>OY728159.1:10836807-20836807 GCA_963277665.1 Viscum album | reverse complement strand
TCTTGGAAATTTGGGGATGGCTTTGGAAAAGTATTTGGAATAGCTTAAGAAAGACTCAATGGTTTAGTGGTGTGGGAGCAAGAGGGGGATAGGGGTGGTTTATATAGTGGAGGGGAGGAGGGTTTTCTTAATATTTTAACCATTAGATTTTTATTTTTAATCTAATAAAACAAATAGTGAGGATTACATGACAAATAATAGTAATAAGGGCATGTGATAATGATAGTTGGGTGCTTACCTCATTCACGACGTTAGGAATAGTGGATTTCATTTATAATGGATTTATACAGTAAATTAATGTATTTTAGTATTCACAAAAAATTCATGTATTTCAGAAAAGTCTCAAAAAATCACCGTAAACATTTTTTGATGTATAGAATCCCAAAATGAACTCCATTTTTCAAAAAATAATATATGCAAGAGAAAATTATTTTTTAATTATTGTAATCATTAAATCAAAAAATACCGACACATAAAATATTCATCTTCATTTTTAAGGTTCCAATTTTTTTATATAATTTAATGGGTAAGGTTACCATTTATAAGGGTAATATTACTATTCATAAGGATAAGTTTCTATTCATATGGGTATGTTACTATTCATAAGGGTAAGATACTATTCACCAAAAATTAACATGATTATATCAGACTCCCAATATCACCCTGATCGCAACCATGTATTTCCGTTTATCAAAATTCAAATCCCAAAAGTGGAAAAAATATGTTTAATGGATATGTTAAGACTACCTCCTATAATAACCAAGTTTTATATCTTAGAGAAATAGTGCTTCATGCTGTATATATTTTCTAATGAAGTAAATGTATTTAAGAGAAACATACCGGAAAATTTTTGGGGAGTTATATTCTTCCCACCTTCATAAATTTCATCCTAGAAATTAAATACCATTAAATTTATATGGGTGTTTATTATTCGTAACATCCTAAGGTTCCCAAATTTCATTCTCCATTTTATTGATTCTCAAAATAACCTTTAATAAACGAGTCATCTAATTTTTCAATAATTTCTCTCTTGTGTCATGAATCTCGATAGGCTCTTCATAGTAAGACAAATCATGTTCTAGCTCTATTTCTTTATTGGTGAGTACAAGTGTTGGATCTGGCATGTATTAATTACTCAATGATACATAGAACACATTATTAACTTTGGAGAGACTATGTGTCATTTCTAAACATTAGGATAAAACTCTGATCCTTTCCATAATTTCAAACGGTCCGATGAACCTGGGTCTCATTTTCCCTTTCTTACTGAACCTTAAGACACTATTCCATAGAGATAATTTTAAAAATACATGATCTCCCACTTTAATATTATAATCCTTTCTCTTATTTTTAGCATTACTCGTTTTCCTACAATGGGATACTTTAATATAGTCCTGAATTTTCATTACATTTGCAATTGTCTCTTCAATATGTTTTGGGAGAATATGTTTTCTCTCTCCAACTTCATGCTAACATGTGAGAGTTCGACACCTCTTACCATATAATGTTTCAAATGAAACCATTTGAATTCTAGAATGGAAATGATTATTTTAGGAAAATTCCACCAAAGGAAAGTAAATATCCCAAATACCATTAATGTTGAGAGATCATGATCTCAACGTGTCTTCTAATTTTTGAATAGTCCTTTCAAGATGTCTATCGGTTTGGAGGTGATAAACAGTACTCATATGAAGCTCAGTATCCAAAGGCTTATAGAGGATTTTTATAATTTTGATGTAAATTAGGGATCTCGATCAGACACAATCAATAGATGTACACTATGTAGTCTTACAACTTCATTAATATAATGACTTTCCATGTGATTTAGTGGTAAATCCTCTCTTATTTCAAGGAAATGTGCTGAATTTGTGACACGATCATCAATTACCCATATTGTGTCATTCCTTTTAAGTTTCCTTGGACGTTTTGTGAAACAATATATTGTAATGTCTTCCCATTTACACATGGGAATAGGTAGAGGATCTTGAACCCTCTAGGATATTGTCTCTCGACCATTACTTATTGAATAACTGGACACCTTGACATGTAGTCAACAATTTATCACTTCATGTAATACCACTAAAAATGTTCCTTCATATCTCTATACATCTTAGTGATACCTATGTGTATTGAAAAATATGATCATTAAGCATCGTCAAATAGTTCCATTTTTATCTTAGGTAATAATGGAACACATAACCACTTCCCAAATTTCAGAACTCCATTCTCATACACAAAGTCTACCAATCTTCCATCTTTAAATGCTTTATTTTTATTTTTTATTTTTTCATCATAATATTGAGATATTTTAATCTTCTCTGGAAAATACTTTTTAGCAATCATTTTAATGAGATATGATTTTCCCCTTAATAATTCCCAAATCAATATTTAGTAGGTCCATGAATATATGATATCTCTCAATCCAAATTTTTGTTAGAAGTGCATGTCATTTTTTTATTTATGAATATCCCACGTTATATGCCTTTCTTAGGTTGTAGTGTGTTGAAAAATCATAATCATTGAGTAATTAGATCCATATAATTTTCCTCATGTTTAGTTATTTCTGTGATAATATGTATTTTAAACTATTGTGATCTGTATATATTTCACATCTTTCACTGTAGAGATAAAGTATCTACTTTTTTGGAGAAAATATTATGGCTAATAACTTAGGACCAAATGTTGGATAATTTTTCTCATGCGTTTTCAACTACCTTTTCGTATAAGAAATAAATTTATCTTTTTTCATAATGATTCAACCCATTCCATTCTATGATGTGTCACTTTATATCACAAATCCATCATTTCAAGATTGATGATTCAAAATTAGAGGTTTGACAAATATTCTTTTCAATTCTTAAAATAATTTTGTGCATTATTTCGTCCACACAAACTTTACCCCTTTACCTATGATCTTAGATAGTGGTTTAGTCATTCGGGTGAAATTATGGACGAAATGATGATAGTAACATGCTAGGCCAATAAAACTACGTTCCTTAGTTATGTTCATTGGTGTGGGTCATTATTGGATTGAATTTTTCATCATAGGATGAACTATAATTCCATATATAGAAAAATTAAGTCCAATAAAATAATGATTGAATCCAAAATTCACTTTATAAACACCCCATATAATTATTTTCTTCTAAAAGTTTTCAGAATATTTTTTATGTGATTCTCATAGTCCTCATAGCTTTTCGAGTTTACCAAGATCATTGATAAATACCACAACAACATCATCACGATATTCCATGAAAATTCTATTCATTATATCTATAAAAATAGAGTGTGTATTAGTCAATCCAAAAGAAATTACTATAAACTCATACCACCCATACCTATTTCAAAATGTTTTCATTCTAATATCTTCATTCCTCACACATAGATGATGATATCTAAATCAAGGGTCAATCTTCGAAAAATATTGGGCTCCATGAATAAGATCAAATAAATCATCAATTCTTGGTAGAGTATACTTCTTATTTATTGTAATATCATTGATTTCCTTGTAATCAATTCATAGCATCATGGATCCAGATTTCATCTTGACAAATAGGACATGGGCTTCCCAAAGAGAAAAAATAGGTCGAATAAATCCATTCTCACTCAATTCTCTAGTTGGTTCTTTATCTCTCCTAATCCCAAAGTGTCCATTCAATATAAAGTCTTTGATATATGTCTTCCACCAAGAATTAATTAAACAGAAAACTTAACATCCCACTCTCAAGGATTCCAGGTAAATCCTCTTGAAATACATCAATGTATTCTTTTATAATAGGAACATCCTCAATTTGATGATTTCATTCCTCACCCATAGATATTGTGTTCTCTTCCTCTCCAATAATTTCATTTAGTAATGCTATTGAGGTTTGATCTAGATAAGAATCAGATGGGGAGGTTTCTACACTAATGATTAGGGATTCTACAACATTGTAAAAAATTGTAAATTCCTTCTTCTTGTAATAGATCCTCACATCATAATTTGATAGGGAATTTATACCGAGAATTAAATCAATGTCATTCGTTGGTATGATGATAAGGTTAGAAACTAAAGCACTTTTATTTATCATGAGGGGGACTAATTGAAACATAATTTTTTATAATGACACATCACCTAAGAGTATTGATTGAAAACTCCATTATTAAATCAAATTGGACATGTATAATTTTCATGGAAAAGTGGGAAGATATAAATGAATGCGATGATCCAGAATAAAATAATGCATTGGATAAGTTTGAGAAAACAATTAATGTACATTCTACCACATAATTAGGAATATCAACCTCCATGAATGTAATTGCATAAGATTCACCTTTCTCTCATGGCCTTTTATGAGGGAAGTTTCCTTGGAACTTAGGACACTCAGTTTCATAGTGTCCCATCTCTTTATAATTTTAGAATTGCAGATCATTGAATTGTCTCTTCCCCTGTCATTCACTAGATCTATGTCCATTTTCTCTACACTTATAGTAAACTCCCAAGCCTTTCAGTATTTTCCCTTGGTGATTCTTTCCACAGTTCTCACATAATGGAAATTTCTTCACTCCCTTCTTCATCATTGGTGCTTCATAATTTCCATGGTTATTAGAATTCCTCTTCTTATCTTCATTTCCTTTGAACAAATTTGATCCAAAAAATTCCTTCACTGTTTTGATGGTGCATAATAATATTTCATCATATGATGAAAATTTTTGGGAATCCATTTCCCATTCAAGACCTGGATTAAGACCTTCAAAAAATGATCAATCTTGTCTTCTAAATCAGGTATGTAATCCATAGAATACCTAGTTCATCAAGTCAAGGTATCCATTTACTCCAAAACACTCTCTTAATCCCTTTTACTTAGGATAAAGCATATAATTTTCATTTTAGTTCACTGTTCTCAAAAGAAATATTAGTCAAATAATATTTCTATCCATTCCATATCTTCTATTTCTTCTTCATCCATGGTATTCTGGATCAAGGACCACCATTGATTAGCATCACCCTTGATGAAATATACTTATAGTGATACCTTTTCAATTCCATTGCATCTTAATGCAAGAAATATATTTTCAAGGGACTTGATACACTGCTCAGCTACCACCGGATTATTATCCCCACAAAATATGGGGGATTATACAACATGAAACGATACAGTATAGGTGTTGCATGGTTATTCATCACAACATGAGTAATTTGTCCAAATATGGTCATTATCTGATCTTATCCAACATTGAATATGTTGACTTTCTCAGTGGGAAAATCCAAAATTTTCCACTGGTATGTTTTCCCTTCTTCCATTAGGTGTTATCACTAAACAACAGAATAAAATAATGTAGGTCATATTTTATAATTTCTAACTAGAAATTACTCAATATAATCTAAATTTTTTTGCACAACTAATCTCATAACCATAAACATTATTTATATTTAATTTTAAATCCTTACCAATGGTTTGTAATGAAAATTTGAATTATCCAAAGAATATTACCTAGAAGTTTCAAACTAGGTGTGAAGTAAGGCCCATTGTCATGTACCATGATACCCTAGGTCCAGCCCGAAACTCCATGTCGGAGTTGTTATTTCTAGGTTCATCTATTCCATAACCACATCCACTTGTAGAATCTAGATAGGGATTTATTTTCTAGGAAGATCCTAATAATCTATAATTTACATATATTACAAGATGTTCTTTTATGATTATCTTCAAATTATAATTTTGGGGTATGTCCTTTAAACTATGTTTCCTAAATCTAGTTTCCAAGGTTGCAACTAAACTTCCTTTGATTCCAACAATAATGCCCTGATCCCAGAAACCCAGATCAAGTTCTTTAATTATTAAATTGGAGTTATTAAAAGTAATGAATCCCAAAGGATATATTTGATTATTAGTCTTGAAGAAACTAGTTACATATAAGTAACTCATATTACACTGTGAAAGGTGACAAAATAAAATACATAACAAAAACTAATGAACTGCATCCATTAGAACTCAATAAATAGTCTCCTCTACATAACCTATTGAAGGTAAACAAATGAAAGGGGTGAGTTCAAATGAGAAGTATGTGTTTCAAATAGTAGAAACATGAATGAAAAATAATTGAATCATCGTCATAATGGTATAGTAAATATTGCATGGTGAATAAACTAAGAACACACACCATTAATAATATGAGAATGAAACTGCATCCATAGATTTTTTTATTGTGGAAACCTCATGGATAGTAACTGAAAATTAATAATGAGAATTATTATTAATTGGATGTCAGGTATCTAGAACATGATACCATTATACCATCGAAATAGTTTATGTCTGTCGGTAGATACCCATTTGTTTCTGTTTTAGAAACAAACTCGAAGGGTTTGTCGCTGACTAATTTATCTCGTGAAACCTATGGATTCATCGAGGTTATATAGGAAGTCCAAACCATAACTAAATTTACAAATAATTATTTATAAATATATTTAATACAAGTATAATATTCCTTCTCAATATTTGTAAAGAGTAGAGGATACAAATTCCACAATATTTCTATAGGTAAAACAACTTCTGAAATAAACACCATATGTAAAAGGGTATATAGATTAAGACAATAATAATATCCATGAAACTATTAAATGGGTATATAATATATTTACAAGTTTAAATAAAAAATGATCTCAAAAGAAAATTAGGTACACCATATAAGAATTAATATGTGCATAATAACATGTAAATCACAATGAAATAGAAACCGAAACAAATTCCCTTTCTATATTGTAAACAATTGGAATAATAATCATCAAATGAATAACAGAATACGATTAATATAAAGAGAACAATTATATTCTATATCAAATTTAACTAAACATAAACCACATACAATAAATAAGTCATGAGCAATTAAGATCTCATGGAAATAAAAGAGAGATGAGAAACCCCTTACCTTATGACCGAATGTGTTCTCGATTGATCTTAATGACCAGAAAAACAAAATTTAGATTCATTAATTATTAATTCAAGAATAAAATCAACATTTAATTTATTTATTATAACTATATTAGGTTCATTCATGGAATTTTTTATATGTTTATGTGGATAAACTTTATTGTTTTGGAAGCATTTATTTCCTTTGTTTTTGTGATCGGTTTTCATGTATTCATGAATAGATGTTTGTTTGAAATATTGTAAAAAATCAAAAATTGTTAATGTATATTATTAGTGAAATTAAAGATATACAAATGATTTTATAATTATTTTTGGTTATATATCATGAGGACAAATAATTCGATAAAAGTTAATGATAAACGGCTGTATTAATGTAATGGTTTTGTGTATAATGAGCTTTTTGGATTATTTTTTTATATTATTAATGAGTAAGGATTTTAGAACATTGAATAAGTTAATATACATATATTAAGATCTGATTAAACCATTAAAAAAGTTTCATGACTAGTCTTGAAGATAGTAATTGAAATTATAAACCTGTCATCCTAGAATGTGATAAATTAACGCATCTCAAACTGTAATTTCATTTTTAGTCTAAGAGGATGGTAAAAAAGTGGTGATGATGACATATTCCATTAGAATAATAAAACTATATTCCATGTATGGTTATTGAATTATCATGGAATTTGGATTTGGGGAGGTGAGGAGAGAGAGACAAAAGAATGGAACCTGTAAACGAAGTTGAAATATAAATGAAGAGAGGTCCACCTCTTGAGTACTCCACATTGTGAATCTCCTTAAGGCATTTTTTGGAATTTTGGTGAGACTAGAAAGTCTTGGATGTATCGAGAGGGATTGGGAAGTGTATTTGGTAGAGAATAAGGATGGTTCAAATATTGAGTGGTGTGGGAGGTAGAGGGCGTGGGGGTGGTTTATATAGTTGAGGGTAGGAGGATTTTCTCAATATTTTAATCATTAGTTTATTATTTTACTCTGTGATAAGAAATAATGAGGATTCCATGACCAAGAATAGTATCAAGTTCATGTGAGTTAGATATTTCAGGTCATAAATCACTCATGATGTTATGAATAGTTGATTTAAATTATAATTTATTTATATTCTAAATTAATGTATTATATTATTCAGGAAAAAATCACGTATTTCTGAAAAATCTCAAAAAATTCACCAGAAAGATTTTTTAATGTGTAAAATCAATCAATGAACTCCATTATTCAAAAATAATTTTATATACATAATAATTAAATTTTTTTAAATTAAAATCTTCATTTATTCAAAAAATACCAACACTTAAAAGATTCATCTTCATTTTAAGGTGCCTAAATTTTATTAACACTATCATGGGTAAGGTTACCATTCATAAATGTAATATTACTATTCATAAGGGTAAGTTACTATTAATAAGGGTATGTTAATATTCATAAGGTTATGTTACTATAGACTAAAAATTAACATTATTCTTTCAGACTCCAAATATCACCCTGATTGCAACAGTGTATGCTGGTTTTTTAAAAATCAAAACACAGAAGGGGAAACTTTAAGTTTAAAGGCTAGGTTATGACTATTTCTTGTAATAACCATGTGTTATATCATAGATACTCAGTGTTTCAAGAAATATATACTGTCTTATGAATTGAATTTATTTATGAGAAACATAACATAAAATTTTTGGGTTTTTATACCCCACTTTCATTATATATAATATTTCAATATATTTCAAACATTTATTTTGGGAAAACTGGGCCATGTAATCGCACTCAATCTTAGCGCATGGTCTTGAATGTAATCCATATAATGTGTAAAAATAATACAAATAAAATACAGGACATTACAATTAAATTACAACATATTAAACTTTTAATATTCATATCATTTGTGAAATCTTAGTTTATTGTGATTTTTGGTATAATCATTAACAACCGTTCAAGTTGTTCATTATGAAACAAAAAATATATTTTCATGTATTGTACGGACTACAACCTCTGTGAAGTAATGTGTTTAGTTTTCCGTCAACACTATAATATAATTTTCTTAATTATTAATTTTAGATATGTTATTATATTTATAAATTTTATTAGATTCAAAAATGATAGACCATATTACTCATTTTGCATATTCTAAGGAAAATGAAATCATCTTCTTTGCGTACATGTGGACTAACACCTCCATGGAATGATAGATTAATTTTATCATTTTGATCACCAACATATATATATATATATATGTGTATGTAAATGAGGATGGGAGTGCCAAGAAACCCGATCCCTGGTGAGGGAGTGTGGAACCCTAACATGGCAATGCGAAATATGAATGCCAGATCTTTCACTGATATAGTTGCGGGGAGAATAAACGAAGACACCATTCCCTATGAAGGTTCTTCGGCCACATATTCCTATATTAAACCTCACATTTTCCGTCACCATGGGCAACAAGAGATTTTTTTCACTACTGATGAGGTTTGCATCCTCGCCTCCGATTTGCACTATGTTCTTGTTGGAAAATTTGTTAAGCATCGTCCTTCTTTGAAGATATTACGAAGCTCCCTGCAATTTATTGGTTTTTTGGGTTTCCATATTGGCCTCTTAAATGCTTTGAATTTCATATTCAATTTTTATTCTCATGAATACTATTATAGGCTTTGGTCTAAACTCACTTGGTTCTTTGGGGGTTGTGTGATGAGAGTACTCAAATGGACCCCTGCCTTTGACCCTTTTTCTAAATTTCCTATAGTCCCCATCTGGATTGGCTTCCCTGGTCTTCCACTACATTTGTTTAAGCAGCCAGCCCTTTTTTTGATCTCAATGCTCATTGGAAACCCCCTGAAATGTGACTTGGCTACTGAAAAACTCCCAAGACCATCATTGGATAGAATATGTGTAGAAGTGGATGTCTCCCATGAGGTTCCTAATCAATTTTGGATTCAAAATGGATCTTATGGTTACATTCAAGAGGCATGTTATGAAAACTTATCAGATTGCT
This sequence comes from Viscum album, assembly GCA_963277665.1. NCBI lineage: Eukaryota > Viridiplantae > Streptophyta > Magnoliopsida > Santalales > Viscaceae > Viscum > Viscum album. Next base: position 20,826,898 of record OY728159.1, on the reverse strand, counting down.
ACACTTCTTGTTTGAAACAAGGACATCCGTTGAAAGATTGTAGCTTCAAACCTTCAACTTCAGCTTCTAGAAAAATGACCTTGGTTGAAAACAGAAAACAGGAGCACAAAAAGATTGAGGCTTGCACTGAGGCTAGTCCAACATATGCTCCTTTGGATAGTCATATGGAAGCTCCAAATAAAGATAACCTTGTTACTTTTGAGGGCTCTTCTATGATCCCACCACCCTTAATGGAAAACAGGATTTGATAATGGAAAAACATGGCAATCATAATCAATTATCTGATTATGTGAATGATGCTTTTGAGACCATGGATAAAAATCATCCCTACAATAAGGACTCTTCCACTCATCATGAGTTCCCTCATTCAAATTATATAGAAAATAACGACCCCTCTACAACCTCTCTTAGTGAGTCAATACAGCGGGAAGCTGAGGACTCTTTTCAGGAGGATGTTGACAAGATCTCTCAAGTGGAGGAAAATTTTCATCGAAAGGACTGGAAAGGGAAAAAATCCATTGTTAAATCTAATGGTTTCATCAATCCAAATTATAGGAAAACTGGGAAACTTATTGATAAGGTCAATTATAAAAGAACCATTATCACAAGATCATTAGCTTCCAAAAGTTCTGATTTTGAGGTTCCTCCGCAGCCTGTCCCTATTGAATCCCTACCTGAATCTTCACAATCTACTGATTGTTTTGATTCAGATACTTCCTCAAGTGAAGATGATGAAAATGATCCTGCATATCAGGATGCCTATTAGTATGAAGAGGAACTGAATTTCTCAAAAGATCTTTCCTCCTGGTTTGAGGAAAATGATACAACTTTCTTTCGAAAATATGAAAATAGTGAAACGACTGCAGATGCGTATCTCGATATTAGAAAGAGAGTTTTTATTATAGTGGCTGAATAATTTTAGAAAGATCTAAATTTTGATTTTAAAGACATTCCATGTAAATGATTTTTGGACCATGATTTCTTTATGCTGTTTGGATGCAGATCAGGGGGCATTTTGGATTTGTTGAGATTCTCCTTATGCATCTCTTTAGATACTTCCTTGCTTTATCTGGACTCTGTTTGGTTAATTTTATTGCTTTCACAAGTCTCAATTTGGACTACTTTCCTTTTTTATTAACTCTATTCTCTTATCTGTTTATCTGCTCTATTCTTGATGGGTTCTCTACTTGTTCTCTCGTGGTTTCTGCTTTATTTATGGTTACCTGACTTTCTGAAAAAACATGTTGTGTGATGACTGGATATCTTTCTTCATCATGGTTATGTGGTATATCTTTGTATCAGTTATGTGGATGAGACTAGAATTTTTGAAGTCGAAGTCTGCTTTTGTCTTCACTTCGGTACAAGTAAGGTGTGGTTTGCTCCTTTTTACAATGTAACTCATGAGGGCTGTAAGATTCCTTCCACTTCTGAAGACCCCTACTAGTGGAACTTCACCTTGGAGACCTAGAGCTTGCTCGGTAGCTACACCTTTCCATTCTTCAACAAGATGCAGAACTGACTGCCTCCCGTGGTTTCTTGGTATACTTGCAGCACGACTAAAATTTCAGTGCATGTCAGGAAGGATACTCTTCAGCAGGGCTATCTAACTACTTGTCTCTTTGATTTTCATTGTATCTTTTATTGGTTTCTTTAACTTTGAGATGGTGTAACCACATTACACCTCGAGATTTCCATGTACCCCCCGTTTTATATTTAATAAATTTCTTGGACATGAACAGGGAAACTAGTTCATGTCAACATTCTTAAAAAACAAATATATATATGTAAATATATATGGAAATGAGAATGATTTCAATGGATAGATAAATTTTTTATAAATTATTACTGTTCTAGAAATAAAAATTTGGCATCCTATAAAACATATTAGAAATAAACTATTATGGAAAATCCAACTCTTCTAAAGAGGATTATAGGAAAAAATTGTTTCATAACAGTAAAAAATTACATCATATATGTTATATTTTTTTATTAATTTAAAATATTTTATATAACACTAATAAAAATAAATATGATCATCAGTCATCAGGTATAAAAATATTACTTCTAAATCACCTCATTGACATAAATTAAATATCAGTTGTGCTTCTCTAGATTTTTTTAAAAAACTACTTCAAAGATGATATAAAATAATATCATTGATTAACATGGGAATATTAAAGGTAGAAACTTATGATATTAATAATTATATTATGATTTGACTTTTTCTACGGTAATATAAATATTTAACTTTTTATTTAATAATAAACCCTTTGTTCGCTATGAACCATCAAAACATGAACATCTCCAATTTCATATTTTAATATTTTAATAAGAAATCCCATAGAATGAAATTAAAATAGTATAAATAATAATAAAAAATCACTTTGTGTACAATATTTGATTTTTTAATAATGAAATTTTGAAAAATAATTATGAAAACACTATTATCATTAAACTAGTTAAAAATGATTAATATTCCTCAAAACTGATATCAAAAATTGAAATTAACTAACTAATATACATGTATAGACAAATGATTAATTACGTTATAGAAAAATTTTATACAAATAAAAATATGTTATAAATAGGTTATCAAGCTTGTTAATTTTCTATATAGGATTACAAAGTGAATTTTTAATAAGTGAGAGTCATGGAAAGTGGTTATTTGTCTCATATTTAATTTCGTAAAACATATTTCTTAATATGAACCCTGATTCATTAAATGTAATTAAATTAATAAATAGTTATTTTATGTTGCAATATGCGTTGTGTTGGATGAACCATTTCCCTTAACTTCTTTAAATGGCCTTTGATTTAAATGATACTAATTTTTCATGTGACATTGGTCAAAATGTTACTCAAACCATAAAAGTTTCTTATACAAGATTTTCACTCATTGAAATATACATCTTATTATACACTATGCTTTTTTATTGGATTTGAAATCTAATTTTGGATTTATTTTTTTATCATGATAATGTTATTAATTATGTTATTTTATGTTTTATTATAAATCATATCCATGAATTTGAATTCATTAGAAAATATATAATGTTTTTTGGGTTTCATCAACAATATTTTCAATACATTGGGTCATATTAGTTCTTAACTATGTATTATTTTCAATATTTATATGATCTTGATTTTCCAATTTCTATATGGTATTTATTTTTTTATATTATGAAATTTTATATCATATTATATTACATATTCCATGATAAAAAACACTTTCAAATAACTGTATAACATCAGTAACAATAACTCTCATTCACACCAATGATTATTTTATTACATGCCCATATTATCAATCTGACAAATGTTATTATCTACTTTTGGGAAATAGTTTTTATTAGTACTTTCTACTATTATCAACATTCTTTTTACTGATTTTAAATAGGAAATTATTATACAATTTTTTATTTAGGATTTAAAATAATGTTGTTTCAAAATATTAAAAAGTGTCATATAGTATTTCAAATGAGAATATTTTATTTTCCACCCAAAATTTAATTTTACAATAATTATATATTTTATATGATCCATTAGTGATTTTTAATTATTAACATAATTTTTTTATAATGTTCTCAATTCACCTTTTTTGAAAATGACATCATAAAAAGACACATCAAATCGTATATTTACAATAATGTAAAAACAATTCTATAAAATATATTTTAATTTTTCTCTAAAATTGAATATTTCATTCTATAAGGTTCACATTATTTATGAAACATTATCTCTATGTTTTCAATAGTTATTAAAGAAATTTTTTCTCTTAGTTTTATAATTTTTTAAAATTATTTACAAATATCATGATTATTCACTATTTATAAAGTGGGTTTTCTAAATACATTATACATTTTTTTAATCTTAATCATTTTTAGTTGAAGCATATTATGATTGATCAAGGATTTTCATTAAATTTTACCACTCCCGTTATTTGTGCATATATATTATAAAATTTCTTTTATATCACAGAAATAATACATCACTACCTTTTTTATTCCATATCATTTATGGTTTATAAACATAATTTTTATTCCAATTCATTTCCTAGGGGTAAACCCTATTTGGACTCCATTTATTGATTAGTTTCTATCTATATTATTTAAATAGATTTATTGGTGAAACAATTGACTTATCCATATCCCGTAATAATATTTGATGTTAGTACTATATGATTTATTATCATGGTTTAATGGTATTTACCAAGAAAGCAACATAGTATATTTGATACACTTTTATTTACATGGATGTATATTTTTATAATTATTTATTATTATTTGAAATTATTTTATTCTAAAAGGATATGAAACCCATAAAATTTATTAGATACATTATTTATAATAGTTAATTAATTTCATTTTAATGTTTTATAAAATTAATTTTATTTACATTTCATCGTTATGATGCGATAAGTGCATGATTTTCAAGTGGAACACATAAGTTTGCAGGGAAGATGGGTGGGTTTCTATATCACCCTCCAATGAATTTGTTCAAAGTCCATATATCAATAAGAATGTCTTCTTATTTACATTATTATTTCTTTCAATCATGGGTACTGATTGTGTGGCTCATAAAATTAATGTTTCCATATACTAATATTTGTTCTATATTTGAAATATGCCATAGTTTTATACATATAATCATTATTATGATACACCCTCATAGATCATGTTTATTGACTCCATCATGTATTATTTTTTCAATTAATTTTTAAATATTGTATGATCTATTCATTATTTGTTATTTGTTTTTTTATGTAGCCTTATTATACCAATATTTCCCTATCATTATCACAAAAGTTATCTGATTTTTACTGTATATGTTTACTATTATTGATAAATTGAGCTCAACACTTTTCCATTACAAATATTTTTCTAAGGTTATCAAGATTGGAAATTTATGAATTTTATAGAATAGTTTCTTATTTATTTACATTATAGGAGAGATTGAAAAATAATTATGTACTGTGCAGTTTAATATATTAAGGGAAAATATGTAATTTATTCAGGTCATGTTGGTTTTTTCAAGTATCCTGTTATATTATAAGTCAATAAAACACTTAACCAATAATTTCATGGGAATGTATTTAAGTGAAATATTTCATTTCATTCATATAATTCATAATTCAATGTTTGATGACATCTATATGGAATGCTTAAATAAAACCTTAGTTTTAAATTTTATAAAATATACTTATGACCTAATGAATCATTATATAATTCTTGGGGAGGATAGTAATAAAAAGTGATAATAACAAAGATACTACACTTGATGAAAAAACACTCAAACATGAAATGTTAATATAATCAATACTTATATCTCCACTATATTACCTATAGAGAAGCCTATTTATGGGATATAAGTTTCATAATATACTGCAATTTTTCATCTAAATCAATTTTAGGGAGTTTATAATTAAATATAATCATTGAATCAAGTGAATGTAATGGTGAATTATTACCAAAACACAAATGAATTATATTGTGGTACTTTTCAACTATTAGCAATCATTCTTGAGGTTATAAATTTTTATATTAATTTTTTATTACTAGACAATGTTTTTGAGAAATATATTATAATTTATTTTCATATAATTTAATCGAATTAATCTAATTGAATAAAAAGAATGGTAGAGTGAAATATCAGGAAAAATATTTGTCAACATTGAATAGAGTAAAAAATTAGTCTATAATATTTGTTATTATTTATCATGTATATATCATTTTATATTTCAATAATTATGACTCGTTAATAAAGTAAAAAGTTTCCAATTTTTCAGTGTCATTGTTATTTCATTTCAATTTGGACTTCCATTTTAAGTGTATATTCTAGGAAAAATTTTTCAGGTATGTTAATATTGGCATATTATGATATTTACAATAATTAATTTGACTATTTATTGGGGTTGTTGAAGAAAAAAATCTTATATTAGAATCAAAGTGTTGGCTGATAATAGAAGTTATTGGAGACATAATAGGGGATGTTTAATGTGCCTGAGTGTTTTGTGATGTTTATAAATATATTCCACTATTATCTTGATCTTATAATAGATCAAAATATAATATAACATATTTTATAGTGATATTTGAAACCACTGGTTAATATATTGTAAAGTAACATTTCCACATGTTTATTTACTGAGATTTTTGGAATAAGGTCAGATTATTGATAATATTTTGGAAAACATAGGTTCATTACAAGATATTTCCTTACATGTAATTTCATACAGTGTTTATAAAAGTAAAATCATTTTATTTTTATACTATTTGATGTTAAAAATAGTATTTGGAATCATCTTAATACATGATCCCACTTCTTAAGAATATATAGTATACAATTTTTTGGTAGTTTTATATAAGACAAGTCATTAGTTATTTTCTATATGGTGGTATGAGAGAAAACATATCACATTGAAATCAATATTATAATAACACATACAGGGCTTAGTTTAGTTTGAATATTAACTATAAACTATATTAGTTCATTCATTCTCTATCATAATGGTTTCAAAATCAATGTAAGGATAAATGGACATTAATACCGGCATTATTTTGAAAGGCCTAAATGTCTCTTTTAGAAAACAATTAAATACATATTTATATTATGAATTATTTTTGGTTTTATATAAAAAAAAATTTTTTTGGTTAAAAATAAAATGATTCATAATCATATAGGTAAATCATGCAAGATGAAAATATAATTTATACATCATGCTATTGGTTAATGCACGATTCTGTGATCGTTTTTACTAAACTACGTCGATTGATTTTGAAATGATGTAGTTTTTCCATGTTTAGTGATTTTTTATAACAATAATTTATGCAAAAGTGGGGGTGGGATTTTGACACTAGTGTCTTGTGTAATGTTATCCTATCTGTTCTTCAAAACCACAACACATATTTAAATAATATTATTGTTATATATTTAACTTATTGATTCATGATAAGTGGTATATTTTTTATCCAACGTTATTCATGTGACCCACAGGAAAAAAATATATACTACTCTCTTCCACAATATCATTTTATGGGGATTCTTAATCATTTTTATTACATTTGTAAATGTTTTTCATCTATGATCATTTCATCTCTTCTTCTCCCTTCACAATTTTCCCAATAAACTAGTCATGGAGATCAAGAGTGTTTCATTGTATGAATTATCACTTGGGATCTTTCTCTTCTTATGATTGTGTTTTTTTTCTATGATTACCTCTCCTTATAAACTATTGGAGTGACATTTCTTATGAATTGGATAAAAAATTTATAGTTTAGGAATTATTATGTTTCATCTTAATAATAAAACCTATCATTATTTCCCAATTCAATAAGTGTGTTATTTGATATAAAATCCATATATCTTATCAATAACCAAGTTTTAATTACATTGTTAAATTTTTCTAAAAAAATCTATAGTATGGTTTTTAGTTATAAATTTATGAAAATTTAACCCAAGAAAAAATCTTCCTTGTTGGGTGTTTTATATAACGATTAGTTTGTTTTTTATGAAATACTAAATTGGTTCTCATATATTATTTAATTATGAAATATGATGGTATAGTAAAATTTTATTTAGAATATTTTGAAATATTAAAGGGGTTTTATAAATTTTATATCTTCTATAACCCATTTAATTGTTGTTCATTGAGAATGTATTTATATTTTAATCATATTTTCCAAATTTTATATTTGATTTTATGTTATTTTTTATTACATATATTTATTTAATTATTTATGAACACTATTTTATGGCCTTATTACCTTTATTTGAAGTATTTTTTATCCTTGGGTTTTGGTTTCATTATTCATTAGATGATATTTTTTAAAAGGGATAGGGATGATATCTATAACAGTGATTTTTGGAAATTGATTAAATTTTAATCTTAAAACATAAATTATTGTTATTCACTAGGCGATTAATAGATGTGTAATGGGGTGGAAGATTTTTAATGGTTGGTTGGTAGAACATGTGAACTGGATAGATAGTTTTAGTGGTTTAGATTTAATGTAAGTGGTTCCCAATATAAAAAGTGAATAATATTGATTTTAATTAAATGGTTATGTGTTTTTTTGTGATTTTAGCCATAATGGATTACATGATGTAATGCGAATACAAAAAATGAAATTCTCATAGGTTGTGTTTTTTTGGGTACTATATAGTTTTTTGTCCATTTAATCGTTGTTAAGTCTCCCTTTTGTGACAACCACTCATCCTATGTGATTTTGGGTGAATCATTCTTTTAAATATTGATTCATTCAATGATTGACCACTATTTTTGTTTGGGAGATTATCACCAAGTATGTAATCCTTTTCGATCCATCTACAATTTTTATTACATTGTAATAAGCTATGTTTGTCTTTGGATTTTTTATCTAATAGTTTTTTCTATTGATCCTTTCTTTTTCCTAGAGTACCATATCTTTTAAAGGTCATTATATTTGATTTTGGTCACCATTGTAGATTGCGAATGAGTTTCTATCATGTTATGGTAGGAATTTGGATACAATGGGTTAATTTATTGGATGTCATGTTTTTAATGATAAATTCATTGGGGTTTTATTTTACTATAAGTGATATGTTGTTTCAAAATATTTCATGGAAGGGAAAATATTTTCAAAAATGATTTTTACATTGAAAATGGATATTTTTGTATTGGAATAAGCTTATCAAAATCAGAAGTGGTTCTTCTTATATATGAAAATGTATTAGAAAATTTTGATCTTTCTTTTTAAATGAAATTCTTAAAATGTGCATTTTGATCCTTGGGTGCATTATAAATGAGATAGGAGTGGACTTAGTTTGTATATAATAAAAATAGGATGTATCCTTTTTTATGATATTGACTTGCCAAAATTATCATATGTATGATCCAATGGTATGCCTATTTAGGATGTTTTTTTCTAGTATAAAGTGTCGTAGAGGACAAAGACCATATGCGAGGTGATTTTTTCATTTATGGTTGTTTATTGCATGATTTTTTATCATGGATTTTTACATAAAGATTTTTATATGTTGTTGGTGTTAGGGATATGTAGTTTCCTATTACCACATGATGTATGGAAAATAAGTAAGTATTTTATCACTTGTAGTTTTTATTTTTTTTGTTTTAAAATATCAATGGAACTATGAAAACCAAATGGAAAATTATTTTAAAATCTTTTAGATTAATGAGAATTAATTGTAAAAATGATTTCTTTTTAAATATTTAATTTTTGAACTATTTATATTATTACTTTTATAGAAAATATGGTGGTATCCTAACGGAGTTTTTATTACTCCTAATTATTACATTGGTTATATTAAGATGTTGTATTGTATAATTCATGTAAATAGAAGAGAATATTTTAGAAATATGTCTATTGTTGTTGCTATTTTGTTTATTAAGGTTGGTCAAGAGGTGTTTTTTTATCATGTATAAATTGATATATGTTATAATTTATCCTATTTTGGCTTGGATTATATAAACATGGGGTATTCTTCCATTTATTTTATCTTTACTGTGGTTGTATGATTTTTTTATTTTATTCATGACTATTTTATGTTATCATTTTTTACCTATACTATGTGATGGGATGACTTGGGATGCTTCGCTAGTTGAACTACATGGGTTCATTACAATTTGATATCAAAGTGATGCTTAACTTGAAATGTGTAATCACTGACTGAGTACGGTTCATTGTAATGTGTATACAGTTGTTATAACATCCACAATATTTACATTATATGTTGAAAGGGGAAACATTAGATGAAATTAGTTAATGAAATCGATTTACCATAGGTGGACATAGATTTTTACCATGTTTGATTCTTTGAGTTTGAGTTCATTTTAATGAACTATATGCGAATTTTATTTAATTTCAAATATAAAATTTTATGTAAGGTTTTTTATGGTTTACTTAATTTCTTATTTTCATAATGCTTTGTTATCAATACCTTATATTGTTTAAAATTTATTATAATAATCTTGTGAATGAATGATTTTTTTTTATTTTCTAGATAATTTCTCAAATAATAGTTCTTTGATTTATGTGAATGAATATATGTGATATGTTCCATAGTCAATGCCTCTTGCAGAACATACTTTGGTACAAGCTATTATCTACAATATTCATAATCTGGGTCAAATGGGAATCTATAACCCAATACATGTGGTGGATCATGGATTAGAATTTACAAAGTTATATCCACAAAATATTTTGAGGTGAAAAGGGACCTAGTAATCCGATGAGTGCCTTGAGTGGAAAGAGAGTATCTTAAATTTATTAAATAATCTGAATGTTTTTAAGGTGGGTTTTCCATGAATATGGTTGAAGGAAGGGGAATTAATTGGTGGGAATCTATTTCACAATCTATGTTTCATGAGAATCATACAAGGTCTTCATTTAATATATGTTTTGAGTAGTAGTTTTACTTTTATACATTAATTACATTGAAAAACTGAATGTTTCTAACCATAGATTAGTGGGAGTGTACCAATCTTGACTATTCATCCCATTTTTATGAGGTGGTGTATCTGGAACAAGATTGGGTCACTAATATGGACCTGAAAACTGGAAGTATATAATTTATGAATAAAACCTGATATTTAGTCAATGTTGATACTCATGTTCTTTATGAGTTTTTAGAGGTATTTTAAAAGGTATTTTTGGAAGGGGAATACATAACTAAGAAGACAGTTTGGTTAGAGTTTTAGTTGGTTCTTTTGTTAGCCAGAGAGTATCTAATAGAGAGAAAAGGAATCGTTAAATTGCTTAGTTTTCATTAGGAACGATTTTAGGGGATTAAAAAATCTTTTAAAAGGTTCCATCTACAAGTGTGGAAAGACAATTCATATAAATCCAAACTATGTAGTGGCTCCCATGAATTTTCATAAGTATGGATGATTTGTCCAACTATAATGTTTTTTTTGAAATGATATATCAGGTACGTAGGGAAACTCTCACCCAGGGTTTCTAGGTTCCTAAAGATTCTTTCATGGGTGGTGTGTGTAATCCTAAATCCACGAGAAATTTTTATGTGGCTTAGAAATTACATAGAAATACAGTAGAGTATGGTCTAGAGGAATATGAACCATAGTTATCTACTATTAGAGTTATAGGGTTTATTTCATTTTTTATAGTGATATATTTTTTCATCAAGTTTTCAACACATTATTTGAATTATTCAATTTTATTTAACATGTTGGGTTTTAATTTAGATAATATTATATTATTTCTAGATCTTTTCATTCCATTGTGAAAGAGGACCCATCAAGGTTTTAGATGTACTACATGTCGGGTGATGATATATGACTTTGATGTGTAGTGGCGATTTTTAGTTATTGATCAAGAAATATTCTTCTATATTATCAAAAAGGATTGGATTTCTTGTGTAAATGCCACTAAATACTATTATCACCTCCAGGTTCAGTTCTTAACTAATGATGGGGTAAATCTTGCTTTCTAAGGTTAATGAGACTCTAAATCAAGAAGGGTATGGTCTGCTATTAATAATGCTAGGGTAATCTCATGCTAGTTGTTAGAAATGGTTCATGATTTTGTATACCCTTGTTTTGGTGTTAAGTTTATACTGTGGTTTGTATATAAACATAAGTATTTCCATATTCTTTTTTCTATTTAGTGCTACAAATAGATGTTGTTTTTTAGTATTGATCTACTCCTTGGTATGATGCCCATTTATTTTCCATTTTCCCATGTGGGCCTCATTGAGATGATGGATCATACAATATATCTTGAGGACTTATAGGTTAAATGACTTATTTATTATATCTTGTCACCATGGGCTTTACATATCCACTTTTCTAAGAAGGAATAATGGAGCCTTAAATGTTTAATTGATTAAATAATCTTGAATCAAGTGAATATTAATAAATAATATCACATTCGAAGGATTGATTATCTCTTTGGTCATCTTATAGGGGATCACCAGTAGAAATGTTTTTTAAAAGTTGTCAATTTGACAGTGGTTTCTTATAAACTGATGTAAAATATATTTACGGAGACTTATGAGAATCATTTTTTAAAAAACCAATGCAAAAAACTCAAAAAATAGTTTTTTATTGGTTTATAAAAAACCTAATGTGATAAACTAACAAAATAGTTTTGGTGTCGGTTTTTATGAAAAATGATGCCAAAATAAAATTACAATGTTTTATAGAATTCTATAAGCTTGGATTTTACTGGATTTGGAGAAAACAATTGAGTTACGGATTAAATATTATGGATGTCAGAAGTTTATCTTCTCAAAGATATGTCTTAAAGAAGTCCATCTCTCAAAGGACATAAAATTTAATCCGTAGATCTATTTAAGCTCCACGACCAGTCAAATCGAATCCTAAGTAATTCCATAAATAATTTTAATATTTTTTTATTTTTTGGCATCTGTTTCCATAAAAAATGATTCCAAATCAAAATTTTATGTTCTTTACGTCAGTTTTATTTAAACCGACACCAAAACAGTTTTTTTAATTTTTCACGTCGGTTTTTAAAAAACCCGATGTGAATGTTTTTTATTTTAATTTATATAATTATTTTATTTAATAATTTATACCACTTTTTTTGGTTTGGGTTTATAAAAAAACCTACTCAAAAAATATTTTCTTAACTTTTTAGCATCGGTTTATTTTAAAACAGATGCCAAAAATGATATCCATTGTCATTTTTGGTGTTGGTTTTCAAAAAAACAACCACCAAAAGACCAATGTAAATTCTCTATTGTGTCAGTTTTAAACAAAACTAATGCCAAATTGTATACTCCAATATGCAGGATCAGAAATTTCTTTTTTTTCACAACGTGCATTTTACTTTTTAAAATCCCGCCTAGATTTCGCTACAACACAATCGAAAATATTTTCGATTACTATATATAAATCAATTTTCAACATAGTTCATCCATTCCAACCTCTATAATTCAATAAAGTTTTCAACATGGATTCAATCGTTAATTTGAACATGGTATCTATTCTATTCATTTATCTTATTTATTATTATTATCCTCTATTTCTTAATAACTCAATTATTCTTCATATAATGATGGTATATTCTTATTATCGAGTTATAAATATAAAACATTCACATTAGATTTACCAACCATGGTGTAAATTTAATTATCGGTCACCATATTCATTATCGCATGAGGTATACCCTAAATATAAGAGATATGATGATAAAAAACATATCATTTCGATGGAAGGACCTAAAACCATATAAATTTTTTTGAAGTATTATTTTTATTTTATTTCATTTGGAGTTTGTGATTTTAATTTATGTTTATCATGTTTTCTTTGAAACAATTTGTATCAATCGAGATTTTGAGAGGTTCAACTTCTGACAACCATAAATTTTGATATGTAACTCCGTTTTAGATCCATGTCCTATCAAATTCATCCATAGAATATTCCCTAAAACTTAGAAGCAAACAATTACTTTTTCATCAGTGTTTGGTAAAACTGAAGCCAAAAATATTTTTTTTTCATTTATTCCGTCAGTTTTTTTCCTGAACTGACGCCAAAACTGTTTTTAAACTTATTTGCTTCGGTTTTTAAGGAATTTGACGAAACAAATGATACAAATGAGTTTTTTTGGCATCTGTTTTTTAAAATCCGGTGCTAAAATACAAATTTAATTATTTTTTTGGTGTCAGTTTACAAAAACCGACGTAAAAATCCATATTTTTTTACATCAGAAACTTTAGTATCGGTTAATAACTAACGTGAAAGATAAAAAATCCAATATTAAAAACAATTTTTCTACTAGTTGATATTATTTTTTAAAATATTGACATGGGGTTTTGGTACCACTAGTTGAGATTCAGATAATAGGATATACATAATACATAGTTTTGGGGTTGATTTGTTCATTTTGAGTTTTCAGTTATTCCATTTTACCTCAAAAATGATCATATAGAGATTATGGTTTTCATGAACCAGATCATTCATCTAATCATGTATCCTTTTGTTTTTATATTCATGGGTGATATTTTTTTGGGCTCCAAGTCAGAGAAAGAGAATATGCAAAATCTAGAAATCATTCATTGAAGCTTGAAACAACATCATTTGTATGGTTAAATTTTTAAATTAGATATTTTGATTAGGGAAGTGATGTTTATATGGGTTGTGATTACCGAGAGGGGAATATTAGTAGATAATGAAAAGATATAGGTATTTATGCCCTGGGAAAAACCTAGAAAATTTTCTGAAATCGAGAGCATATTTTGTTTGGTTAGTAACTTTATACGATTTGTTCAGAAATTCTCCAAGATTTCATCATCATTGAAATCTTTAACCCATAAGGGAATAAATATTAAATTTAATTAAAATTGATAGAAATCATTTTAGGAGATGATGGTGAGGTCGAATTCATCATTAATTTTTATTCATCCAAAATCGGTAAAGGGTTATCTTGTTTCCATTGATTATTATTGTATGGGTTTGGGATGTGTCATGATTTAAGGGATGTATGTGGTGGCCTATGGGACATTCTAGTTACACCCTCATGAAAAGAACTATTCTACCCATGATATTATGTTTTAAGTTTTTATTCATACACTCAAAACATGGGGTATATATCTCTCTGAGGATTAGTTTATGGTATATTCTAATAATAAGAGCCTGGACATATATATTTACATAGAGGGGAATGAATTTGAGATAGAGACGTTGGGAGGAGTATCTTTAGACATATAATTTTGATATTTCTTATAACCCTTGGAATGGTAATTTGTTTTCTAATGCATCAAGACTAAATTTACAAACACCAACTATTAAAGAATATGTTCGTCTTAGATGTGTTTGTTTGCAGAGATGAGCTTCGAAGTGGAAGTTTTTGGTTGACATGTGTTCTTGGAATTGATGAATTTTAAATATTATTTTGATGAGTATTTTTTCACTATTAGGATTCATACCTTTTGTTCGAACACATGGGTAAAATAATTGTGGTTCTGATAAATCGGGAAAGTGGTCTTAGTCTCAAAATGGAGATTTATTCTTCCAAAGAATATTGGTTGTTCTATTTTCCCTGAGGTATGTGTTTTTAGACAGTGCAAACCATTCTTATTGGACCATGCACCCAGGTACTTCTATTATGTACCACGATTAGAGACATTTTTATTGGTCGATGGGGATGATATGATCAATATCTTTATTTGTATCATGTTGTCTTACTTCAAATAAAATTAAGGAAGAATATCAAAGACCTGTAGAGTTACTATATCCCTGAACCATTATGGTATGGAAGAGGGAATATATGTTCCTAGAATTCAACATTTTTTTTTAATATATTAATATTTTGAAGGATGAAAATTTAATAATTATTGATCAACTCAAGAAATTAGTGCAATTCCTACTTATCTAGTATTTGGAGAAAGTGGAAAATCTGAGTGACTTTTATGTCAAATAGATCGTGGGGCTTCACAGGGTTCCCCCTATTGTTGAATCTTAATTTGATATTAGGTTCACATACATGTTTAAGAACATATTTCAAGAGGATATGGGATCATAGATTAAATTGACAAAAACATATCGTATGTAGATGGGTAGAGAAATGAATATGGCTATCTTAATTCTAGAGCATATGAATTGGCCTTGTGTGCTTTATATTAGTGGATCTTGGTAATATTTTCACATTAATTTAATATTAACATTATAGTCGTTACATGGAATTTATAAACAAGGTTCCCTTCATGGAATTAAATGGATGACCATATAGATCACCCTTTGTCCTAGGAAGAGGTGGGATAACAGTCCTAGTATGAGATTAGTCTGGTTTAGAAGATGATGGAGATGGTGAAGTTGATATAGTAAATATTGATTAGGGAACATATTCAGAAGGAATATTATGTGGATTATTGGAATTGGAAACTAGAGTTTGAGTTTTTTTCATGTATTTCTCATTGTTTCAACTCACATAGTAAATCATTGATTGTGTAAGCCAAGTAAATTGGCAAAGGGTTTCTAGGTCCCTTTTGATATTATTGGACAACTTAAAAGGGTGTAAAATAAGTTTTACATTTCATCTATACTGATGGTTATCCATTAAGTGTATCATGTTTCCCAATATAGAAGGTACATATTAGATCCATCCCAATTGATTAAATTGGAGGTTTTTTATCCTCATCCATATTCCAATTTGTTTGAGAAGCTAGTTCAAATTATGGATCAACAAGATAAGGTATTTTAAGGTAAAACTATACCCAAGTTTAGGTTCCATGGGAGTGTATAAATGATACCAATGAGACTTGGAAGAGGTATTCATTGATGATAAAGTAGTGGCCTAATATTTTTGTGGATCCAGTATCTTGAAGGTATTCTACAGGTCGAAAGAGTTTAATGTGGGGAGATTGTGAGGCACCCTTAACATTTTTTCAGGTACTTTCTTAAATTTTTTTTTTTTTTTATTTTTTGTTAAATTTTTATTGTTAAAAATGAAATGGATGGACACCTATAATGGATATGTCCGGGATTTTATGGAATATTTATCTTCAACAAGTTATTTTTTCTATTTGGGGGGGGGGATTGAACATCAAGTAATTGGTGTACATGCCTTGTAACATTGGTACATTCCATGTGATGGACATTATGTATAATCTGTTAATTGGATACATATTGTTAGGGGTTTTGAAATTGGGTATTCCATTCACATTTTTTAGTGGTAAAAATTTTATTTTTAATAAAAATGGGATATGTTTTCATATTATTTCATCCTTCAGGGATTACATGATATGTATTGGGATTACACGCCATGTAATTCAAATGAGTAGTGGTATTTTTGGATCTGTAAGGGTTTTTGTGTTCATTTATTTGAAGTATAGCCTCCCGCTTGTGGCCAAATCTCATGATAGGTGATATTGGATGAATCCTTACCTTCTGTATCACTTTATTTAGAAATTGATCACCATAGTTGTCTATTTGATTTTCACTATGTATGTTATCCTTATGGTTTTTTCTTCTCTTTTGATATGAATGTGGTTTTCTATATGAATTTTATTTGGAATTATGATTAGATAGTTATTTTTTTCAATAAATTTTAGTTTCATTGTGTGCCTTATCTTTTTATGGCCATTCTCTTGGTTTCTAGTCACCAATGTCGAATCAAGATAGGTTTTTATCATGTTGATGTGGTTATTTTAATTAAATAGGATAATTTTATGAATGTAATTTTGTTCTTGTTAAATTATTTTCATTTTTTCTTTTATTGTATGATATATGTCTTTTTAAATGACTTCATGGAAAATAAAATATTTTCATAAGGGTGTTTTGTTTTGAAAATGGATTTTCATTATTTGGAATTTAGTTTTCAAACAATATATAATTTCCAGTTCTCTTAATTTTTTTTTCAAAAATTGTTAGCATAGTTTTGGAATTTAATTGGACAAAAGAATATTAAAAACCCTATGTGAATTGGGAATCTGGCATGGGTAACCATAGTGTTTGTGCAAAACAACTATGAGGTAACCCCTTTTTTGGGATATCGATTGGTGTGACTTTTTATCGGTGGTATAAAATTTTATTAATTATTAGAGTTTTATTTTTAGAGTATTGTATGCAGTTTATAAGAGGTTAGAGCCCACATGTGAGGTGATTTTTCATTTAAATTTGTTTATTGCATGATATTTTCATCATGCATTATTGATAAAAAAAATTATATTGTGTTAGTTTAATGGATAAGTGGTTCACTATTACCTCATGATGTGTGGAAAATGATTTCATATTTTATCATTTCTAGATTTCATGATTATAGATTTATAATGTAATAGTATATTATGAATTTTAAAAGAAAATCACTTGTAAATAGTTGAAATTTATAAAACTTATTTTGTATTTTTTTGTTTTTAAAGAAATATTTAATTCATTCATAATATAAGACCTTATATAAAAACTATGGTGGTATCCTACTAGGAATTTTATTACACCCTACTGATTACATTGAGGGTTTATGTATGGTTTATATCATGATTTAGATAATTTGAAGACAAACTTGTAGCTTGCTGGATTCTCTTGTTGTTTCTTATTTTTCTCTATGTTGGTATATGGGTGAATATTTGTGGCATGGGTTTGATATACTTTTTGGGTTTCTCCTTTTTTACATGGAATATTTGTCCTTGTGTTAACTCTATTATTTTCTTTGTTCATAGGTTTTATGTCATGTTTTTATTATAGTCAAGACTTGTTTCTTTTCTCATGTTTTACCTATATTATGTGATAGACCGGTTTGGGTTTCATTTCACGTTGACCTATATTGGTTCATTGAAATTTAGTTTTATTAAATTAATTATTCTATTTGGAAAATAATAAATACAATTTTCATTATGTGATTTCCTCCCATGATGTTATTCCTCTTTTTATTGGTCCTGTTGTGATGAAACCTGGTATGACATATATATTGGATAATAATTATAATTATTATGTTATATGATATATTTAGTTAATGGTTAAAAAAATATGAGATATTATTTTATAACTTTGTTTTTATTGAATGATGTTTATGTATACATTTATTTGAGTACTCATCAAAATTTGTAATCATTTGAAACCTAGTGTAGTTGTATGGGGGTTTGAGTGGAAGCCACTATTGTAGATGATATTATGGATAGGCTATTGTTTTCCATAGAGTTTTATCATTAATCTATTTTGTATTTTGTTGTAATTTGGGAGGTTTTGGAATTTAAAATCAATTTTATGTTTATTTAGGGTCATTATACCTTCATGTTTAGATTTCTTTTGAGTTATGTCAGGTAATGTACCATTAATTATTTGATTATTGTCCCATGATGACTATTTTGTGATGACCATGTATTTTAAATATAGTTGAGTTTCTTATGGTTTATTTTTATTATTCATGATATGTTTCTATATTTTATACCATTATATTAGATATTAATACCTTATATAATCTATATTAATACTAATGGTTTATTTAACTTCTACTTGGTTATAATTATTTGATGCCTATGGTATCACTTGATTTATTTTTCATTTTAAAGTCATTATATTATGGTAAATGGAATTAGGATAACTAAATATGATATTAAAAAAAATTTAGTCATGTTTATGTCATAAAATATGTTTCAAATTTAAATTTTAGGGGGGCGGGGGTTGAAAAAATGGGACCGTTTTGTTAAATGACCTCTTTAGAAACACTAATTTCACTCACATGAATATGTTTCTATGCCTTGTTTAATTTAGGAGATGAATAGGTATTATTAAACAAAAATATCATTTATTTATTATTCTTGGGTTCCCATATAAGGAAAAAATAGATGCTTGGGTAATTTTTTTTAAACAAGTGTACTTGTATATATGTTGAAATGGAACTGTAAATAGTATTTTCTAAAATATTACAAATAATGTATAGATGGAAACCTAAATACACACTATGTGTGTATTTACACTTGTTTTCATTAAGGGAATGTGTTCAAATGTTTCTGTATGTGTGTACATTTTTTTATCCATAGTCCACATGTGGAGGAAGTTGCATGAAAAGAGTCATTTTAAAAGAACATGGATTTGGGTAGCCAAATACATCATTTATCTATATTATAGAATTATGTTATGGTAACGTGCCAATATTATTTCATACCTACCTCCCTAATTTGATATATTTTTCCCACTTGTATTTTACTCATTAACCATTTTATAGTTATTTATATAAAATTATTGATATGTTATTATTTTTAAATAGGTAATTATATTTTCATTATTTATATAATTTGAATATAACAATGATTGGTTGAATAAAATTCAAAAATATTTATTTAATTATTTTATATCCCAACACATGTTCTTTTATTTCATTATAATCTAGTAGGAGGATTTATTTAGTTCACATTTAACTAAAAAAATAATTCCCATGTTGAGTATGTTTTATGCACCAATAGTTGATTTCAGTTCCCAAATAATTGGAGTTATCTTAGGTATTTTTGTTAGGTATGAGTTGGTATTGAATCTAAGTATCCTATGTGAATTTATTAATAAAATTAACCATCCCTCTTTTTTATGTTATTTTCAAGTTAAGGAAGACAAAATATAGAATCATCAGTTCCACTAGAGGTAGGTGTTAGTAAGTGTTTGACCAACTCATAGTTATGTCGAGTCATGAATTTAAATTTGTAATTTACATATGTAAGTTGTGTATGAACTTTTATTTTCACATATTTTTAAGATATTTTAATCTAAATTTCTGGTTATGTGATTTATATAAAAAATAAATGTGAAAACTTTGGAAATATATATAATTTTATTTAAAATGTGAATAAATTTAGGTTTTCAGGTTTATATTGTAGAGTTTGGTAAACCATTAAATTGGTGTGTATTTGGTTCAACATGCTCCTAAAAAATCAGTATTTTCATATGGTTCTTAGACCATATATTCAAACAATGGATATTAAAATTTTAATTCATTTTTCTTATTTTTTTATTCTTCCTTTTATCATTAATTATTTTTTTGTCACCAGATTGAGGAAAGAAAAAATTATGTTTTAAATTTTCTAATATTTTGATTTTTTTAGATAAATTAATTATGGTTTGAATTCAATTTTAGGATATATTAATGTGATTTATATGAGTTTTTATGTTTTTATTTAATGTTAAAGGATTAATTTTAGTGTTTTATAAATGTTATATTGTATTTTTTGTTATATTTTAAGTAACAGACTTGGGTTTTTTAAAGGGAGATCTAGTGTTCATTATGGATAAATATTAACCCATTGAGTGTCATTAAGAAAAAATGATTTGATGTAAGTGTATGATATTAATGTAATATATATTGGATTACTATATAGTAAACATTAGGATTTCTTGGATAAAGTGTAATTCGATGTATGTTGAAATAATTATTAACATGAATGTGATTTTTTGAATTTTATTTCATTATATTTTATATTATTATTTTGATATGGTTTATGAACAATATTATTATTTTTTATAAAATTACTTGATCACTTTCAATGTGTTCACCCAATTTTTATAATTTAGTATTTCCTTATATTTTCTCTAATTTTATTTGATTGAAATGGATGAACTTTGATGAAGTGTGGTTTTATTTTTGTGGTATTTGTTTAATTATAATGTTCGATAAATAACTCTTGAATATTTTGATATTTTAGTGTTTCTTCACTGATTGGAGTTTGATTTCTTATGTTTTTTTAAAATTTTATATACTGGATATGCATTGTTTTCATTTTATCATTGAATTTTTTCACCAAGGGATGTTTTGATGTCCTCTCCAAAGGTAGTAGTAGATGAATTTCCACAAGATGTCCATTTAGTTTATTGATGATTGGTTGCATAAGATATATATATATTTCAGGTTATTATTCCTTATGTGTGACATGGTTAAGGAAATTGACTATAATTAATAATTCCTATAGAATATTCCTCCTATCCATCAAGGATATAAGGTTACATTTTAAAATATGATTGGTTGACAAGAATTGAATGATTTGTTCATTTTATTGAGAATAAAAAATGTTCGAAGGTTATATTCATCACCATCATACTCAAAGGTTCTTGTTAGAAATGGTGGATATATATTTTTCAATAAAATATACAGAAGGATAAAAATATTATTGTTTTAAGGAAATATTTATTTAATTTTTTATTCCTAAAGACAAAAAATTTGTGAAGGTAGTGGTATTCATCCATATTAAATAGGTTGATTAGACGGTGATAAGTTATTCTGGTAATTTTTCAATGATAATAAATTATTTTCCAAATATTCTCTTAGATGATATTCTAAATTATCATATAATGATCAGGGGTTTATTCTGAGTATTCTATCATGGACGTCCAAATGGAGTATCCTTTAATATTTATTTAGTAAATATAGATATAAAGATAAAATGATGATTTTAAAGTCTATATAGAAACATTAAAGATATATATTTATCTGATATTTGTGGGGATGTATATAAAAGTAATAAAATTGGTCGAATCTATCTAAACTCGTACAGTGTAATAAAAAATAAAAATTGAATGTAAAATTTAGTATCCAAAAATATAAATATCTATTATGATATTAGTTTGGAATTCCAGTTTAAAATATTACAGATACTTATAATCCAAGAATTCATATTGAGGTGATAACTAATTTTGTCATCTATAGAGAGTCTATAGTGTTTTTTCAAAAGATAAATGGAGCTATGTCCTTATCTTCCAAATATTCTTTGGGGATCCCATCGTATTTCCTTGATATTGGGGAAATTGATTGTGCCTATTATTATGCTATCATTTTCTCTTTCGTTTGGGAAAGTGGAATCTGAAAAAACAATACATTAATTATAAATATGGGAGACCACATATATATATATATTTATGGTCTCTTTGACTGGTAATGTTATTTCATTTTTTGGCCCTCCTATTTTCATCTTTTTAAAAAGTAACTAGTAATTATATTGTATATTGGAGTCATTTTTACCCATCCCACCATTCCAAGGAGAGTAATTTTATTTTTAATGATTATGACATAGATTATACTTGAAATATAAAAGATATAAATTATATTTCTCTATTGTATCACTTATAATTTATCATAGCCTGTTGTCATTGGTAGTTTATTTTTATTGTAATCATGAAAAAATTTGAACTCATAGGCTTATGTTTGGATCAATAAAATCATATGGGCTTTACAGTGGAGAACTTTTCATTAGTAAGAATAATTTTAACATACCAAAATGTCACCTTTGGTAAATACATGAATACATATTTATTTTATGATATCTTTTTTGTTTTGGGATAGAATTTGAGGCTTTAATAAGAATAGACCACAAAAAATAGTTGAATCATGGTATACATACCCATATAGGAAAACCTATCAGGATGAAATTATATTTCCAATAGTATATTATTGTTTTTTAATAAATTATGGGATCCTTATTCCTAAACCATGTGAGCTGATTTTGGTCTCAATTAGTTTGTACACCGTTAAAGAATGTGTATACTATGCATTATTCCAAAACAATAGGGTTACATATTTTTAATCTATAGGACCATGTAAGGTTTCTTTAAGTTATTCCTAACCATTCATTTAATACATGTGTCATATTTAAATAATATATATTAATTATTGATTTTAAAAATTACTTTTAAATCATATTTATATTTTTTACAACAATAATTAATTCAACCCCTTGGAATCAACCTTAATGGACATCGATTTACATCATTCAATTTATAGTGATTATTCACCCATAAGAGTATACATTTCAAGGTATGTAATTTATTATCTCTATTTGTCCTTTTCTTATGACTTCCCCTTCTTTTTTATACCCATAAATGTTCATGTAATCATAGTGTTTATTATTTGTTTTATTACTTTTGGTTTACCTATTCTGGGGATGAAACTTGTATTTTAGTATTCCATATCCTTAATAAATAGTATATTAGCATCTTTCAACGATGGATTCAAATATTTATGGAATTTGGCTGTAAAATTATTATTTTCATTATGAAATAATGGCTTATTACATATTTAAATTGTTCTTTTACTCGACCAAAAGTCCATATAATATGTATGTTTTAATTTTATAATGAATTTATTTATGTTTCAAAAAATGTTATTTATAATACTATTTTCCTTCATTATTGTTTGAAAATTATTCCCATGGGTAATTATTGCATACAAGGTGGTGTTCCTAAAAATTACAGAAATGTTTCTTGTAATGATGTATTATGAATTATGAATATCAATTATCATCTTATTAAATAAGTTCTCTAAGATAAGAACGGTGTTTTTATATAGTAACACTTTTATAAAATATTTTGGTTGAGTTTCGTTGAGAATGTATTTATGTTTTCTTTATGTTTTCTATATATTATATTTAATTTGTTGTGATTTTTTATGAAAAATATTCAGTTGATTTATTTTCAAATAGTTTTTTAATATTTGAATTTTGAGACCGAAGCAAAATATTTTATTTGAATTTTTAGATGGATATTCATCATTTCTAACACATAATATTTCCTGGGAGCCATAAAACTTTAGTGTAAATGGAGTGTAGATACATAATAATCATATTTATGTATAATCTTCATCATTGCTAATATTTATATTCAAATAATTAACCCTTTTTGACATGACATACATATTTACCATCATTATAATGTGGGGGATGATTAAAACATTAGAAATGATGAGGTCAGATTCTTAGTAAGGGAACATATTGGAGATATCATTCAATGATCCTATGTAATAATATTTTGGGAGTACATGTATAAGAACATGTTATTATTGATATAAAATCCATCCCAAAAATTAATAGATCATCACCATGTATCAAAGAAAAAAAAACATTACTATATCACATGATTATGGAATAATGAATAATAAATCTCGGGACCTGACTTAAAATTATAAGAATAATAACATATAATAAGTGTGTGACATGATTATAGTAATAATATATATATCATGTATAATGTTTAGAATATTATACCTAGAATATTAAGTATCACCACATATTCTCCATATTATATAGGATTATTCATCACCACCTTTTTTCAATATCACAGTGAAAAAAGAATATCTACATATTTATTAATGTGTATCGAGAACATAAATTAATTTACCATAATTATTTTATGACATATAACTATATACAAAATTAATTAGAGGTATACAATAGACCCACCCATCACATAATGAAAATCATACATATGTTTTCTAAAAGATCTGAAAAAATTTGTCCATTCATGACAGCATAACCTGTGGAAAATAAATCGGTTTCTTAAAACATTCATCATCACATAAACATAATACATCTTGAAAAAGAACATGGATTACATCATTAGTTATTATACCCTCACATTCATAAAAATCCATAAATTATGTAGACATAATTTAAATAATTTAAAAAAAAATCCGATAATATTTTTGAAAACATGAAAAAAAATCATTTTACATTGATAACATCTTAACATAAAATTTCTAATTTATTGAAAAAATCTATTTTATGAAAATAACTATGGAACTATTAAAAATTTAAATTAATTGAAATAATTGTCATTAACATAGGAAAAACGATTTTCCATTAACTTTTGAAGAGAAAATTTAATTCATATTGTTGTAAAATGAAAGTAAATGACTTGTCAAGATTATTTTTAGAACTATTAATTTTTAAACCTTTTAAAAAAAATTCAATTGTAATTAAAATGAAATGATAAAAACATTTCAATTTTAATAAATAACATTAATAACATAATTTTTAATATTATGTACATAGATGAAATGTTCATTGATAAATAAATAGATATTGCCG
This sequence comes from Viscum album, assembly GCA_963277665.1. Lineage (NCBI taxonomy): Eukaryota > Viridiplantae > Streptophyta > Magnoliopsida > Santalales > Viscaceae > Viscum > Viscum album. Next base: position 20,801,647 of record OY728159.1, on the reverse strand, counting down.
ACTATTTATTAATTTTTTTATCATTAAAAGTAAAAAATAGAGAAAACTTGAACTAATAACCTATTTTCTCTAGAAAAAATGCATTAAAAATATATATGTGATGTAATGGATAAGATCCATATATATTTTTCTCAATTTTAATTCTGTATAGATAATCCCAAAATAAAATGAGGTTGTAATATAGACTATAACCTCTTGAATAACATCAGAATCATAAACCCTATGAAATACATTTTATAGAATGAAAAATTAAATACCATGAACATAATAATATTCATGATAAATCATATAATTTTTTTTGAAACACCTCGTAATTTAATATAGTTTTTGACCTAACATATGTTGAAAATTTGAGATGAAAAACCCTTAACAATGGTATATTTTTAATGAAAACCCCCTAGATTAAATATTTTGATTGGAAATGTTAAATACTACTAATTAAGAAGTATCCTAGATATATCATTTAAAATGAGTATAAAATAAACTTAATAAATATTATTTAGTGAGTAATATCCAATATGGCTCAATAAAACAAAATTAATACGAAGAACCCTTACCATGAGTCTTGTATTAACTCACACATTCTCTAAACTCATGTATAATAAATACAGATTAACTATAAATATACTCTATAACAATACTGATATTTATAATACCATATATGATTTATTTATAACATCTTTATACTTGATTATTTTTTATGCCTTGGTAAAATCTTTTTTCAGATTGATAACTGCTTTGTATTCATCCATGTTTCTATTTAGGAGTCTTGATCAATGTACATGATCATGGAAATATCACCTCAATAATATATTATAATTTTATGAGAAAAATATTTAATAAATATATATAATCTCATAAGTATTCAAATATAACTGTGTTTAAGAAATGGATTATGTCCCTTTGTGGAGACAGTAGTCTGTACATATGCACAAGTGATGTTTTCAATTCTCAATGGATAAATAAAAAAATTTAATAGATAATTCTATTTTATATAATAATATTAATTCCATAAATATCATATAATATTATTAAATAAATTATTATAACGATCAACATGGATAGATGATATAAAATGAAATGCATCACTTCATGGAGGTGGTCATCCACACGTAAAAACATGAAATATTTTCTTTTACCATAGGATGGAAAATACATGTACAATGGGGATTCCATTATAATAATAAAATTTAATTATATTTAAAATAATTTAGTGGATAATTTATAATGGATAAAAAAATCTAATGTATTTTTATATTGAAATATAATAAAAATTTGTTGGTTATGATTTTTAATTATTCATTCAAACACCCCCATTATCTTACACTATAACACAAGAAATGATTGTGTTTTGGAAAGTCTATAAGATCACATAAATGATAAGGGATCAAAATATGATATTGCTTCTAATGATTTTTCTAGGGCATGCTTGCGTGTATAGAGAATGATTTCTAACATGTTTCCCTGCATTCCTTCTTTCTAATGGTGGGCGGAATCTGTCACCTATTCATGGATGTCTACTCCTAGATCGAAATGGGATGATGGGATGTCAATTCCTCATTCAGTGGATTTCTCCTCGGTACTCAGCACCTAGTATGGGTCTCCCTTAAATATTATGAATTTTTTTGTGAAACTCTTCCTAGTGTCATATCCTTGTGGTTGTTGGTTAATTTCATTGATTCTGTCAAGACATTACAAGGGGTCAAATCAGGGAATAAATTTTTTATTGGAGGAGTAGACATTTTGGACATCACTGGCCTATCTAGACTCTGAAACAATGGTTCGTTTGGGTTTCATCCCCTTATTATAGGGCTTCTCTGTGGCATGAAATCCCGAGGCATCCCACGTTGAGTTTGGGGAATTATATTCCATAAGCATGTCTCTGAGATCTTCCTCATCTTACCATGATTAATATATGGTATTACATGTATTTAACGTCTATAGGAGATATATAAGGATGATCATAACACCAACTGGAGTGTATCATATGGGTGGATCCCTTGGAGGGAGCACCTAAGCGGTTTACTGGATGGGTGGATCAAAACATCCAATGATGAAGGATATGAGGATGTTTGGGTCCATATAAATGGAACACAATATATTACCATTGGCTGGGATTGAACTTTATGAAGGATTCTTACATACCTGTTCTTGGGAGACAGGGATCAACACCCATGTAGTTCGGATGGCGAGACATGGAATCTGGGTGTGCGCGGGGGACATCGACTTGAAGATGATGTCGTGAGTTACACCTAGATAGAGGAGCATCACAAAAGGGACACTCCTGGTTGGATAGTTATGGATTGTGTGTGGATTATGTGTGGTTAGTTGACCAGGTGGATGGCGTCATCCCTTAGCGATATGGAGGCCTGGGTAAGAATCATGATGGATGATGGAAGGTTAACCGAAGTGGGAGAAAAATGAGATGTAGTCATCATGGAGATGAAGGTAGTATAGGTATTGAACCTCAATAATAATTCCTACATATCCTCATGGTAGAAAATCAAATTCCATGTTGTTCAGTTGGGTGATGGGAAACTTTAGGGGTGGACCATGAGAATGGATGGAAGGATAGGACCAGGAGGATGGAGAACCTCCAAGAAGGGGCTTGACCTTCCCGAGACACAAAGGCTCAAGAGAGAGACTATGATAAGATATGAGTGATGGGTTTGAACCTCAGAGAGGCTTCCTATGTATCCCCATATCAGGGAATAAAATTCCAATTAGTTCATATTTGAGGCATGGAATCGGGGTGTACACAAAGAACATCGACCCGATAACATATGGGGGATTACGTGTGGTTAGCGGCCCGAGAGTTGGTCTGACGTCACTGAGACAAACCAAGAATGTGGGTCCAAAGCTAGTGTACACCAAATATTTTTTTGGGGGTTGAAACTCAAGGAGTCTCCCTACATACCCTGTCTAGGAGGTAGGGTTCAAAACTCATGTAGTTCGGATAAGTTTACCAATGTTTTGGGTTCATCCTCTAGGAGGCTTCCTACACACCCTGTCTAGAAGAAAATGATCAAAACCCACATAGTTTAAAGTGAGGAATAGGATCAGGGTGTTCTTGGTGGAAAGTTACATGAAGATAATGCTGGGTCTTACATGTGGTTAGCATCCCAAGATTTATCTAACACCTGGGGGCGGATAAGAGAGGCTGATCCCAAAAAAGGGAAATACAACGACTTACCATAGATTGGGATTGAACCTCATAGAGGCTTACTGTGTATCATATCTAGAAGATAGTGATAAAAAACCATGTAGTTATAATACATAAATTTTGGCATCATGCATGACAAAATGGGCATTTAGTATTACATTTTTTGGGTCGAGGTGAACTAACATGAAGTGGTTGGGACCAATAGGTGTTGGGATTGAACCGCATGGAGGATTCCTACGTACCTTTCTTGGAGAGGGAAAATATCAAAGTCCACATAGTTCATAAGGGGGGCTTGGGGATTACACACTAATGCATCCTAGTGAAGATTCCATGGTCGATGATTACTCTCAGGCAACGTGAGTTAGGCTCAGCGTGAGAAACAAGAGGCTACAACGAACTGACGACCACGTCGCGAATGGTGGGTACGTGAGGAGTGAAACGGGGATTATGCATGGTTGGGGGACCAAAGAAGAAATAGTGTCTTATTCTTGGTTAGAGGATCAATGTTCTAATTTGGGTTTATGATCGATTATAATCCCATAGAGATGGAAATTAGGACTTACTCAATGATAGAGGATTGATGGTGATAAATCCGAATGGGAGATGGATAGTGTAACAAAGGTCCTAGTGACCATATCTCCTCTAGCCTTTGTGCACCGAAGAAGAATGGATGAGCAATGATATTGCCTCCCACGAGAATGGATAGGGGCATACACCAAGATGGTTTCCCTTCCTCATGGACATAGTCCACTTCATCAAAGAGGATCTCATTCTATGTGAGTAAGATCTCACTCATGTGGAGACCAGTTGGCATGGAAAATGTCCAAGATGGGGCACCCTGTGTATATTTCATGGGGAGAGGCTATAGTTTAACGTCATATGATGAGGCCAATGGTGCTTGGAGGTTTAATATCACACATCTCAGACATTGAGGACTCAATCCTCACCCCTCAGACTTATATAACTGATACCCACATGCACTTAGGGAAGGGAAGCCATTTGTAATGCCTTGGTGAGTCTATGTTACAGAGTGATCCATTGAAGGGATTTCATTAGTGTGGCTATGCGAGGAAGAAATTTTCATTAGAGTGACTATGAGAAGAAGAATGAGGCTATGTAATGCAACATGAAGCACCACCCAAGGAACATTGAAATCATTTCATAAAAATATGGAGGGTCGTATGAGAGAAGGGTTTGCAAAGCAAAGAGGTTCACATGAAGGGTCCTTGCGAAGCTCTGGTGCCACAAAAAGTGGAGAGTCTTTGCGAAGGGGTATTCTTAATGAAGTGGAATGTCCTAGAATATGCATGGGGTATATATGCATTAAAAGGGTTCTTCATGACGTGAAATTTATTTTATGGAGTAGGACATCATGGAGGAAGGGTACCTTGTAATGAGAGGCACTATGAAGTGATAGACATTGTGAAGCTCATTGACACTGACATAGAATTGGGATCACATGTTACTAAAAGGCACTTCATGAAGCATGTTTTATTATAGAAGATCCTAGTTCCCTTAGAGAGATCCTTCCTTTATAGTGGCCCATGGGCTCCGCGAAGTGCATCCCTACTTGAAGAGGGGTTGCATTTGAGCCAAGGAAAATGTATTTTTCAATGATCAAATACCTTGAAGAGATAATTTTTCTCAATTATTCATTTAAAATAAGTTTTTATGATATTTGAGAGATTATAAGGATAAAGGACATGGGATCTGTCCTTTGGGTCCAAGGGAATATGATTATTTATAGGTGAATGGAGTTACAAAGCTCTTACAGCTCTTTGTCAAGCCATGTGGGGCTTTGGGATCAAAAGTGAATGGTGTCAAGTTTTTCTTAACTATGGAGTTGATTGTCATACCATCCTTACTGTAGATTCCTCCTTAATTCCCTTCACGGTGCTCTTGGTGGCTTCCACCAATTTCCATGGGATTGTAGAGGAAATATGGTTCCCTCTGCGACACATAACTTTTGATCAATTTCATCATAACTGTGGTTTCATCACCCACTTTTACTCTGAGGTGATTATAGAGGAGGCCATGGCTTTTCACTGGATGTGGTGCTGAGTGGAATCACACTGGTTGTGGTGCTGACAGACTCCATGTTGGAGATTTATGAATTAGCCCATTTGGAATAGACTTACACTATGCATATATTCTCTTTTTCACACATTTTGGTCCCAAAAAATCCCCCCCTCCTCAGACATTGAGCCAAGGATAAAATGAGGGAAAATGTATGGGGGAAATCACCAAACATTTTGGCCTAACTGCAAAACAATATCACTATGAAGGGTTGCGATGCAGAGAGATGATGTGCAGGTTTAGAACACCACGAAGCTCGCCACGACCAGGTGCACCACTAAGCTCAGAGGTTGTCACATATAAATATGGGTGGATGAAACTTGTTTTTTCCTTATATATCTCCACATTTTTTGGGGATAATAATCTTGATTATTGAAGCTCTACAGGCACTATGACCACGCTTTGGGAACCGATCTCCCTTTACTCTGCGGCACACAACGATTCATCAGACTCTGCGATCATGCGCTCAATAGCTTGTGTCTGTATAGTCTTTGGCAAGGCACCACGATATGTGTTTCTGAATGAGCTCTATGATTCAAGATTTTTTTTTTATAAAAATATGAGATGGAATGGCTCACCAAGAATATTTCATGGGAGTATTTACAGATGTTACCCAGAGGGAAGAGATGGCTGATAACTTGGGGATTAGGGAATACATGCAGAGCCATTCAGATCATGAAACCTTGGTGGAACTGTTGTCAGATATCTAGAATAACTTCCCCTATGAGAAATACAGTCTTTATATGGCTTTGGCATGAGGGATGACATTCTCATTCCCAAAGCAAGAAGGGACAAGTCATCCGACTGGACCAGGAGCATGCCATGCCAACACCAGTGGTTCAGGGAGGCTGACATACATACTTGGGAGGATTATACACCCATCAATGAAAATTGTTTTTATAATAATACAACCAAAATTCATGGGAAGGTGTTACATCCATCACCATCTCCCCCGAAGTACCACACCATTTTAAAGGCGGCCTAGGGGAACCTAGAGAAGGGGTGGACTGATGAGTGAGATCTGCACTAGGGTGTCAATTTCCAAAATGTCTAGGTATGGGATTACTAGGTATGTGCCTCCTGTGAGGATTTTGGGGTGGATCTAAAGCGAGTTCGTCTATATGAGGTGGAATACGCCTCCCAATTAAACATTTACCATCCAAATAAACTAATTCTAGAGTTTCTAATCATGTGGTCGTTGAGGACCACCACTTTCCATTTTCACCACGGGGAGGTTGGTATCAGCCTCGTGGACCTGCACAAAATGTTAGGGATTATATTATTGGGGTGATTTATGATGAGTTCTTCTATTCCATGAATACATGGTAAGAAACAGAAAAATTACACTACTGAAAAAAGTATTGATGGACATGTCGTTAGGAGAGGACAAGCAGTTGGTGAGGGATGTCCACTTTGTGTTCTGGTTTAGGCGATTCTTACATTATCCGATAGATGGGAAGTTTTCTAAGAGGCCTCACACTTGCCCAAAGGGGGTCCAAAATAGAAAGTATCACTCCTAATAGTGACTATAGGAGGATATAAGGTGGAAGACATTGGGTTTTAGTGTCAACACTGAGCAGAAACTGATGGTTAGGTTGGCTGAATTGATTTCGGTGCTCATATGCGACAACATAATGCTAGTAAAAGATATGAACATGGGTGTACGACTGATCAATTTTCTCGTGGATTCCATGTTGACGATGGAGGAGAAGATAAATCTAGAGATTTCGATGGAATCTAAGTTGTACAAAGTCATATGGCATATCATTGAAGGGAAGAAGCCACATAGGGTGTGCCAGACACTCCATCTTCTGTATGGGTGGATAACAGTGCATATAGGCGTCAATGAATACCTAAAATCTATTTCCCCTCTAGGAAAAGACATATAACTAGCCATTTTGAATGCGGATGGGAGATTCTCAACAATTATGACCCCACCGTTGGTGCTGAACCAGGTTTAGAAGGTGGATGATTTTAAATTTCACAAGTTCCCATTGCCAACAGGTGTGTTTACTGACGATGACCATGGAACAGATGAGCATCATCCCTATCTTCTGGACTTTAGAGATGTATTCATGGGGGAACATGATGATTGGGAGCCTCTATGTGATTAGTAAACCCTACAACACTTCATGAGGTAGTTTCGTTGCATGAAAAGGCTCACCCCGCAGGTCTACGTAGGAGTACGCCATGAGGACAATCTCTTTATGATGATGAAGATGTGGCTCATGTTCACACAAGGGGATGGTAGAATGCATAATGATCTTCTTCCACCCACATATGTCTATGGGAGGGTGAAGGAGTATGCCAAGAGTTTGGAGGAATCCTACTTGAGGGAGATGTTGAAGCAGAGGACCGTACGTGCCACTGACGGGGTGACTCCTTAACCTAAAGGCATGGGCCAGAAGGTAGCCCGAGCATTCTGTGGTGGCGGGGCTGCTATAATAGTGAGAATTGCTTCGACTGAGAGGTAGGATAATGTTGGATGAATTTTTAAGGATATTTAATGAGGCATCGAATTATAAAAGAGTTTTAAACAAACCCAAAGGGGGATATTGTTGGCCAAAAATTTCTCAAGGTAACATTGAAGCATTTTTTTACTTGATTGTGTTTGTTGAAAAATCTAATGTACTTGTTAACCAAGATGGATTCCTTAGTGAGTTTCTATGTTCCTAAGATATAGTTGACAACCTATATTGGAAAATAACCATATAAATGGAATATTCGATATTAAGGTGACATCGTCTTGTAGTGTTTTTCAAATTTTTGGGCCATATAATCAGAAAAATAGGGAAATTTATTTTTGGAAAATAATTTTGTGTGCAAGATTGAATGTGGATTGAAAACATGTGTGAAAATCATGTTTTGTGGGAAGAATGTAGAAAAAGGAAAAGGCATGAAGTGCGCGAATGGTTAGGTTGCCGAAAAGAATATTGTTCACCTAATGCGATGAAAAATGTGGTTTTTCACGCTCTAAGAGGATCTTTCGTGATATGCTGAATGCTCCACGTAGGGGTTAGAAATGCCTAAAAATAAGTGGTGACCCCCCCTATTCGAAGAACCTAAACACTTAGAGATAATCTATGCTCTGCAACAAGTATGAATTTCATGCAAAGGGAGTTGCATGAAATATTTTGAGTTGTGCGCACGTTAATAAAGTTGTGCATAATATTTTTGTTTCATGTAAGATTGGTCATGCATATAAGGGGTGTTTCAAAAAAAGTAGAATATTTCATGCAAGTCATTTATGTTGCGTGTATTACACAGTAAGGGTTTCGTGACAAACTTTTAGTATCCCATCAGTACTGTGGTATAGTGCTATTAATTAGTGGATGATTATTCAACATCAATAAAGATTCTACATATAGTGGGCAATGAATTTATTTGGGAGAATGTAGGGACCTACAATTCGTTAAATTGTGAGTGTATCTTCTGAAGAATCAGTGATCACACTTTAGTTGAGAGATTAGAGTGCATTCAAATTATGAATGGTTGTAAACTAGGAGGGACAATGATTCCACTCTGAACATTATAATCAACAATGCACATTTAGTATATTTGGTACATTAAAAAGTCTCTAGTGTATGCTCCTTGGAAATATTCTATAAGGGTTAACCAATTAAAATTTTTGTGTCCTATTATTTGTTTATGATTTGTTCATACTCAACAATGATTAGGAGAGAGAAGAGAGATTTTTCTAACAACGAAACAATATCAATTGGGGTAGTTGTTTTAATCTGTCATACCCTGACTCACCCCCCTCTTAGGGTATATAACCTAGTGGAACTAAAAAATATATAATTAGATTATATTTTTTCATTTAATATAGTGTTGTTAATTGTATGTAATTTTACTTTGAAATTAGATATAAATACATGTCTATATTTTGATGGTTTTTAATTTTAAAACAAAATTTGTTTTCTCATTTTGTAAATGGGGATTACATTTAAATTAATTTCTGAAAATTATGAAATTTAAAATTTCAGGACTAGATTGTATATTACGAATAATTGACCCCAAATTATGTAAATAGTTTACTTTTATTTGTTATCTGTTATAAATAGTAACTTTGGAAAATTATATTTACCATGGTAAAAGGTAAATCAGGTAAATTATGGTAGTATTTAATATGATATGGATTATAAAATTACCCTAACACCAACCCAAATCCTAGTTTTTGAATACATTTCTCCCCTTATCACCTAAGGATCTGAATTGACTCATTTAATGTTCTTTTTTCATGAATGTGATATAAATATTATTATAACAAATGAAAGTGACAACATGTCACCCTCTTCTGTATTATAAGTGTAATAACATTAATATATGGATAAATATGATAAAACATCAATAATAAATATACTACAAATATATAATGAAATTACCTACATCTGGGGAACTCATTTAAAAATTTTATAAATTAAATAATTACCATAAATACTAACACAATAGTGATAAAATAGTTATTCTATCAATAGAAATATCAACTAAATGATATTAAAAATACTAAAATAAATATAATTATATTTAATTAGGGAACTCTGTGAATTTTATATGTTATTATGACTTGTTATAAGTCTATTAGAAGGTTTGTTTCGATGTTATCCCTCAGTTTAAATTTTATTTAAAATCAATGAAATGAATAGTGTGAAAATTCCTAGTATTTTTGGTTTATAAAAATAATATTTTAATAAATTATTCAAAAATCCTAAATTTCATTTCAAATTAAAAAGTGGATATTATAAGGTCAAAGATTTCATTGAATTTACATCTAGGGGCTATTTATCCCATATAAGTAAAATTGATATCCTTTTAATGTTTAATATCTTGTTATCACAATATCATCATTCTGTAAAAATATGATAGTACTTACTTATTTCAATAATGATCAATCCAAAATAGAAAATGAGACTCATGTGTATGTACGGCCTACTATCTCAATGAATATAACATTGTTCATTTTTCTTTAAAATACATTCATGGAAAGAATACATGTATAGTTGATGAATAAAAATGGTAATAATGTCATGAATATTGTTCTAGTGATGATGTACATATCACCACATGGACTGTTGAAATCATTCAAAGTTCATTTTCAAATAAAGTACCAAATATCGATAAAACATCTGATGTGAACTTAAATAATTATATAATTTTTATAACATGTTAATATTTGATATAAAATGAATAATAAAATTCTAAAATCTTCATAATAAACTATAAATCAACCAAATTTTATTATTCAGGAAGATAAAGAATGTTCAAGACATGTCTGGCTCATGGTAAGGGACTTCGTCTCAATCTATATTTATTGAGGAATATCTTCATATTATGAACCTCTATAATCCTATATGGTGCATATATAATAATTTTGACATGTTATATCAAGAATTAAATTATTTTAATGATATTTATAGTTTTGTTTAATGTGATTATTTAATGATTTTTATTCAACTGTTTATCATGTGGTAATATAATCTTTAACTAAAATATTGTATTAGATGTTTTAATGAGATAGTATTCTAAATCTTTTTGGCTAATGTCTATGTTTTAAAAATTTATTTAAAAATTTATTTATATGGGCATGAATGTTTTGAAATGTTAAATTCATTCAATGTTTCACTGGGGTATGGGACCCATTGATTAAAAAATATTATTTTTAAATGTTTTAATTGTTTCTAAAATGGATAGTTTATTTCAATAACTTGTAATTTTTTTCAAATATACAATATATAGGGAATTTCTTTCTTTTATGTCACTATTATGTATTGGTGTTTACATTACAAGTTTATACATTATATTATAAAACAATTTTTTTAATGTATGAGTGTGATAATTGTAAATATAAAATTTTATATTAAATTTTAAATCTTATATTTCCTTCATGCTAGTTTTATGTGATTATGTTTTGGTTCATGGGAATTGTGTATGTATATGGGTGGTTCCATGATAAACCAAGGGTGAGTGAGCCCTTGATAGCTCTAAAATGCATTGTTGGAGGAGATGGAGTTAAATAATAATGTTTCAACTAATATATTCAGGGAATATACTGTGATGGGTATTCCATATGTAACCATGAATGTGTCTCCCTATATAGTATTGAATGTTACAATGTATGTGTGATACAGATGACACAATTTACCTTTATGATTTATGATTTATATGAATATTACAGTAGTCATATTATTTCATGAGTTAAATAATTTTATTCATTTATTAATAACATTTTTGTCTCCTTGCTTTTTTAACTTTCATGTAAAATTTCATTATTAGTGTGAAATACGATTTTTTTAGTACTAAATATAATTTTTGAGAAATATTAGAATTAATCCAACCAAATCAATTTAATAATTTAATAATAACCCTAACCCTACATATCCAAATTGTATTATTTTTGTTTTTTTATGGTTCCTTATTCAATTTAAAAAATATCATTAGAAGTAATCATTGTCCAGTTCGCCCATTTGGAGTGTAATATGAACCAGATAATAAGGCCTAAAGAATTTGTAAAATAATGGACCAACCATGAAGATAGAATTTATGGTCTTAATCGAGAAGATAAAATAATTTCATTATACACCAAACGTACAGGGAAGAATTCAAATTATCTTGGATAAATATTCCAATGCCTAGATCCACTATAAGTATCCTAGATGATTCTTTGATGTCCTTCCCAACATTCTATATTAAAATTTAAAATCGGCACAAAATACATGACTTTTCTCTTAATATAGAAATAAAATTGACCTAAGATTTATGAGTGTGAAATCCAATTTATATGTGGCTGATTTTAGAAAAAATGGTTCATATTTGAGGTAATCATCAAATTCAAAAATCCATTCACATTTCCACTTGTAAAACAATGTTGATAAAAATTTAAAGCTGCACAATGTTTAGTACAATTTCCATAATGTGGGAAAAAATATAGTCACTAAAACAATTTCAGTGTTGACATAAAAAATTTCATATCTACAAATTATTAAAAGAATATATATGGTGATTATTTTTTTGTATGGTCAAATCGTTGAGGCCAAGAAGAGGGGTATAAATTGGAATAAAAAATTTACAACTCATTGGGCTATAGAAACATCACCATCCTCTCCTTGCATGGAGTTGGAATTTCAACACCAAAGGTTGAGTGTTGACATGAATAGAAACTTGAAAATGGAATGGGAGAACTTTTATTTGTCTTTTATCATCAATAGTGACCTCTCCTAAACATTCATTTTCTTTTTTGTTTTTGGTTGTTCTTATTTTAATCGGGTATTTGTGTTCTCATTGGAAGAGAATTTTAATGCATGTTTCTTATGATTCATCTGTTATTTTCATACACCTTCAATTTCAGAATATTTATGGGTATAAAATATTTTATTTTAATCAAAATAATCTCTTTATTTTTTTTTCTAATTCAATGAAATGTTTTTATTTACATTTTTTCACCACTCATGTGTGTGTCTTCGACACAAAAATCCTTTCATATCCCATTATATTCATTCTATTTATAATCCATCATCATAAAAATATTAATAAAATTCAATAACCATATTAGTGGGTAAGTAAAGTTGTCATTGGTGTCAGTCATAAATTTGGGGATGATAATCAATTGAGATATTTTGTTTAATTAATATTCATTAAATTAATATTGTGAATGTTGAACATAGAATGTATTGGATTAATGAAATGTTTTGTTTAAAGAGATGTTTCCATGGACCATTAGAACCATAAATACACAACCATTTAAAAATATTGATTTACATTATATCCCAATGTTATATTAAGGCTTGTATTAAATCCTCACCACATCAAAATTCTGATCTAAATCATATTGTTAATTGGGTGTCAATTTAATGCCATATAAAGAAACGATCAAGGATCTCATATGGTTAAATTAACAAATAATGAACACAACCCAATATTTATAAAACATTTAAAATAAAAATAATCTTCTAATCATTTAATTTAATCTCTTAAAACAAACCCCCTATTAAAAAGACTAACAAAAAACAATTGTCTATTAAAAAGTACCATCATCCAATATTTGACTTCAGTGCTGCTATATACATTATAAGATCACATGACCCTTGAACAGTCGATAAGAAAAAATATACTATGTTTCAAATTTCACTATTTTCAGGGATGGTTCATTAAGTATTCTTCAGTTTTTATTTTTTTTAAAAATGTTTCAAAAAAATAAAAATCAAATCATAAAAACACCAAGAAAAACCCAACTTCCCATAAAAATAAAAAAAAATAAAAAAATACAACCTTCCACATCCTTCAAAAATTATCTGAATACCCTGTAGTGTCACAAAAAAATCCCTCAGATCTATTTGAACTGGAAATATTGCTAAATCTTCTCCAACATAGAAGGAACATTAGGGATAATCAAATCTCTCAAGAGCTAGAGATTGTACATCCAATTGAACTAGATATGGAAATTCATAGGAAACAAACCCTTACAGAACTTACTGCCCCAAATATGAATTACCAACCCCTTGGTATTCAAAATCCAAATATTTTGGCTAATTTCAAACTGAAATTTATTTTGATTCATCTTCTACCTCAATTACATGAACTAGCCGGTGAGGATCCCCATATTTATTTCAAAGAGTTCCAAGTTATAGGATTTACCATGAATCCTTATGGGGTTGTTGAAAAAAAATATAACATTGAAAATTCAATTTCTCCCTATATGATTTCACCAAGTCATGGCCCTTCTACCAACCTCCTTGTTCCATAAACACATGGATTAACATGAAGTGAATCTTCTTAATAAATTCATTCCTAGTTAACATACCATTTCTATCTGAAAAGAAAATTATCGGTATCCATCAATTCCATAATGAATTAGTAAATGTGTATTGATAGAGGTTAAAAAAATCTAGTGGAAACATTCCCAAATCACCAAATCCCTAAGAAACTCTTGATCTAATAATTCTATGAGGGGTTATTGTTTATATAGAAAAGTATAACTTTTGTTGCAATAGAGGTTCCCTTTTTGACAAAACCCCATCAAATTAATAATATCATAAAGGGAATATGGAAGAAAACATGCAACAATTCCATACTTGAGCACATTTTCAAGTCAAAAAAGTGCAATAAAATTAATCTTTAGATCCCAAAACTATGACTGATTAGATGAGAGAACTTATAGGACTTGTGAGACAACTAGATGTGGATTCCAATGCCCCATCCTCATCTTCTCCACAATCTATGTTCCCTAGACCTGTCAAATTCTTATGAATCTGTAGCTTATTATCTCATCCAATCAACATATTTCCATAACTTCAAGAGGATAAATCTTAATCATCTGGACCAATGTAGCTCAATGAAGTATATTCCCAAAGGAACATCATCCATCAATAATCAGGTTAGTTCATTAGATACTTCAACCAACCCCACTATGAGCCCTTCTATTTACCTTTAACCCAAACTTGAGGTATAGTCACCATGTCTCTCATCCCCCTAAATTCAGTCACCTAACCTAAACCAATTCCAATATAGTCAATGTGTTCTTAACTCTAATAACCTTACTGTTTTTTCGCTCAACCTAAAAGGATTAACCATCCCCTTTCCCTTCCTGGATTCCACTATCCTAATGATCCATCCAAAATACTAACCCAATATAAGCACATTATTAAGAACGAAAATCATGAAAATCCCAACTCAGTACAAGCCTCTTATTCCTAAAAAGCATTGGAATGAGTAGTAGAAGATCATTCATCCTTCACCCATTCAAGCCATAAAAACATTGAATCCCAAATTGGTCAACATTCATAACACCTGATCAATCAGAAATAGTCAAATTATTCCCAACTCCTTTTTCAACAATTACCTAACCAAAAGGGAAATGTATTTAAGATTTCACTTAGATCTAGAAATCAAATTTTCAAGCCCCGTGATGAATCATCCAACTACCCTTTAAATGTTAACCTAGAAAATAAAAAGTACAAGAAACTAGAAACGGAACCTTAAGACACACCCTCACCTCATTCCATTCCTATGAAAATCCATATTCTTTTTTCCTAAAGTTATTTCTAATCCAATTAAGTCCTTTGAAACCAATCTTGAAAATAATCAACATGTTTAGATGTGTTGGAGTGAATATTACCCTCTCATAGTTCATCAAAAAAATTCATATGTATTCCAAGTTTTTTAATGACTTATGAACCCATAATTTACAACAAAGGACTGTTGAGAATGTTTCAACATAGAATTACATTCCCATAAAGATAAAAGACCCATGTACATTTATAGTCAAATTTCAAATAGGATGTTAAAACTTTTATTATGCCCTCAATGACTTAGGATCATTTATAAAAGTCTTACGCAAAAACATCTTCTCCATCCTTGTTCTAGGCCCCTTACATCTGACTAGTATTTTCCTCCAGTTATCCAATCGATACACTATCAGCCCCGAGGGAATAATTGAGGATGCCCTTTTCCGAGTTAATGATCATATCCTCCTAGCTGATTTGTATGTCCTTGTCATGGAATGTGAGAAGACCACTTATCGATCTCACCTAATTCTAGGAATTCCATTATTATTTATGACTAGAGTTAAGATTTATGTTCATTCAGGAATCATATCCCTGGAATTTTGTGAACAACTAGTAAAATTCAAAAAAAATTATCCATGTGATAACTATATAAGGATCAATATTCCCTCTCAATCCATTCTTTGGAGGAATCTTATGAGCTTCAATTAAACCACTTTCATCATGTTCATCAGGTTCTATTGAGAGTGGATCTTGTGAAATTTTAAACATTATTAACCAAGGAATAAATGTGAAAGTTTATGATGGCCTTTCATTCAGAGACTCCATCAATCATGAAGAATGTGAAAACAATCTTGCATACCATCTCAACAATGATCTATAATCTTCCAATTAGGAAAATATTGATGAAAATAAACTAGAACCATCTGAGTGACTTCCCTCCATTCCTATGTTGTCTATCCAACAACTTAATGATGCGATTGATCTGAAACCTCTTCCTGAACACATGAAATAAGCGTTAATCTTAAATAATAACTCTTATCCTATCATTGTCGCTGCAACACATACTGAAACTGAGGTGTCCAAATTTGTTCATTTGTTAGAGGAAAAAAATGGCCTTAGGTTCGAACTGATTTGTCATATCAGTAATAAAACCTTCTCATTGAATGATTCACATCCATATTGAGGAATCATCAAAACCAATCATAAAATTTTATAGAACACCCAATCCACTCATACATTAGGTTTATAGGGAAGATATTACCATGATTCTCTGTGTTTTTATTATCTACCCAATTTTGGGTAGTGAATGGGCTTGTCTGATTCAAGTGTTACCTAATAAGGGCAGGATAATTTTTTTCACAAATTAATATTGAGTTGTTTTCACCACCCAAGTGAAAAAATGGTTTTTGTGCATCTACTAAAATAATTTGATTGTTTAAACACGAAAGGACCACTACCCACTTCAATTCCCCAGTCAAATGATAGAATGATTAGTCGGGAAGTCACATTATTGATTTCATGATGGATACATAGGAAAATTTCAAATCTCAATTTCACCTCATGACCTGGAAAGGAATACATTCACCTGCCCCTTTGGAAGGTATGCATATAGGATAATGCCTTTTGTCCTTTCTAATGATCCCAAAACATTACATAGGTGTATGATGAGTATATTTTTTAAATTCATTGATCATTTCATGGAGGTATTCATGGATGACATTACCATCTATGGTGAGTCATTTTAATCATGTATGTAATCAATATCTATGGAGAAGAATGTTTCTCAAATAAAACTTTATGATGAATTATATAAAATTTTTACTCATGGATGGTAATGAGATTTTTATAAGGAACATAATTTCATAAGATGGTATTCAAGTTGATTCTACCAAAATTTAGGTGATCCAATCAATTCCCAGCCCCAAAATAGTTTGACACATCCATTCATTCATTGGTCATGCAGTATTTACCAACCACTCCCTCAATTACTCTCAAATGAAGTCACATCCTATTTCAATAATGCTTTAAAGAGAGAATTCATTGATCTCAAATCTCCTCTTAAATCTTCCATAATAATCTGACCCCAATATTGGTCCTTACCTTTTGAGTTTATGTTTGATGATTTTTAAAGGGACATTGGGACTTTTTTGGTCAAAGAAGAGAAAACATTCCACATGTCATCAATTATACCAAAAAAACATTGGATTAAACTAAATCTCAGTACACTATGACTGAAAAGGAACTTTTAGCACTATTTTTTTCTTACATAAATTTAGGCCCAATATTTTATTTGCTGAAATCACCATCTTCACATGGAATTATTCTATAACATACTTCCTCATGAAAAGTGATTCCAAAGCAATGTTAATAGGATGGATCCAAATTCCCCAAGTGTTTGACCATGAAATCAATGATAAAATAGGAATAGAAAACCTTCTTATTGATTAGATGACTATACTTTCGAATTCTTTTCATTTTGAATTCATTGATCTTGAATTCCCCATGGGGAACCTTTCATCTCTCATCCAAATATTACCATGGTATGATTAAATTGTATCTTACTTAGTCTATAGTGTTTTTTTTTAAAAAAATCAAATGAACATTAATTGAAGATGAGAATTGATTAAAAATCCTATTTTTGGAAGATACTAAACTTTGAAAAACTAGGGCTAACAAGGTAATTAAGTGATGTGTTGATGAAGATGAGCATTCCACTATCTAGAAATTTTTCCACTCAATGCCCGTTGGGGGATACTTTGGACCACAAAAGACGTCCCAAAAGGTCCTAGTCTCTATATTCTTCTCTCCTGCACTATTCAAGGACTCACATGAGTTATGGAAATTATGTTCCACTTTTCCAAAGATTGGCACAATTTCCAAATGAAATTCCTCAATACACTGTAATTTTTTTTCATATCATCGATGTTTTGGGAATCGATATCATGGGACCATTTCCCCCTTATAATAGATTATCATATATTATTCATAATATTTATTACATTTATAGGTGGCTTGAGGCCAAACCTAATAGAATGGATGACGGTCATACTGTTAGTGAGTTCCTAAAAACTAATATTTTCCACTAATTTGGAACACCTATTACCATGAAAAGTAACTTAATAACTAATTCCTATAATAATACCAGGAAATAGATTCTAAAAATGAATGTGGTTTTACTTATACATAAACTTAATATCACCCTAAACAATTAGAATAGATGAACTCTCTAACAGAGAAGTGAAAAGAGTGCTTTGTATAATTTTAATGCCCGCTAAAAAGAACTAGTCTAGGAGACTTGGTGAAGTGCTTTATAATGCCCTGACCCTATTTACCTAGAGTCAGTGCTTTATTAAATAACATTTTCCTTATACAAGGAATAATGTCTTGAAGGACCGATCGGTTTAGTATTATTTAAAACAAGATACATATATAAGTTTAACATTACAACTTGAAAATAAATACTACCCTAATTTAATACATTAAAAAACACCCAAGACTCTTATATTATGCCTGCAAGTCACTCATAACTAAATTCTTCATATCCTTGGAAAATGAAACATATGAAAGGGGTGAGCTCAAATGCTAATTAAGGGTAATCAATACGACCGAAGATAACAAAAACATTAAGCATGGTGAATAATTAAAAACACATGCCTTTATAAATAATAAACAAGAACACTTTTTGTCATGATTATGAGATGAGTAAATAATGTCATAATAAAACATAGTCATGGGTATTATACTAGTCAAATAACCACATGAACAATAATTATAATTTTCATAATGAGGGAATGTATAATGTCAGGCATTCTGAAAAATATTTTCATGGCCTCCGCCAAGACATCAAAAAATGATTTAGGCCTCAGCCAAAACCATTTATCAAATTGGGAAAGGCCTCATCCAATTCAATGTCTAATTGTATCATGAGACCTACCGATTCCCCGAGGATATATAGTGGGATAAACCTGTCACATACTAAGTCCAATACATTCCTCATATTAAAAGTTAGAAACAAAACATAAACATTCGTATTAAAACTATCATACAAAATGTTTATACTTTAACAATAAAACATAAATGGTATAAAAATAACACATCTACAATCAAACATATCAAAAAATCTTAAATAAAATATGGAATATCTGTATCATAATAAATCAACTTCAAACATGTGTAAATTTATCAAAGGATGTTTACATATATGAAATCAAAACTATTTGAGAGAAATATCTATTTCTATTTTGAAATCATTTAACAGTCACATAATTATAAAATAAAACATTTATTTTGGAAATATTATTATAATCATGAAAAGAAATCTTTAATGATGTTATAAAGTTATAAAATTGCTTCACCTACTGTATAAGTTAAAAAACATTCATACCTTAATTTTATCAAAAAGGTCATAAAGTACCATGCTTGAAAAATGAAGGAAAGATTCCTTTAAAACATATAAGGTCAAATAAGGGTATAAATTACTTTAACCCATAGAATATTATATATAAAAAATGATTTGAAATACATTTTTTAAGAAAACACATATGTGGATAATAAAGTTGTCCCAGTAGATACTTACGTAAAAACAACCTCATATAATAAAGAGATTGTGAAGTTAACCCTTACCTTGTACTTTTCATTGGAAGAGGGTATATTAACCTCCAGTAATATAGTTAAATCATTACTATTAAATTATAAAATGAACATATACATAAATATGATATCATTTATGATCTTCTAATATTGCTTTGTTAATAATATTTTAGTATTATTGTCGTTTTGGGTGTTAACTTATTCATTTTCCTATTTATGTTTTGTTACATAAACTGTGTTTGTTATGGATATGGTGTATTTGATTCATATGAAGAATGATATTATGTTCTTAAACATCATTTTTAATCATCAAATTAAAATTATTCATTAATGGTTATGATGGGGAAATTAATCTCATAGTGTTCTTGGAGACGGTAATCTATACGTACGCACGAGTGACAATATCATTATAGTGATGGTGAAATCATATTTAATTGGATGGAATATCATATACAAAGAATAATTAACATGTTATATTTATTATTTACATATTTTATACTCTTTACTATAGCCATTAAAATAATAAAGTGTTTGAATAACAAAATACTCCAAGACGTGGAGACAGAAAACTGTACATACGCATGTATGGTGACTTTTTCGTTCATATGATGGATAAAATAATGAATATGGTTGTACCATTTTTAAAAATAAAATCACAGTGTATAGGATATACTTTAGATATTATTTTAAAATGGAAACAACAATTAAAGTGGACGTGGAAGAAGAAAAGAACTTGAAATAGGTGATGAAATATTTACCTCCTTTCAGGTTCTTCCTTTTGATTTGATCAAAAGGGTTACATAGGTTGGCTTTATAACCAATGGAAGGCCTCTTGAATTAAGGGAGGAAAGTTGGGAGGATATTTGGTCAGTGGTTGGCCTAGCCAAAAGGCTTTGGAGGTGTGAAATTAAGAGAAGGAGAAATACTATTTTATAAGAGAGGTTAGGGTCACATTAGAAAAAGCAAGAAATATTATTTTATAATAAAATACTTTTCAGTTTCTAATGGCTTAAAAATGAATTCCTTTGAGGATAAGGTGGGGATGTGTCGAAACACCATCAACCAATAGGTTTTAGATAGGATTAGGTCATCATATTAACATTATCTTTTAGATTTTACTCTTAGTTAAATTGTTTGACATTTATCATGTCTCTTTGGATTTTTATATTATATGGTTAATAAAATTACTGTAACAAGACAAGAAAACCCCAAGTGGTTAATTATTAATATATATAATATTATATGAGTCCTTTGACCAATCGTTAGAATTTTAGGAATATTATATCATTTAATAATATAATATTTGTTTTAAAAACACATTTATGTCAATTCTGACACTATTTAGTATTTTGTTTTTTAGCTATAACAGCATGATTACTTCAAAAACAATTCATTTACTCAACCCTAACATGTCATAGTAACCTATAAAATTATTGGAATTCATCAAAAGTCTCAAATTAGATTTATTTGGATATATATAGTATCAATTATTTTAATCTTTCATTAATAAGGTAATTATTGCATTATCATTGAGTTATAAATAAATTTAATTATTTAATGTCCAAAAATTATAAATAAAATATCATTATGTTTTAAATATTTTTATCTTTATAATGAATATTTATAGTCGAATTTATCTTATGTGTAAACCTATATTAAAAATGTTTTAGTTATGAAAACTTGAGTTTAACACTTTTAACTCTTCTTTAAATAAATATTAATAAATGTCCTAATCTAATCCAAGTCGACCAAAAGGATAATATTTTATTCCTATGGTTATTTTCGGGCGAATTAAACTTAACCAATAGAATTAGGACATGTGTTAGGTTAATAATAATATCATTTTTACCTTTAATTACCCTATTTACTTTTAACCGTGGTAAATAAAAGCTAAAAGATACAATTTAGAAAAAACTATTTTCATCTTATTGAACCAAATTTTACTTACTGATATCATTCGTGTCTCTCAAATTTTTGAAATTCAATTCATAGAAGAGGTAAAATTATGTTTTATACAAATTTGAAAATGCTCCTAGGTGGTGGGTAAAATATGATAAAAAGCTCAATAAAATTTTTATATATCTGAACATATTATAAAATCAATCCAATGAATTATATTGAACTTATATAGGTATTTTATATCCATTTTTTCCTAAAATAAATTTAAGTAAAATAAATAATTATTTAAATAAAAATTCAGTTTTAACTAATAACGTAGTGTTTTTTCACTATTCATCAAAATTGATTTTTTTTAGAAAAATAACAAAAAATCACCCTAAGATAATTTCGATATTTAGAATAAAAAAAGGAGGTCCATTTTGAAAAATAAAATTTATAAAATTTCAAAAAATAGGTATTACTATTCATAACGGCTAGTTTGATTGGTCGTGGTGCATTAGAATATCGAAGTTGCGTACAATGCAAACTATTGCATTATTCCAAGGGAAAAATATTGTCGATGTTTGGGGTGGTAAATTATTCCCTCCTTCAAATAATTTTTTCCTCAAAATTTATATAATTATACTGCATAAAAAGATTTAGGTGGTTCTTCATCATAAGTTCCTCTGGTTCTTACGTTTCCCCTTCCATCTTACGGTTTCTCCATAGAACATTTACCAGACGAGTCATCTGGTTTCTCAACACTTGTTCTCTGGTATCAGGTTTCTTTATATGCTCTTCCCAATAAGGTGTATCTTGTTCCAGTCCAATTTCCACATTTGTGAGTACATGTGTTAAGCACGGAATGTATTTTTTCAACACTGATATGTGGAACACATCGTGAACTTTGGAGAGACTTGGCGGCATTGCTGAACAGTAAGCTACAGCTCCAATTCATTCTAGAATTTAGAAATCTCTAATGTACCTGGGACAGAATTAACCCTTCTTACTGAATCGTATAACTCCCTTCCATGGAGACACCTTCATGAAAACATGATCTCCTACATGAAATTCACAATCCTTCATTTAGTTAAAGGCATAACTCTTCTTCCTATATTGAGCTTCTTTTATGTGGGTTGGGATAACCTTCACCTTTTCAATTGTTTCCTCAATAATTTCTGGGCCTATGAGTTTTCTTTCACCATCATCATCTCAACAAGTTGGTGTGCAACATCTCTTTCCATATAAATCTTCATATAGTGACATCTGAATACTTGAATGGAAGCTATTGTTATAAGAAAATTCAACCAGAGGTAAATATTGACCCCACAAACCTTGAAAGTCAAGTGAGAAAGATCTCAACATGTCTTCTAAGGTGTTAACAGTCCATTTTTATTTTCCATCAGTTGGAGGGTGGTAGTCAGTTCTCAAAATAAGTTCAGTATCCAGTGATTTTTGAAGACTTTTCTATAATCTTAATGTAAAATGGGGGTCACGATCAAAAACAATCGATAGGGGTACTCCATAAAGTCTTAAAACTTCATTAATATATAGTCCTGCTAAATGTTCAAGTGGTAAATCTTCTCTTATAACAAGAAAATGTGATGACTTGGTAAGATGATCAATAATGACCCATATTGCATCATTCTTTAAAGGATTATTTGGTAGCCCCATTACAAAGTCCATCATAATATCATCCCATTTCCACTCAGGTATGGGAAGAGGATTCATGACTCCTCTAGGAGGTTTCCTTCCAGCATTCACTTATTAGAAAACTATACATCTCGACACAAAATCAGCAATCTCTCTCTTCAGGTTTTCCCATAAAAAATGTTCTTTCAAATCTCTATACATCTTAGTGCTACCAGGGTCTATAGATAAATTAGAGCTATGGTCATCATCTAACAATTCCCTTTTCAGATATGGTATATTTAGAACATAATGTCTCTTCTCAAATTTCAAAATCCCATGTTTATATATAAATTCGATCAAACTCCTTTCGCTCATAGCTTTAATTTTCTTTTGAAACACCTCATCATCAGCCTGAGAACTCTTTATCTATTCTAGTAAATATGGTTTGGCAACCATTTGAAAAATTATCGATGTTTCACATTCCATGATTATTACCATATCCATTTTAACTAGATCCATGTACATATGATCCCTTTCAAATCTCATCTTGTTCAAAACTCCATGATCCTTTCTACTCAAATCAGCTGCCACCTTATTTACCTTACCTGGCTGGTAGTCTATAGTTAAATCCTAATCCTTGACAAGTTAAATCATTCTCCTTTGCCTCATATTGAGTTCCTTTTGTGGAAAAATATACTTTAAACTCTTATGATCGGTATATATCTCACATTTTCACCATAGAGATAGTTTGTCCATATCTTCAAAGAAAATATTATAGCTGCTAACTCAAAATCATGAGTTAGATAGTTTTGTTCATGAATTTTTAGTTATCATGATCCATAGGAAACAACTCTATAATTCTGCATAAGGACACAACCAATTCCTTTCCCGGAAGCATTGATATCATTAACAAATTCTTCATTCCCTGATGGTAGAGCCAATATAGGAGAATTGACTAATCTTCTCTTTATTTCTTCAAAAAATTCTTCACACTCTATTTTCCAAATAAATTTAACCCCTTTACATGAGAGCATGGGTAATAGGTTTTCCAATCAGGAACAATTATGGACAAAACATCGATAATAACCTGTTAATCCAATAAAACTGCGTACCTCAGTTATACTTGTTGCTGCTGGCCATTCATGGATTTCATTTTTCATAGAAGGATCAACAAAGTTTCCATCCATAGAGAAAATACGTCCAAGAAAAGAAATCTCCTGAAGAAAAAATTCACACTTGCTAAATGTCCCATATAATTCATATATTCTAAGAGTCATTAGGATAATGCACAAGTGATAATAATGATCTTCGTATCTTTTTGGAGTATACCAAGATATCATCAATAAATACCAATACAAATTCATTAACATATTCCTTGATTTTTTTTCATTAGATCCTTGAAAATAGAGGGTGCATTTGTTATCCCAAAAGTCTTTACTGTAAAATCATAATGCCTGTACCTTGTTCGAAATTCTATTTTCAGAATGTCTTCCTTCTTCACACAAAACTAATGATATCTAGATCATAGGTCAATATTTGAAAAATATTTAGTTCCATTAATTTGGTTTAATAAATCATCAATGTGATATAGGGGATACTTGTTCTTTATTGTTATAGAATTTTTCTCCCTGTAGTTAATGCACAGCCTCCTAGATACATATTTCTTCTTAACAAAAAGAACAGGGGATCCCCATGGAGAAACACTAGGGTGAATAAATCCTTTATTAGTCAATTTCTCAATTTGTTTCTTTAGTTCCATTAATTATAAAGTTACTATTCTATAAGGGGTCTTCGATATGGGCCTTGAACCAGGTATTAAGGCAATGGAAAACACAATTTCTCATTCTTGAGGATGTCTAGGTAAATCCACTAGAAACCCATCAACAAAATCTTGAAAAATATGTACATCCTCTATTTGATAATTCCTTTCCTCACCCACAGTAATTTCATTCTCCTCCACCCCAATAATTTAATTTAGTATAGCTACTGGGTGGATCTAGATAAGAATTAGATAGTGAGGTTTCTACTCTAAAGAATAGGTACTCTTTATCATCATCGAGAGTTGTAACCTCCTTCTTCTTATGATAAATTGTCACATCATGGTATGAAAGTCAAACCATACTAAGGATTAAATCAAATTAAATCATGGGTATTATGATTAAATCAGAAGATAAATATTGTTAATATGACTTAATAGGTACTGATTCACAAAACCTTGTTGATATTATACATCCCTTATGAGTTTTTACAGAAAAATACCTTGTTAAATCTAATTGGAAACATATAATTTTATTAGCAAACTAGGAAGATATGAAACAATGTGATGATCCATAATAAAATAAAGCATTGGATAAACTTGAGGAAACCATTAAATTACCTACCAACACGTCTTTTGGAGCTTCAACCTCAGCAGTAGTGATCTCATAATCCGGGACTTGATCTCATGGACTTTTCTGAGTTAATTGTCCCTGATGCTTAGGAAATTCATTTTCATAATGTCCCATCTCCCTGTAATTGTAGCATTGAACATTGGTTAATTCTTTCATCCCCTTAAAATCACTATCAAGATGGCCTTTCTTTCCACATTTATAGCATACTCTTTTTCCTTTTAGATAGGCACCGAGGTGGTTCCTTCCACAATTATCACAGGGTGTAAATCCAACTCTTCCATTCTTCCTTGTTTCCTTATTTCCTTTACCAAAGTGTTATACATTTCTCTTCTACTTTTTCTTTGCTTTAAATAAATAAAACATAGATAATTCTTTTTCTGTCTTGATAGAACTTGAGACAATATCTTCATATGATAGGAAGGATTGCAAGACTAATGCTCCATAGATAAATGGTTTTAACCCATCAAGGAAATGATCGATATTACTTCTTGGGTTATGTATATAATCTACTAAATGCGCTGCTAACCTTGTAATGTTAGCCTCATACTTTGTGAAATTCTCATCCTCATTTTACCTCAGGATCAGAATATGTCTTTCCATATCCTCTCAATGGAAACAGGGAAAGTATTTTTCTAAAAAAAAAATTTAAACTCCCACCATTCCATGTTCAATACTTTTTTATCATCCTTTGTGTTTTGGATTAATGACCATTATTGATCCGCATTTCCAGTAAGGTGATAAACTATCGTGAAAACGTTTTCCCTTTAGCTACTCCCCAAATCATGAAATATTTTTCTTAAAGAACTTATCCATTTCTCATCTTCCAATGGATTTTTACTCCCATCGAATGTTGGTGGTTGTTGCCTCATGAAGCGGTCTAACATTGATCCTCCGCATTGTGAATTAGGGTAATCCATATGGGTTAGGTTATTATTCATAACCTGTGTGAGTTGTCCCAGTATGGTGATAAGCTGATTAACACAAGTTGTATCACCAGCTCCCCAATAATTATCTTGAGTAGGAGGGAACTCCATACATTGATTATGCATGTTGATAAATTTTCCATTCCTTCCACTATGCTCCATTTCTAACCAATAGCATACTATATATTAGTTTATGAATCACAATACATAATTCCAAACTTGTAAAACACTTAACATAAATTGAGCAGTTTATGGATATAATCCATAATCAAAAAAAAATTTCTATAAGGAAGTATATATTCATAAACCATTATTACTGGTTTGTAAATAAAATGAGAATTATCCAAATCATATCCCCCAAGAGTGTCGTAACCAAGATTGCAGCAAGGCCCGTTGTCGTGCACCAGTTCCGGTTCGAGTCTAGAAAAAAGTAGTGTTTTTCAGTTTTACCCTTAGGTACATCTGTGCTAGAGCCGACTCTACTTGATCATATCCAAAAGGGATTTATTTCTTGGAAGCCTCACAAAATATCTATAGTACCAAAATTTTAATAAGTTCTTCTATACATATCCTCAATGTCTATCTTAGGGTAATGTTCTCCAATTAGAGTTTTTCTAAATCTATCTTCCAAGGATTGCACTAAACTTCCTCTGATACCAAGTTTAACGCCTTGACCCTAGTTACCAAAATTTGGTGCTTTATTACATAATATTGGAATAATACAAGGAATCATTTCCTGAAAGACTGATAAGTTTAGTATTATTAGAAACAGTGTACATATATAAGTTCAACATTAAAATGTGAAAAGAAATAGAACACTAATTTATTCCATTAGTAACATCCAATCATCCAACATTATAACTAAAATCCACTCATAACTAACTCCTTAATATCCTGGTATAATTAAACATAATAAAGGGGTGACCTGAGACACTCAATAAAGGCAATCAATACAGCAGAAGATAACATAAACATTAGGCATGGTGAATAATTTAAAACACTTGCCTTTATAAATAATAAACATGAGCACTTTATGGAAGAAATATGAGATGAGTAAATAAATCCATAATAAAACATAGTCATGGGTATTCTACTAGTCAAATATCCACATGAATAATCATTATTATTTTAATAATGAGGGAATGTATAATGTGGGAAACTTTGAAGCATCCTATCAAGGCCACGACCAATACTTATAAAAATGATTTAGGCATCGGCCAGAACCATATATCAAGTTGGGAAATGCCTCATCCAATTCCATGTCTAATTGTCACATGAGACCTACCGATGCACCGAGGCTTTATAGCAGGCTCCACCCATCACATACTAAGTCCAATACATTCTTCATATGAAAAGGTTGAAATATAACATAAACATTCGTATTAAAACTTGCATATGAAATTTCAATAATTTAACAATAAACCATGAATGGTTTTAAAATAACACATCCACAATAAAACATATCACAAAACCTTAAATACAGTATGCAATATTTTTATCATAGTAAATCAACTTTAAACACAGTGTAAAATTTATCAAAGGATGTTGGCATAGATGAAGTCAAAAAAAATTTGAGAGAAATATATATTTCTATTTTTAAATAAATTAAGAGCCACATAATTATAAAATAAAACATTTTTTTGAAGATATTCTTATAATATTGTAAGGGAAGCTTTGATGATGTTATAACAGTTGAAAATAACTGCACCCTCCATATATGTGAAAAAAATGTTTACCTTCATTTTTTCAAAAAATACATAAAGCACCTTGTTTGGAAAATGATGGAAAGATTCCTTTCCAAAATATAAGGTCAAATAAGGGTATAAATGACTTTAACATATAGTCTATAAAATAGTAAAAAATTTGAAATACATTTTAAGAAAACACAGATGTGGATGATAAAGAGGTCCCAGTAGATACTTAAGTAAAAAAAACCTCGTATACTAAAGAGACTGTGAAATTAACCATTATCTTGTACTTTTCCTTGGTTGAGGGTTTGTTAACCTCCTGTATAATAGTTCAATTATTTTAATTAAATTATAAAATAACCATATACATAAATATGATATTATATATCATATTTTAATATTTCTTTATTAATAATATTTTAGTATTATTGTCGTTTCGGGTGTTAACTGATTCATTTTACATTATATGATTTGATACATAAGCCATGTTTTTTATGGATAATATGTATTTAATTCATATTCATATTGATATTAAGTTCATAAAAAATATTTTTTAATCATGAAATTCAAATTATTCTTGAATGGTTATGATGGGGAAAATAATCTCATTATGTTCGTGGAGATGATAATTCGTACTTACGCACGAGGGACAATATCAATATATTGATGGAGAAATATTATGTAATTGGATGGTATATAATATATAAAAAATCATTAAAATGTTATATTTTTTATTTACATTAGTTATACCCATTATTATACCCATCCAAATAAGGAAGTGTTTGAATAACAAACTACAACATGTTGTGGATACAGTAAGCTGTACGTACACACGTATGGTGACCTTTTCATTCATATGATGGATAGAATAATTAATTTGGTTTTATTATTTTTATAATAAAATCATATTATATATAAGATACTTGATTTATTATTTAAGAATGTAAACAACAAAGAAAGAGGAAGTGGAAGAAGAAAAGAACATGTAAGAGGTGATGAAATATTTAACACTTCTTTAGGTTCTTCCTTTTGATTTGATCAAAAGTGCTCATTAACATGGATTTATAACCACTGGAAGGCCTCTCAGATGAATAGAGGAAAGTTTGGAGGATATTTTGGTAGGTTTTGTCTAATCCAAAATGCTTTGGAGGTGTGAAATTAATAGAAGGGGAAATGACCTTTTATACAGAGAGGTGATGGTCACTTTAGGAAAAGAATGTAATATTATTTTATAATAAAATAATTTTCGGTTTCCAATGGATCCAAAATGAATTATTTCAAGGATATGATGTGTATGGGTCAAAAAACTATCAACCAATAGGTTTTAGACTGGTTTAGTTCATCATATGAACTTTATATTTTAGATTTAACTCTAAGTTAAATAGTTTGAAATTTACCATGTCTCTTTATATTATTATAATATATGGTCAAAACAATTACTATAACAAGACAAGAGAACCAAAAGTGGTTCATTATTAATATTTATAACCTTATATAAGTCCTTTGGCTGAGCCTTATATTTTTTGTGATATTATATCATTTAATAATATAATATTTGATTTAAAAACACATTTATGTCAATTTTGACACTATATAGTATTTTGTTTTTGTTAAAGTCATAAAAACATGATTTATTAGAATAAAATTCATTTAAAAAATCATAACTTGTCATAGTAACCTTGAAAATTAGTGGAATTCATCAAAAGTCTCAAATTAGATTTATTTGGATATTTATAATATGCATTATTTTAATCTTTCATTAATAGGGTAATTACTACGTCATCATTGTGTCATAAATAAATTTAATTTTTTAATGTATAAAAATTATAAATAAAATATCATTATGTAGGAAATAGTTTTATCTTTCTAATGTATATTTATTGTCAAATTTATCTTATGTATAACCCTATATTAAAAATGTTTTAGTTATGAAAACCCGAGTTTAACACTTTTAACTCTTCTTTAAATTAAATAATAATAAACGCCCTCATCTAACACAAGTAGACTAAAAGGATCATATTTAATTTATAAGTCTGTTTTTGGTCAAATTAAATTTGTCCAATAGAATTAATACATGTGTTAGTGTAACAATAATATCATTTTTATCATTAATTACCCTATTTACTTTTAACCGTGGTAAATAAAAGTAAAAAGTTTCTATTCACCAAAAAATATTTTAATCTTATTGAACCACATTTTACTAACTGATATCAAAAATATTTAACAGATTTTTGAAATTTAATTCATGAAGCAGTAAAATTATGTTTTATGCAAATTTGCAAATGCTCCTAAGAGGTGGGTAAAAGATGGTAAAAAGTTCCATAATTTTTTTTATATCTACACTTATTATAAAATGACTCTAATGAATTTCATTGAACTTATATAAGTATTATATATATACTTTGACCTAAAATAAATTTAAATAAAATAAATACTGATTTAAATAAAAAGTCAATTTTAACCAATAACACAGTGTTTTTCACTATTCCTCGAAAAATGAAAGTTTTCAGAAAAATACCAAAAAATCACCCTAAGATAATTTCGATATTATTAATTTAAAAATGATTTCCATTTTGAAAAATAAAATTTATAAAATTTAAAAAAGTGGGTATTACTATTCCTAACGACTTGTTTGATTTGTCGCGGTGTGTTAGAATCTCAATGTTGCATACAATGCATGCTATTGCATTATTCAAACGAAAACGTATCATGGAATCCTGGGGTGTTACATGATTTAGAATTACCTAACTACATATAAAACACCAAATGGGATGTATCAATTTAGGTTAGTTTTCAGAAATCATGTCATATACTAGTTGAAATCCAACACAATTAATTTTGGGCTATCAAAAATTGTAATTTTGAATGTGAAAAATATAGTGAAGAGATATTGTTTTTTTAAATTAACTGCAATAGATTTGAATATATTATTTTGAGAATTTTAATCTCTAGAAATAATATTCTAAGGCACTCCACATCAAAAAAGTCCTACAAAAGGTATTTCATAAAGGTGAAAATGTAATTCTCATCAATTATCGATTTTAGACTCACTCAGGTAAGCTTAATTGTCAAAGGGAATGACCTTTTATTATTTTAAATGTTTACCCATTTGGTGTTGTGAATGTCCAAGACCACTCTTAACAAAAGATAGTCAAGGTTTATGGACATCAACTAAATCATCCACATGAGAGGACACATATAAAGGGAACCACATCAACTTCCATCAGATCCCTGACTTCAATAATTTGACACACCACTGGATGGATATGGCGACCCACCAAATACAAACATGGTAGAACCTCTTTCCCATTTACTCCTCTCTCTCTCTATATCTCTATAATTCTTTCACTTCCTTTACATTTTTACAATTTTAATTATCAATGGTTTTATTTACCCTTTATCTAATGTGTGTTCGTTTCTTTATAAAAATCTTAAAAAAATGAGTCATAATCACTCACCATCCAATTTTGAAATTTTGTCTAACCTTTTTGGGGAGTCCAAAGACATGTTTTCTTCTCAGAAATTTTTTATTTTAATCATAAATTTTGATAAAAAATATTATGTAAAAAAGAAAGTGAATGATCACTTTTTTATTTGTAAAATAATTCATCTCAAACTATGAGTAAAAACATTAGCTTTAATCCCAAGGTCTCATATGACCATCTTTTCATTTTTATTTTATTTTCAACTAGGATTTTGATACTTTAGTTTGTGGATCTTCATGTTGGATTTCCTACTTTGGTGTTCTTTATAACGATATATTCATTTTCTAAACCACATGAGAAACACAATATAGAAATATCATATCATTGACCATACATTAAATCTTCTTTTGAAAGACCCTTTGGTCCTATAAAAACCTTTTCTTAGATAGTAACATTACAATACAAATACAATGTACCACCCCACATTTATATGGAATGATATTTCATAATTTGAATAAATTTATGTGTGGGGGGAATGGATTTCATTTTGGGTATCCATATATTGATTTTCAATGAGTTACCATATACTCAAGGGAATGAATCTATGTTAGGGTGGGGGAGAGGTTGTCATTTGGTGATTTTGGGTAATGAATTTTCACTTTTTTTACTTTTGTACATGTTATTGAAAAGTGTTTAAAATAATTGATAAAAGGTTTTATGAAACATGGCTTGTGTCTTGGGTAGTTAAAAAATCACCGTTCCTCATCCTTTGATCTTTTTATAACTATTACAATCAGTTTCATGCATAGATTAGGCATGGGATGGTAGATGAGTCTGATATTTTTTTCATGTTCAACATCCAAAAAAAAAAAAAAAAAAAAATAATACTTCCATTATATATATCTTATTTTATTTGGAGAAGTTTTGTGTCTTTTATAAATTTAACCTTTTCATCCCCTTCAAATTTTACTAATCCTTTTTATGTCATCATTCAAACAATCATTCCCTTGTTAATATGTATTTCTATAAACATATATTTCTTATGTCAAATTGTGCATTTATTTTTCTATGGTAGTGTTTTACCCATATTTTCCTCTCTCATTGACATTAAATACATATCATCCCATAGCGATAGAAAAATGCATCAAATACCTCTCCAATATTCCACACATTTGGATAGGGAATGGAAGATGAGATCTCTTTCTAACAATATGATTTTGACTATTAGGTGGTGACTACGTAAACCTCCATAAATAAATTTTTATCATCTTTATTGGAGTGAGTTATGAGTACCCACATTTTTTATTTCTAAATTTGAGAATGAAAAATATATATATTTTTGGAATATTATTCTGTATCATTATGGGATGGTATTAAATACAGATGACTGCAATGGTCTGAAACTCCCCTGATTGGGGAAGAAATTAATATTTTTTTGTTAGTGATAATATTTTTTTTATTTTAAATTTATTGAACATGAAGAAATGAATAATAATAAGTGTTTGGGAGTTTATGTTATTAATTTATTCATGATGTTTTGTCTGATACATTTATTAATTATCATGTAACAGTTCATAATTAGTGTTAAATACCTATGGTTTACAACTTAATATAAGTTTGGAGCATTATTTTAACTAATATAATCAATTTTTTTTTACTATTATAATTGTAACTCTGACTCTATGTAAAAAATTTGTATGATTATTTTTTGTAGGTTTCCATATTAAATTTCATAAATATCACTACAAGGTATATTTTTCAAATTCTCCCATTTATAGGGTCATATGGGCCACTTAGAAGGCTCAAAGAATTTGTGAAGAAAGTTTACCAGCCATGAACATTTAATTTCTTTGATCAATAAAGAAGTAAAAATTCTTTAACCCTACACTGAATGTCAAGAGACAATAAAATTCATATTGGAAAATATTTCAAAGTAAAACTCTAGAAAAAATGGGTCCAAATGATGCTTTGAAATCCAGATGATCATTCTGTCCTAGAATAAAAATCAGCACACTATCCTTGACATGTCTCCTAATAAATAACTCCTATTGATTTGAACTTTTGTGGTCTGAAATCCAAATATATGTGGCTTAATTTTTAGAACAAATTGTTTTGATTTTATGTAATCTTATTATTCAAAATCCAATTCAAATTTTATTTGGTGAAAAGGTGTTGATAGAAATAGACACTTGCACATTTTTTTTAAAATAGCGAGAACATTGGATAAAAAATACAGTGGCCACCAAATTTTCAGAGTAGACAAGAATTTCTATATTTATAATTTTTATGAATAAGATATCTCTAGATTATACTTTCTATATTGTCAAATCATAGAGTCAATTAGAGGGGAATGTTTCGAATTCAAACAATCCAACTCCTTGGGCTATAAATACATCCACATCCTCTCCTTAAAATTCATTGTGATTTCAACACTTATGGAAGAATTTTTTCATTACTAGGGAATTTATAATGTCCTGGGAGGACTTTACTTGACATTTTTTCAATAAGAGAGACATCTCCTCCACTTTCCTTTTCATTTTTTCAGTTGTTTTTATTTGTAATCATTTAAGTGTGTTTTCATTTCAATGAGAATTTAATGAATTATTCTTCTTCATCAACTTTTATTTTCATAGAACATCTATTTAATAATATTATTCGTCTTAAAAATGTATAATTAAATCCAAATATACCATTTTTTCTTTTGTTTTCTCATTCCATTCTATGTCAGTATTTTAAATTCTTCACTGATCATGTGTGTGTTTAGTGAAAAAATCATATCTTATCCCATTCTATTAGTTAAATTTATAATTATTCATCATAAACATATTAAACAATATTAATTAAAATAAGAATGGATGTGTGAATATCACATTTGGGTGGATTGATAATTTAGAGATGATATGTGATAGATATAGTTTGTTCGGTTAATATTCATTAATTAATATTGTGTATGTTGAATTTAAAATGTCATGGATTAATGAAATGTTTTTTATGGAGGGGTTTCCAAGGAATATTGGAACCCAAAATACACTACCATAAACAAATTTTGATTGTTATTAGAACCCAAATTTATGTTCAAGATTTGTTGAAAGACTCAACACTTGGGAATTCTAATAAAAATCATCTTGTGAACTGGGTGTTAATTTAATGAAATATATAGAAAATATAAAGGGTATAATATTCTTAAAATCCACAATAATGAACTAAACAAAATATTTATCAAATAAATAAATCAAACACCATCCAACAATAATTTCATTTAATCTCTACAAATAAACCCTCTCTTTAAAAAAGACAAACAAAACAAAACAACTGACTATTAAAAAGTACCATCACCTAGGATTAAACCTGAGTGACATTATACACATTAGTATAGAACCATAATATTGAACAGTCGATAAATGATAGTCATAAATTGTAACGACCCGAAATTTTGAATAAATCTTGTTTCCTGATTTTGTGTGTTATTTTATTTTTTATACTCAAAAAAACTGTTTCATTTGATAAGATGAGTATAATTAAAATGAGACCATTGGGTTTTGACTGTTATATGACCATTGGTCAATATGACAGCCGGAAACTAAACGTTTCGATTATTTTCTCTAAATACAAGTAATCTTGGTTAATTAATATAGAAAGAAGATTCAATGGTCTCACCCAGTAGTCATGGACCGATCGAAGCACATCTAACAGAACTTGGGAAGGATATAGCACCACTGGGCTTTGCTTTGGACCAAACCGAAGCCAAACTTTATCATGTGAAGGTAGAATGGAATTGCCTTCGTGAGAAGTTCAAACTGATAGAAATTACTACTCGTGCGATGTTGGCCGAGCCTCCCTCGGATTCTCTCACCTTAGCACACCTTACACTTATGTCCTATGCTGGTGTGATAAGGGGCTATGTAAGGAGACCATAACTTCCTTGTGTAATCCATTGATTTAAATAAAAATTGTGATTTCTTCTTGTGATAAAGTTTGTAAATTTTCAAATGTCTGGATAAATATAGTATGCATATTTGTTATGAGTTCTAGAAAACGAATATTTGAAAATATTTATGTAAACTTTAGATAACTAATTATGCGTAATGATTTTCAAAAAATGGTCTTCTACAATTATGTTCCGTACGAAATTTAGAGTCTAATAAGATCAACTTAATTTTTGATGAATAATAAATTATGAATATTGATTTTATGCTTAGGATTAGGAATGTGACCAAATGGATAAGTAATCTCACTTAAAGAAAGTATTAATATAATCTAGGCACCTTGATTACGTAATGTGATTCAATAAAATAGGTAAATATATTTTTCATTAATTATTAGTCAAGTATTAGTTTTTTTGGGTGAATAGTGTTTTTTAATTAAAACATAAATTAAAAATATTTAGAAAATTATTTTTATAAAATGGATTTCATTTTTGAACTCAGAGCATCGATATTATGTTAAGGTAATTTTTGGGGATTTTTTTGAAAAAAAATGAATTTTTGGTGAATAGTGTATTTATTTAAAAATTAAATTAAAAATATTTATAAAAATATTTTTATAAATTGGAGTTAATTTTTTAAATTAGAGAACTGATATTTGGTTAAGGTGATATTTTGGGATTTTTCTGAGAAAGTTGAATTTTTAGTGAATAGTGAAAATATACTTTTAGGGTTTCGGTATGTTTAATGACATCATAACTATGTCATGATGATGTCAAGAGATATTTTAATGGTTGGCCGACCAAAGGTGATGAATTATTGTATGGGGGGACCCATGTGGCCAATACCATGGGCAAATACCGTGGGAAAGCCCATAGTTTTTCCAAAACCACCAATGTGGTGTCCCTTGGCCATTAATGCCTTGTCCCCTCACTTTCCCTATAGATACAAAGCCATACTCTCATCCATTCGACTCCCAACTCTCCCCCAACGAAGCTCTAGTCTCATTAACTCCCAAGGAGTCCTCCCAAGGTTCCCCCAAGCCCTCAAGGTCCAAACCTTTGAGTTTTAAGAGTTACGTTTTAAGGTAAGGGATCCTACCTCTCTCATTCTTCTCAAGTAATCTCTTTTATGTCATTTCTTTTATGATCCACACTCTTATGTTGGAGGATGTTCTTTTATATTTCTCTTACTGACCTTTTCATGTTCATGTGATGATATAACCCCTCTTTCTATCATCAATTCGTCTTAAGAATGTTTAAGTGGAACCGTTAGGCTGCCGAAGTTTTAAGGGATTCGTTCACCTTTCTCATTTTTCGAAGTTCTACTTTCATGTAAAGTATTTCAAGTTCATTTTTATTATGTTGGGGTATGATCTATATATCTATCATACTTATCTTTTATGTTTATATGATGAGAGGCCCTATTTTATCTCTTCAATTCCTTTTTTGATGTTTAAGTGGCGCCGTTAGGCTGCCTAATTTTTAAGGGATTCTTTCACCTTTTTCATTTTTCGAAGGTCTACATTCATGTCAAGTCTTTCAAGTTCATTTTTATTATGTTGGGGTATGATCTC
This sequence comes from Viscum album, assembly GCA_963277665.1. Lineage (NCBI taxonomy): Eukaryota > Viridiplantae > Streptophyta > Magnoliopsida > Santalales > Viscaceae > Viscum > Viscum album. The sequence continues at coordinate 20,764,382 of OY728159.1, read as the reverse complement.
TATAACTATCATACTGATCTTCTATGTTCATATTATGGGAGACCCTATTTGATCTCTTCAATTCCTTTTGTTGAAGTTTAAGTGACGCCGTTCGGCTGCCGAGTTTTCATAAGAGAAATCTTATTTTTGTCTTCCCTCTATGTTTATCATTTCATATGGAATGTCTTTAAAATCTCATTACCATGTTCTTATATCCATTATATTCTGTTCCTATAATTTTCTTTGGATCATTTATGAGTGGGTGACCTATGTCCATTCTCTTTTCAATGTTTTCTAAACCCCCTAAGCATAGCCGTTATGCTGCAGAATTTCCGTCTCAAATGTCTCTATCTTTTTCTCAAACTATTTTATTTTATTAAGTGGATACTCAAAGATCTTCATTATAAATGGGTATTTACATATATACCAAAATTTTCTATTTTAAATTCTGGTATTTACATACATAAGACCCGCTTTCCTTTTCCATGGGTTTTAAGTGACATAATGATCATGTCTTTAAAGAAGTTTTTAAAAGGTTATGATTATGAAATAAAACCCATTTATTTTATGATATATGGGTTGTGTATGAAGTTATTGATGATGATATATGTGGCTCACATGATAATAAATAAAATTAAGGGCGCACCCTGATATCACTCTAATGCATTGGGTAAAGACTTAATCACTAGAGATGACCATTTTGACTGATACCTTGGTGAATAACCTTGGTAATTTTTAATGACACCTTGGGGATGGACCTTGGTGAAATAGAATTGATTGTCTATATTAAATGTTGTAGCCACATCTTCATGTTATGAAACACATTATTTTTATTATGATATGCCTCATGATCTCTTTCTCATACCATAAAGTTATTTTTCATGACTTTTGATGTATCTCAAGTTATCATGTAAAATATTTCCCTTGTTTCCCATACTGGGCCTTTTTATCACCCTTTCCTTTTATGTATGCTCCCAGGTTATGAGATTCTGTAATGAAATTAGGATGAACAAATGAATAATCTTTTCAAGTTTTTAAGAAGAATGTTTTTTTCCTCATGTAATAAGTTCCTAGTTTCCAAGACACTAAACCTTAAAGATCCTCAGTTTTGTATAATGTAATGAAAGTTTATGTGATAAAAAGCAGGATGCCATAGTTGGTATCAAAGGGAGGTTTAGTTATTTGTGGAAATTAGGATATGAAAACACTAGGAAGATGCCTATAGAAATGTTTATATATAGGAAATCATCCTGGTATTTTGGTGAGTATTGAGTAAGGGGTTTCCATGAAAATACATCCCTATCTGGATACGAGAAGGTAGAGGTGGATATGGCATATATGTACATAGGGATAAAACCCGAAAACACTGATTTGAGCTAGACTCGAATGGGAACTGGTACACGACAACGGGCCTTGCTGCACTCTTCGTTACGACACTCCTGGGGGATATAATTTGGTAAATTCTTAAGCTTAGTACGAACCATTATTAAAGGAAAAAAGATAAAATAAAATAAAGATTCACATAAGAATATATGATCATGGATAACCTAGTTTGGAACTTAGGGGATCACAAGTTAGGGTATACTTTTCTTCTACAAATTATCCTTCTATGCTTTATGTTTCTTTTCATGATTATTGGCTAAGTATTAAACCCCTAATTGTACTTTCTTTTCTTAGTTAATGGCAGGAAATAGAAGAAAATGTCTAAACAACCAATGTGATAGGAAATGTGATGATTTCCATATTAATATAACATTGATGATTATGGGATTAAAAGATGATTATTATTTTGGAAGACATTTACTATTTTGGAAACCCTATTTGGTTGAGGTAAATAGATCACTACAGTATTTTCTTTGAGGAGTAAAGGTTGAATTATATTTTGAAGAATCGATAAATTTAAGGTGAACTTATAGTAATTTAGGAAATGATTAACCTATCTTGGGGAAAATATGTTTAGGTTAGCTACATTATTTATAAGATGTTAGGAGTGGTTGATGTAGTTTGGAGATGAATGATGATGTTTATTTTGGAAGACTATGTTATCAAATACTTCTTGTATTTGGGTTTCAATATTAGTTTTGTTTATTTTGGGAAATTTTAAGGAAAATTATTTATGGAATGGTCTATGATAAAATATGGGTAGTACCATGGAATTTTGAAGATTTAAATAAGTTTCCCTTCCTATGGGGTTCTTTTATTTTTGAAGAGTTGTTTTATCTTACCCTTTCTATTTTTGGGACAATAGAAGAAATAGATAGGTAATCTTTGGTGGATTATGTGATTCTCTAGAATATGATTCTTGTGTTTTGATGAGACCAAGTGTTTTGAATGCTCATCGTTTTGAGAAAATATTAGTTTTGGTAGAAACTTATTAAAGGATGAAACTCTACTTGAAGGTAGTTATATTTTTTTATGTTTTTTTCTATGTAGTAAATGAATTCCTAAAAATTATGAAATGGAACAAAAAACAAAAACATTGTTGGTTTACGTTTCCTACTAGGTAATCAAAGATTATTTATACACATCATAAGTTTGTGATTTTCTTGTGGTTAACTTTCTCCTAATCATGTTTTCTATCACTCTCCCTCAGAACGTAACCCTTTGTTTTCTCCTCCATGTCCATGTTTTCCTACATGGAATCCTAGTGTGGGTTAACTCGGGTGACCTTTTTACTTCCCTTTATTTCTCTTAAAGTAATATTTTTACTGACTCCTTTTCCGATGTGATACTTTCAATGAAATTTCAAAACCCAATTTTAAAAAATTACGAGGACGCAATTTTCTAAGGGGAGAAGATTGTAACAACCTGAAATTTTGAATAAATCTTGTTTCCTGATTTTGTGTGTTATTTTATTTTTTATACTCAAAAAAACTATTTAATTTGATAACATGAGTATAATTAAAATGAGACCTTGGGGTTTTGAATGTTATATGAACATTGGTTAATATGATAGCTGGAAACTAAATGTTTCTATTATTGTCTCTAAATACAAGTAATCTTGGTTAATTAATATAGAAAGGAGATTCGATGGCCTCACCCAGTAGTCTTGGACCGATCGAAGCCCATATAACAGAACTAGGGAAGGAGGTAGCACCACTGGGCTTTTCTTTGGACCAAACCCAAGCCGAATTTTATAATGTGAATCTAGAACGGAATCGCCTTCACGAGAAGTTCAAACTGATAGAAATTACTACTCGTGCGATGTTGGCCGAGCCTCCCTCAGATTCTCCAACCTTAGCACACCTTACACTTATGTCTTATGCTGGTGTGATAAGGGGCTATGTAAGGAGACCATACCTTCCTTGTGTAATCCTTTGATTTAAGTAAAAATTGTGATTTCTTCTTGGGATGAAGTCTGTAAATTTTCAAATGCCCGGATAAATATAGTATGCATATTTTTAATGAGTTCTAGAAAACGAATATTTGAAAATATTTATTTAAAATTTAGATAACTAATTATGTGTAATGATTTTCCAAAAATGGTCTTCTACAATTATGTTCAGTACAAAATTTAAAGTCTAATAAGATCAACTTAATTTTTGGTGAATAGTAAATTATGATTAGTGATTTTAGGCTTAGTATTAGTAATGTGACCAAATGGATTAGTAATCTCACTTAAATAAAGTATCAATATAATCTAGGCACCTTGATTATGAAATGTGATCCAATAAAATAGGTAAATAACTGTTTCATTAATTATTAGTCAAGTATTAGTTTTTTCGGGTGAATAGTGTTTTTTAATTAAAAAAAATTAAAAATATTTAAAAAATTATTTTTATAAAATGGATTTCATTTTTGAACTCAGAGCATCGATATTATGTGAAGGTAATTTTGGGGGATTTTTCTGAAAAAAATGAATTTTTGGTGACTAGTGTATTTATTTAAAAATTAAATTAAAAATATTTAAAAAATTATTTTTATAAAATGGAATTAATTTTTGAAATCAGAGCATTGATATTGGTTAAGGTGAAATTTTTGGATTTTTCTGAGCAAGTTGAATTTTCAGTAAATAATAAAAATGATGTTTTAGGGTTTCGGTATGTTTAATGACATTATAACTATGTCATGATGATATTATGAGATATGTTAAGGGTTGGCCGACCAAAGGTGATGCATTATTGTATGGGGGGACCCATGTGGCCAATACCATAGGCAAATACCATGGGAAAGCCCATGGTTTTGCCAAAACCACCAATGAGGTGTCCCTTGGCCATTAATGCCTTGTCCCCTCACATTCCCTATAAATACAAAGCCATCCTCCCATCCATTCGACTCCCAACTCTCCCCCAACGAAGCTCTCGTCTCATTAACTTCCAATGAGTACTCCCAAGGTGCCCCCAAGCCCTCAAGGTCTAAACCTTTGAGTTTTAAGAGTTACGTTTTAAGGTAAGGGATCCTACCTCTCTCTTTCTTTTCAAGTAATCGCTTTTATGTCATTTATTTTATGATCCATGATCTTATGTTGGAGGATGTTCTTTTATATTCCCCTTACATCCCTTTTTATGTTCATATGATGAGAGACCCCCTCTTTCTCTCATCAATTCATTTTAAGAATGTTTAAGTGGCGCTGTTAGGCTGCCGAATTTTTAAGGGATTATGTCACCTTTCTCATTTTTCGAAGTTCTACTTTCATGTCAAGTTATTCATGTTCCTTTTTATTATGTTGGGGTATGATATCTATATATATCATACTGATCTTTTATATTCATATGATGAGAGACCCTAAATGATCTCTTCAATTCATTTTTTGAAGTTTAAGTGGCGCCGTTAGGCTGCCTAATTTTTAAGGGATTCTTTCTCCTTTCTGATTTTTCGAAGTTCTACTTTCATGTCAAGTCTTTCAAGTTCCTTTTTATTACGTTGGGGGTATGATCTCTATATCTATAATACTGATCTTATATGTTCATATGATGAGATTCTCTATTTGATCTCTTCAATTAATTTTGTTGAAGTTTAAGTGACGTCGTTAGGCTGCCGAGTTTTCATAAGAGAAATCTTATTTTTGTCTTCCCTCAATGTTTTTCATTTCATATGGAATGTCTTTAAAATCTCATTACCATGTTCTTATATCCATTATATTCTGTCCCTATACTGTTCTTTGGATAATTTATGAGTGGGTGACCTATATACCCTCTCTTTTTTCAATGTTTTCTAAAACCCCGAAGCATAGCCGTTATGCTGCAGAATTTCCATCTCAAATGTCTCTCTCTTTTTCTCAAATTATTTTATTTTATTAAGTGAATACTCAAGGCTCTTCCTCATAAATGGGTGTTCACATAAATACAAAAATGTTCTATTTTATATTCTGGGATTTACATACATAAGACCCACTTTCCTTTTCCGTGGGTTTTAAGTGACATAAAGATCATGTCTTTAGAGAAGTTTTTAAAACGTTATGATTTTGAAATAAAACCCATTTATATTATGCTATATGGTTCGTTTATAAAATCATTGATGATGATATATGTGTCTCACATGATAATAAAAGAAAATTTAAGGGTGCGCCCTGATAGCGCTCCAATGCATTGGGTAAAGACTTAATCTCTAGAGATGACCATTTTGACTGATACCTTGGTGAATAACCTTGGTAATTTTTAATGACACCTTGGGGATTGACCTTGGTGAAACAGAATTTATTGCCTATATTAAATGTTGTAGCCAGATATTCATGTTATGAAACATGTTATTTTAATTATGATATGCCTCATGAACTATCTCTCTTGCCTTAAATTTATTTTTCATCACTTTTGATATATCTCAAGTTCTCATGTAAAATGTTTCACTTGTTTCCCTTACTGGGCCTTTTGCTCACCCTTTCCTTTTATGTATTCTCCCAGGTTATGAGATGTTGTAATGAACTTAGGAAGAACAAATGAAGAATCCTTTCAAGTGTTTAATAAGAATGTTTTTTTTCTCATGTAATAAGTTCCTGGTTTCCAAGACACTAAACCTTAAAGATCCTCAGTCTTGTATAATGTAATGAAAGTTTATGTGATAAAAAGGTTTGATGCCATATAAATGCTTCCAAAATATAAAGGGTTTGTGTTTTATGGGTTGAATTTATGATTTTATAATGATGTATACTTCAGTTTAAAATATTCAGGGACTATTTATTTCATTCATTTTTTTATATATACCTTTCAAAGATTTTTGTCATAATCCAATGTTTAAGAAACATCATAGGGTATAAGGATGGGTAAGAGAATAGAGGACGTAATGATTGATGTTGTGAATATTTTTATCAAGAAAATAATTATTTATCTATTTTATAATGTTTTTAATTATGAAAAATTGAGATTTAAGTAGACCTGTATACTTTTTAATATTAGAGATGATATGTAATAATTTTTTAAAACTCTAATCCTAAAAGGAAACTAAATGTAAATTATTTAATTAACACTAGATTATGTATTTGTTAATTCTCGACCCTTATATAAGCATCGATATTACCATTATTCAAATATTATGTAAGTACAATTGTATTATTATCTATGTAAAACCAAATATTTAAAATCCACATCAAATTTTGTTTAACATCTATTTTTCCAATGAAACAACCACTATTACTATTTAATTTATTCTATTTAAAAATAATTTATTTCTTTATTTCATTCATTAATGGTTCCTTATTAATTATTACTAAATATTCTAACCCATTATGTACTTCACCATTCAATATTTCTACTCATAACTCATAAATCCAGTTTGATTTATGCACATATAATTAAATAATGACCCATTTACATAAGATTGAAAAGGAACATGATTCTCCAATTTTCAAAGAAATAAGTCGAATAAAATCATTAGGAATTAGAAATAAAGTTTTCAATATCTCATTTTCTTAAGGTTAATTGGATTTGTTGTGAATATCATTATGTCTCAAGTAGAAGGCCATCTATAATGTAGAAACATGATATGAAAATTAAAAGTGTAATTAATATCTCACATTTAAATCGAAAACTCCCTCTTCCAAATATCATAGTAAGGTTTTGATTTATAATAACATAATTATGAATTACTCATTCTTATTTTTCTCAATCTAGTTAATTTCATGAAATTCAATTTTTGCAGTTTTATTTTTTGAAATGAATTCCTAGAAAAAATTCACATTAAGCACTTAACCACATTTTATAATGAATCATTAGATTGGTAATTTTTATTTTTGAATCTCTGTTGTCATAGCCAATTCCAATTTTTTAATAATGGAAAATAATTATCCTCAATTGATTAATCATAATCAATTATCAATACCCATTGTAGAACCCACACACTTTTTCAATATAATGTATTGCATAATTTAACCATGAATTGTCTCACCCCATACATAAACTTCAAAATATCATGAAAAATACTATGTGGATAGTAAGAATATATAAATGCTTCCGGAAATATTGATCATTCAAAACAATGTCATTCATTTAATATATGGGTTAAATAATAATCAATCTAAAAGGAAGTCTAAAGGACAACGTTCTATTTATAAACATCCATCAATCATTTTAAATATTTTTTTGAAGTCATAACGTTGACATGATCAAATGAATGTTCTATAAGGTAACATTTTCTAATATCACACATGAAAATTTCTCAAGATATAATAGAATTTATTTTATCGTGAAATACTCTGTGGAATAGAACATATAAAATTATACAATCACTCATGGGGTAACTAATAATTTGAATTAGTTTTCATGAATTTCATAAATAAAAATTTGGAAATTGGGTGTGAAGTTTTAAATACTTAAATTAACCAATATCTTTATGTCATGGGATATCATTTCAATATCCATGATTTAATATAATAATTAAACTATCCATATTAAAAATTTATTCTCATTATCATAAATATCTAAAAACTTCCCTAAAATTTTTCATTAGAAACTCATATATCATATATAATTCATGTAAGGAATTAATTTTAATGTGGACATGTAATTTAAAATTTTACACACCAGCTATAATTTGTTGTTTACAATTTTTTTTCAGAATGATACAACGAGTGTTAAACATACATAATGGATAAATAAATTCAATTTTCACATGCATTTTTTTCTCAACTACCATCTCATTTTTTGTGGTCATTATATGACTTCCTTTATAGTGGTCTTGTAAAACAACTCATATAAATATAAGAACCATTCAATAAAATATTAATTGAGTGAAGTGAACATATTAATTTATCCTAACCTCTTAAATAATAAGAAAACAATAATTCTTAATATTCCTCTTAGTAGATTCTTATGTTAGAGTATTTGTCTCAACCTAACCACATTAGAATAAATTAGTAGATTGTATGGAGAAAGTCAATCTCCTCAACTGGTTCTTTAGTTATATTCCGATGAAAAATTTTATGGTTCTTACCATTTATATTAATGGGATTATTTCCTCTTAATTAATGATTTGAATAGAAATAAAGGGATAAATAAGTGTAACAAAAAAAGATACTGCCAACCTATAATAGCGGTTACCCCGAATAAAATTCATACATGAATCATATATTTTGAATCTATTTCCACATTGATGGATGTTTTCAGAATGCATTTTTCATTTTCCACTTGTGTTCTCTATTTTTAAATTATGGGGTTTTCGACAGCTAGTCTTATAATTTCCTTTACCTCTTGTATCAAAAGTAATCAATCTTTACCACAACTCACCAAATTAGAAATCATCTTTATTAATTGTCCAATATGCTTGGTTGTATAATGCCACCAAATGATGAAATTTTCTTCCATAAATCAAACAGAAGTGGTTCATACCTTTGTCTTTCTTGTAGGATTCCTAGTATGGCCATACATTGTCTTTAAGGAAAAATCTATAATCCTTATAGTTGGTTGTAACCATTTTCTCCAAGATAATTTTAATCTCATGGTTTGACACCTTATAATTTCCATTTGTTTGATAATATTTGGGTGTAGATGTCTTCTGATTCGATACAAACTTTATAGGAATAAAATCCATATTTTAGTTAAAGACGTTTTCCCCTTTGTTATCGATGATGGCCCTTTTCTCCATAAACTAATAAAAAACATTGTTCTTGAAAAAATATCATAAAAAAATATCATCATTGGTCTTAGTGGACTAATAATCAATCCATTTTGATTAAAAACCTTCAAAAAACAAAATTCATGAATTCCAAAATTAAATGGGAAGGGGAATGGAGGAATTAGTATCCCATGTATCATATATTTCAAAAAAATTATTGGCTGTATAAGGAATATCTCAATTTCTAGAAATATTTACTGAATATTGACACATATCACATTTCTTATAATAATATTTATCATATTAAAAAAATTTTTTCAAATAAATTCCATATGACAAGAAATTTATAGATATTTTTTGAGTTCCAAAATGGCCTCCACAAGACAATTTATGAGAATAATCAAATTAATGATTCTATTTCACTTCACATAAGCACATCCTTTTGTCATGATGAAAAACGATTTTCCATAGAAATAGATCCTTCAAAATATAAAATCAATCTTAAGCCATTTTTTTGTGTTTTATGAGTGTTACGGTGTGATTTTGACTAGGATGTGTCAAAATAATTCACTATTTTTGAATATCATAGTTCTTCACTTTCCATTTTATAATGTTGTTCTCTAAGTATGTAATCATTGATTTGCTTTAGTTATGGAATATCTATATCAATAGTGGTTTGAAACCTTCTAATGTAATTTACCACCTTATCATTATCCTCATTTTTTCCTTGATCTCAAGGGTTAACCCCTTCATGATTAGAATTCATCATACCAACAATGTCTTGGAATCAACCTTATCGACAAATTTTCTATGCTCAACATGATTAGAAAATACAACAACTTTAGTTCCATGTAAATAATATTTAAATTTATCCATTTTATTTACAAAAACAATTATTTTTATTCAATAGATTAGTAATTGTGGTGATAGATAACCAATTTTTTTAAGGAATACATTATTACTTGTCGAATTTTTTAATTTATCTTGAATATACTATTCCTACATCTTGGTTTCATGTATCAGAATTTAATTCAAATAGTTTTTCTCAATTTGGGTGTCACAAAATTTGTGTAAATACTAGTTTCCTCTTCACCTCATCAATTGAATTCTTAATATAACCAAAAAATCGAAATTAATATTATTTTAGAATCATTTTTAAAAGGGGAATAGAAATAAAACTAAATTTCTTGATAAAACATCCATAAAATTCCACATGGATCAATAATGATCTCACCTATTTAGCACAAGTGGGATTAATAAAATTATTGATCATGAAATAATAATATTTATCTACATCAATGCATTTTTTATAAAATGATATGAAATAGTTCAAGAAATCAAGTCAACCATATAGTGGCACTTCTAGAAGATAAAAAATAATTTTTTTTTCAATACATACAATCAAGAATATTTCAATATTTAGAAAGAAATTATCAAAGTATTTTCCAAAAACTATAAAGTCATTAAAAAATTCCTCCAAGAATTCCTTAATATTATTTGAGAATTTGATTATCACTCATCTCAGAAATGTAATAGTTGAATTTCAATGCTAAAAATGTATCATCCTGGAGGAAAAAGTACTGAAAGGGTAGATGAATTAGTTAATCTATATATCTTCTGGGGAAATTGGTACATTAAAATGTCTAGATAATCCATCAAATAAACAATAATGCGTCTTACATTCTTACCTTTCCAACATACGGTCAATGAATGGGATGGGGAAGTAGTCTCTTATAATGTCATGATATAGCTTTATATAATCAATCCATACTCTATAAAAAAATTAAATTTTAATGGGAAATAATTCATTAGTCTTATTTTCATCAATCATTAAACTATTTTCCTGGGAACCACATAGATTGACTTAACACATTGCGAGTCATAAATTGGGTATAAGGTGTCCACTTTGATAAACATCTCTATTTCATGTTTAACTACTTCAATGCTAGTGGGGATTATTTGGAGCTATATAATATTTCGGAAACACCCCTCCAGAAACGTTATATGGGGGAAGAATCTTGGGTTAATTAAAAGAATATATCCTAACCACCACCCAATGGCTTGGATGTTTCACATTAAAATAACTACAAAATATTTCTCTTCGTTTTGGATTGGGTTGTATCTATAAATAATAGAAATTTCTATTCTTCTACAAGATACACATATTTTAATTCACATAAGATATATTTTAAATCCATATTATTTTTTTGGTATGTATAATAGTTTGAATTTGGAAATCACACTTCTATAGACATAATTTCTAACATAAATTGAATCTCTTCATCTTGCTCTGATAAAGTATCATGGAAATGAAATGATATTTCATCTCTATATATGAATTTTGAATTTTTGTATACTTTATTATTCAGATTTTCATTGGGTTTTCAATAACAAAGTGATCTCACAATTCTAAAAATTATAAGAGGATATTTGTCTCATTAATGGGGTCAATCCCTCTTCATGTATGATTCCAATGAGGGAGTGGTCCTTGGATGGATTCCACTTCGATACAATGATACTGATGCTAACCCTTATATATTAAAGATACTTTTAATTCATTACTTTATATATATTTATATTCTTTATGTCCATTTTTAGGAATAGTCTTCCAAAAATGATGGGTGATTGACATTGTACATTATCTACTTAATTGGTGGTTAAATACGAATATTCCTGAAAAATCAATCCATTAAATCCATCTATAACATCCTCTAAAACACCTCATGGAAAAAATTGACATTTTATATAGATTTAAACCCACTATTCTAGGATCTAGTTATAATATTTTCTTTATTTATAAAAATAAACTGAATACTGACATTAATGGATGCACAAAGATTTCAAAAACAATTTTAAAACTGTAAATAACCAATGGTTAATGGAATATAAAAATTTACCTATATATTTATTTTTTTGAAATGTTGATATGATAATGGATGAGACACCCTTACATATTCTCATCCTCTCATTTTTATATATACTCTTTCTTTAGGAACAAATATCATTGAATCATTTTTTATATTTTTATAATTTTCTTTATGTCTTTCAAGAGGGGTGTATTAATTTGAAACTTTTGAAATTTATTATGGTTCTCTCTTTGTAGGTTATCTTCCTCTATCATAATTGATCTGGTTAACTTGGAATATAATTGATTTGAAATTCAATTCTTCTCAATATACTCCCATTATAACGGTGTTTCAGCTCTTTCCATTCCAATTAATTTCTTAGATTCTTCTTCCATATTATTAACACCATCTTTTGATGGAGTTGGTTGTTCTTCAAATTTTTTTCCCACATTTATTATGTTACAATCTCCCAATTAATTTTTATCATTATTTGGATTTAGTGGTGGGATATCTTTACCACTCTTGGTAAAGATAATACCTACACTCTATTTTGGGATAGGACATATACTTTATGGAATTTGTTTAGGTATTATTCATACCATGTCCATGTGAATCTCAATTTTTTTTGACGAAACCTTCACAATATTTTTAATCATCTCATCTGTGTTTCAGGTCTTTATTCAGCAGGTGGTGTAGTAGAAAATAGTAGTCTCTATAATGTTGTTTTTGAAAATGTGGTGGATGATAATTATTTTTTATAATTTTCAATATTCAATTGTTGGAAATGAGGTGGGTTCAGGAATTTTAGTGAGAATGGGATAATTTTGATATTAGTTTGAAAATAGAGATCAATTATTGTTTTTCTTACCTCTAAAAACATATTTGGATTTACCTTCTCTATATGGTTGATGTTTCTTAAATTTTATTGAATGGGATGTAGCTTCACATCTCTCTATACCCTATATCAAAGAACATTAATTAGTGTTGTGATGAGATAATGAACACAGTCGACATACTTGGAGAGGGGTATGTTGTACATTCACTTGTTTCACATCCATATTTTAAACTAGGATTATTAATTTATCCTTCTTTTTTTTCTTATATATGTGATGAGGAAACTATTCTTAACTGGTGAATACCAATTGTTCCAAATGTATAGGAACTATAATGAATAATCTTGATTAAGGTCCTAGATTTCATCGGTGATCATCAAATAAATGACCACATAAATGATACATCAATGTTATTTAGCACATATTCCTTTATTAACTAGATTAATATGATTATAAAGTATTTTTATTCTATATAATTACTAATAACTCTTCAAAAAATACTTTCAAATTGTTCCCAGTGATCATAGATTGTTTCATGAGTAGTTTTATGGATATCGTATATTTCATTCTATATTGATGGTCTCCATGAGGCTGGGAGAAATATTTTTAAGAAGAATCTATTAAAGTTATCCCAATTGATGACCTCTCTAGGTCTTTAGATTTTATACTAATCCCTAGAAGTTTCCTATAGTGAAAAGTGGAATTCCATCATCTTAACTACACCTTAACCAATCCTCTTAGTTTAATTATTGTGAATGCAACACTAATATATTTAATGATTCAATTGGGATATTCTACATAATTGACATGAAATTAACTCATCATATGAATCATGTTAACACATAATTCAATGTTATTTTTTGAGAATTAATATTCAAATATTTCTATTGAAGGGAAAATTATGGGTTATTAAGTTCCCTTGATTTTTTATGTGGGTTTACTACCATAGTAGTATCCTTAGATTGATCACTGGAACCTTCACTCAAGTCCTCAAGAATTATATCCCCATGTTATTTGGGTTTCTAAGATTATTTGGAATGTTTTTATTAACATTATGAGCATAAATATATTTTTATTCATCAGAGTTTCTTGGGAATTCATGACTAGTATGATAATACTTTTCTCCACAATAGTAGTGTCATGTTTCGATAGAAACCTATCACAGGGTGTGAATAAAATATCAAATTACCCCAAGGAGTGTAGTATTAATATAAATGAAAGTGATCTCTATGGATAAATTCCCTAATATTATATACATTAGGTAAAATGTAATTATTCAAATCATATCACATGGGTTACTAAGAAAAGGAATAAGGGTTTTATGAAACTAAATAAATGTGATGAGTGATTTAGGTTCTAGATCAGTTTCTATATTTGGGATTCTATCATAGTCCCATTAATATTAATCCATTATTTTTAATAATAATTTAATAAAGAGATAAACTATTTTTTCTTAATTTTTTTCCTCGATCTTTTTTGATATTATTGTGAATAATCCTTGAAATTGAAAATCATAGATTATTATCCTTAAAAAATTTTATGGAAAAATGATACTTGTTTTAATTTATCATTTAATACCAAATCTAGTATTTAGATTCCCAAGCATCCAAATTGAAAAAAAAAAATTGCTTTCTCACGTTATTATTAATCATTAAAAACTTCTAAAATTGAACATCAATCAACCAATCTATGCAATCCAAATCAAAGAATATGGGAGATAAATATTTAATTTATCAAGGAAATAATTAAAAACAATAGTAAAATAATAATAAAGTTTAATTCATATATAAATTCTACAATTTTATTTTGAAACCATTTAAATAATGAAAACTGATCAATGAATTTAGATAAATTAAACAAGACTGAAGGATAAAAAATTTGAGTAACCTAACCTCCATCCCACCACTTAATAATTCTATTGATCGATTAGAAGACAATTAAAGGGTGTGAGAATGTAGGAATGAATTGGAAAATATAATAAATTAAAATGAGGTAGAGAACAAAGCAGTAGTAGTGAACCTTCTATTTTAACCCTTGATGATTAATTTAGAAACATGCATAGAGTGAGGAAACATATCTTCCACACTATATGAAATAATAAGAATATTCTATTTATAATTATTCAATGATCTAATTTTTCAATTAATAATGTATATATTATATCTCTAGATATATCAAGCATTATTAAATTTCCGTATTGGCTTATTTTCCACAGTGATGGTAGCAGCATCATCTATTGATTGTCTACCATTGGGAATCTACAATTAGTGAACCCTTATGGTACTTCTATATGTAATATACCAAAATCATTCACTATGGTAGTTCACCATCCACTTTTGGTTCTCAACAGTAGTTCTCATCCATAATTCATCAATGGTAGAATATATCTATTACCAGTGTGCTTCAGCGATGTTACATTTATGGTAGAAGCCGCTGTTACCATCACATTATTCATGATACTCCCATTTCTCCTGATCTACCAATACCTAAACTATACTAACTTTCCTATATTCCACCATAGGTTCAAAATAATAGTACATACAACAACACTGTATTAGTTTTACCTTTTTATGTCAATGTCATAGCGTACATCTATTGTTGAACTATCCATTATCGCACTGTTAAACATTTTTGGAGCCATTTTCTCATGGTAGTATTCTTTACCATTCCATAGTATAAAATCATCATGGTAGTAATGTAAATGGTTCTACCTTCCCTATAAATCATCCATAGATAAAATTAGCTAGGTTAGTACCCTCATTAACATGAATGGATGTCTTCCCTTTGAACCATGATTCATGTGGATCACCTAAGGTCGACGACATAATCCACAGTGATTTCAAACCATGGCGTGGTGATTTTAAATTGAGCATGAGATTCATGGATATATCTAGGTGAATTATTGGTGAGATTTATTGGCTAACAGTGGTGCTGATAGGTTGTAGAATAGTGGTCATCTATGGTTCCATATGTGTTCCATGGTGGTTTGTAGTGTTAGTATTGGATACCTTCTAGATTTTATCCCTCAATCATAGATTCCACAATGTCTTATGGTGAGTAAAAGTGGAATTATTTTGGTTTTGAATGCTTGCAATGATGGAGCTCTAAAAAAAGGTGGAAGCTAGGTGTGTCTGAGAATGAGTTATCACGAGTGAAGTAGGTTGATTTCACAAGTTTAAAATATTAATTTTCATGTAATTTTTATTATCATGAATCAAAAATTTGCAAGGGTTGGTTATTAGATATATTATTAGGTTTGTAATTGTTAACTCAGAATATATCTCCAGGTTTGGGATCCTGTTATATTTCCACACACCACATAGTCCACACATGCATGTACGACCTCCTCCGGCCTTACCCAACCACTACACAAGCTTCTCCCCAAGTGAAATCAGATCCCTTAAACATAGAAGGTATTCAAACATGGAATAATTTACTGGATCTACCACTGTTGGGTGGGATAAATAGATTGGTGACTTTTTGGTCAAGGGATTGCTATGTTAGCCAATTTTTTATTTGATAATATTTAAACAATATAAAATATTTTAAATAGTAATTTCTCAAAATATCTTCATGTTCCAAAATTGTATCATTTTTATTCATTTAAACATAATTTAATTATTTTTTTTGAATTTCCCATATTTTATTTAATTAATTATTATGTAATATTATTTAATATCCACTTAAAGTTAATTAAAATTATTGAAATTGACTCATGTGAATTGTTATGCAACATTGTTATATTTTTATGAAATAATAAAGAGGAACATGATTGAATATCCAAATAAATGGATTGTTTTTTTGTATGTTTATCTTGTAAAATTGATGTAAATTCATGTCATCTAAATTTATAATGAAAATGATAAAAATTTTTGAACACAATAATAATATGGTGATGAGTTACATAATGTATTTCACATTAATGTTCAATACTTGTTTTAAAACCTATATTAATGGAAATAATGTTTTTTAAATATGATTTAGAATGAATGTTAATCCTAATGAATTCAAGAAATTGATATTTAATTTGTTGTATATAATAACATATTTACTAGAAATGTTTTATGTTATTAAATATTATACTATATTTTGGACTTCACAAAAAATGACTCATTTTTGGGATGGAAACAAATTTATCTTATACATTAAGTCACTATAGATTATCGAAAAATGTACTGTATAAAGGGAAAGTCGAATCTATTTGGATACAAAAATATAAACAGGGAAGGTTGTTTTGATTATAGATTATCCACGTCTAGTGGAGTTTTCCTCTGGGGATAAATATGTGGGGGTTCCCATAAAAAAAATATCATGGACAACCAAAAATAAAAAAATATGATTAAAAAGATAATACTCAAGCAATAATATAGTTAATGTAGATAAATAAATAGCTGGATGATTTATTACTTGATATAAATTTTTTCATACTATTGGGGTGTGATAATCAATGTGATATCATTTACACCATTATTAAAATTTTACATACATGCTCTGCACATATTGATATTATATATCAGTTCATAAAATATAATGAGAAATGAAGTGAACTAAATCAATATTTTGTAACTATAAATGATAAGGTATCAAATATTTTCTCTAAAAAAATATCAATGGAATCATTTTAGAACATGATTTTTATTATGGTTGTTTAACCTCATTATCTAAAAGTCAATGGTATATGATTTATGTCCCCTCTCCCGTCTTTTTCTTATATATTTTTTCAATGGGTTAGAAATTTGAAAAAATAATCTATCCATGCATACATGTTTTACCGTTCAAGGTAGATAAAATATTTAGATATTATTTTGAAAAGGGTTATGCTATAATTTCTTCATGTGTGAACTATTTTAAAAGTTTATTATTGTAAATATATGAAATGGTTCATTATAGGTTCGATTTTGTTTCAGTATTTTTTATGATAATGTCTTATGTTTATGATTTTAGTTAAACTTATTTCTAATAAATTCTATGTTGATAGTTTTTTAATTTTTCAATGGTCCTTTTTTCCTATAAAGAGTTTTCTCATAAATGATTATAATTGTTTTATAGTGATCCATTGATTTATTTTAGAGATTTATTTATTTATTTTCCTTGGGTAGAATACAAATACAAAGGGGGTTATTTTTTAGAAAATTTGTATTAAGTTATTGAAAGAATATGGTTAATTGTAATATGATCTATACATGGTGTGGCCTTTTTTTATAAATACATCAATCCCTATAAAATAATGAACCTTATTTATAAAAAATTTATAAATATTGGTCTAGATAAACATATTTGAGTTAATTAGGCAGTGTTTATTAGATATAGATAATGGACTGAGATGATTGGATGAAGGATGTGATAAATTGTTTTTATGAATGTATTTATATTATCACCAGGTTTATTTATTCGAAAAATTATATGAGGAATTTATTTTAAATTCTTAAATGTACCCAGATTCATGATTAATAAATGATTTCATTGTTCAATATGAGATAATTCTTGATGTTACTGGATTGGTGTTAATGAACCATAGTAACTGGATGATGCGTATCTGATAAAGTTATCCAAATGTAGTTGTTGGTCGGAGTGGTTTACTCAAGAGGGGGGTGAATTGAGTACCAATTAAAATTTCTGTATTTAAAAAAAACAGTGTCTTAAAGACCCCCAAATAAAATAATAAATTAAACTGTAGTGAATTTATATTAAAGTAGAGGTTCTGTCAGATTCTGAAGGGATTGATTAATTCCCAGTTAATCAACACAGGAGTGTGTGATTATCTTTTGAAACTATCTTACTAATCTACACTTAACATAAACACTTGCTAATTTAATTATCAAAGTAACTTTAAAAACAGTATTGGTTTTAAAGTGATTAGCAGCGGAGTAAAACTTTGAAAGAGATGGCACAACAATGTAACCAAGAGGTTCAGTCTCAAGCCGAGACTTAGTCCTCTCAAAAGTTTATATAAAAATGATCCACACCCTGGATCGGGGTTCAACAGTTTACAACTGTCCAGGTCCAAGACCTCTACCACTGTTCTTCGTGGGAAACAGTACAACAGCAACCAGCTGTCCAGGTCACACACGACCTCTACCACTGTTATTCGTGGGAAAGAAAGAATGAAAGAGTTTGGTAAGGATTTACAAATCCTTCAGTTTGATTACAGGAGACAGTGTATGTGTTAGATACAGCAGATAACACACACTGCTCGAAAAGAGTAATAATAAATCACAGAACAAGATTTGTAGAGTTTAGAAGTGGTTCTGGTGATTTCAGTGTAGCTCTGGACTTCTTTGGATTCGATCAGAAGTGAGTTTGAGTCCTCTTTTCGTTTCTGTTTGTGAAACAGAGTGTTGTATGCTCCAGGTTCGTAGGTAGTGAGATGTAGTCAATGAAGCTCTTTGATATTCTTTTGAATGCACAGAACTCTTCTCGACTATGCTTGATTGTATATGTGATTCTGTCTTGCTTGTTCTTCTTGTATGCACAGATCTTTTTCTTGAGTATGTCGTATGTCTTCCTTGTCTCTGTGTGTGTTGTCTCACTTATCTCTTCAGCAGAGTCTTCTTGTATTTATGTCACGTGAAACAGGAGACAGAAAAGATTTCCTTTCTGCAGGTACGAGGTACAGGTTCCTGACATCCGACAACCTTTATCAGATATTTGACAAATCATTAAAATGTACATGATATGACCGTTGGATAGATTAAATATAGGAAATAAAGAAATTCAATCAGTGCGTCGAGTGATCGGTAGGTGATCAGCATCGGTAGCTTGGACATCGGTAGCTTGAACATCGGTAGCTTGAACATCAGTAGCTTGAACATCGGTAGATTGAACATCGGTAGCTTGAACATCGGTAGGTACATGCATCGGTAGCTCCATGCGTTGGTATCGGTAGCTGTGAGTCTGTCAGTAGCTTCGTCCATCGGTGACTCTTATTCCATCGGTAGCTATTTATACTTACACTGGTAGCTCTATATTTGTATCGGTAGCTGTCTGTAAGTCAGTAGCTTACATTTATAAGCACATCGGTAGCTCTGTGTTAAGTCTATCGGTAGCTCTGTGTTAAGTCTATCGGTAGCTGTCTGTCGGTAGACTAAGTATATCGGTAGACTGGTTACCGGTAGCTCATTATCAGTAGCTATAGGCAGATTACTTATCTGTTTTATGCAGAACACATCCGATTGGGTTAGAATCAATTTATAACTTGTATGAACATGGATAAATGATGATTAACATATTTCAAAGACTATTTTAAAAATTATTATTGGTTTGATCATAGATTTGAAAGAATTAAAGTATAGATCAATGATACTTAACAATATCATATAGAATGAAAACATAATTGGGATTTTCAACACATATGAATACATGATTGAGATTATCAAAACAGGTGAGGTCAACAATCTCCCCCTTTTTGATAATCACAATTTATGATATGGGCATTTAACATAGTGAAAATATAATGGTAAAGAGTATAATATTGAATTCAATTTTCTTATTGAAAATAGCATCAGAGATAATAGAAATAGTATGATATAGACATAAGTTATCAGAGGTAACAATCATAAGGTACTAAATAGACATAAAGTATCAGAGGGAAAAATGAAAAGAAGGGTAATGTGTCTCCCCTTATTCCTTATGTTTCTCCATTGAAAATATTTTTCATTCTCTTTGTTCTCCCCCTTATTCTCTCATTTTGTTCTCCCCCTTATTCTCCTTATTATTCTCCCCCTTTGAGATAATCAAAAAGTGGGAAAGCATATATATAAAAGACAAATAAAACATGAGAAGTAAAAGGAGTTCTGTATTAGAGTAGTCAAAAAGTACAAAAAAGAATACAAAGGAATTCCTGTCAAAAATCCTAGCCACTGGATCATTCCACCTCTTCCACGTGAGATTTTCCTTTGGGATCAGAAGAAGGTTCGGGTGGTGAGGATGTAGGTGAAGGTTTTGGAATCCCAGAAAAGATCAAAGGAGGCTGGGCCACTGACACAGAGTCAGGCCTGTAGGTTGAAGATCTTTGGGTGATCATCGGTGTGAGGCTGCGAATAGCTTGAGCAGGAGTCAGCTGGACTGTGGAAGCAGCTGAGGCAGAAGCAGGCAAAGCAGGAGGTATGATGACTGGTCTGGCATCAACATGCAAGAAGGGCAGTAGCAGATTTCTAAAATCCATAATAATTCCTCCTCCTCTTTCCATAGTAGAGATGAAATCATCTTTGTTCTCCATGAATTTCTCTAAGGCAGGAGTCAGTTCTCTTAGCTTGCTCACTTGTTCTCTGAAAGCTTGAGTGACTGGAGGTAGCTTCATGTTTTGCAACATCAGCTTGAAGTGGTGTTCGAGTTGATGCTTGGTGAAAATTTTGGTGAAGTAGTAGTCCACTTTGCTCTTTATGGCTTCTTGAGAGGCAGAGGCTTCTCTCATATAATCTTGAACAATCTTCATTATTTCTATGGCAGAATCTCTTGTAGAAAGCACCACTCGGCTCAACTCTGATGAGTCCACAGAGCCACTGGTTGAAATAGAACCAATCTCCTCCTTCAACATTGCTCGAACTTGATTCAGGTCAACTGATAGTTTGGATGTGAGAGGGCCAAGAGAGAAGGAAACAGTTTCTTTAAAACTCTTAGACAAACCACTGATTAGGCTTTGAACTTGAGAGTCTTGTAATTGAACATGATCCTTCACTGAGGTTTTGAAACTTTCAAACACCGAGACAAACTGGCTTACTACACTCTTCACATAAGCTAGGTCCTTGCCAGCTTGAGACTTGGAGCTCATATAAGAATCCAAAGCAGCAACTGATGTCTTGAGAGCTTCCAGATCTGATTCGATTCTTGAAGACTGAGTCTGGCACTCTTTCACTTCTTCCATAATCTCAGACATAAAAGAAGATAAATTACAAGCCAGAGATAGCTCGAAATATCTCTGTAACATTTTCATTTCTTCATAAAAGCTTTGCTTTATCTCAGCAACTGATACACTGAATGATTCTTTCAGCTCATTCTTCATGGATTCAAGATCAGATTTAGAGACAAAATCATTTGAGACAACTGCAGCAGATTCTCTTTCTGAGGCCAAACTAACTACAGAATCAGTCATTATTGAATTAATTGAGGAAGCAAGAGAGGTTTCCATTAACTCCACTTCTTCAACAAAACTGGTTTTGAGGTCCTCTTTCAGCTTATTCAAATCATGAAATCTGACCACATCATCTGGCAATATCTCAGAAGCAAGATCATAATTGGTCTTCGGTCTATTCACAGACATCTCATTATCTGAATCTGGATAATCCAATCCATAGACTATATACCCTGGGTCTTCTACCCAGTTTCCAAGATCAACATCTACTGTAACATTTCCAAAAACAGATTGATGCTCCCCCTCAATGGGTGCATTCTCATGTATCACAACAGCATTTGGTGCTGGATTCTCCTCATCAGAATATTCTACTACAAGTTCCACAAGTGCAGCATCTTGAAGATTTTCTGATACAGGTACAGCTTCTTCTGTAACTCTTTCTACTTCATCAGCAGGCATAGCTGAGTTCCCAATCAAAGGGCTCATACTTAAACTACCGGAAGCAGACAATTCAGATACATTTTCCTTTTCCTCTTCTTCTTGGTGAGGTACAGACTGGTCTTCCTCATGAGTAGATACAATTTCCTCTACCTTTCCTTTCCTAGAATAGACCAATTCTGCAACAGGACTTGGGGGCAAGTCTGGATCTCCTCCAACATCCATAGGAGTTTCTTCTTCTTCTTCTCCTGTTTCATCACTATAAACAGGTTCCTCTTCATCAGGTCTCAGACTCGGATCTCTCTCATCCTTTGGTCTTGAGGGATGATCCACAAGATTAAACCTATCATAAATCTTCTGATCATCACCGACCCATTCACCGTTCCATGGGTTCCAGTTAATTTTCATGTACTTGAAAACAGTCGAGGTGATGCAGAAATTGTTCTTGACTACAACTGTCTCATCCTGAGACTCAGCTATTCCTTTCACTTTTATCATCACTGAAATCAGCTTGGCAAAGAACAAAGCATTAGTCTTTGACTTTGGTCTAATCATGTCTTCCATTTTAAGCATTAGCAATCTGCACAGATTGATCCTCACACCATGTCTTAGCAAATGAAGAAGATAGATATCTTGATATCTCAGATTTGCAAAATCTCCTCGCCTTGGTATTAACACATGTTGAACAAACTTGAAAAGCAGTTGATTTTCTCCATCCATTTCAGCAGCAACCACTTGCCTTTGATTTCCATTACCAGTCAGCTCTTTTAAGGCGGTTTCATAATCAAAGATGTCACTGCTAGGTGGCATTGCTCTTGATACATACCCAGAGACACCTTCATGTGGTACTTTAAAACTCTCAGCCCACTCTACTGAAGAAAAAGAAATCTCTTTTCCATTTACAAGAGAGCTTACTCGATTCTCATTTTTAGACTTCTCAAAGGTTACAAACTCATAGAACTGTTTTACCAACTTCGGGTAGTATGGGCCATTGTTATTCGAGAAACAATCCACCCATTTCTGGTCCTCCAGAATCTCGAGTACTAACGATTTGCTAGGCAGTAGCCATTCCACGCACAGTTCCTTCTCGATCACTATGTCTCTATTCTTCAAGTGAGGATTCACTGGTCACCTTCCCGATCTAGTTCTGACTTCACTAACACTGGCTTTATGCTGTGTCTTCTGCTTCTTAGCGTTTGGTTCTACTATTTCATCTCTGACGATATGAAGCTTAGTTTTTGCCATCGCGGGTTTAGGGTTCTTGGTCGATTTGGGAGCTAAGGTTCGAAGGTGAGGGATTTTGAGCTTGGTGAGGTAAGAGGTGTCTTAGACTTAGTTTTATCGTTTAGGAATTCCAAATAAACAACTAAAATAGAGTAATACAAATAATATAAAACGATTCGTATTCTTGGCGGCAGACAGATGTTTTAAAAACATTGCATCGGTGTGAGTTAATCATCGGTGAGAAAAACAAATCGGTGAGAATTGTACATCGGTAAGAATTTTCACATCGGTGAGAAGTTTCACATCGGTGAGAATTTTCACAT
This sequence comes from Viscum album, assembly GCA_963277665.1. Classification (NCBI taxonomy): domain Eukaryota; kingdom Viridiplantae; phylum Streptophyta; class Magnoliopsida; order Santalales; family Viscaceae; genus Viscum; species Viscum album. Next base: position 20,740,684 of record OY728159.1, on the reverse strand, counting down.
AGATGAGAAGTTTCACATCGGTGAGAATTTTCACGTCGGTGAGAATTTTCACATCGGTGAGAATTTTCACCTCGGTGAGAATTTTCACATCAGTGAGGATTTTCACATCAGTGAGGATTTTCACACCGGTTGTAATTAAACATTCCCAATTCGTGTCTTATGTAACTTAGCCTATCCGAACTTAGAGGTTTAGGGAAAATATCAGCCAATTGATGTTCAGTGCCAATAAATTCAAGAGAAATATCACCTTTTTGATAGTGATCTCTTAGGAAATGGTGTCTTACATCTATGTGTTTGGTTCTAGAGTGAGATACAGGATTCTTAGAGATGTTTATTGCACTGGTGTTATCACAGTTGATTGAAACATGTTTAAAAACATATCCATAGTCCAAAAGAGTGTGTTTCATCCACAGAATTTGTGCACAGCAACTACCAGCAGCTATATATTCTGCTTCGGCAGTAGATAATGCAACTGAGTTCTGTTTCTTACTACACCAAGAAACTAAGGATTTTCCAAGAAAATGACATGTTCCTGATGTGCTTTTTCTATCTAACTTACAACCAGCAAAGTCAGCATCTGAATAACTCATTAACTCAAAGGATTGTCCTTTTGGGTAAAACAAACCTAAGTTAACTGTGTGTTTGAGATATTTAAAAATTCTTTTAACAGCAAGCAAATGAGATTCTTTTGGATTAGCTTGAAATATGGCACACATACACACACTAAACATAATATCAGGTTGACTAGCAGTAAGATAAAGTAAACTACCAATCATACCTCTGTAATTTGTTTGATCAACTGGTTTCCCAGTTTCATCTGCATCCAATTTACAGGTAGTACTCATAGGAGTTTCACTTCCCTTGATACTATCCAGACCAAAAGGTTTTAAAAGATCCTTTGTATATTTACTTTGATTCAAAATAATACCATTTTAATTTTAAAATAATTGAAATCCAAGAAAGTACTTAAGCTCTCCCAGAATAGTATGAATTAAAAACAAGAGTCTCTGATGTTACCTCAGAAGTGTTTGTCATGAAACACATGTTGGCCCGATTCTTTTTAGAGTCTGAAGATTCAGCTTCACTTGTACTGTCTTCTGAAGCACTCCAAGTAGCCTTCATGGCTTTCTTAAACTTATTGTCCTTATATTCATATTTCTTTTTATACTTTAGCTTTGGACAGTCGTCTTTAATGTGTCCTTTTCTCTTGCACTCATAGCAGACAACATCATCTGATTTGTCATTCTTCTTCCAATCCTTTTTCCATTTTCCATGGTGATCATACTTACCCTTATAATTTGTTTTTCTGAAGAAATTCTTTTTCCTATAAAATTTATTAAATCGTCTAGCAATGTGAGCCATCTTAGCATCACTGTCAGAATCACTTCCATTGTCTTCACAACTTGAACTTTCAACTACAGCTTGAAGATTTTCTTTGTCCTTATTCTTTGAAGTTGAGGATTTGAAAGCGACAAACTTTCTTGTAGGTTCATTTTCTTCCTCTTTGTTCACTTTAAGCTCTTCTTCATACATCATCAGCTTTCCAATTAGTTCCTTGATAGGTAGAGCAGCAATGTCACATGATTATTTGATTGATACAGATGTGCCTCTCCATCTATCAGGTAGACACCTCAAAATTCTCATAAATTATTCCTTCGATGAGACATCCTTTCCCAGTGAGATCATTGTATTGAAAATTTCATTGAACATGAGATACATGTCAGAAATGGGTTCGCCAGGCTTGATTTTAAAATTATCATACTTGATAGTATAAGTATTCAATCTCATTTCTTTAACATTAGTTGTTCCTTCATGAGAAACTGCTAAGGTATCCAAAATTTCATAAGCAGTTTTACAAGCAGAAATTCTATTAAATTCTTCATCTCCTAGATCACAGTACAAGGCATTCATAGCTTTACAATTGTTATTGTAAGAAGTCTTTGTAGGTTCATCCCAAGTAGATCTAGCAGTAGTGGGAATTTTGTATTCTGATTCAATAGCAGTCCAAATATCAAAACCTATGCTTTCTAGATGAATTTTCATTTTCAGTTTCCACTGAGCATAATTAGTTCCATTGAAGAAAGGTGGCCGGTTAGTAGCAGCACCCTCAAGTCTATTGTCCATGATGAGAAAATTTTAAAGAGATAAAAATTTAGATATAACAGAAATTTTAAGAACTTTAAAATACAACTAAAATCACAGTTCAAAAGCAGAGTACTTTTAGAAAGTATTTTCAACCTCTGATACCAAGTGTTGGTCGGAGTGGTTTACTCAAGAGGGGGGTGAATTGAGTACCAATTAAAATTTCTGTATTTAAAAAAAACAGTGTCTTAAAGACCCCCAAATAAAATAATAAATTAAACTGTAGTGAATTTATATTAAAGTAGAGGTTCTGTCAGATTCTCAAGGGATTGATTAATTCCCAGTTAATCAACACATGAGTGTGTGATTATCTTTTGAAACTAACTTACTAATCTACACTTAACATAAACACTTGCTAATTTAATTATCAAAGTAACTTTAAAAACTGTATTGGTTTTAAAGTGATTAGCAGCGGAGTAAAACATTGAAAGAGATGGCACAACAATGTAACCAAGAGGTTCAGTCTCAAGACGAGACTTAGTCCTCTCAAAAGTTTATATAAAAATGATCCACACCCTGGATCGGGGTTCAACAGTTTACAACTGTCCAGGTCCAAGACCTCTACCACTGTTCTTCGTGGGAAACAGTACAACAGCAACCAGCTGTCCAGGTCACACACGACCTCTACCACTGTTATTCGTGGGAAAGAAAGAATGAAAGAGTTTGGTAAGGATTTACAAATCCTTCAGTTTGAGTACAGGAGATAGTGTATGTGTTAGATACAGAAGATAACACACACTGCTCGAAAAGAGTAATAATAAATCACAGAACAAGAGTTGTAGAGTTTAGAATTGGTTCTGGTGATTTCAGTGTAGCGCTGGACTTCTTTGGATTCGATCAGAAATGATTTTGAGTCCTCTTCTCGTTTCTGTTTGAGAAACAGAGTGTCGTATGCTCCAGGTTCGTAGGTAGTGAGATGTAGTCGATGAAGCTCTTTGATATTCTTTTGAATGCACAGAACTCTTCTCGAGTATGCTTGATTGTATATGTGATTCTGTCTTGCTTGTTCTTCTTGTATGCACAGAGATTTTTCTTGAGTATGTCGTATGTCTTCCTTGTCTATGTGTGTGTTGTCTCACTTATCTCTTCAACAGAGTCTTCTTGTATTTATGTCACGTGCAACAGGAGACAGAAAAGATTTCCTTTCTGCAGGTACGAGGTACGGGTTTCTGACATCCGACAACCTTTATCAGATATTTGAAAAATCATTAAAATGTACATGATATGACCGTTGGATAGATTAAATATAGGAAATAAAGAAATTCAAACAGTGCGTCGAGTGATCGGTAGGTGATCAGTATCGGTAGCTTGGACATCGGTAGCTTGAACATCGGTAGCTTGAACATCGGTAGCTTGAACATCGGTAGCTTGAACATCGGTAGCATGAACATCGGTAGGTACATGCATCGGTAGCTCCATGCGTTGGTATCGATAGCTGTGAGTCTGTCAGTAGCTTCGTCCATCGGTGACTCTTATTCCATCGGTAGCTATTTATACTTACACCGGTAGCTCTTTATTTGTATCGGTAGATGTCTGTAAGTCAGTAGCTTACATTTATAAGCACATCGGTAGCTCTATGTTAAGTCTATCGGTAGCTCTGTGTTAAGTCCATCGGTAGCTCTGTGTTAAGTCTATCGGTAGCTGTCTGTCGGTAGACTAAGTCTATCAGTAGACTGGTTACCGGTAGCTCATTATCAGTAGCTATAGGCAGATTACTTATCTGTTTTATGAAGAGCACATCCGATTGGGTTAGAATCAATTTATAACTTGTATGAACATGGATAAATGAGGATTAACATATTTCAAAGACTATTTTAAAAATTATTATTGGTTTGATCATAGATTTGAAAGAATTAAAGTATAGATCAATGATACTTAACAATATCAAATAGAATGAAAACATAATTGGGATTTTCAACACATATGAATACATGATTGAGATTATCAAAACAGGTGAGGTCAACAGTATTCTTATAAATAATAGAGACATGTACTGGACATCGAACATGTTATTGGTAGAGCATTAATAATGAACTTATCATATGTATTATCACAAAACATTTCATCAAAAAATTTATCCTAGAATATTTCCTAACAAATAGGATTTTATCGAAAGTCATTAGAGAATGTTTTTGAGAAAAATCGTCAAAAAGGTATCTAAAAATGGTTATTTGATATAGAGACCTTGAGATATAGGTATATAGTAACTAAAACATCTCTCACAGTGGAAACATGAACTATAGTAGATGGATGAGTTCCTATGAATTAGAATCTAATAGTGGTTTTGGGGTCATGGTATATTTTTGGTAAAGTCAAAAACTATGACGATCTTGATCTAAATTTTTAGTGCCTAATTAATAATAAAGGAATGATTTTGATTCTATATGATATTATATGAATATTTAAATAATATTTACATCGATATTTTTGAAATTTTATTATTATTATTATTGAGTCTATATAATTAAGTGTTTTTCATGTGGTCAACTGATGAAATTCTTAACAAGTACATTCAAATTTATATATGGTTGTCAACATTATAGATAAAATGTAGTGGATTTCAACTATGTGGTGTTTTTTTCCTATATATTAAATCATATTCACAATAACATTATATAAATTTGAATGTTTTAGGTGTAGGTTTGTAGTGTGGTGTATGATTTTTGGAATTTATATAAACCTGTTTGGAAAAAATAAATAATTATTTAGTGTTTTTTAAATACTATAATGGATCCTAAAAATGATAATGTATTTTAAAATCTATTTTTCTCAAATTAATATTATGTTTTACAATGTGCATTATCTATTTTATTCATTAGGATATTTCAATTAATATGTCATTTATCATACAACAAATGTTATTCGGAGTCACATATATTGATTATAGGTCACATATAACATTTTTACATAAATATATTTTTCTAAATTTCTTATTTATAAAGGTTATGACCTTTAATGTAAATCATTATTAATGTTTTTTAGACTTTTTGAACTATACGTGATATTTGGGAATGTTTGTGTATTATATCATTGAGCCACATATTACTTTTTTCTTCTCTGTAAGGATTTTAACATCTATAATTTTTAAGATTAGGACTATATATATATATATATTTATTCTTAAAATATTATATATTATAATTAAAAATAAAATACGAAGATGAAATATGAAATATTGTTTCTCAATGTAAATATGAGAATCATTTATTTTGATTCTTGATTCCATTCATGTGATTCAAACTACATTAAGAGTAACTACATCATGTAGCGGTGGGAATCTCTGAAAACATAGCAGGAATATTCAATTATAGAAAATAGAACTGTTGTCATGTGTTATTTAAGAATAATAAAGAATTAAGAATAAAATGTAGAAGATAGTAGATCATTTAATGATGATATTTTAAATTAGTTATTTTAAAATAAAGATATGAGAATTCTATAGATGATTCTGATCTTTTTTACCTAAGAGAAGAATATGGACAAAGTTCATAAGAATTTATATAAATTATTTATGATAATATTATTGAATAATATATAGTGAATATAGAAGAAGAAAATGAATATGACGATAGGAGTATAGAATCCATTTTTAGAAGCAATAAATAACAATTTTTTTTATCCAATAAGATTTAGAAGAATAAGGAATGATAATTACTTCATGATCGTTGTTGAGTGTGAAATAGCATGAAAATAAGAGGAGAATTATTTTTTATCTTCACATTAGGAAGTAGGATGTAACATAGTGACAATATAATTGAATTCCTATGTAGTTGAATTTTTTAAACATTATAATTTTCTAATTTTCTATGTGATGAATATAGACCATATATATACTATAGTGTATATGATTATCTATTTTATCAATAACATTATGAAATTTTCAATTTTTCATTGATATTACTCTGTGATCAGGGATGTTTCTTAATAATTATATTGATTAGATACTCTTACTGAGTAGAAAACCAAGTAATTGTAATTACGTATTGTATGTTTGTATATGTTATTTTTTAATATGTATATCATAGTAGAAAAACCAATAATAAAGGTTATATGATTGGAAAAACTAAAATATTTTCCAATAATAAATTTATACCACTCTAAAGAAATTAAATAACTTTTTTGGCTATTACTTATACAGTAATAGATCATAGATTCAGTATTTTATCACACTGTTGTATGGAGGATAATGAGATTGGGATTTTCCAAGGTTTAATTATTTTTCTGTAAATTCTATGACTAAAATTATGTAAAATAAAATTTAGTGAATAAAAAATGTATTCCTATGACTTATAAAAATAATTATATTATTTTGAAAGATAATAGATGTCTTAATATATTATAATTATGTAATGATGTTTTGGATGATGGGAATGATGGAATAACTAATCTTGATGATAGTAATTCCCTGATATAAAATTATTGAATAAATTTTTATAATAATATGAATTCATTAATTACCATAATTTATTCCTTATCTAGGTTCTCTCTTGAATCCATAGGAAAAAACCATTACATGAGAATTCTCATGAATGGATAAAGGCATGAACTATTTTCCTAAAAGGAAGTCACTTTAGGTAGATGGGTTTTTTGGTATCCTCTAATAAGTGGGTTTAAGATCAAAATTGATATATATTGTAATTGTTGTATCATTAGAGGATAAGACTTTGTTCTGGTCAAAAAAGGATCAATAGTTTTTATTTTAATTGTTTTTGTGGGTGCAATGACTACACTAAAGAGGAGGCTAATGATTATATCAATGGGATGCATGTTTTTATTTCCATTATTATCTTCCACGCTTATATTGAAATTGATTCCATAGTTATGTTTAAAAATCCTTGAGGTTGTTACGTTATCATGTGGTATAGTTTTTATTTCATTAAATAATTTTGAAGATACATTAGGCAAGATATATTAAATAATAATTAGTGAAAAGCTAATTATTTTGTAGACTACCATTATCTAAATTTTAATTGATGTAACCCTCTTATTTTTTTTCTATAATCTGTATGCCCTTCCCCCTGAGTGTATTGATTTTTTTTAACAATTATCATAATATTTATTGCTTGTGTCCACATAAATCTTGTTTTAGTCTTCTATTCCCTGTTTCATTAATGAAAATTCTTACTAATATTATATTCCTTTTTAGAGAAGGAATTTCTAAAAGTAAAATTTATTAAGACAGATAAATGAATGTGGGATAAACATGAAAATGTTATGAAAAAAATATAATATTGGTGTAAGAAAATCTGTAGATCTGGATATTAATATAGATTGATATTAAGAGGAAAGATGATGAATTGGTAGAAAAATGTATGCAAATAGATAGTGAAGTGGTTATCACTATTATAATATTTTTTTAGATGTTTGGTAATGAAAATATAGTTGATAATATTATATAAATTATCACATATAGGTTTAATAAAAATTTATTGGCCCTTAAAGATTGAAATTGAGATTCACTAACTTGTTATGATCTATAAAATCATTTCAATACTAATGAGTTAATGAAAAAAATACTAACATGATAAAGGGAAATGATGAAAAATAAAAATATTTTTTAGATTCAAGAATGGAAATATTAATAAGGATATTAAAGATGGTAATGATGAATCTTCAAGATTAAAATACATGGTTAATTTTATGTATAATTAAAATATGTCACTTTTCTATTGAAATTTGATTAAGTGTAATGTATTTTATAATATAAATAATCCAATAAAATGAATCAAGTTTTGAGAAATAAAATACATTATAGAAATAAACATAAAATTAAAGGAAGATGAAAGTAGTGATGAGGAAAATAAAAGATATAAATGATCCTTAGAGAAGGTGTATGTAAGGTAAATTATTAATAATAAAATAATGGACATGAAAAGGGTAAAGCGATGATGGTTTTTTTGATTTGGTTTTTGATGGATGAGCTTGTTTTAGGTGACTGTGTTTGTAGAGTTTCTTATAGGCATGGATGAAGTAGTTCCAATGATGAGTATCTCCAATAGTCAGTTCTTGGTGATAATATGGATGATGATGGGGGTTTAAATACGTTAGGGTTTGTTTCTCGAGACTCCTTTTTGTGGTTTGAAGGTTGAGACAGGGTACATCAATTTTTGATTTTTGAATTTGGTGATTCCATATAGTTGGCATGAGGTGTTCTTGTATTATATGAAGTGTGTCTTATTGTGTTTGAATTAGTTTTTGAATTTGTGTAGTTCCCACTCAACCATAAAGTGGTTATAAAAAATACAAAAAAACGACTTGTGGAGTTGAATTAATGTCTCTTGTAAATTTTATTTTTTTAGAAATAAAAAATAAATCATAGAAAATATGTTCATATTCACACATTACATAATCAAAACATGTAGAAAAAAAATTAAAATATTAAAATGGAAATTGATGGTATGAGAATGCTGGTTAGTGATGAGATGATCTCAAATATGATTATGTAAAATTCATTAAATAAAAAAATGGGTATTTAGTTTATTAAAAATAATGTTTTTAGTTTGGAAGAAGAACTCAATAGATTTTGATTCAATTTAGATAACTCTATCCAATATGGTATAATGTTTTCAATTAAGGATGTGTGTCGGGAATAATTGCTCAAATTTGGCTCAAAATAAAAGAAATTTTGAAAATAATAGAAAAATACAAAGAAGATGCCGAAGGTTATTTAGATAATTTTTGTGGTTATATCCAGTGAATCATTGATATATTTAAATTATTGGAACAAAAAATTAATAACCTATACCAAAGTGTACCTAAATAGATTTTAAAAAAATGTTTTATTTAAGTGGAAACTCAATGGGTTCAGAGTTATTTTTTTGAAAATAAAATCAATGACTGTTGGTTATATTAAAGAATAAATAAACATGTATTATTTTTTGTAGAAAAATAAATATATAGGAATGTATTCTTTTTATTGAAACTTTTGGAATGATAGAAGATCATTCAATAGGTAAATATAGTGTAATATTACTCATTAACATATCATTGAGTCTACATGGTTTTGGAGACATAACAAGAGGGGGATTCATCCCTATTAATGAAAATAATTCGTGAATCAAATATAAAAATCTAGAATTAAGGCTCACAATAGATTTAATCTTTTGGAAGATTTCCATGAATAATGCGACAGGTTAGTTAAACTCAATTATGGTTTCCACAATATGGTAAAATTAAAACTAAATTTAAATAATTAAATACTCGTAATATTTAGTAAATGAAGGAAATTGGTGAGGAGAATATCCTCTTTAGATGATGAATGTAAATCTCCATAAAGGAAATGTTCATTGATTTTAATTAGTGGATGATTTTTACATATGATAGGAGGATTAAATATTTTAATCAATGTGGATGATTTCAAAGAAGGTTTAGTGACATTTTATAATGATGTTCCACTAAAAATTAAAGTATTTTGTGTAGCTATGATTGGTGAATAAAACATGAAATATAAGAAAACCATAAATTTTAATGGGATGGAACAAAAAATGTTACACTTGTATAAAATCTATGATGAATGGAATGATATTTTCATTGGAACATATATATTTCTATACAAAACACATGATGATGTATGAATTTGGAAAATAGTAATGAAAACCTAGGTGAACATCAGTCAATTGGAATATGATCATAATTCCCATTATCTAGGTATGGAAGAAGAAACCCATTTATGTCACACGAAGAGTAGTTACATTTTCAACAGAATAAGGGATGTTTTATTGAATTAGAATGTTTTCATGATTTTATTAATATTATGTTATAGTGGTCTTATATTTACTTCACATTGAAAAAAGATATGTTTATATCTCTTCACAGTAGGAAGATGAGATTAATAAATCTCATATTGTGAATCTTTGGAATTATGAAATATGTAGGACAATGTTAAATGAATTAAAAATATTTATATATATTTTACTTCCATAATTTCTAACATTATTCCCATTACTTGAATTGTATTTATGAAATAAAAATCTTATACTCTAAGTTTTATTAACCCTTCATGAATGAATGATTAAAAAATTATGGTTACTTTGTGATAATATTTCTAAAAATATAATGGTGTTGTGGATAGAAAAGGGAGTTTACAAGTCATATTAAGTATCAATTTAATAATAATGAACTCAATTAACTATATAAAACAGAAAAGGTTGGATAATTGAAATAATAATAGATTAATTGAGAAGTCACGGAAAATGTTGAGAGATAATGCTACTTCATGGAAATTTTGGAGACAATATATTTGTGCAGTATATTATATTCATAATCTTTTCATAAAAATAAAAATTAATAACATGTCTCCATATAAGAGGTATTTTAAGATTAATTTAAGTTTAAAGTGTCGATGGGTTTTTTATATCACCTCTATTATTATTGTAAAAGGTGATAATATTTGGTTTTCTGATAAAAGAGGTGTTGGTGGTACATTTTTGGGTTATTTTCCCAAATAGAATAAGATAATGATCATACAAAAAATAAATAAGGAGTATCATAGATAGTAATAAAATTAATGTGCTAGAATATGAAATGAAGAAAATTAATCTATTAAATGATACATTTCAGAAGTAATAATGACCAATATTATTTTTTTATACGTAATAATGATGTTGTAGAAAATTTTGTAAATTATATAAAACATTTAATTGATGATGATGATTCATCCAACTAATCTAAGGGGTAGTAAAATAAGTACTCTCAACCAAGGAGAAAAATACATGTGGTGGTCTAAAAAAACAATGTATTTCAATGATAATGTGTCTAATTAAGAGATCTATCAAGATATCTTCATGTACATTACTATTTTCATATGTTGAAAAAATAAATGATAAAAAATCATTGGAACATCAAAAAAGGGTTGATGCTATGAATTATAATATATATATATATATACAGATGAATAATAAATTAGAGTTGGAATCCAAACCTAAATCAGTTATCATCATTAGAAAATGATAAGTGTTCAAGGAAAAGTTTATTTATTGAGGATTAGTGATTAGAAATTAATAAATAATTCTACGTAAAATCTATTATCTTGTTGAAATAGTGGATTTTATTGACATGTATTCATCAGAATCTCGGATTGATACCATAGTAATTTTATTTTTGTTACTAAATAAGGGGGGAAATAATTTTTAAATATGTTTTATGTATTATTTTCTTGACAGTAAGCTTGATGAAAATTTTTATGTTGAGAAGTCTTATGGTTGCTTTTATGAAGAGATGATAATTATATTTTTAGGTTAAAAAATATATTATATAAGCTAAAACAAGCCCCATTATCATAGTAATCTATGATGAACACTTTCATGATTAATTGAAAATACCAATATGTAATAATGAACATCAACTGCTACATGAAATATTAAAATTGTATCTCGTATAATTATAATATATTTTGAGGAATCTTTTTACTAAAAATTATAAATAAGTATGTGAAATGTTTTCAATGGAAATGAAGTAGTTGTTTAAAATGACCATGTTTGGTATGAAGAGGTACGGTCATGGATTAAAAATTTCTCAAAATAGAGATCACATATTTATTTATCAATAGAGGTATGTTAAGGAACCTAATTAGATCATTAGGAAGAAGGATTCATGATCAATTTCTACACATATACTAATAAGAACCATCATATAAAAAATGAGAAAATAAAAATTGTGAAATAAAGTGATTTTTTGAAACATGGTTGGGTTTTTGTTTTATGGCACAACTTCATGGATCGATATATACTTTTTCACCCTTTAGGAAAAATATCAAACTACACCAAAAAAATTCACATCATATATTGGAAAAATATATTTTTTGATATATAAAAAATAGGAACCCATTATTGTTTTAAATATCCAAAAATCTATTATGATAACTTAAGGATGAAGGAAATATACAATTTTTTTCTAATAATCGATATGCTATAAATTTTATAAATAATCATGTTAGATATTCATGTTATAATGAAATTGATATCAAATTATATATCACAAAATATCATTTGGAGTGAAATTTTTTGAAGATAAACTTTGATCATACATTAGAAAAAATTGATGATGTATTTTGAAATATATTATATTAGGATACATTATAAAGGAATAGATTTTAAATGAGAGTTTAATCTCTCTTATCACAATCCTAATGAATTTTTATTTTTACCTCCTCCAATCCTTGTCTTTGAACGTGGTAGTAAATGATGGGAATTGGTGAAAAAATATATTCCTATATAATTTCTTATTTTATTAAAAGAGTAAGAGAAAACAATATTAATACAATCAAATGATATTTGTCTCACTTGTATATGAAAATAATTTATGTATTGTTATTTTTAAGGGATCAGCTCAGATTTCAGCATGTGATGTGTGTATTTCTTGATGGTTCTAACTATTTTGTTTGCATGAATGCAGGAATAATTTTACTAAACTTTTATAGAATGGTTTAAGGTAATGTATAAATAAAAAGAAGTTATAATCTCAAATTATATCACATGTAGATAAAGAACATTATTTCATTAGTTTCCTCATGATTAATTTAAATATATGATTATTTTAATATAATTTTTCTAATGGATCAAATTATTTTTTTATTCGATGTTTTTATTTCATACATAAATCTAAATCAAGTAATATTATTATTATTTAATGATTATTAAAAAATAAATAATGTTATTTTTAATGTAATATATATAAATTGTTTTCCAAAAAAACCATTGCGTGAGAATGGTAGTACTAATGGATATTTAGGGATAGTTTTTGACCATTGAAAAGTAAATATTTTTATATAAAATCTTTTTTGAATTATTTTTCAATAAATTATATCATGATAAGAATCATAATATATAATGTGGAATGGTTGAGGTGAATCCGGTCAGAGTTTTGAAGGTATTTAAAAAATATTTCCAAAATTTTAGGAAAAAAATAAAGAATTATATGGATTTTTTCTATTAATTTCACTAAATTATCATGAAAAATTCTAACATATTTTATATAATTTTATCCCCTATTTCTCATGATGTAATTTATGAATGTGATATATTTAGTTACATAAAATATTTTATATATGATTTTTTAATCCTATAGGATATATATTTTTTAATTGAATATGATGATTTTCAATTGTTTATGAGTATTTTATTATTTATGATATTTAAAAATATAGCTTTTTATATATAATATGGCACTCGGTGTATGTAATTTTAGAATTACAAAAGTCAATGAAATAAATTTATAATAGTTATGAATTACATTTATGATGATATTGAGAAACATATGCCTTTTCGTTTCTTTACATAACTTTTAACATAGTGAAATTATGGGGTGTCAACTATATACAATTTCATGTTTCCAAAATTATTTAGTTTAAAGAAAAATGAAAAATCAGATTATACAAAGGGAATATTTTCTTAATTAAAATTAATAATGAAATAAATTATTTCTACTCTTTCTTCTATTAGAGTAAATCACACTATATGGAGAGAGGATGTGTTGTTTAGTTGCAATGCTCCATTCAAACATTAAATTATTATAACAATGATGTTACTAAATTATATATTTCAGATTCAAATAATTTTGAAATATAGAGAAGGATTCATGAATGACAGAACCATGTGATTAATATGGACATTGATAATGTGAAATATCCTAAATGATTTATTGAAATAATATTAAAAAATATTTAGTGATTATAAAATATTAAAATGAATATATAGTTATAATTGATTTGATAATTTATATGAAGAAATAATACATTAAAACATATTTAATATCAAATATAGTGAGATAATGAAATTTAATTATAGAGGGATTATTATTTCTCACTACAAAAAAATTTGAAAAGGTGAAATAAGTATATACTTGATAAAGTGAAATATTGGAATAAGAATGAATTAAAATAAAAACATACATGAAGTTTGATGTAGCATGAGTCATTTTTGTGTCATAAAATTCAAAATCATTATTACAATTTGGGATGCACATACACGTATGAGATACTATGAGGTATCATATTTCTTATCTATATCTGTCATGTTATAATGTACAAGATTGTTTCTGTTAGAATCTTTTATCCTGTGTTTTTCTAAATAATTCCATGTTTTGACGAGTGTTGTTTATTATTGAAACTATTATTTTTTATTTATTATCTATGTGTTCATGTGGATATGTTTTAATAACATTGAAAAATTACCCTAACATATAAAGACAAATTTTAATCAAAAATGTAAAATTTTTTTAACAACTGATTAAACCATCATTATGTGATTTCAATATTTATTTCGATTACTTATAAATATTGTACACGACATAGGCCTTTCAACCTAATCTCTAAAAGTGTCATGATACTATATAGAATTGGAATCAAATCACCATTTCTTTCCAAGATAATTGTACCCTCATAAATTTGATAACACTTTATGACATCTGGAAGATCACACCCTTCACATAACGAACACATGATCCTCTCAACATCCCAAAGTCAGGCTCACATCTTGCTAATAGTGAAAATCATGTATCTAGGGAATTTTCCTCGATCGTGAATCTTTATTGAAGAAATAGAGAACCCTAAGTCCAACGACTATCCCCTTAATATCATTCAAAGTAATTTGATGCTTCCACATGGGTATGATACTATCTAAATTATAAATATCCATTCAACAATGCTAAATAAGTCAAATAATACCAACCACTCTATGAATTCCACACACACAGTTTCTCTCTAAGGTCTTATCACCCATTTTTATTGAAAAATTTCTCCTAATAGGGGGAACATGAAACCCCAATTATTAATTTATCATGATCTTATATATTCCCCAATGTGGGTCTCATGTCCTAAATATAGTCCCCACTAAGAATCATGGGGGTTAGTCTCTTTCGTGAATCACAAGGGGAATGATAGAGAACACTGGGTCTAATAAACATAACAAACAATAATGAACCACCATAAAAACAAGCATCAAATCACAAAAAGAAAAAAATCATTTTTTACCATCCTTTCTTATGAATTAATGGGAAATAAGCTATAAATTATTAACAATGTTACCAATTTCCATGAAAAGTATTCACATAAATGATTCAAATATTAATTTTTTATAAGATGTTTTTCAATCAATTAAAATATTGAAACAAAAAAATAATCTCATTATTAAATAAAATAGTAAATATTAACATCAAATAGGAACCATTTATAACAAATTACATGGATACATATATAACCAAAGTGCATAAAAAATTATATTAAATCTAGTTTTATATAATTTATTATCTTCATTAGTTTAATACTTACAATCCACCCAAATAAAAAAATATGTCACTTCCAAAACATGAAAAAAATTGAGAGGAAGAAGTCTTGGATCCCCTACCCAACTTCTGCTTCAACAACCACTACATAAAAAATGGTGATGAATATAATAATAAGACCATGACCAGGTGAGGGATATAAAACAATATATATTTCATAAATCTATATCAACTCAATAACGCATGTCAAAACAAATAAAAAAACTACTACCAAACCATGTATAATTATGATAGAGAGATAACCCAAAAATATGATAATAAAACTCACTTGGAACTAAAAGTGTTATATATCATGATATTGAGTGAAAATGATAGTGAAAGGGTTCTCAATGGTCTCAAAATACACACCTATGGTATCCTGGGGTTCATAATCATTGATGGAATTTAAAAAAATTCGTCTTGGTATTTGAATTTAAAATATAACTAAAAACCTAGGGATTCACAACATTACATTTGAAGCATATATCTAAATAGTTATAAACATGTGAATGACTGAAAATCATGTCTTGATATAAATTATCTACTCCCATTAAATTCTCTGTAAATTCCCCTATATATAGAACTAAGGGAGGTCATTGAATATTGACCAAGGACACATCATTAAATTTATATTTTCGAAAATCATGTGGGGGAGCTTGAAACAATTCATGAAATAATAGTATATTATTGAGACAATGACACATGTAAAGAAGAACATCAAAATCAGTGACCTACGGTATCATTACATCACCTTTATGACCATGATATAAAATATTATCATGGAAAAATAAATATAATTGCTAATAAAATTTAATAATAAGACCAAAAATCTTCGCACTATGATTAAAAAACTAAAAAAAGTTCATACGAATGGGTTGTAATTCATATATAAATGTCTCATCAGGTTTATAATGGTTTTTACTTAACCAATATTATCCTCATGACCTATCACCATGATCATTAAATAATCACAATAAGAAAAAACATTCCCATTTACATAGTATATAACCTAACTATGTTGACTTAATCCCCACATTTGTCATAAGAACATTGTGGTTACTCAACCCTTCATGGGGTGACACTCAATCCTGAAAACCCTCTCCATATATCTCTATGTCCCCCCATCACCCAAACACACTATATATATATATTCTATCATAATTTATATTTACAAAACCCATACCCATTCGTTATAACACCCCTAGAATATATGTCTTAGTTCTAACACTCTCTACCTTCATACAACCTTCTCTTGACATTATAAATTCCAAAAAGAAGTGTTTTCTTGAGAAAGTGTGATTCATTATTATAGATACCCAAAAAAATGATTCTCATTCTTTATAACAAAAATAAACCAATATAATGAATTATGTACCACAATATAATGAATTACATGAGTGATAACTCTCAAACAGAGAAAAAACACCACTAAAGAATAATACAAAAATTAAAATTAAAAAACCATAATCAAGGAGTAATCAAAAATTCATTTTAATATTAATTCATTATATAATTAAACAAATAAATATCATGAAAATAAAAGGTTAATGAAAACTATGGATAATAAATGTTCATAAACTAAACATATATCTATATAAATCCCTCCATAAAATGACGTCTATACAAAATTAAAACCAAGGGAATTAAAATCAACACATAAACTTCCCCCATCAATCCAGAATCACAGACATTCACTATATGAACGTCAAATTATCCTCTATTTCTAACTATAATAAATGACATATGTTTTTAGAGGATATTGACGAATCTATAAGAAATGGAATTCATCTTAGATCTGATCCAACTACAAGAGGAATTTCAAACTATTATTCCACATCACTTATATACTGTATAATATCATAATAACAAATAACCATAGAGAATGAATACTACCTTAATAACTCTGTTATTGAGTAATTAAATGGGAAACCCTCAAGAACATTTAATCTCCATGATTTTACTAAAATGTTCTTCACCATTTCTCAACCAAATACAAATGATAGTCTTTCTCTATAATCATGTCCATTTGATTATTTGGACCTTCTTGGTCATGATCTAAATAATATCTGGTTCAACAATAGTTGAATCCTATTATCTATCCCAAATAATAATTATTTACAAGGTATCCTTTACAATTTGTATTGAAAAATAAACTCTAATTGAATTGTGGTAAATATTATTGTAGAAAAAATCAACAAAATGATTATAAATGAACCAATATTTTCCAAATTATAAATTAAATTTGATAATAATTTCCATTAGGGTTTGTGGATCATGTTCTGTCTGATTATCTATTATTGTTTGGATGGACTCGCTCAGGTGTACCATAGATTGAATTTAAATTTGATTAATTTACTTCAGTTTAATTTTATAATTAGGATCCCTATCATATATTATGGTCTGTAGTACACCATGATGATTCCTGATATAAACCCCCCAAAACATTTTTAAATCATTCATTGCACTCGACTCCTTAGTTAGTATGAAATGACATTACTTCATTGTCTAATCAAAAATAACCAAATGATAATCAAATCATATTTATAATTGAGGTATGATAGTTTATGAAACCATTAAAATTTCCTCCCACTTCATCATGGAGATATAAAAGGGTTTGAACAATTCACATAGAATATGATTCTCCACCTCCACTATAGATACCCAAGATTTATGTACATGGAGATTACATTTATTTTTGCGAAACACATAATAAATTACTCAAATAAATTCTCAAAGACCATATTAGATTATTTTCATTTTAATCTTGGAACATAATATTATAACTACGTGAAATATCTATAACATCTCCCATAATGATCTCCCCCTTTTTTCCCACCTAAAACCATTCTTTATATCCTAGGGAAAAGAAAATATAAAAAGGGTGCGTAAAAAGTCTCAGTAATAGTAAAAGTGGAGAATATAAAAGAAACCATTAAAATAATAATGTAAAAACATGAAGATAAAGTCTAAATATGAAAATCTTAAGTCATGAAATTAATCTTGGTAGTACATAAGGAGTAGATCATAAAAGAACATTAACCATGATAAAATAGCATTGGCATAAAACATGGAATTGAGGAAAAAAATAAGCACATAATATGATTTCCATAGTATCCATGGAATTTCGGTCAAGATCATCATAGTGGAAAAATTACATTACCGAACTGGTTTTACTTGTCATTCTAGCCATGTATTACTGAACCACATTTACTACTCGTTCCAATCCTGTATCACTGAATCAGATTTAATTTTCATTACAGGTTTCTCCATCTCATTTTATATAAACCCATACCCAATGAATTGGAGGGAGATATAGGTACCATCCTACTCATAATGAAATCATTCATACATTTTCTAAAAAACAAAAATCATTCATCAAATGATAACCCAAGAAATAAAATAGGATCCTCAAACATCATTCCATAATAACATAATCAATTTAAAATATCATTCCATCATTAAAAAAAATAAAAACATAGTAATAATAGGAATATAAATATAAACCTATTTAAATACAGTCATCTTATATGGAAATTAATTTTGATAAAAACACTTCAACTTAATTCCAGATGAAAATACATTTTCTTCTTCAAAAACATTTTATTTTCTCAAAATACAACACAATTTTATAAGAAAATAATTTAGTTGAAAATAAACATGAAATTTTATAGAGAAATATTCATGTAAATATTGATTTATGAATACGTAAAATTCAATTTATGTCGTATAGGTTAAAAAAACATTCTTCTCGTACTCTTGCCGAAATAGTCAAAAAGTACCTCGTATAGAAACGAAAGAAAGATTCCATCGATACCATTTAATAAAAGTTTACCAATTAGTAAAATTGAATTTAAAAAATAGTATAATAATATAAATAATATTATATATTTTGGAATCATGGCAGTGGATGATAAATATACCGCAGTAAATACTTATGTATAAAGAATCTTGGATAAAAATGAGATTTCAATATTATCCCTTACCATAGGTCCAACATGATTTGTATATATCTTAAACTTCTATATAGTGGGTTAAAAGATATTATTAACTTGTAAAACAACCATAATAATATTTATGATATCATATATGATTCACTTATGTCTTTATATTACCCATTTTTATCAATTCCTTGTTAAAGCTACGTTTTGGGTAATAATTATTTTATTTATCGTACGTGTTTTGACTTTTTATTAATGATATTTTATAAAACACGTTTTTCTAATATTTATTGATAATAAATAGTAAAATTTCCACACATTGTGTTAAATATTTTTATTTATAAAATATTTGGGATTAGATCATTCATTTGAAAATTTGATGGAAATTCATATTTTACCCTTTATAGTGAAATGTATCATTTCAGATATAAATATTTTTATATCTATTATTTGAACATTAGATTTTATAATTGTGTTATTGACTTAATGTTATAAAACTCTTGTTCAGTACATTGGAACTAAATTGTTCATTTGGTAGGACTAAATGGACCATAAAGGCAAAGGTGAGATGGACCCACCCGATTGGACATTGGTTCTGTATTTAGGCCATCACCTCTTCATACGAGCATGGATTGGGAAAAAAATTTGAGATTACCTATCCAACCCAATTTTTCACAAATAATTATACTGTAAGAATAGATGGTTCACTTGTTTTGGAGGTCAAATGGGCGGTGCAAGTTGGCTTAAAATATTTGGTTGAGATTCCCCATTCTCACATTAAACCTCTTTAAACCTTGCCTCCCCTCCACTATATAAATTAGTGTTTTCTCATTTGGAGGGGTTGGGACGTCAATTAGAAGATTTTGATAAGATTAGAGGTGGTTATACACCATTTCAATGCACAATTGGAGGGGGGAAGCTACCAATATAGGATATGTTCCAAAATGTTCTATTTTTCCTCTTCTTTTTTGTAATGTTATTGTGATTTCAATAAACTCTTAGTTTATCGTATCTTTTATTATATTTTGTTAAAATTTATTATTCTATTAATATTACTGTTTGGGAGGTAATTCAAGATTATAAGAAATATTGGGTGATACCCTTTCTTAACTCTTGCGAAAGAAAAACGTTTCTATAATGACTACACTACCCATGAAAGAGTAGTTCTCATTGTAATTGATAAACCTATTACCTTATTCATTCATTTATTTTTAATAAATGAGATATTTTAATTCACTTAATATTATATATTTATTGATTTTTTAATTTAAATGAAACTATGTAAGAAATTTAATAATTGACACAACAACAAGTGAGGTCGGAATTTGTGTAAATTGTGAGAGTGCGAACTCAATCGGTAATATAAGACACATGGGATAATTTTTTAGAGTTAAAATATAATCCCTAATATTAATTAATACGCATTTATATAGTGGATATATGGTCCAATTAACCACTGACCATAATCTAACCTATGAACATCAATCAATGCAGGGTGCTGCGATTGCATGTTCCGAATCTATCCAAGGGTTTAAATAATTTCATCTTTTGGGTTATATTAACTCCCATGGGGTTTGAGGGTTAATAAATAAAGGTATTATAACTAATTTGATGTTAAATTAAATGATAATGCTAAATAATTTATTGAATAGGTATAATTATATCAATTAAGCGTTTTAAATTTTAAAAAAACATCTTCTTGTTGTGTCATTTGAATCGAACTTCATTTCAAAACAAAAAACAAAAAACGAGTCTTCTTCCAAAAAACATCTTCTAGATTTATAAAAAATAACAAAAACCCCATCTTTTTATGTAGTGTTTTATTATCTTTAATTTTATTTTTATAATACATTTAAGAAATTATTTTAATCTAATTCTTCCTTTGTGAGATGACCTTGGTCAGCCACTCTACTGCACCGAAGTACCCAAAAAAATCACACT
Organism: Viscum album; assembly: GCA_963277665.1. Taxonomy (NCBI): domain Eukaryota; kingdom Viridiplantae; phylum Streptophyta; class Magnoliopsida; order Santalales; family Viscaceae; genus Viscum; species Viscum album. The sequence goes on along the minus strand of OY728159.1, from coordinate 20,719,406 downwards.
TCATTTGAGAGCACCCATTTCATCATCTTTCAAATTGGCATCATTTACGGGGATGCAAGTAATTATTTCAACCAATTAGAGGTATTTATTTTATTTTGTATTTTATTCTATTTTTCTCTTCTTTCTTCATTCTTTACCCAATCAGATTTTTTTTTCTATTTCTATTTCTTATACTATTTTATTATTCTTATTTTTGGACCGTCAACTCAAACTTCTCATTTTAATTTTAATATGGTAAAAATTCCATCATTTTATTTTTATTTGATTTAGGGCATGAACTACTAACGAAGATCTCTTAGATCTTGACCCTGAGATTGAATATAGACTTTGAGCTCGTATTAGACATTATCAATCTACAGAAAGTATCAACATTAAACCATTAGGAAAATTCATCCACTCTAAGAACATTGAGATTTTAATCACATATAAGTCCAACATAAAACAAAAACTAATGGCTGAAAATAATGGAAATGAACGTAATAGAACCATTTGAGAATTTTCTAATACTGATATTAACAATCAACTAAATTGTATTGCATACACAAAAATTGATTCGGGCTTTGAACTGTAATTTGGGTTAATTCATCTTATTCCAAAGTTTCATGGATTATCTAGTGAGGATAAAAACAATCATTTAAACTAATTTAATGTTTTTTTTTTCAACCATAAAACCACAAAATGTTACTGAAGATCAAATCAAACTACAAGCATTCCCATTCTCACATGATGGAGCTGCAAAAGATTGGATGTATTATTTACAACCTAAAGATGTCACAGGTTGGAATGATTTGAAGACTCTTTTTTTGAATATATTTTTCCAATATCAAGAAACACTTCCATTCGAAATGAGATCTTAGTGATCAAGCAATCACAAGGGGACTCAATGTTTGAGTAGTGGGAGCGATTCAAGATGTTGTCCGTAAGCAGTCCAAATCACCAAATTGGTGAGCAAATCCTCATCCAGTACATCTAAAAATGAATCACCCCTTTGGAGAGAATCATGGTGTATGCTGCGGATGAAGGATCATTGGTAGAAAAGACACAAGTAGCTTCACGTGCATTGATTGAAAAAATGGCATAAAACTCTCAACAATTCGGTGATCGATGTACAACACATGGTCAAGGAGTACATCAGGTAAGTCCTTCTTCTCTTGAAAGTCAATTGATTGATACTATGTTAGAATAATTGACCACTATGGTGAGGAATATTCCATTGACTCAAAAGACATCCCAACACCCTCATTCATGGCCTTGTGGCATTTTTATGGAGACAAGACACCCAACTGACTGTTACCCCCAAAAACAAGAAATAGAAGATTGTGCAGTAGTGTTTCATGGGAGACTAGATCAGTAGAAAGAAAATCCACATACCCAAAATAATTATGATTCATTTTCACCAGCATATAACCAAGGGTGTTAGGATCAATCAGACACGAGGTATGCCTCCGGACAACAATAAAGGCCCCCCTTTCATCAAAACTTCCAGCAGCCTCTGCCTTACCTGTAGGGTTTCTAACAACCCAAAAAGATATTTGAAGCCAAAGAATCAACAAGACCACAAAAAGGGATATCTTAAACAAAGGTAGATTCTAATACGTATTATATTTTTAATGAAATTATTCTTAATCAATAGAATGATATGAAAAGTCAAGGTTCAGAGCTGAGGAAGTTGAAGACTCAAATGAGACAAATTTTCACTACCCTCCAAGAACTAGTAAGTAAGAATTATGGAAATATTCATTCATAACATACTCCAAATACCAAGGTAAATTTCAGTTCCATCACATTGAGAAGTGGGAAGAATAAAACTAATACATCTGCACATATTGTTCCACCAGGATTCAGCTCAAATTTGGAGAAGACCCATTTAAAACCAGATAATGATCAACCCAAAGAGGAAGATAAAGGTAAGAAAAAGATTGATGATATTCTTCTTAATACCCTTAATTTTCCAAATAGAGTTGTTCAACCCAAAAATATGGCTGATGAGGCGATTAAAAAAGAAGTTTTGGATACATTCAAGTGTGTGGAGGTCAATATCCCTCTACTTGAAGCCATCATGAAAATCCCATGTTATGTGAAATTCTTAAAAGAACATTGTACAAATCAGTGAGGGATCAAGGGATATGAGAGGATAAATTTTGGGAGGAATGTGTCAGCACTCATTACACCAACTCTAGCAATGCCAAAAAAGTGCAAAGATCCCAGGACATTCTCCATACCATGCACCATAGGAGAGTTACACTTTTCTGATGCTCTTTGGGATTTACGAGATTCCATAATTGTGATGCCTCACTCTATATTATCTTATATACAAGTTGGTGAGTTGAAACCGATGAGATTAGTGGTGCAGTTGGTGAATATATCAATAGAATATCCATCAGGGGTTGTTGAGGATATACTTTTTTGGGTAAGTGACATGATCTTCCCAGCAGATTTCTATGTGCTTAACATGAAGGATGATTAGGTAAATTCTCATGCACCCATTATCTTAGGTAGTCCCTTCCTCAAAAATACAAAAACTATCCTAAATGTCAATTAGTTTACACCTTCCATGGAGTTTTGAGATCAAGTTGTGATATTTAAGGTTATGGACTCTATGAAGTACCCCTCAACAGACAATTCTACATTTTTTATCTCCCATTTTGAACCACCAAATAAAAACCCCATGGAATTTGATTGTCCTATTCTTAGGGATATAATATGTTTTGGTTCTATTTTGATGTATATAAGTACTTCCACACCTATTTATAATGCACAAGAATCTGTTAGAATTTATTTTGAAATGGGTTCATATTCTGATTTTGATCATTGTGAACTTTGATTTTGACATGGATATTGAGTATGCTGATGGATTTGATGCTTTAATCTCTGATTTTGATAATGTATATTCTGATACTAAATTTCATTGTGAATATATCTTTTCTCCTTCAATGTCTTCATCCATAAATTACCCCTACATTGGAAGTGACTCCATTTCCACCTAATATCAAATAATCATACTTGTTAAGTGGTGAGAAATTACCTATTGTAATTGCTAACAATATCCCTTTTCAAAATGAAGAAAAACCTTTGAATATTTTTAGGGAAAATATCAGGGAAATTGGGTGGAACTTGGTTTACATATCAGGTATTAGCCCCTCTATTTGCATGAATAAGATTCTTTCGGAGGATAGGGCTAAACTGGTTAGGTATCCACAAAGGAGACAAAACCCAACCCTTCTGGATAATGTTAAAAAAGAGGATGAAAATTTTCTCAAGGCAGGTCTAATTTATCCCATTTCATATTCCAAGTGGGTGACTCATATTCATGTAGTTCCTAATAAATGTGGTGTTATAGTTACTAAAAATGAAAGAGACAAGTTATTTCCATTGAAGGTGAAAAACAGTTGGTGTGTGTGTGTTGATTATAGGAATCTAAATCTGTCCACTAGTAGGGACCATTTAACCCTCCCATTTATTGATCAAATGTTTTAGAGACTAGTTGGGAAAACATACTATTGTTTCATGTATGAATTTTCTAGATATTTATAGGTTCCTATTTCTTCAAAGGATCAGGAGAAGAAAACATTCACTTGTTCATTCAGTACGTTTACCTACCGAAAGATGCGATTTAGACATTGCAAGGCCCCAAGCACCTTCCAGAGATTCTTTGTCATTTTTTGTTAATTTTATTGAGACCTAAATGAAGGTAATCATGGATGATTTTATAGTGTGTAGGTCTTCATTTGATGATTGTATATCATGTTTGGGAAAGGTGTTGAATCCTTGTATTGAGAAGAATTTAGTCTTAAACATTGAAAAGAATCATTTTATAGTAGAAAATAGAATTGTCTTAGGGAATGCAGTGTAAAAACATATAATATAGGTTGATAGATATATGGTAGATATTATTTCATTCTTAAAAAATCCTACATGTGTGTATGATTTTAGATCTTTCCTAGGTCATGCAGGATTTTATTGGTGCTTCATCAATGATTTTTGTAAGATTGCTCTTCCTATATCGTCATTACTTCAAAAGGATTCTTCTTTAGTGTTTGATGATTATTAATGGACTTCCGTTTATGAGCTAATGAAGTGTCTGACCACTCCATTGATCATACAACCCCCATAGTAGGATATTCCTTTTGAGCTTATGTGTGATGCATCCAACTTCGCGGTTGGAATTTTCTTATCTCAGAGGGTGGAGAGACGTTCACAGGTGATTTCCTATGCATCAAAGACACTGTATTCATCCCAATAAAACTAAACAACCATGGAAAAGGAGTTTCTTGTTGTCATATTCTCTTTAGATAAATTTCATTCATATTTATTGGGCTCTAAAGTTGTTGTTTTTTTGACCATGTAGCTTTGAGGTACCACTTGATGAAGCCAAATGCAAAGCCCATACTTATCTGATGGATGCTTCTTCTTTTGGAATTTGATACTGAGATAAAGGACAATAAGGGGTCACAAAACCTAGTGGAAGACTACATTAGTAGGCTTATTCACACACTATAGGCTGACACCATGCACCAGGCACCACTTCATGACACTTTCCGCGATGACCATCTTTCTTCCAACTCAGTTTTGCATCCTTGGTATGCTGATTTAGTGAACTACATTGTTGCATCCAAAATCCTTTCAAATTTAAAGAAATATCAAGACCAAAAATTAAAGAGCGTGTCAAGGTTTTATGTTTGGGACGATCCATATCTATGGCACATGTGTAATGATCTAGTTATTAGGTGGTGTGTTCATGACCATGAGGTTGTGTCTATCCTACATTTTTCCATACACTTTCATGTGGAGGACACTTTGGACCCCAATAGATATCTAGGAAAGTTTTAGAATTTGGATTATATTTTCCTAGCTTATTCCATGATGCTAATCTATTTTTTAAGTCGTGCACTCATTGCTAAGATACTAGGAACATTTCTAGGAGACATGAGAAGCCCAAACAACCCATTCTATTCTATGAGATTTTTTATTTATGGGGCATTGATTTTATGGTCCATATCAAAGTTATTTTTTTCTTGTACATTTTGGTTCCTATTGATTATGTGATTAAATGGGTGGGGGATAAGGCCACCAGGACTGATGATTCTTATGTTTTTGTGGACTTTCTCAAAGACCATATTTTTTGAAGGTTTGTAGTACTGAAGGCCATCATTAGTGACCGAGGGACACACTTTTTCATTTAGAATTTTCCTTCCCTACTTTAAAAGTATGGGGTGACACACAAAACATCAACACCATAGAACCCCCAAGAAAATGTCCTGAGATAGGGTTTAAATCGTGAGTAGAAAAAAACATTGGAGAAAACTATGCAGCCGAATAGAAAGGATTGGAGCAAGCTCTTGGATGATGCACTATGGGAATATGGGACAACCTAAAATACACCCATTAGTATGTCCCCATTTCGGATTGTTTTTGGTAAATCCTATCATCTACCCATAGAGGTTGAACATCATGCATATTGGTCTATAAAGAAATGAAACATGGATTTGGCCCAAGATGGAATCCAAATGAAGGTGAAAATTCTAGAGCTTGAGGATATTCAATTGTCTTCATATGGTATCTAAAGGATCTACAAGGAAAGATCAAAATGATAACATTAAAAAATGATCTAGAAAAAAGAATTTCAAGTTGGAGAGAATGTCTTGGTCTGTAGTTCACGACTGAAGCTGATGCATGGTAAGTTTTGTTTCAGGTGGTTATGTCAATAGGTTGTGGCTAATGTTTTTCCTTATGGTGTAGTGTAGATCACTAAAAAGGAAACTTGAAAAATATTTATAGTCAATGAGAAATTTTTTAACAAATACATTGTGGGACTTCCAAATGATGCAGTGGATTTCATCACACTACATGACCCCATCATTAGTTGAGCATATCAGGCTATTCCGAACCCTTTCACTTTTATATTCTTTGTCCTATTAAAATTATAAATTTCATGTGCATATATCATCTCATAGGTTCAATATGAGAACTATTAAATATTTTATGTGTGGGGGAATAGACTAAATTTTAGGTAGATATTTTGGAATTTAAATTGTGTGTTTTATATGTATTTTCTATTACGTTTTTTGTTAAAATTTTCAAAAAAAAACAAACAAAAAATTCCATAAAAAATAAAAAATTATATCAGGTAATATTATTATGAAAAACATATGTAAAAAAAATATTTTCAAAATTCATGGTTAGAAATACAAGAATGGGTAAGCTTTCAACATTAAGGGTTGATTTGTTTAAAAAATTGAAGTCATCGATGATATGAATGGTTATGTCATTATAAAACCTTTTAGATTTAAACATAATTATTTGTGATATATTTTCATAGTAAATTGTTGCATTTATTTCTCCAAACAAATTTTCACTCAACCATGGATTGTGAGATTTTTCCTACTCAATTAAAGGTATAGTCGAGTTCGGTAAAAAAATTCATTAGTTGATCAATACATTCGTTTCTCTTTCGATCGGTTTCATTACTATACAGAATTGACTTATTCATGTGTACCTGCGATCCGAATGTTGTATTCCATTAAAAAAATATGGGTTGTGTATTGAATAGGTCAAAAACCACTCTCCATAGAACTTTTATCTTCTAATAACAATTACAATTAGTTTCGTGAGGATATCAAACACGGGGTGAGAGTTGAGTATGAGTATTTTACCTAGTGAAAGTTAAAAAAATATAATAATAAATGAGGGGAGTAATGAAATGTACAACATGAGGGGATACCTAGGTCGGGACCATAAGGTTTGACTTTCGGGAATGCTTAAGTGAGTGGGTCTTGAAGTTTGATTTCAAATCAATGTAGAACATGTTTAATGAATTGAACCAGGTAAGAAGAATTGAATTACATGACCTGAATATACTGAATAAAGGGTGGATTTTTCAGCTTGGAATGATCGGCACACACACACGTGGAGAATTAATGGCATGAAAGAACCATGATTTTTTTTCTCTATGATTAGTGTTATGAATCTTGCTGGAATTTGTTACACAATTTATGAGACAATGAATTTAAAATTTATCGATATTTATTCTTGATGGGATTCTTACTTTTTATATATTTGCACTGTGGATTTTGAATTTTGAATATGAAAATCTTGTCAAAATTATTTTGAATATATAATCTGAGGTTTTTCCCAGGAGTGAAAAAGGATAAGTGTGGGGGAGTTCATAAGACACATTTTTTAAATATTTTATTGATAACAAATAGTAAAATTTCCTCACATTGTGTTATAAAAGTTTATTTATAAAATATTTTGGATTACATTATTCATTATGAAATTTGATTGAAATTGCAGTTTTACCCTTTATAGTGCACTGTAGTATTTAAGAGATAAATATTAATATATTTCTTATTTGAACTTGATGTTTTTTAAATATGTTCCTTACATAATGGGATACAACTTTTGTTCTGTACACTAGAGATAAATAGTTCATTTGTTATGACTAAATGGACCGCGAAAGCAATGGTGGGCTGGACCCACCAGATTGGACATTGGTTCTGTATTTGGGCCATAAGATCTTCATCCAAGATTGGATTAGGCCCAAATTTTGAGAAGCTCTCTCCCACCCAATTTGGAACAAATAATTTGTATAGAAGAATAGTTTCATCACACGTTTTAGTGGTCAAATTGGAGGTTAATGGTTTATTAAAATAATTGGCTGAGATTCCCCATTCACACTTCAAACCTCTATAAACCTAGCCCCCCCCCCCGCTCTATAAATTAGTGTTTTTCACATTTTAATTAGTTGGGAAATTATTTAAGAGATTTGTAGAAGAGGAAATTTTTTTATACATCATTATAATTCACAATTGTAGGAGGGAAGCCACTAAGCTAGGATCTCCTCCAAAATGCTCTACTTTTCCACTTCTTTGTTGTAATGTTCTTGTGCTTTCAATAAAATATTAGTTTCTATTTTATTTTCTTCTATTTTGTTCAAATTTATTCTTTTATTAATCATACTACTTGGGATGGAATTAAATATTAGAAAAAAGATTGGTTTATACCATTTCGAAACTCGTTTGAAAGAAAAATGTTTCTACGATGACAACACCGCCCATGGAATAACAGTTTTCTTAGTAATTGATCTACCTCCTACCTTCTCCATTTATTTATTTTGAATGAATGAGCTAATATAATTCAATTAATATGATATATTAATTGAGTTTTTAATTTATATGAAACTTATCAAGAAATTGAACAATTGACACAAAAACACGCGAGGTCGGATGTTGTGTAAATTTTGAGAGTGCGAACATAATCGGTAATACAAGTCCACAAAAAAAATTTAGAGTTAAAATATAATCTATAAACTCAATTAATGCTCATTTACAGAGTGGATATTTTCTCTAATTAACCACTAACCCTATGATAACCTAATAACATCAATCAAAGAAGGGTGCTGCGATTGCATGTTCTGAAGCTAGCCTAGGGTTTAAGTAATTTCATCTTATGTGGTTAAATTAACTAACATAGGGTACGCGGGTTAAATAATTATGGGATTTTAATTATGTGGATGTTAATTTAAATTATAATGATAAAAAATTTATTTAATATGTAGAGTTAGATTGAATAATTCATTTAAATATTTTTCTAAAAAACATCTTCTGGTTGTGTCATTTTAATAGAACTTTATTTCAAAACTAAAAACAAAAACAAATACAATCTTCTTCTAGAAAAATTCTTGAAGATTTATAAGCAATAAAAAACCTCTTAATTTTAAGTACGGTTTTCATTCTCCATTATTTTATTTTTATACTACATTTAGTAATTTATTTTAATTTACTACCTCTTTTGAGAGCCGGCCTTGGTTAACCACTCTACTGCACCGAAGCACCCCAAAAATCACGCTTTATTAGAGAGCACACACGACATCTCTTTTCAATATTATTACTTATATTGTGATTTACATACTTAAAAAATGTACAAACTGATATATATATATATATGTCATATATATTTAGTATGTAAATATATGTATTAGATAGATAAATGAAATGTAATACACTGTTCATGGAGAAGATAGGTCGTACGTACGCATAAATGTTGTTTATGTTTTTTTGTTTAATTGAATTGAAGAAAGTAAATGAAATATATATACATATACAAAAATCCATTAGTACTATTTTGTCAAATATATCATGATTATTTTTTATATATAAATTATAATAAATCTTGAATGGTTAACGTAGATAATGAATCTCATCTCATCGGGGAGATGGTAGGTTGTACATACGCAAGAGTGAAGATATCATTCACTTAATGGTTAAATAGTATGGAATTAGATGGAATATTAATGATAAACAATAATTATCATGTTTTAATAATATTTTAAATCCATTATACTCATCAATATATCCATCCATATTATGAATTGTTGAATAACAAATTACACCCTGTCATGGAGATGGAAAGTCGTCCATATGCATGAATGGTGATATTATTATTCGTAGGATGGATAAAATGAGGTACAATGTTGTAACATAATTATAATAAAATATATGAATTTATATGATCCTTGAATTATTACATTATTATGAGAACAGCATAATAATAGAAAGTAGAAGAAGAAAATATTTTTGAAATAAGTGGTAAAAAATTACCTCTTTTTCGAGTGTCTTCTTTTGATTTTCACAAATGTTATCCCTAAGATGGATTTCTGGAAAATGTGTGGCCTCTAGGATGAAGGTATGGATGTTGGGTGCTTATTTTATTAGAGGTTGGATGAGTTAAAGGGCTTGAAAGGTGTGAGTATGTGGGTAGAGGCGGTTGTCTTTTATAAGAGGAAGGGGCACTTTAAGAATGTCATGAAATATTAATTTATTATAAATTGATTATCAGTTTATAATTCTACCAAACTAATTTATTTAGAAGATAAGATGATTATGGGTCAAAATAATTTCAAAAAATAAAATTTATACGTGGTCTGATTTTATTTTAAACCTTATCATTTTGATTTATACTTAATTAATATATTTAATTTTATTTCTGGTAATAATATTCTATATATTAGAAGGTTATAAATATTTACTTATGTGTTGTGAATTATCCATTATTTTAATAATTTATTAAATTTTAGACCATATAATTTTAAATTTTTGTTTTCTAAATATTTTTTTGTGATATAATTTAATAATATGTTAATTTTATAAAATATCAACAGTGTTCATTTGGACACTATTCATTTATTAAACTTTATATAAAATCCAAAGAGGAGATAAATTCAAACCCAAATATTAAATATACTACTAAGATGTCATATTAACCATAACATTCATGGAGCTAGTTAATTAGTTCATATGATATTTATTTTAATATTTTAAAACCATTTATTTGATATTTCCATCAATATATTAATTTCTACATTATTTTTGTGTCATAATTAATTATAACTATTTAATCTATAAAAATATCAAATAAATTCAGATGATGTAGATAATTTCATTAGATTTATGTAGACACATTATTTTTAATGTTTCATCATGTTTATCACTATATTAAAATTATTATACTTATAAGAGATAAGAGAGTGACATGTTGCAACAGTATTTTGTTTTAATTATAATTACATCACTTTTATGGAAGAAAGTCTATTAAATGAATCAATTCAGACCCTTGGGTGATATTGGTATACTTTAGTTCATCCAATATGATTTTGGCAGGTGTTAGGGAAATTTTTTTATCTATTTCATATTCTTTGTCTCCATGATTTACCTAGTTTACCTTTATCTGTGGTAAATAAAAATTACCGTAGTTACTATTCATAATATAAAAAAATGCAACCTATTAACATATTTTGGACTCAATAATTACAAAAATGGAACAATTATTCAAAATTTGAAACACATAACTTTCAATAATTAATTAAAAAATAATTCTTATTGTCAAAACCAGAAAACCTGTTTTTAAGAAGTAAAAACAATCAAAAGGTTGACATAGGTTTATATCCAACTTAAATGTGAAATTATATCCAATGAAAAAATTGGATTAAATGATAAAAACATAATATAATTACACTTTAAATAAAATTGAAAAGGTAATCTAACTATATAAATAAATTATATGAAAAGGAAGTTTTGAAATAATATTCAGCATTTTTCATTATTCATTAAAATGTGAATTAATTCATAAAAGCACAAAAAATTCAATAAAGGTAAATTTTTTTGTCCGTATTCCAAATAAGAAATTTATTTTTTCAAATATAATTTATAAAGTGAATAAAAAATATATTTAATATTAGTGTGCCATCAAAAGGCTACAAACCTGCATTGTTTTTGAAAAATACTTCTTTTATCTAAAACATTGTATTTTTTATTGTATAATATTCTATAAAATACATAAGATGAATGTCAATTTTATACTAAATTCCAAATATGGTTAATAGTATTCATAATTTCTAGTTTATATCCCATTAAATAATAATATTTTAATAATATATAGTTGTTTAGTGAATCTCAGTATTGTGTACCACAAAAGCTATTGAGGAAGGTCAATCTTGTATATAATGTAAGACAAGTCCGTGTTTTGTATAGTGAATGATTCCTTTGGTATTTTGTATGACATAATCCAAACATACATCTTTTATTCATTGAAAAAAATATATATTCAGTGTTGTGTGAAATTAATTCTATCAAAAGAGCATCAAATTGTGTGTAACACGTGCCAAGTATAGTGTTGTGTATACTGCATGCTAATCTGGTGTTGCTTATAGCGTAAGCTAATCATGGTATAGAATAAAACACATGACATCAAGATATTAAAGAGTATTTATCCCATAAAATATCTGGGTGTTGCATTGTACCACCCTAAAAATTAATTTCATCCTTAAAATTCATTGGGGTTTGAAAAGGTTTTATACTTCAATGTTTCTTTCATGGATACCCACATCATGAAAAGTAATATAAAAATGTCATTTTAAAATATAACGTTAGAAACATAACAGTTACCAAAAGTAACTCATCACTTTGATTCCACATAGGATAACATATGTGGGATTTGAATACAAGGATATGGGAGAAAAAATATAACCATAATGTTCGGATGGATAGTGATAGAAAACAATGTTTGGATAAAGTCAAAAACTAGAAAGTCATAAATCTACTATGATTTAAGGGGTCATCAGATTCATCAGATAATAAGGTACTAAGATAACATTTTTGTTTTTCAAGATCCCTTCCCCAAAGTTCATGATTTCTTATGAGAATAAATACTTACATGATTTTGGTACAATATCACCATTGTTTGTGCCTTGAAAAATTTCCACTTAATATATTATTTAAAGAAAGAATTTGAATATTTCATTCTTGAAGTGTTATAAGATCATGCGATAGAGTGGTAGGTCATTGCATATGTCTCAAAAAAAGGTTATCACAGGTAATCAAATATGCATAAGTCCATATATAGTGAGATAATACATTAATCTAAAAAAAATAAAAATCAATATAACTTATAGTATCCATAAATGGATAACATTTAAATCCTTACACAAACTAAAAATATAAAAGATTACAAAGCGGTGAACTAAATCGATATAACTTTTATCTCCCATATCTTGTAAGGTAGTTCTTTTTGTCACATTCCAAACATTTGAATACCTTACTCATGTATTATCTTGAAACCAGGTTATAAAATGAATTACCATACAAACATAGTGAAAACGTGCATTCATTCTGAATTAACTATTTCCATAGGCCAAAAATACAAAAAATATATATATACTGAAACTATGATATCACATTTTCCTTATATCAGCTGTGAGGTCATTAATACTATCAAATATCTCATTATCTCCTTATACCTTCATTATGCAGCTACCGGGTACTTTCCAAAAATATTTCAATCACTTTTCATGGTTACCAGTACCATATACTTATGGGAAACCACAATGGACCAATCCATAGATATTCTAATATTCTATAATACTATAAAATTTATTTAACAACACCTATTCAGAATCAACATACATAAACACTTAATTGTTCCACCACTTAATTGTCATACTCAACATCGCTAATAGTGATTTCATGTGATTTGAATTTTTCATTGGACATAAGAGGTTTTTAATGTCAATAATCATAAAAAACACCTTTATTTGTCTTTGGTTATCATAATGACATATTTCCATGAACTTGTGGCATTGAAGTGTGGGTGGTGTGTTCTCTATAGCATTCTCTCTATTCACATCATTAGAAACATTTTTCCCATTACTTCATCACACAAATTATTGAGGAAGTTCTTTTCTATACATAATTTTTTTTATTCCCTTTAATACAATATCCACCATGCTTCCTTCCCCATATTAAGTACAAGGAAAAATTCATATCCTTTTAACCATTGTTGTGATATTTTTTCCTTGAACTCCATCTTTTGTTTCTTCCCAAAACCATGATATTGTTGTGTAACACTAAATTATATTTATACATTGATAGCACACCACAAAATCTCTTCATATCCCCTGATGTCTCTTATAGAAAATTACTTTAAAATACTAGGTTTTATTCCACTGATGAATCTATCAACATTACATTCAGGTTGGATGATAAAACCAGAATCATACATTGAATGTCTTGTAATATTTATCTCACATATACCAATGGATTCATCATCCTTTTGCATAATCTCATGGAACTCCTTTTAAATATTTTTTATAAGAATAAAAGGGATGTCTTTATTGGAACATATATTCTTTAAATCATCCCATTACACGAATTCATTTTCAACTTGATTCCTTGTATTATTGATTATAGTCCACCACTGGTATGCTTCACCTTCTAAACGATAAACAACCAAAATGACATTTTCATTTTTTGAACATCGAAGTATGAAAAATATCTTTTCAAATGTATTAATCCATTGTTCAGAAACAAGTGGATTATATGACCCACGGAAGGAAGGTGGATGTTTCATCCTAAAGGACTTAATAGAATGTTGTTCCCTTCTCTACTCATTTGGAAATATAGAATGATTCATAGCTTGTGTATCTATAGCAATAAGGTTATTCATTACATCTCCTATAATATTTGGTTTTTAGGAGGACAATAATTGAATTTACCAGTTCATTGATCTTTAACATTGTTCTATTGGGTTCTATCCATAATCTAAAACCCAAAAATAAAAGTGTGTGAGGAATAAATCATACATGGAAAACCACATAGTCAAGGGGGATTACATTTAATATATAACATATTAGGTTTAATCCAAGGGTATTCATGATCATGGCCATAATTATAATACTATAACATATAGTTATACTTATCCTTAAAGATATCTCTAGACGTACCTTATAAATATCTCAAGGGATCTCACTAATGTTTCCTCATCACAGCTTCCAATGGTTGGATAAATCTTCACCCTATTGCAAACTATAACAACCAATTCATGACATACATGCACATTACATCACTTTTGGACTAATAATTAATACATTACAGAAATATGTGCATAAATAACATATTATTTTAGTGTCTTTTGGATCATGTAACATAATCTTCAATCTTGGTGTAAGATCATAAACATCTCCCATAAAGATCTTCTTGTTTTGGTTTTCTACCTAAAACCATTCATTATATCCTAAGGAAAATAAAACCTAAAAAATGTGAGCTAAAATACTCTGTAAGGGTAAAAATGGATAAAATAAAACCAAACATAAATATAAGAATATAAATTCATGAAAAAAAGTTTATATATCAAATCTGTGATTTGGGAAATAAATCTTGGTTGTACGTAAGGAATAGATCATAATGGAACATTAACCATGATAAAATAGCATTCGAATAAATCATGTAATTGTGGAAAAAATAACCACATAATATGATTTTCATAGTAGCCAAGGAATCAATTCCAAGACCATCATAGCAGACAATGCCTATTACTAAATTGGGTTTACATGCAGTGCTAAACATGTATTATTGAATAAGATTTAGTTATTGTTCTAGCCCGGTATTACTAAAGCAGATTTACTTTCCATTCCAGTAATGTCTATATCAAGAAATATAAATATTTACCCAATGAATTGGAGGGAGATATAGGTACCACTAATATCATAAATAAATCATTCTTACATGTTCTACAAAAACATAAATTATTCATCAAAGCATAACCAAAGAAATAAAATGGGCTTCTAAAACATCATTCCATCATAACATAATTCATATAAAATATTATTCCATAATTAAAAAAAATCAAATAATTATAATAATAGGGACATAAACATCAAATTTTTTAAAGATAATCATGTTAGAAGGAAAATAATTTTGATAAAAACTCTATAACATAATTCTGGAAGAAAATATCCATACTTATTCAAAAACAATTTCTTTTATCAAAATGTAACACAATTTTAAAAGAAATAAATTTAGTTGAAAATAAAAATAAAATTTTATAGAGGATGTTTCATTGAAATAAGGCATTATGATGATATAAAAATCCATTCATTTCATATAAGTTAAAAAAACATTCTCCATGTACTCTTGTTGGAAAAATCAAAAATTACCTCATATGGAAAACAAAAGAAAGATTCCTTATGTAATGTTTAATAAAAATTTACCATTGAATTTAATAAAAAGTAGAATAATGTAAATAATATTTTACATTTAGGATAAATTTATTTTGAATATAAATATACCCCTATAAATACTTTCATTTAAACAATCTCAGTTAAAAATGAGATTTCAAAATAATCCATTACTTCATGTCTAACATGCTTCGTATGTATCTGAAACTCATGTATAGTGGGTTTAAATATAATATTTACTTGTAACATATCCATAATAATATTTATGATATTATATATGATTCAATTATGACTTTATATTAAACGTTCATTTATCAGTTTCATGTTAATCCTACATTTTGGGAAATAATTGTTTTATTTATCGAACGTGTTTTACATTTGTATTTTTAATATTATTACATAGATATTGAATTAATTACATCCAAAATTTTAAACATGATTCATATATCATATATATTTTCTATATAAAAATACATAATAAATAGATAAATTTAATGGAATATACCATTCAGTGAGATGGTAGGCCATACATACTCATGAATCATGTTTCTGTTTCCTTATTGAAATGAATGAGAGCAAGGAAATGTAATATATATATATATAAACACATAAATAATATAGAATTGTTTTTTAAAATATTTCAGGCTTAATTAATATATATACATTACTACCATTTTTGAATGGTTAACATGGAGAATGAATCTCATCCCATCGTGGCGATGCTAGGTCATATGTACGCATGAGTAATGATGTAATTCACTTAATGGTTAAATGATATGGATTTTGATTTTATATTAATTATAAAAATATTTATCATGTTATTTTCATACTTTAAATCCACTATACTTATCATTATACACATATAAATCAGGTATTTTTAAATAACAAATTACACCACAATGTGGAGACGGTAAGACGTGCGCACACACGCATAGTAATTTTGTTATTCATAGGATAGATAAAAAGAGGTATAAGGTTGTACCATAATTATAATAACATCTCAATATTTAAAAGGTACGATATTTATTACATTATTATGAGAAAATCATAAGAATAATAAGTAGAATAAGAAAAGAATTTTGAAATATGTTCTAAAAGAATTACTTCTTTTTCAAGTATCTACTTTTGATTTACACAAATGGTCTCTCGTGGATGGCTTTCTGGCCAACATTTGGCCTCTAAGTGGAAGGGAGTTATTTTTGGATATTAATTGAGTATATTTTGGTCTAATAAAAGGGCTTGAAATATGTGATTAAGTTGGTAGAGGTGGTTGACTTTTATAAGAGGGAGGAGGGGCACTTTAGGAAAGTCGTGAAATATTAATTTGTCACAAATTTATTTTTGGTTCATTATGGTTCAAAACTAGTTTATTTTGAATATAAGATGAGTATTAATCTAAATAATTTCAACCAAAAAAATTTAGGCACTTTTAAATTTTATTTTATTCTTTATCATTATGATTTAGCTTTATTTAATCTATTTAATTTTTTGGTGTAATAATATTTAAAATATTAAATGGTTTTAAATATTTATATATGAGATGTCAATTGGCCATAATTGGGTAATCTGTGACTTTTATTCAATTTATTTTTCACTTCTTTAATGTTAAATATATTTTTTATTTTTTAATAATTTAATAATATGTTAATTTTATAAAATACCAATGGTGTCAATTTTGACACCAGTTATTTATTTGAATTTACATAAAATCCGCACATAAGATAAATTCGAAGAAAAGTATTTAGTACGCTGTTAAAATTTCTTAGGAAACTATAAAATTCAAGGAAAACATTAATTAACTCAAATGATATTTATTTTTATATTTTTAAAACCATTTATTTGATATTTATATCAATAAAATAATTTATACATCAACATTATGTCACCATTAATGGTAACTATTTATTCTCTGAAAATTATAAATAAATTCACATGATATATATTATTTAATTTTATTACGAGATTATATTTATTTTCTATGTTTTATCTTGTTTATCAATATATTTATATTATTATACATATGAGAGATAAGAGAGTTCCATGTTGTTACATCCTTTTTTTAATTATAATTAAATTAGTTTTTTGGAAAAAAGTCAATTACATGAATCAGTTCAGAACCTTACGTGATATTGGTATAATATAATTCATCCTATTTGATTTTGGAAGGTTTTTGGTTAATTTAGTTATTGTTATCATATTTTTATCGTAATTAACCTGATTTATCATTAATTGTGGTAAATTAAAATTATTTTAGTTACTATAAATAATTAAAAATAAAATAAAAGTAACCTATTAACATATTTTGAACCCAATGATTACCAATATGGAATCCATTTATCAATATTAAATATATAAAAGTTGATTTAATTAATTTAAAATAAATCCACGTTTCCAAAACCAGAAAGAGGGATATTAAGAAGTAAAAACAATCAAAAGATTGTCATGTTTATGGCTAATTTAAAGGTGAAATTACTTATAATGGAAGAAATTAAATTGAACTATGAAAAAATAATCCAAAATCACATTAAAACCAATTAAAAATATAATCTAACTAAATCAATAAATTAGCCGAAAAGGTTTTTTAGAATTAAAATGCAGTTTTTTACTATTCATTTGAATATGGATTTTATCAAAAAAAATAAAACAATTTGAACCAAAGAAAATTTTGATATTCTAGTCCCAAATAAGACATTTATTTTTCAAATTATAATATATATAAGTGTTAAATATTAGAGTCAAAATTAGTGTTCCATCCAAAGGCAGAAAAATCTAATTTTTTAAAAAATAATTTTCTTATTCGAAAAATTAAATTTATTCTAATATCATGTTCTAAAAAATACTTAAAATGAATGTTAATGTTATATAACATTAAAAATGTGGTTGATAATAATCATAATAGCTAGTTTATATCCCATTAAATAATAATGTTTTTTAAAATTATCTTTTTTTAGTGAAACTCAGTATTCCATTCAATGCAAGCTATCAAGGAAGGTCACTCTTTCATGTAATGAATGCCAAGTCAGTGTTTCATTTAGTGAAACCTTCATTTGGTGTTGTGTATAAACTTAATACCAGTATATTTATTTTATAAATTAAACAAAATATATAATCAGTGATGCGTGAAATTAATTCAATCAAACGATACTGAATTTTTTTGTATCACAAGAAAACTATAGTGTTGAATATACTACAAGCTAATACAGTGCTGCATAAAACACAAGATAATATTGGTATAGCATACAACACAAGACATCAATGAAATTAAAGAAAATCTCGTAAGTTCTTGGGTTGTTACTTCCACCAACTAATACTTCAAGTACTGACACATGAGAACCACCATAAACTACTTAACCCTAGATCATTGAAATATATTTATTATGGAATGATACCCCATTGATGTTACAAAATAATCATCCAATAGTTTTCTTCGAATCCCAAAATGATTTAAATCATGAATCTCAAATAGAATGATCAATATCCAAAGAAAAATATGACATTACAATTATACTCTGACCATATCTCATGGGAATCACCACCAAATACAATATCATATATCACTTATACGTGGAATCCTACATACTGAGATGCCACCGCTTGATAAAAAAGAATGATTTCACTATAATTCCATATATAAACCCAATATTACCAACATACTATGTATCAATATTCATCATATAGGCTCCTCAATCACACTAAATCCATCACCCTACTCCTAAACAACATCTCCTCATGACCCCATACTCCACACATCAGCTAATACACACCCTTTCCTGGATGTATGAGATCTTAATTTTGTAATTTTGTAAGAAAATTATCAACCTCTACTGATGTAGTTCTCAACCCTTATAAGAGACAATATATCTCAATATATGTCGATCTATATAGACTATAAATAATTTTATACAAAATATTGTTATTAAAAGTAATAACTAAAGATTTTATTAAGTATATTTAAATTAATTTTGTTTCATTCACAGCTTATTCCAAACATAGAAAAGAACTATATTGAACCCGAATATATCAATGAGATTAATTTTCCAACTGAATCCATTAAAACATAACTATATAAATAGTGGGAATAAATATTATGGAATGGATTAAAAATTAAAAATTTTTAGGAGGATTAAAATGAATCATTCCAGGGAGACTTCCTTAAAAAGAACATATTTCTATGCTTGGATAGAATTTAGCATCCCTAGGGTTTTTCAGAGACCATTCAAAAGAAACGCTTCGACAAGTACATATTGAAAGATATATTATAAGGGGGATGTTTAATATTTTTAGAAAATATATGTTATCTGTGAAATATGAACCAAAAACCACAAAAAATCATTTATTATCTTATCCATAGATCATATTTGGTTTTTTTAGGGGGTTAAGTTGTAATTTAGAAGATATTATCCTGTAATGTATAATTTTTAAATTTGTTATTAGTATTTTATTTATAATTTTTAAAAAATTTTAATTTAAAAACAAATTTAAAATAGTTTTAATTAATTTATATGTACCTATTGATGCAATGTGAACAAGGGAAACATGTTAATAATTATGATTAAAATAAAAGTGATGTTTAAAATTATTATTTCTCAACAAACAAAATGTTCCTATATATTTTTTCTCAATATTTAAAATTTATTTATATTGAATAATTTGGTTTGAATAATTTAATGATAATATAGATAAATAAAAAATTAAACCAAAATTATGATTTTTACATAGAATGGAATAAGAAAAAATTCATTTTTTTTCTAAAAATTAACATTTTACTATATTTTTTCCACACAATGGGTTATTTTATTGACTATAATTTTTAACCCTTTAATAAATTGAATCATGTGGAATAGAATTAAAATTTATAATCCTCATTTATAGATTATGTGTTACGGTTTCATTCATTATTGGTCTAAAAAATATGTTTCTAATGAAAATATAATTGATTCACGGTAAATATATGAATGAGTTAAAAATGATAAATCTACAAGTAAGGCCTCAGGATATGCCAAAACCACATCTATAAATTGGCTTATGATGTATTTATCCATCCAACAGAATATTTTCTACTATATTAATTAAATTTCTTTCCACTTTCCCCACTTATGATATCTATCTTTATATTAATAAATTAATATTTAACGAAATGTCGTCCCACTCACCTATAAAAGGATCCATTAACTACCCCAATTATCCTCACACCTAAAGCCACAAAACCCAATAAATAAATTCAAAAAACATTCCAAACTATATTTGGATATAATATCTACTCTGGTAATACTAATATTATAATTGATGAAATATTTAAGAATTTATTAATGGAGGATATCTAAAAAGAGGTAATTATTTTAACTGAGTGTTTTCTTGTTTCTTTCTTCTTCAATCTCCTAAAAATAAATTATAACCATCATAATATATGTACATAATAATAATTAGTATATTTAAATTGTATTTCATTTATTTACTAATAATTTTTAACAATCCTATCATGCACTATAAAATTAAAACACTTCTTTTGTTATAGTAAGTTCAATGATGCTTTGAAAAAAGCAATTTATTTTTCATCAGCAGTTGTCATTGATGGTTATAAAAATGTATTTAATAGAAATATAAAATATTTTTGTAAATATTATGATTTCATAATTATTAAATTTTAATTAAATTAATAATATTTTCAATAAATGGTCATTATTAATTAAACTTCCAAAAACAAGCATACCAACACCCTTTTCATAAAATGAATTTTTTGACAGCCTACTGAACTATAAATATTTTTGTTCTATTAAAATGAAAAATAATATATATATATATATATATATACAATTATAGAGATGATGAGAACACTCTATATCAATTTTGACCACATTTAATGTTCCAATGTGTTTTGGAGGAATTGATCGAATGAACCTCACTGGCAGAGGAGAGAAAAATATACATTAAATAAATGACATAAGATACAAAATATTACATTGAAAATGAAATATTCCAAAAAATTATTATTCTTGTATCTTATAAACATAATTTCGTTATTATCTATGTTAGATGTGTGAAACATGTGATTTAGGACTTGAAGAATGGTTTCATGGTCTCAATTCCAATTTTTTGAGACATGTTTATTATTGTATACCATGTTTCATTTTATATAGTGTTATTATCATAAACTAACAAATAAAAGTATTATAAAATATTATTTATTTCATTCATAATATTTAAAATTTCAAATAAATTTATTTGTTTCATATTATTGTTATTCGAATTTCATACAAATTGTATGGGTTCTGTTGACTCAATTTCTTTATCATTAGTTCATAAGATTATTTCATTAAATATGAGATGGTAAGATTTTATATTTAATTTATATTTTAGATTTTTTATTCAATTATTGTATAAATGGTAATTAAATATTTATCTCAATATCACATTAAATAATTAATTTCATTATCAAGAATTTTTTTTTTCATTAAGAATAATTCAAAACCTTTCTAGAGACTCTTTCCCCTCCCTATTTAGATTCCATCATAAAAAAATGTTGTTTTTTCTTATCATAAACTAAAAATGTTTATTATATTCAATATTAATAATATTTATCATTATATATCTTTAAAAAATATTATTTTAAATATTTTGATGTATTGTTAATTTTTTATATAGTTTCAACAAGAAAAATGAATTTATTTTTAATATTTGTCATTTTTTTCTTCCATTACACATCAATCAATTTATAATTATATTCTCTTCAAAGAGAAATTATTTGTAATTATTTTAAGGGATTGTTTTAAAAAGTACTCAATTTACCATGGATAATGTTTTGGTTTTACATGAATGTAAAACATTTCTTCAAACTCTTTATTATGGTTTAATTTTAATATCTATATCTTAATTATATATTACTAAAAGAGTAAATTTAATAGTCAGGATTCTGGTAATTTTATTATATACTTATTTTTGTACGAATATATTTTTTATCTACTAGAATTCTTTCCATGTTTATTATCATTATAAGATGAATGATTTATTCCATGTTGCAAAAATATGTAATGTTTATCCTTATAAAATTTGTTGGTTTGTTAAAACCCTCTAATTCATTATGAAATAATGCTTATTTAATGAGATGATATTTTTATGGTGGAAACTATTTTGGTTACCTATGTTCACATATTTATATCTTTTTAATTATATTTTTCAATTACTCAAATCTTATTCATGTACATGATTACGATTAACAATGTTTACAATGTAAATAATTTTGATTTTTTTTCTACATCCAAATTTCCATGTGATCCCATATTTCAATGTTACTCTTCCATGGATGTGGATTATTTTCACACATTTCCAGTTGATGGTATATTTTTTTACCCTCCCATGTTAGTTGTTTCATGATCTAATAATCTCATTACCTTATCAATGATGTTTTTTCAATGGTTATGATAATATCATATAATTAGGTGGTATTTTTATAAGATATTTTCCCCTTGTTCTATCTTTTGATCTAACCCTCTTTGGATAGTTAATAAAATTTTCTGTTATATGAATTCAATGATACATCTTCATTTTTCTTCCACTTCCCTATAAAATAGCATGCATGAATATGTAGAGAGGGATGTATTATGTAGAGATGATTGTGGGATATATTGATGAAATAATATCAAATAATATATTTATATATCTAACCCCAAAAGACACTAAACCATTTAGTTGTGGTATTGTGAGATTATTAGTTAGATATAATGATTAAATTATGAATTTTATGTATGAAATATGCATTTTCAGTGGGATCATATCACATAACTCTCAATAATATCCCACTACTACAAAAATGAGGTCACGAGTGGCATAATTATAATAATGGGATTGTAAATACCTAAAAATAAACAAATCACCACCCACTAATAATTTATAAATAATCTAATAAGGGGATGATTTTAATTATATAAAATATAAAACATGTTTACAAATAGGGATAAAATCTATGAAAATTTAGAAATTAACCACCAATAATAAAATATGGTACCAAAGAAATGATGGAAATCCTGACATTATTGGGGGCTTACCAAGAAACCACCAACATGATCTTTGAATGATTTGTGACTTCACCAAATTGGGATACTACATAATCATGACAATAAACCACTTAAAACTAAAAAATTCACATAGGAATCATCATATATATATATATATGATGGTGCTAAAGGACATAAAAAACACAATTATTCTCACCATGATCATCTCTTTGCATTGAGTACACTATGATGTATTAGATGAAAAGGATCATGAAGTGATATAGGAACCTATGAGACATAGATTTTATGAGTATCATGGAAGTAT
Source organism: Viscum album (assembly GCA_963277665.1). Classification (NCBI taxonomy): domain Eukaryota; kingdom Viridiplantae; phylum Streptophyta; class Magnoliopsida; order Santalales; family Viscaceae; genus Viscum; species Viscum album. The sequence goes on along the minus strand of OY728159.1, from coordinate 20,695,582 downwards.
TAGGGAATTAAAGACACCAAAAAACATTTATAGAAACTCAAAGTGACTAAAACAACATATGAGTGCAGTATGTTGGATATCCCCTCCTTTACCCTCATCTGATGATACGCAAACCGGTTATTGATCATATAAAAATTTCTAACTCTATTCAATTGGTTTAAAAATAATATATCATTGTAAAGGTATAAAATTCCATGAACAATATCAAATTTAAATATCGGTAGTCTATACATAACCTTAGACCACCATTCGAATTATTTGATGATAATTAGACCTCCCAATGTCAACACACTGGGATAGATGAATCCCATATACATAAAATAAAAAATCTAAATCTAGTAATATATAATCTAAGAAGGTTTTATCCTATAATAAGGCATAAAATTGTTTATTCACTAAGATATAACTATACACTAAAATATTCATCATTTCAAGGGGTGCATCACAACTTATTTCGGGAAAAAATTTTGTAATTCCACTACATAAATGTCTACCAATCCTAGAAAAAATTCCCATTTTGAGACAATAGAGGTGCTAAATTTCAATGAACACACTAATAAATCCACTCTCCAAGAAACACTTTATTCTATATATAGAAAATAAAAAAAACAACTATTAAAAAACTGAAATTGCTGCCACTAAACATAGAATATAATAAAACCATTCCAAGGATTACATCAAATGTTTGTACCCACCACAAGAAAAAATCTTCAATAAACTAGTGTTTCCCCATCCTTGGATTAAAACCCCAACACACATAAAATAAATTCAACTACACTCTAACTAAAATATAAAATACCATGATCAAAAGAATCTTATCTCATATGAATCCTAAGGTATTGCACAAGGAATGTGAAATAATGAAACACGACTCTCTAAAATCAATCAAAATGAAATAAAAGGTAAATTATAAATAGGCACAACATAAAATATCATATTCCCATGTGGAATTAATATATTTATATCATGAAGATAACAAAGTCAAGAACAAGTTTGTCATAGGACTAACTAAGGACCACCCCCATAGACACATTTGGACCAATTATATTTAGGACTATGGACATCATATGGTTTTATTATTCTAAATTTAACTCAGATAATCTAAAAATTATAGGTATTCTATTGTTTAAATGACCTTTAAGGAAAGTTATACTGGGACATATATGCGATTTTTTGACATAATCTGCACTATATACCAAAAACAATTCAGTGGAATCACTGATGACTATGACTGACACAATTGAAAAGTAATGTTGTAGAGGTCCTAGTTAATGAAAAATAATTATCTTCTCTAGTTAAGGATGAGATAGTCTATAGAGGTTAACTCACTAATAGTCAAAACCACGACTATCCTTACATCCATGACTATCATTCAATAGATCTTATCTTCTGGAATAACTAATCAATTCCCTATTAAGGATAAAATAACTAATAGTGAATCATATCAATCACTACAACTTTATTTTTAAACATGAGATACACGAGTAACTTATATAGGTCAACTACATACCAAATGGAAGGACACAGTGACTCTTCAAAATGATTTTCTCTATGCTCCTCATTCTAGAAACAGTCAATATAATTGAAATGATTATCCAAGAATAAAATATTAATCTCCCTAATTCCCAAAATACCATTCTAGAGGGATAGAAACTATGAAATTTTCACCACTATCATCATTAAAAAAAGTATCTTTGAATAGAACAACATTATGAAATCATCCAATAACATTTATGCTTCATTTTACTCTCATAGATATTGAATCGAATAATGGATTGTACCATCCCTAGTCAGAATAATATACAAGGAGGCCTAATTATATTTTCCACCTCATATAAATCTAATATATATATATATATGAATACTGAAAAATTTATTCAATCTCTAAATTATTAAATCTCACATCATGCATCTATAAGGTTTGGTGTTGAAACTCACATATAATCATCCTCTAGGTCATACCCTCCCCATCAGGTTCACCCCACCAATAGTTAACGAAATCATTATACTAAACCACAACAATTTAAATAGCACATGGATTGTAACAAGTATCCATCATGGAAAAAAATAATGGAAACTTGTAATCTATATATCAAGGAGCTCATTATTGATCATTTTTTAGGATTTTTTCCTTTCCAAAAATCACTAATATAAAATCAAATGTTTAAACCAGAATGCTATATATAAATCTCATATTTATAAACCATAAAACAAACTTATATCTCCCGTGGTATTCAATAAGATTATTTTCCGTATGTTGGATCATAAGGGTAATTAATTACTAGTATTCTCATAGGTATCACTTTGTACAACACACACTATGTTTGAATAACATTATTTCCATAAATATATATAGTATTCATAATTTCCTATATCAGGTATCCTAATTAAATCACACTAACTGATCATATACCACATTTTCATGACCCAGTCCCATTAGTAACCCTACCTAGGCCAGTGGTGAAGACATGAGTGGTTCTTGAAGCCTACCTCTAATTGGCCATATGTTGGAGACTAGTACTGATAGTATATAATGCATTAATATGTGGTATTACTCTAATAGTCCTAGGAAAATATTTTTAAATATAACACTAAACTACTCAATATAATAATAAAAGAAAGATCCCATGATACATTAAATTTCATAAAACACCAATGACACCAAAGGAAGTACCAAAACGAAACTCATATGGATGCATCTCATAAAGTATTTCCAAACAATGAGTTAATACTGTCTATATCAATCATCAAATCCCCCATATAATCATATAAATATGGAATATTTATAGGAGTGAGAATAAAAGTATAATCATTTGTAACATCTACAAGACAAATCATGTAAATGATGAAGAATAAAAAATACCTCAGGGAAAAATTAGTATAACCAACATTCACCGAACAATTGATGCTAACAACCAACGACACATAATTTCACTAACACAATAATACATAAATTTTAAATTATAAAATATTTAACATTACATTAGTAAATCACCATGGAACAAAATTTCCACTAATCTCTCAATTTGACACATTATTGTAAAATTTTAGGTACCTCCATCCATTCCATTACAGTGAAATAAAAAATTATATCTCACCACACACCTGATAATATAAATAATCAAACAAACACATCCAAAAATTGTATCCATAGAGTGACCAGATATAACATGTAATTACTCATATTTTCTCAACATATTTTTCAAAAATAATATTAAAAATTCCGAGACAAGACGATGAGATGACATTCGATTCTGAGGGATGAGGTTCACAAAATGATTGTTTATATAATGTTAATGTTTTATTAGTGAATGCAAGTAGTTTTCATAAATAAGTGTAATATCCTCAAAATTAGTGCCTAGATTAGAAATCTATGCCACTGTTGTGTTCAAAGCAGTGATTTTCCTTAGGAGCGACCTAAGGTTGGCTAGTGAGGGTCAATTGTGAAAATTAATTATTGGGGAAAAACCATAAATAATAAATTCAAATAAAATTATTTTATTTTAAAATCCTTATAACTCATGAACGGTGAGTCGTATTGAAAATATGAGAACACCTTTAGGTTTGTAATGGGGTGTTTTCCTTAGGTGAGGACTAACATTAACCGGCGCAGACTGGCTGTGAAATTTGTTTTTTGGATGTGAACATAATTAAAAGATTTTAATAAAAATATTTTATTTTACATTATATTATGAAACAACATAAGATTACCATTTTAATAATCCTTCATAGAAACTTAGGGTTATCTCTATAACCCTGGAGATTCCCTGAGGCATTGAGAAGAAGCCTCTCTAACTAACAATGAAGGATCAGAGGTTTGTACTCTGGTCACACATCAAAAAATTGATGAATGACAAAAATGAGGATTCACCCTTCATTAATGACTAATCCAATATTGATGTAGGGTTTGGATCTCTTTGGGATTTCTTTATTTATTTTATATTCAACGATGAACATGGACCAACCCATGAACAGGTTGATCCGCAGTTCGATCATGCATGCGGAATGGGTCATATTTACTAGTGGATTTAATGGATATGAATCAATGTTATTGTTGTTACATGTCACATATTTTATAATGAAAAAATGGAAGCTGAAACCAAAAAGGATTACATTCATCCTTCAAGAGTCCTTATGATTCACTTATCCTCATTTTTTGTGTTCTTCACCAATGAACCCTTGTGGACATGATGTGATTTTCTAGGAGGCACGGAATATGGTCAGACCACCGAAGTGATGACGAGAAGAAAAAAAGGAAAAGGTAGTGAAAAATATTATCTTCATATCACATATATGCACATTTCTCAAAAAATAGATCACCTGAGCAGAGGTGGAAGTTGAGAGAAGGTGGGTCGTATGTAGTGTGTGGTCGTCATGCATGGCAAGCGGGCAACAGACGACCACCTACTCAGCAACTGGGGGAGGAGGCACCCCATAGTCCAAGAGAGGTTATTATTGAAAGGAAACCCATGGTGGGCTGACTCTGTTCGACATAACTAAACAAGGCCACTGGTAGGGAGCTCGGAAGTGGGCTGCGACGGACGTGGTCTAGGAGGGCCATTTCTGAGGGAGGCCTCATAGAGGCAGGGGTCATGGTATCCAAGGGTCACAAAGATTAGCCTGTCATTGTGTTCTGACCACATTGGTAGGGAGCTATCTATCCATGTGGTTACCAACAATGAGGTCCAGTGTGGGGTACAGCTAGGCGGGTTGCGTCTGGTGGAGCTCATCTCGCCCGCGCGATGTAACCTAGGCTGGAGAAAGGGGCCAATCCTCTAGGTCAATGGGATAGACCTTGAAAACCACAGGGACATGATCTTCTAGCCAATCGGGTGGGGTTAGAGAAACAGTGTGGGATAATTCGGGCCGACCTAGATGAGCTAGGTTGTGTCGGTCATACCAGTTCGGGTCCTTAAAGTGATTTGTCTTATCGAGACTATGTGTCATATCATGTAGAACTGGGTCCTCCATTGAAGATGGGTATCCATTGGCTATTGTAAATAGTTAAAAAGATTGAGCCTATTAACATGGTGTGAAACATAATTAGATATGATTTAATACTCTCTCAATGTATTGACGTGTGGGATACCACTTATAGTCATGATATAAGTTTTTAGTTTATTTAGGAGAATTACTTCATCGACTACGTGTCAGGGGTGAGGCATGGGTCCCTCCATTATCTCTTGTTAGAGAAGATGCACATGGTGCTAAGTCTGGTTCAGTTCTTGCAAAAATGTGTGTTTTATTAAGGGGTGGGCCTCTTCACTTGGGTGTCTTAGCCTGCACTGGCTGTAAGTAAGTGATTTCTAGACCATATTTGTTGGTCACTAGAGTTAAACCTAGATAAATGTTCCTGATGGAGTGCATCTATCGAAGGGGTGTCATCTGATATGGATGATCTTGTTGAGTGTGTCCTCCATGTATTTGTGTTACAATTCAAGCCTATGATGGGAATCCTGTTGGTGTAAATAATGTTGGAACCTTATGATACTTAATGTCTGGTTTGAGTATATCTATAATGTCTTGATATATGTGTTGTAGACATAAATATTTGGGTAGATTACTATACATTGTGTAATTCATTGGTGGTGTACTACATGTAATTCATTAGTGATGCACTTTGTGTAATTCATTTTTTGATGTACTTCATGGAATTGCTTTATGTTTTCCTTTGTGTACATTACTTTCTGGTAAACTTTTTGTATTTCTATTTTGGTTTCCTTTGTGCATTAGGGTATCCTACTGAGTATTGTTTTACTCACCCCAGCATGGGATTTTCTCTCAAGTGTTATGTCTTGTGTAGATAATAAACACTTTTATGGTGTACTTGGTGGATTGGGGCCATGCGGTGCTTATTGAGAGGCTTAACAAAGGAGGTGTGATTCAACGAAATGAAATAGTTGTATCAATACATAAACATCGTGTAGGGTTTTCTATGGATGAGTTTCAGGATCTTGTACATTTTTTTGTTGGTCTTTTATTCTAAATTACTTTACATTCATTTTCATACTATTGTACTCTGTTGTTGGTAACATAGATGTATGAATTAAGATTTACTTAGTGTTTTTACATATCAAAATATTTGGGCTTGGAGATGTGTGTGTGTTTACGGGTACATAGGATAATGACTCCCATTTGTGGGATATTCCTAATTGGTTTTATTCACCATCCCCTGGCCAATTAGAGGGGGGATTGGGGTAGTCATGACATGGTCTCCTCTAGGACAGTTCATGACATAATTCTATCAGAGGAAGTCAATTATACCTAAATAACCTTGAATTTGTTAGATTGGTTTGGGGAAATACTGTTGAATGTTTTGAGTTCAGATTTTAGTCTAAGGAATCAAGCATTGTGGTGGCATCTGAGATTTCTATACTCCAATACTCTGGCCACCTGATTCTCAACTCGGTATAAGAAAATGTTAGTTTTAGAGAAAAAATGGTTCATGCATCATATAAGATTTTGATTTTTCCCTTATTTACTTCTTGAGTTAGCTCATGAGGTATACTCTATTGACCATGGTTCATCATGTTTTTCTTCAAGATTACACCACATAGACAACTTTCCAGGTTTCCACTGCGTGATTATGAGGATGATCTGTCGAGTGATGAGACATCAGTACATGGATTTTAATTATTGATGAAACCTCCATGTGGGAAACCATATTTACCACCACATATAGAGTATAAAATTGTTCTAGAAGTACCTATTGATGAGATGAACATTATGAGCACACTTCAAGAGTCTTAGTATTAGATACCCCTCAGGTTCTGAGGTGACCTTAACACATATGAAGATGAGGACTAGCTTGAGGTGGGGACCCAAGTTTTCCATTTGGTCGGAAAAATAGTATATCTTATGGTGGTCTGGATAGTGAGCCTTCTATGAGGCTTAGTAGGGTGATTTAAGTGTTTGGTTAACAAATCTTATGATGTGGTGACTCTTCCATGGATAGAATTTGAGATCCATATCATAGAGGAGTTCTCCCCTTATAAGTTAGGGGCCATGCGTGTCCTTAAGATTCTACGACTATGACTGGATGACATGTTAGTTTCTGAGTAATAATCAAGGAATACCATCCATTCCAAGTACTCAATGGATATGATACATAACCACTACATCTAGGCTCTGACCTTCAATAATGGTGTGGTTAAAGACGCCTGATCTATAATTATCCCTCTATGAATTCATACATATGATAGGGTTCTATAAAAAAACATTTGAGTTTGAGAGTCCCTTGGATGAGAAAATTCATCCAGAAATAGTCTTCTATGGGAAAGTAAGAGTAGATAGATCTGTAGGCTGGAAGACCTCTCAGAGGAGTTGGGAGAGTAGTAGGGGTGGTATATATTTTAACATGTTACCACCACCACCACCATGTGGTCGAGGTAGATGATATAACGACACTAGGAATGATTCGAGAAATGATCTGTGTCCATTCTAACCTAGATTCCAAAATAATCGATAAAATTACTATGCATTATATTCTTTCCACAAATCTAGTCTATGTCTTAGAGATTCTAATTGAACCATTCACTTGACCCTCACAGATGAAGACTCCTACTGGGGGAGACCCTAAGATATTTCTTTGATCCTGATAGTTTAACCCTACTGTTAGTGGTGAGAGTTTCTGTTGTGATCTCTTTATAGAGAGCTCGAGGCCATACGAGGTCATTCATGTTATGGACTAGTTACCTATAGTCCACATTTAGGTTTAAGTTTTTAGGAAAATATTGTGGTGCTTTCATATTCATGGAACCAGAATTCCTTCTTACTAAAAAGGAAATCTAGGAAGCACAAGATGGACTCGCACAATGGACTGTGCAACAAAATACTCAAAAAATTGTTGGCCCAACCCATGGTGTAGTGTATGTTGTGAGTCATTAGTGTCCTATACAGGTGGAAGAGTTGTTGTGGATCCGATAGAGGTTGAGATAGAGGAATTGGTTTGAGTTCTTCTAGAACAATGAAATTGAAATTGTAAATACTCGTGTGAAGGGAAACATGGTAAAAAATTATCCTAATATGAGATATTGTTCATAGTTACGGAATGATGCATTATATAAGTTGGCCTCTTTACAGTTATACTTTGTGGATGGAGGTGGAGGAGCTTACCTACAGTCAATGGCTATCACCCATCCACCCTTACAATGAGTTAGGGAGGCATAGCATGAGGGTATCGACTCTGGGTACCTATGTTCTCATATTTGAATAGGGTACACCCATTAAGTACATTCATAAGGTGGGGAAAACAACGTCCATTTTAGAGGATGAAGCATAGCACTCGTGATGTTGGGGATGTGATTCCTAAAAATGGTTCCTACTTTCCCCTTGGGCAGTAAATCTCGTTTTGAGGCATGATATCCCATTGTGCTTGAGGGAAGAATTACTTTCCTCGAGATGGAGTGTTGGTTTATATATTGTTTCTTACTTCTTGTGATATTTTGGGATGGGGGCCCAGATATAGTGGTAGTATTGGATTCCTTGGGTGGTGAGATTGCATCAGGATATTAATGTTGGTGTTGGAGAGGACATCGAGAATTATGAAATGGGTTAAATCTAGGATTACATATTGATATGAAGGTTGATTTCTTTTTTGAATCAATTTCTCTTTTTATCATCTAATTGTGTAAATCCCCCTAAACTTGAAGGTATTTCTCTTTTATTTATTTCTATTTAAGGAAGGATGTGGAGAAGTTTACCGATAGACTTTATGATAGGTTTTCCACAGACTGAAATGGGAGACAATGGTCGTCAAGATTGAGGTTCGAATGTTTAGAATCCTATATGCATAATCAATTCCATTAGTTCATTACTGGTGGCAGTACCAGAATCTCCAGGAGATCACATGGGAGTGGGAGGCTTAGGTTCATGCCCAGTACCCTCATCCTTTGTGTAACCCTTGGATTGAATTTTGGGGACATAAAATATTAAGGTGGGGATAATTTAAGGACTTGGATTTTCTCTAATTATTTTTAGAAATTAATTTGTAAAATTCTAAGACATGTTACTGAGACATCGTGCACTTCTAAGGCTACAGGTTCCCATAATGATTTATTAAAAAATGTTACTGTTTTAATAGTGTGCCAGAGTAGGTTTTTTGGAAAACAATGAATAAAAAAACAAGGGGATACCCGAATCATAAATATGATGGCACAATTGCATTAAGAGAAGCGAGTTTACCTTAGTCAAGACATATAGTAGATGTCCGAGCATCAACTATAAAAATTATGTTTTGGGAAATAACCATAAATAAAATAATTAAATGAAATTATTTTATATAAAAATCTTTATAACTCACTAACAGTGAATTGGATTGGGAATTTGAGATCACCGTTGGTTTAATAATTTTGTGTTTTCCTTAGGGGAGGCCTAAAATCAACCGATGCGGGCCAGTGGGGAATGTTAGTTTTTGGAAATGAATGTTATTAAAATATTTTATTAAAAATATTTTATTTAATGTTATGTAATGATGTTGAGACAATTTCCCTTTGTAATAATCCTTGCCTAAAATATATGGTTATCTCTATAACCCTGTAGTTTCCCTGGTGGAAATAAAATGAGCCTCTCTCCCAAGTGATGATGGATTAGATGTGTGTACTCAGGTAAAGCATTGAAAAATCAAAGAACGACAACAACAAAAACTTTTTCCATCATCGATTATCAATCCAATATTGATTAAGGGTCTAGATCACTTCGTTATTTCCTCATTTCATTTAGATTAATTGATGAACATGGAAAACACCATGAAAATATTGACCTGTTGTTCGATCGTGCATGAGAGATGGGTAATTATTACTGCATTATCCAAGGGAGATAAATTTGTGTGATTATTGTTTTGTTTCCCCTATATTATAATGAGATGAATGGAGGCTAAAACCAACAAGGCTGGAATTATTCCTTTGGGCATTTATTTTGATCCTCTTATCCCCGTTCATAGAATTCTTCGTCGACATAACCTCATGGTCATGGCATGATTTTCAGTGAGGTTCTAAATGTGGTTGGGCCTGTGGAGGGATGAAGAGAAGAAATGAAGTCCCATGTAGTGTGTAAATTGATCAGGGGATTTCGTAGAGGAAATCGTCTCAAAAAACACAACATCAAAGATGCAGTGGAAGTGGAGAGAAGGGGGACCACTGGCGGCCAGTGTCACCAGCATTGTTTGGTGGTATAGAAAGCTAGAAGAAGACGACCATCAGCTAGATGGTCAGTGGAGTTTGAATCATGCGGTCAAAGAGGGATTTCAGCGGTGGGACGCGGTCCTATGGGACTATGTTGGAGGGACCGGGACGGAGGGGAAACTCGCTGTAGAAGGAGAGATGTGGGATCTGGTGGGCCATACATACATGACATGCAATGTGGTTTGGACATATTGGTGGAGAGCTAGATATCCACAGAGTTAGTGACCACATGGACTAAGGTGGGCCGTGGCTAGATAGATAGTTTCTGGTGGATCTAGAATTGCTCGTGCGATGTAGTGCAGGCTAGGGAACAAGGCCGGTCAAGAGGCGCAGTGGCCAGGACCGCGTGGCCCAACAGACTGCGTTAGGGAACTAGGCTACTCCGGCCACCTAGTGGACTCGACCGCATGTCCTAGAGGCCCATTGGGCCAGGCCTATTTGGAACAGCCCAGAATGACTAGGTCGGGTCGGTTCATCCATGTTGGATCAGGTCGTGTCAGATCTAGATACATTCAGACCATATTTACTTAATTTTCAAAATCCATTAAACCATGTGTTTGTTTGACCATCCATTTATGGCATTGGGACCCTTTCAAGAGGCAGTCCTTTTGAGATACTATAAGTCAATTTTTTTGTGTATAATAAAATTTGACCTAATCTATTAAATAGTATGTTCTCCCAAAATGAGGGTGCTCTGAGTGGAATCTAGTGGCTAACCATGACTTAGTGACTATGTGACTTGGTGGATTATTGATCCATCGACGCTCCATGCATCGACACTAAAGATCCATGAACTGATAAAAAGTCTCTATCTGCAGACACTAATTATCTGTGTCCCAACATGGACACTTTGTGCACGGAAATTGATGCTTTGTGCACTATCATTGTTGCTTTATGCCTTATCATGACTGAGTTGGTGCTCCCATGTCTAAATAGTGTGATTGTCATCTAGTCAATGATTGGTACCCCCATACCAACTTATAGTGTGAGTTATTTACACTATGTGTCTTTTTAAGATGTTGTGTCTTATCATGCGGATGTGGGTCCTCCATTAGAAATGGATCTCCCTCGGTTATTGGAAACAGTTAGAGGGAGCGGGGCCATACAAATGGTGTGAATGATACATAGATAGGTGTTAATGATCCTTAAATGCACAGAGCTATGGGCCACCTATTATATAAGTGATAGAGGTATTTTCCGTTAGTTAGGAGTAGTTCTCCCTCGACAAAGGGGCAGTGGCGAGGTGTTTTACCTTTGTCCATTTATTTTTTAGAGGATGTATGTGGTGCAATGTATGGAGCAATGTTCCTTCAACTATGTGAAGTAGTGAGGGGTGTCCCTCTTCACTTGGGATTCATAGCTTGTACTGGCCACAAGGTGGTGATGACTACACCCTTGATGCTGGGTACTAGAGCTGGACTTAGAGAAATGTTCTCGAAGGAGTGCATATGTCAGATGGGTGCCATCTGAGATGGTTGAGCTCGTGGTGTGTGTCCTTTGGATTTACATGTTATGATTTGAGACTATTATGATAATCATGTTTCTATAAATAAGGTTGTATCCTTATGATATGTAGTTTTTGAGATGAGTATATGTAGATGTTGTTGATATATGTATGGTACAAATAAATATGTGTGGATTTGACTATACTTATTGTAATTTCATGGTTTTTTACTTGATGTAATTCCATATTGGTTTACTTTATGTAATTACTTTGTGGTGTACATCATGTAATTTTTCGTGGTGTACTTGATGTACATTCTTTTGTGGTATACTTTGTGGATTTTGTTAGTGGTTTCCTTTGTGGTTCGCGGTGTCTTGCTGAGTATTGTTTTACTCACCCATGAACGGGATATCCCCACATGTGTCATGTCTTATGTAGATGAATAACACTTTGGTGGAGTCCCTGGTGGTTGGGGCCAGGTGGTTGTTAGAGAGAGTCCTAATAGAAGAGGTGTACTTTAGAGGATTCCAAAAAATTTAACTGTACTGACCATTTAGGTAGGGTTTTTAATAGATGAGTTTCAGGAGTTTGTACTCTTTTTTTGGGATTTTATTCTGTCCATGTTTACATTTAGTTTCCTACCATCCTACTATATTGTTGGTATAATAGTAGTGTGCATGATTGTTTCCATAGTGATTTTACATTTTAGAATTTGTGGGATTGGATATGTGTATGTGTGTATAAGTATTTAGGCTAACGCCTCCCAATTTTGTGATATTCCTACTTGGTGCCAGTCTCTATCCTTTGGCCTATTGATGGTAGGATTTGGGTAGTCACGGCAGGTGCCCCTAAGGGACATGTCAATATATAATACTTCCATCATAATATCATATCGTGAACATGAAATAAATTAGTCTTGTTCCCACCAAATACCATGACTGACTCATACCAGACATCACATGTTATATCACATCATTAATCCATCATCATCAAATCATTATTACATCATCATAAAATTTCCATCACAACCATGTAATCATCTCAAATATTATATCACAAACTTATACAAATCCTATTAAATCTGGTATATATAGTCCTACCATGATCCACCACTAAAAATAATATAACAAAAAGGTAATGTGAGGGTGAAGGGGTAATAAGACATTTGCTCAATCACTAACATCGATATTAGGGAAAAATATAATAAAACATTTGTTCACTAGTAAGGTAATATAAATTATGTGGGTTAGATAATAAATCACATAAAAAATATAGTATATATATATACCTTAGTTATAATGACCCCATATAAAAATTTATAAATATATATATATATATCCTTTACATATCTCTAAAATGTTTTATAGCTTCCTCTATACACATAACTGAAATAAATGAACCAAAAATCCTTTTTTTAATATTAATACAGCTATTTAAAACTACCATTAAGATTTTTTTGTGTAAATAAGTGGATTTATTTTATGAAACTTATCATAAATTAAAAATAACTCTAAAAAATTAATATAAATAAATTATCATTGCTAAAAAAAATAAACCATTTCATTTATAAGACATATTTTCAAAAAACAATTACCATTTTATATGCAATGAAAGTTATTATATTATGATTATATAAATATTTTAATATTTTTTTTAATAATATATCCAATAAATAAGTTATCATCAATTTTATATTTTTTTACTCTTAAAGTAATAAAATTATATTCTTCATTGAACTATTGTTTTTATTAAAACAAATGTATGCATGCGTGTATTAAAATTACTATTTATAACAACATATTATATTCTTTATAAACTAATTTAAATTTATCACTTGTACAAAATTAAACTCATATATTGGGTAAAATTAATTTAAAATAAATTTATACTCATTAGAAACTAATGTTAAATAAGGCTATGAATGCATAATGATTAATAGTTTATTTAATATAACAAGGATTTCTACTCATTTTATGTAAAAAGTAGAAATTTATTTCCTCAAATTTATAAATTGAATAATGTTATATAGTGGAAAAATTTGAAATTAGCATACAAATTATAGTAATAAGGGTCGTATTGTATTTTCAAAGATAAATTATTTACCATTATTAGTATATAATAAAAATTAATAAGTGTTAAAATTGGTTATCTAATGGGGATTAAATTTTAGTAAAAAAATTTGACACATACAAATTTAGGAATAAATTTTTTATGATAGATATTTATAATGACACGTTTTTCCAAAATTTCCCCACTAACTTCACCAAACTAACTGAAGCCACCAAACCTCATGTGATAACATTCTTACCCCTCAACTTCAATTGTTATCCATGAAAATAATAACTTCTCACCTATAATAGGAACTCACTTCCACCCATTATCTAATCCTATTCAACCCAAAATTATTCGATCAAAACATTCCCTTAACTCATCTACTCTAAAACCCTCCTATAGAGTTCCTAGGGTTTTATGGATTCCACCCAATTTTTATGCAGCTTAAAAGAATGATAATGGATTTCCTCCCTCCCAATTTCCGTAGAAGAAGATCCTCATTTATAATATTTTTTACTTCCATGTGATTTGGATTTCTAGAAAAAATCCATAGATATATATTTTTAGGTTTTTTTGTTGAAAAGTATTGTGGTGTTCATTTTACAAGAAGTTATAGAAAAAACATATTGGTTTGGATGTACCCATATCATAGGGTGTGTTAAAAATATGATTTACAACATGAGAAACTAAAAACTAACCATGTCATGGTGGTCTCTATAATGGAATTATTATTCTCATAGGTTAAATGACTAAGTCATTTTAAGTCATGTTGATGGTGATGGTTGAAAAAACATCCAACCAAAATCAACCATGAAATTTCACTAGGGATTTTAATTTGGTACCTGCATGTGATTCACAGGGAGTCAAGATATTAGAGTTGAGAAAGTTGTGATGAAATGGGAGTCAAAAATTGATGCATGGAGATTTAAGTTATGGGAATTATTAACTTTGAATTCACTTATAATGGAGAGGGATTACTATGATGGTTGTGTTGTGTGTTGTGGTCCAGTATAAGTTTTCAATTGAAAACAGTCTAAATAAGAAATATATTGGTATGGTTGATATTTTTCTAGGTGAAAATGGGAAGGTTATATTTCCCAACCTGGATGTAATCGTTTTCCATGTATTGATCATTATATCAATAAAATATTAATTTCTATGCTCAGTATGTTTATTGAAGTTATAATAACCATTTTTGTAATATTATTAATCATTTCTGAATGCCTTAGATTATATAATTCATATAGTGTATAGAATTAATTTAAATAAAGTATTTAAAAAGGTTTTATTTTTTTAGGGATTTAAAGATTTTAGAATATAGAGTCATAGGTAAGGGAAACTATATAACACTTATAGAATATAGAAATAAAAATCATATTGATCTTGGAGTTATAATACCTCACAAGAGGTTTCAGACAACTGATTTGATGATGAAACACCATCTATGATGAATATTTTAATCATTATCTTTTTATAAATAATATTGCCTCATTAAAGGAGGTGAGTTCCATCGTGTCAGAGTCATGAGATATCTAAATTATCTTTGTATTGAACCAAGATGATGAGTTGGACTACTATAAACATTAATATAATGAACCAATGAGTATTTAATTTCCATTAGTGAATATGAAAATTGTTTTAAATTCTCCTTGGACATATCCTAGTATGGTTGAACCATGTAAAATCATAAATTTCATATACTACATTATTTTCCCTATAAATATTTGGAGGGAGTGATTAATTTATTCCCCATGTTGAGGGAACAAGATAAAATATAAGGATCATACTACAATTACCTAATTCACCCTCTATACAAGGGTATACTTTTTTACAAAGTGAAATAATTTGTATTAATTGGGTTAGTTTTTAGAGAGACTTACATTATATATCTAGATATTTTAGTGAACCATTTTAACAATAAATGCATTCCACTCTTTAAAGGTAAAATGTTTCAATTATGGATCAGTAGTATGAAATAATATTTTCAAGTGTAGGGCATTAATTTTTTTATATATTTCATTTATGTTATTTCTATACAAGGAAAAATGAATGTCTATTATATATTGATCATAAAATACTCCACATAGTTGAAAATGAAATTACTTATTTAGGAAGTTAGTTTTACAATTCCCTTAATAGAAATTGGATATATTGTAAAACCTTTTATTTTATATGTGAAAAAAAATATTCATCTATACAAATTATATTAAAAGGATAATGTGGAAAATTTACAGTTTTTATCGAAATATATTTTTTACTTGATAATGAGTCTAATTGAAACTATTGATGAATTTTTTATTCAGCTGACTTATCTTATTGAACACTTCTACAACATTGGATTTGATATCAGTGATTAAAAATTTTTGTAGAAAATTATTAGAAAATTTCCACCTCAGTTCAATGAAAATTGGTTGGTTGTAGAAGACAAAAACTCAAAAGTAATATCTCTAAATTGTTAATACTCATTGCATGTGAGATGAGAAATGAATAAAATGACTCGAAGTAGTAGAAAGATTCTCGTTATGTGGGTCTTAATGCAATGAACAAAGTCACAATGAATGATGTTTCAAATTAAGAAGAAAACATTTGTGCGATGAGATCCTTTTATTCCCTCATGACTTAGTAGAGTAAATAGAATTATTAATTTTGTTATTCCACTTTCTTATTTCATGTGTGAAAAAGTGTTATATATTTAATCTAAATGACATAATAAATTATAGAGGGATGATAATGAATTTGTGAATGGAATGAATAGTGTTTAAAAAAAAGAAGATTTCTTACACAAGAAGATAAAACATTTAGTTAAAGTGGAGTTGAAGAGGTTCAATATTTCATGGATATAAATAAATAAAATGTATTATACATTAATATAATTTGTAATTGTGAATTTTAAAATGATATAGATATTCGATTTTATCTTTTGGATGAACATGAGTCAAATCATGAAGAAATTGATGTTTTTTGGGATAAGACTATTATGGAATGTTTTGTTGTTCATGAATATAATATATATATACAACCACAAAAGTAAAAGATGTAAAAATTGAAATATAAAATTTAAAATATGATATCTTAAAGGTAGAGATATTCAAACAATGTAATTGAATCGAAACTCCATGGTGATTAAAAAGACTCAATCATTGACGGGTTTTCAAAATTAGTGAATGAAAATGTAGATATAATTGAATAGATATATTAATAATGTAAATTTATGTGTGAGGGAAAATAAATTCCTCTCATAGATAGTATTACATTATGAATCTCATTGGATGTTTCTCCTTTAATGGAAATTGTGTTTTTTGATTAATTCTTTGAGTTTAGTATTCTTATTCCATCTTTACTACACCATAATGAAAAAATTTATTAAACAACGGATAATGATATAATTAAAAAATCAACCATGGTTAGTTTTAAATTAGAATCCTCAACACCGTGAAGGAAATTTTGTCATATTAATACACAATAAATATTTTTTTGTAAATAATATAGAGAAGAAGATGTATGGGATTAGATTTTTTTATTTTGTAGTGATGGGAAACACTCGTATGTGTATTCTCATAAATTTATATATATCATAGAAAATGGGTCACAAAAAAGGTAGGTAGGTTTGTACTTTCTACAATAAATTTATTTTTTGTTTCTTTCCTGGGTAAAAAGTTTTTGCACAGAAAAGTCTATTGTGTATCAATTGTGAATCAAATATGTCCATGTGAATCTCAAAAAGGTGGAAAATGTATTCATAATCTTAATATAAATAGTCAAATGTTAAAATTCTTTTCCATTTTTTCAATATAAATAAGAATTATTTTAATTAAAGAAAATAAATTTTATTAATCATCAATAGTGGTGGAACAAAAATATCAGTTGATTAAATGAAAGGAAAGGATTGATAATTAATCTAATATTTCAATGGGATAAATTGAAAGGTTTGGTTTGAGGATTTTTCATAGTGGATGTAAATATCAATTATGATGCAATGAAGACACCATTAGGTGAAAAAATTGTTATAAGGATGATGTTTTTTTTGAAATTATGAGGGCCCCAGGATAATTAGATTTATTCAGGTGGTAAATATATCACCTAAAAATATATACTCTTGGTTGAAGGATTATTTCATAATATTCATACTGTTCTAAATTATGCGACTTCTGGTATATTTTAGAGTTCAAAAATAAGGTATTGTTTCTAATGACCCAAACATACATTAATGAAAATTAGTATTGATCGAATTAAATGTCTTATTATAGTTATATAAACTGTGAACATCATTGGTTTTATTTTTGTAGATTTTAAAATACAGTTATGAATTGCGATAGTTGATAATATAATCCTTGAACAATGATCACGTCATTAATATAAATATAGGGATTTAACAAATCCAATTTACTCAGAAAAAGGAAGTGATGGCCTCATCCAATAGACTTTCCCCATACGAAGCCAATTTGTTGGAGATTAGAAAGGGGGCGGTGTCATTGGGATTTTCTCTTGACCAATCCCAAGCCGAGCTTGAATATATTAAGATTGAGCGAAACTGGATATGAAAAATGTGGAAGTTGATAGAGATTACCACTCGATCAATGTAATCTGACCCACCCAAAGAGTATGTCACCATCGCGCACCATAACCTAAGGTCATATGCGGGTGTTTTAAGGGGTTATGTAAAAATACCACAGTACTACAATTAGTTACATTATTCTATTATATATAATATACATTCTTTTTATTATTGTTACTTAGTAAAGTGTTTTTAAAGCAGAAATAGTATTTTTAGTTAATATTCAAACTACGAAATATATTTTGACAACTTAATGAAATTTTGAATTAAATAATATTTTAATAAATTATTATTATTATTGTTATTCAATTAATTTTTTAAAATATACAAGTTTGTATAATTTTATGAATGCAATTGTAATTTTTATTATGGTTTGATAACTATTTTTGTTAAAACCCATGAATTTTCAGTAATTGTGTGTTTTTAATTAAAAAGTAAAAATTCACATAATTAGAAAGTTATTTATATAAAATTAATATTATTTTTGAAATCAGGAAACCTAAATTATCCTATATTGAATTGTTCATAATTTTTTGAGATAGTCAAATTTTTGGGTAAAAAATTAAATTCTATTTAAATATATAATGTGTTTTATGACATCATAATGACCTAATAGTGATTTAATAAAATACTATAAACATTATTTTCGTCCCATATATGTTTTACCATTAATATAATGTGATTTTTGGGTTTTTTTATTTATTCTACAAAGCATTGGTGGACCCTTCAATACTTTTAAAACATTTTGTCTTTTTACATTGTTTTCCTTAAGAGTGTGACTCACATCCACATAAAAAACCTATTATTTTTAGAATTTAGTCCATTTTCCATATAAAATATTGTTTTCCACTCCCTTTTAGAAGAAACCCTGGGAAAAAACCATGGGAAGGTTTGTGGTTTTTATTATTTTAATGTGTGGTGTCCCAAACCGAAATAATAAAGAATTCCCTCTCCTTTCCTATATAAACCCACACAAGATCTCACTTCATTTTCACTCAAAGCCTTTTTAGTTCATCCTAAATCTGAAATAATATCTCTATAATCCTCCAATGTCACCCCAATCTCCCAAGAATCCTCTCTCAAGACTCTCCTGAGCTTTTGAGATGACACTTCTAAGTAATGGATTTCTTTATTTCTCATTTTCATCCAAGTTTCTTAATATTGTTATGACATTTTATTTCCAATTATAAATGTTGGGGTATGATTTTTAACCTCACCCATACTTCCATATTTAGGTTTGAATGATTATATTCTCCTTTCCCTCTCATTAATTTCCTCCAATGTACACCCATTACTATGCTGAAATTCCGAAAGGAATTTCTCTCTCCTCATTTACATTCATGCAATTCTTTTTTATCATAAATCTAAATTCCATTAAAATTGTTGGAAAATGTATCTACATGACCCCCCTACTGTCCATTTCATTTACATATCGTGATACACCTATTTATCTCTCATTAACCATTTTTTATGAATTCTTATGTCATGCTGTTATGCTGCCAAAATTGCATCATGATTTTCCAAGACAAAGTCATTGTATAGTGAATACCATTCCCATATATCTATCAAGGGTATTCAACTTTATTCACAATTACTAATTTATTATAGAGTTTCATGTATGAATTCCACATTCCTTTATCGTGGGATAAATTATTATTAAATCCATTTTATATGATCTATGTGGAACCCTTATGCATGAAAAGAAATGTTTAAGAAGGGTGCGCCCCAATAGCGCTCTAAGGCATTGAGAAAAGTAAAGTATCATGATACGTCAAGTGAAATGAGAGTTGACTCTTTCTAATTCAAGTTAAATGAGTTTTTACTCGAGATTTATATTAAATGAGGGTTTAATCATGCTTCATGTGCAATAAGCATTGGCTCAGGCTCATTTCCATGTCAAGTGTTGTTGCCACATTTCCATGTTAAGATTATCAAACCTTATCATGCCTTTATGTTCATGTTTATATTATTCTCTATTGATAATAATATGGTCTAACATGTATTTTATTCCCCATGTTATTCCAGGTTTATTCCCTTACTGGGCTTTATAGCTCACCATTTTTCTTATGCATGTCCTCAGGTTATCCCATGCAATGCTACGTACGAGGGAATATAGTGGTCTTGTAAAAGAAGTTTTCAAAAAAGATGTTGTGTTTCATGTTTTAAGTTGTTATATAATGTTACTATTCCCCAAAGACACTATACCTCTTGATATTCCATGTTTTATAAAGGAAATAGTTTATGTAAAAAATCATTTTTAAGTGTGTGATAAAAGATCATGGTAGTTATCATTGGTATCATAGGGTATGTTTTGTTATTTTTGGCATTATGATTAGAAATCCCTAGTGACGACATAGATACAAGACTATGTATAATAAAAACATCTCTAAGTTTTTTTTGGTTATTCAGTAAGTGTTTTATCAAGAAAATATATCCTTGTCTGGATATGAGGAGGTAGAGGCTGCTTGGGAACATATGTACCTAGGAGTGAAAACTCTGACAATGAGTTTCAGGCTTGAACCGTGGTATCCTGGTACACAACAATTTACCTCATTTCACTCTTGGTTATGACACTACTAGGGGATATGATTTGGTAAATTCACAATCTTAGTATGAACCATTATTAAGGGAATAAAATAATTCCCCTAAGAATGTATTTTGAGAAGTAGATCATGGATAAAATATATTGATGATTACAAATATGTAAGTTAAATAAATAAATGTAATTTATAAGTTATCACTTTATGGTTATTGGATTAACCTTTATAAATTTAATGATTTAAGAAAATCATCCCTAAGTATATATTGGATAGAGTAAAAC
The DNA here is from genome assembly GCA_963277665.1 of Viscum album. Classification (NCBI taxonomy): domain Eukaryota; kingdom Viridiplantae; phylum Streptophyta; class Magnoliopsida; order Santalales; family Viscaceae; genus Viscum; species Viscum album. The sequence continues at coordinate 20,674,529 of OY728159.1, read as the reverse complement.
CAGAATAAAACAATGAAGGGTGGGGTTATTGTCCATAGTTTTACAAATTCTTATATATCCTGAATGTTTAGTAGAAAAATCCCAACACCACCACAAATTATAGAAGTAAAGATGTCTGTGAGTATGAAAAATGGTGAAATCATTTCATCCCATGAATATAATTCCTCCCCTATCATAATCTGTGGATTGAAATTCCCAGCGAACCTCATCATACTCCCTCTGGTAATATTTGATGCAATTCTTGGCATTCACTACCTTTCCTTATATAGAGCCAACATTAATTGTCGTGAGTTGGAAATCACTATCTATGTGGACAGTTGACGTCTGATTCTGTACAAGTAAAAGGAAGAGGATGGATATTCATTAGTTCAATCATCTCAAGTATAGATATTAATGCTCTATGTGCACTCATATCTTGATTAGATGATTGTGTAAAAGGAGGAAACCATCATTGAACACATGCCTATTGTGAGGGAATTTGATGAAGTTATTCTTGAGGAATTGATTGGTCATCCTATTAGAAGATTTGTTGAATTCTTAATTGATATTATACCTAGGGAATTTCCAATATCCAAGACTACATATAGAATGGTTGTTCTGGAGCATGAGGTGCTGATGAAACAAATACATGAGAATATGGATAAGGTGTTTATATTCCCAAGTGCTTCACCATGGGGTGCACCAGTCCTCTTCATCAAGAAGAAGGATGGGTCAATGCAACATTGAATCGATTACCGTGTGCTTGACAAAATCATGATAAATAACAATTATCTTCTCCCACGAATTGATGACTTGTTCAATCCGCTACGTATAGAATAATACTTTTCCAAGTAAAATTTGTGGTCGGGATATTATCAAGTAAGGGTGAAGGAGGAAAATATTCCCATGAATGCTTTCCGTACAAGGTGTGGGAACTCTGATTTCATAGTAATTCCTTTCAGACTCATTAATTCTATAGAAATCATTATGGAATTGATGAATAGAGTCTTTAGATATTACCTCAATAAATTTATGGTATTCATTATAGATGATATTATAAAATACTCCAAAACCAAATAGGATCATGAGGATCATCTAAAAACTATACTAGAGACCTTGCAAAAAGAGAATCTCTATGAAATGTACAACAAGTGTGAGTTCTATTTGAAGGAGGTTTCATTCTTGGGATATATCATCATAAGAAATGATATATTTGTAGATTCCTTCAAGACAACTATAATATAGGGATGGCCGAGGCCAACATTGGTAACGGATATTCATAGCTTCTTAGGTTTAGATGGATATTATTGAGGAATAGTGGGAAATATTTCATCATTTTCCAACCCAATTACCATGCTAAATCGGAAGGGAGTAAAGTTTTCTTGGAGTGATGAATGTGAAGAAAGACTCAAGGAGTTGAAAACGAGTCTTATCACTGCACCCGTGCTCACATTACCCACAAGTGGAGAACATTTCTTGGTATTCAGCGATGCTTCGAATAAGGGAATGGGATGTGTGTTGATGAAAAATGAAAAACTCATTGCCTATGATTCAAGGAAATTGAATGTTCATGAAAATAATTATCCAACACATAATCTAGTGTTGGTTGCGGTGATCTTAACTTAAAAATTTTGGTGGCATTATTTTTTGGGGAGAAGTGTGAAATATATAAGGTCCTCAAAAGACTTAAGTATATACTCTCACAGGAAGAGTTGAACTTGCATTGTAACACCCCGAGATTTTATGAGAAATATTATTTTTAATTTATTTGATGTCTTGTGTTATATGAAACACTAAGATTATCTTGCACTATACGCAACACTGTATTATATTTTAGTATACAAAACACTATTCTTGGCTTGCGTTACATGCAAGAGAAACCTTTCTCGATAGCTTGCGTTGTATACAATATCGAGTTTCACTAAACAACGGTATGTTATTAAAATATTATACAAACCAGCCGTTATGAATATTAATACCCACTTTTTAAATTTTATAAATTTTATCTTTCAAAATGGACTTCATTTTTGGATTCTGAATATCAAAATTAGCCTAGGGTGAATTTTTGGTATTATTCTGAAAACTTTCAATTTTTGATGAATAGTGAAAACACCGAGTTATTGGTTAAAACCGAATTGTAATAATCATTTATTTTATTTATATTCATTTTATGTCAAAATAAATACATAATTCCTATATATGTTCAATGTAATTCATTGGAGTAATTTTATAATAATTTTAAATATATAAATTTTTTATTGAACTTTTTACCGTCTTTTACCCACCTCCAAGGAGAATATGCAAATTTACATAAAACTTAATTTTACCACTTCTGTGAGCTGAATTTCAAAAATTTGAGAGACATAGTTAATATCAAGGAGTAAAATGTGGTTCAATAAGATAAAAATAATTTTTGGTGAATAGTAATTTTTTACTTTTATTTACCACAGTAAAAGTAAATATGGTAATTAAGCATGAAAAAGATATTATTATTACCCTCAAAAATGTCATAATTATATTTTATAAGTTTAATTCGACCTAAAACAACCTTAGGAATAAAATATTACCCTTTAGGTCCACTTGGATTAGATTAGGACATTTATTATTATTTTATTTAAAGAAGAGTTAAAATAGTTAAAATAAAAGTTTAATAACTAAATCATTCTTAATATAGGGATATTCATAAGATAAATTAGACTATAAATATTCATTATAGACCTAAAAAACTTTATTACATAATGTTATTTTATTTATATTTTTTAGACATTAAATAATTTAGATTATTTATGACACAATGATGATGTTGTAATTACCATATTAATGAAATATTAACATAATTGAAATTATAAATACCCAAATAAATGTAATTTGAGACTTTTTATGCATTAAACTAATTTTCTAGGTTTATATAACATATTAGGGTTGGTTATTGGAATTGGTTTAGAAGAATTAATGCTGTTATGAATTTATTGAAAACAAAATACCAAATAGTGTCAAAATTGACATAAAAGAGTTTTTAAAACAAATATTATATTATTAATTGATATAATGGTCTTAAAAATATAAGGTTCGGAAAAAAGACTCATATAATAATATATATGACATTAATGAACCAATTATGGTTCGATTCATAGTTTATAGTAAGTTTATTAACCATATAGTGTAAGAATATAAGAAGACACAGTAAAAGGTAAATTATTTAACTTAGAGATAAATATAAATGATAATGTTAAAATGGTAACATAAACTTGTCTAAAACCTATTGGTTGAGAGTATTTCAACCCATACAAAGCCTATTATAGAAATAAGAGACTTTGGAGACACTATAAACCAAATATGAATTTATTATAAAATAATATTTTTAGTTTTTCCTAAGGTGCCGCTCACCCTTCTTATAAAAGGGAACTCCCCATTCTCTCTAATACACACCTCCAAAGAAATTTGGCTTGGAAACACCCAGCCCAAATACCCTCTCAATTTTCCTTCCTTAATCCTAGAGGCCTTACATTAGTCAGAAAGGCAGCCTAAGGAGACCTTTTGATCAAATCAAAAGGAAGAACCCGAAGAAGAGGTAAATATCTCACCAGCTATTTCAAGTTCCTTTCTTCTTCCACCTCCTCCTTATTTGTTGTTTTCATTATGAAATTATAACTACAGTATACTCTATATACTGTGATGTTTTTATAAAAAATTTAAAACCATATTAGTTATTTTATTCATCCCATGAATGAAAAAGTCACCACATGTGCGTACGTACGGCTTACCGTCTCCACGTCGTGGTGTAGTTTGTTATTCAAACATTTCATCATTTGTATGGGTTTAATAATGAGTATAAATGACATAAATAAGAAATATAACATTATTATTATTATTTATATATGATATACCATCCAATTATATAAAATTTTAATATCAAAAGAATAATATCACTGCTCGTGCATATGTACGGACTACCGTCTCCACGAACACGATAAGATTCATTTTCCATGATTAACCCTTCAAGTATTATTATAAAGTATATATAATAAATAATAATTAAAGTTATTACATAATAATTATAATGTATTTATGTACATATATGTTTCATTTTCATAATTCCATTCAAATCAATAGGGAAATGAAAACAACGTCCATGCGTACATACGGCCAACCGTCTCCATAAATGGTGTATTTCATTTCTGTTTATCGATCTATCATATATATTTATATTATGAATATATATTATATATAAATCATGTTTTTTATTCTGCAATTAAGTAAATTAGGATATAAATAATAAAAACATGTCGAAACACGTATGATAAATGAAACGATTTTACCCAAAACACTGCTTTAACATAGAATTTACAAAAGAATGGGTAATATAATGTCATTAGTGAATCATATATGATATCATAAACATTATTATGGTTATGTTAAAAGTTAATAATATTATAAAACCCACTATACATGAGTCTCGAACACATATGGAAGAGATTGGACATAACGTAAGGGATAATTTTTCAATCTCATTTTTATCTGAGATTGCTTATACATAAGTATTTACCAAGGTTATATTTTTCATCCATGGCCAAAAAAATGTTTTTTATAAAGTGTTTAATATTCTTAAATGTTTGTTTAAATTCCTTTTTACCCCTATTTGACTTTTAATTTTTGTTATGGATGAAATATTTCTTTTGTTTACCATACGTGGTACTTTTTTACTTTTCCATTAAAAGTACGAGGAGAATTTTTTTTAACTTATATGGAATGAACGGATTTTTAGAGTTTCATAACACATTATTTTCTGGAAGATTACTCCACAAGATTTCATGAATATTTTCAACAAAATCCTTTTCTTTTAAAATTTCAAGGCATTTTTTGAAAATAAAAAGATTATGAAGAAGAAAGGAAATTATCCTCAAGAATTCATTTCAAGTGTTTTATCAAAACCATTTTCCATTTTAGATGACATTATTTCATATGTGTATGTTTTAATTATAATGTCTCTATGATTTATGTGGTTTCACTTTTCTTATGCTGAAATGATATCCATTTGTTTTAGATGGATTATGTTATGATGGGATGATGTTTAAGAAACCCATTTTAATCTTTGGGTTATGATGAATGATTTATGTTTAAGTTGTGACACATGAAGAAGGATTTCATTATGAGATGGGTGGGACCCATATCTCCCTCTAACTCATTGGGTAAAGATTTTTATCTCATGAGATAGACATGGATATAACAGATAGTAAATCCGGTACAGTAATACAGGGCTGGAATGGCAGGTAAACTTGATTCAGTAGTAGACTTTGTCCACTATGATGGTCTTGTCAGGAATTCCTTGGCTACTATGTAATTCATATCATGTGATTAATGGTTTTCCACAGTTAAATGTTTTATTCCCATGATATTTTATCATTATTGAGGTTATGTTATGATTTATTCCTTGTTTACTACCATGTTTAATGTCATTGCTGAAGATTTTGACGTTTAAACTTTATGTTAATTTTATTAAGTTCAAATGTATATGGATTGTTTTATTTTCTCCAAGCCTACCCTTACTGAGTATTTGAGTTAAACCATTTTATGATTTCTTTTCCCCCAGGATATAAAGGAAGGTTTTAGGTAGGAAAAAAAATAAGATCTTTATGGGAGATGTTGAAGATCTTTCACCATGATTAGAAGATTATGTTCCGAGTTTCCAAAGACACTAAACTAATACAGTCATTGGGAATTTGTTTCTTAATGTATTAAGTATTCCAAATTAGTAATGTAATGTCCATGTACATCATGCTTTGGATCTCTACTGTTTTTATTAGAGAAAAGGTTTAGTCAACCTTTGGAAAATAGGATGCAAAAACATTAGTGAGACCCCTAGAGATATTTCTATGTTATGTCTAGGGGTGTCCCTAAGGTTAAGTATAATTATACGTTATAGTCCTAGAATTACTATAAAGATCTTATAATTAAACCTAAGATGTTATATATTGAAGGTACTCCACCTTTATTATGTTGTTTTCCTAGCATGATTTTTTCCTCTTATGCAATTATTTTTGAGTTTTAGACGATGTCTAGAACCCGAATGAACCGTGTTGATCAATATAATTGTAAATACAATGATTATCCTCCTGAACAATCCAATGTTATGGGAGATGGAGTGAAAAAAAATATTTCTATACTTACACAAGATATAAATTAATCTGGAATTCCGAATGAGCATAGAAGGGAACAATATTCTGTTGAGTCCTTCATGAGGAAACGTCCACCTTCTTTCAGTGGGTCTTCTGATCCACTTGTTGATGAAAAATGGATCAGTACCATTGAAAAGATATTTTCCATACTTTGATGTTCTGAACCTGAAAATGAAATTCTGGCTATTTACTGTATAGAGGGTGAAGCAGACCAATGGTGGACTCTAATTAAGAATACAAGGACCCAAGATGAAATTGAATCCATGGAATGGGAGGAGTTCAAGAACTTATTTTTCAATAAGTACTTCCCTTGTATTCTTTGAAAAAAGGTGGAAAAGGACTTCCCTAAGCTTAATAAAAAGGTTGATGAATCTGTTGGTATATACAAGGCGAATTTTACAAGTCTTTCAAGTTATGCATCTGGCTATATTATCCAACCTAAAAATAAAGTTGATCGATTCTTAATTGGCTTAAAAGAAAGTCTTCGAAGGGAATTAGCTATAAGAGACGTCAGTAGCTATGAAGAAATTGTGCGTTGTGCTATCAAGGTTGAACTAGAGGTTGGTGTTACATATCCATCCCATGGTTTTGACAAGAAACGAATGATTGAGTTCAAGGAAAAATCTCAAACCAATGGTGAAAAGAAGATAAATGTTTTTTCATTATGCTCAATGTGTGGAAAGAATCATGGTGGAGATTGTCTTGAAGGGACTAGAAAATGTTTTATGTGTGGAAAAAAAGTTCACCGAGCATCTGAGTATTGAAGTAATGGTAAAAGGGTAGCTAATGATGTGAATAGAGAAAAGACTACAGAGAGTGAAACACCAACACTTCAATTCTACAAGTGCAAGGAAATGGGGCATTATGCTAATCTATGCCCAAATACAAGGGTTAATGATGATCGACATCAACAACCTCTTATGGAAAAGGAAAAAGGGGAGTCACATGTGATCACTATTGGTGATCTTGGATATGACAACGATGTGGTGGAATGATTAAGTGTTTATGTAATGGGATTCCAAAACAATGTTGTATATAGTATCTTGGAATATTAGAATATTTATGTATTGGTCTATTGGGATTTTAAATAATTTTATTGTACCGGTAACCATGAAAAGTGATTGAAATATTTTTGGAAAGAAAATGATATGCTCCTAATGAAGGGATAAAGAGAAAATGAAATGTTTTATAGTATTAATGAGATCATGACTGATATAAAGACAAAGTGATATCATGGTTTGAGTATATAGAAATTTTGGGATTTTTTTATGTGGAAAGAGTTAACTTTTGACAGCATTCATGTTTCCAGTAAGGTTCTATGTTAATTCATGTTTCAAAAGAATACATGATTAAGGTATTCAAATGTTTGGAATGTGACCAACAAGATATATCTTATGATATATGGGGGATAAATTATTGTATTCACGTGCTTATTATGTGACCTTTCAAGTAATCGATTTCTTTATGCTATGAGCTTGGAATGAAGTATTTTGGATAATACTACAGATTGGAATGAATTAAGTTAGACATAAGATAGTATTGTTTAAGGATAGAACTTTTTTCGATATTATTGCAGGGATGCTATAATAATGTAGTTTTAGAAAAAGGTACAACCTGCATGATGGGTGACAACCCATCGCGTCAGAAAAGGTTGCGGGAATCAAACCCACAACCGAAGTGTGACATGCCTTTATTGCCTACGACTGGCCTACAGGAAGTCCCTAGTTAGTAGAAACTAGTTTTATTTTATTATGTGATATGATAGATGAAGTATAAGACAATTTTAGGAACTATATATGATTAATCTCACCATAGATGGACTTATGTATATAAATTTTGCTAACCTTATGTTTGAGATAGATGGAATGACCTATCATTCTATCGCATGATCTGGTAACACTTCATGGAATACAAATTCAACTTTATTTATTTAATAGATGAAGTGGAATTTTTTCAAGGCACAATCAACAATGAGATTGTACCAAAATCAAGCAAGAATTTCATTTAATTCAAAAAATTCTTTAATATTAGGGAAATGATCTTGAAAACCAAAAATGTTTTCCTAGTGCCCTCATATCTGATGAATCAGGTGGTACCTTAGATCATCACAAATTTATGGCTATATGATTGTTGGATTTTTAATAGACATGTTTTCTACCACTCTCTATCAGAACATGATGGTTAGATCTCTCTTCTATATCCATATTTTCACCTATGTTCTTCTGTGAGGAAACTCAGTGATGATTTATTTGGTGTAACTGTTATGTTTCTTTTTAAAAATTATGTTTTATTATTCCTTTTTACAATGTGGGTTTCTATAAATGAAACTTTCAAGTAGTAAACCATTTATAATCCTGATTAATTTCGAGGGTGAAATTCATTTTAAGGGGGGTAGAATGTAACACCCAGAGATTTTATGAGAAATATTATTTTTAATTTCATTAATGTCTTGTGTTGTATGATACACCAATATTATCTTTCTCTATACAAAACACTATATTATCTTTTATTATATGAAAAAATATTCTTGTCTTGCGTTACACACAAGAGAAGCCTTCTATGATAGCTTGTGTTGTATGTAATACCGAGTTTCACTAAAGAACGATATGTTATTAAAATATTATATAAACCAGTCGTTATGAATTGTAGTACCAAATTTTTGAAATTTTATAAATTTCATCTTTCAAAATGGTCTTCATTTTTGGATTCGGAATATCGAAATTATCCTAGGGTGTAGTTTTGGTATTTTTCTGAAAACATTAAATTTTTTATAAATAGTGAAAACACAGAGTTATTGGTCAAAACCGAATTTTAATAATCATTTATTTTATTTAAATTTATTTTATGTCAAAATAGATACATAATTCTTATATAAGTTCTAATTTAATTCATTAGAGTCATTTCATAATAATTTTAGATATATAAAAGTTTTATTGATCTTTTTACCGTCTTTTACCCCCCATCCTAGGAGAATTTGAAAATTTACATAAAATAAAATTTTACTGCTTCTATGAGTTGAATTTCAAAAATCCGAGATACATAGTTAATATCAAGGAGTAAAATGTTGTTGAATAAGATAAAAATATTTTTTGGTGAATAGTAATTTTTAACTTTTATTTACCACGGTAAAAAGTAAATAGGGTAATTAAGGGTAAAAATGATATTATTATTACCCTAACACATGTCTTAATTATATTGGATAAGTGTAATTAGACCTAAAACAACCTTAGGAATAAAATATTACCCTTTAGGTCGACTTGGATTAGATAAAAACATTTATTATTATTTTATTTAAAGAAGAGTTAAAATAGTTAAAATCAAAGTTTAATAATTAAAACATTTTTTATATAGGGTTATACATAGGATAAATTCGACTATAAATATTCATTAGAAATATAAAAAACTCTATTAAATAATGGTATTTTATTTATAATTTTTAGACATTAAATATTTAAATTTATTATAACACAATGATGATGCATTAATTACATTATTACTGAAATATTAACATAATTGATATTATAAATACCCAAATAAATGTAATATGAGACCTTTTATGCATTAATATAATATGAAAGGTTAATATAACATATTAAGGTTGTTTAGATGAATGTTTTTCGTAGTAATAATGCTTTTATGAATTTATAGAAAACAAAATACCAAATTGTGTCAAAATTGACATAAAAGATTTTTTTAAAAACATATTATATTATTAATTGATATAATGGACCTAAAAATCTAAGGTTCAGAAAAAAGAAATAAATAATAATATATATGACATTAAGAAACCAATTAGGGTTCGATTTGGATGTTTATAGTAAGTTTATAAACCATATAGTGTAAGAATACAAGAAGACACGATAAAAGGTAAATTATTTAACTTAGAGTTAAATCTAAATGATAAGGTTAGAATGGTAACCTAAACTTGTCTAAAACTTGGTGGTTGAGAGTATTGCAACTAATACCCACCCTATCCTCTAAATAAGACACTTTAGATCCATTATTCACTGAATATGAATTTATTATAATATAATATTTTTAGTTTTTCCTAAGGTGCCCCTCACCCCTCTTATAAAAGGGCACTCCCCCTTCTCTATAATACACACCACAAAATCCTTTTTGATCAGCCAAACCCTGAACAAATACCCTATAAACTGTCATAAATTTATCCTAGAGGTCTTACTTTTGTCATAAATCCAACCTATGAAGCCCTTTTGATCAAATCAAAAGGAAGAACCCGAAGAAGAGGTAAATATCTCACCACCTATTTCAAGTTCATTTCTTCTTCCAATTCCACTTTATTTGTTGTTTACATTCTAAAATAATAAATCTAGTATCTTATGTATATACTGTTATGTTATTATAAAAATTTTATAACAATAATAGTTATTTTATCCATCCCATGAATGAAAAAGACATCACATGTGCATACATACGACATACCGTCTCCACGTCATGGTGTAGTTTGTTATTCAAACATTTCATCATTTGGATGGGTATAATAATGAGTATAAATGATATAAATGAGAATTATAACATTATTATGTTTCTTTATATATGTTATACCATCCAATTATATACTATTTTAATATCAAAATAATGATATCAGCGCTCGTGCATACGTACAGACTACCATCTCCACGAATGCGATGAGATTCATTTTCCATGATTAACCATTAAAGTATGATTATAAATTATATATAATAAATAATCATGAAAGATATTACAAAATAATTATACTGGATTTATGTACATATATTTTTCATTTACATAATTCCATTCAATTCAATAAAGAATCAAAAACAGCGTTCATGCGTACGTACGACCTATCGTCTACATGAACGGTGTATTTCATTTCTGTTTATCGATCTATCAGATATATATATATATATGATGAATATATATTATATATAAATAATGTTTTAAATTCTCGAATTAAGTAAATCAGGATATAAAAAAGAATAACAAGTCGAAACACGTACGATAAATGAAACGATTTTACCCAAAATGATGCTTTAACATCGAATTTACGAAAGAATGGGTAATATAAAGTCATAAGTGAATCATATATGATATAATAAATATTATTATGGTTATTTTACAAGTTAATAACATGATTAAACCCACTATAGAAGAGTCTTGGACACATACATATGAAATTTGACATAAGGTAAGGGATAATTTTTCAATCTCATTTTTATCCGAGATTCCTTATACGTAAGTATTTACTGGGGTTATATTTCTCATCCATATACATAAAAACTTTTTTTATAAAGTGTTTAGTATTCTTACATGTATTTTTAAATTCATTTTTAACCGTATTTGCCTTTTACTTTTTGTTATAGAAGGAATCTTTCTTTTTTTTACCATACATGGTACTTTTTGACTTTTCCATTAAATGTACGATGGGAATATTTTTTTAACTTATACGGCATGAACAGATTTTTATGGAATCATAAATCCCTATTTTCATGATGCTTAATCTACAAGACTTCATGAATATTTTCAACAAAATCCTTATCTTTTAATATATCCTTGCATTTTTTGAAAAGAAAATGATTTTGAAGAAGAAATGATATTTTCCTCAAGAATTCATTTCAAGACTTTTATCAAAACCATTTTCCATCTAATATGAAATTATTTCATATGTGTATGATTCAAGTATAATGTATCTATGATTTACATGGTTTCACTTTTCTTTTGATTAAATTATATACATTTGTTATATATGGGTTATGTTATGATGGGATGATGTTTATGAAACCCATTTTATTATTTGGGTTATGATGAATGATTTATGTTTATGTTGTGGCACACGTAAGAATGATTTCATTATGAGATGGGTGGCACCTATATCTACCTTCAATGAATTAGGTAAAGATTTATATATCATGAGATATACATGGCTGTAATATAAAGTAAATCTGGTACAGTAATACAGGGCTGGAACAACAGGTAAACATGATTCAGTAATGGACTTTTTTTACTATGATGGTCTTGGAAACAATTCCTTGGATACTATGGAAATCATATCATGTGATTAACTATTTTTCATAGTTATATGTTTTATTCCCATTCTATTTTATCATGATTGATGTTCTATTATGATCTATGCCTCATGTACTACCATGTTTAATGTCATTGCTTGAGATTTTGATGCTTAAACATTATGTTAATGTTTTTAAGTTCAAATGTATATGGGTTGTTTTATTTTCTCCATTCATACCCTTAATGAGCATTTGAGGTCACCCTTTTTATGTTTTACTTTTCCCTAGGATATAAAGGAAGGTTTTAGGTAGGAAAAAAAGAAGATCTTTATGGGAGATGTTGAAGATCATTCACCATGATTAGAAGACTAGGTTCAGAGTTTCCAAAGACTCTAAACTAATACGGTCATTGGGCGTTTGTTTTGTAATGTATTAAGTATTCCACAAAAGTAATTTAATTTCCACATACTTCATGCTTTGTGTCTATACATGCATCAACAAACAATGTTAGAGATGATCAAAGACTATGATTTCTCAATCCATTACCACCCTAGGAAAGGAAACAAGGAGACAGATGCTCTAAGTAGAATAGACCAAGCGATTATATCATTGATGAGAATTGAGAAGGATCCAATATTATTAGATGTTATTAAGATGGACATTGGAATCATAAAGAAGGTAACATTATCAATCCTTTCACAAATTATTGATCAACTGTCTAATTTGGATTGGATAAAGGATGATCAAAAGGATGATGTGGGAATTCATAAGAAAGTGGAAGCTATCAAAAAAGGGAAATCCTCAGAGTTTGATGTTAATGAAGAAGGAATTGTGAGATTTGAGAAAATATTATGTGTTCCATCAAGTCTGGAGCTAAAGAAGGAACTTTTGGATGATGCACATAGTTCAAATTTCACTATTCACCTAGGAAACAAAGATATGTATCGAGATATATGATAGAATTATTAGTGGGATAATATGAAGAAGAAAATTGTTGAGTATACATCAATGTTCCTAGTGTGTCAGCAAGTGAAGGTAGAGAGGAAGAAGCCTAAGGGGATGATGCAACCATTCCCCACATCAACATTGAAATGGGATAACACCACCATAGAATTTTTCACTAGATATCCAAAGACATCCAAAGGAAACAATGCAATATGGGTTGTTATGGATTGTCTTACAAAGTCTACACACTTCATTTCAATTCAGGAGGATTTTTCAGTGGATCATCCTGCATGAATATTCATCAGGGTAGGGGTAAGGCTTCATGGATTACTACTATTAATTGTATCTGATCGAGATCCAAGATTCACCTCTATGTTTTGGAAGAATCTTCAACATTCTCTAGGATAATGAACTGAACATCAGTAAAACCTTTCATCCTCAAACTGACGGCCAATCTAAGAGAACTATTCAGACACTGGAAGATTTGTTAAGATCATGTTCAATGGACAAGAAATATGGATGTGATCAACATCTTCCTTTAATTTAATTCTCTAATAAAAACAATTTCCACTCAAGAATCCGAATGGATCCTTTTGAAGCCATGTTTGGGAAGAGGTTTTGAACACCGACATGTTGGGATGAAGTTAGTGAGCATAAGAAGCTAGGACCAGAAATGGTCGATGAAATGGTGGAAAAGGTGAAAATTGTTTAGTAGCATATCAAGGCACCCCAGAGTCGACAGAAGTGTTATGCAGATAACCATTGATGCGACCTTGAGATTAAAGTTATATTTATGGTATTTATATGCATATCTCTATGGAAGAAGGTCATGATGTTTGGAATGAAAGGGAAGTTATGTCCAAGGTACATCGGCCCCTTTGAGATTCTTGATAGTGTCAGGGATGTGTCCAATTGACAAGAACTTCCATATACCACGAACAAATTACATGATGTCTTTAATGTATCCCTCTTAAGTAAGTACATACTAGAACCTTCACATGTACTCTCTTCAGAGGTAGTACAACTGGAGAATGATATTTCTTACGAGGAGAAACTAGTAAAGATCATAGATCGTAGAGAAAAATTTCTAAAAAATAAGACAATGATCGTCAACAAGGTGTTATGGAGAAACCACATGTTTGAGGAGGGACGTGCGAATCAGAGGAAGTGAGGAAGAAAAGTTACCCATAACTGTTTTAGGGTGGGAAAAGGAAATTTTGTGGTCGGAATTTCCTAAGGGGGGAATATTGTAATGAACCAACTATTAATTAATGAAAATTACTATTAATCTAATTAAATGGTTATTATGGTTATATAAAATGTGAGCTTCATTGGTTTTATGTTTCTGGATTTTAAAATACCATTATGAATTGTGACTATTTCAAATATAGCCATAAAATAGTGATCACATGATTATTATAAATATAGGGCTTTAAAAAATCCAATTTACTCAGAAAAAGGAAGTAACGTCCTCATCCAGTAGACTTTACCCATACGAATCCCACATTTCAGATCTTAGAAATGGGGTGGCGTTATTGGGATTTTCTATTGACCAAGCCCAAGCTGATCATGAATACATTAAACTCGAGAAAAACCACATACAGGAGAAGTGGAAGTTGATAAAGATTACCACTCGAGTAATGTTATCCAAGCCACCCAAGAGTCTGTCACCATCTCACATCTTACCCGAAGGTATTATGCGGGTTTATATAGTCGTTATGTAACAAGACCCTAGTACTATGGTTATGTACAATATTCATGTATAGAGAATATACATTCTTTTTATTATTTTTGGTTTATAAGTAGTTTTTAATGCACAAATAGTATTTTTAGTTAATATTCAAAGTGAAAAATATATTTTAATGAATTAATGGATTTCTGAATTAAATAATATTTTAATAAAATATTATTATTATTATGAATTTTTTTTTGTTAAATATAAATGTTCATATAATTTTATGAATTAAATTTTAATTTTTATTAAGGATTGAAAACTATTTTTGTCAAAACCCATGAATTTTCGATAAATGTCGGTTTTTATTTTCAAAGTAAAAAATAAAATATTTTTAAAATTATTTAGATAAAGTGAATATTATTTTCTCAATTATGATGTCGAAATTTTCCAATGGTGAATTCTTCATCCTTTAATGAGACAGCCAATCTTTTGGGTATAAATTAAATACTGTTTAAATATATAATGTGTTTTATGACATAATAAGGACCCAATAGTGATGTAATAAAATAATATAATAATTATTTTCTTCCAATATATGTTTTAAATTTAAAATAATTTGATTTTGGGTTGGTTTGATTTTTTTCAAAACTTTAGTGTACCCTTCAAGACTTATAAAACATTTTGTCTTTTTAAATTGTTTTCCTTTAGAGTGTGTCTCAACTCCACATAAGAAACCCTATTATATTAAAACGTTTGGCTATTAGGCTTATAAAATATTGTTTTCCACTCCCCTTTGGTAAAAACCTTGGGAAAATACATGGTATGGTTTGAGGTTTTGATTAGTGTAATGTGTGGTGTCCCAAACCTAAATAATAACAAATTCTCTCTCCATACCTATATAAACCCACCCAAGATCCACCTTCCTCTTCACTCAATGCCTTTTTAGTTATTCCAACCTTTGAACTCCTCTCTATATAATCTTCCCAAGCCCCCCAAGATCTCTATAATCCTCTCTCAAGCCTCTCCCTAGCTTCTGGGATCCCACTTCCAAGTAAGGGATTTCTTCCTTTCTCATTTTTATCCAAGTTTCATAATTTTATTATTCCATGTTATTTTCAATTATAAATGTTGGGGTAAGATTTAAAACCTCCCAAATACTTCCCTATTTATGTTTTTATGATGATATACCCCTCTCTCTCTCATTAAATTCCTTCCATGTACACCCATTACTATGCCAAAATTCTGATAGGATTTTTTCTCTCCTCATTTACATTCAAGCAATTCATATGTATCATGAATCTAAATTCCATTAAAATTGTTGGGAAATGTATCTCTATGACCCCCCTATAGTAAATTTCATCTACATATGATGATACACCCATTTCTCTCCCATCAACCATTTTTTATAAATTCTTATGTCACGTCGTTATGCTACCGAAATTGACAGCAATTTTCCAAGACAAAGTCATTGTGTAGTGAATACCATTCTCATCTCTCTATCAAGGGTATTCACCATTATGCACATTTAATTATTGAATATAGATTTTCATTTATAAAATCCACATTCTTTTATTGTGAAATAAATGATGATGTTTATTGAATCCATGTTACATGATCAATGTGGAACACTTATGCCAGAAGTGAGATGTTTATGAAGGGCGTGCCCTGATAGTGCTCCAATGCATTGGGTAAAGTATAGTATCATGATACATCATGTGCAATGTGTGCTGACTCATTCTAATTCAAGTTCAATGAGGGTTTAATCATGCTTTCTGTTCAATGAGGGTTTAATCATGCACCTTGTGCAATGATCCTTGGATCATTCTAAATTCCATGTTATGTGTTGTTGCCACATTTCCATGTTATGATTATCACACCTTAGCAAATAATTATGTTCATGTTTCCCGTGTTCTCCGTTGATATTTCTGTTTTCTAACTTGTATTTTATTCTTCATGTTATTCCAGGTTTATTCCCTTACTGGACATAATATCTCACCCTTTTCTTATGCACGCCCTTAGGTTATCCCATGTAATGCTAAGTATGAGGGATAGTAGTGGTCATGTAATCGATGTTTTCAGTAAATATGTTGTTTCTCGTGTTTTAAGTTGTTATTTAATGTTCCTAAGCCCCAAAGACACTAGGCCTTTCGATCTTCCAGGTTTTATCAAGTGAAGAGTTTATCTAATAAATCATTTTTAAGTGTGTAATAAAATATAAGGGTTGTTATATTGTTATTTATAGAAGATGATAGTTTGGATATTTTATATGGGAGACAATATAATGAGAATATATAGAATTTTGGATAATATAATTATTGTATTATATACAAGGAATATTAAAAAAGAATTTTAAAAAATTACATAGCCACTTGAACCAAAAACCCATGAAACATATTGTGAGATCTAATGATGACATGGAAATAAAGAATCTTTTATATAATCACACATTCACTTGGGATTATTCTAAAAATGGGAATAATGTTTGAAAGGATTATAATCCGAATAATTTTACGTCATCCAAACATATTCATATCGTGCATGTAGATGTTTATGAAATTATTAGACACAAATATAGTGATGAAGAAGGTATGATTTTTTATTTTTTGATGATTCTTTATGGACTATAATGTTGTTATAGCTCTAAAATATGATGTTTTTATGTGTTTTAAGTGAAATATATTTCAATATGACATATACATGGGGTTAAAAATTCAATTTCTCACAATAATAATGGTACATAATTTAAAAACACCCATGTGTAAAAATATTGTAATAATTATAGGATTTAGTTCCATTTTATAGAAGTAATAAATCCTTACATAAATGGAGTAATTGAAATTGGAAATCACATCATAAATAAGACGAAATGTATTTTTCTTTTTTACAAAGATTACAATAGAAATACTTGAATTAGGTGGTGGAAAAATTGGTATATACCTTCAACAAAATTTTACTATGTTGTAATGAAGACAAAACACATGAGTAAATAATTTATATAAATAATAAAAAAATTAAATAATTTCAGTTGTTTGGATCTATGTGATTCATTCTAATAAAATAAAATAATTTCATCCTTAAACTCATAGTGATGATGGAAAGTTTCATGGGTCTTCATCAGAGATTAGAAAATACTAGTTCATAAATAAAATTAATTATAATTTGATTGAAGTTAATAATATTGTTGAAGTTTAAAATGAATAGGTTATAATGAAAGTTGAATAGATTTCAAGTTTTACTGAGTAGGTTTCACACGAACAAACAATAGTAATGAATAGTTAAAGAAGATGATTAAGAAAGTATGAAATTACCAAAACACATTTCTCAAGATCGATAATCCCTTCATCAAATAATAATAATGAAGGAAGATTAAAAGTGAATATATTTTATTCATTGGAGAAAATATCATTTTATAAATTATATAAGGATGAATTTTGGATCAATTATATGCATTAGGCGCATGACCAAATTTAAAAGAACAAAACATTGGATAATGATCGGATTCCACATGACAAGAACATCATCAGAATATAATGGGTTTTCAAAAATAAATTAAAATATGATAAGATAGTTATAAATATCAATCCATTATAGTTATAAAAATATATTCCATAATAGAACATATCATTTGTGATGAAACAATAACATTGGGGTATGTTCAGAAAAAACAATATTACACATAGCCATGGTATTGAAGAAAAAAATCAATGTATACTGAATAGAACTAAAATAAATCTTTCTTAATATCCTCCATAAATTAGAGTTATACAATGAGAAACTAGATGTATTTACCATTTATATTTTTTAAAATAAAATATTTTGGTTGAAGAAGGTCTTCTATTGGATAATTAAAACAAAAACTAATTTTTAGTCAAAACTTGGAAAATATATTATTAATTGTGGAATATAAATGTGGTGGTTGGATAAAAACAAATATTCTAACAATAATAATAATTTAAAGATAATGATTCTTTTATAATTAGATGATGTTATATTTTTGGACTTATATGACATCAAATGAAATGAATGTCTCATATCTTATTAGGTGATAATTGGAGATGTGTCTTATTAGTGAATAGTCAATTGTTCACTCATATATATGTGATTCAATGAAATGATGGGATATTAATATATAAATGAAATATTCCAAGTATGTGTTGAGAAAAATTCATATGGATAATATAAGAGTGACAAAAACTATGTAAAAGACTCAAAAAAATTATCAAATGACAAACTAGGTAAGGATTTTGATGCCACAATTTATAAAAAAATGATATGTAGTTTACTATAAAAAACTGTCACTCGACATGATTTTATTTCCCTCATTTCAATATGGTTGATATTTATTTTATCCTAAATATTTCCAAATTATAAATTTGAAATTGATTCTTCATTATATCAATTTTATACAAAATATGTTCAATTTTACTTAAACAATTCATTGAAATAGTTGCTGATATATTTTAATTCATATTGGGATGGTTTTATCGATGACTAAAAATCATACTCTTGTGGTGTATTCTATCTTGGAAATTCTTCCATCTCATATTTAAAAAAAACTAATATTATTAATATACATAGAGGCATAGTATATTATTAAAATCCAATATCATACTCTATTTATTTGGATGAAAAAACTACTTGGATATGTATTAATAAAAGTGGGTATACTATTCTTATTAGGCAGCACAACTCGAGTGATACAAAACATAGAAAAACTCCAATACATAATTTGATAGTAATGAAAATTTATATTAAGTATATTTTCATAAAAGGGACGGTTAATCATTGTTTAGTGAAATTGGAATATTTTTTAACTCATGAAAATGTTACAAAAATAATGTCAAAGGTATTTCACACTATGTGTTTTGAGATGAAATAGATTCTTCTTGGAGTTCTAATGAATCTATATACCAAGATGTAACATAATAAAAATACCCCTCATCCTTAGGATTTCATCTCATGAGGATGGTATGGAACACTTTTATATTTATTTTTTATATTTCAAACCCTCTCATATAACTTTTCAAATTAATGATCTCTTAATGTTTTTTGACAAAGGGAAGGAAATATATTCAAAAAAATAAAATTTTTTCTTAAAGGGAGAATCATTGAATAATAATGAATTAGGAGGATAAAATATATTTGAGTGTAGTTTTTCGTGATCATGTAAACTAGGTATATACTAAAGAGAATATTTTTATTCAAATATTCAATATCACATCGAGTGTCACTCAATTAGTATTATATTATTTATTAGTGAATCATTAATAAAATGCTCTGCATGTTGAAAATTTCAGTTATTGTGATTTAAAATAATATTTAGAAGTTGTAGTTTGCTGGTGTTGTAAGAACCCAAAAAGGGGGACATTGATATGAAAAATAAATTCTTATGAATTTTTGGGTTTTTCTTGTTGATATGTTTGATTAAGATTGTTTTCCTAGAAGGTGAATAATGGAGATCTGGGTGTGTATATGGCCATATAATAGAGTGTACTGAGAATATTATTTCCAAAAAATTAAAATAGAATGGGACCACTATATAGTAGTACTCATTGTTCAACTCCAATGCACCTATTTAAACAAAAAATCTATTCTATGTGTGTACTTATCATTATGTGTTTTGAAAAATGGAATACTAAAATGATCAATGTTGTTTAACATAGTATGGTGAATTTGGAATATTACTTCGAGACATAAGGAGTAACACTATGATCATGGAGAAAGGGATGGTTAATTGGAAATACACCTATAATTAACTAGGATTCAGACTTTGGTCATGGATTAGGGTGTGGTAAATTGGTCATCTATCTATAAAGAAAGAAGAGTATCAATATTGACGTTTTGGAATATCTATTTCAGAGGAAGTCTTCATATAAATAGAGTTTATATAAGAAATTAATAGTAATGGTTCTTTGTGTGTAAATGTTAAATGGTAATGGTCCTATTTTCAAACCATGTTTCAAGGAATATTTTTATTTGAGTCACAGAATTTGAAAAATATGGAATGGAAACATTAGGTATTTTATAGAATTTTTAACTTTAATTTTATGGTGTGGTTTTAATTGTTCTTTTGAATAAATTTCATCAACAAATTAATTTAATGGGGTGAATGATCAATATGAGACTATTCATTAATAGTTTTTAGTTTATGGCTATGAGTTCTTAGAAACAAGACGTTGACCAAAGAGAAATTATTATAATCTTTTGGAAATAAAAAATATATAATTTGGGTGATCTTGGATTTCTAATATCTCAGGAAATGTTTGACTCAACAGTGATAAAGAATAAATGTGATATATCGTGAGTAATTCCATCTTCATTTATTGAATAATATTATTTCATCATATGTATCATTTCGATCCTTAGTGTAAGAGATTTGTTGGATTTTCAATAATTTATGTCAATGAACTAGGAAGGCCAATGAGACCACCCAAAACAAATAATAATTCAATCATGGTTTTTATATTGTGATTGTTTTACAAGCTTTTTACCATTAATGATCCTTGAATTTATTCTTTTATGGGCTAAACATGTAAAATAATCCATGTCAATTACAACTTTATTAAATTTTCATATAATTAAAGCGAGAGATTGGAATGTTCCTTTATTTGAGAGAATAAGATAAAAACGATCATTATACAATATTTTGATTCACCCCCAAGGTTTATTCCTTGATAAAGGGGAAATATTATTCAATGTTCTCATAATTAATCCATTGTTGTACAAATTATTTTTTATTGATGAGATAATACCCTTCATTATCATTTAAAAAATTATATAATCCATATTTTATGCATTCCATGATACCAAAATCATTCCTTTATTTTCCATGTCATATAGTCATATTTTGAATAGCCAAATCTACTATCATTAAAGTGTATCAATATAGATGTAACCTTACTTTATTAATATCCGAATTCATTTTTAAAACCCATATTCTATACTCAAATATAAAACATATATGTTCTTTTGTTTTTTTGATTGTTGTGGAACACATAATGAAAGACATATGAAGGCTTCACCCTGATAGCACTTTGATATATTTGGTCAAGAATAATTCTTAAATGTTCACAAGTTCATGATACCTTGAAATCAGAAATGGATATTCTTTATGATTTATTAATGAATAACCTTGTTAAATGTTTTACAACACAGTGTTGATAAACATTGGTGATAAGATTATGAAATTTCCATTCTCATATTTTACCTACATTTCCATGCTATTTCTCATGTACATATGACCATGTAATGACTCGTAGTATTATGATCATGTTATTCATCTTATTATTATGTTTATGTTCTTAGATTTTGCCTCATGTTATAGCATTGATGTGAATTTATGCTCCATATTCCTTGTTTATTCCATATTAGGCTTCAAACTTGCCACCTATTTTTTATGAATTCTCATTGAAATCATATATAGTAAGGATATATTCAGTGATATAATAAATATTTCATTGAATAGAGTTAAAATTTTATATGTTTTTGTTAATTATACATAAATAATATTTATTATGTTCCATGTTTTGAAGACACTAACCCCCAAAATGTCTTAATGAATGATCGATGTAATAATTAATAAAGGGAATTAAGTTAAATAAAAGGTATGCAATCATGGTTCAATGTAATTATTTTTATATAATGAATTAGTTATTTATCGAAATTAGAATGATAAAAAAATATTTTAAACCGTAAGGATAAGTCTAAGTATAGTAAAACAACCCGAGTTGTTGGTTCATTATATAGTATGTTTTTTCTTAGAACATACATCACCATATAGGTACTAAAAATTAGATGTAGTTGTGGAATAGATGGTTCTATGTGTTACGACCCAAAATGTGGCAGGTTGGGAATTGAATCAATCATAACTCTAGACCAAAATTAATGGATCTAAGACTATACAAATGGATATAAACTATCAATGGATGTGTAGGAGTTACCAACTTTCTTTTTTAGAACCATTATGTAGGATGAATAAATAAAATAATTATTTCTCCATAAAATAAAGAAAAAATTGAATTACTTTATCCTAAAATCTCAATACTAGAAACTAATTTTTGTTAAACTTCTGTTCATTGTTTATTATCCAAGTCATATATAATTTTATCCATTTTTGAATTTTATTTTTCATCATTAATAAAAATATTAGGAAATAAATCATCTTGAATTAAATTAATTTGGAAATGAAATGATGTCTTTCCTAATATAATGGGGGATATAATTGAAAATAGCATGATGATTTTAAATTATCAATCCAATGTGGTGAATAATAATCATCATCATGTTGAAAATTTATTTAAACCAAATAGAGAACTATTATGCATTGAATCATTCATTCCCAGACTACATCCTTTTTTAGTGGACCCTTTGTCCCATTTAATATAAAAAAATGGATTAATTCAATATAAAATATATTTTTTATGATTAATTTTAATTAAAAGGATAATATTTATTTATCAAAAAACTTTCAAGAGGTATAGTATGATCAGTTGTTTACATTGATGTGAAAAATAGTGAAAAGGATGAAATCAATGATATTGAGTGGATCTAGTTCAATAAAAAAAATTTCTGAACTTTTTTCCCTCAAATACTCTAAATGAAAATGTAATGGGTTTTACTATATCTTCATAAAAAGTATATTGAATTTTCTTATAGTTACATGATAAATTTTATATGAATGTTTTGATAAACTTAATTATTTTCCCTTAATTTCAATGGAAATATCGATCAACTCTTTGGTTATATGAGACCATGTATTTGGAAAGCATTATCAATAAAAAAATTGGGCCATATGAGGAGATAGTGTGATGTACCCTCAATGTGAAAATAGAATTTGTAGATGTCTGATGGTCCTATGGAATAAATTATAAGAAGAGACAGATAGATAAAAATTTCAGGAATATTTTATTATCAGAAATGAAATAGAAGAAACTATAATATTTCATATGAAACAAGTGCGGGAATACAAACTCAATTAATTAACATCAAGGAAGTGGTATTATTTAAAAGTGTATAAATAATAGAAATATTGCTAAAAATATTATTTGAGATGAAAATACATAATTAACTATCAAAAATAAAAATGGAATAATGATAGAATCTTATCTTGTAGTGAAATATTTCTTCTATAGATAGAATAATAAATCTTTAATCATTTTCCAAATCAATTAATGATGTAGGGGAAACACAATAAACACTAACCGAGAAAAATAGGTCAAGTCTATACTTCATATATAATGATAGATGATGTTGAGGCCCAAAGTGATGGATTAGTAGGTATAATTTTTTGTTCACTCCATGATTGAAATTACATTATTTAATTATGGTTGTTCAAATTGTTTTATTTTATTCTTTTATTGAAATTAAATAAACAAATTCACTATGATTTTAGAAGTAAAGATATTATTTATAATTGTGTGGGATCTATTCAATCATCAAGTGACTAAAATTTTTTACCTTCTAATATATCTCAGAAAAATATCATCTCTAATCTAGTATTAATTCCAATTTTAAAACATGAATTAATAATAAGGATTAATTATCTATCAATGTAAAATATCTTGAAAATATATAAATGCATTTAAATCTTAATGGATTCAAGGGAAAATATGATGTCATATTTTATCTAGACATATCCATTCCTTATTCATTTGAATGATTACTTACCATATAATTCTTTATGGTAATTATTGGTGAAGAATGGGAATGAGTTTAATTTAAAAAATAATATCATTTTTTCCCATTTTTTGGAAATCGTAGACATTTTCATAAATAATTATAGTCCTATCCTATAAAAATAGATACAATTATCAACTTTAAACTTACTAGGAACCAAGATGAGGTTAATGATCTCATATATAATAGATTTCATTGAGTCATAGGAATTAATGATAAAAATTTAAGATCATCTAGAAAATGGATTCATCTGTCCAAATCCATATCATGAAAAATAATGTGTTGTCATTACGTAGAATTAGTATTATAAAAGGGAACTATGTGAGACTATATTAAATAAAACGACTACTCTTTTCTAGAATCATATGGTTAATTTTACCATCTTTAAAGAGAAAAGGTTTTTTATAATATTGACCCATGATCAGGGAATCATCAGCTGAGTGTGTTGAATTTTGATTTCTTATTTACATCTTTATGAAAAAGGTACAAACAATATTAATTTTTTGTTCCTACCATTTGTTTGAATAATTTCCAAGGAATATTTATAGATATAATGAATAGATACCTTGTGGGATACCTAATTTTTATATAATTTATTGATGATATTTTTATATATTTCAAGAGTATAGATGTACATAGAGAACATGAAATGGATATAGTAAATACTCTATATAAAAAAATGATTTATTTATAAACAAAGTTAATGTGATTTCTAGTTGAAACAATGGGTGTTTTTGGGAGGCATTTTAGGTTGTATAAGAATTTATGTGGACCCATATAAAAAATAATGTAGATTTGGAGTGTCCTCATTCGGCTACAGAAATTATGATTCATAGATTCCCTTGTCTTGAAGAATACTATAAAATGATAGTGAATAATTTTTCACATCCTTCTAATACAATAACCATGTCAACATGAATGAGATTTACATTCAACCAGATAATGAATTTGATAAAAGATTCCAAGAAAATAGGAATAAGTTGGTTATCACACCTATTAAAAAAATAACCCTCTAATAGAGATGTATCTTTCATTTATAATTACCCATCATTGAATAGGCTTGGATTTTTTCTAGTGAAGAATAAAAATTTGATTTATTATGTGTCTCAAAAATTGAATCCTCTTACAATGAATTGACATAAATATGATTCTTTATTTAGTTAAAGTTGTTTTTTATTTAATGTATAGAGACTTAAGCTTTATAGTTAGAATTTTTTATATACATAAAACACAAAAGTCCAATGTATATATTTATGAAGAAATAACTAATAATGGGAAAATTTAAATGGTCATTGATATTTTAGGAATATGAATGTTTAATTAATAATCAACAAGGTAAATAACACAATGTTAGTAATTTACTATACAAGATAGACCCTAGATTTCATAAAATGATTACAATTAGATGTGATCTGTTTCTATTAGAATTGGTAAATATGGATATAGAAGTTTTATGGGATTGTAAATCCTAAATATTATCCAAAATTATTTCCCTACCATCACAACTAGATATGATTAAAAATCCCAAATAGTTGATCCCATTATATAAAAGAAGTTATAAGTGATGACAAATGTGATGATTATAGAATTATATCATGATCAAAAAGGATGAATAGTGTTCAAAACAAGTCAAAGTATACAATCCATTATATAATTAATGAAAATAATATTTGAAAACTCTCATAGATCTATATTCTCTATACATATGGAAAAAATGTATAGATTATTTCCCAACCATTAGTGGTGGGATTACATAAAAATGAAATTTCTCATTTCATGAATATAGGTTTTTTATTCCAATAGGTGAATGGTGATTGATATCTACCAAAGGAAGTGTTCCAAACACTTCTTTTACCCTTCTAGAAGTGGGAAAACACCACTTTTGACTTTATTACATTCATTCCAATGACATCAAATGAAAACAACACTATATGGGTAATTGTTTACAGTTTAACAAAATCATTCCATTTTATCACTCTACGAGAGGATTTATCTCTTGTGAACATTATTGTCATATTTATTCAAGAGGTGTAGAGAATTCATTGTATGCCCCTATAAATCAATTATCCCTGTGATCCAAGATTAACATTTATGTATTAGTGGTGACTCTAAAAGTCTATTAATATGACTATTAGCTAAATAAAAACCTATCAACCCCAAATTGGTGGTTAGGTTTAGAGAGACAATTCAAACATTGGATGAAATTTTAAGGTATATATCCCTTAACATCGATGTTATTTGGGTCCAACATCTTCCACCTGTTTAACTATTCTACAACAACAATTTCCACTTATGTATTAAAATTTCTCAATTCGATGAAAATTATAGGATGAGTGTTGAACATAGCCATGTTGGGGTGAATTTTTAGAATGAAATAAACTTTTGAAATAAATCTCCAAAAAGTCACATGAAATCTAGAGATATTTATAGGCTTCTTAAATTGTTTAAAAAATTTATATTGAAAATTGATGGAAGGAAAAAAAAATTTGGTTATGGATAATTTATTCCTCAAATAATCTCCATGTAATAGAGTAAAGATATTTTGGGAATAAGGAAAGTTATGTATATGTTAAATTTGAAAATTTTAGAATCTAGGGAATTTTATTGAATATTAATATCAGTTTTTACTATATATTAATCATTCAAATGTCAACACTCTAATCCATGTTTCCTTTTTATGGAAGTATAGGTTAAACCCAACACAAAGAAATGAAAATAATGGCATGGAATTGGATGATGATCGTCCTTATTAATAATAACCAATATTGATTATTGAAAATATGGAACAGTTATTGAGAAATACGAAAACCATACTCTTGAATATTCTAAAGAGAAATCAAATTACTAGGGATGAAACCTAAGATCATGAAGAAGTGATAAAGGAATGATATTCTAGTTTATTTTTAATTACGATTCATTTTTTCTGGGTATAATTTTAAAATCTTGGGGGAATTTAATTTTCCTATATTTATATATATATATATATATTTCAATTAAATAAATATATTGTATTTTATATATTTCATCAAATGCATTACTACAAGAAAATGATGTGTGATACCTTTTATTAAAATTAATATTATCATTGAAAAATCATATATATAATTGGAAATCATAACTAAGGATAATCATTTAAAAAATTATATAAGGATAAATAATTAAAATTCACTAGTAAAATTAACTTTGTATTTCTAAATGAGTATGAAATTACTTTACCTAAAAGTTATATTTTTGCAAAACATTTATCTTTTTATATGATATTTAGTTGTTTATATAATGATAAAATAAAACATAAATTAAATTTTGAATAATATATAATGTAAAATAATTTAACATTTATTAAATAGTATTTTCTAAGAAAAAAAAATTATTAGATGATTAAATATACATTAAATCTTTTTAGTAATTTTTGTCTCTTAAAAAATTCCCATAAATTATATAATTATAATAAAATAATTCAAATTGATATCTATTAAATTATTATAGTAATATGATGGTAAAAATAAAATTCAAATAAATTACTAGTCATTGGAAATTAATGTTAAATAATATTTAGATTAATTAAATATATAATAATGTTTCCTTAAAAAATAGTTTTTCTACAAGTAATATGATTAAATTGAAAAGTTTATTTTACTATATTTATAATTATATTAGGCTATTTGGATCACAATTTTGGATTCAAAAAATTAAAATTATATAATTAGTTAATCTTATAATATTTACTAACCAAATAATTACCATGATTAAATTTTTTCAAAATTACTAAGTGTTAAATTGGGTTATATAATATGGATTGAAATTAAATAAATTAATATTAAATATAGAACATACAAAATTCCTTTTTTTGAATAGAAATTGACACCAACATTTTTTAATAACATTTAGCATCCTAATTAACCTCACCCATAAAATGCACATAACCCCCATACAATATGATTAGCCCCCCACACCTAATATTAACATCTATGAAGAAGCCCATATTTTCACCTGTAAGTGGATCCCACTACAAGCCACTTTCACATCCAAATCCAACCATAAAGAATTTACCATGAATTTTCCATCCTCATTTCTCTATTAATCTATGCCATAGAGATAATATGAATCTATGGAGTCTTGTGATGATTTTTGAAATTACATAGAAAGATATGGTATTTTCTCCCTCATCTATTCAATTGGGGAAATGATTTTTACCCATTTTATTTCCATGTTATCATTCACCCATGTGTTTATCATCAATATTTTACTGCCCAAATGATTCACTGATGATTATTGAATATCCTTACCACTCCTTAAACACATTCTATAATCCCTATTGTACAACCATCAAGCTACCAAGGTAATTCCTTGATTTTCGAATTATTATTTTCATGTTGTGTATTTCAAAACCTAATACCATTCATTTTAATCCATATATATGTAATATTATTTTATATATTTTTTACTTGAATGATTAAAAATAAAATTATATAATCATGTGTCAAAAAAATTCGTTATTTTTATCATTTTATTGATAGGGCACACATAATGATGGATATATGAAGGGTATACATTGATAGCGTTCCACTGTGTTGGGTTAAAAAATAATATATAGTTTATAATTTTTCACGAAACATTATATTTATTCCTTATTAATGATTTGTGAAACCTTTTACGTAATCCTTGGTAATATACATTACAACTCTTTAGTGATGAATATTGGCGACACTCGTATAACAGTCTCTTGTTCATGTTGTATCCACCTTTCCATATTATTCCTCGTGTTCATTTGATCACACTCTTATGATGATGTTGTTGCAATTTTACATTTTTTCATGTTCTTACAATATTCCCCATTTTCTACCCATGCTTTTATTTTAGGTTTCATTTTCACTTTTTATCAATTACTAGGAATTATTCGCATTCCATTATTTAGAAAAATGTACCCAATAAATCTAATACAGTGAGGTAATATACGATGGGATAATATAGATGTAAATCATCAGAGAAATGTTTTTATGTTTCCTAATGTTATCCAGGCATTCAATGTAAAAGGTTTATTTTTTTCGAAAAAATAAACCTCATATGTCCCATACAAATGATTAGTTTAATATTTTAGTTATGAAATTTAGATAAAAACCATCTATAAAAATAGTGTTAATTATAATAGTCTCAATTAAATCCCAATATATATTTTTCACAAAAATACTAATACATCCAACACCCATATCAAATTTTAAATCACTTCTATGAAACACTAAAATCATAGGTAATTACTATGGAAAAACCATCACCACTATTTATATAAATAGATGTAACAGGACTGATGACTCTCTATTTAATATTATCATTTATAAATTTATGGATTTATGATTTAACCATCAGCATTAAATTCATTTTTTAGTTAATTAACCAATATTTAATTTAAAATCATTCCATAGTAACCACATGCATTTATCAACACTAAAAACCACACATACCAATAATAATAGTAAATTTAAACACAAAACTATTTAAATTACAACCTGAACCTATTACCATATTCATTATTTATGACAAAATTCTATGTATTTATGAACAGGTAAAACACCCCCATGATATCAAAAAATATGACTTATAAATCCTTTCACAACACAATCTATAATCCCTCAAATATTCCATGAAATAATTTCCTTCCATCATATCGACCAATAAAATCATTTCCAAACCACATAAAAATGTGTCCACCACTGCCATATATACCACCACATCATCTAATGATATCTCTAGAAAAATATCCACAACACCTATTCTTCACCTCATTCCATCTACCTGTAGTTATCCACATGCAAAAAAAACTGATAAAATCATTTCCACAAACAGGGAAACAAAATAATCCACAAATATACGAAACAAAATTAACAGAAAATCATATCAATAAACTATGTTTTTTTATTTTAGAAGAATTATTTTTATCCATATATAAATCAATAGTGAAAGCCATATTTTATATTAAATGATTTCCTTACCATATTTAATTATATAACCTCTTGTGGAAAGAGATTCCATAGGATTAATAACAAAAATAAAAGTATAAAACATAATATGCCAAAAAATTAAAACTACTTCCAAACATATAAATTTCGTATAAAATTATAAAATAGATTTAAATCACCCATACCTTAAAATTACTTTATTTTGATTTATTATATCGATTATTTTAATACCTATAATCATCCCAATGAATGAAAAACCATGTTACTTCCATAATTTAAGAAAAAAATAATGAGAAGTGTAAAATCCCCTAACTAAAAAAATATTCAACCAAAATAATAGAGGAAATGTGAGAGGGGTGACCAGAAATCCAAGATCATGTAAGTTAAAAAATTTAACCTGGGTCATAATATTCTATATCACATATATATTCCATGCCTAAAAAATATTACCCAATGTTTTTACATATCCTTCATAAGAAGAAGTATAATGAGAGAACAAAAAAGTAGAGGAGAAAAGTCACATTTGAACACAATGTTGTGGATATCATGATTCAGGGGGCTAAATCACAAAAACAAATTTGATAAAAGTTCTCAAATAATTCGTTATTAATAACCTAGGTTTTTGGAAACATAAAGGAACATATGTGAGTTTGGATAGGATTCTAAATTTACAATGGTATTAGAAAATTATAAAAACATAATGTGATAGGACATAATCACACTGTGAGGATGATAAATTGAATGAAAATATAAAAATAACATTGTGGTATACCTTAACTCTCCCCATTTATGTCTCTTAATTCGAATAAACATATTGAAGTCACAACATGATGAATATTTCCACACCATGAAATTTAAATTTATGAAAATACATTTAGAGACCTCAAACGAATATATTGTTCAACAAAAGAATAATGTTGTGATAATACCCAAAATGGTTAGCCCTCAATAGATTCCATCAAGGTCTTCTCATTTTCGAATTTATGGTCACATAATGACATATAATCATTGAAAATATAACCCCATGAAGCCATTTTAAATTAAAATTGATTCTCATTAATCCATGACTGTAAAAGTAGACATAGAATATGTAAGATTAAAAATTCATATGATTTAGTTTTCACAGATTCATTTGGTATTTTTCTTTAATAAAATATTTTTTAAGACATTCAATCCATGAATGATACCAATTAAATCATGGAAAAAATTATCCTCATAATAGCATCAAGCATAAATTTCATGGCATAGAACCTATGATTGATGCAATAACAATACCATGAATCAACATTGCACATAAAACTTATTCATGTAACAACACCCACATCCATGATATGTCACCACACTTTCATCAGATTCCTTGTATCAAAATCAATACCTCTGCCTTTCACCTTATGTTCACACCTCAAACACTTGAAAGAAAAAAATTTAATGGTGTCTAGAGTCCTATTATGTCATATGGAGTTTCAAACCCATACATATATTCACTTATATCTAGATAATCTCAGTAAAATATCTATAACTAAAAAACCTTTTTAATTTTTAATGATGTAATACTTATAGGGATCACGGTTAATCTACTATGATGCATTTGAATATCATGGAACGTCTTAATGAAGATTCTCATCATCTTTTATTTGATAAATTCCACAAATACTATATATTCCTAAGTAATCATACTCAACAAGTTGTCCACATAATTTCTATTCATATGGGTGTATACCATCTCAAAATCAATATACACTAGGTATTTCACTAACCCCTTTCACTGAAGGTTTTTCCTATTAATGAAAAGTTATACCTCATGCTCTTATGGTGGATATACACCATGAAACTCTAAACAAAAATATAGTGATAACATCATATCATTGTTTTTACCAATACGTTTTTGTTTTATATCATGTCTTGGGTAGTTTTATTTACGAGGCCTTGGATTCCTAGACCACTAAGAGGCCACTCAACCACAAATTTTTATAACTATCATATGAAAAAAATCCTATTGCATCATTATAATACTTTGGTTGGCTGAAGATAAATATATAATTTAGCCACTCTATCAGCTCCAGAAAGGTACTGTCATAACTATTTGATGACACAAACATCACCCCTACATTCATAGAGGTTTCATCAATTAAACAAAATTAGATAATTCTTGAATAATTTCTTAGTGGTAACCAATTATTCTGGAGAAACTAAAAATCTAAATTACATTCCTGAGTTATGATTTACAAACAGAATCCTTAATTATATCTTGGTCCACTAATATTCCTGGATCATATATCAATTCCACAAGAATTGTTCATCACAAATAAAAAACCACAATCTAAGATCATCTTATATAGCCAATTATACCCGTGTCTATTCAAAAATTTCACCAAATAGTAAGCATGAACCCACCTCAATAGAGAGTAAACTAGAAAAAAATTGACCATGAAAACCATGAATGAGTCCAAATAAGAAAATAAGACCATATTTATAAAATCAATAAACACTAATGGATCATTCATCAACCAAGATGACATAAATATGTATTCATATAAGAAATTTTTTTTTATAAGTAAATTAATTATCAAAAGGCCTCACATTAAAGAAGTGAAAAAATACCTCAAATATTTCTTAGAGAACACCCTATTTCCTCTCTAATGAATTTTTTTTTTATCATTGTGGGTAATTTGATATCGGTTATAAACCATAATATGGTATGAACTATATTAATCCAAACATAAAAAATTAAATTTATCCACCATTTTGGAAAAGAAATCAAATGATCCTCAAGGAAACATTCATGTGTAAATAAACCCCTTTACCTATTGTTCCACTAGTTGAGCCTTCAACTATCAATGCATTATAGGATTAATAATGTTTGAAGAAAATGATATGGGATCTATACTAGGAATATGATCAATCATAAATTAGATCTCCCTATTAGTTGGAAATACTAGGATGTGCTTGTATAATAAAATGCATGAACCAATTAACAAAATTGGAAAATACCTCTTGATACACATTCTCATAGCTTAATGAAATTAAAGACAATTGGTACATGATATCCCCTAATTATTGATGAAATCCTAGGGTATAACATACATTCTAATCAAACTAACTAATTTCTATATAAAAATTAACCAATATAGACATGAATGATACCCATCAATGATATCTTTTTATGATTGAATAAAACTGATTCAAACAATTTATGTGACATATAACATTTCTATTGATGTTCTCTATGAAAATGATTTCTTAGAGAATCCTACATTTTATTATTACTATAATGTAGTTTGTAAAACTCCGAAAACCCTTCAATTACAACCCTATATGAATTTTAACAGGAAACACCCCATACATCTTCAAGACACCACGATTCATACAACTAACTTGTTGAGGAGAGAGAAATTAGTTTTTAGCACCCATATCAAATGAAATAGTTTCTAAGGATGTTACCTTATGAATAGTTCCTTAATCTTTTGATATATTTCTACCCTTCACAACATTTGTTAGTTAGATTTAATTAAATTAGATTATTCCCTAACCACAAGCTCTGAACTCATAACTCTCTCTAGGGTCATCACACTACTATAACAGCTTCCCATATCCGTAGGGACAATGAAATCTTCAAAAACCTAAACAACCCGAGGATTCCCAACATTTGGATTTTATATGATTCCATAGTCCATCCTATGAATGTTATGTTTGACCAGATCTATATCCAATAACTATTAATGGATGAATTCAAGAATAGCCATGATGGTGACCCATCTTATTATATAAGTACAAATCATTTGGTTTTTAATCATAACCAAGAGAAATATCTCCCTATTATTCATACTAGTAATAATTTATTGAGGAATTACTTTTTGGTATAAGATTAAAACCCTTTCCTAACCTATCATTCCCTAATCAAGAATCCTCAATCCTCCACATATTATTTCCTAATGACATACACCTAACCTTGATTGATGAATAATTATTCTAATATTATCTACACTCATTTTGGATCCCCTTTATGATTAGATAATAACTCAAAACCTCTAATAAGGACATAAATAAAAGGATATTTACATGAGGGTTGATAAAATTATTCATTTCATTCTCAAAAAACCATAACCTAAAAGTATCATATTATGGAACTATAGGTTTAAATCATAACAGAACAGTAATGATGGAGGCATTGTCTATCACTTCAATTCCATACATACCATATTATATGACTTTATAGCTCTATCATACCTTAGATATCTAAGATTAACTAATTTATAAAAAAATGAATGAATTTACATTCATGATATCCTATAATAGTGATCTTCCTATATTATAATATGACACCAGTGCATCAATGGTCCTTGAAGAATATTGGTAGTAGTATTTCACTAGCAACTAGGGGGTTTCTATGAGATGAATTATAGTCTTTATAAACACTATTGATAACTCAAAACCATTGATTCTACCTTCACAAGAAACATTTAGTTTATTCTGTGTTAGGAACATTGGATTCATGTTTAATATGGTTCTCTTGAATCTCAGTCCCCATGCCCTGTAAATATTCATACATGAAGTATAATCTCATTGAAGTTGACGATGGTTAGTGTGACCCCTAAAATAGGTTTATATATCTCCATTACTAGTGGGAAATTCTTTTACCAATATTTTGGTGCATAAAAGTGAATCCATGGTGGAATATCTCTAAAAAAGCAGGCACATGACTCCATAATTATAATTCTGTCATAGTTATAAATATTACATTCTATGTCATGAAATAATTAGAACATGCTAGAAAACCCTAAACATTCACCATATAATAAAAGTGTTTTAAATATGTAGTATCAAGTCTATCCCAACCTACCCACTATTAGGTTAAGTATAATCACAAAATAGATTAAATAATTGTCATTTTTTAATAATAATATAATTCATAAATCATAGTATACTTGATAAAAGATCCACTATAATATAATACTAAGAAAATTTATATATGTTGGTGTTGATAGATTTAATTTCCCAAAATTTTACTTTAACTAATACATCAATTGTAGATAATAATATGAATGTCATGTGACCCTGAAATTCCATAATGTTTTCATAAATGTATGATAAATTTCATGATAATCGAATAATAAACGCATTTAAAATAGAAAACATATAAACTTATCATATGTCCCTAAATATAGTCCTCATAATGGGTAAAAAAAGTAAAGAAATGTTGGAATTAGTCACATTAGATTTGATTATACACTCAATGTTATTAGATTCTTGAAGAAACCTGTTGGTGAAAAAAAATTAAGGTGGAACAATGTTATCATAGATAATGGTCACAATCATAATTTTCTAAGTGAATGAAAAAAAATTTGGTGTGGTACATGTGGTCAAATTATAATAAAACACATGTACATTCACTACCAAAGATGGGTCAATGTTTTTATTTGGGAGATGATCCAAATGAAATAATTTTCTTAGTTGTGTGGAAAAAAATACTTGTTATCTAATGTAGAGTGAAAATAGACAAGTCATAAGAATTTTTATCATTTAAGAAAAAAGTAATTAGAGAAATTGTTAATAAATTAATAATCACATGATATCCCCATTCATACATATGGTCACAATCACATGTTTGATACTTGTTAAAATGGGAATATTTGGATGATGAAAAACAATCCAATAGAGGAAAAATAATAATTATTTTGTATCCTAGTTCATGTGGATGTATGTTGTTCGATGACACACAATTAATTAGATGGAAAATGAACTTTGTGTAATTTATTTATGACAACAATAACATTACCTTAAATATGGTTAATTCTTAGAAATATGAGGCATTCAATATTATCACTTGATATGAAATATTATTGCTAAAGTTAGTAAACTATAAATTAAAAAACATTACATTGATGATGAGATTTGATTTTTCAAAAATCATTGGGGTAATTTTATTCAAATAATCGATTTAACATCATTTATATATGGTAATGACTCTATAAAAAATATATTTATATGCTGGGTGGATCAAATTATGAATAACATGGCTCAAACAATGATTATTTAATAAAAACTACAAAATACATTTCAATGGGAATGACCACTTAAGTTACTCATTATTTCCAATAGTTCTTTATTGTTACCGAATAATAAAACAATTAATTATAATAATATACTATAATAATCCATAAGTAAATTTATTAAAGTTTTTCATGATTAAATATTATTTTATTAAGAAATATATAAACATAATGATTGAAGAGCATGGTAGAGAAGTATTTTAATACAAAACATTTTCTAGAAGAAGAGAAAAATACTTATTAAAAGTTTTTAAAAAATATTTCAATGAAATGACATGACTTTTGTTGAAAATGAGAAGTTTTTCAAAATATGTATCAAGATTTGAAAGATAGATATATGTTTTATTGCACATAAAAACAATTTTTATGGTGTAATGTGATGAGGATGTAATACATATAGGGATTATAAAGTTATATAAAATATTAAAATAAATATTCTAAAAATAAATATGTATATTCCTCAATAACATCTCATATAGAAAATCTATCTAATTAAAAATAAGTAATAATAATTTTTATAGAGACCATGAAGCCCCAATTCAAACAAGAAAAATGAAAATATATTAGAAATCCACCACATTATCTCATATAGAGCTGAAAACCCTTTATGTTGTTGCTAAGGATGGCCATTGGTCTTGGGAAAGTAAAGAATATCTTGAACAAATAGGGGATAAATTGACGTGAAATGTTTTTAATAGTATCAAAATTAAAAATTTATTCAATAATATTTGGGTTTTTTAGAAAAAATTAATGAATATTTAATGGAGACAAGCAACATGTCAAATCTAATATGAAAATTTTATTCTAAAATTGAAGGAATCACTTTGAATTAGACATTACCATCAATGGCTCAACATGAAACAATAAGATTATCATTTTTTCTGGCTGCGAAAATATAGTTACAATGTATATCCAATGGATTTAAAATAAGAATTAATAAATGGATTCATAAAATAAGAGGTTTATACTGTAAAACTTGATA
Organism: Viscum album; assembly: GCA_963277665.1. NCBI lineage: Eukaryota > Viridiplantae > Streptophyta > Magnoliopsida > Santalales > Viscaceae > Viscum > Viscum album. The sequence continues at coordinate 20,637,106 of OY728159.1, read as the reverse complement.
GTTATATTATTCACAAGGATGAAGAGAATGTGTTTCAATTGAATAATTATTTAAATATCCAAAAAAATCACTATGGTCAGGGTACACACAATTGTTTTTTTAAAAAGTTATATTTCAAAGATAAGGTATTGATAAAATATTATGGATTAATATATTAAAATGGTAGTATATATTAGTGAGAATATATATATATATAATAAATTATCTTTGGGGGCATGAGTCCAACTCGATGAATTCTATTTTCCAAATTCAGGAGTTGTGGAACTGAGATGTCCATTCTTGGTTGAATTTCTCTTTTTCTTAGCCTATACGTTATTTGAAAAAGTATGGGAAAATTATTTCCAAAAATAAAAAATCTACATAGGTATTAAAATAATTTCAAATGGGGGATTCTAAGCCAATGAAAAAACCATAAACCCAATTTAATGAAACTACCAAAATATGATTTAGGGTAAGTTGTTTATGTTATAATTTATCAATCAATAATTAGGAGTTTTCTGTACATCTAATCCAATAAACCAAATTTCACATGTTCTACATTTCATATATCCCACTAAAAAAATTCCTAATGAAATGGGTCTATATATTAGGATATGAATACCCATTTATATCATCAAGATGGGGAATTTTAAGATAATTTGTTACAAAAAATCATTTAATAAACACTTAGTTTATAAAGATATATATTGGGAAGTTTTTTAGATGATTTTATGTCATCTTATATAGTTGTGTATAATCATAATATTTCATGTATATATTTTTTTAGTAAAATTAAAAGATTGAAACTTACTATGAACATCATAAGAAGAATATATAATTTTAATACATGTTTGTAGTTAGTTTCTATTAATGATAAAACAGGTTACAGACATTCAATTGGAAATGTAATCTTCGTTTTTGATCAATTATGATCTAAGAAAGTTATATATATCAAAATAGAAATCTCATTCACTGTTTTAGGACCAATAATCATGACAAATAATATAATTTTATAAAGGATATGGTTTAGTAAAAAGTGGTAATATTAATGTATTTTTAACTCAAGTTCATGTGGCAAATATCATGAAAAATAAATTAATATTGATTTATTTATAATGAAATTGGTTGGCTTATAGTGTCTAATAATATCCATCACTCTATATTAGTTAGAGACTAAAACCCCCACTGCATCATGAGTATTTCATTTTAGATAATCATAATATTTCTCTTCAAAATTATATGAATGATTCTTTTAACTCTATGCTATGAAATTAAAAATGAGTTATCATTTGGTTCACTAAAAAATGTAGAACATTATTTATGTTTTAAGTGGTGATATAGTTCAGATGTTCATAGTGAGTGTGGATTGTTATTTTTTATCAATAAAGGGGGATAGATCCTTCTCGATTAGTTGGGGGAGTAGTTTATAATGGTTATGTTTAAATATAATTTAACATAAAATAGTATTATAATGATTATTAATTCATTTAAACTCTTTTCTCTAAAGCTTATCTTAGTCCATGTGATGTTAGAGTTTCCTATTGGGGAAATATATATATACTCATAGAATAAAAGTTGATCCTTTAGTGGTAATAGTAATATTTTATTCATTTTGAATTATTTCAAGAAAATATGTATTTAATTTAATTTTTAATCTTCAACAAACCCATAGGGGGATAATAAAAAAAGTAATCTTATTTGGATTTAATTTGGAATGTATTGGTTGAATTTTTTTGGTGGAAGAATTTTGGATATCTCCCCTACAATATTCTTAGTTTTATTAATATATGATAGAGTTTAAATACATTAGAGTGAAATATGTATGGAAGATAGATACCAAGACATAACATTTTAGGTTTCATTATAGGATGTTGATGGGTGAAGTATCCTTTTTTCTAAATTCTAGACATCCATGTTACAACACCATAGGCTTTGATTTGAGGATGGTTAATTTTTGTTCATTTAACTTTCGTGGCACTGTATAACTTGAGAATATGAAATCAATATTTTTATGACATATTAAGACATATATAAATAGAATGAAATAGAAAAGGAGTTACCTATAAATTTTATGTCTTTCACCTTTGAGAATTAAAAAAATATGTCTTCCCCTATTAACAAAATTTTATTAAAGAATATTTATTTGGCTATAGCTAGGGCTGAATATGGGAGATGTGTATCAAATTCCTAGGATGTGTTGAACTTATTTAGAAGAAGAAAACACAAGGTAAACCATATAGAATATTACTATTCCAAGTTCCATGTTGACACAATTTTATACGTAGAGACCTGTGGAATTAGAATGACTTCCTATATAATTTCAATTTTTTTAATTTAGTATCATTTCATTGGAATTTATGATGTGGAATAAAACCAAATTCTGACTACACTTCAATATTGATTATTATTCAACATAATGAAAGAAAAAAACATAATGTTGAATAAATTTGGAACTCGTCATATATTTAAGGACCATTTCATAAGGGTCACCAACTAACTATCTATTTCAATAGAGTTTACAGTGTTCTCACACCATGTTGGATAGGTTTCACATAAATTAAATTGTTGATATATATGAACACATAAACCAAAGGACTTGTACATGGGTGACATAATTCTATTATAATTGAATACATAGTCACACTAAGTCTATAAGGGACCATTTCAATGATGATGAAACATATATCAACTATTTTGTATAATCACAGGAGATTATGGAGATAAATCTAAAAATATTAGTGAATTAACCTAATTTTTTTTGATCTACTTAGAAATGGAGGGACAGAATATAGTGAAATATATCACACCTCGACCAAAGATGTATTACTTATAAAACATTAAGGAGAGTATTCCATTACATGGTGATTTTATTAAATATGATGAACATTCTTTTGAAATATATACATTTCCATGGGAAAGTGGTTTCTAGAAATCCTATTAGAATTGAATAAAAATAAGATGATGTTATGGATTTGTTTTTAAGGGTGATTATGAAAAATAAATAGGATATTAATAATCATATTAAATTATTGATGGAACATGGAATGAAGTGAGAGAAAAAGTATTACATATTAAATTTTTTATAATATAGGTTTTAAAAATTATGTAAAAACATTACACAAAAGTCTATAAGAGTATATAAGAATTGGACTGTATATATGGAAAAATAAATAATAGATTATTTCTGATAATTGAAAAGATCTAGTAGTTTTTTTTATTCCATAACATAATGAAAATGAACAAGTAATTCCATAAAGCTGTAGGAGAATAATTCATAGTACATTACTAGATTCTATCAGCAATGGAATTTTTTCAATCATGGGTGGATGTAAAACACCATTTTCGATTTAATATCTCAAAATATAGTTTATGAGATTATCAACATCATATATTTTAATTTATCACCTATTAATGAATAAGTGTAGTTATTTTTTCAATGTTGTTTCATGAAAATAAATAGAGGGGGTCAGTGTGAACACTATATTGTTTTATTATTTCATATATTGGACTTAATGTCTTAGGTTCATAGGAACATAACCATGTGTTCACCCTAAATTAATTAGTTTTCTAAAATCAATTAAAAATTATTACTCTCATTTTTTTCTATTTATCTACTAATGATATATTAGTTATAGAGAGAAAGGGTCATTAATCAGAATGGTGTAACATGTTCATGATCTGGGAAGGAAATTTTATATAAAATAATACCCTTATTCACCCTCTTTTGTGGTATATTCCTTGATTTTGATGAAGAAGAATAAATGATTAATACACACCTAGTATCCAATACTCTCAAATAAAAAATACATAAATATATTTATATAACCTTCAATTTTATATTTTTAGAATTAATATCTATATGAACACATATAGATCATTGATATTAGTTAATTAGTTATAGGTTCTATGTAAAGGACATCTCAAAATTATAATCTTCATTTATTTAATTATATAAAATAATATATATATATATATGGATGGATATAATTATTTCTATCATTCGAATAAGTAATTTTATTTATTAGCGATAAGTATAGATTAAGCATTCATTTTTGAAATAATTTGTAATAACCCCGACCCCAATAGCCCAAATACGTTGTGGTTTCATTATTACATAAGAAGAGATCTCTGATGAAAAATTTCAACTGCCCACAAAATTAGAAGTCTTGGAGATCCTAATAAATATACTATTCCCATATTTTATTGGGGACAAAATATAAAAACATGTAATGGAATATATTCAGTATCACTAAACTCATTCAATAAACATTTATTCATATCTAAGGGAATGAAAGAAAATTAAGGGATAACTCTAATAATATGTGAGTGTTTTATTCAATGTAAACTATCAGGAATCAATAATGAATAATCCATACGGAAAGATAAATAATTGAAAAAAAATCCATTTAATTATTGACATGAGAAAAAAAATTCATGCATGGGAAATATAAATAAACATGGATAAATAGAATTATATTCTCAATGAAGTAAAATTATTTACTTTGGATGTCATGATATTAGATATCATGACATATATACTATCAATACATTTTAAAATATAGTATAAAAATATTTAATAAATCCCATTTCATTTGGCCAAATAATTTTCCACTGAGGCCTATTAATGCATTAAGGATTTATAATTTTTTTTCAACACCCATAATAGAATATCAAAATAATTATGCTTATATTTACTTATTATATTAATTCATGGAACTTATTTTCTATCATCAAATATTTATTTTGAATAAATAATATGGTTTATCAATATTTAAAAAGTTTATAAAATAAAGTTCAATGTAAATACCATATGTACAAATGAAATAATTTTTAGGAAGAAATCATATGCATGATAAAAATAATATTTTTATTTAATAATAATTTAATTTCCAAATAGAATTGATCGTAAAAATATTATTAACTACAAAAATGATAACCATCACAAAATTAATCCTTAAATGAGAGGTGACCATTAGTTAGAGAATAATATATGTTTTTGTAATTAAATAAATAGATTTTTATGAATAAAAGGAATTGATATTAAATATAAAAATATGATTTCATTCAAGATTATTATTTTTAAATCCATATAAAATGTATAGAATATGATATATGATGTAAAATGGTTGGGGTGGTGGTGATATCTATTATCATCATATACCGTAAAATGCATTCATTTTGGCTTTTGGTAAATATTCCATTAAAAATGGTATAAATATTCCATTAAAACCATTTCTAAAATTTAATGATAAGATAATATTTCATTAATAAATAAATTTCGTAAATAAAATGATTTTTGAAAAATAATTATGGAAATCAATGACATGTATTAAAAATATAACTTATTTTAAATGAAAAAAAATCATTTTAATTTTAAACATTTCATTACTTTAATCATGTAAAAAATACGGTGAAAGTTATATGAAACTATAAAAACATCAATAGATCAGTATAATAATAAATTTATTGGTTATTATTAATGATATGCTATTTGATTCATTCAAAAATTAATGAAAGAAATATCAAAAGATAGTCAGATTGTAAAATATCTTCTTACATATATGGGAACACTAAAATTGTAATATATTAAAATAATAAACATAAAAAATCATGAATAGATATTTATCCATGTTCTATATAACAAAATATAATTATATACACCACATTAAAGTGAATAGGTGAATATTAAAAAATAAGTCTCAATGAAATGGAAATTGAGACAAAATCCAACACTACACACATACCATTCTTTCAAAAGGATTTAAAAACAACTATAATTTTTTAATAAAGTTATTAATTAATAACAAAACCATATTTATATTTTTAATGTCATATATTATCCCCTTATAAAATTTTACCACCTATTTGTTAATAATATTTCCTTATTTTCGTTGATTTTTGCGGTTAGATTTCTAATTTTGAAATTCATGTTTTGTCATGGATGTTCCTGTTAATCTTCCTAGGATATAGATCCATAATATAAAATAAACAATTTTAAAAGTAAAATAATTAATCATTAAATTTAATTTTATAACCATTTAATAAATTCCTACTTGGAAAGTGAATCACATCACTTCATGGAGATGGTAAGTCATTCATATGCATGAAAAAAGTATATTTACCGTAATGGGTGAATACGTAAGGGGTTGATAATAAAATAACATTAAATAATTTAAATAATTTCATATTTATGATATATTTTAATTTTTTCCATCATTATGACAACCCATGTTAGTCGGTGATAGAAACAATTTCATCGACACATAATGCATTAGTTCGTCGTACACACGAGTGATGGATTTTTTTCCAATTTATAGAGAAAAATATGGATGTATATTATGAAATAAACAAAATAAATAAAAATTATATGGCAGATAAAATTTTAATATATTGTAAATGTAATGGAAAAATTAAAGGTATTAAAAGAAGAATGAAAAATAATGAACTTCATTAAGACGATTACCTTCGCTTAGTGAAACCTTATTTGGATCACTTCTTAAGAACCCTAGTATTAGTATATTAGGAATAAAATCACTCTATAATGTGGATAATGATTTTGGGGAGATATTTTGGCTATATTGTTTTGAGTCAAATGGATTTAGTGGTGTGACTATGTGAGGCCAGGGTGTACCCTTTTATAATTAAAGAGGAGTGCACTTTTTTTAAATACCCAAAACTATAACATAATGATAACTAAATATCACACCAATGTGCCTAAAAATTAATTAAATAGATAAATATTGGAACTTTTTTGGTAATCCAAACCTTCAATACATAAAAATAATCATTTTTTAAAAATGTCATTCCCCTATCCTCTAATATTAAATACTTTTACCATTTTAGTATTCAACACGATAACTAGTTTTTTTACCTGAGAATTGAACATTTAAGAATATAACAACATTATAAATATAATATAATATGAAAACACTTATTGAAAATATTAAATGAAATTTATCAAATAAAAATTTGATTTATGTGGAAAATAAATTTCATCAAAATCCCATATAACACGCAACACCTCATTTTACCATTAAATGTGTTAATTAATTTTTATTGTTTTTAATAGTGATTATGAAAATAAAAAAAGTTAAACATGTAATATAATATTTATTATTATTATAAATTATTATCCCAATTTATTAAATTCAATTAACATAATATTCAAAATTTATTATTAAAACAGACCTATAAATCGTATGAAAAATTTGTTTTTTAAGAAATTCATTTTTATGTTCATTTGATCAAATATTAAATTTATGAAACGTAATCACCATTAGATTGATATAAATAGATATAGTTATATATATAATCTAAAATATTAATTTTAATCAATCATCATTACTTGTGGTTTTAATTAGTTAAAATGGATAAAAATTATTTATATTTAATCAAAAATAGTTTTCTGAAAAAAAACCTTTTACCTCAAAGTGATCTTATCATTATTTCTATAATATTTATAATAAATATATTTTTATTTACATATATTATGACAAATTATAATGAAAGAAATAGTAATTTATAAATACTATGGTTTATATTTTTCATGTAATCATATTTCAAAGAAAATATATAAAAGAAACATTCTAGGTCTATTTTGACCAAGTATGTTCAAAATCGACATTCAACTTATAAAATTGGAATTTTATTCCAAGAAATATGAAATCTTAAATTTCATTATTGTTTTATTTAAATATATTTTCCAATTAATGTATTTGAGGCTCGAGTGTTATATTGTTTCCTCTTATAAAAATGTCATCCTCCCAAATTTCCATTAATATTACCTTCAAAAAATTGAGGGTGGTAATTTCATTATAATATACTATAGATCCCATGATTCTTCATTAATATTATTATTCCATAAAATTACTATTACCAGTCATGATTTAGGATACATTTACACTTTCTCTATTGTTTCATGAATCTATATAGTCTGCTCCCAGTAACATAGATTATGTTCCAATTATATTTCTTTAGAGGTGACCATAGGTGATGGGTCTAGAATGTAAATATATAACAATGAAATATTGAAAACATCATGAAAAATATATGGTATTGGTGTTATTTAAAATTAGTAATCCATATCTACAATTATTTTTAAAATTTCGTGTGGTTTGATGTACCTAAGGTTGAGTTTTCGCTTCACACATATCCTTAAGACACACTTCCATTGAGATACTTTCATGAATACATGATCTTCCACTTAAAATTAAAAATCCTTCATATGATTTTGGAAATAAATAATTTTATACATTATTATGGATTAATATGATCTTGTATTGTCTTCATAATTTTCATTTTATCTTCAGAATATTATAGACTTAACATTTTCCATTCACCAACTACATCCCTACAAGATGGAGAAATATCCAAATTCTATATAATAGTTAATAATTCATTATTTTAATACTTTATTGGGATCTATTAATATAGTAAAACTTTACCAAATATAATTAATGATCCCACATACCTAAATAGTATAGTGAAAATTACATTAACATTTCTTCCAATGTTTGAATAGTCCTTTCAAATTTCCATTAGTTTGAGGATGGTATAGAATTCTTAAATGAGACTCATTATCAAGATCCTTTTTATGAATCTTATAGTATTTGTAAGTAAAATGGTGATCATGAATATGAAAAATCATAGAGTTGATCCATCCATTAATATATTCTATTAATTTAGATCCTTGTGATGAACTCTCGTATTAAATATTCTCTTATAGATTGGAAATTATCTAAATTGTTCATAAAATTAACAAAAACCAATATTTTATATTTTATTCAACAAGAATATGGTAATCTAGTGAATATATATATATATATATATTAATTTTTTAATTTTTCATTACAGGAATTGGTATAGGTTTTATGACACATCTAGGATGATATACCTCAAATTTCAACTATGGGTAAAATAAAAATCTAAACATATAATTACAAAATTACTACATCATGTAATCCCACAAAAAATGTTCCCTCAAATACCATTACATATTTATGACAACGGGTTGTACAGAGAAATTATATCTATGAGAATTATGAAAAAACTCCATTTTTAGCTAAGTTAGAGTTGGAATAAATAATATTTTTCTATTTTTATGAATTCAGTATTCACAAATGATGTATTCTAATATCCTGTTATTCAAAGTCATAATTTTATTTAAAAAATAACCACAATTAGATTAAAAATGATTTGTTTTTTACATTAAATATGGATTTAAAATAAATTTAGAAAGGAGTGACATCACCTCTTACTTAGTAGCCCCCATACCCATGTTTACTAGAAACCCGAATGTATGATCCCTATGAATAACCATTTGGGTCTGAAACCCATGAAATTCCTTGATCAATGCCTTTCCTAACTTATTTTCTTTTCCTATGTGGTAGGGTATTGACAAATAATAATACTTTAGTAGATCGATCCATCATAGTTTCATCATGTTGATATATTTAATTGAAAATGTAAATTTTATTATTTTATTGTCTCTGTGTATCTCACATATCTCAAAATAAAGATAATGTATCAAAATCATCAAGTAAAATATTATATTTTTTAACTCAAAATCATGGTTTGGAATGTTATAATCAGGTATATTTACCATCATCGATTCATATGAAATAAAATTATCATTTTTATAATGACATTACCATTTCCATTAATTGATCAAAAACTATATAAAACAATATCATCATTACTATATGGTAGATTCAAGATTGGATCATTGAACAATTCCCTCTAAAATTTGTAAAAAAAAATTCATATTGCTTTTCCATATGAGCATAACCCCTTTACTTGTATGTCTAGTAAATGGGTTAGACAATCAATAAAAAATTTGAATGATTCATCAATAGTAACCATGTAACCCAATAAAACTACAAATATCAGTTATGCTAATTGGTTTTGGTAATTCTATGACATCATTCATCTTTATAATATTAACATAGATTTTATCCATTGAGATAATATATCCACGAAATAATCTTATTGAATCTATAAATTAAACTCAATAAATTTTCCATACTATAATTTTCATCTAAGAGTCACAATAATGATCCTAATTTTATTATCATCGTACTAATAGATTTTAGAAAAGAAAAACATTTCACCAATAAATACTACAAAACAATCATTTTTATATTCCTTATATAAACTATTCATTATATTCAAAAAAGAAATCATTATTCAATCCAAATTGAATTAAAATGAACTCATAGTCAACATACCTCATTTTTTATGTTGCCTTAGAAATATATTCCTTATTTATGTTCAATTTATGATAACTAGAGTGAAGGTTAATCATTTAATGATATTCATATTTTTATAGTTGATAAAATAACTCAACAATGTTAATTAGGGGAATTATGTTCATTGTATTGATAGCACCGAATTACCTATAATAAATTTACACCCTAAAATATCATTAAATATTATTAATGATTATAATAAGGAATACATAGTATGAAACACTAGGGTGAATAAATCCATTATCACACAAATATTATAGTTGTTACTTTAACTAAAAAAGTCCAAAAATATCCAATCTAGGTTGTGTTGGATATGTGTTTTGTATCAATGACTAAATCAATAGAGAATGTGGCTTCAACCTATGGTGAATGTCTATGTAATTCCTTGTGATAAAAATAAATATATATCATTATAATAGGCACATAATAAATTTTATGACTAAAAGTTTCATATATAAATTTGTTTTCTCTTCTTAACAATGAATATAATTCATACGTTATACTATGGGAGGTTTCATACAAGGATCAAATGATGAATTACCAACTCTAAAGATGATGGATTCCACACATTCAAAGAAAATCATAATTTAATTATCCTTGAAATACAATTTATCATTATATTTTTAACTCCATTACATAACAAGGATTATATCAATGTCATCCACAGGTTTGATAAGAACATTCAAGAATAGCTCACTTTAATGGGTCATAATAGGGACAACGTGACACATTATTATCATAGTGTGCCTTTCACTATGAGTTTTGACTAATCATGGCCTAATTATGATGATAGGGAAGTATATTATATTTAGGGGGAAAAGATGGTATAAAATAGTGTGATGATGCTGAATTAATTAAATAATTGGTTAATTTTTTTGACTTGATCAGTGTACCTTCCACCATGTTTTTAGGTAATTCAACCTTAGTTGTTGTAATCTTGTAACATGGAATTCTCCCCATGGACTCTTTTACAACATATTTAAGTAAAAATGGATAATTAGTATGAACAATTAAACATTCCGGTATTGTTTAAAATAAAGAAATAATTGATATTTTTCTTCAACATAAATTCAGGATCAAGATGACTCTTATTTCCACAATTGTTCTAAACCACCAAACCCTTCAAGACTTTTCCACAAGCTTCTTTCTAAAATTTTAAGATTAAAAAATTAATTCATCATATTGTTTTTCATTGAAATATTCCACTTTTCATAGTGATTATATAAAATCTTATTCTCTTTATTCCCTTTGATTATATATCATTCATATTATTCCATCTCTATTTTTTGGGTCCCTAAAACTATTTCACTATATTATGTAAAATATTGAGAACAAGTACCCTTTAGAGACTTAAGTTAATTATTTTAATGATATAGTCAATCGAGTATTCTGTATTTAATATTTAATCCCTATGATAAAAATATAGTAGTGTAAATTTTTTCTCGTACACTATAATAACTTCTTCTTTATTTTTTCACAAGATGGAATTTTTCATCATTTCAATTCGTTGCTAATAAGGAAAATAGTTTTCAAGTAATTTTTATTTTAAATATTTATATTTCATGTTATCTATTTTATCATACTCTCTATTATTCTTTATTAACAACCACCTTTGATCATCATTTCCTTTAATGAAATGTGTTTGTAGTGTATCCTGTAACTTTTTATTGAATCCTTTATCTATAAATATCATCTGAATATAAAAAATACATTGATAAAATAATAATGGATTGTCCGACCCACTAAATGAAGGGGGAGTCTATCTAATGATTTGATCCAATATATGAGAATAATTCATTGATAAAAAAGGTTTTTCTATTAAGGTAAGGATATTCATCATTACCAAAGTAATTTTATCAAACAAGGCTATGGTTAGCTCAAATCCAATACCAACAGTACTGGGATTTTGCACAATGAAATTTATACATTGACCATGAGTATTGTTAATGTAATTTATTCTATGAACCATTTATAAATAATATAATATAATTAATTATAACTTTATTTTATGAATTTTAAATCATAATGTAAAATTATATACCTAGTGTAATACCAACCATAAAGATAATAATTTATTGATAATCTAGAAATTATAAACAAGGTTTCATTGAGAAAATATTTCTTTCAAATCCGTTGAAATTTTTGTAATGAGAGTTTGAATTATCCCATGGATGAAAAACTAGGAGTGTCATATGAGTTATTAAACAAATCTAATTTTTATGCACCATGTGGTGATTGTTTCAAATCACAGTACCCTATTTTGGAGTTACTACCCATTAGTCTAACTATTCCAGACCAATATCCAAATTTTGTATCCATACAAGGATAAAATACTAGGAAAACACACATTATATCTCCCTTAAAAAACATAATGATATTATTATGTACTTATCCTAAAAATATATTGTATGGATATATTACTTAATATATTTTTCATTAATATAGTACCAAAGGTATCTACTAAACATGAAAAAATACCAACTACAACCACCCCTACCAAAGTATCCAGGATTGGGTGTTTAATATATTAAATTATCATAGATAAAAGGGTTAAAATATCATAGAACATATTAGTTTAGTAGTCTTACATATATAAATATATACATGATAACAATTTTACATTGGGGGTGAAATATAAAATATAATAATGGGAAACATTCGAGATCCTTGAAATCATTCAAAGAAATCATCTTCATATCTTGGCGAAGGGAAAACAAATAAGGTTGGTCTCAAATACTATGTTAGGGTTACATTTTGTGGAATCTAGCAGTATTCAAAAAGTCATAACTAGAATAAAAAAATGAATACACATTACTTATTAATCATTTACATGATCTTAATATACATGCATTGATAATATAAATACAATAATCTCAATCATAATAACCTCATAAATATAAAATAAATAAATTTTTTAATTTTTTAATTCATTCTCTAAAACATCTTGATATCTATACTATAAAAAAATTCATAATAATTTTTAAGTATATGTGTACGAAGATATTTAATTTGGAAAAATAATGTGTATCATGAAAAAAATGATGCATCAAGGGGATATATAATGTTTGGCCAAACCCATCACTATATATCAAAATGATTACTCATATTTTGATTGACATATTTAATTCAATATAATTACTTTTTATCTTCAACTATTCTTATTGAGTAATCAATATAATTATATCAATATTATCATATTTAATAAAATAACAATAAATATAAGCAATATATGGAAAAATGAAATATGGTTTAGGTAATAGTCATATCCCAGGTACAATGAATATGGATATTTAAGTGAAAATTAATTTCTAATGATGAAATATCCCAAGGAATTTATTTTCTCATGATATAGTTAATAATCCCAAAAATAATCAAGAAATGTTAGGTTCCATCAACTCATCAAGAATATAGATTTTTGAAATAATGGTATTCCCATAGGAAGAATAAATAAAATATAATAAAATTATTATAATAATTTTTCTTAAAATAGTATTTCTTTTAAAACCATTTAAAAAGTGTTTAAGTATCTTCATTTCGTAAAATCATTATGGTGGCGGGAAGTCCATTATTATCATATATATAAAAAAATCTTATTTTTGAAAAAGGATAATATATTGAATTGTTGAAATATTTTATTCAATCCATTTTAAAAATTATATCATAACATATAATATACTTAATAATTTTAATGAGTTAATAAAAGGGATTTTATAAAATAATTTTTGAAAACCTAAAGATAGAAGAAAAATATATCCAATTAAAAGAGAAATAAAATTTGTTTTTCATTTAAACATTTCATTAAATGACTGAGAACCAATGAGATAAAATACTCGAAGACAATTAAAAAAATACTAAACAATATATTTTATAAGAAATTTTTTGAACTTATTAGGAATAAATGATATGATTCCTTTAATGAATTTTAAAACAATCCCAATAGAAAGATATATTTTAAAATAGATTTTTACTAGTTTAATAACATTTAATATATTACCCCTTGAAATAATAAACATTAATTAGATTATTAACCATTATTAATATATATATATATTCCAGATAAAAAACAATATAGTGTAGTATTTGGAATAAAAACAAGTTAATAGGTACATATTAACAAATATTTCTTAATGAAATAGAAACTAAGACTAGATACCTAACCTCACCCTTACCTTTGGATGAGAACGATTTAGAATTGTATATAATAGTTTTTTGTATTTTATTAATTTATAAAGTAACAATATTCATATTCATAATATCACATATGATCTTTTTATAGTATTTACCTTTAGTTTGTTAATAATATTCTATTATTTTCATTTTTGTATTTTTCTTTATAATGTTTATTTTGTTAATGAAGTTTTGGTTCATGTGTATATGTTTTAGATCTATCATATCCAAAATGATTTTATGGTTAGTATTATAATATTTACTCACTATAAATATATTTACAACCATTATTGAATGTAAGATATGGTAAATTATTAGCATCGCTTCATGGAGATGATAGGATGTGTGTACACTCAAGTAATGATATCATAATTTTAAAGGATAAAAGGGTAAGGAGTGGATGATTTATTAATTTTTTAGAATTCATGTATTTTAATATTAATCATATATATTCATTACTTCCTTCAATATGACTATCCATGTGAGTCGATGATGGAATAAATATAGCATCAGGTGGTGATGAAGTTATCCTCCACACACCAAAGTGATGCATTTGTTTCGAATATGATAGAGATTATGATAGATAGATGATATTCTATATGTATAGTAACATATAATTATATTTTGTATATTAGTGTTAATATATTTTACTTTTTATACCAAACATCAGGTATACAAATGGTAAACAAAATCAAATATATTAATTAAAATGATTACCTTCTCATAGAGAAACATCCTTCAGATTCCCTCTGATGGACCCAAGGAATGGTATTTTTTGTAGACTAGAATCTCAAAGAGGAAATATATCTTCATGGATCCCCATGAACTATAATATCTTATGGGGAAACTCACATA
Source organism: Viscum album (assembly GCA_963277665.1). NCBI lineage: Eukaryota > Viridiplantae > Streptophyta > Magnoliopsida > Santalales > Viscaceae > Viscum > Viscum album. The sequence continues at coordinate 20,621,858 of OY728159.1, read as the reverse complement.
ATGTCTTTGTTCAACAAATGGTTTCATATGTCCTTGCTTCCACATGTTCTCTTAAGAATAACTTATCACCTACAGATTGACAGACATAGAGAATGAATGATTCAAGTGTTAGAGGTCATTCCCTATAAATGTTTCCTTGACTATGGGAGTTATTAAGAGAAAAATATACCCATAGTTCAGTTTTCTTATTACAATTGTTTTCATAGTACCATCCAAATGTCTCTATATGAGTCTTTTTATGGTATTCCTTACTAATCACCTCAATTTTTGGCTAGAGGATAGGGAGGAATCTTTTTGTTGACCATTTCTATTTCTATTGAACTCAAGAAAAAGTCTAATTGATCATGATTTTCATGTTGATAGATCAATAAAGATATTATTAATATTCTAATTGATAAATAAGACCTCTTGGGTTCCAGGATAGAAATTATGTTTCATTTCATGTTTCATCCAGGTTTTCCACCGATAAATTCTATGTAAGGGTAATCTCTTTCCAAGATTCATTGTTTCTTTTCATGGTTAAGATTGAATCATACCAGGTTATCATAAGATGTAACAACCACATAGTTACCAATATATGAATGATGTCTTCCAAATATCTCATCCCAATAAATATTATCATGACTTATCACATGATTTAAAAATTTATGAGGTTCAATTTGATTTGGATGTGTCCTTCAAGGAGTACCAATTGAATATCATGGATCATATTTTAATAACACTTAGAGGTAGGTCATTTCCTTTATTATGAGGTCTAAAGAAACATGGCCTAGAATTATATGAGTGTAGGATATAAGTAATCTAATATAAGACCCCAATATCAAATGCTTTTATAAGAAGATCCCTCTTAACCTTCATAAATGAATCTTAGGGATGATAGGAGGGGAGGTTTTACAGTCTTAGAATTCAATGATGTATTGGATTATTTTTAATTCAATTATTGTTTTACCCTAGTAAATGTGACCTTTCGACTAAAGAATACTATTGTAGTGTTGTGGTCTTGTTCAATTATCAGTGTTCTCTAAAATGTATAATCATAGTTGGTCTCATGGTTAATGAATAGTTATTGATAAACATGTGACCAAACTATGAAGGTAAATTATTCGCATCTTGGGGTTGCATAGTTTTTCCTACGACAATAAGAGTTGGGCCACAACACCATCACAAAGGTATTATAATAGATATAGTGGTTTTTTCATGGATTATACATGGTTAGACTAACTGTGTGACCATCACATGAAAAGTGGTTCCTTTGAATGTTGAGGGAGCATGGTGGGTGTAGGTTTTGGCCAACCATGTGGCCAAAATTTTTGACACAATTTTTCGGGTGTTTTTCAGATTTTTCTATTAAACTAATTTTAAAAATCACCCTTATCTTTATTTTCTCTCCTATATACACAACACTCATTCTCTATTCCAATGATGCTCTATAACATATTTATCTATGGAGGTTGATAACTGCCACATTTAATTTTAATTCACCACTTATGTTCTATTTTGGTGCGATATTGTTTTCTCTATTTTATGGTTAAAGTCTTATTTTGGTGTTTTCTTAAATTTCTCTTCAAAAACGAACCTGATACATGATGGCTGATCATATGTGGAAGTAAAGTAGTGGTTATAGATATTTTTCTGAAATGTGGGGTTGTTTTCATAGAATATCTATCATGCTTCTTGTAGAAAATGTTTTTGAAATGACATAAAATGGTTCCTTATTTCCAAATTTAATAATCCATGATGTAATTTAACTGTAGTCCCTTATAATCTTTTTATAGGATGATAACCACATTGATTTTCACCCCATTGGGTCTTCCAAATTTAATTAACTCATTTTTGTAAATTTTCATGTAACCAAACCCTACTTATGTGATCCAATTAACATATAAATTGAATTCTCTTTCCTAGAAAATTGGTTAGATTAATTAAATTGAATAGAAGTGGACGGGAAGGAAAAACGATATGTTGAGTGCATATAAATTTGAATTAAATGATTTTTTCAAAATGATTAAAATTTATTAAGATGTAAACCATAATTGATATTAATATCAATAATCCATGGTGATTGGATTATGAATAATTATTAAGGGTCATGTTGAACATGGAATTTCATGCACCCTTTTATTGGGTGATGGGCATGACATATCACACCATTATTAATTTATTCAAGAAATGATTATTATGTTTCAAATTCCCCTACATTGGTTGTTGGTCAGTGGAACTCAAACCACTACCTTGAGTGATGTTCAATATGTCTCATATTCAAATGAGATTCAAGGAATGTACCCTTGTGGGAGACATTGGCTCATTAGACCGGTTGTAAATCCCAGAGTTGCGCCCAATGTCCAGCTTGCACTACGTATCCATTAATATTCTTATATATACCCTCTTTTATATAATTCATATATATACACACATTATATATATAGGATTTTTATATATTTTTTTACTTATTTGACTCATTTTGGCCTATACGAGAGTAGGTAGAGCCATCCAAATGTCCTATAAGAAGTATAGTTGGATAATATTTATTATTTACCATTTTTTTATTTTTTTATGTTATACTGGCACATTATTATGCTTTGTAAATTATATAAATTGTTTATAAATTTTTTTTGGTGGACTATTATGTTTATCTCACCCGTTACTTGGGATTTAGTTGGTACATGATTAGACTTTATGATTGTTGGGGTGGATAAGGGAATGTTCCCAGTCAGAAATGATTGATCTATTTAGATTATAGCATGTATCTTGGTAGTAGAGGACTGAGAATATGCTCGTGAAGCTAAAAATATATATTTTTAGTATTTTTTCTATTGTGAAGAATGGTGTATATGACTGTTGTATTGTATTACCATATACACTTTTTAGAATATCAATATTCCATGACATCACTATATATGACTTTGCTAATGGATTTTGGTATTTATAAATGTTTGTTAGTTTTTTATGCTTCTACGGTTGATTATTATAATTGTTTATAATTTTTCATATAATATATTATTCTTACACTATTATCAGTTTATTTGTTTTAAAAAATGAGAGGCATTGATTTCAAAGAATAGTCTACCGAACATACCAGCTTGTATACTCACTGCTAGTCTGTAGCCTCTAGAATATAAGGAGGTTCACTTCAGAACATTAGACCCATCAACATAGATAAAAATATTATTGGATACCGAATCCGGATAGTATATAAAATATAAATTTCTTTCTAGAGTTTTCCAAGATATTTCATCATAAAAAAATTCCCAACACGATTGAAAACAAGAGAAAAATTCATCAGACGCACTATCTGATCAGCCATGAAATGGTTGACAATATGAGATATCACTCCTCACATCCCATGGAGGTCTTATCTAGTTTGAAGAGACTAGACATACCATTTTCCATATTAACTTATCAAAAACCTCATGTGATGTGAAATTCTCCCATAAGTGATGATAGTTAACATGTCTATGATAAGGCACAACAAACAATTTTGAATTATGACATCATATTTTATCATCCCATGGATAAATAAGATTTAAAAGAAGTGATATATTCCAATAAAAGAGGAAAATATATGCAATTTTGTATATCCTTTTTCTGTGCCTAATAGTTTTTCCAAGGATATCACTACTCAAAAGTACAAATTTTCAATACTTAGTCTTTTTGTGATTGATATTGACAAAAAAAGTTAGATTTATCTAATTGAACAAATATGATATAACAGTATAGGATTCAATAACATTAACTCATACTATAGTCTATACAGAACATTGGTCTATATGTATCTTCAATAATGCATGAAACTACCCTAATTAGTGACAATGAGATACATCTCTACCACCATAAGTACTTACTATATTCTGGAACTGAAGATCTGATGTGAAGATACCATATCCACGACCTCATCCTCGACCTATTTCGATGATACTGTTTTATATTCATTATTATCATAGAGTAACTAATACTTCCCATGAATTTGGATCTTTTAAATATCCTATTAATCTAGAAGACACTAGAAAGGTCTATAAAAATCATTCAGGATGACCCATATGAATGTAATCACGACGCTCGAGATGGTCTCCGTCGCACTGCAGCTTCACGTGCCATTTTCGTCCACACTGTTGGAATACAATAGATCATTTAGAACATACATTCTATCCACCATTGTTTTAACAATAAACCATATGGTTATAATTTCTATGACTTATATAACTACTACCATGACATGGAATTTATCTTTATTTCATTGTACAATCATTTTCCCCTATATTACACCGGATGACAAGCTCATTGTCTATGATCTAATAAAATTTTTATTGATGTTATAAATTCACTAAGAGAGGATGGAATACCTAAGCCCATTCTAAGGGCATCACTCTAATAATAAATCATTACTGAAAAGATTTAGTGCATAGCATTGACGCTCGGTCAAACACACTAAATAGTCCAAGGTTGAAATTTTACCTTATTATGGTGTATAAACACTCTCGATTGGTCATCTATCAGCATTTGAGGGAAACATTAATTGTATAAGGTGGTATGAATTTCTTCCTAGAACATACCCTGATAAAAACCAACCTGAGTAATCACATCATAGCCGCACTTGGATGAATCACATAGCATATAGTTGGAACACATGACCCTCTAATATGGAGTCATCTCTAAATGGTCAAAAATAGATATGATAACATCTAGATATGACTCGGTAGGAAAAGGAACACTATATTCCAAGAAAATTATAGGAAGACACTTATGGAACTCCCGAAAATAATCATTCATCATAAGTGTAGGTTGTGGAGCTCCATAGATAGAATGTATCAGTTATATGAAACCCTCTCAAATAGGGGTTTCAGTTCCCAATTCAGGAATAACATGTTTTGTTGTAGGTTTCCCTATTGGACGTAATAATTGCGTATCATGGACCATAACCTATTGAGTATGGAAATCACTACCGTATTGGTCTACAAAATGAGGAGTTCTTAGTGTAAAAACTCTATAAATGATAAGGACATCCCACAGAATAAGACACCAAATAATATAGGATCACTAATTGTTGGGAAAATATCCCTCAAGGCATCATTGAAGTATTTTTGAGGTGATTGTGTTTGTTGACATAGTGGACATCTGTGTTGTGATTGTTGACAATGCAAAGCATGACCTACAAATTTGTTGACAAAGGGGATTTCATGGTGGAATGTCGAGTTCAAGAGCTGTGGTCATCTATCCATGTTTGATTCTAGAATGTCGATAATGGAAAGGATGATCTGGAGGCAGTACAAAAAGAGCTGATACAAGGTGGCGTCGTTTTCCAGTGTTTTCCAAATTTTTGGGCCTGAAAATCGACAAATGAAGAAAAGTATTTTCGGCAAAGGGACTTGCGCGCCGAGGACTTGAATTATAGGAAACGTACGTGCCATATGTTTTTCAAGATTAGAAGATCAAAATATGGCTAAGGAAACATGTTCACGCAAGTTTGGGACTTGGTCCCACAAGTATCTAGGAGGACAGAAGACTTGCACACCGAGACTGGGTCGCACAGGTGACTTGCGTGCCGTCGCGCAGGGTGGTCAATTTGCCTATAAATACTAGACCACCCCTCCTCATTCATCATCGGAGTTCAACAATTTGAGAAATCAGATCTCCCATCGTGCAGGTGTGGTGGACTTGCAAGTTGTGTGTGGGTCGCGCAAGTGAAGTTGCGTGCCGGTGGTTGAAGTTGCGCTCCAGTGTGAGAAGTTGCGCGCTGGCAATTGCACGCCAATATTGATTTGGGCGTAAAAAGGAAGAGGGTCGCGCAAGTTTGGAGTTGATGAAGCTTGAGTAGCGCAAGTGTCTGAGGAGGACTTGCGCGCCCGTTGTGACTTGCACGCCGATACTTGCGCGCCGAGATTGACTTGTGCGCCAGGTAAGGTTTATTTCCAGCAGTGATTTTCGGGCTGCGTGGAAGCTGGAAGTTTCCCTGATACCATTGGTGCAAAGAAATATTCATCTATAGGTGAAAGTTGTACTTCAATAGAGCATCTACATACAGAGAATGATTCATTCCTTCATGAAAATGAAGAGACATATGTGTCTATAAACTGTGAGTGGATCCTTTCCGGAGCAGTGAGCAAAGGAAGAGGAAGAAGGTGATCCTCTCCACCAGCAGTGAGCCAGAGAGAGAGATACAAGGAGTAACCCTTGGGAAAGCAGTGAGCTGACCCTAAACATTATAAAGGCAGTGAGCCTGGGCATAGAAGTGATCTAGCCCGAACCATTGTATCCACATCTAGTGAAGAATAGTGGAATTTGGTACGAACGGAAACTTGTCGGCGTATGCTCCTTGGATGTAGCCCAGTGAGGGTGAACCAAATAAAAATCCCTGTGTCTACTTGCTTACGTGCCTTCATTGAATTTAAAGCATCATCATCAGATAAAGAAGAAAATAAGTGATCATAATAAACACACAGGTGCAAACAAAGTGACCCTTGTAATAAAGGGGTCAAGATCCAGTGGGGCAGGAAGAACTTTGAAAAGGAATATCGATACCCTGATTCACCCCCCTCTCAGGTTATATAGGCCCCTATTGGTCCTAACACTAATGTAATAAGAAACAAAAAAAGGGAACACTTCCGAACATACTACCCCAACAACCCAGATAAAATTTTAGGGTGTTGGTAAGTTAGAATGTTTTAGATTACATGTGTTTTGGTATATAGAGTATAAATTGCATGTTAATAGGAAAACACAACTTTAGTTACACATGGAATTTCCATTTACCTGAAACAATTTTCTTTTCTAATTCAATATATTAATTTTACATTCTCATATTTTAATATACATAAGATAGATCACAATTAAATGGATTATTTTTCCTAGTTTATAAAGGGTTGTACACATTATAAACTGAGATCAACAACCATGTTATTGCAGCTATCACAACTTACATTTAGCCATATAATGTAACTAGAATAATATGAGTTCTTATTTCGCTAAATTCCCAATTCAGATTTTCAATGGACTATATTCTTTAAAAATTACAATGAGTACTCATTTTACCATATCCAAATATTAACTCATGTGACCATAGGTAAATATATTACATAAATATGAATTGTCTATTTTTGTTTTCATAATCAATTTCAATGGAAAAAATACAATTAGGATGATTTTTATGGTATATGAAACTAGTTTAACTTACCCCCATATGATTTTCTTGGGATAATAATTTATTACAACAAAAGAACGTTCATCAATCCCAAAAAAACTCTGGAAATGTAGTAAATTAAATTCACCTAATTAAAATTGAATATACATGGAATGTGAATCCATAGGTTCTTATAATTATGCATCTGGAACTTTTTCATAACTTATCGGGATAAGGAAAATCACCATAAAGCATGAAAAATACCACAATCCAGTTAAAACACCCAATAGTGAATGTATATGAATTGTAATAATAAGAACATTAAAGAGAAATCCCCATTAATTATACACAAGGTATTTACCCTAAATTTGGGATAACTACTCCCAGAAATATGTTATGGCCATGTTTTTACATATTCGAAATCACATGCTTATATTTCCCTTGGATTACTAAATGAAAAAAGTATTCAATACCACATTGTGATGTCTTAGACATGGCTCACTCCTGAGTAACTAGTCCCGGTAGGCCACATGGCTTCATTCATGAGTCATCATATTCCAAAGAAACCTGACTACTAGTGAGGTACTAGGGTGTGTCTTTGGGGATATTATACTATAACTACTTGGATTTTGAATATATTCTTTATGGATAATATATGTATTATTTTTGGGACCAATCGCTGAGATTACATGAGAATCTAAGGCCCTATGTTCCCATAATATGTTTTCAAAATATATTAAATACATTAAATATCACATGTCTGTATTTTTCATAATAATCATGAGTAACCCCAAAATAAGGGACTGTATAAAAACACCTAGGGGACCATTGATCTCAATATGTTGGTTTTACCCTTGGTTTGACAGAGCCTTGGTCAGAGCGGTCTATTTTTAGAAAACTTTTCTATAAGAATTCATGAATGAAATAAACTAAATAATTAATTTTTTTTTCTCAATTATTATGTGGTGACATATTTAGTCTATAATTATAGGGTTATAGAAATTTTTCAGCATTGGACCTTAAATCCAAGAGACCTAAAAGAAGTTATAGAATATCATTCTTGGTGGATGATGATGGATAAGGATCAGATTGTGGATATTCATGCCAACAGAAATTGTGAATCTTTTGAACAATAGAAATAAAACCTTTTTTCATCAATTATCAATTCAAAATCTAGGAATGTTTTTTTATTTGTGATTTTCATCAATGATTATTAATACTTATTGAAATATGATCAATTATACCAATAGTTTTGGTAGGATTATCATTGGTAGATTCAATTTTATGGAATTATTTTTATTTTTTATTTTTAGTTTTAATCCTTATTGTTTTTCTTCATCTAAGACAAAGGATTGAAACCAAATGAAAAATGTACAAGGTTTATTCCTAAGATTTTATTTCATAATTATTTCTCCCTAATTTCTTCACTTGATCATTATTGATATTTATTTTTTCCAACGGTTCGAAAAATTCCTAGTTTCTGATCATTGTGTATTCATTATTCTGAGTAAAATATCAAACCATGGGTAAAGAATGTGATGGAAGATTTGGTTTGAGACTTGATGACAATGGTGGATGGATCACAAAAGGATGAGGTTTTATATAGTGTTCTTATTCTTATTAGGTGGTTCATAGAGTTTTAGATGATGATTTTCTTTTCTAGATCCATTTCGATGTTCAAATTCTATTTAGGAAGTAATGTAAGGGAACAGTCGACATAGATCTTGATCAATGGAGAAATTTAAAATGGAAATCGAGGAAGAATTGGTGTTCAAGGGATGAATAGTGGAGAAACATACATATCTAAAAAATCAGGAGAAAGACAGTGTGTAAATTGGGGTAACACTCCATGTGGGGCCCATTCAGTGACTGCTATGGTTTCAGGTTAAAGATAAGGTCCACATGGCATGTGTCCACTATAAAATGTAATTTCACCCCTTCTATGAGTCTCAGAGTGTACTTTAGAAATTACATAAAAATAGAAACAATTATATATACAATTGGCAAGAAGTATACATGGACATAGACTTGGGTTGGTGTACATGGGCTAGTACATAGACATGGACACCATAGACGGACATAGTCAGGCAACACAGGATGGATAAAAGGTGTCTCTACATGTTTTGTAATTATTATACAATATGTGTATATAGAGACTTACATTTCATGTGAGTCTTCTCCATACAAGAAGACCTATGGAGATCTTGACACATTGTGTACCCCCATTAAGATTAATCTATCTCTTGGTTCCTTAGCATGGACCAATATAGATTAAGTGTGTTCCCATTGTCCATTACATAGATGTTACATGTGAAAATATGTCTATATCCTAAGATTTGGATCCCCTCTAGAAGAGGAGTCTCAGATAGAGATGTGGTTCTCCTCTGTGAGACTTTAGTGTGATCCTTTGTCATCATTTTTTCCAATATGTAGTTTGGGGAATCTTCTTGACCTCATGGATCAGCTTGTTGATCCTTCATCCTATATTTCATATCGGTAGGTTTGTTTTTATCATTAATATATGATCCCCAATATATTGGGTTGAACCATATTTTGATCATTGTGTCCTCTAGTGGTTTTAGGCATGAACACTTATCTAATTATCATGGTCTTACAACACCATTGATATTTCTTGGGTGTATTGAAAATGATCTAGATCTATTTTTTGAGATTCATTGATGAAAGAATGGATCATGGAGTAGAAACTTCTAGAATGATGGTTTCCTTTAACATAATCCTACGGTTGATAGTTAGTTATGACTGCTTCGTGGCATGGTTCCTTTCCAGATTATATCTGTGCGTTCTTGTTATAATTTGACTATAATATCTTGTATTGAGATAACTATACTTGGTGATATGTGTTTAGTGTTTTTTGGTTTTCTTTTTATTATTTTTATACTCGTCCATGCATGGTAATTACCAACATGTGTCATGTATTATTCCAATGTTGACACTTTTGATGATTTTATTGAATGATATTAATTGGGTGGAACATAACTGTAGCATTCCAGACTAAGGTGACTTATAGGGAGATTACATTTGAATTTATTCCTCACCAATCAAGCATGTTGGACTCTTTTCAGTCCTCAGTTGGGAATATATTTCTCCCCATATTCCTCTTTATTTACTTTATAGTCCATATCTATTGTGTGATTATATATGTATGAATACATTGTTTCATTTGTTTTATATTTTATAAATTTGGTGGTTTTATATTTGTCTATATATGGGTATTTTAGGCCACTTCCACCCATATTTGGGATATGATAACTCAACACTGGTCACTATCCCATAACCCATTAAATGTGGGATTAGGGTAGTCATAAGTTGAACCTTAAATATAGGGGTGTGAATGATAGGTATCAGAGAATTGGGTTCTACTATATGACCTAATTGAGTGAATTTGGTTTTGGGAAAATCTTATTTGTGTTTCTAGTTTGGATTTCAGGCCAACGACTCATGTGTTGTGTAATGACCAATGTACACATACACTATCACTCTGATCAACTACCTTTTGACTAGGTATTTATTAACATTTTTATAGGGAAATTTTTTGTGACAATCCACATTTAGGAATTTTTGTGCTTTCCATGATGATCTTGAGACAGCTCCCCATATATACCCTTTTGACCATGGAACATATTTTTTTATTTCTAGATTCCTCCACATAGATAGCCATCCAGGATTCCACTACATTATAGTGATGATGATCCTTTAAATGATGAGGCATTAGTATAGTAGAATATAATATATATATATCACATCAAGGTGTTTTACTAACCATTCCACCATAAATTGAGTAGTGTATAGAAATACATGTTCTATATAAATATCATCATCCGTTGAGATAATTTAATGAGTTTAATTGGTAGTGAACTCCAATTTTTAGGGTTGAGTTATACTCACAGGTCTATAAGGAATGTGTAGAATAAGTTCCTATCACATTTCTTCTTTTAAGGACATCAGAAGATTAGATGGTGGTCTCTGCAGTGAGTCTTATTCTGGGATATTCTAGGAAATGTGGAGATTAGTGGCTCAATCACATGATGAGACAACTCTCTCCTTGTCAAAAATTGATCAAATCATTATATAGGTGTCCTATATAGACACATTTTGATTAGTATGGATGCATGATCTTTTATATTTATAATAGGTAAACATCACCATGGTGATGTATTAAGAACGATTTAATGATCTATTGCATTAATAATTCATTATGGTTTGGGATAAGTTATTGATTGATAATACCATTGATAAGTTATTACACCAAGCCATCCAGGATTCAGTAATATTCAATTCCATTCCAACCTATTCTGGTGTACTTGACCAAGACTTGGTGGTGGATAGATTTTTGGCATAGTAGGAAATGCCAATAAGAGATAGTAAAGGGAACGATGTAGCTCATACCTTGGTAGTAGGAATTCAATGATATTCATATGAATACAACCTTGTTAGACACATTTTGAGGTTATCCCATGACATGGGGTTAGTGGTGCACGACTCTCATTGTGGATCAAATTAGAAAAGGTATGGGAAGTGTTTCTTCTGTGATGGATGTGGAAATTTTGCACAGGACTGTTTGAACCATTGTACAACTAACAATGAGATGGTTGAGGGAAATATGAGGTAGGTATAGAGCCATGAATAGGTTTTTATATAGTAATTAAGTCATGGTAAAGGGTATCGTAGGTTAGGAGGAGGTGGTCATAGGTTTGACCTATTACCACCACCACCACTAGGTGGTCCATTCTAGGACCAGGGATCCGGTGGACTAAGATGATTCCAGGTACATGATATAGATTTCAATGACCCCAGTTATCTTAGGATGATATAAGGTATGATCTGTTAGATTTATACTTTATCTACATTATTGATAGACACTTGTGTGATTCATTCCTTCCTTGATACTTATCTTTTTTTAGAATTACATATTAAAATTTATCCATTGGGATAACCCTTGTAGTTAGATAATCCAACATGTGGTGACTCAGTAGCTGTGCACTTGTTTTGAATGTGGAATATGAGGATTCGATGAATGTGGTTTGTATGTGATATCTTTATTTCAGAAACGAGGCTTGACAATATCATATTAGGTATGGACTACATATCATTAGTTCATTCCAATATTAACAATTTTAGGGGGAGGATGTGATGGGTCAACATTGATGGAATGAGGTTTACCTTTATGGGTGAAAAGGACACTATAGTAGATCGGGATGAGATGAGTCATTGGAGATTACATCATATTACTCACAAGTTTAATAGTATGACTGTTGGTACAGTGGCTGCTTTGGGCTATCGGATTTCTGTGGTGGAGGTAGAGTATGCATATGTAGTTATGGATGGTGTAATAGGATCACCTCCATGCTAAGAGATAGACTTATGAATTGAATTTTTTCTAGGGATGAAACTGAAGTCTACAAAAAAATATAGGATGTCTCTCACAGAGCTTTGAGAGATGAAGGTGAAGCTCGATGACTTGTTGGGGAAGGATTTGTAAGACCTAGTGTTTTACCCTTGGAAGCAACAATGTTGTTATCCAAGAAGGTACCTGGTAAATTATGGATATGTGTGGATTACAGGTGCGAGAATAAATCCACCATGATGGATAAGTATTGACTAAAATCGAACGAAATCCTATTTGTTTAGTTGAAATGGGAATGATGGTTCTTAAAGATTGACCTCATATTAGGTTATCACCAGTTATGACTACATGACATGGATATGTTGAAAATTTCATTTAGAAGTCACTATGGTCAATATGAGTACCTGGGGATATTGTTCTCCATAAAAATACCCCAGTAGTTTTCATGGGACTCATGAAATGGATCTTTCATCCCTTCATTGAATAGTTCATGGTAGTCATCATCGATGATGATCTAGTGTATTCAGTTTTTGAGGAGGAGAACGTGAGACCCATGTGGATGGTACATGACACACTATGAGAGCACCAGTTGTATGGGAATATCTAGAAGTGTAAGTTTCGAAATCAAGAGGCCATATTCTAGGACACGACATCTCAGTTGTTTCAATAGTATTAGACCTAATGAATGTTGAGTTAGTGATTTCATGGGAGCCAGCCAAGAGTGTTACGAGGTGTAGGGTTTCCTAGGGTTGGAAGGGTACTATCCGAGTTTTCTTTCTAATTTCTCATGATGGAAATCACCCTTGATATCTTTTCTCATAAGGGAAAAATATTTTGTACGAAAAGGTGAAATTTTTTCTTTTAGGAGCTGATGTAGTGTTTGAAAAGCACTCTTATATTAAGGTTTCCATAAGAGGGTGCCAGGTATGTAGTTTTCTATAATGCATCAAGTAACACAAATAGTTTTGTTCTGATGAAGAAGAAATCATTTATTAAAAATGTTCCACGTTCATTGAGACCACATGAAAATAACTATGTGACCCATGATTCAAAGGTAGCAATGGTTGTCTTCACACTAAAGATGTAGTGACACAACCTGACAGGTGAATGCTTTTTCAATTACTGAAATCACATGATTAATAAGTATATCATCTCTTATAAGGACCATAAATTGAGATAAGAGAAATTTCTAGGGTTCCTCAATGATTATGAATTTGATGTTTTCTATACTCTAGGTAAGGGTTACATGGTGGAAGAGGATCTTAGCGGGAGATATTGTTCTCATTTGTTTGACAACATGTCAAATTAGTTAACCTTGTTGAATTTCTCCTTCATGGAAATGGATAGAGATTCAAATATCCAGTCCATGATTTTACCCCTTCACTTTTACAGCTTGGTAGGGATCCGGAGGAATGATATACAGATTTTTAGAACATATATTCTATGATATCCACTGGAAATTCACTGGATGGATATTCATATTGAGGGGGAATGCTATCGTTTTCAAAGGATGGATGATGGTATCATTAACGTTGATGAAGGAGGGTTTGCGGGAGTTTCATAGTCCCTTTTGGAAAAACATCTTGGTATGGAAAAGATGTACCAGTGCTTCCAATATAAGTTTTGTTGGCCATGTATGTATAAGTGAGTTCTATAGATTTCCTCTCAATGACTAACTAATCAGTAGCTGAAGACTGATCATCGTGTTTCGACAAACATAGCTCAAAACTATTCGATTTTATATAGGAATTGAGATGGAATATCTATAGACTTCATGAGGGGATTACCACATAATTATAGGGGACCCGGTTCCATATGGGTGATCATATAGAAACTCACCAATTAATCTCTCTTATTTCCCATTCAAGAGAAGTGTTCATTAGAGATCTTGGGGATCCTCGATGTACCTAAGATAGTCAGACACCATGGGGTTCCCTCAATGATAATCTCTTTCCCTAATTCTCACTTCACATCTCATTTCTATAGGGGATTATAGAAGGATTTTTATACTCAATTGTTTTTTATCAAAAAAGTTCACCACCAAATGAATGGCACAATATAAGACACCATACATGTCTTGGAGAACATGTTGCGATCATTCATGTTGTACTTTTGTCGTAGTAAGGATGATCACCTACACTTGGTGGATATTATATAAAACAAAAACTATAATTTGACCATTTTTATTAAAACATTTGAGTATTTATATGGGAGACCCTATAGGTAAAAACTTTGTAGGATTTATCCTTGAAATTATCCATTCATGGATAAAAAGTTGGTGCAAACAACGTGAAAAAATGTTCGTATCCTCAATGAGTGGATTTAAACTACACAAAGCTTTTATAAGTCTTATACAGGGATATGAAAAAGGCCTTTGGAGTCCAAGGAGGGAGGTCGTGTTTTTTTAGGGTCTCACTTTGATGTGGATTGAGTTAATTTAAACACGGTATAATGTTGTCTATGATATTCATTATCCCTTTCCAGCTAATATGTATAGTTGATGATGTGGTGTACTAATTATCTCTACCTCCACACATAGACCTTATACATGGTTTCCTCCACATGTCATAGATGAGGAGGTACATTGGTAAACCATCACACATTATCGACTGGGGGGAGCTAGAAATCAAGGATAAGCAACATTTGTTTAGTACCTCGTTGAGATCGAGGATCTATAGGAGGGGATCCGTTAGGGGTGATTGATTCCTTTACTATGTGTCAACTGGAAGCATGAGATTCTTTAAGAGAGCACATGGGAGCATGACGCTCAGATTCATCATCATTACATACATATCATGGTGTAGACCTTGTTTTAGATTTTTGAGGTGAAAATCCCCAATGTCGGGAGAATGTGATGACTCATATTTTCTATAAATTATTATTTTTTATATTACATGGATTATTTTTTATACCATTTACTAAGACAATGTGTCATTCAGAGGCCTGATGTGCCCAAAATAATTGTTCGAAATATATTAAAGATATTTAATAGCTCATGAATGTAGTTTACTAATAATATAGAATAAATAAAACATGGGGGGACAAATCAAAATTTTGAGGGAACTTTTGAGTTCATAGTATATATTTGTTCCTAGGGGAAACATCACATTTTTAATATGGGCCATTTGTGATAAAGTAATCATTGATGTGAATGAATAAAGTAAATAAAATATTTTTTAACACTCCACTATTTCCCTATTTAATTATACATCTATGGATTTTCTATTAGACTATTCATCTATATAATAGAGACCTAGAATCCACTGGGCTAGATCAATATTAATGGACAACGAAGGGTCATGATCATATAGTGGATGGAAGAACCAACCAATTTCATGAATTTATTCAATGAGGGAAGAAAAACCATTCTTCATCAATGATTGATCCTAATTCCTTTTATTATTATTTTAATTTGGTTTCCATCCTGTTACTTAATCCTTGATTAACTCGATTTAATTTCATAAACATAATTGATACGTGAAACATTAGTATATTTATTTTCATAGATTTATTTTTATTTTAGTTTTTAGTTTTTTAATCCTCTTTGTTTGTCTACTTATATGACAAAAGATTAAGGAATAATTAACAATAATTGGGGTTCCTTCCTCACATTTTGTGGATTTCGAATTTCACTCCAATTTATTCACTCATCCACAATTATTATTTATTTTTTCTAATGTTTCGACTAAAACTTGGTCTCTAATAATTGTTTTAATTCTACTAATAATAAAAGATAAAAAATGTAGGTATAAAATGCAATAGTGGTTTTAGTTTTTGAATTTGTTATGGTGGTGGCTAAAATGAGGGAGGAAGATGAATATCTAGGACTCTATATCTTCCTAAGGGGTGTGCTACATTTTTAACAATAGTTTTTTTTCCTGGTACATTTTGAAAGTATAATTCTGGTGAAAATATGGAAAAAAAACTCAGTTGACCTTGATCCAATATCTATGGAGTTGTCTCCAAAAAAAATCAAGGAAGAATCAATATACGAGGGAATAATGGTGGAGAAACTTCTAGATCTAGAAAATACAAAGCAACATGCTTTATAAAATAAAATTACATGAAATGTGGTGATCATTCAGTAGTGAGTAGTGTTTATAGATGGAAATAAGCATCACATAGTGTTTGATCCCTATCCCACAATATGTGACCTCTTCTGTGTGGCTAATAACATACTTTGGGAAGTACACATACACTTGAAAATGTAGATGGCCTGGTGGCATTCCATATACTTGGATAGAGACAAGGGTTAGTACATGTGTCGATACATAGACATGAACTCCATACACATACATTTCATATGGGTATGAGAATGGTAACATGTTTCTCTACATACCATATACTTCTTATACACACCCATTATATGGAGACTGGCATGATGTGTGAGTCTTTTCCACACGAACATAAATGGGGATAGTTAGACATGTCATGTACACCTATGTACATAGTATCTACTAACATCATGAGTGTTCTAGATCATTTTTATATTGTTTGGAATAGTATAGGTTTTGTTTTTACCTTGGTCATTTACCATGAAGGTTCAATGTGGAATTACATCCATATCACTAGATTGTGATCCCCTCCAGAAGCTGAGTCTCTTATAGAGTTGTGGTGTCCCTTCGTGAGATTGGGCTGTGATCCAATATCATATTTTTCTCGTTAGTAGATTTTGAGGAATTTGGGTGGGCATCCCAAGAAAGATTTTGATCCCCCGTCTATCAATCCTTGTTGGTAGGGTTTGTGTTATCATTGACATATGACCCCATACATTGTTTTTTATACTATTTGGGTTCATGGAGTCCCCCATCGGTTGTGGGTGTCATAGGTTGTTCCAAGATTATTGGGATTTCCAAGGTGGGGATAAAGGATATAGAATTATTTTTTATGTGTCTCTAATGATATCATGCCTCATAATGTGTACATTTGGGTAATGATCATTTCTTTGAGAATAATCTTATTCATAATAGTGGGTTATGACAGCCTATGGTGTGGTGACATTCCAAATTATATCTAGTATTTTTTGTTATAAATTTATTTATATATCTTTTATTGACTATACTATACATAGTTATTAATGTTTAGTGTTTTCGGGGAGTCCTATTGAGTATTGTTATAATCACTCATTCATGGAACTTTACCGCATGTGTTATTTCTTACACAAAGGGTGACCCATTTGATAATGTGCTATGAGGATAGGGATTGGTTGGATAATTTCAATAGCCTAACATATCATGATGTCTTATTATATGATTTCATTTTACATTATGTTGTAACCTTTGAATTGGATTGAAACATTAAACTCTTTAGTTAGTCTTGTATTTTTCCCCCTTTTCCACATTCATTAATTTACGGTCATGCTATGTTGTAGGATCCTGTATATATGCTGATATTATTTAATATTTTTTATATTTCCACATTTTCTGGGCTTGGAGATATGTGTGTGTGTACGTACATTAGGATAATGCCTCCCATTATAGAGATATACTTACTGTGCACAATCCACCAGCTATAGTGTATTTAATGTGGGCTTGGGGTAGTCTCCGGTTTAACCTTCATGGGTCCAAATGTATCATATAGCCTTAGGTCAGAATGGTTCAAATTGATGAAGATTGATTAATAATAAATAGAAGTGAAATAATAAGGAATAATACTGAAGAAAAATCATAAGAATCAAATTAATAAATTGTCACAAAAAAATCTAAACAATATTATATAAAAAATTTGATGGCGTGTCTCCCAGAAAAAGTGAAACATGAAATCATGGAAGTTGGAATATACTAATATACATTATATATAATAGAATAAAAAATTTAAAATACTACCCAATAATCTTGAAAAATCTTTCAATTATTTTCTACCAAGATCCCATCATAAAGAAATTATTCAGCTTTCCATAGTGGGATTATTCTCTATGTCCAAAATTGCACTAATATAATCTTCCCCGGGGACAATAGAACCCAGATAATGTGATAGATAAATCTAGTTTGGAAACTTCCAATGACGTCTATACAAATCCTATTTGTGAATATAAACTGTAATAGTGTCATGGTATGTCATAATTAAATAAGTATAAAAATTAATTACCCATACAATCTTACACATTATCATGTTATTGAACATACATTTATTTAGTTAATTACATTCAAAAGTACAATATAGTGATCATATCAATGTGTTATAATCATTGGAAAGGATAATGATAGTAATAGAGGACTTATGGGGTTACCAAGAATGCTTGACCTTAGGGATGAAGCCAACTCGAAGTGGGACTCATATTGTCTATTTATAAGGGTATATGTGTAATTCATGGGTTACACAAAATGAATTCAATGTATGTCCATGGATATTTTCCACTATAATCTTAGTTTCATTATTATTGGGCCCGATTGGGTAAATCCATGGTATTGTATGTCTGAAGATAACAATTTCAATTCAAATTTTTTATCCAAGACTTTTTTATTTCTATATATTAATTATAATGATCCTACAAGATCAAGTTAGGGATCCTCAAATTGAAAAAGTCCATTTTCCAAGGTGATTATCTCCCTAGAGAACTGGCTGAATGGATCAGAATAGCCTTGTTTGTGTTCTCAAGGAATTACCTTAGGAATCAAAGGCTGTCTAAACTCATACCATTCCTACAAAGATGAAAAAAAAATCATATGTGGTCAGAACCATATATTCAATTCATCTATATACTTTTTCCTTCTTAGGAAATGTAATAACTATACCAATTTCATTTCATTATATCAATTACATTACATTTCTTATATGTGACTAGGTGAATTATTTAATGAAACCAATTATAAATTTTAATATATTCCACAATTCCAAGTGATATATATATATATATATACATTCCATTATACAATTTATAGTTTCATTTATTAACATGAAACACTTACCTTACTGTATCTCATGTTAAGTGAACATGAACAATGTCTCTACTAATCCCAACAAGGGTTATAAAATGAATTAAAAATAATTCACCCTACTTGTGGAGGTGGATATCATTGAGGTCTTGAACAGAAATTATTTCAATTGGAGTTATTAGGGATTTATATTAAAACATAGATGGTATAATATTAATAATATGACTTTAAGGAGAAATGCCTAGTGAAACTAGTTGGTGCACTATGGATAAAATTTATAAATGGAGAGACATTGAGTGAAAGTTCATTGACCACAAACCTTATACATGTAGTAGATACCTCATTAGGAATCAACCTTATTTTTTTCTTCAATCAGAATAAAATGAAAGATTAGTTTAATTCCATAAAAATAGGGAATATGATATGATAATAAAATATATCCATCCATAGAAGGACCAAAATAATGATGAAATAGTAATAGATAGCTTTCTGATGGCTTTCCAATAATCTTGATAGATAATTTTAAGATACCAGATAGATAAATGGCTTTAAATCCTTGATTGAAGGGACATGAGAGATTTTTTAAATAGAGGGATATGGTTCTATATTATAAAAGAAAATAATTAAACAGGGGTGATGTTCATAGAGGAATAATGGAAAAATTCATTTCGACCAATATTTATAGAGGTTCATAGTGTATCCATATCGTTTTCAAAAACTAGTGTCAATCATATTCCCAATTATTCCCCAATTCACTGTTCACATGGACTAGGTGAAATGTTTGTCTAACTATGCATTGCCCATGGGAAAATCCAAGGTCTCAAGTGTTTAACGAGTTGTGGGACCTTTAATCCATGGTGTCAAATTTTGGGAAAACTATACGACCCTTTACTATGAAATAAAACACCCCACATGGTTTAATCATACAATTGGGCATGGCAGCCATTATTTCAACTAACAATGGATCCAACTAGTTTTCTTCGAAATCAAAAAATATGGGCACCGAACAATCCTTGGATACTCCTAGACCCTATATAAGACTATAGGGGAAACATAGAAGGAAATAATTAAGTATCAAAAAAAGTTAATTTTTTTACCTTGATGAAAATACATGTTCTTATGCACGGTGTAGATTGTATTAAAATAAATGAGCTAGGGAACATCGGTTACCTTCCCTCCATGACACAAATATTATGTACAACATAATTTATGTTAATTTATTTTAAATATACATAAATAAAATTTTTTAATCATATATTGAATGTTCCATGATCTTTAGAGGTTTAAAATTGGAAACATGATAAATTTTCCTAAATCCAAAGAAATTTTTTTCTTTAGGGTTTTGATGAATCATTTTACAAAAAATAAATGTTTGAATTTTACTACATAGAAATACCTAGAACATTATCATACTGATTTCTACACTATTCAATGTTAAATACACTTAAATTACGGAGGATCCCATATTTGATGTTGATGGTGTGAGTTGTGTGTCCTGAGGTAAAAGTAATTAAAAAATAATTCATTCAAAGTATGTCAGAACGCTTTTTTGGAATATTGATTTCATGATTCTTGATTTTAGACTGTGAATAAATAATTAATCTTAGTAATGTTTCAATAAATTCATTCAGTGATTTCTTTCCTTTATCTTCCTCTAAATATTTTTCCTCCATTTTGGAACTCACCGATCTCACTTGTAATGGATAAAAAATTCCTTATAGTTGATTAGTCCCTCCTGGGATGGTGGATCGAGAGTAGAATTATTATGCATTAATAGATGTTATTAATTCAATTTTTGAATTACTCATGTATCTTAAGATCACATCATTGTTCATTAAATAATATCCTATAGTGACAAAGATATAATGATAAAAATCAGGGTAGGAACACCAATGTGGTAGAGGGGAGTGGTATAGTGAGAGAAGATCATAAATCCACCTTTTACATTTGATATTTAACCTAATAAATATAGATATTACTAGGTTACCATGAACAAATAAATGAATAAACATAGGTAGTTATAATTATCATGGTTTTTGTTTGTTAATTTTTCTATGAAATATCATAATTATTCTCCATTGTTGTTTCACAAGTGTTGATTCTCCTTTCCGTCATAGAGTCTAATGAATGGAAACGGGGAATACCTTAAGCACATTAAGATTCATCCTTTGAAGAACATCAAAAATTGACAAAGGAATGAACAAGGAACCCTATGAGAAGAGGTCGCACAAGTTTTCTTCTGGTCGCGCAAGTCACTTTCGCACCACTTATGGGTCCCGCAAGTCACTTTCGCACCCTATTTCATTTTTCACCCAAGGTGCCTAGTGGCCTATAAATAGCCCTTATGGGCCCCCCATCTCAGGGAATAATTTTCCAAAAATCAGATCCAAGCTCTGGTCACCCAAGTCTTTTTCTGACGTCTTCCGAACACTTTTAAGTTAATTATTTACCTAGAATGGAATCTCTAAAGAGGATGAATAAGGCGTAAGTATTTGAACTGATAAATACATGTTTACCTAAGTGTCCAACCATTAAGGTAAGTGAAGACACTTGCACGCCTCCTTTCCCTCTCAAGGGAAATTGTGCGCCACCCTTATGGAAGCCTATAGGGATGATACTAAGGGAATTAGTTCAAAGATTCCCAAGTATTTCCCTATGGATTCTTTGTCGCTCAAGATGAATCATGTCGCGCAAGTATACTTGTGTGACCAGGACTTGAACACCAGAACAATACTTGCGTGCCTCCTTCATAGTCACCTCCTTTCCTCAAATCCACCTCTCTTCTTCAATACATGGCCTTCAAAACCCTCTTAAATTCCATTTATGGAATGGTTCCTTCGTTGGCTTCCTTATATGAGAGGAATTAATATGGTACTTTTTCTTAGGAGTAAGTCCCAATCATATTTTCCCTTAATTGGGCCTCCTTCTAAAGATTATTCCCCAACCATAATTTATTTTGACTTGGGCTTCCTTTTCAAGAGTAAGTCCCAGGTTAAAATGCCAAATCTCCATAATGTCAAAATACCTTTATTGAACCTTCACTTAGGCAGTCATACATTCATAAACCCCGCATGATTTCTTATGCTTGCATCTTTCGTTTCACAATCATCAGTTTTACTGATACCTCTTGTTTCTCACACTGAGCATGACTCACGTGAGCTAAAAGTGTGAAAGTAATTACGAAATATCTATTTGGGCCATTAATCATGCATAAACATCATACTTATTCAGCCGAACTAGGTGGAATTTGATCTCTTCCTTGAAATTAGAGTATGTAGGAATCCTTTCTAATTTTCAAGACTATCATTCATTAATTATTTTCCATCCTATATGACATTAAAATATATAGTTCCTATCGAACTATGTGGGTTCTGATTCCTTTATTTTTAATAAGGATATGTAGGTAACCTATCTGTGGGTACGATCCCAACTATGAAATAATCATGTCTTTCTGAATGACAATAAAGTTCAAGTTCCCCACTAATTAGCTTTAAAACCAGTATGGTGATCATAATGACCAAGATATTTCTATATAATGTCTAGAAGGATACCATTGACTAAAAATCTCTAATTTATCTGGATGATTCTCTATTGATGAAGAACCTCAAACACATATAAAAGACTCTCTAAATTACCTATATATCAATCATTGATTGAAATATCTAAAGGAAAAAACACATTTTCATGCCTGGTAAATTAATAAGGATTCATGAACATAACATTAATCTACAAGGGAGTCTCAGAGTATACGATAATTCCCCCCAAAAAGGCATGATGAGTCTGAACTCCCATCCTCTCGACCAATGATAATTCTTAAGCCTCGTTAGTCCATAACTAAGGGGAACCTACCTTTGGAAAGTAGGTCCAAATGGATATTGAATCATTGGATGTTTCCAGTTCTATGAATAAACACATTAGAAACCGATTAGAATGTTTGAACCTTAAAATGAATAAGGTCATCCTGATTTCCAGAAGGAACAAAAAATTGTGAACCCGATGTGAATCCTTAACCATGTTAAATGATGTTTTACTTATTTTTTAGGCCCCTATTTAACTCAATGTGAGGGCCAACAAAGCAATAAATCACATATGTGTTCATCCAAAAAATTTAGTCTAGCCAATATTATCTTGATTATGTCTATTATATCAAACATGCACTCTTTTCCAAGATCTCTCTGAAATAAAAAAATGGCTTCTTTAAAGTTCACACTTATGAATGCCTCAGATGTTACTCCTACTGGATCCTCATACACTCTTATAACAACATCTCCTACTCAGTGTCTTCAATGATGGGTCTCAAATGCATTGGTGAGAGAATACCATCAACATGGTTCCATCCCAACTTTGGAGGATACTCGACAAGCCCTACAAGTAAATAACTCACCCTGGTTGTGTGGATAGTGAAAACCAGTGGTCAAGAAGCAGGTGGTGCCAACCACCATATCCAACTATTTCAGGTCGTTATCCCTAGAACACAATCACAACTCTCTCCCATATTATAGGGTGGTGAATGAAGATGTCACCCAAGGAATCAATTCATGAAGACATGAGTCCTTTTTGAGGGAACCCATCAACAATCGCCGCCAGACTTGTGTTGTAGTGAACCCTCAACATGATGTGGGTATCACGTTTAGGGGTTCAGCTCAGGTTCCTCAAACTTGTGCACGCAAGACGAACCACCAAAGGTGAAATTAGGACAACAGAGAGCATGTCCTTAATTATTTCCCCTCTAGAGAAGTCCATCAAGCTCACTTGATGGAAAAAATGAGCGGGAATATACACCTGTACGTCCGGATTTTACTGCCCAGCCGACTCGTCTGGCAGTAACACACCAATCCCACCTGGAAATTCTAGCGGAGTATTATAGGCAGGCATATACACCGATTTATAATTCATCATCTAGTCAACAGGCTTGTCTAACTTCAACCAAAGAAACTAGCCAATTAAATATGGTGTAGAACAATCATCAAGAACATACACCTGGAAATCATCAGGCTAACCAATAGTCTCGTTTGGTAGCACTCGGAGATGTCAATTAGAAAGTTCTAATTACAAGTAGGAGGCATACACAATTTTCTTCCCCCCACATATGAGTGCTGTCAGAATTCATTGACCGGAAAAGGAGGAAAAGAGTAGGTACATGCACCTACTCCAGGCACGGAATGGACATATATTCCCATTCCGGTAGCTGAAGTCACCATGCACATTCTAACAATCGGGAAAGAGCATAAACAAATCCCTACCCATATTCTGGATACCTGTCAGAATATTATAAAAACTTTAGCAGCATCCTATGGAAAGAATAATAAATCTATCCCTATCAGTGGAGTGACTCATCAACATATCACTCTAGAGAAGATACACAACTCTGTCCCATTCCATGAGGGTTGTGGGGCATACTCCCCCATGTCATATGGACAATAATGTCGGGCACATACAACCAATTTGAATAGAGATAATCAGCCTAACCTGACTGTTTCTCCTGAGAAGGCATATACCCCTTCCTATAATAACTAATTTTGTAAACACGTGGTTTCATAAGTCAGTAACACACCATCTAATAAAAAGAACCATCCAGCACAATCAAGAAATCAAGAGCCAATCTGCAATAAGGCCTCGCTCGATGCTGGAGTTCTTGCTGTGCTCCGACAATTGTCTATTGCAACTCAAGATTCTACTCTCTCATTTCTAGATTCCGGAAGTAACAAAAATAATTATGAAGGTCTTCATAAGACATTTCCTCATAAATTCTTACATCATGACAATTTGGTCGATCTTGAAGTATCATCCTATGATGAGAGCCACAATAACCCACTGCGTAGCCAGAAGACCATAGAGCAACAGGTTTCATCTTTTGCTGTAACCCACTATGGTGGTCCCCCCAATGATGATGAATTTATCTATGAAGGTCCTCTCTGTATTTTTAATTCTAATTTCCTGGAAAATTCTTCAATAGACAACGCAGTAACGAGAAATCCTTTTTATCATGAGTCCCTAGCAAATGCGAAGCCAGTCATGTTAAAGCCTTACCGCTAGTGGATGAAATACTTTCCCAATCAGAAGATAGTCCGGGGTGTAGTTCATTCTCTGAACCACCTCTGGGTCATTCATCATTAAATTTGACAAATTAATTCTCTACTAATATTGTTGAATCTAATGAAGAAAAAAAGAAGCACCAGTTTTGGCCCAATCAAGTAGAGGAATCTTCATCAAAGGATAAGGAGGAAGTGATGAATATGAGAAAACAACTAACGAAAGGTGAAGTACCAGTCATGTTTTGGCCTTTGGCTAACTCTCAGTATGATATTCCAAAAATGATTAATAATGATTGTATTCATGATATTCGTCTCAATATGTGGAAAACTCTTTGTCACTTAAAAGAGAAAATATTATCCTATTATGAATATGAAAATCATGTAAAGATAATAGAAGGGTTGAAATGCCAAATTTATTTGGAATCTGTCTCAGTTTCCCAACATCCAAATGTTGAAAAGCAGCAGAGAGCCCTTCTGCATTCATTCCATGGAGCATTAAAAAGGGTTTTCCAGGTAATTACCAATTCCCCATCTAGTATTCGTATCAGGGGATGGATTGTTCATGGAGAACTGCATTTCACTGTACTCTCTAGTCAATAAATCCCGCCAAATGTTCTCTCATGAAATGTTATTTCCCATAGCTGGCCACATCTAGCTGGTTTTGTACATAATCATAGGCTTGGCCATGAAGATGCCTCAAATAGTTCTTCCCAAAGTCAGGAATATAAAGAACAAGTTGTCGAATTACTCTTGCATTAAGAAAGTGAGAATATAGAACTGGTTTCTCATTTAGAGCACACTTGCCATTAGGTGATAGAAGTGTCATAAATAATCAAACGGTCATCTGAGCCAGGTGATTTGAGTGGATGTCAGATGATGCATTCTGCTAATTTCTAGACTGAAGTTAGCAAAATCAGTAGAGATTTTAAGAAAGTTTCAAATGTAGTAGCTCAAGAGCCACTATAGCTTTCCTGACTGGGGACTCTTTTAATCCAACCCTCGGGATCAACAGATAAGATTCGAGGAGTTGAGCAGGAACAGCCCCAGTCCACTGGACTGGGGACATTCAAATTCCCAATCTCTTCCTCAATGAAAGTTAGTATTCTCTCGATTAGAAAAGATTACACAAGAGGAACACAAGTCGAATTATCCTGAGATTCCCTCCAGATTATAGTTCATCATGAAGTTCCTGAGGGATCAACCAAACAAAAGGCAATGTCTCATCGAGGACATGGAAGAAGACAGTATCGCAGAAATGTCGACAGAAGGGATGAAATGCATTATGAATCAATAAATGTCATCAATTTCATTGTCACTGATCCCCCAGAGAATGAGGTTCAAATTGAAGAATCAGATGAAGAAGTTCCTATTCAAGAGGCTATGCACACAGAAATCAATGAAGAAGGTGTGTGTACCAGAATCCATAGGGCTGCCGAGAGGAAAGATATTCCTTCAGGTAATTCCCTTACATACTCTAGAAAAAACATGCCAAGGAAAAGGGAAAAATTCAGGTAACATCCCAGCCTATCTCTGGAGAAGGCCATTCACTCTCATTATAAGAAAGGTTCACATAGCATGAAGAATAAATAAAGGAGTTAATGTGGTTAAATGCAGAACTACTTCAAGGTATTCTTCCTCCTAAGCGTTCTGGATTTTCTCAGTCAAGGTAATTCGTTGTAGCTACATAGATGGATCAATAATATACTCCTTTATAAGTACACCCTCATAGGTCCAATCCTATGGGTCATGCACAACAACTGGTAGTACTACAATCAGTTGCAGTACCAGTCACTAGACCCGTACAAACTCAAGTTATTGCACCTACTCAAGTCCAAGCTCAACCTGATGTTTCCCAAAAATTAATAACCACCATTGAGTCACTAACATCACAGTTGGAAGCTATGAAGGGAAAACATGCATAAGTTCAACCAGAAAATAAAGCTTTATTTGAATGGGTTGATGCAATTCCTCCTAATCAAATTTTATGAATACCACATTCCCAGTTTTTAATGGTTCGGGAGAGCCAGAACAACACTTAACACATTATTTTTCTCATTGAGATCCTATGATGAGAACACCTCAACAATAAGAAGCAGTTAAGATCATGTGTTTTGTGCAGTCATTACAAGGGCCTGCTTTTGTCTGGTATACAAGTTTCAAATCTCGGTAAATTACTGGGTGGGAATATCTCTGTCAAAGATTTATTCTTCAATTTATCTCAACATTTCCAAAGACGACAGTTTTGGATCTTACCAATTGTAAAAAACGGGAAAATGAAATAGTTTCAGATTTCATTGCTCGATGGAAGGGATTAACATATTCCTTAAGTTTAGAACTCCCTTAAGAAGAATTGTTTCCAATTTGTGTGTAAAATCTGTGTGATGAATTATGAACACCGTTGATCCCTATAAAATATAGAGGAGGGTTTCGAGACCTTACTTTAATCGCTCAGTAGTTCGATGAATCTCTTACAAAGACTAAGGCTAAAACTCATGTAATTCCATCAGTTCCAGGAAGGAGAATAGAGAAAGCAGAAACTACTACAGTTACACCTAAACTACCACTTGTACCTACTTCCACTTCAAAACCTTCATCTTATTGAAGGGATCGACCTCCTGAGCATCAACAAAAACGGCCGTCTCGTCAAGATGATCAAAGAAATCAAAGGCATAAACAGTTTAAAGATTTGAATAACAAAGTTTATTCTTTCTGGAATGAACAAGTTCTTGGATACTTCATCTCAGCTCTGGAAAATAATCTGGTTCAGTTTCCAAGACCCAAAAGGCTGAACAGGGAAGGATTTGAAGACCTCCCCAACCTTTTCCCATTTCATTAGATTTTGGGGCATACCATTTAGTA
Source organism: Viscum album (assembly GCA_963277665.1). NCBI lineage: Eukaryota > Viridiplantae > Streptophyta > Magnoliopsida > Santalales > Viscaceae > Viscum > Viscum album. The sequence continues at coordinate 20,593,610 of OY728159.1, read as the reverse complement.
GTGTTTTGTCTTCAAAGACCACCTACAAAAGATGTTGGACTCTAGAAAGGTAAAACTGAATGGTTCTTCATCCTAGGTAGCATGTGTTACTACTACTGATCCAGAAGAAGAAGGCATGTGGCATGAAGTAAAAAAGTAAAAATACATAGAAATATGATTATTGGATGGTCAGGAAAATGATCAACTAAACTCATGCCATTTTAAGAACACAATTGAATCAACCAATTGTGTTTTATTCTATGAATGCCACAAAAAAAAGCCCTTCACCAGAAGGAAAATAAACAAAAAGGCGGCTTAATTCGAAGAAAGAATAGTAGTCAGAAGAAGACGAGTTCATGTCAAAGCCTAAATTATCATTGACTCTGGAAGATTTTATGCCATCTGCTTCAAAAGAATGGGCACTGCCCCACCAAATGGCACAGACTGAACTGGCTAATCAGGTAGAATCCTCATTAGATTAAGAGTTGATCTTTGGTTCTACAAACATGATACACTTAACAGATATGTATACCAACCACAGTTTTGATCTTGATGAGCCTGAGTTCTCTGAATCAAACAGAGGAATTAGAGGAAGAGACAGAGGTTTAGGATACATGGGAAGACTTGGATATTCTAGAATCCACTATTTCAATCCTACCTATGATAGAACTGTATATGTGGTAGAAACTTGTGGAAAATCCCTTTGGCGAGATCAACATGAACAAGAAATTTCTTCTACACATGGAGGATTCAGTCCTGGAATAGTTATTTTGGACAACCGGTTAGAGGTTACACCTTCTTCCTCTAAGAACATGAATATACCTAGTAGGTCTAATCTAACCAATCCTAGAGTATTTCAAACTCCTAACCTGATATAAGATGCATCTACATCTAAAGCATCAACTTCTAAGGCACCTGAAAAACCAAAGTTTCTTATTGGGAAACACAAACCTTTGGATCCAAAGTTTGATGTCTTGAAACATTTTTCCTAAGTACCAGAAAATTTATCATTTATTGATGCCTTGAATCTATCAAAAGATATTCAGGAGGCACTTATTGGGTCTTTTTCAAGTCCCCAAAAATTCAAAACTGTAATTTTTGTGGCTGGGGTCTACCATATAGAGAATTATCCTACAGAATGCCATGCAGTGATATCTTTTATAGATGAAGATAAAGATGATTTAGTACATGGACATATTAGACCTTTGTATTTATCTGGAAAGGTCAATGATGTAGACATCTGATGATATTTCATTGATAATGGTTCAAGAGTAAACCTCATCCCTATTCGTACACTTCATCGATTAGGCCTCACCGAATCTGATTTATCTCCTTATACTTTGATGTTGCAAAGATATGATAAAAATGAACAACAACCTCTGGGCAAGATTATACTTATAACTCAGTTTTAAGACTTTATGTCTAATTCAGATTTCATGGTTGTTTGTCATGACATAGCCTTCAACATTTTTCTTGGAAGACCATGGCTGCATCAACATATGGCTATACATTCATCATACCATCAATGTCTCAAATATTATTTCAATGGCCAAATTGGGACATTTTATGGTAAAAAATCCCCATTCAAAGCATGTGAATCTCAATACATTGAGGCAGAATTCTATCACTTGGAGGGAAAGGAGAAATCCATGACAAAGTAGGTTACCAAAATTTATGATCCAAATGGTTTGGAAAATATTCCATTAAACCCATTCATACATGTGAGTACAGATTATGTGTTTCCTATCAGTCAAATTGATGGGATAGACCCAAATCCAAACACTCTTTTGGAAACTTCCATAATTTCAATTATGGAAATTGAGCTAGACAACATGGGAGAAATTTTTGATTCACCAAGATAAGATTAAAGTTTAAATGGAGATGTCTTCATTTCATCCACTGAAATCCAATAATTCTATACTTTATCAACCAGAATAGAAGAAGTTATAAAAATGTCAGATGTTAACAATAATGTCGATTCTCAATCAATCATCTCCTCTTTATTACCCAAGGAAGACCCTTCATAATTAATAGGGTCAGAAATGGTAGTCTATTCTTCAAGATGTTCAAATTTTAACTTCTCCCCTAGTCATGAAAATTATGCTTCATCATCTACTATGAAAGTAGAAACAAATGAAGTAACACATATTGATGAAGAAGAGGAAGATCTCAGGGATGCTCCTCCAGCATTTGAATAAGGTATCTTTACCACTGTGGATGAACTAAGAGAAATAAATCTAGGTACAAAATAAGATCCACACCCCACTTTAATTAGTGCGGCCATGACTCTTGAAGAGCAACATATTTATATTTAATTTTTATAGTAAAATAGAGATTTATTTTCTTGGAATTATACCGAAATTCTAGGGCTTGATCCTGATGTTTCTACTCATCATTTGGGCTTTCCAAAAGAACATCGAGGATTCATGAAAGCCGCAGGAAGAATACACCCAACTTATGCCTCCAAAATTGAAGCTGAAGTGAATATGCTTATCAAGGATAACTTTTTCAGAGAAGTTCAATATCTCAAATGGTTGTCTAATATTGTCCCTATGAAAAATAATAATGGACAAATTACAGTTTTCATTGACTTCAGAGATCTTAATCGGCATTGTCCCAAGGACGATTTTCTAGTTCCGATCACAAAACTCTTAATTGATGAAACAGCTGGCTACGAAGATCTTTCTTTCATTGATGGTTATTCTGGGTATAATCAAATATGAATGGCCCTAGAGGATGAGGATTCTACAGCTTTTCTTTCCCCTCAAGGAGTGTTTTTCTATAGGGTAATTCCCTTTGGACTGAAAAATGTAGGTGTAATGATTCAATGTGCCATGCACTATATCTTGAAACCCTTTTTAGAGAAATTTTTTGAACGTTCTGTGGATGATTTGGTGGATAAATCTAGACAATGTTATGATCACTTGGCATATCTGGAAATCATATTCCACAAAATTCGACAATACAATTTGAAGATGAACCCCTTGAAATGTGCTTTCAGGGTAACCTCAGGAAAATTTCTTGGGTTTGTTGTACACTATCGTGGTATCAATGTTTTTCTTGAGAAGAAATAATCAATCCTTGTAATGTCATCTCCTTGAAATTTGAAATAATTAAGAAGACTTCAAGGACAGTTGGCCTATATTCGATGTTTCATGGCCAATCTGGTAGGAAAATGTTTACCCTTCACCAAATTAATGAAGAAGGTGGTCACTTACCAATGGACTAAAGAATTTCAAGAATCATTCAATATTCTCAAGAAATATCTCTTGATTACACCGGTATTAATTCCACCCATTGAAGGAAGACCACTTATTCTCTATGTAACATCTTTAGAGCGATCATTGGGTGCCTTCCTTTCCCAAAAGAATGATGCTGGGAATGAAAACAGTCTTTACTATCTTGGTCAGACTATACTTGAGGCACAAACTCGATATTCATGTATTGAAAAGTGTTTCCTAGCATTAATCATTGTAGTTCAAAAATTGAGACACTACCTGCAACATCATGAGGTTAAATTATTATCTTGCAATAACCCACTCAAATTTATCCTTAGTTTTCCAATGCATGAAAGACATATGGAAAGGTGGGAAGTTATTTTGTTGTAGTTTGATATCCAGTATGTGTCTCAAAAGGAAATAAAGGTCTATGCACTGTCTGATTTCCTTGTTGAACACCCTTCAGTGGAAGATACATATTTAGATATTGATCTTCCTGATGAGGATGTCTTCTCTATTCAAGATAATCCTCAAATGTGGTAAATTTACTTTGATGGTTCTTCCAAAAGTCCAATAGGGGAGAAAATAAAAGATCCTAAATTCAACAGAGTTGGGTTAGGAATTGTTCTTATTTCCCCAGAAAAGGCAGTGCTACCCTATTCCTTCTTATTGTTGGTAGGTGGTACAAACAATGAAGCAGAATATCAAGCTCTCATCCTAGGATTAGAGTTGACACTTTTGGGACATTTGAAACACTTAAAGGTAAAAGTTGATTCAAATTTTTTAATCAAACAAATCAATGGGGACTATGACATAAGAAAAGAAGAGTTAATACCTTTGTATGATTATGTCAAAGAGTTAATGGAATAATTTCCTTCAGAACTGACATTTTCTTATGTCCTTCGATCAAAAAATGCCCAAGATGATGCACTGGCTAATGTATCCACAACCCTGGAAGATCCAAATTGGGACAAAACAATCACCGTCGTATTGTTTCACCTTATGTTCAAATCATAACAGAGGAAATCAATAAAATCAGTCCCATTTCTGAACCATATGGTTATACTATAGGATTAATGACACCGATCATGGAATACCTTCAAAATGGAACACTCCCTCCTGATAGAGCCAGAAAAGAACAAGTCTGGAAACGTGTGGTCAATTTTACACTTTATGATAGCCCATATCACCAAAATATTCTCTACAAGTAAGGTTTTGATGGAATTATATACATATGTATTGATGGTGAAGAGACAATGGATGCCTTGAAGGAAGTACATGAAGGAGTTTGTGGTGCCCACCAGTCTGGACATAGACTATCTGATCAAAATCAAAGCCTTGGATACTTATGGACTTCAATGATACAAGATTGTGTTGATTTCACTAAGAAGTGTCATTCTTGACAAGTATATTCCAATTTCATTCATCAACCCCCATATTTTCTTCATACAGCTAAATACTCATGGCCATTTTCCATATGGGGAATGGATGTAGTAGGACCTTATCCTCTGGCTATATCCAAGCAGTTTAAGTTTATTCTTACTCCTACTGACTTCTTTTCCAAATGGGTAGAGGTAATACCTCTCAATGAATATAGTTATAAAGGAATTTTTAGCTTCGTCATGTCTAAAATCATTACCAGATTTGGTGTCCCTCATACCATATTGACGGACAATGGCACCAACTTTTGTTAATCCGAGATGAGAATGTCATATATAAAATACAACATCAAATCCAAAAATTCATCTTGGAATCATGCAGCGGCCAATGGAAAAATAGAATCCTTTAATAAGACTCTTTAAAACCTACTACAAAATATGGTGGATAAAGATAAGAAATCATGTCCTAATAAACTTTTTCATGCTTTATGGTATTATCAGACCACCACCCGCACTTCTACGTGGTTAACTCCATATTCATTGGTATATGGAACAGATGCAGTCTTTCCCATTAAGGTTCAATTAAATTCCCTCAGAGTATCCATTTCTGATCAGTCATCTATAGATGAATAATCTCAAAATCAATTTGATGAATTGGAACGATTAGATGAAAAAAGATCGTGCACCCTGCACCACTTAGAAGTCTATTAGAATCAAATAGCACGGGCTTTAAACAAAAAAGTTCATCTTCATTCATTCATTCACATTGAATTGGTATTGGTCCTCAGAACTATAATGATACCAGGAAAGAAACATCCAAATCTTGAGTCAATGTGGGAAGGACCTTGATCAATACACAAGGTCTACTCCAATGAAGCATATTCTTTAATTTCAATTGATGGAGAACTCATCATGACTCCAACCAATGACATATTTCTGAAGAAGTATTTTGTATAACACAAATACACCTCATTAGTCCTTACTGAAAGACTTTAAACTACATGGTCCCTTTAGTCCGTACTACAAGACCATAAAATGAATGGTCCCTTTAGTCATTACTGCAAGACTTTAAACTGCATGGTCCATTTTGTCCTTGCTACAATTCATTAAACTGCATAGCTCCCTTCATTGTCCAACATGACATTAAACTGTCTGTAGTCCCTTATATTTCTTACTTGACGTTAAACAGTGCATTGTTAGGGTTGTTGCTACCTCTTGTTTCTCACACCAAGCATGACTCACGTGAGCTTAGAGTAAGGTTCAATCATAACACCCTCTATAGGCCTCTAACCATGCGTAAGTCCCAACACCATCTTTTGGTCATTTTCCACAAGTACAATTGGATCACCAATTCATTCTTCAATCGAACTATGAGGACTTTGATCCTTTCCTTTTAGTCTATGTACGTAGGCAACCTTCTAAGGTTCAATCCCAAAACCAATATCTTCATATTGGTTCACTGTCATCCTTACTATATGACATTAAACTATACAGTCCCCCATTTTCCTCACTACAAGACATTAAACTGCATAGCCATACGTCCTAGCTACATGATGCTAAACTATACCGCACCAGTCCCTGTAACACCTGAGACTTTTATGTTATATAAATAATCAAAGGAATCTTTTTCTACACAACACTTTCTTGGCTTTATTTACACGAAATCGTGACCTTCCTCGATATCTTGCGGCGTACGCAATACCGAGTTTCACTAAACAACGATATGCTACTAAAATATTATTAAAACTAGCCATTATGAATAGTAATAACCACCTTTTGAAATTTTATAAATTTTATTTTTTTCAAAATGGACTTCATTTTTGGATTTGGAATATCTAAATTAGCCTAGGGTGAAATTTTGGTATTTTTCTGAAAACTTTCAATTTTTGATGAATAGTGAAACCACTAAGTGGTAGTTAAAAAACTGAATTTTTCATAAAACATAATTTTACCGCTTCTGTGAGTGAAATTTAAAAAATATGAGAGACACGGTTAGAATCAAGGACTAAAATGTGGTTCAATGAGAAGAAAATAATTTTTGGTGAATAGTAACTTTTTACTTTTTTTTCCACGGTTAAAAGTAAATAGGGTAATTAAGGGTAAATATGATATTCTTATTACCCTAAAACATGTCCTAACTCTATTGGATAAGTGTAATTAGACCAAAAACAAACTTAGGAATAAAATATGACCATTTAGGCCCACTTGGATTAGATTAGGACATTTATTATTAATTTATTTAAAGAAGGGTTAAAATAGTTAAAATCAAAGTTTAATAAGTAAATAATTTTCAATATGGGGTTATACATAAGCTAAATTCGACTATAAATATTCATTAGAAAGATGAAACTATTTCCTACATAATGGTATTTTATTTGTAATTCTTAGACATTAAATAATTTAATTTATTTATGACACAAAGATGATGGAGTAATTATCTTATTAATAAAATATTAACATAATTAATGTTACAAACACCAAAATAAATGTAATTTGAGACTTTTTATGAATTCAAATAATTTTATAGGTTAATATGACATGTTAGTATTGATTTAATTAACTTGGTTCGAACTAATAATTCTGTTATGATTTTCACAAAAATAAATTACTAAATAGTGTCAAAATTGACATAAAATAGTTTTTAAAACAAATATTATATTAGTAATTGTTATTTTATTCCTATAAATATAAGGTTCGAAAAAATGACTTATATAAGGTTATATATATTAACAATAAACAATTTTTGGTTCGTTTGGCTGCTTATAGTAAGTTTATTAACCTTATAGTATAAGAACAGAAGAAGACACGGTAAAAGTGATCTTATTTAAATTAATGTTAAATCTAAATGATAAGGTTAAAATAGGAACCTCAACTTGTATAAATTCTATTGGATGAGAGTATTTAGACCCATAACCACCTTATCTTCTAACTATATCAATTGGGAGCTATTTAAAACCGAACTTGACTTTATAATAAAATAATATTTTTAGTTTTCCCAAAGGTGCCCCTCTCCTCCCTTATAAAAGGGCACCTCCTCCCCCTATTCCTCACCCCACTTTGAGCCTTCATGCTCGGCCAAACCCTTACAATTAATCCTCTTCACTTCCCTAGAGACATTCTAGAGGTCCTGTTCTTCTTCAAAGACCAATTATATTGCCCTAAAAGAAGGTCTCAAAGAAGCACTTCAAAGAAGAGGTAATGTTCGTTACTGATTCTTTCATCTTTATTTCTTCTTCCACTTCTTCTTCATTATTTGTTTCATTATGAAGTAATAACATCAGTATCAATCATATACTAATATGTTATTATAAGTATGAAACAACCCTATTTCACCATCTATCCATCCTATGGAAAAATAAATCACTGCGCGTGCGTACGTACGGAATACCGTCTCCACACTGTGGTGTAATCTATTTCCCACCACCACCTTACTTGGATGGGTAGAATGGTGTAAATAATGAATTTATATGACTATTATAAAGTGATACTGATTCTGAAATAGTATACATACACTCCAATACAATTCCACGATCATAGGAACGATATCATCACTCGTGCGTACGTACGGAATACCGTCTCCACGATGTGATGCGACTCATTCTACATGATCTTCATTTCATAATGATTATATAAATTAATTGAATAAATGAATATGATTTATATTACACTAATACCATTATGGAAATGAGGTATCTATAACCTAAATATAAGAATAAGAATTTATTCGACAAAACATGTATAAGAACAAAAAGTTTTAAACACCCGAATAACAAGTAGAAATGAAATATTACTACTAAGAAGCTAATAAAATGACCATATATGATATCATAAAAATATGTATGATTCTGGAATAAGGTAATAACATTATTTAAATCATTATACAGGAGGATCTGACACTTACGAAGCAAAACGGACCTAAGGTAAGGGAAATATCACAATCTCATTTTTATCCGAGATTATTTATACTTTAGAATTTACTAGGGTGTATTTTATCATCCACATCCATGTTTCCTCAATATGTAATATTATTTCCATTCACATACAATTGTTTAAATACTATTTCACCCTTCAGTGAGTTTTTAGTAAAATATATGAAAGGAATCTTTTTTCATTTTTCGTACGAGGTACTTTTTTGACTTTTCCGAAAAAAGTACGGGAATAATGTTTTTTTAACTTATATGGAATGAATGGATTTTTAAAACATTATTTCCAAGAAGCTTACTTTACAAGTTTAAAAGTTTATTTTTAATCAACTTCTTTTAGTTTATAATCGTATGACATGTTATGAAAGGATAAATGTTTTTGAAGTAGAAAGGATGTTTTCCTCAACAATGGAGTTCAAGAGTTTTATCAAAATTATTTTCCAACTAAGACAATATAGGGTTCTGTTTCTATCCCTATTATTACATGGTTTTGATTATATTGTGATGGAAATATTTTTATGAATTCATTTATCTTATATGAGTTGTTTTATGATGTCATGTTGTTTAAGATTCCCATTTTTATTACATGGGTTATGTAATGATGTATGATTTATGATTTTGTGGCACACATAAGAATGGTATCATTATGAGATGGGTGGGATCTATATCTCCCTCCAATGAATTGGGTAAAGATTTTATATCTCATGATATAGACATGGCTGGAAAGGTAGGTTATACCGGTTCAGTGAAATAGAACTGAAACGATGGTGACTCGGTTCAGAAATGGACTTTGTCCACTAAGATAGTCTTGGAAATGAGTCTTAACTAACAAGATATGATTCTATATGATTATGTGTGTATGCCAAAAAGTTTCATGTTTTAAGTTATGATTATTGTGATTACATTTCACTGCCATGATTTATCCCATGTTATGAAATTATGATCTCTTTTGTAGGTTAAGATTTCCAAAAGTTACGCGCTTATGTATATGATGTGATTGATATTTCTTTTTTTACCCTTACTGAGCATTTGATCTCACCCTTTTGTATGTTTTCTTTCCCCAGGTTCGGAAGAAGGTTATTAAGTAAGATATTCCAAAAGGGACTATAGATATGATGAAATAAATGGGAGATAGTGTAGACACTTTATGAACCAGGTGTTTATGATTCCATGTTTCTAAAGACACTATACATATACGGTCCTTTCATGGTTTTGTTATATGTTGTAATAAGTATGATTCAATTTGGAAGTATTAACAATGTATGTAAATTATGGGTTGTTATAGTTGGTATCAGAGGAAAGGTATAGTCAACCTTTGGAAACTAGGATGTGAAAGCCTTAGTAAGAACCCTATGGATAAGTCTAAGCATAGAACACAATATTAGTGTTTTAGAAATGGCCATGAATAACCTAGGATAAGACCTTAAGTGTGAAATTTAATTCTTGATTATGAGGTTTTTCTATTATAATTAGTGTTCCTCACACTATTTTTCTTGGTTTTAGTCAATGGCTGGAACCCGAAGGAACCGTGTTAATGCGGAATGTGACGGGCAATGCAATGATTGTCCCCCTGAGCAACCAAATGTTATGGGAGCTGGAATGCAAAATCTTGTAGCCATGCTCACACAACTTTCTCATGATATGAATCATGTAGGACTTCCAAACGAGCAAAGGAAGGAGCAACATTCTGTTGAATCTTTCATGAGGTAGTGCCCACCTTCTTTCAGCGGGTCTACTGATCCATTAGTTGCTGAACAATGGATTAGTACTACTGAAAAGATATTTTCAGTTCTTCAATGTTATGAACATGATAAAGTCATCCTAGCAGTGTATCTTTTGGAAGGAGATGCTGATCAATGGTGGAATCTTATTTAGAATACGAGGCAAAGGGATGAAATTGAGTCCATGGAATGGGACGAGTTCAAGAAATTATTTTTCAATAAGTACTTCCCTCGTATTCTCCGAACAAAGATGGAGAAAGAGTTTCTTGAACTGAAGCAAAAGGATGATGAATCTGTTGGTACCTATGAAGCAAATTTTACAAGACTTGCAAGGTACGCTTCTAGTATTATTATCCAACCTGAGAGTAAGATCGATCGATTCTTTAGTGGCTTAAAACCAAGTCTTCAAAGGGTGTTATCCATAAGGGACTTCAATAGCTACGTGGAAATCGTTCTATGTGCTCTCAATGTCGAGATGGAGATTGGAGTAACCCATCAATCATATGGGTTTGATAAGAAGAGGAAAATGGAATTCAAAGGAAAATCTAAAGAGCACACTGAAAAGAAGATGAGCTTTCCCTTATGCTCAAAGTGTGGAAAGAAACATGGATGGAGTTGTCTTAAAGGGACAAGTAAATGTTTCAAATGTGGAAAGGAAGTTCATTGGGCATTTGAATGCCGCGATGATGGGAATAAGATGTCTAATGATGAAAACAAAGGAAGGGATACACAGAATGAACCTACTACACTTCAATGTTTCAAGTGCAAGGAGGTGGGACATTATGCCAATAAATTCTCTAATTCAAGGGTTGATGGTGATGGTCGATGTCAACAAACTCTTAAGGCTAAAGACAAAGTAAAGTCACATGCAATTTCTATCAGCGATGTGGAGTACGATAACGATGTGGTGAAAGGTACACGTACCATCCACTCTAAAGTATCAAATGTTTTAATTGATTTTGGATCCACCCACTCTTTTATTTCTAAATAATTCTCTAAGGGTATCATCTTATTACCTCAACAATTAGATGTTGAGTTAGTTGTGACAACACCTAATGGCACAACAGTCGCATCAAAAGTTTATCATTCTTCTCCGATCGAAGTTTGTGGGAAAGTGCTTCCTGCAAATCTTGTGATCCTTCCTATAGTGGAATTTGATGTGATTCTTGGCATGGATTGGCTTTCTTTATATGGAGCTCATATTAATTGCCAAAGAAGGGAAGTCACATTTGATATTCCAGATCAATCTATGATCATCTATCAATGCAAGGATGAACATAACCTTCCAGTGGAAATTTCTTCCATCTTATGGGTCTTGATTCCACTAAATGAAGGTTATTTATCTCAAATGGTTGGTGAGAAACACACGATTAAGAATATGACCATTGTATGGGAGTTTGATGATGTCTTTCCGGAGGAATTACCAGGACTTCCAGCAAATCGTGAAGTTGAGTTCTCAATAGAACTCGTACCGGGTTCTTTGCCTATTTCAAATACACCTTATAGAATGGCCCCAAATGAGTTTCATGAATTGAAGAAGCAACTCCAAGAGAATATTGATAAGGGATTCATACGCCCTAGTGCGTCACCTTTGGGAGCACCTGTTCTATTTATTAAGAAGACAAATGGATCAATGAGACTCTGCATTGATTATTGAGAACTTAACAAGATCACTATCAAGAACAAATATCCTCTCCCACGCATTGATGACTTATTTGACCAACTACGAGGAGCTCAATACTTTTCCAAGATTGATCTTTGTTCAGGTTATCATCAATTAAGGGTCAAAAGGGAGGATATACCAAAGACGGCTTTCCTTACAAGGTATGGACACTATGAATTTATAGTGATGCCATTTGGTCTTACTAATGCACCTGCTATCTTCATGGATCTGATGAATAGAGTCTTTAGAGACTATCTTGATCAATTTGTGGCAGTCTTTATAGAAAATATTCTTGTCTACTCAAAGAGCAAGTAAGAACATGAAGATCACTTGAGAATTTTATTTAAGACCCTGAGAAAGGAGAAGCATTATGCCAAATTTACCAAGTGTGAATTTTGGCTTCAAAAAGTTGCATTTTTGGGTCACATAATTTCAAAAGAGGGGATATCTATGGATCCAGCAAAAACAGAGGTTGTCGAAAGATGGTCGAGACCAACAATAGTAACTGAGATCCGAAGTTTTCTTAGTTTGGATGGATATTATCGACGTTTTGTGAACGATTTTTCACGATTATCTAATCCACTCACGATGTTGACTCAGAAAGGAGTTAAGTTTGTCTGGATGGAAGAATGTGAAGAGAATTTCAAGGAGTTGAAAAGAAGGTTATCTAGTGCATCTATGCTCACACTACCTTATAGTGGAGAAAGGTTTGTGATCTATAGTGATGTATCCAAGAAGGGATTGGGGTGTGTTCTTATGCAAAATGATATGGTGATAGCTTATGCCTTAGGACAGTTGAAAATCCATGAGAAAAATTACCCAACACATGATTTGGAGTTAGCTGCGGTAATATTTGCATTAAAGATTTGGAGGCATTACCTTTATGGTTAAAGGTGTGATATTTATACTGATCATAAATGTTTAAAGTATATTTTCACACAAAAGGAGCTAAATATGCGTCAAATAAGATGTTTGGAGCTGATTAAGGATTACGACTGCTCAATCCATTACCACCCTGGGAAAGCAAACAAGGTGGCAGATGCATTAAGTCAACAAGACCATGCTAGTTTATCCATGATGAGGATCAAAAAAGATCCAATATTAATGGATTTAAAAAAGGTGGATCTTGGAATTATAATGGAAGGGGAAAAATCATATCTTTCTCAAATGAATTTTTAACTATCTATACATGTGAAGATTAAAGAGGCACATAAAGAAGATGTCGAGTTACAAAAGAAGGTGAGAAACGTTCCTGAATTCAACCTTGATTGTGATGGGATAATAATGTTCAAGAATTGGTTTTGGGTTCCTCCCATCCCCGAATTAAAGAAGGAGCTGCTAGATGAGGCTCATAGTTCTTCATTCTCTATTCATCCTGGAAGCACGAAGATGTATAGGGACCTGAAAGAGTACTTCTGGTGGGATGGCATGAAAAGAGATGTTGCTGAATTTGTCTCTCGATGCTTGGTTTGTCAACAAGTTAAAGCTGAGAGACAGAAATCTAAGGGGATTATACAACCATTACCCATACCCAAACGGAAATGGGAAAACATCACTCTGGAAATTGTCATAGGACTTCCTAAAACATCCAAAGGCAATAATGCTATCTGGGTCACAGTTGATAATCTTACAAAGTCTACACACTTCATTGCTATTAGAGAGGATTTCTCTCTAGATCAGCTTTCCAGAATATATGTAAAGGAAGTGGTAAGATTGCATGGTGTACCACTTTCTATTATATCAGATCAGGATCCGAGATTTACCTCAAAGTTCTGGCGAAGTCTTCAGCATACTCTGGATACAGAGTTGATTTTCAGCACTGCTTATCATCCTCAGACAGACGGTCAGTCTAATAGAACAATTCAAACCCTCGAAGATATGTTGAGAGCTTGCTCTATGGATTTCAAAGGTGGTTGGGATCAACCCCTACCTTTGGTGGAATTTTCTTATAATAATAGCTTTCACTCCAGTATTCAGATGGATCCTTATGAATATCTCTATGGAAAGAAATGCTGGACTCTAACTTGCAGGGATGAAGTTGGGGAAAGAAAGCTATTAGGACCTAATCTCATTGATGAAATGGAAGAAAAGGTCAGATCTATTCAAAAACACATAAGAGTGGCTCAGATTCGACAGAAAAGTTATGCCGACAACCGAAGAAAAGACCTAGAGTTTGAAGTGGGTGATAAAGTGTTCTTACGAATATCTCCCTGGAAGAGGGTTATGAGTTTTGTAAAGAAGGGGAAGTTGATCCCTAGATATATCGGGCCTTTCGAAATACTTGATTGTGTTGGGAAGGTAGCTTACCGATTGGCGCTTCCACCGAATCTCTCTCAAGTTCACGATGTGTTCCATGTATCTCTCCTGAGAAAGTACATACCTGATCCTTCACATGTACTCAGCTCAGAAGTTGTACCGCTGGAGCAAGATCTTTCTTATGAAGAACAACTGATAGAGATTCTATATCGTAGCGAAAAAGTCCTACGAAACAAGACCACTCGATTGGTGAAAGTTTTATGGAGGAACCACCAATTAGAAGAAGCTACATGGGATCTTGAGGATATGATGAGGGAGAGGTATCCTCATCTGTTTGTAACAAAGTGATGAATTTCGAGGGCGAAATTCATTTTAAGGGGGGTAAAATGTAACACCCGAGACTTTTATGTTATATAAATCATCAAAGGTATCTTTTTCTACACAACCCTTTCTTGGCTTGCTTTACACGAAATCGCGACCTTCCTCGATAGCTTGCGTCGTACACAATATCGAGTTTCACTAAACAACGATATGCTTTTAAAATATTATTATAACTAGCCGTTATGAATAGTAATAACCACTTTTTGAAATTTTATAAATTTTATTTTTTCAAAATGGACTTCATTTTTGGATTCTGAATATCGAAATTATCCTAGGGTGATATTTTGGTATTTTTCTAAAAACGTTCAATTTTTGATGAATAGTGAAACCCCTAAGTGGTAGTTAAAAAACTGAATTTTTCATAAAACATAATTTTACCGCTTCTGTGAGTTGAATTTCAAAAATCCGAGAGACACGGTTAATATCAAGGACTAAAATGTGGTTTAATGGGATGAAAATAATTTTTGGCGAATAGTAACTTTTTACTTTTTTACCACATTTAAAAGTAAATAGGGTAATTAAGGGTAAAGATGATATTATTATTACCCTAACACATGTCCTAATTCTATTGGATAAGTGTAATTCGACCAAAAACAAACTTAGGAATAAAATATGACCATTTAGTCCCACTAGGATTAGATTAGGACATTTTTTATAAATTTATTTAAAGAAGGGTTAAAATAGTTAAAATCAAAGTTTAATAAGTTAATAATTTTTAATATGGGGTTATACATAATAAAAATTAGACTATAAATATTCATTAGAAATATAAAAATATTTTCTACATAATGGTAGTTTATTTGTAATTCTTAGACATTAAATAATTTAATTTATTTATGACACAAAGATGATGTAGTAATTATCTTATTAATGAAATATAGACAAAATTAATGTTATAAACACCAAAATAAATGTAATTTGAGACTTCTTATGAATTCCACTAATTTTCTAGGTTAATATGACATGTTAGTATTGATTTAATTAACTTGTTTTGAACTAATAATTCTGTTATGAGTTTCACAAAAATCAATTACTAAATAGTGTCAAAATTGACATAAAATAGTTTTTAAAACAAATATTATATTAGTAATTGTTATTTTATTCCTAAAAATCTAAGGTTCGGCCAAATTACTTAGATAAGCTTATATATATATGAATAATAAACAACTTGGGGTTCGTTTGGCTGCTTATAGTAAGTTTATTAGCCTTATAGTATAAGAACATAAGAAGACACGGTAAAAGTAATCTTATTTAATTTAATGGTAAATCTAAATGATAAGGTTAAAATAGGAACCTAAACTTGTCTAAATTCTATTTTATGAGATTATTTCTACCCATCCCCAACTTATCTTAGAAATATATCAATTTGGAGCTATTTAAAATCGAACGTGACTTTATAATAAAATAATATTTTTAGTTTTCCAAAAGGTGCCCCTCTCCTCCCTTATAAAAGGGCATCTCCTCCCCCTCTTCCTCACACCACTTTGAGACTTCAATCACAGCCAACCCCTGCCAATTACTCCTCTCCACTTCCCTAGAGACATCCTAGAGGTCCCGGTCTTCTTCAAATACCAATTTTAGTGCCCTAAAAGAAGGTCTCAAAGAAGCACATCAAAGAAGAGGTAATGTCCGTTACCGATTCTTTCATCTTTATTTCTTCTTCCACTTATTCTTCTTTAGTTGTTTCATTATGAAGTAATAACATCAGTATCACTCATGTACTGATATGTCATTATAATTATGAAACAACCCTATTTCACCATCTATCCATCCTAAAGAAAAAGAAATCACCGCGCGTGCGTACGTAGGGAATACCGTCTCCATGCCGTGGTGTAATCTATTTTCCACCACCACCTTACTTGGATGGGTATAATGGTGTAAATAATGACTTTATATGACTATTATAAATTGATACGGATTCTGAAATAGTATACATACACTCCAATACAATTCAACAATCATAGGAACGATATCATCACTCATACGTATGTACGGAATACCGTCTCCACGATGTGATGTGACTCGTTCTACATGATATTCATTTCATAATGATTATATAAATGAATTGAATAAATTAATATGATATATATTACACTAATACCATTCTGGAAATGAGGTATCTATAACCTAAATATAATAATACGAATTTATTCGACAAAACACGCATAAGAACAAAAAGTTATAAACACCCGAATAACAAGTAGCAATGAAATATTACTACTAAGAAGATAATAAAATGACCATATATGATATCATAAAAATAAGTATGATTATGGAATAAGTAAATAACATTATTTAAATCATTATACAGGAGGTTCGGACACTTACGAAGAAAAATGGACCTAAGGTAAGGGAAATATCACAATCTCATTTTTATCCGAGATTGTTTATACTTAAGAATTTACTGGGGTGTATTTTATCATCCACATCCATGTTTCCTCAATATGTAATATTATTTCCATTCACCTAAAATTTCTTAAATCCTATTTTACCCTTCGGTGAGTATTTAGTAAAAGATATGAAATGAATCTTTTGTCATTTTTCATAAGAGGTACTTTTTTGACTTTTATGGAAAAAGTACGAGAAGAATGTTTTTTTAACTTATACGGCATGAATGGATTTTTAAAACATTATTTCCAAGAAGCTTCCTTTACAAGTTTTGAAGTTTATTTTTAATCAACTTTTTTTTGTTTAAAATCGTATGACATGTTATGAAAGGATAAATGTTTTTGAAGTAGAAAGGATATTTTCCTCAAGAATGGAGTTCAAGAGTTTTATCAAAATTATTTTCCATCTAAGTCAATATAGGGTTCTGTTTCTATCCCTATTATTACATGGATTTGATTATGTTGTGATGGAAATATTTTTATGAATTCCTTTATCTTATATGAATTGTTTTATGATGTCACGATGTTTAAGATTCCCATTTTTATTACATAGGTTATGTAATGATGTATGATTTATGATTTTGTGGCACACATAAGAATGGTATCATTATGAGATGGGTGGGACCTATATCTCCCTCCAATTAATTGGGTAAAGATTTTATATCTCATTAGATAGACATGGTTGGAATGGTATGTTATACCGGTTCAGTGAAACAGGACTGAAATGAGGGTGACTCGGTTCAGAAATGGACTTTGTCCACTAAGATAGTCTTGGCAATGAGTATTGACTAATAAGATATGATTCTCTATGATTATGTGTGTATTCCACAAAGTTTCATGTTTTAAGTTATGGTTATTGTGATTACATTTCACTGCCATGATTTATCCCATGTTATGAAATTATGATCTCTTTTGTAGGTTAAGATTTCCAAAAGTTATGTGCTTATGTATATGATGTGATTGATATTTCTTTTGTTTACCCTTACTGAGAATTTGATCTCACCCTTTTGTATGTTTTCTTTCCCCAAGTCAGGAACAAGGTTATTAAGTAAGATATGCCAAAAGGGACTATATATATGATGAAATAAATGGGAGATAGTGTAGACTCTTTATGAACCAGTTGTTTATGTTTCCATGTTTCTAAAGACACTATACCTATACGGTCCTTTCGTGGTTTTGTTATATGTTGTAATAAGTATTCTTCAATTTGGAAGTATTAACAATGTATGTAAAGTATGGGTCGTTATAGTTGGTATTATAGGAAAGGTATAGTCAACCTTTGGAAACTAGGATGTGAAAGCCTTAGTAAGAACCCTATGGATAAGTCTAAGCATAGAACACAATATTAGTGTTTTAGAAATGGCCATGAATAACCTAGGATAAGACCTTAAGTGTGAAATTTTATTCTTTATTATGAGGTTTTCCTATTATAATTAGTGTTTCTCACACTATTTTTCTTGGTTTTAGTCAATGGCTGGAACCCGAAGGAACCGTGTTAATGCGGAATGCGACGGGAAATGCAATGATTGTCCCCCTGAGCAACCAAACGTTATGGGAGCTGGAATGCAAAATCTTGTAGCCATGCTCACACAACTTTCTCATGCTATGAATCATGCAGGACTTCCAAACGAGCAAAGGAAGGAGCAACATTCTGTTGAATCCTTCATGAGGCAGTGCCCACCTTCTTTCAGCAGGTCTACTGATCCATCAGTTGCTGAACAATGGATTAGTACTACTGAAAAGATATTTTCAGTTCTTCAATGTTCTGAACATGATAAAGTCATCCTAGCAGTGTATCGTTTGGAAGGAGATGCTTCTCAATGGTGGAATTTTATTAAGAATATGAGGCAAAGGGATGAAATTGAGTCCATGGAATGGGACGAGTTCAAGAACTTATTTTTCAATAAGTACTTCCCTCGTATTCTCCGAAAAAAGATGGAGAAAGAGTTTCTTGAACTGATGCAAAAGGATGATGAATCTGTTGGTACCTATGAGGCAAATTTTACAAGACTTGCAAGGTACGCTTCTAGTATTATTTTCCGACCTGAGAGTAAGATCGATCGATTCTTTAGTGGCTTAAAACCAAGTCTTCAAAGGGCATTATCCATAAGGGACTTCAATAGCTACGAGGAAATCGTTCGATGTGCTCTCAAAGTCGAGATGGAGATTGGAGTAACCCATCAGTCATATGGGTTTGATAAGAAGTGGAAAATAGAATTCAAAGGAAAATCTAAAGAGCACACTGAAAAGAAGATGATCTTTCCCTTATGCTCAAATTGTGGAAAGAAACATGGAGGGAGTTGTCTTAAAGGGACAAGTAAATGTTTCAAATGTGTAAAGGAAGGTCATTGGGCATTTGAATACCACGATGATGGGAATAAGATGTCTAATGATGCAAACAAAGGAAGGGATACACAGAATGAACCTACTACACTTCAATGTTTCAATTGCAAGTAGGTGGGACATTATACCAATAAATGCCCTAATTCAAGGGTTGATGGTGATGGTCGACGTCAACGAAATCTTAAGGCTAAAGACAAAGGAAAGTCACATGCAATTTCTATCAGCGATGTGGAGTATGATAACGATGTGGTGAAAGGTACACTTACCATCCACTCTAAAGTAGCAAATGTTTTATTTGATTCTAGATCGAACCACTCTTTTATTTCTGAATAATTCTATAAGGGTATCACCGTATTACCTCAACAATTTGATGTTGAGTTAGATGTGACAACACCTAATGGAACAACAGTCGCATCAAAAGTTTATCATTCTTCTCCGATCGAAGTTTGTGGGAAAGTGCTTCCTGAAAATCTTGTGATCCATCCTATAGTGGAATTTGATGTGATTCTTGGCATGGATTGGCTTTCTTTATATGGAACTCATATCAATTTCCAAGGAAGGGAAATCACATTTCGTATTCCAGATCAATCTATGATCTTCTATCAATGCAAGGATGAACATAACCTTCCAGTGGAAATTTCTTCCATCTTATGGGTCTTGATTCCACTAAATGAAGGTTATTTATCTCAAATGGTTGGTGAGAAACTCACGGTTAAGAATATTCCCATTGTATGGGAGTTTGATGATGTCTTTCCAGAGGAATTACTGGGACTTCCACCAAATCGTGAAGTTCAGTTCTCAATAGAACTCGTACCGGGTGCTTTGCCTATTTCAAAGACACCTTATAGAATGACCCCAATTGAGTTGCAGGAATTGAAGAAGCAACTCCAAGAGAATCTTGATAAGGGATTCATACGCCCTAGTGCGTCACCTTTGGGATCACCTGTTCTATTTGTTAAGAAGAAATATGGATCAATGAGACTCTGCATTGATTATTGAGAACTTAACAAGATCACTATCAAGAACAAATACCCTCTCCCACACATTGATGACTTATTTGACCAACTACGAGGAGCTCGATACTTTTCCAAGATTGATCTTTGTTCAGGGTATCATCAATTAAGGGTCAAAAGGGAGGATATACCAAAGACGGCTTTCCGTACAAGGTATGGACACTATGAATTTATAGTGATGCCATTTGGTCTTACTAATGCCCCTACTATCTTCATGGATCTGATGAATAGAGTCTTTAGAGACTATCTTGATCAATTTGTGGCAGTCTTTATAGACGATATTCTTGTCTACTCAAAGAGAAAGTAAGAACATGAAGATCACTTGAGAATTATATTTAAGACAATGAGAAAGGAGAAGCATTAGCCAAATTTACCAAGTGTGAATTTTGGCTTCAAAAAGTTGCATTTTTGGGTCACATAATCTCAAAAAAGGGGATATCTATGGATCCAGCAAAAACAGAGGTTGTCGAAAGATGGTCGAGACCAACAACAGTGACTAAGATACGAAGTTTTCTTGGTTTGGCTGGATATTATCGACGTTTTGTGAAAGATTTTTCACGATTATCTAATACACTCACCATGTTGACTCAGAAAGGAGTTAAGTTTGTCTGGACGGAAGAATGTGAAGAGAATTTCAAGGAGTTGAAAAGAAGGTTATCTAGTGCACCTATGCTCACACTGACTTATAGTGGAGAAAGGTTTGTGATCTATAGTGATGCATCCAAGAAGGGATTGGGGTGTGTTCTTAAGCAAAATGATATGGTGATAGCTTATTCCTCACGACAGTTGAAAATCCATGAGCAAAATTACCCAACACATGATTTGGAGTTAGCTGTGGTAATATTTGAATTAAAGATTTGGAGGCATTACCTTTATGGTGAAAGGTGTGATATTTATACTGATCATTAAAGTTTAAAGTATATTTTCACACAAATGGAGCTGAATATGCGTCAAATAAGATGGTTGGAGCTGATTAAGGATTACGACTGCTCAATCCATTACCACCCTGGGAAAGAAAACAAGGTGGAAGATGCATTAATTCAACAAGACCATGCTAGTTTATCCATGATGAGGATCACAAAAGATCCAATATTTATGGATTTAAAAAAGGTGGATCTTGGAATTATAATGGAAGGGGAAAAATCATATCTTTCTCAAATGAATGTTCAACCATCTTTACATGTGAAGATTAAAGAGGCACATAAAAAAGATGTCGAGTTACAAAAGAAGGTGAGATACTTTCCTGAATTCAACCTTGATTGTGATGGGATAATAATGTTCAGGAATTGGGTTTGTGTTCCTCCCATCCCCGAATTGAAGAAGGAGCTTCTAGATGAGGCTCATAGTTCTTCATTCTCTATTCATCCTGGAAGAACGAAGATGTATAGGGACCTGAAAGAGTAATTCTGGTGGGATGGCATGAAAAGAGATGTTGCTGAATTTGTCTCTCGATGCTTGGTTTGTCAACAAGTTAAAGATGAGAGACAGAAATCTAAGGGGATGTTACAACCATTACCCATACCCAAATGGAAATGGGAAAACATCACTATGGACATAGTCACAGGACTTCCTAAAACATCCAAAGGCAATAATGCTATCTGGGTCATAGTTGATCGTCTTACAAAGACTACACACTTCATTGCTATTAGAGAGGATTTCTCTCTGGATCGGCTTTCCAGAATATATGTAAAGGAAGTGGTAAGATTTCATGGAGTACCACTTTCTATTATATCCGATCGGGATCCGAGATTTACCTCGAAGTTCTGGCGAAGTCTTCAGCATATTCTGGATACAGAGTTGAGTTTCAGCACTGCTTAATCATCCTCAGACAGACGGTCAGTCTAAGAGAACAATTCAAACCCTAGAAGATGTGTTGAGATCTTGCTCTATGGATTTCAAAGGTGGTTGGGATCAAAAACTACCTTTGGTGGAATTTTCTTATAATAATAGCTTTCACTCCAGTATCCAGATGGATCCTTATGAATATCTCTATGGAAAGAAATGTAGGACTCCAACTTTCAGGGATGAAGTTGGGGAAAGAAATATATTATGACCTAATCTCGTTGATGAAATGGAAGAAAAGGTCAGATCTATTCAAAAACACATAAGAGTAGCTCAGAGTCGACAGAAAAGTTATGCCGACAACCGAATAAAAGACCTAGTGTTTGAAGTGGGTGATTAAGTGTTGTTACGAATATCTCCTTGGAAGAGGGTTATGAGATTTGGAAAGAAGGGGAAGTTGAGCCCTTGATATATCGGTCCTTTCGAAATACTAGATTGTGTTGGGAAGGTAGCTTACAGATTGGTGCTTCCACCAAATCTCTCTCAATTTCACGATGTATTCCATGTATCTCTCCTGAGAAAGTACATACCTGATCCTTCACATGTACTCAGCTCAGAAGTTGTACCGCTGGAGCCAGATCTTTCTTATGAAGAACAACCGATAGAGATTTTAGATCGTAGCGAAAAATTCCTACAAAACAAGACCACTCGATTGGTGAAAGTTTTATGGAGGACCCACCAATTAGAAGAAGCTATATGGGATCTTGAGGATATGATGAGGGAGAGGTATCCTCATCTGTTTGTTACAAAGTGACGAATTTCGAGGGCGAAATTCATTTTAAGGGGGGTAGAATGTAACACCCGAGACTTTTATGTTATATAAATCATCAATGGAATCTTTTTCTACACAACCCTTGCTTGGCTTGCTTTACACGAAATCGCGACCTTCCTCGATAGCTTGCGTCGTACACAATACCGAGTTTCGCTAAACAACAATATGCTATTAAAATATTAATATAACTAGCCGTTATGAATAGTAATAACCAATTTTTGAAATTTTATAAATTTTATTTTTTTCAAAATGGACTTCATTTTTGGATTCTGAATATCGAAATTTGCCTAGGGTGATATTTTGGTATTTTTCTAAAAACTTTCAATTTTTTATGAATAGTGAAACCCCTAAGTGGTAGTTAAAAAACTAAATTTTTCATAAAACATAATTTTACCACTTCTGTGAGTTGAATTTCAAAAATCCGAGAGACACGGTTAATATCAAGGACTAAAATTTGGTTCAATGGGATGAAAATAATTTTTGGTGAATAGTAACTTTTTACTTTTTTTTACCACAGTTAAAAGTAAATAGGGTAATTAAGGGTAAAGATGATATTATTTTTACCCGAACACATGTCCTAATTCTATTGGATAAGTTTAATTTGACCATAAACAAACTTAGTAATAAAATATGACCATTTAGGCCCACTTGGATTAGATTAGGACATTTATTATTAATTTATTTAAAGAAGGGTTAAAATAGTTAAAATCAAAGTTTAATAAGTAAATAATTTTTAATATGGGGTTATACATAAGATAAATTCGTCTATAAATATTCATTAGAAAGATAAAAAGATTTTCTACATAATGGTAGTTTATTTTTAATTCTTAGACATTAAATAATTTAATTTATTTATGACACAAAGATGATGTAGTAATTATCTTATTAATGAAATATAGACAAAATTAATTTTATAAACACCAAAATAAATGTAATTTGAGACTTTTTATGAATTCCACTAATCTTCTAGGTTAATATGACATGTTAGAATTGATTTAATTAACTTTTTTTGAACTAATAATTCTGTTATGAGTTTCAAAAAAATCAATTACTAAATAGTGTCAAAATTGACATAAAATAGTTTTTAAAACAAATATTATATTAGTAATTGTTATTTTATTCTTAAAAATCTAAGGTTCAGCCAAATGACTTAGATAAGGTTATATATATATGAATAATAGACAACTTGGGGTTCGTTTTGCTTCTTATAGTAATTTTATTAACCTTATAGTATAAGAACACAAGAAGACACGGTAAAAGTAAACTTATTTAATTTAATGTTAAATTTAAATGATAAGGTTAAAATAGGAACCTAAACTTGTATAAATTCTATTAGATGAGAGGATTTCGACCCATACCCACCTTATATTATAAATATATCAATTTGGAGCTATTTAAAACCGAACGTGACTTTATAATAAAATAATATTTTAATTTTTCCAATAGGTGCCCCTCTCCTCCCTTATAAAAGGGAATCTCCTCCCCCTCTTCCTCACACCACTTTGAGCCATCAAGCACAGCCAACCCCTGCCAATTACTCCTCTCCACTTCCCTAGAGACATCCTAGAGGTCCTGGTCTTCTTTAAAGACCAATTTTAGTGCCCTAAAAGAAGGTCTCAAAGAAGCACTTCAAAGAAGAGGTAATGTCTGTTACCGATTCTTTCATCTTTATTTCTTCTTCCACTTATTCTTCTTTAGTTGATTAATTATGAAGTAATAAAATCAGTATCACTCATGTACGGATATGTTATTATAAGTATTAAACAACACTATTTCACCATCTATCCATCCTACGGAAAAAGAAATCACCGCGCGTGCGTACGTAGGGAATACCGTCTCCATGTCGTGGTGTAATCTATTTTCCACCACCACCTTAACTGGATGGGTATAATGGTGTAAATAATGACTTTATATTACTATTATAAAGTGATACGGATTCTGAAATAGTATACATACACTCCAATAAAATTCCACAATCATAGGAACGATATCATCACTCATGCGTATGTACGGAATACCGTCTCCACGATGTGATGCGACTCGTTCTACATGATCTTCATTTCATAATGATTATATAAATGAATTGAATAAATGAATATGATATATATTACACTAATACCATTCTGGAAATTAGGAATCTATAACCTAAATATAATAATAAAAATTTATTCGGCAAAACACGCATAAGAACAAAAAGTTATAAACACCCGAATAACAAGTAGCAATGAAATATTACTACTAAGAAGCTAAGAAAATGACCATATATGATATCATAAAAATAAGTATGATTCTGGAATAAGTCAATAACATTATTTAAATCATTATACAGTAGTTTCAGACACTTACGAAGAAAAACGGACCTAAGGTTAGGGAAATATCACAATCTCATTTTTATCCGAGATTGTTTATACTTAAGAATTTACTGGGGTGTATTTTATCATTCACATCCATGTTTCCTCAATATGTAATATTATTTCCATTCACCTAAAATTGCTTAAATCCTATTTTACCCTTCGGTGAGTTTTTAGTTAAAGATATGAAATGAATCTTTTGTCGTTTTTCGTACGAGGTAATTTTTTTACTTTTCTGGAAAAAGTACGAGAAGAATGTTTTTTTTAACTTATACGGCATGAATGGATTTTTAAAACATTATTTCCAAGAAGCTTCCATTACAAGTTTTCAAGTTTATTTTTAATCAACTTCTTTTTTTTAAATCGTATGACATGTTATGAAAGGATAAATGTTTTTGAAGTTGAAAGGATATTTTCCTCAAGAATGGAGTTCAAGAGTTTTATAAAAATTATTTTCAATCTAAGACAATATAGGGTTCTGTTTCTATCCCTATTATTACATGGATTTGATTATGTTGTGATGGAAATATTTTTATGAATTCCTTTATCTTATATGAATTGTTTTATGATGTCACGATGTTTATGATTCCCATTTTTATTACATGGGTTATGTAATGATGTATGATTTATGATTTTGTGGCACACATAAGAATGGTATCATTGTGAGATGGGTGGGACCTATATCTCCCTCCAATGAATTGGGTAAAGAATTTATATCTCATTAGATAGACATGGCTGGAACGGTAGGTTATACCAGTTCAGTGAAACAGGACTGAAACGAGGGTGACTCGGTTCAGATATGGACTTTGTCCACTAAGATAGTCTTGGAAATGAGTATTGATTAATAAGATATGATTCTCTATGATTATGTGTGTATGACACAAAGTTTCATGTTTTAAGTTATGATTATTGTGATTACATTTCACTACCATGATTTATCCCATGTTATGAAATTATGATCTCTTTTGCAGGTTAAGATTTCCAAAAGTTATGTGCTTATGTATATGATGTGATTGATATTTCTTTTGTTTACACTTACTGAGCATTTGAGCTCACCCTTTTGTATGTTTTCTTTCCCCAGGTCGGGAAGAAGGTTATTAAGTAAGATATGCCAAAAGGGACTATAGATATGATGAAATAAATGGGAGAAAGTGTAGACGCTTTATGAACCAGTTGTTTATGTTTCCCAGTTTCTAAAGACACTATACCTATATGGTCCTTTTGTGGTTTTGTTATATGTTGTAATAAGTATGCTTCAATTTTGAAGTATTAACAATGTATGTAAAGTATGGGTCATTATAGTCCCTGCATATGACCGTAAACTGTTTTCACGTTTTTCCTTTATGACAATAAACTACAACATTCTTCGACACCCTCACCTAAGAGGGAATCATTATTGAAATTGATCTCCAATCATGTTATATTCCAAAGACTACGTTCATACATGGCAATGCCCAAACCTTTAATCTTGGATCCAACCATCATTGCACTAATGTCCCCTTTCACCCTTTACAAGTACGAACCAAATCTATATAGAGGGTATTTCAAGAACTAAGTATGGATGGATTATCCTCCTTATGGGATATTTATGAACGTTCGAGCATCCCTCAAACCCAGCCCCAAGTCTTTGGGCCTAACCCCAAATTCCACTTTCTGTCTGTTGGCTGAAAAGTCCCCCTATGAGCACATGAATGTGGTATGAAAACCCTGGTCTTTAGTCACATCAGGTTTATAACAAACACACAATGTGTCGTCCTAATTATGGTTCGAACTCTACAACCTTAAACTAAGATCTCCTACGCTCTCGTCCCATATGATGTTAAACTATATTTCAAGAACTACATATGGCTTGATTCTCATCCTAATGAAATATGTAATGAAGTCGAGCATCTCAATTCAGGACCCGTCCACAACATGATTATGGTCAGCATTGGTCTATGTATCTCTTTCATGCATTGCAAAATACCCATTTTCATAAGTCATACTCCTGACCTTAAATACTTAAAGATCTTTATAACCATTTTCTTGACTTCTAGTCACAAAATGTCTGATACCCGAGAATTATTTTTCCTGACTATACAGCACGCACCCTTAGGCTGCCTTGCATAAGTAGTCTACATAACAGACCTGTCATCCAAACGATGCTATTATTTGACTATGCAGCCAATTCCCTTATGTGGCCCTACATATTTCAAACCCCCTAATGGGTTTGTCAACTAGTTGTAGCTTTATTCTTGGGGGGAAAACCTCTTTTTTCCTTATTGGTCTTAACGATAATATGTAGGGATCCACAAAAATAGCCCTCCTTAACATATTTTCCCCATACTCTTTTTCATGATCTAAAATTATTCAAGTCTATGGGTTATATTTCCCTTCCCTTCATTTGGGTTAGACATTTGCAGGAGTGATATTCATCCAATTATATGAAAATCATGATTGGGAATATCCTCTCCATATTCAAGTACCTATCTCCATACATCAAACTCTATGATTTGGAAAATTTGAATCACCATAAACATTCACTGACTTTAAGCAATAGAAAAGTAAAATTCTTGAGAGTTCTTTTTCCTGACTATACAGCACATTCCCCTAGGTGGCCTTGCATAAGTAGTCTACATAACTGAACTGTCAGCCAAAAGATGATATTATTGGACTAGGCAGCCAACACCCTTAAGTGCCCATGCATAATTCAACCCCATAACAGGTTTGTAAAATAGTAGTAACGTCACACTTTAGAAATACTTCCTCTAATTATTTTTAGACCTCTTTTCATATCATCCCACAGATTAAAAATTTAATAATTCATAGTTAATACGTTTTCCCCCATACTAGAATGTGGTAATATGTTTTCAAACAAATTCTAAAGGAATTGAGTCAATTTTAATCCATTTGGTCAAAGCTCTTCGACTTTAAACATTAACCTTTTTATGTCTGACATGCTTGAATTTAAACATCCAATAAGAGACAGGGAGATCATTAAATTGGGAACCTGTAAAAGGAACACTGAACAAAAGTCAAGTCACAGCTCGCTAAACATACATATTGTATGATTTAGGGAATATAGAGCTATAAAAGATGCAAAGTTAGTGGGGTTGTTTGTATAATCCTAGCACAAATCAAACTATGATTTTACTAGGCCCATTGACTTAGGTAAAAATATATAAATAACTAATTATCAAGAGAATGAAGGTACAAAATATTGAAGATGAAATGTCTTTTTCATTGATGCACAAAATTAGAAGAACATCCACATATTGTATTATCTTATCTTTTTCAATAATTACCAAAGGATTTAAACATAACTCTTCATTGGATTTACGGCATCACGAGCTTCATCAGCAACCACTTGAAGTTCATTCACTCAACCAGCTTCACTCTTTTAAGTTTGATGGAGTTATTTCTTGGCATCTGCGATTGATTTAATACTATTTATTTATACTCATTCCAGTGAATTATTAAGTAGTTCAGGTTCCCTAGTAACGACATCTAACAGTTGTTGAAGGTGCATCTTCTGGAAAAATTTCTCCTTGATATTATGCTTCATCTCCTTCAACTTTGCATCATGATCAGCCTCAGTTCGGGACACCTCAACCTCGAATTCGCCAATATAGGTCAACAACCTTGATCTAGTTAGATCTTGACAGTACTTTTCTCCTGCTCCCTCCTTAAGATGACTTGTTTCACTATAGCATGGATCTATTGATATACAAAAACACAAAGTCCTAACATGCAAAAACAAGTATAACAGTCATAGGATCTTTGAATACAGCTCTTTAAGAGGCACTTCTGATATGATCTTCCATATATTCTGCCATGCCATGAGAAGTGAGAATTAAATCGCCTTCTGAACCACTGGGTATGACTCCGTATCACTATCACTGGGGGGAATATAGTCAAGGATTAATACACTTAATGAAGTTCCATGTTCTTCTACTTCCCCCCAGACCCTTGGTACTTCACTTTCTACTCCTGTTGGGGCAGAGGCTGAGGCTTCACCTCTGGATTTAGCCACTGAAATTGACATCCCTACATAGTCATTTGAAAGATTTGGTTAGTTCCAAAGGATAATAAAAGTTTTTTATCGATCTTTAAAATTATGTACAACCATAAATATTATCATCGTTTACCCAACGGTAGGTCAGCAACATGAGAAGGATCCTCCCCATCATTTCAAGCTTGAAACGGATTTTCAAGACGGATTTCAGGAAGCTCAGTCGGGTTAGGCTCCACTTGAGCTAGAGTCTCTGTAATGACAGGGTTATCTCTACCCCCTTCAGGCATTGGCAGATTAGTAGCTTGCTCAGAAGGAACTACAACATTTCAACCAATCATGGTAAGAGATTTAATAAGAAATTTTTAACAGGATGAAGGATAACACTCACGTCCAAAATCATCTAAATTACATGGTAATTTAATATGATCTAAAATATCTTCAAAATATGCACCAAGTTTCATAATTTTATCTAGTGATATCTCAGATTCCTGGTTAGTCTCACTAGTGGGAGCAGACGATGTGTCTTCTTGGTGACCCTCCTCCTACGACCTCTGACCCCGGTCAGCTTCCTTAGAGGAAATTACGGAGTCAGTTGCAGTGGTCGTCAAATGTTCTGGCGCAGCTCTTGAACCTAAATCATCACATAATGGAAGTAATTTTATGTTTTTATTCAACATTATATGAAATATTGTTAATTTACTAGAAGAAGGCTCTTCTCCCCTTGCAGTAGCAACATGAGCAGTACTGGGAACAGGCACTGGCTCTTCTTCTCTCACTGTTTCTTCAGGAGAAACCAAGTCAGTAAGAATTTTTAACTTTTCACCAGCACCCTCCGTCTTCCTCAGAGGAGGGTCAGTACTCTCCCTTAGAGTAGAAACCGAGGATGCCCATGTAATCCCAAGAAATATGAGAAATATTTTAATGAGTTAGGATTCATGACTATCTGAAGGACTTACCACTACTGATGAAGCATTTATATGTTGAATTCTTCCTTCAATGATTTTTCTTCTTTGACTTTTTGGGTGTGTTGACATCGTCACCTCCAAATACAGGTATTGGAGAGTGAAAAGCCCTTTTTAACTCTTTTTCCATTGCTTGTCGGCCTAGAGATACCTCACCCGGATCACGTGGAGATTCAGCAGCTCTATGAGCGGTGCCACCAGGGCTATACTGCGGTGAAGGAACCTCAGTAGTTCCTTTATTAACAAGCTACATGATGAAGAGAGTAATTTCTTTATGTAAAAAAGCTTTGACTAAAATCAAGTTACAAAGGAAATAAGGAAAGAAACTTACATCTTCAGGAGCCACGTAATGGTGCCACTCCTCATCTACTGAAGCACTAATCCCCTTAGTGGTGCCACAATTCATCATTTCCTTCACCCACTTGGTAATAGGAATGAAATCATCAGTGGCATATATGAGAATTTCTATCTCTCTGATGCAAGCCTACACTTCATCAGGGTTATCCTCAAAGTGGATATCAGTAGAAGCCCGATGATTCCCCACACCAGGGATATATAGCCCTTCACATAAGTCCATCCATGAGATTTCAGCATCCAAATATAGACTCAGCCCTCTCTGGACAGCCTCTGGTAGTAAATATTTAGCATTTGAACTATAAGGTCGTGAGGAGGGTCCTACAATCTCAGACATCAACTTCTTCCCACCACTTGTAATCAGAGATAAAGGATAAGAAAATGAAACTTTTTGCTCTATAAAATATGGATGAGTAAATTTCCTCAATGATATAACTCACCAGGAGTCTATGGAGTAGGTATCTTCACTCTGGTAGGAGGATTATATCTGGCACGAGGCCACTTTGAAGCATTTCGTGCCTCATCATCCCCATCCTGGGAATTCGGCGAATCAGCCCCGGGTGAGGAACTCGGTGAATCAGCTCCGGGTGAGGAAGAGTCACCTTTCAAATGAAGGGTTTCTTTCCTGAATGTTCTCTTTTTTGTCCCTACCTGTGGAACCAGATGATTCAGTACCCCTTCAGGGTATGATGCTACCAAGTTCTCGGCATACCATGTAGTCAATTGACTTGACGATCCAGTAACTGGTAGATCAAACACTGCTCTGGTCCTCTCCATTGTTGTCAACAACCATAGTTGTTGGGTAACCATTGGATGCTGATCTGACCTGACATGTACATGAGGGGATACAACAATCTGCTATAGACACTTTAATTGGCATGAAAATCTATATGGATCATAGACCTCGCATATAATCTCTCCATCAATTCTAGTGGCCAATACACCGTCTTCGCAAGCCAGCATATACGACCTCAATTCCGGGATAACTATTCCATCATCTAAAAACCGCCTGGTTGGTGGGTTTATATAAGAAATGAAAGGAAATTCATTTAACATGCTCAGCCTCACCTTTATTTTATAAGGATTGAGTGAAAATGGAGAAATTCTAGAAAAGTCTTGCACTGATGGCCAAAAAGAACTTCCAGGAACCTGTACTCTGCTCTGTACAGCAGAAGTCCTGTAGTGAGTGGAGATCCATCCCCACAAAACATGGAATGGTCCCACTATTCTCAAAGTAGACTTACCCATATAGACATGGAGTATGATCCTGTGAATCTATGCCAAAATCGGGGTGGCCAACCCAACCATTTTCTTCTCAGCCAACTTGGTTGTAACAACGAAGGTCCCTGGCCTGACGCCTCCCTTCAAATCCCAAACTAGAAGAATATAAACACTGAGCCAGAAAGCAAAAAATCCCGCCATATAGGTCTTCTCTGGGATTCTTTGGTCCACTTCAAACCCCCACTTTTCAAACTCTCCTGCTTCCAGAGTTGGCCAAAATGTGCCAAGAGAACCCCTCTTCTCTGTTCTGGGGTAGCTGGTAGTATGAGTACTAGTGTGCCTCTTCTCCTTCTTCTTGATAAGAAACATATCCATCCATTCCTATGGATGAATATATTTTCTAGAATGATTTTTGGTGGACTTTGAATTTTTGATCTTGTGGAAAATTTTCAATAACTCTCAATCCAAAGCCGGAGTCTTCTCTGAATCACTCCAGGTCACCTTGGGGGGAATGAATTCATCATACATATCGCCCAAAATTGGATCCCTAGAGATCTTGTAGACATCCCAAAAACAGATTCCTACTTCTCCGTGAGTAATATGGAAATAATTGGTGTCTAGGATCTAGTGGCTGATTAGATCTAGCAATAAATTACCATTCCTGTAGACATATGTTTTCCCAGCCCAGACGACTTCATATATTGCAGCTCCTTTTAGATCCATGACAAATTCTGCACAGGTTTGTCTCACCTGATATGCCCACATCCAAGTTGGCTTCACACCTCCTCCAAGAAAGAAATCCCAACACTTTTTCCATCCCTTGGATTGATTCATTTGAGAATTTCATATAATGGTGGGATAGAAATGCGGCTCCACCTCAGGCTTGTGAGGTTTCAAATCTGGAGTACATTGGCTATGATGTATTATGTATGCCTTCTCCACTGTACCAGCATTAACAAATGATCCTGCAATGGAGACATTTGCTAAAGCAAAATTGGTGTAAGTCTGAAATGAGGAATGATGAATATAGTTATTTGCATCTGGAATGTTGACTCATTGCAGATGACCATGTACATATAAAGGAATGTAAATATTCTGTGGGAAATTGACATGATATTTCTCCAAGTACATAGCCAAATCTTGGAGAGTACTCTCACAGATATCGTAATAGTCATGGACAATGATGATCATCATATCATCAATTCTCTTTCTATCCAACTCATCAGTCGATCCAATTCTTTTGTTAGCCATTTAATTTGCACAAAGATCTGACAATTAAATTTTAAATAAGTCTGTTTTTATAAAATACTTTTGAAGAAAACAAAAAAAAAGGCTAAGGAATTAAGGTACGCAAGTGTGGTCATGCAAGTGTGGTCACGCAATGTGGTCGTGCAAGTGTGGTTGAGAAAGTGTGGTCGTGCAAGTACTATCGTGCATGTCAAAATATTACTGGAGCAGCGTGACACAAAAAAATGCAAGCGACCGAAGAGATGCAGACACTTGCATGATGAGAGATAAAATAAACATGGAATGCAGGATGAGAAACACGAATTAACACCCATATATATAGGTGATCCCGCAACCCTGTGCGCTGGAACCTGTGCACCAGAACCTGCACGCCTACCACTATTGTGCCGCAGAACTCTTATTTCTCATTTTCCTCAGAGTCAAATCCTCTTTCCTTTTTTGGATCCAACTATAAGGGTTGAATTTTGTGGACGATCCTTTCCATCACAGAGTCTAACAAATGGAAAAGTGTAATAACTTAAGCACAAGTAGAGTCATCCTTTGAAGAACATAAAAAATTGACAAAGGCATGAACAAGGAACCCTTTAAGAAGAGGTCGCGAAAGTTTCTTTCTAGTCACGCAAGTCACTTGCGCGCCACTTATGGGTCGGACAAGTCACTTTTGCACCATATTTCCTTTTTCTCCCAAGGTGCCCATTGGCCTACAAATAGCCCTTGTGGGCCCCCCATCTCATGGACGAATTTTCCAATACTCATATTCAAGCTCTGGTCGCCCAAGTCTTTTTATGACGTCTTCCAAACACTTATAAGGTAATTCATTACCTTGAATGGAAGCTCTAAAGACGAAGAATAAGATGTAAGTATTAGGACTCATCAATACTTGCTCGCCTAAGTGTCCAGCCCTTAAGGGGAGTGAAGACACTTGCGTGCCGCCTTTGCCTCTCAAGGGAACTTGTGCGCCACCCTTCTAGAAGCCTCTAGGGATGATACCAAGGGCTTGAGTTCAATGTCACCCAAGTATTACCCTATGGATTCTTCATCACTCAAGGTGACTCATGTCGTGGATGTATACATGCATGACAAGAACTTGCGTGCCAGAAAAATACTTGCACCCCTCCTTCATAGTCACCTCCTTTCCTCAAATCCACCTCTCTTCTTCAAGATATGGACCTCAAAACCCTCTTCAAATCCATTTATTGCATGGTTCCTTCCTTGGATTCCTTATCTGAGAAAAATTCACATGGGCCTCTTTATCAGGAGTAAGTCCCAACAATATCTTCCCTTAAATGGGACTACTTCTTAGGAGTAATCTCCAGCCTTAATTTCATTTGACTTGGGATTCCTTTTCATGAGTAAGTCCTGGGTTAAAATCCCAAATCTCCATAAAGTAAAAATACCTTTATGGACCCTGCTCTTTGGCAGTCATACATAGGTAAGCCATACATCATTTATTATGATTACATATTTCATGGAACTATTTTCGGTTTTACTGATACCTCTTATTTCTCACACCGAGCATGAATCACGCGAGCTTAGAGTGTAAAAGTAATTACGACATCTCTCTTTTGGCCATTAATCATGCATAAACATCATACATTTTCACACGAACTATGTGGAATTTGATCTCTAAATTAAAATTAGAGTACGTAGGAAGGCTTTCTAAGGATCAAGAACCTCTTTCATTAATTATTTTTTTCCCATATGACATTAAACTATATCATTCTTACCGAAATACGTGGGTTCTGATTCCTTTATTTTTAATAAGGATACGTAGGTAGCCCATCTGCGATTATGATCCCAAATCTAAAATAATATTATCTTTCTAAATGACAATAAAGTTCAAGTGCCCCACTAAGTGGCTTTAAAACCAGTATGATCATCATAATGACCAAGAGATTTCTATATAATGTATGGAAGGATACCATTGACTAAGAATCTATAATTCATATGGATGATTCTCTATTAATGAAGAACCTAAAATACATATACAAGACCCTCTAAATTCCCTACATATCAATAATTGATTGCAAGATCTAAATGAAAAACTCATTTTCATGCTTGGTAAATTAATAAAGATTCATGAATATAACATAAATCTATAAGAGAGTCCTGGAGTATACAATAATTCCCCACAAAAAGGTGTGATGAGTCTGAACTCTCATCCTCACGGAAAATGAAAATTCTTAAGCCTCATCAGTCCACAACTAATGGGCACCTACCTTGGGAAGGTAGGTCCAAATGTTTATTGAATCCTTGGATGTTTCTAGTTCTATGAATAAACCCATTAGAAACCGATTGGAAAGTTTGAACCTAAAAAAATAAGGTTATCCTCATTTCTAGAAGAAAAAACAAGAATAAATAACTTCAGATATTCATAAAATATCTTTTAAAATTTACATGGAATCTCTATTTCACTTCTGAATTACAAAAAGAAACCCATGTCTAATCTCTATTCTTCAACCAATTTTACTCAGACACTATATATCATAATTATTCATTCCAACTATCTCTTCTATGTGAAATTTTAAAACCATGAAATGAGAAAATTACAATAGGTTAGTATCATAAGTGGTTCATGTTGTTCCAACTCTAGAATTTTAATCCTTATACTTTAATTATATTATTTTAGATGTAATAAGTTTGAGGCTTAAATTATAAAATATTAACAATGACCCTATGAGTGGATGGTACCTAAATATAAAACATGTTTTTGGTGACATTTATGGTGCTAGGACAACAAAAACAGTGTGGGAAGAATGTACTGATTGATTGTTTCTATAATTTTCGTTCTCATTTTTTCACTATTTTATTAAATTTCGACTTATTGTATATTTTGGTTTTTCATACTATAGTATATTAGTTAAAGATCCCCAATCCATGAATGTGATCAATGAGTTTGAATTTCAATAATTATCTTTAATTATATACTGATATTGGGCATTATCTTTCCCAATATCAATGAGTATCCATGCTAAATTATTAGGGATCCCATGAATAAAGGGATAAGTTTAAAAAAATCATTAGTAGATGACTAATTCCATAGGAGATTAATCTATGGAACTATATACATTCAACTATTTATGGGGATTCTCTATGATTTTATGAAATCCCATTAATGAAAATTACATGAAGATGAATACATTTATACCTTATATGATATATAACATCCATAAATTTAGAGTGATGTTAATTAAAATACACTATGTTTATCTTTTGATTTATCTCAATATTTAAGATAGCTTTAATAAAAAAAAATATCCAACTATTCTATATAGATTATAGAGTAACTATTATTACTTATGATGTGATCTATGGAGTGGAACATATTGTAGCTATCCATATCCATTATGATGTGATAAAATGTCACCCAACTATTTTTTTGAAAAATACATTCCACCTATGATGGCTGTCTTGATAAATGTGACATGAATATTTCTTCACATAAATGTATTGAATCAAAATAACGACATAATAAAATTTCTCTAGAAGTATATTGAATCAAACTGTGATGATTGGGAGACATAAATTGATATTTTATGGTGGTTACTATATCATTTATTCACCTTGGCTTTTTAGAAAAAACCCTTATACACTTGTGTCAAAAAAATATTTAATTATAATCACTTAAATTGGAAGTGTAAAATTGATGGAAAATATCCCCAGAGTAGACCATGTTACTCGTGAGGTTTTAGCCGATAATATTTCATATAGTAGAGGTGATATATTCTTGATCAAGTGGGGTTTCATCCATTTATAATAGATAACCACATTAGACCATCAATATGAGGTCATGTAGATGAATATAGAAATTCCTTTAGATATACGGAATCATGGAAAACATTTCTAGCCTACAATGTACATTAATGTTTAATGTGTTTCTTTATTCATATTTTTTTTATGATTTTTAAGATAGAGAATAGAATAATTCAATATGAAATGTGAACTGTGTAAATTATAACCAAAATTCACTATATTTCCAAAATGAATAAAGAAACATGGTGAGGTCTGTAACATAGAATAAATATTGGAGAACTGATGAAACATATAGTGTTATTCATTATTTTGGTCTTCCATATCCCCCCAGGGGAAACATAGACATACACATTCCACCATGAAATTCTAAAATACCAAAGAATAATTCATGATGATGTAGTAGTGTCAGCTAGACATGGAAGATTCTCATCCCACCTTGGTGGTGTTGGCACCAAAAATGTTAATAAAAATGACTAGTGTCATTGAAAGGATGATATAACCCTTAAAAATAATGTAATATTCTTGGTGAAATAGAGACTACTTTGTAATATTGAGGTGAAATTGTAAATTTTTTCTCAATGACTGACTAATTGTATTTTTTTAGTTCTTCTAAGTAATTTTGATGTCCAAATGAATGATTTAAAATAAATTTCAATATCTAGATGGAGAAAGGATACAAGATAAGGATGAGTGTATGTATATATAATTATTATACGAAAATGTTGAACTTTTGGGTGAATATGTTAATATAAGTAGAGAGTGAAATGATGGAAATATAAGTCAATATACTCGAGAAGATAGAATAATGGAGATATTAATAAAGAATCAATATGTGAATCCATATTAGTCACCTCACCACTTTCTTAGGAGGATTTACAATGGGAATATAGAGGAAGAAACAAATAATTTCTTTTAAATATTAATTAATATATATATAAATATCTCATTAACATGGTAAATATCACATATGATGACATAAGATTAGTTCTTCAACATTTTTCAATCTAATAAAATGAGGATAGATAATATATTTTTAATATAAATTATAAAGTAATTTTTAAACATTTTACATTAGAATCATACAATAAATCATTCATATAAAAACAATACTTGTTATTATTCAATCGATTATATCTTCTATATTTAGAAAATAAATATCTGATATAGGAAGGAGTGTAAATTTTGTAATTAATTATGTATTTAAGATTATCATATTATGTAATTTGAAACCCATAAGATTCATGTTATAGTTTTCAGATAGATATATTAAATACCCTAGTAGAGTCCTTGATGATGTCATGGTGATGGTGGGGTGTTTATATTTCCTATATAAATTTTGACTCTTGAAATGGTTGTAAAAATAGAGGTTCTATTTATTAATTTTCACTTTTCCATTTCAAATACTACATATTTTTTTAGAATAAACCATGGACAACATATTTTATTCATGGGAGAAAAGTAGCTGAAATTTGATTTTACCAAACTAGTGACTCAGTTGTTGAACCAGAAGACTATCATCCATCTACGCCATTGAAGATAGTAACTAAATTCCTAGAAAATAGATGAGGTTAAAGTAGTATTTGGTATATAATAATTTCATCATAAAGTAGACAATGATTGATATTAGGAAATACATGTTCATTTTCATACTGTTAAATTATTTTGAGATATTCATTACATAATTCTAAAATATTGATTATGAAAGAAAAAAAATCTATAACTAAAGAAACTCCATATTAATATTTGTTACCAATTTTCTTGCAAATATTATGCAATAATAGTAATTTTTGATTCATTAAACTCTATTTAGTAAGTGTTGTAACTGATAAATGGGTTATAAAAAAAGAAAGAATTCTCTTTCATAGATATTCTCATATAATAATGGCATTATCCTCATATTTTTGCCCAAAAAATGTTAGAAAAGGGTTTCGGAGGAAACTAAATTTACTACCCTAAAAATGTAGGTTTATTTGATATAGTTGTTGTAAAAATGGACGTATTGAATCAAAATGATAATGGGATATTTTACCCCATTTAAAATATATAATCGATAACCCCAGTCCAAATTTTCCCCAAGAAATGATGCAAGACTATAACAGAGAAATAAAACGAGCTTAACATCACTCTTATTATCACTAGATGGATAGATCTCTTGTACTATAAGATAACTAATTATGTGAAAAGGATGGATTATTTTCCCATTAACTTAATTGTTCAAATATTAGATGGATCGATTAATCAAGAGTATTATTACTTAACAGATGATCAATTTGATTAGAATTAAATTACTATGTGACCCTAGTTCCAAAAAATACTAAATTCTCTTACATCATTGAACTATCACATTCCAACACTTTTTTATAATGATATTATCCAATACATTTTTCAGTATTACATGATATGTCTCTTTTATAGGTTAATAGAGGGTTTCTCTGATATTTTAATTGATTAATATTCTTTATATAGGTTTTTTGAATATTTAGTTACTTAATAATCTCAATTTTTTATTGAATAATGTGGGGATACATTAATGATAATTATTTACGAATAATTTCAATCCATGGAAACATATGAAATTTTGATTTCCTACTATTTATAAATATATAAAGAAATTATTTGTTCTTATATTATAATTATTAATGTAATCAATATGTTGTAATAACCAAAAATAATATATCATATTATGATTTTTATTTTCTATTATTTCTTTTTCTAATGATTTTTATGAACTTTTAATTAATCACTCAGACCCCCACATACCATCATGATAAGGATGTCGACTTCATAATTTCAAAGAAGTGTTCTATTAATTGAATACAATACTGATCATTTACCCATTAATAATACCATAATATTGGGAAGAAATAATTTATTTCATATGAAAGTAGTGAAATTATGTTATTTTGGTAGCTCTTATCTGTAATAGGAAATTGATTTTCACCCTATATAACTTCTATAAAGGGCCTTAATGAAGGAAAAAACTAAATTAAACCATCAAATAAAAGGAATTAGATTTGAAAATCAATGCTTTTAATATGTTCATATGTTATTTGATACTCTCCAACTTGAAGTTATATAATAATTATATATGATTTAAATAATTTGTGACTTAGAAGGCTAAAAAAATAACTTGATCATGGGCATTCAGTTTTGAAATAGTTTGAAATTAATGGATTAGCAAAGAATGGGTTTAAATAATGTGGTATTCCATCATATTTAAAAGATGAAATTACTATTTATCTTATTAGAATAATAATTATAATTCTATGAAAATTAATCATATGGGTTTTTATCTGTACTGGAACCTACAACAAGGCTATAGTTTATAAAAAATTACAAAATGCCAGGGCCACGATGTCTATTTTTTCCATAGTTTTTTTACTATAAGAATAAAGGGGTTTTATCAAATTCCCATTAGTACTTATCAGATAATTAACTATTATTTTGGTGTTTTAGTGGTGTACTAATCTTAATGTACATCCCATAAATAATATTTTATTTTTTTCTAGATCTATTTCACCCTTTAAAAATTAGTAGACACCACAGATTGTATTGCATTGGTTCCTGGATTTTTTAATGTTTATATTTCAATGGTTACTTCACGAAGATAAAAATGATTGATAGAAACAAATATTAGTAAAAATTCTCAGAAATTTGATAAGATAGGGGATATAATCAATCATCTCATAATTATGGTATTTATTTTTTATTTTTAGGGGATTGAATCTATAGGCCCTGTCCTAAAATCATTCATCCACACCTACATGTTTTTGTATTAGCAATATGTTTTAACATGACTCTAAAAAATGTGTCAGTGACCAACATTATAAATGTTTTTACATTGTTTTTTAATAAATATATATTATATATATTTTGGATGATTAATCTACTTGTAATTTTTAAAGGAATTCATGTTGATATTAATCTTCTAAGTTAATTCATAATTATGTGTGTGGGTCATTACAAAAGGGAAACCAAATATAAATAAAAAACCGGTGGATTGGAAGATGTTTCTAAAATATTGTTCCTGAAAATTCATTAGAAAAATATGATATCATTTTTAAAAATAATTTTTTTTTCAAAATAAATGATGTTTTGTAGGTGTTCCAAAAATCCTATAAGATTCTATTAGCATAGTATCACTTCAAATTATTATATGGAATCCCATTAAACCATCCAATATATGATGACCAGTAGTCATTTTCTATGGTGAATGATATGTGCTAAAGAAAATATAAGGCTATAAGAAATGGAATTCTAATGTTTAATGAACATAACATGATATAGATGGTGTCACGACCTCCTCCCCACAATGTGTACCCCTCCTGGGCCGGCAATGTGAGAAGGGAGATAATGACCCCCCGAGTCCCGCCTCCAGTAGGCCCCGGGTTGGCGACTAGCACCGAGGGTATAATACACACACAAATGGGAGGCATTACCCTCTAAGAGAACACATGCAGAAGAGAGAGATAGAATAGACTCCAACCAACTCCAACTCATAACTGAAATATAAAATAAACCCAAGTACATATATGAAATATCATGCAAAAGTACTACAACTGAAATGGAAAACTAAAAGTACCCAAAAGAAATAAAAACGGCAGCGACCACGAGCCCGAACAGCTCCTCCTCCAACCACAAGCTTGTAGTAACCCGCTTGATCTCCAACTTGCTCCAAGTGACCTGAAAAACATTTTATATGTACATAGGGTGAGTATAACAGTATACTCAGTAGGATCCTCCCCAAGCCTCTCGTGGAAAGGAAAAGAAAGCATGCTAAAGCCCAGTGAACAACAAGTGAAACTAACTCGTCACCTAAACAGGTATGCTATGTTCCCAACCTCACCATGGATACTCTCACCATGTAACGCATACAAGAATATAGCATATAGTAAAGAATATCAAGGGTACCCCGCTACTACTTCCCCACTGGTTTTCCGCTTTGCCCCAACGACATACGTCATGTGCATCTCTCTCCAAAGGCTTTCCCGCAGACACCTGGGCTAAGCTCCACAATCTGCACCTCGTGCACCACAAAGGCTTGCCCGAAGACACCTGGGCTAAGCACCACACCATCCTCACAACCAAAGTAACCAGGTAGTTTCCGGGAGCCACCATAGCTCGTATAACGTGTATCATACGTCGAGTATTATACCTCAAGCCATCACAGCCCATACGCCGAGTAAGGATCCTCAATCCATCACAGCCTATATACGTTACACCTATAGTATTCCATAGGATACTATATCCAGAATATATGTGTGTGAAATAACCACAAGCCATTATAACCCTCTACACACATATATGGGTAAAACTAACCATTGTGCCTACTGGCACGAAGATCTACCAAGAGAAGAGAGCGGGGACAAAGGGGGTAGTCAGCCATTCAACCTCCCATCAGAATGTTGGGGAAAACACCCCCCTAGGGCTCAGAATCCCAGGGGTGTCGATTGCCCTTACCGACAGGGTGGAGTAGCGTATAGAAACACAAAAAGTACAGAATATATAAGTAACTCAGATCCACACTCTGGGAATTACCTAGTCTTAGATACAACTGCATCTAACGTCTCTCAGACTCCAGGCTGCTACTTCAAAGACTAGGTATCCTACAATCACACAACCATTTGAAGAGCTTTATTAGATTACTCCAGTCTCATTTTATCAGTTCCATTGTACGTTAATTAATTATTTAAACATTAATTAAGAATGAACATTTCCACATTAAACTGAACTGGCATCACTTTAAAAAACAACTGCTCCTTTTTAAGATTCACATCACCTTTAAATTCCAGCATCTCCATCCCAGTGGATTTTCACCATTTAATCAAACATTCCCTATAGAATTACTTTTCCACATTCCCAGGCATTCTAGAAAAGCATCCTAGGCTTCTAAACACAAAGGAGGCTCAACACGGTGAGTAGATATACTACCCGTCGAGTCTTTGCTGCCTATAGAAAGAGCATAGACCCATCCTCCATCGAGAGGCTTAACACGGAAAGCACGTGGCATACCCCGCGTGTCTTCGCCTCCTTTGGAAAGAGGGTAAGCAAGACCAGCTTCCTTGAGAAGTGGGGAAAAGTAAAGCAGATAAACAACCAAACCAAAACACCAACATCAAACCATCACATTCATCTCATACCATCACACTTGGTGTCCTCCCCGACACCCATATGCATAAACCGATGAATCTCGCCACACTAGGCGTCATCCGCTGCCACAACCACAAGTCTCCATGCCTCCACATATCACAACATCCATCCAGGCTCACATCACAGCACAAGCAGCAGGAAAACAAACATCACAAAATGGGCTCTCGGAACTTTAACAAGGCATTCATCCTTCAAACAAAATGATCACTTAGAGCTCCAAACCACAAGGCATTCATCCTTTCAAGCAAGAGGGTAACTCAGAACCCTTTTGAAATTCCCACATAATCTGTTTTCTAATCCATATGGATTTGGCATATTTGTTATTCGTAGTTTCCAATCATGGATACCTAATCAGTAAGCTATCACAATTAAATAACCATGCTTACTTCCCTAATTTGATTATCCTCAAATTAGAACAACTACAACAACGACAATAACCAGATTAATTTACATGCCTCTTTATCTTTAGCCAATTAATTAACAATTAATTCCGGCTTTACGTTCATTATCAATTTCTATCATGAACGAACAACAAATCAAAGAAAACATAGATATTACTATATCTAGGAAAACATGAGGCAAACCGTTATCACGGTATAAAGAAACAACATGTGATCAACCAATTCTTTTAATCAGGTTCAAGTATTTAATTAGGTCAATTTCATTGTGATCCAAAGAGATAAATCATGTTAATTCTACGATTGCACATATACAATTATAGAAGCCATGAATCCACTACCTCGAAGAGTTCTTGACGTCCTTTATCCACAGAGCGGGCCACAATCCTTCTCTCGCGACAAATTATATGGAAGAATGATCGACACAGCTTGGTTGCATCAAAAACAGAGCAGAACCAATCCTAGGAGTAAAGATTGATTGTGCAACTCTTACGGAAAGGATTGAAAGGATCTAGAGCCTCTTAGTTGAGAACAAAGGGAAAGAACAAGGGAGAATGATATCTCGTCCCTTTTTAAGATTTAATGAGGTGACAGTTTAAGATCCGGTTAATTCTCCATTAAAAACGGATCGCATTAACCCACGCGGTTTGACCAAGTAAAACATTCCAAGCCTTAGGAATAATTAATATAGGATTTATGGCATTTGAATCGGCCTTAAGATCCCTTAAAAATAAGGCTTTAAATGTATTTTACATTAAAGGAAAGGTAAAAAGGGAAAAACAGTAGGAGTCTGGAAACACTGTTCA
Source organism: Viscum album (assembly GCA_963277665.1). Taxonomy (NCBI): domain Eukaryota; kingdom Viridiplantae; phylum Streptophyta; class Magnoliopsida; order Santalales; family Viscaceae; genus Viscum; species Viscum album. Next base: position 20,549,496 of record OY728159.1, on the reverse strand, counting down.
CCAACCGTTACTGTACATGAAACCGATCTGTGAAACTGATCTGTGAAACTGATCTGTCACACCGATCTGTGAAACCGATCTGTGAAACTGATCTGTCACACCGATCTGTGATACCGATATGTGAAACCGATCTGTGAAACTGATCTGTCACACCGATCTGTGAAACCGATCTGTGAAACCAATCTGTCAGACCGATCTGTGAAACCGATCTGTCAGAACGATCCGTGAAACCGATCTGTCAGAACGATCTATGAAACCGATCTGTCACCCCGATCTGTGAAACTGATCTATGAGACCGATCTGTCAGACCAATCTGTGAAACCGATCTGTCAGACCGATCCGTGAAACCGATATGTCAGACCGATCTATGAAACCGATCTGTGAAACCGATCTGTGACACCGATCTGTGAAACCGATCTGTCAGACCGATCTGTGAAACCGATCTGTCAGACCGATCTGTGAAACAGATCTGTCACACCGATCTGTGAAACCGATCTGTCACACCGATCTGTGAAACTGATCGGTGAGACCGATCTGTCAGACCGATCGGTGAGACCAATCTATCAGACCGATTGGTGAGACTGATCTGTCAGAACTATCGGTGAGACCGATCTGTTACTGTTCATAAAACTGGAAACACTGTTCACAGAACTGGAAAATTGGCAAAGTGTTGGGGATAAGTCCTCTTGACCTCCCAGAACACCTCCAACACCAACATTTCACAAAGTAATGGACCGGAGAGGTTCAGGCCATTACATTAGATTCCTCTCAAAACATTCCCGTCCTCGAGAATTAAAAAACAACCCAGAAGAGAAGAGGGGTCCGAACAACCACCCCATAAGATACCTCTCAGGGAAAAACCACCATGAGTTGTTCGAAAGCTGGAACAAAACTCTGACATCCGGGAACAAACAATCCATACCCAAATAATTCATTCACAACATCACATCAAAGGTACATAAATAAAACATGAAAGGTCTAACCAGAGAGGAAACATCATTACATGAAAGGAGTTAAACATTAAACAACTCTAGGTACTGAGCACGTATCTGTGAATCACGATCCCAGGTACTCTCCTCCATGCCACCGTGTCGCCACAAGACACGAACTAAGGGGATAGAACGCCAACACAACACCTTCTCCTTGCGGTCTTGGATCTCCACAGGTCGCTCCTCGAAGGTTGCATCATCGTCAATATCGATCTCTCCCCAATCGATAACATGAGATTCATCATTAAGATAACGATGGAGCTGTGATACATGGAAAACATCATGTGTCCGACTCATATGAGGGAGAAGTGCTACTCGATACGCCACAGCTCCAACACGAGCTAAAACCTCGAAAGGCCCAACAAACCGGGGAGAAAGATTACTTCCACAACCAAACCTTCACTGCCCATGACGGGGAGTCACCTTTAGAAACACATGATCCCCAACATTAAACTCTAAGGGTCTCCTTATTTGATCAGCATAATATTTATGACGATCTTGTGCTGTCTTCATCCTCTCACGAATCACCTGAACCATCTCTGTTGTATTCTGCACTAGTTCTGGTCCGAGAATTGCGGACTCTCTGACCCCAGTCCAGCACAACGGAGAACGGCATGGCCGGCCATACAAGGCTTCAAACGGCGCCATGCCGATGGTAGAGTGAAAACTATTATTATAAGAGAAATCTACCAAGGGTGAGTGCTTCACCCATGAACCTCCAAAATCAAGAACACAAGAGCGCAACATGTCTTCAAGAGAAGGATTGTGGCCCGCTCTGTGGATAAAGGATGTCAAGAACTCTTCGAGGTAGGGGAATCATGGCTTCTCTAATTGTATATGTGAAATCGTAGAATTAACATGATTTATCTCTTTGGATCACAATGAAATTGACCTAATTAAATACTTGAACCGGATTAAAAGAATTGGTTGATCGCATGTTGTTGCTTTATACCGTGATAACGGTTTGCCTCATGTTTTCCTAGATATAGTGATATCTATGTTTTCTTTGATTTGTTTTTCGTTCATGATAGAAATTGATAATGAACGTAAAGCCGGAATTAATTGTTAATTAATTGGCTAAAGATAAAGAGGCATGTAAATTAATCTGGTTATTGTCGTTGTTGTAGTTGTTCTAATTTGAGGATAATCAAATTAGGGAAGTAAGAATGGTTATTTAATTGTGATAGCTTGCTGATTAGGTATCCATGATTGGAACCTACGAATAACAAATCTGCCAAATCCATATGGATTAGAAAACAGATTATGTGGGAATTTCAAAAGGGTTCTGAGTTACCCGCTTTCTTGTAAGGCTGAATGCCTTGTGGTTTGGAGATCCGAGTTCTCATTTTGTTTGAAGGCTGAATGCCTTGTTAAAGGGCCAAGAGCCCATTTTGTGATGTTTTTTTCCTTCTTCTTGTGCTGTGATGTGAGCCTGGATGGATGTTGTGATATGTGGAGGCATGGAGACTTGTGGTTGTGGAAACGGATGATGCCTAGTGTGGAGAGATGCATCGGTTTATGCATATGGGTGTCGGGGAGGACACCAAGGGTGATGGTATGAGATGAATGTGATGGTTTGATGTTGGTGGTTTGGTTTGGTTGTTTATCTGCTTTACTTTTCCCCACTGCTCAAGGCAGCTGGAATTGCTTACCCTCTTTCCGAAGGAGGCTAAGACACGCGGGGTATGCCACGTGCTTTCTGTGTTTAGCCTCTCGATGGAGGATGGGTCTATGTTCTTTCTATAGGCGGCAAAGACTCGACGGGTAGTATATCTACTCACAGTGTTGAGCCTACATTGTGTTTAGAAGCATAGGATGCTTTTCTAGAATTCCTGGGAATGTGGAAATGTAATTCTGTAGGGAATGTTTGAATAAATGGTGAAAATCCACGGGGATGGAGATGCTGGAATTTAAAGGTGATGTGAATCTTAAAAAGGAGAAGTTGTTTTTGAAAGTGATGTCAGTTCAGTTTAATGTGGAATTGTTCATTCTTAATTAATGTTTAAAGAATTAATTAACGTACAGTGGAACTGATAAAATGAGAATGGAGTAATCTAATAAATCTCTTCAAATGGTTGTGTGCTTGTAGGATACCTAGTCTTTGAAGTAGCAGCCTGGAGTCTGAGAGACGTTAGCTGCAGTTGTATCTAAGACTAGGTAATGCCCATAGTGTGGATGTGAGTTACTTATATATTCTGTACTTTTTGTGTTTCTATACGCTACTCCACCCTGTCGGTAAGGGTAACTGACACCCCTGGGATTCTGAGTCCTGGGGGGTGTCTTCCCCAACATTCTGATGGGAGGTTGAATGGCTGACTACCCCCTTTGGCCCCGCTCTCTTCTCTTGGTAGATCTTTGTGCTGGTAGGCACAGTGGTTAGTTTTACCCATATATGTGTGTAGAGGGCTGTAATGGCTTGTGGTTATTTCACACACATATATTCTGGATATAGTATCCTATGGAATACTATAGGTGTAACGTGTATAGACTGTGATGGCTTGAGGATCCTTACTCGGCGTATGGGCTGTGATGGCTTGAGGTATAATACTCGATGTATGATACACGTTATACGAGCTATGGTGGCTCCCGGAAACTACTTGGTTACTTTGGTTGTGAGGATGGTGTGGTGCTTAGCCCAGGTGTCTGCGGGAAAGCCTTTCTAGTGCACGAGGTGCAGATTATGGAGCTTAGCCCAGGTGTCTACGGGCAAGCCTTTGGAGAGAGATTCACAGGACGTATGTCTTTGGGGAAAAGCGGAAAACCAGTGGGGAAGTAGTAGCGGGGTACCCTTGATATTCTTTACTATATGCTATATTCTTGTATGTGTTAATTGGTGAGAGTAGCCATGGTGAGGTTGGGATCATAGCATACCTGTTTAGGTGACGAGTTAGTTTAACTTGTTGTTCACTGGGCTTTAGTATGCTTTCTTTACCTTTGCACGAGAGGCTTGGGGAGGATCCTACTGAGTATACTGTTATACTCACCCTATGTACATATAAACTGTTTTTCAGGTCACTTGGAGCAAGTTGGAGATCAAGCGGGTTACTACTAGCTTGTGGTTGGAGGAGGAGATGTTCGGGCTCGTGGTCACTGCCGTTTTTCTTTCTTTTGGGTACTTTTAGTTTTCCCTTTAAATTGTAGTACTTTTGCATGACATTTCATATATGTAATTGGGTTTCTTTTATATTTCAGTTATGAGTTAGAGTTGGTTGGAGTCTATTCTATCTCTCTCTTCTACATGTGTTCTCTTAGAGGGTAATGCCTCCCATTTGTGTGTGTATTATACCCTCGGTGCTAGTCTCCAACCCGAAGCCTACTGGAGGCCGGACTCGGGGGTCATTATCTCCCTTATCACATTGTCGGCCCAGGAGGGGTACACTTTGTGGGGAGGGGGTCGTGACAGAGTGGTATCAGAGGTCTGGTTGAGGGATAGGATGGAGTTTGGAGTTAGGCACAGGTGAGGATGCATGGGATGGTAGGTCAACAGTGTCATTCATGTTTAGCAAGTGGGGTAAACACTAGAGACCGGCAGAGACATAGGCGTTCAGGTCCCACTATGATCTGTTGCACGGACCTTTAAGTTTATGATTGCTACTAAACAAAGTGATACTCGTTGTAGGGTAGAGACCTAGGAAAGGATCATGCATCATTATTCTTTGCGCCTGTGTTTGAATGGGTAGACCTTGGGATAGGTAACCAAAAATTAATAAAACAAAATAATTAATTAATTAATGTTGAGTCTTCCATATTTCGGGCTTAGGAGCTCTAATAGTTGTTATTTTACAGGTATCGCTCCAGGTCGACGTCCTCATCAGGTTTGCGCAGAAGATGCCCAGTAGGCTATTCCAGCAGATCGCCTCCGGGTAGAGGTTGACGACAATGACACTTGGAGGAAGACACTTCGAGAGTTCCAGCGCCAGAGTCTACAGAATTACGAGGGCTCCGTTTCAGATGCAGTCACAGAAGGCTTGTTAGAGGAGGTTGAGATCGGCTTCAGCTCGATTCGTGCTCGGAATGAACACTGGGTGTCCTTGGTTGTGACGATGCTACGTGGAGTAGTGAGATAGTGGTGGTTCTTGTTCCTTGGGGATCGTGAGGAGTCAACGATCTCATGGGAGGAGTTTCGAGACAGGTTTAGATTCGAGTTTCTTTCATCGACTACGAAGGCGTCCAGCCGCCAGGAGCTACTCAACCTTCGACAGGGGAGCTACAGTGTTCTAGAGTTTGGAATCCGTTTCAGGATCCTTCTACGATATTCTTCAGACCTATTACCAGATGATGAGGCCAGGGCGAGGAATTTTGAGGAGGCTTTGCATCCAGAGATCCAGCGCCAGGTCACCCCATTTATGCTGAAGACATATCTTGAGGTGCTGGCAAGGGCAGAGGTTGTTTAGAGGAATTTGACCATGACCGGATCGTCAAGAGAGGGGAATCGTCATGATTCCTCACGAAGAAGAGATGTGGTTCGGGGTTCTTTGTTTTCAGGACAGAAGAGTTTCCGTTCACCTGGGGGTAGGTCACATCCCTTCCCATCTCGTTTCTCCGGAGGCAGCAACTCTCAGGCCTATGCCAAGGGATCAGGCGCTTGTTTTTCTTGTGGTGGTCGTGGTCATCAGCAGCGGGAGTGCCCGACTTTTCATAGCAGTCATCGTGCACCAGGCGCTCCACTCCAGGTTCCTCCATTGAGGTAGTTCCAGCTGAGGTAGCAGCAGCAGGTTTCACCAGCTTTAGATCACCCGAGGGTAGATGGAGCAGGCAAAGGACAGCCCCATGATGCTCCCCGTCCTCAGAGAGCAGAGCGTGGCCGTGGTGGTGTTCATCATCAGGGTCAGAGAGGCCGCGGAGGTGGTCGTGGTCAGCTTTATGCTCTAGCGTTGCCAGCCGCAGGCGAGCCAGATGTCGTTCGAGGTACCCTTTGTTTTTTTCTACCTTGGTTTATGCCTTGTTTGATTCAAGAGAAACACACTCATTTATATCACCTACCCTTGTCCACGCTTTGGGACATGAGGTAGAGAGGCTTCCAGTGCCCTTGGTATTGACTACGCCAGTTGGAGGTCGAGCTAGCTTGTTTGAAGTATGTAGAGACTGTGAGCTAGTGTTGGGGAAGCACCGCTCTTGGGGAGATTTCCTATGTTTACGAATACGACCATATGATGTCATCCTCGGCATGGATTGGTTGTATTCGGTGCAGGCTATTGTGGATTGCTACAGGAAGAAGGTCATTTTCTTTGATGAAGATGGAGAAGAAGTAGTGTTTGTTGGTGAGAGAGATCCTCGGATGAGTCATAGACGAGTTCCATCCTTATCATCCATGATGGCTGGGATGACGATGAGTTCTTCAGATGTTCAACACCTGGAGTTTCCTAGGGTCGTAGAGGAGTACCCTGATGTCTTTCCAGAAGAGGTTGTATCCTTACCCCCTCGACGAGAGATTGAGTTTGGGATCGAGCTACAGCCAAGAGCGTCTCCTATCTATATGTCTCCGTATAGGATGGCCCCTTCTGAGTTACGAGAGCTACGTATTCAGCTCGATGGTCTGTTGTAGTGTGGTTTTGTTCCGCCAAGTGTGTCACCTTGGGGTGCACCGGTTTTGTTTGTGAAAAAGGATGATGGCAGTTTGCGGTTGAGCGTCGATTATCGTCGGTTAAACAAAGTTACAATAAAGAACCTCTATCCTCTCCCTCGGATTGATGACCTATTCGATCAACTGAAGGGTGCAAGTTGGTTTTCAAAGATAGACTTGCGGTCAGGATATCATCAGATGCGTGTAAAGGATGAGGATATCCCGAAGACTGCTTTCCGCTGTCGTCATGGGCATTATGAGTTTGTTGTAATGCCATTCGGCGTGACAAATGCTCCAGCTGTTTTCATGGGGTTGATGAATGCTGTGTTCCGTGAATTCCTAGACAAGTTTGTTGTGGTTTTCATCGACGACATCCTTGTGTACTCCACATCTGAAGAGGAGCATGCAGAGCATCTACGAGCCATTTTGGGAGTTCTTCGCCAACTTCGGTTGCTTGGGAAGTTGTCCAAGTGGGAGTTATGGGATCAAGAAGTTCGTTTCTTGGGACATGTTGTGTCCCAACAGGGAGTAGCTGTGGATCCTTCAAAGATAGAAGCAGTGGTGTCTTGGCCAGCCCCCAAGACCGTGTCAGAGGTGCGATGTTTCCTTGGTCTCGCAGGCTATTATAGGAGGTTTGTGGCTAATTTCTCCCAGGTTGCGACTCCTCTGAAAGCTTTGACCAGGAAGGATCAAGCGTTCATATGGACTGATCAGTTTCAGGCAGCTTTCGAATATCTAAAGGAGAAGTTGGTGAGTGCTCTAGTCCTTTGTCTTCCAGCGGAGGGAGTCCAGTTTGATGTTTTCTGTGATGGTTCACATCTGGGGCTAGGGTGTGTTATCATGCAGCAGAGGTCTGTTGTTTCTTATGGGTCTCGGCAGTTGCGGCCCCATGAATTCAACTATGCCACCCATGATCTTGAGTTGGCAGCCGTGGTGTTTGCGCTGAAGTTGTGGAGACATTACCTCATTGGCGAGCGCTTTGTGGTTTTCACCGATCATAAGAGTTTGAGGTATGTTTTCTCTCAGCGGTATTTGAACTTGAGGCAGCTTCGGTGGATAGAGTTCTTGCAGGAATACGACTTTGAAATATCGTATACACCTGGAAAAGGGAATGTTGTTGCTGATGCACTGAGCCGAAAGTCATGTAATGATGTTGTGAGTGAATCTGGTGATTCCTGGAGAGTAATGGAAGAGCTATCAGCTTTGCATCTTGGTATGGGAGAAGTTGGGGGAAGAGGTTGTCTTTTCCAGATGACGGTGCAGTCATCCCTGATGCAGAAGGTGGAAGAGTCTCAGTTGGGTGATCTAGAGGTGGAAGTTTGGAGAGACAGAGTTGTATGTGGTGAGGCCCCTGATGGTTGGTCGGAGGATGAACAACACCGAGTGTTGTATCATGGAAGGATTTTTGTTCCCTTGGCGATGCGTGAGACGGTTCTACGAGAGTTCCATAGTTCACCCTTGGCGGTACATCCTGGTGTGACCAAGATGTACCGATCCTTGAGGAGACAGTTTTGGTGGCCTGGGCTGAAGCGTACAGTTGCAGAATGTGTGTCTCAATGTTTATTCTGCCAGAAGGTGAAGGCCGAACACCGTGTTCCTGGTGGTCTTCTCCAACACTTAGAAATTCCTTAGTGGAAGTGGGAGGACATCTCAATGGACTTTGTTACAGGTTTACCTCGAGCTCCGGGTGGACATGATGCTATATGGGTGGTAGTGGATCGTTTAACTAAATCTGCCCACTTCATAGCAATCAAGGAGTCGAGCTCAGTGGAGGTCTTGTCGAGGCAGTATCTGGAGCAGGTGGTGAGGCTTCATGGAGTTCCTAAGATGATCATTTCTGATCGAGATCCTCATTTTACCTCTAGGGTGTGGAGAGGTCTCCAGCATGCTTTTGGATCTCAACTATGCCTTAGCACTGCTTTTCATCCTCAAATGGATGGTCATACAGAGCGAACAATCCAGACTCTTGAAGACATGTTGCGCTCTTGTGTTCTTGATTTTGGAGGTTCATGGGTGAAGCACTCACCCTTGGTAGAGTTCGCTTATAATAATAGTTTTCACTCTACCATCGGCATGGCGCCGTTTGAAGCCTTGTATGGCCGGCCATGCCGTTCTCCGTTGTGCTGGACTGGGGTCAGAGAGTCCGCAATTCTCGGACCAGAACTAGTGCAGAATACAACAGAGATGGTTCATGTGATTCGTGAGAGGATGAAGACAGCACAAGATCGTAAGAAATATTATGCTGATCAAAGAAGGAGACCCTTATAGTTTAATGTTGGGGATCATGTGTTTCTAAAGGTGACTCCCCGTCGTGGGCAGCGAATGTTTGGTCGTGGAAGTAAGCTTTCTCCCCGGTTTGTTGGGCCTTTCGAGGTGTTAGCTCATGTTGGAGCTGTGGCGTATCGAGTAGCACTTCCCACTCATATGAGTCAGATACATGATGTTTTCCATGTATCACAACTTCGTCGTTATCTTCATGATGAATCTCATGTTATCGATTGCGTAGAGATCGATATTGACGATGATGCAACCTTCGAGGAGTGACCTATGGAGATCCAAGACCGCAAGGAGAAGGTGTTGCGTGGGCGTTCTATCCCCTTATTTCGTGTCTTGTGGCGACACGGTGTCATGGAGGAGAGTACCTGGGAGCGTGAGTCATAGATACGTGCTCAGTACCCAGAGTTGTTTAATGTTTAACTCCTTTCATGTAATGATGTTTCCTCTCTGGTTAGACCTTTCATGTTTTATTTATGTACCTTTGATGTGATGTTGTGAATGAATTATTTGGGTATTGATTGTTTGTTCCCGGATGTCAGAGTTTTGTTCCAGCTTTCGAACAACTCATGGTGGTTTTTCCCTGAGAGGTATCTTATGGGGTGGTTGTTCGGACCCCTCTTCTCTTCTGGGTTGGTTTTTAATTCTCAAGAGAGATAGAATAGACTCCAACCAACTCCAAATCATAACTGAAATATAAAAGAAACCCAAGTACATATATGAAATGTCATGCAAAATTAATAAAACTGAAAGGGAAAACTAAAAGTACCCAAAAGAAAGAAAAACGACAGTGACCACGAGCCCGAACAGCTCCTCCTCCAACCACAAGCTAGTAGTAACCCGCTTGATCTTCAACATGCTCCAAGTGACCTGAAAAACAGTTTATATGTACATAGGGTGAGTATAACAGTATACTCAGTAGGATCCTCCCCAAGCCTCTCGTGCAAAGGTAAAGAAAGCATGCTAAAGCCCAGTGAACAACAAGTGAAACTAACTCGTCACCTAAACAGGTATGCTATGTTCCCAGCCTCACCATGGCTACTCTCACCAAGTAACGCATACAAGAATATAGCATATAGTAAAGAATATCAAGGGTACCCCACTACTACTTCCCCACTGGTTTGCCGCTTTGCCCCAACGACATACTTCCTGTGCATCTCTCTCCAAAGCCTTGTCCGCAGACACCTGGGCTAAGCTCCACAATCTGCACCTCGTGCACCACAAAGGCTTGCCCGCAGACACCTGGGCTAAGCACCACACCATCCTCACAACCAAAGTAACCAGGTAGTTTCCGGGAGCCACCATAGCTCGTATAACGTGTATCATACTTCGAGTATTATACCTCAAGCCATCACAGCCCATACACCGAGTAAGGATCCTCAAGCCATCACATCCTATCCACGTTACACCTATAGTATTCCATAGGATAATATATCCAGAATATATGTGTGTGAAATAACCACAAGCCATTACAGCCCTCTACACACATATATGGGTAAAACTAACCACTGTGCCTACCAGCACAAAGATCTACCAAGAGAAGAGAGCGGGGCCAAAGGGGGTAGTCAGCCATTCAACCTCCCATCAGAATGTTGGGGAAAACACCCCCCCAGGGCTCAGAATCCCAGGGCTGTCAGTTTCCCTTACCGACAGGGTGGAGTAGCGTATAGAAACAAAAAAAGTACAGAATATATAAGTAACTCACATCCACACTATGGGAATTACCTAGTCATAGATACAACTGCAGCTAACGTCTCTCAGACTCCAGGCTGCTACTTCAAAGACTAGGTATCCTACAAGTACACAACCATTTGAAGAGCTTTATTAGATTACTCCATTCTCATTTTATCAGTTCCACTGTACGATAATTAACTCTTTAAACATTAGTTAATAATGAACAATTCCACATTAATCTGAACTGGCATCACTTTCAAAAACAACTGCTCCTTTTTAAGATTCACATCACCTTTAAATTCCAGCATCTCCATCCCCATGGATTTTCACCATTTAATCAAACATTCCCTACAGAATTACTTTTCCACATTCCCAGGGATTCTATAAAAGAATCCTAGGCTTCTAAACCCAAAGTAGGATCAACACGGTGAGTAGATATACTACTCGTCGAGTTGTTTCCGCCTATAGAAAGAGCATAGACACATCCTCCATCAAGAGGCTAAACACGGAAAGCACGTGGCATATCCCGCGTGTCTTCGCCTCCTTCGGAAAGAGGGTAAGCAAGACCAGCTGCCTTGAGCAGTGGGGAAAAGTAAAGTAGATAATCAACTAAACCAAACCACCAACATCAAACCATCACATTCATCTCATACCATCACCCTTGGTGTCCTCCCCAACACCCATATGCATAAACCGATGCATCTCGCCACACTAGGAATCATCCGCTGCCACAACCACAAGTCTCCATGCCTCCACATATCAAAACAGCCATCCAGGATCACATCACAGCACAAGCAGCAGGAAAAAAAACATCACATAATGTGCTCTCGGCCCTTTAACAAGGCATTCATCCTTCAAACAAAATGAGCACTCAGAGCTCCAAACCACAAGGCATTCAGCCTTACAAGCAAGCGGGTAACTCAGAACCCTTTTGAAATTCCCACATAATCTGTTTTCTAATCCATATGGATTTGGCAGATTTGTTATTCGTATGTTCCAATCATGGATACCTAATCAGCAAGCTATCACAATTAAATAACCATGCTTACTTCCCTAATTAGATTATCCTCAAATTATAACAACTACAACAACGACAATAACCAGATTAATTTACATGCCTCTTTATCTTAGGCAATTAATTAACAATTAATTCCGGCTTTACGTTCATTATCAATTTTTATCATGAACGAACAACAAATCAAAGAAAACATAGATATCACTATATCTAGGAAAACATGAGGCAAACTGTTATCACGGTATAAAGCAACAACATGCGATCAACCAATTCTTTTAATCAGGTTCAAGTATTTAATTAGGTCAATTTCATTGTGATCCAAAGAGATAAATCATGTTAATTCTACGATTTCACATATACAATTAGAGAAGAAATGAATCCCCTACCTCGAAGATTTCTTGATGTCCTTCATCCACAGAGCGGGCCACAATCATTCTCTCGCGACAACTTATGTGGAAGAATGATCGACACAGCTTGGTTGCATCAAAAACAGAGAAGAACCAATCCTAGGAGTAAAGATTGATTGTGCAACTCCTACGGAAAGGATTGAAAGGTTTTAGCACCTATTAGTTGAGAACAAAGGGAAAGAACAAGGGAGAATGATATCTCATCCCTTTTTAAGATTTAATGAGGTGATGGTTTAAGATCCGGTTAATTCTCCATTAAAAACGGATCGCATTAACCCACACGGTTTGACCAAGTAAAACATTCCAAGCCTTAGAAATAATTAATATAGGATTTATAGCATTTTAATAGGCCTTAAGAGCCCTTAAAATAAGGCTTTAAATGTATTTTACGTTAAAGGAAATGTAAAAAGGGCAAAACTGTAGGAGTCTGGAAACACTGTTCACCCACCGTTACTATACATGAAACCGATCTGTGAAACTGATCTGTGAAACTGATCTGTCACACCGATCTGTGAAACCGATCTGTGAAACTGATCTGTCACACGGATCTGTGAAACGGATCTGTGAAACCGATCTGTGAAACTGATCTGTCACACCGATCTGTGAAACCGATCTGTGAAACCCATCTGTCAGACCGATCTGTGAAACCGATCTGTTAGACCGATCCGTGAAACCGATCTGTCAGACCGATCTGTGAAACCGATCTGTCACACCGATCTGTGAAACTGATCTCTGAGACCGATCTGTCAGACCGATCTGTGAAACCGATCTGTCAGACCGATCCGTGAAACCGATCTGTCAGACCGATCTGTGAAACCGATCTGTGAAACTGATCTGTGACACCGATCTGTGAAACCGATCTGTCAGATCGATCTGTGAAACCGATCTGTCAGACCGATCTGTGAAACCGATCTGTCAGACCGATCTGTGAAACCGATCTCTCACACTGATCTGTGAAACCGATCTGTCACACCGATCTGTGAAACCGATCGGTGAGACCGATCTGTTACTGTTCATAAAACTGGAAACACTGTTCACAGAACTGGAAAATTGGCAAAGTGTTGGGGATAAGTCCTCTTGACCTCCCAGAACACCTCCAACACCAACATTTCACAAAGTAATGGACTGGAGAGGTCCGGGCCATTACAGATGGATTCTTAGGAAAATGTTTTGTTACATGGAAAATGATTGAATATGGATTCAAAAATCATCTGAATATATGAAATTTCTCTTAAATGAAAGGTTAAAATATTTAATTTAGGTTTCTATATATTTGGATGATTTCATTGTGAAGATAATTTGTTTTATTTTTAATATTTCAGGAGTTCACTCATGAAATAATGGATATTTAGAGTGGTGAATGGTAATAATTTAATATGAGTATACATCATCTCAATTTGTAGATTGATAAATGTCTAGTGGTATGATTTCTTTCACTTTAGTTTCAATAAATATAGTGGTATGTAAATATTTTAACATGAAATAATGCGATGGATAAGAGGTAACCTTATAATTTTTTTAATTTATGCTAATAAATGTTTATTTTGATATTTTAATCCATACATCCCTATAGTTTTGAGTGGGTTTTAAGGCTCCGGTTTTTTTTTCTATAAATCCCCATTGGATATCTTCAACAACCTAAGAATAAAGAAAAATGTTTAAAAATTTGATGGGGGAACCATTCAGAAAGGTGGAATTAATATTTCAGGGTGAAATTACTCCATTATATATCTGGTGGTCCACTTTTTAGAGGTAAAATTAGGAGGGGAATAATGAAGTGAATTATATAATTTTTTATATAACCAAACCATAATCCATGTATATAATTTCCGAGTCTTTGAGGAAGAATATAATTATGAACTGATGTATCTAAAAATTATAGCACATTTGTGACATTGGTGATTGGATACACCATTATATTCTAATCAGTCAATAAAAAACTAATCGTTTGTTTCAAGGACATATTATCTTCAGTTATACTACACAAAAATGGTTAGCGAAATTGAGAAAAAGTTTGGTTACCTAGGGAATATGGAAGATCCATTACATAACCAATGGGAAACATTACATAACCATTGGGAAAAATTCTAAGCATGTGTTTCTAAGGGAACATACAACCATAATAACTTGGAAAAATATTTGATTACATAGAATAAGGCATGTGATAGATTATATTTTAAAATTTCATATTATGACACAAATTGATATTGTGTATGAAGATGCCATAATTTTTTCTGGTGAAATAATAATGTGACTAAATATATAATTCAAAAATATATCTCATTCTACTTTTATCCTAATATCTGGAAGCTCTAGTGATCGATGGCTCCTTTTTAACATCCAATGCTTTATTTCAACTAGGATAAACACCTCTCAATATTTCTTTTAAATCCTTATTCCCATTTCTATGATTTTTTCCCATATATCATTATAGTTTAATGTTCCATTTATCCATCATTTCTATATTATATATTGAGTAAATTAAGGGTTTTTGGGTGAATTAACTTCCAAATAAAATTTATGTTAAAAAAATTAAAATAAAATAACCCCAAAATATAAACTATCCCTATTAATCAAAATCGTAGATTGATATATGTTTGGTATTCTAAATGATTTATAATTGTTTGATTAGGGATTAAATGAAAAAATACTTTAAATTAGATAAACTCTTAAAATTTATTTACATAAAAACCTTATTTAAAATCTATTTAATACTAAATATTAATCTAATTTTTTTAAATATAAGAAATAATTTCTATTAAGCTTCAAAATAAAAGAAAAAATACAAATCAAACTCCACATAATAAAAAAACAGTTTATTCTGATGTAGAGATCCAATCCATCCAGCATTGGAATTAGATACTTACTTGAAAATTATATTAGAATAGTGTTATCCATGAACTGGATCTTGTATACAATAAATATCTTGGAATATACCCGGGCTCAAAGATTCTTCCACCATTATACATTAGTATAATAACAACATGGGCCACATTGGATCATTTGATAAATATATTTTAGGTACAAATATAAAAAAGAAATAGAATATAATACCATGTAATCTACAATTTAAGAGTAGAAGTCTCTGTTTGTAAATGACAAGGGAAAAAACCCACTTCTCTAATGTAAAATAAAAAATAGATTTAAAGTAAGAAGATATGTAAAAATTTGTTAGTCTTGGTATGTGAGGCTCCAGGTTCATGGGAGTACCCTATTTTATCTTGATTAATATATTGAATTGTTTCTCAAAAATTTATAGTAAAATAAATTATCACGATGTTAACTTATCTATCCATAGGAAGGAACCATGATCTTCAATATACTCCACTTCTGGACAGTCAAATGTCAATATGTATATGACATGTATGTTCCCTATTAATGATCTATTTCAACTTTCAATAGCTATCACACATGGTAAAAATCCTCTGAATTATATATTACAACATTCATCTATTGAAGTATATTCATCAAGATTTCATATATACTCATACGAACTCTAACATTGTCTTTAAACAATCCATGAAATTGTTCCATAATAATCATTAAATAATCAATCCTAATGAAATCGCATAATATAGTTGTTGAAGAAATTAATTCAAACTCAGTGGAATACAAACCGTGGAAAAATATAATGGTGGTACTATATGATAGTTTCTAAACCTAGTAGTTAAACGAACCTCACTGTGGAATATATGTATGTGTTAGGAAATCTAGGTAGCTATTCTTGATGACATCTAGTCATGATGGTACAACATTGGGGAATTATAATAGTAATATAATATGTAATATTATTAGTATCAATGTTTAGGTGAAGCTCATTATTGGAATTAGGTAATGTCGGTGGTAGAAGAGTGTGGTACTAGGTTATTCATGGATGTAGGTAAATCTATTAATTTTATCATTTTGGTCATTAATATTTTCAAACATCTTAGCATATCCATTATTCTAATTTTACCTCGTAGTGTATTTTTTTAGTGGTCCAGAGGAGTTAGTAAAGGGGATCTTCAATATGGAATTCTCATCCCAATATTTTTCTATAATCTGGGTTTTTGGCTGAATGATATTGTGCGTGATGGTTTTTCTCAGAATATAAAGGGTTGGAGTCTTCTTTTTACCACATCACACCATATTTATGATAAAAATTGTTTTATATTTGGTCATGTTAGTACAAGAATTTTTTATGGTATCCAAAATATCTTTTCCCATTATGAGGATGTTTCAAATCAAGTCACAAATTGGAATAATTATTTTTTAGTGTTTGTGAATGGTGTGCTAGTCTCTATGCAGAACAAGGTTAACATAACAATTATAATGTTGAAAGGGTCTCTTCTTTTCATCTATCATGCAGTTCTACATTTTTGGGGTAAATTGAAATGTTTTTTCCGAGAAAATATTTATTTCATGATAATTTCTTGGATATAAACCAAGAATTTGAAAACCATATATCATATGGGGATATGTTTTTGTAATATATTGATTACATCAATTATTTTTTATGATTTATCTATTTAAGGGTGGCCTAAAACATAGGTTAAATAACCACAGTGGTTGATTATATATTTTTTGACCGCATCCCTACATGATAAGATTCTCATCACCATGGATTGGGAGGAAATTGTATGAGAATTGATTTGAGAGGAATTGAAATTTAAAATATCAAAATATATAATGAAGTTCTTTTTTTTAAAATTAACTGGAACATGTAATCCACCAAGGAATGTTATTTGGAGTTCCTCTAAAATAGATTCTCATCATAATTATAGAATAGATACTCAATGTATATTCCTTTATCTATATGTCAAACCCTCAAACATTCATATATAGATATTATTATTTGATAGATGTGTTTCATTTGTAATAATTATGCTGTCAATTAATAGAATACTCTATGGATGTACATGCATTATTGTGATGACATATTTATGCCTCTCTCTATAAATAATAATTCAATTAACGACAATCATAATATTGGTTATCTATAGATGATCCATTCTCTACATAACTGGATTGATATCTAGATGTGATTCTATAGCGATCTTATCCTTTTACAAATTTTCATACATGATTTTAAGCATAGTAATGCATCATTTTACAAGCCAATGACCGTAAAGTCTAGTGTGTTGGTAGACTAGGTACATAAAACATAAAACATTGAACTAAATAAAACATTTATTTATTTAATATTGTTGAATAGATCCAAACTTCCATTATGCGTATATATCCTCGTAGGATAACATGGGGATGACATGAACAAGGGGATGAGCTAAAAACCCCAGTGAGGGAATAAACATGAGAATAAAGCTTTAGAACATGGGTTTGAAGGAAAGGCATAATGATATAAAAAGTAATGGAACATATGGAATCATAACATATAAACATGAGATCATATAAACATAGATACCTAGAAATGTGGATGTAATATAAAACAAGACATTATCATGATTCAAGTCTCATTTCACATAGATTATTAGAATTCATGGTTAATCACCAAGACCGTTGCACATTTTAGCATGATTCAAGGATAACCGCCAAGACCATTGAACATATTGTCTAATGAGACTCAAATCTATACAATTAATTGGATCATTATCTGAGTGAACCCATCATAACATGTTCATGAATATTTTTTACACATATATAATCATATATAATTAATCATACATAAACATAAGGGTATCCAAGGAATGAAATGGGTATCATAATCATGTAATAAATCTTAATTAATGAGAGTATCATACAAGTATCCCTAAAAGAAATTAAATAGAAAATACATGGAAATTAATAATGGAAAATAAGAATATATCATGGTATGTGATATCTGAAATAATTGATAACATGTAAAAATAGTATTTAAAAAATTTTAGCATTAAAACATTTTAGTTCGATTTTTGGGAAAATACTAAAGAGAATTTAAAATCATAAAGGGACTAGTGCTTTATATAAAACAAGTGGTGAAAAAAAGAAGTTTTTAATAAGGAAAATAATGATTTTATAAAAACAATATTTTCTTAAAACAAAAAATTTGCAGTGTACTTGAAAATGGGTTAAAATTCAGGATGTCTCTTTAAACGGGTTTGCTTATTGGGAAGTATTGGGGAGCGAACCATTTAAAAACATGTAAATACCTGAAATAGAATGATTAATGGAACTTTTAAATTGAGTTTGGTGAATTTAAAAATAATTTTAAATATATACATAAAAACATAACATAAGTGTATTTGGGTACAAAGGATTATATAACAACAGAGGGAAATAATGGAGGTTTTGGTAGAATACCTTACCTTAAGGAAGAAGGTGTCCTTCAGTTAAACTTAATATCTGGGATAACCAAAATAAATTCATTAACTAATCTTTTAAAAAATATTATTCATTTAATTTATTTATTATGATCTTTTTATATTCTTTTATGGCCTTTGTTTATGTATTTAGATGTTCAATTTCATTGTTTCGGAGTATTTGTTTCCTTGGTTTTCATGATTGGATTACTTATATTCATGTAAGGATAAACATGAAAGATGAAAATGATTTTCTAGAATTTAATATGTATGTTTTTTAAACAAACATAATATTACAAGGTTATAAAAATAATTTGGTTATTTGTAGTGATAGTGAATAATAATATAAAACATTAATGATAACTTATTTGGTGAATTGGTGGTTCTTTGATCACAACAAAATCTTTTTTCATTATAAATTAATAATATGTGTAAAAAAGATTATAGAAACTTAAATCAGATTTAATAAATATATTATAGTATATTCCAACCAAAACATTGCTTTCATGGCCATAATTGAATATGGTAAATGAAATTGAAAACCCATCGTCTTTGAATGTGAAAAATTCACACAACACGAATTGTGATTTCATTTATATTATAAAAGGAAGGGAATAGATATATTTTGATGAAATATTATATTATCATAAAAAATATATATGAAATTTAATGTACTAGACTAATCATATAATTTTGATAAATTAAGGTGAGGAATGAAAAATAATGAAAGCAGTATGAAAGAAAATAGATGAAATGAAACATGGGGTTTACCTCTTGAATATTACATCATTGATTACCTCTATAGAGGAGAGGATTGGGTCTTTTTTAGATACCAAGGGATTTTTGATGTGGTATATGGTGTTCGGGAGATATTTTAGCATAATTTATTCATGATCCAAGGATTGAGAGGAGTCTTGAGAAGTGGGGGTGAGGGTGGTTTTTGTAGTAGAGGAGTGGAGGGATTTCTCATTATTTTATTATTTTTCATAATACAAACAATAGTATTTATTAGTGTTAAAAACATAATATGTGCATGTGAGTTCAAACCCAATGGGATTACATTATCCACGACTAAATAAATAGTGTATTTAACATAAAATGTATGTATACAACATATTACCATATTTTACTATTCACAAAAAATCAATTATTTCCAAAAATCCCAAAAATAACCCTAATCATTTTGGACATATATAATTCAAAAACGATTTCCATTTTATGAAATTAATTTTCTAAATATGTGAAATATATTTTTTCATTAAAATCCTAATTTACTTGAAAATTTAAAATTTTCAAAATAAAATTTCCTTTCTAAGACATTGAAAAATTATATTATTTCTCTTCAAATTATCATATAATAACAAGTAATAAAAATAATTATTTATGAGTAAATTTTATGCAAATCAATTTTATATTAAATTAATCCAAAAATTTTAATTAAAAATACATGACTCATAAAAAATCAATAGTGTAATTATATCATATTTTCACTTATAATATTGATAAATTTAATTAATACTTTCATTGGGAAGGTTACTTATTCACTTGGGAGAATTACTATTCATAAGGGTCATATTACTATTTATAAGGGTAACATTTATATTTATAAGTGTTAGTTACTATTTATCTAAATTTATGTTTATTTATCAGACACCAAACATCTTACTGATCAGAATCATGTATGTTCGATTTTTGAAATAAAAATCACAGTAGTGAAAATATTATTTTTAAAGGTCACATAGTATGTAGTAGTTCATTTTTTTGTGATTTCCTATGCTTATATTATATGAAAATAAATTATAATAAGTTAATTTCCATTTATTGAACTTTGGTTTGTTATATTCTTCATCATGTATGAAATTTATCCCTCAAAATTTCATTTCACATTTTATGCCATAAACATGTGAGGGTTCTTTTCCTCCACTGCCTCCTCTAGTTCCCAGTTTGAATCTTTCTATTTATGGCTATGCCATAGAACTTTAACCAGGTCAATAGTATTGTTGCATAGAACTTTATCTCTAGGATCCTTGATCTTCACTAGTTCCTCCTCGTAAAAAAGACAATTCTCCAATAATGCCACCTATCAATGGGAGGACATTTGAAGGATATGGTATATACATCCTTAAGAGAGATAAAATTAATACATCGTGTACTTTAGATATGGAATATTAGAGTTATAGTAAATAGTCCACAGATCCAACATGATGAAGAATGTCAAAGGGGACGATGTACATGGGACATAGCTTTCCTTTCTTACCAAACCCCATGAACTTTTTCCATAGATACATGGAGAGGTATACCATGTATCCATATTTAATCTCTAGGTCTCATCAATATGTATCTTCATACTCCTTTGTCTACTTTGGTCATCCTTGAAGTGATGTTAAATTATTTTCACCTTGTCCGCCATTTCATCGACCATTTCATTTCCTATCATCTTATGTTAACCGAATTCATCCCAATATGTCGGTGTACTACACATTTTTATATAAAGGGATTCATATTATGACGTTGAGATGATGGGGTGGAAACATTTTTTTGAAGAAGAATTCAACCAGTGTAAGATATTGGTCCTATTTTTATTTGAGGTCCATATAAATTTCTCTCAGAATATCATCTAATGTCTGAAATGTTCTCTTGTATTGTCCATCAGTTTGTGGATGATAGGCCGTACTGATGTTTTGTTCAGTTATTAGAGAATGTTGTAGAATTTTCCAGAAATTTGAGTGGAATCTTCGATCTCTATCAAATATAATAGATAGTGGTAATCCATCCACCATTAAAACCTATTTGATATATATCCATGCAGGATGATCCTATGATAAGTCCTCTTGGATTTTGATAAAGTGAGGTGTCTTTCTGAAAGGATCCATAATGACCCATATAGCATTATTTCCTATAGATGTCCTTAGATGTCTAGTAACAAAGTTCATGGAGATTTTATCCCACTTCTATATTGGTATGGGTATTGGTTGAATCATCCCCTTAGACATCTGTCATTGAAACTTCACATATTGACATACCTGGAACTTTTATGTATATTCAAAAATATCATTCTTCATATTATCCCAGAAAAACATCTCTTGGAGATCTCTCTACATCATTGCGCTCCCCTAGAGAATAGAGAGGGTTTATCTATGTACATAATTTAAAAGCTCCATTTTTGTCTCTGGATTATAGGGTATGCATTATCATGACCCATATCATACAAGTCCTTCATCATAAATTGTGAACATAGAGGACTTCCCATTTCTAATGGCTTCTACCCTTTTCCAAATTTCCACATCATTTCTGTGAGCATAGTTTATTTTTCTCCATCAGGGATGATTGAGAAACCACTTGATAAAAGATTTATGATGTTCGTCACTTAATGAATATCATATCCATCGTCTGCAACTCTAAGAATATTGGATCCTTCCCAACTGTTAACATTGATAAAGATACAATATCCATTCTACTTAGATAATATGTCACCGTATTTTCCTTATCGGGATGGTAGTGGATTGAGTAGTAATAATCCCAAATTATCTTTAACCAACATCAATAGAGAATATTAAGATCCTTTTGTGTGAATATATACACGATAATATGGTGATCATTATATATCTCCCACTTCTCCCCATAGAAATAATTCCTCCATATTTTCAATGCAAAGATCACAATCCCCAAATTCAGATAAAGCTTGGGATTTTTTTTTCTCATGGATTTTTAGCTACATTGAGGAGTAGGATATCACTTTATCATTTTTCATCAGTTAAGAACCAAATCCTTTCATTGAAGTGTCAATGTACATTAAAACCCACTTGTAGGGACTGTGAGTAATGGTGTAGTGATAAGCCTCTTTTTGTGCCCCTTAAATATTTCTTCTTGAGTCTAGAAAAACATCATCCCCTTCCATGTAATCAAGGTAATTTTGGTTTGGAAAACATTATATGTTCTTCACAAATCATCTATAATACCTAACTATACCCAAACAACTGTTAACCTCCATTAAATATCTTTTCCTGAGCCACACATCAATTTCCATTATCTTTGAAGGGTCCACATATATATTTTTATTGGTGATAACATACCCCAAGAATGATAATTTCTCTATACCAAGCTCACATTCACTATATTATTCATAAAATTTATCCCTTGGAAATGCCATCAAAAAGGTATTCAAATGATCCTCATGTTCCTCCATTTTCTTTTAATATATCTGAATATCATCAATAAATACTACAACACATTTTATGAGGAAATATGTAAAAAATTTATTCATTTAATGCATGAATATTTTCAGATCATTAGTGAGTCTAAAGGGAATCACTACGAACTCATAATGTCCATACCTCCATTGAATAATAGTAAATAGAATATCTTCCTTCCTCACCATTAATTGGTTATATCTCAACCGAAGGTCCTCTTTAGAGAAATAACAAGACCCATGAATATGATCTAATAACGCATCTATTCGTGGAATATGATAATTTTTCATTATTTTGATTTTATTTAGTTCACAATAATCAACGCAGAGGCACATTGATCCATCCTTATTCTTGATAAAGAGGACTAGTGCACCCCATGGTGACGAACTCAAGCGTAAAAACCATTTCTCCAAATTCTTATCTAACTTATTATTTATCTCTTCCAGATCAATAGTGTTCATTCTATATGGTTTCATTGATATAGTCATAGATATAAGAATATGTTCAATTGGGAACTAAACCTCTCGATTTGGAGGAAGACTGGGAAATTATTTTGGGAATATGTTAGTGTAATCCCTCATGATGGGCATATCTTCGAGAAGTATCAGCTCTTCTATCTAAATCATTTGAGCTAGACTTTATTTATCATAAAGATATAATAAAAAATGAATGCATTCAGTCCATTCCGACCATAACGATATAATATCCACACAAGAGACAACGATTCTAATAGAGATTCATCTTCCTCCTTAAAATTGTAATTAATTGGAGGATACTTCAGGATATGAAGATTGATCTAACTGTCCCTATAGTTGATGTAGGATTTGTATAAAGATATCCAATCCAGTCCCATGATAATAAAATCACCAATAAATTAAGTATGATGAGATTTTTTGGGAGGTTCGGTGCAAAAATATTAACTAGTGAGGATTTATCTACTTTGGATGAAGTAATTTACCCATTAGTTGTTCTCATAGATAACTCAACCTCTAAAATTTGAGGTGGTGTCTAAATAGTTCTACTAAACATGAATGATATAAATTAATTCATAGAAATAGAATTTAAAAGTATGTTCTTTACTCTTAATTGAATAACTAGCATACCTGTCACTAAATCGTCTTTCGGGGTCCACCTCAGTAGTAGTGATTAAATAAGCCCTTCCTTGTTTCCTTGGAGGATGATTTTTATTTCCTCTGTCAACCTTTTAATTAAGGTATTTGATGGGATAATTCTCCTGCTCCATTTAGTCCTAACACTACACTATATGCTGAGTGTTGATCTAAACCTTCCTTTCTTCTTCCACATTAGTGGGATTCTTTATCTCCCTTTTGTAGTTTTTATAAATATATACCATTCATACCCATTTAAATGAGTTCTTGGTTACTACAGATAGTTCATAGGATGTATCTTCCCACAATTTTTAGATTTGAGATGTTATATCTTCTTTCCATCATGGGATTAATTTTTTGAACCACCCTTATTAGACTCCATTTTCCAATTTTATCACCGGGGCCGTGAGACCATTGAGAGTCTTTGATCTCCATTTTAACCATGTGGGTTCAATATAAAATCTCCTTATAAATGTCTATGTCATGAATCATTAATAGTTTTCATATTCTCACCTTTAGTATACTAAATATGCGATCTATCATGATTTAAGTGTATATAACAATACTGGAGGCGTATCTCGCAGTCCTTGTGATATTTGGTTCAAACGATCTCTTTCCATTTTGAGGTGGAGGGTTTGAGGAAAATATTTAATGAAAACATTTTTTTAATTACCCTCAATCCATGGAACCAATTTTCTCTTGGGATATCGTATTCTTAATCAATTTCTACCACTAATAAGACTCCCTATCAAAATGATAGACTGTTAGAACAAATTTCTCTTTTTTTTGAGCACTAGAGGACATAGAATATCTTTTCAATGGAGTTAATCCAATGATCCCTGAGGTGGGGATTAGAATATGCACAATAATGGGAGGCATTTTTTATATGAAGGATTCAATGGAAACTTTCTATTTCCTTGGAGAAAGAGGGAATTCCACATGATTAAATTTATAATTTAGAACAAGATCCAGCTAAGCAAGAACTATTATGATGTTTTGAAAACACATTCCCATTGTATTACATATATCATTACCAAAATGTTCACATTACCTATCACTTTGATTATTGTCATGTTTTCTTCTATTTTCCTCCATTAACTAAGAAAAAGAATATATAATTCGGGGTCTTGAATACTTATCTAATAAGCATTAATGAATCTTTGGACATAAAAGGATAAAACTTTAAAGGATATGTATATCCTAACTTTTGATTCCCTACGTTTAAATTTAGGTTATCCTTGATCTCCTTGTTAACTTATATTCTTATGGGATCTTTTTATTCCCTTAATAATGGTTTTTACTATGCTTATGAATTTAAGAAGGAATATCCCCTAAGAGTGTCAAAACAAGAGTGTATCATGGTCCAATTTCATCCACTAGTTCTCATTATATTCTAGATCAAAGAATTTGTTTTGGGTATTACCCCAAGATAAACCTATGGAGGAGCCATATCCACTTTTTCATATCTAGAGAGGGATGTATTTTGTTTATAAATAACATACTCTATACTTACCAAAATACAGGGATGTTTTCTTATACACAGTATCATCCCCGAGGTTCTTACTAATGTTCTCTATTCCTAATCGATAAAAACAACTAGAACATACATTGATTCAAAGTATATTTAATCTATCCATTTACACATATAATTATTTGATTATTATCATAATAAATCATAATATTATAATCAATGGATTTTAAAGTCTAGTGTCTTGGAAAACTAGCTACATAAAACAAAAAACAAGGAACTAAATAAAAAATTTATTTATTTAATCTTGATAAATAGATACTAACTTCCATTTTACTCAAATATCATTATAGGATATCCTAGGGATGACATGAATAATGGGATGAGATAAGAAGACCCATAAGTGAATAAACAAAAGAATTAAGCATTAGCACAAGGGTTAGAAAGCATGTCATAATGATATAAAAAGGAATGGAACATATGGAATCATAACATATAAACAAGGGTTAATAGTTATATGGAACCAATATGAAACATTAATTTATCATGATTCAAGTCTTATTGCATATAGAGGATCACAATTCAAGGTTAACCACTAAGACTATTGCATATGGTAACACGAGTCAAGGTTAACCGCCAGGATTGTTTCACATAACGTCTCACAAGACTACACTTTACCCAATGAAATGGATATCTATCTGGTCACAACCATCATAAATTCTTCATGAATATTCCTTGAGTATAAAAAATCATAAAAAATCAATCATACATAAACATAAGGTTACCCCTGGAAAGAAGTGGGTATCATATTCATGTCATGAAGCATAATTAATGGGTGTACAATACATATGTCCATGATAGAAAGGAATTAAAACATAAATGGAAATTAATTATAGAAAATAACAATATATTATGTTATGTGATTTTAAACTGAATTATTTACATGTAAAAATAGTATTTAAGAAATTATTTCATTAAAACATATTAGTGAATTTTAATAGAAAATACTAAAGAGCTTATAATTCAAAAATGGAATAATGTTTTATATAAAACCATAATTGAAATAATAATTTTTTAATAATATTAAAGTTTTATTTTATAAAAAAATGTGGATTAATATATATTTTATAATTTACTTGAAAATGGGCAAAAATTCAAGAAATTCTCTTAAACAGGTTTTCTTATTGGGATGTATTTAGGCGGGAACCGCTTAAAAATACATAAATACCCTGAAGATAATGATGAATAGACCATGATAACTGAGTTAGGATCACATAAAAAGAAATTATATTATTTAAATAAAAGGAAAAAATAACTTTATTTGAGTAAAAATGAAGATAGTGCAATCCGATGGATAAATGGATGTTCAGGGAGAATTCCTTACCTAAAGAATGAAGGTGACACTCACTTGAACATAATGTCACTAATAAAAAAATTAAATTCATTATTCAATATTTAAAAAACATATTATTCATATAATTAATTTAGTATAACATTTTTATGTTCATTCATGACCTTTTTTATGGGTTTAGAGGGTTCATTTCATTGTTTGGGAGCGTTTGATTCCTTGGTTTTCATGATTGGTTTATTTATATACATGTAAAGATAAACATGTAATATGAGAATAGTTTTCTAGAATTAAAGATGTTTCTTATTATAACACATACATAATATTACATGGTTATAAAATTTATTTGGTAATTTTGAGTAAAGATGAATCATTATATAAAACATTAATGATAATTGTTTTTGTTAAGTATGGGTTCTTTTGATCACAATGAACTCATTTTTCATTATAAATTAATAACATGTGTAAAGAATATTCCAGCCACATATAGAAGTTATTATACATATATTATGGTCTGTTTTAACAATCAAATTGGTTTCCTGAAAATAATTTAAGATGGAAATAGAAATTGAAATCTGGATATCTTTGACTGTGATAAATTTACATATCTGAGATGGTGTTTCATTTCTAGTATAAAAGGAGGATAAATTATATATGATGATGAAATATTCCATTATCATAAGAACGTTTCTATACATGTAAGGTACTAGAGTTATCACAACATTTTTAATAATGGTGATGATGATAGAAAAAGGAAAAAGTAACTTGAACGAAAATAAAATAAATGAAAATAGGAGTTTACCTCTTGCATATAACATCGTTGACAACCTCTTTAGGAGAGATGACTTGGTCTGTTGAAGAGACCATGGGATTATTGATGTGTTATATGGGTTTAGTGACATATTTTAATATAATATAGAAAAGTAAAAAGGATTGAGTGATGTGAAGAGAATATGGGGGTGAGGGTGGGTTTTATAGTGGAGGAGAGGAGGGTTTTCTCAATATTTTATTCATTATATTATTATGTTTCTCAATACAGACGCTACTATTTATTATTTTAACAAGAAATAGTAATATGTGAATGTGAGTTCTATCCAAATGTTCTTACATCATCTATGACTCAATAAATATTTTATTTAACAAATAATGTATATATACATTAAAATACTGTATTTTACTATTGACAAAAATTCATGTATTTCAGAAAAATCCCAAAAAATCACACCAACCTTTTTTTGACATGTAGAATTAAAAAATGAAGTCCATTTTAATAAAATAATTTTAAATATTTGTGAAATTTCATTTTTAATTAAAATCATAATTTACTTGGAAAATACAAAATTTAAAATTGAAATTGCATTTCTAACACAATGACAAATCAATTACGGTTTCTTCAAATATTCATATAATCATAATTTATAAAAATAAATATATATGAATACATTTTCGGAATGAAATATTTATATTAATTTATTAAACTAATTATAATATTTTAATGAAATATACATGACTCACAAAAAACAACACTATAATTATATCATATTTTCAATTATAAGATGGAAAAATTATATTCATACATTAATTGGTAAGGTTACATATTACCTTCGATGATTTACTATTAATAAGGGTAGAATTAATATTTATACGTGTAACATTAATATTTATAAGGGTTAGTTTCTATTCACCAAACTTTAAGTTTTTCTTATCAGATTCCATACATCTTACTAATCACAACTGTGTGTGTCAGATTATTGAAATTCAAATCACTGAAGTGAAAATATTATGTTTAATGGTTAAATAGTACTTATTAGTTCATTTTGTTGTGATTTATTTTGTTTAAACTATATGATATAATTATAATAATTGAATTTCCATTAATTACTCTTTGGTTTATTACAGTTTTTATGTTGATGTAAATATTATTTTCTATAATTCTAATTCAACTTACAGGTTCACATCAAGGGAATACTATATGTAAAATTACAATGGAAGTATCACAGTTCCCTTGGGGAAACAAATTTTTATAAATCCATTTATGTCTCCATATCACATGATACTTTATTAAAGAATCTGGAAACACAGAATACATATCCCAATCCTCTAATAGAATGTAGGGGATATGATTCCCCCTAAATGTTTTTATGCCTAAAAGATAAATAACCTATAAATCATATTTCCATTTCCTAAAGCATCTCATGAAGATTCTAGGAACATATTCATGTTGTTGTTTTTTGACTCAATATGAAGCTAAAAAGTACTAAAAATATTATAATATCTATTATAAAATACGTCCAAAGTGAAAGAAAACCTTTAATTATGATCATAGTAGTGGATTCCATTATTGAATACATCTAGATAAAAATAAAATTTCTTACCTTAAAAATCATTGTCCATCTTGGAAAGCACTAATTATTGACTTATAAAGGGAGGTCATGGATTACTAAAAAAATTGATAGGTTCAATTAAATATTTTCCCTCTAATATTATTATTTTTAAATCCTATGTTCTTATTACATGAGAAAATATGCATTTTATGGTAACTCACATTAGATGTATTCCTCAAAAATCATTTTAGTTAAATTTGATTTTTTGTAGAGAGGCTTCAATAGCACTATGACCTTAGATATATAGTTGTTTCTCCCATAAACATCAGGGATTTTTTAATAGATGTTTCACTCATTACATTAGATTACATGGAAAATGGTGTGTTCTTTCCATCATGGATTGAATTCCTTCATCTTATGGAAAAACATCAATTGGATGTTACTCATGATTATACGGAGGACAATCATATTGCATATTCTCATTCCAAAAGAGAAATTTTGATGTCCAGTTTAACATTGCCTTTTAACATTTTGGTTTCTTTTTCACATATTGTAGATTTGGATGCATGTGGTGTTATGCAATCCCAATTTCGTAATCACCCTAGTAATGAAAATTTCTTTATTTCCAATCAAATTGTTTTCAGAATGGTGTATCCAGATCCAGAACCTATTTTATTATTAAATTATTTAGAAACATAAAAAACATGAGTTGTTATCATTAAAACAAGGACATTTCAACAATCTATAACATGTTTGTGATAAAAAATCATGAAATATTAAAAACTATAGGTAAAATAAAATTACACATAAATAATATAAGTATGAATAGTAACATCCTTCTTAACATGTCAAAATACTATGGTGAGATTTGGTATCAGAGGTATGGTATAAAATAGAAAAAAATAATTTCTTATATTGTACAGAAATATTTATAGTATAAAATGAAATAATCCCTAAAAAATATGGTATTAAATAATAAAATCTTAATAATAATGTAATAAAAAATATAAGTTTATTTTCAAAAAAAAATTTGGTATCATAATATATCAAAGATAATTAATGTCACATCAAATGAATGTTGGATTCAAAGAGTGGTATCCAAAGTAAATTCCCTAAGAGTTCTCTCCATGTTTAGATTATCATAATTATAAGACAAGAAATAATAAATATATTGAAGAAATAAATGAATAATAAATGATAAATTCAATTAAATAAAAAATTCATCTCATAGAGTCATAAAGAGATGTAGGGGAAAATAAAATAAAATCCTTTATAAAATAACTAATTGGATTCACTATCATCTTAGAATATATGATAAGTAGGTCCCTTGACTTTTCCTAAATGAGGAGGAATTAATTTAAAGTCTTGGGGGCTCAAAAAGTGGTAGAAGGTGTTTATGTTGTGTTAGGAATATCTTTGATGATCACAAGTCTGAGATTCCATACTTATTCCATCGAAGATAAGATAAATGGTTGGTACTGAGTATGTAAAGGATATACAGAAGGATCGCTCATGAAAGGTGACATGGGAGGACCCCAAGGAGAAACCATTAAATTCCTATAAACATACATGAATAGGTTTATAATTATGAAAAAAAAACTATAAATATGAATCATCCTATCTCTGTAGCACTAAATAAATCCTTAATACCAACCATGTGTAATTATAGCAGGGGTTTCATCATCTTCAATAAGTTTACATTTTACTTTAATTCCCTATAAATTGGTAGAATCCATAGGTTTTCAGAAAATAACATGAAATGATAATTCAACTCATGTTTGGTACAAACCTTTGAAAGATAATATTTAATGTCCTTGGGGTTGGTTTCCCTATCACATAAAGATTCATTTAAACACTATAATACCAGTTTGTATATATATTTATATTTCAATTAAACTTTCAATAGATCTTATTAATGAGAAACATTAACATGAACCCAAATAGAATGGAAATCCTCTCTAATTACAAAATCTGATCAAGTCATCATCAACTAATGATTAGGAAGGTAAAGAACTTCAAGCGGAATAAATAACATGAAATCTCTCCAATATCCTCAATATGATATCCTTCCTAACATAAAATGAAGTCCTCACACCCTCTATCATAGATATCATTATTTCTATA
Organism: Viscum album; assembly: GCA_963277665.1. Taxonomy (NCBI): domain Eukaryota; kingdom Viridiplantae; phylum Streptophyta; class Magnoliopsida; order Santalales; family Viscaceae; genus Viscum; species Viscum album. The sequence continues at coordinate 20,518,736 of OY728159.1, read as the reverse complement.
TTACTTCCCAAACATCTATTCTCTAAATCAACTTCCTAAATAAGAAAATTCATCTTAGGGTGAATGGGGCACACAACCAATTCCAACAAATTTATAGAATCAATTTCAATAAGAAATGTGATAGGAGGTTCATGATACCTCAAAATCCTACTTTAATTTTAAATAATTAATTCAATTAATGATTCTTAATTAGTTAGATACAAAATATAAAGGCATCGGAGAAGAATATCCCTCATCACTATGAATTTAAGCTTTTGTATCCACTAATCAAGAAGGTAAATCTTGAGGAAAATCATGTATCCATCCTAAATTATAAATTTTCTCAAATAATAATCCCTTAGAATATGTCCCAAATCTTGTTGAGAAAAAAGATAAAATGTGCTCTGGTTGACTATATTTGTCACCATCAATATTATCACTATTATATCCTTGGTATGATTGTCCAAGTATTTCATAACATAGTGAAGGATCCTCTTAGAGGATACTTAATCATCATCCAAAATAGACCAACCTTGAGAATATATATACACACTGACATCCCCTTCAATATCATTAGGCATTGAATATTATATACAATGTTGAACAAATCCTAGGTTATTTTTCCACTCATCATGTGCGTCCACTTACACTCTATAAAAATTCATATCATTAGGATCTATATGTTCATCAACATGAAATACCAAACAAGGGGATTCCTCCCCCATAGTATCCACTATGGTCTCACCCCCAGAAAATAAAGCATATCCATCTAGTTAAACCTATAATTTTTTATCACCACTTATCTAATATAGGTCTCTCCATAGTTTATTCAAAATTTTCATGAGGAGGGTGATGTCGCTGAGCACTTTCAACATCATTAGCATCATCATGAACTCATCATCTTACCCATTTTTACCATAATCTCCATTTTTATTCACATCATTAGAAACCACAAGAATATCCATATAGAATTTAGAATAATAATATATAATATATTATTCTCTATTAAATTCAATCTCCACATATTCATATTCATCACATAAGAGACCCTCTCTTATAGGAACAGAAGAAGGAGGACTTGATGACTGAATGATATGGGTAGGATCATAAGGATATCTTGGTCACTACCCTAATGAAAAGTTGGTTTATTTTCAATTGTTCAGAAACCATTTTTTCTATAATATTTCATTCTTCATATAAATATTTCATAATTTCATATGGTTCTATGCTAATCTCAATATGGTTTTTTGGGTATGGAAGGATAGTTAATATGATCCAAATCATTTTAGATAATACCATTTTAATCAACCCAATTTCACAATAATGGATTCCAACTCACATATAACCTTTTAAAAATAAAATTACTCAAGTAGAAATATCCACACATCTGTTTTACCTCTTACTCTTTATCTTTAAAAAAATTGTTGTCTAAAATATCAAATATCATCCTCAGACAACTAAAACACCTGAAGCTGGAAGATAACTCACTCATTTCCATCTGGTTCTCAATGAGGTTTCTATAAAGAATAATTCTATCAGTTAGTTTCATAAGTAATAAACTTACACATGCTAATATCTCATAGTCCTAAATCCCCCTTTCCAGGAACATAACATATGTTTTATAAACTTGAATATCATTATACATTCACTATCCAATTCAGTATAAGTGTTTCTTGTCAATGTTTTGTCTTTATTCATCTCTAGAAAAGAATTTTCATAACTAAAAAACAATTTTTCACTAGGAATTACCATTTGATATTCCTTAAAACACCATTGTGAGAAAAATGTATAAATAATTCAAATTAAATTTACAGAAAGGAAAACTCTTTAAAATCTTTCATACTTTGAATGAAATCCTACTTCTCAAAAGAACCAAAATCTATTAATTGATATAATAGAAGAAAAACCTTAGATATTTGGGTTTCTAATTTTTCAACAACCAGGATATCCATCCTTGATATTGGATCACCTATACCACCAATGTATTATTTTAGATATACCATTTTTCATATTTCTCATTTTCATAAACCACTATGTGATTTGAAATCGACAGATTCCTTATCTTGATAATGGATATGCTCAGATCTCTTATAGAACTTATAGTAGGCTATAATTCTTTAGGAGAAGACATCAGAGATTATATGTCTCTCACTATTTCCCTAGGATGAAGGAGAGTCAAGGGAGTGAAGATGAAAAAATATTGTGAGATATTGGGATGTTTATATGGTTTGATTTGAAGGTAGAAGGTGAATGAGTGAGTTACAAAATTTTAGAATTTAAATACAAATCATCAATAAATTATTCCAATTTAAAAAATATATAAACAATTATATTGAGAAAAAAATTTACACATAAAATTAGTGAAAGAAAAATAATAAGGGTTCAACAATAGAATCCCAATGGTGGATCCTCCCAATTGGGGATTATTCTAGTAGTGGAAGATTCAAATAGAGTATCATTAAAATGATGGATCATTTGCATTGTTGATCATTCCAAAAGTGGATCTTTTCAATGGTGGATTTTCCAATGGTGGATTATCAAATAGTGGCTTTTCTAATGGTGACTTGTCTAATGGTTCTTGGTCTTATGGGGGATCCTACAATATTAATTATTAAACGAAAATTTTCATTCTTTTTTCATGACTGGTGTAGTTTAATCTCTTAGAATTCAATGAATTTGTAAAATAAAGACAATATAATTTTCATATCCTAATAAATCAAGAGTTATATCATCCTATAAAATGTTTCTCCCAAAATGTGATATCTTATATCAATATAATTTTTACAATAATGAGACACATGATTCTTTGAAATTTTTTTCACTAATGTATTATTACTATTAATAGGGACATGTCTGAATTGATATCCATAATCTAGTAGAGTCTACATCATCCGTGAAATTTATTCATAGTAGCACCTTAAAACTATGTATTCATTATCAATGGTAAACAATGACATATAATGTTTCCTATTACTATAAAAATATACTAAGGATATTTCCAATAGATGAAACACTATAGAGGTGATTTTTCTTCCTAACATGAAACCACCAAAATCTATATAAGAATAACTCAGTAAGTAAAATTCTTTTCATCTAGGTCAAAAGAGTTGAAATTTTTATATATATATGACTTATTTGAAATACATTTAACAAAAAGTAAATTATATTATATATAAATATCAAGAATACATTCACACATACACTCACAATTTTTTTCATCTTAGAAAATAAAATAAAAAAAATTATTAGAAAATTGAAAAATAATATCAAAAATATATAATCAAAACACCAAAAAATGATTTATATTCATTTTATTAAAAAATTAGTATCAGATAAACATTTTGAAAAAAATTAGAAATTATAAACGAGTTGACAATGTCCGAAAAAGTTCACAGAGATTGTTTTTAAGTGATATTAATATTTTATTAATTAAAAACTTGAATTTGAAATTAGTAATTTTAATTCCAATAGATTGATCATCCAAACTAACATCAACTATATAAACATTTATGAATTAAAATTTGAAATCTATAGGATATAGATTGAAATAATAATGTGATGCATATGTAACTACTATTCTGATGTTTTAATATCTTGACACTGGTAAAAAGGTTTCATCGTAGTCAGTACACTATTTTTTAATATGTAATTATGCATCCATCCTAGATTTATTTATTAATATAGTCCCTAACTCAAAAAATTTATTTCTAAACACTAATTTAGTGATAGTAGTCATAGTATATTTAGGACTAAATTCATGTTCCCAAAATTTATTCCTTTTAATATAATTAGTTTCCTGTCATATTTCCATCACCCATAATTAAACTTTAATTTTATCACTAATATTATTATGTTAATGTTGTTAAAATAAATCATGATTTTCAACCATATTTTTTAGAGAAGATCTAGTCTATGATCCTCTATCTAGATCTCCAACTCCAACATCTAGAAGATGATATCTATGAATCCTAATAGATAATTTAAAATAAGTGAAGGATAACTAATTATCATCTTCTGGTCCATGTTTGGTTTTAGGTTTAGGATATTCCTTATTACTAGATTATTGTTTGGAATATATTTTAAAATTCTCATAAGTTTTGGAATTTATATTAGAATAGATAAATAGTCTTCTAGGTTTTCTAAAGGGTTCTTAATAAAATGTGGATTTGTCCAATAAAATATGACATGAATGAATTATTAAACGGTCTTAATTATTTTATTAAGAACTCAATAGTATTTACTAGATGTTTAATGACAAATAAAAATTATTTCATCACTATTAGAAGAAATGTTTTCAAGATTTCTATTAGGGTTAACAATAAATACTTTTCAACTAAAAAATATAATATAATTAAACATTGGATTTTTATTATTCAAAAATTCAAAAAGATTTTTCTTTTGGAGATTTTAAATTAAAACTCTACTTATAATATATCATGATATATTCCTAGACTCTTCAAAAAAATAAATAGAATAATCATACTCATTTCACATAGTTGGGGAAATATATTGTTGTATTATATTTCTTCATTCTGAAAATCCATTTTTGTGTGGGATCATATCAGTAGAAAAGGATATAGACATTTTGTGACAAAAAATATTATAAGTATTTATTTCCAAACTCATAGACATGATAACTTCATGTGGTCTTAATCATAAATCCACTAATTTTTTTTACAGATTTAGCATTATTGGTGAAATATGAGGTGGATTTAATTTTGTGTGATAGAAATAATACACATGTATAGCTAGAAAAGTAATCCACAAGCATTCAATCACAATGCTTCCCATTTAGTCTAGAAACTCTATATTGTCCAACAAAATCCATGTGAAAAAACTCTAGGGGTTGATATGTTGAAAGGTTTTTAATTGATTAGAATGAAATGATGTGTTGTTTTTATTTTCACATGGGTTATATAGTTTATCATTTAGGAATTCCTTGTTAGGAATATAATGGAATAACCCATTCATATTTATATTTATAAGTGAGTGAATATTACAATGACCTAGTATCATATAAAAAATAAGATATTATCTTTGAATGACATTAGAAACAAAATATTTTTAGATGATAAATACTCAATGTTAAAAACATAAACACATTCATTTATGAAGTTAAAGCCAAATATATTTTAGTGTCAAGAAAATTGAAATAATTTTTTTTTAAATTTCACTTGGAAACCATCATCAAATAATTATGAGATGATAATAATATTTTAATTAAAAAAATATAAGTAATACTTTGTAAATTTAAATTTTATTATATTTACTAATTTTTCAAAGGCTACGAATCCTCCCATTTTAAATTTTACAAAAAATTACCCATCCAACATACAATTTTATCAAATCCTTGAAACATGAATAATCAGTAATCATGTTTCTAGAAAATACATTGTTAAGGTACCATATGTTCTTATTGTAGATCTTCAATCTACCTTCTATATAATAAATATTACACAAAAAATGATTTTGTTACCCAAATCTTATAGGGTGTTGAAATTTTAGTAATTAATGTTTATGAGTTCATATTTTTTAATATATCTATTTTAAATAAAATTTAAATTCTTCTTTATAAATAGTTTTTTAGTCCATTAGCGTAAAAAATTCTCTTAAGATAAGAAATATGAATGAATTTATTTTTAACGATTCTCCCATGTCCAGGCTGATACCTTATACTTTTAGTTTTCTTAGGTGTTGTATGTTTTCCTTGAATTTGGGTAGGAGTATTTATACAATTGTTTAAAAATTATATATAATTCATTAGTTTCTTATTAGACTATTTAAATTCAACATTATCCCTTAAATTTTGATAATTTTCATTTTTTCAATTACAATATCATATTTGAAACCAACAGACAAAGAATACTCTTTATTTATAATTTTATACATATATTTAATCTCATTAAATGATTCCCCAATAATATAATAGTACTCAAACTTCTATTCATTAGAAATTTTTTCATCATTATTTCCATCTCTATATTGATTAAAAGTATGAATAGGAGAATCATTAAATACATTGGATACCACATATGTGTTTTTCATAAAACACATGTTAGATTTTTCATTAATTTCTTCTTGGGTTGGGTCGAAATCTCTCAAACTATCTTCATAATAAACTTATGTTATTTCATTTAATTATTCTACCTTTTATCATTATCATAAATTTTTTTATCTTAATATATTTAACAATGTAATTATCTTTTCACTTACATGTATTGAAGATCATTTCATTTGAAGCATCATCTTTCATCTAGTCCTATCACAAATTTCATTTATTATCATATTTTCCATTATAGATTGGTTTAATAAATACATTCATTTTTTGTAAATAATTTTTAATCTTCTATCCATATGTTCCTTCCCATCATCACTATTAGTAGGTTATTCTTTATCACATCAACTTTTAGCAGGGATTTTTATCCTTTAGTTTTGATGTAGTGTAATTTAACATTACGGTTTTCATTTTAGGTTGATCATCCAATAATATGATGACTTTTATTTAGTCCTCACACATCATAAATTTTACAATTATCTCCTTAAATGGTAATATACATACATAACATGATTCTATGATTGATAATGAGGTTCTTCTCCATCATTTTGTTAAATGTCTCAACAGGTGTATCACTTGGTATTTGTCAGTAACATGATTCCCAAATGACTATATTTTTTTCAACATCTCATTGAACCTAAGATACATGTCATTAATAGGATCATCATATATAATTTTATATTATTTACATAAAATAGTATGGGTTTTTATATTAATCTATTTAAAATTAGATATTACATCATTAGAAACATCAAATGTGTCCCAAATTTCAAAAGTAGTTTTGAATAAAAATAATATATTGAATACTAAATCACCCAAAGTACAATATAAATAATTTTCTGACTAAAAATTATTATTATATACTACTTTTCTATGACCATTCAATGTATTTATTAAAGTATTTGGTGTTTCATATTTTTCTGCAATAACAATCCACAATTAAAAACCCATGATCTCAATATGCATTTTCCTTGTGATTTTACAATAAGTATTACTTATTCCATTAAAAATGAGATCTATTTTTAGAATAACCCTCTAATCTATTATCCATAATACTTAATTTAAAACTAATAGAAATTTTATATAATTTAACAAACTAAATCAAAATTGAAAAGACATTTGAAGTGACTTTATTAAAAATATTTAATTATAGTGGGTAAATCAAGAGGGGTTAACTTAGTTCCAATGATTTTTTATTAGAAAAATGTTCTATTAAAACCCACTAATTAAAATTAATTTCCCATGATTTTTTAAAAAAGTATACTGATAAAAGTTTTATCTTTTAAAATATTTCATAAATATTGATTAGGGATCAATTGAAACACAACAAAAAAGTACATTATATTTTTAAATATATTTACTAAAAGAAACCTTATATAAACACCATTTAATACTAACTATAAATTTATTGGTTTTTTAATTATCAGAAAAAATGATGATATAATTAAAAAAAGGAAAAAATAATAATTCACATGAGAATAAATAAGGGGTTTAATCTCAATTTGAGATTTAATTCCCTCAAAATAGAAATAACCCGCTACAAAGAATGTTACCTAACAATAATATGATCCACAACATGGATCAGGAATATAAGAAAAAACATACATGATTTCTAGAATCAAATCGAATTTGATAGTAACATGTGGGTTAAAAAACAACACATTCCACAAATGGACCTCATCCACAAATGCATTGGGTATACAGAAAAAAATAGAATAGAATATTGATTTTTCTCTAGTTTAAGATAAGGAGACAATGTGTGTCACTAATTATGGAGAAAACAATACTCAAAAGTAAAATAAAAATAATAATGAAATTAAGATGATATAGAAAAAATTATTCTTCTTGTTCCTTGATGCTCTAGGTGCTAGAGATTTCTCTTATTGAGCTCGATGAGGATCTTGAATTGTTTTCCGGAATGTTTTAGTAAAATAGTGTGTAGTGAAGTTATATTTTGTATATATTACAATGTATCAAGATCTTCAATGTACTCTACTATTTCAATTTAAAATGTAAGTGTGTATATAGAATGTAAATTCTCTACTTATAATCCCTTTTTTATTTAAAATATCTCGTGCACATGGAACATCCTCTAAAATTTGTATAAATAATTGAAACCATTAAAATATACTCATAAAGATTTTAGTGATCCTCATACAAACTCGGACATTTTTATCAATAAATCAATAAAAGGGTTAATAAATAACCAATATATAACCACTCTAAAATAAATACCTTAATAAATGTATTAAATAAATTAATTCAAAATTAGAAAAAAATACTAAGATGGAAAAAATATGATGATAGATCCTTATAACTGTAGTTGAATGAAGCTGTTTCATGATCCTAGTAGTGGAACATATGGAACTAGAAAAACATGATTGTCTCTAGTACTGATGTTATATAATCTTAAAAATGGTACTCCTGAAAATATCACATTCTACGGTAGATAATCTTAGTGGTAGAAACATATGGCGGTAACATATTATTTTTGTTTGGAAATCCTAGATGTAGAAAAGTATGGTGGTAGATAACTCTTGGTAGTAGGTATGTTCTAGAGGTGGCCTAATCTAACATTAGTAAAAATGAACTAATCCTCTGTATTTTCAACACTTAGAAAAATTTCTTCAAATTATTATTTATAATATAATATAATATTAGGATAAATTAAATTCATTATAAACATAATAAACAAGATTTTTAGCATTGAAATATGGAGGTTGAAAAATATTTTTTTTCTGAACCATAACCATATTCCCAAATGACCACAACAACACCATCATAAAAAACTATGTAAACCCTTATCTACAATCATGGCCATCCATCACAGTAAAAATATAAATTCCAACCTCACAACCTTCTATTTTGACATCCCCATCCACTGCTAATTTCACTTCAACCCCATCATCATATTCAATCTGTAATACTTCTTCTCCTACTCAATCTATATATTTACGTTGAACAAATAATTCCAACTCAAATTCCAGTCAAACACCTGCATCTATGATTTCCCCTAAACAAAAACCCCACAATCCATGTTACCCAATTCCCACAAGATGAAAAAACAAACCTTATATCTTGATACTACACCTCAAAATACACATATCTAATCCCCATCTACACCCCATAAAAATTTATTATAAAATAAAAAATCCATATTTAATTCACAAAACTCTTTAATTAAATATTATCATGCATGAAATCATTAGTACCTGCTTTTCAATGAAAATGATCACTATTTGTGTCTAGAGAAATTATGATGGAAACATATCTAAACAAACAAAATATTGGATTTGGAAATGATAATGAAGATTCTGTCAGATGCTATGGACCCTGATGAATTAGAGATGATGCACTTAGAAAGTTATCATTCGATTTTGAGTGAAATATTTTAAGGAGTTAGCATTAAAATTTCACACTATATTGGAGTTATGTGATTGATTCCATACAATTAACTTAGGATGGATGTATTTAATGAAAATAATTGATAAATATCATATCATCATTTTATTCTATACGCACAATTTTGAGGAAACACATACATATAAAAAGATATTGTTTGATCCTAAAATTAATTTTTAAAAGGTGATGTGGTAGTTTTGTATTGTTAATTCCACTTTCTATAATAATGAATACAGGACAAAAGAAACTCATCAGAAAAACAAAACTTTTCTATAATATCCATAAGAATGTAACTCATTCAATTTTGGGAGTAGGTAAATACTATGGATCTATAAGATATCAAGAAGTAGGGTTTTTTCACTCCTCTATTTGAAATATGAATTTAAATATAGATAATAGTTTTTATTATATTTTTGGGGCCTATAATACTAGAATTTAGGGATCCAACTAAGATTTAGTTTTATCTCACATTAGGTTCCACATCTAATGATTTTTCTGGGATCCTTCCCAAATAATACTATTGAAAAATAAACACTATTAATTTATATTTATTAGAAGATGATCCAATCAATAAATGATGGGGACCGCTATGTCTATGTATATGAGTACATTGTATCACCCCAACAATAAAATCCTTGATCTAGTGCATTTTTATTACATTAGTAGGATTAAGAGGTATCAAATCCTATTGGACCAGTTAGATTATAATTCAACTAAAGCAAGATTAAATACATGATACACATAATACAATGGGAAAAAAAATAGAACTTGCTACATAATAAACTTAAACAAACTGCATTTTTTAAATCATATTCAATGTTATCTTCTTCTTAACATGGGGAAGGAAGATTGAGGATCCTTTTCGAAGGAGGATGGGAGATCTTGAATCGCGCTGCAACTTGCGACTCCAAATCCTAACCCTTGTAGCTGATTCTTGCTCTTTCTGATGACTGGTTTTGATCCAGACTGGGAGGTTGCTACCCCTACAGTTCCTGCATTTGTTGATCCTGCATCTTCAAATATCAAAGTAGGAGACTTTCAAATCCCTCTTCACAACACTCCTGTCTCCTTCCGAGATGCGCTCAAAATTACTGATATCAGTAGTGAGAAAGATCACAAGAAACCTCTCTTCCGAAAACTGGATGACGGTGGTTTCTCGGTTGATGCTGATACGGATGCTCTGAAACAGAGGGAACAACTATTCAGGCATTCGGTTCTTGGTCTAATTTCTTATAACACAGGTGATAAGCCTTGCCCTATCTCTTAATTAAAGAATAGGATCGGTCATTGCTGGAGCTCTCCAAAATGGAAGATGGTACCCTTAGGTAAAGGGTATTATCACATTCTCTTCAGCTCTCAAAGTGAACCTGAGAAGGTATAGAAGATTGGAAATTTACAAATTAAGCCTAGTTTTTTTAGAATCTCTGATTGGGATCCTACCTTTAATACATACACTCATAAAAATCACTTGGAACATGTGTGGGTTTGAATTCACAGGCTTAACTGGATCTTTTGGCATCCGAAGATTTTAAATGATATTGCTTCATGTTTAGGATCCCCTATTAAAATTGATTATAGAACCTTGAATGAGGATCTTGGAAGATATGCTAGAATTATGGTGGAGGTCAACTTAGCTAGTGAATTACCAACTACCATAGTTTTTAATGCCCCTGATCACAAAGTGGAGATTATTATTGAATATGAAAAGAAACCACCCTTCTGTGATGTTTGAAAAATGATTGGGCATAATTTTGCCACTTGTAGAGTTTCTAGGAAGCAACTGGATCCTCCAGTTAAAAATGATTGGAAAGAGGTTAAACATAACAAAAAATTGAAAATACCATGGACAAATCTGACCCCCCAACAAAAAACAATGATATTTGGGTCAAGAAATTCAATGATCCCTCAATCTTAGAAGGGAAATCGTGGGCTGTTTTGGTTGAAGAAGAGGATGATCCTCAAAATAATGATAAAACTATTAATTTAAAAGGATCTATTGATAACTGTAACAGAACTTGTCCTGATAAGAGCCTCCCCAACCCTATTCCCAACTCTGTTTATATTGCCTCTTCCTCTAGTACCTCATTCTTAAATGAGAGTCTGTGTAGGAACTTAGAAGACTCAATATCTTCTCCCAAGGAGATTGTTGTTGCTTCCAACATGGTACATTGTAATAATGTTAACTCTGCAGATCCAGGTAACACTGTGTTATTCAATTCTGATTTTAATAGTGATCCTATTGTTAATTCAGTTCCTATAATTAAGTCTCAACCTATTAATGGAACTTCTGGAATTTCTTATGATCACACTTTATCCCACACTTTTGATCCAACCCTGAATGTACATGCTGAATCTCTCCCTGTTCAGAAGGAGGAGTCTCATCCTATGACTGACATGCAGATTTCTGCTCTATTGTAGAAACATTTGGACATTGCTAGTGCTGTTCATCTTGAAAACTCTAATAATTTTACTTTTAGCTCTGGTACACATGCTGATACTGATAATCCTAATCATTCTCATTTGGATTGCATCTCTAAACACACTTCACTGTCTATTCATGAATCTGTCTAGGATCATGCACTCTGTTTGGTTAACAGAATGATACCTATTTCTTCTCCTGTTAATCAGAACATGGACCATAACTCTCTTTCTGTTTCTAAGCACACAACTCCTGCAGGCCTTGAAACTGTCAAGAATGTGACTGATCCTCAAGCTGAGCAATCTCCTGCTCAATATGTTATTCCTGAAAACAATCTGAACAACTCTATTCTGCCTCTTGAAATGGTTTCTGCTCATAAGGCTGAATAGTCTCACACACTGGATAGTTCTGCTCCAATGTGTTCCTTAGATCCTATTTCTATTCATAATGCAGATCTGAATGCTAATCTCCCTCACAGTTCTGAATCTGAGGGGAGTCAACATAATTTATCTTCTACCTCAATGGTTACGAGATCCCAAAAAATAAGGGTTTTGGTAAATCAAAAAAGAAGAAGGGTTCTAACCCAAAACAAAACTGAAATGAATGTTCTCTTCTGGAACTGTCAAGGGGTGGCCAACAATGACACCTCCACTACACTTAAGAGATTTCTAAACACTCATAAACCACACATTTTTGCTATTGCTGAACCTAAGGTCAATTTTAAAATGAACTTTATGAGATTTGGAGCTCTAAATTATAGTATTCTAGGTTCTTGTAATAACAGTCCTCATGTTGACTCTATGTGGATTTTTTGTCACAATACTCTAAATCAAATTAATATATTATGAATATCTGATCAACATTTGACTTGTGACTTATTTTGGAATGGTCAGCACATCTATTGTACTATAGTTTATGCAAAAAATAGGTATTAGGACAGGAGATATTTATGGCTTGAACTCCTTGATATTGGTAGTCATATTCAAGACCCTTGGATTGTTTTGGGAGATTTCAATGCCATTCTTAACCCATTTAGAAAAAATTGGTCCCTCTCATCTTTCCATATCTACTAGAGAGTTTAAATCAACTGTTGATGACTGTAAACTATTTGCGATCAACCTTATCGGTGCAAAATACACCTTCTACAGAAAGTAATATAATAAGAACGTTTCTAGTAAACTTCACAGAGCCTTTTTCAATATGAAGGCTCTTGATATTTGGGACAAAATATCTAGTGTTACTATTCCTAGGATTAATTCTGATCATCACCCCATTCTTGTCAATATTCTTATGAATGATCGAAAACCTTTCTTTCCCTTCATGTTTAACAATGCTTGGTCTTCGAATCCTAATTTTGTCACTTTTATTTTTAACATTTGGAATTCAGTGAAGCATCATAAAGATTCCTTTGCTTGTTTTCATAAATTGAAAGTCCTTAAGCAAGATCTCAAAGGCTGGTGTAAAAAAATCAATCTCACAAATAGACCTGGACATCTCCTACCTTGAAGATGAACTCAGTCACTTCCAAACTGAGAACACTAATTCTGATTTTAATTTGGATCCTCAGTTGGAAGCTAATATCTCTTCTAAACTAAATTCCTTACTTTCTTTTAAGGAAAATATTCGTAAACAGATGTTTAGAACTAAATGGATTGCTGATGATGATCGTAATACTAAATTTTATAATTGTCATCAAAAATTAGAAAGGCCATCCATCCCCTTACTATTCTCATTCATAATGACTTGGTCATTGATTCTGAAGAAGCCATTAAGGATCATGTTACCTCGTATTTTTATAACATTCTAAATGGTCCTGACAGAAATGTTGATCTTACACCTAATATCATTCCTTTTCTAGTTAATGATTAAGATAATAAGTCCCTTTTAAGCACTCCCCTTGATCATGAAATCAAAGAAATTATTTTTGGGTTAAACCCAGACAGTGCTCCTGGTCCGGATGGTTTCAATAATGATTTTTTTCCAAACTCATTGGGATATTATTCATAATGACGTTTGTAACCTTGTGAGGATCTTCTTCACCGATGGATCTCTTCCTCATGGTATTAATGCTCAATTTCTAACATTAATTCCTAATGTTGAGAATGCTTCTGAGATACACCAATTCAATCCTATAGCTTTGATTAACCCTATTTATACAATCATTACTAAAATTATTGTAAATAGACTTGGGCCTATCTGCAATAGAATTGTCTCTTGGAATCAATTTGGTTTTATCAAAGGAAGATCCATTCAGGACTGCATTTGTCTTGCTTATGAATGTATGAATAAATTAAACAAAAAATCTAGAGGTGGTTGTGTGGACATAAAATTGGATATGAAGAAGGCTTTTGATACCATTGAGTGGAATTTTATTTACAAAGTTCTTAGAAACTTTGGTTTTAATGAATCCTTCATTGGTAGAATTAGAACCCTCTTTCACTATGCTCATATCTCTATCCTGATTAATGGTACCCCTTGTGGTTTCTTTAAATGCACTAAAGGTGTCAGGCAAGGTGACCATATTTCTACTATACTCTTTGTTATTGCTGAAGATTACCTTAGAAGAATCATAAACCACCAGGTCGATCAAAATTTGATTAAACCTATTCATGTAGCCATGAACTTAAATGCCCCCACCCATCTTCTATATGCTGATGATATTATCTTATTCATAAGATGGGATTAGAGAAATCTTCAAGCCCTCAAGAAAACTATATCTTATTATGAGGATGTCTCTGGTCAAGAAATTTCCTGGAACAAATCATATATCCACTTTGGCAAGAATTTTCTTGCAAGAAGAAAATCTGGTATTATAAATCACCTGGGTATTAAAGAGGGCCTTTTACCTTTCACTTATTTGGGGGTTCCTCTATTTTGGGGTCATCCCAAAGCTACCTATTTTTCTAATATTATCTCTCATATCACAAATCAACTAGCTAATTTGAAAGTAATGTCTCTCTCCATGGCTGGGAGAATATGTTTGGTTAAATCGACCATTGTTTCTAAAATGTTCTATTCCCTTATGGTCTATAAATGGCCTGTTGGTATTCTTAGAAAAATTACTACTTACATTGAAAACATCATTTGGTCTGGAAGAATTTTTGAAAAGAAGCTTGTCACAATTCCTTGGAATTCTTGTTGTAAACCCATTGCTAATGGTGGAATTGGAATTAAAAATTTAAAGTTGTTTAATGATGCTCTTCAGGCTTTCCTTACTTGGCGCATCATTAACTCATTTTCAAGAGCTACTGATTTTCTTAAACATAGGTTTTCTCCTAATATTTTAAAAGGTAATCTGAATTTCATTAACTCTTCCATCTGGCCTTCCATTCGGGACTCTTATCACAAAACTATTCAAAATTCTAGGTGGATGGTCAGTGCTTATTCTTCCATTAATTTTTGGTGTAGAAAATGGTGTGGTAGCCCTATGATTTATTTTTTACCCCCTAGTACCTAAAGATACTAATCGATCTATAAAAGAATTCTTGAAATCTCCTGATTGTGATCTCCCTGTTTCTATTATGCAAGCTATTGAGAATTATACTTTCTCTTCTGTTGGTGGTTTCCTTGTTTGGGAACCTTCTTCTAATGGAATTCTAGATTCTAAAATCTTTTATAATCCTAATTTCTCTGAAGATGAATATAATTTTTCCTGGGTTAATCATTTTAACAAACCCTGTATTAAACCTTCCAGGATTACCCTTATTTGGCGCATTGCGCACAATAGATTACCTTTAGAAACTAGTCTGAAAATCTTTGGCATTTCTCTTTGTTCTAAGTGTTTTATGTGTAACCAACATAGGGAGGATGATAATCATCTTTTTCTAGCTTGGGTGATGGACTCTACTCTTTGGAATTACATCTTTGAACTTTTTAATTGCAGAAAGACCATTAATGACTCAATTACTTTATTTCTAAATATTTTCACTAGACATGATGCTTCCCTGCATGTCAAAAATCTGTTTCTTGTGGCAGTGGCAGAGCTCCTATTTGAACTCTGGTATGCTAGAAATGATCTCTTTCAAAATAATCATTCTCTCAATCTTAATGCAGGGAAGTCCCTAATTATTCTTGTGATTCATGAAGCGGCCTCAATTCAAAAGGACGGTTGCAACAACTCAGTTGGAGATTTTATGATCCTTCGTCATCTTCATGTTCCTGGCATTTTCACAATTCCTAAACGCTCCTTCAATGTGTTCTGAAAATCAACAATGCCAGGATGGATCAAAGTGAATGTTGATGGAGCTTCCAAAGGCAACCCTGGCCCTTCCAGTTGTGGTGCTATCTTCAGAGACTCAGCCGGTCAATGTTAGGGATGTTTCTTTGTTGGTTGTGGTCACTCTTCATCTCTAGAGGCAGAAATGCTCAGTGACATTCATGTTGTTGACTTTGCTCTTCAGATAGGTTAGAGAAAGTTATCTATTGAAAGTGATTCAACCACTATTATTCATGCTATCTGGAATGGAAACATCCACCTAGCCTGGTCTCTCACCGCTCTTTGGATGAACTGCCTTAATTTGCTCCGTGTGATCGACTATATAGATACGCATGCCTACCGCGAAGCAAATGCCGTTGTTGATGCACTAGCCAACAAAGGAGTTCATCAAGGCATGACTTGCCTGGATGCTGTCCCTTCTGACATTTTATTTCTTTTTGATAGAGACTGTTAAAAAATCCCATCCATTCGCATTTTGTAATCTGTTACTGCTTATTAATAAAATATGCTTTGTTATTTGACCAAACCATTACCTTTTTTAAAAAAACATGGGGGAGGAAGCATAATAACGATGAGCTCAAATGATCAGTGAGGGTATGTAATTTTTAAACAACAATGAAACAATATAAATAAATGAACATTCAAAGAGAAATAATTGATAACACATTCTATAAAAATAACTAGACAAGGAAAATTTAATATGGAAAGGTATATAATTGGTACACATTCAATTTAATCAATGAACAGAAATGAAATGTATCCATATATACATCAATGAAAAATATCATAGATGAATAATAACTAAAATATCTATGAATGAAATGATTAATTATTAGGAGTCATGTCTTATCCACAAGAGTGCCTATACTATTAAGATCCATCATCAGAACTGATTAAAACTATAGGTAAAGACCTGTTTAATTTGGAAAATTAATCATCTCATGTGAACCTATCAATGCAAATAGGATCTATGTAAATTAAATTCCCTATATATCATTTCATTTCCAAATAATTCCCCATATCTAATAAAAAATTTAATCAATAGATAATATGCCTTATCAAATATCAGTATTGAATAAAATATACAGATTTGTCAATAGTTCCCCAATTCAAAAAATATCTATCAAAGTAAACACCATATGCGCAATGATATATGGTTTAGGAAATAATAATATCCTTATTATAAAAATATATATATACACCATTATTTTTTCAATGAAAAATTATTACAAAGGGAAATTATATTGAAAATATTATCATTAAAAACATTCTTGATGATAATAATCTTTAATCGTTCCAATCTATCCCATATCACATTGAATCATTTGAATCATAATGTTCAGAATGTATGAAATTAAATGTAACATATAGTATCATGAGAATAAAAGGATTAGTTATATAAAATTACAAAGGAAGTATATAAATATAATAAAAGTGAATTGTAACATAATAAATAATGATCAATGGAATGTAATTTGAGAAGAAATTCATTTACCTTATACATCCTTTTTTATATTTGGTACTTAGACTACTGTATAGTGGTCTAAAATATGTGATTAAATAATATAATAATAGAAATCATGTTTATAACACCATATAAAATATTATTGAAATTTCTCATTACCCATTTGGTAACATATTTCATTGATTTTACTAGTTTGGGTGTTAGTAGCCTAGTTTTCTCGAGTAAGTTCTAACTCTTTATTTTCAATAATCATTAATTTATCATGGTTTAATAATCACTAGAATGTTTAAAATGAAATAATTATCATATATAATCAATATATATATATATAATAGTAGTCTATAATATTTAGAGGTTTGAAATGAAGCACATCATTCATGGAAATGGTAGGCCATACTTATGCATGGACACTACATTAATTACATTTTTTATTAAAAGAATGATAAATAAATGAAAAATAAATATTATAATTATAGTATCATATATATTTTATATATGTATCATAGGTTTACTAAAGAAATTTTTTATACATTCCTTGTACGACATGAATGTTTCATATCGTATTAAAGGGATGTAGTCCACACTTTCTCAAATGAAGTTATTGTATTTAAAAAACTTGGAATGAATAAATTTATTCCTTGAATAAAAATTAAATAATCATAAATAAATTATAAATATCATATTTATCATATATAAACAAAATCTCTATCATGATGTCAACCATAATGGGTGGTAAAAGGAAAATTGACCATCATCATTTCGCGAGGTAGTAGTTCACCACACACAGAAATAGTTTTTTTGTTAGCCATTAGATGGAGGTGTGTGTATGTTTATGTAGAAATATTAACATAAAAACATCGTATTATATTTGGTATACTAGTTTTGTTATTTTATCATAGAATAAAATGAGTATATAGATTATAATTTAGAAATGAAACTACAAATATTGAGAGAATACGTCACATTCTAATTGGGTAACATCTTTTAATTTATACCAGAAGGTTTCCATGGAATGATTTCTACCAAATTGGTGGCTTCAATGTATAGGGGAAGGATTTTTATAAGATATTTGGGTATATATTTGCTAATCCTATGAGTTTTGAGAGGTTTGAATAAGTGTGAATATATGTGAGAGGTTGTGTCCTTTTATATGGAAGGAAAAGGACTCACATAGAGTATTTAGAAATAAGTAAGGTGTACACATGTTATTACATAGAAACAGTCACAAAAAACCATAAAAAACTAATTAATGTATGTTTTTTGCAGGTAAATGGACATTCAATAGGTTTTGGACTTGTTTATAGTTCATTTGGGCCGATATATGAATGGTTTAGTTATTTATTAAGCTTAATTTTACTATAACAATTGTGATTTATTTTAATTACATTTGATAATACTATTGGTAGAAAAAAATTGGTCTTATTGGAAATTATATATTTTGATTTTTCAAAATATTGAATCTATTTTTTAAAATTTTATTCAAATAAGTGGCATGAATTAAATAAAAATTCATCCCATAGAGAGGATTCCAATGCGGGGTTTTAATGGTAAATAATCCAAATACTTTCTATGTTTCTATATTCAATTTCTAACTAAAATTTATAACAATGAATTCAATTTTATTATTTGATAAAAATAATTTATATTTTAACTTTAAAAACAATAAAATTTATATTTTATCGTTATAAATAAAGTATATGAATAAGTAACTGTGATCTAAAATTCAATTTTTTTAATATTCATTGAAAAATGAAATGTTTCATAAAACCAACAAAAATTAATCCTAACCAAATTATTATGTTTATTTTTAAAATATTAACTATATTTTAATAAAATAAATCAATTACACTATCAAAATTTAGATTTAATTTTGGTTCTCCATTAAAATAGAGAAAAATAATTTTTATAAAAATATAGTTTTTATGTGTAAAATATTGTTTTATCTTATCGTATGGATATAAAACATATTCTATAAACATAAAAACTATATTTAATATAGTATATATATATATATATATATATATTGTAACTCCCTGACCCTAGTTAACCTGATTTAGTGCATTATTACATAACATTGTCATGTTCACAAGAGATCAAGTCCTGAAAGACTGATCGGTCTAGTAGCATTGGAAGTAATAGATGCATACATAAGTTTCAAAATACATTATGAAATGAAAATCCAAAAGATTGGGTCTCCATTGAAAAGGCTCAAATCCATTAGCTTATCCCTACATGTCAGTCATAATATATATCTTTTCATCCTGGAAAAATAATTCATAGAGAGGGGTGAGCTTAGATGCTCAGTAAGGATAACAATATAACAGAAACATTTATAAGCAAGCATAAATATTTAAGAAAATTTATTATACTAAAACACAAGAATTTTTAAACATAAAATTTAGAATAACATGGAAAAAATATGTCAAATAATTCTGTTTACTTATTCACATGGGTATTCTACTTGTCAAATAATCTCATTTAATATCAATAGCTAATTTCATAATGTTGGAATGCATAATGTCAGACATCATAACCACATATTCAAGGCCTCATGCCAAAACTACAAATAATATTTTCTCAAGGTCTTGTGACAAGACACAAGTTTGTCTCATGGTACCTATTGATGCATCGAGGGGCTATAGTGGACCCCTCCTATCACTAACTAAGCTCAATACATTCCTCATATAAAAATGTTGAAAAATAACATAAACATTCATATTAAAACATGAAAATTAAATGTCATTATGTTAACCATAAAATATGAATGGTATTAAAATAGCACATCTATAGTAAAATATATCATAACTATTTTAACACAATATGGAATATTTTATTATAATAAATAAACCTCAAACAAGAATAATATCCAGTAAAGGATTTTGACATAGGTGAAAATGATCGGTAAAACTCTTTGAGATAAATACCCCTTTTTCATGAAATTATTTAAAAGTCGCACAATTTATAAAGGAATAAATTTTAGTTAATTTTTTTAATAAAAGTTCCCCATACCACTTTGAATCTTATGAAAGTAATTAACATTTTAAAACATTATTGTTCATATAAATAAATCCTTAAAACCATTTTAAAAACAGGGATATTAAAGAGAAATATTTAGAAGAATAGAGATTTAAATCATTGAAAATGATGTTTTAGTTAAATATACCCTTAAAAGAATAATTTTTAGAACTCTTTTATAAAACATGGTCATGGATAATAAATATGTCCCAGTAAATACTTATAAATAAACAATATATGATAATAATGAGATTAAGGAATTAACCCTTACCTTGTTCTTTTACTTGGTTGAGGGTACATTAACCTCCTGTATAATAGTTAAATCATTGTCTTTAAATTATACAAGAACCATATACATAAATATGATATCATATATGATATTCTAATATTTATTTTTTAGTAATATTTCAGTAGTATCATTGTTTCGGGTGTTAACTGATTCATTTTCCTTTATATGTTTTGTTACGTAAGTAATGTTTGTTACAAAGAAGATGTATTTTATTCATATAAATAATGATATTATGTTTATAACCATTATTTTTAATCATAAAATGAAAAAATTTCTTGAATACTTATGTATGAGATTGAATCTCATCACGTTTGTGAAGATGGTAATCCATACGTACACACGAGCGACAATATCATTCTACTAATGGAGAAATCGTATGTAATTGGATGGTATATCATATATACAGAATCATTAACATGTTATATTAATTGTTTACATCAATTATACTAATTATTATACCCAAAAAAATAATTAATTGTTGAATAACAAACTACACCATGATGTGGAGATGGTAAGTCCTACGTACACACATATGGTGACTTCGTCATTCATAGGATGGAGAGTGTAATGAATAGGATTGTACCATATTAATAATAACATCACAGTATGTAAAATGTGTTGTACTAATTATTTTGGTATGGAAACAACAAATAATGAGTAAGTTGAAGGAGAAAGGAACTTTGAAAGAGGTGATGAATTTATTACCTCATCTTTTGGTTCTTCCTTTTGATTTGATTGAAAGGGCTCTATAAGTTGGCGGTCTGATCAGGTTAGGTCCTCTAGGTTGAATTTATGTTAGTTGGAATAATATTTGAGTAGATATTGGATAATGAAAAAGGATTTGGATGTATGAATTTGAGAGAAGGGGAAGTATCCTTTTATAAGATAGGTGAGGGGAACTTTAGGAATTTCTTGAAATATTAATTTATTATACAATAATATCAGACTTATAATGTCTTTAAAAAGAGTAATTTAGAGTCCATTGTGGGGATGGGTCGAAAACCTCTCAATCAATAGGTTTTAGACTAGTTTAGGACACCATATTAACCATATATTTTATATTTATCTCTTATTTAAATAGTCTAACTTTGTCATGTCTTCTTGTACTATTTTAATAAATGGATAATAAACTTACTATAAAAAGCCAAAAAACCCCAAATGGTTCCATACGCACATATATAACCATATATAAGTCCTTTATCAGAGCCTTATATTTTTAGAAATATCATATCATTTAATAAAATTGTATTTGTTTTAGAAACTCATTTATGTCAATTTTGACACTATTTAGTATTTGGTTTTTGTGAAAGTCATAACAACTTTATCACTTAGAAAATATTTATTTCATCAACCATAACGTGTAATATTTACCTATATATTTATTTATTTTCTTGAAAATTATAAATTAAAATTTATTTCAATATTTATAATATCAATTATTTTAAGCTTTCATTAATAACGTAATTACTGTATCATCATTGTTCCATAAATAAATTTAATTATTTAATATAAAAAATTTATAAAAAAAATACCACTGTGTATGAAATCATTTTATCCTTCTAGTGAATATTTATATTCTAATTTTTTTTATATATAACCTTATATTAAAAATTGTTTAGTTACTAAAATGTGAATTTAACACTTTTAACTCTTCTTTAAATAAAATAATAATAAATGTCCTAATCATATCCATGTGGATCAAAAAGGGTCATATTTTATTCATAAGGCTGATTTAGGTCAAAATACACTTATTAAATAGAATTAGGACATGTGTTAGGGTAATTATAATATCATTTTTTACCTTTAATCTCCTTATATAATTTTAACCGTGGTAAATAAAATTCAAAATTTACTATTTACCAAAAATAATTTTCATCCTACTAAACCAAATTTCACTAAATCATTTCAACCATGTCTCTTGGATTGTTGAAATTCAATTTATATAATTGGTAAAATTACATTTCATCCAAATTTTCCAATGTTCCTAGAAGGTGGGTAAAAGACGTTAAAAAGTTCAATAAAATTTTATATATCTAATATTATTATAAAATGTCTATAATGAATTACATTGAATTAATATAAGTATTATGAATATATTTTTAGTTAAAAATAAATTTAATTAAAAATAATTATTATATAAATAAAATAGGGTTTTTAAACAATAACATAGTGTTTTCACTATTCCTCAAAAATTGGATGTTTTCAGAGATGTATCAAAAATTCACCCTAAGCTAATTTTGATTTCCTGAATCCAAAACTCAAATCCATTTTGAAAAATAAATTTTTTAAAATTTCAAAAAGTGGGTATTACTATTCATAACAGGTTGTTTTATTGGACATGGTGTGCTAGAACACGAAGCTGCGTACAACGCAAGCTATTGCATTATTCAAAGAAAAGTGTATCATGGAAGCATGCGGTGTTACATTATCCCCCCATTAAAATAA
Source organism: Viscum album (assembly GCA_963277665.1). Taxonomy (NCBI): domain Eukaryota; kingdom Viridiplantae; phylum Streptophyta; class Magnoliopsida; order Santalales; family Viscaceae; genus Viscum; species Viscum album. The sequence continues at coordinate 20,495,451 of OY728159.1, read as the reverse complement.
TTTCATCCTTGAAATTTCAAAAATATCACTGCATAAAATGATTCAGATGTTTCTTCATCATATGTTCCTTAGGATCCCATATTTCCTCTTCCATCTTATGGTGTCTCAATAAAACCTTTATCAAACAAGTCATCCGGAATCTCAACAATTGTTCTCTAGTATCAGGAATTTTGATGGGATCATCAAAATAAGAATGATCAGGTTCCAGTTGTATTTCATCGTAGGTGAGTACATGCATTGGGTATTGCATGTATTTTCTCAATAGTGATACGTGGAACCTATCATGAACATTGGGGATACTTTGGGGCATTTCAAACGGTAAGCTACAACTCCAATTCGTTTTAGAATTTTTAAATTTTTGATATACCTAGGACTTGATTTTCCCTTCTAACTGAATCGTATAACACCCTTCAATGTAGATACCATAATGAAAACATGATCTCATAACTAAAATTACAAATCCATCCTTTGGTTGTGGGCATAGCTCTTTTTTCTACATTGAGCTTCTTTTTTGTGGGTTTGGATTTTCTTCATCTTTTCCATTGTTTCATCAACATGTTTTGGGCCTTCGAGTTTTATTTCACAAACATCATCCCAAAAACTTTCTGTGCGACATCTCATTCCATATAATGCATCATATGGTGCCATCTGCATAATGGAATGGAAGCTATTATTATAGGAAAATTCTACCATAGGTAAATATTGATCCCATATTCCTTGAAAATCAAGTGAGAAAGATCTCAACAAGTATTCTAAGATTTGAATAGTCTATTCTGATTGTCTATCATTTTTAGGGTAGTAGGCAGTCCTCAAATGATGATTAGTATCCAAGAATTTCTGAAGACTTTTCTAGAATCTTGATGTAAAACTGGGATCACGATCAGAAACAATTGATAGGGCTGCACCATGAAGTCTTACAATTTCATTAATATATAGTCTTTTTAAATGTTCAAGTGGTAAATCATCTCTTATAGAAAGAAAATTTGATGAATTGGTAATACGATCAACAATAACCCACATTTCATCATTACCTCTAGGAGTCCTTGGTATCCCCATAACAAATCCCATCATAATATCATCCCATTTACCATCAGTTATGGGAAGAGGTTGCATTACTCCTTGAGGATGTTGTCTTCCTGCCTTCACCTGTTGACAAACCATACATATTGAAACATAATAATCCTTCTTTCTCTTCATGTTGTCCCAACAAAAAATTTTACTTCAAATCACTATACATCTTAGTGCTACCACGATGTACAGATAAATTGGATCTATGAGCATCATAAAAAATAATTACCTTTTTTGATTAAGTATATCAGAACTACAAAGCCTCCTTATAAATTTATAAATTCCATCGTCACATATGAAGTCGATCAATATCCCATCACCAACAACATTAATTTTCTTTTGAAACTCCTCATCATCAGTCTAATAACTTTGTATCCTTTCTAGTAAAGATGTCTTGTCAACCATTTGAGAAATTATCTGTGTTTCACTATCCATGATTATTCCCATATCAATATTTACTAGATACTTGAATATAAGATCCTGTTTAACTCTCATATTGTTCAAAAATCCCGGATCCTTTATTCTCAATGCATCTTAAACCTTATTTTCCTTCCCCGGGTGGTAATTTATAGTGCAATAATAATCCTTGAGTAGTTCAATCCATCACCTTTACCTCATGTAGATTTCTGTCTGTGAGAAAATATACTTCAAACTATTGTGATCAGTATATATATCAAATTTTTCACCATAGAGATAGTGTCTTCATATCTTCATACCAAAGACTATAGCTATTAACTCAATATCATGTGTAGGATATGTTTTAATGAGATTTTAGCTATCGTGATACATAGACAATAAATCTATCATTCTGTATAAGGACACAACCAAGTCCTTTATTTTAAGCATCACTATATATAAAAAACCCATCATCCCTTATAGTGGAGTCAAGATAAGATCATTGACTAATCTTATCTTCAGTTCTTCAAAACATTCTACACACTCTATTGTCCAAACAAATTTAACCCCTTTACATGTGAGCTCGGTTAATGGGTTATCCAATTGGGAAACACTCTTGATGAATCATCAATAACAACCTACAAAACGAAAAAAACATACTTTTCACCTTAGATAGACTCATAAATGTTGTCCTGTTTTTTTATTGTTCTTGTCTTAGAATGATCAAAATATATTTCACCCTTAGAGGAAATATTTCCAAGAAAAATAAATATCTTGAAGCCATAATTCACACTTGTAAAACCTCCCATATAATTCATTTCTTCTAAGAGCCTTTAGAATAATGCACTAGTAATTTTCCTGATTTTCGTAACATTTGGTGTATACAAATATATCATCAATAAATACCACTAATATGTCATCATGATTTTCCTTTAAAACTCTATTTAGTAGATCCATGAAAATAGAGGGAGAATTAGTTAGTCCAAAAGGAATTACTGTAAACACGTAATGCCCATACCTGGTACGAAATATTGTCTTAAGAATTTGTTCCTTCTTCAGGCATAACTGATGATATAAAGATTAGAGGTCAATCTTTGAAAAATATTAATCTCCATGAAGTTGATCAAATAAATCATTAATGCGAGGTAGGGGATATTTCTTCTTTATTTTCATAGCATTGATCTCCCTATAGTATATGCACAGCCTCATAGATCCATATTTCTTCTTAACAAAAAGAAAAGGGGCTCCACATGGAGAAACACTAGGGAGAATAAATACTTTATTACTAAATTATTCTAGTTGTTTATTTAGTTAAACTAATTTCATAGTGTCTATTCGACAAAGGGTCTTCAATATAGGCATTGAACCAGAAATTAAGTCAATGGAAAAATAAATTTCTCTTTCTAGAGTATTTCAAGGTAAATCCTTAGGAAACACATCATCATATTCCTGAACAATAGGTATATCCTCTATTTGATCATTATTTACCTCAACCATAGTAATTCCACTCCCTTCCTCCCAAATAGATGAATTTAATAGAGATACTAGGGGTGGATCTAGATAATAATTAGATGGTGATGTTTCTTCTCTAAATATAATGTATTATTTATCATTATAAAAAATTGACCTCTTTTTTATTACAATAAATTTTCTCATCATGGTCCGAAATCAAAGCTATACTGAGGATTTTATCAAATTAAATCATGGGTAGGACAATAATATTAGCTGATAAAGCACTTTTATATGACATAATGGTAACTGATTGAAAAAACATTGTTTCAAAGATAGTACCCTTAGGAGTTTTGATAGAAAGCTCCCTTATTAAGTCAAATTGGAAATATCTAATTTTCATATAAAACTGGGAAGATATGAAAGAATCTGATGATCTAGAATCAAATAAAGAATTTCCTAATTTTGAGGAAATAATTAAACTACCTGCCACCATGTCATTCAGAGCTTCAAACTCAGTAGTAGTGATCACATAAGCTTGGCCTTGATCCCTAGGCATTTTCTGAGGTACATTTCCTTGTCACATAGGAAATTCATTTTCATAATACCCCATTTCTCTAAAATTGTAGAATTAAACATTGACACCATCTTTAATTCCCTTAGAATCATGTGCTTGGTGTCCTTTTTCCCCACACTTGTAAAAAAATATTATTCCATTTAGGAAAGTACCAGGGTGTTTCTTCCCATATTAACTATAGGATAGAAATTCATCTTTTCCATTCTTACCCTTATTTCAATTTCTAGAGTGTTCAACATATATCTTCTTCTCATTGTTTTATTTAATGTCATAGGAAATAGAGAATTATTTTTCTGTCTTAATAGCACATGAGTCTATATCTTCATATGATGAAAAGGATTCTAAGACTAATGCTCGATGGAGAAATGGTTTTAACCCTTCAAAAAATCGATGAATATTACATCTTGTGTTACATATATAATCTTCAACATGCCTTTCTTACCTTGTAATGTTATCCTCATACTTTGCGATACTCTAATCCTCTTTTTTCCTCAGATTAAAAAAATTTCCTTTCCATATTCACTCGATTTTCTCAGGGAATGTATTTTTCTAAGAAAATATATTTAAACACCATCCATTACATATTTGGTACTTCTTCATCCTCATTTTTTTGAATTAATAACCATCATTGATCTGCATCTCCGGTGAGGCGATAAACTACCATGACAATGTTTTCCCTTTCACTACTCCCTGAAGAATGAAATATTTTCTCTATGGAACTTATCCATTGTTTAGCTATAAATGGATTTTTAGTCCCATTGAATTTTGGTGGTTGTTTCCTCATGAAGCGGTATAACATTGATCTTATGAATTGTGGATCAGGGTGCTCCATACGGGTAAGGTTAATATTAATAAAATAATTGAGTTGTCCCAGAATGGTTATAAGCTATTCAACACTAGTTTCATCACGAAATCCATTATAATTATCTGGAGTATGTGGGCAATCCCAAAATGAATTATTTTCACTGATACAGTTTCTATTCATTCCAATAGGATGTGTTTCTAAACAATAGCATACCCTAGTTAGTTTATGAATAACAATGCACAATTACAAACATGTAAATTACCTAACATAAATTTAATAGTTTATGCATATAATCCATAATCATAAAAAAATTCCTTTTGAGGAATTATTTACTCCTAATTCCTTCATAATGACTTGTAAAGAAAATCTGAATTATCCTAATCATATCCCCTAAGAGTGTCATAACAAAGAGTTTCATAAGGACCGTTGTTGTGCACCATTTCTTGTTTGATTCTAGCTCAAATAAGTTTTTTCTATTTTTACCTCTAGATACATCTATGCCAGAGATGCCTCTACCTACTCGTATCTAGACAAGGATGTATTTCTAGGAAAATTCACAAAATCTCTACATTACCAAAAATATAAGAAGTTATTTTATACTAATCCTCAATGTTTCTCTTAGGGTAACGTTCTCTAATTAGAGATTTTATAAATCTAGCTTCTAAGATTTGTACTAAACTTCCTCTAATACCAAATGTAATTCCCAGACTCTAGTTACCCAGATTTGATGCATTATTACATAACATTAGCACGATCACAAGAGATCACGTCCTGAAAGACCGACCAGGATAGTATCCTTGGAAGTACTAGATGCATACATAAGTTTGACATTACATCATGAAATGAAAAACAACAATATTTGGTCACCTATTAAAACACTAATATCCCTACAAGTCAATCAAAACAAACTTCTTTTCATCCAAGGAAAAATAAAACATAGAAAGGGGTGAGCTCAGATTCTCACTAAAGATAACAATATAACAGAAACGTTTATAAATAAACATAAACATTTAAGGAAATGTATAATTCTAAAACAAAACCCTTTTAAAAAATAAAATTTAGCAAAATATGGAAAAAAATAAATCAAATAATCCCATTTACTTATTCATATCAAAATTATAATAGTTGAATAATCACATGTAATATCAATGGCTAATTTCATAATGATGAAATGCATAATGTTGGACATCATAACCAAAAAGTCAAGCCCTCGTGCCTATACTACAAATAAGATTTTTTCAAGGCCTTGTTTCAAGACAATAGATTGTCTCATGAGACCTACTGATGCATCGAGGGGCTATAGCAGGCCTCGACCGTCACTGACTAAGTCCAATATTGAAGACTATATTATAATAAATCAACATCAATTTAGAATAATATCTAGTAAATGATGTTGACAAAGTTGAAAATGATCATTAATACTCTTTGAGAGAAATACCCCTTTTTCATTAAATCATTTAAATGTATCAAAATTTATAAAGGAGGACATTTAAAATATATTTTTGAATCAAAGTGTCCCATAGAAATTTGAAACTGTTAAAAGGAATTAACTTTTTAAAACATTCATGTTCATATAAATAAATCCTTAAAACCATTTTGAAAAAATTGAAATTAATGAGAATTATTTAGAAGAATAAATATTTAAAACATATAAAATGATGTTTTAGTTAATGAGTCCCATAAAAAATTATTTTTGAAAACTATTTTATATAACACGGACATGGACAATAAATATGTCCAAGCAAATACTTACACATAAAAAATCTCAAATAATAATGAGATTGAGGAATTAAGCTTTACCTCGTACTTTTCCTTGGTCAAGGTTATGTTAAAATCCTATATAATATTTAAATCATTCTCATTAAATTATAAAATAACCACAAAAAATAATATTATATCATATTTGATCTTATAAAATTTCATTGTTAGTAATATTTCAGTAGTATCATTTTTTGGGTTTTAATTGGTTCAGTTTCCTTTATATGTTTTCTTACGTAAGTCATGTTTGTTATGAATAGGATTTATTTAGTTTATATCTAGAATGATTTTAAGTTCTTAAATAATATTTTAATTATAAAATTAAAACTATTATCAAATGGTTACGATGGGTAATGAATCATATCACGTTTGTGGAGACGGTAATCCGTACTTATCCACGAGAAAAGTGATCATTCTATTGATAGTTAAATCATATATAATTGGATGGTATATCATATATACATAATCATTAACATTTTATATTTTTTATTTACATCAATTATGCTCATTATTATTCCTATCCAAATAATTATGTGTTGAATAAAAAACTACCCCGCGATGTGGAGCCGGTAAGTTGTACGTACACACATTTGGTGACTTTTTCATTCATAGGATGGATAGAATAATGAATATGGTTGTAACATATTTATAATAACTTAAAAGTATGTAAAAGTTAATTGATTTATTATTTTGGCATGGAAACAACAATGAAAGATGAAGTGGAAGAAGAAAGGAACATTAAAAGATGTGATTAAATTATTCCCTCTTCTTTGGGTGCTTCCTTTTGATTTGATCAAAAGGGCTAATTAGGTTGGATTTATGATCAAAGTAAGGCCACTTAGTTTCATTAAGGGTAGTTGGGAAAATATTTGACCTGGTATTGTCCGACCCAAAAGGATTTGGATGTGTGAATTTGAGGGAAGGGGAAGTACCCTTTTATAAGAGAGGTGAGGGGCACTTTAGGAAGAGCTTAAAATATAAATTTATTATACAATAATATTCGGTTTATAATGGCTCCAAAAGGATTTAAATTGAGGATAAGGTGGTTATGGGTCGAAAATCTCTCATCCAAAAGGTTTTAGACATGTTTAGGTCACCATATTAACCTTATATTTTAGATTTAACTCATAGTTAAATAGTTTAACATTTACCATGTCTTCTTGAATTATTATAATAAATGGTTAATAAATATACTATAAAAAACCAATGTAACCCCAAGTGGTTTATTATTGACATATATAACCTTCACTAAGTCCTTTTTCCAATCCTTGTAATTTTTGGAATATTATATAATTTAATAAAATAGTATTTGTTTCAAAAACACATTTATGTCAATTTTGAGAGTCTTTAGTATTTGGTTTCTTTGAAAGTCATAAAAACATTAGAACATCTAAAAAAATTATTCAATCAACCCTGACATGTCATATTGACATAGATAACTCATTTAATTCATCAAAAGTCTCAATTTTTATTTATTTTAATATTTATAATGTCAATTATTTTAATCATTCATTAATAAGTTAATTATTGCAACATCATTGTGTCATAAATAAATCTAACTATTTACAGTCTAAAAATTAAAAATAAAATACCATGATGTTAGAAATATTTTTATATTTCCAATGGATATTTATAGTATAATTTATCTTATGGATAAACCTATATTAAAAATGGTTTTGTTTTTAAAATTTGAATTTAACACTTTTAAATATTCTTTAAATAAAATAATATAAATGTCCTAATATAATTAATGTGGATCAAAAAGAATAATATGTTTTTCATAAGGCTGATTTAGGTGGAAAAAAACTTATCCAATATAATTAGGACATGTGTTAGGCTAATTATAATATCATTTTACCTTTAAATACCCTATTTACTTTAAAATATGGTAAATAAAATTCAAAAGTTATTATTCACTAGAAAATTATATTCATCCAATTGAAACAAATTTTACTTATTGATTTCAAACGTTTGTTTCAGATTTTTGAAACTAAATTTACAGAAGTGGTAAAATTATGTTTTATGCAAATTTGCAAATGTTCCATAAAGATGGGAAAAAAATATTAAAAAGTTCAATAATATTTTATATATATAATCTTATTATAAAATGACTACAATGAATTAAATTAGACTAATATAGGTATTTTTTACCTATTTTTACATTAAAATAAATTTAAAAAAATATAATAATTATTAAAATAAATTCCAATTTTTAAACAACAACACAGCATTTTTCACTATTTATAAAAAAATTAAGTTTTCATAAAAGTAAGAAAGCATAACCCTAAAATAATTATAATATTCTGAATCCAAAAATGAAGTCCATTTTGAAAAATAAAATTTATAAAATTTCAAAAGTCGGGTATTACTATTCATAATGGCTAGTATAATTGGTCGTGGTGCGCTAGAACTCTAAGTTGCGTACAACGCAGGTTATTGCATTATTCAAAGAGAAGCGTACCATGGAAGCTTGAGGTGTTACATATATATATATATATATATTACATTAATATACCCATCTAATTATTATTACTGATATATATTAGGGTAAAACAACCTCGTGAACATAAAAATAATAATAATTTCTTTCATATTCAATCAATTTTCATATTCATTCCAAATTAATTTATAAAAAATTAATTATTTTTAAATTTTTGTAAACCATAGATTTTAATAAATTAATTACCTATTTTCATAACTTCTAGTTTTAATTCTATGTTATAACTTATTATATAATTTTTTATTAATAGATCTTTATTTAGTAAAACTCAGTCTAGCATGTAATGTAATCATTTAAAGATAGTCGCACTTGTGTGACACATGGTAACTATGTGTCAACTGAATTTACAAATATAGAATATAAAAAATATATTTATTATAGTAAATATTTTTTAAACTATCAGGGTAATATTCTCTCATATGTGCTTAGTGTCCTGCGTCAAGCATGCTATCGAATAAAAGTTTCATAATTAAGAACTATGGGGTGTTACATTCTCCCCATATTAATTAAATTTTTTCTTCATCATTTAAACTCGATATTAGTGATAAAGGTATTTAAAATAAACTATTTTTAAAATACACACATCATTAAAAGGTTTAATATAACATATTATTGATAAGAAAGAAGGGAAAATAAAATCTTAATATAATTATGTTCCCTAGTAGGAGAATACTTGTGTGAAATGGAAACATTGATATCGAAGAATAAATTATAAATCAAGTTATGATAGAGAGTTCTAGAGAACATGGTTAGGATAATGTTAACAATTAGAAATACCTAAATCTATGATGATCTATGATTCATTTTATTCATAGAAAATGAAGGTACTAGGACCACATTTTTGGTTTAAAATCATTTTTCCTGGGGTTGAGTAATTATTTCACTCTATTATATTATAATTAAATATATGTTTCTATAAAAATAATTGTTTCCAATCATTATTACCTAAACTATTTCTATTTCATCTCTTAAAAAATGACACATAATATAGTTAATTAGTACTATAACCTCTAAAATTTGTTAAATGATCATCTTAAACATTTTTATAAATAATTAAAATTTCCAACAAATCATCATCCAATCACTTCTAAAGGGGAGTTACTGAATTTATGAAATTTAATTATAATTTTCTTTTAATAAACATGTAGTATCTCTTGATTTTCACATTTAAAACATGTGAATAACTTCATTGTGTATCCTCTTGAAATATGGAAATAACACACCAACCATTTTTTATTTTCAAATAAATCACATTATGGTTGAGTGGGAACCAAACAAAAACCACTTTAATGTTAATTGATAACCAAAAAATGAATCATAGGTAAGGCAACATACCCACGAGGTTCCGTCATTACAGACATGAGATAGAACAAACCCATAACTCTCTTAATAATTGCCTATGAACCATATAATAAATAGAATACCCATAAAACCTCAATGGAAATGTTCTTTATTCTTTATTCCTTAAGTAAAAAATAATTTATTTTATATACTCCTTAAATACAAATGTGTTGTAAACTCTATCATTGTTATAATAGACCACCTTTTGACATGCTATTAATCTGCTATAAGGTAGTCATAAATTTTCTTAGTTTGTAATTTCATCATCATTAATTAAACGTCAGGAATATATTAAGGTGTTTTCCACAATAATGTGTTTTCCTAAAAGTTAAACTTTATAAATAATATTTTTTCTTGGTACCATTCATTATAAGATCTCAGATCCCTAATGAAAATGAAATATAGTACAATAAATACATATTTAATAAATTATATGATGATAATATCATAAAAAATAATTTTAAAACATATTTCTTGGGTCCAAATACAAATTGACATTAATAATTTGACTTTGTTTGTGCAAGTATAATATAACTTTCCTTGATCACTTTTATTCATCAGAGGAATATTCCACTAAAATTTAGGGAATTATTTTTCATAGTGCCCCATCTCCTTGCAGTTTGATGATTTAATAGCAGTGTTATCCTTCTTCCTATATCATTCTTTTAATAGGTGAGATTGTTTCCAATAGTTATAAAAAACTATCAATCATCTAAAGTATTTACCTGGGTTATTATTTCCATAGTTATCACATGTTGGAAAATTCTTCTCTCCCTTCATCTTTATTACATCATTCCCTTTTTCATGGTGTTCAGAATACCTATTATTCTATTGGTTTCCATTGAATCCATTTAACAACGATAAATATTTTTTTATCATTATTGAATATAAAAAATTCATCCTATCAAGAAAAATCTTTATAAATTAGTTCCCTTTGGTTATTTTTCTTAAATCCTTCAAAGAAATGATCTTTCTTAAATTATAAGTTGCATATGAAAACTGTAGCATACCTTTCTAACCTGGTAATGGTCCGTTCATACTCTAAAACAAATTCATCATCCCTTTTCTTTAAATTAGTTAAATTACTCTTCTTATAAATTTTTTATTATGAGGAATGTATTTATCAAAGAATTTATACTTAAATATTCTCCATTACACCAATTCAATTTCCTATTCCTTCATTATATTTTAGATCAGATTCCACCACTGATCAACATCACCTAGGGGACAATATACTTTGAGTATAAAATTTTCCTTTTCACAAAATTCTATGGTCGTAAACATATTATTGAGAGACACACTCCATTTCTCAGATACATTTGCATTAGTAGTCCCACTAATCAATGGGGGATTCTACTGCCTAATGAGATAAAACATATGAGATTCTCTTCATGGAATAGGTTTCTCCATTCATGGAATGTTACTTTTCATAACCTGAATATTATTCCCTAATATATCAATAACATTTTTAGGTTTAATACCATATCAATTTATTTTCATAGTAGGTAAATTCTCTAAATTTTCGAGAGTAATGACACAATTCTTCCTTAAGGACTCTATTTCTAAAAAATAGCATACCTTGGATTATCTCATAATGTTTTGAACTTTTTATTACTCTAAATATGGTTTAAAAATTAACAAATATTTATTCATCATCAATCCTTGATTCATAAACATATGTTACTTGGGGGAATATTTACTTTTAAATACTTTATAATTGTATGTAAATAAAATGTGAATTATCATAATCATATCCCCTAAGAGTGTCAAACCAGATGTCTAGTAAGGCACTTTTTCATGTAGTAGGTTAACAAAATTCATTCCTAAAACAACCTAAAGATGTTAATACAACTTTTTAAATCTTTGTAATAACAATGTCCACTTATAGTATCCATATTGAGATGAATTTCAGAAATACTTACATAATACCTTCATTACAAAAAATCAAGTATTTTATTTTATAATCAAATTAAAATTATATCTAAGGGTTATGTTCCATAATATCAATATTCTAGATCTAGTTTTTAATTTTATTTCTCAACTTATTTTGACACTAACTATAATGCACCGACCCCACATCCCTGAGCCGGTGGAAAATTTTTTAATACTTGAATGATTATAATGAATCAAATCCTGAAGGATTGATAAATTTAAAAAGTCTTGTAATGATGGATTAAATAAATAATTTCCATAATGAATTAGGAAAATAAAATTAAACATTCTACATAATAAACTCAAATAAAATACATCCTTGGAAACTTATTAAAATTTATCTTTTCCATAACATAGAGAATTACACCTAAAAAGGTGTACTCAAATTATCAATAATGATAAGTAATGAGGAATAAATAATGAATCAATTGGAATAAATTAACATGGAAAGGGAATTAATTGATGACACATTCCCTTCAAATGACATGATATGGAGAATTTAATATAGAATGGTAAGAAACTAGTACTCATTCTATTTAATAAATGAAAATAAATTAAATGTATCCATAGATATGTCAACGTAAAATCCCATTGATGAATAATAATTGAAATATATAATGTAAATTCATAATTAATGGAAGTTGTGTAATAGGCACATTAGGACCTATACTATCATGATCCATCCTCCAGATTTTTAAAAACTATAGGTAGAAACTTGTTTAATTTGGTCAACTTAATCATCTCATGAGAAATTGTCAATGAATTTAAGAGCTATATAATTTCTAGGCTCCACTAATCATTTCATGTCCAAATCATTCCTCATATTGAATAGTAAATTTAATCAATAGACATTATTCATTGAAAAATATCTATATTTAATAAATGATACATATTTATAAAAAATCTCTAGTTTATCAAATTACTATCAAAGTAAAGAATGTATTTGATATGATATACGATTTAGAGAAAAAATAATATATATTTTATAAAAATATGGATACTCAACAATATTTAAAATAAAAAATGATTACAAAATGAACTGAGATTGAAAATATTATCATTAAGTACATTGGTGAGGAGAATAATCTTTAAACATTCCAAATTATCACATACAACTTAGAAACATTTAAATCAGAATATGTAGAATATATGAGATTAAATAAAACATATAATATCATTATAATAAGGTAATTCATTATATAACATAAAAAGGGATTATATACACAAAATTTAATTTAATTGGTTCATAATAAATAAGTCTCGTAGGAATGTAATTTGAGAAGAAATTTATTTACGTTATCCTTATTTTTTATGTGTGCTACTTAGAATCATGTATACCAGTTTAAATTTATTTACTAAATAATATCATAACCATAAAAACATTTTTAATATCATATATTAACTTATTATCATATCATATTACTTTGGGTTAATAATTTTCATTAATTTTACTATTTCTATTGTAATTTTCTTAGTTTTCTTGAGTAAGTTGGAAGTTTTTATTTATTATTATCACTAATTAGATCATGGTTTTATCATATCCATATTGTTGACCATGACCTAAATATCATATATAATAATTATATAGGCATTTATAGTAGTCCAAAATATTTAGATATTATAAATTAAGTGCATCGTTCATAGAGATAGTAGGTTGTACGTAAGCACGAACCCTACATTAATTTTTTTATTGAATAAAAATAATGAAAACTAAATGCCACACACACACACACATACATATTATAATTATAGTTTAATATATATGTTTTATATGTTTTATATATATTATGTTCTTGGAGGTACAATTATATTAAAATCACTCACCATATACATAGGCTGGAGAGACAGGAAATATCCCCCTATGGGATAACCCACCCATCAAGCCTTATTTATTCAATAGATGACCTGAATTCCCAGTGGAAATTAAGTCCATTACATGGCCAAAAGTCCTATAATCTGGTCTAAAGGCCCAATTTTTTGTCATGCCTACATCATTTTGGCATCACTGTCTGCCTGCATTATTCCTGCGTCACTGGCTGGTAAAGAGAAAATGAACATTTATTATTTAGTGAGGCAGTAGCTCTATGTAAATAGAAATAATAAGTTTGGTACCCATTAGATGGAGGGTTGTGTCAGTATAGGCCAATTTATTAACATCACTATATCCATGTATATAGAGGATTTTTTTCTATTTATTCGTATAATAATAATACTATATTGAGTGGATAATAGAAATGAAACTAAAATTCATGAGAGAAGCTGTTACCTCATAATCGGGTAACTTCTATTTGTTTATACATAATGGTTTACATGAAAGTATTTAAGCCCAATGGAGAAATCAAGGTACATGTGAGGGATTTTTTTAATCTATTTTCTTAGATCTTCTCCAAACCTAATAGGTTCTAGATTTGTGAATAAGTGGGAGTGGTGGTGGCCTTTTATAGGGAAGTAAAATGAATCACATTTATTTTTTGGGAAAAAGTTAGATGTACAGTTTTTATTACCTTAAAAGGTCATACCAAACCAAAAAAAACTCATTAATTTAAGGATTATGACTGATATATATTCTTCATATGGGTGTTGGACAAGGGTCTTGGTTATTTGGGCACTATAATGAAAGGTTTGGTTTTTTATTTAGATAAATTTTACATTAATAATTATAATTAATTTAATTTACTTTCACTAATCCTTTTTGTAAAAAAAAGGTTTTCTCTTATAATAAATTATAAATTGTGATGATTGAAAATGAGAAATCTATTTTTTCAAATTAAAATCACATAAATATTAAAGATTAATTTTCAATTCATCTAGCATGAATAATGACAATGGAGGTTTTTAAGTAAAAACATCCCAAATATTGTTGTATTTTTATTGAAAATTTCAAATTAAAATTCATCCAAATTACATAAATTATATTAATGTATAAAAATATTTTCTATATAAACGTTAAAACATATTAAAATTATAGTTTTACCTTATAAATAAATTTGATGAAAAACATTTTTAATATAATATTCAGCATTTATAACTATTCATTAAAAATGAAATGTTCCAAATAAATATAAAAAACAAAGCCTAACCTAAATCCAATGTTTCTCCTCAAATATGAAGTTTATTTTGAAATATTTTATCAATTTAAGTGTCAAATTCATATTTAAAATTGTTTCACCATTATTAGGTGGTAAATTTTCCATTATTAAGTGATAGATTTTTATGTATAAAATAGGGTTTGTTCTTATCTTATGCATACCAACCCTATTATATGATCTTAAAAAAATATAATATTGAATATTTAATAAATATATATTACATTTTTATAACCTAATATTTTTTATTAGTTAAATCTATTAGGGTATAACATCTTTTTGAACATATTAATAATAATAATAATTTATTTTATATTTAATTGGGTTTCATATTCATTTTTAATTAACTTATAACCAATGAATTAATTTTAAATATTTGAAATCCGTATATTTTTAAAAATTATTTAAACCATTTAGTAACTACTATTTTAAATTATAGGATATATATTATAATAAAATATTTTAATTATATATCGTTCTTCAGTAAAACTCGGTCTTGCTAGTAATGTAAGCATAGGAATAAAATCTCCCATGTGTGAAGTTCAAGGTAACTTGGTTTCAATTTTATTAAAAAATTTATAATATATAAAATATATTTACAATATTAAATATATTTTAAAGTATCAAGGTATTATTATCCCTTACGTGCTTGGTGTCCAGTGACATGCACCCTATCGAATAAAAGTATTACAATTTAGAAATTTTTGTTTTTACATACAATAATGACTCCATTAGTGATATGGGAGAGGAAATTTAATATCGGGTCAATTACCACCCTTGAGATACTCCAACACACTCAGTTATATAATTAGTTTATTTTTCAACTAGATTCTTTCCTCAACAAGAGTAGAATAATATTTTCCGTATTTCAATTTTTATTAACTACCATGGGCCACAATTTGTAATTGATTGGAGTCATTTTTAAAGATCCTCTGGTGTCGTCATAGATTAACTACCCTATTCCTACAATGATTGTCCCATTCAATCCCTAATAGTATGATTTATGCTTAGTATTATCTAAAACCCCACTAACGTCTCAATAATTCTTAAATTAAGGAGTCCCTTTATAATATTCTATGAAAATACAGATCAGTAGTCCCAACAGCTGGACCCAAATATAGTATCACAAAATTTCCCACCTATACATGATTCCCACCATGCTGTGGATCTTATGGAATAATTGAAGGGAAAGAGGAAGATATCATATATATCACAAGAGTTACACTTTATTGATAATTATGGCCAATTAATGACCTCACTCATGATCAAGATGTATCCTTAGGCTTTATATAGTGAGAATATTATTAAGACCAGGATACCACTCCGAGTAATGAGTAAAATTAGTTCATCACCCTGTAATATAATTCAATTCCACTGGTCAAATCCACTTTCATTAACCCTCCCATTGCACATATATAGGAGCCACTTTATGGGGAGGCCTTTGTGGGCCTTATAATGAATTATGAATACTCTCATCCCTCAATTATATATTTATATATATATATATTCCACCATTTTTTAGTATTCTTTCATTTCCATTGGGTCATTCATTTCCTTTGGATCATTCATTTTAATTTTTTATTATAATTTTTCATAAAAAAATAACATTTTTTTATAATTTGATGAAAATGATCTACTAAAGTGTGGGGGATGGAGTGTTAATCTCATTTAAATCTTTTCTCCCTATCCAATAATGGATAATTAATTAATTTCATGAAATAATATTACATATATGATAAATTTATTTATCATTATCATTAATAGAAATTATATATGTGAAAATTCAAATTGTTTCTTCTAATTATAATTGGAATTAATTTTGAAATTGAAACTAATATGGCTTGAGTTCATGTTCCAAATACCATGAAATTTTTTTTAGTTGAATGATTGTTCATGTTCGTGTCATACCCTACTACCCTTTTTTTCAATTACCATCCTTGAGAGTGTTCTAATCCAATTATATATAATATTTTTGGTACAAAATATCATGAGATATCCTTGAGACAATTTTAACTAAACGAACATTCGTAGTTATTAGATCAATAAATGATGATTTTTTACAACATTAAAATAATTATGGAAATCAATTAAAATTTTCTTATATTTGATATTGATACCTACAATTATGTTTTATCATTTTACAGTCCTTATTGGCCTTGGAATTAATTTTTGTGGAAACAAATTAAAATCTATTTTTTTCCTTACCGAATTTATTCAATTTAAATACAAGATATTAATTAAAATCAAACAAGGTAGTGGGTAATTTCATGATGTTAGCATAATTCAAATTTTTAAATAATTAAGGTGTAGGTTTTATCTCATGCTTTTTATGTGAATGGATAAAAAATATTTCTACTTTTGTCACATTTAATCCTATACATTTTAAAAACAAGGGTAAGTAATGAAACAAGAAAATAGTGAAACTAAGATACCATGGATTATCCTTGGAGTAGACACACCTTACACATTCTTATAATGTTTATTATAAATAGTTTTATAAGAAGATTAATAGTTTTGATAATGGTACACGATTTATTTTATTCAATGGGTGTGTAATTTTTTTTCACATAATATATTATAATA
This sequence comes from Viscum album, assembly GCA_963277665.1. Classification (NCBI taxonomy): domain Eukaryota; kingdom Viridiplantae; phylum Streptophyta; class Magnoliopsida; order Santalales; family Viscaceae; genus Viscum; species Viscum album. Next base: position 20,477,956 of record OY728159.1, on the reverse strand, counting down.
ATTAGAAGGAATAAAAAAGATAATGGTAAATTAGATGGATTTAAACTATGTTAAAAATTTATATTTTGATCCAGTAATGAATAATACATAGGGGTGTTGTCTCCATAATATAACTTGAAGGAAGAAATATTAGTCATTAACTTGAATAGAACATAATTTAATATAGAATATGATCAAATCCCACAATTTCAATCCATTTGGAATAAAATTTTTAAATAAATACCCACCAACCATTGTCTTCAATGTCATAATAACCTAAATGAAAATACCTCATTATTTTTAGGGTTCTATTACATTTATTGATATAGATAAATTCTAACACTACATAAATACTGAATATACATATGATTTATAATATCTATAATTAAATGACTTTGAGAGAGGAGTGAATTGAATATATGGTAAAGTAACTCATTAATGGAATGGACATTAATGAATGGCTCAATAATGATTATAAAGGAGTAAAATATTATTAAATTAAAAAAATATTAAGAAGTGTAAAAAAAATTAATTTGATCAGATTTATTCTTTTGGAATACATATTTATGATTATATGTTTTTGAATATTCTAATGTGAATTGTTTACATTTCATGGTGGGGATACATTTTTATTTAATGTTTTCATTTTTTAGTGGCACTATGAGAAATTCATGTTCACATGTGTCAGAAGAGGATTAATTGTTTTATATATTATGGCATAAATTTTAGTGATGAAGATGATAAAATATTTCTTTATTTATCTATTTTTTCCATTATTCATAGAAAATTATATTATTAAAGAGGATTTGGGGGTTAAAAATATTTATTATGGATAATGAAACTAAAATGAAATGTTGACTTTGAACCCTGTAAATATTGTTGAAAGGAGAGGTGATAGGATATGGAAAAGGGGGTACATTATTACATTGGTGATAAAGTAGAAATATCCCCTTCTGTGAGTGAGTTGGAAAGACTAATAATCTATTACGATGTAGTGAGTCCTATGAAATCACAAACCAAAATTTTTGTGGATATAGATAGAAGTATAAATTTAGAAAATTATGGAGGCACTTAATGTGAATTTAATATTCTCTTATTCATTAAAAATGATTCCTTACTTTTCTAAATTTTTATTGTAGATGGATATTTCACCACATCATAGTATATTGTTCTATAGTTATATATAACATTATTCCATGGTAGGGAGTTTTTAAAAGTGTTTTCACTGGGGATACAAAGGATGTATTTATATATTTAAAATTAATATTTACAATGTTTCTCTTTATATTTGAGGATTAAAGACAATCCTACAGTAAGTACCTAACATCATAGTGTGAAGTGTCTAGAAAATATAGAGATGATACCAATAGAACATTTCCTTAAGATACAAAACTTTTATCAGAGTTGAAAGGTTGATAATGGTAGAGATAGTGAATTGGGATTACCAAACCTCCATGCTGAAACACATCTCTATACAAAAACCTAGTTAAAGTAATTATAAATATAGATAAATGATAGCAAGAAATATCATCACTAATGTTCTATGATCATTGTCGGTTTCATATTATAAAGGAGGTAAATATATTCAATATTGAAAAAACCCTTTTAACCATCAAAATGATAATAAAAATTAAACAAAATGTATAATTTTTTCTCATCCATCAATGCAATTAGTTCAAACATGGTGATAACTATGATATTTCATTTATAGGCTTCTAACATTATAGGATATAATAAATTAAAAATTACAGGGTGTGAGGGAGAGGAAGCTGAATAAAAAAATCATCTATAGAAAACATTTTAAACAAGATATTGTAACATTTTTTTGAACATTAATGTATTGATTCTTTTCTTTGTATTGTAATTGATGTTAGTATAGAATTAATGTTTAAAGATTTTATATCTAATTATTTCCATTCTATCTTTTCCTTGATTATTTATCTTCCAATATTGGAGTACACTTTCTCATTTTATGGATAGATAATTCTTTATGAGTGATTTGTACATCAATTTTTGGTGGATATAGATACAGATGATTATTCCTAAATATAATTCATTAATTTTATTTTTGAATAATCAATATAGATTAATATCACATTATTTCAATTTCAATCATATCCCATAATTTCGTAGAATTTTTGTTAGAATTTAGGAGATGATCCCAAATGTGATCTAAGAGAGTGGGGGAGTTATATCAAACATTAAATCCACCTTTTTGTTCTGATATTTAATATAACTCATATTTTATATACTTGGTTACCTTGACCAAATGAATCCAACAGACCTTGGTAGTACAATTCCCTGCTGACCACGTGGTTTAGTTTGTTCAAGAATTATCTAAATCACATTTTGAAACATATCCTACAAAAATAATTCATAATATGTATTTCTCAAATTAATGTTTTCCAAAAATATATCTTTTCTACAATCATTATTACCCTGAAATTTGTTCTCAATATTTCAAATTCCAGAGAACTGATGTCCAATTAATTTAAAAACTAATAAAAAATAATTCTTCTATATGTTATGATCCTCTATGTTCCCTATAGTTTGATATTGGGACATCAATTTCATGTACTACAATTTTATAGTTCCATTAATTAGGGGTTTTTGTTTTCAATTCTAAACTACGAGAACTTCTTAAGGTCGTTGATAACAGTTGAGGACATGTCAATTTTAATTCCATTAAATCTGATGATCCCAAAAATCATACACCTTTTTTGTCCAAGATAAATACTTAATTATGCATTGGTTCAAAATTTTCATTATTATTAATACATAGATATTTTTATAGGACATCAATTTAATTATATCATATTTGAAAATGTATAGTTGAGTTAATAATAAAATTTCCCAAATATAAAATATATAATATCGTATACATTTTTTTATACTATGTAAAATATTATAGATTCCCTATATATAAAAATTATTATAGAAATTTAGTTTTTGAATAATATTCTTACAAAAACAATATACATTCCAATTTTATTAATCATTAATAAATTATATGACTAATGATTTATGTTAAATACCTAATAATAAGATCACATTATATAAATGAAAAGAAAAATACGTCTAATGTACATGGTATATTAAATTATTACATATAAATTCTTGGGATCATTTGAATCAAAACTCATGAACAGAGAATTTATAGTTTGATTTTAATCCATCTACTAAATTTCTCAATATATACTAATCCCCTAGTCTTTTGAAATGTCTACCCCAATGTCCCAATACCCATAGAACAATATTAATTACGAATCTAAATTATTATACAACTCTAACACCTAATTATAAAAAATTATAAAAATCCATTTCTTTAATTTGAAATTTAAACATTTACTCATATTCATTGATAAACCAGAAAATAATTATATTGTACCTAATATGTGTATCTTATCTAAAGGACAAAAAAATATTATAATTAATTTAAATCATATTTTCAAAATCAAATAATATTCATTAGAGAAAAAATTTATATACATTAATATATATTTTATAAAAAAATTAATATGTAAATTGTTAAATATGACATACAACAACATTAAATAATGATATTGTTCTAAACCTCTTATAGTATGATCTAATTTCATGATGATTAAGTGAGATTATAATATTGGTTTTTTATAAAATCATTTTTTAAATGTTTTCAATAATCCCTTACTAAGAACAGTGATGTTGTTCCTCTATATAAGACAATTCATATAGAGAATATATAAAAGTAATCAACATAATCCAACAAATAGTTTTCAAGAAGAATTCACTTTTAAATGGTTATAATGTAAACCCTCACATGAAAATATTTTATACATAATGGTGTTTTAAGGTAATTTAATTTTTTTAAACCCTAAATGATTTCGTTCAAAAAACCACATTGTAAAAATGATGAATTTACCACTCTTGGTTTTAGGATTGGAAAACGAATATAGTTTTCCAAAAATATCATATTTTAATGAAATATTTTATTAAATATTATTTGGATTTATAATATATTCTATTTTTCTAAAAAAATATAATAAATCATGACATTGTTTTATTAACTAGGTTATGGTTCTATAAAATTTTGAATCTATGATTGTATTGTTTTACAATATTCATCTTAATAATTATTTTATAATTGTTATTTGATACAAATAAAGGATTATTTAGGATGAATATAATGAAACATATAATGAATTTATATGCAAAAATCATATAGTTGATAAAGAAGGAGTGGAATCATTAAAATTAATTAGAATCCATTAATAAAATCTACCTCATTATCTATAATGAGTTTAAAAAACAATTGAGCATGATTAATATCACATATCGAAACCAATGGATTCTTTTCACTAGAGGAATTCACCAACCACTATAATCACCATGAAAATAGGTTGGAACCATTCTACTACAATGGATTTCTAGTATCACCTCTATTATAGATAAATTAAAGAAATTGGTGTGAGTTATTTGACTATTATAGTAATCTACAATGTAAATTTCACTAATCAAACGAGGTCTAAGAACAATATTATATAGGATAAATTCAATGAATAAAGGATTTAATTATAGATTTAACATTACTATATTATGAAATATTTGACTATTCATCTCCCCAATTGTAATAGTTATGATAATGACTTATATACATAATTGAATTTCTAAACTCTATTAATAATTAATAATGTATCTACACATCATCTAATGTTTTTTCAAAAGATAAAGAAAACAAGATAATTTATACATGGGGGTTTCTTGAATGATATCCCATACCAATTCACAAAATATCCATGATGTAGTTTTAACATTGATTATATAGAAATTACCATGATATGGTATCCTTTACACCAACATGGTTTTTAGATCTAGTAAGTTATATATTTGTTGAATTAGTAAACTTGATAAGTGGTTTTGGAGAGACTATTAAAATGTATATAGTTTTCATAATGAATTTTATTTTGAATTTTTTTAATGAAGGGTAAAAGTGAGGAATATATTCAAGGGTGTTTCAAATTACAATACCCCAGAGAGTCCACATAGGTAATATTGTTAAAAAAAGAAAATAAGTGAACTTATTTTGGTGAGAAATAAGAATGATCCATTTGGATCACATTCTAAATCTATCTTATCAGTAGATTTAATACCATCCCATTATCTATAGATAATATCCACATCAAGATCAATTGAAATATTATTTTCCTGAATATAGTAGGAATGGGATTATAAAACTCAATAATAGTTATTCAAGAATTTATCATGTAAGGTAGAGTATAATTCCATATTATATGGGAAGACATTGTAGAATCTACAAATGATAATCCCCCTATGTATTTTTATTGATTATATGATAATAAGGTTTCCATCACTATAAATGTTTCTATATTAAATCATCACCAATCACTAAATATCATGAATAATTCCACCACTGGGAATAATTCAATTTAGGAAAGAATAATTGAAATTATGATTGAATCTTATATCGTAATATAATACTGATCGCAATCCCCTAATATGTCATTAGATCCACCATTTAGGGGGTGTATAACTACCTATAACGATTATGAATTAATTAATATTGTCAAATAGTTAGTGTTTTGTTATAATTTTATTGATAATATTGTAATTTTAAGTTTTAAACGATTAAATTACATATAGGATAAAAAATGCATGGCTTCATTCAGTGGATCCAATGGCACCCATCAACTATTTTTAAAAGACAGTTTAGGGGATCGACCTTCATTGGTAGTGAAATTCATGATATCAAGAGAAGAATTTATGAATTTGGAAATGGAACCAAGAAAAATTAAAATTCACAATAATTTCATAAGGATTTAATATACATAGCAGTCTTAATCTCCTTCTTGAAAAATATACTCTATATTCCCCTGTTATTATTTCATAATCAAGGGGATTTGGAGTCTATGTGAATACCATTAAAATAGATAAGTTCATTAGTGGGGATAACAATCTGTATAATTCACTTAATTATACAACTATATTAAACCATAATTGATTTTATCAAGAATATATGAGTGAATTGATCGATCATTTATCAGACATGGATAAACATTCCATTTTCCGAGGTAGATAATAATAGAAACTAGTATTGTAAAATGATCAATAATAAGACTCATCTTATTTCATTATATTATAAATAAAATAAATATGGCCATTATTAGTAAAATAAATAGTAAAATTATGATTCTCTAATGATTATTGGAATCTTATTCCTGGATAATGGAATCATGGGAATTGGAATTATTGGAGGTACATGTTATCATCCAAAAATAATACATTGTCGTAATACTTTATCAATTTCAAGTTCTTAAGAAAAGTATAAATGATTACCTGAATCATTTTCAAATTATATAAACGTGAAGGGGGTCCACTTAAAATTGATATAATTATTCTCAAATATTTATCTAAGTGATTATTTGACCATAGATATTATACTATTATAACGTCCCATGCCACTATTTCTAAACGCATTCCTCTCGACACTAAATATTGATCCCACCTTCTATAAACATTATTTATAGATGATTGAAACTTACCAAATGAATTTATTAATGACTATATTGATAGTCTAAATAATTTATTTCACAACCCTTATAACATATAACACATTAATGAGCATATTTGAGATGATATATGTAATGTTAGTTGTCCTACAAAAAATAACAGAAAATTTTCCATCCCATTCATGATAAATTATATGATTTTCTAATAAAGACCACCATTGTATTGAATAAAAATTATTTATATATATATATAAGAGGTCACATATAATTTTTGGGGAACAACTTACTTCAAAATTGGATCCATTATTTTTGGACGGGAGTGGTTTTCATGTTGACTTTATTTTTGAGATGTACACTGTAATTTTTATTAAACTTATTTTTTTCATAATAATTATTTTATAGGATCAACATTCCATTTAAACATTCAGTATAAATATTTTTTCCATTTAAAAATAAAATCATATAATCTAGAAAATAATGACATAGACTAGGGAATCAATACCATCCTTTGATCAAATACATATCTTCATTTCCGGAGTATTTTTATGACTTTTACTAAAAGAATAATATTCTAATATTAAAATTATAGTTGATAAATGGTAAAATTTATGGATATCACATTAAATTTTAAGGAATCCAATCATCCCACCCAAAATAATGTAAAAAATGAATTGGGTGGAGTAGTTTTTAAATAATAAATCAGAAACCCATTTTGAGAATCAACACCTACTCAATAAAATTATGATAAATTTATATTCATATATATTACTGGACTTATCTATATCAATTTTCCACCAAATATTAGAACCAACTAATTTCAATCAATGTCCATTAATATCATATATACAAAAAATGGAAAAATGAATATTAATTCCCCTAAATACACACGTTACTCATTGTATATTATATTTAAAAGTAAAAGAGACATTATATAAATATGAATTATTTAAATGATTTTAACAGAGTTTTTACCCATGCTAAAAGGTAGATACGAGAAGAATAAATTATAATACTGCACTATTGAAGTCAAGGATATATTCATCACACATATAAATATAGAAAGAATTGATCCATCAAAATAATCCTATATAATTTTCACAAAAACTTACATATTAATCCCCAGTGAATCCAAGTAAATAGAGGTAGGAAAACCATTGAGGACTCAAAAATTATCCTGTATGAGGTGACTAAAAACCACTCTGATCTCATCCTTCACCAAGATATATTCTAAACAAAATATTATAGTTTTCATCAATGTGTAGGTTGATTATATAGATGAAGGAATGAAAATCACCCTATCTAAGATATCAACAACAAGATTCTTTCATCCTACCTTTCATATGAGATGAAAAATACAAAGAAAAAATGGGTAAGGCTCCATCAACATCACTAATATATGATCAATCTAAAAGATGTAAATTTACATTCTTTAAAAAAGTCATTTATTTGATATGGTCAAGAAAAAGGAAGTATTCTTATATTCATCAATAATCCATAAAACCATGGTTTTTTTCAAATATATTCTTTCATCATATACTAATATTTCCACAAATTTTTTTCTCTTATTATAATGATATATATAATTATCCACATCCTATCAATCTTATATGTCTATTTTGAGAATATTGAGTTCAATTTATTAGTCTTCTTGACTTGTGGGATGGATTATTTGGTCATTCAACCATTTTACAATAACACATTCATGTATCCTGGAATTGTATTAAAGAAAAATGCATACATTCTCTTTCAATAGGGAACTAGATAGAGAATATATGGCATTTAGGAAATATATTTCATGGGTCAATTGGTTGGAGAAAATAAATAGATAATCATCATATTTTTTTATTTTTTTATCAATTCTATAGAATAAAAAAATAAACCCCATTTCATTAAATTAATATAATTATTTGAAAAGTTGGATATCCTACATAAGATAGAAACATATCATTCCAAGAGATTAGTGGACCTAAAATTTCTATATTTTTCATTTCTTTATGTGATGTTATCGCATGAGTATGTGATATCAATAAAATTACTATACTAAAAACTGATTTTAAATAATTCATATATTAAATAAAGTATCTAATCTATACCTTAATATATGATAAATTATGGATCATAAAAAATAACCTCTAATAAAAAATATACATGGACCTAGTTTGCAGGATATTAGTATATAATTGAAATTATCTCTTTAAAGAACATCACAAATGGAATACCAAAACAATAGGTAATGATATAATGAAATTAACTAACTTAAAATATAATATTTTATGATCATTAATTATCCACATTCATCTACAAACCGTTTCTGTAAAAGATCCGTATATGTTTATTAATAGAGTTATCATGCTTTCAATTCCCCAAGTAATGCCCAAGCTGAAAATATTATGTAGTTTCATCCTTAATAATTGGTTCTAATGAAAATTTTAGAGAAGAAATTTTCTATCTGAATTCATTTGTCTTTTATTTAATTTTTAGGGATCTTATCCCCCAAACATACCAGAAGATAAGTAAAATCACAATGAAATGGAAGAAAAATCAGTTATGGATTTGAATGAGTTGTATACATGGAACATGAGGGAAGAATAAATATAATTGGAACATGAGTTAAACATTGAACTTCTAAATATTCCACCCTTTCTAGGGAATTTTTACTTCCACATAAGAAGACTGTTCTATGGGTGGTTTCATAAGATTCTAAATTAACCATTCACAGACCAAAAAATGATACCAGGTAATTCAAAATATAGAAATCATATTATCCTCGATATGGAAGGATTTTATATTCAATTATCTCATAATAATTCCTTAGATTTCTCCTATAATAACTAACCACAACATGAAATTTTACTGAATCATGAATAAAACTATTAAAAAATACTACTATTTGAAGGACCACTAGGTTACCTGAAATTACATGGGAACTACCTAAAAGCCTCTAGGTGGAGTCATCTAGGTAGGGAGAGATAAATTATGGACTCTTATTGATAGTATAATTTATCTCATAACTAATAACAGAATATTAATCATAGAAACAAACATCAACTAAATGATCCTTATATTTTCGTATTAGAAAAGGATACCTATATAGAATAGCCTTATGGAATCATTTAATGGGTGATGATCTTTATGTTAACACTCTTTTTGATGATTTAATCACTCAATCCGACACCAAGGGATATGTAAAAATTTTGAAGAACATTTTCTGTTCCTTTGGGGAGGATTAGACTGGTATTATTTCCATTAGGAAGGAGAAACCACTATAAGAACCACCCAAATAGTTGTAGATATAATACAAAACCTATCGTAAAAGATAGAAAAATAATAGGTCCAAACCGTCAAATAAAAATAATCCCATTGAAAGAGAAGGATCACACATAGAAACTATGCAAAAAATTCCACATGTACGGGAGTAAGGTGATTTCATCCAACTAATGTCAAGTAAAAATAATATATATTTTAGTGGATAGTAAAGGTGTGGTATAATCTAAAATTCAAACGCTTTCTTCACTGAGATAGTGACACCAATGAAGATGAAGGTGCTAGAGGACCATGATTCAACTAAATGGTTGTGAATATTGAATCTACTAGATTAGGTTCTAAATGTGAATTATTCATGAAAAGAAATAACTCAAAAAAATGAATCTCTTAATGTTATAATATATAAATTAACAAATATATTTTATGAAAAAAAATTACCTTGAAGAAAAATATTTAAATTTATTTTCAGAGGATTAGTTGAACATTATTTTGACCACATATGAGATAAATAATTGTGATTCTCTCAAAAAGATAATTTAAGATGAAAAAAAAATTTCATTTCAGCAAAATACGAATGAGAACCCTCAAAATGATCTCAAAAAAATATTTATTTTCATATAAAGGAATTGTTATGATATTTAACAATCTAATGTTTCTTATTTCATGGGATTATTGAGGTTTTAGTGATAAATTTCATGTATGTTTCCATTAATGTTTTAAAATAATATATTTACTATTAATTGTTGTTAATTTTTCTGAACCTTGAATGTGGAAAATTATTATTAAAATGACGAGTCATGACATGAATTTTAAGAAATAAAAACTTTAAATTCAGCAAGAGAAATGATCCTTCCAAATTCAAAGTGATAAGGTCATCAAATATGTTGAAAATAAATATTATAATATATATAGATAATAAAACTGAGGAATATGATATTGAAAATGGTATGGAAATTATTTATAATGAAAAAAATTGATAACTAAATTTAATGATGAAGATTCCATTAGATATGGAAATAAAATTTTAAATATAGAAAAAGTATAAATCAAAATAGAATTTATACGCATATTAATATTTAATTAATTTATATATAATATATATAATTTTGATAAAATGAAAAATAATTTTTTAAAGATTTCAAAAATATCGTATATTGTAGACAATGACCAATGTGAAAAATGTATATGTTAGTGACATGTATTTAATATTTATAAGTATCACAAATCAAGGATAAGAAATAAAATGATGTATTAAAAGTGAAAATAATTAAAAAGAAAATGAACTTGAAATTATTGATAAAATTGTATTACAGGTGGGTGGTAAGTTTATGAAATTATGATTAACATTGAAAAAACCATGTATGGAGTTGGTAAAAGTTAAATCATTAGTGGGAAGGCTTGTAAAAAATTTAATATGTGTATAACAATCATTTTCATCATGTAAATACACTATATATGTGTTCATAAGGTCTTTTAGATAATAAAAATAAGACTAAATATCATCAAATGATAAAGTAAGACATGCATATATTATCAAAACATAAAATAAAAAAGTTCGTTTCTTCTAAAAATGTAAATTCATTTCCAAATCATTTATGAGTGGTTAAGGGAAATTTATTATAAACATTTCTACACTTATGTGTGAAATGAGTATAATATTTTATTATTTTTATTTGAGGATTATCCTCTAAAATATTATTAAAAATTATAATAATATAACTTATATTAAAATAGGTAGTCCATGGTCTAAAGTTAAAAAAAATCTTAATAATTTTTTTTTTCTATGATGATTATAGTCACTAGGTATGCATGTTTGGGTTTAATAAAATGAATTTAATAACTTTTTGAGATATTTTTTGATAATTTTTCATGAGATGTAACCCAATCATAGGATAAAATTTCAAAACCATGATGAAAATAAAATGTTAATGTTTAAAATTTTATTTTGTTACTGCATACCGTTTTTAAGTTGTGAATAATTGGGTTACTAAATAATGTATGTGACACAAGTCACCAAACAAATCTCATATTAGGCCACCATATGACTGTAGGTTCACCATCAAACCATCAATGTATAAAAACAATACATGGGTATGAATTAAACACTTTTAAATAATGGATTTATCCTATTGTTAAATATTACTAATATTGAAGATAAATAATATAGTGAAAAAATAAATGGAAAATAATTGATAAAAAAACATCGAAAACAACAATAAATATAAAAACATTTTATTAGAAATATATTTCATTATTTTTATATTTCATCTATAGTATCAAGATCCAAAAACAAGTTGATCTCAATTTATATTGACAACAATCAAGAACAACAAGAAAAAATACTAATGTGACATATTATAGAATATTGTTAACTAAAAATTGATCATGAGGCTATATGTCTCTTTTATTTCACATACATGATGTCAGCATGACATTATATGTAAGAAAAACCCAATATTCCCAAAAAATGACTTATATTTATGTGTTGCCATCATATTTATCAACCCATTTTCCATAATTTATAAAAAAAATTATTTATAAAAAAATTTAATGAATGTAAAGGGAATATATAAGAAAGAAAATTTTAATTAAAATAATATAAAAGAATAGTCATTTTACTAGGAGTGTCTATATAATGTACTATATTCATTCCTCATATCATTTTGTGAGACGTATATGGCTATGTAATCATTCAACAATTCAAACCTAATAATTGAATTATCTCCATGCGCAATACACATTCCATATAAGATAGTGGTTAAGATCTAATTAATTAAATGAATCTTGCAGCCTATATCTATAGGAATAGGCTAATGATAATAATAGAATGATTTCATTGTGATCCCATTAATGTGATTCTAACTCATGTTGATCCGACAGTATGAGTCTAACCCATGCTTATGTATTCCCACTAGGGGTCTGTAAACATTTACATGTTCTTTATCATAATAATATATAAAAATATTTATATAATTATTATATGAAATGATAATATACATGTTACATATTAGGTAATTACACATTCACATTTAATATCAATTTAGTAACCATGATTAGGGAACATCACTTGTTTCATAGATTAACAATTACATCATATAGAGTATAAATAATGTTATACCCAAAAAATTAACAGTCATGCCCATATATCAATTTCTTTATAAAAATTTTAATAAACAACATGGAAAATATTCTAATAGTTTTATAAGGTATACTATCAATAATATCACTTAAATAAAATTGTATTCCATTCATTATTTATTAAATGCTACCCCAATGAATCGAAAAAATATACCTTATCAATCCAAGCATAGGATAATTTATGAGATTGCATGCGTACATGTTATTGAACAAGAATACCCAAAAAAATCCACAAATAAATTAAAGAGAAGTGTATGGAGGATTAAAATATTATTTAAATAAATATTCACTCATACAGGGGTAATAACCTTATTGTACTGAAAAATTACTAATTGATAAACCTATACTAGACATGTTTTGTACAATATAAATGCTTGGATAATTAATATTTTATAAATTTTATAAGGTATAAGAAATAATTTATAAATCATTTCTTTAAAACAACATTTTTTATAAAATTTGTATTTATAATAGTAGAATATTATTTTATAATACATGAAATTTTGAGTATTGAGGCTAATTAATAATTGAATTTAATTATATATCTTTTGGAAAGCTATTATTATACTTTTTTCTCATGGGATGTGGTTTTATGAAATTATATTTTTAGATGAATGAATTTTAGTAAAACCAAAGATATTTATATAAAATTAATGAATGGGAGAAATTATTCCTTCTAAAGAAAGGATGTTTAGTTTTTTGTAAAATATTTGATTAAAATAATTATGTTTACATATCAAATCATAATATCCAATATTGATTTCAATTTTCCATCACCTTTCCACATATTTAACTCATAACTACAATTATGTTTTTATCCTGACTTGTAACTAATGGTTGTTAATGTGGGAAGTAATGCATTCATTAATGATGAATTCTCAAATAACTATAAGGAATTATTATATTTTAATATTCTAATACTACACGTGTTTTAGTGATTCATCTAAAAAGGTAGGAATTTCATTAAAATAAAATTATTTGAGGTATTGAGAGGGGAACATGATGATATATGGGTATGTGAATACCACTCATGAATAATCATTTAATAATATATAAAAAAATTAAATCTATGGATTGAAAGGTTTATAAGAGGGGGTTCTCAATTCCTAGTTTGTGGTTAATCTTGGATTCAATAATTTATAAGGTTCCTAGCATTGATTTACTATAAAAGCACCATAATTGTTTCATAAAGGTACTATTTCACCCCTAATAATTCTAGTCAATGTAGTTATATTTATGGTGAAACATTATTTCTAGCTTACTTTTCATGTTCCATGAATATCGAATGTGTTTAAAATAAATATGACACATCATTAATGGATAACATGGTTAATCATATTAGGAATTATTTTGATATCAATAGTTTTCCAAAAATTATAAAAGCTATAAAAAAATTATTAATTTTTTGTAGAGATATAAATCAATAAACTAAAACTAATCATCCTTTTGAAAAACTTATTACATATGATAAATATTGTTTCAAAAACTCATTTTAGTCAACTAATAAGGTATTAGTTCAAAAACATTGTTTAATATCATAATTGAACAAGTATATTTTTAGTCATTAGTTATTGAATATGAAAGGAAGGTGATTCCAAATCATTCTCCAATAGGAATTATATTGGTTTGAACCACCTACCTATTAAATTACATTGATTATTAGTGAATTATAATACAATTATATTATAATATCCCTTCCAAATTTACATTAAAAAGTATAAAATCAATTACAATTAGTTATGTATGGTATCAAAATGAAAAAATGAAATCCAAAATGAAATATTGGAAAAATATAGGTTTATAAAAACAAAAAACATATTAAACATTGATCATATGTATTGGAAAATTTATACATATCTAATATAATGTAAATTAAGGTCATAAAACCCTATAAATAATTAATTTATATCAATTTTCACCAAATTACCAAACAATAACCAAAATACTTAGAATATTTACTCTTATTACATAAACATAGGAACCCCATGTAATAATGTTAGGTTTCACCATAACATTGGTAAAACAGAAAAATCAAGAATACATCGATAGAGAGGATATGTAAAGAGAAAATCTGATCGAAGAAGTGGATGAGGGGTTTCTAAATATATTTCCTAAAAATGATGGATTCAATATTAAAAAAGTGTACATGATTAAGTGGAAATAGAATTAAATTAGGAATATAATGATAGATTCATTAATAGGATAAACATATATTACGGGATAAGGGTTGATGGAAAGTGGGGGAGAGTTAATAGATTATATTGAAAGGAAAATATTCAATTATCATATGTGGAATATGGTCAAATCATATTGAGTAAGTGGTCAGGCACATTTGGAACCTTAGGGAACAGAAAATAAAACCTACCCTCTTCTATAAAGGCTATTTATTCAATGCCATTACATAGGTACGTAGTTCAACATGAATATTTATTTAGCTATTACTTCTCCTTGAATCAATACTTTAACCATATAAATTTATCTAAACTATAATCCATATCACCAATCATTTATAAATAAATACTCTATAATAAAATTTAATTTTGGGATTTCAAATAAAATATTTACCCAAATATATAATAAAAAATAATTTTTTTATAATCTCGAAAATATTTGTCTAGAAAAATGAAATGACCAAGTACCAGTTTATTACAAACTCCCCAACATATATTTTTTGTCCTTGAAAAAATATTGACATCTAACCAATAATATTTTCAGTATCCTAACCATTATATGTACAGAGTCCACTCTAATATTTTACCTCAAGTGTTCATCATATAAAAAAAATTAGTAACTCAAATTTATTCATATCCAGATGGGTCTCAATAGAATAATGCCACATCATTTTTCCACAAATATTTACCTAAAATGCCTTAAACAACTAATATAACCATTACCACAATTCTCTAATGTCTTGCATAGAAAGTTAACTAACAAAATCCTTGAATTAATTTTAAAATATATTTATAAAATTATTATATTTCATAGAAAAACATTAGATACCAGGATACACTAGACATTAATGAGTCACAAAGCTGATAACACCTTGAATACCCATCATGTTACGTGATCCCCATCATTGAACTTATCATGGACCAACTATAACTCATATTTCATCAAATGTATCTTATTAAAACTTATTATTTGTTAATAAATGTCTTTCAAATTAGATTCATGATTCATATTCAAATTTTTTTTTACAATAATTAATTTTTAAAAAAGTTCTGTTTATATCCTTGGTAAAATCCCACATTGATTTCCCAAATTTAATGCATGATTTATTTTATAAACATTTAATACTAAAAATTAGTAGATGATATTTTCGAACACATATTTCAGTTTTAAAAATTACATTACATACATAAAATATATGATATATCGGTTAACATTATGAAACCTAAATTCCTAAATAAAAACCATGGAATCAAAACCTAAATATTAAAAAACCATCATGTTCAGAGTGATAAAAATAACAATATTAAAATATTAGGGATAATTTATAGGATGTGATAGTAAATAAGTGATCATTAAAATTATATAATAAAAAAGGAAACATTCATAAGGATTACTAGAAAAACACTTTTATAAGAATAATGTATTAAATGAATACACAATCAATGTATAATATCAAAAAAATAAAAGTGGGAATATAGACTTCTCAATAAAACAATGAAACTTGAAAAGAAAATAAGAAAATAATATGGAGAAAAAAAATATTATTAAGAATACAGAGAAAGAATTATTAACAGTTTGGCATGTAACAAGAGAGTAGTTGTTATTAGAATCAAGTAGTATTATCTCAATCACAATAATGATTACAGGGGTTCCTATTAAACATATAAAAATCAATATATATATTTTAAAGTTAATATAAAAATAAATTATTGAGGTTTCAGCTAATAAAACACTACAATAGATTTTAATCGTAGTATATATAAATATATGTAATCATAAATATTTACCGGATTCCCTAAAATTACTATTTAAATATGTATACATCAAGTGAATGAAACACTAAACAACATTTTTAGTAACCAAGACCTATCACAATTATAGTTTCATAATAATAAACAATTTCTTTTTTTGAATTCATACATTTTTAACCCCGATGTTTCTGAGATAAGTACATTGACATCCCTATTATCATTACCTTCTTCCATATTGAGGTTCATAACAAAATTTACTGGTTTCTTCTCAATTTAATGTAATAATAAATCTAATCTATTATCAGTGAGAAAATCCAAACCATTATTATTGAATAATTATATCATGTTTCTTCTTTGGTAAGGCTTTGTAATGATCACATACCTGGTCACCTAAATAGCAGTTGGAATAGGATTCAATATTACTATAGGGGAACCTTCCATCTATTATAGGCTAAGGGATAGCATTGGGATCAAAAAAATACTAGTTCAATTTGGTTTTTTCCAATTTAGAAATATATATAAAATAATGAAAACAATTTATATCAATTAAAAATTAATTCTAGATAAACACCACAAAATAAAATCATGATCAACTAAAATGATATTGAATGAGGGTTCTTAATATCCCCTTCTATGATCCGACACTATCATTGGTATCCATATCTAACCTGGAATTGAACTCAACTCATAATCACAACGTCCATGATTGGAAATAGTAAATAGTACACAAATAAACTTTTAGTTGTAGGTAACTAAAAATATATATAATGAATCTATGTTTCCAATGGAGTATACATATATGGCGTGATGATGACATACATGGTCCATAAGCACTCAGATCAACAAAATTATGAATAAAACTCATGTGTGAACTTTATATTCATATAATCATTGTATAACTTTTTTGAAAAATAGATTTACAAAAAATTAATTTTAATTATTGGAAGGGTTATATATTAGTAGTTGAAATTTAACAAAATGATCAAAAAAATAATGATTTCACAAGGATGGTCTATACATGAACTGACCAGTTCCCAAAAAAAATTATCATTTTAGATTAATAAGACCTAGAATTATTAAAACCACTCTTAATAAATAAATGTATGGTAGTTAAATTTTAATAATAATTATATATAGGATATGGGATCTTATATAATTGAGTTTTGTGATATCAAAAGTCATTCATTTTGGAAAATGAAAACAGATTAATAGAGTTTCGGAATAATGAGCCCCACAAATAATGTCTCATGCGTGATGGTGATGGTTTTTAAAACTCATCCCAAGAATCAATCATTCCATTAGGGATACATATAATTGATGAAGTAGTCTATAGAAATAATATAAAATATTATCCACATGATCAATGTATAACATGTTAATAGACATGTTATATGTTAATACATTACACATTTATATCTTATGTAAAGGTAATATCCATTATTAATGGATATTACTAGGAAAAGAAATTAATATTTATGGAATATAAAGTATAACCCACCATAAATATTAGAATTATGGGTCAAAATAATTTAATAATGTCATAATAACAAATATCATACACAAAAAGAATGAAATATATTAACACTTATACAAATTATATTAATTATAACATTACATAAACAAATTTGAATGTCCGGTATGGTTTTTAACATAAATGGTTAACCAATTGAAAATAAACTATGGAATGAAAACTATTTTACTACATCAATCAAGAAATGGAATAAGTTATGAGATGTAATACTTACATGTTATTCTATATTATCAAATCATTAAATTAAAGGAGTAGTGTTAATACTATTTCATGTTTCAATAATTTCATAGTTAAATAAGGATTTACTCATTCATGAGTGGTAATAGTGTATAGAAGGGAATTTTTATGTGATATAAAAAGTTTAATTTTTGTCATGTACAATAAATTTACCCAAAAAAACACAATTGTTTATCTTTAATAATATGTAAGTGATAAATTTTAAATCATTTGTTTTATAGAAATTATTTTAAAATTTATTTATATTTCTCAAAAATGGGAATTTAAATTTATAAGAAAAATAAATTTGAATTTTATGGTTAAAATAAGATTAGATTCAACTATATACATTTGTTTAATATAATGATAATCATTTAATTCATATGATTTATTGTTATGATATTATATTTTATGATAAATTTTTTAAGTTAAGATAAATAATCCTTCAAAACAATAAATAATTGAAATAAATAATTTATCTAAAATAAAATGAATTATATTTGGTTTGAAATATATTTATTAGTAAAATTAATTTCAAATACAACATCGTTTATTCTCATCTGGAGTAAACATAGAAATCACCATTATACAAATGCAAATCATAACCACTGTTATATTTCGATTATTACTTATAAATCATGAATGTTAAAATTTTATTTAAATTTTTCATTGATAAAAAAAATGAAAATTCATCATAAAGGATAAATTTTATTGAATATAACCATACAACCTATAATCAATACCATTTTACACAAAAGGTAATATTTTGTTAAACATACAAGTCTATATGGGAATGATTCGACAACATTAAGTTTATAAGGAAATAAATACATCTATTAATGATAAATTTAATAATATAAAACATAGATTACTATAAAACACTATGTTTATAAGAGATTTATTTTAATGAACAATTAATATTTAAGTATAGATGTAATAACCTATAAGGAACCTACTATCAAGTTACTATCTAATCTCTATACTAGTTCTATATATGATAAATGTTACCCACAACTATTATGTTCTATGTAGTTATATGTATGGTGAAGCGTGTTCTACACATAAATTTTCATGTTCCATTAGAAAATGATGTATGAGAAAACTGTTTTGGACATATTGAATGTTTAATAGTCATAAAATATTTTTAATGATATTAATATAATCATTTTCCCAACAAATATATAATTCCAAAAAAAATTATTAATTTATATAAAAATAGTTAACCAAGAATATAAAAATAATAAAATGGATTGAAAATTTATACCATGTATTAAATAGAGTTTCATATAAAAAGACATTCAAATTTAATGTTGATTTATTAGTTTAAATACTTTGATTAGAATCTTTACAAATGAAGAATATTATAATATAATAGTTTAAGAAAATTAGAAGAAGTCAATTCCAATGAATATTCTAAGGTATTTCATATTGTTTTTAAAAAACTTCTTATTAAATTACTATGAAAATTCTTCTCCCATAATCCAATGAAAACATTTTTTACCCTGAAAATCCCCATGACATAACCCACAATCAATTAAAATAAATTTGTAATTCTACCAAAATGAAATATTGAAAAAAATGGTATTTGGACAAAATCAAATAAGATAACCACAAAAATCATATCAAATATTAATAAGAAGGAAGAAAAAATTTAAATTAACATAAAATGAACTTAATCAAGGTCACATATAAATATAACATGATATAATTCACCTTAAACAAGGTTTAAGGAAATTAATAAACAACCACTAAGAACACTCTCACCGTAGACTCGATTCCCAAAAAATAGATTTCATGATTTTATATTGTATTTAATCATTTAATTGATGAAATACCTAATTATTAAAACTATTTACCCCAAAAAATATGAGAAAAATAAATAGAATAAGTGGTATATAGTGGGTTACTGGTTTACCTCATTTTGTTTTGAAAATAACTATTAACTCTACATTTTTACATGGAAATGAAATAGGTAAAATATGAGTGAAAGAAGGATGGAATTATTGGCTAGAACACTACAAACATTTTTAATTCAGAAACATTTTTTTCATTTTTTCTTCAAATGTGTGGAATTTAGCACAGTTTCATGAAAATAGTGTTAATGTTTCGATGTTTCAGGAGAAACTTAACTAATTTAGAGACGTTTCCAGAAAATGTCACTAATTTTGTGTTTTTTGTAAAATTTCACTTATTTAGAAATGTTTCATGACAAATTTTTCTAATTATGTCACGTTTCGTGAGAAATGCCAATAAATTATAGACATTTTCTAAAAAAGTTCACTAAATAAGCCATATTTATGAAGAACCATCACTAAATTAGTGGTGTTTTTTAGGAATCATTGCAATATATATATATATATATATATATATATCACATTTCCCTATATCAATGTAAATAAATATTTACATATAAAAATAAAATAAATATAATCACAAACACATATATAAAATCATATATATTTATATATATAATCACATAAACAAACATGTATTTTTAAATATATACATATATATATTTATATATATAAAAACATTTATATTTTAAATTTGTTCATGTTATTAAGAAAAGGTGTAAATTTTATTGATATTTTTACGAGTGTTTTAAAATTTGTATAATTGTATATATATAACTATAATTATTTATATGTGTGAATACACATATATATTTAAACACACACACACATAATATATATATATATATATAAACACACACATTCACAAAGATATATATATATATATATATTAAAACATATGATATAGATATATTTATAATATAATCATATATATATAATTTTTTTATACTAATATATAAAATGAAAAATATATATATAATTAATTTTTTAAATTCTGAAACATATAAAAACAAATATAAAGCTAGACACAAATATATTAGATATATACATATACATAACCAAAAACAAAATTTAATTAATATAAATATATGTAAATATAAACACATAAAAGATCATATAAATAAATATATAAACAAAAAATATATTAAATTTAGTCAGATTCTTAAGGAAACATATCAATTTTTCTATTCTTTTTACAAGTGTTTTAAAATGTGGATGAATATATATATATATAATTAAAATTAAAATTATATATATACATACAGATATACAATTATACACAGACACACACAGAGAGATATATATACATATATATATATTCATTTATTATATGCATATATATATAATATAAACCAATATATTTATATATAATATAAACAAAAACATATATATATATATATAATATAATATAAACAAGAAATATTCACATAATGATAATATAAAATAATATAAAATTTAAATATATATATATATATGTATATAAATATATATGTATATATATTTATTGTTTTAATATTACAATCTACTAATATATATATAATATAAAACTATTTTTAATCAAAATCCAATTAAGTGAGTTGTTCAACATCTTAATTTCAAAGTTGAAGGTTGAGGGATCAATTTTTTTTGGAGCCCTATTTCTAGTCAGTTTTTGGGGTGAGGCATAGTGGATAGGTGGGAGTCAAGCATATGAGGAAGGGGTGCCACGTAATGGGAAGGGTCTTTTCGGGCATGTGGGAAGCTGAGTGTGCATTTTTTATGGTGAAAGGATATAAGTTAGGGAAGTGTATTATAGGGGTCGTGTTCCATGGATGGTTTGGAGAATTTAGGTTATTTGAGTGGAATGTTTTGTGGGTGGTTTCCTAGGGAGGTGTACCATGGTAGAAAAATATGTTCTTATTTTATTATTATTTAAAAATTAAAAATGAAAAATAAATCAAGAAAAATTGGCCAATGATTTCCAAAAACATATGTAAATGAATCCTGATTGATCAAAATTTCTAAAAAGTATTGGTAAATGAGGTGTTGAAAAATATCTGCATTTATAGACATCATTAATTTAGTGTTATTTATTTTCCAAAATTTTATAAGAAACATCATTAAATGACGTGTCTATAATTATATAATATTATTTACTACCATTTTTAAAAAATTTAAATAAATGTGGTGTCTCTAAATTATAAAATTCAAAAAAAATATCTAAAATTTATGAATTTATAAGCATCTGTAAATTAGAAATACCTCATTTATGGACATTTTAAGATAATTTATGTAAATGAATTATCATCAATTTAAAATTATTCTAATGAAAAAAACAATGCCAATTAAATATTCTTAGTGTCCAAATGGATTAGAGAATAATGGTAAATGGGGAGGGGAAAATGATTAAATTGGTTATGGAGGGAGTAAAAAGCTGACAGTAATTTTTAGAAGAGGATTTAGTCCTAGTGGGTACTTGTACAAGGGAAAATAATTACTAAATGGAACCACCAATATAGATACCTCGACACTAGTAGCTCAGACTTTTTAGTTAAATTATTACATTGGCAGTATATACCAATAATCACATCCTAATAGTCTAAATATTTTTATGGTCTTGTTAAGCTAGATAGATACATCAGACTCACATTATTTTTTAAAATAGAAAATTCACAATGAAAGTTTTTAATATATCTAATATCCCCTTATCTTATCCATGAATATCAATCACAAAACATTTCAATGTATCATGGTGTAATAATATATATGAAAGGGGTGATATTAGCTTCTCAATAAGGGTATTCATAAAATAGAATATATGAGTAAATATATCATAGTAACTGTATAATGTTGAATAAAAAACAAATTCTCTTTAATCTATATCTAAATCATAATCTTAAAGGAATTAATGATGAGTAAATAATGCCATATAAATAATCACAAGAGACTTTAACATTACCCAAAATGTAAATAATAAATATATAATCACATGGAATAACAATAACTAAATTCATAATGATGTAATGTAAAATGATAGAAATATTAAACATACCATCAATAAATCATCCTAATACTTCTTACAATCTATCCTTAATGCCAATATGTCATATAAAAATTGGTATTACATCATCCAAATAACAAATCTAATTTGAATCATGAGACCCACTGATGCATTGAGGGGATATTTAATTTTGGTACCCAACCATCACTCAATTCATTCCTCATATTATTTGGGTGAAACATCATCATCATAAATATTCATATTGAAAAACTAACAAATGAATTGTTTATAATTACCCAAATAAGTAAACATAACCACAAACCTTCTAGAGTAATAAACTAAAATGTAAAAAAATTGTACATCACAGTCAAAATTCCCGTGAACAATTTGGATAGATAATAAGGATAGTATCAACAAAACATTTCTTTAATGGGTTATATGTATAATAAAGTGTTTATTTCATTATTGAATAAATATAAAAGAAAATTTTCATGAAAATTATTTTTTTTTGGAAAATATCCTCTAAAATTTGAAAATATATTAAAAACTAATATTTCAAAAAATTAATTTTCAAATAAATTTATATTACAATAAAATTTGAAAAATTGTAAAACAATCATTAAAAATTTTATTTTTAAAGATGTTATGAAAGTCTATTCATTCCATACTTGTCAAAACAAAAAATTCATTCACATGTTTTGTAATTGAAATGGAGGCATTTTTTGAAAAAGGCATTATAATTCATTCAAAAACAATTAAAAATTTAATATGGTTAAATATTTTATAAATAAATGAATTTTAAAAGGATAAAATATTTTGAAATCCGTTTTAGAAAACATGGATTTTGATAAAACTTTATTTTTGAAAGAAGAGAGATATAATGACAAATGTTAATGAAAACATTCCCTCAACCATTTTAAGAACCAAATATTCCAAAAATAGTTCTACTAATTAAAAATATCATTATAAACTCATTAAAAATAAAAAATATTCATTTTAATAGAGAAATATATAAAAATTCCTTTAAAGGGGACTAAAAAACAATTTGTAATAATGATAGATTATGATATAATCCCTAAACCAGTTGATAACATTTGAATCGTTATCCCCATAAAATATTTAACATAAAATTAAGAATTAAATTCCATGAATATAAATATATTCAGGATATAATGTATCAAAATGGTCAGTATATTCACCAAATGGATAAATAAGTTTTGAATATTGTATATGTCTCACAGAAGTAAACTTGTGATAAAAAACCTTTTCCACTTGTTCAACATTCATCATCTGTGTACGAACATCCTATATAATAGTTATAGTTTTATTAATAATCCATTAATGAACAATAATCTAATATCTTAAATAATGTGTGATTTAATTATATTCTTTTAGCACATGATTATTATAAATTATTTGTTAAAATAATTTTATTTGGAGATAATTACTTCATTTTTCATGATTTTTTTGTTCATTAATTTTTTTTCATTTTAAATCATTAATGGTTAAAATATAAATATAATAAAAAAAATTAAAAAAATATCATATATATTAATTTTATATAATTTAACATAATATTTCATTTTTCGGGATAAAAAATGTATTAAAGCGATCATGGAGACGGTAGGACGTATGTATGCATAAATGATATTTCTATATTACATAACAGATGTAATGAAATGAAAATAAATATTAATTAGCCATTAAATATTCATTATTATTTCATATGTAATTTATATTAATAAATTACATCATTATTACTTTCTGAGTAAACATAAAATGGAATAGTTTTCACAATACCACATGGTGGAGGTAGTCCAAAAGTACGCATAAGAAAAGTTATTATTTTACAATGGATTTGAAGGTAAAACTTTTGATGTGATATTATATTTATAGATTTATTTTTATTGTATTATGTATCTCAAAAATTAATTATATTTTTCAAAAATATATTCTATGTGAATAATAAGGTATAAATGAATCACTTTGTTTTTTGATAAGGTTGTCTGCCATACACACAGACAACATTATCATATCACCCACAAAATGGAAAGTCATATGATTAATGAGATATTATGATTATATAATGTTATAATTTTATAAATATCATATTAATATGTTTAATGCATCATTACATCCATCCTTCAATGGTTGTGATGGAAAATTACCTACATCAATTCTCATGGCGGTGATCTGTTGTACACCCGATCAGTGGTTTCATTCTCCATTTGATGGAATTGAAGATGGATATTTGTTATAAAATCAACATAAAAAATATATTTATATATAATATATTTCATATATAATTTGGTCATATTTTTAATAGACTAGATGAAGGTATAAGAATAATTGAAATGAAAATGCAAAGTAGAAAACTTTTCCTCCTCTATGAGAAACCTCTTAAGATTAACCTAATACATTACTATATTAGACTTTAGATCAAAATATTCTTATACTATATTGATAGGTATTTAAGTAATATATTTTGGTAAGCCTTTACTGATCTAAATGGTACTGGAAGAGTGAATAGGGGAGGATTGGGGGTGGCCTTTTATAAGTGGGGGATAGGACACACTTACTATTTTTGTAAGGAATTAGTTACAACCATGGTATTTTTATGAAAAAGCCTCTAAAACAGTTCATTATCTATCCATGGATATTTTAGGTTATTAAATAGTCCATTTAATGTTTATATTAAATGTCTGTAATTCATTTAAGACTTATATTTATAGTTTTAATTCTCTATAAACACATTTTTACCTTAACTATAGTAATTAATTATAAATATTTTTACTTTCAAAAATGGTAAAAAATTAATTATAGATTATTATATATAATAAAATACTATGATTAAAAATATGGAATCTATTTTTTATTTTTTAAATTTTTAGACACTAACGTGATCAAAAGGTGGGTTTCCAAAGATAAAATGTATAAAAGTATAAAATTATTTAATATAAAAACTCAATATTAAATTGTTTATAATGAACTAAATCAGTTAAAATCTCATATAATTGAACTAATTTTACTTTATAAAAAACATTATTAAATATTTTAACTTTTTAAATAACTTAAATGAAATAAATATTTCAATTCAAATCTATATTTGTTTTAATATTCATTAAATAAATTAATATTTGCATAAAATTGTAAAAAATTCGACTAAATGTTATTTTGAAATGTATATTTCAAAATTGAATTTTTTCGGAAAAATTTAATTTCTAATATTGGTAAACATTAAAGTTAAATTTTATTCATAAAAAATGCCAAATCCACCATTTAGAAAAATAAAATATTTCTTTTTTTTCTTTCAAATAGTTGTTATATAATTTTTGATAAATATATTGCCACAAAATTTATTTTTATTCATATTTGAACTATATAATTTTATTTATTTATTTATTCCTATTCATACCCACCAACATAACAACAATGTTATAATGGTCATCTTTTAAAACAAATATTTAAATAGTGTCAGGTTTCGTTTAAACCTGGGATTGCATACATCACAATCTATCAAACATAAAAAATTTATATATAAGAAATATATAATCAAGTCTCTCAGTCTTATATTTTCTTATATTATGGTTGTTTTATCACATAAATTTGATATAACAAGATATTACTATTCTAATTTATTGGTGTGTTGTGTTATACCCCTTTAGATAAATCGTTTCTACATAGTTTAATCATGATATCAATAATAAAGGAGTTGAAATTTAAAATTTTCCTTCATTAAAGGACACATTGTTAGAAGGGTTAATAAAACATCCTTGGGATAAGAGTGAATGGAATGTACAAAAGTTATCAAGAATAATCATAGAATAAGTTTTCTAAGTATGAAAACATAGGTCTGATGTAAAGATATAAACATGGAAGAAAAGTGTAATACCAAAATAATGAAGTTGTGATATAGGTCATAGATCAAAAGAATATGACTGTTCAAGATAAATTCAACAATAAAAAATAAAAAATATTCAATGTCGGAATGGGCCATTATATTTATCATAAATGAACGTATAAGGATAACATATTAGTTTCTGGACCATTTTTTATAGAGTTTGGGAATGAATTTACCATCTTGTGTGAGAAAATCATAAAATTTACATATTTGATATATTCCAATTTTTTATGAACAACTTCATCCTTGAAATTTTTTTTAATCAATTCTCACTTCATTTCTTACAACAAAAAATAAATTTCCCAAATGAATCTTTATGCCTGAAGAACATTTAACAGACCAATATAATTCTATGTCGTTACTATCATATTTATATATTTTTCAAAATCATAATTATTAGAAAAAATTGTCTCATAACACCCAATGTTTAACTTAATCCATCCCATATGAATTTAAAATTAATAATCATCCAAAATGTTTCTCTCCAAATTCAATGATCAAATATTTTGAATGATGGTCAATAAATGAATATTATATTCCCTATAAAATATAAGTGGCTATTATTGCCACATTTAATATATTTTAATACCTTGATAACCATAATATATTTATGAAAACAAGAAATACATATAACTAAATAACATGTTGTTGAATATATTCCATATATAGAAACAAGTAATAAACTCCATAAATGATTACATAAACCATAAAATCACTAAAAAAAATTATGGTAACCAATACAATAAAATAAACAAATTCTTATCATTATTACGACATGATAGTTAAAATATTAAGGGTTATCATTGCCTACATGTTTTTTTCCAAGAAGATCAACATTATATTAAATCATCTTTTTGGTACTATTTATCTGATTCTTTCAAATCCCTGACAAAATAATACTATAGTAAAATCCATGAATATTAATTTAATCTTATAAACAGTATAACATCCATAATTTTTTTAACATATTTCATGGATAAAAATATGAAAATACATTAATCATTAAAATTTGGAAGTATTAATATCATAATATTTACCATGATCCCTTATCATATTATGAGGAATGTTCCCATGCCTCTTAGGGCCTTGGTTGGAATACTACCCCTTCTCTTTAAATATAATGTAATGTAATTTTGAGGCATCTACATTTCCAAAACATTAATTACCTTCATGGAATTTTTCTCTCCTTAAGAAGAAGAACCCTTTTTTGTTTTTGGCATCTACCAAGGCACTTCATTCCACAAGTATCTCATGTGGTAAAATCCTTATTTCCCTCTTTCCCTTTATTTTTTCCTTTGTTTTCCTCTTCTTCTATTCCATTCTATTGAATCCATAATACATGGATAATTGTTTCTATTTCTTGATATTACATCATAGTATCTGAACATATGATGAGAATTTTTTATATAATAGTTATCATTGATATATTGGATCAATACCATCAATTTATGGGTCAATAAACTCATTTAATAACATAAAAAATCCATGATATGACCAAATAACCTTCTAATGTTGGCTTCATAATTACAAAAAAATCATCACATTTCATTATGAGTCTGAGGAAATATCTTTCCCAATCTATTAGTTTGTCATGAGGAAAGTATTATTCAAATAAGAATACATTTATATCCTTACTTTACATGTTTTCTTTTATCTTCTTCATCCATAGGGGTATGAATAAGTGTCTTTTATTGATTCGAATATCCTGAGAGATGATAAACAACCATCAAAACATTTTACCCTTCCCTATTTCTCATAGTAATAAATATTATCTATATAGAAATTATCTATTTGTCATAAAATAGTTGACATGTATTACCATTGAATAATTTAGTTTGTGGATGTATGAAGCGGCCTAAAATTGTCACACCACAGATTTGACTTATAAACTACTCCATAAAAGAAAGGTTATTACTCATAACTAGAATCATATTCCCCAATACGGTTATGAATTTATCATTTATAGATACAACTCCATTCCCATCCTCATTATCTTTACAAATAGGGAAATCCCTTTAATGATTATTATCATGGATATAGTTCCCATCCCTCCATTTTGTTGCATTTTAAAATAATAATATGCATTTTATTAGATCATTTCCTTTTAAAATAGAATATATATTCCCAAAACATGTGAAACATTTAACATAAATCTGAAATTTTATACCAATCAAATAACAAATTCATAAATATTGCTTCATTGAGGTTAACATTATCTTCAAATCAGTAATAATGGTTTGTAAACAAAATATAAATTATCCTACCATGTCTACTGATACTGTCAAACCAATTGTGTAATAAGGACTGTTTTCATAAAATAGATGATGATTATTTCAATTCCAATGCACCATTTTCGGATTTATTACCCCTCAATACATTTTTTCCCGAACCACTTCCACTTATAGTATATATATTGGGATTTATTTCTAGGGAAAACATATAATATAATCCTTACCAAAAATATTGTGAGGTTTTTGTATGATTATCCAAAAAATGTTAATATGGCAATGTTCCTTAAAATAAGATATCATAAATACAGTTCCCATATATTTCACTAGATTTTACTCATGTATAAACTATTGGGACCTCAATCCCAGTAGAAAATATATGTTGGTTACTTTATCACATTGTAATGAGATACAAGAAATGACATCCCAATGGACAAAATAGTTTATTATTATAGGTAAACTAGATAAATAAATAGATTTAACATTACATTTTAAACCATAAAATATACAATAAGTATTATTTGAGATCTACAATTTTCAACTTATATTATCAATGAATATCTATCACAAAACACAACCTAGTATCATGGGTAAAATTAAATAAAATAATTGGTTGATCTTATTTTCTCAGTGAGTGTATGAATAAAGTAGAAGTTATTAATAAATAAGGCATAATCAATGTGGAAAGGTAAATAAATGAAAAAAAAAATTACATTTATTCAATATCCTATGAATAATATGCCTAGAAACATGGTGATCAAATAATGACATATATATTATCACATGAGATTGAAAAATAAAAATTAATATTCTAACTAACCAAATAATCGCATGTAATATTAATGATTGTATTCATAATAATGGAATTCATAATGTTTGAAATGTTGAAAACACCATCAATGACTCATTCTAATACTTCCTATAATAAAGGAATAATTACAGGACATATTATATATATGGGAAAGGAATCATCCAAATACCCAAGCTAATTTTTCTTATTAAACATACTAATGCATCGAGGGAATATGTAATTAATAGTGACACAAATCATTTAAAAATCCTAATGTATTAATCATATTAATAGGGTGAAACATAGTCTAAATAAATATTCATATTGAAAAACTAATATAAGAAATGTTAATAAGTACCAAAATAAAAAAACAAAATTACTAACCATCAACAGTAAAATGTTGAATGGTAATAAAAATGTACATCCCATTCAAACTAATAAAAAACCATCATGAGAAATAATAAGTATATTAAAAATACAATATACCCAAAGTGTATCATAAGTTTACTACATATTTCATGTCTATTATGAATATTAATTCAATTAAAATATCATAAAATATTTTTGAGGAAAATAACTATTTGAAGTTGAAAATAATTTTAACCTTAAATGTTAAAAAGAATAAAAAATACATTTATATTAAAATAAAATGTTAACACATTTATAATAATCTTTAAGACATTTATTGGTTATGAAGTAATAAATTTCTATTCATGTCACACTTGTTAATGAAAATATCTCATTAAAATTTTCAAGGAAAATACAAATGGGCCATGTTTTCAAAAATGGCATTATGATTCAATGAATTGTTTTTGTAAATATTGAAAATGGGTAAAATTTCATTAATAAATCCTTTGAAAATGGATAAAACAATGTTTTGATAGAATTTTTAAAAAACATGGATTTGGATGAAAATTGATTTTTGACCGAAGAGGGAAATGAAGTCAAAATTTATTGAAAACATTTTATCTTTCATTTTAAGTACTAAAGAGTTTTGATATTTTGGTATTACTTGAGAAATAACATGAATGAACATAGGATAAAAAATAATTAGTTTTTTTATAAATACAAAATAATTACCCTATGGGATACTTATAGAAAAACAATCTCGAATAATGATGAGATTGTGAAATATATCTTTATCACTTTTTTAAAATATTGATTCATAGCCCTCATGAATGAAATAATATTAAATAAAACATTAAACACCATGAATAGAAATATATTATTTATATATCATATAAAAATGGGAAATATATACACCAACCAATTAAATAAGGGATTAATATGAAGTATGTCACATAGAAATAAAATTGAGGTGATAATCACTTACCCAATTATCGACATCCATCATATGTTTCATAAAATACTACATAATAAATAAAATATTATTAAAAATCCATTACAGAACCATCATCATATATATTGTACCATATATTATTTACATATATTCTTTTATAACTTGTTTCAAATAAATTTTTTTTTGAAACCACTATTTGTGGTGATGATTGATTCATTTTTTATGCGTGTTTTGGATTGGTGATTTTGATCCCTTCAATTTGATCACAGTTACATGATGTATATATTTTTTAAAATTTTAAAAATATCATACATATAAATTATATATTTATTTATAGTAGTATATATATTTTAGGTATAAAAAATGGAGTACACCATTAATAGAGTAGGTAGGTTGTTTGTACGCATGAACACAAATTATATTTTTCATGATAGATATACAAAAAGTAAAATAAATATTAATTAATATTTATAGAATAAAAATTATCTCATATATAACACTTATATTAATAAAATTCATCATTATTATCATATGTGTAAATATAAAATGAATAATATTTCACATTGCAACATGGTTACAGTAGTCCACAAATACTCATGTGTTACTTTCTAGTTTTTCATCATATTATAAAGAAACAGATATTGATTTTATATTATATTTATATGACAATATTTAGTTCATATATATCACATATATTAATTAAACTTATCCTTATAAACTTCCATGTAATGACTAAGAAAGAAGAAAATCACATCAAATTGGAATGTTGTAGTATGCCATACACATGAGTGACCTTATCATATCCCCAAAAAAATAAATAGTAAGAATATATATATGATATCATAATTATATAAATTTAATATTTCCAAAATTATCATATAACTATTTTTATTTCATCATTACATTCAACTGTTAATATTAATTATAGAAAAAACAACATCGGTCCATGTGCAGTAGTTAGTGGTACCAACGATCAACAATTTGGTTCTAAATTTGATGTAAGTAGAGATTGATAGCATTTATTACATGAACATAATAACATATAATTATACACTAAAAGTAGCTCATCCATGGGTTTAAAACCCCAAACCCATGACCCCAAAAATTTATTAAAAAAGTGTAAGGGTACAACAGACATTAGGAAATACTTACATGTGAAACACCACACCCAGAAAAAAAATAGAAAAACACACCATATACCCAACTATTACCTTTTTCTAGGCAGGCCGCAACCATGAGATCCTCCCCAATTAGATTGATGGTGCCCTCTTCCCCTTTGCATCACTGGTTAATCATCCATCACTAAAACCTCTATAGTGTGCAATTCAGTTTCTTCATGAGAATATTCCACATGAAACTTTTAATGTACAACTTCAGTAAAGGAGATATCATCCTGGTGAGCATTACCATGAGGATACTCCTCCAATAGGTTTTGAGGAGCCTCATGTACATCCTTGGAGTCATGCACAACCACATAAGAATGTGAAGCATTATGAAGAGGCTGGTACATCTCTGTTGGGGTCTCCAAACCATCAACAATAGCAGGTGTCGAGGAGGAGCACATTCAGTTATTGCATCCTGCATTCTTGAGTCCTTCAAGATTAAGAAAATCAAACTCAAGAGTATTAATAGACTCTTACATTGAAAAGTAAAAGACGGCTAATTTTATAGGCCCTTGTAATGCCACATTACTAGATGCACCATTGATACAACATCCAAATTAGTCCCCCCGGATTTGTAACCATTGGAGGAGATCATAAGAGGTCCTGCACATGACTAGGTTTAGTAACATCCACCAAATTAGTAGGGAAGATCCTTCCAAAATATCACCCTTCTTAGATGAAAAATATCAGAGCATAACCTCCCCCCTTGGAACACCTTCTGTACCACGAGAGTTCTCAACAGAAGAAGTTCTATCCATTGGAACACTATCATGAATCACCTGTTCAATAGAAACCTCTCCTACAATAGCATTGTCCTCCATCAGATCCACATCCATTCGAGCATCCACATTGGCCACCTGAACCTCATCATGAATAACTGTACATGCCCTCGGCTTCTTAGGCATGACCAATTGGAATCCATCAGCATCCAAAATCTTCATCTTAACCTTCCAGCAAGTAGAGGATAGTGCAGCGCAATCTAACCCTTGATTTACTTCATTTTGGATAACAAACTCATGCTCATATTGATCCACTTACTCCTCAGACACATCAGCCCAGGACCTATTATCAAGACCCCTAGTGACTCCAAAGGTAGCATGATCTAATGATACTCTATTCACCAGCACAAAAAGAGCATTAGCAGGTTGCTAAAATGAATCAAGATTTGACAAACCTTATTGGACAGTCTCAACAAATTAGGAAATACCATTATTGTGAGGATCCTTACTCCTTAATAATTGCTTACTACCATTAAGTTCAACTTGTTTCTTCTTGCAATGATCTGGTTCATGACCCAAGGATTTACATAGTGACAATTTCATATTCCTGCGACATTTCGCAAGAGCATGGCCAATTCATAGACAATACTTACAGAAATTAGGTAACCACTCATATTGTATAGAAAGTTTTAACTTAATCTCACCTACAACAACGAAAACTATGTCAATAAGAACTTGAGCTAAATTAATCTCTACCAATTCACGAGTAGAGTAACCACACCTAGGATGCTATATTTCCTTGCCAACCTTAATCATACAACCAACAGATGCAACCTCCCACAAAACTGACGGATACCGGAAAAACCAATTCAAACCCCTAATCTGAATCCATGTTTGGGTGCAGGAGTTCTTAATTGCAAGAGGAATTGCTAAAGGATCCCACTGTTGAATCTTAATGTAACAAGGTTTCAGCAAAACCAGTCCAAAACTCCAGGAAACATTTTGAAGTTCCTTTGATGTAAAACAAATATGGAAATTACCTATCCCAATTGAGATCAAACACCAGTCCGTGAATCCCCAGCTCTGAGATAAAAGAGTCTGCACTTCATCAGCCCTCAAAGGGGTATCACTCCGAGTTCCCAATGACCTGGCGAGGAGTGAGAACCGACATTCTTCAAGATGGGATTCCAAAATTTTTGGACTCACATACACAATTGAAATAAATCAATTCTTGGTAATCCATTTATGTAATGAGGGATATTCTGGCTGAGATTTTGAAAAACAAACCTACTCCGAGAAGCAAACCCCTCAAACATTCTCTTAGGGTTCCTCGCATCTTCCTTCACCACATCCATAGGATTCAAATAAATCCCACCATCCATAGCCACCGCCTTCAAAAGGGTAATAAAGACTTCCTTAGCATAATTTTAAAATAATTTATGGAGTTAGAATTAGAAGTTAAATGATATTTCATAGTCAAAATCATTACCTCCTCCTCGTCAAACCTCATTAGGTTTAACCACACTACATTATCGGTTATCTTTATGATTGAAATAAGGCATGTATCATGTGGTAATGGATTTAAAGACAATTTATACCCCCTATATTTTCTTAACCAAATGGCCTTGGGAGTGAGAATAGGGGGAGACATAGGGTGTCCTTCTATAAGTGGGGGAGAGGACCCACATGGTATTTTTGAAAAAAATAAATTATACGCAATTTTTTATCATGAGAAAAGCCCAAAAACGAGTCATAGTATAAAAATATGAAATAAAGTGATGCAACATGGCTATAAAAATGGTTTTTGAAATTTTTTTACTTCGTATTAAATCATTTCATTTTATTATAACTGATGGTTAAACACGTTTTTACCTTTACAGATGTAATTTATTTTTTCTTCTTTTCACATATATTAATTTTCAAAATTTATTTTTACCACAAAATATAATATAGATTTTGATTATTAAATATATTTAATCCATTTTTAATAACTCAATTTACATAATTGGTAGAATCAAATTTAAAATTATACTTTTAGATGTGATGAAAAAGTGGGATTCCAAACCAAAAATCCATATAAGTATAGAATGTTTTAGTTTCAAAATTTAAAATGAAATTTCATTTAAATACATAAATTAGTTAAATTTTAATTTTATTGAACTAATTTTAAATTAAAACCATCTAAAATTATGTTTAAATTTGTAAATAATTTTAAAAAAAGGCCATTTTCAATTAAAATCATTATTTTTCAATTTTCTTCAAAAAATTAATCATTTTCAAAAACTATCAAAATTATACACAATTTTTTTTTGATATGTTTATTTAATTAATAAGTTTTATTTTCCAAATAAATTTAATAAATGTTGTAAAAATTTATTTAAAATGTTTTGTTTCAAAGGGCGACTATTCTATATTTAAAAAAATATAGTTTTTTAAAACAAAATAACCTCTTTCAAATTGTTCTTATTTTTTTTAAATATATATATATATATATATATATATATTGAATTTATTTAATATACTTATAAAAAATATAATTTCTATAATTTATAAATTATTATTAATTTAATTTAACTTACGTGCTATGTTATAATGCTATTATTTAAAGAATAACATTTTAAAGAGTATAACGTTTATTTTAAACATGGTGTTGTGTGTACCACATGGTTTTGAACATACAGAATTAGATAAAAAGATATAAATAAGAAAATATATGGAGTTATATTTTATTATAAACATTATTCTTCTTGTAATATATTTATAGAACATAATGTTTTTATTTTAAAATCTCAGGGTGTTATAACTAGAGCTACCAAAACTCTTATAAATAGATTAGATACATTTCACCCCCGAAAACGGGTAACTGGTTCCACAAGTAAATTTAATATTTAGGTATTTCCTCAATATAACAATTCATGAAGCCCTAGAATTCCATATATTCCTAAAACTCTATCATGGATCACTAATAAAATAATTCTGAGTTATCCAATTCAATTTTTGAAATCCAAATAAAATAAAATACATTAAATCCTGAATAAATTTTTAAAATTTCAAAAAAATATCATAATTGAACTTCGTATAAAATGAAATGACAGTGTAAATTTTCATTAAAAACTCAACAAAATAGTGTTTTTCTTTATTGAAACTAATAATCACTAACTAAGAATCATCAATGTCTCCAAACAATCATGTTTTCTAGGTTAAGTCTTACTATCAACTCAAGAGTTCATCACAAAATCAAAGACGTAGATCAAAATTCTTTATATCAACAATGGCCTCCAAAGAACAGTAAAAAATCAAAATTTAATAAATTTTATTCTCTAATACCTCAAAACAATTAAATAATCTCTATCACAATTCTCTGGATTCCACTACTAATATTTAACTCCCACATTGCTAAAACTCCTTATATAGATGATTCCCAACATTAATTATAACCATGATACAACTTAGATAAAATAACACAACAATCATAACCTATTCTACAATGAACCAATAACTAGAAGAAACATAATATTTTGAGTTCTTGGCCATATGAATTGTCTAATACCTACTCATACTCACCTTTAATCTATTTCAATTTATTACAACTATTAATTCCTAGAAAATAAATTTAAATTAAATTACAAAGTCATATTGTAGAATCTATTTTATAGCATTTAATTTTAGAAACTCATTTAAATTTTTTCATAAAATGGTAAATTTCTTTCCAAAATTTGACAGAGGATTAATTTTTAATCTTCTAAATTTGGAAATGCGTTGGATGCAATTTTAAAAACAGTATTTCTATTAATAAAATACATTACCTCTTAAGATAGTATATTATATTGTTGAACATAATGAAATAAAAATTCATAAATTAATATAACCGAAAATAAATCTATATCAAACATGAATATCCATGATATTTTATTTATATATTTCCCTTTCATTAAATCCAATGCTTCATATCACACTTCATATGAAACACTGAACTAAAACAGACCATAATACATTTTATTGAGGAAAAAGTATATGTTTTAAATATAGTCTCCATTAAAAGGTAAATTCTAAATTCATAGGATTTAAATATGAAAAAAAGTATTTGACTTTATAATTATTTATATAAAAATTATATTAGGGTATTTAATTTAATTTTTTCTAAAAGGTTTATTTGTACATTAATGGTGAACAATATAATTTAACAATTACCATAACATTAAAAATACCATCATGATTTAAGAATTACTGAAAAGTTTATAATAAAATATTACATAATGAATCATTTTTAATATAATATAAATACATTACTTAATATTATTATTTTGGATTTATAAATATTTATTTTATATTTAATATTCTAAGTGGTGTTATATTTTAATAAAATAACTATCTTTGATCATTTTGTTTGACTAATTTTTTACACTTTTGCATTCTATTTTCGATGGGTTTTTATTTAATATAAATATCCATTATTTATTTATTATCCAATATGTATCATTCAATTCAATTATATATATTATTTGAGCTCAAAATCATTTTTCTTTTTAAAATATATTTAAAAAACTGTTTTTGTAGAGTTTTTTTCATACATATATTAAAATAATTTTAATCACCTCAAGAAATTGTAAAATGTAAAATAGATTACATATTATGATTGATTATAATTAATATTAATTAAAAATTAAAACATAATATTTTTTCAAATGAATAAGATACCATGGTAAAAGTTTTTCACCATGGTAAATGTTATGTAGATTTAGGGGAATAATCTATGAAATAAGAACATAATATTAAAATAGAAGACGTCCCAATCTGATTTTTCAAGTGTATGGAGACCCACATACACATTATATTAAAAAAAATGGAATATTTGTATGCCCTATTACCAAGATAATTACTATATTATATTAGAGTTAATGGAATTTACTATACTGTCTCAACCCTCACTTATGAAAGAGATCCTCTTATACTCACTTATTCAAACCCATTGTTCCCTATAGTTGAAAATATATCTAAAAAATAATATTAAGAATCCATTACCCATAAATGTAATTATATACAAAAATATCAAATTATTAAGGCACTTGGTTTATTCCAAAGGTGGTTATTTAAGGAAGTGGAAATGGTATTAGACAAACATTTTATGATTTTTTCTTCTTCCACCACCTCAAAATATTCTATAAGAATCATTATATAATTGAAAACTAATCATAATTAAAATGAAATATAATTCTTTTTTTGTAAAAATATTTTTGTATATAATATCCATCGAATGAAAATGAAACCATTGATCATGTGTACGTGCGGGCAGTCATCAAATTGAAGCAATATATTTCATTTACTGTCACTTCCTCTCATAGTACTAACATATATGGATTTAATTAAAATATATTATATCTATGAAATAATTATTTTTCTATAAAGATAAAAAAAATATAACTTCTTTAATTTATATCCGTTGAATATTGAAGAAATCACTCATGTGTGAGGTACAATCTAACTTCGTTATGATGTGATGCAATTCATTTTTCAAAAAATCATTACATAGTTATTTATAAAAATTAATTTGATGAATATATAATTTATTTTAAATAGTAATTTTTTTCATTAATATGATTCTGTAATGATAACCAATGAGTTTATAATCTTTACAATATACCATGTTGATAGGATTAAATTATACTAAAACATGCTCATAGCTGATTCCATTTTCAAGAGTTACAACTCAAACAAATTTGAAAAAAATTAATATATTACTAATAATAATATGAAATATATTCCAATAAATTAAATAATCTACTAATTATAACCTTTTATCCATGATTTGGGTCCTACGTCATCATTATAAAACCTTTGTGGAACAATCAACTTTTAAAACATTCAAGGATGAAAATGATTATTAACTATAAAATTAATAAATAATTAATTATTATAATTAAGGTTTATATATGGTATTATATATTAATATTTTTGAAATAAGTTATTAAGATATTTATTTCTATTATTCATGAGTTAAAATAACATTCGTGGAATGTGTGAGTAAAGGTAAGGGTTTCACATCTCACATTTTTTCCTTGAGGCATATTCCATATTCCCATCTTGAGTATATTTTATAGTTTATATATATTCATATTGAAGTTTTTATCATCCATAAATTAAATAAATAAAATTAAAACACAATATCATGTATTATATTTCATGTAATTTTTGCTTAAGATATCCAAATATTGTATGATTTTCCCCGACTAAATTTCCATTCATTGAGATATATTAAATATTTATAACTTTATTTCATTTAAGTGGTGTATATAAATTCCATTAACTAATTTTATGAAAAATAACTTATAAAATTTTTTTATTTAAAAATACTTGTACATTTCTCCCTTCCATGAGGTTGAAATTCAAAGCTTACCAGATCTATAAGGGTTTATAACACAATATAACTTTTTTACCAGGATTACCTAAGTTAAAATTTACATTGTGGGAAATTTTAAGTTCTTTATATCCTAATGTTTTTTACTTATAATTTGTTATTTCATGTTATTTAATGTATTCTATCAATGTTTCCCATATTTGGTACCCAAAATAACCCAAAAGTGTTTTTTTAAATAAATCTATCCTTACTTCTATTTTTATATCTTGAGTATTATTCCTTTATATCCATGTTCAATAAAAATTTATTATGATGTTATTATTAAATTTTATATAATTGATAAAGTATTTTTATAATATAATTTATATTTTAAAAAATATATTCTAAAGAAATCATCTTATCATTCTCTTAATGGGATAGTTTTACATTATTTATAAAAGGGTTAATATAATATTTTCTAATCATATATGACAAGAATAGATTTCCCAAACTTGTGTATTTTAAAAATAATAAATCAAAAATTATTGTTTCCCATGGTTTTAAAATGAAAATCCTATTTGTAATTATATATGATATTTTTTAATTTAAGAAAATTAATTGTTGTTTCTTTATTTTTTAAAAAATAATATTTTGAAAAAAATTATAAATGCATTTTTTATCTATGTAAACAACCTTTATAGATAATGAAGCATAATTAGGGATATTATATCATAATATCATCTTACTAATTCCATTAGATAACTTATGATGATAACGTTTTAAGTAAGATTTCATGAAACCCATTTCTTTTCAATGGGGTAATTTCAGTTTAAAGAAATAATGAATGCATTCTTATTTCTCTGATACATCTGAATAGTTTATTACTATATAAATTTTTGAACTTTAATACCCCACCAATTAATTTGATATGTTTCTATGTTTTATTTAACAATAACATGATTCATTTTAATTTTGTTTTGATCACAAGATAATTCATGAAGTTTTTGGTTTATACTAAATTAAGTCATGGGCATTTTCCTTTTCTCACAAGATAAGTCATGGGAATTTTTATTTGTTCACAACATAATACATAAAAATTTTATTTTCATCACAACAAAACACATGAGAATAATTGTTTTCAACAATATTATATTTTTTTATTCTTACATTAAACATCATTTAAATAAGATATTCTTATGTGATGTTTCATGTCCATTGAATTTTGTCTCTGTTTCCCAAATATTATGCCTTGGTATATGTTTTTTCATTTTAGATTACATATACTTATATATTGACTTTTGAAAAATATTCAGTAGTTGATGATATTTTCAATAATATATTTCTATCATTTTCTTATTTCTTATATGCTTCTACCCATACCATTTATATAATATTTGGATGTTTTCTCCTTATTTAGCGTTTAACCTCACCACTTTCATATGTTTTCCATTTCCTGGGTTATGAATATGAGTATTACATGGGATATTACTATAAGGGATATTTTATGGTGTGACTATGATGAAATTATAACAAATTAGAAATATAATATTTTTTAATGTTATTGTCAAAAGGAACTAATTTGTTAAATTTCAAGGATTGTATTAATATTTATGGTATATAATGATAAAATTATGTAAAAATAAATAAAATTGGTTTTATTATTCACACATAGAATCATAGAACCTTTCTAAATAATTTCTTTTCGTCCACTGACTTGGGTGTGTGGGTCTGGTCGTCTCAGTTGCTACAAGATCTTGGTTGAGTTATTTATGAGGATTATATTTTGGTAATATTTGATAAATACATAGTGATGAGTATAAAAATATTATAAAATTATGAGGTATTTGTAATGTATATATTTTGTGATAAAATATAAATTAACTTTCTCAATAGATATAAATAGATGGATATATCTATAGGCACAAATTCACTATGCAGAAAAAGTCCTGAAAAGATTTGGTTAGTTATTAACTCGTCCTTCACTCAGAGTATAGAAAATAGACTTAAATACACTCTTATTTTCACACTCTCAAGTGATATTTATAAATTAATTTATATTCTCTTGATGAACCATTATGAGGGATTTATTTAGGCTATAGAACCTGATAAAAAATTTAATTTTTTACATAATCTAAAACATAGATATTTATAATTTTTCTTATGAGTGACATTTATATGTTAATTATTTTATTATTTTAATTTTATTTTTTATATTTAATAATTTATTTATTTTCATACAGAAAAATTAAATTATTTATAGAATTGCTAGATAATGGGGAAATCGACTAAAAATAGGATACATAACAAAATTTGTTCATTGTCCAAATTTGAAACCACCTTGGATTGATGTTGGTATGGATGATTTTATTGTTAGGATAACCAAACTAAAATGTTTTATGA
Source organism: Viscum album (assembly GCA_963277665.1). Taxonomy (NCBI): domain Eukaryota; kingdom Viridiplantae; phylum Streptophyta; class Magnoliopsida; order Santalales; family Viscaceae; genus Viscum; species Viscum album. The sequence goes on along the minus strand of OY728159.1, from coordinate 20,435,731 downwards.
CTAACAAAAAAGCATAACAAACTCATTATTTCTATATATTAGTTAAAGATAGTGTTTCATGGAATTTTATGTTCAAATAACTATAATATAATAAAAATTATACTATCTGTATATCAATGTTGTGGTAAGAATAACCAAATGGAATATAGAAAATGAATAATAAAAATATGTGTGGTATGATTAGATATCAAAATAATGATTTTTAATATAGGTGAAAAGGATATCCAAAAAATATAAGGAATAAAGATACCAAATAATAATCTAACCTCAATTATTTGTTGTAGAGGCATGGATAATATGAATTTTTATATTAATTTACTAACCAAATGGATAACAAGAATAATAGACATTGGAAACCTCAACTTCAAAGTGAACATGGATGTTCTATGAACCTGGATCTTATTTTCATGTATATTTTTCCATTTCTTGTCCTTTTTGAGAAAATGTGGAAATTATGGAAATTTTCAAAGTCCATGTTGTGTACTTTATTAGTACATGCCACGTACTCAGTTATCGCAGGTATTTATGTGCTGGATGCGTAGCGATCACACACACATCCAAGTGGGGGTGACCTGGAGTCCGCCTAATGCGGGGTACAGAAATAGCACATACACGATGTGTAATTAAAAAGTACACACCTTGTACTTTATTTTTTTCATTAAATGCAACAGGGTCACATCTGACTGACAGAATTCCCTTCTTCTAGATATCGTTCATCCAAGAGAACCCGTATAGCCATGATACTTCTACAAGACCTCGAGCATCTGTTTGATCTTTGATTCGATCTCCATTGATTGCGTTGGGATCACCTGAGTAAGATCTCTCTTCTGCTTGAGCTTCCTTTCATGATTCCACTTCTTCATCAAGTTATAATCTGTTGAATATTTTAGATTTTTTTGTAGATCTCCGGTATTCTAAGGTGATGCAAGCCTCAAGGATCAGATATAGTGACCTCCTAACATTGAGGTGGGTGGTTTTTTCCTTTCTGTTGAAATTCTTTGAGTTTTATGTGCAAATTCTCCCAATACCCATGAACGGGGTATTGTGCATTTACCATTTTAGCCATATTGTTTGTCTTCTTTGCTTGTATGGTTGAGTAGATTATATTTGTCTATGAATAGGGTTAATTTTTGTGATTTGGATGTGTTTCCCATGAATTTTTTTCCTGTTATGACCCTCTGGGTCTAGTTTTCATGATAGTTAGCTGTTTACATTCTCATGCCTAGTTTTGTAGGATGGTGTGACTGTTTTTCTTTTATGTTGTTATGTTGTAGACTACTATCCATATAGTTCATGAGATTTACCTTGGACGATATGTAATGATATACTTGTTTGAATTACACATGGCTGTGAGATCCTGGTGTTGTAGACCATTAAAATAATGGACGTAAGCGCTTCTCCAGAGTGTCTTATAATTTTTACGATGCGAGGCCAAAGGGTGAATTGACATTGATTGCTTCCTCACAGAGTTTCTAGTTCCTCGACGTGGGCCACATAGGGAATGTAATGGAAGTGCTTCCCTATAACACCTTTAGTTATGTTACGAGACTATATAGGGAATTGATGGTGAGTTCTTCCTCAATGAGTCTATTCTTAAGCTGAAACAGAGGGGTTAGAATGAGTCTTCTGACATAGGGTTGCTTGTACTTGTTAGGTAGGACCAGAGGGGTTAGACTGAGTGTACTACCCAGAGGGTTACCTTTTGTGTTAGATTTTTGCTTTTATTGCTGGGTAGGACCATAGGGGATAGGTTGCAGGTGCTTCCTAGAGGGTTACCATTTTTTGTTTATCTTCTTGTTTAGTTACTGCTTGATATTGAAATTGTGGGTTGTTTACTGTTGAGTACTTTCATGTTTACTGTTTTCTATACTTTTACCTGCCATATACTCATTGATTGTAAGGTATAAATCTCGTGGTGGTTACCTACTATGATTTAGTCTCACACCCTATTTGGGCCATGCTTTTGGGAACAAACAGATTATATTGATGCATGTATAGACAAGGGAAAAGTGACCTTCTACTTAAGGTAGTTGACATGATATATAGCTGGAGAGCACGGGACCAATCTTAGGCCTGCACTACTGTGGAGCTGACTACTATTTTTCTTTTTTACTTCATTTAGTATTGTATTTCGACATTGTTCTTTGTTTTGATGCTTTCCTATACATTTATATCATGCATCATTTTATATATGTGCTCTAGTTTATTCTATCATTATTGCTCTATTTATTATTTTCTGATATTATCACTGCTTCCGCTCCAGGAAGTATTTGTTTACTTCCGCTATGTACTTTACCAATGAGGGAATAGTTTCCCCACTATCACACCGAAGGCCCTCTCTGATATTCAGAAAACTCTGGCGTTCGGGGAAATGTTCTTGAGGAAATGTGACCAACTTGGTACCTGGTGCCTCTAAGTGCCTTCCAGAACATAGATTACACATTGGTATCCTAGGAAATTTTTTTCTTGACATATTGTTTGGAGGCTATATCCCGATATAGGAAGATATTGGTATTTGGTAATAAGTTGTTCTTGGGAGTAGCAAACCCGTGTGTAGGGAAAAGTAAGTCCGACTCAATAACACTATTTTCTGGTTTTTCAAGTTTATGGTTGCCTTGATTTTCACTATTAGGTTACTCACATGTTTTGTGTAAGTTATTGATTATGTTATTGAGGTTCTATTTCTTGCGCAACCCAATGAGACGGGGGTATGCCATCTCATGCATCATATAGGCACTTTATAGTAATCACATCTCAAGCATTCTTGCCATGCCATAAAGGGTGAATTAGAAATTGCATGTTGCAATGATAGATGTTGTGTATAATATTCATGTTGTTGTGATCGATTCCATGATAAAAATACCTTATGTTTGATAGGGTATTTCTATGTAATGTTTTTTCTGAATGAATTCCAAGCTTTGGTTCTTGAGGTGTTATGGGACATCATGGACCATAACTTAGTGGATCATTGACTTTTTTAACTTGTTATAACATGTATAAGATTCCAAGCATTGATTTGAGGGGAGTATGGGCCCCCACTGATTGGAATTTGGAACATTCAATGTTCGTTTCAGTGTTTTTAAGGGTTCTGGCGTAGTTTCTGAGGCTTATTGTCTGGAAAAACCAAGAATACATGTTGTCTAGTTTTGACTACAGGCCTTGCATTCTTCTATTCGGGAAGAAACTATTTTTCTTAAGTACACTCCATGTACTTTATATACATGTCATGTAGTATTTAACCATGTCATATTTCGTGTGGGAAGAGACAAGAGATAGGTAAATTATTTAAGGAACATGTCGTGTACCAGTTGTGCATGCCACGTGGTGTTGACCATGTGTCGGCCCATGTGGCTAACGGCATGGACATATAAATATTCAGTTGTACATGTCATGTCAGGCTTGAACACGCTGGGTAGTGTAATCCTAAGAAACCATCTGTGTAGATAACAACACTGGTTGGTGTAGTCTCTTTTTACACATGTCATGTCCACCTAAAACACGCGGTGTAGAGTGAGCCGTGTGTCAGGCCATGTCACTAACAAAACGGCCCAGGTGAATCTTGTCCCGTACACGTAGTGTCTACTATGAACCCACTGTGTAGTCTTTTCTTGGGAGATCTGTGTGTCATAAACATGTATAATTACTCAGGTAGCGGAAGAGGATTCCAGTAGACATCGTGTGGTTTGGCTGTTACATGACCAGTTTTGACAAAGGTACACGCCCATGTGAATAGATTAAGAGAACACAAAATATTGGAATTATACCCGCCGTGTAGTCATGTTTTGTTAAAATAAAATGTTTTCTTTCTCTTGTTCCCGTCTTACACTTCTATTGTTTAGTCCCTATTAATCCTGATCTAAGGTGTGAGTTTGACCTTGCTGTGTCATGCCACCAAGACAACCTCTGGTTATCCTCCAGTTACAGGACAGTGATCAGACACTGGATATGGCTGATCAGAGACTTCCCACAGATCCTCATACTATGCCAGTCTTGGCACCAATAGTTATACCTGATACCGGTGCTGAAGCACAGTTCAGGGATGGATTCATGAAGATGATGCCGACTTTTCAGGGAGCACTACCACCTGCCCCATCAATGGTAGATTTGATGCCGGTTTTCCAGTATCAGCATCCTCCCACTTTCTTAGGGGAAGGAGGACGTCAGGCTACAGAGTCATGGCTAGAAGCCATGCTGACGACCTTTGAGAATCTCAAGATGCCTCCAGATAAGCGGGTCAAGCTAGATACCTATATGATTTGTTACTCCTCCAAGAGGTGGTGGGATGTGATCTCATAGGCGGTACACTAGCAGGTTATGGCATTGGATGAGTTTCAGCGCATCTTCTATGACTAATTCTATCTAGAGGCCCTGAGGGACAGTCGATCCCTGGAGTTTATTAGTCTGTAGTAGGGTAATATTTCTGTTATAGAGTATTCTTCACAGTTTACCAACCTGTAATGCATCATGCCTATTCCAGTAGTTGATCAGTTATTTGTGGTAAGGAAGTTTGAGGATAGTCTGAGGAAAGACATAAATTATCACATGAACATGTTTAGGTTTACTTATATCACTTCTATCTTCACCAGGCACTGATCATAGAGCACAATCTGAGGGATTCTGGAGTTGTGTGCCAGGGTGTCTTAGCATCTGGAGTTATAATCCCTCCTACTGACTGTAGGAAGCACCGCAAGGAGTCTTTGCACAGTGATCCAAGGAGGAGAGACACAACTTATAGTAGTCAGGTGGTGTGCTAATAGTGCATAAAGATCAAGAATACGATTCCACATTTCCCAAAAGTCCCAGGGGAGTGCCAATCAAGAGGCAAGATGGGTCATCTTCATCACTTCTGTTAGATCTTCTCACCTGTTGTTAGTGACATGGGTTCTTCTGTGACTCCTCGTTCAAGGGAAGCTCCGCTAGTTTCTCACCAGTTTGGGAATTGGAGTTCTTCCAGCCATTCAAGCTGAGGTGGAGGTCATGGTCATGGTATCCAGTCACCTGATTTCCAGCGACATTAGGGTGGATCACCTCAGAGTGGTCAGGTAGTGTCACAGGGCCATATAGCAGGCCAGACATTGGTAGTGGGGCAGACCCAGCAAAATAAGGATCGCCGACCTTCTATAGTTTGAGGTATGATCTTCATTGCCTCGGTTTTATCTTTAACTCTTTTTTATTCAGGGGCTTCCCATATCATTATATCTGTTGATGTTGTGGAGAGCCTTGGGCTCTACATCTTTTCTTCTTCCGATAATTTGAAACAAGACACTCCATTGTGGACTAAAACGACTAGTGTACATTAGTAAAATGATTTCTCTCTAAAAGTTGGTGGGTTTCACTACTCATAGGACCTCTATGTCCCAGAGATGACAACTATGATGTCATTATCAGAATGTACTGGTTAGTTCCATTATAATAAATCATTGACTATTATCGTTGTAGGGTGAGTTTAACATCACTAGAGGGTATATCGTTTCTTCATAAGGGAAAGTTGGATGTCCAGGTGAGCAGAGTGGGACTCGAGCATCATGGGTTTGGAGGTGTTAAAGCCCAGATTACTAGTCTATATTTGGATGACCAGGGGACTTCATGGTTAGAATTTCCTCCAGGGGTGGACCATTTTAGAGATCTCTTTCCTGATGAATTTTCAGTTTTTCCTCTGAAGTGTGAGGTAGACGTTTCTATCGGGCTTCTTCTAGTAGTGGCAGCAATGTTCATTCCTCCTTATAGGATGGTTACACCGGAGTTACCAGATCTCAAGAAGCAGTTGGAGGAGTTGAAGGCAAAGGGTTTCATCTGACCCTGTACTTCTCCTCGAGGTTTGCATGCCCTGTTTGCGAAGAAAGAAGATGTTACCCTCTGTCTTTGTGTGGATTATCAGAAGTTGAACCATTTGATGATCAATAACTGATATAAATTACCTAGGATTGATAATCTCTTTGATCAGCTTCAAGGAGCCTGAGTGTTCTAAAAGATTGACTTGACGTTTGGTTATCATTAGGTTCGCGTTAGAGCAACTGATATACCTCTTATAGCCTTCCAAAGTAGGTATGGTCTATACGAGTATATGGTTATGTCGTTTGGTCTCACGAACGCACCTATAGTTTTCATAGCACTGACGAAACAAGTGTTCCATCCATACTAGGATTCCTTTGTGGTGGTTTTCATGGATGATATATTGGTGTACTCTCACACTCTAAATGGCCATGCTACCCATCTTGAGATCATTCTGAGTACACTAAAAAAGAATCATTTATATTTTAAGCTCTCAAAATGACACTTTTGGATGGATTAGATTCACTTATTGGGTCATGTTATCTCAGAGAAAAGAGTGTCAGTAGACCCAGAGAAAGTGAGAGTAGTAGTTTCCTAGGAGCAGCCGAAGAACGTCTTTGAGGTGCGGAGTTTTCTAGGGATGGATGGATAATAAAACTTTTCATTCAGGACTTTTCATGATTTGAAGAACCACATATGGGTCTGACTAAGAAGGGAGTGATGTTCTTATGGTCATATTATTGTGAGTCATCCTTTCAGGAGCTGAAAGGGAGTTTGACATTAGCACCGATACTAGTATTTCTAGAGTCGGGAAAGATCTATATTGTGTACTATGACGCTTTAGGTATTGGGTTACGCGATGTGCTTCTAAATGGAGATGGATTCGTTGCGTACGGGTCTCAGAAGTTGAGACCACATGAGAGGGACTACTTGACATGCGATCTCGAGTTGGCTGCAGTTGTTCATGCCTTATGATGTTGGAGACATTATCATCTGGGAGAGCATTTTGTGGTTTTCACTGACCACAAAAGTATCCAGTACATCTTCACTCAGTGTGATATGAATTTGGAGGTAGCGTAGGTGGGTTGAGTACCTTCAGTACTTTGACTTTGAGCTTTCCAACATGCCTGGGAAAGGCAACGTAGTGGCTAATGCGTTAAGTAGGAGGACTCGGATATAGGCAGTTCATGAGACTAGCAGTGAGTGGCAGCATATGGATCTGTTCTCTGAGATTCATTTGGAGTTTCTTGATAGATTGGGGGAAACATTCATTTCTTCTGAAGTTTTTACCTCTATCCTTCTTAATTGAGTACAAATAAGTCAGCAATCATATTCGGAAGGCCTAGTCCTATGGGAAAATTCGTCAAGAGAGGACCGTATTCCGATATGGACTATAGGCGAGGATGAGATCTAGAATTTCTAGGGGTTTGTATGGGTGCCAACAAAAATATGCAAGGAGACGATGCAGAACTCTCATTCGTTAGTTTGGTAACTTCATCCTGGTGTCACCAAGATTTATCGTGATCTACAATGTTAGTATTGGTGGTCGAACATGAAGAGAGATGTTTCTGGTTTCATCATGAGGTGTTCCACCTATCAGTGGGTGAATACGGAGCATCAGTGGCCAGTAGGGATTTTGAAACAGTTACCCATTCATGAGTGGAAGGGGAATGATGTCATGATGGATTTTATTACAAGGCTGTTGAGGTCGCCTCTAGGGAAAGATGTTGTATGGGTTGTCATTGACAGACTTACAAAAGTCACTCACTTCTTGATGATCAGGGAGACCATCAGTGTTGATGAGTTGGGACGGTAGTACATCCGTGAGATTGTATGTCTAAATGGAGTTCCACACACCATTGTTTTAGATAGTGATGCTCATTTTACTTCTTGGGTTTGGCAGTGGATTCAAAATGCTTTGGGTACATAGGTTAGTTTGAGTAGAGCTTACCATCCCTAAAAATATGGTAAGCCCGAGCGTACAATTTAGGTGCTTGAGGACATGCTCTGAGCATGCATCATGGATTTTGAAGGTTCTTGGGAGAAGCATATACCTCTTATGGAGTTTTCCTACAACAATAGTTTTCAATTAACAATTCAGATGGCACCATATGAGGCTTTATACGGTAGGCCATGCTGATCACCCTTATGTTGGCTGGAGGACAAAGAAGAAGCTTTGCAGGGACCTCGTCTTGTTCAGGAGACCACAGAGTAGATAGAGTTGATTTGGAAGAGGATGGCTATTACGCAGTCCCGATAGAAGCCTTATAATGATCAGTGGAGACAACCTCTGGAGTTCAAAGTCAGGGATCAGGTTTTCCAGTGTCTCACACCAAGGTTGGGACATACTAGGATTAGGAGATAGGGTAAGCTTTCATCATAGTACATTGGGCCGTTTGAGGTGTTGGAGAGAGTTGGGCTAGTTTCCTATTGGTTTTAGTTACCTCAGAGGTACCAGGTTATGCATGACATCTTCCACGTTTCTCAGATTTGACGTTACTTCTCTAACCCTTCTCATGTCTTCCAACCTGAGGAGGATGAGTTAGAAGTGGATGAATCCTTTTGAGGATCATCCTATCCAGATTGTGGATTGATGTACGTAGGTTCACTATAGAAGGTATGTTCCTCTGGTACGGGTGCTTTGACAACACGGTTGAGTACATGATGAGACTTGGGAGAGGGAGGCAGACGTACGATCATAGTGGCCGGGACTGTTTGAGGTTTCTTCTTCAATGTCGTGCTAGGCGAATTCAGGGACAAATTTCATTAAGTGAAGAAGTTTGTAAGAACCTGGATAGTCTTTTTAGGTATGTTTTTCCTTTTCTGGTCGTTTTCTAGAAAAAGAGGATAATCTTTAAATTTTTGAAGTACATGCCATGTACTTTAGGAGTACACTACGTGTACTCAGTTATAGCAGGTATCCATGTGCTGGCCGTGTAACATCCATGCACACGGCCATGTGGGGGTGACTTGGAGGCCACCTAATGTGGAGTACGAAAACAGTAAGTACACACTGTGTACTTTTTTTTCCTTAAACACACTAGGGTCACATCTGCGGGCAGAACACCCATCTTCTAAGTCTTGTCTATCTGAATGAAACCATACGACCGCGAATCCTCTCTAAGCCCCTGTGGCTCCATTGAATATCCAATTAAACCTCCATAGATTGTGTTTGGATTTCCTCGGTAAGCTCTCTCTTCTTCTTGATCTTTATTTCATGATTCATCTTCTTCCTCAAGTTATCCTCCATTGAAGGTTTTAGAAGTTTGTGTATATAGTTGGTGTTCTAAGGTGATTCAATCCTCTAGGTCCATATATAGAGATCTCCTAACGTCGAGGTAGGTGTTTTGTACCTTTTTGTTGAATTTCTTTGAGTTTTATGTGCAAATTTTTCCAATACCCATGAACAGGGTATTGCACATTTACCATTTTAGACCTATTGTTTGTCTCCTATGCTTGTATGTTTGGGTAGATGATATTTGACTATGAATAGGTTTAATTGGTTTGCTTTGGATGTGTTTCCCATGCATGTTATTCCTATTTTTACCCTTTGGGTCTAATTTTCCTGTTATGCAGCTTTTTACATTCTCATTCCTAGTATTGTAGGATGGTGTGACTATTGTTTTGTTATGTTGTTATACTGTCGACTACTAGGAAAGTAATTATTAAGGTTTACCTTGGTAGATACGTGATGATATACTTGTTTGACTTACACAGGGCCGTGAGAGCCTAGTGTTGTAGACCATAGGGAGAATGGACGTAAGGGCTTCTCCAGATTGTCTTATAATTTTTACGATGTGAGACCACATGGGAAATTGACATTGAGTGATATCTCAGAGAGTCTGTAGTACCTTGATGCGGGCCACAGAGGGAATTTGATGTATGTTCTTCCCTAGAGAACCTTTAGTTAAGATATGAGACTATATATGTAATTGACGGTGACTGCTTCCTTAGGGAGACTATGGTTAAGTTGAACTATTGGGGTTAGACTGAGTGTACTACCCCAAGGGTTTCATGTACTAGTCAGGTTGGACCCGAGGGGTCAGACTGAGTGTACTTCCTAGAGGGTTACCTTTGTGTAAGCTACTTGATTGATTTTCTAGGTAGGACAGAGGGGATAGGTTGTGGGTGTTTCCCAGAGGGTTACCTGTTCGTGTTTATCTTCTTGATTAGTTGTTTCTTGATATTGAAACTATGGATTTTTTACTGTTGAGTACTTTCCTCTTTTCGGTTTCCTATACTTTTAACTTACATATACTCATTGACTATTAAGCACATATCTAATGGTGGTTGCCTACAGGGATTTAGTTTTACACCCTTTTTGGGCCATGCTTTTGAGCCAAAACGGATTATATTTTTACAGGTATTGACAAGGGAAAGTTCCCTTCTACTTTAGGTACTTGAAATGTTGTTGAGCTAGAGATCACGGGACCAAGCTTAGGCTTGCGATGATATTGAGCTGATTACTATTTTTCGTTTATACTTGGTTTAGTACTATATTACGGCATTGTGCTTTGTTTCACTACTTTCATAGACATATGTATCATGCATCATTATATATATATGCTCCAGTTTATTATATCATTCTTCCATTGTTTATTTCTGTATAATATTATTACCGCTTCCACTCCTGTATGTATTTGATTACTTCCACTATGTACTCTGCCAATGAGGGCACAGTTTCCCCACTATCACACCCAGGGCCCTCGCTGCTAGTTGGCAACCTCTGGTATTCAGGGAAATGTGCTTGATTCCTTGTGACCAACCGGGTACGGGGCACCTCTGGGTGCATTCCGAAACCAGGATGTTACAGATGGTCCAATGAAATGAATATTATTGAATTGGTTCATGAAAATATATTGTTTTATGGAACACCTATCATCCATTCAATAGTTTAAAATATCCCATTGAATTATGGATTAACCCACTCCCTTATGCCTAGAGAATATTCTAGCTGCTTAAATGGTTTGGAATAATGGAAAAGACTCCTCATAGATTGATGGTTTATCCCCATGTTTATAATATTCTCTAATATATTGTTTTATCTTCTTATTAATCTTATTATTGTCCCTTTACTATAATTTTATTTTTGTAATATATTAAATGTCTCTATATAGACACCATATCAAATTCTAGTATATGGACATCAAATTTCATATCAACCTATAATTATCTATATATGCATGAATAAATATGAATTATTTATTAATATTAATTAATTAATATGGGTATTAATATAAAATCATGGTATGAATTTTTTATCCTTATCCAATTTATATTGGTTGATATTTTATTATAAATTTTATCTTTAGCCATGACTATTTCAAGAATATGATCACGAGTAATAGAAATTGAAATTGTGGTTGTGTATCTTATTAAATGGGGTAGAATGTAAAATATTCTGATTTTAGAATATACTTTTTTTCAAAAACTATATTTTTAATTCCTTTAAAAACATTAAAAATTAAACTAAAAATAACTATATAATTTTTCCAAACAAAATTTATAAGTATTAAATGTTTAAATTTTAATGTTTTCATTTAATTTGAGGGTGTAAATATTATTAACCTGATTTTAAAAAAATTTATTAAGAAAAATAAAGGTACCTTTGAATACTATTTAATTGATAAAATTCAATTAGTTTATCTAAATAACTAATAATACCATTCTCTGTATAAAATATATATTTCAAATCTATTTCTTTTTTAGGTTCTCAATGTTTTTATTTTAAGAAACAAAAAATATTATTATTAAATTTTGATGGAATATATAATTTACATTAATGACATATTAAAACAATATGAATTATTTATAGGCATGATATAATCATATGAAAATTTAATATTAGATAAGATTATTTTATGATAAAATAGTTTTTCATTATATTTTTTGTTTTCATTGAAAAATTAGTTTCTAAATTTTATGATTTGAATTTGAAAAATAGAATTTATTTTATTATTTATAATATCAAAATTATAATAGGTTAAATTTTTTGTTTTTTTTCTATATGTTTTTTATATGAATATAGAAAATATAATTTCACAAATACTATGACATCTAGGATATCAATATGATATTTGGATGAGTTATTTGTTTATAAAAATTATTTAAAAAATTCATTATTCAAATGAGTAGAATAAAAAATTTAAAATTGTTTTGTTAGGATTTACAAATCCGTGTTTAATTATTTAGAACAAAGTTCTATTTTTTCAAATAATAGAACTATTTTTTATCAATTTCATTAATTAGGTTTTTAAAATGTTATATAATATATTTGATTTGTTTTAAATTCACATGTATCTTATTTATGTACTAATTGACCAATAATTATCATGAGAACATATTTTATCCATGTATTTTGTGTAAAACCTTTTTTATGATTAAAACTAATTTTTTTTAAAAATAATTTTTCCTTGTTCTTTATTTATTTATATTTCAAATAATCAATAAAAAAATATTTAAATTAAATCATTTAAAATGGATTATATGGTTTAAATATGAATATTAAATATTATTTAATAGTATAAATATATTATTTTGGATGGTAAATGTATTACCGTGATAAAAAAAATTCACCATGGTAAAGGGTTAAAAGGGTTAAAACGGGAATAACTATATAGATGAGGCCACAATTATAACTAAAACTTTTTATAATATAACATAATCAGTGGATTTTTGACCCTCCACCACCTTATCTTCTACAAATTTATATTATGGTTCTTCTTTCCAATTTAAAATATTTTATATTATTTTAATGTTAATGGTATATACTATAGTACCACTCCCCTCACATATAGAGGGGATACTCCTCTCATAACATATTCACACACATTGATCACAATTTCTAGACCAATATCTACCTTAATAAAAAACAAACTCTATTATAAATACCCTATAGGTTATGCTATCACCTAAAGATCTAAATAAGAATGTTTGATATATAATCCAATAGAAAATATATAATAAATAGGTAAATCTCTTAACTGAATAATTTTAGGTTTCATTCTTCTTCCTCCTCCTCCAAATATTTTGAAACTAGAATAATTTAATAAAAAATCTATTGCTATTATAATTTTTTTAATTTTTATTATTGTATCAACCATATTATACTTCCCTACTATCTAATGGAATATTAAAATATCAGATATGTATAAGTCCAAACTACAACCTCCTTAAAGTGATGTATTCTATATTTCATAATCACCTCTAATGGATCATTATATTGATGAGATTAATGAAGATATAAAATATATATGACAAAATTATAATTTTGGAAGAAAAAATTATTTTATTCACATCTACTGAAAACTGAGAACATCCCTCATGCCTGTATACATACTAAAACCTCGATAATTTGAGGTAATTCATTTTTATATGCTTCCTTCCATATGGAGTTCCTAAAATGCAGTTCATAAAATATAATATACTAATCATTAGTATATGGCTTGATTATTATTCTAGTTGCACCACAAAATAATTAATGATCATTATTAATTAAACCACAGATATCAGTAAATTACTTGAAAATAAACTATTCACGGAATTCATGTTCATAAATCATAATGGAATACTCCTTGAATGAAATTAGATCATTAATTATAATCATGTAACCTTTAAAATATATTATTATATAATTTATGAATGATTAAATTTGGTAGCAATAATTTAATTTGACATCACCATTATGAAACATGTGTAGAACAATAAAAATTATTAGCATTCAATAATAAAAATAAAAAATTACTTTATAATAAATGTGTAATGAATGACTAAAATTAAATATTATACCATTTAATATATATATATATATATATATGAATATGGTTCAATTATATTTCATTTATATAATTATTATTATTATTTTAAAATTTTAATTCACTTCCATGTAGTTGAGAGTGACGATAAGGGTTTTTATGTCAGTTTTATTTCTTGTAGACATATTCTATATTCACTATGCGTTTTCTATTTTATTTTGTATATAAAAAACTATGAATATTTTTATCATAATTTCATGACATTAAATTTATCAAATATTACATATCATGTTCAATATTCCATGGTATTCCAATTCAATATATACGAATGTTGTAGTGGTATCCTCATCTCAATTTACCTTTTCTGAGATATGTTCTATATTCACCAACTTATTAATTTTTTTCATGTATATAATTATAATTAATTAATTTTATTATTATTTTCATGATAATTATGTGAATTTACTAATACATTTACGTTTATCACTTTTATTAGGTTTTTATTCAATGGTTTTCAAAGAGGTAATAATGTATGATAAAATCTCAATTATTATTTTAATAGTGTGTGTATTAATTTTTCATTATGGTAATTCATATGTTATTTCTCTCATATAACCCATTTATTTTATTAATCTCTATAAATATATTGATTTTGTAGGTATTCATTCAAAATTACTCCTCTAGGTTCACAAAGGGATCCACAATAGTGTTTTTTAAGAAAATATGACATTATTTCTTTTCTAGGTTGAAATTCGCCTTCCTCCATAATAATTTTCTTCAGAAATTTTTATGATGTTATTATATAATTTTAAATGATTCATAATGGGTTTTAATAAAATCATCTACACATTTTTTTCAATAAATCTTATTCTCATTTTGAAAATGATTAATTTTTTGATTTATTTAAAGTAGGGTGAATGCAAGTTTTTTCAAACATCTTCTGAGTAAATATATATTCCAACCATAGTTTCATTTATTAATAGTTAATATTATTTTAAAATTTTTCTTTTTTTTTAATTGAAATAATATTTCATATTTTTTTACAGTTTTTTAAAATATAAATATTAAAAAAATTATTTCTTATTTTTATTTTCAAAGAATCATAATAATTATTTTATAAAATTATTTTTCAACTATTTACACATCCTATAAGGGTTACTAAGATTCATTAGAGATATGTCCTTATGTTACCACCTAATTCTTTCTCTCGATGTCATAGGATGATGTGATTTTGAAAAACATATCCAGAAATTCTTTCATTTAGATAAGAGAAATATGAATTGAAATAATGATGAATGATTTAATGTTCTTGAGGAATAAAAATGATTTTTTATTATTAAATATCTAGGATTAAAATATGATGTAGATTCTCAATATAAAAGAGGGGGGTTAATTGTATAATTTAAATATTCATTTGGAACCTTTAAAGTTGATATAAAACCTTCATTTTTCACCTTAAGAAAAACTAGGTTTAACAAAGTTAAACAATATAAATTAACAAGGCCTCTATGTTCTAAAATCATGTTAGGTTATTGATATACAATTCCAGAAATGATACATAAAAAAAGTTTAAAAGGAAAAATATTCTACTTTAAAGCGTATAGAATCTTAAAATTTAGATTTTACAAGTACAAGAAAGTATTAGATAGTTATACTTTCATTATTAATCAAAATGCAGTGGAAAATAAACATGAAACAATAAAAGTAACAAGTATGAAATCTTTTAACCCAAATAGTAGGGTATCTAATAACCTTGGGTAAAGGTCACATCATTTATACTTTAATGTAAGTCTGTCTTACCCACACCAGGGTAATCCCTCAATAAAAATATCAGAGTCTATCTTGTTATCCCCATGAGCCCTCAAACATCAAGGTACTCAGCTCATTTTTCTTCCTTATCATAGAAGTGCTCGAAATTTAAGGTAGTCGGCACCTCTGTCTTCATATCCCCAAAAATCCTTGATTTTATACCGCAACAATTGGAGTCACATGAAGAAATATGAACAAGATGTTTTGTACGCACAAAGTATTAGAGTTTCTCTCTATAAACCAATTCACCAGCATGTAATCTCTAGATTGAGGGATCAGTAATGATATCGTTCATATGAGCCCCTATTTATAGGTATTTCTCCAATAGTCGGGTCGCTCCTCCAATGTTCATATTTTTACTTGTATCTCGGAGGGACCTGTACATGTGTCACTCAAACAATGGTTGATTAATAATAGAATGTATGACATTGTTTCAAAACTAAAAAAAAGTGTGAGGAAAATATTGTTGCTTAACCAAATACATTTTTTTTTTGAGTCTAAGGAAAAAATATTTTGGATTCAAAACAAATAAACATTCAGAGTCTATATTACTTGGATATTCAGATTCTATTTTTTAAGGAATTCAGAGTCAAAATTCTATAGACTTTGGATTCTGAATTCCAATGGATTCAGAATCTGGATTCTAAGGAATTTAGAGTTTGAATTCTCAGAATTTGGTGTCTGAATTCTATAGAATTTGGAGTCTGAATTATAAGAATTTTGAGTCTAAATTATATGGAATTTGGAGTATGAATTTCATAGGAATTCAGAGTCTAAATTTGGAGGAAATAAGAGTTTGAATTCAGAGAATTCAGAACCTAAATTTCAGATAATTCAGAGTCTGAATTCAGAGAATTCAGAATCTGAATTCAGAGGAATTCGGAGTCTGAATTCAATAAATTCAGAACCTGAATTCAGAACCTAAAAACAGAATACTCTATATCTACGTATATATAGGATTCCAAGTATTATTGATTTGAAACTGAATTTTACACTTAGGAATAAAAAGAGTTATATTTAGAGGAGTAATAACATGAACAATGAAAACAATGGTATGAAGAAAATTTCCTCAGAGAAGGAAAATTTCCTTATTAAGATAAATATTCAGGGACATAAAATTTGACAACATATAGTTTTTTGGATTTTCAAAACATAATGTAATGTAAAACTCATAATGAAACATTATTGACTCAATAATATCACCATTTTGGGAAAACACAAACATCCTTATGAAAAATAATCTAAGGACTTAAAAATTATATGGATATGAAAATAAAAACTTCTCTCCCTTTACTTATGGATCATAGTGAATACGACTAATTCCCACTTTGTATTTGAAATCCATAAGGATCATATTCTTCATTTTCTGAATAAGATTTTCATTTTCTTGTATTCAAAAAACATCATTAATAGGAACATTACCTTAGATGAACTCCCCCTTACGTAGGGAAATATCTTCTTTTATTAGTATTCTTTTATTCATTCTTTTATCCTCCTTCTTGATTTTCAAAAATGAATAAATAGAGTGTAAAAATTGGTACCTGAAACATTAGTAATAAAAAACACCAAAAAATATATATAAAGAATAACAAAAAATATCATTAATGTTGAAAGAATATGTACAAGGAAAATTACATCAAAATATTGGAATGGAAAGAAATTATCCTTATTTATCCTTCGGCATTAGCTTATTCAGAATGTTTTTTTAGCTTCTTGAGCTCTGTGTGATCCTCTTCTACATTCTTAAGAAACTAATCATGATCATTACATTTTTTCTCTAAGGATTTAAATTTTTCTTCTATAGTCTTAAGACATTCTTCTTGTGCTTTCAACACTTAATCTTGCTTAACTAGCTTCTCTTCAATATCAATTCTAAGTGTAACACCCCAAGCTTCCATAATACGCTTCTCATTCAATAATGCAATAGCTTGCATTGTACGCAACTTTGAGTTCTAAAACACCGCGACTAATCAAAGTAGCCGTTATGAATAGTAATAACCACTTTCTAAAATTATAGAAATTTTATATTTCAAAATTGACTTCATTTTTTGATTTGGAATATCGAAATTAGCCTATGTTGATATTTTGTTATTTTTCTGAGAACTTCTAATTTTTTTATGAATAGTGAAAAACACTTAAAACAACTTTTTTTAATCAAAATAATTTATAGTGATAAATTATACTGTTTAGTTGTTTTAAAGTATAATTATAATATATTTATACCATTTTATCCAATGGTGGTCATTAGAATTAATTTAACATTGAAATTGGACATAAACAGTTGCCAATCTTTTGATACAAATTGTTTCTTAAAAACACGCTATTTGTTGTGACAGTGGGAATTAATTATAAAATTAATTAATGCAACTTATATGTTTGTATTTTTTAAAATAGACATCATTTTTGAATTCGGAATATCAATTATAGCTTAGGGTGAAATTTTGGCATTGTTCTGAAAAACTTCAATTTTTGATGAATAGTGAAACCACTAAGTGGTAGTTAAATAACTGATTTTTCATTTAAATGAAATATTACAACTTATGTGATTTGATTTTAAAAAATCCGACATACACGGTTGTCATTAAGAAGTAAAATGTGGTTCAATGAGATGAAAATAATTTTTTGGTGAATAGTAACTTTTAAGTTCTTAATCGCGATTAGAGGTAATTAGTGTAGTTTAAGGTAAAAATAATGTTTTAATAATATGAGATGAGCTTGAAACATGTCCTACCCTCATTGGATGTGCCATGGCCGACCACGACAATTCATGGGTCAACTTGGGGACCCCATGGAGCCACTTTAGTTGGAAAATGACATAAATACCTTTTATTTAATGTTAAAGTAAATAATGACACAAACATGAAATGGTTCACTAAAACAATTTTTACATGGGGTTATACAAGTAATATTTTTAACTATAAATAGTCATTGGAAAGCTAAAATGATTTCCTACATCATAGTATTTGTTTATAATTTTTAGACATTAAATAAATTAAATTATTTATGACATCATTATGATGCAACGATGACTTCATTATTTAACGATTTTAATAAAATGAAAAGATAATGTAAACCCAAGGCTTACACTTGTCCAAAGACTATTGGATGGGTATATTTCGAACCCGTATCACCTTATCAACGAATTATATAAGTGTGGGACCTTTAGAATCCGAAAATAATTGTATAATAATGTAAAAGTTCCTTACATTCCAAGAGTGCCCCTCCTCTCCTCTTATAAAAGGCCCCCACCTCTACCACCTCATTCATACTTTAAAGCCATTTGGCTCGGCCAAACTCTTCCCACATACTCTCCCAACTTCCCTACCTTACTCCTATAATCCTCACTTTGGGAAGAACTCTTCCCAAGGAAGCCTTTGGCTCAAATCAAAAAGAGTTACCCGATTTTGAGGTAATGTCTTCTCTAATGTTGTTTTGTTTTATTTTTATTCTCCAACCCCCTAAACTCTTATTATTCATTTCTTTTGTAAAAAAACCAGTATCCTCAATATACTAGGATGTTTTTATAATACGGATTCTATCTACACTTACAAACACCTACATCTAATGGTTAAAGAACATACGGTTTCTGTGGATGGCGAATTTCTGCCTCATGAAACGATGATTGTTCAACACTCATATAACACCTTAAAAGGTGGCCATTAAGATGTCACTATATTTATATATGATATATAATATGTTTATGTTTTACTTATGCTTCTGTATTTCTCATTTATGGCATACTTTATGATTTCCATTATGGGTAAAACGCGATAATTTCATTTTAGGAAGTGCGGACTACCGCCCCCTCAAAGTGATTTGAATCGTTAATGCCATATGTTGGATGTATAAAGGATGGAGTAAATGGTATTATATACTATATTATACTGTAATTATATTATAAATTTATATAATTATGATTTCATTCCATTAAATATGAAATAGAAATGAAAGTAGTGTTCATGCGTACGTACGGCTTACCGTCCTCATGAACGGTGCATTTCATTTCATACATCTAAATGTTACGTAATATTATAAATGAATGTATATACTGGATATATATGATATATATATGACATCTATATCATGAATATAATTCTGGTGATAATGGATATTCTACCACATAATCAACTTGTAATTATAAGAAGTTTATTGTTGACTCAAGTACCAAAGATCGACAAAACGACCGTTATTAACTTAAATAATTACATAATGTTCATAACATTATAATAAGTGATATAAAAAGGATAATGAAATTATAAATGGTTCTTAATAAGGTATATATTAAATCTAGTTTATTATTCAGGAGGTTAAATAACGGTTGAGTCAAGTCAGACACGAGGTAAGGGAACTTCTTAACCTAACTTCCATTCTTTGGGTTAATCTCCTACTTTCAAATTATGTCATGATATTATTATGTCCTATATTTTATTTGTAATTTCTTTATGTTTACATATAATGAATACACATAATAGATCTATTTTCTTTTAAAAATGATCTTTGTAAGGACTTCGTCTCAATCTCCTTTCATTAAGGCATATTTCGTTTTATACAGAACTTTATTTTATACTGTGTATAAACCCCTTTGACTTTTACGTTTATTCAAAAGGAATCCTTTTTATACGAAGCGTTTTTCTAAACGAAAAAAGGGAATGTTTTTCTTTCCGTACTTATGCGGTGACAACTACTTCTCCGCCGCCGTGACCATTATTTGAGTTTCGGCTTCCTCTACAAGCCATCATTTTTTTAATGAAAAATAAATACAATGTTTTAACTTTCTTTTATTTTGGTATTGAAAATGGTTTGGAAAGCATTTTTATTATATCAATGTGTTGTATTGATATCTTGTGATTGAAATGTGGAAATGTTATGTTTCCTTTATGCATGTCTTATGTGATACGATTATGTTATGGTTTATGATATGTTTAAACCTATTCATATGAGGAATGTATTGGACTTAATAAGTGATGGGTGGAGCCCGCTATAGCTCCTCGATGCATCGGTAGGTCTCATGAGACAACAAGACGTGGAATTGGACGAGGCCCTTTCCCAATTTGATTTATGGTTTTTCCGAGGCCTTAATCATTTTAGACGTCTTGGACGAGGCCTTGAAAAAATGTTTTAGAATGTCTGGAATTATACATTCCCTCATTATGAAAGTGGTTATTGATATTGCATGTGATTATTCGACCAGTAGAATATCCATGTGAAGAAGTGATTGGCATTATCTCATTTTTCTTTCGCCATATTATGTTGAAGTTCATGTTTAAAAGGCTTTTTGTTTTATTTATACATTGCCTTAATTGTTAATGATTATTTATGAAAGCTTCCACAACGTTGTTATCCTTACTGAGCATCTGAGCTCACCACTTTCAATGTTTTAATATTTTCTAGGATGTGAAGAAGTATTTTAGGAATGACCTGCAGGGATAGTCAGAAGAGGATATGAGTGTGGACTATGAAGACTTTGTTATTAGTTTTTCACTTTATGATGTAATTTAAGACTTATGAATGTATCTAGTGTTTCCAAGGCAACTAAACTAATCGGTCTTTTGAGTATCGATCTTTTGTGATCATGCCAATGTTACGAAGTAATGCACCGACTCTGGGTAGCAGGGGTCGGGGCGTTACAGTTGGTATCAGAGGCAGTTTAGTACTAACCTTGGAAGCTATAATTACATAAACTCTGATTAGAGCACATAGCCCGAAGATAGACTTTAAGGATTAGTATAGAAGAACTTCCTAGAATTTTGGTATTATAGAGATTTTGTGTGTTTTCTGAGCAATACATCCCTGTCTGGATACGAGCAGGTAGAGGCGGATCTGGCACAGATATACCTAGGGGTAAAACCCGAAAACACTGCTTTGAGCTAGACTAGAACGGGAACTGGTGCACGACAACGGGCCTTGCTGCACTCTTGGTTACGACACTCCCGGGGGATATGCTTAGGATAATTCTCATTTTCTTTACAAACCACTATGAAGGGTTATAAGTATATACTTTCTCAAAGAAAACATTTTTATGATTATGGATTATATCCATAAATAGTTCAATTTATATTAAGTATTTTATAAGTATGGAATTATGTATTTTGATTCATAAACTAATCTAGTTTATTACATTGTATAGAAATGGCGCCTAGTGGAAGGAATGGAAACCGTATCAATGCACGCACTCCGTGTAGGGATTTCCCTCCTGCTCAAGAAAATTATTGTGGATCTAGAGATACAACTGGTGCTGATCAACTTATTACCATACTGGGACAACGCACTCAAGTTATGAATAATAACCTTACTCGTATGGATCACCCTGATCCACAATGTGGAGGATCAATGTTAGACCGCTTCATGAGGCAAAAACTGCCAACATTTAATGGGGGTACAAATCCATTAGTAGCTGAGCAATGGATAAACTCCTTAGAGAACATATTCCATGCCTTGGTGAGTAGCGAAAGGGAGAAGGTTATCATGGCAGGTTACCGCCTCACTGGAGATTCCGATCAGTGGTGGTCGCTGATTCAAAACACAAAGGAAGATGATGACGTATCGAATATGGAATAGAGGGAGTTCAAAGAGCTTTTCCTAGAAAAATACTTTCTTCATGACCATCGAGCAGATATGGAAAGGCAATTTCTGAGTCTGAGGCAGAAGGAGGATGAGAATGTCGCAAAGTATGAGGCTAATTTTACAAGGTTAGCGAGGAATGCTGTAGATTATATACGTAACCCAAGAAGTAAGATTGATCGTTTATTTGATGGGTTAAAACCTTTTCTCTATAGAGCTTTAGTATCACAATCTTTCTCAACATACGAAGGTATTGTCTCGTGTGCTATCAAGACGGAAAAGGAATTCTCTACGTATTATGAATTTAAATCAAAGCAAGATAAGAAGAGATCTGCTGAAAACTCTGGGAAAGGAAATAAGGAAACAGGGAAGAAGGGTAGAAATGAATTTCCACCCTGTGATAATTGTGGTAGGAAGCACCCTGGTGCCTGTCTAAAAGGAAAAAGAGTATGTTACAAGTGTAGTGAAAAAGGCCACCATGCTCATGAATGCAAGGGAAAGAAAGAGGCTATGAATGTTGAATGCTAAAATTGTAGGGAAATGGGGCATTATGAAAATGAATTTCCTAAGTGTCAGGGAAACATACCTCAGAAAAGGCCAAGGGATCAAGGAAAATTTTATGTTGTTACTACAGTTGAAGAGGAATAATTAATGTATTGGTGCTTTTGGACTCATGGATTATATTCTGGTTATTAGAATAATGTGATATATATATATAAGGATTGTACTGCAGTACTTGTTGATTTTAGTAAGGTTTTAATATGATGAAGGTAATTATATTTTTAGTATGTGACAATAAGAGAAACTTTACTTTGTTCGGGGAATTTGATAAATTGATTTTGGAATTAAGAGACCTTTTAGAGAAAGTCTGGACAGAGGTATTTTGGATAACTATAAAGGTTGGAGTGAATTAAGGTTGGAGTGGATTAAGTTGATCTTTGGATAGTATTGTTTAAGGTTAAAAAATTTATGAAGATTATTTTTGGAATATTATAATACTATAGTTTTAGGAAAAGGACAACCTGCAGGGTGGGGCATAACTCGTCGCGTCGGACAAAGCTGCATGAATCGAACCCACAACCATAGTGCGACAAGCCTTTATTTCCTACCACTAGCCTACAAGAAGTCCCTGTTTATTAAAAAATAATTTTACTAATCTAAATGGTATGTGTTAACATTTGGAACCTTATAAAATTTGGATAAGTATAATATTTTTGAGTTCTATTATCTTTTTGAGTGAAAGATGAGTTGAATGTTGAAACTCTAATTGTCAAGCATAAATATATATATATATATATCTCTTATTCAATGAATAAATTAATTCTTAAACTTTAGTAAAGGGATATTAAAACAAAAAAATGTGTTATCCTAATACCTTATGTCTTGTCGAACTGATGATATTTTAAATCAACATAGATTGAAGGCTTTGAGGCCCTCAATTTTACTGTTGATTGTGATTGATGACCTCAATCACTTCCTACAAATATTTACATTTTTCCTCCAATTATATGTCTCTAATTACCACCAATATTCTATTAATCGAGATCATAATTGGGTGGTGACTTTTTCATTTCCCTTTCCCTCTTATTAGGACTAAATTTTATTAACCTTATTTTCGATGTGGGTTTTCCACAAAGGTATTTTCTATTTTCAACCTTTTATTTTCCAAGAAAAATTTCAAATTGCGAGGACGCAATTTATTGAAGGAGGGGAGAATGTAACACCCCAAGCTTCCACAATATGCTTCTCATTCAATAATTCAATAGCTTGCATTGTACGCAACTTTGAGTTCTAAAACACCGCGACTAATCAATGTAGCTGTTATGAATAGTAATAGCCACTTTCTAAAATTATAGAAATTTTAGATTTCAAAATGGACATCATTTTTGGATTCAGAATATCGAAATTAGCCTATGTTGATATTTTGGTATTTTTTTGAGAACTTCTAATTTTTTTATGAATAGTGAAAAACACTTAAAACAACTTTTTTTAATCAAAATAATTTATAGTGATAAATTATACTATTGAGTTGTTTTAAAGTAAAATTAGAATATATTTATACCATTTTATCCAATGGTGGTCATTAGAATTAATTTAACATTGAAATTGGACATAAACAATTGCCAATCTTTTGATATAAATTGTTTCTTAAAAACACGCTATTTGTTGTGACAGAGGGAATTAATTATAAAATTAATTAATGAAACTTATATGTTTGGAATTTGTAAAATAGAAATCATTTTTGAATTCGGAATATCAATTATAGCTTAGGGTGAAATTTTGGCATTGTTCTGAAAAACTTCAATTTTTGATGAATAGTGAAACCACTAAGTGGTAGTTAAATAACTGATTTTTTGTTTAAATGAAATATTACCACTTCTGTGATTTGATTTTCAAAAATCCGACATACACGGTTGTCATTAAGAAGTAAAATTTGGTTCAATGAGATTAAAATAATTTTTTGGTGAATAGTAACTTTTAAGTTCTTAATCGCGATTAGAGGTAATTAGTGTAGTTTAAGGTAAAAATAATGTTCTAATAATATGAGATGAGCTTGACACATGTCCTACCCTCATTGGATGTGCCATGGCCGACCAATACAACCCATGGGTCAACTTGGGGACCCCATGGAGCCACTTTAGTTGGAAAATGACATAAATACCTTTTATTTAATGTTAAAGTAAAAAAAATGACACAAACATGGAATGTTTTACTAAAACAATTTTTACATGGGGTTATACAAGTCATAGTTTTGACTATAAATAGTCATTTGAAAGCTAAAAAGATTTCCTACATCATAGTTTTTTTTCTATAATTTTTAGACATTAAATAAAGTAAATTATTTATGACATCATTATGATGCAGCGATGACTTCATTATTTAACGATTTTAATAAACTGAAATGATAATGTACAATCCAAGGCTTACACTTGTCCAAAAACTATTTGATGGATAGATTTCGAACCCCTATCACCATATCCACGAATTATATAAGTGTGGGACCTTTAGAATCCAAAAAGCATTGTATAATAATGTAAAATTTCCTTACTTTCCAAGAGTGCCCCTCCTCTCCTCTTATAAAAGGCCCCCACCTCTATCACATCATTCATACTTTCAGGCCATTTGGCTCGGCCAACTTATGCCCAAATACTCTCCCAACTTCCCTACCTTACTCCTATAATCCTCACTTTGGGCAGAACACTTCCCAAGGAAGCCTTTGGCTCAAATCAAAAAGAGTTACCCGATTTTGAGGTAATGTCTTCTCTAATGATGTTTTCTTTTATTTTTTTTCTCCAACCCAATAAACTATTTTTATTCATTTCTTTTGTAACAACACCAGTATCCTCAATATACTAGGATTTTTTTATAATAAGTATTCGAGCTACACTTACACACACCTACATCTAATGGTTAAAGAACATACAGTTTCTGTGGATGGCGAATTTCTGCCTCACGAAACGATGATTGTTCAACACTCATATAACACCTTCAAAGGTGGCCGTTAAGATGTAACTATATTTATATATGATATATAATATGTTTATTTTTTACTTACGCTTCTGTATTTCTCATTTATGGTATACTTTATGATTTCCATTATGGGTAAAACGCGATAATTTCATTTTAGGAAGTGCGGACTACCGCCCCCTCAAAGTGATTTGAATCGTTAATGCCATATGTGGGATGTATAAAGGATGGAGTAAATGGTATTATACACTATATTATACTGGAATTATATTATAAATTTATATCATTATGATTTAATTCCATTAAATACGAAATAGAAATGAAAGTAGCGTTCATGCGTACGTACGGCTTACCGTCTCCATGAACGGTGCATTTCATTTCTTACCTCTAAATGTTACGTAATATTATAAATGAATGTATATACTGGATATATATGATATATATGACATCTAAATCATGTATATAATTCTGTAGATATTGGATATTCTACCACATAAACAACTTTTAATTATAAGAAGTTTATTGTTGACTCAAGTACCAAAGATCGACAAAACGACCGTTATTAACTTAAATATTACATAATGTTCATAACATTGTAATAAGTTATATAAAAAGGATAATGAAATTAAAAATGTTTCTTAATAAGGTATATATTAACTCTAGTTTATTATTCAAGAGGTTAAAGATTGGTTGAGTCATGTCAGACACGAGGTAAGGGAACTACTTAACCCAACTTCCATTCTTTGGGTTAATCTCCTATTTTCAAATTATGTCATGATATTATTATGTCATATATTGTATTTGTAATTTATTTATGTGTACATATAATGAATACACATAATAGATCTATTTTATTTTAAAAATGATCTTTGTAAGGACTTCGTCTCAATCTCCTTTCATTGAGGCATATTTCGTTTTATACACAACTTTATTTTATATGGTGTATAAACCCCTTTGACTTTTATGTTTATTCAAAAGGAATCTTTTTTATACGAAGCATTTTTCTAAACAAAAAAAGGGAATGTTTTTCTTTCCATACTTATGTGGTGACAACGACTTCTCCGCCGCCGTGACCATTATTTGAGTTTTGGCTTCCTCTACAAGCCATCATTTTTTTAATGAAAAATAAATACAATGTTTTAACTTTCTTTTATTTTGGTATTGAAAATGGTTTTGAAAGAGTTTTTATTATATCAATGTGTTGTATTGATATCTTGTGACTGAAATGTGGAAATGTTATGTTTCCTTTATGCATGTCTTATGTGATACGATTATGTTATGGTTTATGATATGTTTAAGCCTATTCATATGAGGAATGTATTGGACTTAATTAGTGACGGGTGGAGCCCGCTATAGCTCCTCGATGCATCGGTAGGTCTCATGAGACAACTAGACGTGGAATTGGCCGAGGCCCTTTCCCAATTTGATTTATGGTTTTGGCCGAGGCCTTAATCATTTTAGACGTCTTGGCCGAGGCCTTGACAAAATATTTCAGAATGTCTGGCATTATACATTACCTCATTATAAAAGTGGTTATTGATATTGCATGTGATTATTCGACCAGTAGAATATCCATGTGAAGAAGTGAATGGCATTATCTCATTTTACTTTCACCATATTATGTTGAAGTTCATGTTTAAAAGACTTTTTGTTTTATTTATACATTGCCTTAATTGTTAATGATTATTTATGAAAGCTTCCGCAATATTGTTATCCTTACTGAGCATCTGAGCTCACCCCTTTCAATGTTTTAATATTTTACAGGATGTGAAGAAGTATTTTAGGAATGACCTGCAGGGATAGTCAAAAGAGGATATGAGTGTGTACTATGAAGACTTTGTTATTAGTTTTTCACTTTATGATGTAATGTAAGACTTATGAATGTATCTAGTGTTTCCAAGGCTACTAAACAAATCGGTCTTTCGAGACTGGATCTTTTGTGATCATGCCAATGTTACGAAGTAATGCACCGACTCTGGGTAGCAGGGCTCGGGGAGTTACACTAAGATCCCTTTCCCTCTTCCAATTCATGGCCACAGAATTATTATTTCCATTCATATCATTAAATTCTTTCTTCCAAGTAGTTTGTTCTAGGCTTAACATTTCCTCAAAACTATTTGTAAGATCCTTAATCTTCTTATCTTCCGTGTCAAAATGAATAATGACATTATCATGTAATTCATCAGAGATATAATTTCTTCGATTGTCTTCAATGACCAGCTTGCAATCTTTTTACAATATCTTTTATGAGCCTCATAACCAATGAGGAAGTTTTTTAAATCTGCCTCTAGTCTGAAACATTTGTCAATTACCATGGAAACTGAATCTGATTTATGATTTATCCTATGTCGAAGCATCTGGAATATTGATTCTATTCTTAAGAATAAGGGAATGGTACCATCCACCTTTTCAATGACTTAACAACAGAATCATGTCTAAGGGAAGATGATTCTAAATCCGAGTATTTGGTTGGTGAGAATTCTTTTTCTATGTCTCCATATTTCCTCATTGATGAAGCACCAATATCTTTCTTCTTCACCACATGTTTACTAGGTTTATCTAATGCCCCTTTCATTCCATTACCAGCTCTCGGAATGATGTCTTGGGATTTGGGAGATTCATTTTCAGTATCTGATGGATGAAAAATCTTATCTTCATCTACTTCTTCTTTCTTATCTCCTTCCTCAATATCCTCAGGCGGGATAAAATAACAGTTTCTACTTTCCTCTTCAAACAATTTATTCAATTCTTCCTCACCCGTCTCATATTTTCCTAGAGTATCATGTTTTGAAGACTCAACTTCATAATTTTGGATTGATAATTTCTCAGAAAGTCTTTCCATATCATGATAAGCCTCTACTTTACTTAACATGTCCTCAGTATCAACAATTCATTATTCTTCTCCTTCTTCTTACACTTCTTCATCTTTAACTATTTTTTCTTCCTGATGTGATTCAAAAAAAAACCACTTTTTTCCCAGAGTCACAGGATTTGATTCTAGAAAAAGGATTATGGCACTAGGATTAGTTTAGACTCTTTCTCAGAATCTTTGAGAAGAGATTTAACTATCTCAGCATCAGACATTTTCTTCTTTTGCTTCTTTTCTTTATGTTGATTCTCAATCTCTTCCGCAGCCTTTATTCTTAAGGATTTTTCCCTATCAGGGTACAAGATAAACTTAGGCTCCCCTTCCTTCCTATTTTTCTTATCCTCTATCCACTTATCCACTACTTCATCAGGGTAGGTTTTTTTCTTTATTTTCTTTGGTGGTGCTGACCGAGATTCTCTAGCCACAAGGGGTTTTTCTTTTCTCTTCTTGTTCCATATCATTTATCTTCCTTCTACCTTTATTAGAGTTTTATACCTATTTCGGATTCTTTGAAAAAGCATATAATTCTTATTCAGATAGATCATAAAATTCTCCGGATTCAATAGAAAAGCATGTGTTCATTTTTCTTAAGGTATCATCACTCAATATCATTACCTTGTAATTTCTCAGCTTGGAACAACATGGAATTATTAATGATTCGAAATAAAGATCTATAATATTTGAGAGAATAATGGATACCTAATGATTTGAGATTTTAGATTTCCATTATTGATATTCTCAATCATCACCAAGATATATTTAACCAAGTTTATCTTAATAAGGTTCACCAAGAAATACAACATAGAGATATCACTCTTATTCAAAGTTTCCTTACCCCCTTTACTTGGAATTATAAATCCATGAACCGATAATAAAATAAAATTTAAGTTCATATACATGTGAACAATCTTTTAATTATTCACTCCATTCAATCCAAGATACTCTATAGCCATTTCTTTATCAAAATATTCTGATATATTAGGTAATTTGTGAGTATAGAATTCTGCTTGTCCTTCATAAGGAATTCCAATCAGACATGCTGCCTTACTTTAAGAAAGAGAGTAAGTCTTTCCATAACACTTAAAAGAGAACTTGTATATACCTTCTTCCTTGAAGTAACTTATTGGCTCATATAACTCAATAAAAAATTTCAGATAGAATGGATCATGTGCCTTTGGTTTTGAAATACAAAGGCTCTCCCATCAATTCAACATAATATTCTCAGAAATAATAGAGACATATTTTACATAAAATATCAGATCAAATAAACTTTCTCAGTATATCTACCACTAGGATATTTCCTTAACAGTCGTCATATCTTTCTAAAGAGAAGCTTCAGCAGACATTCGAAACTAAGGTGACTTTGGAGATTCAGAACGACCTCAAATACAAGAGGTAAAGCTTTAGAATGAGAAAGCTTTTAAAACTGATGTGGGACAACCATCTGAGGGGCTTTATATAAGAAATTAGGGAGACAGTTTAACTTCCTTGGTTAATTCAATGGTTGAAATAATTATGATTAAATCTGTTGGTTGAGATGATAACTGAAGAATGATTTTGATTGGTTTCAATCTTTTGAGATTTTATAAAATAAACATTCAGATTTAATGAAATTTGAATCTGAAATTTTTTAAAACAGAATGAAAATATCAACAAAAAAAAGTTGATTACGAAAACATAGGAAAGGAAACATACCATTCGAATTTCTTTGGGAAAATTATTATCAATGAGGAAAATTCTTCATGAAGAACTTGTAATTACATAAAATTACTATGAATAATTCTAAAAATGAAAATAATTTATACTACAAAAAAAATTTGACTATGAAAATTTAGAGTAAGAAACTTTTTGGACTACTAAAATTTAGACTATGATAGTAAAAAGTTGACTAAGAAAAAAAATGGACTGGCAAGAAAATGTACTCTCCCTATGAAAAAGATTTTCTTACTATAGGAAGATAGGTTTCAACAAAAAAGTTAATATAGAAGATTATCTTATGGTTATCATTCCTAACTTCTTTTTAATGTATTCAAATATATTATAGGGTAATGATTTGCTGAAAATATTAGTATGTTGACCTTGCATTCTGATTAATTGAAAAATGATATATCCTTTTTGTGTGTGATCCCTTAGAAAGTGATGTCTAATGCCTTTGTGTTTATCATGAGAGTGATGTACATGGTTTTTACTTAATGAAATGGCACTAGTATTATCACACATTATTTATGTTTTGGTAAAACAAATACCATAGTCTATGAGTGTGTGTTTCATCCACAAATATTGAGCACAACAACTTCAAACTGCTACATATTCAGCTTCAGTAGTGGAAATTTCTACTGAGTGTTTTTTTTACATGAACAATAAACCAACGAATCTCCTAATAAATTACAAGTTCCAGATGTAGTTTCCTATTGATTTTATACCCACCAAAGTCATAATCTGAAAAACTTATGAAAACAAAATCATTTCCAGAAGTGTAAAAGACTCCTAAATCCATACTTCCCTTTAGGTAGCGAAAAATACTTTTTTACTTCATTTAGATGAGATTCCTTAAGAATGGATTGATATCTTGCACATAATCATACTAAAAACATTATGTCTGGATGACTAGAAATGAAGTGAAGTAATCTTCCTATCATACCTCTAAAAGATGTTTGAACTACTGGTTTCCTAGCTTCATCAAGATCAAGTGAATTTGAGGAACCAATGGGAGTAATTATACTCTTATTGATGTCCCATCCATTCTTTTTTAAAAGATATTTAATATACTTATGTTGTGATATATAAATTTCTTCTGGTTTTTGAGAAATTTGAAAACTAAGGAAAAATGTTAACTCACCCATCATACTAATTTAAAACTCAGATTTTATTAGAACTTCAAAGGAATAAGTTAAAAAAATATAAGTAGAACCAAATATAATGTCATTAACATAAATTTTAACAATCAATACATTTTTCTTATCTTTCGTTATAAAAAGGTTTGGATCGAAATTTCCCTTAACATAATTTTTTTGTAATAATAATCCTGTAAGTCTATCATACTAGGCATTAGGGGCTTGTTAAAGTCCATATAAAGATTTGGTATGTTTTAAAACATGTTCAAGATGTTTTTTATCTTCAAAAACAAGAGGTTGTTCCAAAAAATATTCCTCTTGAACATAACCAACAAGGAAAAAACATTTAACATCCATTTGAAAAAGTTTGAAGTGAAATAATGATATAAAGGAAAGTAAAATACAAATAGATTCAAGTCTAGCTACTAGAGAATAGGTTTATTCATAGTATATTCCCTCTTGTTGATTATAGACTTTAGAAACTAATCAAAATTTATTTCTTACTATGATTTCATTTTCATTACATTTAGTTCTAAATACCTATTTTACTCCAATAATAGAAGTTTCCTTAGGTCTTTCAACTATTTTCTGGACATTATTCCTTTCGAATTCATTTAGTTCATCTTTTGATGATTTTATCCAATCATCATCGCGTAAAGCTTCATCAGTTCTTTTTTGTTCTAATTAGGAAATTAATTCTTGATGTCCTACTTCATTTATTAATGAAATTTTCGGCCGTATAGGTTGATTTACATCCCCAATGATACTATCACTTGGATGATTCTTAAGAAACAACAGATTTGGATTTTGTAAAACCTGTTCAACAACATATGGTAAGAAATATTATGGGGAAAATGCTTCAGAAATATTTTCTTGAACATTTTCCTTGTCATAAGGATCTTTTATAAAGTGTTGATAATCAGTTTTTGAAAACACATATGAATATATCAGTGGAGGTTGTTTAGAAAAAAAAAGGTATTAGTTTCATCAAATTTAACATTTACTATTTCTTTAACAGTACAAGTATTTTTATTAAAAACACTATGAGCCTTCGAATTTGTGGAGTAGCCTAAGAAAATCACTTCATTAGATTTGGGTGAAAATTTATGTAAATTATCTTTAGTATTCAGAATGAAAACATTGCAACCAAATAAATTAATGTCGGAAAGTCTAGGTTATCTATAATTTCATAAATCATAAGGTATTTTTTAAGTAAATTTCTAATAAAAACACAATTTATAGTATAACAAGAAGTACTTAGAACATCAGGCCAGAAATATTTGGCTATCGAATATTCACCCAACATGGTTCTGGTTATCTCTTGAAGAATTCAACTTCTTCTTTCAAAACACCATTCTGTTGAGGAGTTCTTGGTGCAGAGAAGTAATGATTAATATTTTTTCTACTACAAAAGGCTCAAAATCTGAATTTTTAAATTCTCCTCTAAGATAACTACGAACGGTTTTCAAAGGAATATTTTTCTCATTTTTCACTTGGGCTCTAAATATTTTTAAATTAAAAAAAGATTCAGATTTCTTTTCTAGAAAATAGATCCATGTAAATATAGTGTAATCATCAACTAAGATAAATACATAATATTTTCTCCAATGATTCGAGTTTGTGTTGGAACAAAAAGATCCATATGCACCAATTATAGTGCATTTGTAGTTGAGACTTCACTGACTAATTTAAAACTTGATTTATGGTGCTTTCCATATTTACAAGGATCACAAACTTTTGAAGAATGAAATCTATGCTTCGATAGATCTTTAACTAGTATTTTCGTAGAGTGTTTTCATAGGTTACTATGGATACAGTTTCATAAACTTCTATGCCATAACCTGGAATGATCTTCCATTGCACTATGACTAGGTAGGTATTGGCTTTTATGGTCTTCTATGATTAGTGTGTATACATTCTCTTGCCTATTGGAAGAAAGAATAAACTCTTACTTGGAATTTTGTACTAAATATTTATCATTCCTAAAATTCACAAGGTAACCATCATCACATAACTAAATTATGCTAATAAGGTTGTGCTTAAGACCCTGAACAAATAAAACATTTTAAATCAATGTTTTTTCAAGAAGAACAATGTTACCTATACCAAAAAAATTTCCATGGGCATTATATCTAAAAGTTACTTTTCCTCCTCTCATGTTGATAATCCTTTCAAAGGATTTTTTTTTACCATTCATGTGTCAGTAACATCCACTATCCATTTACAATGTATTGATTTTGATACTATCTTTACTTTCCAGAAAATAAGAGTGTTAGAATTTCGGAACCCAAACATTCTTGTATCCAGAAACTTCAGAAATAAAAATTTTAGGAATCCACATTTTCATAGAGAAATGATCTTTATGAAAACCTAAAGACTGAGTTTTCTTTAAAGAATATTTTTTTCCCAATTCCCACAACACTGAAACTTAGTGCAGAATGGACCTCTTTGAGGAACAAAATAATTATTAATAAAAATAGGTTTTGAATAAGTATAACCAAATCCAAAATTTTTCCTTCAAGGTCGAATTTGGGAATACATCTTTTTAAATTTTTTCTTACCTAATGTTATGTTTTAAAAACACTTCCTAAAGGAAAACATTTATGACTTTAGTTTAATAACTAACTCTTATACTAAAAAAATTAGTTTTAGCACTAGAGTTTGACTCTAAAATATTTTTCTTTGAAATTACATTTTCTAGATCCTTAGAAAGTTTATCCTTCTTGGAAATAACATCCTTAAGGGTTTTTGAAAAACATTCAAAATCATAAATTTTCTTTATAATGATCTTTAGAAAGATCTGATACTTCTTTAGAAAGAATATAAGTTGTATAATTTTCCTTATCATGCTTTTTCTTGACTTTAGAAATTTCATTCTCAAGAAGCATAACAAACCTATGAAATTCATCATAAGTATGTAAAATATAATCTTCATCAGAAGAAGATTCTTCATTAAAAGATTCATAAAATTTATTATCACTATAATTAGTATTCAAGGATAAGTTTTTTATAGATTCATCATTGTGTACCATATCCATTAGACAATGATTTTCAATGAGTAACCTAGCTAGTAAACCAAGATTCTTCTGACAAGAAGATTCATACACTGAGGATTCATTAGAAGGGTCTCCAACCTTAGTACTCTAGGTGTCATTACCTTTCAAAACATTCATAATTTTTTCATTTTATTACTTCTTTATATACTTCTTATAATTCTTTTCCATTCTATAATTTCTCTTAAGCATAGGACGATCTGGCCTTATATGCCCTGCTCTTTTGCATTCATAACAAGTGACATCAGAGTATTTCTTGTCCTATTCTTTCTTTCTTCTTATATCTATATTGAAAGTCTTTCTTCCCATCTATATTGTTCATCCTTCAAGAAAGATTAGCTATTTCATTCTCAAAATTTTCACTTTCACTTGATTTAGATAAAATTGTTACTTTCTTCGAGTTGGATCTTGTAACCCTTTAAAGAGTCATTGATTTAGTAATAGTAAAGGATACACCACCATTGTCATTCTTTTTTTTTCCAATCAGCATCTCTTTTCATTCTTGTATCATGTTGAAGAAGAGTTCCAAAAATCTCATCAATATTAATCTTAGATACTTTCCTATTATCATCAATAGATTTTCTGTTAGATTCCCACTCATTAGGGATGATATCTATAATCGTGTTCACAAGTGCCTCATCATGTAAACCTTTCTCACCCATGGATTGTAAAATATTAACAATAGTCATAAACTTTTGTTGAACCATGCACACTGGTTCTCCATAAGTAAATATAAATCCATGATATTCTTCTATAAGCATAGTTCTTCTAGTTTCTATAAATTTGGATGTATCCAAATGAGTAACCTCCAATTTCGTCCAAATATAATTTGTAGCTTCACAAGAATAAATGTGGCTATATATATTCTTATTCATGGAATACAACAAAGTATTATGTACCTTGTAGTTTAGTTGATATTCTGTATTTTCATGATAAGTAAAAGTTCATTCTTCCTTATCAAGAATCTTGTAATCTCGAGTAAGCATGAAAAAGTTGTCTACTCTAGTGTTAATAACACATGTCTTCATACAATATCTACAATATTCATAATAATTCCCATCAAATATAGGCGGTCTAGTAGGATTATGATTGTAAATCGAACCAACATTCATTACTTCCTTCTAAAATAAAATATATTTCCACAAAAACTTGTTAATAATAAAAGTTTATAAACAATGATAAAAATAATATGCAAGGAAAATATATTCAGAACAATAAAAACTAGAGCATGAAAACTTATATATGAATATTATTATTTTAGATACTGTCTTGGATACCAATTGTAGGATCAAAATATGATGTAGATGCTCAATATACAAGAGGGGTGAATTCTATACTTTAAAAATTCCTTTTGAACATTTAAAGTTTATATAAAACATTCATTTTTAACCATAAGAAAAACAATGTTTAATAATGCTAAAATAGGTAAATTCGCAAGAACTCTTAGTTCTATAAACATGCTAGGTTATGGATATATGGTTCCAGAAATGAAACATAAGAAAATTTTATAAAGAAAAATAGTATACCTTAAAGAATATAGAATCCTACTAATCAGAGTATACATGTACAAGAAATTATAAGATAGTTATACATCCCTTATTAATCAAAATGTTTCATAATAAAAACATTAAATAATACAAGTAACAAGTATGAAATCTTTTAACCCAAAGAGTAGGGTATCCAACAACCTTTGAAAAAGGTCCCTTGATTTATACTTTCCAGGAAGTATTTAATTCCCACACAAGGGTAATCCCTCGATTAGAATATCAGAGTTTTTCTTGTTATCCCTGCGATCCCTCAAACATCAATGTAGTCAGCACCTCTATCTTCCTTATCAAGGAAGTAAAAAAACATTACGGTATTCGACACTTCTGTCTTCCTATCCTCTGAAATCCGGGATTTTATAAAGCAACAATCAGTGTCACACAAAGAAATCTGAACAAGATGTTCAGTATCCACAAATCATGACAGTCTCTCTCTATATATCACTTCATTGGTATGTAATCTCTAGATTTATTTATCAGAAATGATCTCGTTCGAATGAGCACCTATTTATTTGGATTTCTCTAATGGTCAACTCCCTCCCCCAGTGGTCATATTTTTCCTTGTATCTCCGAGGGACCTATACATGTGTCAATCAAACAATGGTTAATTAGAAACAGAATGCACGACATCGTTTCATAACTAAAACAAGGTTAAGAAAAATATGGTTGCTTAAACAAATCCATTTTTTGGAATCTAAGGAAACAATAGTTCAGAATCAATGAAAATAAACATTTAGAGTCTATATTACATGGATATTCAGATTAAGTTTTTCAAGGAATTCAGAATCATAAATATATGGAATTCAGAGTGTTAATTATAATGGATTCAGAATCAAGATTCTAATGAATTTGGATTCTGAATTCTGTGTATTTAGAGTCTGGATTTAAGGAATTCAGAGTCTGAATTTTGAGAATTCAGTGTCTGAATTCTAAGTAATTCGGAATATGATTTTCAAAGGAATTGAGAGTATGAATTCATAGGAATTCGGAGTCTTACTTCAGGGGAATTCAGAGTCTAATTTCATATAATTCGGAGTTCGAATTCAAATAATTCCGAGTCTGAATTAAAAGAATACAGAATCTGGGTTTAGAGGAATTCGGAGTCAGAATTCAGAGAATTCGAAACCCGAATTCAGTTTCTGAAAAAAAAAACTCTATATCTATGTATTTATAGGATTCAATGGGTTTTAGATGTGAAACTAAATTTTAAACATAGGAATGAAAATAGTTTGATTTAGATGAAATATAACATGAAAAATGAAAACAATGGTATGTATAAAATTTATTTGAGGAAGGATAATTTCCTTGTTAAGCTAAATCTTCAGGAAAATAAAATTTTCCTTTAGATATCTTTTTTTTGATTTTCAAAACATAAATGAATAGAAAATTTATATGGAATCCTTATTAATTGAAAAATATTATGTGTGGGACTATTATTTCACTATAATTCAAGGGAAACTGTTTTATATATCATGATAAGTTTTTGTGATTTGTTGGAAATTTCTTCACAAGATAATTTAAGGGAAATCTATTATTTTTTATAAGATAAGTCACATAATTTTTTCATTATTTTGAAGAATGTTCACATGAATTTTTATTAATTTTGGTCAGAATATATTGGTTTTTTTGTTACAAACATTATGTGTGGGAATCATTAGGATTGGATATATCGTTATGTTTTTTAATAATTAATGTCTTTCAAATAATTATTTGATATTCCTATTTTTGGTTCCATATATTGTGATTATTGTGTTTTGTTTCCACAAACCTAGACTACAATACATCATTGATCATTTTATATCACACTTCATATATATTAACTTCTGATCAATCCTCATCAATCCATGATATTTTAATTCAAATATTTCTAATAAGCTCATAATTAACATATTCTTATTATCTAACCCTTTATGACATATTGATATGTTTTTCCTTTAATGAGAATTTTATCTCACCACTTTCGTATTATTTCCTCTAACATTTTTATGAATATGAGTATAATATTTAAAATTATAATAAGGGGATATAGTGTGGTAAAATAATGGAGGAATGTAATAATATGTGAAATTACTTTTTTATATTTCTAATATATAGAGACACTAAACCATTATAGTTCAAGTATTTTTGTTAGTATTTATGAGATATAATGTCCAAATTATGGAAATATATATACATCTATTGAGTAATCATACTTGGTATCAAATACTACATTCAATGAATATGTTTTTATTATTGGAACACATATTCCAAGTCTATGGAATCTCATGTAAAATGGAATATTGTAAGTTAAAATGATAATAAATTACATTACATAACAATTACATTGAATAGGATATGTCTCTTAATAGTTGATCATATAATCTCAATAACAATAAGCAATAAAGATCAGGATAATACGAATAAAATTGGTTTTCTATCTATTTTATATACAATACCTACTCATCCAATAATGATAATAATAATTAAATGGATGAATATTATGTTTAATAAATCAATTTTTATTGTTAGGAAAAAATATCATATTTAATAGATACATTCATATCAAGAAATTATATAAGGAATTCTTATATTTGGAACATGTAATAATATGAAATATTGTAATATGATTAAATATATAAATATCTATTATAAAAATAAATTATGATGACCTATTATCCGAATAATGACCAATATATTTATATAGGAAAATGTGGTGTGTATATATATATATATATATATGTATATGTATATGTATTTAAGTATTCAGATTATAAAACTCTCATACTAAATTAATTCATATTATAAACAAAGATGATAATTTAAAAATCATGAAAGGATTACATACAATGTCTTCTTAATTATATAATCATTAGATACATTAACCACAAGAAAAATTGAATTTTTATCAAGAACTACCAAACGAATAGGTTTTAACTATAATATATTGTGGTATTTGAATTTATACCCCATCTATAACACCCTGATACATAATGATATATTTATCCCTAAATAATTTTATTTCTTTGATAGATTTTATTACAAGGAGAAATAAGTTTAGACAATCTATGAATCATTATTAATGGATTATATGTTCATTAATACCTAGCCATTTGATTGGTGCGTAAGAATTTTAATAATTCAATTATTAAAGATATATTCTCTACATTTTTAAAATTAATTCATTATTTAGAAAATTAGTATGATTAAAAACAAAAACTATTTGAAAATAAAAGTGTTGTTTTTTATAAATAATGTTTTTATGCATGCAATGTATTATATATAATAAATTATATTTATCATTATGGGTTAATAGTTTTAAGGTTTTTTCTATTTACTTGATTAATTTTTTTAACCATTCTTGATATATTTGTATAAGAAAAGGATAATAATAAATTGAAGTTTCTTCTTAAAATAGGATTTTTTATAAGAAACTTGTTTTAGTAAAATTCAGTGAAATTAATATAAAACTAATATCTTCCATTTATAAGTATTTAATTATATAAAATTTAATAAATAATTTGAATGGGGATGTTAAAATTTGGTAATTAGGCTCATTTTTTTGTCAATATTTATAACATCCTTAGCAATTTTTGTTACCAAGGTAAATGGTAAATTTGTTAAATAATGTTAAATATATAACGATAAGGCTTACAAAACTGTCTTTAATACTTTGACTAATTTAATATTTAGAGTCCCATTAATCCAGATTCATCCATGATTTTGTTATGTGATGTTATATGGCCATTTGTATTAAATTATGACCTTTATATTATTTTATTTTATGAAAAATATAACATGTCACACTCAATTTTTAATTAAATAAAATATTTTTCATATGGAAATTTAAAAGATATATATTCATCTAAAAAAATTATTTTTTAATAAAAAATATTTATCTACAAATTGGTAATTTATTTTTAAATTTTTTAATAGAATAATTACCTTGGTTGCTTAAACAACTCAATGCATCAAATTATATTATTAATAGAGAAATAAAATTAATGACAATAAAATATTATAATTATTATAATTTTTGAGAATTAATTTTACCCATGAATTTTCAACATATATATTAAATATTAGGGATGTTTTAAATCAATATATTTTACTTCCCCATTTTTATTAATGAATTTTAATTGAAATTTAATTTATAGTGTCCAAATTTATTGTAATGATATTTTATCAATGTAATATATTATTAATTTATTTAAAAATACAAAAAAATGTGAAATAATACAATTTTTTTTCATATGATAAAAAATTTCAATAATTTTCCATTTATAGTCTCGTATTCACCCCTAATGTAAATAGTAACAACATTTAATGCTGAAAAATTTGTTGATTTAGTTAGAATTCTAATAGATTAACTAAGGGTTTATCAAAATGATAAGGTTTATAATTTTTCAAAAACTTTTCTAAAATGATTTTTTTCATGGGATTATCACCCAATACCATATTATCTTTTTATTAATTTAAATTTTTAGCTATTTGGATTTCAATTGTATATATTATAATTTAGTCTTTGGTAAATTCCAAAACTACCCCTCATATCAATTATAAAAGGATCCCTCCTCGCTCACACTATTATACCACATTGACCCATCTATATCCACCAACCTCTTACAAAATATTTTCCAAAATTCCCATGTAACATTATTAGGTTCTTTTCTTAAGAATATATTAACTGGAGAGTCTTTTATGTGATCTATAAAAGAGTTATTTCGATGATGAGGTAATCCCCTTAAATGATCAATTTAATTTTTCATCTATTATTCAACTCCACTGAATATATGTATTTTATCACACAATTTTTAAATTATGTATCATAAATATTGTGAAATTATTTTGATAAAAGTAGAACACAATTTTAAAACATCTTTCCCATCAAACAATAGTGGAATGTATCCCTCATGCGTACATATGGATTGTTAGCCCCATGTACTGATACAATTCGTTTTTCATCACTATATTTTATTTATTGATATTATGTAGGGTTTAATTTATATATATTATATTCCAAATAATTATACTTTAGTAATGATAATATCATATATACCTTCTTACCAGCCAATCCATTGGTAAACGATAATGTCTTTCAAATGTACGTGTGATTTACCACCTCCCCAATTTGATGACTTTCATTTTTTATTATATATTACACGGAACATAATAAAAATGAATTTTATGAATATATATGTTATATATTAAATAATAATTTTTAATTAATTTTTTACAAATATTTCTCAATATTTTAATCCACCAATCATAAAAATAAAAAATGTTTATGCTTATGTATGACATACCGTCTCATTGAATTTTGTAATTA
Source organism: Viscum album (assembly GCA_963277665.1). NCBI lineage: Eukaryota > Viridiplantae > Streptophyta > Magnoliopsida > Santalales > Viscaceae > Viscum > Viscum album. The sequence continues at coordinate 20,394,762 of OY728159.1, read as the reverse complement.
GTTTTTATATTGACAATTTTTATGAATGATTATAAATATATATACAAATTTATAATGAATATATATTATTTTTGTACCAATATTGTTATTCTTAATATTATGGTACCATGATCAATGTAATGATTTGGACCACTGAAGAGAAACATTATTGGAAAATAAAGCATTTATCAGCAAAAAAAGTGATTTTGATAAACAAAATTATTATTAACCCAATTATAATATTTTCTCAAAAATCATACGTTGAATGATATATATTAATATATTGATGGAATTAATCTATAATAAATCCATATTTATTATACGGTAGTTTTTAAGATGAATGTGGAATATTAATACTTGGGGAAAGGTTTTATTTTACAATATCACAATTAATCATGAATTTTTATTTTTATTTATCTATTGGGTAATATTTCGATTTTATGTTAATTTTCTATAAAAATGTTATCAAACCTAAAATTGGTTAGAATCCTTTTTACATATGTTTAACTTTTTACAAAATGGTTTGAAATAAATCTTTTTTATTTTTCCTGACAGGGTACTTGGTGACTTTTCCAATAGAAAATTTGAAGTAATTTTTTTAACATATAGGTTATTAGTAGACTTCCCCACCATCACTAAGACTCAATTATTTTAATATTAATTTAAAATATTACATGTTTTTAAAAATAAAATTAGATCATTCATAAGTGCACATATTTTTGAAAAGTACATGTTTTTTACACATGTAAAAGTTATTTTCCTCAATAATTATTCCAAGTGATATTACAAAATAATTTTCCATCTATGATTTTATACATTAACAAAACAAATAATTATATGGGGATATTATCCAATGATACCATCTTTATTAATTATTCGGATGGATTATTATTATGATAAAAAATGAAATTTCTATGAAAAATATTAATTTTCCTTTGGTTATGATATGATGAAATGGCTATAAAACCCCTTTCATTCATGTTTTATACTATGATAATGTGTTTATAAACCCCACTTATTTTGATGAGTTTTTATATTATGGATTTGTTATGATCTTATGGAACACATAAGTATGGTTTTCATTATGTTATTGTCGGGACCTATATCTCCCAGTTATGAATTTTTTAAAGTATTTTATCTCATGATATAGTTGTGGGAAACAAGTTTAAGTTCATAATAAAATATAGAAAAAAGTCAATGTTCATGATATATTAGGTGAAACAAGTCAATGTGCTTTATCTAAACTACTAAAAACGTGTTTATACCTAATACCTTGGTATTTTTAGTTAACCTTGACATATGAAATGGTTCCTATACATATGACATTTCCACAAACCATAATGACATGTACTTATGGTTCATGATTTATTTATGATGAATTATCATTATTATGATTGATTTATTTTGAAATACTAAGGTTTTATTCCATAATTCATGTATATGATCTTTTTTATATTAGGTTTGAATTTCATATGTTATTATTAAGATCATATTCTTCCATATGATCATCAATTGATATCTCACATATTTACTCTTATTGATCATTTCAGATAACCCTTTTCTTATGCATCCACTCCCAAGTTATGAAGAATATTATTATTAGGGTTTACCAATGAAGAGTACCATGATGGAAGATCTTTCTTGGATGTGTCTTTGACCCTTAAATTTTAAAAATGATTTTATATGTAATCTCAAAGACCCTAAACCATATGATCTTATTGTGGATCACATTGTTATATATTTAATATTCATTAAAATAGATGTAATAATTTCGTATAAATATCTTGGGCCATTATATTTGGAATGCATGTATGGTTTAGTAAACATTTATAGATTATGGGTATTAATATTTTGTGAAGACCTTGGGCGATAGTTCTATGTATAGGGTAAAATGATAAATTATTGATAACGATCATGACTGGACTAGGTTAAACTGAAGGTGTAATAAGAGAAGGTGTTGTGATTTAGAAATTATATTATTGATTTGTTAGAATTATGTGGTTTTCCATTTCAATTATTGTTTTTCTCAATATTATTTTTGGTTTGTGTCGATGGAGGGAATCTGAATTAATAGTGTTAATACTGTATGTGTTGGACAATGTAATTATTTTACACTAGAGAAACCACTTTTTATGAGACATGGAATATAGATTCTAGCAGTTATTCTCACATAAAATTCATAGGATATGAATCAGGATGAGTTTTAAAATTTTCAACTAAGGGAACAATGTATTGTTATATATTTTAGGAGGCATTATACAATACTTTTTTGTTGATATAATGAACTACTAGTGGTTTATTAATGAATAAAAAATATAGAGAAAATATTTTTCTATTATTTAATGCTCAATATATGAATTCTATTACTATTTTTATATCATTTGGAATATAAAGAAAAAATGTGGGACTATTATAAAGAATACAAGGATTGAGAAATAAATTGTATCAATGGAATGAGTCTAGTTTAATAGGACACTCTACAAATATGTACTTACCTTATATTATATATACAACTATAAAAAAATAAATTATCAATGAGAGAAAATGATGATGACTCAATTGGTACCTATTATGAAAATTTTAAAATTCATGCAAGGTATTCATCAATTTTAACTATTAAGTCTAATTGTTTCATTGATTGGTTCTTTTTTAGACTAAAGGCATGTCTGTAATTGGAATTTGAAATAATAGTATTAATTAGATATGAAGAAATTTATCAATGTGAACTTAATGTAGAAATGGAAATTGAAGATTACCACTATTACAATGGTTTTGATAAGAAAATAATGATCATGTTCCAGGAAAACATTTATAAATAATATATTGGAATGTAATTTCATCTACATTCATGCTAAAAATGTTAGAAAAAACATTGAGTGATGTGTTTTAATGTAACTATGAGGTTTGATATATATTGAAAGCTGGGTCATAAATCCCATGAATATTGAAAGGTGATAGATAAGATTGTTAATGAAATAGAAGAAACTATGATATCAGAAAATGTGTCACCCAAAATTAAATTCTATAAAATCAAGGAGAATGTTAATTATTCTCTATGGTACATGAATTTGAAAGTTATTGATGATCTGCATAGATAACCAATTAATCTTAAAGATAAATAAAAATAGCGTGTGATCATTCCTTCTAAAGTGGGTAAATAGAATTAAATAGTAAAAGTTACAATTATCATCAAATGTCATATAACTAATGTCTTATTTGATTATGGACCACCCACTACCATATATCTAATTAATTTTGTTAGTGTGTCATTGTACCGCCTCAATAATTAGATTTTCGGTTAGCTGTGATAATCACGAATTTAACAGTTGTTTCATCTCTTATTTATGGTTATTTTCTAATCAAAATCTGTGGAAAATTTATTCATATAGATCATGTGACTCCCCTATTATTTAAATTATATGATATTCATGACATGGATTTCTTTTATCTATATATATCTCATATCAGTTTCCATGGAATAAAACTCAAATTTCAATGACATCATATTTAATTTCCTTAATATAATTTTATGAATTCTTGAATCAACTACATATGGATTATTGAGAATGGATTAAATACCCTAGTGTGTCACTATGGGGTGAACATATTCTATTTCTTATAATATGGGGTTATTTTATATTTTAATTGATTATATAGAGTGAAAAAAATCATAATTATGAAAATGTATCGACTGCCTAATAATGATGATTTTTTATCAACAATACAGATCTCACTACTATTACAAGATTAACATTTATTATGGATATCATTAATTGAGTTTTAATATAGTGTATATTCAAAAATTGAATATTTTATGAGGTATGGACACTATAAATTTATAGTGATTCATTTTGGGCATTCTTAGTTCCCCTCTATCATTATGGACTTAATGAATAGAGTATTTTGAGTCTATATTGATCTGTTTGAGCTTGTATTTATTGATTAAAATATACAACATTATAATTTCAATAAATATAATGATGATGACTTGAGGATTCTGATTTAGACCATGAGGAAGGAAAATAATTGTGAAAAAATTACCATGTGTAAAGTTTTCATTTAGATAGTTTCATTTATGGCCATTGTAATCTAATATGAGAGTATATCAGTACATAATTCAAACATCTATGCTATTTAAAATGACATTGACCAAAACTTATTACTAAAATCCATAGTTTTCATTAGTAAGTTAGATATTATTGACATTTAGTGAATGATTTCTCATGATTATCTAATCCACTATCAAAGTACACTTATAAGAGAGTTATGTTGATATTGATATATGAATATGAATAAAATTTAAATGATATGAAAATAATGTTATTCAATGAACTTTTTATCTCACTAACCTATAGTGAATAACTATTTAAGATCTATAGTGATGCATTAAATAAGGGACTTGGATGTGTTCTTATGAAAAATCATGTGGTGATACATTATGCATTAATCAAATTGAGAGGCGAAGAGAAAAAGTACCAAAAACTTTATTTGGAGTTATAAATGGTAATTTTTTTCATTTTATATATATAGGTAATACATATATAACACACCTATTTTTTCCAATATTTTTTTCAATAAACCTAATTTATTTTATATTTGGAATTTTATTCAACACTGAATATAGGCTAATTAATATGAAATAAAAAAGTTATGTTTTTTACAATAAACCATGATTATCATTCATTCTATGATAAAATAAGATAATATTTTCTTACACACAAAACCTACATGTTTTTCATCATAAATAACACTAACTTAAATTTAGTAATATGCAACATCGAGTTTCTATGAAACAACATTTTTTAACATTTAGTAGAATGAGATAGTTAAAACATAGATGTTATACATAATTATATGAATTGTAATATCAAATTTTATATATTAATCATAATGGTTTTAAATAAATAAAACATAAGTATGATAAAATATTTATTTTTTCAAAAATTGATTATATGATTTTGAAAACAATTTTATCGAAACAACTGCTTTAATATACTTTTGTAAAAAATAATAAAATTAATTTCATATATTTTGGGGAATTTAATATGTTAAATATACATAATTTGTGAATTAATAATATCCAAATTATCTTATGGTGAATTTTTTGGATTATTTTGAGAAACATCATTTTTGGATGAATAGTGAAAAAATACCGAATTTTAATAAAAAATATATTTTTATAATTTATTTACAAAGTAAAATTATATTTTGGGTTTGTATTAATATATCAATTTAGGTTTTATATTTATTAATACAATTTAGTTTATTATAATCATTTCGATATTTAATTTACATATAAAATCAAAATAAACATTCAAATATTTCCATTAAAAATATTCTTATCGCCACGTCAGTGAGATTAGAATTAAACATAGTCTTTCTACTTCTCTGAGAGTGAATTGAAATAATTAGACATAAAAAATTATAATCAGTATAACATTTATAGTATAATAAGATCAACTTAATTTTTTTACGAAAAATATTAGTGAAAATGGTTTAGATTAATTAATGCAATTAAGGTAAAATTAAGATAATTAAGTGAATATACATCAAAATAAAGGGCTCAATGGAACTATATAATTATCCAAAAAAATTTATTTCCATATTTCATCCATAAAAATTTCATTATTGGGTTGGGTTTTTTTGTGTATTTTTCTTAAAAATGATTGTACACCTAACTTGTTTTAAAATATGAAATATTAGTGAAAATAATTTAGACTAATTAATGCAATTAATGTAAAATTAAGATAATTAATGGAACATACATCAAAATAAAGGGCTCAAATGAACTATAAAATTATCCAAAAACATGTTTTTCGATATTTTTTCCATAAAACATTCATTATTGTGTTGGGTTTGTTTTTTGGTCACTTTTTTCTTAAAAATTTTTGTACACCTAACTTGTTTTAAAAGATGTAATTTGTGTCCCATGCCTCCCTTTTAAAACGTCACCACCTCTCCCCCTTATTTACACCTATCCAGCCACTTAATTTCAGAATATATAGACCCAATTAACATTCCAACTTCCCTATATCACAAAATTATTCCTCTTTATGGGCACAAATCCAACCAAGGAAAACCTTTGGTGCAAACCAAAAGGATTTACCCAAAGAAGAGGTAACATCCTTCACCATGAACCTTTTGAATAATATATTTTCCCACCACCAAAATTATTCTTATTAAAATATCATATAATGAAAAAATATCCAAAATATACTAATATGTTTTTATTCTTAGGGTTATAACTTCACTTAAACACACATCCATTTAATGGGTAATGAACTTAACATTATTGTCTACGATAAACTACCACATCACAAAATGATTTTGTTCATTTTAACTTCACCACCTCTTATGGTTGGTAATTTTTCTATAAAATCCCTTTTTATATGAAATTTATGATTTATTTATAAATTTTTAGTAATTATATGAATCATACATTCTTTCATTCCATTATGTGTAAGAATGATAATTTAGTTCAGGGAAGTGTGGACTACTGCCTATTTAAAGCGATATTATTCTTACACCTTACATGGAATGTATTAATGATTATATTAGTAAAATTATATGATATATATGAATTAATAACCCCACATTAATATATATATATATATATCATTTAATTTCTATCTTTCAAAACATCTATAAAGGGTAACATCATTCATGAGTACATACGACCTACCGTCTCCATTAATTGTGTATTCTATTTCATACGTATATAATATATAGACTATTATAAATACTTATATAATGAACATGTATGATACATACTACATGTATTAAATTATGGAAAAAATTAAATAATTTTCCAAGTAAAATGGTCAATAATAACATGTAAAAACACTTATGATAAACACATCCATTATTACCAAAAACATTAATTTAACATGGAATTGATAATAAATAGATAATATAATTCCATATTTAAATCATATATAGTATTAGATATAAAAATATGGTTCTGTGGTAGTTTTACAAGAGAAATATATTTATAATACATGAAGTTTGAACATGTCCAAATAATGTCAAAACTTAATGTAAGGGAATTTCGTCTCACATTATTGTTTTGTGAGATAAATAACATATTCACCGATCGTTTTTACTGTTTGGTTTATATAAATCTCTATAAAATGTTATATCATTAGTTTCCCTTATTCAATGATATTGAATTATTTAATTTATGTAATAATTTCATGGGGACCATGAATCTAAAGATACATAATCAGTAAGGGTTTTATCGTCTAACATTTATTTTTCGGTGACACACATGCCATGTTCACCACCTATTTCTTATATTTGTTGTGTTTACATCCCATGGATGTATTATATGTGTACATTAATTTAATTTAATTTTATTTAAATATACTTTTTATTAATTTTATTTCATGGGTTTTATTTTTCATAAGATACTAAATCATTAAAGTAATTATGTCTTAATTTTCTTTCTATGAGAACCATGTCATGTTATAAACCTATATTCATTTACAAGGTGCTTGTAATTAAATTTTAAAAGTTATATCATGAACCTAATTAATTTAATTATATTTTATGATTATTTAATTTAATATTCTTTCATGTTGAGTATAATTCAAAATTACCAAGTGGTAAGAGTTTATTGAAACAGTCTCATCATTTAACGTGATTGTTTATGATTATGATTCCGCTAATGAAATAATATAATCCAATCATGATAAAACTGATTAAATTTATTACCCACTATATATTTATGATTTATACATGTATTATTATAATTTTACGTATCTTTGGTACTTAGTATAATTAATAAATTTTTCCATGAAAACCCGACTTCATTTCATCATTTGGTCAGAAATCTGTGTTCATTCAAAAACATTTTTTCTAAAACTGATTTATATTTAAAAACTGTTCCAAATGTTTTCAATTATATTTTATAAGATTTTGAGGTAAATAGTTTTCTATTTTTTTCAATATTATTTTATTATTTCTCAAGGAAAAATGTTTTGAATTTTTTTTTCTATATTCATTTATATGTTTTCAAGGGAAATGGGTGTTAAACTTTTATCATAATTAATTTATAATATTTCATGTATAATTTTTTTCAAAATTAATTCAGGAAATATTTTTATGTTTTAAAATAATTTTAAAATAAAATTGTTTTAAAAATAATTTTAATTTTTAATTATAGGTTTTAATGGTTTTCTGAAAGAAAAAAAGTTTTCTAAAATATTTTAATTCTTGCATTATATGTAATAAAATTTATTTCAAAAAAATGTATGAAAAATTATTTATGTTTTATAACTGTTTTCTAAGAATAAAATATATTTTCTTTAATAAATGACTTAATAGAAATTTTGGATAATTTTTCTAAAATAAACTCTTTTTCAAATTGGTTTTCTGAAATGGATTTTCAAAGAAAGTTTATTTTCCTTGAGTAATGATTCATGTGATCTTTGAATTCCTTATACATCTAATATTTCATCCTTTTCATATATTGATCTATATTGGGTACATAATACAAGAATACAATTCATATTATATCTTGAATGGTTCATGTTTTAATGGAATTATTTTAATGACACATGTTTATCATCCATATGTTTTATTCTTCTGATATACCCTTCCTCTCACAAGTTATGCTTTGATGAAATGATTTTGAATCAAATACTTTTTCTATTATTTGTAATGTGATGAATCTTTTTGGATACCTAGTTCAATTCATGTGTTATGTTATAATGTTTATGAAACTCGTATCTTTTTAGGATTCATGATATGATTAATGTTGTATTATCTTAAGAAACATGTATAAATGATTATATTGTGATATGGATAATGCATATATCTACCTAGAAATCAATTGATAAAGATTGATATCTCATGAGATAATGGTGGGAATTAAATCGACAGGGTTGATACACTATGGGAAGATATGTAAACTTGATCCCTTACAAGGAAACAACTACGATTGGGGATAGAGGTGTGTCAATCCCAATAGGTGTTGTAACCATGAAGACAGAAGATGGCGAAACCCAATCCACTATGGGAAAATGGTGAAACCTAATATACTATGTGAAGATGGGGAAACATGGTCCCTTATAAGGAAAGTACATTGATCGAGGATAGTGGGGTCTCTTTCCAAATATGAGTAGCCCTTATGAAGTTACCTGATATGCTATAGTAATATGTATTTACTTATAGGGAAAAATATTACATGTTTACGTGAATTCTAGAATTTGATGTATTATTCCTATATAATTTTATCAGGTCATAAGATATTATTTCCATTAATAATCATGTCATATGAAATTACAATATTTATGACATGATTCATGTTTCTAATCTTTGATATGCAGTGTATTATCTTCAAATGTTGTAACCATGATCTCTTAACTATATATTGATGTTATGAATATGTATTTATTTTATCTACCCTTAGTAACATTTAAATTCATTCCTTTATTATGTTTCCCTTCCTGATGTTATGAAGATTTTTTTGATGTTGATTTATTAAGGGGTGATATTTTTATGGGAATCATTTAATATATTTCACTCAGTTAGAATATTCTTTTTCTATGTTTCTAAATTCCATAAACTAATACAGTCATTATCCATTGGTTTGTGAACTTTCTTAATTATTATGAATATATTATGTAATTTCTATGTCCATTAAGACTTAGTTATTATATCTATTATCAAATAAAAGGTTTAGTCAACCATTTGAAATAAGGATGATAAAATGTTATTGATATCCCTAGAAATATTTCCAAGGATATGTATAAGGATGTCTCTTAAGATATGTTTTAGGATGAGGAAAAGTATAGGAAAATGTTATTATATTTTGGAAAACAATAGATCTATTAGAATCGTAGAAATACATCCATTTCTGGAAAATTAATTTTGTCTTGGATCAGGAACAGATATACTAAGAAGTAACTACTCCAAGAAGGTGTATTAGGCATATCTCAAGCGTAACCTTATACAAGATAATGTGTCATACTATGAACCTAGTTTAACACTAGCTAGGGATGTGATTTTTGAATTTTAAAAACATTCACGTACCATCCTTTTATATTAATAAAAATTTTGTATATGAAAAACCAATGATGATCATATGATGTCCTAGATTATGAATGGTGTTATAATTTGGACATCCTATGTTTTGAATTTCCATATGTGGTTTCCTTGTTTTATATTTATTACTTACTCAATGTTATCTGGTTTGATTCAATCAAGGGTACTAGAAGAAATTTTGGTTTCATTTAATGGGATGGAAAATTTTCTGATGAGTAGTCCAATGGGATTTTCTTTAGAGAGTAATATATTTTTATTATGATGAATCATCTATTGTGATATATGATTAACAATTTTACCTTCAATTTTATTAATAAAACATCAATTATGAAGAGTATTGACTTTTATAAAATTTCAATTTGTAAGGACCATATGGGAAATATTATTTTTCTTTTTTCATGTCAAAAAGAAGGAAAAAATCATTGAGTAATACCTCTATTAGTGGTGAAGATCTTTTCTATGTGTATAAAAGTGTTATAGATTGCTGAATTTTCATGGAGTTCAATTACTTATCTATGGAGAACATGTGAATTACCCAAATCAATTACCTATCATAATAATTTACATATATACCAAGGGTGGACCTATTCATTTCTAATAGTTAAATTGTAAAAATTACTATATTTATGAAAATGCATTCCAGAATTATGAATTGTGACCTATACAAGGATTTTTTAGTTTATGTTTTTTCTATGGATTTACAAGAATTTTTTTAATGGTTCTAACAGAATATAAATGTGATTTCATGAAAGGTGATATTTTGATTAAGGGAAGGAATACTATATTTTATTCTTTTTTATATAATTATGTTTGGATAAAGATATGTTGGATATGAATTATTAATCTGGATGGTGTTGATTACCTCAAAAATTATAATGGTTGTTTTGAAAAAGTATCCTATGTTATCATGGATTAAGATTAAAACATTTGGAATTTAAGGAATCAATCTTGTAATATTTGGAATGTGGAATCATAAATATTATTTAAATGTCATTATGGTAATTCATGTTACTAACATGATTCAAGAGAATATATGATGAGTGTATTGACATGTTTGGAATTTTATAACAAAAAGATAATTTTTGATATATGGGTAATTATTCTTTAGTTGATTTCATGACATTATTTCTAATTTTTTTGGATTTTCATATTCAATAATGGGTAGAAATTCCACTATTTATGAAAATTTTACGTTAAACATTAGATAAATTATTTATTAATTAAGTTTTTCTTGAAAACCATAGTTAAAAGGATTCTTAGTGATTAATCTTATTTCCAAGATATCCAAGATATTTATTTATAAAAATAAAAAAAATGTGACTTTAGAGAAAGAAAAATTGTTTTGTCGTGTGATAATTGATCATGTCTGGAAAGGCCATAGTTCTTGAACCCATTACCGTTGGAGGATAAGGGGTTCACAACTACCACTAGCCTACACAATGACCTGGTTAATGATTAATTTTCTTAATTAAAAAATTTTATGAATAAATATTAATGATGAACCAGTAGTTTAACATTTTAGGTATAGAGATCAATTATTTAACCATATTTACATTCGAAGAATATTCAGATTACAATGTTAAGACTTGCCATAATTTTACGGTCCTTAAGAGTGTAATTTAGTGCTTCATGCATCATTGTTATATTATTAATATCAATTTATTGAAGTGTTAGATGAATTAAAAACTAGTCAAAGAAAAAATAAAGACTACAATTGTGTTTAATTAAATATATCAACTCATTATATTTCCTTATACACATTTTCAATAAAATAATTACTCAACATTAGAAAATTGAAAAAAAATGTTTATCCTATTACCTTCATTTTTTTGACCCAATAGAATCTTATATCATCACAAATTTATTACTTAGTTTCCTTCATATTTTCATCAATAATTCTATTTTTTATAGTATATGACCTCAATCAAACTCCATGAATATTAACAATTTTCATATAATTCAATGTTTTTACTTCCCATCTATGTTATTTCACATGGAGACCCAAATATGAGTTAAGCTGGGTAACTTTTATGGTTCTGACTATCCGTTTTTGATGGAAGTTTCAAATAAATTTTTATTATATGGTTCATATTAAAAGAACATAAAAGTAATAAACCATTTATAAACCACTAAACATTCTAGGAAGTCAATAATTTTATTTTGTGTGTAATGTAATAACCTGTTTATTTATTTTTGTTTCGATTTCATTCAATGTTTTTGATATTTTTTATTTCATAAAAAATTAAATATATCTTGTATTAAATGAAAGAACAAGGTTATTATTTATTTTTATAGTAAAACATGTTAATATTATATTCTAAAATACCCTATGAAATGTTTTAACTACATGTAATGCCGACATGGCTTGCATTTTTTACAAAACCAACTTGGCTTGCATTACACGTAGCACTGAGTTTCTATGAAACAACAATTTTTTGTAACTTTTTAAATGAGATAATAATAAAATTGTTATTAAATATAATAATATGAATATCAAGAAGAAAATTTAAAATATTATTTATAATTTTTTATATAAATAAAACATAATGATGATAAAACGTATATTTTTTTGGTAAAATCCTTATATGTTTGGAAATTTTATTTTCTCAAAATAACATATTTTTATGTCCTAATTGGAAGAATAATAAATTTAATTATAGATTCTTAAAGTTAAATTTTATAAAATAAAAATAATTATTTAATTTAGAATTTCGAAATTTGGTCAGGGTGATTTATTTTTGGAGAAACATCTTTTTTGGGTGAATAGTGAAGAAATAATGAATTTCAATTCAAAATTTATATTTTTCTCTAATTGGTTTATATAGACAAATTATATTTCTAACTTGTTTTAAATTAAAAAATAAATCAATCATACATCTATTCATAAAATTTTAGTCTTTGGAATAATTATTTGGTTGAAAATATATATAAAAATTACTGAACTTTTGATCATTCTCACTTTAAAACCCGCCTTCTCGCTATATATGTGAGATTTGTATTAGACATAATTTTTTCACTTTTGAGAAATGAATTTATAATAACTGAAATAAAAAGTTGTAATATGTATAATATTAACTGTTTATTAATATATAATTAATTTTTGACTAAAAATATTTGTCAAAATGATTTAGATTAATTACAGAAATTATTGTAAAATTAATCTTAAAAGGGGAATAATATTTAAAAATAAGGGCCCAAATGACCTATCCACCTGTGCAATAGTAATTAAATGCACAAATGTTGGCCATAAAAATTAAATTATTTACAATTTTCTTATTTATAACTTCAATTAGGTAAAAATGTGCTTACACATAAATTATATTAAAAATTGCCAAGGGTGTCCCCTCATTCCCTTATAAAAGGCCACCACTCCCCCTTCTTTACACCACTAAACCCCCATAATTTAGGAAAATTTCATCTAAATTAACATTCATTCAAAACTCCCTTATTCCTTGAATCATCCCTTAGGGAATAAATCCAACTAATCCCTTTGGTGAAAACCAAAAGGATTTACAAAAAGAAGAGGTGACATCCTTCTTCGTGCTTTTTTCTTGGATTTTATTTCTCCACCACCTTAATTATTATTATTACATGATCATATAATAAAAATATTATTCTAAATATAATTTTTTTAGTTATAAGGGGTTTATCTCCACTAACACATACTTTCATCTAATGTGTAACTAATTTACCATTCTTGTGTTCGATGAACTACCGCCTCACAAAATAATGTTGTCCATTTTACCATTACCACCCCCATGGTTGGGGAATATGATGGAAACACTATTTCTAAATTATTTTTATGATATTTATTATGTATTTATGCTTATTTATTATTTATATAAATCCTACCTTAGTTATTTTCATTTTATGTACGTATGATAATTTCGTTTGAGGATGTTTTGACTACTGCCTCCTCAAAGCGAGGTGATTTGCCCACACCTTACATAGAATATATTTTGGATTTTTTAGATAAATTAAATCATATATATGATATAATAATGATAATTTATTTATAACTTATATATATTTTTATGTGTGTGTTACATTTAATTTCTTTCTTTCAATACGTTAATAAAGTGGAATCTTTGTTCATCCGTACTTATGGCCTACCATCTCCATGAAAAGTGTACTTTATTTCATAATTCTTTTATATATAGATTATTATATAAGAATATATAATGGATATTTATGATATATATATATCAGGATTTATATTCTATACATAATTAAAACATGTTCCATGGAATAGGTCCAAGTATTACAAGTAAATGTACGTACGATAAACAATGTTGATATTACTAGAAACATTACATTAACATGGAATTGATAATAAAAATGAAATATAATGTCATATATGAGTCATATTTGGTATAAGATATAACAAAATGGTTATTTTGTATATTTATAATATGAATATATTTATTATACATTATCTTTGAATGTGTTCAAAAAATTCCAGACATAAGGTAAGGGAAATTCATCTCACTTTCTATTTCCATGACATTCTTTCCATATTCACTGATCACTATATTTTATGGATTATATAATAACCTATTATATTTTATAACATTAATTTAATTTAATTAATCATAAAAAATATTTAATTGTTTTTAATATTTCATTTGTATCATGATTCTGATGTTACTCGAGTAGTAAGGGTTATATTATATCACTTTAATATTTTAGTGAGGAAGAATCCATGTTCACCTCATATTTATTATAATGTCTATTTACAAACCATAGTTTTATTATATTTTTCTTATAGTTAAATATATTGGTATTTACATATCCATTTTATGTTCTACATTTCATGGCGTTTATTTATCAAAAGCTACTAAATTGGTAAAGTAGTTTTGTCTGAATTCTCCTTCATTGAGACACATGTCATGCTATGTACCAATATTCTTTTACAATGTGCATATTCTACCTTTTGAGATTTTATATCATGAACCTAATTATTTCAATATTATTATATGATTAATTTTATTTTACTTTGTGACATGGGAAGTATAATTCAAAGTTACTAAGTGTTAAATGTTTATTGATATAATCTCATCGTTTATTGAGATTATTTATGACTATGCTTCCCTTAATGAAATATTATGGTCCATATATCAAGAACATTAATCAAATTTATCTCCATATTTAGGATAATGATTTATCCATGTATTATTACAACTTTCCCACTATTTTGTACTTAAGAAAATTAAGAAACCATTTTTTATGAAAATCTAACTTTATTTCCCATTTAGGTCAGAAATATGTGTTCACTAAAAATGATATTTTTTAAATAAGTTTTCAATAATTCTTTATGTTTTAAAAAAAGCTCATTTTTTTCTCAATATTATTTCATAATTTTTCAAGTAATTTATTTTCAATATATTTTTATTCTTATTTAATATGATTTCAAGGAAAATGGGTTTCAAAATCATTGAAGATTTTTTTTTCAAGGAAAATTATTTTCAAAATTTTTTCAATCTTGTTTTATATGATTTCACGGGAATTTTTATCAATATTATTTCAATAATATTTTTTATGTATCCTAGTATTTCAATTGAATTAGGTTTTAAATTTTTTTTCAAGAAATAATTTTGAGTTTTCAGGTTTTTTTCAAAAAAAATAGTTTTCAATAATAGTTTCAATATTCATTTGTACCAAAGTAAGTAATTATAAACTAATTTTTTTTCTTTTTGAAATTAAATAGTTAAATTCATTATAAATGTTTAGTGAAATAAGTTGTATTTTAAGTAATCTATTCGGATAAAATAGTAACATGACCTTAGGAATAGTAATATGACCCTTATGAATAGTAAATCGGCCAATAGAATTGTAACCACACACATAAATTAGAAATAAAATTTATATATATTATATGTGAAAATATAATATATTTATATCTTTAAATGAGTAAATAAATGTTTTGAAAATGATATATTCTGTTTTGGTTTTATTGTAAAATATAAATATTTATTTACAATTTTATAATTAATATAATCATTTAAAATAAAATATATTTTCATAAATTTTATTCATGAATTAATATATTATTTTCTTTTCATTATAAGATAATTTTATGAGTCCATAATTATTTTTTCAAAATGATATATACTCAGATATCATTTTAAAACTGGTTTTTATTTAATAAATTTTGATATTAATTAAAATTTGATTTCACATATTAAAAAAAATTATTTCAAAAATGGATTTAATTTTTGAATTCAACAGGTTAAAAACATTTATTGTGAATTTTTTATTCTTTACAAAAAACTTGAATATTTAGGCAATAATAAAATTTGATAATTTAAGAGACAAGTTAAATACATGAATTATTGAATCATAAATGATGTTATAATGAGGTGACCACCCTTGGTTAGAAGTAACATGGAATAATTACTAATTTTTTTAGATGAACCAAAAATATTTCCTTTATTGAGAAAAATAATAAAATAATGGAAAACCACTCCTCTCATCCATTATAAATACCACCTCTCACACCCTCTTCTTGTCACACCTCTAAAGTATTGATGCATTTATAATATCTACCTAGGATTCTCCATAAGCCTCTTACCCACGTCCATGACTATATTTCATCTCTAATAGGACAAACAAAAGGGCTATAAGGAGGATCTAAAAGAAGATAATTGAAGAGGTAAAAATCCAATTTCATTTTACTTTTATTATCTTTTCATTTATTTTTCAATTTTATATTCTCTTATCATAAAACTATAAAATAGGAATTAAAACTATTAAATCTTATATATGTACAAATTTTTTCATTTTTATGTAAAAAATCATCATCATACTTATTCTATTATCCCATTTATTCTATAAATAAAAACATCATTTGTGTTGTGCAGATTGACCAACAACATGGATGATGTGTTTTAAATTTTCATTAGTTCCCTCATGGATGGTCATAAAAAAGTTTTAATCGTTTAAAAATGTTATAATGTGAATGATATACCCTCTTTTATGTTATTTAATTAATATATATTAATAATATTTATGTATGTAATGAAACTCGTTCATGATGACCAAGGAACCACCAAAATGATTTAAATGAATATCATTAATGTTTATTCTAATTAATCATCCAAATATTTGAAAAAATGGTATAATTTAATATTTTTTTAACATGTAAACACAATTCAATTCCACTTCATAAGTTTTAATTACTTTCAGTAAGATATTCTGTAACAACCCGACCATGGAAACCATGTAGACAATGCACCCGAAAAAATTGAAATAAAAATAATTATTAATAAATTGGTGTAATTATGTCATAAAAGATCATATAATGTTTTATAAATATTATTATGGTTATATAATATATTAATAACACTATTTTAACCATTATATATGAGTTTTGGACACATTTTGCGTTAGACAAACTTGAGGTAATGGAATTCTTAACCAAATTTCAATTCCTTCGGTTAACCTTCTACTTCACTGATTTTTTCATGCAATGTTTACTTCTAATATTAATTATGATTATATTATGTGGTATTATGTATATTTATAGTGAATATACAAATTAATATCATTGGATTAATTATTTCTTAAATGATATGGTATTTGTAAGGGATATTAATTTTTAAATCATTTTAAATGTATCTTTTAATAAGTTCAATAAAATTGTTCTTCAACGTTTTCTACTGGTATCTTTATTTTTTATTAAAATAATGTTTCAATAAAAAAATTTCAGTGTTATTTTTGAATTATATTATTTCATTATTATGTGCTAGATTTTTATATTTTAAAAAAGTGATGTCTATGGAAAAATGATATTTTGATATGTGAATAGGTTTTCTTAGGGGTTTAAATAAGTTATCAAGTGTTTAATTCATGATCTCTTCCATGGAAATTTTTTTGTTGGGTTGATCCCATTATAGATCAATATATGTTTGGTTGAACACATTATAGTTAATGAAATTAGGTATTGATACCAATTATAGCTCAATATATTTTGGTTCGAGCCCATTATAGCTCAACATATGACAGGTGAGCCCCATTATAGTTATCCAATACATTGGATACTCTGGAGAAGGAAGTAAATCGAATGGTTATTCCATTTTTATGGTATAATTTATAATCTACATAGAAAATATTTCCCATATAAACATCATGTTATTTCTATACATACTAATTATTATTCATGAAATTGGTTTTATTTGTTTTAGTATTATCACTTGATTGATTCTTCACATCATTATATCCCTTGATGAGTGTAATGACCCACCAATTCTCATTGTCTTGAGATCTCAACGAGTCATTACTAGGCCTTATGTGACATCCCCAAGATGCCAAAGGCTGGAAATAAATGTCTAAGGGTTTAAAATACAAGTTGGGGGATTATTTACCGTTTGAGAAAACCCATAAACCAACCAAGAATAACCTGAAATTCACTATATGATGCATGGAAAAATTAAATACCAATAAACACATAATTTATATCAAACTACTTCAAAGCTCAAAACAATAAAAGACCAAACTAAACCTCAAAGTACACAACGAATGAACAACTGAAGACTCTTAACATACACTACAACTCCTTTCTCCAAAAGCTCCAAGCTCCACAACACCTCCCAAGCATCACCACAAGCCACTAGCAATGAGATGCCTTACATTTACCTGTGTCTCGGAATACAACTTCTGAAAAAGCACCAAAGTGCCAAAGCAGGGGTGAGTATAAAACTCATTAGGTTTTCCCCAATTACTTCCCCACTCACACCACTAGGATAAAAGAGTTAGCAACACTTATATAAAAATAGTTTATATAAAATGTTTTCTCAAAAGTAGTTTATAACTAAATATAAACAAGTTTTCAAACCATTCATAACCAAATCTATCCAAGAGAAATTGAAACCAATTTACCAATAAGTTATTTTTCAATAAAAATAACCAAACAAGCTTTAGAACCATTTCACAATATCCCCTTTTGGCATACCCAACCATTCCACAACCCATTCAACCAACCATGCATTCTATGTTATGACAGTTCCATACTCATGATCGGTTTCTCATCGATCTACCAAGTCATCCCAAGGTAATTGTTCCCCATGTGCCATTACACCTTTGGCACCGACCACAAGGTCATATTTCAACCAAGCCTTATACATATAGTCACCTTGTTCCATGAAATGTTTGGAACCGAGAACAAGGTCCTCTTTTAACCAAGCCTCATACATGCAATAAGAACACAAACCACATATTCCCAACAATCATGCCAAAACACCCTTTTAATAAGAAAACCTTTTTATTGAAAACCATTTCAATCAAAACCATCTCAATGCCAACTCATTTCAATAAAATTACCTTTTTATTGAAAACAATTCTATAAAAGTCATTTCAATCTCAAACCATTTCAATAAAACACCATTTTTATTGAAACCCCATTTTTTATCAACCAACTACAGTTTCAGAAAATCCATAATTTAAAATCAACATTTTCAATTCAATAACCCAAATCACTTTTCACAATAATTCACCAAGATTTCACAATCTCATTTAAAACCATAAATCATCACTAAAGAGGATTTATTATATTATTTTCAAAATTAAATCCATTCAAATAAACCAATTTTAATCTAATCCAATCAATTATAGAAAGAGGAGTCGATAGTGAAGCCACCTACCTCAAAGGTTTTGACGAAAACCACAACGGTCGAGAATACTCAAGAAATCCGAGTTGATCCTCCAAAAACCTACCATAGATCTCTCCTCTAAGAAAGATCAAAACTAAATCTCATCATATTTGGAATCCACACACATAGATCTACCCATAACGGGTGTTTATCTAAGAAACCAAGATAAGAGGAGAAGTATATCTAAGTAGATCTACGAAATTGAACAAGAACGATGAAGAATGATCACATACCTCAAGAATCCGGCTTTGATTCGCCAAGATAAGCCTTCGAATCACCTCTAGAATGATGGGAGAACCCTCTTTGACCTTATGAAAAGAGAAATACTGAGTTAGGGCTACTTAAGATGAAAAATAGGGAACTTAGAGGCAAAAACAAGTGAGACCCACAATTTAAGGATCTCATTTAAGTGCCTGCACGGTTAGTTCACACGGTTTGACAAACCGTGTGCTAACCGTGAATTAGCTACTGCCTCTTCTGCCCTTCTCGCATGGTTTGGACGCACAGTTAGACAAATCATGTGCCACCAGTGCGGAAGATACTACTTACAAGACTAACAATGCATGGTTTGGCCACACGATTTAGACAAACCATGCGCCGCCCGTGCGACATCCCCTTTTGCCTCAAAACATCAACATTAGTTCTCTCGACTCTCCTATTTTTCCTCCTTAACATTATAAAAATTAAAAGAATCATGAAATGGTTACATACCATAAAATGGGGGTACTACATTTTCCCCACCATTGGTCTTTCCTTCCTCGGAAAATAGAAAACCTTCATCCAATTGAAAGAGTTCCGGCCACTACTCTTTCATTTCCTTTACACACTCCCAAGTCTCTTTCTGAATCTGAACATGCTGCCATAAAACCTGCACTAGACCGATACTTTCTCCACAAAAGACTGTATCTTTCCTATCCATAATTCATACCAAGATATTTATCAACGAAGCCTCTGGATCAAGGTCATAATGCTCCTATCTGATCACATGGTCAGGATCAGGATGATACTTTTTCAATTTAGATACATGGAACACATTCTGCACCGAACTAGACCTTGGTGGTAATGCCAACCAACATGGAACCTCTCCAACCCATTCAAGTATCTCAAAAGGGACAATTTATCTAGGAGATAATTTTTCCTTCTTCCCGAAACAATGATGTCCAAACCTTAGAGAGATCATCAAGAAGACATAATCACCCACAATGAACGAAAAAGGTCTTCAACAGTGATCTGCATAAGATTTATGATGACTCTGAGCCGTCTCCATCCTCTTTCTAATCAAATAAATCTTCTCTGTTGTTTCTTCGACAAGGCTCGGCCCAACTATTGATTTTTCAGCAATTTCCACCCAGCATTGTGGAGAACAACATGGACGCCAATACGATGCTTCAAACGGAGCCATGCGTATCGAGGCTTGATAGCTATTATTTTATGAGAACTCCATTAAGGGTATATGATCCTCCCATGAGCCACTAAAATCCATTACACAAGACCAAAACATGTCTTCCAATTTTTGTATCATCCGCTCAGATTTCCCATCTGTCTGAGGATGATACGTCATGCTCATAGTCCACTGAGTCCCCAGGGATTGCTGTAATGATTTCCAGAAATGAGATGTGAACCTCAAATCTCTATCTGAGACTATAGAAACTGGTACACCATGCCTCTTTACCACTTCATAGATATAGATTTCTGAATGATCTTCCACCGTACGCGTTCCAATAAATGGGTGGAAATGGGCCGACTTGGCTAGAAAATCCACTATAACCCAAATGACTTCGTGATCCCAAACCGTTATTGGATGACCTGTAACAAAATCCATTGATATTTGGTCCCATTTCCACACTGGGATAGGTAAAGACTGTAACGTACCAGCTGGTCTCTAATTCTCTTCTTTAACCTAAGGACAATTCAAACACCACGAGACAAACTTGCCCACCTTTCCTTTCATGTCGCTACACCAAAACCACGTCTTTAACGCCTTATAAATTTTCTATATACCCGGATGTACAAACCATTGCGAATGGTGGTAAGAATTAAGGAGTTTCTCTTGACAAACCATAGTTACAAGCATCTGATCTCTGAAACACAAAAATAAACCCACATCATGTTTTCAGCCATAAATGGTCTCCCCACCATTGAGTTTTAAACATAAAATTAAACATTCTACATCATATGTTTGTGCTTCTTGATCAACTTTAATAAATCGGGAACAATTTTAGATAAAAATAAAATAGAAACATTGCCTCAGTCTTCACATTCGACATGCATTTATACTAAGACCGATATCAACTGCCATTCATCTGAAGCTTATTTCTCTAACTGATCATATGACTTTCTACACAATGCATCTGCCACCGAATTTCCATTCCCAGTGTGTACATCAACTCAAAGTCAAACATTTGGAGATATTCCATCCACATATTTTTCCTTAGATTCAAATCTCGCTGTGAGAAAATGTGTTTCAAGATTTTGTGATCTGTAAACAGAGTAAATTTCTTACCAAAGAGAAAATGTCTCTATGTTTTCAAAGCATGGACAACTGAAGCTAATTCCAAAAAATGTGTTGGGTAATTCTTCTCATGCACCCTTAACTTCCTTGAACCATAAGTAGTCACGTGATCCCTTTTCATGAGAACACAATCCAACCCCGATCCTGAAGCATCAAAATACACCACAAACCCGTATCCTAATTTAGGCAATATCAAGATGGGTGTCGATGTAAGATGAACCTTCAGTTACTAGAAAGACTTTTGACATTCTTCTGTCAATTGGGATGGATCATTATTCTTTGTCAGAGCTATCATTGGGGATTCTAGTCCGGGTAAGTCACACACAAAGCATCCATATTAACCAGCTAGACCAAGAAAACTTCATATCTCGAACACATTATTTGGTGGTTTCCAAGAGATAACGACTTTTATCTTTTAAGGATCAGCATAAACACCTTTCTCCAAAATTAAATGGCCAAGGAAATGTAAGTACCATATCCAAAAATCACATTTTGACAATTTGACATACAAACTATGATCTCTCAAGATTTGTAACATAGTTTCCAGGTGATCCTCATGATCAGCCCCGATTTTTGAATAGTCCAAAATATCATCCACAAACACCACATCAAAAGAATCCAGATATCTCTGAAATATATGATTCATCAAATCCATGAAGATCGCTGGTGCATTAGTTAGACCGAAAGCCATGACTACATATTTTTAGTGGCCATATCTGCTTCTAAAAGCTATCTTTGGAATATCTTCCTTCTGAAATTGCAATTGTTGATATCCTAATCAGAATTCAATCTTAGAGAACCATCGAGCTCACCTTAATTGAATAAATAGAACATCAATGTATGTAAGTGGATATATATTCTTTATCATAACTTGGTTAAGCTTGCGATAATCAACACACAACCGAAGAGTTCCATATGCCTTTTTCACAAACAACATCGGTGCTGCCCATTGAGAAGTACTTGGTCGAATTAAACCATTGCTTTCTAGCTCCTCTAACTGCACATTCAATTCCCATAACATTGTTGGTTCCATCTAATAAGACGTAAGGAAAATAGGATTGGTCCCCGAAAGAAGATCAATTGTAAACTCAACTTCACTTAGATGTGTTAACCCTAAAGAGTTATTAAGAAAGACATCTATAAATTGATCCAAAATAGCTGGAAAACTATTTTAATCAATCTCTTCCATTGATTCCAAAGTCAACACTTCCAGTTGGTAAGAGATAATTCCCACCATTGGTGCCAAAAATCCCTTTTCACATTTCTTTACCATCCTCTCTCCTATGAAGAGATGGTTGATGCCATCCTCAATCGTGAAACTAACCGTTCTCCTATAACTGTCAATTTGAGCCTTAAACATTTTCAACCGATCCATTCCCAGGATTACGTCATAGACATCCATGTCCAACATCGAGAAGTCCCATTTCAACTCATCTCCATCAATAGTTATAGCACATTCTTTACACACAAAGGAATGATGTTCTCTTTCCCCAAGAGGAGTTTTCAGTTTCAAAACAGAAGGCATCATTTCCAGTTTTAAACATAGCAGATCAAGAACACGAGAAGCAATGGAAGATTTTGATGCACCAGTCTCGAAGAGCACATGCACAAGCGTAGAATTAAAAATAATCGTACCTCTCACCGTAGATGGTCTAGCCTGATCATCGACCATCATCTTCTCAGCTCCATACAATTTCTTCATCAATTCACTAATATCCTTGTTGCCTTGATGAAATTTCCCTGGTTGAGAAGTTATGGTATTTCTAGAATCACCATGGCTAGCTCTATCATACTGAAGAGACTGACTTTTCTGTCCTCTTCTTGTCGAAGCATACGATGCTTGTGACGCCTGAGAAGTGTCCCGAGTACCTGACCTTGGAGAACTGCAATAATAGCAGTGAGGATGTCCCATATTGTTGCATTTATAACATGATATAGGTTGCATCGTACACTATCTCTTTATGTGGTCTGTCGAACCGCATTGAAAGCAACCAGCTTTGCTCTGGGGTGGTGGAAAAAGGTTTATCGATCCCGCCGTCTGGTTCTGATTTCTACTTGCACCATGGAAATATATGTCCCTTTTCCTCTTGTTCCCAATGGTTGAGTTCCCCCCATTTCCTTTAAGTATCAACATGCCTCCTCCCATCGATCCCAAGATATCACGTTCAGTAACAGTTGCTCTATTCACCATTTCTGTATAATCCATAATACAGAGCACCATAATTTTTGATCGAATCTCCCTCCTTAGCCCCGATTTGAAGATGCGTGCCTTTAAAGACGCACTTGCCGCAACCTCTGGTGAAAAATGGTCTAAATTCATGAACATAACTGTATACTCTATTACATAGAGCTCTCTTGTTTCATGCTGAAGAAGTCTGTCATTTTCTGGATCTTGAACGCGTGAGGATCAAACTGTTTGTAGAACAGTTCTTCAAAATCCTCCTATGTAAGGAATTCATCCAACTTAGCCTACACCGCTAAATCCCACCACTGACTTGAAAGATCCTCAAGCATATCCGTCTCCAACTTAACCTTTAACTCTGATGGTGTGCCGATTAAATCAAAGATATGATTAATCCTACATAGCCACACCTCCTCCTTCTCGAGTTCAACATCACACCAAAAGTTCAGGGGATTCTGCTTCATGAACTAGATGGTATGATCTACATGTCATGTCTCATTCCTCCAGCTCCCTCTATCCACAGCATGAAAATCCTAGACATTACTCTGAACCAGCTCTTGGATCACACATGGCTCTGGTGCAACAACATTCTCTACATCCTCTTCGGGTTGGTTCCAACGATGCCTACTGGGTGACATTTTTTAAACCAACTATAAACTCCGTCAATATCACTCTCTAGAAACTAATGGCATAGCATTCCAAATTATATCACATCATCTATCACAACATTGTTTTCAAAACAACCTCTTTCCATATTAAACTATTTTTGAAAACATTCAGCATGCTTTTTGAAAAAAAACCCTTTTACAAATTACACCAAATACCATGTTTTCAAAATCATTCACTTGAAAAAAATTTCTACATTTTCTAAAAATTCGCACCTTGCACAAAATCTTTACTCATTCTTCACAATTAGATATGAAATACTAGGGGGAAGTCATTACTCTACAATTCAATTCATGCTCCTCTCATTGGCTAAACCCATGGCATTGAGATTTCCAACATTCTAGAAGTGTATCCAAAGAAATATGTACCCAACACCCTGGTTACTTGAAGTTCATCATAAACTGGTTAGATATATCCTTTTATGCTATACATTTCATGTTCCGACAATCCTACTCTTGTCTAAGATTTTGACCCAAGGAATAGAAAAGAATTAATTTCAACTCAAAGACCAAGAACATCGATGACCACTTGTTAGGAAAGGACCGAACAAGCTGAAACCATTTGTAATGACCCGCCAATTATCATTGGCTTGAGAGCACAACGAGTCATTACTAGGCCTTAAGCGACATCCCCAAGATGCCAAAGGATGGCAATAAATTCATAAGGTATTCAAATACAAGTTGGGGGACGATTTACCCTTTAAGAAAACCCATAAATCAACCAAGCATAACCAGACATTCACTATATGATGCATTAAAAAATGAAAGACTAATAAACACTTCATTTGCATCAAAATACATCAAAGTACACAGCAGCGGAAGACCAAACTAATCATCAAAGTACACAGTGGATGAACACCTTAGGACTCTCAAAAGATAATACAACTGCATGCTTCATAAGCTCCATGCTCCACAACATCTCCCAAGCATCACCACAAGCCAATAGCAATGAGATGTCGTAACTTTACCTGTGTCTTGAAATATGACATCTGCAAAAGCACCAAAGTGCCCAAGCAGGGGTGAGTATAATACTCAGTAGGTTTTCCCCAATGATATCCCTACTTATTCCACTAGGATAGAAGAGTTAGAAACACTTATTTAAAACAGATTATATAAAACATTTTATCAAAAGAAGTTTATAACTAAATATTAACAAGTTTACAAACCATTCATAACCAAAGGTATCCAGGAGAAATTGAGACATATTTCCCAACAAGTTATTTTTCCGGAAAAATATCCAAATAAGCTTTAAAACCATTTCACAATATCTCTTTTTGTCATACCCAACCATTCCACGTCCCATGCAACCAACCATGCATGCTACATTATGAAAGTTCCATACTCATGAGTGGTTTCTCATTTATCTACCAAGTCATCACAAGGTAATTGTTCCCCATGTGCCATTACACATTTGGCACCGAGCACAAGGTCATATTTCAACCAAGCCTCATATATATAGTTACCATGATTCATTAATCATTTGGAACCGAGAAATAGGTCCTATTTCAACCAAGCCCCATACATGTAATATGAACACAGGCCACATATTCCCTTAAATAATACCAAAACACCATTTCAATAAAAACACCTTTTTATTGAAAACCATTTCCATCAAAACCATTTCAATGACAACCCATTTCAATAAAATTACCTTTTTATTGAAAACCAATTCCATCAAAAGTAATTTCAATCTCAAACCATTTCAATAAAACACCATTTTTATTGAAAACCCATTTTTCATCAACCAGATATAGTTTCAGAAAATTTATAATTTTAAATCAACATTTTAATTCAACAAGCCAAATCACTTTGCACAACAATTCACCAAGATTTCACAATCTCATCAAAAACCATAAATCATCACTAAAGAAGATTTATTATATACTTTTCACTTTCAAATTCATTCAAATAAACCAATATTAAACTAAGACAATCAATTCTATAAATATGAGTCAAGAGTGAAGCAACCTACCTCAATGATTTTGATGAAAACCACAACTGTCGAAGAATGCTCAAGAAACCTGAGTCGATCCCCCAAAAGTCTGCCTTAAATCGCTTCTCTTAGAACGATCAAGACCAAATCTCTTCATATGTGGAATCCACACACTTAGATCTACCCATAATGGGCGTAGATCTTAGAAACCGAGAGAAGAGGAGATAGATCTATGTAGATCTAAGAAATCAGACAAGAACTATGAAGAATGATCACATACCTTAAGAATCCGACTTCGATTTGCCAAGAGAAGCCTTCAAATCGCCTCCGGAATGATGGAAGAACCCTGTTTGACCTTAGGAGAAGAAAAATACCAAGTTAGGGCCACATAAGAAGAAAAATAAGGCACTTAGAGGCAAAAACAAGTGATACCCACAATTTAAGGATATCAATTAAGTGCCCACAAGGTTAGTTTGCATAGTTTGACAAATCGTGCGCTAATTGTGCGTTAAACACTACCTCATCCACCTTTCTCGCATAGTTTGGCCACAAGGTTAGAAAAACCATGTGCCACCCATGTGCAAGCTACTACCTCCAAGACAAAAATGCATGGTTTGGCCGCACGGTTTAGAAAAACCATGTGTCGCCCGTGCGACTTCCCCTTTTGCCTCAAAACATCATTCCATGTTCTCCCAAATCTCCCATTTGTCACCCTTAACTTTATAACCATTAACATCATATAGAAATGGTCACATACCAGAAACCATGGGCACTACATTCTCCACAACGTTGGTCTTTCCATCCTCGGAAAGTAGAAAACCTTCAGCCAACTGAAAGAGTTTCGGCCACTGCTCTTTCATTTCCTTTTCACATTCCCAAGTCTCTTACTAAATCTAACCATGCTACCATAAAACTCACACTAGATCGATGCCTTTTCCATGAAATACTTTCTCTTGCCTATCCAAAATCTGTACCGGGATATGTGTCAATGAAGCATCCTGCTCTAGGTCAACGTGATCCCATCTGATCACATGGTCTGGATCAGGATGATACTTTTTCAACTGAGATACATGGAACACATTATGGACCAAACAAAACTTTGGTGGTAATTCCAATCGATATGCCACCTCTCCAACCCATTACAGTATCTCAAAAGGGCCAATGTATATAGGAGATAACTTGCCCTACTTCCTGAAATGATGATGTCCGAGCCTTGGAGAGATCCTCAAGAAGACATGATCACCCACAACGAATGACAACGGTCTTTGATGGTGATCTGTATAAGATTTCTGATAGCTCTGAGCTGTCTCCATCCTCTTTCTAATAAACTTAATCTTCTTTGTTGTTTATTTTGAAAGGCTTGTCCCAACTACTAAAGTTTCTCCAGTTTCCACCCAACATAGTGGAGAACAACAATGACACCCATACAATGCTTCAAACAGAGCCATGCGTATCGAGGCTTGATAGCTATTATTATATGAGAACTCAACTAAGGGTATATTCTCCTCCCATGAGCCACCAAAATCCATTACATAGGCCCATAACATGTCTTCCAACATTTGTAACATCCGCTCGGATTTCCCATCCGTATGAGGATGATACGGCGTGGTCATAGTGAACATAGTCCCCAGGGCTTGATGTAATGATTTCCATAAAGGAGATTGACCCTAGGATCCCTATCTGAGACTATAGAAACTGGTACACCATGTCTCTTTACCACTTCTTGAATATATATTTTGGAAATATCATCCACTGTATGAGTTTTACAGATTGGGATGAAATGGGCCGACATGGTTAGAAGATCCACTATCACCCAAATGGTATAGTGTTTTCATACCCTTCTTGGAAGACCTGTAAAAAAATCCATTGCTATTTGATCCCATTACCACACTAGGATAGGTAAATACTATTACATAACAGCTGGTCTCTGATGCTCTGCTTTAACCTGCTAACAAGTCAAACACAAGAAGATGAACTCCACCACCTTTCCATTCATGTAGCTCCACCAAAGAATCATCTTTAATGCCTTATACATTTTCTATATACCTGGATAAATAGCCCAATTAGAATGGTGGTAAGAATGAAGGATTTGTTCCTTAAAAAAAATAGGTACAACAATCCGATCTCTGAAACACAAAACTGAAACC
Organism: Viscum album; assembly: GCA_963277665.1. Taxonomy (NCBI): domain Eukaryota; kingdom Viridiplantae; phylum Streptophyta; class Magnoliopsida; order Santalales; family Viscaceae; genus Viscum; species Viscum album. The sequence goes on along the minus strand of OY728159.1, from coordinate 20,365,650 downwards.
CCATCAAGTTTCTAGCCATCAATGGTCTCCCCGCCATTGAGTTTGGAACTTTCAACAAGACATTTTTCATTAGATGTTTGTTCTTCATTGATTATCTTTACTAAATCAGGAACAAGTGTAGCTGAAAAGAAAATAGAAACATCACCTCGGTCTTCACATTCCACATGCATTTCGTCTAAGACCGACATCAATTGTCATTCATCTGAAGCTTCTTTGGCTAACTGAACATATGACTTTATATTCAATGCATCCGCCACAAAATTTACTTTCCTAATGTGTACATCAAGTCAAAGTCAAAAAATTTGGAGATACTACATCCACCTACTTTTCCTAAGATTCAAATCTCGTTGTGAGAAAATGTGTTTCAATCTTTGGTGATCTTTAAACACAGTACGTTTCTCACCAAAGAGATAATATCTCCATGTTTTCAAAGCATGGATGACTGAAGCTAACTCCAAATCATTTGTTGGGTAATTCTTCTCATGCACCCTCAACTGCCTTGAATCATATGCAATCACATAATCTCTATGCATGAGAACACAACCCAACCCTGATCACGAAGAATCACAATACACAAAAATACCCCTATTCTGATTCAGGCAAGATAAAGATGGGTGTCGATGTAAGACAGACCTTCAGTTCCTATAAAGAATTTCGACATTCTTCAGTCCATTGGAATGGATCATTCTTCTTTGTCAGTGTTGTCATTGGTGACGCTAGTCATGAGAAATCACACACAAAGAGTCAGTAGTAACCAGCTAGACAATGAAAACTTTGTTTCTCGAATACATTCTTTGGTGGTTGACAATAGATAATGGCTTCTATATTTTCAGGATCAAGATAAATGCCTTTATCAGAAACTACACGTCCAAGGAAATGAACTTCCCGTATCCAAAAATCACACTTTGATAATTTGGCATACAAAAGATGATCTTTAATGATTTGTAACACAGTTTCTAGTTGCACCTCATGATCAGCCCTTGTTTTTGAATAGACCAAAATATCATCCACAAACACCACAAAAAAATAATCCATATATCACTTAAATATCTGATTCATCAAAGCCATGAAGACTACTGGTGCATTAGTTAGACTGAAAGGCATGACTAAATATTCTTAGTGGCCATATCTGCTTCTGAAAGCTGTCATTGAAATATCTTCCTTCCAAACTCACAATTGGTGATATCCTGATCGCAATTCAATCTTGTAGAACCATTGAGGTCCCATTAATTGATTGAAAAGATCATAAATGCATGGAAGTAGATATGTATTCTTTATCATATCTTGGTTAATCTTACGATAATCAACACACAGTCGAAGAGTTACATCTACCTTATTCACAAAAAAACATCAGTGTTGCCCTTGGAGAAGTAATTGGTTGAATGAAACCATTTCCTTCCAACTCCTCTAACTTTACATTCAATTCCCGTAACTCTATTGGTTCCATACTATAAGACAGAAGGGAAATAGGACTAGTCCCTGGAAGAAGATCAATCGTAAAACCCACTTCACTTAGAGGTGGTAACCCTGAGATGTTATTTGGAAAGACATCTGAAAATTGATCCACAGCAGCTGGAAAACTATTATCCTCTATCTCGTCCATTGATTCCAAATTCAATGCTGCTAGTGAGTAAGATATCATTCCCACCATTGGTGCCAACAATATCTTTTCACCTTTCTTTATAACCCTCTCTCCTCTGAAGATATGGTTGATGTCATCCTCAGTCAAGAAACTAACTGTTTTCCTATAATATTTGATGTGAGCCTTAAACATTGTCAACCAATCCATACCTAGGAGTACGTCATAGACATCCATGTCAAACACTGAGAAGTCCCATTTCAACTCAACTCCATCAATAGTTATAGCACATGCTTTACACACAAAGGCTTCATATTCTCTTTCACCAGGAGGGGTTTTCAATTTCAAAACAGATGGCATCATTTCCATTTTTAAACATAGCATATCAACATCATGAAAAGAAATGAAAGAATATGATGCACCAGTATAAAAGATCACTTGCAGATGGGTAGAATTCAAAACAATCGTACCTCTCACCATAGATGGTCCAGCCTGATCATCGACCAACATCTGCTCAGCTCCATACAACTACTTCATCACTGCACCACTCTCTTATTTACCTTGTTGAAATTGCCATGGTTGAAGAGTCATGGTATTTCGACAATCACAATGGCTAGCTCTGTTATAATGATGAGGATGACCCTACTATCCTCTTCGTATTGAAGCATACGATGCTTGCGACACCTGAGAAGTGTCCCGAGTACCCAACCTAGGAGCATTGCATCAATAGCACTGAATATGTCCCATATTGATGAAATTATGACATGCTCTAGGTTGTGTCGTACACTCTCGCTTTATGTGGTCAGTCAAACCACATTGAAAGCAACCAGCTTTGCTCTGGGGTTGTGGAGGAAGGTTCACTAATCCGACCATCTGGTTTTGATTTCTACTTGCACCATGGAAATAGATGTCCCTTTTCCACTTGTTCCCAACGGTTAAGTTCGAACCATTTCTCGTAGGTATTAACATGCCTCCTCTCATAGATCCCAAGATATCACATTTAGAAATAGTTTCTCTGTTCACCGTTTTTGTATAATTCATAATATAGAGCACCATAATTTTTGATCGAATCACCCTCCATAGCTCTGATTCAAAGATGCATGCCTTCAAAGACGCACTTGTCGCAACCTCTAGTGTGAACCGAATCAAATTCATGAACCTAGCTGCATACTCTGTTATAGAGAGGATATCTTGTTTCAAGCTAAAGTAGTCTGTCATTTTATAGATATTGAATGTCTGAGGATAGAATTGTTTGTTGAAAATTTATTCAAAATCCTCCCACATAAGGCCTTTATCCAGCTTAGCCAGCAACGCTAAATCTCACCACTAACATGCATGATACTCAAGAATATGTATCACCAACTTGACCAAGAGCTCTGATGGTGTGCCAATGAATTCAAAGATACAATTCATCCTACTTATCCACACCTCCACCGTCTCAGGTTTAGCATCACCCCGAATATTCGATGGATTCTACTTCATGAACTGGATGGTATGATCAACATGTCTTTTCTCATTCCTACGGTTCCCTGTATCCACAGCATGAAAAGCCTATAAAATACTCTGAATCAGCTCTTGTTTCACACATGGATCTAGTGCAACAATATTTTCTGCAGCCTCATCGAGTCGGTTCCAATGATGCCTACCAGGTGCCTTTTTCTAAACCAACTACAAACTCTGTCAATATCACTCTCTAGAAATTGATGGATTTGGTTTTCAAATTCAATCACATCATCTATCACAAAAATTTTTTCAAAAATATTTTTTTCCATGTTCAACAATTTTGGAAAACATTCAGCATGTTTTTTGAAAATCAACCCTTTTTCAAAATACACCAAATACAATGTTTTCAAAACCATTCACATGAAAAAATTTCTGTATTTTTCAAAAATTCTCAACTTTCACAAAATCTTTACTCATTACTCGCAATGAGATATGAAATCCTAGTGTGAAGTCATTACTCTACAATTCGTGTCATGCTCCTCTCATTGGCTAAACCCATGAAAATGAGATTTCCAACATTCTAGAAGTGTATCCAAAACACTTATGTACCCAACACCCTAGTAACTTAAAGTTCAGCATAAATGGGTTAGCTACATCATTTTATGCTATACATTTCATGTTCTGAAAATCCTACTACTGTCTACGATTTAGACCCAAGGAATAGACAAGAATGAATTTCAACTCCAAGACCAAGAACATTGATGACCACTTGTTATGCAAGGACCGAAAAATATTATACCATTTGTAATGTCCCGCCAATTATCATTGGCTTGAGAGCTCAATGAGTCATTACTAGGCCTTAAGTGTCAACCCCAAGACACCAATGGTTGGCAATAAATGTCGAAGGGTTTCAAATAAAAGTTGGGGAGATGATTTACCATTTAAGAAAACTATAAACCAGCCAAGAATAACCAGACATTCACTATATGATGTATGAAAAAATGAAACACCAATAAACACTTCATTTATATCAATATACATCAAATTACACAATAGAAGAAGACCAAAATATACATCAAAGTACACAGTATATGAACAGCTCAAGACCCTTAAGAGACACTACAACTTCATACCTCACAAGCTCCAATCTCCACAACATCTCCCAAGAATCACCACAATCCACTAGCAATGAGATGCCTTACCTTTTCATTTGTCTTGGAATACGAAATCTATAAAAGCATGAAAGTTCCAAAGTAGGGCTGAGTATAAAACTCAGTAGGTTTTCCCCAATGACTTCTCTACTCATGCCACTAGGATAGAAGAGTTAGAAACACTTATATAAATTTTTTTATAAAAAACATTTTCCCAAAATCTGTTTATAACTAAATATAAACAAGTTTCCAAACCATTCATAGCCAAAGGTGACCAAGAGCAATTGAAACCAATTTCACAACAAGTTATTTTTCTAGAGAAATAACCAAACAAGCTTTAGAACCATTTTACAATATCCCATTTTGGCATACCCAAACATTACAAAACCCATGCAACCAACTATGCATGCTACGTTATGAAATTTCCATACTCATGAGTGGTTTCTCATGGATCTACCAAGTCGTCACAAGGTAATTTTTCCCTATGTTCCATTACACCTTTGGCACCAAGCACAAGGTCATATTTCAACCAAGCCTTGTACATATAGTTACCATGTTCCATTAAACGTTTGGCACCGAGCACAGGGTCATATTTCAACCAAGCCCTGTACATGAAATATGAACACACAACACATATTCCCATAAATCATGCCAAAACACCCTTTCAATAAAAAGACCTTTTGATTGAAAACCATTTCCATCAAAACCATTTCAATGCCAACCCATTTCAATAAAATTCCATTTTTATTGAAAACCAATTCAATAAAAGTCATTTCAATATCAAACCCTTTCAATAAAACACCATTTGTATTGAAAACCCATTTTTCATCAAACAACTACAGTTTTAGTAAATCCCTAATTTAAAATTAACATTTTATATTCAACAAGCCAAATCACTTTGCACAACAATTCACCAATATTTCACAATCTCATCCAAAATCATAAATCACAACTAAAGAAGATTTATTCTATGCTTTTGAAAGTCGAATCCTTTCAAATAAACCAATTTTAATTTAAGACAATAAATTCTAGCAAAAGGAGCCAAGAGTGAATCCACCTACCCCAATGGTTTTGACGAAAACCATAACGGCCGAAGAACGCTCAAGAAACCCGAGTCGATCCTCTAATAAACTTCCTTAGATCTCTTCTCCTAGCAATATCAAGACCAACTCTCATCATATTTGGCCTCCACACACTTAGATCTCCCTATAATGGGCGTATATCTATGTAACACATAGAAGAAACTAATTATATCTAAGTAGATCTAAGAAATCGAACAAGAACGATGATGAACGATCACATTCCTAAAAAATCTGACTATGATTTACCAAGAAAATCCTTCAGATCCCCTCTGAAATGATGGGAGAACCCTATTTGACCTCAGGAAAAGAAAAATCCTGAGTTAGGGATGCTTAAGAGGAAAAACATGGCACTTAGTGGGAGAACGAGTGAAATCCACAATTTAAGGATCTCATTTACATGCCCGCATTGTTAGTTCAAACCATTTGACAAACTGTGCGCTAACCGTGCATTAGTTACTACCACGACCCCCCTTCTTGCAAATTTTGGATGCACGGTTAGAAAAACCGTGCACCGCCCATGCAGAATCTACTTCCTCCAAGACCAACAATGCATGGTATGGCCACATGGTTTAGACATATTGTGCACCACCCGTGCGACTTCCCCTTTTTCCTCAAAGCATCATTCCATGTTCTCCCAACTCTCTCATTCATCACCCTTATCATTATAACCATCAAAAGAATCAAGAAATGGTTACTTACTAGAAACCGGGGGTACTACAATGATATTTTTGTGATCCTCCCATATTTTAAAATATTTTTTATAGGTTTTATGGATGTTTAATTAAAAGAAGGAATTAAAGTTAAATGATATTAAGATTTTTCAAATAAAACATGTTTTATTTTTTAATTTTTATTATATTTGATAAAATCGATATTGTTTTTTGTAGTATCGAAACTGTATACAAATGGGATGTTATGTCTATATTATATCTTAATACTCTAATGTTCTATACCAGAAATGATCATTATTGTGAAGGAAAGAAAATATTTAACTAAAATCTAGATTATGAAATGTTTTAAGGTTTGGTACTAATAGTTTGTATCACATTACAATTTATATAACCATTTTGAAATAGGATGATGTTAATAGAATACCATAAATTGGTTTTTAATTTTTTGTTAATATAAAATTATGTAGAATTTAAAGACTACCATGTTTCTTCAACTATGATATGCCTATTCAGAATGTTTTTTCCTACAACATGTAGGGAAGCTGAAAAAGGATGGCACCAAGAGGCTAATATTTTTTCATTATAAAATCTTAAGTAGTGGGAATCTGAACCAAGATATTTGTGATAGTAATCACATAGTTGAATTAGGTGATAAATGGTGTGGGATTTCTTGTTATAGGGGAACCTGATCTACCAAAAATTAACATGCCTTTTGTGTAGCATTTCATGAGGTACATCCCCATCATTTAATGAATCATCTTACCCAATGATAGCCCAACTATGGATCAATGATTTGTAAAAGTTTTTTGATGTCATGGGATGATTAGAACATCAATAGGTAACCCTTTCCATTTATCAGTTTGAAGATGAAGCTAATTTATTGTTGTCTTCGGTTAAGAATACTATAGAGAAAAAAGATCTTGATTTAATGGAATAGGAAACATTAAAGGTTTAATTCCTCCAGAAATATTTCTACAAGGTTGTTCGACTTCGAATGGAAAAAAAATTCATCAATTGAGAAAAACAATCTAAGGATTCTATAGCTACCTTTGAATCATACTTCACAAGATTGGTTAGGTATGTACTAGATTTTTTGGGGTACAGATAGTAACATTAATTAGTTTTATGAATTATTGAAACTATGTTTACGAAGAGCGTTAATTTCATTAGAATTTACAAGTTATGGAAATTTATATTATTATGATGAAAAGGTTGAAATTGAGTTTTCTGACACATAAGTGCCTCTTGATTTCATGAAATTGAATATTTCAGGTTGGAACACATTGGGTAAGAATTCATCAATGAAATATGGATGTATAAAAATAAAATTCCATTCTTTTGAAATGTGTGGTAAAAATCATCTAAGAGAATGTCTTGTAATTTCAGGTAAGTGATACTGATGTGGAATGTTTGGACACATGGATCGTGATTATACCTAAAATAATCATAATAATGATGATAAATCAATGGTATTATGCTTTACCTATAAAGAGTTCAGTTATTTTTCTAATGTGTGTCCAAATATAGTCATCTAGGCATGAAATCAGTAAGATTTGGAATAAACGCGTGTGGTAAAATTATTTGCAACTACGTTTGAAGATGTTGATTCATCAAATGGAGTGGTATTATGAACATATCATGTTTTCACCAAATATTCCAATGAGGTGATTGATTCAGATTATACGCATTCCTTCATTTATGATATATTTTCAACTAAATTTGAAATTATACCTCATGAAATGAAGCTCTAACTCATGGTAAATAAACAATGAGTAAATATTGATGTAAAAAGAAAATATAATAATCAATATAAATTTTTTGTGGAAAGAGTTTACCTAAAGACCTTATTATATTTTCTATAAAATAGATTGATGTAATTCTGGGAATGGGCTAGTTTTCTGTTTATCATACGATGAATAAATGTATTGATAAAGACGTTTTTTTTAGAAATAGTTTCAGTTTGTGTACAAGAACAAACCCATACGATTGATAACATATTTGGAAGGAAAGAAACTATTAAAATATGGAAATTAATTTTATTTTGACCATATTTTTTAAAATAATGTAACTATTAAGATATATGATGTTATCATATTAAATTAGTATTTTGATGTTTTTCCTAATGATTATTCTATTGTTATTCTAGATAGAGAGGTAAAATTTACTTTTGATTTAGCTCTATATTCTAAGAAAATTTATAAACCCCATATCGAATAGATAAAATGGAACTTTTATTGTAAAAAAATATGTTTTAGGAATTATTAGATTAAGCCTTCATCCTACCTAACACTTCACACTTGGGGGCTCCAAAATTGTTTGTCAAAATGAAATATAGTTCCATGATACTTTAGATTGATTATAGATCATTGAATTCAATCGTTTTTATGAAAAGGTGTCAATTTCCTAATATTAATGATTTTACTGATCATATCTTGGGATCACTATATTTTTTGAAGGTGGACCTAAGCTTGAGGTACCATCAATTGAGATTAAATGAAGCATACATTTTGAAAACCTTATTTCATACTAGATATGGGAAATATGAGTTTTTAGTTATGCGGTTTGGGTTAACTAATTCACCTTCTATATTCATGGGACTTAAGAATATAATATTTTATGAGTTCTTGGATAAGTTTTTGTTTGTTATTATTGATGAAATTCTAGTATATTTTAAAAGTAATGAAGAGTATGAAAGACATCTAAGGGTTGATTTCTCAACCATAATGAAATTAAACTGTATGGATAATTCACAAAGTATGAAATTTTTTTGAAAAAATTTCTTTCCATGGTTACATTATTTCTAAATATGGAATAAATGTTGATCCTTATAAAAAAAGATGTTCAACAATGTCCAGGACCCACAAATATATCAGAGATTCATAGTTTCCATGGCTTGGTAAGCTATTTTTGGGGGTTTATTGAAAACATTACATGGTTTTATATCCAATTGACTAAGTTAACATGAAAAGGATTTATGTTTTTTGGAACAAATAATGTGATTATTATTTTTAGAAATTGAAAAGCGGATTGGTGAATGCTCTAGTTTTTTCCATGCCTTCCAAAAATGTTCAATTTTTTATAAACAATGATTCTTCAGTGAATGGAAATGGTAGTGTCCTAATCATGATGACCTGTTAATTTCTTGTTCTTCACATCAGTTGAAACATCATGAGTTAAATTACCCAAAACATTATTTGGAATTTACTACTATTGAATTTGAATTTAAAATATATAGGAATCAATTGTAAATAGGAAAATATGAAATATATATTGACAATAAAAGTTTAAAGTAAATATTTACCAAGAAGGATTGGAACATTAGACAAATAAGATGGATAGAACTAATCAAGGATTATGATATAATGATTCATTAACATCCTAAGAAGGAAAAATAAAGTATATGGTTCATTGATTTAAAAATTTAATGCTAAATTAACCATGTTATGTTTGGAACATGACCCCTTGGTTAATGATTTGATGAATTTTGGTTTGGAAGTTGTTGGTGTAGGGAATTCTTATATTTTGTTTCAGGTGTTAGTGTATTCATCTCTATTAGAAACAATACAAAATTCTCATATGGATGACCAAGAGTAGTATAAAAATGTAGAATTTGATAAAAAGGGTAAGGCTCATGAATTTAACATTGATAAATATTGTTCTTTTAGGATTGGGAAGAGAATATGAGTTTCCTGTGATTCTTGGATCAATAATGAATTGTTTTGTTAAGATTATATTTAACATTTTACAAGTTATCTTTAAATCATGAAGAAGTAAAGAGTCCTTCAAGTGTACTAATGGTGGGATGGAATGAAAATAGATATGTTGATTTTCCCTTGAAATTTTTGACTTCTTTGTAGGTTAAATTAGTTTACATGTTACTAGAGGGATAAATCATCCTTTTCTAGTGAAATAATGGAAATGGGAAAATATATCCTTATACTTGGTCGTGGTACTACCAAATATTTATTGAGGAAACAATATGATTTGGGGTATCATTGAACAACAAAATAAATATGAACTTTTCATTCCTACTCAAGAAACTATGTCTTTGTATTAGCTTTCTTGAAAGTAAATCAATGTGATTGTTAGACTACATGGATTTATTCTATATATTATATCTGATTGAGATCCTAGGATAACTTCTATATTTTTCAAAGGCTTCCGAAGTCATTGGGAACTAAATTAAATTATAGCACTGCATTTCATCTACAATCTCATGGATACACCGAGAAAATAATTCAGAAAATAGAGGATATCCTTCAAGATTTCTCAATGGATTACCAAGGAAGTTAGAATCAATATCATTCTTTAGTTTAGATTTCATAAGATAAAGTATACTTCAGTATATAGATGAAACGTTTGGACACGTTTTATGGGAAACTGTGTCAAACTCTACGATTTTTGTATGAAGTTGGGGAAATGATGTTGATGGGACCATAATTAGTATAGGAAGAATATGATAAAATGAATTTGATCCAGCAGCACATGGGGATTTCTCATAGATGATAGAAAAGTTATAAAGATAATAGGAGGATTGGAATTTTATTCAAAGTATTTATTCATTTTTTATAAAAAATATATCCTAAGAAATGTGTTATTAATTTTGGTAATAATGAAACTATAATTAAAAGATTCATTGGATATTTTGAAATCCTGGAGAAAGTTTGACCAGTTTAGTGCCATGTAGCTTTGCCTCTGAGTTTATCTTAGGTACACCATGTCTTTCATGTTTTGATACCGAGAAATTATGTGCTAGGTCCATCTCTTATTTTGAGCCCAGATGTAACTCACCTAAAAGAGAACCTTTCATTTGAGGAGAAACCTATTTGGATTCATGATCGTAGAGAGAAAGTATTGCGGAATAAGGTAGTTCACCAGGTTGATGTTTTGTGGAGAAACCACATGGTTAACAAAGAAACCTGATAATCTGAAACCTTTTTGAGGGAAAGGTACCATCACTTGTTAAATTAATGATTCAAATTGTGAGGGCATCATTTCCTATTGGTGGGGAGAATTTAGCGGCCCAGGTACTTATAAAATAAATTGATTTATTTTTTAAATTAAATGGTTAAATTAATTATTAATGTACAATTAAATAAGTCATATTTTAAGGAATCCTTTATGATGAGAATGTAACATGGACTTAGGAATAGATATGTGACCCTTGTGAATATTAAATTTCCCAATAAAATTGTAACCACACCCATGAAAGTATAAATAATATTTTGGTTTCTTTTATGTGTAAATATGATATATTTATATCTTAGAATGAGTAATAATTTTTTTTAAAATTATAGATTATGTGTTCATTTTTGTAAAGGATAAATATTTATTTTCAATTATATAATTAATACAGGGATATTTAAGAAAATATATTTTAATAAAATAAATTCATTTATTAATATTTTATTGTCTGATGATTATTTGATAATTTTATGGGACATTAATTAATTTTTTAATGTGTTGTAAAATAAGTTATAGTATCAATATTAATTATTTTTGAATAAATTAGGATTTTAATTAAAATTTACATTTATCATATATAGAAAAATATTTTTAAAAAATGAATTTCATTTTTGACTTCTACACATTGAAAAATGGTTATGGTGAATTTTTGATATTTTTCAGAATTAGTAGAATTTTTTTAAAAGATTGAAATATGATAATTTAAAAAATATGTTATACATATGATTTATTGAGTCATGGATGATGTTTTTATAAAGTAAAAACCTTTTTTTGGAACTCAAATTCACTAATTACTTATTTACACAATAAACTACATTATTTCTTGTCTTTAAATAAATAATGAAATAATGATTAAAATAATTGGAATACAATATTCTCATCCACTATAAATTCCACCCATCACCATATCTACTCCTCACACCTCTAAAGATTTGATCCTTTTCCAATATCCTCCCAAGATTCTTCCCAAGAATCTTTCCGATGCCCAGGACCTTCTAGTATCCCCAAAAGTCCCAAACCAATGGCCTTAATGAGGTTTTCAATTAAAATAAATCAAGTTGTAAAAATGCACTTTCATTTTTTTATTTATTTTTCTATTATTTTTTGTTTCTTAGACTCTAATAAACTCCATTAACAAAGAGTGATAAAAATAAATTATCTTTTATATACTGTAATTGTTTTATTTTTATGGAAATATTCATCATTATACTTCATATCCCCCCCTTTTATTCTAAAAAGAAACATCATCTATGAAATGTCGATTTACTTACATCATGGATGATGTATTTTTAATTTTCATTAATTCCATTGTGCCATATCATAAAACCATTTTAATGGATTAAAAATGTTTTAATGTTTATTATATGACAAATTTTATGTTTTTTAGTTAATATATATTCATAATATTGAATTATATAAAGAAACTAGTTCGTGGTGATCAATGAACCACCAAATTTATTTAAACAAATATCATTAATGTTTTATCAAATAATCATGAATATATATTAAAAAAATGATATATGGTATAATATAATATTCTGGAAACATTTAAATACCATTTTATTCTAGTTTTTTTGTTTCTATTCCTTTTGAAAAGAAATTATGTAATGAACCAACCATGGAAATCATGTAACAAACACACCCAAAATAATGTAAATAACAAAATGTTATTAATAAATTGGTGTAAATATGTTACAAAAGGTCATATAATGTATTATAAATATTAATATAGTTATCTAATATATTAATATCACTCTCAAAACCCGTATATAGTTGTTTTGGACATGTTTAATGTATGAGAACTAGATGTAAGGGAATTATTAACCCATTTTCTTTCTCTGGGTTAACCTTATATTTTGTTGATTTTGTTATGCATTATTTATTTATAAAATTAATTTTGAATAAATTATGTGGTTTTATAAGGATTTACATTGAATATAAATATTAATATCATTTGAATAATTTTTTCTTCAATGATATGGTATTTATAAGGGACATTCCTTTTAAAATACTTTAAAAATCATCTTTTAAAGTATTCAACAAAAGGTTCTGGATCATTTTATATTGATTTATTTATTCTTAATTATTATATTGTTTCAATAATATGTCTTTATTGTTATTTTTAATCATATTATTTCATTATCGTGTGTATGTTTTTTATGTTTTTGAAAATTTATTTTACAAGAAAATGATATATTAATATGTAAATTTGTATAATAATGGGTTTAAATGAGTTATCAACAGTTTTATTCATGATATGTTCCATAGAAATTGTTTATATTGGATTGAGACCATTAGATCTCATGATATGTTGGTTTTATTCCATTATATATCAATATATGAATGGTTGATCCCCATTATAGCTCATGATATGTTTGGTCGATCCCCTTATATCTCAAGATATGATGGGTGATTCCCATTATAAGTCTCCAATGCATGGGGTACTCTAGAGATGGATACCAACTGAAAGGTTATTCCATTTGTAATGGTGAATTCATGTGTGACATGGTAAACATGACCTTGGGAAACATGATGATGTTTCTATACATGGTAATGAGTTTTTATGAAATGGATTATAATGTGTTTTATGTTATCACTTGATTAATGATTCCATTCCTTATATCCCTTATAGAGAATTTTGTACTCGTCCTAATTATTTAAATGTTTTCATAAGTTATAAATATGTGTAAGATAATGAAACAATTCATGTTAAATGTTATGAATATTTGTCAAAGAATTTTTTTAATGTTATATATTTATGAATAAATGGATACTGTTTTAATATTATCCACTATGTATAAATATGGGATTTTATGTATGTAATATGTACTAATTCTCTGAATCTCTAAACCTGAATAGATCTTCAATGTGCAGGAAAGTCAATTTTTTAATAAAACTTGGGATTATGTAATTTTTAATGTTTTGGTACTAATATCCTTAGTTTTTAAAGTGATTTTAAAAGAAAATGGCTTTAAAATTTATTTATGTTATAAAAGGAAATTTTCAAAGTGGAAAATATATTTTCCTTTAGAAAATTTATATATGAACGTGTAACACATTCTTAATAATAAAAGTATTTTTGAAATAGTTTTATGAAAAGGATTTGTTGAGAAATGATAGTTTCCATAAGAAATATTTCAAGTGATCTTTAAAAATCCATATCCATCTATGATATTATCCATGTATTAGTTTAAGATATATTCAGTAAATGATCAAATAATACTATTCATATTCTCCCTGGAATGGTTTATGATTTAATAGAATTAATTTTATAACAACTTTTTTCTTTTCCACAATTTATATTCTTTTGAAACCCTCTTTATTTCCCAAGTTATGATTTGATGAAATTATTATGAAACTAATCCCTTTCCATAGGTTATGAAGGGGTTAATTTTTAATGATAGCCAATTCATTTCATGGGCTATTATATGATGTTTTGGAAACCAATATCTATTTAAGGGTCATGATTTGATTAATGTTTTATTATAATGTGGCTCATGTATAAATGATTTTATTATGAGATGGTTGGGACATATATATTTATCAAATTAACTGGGTAAAGATTTATCTCTCCTAAGATAATGATAGGAAACAGTTCAACGAGCATGATTATCTATGGGAATATGGGGATACAAAATCCCTTACAATGAACTATGGGAAGATTGGGATACAAAATACCTTACAAGGAATGTAAAGTGACTTGGGATGGTGGTGTATCATGCACAGTAGGTCTAGTCATTGTGAATATGGATGATGGGGAAACCTGATCCACAATGGGTAAATGAGGAAACTTGATTCTCTATAGGAATATGAGAAATCCCAATCCTATGTATGGAAAGGACTCTTATTGGGGGTGGTGGTGTGTGCTTCCCATTACATGTAGTCCCCATGATGTTCTCTGATATGTTCTAGTTACATTTCTTTACTTATATCGAGTACTATTATATGTTTTTTTTATACCACAATTCCATGTATTATTCCATTTTTATGATTCCATGTATTAATCCCCTTTTCCTATATGATTAATCCTAAATTAAATTCCAATATATATTCCATGATCTATATTTATTATCTTTGATATACAGGGTATGATATATTAATGTCATGATCATCTTCTCATTCCATTATTTTCATTATATTCTTTATTATTTCCAATATATACCCTTTCAAATAATTTAATTTAATCTAATTCTTATGATTCAATTCACAAGGTTATGAAGAATGGTTTTAAAGGATTATTAATAATGGGGTTTATTTTTCGGGAAACATTGGAAATTTACCACTTAGTTTTATGAAATTGGTTCTATGTTTCCAAAGGCACTAAAATAATACGGTATTTTTGCATCTATTTGTGAATTTTTTTATTTATTATGTATAAATGATGTGATTCCCTTATACCTTATGAATGGGTTGTTATTGATGGTATCAGATTTAAGGAGTAGTCAAAATTTGTAAACTAGGATTAGAAAATATTATTGATATCCCCACGAACATATGTAAGGATATATCTAGGTACACCTCTAAGGATAGGATTTAGGATTATGAAATAGTTTTGAAAATGTACTAGAATTTTGTTAACGGATAGAGGAAGTGGATTCATTGAAATGGATCCTCTTGTGGATACAGCAATTGGGCATGCTTTTTTCATAGATATACCTAGTAGGAACAACTCCAACATGTTGCATCAAGACCAACTTGAGCATAACCCGGTACATGACAATGAGACTTATTGTTAACATAGTTTGAAAATCCTAAAGGATATACTTTGAGAATTCACAAACTCTTTCCTAACTATCACGATGGATATAAAAAATAATTTGACCATGAATAACCAAGTATAAATATATGGTTCCATAGAGTAATGAAGGTGTAATAATTTAGACATACTATATGTGGTATTTCATTTTGTGGTTCCACATTAGGATAATTATTTCATACTCAATGATTTTTGGATTTAGTCAATAGAGGGAACCCAATGTAATTTGGTTATCGTTTAATCTGATATAAAATTTTCTGATGGTCAATCAAATGGTATGATCAGCATAGAGAAATATATGTAGATTATCCTAAATCATCTATCACGATATATGATTAACAATGTTTTCTTTAGGGATATTCCTGACACATAAACGAATTGGAAGGAAAAATTTTATATATATTCACATGGTATGGAACACAGAGGAAAGAATGTTTTTCTTCATGCATGTCAATAATATAGGAATAAGAATCTTCGGAAATACCTTAAACAAAGGGTAAGATGTTATCTGTCTAGGGAAAATGTTCATATGTTTAGTAATATTCAATGAGTTCAATGTATTATCTATGGAGAACATTTGAATTACCTAACTAAATTCCCTAATCAAGGAATTTACTTCTAAACTAAAGAAGGACCTACTCTATTCCAATCATTAAAGTGAATGGAATGAACTATTTATTTATTTAGATTATAGAATTATGAATATTTAACTATATAAAAATAATTTATGTTATGATTTTGCTAATGATTTACAGGAATATATGGAATGGTTTTGATAGAATAAAAAGGTGATTTCATGAATGGTAACATTTTTATTAAGGGATGGTAACCCTTAATTTATTATTGATTTTGAGATAATTATTTTAGGTTAAAGATATGTTTGATTTATATCAATAAATTTTATGTTATTGATTACATCATAACTGATAATATATTTGTCAAAAAATTAGTATATGTTATCATGTATGAAATTTAAAACATCTTGGATTTAAGGAATATATATAGTAATATTTTTAATAAGGAATCATGAATTATTTCCAAAAAAATTTAAGGTAATTCAGTTTATTAATATGTTTCAATGGAATATATGATAATGGTATTAACATGATTGTAATGTGATAACCTAGGGATACGTTGTGATATATGGGGGATCAATGTTAATCAATTTTCATTAAATTATTTCTAATGTATTGGATTTTTATCTTTATGAATGGTAATAATCATAACCATTTATGAAAATACATAATTAATCTTAATAGGAAGTATTTATGTATTGAGGGTGTATTGAAATCCTTTGTTAAAAGTTTATTTACTGAATAAATTTTTTTTCCAGGATATCCATGAAGTTTGTTTTGGAAATTATATAAATTTTGTTTTTGAAAAGGAAAACTTGTATGATAGGTAAAAACCCATCAAGTCCAGCAAGTCTACAAGTGTTAAACCGATGACTGATGGATGATAATGGTTTTATGGTGACCACTAACCTAGGTAATGTCCTCATTAATGTAAAATTATTTGGTTTTAAAATTTGATGAATACATATTAATGAAAAGTTATTATTTTACATTTTATATTTAGATATTAATGTGTCAACTATAATTATTATGAATAATAGTTAGATACAAATAGATATACATGGAATTATTTTATAGCCCTTATGATTCATTAAAAATGTATTTTAGTGATTTAGGAATATAGGTTAATTTATGGATATCCATTTCATAAAGTAATAGATAATTAAAAATTGGTCAATTTTTTAAAAAATAATTATTTTTTTTATATAAATGTATAAATTTTGTATATTTCATTATATTCTTGGTCAATAAAATAATTTTTCAACTTTAGTTAAATGATCAAAAAAAATTTGTGTAAATACATCAATTTGCATTGAACTGATTTCCATTTATGTCATCATAGATATATAACTTTGAGGACCATAAATTTTCATTTATCATTAACTTGTTAGTGATTGATGACTTCAATCATGCCATGTGAATATTTACCCATTTCCACCAAATCCATTTTTTATCTTCCCTATTTTGTTTTCCTATGATGAAACCCAACAATGATTTACTCTGGGTGACTGTTATGGTTCCAAAATTCCATTTTTAAATGAATTTAATCAATTAATTTTTTATGTTTTTGGTTATATTAAAGGAATTAATAAGTATTCAACCATTGATAAATAAGTTAATTTTTAATGGATAAATTCATTTTATGTGTGGTATAATTTAAAACCCTATGATTTTCTGAATATTTATTTTTGAAATTAATTTATTCATTTTTGATATTTTTCATTTCAAAGAAAACTAAATATATCAGGTGTTATATAAAACACCAAGTTATTATTACTTTGTATGATACACCATGTTAATATTTCTTATCGGATACCCCATGATAATATTGATCTCTATACAACACCGAGATGGATTACGTTATATGTAATACCGATATTTCTTGTGTTACTTATAATACCATGTGTCCATGAAAAACATTTATGTTACTATAATTAATTAAATGATATAGTTATAACACATTCATTAAACATAGTAATATTAATAGTAATAAATTTATTAATAAACTTTATTTATAATGGTTTTATATAATTAAATCATAATTATGATAAAACATATATTTTTTGTAAACTCTTAATATATTTTGAAAAATTATTTTATCAAAAGAATTACATTTTATGTTCTTTTGTGAAAAATAATAAAATTAATTTTAGAAAATTTAAGAAATTTAATTTGATAAAATAAAAAACATATTTTAATTATGATTTTAAGAATTATATTTGGGTGAATTTTTGTGATATTTCTAAGAAACATCATTTTTTATGAAAAGTTTAAATATAATAAATTTTAGTTAAGAACATATTTTTAATCTAATTTATTTATATACGTAAATAATATTTTATGTAGGTTTTAAATTAAAAATAGATCATTTATACTTATATTAATCCAATCGAGGTCATTTGAAACAATTTTATGTTGAATTTAGATACAAAATCTTAATGAAGTTTTGAACATTCTCACATGAAAATCCTATATTCTCACCACATCAGCAATATTAGAATTAAACATAATTTTCTAGATTCTAATATTTTTACCTAAAAAATATACATAAATGGTTCTAATAATTATAATGTATATATTATAATGATATGAAGTTAATTTGTGATAAAAAAAATCAGTGGATGTGATTAATATTAATTATAGTGAATAATTTAAAATTAATCTTAAAATAGACTAAACATTAAACTTAAGGGTACAAATGAGATATCCATTTTTTCAAAATCCCTTAAATTCCAAAATATATACCATAAACCTTTCATTTTTTATTTAGTATGGTTTTATGACTTTTATTCAGTAAAAATGTGGTTACACCTACCATTTTTCAGTAATACCCGGTGTGTCCCCAACCTCCCTTATAAAATAACACCAAATATCCCCCTTATTTACCCATATAAAATCACATTAGATCAGAAAACCTCCTCCCAATTCACATCCCAAAATCCCCCTCTTCCCTTTTGAGTACTCCCTTTGGGACGATAGATTTCCAAAGAATCCCTTTGGGGAAACCAAATGTATTTTCCCAAAGAAGAGGTAACAACCTTCCTCTAGCTCATTTACTTTTTTTTCTTTCTCAAAAATCCAAATTATACTTAGTACATTCACATATAATTTCACCAGTAGACTCAATATTCTGTTAATTTTTTATTATAATTTTTCTACCAACACATAAAGACACATCAATCTAATTGGTAACAAACATATTGTTCTTCTTTCAAGCGAATTACTCCATCACGAAACAATGTTGTTCATTTTCCCTTTACCACCTTTCATTGTTGGAAATTATAATGTAAAATATATTATAATATATTATATATAATATTTATTATTTAATTATTCCTATTTAGTTATTATACAAATATAACTTTCATGTTTTTTATTTTTTGAAATAATGATAATTTCATTTTAGAAGTGTGGACTACCGCCTCCTCAAAGAGATGTGATTCATTTACAACTTACATGAAATTTATTAAGGATGTGATTTATTCAATTATATTAAATATAAAAATACTAAAGATAATTTAATTATATATATGTGTGTATGTAATTTAATTTCACTATTTTAAAATTTCTATAAAGCTGAAACAATGTTCAAGCATACATACGACCTACAGTCTCTAAGAATGATGTTTTCCATTTATAATTATTTCTTAAATTTATTATTATAAATACATTTATATGGAAGATATATTACATATAAATCATAATTTACATTCATTAAATAATTAAATCATGATCCATGTAATAGTATAATGAATAACAAGTCAATACATGTATGATAAACAAAGCATTTATTTCCAAAAACATTACATTAACATGGAATTGATAATAAAATGGTAATATAATGTCATAAGTTTATCATATGTGTTATTATATACAATAACATAATTCATTAGAATATTTATAATAAACAAATATTTATTATTTCAGAGGTTTTAATGTGTACAATGAAATTCTAAACTTAATGTAAGGGACTTTCATCTCACTTTTTTTATGCGAGATACATGTCATATTAACGAATATATTCTATTGAGTGGTTTATATACTAACTTAATACATGTTATATTGTTAGTTTTAATTATGTAATTTTTTTAATTTTTTTTATTTCATGTGTATCACGATTCAAATGTTACTCAAGTAGTATGGGTTTTCTCAACTCTCTTTTAATTTCCTGTGAGACGCATGTCATGTTGACCAAATATTTATTATATGTGGTGTGTTTACATACCATTTATGTATTTTAGGTTTCTTATAATTTAATTTATGGAAATTTTCATATCTTTTTTATGTTATTTAATTCATGTGGATTATGTTTCAAAAGATACTAAATCGGTATATTAATTATGTCTACGTTTTCCTTCTTCATGACACATGCCATGTAACACCACGAGATTTTATGAAAAATATTCTTTTAATTTCATTAATGTCTTGTGTTGTATTCTACACCAAGATTATCTTGCGCTATACGCAACACCGTATTAGCTTGCAGTATACGCAACACTCTTCTTGGATCGTGTTACACACAATTTTGATAATAGTTATTCTACGCAACATTGAGTATATATATATATATATTTAATGTATAAATGAAATATGGTTGGATTCTGTTATACGAAACAACAAAGGATTCTTTCACAACACGCAACCCTGACATGGCTTACATTACACGCAATCACGACCTTCCTCGATAACGTGTGTTGTACGCAATACCAGGTTTTAATAAACAATGATATATTATTATAATATTGTCATAAACTAGCTGTTATGAATAGTAATAACTAAATTTTGATTTTTATAACATTATTATTCATCTTACACATTTTCTAGAACATGGTATAAGAACAAAATAATTTTTTTGGGTAAAATAAGTATTTTTCAAAAAATACAGTTTTTCCGCCTTTTGATGGCGCACCCACATTAAATCTAGTTTTTGACATGTTTATATGTTACATTTGACAAAATAAAATTCTTTTTTTGAATCAGGATATAAAAATTTACATTAGATAAAGTTTTTATATTTTTCCGATAACTTTCATATTTTAATGAACAGTAAAAACACGCCATATTTTAATTAAAAACAACTTTTTTCATCGTAATATATTATGTGGTTAAATTATAATATTTAATGGTTTTAAAGTATAAATAGAATATATTTTTACCATTTAATATAATGTATGTCATTAGCATTTAATTTACCATGAATTCGTAGGTTAAAACAATTCAATCTTTTGCAATGTTTTAAAGAAAAACCCGTTTTCTTTCGACAACGGGAATAATTTTAATTTAATTTCTGCATCTTTTATGTATTGAATTTGGAAAAATGGATTCCATATTTGGAATCAGTGGGTCCAAATTATGTTAATAAGCTACTTTTTACTTTTGGGCATTGTGAATAGTAACTACGGTAAATTTTATTTACTATAGTTAAAGGAAAATCCGGTAATTAAGGGTAAATATAAAATTACCCTAACACTTGGAAAAATCCTATTTGATGGCTAAAAGTAGACCCATATAACCTAAGGGTTGTATTAGATTCATTTTATAGATTTTTTTCCATGAAAATAATTTAATTATTATTAAAACCAAAGAATGTGACAACATGTCACTTTCTTAAATTTTATAAGTATAATAATTTTAATTTAGTGATAAACTTCATGAAACTTCGAACATGAATAGTCTCCAGAAATATAATACAATTAAATACATAATAAGAATTTATTTAGAATTTTTAGGGATTAAATAATTATCATTTATTATGACACAAAGATGATGCAGTAATTGTCTTATTAATGAAATATTGACATAATTGATGTTATAAATGCCCATATAAATGTAATTTTAGACTTTTTATGACTTAAATTAATTTTATTGGTTAATATTACATGTTATTGTTGATATAAGTAACTTTTTTCGAACTTATCATTCTGTTATGAATTTCATAAAAATCATGTACCAAATAGTGTCAAAATTTACATAAATTAGTTTTTAAAACAAATATTATATTATTAATTATTATTTTATTCCTAAAAATCTAAGGTTCGAAAACATGACTTATATAAAGTTATATATATTAATAATAAACAACTTGGGGTTTTGTTTTCTTGATGTAGTAAGTTTATTAACCATATAGTGTAAGAAAACAAAAAGACACGGTAAAAGTTAAATTATTTAACTTAGATTTAAATCTAATTGATAAGGTTAAAATAAAAACCTAAACTTGTATAAATCCTATTGGATGAGAGGATTGAGACCCATACCCACGTTAGATTTGAAATAAGACCCTTTGGAACCATTATAAACCGAATTTGACCTTAATATAAAATAATATTTTGAGATTTTCCTAAGGTTCCCCTCTCCTCCCTTATAAAAGGGCACCTCCTCCCTCTCCTCCTCACACCAATTTGAGCATTCAAGCTCCGCCAAACCCTGCCAAAATATCTTCTCCACTTCCCTAGTATCATCCTAGAGGTCCTTTTCTTCTTCAAAGACCATCCTTAGTTCTTTAAGTGAAGGTTAAGAAAAGGCGCGTCAAAAAGAGGTAATATCCATTACCGATCTTTTTCAATTTCTTTCTTCTTCAACTTCTTCTTATTTAGTTGTTTCATGATAAAGTAATAAAATAAGTATTTATTATATACTGATATGTTATTATAAATATGAAACAACTCTAATTAACCTTTTATCCATCCTACGGATAAAGGAAATCACCGCGCGTGCGTACGTACGGAATACCGCCTCCACGCCGTGGTGTAATCTATTTTCCGCCACCACCTTAATTGGATGGGTATCATGGTGTAATGAGTCACTATATATGATTATTATAAAGTGATTTTGATACTGAAATAGTATACATACACTTCAACACAAGTTAACGATCATGAGAACGATATCATTGCTCGTGCGTACGTACGGATTTCCGTCTCCACGACGCTATGAGATTCATTCTCCATGTTAACCATTTAAGAATGATTATAAAGTATATATAAGCAATAATAATGAAATATATGACATTATAATAATACTGTATTTATGTATATATGTATTTCATCTACTTACTTCCATTCAAGACAATAAGGAATGGAATACATCGTTCATGCGTACGTACGGACTACCATCTCCATGAACGGCGTGTTTCATTTCATTTATCTACTGAATATATATATATATATTTAATATATATATATTAACCATTTATCTATTATATATATATAATAAATATATATGATATATAAATCATGTTTTATATTCTGGAAGTAAGTAAATCATGATATAAGTAATAATAATGTCACGAACAACAAGTCCAAAAACCTACGATAAATGAAACAATTTTACCCAAAACACTTCTTTAACATGGAATTTAAAAAAGAAAGAGTAATATAAAGTCATAAGTGAACCATATATGATATCATAACAATGAATATGATTCTTTAATAAGTTAATGACATTATTTAAATCATTATACATGAGGTTCAGACACTTACGAAGCAAATCAAACTTAAGGTAAGGGAAATATCACAATCTCATTTTTATCCGAGATTGTTTATACATTGGTATTTACTGGGGTGTATTTTATCGTCCACATCCATGTTTCTTCAATATGTAATATTATTTCCATCCACCAAAAAAATTTTAAATCTAATTTTACCATTCGGTGAGTTTTTAGTAAAATATATGAAAGGAATCTGTTGTCATTTTTCGTAAGAGGTAATTTTTAAGTTTTCCGACAAAAGTACGAGAAGAATGTTTTTTTAACTTATACGACATGAATGGATTTTTAAAAAATTATTTACAAGATGCTTCCTTTTCATGTTTTCATGTTTATTTTTAATCAACTTATTTTAGTTTAGAATTTTATGACATGTTAAGAAAGGAAAAGTGTTTTTGAAGTAGAAAGGATATTTTCCTCAAGAATGGAGTTCAAGGGTTTTATCAAAATTATTTTACATCTAAGATCATAAAGGGTTATGTTTCTATCCCTATTATTACATTCATTTGATTATGTTGTGATGGAATTATTTTTATGAATTCCTTTATCTTATATGAATTGTTTTATGATGTCACAATGTTTAAGATTCCCATTTTTATTTCACGGGTTATGCTATGATGTATGGTTTATGATTTTGTGGAACACATAAGAATGGAATCATTATGAGATGGGTGGGACCTATATCTCCCTCCAATGCATTGGGTAAAGATTTTATATCTCATGAGATATACATGGATGGAACGGTAGTTTATACCGGTTCAGTGAAACAGGACTGAAACGAGGAATGAACTCGGTTCAGAAAGGGACTTTGTCCACTAAGATAGTCTTGGCAATGAGTCTTGACTAACAAGAAATGATTCTCTATGATTATGTGTGTATGCCACAAAGTTTCATGTTTGAAGTTATGATTATTGGGATTACATTTCCCTACTAAGATTTATCCCATGTTATGAAATTATGCTCTCTTTTGCAGGTTAAGATTTCCAAAAGATATGTTCTTATGAATATGACGTGATTGATATTTCTTTTGTTTACCCTTACTGAGCATTTGAGCCCACCCTTTTATGTTTTCTTTTCCCCATGACATAAAGAAAAGATTTATGTTTAGAAAAAAAAAGAAGATCTTTATGGGAGATGTTGAAGATCTTTCACCACGATTAGAAGATTATATTCCGAGTTTCCAAAGACACTAAACTATTACGGTCCTTGTGTGTGTGTTTTTGTTGTATACTAAGTATTCCGCAAAAGTAATGTGATGTCCATGTACGTCAGGCTTCGGGTCTCTACAGTTGGTATCATAGGAAAGGTTTAGTCAACCTTTGGAAACTAGGATGTGAAAATGTTTGTGAGATCCCTAGATATATTTCTAAGGTATGTCTAGGGATGTCCCTAAGGATAAGTATATGTATAGTATATAGTCCTAGAACTATGGTAACGATATTAGATTAAACCAAAGATGTTAGATATTGAGGTTACTACCCTATTATTATGATTTTTTCCTCTCACACTATTCTTTTTGGGTTTTAGAAAATGGCTGGAAACAAGATGATTCACGATAATGGAGGATATGATGGACAATGGAATTATATTATTCATGAGAAACCAAATGAAATGGGATTTGGAGGTCCAAACATCATTATTATGTCGAATCAATAATCTCATAATATGATCAATAAAGTAAAATTTGTTAAGTTTCCTGACTCGGCTAATAAGAGAAAGATGGAGTTTCATGATGATCATAGCAGAAAAAAAGTTCAATTTCACCTATGTAAATCATGTGGGAAGAGGCATCAATGAGAATGTTTCAAAGGAACTATAAGATGATTTGGGTGTGTAAAAGAGGACACAAATCCAGTAAGTTCAAAGGAAAAGGTTTAATTAACACCAGGGATGAGGATAATGGTATTTCTACGACATCAACAATGGTTAAATGTTTTAAATGTGGAATGTATGGGCATTATGCAAACCAATGCCCTAAAGGAAAGTCTCATGAAGAGAATCAGTATGGTCGTATGGGTAGTATTTATGTTGATGATGATGAGACTACAAATGATATGTGAGATGAAAGAATTGTTGAATCTCGGTCAATGGTTTGAGAATGTAGTGGAATGATTACATGTTTATCAAGTGTAATGTTGTATAAGTAATCTCATGGTACTATGGAATAAATAGACATCTAAGGATTGTTACACTGTTGTCTTTCCTTATGTTTTGAAAGTATGTGATGAATGGTACCAGTATTTTTGGAAAGTAGATGATACGCGCATAATGAAGGGATAAGGTGAAAATTAAATGTTTGATAGTATTCATGAGATCATGACTGATATTATGAGAAGGTTATATCATGGTTTGGCTATATAGAATTTTTGGATTTTGGTATGTGGAAAGAGTTATCTTTTGACAGCATTCATCTTTTCACTAAGGTTTAATGGGTATTCATTTTTCAAGAGAATACATGATTACGGTATTCACATGATTGGAATGTGACCAACAAGATAATGGGAGACAAATGATGGTTGGTTGATGACATTTCAAGTAATCATTTTCTTTATACTATGAGCTTGGACCGAAGTATTTTAGATAAGCCAAAAGATTGGAATGGATTATGTTGGACATAAGTTAGGATAGAACGGTTTTCGATACTATTGATGGGATGTTATAGTAATATATCTTTAGAAAAAGGATAACCTACAGGACGGGCGACAACCCATCGCGTCAGACAAGGCTGTGAGAATCGAACCCACAACCGAAGTGCGACTGGCCTTTATCACCTACCACTGGCCTACTGGAAGTCCCTCTTTAGTAGAAACTAGTTTTATTTTATTATGTGGTATGATATATGAAGTATAGGTTCATTCTTGAAATCGTATACGATTAACCTCACTATAGATGGACTTATGTATATTCGATAACTTTTTCTAACCTTTTGTTTGAAACAGATGGAATGACCCATCATTCTATCACATGATCAATTAACACTTCATGAATAACAAATTCAACTTAATTTCTTTAAGAGATGAAGTGGAAATTGTTCAAAGTACGAACAATAGTGAGATTGTACCAAAATAAAGTAAGTATTTATTCTAATTAAAATTCTTCAACTTTAGGGAAATGATTTTGAAAACCAAAAATGTTGTCCTAGTGATCTTATATCTGATGAATCAGAAGGTACCCTAGATCATCACAAATTTATGGATTTGTGATTATTGGATTTTTCATAGCCATGTTCTCTACCACTCTCCATCAGAACTTGATGGTTAGATTTTTCTTCCACATCCATATTTTCACCTATGTTCTCCTATGTGGAAACCCAATGATGAGTTAATTTGGGTAACCGTTACATTTCATACTTTAGTTTTTAAAGCTATATTTTGGTATTCCTTTTTACGATGTGGGTTTCTATTAAACAAAATTTCGAGTAGTAAACCATTTATAACCCCAATGAATTTCGAGGGAGAAATTCATTTTAAGGGGGGTAGAATGTAACTCCCCGAGATTTTATGAAAAATATTCTTTTAATTTCATTAATGTTTTGTGTTTTATTCTACACCAAGATTATCTTGCGCTATACGCAACACCGTATTAACTTGTAGTATACGCAACACTATTCTTGGATCGTGTTACACACAATTTTGATAATAGTTACTTTACGCAACATTGAGTATATATATATATATATATATTCAATGTATAAATGAAATATGGTTGGATTCTGTTATACGAAAAAACGAAGGATTCTTTCACAACACGCAACCCTGACTTGACTTGCATTACACGTAATCACGACCTTCCTCGATAGCGTGTGTTGTACACAATACCGGGTTTTAATAAACAATGATATATTATTATAATATTGTCATGAACTAGACATTATGAATAGTATTAACTAAATTTTGAATTTTATAACATTATTATTCAACTTACACATTTTCTAGAACATGGTATAAGAACAAAATAAATTTTTTGGGTAAAATAAGTATTTTTCAAAAAATGCAGTTTTGCAGCCTTTTGATGGCGCACCCACTTTAAATCTAGTTTTTTACATGTTTATATGTTCAATTTGAAAAAATAAAATTCTTCTTTTGAATCAGGATATAAAAATTTACATTAGATAAAGTTTTGATATTTTTTCGATAACTTTCATATTTTAATGAATAGTAAAAACACGCTATATTTTAAGTAAAAATAACTTTTTTCATCGTAATATCTTATATAGTTAAATTATAATATTGAATGGTTTTAAAGTATAAATAGAATATATTTTTACCATTTAATATAATGTATGTCATTAGCATTGATTTTACCTTGAATTCGTAGGTTAAAACAATTCAATCTTTTGCAATGTTTTAAAGAAAAAACAATTTCTTTCGACAACGGGATTAATTTTATTTTAATTTATGCATCTTTTGTGTATTTAATTTGGAAAAATAGATTCCATATTTGGAATTAGTGGGTCTAAATTATGTTAATAAGCTACTTTTTATTTTTGGGTATTGTGAATAGTAACTACGGTAAATTTTATTTACTATAGTTAAAGGTAAATCAGATAATTAAGGGTAAATATAAGATTACCCTAACACTTGGTAAAATCCTATTGGGTGGATAAAAGTAGACCCATATAACCTAAGGGTCATATTAGATTCATTTTATGGACTTTTGTCCATGAAAATAATTTAATTATTATTAAAACCAAAGAATGTGACAACATGTCACTTTCTTAAATATTATAAGTATAATAATTTTAATTTAGTGATATAATTCATGAAACTTAGAACATGAATAGTCTCCAGATATCTAATACAATTATATATATAATAATAATTTATTTAGAATTTTTAGGGATTAAATAATTATCATTTATTATGACACAAAGATGATGCAGCAATTGTCTTATTAATGAAATATTGACATAATTGATGTTATAAATGCCCAAATAAATGTAATTTGAGAGTTTTTATGAGTTACATTAATTTTATAGGTTAATATGACATGTTATTGATGATATAAGTAACTTGGTTCGAACTTATCATTTTGTTATGATTTTCATAAAAATCATGTACCAAATAGTGTCAAAATTTACATAAATTAGTTTTTAAAACAAATACTATATTATTAATTGTTATTTTATTCCTAAAAATCTATGGTTCGTCCAAATTACTTATATAAGGTTATATATATTAATAATAAACAACATGGAGGTCTTTTGTCTTGATTTTGTAAGTTTATTAACAATATAGTGTAAGAAAACAAAAAGACACGGTAAAAGTTAAATTATTTAACATAGAGTTAAATCTAATTGATACGGTTAAACTAGTAAACTAAACTTGTCTAAATCCTATTGGATGAGAGGATTTCGACCCATACCCACTTTAACTTCTAAATAAGACCCTTTGTAACCATTATAAACCGAATTTGACCTTAATATAAAATAATATTTTGAGATTTTCCTAAGGTGCCCCTCTCCTCCCTTATAAAAGGGCACCTCCTCCCTCTCCTCCTCACACCAATTTGAGCATTCAAGCTCGTAAAACCCCTGCCAAAATCTCTTCTCCACTACCCTAGTATAATCCTAGAGGTCCTGGTCTTCTTCAAAGACTATCCTTAGTTCTTTATGTGGAGGTTAAGAAAAGGCGCGTCAATAAGAGGTAATATCCATTACCAATCTTTTTCAATTTCTTTCTTCTTCAACTTCTTATTATTTAGTTGTTTCATGATAAAGTAATAATATCAGTATTTATTATATAATGATATGTTATTATAAATATGAAACAACTCTAATTAACCTTCTATCCATCATACGGAAAAAGGAAATCACTGCGCGTGCGTACGTACGGAATACCGTCTCCACGTCGTGGTGTAATCTATTTTCCGCCACCACCTTAATTGGATGGGTATCATGGTGTAATGAGTAAATATATATGATTATTATAAAGTTATATTGATACTGAAATAGTATACATACATTTCAACACATGTTCATGATCATGAGAACGATATCATCGCCCGTGCGTACGTACGGATTACCGTCTCCACGACACGATGAGATTTATTCTCCATGTTAACCATTTAAGAATGATTATAAGCTATATATAAGCAATAATAATGAAATATATGACATTATAAAGCTACTGTATTTATTTATATATGTATGTCATCTACTTACTTCCATTCAAGACAATAAGGAAAGGAAAACAACATTCATGCGTACTTACAGACTACCATCTCCATGAACGGTGAGTTTCATTTCATTTATCTACTGAATATATATATATATTGAATATATATATATTAACCATTTAATTATTATATATATATACTGAATATATATGATATATAAATCATGTTTTATATTCTATAAGTAAGTAAATCATGATATAAGTAATAATAATGTCAAGAACAACATGTCCAAACACCTACGATAAATGAAACAATTTTACCCAAAACGCTTCTTTAACATGGAATTTACAAAAGAAATGGTAATATAAAGTCATAAGTGAACCATATATGATATCATGACAATGAATATGATTCTGTAATAAGTTAATGACATTATTTAAATCATTATACAGGAGGTTCGGACACTTTCGAAGCAAATCAGACTTAAGGTAAGGGAAATATCACAATCTCATTTTTATCCAAGATTGTTTATACTTTGGTATTTACTGGGGTGTATTTTATCATCCACATCCATTTTTCTTCAATATGTAATATTATTTCCATCCACCTAAAATTTTTTAAATCCAATTTTACCCATCGGTGAGTTTTTAGTAAAATATATGAAAGGAATCTTTTTTCGTTTTTCGTAAGAGGTAATTTTTTACTTTTCCGACAAAAGTACAAGAAGAATGTTTTTTTAACTTATACGGCATGAATAGATTTTTAAAAAATTATTTACAAGAATCTTCCTTTTCAAGTTTTCAAGTTTATTTTTAATCAACTTCTTTATGTGTAGAATTTTATTACATGTTAAGAAAATAAAAGTGTTTTTGAAGTAGAAAGGATATTTTCCCCAAGAATGGAGTTCAAGTGTTTTATCAAAATCATTTTCCATCTAAGATAATAAAGGGTTGTGTTTCTATCTCTATTATTACATTGATTTGATTATGTTGTGATGGAATTATTTTTATGAATTCCTTTATCTTATATGAATTGTTTTATGATGTCACGATGTTTAATATTCCCATTTTTATTTCATGGGTTATGCTATGATGTATGGTTTATGATTTTGTGGCACACATAATAATGGTATCATTATGAGATGGGTGGGACCTATATCTCCCTCCAATGCATTGGGTAAAGATTTTATGTCTCATGAGATAGACATGGCTAGAACAGTAGGTTATACCGGTTCAGTGAAACAGGACTGAAACGAGGAATGAACTCTGTTCAGAAAGGGACTTTGTCCACTAAGATAGTCTTGGAAATGAGTATTGACTAACAAGAAATGATTCTCTATGATTATGTGTGTATTACAAAAAGTTTCATGTTTTATGTTATGATTATTGGGATTACATTTCACTACTATGATTTATCCCATGTTATGAGATTATGATCTCTTTTGCAGGTTAAGATTTCCAAAAGATATGTTCTTATGAATATGATGTGATTGATATTTCTTTTGTTTACCCTTACTGAGCATTTGAGCTCACCCTTTTATGTTTTCTTTTCCCCAGGACATAAAGAAAGGATTTAGGTTTAGAAAAAAAAGATCTTTATGGGAGATGTTGAAGATCTTTCACCACGATTAGAAGATTATATTCCCAGTTTCCAAAGACACTAAACTATTACGGTCCTTGTGTGTGTGTTTTTGTTATGTACTAAGTATTCCAAAAAAGTAATGTAATGTCCATGTACGTCAGGCTTCAAGTCTCTACATGCTATGTTGTGAACCTATATTCTATTAAATGCGGAATATACCACCACATTACATGTTATATCATGAACCTATATATTTTAATGATATTTTAATATTTATTTTATTTTATTTTCATATATGGTTAGTATAATTCAATGTTACCATGTGGTAACAGTTTATTGAAATAATGTAATCATTAATCGAGATTGTTTATGATTATGCTTCCATTAATGAGATATTATGAACCATTTCTCAAGAACAATCATAAATATTATTCCCATATGTATATTTCTTATTTATTCTTTTATTATTACCATTTTCCATCTCTATGATATTTAAGATAATTAAGAACATTTTTTTATGAAAATCCAACATTGTTTATCCTTTCAGTCAAAATTCTGTGTTCTTTGAAAACAGTGTTTTAAAAAAGGTTTTCAAAAATTTGTTATTGTTAAAAAGTGTTTCAAAAATCATCAATATTTTTCAAAAATGTTTTACTGAAATATTTTTTTAATAATTTTTTTTAATAATCAATAATAAGCTTTCAAAGAAGATGTTTTTTAAAATATTTTGAATATTCTTTTACATTTTTTCAAATAATTTTATATTCATACTATTTTCAGGCTTATTTTATAGTTTTAGAAGGAAAAAATGTATCCAAAATGATTTCAATACTAAATTTTATTTCTTAAAATAATTTTAAATAAAAAATATTTTAAAAATATATTCTATATTTAATTATTTGATTTTAATATGTGTTAGATGAAAAGGGATTTCAAAATACTTAATGATTTTAAAATAAATTTTCATAGTGGGAAAGAAATTTTCCATAAGAAAGTTTTTAATTAAAATTATAATGATTTAATTATAAAAAATTGTTTTTGAAATTATTTTATGAATCTTATTTTTAATGAAATTCATTTTTGCATAAAAAATGTTCCAATAGCTCTTTAAATTTTTTTATCCATATAATATATCATAATTTTTATACTTTAAGATATATTAGGGATGCCATATAATATAACTATTCATATTCATTATTAAATTGTTAATTTTTTTTAATATAATGATGTTTGTGAAACTGATTACTCCTCCATGGATTATATACTTTTGAAACATTTTTCTTTTCATGGGTTATAATTTAATGAAATGATTATGAATCCTAAATTTTTTAATAGGTTATGATGTGTTAAATTTTATATAATTCTTATTTCATTTCATGGTTTATGATAATATGTTTATAAAACCTATCCCTTTTTATAGTTCATGATATGTTGAGAGTTTTATTATCTTCTAGAACATGTATTCATGATTCTATTATAAGATGGGTGGGACTTATATCTCCATCCAATGCATTGGGAGAAGATTAAAAGCAAATGAAATATACATGGGAATCAAGTTAACAGGGTTGATCCAATATCAGAATATGTGGAAACTAGATTCCTATAAAGAAAATGATTATGATCGTGGTTGGTGGAATGTCCCCACATTAGGTGTAGTCACTATGAAGACGAAATATGGGGAAACCTAATACACTATGGGAATATGGTGGAACATGATCCATTGTAGGAATATGGGGAAGCATAATACCTTACAAGGAAATAACTTTGAATGGGGATGGTGGTTTTTCACACCCAAAAGTTGTAGTCTGTATGAATGTCCTTAATAAGTTATAGTTACATCTCTTGACTTATAGGGAATAATATTACAAGTTTATGTGTATACCATAATTACAGGCCTTATTTCAATTTTATGCCATCATTACATAATCTTTTATTATCCTTATGATTCATGTCTTATGAAATTAAAAGATTTCTATTATAATTCATGTTTATTATCTATGATATGTAGGGTATAATTTTTGAATGTTATGCTCATATTCGCATACCCTTATGTTCATGTTATGCTAATGTATTTCCCTTACATACCCTTAGTTGGCATTCATTATAACCATTTACTTTGTTTCAAATAACCAAGTTATAATGATTTTTTTTTAAATTTACTTCATTTTTATATATTTTTGGGAATCATTGAAGCTCTTTATATATGTTAAAATAATATTTTTCTAGATTACAATGGAAATAAACAAATACGGTCCTTCAGAGCCTATTTTTGTATTGTTTTATGTATTCCACATAGAAGAAGTAATGTCCATTTACGTGAATACTGGGTTGGTATAATCTCAAATGAGAAAAGTGTGGCATATATAATGATAAAAAATAAAAAAAAATTATTTACACTAAAAAAATACAAACATGTGACAAATAATATTCTTGTAATATATTGATGATTAAGACTACTCAATATATTACAACCCTCGAAAATAAAACATGGTGGGAGATGCTTTAAGACAAAATGTTCATACTATCATATCTATGGTAAGGATATAAAAATATAAATTATTTTGGGATTTAAATGGTTGGATATATAAATTTTAATGTAAGAGGAAAAACCATCACTGGATCAAATAAATTCTCAACCATATATCCATGTGAATAAAGATTCATGGAAGGAAGATGAAAAGTTCAAAAATAAGGTGTGAAATGTTGCGAATTTTAACCTTAATAGTGATTAAAAAAGCGTTTCAGGAACAATGTATGTTTCCCACATGTAATATATTTTTTGAAGGATCAATTAGACTGAAGATAGATATTGTGGATCATGTTTATGGGTATATGGGTTTTCAGCATATTAAGGCTGATATAATGATGTATAAGGGGATGTTACAACTATAAATCATACCGGAATGGAAATGGTCAGATATCACCATGATTTTCTAATCAGGCTCCCGAAAACATCTATTGTCTATAATTTCTATAGATTATATTCAGTTGATTAATATATTCAGTACAACTAATTAATATTGTATAATATTTATATATTAATCAATTTTATATAATATATTTTATGTATTTTTTAATATTTTATAGGGTACTACTTTACATTATATTAGATTAGGTTCTGAGGTTTAGCTCAACGTTATAGTGAAGTATTAAGCAGATTGTAGATAAAGAGTTACGCTTTAGCATTACATACCACCCCTAGAATGATGTTCAGTATGAGAGGACCATTAAAACTCTAAAAGACATACTAAGAACTATATTTATGTTTTCCAATGGGGTTTGGGATCAACACCACCCATTAATTGAATTTTCATACAACAATATATTTTCTTCCATTATTGAAATGTCTCCTTAAGTATCCCTCAATGGTAAGAATTAAAAAACTACAACATGATAGAATGAGGTTTGAGAAAGAAAGATATTAGGACATAATATAGTTGATAATGTATAAGATATTGTCATATCAATTCAACAACATATTCGAGGTGCATAGGGTTGACACAAAATTCATGCTGACAATGATCGAAAGGATTTGGAGTATAAATTTGGTGATATGTTCTTCCGAAAAACATCTCCCTACACGTGAGTGATGAGATTTTTGAATAATTACAAGTTAATACCAACATAATTTGGACCTTTATATATTATTTATTATATTAGGATGATATCTTATTTATTAGTGTTTCTATTGAATCTGTCTCAAGTTATTATTTCTTCTATGTATCTATAAAAAAGAAGTTATATACCTATTCATTAACATATAATAAACTCAAAGGTCTTACCACTATATAAATATATTTCTTATGAATAACAATAAATTGAGATTTTGGACCTTATAGATAATATTCTATGAAACAAGATAACACTCATGGATAATGATTTTTATAGAAACCACCAATTTTTTAAAACTACTGGGAATAATAGGATGTGTTGAGGAAGAAGTATTCTCATCTATTTGTTTTAGATTGAATAATTATAAGGGATAAATTCATTTTATGGGGGTTACAATGTGACTCCATCATATTTTTGTTAAATATTTTTCTTTAAATAATTTTATTTCTTTGATCTCTTATGTTACACACAACAATGCGTATAGAGGAACAGTGAAACATTATTCGAAAAATATGTGTCCACTATCATCTACCCTTTGGATTATAGGTTATGAATAGTAATAACATAGTTATATTAAATATATTATCAAAACTTTCTATAAATGATTCCTTATTCATAAAATTATTTTTATTATAAGAGAATAATTTTAAAATTTAAGTGATATTTTTTTAAAAAAAATTTATTAATGTCTAAAATTTATTTTATATGAATAAATAAAATTAATCATTATTGTTAAATTATTTAAATGAAATTTATGTGAAATTTTTTCTAAAATATCAAAAAATATTTTTATCACTGTAAGATTAGAATGAATACATATTTATTCTTGAAATATTTTTTTATATATATTATATCTTGACGCCTTTTGCGATCTAATATTAAAATAATTTTCTGAATTTTATAGTTATTGAAATATATAAAATTAATTAAATATTTATAATTATTTGGTTCATTTTTTTAAATTATTATCATGTTATTTTTAATTAATATTAGTTGTATCCTTAATAATTTTTGTTACCAAAGTAATGGTAAAATCGAGAAATTAAAGATAAAAAATAAATTTTAAGGATTAAAAAAATTACCCTAACACTTTCCTTAATTTTATTGTATGTGTATATTTATTCCATATTCATCCATGATACAGTCATGTGGAATTTTAGGCCTATTTGGATGAGATTATGAACTTTGTAATATTTTATTTTATGAAAACTCAAATGTGTCAGCTTTATTTTTTAGTATCTATAATATTATAAATATGTTTTAATCTTGAGGATATGGTCTACTAAAAAAATAATTTTTTAATATAAAATATTTATATTTATAATTTTAATTTATATTTAATTTTTTTTATTTATATATTTACCTTGTATTCTTGAACAGGGTTAATGCAGTAATTATTTAATTGATGGAAAAAATAAAGGAAATGAAATTAAAATTATGAAAAGTATTATAATTTCAGATAATAAAAGTGGCACAAAAATTTAATATATTTATATGAAATATAATGGAGGTTTAAAAAAAGATTAATTCCCGCTTTTTGTTTAATTATTTAATGTTAAATTAAGTAAATAGAATCAAAATTGACTTTAATGTTGTTTTATCAAAATACTATTTTATTAAAATATTTAAAATATAAAAATAATGAAATAATACACTTTATTATTTTATGTGAAAATATGTAATAAATTTTCCATTTATCGTTTATATTTGACAGTATAAATAAAAATAAAACCCCTTTAATAATGAAAATTTTGATGCCATAGTTACAAATAAAATAGTTTAACTATGGGATAATAAAAATGAGAAGGTCAATCATTACACTAAAACAAGTCTAAAATCCATTGGTTGATGGTATTACAACCCTAACACATCTTTTTATATAATCCCTTTCCATTTTGAGTAATTTATCATAATATTTGACTTATTATAATTTAATATTCTTAAGAATCAAAAAATATCTCCTTTAAAAATTTTATAAGGGCTCCTCCTCGATCACTTCATTAGACCAATTTGATCCTTCTAGATAGACCATAATCTTAAAAATTATTTTATAAACATCTCTATAAACGTTTTTAGCTTTTTTCCCAAAATAAAAACTCTATATAAATTTATAATATATCTAAATGATTTTTTTCAACTGAGTGGTAACCGCCTTAACTCGTTACTTCCTTTTTTTACTAACTTCTTTTACTCCCCTAAATATATAATATTTAACATAAAAAAATATCATAATTATCATTACTATTATAAAATTTTATTATTTTTATAAAAAAACTATTATGCACCATATTTCCAATTAAAAAGACGTAAATGAATCGCTCATGCATATGTACGAGTTACCATTCCATAAAGAGAAACAATTAATTTTTTATCACTATAATTTATGTATGGGTATTATGATGGGTTTAAGTTTTATTTATGATTTTTGTGGAACAATTATAATTCTATAATGATAACGTCATATCCACCATCATAACATTCAATCCATTTGGAAACGATAATGTCATTTGTGCATATTTTTGGACTGTTATCTCTAGGATGCGATGATATTTTTTTCCCTTTATGTTTTACTTGTCTAGTAATAAGGATTAATATTATGAATATTCATTCTATACATGATATAATAATTATTTTATAATTTTTAAATATTATTTAACTTTTTTTAATTCTATAATATGAAAAATAGAAACACTTTTCATGCGTATGGTAGGATTACCATCCATATTAATGGTGAATTTATTTTTCTATATGTTTTTTATGAATGATTATAAATATGTATTTGATATACTTATAATATTTTCATTCAATGATGAACATTATATAAATAATTTTACCATGATCAAATCATAATGACTGGGATAGAAGAACTGAAAAATATTGGAAAACGAAGCAGTCATCTCTCAGAACATTGATTTTAACAAAAAAACATAATAAAAAGATGATAACATGTTATAATTTTATCAAAAATGTAATTATATATATATAAATCGTTATTAACAAATATATAATTAATCCATATTAATTTCACAGGATGTTTGAATGTGAATGTGGAATGGTGAGACTTTAGGTGAGTGTTTATTTCCTAATATCATCATTACATGGGATTGATTATGTTTAGGTATATTCTAGTTTATATATCTAATCCATGAATTGTTTTTAAAAAATAAGAAATGTTTTAGATATTAATATATAAATTTTAAAAAACATTTTTAACCATGTTGTAATTTTAAAAAAATGGTCTGAATGTAATACTATTGTTATTTTAAAAAATAGGTACTTTGAGAATACCCTAAAAAATATTAAATTATTGTCTTTTTAACTTATGAATCATGATTTAATTTTACTGTTATAATTATAAAAAAATTAATTAAATCACACTTTACATTTTTACAAGTTTTTTTTATAAAAAAATATTTCATTTGTAAATACATTTTTGAAAAATATTAGTGATTTCAAAGTTAAAAATTTATTATCCTCAAATATTATTCTATGTTTCCATTAAAAAACATTTATATATAATATTACATCCATCAATGAAACATAATAATTTATTGTGATTTTTTCAAAGGACACCATCGTTATTATTTTTCTAGATGGTTAATGTTTATGATGAAAAGATGAAATGTTTATACAATCTATTTATTTTCAATTTTTTATGCTCTTATGAAATATTTATTACAAACATTTATTTTCCATGGTTTATGATATGATGGAATGTTTATAAAACCAATTTCATTTTTGGTTTTTGATATGTTTAATGTTTTTTTATATTATGTAACACACATTTATGATTATCATTATGTGATGGTTGGGATATATATGTACATACAATATATTAGTTAAATTGTTATATCTCATGAGATAGATGTGGGAATCATGTTCAAGTGACTGATTCATTATTGGAAATAAGTCGTAGTGATTGGCCTAATATAAGAAGAAATTCGATGTGATTAATCTATAATGGGAAAATGGTTTTGATTCTGATCCAATAATCTTTGTAGTTAACCTTCACATATGATATTGTTTCTATACATATGATGATTCTATATACATTTATGGCATAAAAATGTGGTTCATGATTGAGTTATATTTAACTATCATTCTTATGATTCCTATATTTTTAGAAGATAATGTTTTATTCCATAACTCATGTTTCTGATATTTTTCATCTTGTGTATTAATTTTTTGTTATGATCAAGAAATCACACATTATTATTATATTATATTGATATATCCCATTATTACACTTAATAAAAATTGCATCTCACTAATTTATTATGTTTCTTTCACCATTTTATGACGTATGTTTTTAGTTGGGTAATCCTATAATGAAAACCATGAGGGAATATCTTTATAGGAGATGTTTAAGATGTATCATATCACGATAT
Source organism: Viscum album (assembly GCA_963277665.1). NCBI lineage: Eukaryota > Viridiplantae > Streptophyta > Magnoliopsida > Santalales > Viscaceae > Viscum > Viscum album. The sequence goes on along the minus strand of OY728159.1, from coordinate 20,326,247 downwards.
GATTTTATATCTAATATCCAACGACTATAAACCTTTATGATTATGGAATGAAACATATTTATATGTGTTGAATATTCATATAAATTTATGTAATATATTTCTACGAATTCTCTTGTAGTTATATTACAAACCATTATGGTACTTATATGACTACTTATACATCTATATTATATTGATTATCCAATATAAATAGGTGAACCATTATTTTTATGGGTTAATTCTAAAATCATGAAATTATTAACTACAATATACTCTTAGTCTTACAATAAAGACAACTCGATGTGAGTGATGAAATAATGTTCTCCCAATGATAAAAAAATTCAAAATAATTAATTAAGTCTACAGAATGGTTCCTGGATAAGGATTCCATGTTCCCTCAGGTGAATTATCCAACCATCAATGCTTGTTATCCTTTTTTGGGACACTATGATTTAACAGTGGAGATTGGTTTTCTAATATTGATAAATATAGTTAGTAATAAAATATATAGTTTTTTCTAATAAAAAATTATTCCCAATTACATAATTAATAATAACCTAGGTTGATTAAAAATATATAAAAATTAGGCTACTGATTGAACTATAGTTGTGATAACACGGTTTTATACATGGTATAAACCACTGACTATAGCTCTAATAAAACTCCAAACATTCATGAATAATAGGAAAAAATATTACAGATATCTACTTTTCCATATAGAGACATTCAAAATAAATCATGATGTTTCATTTCCGTTGGAGTTAGAATTCACAGTGTAAACATAACATTTATAGTAACTAACCACCGGTATTTAGCTTATATTAATAAAACGAGCATGTAATATTCAAATTCATGTATTCATTAACATAAATTAATATTGAAAATCATTAAATTTAATTATATGTAAATATTGTAATGGGTATAGGTAGGTAGTATAATGTTAATTAAAATTATATAACACAATAGACCGTATACTGGGAGGGGAAACACTTGATATTTCTCCTTAAATAATTTTCCAAGTATTTTTTATAAGTAAGACTATGAAATCATTCAATCATTACTACAAAATTTTCATGAAACAGGCTTATTAAAATACTCATTCGATAATCGATTGGGTTTTTTATACTCTAGTCCACATGGTCTTGTTGCATATCCATTTAGGAAAACTAAAATGGGAATAATAGAGTTAAGAAACCATGATACCATCGCATCTAGTCTCATATGATATAGTCATAGAATTTTAATCTCATTCCAAATATGAATATACACACATATGATATACTTAATTTTCAATGTTTTTATAGTAATAATATATAATAATATCCAAATGATGAATGAATGAAATTGAAATAGGCATGCTATATGATATGTCCTGAAACATTTCCCTCTAATATCATGGAAGAATTCATTCCTAAGGGGTATTTGTACTAACCCATGATTTTGGACTCATTAAATTAATAAAATCTCAAATAGATTATGTCACATGAAACACCTGATCCTTTCAAAGCACAATTTTTTTATTTTATTAAATAATGACATGGTATAATAGTCGCTTTTTATGTAGGTACAAACTATTATAACTGCCTAATGAAATAAATTATTATTTTAATATTTTTTCAACAAGTATAAATAAGAAAATAAAATAATATATTTTATTATTAATATGTTTTTCTATGATTAGTTTATTATGAAATTTAATAAAATATTAGCATTTTGAAAAATGATTTAATAAATAAAAATCACTATATTGTTTGATTTATTATTTAAAAAATAATTTTAGAATTAAAATTTTAATCATTTATGTTTGTTTTTTAACTTATAAGAACAATACTGACTTAATATTAATATTTTATATTTTTCTAAAAAAATTATATTTAGTTCAATAGTTTGATATAATGTTTTAGTGAATACTATGCCATTTGTGGAATTTTTATTTTATAATAGTTATTGGAGAAGTTATTAAAAACTTTTCTTGAATTGATATGAATGTTATGAGTTATATTATAGCTTTAAAATTATTTATTCCAGTTTAAAATCAGATATTTAATGCTTTATAATTGATGTAATATTTTTCTTGATAAAATTTTTTATACATTATATACATATTATTTTAAAATTAATAAATATAATTTTTTGAAATTTAGTTAAATTAAAATAATTTATACTTTTGAATCAAATTTCCAAAATATTTAATAACAAATATAATTTCGTAATCATATATGATATGTTAGTTAAACAAATTTACTACAGTGAAAGATAAAATGGTAAATGTAATGAATCTAAGTGGAAAAGGCTTAAACATATTAACAAAATGTGTGGTAACTTGTGTTATATTCATTTATAAAATTTTTCAGTCACCCTCTATTAGATGTCATTTATGAGTTACATTCTATAAGGGTGACTTCCAAATTTTAAAATATTTTTGGTATTTTAAAATTTTTCATCCCATTTCCCTTACAAAAGGGGCACTCCTATCATCATTTCCCCTCACAAAATAACCAACTTCACTCAGTCCAAACACATCCATAATCCTAATAATAACTCATATACATTTTCTATAGACTATTATAATCTCAAATTATAATCTATAGAGGATCAAACCCATTTCTTAGGATATAATCAATGAAGTGAGGTATAAATATTCAACTAACCCTTTCTCATTTCTATTTTTATTGTGAAAATCATATTCCTAAAATTAAATTAAATCGTATTTAAATTAAATAATTACAATCATTATTATAATGTTATTTTATTATAATTATGGTATAATCACTGACCTCCTTTCATACTCTATTATGATAAATGAATATCGTTATTTATGCATTGTGTGGACCACTTCCTCCACAGACTAATGTGTTTCATTTTCTATCACTAAATATGAAGGATGGTAGTAATATAGTTTTTAATATATAATTATTATATTTATTAAATATTTTCATTTTCACAAATGATAACAAATATTACACATTTTTTAATTTCTAAGGAAAATGGAATCATCATCAATGAGTATGCATGCCAACGAGCCTGTACCCTTGTGGTACATGCTCCTACTTGGCATCCAAATGACCCAGGATCAAATCCTGGCTGGGACTAATTTCAAAGTTACTACAGCGGCACTATAGTAGGGCACTATAGCAGTACTGTAGTGGTGACGACACTGTAGTGGTGGAGGCACTGTAGCTGGAACATTAGCGGAGGCAGTACTGTAGAAGCCTAGGTACTGTACCAGTACTATTCACCGTGGGGATATTTGAGCCAAAAAATGGGCTTTCATGCCTAGTCATCAAGACACTTGGCCTTGGGACTTCAGGCTATGTAATGGGTCTCCCTCTACCCAGTATAAAGAGGTCTTTTCTTTAAATAAGAAATTCAGGACTCGGCCCCAACCTTTTAAAAAAATCATCAATGAGTATGCATGGATTACAACCTTTTTAGAATAATTGATTTTTATTATTTTCATCATAAACATACATGGATTTTCATGATTATTGATTTAATGGATTAAAATTATAATCATGAAATTAATAATATTATACACTGATCATTTTTAAAACCTATACAAAACATGAAAAAACAAAATATCATGGTAAATTTAACCATAAAAAAGTTATCTATGAGAAAAAAATTTCATTACAATAACATCTTATATTTTATCTTAATTTAATTAGTATCATAAATATTAATATATAATATTTATAAAACCTAGATAATACAATTAAGATTATTATTATTACATTATAAGAAAATAACTTTATAATCATCCATTACATAAGTTATGTACTTGTTTAGGTTGGGTTAACTGCCTACTTGAACAATGATATATATTTATTTCATGGATGAGAATGATAATTGAATTTACTAAAAATATATGATATATTTATTTAAATATTTATTTATTTTCGTTTGAAATGGAAATATAAAAATATTACTCATTATTTATGAAAACATTGAGTGTTCGCTAAGAAACGTCAAAATATTCCCATCACCAAATCCATATTTAATAACCAGAAAGAAAACAACCATAAAAAAAATAATAACAGTAATTTTTTTGAAAAATTCCATTACCATGTAGAATTTACGAATTACAAAAAATGTGAGAATAATGACTACCAACACAACTATCATGAACATATTTTAAAATTATCTGGATTATTCACACGAGATATAGAAAATCGATAATATCTAAAAAATATAAATGATGGAATATTTCTAAATTGATGTTATAAAATTTAGTAGGTATGAAAAAGGTTTTCAAATGTAATATTAATATAGTTTGTTTTTTTATGTATGAGTTTAGATCACATTTTTACAGTACCAAAATTTATGTCATTGTTATTTGTCTCAAATTATATTTCATGAGACAAATTTGTTAATACGCACCATGATTCCTATAATATGGTTTTTTTACAAAATAATATATTTCCATTACTATATTAATGGTTTTTCATGTACTATAAAATTTACATTCTTTTTTTAATTGATTTAGAATATTCCAATGCTGAAAGGTTTTTTTATCAAAATGTTACTCAAACCGTCTGGGTTTCCTATCTAAAAGTTTCACTCCTTCAGGAAAAATTCTTATTATGCGTAATGTTTTCATTAGTATTTTTTGTATACATTAGTTTTAATATTTTTCCTCACGGTTATCTCATAATTAATGATATTTTATGTTTCATTTTTATTCGTACCATTCAAGGGGTTTTCATTCAATAATATATAATCGTGTATGGGTTTCATTGGATCATTTTTTATACAATTGGTCGTAGTATTCTGTACGGATATATACCATTAAATATTTATTTAATCCTAATTTTCCCTAATTCTATTTTGTATTTTCATTCTTTCTTTTTTGAAATTACATATTATTGTCATTAACCCCTTCTTTCATAAATAATTTCCTAAAATAAAAATTAAACGTTTTTAAGAATAACTCTTATTCATAAAACTGAATTGTTTCTTATTTTTTTTATTTTCCATTAATTCCATTTTAACCACCATATTTTGTGTATCACATCCATTTTGAGTTAATTAGACTTTCTATATGCCTTTTTATGTGTTTAAAGAACTTGGGATGAGTTGGGAAGAGGTTGGGGTGAGTATAGAATAGTATTGAATAAGTTCGAAAACTTTTCTATGGGTGTATGGTTTGAGCACAATTAATGGAAACTATGTGGGTTCTCTAGAAAACAGTGATGCGGGAGGTAATGGGCCTTCCATATCCTCTGTAATCTTTTCCAAACCATGTGAGGAAACCGTGCAGACCCCATCTCTTGAATTAGTGGAATGCGAACGGTTTTCCAAACCGTGCGGGCTAACCATGAGGCTACTTAAAAATGGGGGATTAAATCTAGTCACCCTTGAGGTTACCTAATTTCATTCCAGACATCCTACCACTCGATCCTCACTCAATATTTTGGGTTCTCAAAGGTTAGAGGTTCCTCCCACATGTTTTGGAAGTAAATCGAAGGGGTGTCTTGGTGGATTAAAGGTGACACTTATAGGGTAAGTCTCCTTACATGGTTATTTGTGGTTTCCTCTAGATCTAAATCTCTCTCTCTCTCTCTCAGTATTCTAGATCTACGCATGTTGTGTGTATATATACAGTTGTTGTTTCCTTCATTTTTGATTTCAAGGATTGTGGTGTTAGGGAAGGATATCTAGAGCGGTTTTGGTGGTGCGTTTTCCTAGATTGGGGTGTAGTTTCTTATGGGATGAATTTTCCAGATCCCTAAATGTAGGTGGCTTCTATATTGACTCCATTTTTATCGAACATAATTCTTGGTTAAAATTAATTTTTATTTATTATAATTAAATGTGTTTTGATGTGAGAATTTTTTTTAAATCCCATGGTGATTTTTGGTGATTTTTGGGGAAAAGGGGGCTTTGTGGTTAAATGTTCTTTTTGTGGATTTTAAAATAGAGATTTTTAAATGGGTAGTTGGGATTGATTTGTGAAAATGGTTGGAAAAAATGGTTTTCAATAAATATTTTATTTTATTGAAATATTTTTTGGAATGAAAAATGATTAAATGGTGTTTTCAATAAATGTGTGATTTATTGAAGTGAATTGGAATGTAATGGAAATGTTTTTGTTCTTATTGTGTGGCCTTGGTGTTTTTTTCTTGTTAGTTGAATAAATGTTATGTATAGTGTTGGTTTTGTGGATTTGGGTGGTAATTATCTCTATAAAATGTGATGGATTGTTGTCGGAAGAACCACCATTATGGGTAGTGGTTCGGAAGTACTTATTGTTGTGAATGGGATGAACAAGATGGGAAAAAGTCACACCATAATGGTTGCTTCATTGTGTGTTGTTTTGCAATGATGGAATCTTTTGTGATAATGCATGATGGGGATTTGGATTATGGAATGGTTTTGGCTCTCCATTTTTTTCAAGGATTGGTAATGTTGTGTTTGGTATGTTGTGAGTTGTCTAACAATTGAATATTTTATATAAACTATTTTTTATAAATGTACTAACAGTTTTATCCTAGTGTTTTGTGTAGAGAAGTATTTTGGGGAAATTATACTAAGTGTTTTTACTCACCATATTCTTTGGAACTTGGGTTCTTTTGCAAAGGTTGTAATCAATGACACTGGTAAGAGTAAAGAATATCATTTTTCTAGCAGTTCACCATGATGCTCTGGAGATGTTGTGGTTCTTGGACCATAGATCTTGGTTTGGAGATATGAATGATGTCCTAGTTCTATTGGAGTCTTGTTGTAGTCTTCCACTTGGTACTCTAATTTTGGCTTGGTGGTATTTGTCTTGGGGATTGTTATAGGTTAGGTGGCTATCTTTTTGGTAATGCAAGGGTTTTCCCGATTTTTTAACATGAATCTTATAGTTTGATGATAGTGGATTGGTTGGTTGGTTGGTTTTGTCTCAAGCAAAAATTCTTCCCCAATTTATTCTTGAATCCCTCAGCATTTATTGCTAGCCTTTGGCACAATGGGAACATTGCTTAAGTCTAAGTAACATTCCTCCACTCTCTCAAGCCAATGAGATAGGGCAGGATAATAAATTTTTTTAATCTAATATAATTTTTTTACATTATTTTCAAATTAAATTTATTCATTTTTAATAAGAAAATAAAAATTCCTTTTTCATAATGAGAGTTTTCAAATAATGGTATCATAAAATATTAAAAAGGGTCTTCCATCCTTTGAAAATAAAATATTTCATTTTCTAACCAAAATTAATTTTATTAACATCATTTTTCTTTCATAGATACCTTATTGATATTTCTTTTTCAAATGTGAATTTTCCTATGTTTTTTATTCATCTTTTTTCAAAAAATAACTTCTGTACTTAACTAATAAAATTAACTTTTTTAGATAATGTTAAAAAAATTATAATGTTTATTTTTAAGTTTTCTTCCATGTGAGAACATTACTACACAAACATTGGTTTTTTTTAAAAAAATTACCACTCTATATTTTCATTATATCTAAAATAAGTTATTTTCCACTTTGTTTTATAAAATATTTATTTTAAGATGATTTCAAAAGATCATGAATTTAAATTGTTTCTAATGTGGTTTTCATAAATCTTCTAAAATGTTGTTTTGATATATGCCATTTTAATTTGATATGTCACGACCCCTCCCCACAAAGTGTATCCCTCCTGGGTCGGTAATGTGAAAAAGGAGATAATGACCCCAAAGTCCCGCCTCCAGTAGTCCTCAGGTTGGAGACTAGCACCGATTGTATTAAAAACACACAAATGGGAGGAACTACCCTCTAAGAGAACTCATGAGGAAGAGAGATATAACATATACACCAATCAAATCCAACTCAGAATGAAATATAAATGAAAACCCAAGTACACATATGAAATTCCATGGAAAATTACTACAACAAAAAGGGAAAAATTGCAAGTACCCAAATGAAAGTAAAAACATCAACAACCACAAGCCCGAACAGCTCCTGCAACCCCAAGCTAGTAGAAACTAGCTTAATCTCCAACCTTCTCCATGTGACCTAAAAACAATTTATATATACATAAGGTGATTATAACAGTATACTCAGTAGGATCCTCCCTGAAGCCTCTTGTGAAAAATTAATGAAATCAAGCAAAATAAAGTGAACAACAAGTGAAACTAACTTGTCATCTAAACAGGTATACTAAGTTCCCAACCTCACCATGGCTACTCTCACCAAGTGACTCATACAAGAATATATCATATAATAAAGAATATCAAGGGTACCTCGAAACTACTTCCCCACTGGTTTGCCGCTTTTCCCCAACGTTGCATGTCCTGAGCATCTCTCTCCAAAAAGGCTTGCCTACAGACATCTGGGAGAAGCACCACAATATGCATATTGTCCAACAAAACCACCACGTCCACACACCAAAGTAACCAGGTACTTTCTGGGAGCCACCACATCTCGGATAATATGAATGATATGTCGGGTATTATACCTCAATCCATTACAGCCCATACACTGAGTAAGGATACTCAATCCATCACAACCTATACATGTTACACCTATAGTATTACATATAAAAGTATATCCAGAATATATGTGTTTGAATAACAACAATCAATTACAGCCGTCTACACACATATATGGGGAAAACTAACCAATGTGCCTGCTAGCACCAGTAACTACAAAGAGAAGAGAACGGTGCCAAATGGGGTAGTCAGCCATCCATCCTCCCACCAAAATGTTGGGGAAAACACCCCCCAGGGCTCATAATCCCCGGGGTGTCATTTTCCCTTATAGAAAGGGTGGAGTAGCGTATAGAAACACAAAAAGTACATGATATATTATATCTAACAACCACACTATGGGCATTACCTAGTATTAGACATAACTGCAGCTAACGTCTCTCAGACTCAGGGCTTCTACTTCTAAGACTAGGTGTCTTATAAGCACACAACCATTTAAAGAGATTTATTAGATTACTTCATTCCGTTTTTATCAGTTTCACTGTACGTTAATTAATTTTGGAAACATTAATTATCCATGAAAAATTACACATTAAATTTCATTAGCATCACACCCTAAGTCAATTGTTCCTTCAAAAATTACAACCTCATCATAATGTTCCACCATCTCCATCCCCATGGGATAGCCCCATATTCAATTATTCATTATAGAAATACTTTCCCACATTCCTAGGCATTCTATAAAAACATTATATGCTACTAAACACAAGGGGGATCAACACTGTGAGTAGATGTACTACCCACCGAGTCTTTGTAGCTTATAAAAAGAGAATATTCCAATCCATCCTTGAGAATCTAAACACGAAAATCACATGGCATACTACGCGTGTCTTCACCTCTTTCTGAATAAGGGTAAGTAAGACCAGCTTCCTTGAGCAGTGGGGAAAAGAAAAGAAGATAAACAACCAATAAAAATTACCAAGCATCCAACAATCACATCCACTGTATTCCATCATCGATGGTGTCCTCCATAACACCCACATGCATAAGCCGATGCATCTTGCCACTATATTCGTCATCTACTACAACAACCAAAAGCCTCCATGCCCCCACATATCACTACAACCATACAGGATCACATCACATCACAAGAATCAGGAATACAACATCACATCCATAGGTCTCTTTTCCCTTTAACAATCAAGTGGGTAACTCAGAACCCTTTAAGAAATTATCAAATAATAAGTACTTTAATCCATATTTAATTAACAGATTTTTTTCTCGTAGGTTTCAAATTCGGGAAACCTAATCTGTAAGCTATCACGATAAATAAACAAGTTTACTGCACCAATCTGATTGACATCAAAATTACAACAATAACAAGATTCGTTTACATGTCTCTTTATCTTTAGTCAACAATTATCAATTAATCCCAATTTACGTTCATTACTGATTTCCATCAAGAACAGACTACTAATCAAATCAATCATAGATATCACACTATCTAGCAAAACATGAGGAAATAACATACGATCGAAGTGAATTTATTTATCTGTTTAAAATATTTATTATTTCAATTCCATTGTCATCCAGTGGGATTAAAAGTGCGTACAATAAAGTTTCACATAAAAGGAAAGAGAAGCAACGAATCCCCTACCACAAACAGTTCCTAACACTCTTTATCCACACAACGGATCACGATCCTCCTCTCGCGACAACTATATCCACATGAGGATTCCATGGTATGACAGAACCAACCAAATCCCATGAAAACCCCCATTAGAAGCATGGATATTAAATTCTATAACATGAAAAGGAGAAACATGTGAATTTGAACCCCAAAAGAATGAAGATAAAAACATACCTTATATCAATGATTGGATGATAAATCTTGGTTGCATGAAAATAGAGCAAAACCAATCTGAGGAGTAATGTATTATTTTGAAACTCCTAAGGAAAGTATTGAAAGGTTCTAGCATGTCATAGCTAAGAAAAAAGAGGAAGAACAAGGGAGTATGATATCTTGTCCCTTTTGAAGATTTAATGGGGTGACAGTTTAAGATACGCTTAATTCCCCATTAAAATTGGATTGCATTAAACCACAAGGTTTGACCAAGTAAAAAAATCATGGTCCATAGGAATAATTAAAAAAGGATTTATGGCCTTTCAATTTTCCTTAACAGCCCTAAATATAAGGCGTTAAATGTGTTTTACGTCAACGGGGAAAACTGTAGGAAGCTGGAAACATTGTTCACCTACCGTTACTATACACCTACCGATCTGTGAAACCGATCTGTGAAACAGATCTTTGAAACACTTTACACCTTCCATTAATGTACACCTACTGTTACTATACACCTACTGATCTGTGAAACCGATCTGTGAAATCAATCTGTGAAAAACTGTACACCTATCGTTACTGTACACCTACTGATCTGTGAAACTGATCTATGAAACCGATCTGTGAAACCGATCTGTGAAACACTATAAACATACCATTATTGTACACCTACCGTTACTGTACACCTACCGATTTGTGAAACCGATCTGTGAAACAGATCTATGAAACCGATCTGTGAAACCGATCTGTGAAACTGATCTGTGAAATATTGTACACCTACCGTTACTATACATCTACCTTTATTGTACACCTACCGATCTGTGAAACTGATCTGTGAAACTAATCTATGAAACTGATCAGTGAAACATTTTACACCTACAGTTATTGTACACATACTGTTAATGTACACCTACTGATATAATAATTCATAAAACTATAAACACTATTCATAGAATTAGAAATTTGGAAAAGTGTTTAGAATAGTCACCTTGACCTCCCGGAACACCTCCAACACCACATTTTCAAAAATTAATGGACCGTAGAGGTCTAGGACATTACATCAGATACCTCTCAAAACATTATCATCCTCAATAATTCAAAACCCACCAAAAAAAACGGGGTCCGAACAACCACCCATCGAGATACCTCTCAAAAGAGAGCATGCCAAAAAAGAAAAAAAAATAAATTCATAAATAAAACATGAAAGGTCTAACCACAAAGTGAACATTGTTACATAAAAGAGTTTAACATCAAACAACTCTGGGTACTGACCACATATCTGTGACTCACATTCCCAGGTACTCTCCTCCATGCCACCATGTCGCCATAAGACAAGAACTAAGGGGATAGAACACTTGCACAACACCTTCTCCTTGCGGTCTTGGATCTCCAAAGGTCTCTCCTCGAAGGTTGCATCATCAGAAACATCAATATCTCCCCATTCGATGATGTGGGAGTCATCGTGAAGATAACAAAGGAGCTGTGATACATGGAAAACATCATTTATATGACTCATCATTGGGGGAAGTACTACTTGATACGCCATAGCTCCAACACGAGCTAACACCTCGAAAGGTCCAACAAACTAGGGAGAATGCTTACTTCCACGTCCAAACCTTTGTTTCCCATGATGGGGAGTCACCTTCAGAAATACATGATGCCCAACATTAAATGCTAAAGTCCTCCTTCTTTGATCAACATATGATTTCAGACAATCTTGCACTGTCTTCAACCTCTCACGGACCACCTAAATCATCTCTGCTATATTCTGCACTAGTTCCAGTCCAAGAATTGCTGACACTCCAACCCCAGTCCAGCACAACGGAGAACGGCAAGACCAGTCATACAAGTCTTCAAACGGCGCCATACCGATGGTGGAGGGAAATCTATTATAGTAAGCGAACTCCACCAAGGGTAGGTTCCTCATCCATGAACCTCTAAAATCAAGAACACAGGAGTGTAATATGTCTTCAAGAATCTGGATGGTTTGCTCGTCTAACCATCTGTTTGAGGGTGAAAAGCAGTGATAAGGTATAATTGAGAAACAAATTAAAGTTGGATTCCTCTCCACACCCAGGAGGTAAAACGAGGATCTCGATCTGAAATGATCATCCTAGGAACTCCATGAAGTATCACCACCTCCTCTAGATACTACCTCGACAAAACTTCCACCAAGCTTGACTCTTTGATTGCTATGAAGTGGGCCGATTTTGTTAAACGATCCACAACCACCCAAATAGAATCATGTCCTCCCGGAGCTCTAGGTAAACCTGTAACAAAGTCCATTGAGATGTCCTCTCACTTCCATTGAGGAATCTCTAATGGCTGGAGAAGACCACCTGGAACATGGTGTTCGGCCTTCACCTTCTGGCAGACTAAACATCGACACACAACCTCCGCAACCGCATGATTTATCCCAGGCCACCAAAACCGACTCCTCAAGGATTGGTACATCTTTTTCATGCCAGGATGTATTGCTAATGGTGAACTATGGAAATATCGGGGAACCGTCTCGCACATCGTCAATGGGACAAAAATCCTTCCATGATACAACACTCGGTGTTGTTTGTCCTCCGACCAACTACCAGGGGCCTCACCACAAACAACTCAGACTCTCTAAACCTCCACCTCTAGATATCCCAACTTGGACTCTTCCGCTTTCTACACCAGGGATGACTGTACCGTCATCTGAAAAAGAAAACCTTTACCCCCAACTTCTACCATATCATGATGCAATGCTGAAAGTTCTTCCATTACTCTCCCAGAATCACCAGATTCATGCACAGCCTCACTACGTGACTTTCGGCTCAGCACATCAGCTACAACATTTCCTTTTCAAGGTTTTTATGATATTTCAAAGTCGTATTCCTGTAGTAACTCCATCCACCAACACTTTCGTAAGTTCAAGTCATGTTGGGAGAAAAAATACCTCAAACTCTTCTGATCAGTGAAAACCACAAAGCACTCAACAATGAGGTAATGTGTCCACAACATCAAAGTAAACACCACAGCTGCCAACCCAAGATCATGGGTGGCATAGTTGCGTTCATGGGGACGCAATTGATGATACCCATAAGAATCAACTGACCTCTGCTGCATGAGAACACAGCCTAACCCCAGATGTGATGCATCGCAAAAAACATCAAACTGGACTCCCTTGGCTGGAAGACAAATAACTAGAGCACTTACTAACTTCTCTTTTAGATACTTGAATACTTCCTGACAGTGATCAGTCCATATGAATTCATGATACTTCTTGGTCAAAGCTATCAGAGGAGTTTCCACTCGTGAAAAATTGGCTTCGAACCTCCTGTAGTAGCCTGTGAGACTAAGGAAACTTCGCACCTCTGACACTATCATCGGGGATGCCCATGACATAACTTCTTATACCTTCGATGTGTCCATAACTACTACCTATTGGGACACAAAAGGCCCCATGAAATGGACTTCTTGATCCCAAAACTCACACTTCAACAACTTCCCATACAGCTGATGTTGGTGAAGAACTCCCAAATGGCTCGTAGATGCTCTGCATGCTCCTCTTCATATGTGGAGTACACAAGTATTTCGTCAATGAAAACTACAACGAATTTGTCAAGGAACTCACAGAACACGGCATTCATCAATACAATGAATACAGCTAGAGAATTCTTCACGCTAAATGGCATTACAATGAACTCATAATTCCCATGACGACAACAGAAAGTATTCTTCATAATATCCTCATCCTTCACACGTATCTGATGATATCCTGACCGCAAGTCGATATTTTTGAACAAAATTTCACCCTTCAGTTGATCTAATAAATCATCAATTCGCAGAAGAGGATAGTGATTATTTATTTTCACTTTGTTTAAGAGAAGATAATCGACACACAACCACAAACTTCTATCGGCCTTCTTTACAAAAACAACTGGTGTACCCCATGGTGACACACATGGCCGAACAAAACCGCACTGCAACAGACCATCGAGTTGTATATGTAGCTCTCGTAACTCAGAAGGGGCCATCCTATATGGAGACATATAGATAAGAGACGCTCATGGCTATAGCTCGATCCCAAACTCGATCTCTCGTGGAGGGGTAATGCTACAACCTCTTCTGGAAAGACATCAGGGTACTCCTCTACGACCCTTGGAAACACCAACTATTGATCCTCTGAAGAACTCAGCATCATCTCAGCCATCATGTATGATAAGGATGGAATGCGCCTATGACCAATCTGAGGATCTCGCTCACCAACAAATGCCACTTTCTCTCCATCTGCACCAATGAAAATGACGTTCTTCCTGATGCAATCCATGAGAGCCTACACTGAATACAACCAATCCATTCCAAGGATGACATCATATGGTTTTATTCGTAAACATAAGATATCTCTCCAAGAGAGGTGTTGACCCAACACTAGCTCATAGTCTCTACATACTTCAAACAAGTCAGCTCAACCTCCAACTGGTGTAGTCAACGCCAAGGGAAATGGAAGCCTCTCTACCTCATCTCCAAAAGCATGGACAAGGGTAGGTGATATGACGATGTGTTTCGCTTATGAATCAAACACGGCATACACCATGGTAGAAAACAAGAAAAGGGTACCTCGAACGACATCTGGCTTGCCTAGAGCTGGCAACGCTAGAGCATGAATATGACCACGACCTCCTCCACGACCTCTCTGACCCTGGTGACAACCACCACCACGGCAACACTCTGCTCTCTAAGGACATGGAGCGTCATGGGGTTGTCCTATGCCTCCCCATCTACCCTCTGCTGATCTAAAGATGGTGCAACTGGCTACTACTGCCTTGGCTAGAACCGCCTCAATGGAGGAACCTGGAGCATAGCACCTGGTGCACGATGGCCACTCTGAAAGGGCGTGCACACCCACTGCTGATGGCCACAAACACCACAAGAAAAACAAGCACCTGATCCCTTGGCATAGGCCTGAGAGTTTCTGCCTTTGTAGAAACGATATGTGAAGGGCTTGGACCTACCCCCAGCGGAACAGAAACTCGTCTTCCCTAAAAACTGAGAACCCCATACCACATCTCTGTTTCGTGAGGAATCATGATGATTCCCCTCTCATGATGATCTGGTCCTGGAAAACGTCCTCTTGACAACCTCTACCCTTGCCAGTACCTCAAAATATGTCTTCAATATAAATGGTGTGACATAGCGGTGGAACTCTGGACGCAAAGCCTCCTCAAAATGCCTCTCCCCGACCTCCTCATCTGGTAACAGGTCCACAGCATATTGTAAAAGGTTCCTGAAATGTATTCCAAACTCTTGAACACTGGATCTCCATTTTTGAAGGGTAAGAAGCTCCTAAAGATTACACTCCTTATCATTCAAAGAATGAAACTCGACTCTAAACCTGTCTCGGAACTCTTCCCATGAGATCACTTACTCCTCACGATCCCCTAGGAACAAGAACCACCACTGCCTCGCTGCTCCACACAACATCGTCACCACTAAGGAAACCCAGTTCTCCTTACGAGCACGAATCTAACTAAATCTGATCTCGACCTCCTCTAACCAGTCCTCTGTGAGTGCATCTAAAACAGAGCCCTCATACTTCTATAGACTCTGGCGATGAAATTGTCAGAGTGTCTTCCTCCAAGTGTTATCATCGTTAACCTCTACCCTGCGACGATCTTCTAGAATAGCCTGCTGGACATTTTCTACACAAACCTGAGGAGGACGTCGACCAGGAGCCATACTTATAAAATAAAAAACTGTTAGAGATCTTAAACCTAAAATAGGGAAGAATCAGGATTAATTAATTGATTGTTTTCTTTTATTCATTTTAGGTTAACCTATCCCAAGGTCTACCCATTAAACACAGGAACAAAGAAGAATGATGCATGAACCTTTTCTAGGTCTCTACCTTGCGACTAGTATCCACTTGTTTAGTAGTCATTTTAAACATAAAGGTTCATGCATCAGATCATAGGGGGCCCAAAATGCCTATGTCTAAGTTGGCCTCCAGTGTTTACCCCACATTATAAACATGAATGACATTGTTTCCCTACCAACCCATTAAACCTCACCTTTTCCTAACACTAAACTCCATCCTATCCCTCAACCAGTCCTCTGATTCCACTCTGTCATGACCACCTCCCCACAATGAGTACCTCTCCTGGTTCGACAATGTGAAAAGGGATATAATGACCCACGAGTCCTGCCTCCAGTAGGCCCCGAGTTGGAGACTAGTACTGAGGGTATAATAGACACACAAATTAGAGGCATTACCATCTAAGAGAACACATGTGGAAGAGAGAGATAAGATAGACATGAATCAACTCTAAATAAGACTAAAATATAAACAAAAACCCAAGTGAACATTTGAAATGCCTTGCCAAAGAACTACAACTGAAAGGGAAAAACTGCATGTACCCAAAAGAAAGTAAAAAAAGCAGCAACCACAAGCCCGAACAACTCCTGTAACCCCAAGATAGTAGAAACCAGCTTGATCTCAAACCTTTTCCAAGTGACCTGAAAACAGTTTATATATACAATGGGTGAGTATAGCAGTATACTCAATAGGATCCTCCCCAAAGACTCTCGTGAAAAAGTAAAGAAATCAAGCTAAAGAAAAATTAACAACATGTGAAAATAACTTGTCATCTAAATAGGTATACTAAGTTCCCAACCTCACCATGGCTAATCTCGCCAAGTGACGCATACAATAATAAATCATATAATAAAGAATATCAAGGGTACCCCGCTATTACTTCCCCACTGGTTTTCCACTTTTCCCCAATGTCGCACGTCCTGAGCATCTCTATCCAAAAAGGCTTGCCCACAGACACCTCAGCGAAGCACCATAAAATTAATCTTGTGTAACAAAACCACCACGTCCACACACCAAAGTAACCATGTAGTTTTTGGGAGCCACCACAGCTCACATAATGTTTATCATACATCGGGTATTATACCTCCAGCCATTACAACCCATACACAGAGCAAGGATCCTCAATCCATCACAACCTATACATGTTATACCTATATTAGTACATAGAAAACTATATCCAGAATATATGTGTGTGAATAACCACAAGCCATTACAGCCATCTACACACATATATGGGGAAAACTAACCAATGTTCCTGCCAGAACCATTAAATACCAAGAGAAGAGAGCGGGGCCAAAGGGGGTAGTCAACCATCCATCCTCCTGCCAGAATGTTGGGAGAACACCCCCCCAGGGCTCAGAATCCCCAGAGTGTCCGTTCCCCTTACTGACAGGGTGGAGTAGCGTATAGAAACACAAAAATTACATGATATATTATATCTCACAACCACACTATGGGCATTACCTAGTCTTAGACACAACTGTACCTAACCTCTCTCAAACTCAGGGCTGCTACATCTAAGACTAGGTGTCCTATAAACACACAACAATTTATAGAGATTTATTAGATTACTTCATTCCCTTTTTAGCAGTTCTAGTATATGTTAATTAATTTTTTAAACATTAATTAACCATGAACAATTCCACATTAAATTTCATTAGCATCACACACAAAGTAAATTGTTCCTTCAAAAATTACAACCTCATCATTATGTTCCAGTATCTCCATCCCCATGGGTTATCCCCATATTCAATTATTCATTACAAAAATACATTACAAAATTCCCCGACATTCTAGAAAAACATTATATGCTACTAAAAACAAGGGGGATCAACACGGTGAGTAGATGTACTACCCGTCGAGTCTTTGCCTCCTATAGAAAGAGAATATACCCATCCTTACTGGAGAATTTAAACATGAAAATCACGTGGCATACCCCGTGCATCTTCACCTCTTTCAGAAAAACGGTATGTAAGACTAGCTTCCTTGAGTAGTGGGTAAAATTAAAGTAGATAAACAACCAATCAAAATTACCAAGCATCTAACAATCACATCCAATCCATTCCATCATCCCTGGTGTCCTCCCTGACACCCACCAACATAAACTGATGTATATCGCCACTCTAGACATCATCTGTTTCCACAACGAAAAGCCTCCAACACCCCACATATCACCACAACCCTCCATGATCACATCACAGCACAATCATCAGGAATACAATGTCACATCAATAGGGATCTTGGCCTTTTAACAATCAATAGGGTAACTCAGAAACCTTTAGGGAATTATCAAACAATCAGTTCTTTAATCCATATTTAATTAATAGATTTGTTACTCGTAGGTTCCAAATTCAAAAAACCTAATCAGTAAGCTATCCTAATAAATATACAAGATTACTGCACTAATTTGATTATTAAAAAAATTACAACAAGAACCAGATTCATTTACATGTCTCTTTATCTTTAGTCAACAATTATCGATTAATCCCAATTTACGTTCTTTACTAATTTCCATCAATAACGAACAACTAATCAAATAAATCATAGATATCACACTATCTAGAAAAACATGAGGCAATAACATACGATCGATATCAATTTATTTATCTGGTTAAAATATTTATGATATAAATTCCACTATCATCAAGTGGTATTAAACATGCATACAATACAGTTGAACGTAAAAGGAAAGAGAAGCAACGAATCCCCTACCTAAAATAGTTCCTAATGCTCTTTATCCACACAATGGGTCACAATCCTCTTCTCACAACAACTGCATCCACCCAAGGATGCCACGGTACGACAGAACCAACCAAACCCAAAGAAAAACCCCATTATAAGAATGGAGATTACATGCTATAACATGGAAAGAAGAACCAGGAGAAGATGAACCCCAAATGAACAAAGATAAAAACATACCTTATATCGAAGGTTGATTGATACAGTTTGGTTGCATCATAATAGAGTGGAACCAATCCGAGGAGTAAAGTATGAGTGTGAAACTCCTATGGAATGGATTGAAAGGGTCTAGAGTCTCATAGATGAGAACAACGAGGAAGAAAAAGGGAGGACGATATCTTGTCCCATTTGTATATTTAATGGGGTGACGGTTTAAGATATGCTTAATTCCCCATTAAAATCGGATCACATTAACCCACACAGTTTGACCAAGTGAAAACATCCTGAGCCATATGAATAATTAATATAGGATTTATGGCCTTTGAATTGGCCTTAAGAGTCCTTAATATAAGGCATTAATGTATTTTACATCAAAGGAAACATCAAAGGGGAAAACCCATAGGAAGCTGGAAACACTGTTCACCGACCATTAATGTTCACCTACCGATCTGTAAAACCAATCTGTGAAACCGATATGTGAAACTGATCTGTTAAACACTGTAGAACTACCGTTACTGTACACCTACTATTACTGTACAACTACCGATCAGTGAAAACAATCTATGAAACCTATCTGTGAAACCGATTTGTGAAACACTATACACCTACAGTTATTGTACACCTAGTGTTACTGTACACCTACCGATCTGTGAAACCGATCTGTGAAACCAATCTGTGAAACCGATCTCTAAAACTGATCTATGAAACCGATCTATGAAACCGATCTGTGAATCCGATCTGTGAAACACTGTACACCTACTGTTATTATACACCTAACGATCTGTGAAACCGATCTGTGAAACACTTCACACCTACTGTTACTGTACACCTACCAATCTGTGAAACCGATCTGTGAAACAGATTTGTGAAACATTTTATACCTACCGTTTCTGTACACCTACCGTTATTGTACACCTACCGTTACTAAAAACCAACCTATAGAACAATTCATTATACTGAAAACACTGTTCGCAGAACTAGAACTTTGGCAAAATATTGGGGAAAGCCACCTTGACCTCCCGGAACACCTCCAACATCACATATTCACAATTTAATGGACCAGAGATGTGTGGGCCATTACATGATACATCTATTTAATGATTAAATATATTCTTCAAATGATATATTTCCCTATATTCTCTAGTTGGATTATGGGTTTTATCATCAAAATGACTTGTTGATGCCTTTGTTCCATCTACTCATAGATGTTTTTAAACCAAATTTTTTATCCAATAATATCCCTATATGAATGTTATACATATAATTCCTTTAATTAATGTTTTTCACCTTGATAACATACCTCATTTATTTAGAAAATTATTATCTTATCAATATATCATTTATGTATATAGTTTAAATACCATATTATTTATTATCTTGGTTGAATTTTATTTACCTATAATGTTAAAAAATATCTATGTATAACCATTTAATTCCATGGGATTATATTTTAATTATTATTAATGAATTTTTAGGTGATCCATTTTGAAAATTATATACAACCCATATTTTTTCATTGGGTTGTTTATCCCATAAAATTAAATAATTATCATTTGAATGTTTAATAAAACATACTTTATTTCTATTGGTTAAATATTATGTGATAAGTGATTGATTTTATGGTGTCACACATAAGTTTATATTAATGATGTGTTGGGACCTATATCACCTTTTAATTCATTATTCAAATTTTTATATGTTATGAGATAAGTATTCGTGAGTATAATTTAGTATCACGTATGTGTGGAAATAATGGTGTGGATTATGAATGAAATTTTTCTCTATTACAATTTTTATACCATATTGGAAAAATTTCATAGTTTATTTTTATTATTAATCATATATTATTCTCCCTATAATCATGTTTATCAACTTGCACTTTTTTCTATGGTATTAAAGGTTTTATAATCTATTCATTTTTGGATATAGATATCTTATATAACACACACATATATATATATATTCTCATATTATGGTAAACAATGATATCAAAAAAATGTTATATACAATAATTACACATGCCCACTTATGTATCACCTTATTTGGTATCATCTTGGTTCTACC
The DNA here is from genome assembly GCA_963277665.1 of Viscum album. Classification (NCBI taxonomy): domain Eukaryota; kingdom Viridiplantae; phylum Streptophyta; class Magnoliopsida; order Santalales; family Viscaceae; genus Viscum; species Viscum album. The sequence continues at coordinate 20,305,222 of OY728159.1, read as the reverse complement.
CTATACTTCCTCTTCATTCCTTAAGATTCTCCATTTATGACATATATTTATAAATCACACACATGTTAGTGGAAACAGAGGATTGGTTATGGGAAATTTCATAAATAACTTTAGATACACAAGTCATACATAATAAAGGTTAGATATTTTACATGCATGCCATTATATTTAATTTAATATATAGAAATTTAAAATCCAATAAATAACATAAATTAATTCTAACCAACTCATATAGAGGTTTGGTTATATCTCATGTTTGTCTAAACATTAAATGAACACACAAAAGTAGAATGGATATAAGTTACTTCAATTTTTTCATTATTATTAAAATAACTTCGTATTAATTAATTAATTAATTTAATTCATCATAATTTACATTGAAACTATCATAGAGATACTCATAAATACTTCACTCATAGAAAATAAAATGAAAACTGAATTATTACACATAACTATTATAAATTTATCTATAATTTATGAATTATTCAAAAAAATTATCACAGTCAATAATATATAGTTCTAACAATATAATTAGGTTTTAATTCTGAAATTTACCACAATAATTTAATTTAATTTATATTTGTATTGGGAGAATACATGGCGTGCACTTATGAGCTACATTGTCATCTTCCTCAATTGATGTGAATCCAGGATAAGAACATGAGGCTTCAGTTATTTTTCCATCCTGACTATATAAAATTTAATAACAAGATACACACTATGTATCTTACTTTTTGTGTGTATACATAACCTATAGAAGGAATTAGCACTTTATCTAGATGGGGTACCATCAACCCCTACTCTAAATACACCCCATGTGTTCCTTTAGTGAATTTGTCATGTGACACACAAAATGAATCAGTGTGTTCCATGGATACTGGAATTAATGAATTACACAATGTGTACACTATATAATCACATAGGTTTTCCATAACTATTTTGTTTTCCAGTCTCATGTAGTTTGGAACCATTTATTTTACCTCATTGTTTTAGTGAATTTGTCCACATAAACTCTTAGATTACCAAATATGTACACCAACCATAAATCATGAAATCTATGAAACCATTTTCCATGTTTTATAGTATACAATAAATGTGAGAAAAAAAAATTTAATATGTGTAATTTCTGCTTAGTGTGTCATGTATCTCATGACACATTTAGGTGAAGTGAACTTTGGTGCACTGAGTGTTCTCATGCAACAGGTTGTGTAACCCAATTCTCCAGACTATAAATTTGGAACCTCCCAATGGCATATTTGATCATTATTCTTCTTATCCTAAGAAATAAGAAAATATTAATCATGAATCATTTATATTTAAAATGCCAAAATATTGATAATTATATTTCTTATTAAATAGGAAAGTAAATATAAATTAATGATCATACCATTATTTCTCATATTGATCTATAATCAAAAAAAGTTTACAATGAGCACTCTAATACCACTTAATGGTATTTTTCATAGTGGAAGTGCCTGATGGGAAAATAACAATATTGTTTTTTTTCTGAGTTGATAGATCATTCTCATATTGTGAAACATGTTAATTCCATAACCAATGAAAATTTTCAATTTATAAATTCACATTGAAAATCCACGAACCTTGATAGGATATTTGATTATTTTGTTTATAATTAACATAAATTTGATCTACAGATAGATAACATGGTCATAGCTTCTTTCATTGATGATTTTTTTCATTCATTTGAAACCTTTTTTTGGATTAAAATTGTTTCATAGGAAGTACTGAAAGTAGACCCCCTCTAGTAGAGATCCAAATATGATCATTTGATATATGATGAATTTAGATGGAACATTGGGTGCAAGCATAAAGAAGTGATTTTATTGGGATGATCATATTCATTTCATTATAATCCTTTAGAAATAAAAGATTATTACATGTATTTATAATTCGTAAAGGATGAGAGAAGGAGGAGGTATCTTGAGAGAAGCATGTTGTGTTTACTAATTCTCAATGCTTTATTAAACCTAACTATAAACATAGAAGTATATTTGTAATGTTAGTATTTTGTGTTAAATTATTAGTTGTTTTTAAAATAACCCTTAAATATTATAATAAAACTCATCACACCACAATACAAATAATAAAAATTATAATAGTATTATTATTTGATAGAATACAGTATCTGATGCAACTATAAATATTATTTCACCGTCTTACACTTTATTATTCATGACTGTACACGATCATGGTTTCATCATTCTCCTTAAAATTTATATAATAGTAGAATAAATTTTTAGATAAATATTTTATTCCTAATAAATATTTATTCAAAATATGGAGAATAAATATTTATTAAATGTTCTATAAGAAATATTTTCTTCATAATACATTAAATAAATATTTAGTTAATATTTATGTGATCGATAAAACATTAAAAAATTATTTTCCATTATTTATAATAATATTTATTCAATCATGAACTTAAGATATATTTTAATTAATATCTACATCATCATAATGTGTTCCCATCATAGCTTTTTTCTCGTTCTCATCAGGCAGGCTTACCTAAAATCCAAAAAATATTGTCTAGCGATAGGTTGAAGCACACAAGATAAAGAAGTAAATATCAGGACATCCATTACAAAATACAACCAATCATTTGTAATATAATCATTTTATTATAAGAACTAATCAACTAGGTTTCACACCAATTGAATCAATGTATACAATCTATACATCTTTCTTTCAATATCAGAAATTAATTCATCCTTACACCATTGACATTTTATTTAATGTGATAGTTTATTTCAATGAAAGGGCCTGAAAATATACATAATAATGAATGAAGGAAAAAATAATTCTCCAACTAAATTATTTATAACATTTCATGTGTTCCACAATTTAGTGTTCCATCCTAGGTTACAGGCAATGGGGCCTCGATCTAGTTGGTCACATACCCTCAAGTGCCCCCATATGCTAGAGGGTGACAACTAGTAGTTAGTGTTTGGTATTTCATTTGTGTGGAGGATATACCATCAAAATATGGTGCATAAAATTCTATAATTAAATAAATACAATGAAAAATGGAAAAGTTTTGAGATTATCACTTATTAATTAATAAACAAATTAGACTCAGGTTTCATTCATGTTTCTAGTTCAACAAATAATTCATCATTATAATTAGTTTGGTGTAGAATTCCATGTCTAACACACAAAATCTCAATCATTGTAGATCACCATGTCTCACACCCCACTTTCTCAATCGGTGTAAATCACCATGTTTACCACCTCACCTCACATGAACATGTACCTACTATTAGGGTTAGAACTGCATTTTTAACTCCCCAACTTCTCAATTGGTCTAAAACGCCATGTCTAGCTCCAAATTTCTCAATAATTTACAACATTTATTAATTTTTAAGGAATTAACCACACAATAACTTACTTATCCAACTATTAGATAAATACATAAAAATCCATTAGTTAATCCCACAATTAACTATGTACAGAAACCATTAATTAATTCATGAATTAATTAATCAAAAAACATAAATTTCATTCTTTAATTAATTCTCCATAATTAATCATCAAAATTAAATCTAAAATTTCATAATTAATCTTGCACTTAATTATCTTAATCAATCACAAAGGCGCATAATTAGTCTACCATTAACTATATCTACATAGAAAAATCATTATCTCATAATTAATTTTTCCAATTAATTATCTCAAACACAACCAATTAAATATCTCAAATACAATATCTCCAATCATAAAAAATTTCCCTAAATCAATTATCTATCTGATAATCCCCTTATTCCCATGATTAAACCATCAATAAATCGTCTATATCTCCAAAATGTCAACATGTAAATTGCACGTTCTTAATAAACCCAATTTAGGAAAAACATTACTATGAGATGTTAGAAAATCATTAATCTCACAGACACATATCAAATCCCCGATTATGAGAGTTTGATTTAGACCACCTACCATGGATAATTGATTGATTCTATTCCAACAAAAATCCCCAAAATCTATGTGGCAAAATTATGTCGATCAAGATCCAGATCTAAATTCCTAAACCCAAAATTATGGTCAATGGTATCAAGATCCTAAAATTTTGGATCTAGATCCAAAATCTTGGATCTATATCTCAACAAATATGTTTATATCCATAGATGTTTTAGAGATCAGCCATGAAAAGATCAATGAAAGATGAAGGAAAGAAATCAGGAAGCATTGGGATGAAATCCACTTGCCGGAAAGAGACTGAATAATAAATCCGGGATTTCGATCTCAACAAAAGGTGCCTGAAAATACTTCCAATCCCTCCAAAATTCTCTGTTATCCCCAAGAATTAGTCAAGACCTATCCGATTTTCAAATAGATGGGTTTTTGGGGTTCAGGTGGTTTGAAATATAATTTTTTTAGAAAACTATTCCGAATGAATGGTTTCACCTAGCTGGGGTGCACAGTTAAAGAAACTGTGTCCAAACCATGCACACCTCACTGTCCACGTCCCCACGGTTACCTAAGTTTGGGCACACAGTTTTTCAAACAATTCTAAATCCTTGCACATCCCATTGTCCATATATTTTTATTTAAACATAACCCAAACTCACCTCAAACAACAATTCCAAATAAATGGTACTTGAAAACAAAAAAATACCAAAAAGCATGCCCAAGATGACTCCCAAAATGATCTGGATCTTATAATCTCCCCAACATATATCATCACTTCCTCAATATACACTCTTGAATATCACTAATATTCCATACCAAAAATATTGGGCCATTGATCCCACATTTATTCTTCATGTTCCCATGTTTTCTCTTAAACGCATCCATATTTCCATAACACATGAACTGTTAGCACTGTCATTCCCTACAAAACGTTCTCACCGCAATCCAACACATGTATCTGATGCTTATTAAAGGATGAATGTATGAAATGGTCTATCTCATCCACATTGATCACATTATAAGTTTGAGAGTGATACCACTATAGTTTTGATACATGAAACACATCATTCATAGAACTATATTTTTTGTGGAAGAGGCAATTGGTACGCCATTGGAATGATTCTACCCACAACATCAAACGGTCCCATAAACCTAGGAACTATGTTTCCCTTCCTCTATATCCCATGGTGGGCCACCTTTTTCTACTCTTGAAGGAAAACACGATCACCCTTTTTAAATACTCGGGGTCTTTATCATCAATCAGTATATGAATTCTTCCTACTCTAATCTGTAGCCATATGTTTCTGAATCAACTACACCATCTCAGATGTCTCATGAACGAGACTCAGTCTAAACAACATTGACTAACCTGCTTCCATCTACCACAACTATGATCTACATGGTCATCCATGAAGATCCTCATATGGTTCCATATGTAATTGTTTGTGATAATTTTTGTTATATGAGATCTCTACTAAATACATGTGGTTCTCCCAAGAACAATTGATATCAAGAAAACATTCCTGGATCATATGCTATAAAAACTATATGGTATTCTCCAATTGTCCATCTATTACTGGGTGGAAATCCGTACTCAACAGAACCTGTGTTACAAGTTCCTTCTACAATCCTTTTCAGAAGAATGATGTTTCACTATCTGAAACTATAGTCCATGGAACCTCATTAAAATAAACTATCTCTCAAACATACAGTTCCCCCAATTACTCCACTATGAAGGTTTCCCTCATGGTCATGAAATGTTCTACATTTTCCAGCCTATCCACAATGACCCAAAGAGAATACTTCTTCATAAGCGTATTTGAATGGCCTACTACCGAATCTATAATCACATCATCCCACTCACGTTTCGGAAAAGGTAAAGGCTTCAATAGACCTCCAGGTCATTGATGATCTAACTTAACCTGCTGAAATGTGATATATCTTTTCATGAACCATGTTGTTACCTTTTTCAAGCCTGACCACCAAAACTGTCTTCATAGATCATGTACATTTTGGTCACACCTGGTTTTACCACCCACTTTTATGCTTGATATTCTTGCATGATCTCCTCTCATATGCTTGTAGTCACAAAAACCTGATTTTTCACATAGATGACCTCATCCTCACTTTTCCTCTAGTCTAAAGGTGTACCCCACTATCATGGATCTCCCTCAAGGATAAACAATCTAGACTCTCATACTACCTAACTCTAATCCATATCAAGAGTGTAGACTCCACTACTACTGAAACTAGAGTCACCTACTCCTGAATCTCTTGAACCGCAACTAGAATTTCAGCCAGCAAAGTCATCATCTTACACTTTTGAGTCGACTCATATAATAATAGATTCTGAGGTTTATTTCTGAAGGAATCATCCACACAATTCCCCTTTTTTGGTGTATATGATAGTCTACAATCAAAGGACTCCATATACTCTACCGATCTTCACTAGTAAAAATTCAAGTCACATTGTGAAAATATGTATACCAATATTTTGTGGTTTGTAAAAACTATAAACTTTTGAACCAAAATAGAGTGTCACAAATAGTTAAGATCATAAACACTAATTTCAAATCCAGGTCATGCATAGGTTAATTATATTCATGTGGCCTCAACTGTCATGACCCATAAGAAATAACTCGATCTCCTTACATCAACCCACATCTAAGTCCGATCATGGAAGTGTCACAATACATCATGTACTCCTCACCTAACTGAAGAAATATCAATTTTTTTATGTCAAGCACTTTTTTAACTCCTAAAATTTATTATTGTAAGATTATATCCACTCCAACTTTATCCCATTCTTGGTTAATTTTGAATGTGATTCTGATAATTGGTAAAAGTACTTGATGAACCGCTTGTAATATCCAAATAATCAAAAAAAGCTTCGGATTTGAAAACAATTCTTGGGTTGCTTCAAATAAACCACTGGCTAAACTTTATCTAGGTCCACTGCCACACCTTCTTCTGAGATGATGTGTCCGCAAAAGGTATACCTAGTCAATCCAAAACAAATACTTAGATATCTTGTAATTTGAATGATGCTCTCACAGTGTACTACTAAAGATGTTAGGATGTCAGAAATGATAATATTGAGTCTTAGAGGACACCACGATATCCTCCACAAATACCACCACAAACTAATCTAGGTATAGATGTAATATCCTATTTATGAAGTTCGTTAACAGAGTTAGGAAATTTTTCAACCCAAATGGCATTATGATAAACACATAAAGGCCATACCTGAACAAAATTCATTCCTTAGTGTATCCGAAGTCCAAAATCTCACATGATGATACCCTGATATCAAATCAATCTTTGAGAACACACAAGCCCCCTTCATCTGGTCAAGAATGTCATTGACACGTGAAAGAGTATATAAATTTTCCACATTCATTTTTTTAGCTTCCTATAGTTAACACTGAAATGTCAAATCCCATCAACCATATTTGAAAACAACATAGCTGATCCCTAAGGTGAAGTACTTGGACAGGTAAACCCCTTATCATCCAAATACTCCAACAAGGTCTTGATCTCTTGAAGCTCAATTAGTTCAATTCTGTTTGGTGGAATAGATACTTTCTTAGCCCTCGACATAATCTCAATAATGAACTCCACATATATCCCTGGTGGAAACCCTAATAAGTCTTTATAAAAAACATCTTGATACAATTCTGCTGTTGTTGGAATGACATCTTGCCTACCTCCCCAATCATCAAAAAAAAGACTAGAATCATGGATTGTGCTCTCTCGTATTTTATGAGTAATTTCCCTTCCTCAGCTCTCCTGGATATCCAAATCTACATGATGGATATAATAGTCACCCTTAGGAGATACAAATATTACTCCAAAATGAAAAAAATCAATGTGGGATAACTATGTGACTAACCAGTCCATACCCATAATCAGGTCAAATACCACCATATCAGGGAAATAGGGATTCCAAAGAAAATTATACTCTTCAATATCTATAAAGAATCCCTTTCATAAAAAAGTCTCTATACCATGTCCCTAATGGTTTATCAATATTCATTACTCCAGCTACGGACTCCACCCCAAGCTCATACCATTAAACAGATTTTAAGATATAAAATAATGAGATGCACCATCATCAAACACGGAACAAGATATTATAGAAGCTACATGAATAGTAACTCTCACTGTTGATGGAATATAATCGCTCTCCACAAGTGTAGGCTTTACTGCATATAAATGTCCTTCCCCTCTTCTTTATGGAGCTATCTGACTCCAATGAGTAGCACTAGTCTGTTGGAATTGGTGTTCATTCCCTGATTCACCACATCCACTCCCTATACCACCTCATCCAATAGAACTCCAACTGTCATACCTTTATGGTGTAGAAGACCCCCTCCCCACATTGTGAATCCGATCACTGACTCCCTCAGCTATTACATGTCACTGCATCCTGTAGAACCTCTGTAGGTTCCCCATATTTCTAAAACATTATTATTCCACTAGTGATCGAGGACAACGATTATGATATTTAATTAGAATAACAAACTTGGGAAAAGGCACATGAGTGAGGTCTAGTTCAATTTTTCCTCCTAAATATCCACCTAGTTTTCTACTGTGCTAACTAAGGTTTTCATAAAGATGCTTCCTACTCTCGGAAGGTGCACTTCCTGATCACCCAATGACAACTAATTGTCTACTAAAATAAGCCTCCTTTAGGTTCCCCTCCCAAATGAGAAACTAATTTGTCACTTCTGCGGACCTATGAAGCCTAAAGATATTCACATGGGACTTAATTTCCCACCAAATTACATCCTGAAATTATTTTCCTAAATAAATATAATCTTTCGCCAATGACGGAGAGAAATGGTGTAAATATTTGAAATTCTTAGCATAATCTATTATAGGCATTCTTCCCTAGGTCAGATGCATAATCTCTAAATCATTCTCTTGTCTCAGTGGATTTGGATATAAGTGCTCCCAAAACATCTCCAGAGAGATCTGTAAGGGTTGGTGTCCTGAGAACCAACTGTTTTGTACTTTGATTACATGAATGTTCACTTATTATATATTGTTCACTGTTCTACATAACTATAATATAATAATGTCCCATAATATTTGTCGCATTGATAAGGTCATGGAAGATCCCCACTATGATGAGAACCATGAAATGGTATCACAATATTCTTAAATAAAGTTCTACAGTTGGATGACATACTATGATAGGACACATAGTATACAGACTGTCATGTGTGAGTACTTTTAAGAAGACGAGACTCTCTCTCATGAAGTTCACACTTGGTAATCTCCAAGATGGGAGATTATGAGAACAGACCCACCAATATCAATTCTGTATGTCTTGGTGTCATCGGACATTGCTATCTATGAGCGTGTGTAATGGTCCTTAGACTGGAAGCTTATCATTAACTCATGTCATGACTTGCGCACTTAGATTGACTAACGAAAACCGTAATGCAGACAGTTGGCGGGAAGTAGGGTACGTTGGGTGCGTCATGAGTGACATGTTGTTAATGGATAAGTCGAGGAAGGATTTGTCCCTTCCATTTATGGAAGTTGTTATCTCGACCCTTTGATTGAAATAGAACTGTCGCATTAAATTCCATGGACATGGTGTGAACGACGAGTTTATTTTAGGTAGTCAACGAACGAAGGATCAAGCATATAGGTTTATGACACTGCCATGAAACCTTTTGATGAGATATCGAGACAAAGGGATTAAATTACACAGTAATCATTCATATGAGGTGATACTTCAATGCGTTGTCAACTTCTTTCTCTTGGGTGCCTTGACCGGTTGCTAGACAGTAATCTTGGACTTTAGGCAAGCTCGCCTAATGCCAATGAGAAAGAGGCCTAGAGGGTCACACACTAAGTGTATTCAAGTATCTCAAGTAGAATAAAGATTATTCATGTATTTGGTTTAATAATTATTCAAGGAAGCCTAAATCGTTTTAATTATAGAGGAATAAGGAAATGAAAAACAAGATATACATGCCGTTTTTTAAAGATTACACACCGTGTAGTTTTTCAAGGAAAACAAGTACACATTGTGTATTAATAATTACACACCCTGTAGTTTTCTTTATACAAATAAAATGAATAAATGAAAACAAGATATACATGCCGTGTATTTATTAATACACACTCTTTAGTTTTTCCAGTCGGGATTTTGAGGATATAATATTGTTTTAAATGATATTTATTATAATCAGCATGGGTGCATGTCAGGGAATTAATTATTCGACATAGGGGTTTTAAATAAGAGTCAATGAAATAAATAAAATGCGTAAAGTGTTTATTTATTGTCCTAACTCTACAACCACAAACCTGATTATAAATATCCTCACAACCCCAACTCTTTTCCAACCCGGTGTGAGACACAACAATTCTGGAGAATTATTTTAAGCCCAAAAGAACCTCTTCCTCCAAGAACGCTCTCAAGACCGAGAGAGATCCTCTTCCATCGGATCAAGACGATCTAAGGCGGACAAAAAAAGCAAAGGATTCTCCATGCTAGCACTTGGATAATCCTTTGGCGACATCTAGAGATATGAGGTACACATGTGGATCACTACTAGAGGGAGTATACACTTGGCTTCTGCGACGCAATGACGGATCACATCGACAACGTGTTCAAGAACATAAACGAAGAAAGAAAACCCAAAAGGTATTTCTTTATAATTAATTAAATTAATTATAATCAACCTATAACAATCCTTGTTTGTGGTTCCGGGACAAACCTTCTTCTTTGTCTTTTTCTGTGATTCGATCCATGGAGACTGGCATTTATCGTCATATTGATCCCTGATTGATCATTGCTAATGACAAAAAACCAAGTGGGAACATCCACCCACACACTTCCGCTTTGCCCGGAACCTTCAAATGGCATCAGAACGAGGTTACAACGTTGATTATAGTTATTTGATTTTCGTTGATAATTTACGCATTTATATTTGATTCAATTAGAAATATATTGTTCTATTAATCTGAATAAATGAGATCTATTCTTCCTCCTTCGTTTCACGATTCATATAACAGAAATGGATTTTTAATTTTAATTTTGATTAAAATAAAAATGAGGAATTCATCTGGAGGAGTCCCTCTTTCTGTCTGTACAACACAGGATTACTCGGCGTGTAATTAAAACTACACGTCATGTACTTAGGTTCAATGAACCAGCACTGGTCTGCCAAACCACACCATGTGAATTGATTATACCTAAGTATTAATCACACCATGTTGACCAAAATTGAACGGCGCATGGAACCAGAATATACGGCGTGTATGTTAGAGCAACACGCCATGTATTCCGTTCCAGCCCAGGTGAAACCATGTACAAAGATAAGCCTCATACCGCATACACGGGATCGCCAGGCCGGTTACCACATAACAAGGAAGTACACACTGTGTATGATTCATCTACATGCCGTGTACTCAAATATTTCAAAAGTATAGAAAACATTACAAATCCCTAATGAGTACTTTGGATAAAGGGTGAAAAGATAAATACATACCGTGTAATTATAAACTACACACCTTGTACTTTCCAGAAATGGAATTTCACCAGGTTTCCTCCAATGTAAAAAGACCTGTACAGGGAATATGGATGAGAATAATCCCAAGGAAATTCAGAATGGAATTTTAGATAAATAATTGATTAATTATAGATTCATAATTAATTGAATTCGAGCACGTCATATATTGAATAAATAAATGTTTAAGATAATTTGAATTCTAAATACGCGTAAATGTCATTTCATACTATGGATGATCATGAGCTAGACCAAAGACCCTTTTTATTTGTATAGTTTCATATAAATTTATTTAATTTAAATTTTTTGTCCTGCGATCCTTCTTGCAATAAAATGTAGGGCCTGCATGCCCATGTTTTCTTTAATGTAAACCCATGTAATGGAGGATCTCCCAAGATAGAGGAGACGGTTCAAATCCTGAAGCCGAGGCGAAACTGATGCAAGAAGATACAAAGGTGGATAGGTGGGAGCTGCAAAACACGAACCAACAGGTTCAAGGTGTTTTCCCTAGGTCAGGGTTAGATTATCAAAACCGCTAGATAAGTTAACCAATATAATCTCATGATCATTCCATCTTATTTTATTTTTGTCTGATCGCATGGTTTATTTATTATATATGTTTTGCCGCGATCACATAATTAATGAAATGAACAAACATGCAGAGATGGAATAAAATAAAAACCGGACTATGCGTAAACATTATCAGAACATGGTTAATCCCTTAAAAAAGCATCACATAATATTAACAAGCATGTGATAATGCAAAACTACGCATAACGACTAAAATCCCTCAATACCATATTATGTCAGACCATGCCTTCACTTACCTGATTAAGGGAAAGACTCAATAAAACTATGTGTTTGACCAAACCTTGTTGGGACCCTTACTTTTATAAATGAATCCATTATAAAAGGTTTTGGGTTGAATTAACCATATTAAATCAAGAGACGTAGCCCTTGCTAGACTTGATTTAATATTGGAGGCATGAGTTGAGGAAATACAAGTCAGGATTTCAGGATTGGGGAGTCCACTCAACAGATCAAGGAACTATAAGCTCATTGTTAGCAAATACCTACCTACCTAAATACATTCAAATAGCTTGACCAACCCTTGTTGGGGTTATGCGAAGGGAAATATGGATCCTTGTCACTAGAATGTCAAAGAAACTGGACATTCTGAGTTTAATGGTGAGGGCCATTGAGAATTGACAAAATAGTTCGAGAATTAATTAATTAATTCATTATTTCTCATAAATTATAATCAATAAAGTACTAATAAATATGCTCTTTTAAATTGTAGAATCAAGATGAAAAACTCATCAACCACATTTTCTCTGCGATCAATACGGGATAAAGACAATATCCTCACCAGTAGTAACTTTCAGGAATGGTTTAGGAACCTTCGGGTTATCCTACGCCATGAACGAAAGTATTACGTGCTGGAGTCCTCGCTTCCTGATTATCCTACACTAGGGGCGAGTGATGTAGATTTCCTGGTGTATGATCAAAATTTGAACGATGCTATTGACGTTCAATGTTTGATGCTATCATCGATGTCTAGTGAGCTCATGAAGTCTCATGAAGACATGGATGACAATATCATGCTCAAGCACCTCCATGGTCTATACCATGAGAGAGAGAAAGACAGGAAAGGTCTGAGATCTCCAAGGCTCTATTTGAGAGCAAGCTTGGAGAGGGTGCCCCATCTGGGCCTCATGTAGTCAAGCTCATTGGCTACATTGAGCGCTTGGAGGTTCTAGGGTTTAAACTCCCCGAAGAACTAGGCACCGATCTCATTCTTGCTTCACTCCCCCAGAGCTTCTCGAACATTGTTGTTAATTTCAACATGAACAACATTGAGAAGTCTCTGTCTGATCTTCTTATCCTTATTTGCCAATTAGAAAATGACATGAAGCGTAAAAAGACTTTTGTACTTATGGTGAATAAAAGTAAAGGTAAGGCGAAGAGATTTAAGCCCAAAGCTTCTTCAAGGCCTTCCAAGAAAAGGGAAATCAAAGGGGAGGAAAAGGAACAGGATGATGTTTTTTTTGCATGTGGCAAGAAGGGCCACTGGAAGAAAAACTGCACCCAGCCAAGGAAGCAAGGGGAAGCTTCAGCTGCGTTTGTTATCGAATGAAATCTACTTGTTTCTACTAATTTGGTATTAGATACTACTTGTGGTTCTCACATCTATATCCAAATATATGAACCATGTAGATTCAAAATGATTGATCGAGGTGAGGTGGATCTACGAGCATCCAACGGAGCCAGAATCGCTGTTGTAGCTGTCGTAGACTACCACCTCACATTGCCTACTGGGATGGTCTTGGTTTTGAAAGGTTTTTATTATGTGCCTTATGTTACTAAAAACATTATTTCAGTATCCAGATTAGATAATGATGGATTCATATTCAATTTTGGAAGTGAATGTGGTTACTTTTATAAAGATAGCATTTTTTTTGGTAGGGCACATTTATATAACGACCTTTATGTGTTAGACTACACAAACCAAGTAATGGCAATCGATAATAAAGTTAATTCACATGACTCATACCACACCCAACGTTCGCATCACTAGCTAGGTTATGTCAATGAGAAACATTTGACAAAATTACATCAAGATGGGTAAATAGATTCTTTGGAACTAAAACCACTTGGTGTATGTCATCCATGTCTACAAGGAAAAATGACCAAAGCCCCATTTAGTGGGAAAGGTTAAAGAGCTAAAGAGCTTCTAGAATTAGTTCACACAGATGTGTGTGGACCATTTCCAGTTGAAGTAAGGGGTGGGTTCTCATACTTCATAACTTTTACTGATGATTTTAGTATATATGGATATATCTATTTAATGAGGTATAATTCGGATTCTTTTGATCGGTTCAAAGAATACAAGAATGAAGTTGAGAACCATCTTGGTAAGAAGATTAAGAAAATCTGCTCAGACAGAAGAGGAGAATATCTTAATCATGACTTTATTGATTTATTAAGGGAGTTTGGGATTATATTTCAACTCACTCCTCCTTACACGCCACAATGGAATAGTGTAAGAGAAAGGAGGAACCACACCCTGTTAGAAATGGTGAGATCAATGATGAGTCATGCGAGTCTTACATTATCCTTTTGGGGATATGCATTACAAACAGCAGCGCACATACAAAAACAAGTACCATCTAAATCGATAAATGGTATTGCATACGAGTTATGGAGTGGACACAAAGCCATGTTATCGAATTTACATGTTTGGTGTAGCGAATCATTTGTTAAGGCCTCTTCAGGTAACAAACATTCACCCCGAGGAACAAAGTGTATCTTTATAGGATATCCCAATGAAACAATGGGATATTACCTATACAACCCCTCAGACAAAAAGGTTACAGTGGCAAGACATGCCATATTAATTGAGAGGGAGCACATCTACAAAATAGATAGTGGGAATGAGATAGACTTCTATGAAGTCGAGGCTCATGATACACATTATTTGGTACAAGAACAGATTCCACAATGCCTCGTGGAAGAAAAATCTATTCCAGAGACACAAGAACTGTGTAGGATCACGAGAGAGGTCAGAGAACTAGAACGATATGGTTTTCTTTTCACCGAGGATAGTGACTCATTATTGGTTGACAATGGTGATCATCTTACCTACAAGATGTAGTTGAAGGCACAGATGTTTCCAAGTGGCAAGAAGCCATGAATTCTGAAATAGATTCCATTTACAAAACCATGTCTAGATTTTGGTAGATTTTCCAGTTGATGTAATGCCTATTGATAATAAATGGGTATTCAAGAAGAAACTGGACATGGAGGGTCAAGTCAGCACCTACAAGGCATGACTGGTTGCAAAAGTTTTTAGACAACATCAAGGAATGGACTATGATGAAACCTTTTCACCAGTTGTGATGCTGAAATCCATCAGAATACTATTGGTCATTACTTCTTACCATGACTATGAAATTTTGAAAATGGATGTCAAAACAGCTTTCCTTAATTGGAACCTCCAAGAAGATGTCTACTTGACACAACCTGAATCGTTTGTGACTCCAAAGGATTCCAACAAGGTATGCAAGTTGCAGAAATCCATTTATCGATTAAAGCAAGTCTCAAGATCATGGAACATTCATTTTGATGAAGCTGTAATGGAATTTGGATTTGTTAAGAAATAATGTGAGCCTTGTGTCTATAAGAGTTTTAGTTGGAGTTCAGTCGTTTTCCACATATTATATGTTGATAAAATATTACTAATTAGAAACGATGTACCTGTCTTACAGTCAGTTAAGGCATGGTTTCTTAAATTCTTCTCCATGATAGACTTGGGCGAGGTAGCATATATTCTTGGGATCAAGATCCATTGTGATAGATCCAAGAGAATACTGGGCCTGAGTCAAAGTACATACACTGACAAGATACTGAAGAGATTCAGTATGGAGCAATCCAAGAAGGGATTGTTGCCAGTGTCACATGGAATTCATCTTTCCAAGAAAATGTTTCCTCAGACACATGAGCAAAGAAAAAGAATGGCAAGGATACCTTACGCATCCACGATTGGGTCAGTCATGTATGTTATGCTATGTACGAGGATAAATGTTGCTTATGAATTAAGTGCTGTAGTCAGATATCAAGCTGATCCAGGAGACCGCCATTAGATGGAAGTCAAGACTATGCTTAAGTATCTGAGGCATACTAAGGATATGTTCCGGGTTTATGGAGAAGATGAGGAACTAGTCATTAGAGGACATGTATATGCTAGTTTCCAGACTGATCAAGATGACATGAAGTCACAGACTGGATACATCTTCAGTTTGAATGGAGGTACAGTGAGCTGGAAGAGCTCAAAGCAATGTGTGGTGGCAGATTCTACTGCAGAGTCCGAGTATATTGCAGCTTTTAAGGCAGCTAAAGAAGCAGTATGGATGTGAAGCTTCGTCCAAGAGCTGGATGTAGTACCAAACATTAAAGATCCTATCACACTTTATTGTGATAATAATGCAGTGGTGGAACTTGAAAAAGATCCAAGGTCACATCAGCGGACAAAGAACATACTTCATAAGTATCATCTCTCAAGGGATTTGTCTCAGAGAGGTGAATTTATAGTGAGCAATATTCCCACGGAAGAAAATATGGCGGGCCCCTTGACTAAAGCCATGACTCAACAAAAACATGATCATCATGTGAGTTCTAGTGGACTAAAAGTCGTATGTAGTTGTATCTTGTCCAAGTGTGAGTTTGTAAGGGTTGGTGTCCTGAGAACCAACTGTTTTGTACTTTGATATATGAATGTTCACTTATTATATATTGTTCATTGTTCTGCATAACTATAATATAATAATGTCCCAGAATATTTATTGCATTGATAAGGTCATGGAAGATCCCCTCTATGATGAGAACCTTGAAATTCAATAACAATATTCTTAAATAAATTTCTATGGTTGGATGACATACTATGATAAGACACATAGTATGCATACCGTCATGTGAGACTACTCGTAAGAAGATGAGACTCTCTCTCATGGAGTTCGCACTTGGTAATCTCCAAGATGGGAGATTATGAGAACAAACCGGCCAACAACAATTTTGCATGTCTTGGTGTCACTGGACATTTCTATCTACGAGCGTGTGTAATGGTCCTTAGACTCGAAGATTATCATTAACTCATGTCATGACTCGCGCACTTAGATTTACTGATGAAAACCGTGATACAGACAGTTGGCGAGAAGTAGGGTACGTTAGGTGAGTCACAAGTGACATGTTATTAATGGATAAGTTGAGGAAGGATTTGTCCCTTCCATTTATGGCAGTTAATATCTCGTCCCTTTTATTGAAATAGAACTATCGCATTAAATTCCGTGGCCATCGTTTGAACGATGAGTTTATTTGATGTAGTCAAATAATGACAGATTAAGCATATAGGTTTATGAAACTGCCATGAAACCTGCTTGATGAGATATTGAGACAAAGAGATTAAATTACACATTAAGCATTTGTATTAGGTGATACGTCAATGTGTCGTCAAGTTCTTTCTCTTGGGTTCCTTGACCCGTTGCTAGATAGTAATCTTGGACTTTAGGAAAGCTCGCCTAATGCCAACGAGAAAGAGGCCTAGAGGGTCACACACTAAGTATATTCAAGAATCTCAATTATAATAAGGATTATTCTCGTAGGTGGTTTAATAATTATTCAAGGAAGCCTAAATAATTTTAATGATGTAGGAAGAAGGAAATGAAAAACAAGATATACACGCCGTGTATTAAATATTACACGCCATGTAGTTTTTAATGGAAATCAAGTACACTCCGTGTATTAATAATTACACACCGTGTAGATTTCTTTATAGAAAGAAAATTAATAAATGAAAACAAGATATACACGCTGTGTACATTAAATGTACACGCCGTGTAGTTTTCAATGAAAAACAATTACACACCGTGTATTTATTAATACATTCCGTGTAGTTTTTCCAGTCGGGATTTTGAGGATATAATATTGTTTTAAATGATATTTATTATAATCAGTGTGGGTGCATGTCAAGGAATTAATTATTCGACATGGGGGTTTTAAATAAAAGTCAATGAAATAAATAAAATGCGTAACGTGTTTATTTATTGTTATAACTCTACAAACTCAAACCTGATTATAAATATCCTCGCAACCCCAGATCTTTTCCAACCCGGTGTGAGACACAACAATTCTGGAGAATTATTTCAAGGCCGAAAGAACCTCTTCCTCCAAGAACACTCTCATGAATGAGAGAGATCCTCTTCCATCGGATCAAGATGATCTATGGTAGAGAACACAAGCAAGGCTTCTCCATGCTAGCACCTGGAGAATCCTTTGGCGACTTCCAGAGATACGAGGTACATGTGTGGATCACCTTCAGAGGGAGTATACACTTTGCTTTTACGATGCAATGATGGATCGCATCAACAATGAGATCAAGTACATCAACGAAGAAAGAACACCCAAAAGGCATTTGTTTATAATTAATTAAATTAATTATAATCAACGTGTAGCGATCCTTGTTTGTGGTTCCAGGACAAACCTTCTTCTTTTTATTTCTCTATGATTTGATCCGTGGAGACTGGCATTTATCGTCGTATTGATCCCAGATTGATCCTTGCTAATGAAAAAAGCCAAGTGGCTACATCCACCCACGTGCTTCTGCTGCGCCCAGAACCTTCAAGATCTTCAATAACATATCATCGAATTGTTCAGATTATACCTGAATGTCCCACAAGCTCTTCCTTGACCCCCATAGCATATAAGAACCCAACTTGACCTTCCTCTAAGCTAGAGTCTCCAAATGGTCAAGTATCATCTCTATAGATTCAATCTAGAGTTAGTCTCCCTCAGGTCCACCCTATCTAGTAAAATTCAAAGGGTGATATAGCTGAAACTCCCTTGTCATCTTATACATTATATTTTGAACTCTCCCTTTGAATCTCTCCATGAATTTCATGAAATGAGAAAATTTCAATCAGAAATACTCCCCCGCCTCTTTAGTTGGCACGAATAGTGCCTCCGGTTCCCTACTTGTAATTTCATTCTGATCCATACCCCTAAGTCTTCATCTCAACAAGAATTACATAGGCATAATATATATAATTCCAAACATAGGTCTTAGGCCTCATAACAGAAACTGATAACATTTAAGTAGGCGTAAAAAGTAACACAACACGTTTCAACAAGTACTTTCCCTTTTTATCGCTTAGTGGTCAACATTGTGGTGCTATCACTACCCTTAAACATCCTACTCCAATGTAATGGTTAACCACATTAATCATATTCTCATTACATAATTCCCATAATTAGTTAATTACATCATTTCATATTAATTAATTCATCAATTAGTTAATAAAATCCATTTCATTATTCAATTTTCTCATTCGACACTAATTTATTCTCATTTTTCATCATTTTATAATATATCCCAATTCATGTTTGGAAACTTTTCATTTCAATATCACAATAAGGAAAATATTTCAAGTTCAACAACTTACCCAAATCCTATTTTCCAGTGAGTTCCTAAAATGATGCCTGTCACAATAACCCTGAGTGTCTAGAATGATGCATGCAGACTCAACTCACGTGCCTCTTTAGGCCACGAATCAATAATAAAAAATTCTCAAAAACAATTATCCCCTCAAATAACAATTTTTTCACCCAAGATTAAATAAAATTCAACTGTAACAAAAACAAAATCACAATAATCCCACCCTAAGTGCCTGGATTTTCCCCCATACATGGGTTTGCAACTCCCATAAAAAATCTCATTACCAAGACCCAACTCTTCCTAGTATCCTATCTACATTTCTAAAATTAGTATGTCAAAATAAAACGAAAAAAATAAATCTCCCCTAATACAATGTTGTAATGTCCCAACCCGAGTTTTGTGCCCTCATGAACGCCTCCTCATTTGCTGGAGGTGCTAACTTAAAGAGATAGTATGGTAAGTAATTCATGGGGATATTATACCCACTTTTATCAGTGTAAAGATATAATAGAGGGGAAAACAATAAACAAGTGTAGAAGCATATAAATAATTAGAACAACCTCAGTGTCACATGATAGTCAAAACAAGAATTATTATACGAAACAGAATGGTATATAATGCTATGATAATGAATGTGTCAAGTGTCTACAACGAAACTGAAAATAAATACACAACGACTCCCATGAGGGTCTCGAACCATATCTAGTTACCTCACCCATTCTTTATCCCTAATTATCAACCTATCTCGGGGCATTTCGCTTATTTTGTCCTATAAAAACAATGTCTGCTCCGGTGATGATTAGGTAGTCCAAATAGAGTGTGAGTACAACTCAGTAGGCCACCACCAATGGTATCTAAAAAAATCTAGTCAAAATATAGTGCATGAAATTCTATGAAGAAATAAATACACAGCATAATTAAATAGTTATCACATTGTCATTTATTCTTTAATCATCACATTTGACTCAGGTTTGATTCTTGTTTCTAGTTCAACTCAAAATTCTTCATTATCATTAGTTTGGCATAGAATCCCTTATTAAACACAAAAAATCATAATCAGTGTAGATCACCATGTCTCACACCCCACTCTCTCATTCAGTGTAGATCAACATGTCTCCCACCTCACATCATAAGTTCTTGCATCAACAATTTTGGTATAACTGCATTTTTAACACCCCAACTTCTCCATTGGTCTAGAACACTAGGTCTAGCACCCTCTTTCTCAATAAATTACATAATTTATTAATTCATAATGAATTAAACTCATAATTACATTACTAATCCAATGATTATTTAAATACATTGATATCCATTAGTTATCCCCACAATTAACTAATTTCACAATCCATTAATTAATTAATCAATAAATTATTCAAACAACAAAAATATAATTCCTTAATTAACTCTCCCCAATTAATTATCCAAATTAAATATCAAACTTGTAAAAATTAATCTCAAAATTAAATATATTTATCAAAAATCATGGAACATAATTAATACACCATTAACTATATCAACATTTCCAAATCATTATCTCATAATTAATTGCCCCAATTAATTATCTCAAGAAAAACCAATTCAATATCTCAAATGAAATATCTCAAATCATAAATAATTTCCCAAAATAAATTATATATTTGGGAATCCCCTTATTCTCTAGATTAAATCATCAATTAATCATCTATATCTCTATAACATGAACATTTCAATTTCACATTAATAATTAACCCAATTTAGGAAAAAAATTACTATGGGATGCTAACAACTCATTAATCATGAAAACACATTTCAAATCCATTACCATGGTAGTTAGATTTCGAAAACCTACATAGGTTCATTGATGGATGATAGTCCACCAGAAATCCCCAAATTTGAGCAGCACAATGACGTGGATAAATATTTGAATCTAAATCCCTAAACCCAAAATTTGGGTCAAATTCATCAAGATCTGAAAATTTTATATCTAGATCCACAATCCTATATCTAGATCTCAACACATAGGTTTATATCCTTGTAAATAATGGAGATATCCCTTGAAATGATCATGTAATGATAGAGGAATGAATGGGGGAAGAATCTGTCTGAAATCCACTTACTGAAAAGAGAGCGGATATTCTATCCAGGATGTTGATCTCGAAGAACGGTGTTCTAATCACCTTGGAATCCGTCCAGAATGCTCTAGGATCACCTAGAATTCTTCAACATCGATCTTTGTTTGAAATAGATGGTTTTGGAAGGTTGAATGGGTTTTAAAACACTTTTTTATAGATAATTGTTCAGTGAAAATGGTTTTACCTAGAAGGGGAGCACAATTAAGGAAATCATGCACAAACTGTGAAGACCTCACTATCCAGGTTTACATAGTTACCTGGGTTTGGGCGCACATTTTTTCAAACCATGTGAAAATCATGCACACCCCTATGTCCATATATTTTTTTATATCTTCACCCTAACACCCCTCAAACAATAATTCTAACTCAATGGTACTTCAAACATGCAAAAATTATCTGAAAACACGCTCAATATGACTCTAGAAAAGGCCACGATCTTACATACACCCACCATACCATACTTCCTACAAAGATATTGTGTTACGGTTCTCAATAGAAAATTTATGTTCATGATTCATGAAAAACAATATTAATAATAATAAATTCAACATATCATTATAAATTACCACTATTAAAAATATCTTATCACACATAATGTAACACCCAAAGTTGTTTTTGAAATATTTTTTTCGATTTAATGTAATATTTTTGAAATTTTTTATTTCATGAAACATTAAATATACCTTGTCTTATATGAGATAATTTAGTAATTACTTCTTTGTAAACTACACCATACTAATTATTCATTATATGATACCCCAATATATGTTTTCACTACATTAAACATCAACTATTCTTTCATTATATGAAATACCGACATGGATTATGTTACATGCAACCCTATGTTTCTACAAAACTGAATTTTTTTATGATAATTAGTTAAACGTGATAGTTATAAAATAAACATTAGACATAATAATATTAATATAAATGACCACATTTGAAAATTAGTTATAGTCATTTTAAATAAATAAAACATTATTATGATAAAACATATAATTTTGGGTAAATTTTTTATATTTTTAGAAACAGTGTTTTCTCAAAATAAGAAATTTTTATTTCATTATATATAAAATAATAAATTTATTTTAGAACCTTTTAAAATTATAGTTTTAATAAAGAAACATTATTTTTGAATTTATAATGTTTATATTATCTTAGTGTGATTTTTGTATTTTTTTATGAAACTTCATTTTAGGATGTATAGTGAAAAATACTAAATTTTAATTCAAAAATAACTTTTCATGTAATTTATTTATATATTTATATTATATTTTAAGTTGGTTTTAAATTAAAAATAGATCAATTATAAATATATTTATCCAATTATGTTCATTGGAATCATATTTATTTAGAATTTCTTTATAAAATATAAATGTACTTCTGAACATGCTTACTTTAAAACCCACTTTCTTGCCACTCCTGTGGGGTTAGCATGGACCAAATTTTTTCCAATTGTGTGAATTGATTTCAAATAAATTTAAATAAATTCTTCTAATAATTATAAAATTTATTTTATAATAATATTAACTTAATTTTCAACCAAAAATATTAGTTAAGGAGATTTAAACTAATGACAATGATTAAAGAAAAACTAAGAAAAAAGGGATAAAAGATTAATATTACGGGAAAAAATGACCTATAAACATATCCAAGACCCATTTAATTGATATATTTAATGAAATAAAACTATAATGTCTATAATAATTCATTTTTACACATTCAGATTAAGTAATACATGGGAAACAGAAAATTCTTTTAAAAAAATACCAAGTGTGTCTTTTTCCCCCCTATATAGTTCACCAACTCTACCCATTATTCACGCCTTTCAAGATACTTATGTATAAAAAATAAATACACAATTAACTTCAAATCATATATAACTTACTCATTTAATCCCCCATTTTGGAAAAAATATAACTATGGAATGATTATTGTGAAATGAAAAAGGATTTTCCCAAAAAAGGGGTAACATCAATCCCCAAGCACCGTTCATTTATTTTCCTTCTATATTACATAAATTATTCTTATTAAATTATCATATAATAAAAAATTTAGCCTATATAAACTTATTTGTTTTTATTTTAATGTTTTCACCTGCACATATGCAATCATACATCTAATGGGTAATGAACATGTCATTCTTGTGTATGACGAATTATCCCCCCACAAAATGATGTTGTTCGTTTTACTTTTACCAACAATCATGGTTGGGAATTATGATAGAAAATATATTTTTATATGATTCACATGATATAAATTATTTATTTAAACTTATATAATTTTGACCATCATTCTTTCAATTAGGTGTAAATATGATAATTTAATTTGAGTGATTGTCGACTATCGCCTCCTCAAAGCGATGTTATTGGTAGACACACTAAATTGAAAATATTAAGGATGTATTTAGTGAAGTTATATGAAATATATATCATAATAATTCTAATTTAATTATATTATATATATATATATAGTTTACTTTATTTCTTTCAATATTATAAGGAAAAACTAGAACAACGTACAAACTTATGTACAACCAACCGTCTCAATGAACGATGTTTTTCATTCAAAATTCTTATATAATATAAATTGTTAAAAATAAATATATAATGACTATAAAATATATTTATATCATGTTTTAAATTAATTAAATCATGATATAAGTATGAAGAACAAAATATAACAAATTAAAACACATGAAAAAATGAAAAAAATACACAGAAGCGAGTTATTTACATAGAAACTTTAATATGAGGGTAATATCGAGTCATAATCAGAAAATATAAGGTATTATATATAATAATACTATTCTGTTAAATATTTTTTATACATGCATATTTATTATATAAGAGTTTTGTATGAGAATGAATAAATTCAAGACATAAGTTATGAGAATTTCATCTCACTTTTTTATTTCTATGGGATACATGTCATATTCAACACTAATTTATTTTTTTAGTATTTAAACTACCAATGGATGTATTATATTTTTATTAAAATTAAATTAATGTGAATTTACATATTTATTTTATGGTCTTCCTTTCATCAGGGTTATGTTTCACAAGTAGCTATATCCGTAAACTAATTTTTCTCAATTTTCATTCTTTGAGACACATGTCATTTTAACCACCTGTATTTTTCCTCTATATGTATATAATTCCCTTCATATTACATTTCATGAATATAATACTATTCATGATATATTAATATTCATTTTTTTTTCTTTTCATTGTGTTATGGTACAAAGTCACCAAATTGGAACATCAATCTCACTGTTTATCGAGATATTGTATGCTAATGCTCCCATTGATGACATCAAATGATCCATATCTCAAGAGAAATCATGGGGTATCTCACCCTCCAGTTATTCATGTCATAACCATTTAAGTTTACCATTCTTCCACTCTTTCTTATATAATATGATAGATAATATGTTTTTAAGAAAGTCCAACATTACCTCTCTTTTCGATTGGAAATCTATGTTCCTTTAAAAACATATTTTCTTTAAGGATTCCAAAAATATTCTAATATTATCCCAAAAATGTACAAAATAAGATTTCACCCATTTTTTCCCTTTTAAATAAATGGTATTTTTAAATGGAATATTCTTTTTTATTTCTGTTTTAAGAACATTTATAATATTTTTATGTTGAAAAAGTAATGTTCAGTATGTGTGGATATACATGAAATCATGACCGTCATTCCCTTGATTCTTACTTTACATTATTATAAAGTTGTTTTTCAAGTAAAATGTTTTCCTAATACTCTATACATTTATTGAATTAATGTTAATTTCAGTGAAAAAGTTTTTTAAAAAATATGTTATGTTTAAAAATTGTTTTATATAAAATTAAAAATACTTTTATATGTTTTAATTTTTTCTTAAAAGACATATTTATGGAAAAAAAAATTAATGTTATTTTATAAATTTTCTTCTAAAATGGGTTTCAAGTGGTTTTTAGGATTTTTTTATTATGTTTCATAGAAAATGGTTTTAAAAATGATTTCAACCCTTAAACATAAGTTTTCAATGTATATCTAAATAAAAAGGTTTTCAAAATTTTTTATTTTAAATATTAATTTTTTTAAAATGAAATTATATTTTATTGAATAAATTTCTTTAAAATATATGTCAAAAAAATTCATCTAAACTGACACCTGTAGATGATGATCATTCCTTTCTGGGAAATTATCCAAAGGTTCTATTTGTATTCTTTCTCTGAATGGTTTATTTTTTGATGGCATGATGTATATGAAAACCTATTTCTATTTCATGGGTAATATTTTTATAAATATCATTCTACTTTCATAGGTTATATTCTTATGAAATCTATTCCTATTTAATGGGTTATACCATGAAAATTGAATAAGAAACATACTTCCTATCATGGGTTAATCTAGGATGAAATGATTGAGAAACTTATATTTTTTATAGGTCATATCATAATTAAATCATGCATAAAAGTTATAAATCATCATAAAAAATAATATCATAACTCATTAAATGATTTTGATACTTATATTTTTATAGGTTATTATATGATTAAATGTTTATGATACATATTTAATTTCATGAGTTATGATATGATTCTTTTCAATGATCAATTACTTGTATGTATGATTTAATTATGAGTTTATTGGGACCTATATCTCCCACCAATACATTGGGTAAATTTTTATATCTGCTGATGTAGAATAGGATGGTCTTGGGAGTGACCCATGACTACTATGATGGCCTTTGGAGTGAACGATGACTACTAAGATGGTCTGTTGAGTAAACTCATACAACTAAGATGGGCAAGGGAGTGGACCAAGACTTCCATGATAGTATGGGGAGTGAACTCATCCTTATATGATGCAAAGGAGAGTGAACCATAACTACCAAGATGGTATTGGGTATGCAACCGTAACATTAATATGTCATTGGATTTTATTCCTTAACTACTATAGAAATGATTTATATTATTATGTGTTTCCCAAATGTCAATGTATTATTCCTTTGTTATTATTTCTTGTGTTAGGTTGTTTACTTCCTTATAATTCATGTCTTATTTACTTCCAATATTTATGAGATGATTCATGATTATGATATTTTATTTCTAGGGTATGATCTTCTAATGTTATGATCACATTCTCATTCCTTTATTATCTTGTTTATGGTTACATATCTCCCTTAATTTCTCTTACTAATCATATCATCCCACAAAAGTTTCTGTTTATTTTAGAATATTATGAAATTATATTATAATAATGGTATTTATGTTATGATTTATACCATTGGATAATCTATTGGGAGATAATTTATATCAATCAAGTACCAATGTTTATGTTTCCATGCATCCAATGGCTCTAATCTAACACATTATTTAGGTTTCTATTTCTTTAATGTATTATGTTTTCTGAAAAAAATTGATATAATGTTAATGAATAAAAGCTGAGGGTCCCTATTTTTATTATCATAGGTAAGTTTTTGTCAACCAGAAAAAACTATTATTATAAAACTTTTGTGATATCCCAAGGTTTATTACTCTGTACATGTCTAATCACGTATCTAAGAATTAGTATAAGGATGAGTTCACATTTAAAAAAATGTCTAAAAATATTGGAAAATAATATAGTGAGTGTTTTTATAGAAATAAATACATACCTTGGTAATAAAAGTTTAAATGGTTCTGAAACAGATGTACCTAGGAGTTAAAACCCTGACAAGGTGTGTTTGGCATGACTTAGTGTAACCTGGTACACAACAATGGGCTTTACTATATACCAGGTTTGATATTCTTGGGGATACACTTTTGGAATTCACAATCACTTTATTAAATATCAAAATAGATTTAATTTTTTTTGCCTATGAATAACCTAGGATAAACCAATGGTGTCATACATTAAAGAAGTATGAGTTATTATTTAGACATCATATGTGTAATGTTTCATTCTTCTGTTATTTTTTTCTATGATAATTGTTTATCACCATATGTATTCTGGTTATATATAATAGTAGGAACTAGAAGGATCTGGGTAAAAATTGAATGATTTATATGTGGAATGTATGTGAATGAAGGAAATTTATTTGCTAAGTGGAAATATCATGAAGATAATCTGCAATCTCCATGAGTATTGGATATATTTATGAAGATAAGGAGACGAAAAATGAGATGTGTAGGTTATATAATGACATTCAAATATTATATACATTAAATGTAATAAGAAATATTATATTTAGGTAGATTAACCTTAAGACATGATTCATATTTCATACATGAGGAAATAGGTATTAAGGAATAAGTTAATGAAGCTTCAGTAATGGTTTAAGAATAATGTTGGATAAATGAAGTATTTATGTTTTTGAATTCAAGGATTTTGTTATATTAATCATGAAATATATATAAATTTTATATATAATAATTTTATTATGAATTTTAATGGATATTTTGAATGGTTTTGAGTTAGGTAGAAAAGTGTTTTCATGGATAGTTTATAATATGATTAAGGGAATGTAACCCTTAATTTATTCATTATGCTGAGATAATTATGTTTGGATAAATATATGTTGAACGGTACTCTTTACCTCAGAACGAGAAATTTATTAGTTGAAAATGTAGTCTATGTTATCATGGATGAACTTTACAACTTCTTGTATTTGTGGAATATATTTTATAAACATTGGAATAAGAATAAATTCATGTTTTCCAAAATAATTCATAGTAATTCAGGTTATTACCATGTTTCAAGAGAATATATGATAAGGGTATTAACAAGTTTGTAATATCACAACCAAGAGAAATATTTCTATATATGTGGGGTCAATATTAAATTGATTTCATTATTTTCTTTCTAATGTGATGAATTCTCATCTTTTGGATAGGTGATAAGGTTTATATTTTATGAAATGATTAACTAAAACTAAACATAATGTTCTTGAGAATATTTTATTATCACACCAGATGATGATTCATGAATATTGGATAACATGTTCTATAAAAGTTTTTTTATGATAACTGATTATATATGCGATGGAATTTCAAGAATCTTGGGATATACTAGTATTTTACCAAGGAAAATTCAACTTCCTTTTTCCAGAAAGTGGTGAAGTAGATAAAGGAACAAAAAAATGTGTGATTTTCCTGAAAT
Source organism: Viscum album (assembly GCA_963277665.1). Classification (NCBI taxonomy): domain Eukaryota; kingdom Viridiplantae; phylum Streptophyta; class Magnoliopsida; order Santalales; family Viscaceae; genus Viscum; species Viscum album. The sequence continues at coordinate 20,276,534 of OY728159.1, read as the reverse complement.
CATTCAATTATATATTTTTTAGAAAATTATTCAAAAATAGAAAGGATATATAGAAATAAAATTTTGTTCAAATAAAATAATTTTTGTTAAACTAATGCCTTTTTTAAATCATAAATGATTTATGAATATGAGACACTAACTATTTCATTTATCATTCACTTTTTTATGATTTATGACAAATAAATATACCTATTAATATTTATTCTTTTCCTATAAGTCCATTTTTTCACTTCTCACCTTTGTTCTCCTATATGGAAACCTAGCTATGAGTTACTCTAAATAACCGTTATGGTTCAAACATTCCCTTTTTAAACAAAGTTTATGTGATCATTTATATGATGCGGGTTTATATTAAATTATCAAAAAATTATTAAACCATTTATATCCCAGATAGAGTTTTGGGGAAAAATTCATTTTTTAGGGGGTATAATGCAACATCTTGGTATTTTGTGTGATGTTTTTATTAGAATTAATTTTTTTTTCATATTTTTCATGTCACACAACATTGATTATAACATGTGATATATGAGGGATCCATGTTATTATTTCTTATTAAGATGCACCATGAAAATATTTCTTTATAAAATACCCAAATTAATATTTGTGTAATATACAACACTAACATGGCTTGTGTTATATGCAACACCGACATGGCTTTCATTACACGCAATATTGACTGTATATCGAACATCTTTTATTATTATTATAATTAATTCAAAGATATAGTTATAACATAGTCGTCAAACATAATAATATGTATAGTAACAAAAAATATTAAATATTATTTATAACTAGTTAATACAGTTAAACATAATGATGATAGGACACATAATTTTTTGTAAACTATTTATATATTTGCAAATAATATTTTCTCGAAAGAACTGTAATTTTTCCTTTTATGAAAAAGAAAATAATTAATATTAGAAAAATTTCTACATTTCATTCTATACAAAATTATTTTTTAGTTCATAATATCTTTATTATCATAGGGATAAATATTTTGATTTTCTTGAGAAACTTTATCTTTGTATGAATAGTGAAAATTAAATTTAAATTTAAAAGTATTTTTTGATATTATTTATTTTCATAATTAAATTATATTTGAACCTAGATTTAAAGTCAAAATAGATCAATTATATTTATTTTAGTACAAATTACTTCATTGGATAAATTTTATATTGAATTTTGATATAAAATCTTAATGACCTTTTCAATATTCTTACTTTAAAACTCACTTTATTACAACCTGAGCGAAATTCACATTAAACTTAATTTTTACACTAATTTGAATTAACCTTAAGAAAATGGCATACAATTATGAAATAAATTTAATATTTAAATTTTAATAATAATAAATTATTTTTTTACCAAAAAATATTAGTAGAAGTGATAAACATTAATTAATATGATTAAGATAAAATTATGCTTAACAAGGGACTAAAAATTAATCTTAAGGGACAAAATGACCTATTAACTTTTTCAAAACCAATTCGATGGAAATATTCCATCTAATAATAATATATTCTTTCAAAAATAATCAATTGTACCCTTAAGTAATAACTAATACATGTGGAATATAAAATTTATTTCAAAAAATGCCACTTGCGTCCTTTCCGTCCCCTATAAAAGTCCACCACATCTCCCCAGTTTTCAAACATATCAATAAACATATGGTAGGAAAATATCTTAAAAATTAACTTCCTGATATCCCAACCTTCCTCGTTTAATCAACTCTTTGGTATAAAATCGAACCAAATAATCCCTTTTGTGCAAGGAAAAAAGAGTTAACCAATGAAGAAGTAACATTGTTCCATAAGCAACTTTCTTTTATTTTCTTTCTCCACTACCTAAATTATTTTAATTCTATGATAATATTATAATAATATTATCCTTTCTATACATATATTTTTTTATTATATGTGTTTTACCTGAACTTACACACAATTACATCTCATGGGTAACGAAATTACGGTTCTTATATATGGAGAACTACATCCTCACAAAAGGATGTTGATAATTTTTCCTTTACCACCTCTTATGGTTAGTAATTATGATGTAAAATATATTTTTATATGATATATATGATATTTATTATTCATTTATAATTTTTTAGTAAATTTATAAATACTCGTGTCTTACTTTCTATTTTGTGTAAATACAATAATTTCATTTGGGGAAGTGTGGACTACCACCTCCTCAAAGCGATTTGATTTATTAAAAAACAATATTGAATGTATTAAGGTTACGATTAATGAAATTATAGTATTTATATTATATAATAGTTATAATTTAATGATATTTTATATACATATATATATATATATATTCATTACTTTATTTATTTTAATATTACAAAGAAAAATAGAAACTGCATCCATGCGTATAAAATACCTACCAACTCGATGAACAATGTATTCCATTTAATATTACTATATAATATATATTATTATAAATAAATATATACTAAATATAAATTATATTTATATCATGTTTTACATTCTATAAACCATTCTATTTGTATGAGGACCAAAAAATATAACAAATTAAGACCTGTGCCAAAAAGAAAGTGGATATTACCCAAAGCAATACTGTAACATGGAATATTGAATAAGAGGGTAATATAGTGAGATAATAATAAAATATATGGAATTAGAAATAATAATATGATTGTGTAAAGGATTTATAATAAACTTATATATATTATACATAATTTTTATATGAGTATGAAGAAATTCAATACATAAGGTAATGGAATTTCATTTCACGTTTTTATTTACTTCAGATACAGATCTTATTCACAACTCATTTTTTTTGTATAATAAAAATGGATGTATCATAATATTACTATACATATACTTATAGGTATTTAAATATCTTTTGGATGAACTTACATTCATGGGATTTATGTTTTAAATGACAACAAAAAGATATAGTAATTTTGTCTCAATTTGTTTTCTTTGAGATACATGCCATGTTATGAACCTGTATTTTTTCATGGGGTTTATATATAGCCCTTTACATGTAATTTAATGAATCTACTTATTTTTATGATATATTAAGATTCATGTAATGTTATTACTGGATTTTGTATGATTTAAATTTTCCAAATTTGTAACTATTTATAGCTACAATCTAAGAGTTTATCAAAATTGATTATGATTATTCCCCCATTATTTAAATATTATAATCCATATCTCAGTAACTCTTATGAGTTTTATTACCCTCTTTTTATTCATGTCATGTAATTCTACCATTTTTCTACTCTTTAGTATATAATAATATCAAGAATGGGTTTGCTATAAATTCTGACATTACCTCTCTTTTCAGTTGAAAATCTATGTTTCTTAAAAACTATGATTTATAAAAATAATTTAAAAATATTATACTATTACCCTATGTTATTTAAGTGAAATATTTTCCCACATTTTTCCATTTAAAAAAATTGGTTTTAAAAATGGAATATTCTAGTTGTTTTTTCATCAAGTCATTTTTCTAAACTTTTTTCGGTGCAAATTTTTTTTTGGAAATTAAGAAATTTACCCCCCATAATGACAATCATTACCTTGAAGAATATTTTAATATATTAAAAATTTATTTATTTAAGGAATTATTTTCATCATATTCTGGAAATTAATTATTGTAATGTGGTTTTCAATGAAAATGTTTTTCAAATATTTTTAATGTTTAAAAGGTCTTTAAAATAAGTTTCAAAAGTTCCTCCATATGTTATGAAATTATTTTCAAAGTAAATGTTTTTCAACATTTTTTAAATATTATTTATAAATTTTATTGAAAATTTATTTACAAGGAGTTTTTAATTTTATTTTATAATAGTTCATGTAAAGTGGTTTTAGAATTTTTTTCAAGCTTGTTTTATAATATTTCAAGGTAAAATGATTTCAAAATGATGTCAATACTTCTATAGATGTTTTCAAATTATTTCTAATTAAATATTTTTTCTAAATTTGTTATGTTTTGAAAATTCCTTTTCAATGAAGAAATGGAATTTTTCCCTAAGAAATGTTATTAAAATATATCTAAATATTATTTTCTATCTAAGATGCCATCTATTTATATTACACATTCTTTTATAGAAAATGTCACAAAGACTCCATTCTTATTATTTCTCTAAATTGATTATGTTTTGATGGAATGATTTTTATAAAATCAATTTTGTCTTTCATAGGTTATATTTTTTATGAATCTATTTCCTATACCCTGATTTATATTCTTATGAAAACTATTTTTCATCATATAAAATTTTAAATGATTTTTGAAACCACTTCTATTCATGGTTCAATCTAGGATGAAATGATTACGAAAATTATATATTTTCTATAGGTTATGATATGATTAAATTTTTATAATACACATTTCAGTTCATGGGTTATGATATGATTGATTATGATGTTGTGGTACCTATATGTATGATTTCATTTTATGATGGGTGGGACCTATATCTCCATCTAATGCACTCATTAGTGATTCATATCACATGAGATAGATTTATATGGTTTTGGGAGTGAACCCTGCATAATGTGATGTCCATGGGAGTGAACCATTTCTATTGAGATGTTATGGAGAGTGAAACCATACTACTAATATGCCATGGGAGTGAAACATGAATACCAAGATGGTATGGGGATGGATATCATACTACTAATATTACCATGGTAGTGAACCATGACTACCAAGATGTTATTAGGAGTTAATCTATACTACTAATATATCCTTGGAAGTTATTCTTGAAATGTATGGAAATAATTTTATATGCTTTTGTGTTTCCCATAATTCCATTTTTTTCTAATATTTTTCATTTATGTCTTATGTTATTTACATTATTTTGATTTTTTTCTTATGATATACTAATATTTATGCCACAATTCATTATTATGATCTTTGATATGCATCTTATGATCATATAACATTATGATCATGTTGTCATACCCATATTCTCATGTTTATGCTTGCATATCACCCTTAATTACCCTTAATAAGCATATTAGATCACCCCTTTTTATGTTTAAATCCTCAGTTTATAAAGATAATTTCAATGTTTGATATGTCTAAGATGGATTTTAGTCTTGGAGAACCTAGTGAGAGATAATGTATCTCACCCATGTATCTATGTTTACATTTACATCGATCAGATGGCATAAAAATAAAACAGTCTTTGGGAATCTATTTTTCTAATTTATTAGGTATTGTGAATAATTTATATAATGTTGACGTATGATAATAAATAGTACATATACATAAACCCATGGTATTTTTATGATGGGAATGTTCTTATAATATCCCATCATGGAGATTATATGTATGAAATTATTGTATCTTATCTGATTAGAGAACTATATTTAAGAATATCATCAAGGTTTTTTGAAGGTTCTCATCAGTGAAGGGAACCTCTATCACCATATCAGTTTTTATGATAATCTATGAAATAATTATAATAAATACATACTTAACAATAAAAATATTTAATATGATGTTTTATTAATATTCAAATATTCTAATATAAATGTAATTTAAAGTAAAATCTTTTGGTCCTTGAATCACAATCATTAGAAAATAACACATAGACTAGAGAAAATAGGCTAATAAATTAAACCCTCTATAACTCATATCATGACCATTTTTATGTTGAGTTAGCGATTTAGTCATGTGGTTTTTTTATTTTCTTCCATTTATAACTGTATCTTTTAATTGTAATGAATAATCCTTCAATATATAATACATTTTAATTATATACTTTATCTGCTGATGAGACATGGGATCTTTCATAGGGGACACTATTCTTATATATTTACAATAAAGTGTGATAGGATATTTCCTGGTAGATTCAATTTCAATATATTAGATAAATATTTATGTTCAATTATTTCGTTTTCTACCACTGAGGAAAAATTATACAAAAAATATAATGTAGAATATTTGAACAGATAATTATTTAAACACTTTTATATCACATCATGACCATTGATATTGAAGCAATGTCATGTCTTTGATTTACTATTTTCTTGATATATTTTAAATCTATAATATGAATAAACTCTCATGAATTGTTTATTATCTACTCAATCGACCAGTAAAATATCCTTAGTATAACCTAAAAAATTAAGCATAATCTTGACATCCATGCAATGGCAGTCATCTTCGAAAGTTTGGTATGTTCATAGTGCAATGAAGGTGTATGTGATATCTATATTATTATATAGAATAAAATTAATGAATAACCCAATTAACAAAGCATTTAGATTTAGTTTCAACCATTTTATTTCTTCATGAATCCTATAGTACATTTTACTCTAATTATGAATATAATGCTACACTAGAAATATTCTCCTCTTGTATTTTTCCATACCAATTCTCATCATCATGTTTTTATATAAATTTACCTTTAAATCAATAAAGATGCCTCTTGGATATACCATGATGAATCTTTATCAAAGTAATATATGCTTCTTCACCTCAATCCTTCATGGGGAAAATATTATTTAAACTATATTTAAAAAAATATTAAAACTGGTATTTCATTTTAATTAAGTATAATGTCATCTAAAAAATTATTAATAAAACTAAATAGACTAAGATAAAATAAACAACATTCATTTTTTATGATCGAAAAATATTTTATTTCTATATCATCAGGACTTTTCCATCACCTAGTTTCTTGATTTAATCCAAAAATGGATCTTTGAAATTTTCATATCTTTTTGGCATCCATTGGAGTCCCAAAACCTTTGGTTTGTGTAATAAATTTTTTTTTGAATGTTTACATTGTCAAAGGATCTATTGAAATCCATTTTTCAAATCTATTATTCATGGATTGAGATAATTCCCATTATAAGTTTTATGGATTATATAATTGAAATTTGGGAAAATTTTCGATCATAGGATTTTCTTTCATTCTATTTCATTCTTTTTTCGAGCATTCATTCCTAATAAGTATTGACCTGTACATCCATTTTAATTTTCATCATGAATACCAATTTACAACCAAAATTATTTATATCCATTAGAGGATATAAAAATATATAAATTAGAATTTTCTATAAGTAATCCATCTATGGATTCCTAGTTTCCTTCCACATGATAATGTATATTCCACCTACTGGTTTCATGTGGGTTACCAGATCATTATTATAAACTAATATTGAGTCACCATCCTCAATGACTAAAAACCCATATCGTTATAGTTCACTAACAACTATCATAATTATATATTGTAATTAATTCCATAGTGAATCATCTTCCATTAGGAATTGTAGAATCTGTTTATGTTTCTAATTCTTTTAAACCGTGATACTGGACTTCATTATTATTTATATTTCTCCCACTCTATCTTTTTAAGATTTCAACCCTCTTGAATAATATGGCATGTCTTCCCACCAATATCTTTTTTTATGAGGGTTTTATAGGTAATATCCTCCTTTTCAATTGGGTTTCCTATAAAGGTATAAATTTTTCCACTGTTTGTACATTTGTTACATAATATGGTATTAACAAACGCTTCACATCCCCACACATGTAAATGTGAAAAAATATATTTCATTCCCCTATACTATTGGTATGTGTAGCATTTTATACTTTAGTGGGAAATTGAATTATAATTTTTATATTGTATATAAGTCATATATATAAAATGATAATAAAATCCTTTCATGTCCCATAATTTATCTCACCTCATTTAATATGGTGTGTTTATATATTCACATACACCATTAAAATTAGGGTTATAATGATTTTTGGGCTTATATTGAATCCAAACCATCTATAAATAATAAATTATGTATTTATTAAAAAATTATCCACTATAATATGAGAATAAACTTTTTATCATCAAATAATCATGGTTTACAACTTTAATCATAAATTAGTAGAGGCTATAAACATAATATTCCTTAAACATTAATAAACGGTTATGACAATATCTAATAAAATAATAAGAAAAATTAATTAAGAGTGAGTAACCGCCACTTTCTTTAATTTGAAATAGTACACACACATTTATTTGAACAAATTCATGAATCTCCTTAGATCTTTCCCCATTTTGAATAAATGGGAGAGTATACATTTTTAATTATTGAATTTAATACCAAACACCAAGTTGTTTTGGGAAAAAGGAATCGAAATATCAATCATAGTGTAATATAGTCAAAAAAAATATTGATTACATGTCCAAAATGGTTATTCCATAATTATGTGTGGTATGTTTCATGTGAGTTAGTTTCATTAGAAATTTAAATTACATTGTTCTTGTAATCCATCATATGAGGAAAATTAATTAAATGTTCCAAAAAATATATAGCCTAATAAAATAAGAATAATTTATTCCCAAATTTTAAAATAAATCCATTTTTAACAAGTATATATTAAAAAAATTGTAACAGAAAGAACCCAATAACATCCTTTAAAAGAATATATCATTTTTGTCGTCAATTTTGAAGTAGTAGTCTCCAACAGCTATGAGAGAAAGTCGGTGTCCATTAGATTCTTTTAGTTATTCCTCCACATAGTAAATCATTCAATTTCTTCCTGGTTCTTATATTTCAATACATATAGGAGCATTATATTTTTAATTTTATACATAGTTTCTTGAAATAGTAATATTTTACTTGTTAACAAATTCATGTGAAGCTTCCCCTTGCTTCATTTACTATGGGTAGTTCTTCTTCCATTGACCCATAATTCTTTATGAGATACAAGTAGATTCTTATATCATTTAGTTCCCCATGACCCTTATCTTCTTGGAATGGAGTTATGAATTATCTTTGGACTTAAATATAATTACCTCTATATTCTTTTTATTAATTATAATGATTCAATTATTTTAGATCTATGTCTCTTTATAAACATAGTAAAAATGTTTGATATGTTCTAAAAGTGAATAATCTAGGTTTATCATATTTAAATTAAAAAAGATACTGGTTATTCTTTGAGGGAGTGGTGAAAGAATGGTATTGGTGAATAGTTATTTATAAAATGTAGAATGTAGAACCTCAAAGAAATCAATGTATCTAATGATTTCATCTACATTAGTCCTTGTTAGAAAAACATTACAAATACAACAATAAAATATAATGTTTGATATATCAATATGTTCCTATATGAATCTCTCATGGTAAATAATATGGGTGTGTTAGAGAATGCTATGAGCATCTGGGTTTTTAGGGGACATCATGAGTTTATTATAAGTTGATTAGTGATTTATAAACTATATTTTAACCAATTTTACCATGTGATAATTATTGAAATAAAACTCAAAATCACTGACCTTGTTAGGAGGTAGATTTTTTAGTGAGGATTCTATCACATAACATTTCCATTCATGGAACAACACAACTCATATGTGTCTCAACCATTACTAGAATTTACATCCAGTAATGAGATGGTATTTCTATAAAATTGATAAAATTTATAATGTGGCTATTGAACTATCCATTTATTCTACAACACTGGAAGATCATATTATTCGTACCTCTATTGATTGTAGTTATTTTTAGACTTAATGAATATTAATTTTATTAAGCCTCATATTATTTTTTAAGGCACAATAGGTCCCACCATTTGATTCCAAATGTTTTGATTCTATGAAAATATAGTGTAAATTTATTATATTCCACATATCATTAACCAAGTGTGATCTCATAAAATTACTCGATGATATTTATTTTGGAATCTATTTACCAATTATAGGTTTTTAAATCATTGATCCTTTGTGTGGACTCCAAAATCATGAAATTGTAACAGGTACTTCTAGAATAGTTTCATCTAAGTTACCACAAGAATAATAATGGGTACTTATGTAGATGTCATTTGGTTAATTTAACCCAAAATATTCATAATTACTACAAATCAAAAGTAATTATCCCATAGAGGGATTATTAAACACTTAGTTTCATGGGTTCCATTAAATACCATATAATGGAATGCTTAGTCTGAATTAATATATGATGATGGTTTAATTTATTATTAGTCTAGATATAATTTTTTATCCATTACATGTACTGAAAATATTATGTTCATATTACTTAAGTGATTAACCATGTTTTAATAAAACATTTACACACATATTTTTTATTTAAATAACATCTTGGAATTTCGTTTTATTTCTTTATGTGATATATATCTTTTATCCATTAAAAAATACTTGTTTCGAAAAAAATAATTTTTTAATTAAATTACTCGATCAAGAACTTATCTAATGGATGAATAATTAAAAAGATAATAAATCAACTTTGGACCCATGGGAAAACTAATTTTTTTCATTATCGTCATGATTTATCACATTCTACCTATCCACCTTTGTATCACCTAAGTTTGTATCATCTATGATATATCATACACCATCTCTACATGCCTTTGGATACTAATTTTATTCTATTTATTTATAAATCATATGATGGGAAAGATAACTAAAGTATTGATTAAATATAATTAAATAAATAAACAAGGAAATAATGGTCCAACATAAAACATATGAGGGCTTACATAAAGTGAATAATTATTAATTTAATAAATAATAATATCAAAATAATGAAATTATCTGTATTATATTAAACCAACTTATACATAGGTCTATTCAAATATCATGATCTTTCATACATAAATCTAATATGAAAATTTTTAATTGATTTCATTTACTTAAACTCATTATTTATTATTAATATAAACTTTTTTTTATTAATTAATTAGTTAATTCCCATTACTATAATGAACAAAAAATCTATCATAGATATGCTCATCATTAAAGCATTTGAGAAAATTATAACTACATAACCTATAATTATAGAAAATTACTATAAATTAATTGATCAATTAATATTTATCAAGAAGATTAATTGTATATCCAAACACATCTGGTGAATATAATATAATTATGTATTAATTAAGAATATAATACATTTAATGTAATTTAATTATGTCTTTTATTGGGTGGCTACATAGTGTGTACATATGACCTACACTTCATATTTCTTGATTACCTTGTTTTTGTGATAAACACCTAGGGGTTGGGTGTGTATCTCAACTGAAATATAATGTATGTAATGACTAGATACACACTATGTATCGTACTTGTCATATTTCAACATATCCTACTAAAGGACTCGACATGTTACCATAATGTGGGAACACATGATGTGTACTCTATATACACACTTTATGTTCTTTCACTCGTATGTCTGTGTAATATGATAAATGAACCTTAATGTTCTTCAGATTCAAGAATTAATTAATTAATTACACACCATTTTCATAATCAATATGTTATATACTATGAATAAAAACCATGTAATCCAGTCAACCAGTGAAAAAGATTGGCACCACCCGATGGAATCATCAATCATTCTTTATATTTTCATAAAAATTAATAAAATATGAATCCTGAATGATGTATAATTATTATGTATATATCATGATGATTAAATATAATATTAATTAACAAATAACTTATAAATGAATTATCATACCACTATTGCACATATAGTTCAATAATCAAACATGTAATTATCAGCTTAAATTAAACCACTCTAATACTACATGAAGTTTCCATGCATACCAGAAGTGTCTGATTGGTGAATAACCATAATGGTTTTTGTTAGATATGATTAATCATTCACATATTTAGAAATATATGAATTTCAATAACAACAAGTGTTTTTTAATTTTAAATTGAAATTTGAATGTCTTTAATTGGAAAGGATCTTTTCATGTCAAATTTATAATTTATTTATATTGGATCACCACAATGATCACCTAGTATTAGGATCCTTTGTTGAGGATACTCTTGGTCATTTGAAACCATTTTTTTATCATTTTTTGGTATAGAGAACAAAATGTAGAGCCTCTCTAGTAGTGAACCACATGGGTTCCTTTGATTTCTGAAAAATATCGATGTAGAACTACGTTCATGGGTATTAGATTGATCATTTTATAATGATTGTATTGATCTATTCATGATCCTTTAGGATTAAATGATTATATCTTATTCTTATCATTCATGAGATGATGATAGAATTAAGGGGGTTCAGTTTGATTTCTATTGTGTGAATTCGTTCAAAATTCAAAAATGACAATACACAATAGACAGATCAGTCTGTTTATATAGTCTTAGATTTCATTAAAATATTATTTAATTTCATAGTGGACCATAAACAATAAAATAAACCTTCTCAGAACCCTTACCATATAATAATAAAAATATTATTATTATTTTATGTTGTGTGGTAACAATCCCAGTCTAGAGAATAAATATTTACTAAATATTCAATAAACAAAAAACTAATATATTCTCACCCTTATGAATATATATTTATTTAACATTTATTCTATTTATAAAACATGAGTAAAATTATTTCCCAGTATTCAGAATAGTATATAATCAAATAATTTAATTCAAATATAATTTAATCGTTTTAAAAATAAACACATGGTGTGTAACCCTTCATATTTCATTCCTATTAGAATTATGTGAGCATACCTAACAACCATGATAAAATTCTTACAATGGGTAAAGGAACCCAATAGGAATCTGTGAATGTCACATCGTCTACAACCACATACAAGTGCTCACTAGGTAATATAATCCCATTGTGGAAATATCTCAATAAGAAGGTTGAATATCTAGGTTATCAAACTATATCATCGATATGCCATTATTTGAGTATCAAAAAAACCTCATCATTACACTATAGACATGATATTTATTGTGAATGTTACATTTCAATAAATAGGGTGATATGAAAACTCATTAAATGAAAAAAGGGACAAATTCTCTATTAGATTAATTATTATTAACATGGAATTCATGACATACCAACATACCCTACTTCCCATGAACATATGGAATCACTATTTTTTAGTAAATCAATGTTTGTGAGTCATGAAATGAATTATTAATAATTCAAAATTATCAGTTATATTACACACTCTCATAGATAGAAACATCTGATGACACAAAACCATAACAAATTCATGCAACTGGGACTATTATCATAATCTACTACATTTAAAATTACCATGTGGGGACTTAATGAGAAGAATTATCATATTATCATGGGTAGAAACACATGATATTAAACATTTTATGTTCCCCATAGAATTATTTTATCGAGATTTAGAACTATATTTAATAATATTATCATTTAATATCAAGGTTCTCATCACAATGGTGAACCTCTATGACCATATCAAGGTCGAAAAAATCTCCAGGACATTATTACATTAATGGAATGAAAAATTATTTATAACATGTAATATGATGTTTTTTGAATATTAGTATCATCAAATGTATATGTTATATTTAGTAAATAAAAATTCCTAGACCAATAACTCCAACGGGCTCCCACATTGACTAGATCTAACATACTATTATTTTTAGTCCACTATTCCTCACATCATGACCATATTTCTAATGATGTTAAGATTAATCCAAGGGGGCCACCATGTTTTGTTCTATGGAAATTCATATCACTGAAACATATGCTATTATGGAAAATTCCCTCTTTAAATGATACTTCTTATGTATTCTCTTTGTATGATGTGAACTTGGATCATATGAAAGGTCCACCACTACAGAATTATTTCAAAAGAGTTTGGTATGTTCTTTAGTTCTAGGAACCATGTTTGTTTCTTGGATCAGTAACATATCCAAACATTAATATTGATTCTTCATATTCCTAAAAATTTGCATTATACATGAAATATAGTATATAATATATGACCATAGATTTATATGAGCACTTCTACCTCACAACACCTCTATTGAGGGTGAATTTGAATCTCTTATGTGATTTATATTTTCATGATTATTTTAGAAATTTGGAATTTCATATCCTCTGATAAATACATACTTATATACTTCATAGACCAACAATATGACAATATTATCCCTTATATAAATAAAAATACACATGAATTTCATCTAAGGGTGTTCACCAGGGTCATATTGATATCTTCATACACTATATATGGTAAAGGCAATGGGTAGCCTAGTAAATATAATAGGAAACAAGGTTGACCAAATTAAAGATGTATATAAAATTCATTCCATACTTTGTATTTACTCCTGTTTTTGATGAATAATTTTCTAAGAAGGATGAATGTCATGAAACATTGGTAATAATTCCCACTTGGATTACTACTTTTCAAATATCTTCAGTGTCTTTTGAAAATACATACCATTGGATTAAACCGAGTGGCCGCCTTGATCTATCATGATGTATCTGGATCCCAAGAATATATGATTACTCTATTATGTCCATAATGTATAATAGTTAATTCAAAATGTATTTAATATACTGTAATTATTTTATATTGATTCTAATAACCAGTATATAGCCAACAGAAATTATTAATAAAGAGACTACACACCCATGAAACAGCTAATGGCCATATGTTTTAAATGTGTTCTTTATCAAGTAAAATTCCAAAATTTCTTTATCAAACCAAATTTTTCACCATCTTGATAATTTCAATAATCTGTAAATTGATCTATTAAATTTTCATAACATTTTGGAATCCTTTCGATTCAAAATCACTTTGGTTTGTGTCATATAGACATCATCTTGATGTTTCTTCGTAATGAAGGCTATTCTGACATCCATTTTCCTAATCTCATAGTCCTGAGAATTCATAATAGAATTCATAATCATGATTTATTTTTATATAGAAACTGGTGGATAGGATTCCTCATTTTTTTAACATGAACATTTCTAAATAATTTTTTATGTAATCCTGCCATGTATGTAGTCACTTGTCTATCCATGTATAGTTTCTTGTTCAAATACCAATTTACAACCAACGAGTGTTACATCCACTGGAGGATCTACCAAAGTCTAGACTTAGTCTTGGTTCATGGAATATCTTATATAATTAATAGCTTCATTCCACATGGAATCATTTCTTCCAATTACTACATAATTTTAGGTTATAGGATCATTATTATCAATTAATAATGAGTCACTACCCTCAGTGACTAAAATACCATGTCTTTATTGTTCTATAAAATTTCATATACCTCTATACAATACATTTTTCTCTAGAATTTATCATTTTATAGGTATTTTTAGAATATATTCATGTGATAACTCTTGTGTTCCATGATCCAAAACCACAAGAATCGTATTGTTCTATTAATTTCTATTTTATTGATGTTTTCCCTCTCACAAAATATGTCCTTTCATTCCACTATTATATTTTTTAAGGGGCCACCTAGGTAATATCAACTTATTTTAAAGGGTATCATATAAAGGTACACTATTTTCATATGGGTGCATGTTTATTGCATGATGAGGCCTTAATAGATACTTCACATCTTCCATACATGTTTGTATGACAACATAGATTTTTTTTCCATAACATAATTAGAATGGAATAATTGTTTCCACTATAATTGGTACATTTTTTAATTTTTTTTATTGTCTAAAAAATATACCCAAATTCATAATGGAAGACTTCTATGACTAATAATTAATATCAATATGTAAAATATTGTTCCGTTATTATTTTATCTTATGCCATTCCACTATGGTGAATAAGGAGGACTGACTTTTGATAGAATCCCAAAAACTCATAAATAATAAATGTAGTATTGACAATGAAATTCTCCATAATGCTTTAAGGATAGTTTGGTAATCTTATAACCATGATGGTTCTCAAAATAATTCATTACATTATTTAATATATCATGATAAACTAACTTATACCTCATTATGATGACATACGTATATATAATAAAACTGTTAGTAAAAGTTCTGATGTATGTGTAACCATCCCCTGATTCACATAGAAATGGTATGCCCACCTCCAAATGAGATAAATCAAGAAGAATTTTTCCCCTTTCACCTATTCAAAAAAATAGGGATTTGGTCATACTTCCATGTCAACATTCATGACACACACTAAGTAGTTTTAGATTAAAGGAATCCAAATATCTATCTTGGTGTGATTTTGGTAAATGATTTTTATTTACGTGATCTTTCTAGTGATTCCATAGTTGGTTGTTGTATTATTCATGTGAGTTAGATTAATTATCTATTTCCATTACATGGTCTCATAATCTAAAAAAAATTTATTACATAAATGTGCCCTTCCATAATAAAATTTATCATTATAAATGAAGAAACATTAAAAAATGTTAACATTAATCTATCTATATCATTTATATAAATAGATATAATATTTTTTAAAACATATTTACATAATAATAAATTTTCAAAACCAGTAACATTATTATAGGTAATGTGATATGGTACCCCTAATATCCATGGTAGTAAGTCTAACTCTAGTGGTTGTGTGTAGATCTTCCAATGCTCAATCAATATTTTGAAATCCACATGGTTACTCTATTTGAATACATTTGTGAGAACCACATCCAATATTTAATACCAATTTTAAGAAAAAAACTTTTTTCAATTGACGAAAATACACCTAATTCATTCCCTTGATTCTTTTTTAGTGTGTTGTTTTTCATCCAAAGGCCCTTCATGCTAAATATGAAATAAATAACATCATGTTCCCTTGATTATGACCTTTTATATCCCTTCATGGAATGGAATTACAAAATATATTTGGACCTATATATTTTTTCATTTAATTTTATTTTATTCACCATAATAAAAGATATTTTTTCTTTCTACATATCCTGATCGACATGATGAAGATTTGTGAGAAGATCTAGAAGTTAATTTCCTATATTGTTCATATTTTCATTAATAAAAATATATTAGAATATCGAGTCGAGTGATGGATTATATAGATTAGTTCATTTTAATTTATGACATTTATGTACTAGAAGCTATAGGTTCTCATTGTCAATAATTAGTTTGACTTTATGAGGCAATGTAGGTTCACCTACTCCATCATTAAATTGAAAGAGTGCCTTGAATAACTCAAAATTTTCTTATTTAGACCTCTTATGGTAAAGACAAAAAAAATATTCTAGTGTGTGATATATACATTAATTTATTCTTGTGAATTTATGAGTTAATTAGGTAAGGATAAAAAAAATATTCATTTACATTCAATAACATTGCTCATGTTTTTATCATTGGAAATGAACTGAGCATCAAATTCCATCTCAGTAGAAAAATTAGGCATTGAGAATTCTAACATTTAAGATTTCTATTATTGGGAAAATGAAACACATAGGCTTACAAATCATTATGTAATGATACTACTAATAATGAGATGGTATTTCTTCAAATTGATTTTAGGTATATGGTTTAGGATGAACTATCAATTTATAATAAATTTTTTTAAGATAAGATTATTCATAATTAATTTTATTATAGATTATGTTAAAAATTATGAATTTTAATTTTATTATACCACTCTATATTTTATCAATTTTTAATTACTGTAACTATTTTACAAATAACTCATATATTATTAAAAATTATAGAAGACAATATCCATAATCACCTTTCCATAACTTAAATAGGGGCTCAGTAAGTTACCTTAATGTATTTATTCTTGTAGTTCATTGAAAATTTTGGTCTTAAAACTCCATTATATTTTGATAGAATCCGAAATCCCAAAATCATAACTGATTTTTTATCAAATTTCTCTATGTTGCATCATGTCTAGAATGGGATACATCCCTTGATATAGTTTTTTTTATTTCCACCCAAAAAATTCATAAGAAATCGCTGATAAAATTAAGTTATCTAATGAAGGTTTTTCAAACAAATATTTCAATATTTTTTATTCCTAATCATGTAATTAAAAAGTTTGTTTGACCTAATAAAAATTTGAGAGCTTTTATTTATTGTGAATAAATATTTCTTGTTTTATCATTACATAGATTAGTCGATTTTACATAAGTGATTAACCATGCATTGATAAAACATTTTAACATGATCTATTTACTTAAAATACATTATATTATATTATTCTATTTAAATAAGTGATCAAGTTAGTGAATATATAAAATAAATATTGAATATGATAGAAATAAATAAATAAATAAATTTCATGGCCACAAATTTACCTAAAGGGTAATTTTTTGAGTGATAAATAATAAAACCAATGAACATTGGGTAAAAATCCCTTTACCAATCATTGAATGATTTTCATACTTCCCCATTTCAAATTATGTATCACATAGGTTTTAATGGTTTTAATTCTATCATGAACTCTTTCCATATGACCTTGGATACCCTTTATATTACATGTATTAAAAATTCACACTTAGTTTATGGGAACCAAATTATTTAGTTGAAGGGAAATACATTGAATCTTGGGAAAATCTAGACGAAATTAATAAAGGGGGAAATGTTGCATTGTAGTCCATAATATTTAATTTAATTATTTATAAATGTATACTCATACTATGAATTAAATATAATAAATCTAAATCAAACACAAGTCTGGTTGAGATCAATATAGGTCATGCACTGGTCACAAATACACATAAATATACACAATAGCATTCATTTCATTTTTTTCATTTTAATTAAGATAAAAATGATTATATTAATATTAAATCAATTTTGATTATCATAATTACCATCTGAAGGATCTGTATGATTCCCATCATAAATAAAATCTTGGAAGATAAAAGATATGACAGATAAATATAGATAATTAAAATAAATTAATTGGGAATATGTTAATTCATTAAAACCATTAATACACAGTTAAACATATTGGGTTCTTACAGTGTAATTGGGTTTCAAAATTACGATTAAATATTTTAATTAAATTTAACTATCTCCATTATTAGGAGACTAAATTACAAGAACATATGAGCTATATCTCATGTTCCTAAATTGTTTTGTATCTTAGTAAAATACCAAGGGATTGTGAATGTATATCAACTAGACTATAGGGTATGTGATAACCAACTAAATTCCATATGTCACATTTTATATAAATTAATTTTCCCTATAAAAATTAATCTTAATGTTCTATAGATGCAAGACCACATGATGTTCACTCCATCTACACACCATGTGTTCCACTATCCATGAGTGTACACAACAAACTCAATTACTCATTGTATTCTTCATATGTCATAATTATTGGATTTCCCACTATTTACCTTTGATACATGATGATTGTTTCATTAATTGTATAGTATATTGGTATAACGTGGATAGAGGAAATGTATTTTACTATACATTTTTGGGAATTTCATAGCTAAACTATACAAAATAATTGATAGGTACATCAGATACACACTACAGAATCTGACAATACACATTCTAGGTTTCCCACATTTACATAATGTTTGAAATAAATTATCCCTTTTAAAATCTTCTTGGTGTTTCTTTTATCAAAAGATCTAGTTGTGGTGAACATGGGAACATGATGTGTACTATAGATATATAACTTGTAACCCTATAAACCAGCAGAATACATTAGGACATCCAATGTAATCTATGATCATTATTCATTATTACATGGGCCTTTGTAAAATATATATATTGAATGATATTTAATTATTATGATGAAATTTTTTATTAAATTTTTGGATAAAATAAATAACTAAATGAAAATTAATGATCTGGCCAATATTGTGCATATATATCAAAAATTAAATATATAATTATAAACTCAAACATTAACACTCATACACCACTTAAAAATTTATAGAAAAACATAATATCCTAGTGGGTGAATAATGATAACGGTTTTTCTTAGATCAGAATTAGAATTATCATATTTTTTAATACATGAATTTAATGAATAGATTATTTTTTTCATTCAGATATTGAAATAGGATACTGAAAATCCCAAAAAGGTTCTATGCTTGATAATTCGATGTTTAATTTAGATTATAATTGAAAAAAGTGTAACTATCCTTATGATCCCCCAATGATGATGTTTTTTAGAATATGAAACAACATTTTGTTTAATATTTATTTTGTATGGAGAACCTAATGTAGAGCCTATCTAGAGGTGATCCACGCCTAATTATTTGATCCATAAACAATTCTAATGTAGTGTCGTGTGCCTTTGATGAAGATTGATCATCTTATTATTAATGTATTTATATCCTCAAGATTTATTGGGATTAAATTTTTCTCTCTTGTTCTTTTTTTAACATGATGCATCCCATTATTAGGGATTAATAGAAATAAATATTACACGAGCAAGACACAATTAGATTTTTTCTAAGAGGTTAGATAGATTCTGGATATATACACACACAATTCATCGATTTGATGTCTTCAAACGATTGGCCTCACAGATAAAGTCTGTGATCACATCTATTTCATCAACTTACTGTGAGACCAAATATGGTTTCATAGAATCAATCATTTTATCATTCGATGGGCTGTGATCCATACTCCCCATATTGAAATGCCTCTAATATATCCACAACAAGTTACTACCCAGCTTTCCCAAGTTCACCCACATCTTTGGAGATCTCTTATTCTTCTCATTCATGAGAAGATGCGATAAGGAGGACCAGTATAGAGAGAATCCTATTGTGTGTAATGATGAAAATTTTGTAGTTAATCATACCCAATATACATTACAATCTATTTATAGTTTCATGGTTTTGTTAACGTATCATATGGTTTCACAAGATCCCTTAAATAAAATAATAAAAAATATAAAACTGCATGAGATAAAATTATATTAATATTATTATCTAATGGATTGTAAAAATAGGCATAAGAATAAATATTATTTCCCCAACATTCAAATTAATACTTATCATTGGAAAATAACGTGCCCCCCTCATCATCTTTGAAATTTATTAAATACCTTCATAAATATTCAATAAAAAAATTAGTGATAAATACATATTTTATTAAAAATATGGTTAATATATATTTCATAAATATTAAATACATAACTTGAATATTTTATTCACTATAATGAGAATAAATATTTATTCTATATTAATTTGATTGATAAAACATGAATAAGATCTTCTTTCTTTCTTGGGAATAATAGATTGTCCAATTATATAAATTGAAATAGAATTTAATCAACAACAAAAACAACACATATTGTGTGACCCTCTAGGATTCATTCTCATAAGGATTTTACAGTCTTACATAATTTCTATGATTACTGCATAAAATAAGTAATACAACCCAAGTTAAACAATTGAATTTCATAACACTGACATCCACATATAAGTTCTCATAGAGTAATTTAATCCATTTCTAAAAATATCTCATCAAGAAGGTTTCAAATTCATTTTATCAACCTATATGATCGATACATATTAATTTGACTATAATAAATAAACTATTTATTATACTATATATGTGTAATATAATGTAACAGTTCCATTTCAATTAAATTTTCGAGATATTAACAGACCTAAAAATGGAAGTGAAAAATATTTCATTGACCTAATTGTTAATGACAAATAATTTTAAATACATCAATAATACCCTAGTTCTCATTGACATTTGGTTTCATTGTTCAAGTTTGTAAATAAATTTACAATAGTTGAGACATGTATTAATAATATTATTTATATATGAGGGAAATTAAAAACACTCCCAGATAGGAATATATAATGAGACATAAAAATTAGGAATTCTTATAGTTGTGTATATTTTTATAATCTCTCATCATAGAAATTACCATGTCATAACATAATCATAATAAGGATAAACTACATATGAGTTCATTAACCAGACATAATATAGTCTATGTTTACCATTATATTATGGTATCTAACCATAGACCTTTATTTGAGAATATCTCTATAAAATATCACTATTATCATCACTGTTTATGACCTTATAATTGAGACAAATACTCTAGGGAGTTATTATATTAAATTAATGAAAAATAATGATTATATGTAATAGGATATTTTATTAATTTTGAAATATCCTAATATACATTTAATCTAATGTGAAAATAGATGTTTTTAGAATACCAACTCCAAAGATGTTATAAATGAACTTTTGTATATATGTGTAATAAATAACATGGTTATACTAATATTCTGATTCAATGGCAACTAATGATATCTAATAGTTATCCCATATATTTTCACAAACTACGAAACTGATGTTAGAAATTTTCTTATGTTAATATTTCCCTATAAAATAATTTTATGAAAATATTTAAATGTATAGAGTATTTTCTAATTTAGAGTATTTGTGGTAGATTGAAAAGGCTCCATATATATTCAGTAGTTTCCTATATACGGAGACATATATATATATAACTGATTAAAAGAACATGAAATTTATTATTTTATGATTTTTACTAATTCTCAGAAAATATAAACATATATTTTCTTGTGATTTTATTAGAATAACATATTTTATTTAAGATGCGTAATTAATATGTTATCATTTTCTGGGATTCTATAATTGGTGTAGGATAAGGTTTTAAATAAAATTAGAGATTATGATGATATCAATTGGGTATAATTTTGGCATTAGGAATTTTATCAAATGTTGATATGTTAAGTTTGATCATAATTTCAATAGTATAGATAGCACTTTGAGATAGTTGAGGTAATTTATAAAATTTATTTTAATTTCCATAATTTAAAATTAGAACGTATGTGGGTTAGGTCTATATATAGGTTAAAATCATATGATATTGGTTCTGTTTAGAGAATGTGTTTTTCCAATAATTGAAATACCAATTTGGATACTATAATTGGATGCATGCTTTGGTAAAAATGTACATAGAGGTAATAATCATAAAAATTTATTTCAGGTATTAAATCTACCATCACATGGTGAATGAATAAGAGACATTTCTATACACCTAGTTTGACACACCTAAGGGATATGTTATAGTTAATTTACAATTTCATTAATGGGACATTATAAAGGAAATTATCAAAATTCTTATTAATTATGTTACATAACCAAATAGGAAAATAACCATGTATGAACAAGGTTTGATAAAATATGGTCATAGGATGAACTGAAAGTATCTTGTGTTAAATATTAATGTTTTATCATGGATGAAAACATAATATTAGTGATTTATTATTCATTTTATTGATATAATAATAACATACATTATTGTTGTATTTTAATGGAACATGATCTTGGAAATTAAGACAAGAATGATTTGTATTTAGAAAATATTATTACTCAAAACCGAACATGGTAGAATATTTTAGTTCTATAGAATCCAAGTATAATATTATTATGATGTGAAATGTTATTTTCCTACAATTTTCTAAGTTATTTTTAACGTATCATCCTATTTCCACAAAATGGTGTCATGATCTAGTGTGACACATGACCTCACGCATCCCACCTCATACCCTTGAGGTAGTCGAATAGTTGTGTCGATCTAATGTTGAATAGTGGCGAGACTAAACACCCATATTAAAGTTCACAAGAAAAATCCAGTAACTAAACATCATACATATCTGATTACGTGGAAAGAATAAATAAATTAAAAAAACAAATTACTAAAATAAAAAGAGATAAATCCCCTAACGACCATGTTATACATACAACCATCGGCCTAGTAGGCCGGTTACATAGAATTCCAAAATAAAAGAAACAAAAAAATATCCATGTAATCAAAGTTCCGAACCCATCCATTCATCTAATATAACTCGATAAACCCTTCTCAACAAAAAAACTCAACTCATTCCATATAACAAACTTATTCTTATAATAAACATGTGAGGGGTACATGGGTACCCAAGGGAAATGGTGGACCGATCAGGGAGTGTGTAAAACTTAGTAGGTCACCACCAATGATATCTAATGAAAATACTACCAAGTAAATCAATTCTAGAAGTAGAATAAGTAAATATATATATAAGAAGTTAAATAGAAAAGGATTCATTATTTAATAATGTGAAATAAATAAGTGTTATTCATTTTTCCAAATGTTACCCATTTCCATCAAACCTACCATATAATAAACTGTTTTTCTTATTTATATTTATCAAACTTCATAAGTTGTAAAACAATGAGCCTCAGTCCAACTATCCAACTAGGATTCAGTATTCCATGTTCATCATTATCGACTATTAGGTCACAATTTAGAAAACGAGGTCCATTATTCCATGTATCCAAACTAGACTCAGAATTCCATTTTTAACAATCCTATCCATGATATATAATTCCATGTCAAAACCCTTACAATCACGAGCATCAGTCTTTCCTCCAAAAACATAGTGCACTGTGGTATATAGAAAATTAGTTAAGCCCACCAAAATACATGTAATAGATAATCATTCCATCATCTAAAATATATTAGTCACATGTTTGGAAATAGGGATTTTTTGTCCAAGTATCCTACTTAGATTTGGAATGACATTTCTAAGCGTTCCCAACAATTTTATTATTAACCATTACCATTTTTTTTCATCCCATCGATAGTCCAATACATTAAACATAAAAAACCAAATTTGCAAATAAACCATCTCAACCTCTACCAAAATATATATTCATTAAATGTTATTAAAAACATTTACAAATTAAACACACTCCATTTTAACCATTCTTATTCCATTACATAACCACATCATCTATTGTTTTGATAATATACCTTTAAAATAATTCATGGATCAAATAAAACCAAATCCATTTTTATATTTCATAAATAAATAATAAAAAACATCCTTATTAAACACTTGGAATCCACACTATAAATTAATGTTCTTACTCTATTAAAATTAAAACTAAGTCCATGACATTCATGTTCAATGAAAAACATGTAAATATTTCTCAATACATTTTAACTGAATTGGTCACCATTCACCCATTTCAAATTAAAATTATAGACCAATTTGAGAACTACTTATAAGTAATATTGAGATCAACAACACATTTTGAAACAACTTCCATTTGATAAAATATTTTTCATATAATGGAAATGGAAATTGAATAAAAATTCAAAAAATAAATTTAACCATTTCAAAAAGTCCTAATAATCTATTAACAAAACTCAACACCAAAACATTCCATTTTCCACAAGTTTTTACTCAACATAGACTGCAGTAGTTATGGTCTAGAAACAACATGGATCAAATGGGATCCTTAGAGGATCTATAGAAACTATGAAATCCAAAATACCCTAACATAAACTAGGGGTCATACACCTAACACATGTGAATTAAGGAATATTCCTCAATGTATATAAAAATAATTATTATTTGTATAGATAATTATCTTAGACCACCTACCTCATTTATTAATCTTTCCAAAACATTTTGATTGTATGAAGGCCTTATCAAGGACCATCCTAACATTTCCAAAAATCCTAGAAACCCACCTAATTATATATCAATCACTCAATCCTTAAACTCACAACAATCAAAAAAATTATTTATTTATAATGATTCAAAAACATTAAAGCATTAAACCCCAACATGGAATAATTCCATAAAACACGTTAAGGTCACACCTCCTATCAAATCTCCAAGAAACCACCAAGGATGGTCAACAACTATTCTCCAATAGCATTCCTGGGAAATTCCTTAAGAGGAAATGCTAATTTGATGAAAAATTAATTTAATGAATTAGAAATAGCACAATAAAAGGAAGAGAAAAAAAATACCTTAATGTAACTCTATGGATCTAGGTATAGAATTCATCTTAGGATGTCATATATGACACATTAAAAATATAGGCATGAGAAACAGAAGATTCCACCATGATTTAGTTGTATCATCAATAATACCAAAATCATTTATCCCCAAAATCAGGGGACAGGAAGTGGAATAAGTAAGGAAAGCCTCCTTACATTGGATCATACCTTAGAAAATCAAATAATCACCATGAAAACTACCAAAAAATACAAGGAGGGAGGAGTAAGAATGGGCTTGGGAACCCCCTATTCTGCACAGACCAAATTGAAGAGAATGTTTCCAAAAGAATATTTTTTATCATTTCCACCTTTTTAGTAAAATCTGGGCATCTGCATAGTTATCTATATGGTTTTCCAAATATTCACAAAATATATAGATGGCTCTATCCTAGGATATCCCACATGCACAGTTTCGTCACATATTTGAACAAATTCTACGCTAATCATTCACAACCCACTGGTCCTCTCTATTGTAGGATGTACAATTTGTCTAAAACAATGCACAATTAGTGAAGCAAGATATAGGCCCTTCTTATCCTTGCATGGTTTCCCTTTGGACCAAACATATTTTTTCCTTAACCAAGGCTTAACAAAGTAGCACAACCATGCCCTACTCAAATTGAAATAAAAACCACTGAATCGTCGTGGCCTTGCATGGTTTCACATAAACCATACACAGAAAACCATCAAACATGTGAAGAAATATCAAAACCTCCTAAAACATTACCTCCATTCAATATTTTTTTAATTTTTTACAGAAACCGTTAAGGGGTAAGTGTGAACCCTAAACGAAAACACAAAAAATGACTTATCATGAAAATTGAAACATTCAAAACACATAATTCATAATCAAACACACATTAGTGAAACCCTGATCCAAAACCACCATTACATCCTTACAAAAATACACCAAATTCAAATTTCAAAATTCATTACCCATCCGGACATGAAACTGCCTCAATAAACCCATCATGCTGATCATTATGTATCTGAAAACCCCTTTTAAGGAATGAACATCATTTTCACCATCGTTCACCATGATCATCACTAATACCACTATCTGGGCCATCGTTACCACTCGTCACCATCATTACTTATCATCCATGGCATAGTACAAAGTACCAAACATGGATGTCGCCATCATAAAATTGAACGTCAACCGCATCATTGGGGAAGAAGACACATGCCACCACTATGGAGACCACGAACCAGGGGAACATGATAACCAGAAAAATAATATCAACCATTAAAACCTTGGATAAAGTGTCCATGAACATCACATGCTGATGAGACCACCACCATAATCCCTCTACAAAAAACGTCAATGAATGTCCGACTGAGTCAGATAACCACTAGAACCCTCCAACACACTTTGAGATGAAGATCCAAAAAACGAGAAGGTCACTATGAAAAACTAGTGAGTCATCAAATAACCTGATCGAGGAATGGAATACCCAAAACTATCCTACCATCGCACCATCTTCAATGCGTTCATCCATGTCTCTGCACCAACTCCACCCTTTTCAATCACCACCAGCCCAAACAAAACAAAGACCCTTTTCTGAATACAATCCGCATCACCAGGTGTCCCCCTCCACATTTCACTACACACACAAAACCTCATGTGAGTCAGTGAACCCGACCAACCTATAAGGAATCATAGATCCTGTATTCTAGAGAGAGTCCAAGCAAAAGTCCATCCCCATCAAGTAATGAGCACAGTGAAAAACACTCTAATACAATAACATGACAAACCAAAGAGGATAAAATAAAGGACTACTGGAAGGAATCAACAAGAGGGTATAAAAACCCTAGAAAGGAACCATGTAATTAACCCTAAAACGAAGAATAAATTAGTCACTGAAAATCCCACCACTACCAACCCAGATAACCCAAAACCTAAAAGTATCCATCAAACATATCCATCCTAGAGAGGAGAAACAGAACGCAAGGTCAGAGCACAGTATAAGCATCGAGGGAGAGATATGAGGACCATCAAAGTGAAATTGATAAGGAATAAAGAACATAAGGGAGTTGAGTGGATGATCCAATTACACCGAGGATATTACAAAAACCTATGAAGGTGAAGACGAGATGAGAGAACAAGAGCACCTGCGGAGAATGAGGAACCATGAAATTTCCTAAAACATAACATAAATACTCCAAATATCAACTACATACTCTAGAATTCTCCCGAGAATAATTCCTTATCCCAAAACACCACTTTTAATAATTTCTTCTTTCTGAATATCATCCAGAAGATTAATCCGAAATCTTTCTCGTCCAGAAAATAGAAATCAAATTCTTTCATAATTTTTTACCCACCCTAAATTCAGGATCTTAGAACCTCCCCACCAAAATACATTTCATCCTCAACAATCCTTTGTGGCAATCTAACCACAACATCCAACCTATGTATGTCACTACACATATATAACTACTTTGTTTACTTTCTGAACTCCTAGAACAAAATCAAGAGAAAATGTCTAACTCAAGGCACTAAACCATCTGAATCCTAATATAACACCCATTTTCAAAATTGAAACACCAATATGAAACATACTAGGTACCATCTAGCTGAAAAAAACCAATTAACTCATCACTCGATCAGTCGCCAATACATAGTGATCCCCACCATATGCTTCGACATAAAAACATTAACTTATGATGCTTGACACCGCCACCACTAAAACACCCTAAATGAACCATGAGAACATACTTACACAACATGCCTAGAATAGATGCCAAACTACCACACCTGCAAGATCCTAGAGTAATCCATTCATACTTGGAACCCATACTCATTATAAATACCATACAGAGATCCATGCATCTTCCACCCACTCACATATGGAGAAAAAATTGGCTTTTCCTCAAATACTTATTAAAAATTCTGAAACACGCATGCCATTTACCGAATGACATGCTAGCTATAGTTTTCACCATCTAAACCTACTCTAACTACCATTACATCAAGACTCACTTGGTTACAATTTATGTACTCCCATAGTAATTCTATGTCAACCTAATCACACCCACTAGATTTCATACTCCATTCTTGGTGAGATTTCGATGTCCTATCCTCCACCAATCCCAAAACCATCATAACGTTGTATTTCAACACTATCACACCTTAGATATGAGAACCTCAAATTACCAATCATAACCAACCTAATACTTAAGAGATTATTGGATAGTTTATTGATACCAACTTTTTTCCAATCAATATTCTTTATGGAATTTATGTACCCAACACAATGGTTTTCCAATGGCATCATAATGCCCCTAAGATGAAGCCATGGATAGTTCTATACAGCAATGACCCTTCAATCCTTAGTGTAGTATCTCCCCAATTTACAAACCAACCCCTACCAAATCAGTGTTGTCATAAACTCACTTAAGATACCACAACCACTATTTTACAATCTTAAATCAAAAGATGAACCCAAAAAATTGAATGTGGTTATCCATATTTCAAGATAACAAAACAAAACATCAACCATTACCCGTTATAAGCTCCCAATAATAGAGACCATGTAATTTGTCTCAATATGGTATATCCCAAGGACCTCACACAAAAATGGTCGCTAGTTAACTTCCCATAGTACAATTAAATATACACCAATCAATAAGTGTATACTCCAAGAGGCCCCATATAAAACCAAATGTCAATAGTGTGATCTAGAATATAGCTTGATCTCTCTCAGTGTTCCTTGGATGGTGTCAATTCATTAGGCATATTCATCCATAGAGTGAGAGAATTCAATGGTTTCGTCGATGAACACCACTACAACCAATAAATTTCTGATGTCACCTATAAGTATAATGAAATTTAAAACTCATTTAAAATAATTAGGCCGACCTTCCATCAATAATCGCATCACACTCACAACTATTCGCATCCTACTCAAAGCTTCCAACTTAACTCTACCACCTCATGTGTACAATACTGTAATGTCTGATCCAGAACAAAATAATTGTGCATGTAACCTCATACTTATTCCCCCAACATATCATTATCACATAAACATATAACACTTATATGATCTACCCACTGAATAACTATTCATATCTAGAGAGTCACATTGAATTAGAACAGGACTCACAGTCTGTATGCACTGGTTGTTCCTATAATGTATTTTAGTCTCATTGAATGAAGAGAACACTAGGTGCTTTCCAAAACCATGAGGAAATCATCCAACTAGAACCATTCACACAACCTATCAAACATATGCATCGTTCAATGGTTCCACTAAGTTCACTTATACTCTCACTGTGTTTCTGATGATGCATATAGATCTAACCGGGCTCGAAACCTCACATGTCCTACCCTCTGGAACCACATGAGCTACTAAAGCACTGGTTATTCAAATGATTTAATATCATGGAAACCAAGAATGTTTTCATGCATTATACTATAACCAAAATAGGTATACCTCACTGGTATGATATCAACCCAAATAGATATAGTAATCCTGAAACCACATATACATGAGAACCTCTTGTGTTCTCATTCCAACTCATAACTGTTAGGCATAACAAAACATTACAATTATTACCTAGGATAGTCATCCAAATAAACCTAACATTCTTGTAACCAACGAAAATCATAAAACACTAGAACAAAAGTAGTCCTTCTCGAAAACCAAATACATCCACCGTGCCAAAACCTCATAGTAGGTTGCATCCCTCATGCCCATTTTGAAAATCAAAAAACATACAATTGTTCCACACACACTTAAGTGTCCACACAACATGGTCGACCCCAATCATGGGTCACATTTGATAGTAAAAGGGGAAAAATATCTAAACTACCATATCATAAAGAAAAAACACTAGGCTCTCCCACCTACGCCCGCTAGTAAAATTTCATGTCAATTTACTTGGTAAAATAGACTTGGACAAGGGTATATCATAGAATTGCACTACACATGGGGCATCTAGAATTCTCCTATCCCATTTCCACATGATCTCACCATGTAAAAACACCATCTATGTGTTCTTAAACACAAAATTCATTACATGTAAAAACAACTACCCATAAATTGCGCACCCATCCACTTTGAGCATCTACGCATTAGACCACTCCCTGGGGGCCACACCACGTACACTGGAACATACACGAGTACCTGATTATGAATAGAAACAACCCAAAAAGGTCTAATGGTAATATACCCATTGAATGTTATCCTACTAATGGCACCACATCTACTATGCATGATGATCGCAATAGTGTCCTCTTCATTGAGTTTCTCACCGCAGATCTTCAAAATATTTCATCAAAAGGAAATACAAAATCACACACTAGGTGAATTATAACATTTTTACCATTTGTCCCTAACATGATGAATGGGATGACACTTAATCTTACATTCCAATATTAAGAACAAAATCACATGCCTATTTTAAATAGTCCAAGTGCCATAAAAACCCATCATTAAACAAAACATCTAAACCACATGGGGATCTCTTTAATAGAAACTCATATAAAATTGTAATGTCCCAAATAGAATAGAAATACCATACCTAGTAACCAAGACATACTACTTGAAAATGTGTTCATGTTTCACTCTCAATGATTCAATTATAACATTTGACACATTCTTATAAATGAATGATACCAAACCCCAAAATAGTACAATTAAAAGAAGGTAACTCTTCCATTAAAATTTTGAAACATCCTGAGAGAGTTATATTAAATAGGATCCACAAGTCTGTGTGCCTCATGACCTCCAACATGTATCATCATATACTAGAGCCTCCCAATTTGTAGTGGTGGTCTAAGGTGAAACTATGAAGAGATTATACCCATGTAATAGATAGAACCACCAAAATCCAACAACCAAATATCATACACATAAGATTACATGGAAATAATAACTAAAATGAAACTAAAAAATGATCTAATAAAATTAAATTCAATAAGGGCCTGAGAGACCATGTCATCCATAAAACCAACCAACCACTAGGCCAGTTTCATAACATACCAAAATAAAAGAAACTAAAAAAGTGGATATATAACATCATGGATCTAAACCCATCAATCATCTAATATCACTCAAGAAAACCTTATCAACCAAAAAGTACCCAACATGGATTTTAAACCAAAATTTTTCATGTAACAAATTTTTGGGAGATTCATTGGTACCAAAGTGCAATGATGGACACATCATGATGTCGGTAAAATTTGATAGGACACCACAAATTTTTTCTAATAAAATACCATTCAATAAAATAGTGTATTAAGTTGAAGGTGTAACTATACAAATGTGGGTAAATAAAACAAGTTTCATTATTTCATGGAGAGAAATTAATAAAATCAATTATTTCTTTCAATTTTTAACCATTTCCATCAAAACTACCTCTATCAAAGAAGACCATCTAGTCCATGGATCATGAGGTTCAAAAAATTTTAAAGAAGAATCCTCAATCCATGTATTGAACTGTGATGTGGTATTCCATGTCATGCCATCACAACCACTTGGACACATGTCAGAAAAAAAAGAGAATCTTTCCAAGGATCCAATTAGGACTCAGAACTACATGTCTGATCATCCCAAAATTGATTTTTAGTTCCATGTTAACACTATTATAGACATAAAAAATTGCATCCACTAAAAACAATAGTGCACTAGGGCCCCTAGAGAATCAGTATGGCCCAACCAAAACATAGTAGTGGAGAGTCAGTCCATTAAACTTAAACAATCATTCAAAAGTTATTAAACAATGACTTTTGTTCCTTTTATAAGACAAGGATTCAGAATAACATGTTCATCCATCCACAATGATTTCATTTTTTAATCTTTATCATTTCATTCCACATTTCCATGGTTTAAAACATTAATCATATAAAACCTAATGGTAAATTAAACCATTTCATCCAATATTGAAATAAATATTATTTACATTTTCTCTAAACCATTTAAAATTTATACACAGCCATTTTTAACAATTTACATTCCCTTTATAAATCACAACATTTATCATGGTCACAAAATAAATTTAAATCGAAACATAACTCAAATAAAACCTAACCCATTTTATAATGTCATAAAATAAAAGAATAAAATCTTTATTAAACTCATAAAATCCAAAACATAAAACATGGTATTACACTTTGAAAATCCAAATATAATCTAAAACCTTCATTTTCCATGAAAAATATTTAAAGATTTGTCAATAAATTTTCACTATAGGTGACTGCACACCCATTTCAAATCAAAATTAGATATCCATTTGAAAACCTCTGGTAAAATACTCTTGAGTTCAACACCTAATTTTAATATAACATCCCTTTTAAAAATGTAGTTGTAAATTGTTGGATATACAAATTGAATCAATATAAAACCCCATATTTAACAATTTTAAAAAAAGTCTCATAAGTTATTATAAGAACTCAACACCAAAATATTCCACTCTTCAAAGGCGTTCATACACCATGGGTGGTTGTTGGTCTATTCTCACAACATTGTTGATTTGATAGGATCATTGGAAGGTATAAGGAAATAATGAAATAAAAAATCCATTAACATAAACAAATGATCAAATTCACAACAAAAAGGCTTTAAGGAACATTTTGAAATGAACATGTAAACAAAGTATTAATACTATGTGTAAATCTCAAAGAAATTATACCTTATTAAATAATATTTCTGAAAACATTTCAAATCATGGATGAATTTTCAGGGAACGTCCAAGCCTCCCGACAACTCCTCATCACCCAACCAAGCTTATCTCATTCACCCAATCCTGAACTTCATATATAAAAAACAATTACATAATTATAAAAATTATAATTACTTAATGATTTGAATCCCAACATGGTATTATTTTGGATAACTCTTCAGGCACCAAACTCATTTTGGATCTCCACAAAAAACTATAGATGGTATAAAATAGATCCTCAACACCATTCCCATTAAAATACCAAAGAGGAGATACCCATTAGAAAACTAATTAATTTAATTCATTCAGATAACCCTATTAAAATCAATCACAAACACCTACCTTAACAAAATTCCATACATCACTGTGAAGAAGTCATCTAGGGATATCCTATATACATGCTAACAAAAATAAAAATTAGAAACAAAATATTCCACCATGATCTGGTGGAATATTAAACAATATATAAACCTTATATCCCTAAAATTATAGGATATGGAGAGGAAGAAGAAATAAATTCAACTAAAAGTCGAATCTTACCTCAAGATGCTGAATAAATTCCATGAAACCATCCCAAAAATCAATGGGAGAGGAGGATGAATGGGATTGGGAACCCCCTAGTCAACACATATCAAATAGAGGGTAAAGGTGGTGGAGTGGCGGAAAACCCCAAGGGGTAATTTGGTATTTTATAGCCGTTAAAGAATCATGTGTAGTCTCATGGTTTCGACACACCGTGTGCATATCATTCACTATAACCCAATACCTCATCATATTTATAATATTCCCCATTATACTAGAGGCAGTTTATTCTTAACCATTTAGTTATGATGAAACCCAATCATCAATAGTTCAAGATGAATGAAAATGCACCGGAGCATCATGGTGTTACACAGTTTCTCCTAAACCGTACACACAAAACCACACAACCTTTGAAGAAATATCTAATTCTCCAAAAACATAGCATGAATCATCCATATATAATCCAAACACCCAGAATACCTTTCGAGAATCATTCATCATCTCAAAAATAAATTTTAATAACTTTATCTATTTTCACTTCATCAGAAATATTAATTCAGAATTTGACCCAAATAGAAAATGATAATTAAAATTCGTCATAAATTTTAACCCACCTCTATCTTGGAATGCTACAGTATTGATATAGATATCTTAATTGAAATAAATTATTTATACTCTAATAAATTTTCATTAAATAGTTATACTTTTCAATGGTATTATGGAATAATCTATAATTTATTATGATTATGTGACACATTTATTTATTTTTCATTATTATGTTTTCATTAAAGGCTTTAAAACATATATTAAATGGTCTCAATAAACATGAAATTTAATTTTATGATAATGTTATATTTTTGGGAAAACTATTATTGGAGACATCATAGAGGTATTGAAAAAAAATTGGTTTGACATCTACATTTAGTTTCAATAATAAATGGTATATTGATTTTTATTAAAGTGAGTTATATTGTAATTGATTTTATTAGTGATTTAATTAAAAATTAATACATAAAATTTTTGTCCATGTTTACCTCATTTTATGGATTATGATATATATTGGCTAGTGCGTGATATATTGAACTTCTGGTTGAAGATAATAGTTATTTTTATTATGAATATATGATTAATTAGTCGTTTAAGGTCTTACAGAATATAATGGGCTTACAAAAGTTATTTCCTAGAGAATAAATGATTTGAGTATATACGTAATGGAGTATACTATTTTATTAATGATCAATGTTTTTTGAGGATAAATAAAAAAATTATATCCTAAAAGAGTAAAACAAATGACATAATAGAAGATATATCCCAAATTATTACTATGTTATGATGACCCTAAAATACTTTTATAAATGAGTAATAATTAAAATTTTGAGTACATTATTTATTTATGGTGGTATAATTTATTGAACTAATATTTTATACTATTTAAATTAATATAATATTCAAAACATGGTTTCACACACAACACAGACCCTTAATGAGGAAACAACTATTTTTTAAAAAATATTCTTTGACCCTGGTATTATAGTTTTTGTGTAAGAAGGTACAAATAGTTAAACCCAAATTATGAAATAAAGGTAACTTTTAATATTATTTATACAAGTATTACTAAGATACTAATAAAAATATTTTTTATAATGAAATTTATTTATTATAATTATTCTTCATGTTTTATATATTAATGATTAGTATTAATTTTTGAACAATGGATAACATACCAAAAAATATAGCGTATAAAGAAATTCAGTATTTTTTGAAATGATTGGTAATTTAATTTTTTGAAATTTTATCATATTTATATAAAAATGTATTAATTTTCGATCTTATCAGGATAGTATTAATATATTATACCATTTCAAAAAAAATTCAAAATTTGATTTATTAGGTGAATAATGCAACATAATGTTTTTACAAATATAGTGATTATTATTTTAATAATTTTTTTAATAGAATTATTTAAAATTTTATGAATACCATTTTTAGAAAATATATTCTTTTAATGAGTTATATTTGGAATTTTAAAAATTATTCATTCTAGTTTGTAATCCTATACATAATTAATGAAAACTTGGGGAAAATATTAATCATTTAATTGTTTTTAATTAATTATAAATTTTTTATTTTAAAATTAAACATTATTATTTTTAAAAAGTGGTTTAAATTTAATTAATTTCAAATTTTTTATAGTTAAGTATAAATTATGAAATAAGGACCATTTTATTTTCAATCATAAAGGATATTTTACTTAGGAAAAAACCTGTTACCCCAATAAAAATGAATGTAGATAAAGTAAAGAATCTACGAGTAAAAGACATAAACCGTGATAAAAATATTATTGGGATGATGAGGCCTTTATAAACCTTACCACATATCCTCTTTATTATTTCTAAATATTAGATATAGTATATATGGTAGTGACTTACAATTTATAAAATGTTTTGGATATTTAATAAATGTCATCATTCCGCCCATATAAAAGGGAAACTCCTCTCCCCACTTCTCCTAAAACCAAAACCAACATAGTTATTTTCATACGCAACCCAAACCTTTTCAGGAAACCATCAAGAGGTTATTTTATGATCAAAATACCATTCCTCAAAATCTTATCCCCCTTACCAATGGATTAAATTCATGAAGTAATGTGTAAATTTATAATCTATCATTTCTCTTTTAAATTTCATTTTGGGAACTTCTTCTTACTAAAATTCCATTACACCATATTAAAATAATAAAATGGGTATCATTGGTATACTTTTATTTTATTACAAATAAATTATATTAAATAACCAGATTTCAATTTTCCATTATCAAAAATACAATTTTTATTCGGGTGTGGTGCCGACTACCCCATCCCCAAAGTAACATGTATCATTTTCCGAGAACGACATAAAAGTATTATAGAAAAATGATTTTGAATATATATTTATGATTTTTATTACCTGATTTTAGATTCTGAAATGATAAACAATATAAATCATTTTCTCTGTTCTGGGGAAAAAGAAATAGTCATCCACGCATACAGGTAGACTACTTCCTCCATAAAACGGTCAATTTCTATTTCTATCATATTCACTACCTTGTGTGGATAGTCATGATAACTTATAAATATTATGTTTATGAAATTATTAATTTTCTAGATATTAAAATTAGAAAACTTCAAAAAAATGTAAATAAAATGCATTGGTAAATCCTACCATCTAAAATATGTTCTATAAGAAAACAATGTTTATCCATACTATGAAATAACATCATATTGGTTATCATAATATTTTAATTATTTAAAATTATTACATATAGCACTAAAAATACTAAAATATGATCATTTTTATTCTTTTATAATTAAATTACAACTCAATAAGACAATAATCATCCATTAAATATCATGTCTTCCTGTTTGGATTGGTTTAACCACCTTCTTGAAGAATTTATTAAATTTATATCTCAGATGAAAATGAGAATTTAATTTTTGGAATAATATACAAAAATTATGAAAATATTTTTTTTGGGTTCTATAATGGTAATCTATAAATTTCAATCTTTTTTTAAGAAAATTCATTTTTTCACTTTGAATCCTTGAAATAAGATCATTATCCTAATTCATATATAAACATTAAACTTAAAACCTATATAGAGTAAAATTATATCAATTAAAAAAATTATAAAATCACATTGTGTGCCTTTTATGATCTTATAATGATAAACATTGAAATAAAGATGAATAAAAATGTATCTATTATGGATCTAATTAAGATTGACCCAGAATATAGACACTCAATATCAAAAATATATAATAACTAACTAACATAAATGTATAGATTAATTGTATATGGAATTTACATAAGATTATATATATATATATATGAAAAGTTTTATGAAATAATTTATTAATAAATTAGTTTTTTTAATACGGTAGGTTAGAGACCATTTTAACTTATAAGGAATTGAAGAAATGGGTTCATTGTCTAAATTTTAGTTTCATCAGACATATTTCATAATGTACAACAAGATACCATTAAAGTAAACTTTTTACAACATAATTACTATATTTTACCATATTAATTATGTTTCAAGATCCATATACTTTAATTTCTTTTAATTTCCTATGATTAAAAATATACAAATTTTAAAAGTGTTTTTGATCAAAGTGTTACTCAAAAATTATGGTTTCTTGTTTCAAATTTTCACTCCATGTGAAATACATCATATTATAGAAATTTTTTTCTCCTGAATTTTGTATCTACTATACATTTATCATTTTTCATCATTATTATCCCATTAATCACAATATTTTAGGTTTCTTTTTAAATAATATCTTTCAAAGTATTTTCATTAAAATATTCATAATGTTGTAAGGTATTCATCAAATAAATATTCTATACATTATGTTATAATATATCATACATATAAAAACATTTATTGATTTATTACATCCTAATTTTTCTATAAATTAAATGGTGTTTACATTCATTCATTTGGTAAACTATATGTCATCCTCAATAACAAACTCTATGGTAAGCAATTATCCAAAATTTAAGTATAACATTTGTAATAATAAATCTTATTCTACCCAATGAATAATTATATACATCCCTATGTCTAACATCCTGTCAGTTTAATTATCTCTTTATGGGGAATATAATAAGGATTATTTTATAAAAATATCATAATTCACATCACCCCCACTCAAAAACAAAATCTAGTAATCTTTTTAGGATGTTGGTGTTGAAACAAATGTAGTTTAATATAATAAAAATGGTTTTCCATCTTTTCAAAATAATTTTTTTTTCTTCAAAGTAATTTTTTGATCAAATTTATATAAATTAAAGGTTCATTTATTAATTTATCTTTGTTAAAATTAAATTGAATCAATTTTTCAATTCCCAATTTCTGAAAATTACTTTTGTTAAAGAACCATTGATTCTCTATTTTATGATAATTATAAAAAAATTTCATAAAATATTTTTTTAACATTCAACTCAAATGAACACGTAATTACACTATATTTGAATTATATTTTAGATTTAATTTAAAGGTTTTAGTGGGTTATAATGGAAATTATTTTTATCAACTTTTAATAAAATATTTTTTTTAAAGTGATTTTAAAATTTCATTAATTTTAATTATTTAAAATTGTTTCCTCAAAATTTTAATTTTTTCATCAATAAAATTGTAATTTAATACATATTTAGCTTAATTAAGGATATTATAAATTTTATATAATCACATTTATTTCTCTAGAAGGGTTAAATGTTTTATTTTATATCAAATAAATGGTTTATTATTTCTTTTGTCTTGCATAGTAATAGAATGTCAAATATCCTAATTTTTTATCCACTCCCTTCCCTGTATGAATACCTTATTATTTATTTCATTGATTAACGAGTGTTAACCTATATTTCATATATTAATTAATTTGGGGAAATTATTAACTTATCCATATACCCTATATTTATATAATGTATATTCTATTTTCATTATAAATAAATTTAGAGGTATTTACTTAAAAATATACTGAATATATTTGGATATCTAGTAATTTCTTTAGGGTTATCTTTTTAATATTACTAATGATTATTTGCATGATTCCATTTTAAAAGGATATAAAATCCATTGTCACTCTCTGGGTTCATTATTCTATAAATTTCGGATGATAATAGTTATAAAGATTAATGAAATGTACTTTATTTCTATGGGTACCATAAGATGTGATAAGTGAAATATGTTCAAGTGGAAAACATTAGTATATAAGAATAATGAGTTCGGACCTATATCAACCTCCAATGCATTGGTTAAAATTTTATATCTCTTGATATAAGTATTTATGATTATATTTTAGTTAACAATAACCATGGGAACTGATAGTGTAGATTTTAAAAGTAATGTTTCCCTATACTAATATTTATTCCATATTTGATTTATGTCATAATTATATATATTCTCTAACAAAAAATATATTTAATCTCACATTTTCCATAAAGAAAAATTGCTAGATTTCTCCACATGAGTCACCAAACTAAAATGATCTAAGAATTATAAAAAAGATATAAAATCAATAAAAACCTTTAGAAAAACAATATATTATATTTGCAAAAATTCTTACTTTTAGAGGATAAAGAATAAATGAGATTTAATGTTAATATTAGTGGTTATTTCTGAAATAACTTCTACTATTATGGTATATTTTATAAAAAAATTACTAAATATTAAATGATGATGTATAATATTTTATTATATGAAATAATATATTCGAATTATTGAAAATATATAGTTATATGAAATACTACTAAAAACAATTTATGTTTAAAAAATGTTAAATCAAATAATTTTTTTTATTTTCATTTTTAAATTAAAAAATAAATTTAAAAAATATATAATTCAGATTTTATAAAATAAAATTTATCATTAAGTTTCATACATAAAAATTTACTTAGTATTATGTTTTATGTTTTCTCTTAAATGGTACAATTTTAGTCGAGAAGTATAATTTTTTTGAAATTAATTTTTTTTAATTTTATACTTATATGATAATATTATATTATTTTAAAAAAAATAACCTAATTAATTAAAAATATATTTTGAGAATGAAATTATTCATTTTAATATCTTATTATAGACTATAAATCCAATTTCTGTTGTTTTTGAACTAAATTATAATGTTGGACTAATAAAAACAATTTTATTTATTTTCGTTGAATGAAGTTTGTTCTATGTGATATTAAGTTTTGGATTAAACTGAATAAGTTATAAATTTTATTATATTTAGAATGAATAAATTTAAATCATTAAAATAATTAGTAATGAAAATTGTATCTTACATTTATATTCATTCCAAAAAACATATTTTTTCTAAAAAAAATTTTTATGTGATTATGATTTATTTAAAATTAACTTCTCATATATTTAGAAATTTTTTATGATAAAATTATTTTAAAATTTTAAATTATTATTTTTTAATTATGTAATGACTTCATAGTTAAACGTGGATAACAAAATTAATTTCATAGGTCTAAATATATAAATCCCAATAAAAAGTAAAAATGTTAACAAAATGTTTTATTAAGATAAAAATCCAAAACAAATTAGTATCATATTTTTTAATGAGCGGTTTAAGTTGTTTTATATCCAAAAAAACTATACTATCCATTTTACCCAATTTTGAGTCATGGAAACTATAATAGTTTCAGGAAATTTTTGGAAAATGATGTGTGTTTCAAAAAGTTCCCTTTTATTCTCCAATAAAGGGATCCGACATACACCCATTTACACTTACACATAACATGCAAATTTTTTCATGAAACTATAAAAGCGTTCTTCTCTTAAAACCCTATACCATTATAATTTTACCCTAATAAATAATATTTACCCTAAGCCCTTCAATTTCAATGATATTACAAAGGATAGATCAACACTCCAATATAATTATTATCTCTATCTTATATTGTATTATTAATATTACTCTCCAAAATATATTGTCACCATAATTATATAATGCATTTTTTAACATTATTTTTCTGATATTTATTTATAATAATGGGAAGTCACTTACTTATTCAATTACTTACGATTTTAAAAACAATGAATGCCAACCAAGCTTTTACATGGACTATCACCTCCATTGAGAATAGTTTTTTACTTTTTGTTAACATGTCCATTATCTATAAAAAAACATAAAATATGGGTAAAAATCATAAAAAAGAAACAAAAATATCTTTATTCCAATTTTATAATTATATTATGTCAACCTAAACACCTCTAGAATTATACTCACCCATCAAGTTTAAGCATGTTAATGTTTTGGTATGTTTAACAACCTACATATAAAAATATTATAAAACACATTCAAGGATAAAAATGGTATCTTATATAATAATATTAATATAATTTAATATGAAATTAATTTTTTTGGTTTCTAAAATGTTTATATAATTAGTTTATCTTAATATTAAAATACATTCTTTGATCGCTATGATTTCCATAATAAGATAACAATGATTCAATTCTCACCCAAGCACAAGGATGAAAAAAGTATTAAATAAATATAATGTGATTATAAATGATAAGTTTTATATTTAATATATTATAAAATGGTTCCTATGAATTTATCTCATAAGATTAACATTTTTATTAAAAAATATAAGAATTAACTCTGAATGAATCTAGGATATTCTAAGGGCTTTCTTCTCAAATTTCCCTCTTTGAGATTTGTTTTATATTAAGCACCTAATTCCATTTATGTGTTTTATATACTAATAATTGAGATATTACATAATTAATTTCATTTTATTCATTATAATTTATGTTTAATTAAAATCTATATCTCTCATTAATTAAGATTTGTTTCAAATCCCACATAAATTTTATGTGGTTTTCTGACTCAAATCTTTTCCTTTTGTAATAATATATTCTCTAGGAAATTTTCCTTTATGATATTTATATTCTAAAAAATTAGGATGTTATGTTTTATCTCCACATTCTATTTTAGGGAAATAATGATTCAAATCAATTTTATCTTCATTCATTCTTTAATTGTTCTGTAAAAATTTATCTTTGTTACAAATAATTCCCAATTTTTGATTTTTTTTCTTTTATATCAATGTTTTCAACTATGATATAATTTTCTCAATTACCTAGTGGAAAATATACGAGACTGGATCCTTTTTTAACATACCATTTCATGATTTCAAATATTTTTTCATTTGGATGAATCATTGTGAAGGTTTCACGGAGTTTGGGTGTTAAATTTCATTTTTAGGTGGATTTCATGATATGAAACATAGTTCATGTTGTGAGTGGTTACTTCACTACTAAAGCGGTTATTAATAGCTACTTTCAAATAATTTCATGTGCACAAATTCATGATTTATAAGGTGTATTCATGAAATGAATGGATAAATATTTGGATTCGATGAATCATTCTTTGAAAAATATTAATTTTAACATAAGGATAAGAAAATTAATTAATCCATGGTTTATTGGATTTGGATGATGTTTTTTTTAGTAGGTATACAACTTAAGATAATCATGACCTAAATATCAAATTAATGTCGCCATAATCCATTTTTTTATTTTTTATAAAACCCACTTTTTTGGAAAAGTGGGAACCATTAAAACTACACATATCACCCACAAACTACGATCAACAAAGAGCATAAAAATTTCAAACTAAAACACCCAACCACCACTACAGCCATCCAAAATCTATAAAATTAAAAATTCAAAAACCAGGCATCACCATCCAAACAACTTGATTAACACGTTGCCTCATGTCTTGCACTTTTCCTTGAGACACACACCAAACGTTACAGCCACCCATTTGGCATCAAACCAGATCGTCAGTGAGATCCACCGGTGTCTCCCATAGCCAATGAAAAAAAATCTT
The DNA here is from genome assembly GCA_963277665.1 of Viscum album. NCBI lineage: Eukaryota > Viridiplantae > Streptophyta > Magnoliopsida > Santalales > Viscaceae > Viscum > Viscum album. The sequence goes on along the minus strand of OY728159.1, from coordinate 20,233,456 downwards.
GTCACTGCTGTACTCGAATCACGAAACATCACACCATCATCACACCACTATCATTATCAATGTCCGAACTCATCAGCTCTTCTTCGCAGGCCTCTTCTCCGAAATCCACCTTCTATACTATAAACCATCACCGCTATTTCAAATGACCCCCCTCATCTTCACAATCATAAATTTCGATCCACCACCACCCTCATTTCTGCCATTCAAACATCTCCCAACCAAACTAAGATCCCCCAACCACTTGGAAGCAGTCCGGGCTACCTGAAACCCTCCACCACAATGCACAAGACATCCCAAAGCCTCTTAGAAACACTTGCATCCTACATAACTGGAAGGGAGCAGTGGATCAGGAGACCAGAGAGGAGTACGAGTGGCCATGCCTTCCAAAGCAAGCCACAACCGAGAAAACACCATCCGAACTCATTAATGTGATGAATCTATGTCTGGAATAATTACTATAAAGCTACTACCACCCTAAAATTTTCAAAAAATATATTTCCTTATCTATAAACTCTTTGTGTCTAAACGTTCTTCTTCAGGTTTCTTTAGAACTCATTTAAATCGGATTTATCCAGAGTATCTTGTATTCTATCTATAGAGATATGAGGTGAGTTTTCAATTTTTTTTAGTTTTTTATTATTCAATCAGTCTTGTTTATTTCCTTTCATTATTTCTATTCTATGGTGCTTGACTTAATTTGTTCTTATGTTATTCATTTGATTTTTTTACTTCGGTTCGGTTCAAGAATTATTATAGGGTTTAATTTCCTTATTGGAGATGTGATCGATGTTCTATGATGTTTTTCCATTCTCAACTAATGAAAATTGAAAGCCTTCAGGTAGGGTATTCGTTAATTACCATATTATTTCATTTGAAATCATAAAAGATATGATTATTTGTTACTTTCAAAAAAATTATAATTAACCATATAACATATAATATTGTTCAAAAAAGAAACTATTTATGGTTATAGTTATTTCATGTTTTCCCCTCAGGAAAATGGTTTACCACTTTATTTTTTAAATATAGTGTCATGAGTGTTTTAGTTTTGGTTTGAATTTTTTTATGGTTTGATTTAAAATGTATGATTTTATTAACATGGTTAAATAATGTAAATATGATAATTTTGGTTGTCATCATAATTAAAGAGGCATGTTTATTAAATTCAAAAATTAAAATGTTTTGATGGAAATAATATGATACAAGAATATTTGGGTATTTAATATGTTTTTAAATATCTTTTTGGTAATATATAATTTACATGAAGTTAGAATTTCATAGTATTGATAATAATAAAGAGACATGATAATGGAATTTTTCTTTATTAATGTTTGATTATACATGATGTTATTATTTTGAGGATGATTGTAAATTTTATAGTTATTTATTATTGATTCCATAGTTTTCTTATTGTTGAATCCTCTAATAAATGAATTAGTTAATCCAATTTGATAAAAAAATGATTTTTAAATTAGGATAAGTTTTTGGGGATGAATGATCCCATATTCATTTGAATGATTTGTGATTAGTTATTATTGAATAGAGTCCTGATTGATCCTGATTATTTTTTGCTTCTTTATATGTTTCTTTCATTGTGATTCATCCTATAAAATTTTATGTGATCGTTTTATGGAATATTTTTTTTTGAGATAGTTAGGGAGGCCCAGGTTTGTGAAAATTAACACCTTTGATGGAGATATTCTTGCTGATATGCATGATAATTTCATAGTTGGATCCATTACATATATAAAATGTTAAATATGGTATTCCATATATAATTCAGGAATATACTATTTCATGTTAATAAATCGTTGATGTTTGGGATTCTTTTTTCTACATTCTATTTCCAAAACATTTAGGTATCTCTTTATTATTAATTATGTGTCCCTTAAGGGTATGATAGTATTTTCTATTTATTACCTCAGATTATGAATGTTAATGATTAATAAATGTTTTAACCCATGGGGATGGTTCATGATTGAACATAATTGTAGATAATGTTGGGGAGTTGTAGAATTGGCTGGATTTTGCAAAGAGGTCATATGCTTCTCTTGGTGGTTAAAAAATGAGAATAGAAAACATTAATTCATACATAAGGATTTAATTAGTGTAAATTAAAATGTTAAAATAAAGTAATTAATTAAATAAATATCATTAAATGATTGCGTGCATATATGATATCTAATTCATTATGGCGGAATTTGGGGGTCTAATATGAAATAATTGTAGCTAAGTCTAAGATAGGGGTAATTACAAAATTGTGGTTTGGAGATATATTATATCATGTATGTCTTATTATATCATATGCTACACCACCCATATCAGTAATAGGATTGACCCATATTGGACTCAGTGATGACTTTTTCCATAATATCCAGGTTAGAAATGAATGGATGGTGAACTACCCCATCTGTACCAACTCTCTTTTAGTAGATGTATTATGTAATACTTTTTATGGTACTAGTCATTCCCCATATATATTTTAATAAATATTTATTGTATGGAAGTAATTGCAGACACATTTCTCTTTATATTTTGTATCATGGGGACTGTTATATGTATGATGTGTGTGGACTGTGATGTGTTCAATTAAAATACACAAAATATGGGTTTTGGTGGTTCATGGAATCTACTTAGCTGCTATCTTGAGATATGAAATTTGATGATGAGATTAAGTGATTCACAAGGTTCATGGTATGTGATTATGAGATGTTCTTTATGATTAATTAACCCAGGTTTCCTCAGGATGGCTTACTTTTAGAGAGAGTTAGATGAAGATGTTAGATATACGGAAAAAGTATAATACTAGGTGGGATGTTGTGGTGGGTTACCTTATTTTAATATAATATTATATTTTCAGTTTTATGAAATAACTAGTGATAGATTTCAAGGTTAGTCTAAGAACATGGATAAATGTTTTGGTGATGAGTTGGCTTCACTTGTTATTCACATGGCTTCCATATTCTTTATTTATCTTTTTAATGAGAGATCGTGAGGTTATCTTACTATGTATACCTATTATTCCCAACATAAACATATATAAACTATTTTTAATTTATCTCTAATGGTATGGTTATCGGTATATGCTCTATTAGATTCTCGGTTTACATGAGATGTTTTCTTTTTTGGTCATATTTATTTGTTGTATTAGTTTTATTTTTTAGTTGTTTCAGTTTTATGATATTACATGCATTTATTTGATATATTCTACATTTATATTTAGTGGGAATTAATGAGTTTTTCTATCTTATCTCTCATATCCTTGAATATTAAAGGGTAATGCTTCGCATTTTTGTGTATATTATTACCATAGTTCTTGTTTCCTAAATGTTTTCTAATAGATGCAGTCATTAGGAATCATTATCTCTCTACTCTTGTTTATGTTAAATGACATGTAAATTTAGTGGGATAGGGTCATGAATTAGTGGTATCAAATGATTAGGTTGAGGGATATGATGGGGTTTTTAGGAAGGCTTGGGTGATGACTACATAGGTTGGCAGGGTAATGGTGCTACATAAGTCTAGTATGCAATATAAGAAATAGAGACTAGTTGAGACATGAGTATTAAGGGCCCGTTTTGATCCATTACATGGAAATTTATTTTAACAAATCATAATAAGAAATGTGATACTGGTTGCGGGGTAGAGACCCATGAATTGATAAAGCATCATTCTTCATAGTACATATGTCTGCAATCGGTAGAACTCAATATTAAGGTAAACCATGAATATATTAAAAATTAGTTAATGATAAATATTTCTTATTATTTGAATATTAGTCTTTAATAGTTTATTCTTTTAGAGGTATGGATTCATGTCGATGTATTAGTCTAGTTTTCACCTGATCAGTTCCTCTTGATGTACTAGTAGACCAATGAAAAGTGTAGGTAAATGATGATAACACAAAGAATAAGTCATTATGAGAGTACTAGATTCAAATTATATATAATTATAAGGGTATGATACAATATTAGTGAGTATGGAATAGAATGGATGGTGGAAATGGATATAGAAAATGGTTATATCCATTCTCAGAAAGGGAATTGGGATTCATTGGTTATGGTGATACATTAAGAAGCATTGAGGTTGTGTTGGTTATTATTCCTTATGGATCATGAAGAGTAGGTAGTATCATCAAGAGGTTCATAGACTGGTTCGATGAAGTGTTTTTTCTTCTACCTAATGATATCTAGTAGCCATGAGCTTCATACCCTTCAAAAAGGGGAGTTCAAGAATACATGGATTTAGAAACTATTTCTAGACCCCACTCCATTATAATTTGGACCTATTTACATATAAGGAAGTTAGAGAAAGGTATTTTTAGGTGGATTTGTGTTTAGAGGTTCAGTTCCTAGTCACCCTATTTATATTTATGACATGTCAAGAGTTTGTGAACAGTGTAGAGGTCATTAATATGATATTTTCTAGGACAAGATCACCTTGAAAGGGGGTCATTTAGATTCCATGTGTAAAAATTTTGGTCTTAGGTTCCCAATTTAAAAATATAATAGATATCATATATTCAAGGATGGATCTCAGTAATCATCATATCATTTCTATTGTGGTGGAAGATCTCAAGAAACTTCCAAGGGATCATCTCTATGTTTTTTAGGCCAAGGACATTAGTTATGAGAGTTACATACCCTTATATACATGTATCTTTCAAAGAGTGTTTCGATTGTAGTTCATCCATTGAAAAAGATTCAGCCATGAATGAGAAAAAGGGTGATCCGGCTCTGGAAAAGCATTGATGATATGTTGTAGGTAGACGAAAGTTGTGTGATTATCTTTTTTTCCCTGAGATCAAGTTGTAGTTGTTGTGGAGGTCCATGTATGGGTTAGAGTGGTTTATTGAGTATGATGTGGAAAGATGTTTTCCTAGAAGTTTTTAGTGAGTGGAGATATATAAATAATTTGAGGTGCCATATGGATTTTTTTCAAATTTGTTAAATTCATTATTTGATCCAATATTTCTACACTCTGTAATATTACCTTCCCAAGATCCTGATTTATTAAATGATATAAAGAGGTTTCCAATTCCCATGGAATTAAATATGCTAGTTAGAGTTTGAGATTATCACTGTGATGTATGTTGTGATTGTGATCCAGTATTAAGGTCGAATTTCCCATTTTAATATATTCTATGTTTACATATAAATCCACATGAAATCATTCACAACATCAGACATATGTTTTTTTATAGTATATTATAGACTTATTTATAATAAATTTATTAATCTATAATGATGATGTAGATCCCATAGTATACATTATTTAGAGATACCCTCTAATAGGTCAGAGGTTTGTACCTTCGTTATCTACCTTTATGTATGATATGGTTCTATATTCATTAAAGCCTCAATGGTAGGTGGTTCTATGGGTTATAGATGAGTACCCTGATGTATTTTCTAAGGTGGTTATGGTGTTACCCCTACTACAACAGATATATTTTGGTATACAGCTACAAAAAAGTTATTATATATTCTGGATGTCTCCATATAAACTGAATCATAATTATTTTGAGAGTTATGTGTAAAAAATAATGATATTTTTTAGGGAAGTATTGTTTGGAAGAGCATGTCCAATGGGATTGTTTCAGTTTGGATTATGAATAAGGTTGATGGATGTATATATCAATGTATCGACTTTTTCTACTTAAACCAAGGAAAGGTGAATAAACTCTATCATATTCCCTAGATTGGTGATTTTTTCAATCATATAAAAGGTTCAAATTTCATAGTATGGATCAACCAACAGTAAAGATATCATGATATGTGGTTCAAGATAAGGATATACCATAGAAAAATTATTGATGACTCTATAGGTATTACATGTCTTTTATGATTTCATTTTATGTGATAAAAAATCTAGTTGTGTTAATTTTTTTTGATAAAAATTGTGTTTAGATAGTTCCTAGATTGGATCGTGGTGGTTTTTAAAGATGAAATCATTACACACTTCTCATATGATGAGGAGCATTCAGAGTATCTACATGTAATTTTCAGAGTTCTTCATTATCATCAGATATTTGGGAAGCTATAGAACGTTGATTTATTGGCTCATGAATTTTTTCATGGGGTATTTCATCTCCCACTCATGTGTAGATATAAATTCATCAATCATAGCTGAAATATTTTCATATGAATCCTCCATGAATGTTTTATTAGTTTAGTGTGTCCTTGAACATTATAGCTATTATAATAGGTTCATTTCCAATTTCTATTAGGTTGTTGCTCCATAAATATATTTTAATATGAATAATTAGTGGTACTTGTGGGATGATCTATGTCAAGAAGATTTTGAGGGCCTAAAGTCTATGTTGGTTGCTACTCAATTTCATCATTTTATCGAAGATGAAGTTCAGTTTATGGTTTTATTTCATGGTTCTCATTGGGGGTTTGGTTGTGTTCTTCTATGGCATGGAAAGGTATTATTTTATGGGTATCATTTGTTGTATGCCTTTGGTTGTACCAATTCCAACCATGATCTTGAGTTTTCTTCAGTGATGTTTTCCATGAAATTGTGTTGTCATTACCTTATTAGAGAGTGTTTTTTATTGTTTTAAAGACAATAACATCCTGAGTTATGTATTATCCCAACATGACTTGAACATTCCAAATAAATGGTAGAAGTAATTAATGAGGGATAATGAATTTATGATTTCATATAAAAAGTGTAACAGTATTGTTGTATCTAAACCACTATGTATGGAGTCACACCATTTTGACATGCATGAATCTATATATTCATGGAGAGTAATAGATTAAATTTCATTGTTCCACACATATATATAGTGGAGCTTTTTGTGGAATTGGTTTCCTTTTTTAGATGAAAATATAGTCTTTTATGGTGATACATGTGGTGGAGTCCCAACATTTGGATTTTGAGGAGGCATATGGCGTTTGAGTTCTCATTGGTGATTCCCACGATGGTTAGTATGAGGATGAACATCACTTGGTATTGTTCAAGGAGGGTATTTTTTTTATTTGATGATTCATGGTGTGGTTCACTATGACTTCCAATGATCATATTTTATGGTACATATTATCATATACAATATATACATATTTATGAGAAATTAGTTTTTTTTATTATATGTTAAATCATTATATTATATAATTCCTTCCTTGATGTTTGGTCCAAAAGAATGTAAAGTTTATGCACCACTCTCCTAGTTTATTCCTCTAATCAGTTAATATTACTCAGTGGATGTGGGATGAAAACATTATGGAATAAATAATCAGTTTACCTCATGATCAGGTTGGATTTTATTTTATTTGGGTTATAGTGGATCATTTAATAAAATCATTCCTCTTTAAAGAGATCAGTGATTCATGTTCAATGACCTCTTTTCGAGGGAGTACCTAAAGTTGGAGGTGATAATCAATAGATTCATATAGATCATAATCTCTAATCATGGTCCTCATTGTACCTCTAGGGTGTTGAGAGGACCCGAGAATAACTCTTCCTCTTATTTATGGAATGTCACTTATTTCCATATTCAAACTAAAATTAAGACAAATTTGACTATTTAGACACCTAAGGACATGTTCAATAAATTTGATATATAAATTTGAGGATCATGGATAAGGGATCGTCATTTGGTCAAGTTTTATTTAAAAAAACATTCACCCAACATTTGGTAAAGAAATAACTAAAAAATATTAATTCTAAACAATCCATTCTACATTGTGTTGGACTACAGTTAGAGTGTCAATAATATTTAAATTGTAACTATTTTAGAGAATGAAATATGGTTTAAGTGATTACAATGTGAGGGGGAGTATATGATTTCTAGATGTCCTATATATGCCATAGGATCAGATCTCTAGAGTTTAAAATTGGTGATCATGTGTTCCTCAAGATGACTCGACATTGTGGGAATTGATGTTCTGTTGACGGGAGGTGGATTTTTACTAAGTTTTTTGTATATTTTGTTGTGTTTTCTTGTATAGGAGTCATTTCATATTAGATAACACATCCCGTGTAAGTGATACAGATACATAATGTCTTAAAATTGTTGTAGATTCATATATTTCCTTATGATAACTCCCATGTCATCAATTTGTGCATAATAAAAACATGAGGATTTTTTTATTTTTGCGGAGTATCAATTGTATATCCAAGACCACTGAGATAATTTAATACATGATAATGATGTTCAATTTTTTTGTGTCCAGTGGAGACATGTTTGAATAATGGATATAACCATAGAATGTGATATATATATATATATATATATATGACACTCTATATCCGGAGTTGTTTGATGATTATCTATTCTTTTGCAGCAACTCTTAATTTTCTAGTTTTTGACCGTTATCAGGATTATGAGATTTCTTTCTCTTCTTTAATGATTTTTTTGTTCACATGTTCTTTTTTAAGAGGTATCTCCTCCATGATATTTTTTAGGATAAAGTTGTTAGTTTTTTTGGGTATATCACTTTGTCCCTCGGAGTGAGGTTGTCGATCTCTTATGACAGGGTGATTCTTGAGAGTAATCTTTTTGGATGGATATTTATATAACCCATTTAATTTAATTCTCTCTTATTTAATAATAAATTCTCTTGGATGATAATTTTTTGATAAGTATTAGATGTAAGGGATTATGTCAATTTATTCTCTCCATTTTCTTGTTTTCAATTATTATGGTTCATAAATGAGGTCAATAAATTGTTAGTGGAGTTTGGGAGTTGAAATATGGTTATAGAATGAGTTCATGATGTGAAACATAGTTTATGTCATGAATGGCTAGTTTATTTTTGATGTGGTTATTTATTACTTTTGTCTGAGATTCATTATATGTGAAAGTCATGACCTGTAATATGTATTCATGACTTGAATTTATGATGATTTAGACTCGTTCCACATATCTTCGAGAACTCTTTTCATTAATGTGAAGATGAATATATTAATTAATTCCTGGATTTTTAGATCTAGTTGACATGTTTTTTAGTAGTTCTTAAACAATAGACATTAATTACATGAATGCCCAATTCATTTCATGAATGTATATCAATAATATTTATTATAATTCTTATTTCCCCATTGATTTTTTTCAAAACCACTAATTATCTCCCAACTCCTTGTCTCTAAAGGTTATTAATTTGGTTGTTTTAATTCTATATGAAAGGGATTAATCCCAATATTACTATGTTTTTCTCATTGTAATATGTGGTGAGTATTCCATATTTTTATTTCTGTTCTTCTCTAATCGATCTTGTTTCTTACTATTCATTATTTTTATGCAGGTGGTCAATTCATTTTATTCATAAAGATTTACTTTGATATTTGTTGGGATATTTGTGGCATAGGATTACTGGAGGGATGTGTTTTTTATGCTATATAAGTAATGAGAGATTTTGTAATAGTTTATTTCTTAATCAATCAACATTGAATCACTTATGGTAGTGTATTTTTTACCACTCTTATTATTTTTTATTAAATAATATTGTTATCATGATTTATTATATGGAGTATAGTGTAATTAACTTTTATAGAAAATAATCCTATTTAATTAATGAAATGGAATGTTGTTATAGTAATTTACTATTTTTCCATCGTGATAATGGCTTTCAACATTATTTTATAGACAGTGCGGAATCATTTCTTATTTATTGGATAGTCAAATGACCCAATTTTGACACAGATTAAAATTACATAAATTTTGTGGAATAGTTTAAATATTATATAAATAGATTCCCAAATACCTCAATAATTTTAGTTTCTTTGGATACTTGTTAACAAAAACATAGGTATGTTAGTGAGCTACATTATACCCCAATGGGTTCTTTATGAAAAACACCCTTCTTAGTCATAAAATATTTAATACATATATTCATAACATGGGGAAGGGAACATAAAAACTGATGAGATAGGATTCTTAGTAAGGTTAAACAAGACAAAATTTTAATCATAAACATGAAAATATGGGTATCAGTATACGACCATAACCATAGAAAACCATTCTGTGCATATGAAATAATAGAAGCATTAATAATATCATATATCTTAAAAGTTCATAAGACATTAATCACACAAAAAAGAACATAATAAATTAAATCATAACATAGTAATAGGAAATAGAATTGTGTAATGCATAAACTTTTGATAATATTCCCTATAACTCATGATGCATAGTTAGAACATATCAAGGAACTTTATGGAAACTGCACTTACTCGTTAGGACACACCACCATCCCCAGTCGTAGTTCTTTCAATATAAGGTATCAGGTTTCCCTGTCTTCCCATATTAGATTGTGTTTACCTATCTTCTATTTTTTTATTGTCTACACCTACTGGGTAGGACACTCCACCATCCCCAGTCACAGTCATATCTCTATAAGTGACCAGGTTTCCCCATCTTCCAATAGTGGATCATGCCCATCATCTTGATTCCCATAATATTCTCATGAGATATAAATATTTACCAAATTAATTGGAAGGAGATATGGGTCCCACCCATATCATAATAATAACATTCATATGAATTCCACATGATAATAAACCTATCATCATATCATGAACCATAAAAAGTGATGTGTTTTATAAACATCAAATCATAAACCATGAAATGAAATGGGTATCATCAACATTTATTCACATAAAAACACATGGATATTAGATATAATTAATAATACATTCCTCAATTACTAAACCATGATAATAATTAGGTATTAAAATTATATAACCCATGTAATAAAAATATGTTTAATAAGCATTATTCCATTAAAAAAACATTCAAGATAGATTAAAAATGAAACCTTTGGATTATTTCACATAAGGGAATAAGTAACATCAAATGATGTCTTATTATAAGTAAAATAACTAGGAAATATATTTTGAAAACATATCTTAAGGGAAGAATGATTTCTTCTTTTAAAATCTCTTTTAAAACATAAAACCTTTAGAAAACTATTTTCTTTGAAAATTCATTGAAAATGTAGAATGGAGGATTGAAATCATTTTGGAAACCTTTTCACTTAAAAACATAAAAAATAATAAAGATAACATTTTTGAAACCCTTTTTACTTTAAAAAATATAAAATAATCTTGATAACGTTTCAAAAACTATTTCATTGAAATCACTTTCAAAAACTATTTTTAAATAAAGGGACATAGATTTCCGACCGAAGAGATTGGTAAGGTCTGAATTTCATAAACCTCTTTATGAATAATATTTATACCGAAGAATATAAAAATGGTACCAATAGTTGAATATGTCCTTAGTATATAGAGTATAATAAAATTCATGATGTCTCTTAAGATATGAATCACAATATTTCATAAATGGAAGCATAATCATAAATAATATTGATAAAAAATAATATTGTTTCAATAAACTCTTACCACTTGGTTACATTGTATAATAATCCCCGTGTAAGAAAAGAAATTATTTGAAGTTAAAAAAATCATAAATTTAATAATATTTATTATTTAACATTTATAATTTAGTATATACACCTCATTAAAAAATAAATGTGCATAACATGGAATGTGTCTCAAAAGAGGAAAAGTGAGACAAAATTTACATTACAAATTTTGCAACCTCAGAAACCTAAAACCCATGAAAGAATATAATTAAATTGATATATAAATACCCATAATTTTTTATAATAATAATAGAATAAATCTATGTTAATTATATGTAACACATAAAATTAATGGGTGGTGTATAAGGAATTTATCTCACTGAAATAAAATGTAAGATGAAATTGTCTTACCTTGAGTCACGATTCTCATCATACTCATTAAGACCTAAGGTATGATAAATGTATTTTTATTATACATATTTTACAAAAAATTATTATTATATCTAATACCATATATTTTTTATTGTTGATTTTTCTTACCTTATTTTTGAAAATTTCATGTTAAGGTTACACTTTGGGTAATATTCTCTTTTGTTCGCAAATTTCTTAATTTTTTATGACTATGGTCCTTATACATATATCATGATTTCCATAATTTGATCCCTGATATAAATCTAAATTAAATTCAGTATATTTATATTATAATTATCTATATAATAGATAATTATTAAATTTAAAACATCACTCATGGGGATGGAAGGTCATAAATATGCACGATCATTGCTTCCATTTAATTGATCTATTCAAAAAAAGAGTATAAATGACATATATGTATATGTTTATATGAATATTTTATCATTAATGAAACATTATTATTTCCTATATATTTTATAGGATCAGTAAACATATCATTAATGCATTCTATTAAGTTTTTGAACGAATCACGTCATTTTGAAGGGGTGGTAGTCAACACTTCCCAAACAAAATTATCGTATTTACATAAGATATAAAGAATACAAGTATGTTAAAAATATAAATTACTTAAGAATAAGACCATTATAAATATAGTATATATATAGTATATAAATATATTTTCTATCATAATGTAAACCATGAGTGGTGGTAATGAAATAATGAAAAGATATCGTTTCGTGAGGTGATAGTTTGTTGTACACATGAACTGTATGGTCATTAGCCATTAGATGGAAATTTTTGTAATTTTAGGTTGATAAATTATCATAAATAATTATATTATATTTATTATACTGTTTTTTTGTATAATTTTTTAATAAAATAGTTTAGGGTGTGGATAATAAAAATAAAATAATAGAGCTTGAGCGAGGGTGTAACCTCTTAATATGGTAACTCATTTTGGATTTCACCAAAGGGATTCATTAGAAGTATTTGTGAAAAATATGATTAAAAGATTAATTTATATTTTTTGGTGTGTGTATTGGGTATATCCTAACTGCACTTAAGTGTTATTTGTTTTGTTAGGAAGTTGGAGAGGTGGTGGACTTTTATACTGAAGGGAAATGACATAGTTGGTATTTCTGAAAATAGGTTTGTTGTACCTGTTTTGTTCACACAAAAAAATATATCACCAACCAAATAAACAATAATAGAAGGTTTATGGAAGAAATATGGCCATAAAATGGGGTTTAGAAAGGGGTCTTGGTCATTTGGTCCCTTGACAATATGGTTTATTTCCGTCATAACCTTAATTTCACTTAAATCATTGTAATTATTTTTAATTACATACATTAATATATTTGGTCAAAAGTTATGTTGAAATTATTAGAAATTAAAAATTATTATAATTCCAAATATGTAATAATTTTTTTCACATTCTAATCACATAAGTGTTACAAATTAATTTAAAATTAATCATGTATATAGGACAACAATGATTATTTTTAAAGTAAAAACAATAAAACGATTATTATATTTCAATATTCAATTTCAATGTGAAATTGATTACTATGAAAAAAATTGAATTAATTGATAAAAATATGATGTAATTGAACTTTTATTATAATTTAAATATGATGTTTATTTTTAAATATTCTATTTATTAGAGGTCCACAATTTAAATTTAAAATATGTTCTCTATTAAATGGCAGTAAAACTGATTTTATAAAAATATAGTTTTTATGTGTAATTTTAGAAATTATCTCATCCTATACATATAAAATAAATTTGATGATTATAAAAAATATTTTTTTTGAATATGTAACATAAAACAATTTAACTAGAATCATTAACTATTTGTAATTAATTTCACTTATTAAGACAAATTTTCTTTTTTGACATAAAAATATTCTTTAGAAAATAATTCCCATTATATTAATTTGGTTTCTATATTATTTTTTAATTAATAGAAAACAAATTAATTCAAAAACATATAGTCATATGATTGTTAATCCTATAATCTTCAATTTAATGCCTATATAATAAATTATTAAATAATAATTTTTTAATAATGAATTGTTTTTTGGTAACACTCGGTCTTGTGTATTACACAAGCCATCAAAGAAATTCATTATTATGTGTAACATAAGCTAATCTAACTGTTCCAAGTAGATAAATATAAAATTTATGTTACATGTCATGTAAGATTAACTTTTTGTTTTATATAACAAAATCTAGACATGTGATTTAATATAAAATAAACTATTTTCAGTACAGTGTGAAATAAAAAAAATCAAAAAGTATAATTATTTTAAAATAATCATAAATTCATGGGGTGATACGTTCTACCCCCTTAAAATAAATTTTTAACTCAAAAGATTTATGGGTTATCAACGGTTTAGTAGTGGAAAGGTCATTTCATATAAACCCACATTGTAAAACTAAATCCAAAAACATCTATTAAAAAGTAATGCTAGAAACATAACTCTTACCCGAAGTAACATATAACTATGGTTACACATAAGATAAAATAGGTGGGAAGTGAGAACATGGACATTGAGTAAAAATGCAAATATTCAAAGGGAGTTATTGAGGGAATCAATCAAAAACAAGTTAATGATAAAAGAAATATTCAGGGACTCAAATTCTTAAATTTTTTATGATTTAAAAGTCCATTTATTCAACTAAAATTAATATATTATGATAAAACATTTTTTATCACTATCCTATATTTGAGTAATTATTTTATTGAACAATAATGTAAGTAAATATACATACTTTATATGTTTCTATAAACAAAATTTAATTATTGGTTAAGTGTTTATCTATTTCTAATTCATCCATTACTTCAAGAAATGGATTTCCAAAAATTAAAATTGATGCCTGAAGTACTAAAATACACTTTTAGTAGATTTTAAGGCCCATAAAAGAATGAAAAGTATATCAATTCTTCTCAAAAATACTTATAAATAAAAATGGTTAATACATTAATCTCTGAGCATAAAAAGTTACACTAATGTCTCATCATGCATATTTATTCATAAAAAATAATTATATATTAAACATAACATTGTGTGTTCCTGTGGTAGGCATAAAACGCATACAGTCCTTCGTTCAGGGGTTCATGAATCAGAACCTTGTCAGAACATATTATTTATCACATGAAATACATGATTTCCTTTTATAAAACCACAATAATATAATTTCTAAAATTTTATGGACATCCTTGATATAAGGTTAACCATTAAATAGAATTATAACTAAGGTTTTCACTATAATATCAATACATAAAAAATTACTCCAATGTTTAACTTAATCTTCTTAGGAATGGTCAACCATATAGGCCTTTTGAAAGTTGAAAATCAAAAGCAACATAAATAAGGTCATGAAATCCGATTAACATTGATCCCCCATATATCAAAAAGTATCTCTTCATTGTTACATTCTAGACATGTTAACATCATCACTGTATATTCTCTTGAAACATGGTAATGACCTGAATTTCCATAAAAATTTTTTAAAAATATTTATGTTTCTTTATTCCTAATAATATTTGATATATTTTTTTAATAAAAATTTATTATTATTCTCTATCCTTGATAGTATAAAAAACTTATCAAAAAATCCTTTATCGATTCAAAGGTGATAAGTAAAATCAAATTTACTTATCTATATCAAATATATCTATATAGAAAAATAAGTATCTCATCAAATGGAATATATTAGGGGTTACATTCCCTTAAACAAATTATAAAATGTTCATGAGATCACTTTTCTACCTCACCATCACTATTCAACATATCCTTTGAAATTATAAAAGAACTTATTCGTAAAATACTTATATATTTTGGGATTTTTATAATGTAATAATTTAATAACATAACATATAAACATTAATAATCCAGGTTTAGTCTAAAAGCATTACGTAGACATTATCAACTTATAACTTAATACCTATTAAAAAGAATATTAAATATGAATAATTTCATAACATATATAAAACTCAATTTTATCATTCTTATCAACAATACTTTTAAAACAACACATACCTTTCATATTTCAATCAAGGTCTCTTCATCATCAGTATAAAAACCATTACCTATACCGCATTCCCATTTTTTATCATTATTAGGATTTTGGTTTTCATAATGCCCATACATTCCATAATGAAATAAATCATAAACTTATAATACCACAGGTAAGAAAACAATATCATATATTGAATTAAAATATTTTTTCATTTTTCATTTGAAGATACTTTATTTGTGTCTATCTTTTCCATACTCTAAAAACATTCTAGTTCCCCTAATACATTCACATAGTTTACACTTTCCAAAATCATCACACAAAGAAACCCAAATGTTCTTTCCTCCATGGTCTATAATACTTAAACAATAAGTAAACTCCTTCATTCTTTTCATTAGTGAGTGCAGTAGTTTGTTAAGGTATATGTTGTTGATCATGTTCCATTAAAACTGATTAGACATGATCTCAACATCCTTTACTCTAGTGTAAATTCCATGTTATTCTCATCAATGGATTTAACATCACATTAATTGTGTATCATGTTCATTATGATTCGCTCTATTGGTTGAAACCATTAATAATTTTATAAGAAATAATAATCATTGTGAGGAACCAAATAGTCATAAAATGTCACTTATAGGATATATATGTTGTGAAAATATATTTAATCGATGACAACTTTTGTTTATCAATGGTTATTCATAGTCATGATCTATTTAAACCGTTCATAATGTGTCCGGAAGATTTTGTAATTTCCAAAGCATATCCCCCGAGAGTGTTAAACCGGGTGTGCAATAGTGCCCATTTTCACGTACCATATTACCTGGAGTTATGCCATGGCCATCTTATCAGTGCTTTCCCCTAGTTATATCTGTACAAGAGCCAAATCCACTTATAGTAACCAGAATGTGATGTATTTCAAGGAAACCATTTAATCTATCCATTACCAAAATTATAAGGAATAATCCTAAACATTAGCTTAACCTTATAGTTATACATATATTCATCCCTGGATATTTCCATATAAGTATCCATAGAGGTCTTACTAAATTTTCAAATCCTAGTTTATAAATTTTAATTAACCATAACTCTGAGACCAATTATAAAAACCCTTATTGACAAACATTATCATTTCATTACTTTTACCTAATAATTTAAACATAACATAAATATATTCCCAATGATAGTAATTGGTCTACTACCTTTTGAGTAATTGGATTATAATAAATTTTACATTAGCAATCTAAAATATATCCCACTAGGTTCTTCATGACTATTACCCTTCTTAGGAACATCATACATAATATATATCTTTATAAATTGGGTAAGGAAACATAAAATGGGGTGATATCATATGATTATTAAGGGTAAATAAGGGAGACATATAAGTTTAAACATGATCGTACGGTTATGATAATTTGATCATAACATTTGAAGATCATACCCAATACATCAAATATCATAAACAGAAATAATTTCATAGATTATGGAAGTTCATAAGTCATGAATTTAATGTAAATAAAGAGCATTAGTCATGAAATAATAACATAGGAATAAGAAATTTAATTTTGTAAATAACAGTCATTTGATATCATTCCATATATTTCATGACACATTGATAGAACATATCAACACACTTCATGTGAACTAAACTTAATGGGTAGGACACACCTCCAACCATAGTCGCAATCCTTTCCTTATAAGGGATCTAGTTTCTTGATCATCCTATAGAAGATTAGGCTTCCCCATATTTCTGGAGTGAATCAGGTTTCCCCATACTCCATCAGTATGGACACTACACCTATGGGGAAGGCACACCACCATCCCTAGTCGTATTATTTTCTTTGTATTTGGTGAAATTTCCACATCTTATCATAGTGGATCAAGACTTTTAACTTGGTTCTAATATTTATCTCATGAGATAATAATAATTACCCATTGCATTGGAGTGGGATATAAGTCCAAAAAACCTCATAATAAAATCATTTATACATGTTACATAGGATAATAAAACATTCATTATACCATGATCAATAAAAAGAGATTGGTTTTATAAATATAAAATCATAACTCATGAAAACAAATGGGTATCATTAACATTTCATCATATTATAATCTAGGGAAAATATATAGGTTTCATAATCCATTAATCAAATAATAACCCATTAAAATAAGTGGGTTTCAAAATCATATAACCCATGGAATAGAAATGGGTGTTATATGAATCATTCAATCAAAACATAAACCATTCAAGACAGAATATGAATAGAACTTTGGGATTATTTCCTAGAATTAAATTATTAACATAAATGGACGTCATGTTATATTGAAAATAAATTTGAAATATATTTTGAAAACAATTCTATAAAAAAATAACCATTCCCCTTTTAAAATAGTTTTTAAAACATAAAACCATTAGAAAACCATTTTAATTAAAAATGCATTGAAAATATAGATTAAAGGCTTGAAATTGTTTTGAAAACATTTTCACTTGGAAACATATAAAATAATCATGATTGAATTTTGAAAACCTTTTTAATTGAAAAAAATATAAAATTATATATTTTGAAAAATATTTCAATAAAATCACATTGAAAAAAACAAATAAATCTTTAAAATGTTTTTGAATATGATTTTCTTTAAAAACATGTAATTGAAGCTTGAAAAGAATATTGAAAAAAATTTATATAAAAATAATTTGAATACACATATAGAATTATTTGAAATATCTTAAAAATAAATTCATTTAATATAAATTGAAAAAAATTTATTAATACTTGAAAATATTTTTAGAAAGAATGGTTTTGATGGAACATACATTTCTGACCGAAGAGAGAAGTAATGTATGACTTTCTAAAAAACACTTTCTTGGTCATATTTTGTACCAAAGTGTAGGAAAATGAAAAAAAAAGTGTGTATAATTAATATTCATATTATGATTATATTCATCACTAAACATAAAATATGTATCATAATATTTTATCAATGGAAGAATAATCAAAAATAATCTCGATAAAACATGAGATTGTTTCAATAAACTCTTACCGGTTTGTAACATTGAATAATACTACCCATGTAAGAAAATAAAATTAAAATAAGATTAAAATTTTATTAATATAATTATATTCATTATTTAACATGTAAAAGTATGCATATGAACTTCATAGATTTATATAAATGCATAACCAGACTTGTGTAACAAAGATTGAAATTTAGGACAAAATTACTCTGCCAATTTGTATTATTTTGAAACATAAACCCCATGAAAAAAATATCATAAAATTTATAATTAAATAACATTAAATTTATTCATAATAATAAAATAATTAATATATGGTAATTAAATATACCACATAAAATAATTTAGTGGTGTATAAGAAATTTATCTCATGGAAATAAATAGTAAGATATAATTCCCTTACCATGGGTCTTGACTCTCGTCGTACTGGTTAAAACATCATATATAATAAATGTAATATTATTTAAATAATTTAATGAACTATATTATTATATATAATTCCATATATTTTATGATTATGACTATATATTACCCTCTTGTTAATAATTTCATGTTAAGGTTACACTTCAGGTAATATTCGCTTTTATTTTTGCACATGTCTTAATTTGTAATATATTTTGTCCTTATACATATAGAATTATTTGAGGAATGTAAAACATTTTATAAATATAATATATATTCTCTATATATTTATTTTAATAATCCATATAATGTAGAAGTATAAAATGGAATACATCATTCTTGGAAACAATAGGTCGTACGTACGCATCAATAATGATTCGAATTTATTGACATATGGAATAAAACTTTGTAAGTATAAAATATTTATATGTATATATGTATATATGTATATAATAACATTACATATAAATATTGTTTTATATATATCATATACATTAAATAAACATATCCTTAATATATTCTATATAGTGTGTGAACGAATCACATCGGTTTGAGGGGGAGGTAGTCTACACTTCCTCAAATGAAATGATCTTATTTAAACAAGATAAAAAGCATAAGGGTATGTTCTAAATAAAAAATAAAAAATAAATTATAAATTATAAATTTCATATATATCATACATAAATATAATTTTCATCATTATTTCCACCAAGAGAGACGGTAGATGAAAAAGTAGCAATCATTATTTTGTGTGGCAGTAGTTTGTTTTACACATAAATAGTATATTCGTAACCCAATAGATGTATGTGTGTGTAAGTGTAGGAATAAAAAATAGAATAACAATTCTACTATATTTAAGATATTTTTTTATAAAATGATGGAATACGTTGATTTTTTTGGGTGTGGAATGGAAATAAAAGTAGGGATCATGAGGGTGGGAGATACTTCATAATTAGGTTCCTCCTTTTGGTTTTCACCAAATTGATACCTTGGAATTATTTATGATAAAAAAGTGGATTCAATGATTAATTAATGGAAAATTGGAATTTTTTTGGGTGGATGATTGTGCAACATAAGTGGTTTGAGAGGTTTGAGGATGTGGGGGAGGGGTGGACTTTTACAATGACAGGAAAGGACACACAAAGAATTTTTGAAAACAGGTTAGGTGTAACAAGGTTTGTAACAACAAGAAGACATACAAAAATAAATAAATTTTAGGGAATATATATTTATATTGAATTTTTTTGGATTAGTTTCTTGGTTATTTTGTACCTTATGTTTAAGTATTATTACCTTTTTAAGATTAATTTCACTTCAATCGTTGTAATTAATTTTAATTACTTTTACTAATATTTTTGATAAATAATAAGTTTAACATATTAGAAATTAAAAAAATATAATTAAAAATATTGAATCCATTTTACCAAATTAAAAACCTATAAATGATATAAATTAATTTCAAATTAATCTTGCAGATAGGATGACGATGCAGGTTTTAAAAGTAAAAACATTCATATGGTTGCTATGTTTTTATATTCAATTTCATTGTGAAAATTATAGAAATTACCAAAATTGTATTATTTGATAATAATATGATCTAATTAGTCTAGTAAAACAATTTTAAATATTATTTATCCTTATAAATAAATTAGCGGAAAATTATGTTTTGAATTAAATTTAATTATTTTTCACTATTCATCCAAAAAATAAAACATCACAGAAAATTACCAAAATTATAAAATAACATAATATTTATGATTCTATTAAAAATATTAATTTTACTTTGAAATATTGTATTGATTAAACTTCCATAATTTTTATTTAAAACATGTTCTCCATTAAATGGATTTAAAACCGCTTTAATAAAAATATAGCTTTTTATTTGTAATGTTAGGGTTATTCTCATCGTATTCATATAAAATCAATTGAATGAATATAAAAATATATTTTTGAAAATGTCACATATATATTATGTTAATATCATTAACCAATAGTTATTAATTTTACTTTTTATGATAAATCGTATTTTTACCTAAAAATAGTGTTTTATTTAATCATTCCAATTATATTCATTTGGTTTCTATATTATGTTTCTAATTAACAGGTTACTATTGAATTTATATGTAAGAACATGAATCTTCTTTTTAGGTATGAATCTTTTTTTCTTATGTTTTGAGGAAAAGAGGAGAATCTGGAAATGTATGGAGTACACACTGTGTACTTTGGAGCACACGTCGTGGACCCAGTTGCCATGGGTGGCCGTATACTAATTGTGTAACGACCGAGTACATGGGCATGTGGGGTGACCTGGAGACCATTTAAAGAGGATACCAGTTAATGCAAGTACACACCATTTACCCTTGAAGAACATGCCATGTGATTTATTTTTATTTCATTAAACAGACTAGGGTCTCATATTGTTCACAGAAATACCTTATTCTTCGTTCGTCTCATCCGAGAGTCTCTGTATGGCACGATTCTTCTCCGGGCCCCCGACTCGTAATCTATTATCCGAATCGAACTCTCTCAGTTACATTGGAATCACATTGGTGAGTTCTTCCTTCTTCTAGAGTCTCGTTCCTTGATTTATCCTCTCTCGTGAGATATTATTGGTTGAAATTTTTTTATGTTTTTGTAGATCTACCATGTTCAAGGTCGATTCAAGGGCCGACATCAGAGTATATTGATCGTGAAACACTGAGGTATGTGGTTTGTGCATTTCTATATTTACCCATTGAATATTATGTAAAAACATTCCCAATAACCTAGAATGGGGTATTGAGCATTTATAGATTCTAACCTTGTTAATGTCGTCTATTCTTGTATTGGTTGAGTTAGGGATCTTGTTTGCGAATTGGGTTAATTTCCATTCTATGGATGCATTTTTTCATACTTGTTTTGATATTGACTGGTTGGCCTTGCTTTACCTGTTATGATTCATCCTTTCCATGCCTAGTATTTTTAGTATGAAGTGATTTTGTTTGATGATGTGATAGGTTTTTTAGTTGTTTATCCAAGTAGTACATTTAGGTTTACTTTGGTTGTTGAACATCGTTTGTGCACAATTACTTTACACAGGGATGTGGGAACTGGGTGTAGTGAGACCATATAGGGAATTCACATTGATTGATTATTCATAGGGTCTATTATTATTTTATAATGCTATGAGACTATATAGGGGATTTACGTTATGTACTCCCCCGGAGTGTATACAGTTCTGTTACGAGATCACATGAGGAATTGATGTTGAGGGATTCCTTAGAGTGTCTATAGTTTACAGTTAAAATACTATAGGGGTAATTGATTATGATTTCTTCCCCAGAGAGTCTTTTATTACATGAGACCAAAGGGCTAGACTTTGTGAGCTATCCCAGAGGTTCGTTATATATGTTTTTTTAATTTGAACCAGAGGGGTTAGGCTGTGAGAACTACCCAGAGGGTTACTTGAGATTGCTGGTTGTACCAAAGGGGATAGTCTGTGAGAACATTCCCATAGGTTTTCTTGTTTTTTTGTTTGGTTGATTAAATTTTTAAATGTTAATGATGTAATTAAAACTGTAGGATTGTTTACTTTTGAGTACTTCCTTGTTTACTTCTTTGTTTTTCTTATTGCATGTCATATATATTCACTGATTGTTAGGAATAGATCTTTGGGTGGTTTCCTACTGCTATTCGTCTGACCCCATGTTTGGGTCATGCTTTTGAGCCCAAATAGATAATTTTTTTTCAATTATAGATAATGGAAAGCACCATTCTACTTCAGGTACTTGATTCCTAGGGAGTTGGAGAGCATGGGAACAAGCTGAGGATTGCAATGCTACCTAAGTTTTTTATCCTTGTACTTTGGTTTATTACAGTATTATAGAATTTTGACATGTTTGGATGTTTTCCTAGACATATGTATCATGCATCATTTATATATGTCCCCTAGTTGATTATTTCTTTCAGTCCTCTATTGTATACCTACATCATGTTTTTACGGCTTACGTTATTATAAATATTTTTATTTCTATGGTGTTACTCTTCCAGTGAGGTCATAGTTTCCCAACTATCATAGAAAAGGCCCTCACTGCTAGTCGGTAGCCTCTGGAATTTTGGGAAATGTGATTGAGGCCAAGTGACCAACTAGGTATGGGGAACCTCTGCGCAGCACCAGGAACTGGGTTGTTACAAAGTGGTATCAGAGGAATGTTCTTTTCTTCTTTACTTTCTGTTTGGAGCCTATATCCAAGTATAGGAATAATGGGTACTTGGTAAAAAGTTTTTCCTGGGAGTAGCTAACCCATTTATAGGGATAATCTAATTTACCTCTTATGCTGTGATTTTTTATGGAATTGAAATTATTACAATTGATTCGATTTCACCATTGGTCGATTCAAATGTTTTGTATTGTTATCATTGATAATATTGAGGTTCTATTTCTATTGCAACATGATGAGATGACGGTATTCCATCTCATACATTATATAGGTACTTGCTAGAAATCACATGTCATACATTCTTTTCATTCCATTTGGGATGCATTACCGACTATATGTTATTGTGATAGTTGTTTTACTAGGTATGCATGTTGTTTTGATATATTCCTTGATATAATACCTACTATTTCATGGGGTATTGGATTGTGTAATATTTTGTTTGAATGAATTCAAAACATTGGTTCATGAGGTGTTATGGTCCCTCATGGACCAGAATTTTGTGGATCATTACTCTATTATGTTTGTATATGACATGTTGAAGATTCCAGTATTTTATTCACAGTGCGTACAGGGCCTCACATATTGGAATTTGGCACTTTAATATCTATTTTAGTGTTTTCTAGGTTTCAGAGTATTTTCTTAATGCTTACCATCTAGAAAACCCTATAATACACAGCGTGTAATAATAAATACATGCCATGTATCCTTTTGTTCGAGAAGGAACTATTTTTCCTAAGTACACACCATGTAATTATGTACACACCATGTAGTCTCTAACCATGTCACTGGTTGTGTGGGTAGAGATAAAGGGTTGGAAAATCTTTGGGGGACACAACATGTACCAGTTGTATAAGTCTTGTTGTAGAGACCTTGTGTCTGGTCATGTGACTAATGACATGAGAGGATGATGGGTAGCTGGTACACACCGTGTCTGGAGAAAACACACCATGTAGATTCATCCGTGTAACTAGTCATGTGAATAACTACATGGGTTGGTGAAGTACGTCTAGTATACGTTGTGTCTGGCACAAACACATCGTGTAATTTTGTTCTAGGGGAACCGTGTGGGTTAGATGTGTAGAAGAACTCAGGCAGGGAGAACATGATTCAATTATATTTTGTGACATGGAATAACACACTATGTGTATGGGGAGTTACATAGCCAGGGTTGGAAGGAGTACACGCCCATGTTAAGACTTAAAGGAACATGGCGTGTAAGGAACAAACGCGCCATTTATCCATGTTTTGGAGAACATTAATGCTTTCCTTTCTCTTGTTCCATTATTGAACTTCTAAGTTTTAGCCCTTGATAATATTAATCTATGTTGTGTTCCTAAACGTATAGAGTTAGGCCAATGAGACGTCTTCCAGTTATACACCACATACAAGGAAGTGATCAGACACTGGACATGGTTGATCATGGACCAACAGCAGATCCTCTAGTTGTGTCTATCGTGGAACCGGCCATCATTCTGGATACAGGAGATGATGCACATTTTTATGAAGTCTTCATGAGATTTATGTAAACCTTATAGGAAGAATCACATCATGCCCTGTCTATGTTAGAGTTGATGCAGGTTTTTCAGCAGCAGCAACATCCCACTTTCTCAGGGGATGGAGGACCTCAGGTTGATGATTCATGGTTAGAGGCCATAATATCTATCTTTGAGCATCTGAAGATTCCTCTATAGAGGAGGTTGAATCTCACTATGTACATTCTATGGTATTCTTCCAATATATGGTGGGATGTGATTTCATGGGTAGGGTGCCAGCAGGGTTTGGTTTGGACTGAGTTTCAGCAAACATTCTATGATTACTTCTACCTGGAGTCTTTGAGGGCTGACCAAGCCAAAGAGTTCATGAGTCTGAAATAGGGTACTCTTTCTATCATGGAGTATTATTCTCACTTCATGGATCTACAATGCTTCACACCTATTCTAGTGGGTGATTATCTCTTAAAAGAAAGAAATTTTTAGTATGGTCTCATGCATGACATCTGATCTCATGTGAACATCTTCAGGTTGACTTTCATATCATCTCTAGTCAACCAGAAGCTGATCACAGAGCGCAGCCTAAGGGATTCTAGAGCTGTGGGCCTGGACGGTTCGACAAACAGAGTTAGTTCTTCTCTAGCTGATTGAAGGAAGCACCACAGGGAGTCTACACATGGAGATCTGATTTGGTGAGATACACCTTTAGTTAACCAGGTGGTATGCTACCAGTGTGGGAGGGGCAGGCATATGAAGTCATAGTTCCTGAGATACCCAGTCGAGTGCCGATCTTGCAGCAATATGGGCCATCTTCATAACTTTTTTCCGTTACTCCCACCAGCAGCTAGTGACATGGATTACTCTATGAATCTACATTAAGGATTAGCACCACCCATTTCTCAACAGTCTAATCAGGCAATTCAGGATGAGGTTTCAGTCGTGGATGTGGTAGCCAGTTACCAGGCATTCAGTGACAATAGGGTGGGTCGGCTCAAGGTGGTCTAGTTGGGTCATAGAGTTGTGGTATAGGCCAGACTTTTGTAGTGGAGCAGACCTAGGAAGATCATTATTCTGGACCCTCTACAGTTCAAGGTACGATCCAAGTTTCCTCAGATTTAGGTTTTGCACTTTTTGATACAGGGGCTTACCAGAGTTTTATATCTATTTCTTTTGTAGATAGACATGGGATCTATATCTTTTCTTATACCGATGTCTTGATGTTGCAAACTCCATTGAGGAGAAGAATGGATTGTGTACAACAGTGCATGTAATTCCCTCTAGAGGTTGGGGGGTGTCACTACCTATGGGAACTCTTTGTCTTAGAGATGACGGGCTATGATGTCATTCTCAGAATGGACTGGTTATTTCCCTTACAGGATATTGTCGACTGCTATCTCCACAGGGTGAGTTTCATATCACAATAGGGAAGATCATTTCTTTATATGGGTGAATGGGATGTCTTGGATATTAGAGAGAGACCCAAGCTTCAGGGGTTGGGAGGAGTTACAACCCAGATTGTTAGTCTATATCTGGATGACTGGGGCACTTCACAAATGGACGCTCCCCCAATGGTGGATCGTTTTAGGGATGTATTTCGAGAAGAATTCATTGGTTTACCTCCAGAGATATTGGTATAATTTTCTATTGAGCTCATGCCAGGAGAGGCACTGGTGTCCATTCCTCTTTATAGGATGGCTACACGAGAGTTACAAGAGCTTAAGAAGTAGTTAGAGGAGTTACAGGATAAGTGTTTCATCTTACCTAGTACTTGTTATTGGGGTTCTACTGTCCTGTTTGTAATGAAGGAAGAATATACCCTCAAAATTTGTGTGGATTATCTGAAGTTGAAATAGTTTGCGGTTATGAACTGATATCCCTTACCGAGAATTGATGATATCTTTTATCCTCTTCAAGGATCCAAGGTGTTTTCGAAGATTGACTTGAGATATGGTTATCATCAGTTTTGCATTAGACCATCTAATATACCTCTTACAGCCTTTTGGAAAAGGTATGGTGTATATGAGTATGTGGTTATACCGTTCAGTCTCACATACACTCCTGTAATTTTTATGGCACTGATGAACTGAGTGTTACATTAATACATGGATTCTTTCATGGTAGTCTTCGTGGATGATATCTTGGTGTACTCTCACACTCAACATGAACATTCCTCCCATCTTGAGATTATTTTTAGTACACTAAGAGAGCATCAGTTATATGCTAAGCTCTCAAAATACCACTTTTGGATGGACCAAATTCACTTCTATGGTCATGTTATCTCAGAGACATGGGTGTCAGTAGACCCATAGAATGTGATAGAAATAGTTTATATGTCCCATGTATGTGATCTAGATATATAATGTTATAAAATTGTCATATATTCATATATTTATTTATGATGAATCGCATGACATCAATTGGGGAATGATAAAATTTAAGGATTTTTCAATTTTTGCGGAGTAGCCAATGGATATCCAATACCACTCAGATAATTTAATGCATCAGAATGTTGTTCCATTTTTTTCTTGTGGATACTTGGTTGAATAATGGATAAAACCATAGAATGTTAGATGGATATGACACTCCATATCTGGAGTCATTTGATGTTTATCAGTTCTCTTGTAGAAATTCTTAATTATCTAGTTTTTGACCATTATCAGAATTGTGAGATTTTTTTCTCTTCATCGATGATTTTTTTGTTGACATGATCTTATTTAAGAGGTATCTCCCCCATGAGATTGTTTAGGAGAAATTTGTTAGTTTTTTTTGGGTATATCACTTTATCCCTCTGAGTGAAATTGTTGATCTCTTATGATAGTTAAATTTTGAGAGGTATCTTGTTGGGTGGCTATTTATATAACCAATTTCATTTAATTCTCTCTCAGTTAGTCATAAATTCTCTTGGATGATAATTTTTTTATACATATCATACGTAAAGTATTAGGTCAATTTTTTCTATCCATTTTCTTGTTTTCAATTATTATGGTTTATAGAAGAGGTCAAGAATAAGTTTAGTCGAGTTTGGGAGTTGAAATATAGTTATAGAATGAGTTCGTGATGTAAAAAATAGGTAATTTCATGAATGGATCGTTTATCATTGATGTGGTTATTTATTACTTTTGTTTGAGATTCTTTCATAGTGCAAGTAATGACCTGTAATATGTATTAAATACTTGAATTTATATCGATTTAAACTCGTTAAATCTATCTTTGAGAACTCTTGAAATTAATATAAAGATCAAGATATGAATTAATCCAAGGACTATTAGATATAGGTGATATGTTTTTAGTATTTATTAATCACGATATATTAATTACATGAATTCCCAATTCATTTCATGAATTTATATCTAGAATATTTATTATACTTCTAATTTCCCCAGTGATGTTTTTTCAAAACCACTAATTATCTCCCAACTCCATGTGTCCAAAGGTTCTTCATTTGGTTGCTTTCAATCTCTTTGATAGGGATTCATCCCGATATTCCTATGTTTATCTCAATGTAATTTTTGGTGAGTATTACCTATTTTTTTGTTTCTATCTGATCGATCTTATTTCCTACTATTCATTATTTCCATGATGGTGACTAATTCCCTTTGTTCTTACAGATTTATTTATATGTTTATTGGGCTGGTTATGGAATAGAATTATTAGAGGGATTTATTTTTTATACTAGATACGTAATGATAGATTTTGTTACAGTTATTTTCTTGATCAATCAATATTGAATCCCTTAGGGTTGGGTATTTTTTACCACTCTTATTATTTAGTATTAAATAATACTATTATCATGATTTATTATATGAAGGATAGTGTAATTAACATTTATAGTGAAAAATCTAGTTTAATGAATGAATTGGAATATTGTTATAGTAATTTCATGTTTTTCAACCATGATAATGGTTTTCTACATGATTTTATAGATAGTGTGAAATCTATGTTTATTCATTGGATAGTATAATGACCTAGTCATGAAATACATTAACATTACATTAATTTTGTGAATAATTTTAAATATTATATATATAGATGCCCAAATAACTTAATTGTTCTAGTTTCATTGGATACTTGTTAACATAAACATAGGTACATTAGCGAGCTGCATTATACCCCACTGGGTTCTTTATGAATAACACACTTCTTAGTCATAAAATAATTAATAAATATATTCATAACTTGGAGAATGGAACATAAAAAGAGGTGAGATATGATTCTTAGTAAGGGTAAACAAGGAAAATTTGAAATCATAAACATGGTAATATGGGTATAAGGATATGATCATAACCTTAGAAAACCATACTGTGCAAATAAAATAACATAATCATGAATAATATCATATATCTCGAAATATAATAAGACATTAATCGTAGAGAAAAAGTACATAATCCATTAAATAATAACTTTAGAATAATACGTGGAATTGTGGCATGCATAAACTTGTGATACAATTCCATATAAGTCAGGATGCATAGCTAGAACATATTAAGGCACTTTATGAAAACTGCACTTATTAGTTGGGACACACCACTATCCCCTTTTATAGTTATTTCATTGTAAGGGATCAGGTTTACCCATTTTCCCATAGTGGATCATGCTTCAATATATTCCATTTTCATGGTGTCTACACCTATTGGGTAGGACACCCCACCATCCCCAGTCACAGTCATTTCCCTATAAGTGATCAGGTTTCCCCAACATCCAATAGTGGATCATGAACCTCATCTTGATTCCCATAATATTCTCATGATATATTAATATTTACCAAATTTATTGGAAGGAGATATAGGTCCCACTTATATCATTATAAAACCATTCATATGCATTCCACATGATAATAAACCTATCATTATATCATGAACCATAAAAAGTGATGGGTTTTATAAACATAAAATCATAACCCACAAAATGAAATGGGTATCATCAAAATTTAGTCATAACAAAAACTATGGATAATAGATAGAATTAATAATACATTAATCAATGAATAAACCATGAGAAGAAGTGGGGTTTAAAATCATATAAACCGTGTAATAGAAATATCTTTCATAAGCATTATTCCATAAAAAAACATTCAAGATAGATTATGAGTGAAACCTTTGGATTATTTCATATAAGGGAATAAGTAACATCAAATGATGTCATCTAGGAAGGAAAATTACTAGGAAATATATTTTTGAAAACATATCTTAAGGAAAAAATATTTATTCTTTTAAAATCCCTTTTAAAACATAAAAACATTAGAAAATCATTTTCATTGAGAATTCATTGAAAAAATGAATAGAGGATTGAAATTATTTTGAAAACATATGGATAATAGATAGAATTAATAATACAGTCATCAATGAATAAACCATGTGAAGAAGAAGGGTTTAAAATCATATAACCCATGTAATATAAATAGGTTTGATAAGCATTATTACATAAAAAAATAAAACATTCATGATTGATTATGAATGAAAGCTTAGGATTATTTCATATAAGGAAATATGTAGCATCAAATGATGTAATTTTAGAAGAAAAATAACTTATAAATATATTTTTATAAAATATCTTAAGGAAAGCATGATTTCTCCTTTTAAAATACCTTATAGAACATAAAACCTTTAGAAAACCATTTTCTTTGAAAATTCATTGAAAACATAGAATGGAAGATTGAAATAATTTTTAAAACCATTCACTTCAAAGCATGAAAATGTTTTCAAATCAATTTCATTGAAAATAAAATGGAGACAAATAAAAAAAATTAAAACATTTTATAAAATAATTTCTATTTAAATTTCATTAAAATTTTCTGAAAAATACATGAAAATTTTTTAGAAATCTTGATTTTAAATGGACATAGATTTGTGACCGAAGAGATTGGTGGGGTCTGAATTTCATAAAATACTTAAGAAATAATATTTATAACAAAGTGTTTAAAAATGTTACCAATACTTTACTATGTCCTTAATATACAAAGTATAATAATGTTCATAATTTCTCTTAAGTTATAGATCATAAAATTTCATGAATTGAAGCATAATTATATATAATCTTGATAAACAATGACACTGTTTCAATAAACTCTTACCACTTAGTAACAACTAATAATAATTCATGTATAAAAAATAAATTATATAAAGTTCAAAATATCATAAATTTAAGAATATTCATTATTTAATATTTCTAATGTAGTATATACACCTAAATTAAATATTTTCATAACATGGTATGCGTCTCAAAAGAGAAAAATTGGGACAAAAATTACATTACATATTTTGCAACATTAGAAACCTAAAACCTATGAAGAAATATAATTAAATTGATATATAAATACACATAATTTCCTTTATAATAATAATAGAATTAATTATTTTAATTATATATAACACAAAGAATTAATTAGTGGGGTATAAATAATTTATCTCACTGAAATAAAACATGAGTTGAAATTTCCTTACCATGAGTCATGACTCTCATCATACTCATTAAGACCAAATATATAATGAATTTATATTTATTATAAATATTTTCAAAAAAAATATTATTATATTTAATAACATATATGTTCTTATTATTAGTTTTATCTTGCCTTATTTTTGAAAATTGCATGTTAAGGTCACACTTTGAGAAATATTATCTTTTGTTTGCAAATGTCTTAATTTTTTATGACTTTGGTCCTTATACATATATCATCATTTCCATAATTTGAACCATGATATAGATATAATTTATATTCATTATATTTATATTATAATAATCTATATAATAGATAAGTTTGAAATTTAAATCGTCGTTCATGGAGATGGTAGGTCGTACGTATGCACGAATGTTGCTTCTATTTTATTGATCTATTGAAAGAAAGAGTGTAAATGACATATATGTATATGTTTATAAGAATATTTTTCATTAATGTTACAATATTATTTTCTATATATAGTATATTATCAATAAACATATCATTAATACATTTTATAAATTTTTTAAATAAATCTCATAATTTTGAGGGGATGGTAGTCAACACTTCCACAAAAGAAATTATCAAATTTACACAAGATTGAAAGAACATGGTTATGTACAAAATAAAAATTATATAAGAATAAATCCATTATAAATATTATATATATATAATATAAATATATTTTCCTTCATAATATACACCATAAGTGGTGGTAACGAAATAATGAACAGTTATCGTTCTGTGAGGTGATAGTTCAGGGAGTAGAGAATGTAAATAAAATAAATGAGCTTTCGGGAGAGTGTTACCTTTTAATCGGGTCACTTGTTTTGGTTTTCACCAAAGGGATTCATTATAAGTCTTTGTGAAAAAATATGAATTAAATATCAATTTATTATTTTGGGATTTTTATTTGGTATATCCTTAATGAACCTAAGTTGTATTAGTTGTGTTAGGAAATTGGAGAAGTGGTGGACTTTTATACAGAAGGGAAATGACATTGTTGGTATTTCTGAAAACAGGTTTGGTGTATCCATGTTATTCCCAAAACAAATACATACCAAACCAAAAAAACAATAATTGAAGGTTTATGGACGAAATTTGGACATAAAAATGGAGTTTTGAAAGCTGTCTTGGTCAGTTGGTCCCTTGAGAATAAGGTTTATTTCCCTCTTATCCTTAATTACGCTTAAATCGTTGTAATTAATTTTAATTAATTCTACTATATATTTGGTCAAATATTATGTTAAAATTAGTAAATATTAGTAATTATTATAATTCCAAATATGGAATATTTTTTTTTCTTATTAAAAAAAAAGTGTTATAAATTAATTTAAAATTAATCATGGAGATGGGACAACAATGAATATTCTTAAAGTAAAAACTTTTAAAAGAATATTATATTGCAATATTCAATTTCATTGTGAAATTGATTCCTCTGACCAAAAATGGATTAATTGATAAAAATATTATGTAATTTTAATTTAACACAAATTTAAAATATAAATTATCCTTGTAAAAAAATTATATGAAAAATTAGTTTTGAATTAAAATTCATAATTTTTCACTATTCATCCAAAAATGAAATATCACAGAAAAGTACAAAAAATTATCCTAGACTAATATTTATGATTATAATATAATTATGATGTTTATTTTTAAAAATTTGGTTTATTAAAGGTCTATTATTTATATTTAAAATTAATTTCTCCATTAAATGGCATCAAAACTCATTTTATAAAAATATAGGTTTTTATTTGTAATCATAGGGCTGATCTCATCTTACGCATATAAAATAAATTGGATTATTATAAAAATAATTTTTTTGAATAAGTAACATTAAAATTTAACTAATATCATTAGATTTTAGTAAGTAATTTCACTTATTATAAAAAAAATCTTTTTAAAATAAAAAAACTTTATAAAATCATTCCCATTATATTAATTTGGATTCTATATTATTTTATAATTAACAGAAAAAAAATTAATTCAATTATATTTATTCGCATTACTGTTAATACTATAATTTTCAATTTAATGGCTATGCCATATCTTAATAAATAGTTATTTTTTAATAATGAATTATTTTTTGGTAATAGTCGGTCTTAATTGTTACACAAGACATCGAGGAAATTCATTGTTTCATGTAACGTAAGCTAATATCAGTGTTCTGGGTTGAGAAATATAACATTTATGTTACATGTCATGTATGATTAACTTTTTCTTCTATAAAACACAATCTGGACAAGTGATTTAATATAAAATAATTTACTTCTAGTACAGTGTGAAATAAAAAAAATATCAAAAATTATAATTTATTTAAAAAATATTCATAAAATTTCGGGGAGATACATTCTACCCACGTTAAATAAATTTTGACCTCAAACATGTTTTGGGTTATAAATGATTTGAACTTGGAAATTTATTTCATAGAAACCTACATTGTAAAACTAAATCCTAAAACTTACATTAAAAAGTACTATAAGAAACATAATTGGTAACTAAAGTAATATATAATTTTGGTTCCACATAAGATAAAATAAGTGGGAAGTAAGGACATGGAAATTGAGTAAAAATGAAAATATTCATAGGGATTTATTGAGCTCATTAATCACAAACAAGTTAATAATAAACTAAATATTTAGGGACTCAAATTCTTAAATTTTTTATTATTTAAAAGGCCATAGATTCAACTAAAATTATTATATTAGGATAAAACATTTTTAATACTATTCTATATTTGAGTAATTATTTTATTGAACAATAATGTAAAGAAATATACATACTTTATATGTTTATATAAATAAAATTTCATTCCTGGTTATGCATTTATCTATTTCTAATTTATCGATTACTTCATGAAATGGATGCATAAAACTTAAAATTGACGCCTGAAGTACTAAAATATAGTTTTAGTAGATCGTAAGGCCCATAAAAGATTGAAAAGTGTAACAATTCATCTGTAAAATAATTTCAAATAAAAATAGTTAATACATTAATCTCTATGCATAAAATGATACACTATTGATCCATCATAAGTATTTATTCATAAAAAATAATTATATATTAAACAGAACATTGTGTATGCTTGTGGTAGGCATAAAATGCATATCGTCTTTCCTTCAGGGGTTCATGACCCACGACCTTGCCAGACCATATTATTTATCACATGAAATACATGATTTACTTTTATAGAACCACACTAATATAAATTCGAAAATGTTATGGACATCCTTGAAATAAGTTTAAACATTAAATGTAATTTCAACTAAGGTTTTCACTACAAGATCAATACATAAATACTTACTCTGAAGTTTAACTTAATCTTTTTAGGAATGGTTAACCATATAGAGCTTTTGAAAGTTGAAAATACAAATCAATTGAAATATGGTCATGAAATCAAATTAGCATTGATCCCTAATATATTGAAAAGTAACTCTTTGTTGTTACCTTCCAAACATGTTAATATCCTTAGTGTATATTCTATTGAAACATGGTAATGACTAGAATTACCATAAATAATTATTGAAAATATGCATGTTTCCTTATTCAAAATATGTTGGATTTATATTTTAAATAAAAAATTCTTATTCTCTATCCATGATTGTATAAAAAAATTATTAAAAAATCCTTAATCGATTCAAAGCTGATAAGTAAAATCAAATTTAATCATCTATATCAAATATATCAATATAAAAAATCAGTATCCCAACAAAAATAATATATTAAGATTTACATTCCCTTAATCAAATTATCACATGTTAATGTAATCACTTTTCCACCTCACCATCACTATTAAACATATCCTTTATAATTTTAAAATAAATTATTCTAAAAAAATATATATATATATTTCCAAATTTTTATAATTTAATAATTTAATTTTATGATATATAAACTTTAATAATCCAGGTTTAGTCTTAAAACATTACATAGAAATTATCAACTTATTACTTAATACCTCTTTCCAAGAATATTAATTATGAATAATTTTATAACATTTATCAAACTTAATTTTATCATGATTATCAATAATACTATAAAAACACATAACTTCAAATTTCATTCATGGTATCTTCATCATCAGCATAAAAACCATTACTAGTACCACATTCCATATTTTTATCATTATCCTTCCATTTAAGACATTGGTTTTCATAATTCCAATAAATTCCATGTTGAAATAAATCATAAATTTATAATACCATTGGTAGGAAAACATTCTCACACACTAAATTAAAAGAATTATTCATTTTCCATTTGAAGATACATTATTTTTTTACATCTTTTCCACAGTCCAAACACCTTCATCTTCCTCTAAGATATTCACTTGGTTGACACTTTCCAAATCCATGGCACAAAGGAACCCAAATACTCTTTCCCCTATAGTCTATAATACTTAAACATTCTGTGAACTTCATTATTATCTCCATTAGTGAGGGAGGTAGTTGGGTAAGGTATATGTTTTTGATCATGTTCCATTAAAATTGATTAGACATGATCACAACATCCTTCACTCTATTGTAAATTTAATCTTACATATCATCAATAGATTTTAGATCACATTAAATGTTTATCATGTTCCTTATCATTCCATACATTGGTTAAAACCACAAAGAATTTAATAATAAATAATAATCACAGTGAGGAAACAAATAGTCATAAAATGATACTTATGGGATATATAGATTATGAAAACATATTTAATCTATGAAAAATTATATTTATAAATGGTTATTCATAGTCATATTCTATTTAAACCATTCATAATGTTTAATTAAGGGTTTGTGAATTTATAAAGCATATCCCCTAAGAGTGTTAAACCAGGTATACAAAACTGCCAATTTTCACATACCAAATTACACAGAGTTAGGCCAGGGTCATCTTATCAGATTTTTCTCCTCTAGTTACATCTCTACGTGATCCAAATCTCCTTATAGTAACTAGACAGTGATGTATTTCATAGAAACCACTTACTCTATCCATTACCAAAATTATAGTTCATTTCCCTAAACATTAGACCATCATTATAATAATCTATAGATACATCCATAGATATTTTTAAATAATTATCCCTAGAGGTATCACTAAAGTTTTTCATCCTAGTTTCTAAATTTTAACTAAACCATAATTCTTATACCAATTATAAATACACATTCATGAAAAACCTTATCATTTCAGGAATTTTACAGAATAATTTAAACATTACATAAATAGAAGAAAAAATACAGTAATTGATCTACTTCCTTTTGAGTCATTGGATCATGAATAATGTTACATTAGGGAACTACAAAATACCCTACTTGTTTTCTCATGACTTACACCCTTCTTGAGAACATCATACATAATACATATCTTTATAAATTGCAGAATTAAACATAAAAGGGGTGATCTGAGATGTTTAGGAAGGGTAAAAAAGGGAGACATGTATGTTTAATAATGATTATAAGGGTATGAGAGTTTTATCATAACATTATATGATTATACAAAATATATCAAATATCATAAACATAAATAATGGCATAGATTATGGCAGTTCATAAGGCATTAATTTCATGGAAATAAAAAAAATATGTCATGAAATCACAACATAGGACTAAGACATCATATTTTGTCATGAATAATCATTAGATATAATTCTATATATGTCATGAAACATTTCTAGAACATATCAACTCACATTATGGGAATAACATAATGGGAATGACACACCTCTATCCATACTCGTAGTCCTTTCCTTGTAAGGGATCTGGTTTCACCATCATCCCATAGCAGATTAGGTTTCCCCATATTCCTAGATTGGATCAAGTTTTCCCATACTCCATCATTATTAATACTACACCTACGGGGCAGGCACACCACCATCCCTTGTCGTAGTCATTTCCTTGTAACGGGTGAAGTTTCCCCATCTCATCATAGTTGATCAAGACCGTCAACGTGGTTCCCATTTTTTTCTCATGAGATAGTAATCATTACGCAATTCATTGGAGTGAGATATAGGTCCTAAAAACCATATCATAAAATAATTTATACATGTTCCACAAGATAATAAAACAGTCATAATATCATGATCTATAAGAAGATATGGGTTTTATAAATATCAATTCCTAACCCATGAAAAGAAATATTTATCATTAACATTTCATCACATAATAATATATGAAAAATATATAGGTTTCATAATCCATTAATCAAATAATAATCCATTAAAATAAGTGGGTTTCAAAATCATATAACCCTTGGAATAAAAATGGGTGTTATATTAATCATTCAATCAAAACAGAAACCATTCATGATTTAATATTAATGCATCCTTTGGATTATTTCCTATAATGGAATGATTAACATCAATGGACGTCATATTATAGTGAAAATAACTTTGAAATATATTTTGAAAACATTTCTGGAGGAAAATAACCTTTCTTTGTGGAAAATAGTTTTAAAAACAAAAAACCATTATAAAACCATTTTAATTGAAAATGCATTGAAATTATAGAATAAAGGTTTGAAATTGTTTTGAAAACAATTTCACATGGAAACATATAAAATAATTATTAAATAATTGTGAAAACATTTTTCATTGAAAAAATATAAATTATATAGTTTGAAAAATATTTCATTGAAATCACATTGAATCATATAAATAAATCTTAAAACTTTTTTTTGAATTTGATTTTCTTTAAAAACATGTAATAGAATCTTGAAAACAATATTGACAATCATTTATTTAAAAATAATTAGAATACATATAAATAATTATTCAAAATCTATTATAACACCTTTTTCATTAAATATAAACTGAAAAAATATTAATAATACTTGAATTTTGTTTTAGAAAAAATGGTTTTGATGGAAAATAGATTTTTGACCGAGGAGATAAGTAATGTATGACTTTCTAAAAAACACTTTCTTGGTCATATTATGTACCAAAGTATAGGAAAATAAATGAAATACATGAATATATAATTAATATAAATATTATAATTATATTCATCAGTTATCTTGAAATATGTATCATAATATTTCATCAATGGAAGCATAATAAAAAATAATCTCTATAAAAAATGAGATTGTTTGAAAAAACTCTTACCACATGGAAACATTGAATAATACTACCCAAGTAAGAAAATTAAATTAAATGAAGCTTAAAATATCATTAATATAATTAGATTCATTATTTATTTTGTAAAAGATAGTATATAGACCACATTGAAATATATAGGTGTGTAACAAGACTCATGTCACAAAGATTTAAATATAGTACAAAATTACTCTACCAATTTGGATTATTTTGGAATGTAAACCCCATGACATAAATATCATTAAATTTATAATTATATAACCTTAAATTTACTCATAATAATCGAATAATTCATCTATGATAAGTATATATACCACACCAAATAATTTAGTGGGGTATAAAAAATTGATCTCATGGAAATAAAAAGTATGATATAATTCCCTAACCTTGGTTCTTGACTCCAGTCATACTTATTAAAACATACTATATAATAAATTTAATATTAATATACATATTTTAATGTACTTTATTATTATATCTAATTATATATATGGTATTATTATGACTTTATATTACCTTCATGTTAATAACATCATGTTAAGGTTACACTTCGGGTAATATTCTCTTTGTTTTCTACTCATATCGTAATATGTTATATCTTTTGTCCTTATACATATAACATTATTTAAGGAGTGTAAAAGATTTTATAAATATCATTTATATTATATCTATATATATATTATAATAATCCATAGAATATAGAAGTATTAAATGGAATACATCATTCTTGGAAACGATAGGTCGTACATACGCATGAATGAGGATTCAAATTTATTGACATATTGAATAAAATAATGTAAGTGTAAAATATTTATATTTATATTTGTATATATGTATAAAATATAATTATGTATAAATATTTTTATATATATACATATACATTCAATAAATATATCCTTAATACATTCCATGTAGTGTGTCAACGAATCACATCACATTGAGGGGGAGGTAGTCTACACTTCCTCAAAAGAAATTATCATATTTAAACAAGATGAAAAGCATAAGGGTATGTTCCAAATAAAAAATAAATAAGAATAAATATATTATAAATATCTTATATATCATACATAAATAGATTTTCCATCATTATTCTTACCATGACATATGGTAGAGAAAAATGAGCAATAGTCATTTTGTGAGTCGGTTGTTCATTGTACACATAAATAGTATGTTCATTACCCAACATATGTATGTGTGTGTAAGTATAGGTTTAAAAAAAGAATAAAAATGATATTATATTTAAGATATTTTCTTTATAATACAATGATGGAATAATTTGATGTTAGGGAGTGGAGAATTTGAATTAAAGTAAGGATCTTGAGGGAGGGAGTTAGTTCATAATCAGGTAACTCCTTTTTATTTTCACCAAATGGATACCTTGGAAGTATTTATGCTAAAAAAGAGGATTCAATGAGTTATTTATAGAAATTGGGAATTTTTTTGGAGGATCATGGGGTAACATAAGAGGTTTGAGTGGTGTGAGGATTGGGAGAGGGGTGGCCTTTTATAATGATGAGAAATGACACACATTGAATTTTTGAAAACTAGTTAGGTGTAACAAGGTTTGTAAAAACAAAAAGTAATATAAGAACAAAATAATTATTTTGGAATATATATTGACATATAAATATTTTTGGATTAGTTTATTGGTCAATTGGTGCCTTATGTTTAAGAATTATTTCCTTTTTAAGCTTAAATTCACTTCAATTATTGTAAATAATTTTAATTACTTCTAATTATATTCTTGATAAAAAATAATTTTAACATATTAAAAATTAAAAAAAAATTTAATTAACAATATTTAATCCATTTTACACAATTAAAAAAATTTAAATTGTAGAAATTAATTTAAAAGTTATCCCGCAGATTGAATGATAATGAATGTTTTAAAAGTAAAAACAATTATATGTTTTCAATGTTTTTATATTCAATTTTAATGTTAAAATTATAGATAATACCAAAATTGTATTAATTTATAATAATATGATCTAATTAATCTTTTCATACAATTTTTACTATTATTTATCCTTATAAATAAATTAGCGGAAAATGTTTTTTTGATTTAAAATTATTCATTTTTCACTATTCAGCAAAACTAAAACTTCACAAAAAAGTACCAAAAATATACAAAAACCTAATATTAATGTTTCTATTAAAAATTTTAATTTTACTTTGAAATATTATATTTATTAAATATCCATAAATTTTGATTTAGAATAGGTTCTCCATTAAATGGATTTAAAACTACTTTAATAAAAATATAGATTTTTATATGTAATATTAGGGTTATTCCCATATTATTCATATAAAATCAATTGAATGAATGTAAAAATATATTTTTAAAAATTTCACATTTATATTTAATTAATATCATTCACAATTAGTAATTAATTTAACTTTTTATAATAAATCGAATTTTTACATAAAATGAGTATTTTATAAAATCATACCCTTTATATTCATTTGGTTTCTATATTATTTTTCTAATTAATAGGTTACCATTGAATTCAATTTTAAGAACCCAGATATTCCTTTCAGGTATGAATCTTTTTTTCTAGTGTTTTTGAGTAAAATAGGAGAATCTTGAAATTTAAGTAGTACACGCCATGTACTTTGGAGTACACGTCGTGTACCCAATTTTTGTGGGTAAACGTGTACTGATCGTGTCATGTACCCTTGAAGAACACACCATGTACATTATTTTTATTTCATTAAATGGACTGGGGTCACATCTCATTAACAGAAATACCTTCTTTACAATTCATCTCATCGAGGAGAGACCGTATGACGGGGTTCTTCTCCAGGTCCTCAACTCATCAGTCATTCTTCTAATTGAACTCCGTTGGTTGTGTTGTAATCACATCAATAATTTCTTCCTTCTTTTAGATCCTCGTTCCTTGATCTCTCCTCTCCAATGAGATATTCTCGGTTTAGTGTTTTTGACTTTTTTATAGATCTATAGAGTTCTATGTTGATTCAAGGGCCGATGTTCGAGTATATCGATCGTGAAACATTGAGGTTGGTGTTCTATGCCTTTCCATAGTTATTCTTTAAATATTATGTTCAAAATTTCCCAATACCCAGGAATGGTGTATTTCACATTTAAGGATTTTAACCCTGTTAATGCATGTTATTCTTGGATTACTTGAGTTAGGGATTTTGTTTGCAAATTGGGTTAATTTCCATGAAATGGATGCATTTTCCCATGCTTTTTTAATATTGACCATTTGGTCTATCTTTTCCCATTATGCTACATGGTTTCTATGCCTAGTATTGTTAGAATAGAGTTCTTTTTTTGATGTTGTGATATGCTTTGTAGCTGTTTATCCAAGAAGTACTTTTAGGTTTACTTTGATTACTGAACTTCATTTGTGCATGATTGCTTTACACATGGCTGTAAGAACCTCGTGAAGTGAGACCATAGTGGGAATTGATGTTGAGTTCTTCCTTAGAGTGTTTATTATTATTTTATCATGATGCGAGACTATAGGGGGGATTGACGTTGAGTGCTCCCTCAGAGTGTCTACAGTTCGGTTACGAGACCACAAGAGGAATTGACATTGAGTGCTTCCTTAGAGTGTATGTATTTAATCATTAATATACTATATGGGAAATTTACTGGGATTTCTTCCTCATATAATCTTTGATTACATGATACCAAAGGGGTAGATTGTGTGAGATATCCTAAAGGATCATTATATATTTTTTTGTAATTTGACCCTGATGGGTTAGGCTGTGAGAACAACCTAGAGGGTTACATGAGATTCTTCGTTGAACCAGAGGGGGGTAGGCTAGGAGAAATTTCCCAGAGGTTTTCATGATTTTCTGGTTGGTTGATTAAACTGTAAATGTAAATTATATAATTGAAACTATAGAATTGTTTACTTTTGAGTATTTCCTTATTTACTACTTCATTTTTCTTATTGCATGCCATATGTATTCACTGACTATTAGGCACATATCTTTGGTTGGTTTCCTACTGGGATCCGTCTCACACCCTATTTGGGTTATTATTTTAGGCCCAAATAGATTATATTATTGCAAGTATATATAAGTTAAAGTGCCCTTATACTCCAGGTACTTGATTTTTGTGGAGCTTGAGAACATGGGACCAAGCTGAGTCTTGAGATGCTGCTAGAGTTTATTGGTTTTTTCTTGTTCTTTGGTTTAGTAATGTATTCAATCATTTTGACTTGTTTGGATATTTTCCTAAACATATGTATC
The DNA here is from genome assembly GCA_963277665.1 of Viscum album. NCBI lineage: Eukaryota > Viridiplantae > Streptophyta > Magnoliopsida > Santalales > Viscaceae > Viscum > Viscum album. Next base: position 20,190,856 of record OY728159.1, on the reverse strand, counting down.
GTGCATCATTTATATATGTGCTCCAGTTTTTTTTTCTTTCAGTCTACCACTGTTTACCTACTACATGTTATTAATACTTCCAATATTGTAAATTTTTTTATTTCTATTCTGTTACACTTCCAATGAGGTCATAGTTTCTCCACTAACACACCCTAGTACCTCACTGTTAATCTTCATTATCTGGAGTTTGGGGAAAAGCGCTTGAGTCCATGTGACCAACCGGGTATGGGGTACCTCTGGGCGGCACCCGGAACTGGGACATTACAAAATGATATCAGAGGAATGTTCTTTTCATCATTACTTACTGTTTGGAGCCTATATCCAAGGATAGGAAGGAATAGGTACTTGGTAATAAGTTTTTCTCAAGAGTAGCTAACCCAGGTACAGGGAAAATAAAATTTACCTCATATATTTTGATTTTTTTTGGTTATGGAATAATTACAGATGATTTGTTTTCACTATTGGGCGATTCACTTTTTTTTTTGCTATTATCATTGACAATATTGAGGTTCTATTTCTATTACAACCTGATGATATGAGGGTATTCCATATCATTTATCATATAGTCACTTTCTAGAAATCACATGTCATGCATTCCTTCCAAGCCATTTAGGATGCATTACTGATTGCATGTTGTTGTGATAGGTGTTGTGCTAGATATACATGCTGTTGTGATAGATGTCTTTATAGAATAACGGTTATTTTAAAGGGTATTGGATTGTTTAAGGTTTCCTATGAATGAATTCCAATCATTGGTTTTTGAGGTGTTATGGGCCCTCGTAGACTGGAATTTTGTGGATCATTACTCTGTTATGTTTTTATATGACATGTAGAAGATTCCAATCTTTGATTCTTGGGTAGTATAGTCCCTCACAGATCTGAATTTGGAACTATAATTTTTGTTTCAGTGTTTTATGGATTCTGGAGAAGTTTTTGAGGCTTACTATAGCATCCCAGCATTTTCATACATTACTATTACATCATTTCAAAGATAAACAACATAATAGTATTACACATAGAGGATGAAAAGGTTTAGTGTCTTGGGGAAACTAGGACCATACAAAACAATTACAACATCAAGCTTAAACATTTATTTAATTTCTTCTTTTCTAGCTTTTTATTGGAACTTGTCCTCTCCTTAGTACATGTATCCACCTGAGGATACAAATAAAGATGGGTGAGCTAAAATCCTAGTAAGAGGATAGATAAGAAGAATATAGCATGGGGTGAGAATAATCATGACATAGGAAAAAGATCATGAACATGAGAGGAGCATAAATAATAGACTTGAAATGTGGCAATGCATAAAAATGAAACATCATGTATTAGTGGTTAACTAACACACATACTTGTGAACCAAGCTAGCATATTTTTCACAAATAATTTCACATTTACTCATGAGATTCATCACTTTACCCAATTCATTGGAGCGATGTATAATTCCGGGTGCACCCGTCACTTTGAAACATTCATATTGCGCTATATAATTCCGGGCGCACCCGTCACATCATAACATTATAATTATCATGCTTCCCACATGGAACATACATAAAAAGTGATCATAACTAAACCATGTTATGGAATGGGTTTTATCTCATAAAAATACATTCATAAGATTTGGGTTCCCAAAATAAATAGGGAATAACATACATGTTACAATAACCGTCCACTTTGAGTGAGAAGTAAAAGGAGTGTTCTTAAAAGAAGAGTTCATTTTGAAAACCTTTTTTTTTTGACATAAAACCAGTGAAAAAATGTATATCACCGAAAATTAAAGACAATGATGAAAAAATGATCATTAAGAGGTAACCATATCAAAAATCGAGTGAAAGAGGGAGAACCTAAAGGAAAAAAATAGGGTTCGAGGTTTTCCCCTAACCTTGTATCTGAATGCTTTCTTCTCTTTAATGTCTGGTATAATGGAATTATAGTAATTAATTAGAATTCCATAACCTTGTGTATATTAATATGGTTCATTATGGATTCAATAAGTGATTGTATGTGCCTTTGGATGAGTTATAGTGTTTAAAAACATTATTTAGGAATGTTTGTTTTTATGGTTTTCTTGAGTGGTTAACTTGTATTCTTAAATTGATGTTCGGGTAGAACATGGGAAAACATCCAAAACTAATATTACATGTTATTAATGAAATTACAGAATTTAAAATTATCTTATAATGATTTATATTATATACCATGTGGATTAATCATTAGATAAAATTTATATGAAGATTGTTTGGGTTAATTTTGGCGGTTTTTGGATCACAATGAACTTGTTTTAATTTATCACTTAGAAATATGGCCATAAGATAGTTCCAGAACATCAAATATGAGATAATACATATAAAATATTCTGGTTCAAAAATAAAATGGTTTCATTATCATATCTGAAGTTAGAAATGGAAGAAGAAATCTTGTCGTTCTTAAAGGTGATAAATTAACACATCACAAACAACGTTCTCTTTAATAAAATAGAAGGAAGAGGGAAAGGGGGATGGATGAAATAATATCCCATTAGAATAATAAAATTAAATTAAATTTATAATAATAGAGTTAAAATACCATTTGGATGAAGATAGTTGGAGAGATATCAAGAAATGAACTTGAACAGAAATGAAAATAAAGAAGAAGAGGGAGAGAAATTACCTCTTAAATCATTCCCTCGAGATCCTCCTTAAAAAAGCTAGGATTGGTATTTTTATGAGACTAGAATCTCTTGGAAGTGGGATAGGGGATAGATAATATGTTTTGGTAGAGTTTAGAAAAGTATTGGAGCTTGATAGGTGTGAGGAAATAAGGGTGTGAAGGGTGGTATTTATAGTGGAGGGGAGAGGGGTTTCCTTAATATAAAATTCATTAGTTTATTAATATCCCCTAAGACATAGAATAGTGAGTCATGAATGACCAAGAATACTAATTGTATCATGTTATCCTGAAACAATTAGGCTCAAATCATCAGAACATTACACATGGCTCTATAATTATCTTATTTAGCTTATTTTTTGTAAATTACGGTATTTCACTATTCATCAAAAAACTCAAGTATTTCAGAAAAATCCCAAAATATTACCCCAACCATTTTTTGACATGTAGAATCCAAAAATTATGTCCATTTTTCAAAAATAATTCTCTAAATATTATTAATTTTATATTTAATTAAAATCATAATTTACTTAAAAAATAGTTTTTAAAAGTTTAAACTGATTTTATAGTGCTTTTAAAAATTACATAGGGTCTTATAAAATTATCTAAAAACTATAAGACATTGTTTCGATGATTTTTGAACACAGTTTAGGAAAATACATTTTCTTTAAAATTAATTAATTAATTATAATTAATTATTTATGACTTATAAAATACCAAAACGTTTACTAAAGTCGAATCGTCACTTTATAAGATGTCTAAATTTTATTTAATTATTCATGGGTAAGGCTACTCTTTTGTTGGATGATTTACTATTCATAATGTTCATAATACAATTCATAAGGGTATGTTACTATTCACCGGAAATTAATTTTGATTCAATAGACTCCAAAAATCATCCTGAACACAACCGTGTTTGTCGGATTGTCAAAATTAAAAACACAGAAATGAAAAACATTTGTTTAAAGGTAACTTAGCACTTAGTAGTTCATTATGTTGTGATTTCATGACATAAATATAGGAAAATAATTTCAATTGAAAAACTTTGTATCATTACATTCTTCCTCCCTTAAGAAAATTTTCCCCCGAAAGTTCACATTATACAAACAGGTGAGGGTGTCTCTCCTTCATTACCTCTTATGCTTCCCAAGTTTCTTCCTCAAACGTATGGTTCCTCTACAAAACTTTGACAAGATGGGTTGTCCTGTTGCATAGATCCTTATCTCTTCAATCCAGAATCTTTACTAGCTGTTCTTAATAAGAGAGATCATCTTCCAGCTGCCCCACCTCTGAGTTTAGTACTTGTGAGGGGTCTGGTATGTAATTTCTCAATAGTGATACATGAAACACATCATGAACTTGAGACATATTCAGTGGAAGTGAAAGATGATATGCCACAACTCCTATGCAGTCAAGGATCTCGAAGGTGACAATATACCTTGGGATTAGCTTCCCTTTCTTCCTGAATTGCATGACTCTCTTCCATGGAGATATTTGAAGGAATACTTTATCTCCAACATCGAACTCCAAGTCCCTTCGACGGTTGTCAGCATAGCTCTTTTGCTGACTCTGAGCAGCTTTGATGTGTTTCTGGATGACTTGAACCTTCTATGTCATCTCTTGAACAAGATCTTGTCCAAGTAGCTTTCTTTCTCCAACTTCATCCTAACATGTTGGAGTTCTACATCGCTTTACATATAGAGCTTCATATGGATCCATCTAAATACTTGAGTGGAAGCTATTGTTTTATGAGAACTCCACCAATGAGAGATTCTGATCCCAACCACCTTTGAATTCCATAGAGTAGGCTCTTAGCATATCTTCATGCATCTGAAGAGTCCTTTCGGACTGGCCATCATTTTGGGGGTGATAGGTCATGCTGAAATTTAATTTATTACTCAAAGCATGTTGAAGGCTCCTCTAGAATATAGATGTGAACCTTTTATCATGGTTAGAGGCAATTGAGAGTGGAACACCGTGCAGTCTCACCACATCCTTCACATATATCTTTGAAAGTTGTTCAAGCGATATATATTCCTGAATAACGATAAAATGGGAAGTCTTGGTGAGTCGGTCAACCAAAACCCATATCACATTATTTCCCTTCAACGTCTTCGGGAGACCCATGAAAAATTCCATAGTAACATTTTCCCATTCCCACATGGGTATAGGCAATGGGTGCATCAAACCTTTGGACTTTTTTCACTCGGATTTAACTTGTTAACATACCAAGAACCTTGATATATATTCTGCAATCTCCTTATTCATGTTATCCCACCAGAAGTGTTCCTAAAGATCACAGTACATCTTGGTACTCCCAGGATGGATAGAGAAAGTTGAGCTATGTGAATTGTCCAATAGCTCCTTCTTTATCCCGAGTGATGAAGGCACACAAATCCACATTCCAAACCAAATAAAAACATCATCGTCGATATGGAACTCTTGTAGCTTCCCTTCCCTTACTGCATTCACCCACTTTTGTATCTCCACATCATCCCTTTGTGCTTCCTTAATCTTCTCCTGGATGGATGGTCCCGCAATCATTTGGGCAATGTAGGGTTTATCCCCTGCCCTTATGATTTCCAAATCTATCCTCTGCATATCTAAGAAGATAGGGTATTTCTGAATCTGTAACATGGATAGAGTAGCGGGTTCTTTTCTTCTTAGAGAATAAGGTACCTTGTTCTCCTTTCTAGGATGGTAGTGAATAGAGCAATCATAATCCTCGATTATCTCTAACCATTTCCTTGTATGCATGTTGAGCTCTTCTTGTGTGAATATATACTTTAGGCTCATGTGGTCAAAGTATATGTCACACTTTTTTCCATAAAGGTAGTGCCTCCAGATTTCAAAGAAAAAATCATGGATTTCAGCTCTAGATCATGTATTGAGTAGTTCTACTAATGGATCTTCAACTGTTGTGAGGATTAGGCTATCACATTATCATTTTGCAAGAGTACACAACCCCAGACTTTATTTGAAGCATCACTGTATATCACAAAACTTTTCCACTTTTCGGCAGTGTGAGTACAGGTGCAGTGATCAGCTGTCTCTTTAGCTCCTTGAAGCTTCCCTCACATTCTTCCATCCAGACATACTTTACCCCTTTCCTTGTTAACTTATTTAGCGGGAGTGACAATCGTGAGAAGTTTCCCACAAAACGTCAGTAGTACCAAGATAATCCAAGAAAACTATGGATTTATGTAACACTATAGGGCCAGGTCCATTCCTAAATCGCCTTTGTCTTTGAAGTATCCACAGAAATTCCCTCACTTGTGATCACATATCCCAATAACGTGACTTTCTTCATCCAGAAGTCACATTTGCTGAACTTGGCGTACAAATTCTCCATTCTCAATGTCTCCAACACAAGTCATAGATGTTCTTTATGCTCCTCCTTTCTCTTGGATCAGATGATAATATCATCAATAAACACCACCAAAAATTTGTCATGGTAATGTATAAAGACTCTAATCATCAAATCCATGAATATTTCAGGGGCATTAGTAAGTCTGAAGGCCATCACCAAAAACTCATAGTGCCCATACCCTGTACGGAAGGCAGTCTTCTGAATATCTTCATTCTTCACCTTTACCTGATGATATCCAGAATGAAGATCCACCTATGAGAAGTATTGAGAACCAATTAACTAATAAAATATGTCATTAATCCTTGGAATCAGATACTTGTTCTTTATAGTTATCTTGTTGAGTTCCCGATAATCGACACAGACCTGCATTTTTTCATCCATCTTCTTCCCAAAGAGCACTGGTTCACCCCAAGGTGATGCACTAGGGTGTATGAACCCTTTATCCAGATGCTATTATAGATTCTTCTTTAACTCCTCCAGTTCGATAGGATCCATCCTATAGGGACACTTCAAGATAAGAGTATCTCCAGGAATGAGTTCAATTGAGAACTCTACCTCATGATCCGAGGGAATTCTGGGTAACTCTTTGGGAAATACATCACTGTATTCCCTCATGATGGGAATTTTCTCAAGGATGGAAATTTCCTTCAACTCAAACATTTGGGCGAGGTATGCTTCTTCATAGGTAATCAACACCCACACCATTGAAGGATTTTTCAAAGGAGATTCATGATCTTCCTTGCATTTTTAGAGAACCATGGGATGGTTTGGAATATGAAAAGATATTTCCTTTTCCCGACAGTTGATATGTGCTCTATATAATGACAGCCAATCCATACCCATTGTTACTTTAAATTCCACCAAGGAATGCATTACGATATTTTTCAAAAGAATCTTCCCACATACGCTAACAGTAGAAGAGTCAAACACTTGGGTTGCAATGATTGAACCACTTGGTGTTTTTGAAAATATCTATACTTCAAGGTTTTGGGGCTTCTATAATATAGTTCTATCAAACTTGCAAGATATAAAGGAATGCGTAGAACCAAAATAGAATAATAATTTTTCCATTCTTGTGTGTATAGGATGTATACCTTGTACGACTTCATTATCATCCTCCACAACCGCGGTAATGATGGAATAAGCCTTCCCCTGTTCCTTTGGCTTTGGTGGTTGCAGACATTGATTACCCTCAAGAACTCAAGGTTTAGTGCACTGGTTTTCAAAGTTCCCTAGCTCCCTACAGTTGTAGCATTGAACCATGAGTGGTTCTCTCCTTTAATAGAATAAATTATTCTTCCTTTTCATGTCGTTTCAACACTATTTAGCATGGTGTCCTTCTTTCCCACACTTGAATCATTTCCCCGTCCCTTGGAGGCAGTTTCCATGGTGCAACTTCCCACAATTTTGTCATCTGGGTCGTTGATTTTTCTTCCCACCTTTTTCAATAGATCCACAGGCTTGAAACAGCTTCCTAATTTTCTTATCACCAGAGCCATGGGACCATTCTCCCAAATCAATTTCCACTTTGAGATCACATCGAACAACTTCTTTATAACTCCCAAAGTCTTTAATTACAAGAGTCTTTCGAAGGTGTGGTTTTAATCCACTAAAGACTCTATCAGTTTTTCTATCATTATTGATAACAAACCCCAAATCGTACCTTGCAAGCCTTGTGAAATTCGGTTCATAGGTTGTGAAAGATTATCCTTCTTTTTGATTGAGCTATATGAATTCTCTATCCATCTTCGTGTGAAGATTTCATGGAAAATACTTATTAAAAACATTATCTTAAAGTCTTCCCATTCCATCTCTTAAATTTCCTCCCTTGGCTTGGTGTTCTTAATAAAATCCCACCATTTATTGACTTCTCCATCTAGATGATAAACATCTAGGGTCACCTTCTCCATATCAGAATAGTGAAGCATAGAAAAGATCTTCTCCATGGATTTTACCCAATGTTCTGCAACTAGTGGATCGGAGGATCCACTAAACGTCGGTGGTCGTTTCTGCATAAAACATTCGATAGCTAGTTTCTCCCTCTTTGGTGAAGAAGGATGTTCCCAATTATTATGGTTACTGTTCATAACCTGAGATAATTGGGTAGCAATCGCCATGAAGTTTTGAACTCCACCTCCCAAATCATTGGGGATGTCATTCGGGCAATCGTTGCATTGGTCCTCGCATGAGTTGTTGGCCTGATTTCTCCTAGTTCCCACCATTTTCTAAAATAGAAAAGGTTAGAACAAAACATAAGTAAACAATTCATTAATAACTTATTCATTTAAACAATTTATACCAAAAACATAAAATATGGGATCCCTATGTAAATATTCTTGTGTTCATATTTGTACTTAGTCTCATGCTATAGGTTTTCTCTAGCGTTCACCAATACTAATTCCCAAATTAACTAAACCTTTCCTCTAATACCAACTATATCATCCCAGCCTTTTCTTACATTAATATTAAATAATTTCAAGGATAAAAATCATAATAGTATTACACATATAGGATCCAAAGGTTTAGTGTCTTGGGAAAACTAGGACCATACAAAACAATTACAACATCAAGCTTAAACATTTATTTAATTTCTTCCTTTTTAGCTTCTTATAGGCAATTGTCATCTTCTTAGTACATGTATCCACATAATCATATACATAAATAGGGATGATCTAAAATCCCAGTAGGAGTATAGATAAGAATAATATTGCATGGGGTGAGCATAATCATGACATAGGCAAAAGATCATGAATATGAGAGGAGCATAAATAAAAGACTTGAAATGAGGCAATGCATAATAATGAAACATCATGTCTTTGTGGTTATCAACCCCACATACATTTGAACTAAGAGATAATTTTGTTCACACATAATTTCACATTTACTCATGAGATTCATCACTTTATCTAATGCATTGGAGCGCTGTATAATTTCGGGCGCACCCGTCACTTTGAAACATTTATATTGCGCTATATAATTCCGGGCGCACCCATCACATCATATCATTATCATTATCATGCTTTTCAAATGGAACATACATCAAAATTGAACATAACTAAACCATGGTAAGGAATGGGTTTCATCTCATAAAAATACATTCATAAGATTTAGGTTCCCAAAAGAAAGAGGGAATAACATACATGATATAAGAACTGTCCACTTTGAGTGAAAAGTAAAAGGGGTGTTCTTAAAAGATGCTTTATTTTGGAAAAAATATTGTTCGAAATAAAAACCAGTGAAAAATATGTATATCCTTGAAAATTAAAGGCAATTATGAACAAATGATCTTTAAGGCGTAACCATATCAAAAATGGAGTGAAAGAGGGAGAACCCGAAGGAAGAAAATTGGGTTTGAGATTTTCCCATTACCTTGTATCTGAATGCTTCCTTCTATTTAATGTCATGTATAATGACATTATATTCATTAATAAGAAATAAATAACCTTTTTTACATTAATATGGTTCATTATGGTTTCATTATGTTATTTTATGTTCCTTTGGATGAGTTATAGAGTTTAAGAACATTATTTGGGAATTTTTTTTTATGGTTTTCTTGAGTGGTTCATTTGTATTCTTAAATTGAAGTTCGGGTAGATCATGGGTAAACATACAGAACTAATATCACAGGTTTTTAATGAAATTACATAATTTAAATTGATCTTATAATGAGTTATTTTATATACAATGTGGATGAATCATTAGATAAAATTTAAATGAAGATTGTTTGGGTTAATTTGGGTTGTTTTTTATCACAATGAACATATTTTAATTTATCACTTAGCAATATGGCCATAAGTTAGTTATAGAACTTTAAATAGGAGATAATACATATAAAGTTTTATGGTTAAACCATAAAAATGGTTTCATGTCCAGATCGGAAGGTAGAAACGGAAGAGGAAAGCATGTCGTTCTTGAAGGTGATAAATTAACACCTCACGGACAACGTTCTCTTTAATAAAGTAAAAGGAAGCAGGAAAGGGGGTTGGAGGATATAATATCCAATTATCATCATAAAAGTACATTACATGCTTAATACTGGAGTTACAATACCATTTGGATGAAGATAGGTGGGGAGAGATTAATAAATGAACATGAACTTGAAAGAAAAATAAAAGAGAAGAGGGAGAAAAATTACCTCTTAAATCCTCCTCTAGAGATCCTCCTTAAGGAAGCTAGGATTGGTCTTTTGATAAGACCAGAAGCTCTTGTAAATGGAATAGGGGCTAGGGAAGATGTTTGGGAAGAGTTTAGAGAAGTCTTGGGGATTGAGAGGTGTGAGGAAATGAGGGTGTGAAGGGTGTTATTTATAGTGGAGGGGAGAGGGGTTTACATAATATAAAATACATTAGTTTATTAATTTCCCATAAGACAAGGAAAAATGAGTCTTGATTGACCGAAAATAGTAATTTTATCTTTTTATACCTAACCAAGTGGGCTTACATCAGCAAAACATCACCCATGACTCTATAATTAGCTTATTTATCTTATTTTTGTAAATTACGGTATTTCACTATTCATCAAAAATTCAAGTATTTCAGAAAACCCCCAAAAATTTACCCCAACCATTTTTTAATGTGTATAATCCAAAATTGAAATCCATTTTTCAAAAATAATTTTCTAAATATTATTAATTTTATATTTAATTAAAATCATAATTTACTTAAAAAATCACTTTCTAAAAGTTAAAACTGCTTTTATATTGCTTTCAAAAATTACATAGGGTCTTATAAAATTATCTAAAAACTATAAGACATTGTTAGATAATTTATGAACACATTTTAGTAAAATACATTTTATTTAAAATTAATTAATTAATTATAATTTATTATTTATGACTTACAAACTACCAAAACGTTTACTAAGGTCGAATTGTTACTTTCTAAGTTGTATAAATTTTATTTAATTATTCATGGGTAAGGTTACTCTTATGTTGGATGATTTAATATTCATAATGGTCATAATACTATTCATAAGGTATGTTACTATTCACAAGGGTATGTTACTATTCACCAGAAATTATTTTTGTTTCAATAGACTCCAAAAAATCATCTTGTACACAACCATGTATGTCGGATTTTTGAAATTCAAAACACAGATTTGACAAACTTGTGTTTAAAGGTCACTTATCACTTAGTAGTTCATTATGTTGTGTTTTCATGACATAAATATAAGAAGATAATTTCCATTGAAAAACTTTGGGTCGTTACACTTTCTTTCTGGAATAACCCAAAATACACTAAGAGTAATGATAAATACATGCCACGTATCCTTCTATTTGAGAAGGAACTATTTTTATTATGTACATGTCGTGTACTTATGTACACGTAGTGTAGTCTCTAACCATGTCACGGGAAATATAGTTAGAGACACTGGATTGGGAAATATTTGGGGGACATTCCATGTACTAGTTGTACACGCCGTATTGTAAAGACCATATGTCTAGTTGTGTGTCTAAGGACATGGGTGGATGATGGGTAGCTAATACACGTCATGTCTGGAGAAAACATGTCATGTAGATTTGTCCATGTAAATCGTCATGTGACTAACAGCACAGGTCGGTGAAGTATATCTAGTACACACTGTGTCTGGCACATACACTCAGTGTAGTCTTGTTCTTGGGGAACCATTTGGGTTAGACATGTAGATGAACTCGAACAAGGAGAACATGATTCAAGTATAAGTCGTGTCTTGGAATAACATGTCATGTGTATGGCATGTTACATAACTAGGTTTGTTAGGAGTTACTTGTCCATGTTAAGGCTTAAATGAATACGTCGTGTTGGGAACATACATGTTGTGTATCCATGTTTTGGAGAACATGAATGCTTTCCTTTCTCTTGGTCCCTTATTGAACTTATAGATTTCAGTCTATGATAATCATAATCAATGGTGTGTGCTTGACTTTGCAGAGTCACGATATCGAGACGTCCTCTGGTTGTACTCCACTTACAGGGCAGTGATCGGACATTGGACATGGATGATCAGGGACCAGCAGCAGATCCTCCTGTCGTGCCCATCTTGGCACTAGCCATCATTCTTGATATAGGTGTTGATGTAGAGTTACGTGAAGGCTTCATGAGGTTTCTACAGGAATTATGGCGAGCACTTCATCCTACCCCATCTATGGAAGAGTTGACATGGGTTTTTCAACTATAGCATCCTCCCATTTTTTCTGGGGATGGGGGACGTTAGGCAACTGAGTCATGGTTAGAGGCCATGATATCTGTCCTCGAGAATCTGGAGATGCCTATAGAGAGGAGGGTGAATATCACTACATACTTGTTATGGGATTCCTCCAAGATATGGTGGGATGTGATTTCACAGGTGGGACACCAGCAGGGTACGACATGGACTCAGTTTCATCGTACCTTCTATGATTACTTCTACATGGAGACTTTGAGGACCGATCGAGCCCAAGAGTTCATGAGTTTAAAATAGGGTACTCATTCCATCATAGAGTATTCTTCTCGCTTCACGGAGTTATAGTACTTCACACTCAATCTAGAGGGTGATGAGATCTTCCATGAATGTAAGTTTGACGACGGTCTTAGCCACGAAATCAGATCTCAAGTGAACATGTTTAGGTTGACTTCCATCTCTTCTATAGTCAACCAATCACTGATTAGAGAGTGTAACCTGAGGCATTATCGAGCTGTGGTCCAGGGAGGTTTGACAACCATAGTTAGTGCTTCTCCAACTCAAAGTAGGAAGCACCACTGGGAGTCTACATGTGGATATCTAAGTTTGTGAGATACACCTTTAGGTATCCATGTGGTATGCTACTAGTGTGTGAGGGGCAGGCATATGAGGCCATAGTGCTCGAGAGACCTAGTCGAGTGCTGATCATGCAGCAAGATGTGCCATCTTCAGTGCATCTATCATTTTTCATCACCATCATTTGGTGGCAAGGGTTCCTATATGACTCCGCGTTCAGGAGTAGTACCACCAGTTTCTCACCAGTCTGGGAACTAGCGTTCTTCCGACCATTTAGGCGGAGGTCAAGGTTGTAGTCGTGGTAGCCAGTCGCCAGGATTTCAGTGAAAACTAGGTGGATCATCTCAGGGTGGTCATGTAGGGTCATAGGGTCATGGTATAGGCCATACTTTTATAGTGGAGAATACATAGTAAGAGCAGGATCCCAGACCCTCTATAGTTCGAAGTATGATCCAAGATTCCCCAATTATATCTTCTTCACTTTTCGATACAAGGGATTTCTACAGTTTCATATCTATTGCTTTTGAGGAGAGCCTTGGTCTTTGTATCTTTTCTTATATTCATGTCTTGACATTGGACACTCTTTTGGGGATAAGAACAACTTGTGTACAACAGTGCAAGGAGTTCTCTCTAGTGGTTGGTGGGTATCACTTCTTATGGGACCTCTATGTCTTAGAGATGATGGGCTATGATGTCATTCTCAGAATAGACTGGTTAGTTCCCTTCCATGCTATTGAATATTTTTATTTCCATAGGATGAGTTTTACATTACCAGTGGGAGGATCATTTCTTCAAAAGGGAGAATAGGATGTCCATGAGAGCATAGAAAGACCCGAGCATCATGGGTTGGGAAGAGTTACAGGCCAGATTGCTAGTCTTTATCTGGATGACTAGGGGACTTCGTAGATAGACTCTCCTCCAGTGGTGGATTGTTTCAGGTATTTCTTTCTAGAATAGTTCTCAGGTTTACCTCCATAGCAAGCGGTATACTATTATTTTTAACTCATGCCAGGAGTGGCACCGGTGTCCATTCCTCCTTATATGATGGCTACACCAGAGTTACATGAGCTCTATAACCAGTTAGAGGAGTTACAGACTAAGTTTTTCATCCGACCTAGTACTTTTCATTGGTTTTATCCTTTAATATTTTAAAATAAGTTGGATGGTACCCTCAGACTTTGTGTACATTATCGTAAGTCGAACCATTTAACAGTCGAGAACAGATATCCCTTACTGAGGATTGATGATCACTTTGATCTTCTTCGTGGAGACTCGGTATTCTCAATGATTGAAATGAAATATGGTTATCATCATCTGTGAATTAGAATATTTTATATACCTTTTATATCCTTTTAGAGTAGGTATGTTCTATACAAGTATGTGCTTATTCCATTCGGTATCACAAATTTGCCAGCAGTTTTCATGGAACTGATAAACTGAGTGTTTCATCCATACCTAGATTTTGTCTTGGTAGTCTTTTTGGATGATATATTGGTGTACTCTCACACTCAACATGTCCATTCCACACATCTTGAGATAATTTTGAGTACACTGAGAGAGCATTGGTTGTATGCTAAACTCTAAAAATTCCACTTTTGGATGAACCAAATTCACTTCTTTGGTTGTATTATCTTGAAGATAGGAGTGTCAGTAGACACAAATAAAATGAGAGTAGTAGTTTCATGGCAGCATAATAATAATTTCTTTGAGTTATGATGTTTTCTAGGGCTATATGGATAATATAGACATGTCATAAAGGACTTTTCATGCTTAGAAGTGCCACTGACAGGGCTCACTAAGAAGGGTGAGAAGTACTTATGGTCAGATTATTGTGAGTCAGCCTTTCAGGATCTGAAAGAGAGGTTTACTTCAGCACCGATACTGATATTTATAGATTCAGGATAGAGTTATACTATTTACTATGATGAATTAGGTATTAGTTTGGGAGTAGTGCTTATGCTGGGTGAAGGCGTCGTTGCGTACAGGTCTCGTCAGTTGAGACCACATGAGAGGAATTACCCGACACACTATATTTATTTGGCTATAGTTATTCATGATTTACATTGTTTTAGACATTATATGTTGGGAGATTATTTTTGGGTTTTCATTGACCATAAAAGTATCAATTATATCTTCACTCATCGCGATCTGAATCTGAGATAGTGAAGGTGGGTTGAGTGCCTTCAGTCCTTTGACTTTGAGCTTTCATACTTTCTTGGTAAAGGCAACGAAGTAGCTAATGAGTTAATCAGAAGGAATTAGATACAAGAAGTTCATGAGACCATCCATGAGTGTAAGCTTGTGGCTCTATTCTCTGAGATGCATTTGGAGGTGCACGGCAGATAGGAGGAGACATTTCTTTCTTCTATGGTTGTTACCTCTACTATACATCATCGAGTTCGAATGAGGTAGTTATCATATGTTGAAGTCCTAGTCCTATTGGAGAGTTTGTTAGGAGAGGACCATATTCCTGGATAGACCATGGTCGAGGATTAGATCTTGTGCTTTCATGGGAGTGTATGGGTGTCCGCAAACATACGCGAGGAGATGATGCGGGACTTTCATTCCTCAGTTTAGACAGTTCATCCTAGTGTCACTAAGATGTATCATGATCTAAACCATTAGTATTGGTGTCCAGGTATGAAGAGAGATATTGTTGGGTTTTTCATGAGGTGTCCCACCTGTCAGCGGGTGAAGAAGGAGCATCAGCAACCTGTATGGCTTTTACAGCAGTTACCCATTCCTAAGTTGAAGTGGGACAATGTTTCAATGGACATCATGAAAGGTTTACTAAGCTCACCTGAAGTGAATGATGTAGTTTGGGTTGTCATTGAATGACTCATTAAGGTTTCTCACTTCTTACCGATCAAGGAGACCTTCAGTGTTGATGATCTAGGAAGGTTGTACATCAAGAAGATTATACGTCTACATGGGGTTCCACACTCTATTATTTCAGACAGAGATGCATGTTTTACTTATCGAGTCTGGAAGGGATTATAAAGTGCTTTGGGTACATAGGTACTTCTGAGTACAGCTTACCATCCATAGACAGATGGAAAATCTGAGCATACAATTCAGGTCATAGGGGATATTCTTCGAGTATGTGTCTTATATTTTGGAGGTTCTTGGGAGAAACACATATCTCTTGTGGTGTTTTCCTACAATAATAGTTTTTGAGAAAATATTCAGATGGAATCTTTTGAGGCGTTGTATGGTAGGCCATGTCGATCACCCCTATGTTGGCTGGAGACTAGAAATGTAGTTATGTTGGGACCTCATCTTTTCCAGGAGACCACAAAGCAGGTGGAGTTGATTTAGAAGAGGATGACTACTGCATATTCAAAGTATATTTCTTATGTTGATCGACACAGATGACCTCTGGAGTTTGAGTTCAGAGATTAGGTTTTTCTACATGTCTCAACGAGGTTGGTAAATTGTAGGATTAGGAGATAGGGAAAGCTTTTTCCGAGATATGTTTAACCATTTGAGGTTTTGGAGAGAGTTGGGCAGGTTGCCTATAGGTTTTAGTTACCTTAGAGGTATCGGACTATGCATGACATCTTCCCCATTTCTGAGATATAACAGTACTTCTCAGACCCATCTAATTTTTTCAACCTAGAGAGGTTGAGCTAGAGGTGGACGCATCTTTCGAGGAGCATCATATCCAGATTATTGATCACAATGTGAAGGTTCTATGTGGCCGGTATGTTCATCTGGTATGAGTGCTTTGGAATCATGGGTGACTACAGGATGAGACTTGGGAGAGGGATGCCAACGTATGATCACAGGGGCTGATGTTGTTCGTGGTTTCTTCTTCTACACCTCCATACTAGGGAAATTTGGGGAAAAAAATATTTAACAGAGGATGTTTTAAAGAACCCAAGTCTTCTTAATAGGTACGAATCTTTTTTACTATTGTTTTTGAGGAAAATATGAGAATCTGGAAATTTATGGAGTATACGCCATGTACTTTGGAGAACAAATCTTGTACCCAATTGTCGCAGGTGATCGTGTACTGATTGTGTAACGGCCTAGTAGAGGGTCGTGTGGGGTGATCTGAAGAACACCTAAAGCAGAGGCTGGTTAAAGAAATTACATTCCATGTACCCTTGAATAACACAGCATGTACATTATTTTTATTTAATTAAATGGACTAGGGTCGCATCTCGTTCACATAAATTACTTCTTCCCTCTTTCTCATATAGGAGTGATTGTACGGCGTGATTCTTCTCTTGGAACCCGACTCACCATCTTTTATCTGAATAAAAATCTTTCAGTTGCATTAAAATCACATCTTTTATTTCTTCCTTATTCTAAATCCTAGTTCCTTGATTTATCTTCTCAAGTGATATGTTCTTTATTGAGCATTGTTTACATTTTTGTACATCTACTGCATTCTAGGTCGATTTAAGGGCCGACGTCGGAGTATATTGATCGTGCAACACTAAGATAGGGGGTTTTTCCTTTCTGTTGTTCGTATATGAATATTATGTGAAAAAGTTCCCAATAACCTAGAACAGGGTATTGTGCATT
This sequence comes from Viscum album, assembly GCA_963277665.1. NCBI lineage: Eukaryota > Viridiplantae > Streptophyta > Magnoliopsida > Santalales > Viscaceae > Viscum > Viscum album. The sequence goes on along the minus strand of OY728159.1, from coordinate 20,173,596 downwards.
TAGAGATTTTAACCCTATTAATGCCTGTTATTCTTTGATTTCTTGAGTTAGGGATCTTGTTTACGAATTGGGTTAATTGTCATCCTGTGGATTCTTTTTACCATGGTTTTTTGATATTTATTGTGTGGTCTAGATTTTCATGATAGGATTCTTTATTTCCATGCCTAGTATTGTTAGAATAGAGTGATTTTGTTTGATGTTGTGATACTCTTTGCAGCTATTTATCCAAGTAGTACTTTTATGTTAACTTTGGCTGTTGAACGTCATTTTTGAATGATTTCATTACACAGGGCTATGGGAACCTAGTGTAGTGAGACCATAGGGGGGATTGATGATGAGTGCTTACTTAGAGGGTCTATTATTATTTTATCATGATGTGAGACCATAGGGGGGATTGATGTTGAGTGATCCGTGACAGTGTTTATAGTTCTGTTATGAGGCCACAGGAGGAATTGACATTGAGTGCTTCCTCAGAGTGTCTATAGTTTAAAATTAAAATACTACAGGTGGAATTTATGGTGAGTTCTTCCTCATAGAGTCTTTTATTACATGATACCTAAAGGGGTAGACTATGTGAGCTATCCCAGAGGGTTGTTATATACATTTTTTTTATTTGAACTAAAGGGGTTAGCCTTTGAGAAATACCCAGAGGGTTACTTGAGATTGTTTGATGAACCAGAGGGGATGTGATATGAAAAAATTACAAGAGGGTTTCTTATTTTTGTGTTTGGTTTATTAAATTGTTAAATGTAAATGATTTAATTGAAACTGTAAGATTGTTTACTTTTGAGTACTTCCTTTTTTACTGCTTCGTTTTCTTATTGTATGCCATATTTACTCACTGACTATTAGGAACAGACCATTGGGTGGTTTCCTACTAAGATTTGTCTCACACCATGTTTGGGTCATGCTTTTGGGACAAAATAAATTATATTTTTGTAGGTATATATAATGGAATGTACCCTTCTACTTCAGGTACTTGATTGTTGTGGAGCTGGAGAGCATGGAACCAAGATGAGGCTTGTTTTGCTGCTGGAGACTTTTTTCCCTTGTACTTTGTTTTAGTGCTATATTCCATCATTTTGACTTGTTTGGAAATTTTCATAGACATATGTATCATGCATAATTTATATATGTGTTCCAGTTTTTTATTTCTTTTAGTCTTCTGTTGTTTACCTACTGCATGTTATTACTGCTTAAGCTATTGTAAATCTGATTATTTTCAATATGTTACTCTGCCAATGAGGGAATAGTTTCCCCACTATCAAACCCAATGACCTACCTACTAGTCTGCAGCCTTAGGAGTTTGGGGAAATTCACTTGAGGCCTTGTGACCAACCAAGTACGGGGCACCTCGGGGCGGCACCAAAAACTGGGAAATTAAATCAATTATATATATTAATAATTTATTTAATCCTATTATCATAAATGGAATTTCAATTTCATATCTTATAAAATAATAATATTTTAATAATGAATTATTATTTTGTAACACTAGGTCTTATGTGTTACGCAAGCCATTAGGGAAAGTTAGTTTTGCATGTAATGTAAGAAAACCTCAGTGTTCCATGTAGATAAATGTAAAATTTATTTTCCCTGTAATGTATTATTATCTTTATAGTGGATATAATTTGAGGCATACATAGTTATTTAATATTAAATTAACAATTTTCAGTGTTCTGTGAAATGAAAAATATCCAAAAGATTAAATTAATTTGAAAAAATAATTCGAACAATACCAGGGTGTTATAAATAGAATTGTTTTTATTATATAATTTTGTATATATAAATTGATGAATATGGTAAAGGAAAATAAAGTGGGTAATGATGGTAGGATAAATAATTAATGATTCAAGATTGTTGAATCTTACAATTACTATTGTACGATAGAAGTTAAAAAATTATAAATGTATGATAATTTAATTTTTTTGTTCTATATATTAGTAGAAATTGATAAAGAAAATTAAGTTGGATATTCTTATTATGGATAACATTAAATAGTCTTGATAATGGAATTTTTTTCCTTAATATTTGTTGACATTGGATTATTTTTTTGATAATGTTTAAATTTTTTATTCTCTTCAATATAAAATGACTTAGGTTATCTATATTAGTAACCTTCAATAAATGAATAAGTTATTGAAAAATGTTAATAATTTTTTTTGATAATGATAAACATTTTATGCATAACAGATACAATTCATAAGTGATGGTTGTATTCCTTATTGTATGGCCTATATTCCATGTTAACTCTATTTTTTGTTTTAGACCCTATGTGTTTCCCAAGTTATCATGCTTTATATACGAGGTGATGTGATTCTACAACGGTCAATAATTTGATGTTATGTGGGTGGGGAGGAATGGGGTTGTGGTAGAAGATTACACCTATGATGGTAGGATGCATTATGTTATACAGTGACATGTCCATTATGTTTTTAAAGATTGTGTTTGGATTCCACTGAGATAGAGGGAATGGGATGAATCTTTTATTTTCTAATCTTGTGATGAAATCTATATGGATTATTTTATACAAATGATATTAATGTTTGGATGTCTTGTTTTTTTGTTTCTCCCATACTTTACCCACATCTCTAGGAATCTAATTTTTAATGGTTTTGAATATTTTCGTATGATATCTTATTATGTTTCATGTAGTACATCTAATAATGTAATGGTAATTAATAATAAATTTTTAGCCCATAGGGTTGGTTATTGATGGAATAAAAATATTAATTATCTTGTAGAACTATCGAATTAATTGGATTAATCCTAGAGGTCATGGACTTCACATAGATGTTAATGATATGTGAATATAATTACTTTAGTTAATGGATAATGGATTTATTAATGAATGAATTATCCTCAAATAATTTTTTTCATAGAATCTTTATTTTATATTAGTGGATGTAGGTTGTTCGAGAGATTATAACTATAGTTGAGCCTAAGACCAGATTAATGCCCATAATGAGATTGTCAGAATTGTAGTATCCTGTATGATATTAGATTTGATATACTACCCCACCCAAGATGGTAAGCACTATAGAATTACTATAGTAGGAACTGTAATGGGTATTTTTTGGTATTATAGCAGCCATAACAATTCATCCATCTGGTCCTTGGGGCCACTGGTTTGGTCCCTGGGTCCTGCAAGGATTTTGGGTCATCCAATGCCTTTGGGAAAGTTGTTTTTAAAGGCCTTCAGGCCACCATAAGGCCTTCGGGCAACCCAAAGGCCTTCAGGACACATGAATATGCAAATATACCAGTCATATTACAAGGGACAAGGCTGAAGATGATGATTCAGAGCAGGCGCACTCACCAGAGTAGAGCTATCCGGATTTTGAAGAATGAGAGGCTATGGAATTTTCATTCATACTAGTCATGTAAATATCTACACAGGATAGCAAGTTGACTAGCCTTGTGATGGTGGAGTGCTAATATCATTACATGTGCTCGTGAGGAGCAGTTCCATGTTGTCTTTCTGAGTGATTTCCTTTAAGACCTACAACTCATGTTAGTATCTCTAAGCCTTTGGGCCTTGTAAGTGTTCCAACTCACCCCTTGTAATGTGGATTATCCAAAATAATAAAAAAAATTAAGTCCTTATGGAAATTAAATCAACTATATCGTAATTTTATGAAGGGTGTATGAATTCTATGGTAAATTTTGTGGTTCTATTTTAGTATATATAGTTTCTTTTTTTAATATTTTTCAGTAATATAACATTAAATGACAGTATTTTGGGTCATTAATTTTTATCTTCAATAGATTTTTTTAGTGATTCTATATTACCTCTCATCATATCAAATCATATAGGGTAAAATATGTCACTTGTTTTAATGTTATACCATCAGTGCTTTTCACCAACCCATGGCCTATTAGAGATAGGATTCAGTCATCATTCTCTATCTTCTCTCATTATTATCCATGGAGGGGTGCCTTGGGGAGTGGGAGAATGATATAAACCAAAAAGTGTTTTTGTACCTAATGACATCTTTATTTTCCTATAATAATATTAAAATAAAGGATTCATTATCATTTCAACTATGTGGGTTTTCATTAAAATATTATTCATATACTTCAAAAAACATTATTCGTAGTGAAATTAATTCCTTATAATTATCATTTTGATACATGATATATTTATATTGACGGAATTGTTATTGTAATTTTACATTAATTTATGTTTTAATAAGTTATCTCATTATTTGTAAATTAATTTTGGGAAATTTTGATTAATATCATATCTTTTATGATGATATTAAGAAACAATTTTTTTATAAAAATTTCTTTTTTTATTTCACTACCATGAATAAAGGAATTTTACTAATGATGTAATTATGTATATGTCACCCTATATGATTTATTTTTAAATAATTATTTTAATTGATCATATTATTGGAATCTGAGGATTATGTTTCATTTTACGTGATAACATTTGGAAGAGTTGTGAAACCAATTTTTTTCCATTGGTTATTTCTGAGTAGATAAATTCTTTTGTTTTAAATGGCACTAATATGTATGGATGATGATGGGTCAAGTACTATATCAACTTATAATGAATTGTTTAAGGTTTTATATATCAGGATATAATAGGCGAATCAAGTAGGGAATACTCCCTTCACTTTGGGAATTTAAAATGGAATAATTTTTTAACTATGGGAATCGAGTAGGGAAACCTTATCCGCATTGGGAATCTAGTGTTGATTACTCCCCCCCCCCAATGAAATTTTTACCTATGATTATTTTATTTAAAAATTATATTTCATATTTCATTCTCTATTTTCATGTTATAATTAAATTATATGATATTCTATGTTCTATAGAGATTCATCTTTAGAGTGTATTGATTTAATGTTTGGTTTCGTTTCGTTTTGTGATTCAAAAACATTTTTTATAATCATTCAAAGGCTAAATATTCCAATTTGACTACCCAAAATGAGGAATAATGTTTTTTATTATCACTTTTTATCCCATGATATTTTCCTATGATATTTATCCCTTGTAAATGTTTTCCCTCAAGTTCATGATCGAACATTTATGGCTAGATGATAAGTCTCCCTTACTGAGCATTTAAGACCACTCTTTTTGAATGCATCTATTCCCAAAGTTATGAAGTTTATTATATCAAATGATACTTCTAGAAGAGATTATATAGTTATATTATTTTATAGGAATGTCAAAAAATTTCTTAAAATAATATGTTTATTTTTCTTGTCTTCAAGACACTAAATCTATCGATTCTCGAGTTTTTCAAATTCTAATTAGAAGAATTAATTAAATCATAGTTTAAATAATTATTTCTGTATATTTATCTTGGTTATCTATAGTTGTTTAAATGGAAAGATTTAATTATTTTTTGAGATTAATAAAGTTACCTTTAGTATCTTTATGGGAATACCTTAGTTAAATCCATGGGGATGAATCAAAGTATTTTATGATCTCAGTAAATACTGGTATTCTTGATAATCTATTTTCCCTAGAAACACATCATTTTCTATATATTAAAAGGTAAATATAGTTATAGAACATGTGAACTTATGGTTAATATACCTAAAGAGTATTTGTTGAGTACTAACTCAATATTTACATTAATACAAGATGATGGGCCTAAGACTACACACATGATAAAAAAATCCTAGGAGATATGATTTGTTTGATATCAAACTCTTTACAAACCATTATACTTCCTCTGAGTGATTAAATTAATAAGATTGAGATACCCCTACCAAAATTTCAACCAATAATGAATCAGTTTTATCATTATAATTTCAAATAATCATATGATTTAAGGATCTGTTTCACATTATCTTAATGATAATTTCCCCATATTTATAATTTTTAATCATTCAATTCACCCCTTTTGGTTTTAGTAATGTCTATAAATGGACAGAAAATTTCATGTTACAAATAATTTAAATGATACCTTAACAAAAACCCCATTATAATGAAATTTGGAGTGAGAAAATTATGATTATTATATACCAAGAACCATTTAATATAATTAAAAATGTTTACATATTCAATGACCCAAATAGAAAATTTATGAGAATGATGGATTATCCTGAAATGATTTTTGATGAAGATGTTTACTGAAATAATATTCAATTTCCTTCACATAAAAAAATTAGAAATATATTGAGGGGAATGAATAAATAGAACTAAGATATTGTTTATATATAGTAAATGTGGACATTGATAAAAACAATTATAGTGAAATGAATTGTCTGGTTAAAATTATTTAAATAAATTGAGTTCATTCTATTATACCATTAATAATTTAGTGTCATATTAGTGGTAAACATTGTAATTATCCTAGTTAATTCTTTAATACATGTACTATCCATGATGATGAGAATCACCAACCGCTATCATTAAGGGGACAATGGAATACCTATGAAATAAATACTCCTGAATTGGATCATGATATTTTATGTAAATATACCCTCCAATCCATAGTTTTATATGTCTGATTAAAATTTGAATATATGAACAATTTTATCTATAAGAAGTATTCTATGATCGTCAAATTCCAACCCTAATGATTTTTTCCATTGAATAAATATTTTCAGGGTATATTTATTACATTCCAATTTGTATGTTACAAAAATGTATCGTGTGAAAATATTATTATCCATTATTTTGATTAATATAGTGATATTTTATTTAATGATTTTTTCCCTAAACATAGAGGAAAATATGTGGGGTAATAATTCACATTAATGCATCAAATTCCATAAATTGATGATTAAAAAAATAACCATATATAAAAAATTATATATTGTTTTCACTAATACCTAATAATTATATACTCTTAGACAATATAATTGGTTAAAAATGAAATATTAAGACTAATCAAATTTTGAAAATAGATATGTTTACCAAGATTATAAGGTCGATATATCTCCAGAAATTTTATCCTGAGACAAATTTCAAATTTAATTTTCATTCTATTTATCTTTTTTTATGTGATATTTATAATTACAAGGACACAATTTATTTAAGGGGGAGAATATAATAACCTAATATATCACTTAACATTTTCATTAAATAAATAATGTTCTTACTATAATTCTGCACAAGAAATAAGGAACTAAAAAAGGATTAATCATCTTATAATGATATAATAAAAAAACCATTTTGTAAATAAATATATGTTTCTCATATAAAAATTTTCACATTAAATGGATATATATAAAATGGATTTTTTTCTTGAAATAAATTATTATATCTCAAATAACATCTAAAATTATTGTATATATTAAAAATGGACCGATATTAAATAATGATGTATAATATTTTATAGTATTTAATAATATATTATCACTCATTAATTTAGTAATTGATGTGATATAATATTAGGAACATTTAATGTTTCATTTTTTCAAATAAAGTACCTTTTCATTTTTTTTTGTCAATTATAATTTTAATAAACTATAGAATTTAAATATCATAGATAAAAATTAGTTTAAAATTATGAAAATAATAATTTACATATCTTAAATCATTTATTTTTCTAAAATGTTTTAGTTTTAGTCAAGACATTCAGTTTTTTCAAATTTGTGATTTTTTGTATTTTTATTCACATGTAAGAATATCATAGAACTACTAAAAAAATGAATAATGTAATAAAATGTTACTTTAATGAATAAATATATAAATTTTCATTTAATCTTGAATCCTAAAAATATATCTTCTTTCATTTCTAGAACTAAATTAAAATATTAGTTTAATGAAAACAATTTTTGGACTTTTATTTTAATAATGTATTTTCAAGGTGGGTTTCGGTTGTGGAATTATCTAAAATCCAAATATTATTATTATTATTTTAAATAAATAAACTTATACCACCAAAGTAATTACTAATAATAATTTTATCTTGTATATAAATTGAAAGTGTAGAAATTTCATTTTTCTAAAAACAGTTTTTTAGACTATCAGGTGTGTTTATATTGAAATTAACATTTCAAACATTTTGAACTATGATATGTTGATATGATTCCAAAATTATATTTATAATTTTAAAATAGTTAATGAGCTCAATTTTTATTTTAGTTATCAAAATTAATTAATATGGTTAAAAAAATTATTACCCCAATAAAAAGTAAAAAATGTAAAAAGTATTTTTTTACAGGAAACAAATAAAATATATTAATTTTAAAAAATAATTTGAGGTGACTTTTAAACTCTTCCCATTTTCCCTTCCACTTTTTTCAAACATTAATCCATTTACCGTTGAAATTTTCATGTAATTCTTGAAAAAGGATGAGTGTTTCCATGATTTCCCTTTTCATCTCTAATAAATTGATACCACTTAAACCAATTCAGTGATATAGTTCACTATTTATTTTTTCCTAAAACAATTTCCATGTTTACCTAAAAAAACCTTATCCCATGAATTTAAGCCCATATTCCTTCATATTTATCCCAATCCCTTAAATTTCATATATATTTACAAGGAAAGGTAATGTCTCCAATGTAACTAATATCCACTTCTTAAGTACTCCACATAATATTACTCATAAAACATTATTATTCTAATAATAATGTGATTAAATAAGAATTATTAATTTATTTAAATTTATTTATATTATCATAACATCCCTTATTTATTAATTTCCATACAATTAAGAAAAATGTCAATTGTGTGTGCCCGTTCTGCCGCCTCTTTAAAGAATCATTTTTTCATTTTTCTTCTATTTTTTCATTCTTGAACCAAATTTCCTCAAAGCATGATCAAAATCAAAATAAAATAAAATGAATATCATTATTATTATATTAGAAAGATATTATGTTAGAATAAAGACCTCATTTTCTAAATTCACCAATTAAGATAAAGTATGCCGATGTTTGGGTCAGTTTAACCACACACCTGAATAAATACAACAAAAAATCACTTAAATATGACTATAGTAACATAAATATTAATATGATTAAATGTTAATAAAAAGTTAGATTTCGGTTTTTATTGTTTTTAATGGTATTATTGATATTTTATGTAACAATTAAAATATCATCTTTGATCTCTATGATTAGAAAAATAAGTCATAACTAGTTTTATTTTCACCTAGACACAAGGGGGAAAAGTATATTAAAAATTAATATGATAAAAAATGATGTATAATAAATTAAATATTGAATTATAATTTTCATAATATTGTATATAATATACTTAAAATTTTCATTCTATATGTTAATTTCATGGACATAATGAATCTAAAACAAGGTAATAGTTTTCGCCACAAATTTCTATTTTTGAGACATGGTTTGTATTGTGCACATAATTATATTTCAATTGTTTATATAAAACTTATTTAAATATTCCATCATGAATTAATTTTTACTCGTTTTAATTTTTTTTAAATTAAAATTTCACTCTTTAACAATTATTTTATTTAAACAATACATAATTTGTAAGAGATTTTTATAACTCGAATCGTTCACTTATGTCATAATCAAATATAATTAACTATTGTATTTAAAGATTTATGATTTATAACCTATTTTGATGTTATGATTTATTTTGACCTTATTTTATGATGAAATCATATTTTAAATAAATATTTTATTGCTTCATAATTTAAATTTTTTAAATATAATTATATAAAGAATAATTCAGAATTATTTTAAAATAATTTTCTTCTATATCTATGTCCATAGATCCCATTAATATTATCATATCAATATATTAATATCAAAAACAATTTATCCCTAATAATCACTTTAATCACCTTTACTCATTTTTATATAATTATGTAATTTTCATCTTAACTATGTGGGTTTTATAAAAATTAGTTTTCAAATAAATCAAGTGTTATTAAACCCAATGAGAATTTTACCCTATAAATCTCATTTTGACACAAGATTTATTTACATCCAAGGTATCTTTATTGGAATGTATTTTGATATTATTATTTAAAATATTTTGTCTACCTTTTGAAAAAAATTGGCATTTGACTTTTAAATCACATCTTTCATGATGATATTAAGAATTGTTATTTTAGAATAATATTTTTTGTGATATCCCTTCTATGTTAAAGGATTCATCCATTGATAAATTAATGGTTCTTAAATATCACTATATATTAAATATTTAAATATTATATTTGGAATATCAAATTACTAGTATGAAACGATTATGTGTTAGTATTGGTAAAAGATATGAAACCCATTTTTCTTCCATGGTTTATATATGCTTTCATTATTAAATTGATTTTATATGGAACTCACTTATATGGATGAGGATTGTTGGGTTTAAATATTTCCCTTAAATACATTATTCATGGTTTTATATCTCATCACATACTATGTTAATCTTGTAAGGAATACACTCTCCATAGTGGGAATCGAGTATGGATTGATCAGTCCACAATAGGGATCATATTGGGATGTATTATCCACTGTTGGAATCAGGTGGTGGTCTATGATCCATAAATAAATGTTTAATTATTCATATGTTTTGGATAAATTAATTTTATAATGTGGTGTTTTATTTCCAATATATTTTAAAGTCTTTTGATATTCAGTATTCAAAATATACTTATCTATCACATCTTTTTATTTAAGGAATTTTTTACATTCATTATTTTATTCCCATATATGATTATGATGATCTTTTGAGTGTCATGTGTTATTATTAAATTATAAATAATGATAAATAATATTTTATTATATTCACTTATAATAAAATAACATTTTTGAGATATTTCACCCTTTAACATGTTTTCCCACATGTTTATAATCTAATAATTATGAATGGTTAGTAATTTTATATTACAGAGCATCCAACCTCACCTATTTCATATTATTATATTTGTAGGGTCATGAAGATGGTTATATAACAAGACATGTATATAATAGAATCAATAGGTTTTTTCAATGGAGAAATTTCATCACGTGTTGTCATATAATATGTTTATATGGAAAATATTCATTATACTAAAGTAATTATTCCTCGATCTGTGTGAATTTTTATGAGATGTATTAATTAAAACAGGTTGTATATGTATTATTTATTTATTTTTATAATGGTTCTTCATACATACTCTCATTATTATGATATTCACTCATGGATTGTTTTTATTAACTCATTCATACTTTTTTTAGTGCCAAGACTTATTCCATTATCTATAATCTAGGATTCTTGGGGTACTAGTTTCTTATGTAACATTATTATACCCATAATATCATATTATTCTCACTAATTATATCTAATTTATATCACCTATGTTTACTATTACTAATTATCTAATCAAAAATATTTCAATATTTTTATATTTACGCTGGTTATAATGATAACAAAATAATAAAATATTAAAAACTGTTTTTTAAATACATAATGTGTTGAAAATGATAATGTATAATTATGTATTTAGAAGTTTAATTTTTTAGTGGGGAACTTTACAATTTATTCAAATAAAATAGATTTTTTTAGTTATGGGTTTTCCAAAATTCTCTTAAACTCTAAACCTAAGTAGTCATAGTAAGCTATTTTAATGAAATATATTTCATTCATTCATGGAATTTAGATTATCACATTTTCTGGATTTTATAGCATTACAAAATAAAATATTAACATTAATAGAAAATAAATATAAAATAATTTTAAAAAAAATACTGTAACAATCATGGTCATATAATAAATTCTACAAAATAATTCAAAGGAAAAACATAAAAAAGAATCTCACATTACCATATGTTATACTAGCTATCATATCACATAAGGAAATTTATGTTTTTAAGTATTTATTATATATCATGGGTAATCTAGTAATAACACACAATGGAAATAAATTTTTAAAAACAATTAAACATAACATGTCACAAATATTAAATAACATCCTTATAAGTTTTTATAGAGGCATACTCCACCAACTTCATGATCAAAAATATGGATAAGTTCGTGGATCCATAAAATCCTAACTGAATGAGGTTTGAATCATTAAAGGGTAATAATGTGGCTAGACTAGTAAATTACTAAGTGATATAAAAAGTTTAAACACTTTTATATATAATACATAAATGAGAAGGATCCCAGTTTTGAAATTTTATGGTGTATGTAATAAATAATAAAACTTTTCTAAGAGAAAGTTTTTTCTGTATATTGGATTTTTAAAAATTGAAACAATGATTTAAAAGATCTACTAATTCAGGTTTTAATATTTTTAATTATTTACGTTGATCTATATACCTTGGGGAAAACTAATATGAAACATTTCTCAATTAAGAGGTTGTTTTATGAAATATTGTGTTTTGGTTAATTTTTTGTGTAAAATCAAAGATCGATTTAGAAACATAAATAAATGAAATACATGATTCTTTTCAAAAAAAAAAGAAATTAATTTTGGGAAATAAAATTGTTTATTAAACCAATTAGGTTTATATATGATATCTTTTATTACAATAATGAGTGAAAGTAATCTTCATCTCGCAATCAATGCAACTATTAATAAAGGTTATGCTTATATCTGGACTTTCAAATCATGTAGGTTAAATTAGAAAAAGTATTTTTTTATTAATGATTTCGAAAATCATGATAATGGATACATATATTTTAATATGTTTATAAATATAATGTGCAATAAATTTCTATTCTAAGGGTAGCATTTTATTTACCATAGAAGCACACAATGTATAAGTATGAATTTATTGAATTTTATGAGGAATTCAATACCTCCCAAAAAGTTTCATTTAATAATCTATAAAAAAATAATTATTCAAATATCATACTATATAAGATACTTTTATATAGGTAAATTATTGTTTTAGTCAATTTTTTCATATCCAATATGGTAATTAACATCAGGTCACTACTGAGTAACCATACAATTTTATATAGTTAAAATTCTACCTCTAATTATTGTGATATATATATTTATAGATACATTGAATCATGTTCTCTATAATTGTTTTTATGTTCAATTAACAAGTCAGGTGTAAGACACCAATTCCATAAATTATGTATGTATTAAAAGGCAGTAAATATTGAGATTTATATCAATATCAACAAGTCCCCAACAATTCTAAAATTCGTAGACAATAATTTATCCATTTAAGGAAAATTAATTAAACCAAAACATAAAACTAATCAAATAACCAAACACTATTTTAGAATTATTATGGATTTTTGAATAGATTAGTAATTTTAATTTTCATCCAAGTTATTCATTTAAAATATATGATTACTATATAAAGTATAAAGACTTTTTTTTAATATTTTTTGAAAGTTATTGGTAGATTATTCAAAATAAATTACTAAATGATATTATTTGTCTCCAAAAACACCCCCAATGAAATATCCTTGATTAGTCATTTCTTATAATCTAAAGTCATCTTTGAATCCCATGAAAAACTAATACATTATCCAAAAACATTTTCAATCAATTAGACATGATACTAAAATGAAATATTGAAAACCTAAATTAAATCTAGTATAAATATTGGTTGATAAACATAAGAATTAGTTTCACCAATAATCAGATTGAAAACAACATTTAAACTAGCCTTGGAGGACCTAAATTAAGGTATGAAAATATTATATCCCTAGAATATTCACGGAATAATAAGGATCACCCAAATTTTTGAAAACCAACTAATAATTCTCTCACAATGGTCTCTCTTAACCGAAATATAGAGAATACATAAAAAATATGTGTATTTCACTATGAAATTTCCAAAATATATAAATATTAAATTAATTCAAAAATATTAAATTATAAAGCTAAATAATAGATTAATATGGGAGATATTAAGAAGGTATTTAAAATGAATATTTCTTTAAAAACACAATTTACTTCACCTTAATCTACAGACTTGGGTAAATGGAAAGAGAACTGTGTTATGAAGTCCTGGAGATGATCATGGTTTTGCTAATTGGATGATATTTATGGAAGATGGTGGGATACATAATCCCAAGATTTATGTTTATATAAAAATATGGGAAAAATTATGGTTAAAAAATAAACAGTAAAATATCATTCCACTCAATGGGTACGTTCACCTAATGATATAATCACCAATTCAGATTATAATATCAATTAATAAATAAGTTTTAAATGAAAATAAATTTAATTAGATCGATATTTAAATAATTATATAACAAATAAAACAATAAAATAGTAAATTAAATATAAAATGAAGTGTAAAAACTATTCTTGGATTATTGAGTAATGACACAAATAACCCTAAGGGACATTATTTTTAAAAAAAGTATCTAATCAATATGAAATATTCACTACTATATAAATAAGAAGTTTGATACAAAAATCTCATCACGGGTATCCAAATTTCATGCCAAAAATTCAATAAACTATAAAACCATTATATAATGTCTATATTATATTCCCTAGAATATCCCGATTACACATATAAGACAAAGGTAAACTCAAGAACCTAGTTCCTCCACAACTATAAACCAATCAGTAGAGACCCATATACCCATAACTTCAATCCCATGATCAACCATGGCCAAAAAACCTTCTTCTAGATCCTATAAATTTTTTGATCTTGATGGATTGGAAAATTAATTTTCAGAGAGGTAAAATATTGGACCCTACAAAAGAAAACCTCATAGGAGGTATCTCTAAAAACATATAGAAAAATATTATAAGTAAGAGAACATGGAATCATGTAAATTTTAGCATGAAATCGCAAGGAATAAAATTTTTAGAAATTATATATATCATTTGATACATTCTTCTAATATATATATATTTTTTAAAATTTATACACAACAACTATAAGAAACTCTAATGGTTAGATTTTTAGTTCTTTGGGTTCAGTTGCCAAAAAATAAGATATAGTTCTCTATTCTATGATGAATGTTTGTTTGTTCTATCATATAATGTGTTCAATGCTATCACACCATTAAATTATCATTTAATTTACATTAAAGAAACTCTTATTTAACAAATACACAAATTTTTCCTATGTGTTATCTTGGTACTAAAGAATGAAAAACACAATATTAAAACATATAAAAATATATGTTAAGTTAATTCATTCTAAAATTATATATATTATTATTTTAAAAAATATATATATGAACATGGCCTTTAACCCAATAATATCTTGCTTATTGGAAACCACAAGATATTTAATGAGATAGGTATGTTTGACTGTAATAAAATTAAAATATTCCGTGTGTTATCTGATAAAAAATGTCTAAATTACATTTCATTCCCCTTTGATAGAAGATGATGTAATCATAAGGAATATTATTGAGGTCATAAAATACCTCCAACTTTTTTATGGTAAAAATATCACTAATTTGTAACAATACATATAATAATATAAACGGGGAAATAGTTATAAATTAATGGTAATATAGTTTGTTCCCTTTAATCCTTAAAAGAGATAAAATGAAAATTTTAATTCATCATCCACTTAATAGTCACATTTACTCTCATTTTCTCAAAACGATACCCTTTATGATTAAAATCCACCCACTAAAATTTATTATGACTATAAAATTAATAGATCCAACTTGTAAAAAATTAATATTTTGATAAATTATCTACTTCGTGAATAAATCAATATCATCTATAAATTTATCCCTGTAAATTTTATGTTCATTTATTATTTTCTATATAAAATAAGGTACATTATTTTATATTACATACCAATTCATAAATTTTAGAATATTTTTTCAAAAAAGCATCAAATGAAAATAATATTATGAAAAAATGATTTGAAAATATTTAATTTATATCCTAATTATTTTTCAGATTGAGTAATCAGTGGATTTGTTATACTGATGAATTGTTTTAATTAGGTTTCCAGAAAATTGTGTGTATTGTAATAATGAAGAAATTTATTTTTTTCAATTATTCTTAAGGGGTTTAGAATTTATTGATTTTATCTTCCTCAATATTTTATCCTGATCTCTTAATAATTTTTAGTGATCTTCAGACACTTTTTCCCAATATCCCACATAATTTTATTGACATTAAAAATCAACCTCTAAATTTTCAGAAAATTTATTAACATCAAAATGTTAATAAAGTGTTTCAAGATATAATATTTTATTTTCTTTAAAATATGAAACTAATTTTCATAATCTTGGTTTAAGATAAAATATAAATTTATTCCCAACATCTCACTGGAATTATATTTATATAATTGATGTATCATAAAATATGTACATCTTTCATAGTGATAATCATTCTTGGTGTCTATGTTGGATAACATTTCAGAATAAATTATTGGATTAGCCAAATATTTGGACATAAACTCCATTTTCTAGTCTATCTTCTCTAGTACCATTATAGGGTTAAAAGATGTACATTCTGATGAATCTTTTTTAATATATAGAAGCTTGTGATCTTATAAATGAGTCTAATATTCTATTTTTGTACCCATATTAACCTCATATAAACATTATTTATTCTAAAATAACACTCATGAATATATATTTTTTATAATGATATTTCATTCACAAAATCTTGTGATTGAACCATAATAGGCATGTTGGTTACATCATTTAATTTCCCATAAAATAACCCAGATGATTTGTTTTTGGGTTTTTAGAACATTATTTTAAATTTAAGTATTTCTCTAAATAAATATAACCTCACTAGGTGTTACATATCTCATTAAATTTTCTAATGGATATAGTGAAACTGATTCGAGTTCACCCGAAATAATTTCTTTTATTCTAATCCTTTTTTTTCTATTCTCATATATAATCTGGAATGTTTAATTTTTTAAAAAATTTTATTATAATTATAAAATTGTTCATTATTTTTATATAGGGTGGATATCTTTTAAACCATTCATCTATTAATGAACAAGATATTTTTTTAACCAAGCATTTCAATTAAATAACATCCATTTAAAAAAATAATTTGAACTTTTATAAACCAAAGTAGGGAATCCAAACATTCAATTATTTATTATTTTGATGAGACTCAATATATCTATCTACTCAAAATTCACCACACATTTTAGAAATCATATTATCTACTTCATATAGTGTTTTAATCACATTCTTCTTCTAATGATATTGTGGTTCTAACAAAAGTTTTGTATCTTCCAGTTTGTTTCATTTTTTCTATATAATGGGAAATATATATTTCATCCTATAACATGAAAATTTATTATTCATTTTTTTGTAAATTAATTTCCCCATTTTTTAAAATATAATTTTTTTATATTTAGATACATTTCCATGATTTAAATGAATATCCTCAATTATTTCCATGGTTTCAATGTTAGATACTCCTTCTATTTTAAGTAACTTAAAAACCATCAAATTTAAGGTCATTGAATAAAAAAGTATTTTAAACTTCCCCAAACTAAAATAAACAGATTCCATTTATTACCAAAGGAATTCCATAATATTTAGTTTCTTCATCAAATTAAACAAATCCAAATTATATAGGTATTGAGCAATAATTTTATCGTTATTAATGATTCTAGGAAATATGAACCCATGAAACCATATAAAGAAAATTATTCATTCTGGATGAATATGGTTCATTTTATAATCTTTTTACTTTACTAACAATATAGTTTTCCTGAACCTGGTTTTATTAAATAAATTTGGCGGTTAGATAGATTTTTAGTAATGATGTGTGATTCTATTTCCAATGGAAACAAAAAAATGTAGAATTTTCCTCCCTACTAAATTTAAATCATATTATCTTAAATTGTGAACTTAATATTCATTACTCTGTCAAATCCAAGAAAATAGTCAGAGGAGTTATACAACCAAATATAATAATGATAAAAATAAATATTCTTCTCTAAAGAAATGGAAAACAATTCCTATCTTAGAAATTTCATTACCTAATATAAAAATGAACAAAGATTATTATATTAAATTATTCAATCAAACTATCATGAAAAATATTTCTAGTAATAACTACATTTTTAAAATACCATGAATAGTTCAGAACGTGATTTAAATAGGAATTGGAAACAAAAAATTCAAAGTTGCAATGACTCAAACTGATTAACTTCCAAAAATACATGGGGACTAAAAACCCATATATAATTTTAAAAAATTTATATAGTTTTCATGAAATTATACAGCTCAGAAAAACACTATAATCCATGATATCAAATTTCTCAACATAATCAAAATCCCAATTTCATAAAAAATAATATTACTATTTTATAATAAATGTTTTCAGTAAAAATAACTATGTATATTGGTTAAAAAAATATATTGATTATCAAATATTACATAAAATTAATATAATGAAATATAATCCTTATATAAGAGATGATTAGTGAATGTGGTTTGATCTTCTTTCTAATAATATAGTCCCATTGTAACTTCAAAAATAATTGTTTATATCTTCTATTGAATACTAAATTAAATAAAAAAATATACATTATAATTATCACAACATAAACAAAATCCCCTTAAAATAGATACTAATAATTTATTGGAAGACATTTATGATGATTTAAACTTATATGGAAACAAAAAACCATATGTAATTAATATAATTTCTAAATAGTGGAAAATGCTAACCAGGTATCAGAATTAAGATTTCAACTACTGGTATGATATTAATTCATCACAATATATCTATTCCAGAGGAATCCAAACCAGATTAGGATTTCATATATTAAATAATTGAGCCTTTGAAACCCACTTTAGTATAGGTATTTGATGTTCAATGGAAGAAAGAACATATGATATATATGAAATAAATTTTATTGAAGGATTGGACCTTCTTCAAAGATGTTTTTTCTAATTTATTACTATTTGAAATTTTTTTCTGAAATGATCATTACTAAAAAATAGATATTTTGGTATTTTATAATCATGATGTATTATATCTATTACTATAAGAGTTTACTTATTGTTTTACATGTATATATACTTTCCAAAATGATTTTATTCCTTTATTAATGTTAGTAAAGAACTTATTCAAATTTTCAATTATAGAATTTAGTTTTTCTATATTATTATTATCATCCAAATTGATATGAATTTTCTATTGTTCTTGAATATTATTTTAAATAGTTCAATGTTGGCCTTATTTTACTTAGTTATAAGGTTGATATTATCATTCATCACTTTTGATAGTTGTTATATTTATTTTACAAGGATATTATTCTATTCAATAATACATTATTTGGGTATTGTATACCCCTTAATGAATCTTTGATAGTTATATTCATTTTCATTTATAAATTTTCTAATTTATAATTTATTTTAATTAACATCTACCACTTCATCATCACACTATGTTTCAGTATCTGATGGGTATAAAAACTCAGGTAGTAGTAATCATTCAGATAATTTTTCTTCTGGTTTCTTTAAAATAATTCATTTTTCATCCAATAGAGTATATTATGGAATTTTTTCACCAAAATAAAGGATAATATTTCTATCATCACTAACATTCAATGAAATATCATATTAATGATCCCTACTATCATTCCATATATCATTCATGGATCTGAAAGATTTAATTTATCTTATTTTTCACTGATCATTTAAATTACATTTTTTCATTTCCAAGTACATCATAGTCTAATATGAACTCATTTTTTATATTAATAATAGATTGTATCACTTGATGAAATCTAATAATATCATTAATTTTTCCCCCATTTTATCATCCCCGCACAAATTATAACTAATCATTTATATTTCCAACTAATCATATTTTCTTTCTGTAAGTTCATTAACATAATCATCTAAATGATTTTTTAATGTTCTTCTTGTAGGATTCAAATTATAATATCTAGAATTTATATATCTATATGTTTAAGTTAAATTAAAACAATTGTATTTATCATCCATTTTGGAATTTCTATTCATATAGTTTTCCTATTTCGTAAGAATTAAAATTAGATCATCAATAATATGTTTTATAAAAAGATTAATGGCATACATAATTTTAAAATTGGATTTCCATACCTTTTGTATTATACCAATAACTTTTTTAATTAGCTGGTCATGTATTGTTTATTTTTTCACCAAGATAAGGTAGTTTATTCCAAATCATCATGTAGAATGGATCCATTTGTACAATAAATTAACTAGGTAAGAATTAAAACATTGATAATAATCCATAACCATAAAACATTTAAGTTAAATAATTTTTGATATTCATAAATGTGTCAATTATATATTTCAGAAAGGAATCAATACCAAGGTTATAAGAGGATACCAAACTTTAAAAACTCTATCTAATTTCATATTGAAGAGTATTTCTCACATTTCAGTTGAGTTGAAATTATATTATTAATTTTTAATAATTATTTAAATATATTACAAATGAATGTCATAATATTCAATGATAATTATAAGATTTTCATCATGAATATTGGTCACGAATCCCTCTATAGATTCATTCTAAAACTCATAGTATCCATCATAAAAACCCATTGGTTTATTAGGAATTTAATTATAATAAATTCCAAGACTAATAACTCTTTTAATATATAAAAATTATATATCTTTTCTCTGGTAAAAATTATTGTAAGGAAAATATTTTTTGTTCTAATAATTAAAACATACAATAAAAATCAATTGATTAACTCTAAATGTATTAAATCATATATATCAAGAGAAAACCAATAATACTATCAGTTTTCCTAGAATTTAAGGTGATATAGTAATATAGGATGTGTTTAATTGTAGTTGAAAAAACTAACCCCAAAATTTAATTCCACACAATGTATAAGTTGAAAAAACTATTTAATCATTTAACCAAGTCATAATATCTTTAAATAGAATATTTTAATTGAAACAACTGGTATTTACATGATTTATAATAATTTTTTAACTTTTTTTTATAAATATTATCCTATCAGTTTATAGTTTGAATGAATTGGGTGAACCATTAAATAAAAAGAGGGGACATTTAATAAGTTTCACTTTCAATCCACAAAAACATGTTCTTAAATTTAAAACCCATTTTCATTTAAGACACTTTTCATTATTCAATCAAGAGTTTCCATATCATAAGTATTGAACATTTTATAGTTCATACACATCCATAGATTTTATTAAAAAAATTAAAATATTCTATGAGAACAAAAATCTCAGAAATGTTTATGAAAATAAAGGATACATGATAATGATGTAAAAAACATGAAAACCCATAAAAATATTTAACTTTCTCTCAAAAAACATTGAACATAAAAATAAATCATAAAGACGTGTGAAAATACGACATTTGGTTATATAAATATTTTTACATTTGATTGTAATCATAGAAAAAATGTGAATTTATCTTAATTAATCACAATTAAATCTATGTTGACTCATTCATAGGATCCTTTCAATAGAAGTGACAAAATAGATAATCTCTATAATTTTGTCTTTGAAGACTAAATCATTACCCAATACGTTATAAATATATTAATCATTATTATGTGTAATCATATACAATTACCATGTAATAGATTATAAAAAATGTAAAAATATTTTACCTTCAAATCATAAGATCTACTAAAAACTATTTTGAACTCATAAAAATAAAATATTTCTTATTTAAGGAAAATAAAGAGAAGAATCCATCTCTTTTGAGAACTCTTAAAAGAGAAATAATTAATGAAAAATTAGAATATTATCTTTTAGGGAAAACGCTAAAAGATTTAATATACGATTAATAATGAATAATGTTTAGAATAATGGGAAAATACGGTTACATACTAAACTTTTAAAAATAATCATTTTACATTTTCAAAAATATTTAAATTTGGGTCATATTGAATAT
Organism: Viscum album; assembly: GCA_963277665.1. NCBI lineage: Eukaryota > Viridiplantae > Streptophyta > Magnoliopsida > Santalales > Viscaceae > Viscum > Viscum album. The sequence goes on along the minus strand of OY728159.1, from coordinate 20,151,907 downwards.
TCGGAGAAGATTTTTTTTTCAAAATTGTAATGAAAGTAAAAAAATATTTTAAAATGAACTTTTACATTATTTTATATAAAAAATAACAGACAAGAAACATTTTTTTTGAAGCTATATATGGAGGTGAATGATTTATAAAGGATAAATTCGAAACCATGATTTAAAGAAAATCTCTTCCCTTGAGTCTTATTATGATCCAAAACATCTATAACTCCTTAATAATAAAATGATGATAAATATTTAATATCATAAGTTCCATTTTCATGATAATATCATTATCATTATTCTATTTATTTCATTTTTTGTAATGTAATTTTTTTACTTAATTTGTTAAGTTTACATTGGTTGTTTTGAAGTCATTCATTCCTTAATAATTATGACAACATAAATATGATGGACAAAGATAAGGTTTTTGTGATTAAATAATATTACAAATATTAAAAAATATATAATTTTAATTTTAAAACATTCAATATACTTTTAAAATCATCCTTATAAGGTGTTCATGAGAAAAAACAATTTGACATTTCATACAAGAGTTCATTTTCATGTACATGAGGGTGAAATTTGAATTTTTAAAATGTATAAAATGGAATTAAATAATAGAAAGAATAAATTTTATAGATTTATAATAACATTATAAATATCATATTAATCCATTAAATTCTATCAATTTACCACCCATGAGATAAATAATAGGAAAACAGATAACATTGCATAATAGAGGCAATATTCCACACCAACGAACAATAGACATTATTATTTTCCATAAAATGGGAGGGTAATAAGGTAGATAATATTTTATATTAAAATAATAATATTAATAATATAATGCCCCAGCCTTAAACCTTACTTAATCATGAGTTATTACAAGATTACACATTGAGGATCTTTTCAGGCTTAGAGTTTTAGAGAATTAGATCATGAAACTTGCATTACATTCCACATTTAAACAAAGTGGTTACAAAACAGACATTATTCATTCTTCCCATCAATGGGAACATATTTAAAATATAACACGGATTCTTTCTTGACACATCCTTGACACTATCATCACATCATGTACCTTTCCCTTGACCTGTGAAAAACATTTCAAAAACTTTGGATTAGCATAAAAAGCTCAGTAAGAGTTATAAAAATATGGAAAGGAAACATGAGTTCATATATACATTAGAATGAAATCACACTTTACCAATAAAACATAGGCATATCAAATCATGAATAAATCATAGAAAACATAAGACATAAAGGTAACTTGAGGCATTCATAACATTCTTACGTAGGGAGTAACCCTCTTGGTTACGTTTGGAATACCCATCACAGTATATTCCCTAAATCTCTTTGGAGAAACCTTAACGTTTCACTCCTTCGCGTTACACAATGAATTGGAGAGCTATATCGGGCTCACCCACCCTTAGTTTATCACGGAACCACCCATTTTCATAACAATACCCAAGAACCATAACATAAATGTATCACATAAAACATGCATAAAGGAAACATAACATTTCCACATTTCAATCACAATATAACATTTTAGTATATTGAAATAATGAATCCATTCAAAAAGAAACCATTTCCAAAACCATATAAATCATTTAATAAAGAGATTTTTGAATCAAAGTGTCCCATACCACCTTGAAGATTAAAATTTTAAACCATTAATATCCATATAAATATATCCTTAAAACCATTTTGAAAACATGGATATTAGTAAGAACAAATAATTAAAACATTTAAAACGATATTTTGGTTAAAGGGGTTTTACCAAAATTAGAGACACTTGAATAAAATAATTGAGGAATAACATTTAGTAAGAACTTTATAATATCATGAGAATAAATGTATTCATGATATAATACTCCAAAGGACAGTATATACACCATATAAGAGTGAATTGGTGCATAACAACAATGAACCCTCAATAGAAATGTCAAATGTGATGAAATCCCTTATAGAGAAGGTATCCTTAAATTAAAGACAAATCAATCTCAAAAATATGTGTGACAAATATAAGTACACCCAATATAAGTTGATATTAAGTGTAAAACAATAAAAGGTCATTCACACATATTCAATGGATGACATATTCAATGACTACATGTTGAACCCAAAGAAATCGAAATTAGGTTAAAAAGTTCCCTTGACAGCCTAACGGCATCACATAAAAATGAGTTGATGAGAGATAAAAAGTGTATATCATCACTTGGAAATAAAATTTACATCAATAAGGATATATGAGAACATATCCCAACATAACAATATATAAATTAAAAGACCCAACAAAAGAAGTCTTTTAAAAAAGATGAGGGTGAAAGGTTCCCTTACCGACTTGGGTATCTTTCAAAACATACACCCCATGAAAAAAGGACAATAGATCATTGATGTAAATAATCATAAACTAAATTATATTACACAAAGAGTAGAATAATGGTCAGTACATACACCACTCAATGTAATTTTTGGAAAATGTAGCATAAATCTCACGGGAATAAAAGTGAGATGAAAAAACCCTTACGAAAACTCGGCAGCCTAACGGCGCCACAAAAAACGTCCGAATATGGATTGATGAGATCAAATAGGGTATCTCATAACATTAAAATAAAATGTACAGAAAGAGGAATATAAAACAGCATCCTCCAACATTACAAAGAGGAGCTTAAAAGAAGTGACATAAAGGAGAGTACTTAAAAAGAAAGAAAGAGGTTAGATCTCTTAAGAATGTTCGGCAGCCTAACGGTGCCACTCAAAACTTCCAAAATGGATTGATGAGAGAGAATAGGTTCTCTCATCACATGAACATAAAAGTTAAAGTAAGTGTAATATAAAATATCATCCCAATAACAAGAAATATGAGATTTAAAAGGAATGACATAAAAGTGTGTACTTAAAAAGAAAGAGAGGAGTAGGATCCCTTACCTCGGGTCCGACTTGACTCGATCGTTCTTTAATCTCATGAATAATAAACATGAGTTAATTTATACTTCCTTAAGAACCTTTTTCAAGTTCATTATTCCTTTTATATCACTTCTTACCATTTCATAAACATTATGTAATCATTTAAGTTAATAATATTTGTTTTGCCGATATTTGGTTCTTAAGTCGAAAGTGGACTTCTTACAATTACATGTTGTTTGTGCGGAAAAATGTTTATTATATCCAAAATTTTATTCATGATGTATATATCATATATGTAATATATATCCAGTACATTCATGCATTTATAACATTACATAATCATTTAGAGGTAAGAAATGAAATGCACCGTTCATGGAGACGGTAAGTCGTACGTACGCATGAATGCTAATTTCATTTCTATTTCTTATTTTATAGAATGGAATAATAATGATATAAAGGTATATTATAATTCCAGTATAATATCATAGTTACATCCTTTATACGTCCCAAATATGGTATTTAACGAATCAAATCACTTTGAGGGGGCGGTAGTCCGCACTTCCTTAAATGAAGATATCGCGTTTACCCATAATGGAAACCATAAAGGTATGACCAAAATGAAAAAAACAGAAGCTTAAGGAAAACATAAACATATTATATATCATATATAAAAATAGTGACATCATAATGGACACCTTTGAAGGTGTTAAATGAGTATTGAACAATCATCGCTTCGGGAGGTAGAATTTCGCCATCCACGGAAACTGTATGTTCTTTAACCATTTGATGTAGTTGTGTGAGAGTGTAGCTAGAATAAATCTTATAAGAACATCCTAGTATATTGAATATACTGGTTTTGTTACAAAATAAGTAAATAAAAAGAGTTTATGGGGTTGGAGAAGCAAAATAAAACAAATGAACATGAGAGAATGAATTACCTTTAAAAGTGTAACTCCTTTTGATTTGAGCCTAAAGGCTTCCTTTGAAAGAATTCTGCCCAAAGAGAATCCTCTAAGATGAGGAGAGGGATGTGGAGAGAGTACATGTGCAGGGGTTGGCCGATCCAAAGGCTTGAGGAGTGTGTGAAATGAGGTAGAGGTGGGGGCCTTTTATAAGAGGAAAGGAGGGGCACTTTTGGAAAGTAAGAAATATTACTTTATTTGAAAATGTGTTTCGGTTTTAAAAGGTCCCACATTGATATAATTCGTGGATAAGGTGATAAGGGTTCTAAATCCACCCATCCAATAAGTTTTGGACATGTGTAGGTCATAGAGTTTACAATATCTTCTCATTTTATTTAAATCGTCAGATAATGATGTCATCGCTGCATCATTATGATGTCATAAATAATTTAATTTATTTAATGTCTAAAAATTATAAAAAAAATAATATTATGTAGGAAATATTTTTATCTTTCAAATTAATATTTATAATAAAACATCTGACTTGTATAACCCCACTTAAAAATTGTTTTAGTAAAACATATCATGTTTGTGTCATTTTTACTTTTACATTAAATAAAAAGTTATTTATGTCATTTCCCAACCAAAGTGGCTTCATGGGGTCCCCAAGTTGACCCATGGCTTTTCTTGGTCGGAAATTACACATCCAATGAGGTTATGACATGTGTCAAGTTCATTTAATATTATTAAAACATTATTTTTACCTTAAACTACACTAATTACCTCTAATCGCGATTAAAAACATAATAAGTTACTATTCACCAAAAAACTATTTTTATCCCATTGAACCACATTTTACTTCTTAATGAAAACCATGTATGTCATATTTTTTAAATTCAAACCACAAAGATGGAAAAATTTCATTTAAACGGGAAAATCAGTTTTTATAAGTACCACTTAGTGGTGTCACTATTCATCAAAAATTGATGTTTTTCAGAAAAATCCCAAAAATTCACACTAAGCTATATTTGATATTCTGAATTCAAAAATGAAGTATATTTTAAAAAATTCAAAACATATAACTCACATTAATTAATTTTATAATTAATTCCCGCTGTCAGAGCAAATAGCGTGTTTTTATGAAACAATAAGTATCAAAAGATTGACACTAGTTTAAGTCTGATTTCAAATTGAAATTAATTCCAACGACCACTATTGGATTTAATGGTAAAAATATTTTCTAATTTAAATTTGAAATCAATTCAAATGATAATCTAATCATATAAATAAATTAGATTAAAAAGAGTTTTTTAATTAAAATACAACATTTTACACTATTCATTAAAAAATGAACTTTATCAGAAAAACACCAAAAATTTACACAAAGTAAATTTTGATGTCCCGATTCTTAAGAAGAGTTTCATTTGGTCCAATAGAATGTGTAAAGGGTGAACAAAACTATATTTAATTACGGTTCTCCATCAAAAGGCGATAAGTGAACCTTTAGTGAAAACTAGGGAATATACGCCTAAAATTGAATTCTTTCCGTATTTTAAGCCTTTATCTTTTATTGGATAAATGTAAAAACATTTAAAAACATATATAATCATATTTTAGTTATTTCTATCCATTCCCTCCATTACAATGACTACATGTTAAATAATATTTAAAATAATATTATTTTATTATTAGAGTGCAACGTAAGATTCCCAAGAAACTCGTTGTTGCGTGTTGGGTACGCCATCAAGCATAGCGTCCCCTTTAAAGTCATATTAATATTTTATTCACAAATATGGATAAATAAGAAAATTTCATATTCTTTATTTACTTGGGGTGTTACATCCTTCCCCCTTTTGGGAATTGCGTCCTCGCAATTTTAATGTTGCGCTTGGAAACATCCTTGAAAGTCCCACATCGGAACAAGAGTCGGTAAAACAATCACTTTGAAATAAAGAAAGATAAATATAGAGGTCACCCGAGTTAACCCACACTAGGAACCCATGTAGGAAAACATGGACATGGAGGAGAAAACATAGGGTCATGTTCTGATGGAGAGTGATAGAAAACATGTTTAGGAGAAAGTTAACAATAAGAAAATCACAAACTTGTGATGGGTTAAACGGTGTGGGGTTCCCCAGTATGAAAAGTTAATAGACAACATTTTTGTTTTAAATTACTTAATATTGAGGAATTTATTCATAAGGAAGAATAATCACTTATCATGTTGACTTTCAACATTTATTATATTCCTTTCACAAACTCATATTTTCTCCAAAATACGAGTATTTAGGAAGACTTGTTCACATTAAGAGTACTATAATCAACTTTTAGAAAATCAACTAATCCACAAAAGAGAACTATATACTTCCCATGACTTTAGACTTTAACCAAAACCAAAAAGGCTAGTACAAGATCAGATAATCCAGAAAAGGATAACCCTTTATAAAAATAAAATCTATTCTTAATCTCCAAAATTTTTCCAACAAAACCCAAATTTCAAAGAGGACCATTCGATAAACAATTTGTCCTTAAAATTCTTCAAAGTAAACCAATCTAAGATTGAAACCCAAATATTTGAAGAATTTAGTCACATAGTCTTCCAAGTTAAATCATAACATTTATCTCCAAACAACATCAGTTGCTCCTAAAGTCTCGTATTAAAAAGTAATTAACCTAATCACATATCCTCCATGATAGGTTAATCATTTTCATAAATAACCCAAAATCAACTTACTCTTAATTCATAAAATCATATAACCAAAAAGAATCAGTCAAACTAACCAGAGACTTCACGTAGTCCAGTGGTAGGTGATAAATACCAGTCGCACTTTGGTTGTGGGTTCAATTCCCGCAGCTTTGTCCGACGTGACGGGTTGTCACACGGTCTGCGTGTTGTCCTTTTTCCAAAACTATATAATTCTTAAAACATTCCCCAAAATGAGATAATAACTTCAAAAATAATCATAACATATTTTAACCTCAATTTTTTCTCATTCCTTTCATTTTCCATCATATCATAGAGTAACCCATAATTACCTAAAAAGTAAGGATCATATAAACCCTAATGGTTACCTTAATAATTATAACCTGAATTTCCACATCGAGTTGGCCATCTCGTACATGATGCATTAGAGAACTCTCCAAGGTTGAAGTGTTTGATCATGACTCCTTGATAGTTGGTTTAGAACAACTATGAGATTATTCATTGAATCCCCCATCTCATCCAGTATCTTAATCAGAGAACCACCACAGTTTCCTTCAAACCCATTGTCACTTTGGTGCCTTCTAGATCCATCCATTTACTAAAACCAAAAAGGTCAGTGTGAGTATATCAACAAAACCATCATGTACTAATGAGGAAGGTAAACACTAAGATATACTTACTCATTCACTTTACCTAAAACTTGGACTCTTTCTGAAATCCTAACCATTATGGTAATGTCACTTATGCTTAAAGAATACCCTAACCTCTAAAGTTATCTAAACCGACCTTTGATACCAACTATAAGGCCCCATCCTTAAACCTTACTTAATCTTGAGTTATTACAAGATTACACATTGAGGATATTTTCAGGTTTAGAGTTTTAGAGAATTAGATCATGAAACTTACATTACATTCCACATTTAAACAAAGTGGTTACATAAAAGACATTATTCATTATTCCCATCAACGGGAACATATTTAAAATATAACACGGATTCTTTCTTGACACATCCTTGACACTATCATCACATCATGTACTTTTCCCTTGACCTGTGAAAAACATTTCAAAAACTTGGGATGAGCATAAAAATATCAGTAAGAGTTATAAAAATATGGAAAGAAACATGAGTTCATATATACATTAGAATGAAATCACACTTTACCCATAAAAAATAGTCATATCAAATCATGAATAAATCATAAAAAACATAATACATAAAGGTAACTTGAGGCATTCGTAACATTCTTACGTAGGGAGTAACCCTCTTGGTTACGTTTGGAATACCCATAACAGTATATTCCCTAAATCTCTTCAGAGAAACCTTAACGTTTCACTCCTTCGCGTTACCCAATGCATTGGAGAGCTATATCGGTCTCACCCGCCCTTAGTTTATCACGGAACCACCCGTTTTCATAACAATGCCCAAGAACTATAACATAAATGTATCACATAAAATATGCATAAAGGAAACATAACATTTCCACATTTCAATCACAATATAACATTTTAGTATATTGAAATAATGAATCCATTCAAAAAGAAACCATATCCAAAACCATTTAAAACATTTAATAAAGAGATTTTTGAATCAAAGTGTCCCATACCACCTTGAAGCTTAAAATTTTAAACCATTAATATCCATATAAATAAATCCGTAAAACCATTTTGAAAACATGGATATTAATAAGAACAAATAATTAAAACATTTAAAACGATATTTTGGTTAAAGGGGTTTTACCAAAATTAGAGACACTTGAATACAATAATTGAGGAATAACATTTATTCAGAACTTTATAATATCATGAGAATAAATGGATTCATGATATAATACTCCAAAGGACAGTATATACACCATATAAGAGTGAATTGGTACATAAAAACAATGAACCCTCAATAGAAATGTCAAATGTGACGAAATCCCTTATAGAGAAGGTATCCTTAAATTAAGGACAAATCAATCTCAAAAATATGTGTGAAAAATATAAGTACACCCAATATAAGTGGATATTAAGTTTAAAACAATAAAAGGTCATTCACACATATTCAATGGATGACATATTCAATGACTACATGTTGAACCCAAAGAAATCGAAATTGGGTTAAAAAGTTCCCTTGACAGCCTAACGACATCACATCAAAATGAGTTGATGAGAGATAGAAAGTGTATCTCATCAATTGGACATAAAATTTACATCAATAATGATATATGAGAACATATCCCAACATAACAATATGTAAATTAAAAGACCCAACAAAAGAAGTCTTTTAAAAAAGAGGAGGGTGAAAGGTTCCCTTACCGACTTGGGTATCTTTCAAAACATACACCCCATGAAAGAAGGACAATAGATCATTGATGTAAATACTCATAAAATAAATTATATTAAACAAAGAGTAGAATAATGGGCAGTACATACACCACTCAATGGAATTTGTGGAAAATGTAGAATAAATCTCACGGGAATAAAAGTGAGATGAAAAATCCCTTACGAAAACTCGGCATCCTAACGGCACCACATAAAACATCCGAATATGGATTGATGAGATAAAATAGGGTATCTCATCACATTAAAACAAAATGTACAGAAAGAGGAATATAAAATAACATCCCCTAACATTAAAAAGAGAAGCTTAAAAAAAGTGACATAAAGGAGAGTACTTAAAAAGAAAGAGAGAGGTTAGATCTCTTACGAAAGTTCGGCAGCCTAACGGCGCCACTCAAAACATCCAAAATGGATTGATGAGAGAGAATAGGGTCTCTCATCACATGAACATAAAAATTAAATTAAGTGTAATATAAAATATCATCCCAATAACAAGAAAGATGAGCTTTAAAAGGAATGACATAAAAGTGTGTACTTAAAAAAGAAAGAGAGGAGTAAGATCCCTTACCTCGGGTCCAACATGACTCGATCGTTCTTTAATCTCCTGAATAATAAACTTGAGTTAATTTCTACTTCCTTAAGAACCTTTTTCAAGTTCATTATTCCTTTTATATATCTTATTACCATGTCATAAACATTATGTAATCATTTAAGTTAATAATATTTGTTTTGCCGATATTTGGTTCTTAAGTCGAAAGTGGACTTCTTACAATTACATGTTGTTCGTGTGGACAAATGTTTATTATATAAAGAATTTTATTCATGATGTAGATATCATATATTTCATATATATCCAGTACATTCATGAATTTATAACATTACATAATCATTTAGAGGTAAGAAATGAAATGCACCGTTCATGGAGACGGTAAGCCATACGTACGCATGAACGCTACTTTCATTTCTATTTCGTATTTTATAGAATGGAATAATAATGATATAAAGGTATATTATAATTACAGTATAATATCATATATAATATCATAGTTCCATTTTTTATATGTCCCACATATGGTATTTAACGAATCAAATCACTTTGAGGGGGCGGTAGTCTGCACTTCCTTAAATGAAGATATAGCGTTTACCCATAATGGAAACCATAAAGGTATGCCCAAAATGAAAAAAAAGAAGCTTAAGGAAAACATAAACATATTATATATCATATATAAAAATAGTGACATCATAATTTCTACCTTTGAAGGTGTTAAATGAGTATTGAACAATCATCGCTTCGGGAGGTAGAATTTCGCCATCCACGGAAACCGTATGTTCTTTAACCATTTGATGTAGTTGTGTGAGAGTGTAGCTCGAATAAATCTTATAACAACATCCTAGTATATTGAAGATACTGGTGTTTTTACAAAATAAGTAAATAAAAAGAGTTTAGGGGGTTATAGAAGCAAATTAAAACAAATGAACATGAGAGAATGAATGACCATTAAAAGTGTAACTCCTTTTGATTTGATCCTAAAGGCTTCCTTTGAAAGGATTGTTCCCAAAGGGAATACTCTAGGATGAGGATAGGTATGTGGAGAGAGTAAATGGGCAGGGTTTGGCCGAGCCAAAGGCTTGAGGAGTGTGTGAAATGAGGTAGATGTGGGGGCCTTTTATAAGAGGAAAGGAGGGGCACTTTTGGAAAGTAAGAAATATTAGTTTATTTGAAAACGTGTTTCGGTTTTAAAAGGTCCCACATTGATATAATTAGTGTATAAGGTGATAAGGGTTCGAAATACACCCATAAAATAAGTTTTGGACATGTGTAGGTCATAGAGTTTACAATATCGTCTCATTTTATTTAAATCTTCAGATAATGATGTCATCGCTGCATCATTATGATGTCATAAATAATTTAATTTATTTAGTTTCTAAATATTATAAAAAAATTACTATGATGTAGTAAATCTTTTTATATTTATAATGACTATTTATAATAAAACATCTTACTTGTATAACCCCACTTAAAAATTGTTTTAGTAAAACATATCATGTTTGTGTCATTTTTACTTTTACATTAAATAAAAAGTTATTTATGTCATTTCCCAACCAAAGTGGCTCCATGGGGTCCCCAAGTTGACCCACGGCTTGTCTTGGTCGGCCATTACACATCCAATGAGGCTAGGACATGTGTCAAGTTCATTTCATATTATTAAAACATTATTTTTACCTTAAACTACACTAATTACCTCTAATCGCGATTAAAAACTTAATAAGTTACTATTCACCAAAAAATTATTTTTATCCCATTGAACCACATTTTACTTCTTAATGAAAACCATGTATGTCGGATTTTTTAAATTCAAAACACAAATATGGGAAAATTTCATTTAAACGGGAAAATCAATTTTTATAAGTACCACTTAGTGGTGTCACTATTCATCAAAAATTGATGTTTTTCAGAAAAATCCCAAAAATTCACCCTAAGCTATATTTGATATTCCGAATTCAAAAATGAAGTCTATTTTACAAAATTCAAAACATATAACTCACATTAATTAATTTAATAATTAATTCCCGCTGTCAGAGCAAATAGCGTGTTTTTATGAAACAGTAAGTATCAAAAGATTGACACTAGTTTAAGTCCGATTTCAAAGTGAAATTAACTCCAACGACCACTATTGGATTTAATTGTAAAAATATTTTCTAATTTCACTTTAAAACCAATTCAAATGATAATCTAATCATATAAATAAATTATATTAAAAAGAGGTTTTGAATTAAAATACAACATTTTACACTATTCATTAAAAACTGAACTTTATCAGAAAAATACCAAAAATTTACACAAAGTAAATTTTGATGTCCTGATTCTTAATAAGAGTTTTATTTGGTCCAATAGAATGTATAAGAGTTAACGAAACTATATTTAGTTACGGTTTTCCATCAAAAGGCGATAAGTGAACCTTTAGTGAAAACTAGGGCATATACGCCTAAAATTGAATTCTTTCCGTATTTTAAGCCTTTATCTTTTATTGGATAAATGTAAAAACATTTAAAAACATATATAATCATATTTTAGTTATTTCTATCCACTCCCGCCATTACAATGGCTACATGTTAACTACTATTTAAAATAATATTATTTTATTATTAGAGTGCAACGTAAGATTCCCAAGAAACTCGTTGTTGCGTGTTGGGTACGCCATCGAGCATAGCGTCCCCTTTAAAGTCATATTAATATTTTATTCACAAATATGGATAAATAAGAAAATGTCATATTCTTTATTTACCTGGGGTGTTACAAATAACATTATAAGTATTATATATTTCTCATATTTTTATTTAATAATATTCATGTGAGGTGGTAGGTAAAAACAAAAAACATTTCTATATGGAGGCAGTACTCTTCACATATTCATGAGAGAAAAATTCAATTCACGTATGATAGAATTATTAATAAAAATATAATGTCTATTTTCCTAAAATTATTCCTATTTTAGAATGATTGTTAAATAATATAAAGTCTCTTTTACTAAACTTAAATTCCTAAATTATGAAACTATACAAATAACTAAAACCATTTAATACATAGAAAAACATCATTATTAAATTGAAATATTCCTTTTTAAAATGAAAACAATATATATAATAATTTTTAAAATAATGATAAATATTAATCCATAACATGAATACATAAAAATATAAATATAGATTCATTTGTATAGTTAATTGGGTTTTCACATTTATCCCTCCTAACATAAAATACATCATAATTATTTTATCATTACATAAATTTGTGAGGATATTTTTCCCTTATATGTTTTTCATGTTCCCATGTTTCTTTCTCAATCATATTGTTCTTCCGTAAAATCCTAACAAAGTGTGTAATCAAATACCACAATATATGTACTTTAGGATCTATATTATGAATTGGTTTTCCTCAAAAGTAATATTATCTTCAAACTGGTCAACTTCATGGGTCAAAACATGAAATATATCTGGTTTATATTTTCATAAAAACGAAATAGGGAACACATATAATACTAGAGGTAAACTAAGAGATAAGACATATTTATAAGAATCCAATCCCAAACATTCTAAAATTTCACATTAAATAATGTATCACAGCCTATGTCTTCATTTTCTTCTAAAAATAATGATAAATTTCATTGGAGATACATTAAAAAACTAATTCCCCTACCAAAAATAAAATAAATTTCCTTGGGGTATCTAAATAAATCTTCTTCCTAGTAATGGATTCCCTTATATGGTGTTGAATATTATTTAAATTATCAACCATATATTCTATCAATTCATGACCCAATATTTAGTAACCCATATTAAACATATAAAAATAATAAATGGATACCATTTTTTAAGTAATACATGTCACACATAACCACACATACAAAGGACCTAAAGGTTTAGTGACATGGAGACTACAAAAATAATAAATATTATTTACAAATTGTGAACATTTCTAAATAACTATTCTACACTCATAAAAACTCCATGAGACATAGTCATCTTAAAAACCTATTAAATGATGAAACCATGAATCATTGATCCCAAATGCTCAGTTAGGGTTTCTATATAAAATACCATAATGTTTTGATAAAACACAATTGGTAAAGCATGAATAAGGGAAAATATGTGGTTTAAATAAACATAAATCCATATATGTTAACTATAAGAATGAAATATATACATATGAACACAGAAAATAAAACTTTTACCATTACATGAGGAAATAAATTTTCAATCCTATAACATTCCCCATTTAACAAAGGAATAAAATTGGAAAATGTAATTAAAATTGGATTTCGTATCATTATGAACCTTGAAACCCACTAACTTGTTCACACATAAATGTTTTATTCAATTTTAATTCAAGACCACTCGACCTTTATGAACATACCTAATCACTAACATGTCTATATAAAATTTTTATATTATGAGATATATAAATTTATTCAACTAATTTTAGGTAGTTATATATCCCACACATCTCATAGTCTATACATTTGTGTGCATCCTGAGAAACAATCATCACCTCATAAAATCACCCATAAAATAGAAAATTATGTTTCAAGAAATTTAATATTATACAGAACCCATAAAAATAATATGTTTTTTCATAAAATTTAAAATTATCCTTAAATGAAAAATGTAAAATCAATAGGACACATAAAACATCCTCAAATCCTCAATATTTTTCATCCAGAAAATAATATGGACAGACTTATTAAATCAAATACCTAATATTAAATAGATATTATCATAGACGTAAAATACATAAACAAAGGAAATGGTAATTATAAAATCATATTGAGTATAATCATGAAGATAATTTTTTAACATATAAAAAACATTGAGTTAGAGAGTAAAATGGAATCCATATATTAATAGAAAACAATTATTCAAAATTTTGTTTTATTTTTTTATAAAACAATGTAAAAAGTATTCAGAAAAGAAATTATATAAATATTACAATACATTATTTTGAAAAAATTAATTTAAAAATATTGAATCATAGATACAGACAAGATATTGGCAGTGAGACATCAACAATAGTATACATTTAAAACTCTAGAAAATTGAATAAAAAGTGAATCATCAAATCATATTCCAAAAAACTTTTAAAATAAAGAAATAATTGAAGAATAAATGTATATAAAACATATTTCTCTAGAAAATAAAGATTAATTATATTATATATAATTATTGGTATGATTAGAAACAACTTTTAACAATATTGTACTAAAAAGGTATAAAATAATGAAACGTATTTGAGTTATTAAAACCCTTAGCGTTAAATTTATTTTTGAATCAAAAGTATTTGGAATATTGAGAAACAATACAGAAATGAAAAAACCAAGAATTAAATCATAGATTACTCATGTTTTAAATATTGGGTATTATATACTCCATAGAGATAATAAATTGGTGCATAACATTAAAACATGTCTCGATAAAGAAAAATTGAGGAAAAACCCCCTACCTTCTGCTAGATTTATTGTTTTCATGTTCTTAACATCTTGGATAATAAAAAAATTATCAGATACCTTATCTTGAACCATGTTATTCTATATTTGATACTATACATAAAATTTATTATCATATTATATTTTCTTATTATATTTTTATTGTTACGTTTTCATGAAAATTAAATCGATGTTAGCCTATTTTGTTAAATTATAGAGATTGATGATCATATGTTAATAATCAGTTAAATAAAAAATTTAACTATTAAAAACAATTATTAAATTATTAAATTATTTTTTTACAAAAAATATATGAATATATGATCCCATTTTAATCTATAGTATTGTTTTATGGAATCTTTCATATAGGTGGTTTAATCGACCCAAACATGAAAAAAAATTATCTTGGTTCGTAAATACTATTACAGAGCTGTTTATTTTGAAATAATAAAAATACAAAATGAGAATACTAATATTTCTTTTAATTATTTTTATTAAGTACAATTGAATATTTTTGGTTAATAAATATATATTTATATATTAAAAAAATTTATTCTTCATGGAGTTGGTAGTTCACACACACAAATGATTAACATTCATTTAATTTACTAAGTGGATTGAAATGAGTTATTAAGGATTTTACCACAAATATATCAATAATTAAATATACTAATGATATTTAAGTATTCATATTATAATGGTGATAATATATTTTTAATTGTATGATTATGAAAAAAACATGAGATAAAGATGACACTTATGTGGGGGGTTTATATTTCCCTGAAATACTCATTGGAATTGAACTGATTTGGATAACTTTGTGTGATAGGACAATTTGGGATGTTTTAGTGGGTTATATTGGCAGATAAATATACCAATGTCAAGGGGGGATTATATGTTTAAGTGTAACTTTGATAGGGTGGAGGTTATGCCCATTCATATAGGATGAAAATGAAACTTTTAGAAACAAATATCATTTTCCGATAATTACATGACACTATTCACATGTGCACAAACAATAATTAGACATAGGTTATGGGAAATATATTTTTTGTAGACACTCACCTAAACCACCCATTTTAAAATATTTCTTTTATGTGGTTTTTCCTTTTCCCCTTTGTAAAAAAGTTTATGCCATTTTTACCATTTATAGAGGTTACTATTTTTAAACATTTTCCATTTATTTTAATGACTAAAATTACAATTTTCATTATGACATAATTTTATAATTATATTTTAAACATTTAATATAATTTTATCATTTATATTTAAAAATGTCATAAATTTTGATTTTAAAATAAACACACCTAATAATATAAAAACTATTTTAAGAAAAAAAATTGTTTCCAACAATTAGGTTTTATATAAGATAAAATATTACAACTCATTGATTTAAATGATGTAAATATTATATATATATATATATAATTTTATGATGGATTAAATTATATAAAAAATATAACATCACCATGAAAATTGATATTTCAAATAATAGACTAGAATCATTTTTTATTAAACTATCATTTTAATATAGATTTAAAACCAATAGACATGTGAATTATGAGATAAAATAATATATTTAAATGCATAATTTTATTCCTTAAATAAATATTCAATTACAATGATAGTTTTTTAGTCCTATATGACATTCTAAAATAATGATAAAATCAAATAATTCATAATTTTGGTAAAAACATAATTCTAAATATAAAATCATCTTTTTTAGAATAGGATCAAAAATAAATATGAATTAAATTTTGATATGATATATTCAAAATATAATTTTATTTTAAAAAATTATGTATATAAACATTGATAATTTATTATTTGGAATAAAATAAATAATATACGGAGAATATATTTTTCAGATAACCATTTTCAGTAACATAAAATACTAATTTTTTTATATACTACAGGTAATAGTTTTTAAAGTTTTATCATCTTATATTTTTTATAGAACTATTAAAAATGATCCCCTAATGTATTGTTGTCATATTTTGTATATTGTTATCTGAAATTATTTTTATTAATCATGAAATATATTTTACATGGTCTATAATTTTATGGTTGTTTCATTCTACTCACCTGAAATAATATCTCCCATTATATTTTATTATACATAATGAGAAAAGTGAAGATATGTTTTCCTCATTACATCATCAGGTTCCCATATATCCACATAAAGATTAAAGTTCCTATAAATAACCTTAAATAGATGGGTGGTATTGTTCCTTAAAACCTTGTATCATAGATCTAAGATCTCCCTGGTCTTTTCCGAATAGGACAGGTAATGTTCTGATTAAATGCTTCTAAGTTTAATACATGTGATGGTTATAGTATATAGATCATCAAAAATGATTCATGGAAGAAATCATGCACTTTCAATTGGTGAGGAGAGAGCACAAATATATAATATATTACCTTAAAACATTCAAGGTTCTGGAAGGGGACGATGTACCTAGGGCTCAACATTCATTTCTTACCAAATAGCATATCTTGTTTCTATAAAGTTATTTTGAGAAAAAAATTATCATCAATTTCAAACTCTATTTCTCATCAAATATTGGCGATATATCTCGCCAACCTATTTTACACCATCTAATATTTCATGGAATGGATTATACCTACTCTATAATTTCTTGGACAATTTTATGCCCCCTCATATTTAATTCTCCAATTATATCCCAATATATTGGAGCCTTGTATCTATTCTGAAGAATGAATCCTTTGTCTTAATTTTCATGTTATAATGTAAATAGTTGTTATATGAGAACTCAATGAGAAGATGATGTTGATCCCAAAATACATGGAATTCATTTTTACTATTTCTCAACATATTTTCTAGAGTATGAATGGTTCTCTATGACAGACCACCAATTGAAGGTTGTTAAGTGGTGATAATGTTATTATCTATCCAAAAATATTACAATATAATTTTCTAGAATATTGATTTAAACTAGGTATTGTTATTATATATATTAGATAGGGATAATCCCTGAGGACTAACCTTAAATTTAATGTATATATTATAAATATGAACCAATGATAAAAATTGTCTTAGGTAAATAAAATGAGATGAGTTTGTAAAATGATCAACTCTAACCAATATTTAATTGTGACCTTTAAATATCTTACGGGGTCTATAAAGAAATACAACGTTTTTTCTCATTTCCATATAGGCAAGGGTAATATTTTAATCATCTATTTAGGATTATTTCGATCTACCATAACTTAATAACTTAACAACCAACAAGATATATACTTTCTGAATTCCCACATTAACTTACTCTATTAGAATTTTTTCATCAAATATCAATACATATTATACCTCGAGGATGGATAGATATGGTTGAGATATTTTCATCAATAAAATTATCCTTCTTTAGTTCTACTAATTATGGTTCAAATATATGATATCTTATCCACATTAATTATTCTATATAATAGTAAAATTAATAATACTCTCCACTTTATTTTGTATATAAACATCATCATTATGTGCTTGTTTGGTTCTTACATGAATATAGTGTTGATCAGAAACATGAGAAATGAAATATTTCTATACTTCCCTTGTGACTTTAAGAATCTTCCTTTCTAGATCCATTGTTTGGGTCATTATCAATCGTTATCATAAATATTTATGCAAGGGATTTTCTACTGAACGAATCATCCACATTGTTTTCCATTATATAGTTTTAATTTATCGAACTGTTATGAGGATTTATTATCTCTAAATCCCTCATTTGAAACATTCATAAATCTTTATTCTAGAATATATATTTTAAGATAGTAGAATTAGTGTGTATATCACACTTCAAACCATAAAGGTAATTCCACCAAATATTAAATGTAGTGATCACCACTACAAATTCCAAGTCATGAAATGAGAAGTTATTTTCAAGAGCATTTAATTTTTTTATGAATAACAAACTACCTTTTCATTTTTCTTGAGGTCACATTTCAAGAATTCTGATGTTGTATCACAATTAATTAAAATCACTTCACAAATATGAAGTAGTTCTAAAACAATTGCATTGACCAACCATTCCTTAATCTACTTAGATATTTACCCATATTTTTCAATATAGAATTACATGACACATTTCTGTGTTATATTGGTTAGTGGGTTTGATATCGATAAGAAATGTCTCATAAATGCATCATGAATGTGTATTTTACCATAGAAACCTACAGATTCCTATAATTGTTGTTATTCTATTCCATTTCTGAATAACTAGTGACTTTGATGAATCTATAGTTATATTATCACCTATGATGATGTGAATTAGGAATGATATATTTTATGGTTATAATTCACATTTTTTGTTTTTGTTATATTGTCTCTCTTATCTCAGTGTCTTCAATAAAGCCCTTATGTGTTCTTTATGTTCTTTCATGTTTTTGAAATATATAAGGATATAATATGTAAAAATAAAAAAATATATTCAGTGATATATTTAAAGACTCTATTCATAAGAACCATGACGACATACATGGAATTGGTAAGTCCCAAAAACATCACTATAAACTCATATTTCCCTCACCTTTTTCTCAATTATATCATTGGAATATCATCTCTTTTCACCAGTATTTGATAATATCTAGAACACAATTTAATTTTTTAGCATTATTGAGCTCCATTATATTGACCAATCATATCATAAATACAGTGAATCAGATACTTTTTTTTATCAATTTTTGTGATTTCTAGATAATATTTGAAAACAATCACTAATTCATTTTTATTATTTACAAAGAGGATTGGTGTACCTCATAGTGAAGCATTGTGTCATATAAAACCCCTTTAGATATTATCTTGTAATTTATTATTAAATTAATCCAATTCAACATAATCTATTCTATATAGAATATTTACGAAATGAAATGACATCAGGAGGTGATACATTAAAAAACTAATCACACATTCTAGGGTAAGACTCAAAAATTCATCTGGTATTGAAGAATATTCCTATAAAATAGGAATATTCAAAATGTTTAAATCCTCCATAATAATATGTTCTAGGAACTCCTTGTCTCTAGTTATCAAAACCCATATAATATAAAATTCACCCAAAAAAGTTAAAGTATAATTTTTACATTTATTACTCATAACCAAATGATTAGGGATATTAATAGACTTTTCCATTTCCCATAAAATGAATTTATAACTATGCTACGAAATCCAGCCCATACTTAGAATTAAATAGAATAAAATTAAAATAATTAGAACAATATTTACTGGAAATAAATACCCAAAAAACATAACTAGGGAAGAGTGGTACACCTTAGATCTATTCAGTGTTCCACTAGGTTTTTCCATGGATAACATGATATTCAACATTAGAGGAGGTAAATCCATATTTTTATAAATGTTTTAAGATATGAAATATTAATTAACAAAAATAATATAATTCATTCATGGTTCTATGGTGGATAATGATCTTACCTTTCACCGAATAATTATTGTGGAAATCCTAGATATTAGTGATTTAATATTCCATCCCTTACTCTATTGGTTTATCCGGATGTTTCACCCTATTACCTAGGTTTAGGAAATTTATTCACATAATTATCATACTCATAGAATTTGAATAATTTCTGAAAAAGTGGAGAATAATGTTTTGAATTCATCCCTTTACTATAGTTATTCAATAACTATAAATTTATTTTTCACTCAAGAGATAAGGGTCCATCATTATTATACTTATAACACTTTCCATATCCTATCTAGAAATGAATTAAGTTTTTCTTCTAATATCTTTTACTTTTGGGTAGTTAAACTTTCCCACCCATATTCTATAATTCATTATGGATTTCATGATTTTATAACATTTTTTTTATTCTTCAGAATCGTGTGGGTATTCATTTTCAATTCAAACATTAAGAACACATTTAAATACTTCAATATATATTAAAAATACTCTTATGCGTGTTTGAATCCTAATATTTTCTTTTAAGCCTATGAATAATCAATAAATCATATTTTTAGGTCAAGATATATACTATTAGTAATATATAGTTTGTATTTGGATGTTTTCTTTATGATATCCAATAAACTTATATTTTTTTATTTATATTCAATGAATTCTAATTCCATATTGGAAGGAATATTTTTAAGAAAATATTATTATAAGAATATCCCCATTAAATACTCCCAATCTAAAAAATAAAATCATCTATTTAAATTATATTCTTAACAGGATCCCACCAATGGTATGTATCACCTTTCTGATAATAGATAGTTAAAACATTATTACCATGCTCTAACCATTTAATGATAAATAATATATTTTCCATCTCATTAATAGATTTATCATCAATAAATGGGTTTCATGTACCATTATATTATGGTGGATATTGATTCATAATAGATTAAATATCATGTTACACCTTTCCTGGTGCATTTATAAGATCTACATTATTTATATTATTATTCACAACATGATTGAGTTGAGTGAGTATTTCCATGGGATATTTGAACTTTATTTCCTATATAATTTTGATAGTAGAAACATCTACCATTTAATCTGTCATTAGGTCAATTACTTATAGTTCCTATTATATCATTAATATAGGAATTTTCATGTTATTATTCACCATTTATGTTAAAATAATTTCTTAACCCTTCATAATGGTTCATTAAAAATAATATGAATTTACTACCAAGTATCACCTAGGATTGTCTAGAAATATCTATAGTTAGAAACCCTTATCATATACCATGTTATGGTTCATTTGGTACTCAACAAGTCCTCTTTAGGGTTTTCACCCATAAGAACAACTATGTTTGTACCTACACTCTCTTTCCAGTATCCTTACATAGATTTGATTTCAAGGAAAACCACATAATCTTTAATTTAAAAAAATATCCATAAGTAATATTAATTGTATCCTTAGGAAATTTTCAAAAGTTTTCTAAACTGAATTATAAAAAAACTAAACTATTATCTAATACCAAAAAATGAAACCCAAGTAAGACATACACTGATAATACATTGATATTATGTTTCAATTAATACATCTCACAAATAGTGAAACATCCTAAAAACCTAGTGGTTTACTTTCTTAAATAATAAAAACATAAATGAACTTATTTATAAGTTATGATAATTTCTGAAAAACTAAACGCCATTTTAAAAATTACAGAAGTAATATCCTAGGGAATGTATACCAAAAGAGGGTGTTATCTCAAACACAATGTAAGATATAACATAGTAGTGGTTATAATGGATAGCTAATAAACATGTTCAAAATCATGAATAAGTAAATACATGTTTTTTTAAAGAGCATAAATCCAGAACATTTTACACAAGCCATAAATTATTGATACATAATCTCAAATGATAACACCTTAAAATATCATGACAAAATAAAACATGAATTATATAACTTCATATACTAAAATTATGAAATAAACTAGTATAATAATTTATATAAGATTTATTATATATGGTTAACCACAAACCAGTTCACACATGAAATTATGAGTAGATATGATTGCTATCACACTCACCCTTTTTGAACCTATATACTCTCAAACATGTTTACATAAAATTTCAGTCGTATGAGATATAATCCTTTTACCAATTAATTGGAGTAATATATATTTTTAAGCCATTACATATTCCATACATTTGAATTAATCCTTAATAACAATTATCACATCATTAAATAAACCAAAGAGAGAAAATGGGGTTCATAAACTATCCAAAATATTATTCAACGACCCATTTAAATGAAATATGTTTCATAAAATATCCTTAAAACATAAAAATTCGTCATCTAGACAATGAAGGTGGATGGGATCATCAAATCATACCCCCAAATTCAATACATATTAACATTGATGAATATTACTTTAAAATATAATGTAAATAATCAAATCATGTAGAGGATAATAATTAGAATAATTCTTTATTAGAAAAAACACATTTAATTATAGAGGAAAATAGATGAAATGCATTAAGAAAAATAAATGTTTACAAATCTATATAAGTTGTTTTTAAAAGGGAGTACTAAATCATTTCAAAAACACTTTTCATAAAATATAAAATAATATCGTGTAGAATATATATATTCAAAACAAGTAATATTATATTTTGATAATAAAATGGTTGTAAAACATTAATAAAATTATATCATTAAAACCATTTTAATTTTATAAAAAAGGAAACTGTAAAATCATTTTCAAAAAACGCATTAAAAATTCAATCATAATAGATGAAGTTGTTGAAATATAACATATTTCACCAGAATTTGAAGAGGGATTATATCATAATAACTTTACATGGATGATTATAAACAACCTTTATCATTATTTTTAAATAAGAAATTATACCCTAATAATGTTATTTGAATTCTCAAAACCCTTATAGATATAGTAATTTTTGAATCAAAAGTAAATGAATGTTCAAAAAATAATATGGATCAATTGATAACATGTATTATTCATGTATTATAAAAAAACTTTTTAATTATATACAACATAATAATAAGTAATTATTTCATAACATTAAACTATTTTGATTGATGAGAATCGAGGTGAAAAACTCATACCTTCTTTAATATTTTTTCGGTGCATGAAAAAACACTTTTAGTTCGTTGAATACCTTATTAAGAAACTTATCTTTTATATTTAATTTAATATAGACCATTAATAATCATATGTTATTTAATCTATATTTTTTCTTATCTTCATATGAAAATTCAATTACTGTTGGCTAATTTTGGTATTTTTAGATATCATTGATGATATTTTATTGATGAGTTAATTACTAATATATTCATTAAAATTAAAATAACATTATTTTTATACTATTAATTTATTATAATAGTAGTTTTTAATTACTCATATTAATAAATGATATAGTTCTATAGAAACATTCATGTAGGCGAATAAATGGATCAAAACGTGAATACGCATTAACTCAATAGGTGAGTATGGTTTTGGAGGTGTATCTTATGAAATAACCTCATTAGAAAATATGCATATTTTTATTATTTTTATTTTTTTAATATGGTGAAACATATTTGGGTATGATTGTATAAAGAGTGAAAAAAATAAATGAGAAACAAAAAATACTTCATTGAGATGATAGTCCACACACACGAATGATTGACGTTCTTATGATTTCCAAAGTTAATAGAGAGTAATAAATAATATTTTTACGATTAATATAAATACATATAAGTAAAATAATGGTAATAAATTTATCATATTACAATGATTATATAATATTATTATGATTTTCATCTAGAATAATGTATTGAGAAAAAGTTAATACTTATATTTAAAATTTGATAATTCCATGGAAGACTTATTTAAATTGAAGGATTTGGTTAATCTAGTGTGACCAAGGGCCTTGATAAGTGTGATTTAGATAATATGGGAGAAAATAAAGAATATTTTTAAGTAGGAATTTTTAGGTTATGTGTAACATTGAAAGGGTGGAAGTGGTATACTATTAGAAGAGCAGAAAACAGAATTTTTAAAACACATATCATTTTTTTAATAATCCTTGACACTATTCAGGGGTAAATTCCCAAAGATGGAAAAAGAGGATGGAAATGAGGTTTTTTCTTGGAAATCACATAAAAAATTCATTTAAAATTTTTTTGAAAGGGGATTTCCATCTACCCTTAGTAAAATTCTTTTTACCGTTTTTACCTTCTATCGAGGTAACTATTTTTTAAACATTTCGATTAATTTTAATAATGAAATTTAAAAATGATAATATTGTATAATTTGAAATTTATTATTTCAAATTTTAATATCATTTTATCTTATAAAATTTTTATAGGGGTGATCTCTTATTTTAAAAATAAACACATTTAATCACTTAAAACAGTTTTTATAAAAATAGTGCTTTCCAGAATTAAATTTATATATTATATAATGTTTTTGTTTTTATTGAAATATATCCCATAAATTGAATAAATATAAATAAATAAAATTATTTTAGTATCTCAAGGAAATACAAATCATAATATCAAATTTAAAATACATAATTCAATAAAAAACATTAAATAGTTTTTATATAAGAAACATTTTAATTTACTGCAACAAATTTTAGCAAAAATATTTCTAGGATAAATAAATTAATTAACACGAAAAATGTAATTCTAAGTAAATATTTTAATACATAAAAAAAATTTTAGTATTCTAGGTGATTCTTAAATGATGATAAAATAAAAAAAATAATATTTTTCATAAAACAATATATTTTGACTAAAAATTGCCAATTTTAGAAGAAGATTAAAAATTCCTACTTATTAAATTTTGATATTCCAAAAGGAGAAAATAAATATATTTTAAAAACATTAAATTTTAAAATTTAAAATTTTAGTTTTTATAATGAAAAATAAAATAAAAAAAAATGATTTCAAAGATAACCTATTAGTAGTGAAATATATTAATTATTTATCATTAAATTGTAATATCTTTTAATAGTTAAAATATTTTTGTTTCTTATTTATTTATTAGTAATTTTAATGTAATATGATGCAGTTTTTCACAATGAGAGTAGCATGAAATAGAAGTTATGAAATATAACATTAGTTTTACATGGTCTATAATATTGGGTTGTTATGTAAAAAACATTCATAATGATTGTTTCCCAACAAACCCTAGTACAACCCAATATTATATATAAAATCACCAATGGTTACATGTGTATAACTGAATGTAGACTATTAATATATAAAAAATATACAAAATAAAGATGTTGATCCAAACTTCCATGATAATCCACTGAGAGGGTGACTGAATGTAACATGATAATCTCTCTTACATAATGCCTAGAAAATTTATTTAAATATACATTTTTAAAAATATAAATAAAATTAATATATTATTCCAAACAATTAATACTAAAACAAATTTCATTATTATATCAATATATATAAAGAAATTCCTCAACAAAATCAATGGATATATTCTAAAATTTTCATTCTGGAATTGGAAATGGATAAATTACCCATTTGATAGTTTCCATTCAACTTTAATTTAATATCCCAATGTCTTGTTTTGTGAATGATATAAATGATATTTTTTGATACCTACAAAATCATGCCTAAATAAACTATGATGTACACTAGAAATATTATTATTTAAATATGAACATTGTAACCTATCTGTTCATCAGTGGATATAAATAAGAGTAATAATATGATGATGCACACATATGTATATATCTATATATATTCAAATAAAAAATATTTAACAATTTCTACAAAATATGTGATATATTATGAATGATATGATTGAAGTTAAACCATATAAATTGTTATAATTTTTGAAAAGGAAATTTTTCATATAAAATTTTCTTGATTTATATTTTGTATTTTCATTAAAAAGATAAATTAATAACTATTAGATATTGTATTTGATAATAATTATTTACATTTTTTTATCATATATAAAAGTTATATTTGGGGAAAAGTTTGTGGTTTTCTATAAATTGTAGATTTTTTATAGAATAATGAAGGATACCAATTTTACAAATACAGTCACTTTTATTCTATTACCATGATATAATACTGAGTTAAAATTTTATGATTTATTGTTATTTTCTAAAAATATATCCAATAAGTGATATTACAAATTTAAAAATATAATATTAAACCTTAAATTCTACTTCTCACAATCTTGAAATCTAAGTACAATTTTTATTTAAATAAAAACTATTAATGGTTCATCACCTTTTATAATGTATTAAAAAGGTCCATATTAGTTTTTTATTAAGAATTCATATAAGCTCGTTTTTATTTAACATAATATAATAAATTTCATGCTAATAAACAATGCAATTTTTTGTAAAATATTTATTTCTTAAAATTGTATTTTTTTTAAACGTGTTTCATTCCATTTTGTGATATTATGTTAAAATTAATTTATTCCACTTCTCTAAATATAATCTTAAGAAATGGATTTCATATTAAGAATCAACATAATCAATGTTTTTAATGAGATCCGTTTGATCAGTTTTTAACTGAATACTAACCATAGAAAAAATTTATCACTGCGATAAGGGTTAAATTGAATAAATTTTTTTAAAATAAATGTATAGTGATTCAAGAAAACAAAAAGAAATTCATAAATATATACTATTGTATGAGTTTAAGATTTATAATTATCATATTAGTAACTATGAAAATCTGGTTCCACTAGAAATGAATAAGATATCTATTATATAATAAATATTGAAGTATATAAAACGTTTCCACCCACAACTGTTATAAAAGGGCACATCCTACTCGAAATTATTCCCACCATCATGATCTACATATCACAACTAAGAGCTATCAAAATAACTTCAAAAAACTTTCCTTGATCTAGTGGTCCTAATATCATCTAAATAAAATTTTATAAAGTCTAATGTTTAAATCCATAGACGATTGCCAAAGGAATAGTTATATGTCGTTATAGTGATTTACAAATATTCATTCCACTTATACCTACTCAAAATATTCGATACACAATTTATAATAGTAAAAAACATATTTATCAAATTGAGATATTTTATTTTAATCTAACTTATATTTTCTAATTCATTTCCTTCTGAGAAAAAATTAAATCATCACTCATGCTATGTACAAACTAACATCGCCACATAGTACTGTAGTTAATTTATAATCATCTCCCTATTTTGTTGGCCATAGTGATATAATTAATTAATATATATGATATTTATAACATAGTTTTTATTATATTAACATGATATATTTTATACCTTCTTGTATTCCAACCTGATTTAAAATGATAGTGTTTCTTATCAATATATGTGGACTACCACCTCTTCGAAGCGATGTGATTCATTTTTCACTTTTTATTTACAATGATATCAATACATATATAATTAAAAAATATATATATGATATTTATGATATATACTATTATGTAAATATTAATTTATACATATTTCTTTCCTTTCCATAAATTACAGTAATGAAAATTCCATCATGCATATATGCGAACTACCAAATCTAGGAATGATGAATTTAATTTTTATGTCATATATATTCATAGTTAATATAAAATTATATAAAATTAATAAAAATAATATTTATAATATTATTAAAATATTTTAGATGAATTAATATTTCAAGAAAACTATTTACCACATTCAATATGCCAATTTAATTTTGATGAAATTGAGTAACCAACATTAAGTGATTGACGTAAACCAGAACTATATAATGACTTTATGTCAAATTATAATAAATGATCTATAAAATATAATATACATGAAAATATATCATTAGAAATTTTTTAATAAATATATATTTATAATTCCTGAGGATATAATGAAAATAAACAATAAGGAATCCATGTTATGGGTTTTTTGTCTCAACTCATCTATAATGATACATATTTTATATTATACACTAAATTTATTTCATATAGAGGATATTATACCCCATCGATGTAATATATAACGAATTTATCTTTATTTATGATATTAAATATCTGAATTTATTTTTTCTATTTTAAGAGGGTTTGGATCAAAATTTATTAAATCCATAAAGGTTTATTATACAATCTCAATCTAATTTGGATTATTCATGATTAAATTTTCATTGGAATATTGATATTATATTTAAACTATAAAACCCCATATATTCTTGTATACTCTAGTTATTTTTGGGAATTATTTTTTTATTCGAATGTTTCACTTATTTCGTACTCGATGGGAAGAAAATTTATAAAAAAATGACCTTATTTTCTCTTTTACATTAGAAATATTTTTATTCCATATCGAACTTTTTTAACTTGTTTCAAAGTGGTTTTTATCTAAATTTAAATTATAGTTAAATAAAATTTTCTAATACCTATGATTTTATATACATTTTTCTGAAAGGAATATTTTTAATGTTTTTCAAACCATCCATTTTTTGACTTTTTACACAAGCATGAAAGGACTGTCCTTTTTAATTTATACAATGAGAATAGATTTCCCCACCTCCAACAAAATGATTCTATATTTATATTCCTCTATAATATTACAGGTTTTTGAATGAAAATAAATTTCCATTATCCTGTGAATTTTTTTTTTATATTCAAATAAAAATGAAATGGTTGTTCAAAGGTTGAGAATAATTATCGAAATTATTTATAACATTTTTTTGACAAAAAAGATACAAAATATATAAAGAATGACCCTTTAAATGTATCACTTCCTATTTCCTCTATAATTATAAAAATACATTCCTTTATTTGAAACCTTAATTTATGATGAATAGGTGTCTCTAAACCACTATTTTATAGTTTATGGAATATACCTTATTTTGAGATCATTCAATTTCATCTGATCATTCACTTTCACCCTTTTTTGATCAAGTTCTCTGTCACTTTCCATTGTTTGATGAAAATAATTATTTAACCTTTGTATAAATATTATCTTATATCATGTATATATTTATCATTTCAACATATTCTTAATTATATAAATTTTTTAAATATAGTGTGATTTGAAGGAATCATTTTTAGAATATAATTTCATTTATTTGGTAAAATATATGTTTTTTGTTACTTATTAAATAAAAATATTTATTTATTAATTATGATTATTTATTATATATTATATACTTTATTCAATATATAAGGAATTAATTTGGGTTGTGTAATTAGTGGTTGGTTCTAAATTATAGATTTCCTCTTGGTATATCAATGAGTCTCATGATATAATCACTTCTCCAAATTAGGTGGGTATTGAGTATACACATTCCCATTAATTGAAATGTATTGAAATAAATCCTTGATGCTATGTTTCATGATGTCTCGACATGATAACTTCATTATAAGATCATGGAATAAATTAATATGAATTTCATTCATTAATTTTTCAACTATTATTCTTGTTATTATATTATTGACATTTTTAATGGATAAATTTTCAATATCATATTACTAATTAAATGGAATATAGATTGATTATCCCATATGAAAAAAGATTATGAATTACATACCCATGATAGGTAATGTATATTTCTTCTATTCAAAGAAAACTAAATTGATTGATCCTTCATGGAGTGATCCCATGTATTATATC
The DNA here is from genome assembly GCA_963277665.1 of Viscum album. Lineage (NCBI taxonomy): Eukaryota > Viridiplantae > Streptophyta > Magnoliopsida > Santalales > Viscaceae > Viscum > Viscum album. The sequence continues at coordinate 20,122,049 of OY728159.1, read as the reverse complement.
CTAATGTAATAAATTAAAAACTATATCATGGTTATTGGAGTCGTGGATTTTTCAGTTTCATTCAGCGGATGTTTAGTATGATCCATAAGAACATGATTTTAAAAGAATATATCTAGATCATGTATTAATAAAATTCCCTTTAATATTTTTGATAAATTTTAATGATTTTTTAATTATGTGTTAATATTTATTATTTTATCATCTAATTATATGTCTACCATTTTATTGAGAAAACACCTTATATACAAAAGGGAAATTAAATGAATACACATAGTTAATTTATGGATTTTTCTCTATGAGAAATTAAATAAAAAAATATGTTTACCTGAATATATGATAAATATATTAGGGAAACTAAGCCAGGTTATGACAAACAAAACCTTGACCTTATAGTGAAATATATATTTCCATAGTGTTATTCACCTATATTGGAAAACTTTTTGCAACAGAATACAGTATCCATTAATCAATCTACTAAGTAAAAGGTTGTTATGAATATATCTGGTCCATTGAAACGATATTCGAAACATTGGGATGTAATTAAAGGAAAGGGTTATTTTAATAGTATTTTTTAAGGTATATGTGAATAATTGGTGGTAATTGATAGAAAAAACTAATGATGGATGTGTGATTAAATGTTTGGAATAAAGAATATTTAAAGAGGTATTATTTAGGAAATATTTTCCAAGAGAATAATGAGTTCATATAGAAAGTAAAAAAATTGGATTTATATCATATGGAAGAGGAAAATATTTATGATTATTAATATAACATTTCTATATTAGATATCCATGTTGTGCAATACATATATAATCTGAAAAGTAAAACATATTGTTTCATTAATGGGAATAAGAGGATCCTTCAAAAAAATTTGTTTGAAACTAGATTTCATTATATAATGATATGGAATCAAGTTTTATTGAGATGGAAAAACATTCCTCCATGTATTAAAATTTGAATGTAATTAATTTAATAATAGTATGACTAAGAACAATGAAAAATGAAATGTAATGAAAATGGAAAAGGGAGGACTGAAACTTCAATCGTATGAAAATTATGGAAAAAACATTATAAATTATTAAAGGGAAGGTTTGCTTTTTATAATTCATAAATAAATAAAGTATGGTTCATTAATGTAAAATCAAATCAATTCAACTGTAATCTAGTTTCTCAACTATAATGTGAAGGGGTACTGTTCATATAAATGCAACAACCATCAAGGATTACATTAATAATTCAGCTTTAGAGTGATTCTTTTTTTTGGAAATATTATTTCCCAATATGGAATATTTATTGATGTTTCCAAGACAATGTAAGAATTCACAACTCTATATGACCTTTAGGACCACTATTTTTTGAATTTTGTGTGATTATAGTAAAGTGTATGAATATATGATTTTGATGTATTCAAATTTTATCTATAGTATTATTAAGGGTTCTAGAATTTTTATAGTTAATGTTGAAATGGGGTGTTTTTATTCATTTTCTGTATATATTCTTCATTCATTTGATTTTTTAATTTATTCAGTATCATTTTTTCTTTTTCTAAACATTTTTTTAATGTAGTTGGATTGAAACAAGAGGAGTCATTATTTTGAAAATCAATCAAAAAATTAATAACACTTTCCTTTAATGGATATTGTATTCCATTAAGAATTTATTTTAAAAATTATTGAATGAAAATTTTAACATTTAAATTTATCATTTTTAAAATCAAATGAATATTAGGAAGAAAACATGTTCAAACTCACTGATCGATGAAATTATTATTATGTAATGGATTCAAATCATATAAGTATATTTACTAAAACTAATGAAATGGAATATAAATCTATGAAATTTTTGTGGAAATTATTGCTTAACAGTCTAGGTAAGGTTCATGAAAATAAATCACATGTTGAAGTATTATAAATAATAATATATTATTCAAAAAATATTTATTTGATTATTATGTTCCATATTATTAACCTATGAATTAAAATTCATGATAAAATCTTTAATTGTGTCATGATATGCTAAAAATTTACAAGGATCAAATTTCATTAATGAGGGGATAATTTGACACCAAAATATTTTAATTTTTTAATGTTATGAATAATATTTTTTGGCTCATGAAACAGTGTTCTTAAAAGAACATATATATACTATAGAAAGACTATTTATAAAATATGAAACATATAACATAGCCAATCGATTAGCATGTATGAATAGGAGTAATGATGTTTTGTAATATATTAACAATTTATTTATAATAAAAAATAATTATATTAATTCACAAGAAAAATATACTCATATTTGAATGATAATAACGAAATCATATATTTAGAAGAATAGATTAAAAGGGTCATTTTTTTATAAATTTGGTTTTGCTGTATATTTTGTATTTTAATTACAAATATAAATTTATAAATTTTAAAATTTATGTTTGATAAAAATGATATAATTTTTCAATAAATCATATAAAAATTATATTATAGTTAGGTTTTGGGATTTTTCAAAAGTAGTTAATTTTTTGGTGAAGAGTGAAAAATACTAAATTTAGAAATACTATCACTTTTATAAAGTTATTAGGATATAATAATTAGTTTAATGTTTATGAAACCTTATTTCTTGTCAATATATTAAAATATTATGATTTATAATGAATTTTAAAAAATAATTCTGAACATTTAAATGTATGATTAACATTTTGTAAATCTAAGTAAATGTTTCTATTCAAATAAAAAACTATTTGTGGTTCACCTATTTTAATCAAGTATTCAAAATGATAATTTATATTTTTGAATAATTTTAAAATAAATTTTTTCTCCATGGATTTTAAGTAATCCAATTAATTCCATAAGAATCAATATTATACTTTATTTTAGTGTACAAATATTTTTTGATATAAATAACTTTTTCCTAATGAAGATTTTAATTGTGTCCTATGAAGTTATTTTATTTTTTTAACAATTATTGAAATTGATTCATAGAAAATGGAGTACATGTATTTGGATCAAAATATTATGATTTTTTAATGAGTTTAGTTTCATTTTTTTCAATAATAAATAGTATCCATGGTTAAATTTTATCAACACAGCTAATGGTAAATGAGTTAAAACTTTGAAAATAATGGTATAAGGGTTAAAGATAACAAAAAACTGGATAAAATCTCATTAGATTGTTTAATTTATAAAATATCCTCATAATGATTGAATGTATGTAAATTTGAATCCACACGACTGAACTATGAAACATATTATATAATAAGGATTCAATTATTTTATATGTTTGAAATCCATATCGCTTATAAAAGGTCACCTCATCCACTCTCCAATCCACATTCATTTAGACATGTATCTCAACTAGGACCAACCCAAATACATTCCTAGATTCACTTTTCTTGATATATTGGTTTTTTGTCTCACCAATATCCCATATGAAGCATATTTATGTTCTATGTCAAAGGGTATTTTGAAAGGAACATGGAAATGTTCATAACATGCTTTTTTCAACTTCCTTTCTTCTTAAAAATACACTAAATAATTCATAACCATATTAAAATAATTAAACAAATATATTTTATAATATTTTATGTTTTAATTTTAATGTTACATCCATTAAATATATACTTTAAATCCTACGTAAAAGTAAAACATCAACTATGTATATATACAGACTTATATCACCACATAGCGATGTAATTAATTTTTCATTATCTCCTCATAAGGATTTTTTTAAGGATAGAACCAATTTATATATATGATATTTAATAAATAAATATTTTTATATAAATAAATATATCATCGTAATTCTTACACTGTCATCTATTATAAAAAGATAACATAGATCATGCATAAGTGTGGACTATCACCGTTACAATGCGATACGATGTGTTTTTCATTTCCATTTTACATAGATTATCATATGGACAGATTTAATAAAAATATATGTGATATTTAATTTATAAATACTATTATATAATTACTAATTACTATATAATTTTCTTCCAAACCCACCATTAGGAAAATAAAAATATCATTTTTTGTACATGCGAACTACCACCTCCATAAATGACATATTTCATTTTTCTACTATAGCACTAAATATATTCATAAAAAATTGTACACATTGATTAAAAATTATATTCATTACTTTATTAAAATTCATTATATTTGAAAACCATTTCATAACATTTATACCCATAGTCAACATACAGAATTGATTTTTGAGAAATTGATAGAACAACCTTTATTGGTCAATATAAACAAGAGTTATTTAATGAATGGATGTCTAATAATAATAAAAGGATCTTTACAAATGTAATATAACTGAATATAGAAATTATAAATTTATTTAATAAATTTAAATTAATTATTCATGAGGATATAATGTTATAATCCAAGAAAGAATCCATGGGAGGGGGTTTTCATCAAAATTCCACTCTAATGAGATATATTTTAAATCATGCACCATATTTCTTATATATGGTTTGTATAAAAACTCATATATATATATATTATTATTAATTTATCTTTAATAATATTATTTAATCTTTAAATTTAGTTTTATATTTTAAGGGGTTTTGATTCAAAATATACTAATTCCATTATGGTTTATTTTAGAAACTCAATCTCATTCAAGAATATCCATATTTTTAATTATATTTGAATAATTATATAATATTTATCTCCTTGCAACACATATATTTTATTATCCATGGATTATTTTTGATGCCTCAATTTTTTTCTTAAATATTTACTTATCATTAGTACTCAGATAAAAAATATATTTTTTTAAGAATGGATAACTTATTTCCTCTTTTATGTTAGGAATATTTCTCTTCTAAGTCTATATTTATTGAAACATTTTATGTAATAAATTAAATAGTATTAAATTACTATTAAATTTAATTTTATACTAAATTTTGATTTCATTATAGTAATTTAAAAGAAATTATTTCAAATATTTATGAACATGTCATTTTTTACTTTTAACAAAAGTGCAAATAGAGTATTATTTTTAATGTATAATCTATCAATGGATTTTAACACCTTAGTTATAAAATTTTTCTATTTCAAATCCTATATAAGTTTCTAGTTTTTTAATTAAATTACATTCTCTCATATCCTATGAATTTTAATTTATTATATTAAAATTATTATTATTATTTTCTAAAAGGTTAAAAAGATATTTGGAAATTGTTTACACATTCTTTTCCAAAAAAGTGTTACAAATTATTTAATCAAAGTTCTTATATATGATTCTATTTAATTTTCCTCGTTAATTTCAAAAATAATTTACATTATTATAAGATTATTTTTTTAGAAATTCATGGTCTTATATCAAATATTCATAATTGATTGATTATAAAATATTTTGAGATATTTCACTTTCTAGTGGTCATTTTCTCTCTCAATGATATTATTTGTTGGATATTATATTTATCCCTCATTAACCTATTATGAAGAATCATAAATAAATATAATATCATATTTTTGAATATTAAATAATTATTACAATGATACATTGTAGACAAAAAAATAATTTATTGTATTTAGAAACATGGATACATAAAAAACTGGTATATAAAAGATGAAAAAAATTTCTAATTAAGTTCATCGCAGCTATCACCATTCTTGGACATATCATACATAAAAAAATTCTTCTTATTCTATGGAAAGTAATTAAAAAAAGTGTGAGATTATATTATAAGTTATATTAAAAAATGAATATGAATCAATGATCATAAGAGAGAATAATATAAGCATATGTGAATGAGAACATGATAAAAACGTACAATAATCATACATAATTAATCAAAAAATTGGTGATTAAACAAGGAGAAAGGTTTTTTAAAATAAATGACAGCCTAAATAATAGTGGGGAATTATCAAAAATCATTGATGATCCATGAAAACATTTCATAATCATAAGGTGTAACATAATGGTGTGCATATATGAATTCCAAATCATTTCCTTATTCTATTATCACTACCGATATTATCATATTGGATTAGGTTCACTACTTATTCCATAATTTTCATAGTCAAGGCTCACTCCAAATGACCTTATTGGTGAAATATCCTTACTAAACTAAGTTCACTCCCCATTTCAATTCCTAACATCTAATGAGATATAATTTTTTAACTAATTCATTGGATAGAAATATAATTCCAAACCCACCCATCATATAATGAAAACAATTCATATGTGTGACATATGATTTACAGGGATCACATTACCAAAAACATAAATGAAATTGGTATCATAGACTTGATATTTCACCATAATACAATTAAGATTATCTACTACTAATTTAGCATCTAATCATTAAGGATATAAATTTAAATTTCTTTAAATCATTAATGATATAACTGAATTCATCTTACGAATATCAAATAATATTATTAAATATTTTGTTGTACCTATCACCACATCAACATCATCATTCTATCTTCAATCCCTTAATAAAATTAAAATTTTCATTATGAACATATAGAATCATTATTCAGAGTTATTAATCATGAAAAATCATTATTGGTATATATATATCATGACACAATATTTTCATTCTATGAAACTATAGGTTTACCATAATTAATTCATGGTAATTATCTATTCAAATGTATTATAATATATTTCAATTATAAATAGAACTAGGAATATTCTCTGGGTGGGTCAATTAAAGGGTAAAGTCAGGGCCCATTCAGTGTAAACCGGAATGATGTACATGATGTAATAGACCAACTATTTTTTGGGTTAATACCCCAGAATTAATCTATGCCAAAAACATGTATCATTATAATATCTATTCAGGGATATAGTTTCTTTGGAAATTTCACTCCTTTATTTTCCATAATATATGATGTTCCCATATACTTGGGCTTTTCCTAAGGGCTCCCACTATAGTTTCCATATCCATGTTTCTAAATGGTTGTAAAAATTTCTTATGGAACTAACTATACTGACCCATAATTTATATGTATATATTTTATATCATTTTAGATGAATATTCAATACATTTAACAATATTAAATTCCTATGGACCATAGAATTTTAGTGTCTTGGGAAACATTCCTATATAATAAAGTAGTACTTGAATTTTCTACATCATATTTTATTATGATCTTCAAAATTAATACCCTTATTTGACATATCATATATAAAACCTTTCATTAGAACATGGAGAAGGGAAATATAAGAAAGGGTGAGATATGATGATATGTAAATGTAAATATAATACATGTCGGTGAATGATAGTAAGTGATCATAAGATACAGATATGTGTGTGATAAAAAGATCATGAAATATAATAATCTTACCCAATCAGTCAACGATCCTTAATCTCGACTCAGGTTGTGTGGTTTTATAAAAACATTAACATAAGGCTTATGTGTGTTGAATCATTAATAATCCATCATGCTCCATGATATCATATCATTAACATAATGCATAATTTTTTATCATGAAAAAAATCATAGAATATGTAAGGACCTGGCCTTATACACAACATATTCTAGTTCCTTTAAAATATAATTAAATTACATATATTTCCAAAGAAGATTAGTTTTTAGATTTAAAGAGTATTAAGTCAAAACATTTCAAAACCATCCCGGATACCCTGGTACTCTAATACCCAAGCTTGTACTAACATTTCCCAAACAACATTCCCGATCACCATAGCTTAGAGACAAGCTATTAACAAGAAATAATATGAGTATTGGAAGGAATTTTCCACACAAAAAATAAAAGAAAGTGATCTAAGTTAGTATTCAAAAAAGATAAATCCATTGGGAGAACTATACCAAAATCCAAACAGTTATAAAAACTCAAATTACTACAACAAATTACCAGAAAATAGGATAAACACTATAGTCCCAAGGGGCACAACTCTCAAAGTCCAAGTATCAACAAAAAGAACCACCTCTATGTGGTGATTTACCCTTTCTCAAAACTGAATGAATATGATCTACAAACACTTAATGAAAATGATAGGGTGTGAAAAATATATATTTTTATTGGCATCTTAATTTTTAGTATTTTTATATAATGATTTATTTTTTTTGTTAAAATTGAACAGCATTTATTTTTTTTTAAATGAAATTTCTTTTAAATTAGATGCAAAATTAGGTCTATAATTTAATATTATGTTAATATATGTATCATTTAATTGGAACCAATATAATTAATTTATAATTATTATCCATTATACATTGATTTTGTTTCAATTTATTTATGTGTCTTAAAAATATTTTTTCTTACAAAACAATTTATATACACACAAGGAATTATAATCATAATAAAGAAAATTAATGTATATTGACTAATTTTTTTAATCAAATGTATCAATTAAATAGTCAATATAATATTTTAGCATTCATTTTATGGTTTTTATAAGGAATGGAATGGAAAAAATTGTGTTTTCTATTTAAAAAATTATTTTTCAAAAATAGAGTTTAATTATAGATTTTTAACTTAATTAAAATTGAATTCTTACAACTAATGAAATTTTTTAATGTATCTAATTTCATTGGTTTTTTCATTTATATATTTATTAATATATCTATGGGTTATTTGTCGAATTCTTTAGTGTTTTTGGGTATCACATGACCCCCATATTAATATATTATACATATTAATGTATATTAAAGCACATACACTCATAGTTTTGGATAAAATGGTTTTTCCACTGGATGGGACCATTGGTAAGTAATTTTATACCAGGGTTGTTTCCTAAATGCATGTTTTGCCCTAGGTGTGACAAAAGGATGGACAGTGTTTGATGTTCTATTGATTTCAATCTTAATCAAATGTGGAAAGTGATTATATAATTTATTTTATAAATTCACATAAATAACTCAAAAAATAGTTCACCAATTTAATATGATTGATTATAAAAAATACCACTGGTTATCCTTATATACATACAAGATCATTGGATCCATGTTAGAGATCCGTTGGAAAATGAAAATGTATCATTATCTGAGAATTTATTTGAAAATTATTTTTCTCCCCCAGTGAAGTTCTTGTATCTCACCTACAAAAAAAATAAAAGATATGCTATTTTATAGTGACCGATCCAAATATGAGTTATGTCTCATTATTTTGTGATTTTACACCATTGGAGAATTTTTTAATATTGGATTTATAATCTAATTGTGTGTTTCCTAATTTTTGTTCTTTGCAAAATCCCTCAATTGTCCTTTGTTCTTTATAATATCTATAAAAATACTATTTTTCATATTTTTAAACCCTTGGTTTCTATAATTTTATGATTATTGGATATGATTTCATTGAAAAATTATTACCTCACCATCAATCTTATTCTTACCCCACCGACATTTTTCATATTCTTCATGATTGACTCCCAGGTTCAGTAATTTGAAATTGTGATGAAGAATTATAGATTGACCAAACCATCTGATTCATGTAGATGTTTGAATGAAAGAAAAAATAGTGTTTTTAATTATTGTGGTGTTCTATGGATATAGGTTATGGTATCAATATTTGGTACACTGAACTATAGAAGATGGAGTGTCGATTACTGATTTGATAACTAGAATCCCATTATCCATCCATTGGTGGATAAGAAATGATGAAATGATAATGAATTCCATCATTTAGGGGTGGTAAAACATAGATGAAAGTTTTGGTGAAGGAAAATATATAATACACATGAATGGAATTTTATTTCTGAAAAATTCTTGACAAAATACCTTGCAAACCGTAGGAACACACTCTGTGTAGTTTGGGTACTCACGATTGATAGGGTGTTGGATGATTTAATTATCACACCCCCTTTATATGTTACATATTCCATGTGAAATGACTTAATTAATTGATCCTTGTTTCCATGTAACAATCCCAAAACCCCATTTATTCATACACTTTATAGTCCCCCTAGGGAGAAACTATGTAGTGTTACATAGCTAGCTAAGCCATGTTTCTAAGGAACACACCATGGACCATATGTCATCAAAACACACAATTTATCTTAATAAAAAATTCATGTATAAGTAAATGTATAGATGCTATGTGTACGATTTTTACATTTCCAAGACCATCGGTGAATACACACATTATGTGATTCCTTTTACAAGTCATGTAGAGTATTAAGATTAGACATTCCATATCTAGTAAAGGAAATTCCTAGATGTCCAAGAATAGGCACATTCCATGTAAACCTATGTAAAACTCGTGTATATTAATTTTTAACACTGAATTTAGTGTGTGGATATAGAAAGAGTTCATATTATTACACATCTTGTACTCCCCTTAAAACATCTCAATTCACATATCTGCATTTTTTATCTTAAATTTATGCAAAAAAATTGCAAATACTATTTTTTATTCATTGTAGAATATTATAGTGGAATTATTTTCATCAGTAAGGATATTATGTCAGGTGATTATGGGGGGTAACTTCTACAATGATACTTATACAGTGGTAGAGTTTGGGTATGTTTGTCATATTGTTTCATGTTTCAGTACACCAATCTCTCTCTAGGGTGTGGTTCTTTCAATCCTTTACACAGGTATATCTAGTACCCACATCCTCCCATAATATAGAGGTAATGTGTCAAATATCTATAGAGTGATACCCCCTACCCTTGAAGTCTAATGAGGACCAGTTCATCAATAAGAGATAGTTCCCCCTTAGCTATAGAAAATAGATGTGAGGTGTAGGCCCTTCACATAGATTCTTGAGAGGTTACAAGATATGCATAACTAGGATATTGTGCCACCTTGGATATAAAAGACATTTGTAATGAGAATTCCCTCTATATTTGTTATTATAAGATTTCTTATAGTTCTTGGATTCATGATAGGACATTTAGCCTTATGGGAAAACACATAATTCTAATATATCGTGTATGATTTATATCAAAATTCCACCCATGTATAGGGTTTTTTGATAATATTTTATGTTGGGTTTTCGTTACCCTATTGATTATCATATTAGCTAACTATTATTTATTTTTACTACATCTCATTCTTTGTTTCCAGATTGTCTTACTAGAAATTTATATACTCACACTAGAATGGGATTTTCCCAAAAACGATGGGTATTATGAATATGAAAGAGATATAAATGGTGAAAATGGTTCACCAAGTCTTTTTGGAGCTTAATTGTTCATAGTGATAACCTTGTTCCATGTTTAGACGTAGAGATTTTGAGATGGGATCTATTCTATCTTTCCCTTTTCTAGTTTTATTTAGTTTGGGGGCTCATTAAAAGTTGTACATGTATTATTCCATTATATATTATCTTTTATTAATTTTTTTTAATTGTTTTGTTTTCCTATAGGTTTTATCATGCATGGTTTACACTCTAGAATTTTACTATTTTATTATATATCTTAAATTTTTAATGGTGTTGGTTTTTTGTGTGAGTATAGTTACTTAGGATAAGGCCTCCCAATTTAATGATATGCCTAAAAAATTATATTTTCCATCCACTTTCCTATTCGATGCTATCTTGGGCTTTCACAAATATCTTTCTTCCAGATATGTAGCCCCTAGTGGGTCAGGTTGTGATAGAGTTATATTAGAGTGGGCATATGATTTCAGTTGGTGTTTATAGTTAGACTGGTAGTGGGGATTGGTTTTGGGAAAACTAGGAAAAATTTATGTCTTCTTTGAGCTAATATCATAGGCATTGGATTCTAGTGTTATTGTGATGACTGACATATCTATACACCAGGACTATGACTACCGGATTTTCAAAACACCATGTCATGAAATATGTTGTAACGCCCCGACCCTAGCTACGCAGAGTCAGTGCATTACTTCGTAATATTGTCATGATCACAAAATATCAAGTCTCCAAAGACAGATTAGTTTAGTAGCCTTGGAAACACTAGATACATTCGTAAACATTACATTACATCATAAAGTGAAAAAATACAATAACAAAGTCTCCATAGTCCACACTCATATCCTCTTCTGACAATCCCTGCAGGTCATTAATAAAATACTTCTTCACATCCTGGAAAATATTAAAACATTGAAAGGGGTGATCTCAGATGCTCAGTAAGGATAACAATAATGCTAAAGCTTTCATAAATAAACATAAAAATTTAAGGCAATGTATAACTAAAACAAAAGCCTTTTAAACTTGAACATCAACATAATATGGCAAAAGTAAAATGAGATAATGCCATTCACTTCCTCACATGGATATTCTACTGGTCAAATAATCACAAGCAATATCAATAACCACTTTCATAATGAGGGAATGTATAATGCCAGACATTCTGAAACATTTTGTCAAGGCCTCGGCCAAGACATCTAAAATGATTAAGGCATCGGCCAAAACCATAAATCAAATTGGGAAAGTGCCTCGTCCAATTCCACGTCTAGTTGTCTCATGAGACCTACTGATGCATCGAGGATCTATAGCGGGCTCCACCCGTCACTTATTAAGTCCAATACATTTCTCATATGAATAGGTTTAAACATATCATAAACCATAACATAATCGTATCACATAAAACATGCATAAAGGAAACATAACATTTCCACATTTCATTCACAAGATATCAATACAACACATTGATAAAAATTCTTTCAAAACCATTTTCAATACCAAAATAAAAGAAAGTTAAAACTTTGTATTTATTTTTCATTAAAAAAAATGATGGCTTTTAGAGGAAGCCGAAACTCAAATAATGGTCACGGCGGCGGAGAAGTCGTTGCCGCCGCATAAGTACGAAAAGAAAAACATTCCCTTTTGTCGTTTAGAAAAATGCTTCGTATAAAAAAGATTCCTTTTGAATAAACGTAAAAGTCAAAGGGGTTTATACACCATATAAAAGAAAATTGTGTATAAAACCAAATATGCCTCAATGAAAGGAGATTGAGACGAAGTCCTTAAAAAAATCATTTTTAAAATAAAATAGATCTGTTATGTGTATTCCCTATATGTACACATAAAGAACGTAAAAATACAAAATAGGACATAATAATATCATGACATAATTTGAAAGTAGGAGATTAACCCAAAGAATGGAAGTTGGGTTAAGAAATTCCCTTACCTCGTGTCTGACTTGACTCAACCATTCTTTAACCCCCTAAATAATAAACTAGAGTTAATATATACCTTATTAAGAACTATTTTCAATTTCATTATCCTTTTTATATCACTTATTACAATGATATGAACATTATGTAATTATTTAAGTTAATAACGGTCGTTTTGTCGATCTTTGGTACTTGAGTCAACAATAAACTTCTTATAATTACAAGTTGTTTATGTGGTAGAATATCCATTATCTCCAGAATTATATTCATGATTTAGATGTCATATATATCATATATATCCAGTATATACATTAATTTATAACATTACATAACATTTAGAGGTAAGAAATGAAATGCACCTTTCATGGAGACGGTAAGCCGTACGTATGCATGAACGCTACTTTCATTTCTATTTCATATTTAATGGAATGAAATCATAATGATATAAATGTATAATATAATTCCAGTATAATATAGTGTATAATACCATTTACTCCATCCTTTATACATACCACATATGGAATTAACGATTCAAATCACTTTGAGGGGGCGGTATTCCGCACTTACTAAAATGAAATTATCGCGTTTACCCATAATGGAAATCATAAAGTATGCCATAAATGAGAAATACAGAAGCATAAGTAAAACATAAACATATTATATATCATATATAAACCGTATGTTCTTTAACCATTAGATGTAGGTGTGTGTAAGTGTAGCTCTAATAATTCTTATAACAACATCCTAGTATATTGAGGATACTGGTGTTGTTACAAAAGAAATGAATAAAAAGAGTTTATGGGGTTGGAGAAGAAAAATAAAACAAAATAACATAAGAGAAGACATTACCTTTAAATCATGTAACTCTTTTGATTGGATCCAAAGGCTTCCTTGAAAAGAGTTATTCCCAAAGTGAGGCTTCTAGGAGTAAGAGGGGGAAGTTGGGAGAGTATTTGGGTAGAGGTTGGCCGAGCCAAATGGCTTGAAAGTGTGAATGAGGTGGTAGAGGTGGGGGCCTTTTATAAGAGGAGAGGAGGGGCACTCTTGGAAAGTAAAGAACTTTTACATTATTATACAATGCTTTTCGGATTCTAAAGGTCCCACACTTATATAATTCGTGGCTAAGGTGATAAGGGTTCGAAAGATACCCATCCAATAGTCTTTGGACAAGTGTAAGCCTTGGATTGTACATTATCTTTTCATTTTATTAAAATCGTTAAATAATGAGGTCATCACTGCATCATAATGATGTCATAAATAATTTAATTTATTTAATGTCTAAAAATTATAAAAAAAATACTATGATATAGGAAATCTTTTTAGATTTCCAATGACTATATATAGTCAAAAATATGACTTGTATTACCCCATGTAAAAATTTTTTAGTAAAACATTTCATGTTTGTGTCATTTTTTACTTTAACATTAAATAAACGGTATTTATGTCATTTTCCAACTAAAGTGGCTCCATGGGGTCCCCAAGTTGACCCATGGATTGTCTTGGTCATCCATGACTCATCCAATAGGAGTAGGACAAGTGTAAATCTCATATCATATTATTAAAACATTTGTTTTACCTTAAACTACACTAATTACCTCTAATCGCGATTAAGAACTTAAAAGTTACTATTCACCAAAAATTATTTTAATCTCATTGAACCACATTTTACTTCTTAATGATAACCATATATGTCGGATTTTTGAAAATAAAATCACAGAGGTGGTAATATTTCATTTAAACGAAAAATCAGTTATTTAACTACCACTTAGTGCTTTCACTATTCATCAAAAATTGAAGTTTTTCAGAACAATGCCAAAATTTCACCCTAATCTATAATTGATGTTCTGAATTCAAAAATGATGTCTATTTTAAAAAATTCCAAACATATAAGTTGCATTAATTAATTTTATAATTAATTCCCGCTGTCACAACAAATAGCGTGTTTTTAAGAAACAATTTATATCAAAAGATTGACAATTGTTCATGCCCAATTTCAATGTTAAGTTAATTCTAATGACCACCATTAGATAAAATGGTAAAAATATATTCTAATTATACTCTAAAACCACTCAATAGTATAATTTGTCACTATAAATTATTTTGATTAAAAAAGTTGTTTTTAAGTATTTTTCACTATTCATAAAAAATGGAAGTTCTCAGAAAAATACCAAAAATTCAACATAGGCTAATTTCGATATTCCGAATCCAAAAATGAAGTCCATTTTAAAATATAAAATTTCTATAATTTTAAAAAGTGGTTATTACTATTCACAACGGCTACTTTGATTAGTGGAGGTGTTTTAGAACTCGAAGTTGCGTACAATGCACGCTATTTCATTATTGAATGAGAAGCGTATCATGGTAGCTCGGGGTGTTACATTCTCCCCTCCTTCAATAAATTGCATCCTCACAATTTGAAATTTTTTTCTTCGAAAATAAAAGGTTGAAAAGAGAAAATACCTTTGTGGAAAACCCACATCAGAAATAAGATTAATAAAATTTGGCCTTAATAAGAGGGAAAGGGAAATGAAAAAGTCACCACCCAATTATGATCTAGATTAGGAGAACATTGGTGGAAATTAGAGACATATAATTGGAGGAAAAACGTAAAAATTCGTAGGGAGTGATTGAAGTCATCAATCACAATCAACTGTCAAATTGAGGGACTCAAAGCCTTCAATCTATGTTGATTTAAAATATCATCAGTTCAACAAGACATAAGGTATTATGATAACACATTTTTTTCTTTTAGTATCCCTTTACTAAAGTTTAAGAATTAATTTATTCATTGAATAACAGATAGGTATATATATATTTGTTCCTGACAATTAGAGTTTCAAACTTCAACTCACCTTTCACTCAAAATGATAGTAGAACCCAAAAATATTATACTTATCCTAATTGTATAAGGTTCCAAATGTTAACACATACCATTTAGATTAGTAAAATTATTTTGTAATAACCAGGGACTTCCTGTAGGCTAGTGGAAGGAAATAAAGGCTTGTCGCACTATGGTTGTGGGTTCGATTCCTGCAGCTTTGTCCGATGCGACGAGTTATGCCCCACCCTGCAGGTTGTCATTTTCCTAAAAATATAGTATTATAATATTCCAAAATTAATCTACATAAATTTTTTAACCTTAAACAATACTATCCAAATATCAACTTAATCCACTCCAACCTTTATAATTATCCAAAATACCTATGTCCAGACTTTCTCTAAAAGTTCTCTTAATTCCAAAATCAATTTATCATATTCCCCAAACAAAGTAAAGTTTCTCTTATTGTCACATACAAAAAATATAATTGCCTTCATCATATTAAAACCTTACTGAAATAAACAAGTATTGCAGTACAATACTTATATATATCACATTATTCTAATAACCAGAATATAATCCATGAGTCCAAAAGCACCAATACATTAGTTATCCTGATTCAACTATAGTAATAGCATAAGATTGTCCTTGATCCCTTGTCCTTTTCTGAGATAAGTTTCCCTGACGCTTAGGACATTCATTTTCATAATGCCCCATTTCCCTACAATTGTAGCATTCAACATTGATAGCCTCTTTCTTTCCCTTGCAATCACGCGCCTGGTGACCTTTTTCTCTACATTTATAACAAACTCCCATTCCTTTTAGGCAAGTACCAGGGTGATTCTTCCCACAATTATCACATAATGGAAAATCCTTCTTTCCCTTTTTCTCTTTATCTGTCTCTTGTTCCACCGTTCTCTTCTTCTCTTGCTTTACTTTGTTGTCATAAGTCTTAGAGAATTCATTTTCTGTCTTTATAGCACACGAGACAATATCTTCGTATGATGAGAAGGATTGTGATACTAATTCTCGACGGAGAAATGGTTTTAACCCATCAAAGAAACGATCAATCTTACTCCTTGGGTTACGTATATAATCTGCAGCGTACCTCGCTAACCTTGTAAAGTTGGCCTCATACTTTGCGACATTCTCATCCTCCTTCTGCCTCAGACTCATAAATTTCCTTTCCATATCTGCTCGATGGTCACGAGGAAAGTATTTTTCTAAGAAAATCTCTTTGAACTACCTCAATTCCATATTCGATACGTCATCATCTTCCTTAGTGTTTTGAATCAGAAACCACCACTGATCGGCATCTCCAGTGAGGCGATAAACTGCCATGACAACCTTTTCCCTTTCGCTACTCCCCAAGGCATGGAATATTTTCTCTAAGGAGTTTATTTATTTCTCATCTACTAACAAATTTTTACCCCCATTAAATGTTGGTGGTTGTTTCCTCATGAAGCGGTCTAACATTGATCCTCCACGTTGTGGATCAGGGTGATCCATACGAGTAAGGTTATTATTCATAACTTGAGTGAGTTGTCCCAGTATGGTAATAGGTTGATCAGCACCAGTTGTATCTCCAGATCCACAATAATTATCTTGAGCAGGAGGGTAATCCCTACACGGAGTGCGTGCATTGATACGGTTTCCATTCCTTCCACTAGGCGCCATTTCTAAACAATGGCATAAATTAGATTAGTTTATGAATCAAAATATATAATTTCATACTTGTAAAATACTTAACATAAATTGAACTATTTATGGATATAATCCATAATCATAAAAAGGTTTTATTTGAGGAATTATATACTCATAACCGTTCATAGTGGTTTGTAAAGAAAATGGGAATTATCCTAAGCATATCCCCTGGGAGTGTCGTAACCAAGAGTGCAGCAAGGCCCGTTGTAGTGCACCAGTTCCCGTTCGAGTCTAGCTCAAAGCGGTGTTTTCGGGTTTTACCCCTAGGTACAACTGTTCCAGATCCGTCTCTACCTGCTCGTATCCAGACAGGGATGTATTTCTCATAAAACTCACAAAATATCTATAATACCAAAATTCTAGGAAGTTTTTCTATACTAATCCTCAAAGTCTATCTTTGGGCTATGTTCTCTAATCAGATTTTATCTAAATCTAGCTTCCAAGGTTAGTACTAAACTTCCTCTGATACCAACTGTAACGCCCCGACCCCAGTTACCCAGAGTCGGTACATTACTTCGTAACATTGGCATGATCACAAAAGATCAAGTCTCGAAAGACCGATTAGTTTAGTAGCCTTGGAAACACTAGATACATTCGTAAACGTTACATTACATCATAAAGTGAAAAAATACAACAACAAATTCTCCATAGTCCACACTCATATCCTCTTCTGACAATCCCTACAGGTCATTCATAAAATACTTCTTCACATCCTGGAAAATATTAAAACATTGAAAGGGGTGAGCTCATATTCTCATTAAGGATAACAATAATGCGGAAGCTTTCATAAATAAACATAAAACTTTAAGGCAATGTATAACTAAAACAAAAGACTTTTAGACTTTAACATCAACATAATATGGCAAAAGTAAAATGAGATAATACCATTCACTTCCTCACATGGATATTCTACTGGTCAAATAATCACATGCAATATCAATAACCACTTTCATAAATAGGGACTGTATAATGCCAGACATTCTGAAATATTTTGTCAAGGCCTCGGCCAAGACATCTAAAATGATTAAGGCCTCGGCCAAAACCATAAATCAAATTGGGAAAGGGCCTCGGAAAATTCCAAGTCTAGTTGTCTCGTAAGACCTACCGATGCATCGAGGAGCTATAGCGGGCTCCACACGTCACTTATTAAGTCCAATACATTTCTCATATGAATAGGTTTAAACATATCATAAACCATAACATAATCGTATCACATAAAACATGCATCAAGGAAACATAACATTTCCACATTTCATTCACAAGATATAAATACAACACATTGATAAAAACACTTTCAAAAACATTTTCAATACCAAAATAAAAGAAAGTTAAAACTTTGTATTTATTTTTCATTAAAAAAATTATGGCTTGTAGAGGAAGCCGAAACTCAAATAATGGTCACGGCGGAGGAGAAGTCGTTTTCACCGCATAAGTACGGAAAGAAAAACATTCCCTTTTTTCTTTTAGAAAAACGCTTCGTATAAAAAAGATTCCTTTTGAATAAACGTAAAATTTAAAGGGGTTTATACACCGTATAAAAGAAAATTGTGTATAAAACCTAATATGCCTCAATGAAAGGAGATTGAGACGAAGTCCTTAAAAAGATAATTTTTAAAATAAAATAAGTCTTTTATGTGTATTCACTATAGTTAAACATAAAGAACATAAAAATACAAAATAGGACATAATAATATCATGACATAATTTGAAAGTCGGAGATTAACCCAAAGAATGGAAGTTGGGTTAAGAAATTCCCTTACCTCGTGTCTGACTTGACTCAACCGTTCTTTAACCTCCTGAATAATACAGTAGAGTTAATATATACCTTATTAAGAACCATTTTCAATTTCATTATCCTTTTTATATCACTTATTACAATGATATGAACATTATGTAATTATTTAAGTTAATAACGGTCGTTTTGTCGATCTTTGGTACTTGAGTCAACAATTAACTTCTTATAATTACAAGTTGTTTATGTGGTAGAATATCCATTATCTCCAGAATTATATTCATGATTTAGATGTCATATATATCATATATATCCAGTATATACATTCATTTATAAAATTACGTAACATTTAGAGGTAAGAAATGAAATGCACCGTTCATAGAGACGGTAAGCCGTACGTACGCATGAACGCTACTTTCATTTCTATTTCATATTTAATGGAATGAAATAATAATTATATAAATGTATAATATAATTCCAGTATAATATAGTGTATAATACCATTTACTCCATCCTTTATACATCCCACATATGGCATTAACGATTCAAATCACTTTGAGGGGGCGGTAGTCCGCACTTCCTAAAATGAAATTATCGCGTTTACCCATAATGGAAATCATAACGTATTCAATAAATGAGAAATACAGAAGCATAAGTAAAACATAAACATATTATATATCATATATAAATATATTTACATCTTAATGGCCACCTTTTAATGTGTTATATGAGTGTTGAACAATCATCGTTTCGTGAGGCAGAAATTCGCAATCCACAGAAACTGTATGTTCTTTAACCATTAGATGTAGGTGTGTGTAATTTTAGCTCTAATAATTCTTATAACAACATCCTAATATATTGGGGATACTGGTGTTTTTACAAAAGAAATTAATAAAAAGAGTTTATGGGATTGGAGAAGAAAAATAAAACAAAATAACATAAGAGAAGACATTACCTTTAAATCGGGTAACTCTTTTGATTGGATCCAAAGGCTTCCTTGGGAAGAGTTATTCCCAAAGTGAGGATTCTAGGAGTAAGAGGGGAAAGTTGGGACAGTATTTGGGCAGAGGTTGGCCTAGAAAAATGGCTTGAAAGTGTGAATGAGGTGGTAGAGGTGGGGGCCTTTTATAAGAGGAGAGGAGGGGCACTCTTGGAAAGTAAGGAACTTTTACATTATTATACAATGATTTTCGGATTCTAAAGGTCCCACACTGTTATAATTAGTGGATAAGGTGATAAGGGTTCGAAATATACCCATCCAATAGTCTTTGGACAAGTTTAAGCCTTGGATTGTACATTATCTTTTCATTTTATTAAAATCGTTAAATAATGAGGTCATCGCTGCATCATAATTATGTCATAAATAATTTAATTTATTTAATGTCTAACAATTATAAAAAAAATACTATGATATAGGAAATATTTTTAGATTTCCAATGACTATTTATAGTCAAAAATATGACTTGTATAACCCCATGTAAAAATTGTTTTAGTAAAACATTTCATGTTTGTGTCATTTTTTACTTTAACATTAAATAAAAGATATTTATGTCATTTTCCAACTAAAGTGGCTCCATGGGGTCCCCAAGTTGACCCATGTATTTTCTTGGTCGTCCATGACTCATCCAATAGGAGTAGGACAAGTGTCAAGCTCATATCATATTATTAAAACATTATTTTTACCTTAAACTACACTAATTACCTCTAATCGCGATTAAGAACTTAAAAGTTACTATTCACCAAAAATTATTTTAATCTCATTGAACCACATTTTACTTCTTCATGATAACCATGTATGTCGGATTTTTTAAAATCAAATCACAGAGGTGGTAATATTTCATTTAAACGAAAAATCAATTATTTAACTACCACTTAGTGGTTTCACTATTCATCAAAAATTGAAGTTTTTCAGAACAATGTCAAAATTTCACCCTAAGCTATAATTGATATTCCAAATTAAAAAATGATATCTATTTTAAAAAATTCCAAACATATAAGTTGCATTAATTAATTTTATAATTAATTCCCACTGTCACAACAAATAGCGTGTTTTTAAGAAACAATTTATATCAAAAGATTGACAATTGTTCATGCCCAATTTCAATGTTAAGTTAATTCTAATGACCACCATTGGATAAAATGGTAAAAATATATTCTAATTATACTCTAAAACCACTAAATAGTATAATTTATCACTATAAATTATTTTTATTAAAAAAGTTGTTTTTAAGTATTTTTCACTATTCATAAAAAATGGAAGTTCTTAGAAAAATACCAAAAATTCAACATAGGCTAATTTCGATATTCCGAATCCAAAAATGAAGTCCATTTTAAAATATAAAATTTCTATAATTTAAAAAAGTTTTTATTAATATTCATAACGGCTACTTTGATTAGTGGCAGTGTTTTAGAACTCGAAGTTGCATACCATGAAAGCTATTGCATTATTGAATGAGAAGCGTATCATGGTAGCTCGGGGTGTTACATATGTAGTGGGACTACATTGGTATACACATATAATATGATTGACTATTTTTCAATTTTATATTCTTCTTGAGTAAGATCCCAAAATATTATTTTGTTACTGTGATATGTACAGTTACAATTCATGACTTCTCTATAGTGGAAGCCGACTTTGATATTGAAATATTATAATTATGTTGACTAATTGAGTGAAAAAATCCCAGTTTAGGGTATTTATGACATCAAACATGGTATAAAGGATCCAATTTAGGTGATGGAAACTGATGTGGGATTTGTAGTGGGGTAGTGCATAAAATCTCCACTGATTATGTAGTGAGAGGACCCACCCCTAGTAGGTCAGTTTCATATATCACATTTGATGCAGAATTCATTCTTTCTAGCTATTAAGGATGAACATGTGTCTAGAATGATTTTTCTTCTTTTGTTTTACTATTAAGGACCACCTATATTCTGGGGAGAGACATACGCATTATAAATAGATGCTTGAATGGAGACTGTGGTTTGAGATTTTAGTTTTATATGAGTGCCACCCCACATGATAATCATTATTGAAACTAATTTCTTTTGAGTAGTAGAGATGAGTTTTTGGGGCTTGGATACCCTAACATATGAATGGGTGGAACTCTCTTGGGAAGATTTTTAGTTCCTATTCTGTAGCGATTTTAGGCCTACACCAGACCAAAATTTTAGTTTTAGGAGATTATTGACAAGGCTTGGGCAATGGGGATTTCAAGGGTAGGGAGTATTATAGACCTAGAGTTAGGAATGGAAATCATAATTTCAGTTTTTCCATAATATCTAGTAGGTTTCAATCAACAAGGTAGTATTGGAGGAGGTATACTCATTATCAGACTCTATGTGGGGATATGTAGAATAGAAACCATTCAGTACACTTATCAGTCATGATGATTATTTAGCTTTGAATACTATTATAATATTTATATTTCATTCTTGGGATGGTTTATTCATTGTTTGATATTGGTAGTTTCATATTTCTCAAGTCTTCCTAACCAATAATACGTAAGTAATAGGATAGACAAAAGAGTCTTATGATCCAAGGATTGTGGACATAGTACGAGGTATCATCTATCACACTTTTTACATCATCTTCAGTTATTTTAGTACCACTTCTATTTCCATTTCATTATACCAATGTTATTGGGTTAGTATGTGGCTTAGATAATGTAAGAAAAATGCATGATTACCCACCATGTTTTATTCTTTTTGTGATGTGATGTAATATCGTATGGGTGAGTTATTTCCTACTAAATTAGACATTCGTTATGTGTGGTGGATGAGTTCGTTGATTTTTATGTTTTAGGTTATTTTAGTGATTTAAATGTAGATTAATGAGTCATATTGGACCTCTTTCTAACCATGATGAATCCTTATATTGTCGTTCTTTATATAGAATTGTTTTTCAACGTGTACACCTAGATAGACTATCATCATAGTAGGACAAAATTCATTCGTACACATGGGACTAGAATCAAATTCATGGGTGGGAGAGATATTATAGACAAGTGATATAGGCTTGTGATATTGATGATCTGACATATTAAACATCAGTTGGTGATGTTATTCTTCAATGTAGTGGGATCTTCAGTTATATAACATCTGGCGAAAGTGGATCATTATATATCTGTATTTCCTACAGATATTATAGTACTAACTTCAAGATGATATTTTCAAATATTCAACATCTTTCCCCCAAATAACACTATGATATCTTCTATAATATATCATATGACCCTAATAAATCTAATTGTATATGAGGGTGCAATTGGAATACATTAATGTAAGGGGTTATTTTAGGCCTAGGGAGTCCCCTTGGGTAGCTTTACAGTTGATCTTGAAAAATGTGGACAAGATTTTTAATCTTTATGTTGTTTATCATTATATTAATCAAGAAAAATCTAGAAGAATTCCACCTTATTAAGGAATGAAAACCTCTTTGACTATTTGAATTGAGGTAGTTGGTTTTAAATGAATGATCTGACTACCCTTAGTGATATTTCACAAGGTTGATGTCCAGAAAACCACATTTTGATGTTTCTATGAACACTTTGAGTTCCTAGTAACACTTTCATTTTGACTAATTCCCCATATTTTTTCACCTTTCATATGAATATAAAATTACTTCCATGAATTCACATATCAAAGTTCTATTTATTGATTAAATATCCATACAATCTATATCAAATGACGATCATGAAAATGATTTGAGTTTTGTCCTATAATTACTCCATGTGGACCAACTTTATGGTAAACTCATAAAGTGTTAGTTATTGATCCAAGAGGATACATTTTTGGTTATTTAATCTCTATTTATTTATAGATATGTATCTAGTAAATATTGATATCATTATTTCATGATAATAACCTAATAACATATTTTTTTTTGTGTAATTTTCTCAATTTGGTAGTTTACTATTTGATGTTTAGGAAGAATTCCCATATCCTGAAATCATATCCTCACTTTTTGTAAGAAGAATCTAAGTAGTTATTATCATTGAATCCAACCATATCGGTGGATAGGGTTGAAAATTATATTCAATTGTTGGTATTTTCTCCCCCACAACTTTAAAATGTGAATCATTTTTATTTCGTTGATGTCATCTATAGTGCTTGGTGTGATAAGATATCCTAATGAGATGAAACAATTTGGTTTTTTAATGGATATGTTTCATGAGGATGTGTTTAAGGATTTTAAAACTATAATGGCTCGGACCTCTCCAGTTCATTACATTGTGAAAATGCGGGATAGAGGCGTTCCAGGAGGTCAAGGAAACTTATCCCCAATGATTTTCCAAAATCATCCATTTTGATGAACCGTTTCAACAGTAGACAGTAGTGAAATGTAACATCATGTTACGTCTTCAGGTAATTTTGATGATTGTAACTACCCTTGTTTTGGAGTAGTGACTTGGGGGTGCGTTTATGTGAATCTTTAAGGAAAAATAAAGGGAAGTATCTTTCGTACAGGCTGCGCACAGTTTGTCTAAACCGTTCGGCCATACTGTGTGTAGTTAATGTTAGAGGCAGTGGATAATGCATGGTTAGTGAACAGTTTGTCTAACTTTGCGGCTTAGCCATGCGAGGAGTGTTTGAAGAAGAAATAGTGACTGCACGGTTAGCGCACGGTTTTTCTAATCGTGTGGGCACTTAAACTATATCCTAAAATTGTGGATCTCAACCTTTTTCCCTCTAACTTGATTGTTTAAGCTCCTAAGCAGCCATAACTCGGGATTACCCTCCCTTGAAGGTAAGATAACCTCTCACAAGAGTTTTGGAGGTGATCTGAATGCTTCTCTTGGCGAATCAAAGCCGGTTTCTTAAGGTATATGATTGTTCTTGTTTGGTTTCTTAGATCTACTTAGATCTAATTCTCCTCTTTTATTTGTTTCCTAGATCTACACCTCCTATGGGAAGATCTAAGTGTTTGGATGCAAAGTATGCTGAGATTTGGTCTCGGTTGTGTTAGGAGAAGATATCTAAGGAAGATTCTTAGAGAATCAACCTGGCATTCTTGTGTGTTCTTCATTTATTGGGGATTTCGTCAAAAACCTTTGAGGTAGGGGATTCATTTCTTCTCTTTATTTTACATGAAAATATATTTATAGCATTTTTAACCCCACTGGATGACAATGGAATTGACATAATAAATATTTTTGAACCGGATAATTAAATTGTTATCGATCGTATGTTGTTGCCCCTTGTTTTGATAGACAGTGTGATCTCTGTGCTTGTTCCTAATGAAAATTGGGAAAGAACGTAAATTGGGAATAATTTATAATTTTTTGGCTAAAGATAAGGAGGCATGTAAAAAAAATATGGTTCCTGTTGTAATTTTATGTTAATCAAATTGGCGTAATAAGTATGATCAAGTATTTGTGGTAGCTTACTGATTAGGTTTCTCGAATTTGTAACCTACGAATAAAAAATCTGTTAATTCAATAAGGATTAAAGACATGATTGTTTGATAATTCCTTGAAGGGTTCTGAGTTACCCTCTATGTTTTTAAAGGGGCCAATAGCCCAATTGATGTGATGTTTGTTCCTACTACTTTTGTTGTGACGTGACCTTGGCTGGGTGTTGTGATATGTCGGGGCATGGAGGCCTTTTGGTTGTGGCAGCAGATGATGCCTAGTGTAGTGAGATGCATTAGTGTATGCATGTGGGTGTCAGGGAGGACAGTAGGGATGATGGAATGGGATGGATGTGATTGTTGGATGCTTGTTGTTTCTTATTGTTTATTGTTTTCTTTACTTTACCCACTGCTCAAGGTAGCTGATCTTACTTACCCTTTTTTCGAAAGAGTTGAAGATAGGTGGGGTATGCCACATGTTTTCTGTGTTTAGCTTCTCAAGTAAGGATGGGTATATGATCTTTCTTTAAGCGGCAAAGACTCAACGGGTAGTACATCTACTCACCGTGTTGATCCCCTTGTGTTTAGTAGCATAAAATGTTTTCTAGAATTCATGGGATTGTGAGAAAGTAATTTTTTAATGAAAATTTGAATAAATGGTATTATCCCATGGGGTTGGAGTTCTCTTGAACATATTGGTGAGGTTGTAATTTTTTTAAAATGGACAATATACTTTGGGTTTGATGTTAATGAAGTTTAATGTGTAATTTTTCATGGTTAATTAATGATTAAAGAATTAATTAACCTACATTGGAACTGATAGAAAGGGAAATAAGTAATCTAATAAATATCTTTAAATGGTTGTGTGTCTATAGGATACCTAGAAAAATAATTAGCAGCCCAGAGTCTGAGATATGTTAGCTGTAGTTGTGTCTAAGAATAGTTAATTCCCATAGTGTGGTTGTGAAATATAATATATTCTGTACTTTTTGTGTTTTCTATACGCTACCTCACCCAATTAGTGAGGCCAACTAACACCCTAGGGATTCTGATCCATGGGTGTGTTTTCCCCAACATTCTGATGGGAGGAAGAATGTTTGACTACCCACTTTGGCCCTGCTCTCTTCTCTTGGTAGATACTTCTGTTGGTAGGCACAATGGTTAGTTTTCCACATATATCTGTATATAGGGCTGTAATGGCTTGTGGTTATTCACACACATATATTCTGGATGTAGTATCCTGTTGACTAATATATGTGTAACATGTATATGCTTTGATGGCTTGAATATCCTTACTCGGTGTATGGGCTGTAATAGCTTGAGGTATAATACCCGACGTATGATACACGTTATGCGAGCTGTGGTGGCTCCCAGAAACTACCTGGTTACTTTTGGTTGTGAGGAGAGTGTGTTGCTTCGCCTAGGTGTCTGCAGGAAATCTTTTGTGTTTCTTGAGGTGCACGTTGTGGTGCTTCGCCCAGGTGTCTGTGGGAAAGCCTTTTTGGAGAGAGATGCTCAGGACGTGCGATGTTGGGGAAAAGCGGAAAACCAGTGGAGAAGTAGTAGCGGGGTACCCTTGATATTCTTTATTATATGATATATTATTATATGCGTTACTTGGTGAGAGTATCCATGGTGAGGTTGAGAACTTAGTATACCTTTTTAGGTGACGAGTTAGTTTCACTTGTTGTTCACTGTGCTTTAGCACGATTTCTTTACTTTGCACGAGAGGCTTCAGGGAGAATACTATTGAGTATACTATTATACTCACCCTATGTATATATAAACTGTTTTTCAGGTCACTTGGAGTAGGTTGGAGATCAAGCTGGTTTCTACGAGCTTGGGGTTGTAGGAGCTACTTGAGCTAGTAGTTGCTGTTGTTTTTACTTTCTTTTTGGTACTTTCAGTTTTTCCCCTTTTAGTTGTAGTACTTTTTCATGGAATTACATACGTTCACTTGGGATTCTTTTATATTTCAGTTCTAAGTTGGAGTTGGTCGGTGTCTATCTTGTCTCTCTCTTCCGCATGTGTTCTCTTAGAGGGTAATGCCTCCCATTTGTGTGTTTATTATACCCTCGGA
This sequence comes from Viscum album, assembly GCA_963277665.1. Lineage (NCBI taxonomy): Eukaryota > Viridiplantae > Streptophyta > Magnoliopsida > Santalales > Viscaceae > Viscum > Viscum album. The sequence continues at coordinate 20,094,358 of OY728159.1, read as the reverse complement.
GCTATTCTCAAACCTGGGCCATACTGGAGGCAGGACTCGGGGATCATTGTCTCCCTTTTCACATTGCCAACCTAGGAGGGGTACACTTTGTGGGGAGGGGGTCATGACTGAGTGGTATCAGTGGGAGTTTGAGGGATAGGATGGAGTTTGGAGTGAGTCACATGTGAGGTTGCATGGGTTGGTAGGGCAACGATGTCATTCATTATTAGCAAGTGAGGTCAAACACTGGAAACCGGCTGAGACATAGGCCTTTAGGGCCCCCTATGATCTAATGTATGGACATTTATTTTTACAATGGCTACTAAAAAAGGTGATACTAGTTGTAGGGTAGAGACCTAGGAAAGGATTTTCATCATTCTTCCATGTTCTTGTGTTTTAATTGGTAGACCTTAGGATAGGTTAACCTAAAATGAATAAAAGAAAATAATTAATTAATTAATGTTGATTCTTCTATATTCCAGGTTTGGGAGCTCTAATAGTTTGTTATTTTATAGGTATAGCTCGAGGTAGACGTCCTCGCCAGGTTTGGGTAGAAAATGTCCAGCAGGCTGTTCCAGCAGATCGATGTAGGGTAGAGGTTAACGACAACAACACTTGGAGGAAGACACTCCGAGAGTTTCAACGCCAGAGTCTGCACAAGTACAAGGTCTTTGTTCCAGATACAGTCATAGAATATTGGTTAGAGGAGGTCGATATCGTCTTGAATTTGATCTGTGCTCGGAAAGAGAATTGGGTGTCCTTATCTATGACGATGTTGCATCAAGCAGCAAGGCAGCACTGGTTATTATACCACAGGGATCGTGGGGAGTCAGCAATCTCATGGGAGGAGTTCCGAGACAAGTTTAGAGTTGAGTTACTTTCTTTGACTGCGAAGGCGTCCATTCTCTAGGAGCTTCTTACCCTTCGATAGGGGAGCTCTACTGTTCGAGAGTTTGGAATTTTTTTCAGGAACCTTTTACGATATGCTTTGGACCTGTTACCAGATAAGGAGGCCAGGGCAAGGCATTTCAAGGAGGCTTTGCATCCAGAGATCCAACGCCAGGTCACCTCATTTATGTTGAAGACATATCTTGAGGTGCTGGCGAGGGAAGAGGTTGTCGAGAGGACTTTGGATAGGACCGAATCATCAGGATAGGGGGATCATCATGATCCCTCATGTGGAAAATTTGTGGTATGGGGTTCCTTGTTTTCAAGGTAGAAGATTTTTCATTCAGCCGGGGGTAGGCCCCAGCCCTTCACATCTCGTTTCTCTAGAATCAGCAACTCTCAAGCCTATGCTAAGGGATCAAGTGCCTATTTTTCTTGTGGTGGTCTTGGTCATCAGCAGAGGGATTGGTCGACCTTTCAGAGCGGTTATCGTGAACCGGGCACTACGCTCCAGGTTCCTCTGTAGAGGCATCTCCAGCCAAGGCAGTAGCAGCCAGTTACACTGGCTTAGATCACCTGAGGGAAGATGGGGCATGCAGAGGACAACCCCATGATTCTCCCCGTCATCAGAGAGCAGAGCGCGGCCATGGTGGTGGTCACCATCAGGGTCAGAGAGGCCGTGGAGGAGGTCTTGGTCAGCTTCATGCTCTAGCATTTCTAGCTCCAGGCGAGCCAGATGTTGTTTAAGGTACCCTTTTCTTGTTTTCTACCTTTGTGTATGCCTTGTTTGATTCAGGAGTGACGCACACCTTCATATCACCTACCCTTGTCCATGCTTTGGGACATGAGGTAGAGAGGCTTCCAGTCCCCTTGGCATTGACTACACCAGTTGGTGGTTGAGCTGACTTGTTTAAAGTATGTAGAGACTGTGAGCTAGTGTTGGGGTAGCACCGCTCTTGGGGTGATTTCCTATGTTTACGAATACAACCATATGATGTCATCCTCGTCATGTATTGGTTTTATTCAGTGCAGGATATCGTGGATTACTTCAAGAAAATGTCATCTTCATTGGTGCAGATGGAGAGCAAGTGGTGTTTGTTGGTGATCGAGAACCTTGGATGGGTCATAGGCACATTCCACCCTTATCATCCATGATGGCTGAGTTGAGGCTGAGTTCTTCAAAGGTTCAGCAGTTGGAATTTCCTAGGGTCGTAGAGGGGTACCCTGATGTCTTTCTAGAAGAGGTTATAGCATTACCTCCTTGATGAGAGATCCATTTTGAGATCGAGCTATAGCCAGGAGTGTCTCCTATCTCTATTTCTCGATATAGGATGTCCCATTCTGAGTTACGAGAACTACATATAATGCTTGGTGGTCTGATATAGTGAGGTTTTTTTCAGCCAAGTGTGTCACCATGGGGTGCACCGGTTTTTTCATGAATAAGGCCGACGGTAGTTTGCGATTGTGTTTCGATTATCATCACTTAAACAAAGTGACCATAAATAATCGTTATCCACTTCTGTGGATTGATGACTTATTCAATCAACTAAAGGGTGAAAGTTGGTTCTCAAAGAGAGACTTGTGGTCGGGATATCATCACAAGCATGTGAAGGATGAGGATATCCTGAAGACTGCTTTCCGTTGTCGTCATGGGAATTATGAGTTCCTTGTAATGCCATTTGGCATGAAGAATTCTCCAGCTGTATTCTTGGGATTGATGAATGTTGTGTTCCGTGAGTTCCTGGACAAGTTTGTGGTAGTTTTCATAGACGAAATCCTTGTTTAATACACATATGAGGAGGAACATGCAGAGCATCTACATGCCATTTTGGGAGTCCTTTGTCAACATCAGCTATTTGGGAAGTTTTCTTAGTATGATTTTTGGGCTCGAGGAGTCTGTTTCATGGGGAATTTTGTGTCCCAATAGGGAGTAGCTATGGATCCATTGAAGATAGAAGAAGTTGTGTCTTGGGAAGCCCCCAAGACAGTGTCAGAGGTGAAAAGTTTCCTGGGTTTCACAGGCTACTACAGGAGGTTCGTAGCCAATTTCTCACAAGTTGTGACTCCTCTAACATCTTTAACCAGGAAGGATTAGGCATTCATATGGACTGATCAGTGTCAAGAAGTTTTAAAGAATCTAAAGGAGAATTTAGTTAGTTCTCTAGTCCTTTGTCTTCCAGGTCAGAGAGTCCAGTTTGATGTTTTCTACAATGCTCCACATCTGGGGTTAGGTTGTGTTCTCATGCAGCAGAGGTCAGTTGTTTCTTATGGGTCTCAGTAGTTGCGTCCCCATGAATGCAACTATGCCACCCATTATATTGAGTTGAAAGCTATGGTGTTTTCTCTAATGTTGTGGAGACATTACCTAATTGGTGAGTGATTTGTGGATTTCACTGATCATAAGAGTTTGATGTATGTTTTCTCCCATCATGACTTGAACATACGACATAGTTAGTGGATGGAGTTCTTATAGGAATACGACTTCAAAATATCGTATACAGCTGGAAAGGGAACGTTGTAGCTGATGCGCTGAGCCGAAAGTCACATAGTGATGCTGTGCATGAATCCGGTGATTCTTGGAGAGTAGTGGAAGAACTGTCATCATTGCATCTTGATATGGGAGAAGTTGGGGGTAGAGGTTGTATTTTTCAGATGACCGTATATTCATCCCTGGTGTAGAAGGTGGAAGACTCCCAATTTGGAGATCTAGAGGTGGAGGTTTGGAGAGACCGAGTTGTTTGTGGTGAGGCCCTGATGGTTGGTTGGAGGACGAACAACACCGAGTGTTGTATCATGGAAGGATTTTTGTTCACTTGACTATGCATGAGATATTTCTCTAAGAGTTCCATAGTTTACCCTTAGTTGTACATCCTGGCTTGAAAAAGATGTACCAATCCTTAAGAAGTCAGTTTTGGTGTCCTGGGATGATGCATGCGGTTACGGAGTTTGTGTCTCGATGTTTAGTCTGCCAGAAGGTGAAGGACAAACACCATGTTCCTGGTGGTCTTCTCCATCCATTAGATATTCCTCAGTGGAAGTGGGAGGACATCTCAAAGGAATTTGTTATAGGTTTACCTCGATCTCCGGGAGGACATGATGCTATTTGGGTGGTAGTGGATCGTTTAACAAAATCGTCCCACTTTATAACAATCAAAGAGTCAAGCTCAGTGGAATTTTTCTCGAGGCAGTATCTAGAGGAGGTGGTGAGACTTCATGGAGTCCCTAGGACGATCATTTTTGATCGAGATCCTAGTTTTACATACAGAGTGTGGAGAGGTCTCCAACATGATTTTGGTCCTCAACTATGCCTTAACACTGCTTTTCATCCTTAAATGGATGGTCAGATAGAGCGAACCATCCAGACACATGAAGACATGTTACAATCTTGTGTTCTTGATTTCGGAGGTTCATGGATGAGGCACTTACCCTTGGTGTAGTTCACTTACAATAAATGTTTTCACTCCACCATCGGTATGGCGCCGTTTTAAGCCTTGTGTGGCCGGCCTTTCCATTCTCCATTATGTTGGACTAGGGTTTGAGAGTCAGCAATTCTCGGACCGGAACTAGTGCAGAATACAACAGATATGGTTCAGGTGATTTGTGAGAGGATGAAGACAGATCAAGATCGTCAGAAATCATATGAAGATCAAATAAAAACACCCTTAAATTTTAATTTTGGGGATCATGTGTTTCTGAGGGTGACTCCCTGTCGTGGGCAGTGAAGGTTTGGACGTGGAAGTAAGATTTATCCCCATTTTGTTGGGCCTTTCGAGGTGTTAGCTCGTGTTGGAGCTGTTGCATATCGAGTAGCACTTCCCCCATAGATGAGTCAGATACATGATGTTTTCCATGTATCACAGCTCTGTCATTATCTTCATGACAAATCTCACATCATCTATTGGGTATATATTGATGTGGATGATGACGCAACCTTTGAGGAGTGACCTGTGGAGATCCAAGACAATAAATAGAAGGTGTTGTGCAGGCGTTCTATTACTTTAGTTCGTGTCTTGTGGCGACACAGTGGTTTTGGATGAGAGTACCTAGCAACGTGAGTCACAGATACGTGCTCAGTAACCATAGTTGTTTTATTTTTAACTCTTTTCATGTATCAATGTAGATTATGTGGTCATGAAACATTCATGTTTATGATAAGGCTCCCTTTGTTGCTTTTGTGTCCTGCTCTCTTTTGAGAGGTATCTCGATGGGTGGTTGTTCAGACCCAGTTTTGTTTTCACTTTAGGTGGGTTTTGGATTCTTGAGGACAAGAATGTTTTGAGAGGTATCTCATGTAATGGCCCAGAACTCTCCAGTCCATTACTTTGGGAAAATGGGGGTTAGAGGCCTTCTAGGAGGTCAAGGTAACTTATCCCCAACGCTTTACCAAAATCTTCCATTTCGATGAACCGTTTCAACGGTAGACAGTTGTGAACTGTATCATCACGTTACGTCTTCTATTACTTTTGATGACTCTAACTACCCTTGTTTTGAAGTAGTGACTTGGTGGTGTGGTTGGGTGAATCTTTAAGTAAAACTAAAGGGCAGTAGCTTTCGCACGGGCTTCGCACGATTTGTCTAAACCGGGCGGCCATACTGTGCATAGTTAATGTTGGAGGCAGTGGATAATGCACGGTTAGCGCACATTTTTTCGAACCATGCGGCCTAACCATGCGAGGAGTGTTTTATGAGCCAGTACAGACCACACGGTTAGCACACGATTTTTCTAACCGTGCGAGCAAACCGTTCGGGCACTTAAACTAGATCCTAGAATTGTGCATCTCAACCTTTTTTCCTTTAACTTGCTCTTTTAAGCTCTTAAGCGGCCATAACTCGGGATTACCCTCCCTTGAAGGTTAAAGAACCTCTCCCAAGAATTTTTGAGGTGATTTGAAAGCCTCTCTTGGCGAATCGATGACGGTTTCATGAGGTATGTGATTGTTCTTGTTTGGTTTCTTAGATCTACTTAGATCTACTTCTCCTCTTCTCTCAGTTTCTTAGATATACTCCTGTTATGGGTAGATATAAGTGTTTGGATTCCAAATATGCTGAGATTTGGTCTTGGTTGTGTTAGGAGAAGATATCTAAGGAGTATTCTTGGAGAATCAACATGGATTTCCTGTGCATTCTTCATTTGTTGGGGTTTTCGTTGAAAAACATTGAGGTAGTGGATTCGTTTCTTCTATTTATTTTATGTGCAACTGTATTTCTAGCATGTTTAATCTCACTGGATGATAATGGAATTGACATAATAAATATTTTTTAACCGAATAAATAAATTTTTATAGATCATATTTTTTGCCCATTGTTTTGATAGATAGTGTGATATCTATGCTTGTTCCTGATGAAAATTGGTAAAGAACATAAGTTGGGATTAATTGATAATTGTTTGGATACGGATAAAGTGGCATGTAAATGAATCTGGTTCATATTTTAATTTGATGTTAATCAAATTGGCATAGTAAGCATTATCAAGTATTTGTGGTAGCTTATTGATTAGGTTTCACAAATCTGGAACCTACGAATAACAAATCAGTTAATTCAATATGGATTAAAGAACTTATTATTTGATACTACCTTGAAGGGTTCTGAGTTACCCTCTAGGTTTTTAAAGGGTCCAATAGCCCAATTGATGTGATTTTGTTTTTATGATTCTTGTATTGTGACGTGACCCTAGATGGGTGTTGTGATATGTGGCAGCATGGAGCCCTTTTGGGTGTGGTAGCAGATGATGCCTAGAGTGGCGAGATGCATCGGTTTATTTATGTGGGTGTCTGGGAGGACACCAGGGATGATGGAATGGGATGGATGTGATTTTTGGATGTTTACTGTTTCTTATTGTTTGATTTTCTACTTTACTTTCCCCACTACTCAAGGCAGCTGGTCTTACTTACCCTTTTTCTGAAAGAGGGGAATACATGCGGGGTATGACACATGCATTCCGTGTTAAGTTTCTCAAGAAAGTATGGGTATATGATCTTACTTTAAGTGAAAAAGACTCGACGGTTAGTACATCTAATCACTATGTTGATCCCTTGTGTTTAGTTGCATATAATGTTTTCTAGAATGCCAGGAAGTGTGAGAAAGTAATTTTGTAATGAAAATGTGAATAAATGGTGTTAACCCATGGGGTTGGAGTTTTCTGGAACAAAATGGTGAGGTTGAAATTTTTTTAAGGGATAGTGGACTTTGGGTGTGATGTTAATGAATTTTAATGTGGACTTGTTCATGGTTAGTTAATTATTTAATAATTAATTAACATACATTGGAACTGATAAAAATGGAATGAAGTAATATAATAAATCTCTTTAAATGTCTATGTGCTTATAGGATACCTAGTCTTGGAAGTAGTAGCCCAGAGTCTGAGTGATGTTAGCTGCAGTTCTGTCTAAGACTAGGTAATTCCCATAATGTGGTTGTGAGATATAATATATTCTGTAATTTTTGTGTTTTCAATACGCTACTCCACCCTGTCAGTAAGGGAAACTAACACCCCAGGGATTTTGATCCCGATGGGGTATTTTCCCCAACATTTTTATGGGAGGAAGAATGGATGAGTACCCCCTTTGGCCACACTCTCTTATCTTGGTAGATACATGTGCTGGTAGGCACAACAGTTAGTTTTCCTCATATATGTGTGTAGAGGGTTGTAATGGATTGTTGTTATTCACACACATGTATTCTGGATATAGTATCCTATGGACTACTATAGGTTTAATGTGTATAGTATGTGATGGATTGAGGATATTTACTTGGTGTATGGGCTGTAATGGCTTGAGGTATAACTCCCGACGTATGATACACATTATGTGAGTTGTGGTGGATCTCGGAAACTACCTGGTTATTTTAGGCTGTGAGGATGGTGTGGTGCTTCGCCCAGGTGTCTGCAGGTAATCCTTTGTGTTTCATGAGGTGCACATTGTGGTGCTTCACCCAGGTGTTTGTGGGCAAGCCTTTTTAGAGAGATATGCTCAGTAAGTGCGACGTTGGGGAAAAGAGGAAAGTCTATGGGTAAGTAGTAGTGGGGTACCGTTGATATTATTTATTATATGATATATTCTTGTATGCGTTACTTGGTGATAGTATCCATGGTGAGGTTGGGAACTTAGTATACATGTTTAGGTGATGACTTAGTTTCACTTGTTATTCATTATGCTTTAGGATGCATTCATTACTTTGCACGAGAGGCTTAGGGGAGGATCCTACTGAGTATACTATTATATGCACCCTATGTATATATAAACTATTTTTCAGGTCACTTGGAGAAGGCTAGAGATCATGCTGGTTTCTTCTGGCTTGGGGTTGAAGGAGTTGTTCGGGCTAGTAGTTGCTTCTATTTTTACTTTCTTTTGGGTACTTGCAATTTTTCACCTTTCAGTTGCATTACTTTAACATGGCATTACATACATGCACTTGGTTTTCCTTTATATTTCAGTTCTGAGTTAGATTTGGTTGTTTTCTATCTTATCTCTCTCTTCTTCATGTGTTCTCTTAAAGGGTAATGGCTCCCATTTGTGTGTTTATTATACCCTCGGTGCTATTCGCCAACCTGGGGCCTACTGGATGTGGGACTCGGGGGTCATTATCTCCCTTTTCACATTGCCGACCCAGGAGGGGTACACTGTAGAGACCCAAACATGACATACATGGACATTACATTACTTTTTTAGAATACTTAATATATAACAAAAACTGAAATCCAAGGACCATAATAGTTTAGTGTCTTTGGAAATATGGAACATAAACATCTAATCATGTTGAAATATCTTCGACATCACCCATAAAGATCTTCCCCTTTTTTTCTTACCTAAAAACCTTTCTTTATATCCTTGGGAAAATAAAACATAAAAAGGGTGAGCTCAAATACTCAGTAAGGGTAGACATTGAGAACATATAAACAAACCATAAACATTTGAACATAAAAACATAAACATAAAACATAAAACTCTTGAGCAATGACATGAATCTTGGTAGTACATAAGGCATAGATCATAATGGAACATCAATAATGATAAAATAGCATGGGAAAAAACATGTAATTGTGGAAAACCATTAAGCACATGATATGATTTCCATAGTAGCAAAGGCATTGCTTCCAAGACCGTCATAGTGGACAAAGTCCACTACTAAATCGGGTTTACCTGCCATTCAAGCCCTATATTATTGTACCAGATTTACTTGACATTACAGCCATGTCTATCTCATGAGATATAAATATTTACCCAATGCATTGGAGGGAGAAATAGGTCTCACCCATCTCATAATGAAATCAATCTTACGTGTGCCACAACATTAACCTAAATCATTCATCATAACCAAAAGAATAAAATGGGTTTCATAAACATCATCCCATTACAACATAATCCATATAAAACAAATGGATATCATTTCATCATAAGATAAGTGAAACCACGTAAATCATAGAGACATTATGGTTGAAACATACACATATGAAATAATGTCATCTTAGATGGAAAATGGTTTTGAAAAAACACTTGAAATAACTTTTTGAGGAAAATAGCATTTCTTCTTAAAAATAATTTTCTTTTCACAAAATGCCATGCAATTTTAAAATAAAGGGATTTTATTGAAAATAGTCAAGAAATATTATATAGTAATGTTCATGAAAATAAGGCATTATGAAACTGTAAAAACCTATTCATTTTGTATAATTTAAAAAAACATCCTCCTGTTACTTTTAACATAAAGGTCAAAAAGTACCACATATGGTAAACAAAAGAAATATTACTTCCATAACACAAATTAAAAGTCAATGACGAGTAAACATTAATTTAAAAATACATGGAATAATATTAAACACTTTATGTAATATATGTTTATGGACATTGATGAAAAATATAACCCCAGCAAATACTTACATATAATCAATCTTGGATAAAAATGAGATTGAAAAATTATCCCTTACCTTGGGACAGATAGGCTTTGTACGTATCTGAACCTCCTATATAATGATTTAAATGATGTCGTTGACTTATTATAAAATCATATTCATTGTTATGATATCTTATATAGTTCACTTATGACTTGATATTACCCTTAATTTTGTAAATTCCATGTTAATGCAGCGTTTTGGTTAAACTCGTTTAATTTAGCGTAAGTGTTTCGACTTGTTGTTCTTGATATTATTACTCATATCCAAATTTACTTAATTCCAGAATGTAAAACATTATTTATATATAATATATATTCTTCATATAAATATATATGATAGATCAATAAATGGAATGAAATACACCATTCATGGAGACGGTAGGTCTTACGTACGCATGAACACTATTTTCGTTTCCTTATTAAATTGAATGGAATTAATTAAATGAAACATATATGTACATAAATCCAGTATCATTATTCTGTAATATCATTCATTATTATTTATTATATATACTTTATGATCATACTTTAATGGTTAATCATGGGAAATGAATCTCATCACATTCGTGGAGATGGTAGTCCGTACGTACGCACGAGCGATTATATCATTCTTTTGATATTACAATAATATATAATTGGATGGTATATCATATATACAGAATCATAATAATGTTTTATTTATTATTTATATCATTTATACTCATTATTATACCCATAAAATGATGAAGTTTTTGAATAACAAACTACACCACGACATTGAGACCGTAAGCCGTATGTACGCATGTGTGGTGAGTTTTTCATTCATAGGATGGATAAAATAACTAATATGGTTGTAATATTTTTATAATAACATCAAAGTATATAGAAGATACTAGAGTTATTATTTTATAACGGAAAAAAAATAATTAGGAAGTGGAAGAAGAAAGGAAATTGAAATAGGTGGTGAGATATTTACCTCTTCTTCGGGTTATTCCTTTGGATTTGATCTAAAGGACTCTTTAGGATAAATTTATGACAAAAGTAAGGCCTCTAGGATGAAGGTAGGATAGTTGAGAGGGTATTTGGGAAGGTTTTGGCTTAGTCAAATGGCTTTGGATGTGTGAATTAGAGATAAAGGTGAGTTCCCTTTTATAAGAGGGGTGAGGGGAACATTAGGAAAAACTTAAAATATTATTTTATAATAAATTCATATTCGGTTTATAATGGCTCTAAAGTGACTTATTTCGAGGATATGGTGGGTATGGTTCGAAATACTCTAAACCAGTAGGTTTTAGACAATTTTAGGATACCATTTTAACCTTGTCATTTAGATTTTACGCTAGGTTAAATAATTTAACTTTTATCGTGTGTTCTTGTATTCTTACACTGTATGGTTAATAAACATACTATAAACTGCCAATCGAACCCTAATTGGTTCATTAATGTCATATATATTATTATATAAGTCTTCTGTCCAAACGGTAGATTTTTAGGACAATTATATCAATTAATAATATAATATTTTTTTCAAACTATTTTATGTCAATTTTGACACTATTTGGTATATTATTTTTTTTTCTAAATCCATAACAGCATTATTATTTCAAAAAAAATTCATATAACCAACCATAATATTTATATTAACCTATAAATTTTTTTTAATTCATAAAAAGTCTCAAATTACATTTATTTTGGTATTTATAATATTAATTATGTTAATATTTCTTTAATAAGGTAATTAATGCATCATCATTATGTCATAAATAAATTAAATTATTTAATGTCTAAAAAATATAAATAAAATACCATTATGTAGGAAATTGTTTTATCTTTCTAATGAATAATTATAGTCGAATTTATCTTCTGTATAACCCTATATTAAAAAAATTAGTTATTAAATGTTGATTTTAACTATTTCAACTATTCTTTAAATAAAATAATAATAAATGTCCTAATCTAATCCAAGAGGACCTAAAGGGTAATATTTTATTCCTGAGGTTTTTTTTGGTCGAATTATAATTATCTAATATAATTATAACATGTTTTTGGGTAATAATTATATCATTTTACCCTTAATTACACTATTTACGTTTAACCGTGGTAAATGAAGTAAAAAGTTACTATTCACAAAAAATTATTTGTATCTTATTAAACCATATTTTACTCCTTGATATTAACTGTGTCTCTAGAAATTTCGAAATTCAACTCACAAAAGAGGTAAAATTATGTTTTATGTAAATTTGCAAATTCTCCTAGGAGGTGGGTAAAAGATGGTAAAAAGTTCAATAAAAATGTTATATATCTAAAATTATTATAAAATGACTCTAATGAATTACATTGAACTTATATAGGAATTATGTATATATTTTTACCTAAAATAAATTTAAATAAAATAAATTTTTATTTAAATAAAAAGTCGGTTTTTAACCAATAACTCAGTGTTTTCACTATTCATCAAAATTGAAAGTTTTCAGAAAAATACCAAAAATTCACCCTAGGATAATTTCAATAGTCTGAATCCAGAAATTAAGTCCATTTTGAAAGATAAAATCTATAAAATTTCAAAAAGTGGGTATTACTATTAATAACGGCTAGTTTATATAATATTTTAATAACATATTGTTATTTAGTGAAACTCGGTATTGCGTACAACGCAAGCTATCAAGGAAGGTTTCTCTGGCATGTAATGCAAGCCAAGAATAGTTTTGTGTATACTACAAGCTAATATGGTGATGCATATAGCGCAAGATAATCTTGGTGTAGCGTACAACAAAAGACATCAAAAAAATTAAAAGGAATAATTTTCATAAAATATCGGGGTGTTACATTCTACCCCCCTAAAAATGAATTTTTTCCTCGAAATTCGTCGGGGTTATAAATGGTTTTCTACTTGAAATTTTCTTTTATAGCAATCCACATCGTAAAAATCAATACTAAAACATCATTTTAAAAAGTAACGTTAGAAACATAACAGATACCCAAAGTAACTCATCACTGGGTTTCCACATAGGAGAATATAGGTGAAAATATGGATATGGAAGAGAAATCTAACCATCAAGTTATGATAGAGAGTGGTAGAGAACATGGCTATGAAAAATCCAACAATTATACATCCATAAATTTTTGATGATCTAAGGTACCATTAGATTCATCAGATATGAGGTTACTAGGACAAGAATTTTGGTTTTCCATATCATTTCCCTAAAGTTGAAAATTATAAATTAGAAGAGATACTTAATTGATTTTGTTACAATCTCACCTTTGGTCATTCCATGAATAATTTACACTTCATATCATAAAGAAATAAAGTTGAATTTTTTATTTGTGAAGTGTTAGTAAATCATGTGATAGAATGATGGGTCATTCAATCTATCTCAAACAAAAGGTTAGCAAAAGTTATCAAATATACATAAGTCCATCTATGGTGAGGTTAATCGTATATGATTCCAAAAATGGACTTATACATAATCTATCATACCGCTTAATAAAATAAAACTAGTTTCTACTAACCAGGGACTTCCTGTAGGCCAGAGGTAGGCGATAAAGGCTTGTCGCACTTTGGTTATGGGTTCGATTCCCGCAACCTTGTCCGACACGACAGGTTGTTTCCCATCCTGTAGGTTGTCCTTTTTCTAAAACTACACTATTGTAACATTCCATAAATAATATCTAAAAAAAGGTTCTATCCTTAAAAGATATTATCTTATGTCCAACATAATCCATTTCAAATCTTTAGTCTTATCGAATATACTTCTATCCAAGCTCATATTATAAAGACAATGATTACTAGAAATTTCATCAACCAAGTATGTGAATACCATCATTTATCCCTCATATATCATAAGATATATCCTGTTGGTCACATTCCAAACATTTGAATACCTTAATCATGTATTCTATTGAAAAATGAATACCCATTGAACATTAGTGAAAACATGAATGCTGTAAAAAGTTAACTCTTTCCACATACCAAAATCCCAAAATTTCTATATACTCAAACCATGATATAACTTTTTCCTTATATGATCTCATTAGTACCATCAAACATTTAATTATCTCTTTATCCCTTCATTATGTGCATATTATATGCTTTCCAAAAATAGTTCAATCACTTTTCATGGTTATCGGTACCATTCAACATATACTTTCAGATGCTTTAGGAATAAAAAAAGTGTAGCAATCCTTAGATGTTTCATTATTCCATAGTACTATTCATTATTCTTGATAAGCATGCAATCATTACACTACCTTCATAAACCATTGACCTAGCTTCAAAACTTTTTTTCATCTCATATATCATTTTTAGTCTCTCCATCATCATCAACATAAATGCTACCCATACGACCATGCTGATTATCTTCATGAGACTTTCCATTAGGGAATTGGTTTTCATAATTCCCATACATGCCACAATTAAAACATTTAACTGTTGTTGACTTCTTAGAAATACCATTATCCATTTCAATGGAGTTAACTGAACCTTTTCCTTTGAAATTACTAGCTTTGTGTCCTTCTTTTCCACACCCAAAGCATCTTCCAGTTCCTTTGAAACATTCTCCTTGATGCCTCTTCCCACATAATTTAAATGTGGGAAATTGAACTTTCTTTCCACTATGATCATCAAGAAACTCCATATTTCACTTATTAGCCGAGTCAGGAAACTTACCAAAGTTGATATTATTGATCATATTATGAGATTGATATTTAATCATAATAACGATGTTTGGACATCCCAATCCCATTTCATTTGGTTTCTCAAGAAGAATATCATTCCATTGTCCATATTATTCTCCATTAACATGAATCCTCCTGTTTCCTTCCATTTCATAAAACCCAAAAAGAATCGTGTGAGAGGAAAAACTCATACTAGAAAAATAGCATAATCAAGGGAAAGTACTTTCAATCTCAAAAATCTTAGGTTTAATTCTATGATCATTACCGTAATTCTTGGACTATAACCTATACTTATACTTGTCCTTAGGGATATCCCTAGACATACCGTAGAAATATCTTTAGGAATCTCACTAAAGTATTCGCATCCTCGTTTCCTAAGGTTGACTAAACCTTCCCTCTGATACCAACTGTAGAGACCCAATCTTGACATACATTGACATTAAATTAATTTTGAGGAATAATTAATACATAACAAAAACTAACATCCAAGGAGCGTAATAGTTTACTATCTTTGGAACTTGGAACATAAACTTCTAATCATGTTGAAAGATCTTCAACATCTCCCACAAAGATATTCCCCTTTTGTTTTTTTACCTAAATACCTTTATTTATATCTTTTGGAAAAGATAACATAAAAAGGGTGAGCTTAAATGGTCCGTAAGGGTAAACATTGAGAACATATAAACAATCCATAAACATTTGAACGTAAAAACATGAACATAAAACATCAAAATCATGAGCAATGACATGAATCTTGGCAGTACATAAGGCATAGGTCATAACGGAACATCAATAATGATAAAATAACATGGGAATAAAACATATAATTGTATAAAACCATTAATCACATGATATTATTTCCTTTTTATCCAAGGCATTGTTGTCAAGATCATCATACTAGACACAGTCCATTACTGAATCAGGTTTACCTGCCATTCCCGCCCTGTATTACTATACCAAATTTACTTGTTGTTATAGCCATGTCTATCTCATGAGATAGAAATATTTACCCAATGCATTGGAGGGAGATATAGGTCCCACACATCTCATAATGAAATCATTCTTACATGTGCTACAACATAAACATAATTCATTCATCATAACCCAAAGAATAAAATGGGTTTCATAAACATCATCCCATCATAACATAATCTATATAAAACAAATTGATATCATTTCATCATAAGAAAAGTGAAACCATGTAAATCATAAATAAATTATACTTGAAACATACACATATGAAATAATGTCATCTTATATGGAAAATGGTTTTTATAAAACACATGAAATGAATTTTTCCGGAAAATATCCTTCCTTCTTAAAAATAATTTTCTTTTCACAAAATGCCAAGAAATTTTAAAAGAAAATGATTTTGTTAAAAGTAGTCATGAAATATTGTAGAGTAATATTCATGAAAATAAGGTGTTATGAAACCGTAAAAATCTGTTCATGTCGTATAAGTTAAAAAAACATTCTCCTTGTACTTTTAACAGAAAAGTCAAAAAGTACCACATATGGTAAACAAAAGAAAGGTTCATTCCATAACAAAAAGTAAAAGTCACAGAGGGGTATACATGACTTTAAACATACATGTATGAATATTAAACACTTTATGAAACACTTTTTTATGGATATGGATGAAAATTATAACCCCATTAAATAATTACGTATAAGTAATTTTAGATAAAAATGAGATTGAAAAATTATCCCTTACCTTAGGTCTGATATGCTTCATATGTATCCAAACCTCCTATATAATGATTTAAATAATGTAATTGAATTATTAAAGAATCATATTCATTTTTATGATATCATATATAGTTCACTTATTACTTTATATTACCCGTTGTTTTGTAAATTCCATGTTAAAGTAGCGTTTTGGGTAAAATCATTTCATTTATCGTACGTGTTTTGACTTGTTGTTCTTTATATTATTACTTATATCCTGATTTACATAATTCCAGAATGTAAAACATGATTTATATATAATATATATTCATAATATAGATATATATGATAGATCAATATATGGAATGAAATACACCATTCATGGAGATGGTAGGTCGTGCGTACGCATGAATGCTATTTTTATTTCCTTATTGAGTTGAATGGTATTAAGTAAATGAAACATATATGTACATAATTAAAGTATCATTATTATGTAATATCTTTCATGATTATTTATTATATATACTTTATAATCATACTTTAATGGTTAATCATGGAAAATGTATCTCATCACGTTCGTGGAGACGGTAATCCGTACGTACGCACGAGCGATGATATCATTATTTTGATATTAAAATAATATATAATTGGATGGTATATCATATATACAGAATCATAATAATGTTATATTTTTTATTTATATCATTTATACTCATTATTATACCCATACAAATGATGAAATGTTTGAATAAAAAACTACACCACGACGTGGAGACAGTAAGCCACGTTTGGTGAATTTTTCATTCATAGGATGGATAAAATAACAAATATGGTTATAAAATTTTATAATAACATCACAGTATATATAATATACTGGAGTCATTATTTTAGGATGGAAACAACAATGAAGGAGGAATTGGAAGAAGAAAGGAACTTGAAATAGGTGGTGAGATATTTACCTCTTCTTCGTGTTCTTCCTTTTGATTTGATCAAAAGGGCTCCTTAGGTTGGCTTTATGACTAATGTAAGGCCTCTAGGATGAATGGAGAATAGTTGGGAGGTTATTTTGGCCGGGTTTGGCCAATCCAAATGTATTTGGATGTGTGAATTAGAGAGAAGGGGGAGTTCCCTTTTGATAAGAGGGGTGAGGGGCACCTTAGGAAAAACTTAAAATATTATTTTATATTAAATTCATATTCGGTTTATAATGGCTCCAAAGAAACTTATTTACAGGATAGGGTGGGTATGGGTCTAAATCCTCTCAACCAGTTGGTTTTAAACAAGTTTAGGTTACCATTTTAATCTTATCATTTATATTTTAATCTAAGTTATATAAATTAACTTTTACCGTGTCTTCTTGTATTCTTACACTATATGGTTAATAAACATACTATAAATAGCCAATCGAACCCTAATTTGTTCGTTAATGTCATATATATTATTATATAAGTCTTTTGGCCGTACCATAGATTTTTATGACCATTATATCAACTAATAATATAATATTTGTTTTAAAAACTCTTTTATGTCAATTTTGACACTATTTGGTATTTTTTTCTAAATTCATAATAGCATTATTATTTCGAAAAAACTCATCTAACAAACCCTAATATGTTATATTAACCTATAAAATTATTTTAATTCATAAAAAGTCTCAAATTACAGTTATTTGGGTATTTATAATATCAATTATGTTAATATTTCTTTAATAAGGTAATTAATGCATCATCATTGTATCATAAATAAATTAAATTATTTAATTTATAAAAATATAAATAAAATACCATTATGTAGGAAATTGTTTTAGAGTTTTAATGTATATTTATAGTCGAATTTATCTTATGTATAACCCTATATTAAAAATTTGTTAGTTATTAAACGTTGGTTTTAACTATTTTAACTCTTCTTTAAATAAGATAATAATAAATGTCCTCATCTAATCCAAGTGGACCTAAAGGGTAATATTTTATTCCTAAGGTTCTCTTTGGTCGAATTATACTTATCCAATAGAATTAATACATGTGTTAGGATAATAATAATATCATTTTTACCCTTAATTACCCTATTTACTTTAAATTGTGGTAAATAAGAGTACAAATTTACTATTCACCAAAAATTATTTTTATCTTATTGAACCACATTTTACTCCTTGATATTAACTGTGTCTTTCTTAATTTCAAAATTCAACTCACAGAAGTGGTAAAATTATGTTTTATGTAAATTTTCAAATTCTCCTGGGAGGTGGGTAAAAGACGGTAAAAAAGTAAATAAAAATTTTATATATCTAAAATTATTATAAAATGACTCATATTAATTACATTGAAATTATATAGGTATTATGTATATATTTTGACCTAAAATAAATTTAAATAAAATAAATGATTATTTAAATAAAAAGTTGGTTTTTAACCAATAACTCAGTGTTTTCACTATTCTTCAAAAATTTAATGTTTTCAGAAAAATACCAAAACTTCACCCTAGGATAATTACAAAATTACGAATCCAAAAATGAAGTACATTTTGAATGATAAAATTTAGAAAATTTCAAAAAGTGGGTATTACTATTCATAAAAGGCTAATTAATATAATATTTTAATAACATATCATTTTTTAGTGAAACTGGGTATTGTATACAATGAAAGCTATTGAGGAAGGTTTCTCTTGCATGTAATGCAAGACAAATATAGTGTTGTGTATACTAAAGGAAAATATGGTGTTGTGTATAGTGCAAGATAATCTTGGTGTAGCGTACAACATAAGACATCAAAAAAATTAAAAAGAATAATTTTCATAAAATCTTGGGTTGATACATACGCTTTTTTGGGAGGGTTCGTGACACAAACCAACTCCTTGGGTGTACATTTGGGTGAAACAGAAATTTTCATCTAACATTGTTGTTAGTTTTTGATCATGTTAAGAGTTTTTTGGTTTTTGTTCACCATGAGTTGGGAGGATCACTAGACACTGGTAGAGGTCACTTATAATAATATTTATCACTTTATTTTTGGAATGGAACCTTTAGAGGCCACATACTTGAGACCATATATGTCACCTTCATGTTAGAGTAATATTAGAGATGAATCTATTATTTGGTCAGAGGTAAATTAGGCAATGTATGAGAAGGATTAGGTGATCTGTGTGCTTTTGATGATAACTTGTTGTAAAAATAAATCAAATAAATATAAACATTTTCAACCATTGTGGATTGACAAGGGAGACCATATCTGGTTTAGGGTCTATATGTGGAGTGAATTTTTATGTTTTGGATAGGTAGTAAGATTTTCCAAACTGTTCTTTAGGATCTATGATTGTGTGGGGTTAGCATGATTTCCCATTATTGGGACCTACCCACATTATGGGATATAGTGTATGTTTAATACCATGTTATATAGATTAGTAAATATGTGAATGACCTGCAGAATGGAATAAATTAAGAAATTATAAATATTTTGGACAGAATCACATTCTTTTAGTATATACAAGTGATTGATGACTAGAAGGTAAAGATCCTGCATAGATAAACCATGCATTTGGTTTGTGTGCTTTCAGAAGATGTGGAGCATGAAAAAAAGATCTTGGGAATGTAATATTCTAATATAGACCTAGTAGACACAGTATTTAATGTATCTATTTATTTTTAATGTAAAAATACATGAATTAGGTAGGAATATGATAACTCTGGATTCATTGGTTTGGTCCTTTGGATATTTCTATCAATGAATCTATATTTTTTCATATTGTTTTGTGTTTTGATTTGTTGTTATAGGACCCCTAAATTAATATATTAAAAATAATAATATATATTAAATAAAAAACATATTTTTGGTTTAAATGATTTTTTGATTATTTGGTAACTCATATGGGAAATTTGGGTCAATAATTGTTTCTGAAAAAAGGTTTTATCCTAGGAGTGAGATAATTTTGGTCAGTGTAGGATTTTCAGTTGATGGTGACCATTATTGGATGAATGAAAGAATTAATCAAATTATTTAATTTATTTAATTAAATATCCTAAAACCTAATTCTCAAAAAAATAACCCTCATTGTAGAAAATTCACAAGGTAATGTACATAACTATAAAAGATCATAAGATTAAATGAAGAGAGTCATTGCCAAATGACAACCGATAATGGAGTGATGATCATTTTTTGAAGTATTTTTCATCATTAATGAAGTGTAGTGATTTTTCAATTAAAACAGAATTGACCCACTCTTCACCAGGTGATCAATAATCATTTGAGGTAGTTCCCATAATTTTTTTCTATTCTACCCCTAATTATATTTTTAGTATTTATTTTATTCTCATGATCCTTAAATTGAACTATTGTTCTTGAACATGTTTATCAATGTTTTAATAACCCAATTTCCACTCAAGGTATCAACTATTTAATTATCATTAGATCGGATTGAATCATCCAATAATGATATAAACTTTATTATAATTCTTTTCCTACCACCATTTATTGTGTTCTTTATCTTTCGCCTATGGGGTTAGGGATTCAACATTGATGTGTTTCTTTTGACCACGATAGAACCCTAAAATTTTAAATAGACGATTTAATGACCTTGAAAGTTGTTTTTA
Organism: Viscum album; assembly: GCA_963277665.1. NCBI lineage: Eukaryota > Viridiplantae > Streptophyta > Magnoliopsida > Santalales > Viscaceae > Viscum > Viscum album. The sequence continues at coordinate 20,073,699 of OY728159.1, read as the reverse complement.
ATATATGGATTGATGAATTTTTTGGATGAAGATGATGGAATCAAGTATTGTAACCCTAAATTGTAGTCTATGAAATCATAATTACTGATCAGGTTACCATTCACATTTACCAACTATTGTATGACATGAAATGTTGATCGATGATCACTTCATTTAGTTCTTGTCTATCAAATAAAGAGGAAGGTTTTCGGGGTGGGGGATTTAGAATTTGTGAGAATAAAATTTATTTTCTTCAAAATTCTTAAATACATACTATGTAACTAAGAGGAAAACACAACATGTTGTCTAAGCACTCATGGTTGCTATGGTTTTGTCTCAATTAAATATCACACGCTCTATTGATGGTCCCATGTGTATTGTGACATTACATGGGTAGACATGTTGTGTGACCATATAACAGACCCAAATACCCATTTATATGTACATGTAGTGTTCTAGTGGGAAACTTTTGTGTAGTGACACAAATCCATCCATGGTATGTGTAGATGGTATAATCAAAGGAAACCGTATGGTCATAAAATGCCAGTACCAATAGGGACATTCCATGTATAACTGAATATCAATATGTTCCATATATATTGTGTACATGACCAAGATCCTTAGTGAAATTACACTCATTTTGAATCCATCTACACATCTTGTAGAGTCACATTGTCTTCAATGACATGTCCATGGAAAGACACACCCATGTGTCCAAGAAATGTCACTTGCTATGTGACCCTATGTACATGCCATGATGATTTATTTTTAATTCTTAGTATATAAAAAGGGAATGGATAGAGTTTATCTTGGAATGACACATTGTGTAACCTAAAAAGTCACACTATGTACTCCCCTATGAATATTCTACCTTTTATATCTCCAAATTCACAACTCAAATTTAGCACCGTGAGTAGCCTATCATGAGTATTTTTCCATGTAGAACATTATAATGGCTATTAATTTGGAAGTTGATATATAATGTGTGATGATTCTAGTGGTAGTTTTCTACTGAGTTTCTTATCTAGTTGTAGAAATTGGGAGTCATCATCAATGTGTTATAGGGGTTGGTACGCTCTATCTCTCTCTAGGATGCAGGGATCCCATATCATTAATACATCTAGTGTTGGTACCCCCATAAAACAATGGGTGTGGGCCCTCTATCAGCATTATGGTACCCCCATCCGTGTGATCCCATGCGGAGTGGTTCCTCCACTAGAGATAGTGTCCCATCAACTATGGAGCACTGTTTCACGGTGCAGGGCCTCCATATGAATTTTAGAGTGGATGGGTGAGATGCATGGATAAGATATTTCACCCCCTCTACAATGACACAAAATGGTGAGGAGACTTCCCTCAACCATATTTCATGTAAGAGACTATATGGTTCATTGATTATAAAAGGTAAATTTTGAGTAGTGGTAAGAAACTTCATTATTAGATATATGTTATAATAGATATTATTGTTAGTCCCTTTTATTGGGATTTTATATCAAATCGGTAACACACCAAGATTTCATAGTATGATATTTCTTCAAAGTAACTCAATAACTTACACTATATGCAACATCGAGTTCAAGTGCACCACGACTTACCAAACTAGTTGTTCCAAAGTGTTTATGAATAGTATTAACTGAATTTTGAACTTTATATAATCCTTATAATTTTAGTATCCATATTATGAGTTTCTTAGACATTATGTAAGAACAAATTCATTTTTTTCTTATAAAAGAAGTATTTTTAAAAAATGCAATTTTACCGGCTTTTAATGGAGAACATTTTTAAATCCAATGTTTAAAACATTTATACATTCAATTTGAAAAAATAAACTTCTTCTTTAGAATCAAGATATAATAATATAGTTTTAATATATTTTTGGTGTTTTTCTGATAACTTCCATATAAGGGTGAATAGTGAAAAATACTAGATTTTAACTGAAAACTAGTTTTTAATCAAAATAATTTATAGTGTTAAATTATACATTTTAATGGTTTGGAAGTATAATTAGATTATATTTTTTACTATTTAATCCAATGTTGGTCACTGTAAGTAATTTCACTTTGAAATTGGACATAAACAAATGCCAATCTTTTAATAGTTATTATTTCTTAAAAATAAGCTTTTTTGTATAGAAAATGGAAATTAGTTTTAAATTAATTAATTCAACTTATATGTTTTGAAATTGGTAAAATAGAATTCATTTTTGAATTCAGAATATCAAAATTATCTTAGGGTGATTTTTTGGTATTTTTTTTGAAAACTTTCAATTATTGATCAATAGGAAAAAACACTAAGTTATTGTTTAAAACCGATTATTTATTTAAATAATTATTATTTTAATTTAAATTTATTATAGGTAAAAATAGATACATAATACCTATATATGTTAAATTTAATTCATTGGATTCAGTTTATAATAATTTTAGATATATAAAAATTTTATTGAACTTTTTACCGTCTTTTACCCACCTCCTAGGAGCATTTACAAATTTACATAAAACTTAGTTTTACCTCGTCTGTGAGTTGAATTTTAAAAATATGAGAGAAACAGTTGATATCAGTAAGTATAATATGGTTCAATGAGATTAAAATAATGTTTGGTAAATAGTAACTTTTTTACTTTTATTTACAACAGTTAAAAGTAAATAGGGTAATTAAGGGTATGAATGATATTATTATTACCCTAACACGTGTCTTAATTCTATTGGATAAGTGTAATTTGACTAAAAAACAACCTTAGGAATAAAATATGATTCTTCAAGTCCACTTGAATTAGATTAGGACATTTATTATTATTTAATTCAAAGAAGAGTTAAAAGTGTTAAATTCAAAGTTTAATAACCAAAAACATTTTTATTATAGGGTTACACACAAGATAAATTCAACTATAAATATTAATAAGAAAGATAAAAATATTTCAAACATAATGGTATTTTATTTATAATTTTTAGACATTAAATAATTTAACTTATTTAAGACAGAATGATGATGCAGTAATTACCTTATTAGTCAAATATTAGAATAAATGATACTATAAATATCCAAATAAATATAATTTGAGACTTTTTATGAATTGCACTAATTTTTTAGGTTAATATGGAATGTTAGGGTTGATTAAATGAATTTTTTTCTAAGTAATAATGCTGTTATGAATTTAACAAAAACAATATAGAAAATAGTGTCAAAATAGACATAAAAGAGTTTTTAAAACAAATATTATATTATTAATTTATATTACATTATTAAAAATCTAAGGTTCAATCAAAGGTCTTAAATAATATTATATATGTCATTAATGAACAACTTGATATTATCTTTGATGTTTATAGTTAGTTTATTAACCATATAGTGTAAGAATATAAGAAGACACAGTAAATGTTAAATTATTTAACTTATAGTTAAATCTAAAAGACACGGTTAAAATGATAACCAAAACTTGTCTAAAACCGATTGATTGAGAGGATTTAGACCCATAGTTACTTTATCTTCGAAATAAATTAATTTGGAGCCATTATAAACGGATTATAATTTTTTTATAAAATAATATTTCAATCTTTTCCTAAGGTGCCCCTCACCCCTCTTATAAAAGGGAACTCCCCCTTCTCTCAAATTCACACCTTCAAAGCCATTTTGCTAAGCAAAACCCTTCCCAAATATCCTCCCAACTTTCCTCCCTTCATCCTAGAGGCCTTCCTTTGGTTATAAAGCCAACTTAAAGATCCCTTTTGATCAACTCAAAAGGTAGAACCCAAATAAGAGGTAAATATTTCATCACCTCTTTCAAGTTCTTTTCTTCTTCCACTTCCTATTTCATTGGTGCTTCCATTATAAAATAATAACTCCAGTATCTCTTATATACTATGATTTTTTTATAAAAATTCTACAAACATATTCAATATTCTATCCATCCTATAAATGACAAAGTCACCATACCTGTGTATGTATGGATTGTCGTCTCCACGTCGTGGTGTAGTTTGTTATTCAAACATTCCATTATTTGGATGGGTATAATAATGAGTATAACTGATGTAAATAATAAATATAACAGTTTAATGATTCTATATATATGATTTACCATCAAATTACATAGTATTTTACCATAAATATAATGATATTGTCGCTCGCTCATATGTACAGATTACCGTCTCCACGACATGATGAAATTCATTTCCAGGATCACCATTCAATGATGATTATAAAAATATATATATTTTTAATAAGTATGTAATATATGACATAATAAATCTGTTGAATATATATATATGTACATACATATATCTTATTCACTTACGTCTGTTCAATACGATATGAAAACAGAAACAACGTATATGTGTATGAACGGCATACCCTCTCTATAAATGGTGCCTTCCATTTCATACATCTATATATTATAATTATTTATTATCTAAATATATATGATATATAAATCGAGGTTTATATTTTAGAAGTGTTTAAATCATGATCTAAATGATACTATCAAGAATAACAAGTTCAAACAGGTACGATAAAGAAAGTGATTATTACCTAAAATATTAATTTAACATGGAAATCATTATTAAATGGGAAGTATAAAGTCATAAATGGATCATATATGATATCATAATTATGTATATGGTTCTTTTATAATTTAATAACTATTATTTAACTATTATACAAGAGGTTAAAATACCCTCTTCCAAGGAAAATTGCAAGGTAATGGTTTATTTCACAATCTCTTCATTATCTGGGGTTGTTTATACGTAATTATCTACTGGGACCTCTTTATCATCCACATCCATGTTTCTAAAAATTTATTTCAAAAGTTTTTTACTATTTACTATACCGTGGGTTAAATTCATTTATACACTTATTTGAAAATAAATGTTTTGAAATGAATCTTTCTATCGTTTTCCAAACAAGGTAACTTATGACCTTTTCAACAAAATTGAGTTAAGAATGTTTTTTTAATTTATACGACGGGTGAGACTATATTCTGATGTTATAACATTGTCGAAGATTCCCTTACAATATTATAAGAATATTTTCAAAATAAATGTTTTCCTTTATAATTATATGAATTTTAAATGATTTCAAAATAGAAAGAGATATTTCTCTAAAAAAGGTTTTGATTTCATCTATGTCAACATACTTTAACAAATTTTACACTTGTTTGAAGTTGATTTATTATGATACAAATCTTCCATATTGTATTTAAGGTTTTGTGATATGTTTTACTGTGGATGATTTATTTTTATGCCATTCATGGTTTATGGTTCAAGTATTGACATTTTGTATGCTAGTTTTAATACGAATGTTTATGTTATATTTCAAACTTTTCTTAAGATGAATGTATTGGAATAGTATGTTCCAGGTTGGGGACCGGTAAAAGTAAGCGCTCCGGGTTGGGGTCTGGTTACAGAGGACCCTCCGGGATGGATTCCACTTATAGTGGCTCTTTGGGTTGGAGTCTAGTTACAGAGGCTCTCTGTATTGGAGTCTGGTTACAGAGGCCTTTCGGGGTGTGGTCCGGTTATTATTATCCCCTAGCACCTATCATGAGGCCTTGAAAAAGAAATTAATGTCGGGTACTATACATTCTCACATTATGGAATTAGTTATTACATGTGATTATTCGACTAGTAAAATATCCATGTGCTTGTTTATAGTGTAATGTTTTATTTATTTCTTCCATATTATGTTCAACATTATGTTTAAAAGGCTATTGTTTTTATTGCACATCTTCTTTAAAAGTTTATATATTCTGCTAAATTATTTACCCTTACTGAGCATCTGAGCTCACCCCTTTCTTATGTTTTATTTTCACAGGATCCAAAGAAGTGTTTTATATTTGATATGCTGGGTTAATCTAAGGGAACAATGGCATTATCAAAGGATTATTTTTTTTCTTTTTTGTGTTTTATGTTATAAAGTGTAATGTAACGTTCATGTATGTAATCTATTTTCCAAGACTGAAAAACTAATCTGTCTTTTGGTACTTGATTCCTTTTAATCATTCCAATGTATTAAAATAATTCACTAGCTCTAAGAATCTAGGGTTAGGGTGATACAGTTGATATCAGAGGATGTTTAGAAGTAACCTTGTAAATTAGATTTAGATAAACTCTGATTAGAGCACATTACCCTAATATATACTTTACGTATGTGTATAGAATAACTTCCTAGAATTTTGGTAATGTATAGAAGTTGTGAGTTTTCCAAGTAATACATCCCTGTCTAGATATGAGCAGGTAGAGGCGGATCTAGAATATATGTACCTAGGGGTAAAACCGAAAAACACCGCTTTGAGCTAGACTTAAACGGGGACTGGTGCATGACAGCGTGCCTTGCTTCACTCTTGGTTACGACACTCCTGAGGGATATGCTTAGGATAATTCTCATTAACATTACAAACCATTTTGAAGGATTTATGGGTATATACTTCCTCAATGAAAACATTTTTATGATCACAGATTATATCCATAAATTGTTTAATTTATGTTATGTATTTTACATGTTTGGAATTATTCATTAAGATTCATAAACTGACTTAATGTATGCCATTGTATAGAAATGACACCTAGTAAAAGGAATGAGAACTCCAGCAATACGTATGATCCAAAGAGTAAGAAGGATCATATAATTCATGTTATTTAGACAAAATTTATAAAGGAAATAGTCTCCCATGTATTCTCATCATATGAAAAAATAATATCATGTGTTAATAAGATAATTAAATAATTCCTTAGGTCCTACGGCTTTGAATATAAGCAAGAGAAGAAAAGGATGGTAGAGAGAAAGATGGATAAAGGGGAGAGGGAAAAGAAGTATTTTCACATATGTGATAAATGTGAAAAGAATCACCTTGGTAAATTCTTGAAGGGAATGGGGTTTTTTTTATAAGTGTGGAGAAAAGGGACACCAATTATGTGATTCCAATGGTAAGAAAAAAGATAAAAATGTAAAATGCTTCATCTGTAAGGCATTGGGACACAACGCGAATCAATGTCTCAATCATCAGAGTATACCTCAAATGATGTTATTGGATAATAATCAAGTAATGATACGACCTCAGATGAATAAGAATGACTAGTGTTCTTATGTTGTTATTATATAATTATTTCATTTGAGTGTAATATCAACAATATACTGGTTATATTATTTATGGAGATAAATAAGGATTGTACTGCAGTACTATTTTATTGAAGATTTGAGATTATATGGTTCTAAGAAAAGTGACTTAATAGTAAGCTACACTTTTTTGTAAAATAAATGGTTTAAGGAAAGGTAATCCTTAATATGGTCTTGATAATTAGGTAATGATTTTGGAATAAGATATTGTTGATTTGGATAAATTATATTGGATATTATTGACTTCCTTTGAACGGATTAATAGTTTTTTTATTTCATCATTGTTGGAATATTCTAAAATTTTGGATATAAGGAATACTTCCAGTATTATAAAAAGAATAAGGGATCATAAATGTAATCAATAAGGTTTTAAGGTAATTCATGGTGTTACCATGTTTTCAAAGAATACATGATGATTGTTTTCACATGTTTTTATGTGGAAAAATGAATCTTTGTTCTGTTTAACATCCTTATAAATTTTAGACTGTGATTTTGGATAGAGGTATTTTGGAAAAGTCTAAATGTTGGAATGGATTAAGTTTGAAATTGGATACTACTGTTAAGGTTATTTTTGTATTGTTATAAAAACAAAAACCCAAAGGTCGGGCAACAACCAGTCGCGTCTGGAAAGGCTGCGAGATTTGAACCAAAAACCAGAGGGTGACTAGGGTGTATCACCTACCACTGGCCTACGTGATTTCTTGGATTATGTAATGTAGTTTCTTTTTAAAGGGTCTGATTGGTGCATTATAAATTCATTATTTCTGGAACCCTATACGATTAGTATAAATAGGATTTGTTTTTGAAATCTTTTGGAGTGAAAGATTAGTTTGTGGTAGGAATTAGTTGAAGGATAAAACTCTACTTTTCAATTATATATATATATATATATAATTTTTTCCCTCTTATTCTATGGATAAATTAATTCATGAACTTTAGGGAAGGAATCTTAAAATAAAAAAAATTATCTTAATACCTTATGTTTTGTTGAATTGATGGTATTTTAAATCAACATAGATTGATGGATTTGAGGCCCTCAATTTTACACTTGTTTTTAAATTATTACATCAATCACACCCTATAAATATTTACGTTTTTCCTACAATTATGGGTCTCTAAGTTTCACCAATGATCTCCTAATGGAGATCATATATGGTGGTGACCCTTTAATTTCCCTTTTCCTCTTATTAAGACTAAATCTTATTAACCCAATTTCTGATATGGGTTTTCCCAAAAAGGTATTGTCTATTTTCAATATTTTATTTTCAAAGAAAAATTTTAAATTGAGAGGAAGCAATTTATTGAATGAGGGAAGAATGTAACACCCCAAGATTTCATAGTACATTATTTCTTCAAAGTAATTCAGTAACTTGCACTACACGCAACACCGTGTTCAAGCACACCACAACGTACCAAACTAGCCGTTCAAAAGTTCTTATGAATAGTATTAACTAAATTTTTTACTTTATATAATCATTATAATTTTGGAATCCATATTATGAGTTTCTTAGATAATGTAAGAAAAAATTCATTTTTTTCATATAAAAGAAGTATTTTTAAAAAAAATGCAATTTTACAGCCTTTTAATGGAGAACCTTTTAAATCCAATATTTAAAACTTTTATATATTAAATTTGACAAAATAAAATTCTTCTATAGAATTAGGACATAAGAATTTTTTTTCAATATATTTTTGGTATTTTTATGATAACTTTCATATTTGGGTGAATAGTGAAAAATACTATATTTTAACTGAAAACAACTTTTTTAATAAAAATAATTTATAGTGTTGAACTATAAATCTTAATGGTTTAGAAGTATAATTAGATTATATTTTTACCATTTAATCCAATTTTAGTCATTGTAAGCAATTTCACTTTGAAATTGGACATAAACAAGTGTCAATCTTTTGATAGTTATTATTTCTTAAAAATACGCATTTTGGTTTTGAGAATGTGAAAAAATTTTAAATTAGTAAATACAACTTCTATGTTTTGAAATTGGTAAAAGAGAATTAATTTTTGAATTTGGAATATCAAAATTATCTTTGGGTGATTTTTTGGTATTTTTCTGAAAACATTCAATTTTTGATGAATAGTGAAAAGCACTAAGTTATTGTTTAAAACTGAATTTTTATTTAAATAATTATTAATTTTATTTAAATATATATTTAAGTTCAAAATAGATACACAATACTTATATAAGTTCAATTTTATTCATTGGAGTTATTTTATAATAATTTTACATATATAAAAAGTTTATTGGAATTTTTACCGTCTTTTACCCACCTCCTAGGAGCATTGGCAAATTTACATAAAACATAGTTTTACCACTCATGTGAGTTTAATTTTGAAAATTCGAGAGACACGGTTGATATCAGTAAGTAAATGTGGTTCAATGAGATGAAAATAATGTTTTGGTGAATAGTACCTTTTGACTTTTATTTACCACGGTTAAAAATAAATAAGAAAAATAAAGGTAAAAATGATATTATTATTATCCCAACACATGTCTTAATTCTATTGTATATGTGTAATTCGACCAAAAAACAAACTTATCAATAAAATATGATCATTTATGTCTACTCGGATTAGATTAGGACATCTATTATTATTTAATTCAAAGAAGAGTTAAAAGTGTTAAATTCAATGTTTAATAACTAAAACATTTTTAATATAGGGTTACAGATACGATAAATTCAACTATAAATATTCATTAGAAAGATAAAACGATTTCCTACATAATGGTATTTTATTTCTAATTTTTAGACATTAAATAATTTAATTTATTTATGACACAATAATACTTCAGTAATTACCTTATTAATGAAATATTAAAATAATTGATATTATAAATTTCCAAATAAATGTAATTTGAGACTTTTTATGAATTAAATTAATTTTTTAGGTTAATATGACATGTTAGGGTTGATTAAATGAATTTATTTCTAAGTAATAATTCTTTTATGAATTTAACAAAAACAAAATAGAAAACAGATTTAAAGTTGTCATAAAAGCGTTTTTAAGACAAATATTATATTATTAATTGATATTACTTTCCTAAAAATCTAATGTTAGGTAAAAGATATTAAATAATATTATATATGTCATTTATGAAGCTCTTTCAGTTCTATTGGATTTTTATAGTAAGTTTATTAACCATATAGTGTAAGAATACAAGAAGACACAGTAAAAGTTAAATTATTTAACATAGAGTTAAAACTAAAAGATAAGGTTAAAATGATAACCTAAACATGTCCAAAACAGATTGGTTGAGAGGATTGAGACACATACATACTTTAAATTTGAAATAAATAAATTTTTACCCATTATAAACCGAATATTAATTTATTATAAAAAAATATTTCAATCCTTTCCTGATGTTCCCCTCACCCCTCTAATAAAAGGGCACTCCCCCTTATCTAAAATTCACACCTTAAAATCCATTTGGCTCGTCCTAAACCTACCCAAATATCCTCCCAACCATACTCCCTTAATCCTAGAGGCATACCTTTGGTCTGAAAGCCAACTTAAGGGCCCCTTTTAGTCAATTCAAAAGGAAGAACCCGAAGAAGAGGTAAATATTTCATCACCTCTTTCATGTTCTTTTCTTCTTCCACTTCCTCTTTCTTTGTTGCTTCCATTATAAAATAATAACTCCAGTATCTTCTATATAATTAGATGTTATTATAAAAATGGTACAACTATATTCTTTATTCTATCCATCCTATAAATTACAGTGTCACCATATGTGCCTACGTACGGATTACCGTCTCCACGTCGTGGTGTAGTTTGTTTTTAAAACATTTCATTATTTGGATGGGTATAATAATGAGTATAACTGATGTAAATAAAAAATATAACAATTTAATTATTCTTTTTATATGATATAGTATCCAATTAAATACTATTTCTACATCAACATAATGATATTGTCTCTCATGCGTACGTACGGATTATCGTCCCCACGACGTGATGAGATTCATTTCCCCAATCACCATTCAACAATGATTATAAATATATATATTATTAATAATTTTTTAATATATGACATAATAATAATAATTTATATATATAAAAATATGTACTTACATATATATTATTCACTTACTTCCATTCAAAACTATATGAAAACAGAAACAACGTTTATGCGTACGAATGACATACCGTCTCCATAAACGGTGCCTTCCATTTCATACATATATCTATTATAAATATTTATATTCTAAATATATAAGATATATAAATAAATGTTTATATTCTAGAAGTTTTTAAATCATTATCTAAATGATTCTATCAAGAATAACAAGTTCAAACACATACGATAAAGAAAGTGATTATTATCTAAAATGTTAATTTAACAAAGAAATCATTATTAAATGGGAAGTATAAAGTCATAAATGGATCATATATGATATAATAATTATGTTTATGGTTCTTTTATAATTTAATAACAATTATTTAACTATTAAAGAGGAGTTTAACATACCCTCAACCATGGAAAAGTGCAAGGTAAGGGTTAATTTCACAATCTCTTCATTATCCGAGATTGTTTATAAATAATTATCTACTGGGAACTCTTTATCATCCACATCAATTCTTCTTAAAAATTTATTTCAGAACATTTTTACTTTATACTATATTATGATTTAAGTTCATTTATACCCTTATTTGACCATATATGTTTTTAAACGAATCTTTCTGTCGTTTTCTGAACAAGGTACCTTTTTACCTTATACGACGGGTGAGGATATTTTCCACCGTTATAACATCATAAAAGATTACCTTAAATTATTATAAGAATATTTTTAAAATAAATGAATTATTTTTTAATTTTATTAATTTTAAATTATTTCAAAATAGTAAGAGATATTTCTCTAAAAATGGTTTTGATTTCATCTATGTAAAAATACATTGACAAATTTTACACTTGTTTGAAGTTGATTTATTATTATTCAGATATTACATTTTGTATTTATGTTTTTGTGATATGTTTGACTCTGGATAATTTATTTTTATTCCATTCATGGTTTAGGGTTAAAGTATTGACATTTCATATGCTAGTTTTAATACAAATGTTTATGTTATATTTCAACTTTTTCTTAAGATGAATGTATTGGAATAGTATGTTTTAGTTTGTGGACTAGTAAAAGTTATACCTTTGGCTTGGGGTCCGATTATAGTAGACCCTCCAGGTTGGAGTCCGGTTACAGAGGCTCTTCGGGTTGGAGTCTAGTTACAGAGGCTCTCCGTTTTGAAGTCCGGTTACATAGGCTCTTCTGGTTGGGGTCTGGTTACAGTTATCCCCTAGGTCTGGGCACGAGGCCTTCACACATAAATTAATGTCTGGTACTATACATTCCCTCATTTTGAAATTATTTATTACATGTGATTTTTTAACTAGTAAAATATCCATGTGCATGTTTATATTGTAATGCTTCATTTCTATTTTCCATATTCTGTTCAAGTTTATGTTTAAAAGGACATTTTTTTATTACACATATTTTCATAAAAGTTTATATCTTCTACTAAATTATTTACCCTTACTGAAAATCTTAGCTCACCCCTTTCTTATGTTTTATTTTCCCAGGATCCCAAGAAGTGTTTTATGTTTTATATGTAGGGTTATGCTAAGGGGAAAATGGAATTATCAAATGATTTTTTTATTTTTTGTGTTGTATGTTAGAAAGTGTAATGTAAAATTCATGTATGTGATCTATTTTCCAAGACTGCTAATCTAATTGGTCTTTCAGGACTTTATTCCTTGTGATCATGCCAATATATTAAAATAATGCACCGAATCTGGGAATCTAGGGTTGGGGTGTTACAGTTGGTATTAGAGGAAGTTTAGTGATAACCTTGGAAACCATATTTAGATAAACTCTGATTAGAGCACATTACCCTAAGATTGACATTAAGGATTAGTATGGAAGAACATCCTAGAATTTTGGAAATGTAGAGATTTTGTGAGTATTCCAAACAATATATCTTTGTCTGGATATGAGCAGGTAGAGGCGGTTCTAGTACAAATGTACCTAAGGGTAAAACCCAAAAACACCACTTTGAACTAGAATCAAATGGGAACTGGTGCATGGAAACGGGACTTGTTGCACTCTTGGTTATGACACTCCCATGGGATATGCTTAGGATAATTATCATTTACTTTACAAACCGTTTTGAAGGATTTATGAGTATATTCTTCCTCTAAGAAACCATTTTTATGATTATTGATTATATCCATAAACTATTCAATTTACATTACGTATTTTACAATTTTGGAATTATTCATTGTGATTCCTTAACTGACCTAGCGTATGTCATTTTATAGTAATGGCACCCAGTAGAAGGAATGAGAACTACAGCAATACATATGATACAAAGAGTAAGAAGGATCATATCCTTCATGGTGTTAAGCCAACAATTAGAAGGGAAATAGTCTCTCATGTATTATTAACATATGATGCAATAATATCATGTGTTAATAAGATAAGTAAATAATTCTCTGAGTCCTATGGATTTGAAGGAAAGAAAGAGAGGAAAAGGATGGTCGAGAGAAATATGGATAAAGGGATGAGGGGAATGAAGTATTTTCCTATATGTGATAAATGTGGAAAGAATCACCTTGGTAAATGATTTAAGGGATTGGGGGTTTGTTGCAAGTGTGGAGAAAAAGGACACCAATACGTGATTTAAAGGGTAAGAAAAAGGTTTCAAATGTAATGTGATTCATCTACAAGGTGTTGGGACACTACATGAATCAATGTCCCAGTGATCAGAGTATACCGCAAATGATGCTATTGGATAATAATCAAGTTATGATACTACATCAGATGAATAGGAATGAATAGTGTTCTTATGTTGTTATTATAGAATTATATTATTTGAGTGTTGTATCAATAATATATTGGTTATTGGAATTATGGAGATAAATAAAGATTATACTTCATTACTATTTTATATAGGATTTGAGATTATATGGTTCTAAGAAAAGTGACTTAATAGTAAGATACACTTTTTGGAAAATACATGGTTGAAGGAAAGGTAATCCTTAATATGGTCCTGATAATGAGGTAATGATTTTGGAATAAGAGATGGTTGATTTGGATAAATTATATTGGATATTATTGACTTCCTTGGAACTGATTAATAGTTTGTTTATTTCATCATTGTTGGAATATTAAAACAATTTTGATATAAGGAATATATCCAGTATTTTATAAAGAATAATGGAGCATGAATGTAATCAATAAGGTTTTATGTTAATTCAAGTTGTTACCATTTTTTAAAAGATTTCATGATGAAGGTGTTCACATGTTATTACGTGGAAAAAAGGATCTTCATTGTATTTAACTTCCTTATAAAATTTAGGTTGTGAGTTTGGATAGAATTATTTTGTATAATTATAAAGTTTGGAAAGTATTATGTTTAAAAATGGATATTATTGTTAAGGTTATTTTTGGATTTTTATAAAAAGGACAACCCAGAGGTCGGGCGACAACCAGTCACGTCCGGAAAGGCCGTGAGACTTGAACCCGCAACTGAAGGGCGACAAGGGTGCATCACCTACCACTGGCCTAAGTGATGTCATGTATTCTCTAATGTAGTTTCTTTTTAAAATTTCTGATAGGTGAATTATAAATTCATTATTTTTGGAACCCTTTACGATTAGGACAAATAGAATATTTTTTGAAATCTTTTGGAGTGAAATATGAGTTTATGGTAGGAATTAGTTGAAGGATGAAACTCTACTTGTCAGGTATATATATATATAATTTTTTTCCCTCTTATTCTATAGATAAATTAATTCTTCAACTTTAGGAAAATTATATTAAAATCAAAAATTTGTTATCATAATACCTTATGTTTTGTTGAACCGATGGTATTTTAAATCATCATAGATTGATGGATTTGAGGCCCTCAATTTTACACTTGTTTTTGATTGATGACTTCAATCACTCCCTATAGATATTTACATTTTTCTCCAATTATGTGTCTCTAATTTCCCCCAATGTTATCCAAATCGAGATCATAATTTTTTGGTGACCCTTTCATTTCCCTTTTCCTCTTATTAAGACTAACTTTTATTAACTCAATTTCCGATGTGGGTTTTCCCACAAAGGTATTTTTTATTTTCAACATTTTATTTTCAAAGAACAATTTTAAATTGTGGGGACAAAAATTATTGAAGGAGGAAGAATGTAACACTCTAATATTTCATAGTATGTTATCTCTTCAAAGTAATTCAATAACTTTCACTATACGCAACACCGAGTTCAAGCGCACCACGACTTACCAAACTAGCCATTCAAAAGTAGTTATGAATAGTATTAACTAAATTTTAAACTTTATAAAATCCTTATAATTTTAGAATCAATATTATGAGTTTCTTAAAAATTATGTAAGAAAAATTCATTTTTTCAGATAAAAGAAGTATTTTTTAAAAATTCAATTTTACTACCTTTTAATGGAGAACCTTTTTAAATCCAATATTTAAAACTTTTATATATTCAGTTTGAAAAAATAAACTTCTTTAGAATCTTGACATAAGAATTTATTGTCAATAAATTTTTGGTGTTTTTCTGATAACTTTCATATTTGGGTGAATAGTTAAAAATGCTTTATTTTAACTAAAAACAAATTTTTTAATCAAAATAATTTATAGTGTTAAATTATACATTTCAATGGTTTGTAAGTATAATTAGATTATATTTTTACCATTTAATCCAATTCTGGTCATTGTAAGTAATTTCACATTGAAATTGGACATAAACAAGTGTCAATCTTTTGATAGTTATTATTTCTAAAAAATACGCTTTTTGGTTTTAACAAGGAGAATTAATTTTAAATTGATTAATAAAACTTCTATGTTTTTAAATTTCTAAAGTAGAATTCATTTTTGAATTCATAATATCAAAATTATCTTAAGGTGAATTTTCGATATTTTTCTAAAAATCTTCAATTTTTTATGAATAGTGAAAACACTAAGTTATTGTTTAAAACCTAATTTTTACTTAAATAATTAGTTACTTTATTTAAATTTATTTTAGCTCATAATAGATACATAATACCTATATATGTTCAACGTAATTCCCCGGAGTCAGTTTATAATAATTTTAGATATATAAAAAATTTATTGAACTTTTTACCGTCTTTTAGCCACCTACTAAGAGCATTTACAAATTTAAATAAAACATAATTAAACAGCTTATCAAAGTTGAATTTTGAAAATATGATAAAAACGTTGATATCAGTAAGTAAAATGTGGTTCAATTAGATGAAAATAATTTTTGGTGAAAAGTAACTTTTGACTTTTATTTTCCACGGTTAAAACTAAATAGGGTGATTAAAGGTAAAAATTATATTATTATAATTACCATAACACATGTCCTAATTCTATTGGATAAGTGAAATTCGTACAAAAACAACATTATGAATAATATTTGATCTTTTAGGTCCACATGGATTAGATTAGGACATTTATTGTTATTTAATTCAAAGAAGAGTTAAAAGTGTTAAATTCAATGTTTAATAACTAAAATATTTTTAATTTAGGGTTACACATAAGATAATTTCTACTACAAATATTAATTAAATAGATAAAGAGATTTAATACATAATAGTAATTTATTTATAATTTTTAGACATTAAATAGTTTAATTTATTAATGACACAATGATGATGTTGTAATTACCTTATTAATGAAATATTAACATATTTAATATTATAAATATCCAAATAAATGTAATTTGAGACCTTTTATGAATTAAAATAATTTTCTAGGTTAATATTATATTTTAAGGTTGAATAAATTAATTTTTTCGAATTAATAATGCTATTATAAATTTAACAAAAAGAAAATAGCAAAGAGTGTCAAAATTGACATGAAAGAGTTTTTAAAACAAATATTATATTATTAATTGATATTACATTCCTAAAAATCTAAGGTTTGGAAAAAGGTCTTAAATAATATTATATATGTCATTAATGAACCACTTGAGCTTCACTTGGATGTTTATAGTAATATTATTAACCATATTGTGTAAGAATACACAAAGACACGGTAAAAGTTAAATTATTTAACTTAGAGTTAAATCTAAAAGATAATGTTAAAATGATAACATAAACTTCTCTAAAACCTATTGTTTGAGAGTATTTCGACCCATAGACACTTTATCTTCCAGATAAATTAATTTTGAACCATTATAAGCTGAATATGATTTTATTATAAAATAATATTTCGATCTTTTCCTAAGGTTCCCCTCACCCCTCATATAAAAGGGAACTCCCCCTTCTCTCAAATTCACACTTTCAAATCCATTTATCTCAGCCAACCCCTGCCCAAATATCCTTCCAACTTTCCTCCCATCATCCTATAAGCAATACTTTGGTCATAAATCTAACCTAAGAAGATCTTTTGATCAAGTCAAAAAAAATAACCCAAAGAAGAAGTAAATATTTCATCACCTCTTTCAAATTCTTTTCTTCTTCCACTATATCTTTCTTTTTTGTTTCCATTCTAAAATAATAACATCAGTATATCCTATATATATTGATGTTATTATAAAAATTTTACAACAATATTCATTATTCTATCCATCCTATAAATGACAAAGTCACCATACGTGTGTACGTACGGATTACCGTCTCCACGTCGTGGTGTAGTTTGTTATTCATACATTTCATTTTTTGGATGGGTATAATATTGAGTGTAACTGATGTAAATAATAAATATAACATGTTAATTACTCTATATATATGACATAACATCCAATTACATACAATGTTTCCATCAATATAACGATATTCTCACTCGTGGGTACATGCGGATTACCGTCTCCACGACGCTATGAGATTCATTTCGACGATCACCATACAATGATGATTATAAAAAAATATATTATTAATAAGTATGTAATATATGACATAATAATGATACTAAATATATATATGTGTGTGTGTGTGCTTAAATATATCTTATTCACTTACTTCCGTTCAATACGATATGAAAACGGAAACAGCGTTTATGCGTACGAACAGCATCCCGTCTCCATAAACGGTGCCTTCTATTTCATACATCTATCTATTCTAAATATTTATATTCTAAATATATATGATATATAAATCAAGGTTTATATTCTTGAAGTTTTTAAATCATGATCTAAATGATCCAATCAAGAATAACAAGTTCAAACACGTACAATAAATAAAGTGATTATTACCTAAAATGCTAATTTAACATGGAAATAATTATTAAATGGGTAGTATAAAGTCATAAATGGATCATATATGATATCATAATTATTTATATGGTTCTTTTATAATTTAATAACAATTATTTAACTATTATACAAGTGTTTAAAGTACCCTCGACCAAGGAAAAGTGCAAGGTAAGGGTTAATTTCACAATCTCTTCGTTATAAGAGGTTGTTTATATATAATTATCTACTGGGACCTCTTTATCATCAACATCCATCTTTCTTAAATATTTATTTAAAAACGTTTTTATTATTTACTATACTATGAGTTAAATTAATTTATACCCTTATTTTACCATATATGTTTTGAATGGAATATTTCTGTCGTTTTCCAAACAAGGTACTTTATGACCTTTTTGAGAAAATTAAGGTAAGAATTTTTTTTAACTTATACGGTGGGTGAGGATATTTTCAACCACTATAACATCATCAAAGATTCCCTCACAATCTTAAAAGAATATTTCCAAAATTAATTTTTCTTTTATAATTATATGAATTTTAAATGATTTCAAAAATAGAAATAGATATTTATCTAAAAAGGGTTTTGATTTCATCTATGTCACCATACTTTGACGAATTTTACACATGTTTGAAGTTTATTTATGATGAAACAAATATTTCATATTGTATTTAAGTTTTTCTGATATGTTTGGATATGGATTATTTATATTTATTCCATTCATGGTTTATGGTTAAAGTATTGACATTTTATATGCCAGTTTTAATACGAATGTTTATGTTATATTTCAACCTTTTCTTAAGATGAATGTATTGGACTAGTATGTTCCGGGTTGGGGACCAGAAAAATTAATCCATCCAGGTTGGGGTCTAGTTACATTATACCCTCCAGGTTGGAGTCCGGTTACAGAGGCTCTTTGGGTTAGAGTCTGGTTACAGAGGCTTCCGGGTTGGATTTCAATTATAGAGGTTCTCAAGGTTGGGGTATGGTTATAATTATCCCCTAGGTCCTGGCACGAGGCCTTGATATAGAAATTAAATTCAGGTACTATACATTCCCTCGTTGTGAAATTAGTTATTATATGTGATTATTCGACTAGTAGAATATCCATGTGCAGGTTTATATGGTAATTTATGATTTATTTTTTCCATATTATTTTCAAGATTATGTTTAAAAGGATATTATTTTTATCACTCGTCTTGCATTAGAAGTTTATATCTTCCGCTAAATTATTTACCCTTACTGAGCATCTGAGCTCACCCCTTTATTATGATTTATTTTCCCAAGATCCCAAGAAGTGTTTTTTGTCTGAGTTGTAGGGTTAAGCTATGGGAATAATGGAATTACCAAAGGATTATTTTTTTTTTGTATGTTATAAAGTGTAATTAAACATTCATGTATGTAATATATTTTCCAAGAATACTTTACAAATAAGTTTTTGAGACTTTTTTCCTTCTAATCATTCCAATGTGTTAAAATAATGCACTAACTCTGGGAATCTACGGTCAGGGTGTTACAATATCTGATATTGTTTTTTCATTATATACTTGCTTTTTGATTGAGATAACTACTATTTATCATTATTACATCCCATTAATTGTTTTCAGTGAAAACTACTATGTATGTATATATTAATCCCTAAATTTTTTTTCTAGCACATGTTATATTATATGTAAATGAATTTAATATCCATGGTGGCCTTGATGGATCATATATCAGCCGAGCATAGTGGTTTATGGAGATAACCATATTTGATGGTTAGACATGGAGATTAAAATATAGGATTTCATCAGTCTTTTCTTTTTTTCAAGTTGTTCTTAGGATATGACTTAATTTAAATCAAGGCATCTATTTTCTCCATATATATTCATTGGGATTATTCCATGGTACTTTGATGGTTTTCCTAAAGGATGCAGTATACATGGTTTACATTATAGATATTTATGTAATTTATTGTATATAAAAAATGTTTTATATAACAATTTGTGTTACATTATACAATTACATAGTATATAGACTCCCATTTTAAAGATATTACCAGTCTATGCTCGTCACCAGTTCCCAGCCAATTTAATAGTGGCTTAGGGTGTCCAGTCAGTTTTCTACGGTCTTGGTGGGCCTGATTTATCGAGTTATGAAAAATTGAATAAGGTAAAATGGATTCTTTATTTGGAATTAGAAAAATTAATATTATATAATAGGTATATATTAATTTTTATTTATAGTTAATTGTAAAAATAGTAAAATTTTATTAACACAATTAAGTTTAAAATAAGTTTACTAGGGGTTAAACTATGGAATAAGTGTAGGATTACCACCCACAGTAGGGAAATTCCTATTTGTTGAAGATATGAAAACCATATTCTGTCATTAATTACAATTCCTATACATTTAGAGAAACAGTTCCATGAATGTGACATTAAATCGTTGATATATTTTATGAAATTCCAAATGTGTCTCTCCCATCACATATAATTGGGAACCTCTCCTCTGCTATTATTACGAACATATTAGACTAATATATCGTCAATGAAATACTAAAAAACATTCCTAAAATATATCCCTTAATTCGAGATATTATAGTCCTATCCTAATACCAATCATTAGAATCTTGGGGATTAATGCAAAAGAGGTCTCTCAATGAAGAGGTATAGATATTAACCAAGATCCCTAAATTTTATTTTATTTTATAAATCCTATAAAAATTTTGTTTTTATCAAAAAACAATTAATCATGTATCATAAATAAATTTAGATGTTATTATGATGATATAAAAACTATTTACCACCTTTTATCAATCTAATAGGATCTGAAAGTATCACTTATGCTTAAATGTGTACTACCTCCTCTAGGTAGTGATATGACTCATTTTCCACAACCACCATTATTGGATGGTTATTATTGGAGATTTATTTTTTATATATGATATTTATGTTATAATAACTAATATGAAAAGATGAATTATTATTTACCTTCCTTTCATTCAATTTATTTAAAAATTGGAATCTTCACTCATGTGTACGTACAAACTATCATCTCCATGTAATAATGCCAATGATGTTTCATCACCACTTTAAAAGAATTGTTATAAAAATGTATATAATAAATAAATATGAGATTTATATCATTATTAACCTTTTTCATATGATGGAATCATGATCAAAGTTTCATGAAAATATCTTTTATACAAAAACATACATGAAATATGAAGCAATTCACACTTGAAATGACAACATTAATAGACAGTTAATGATAACTATGAGTTACAATTAAATAATTGGATCTTATATGGTGTTATATTTATGAATATTTATTATATAATTAAAATAAATAAAAATTTATTATACCTGAGGTTAATGCGATTATGAATCAAGTTTGATATGACACAAGAGTTTCTTTGCCTCATTTATAAATTCATGAAACATGTTTGATATCGTGCACCATAATTTATTTTTTGTGGTTTTATTACTACATAATGAATTTATTTTGAAATATAAATGAAATTATTGGTTTTTGAACATCTATTTAATGTTATTTATTTACATGGAATGCAATTTAAAAGATAGTAATGTTGTATGTGTTTTTTGACGCAATTTCTATTCATTAGGATGTGTTTTAATGTTATCCATAATTTTCATATCTCTATAGTAAATATGCCAAAAATGAAGGTATTTTTTAATAATTAGTTATTTAATATATGTTATTTATATATCAATATTGTTTTCATGCATAAACATACTTTTGATTCAGTGATTAACATAGTTTTAAGGGTTTTGTGTTACAATCTTATTTTTATTTAGATTTTTATCCTTAAATTTATTATGTTGATATTAAATGATATATCTATTTACAATAATTTTTATGTCAACTATGCTTATTTATAGATATTATTTGTTTTAATTTCATTTTCATATCATTAA
This sequence comes from Viscum album, assembly GCA_963277665.1. Classification (NCBI taxonomy): domain Eukaryota; kingdom Viridiplantae; phylum Streptophyta; class Magnoliopsida; order Santalales; family Viscaceae; genus Viscum; species Viscum album. The sequence continues at coordinate 20,051,481 of OY728159.1, read as the reverse complement.
ATACTCAAAATGATAAAATGGACTTTTTGAGGAAAACAGACTTTATCTCTCTCTTCAGCTTGGAATATTCTCTTTACATCTCAATATTTTCCATAATATGTTTTCAAGATTTATTTTTATATGATAAAAATATTATTTAATTTAATTTTGAATATATTATACCATATTTACCTATTTTTTACGGAAACTTTCTTCATTTTCCAAATGTGGAACCTTTTTCATTCTACCTAAAACGTGAATAGAATTTGAGTATTAACATATACCACATGAATATCTTTCCCTACCACCATTAATAATGATTTATATAAATAATTAATTTTAGGTTTCCTTTTCTATTTGAAAGGAAATTTTTTCCTTAATATTTTTTTAATTTACTAATTCTAAATAAGTAATTTCATATAAAACGTTTATTTTTATCAAGAAATATTCCTGAGACCTTTTAAAGGTATTTTTATCTATAAAAAAAGTTCAATAATTCTTATTATTTATTGAGTATATTTTCAAAAATTAAGATATGTTTTATTTCTAAATATGTTTTATAGTTATTATGCTTTATTTTTTGTAAAAACATATCTTTATCGTGTGTTATGATTTGATGATTTGAAGAATTTTTATGATCTTATAAAATAAAGATGTATGGTTTCAATTATGTAATGGGTGCACTCAAAATTATATTTCTTTATGATTAAATGGGTAAATAAGTAAATACCATGGGATAATAATGTCTGAAATGGGGATTCAATCTAATCCAATAAGGTGATGTTTCTAAAAAGATTGTGTTGGGAGTGAGAATTTACATGGGAAACGGTGGAATGGGTAGGGATCCAATTCTACTATGTGAGTCTTGATAGTGATCCTTGACTATTAAAATGATTGTATGTACTAAAATAATAACATTTAATATAAATATTTCTTAATATTAATTATTCATATTTTATCGTTACATTCTTTATAAAAATTTTAGAAAACTATTCTGTTAAAAGGGAAAAGATTTATTTCTGACCAAAATGATTTTTTATGAATTATTTGATTTTATTTATAAGATTTATTTCAAAATTATATAATTCAAATTGGAAAAAACAAACTTAATTTTTGAATTAATTATTTCTTGATTATGTTATTAGGAAATTTTTAGTTTTTTTGAAAAGATTGATTTTTTAGTGATTAGTTGAATTTACTTATTTTATAAAACTGTATTTTCATTATATTTAAATAAATAAATTTTTTATTTAATTTTTATCTAGAATTAACATAAGTATTATATTTATATATATAATATAATAAATTTCATTTGAATAATATTTTTGCCTTATTTTAGTATAAGTGCATTTTGGGGGATAAAAACACATTAGCCCAAAATCTGTTTTTTGTTGAATATTTTGGGATCTATTTTAAAATAATTACTTCCACTTCTTTGTTTATAGGTTTTAAAATATATTATACATTTCTATTTAGGGGTTCCAAATTTGGTAAATATTTTCCTTTTATTTTTGGACATTATTAATACTAACTTTAGTAATTTATTTACCATAATAAATGGTAAATCAAGTAATTAATGTTTGAAATATAATGGTAAGGAAAAATAAATGATCCAAACACTTGAAATAATTTATTGTATTACAATAAATCATCTATATTCTTTCCTATGTTGAATATATGACCTTTTTGTTTCTATTAGGACAATAGTATGAAATTTATAATAATTAAGTGATTACAAAGCCAAAAATGTCATACTCATTCTTTTAATAACAATACCATATTTAACATATGGATAAATAGATAATATGTTAAGTTGTAAATATTAATTATAAATTTCATTTATTTTATTAACATGTTAAATTATTTTTAATATTTACCATATAAATTATTACATTAAAATCATACACAATAATAATGAAATATTTGTTTAATTAATTGGAAAATAAAATAAATGATTTAAAAATGTAAAAAATAATATTATTTGAATTAATATATGTGCCAGAACAATTTTTAGATAAATATGACATCTTATAGGGTTCTAGATTCATTATATTCTAATTAATATCTTGTATTGATGTTATTAAAGTCAATGTAAATGAATAGTTCTTAAATTGTCATTAATAATATTTTATAATAAATATTGTTTTATTAAATGATTTAAAATTCATATAAATCTATGATTCATACAAATAAAGGGTATATGGTCAGTAAAATAAATTATCGACCATTGTTATTTTTTTTCATTTTATAGTAATATTTCCAACCCATAAATTATAGAAAACATTAATATTATGGTAATTTTTAAACGGGGTAACGATGGGTTAAAACAAAAAATATAGGGGGTTAATTTGATTTAACATATAAAAAATCAATTTTATGAGATTATTTCTATGAATTATGATCTTATATTTTAATAATATCTGAAGTGCACTGTGTTGCATTTGTTGTCAATGAGGTATGTTATTGTCAAGGAATGAATGGATGGATGTCAAGGAAGTTCGATATGTGAATGAAAAAGGATGTGATGGTGATGGTGATGAAGGAGAATGGTCATGGTACTTAGAGGCATGTCACTTAGGAGATTCACTAAGTGACATAGGATGTTGTGGTTGAAACATTCTCTATGTAAATCAGACGATTGTTGAGCTGTTCTTAAAGTTCCAAGAACTTGTATCAACTAGATACAATGTCACAACAATGTTAGAAGACCATGCATTGTATTTACAATGCATGAGGAGTTGAAGATGATCCATCCACTACTTCTAAGTGGATGAAGTGAGCTAAAGAAGTCCATGCACTATCACTAAGTGAATGTGAACATGAAGATGATCCAACTTGATCTCTGATTAGATCAATGAAGTTCATTGAAGAATTTATGTGATTAAGAGCTCGGTTGATGAAGAAAGAACCTTCAAGAATTTCCCTCATAAGTAATGAATATTTGTTGAGAAGGAGTGAGGAATTCAAATGAAGAAGAAGATGAGAAAAAATGAGGAAGAAGGCTTCAAGTGGCATTTGGCATATGGGGATACTTTGTTTTTATACAAAGTCTTTATTCCTATACTTAGCAAAAAATAAGGCCACCAAGGAGGCCAGCCGAGGGTCATCACCCAAGGCACTTGTGGGACTCAAGGTCACCACGCCCATGGGGAACCCTCAAAGGCCAGGGCAGCATCCTTGAGGCAGGGGCGCACCCGTAGGACACCGCATGGGCTCCTGGGGCACGCCCGGAGGAGCGCGGAAGGGGCCATGTATAAGCCCCCGAGGGCACGCGGTGGTGAAGCCCGCGCACCCGAGGAAGCATAGTGGGCGCTAGTAGCGCGCCCGCAGGGAGCAGAGAGTGGGCGCAGAGCACGCCCGCAGGGAGAACACGGTGCGGGGTGGTACCATGGAGGGAGAAGTTCAACTGAGGGGTTGAGGCGGTGCTAGGGTGATAAAGCGCGGAAAAACAGTGCGCCGATTCGATGTGGGACGCTGAAATTTCACCCGGGGCAGATCTGAGTCGTCCGTCTCATCGCGCGTTGGATCGCAGCCGCTCATCTCATCTGCCGCGCGCCGCGATTTAATCCGGCCGTCCGATGTATCTCAAACGCTTGATCCGACGGCTCCCGGCTCGTCTCCTTCGTCGAGCCACCCCGAAGCCACCCGCGAGCTCCGTTCGAACCAGGAGCCTCCCGAACGATGATTTCGAGCTCCCGGCCACCATTTTCGAAGACGAAGGCTCCATTGAGTTCGTCTGAGCCGTATGAACACAACCATGCTTTAAAATGACCTTGCATGCATCAAATGAAGAAATTGGAGTTCGGCCGAGGCATGCAACGTTGTCGAGGCTTTGAAGGGTTCGTGATTTGCATGGATTGGAAGAAAAGAGGCCGTGCATGCGTTCTAAGGTGCATGCACGTGAAGAAGACCGAAGAAAATAAATACCCGCGTGAACCGAGGATAAAAATAAAGATTGGAAAGATTTTGAAGATCCTAAATCTTCGGTGATTCAAGATTTAACACGCGGATGTTTTGAGGCATTCCTTTGCCTATAAAAAGAGAGCCCGAGCCCTCGAGGATTGCTTACTGGTGTGCTGAAGTGTTGTTGAAGATCTGTCATCCCGCGTGTGCTCTGCCTCGCGAAGTTGAAGCCCCCGTGCAATTATATTTGCGCGGCTGAGTTCCTTGCGCGCAACTTCTTTGCGCGACAAGAAGTTTGGGTGAAGTCCCCTGCGCGTCTTTCTTTTGCGCGACAGGAAGTACCCGAGGCCGCAAGTACCTTGCGCGCCCTCGAGGTTTGTTGTGGCTTGCGCGGCAGTGTTGAAGAAGAGGAGGTCGCGGCTCATCAAGCACTTGCGCGCCTTCATATGGGCAGTAGGAGATTCGGGTGATGAGAATTACACATTAAGTGTGTTTGTGCTAAAAGGAGAAAACACCCTCACCGTGGACAGTGTGTGTGCATAGTGAACAAGAAGTTGGTCGTAGCCATTTATGTGCAAGAAGAAGAGGCCAAGCTCACTTGTGTGGAAAAAGTGGAAGAAGTGTGTGCAAAGGGCAAAGAGGCCGAACCTTAGTGTGTGCCTAAGTGGTGTGTACACACTAAGAAGGAGAAGAAGAAGGATACCTCACACTAAAGTAGAACACACATTTAAGTGTGTAACCAATAAGAACAAAGTGTGTGAAGGAAGTGAGAAGGTGTGTGCTAAAAAGGATTACACTCTTTGTGGGTTTATCACACCAAGAAGAAGGAAAGGGAAGTGCATGCATGCATGCATGCACGCGCACACTGAACAAGCTTAAATCAGTGGTGTGCGTTTGAGTTGACCAAGAATGAAAGTTCTTGAAGAATATTTTGAGAAGGCCATGCAATCATTGCATGAAGAGACAGAGTTTCCATGCACTTAGTGCGTGAAGTTGTTCTGATGTGAGACTGGACCAGACTGGAGTTATAGATATCAGTTGTCTGAGTATTCAGTAGTTGAAGAGAGAGGCCAGGTCATCCTTGGAAGAAGGTGATAAAGCCTGAGCAAGATGAGAAGACCTGATCAACTCAAGTGATCAGAGGTACAGAGCAAGGCCAGCAATCTTTATCCCAGACTACTGAAGATACTTGAAGAAGCTTAAAGAGAAGAAGAGCTACTCGTGTGACTCGAGGAGCCAGGAGAAGACCATGTGGGACTCAGGGAGAAGAAGTCTTCAGTGGGATTCTGGAGTAGGCCAGTGGGACTCTGGTAACACTGTGTGACGCAGTATAAAGACCCTCCTGTGGGACTCAGGAGAGATACGGTGGGAAGCTGTATCGACCATTGTAATACTAACAGATTATAATGGGAGAATCCATGCTGGGAGAGCATGGCAACGATGTAGGCCTTTGGTGCCGAACCTTGTAAATCCTTGTGTCCTGTGCCTCTTCATTACTGCATTATCCTGGAAAGGTTGAGAGACATAAGAAGAGTGGATCGAGGCCTTAACAAGCCATAGAGGTTTAATTGATAAGAATCAATTAGTAAAAAGTTTTAAGGGATCACTGATTCACCCCCTCCCCCTCTCAGTGATTTACACTGATCTGGGCACTTCAATTGGTATCAGAGGGAGGTTACCTCTAAAAGATCCAAGAGAGTCTATATGGAGTGCAGATTTGAGGAAATGAAAGAACAGCCTCAAATGGAGATATCTGCCAAGACTCTGAAAAACAGAATGAAGAAACAGGCAAAGAAGATGAAGAAGAAGGTTGTTGCAATCAGAGAAACTCCTTCTATGGAAAGAAATGTGAAAGTCACATCAGATGACAATTCCTTTTATCATTCTTCTGATGAAGCCTGCTCTAGCTGTGATGAAGATGGAAGGAACGATGATCTTCTAAATGCAATCAAATATCTTCAGAAGACAGTCCCCAAGGAAGTGGAAATGTGTATAGCTACAGGCCTCCTTGATCTTCAAGAAGAAAAATTACAGCTAGAAGATGAAGCCAATTCTCTGGAAGTCCAATTGGCAAAAAGGGTTGGCATAACCAACACTCTCAGAAAGATGGTGAAGGCTAAAGATGAAACCGTTTATCTTTGCAATGAAAGATATGAAGACACTGCTGAAGAATTTCAAAGAAGCCTTTCTGAGAAAGAAATCTTTATGATAATGATCAAAGATGTTTTCCATGCACTGGAAAAGAGGCACAAAGTTTCAATGAATGTCAGAGATGCTCAACTTGAAGACAAAGTAAATAGGTTGAATAGGCTTGACAACTCATTGCAAGAATTGAAAAAGGTGCATGATGACCAGATGAAAGAGCTGAAAGAAAATTGGGAAGGAAGGCTAAGATTGGTTGAGGATGAGAAGAACTCCCTCAATATGAAATGCTTAGAACTAGAGGTGATATTGAAAAATCTGCAACCACCCAAAGCTGAATCCTCCCAGTCAGCTAAAAGAAGAAATGTTTCCACTCAAGTGAGCTTTGAGAAGGATGATTCTAAAAGAAAGACATCCTCTAATGAAAGGGCAACATCTTCTAAAAAGAAGGTATCATCCATACCATCTTGTACCGATGCTTCTAATTGTGTTTCCACAAAAAGTGCAGGATGGAAAAGTAATTCCAAACAAGTATGGATGAAGAAAATGAAGAAGCATAGCTCTCCTGAAGCAGCACAACAATTCAAGACAAGTACCCAAAAATCAGAAGGACTGAAGAGGTCAAGATTTGTGGGTCAGTGTTGGTGTTGTAACAAGTATGGGCACTGTGCAAAGGATTGTTGGTACAATCCACTGAATTCCAAAGCACAGAGGAAGCCCATGCCTAGGGGGAGAAAGCCAGAAGAAAAGAAGCAGCATCCACAGGTCCAGAGACATCTGTTTACTGCAAATAGATTTGGATTACTTGACAACATCTGGGATGATTGCAAAAGTGGTCAAATAGATACATGTCAATCTCCAACTGTATCCAGAGCTCAAAAGAAGAAAAGATCACAGAACCTGGCTCAGAAAGAATCCTTGGGAAGCAAACAGAAGAGAGGTGACAATGCTCCCAAGAAGATGTTGAAAAAGGAAGAGAAAACCTTGGAGTCTAAATCCAAGAAGGGTGATGCATCCAGAAGGACCACCAAGAATAAATTCTTCTACTATGGAAAGAAAGGTCATATCATGGATCTTTGTAAAGAAGCCATGAAATTCAATAGAGGCAGACTGAAATCAAACAGACAATCAATCCAGAAGAAGCAGAAGGGATTGGTTGAAAATAAGTTGCCTAAGAAAGGTAGCTTAACAGCATCAAAAGAACCATGTGGAACTTTCAGAACTGGGGCCACTCTTCCAAATGATTTACTTGTCATATGGCCACATCAGTTGCAACTTTCCAGAGAACTACAAAGAGTTGAAGATGAAGCTCTGGCAATTGCTAAAGCAAAAGGGAAGAAGAAGGTTTCACATGAAGATGTTTTGAGAACCACACCAGCACAATCATCAATGAAGATCAAATGTGCAAGTGTGAAGACTGGTGAAAATGGGACATCTCGGTTGAGAGAATCTTCTCAACCTTGTTGTTCACATTGATGAACCAAGGAGGTTCCATCTTATTCCCTTATACTCTTGGTATATACATGTGCTAACATTGTAGGGAATTGAAGATGATGATCATTCTCATCTGGAGGATGGATTGGACAGAACGGAGTGCACCCCTTGAGGGGGAGCAAATCTGAAGAAGATGATGTTCTGAGATTAATATCATCTTAAAAAAAATGGATGAATGGGGGAGCTTTATCTTTGCACTGAACTTTCTAATGAGTTTTGTGGAGTATGTGCAGGATTTAGCAATTCATTGAATATCTGAACCCCTTAGCATGATCTCACATGTTTACAGTGAATGTGGATAGCATTGAGTTCCTTGGTTACATCACTCTTGTTTTCTGCACCGGGTTATCCCAAGTAGACTTAGAGTTGATTTACTAAAGGTTCTTTGCTAAAGAGAACATGTGGCATCATCCCTCTCTTAGTTATTTTTAAAGAAGATGCTATTCGAAGGGAGGAAGAGATTTTTTTTGAAAGAGAACCACACCACACCTTTGCATTTGATTGACAATAAGGGGGAGAAAATATTGGCACACATATTGACCCATTCATATGTGCTGAAGGAGTGTATTGACAACAAATACAAAGGGGTAGATTGAAGTGCACTGTGTTGCATTTGTTGTCAATGAGGTATGTTATTGTCAAGGAATTAATGGATGGATGTCAAGGAAGTTCAATATGTGAATGACAAAGGATGTGATGGTGATGGTGATGAAGGAGAATGGCCATGGTACTTAGAGGCATGTCACTTAGGAGATTCACTAAGTGACATAGGATGTTGTGGTTGAAACATTCTCTATGTAAATCAGACGATTGTTGAGCTGTTCTTAAAGTTCCAAGAACTTGTATCAACTGAATACAATGTCACAACAATGTTAGAAGACCATGCATTGTATTTACAATGCATGAGGAGTTGAAGATGATCCATACACTACTTCTAAGTTGATGAAGTGAGCTAAAGAAGTCCATGCACAATCACTAAGTGCATGTGAACATGAAGATGATCCAACTTTATCTCTGATTAGATCAATGAAGTTCATTGAAGAATTTATGTGATTAAGAGCTCGGTTGATGAAGAAAGAACCTTCAAGAATTTCCCTCATAAGTAATGAATATTTGTTGAGAAGGAGTGAGGAATTCAAATGAAGAAGATGATGAGAAAAAATGAGGAAGAAGGCTTCAAGTGGCATTTGGCATATGGGGATACTTTGTTTTTATACAAAGTCTTTATTCCTATACTTAGCAAAAAATAAGGCCACCAAGGAGGCCAGCCGAAGGTCATCACCCAAGGAACTTGTGGGACTCAAGGTCACCACGCCCATGGGGAACCCTCAAAGGCCAGGGCAGCATCCTTGAGGCAGGGGCACACCCATAGGACATCGCATTGGCGCCTGGGGCACGCCCGGAGGAGCGCGGCAGGGGCCGTGTATAAGCCCCCGAGGGCACGCGGTGGTGAAGCCCGCGCACCCGAGGAAGCATAGTGGGCGCCAGTAGCGCGCCCGCAGGGAGCAGAGAGTGGGCGCAGAGCGCGCCCGCAGGGAGAACACGGTGCGGGGTGGCACCGTGGAGGGAGAAGTTCAACTGAGGGGTTGAGGCGGCGCTAGGGTGATAAAGCGCGGAAAAACAGCGCGCCGATTCGATGTGGGATGCGGAAATTTCACCCGGGACAGATCTGAGCCGTCCGTCTCATCGCGCGCTGGATCGCAGCCGCTCATCTCATCTGCCACGCGCCGCGATTTAATCCGGCCGTCTGATGTATCTCAAACGCTTGATCCGATGGCTCCCGGCTCGTCTCCTTCGTCGAGCCACCCCGAAGCCACCCGCGAGCTCCGTTCGAACCAGGAGCCTCCCAAACGATGATTTCGAGCTCCCGGACACCATTTTCGAAGACGAAGGCTCCATTGAGTTCGTCTGAGCCATATGAACACAACCATGCTTTAAAATGACCTTGCATGCATCAAATGAAGAAATTGGAGTTCAGCCAAGGCATGCAACGTTGCCGAGGCTTTGAAGGGTTCGTGATTTGCATGGATAGGAAGAAAAGAGGCCGTGCATGCGTTCTAAGTCGCATGCACGTGAAGAAGACCGAAGAAAATAAATACCCGCGTGAACCGAGGATAAAAATAACGATTGGAAAGATTTTGAAGATCCGAAATCTTCGGTGATTCAATATTTAACACGCGGATGTTTTGAGGAATTCCTTTGCCTATAAAAAGAGAGCCCGAGCCCTCGAGGATTGCTTGCTAGTGTGCTGAAGTTTTGTTGAAGATCTGTCGTCCCGCGTGTGCTCTGCCTCGCGAAGTTGAAGCCCCCGTGCAATTATATTTGCGCGGCTGAGTTCCTTGCGCGCAAATTCTTTGCGCGACAAGAAGGTTGGGTGAAGTCCCCTGCGCATCTTTCTTTTGCGTGACAGGAAGTACCCGAGGCCGCAAATACCTTGCGCGCCCTCGAGGTTTGTTGTGTCTTGCGCGGTAGTGTTGAAGAAGAGGAGGCCGCGGCTCATCAAGCAGTTGCGCGCCTTCATATGGGCAGTAGGAGATTCGGGTGATGAGAATTACACACCAAGTGTGTGTGTGCTAAAAGGAGAAAACACCCTCGCCGTGGACAGTGTGTGTGCATAGTGAACAAGAAGTTTTCCGTAGCCATTTATGTGCAAGAAGAAGAGGCCAAGCTCACTTGTGTTCAAAAAGTGGAAGAAGTGTGTGCAAAGAGAAAAGAGGCCGAACCTTAGTGTGTGCCTAAGTGGTGTGTACACACTAAGAAGGAGAAGAAGAAGGATACCTCACACTAAAGTAGAACACACATTTAAGTGTGTAACCAATAAGAACAAAGTGTGTGAAGGAAGTGAGAAGGTGTGTGCTAAAAATGATTACTCCCTTTGTGGGTTTATCACACCAAGAAGAAGGAAAGGGAAGTGCATGCATGCATGCATGCACGCACACACTGAACAAGCTTAAATCAGTGGTGTGCGTTTGAGTTGACCAAGACTGAAAGTTCTTCAAGAATATTTTGAGAAGGCCATGCAATCATTGCATGAAAAGACAGAGTTTCCATGCACTTAGTGCGTGAAGTTGTTCTGATGTGAGACTGGACCAGACTAGAGTTATAGATATCACTTGTCTGAGTATTCAGTAGTTGAAGAGAGAGGCCAGGTCATCCATGGAAGAAGGTGATAAAGCCTGAGCAAGACGAGAAGACCTGATCAACTCAAGTGATCAGAGGTACAGAGCAAGGCCAGTAGTCTTTATCCCAGACTGTTGAAGATACTTGAAGAAGCTTAAAGAGAAGAAGAGCTACTCGTGTGACTCGAGGAGCCAGGAGAAGACCCTGTGGGACTCAGGGAGAAGAAGTCTTCAGTGGGATTCTGGAGCAGGCCAGTGGGACTCTGGTAACACTGTGTGACACAGTATAAAGACCCTCATGTGGGACTCAGGAGTGATACGGTGGGAAGCTGTATCGACCATTGTAATACTAACAGATTATAATGGGAGAATCCATGCTGGGAGAGCATGGCAAGGATGTAGGACTTTAGTGTCGAACCTTGTAAATCCTTGTGTCCTGTGCCTTTTCATTACTGCATTATCCGGGAAAGGTTGAGAGACATAAGAAGAGTGGATTGAGGCCTTAACAAGCCATAGAGGTTTAATTGATAAGAATCAATTAGTAAAAAGTTTTAAGGGATCACTGATTCACCCCCTCCCCCTCTCAGTGATTCACACTAATCTGGGCACTTCAATATCAATTTTTAGAAAAAATTTACGTCAAACATAATTTATATTATTCTAATATTTTACGAAATCCCAAGAGTTCCCCTCTCTTATTTTCTAAAAGGGACTCACTTATCATTTATTAATACTAGAAAAGAATTGTTGATCATCCATTACCTACCAAAACACATTTCTATACTCCCTAACATCATTATTTTGGTATTTTCATATGAATAATACCAACCTAATAGGGCGGAAGGTGTTATGAAAAATAGACTTCCAAAAAAGTTGTGTAGTTTTTTATATTATGTTTTAGTTGTATTTCTTCTTCCAACTCATTAAAATATTTTTATATAATTATAATATCAAAATAATTACCCTATATTTAATAATATTTTATATTTTTAATTTAATAACTTACACCCATCTCCAACCTCCATAAAATAAGATATTAATTTATGATTCTTTTATATGGTGGACTACCCCCTTGCAAAGAGATGTAATTTACTTCACTCACTTCCTCCCAAAGATGGTTATAATGATTAATTCAGTGTGTATATATGACATGCTAGACATATTTATCATTATTATAGGATAAAATATTATATAATTTCTTACATATCCATTTAGTGAAAAATGATAACATCGTGCGGGCATACATGTAGAATATCTCCACAATGAAATGATATGATTCAATTTTCATCCACACATAATATGGATGATATATATAAATATAATTAAATAAATAAAATTATATTTATGGTTTTATTATCCTTATGGAATGTTATTATGTTACTTACCATATTTTTGTAACAATCATTGAAAATATAGAAAGGTTACACATGACTAGATATGACATACCTTCTCCATGATTGTTATATTGTTCACCATTCATAATCAAATGTCCTGATTGTTTTTAAAAATTATAATTGATATATAAAAATGATAATTATTTCAGTATTATTATTTTATATAATATGTAATAATGACTAATTTGACCATAGTCAACCTACTAAATCCATTTTATACTTATGGAATGAATATCATCAAAACAACGAATGTGAATTTAATTGATTATATAAATAAATATATCATGGTAATATATAAATTTAAAGGAATAATAAATATTATACATGTTCTTATGAAAATAAATAATTTACATAATTTTATTATTTAGGATAATAATGAACCTATGTGGTGAGTTATACTTAAGGTTAGGGACTTTCTTTTTAATATTCCCATATTAATTCCTCCCTCAGTACCATTTTTTCCTTCCATGTACATATTTTTAAAATTATTTTATGGATTTACCTACATGTAAATAAAATAATTTTAAATTATTTTTTATCTATTTTGACTATCTTTAGATTGTTTTCTAAATTATTCATTTTTTGGAATGTTTAGACGTTACTTCAAAACAGAAAAAAATAAAGTTCTATTGTAACATATACTGAGACAAAAAATGTTTCTTCCAGTGTAACCATTATGTTATTTTTGGATACATTTACAAACTTAATTGTCTCCTCTAATGGAAAACCCTCATTATTTATGTTCTGGTTATTTTTTAAAATGGTTTTAAAATGGTTATTTCAGTATCTAGAAATATTTTCATATGGGTAAAAGTAATATTTTAAAAATTATAATAATTTTTTCATTATGATTTTCTAATATTTATTGGGATTAGTTTATGATGATTTTGTAATCATAATAAACTAATGATGGGTGATCCATTTAAATCTCTCTAATTCACGTGCTAAATGGATGGTGTAAACCGACTAAATCTCTCGTAAGATAATATGAAAATATACGCTGATGGTTGTTCTAAAAATAACTATGATGGTTATTTTATGTGATATTATGAGGGTTATTCTATGTGTAACCATTAAGGTTATAAAATTATTAATATTGGAATGAAAATGTTTCCATAAGTTACAAATATTATTTATCTATTCATTTTATTGTTTTATTTAAATATGATGACTTCATAAAGTAATGGATAGTATATGATACTTCATAGGGTTGAAATATTTAAATTTTTGGAAAGGATATCATGAGATATTTTTATTTCACCGAAACCCTTATGAGATAAATTGTTTCTATTAATATTACTTATAATATAAATTAAAAAAATATTTTAGCAGAGAAGTTGATTTCTTAGGTAACAAAATTTTAATTTTTGTGCCCAATGTTTATTTTTTTTATAAAGAAAAATACTACAACTCTTAGTATAGTAAATGTTTCTTTATTTCATTTTTTATGTATAATAATAATAATTTCATTATCATCCCATATCTTATAAGTTTTTCATAGGGTCTATGGATGATTAAGGATAAGATTAAATTCAGTATCAAATTTGTAAAGATATACCTTGATGATAAACTTTGTATATCTTAAATGTCTTGTCTCGTCAGAAAAATCAATACTAAGTAAATGTTTACAACTATAAAATATTAAATTTTTATATAATAATTATTTCTGAAATATCTGAATCTATAAACCTAAAATATATTTTTGAGTATAAAAAAGTGAATTGAAAGTTAAAGTCACTTAAATTATTAATGTATAAGGTATGGTACTTATTTTCGGTATCAGAGAAAGGTTTAAATAAATTTTGGGTTTAGAAGAACAACACTAAAATACAAATAAAATAATTTACATTATTATTAAGATATAATGTTTTTTAATACCAATATTAACATTTTTCACATTCTATGTTTTTTTAGAATGGTTTTATTCTGAAGAAGTAGGTATGGTAAAGTAGGAAGGAACCAAGGAGATGATATACATTCATTACTGCAACACAAAATTGATATTATTGGAACTGAGTAGTATATAAAATTTATGTATTAGTTTTCACATGATATAAATATTAGTGATAAAAATTATAGAGAGTATTCATATCTATCACCATGGAACAAGACCATAGTGGAGTAATTTATGAGACAACCTCCTCCAGAACTCAGTGTATCTTTTTACACAATGATAACTAAAGAATGGATTAAATCCATAGAAATGATATTTTATGTCATTGGATATTCAAATCATCCAAAGGTGAGTATTTATATTTACCATTTTGAAGGTTAAGTAAACTAGTGGTGGTTAATAGTCAAGAATATCAGGGAACAATTTGAGATTGATGCCATAGAATTAGATGGATTTAAGAATATATTACTTGAGAAAAATTTCGTATTCATGTTAGACTTAAAATATAAAATAAATTCAATGAATTGAGGAGAAGGGAAGAGGATTTAGGGGCCATGTACACATAATAAATCTCCTTATTTTTAAGGTATACACCACATTTTATTCATGATCATGATTGAAAAACTAATTGGTTTCAAATAAGAGTGAACCCAATATATTGAAAGGAATTTTCAATCAATGAATTCAAAAAGTAATGGGAAATTTTTTGACGTGTTGATAAGTTAGAAATATATTTTTATGAAGATCATGTGTATCTCAGAAAATATCTAAAAAGTGGCCCATATTGTAGGAAAAGAATCCAAATAGATCAATGAAATATGGTGGTAAAAATTTACATTTTCATATTGTGGGAGTTGTTGAAAAAATAACATTGGGGAATGAAATATGAAGTCTATTAAGTAATTTTGATGTGGTATGCTTTGGATAATAAAATTTAATTTATATTAAAATGTTTTTCTTAGTGTTAAGATCAATTATTTAAAAGTGGAAGTAAATTTTTTTAAATTTATTAAGTTGTTTAATTATGCACATTCTTGTCTAAATAAAAACATGAATATAACACCCCAAGATTTCATACTGTGTTATTTCTTCAAAATAATTCAATAACTTGCACTACATGCAACACCGAGTTCAATTGCACCATGACTTACCAAACAAGCCGTTCAAAATAGGTTATGAATATTATTAACTAAATTTTAAAATTATATAATCCTTATAATTTTAGAATCCATATTATGAGTTTCTTAGACATAATGTAAGAACAAATTCATTTTCAGTATTGCACTTTTACCAACTTTTAACAGTTAACCCTTTTTAAATAAAATATTTTAAACTTTTTGAATAAATGAGTACATTAAAAATTTAAAATGAAACATCCCAAGCTTCCACGGTACGCTTCTCTTTGAATAATACAGTAGCGTGTGTTGTACGCAACTTCGAGTTCTAACACACATCATAACCAAATCAAACTAGCTGTTATGAATAGTAATACCTAATTTTTTAAATTTTATAAATTTTATCTCTCAAAATGGACTTAATTTTTTGATTCGAAGTATCGAATTTATCCTAATGTAAAATTTTGGTACTTTTCGGATAACTTTAATATTTTGATGAATAGTAAAAATTACTAAATTTTAATTAAAAACAACTTTTTTAATCAAAATAATTAATAGTGATAAATTATGAATTTGAGTGGTTTTAAAGTATATTTAGAATATATTTTTACCATTTAATACAATGTTGTTCATTGGACATAATTTCACAATTAAACCGGACATAAACAAGTATCAATCTTTTGATAGTTATTATATCTTAAAAACACGCTTTTTGTTTTGACAATGGGAATTAATTTTAATTTAATTTCTTCCACTTCTGTGTTTTTAATTTGGAAAAATGGATTCCATATTTGGAATCAGGATGTCCAAATTGTGTAAATAGGTAAATTTTATTTTTAGATATTTTGAGTAATTACTTCGGTAAATATTTTATTTACCATGGTTAAAGGGTAAATCTTTTAAATAAGGGTTAAAAATTAATATTATAATAATACTGAATTACCCTAAAACGTGTCATAACCTTATTGGTGGATACATGGCCGACCATGGGAATCTTTGGGTCTATTTTGGGTCCCCATGAAGGTGATAGGGACACTTTATTTTAATTAAGTTAAAATAAGTACAAAAATGACAAAAGCATATATCTTTTAGAAAAACAATTTTTACATAGGGTTATATATGTTGGATTTTCAACTATAAATATTAATTAAAAAGATAAAAATATTTCCTACATTATTTTATTTTATTTATAATTTTTAGACTTTAAATAATTTAATTTTTTGTTGACACAATTATGATGCAGTAATTACCATAATAGTGAAAAATTAAAATAATTGATATTATAAATACTCAAATAAATATAATTTGAGACTTTTAATGAATTAAAATAATTTTATAGGATAATATGACATATTAGGATTGATTAAATTAACTTTGTTCGAAGTAATCATTCTTTTATGAGTTTCACAAAAATCAACTATTGAATAGTGTCAAAATTGAAATAAAAGAGTTTTTAAAATAAATATTATATTATTAATTGATATTAAATTTTTAAAAATCTAAGGTTCGGCCAATAGACTTATATCATGATATTTATATCATTAATGGACCACTTGGGGGGTCTCTTGGATGTATATAGTAAGTTTATTAACCATATAATATAAAAATACAAAAAGACATTCTAAAAGTAAAACTAATTAACTAAGAGTTAATACTTAAAGATAAGGTTAATATAGTAACCCAAACCTATATAAATTCTATTGGTTTAATGGTTTTCGACCTATACCCACCTTAACATTTAAATAATCAACTTTGGATCCATTAGAAACCGAATATGAATTTATTATAAATTAATATTTATAGCTTTTCCAAAGGTGCCCCTCACCCCTCTTATAAAAGGGCACTCCTCCTTCTCATTACTTCACACCTTCAAAGCCTTTTTAATCGGCCAACCCCTGACAAAATAATCTCTCAACTTCCCTCACTACAACCTAGAGTCCTTATTTTGTTCATAAATCCAGCCTAAGAAGCCCTTTTGATCAAATCAAAAGGAAGAACCCGAAGAATAGGTAATGTTTTCACTACCCTTTTTCAAATTCATTTCTTCTTCAACTTCTTATTTCTTTGTTATTACCATTATAAAATAATAACTCCAGTATCTTATATATACTGTGATGTTATTATAAATATGTTACAACCATATTCAGTATTCTATCCACCCTTTGAATAACATGTCACCATACGTGCGTACGTACGGCTTACCGTCTCCACATCGTGGTGTAATTGTTATTCAATATATTATTATTTGGATGGGTATAATAATGATGTGTAACTCATGTAAATAATAAATATAACATGATAATTATTATGTATATATTATATAATATCCAATTATATATTATTTTAATATCAAAATAATGATATTGTCGCTCGTGCGTACGTACGGACTACCGTCTCCACAAACGCGATGAGATTCATTCTCCATCGTATCCATTCAAGTATAATTATCATTTTATGATTTAAAAATGATGTTTATGGACTTGATATCATTATGGATATGAATAAGATACAACCTATCCATAAAAAACACGGATTATATAAAAAAATATATAAAAGAAAATGAGTAAGTTAACACCCAAAACGACGATAATTCTAAGATATTATTAACAAATCAATGTTAAAAGATCATATATGATATCATATTGATATATATGATTCTTGTATAATTTAATAACAATTATTTCACCATTATACAGGAGTTTAGCCTACCCTCAGCCAAGGAAAAGTGCAAGGTAAGGGTTTATTTCGCAATCTCTTCATTATCCGAGATTGTTTATACGTAATAATCTACTGGGATTTCTTTATCATCCACATCCATGATTCTTAGAAATGTATTTAAAAACATTTTTACTATTTAAAAAGAATATGGGTTAAAGTCATTTATACCCTTATGTGTTTTTAATGGAATCTTTCCGTCGTTTTCCAAACAAGGTACTTTTTACCTTTCAACAAATTTAAGGTAAGAATGTTTTTTTAACTTATACAGCGGGTGCTGCTATTTACCACCATTATAAAATCATAATAGCTTCCCTTAAAATATTATAAGAATATTTTCAAAGTAAATGTTTTATTTTATAATTATGTTACTTTTAAATGATTTCAAAATGAATATTTTAAGAATTTTTGAAAGGTACTCTTTATCAAGATCATAATTTTAAATGTTTTAAAGATTTATCTTTCTAAATATTTTTAATTATTGTCCATATTTTCAAAATAATTTTAAGGATTTATTTATATGGACATGAATGTTTTGAAATGATATTTCATTTCAAAAGTTTCAAAGTGGTATGGGACACTTTGATTCAAAAATATCTTTTAAATTACTTCCTTTATAAATGTGTGACTTTTCAATGATTTCGAGAAAAGAGATATTTCTCTCAATTAGTTTTGATTTCATCTATGTCAACATCCATTGATGGATTTTAAGGTTATTTGAATTTGATTTATTATGATACAAAACTTCTATATTATATTGAAGGCTTTGTGATATATCTGACTGTGGATGTGCTATTTTTATACCATTCATGGTTTATAGTGAAAATATTGACATTTCGTATGCTAGTTTTAATAAGAATGTTTATGTTATGTTTAAACCTTTTAATAAGGGAATGCATTGGACTTAATATGTGATGGGTGGAGCCCTCTATATCTCCTCGATGCATCGGTGGGTCTCATGAGACAAACTAGTGTCTTGGCACAAGGCCTTGGAAAAATCTTATTTGTAGTCTTGGAAAAGAGGCCTTGGCTATGTGGTTATGATAGTCTGGCATTATGCATTCCATCATTATGAAAGTGGTTGTTGATATTGCATGTGATTATTTGATTAGTAGAATATCCATGTGAATAAGTAAATAAAATTATTTCATTTTATTTTTTCCATACTATATTGAAGTTCAAGTTTAAAAGGCTTTTGTTTTAAGTTATACATTGCCTTAAATGTTTATTCTTATTTATGAATGTTTCCGCTATATTGTTATCCTTACTGGGCATTTGAGATCACCCCTTTTCTATGTTTTATTTTTCCCAGGATGTGAAGAAGTAATTTATGAATGACCTGCAGGGATAGAATGTGGGTATATGAGTGTGGAATATGGAGACTATGTTGTTGTTGTAGTTTTTCACTTTATGATGTAATGTAAAACATTATGAATATATCTAGTGTTTCCAAGGCTACTAAACCAATCGGTCTTTCGAGATTTGATCTTTCTCGTGATCATGCCAATATTATGTAATAATGCACCGACTCTGGGTAACTGGGGTAGGGGCGTTACAATGAATGATGGGAATCTGAAAAAATATAATTATTTTTGTATAATTAAATCCTTTGGAACCAATTCCAATGATTTTGGTCAATCAAATGATGTGGTATAAGGTTTCTTTATTATTAATTTAAATTATGCTAATGTATTTTTTGAAATTGGGTGAACACATTCATTCCTTTCTGAACTTTTTTTGTTAAATTGTAAATTGCACATCATGAAATGAATCTAGAACATATAGTAGAAAAACATGGGGGAGGTATTAATGAAAAAAAAATTATGTGAAATTTTATGTCATTTTATATGGAATGAATCTACCTAATAACCTCATTGTATTTCCCTTTATAGTGTTTTATTTTATTCTGGGTATGGATTGAATTTATTTTTATAATGTTAAGATAGATTTTAGAGATAATTAATTTTTTGGAATGTTTTTTATTTTTTATACAATAATCATCCCACAACATTGATTAAATATCAAGAAGATTATAAAACTATTAAAAGATATATTATAAGGTAATCCTGAACACATTTTTGAAAATAACTCAACTATATAGATTAATTATATTATTGTAATAAAAATATAATTGATTTTTTATTAATGATTACCATTGTGTGATACCTAATCGAGAATGGGAAATTAATATTGACTTAGTTCCTAATAAAATCAAAATTTCTAAACCCCAATATCTAATACTTCAACTTGAACATTTGGAAATGAAAAATTAGTTACATGATTTTATTAAAAATTTATTCATAGATCCTAGCACCTCACCATAGGGCACACTTATCCTTTTCATTAGAAATATGCATTTTATATGAGTTTTTCCATTGATTATAAAAATTTTAATAACATTACTATTAATAATCAGTATATATTTCCTCATATCAAAGATTTATTTGACTATATCCAGAGAGCATTTTTTTTAAATAATAAAGATAAGGTTCAAGTACAATGAGATAAAGGTAAATGGGGTTGATAACTTGAAATCAATATTTCATAATACATATAGGAATTATGATTTTGTGGTTATTCCATTTGGTCTGATAAACCCTCATATGTATTTATGGATCTAATGAATAGATTGATCCATGAAGTTTTTGATATGTTTAGGGTGCTTTTTCTTATTAATACAAAAAATTATGAGGATCATAAAAAAATATTTGTATTGTTATAAAAACCATGAAAAGAAAGAAGGTATATTTCAAATTTCTAAAATGTTACTATGGATTATAATAGAGTAAATTTCATGAACACATATATAAATAAAGATGAAATAATATTTGATCTATCTGAAAGTAGTGTGGTTAATAAATGAAAAATACCTAAAAATGTTACATAGATTCATAGTTTTATTGGATTATAAGGATATTAAAATTTTATTACAAAAAACAATTCATGATTATACAACCTATTAACTAAGTTAACTTGAAATTGATTTAAATTTCTCTAGATAAAATAATGTTATGACTTTTTCCCTAAATTGAAAAGAAGATTACTAAATACTCAAGTTTTTCCCTATCTTTTACAAATAATGCCTATTTTATTTATTGTGAATCTTCATTGAGAGGTTTGAGTTTTTTTTAATTCTGAATAATCATTTAATTGGGTATGTTGTACGTCAATTAAAACCACATGATATAAATTATCATACACATGACAATAAACTTTCAGTTGGTGTGTTTTGAGTAAAAAGTTGAAGATAGAATTTATATGGATCCTAGTGTGGAATATATTTAAATAATAAAAGTTAGAAGTATATATTAATTCAATTAGATTTTAATATGTGGTATAGATTATTTTTGGAACAGATTAATGATTACGACTACAAAATTCATTATTAGCCTTGAAAAGAGAACAAAGTAACTAATTTATTGATTCTAAAAAGTATGGTGGAATTATCCATATTACATCTGTAACATGGCCCTTTAGTTATTGATTTGATGAATTTGTTCCTAGAATATTTGGATACAGTAATGTTCCATTTTTTTCTTATGTGTCAATATAGTCATCTTTTCTAGAAAGAATTAAGCATTCTATGAGAGATTACTGTGAGTTATATAAGTGGGACTGAATGAAAAGATATATTGCTAAGTTTATCTTTAAATGTTTATATTATTTGGAGGTTAAGTAATTTAGATAATTAAAGAATGAGATACATCATCCTCTTCTAGAAACAAAGTGGAAATTGGAAAATATATCAATAGATTTCAAACTACGATTACAAAATACATCTTGGTGTAATAATGTGATTTGGGTTATTTTTCATCAATTAACAAAATATACACATTTCCATCTCATTGAATATAATTTTTATTTATATAAACATTATATATTATATCATATGGAGATATTAAGGTTAAACGGAGTTCCTCTCTCCATTGTATCTAACAATGGCCCTAGAATCACTTTAAATTTATAGAAAGGATATCATAATTAAATGGACAATGAATTAAATTTTAGTAGAACTTTTCATCCTCATTGTGATGGATATTCCAAAAGAATAATTCTAAACATATAATAAAACAGTCATTATTACTCAATGTATTACTATGGAATTTTATATAAACATATTTAATTTTTATTATTTTATTCTAATAATAGTTGTTGTCTGCTATATTGATGGAATAATTTTAGGAATTATATATAAATTGGTGTCAGACTCTGGAATTTTTGAATGGAGTAGGTTAAAGGAATTTTACATGAATAAAATTTATAGAGGAAATGTTTTATATGGTGTATGTGTTTCAGAAACAGATGAGGGAAGATAAGAGAATGTTGAAAAATTAGGTGAATGACTTAAGTAAAGATATTTCTTTCGAGGTAAGTGATCTTGTTTTGATAATGTATCACAATGGAAAATTGTTATTAGTTTTGGTAAAAATGGGATGTTAAGTCCATGGTTCATTGGAAGATATAAAATCATATAAAAATATATATCAATTCTCCACTAAGTGTCCTTACTGATGGGTTTATCCTAGTAACACAACATTTTTCAGGTATCACTGTTAAAAAAATTGTTTCAAGGTTTATCTTGTGTTTTGATCCCTAAGGTATTTTTATTTAAATAAAAAATTTATTATAAGTAATAGACTATTCATATTATTGAATAGCCCGGTCAATTATTGTCAAAAAGATAAATTCACTAGGTTAATTTTTTGTGGAAATAAACAGCATTTTTAATAAGATACATCGTATTCTAAAAATTATATGAGGGAAAGATATCCCCACCTCATTTATTATTAAATAAAATAGCAAGGATGCAATTTAAAAAAAGGGTAAGGATTTAAAAACCATTTTACTATTTATAGAGAACATTTTCCTATATTAAATAGTAATATTTAAATGACTTATATTCATGATAGTAATATTTTGTAATTTTTCAGTCAAAAAGAGAAACTTTTATTTCTAAAAAAATTTGTTTTTAATAAATTATATGTTTACATTTTAAAGAATTATTTCAAAATATATAATTTTAATTTTAAAAATTAAAATTAAATTTTTAATTCATTATGTCATTATTATCTTAGGAAAAATTCTCGGTATTTTTTTAGAATTGATTTATATTTCAGTGGGTATTAAAAATCACTGATTTTCTGAAACTTCTTTTTCTTCATTAAATATGTAATTTGTGATTGAAATTTGATCCCAAAGTAAAATAAGTATTTTTTTTAGTTATATATATTTTGATTGACTAAAATTTAATCATATTGGTATATTATTTTTGTACAGGTACATTTTTGGTCTTAAAAGACATTTTTCTAAGAAATTTGTTTTGTTCCGTTTTGAAGGGTTACTTTTAAATTAAATTATACCACAACTATTTTGGGAATCCTGAAAAATTGAATGATTATTTGGAATAATTAGGTCCACAAATTTTTAAATACCCCCTTTTTTTATGGACACTATGAATAGTAACGTTACCAATTTATGATACTACGATGAAGGTTAAATCATGTGATTAAATATAACAAAGAATTATACAGACTAAAAAAAAGAAAAAACATACCAAGATTATATATTATGAGTATAATTAATACATATGGTTTTAAAATTATAATATTTGGACTTTTTCACTTGAAAATTGTTTTGAACATTATAATTTTTAGTGAATGTAAAGCCAAAAACGACCCACTCTTGCATTTAATGAATAAAATATTTTAAATATAAGAATAAAAAGTGGATATTTTATATGATAAATATTTTTTTAAAATGTTTATATTATTTTTTTTAATTATGGTAATTTATTTTTATTTTTTAGTGAAGAAATAATATCTTTATATTCTTATGAAATATTGGTGAAATAATTTTTATTATTGGATAAATATATTAAATGAAATTAAATAAGTTAGAAATAATATTATCAAAATTAATATTTATGTTCTAGGATAGTTTTACATACACATGAACTTCTATTGGGGGTGTGGATGAATTTTATTCAAATTACATGGTCATTTTTAATTTTATTTACATCAAAGAAAATGAATAGTTCTAAAATTGACAATAATGATAAATTATAAAATATAATATTTTTTAAATGATTTTAAATTCATAAAAATATTCTATATCACTAAATGATTTGTTTATGGTTAATTAAATCAACCATGGTTCATTTTTGGACTTTTTCATCTTATAATAACATTATTAACCCGGAAAGTTTAGAAACGTTTAATATTACAATAATTTTGAAAAGTGTTTATCAAGGGAGAAGATAAAACGACAAGTGTAAAAATGTGATCCATGATTGTACAAATTATTTTATATGTTATTATATTTCCCATTCTCATATTATCTTCACATGATATCATTTTTTATCTATTGGGATATAAAAATTAATTTATATTAACTTTGTAATTTATGAAATCCCATGAGTCCCCCTCCCATCACTTATAAAATGGAAACTCTTCTCATTTATTCACACTGAAGAGGCGTTTTATATTAGAAAATAACAATAAAAATCCATTACTAAAATCCATATATTAATTATATATTTATAATTTTAGGAAAAATACCATCCATAGAGTGCTTATGGTATTAAGTAAATGAGACTTTCCAGAGAAGCATCATAGTTTTTAACTGCATGACCAAGTCTGATTTATTAATCCACATCCATTCGATATTATTCAAACATGATGAAATAATAACCAAAATATCCTCCATATATTTCAATTTTATTAAAGTATTGTGATAATAAATATCCATTTCTACCCTCAATAAAAGGTGAGCGGAATTAATTATTTCTGTGTACGAAATACTACCACCTTGCAAACTATTGTAATTCATTTTCCATCAACAGATCTCATATATGGACATAATTATAGATTAAATGTGCATATATGATATTCATAAAATATTTTTAATTTTTTAAGGTTAAAATATCATATATTATATTACCATTACATTCATTGAAAAATGATAACATCGTCCATGCATATGTGTGAGAAACCACTTCTACGAAGTGATGTGACTTATTTTGTCATCACCACATAATATGGATGATATAAATTAGTAAAATTAAATAAAAAATATTATTTTTATGATAATATTATCATTATGGAAGTTAAATTGATACTCACCATCATTCCATAATGATTGCTGAAAAATTAAAATGCTACTCATGTGTGTGTGCGACATGTTGTATCCGTGATTGTAACACAATTAATTTTTCGGAATCAGCATTAATGATTGGTTTTAAATGTATAGTAGTTGTAAAAAAAATTAAAATTATGGCGTGTATACTATTCTATATATGATGTCATAATGAACTATTTGACCATAGTCAACTTACAAAAGCAATTTCTTAGTTATGAAACCAATATCTCTAAAATGACTAATGTTGATTTAAATGATTAGACAATTAAATACAGAATAGTAACACATAAAAATTAATAAAAATGAAAGATTTTATTATGTAAATAATTTTCATATTTTTATTACCCAGGAAGATAAATAATGCTTGTGAAGTGTGAGACTCAAGGTAATAGACAATTGTTTTAAAAATCATATTTTAAATTTTTCCTGTAAAAACCTCTTTTCATCCATGTATATATTTGTGAAAGTATTTTATAGATTTATTTATATGAAAAAAGGAATAAAAATAAAATATTATATATCTTTATAACTTTCATTCAAATGTATTTAATTTGAAGTTTTTATATAATGTTTTGATGTTGTTTACAAAATGACCAAAGAAATGTTCTATTTTAACTTATACCATGAAAATGAATTTTTGTTCCACCATTATCAACCAAGGGCCAGTACGATCTTTATATCAACCCAACCCATTGAGTAAATGGATAGAGTTATCCAATTAGGTTTATCTTAAGAGATCATGTGAATATTCATGGATTATTATTCCAATTGAAACCGGAATGGATATTTTATGTGTAACCATGATGGTTATTCTATGTGTCACCGTAAAGGTTATCTCATTTTTAATAGTGATATAAAATTTATTCCAGAATTTCTTTAATGATTTAATTATTATTTCTATGTG
Organism: Viscum album; assembly: GCA_963277665.1. NCBI lineage: Eukaryota > Viridiplantae > Streptophyta > Magnoliopsida > Santalales > Viscaceae > Viscum > Viscum album. The sequence continues at coordinate 20,025,685 of OY728159.1, read as the reverse complement.
TTTTTATGGAAATATTATTTCTTCACAAGGTAAAGTAATCTTTATGCTACTTCTTATTGTTGGAATGTATATCTTTGTAAAAAAACTTTGGGAGTCTTTCATGTTATCAATATAACCTTTATGTGTTTTATTCATTAATACTTTTTATGGAATTTTTTATTAAATTAATTGGGAATAAAATTTGATTTCATTTCTATTTAAATGTTTATTTTGTGAGAAATATTTATTTTCAAATATTAAAATTTATATAAGAATTCATGGACTAATTATTTCTATCTTTCTTTTCATATTCACTTTAATGAGCATGTCATGATCATTCATCTTTTTAAAAAAAATCACACGGTTTAAGAATTATTTTGGTCCATTATAAGGTAATGATAAAATTTGTGAAGTTGTGCCAGGAAAATAAATCTTTTTTATACATTTGATGTTTTGTTTAATTGGGAAAATGGATACTATGTAGAACTGTCTAATTTAAAATTTATTGGGATATTATATAAGAGTTATGTAACGTCATATTACTATTTTTTCATTACTACTAAACCCCTTTTTTGACCATGATTTGGTTGGGTCTCATGTAGGGATACTTTAGGTGAATGTTTGGAATTTTTGAATGACTCTTGGGTTGTTCACGGTTTGAACACTGACTACCCAAAACATCTTCCCAACATGTTTAAACCGTGAAACCACATAAAATAAGGGTTTGAATTATTTATGAATTGTTTGAATAAACCTATCACCAAAAAGGATAAATTTTTCTACCCCTACAGTAGGGGCGCATAGTTAGGTCACACGGTTATAAAAACTATGCGGCCCTTCCCATCTAACCATGCATACAAATATTAATTAAACTAAAATTTCATTAAAAATTATAGAAACCCAATTGTTTTCTCATATTCAACCGTAAATCATAATATTACATTTTCTAGGGTACATAGGTCTTTTAATAATAATTTTTAACCCATTTGTACCCCTTCTATGGTAGATTTAAGCTGGGTGGTCTTCATTGAGTCCTTTCTCGATAACTTTCCTCTCCTCGTTCCATCTCTATTGCCCTCTTGTCCTCTCTTCCATTTGGTTTTCTAGATATCCTCATTTTTTAGGATATAATCACCATTATATTATATATTTATTTTATGTTTGATTCAAAAATATCATTTTCCAACATTATTCATTGTAGTTTCTTGTCAAATCAATTATGTTATGTGATCTTGTGATCTAAAATATGGGGTTCAAATTAATATCTCCCAATTTATTTAAGCCTAAATTGCTTTATTGAAATTATATTTATTTCATTTCTATTGTGAAAACTATGTTTTTTCTAAATTTTTTATTTTGATTCACTATAGTATGAAATTAGGGAAAACACCCAATTCCATTGAATTGTGGTGTATTTGTGTAAATTGAATTATGGAAATTGAATTATGGAATTTAAAATGTGAAACTAAATAGGGAAATTAGTTTTTTAAATTGTTTTGAAATATTTATTTGAGAGAAAATATTAACTTTAGTTGATAGAAACCTAATGGTTTTATCCTGCAAAAATACATGAGTTGATTAAACACCTATTTGATATTTTAAATAGGAATTGCAATATTGAAATGGAAAAATGGGTTGAATTTTATTTTAATTAGTGTTAACATAAATTACCCATTACTTAATGATGTTTGAGAACATGAAAGATAGTTTAGCTATAGAATTATTTAGTAAAACACTATTTTTAAGCTTTACAACTCTAACAAAAAAATATGCAGCATGTCACCACACCAATGGTATATTAATGATTCCTCCTTAAATAGTCTATGAAGGAGGTGTGTAAACAGATTTCAATGGCAAATTATTCAATTGTGAGGTGATCCCATAACCTGGAACTATTTTCCCTCATAGAAGTGGATCATGTTTCTTATTCTTAATTTTTTGAAATATATGCCATTATTTTTTAACTGTTTTACACATTTTTTATTAATTTATATAAAGGTCATATATAGAATGTTAATTAATCTATTTTTTCAAGTATTTCCATCATTTTAAAATTAATGTATGATTGGTTATAAATTTTCTCTAGGATATTCCATGTCTTTTTAAGAAAACAAAAGTTTTACCTCATTAATTATGCTATAATATTGTTCTTACCTCCTTGGAAAGACCCTAATAAGATTTTATTGCCCGCCCTACATGTGCATTTGAATGTTTATAGATTATATTCTTACATGTTTGAGAAAGGTAAAAACAAAACTTGTAGGTGCTTCTTATTATTAATACATGGGGAAAAAAAGTTGTTTCCATTGGTACATGGGTGGTTGTACTATTTTCTAATACCTTATAGTTGCTATTCGTGTTGGTTATACATGTTTAAATTAAGGTATTTTTCTATCTTAGTTTTCTTATTTGGTTCCTACTGACATTTTCTCATTCTTCCATTGTGTTTGTAAAAAATTAATTCTTAGTTTCATATTTTTTGTTTCCAGTATCTTATTGCCAACCTGGGTGGATTGAGAACACCCTTTGAGAGTATATCAGGTACCAGAGTACCAAGATATAATGGATGGTTCATTAAAAATATGTATCATAGGGATAGATTAAATATATTTACTTCATGTTAGTATATAGTTCTCTAATCTTTTCAGGACTTAAGAGTTAGTTTTGATTGAGTGCATGTCCAGATCTCACCACATTGACCATTAAGTCATCAGGGTTGGTCTGGTAAAGTCATCTTAAGGATTAGTGATAGTCTGTTCCATGATTTTTATTAGGATATATTGTAATACAAATTTCATTTTTCTATCTATCATGATTAATTTTTCATTTTGACCTATTATACTGTTAATATGATGTATTCAAATTTTATTGCTGATGTTGTGTATTATTATTAAGAGAAGATGTGAAAATAATATTCAGGAAGAAGATCTTAACGAAAATCAGGGAGTGAGTCCTCTTATGGATCAAAATATGTTTGTGGTTATCACACATGTTTTCCAAGCTCATGGATAGGAACCTACACCCATTCTTGTTTATCCTTGAACTGTGGAACATAAAATGGATGTTTTATAGAATTATGATTTTTAGTTTCTTCACCATAATACTCTAACCTTCCAAGTCTCAAATTATCAGAAAAATAATGAGGATTTCTTAAGAGTTGTCATGATTTTATTTGAGTTCTTTGAGATTCTTGATGCAATCATAGTGAAATGTTTCACCTTAAGGATAGTGGGATATATAAGGAAATAGTGGTACATGATGGTGATGGTGAAGAACCATAAGAAATTAGAGTTGAATAACTACAATGTTCATTTAATTGACTAGTTCTATATAGTGTAAATGGTTTTGACTATGTATTTTTATTTTTTCAAATTCAAGTTGGCTAATAGCACTGTGAAAGAATATACTAATTGTTTTGATTAGATTCTGCAGTTTTCATATGAGAATATAATGAATGGAAAGATGAAGGCTCAAATATTCAATAAGTGACTTTGATATGATATTCATTATTAGGTTTTCTTACTAAAGATGACTTATTATATTTATGGTCTTGATAAGCCATTGATTTTAGAAAAATACCTTTATTGTATGTCAAGGTTGATAGAGGTTCCTTTTTCACCTAGGGGATGTTATGTGAATTCTTAAAAATGGAAGATGAAGTGTGATGAATCTCGTGGTGGTTCTCAGTAGCAAGTTTCTTCTAATCCTCATGCATTTCTTGAAAGAGGATCTTGGAATTGTTTCTAGTGTGGAACGTTTGGGAATTTGAAACAAGTTTTCAATGAGGCACACAAAAAATTTAGTTCCTATGGATGCTCATGTCACTTGAAAAAATTATTTCATGTCTATTTTACTCCACAGAGTGGAAATGTATGTTTTTTTTCAAATAAAATGGAAATACAATCGGGCTCGTCATGAACAAAGGTGTTATAGCCAATGTTATATGCAATTATGATTCATCATGTATTGTCTGAGTCTCCATAGGAAGCACATACGGTTCTAATGACTATGAAAGGTACCATAACCATTTCATCATTATTATTTACATCTTTGTATTATACGGTTTCATCCTATTCATTTATTTAATAATTTATTTTTAATCTGAATAATCATAATACATACATTTTATATTATGTGATGGATATTTCTACTCACATTGGAATAAATAGAGAATATGGTATCTATACTCCTTATTTTGTTTTATCATTATTAGATATCAATATTTATTTTTATTTTATATTTATTATCATGAAACATCATGAAGAAATTTTATGAATGGATTGAATCATTTCCAATAAAAATGATATTTTCTATTATTTTTTATGGGTCACCTTCACACCACCTGAATGGGCATGCTATATGTTTCAAGGAAAATGGCACCTGAGGTTGTGTAGAGCCATAACATCTTATCTAGATTTGGTGAAAGTGATATCTATATTTTCATTAGATCTTGATATAGAATATTTAAGTTGTGATCTCCCTCAATTTGTCATCTTGTTTCCCAATGATCATCCTTTTGAATTCTCTAGTTCTCCACTAGTAACATAGGTCTAGTATTCTGTCTATTTAGTTCCTAGAACCCAAAAAATATCTATTCTTTCTTACTTAAAAGAATAATCTGAAATGTATGAGTTAAATAATCGGTTGGATGATCTGTTAAATAAATTATTTGTATTCACATGTGTGTCCCCTTGGTAGGAACTAGTTCACATTTCTAAGAAAGTATATGGTCACTTCACCTTTTTTTGATTACCAAAAAAACAATAGAGTCAAGACAAAGAAATAATAACCATTTTCATAGATTAATGATATATTTGATCATTTGGTAGTGGATAAGGGATTTTTGAAGATTGATCTTTTAATTTTTTACCATCAGTTGAGGATAAAAAAACAAACATTTATAGAACTTCCTTTAGAACAAGGTGCGTCCATTATGGGTACATTGTAATTCTATTTAGTCTAACCAATGCTCCTGCAGTTTTTATAGATTTAATTAAAACTATCATTCATTATTTTTTTTATACAATCAGGGTAGTCATTGTAGAAAACATCCACATTTACTATATGTTAGAGGAGGATCCTATTCTCCTTCTGAGAGTAGTCATAGAATTTTCAAAAAGTCACCGACATTATGCTAAGATATTGAAATCTTATTTCTGTATTCGATAAGAAATGTTATTGGGTCCCAGGGTGTCAAATGATTATATATAATTTTATCTATATAAGTTAAATGTTTTTATGACATGGGAGAAACCATGTATTTTTTTCGAGATTTGGAACATCATGGGTTTAACTGATTATTATCACTAGTACATAAAAGACTTGCCAATGTTGGATCCTCTAATGACTTCTGTAATTTATAAGGGAGTAAAGTGTACTTGGGATGATAAAGGTCGTAGTTCTTTTGTCTAAATAAAACATATTTTGACTATTGTCCTGGGGATGAATCATACCGAGGCTAGGAAAGGCTATTTTATCTTCTTTGATGCATCGAGTTCAGGTTTGGGATTAATTCTTATGCATTTTGATCATGTAATTTCTTAAGTATCTCATTAGAATAGGTCAAATTAGAAAATTATCTACCAAATAAATTTCAATCTTAGTTGTTAAAAATATTCATAAGATTTAGAGGCATTTCATTTTCAAAGAATGGTTTACCATGTATTCAAACCACAATAGCTTAAGTTATATATACTCTCAAATATATTTGAATAACTACATTATGTGTTGCATAGAATGAATAAAATATTTTGAAATTGACATATAATGTACCCTAGGGAAAGGTAATTTCTTAATATATTCCTTGATTAGTGAAATTCTAAACCATGACATAAAAGAATCATCTAAAGAGTGGAACTTAATGTGTCTTTTTCTACAGTTTCATATAAGAGATCTAGAATCACTGGATGAGGTTTCCTTTCTTAGTGTTCAGCTATCATCTAATCTTCCCAAAATGATTCTTCAGGACTATCATCTTGACAATGAGTTTAATATAATTAAAGTCTCTATTTATGTTGGTTAGACCATTATCGATTGGCCATTCTCCCTGAAGGGTATACTATGTTATCAGAATCTTTTTTTGGAAGATCGTTGGATACCCATTTAAGGATGGTTTAATTTTTTTATAAAAAATGTTACCAATGAATTATCAAAATGGATCCTTTTGAAGAATTTTATATCCTTCCTTATTAATCACCATTATGTCATTCGGAGATTTGTGAAAGTTCCTTGGTTGGACTGATCTTGGTCCAAGATATGATGATAAATATTCAGTTGATTTTTCAAAGAATGTTGGTGATATAGAGCCAATATAAGTTTTATGTTGATATTTATCATAGCCCATTGGAATTTTGAGTTGGTAACCAATTTCGTAAGAATGTTTCACATCTGATGGTCCACTGATATCTTTGGACCCAATGAAAACATACTCCTCATTATGTTGGACCTTTTAAGGTTGTTGAGGAGGTGGGGAAGGTTTCTTACCAACTATAACTTCCATGAAAACTAACATTGATACAAAATGTGTTTTACATATTTAAGCAACAAAAGTATCTTTTTTATCCAACTCATGTGTTGACCTAGAGTTATATTTATGATGAACCTGATTTATCCATGACCTAGCACCCAGTCAGGATAGTTCATTCTAAAAACTAGGTACTTCATAAGAGGGTGATACTATTTCTTCAAGTGAACTCGCACCATGGTTCTCATACTCATGTGACTTTTGGGAGGGGGAACTGATGAGAGTTTAGTGGACTCATCTTTATGACATGGAAGCTTTTAAATAAGCCTTCTAGAGAGATAAATCTTTTAGGTGTGTGGGTTGTGAAATTTGGTTAATTTTTCACATACACTAAAATCCTTATTTTGATCATTCTTTGGTTGTGTCTTGTGTAGATAATATTTTAGTGAAATTTTGGGATTTTTGATGGATTATTCAACTATGAAAGGTTGGTATATGGTTTTCCCAAACCATGCACCCATCCAGTGAAAAATTTTCAACCCAAGAAGTTATGATTTTCATGTTTGGCACATGGAATAAAAAATTGTTCCCTAACCAAGTAGAACCCATGAAACACAACAAGAAAGGCCACACGATTAGGGAGCACAAATTTAAAAAATATGTGGACATACCTAGAAAATTTTGCGCATGGATTTTAATTAATCCAACCACTAATTAAAAATTATTAAAACCTCCTTTTTGACCCCCACTCGACCCTAATACTCCCAATAATGGTTTCCATGGATGAGGGGGATCTCAAGGACCACTTTTTCATCCTCCAAACCCCTTAAAAGGATTATTAAATCCAATAGATCTTTGTTCGGTCCTTTCCAAGTAAGATTCATCTCCATATTCCTTCTATCATGATCTCTTCTCCTCTATCACTTAGGTCTTGTTAGATCTCGGTGTTGTTGGAGGATCTAATCTCCATTGTTTTATATCTTTAATATAATATTTATTCTTCTATATGCTTTTCTAATGTTATTCATTTGATTTTCTTATCATAGGCATGTGCTATGTGATCCCATGATCTATGATAGGTTGTTCCATTTATGATTGGACAATTTATTTAACCCTAAATTTCATGATTAAAATTAAAAATGATTCAATTATAATGTGAAAAAATATTTTTTTATAAATTGTGGATTTGGATTTACTTTAGCATAAAATTGGGAAAACCCACCAATTCCATTGAATTGGGGAATATTTGGGGAAATTTAATTATCAAATCTAAATTATATAATTTAAAGTGTTAAATTAATTGATAATATTATTTTCAAAATTACATACACATTTATATTTTAGAAAAATGGGTTAAATTTTTTCGATTGAAACCTTGTGGTTTTATCCTAGAAGAAAGAATGATTTGATTAAAACCCAGTTTGGGTTTTTAAATGTAAATTATCATATTGAAATAGAAAAATTGGTTGAATTGAATATTATATAGTTTTGAAATAAATTTCCCATTATTGAATTTTTAATAGAACATGAAATCCTTGGTATTTAATGAGTTATTCAGGTTTCACACCTTTGATGCTTTATACCTATATCAAAAAAATTATGCAATTATTCACATCCTTCATGAGATGGGGATGATTCCTCTTAGACCAATGTTTGAAAGACACATGTAAACATACTGATGTAATCACTTATTCAAGTGTGAGGTGACCCCATAACCTAGAACTATCATATATCTTATAAGATGACTATGTTTCTTGTTGTCAATGTTTTTGAAATATATTCCATTATTTGTAAGCTATTATACACATGAGTATTGAATTTATATAATCCTTTTTAAATAAAAATGATAATTAATCCATTTATTTAAATAATTTCTATCGTTTTAATGGTAAATCATTATTTTTTTTAATGTTCCCTTGTAAATTCCAGGTCTGTTTATTTAAATTTATAATTTAATTTAGTATAGTATGTAATTGTATACATTCACACAACTAGATATATGAAATGAGATATAATAAATTATATAAAAAACTATAGTGTAAACCATGAAAACTACATCCTCTAGGAAAACAGTCAAAGTATATTGGAACAATCCACAATAATACGTAGGGGAAAATACATGCCCAAACAAAAATTAGGACATATCCTGAAAAATCTGGAAAAAACAAAATACTGAAGAGATCGTATCGTGTAATCTCCATGGATGACCACCGAACATGGTCAGAACCATGAACCACTATGATAAAATGAAACTAGGTCCACAAAGTTCAAGATTTATCTCCCTTTAATATGCATATCATATAAAATGTTCTGAAAAAACCATATATGGGTGAGTATATACATACCCAGCAGTATGCGCTGAAAATAGAGAATGGGAAGTGATAGTGATAAACAGTAGTTTACACAATCCATAATCAAGTGTTCAATGATAAACCAATATAAATTATGCTATAAAAATTCCATCCAATGGGAGTAAAGTGGATCTTTATCATCTAATATAGCTAAGAATGAAGGGCCTTACCACAACTCCAAAGGTCCCATTTATAATCCAAGGACCATGCACACTCTTACATGAAATGTGGTGGATGGAACTCTCCTCACCATTGTGTGTCATAGCTGATGGGGGGACAATATATTATTCATTCATCTCAAATAACATATCAAAAATCCATATATAGGGCCTCTACCATGAAATAATGATATACATCCATGGGGAAACACACTCTAGTAGATTACCCACTCCACATGGGATCTTGAAAATGCGGGGTACCACTCTCTTGATATAGATCCCACTACCTTTTTAGTATGGGGGTTCCAAGTCTACCATTTTAATGGATATAAGAGACCTTCACCCTAGAAATAGATATAGGGTACTGACCTTTGTAACACTCTAATGATCACTCCCAGGATCTTCCACCAGTTAAGAATCAATGTAGAAGTATACAACTAGAATCACCTCACTCCATATCTATATTGTTGAATTTAAATATGTAATCACATTTTACCAAGAAAACTACTCATGATAGACAACTCAAGGTCCTAAATATGAGTTCTGAAGATGAAGATATACAAGGTATAATATTCTTATGGGGGCACATAGTGTGTCTTATTATGTTACACAACATATGTTTCCAACATAAAATATATCCATAGCCTATTACTATACACATAATTTAAAATAAATCAATATGTAATGTACATAGGGTCACCCTGCATGTGACTTTTCTTGGACGCTGTTGTGTGTCCTTCTTATGACAAGGCATGGAAGACCTTGAGACTCTACATGGTGTGTATATGGTGTCACATCAAATGTATATTCACCCAAGATATTGGTAATATACACATTATACATGGATCATCTATCCATGAAGTTATAAATGGAATGTCGCTAATGGTACCTAACATGCTATAACCACATGGGGTCCTTAGTGTCTACCTTCTACACCTAGTTTGGCTGGCCAGGAATTGATACAGAGAATGTCCCTAGGGGAACACTACATGTCATTCTACATGGGATTTAGGGTTTGTTCCTTGGACACATATCTCAACTACCAAAGTAATTTCAAACATAATATGGTACCATTAATAAAGTGTGTGATATTTATCTCATACAAATCACATCCACTGTTAGATATTGAATGACATAGTGTGTGTTCCTCTGGGTTATGTGTTGTGTAGTCAATGAAATAAAACCAATTTCATTCTAAAAAATTCAAAATTACACCATAAACAATGCCTCAATATATATATTACTATCCAAAAAGTTAAGGAAGTTATCCTCATTCAACTTTTCATATCCTACAATAGCTGGTAAATGGGAATCTAGTAACCATATCGGTAAATTTCATGTAATCAGCCTCTATTTAGGGTTCCAATACTTTATTTCATCACCTTAAACCAAAAACCCCTTGATCCATATGTAAAACACCAATTTCATGGTCATTAACCCATCCACAAAAAATTTCATGTTTTGATCATGGAAAAATGTATCCCATCAATATTGAATCACAAAACCCATGGGATAATGATAAAGGGTATGAAAAACTGTGGTTGAAAATTATTTATTATGAATGTAAAATCATTACTAGATGATTAAATCCAGTCCACTAATCATTAAAGTGTAGAAACCACGGTTGGAAAAATAATATGAATATAAAATATTTTTAAACATGGTCAAGAACACCATTTAAATTCGAAGATCCTGAGAGGAAAAAAATTACAAAACAAATATGTAGAATAATAAATATATTCCTAACAAATTAATCAAGGGTGGAAAAGAACAAAATTATGTGAAATAACTCAATTGTAGACTGATCACTGGAGAAGATTGGGTTTATTATATTTTGATATAAAAATAATATCAAGTAGTTAAAGAAGAAAATAATTTATAAAACAATCATCACTCCATGATCTGTTGGCATTTAGTAATGTCTCTCCTCCTTGAATCCTCTAATCTCATTTGGTTATGCGTCTTACCATGGGTATTTTCAATAATGAGGCTTAACTTTTTTGAATTTAGGATTTGGGTTATTTAAGATAATTAGTTAAACAATTTAATTAATTATTTAATTCACCCACTCATGGTCTCCATCATACGAACATCCTATTACGACCAAAAATATGTTTCCCCAATGATAAAACCATTTTTTATTAAATAATTGTGGTCTAAAATTTTTTATTTGAGGTCCCAAATAATGGGAAAACTGTTTTAACCAAAAATGTGTGTCTGTGTGTGTGCCGTAATATATATTAATATTTTTAATATATTAATTTCAGGGACTATAACATCAAAAAAATAGAGAAATTATGAAAAAAATATAGATACATTAATAAAAATAGCCAAAAGACAAAACCAATGAATCCATAGTCATTTTATTTTCCCCTCCGTTTTGTATTTAATCCCCAAAAAGAAAAGGACAGATAAAATGATCAGTGTAATGATTATGTATTATACATTCACATTACCAAAAGCTCTCTTGAAGGCCTCAAATCTTCTAAAATAAAACGAACCAATGGAATGGTCTCCCCATGCAGGATCTTCAACATCAAATCCTTGATCACATTTATGTACCCCAAAAAGTTATTCCATCCTAAATTTATAGAATGTATTTTTTTATGAGCTAATATAGGTCACACACATATCTACTAATGTATGGATATGGAAGAAAACATGCACTAGGATACTCAGTGGGGGTAGGTCCCAACAATGAGAAATCATGCCAACACCACATAAAAACTCATACATCCTAAATAAATTTTGGGAAAATATTACTTCGTATCTAAAACTCTATAATACACATCATGGGGAGACCCTAAAAAAGAAATCCCTCCCATCTCAACAGACAATGGTTGATAATATATATATTTATATGATTTAGTTTTACACTGAGATGTCCTCAAATGCACACAGATCACTATACCCTTCAAAGTCATTATCTACTTCAGATCTAGCTTAAAAATAGATTTGTATCCAATGTTAGTATCACATGAGGGTGACTTGTAGGGTACCCTATACGATGCCTTGAATGGTTTCATCCCACTAATAGAGTGATATCAATTATTATAGGTGAAATTTACCAATGTTAAGTGATCCTTCCGACTCATGCTGAGCATGAACACACAAACTATTAGAGTGATACAAAACTACCACCAATAGTAAACGTATATATTTTATGAAACCATATTTACACCCAATGAAAAGGTTTGGAACTCCATAAACACCTCCTCATGAAAAATATCCATTAAAAACCCAACTACTGTATATCCTGAGGATATCTTCTCACATAATACATTATAATTGACATCTCCCACATAAACATTCCTCACATTTTGTGTCACGAACCACCTCAGGTCAATCCTAAACCGTTCACCCAAGATGATCCACAGAAAGGCCTAAGAGGCATTCCTAATCCTCCTGGGCTGGTGAAAAGCACCAATGGAATCAATAGAGTACAAAAAGGGAATGATTTTTTCCATAAATATAAACAAGTAAACTACATCAATTAAATTTCCAACCAAAATAAATATGATTTCAACATTTTAAACAATTTTCATGTATATTCAAAGAAACAAGGAGAAGAACAACAAACAAAACTAGAATAACCAAACTGAGCCTGACCCCAAACAACACCTCCATGGGACCCTGATGGTCACACTACAACCAAACACTAACCATCGGCTGAGAAAATTGAACCAATTCTAAACCTGTAGCATAAAATAAAAAAAATAAACTATAGGCATGAGTATTAAAACATAATATATAGGCCCAAATAAATCCATTATTAGTACACATTTTTTAAATAAAGAAAAAATTTATTTTAGGTTTCAAATACAATCTATAAATGTACACTTTTCAACACATTCATTTTTAAGTATACGAATCAAAATCATAAAACATTTCCCTAAATATCAAAATAAGGAAGAATAAGAGGTGGGGAAAAGGGGAATAAAAAAGGAATTGTTTATTTTTCAGTAAATTTCAAAAATAAAGTGTGTGTGTCCATTCAAAACATTCCCCTTTAAAACCTCTTTAGAAAACCACACATTTATAGTTTTAAAATAAAACACCAAAGATGATTACAAGGTATGTCACTCCATATAATTAGGGAAACAATACTAATGGTAATAATAATATAGAAACATGGGAATACATAGGAACTCATAAGAGAACCATAACATACTAATACATGTGACTCATCCTGAAGGCATTCTCTACTTGATGAAATCCAAATTCCTTAATGCATGATCATCACCCTACCTTGACTGGTCGAGGGGACTAATCCCATAGAAATAAACCCATGTATCCACCTTCTAAATGCCACTATCTAGTACAAAAACCTATAAATAATGCATAAAAAATTCTTAGAATTCATCTTCACTATACTAGGTTCTCATTCTATGTTCGTAAGGGGTGTGTAAATAATTCGATAAAAAATTAAAACATGTTTTATCACACATTAACACAACTAGCACCACCCCATCCACCTCATGGATCAGACCCTTGCCTTAAATAATTATTAACAAAGTGGAGTCCCAAACCATGGAAATCCATACCTATATCCATCACAAGGAAAGAGACTTCCTCATGGAGGGGTTTTCTAAATGAAACCACTTAATGTGCCAATCGGGCCTCACTTAATTTTCACCAAATAATCCTTTACACAAAAAAACCATAAAAACCCATTTTACAAAACCAAAAACACCTAGGAAAACCCATTTAATAAATTCAAACCACCAATTTAATTCTAAAAAAATTACAGGGACGAAGAGGAAAATATTCAAGAACATAGTGTGGAAAATCTATTTGGAAAACAACAATCATAATTTTTTGTATCACAAATATATTTATAAAAATATAAACATGATTATATGAATAATAAACCATATGCAAGAGACAACTAGGATTTTTCAAAAGCATATAGAGTGCACTATTCAGGATAACAATTCTAATTATCAGAAAATAATTCATAAAACACAATTTTCCCACAAATAAATCTGAACTAATGATCACATGCTCATGACTATAAATTAAGGACTGTAAAAAATGAAATAAATCCATGAAGTCCAAATTTTGTAGATAATGTGAAAAGGGTCCTACCTAAAAACCATAGAGTAATGAATAAGCACACCCAAAATTGGTGTGAAACCTCAAATTCCCCACATTCGCAACCCATGTATGTTAAATAAATCCCTAATAATTAAGAATTAATGAAATATATTAGGAATGGACCCTAATAATTGACATCCTAGTCACGAAGGAACATAAAACCAGATGGTGGAAGAGGAAAAATATACCGAATGGGGGAGGTTTCCGGTGGGACCTGCGTCCATAGGATGGTGCACCGGTGATGCCAATCTGAAATGGTAAGTCGCTAGAGAGATCAGCCGACTAGGTTTGCGTGCAAGGAAGGGGTCACACATTATGGGAAGTGCTAGGAAGGGGTCACGCATTATGGGCAGTGCACGCCAAATATTGGGATTCAGTCATAGGGGGTTCACGGCTCATGTAGTGGTTTTACCGACTAGAGGTGATGTTAGTAGTAGAGGTGAGAGATCGCCGGATCCGGTGGGTGTGAAGGGTAAGAGCTACGCGGACTTCTTGTGCACACCAAGAGGGCTGGGATCCGAGGGAGAGATAGGGAAAAAATGGAAATTAAAATAAAATAAAACTATAATAAAATTAATAATACTATATTTAATAATAATACTTATTATATAATAAGAACTTATTAATATGATTAACTTAATAACATTAATAATAATTATTATAACATTAAAAAATTTAATAATGACATTATTATCATCAATAAGAATAATATAAAACACTCACTTCACTTAATTTATTGTTCATTAAACTTATTTTTATTTATTTAATGTATTGGGAAACCGTGCGGTTACCGCATACGTCTCATCAAAATATAAATAATAATGATGATTATAATTTTTAATTATAAAAATATAATGACAATTTTAACAATAATGATAACACAATAATTTATATTAATAACAATAATAATAATTTTAACAGTTTCAAAAACAAGAAAAAATAAGATAATAATATTATTATTATTATTGGCCATAATATTATTATTATTATTAGAGTTACAACATTTTCATCCCTTCATTATAAATTTTCATGCTTCACTTTATTTTATTTCATTTTATTTATCAAAGTATTGGGAAACCTAGTGGTCTGTGTATAGCTGAAGCAGTCATGCGCGAACAGTGCATTGAATTTTGTCCACACTAGAAGCAATTGCATGGGAACTTTAGCTAATAGAAATGTCCGCTAACCGTGCATTGACCATACGCCGGCCTAAATCCAACTATAAACTCCCAATAATAAATATAATATTAATAAATAATCTTCATAGTAATAATAATAGTAATAATTAATAATAAGATAATGATAAAAAAATATTATTTTTTATACTTTTATTTATAATCCTATTTATATTAAAAATATTTTTTATTATATTATTCTTAATATTAATAATGATAATAATCACTTCTAGAATTAGAGGCATTTGCAACGGGCTATTTGTGACGGGATCCCATCCCAAATAGCCCGTTGCAGAAAACGGCTTCGCAAATATTATTTTTTGTGACGGGTTTGTCGCAAAAAAAAATTATTTGCAACAGGAAAGGTCCTCGTCACAACTAACCCTCTGATTATATACATTATATATATAAATAAAACTTTTTAGACGGCCTATTGCAAATACTTTTTGCGATGGGAAACTACCCCGTCGCAACTTAGCCTTCGATTAAATGCATTATATATATAAACCTTTTGCGATGGATCTATTGCAAATAATATTAATAAAAATTTATATTTATATTATTTGTGACGGGATCCCATCACAAAATGTCCCGTCAGAAATACTAATTTTGGGAGAAACAATTTTTAGTTGATTGATGGCTTCTCTTTTGTCCGAGAACTCATTTACCTGGAAATGTCTCTCACTAAAATCACAATGAAGAATCTTCTCATAGGTACTCATATTAATTCTCATGCATACGAGAATGTATAAGTGTACCTCTGAGTAGATTCTTCATTGTTATTTCTGTGTGAGAAAGTTGCACGTAATTGAGCTGTCGGACAAAAGAGACCCCTTTTCGTCGTTGAATCATATTCTTGCAACTATCACTGCCTGAACACATTATGAAAAATGTGGTCCTACAAATGTATATTCAAACTCGTGCATACATAGAATCATACTTTTCATAATGTTTTGAGTCGGTGAAAGTTGAAAGGAGAAGAGTCATCGAGCAAAAGGAGTGCCGTCAATCCACTAGAAATTGTGTTAATTTATTAATAGTTATTAATTTTCATAATTTTTACTAATTTTTACTATTTATTATTATTTATTACTATTTATTACTATTTATTACTATTTATTACAATTTATTACTATCTATTACTATTTATTACTATTTATTACTAATTATTACTAATTATTACTAATTATTACTAATTATTACTAATTATTACTAATTATTACTAACTATTACTAATTATTCCTATTTATTCCTATTTATTCCTATTTATTCCTATTTATTCCTATTTATAACTATTTATTCCTAATTATTCATAATTATTCGTAATAATTACTAATTATTACTAATTATTACAAATTATTACTGTTTATTACTAATTATTCTTATTTATTCCTATTTATTCTTATTTATTTATAATTATTCGTAATTATTACTAAATATTACTAATTATTACTAATTATTACTATTTATTAATAATTATTACTATTTATTACTAGTTATTCCTATTCATTCCTATTTATTCCTATTTATTCCTATTTACTACTAATTAGTCCTATTTATAACTATTTATTACTATTTATTACAGATTATTCCTATTTATTCCTAATTATTCCAATTTATTCCTAATTACTACCAATTACTACTAATTAGTAGTAATTACCATCAATTGCTACTAATTATTACTAATTATTACTATTTATTACTAAAATACAGATAACAACACAATTTAAATCTAATTTAATTACAACTAATCAATAATAATTAAAATTAACATAAAAATTAAATAAATACTAAATTAAATAAAATATAAATACCTTTAAACTTGATCTCCTATTGATGTAAGCGCCTACACAACTTCTCTGTAAAAAAATTACCTTAGAGAAATTTTCACTCTAAAATTTGAGTTTAGTGAGAGAGAGGAAGTGAGAAATGGGAGGAAGGGAAATAAAAACAGAGGGGGTATATAGAGGTTAGATTAGTTGTGACGGGTCTATTAGCGATGGGATTCCCGTCGCTAATAGCACTTTTTGCGACGGGACTCGTCGCAAATACCTTCAACCACATTAATTACGGGCCACGGTTAAAAGGTTATTTACGACGGGTCCCATTGAAAAAAGTGACATGCCGACACACCTTTTGCAATGGGAAAACATCCTGTTGAAAATCTTCATTTATCGCCGTCGGTATTTGCAATGGGTCCTATTGAAAAACGTGACCTACCGATACACCTTTTTCTACAAGAAAACATCCCACTACAAAACTTCATTTACTGCCGACGGTATTTGCGATGAGGTGATCCCCCCATCACAAATAACCCTCCCATGATTTGGTGTGCATCCTGTACCAAATCACGCGTTACCTTTTGTGATGGGCCCCAAATCCCATCGCAAATAACTTGTTATTTGTGATGGGATGAACCCCTCATTGCAAATAACCTCTGGGATAGACTATTTGCGACAGGAATTAATCCCGCCATAATGGACTATTTTTTCTCATAGTGAATAACAATATTCCAATTAATAATATTCTCATCACATTTAATTCAATTATACTTTTTCTTATTTTTATTTTAAATTTTTTTTAATTTAATTTTGTTGTACATTTAACTTTTAATTTATTTTGGACACCCGAAAGTCGCACGGTCACCATGGAATAGCCTCACGGTCTGAAAATCGTGATCTACCCATGAACCAGATGCATCTAAGCACAAAACGTTCATTTTTTCAATAAAACTCATAAATTCAAATCAGGACTCATCCTGATCCATGACAAAGTTAGCCAAAGCCTGGTAAATTATAAAATATAGAATTTACAAAAGTCGTAGTGTGAAAATTCTACCCACCATAACGTTTTCTATCCCTAGAAAGCCACAACAAGGTGTACACCAGAAACAAAAACCAACACTACTGCATAGTTCAAGGATAATTCCCAAGATCGATAAACGAAGAGGTCGTAAATACACCACCAACGAGAGATAGAAAATAAAGATGAACTTAGGAGACCGAAATGGACTCCCCGCTAAGTGACACCAGTCATCAAAGGCTTAAAGACCTCCAGTTGATCAATCTAATATACATTGAACTTTCACATCACACATACTAGAAATGAAACTAAGATACTAACACATAGAGGCCCAAACAGACTCCCCACAATAAAAAATAGGATAACACTAAATTTAACGATACCCATAATGGGTCTCTCCACCATAAGAACCAATGAAAGAAAAAAAACTCTCTGACTTTTTACATGGACCAGAAACCCCCCAACATCGGGGCAGGGAATGAAAGGCCTAACTAACGAAGCATCAAAACCACAACTGACAACATAAAAATAACTTCACACCTGTGGAAAAATAAAAACCAATCCATACTCAATTCACACAAATATGTCACATAAGTCACCCCTTTAATGGTGGTCTACACCCGATGAGATATAACCACAGGAACAATTAAAAATATTATTAGATTATACCTCATCATAACATAATAAAAATATTACACCCAAAATGGTCAAAATGTGGAAATAAGGTTCTAACTCCTCTTTCCACCAAATAAAACCAATTAAAACAGCACAACTACATCGGAGGCTTAACTAAAATGATCACCCATGTAGAAAAATTAGTACATACCAAAGCCTTGTCGCACTATTTGGGTACCCTTGAGAACACACCAGTTTCACTCCAGAACCTATGGTTAGAGTACCGATTATTGAAGTATCTCCTGCCTGAGAGTCAAGATTTTGAAACCCCCGAATAGAAAGCACATATCAAAATTTCAAAAAACACACTTCCATTAAAATAGGAGTTCAAAAAGGGTTTGACAACAAACATTATTAAAACTGAAGGTTGGAAATACCACAAAACACCACCAAATAAGAATATAAAATCTAAAAACCATTACAGATAGAAAACCCCAAACTAATCCCAAAACATCTCGCTACTCCTACTAACAGGCTGAGGTGACCCTTGAAGTGTTGGATCTGGCTTCACAGTGCTTCTTGGAAACACACCGAAAGAACCATTGTAGGTGTCCCAAGCATCCATAGGTGTGGATGGTTCTTATAGAAATTGGTAGCACCAAATTTTTGTGACCCTACATACCAAACAGACGACAGATCATGGTATTGTGCTTTGAGTATGTTGAATGGAGGTAATAAGACCTCTTAATTCCCCTACCAACACCACACGAATCAGGCTATTTACCATTATTCATACTTGTATCGTCTACACCACATATAAAATCCAAATGAGGATTCTCTATCCCAATTCATCCTACAAAATCAACTTTAGTGTGAATTTTTTATCTCACCATGTCAGAAAATGTGGTTATGATGAGCTATACCACCTTCAATGGCAGTTCGAGATAGGTCCCAAACTCAAAATTTTGAGCGTTCCTAGGTTCATTCTCAAAATACCTTGGGTCAAATAGAAATAGATCCAAAAAGTGTTGATAGAATTCTAAAACCCTACTAA
Organism: Viscum album; assembly: GCA_963277665.1. NCBI lineage: Eukaryota > Viridiplantae > Streptophyta > Magnoliopsida > Santalales > Viscaceae > Viscum > Viscum album. The sequence goes on along the minus strand of OY728159.1, from coordinate 20,005,991 downwards.
AGGCCATACAACTTTATACTCTTTATCATATTCATCATCTAAGAGAAATAATTTTTGATGAATGATGACTTGAAGAACTCCCAAGTATGTTCTTCCAGAGACATTCTTCAAGATATGAACTTACACCATTTTAAGGTTGTTCCTTAGATCATAAAGGTAGCTAACATTAAATTTAATGCATCAAGTATCATAAGGAAACTGATGTCCCTCTCAATCCAATTCATCTACAATTCCGCTTCGAGAGAATCTTCTCTACCCTAAAAGAGATGACAGTTCAACATCTATAACTCAAGGACGTAGTCTATGGGTTGATCAAATAGAATATTTTCTAAAGATTCATCACCCAAAACGTCACCTTAGGGATCCATAAAATCTTTGTGGGAGAAGACACTAAGGAACAAGGAAACAAGGGACCTGATCAAAACAATGTTATTCCCATTTTAAATTTGAATTTTTAAAAATTCCAAATCAAGACTTTACAAATATGTTTTTTGAATTAATAAGGGCTTTAAATGATTTACATAGGGAAAAAACATTGATGAGTGACTTAGACATATGTTTGGCTACCACATGCCAATCATGCCACCATCACAGAGAGAATTCTAGAACAATTTCCCCACATGTACATGGCTTTCCATGCCCTACGAGCTCACAGATACCATTTTCCCAAATCCATTTCTATTTCCCAATACAAAAAAATCAATAGAATCAATGAACATAGATAAAACCTGGACATCCCACAGAAACCCATGGTTCTAAATGAGCAATGAAGCCTAACACTATTTCTATTCCTACACATCGGGCCCCTAAAATCCTACTCTTTCTTTAATTACATCCCCAAATAACAATGGTTTCTCTAAAAAAGGAAGGGTCCACTTATGATCTAACCTTCTCTGATACCATTTTTTTCATAAACTAACCCAGTTCAACCCTAAACTGGTCACATGAGATGATCCACAACAAGGTCCGAGAAGCGTTCCCTGTCCTCCAGAGTTGGAGACAGGAACCAAGGGCATTAATAGATTAAAAACAATGGAACAATGTTTCCTAATAAAATAAATAAAACTACATAAATATAACTGCAAAACAAATAGAATATGATTTCAACACTTTTCCGAATTTACATTTATATTCCAATAAGCATCAAACAGAACAAAAAACTATTCCAGAATAAACAAACTGATCCTAACCCCAAAAAACACATACATGTTACACCAAGGGTCATGCACCAACCAAACAAAAATCATCTCTTTAGGAAATTGAACCAAATATGAACCTATAATATAAGCTAAAAAAGGTAAAGTGTAGACATAAGTATTAAAACTCATTATGTAGGCTTGAATAAATATATTCCCATTGAACAATCTTTAAATAAACATATCTTTTATTTTAGGTTTGAAATACAATCTATAAATGTATAATTTTCTACACATTCATTTTAATGTAAACAAATCAGAATCACAAACCATTTCCCTCATATTGAAAATTAGCTTCAACAAGATGTGGGAAAATGGGGACCAAAATGGAATTGTTAAATTTTTATAAAAGTTCCAAAAGTGTGATTGTTCATTAAAAATATTCTTCTTAAAAAACTATTTAGTGAACCACACATATATAGTTTCAAAAAAACACCAAATCTACGTACAACTGATGTCACTCTACATAACAAGGGAAATGACACTAGTGGTACCAATAATAGAGAACCAGGTTAATACCTAGGAACTATAGGAGAACTATAATATACTAATACATGGGATACATTTTAAAAGTATTTCCTACTTGATAAAAACATAATTCCCAAACTCCTAACCATCGCCCTACCTGGCCTTGTCAAGGGGACTGGTCGCATAGTAATAGAACCAAGTATCCACTTGCTATGGGCCACTAACTAGTAAAATAACCTAGACTAGTGATGAAAATGTTCTCAGAATTAATTTTCTCTATGTTAGTTTCCCATCCTATGTTCTTAAGGGGGTGTTCCAAAAATGAAACCAACAAGTCACACATGTTTCATCACACATTCACAAAACTATCACCGCCCAAGACACCTCATGGATCTTCCCCTTTCCATAAATAATTATTACCTAAGTGGAGTCCAAAAAACAGGACATTCCCACCTCTTTAACCATCACATGGAAAGATACTTTCTACTATAGGGATTTTCTAAAATAAACCACTTAAGAGTTCCAATCAGGCCTCACATAATTTTCACCAAATAATCCTTTTCACAAAAATAACCATGCACAACAATTTTTTAGAACCAAACACTCCTTTGAAAAACATCATTTAATAAATTAAAACCACCAAATTATTTCTAAAACATTTTTTTTGCATGGATAAAGAGGCATCCAATATAAAACGTAGTGTGAAACCCCCATTTGGAAAACACCAACAATCATTTTTTATCACAAATACATTTGTAAAAATCAAAATTTTATTCTAGGAATCATAAATCATATGAAACATTCAATCAGGCCTTTTCACAAACACATAGAGTGCACTATTCATGAAATTAATTCTAATTATCACAAAATAATGCTTAAAACGAAATTTACATACTAATAAATCTAAACCAAGGATCATAAGCTCACAGTTATAAAATAAAGAGGGTGTGAAAGGAATGAAATCATTGAAATTTGAATATTAAGGTCAATGTGCAAAGGGTCCTACCATAAAACCATGGAGGAATTAAAAATGCACTCTCTAAATCAGTGAAAAACCTCCAACACACTACATTCACACCCAAAGAAGGTTAAATCAAACCCAAATCATTATGATTGAATGAAATATATTAAGAATTGACAATAATAATTGAAACCCTAACAGAGAAGGAACCTTAAATTGGATGGGGGAAGTAAACAAATTTACCCAAGGGGGAGGCTACTGGTGGGATGTGCGGTCGGAGGCTGGTGTGCTGGAGATGTGGTGCTGGAAGAGGAAGCCACTAGAGAGATCATTTGGCAAGGGTTGTGCATAAGGAAGGGGCCACATAGTCTAGGCAAGTCATACAATTACTAGGGAGTAGCACATACGCTTAAAACCATGATCTTCCCATAATCCAAATGAATCCAATCCCAAAATGCACATTTGTTTTGAATAAAAATCAAAAATTATGATTAGGACTCATCCCAAACCCCGACAAAGTTATCCAAAGATGGGTAAATTATAAAATAAAAAATTTAAAAAATTTGGGGGTTTAACAAGTTGAATATATTTTATAGATAACACCAATAAAAAAATATAAGTTTAAACCCTCTCCTCTATTAGTGTTATCGTCAATGATACAAACTTATAATATTCCACCTCTAACAAGTAATGATACTATTTCAAAATAATAGTGTCCTCCATGAACCTCTAACTGTACCCTTCCAAAATGGGATAATTACACAACACTAATATGTTCTTGGCTCATTTTCAAGGTAAAACTATAATAATATTTACTAGATACATGGATGTAAAATAATCAGGGAATAAATTCCCATATATGTATCCTCATGGATCTATAACTAACACTTTAAAATCTTACCAAAATATTTGTTCACCTTGGGTAATTCTAGGACCAAAATCAAATAATTTTCATATTACTCCTTTGATTTCGATTATATGGGTATTTATTAAATAAATAAAATTTTGGAAAGAATGTTAGATTCATAAGAACTGTGAACACTGATGGGGAAGTTTTCACAATGGAGGGCGTCACTAGAAACCCATAGTGCTCTTACAAACATAAAAATTGTGGTCTTAAGACATCATCCTTGTGGACTCTCACTAAGGGTTGTTAAACCTGAGATCTTTCATTGAAAACCAAAATATTACTTTCAAATAGTCAAATACGATGTTAATCATCAATCGGGGGGACTTGTTCTTTATGATTTCATGATTCATGAAATGATAGGGAATACAAAGCATCAAACTATTCTCCACCTTTTTCCTGATCAACTCAAGACCTACCCAGTGGGACACTTAAGGATAAAAATTATAGAGACCTAAACTTGACATACATTGATATTACATTACTATGCAGAATACTTAATACATAACAAAAAATGATATCCAAGGACCATAATAGTTTAGTGTCTTTGGAAACTTGGAACATAAACTTCTAATCATGTTGAAATATCTTCAACATATCCCATAAAGATCTTCCCATTTTGTTTTCTTACCTAAAACCATTATTTATATCTTGGGGAAAATAAAAAATAAAACGGGTGAGCTCAAATTCTTAGTAATAATAAACATTGAGAACTTATAAACAATCCATAAATATTCAAATGTAAAAACATGAACATAAAACATCAAAATCATGAGCAATGATATAAATCTTGGCAGTACATAAGGCATAGATCATAATGGAACATAAATAATGATAAAATAGATTGTTAATAAAACATATAATTGTGTAAAACCATCATGAACTTGATATGATTTACATAGTAGTCAAATCATTACTACCAAGACCATCATAGTGGACAAAGTCCATTACTGAATCGGGTTTACTTTCATTTCCAGCCCCGTATTACTGAGTCGGATTTTACTTGTCATTTCATCCATGTCTATCTCATGAGATATAAATCTGTATCCAATGAATTGGAGAGATATATAGGTCACATCCATCTCATATTTCAATCATTCTTACATGTGCCACAAAATAGTCATAAATCATTCATCATTTCCCAAATAATAAAATGGGTTTCATAAACATCATCCCATCATGACATAATACATATAAAACAAATGGATAACATTTTATCATAAGAAAAATAAAAACACATCAATAATAGAGATATTATACATTAAACGTAAAATACTAAATAATGTAATCTTATATGGAAAATAGTTTTAATAAAACACTTGAAATGAATTCTTGAATAAAATATCCTTTCTTCTTTAAATTCATTTTCCTTTCACAAAATGACATGCAATTTTAAATGAAAATGATTTTGTTGAAAATATTCATGTAATATTGTAGAGGAAGCTTCATGAAAATTAGGTGTTATGAAACCGTAAAAATCTGTTCATTCCGTATAAGTTTAAGAAAAACATTCTTCTCATACTTTTGTCGAAAAAGTCAAAAAGTACCTCATATGGTAAACAAAAGAAAGATTCCTTCCATACAATGTGGTAAAATTAAAAAGGGTAAAAATGAATTTAAAAATACATGGAATAAAAGTAAACATTTTTTGAAAAATGTTGGAGAACATATGGACATGGATGACAAACATAATCCCAGTAAATACTTACAAATAAATAATCTCGGATAAGAATGGGATTGGAATAATTATCCCTTACCTTATGTATAATTTCTTCCGTATGTGTCTGAGAATCCTGTATAGTAGGTCTAAACAAATTATTTTATTGTAATAGAATCATAATAATATTTATGATATCATATATGATTCACTTGTGACATTATATTAATCGTTCATTTGTCAATTCCATCTTAAAGCTGTGTTTTGGGTAAAATCATTTCATTTATCATATGTGTTTGGAATTATTGTTCTTGATATTATTATTACTTATATCATGATTTAATTACTTCTATAATTTAAATCATGATTTATATATCATATATATTTAGTATATATATATATAATAGATAGATAAATGAAATGAAATACACTGTTCATGGAGATGGTAGGTCGTACGTACGCATGAACGTTGTTTTCCTTTCCTTATTGACTTGACTTGAAGTAAGTAGATGAAATATATATATATATATACAAAAATAAAGTAGCCTTTTTATGTAATATATTTCATTATTATTCATTACATATACTTTATAATCTTTCTTAACTAGTTAACATAGAGAATGAATCCCATCACGTCATGGAGACGGTAATCTGTGTGTACGCACGAGCGATGATATCGTTCCAATAATTATTGAATAGAATTGGAGTGGATGATATAATATCTCAGAATTTGTATCATGTTATAATAATCATATATAGTTATTCTTTAATCCATTATACCCATCCAAGTAAGGTGGTGTTAGAAAAACATAATACACCATGGTGTGGAGACGGTATTCCATACGTACGCACGCGCGGTGATTTCGTTTTTCATAGGATGGATAGAAGGTGAAATAGGGTTGTTTCATATTTATAATAATATATAAATATATAATTAATAATTATGTTATTAGTTTATAATTAAAGAACTAATGAAGAGGAAGTAGAAGAAGAAACTTGAAAGAATCAGTAGAACATATTACCTCTTCTTCGATGAGCCTCTTTTAAACTTCATCTTAGGGAACTAGAGTTGGTCTTTCGAGAAGACCAGAACATATATGATATAAATAGAGAGGTTGATAAGAGAAATTTTCAGGTGTTGTCCGAGATTGAAAGCTCAAACTTGTGTAAAGAGTAGAGGTAGGAGGTTCCCTTTTATAAGGGAGGAGAGGGGCACATTAGAAAAAAATTAAAATATACTTTTATAATAAATTCATATACGGTTTATAATGGATCCAAAGTGACTTATTTCGAGGATAGGGGTGATGGGACGAAATCCTCTCAAACAATAGGTTTTAGACAAGTTTTGGTTTACATTTTATGCTTATTATTTAGATTTTACTCTAAGTTAAATAATTTAACTTTTACCATCTCTGCTTGTATTCTTACACTATATGGTTAATAAACATACTATAGACTTCCAATCGAACCCCAATTGGTTATTTAATGTCACATATATTATTATATAAGTAATTTGGCCGAACCTTATATTTTTAGGACCATTATATCAATTAATAATATAATATTTGTTTTAAAAACTTTTTTATGTCAATTTTGACACTATTTGGTATTTTTTCCTCTAAATTCATAACATGATTATTACTTCGAAAACAATTCATCTGACCAAACCTAATATTTCATATTAACCTATTAAATTAGTTCAATTCATAAAAAGTCTAAAATTACATTTATTTGGGTATTTATAATATCAGTTATGTTAATATTTCATTACTAATTTAATTATTGCATCATCATTATGTCATAAATAAATTTAAATTATTTAATGTCTAAAAAATATAAATAAAATACCATTATATATGAAATATTTTTATATTTCTAATGAATATTTATAGTCAAATATATCTTATGTATAACCCTATATAAAAAATGTTTTAGTTATTATACTTTTATTTTAACTCTTTTAACTCTTCCTTAAATAAAATAATAATAAGTGGCCTAATCTAATACAAGTGGACCAAAGAGGATCATATTTTATTCCTAAGGTTGTTTTTGGTAGAATTATACTTGTCCAATATAATTTGGACATGTGTTAGGGTAATAATAACATCATTTTTACCCTTAATTACCGAATTTACACTTAACCGTGGTAAACAAAAGTAAAAAAGTTACTCTTCACCAAAAATTATTTTTATCTTATTGAATCAAATTTTACTCCTTGATATTAACCGTGTCTCTCGGATTTTATAAATTCAACTCACATAATTGGTAAAATTAAGTTTTATGTAAATTTTCAAAATTCTCCTAGGAGGTGGGTAAAAGACGATAAAAATTTCAATAAAATTTTTATATATCTAAAATTATTATAAAATGACTTCAATTAATTACATTGAACTTATATAGGTATTATATATCTATTTTGACCAAAAATATATTTAAATAAAATAAATAATTATTTAAATAAAAATTCAGTTTTAAACTATAACTCAGTGTTTTTCACTAATCATCAAAAATTGAAAGTTTTCAGAAAAATACCAAAAATTCACTCTAAGATAATTTAAAAATTTAGAATCCAAAAATGATTTCCATTTTGAAATATAAAATTTATAACATTTCAAAAAGTGGGTATTACTATTCATAACAACTAGTTTATATAATATTTTAATAACATATCGTTGTTTAGTGAAACTCGATATTGCATACAACACATGCTATTAAGGAAGGTCGCTCTTGTGTGTAATGCAAGTAAAGTCAAGGTTGCGTGTAGGGAAAGCTTCCTTTGGTGTTGCATATAACATACTGAAAATATAGTTCAATTATACATTGATCAAAGTCTATACATGGTGTTGTGTAAAATGAATTTTATTCGAAAGAACTTGAAATTGTGTGCATCACAAGCCAATAATAGTGTTGCGTATACTACAAGCTAATACGGTGTTGCGTATAGCACAAGTAAATATTGGTGAAGCATACAATAAAAGACATTAAAGAAATTAAAAATAATAATTCTCATAAAATCTCATGGTGTTACATTATACCCCCCTTAAAATGAATTTCTCCCTTGAAATTTGTCGGGGTTATAAATGGTTTTATACTTGAAATTTTCTTTCAATGAAACCCAAATATTAAAAAGGAATACTAAAAAAATATTTTAAAAAGGAACGTTCGAAACAAAATTGATACCCAAAGTAACTCATCACTAGGTTTACACATAGGATAATATAGTTGAAAATATGGATATAGAAGAGAAATATAACCATTGTGTTCTGATGGAGAGTGGTAGAGAACATAGCTATAAAAAATACAAAAATCACAAAGCCATAAATTTGTGATGATCTAAGGTACCATCTGAATCATTAGATATGAGGGTACTAGGACAACATTTTTGGTTTTCAATATCATTTCCCTAAAGTTGAAAATTTTGAATTAGAAGAAATACTTACTTGATTTTGGTATAATCTTGCTGTTGTTTGTTCCATGAATAGTTTCCACTTCATATCTTAAAAAAATGAAGTTGAATTTGTCATTCGTGAAGTGTTAGTAAATCATGTGATAGAATGATGGGTCATTCCATCTGTCTCAAAAAAATGGTTAGAAAATGTTATCAAATATACATAAGTCCATCTATGGTGAGGTTAATCGTATATGATTCAAAAAATGGACTTATACTTCATCTATCATACCGCTTAATAATATAAAACTAGTTTCTACTAACCAGGGACTTCCTGTAGGCCAGAGGTAGGAGATAAAGGCATGTCTCACTTCGGTTGTGGGTTCAATTCTCGTATCCTTGTCCGATGTGATGGGTTGTCGCCCGTCCTGCAGGTTGTCCCTTTTTCTAAAACTACTCTATCGTAACATTCCAGAAATAATATCGAAAAAAAGGTTCTATCCTTAACCAATATTATCTTATGTCCAACATAATCCATTTAAAATCTTTACTCTTATTCAAAATACTTTTATCCAAGATCATAGTATAAAGACAATGATTACTAGAAATGTCATCAACCAAGCATGTGAATACCATCATTTTTCTCCCATATATCATAAGATATATCTTGTTGGTCACATTCCAAATATGTGAATACTTTAATCATGTATTCTCTTGAAAAATTAATACTCATTGAACTTTAGTGAAAACATGAATGCTGTCAAAAGTTAACACTTTCCACATACCAAAATCCAAAAAATTATTTATACTCAAACCATGATGTCACTTTGCCCTTATATCAGTCATGAGCTCATTAATAATATCAAACATATTATTTTCTCCTTATCCCTTCATTATTCTCATATCATCTGCTTTCCAAAAATATTTCAATCACTTTTTATGGTTACCAGTACAATTAAACATATAAATTCAAATACTCAAGGAAAAATAATAGTGTAACAATCCTTAGATTTTTCTTTATTCCATAGTACCATACATTATCCTTGATAAACATAAAATCATTTAACTACCTTCTTAAACCATTGACCGAGATTCATCATTTTATTCCTCAAAACTTCTTTTATCTCATATATAATTTGTAGTCTCTTCATCATCATCAACATGAATACTACCCATACGGCCATGTTTATTCTATTCATGAGATTTTCCATTAAGGCATTGGTTTTCATAATGCTCGTACATTCCACATTCAAAACATTTAACCTTTTTTGATGTCTTAGAAATACCATTATCCTTTTCCAATGTGTTAACTGAACATTTTCTTTTGTAATTACTGGCTTTGTGTCCTTCTTTTCCACACCCAAAGAATCTCCTAGTTCCTTTAAAACATTCTCCTTGATTCCTCTTCCCACATAGTTTACACGTGGGAAATTGAACTTTCTTAGCTCTATGATCATCATGAAACTCCATCTTTCTCTTATTAGCCGAGTTAGGAAAATTACCATAGTTGATATTATTAGTCATATTATGAGATTGCTAATTAGGCATAATAACGATGTTTGGACATCCAAATCCCATTTTATATGGTTTCTCATGAATAATATCATTCCATTGTCCATCGTATTCTCTATTAGCATGAATCCTCCTGTTAACTACCATTTCTTAAAACCCAAAAAGAATAGTACGATTGGAAAAACTTATACTAGAAAAACAACATAAAAAATGGGGAGTACATTCAATCTCTAAATTCTCAGGTTTAATCCTAGGTTATTCATGACCGTTATCATAATTCTAGGATTGTAACCTATACGTATACTTAACCTTAGGGAAATCCCTAGAATTACCTTAGAAATATCTCTAGGGATCTCACTAAAGTATTCACATCCTAGTTTCCAAAGGTTAACTAAACCTTTCCTCTGATACCAAATGTAGAGACACAAACTTGATGTACATGGAAATTACATTACTTCTGCGGAGTACTTAATACATAACAAAAACTAACATCCAAGGACTGTAATAGTTTAGTGTCTTTGAAAACTTGGAATATAAACTTCTAATCACGTTGAAAGATCTTCAACATTTCCCATAAAGATCTTCCCCTTTTGTTTTCTTACCTAAAACCTTTCTTTATATCTTGGGGAAAAGAAAACATAAAAAGGGTGATCTCAAATGCTCAATAAGGGTAAACATTGAGAACATATAAACAATCCATAAACATTTGAATGTAAAAACATGAACACAAAACATCAAAATCTTGAGTAATGACATGAATCTTGGCAGTACATAGGGAATAGATCATAATGGAACATCAATAATAATAAAATATCAAGGGAATAAAACATGTAATTGTGGAAAACCATCAAGAACTTGATATGATTTCCATAGTAGTCAAATAATTTCTACCAATACCATCATAGCGGAAAAAGTCCATTACTGAATCGGGTTTACCTGTCGTTCCATCCCTGTATTACTGAACTGGATTTTACTTTCCATTCTAGCCATGTCTATCTCATGAGATATAAATCTTTACCCAATGCATTAGAGGGATACATAGGTCCCAGCCATCTCATATTGAAATAATTCTTATGTGTTCCACAAATCAATCATAAATCATTCATCATAACCCAAAGAATAAAATTAGTTTCATAAACATAATCCCATTCTGACATAATCCATATAAAACAAATGGATAAAATTTCATCATAAGAAAAATCAGAACATGTAAATAATAGATACATTATACATGAAACATAAGCATACTAAATAATATCATCTTATATGGAAAATAGTTTTAATAAATCACTTTAAATTAATTCTTGACGAAAATATCCTTTCTTCTTTAAAATAATTTTCTTTTCACAAAATTCCATCCAATTTTAAAAGAAAATGATTTTTTTGAAAATAATTATGAAATCTTGTAAGGGAAGCTTCATGAAAATTTTTTGTTATGAAACCGTAAAAATTCATTCATTCTGTATTAGTTTAAAAAAATTCTTATCGTACTTTTGTCGGAAAAGTCAAAAAGTACCTCATATGGTAAACAAAATAAAGATTCCTTCCATACGATGTGGGAAAAGTCAAAAAAGGGTAAAAATGAATTTAAACATACATGGAAGAAAATTAAATATTTTATGAAAACATTTTTATAACATATGGACATGGATGATAAACATAACCCCAGTAAATACTTACAAATAAACAATCTCAGATAAGAATGAGATTGGAATAATTATCTCTTACATTATGTCCAATTTCTTCTATATATGTCTGAGAATCCTGTATAGTGCGTATAAACATATTATTATCTTGTAACAGAGTCATAATAATATTTATGATATCATATATTATTATCTTATGACTTTATATTAACCGTTCATTTGTCAATTCCATGTTAAAGCAGCGTTTTGGGTAAAATTGATTCATTTATCGTACGTGTTTGGAATTGTTGTTATTGAAATTATTATTACTTATATCATGATTTAATTACTTCTAGAATGTAAATAATGATTTATATATCATATATATTCATTATATATATATATATAATATAGATAAATGAAATGAAATACACCATTCATGGAGACGGTAGGACGTAGGTACACATGAACGTTGTTTTCCTCTTTTTATGGAATTGAATGGAAGTAAGTAGATGACATATATATATATACATAAATATGGTAGCCTTATTATGTCATATATTTAATTATTATTCATTACATATACTTTATATTCATTCTTGAATGGTTAACATAGAGAATGAATCGCATCACGTCGTGGAGACCGTAATCCGTGCGTATGCATGAGCGATGATATCGTTCCCATAATTATTGAATGGAATTGGAGTGGATGATATAATATCTCAGAATTTGTATAATGTTATAATAATCATATATAGTTATTCTTTACACCATTATACCCATCCAAGTAAGGTGGTGTTAGAAAAACATATTACACCACGGCGTGGAGACGGTATTCCATACGTACGCACGTGCGGTGATTTCGTTTTCCGTAGGATGGATAAGAGGTGAAATAGTGTTGTTTCATATTTATAATAACATATCAGTATATAATTAAGTCTTATGTTATTACTTTATAATGAAAAAACTAAAGAAGAGGAAGTATAAGAAGAATGAAACTTCAAAGAATCGGTAGAAGAGATTACCTCTTCTTCGATGTGCCTCTTTTAAACATCCTCTTAGGGAACTGGAGTTTGTATTTTGAGAAGACCAGAACCAATATGATATAACTATAGAGGTTTACAAGATTAATTTTCAGGGTTTGGACGAGCTTGAAGGTTCAAAATTTATTAAAGAGTAGAGGGTGGAGGTTCCCTTTTATAAGAGAGGTGACGCGCACCTTAGGAAAAACATAAAATATTATTTTATAATAAATTAAAATTCAGTTTATAATGGATCCAAAGTGACTTATTTAGAGGTTATGGTGGGGATGGGTCTAAATCCTCTCAACCAATAGGTTTTAGACAAGTTTAGGTTGCCATTTTAACCTTATAATTTAGATTTAACTCTAAGTTAAATAATTTAACTTTTACCATGTCTTCTTGTATTCTAACACTATACGGTTAATAAACATACTATAAACTGCCAATAGAACCCCAATTGGTTCATTAATGTCACATATATTATTATATAAGTCCTTTTGCAGAACCATAGATTTTTATGACCATTATATTAATTAACAATATAATATTTGTTTTAAAAACTCTTTTATGTCAATTTTGACACTATTTGGAATTTGTTTTCTCTAAATTCATAACAGCATTATTACTTCGAAAAAAAATATAATATAACCAACCCTAATATGTTATATTAACCTATAAAATTATTTTAATTCATAAAAAGTCTCAAATTACATTTATTTTAGTATTTATAATATCAATTATTTTAATATTTTATTAAGAAGGTAATTACTGAATCATCATTGTGTCATAAATAAATTGAATTATTTCATGTCTACAAAATATAAATAAAATACCATTATGTAGGAAATATTTTTATCTTTCTAATTAATATTTAAGGTCTAATTTATCTTATTTATACCCCTATATTAAAAAAAAATTATTAAACTTTGATTTTAACTCTTTTAACTCTTCTTTAAATAAAAAAATAATAAGTGCCCTAATCTATTCCAAGTAGACCAAAGAGGTTCATATTTTATTCCTAAGGTTGTTTTTGGTCGAATAATACTTATCCAATAGAATTAGGACTTGTTTTAGTGTAATAATAATATCATTTTTACCCTTAATTACCCTATTTACTTGTAACTATAGTAAATAAAAGTAAAAAGTTACTATTCACCAAAAATTATTTTAATCATATTGAACAACATTTTACACCTTGATATTAACCATGTCTCCCGGATGTTCGAAATTCAACTCACAGAAGCAGTAAAATTATGTTTTATATAAATTTGCAAATTCTCCTAGGAGGTGGGTAAAAGACGGTAAAAAGTTCAATAAAATTTTAATATATCTAAAATTATTATAAAATTTATAACATTTCAAAAAGATAATTTTGATATTCAGAATCCAAAAATGAAGTCCATTTTGAAAGTTAAAATTTATAACATTTCAAAAAGTGAATTTTACTATTCATAACAGCTAGTTTATATAATATTTTAATAACATATCATTTGTTTAGTGAAACTCGGTATTGCGTACAAAACACGCTATTGAGGAAGGTTGCTCTTGCGTGTAACGCAAGACAAGTCAGGGTTGCGTGTAGGGAAAGCTTCCATTGGTGTTGTGTATAATATACGAAAAATATAGTTCAATTATACATTGATCAAAATCTATACTTGGTGTTGTGTAAAATGAATTTTATTCGAAAGAACTTGAAATTGTGTGCATCACAAGACAAGAATATTGGTGCATATAATATAAGCTAATACGGTGTTGCGTATAGTGCAAGATAATCTTGGTGAATCATAAAACAAAATACATCAAAAAAATTAAAAAGAATAATTCTCATAAAATCTCAGGGTGTTACAAAAATAACTCATCCAATGAATGTATTCCAACCACACCCTCATCTCCCAGATCATTCTTGGGGTCATTCGATATACTATAGAGGATATCGGTGTGGTATTTGGGTGAAATTTGATATAGGATACAAACTCTCATCTCAGAGTTTGTACCAAAACATCTTTTGGAAATACAAATATATAATCATCCACTCCCACCGAAATCTGGATACCTAACAAGCCTTCTACACTAAAAACTAAACTCACCAACTGATAGATAATATGTTGCAACAACAATCTCACATGTCCCTCCCACTTTTCTATAGGATATCTCTCACCCATGAATTAAAATTGTGTCCAACATGTATAAAGTCATTGAACCCTACTATGATTATAGTCTATTGGGGTGAACACTATGAAAACCCTTTCTATACCCAGAATGACATTATAGGATTTCATCACTATGAGAAAGTGGACCAATTTTATGGTTTCCTCTACTCCTACATCACCAAAATGACCTAAAATATAAAAATAAAATAACTCATCAACTACACCTTGACAATTTTCGATTTGGGTGGAAAAAAATTTCCCAAATGATGTTATGTTACATCAAAACGAATATAACTTTGTGGGGAAAGAATATTTCTTTATTTCATGCTCAAACCCACATATTAACTCACTAGATTAGGGATAACACAATGTACAAATATGTTATATAAAAAAATTTTGAGAAAAAGTAAAAGATAACATAAATGATACCTCATACTATGTATGTAATCCTTTGATCAGAATCCTCTTATATCTATCCTATTACATCAACATGATGGGTTATAAAGAGCTGATAAAGATGAACATACCCATAACAGTCATAGAGTCATCCATCCCAAGAATAAAATCTAAATATTATAAAATTACTCAGATCCATAGAATCATCATGATGGCTATGTCTATCGAGTGATTTCTTTGTTGAAAACCCTTGTGTATGAGTTGAAGAATGAGTATACCTCCTACAATATAAGCCAATAGATTGATGCCCTGTAGCTATTCTAGATGACTCTGCTCCATGATTTCCATTTCTAGATTTATATCCCATATAATCCCTACTAAGTAATTCCCAATATACCAAACCCATGGAAGAATCTCTTGATCCTTGAATTTTGGTTTGGTGTGGGGATAAAATCACTATGGAATAGGTTCTCAAAATCTAAAAAATATAATGTATCCTATTAATATGATAGGGTAACCAAACTCCACAAACTCCTCTCAAATCCTTAAAAGTTATTATATTCATGAATGAGCATCATGAGGGTTGTGACTCACATAAAAATAAAATCTCAAACCATAGAATCTTTCCAATACTATATTTCCTGAGGGTCTATCTCTCCCCGTAATCTAGGTGGTTCTTTACCTAGAACTCAAGATGAAATATTAGTCTATAAACAATGTCATCCTAAATTTCTAGAATTATTGACTACTAAATATAATTTTATATATATATAATGATCCACTAGGATGGGTCATCTCAATATATAAATGGTGGAGATTTTTATGAATAATACACTAGAAAAATCACATTGGGTTCTTACACCTAAATTGGATCCTTGATACTGTGTTGGATGTCATAGAAACCCTAAAATGGGGTTTTTTCACATAACTAGTGAATGGAATTCCCTTGTATCTATATCATAGTTGAATTCCATTGTATGTAATTATTCGATATTAACAAGTCGTATCAAGGTCAGAAAAGAATATTTGGGGAGCTTCCTCAAGAAGATATGAAATTGAAAAAGACTCAATAACATAGGATGTGCATACCATTAGATTCCCTACAACATATTCCATGTCATTCCATTTTGAAAATTAGGCAACCAGAGTACTGTTGTATAGATATATCTATTATCACACCAACACTAGGTTAATTTAATATTAATTTTAAAACCTTTCCAAAAGTTTAATTAAAAAGAAATGATTTTTTTACAAAAACATTTATCATTATTAATTCATTAAAAATATATCATTATATAAAAATACTAAAAATTAAAAATAATATAATATTGACTTGATTAATTACAAATTATATTTAGTTACTCAAACAAAATTTAAAAAATATTAAAATAATTATATATTCTTCAGGTATTACCCGTAGTCTCTGGTACTAAAAAATAATGATCAGTCTATGAACATGGCCATCTTAAATAACTATAAAGAATTATTGTGGCATCTAATGTGATATATCAAACTAACCCACTGGGTGTGGGCCCTCTTTCCACATGATCGGTGGAGATGTTTCTCACTACTCTACTAGAAAACCCACCTTAGGTTTTGTCACCAAACTTGGGTCCTTAATACCACGATGGATGTCATAGAAACCTAGAACTGGGGTTTCTTCACTCAATTAGGAAAGATAATATCCCTTTATCTATGTCACATTTGAAATCCATTTTATAATATTCTTGAATGTTAACAAGACATATCATGGTTAAACAGGCATATCTGGGGAGCTTCTTGAAGAATAATATGAAATTGAAAATGACTCAATCATATAATATTGTTTTACCATTGGATTCCCTACAACCTATATCATTAAATTTTAAAAATTATGTTGTTAGAGTTCTAGTGTATAGGTATGTCGGATTTCACCTCAAAACTAGGTTCCCAGGCCTAAGATCTGAAATTGAGAAACTATAACATGGATCGAAAATTTTCCAAAACTAAACCTCACAACCAGTCTAATTATAAACACCAACCCAAAGTACATACCACCTCTAATACAACTATATCATGATAAGATACATTTGGTCTCACCTATCTTGAATAAATTCATTTTTGACACCCCAAGCTAGCCTCACGTAGGGTAGGTGCTGAAGAATAGCACTTATTAAGCTTATAACTAAATTGTGAGGCCTTATCTTAGGTACTTATATGCGGACACACAACCAACACCCTTAAAAATCGAATATATATAATAAAATATGGAAACATCTAAAGTGCAAACCATGCATTCTGAAAAATATAAGAAAACATAAATATAAAATAGTTAAATAAAAAATGATATATATGTGAATAATACACGTTCAATAAGAAATGAGGTCCCAACGTGACAAAAACATTGAAAAGGGAAAGACTAAAGGGATCCATCCTCAAAATATATGTGGATAACCACTGAACATGGTTAGTAATATGAACCACTAATATTTACCAAGACTAGGTGAACAATGGTCACCATTGATATGTATTTCATCTTCATAAGTTAAAAAATGTGTGTCAAAATACCTTGAATGGTTTATTATATACATGTCATATAGGATGTTAGGAAAATGAAAAAGGAAAACCAGTATGAATAAATAATATATTTCTCAAACCGTAATAAATATGGTAAATAAAACCCAAAATCATATATGATAAAAAATAAACCAAATAAATTGGAAGAATGGTGGTATCAATCATCCAACTTATCTAATAATGATGTGTCTTCCCATAGCTCCAAATTTCCCATCTATAATCCAACAACCACATAAAATCTTATAATAAAAATAATGGAGGGAATTCTCAAAAAACTATTTTTATAGCCATGATGGAACTCAATCATCTCAATTCATCTCATGTAACCTCTCAATAACCATGTGAAGGGCCCACACATCGCCACTACGATCAATTTCTACGGAGGAACTATATCTAGTGGAGAAAATTGTCCACATTGGACGTAGAGGGTGGTAGTATCACTATATTGTTAGAGGGACCATTACTTATGTATTATGGGATGGTGTGGGTACTAGATATATAGATTTAAATGATTGGTATACCCACACCCTATAGATAAATAGGTTAAACGATCCATGAACCACTTGGAAGACCACACTAAGACTCAACCACTAGGTAACCATTGTTATAGAAGCTTCCCTCTAGAATCATCTCATGCCGTGTATTTAAAAATTAAAATAACTCTACCATATCATTCTACGTGGATTAAAACAGAAGATACATTATGTGTTGTCCTAAATCTGTTCTTCAAAAATTTAGGTATACTAGGTTGATGGTATTGAGGGGAGTACAAAATGTGTCCTACATGTGTACAAGATGTGTCACACCATGAAAAGATTTGTTTGTGTCCCCTCACTGGATTTGGTTTGAAAAATTAATATAATTGATTTGTACATAGTTTCACATGGAATGTGACTCTACCTTGACACCTTGGCATTTACTTTACTGGACATGGAATGGATAATCTGGTGAATCTACAAGGTATTTAAAATGAATCACACAATGTGTACATTCACCAGATATCTTGGGAATCTACAGAAGGTAAACATATCATTTCTCCATGTACATATATAGGATGTTACCCCAATGGTAAATTGTGTATTCTGAGGATGTAGGGACCTTGGTGTGTGCCTTTGAAACCTGGATTTGCTGGCTATGTAGCATTACACATGTAGTCCCTAGGCGGATGACAATGTGTATATCAACATGGGATTTTGGGATTGTTCCATGGGAACATGGATCAGTCACTCAAGCCACATAACATTCAATGTTGACCATCTATAGGTAGTCTGATATTTAACTCATCCAAAAAACTATCCATTGTGAGTACCCAAACTGCATAGTGTGTTCCTCTAGGTTGCATGGTATATAGTAAATAATTTTGTAGAAATAAAATTCCATTCACATGGATGCTCTATTTTTATTCACCACCACTTTCATCTCTATTTCACCACCCAAAACTGGAGGTATTCATCATTATTCGTCATTTATTGTCCTCTAGTGGCTGGTAAATGGGATTCTAGTTACCAAATCCGTAACTATCATAGCATATTCCATAGTTTGGTGTCTGATATCTTGATACCCTGAAATATATCAATAGAACGCATCAATACATATAGAAACACTACTTTGTTGTTATTGACACATCCTCTAGGAATATTATGGTTTGATCAATCTCAAATATGGACCAACAATTTCAAATCACCAAATATGGGGGGGGGTCAATGTTGAAGAGCAAGAAGAACATTGGTGGGGAAGAAATCAGAATGAATGTGAGATCATAATTTTCCTATAAATTCCTATCCAATTCTTATCAAATTATAAAAACCAATGGTGGAAAATATTAATTACCAAACATTTATAAATAGGTACAATAACACAAGTTAAATTCAAGGCTCATGTGAGGAAAAAATCACAAAACATTTTTTCAAATTAAAAATATAAGATTAAAAAATTAATCAAATGTGTGAACTCAAAAAATAATGATTCCAACCTCAAATTTAGATAGATCACTTGAAAATAACTTGTTTGTTCCTTTTTTTGGGAGATCTAGGAATATCATTTGCAAAGAAGAACCATTTGCATAGCGATTTTCAAACTCTGGTCCATTGTCATTCATAAATGGATCCCCCACTTAGCTCCTCTAATCTCCAAATGTTATGAATATAACATTTGGTATTTTTCATAATGATTCATATATAGTGGGGAATTAGTTTTAAGTTATTTATGTGAAGTAATAAAATTAATTAATTAATCAATTAACACATTTGATGAAGGTCGGCATCAACCAAACATCCAACACTGTCAAACTTTATGTCACACCTAGATTAAAACCTATTTTCAGAAAACAATAATGGACTAAAATTACTTATCTAAGGACCCAACTAGTGCTCAAACTATTTTAACAAAATGTATGTGTTTGTGTGATCATTAATATATATTAATATTATTAACATACTAATTCTAGGGGCATATGATACCCAAACATAGCACCAAATTCGATGAAAAATCCTTATATATATAGAAATATCTAAACAGCCCAATAAAATTGGATTCATTACAAAAACTATAATTTTTATAATTTAATTTTAATTAAGAATATAAACAGTAATGAAAATCCATTTTTTAAAAGTGAATTTTTAAGTTTAGAAAATAATTCACTTCCATTCATTCCTTTTTACAAACCATTAAATGAATGATGAAATATATATTTAATAACTAATTTATACAATAAAATAAAATAGTTATTCAATATATTTTAAATTAATTTATTAATATTACAATTTATTGTGTGCATATGTTTTATTAAGAAAAAATTATTTTAATCCCAAAAATTAACACGAACTATAACCAATTTATAATGAAGAATAATTTATAAATAACTATATTTTTCCAATTAAAAGATATATAGGTTAATTTAATATTAATTTTTAAACCTAAATAGATATTTAATTAAAAATAAATAGTATTTTTATAAAAATCTGTACCTTTTACTTGTAATTAAAAAATAATTATTTATATAAAAATACTAAAAATAAAACCTAAGCTAATATTGAATTTCTATTTTTAATAATTATATTCTTTAACTAATAAATGTTTTAAAAACATTGTACAAATTAATTATAAAATCACGGGTTCATAAAAATATTCTATTGTATTAAAAATTGTATAAATATACAAAAAATTATTTTTATTTTATGTAAATAGAAATATATATAAATTATTGGGGTGTTACACATATTCTCATTTATGATGGAAATATTTATCATTTAGTAATGTTATTAAACATTTACCAGTACTACATGTAGTTCTATTTTAAGGAAGCTTATTATGAAATTTGTTTCATTTACTATGGAAATTTTCTTATTTCATATTCTTTATTCAAGATAGATATTTATCTACTGATAAGTAATATTGTTTATATACTATCTTACTTATTCAATATATGTGGAATAAATTTTACGTATGTATGTGATGAATTGGACATCAATATAGATTTACCCATTATGCTTTTAAAGGTTTTAGGACACTATCAATTAGAAAACTTAGTCGGGTATTTGGTGTAAACTTTCAAATTATTATAAATTTCATGTAAAAAAGGACTTCATTGTCATGATAATAATTTTATGTTATGTGGACATGAAAAAAGAATCATGATGTATGAAATTATTCATTTTCTTCATTATTTTTTCAGTTATTTTGATTGATTCAATTGATATATTGATATTTTCCATAGATATATTTTAAATATCATATTTTTTGATTAAGTGGTTTGTATATTTCTTAACCACTCTAGAATATTTTTTATTCCATATTTTGTTATGATATCATCATTTGTATATAGTACCTTATATAGTATCTCATATAACATTTTATTATTTTTTCCCATTCCCATAATTTAGAGAATGTATCTTTAAATGGTCTATAATTATGAAATAATGTGCTTTAATATATTTTTTTCTACTTTAATATAGAAATATTTTTTATAGTCTCAAAATACTAAAACACTAATCAATACTACATGTTCAGACCCCTTGTATCTCGTACCAATGTAAAAAAGTAAAAACAACTTTTTGTTATTGGATTTTTGGTTGGTACATTTAAGATATTCACAATTAAAAAGGTTCATGGTAAAAATCAAACAATCCTCATTATATCCCACAAATAATATTCCTGAAGGACTCTATACATCTTATTAATACTAATATAAACAAATAAAAAATAGTTTTATCTTTACTCAATGATTAATTCTTCAACTGAAAACACCCCATGAACACACAAAATCTTACCAAATATAATAATGTACTCTTCGTCAACATCATACTCGGGAATTATTTCATCCTTAACTAATTATTCCTTTATTTTCAACGTATATTCTTCATTATGAGAATTCATAATTAATTATAATAGGGATGATACTACCAATTCCTATTCAAAAGTGTAGAAGTTTCTATATATGAAAAATAAACACAAACTTTCATTGAATCATTATCAAATTGATCATGGTTTAAATTTCATATTTTTTATAATGAATTTTATTTTCCACTAAAGGCATAAGCTACAATGTTAGATTTTACATGATAATAGGGAATCATTTAATTATAATCTTCTATCATTTCCAACCATATTCTCTACCTTATGTTTACATGTTTTTGACCGAATATATATATATAAATTTTATTATTAGTATATATTTCATACTTCTAACCATATAGAATATATCACCATATATTTATATAAAAATCTACTATATCTAACATAGGATAATTTGATGGATCGATCTGTTCATGGGATTTCAATTGGCATGATTCAACAAAAATAACTAATCATTATATATAAAACAAATAATTGTCACTCATTGAATATTATCTATAAGTGAAAAATCCCTCATATCCTAATATAAGAACTTACACGAGAAAACTAGCCATAATTGTTTTATGTCTTGATAGTATTCTTCATATTCTTTTCAACATATGAATTTAAGTCTCACCTGGGTTTTCATGGTATGTAGTAAAGGGAACATTTCATTGTTTTTAGAAATCCATTGGCAGTAATATGCTAATATATAAAGTCTTAAAATCTTAGTGACATATATATCAGTTTTCCACTCCTCCACCACTTTATTTTATAAGGAATAATTGTTATTCCATATTTAAATCAATATGACTATGGAATAAATCAATTGTAACAAAAATTAACATTACTTAAATTTTACATGCAACTTATTTTATTTTCCAATCTAATTTGTTTTCATATTTTTTCCATGGCCCCTATAAATTTTATAATATACTATAATTTCATCAATTAATACCCAAAAACATTACCTAAGAACTCATAGAAAACTCTATTTATAAGATTTTTCAATAAAATAGGTGCATTAATTAACCCAAAAGGAATAATCAAAAACTCATAATAACCTATACATATATGAAACATTTTCCTCTAAAATACCTCATCCTTCTCATTTAGCTATTTTATATAGATTTCATGCCCACCTTGGGATTATAATGAACACATTGGATGTGGTCAATGAATTAATTGATATGGGGAAACATATAACAATTTCTAATTTTAATGATATTTAGTTATATATAATCAATGAAATATGTCTTGGAATTATCATTTCATTTTAAAAAAATAAGAGAACCCCAATTTTAAGTTCTAAGTTAGATAAAACTCTTTTCAAATAACCCTTTTTAGCCCCACTGGAGGAATTCTATAAGGATGTTTTTATATTTTCAAAGAATCATGATCAATGTAAGTGGTGAGAACACCTGGAATATCATTATGGAATAAATGGTGCGGTTATCTTAATAATATTATGAATATTTCTAGTGGAAAATAACCCCAAAAGGTGGATCTATCTTCCAAAAACATGTATGTTGATATATTATAAAAATAGAGTGACTTGAAATCAAGAACTATAGAATCTTCCCTCTTCTCCACCAAAATAAAATCATTCATAAAGACCACTGATGCAGAAAAAAATACTTCTTGCCTCCCTGAGGAACACTAAACAATGGATTTTTAAACATATATTAAGGATACATAAGAATATAAAGTGTTTATAGTTCCTTCTCATGTGATATAAGCAGTTCTCAAGAAAATATGATGCTTCAATTCCTTTTCATGAAAATTTTGATATTATTTAGATCAAAAAATAAGATGAAAATTATCTACAATATTTATTCATGAATAATAGAAGACATCGTGCCTCATATATTTTTTCAAATTCAATGATTCTTCTTTATAATATATCATATGTGATAATGTCTATTTGGTATTATTCATTGAATTAATATAAAAAATACATGAAAATATATATTGAACCATCCATTGGTTCATAGCATGATGAAACTATTTGGGAGAAATTCTAAACACTGTTTCATTGCATGCAACTCATATATGCATCTCATTCATATTATGATTATGTATATATATAAGAAATATATATCATATAACATAAATTATGAAAGCATCATATACATTATAATATTAATGAATCATATGAATGAATTAATAAGTACACTATAGTACATATATATATTATCATATACTATATATAAACTATTTATATCACACAAATTCATACATTCATCACATGGATGTATTTTAGAACACATCAAAAACACACCCATTTTCAATTAAATTCATTGAGGAATTTTGTAAAAACATCACAACTCTATAAATTTTTCCAAAATCATTTGGATAAGGTTTAATTAATTTATCTTCATTTAAAAAAATTATAATGTGTTCTTCATATCAAAGGTCCTAACTATGTTACACTGGTGGCCACAATATCATTGAAACAAATATAAAATCTATATTTCATAGTTGGAAGAAATGTGTGTCCTCTAGTAATAAATCATTTATATTTAAGATTCCAAGGTTTCAGTTGTGGTCTCCATAATACATACTAATATCTATATTTGAATATTTAAACAACAGTCGATATCATATGTATCATATGAATACCAATATATTACCATTGTATATGAAATCATGGTTCCACTGGATATGGAACATGTCAAACTAGTATAATTTTTTTCATATTTTCTTGATTCTCCAAAACATTCTAACTAAATAAATAAATATATCCCATATCATTTATCTAATACACGAGTACATCGCTTTACCATCATCAAAGTAGTCTAAAAAAACAATATGTGACTCAACTATGAATGGTCAAACATTTAGATTTTCCAAATTAATCAATGTATGGATGTATTTACATGTCATAAAAAAATCTATTATAGTTGTTCTCTAATAGACTACAAGACGAAAAACATTTTAACCTATCTCATATAAGGTATGTTCATATATTGAATTCTATATGTAGTATATCAAAGTATGAAGGTTCTCGTGATTTTTATCTTTTTAAACTCATGTAATAACGATTTATAATTAATATATACCCCTACGTATATATATATATATATACATATTAATTTATGTAATTCCATAAAATATACATTGTATGTTCAATCCAATTAATAAGCCACTAATTAATACCTCATTTATACACTAATTATACCTCGTCTAAAAATATTTTTACTTAGTATAAGAATATAGAAAAGATAATTTGAATATATAATAATAACCCATAATACCATGTGATGATTATTGATTAATTATAACTCAATGTCAAGCTTTAAAAGGATATTATCATTTCTAAATTCACATAATATAAACTATATGAAAAATTAATTAATTTTAAATGATGATTTCCTTTAATATAATCAAATGATATATTTACAACCATTAAAACCAATCTCTATTTGGTATTACATCTATATATTCTATAAATATCTCATACTTTTTGAGGTAAAGGTTTCATCAGTGGATCTATAATATTCTCCTTTCTAACCACCAGACTTATATTTACATTTCTCCTCTCAATGATCTCCCATATTAGATGGTACTTGAAAAATATGTGTTTGTCCCATTGGGGGTAATGTGGTTCCTTATCTTGAGAAACAAGACCATTATGGACATAATATAGATCAATATATCTTTCGTTTATAGGAACCACCCAAATTTTATAAATTAACTCCTCGATCAAAAACATCCTTCATAGAATCTAATTTAGTTTTTGATTTTGATTTTTTGTCAAGTATTCTATAGTGGATTTCATGTAACTCTTCCAACTAACTTATCAACTATTTAAGAAAAACTCTATTCCATATTATGAATTTATATCAAAATAATTGGATTAGAATCAAGGAGATTCAGACCCATTTACACAATTATTGTCATTTACCTTAAATACCAAGAACATATCCTTAGTCCTTATCAAGTTAATATGTATTTTCTTCAGAGAAATCTAGTAACTCTAACAATTATTGGATTGGTATCTACATGTTAAACTTGAAACATAAGATATATTTGGTCGATTACTCAATATGAAACACATGATAGATCCTACAGTGGATAGATAAGGAATCCTATCCATCCTTTCAAACACTATAGAAATATCCTGAGTCGTTCTATTATTTTTCCCTTCCAAGTTGGAAAAACAAATTCTTATAATATTCTATTCTAAACCACTTTAGTACTATAAATATAATGGTTCTAAAACATAGTCCAAGAAAACTCTTAGATGTATCTCTATAGATATTCATTCCTATAATGTAAGATTATTCACCCATGTATTTCATTGAGAAACATTTACCTAACCACACATTTACTTATTTGAATATTTCAATATAATTTTTGATAACTAGAATATCATCTACCTATAGTAACAATAATACTATTATAATCCATATAACTAAGTTATATACACTGTAATTATCTTCCTTCTTAATGAAAATAAAAATTTTTATTACACAATTAAATGGGATATTCAAACTCCTAGAATCTTTCTTTATCCCATAAATGGACATTTACAGCATGGAAAACTTTGTATACCCATTTGGAACATCGTAACATTTAGTTTGTATTATAAAATTGTCTTCATCTAAAATCTTGGGTAGACAAGTTGTTTTGACATCCATTTGATATATTTTAAAAACATAATGAGATTATATGGATAACAATATTTTAATGGAATTCATCATCACATTAGATCACAACGTTTCCTTATAATATAATGATTTTTCCAATAATTTTTTCCACTTGAAATGATTTATTGGTAGAAGCTCTTCCCTCCATGTCAAGTTTCCATAGAAAATACACCTATAACATATGGGTATTACCCCTTCAGGTTTATCTACCATGTGATAAATGTTCTCAGTGTACATGGAGTTCATTTCAGATTAAATTGAATTCATTAATTTATTATAATTATAAAAACTCTAATCCTTAATATAAAATTAATATCTCATTTTTCTAAACAATATAAAAAGGGGGAATTTTTTATTAGAATGGAAACTATAATAGTTATCCAATTAAAATATTAACCCATAGGGTAACCATAGATTATATGTGTCAAATTATATTGTTGAAACTCCTAATCCATTACTAACCTGAATATCTACTTTACCCATTAAAAATTCCCTCGTATGTTTGAGTTTGTGGTTGATAGTAGAAATATTTTATACACACCTCATATATAATAATTATGAGTTAGAGTTGGTGGAATTATTATCTATTAAATTCACAATAAAAATCTTTTAATGTTTATCATTCATAACACTTCTCAATCTATGATTTCAATCCTTAAACATTTTATAAGACATACATATTATAATTATCAAAATTTCTGTGATTATGTTTCCCAAAATATAAAAAAAAGTTATATTATTGGGTGGGTATCATTTATTATATAGTTTAATTATGGAATATAAAGAATAATTATCCAACTAAAATTGATGTACATGAACTTCCTGTCCTTATATTGATCTAGTATCTATATTTCACAATGAAATTAGTTTTTTATAGTGTTCATGTCAACGCTTGCTTTTTAAGGTAGAGAGTCATCCCAATCATAATAGTTATGACTCTTAGATATCTAAGAAAAAAAAATTATCTTAATTCAGCATATGGAATCACAAACCTATATTCTTATGATATTACAACTCATGGTGTTTCCCAACAATGTTTCTTGCAAAAAAACTAAAGTGACTAAAAAAGAAAGGTTAGGGGCACCCTTATTCGATAGGACCTACCAAAGGATGATCCAATGTAACCCATTACACACATGACATACAATAGATAGTTTAGGGGCACTCTGAAATTGATTAACCTGCCTTATTTAAGGATATTTTACATGAAACGTTTCACATTCATGGGAATAGATCGCATAGCCTTTGGGGGTTTTATTTTTATACCTCACAATTTATATATACATCATATTCATTTTAAAAAAATAAATATTACATACTATGTAATCATTATATTATTATATTTTTTCTTTTTCAGTATGAATGCTTATAAAATATTAGTTTTGAAATCCATATTCCAACTATAAAATTTAAATTTTCACAAAATATATATTTCAAACAATTTATACAACTTAGAAGTTCATGTTTCTCAAAAATAAAAGTATCAAAACATATTCAATAAAATCTAATTGCATCATATTGATAATTTACATGAATTTTTCATGTAAAGGAATAAATTTTACATTAAACATAAAAATTTTACATGAGTAATTTAGGATAAATAATGAAATGTATCCGATTTTTGAGCGGGTTGAAAAGCCTCAACTTATTTGAATTTTTTGAGTTTGGTGGTCATGACAACTCTTCTCTTTATCATAAAAACCAATTTTTGAGATTTTTATTCATCTAATTCCTTTTTTTTATATTTGATTTATGGATTCGTAAGTTCCTTGGTGTTTTAGGTGCATTTTTGGTGTGGAAAGACTCAGAAACATTGTTTTAGGAAACTATAGACAAAGGTACATGGTTTGGAAAAACCGTGTGGCCTACAAGGAGAATCCATGTTCCCCACATATGCATTGAGCATTGTTTTTTAAACAATGTGATCCTAAATTAGGTTTTTAAATAGGTGTTTTAAATGGTATGCTCGTAGTTTGGAAAATTGTGTAGCCAGACTATGTGGCCCATTAAAAAGTGGTAAATTGCATATCCACCCATTCCTCCTTTGATTATTTTTCTTCCTCTTTTCTTACTCCTTCTACAACGTGCACATGGGGTTCTCCTCCCTTTTTTATATCTCCAAAAAATTTAGGCATCTTCATTATCTTATCTAAAATTCATGATTTTTTTGTCTCCTTAGAATCCCATCATAAAGGCCTTCAATTAGCTATCTCTTATTTTTATTTTACATCTCTATTAATAATGTTATGTTCATTCAAGATCTTTTACCCTATTTTCAAGGAAGTCATCTAGAATTTTAATTTATCTCGTTTTATCATGAGTTACTAGATGATATCATACAAGTCAGTTCCCATGAGTATTAGGTTGGTGGTTCCTATATTTATCCTTGATTTTTTGTATATTTTGGGGGTGTGATATGTATTCACCATGAGGGATGAACGAATGAGACTCCATTAAATTAATGTTTTATTTAATTTTATTGAATTTCTTATATGAGATTCATATGTACATGCTCATACTACACTACAAATTGGAAATCATTTTATGGGGATTGGACTATCTTTGGAAGTATAGTCATGGTGTATGATTTAAATTAAATTGAATTGTTAATATTGATATGCTTTATTTCCATGGGAAAATAGTGGGATAATACTAACTGTTTAGGTGATTTCAATCACCTATACTAAGGTAATGTGGATTTTGATGTTGGGAATGGCCTTAAACATATGGGTTAGTGATGATCACTAGTTTGAGGAGACATGGTCATCGGATTTAGATGACGTTGTTGTTGGGATTGGTACATGGCCATGTAACTTGAGATGTTGTTGTACATCGGATTTTAACTATAATATCAAAGACGAATGAGGTGTTGGATGATGTGTATTGTGATTTTTTTATTACCGCTCATCGTGTTGGCTAACTTTCTGTTGGAGTTTTGACCACATGATTAGGACTTAGATGAGGTTTTATTGGCCAATATTTCTGTGTGGAGGCCTCCATATATTATATGGATTAAGAGATGGAATTTACTATCTGATACGATGGGGAAACTCTCCATATAAATCCAAGAGGGTGGTTATGGACCATCGTTTTATAGTGTTGTGATAATCGATTGGGGGATGAGGCTCACTGTTACACATAAAACCATTGAGTTGGGACTAGGCTGGATCAATATCAGCATGCCCTGGGACATCATTTGTTGAGACATCAGTGATTATATATAGGAATACATATATCACTTTTTCTAATTACATTGGGTTGTTTATATGACAGTTATTTTTTGAGAGGATGTCTAATAGACCAGGTACTTATTTATTGGGATTTTTGTGTGGATGCAGATATTTTATTAATAGAATGTGGTGTTGGGTGGAATGATAGTGGGTCAATCTTGAGTGTTCACTGTATATGAAATTTTTTAGGAGAATCCTTGGGCTCTATTCCATGGATCCTAGAAACTATAATTATATAGTTTAATTCATGTGATGTAATCCATATAGATAATAGGGTCCATGTGTTCAGTCTTATACCATTGATGGTTGAAGAAGGTAATTCTTCCATTTTGCTATTAAGTATAAGGGAAATGGTTTAAATATGAAATTTGTGTTATTTTCCTTTTATTTATATTCAACATACCCTTTAATAGTTGTGGATATAGGATATTCACTTGTTGGGGGTGGCCTACTAAGATTTACTCTCACACCCTACACAGGCCCCTCAGAATGTCTATATAATTAATGTATCTAAGATTGGGTAAGATACCAAGATTGGGAGCTAGATCATAGTGAACAAGTTAGACATATTTGATAGTATTATGTTTTTAGACCATTTAGTTCATCTTTATCATTTTTAGATTACTTTTGAGACTTTCATTTTTTACAAATATATAATTATGGTTTTAGTAGGTTGTTGGTGACCTAGTTTTTATTTGTATAATCTGATATGATATGTGTTTTCTATAGATGTTATTCCTTAGGGATATACACTTTGGTAAGTTAATTACTAATGTCATTGTTTATTCTTTTTCTATGCTGATATTTATTCTTATAATGTTTATGGTATTTCTTCCACTACTATATATATATACCAATATTATTATCATCGCCTATGGGTATAGTCTCACCACTATCACATCATCGTACCCACACTTCTTTTTGAAAGTGTTTGGAATTTGGGGAGGTGTGCATATGGCCCAGTGGATAACCATCCCAGAGAACCATTTATATTCACATTCTAGTTGGGGTACTACAAATGTTATCAAATAAGATTCTTTGATGGTGTTTTTTGTAGCATTACAAGTCTCAGGTATTAAAACTGTAACCCCATTTGGCTAGTTACAAGTGATATCAAATTATTTTTCTTTTTTATTTTATCATACTATTTGGGATATTGTATATTAGAGACAATGATTTAGTCAGGACTAGTCATAGATCTCAATTTTTTATTCCTACTTCCCAATTTATAGGGCACAATCCATGTTTCTAGGGTTAGAAAATTGATGTTTTGTTATATGATTCAATAGTTAATTTTTTTTTCCACCTGAAGTGGTTCACATGGGATGGATGGTTATATATGATGTATTTTTACCCTTTTCGTGGTATTTAAGGGAGGATTGATTAAGTTTCATGATACCCACGGGGGAGAATAGGATGTGTGTTTAATGTGATCATTATTAGGAACCTAAAATTCTCTATGATGGGTTGGGTTGTTTAAAATGTAAAGAAAGAGGATAAATAGGGTTATCCTACATATCCTCTTTTGGTGGCCTCCAAATCAACCAAAATGGGAATATAGTTCCAATGATATATATATCTAATGTTATATTCATGTGATATATCGAACTTACCCTTATAAGAGTAGGTATTGATGATAGAAAGGGGTGTGTTATTTAATGTGTCAACAAAGAATCAAAACAATTTTTTCTTATATATCATATTAAGTGGAATTCTATTTTGATTCCTCAGATTGATGATACCTGATATGTGATTCCTGACTCTGATTTGGGTAGGTAGTGGTCCATGTGGATGTGTTATATATGATTCCTAACTCTAATGTGTGTAGGAAAGGGGCCATCAAGCTGAGATACATGTGATAACTGACCCTGATATAGGATGGTATGGGGACTTGAGGTCGAATTTCATGAGATAGAGTGCAGTATGGGAGTGTAAGTGTAGTGATATTTTATGACTATTAAAGATTTCTATAACTATAATAAATGAATATATATATATATATATATGGTTGTTATGGTTTTATTACCTTTCTGATTGGTATTCAGCGGGATTCCACCTATACTACTTCTTGTGGAGCATTAGGAGGACAATGATTTGGTTTTGTAGGATCATTCATTGTATGAGCCCCCAGAGGGTCGATATAATCTTGTCTTTTCGGTACATGCTCTAGTACTGGATTTACAGCGGTAGAATATGGAAAAATTTGGGCCATGGCTATTTTAGTAGCTCAGGGTGAGGCTAATTCATTCCATTCAGGTTATTTACCAAATAGCCTATAGAGGTGACCCATCTGTGGAATATTAGATGTAGGAGTTCTAGTATTAGCACCCATCTTTGTTCTAGGGTGAGTTCTGACCATATATGGATGATAGATATATTGAGTTGGACCGAACCATATTTGACCAACCCGAGACACTCGGGGGATAGTCGGAGAAGCTGGCTACGTACATACTCAAAGGACTCGAAAATAACTGGTAGGATGTGAAGGTTCATTCAGTCATACATGGGTGATAATATTAGAAGTATTACAAAGCTAGTCTCATAGATTACTTCTTTTCAGAGATGATGAGGAAATACAGAACCAATGGGTTCATAAATCTCTAGTTATGGGTGCATCTATCATGGAAAATATGGTGAACTTCAAAAACATTTCATGTTTTTCCTGAATTTGGTGTAATACAAAATTTCTAGGTTTAGACATTTCAATAATGGATTGAGTCATGAAATCTAGGTGTAGGTGAATGTCTTCATGGGGACATTCTTCTCAAAGGTAGTCAATCAGGCACTGAGGGATGTGGGGAACATGAAAAACTGATTCTAATTGAGCCGGATGATGATGTTAGGTGAGATGAGGAGTGATGCATCAAGTTTTCATAAATGTTTCCTTGGGGAGTCTCAGTATGGTAGTTTGGAAAGGGACTCGGGATGACCACTAAGTAGTGGGTCTTTAGTAGTGTGATTTTAGTGCAGTCATCCAAAAAACCTATAGACCCAATCTGATCAGGTTCCAAATGAGTTTTAGGAGTATGTTTAGATGGGCTTCTTGGATTTGTTCTGTAGTAAACCTTCATGGATATATATGATACAAGGACTAGGGTAGAATCAATGATTTATGGTCAAATCTGGATTGGTACCCAGATCCTGTATGCAAGATTCAATTGCACATGGATATTCTGGAAGAGATAGTGGGACCCTATATAGGGATTAGTGTCCAGTAGCGAGTGTTGATCGATAGGTAGTACAGGCCTTCAACAGTGGATCTTTAATCTACTTTCATGTAGTTGAGAATTTTGGGTTAGAGAAGGTCGTGGATCCGATGATTGTTTGAGGTATATCGTGGGTGTGACAGAGTTTCCCTTTTTTATTTATATTTGACCAATTTTGGTGCATGAGGTTCATTGATAATGTGTTTGTACAAACCTATCATTGGTGAGTAAGATATAATTTGGTAGTATTCATAAAATATATACGAGGTGTGATTTCGTTGGGAATTATTATGTGCATCGATGTGATGTGTCTTTTTTATAAGGTGTGTAAGCATTTGGGAATCAATGCAATTCATGTTTTGAATTTGTTGAATGTATAGTGGAATTTTGATTGGGAATCCATATTTATATATTATGTAGGATTATATTGATAATCGTTTGAGGTGCATAATCTATGGACATCTGATGAGATGATAGATTTTAGGAGTTTCATGAATGACATCAATTCTTTTGGTCACCTGATGTGACATGGGAGTTTATGGGTGTCACATACTATATGACCCTTGTTTGAGAACATGATGAGGTGAAGGAATGAATATTAAACGTGGGAGTAAATTTGAATCTAGGTATGTCCATTAGACTATTGTAAAATGTTGTTTGTGTTAGAAGTGGCCAGATAGGTAACTCCTCAGGTGGGGAGCTTCTTAAGGGGAGTCGACCCGTAACTTAATAACTGGGTAGAACTGGTTGATGATTATGATATGGGTATGTTTGGTACCATATCTGGGTAAATATTAATAACTCATGGATGATATATTATAAGGTGGGGATATTGTAACACCCCGAGTTTTTTAGTGGGTAGAAAATCCCAAAGTTGTTTTTGTTTTTTGAGTTTGGTGGTCAGACCAACTCTTATCTTTATCCTCATAA
The DNA here is from genome assembly GCA_963277665.1 of Viscum album. NCBI lineage: Eukaryota > Viridiplantae > Streptophyta > Magnoliopsida > Santalales > Viscaceae > Viscum > Viscum album. The sequence continues at coordinate 19,971,803 of OY728159.1, read as the reverse complement.
ACTAATTCTAAGAGTTTGATTGACCTAAGGCCTTATTTTTTCCTTGTTTTTAAGTAAAAAGTGTTACTCATGTTTCAAGGTTATTTTCCGGTGTGGTGAGGGTCAGAATCTATATTTCAAGAAAGCGTGGAAAGAGGGTCACTAATTTGACAAACCATATAGCCTCCCGGGAGAAATTGTGCGACCCTCCTTATGCACAGATCATAGATTTTCAATTTGTGTTGAAGTGGTAACATGGAAATGTGAGTCGTGTATAGTTTTTAATATAGGTATATTTAATTATCTATTCATGGTTTGGAAAAACATTCACCTAGGACGTACATGTGTGGTTCTTGGACAGTGGGCATCACATGGTTAGAATATGGTCATACAAACAGTGTAGCCAAACCATAATACCAATTAAAATGTGTACAATAATAATTATACCCTTCCACATTTATTTTCTTTCTTCCTCATTTATTCGTACTTCCACCACGTACACATTGTGTTATCCTCCCATGTTTCTCTCATGTAGTCATTAAGGTATCTTCATCATTATAGATCTAATTTGTGCTCCATTCATCTCATTGGAAGATAATTTGTACGAACTTCAATCTGTGAACATTCTTTTGTTTACTTGTCAATAAAAAATTCTAAATCTATGTGGTCTCTGTTACACTATTTTTAGGGTGTTAATCTAAAACACTAATTTTTCTATTTTTATCTCTAGTTAAATAATAATATCAAATGAGTGAGTGCCTATGAGTACAAGTTAGATACTAAACATATTTCTCCATGATTTTGTGGATGTTTTGGGGTGAATTGTATATATTATATATGGTTTTACCAATCAAGACCCTAATAAATTAATTTATGTTTTTATTTTAATAAAATTTATTATATGAGATTCTTAGGGGAATGATCTGGGTACACTAAAAATAGTCAATCTGGGGAAGGGGCTTAGCCCATCATAGGTATTTTAGGCTAGTTGTATGTTTTAAATTAAATTGAATCATTAATATTGATATGGTTTATTTCCATGTGAATGTGATGGTCTAGGCCAACGGATTGATGTTATATTGATTACCTACACTAAATTGATGTCATTTATTGGGTTATGCATGGTCAAATAAAAATGGGATGATGATGATCACCAGGTTGTGGTGACATGGTATTTGGATTGAGGTGATGAGGCTATCCTGATGGTTTTATATCCTGTGTAGCTTGAGATAGTGTTGACGATCGGGTTTTAGCCACATGGTAAAAAGGGAATGAGTTTTTTGATGATGTGGCTTAGGATTTTTGGTGATTGGTTCTCACCATGTTAGCTAATTCACCATTGGGGTCAAGTTCGCAAATTTATGACTCAATTGAGTTTGTGCTGACAACTTTTTTTGGGTGGAGGCCCCAATAGATTATGCAGCCTAGCTGATGGTGTTGACCACCATATGTGAATGGGGTGCTCACTATATAAATCCATGACCATAGTAATGGACTATCAACATATGGTTTTGATACCATCAGTTTGGGGCTGAGGATCACCATCACGCATAAGGACCTTATTTAATGACTTGGGAGGACAAATATCAACATGCCTTGGGATGTATACTATTCAAAAAATAGTGATTATAAATTAGAGGACAAATATTGATGATCCTTAGGACATTGGGTTGTCAATCTGATAGGGATATTTATAGAAATGGTCTAAGGGACAAGGTACTTATTGTTTGGTTGTTCCATATGGATGTAGAATATTTGATAGATGGAAAGATGTTCCATGTGATATGATTAGGGGTGGAACCTGAGGGTTCACCATATATGAGATTATTTAGGGGTTTCCTTGGGAACTAAACAATGAATCCTATAAACTATAATTATATATATGCAAACATGTGTTGTATTCAATATATATAATTGGTGGAAAATGTTCAGACCTATAATGATGATGTAAAAAAAAGATAAGGATTTCTTATGGATGTTGAGTATAAGGGAAGTGGTTTAAATATGAAATGTGTATGTGATTCATCATTTATTTATATTCATGATACACTTTTATAATTAAGGATATATGGTAGGTACATGTTGGTGGTGGATTACTGAGAATAATTTTCACACCATACATGATCCATTCATGATATGTGTAGACTGTATGTCGATGAGATCATGTAAGGGACCGAGGAAGGGTTCTAGACTTTAATGATAGAGATGGAAATTTTTCATGGATGAGTGGCAGTGGATTATGGTGGATCTTTTACAACTACTGGAGTTTACTTTTTATCCTTCAGTGATTTATATATATATATATATATATATGTATATATATTATTATGGTTGACCATGAGTGACCTGGTTTATTTTTTTTGTATTACCAGATATGATATGATTCATCTACATATGTTATGACTTTAGGTTATACTTTTTGGTATATTTTTTGCCACTATCATTGTACATGCTTTTGTTGTGTTGATATTGTTTCTTCTTCCATTTATTGTCTTTCTTATACTGTTATCTTTATTTATGGTCCATTATTATTATAGCAACATAATTTTATAGTCTCCTCACTATCAGTTCATTAGACCCTCACTACTAGTCTGAAAACATCGGTGTATAGGGAACTGTGCCTATGGCCTAGGGGGAAATTGGCCCAAAGCACTATTTAAAGTGGCCTCTAGGTTGGGTCTCTATAAATAAATATCTAACGATGTTCATTTTCTTAATAAGGAATATTCCTATATTCTTGTATGTAGTCTAACACCTAGTCCCTCTATGCAAGTATACTTTACCTATGAGGGAATCCAATTCAGGATACCACTAACACCTAAAATTAATTAAATATATTCAATAATTTTCTTCAATCTCATAACATTATAAATAAAATAGAAGTCATAGTAGATGAAAATTAAATATTATGATTTCAACCCTATAATGGGAAAGAGAGATTTATCCTACGAGTAATTTATCAAATAAATTCATCATACCCAATATCCACATTTTATAAGACCCTAGAAAATCATGATAGGGAACGGGTGATTTAAGGTGTTGGCTTTTTATTTAAATGTGATAGATCTTGTCCCCAAGTTGGTAGTATCCTATTAAACATGTCTTATGGAATCATGCAATTTTCAAACATCCAGATACAGAAATAGAAATAAAATACAACTGTTTCACCTAGATCACTACTTAGTGATAGTCCAAGGGTCATACTATAATGTTGAATCGGTCGTACCTGAATCCTATAAGCTTTACATGGTTTTCTAGATTACAATTATTCATAAACTTTTTCTTTGTTACAGAATCACTACCTTTAAATGAATTTTATTAATAGAACATTTTCTCTATCAGGTCACTTCAATTGAATCCCCATTGTTCATTTTCATGGGTGATATATTACTCAGTTTATTGACTTGGAGTCTGCATCAATATATTATGAATAGAATTATTTATACCTAATTATAATGGGACAACAATTTCAACATATTCTTGAATTAATGAACCGGATAGCACTATTCACTAAAACCAGTTTTTCAACACAACTATTTAAGAAACATATTTCCTTCTTAAATCCCCCTTATTATTCAAAATATGCTTATGCCACCTCAAAATCACATGATTTCGTGAAACTCATAGCCTTCATTATGCTCTCATCCTTCACCGAATTCCAAATTATCATGAATCTCTTATTCTTCATGAAACATTATTTTTGGAAATTCCACAAGTTATATTAGTTACTAACCTTATTTTTCATGAAACATGTGTTTTCAAAGAGTTTTTTGTTCTTTAAGAATTATCTTTTTGAAGGACCTTCATGAAATTAGAGTGATTCACCCTTTTTCCAAATACTCTACATATCTCAAATGATGTGTGTAAAGATATTTATAGATAATGACCCCTTAGTGAAGAAATCTAGATCACTATAGGATTTTCTCAAACCACTTAATCTTTGTTCAGAAATCTCCTTTTCTTTGTGAAATTATTGTGAAATTGTTCTCTTTAGGAAGATTATCGTATTCACGTAGATTACAGCCTTACCATCATGCCTCATCCATTATTCATGAAACATATTCTTTGTCAGCATATAATCCATTGTGAAACTATATTTCTTGATGAATCTTGTTATCATTGATAAACTTATATAATCATGAAATTTATTCCATTATCATATTATTATAGATATTTCCATGGAAATCTATTCTTTTCAAGGACCACATCCTTTCTCCATATTTTTCGATCACAAAATTTGGAAGAACTAAAAAAATGAAAATTTAAAAATGAGATACACATAAACCATAATATTAGTTGTATTGGAAAATAAATGATCAAAGAAATGTTTATTAGAAACAAACACAAAAACAGTTTTTTTTTCCTGTTTTGACAATCCTTGGTTAGAACAATCACACCCTTTGGATTTGCTAGAAATCTGAAGATAAATTCAATAAAGCACATACCTCAATCAAAAACTTGATAGGTGTGAAATAAATAATCCATATTCCTAATTTTATGCTATAAAATATTGGTGTGGAAATTAGAGAGTAGAAAAGTGGGCTCCATGCCTCGAGAAACCACATACCAATCCATCAAACAAACAATTCACTGAAATTCAGCTATCCCACCATGTAAATAAACCCAATAAACCTATATCATGACCTTGGTACAAAAAAAGTCCCATATATCATATATTTTCTATATACTGGCATCATATCCACAAATAGAATAAAAATTTTAGAAAAAAATGGGTAGAAGGTATAAATCATAACCTTCACATGAAATGGGAGGTGGATGACCACAGATGGTCGACCAACATTTCTCAAACATTGGTGATACCAAGGGCTTACTAATGATTTCATCCACTTGATAATTAGTTCTAACATGATTCATTTCAATACCACTGTGTTCATCATTTTATTTGATGAAGTGATATCTGATCTCAATATGTTTGTTTTGAGAGTCTTTACCAGCATTTTTGTTAGATCGATCACACTCTTTTTTTCATAGTGTATCGTCGTTTGGTTCTTCACTTCAAGACCAATATCCATTAGTTGTTTCTTCATCCACAATACTTGATTGAATTTCATTTTAAAAGGGATATACTCTACTTCATCAGTACCATGATAAGTAATTTCTTGTTTCCAACTCAACCATCCCAGACATTTGTTTACAATGAAGAATTCACCCCCACTTCTAAACATTAAATCAACTATATCTATTGTACAATAAATATCATCAAATGATTATAATACTTTATCTCCCCCAATAAAATGAATAACACATAATATAGAGTACCTTAAATGTATATCATGATCATTTTAACTACTACAAAATGCTTCTCTATTGGATTACTTTGGAAGCGAGCCACCAATCATGTTTCAAAGACGATATCTATTTATGTTTCAATCAAGTTTTATAATCATTTAATGATAAAATTTTAGATGGTGGGATCCACATATTTCTCATCCTATAGATATCCATGTTTTATCCTAACCACAATCAGAGTCGACATTGGTATGTATTCATGGATAATGAGTTTCATTAGAAGTTTTCTAGCATAAATTTCAATAGAAATTAAATTCTAATCCTTTTTTTCAATCACCTAAACCCCTAATAATAATGGTTTCCCCAATAATAGTCTTTTTAAATTATTATATCATGTGATTAGAAAATTATTCCACTAATCCATGCCTTCTTCCACTAAATATAATGTCATCCACATACACAAGAACCATAAATTTATCTCCTTGAGTCTTACTCACATTGATATTATGATCAATGCCACCAATTTTTAATTTTATCCTTATATAAGAATCTATTTGACAATACCATGATTTTGGTGCCATTATTAACCCATAAATAGACTTCATTTATCAAAAAACCTTCATTTAATAATATCAAATATGATAACCCACTGGTTGTTCATTATTGACTTCTTTTTCAAGAAATCCATTTAAGATTGTTGTTTTAAATTACATATGATAATATTTATACCATATTTGAATTTAAATAGATAGGAAAATCCTAATCAACTCAGGTCGTTCTACTAGAAAAATTTTGTATTCAATATCAATTCCATCAATTTTTATTATCCATTACACAAAAATAATGCCTTATTTCTGATCATATTTCCCATATCATAAACTTTTCTTAAAATCCACTTTATTCCAAAAATATTTGTTTGATATCGTAAAAAGATACAAATTTTTGTTTTTAAAAATATCATATAGTTATTAATTCAAGTACTTAACCTAGTATTCATCTTTCACTTCTTATTCAAATGAGGTTGGTTCAAAAATTGATAGGGAGGAGGATGTAGTTCATTTTTAATTATCCTTTTCTATGTAGGTTTCATCCAATCCTGAATGATGTTGTATCTATAAATTTTTTTAAATTTTATTTCTCTTTTAGTCTTTAAAATATTTTCTTGATCTTTCATTTCAAATTTTGTTATAATTATAATTCATCATAATTTTTTAGAACCTTGAATGTTTAGGTAGACATACGAAAAAATTTATTTGAATTTACCCCTCTTCCAATTTTTTCATCTTCATCACTCATATCATCATATGAGATATGCAAGCTATTCATAGTTTTACCCAAAATAATTTTTACATCAATTATCTCCACGATATTTCTAAGATGATTATTGTATAATTTTTAGGATTTAATCTTTATTAGGTTTTCATGGAACATTCCCACATCCGTACAATCATTATACCTTACATGATGTATTTATCTATTTTATATGAAAATTTTCCTTATATAAACATAAAAATACTTTAGTGAGGGATTCCTTTAATTCCATATCTCATATAGCATCTTGTCCTATCGGATAAATATCCTTGTTCTATTTTCAGTGTACTCAACAACTTGATTAGACTCCTTCCAATAATGATAAGAAATAAAACTCTCAATCAGCATAGTTCTGACCATATTAATAACTTTTAGATTATTTTGTTCAACAAACCCATTTTGATGAGGTTTTATCACTGAAGACAATTCATTATTTTTCTCATGTTTTTCAAGGTCATTTTCAAATTCAATGGATGTGTACTCTGTTATATTTTTATGTCACAAACTTTTGACTGTGAGGCTATTTTTATTCTCAAATCATCAAACATATCTCTTCATGCTATCAAAAACATTCATTTTCTAATGCATAAACATCATACATTCCATTATAATATTATCATAAAAAAAAATAATTTAGTACCCCTCTCCATATATCCTATCCACATTTATTAGAAAACACATATCTGTGTGAATGAGATCATGTAGATGTGATGCCCTTTTGTTCCATGATAGATATGTATTCTAGACTATCATTCTTCACATAAAAGAATAAAATGTAATTTATAATTCACATTTCATATTGGAAATGTCATTAAGAGCATGTAGCTTGTATATTTCCTCCATGATCTATTGATAATGTGACCCAACCTCTACTTACACATGTTCTTTCCTCATTAGTTGTTATGAAATAAGTGTTTTATTTACATTCAATGTGGTATAAATTAATATTTTTCCTTCATACATTAATAATATAACTACATATCTTCCATTTCATTGTGCACCTCATTTGATTAAATGTAACTACCATTCATCAGTCATATAGTTGACTCACACTCAGAATATTTTGACGCAAGTCATCCACATAGAGAACATATATCATCAATTTCTCATCATTTTATAGTTTAGTATTTCCAATTCCTTCGATCATTATGGAACCATAATTGTCATATTGAATTATTAAATAAACTATTTTCTTACCATTTTTAAACAAAAATTCATTTCCTATCATGTAGGATGAGCATCCACTTTTATAAATCTAGAACCTATTAAACTTTAAAGATTTAAATTTTTTTCAACTACGTTGTATATATCAATCTTATTCTTTTAATACCATGATATACCTTATTTTCCTGAAGAAAAATATGGCCTATCCTATACCTTTTCAATAGACATAGTTGAATCATACTCAAATTTTTCTTCCATAGGATAATTCCTCTTTTCGAGGGTAATTTTTCTCGGTTGAAGTATATTGACTAGTCTTAAAGTTTTTGAATTTATTGTTCCCAACATTACCATACCTAAAATGAATAGATATTTTTCCAATCAAAGAACATTAAAAAAATATAAAGAGAAATTATTTCATCAATATAATGAATTATAGGGTCTCTTACTTCTTTTTTGATTGTAAGGTTTTTATCCATATAGATACCTCCTTGCCTCTTCATAGTAAGACCTAGAATAGCCCAAAACAATAAATGACATTTCATATGATGAAATATCTTCTCATTTCCATTCCTCCACATGTAACATTATTCCAGATATGAATGTTTCTGGTGATCATATTTTGATAATTGATGATTATTTTCATCTCTCTTCTCTGTTTGTTTCACATTTTTTTGGACTTCATGTGCCTTTGTGGTATGTTCTAATATCTACTTACCTTTTCTTTTTCTCATATAATTTACATCCTTTGATGTTTATACAACATAGATAATTCAAATTTATACAATATACATATATCATTTAACATTTAAGGATTTATTTTCTCATTTGTAACCACGTTTTACTCTTTCTAGAAGATCTACTTCCGAAATACATCCAAACTATAATTTATTCTTTCGTTCTATATAATCTCACTCATTTTATACATTAATCATTAAATAAAAAACATCTTCTTAAATAACCTCAACTATCAAATAATTTTCCTCTAGTTATGATATAGGGTCATTGATTAGTTTTTTATGCCCTTTAATAATGAGTTTAAACTCCACAAAATCTTCAATGATTTTAAGAGTTTTCAATGGTTCTTTAGACTCTCCTTATTATCGATCAATATTTTCTTCTATTTGATCGGCATAAATTCATAAAACTTTTAACAAATATCCCATATTTCAGTATTTATTTCATCAAATTTCAAGATCATTAAGAGAACCATAATTCTATACTTTTAGATGAATAAAACCATTTTACTTATTATCGTTATCTTTAATAGTTTTTTCCTGATCAATTGTATCAATCATGGATTCCCCAACATACAATTTAAACTGCGGTTCATTAACCTCCAAAAAAATTATTATCTTGTTACTATTTTCATACAAATAGAATTCTCTACAATTTGTTTTTAAATTTGAAGAGTCCCTTTTTCAATATACTCCTCTATGACCTCTGTGTGACTCCCGCTTTACATTATGCATCATCAAATCTCTTTGATCACCTTGTGGCAATGTGTCCTATAATACCACACCAAAAACAATAAAAATAATCTTGACTTAAGATATCAATTTTCATGTGTTTATTTCTCAAGAAAAAAGTGTGATATGTTCATTATCCACATTATCTGCATCATCACTAATGTACCAAATTTCATCTTTTTACTTGGTTTTGAATTTTATTCCCTTACTAACCTGAATAGTTGAATCTTTTGGTATGACTCTCAATTTATGGTCCACCATACTACTTAGTATATCATCAAGAGAATGTTTATATGGATTTCGTTCCTCAAGGGATAATACCTTTTCATTATTCAGTGGTGGGATCCATCCCAGGATTTGATTCATAATATCAACATTCTTAATTTCTTCCTTGAGTCCTTGAATAGATCTAACAACATCAATATTGTAATTAAATAAACTATTTTCATTTTCATCTACATACATTCTCATATCAACAAACCTATTGTTAAAAAATTTGAATTTTATCCTCCATTACATTATAATCTCTTTTATATATACATTCCTATTTTTATAACATGGACATGGTAGTAATTAAACTCTTCACCTTAAAATATATATGATTATATAGTGTTGTAGTAAGAGATTTTTGAGATTGGGAATCTTTATCATTAATTTTCCTATCTACCATAGTCATTGATCGAAAAGTCACATAATTGATCAAAATATATTGAGCTATGGCATAGAGGACATTAATTTCATGAGATCACTTATGAGATATCATTGTATTATTAAAAATATAAAGGTTTATTACATCAAAAAGGGAAAAGACACTAACATTCACTGAATTCTATATAACAATATAGAAAAACATTAACACTAATAAAATTTCTCCAATAAGGAATGTAGGACCCTAGAATGCCTTGAGAGAGGAGGGGTGAATCATAGTGTCAACATTTTCATTAAATGATATATATCTTATCCCTATGTTAGGAGGAACCTATTAAACCAGTTTGATGAAATAATGAAATTTTCAAATACTCAGATACAGGAATAGAAACACGACACAATAGTTTCTCTTGGTTCTCCACTAAAGGATATTATAAGGAGAATATGATGATAGTGATTCTCTCATACTAGAATCCAATCTTCTTTACTAGGTTTTTTTGATAAAAATTATTCAAACATGGTCACTCTATTCTAGGAAAACAAACATTACAAAATAAATTAGGTATTTAATATTTCCTCTGAAATATCACTTTAATTGAATTGGTTTTATCACTGCATTGGGTTAATTATTATTCATTTTATTGACCTGAATATTGAATTAATATATTGGACATAGAAGTCTTTATATCTGATTAGCATGAGACTCTAATTTCACCATAGTCCTAAATGAATAGAGTGGAAAGCACTATTTAATAAAACAAATTTTTTGACACTATTATTCATAATTATCCAATCCTTTATGAAACCCACTTCTTATTTCATAGATACGATGGACTTTGCGAACCTTCCTTCTTTTTTGATGCTCCTTGCCTTCTTGAAGCTCATATCCTTTACAGAACTCCAAAAAATTGTGAAGCTCCCATCCATTGTGAAACCCAATTTTCTAAAATTCTTTATGGTCAATTAGTTATCGACTATACTTTTGGAGAATATTGTGTTTTGAAGGAGTTACTGTTTCATGAGTAATTCCATTATCAATAAGAATTTTTGAAATCAAAGTGTTTCACAATTTTCCAAATTCTCTCTATATCTCAAATAATGTGTGGATGGTTATTTATATTAAAATTACCATATGAATTTTTTTATACTCACTACAGGATTTTTGTAAACCAATTAATCCTTATTCATGATGCTCTTTTTCTTCACAAAATACTAGGTAAATTCTTCAATTTTGGAATCTTTATGTAGTGGTATAGATTAAAATCATCCAATCTTTCCTTATCTATTCTTCACAAAACCAATTATCTGAGATCCTTCAATCCATTTTGAAACCAGATTTCTTTGTGAAGATCCATGTCTTATGAAAACATAAATCATCATGAAATAAAATCCTTTACCATATTATTAAAAATTTGATGTTGGAAATCCATGATTCACGAAGCTCACATATTTCCTCTAAATTCAGAAATCCAAATAGTTGATAAACACTAGGAAATGATCCCACATTCAAAAAAAGTTCCACTTGCACATTATGATTACTGGGGTTTACAACTTCCTAATCATCCCAATGTGGATTTAATAAAAACTAATATCATAATCCTTTTCCATCTTTGAAAAACCATGGTTCCAACACATTTCATTAAAAATATAAATATAAATAATTATGGAATTTAATAAATATATAAATAATTTGTTTTTAAAAACATTTTTTATTTATGATCTATTTTTAAATAAAATCAATTTAAAAACGTTTTATAAATTCCCATGAATATAAAAATATAGTCATTTTCATATAAACTCAAAGATATTTTATATTATAATGAATTTATATGAAATATCATTTATTATAAACATTTTATAAATACATTTATAACATAATAATATTTTATATATTCTAAATATTGTATATTTTGTTATTTATAAACACTTTATATATTAACCCTTATGATTTGAAATAAAGCATTTATTTCAAGATAAAATTGGATTCTATATAACAAGTTAAAAGCTATTTTATATATTAAAATTAAACATATGGGAATAAAATGTCACATTAACATTCAATTAATTAATTATATAACTTTTATAATTAATGAATTAATTTTTAAAATCCTAATGAATAAAATATTCCTAAAATATCTTTAATTTTTTTGTTTTCCAATACTGAGAATCATTATTCTATATAAGGGTAACATCTCATTATGCTTATGAAAAAACTATGTGTAAGGGTAATATGTGTAACTATTATAAAGATATTCTATGTAATTGTTAGTCGGGGTAAGAATGGATATATATTTTCAATCTCTAATGACATATACACAGAACTCATTCTGTAATGGTGGATCAAGTGACCCTTATGCCAGACACTTCTACATAGTGCTGACCTTTATATTTATTATGCTATGGAAAGAAAAAGAAAAAAAGGACCTTTCAGCATTGACCTTTTAATGTTTATGAGAATGTTTATGTAAGGTTAATTATTTGATAAACATTACATAGTATCATAAATTTATAGTTAAATATTAATTTGCATTAGGTGGGACATGGTTAAATTTACATAAATTGATTTCTATTAATGTAATTGAAAATGGTCATTAAAAATATTGATTGATTAATACTATTTATAAAATAACTATTAATCAAAAACCATAAGAATCAAAAATTTATCAAAATGATCACTTAGATAACATTGATGGGTTTCTTTGAAAAATCCTATGATTATTGGAAATGAAAAACAACCCAAAACCCAGAGGATCTATATTCAAGAAATTTATGTGATAATTAATTATAAAAATAGAGTACCAAAAATAAAAAAAAAAACTCAAATAGATTATATATTCACTTAATATTGATATTTCTTGAATAACATCACTAATGTAACAAATTAAGACTTCCTTCCCTGGAGGGTAAACATCATCTATTGTATCAATGACTGTATCTTGAGAATACCCTATTAACAAAATGGGTGGTTGTTCCTTTTTAGTTGAGATAAATACTTCCTTATAAGAAGATAATTATTTGGAAAAATTTCATGAAATGCATGATCTTAGTTAAATCATAAAAAAATATCTAAATCATCCAAACACTACATGTGCTCCCAGTAAAATTGATCACATCTCTTTTGTGCCCAAAGGAAAATTATTCTTCTTCATGATACAACATATGAATTATTGTTCATAGTGTATTATTTATTGAACACATTTCAATGAATGAAGTAAAAGATATAATAAACCAATATTTGCTTCATGACACTATGAAATAGTTTGGGAGAAGTTATATAGACCTATTATTCTACTAAAATTCAAATCATTATCTCATGCTTAATAATATAATTTATAATATATCATATATATTAAATTTATATATATCATATAGTATAGATTATACATGGTTCATATTCATGATAATATGAATACATCATATGACTGTATTTAAATAAACCATATATAATATATATATATCATATATCATATAATATATATATATATATATACTAAATATGGATCAAATGAATGTGTGAATGCATCACATGATTATACTTTAGTGAAAGTCCAAAAATAGATCTAAAAATTCATTTACTAAAGACGCGTCCCTAGTTTCATCATTTCCCTTCTATTCAATGATATGTGAATTAAAAATTTCACTACCATAATTAATTAGTATATCTGATTCCTAATATGTTACCAACGTTATTAACCCATTCTAATATATAAATTGAAACTCTCTCAAATAATTGAGTATGACTTCCCTAGATATGGAATATTTCATAGACTGATAAACTGAAATAAAATCCATACCCTAAATGATGACTAACTCCACTAAGGGAAATGCCTCTTTTATTTTAGTAAAAACATACCACATATATTTATGTGAATATTATTATAAATTGTTGTTTCTTTAATAATTCTCCCATGAGTTTTTTTCAATGTACCTATCACTATTTATTAAGGTTATATTTCTATTATACTTTAAGAATTCCTAAATGAAAAGGAATATATAGATCATGAATCAAATAGGATATTATATTTATTTGAGTAAACAAGTAATGTAATTATTACAACTTTATTTGAGGGTCCAACATCTACAATAGTAGTATGAAGAGACTTTTCCATTCCTTTTTTCTTTCGATCCTCATTATTCCCACTATGAGTAACAACCATCTGACATGTTTTTACATAATGACCCAAATCATTACAATTAAAACATATCATGACTAAATAACTTTATTTCATTCACATTATTGGTCTCATCATAACTATTTTACTCACAATAAAGAGATTGATGACTGAGACTACTACTTCATTAGAACGTTATTGATCCTATCAATAATTCCCTAAAATGTAATTTTTCACATTTTTAACATGTTGTATTCTTACCTCTAGATTTATTTGATGAATGTTTCTCCATTTCATGCTACATTGAACATTTCTTATTTATATTATTATGTGGTAAATAAATTAAAAAATACATATTTTCTTTCATATAACATCAAACAAATTTTAAATATATTTTAAATTACTAAGATTCTTAAAAACCTCATAAACTTGGTTTCCTAACTGTATAAAAACATTGAATTTAATATCATGGTATATAAAAAAATTCAATAAATACGTAACTAGTCATGTGAAATTATATTCATGAGTAGAAACTTTACTCTCTTTATTTTTCATATGTTCCAAAAATTTCCATTCTAATCTATATCAATGAAATGTAGTAATGTTTTTCTCATGAAATATATCCTCAAAACAGATCTATTGAAAGGTATCTGTTTATTGTTTCTCTTTTAAATTATTAGTTAATTGGAACCACTAATCATTTTTGTCATGAATCGAGTTAGGTTGTCATATGAACCGGTGCTCGACCAGGTCTGTTGTAAGGTCCAAAGGGTATTCCTTATCCTAATGTGCAAGATGAAGTTCCTAGGTATCCTAATTAAAGTGTGTGAATGATTTAACCTATTTTATAAATATAGAACAGCCAAAAAAACAAAAATCTTAAAATTAAAACCAAAAAATCCTTAAACAATTTTCATATTTTAGTAACAAGGTTTATACAAAATCCCAAAAACTACCACAATGGAAGGAACCCGAAATACAACTCAAAAATCACTACATGGAAATAGGAGCATCACCCTCAAGCCACCTCCACAACACCGCACAAAGAGATACTACTTGTTACCCAAACCACCATCTCCAAATGTTTTACCCATGCCTATGTCAAACATTACAAAGTATACTTACACCCAAATGTGTAAGTAATGTGTGATCCTTACCCTGATAGGATTCAACACAATACAATATTCCATTCTATAAACAATATAAAACAAATAACTTTCAGTTTTTTAAAAATGGAAATTCTAGTAACAAATTAAAGGGATATAATTTAAATGAAACAAAATAAAGAAAGAAACTTTAATGAAAACACACTTGATTTCAAAATTACCAACCAAACATATCATATGTTGATGGTATGTGATTTATAACCAATGAGAACTACTCATAGTAAATACCCCTTGTAACTAGTTATAAATGGGACCCTAGGTACCTCGTATCTTAGTGAAAGGCGTCATAGAAACCACAACCAATAGCTTTTTCATGAACGACCTGCTAGAGAGGAGAAACATCAAAAATTATAGTGGTCTCAAATAATTATCCTTGTTTAGTTACTATTTTCATCATCTATCCTTCTAAGTGGAATTGGGTTGTATCCACTTTTGAATAACTAGAATACTAGTCATAGTCCACCCACCAAGATCCTCAGGTTTCCCTTTTGGGCTCAATCATGTTTCACATTTTATATACACCACTTTAATATTTCATTAACCAAACATGGAATTACACATCACATGCCACCACTTTCACACCCAAATTCCATTTAAATTCATAAATATAGAAAAAAGATTCCAAATATTTTTCTCAACTCTTACATAATTTAATAAACCATTTAAAAAAATTATAAAATAATTTCATGAAGCAATACAAAGCTATTACACCAAAAAATGAAACCAAAATCCCCTTTTAATATAAACCACACACCAATTCCATATCAAAACAAGATTCAAAGCCAATTCATAATTTAATATTCCAATTTCAAAATGTATATAACACTTCCATGGGACACAACAAGGTTTTACACATGAATCACACCCAATTACACACTAAAACACAAAATTAAAATCAAACGCATGTTTAATCCTGTCAATAACCACTTTATCAACACTCATAATAATCAAAGATCATACAAAGTTACTCAACTAAGAAATATAAATTCACTAAATAATGTTTATACATGTAACCACTTACCATAGGTGTCAAAATTCCCCAAATATATATGAAACCCAAACCATACCTCAATCACATAACATGTAATCAAAAATGAACCCAAATCATGAAGATGGAACCCATAAATCCATGATTAAACCCTTGGAAAAAAACCATAGCTATTGGAAAATTAGAACCCAAAGAAAGTGGGAAGAAACCCTAAAAAGACGAAATAAGGGATAAATCCACTTACTTGAATAGTTTTGAAGCTTCCCCACCAAATACCATTAAATAATTGGTCTCCAAAATTTCTCTAGGGATCCAAGAAAGCTCTAGTGGAGGAAAATTCAATGTGGGGATGAAGAGGGGTGGAAATTTGGTTAAATCTGAATAGGGGAAAACGGTAAAAATCCATTTTTTAATGAGCTCGACATCATACACATTTTTTATCTCAATTTAATAAACCATTCCACACTCCTTATACATATTCACAATTTTGGGCTATGGTCCATGGTCGTGAATTACGTTATGTCTCCTATCACATGGTTACCTGGGTTCAGTGCATGGTTCCCACTAACTGTGTGGAAACCATGATCCTGTGTCTAGAAAACAAAAAAATTATCATTTTTTTCCAAAACAAAAAAGGGAACCTAGGGGGTCAGATAGATAAAAAATATAAAGTAGAATACCTGAAAATAAAAACATGGATGTGACAATTCTCTCCACCATGAAAACATTCATCCCTTAGAAAGTCAACTGAAAGCATGATTGAAAAATAAAAACTAATACTCTTTCTCAAAAACATGTATTTCACTCCCAATTCAAATTCACATCATTACCATACTGAAAAAGGAAAGAGACCAATGGAATTGGCTCCCCCCAAAGAACCTTGTCTTGTGAATCCATTATTCACACCAGCCACTCAAACACAAATAAGTTAGTTTATATCTCCAACTCTTCCCAATTCAGCACCTAGGACAGATCCAGATAATACTTTTTCAATTAGGATAGATAAAACTCATTGGGAATTTATATCAATAGAGAAATAAAATCTAACCTAAATTTCACCATTACAATCCTCTCAGTGATTTCAAAAGGGCCTATATACAATGATGTTAGCTTTCCATGATTTTTCAAATAAAGATGACCTAATAAAGGGGCCATTTTAAAGAACACTTGATCACCCATGGAAAACTCAAAATATCTATTCCTATTGTTAGAATAATATTTTTATTAACTATAAGATATCAACATGACCATCTAAGACATATCTTGAATAAGGTTTGGTCCCAAAAGTGATGTCCCACCAATCTCATCCCAAAATAATGGAGACTGACATGGCCAACCATAAATCACCTCACACAGATCAATTTTAATTGAAGATTGGTAACTTTTATTATAAAAAAATTCAACTACCCCCAAATGTCTATCCCACAATCCTATAAAATTTAAAACACATGCACGAAGCATGTCTTCCAGAATAAAAGTTTTCTTGATATGGTATTATGGAGTATATCATACTCAGACATACCATCTCAACAATTGGTATCAGAGAACTGGTTATATCTGAATTAATCTCACAATTATATTCAGAGTAAAATTCATCTTCTTATACATTCAGAATGGAATTTTCCAAATTCATATTTTTCTTAATCACATTTTCCAGATTCACATTTTTCAGATTCATATTTTTCGGACTCGTATAGTTCGGATTCATATTTTCTTAGAAATATTTCTTTTCTTAGAATTTTTTCCTTGTTTACAAACTTTTTCTACTAAAACATTTTTGTGAAAAGATTTATTAAAGAATGAAAGTAATAAATGTTGGTTTCATAGCCAATATTAATCCAACTAGACCACTTATCTTTGATTGTAATGATTACGAATATTGGAGAGATCGCATGAAGACTTTCATTATCAACACTGGGGTTGAAAATTTTGTTATTCTTACCGGTGGATACAAAATTCTTGATAAAGAAGTAAGTGCCTTTACAAATCAAGAAAATCATGAATATCAATTGAATTATAAGGTATGAAATACTTTACTTTGTTCAATGAATAGAAATATATATAACCAAATTTCATCTTGTGAAGCAGTAAATTCTATATGGAAGAAACTTGAAGATACTCACTTTGTAACTTCCAAAGTAATTAAGACAATAAGATCCATGCTTAGAGCCAAATATCATGGTTTTATTTTTCCTTATGGTGAGCCCATATGCAAGGTGCAACAGAGATTCATGACTATTGTGAATAGTTTACAATCAATGGGTGAAAAAGTATTAGATGATGAATCCCTTGTTGACAATATCATCGACATCATGCCAAATGAGTGGAAATATAAAAGGACTGCAAATGATGAGAATAGAAAGGTTACTCAGATTACCCTTGATGAGCTGTTTGGAACTCTTATTCATCATGAGATTAGAATAAAGAGATATGCTGATATTGTGAAGAAGAAGAATGGAAATGGAAGTGTAGCCTTTACTACTACTTCTAATCATATAAAAGCCTAGACTCCTGAGAGAATTACTAGATCTAGATCTAATAAAGTTTCTATCCATTCAGAATCTAGTGTAAGTGAATCCTCAAAAAATTAATTAGCAAATCTTGCTCGAAGGATGAACAAGATAGCTGGACAGAGGAACTTTAAATCTAGATATAAGAAGAAGGCAAGGAAATACAATACAGATTCTGAAATTACATGCTATGAATGCAAGAGAGCTGGACACATCAGACCTGATTGCCCTATGCTCAAGAAAAAAGAAAGAAAGGAAAAACATTCTGAGAAAAACAGAAATAATTATTGCAAGTCCAAAGCTAAGAAAGTGTTGAAAGCCAATGACACATGGAGTGCCAGTGGTAGAGACTCTTCAGATGAATCTTCAGATTATGAATCATCTGGACAAGAATATTCTTGGTCTCTTTTCCAAGAAACCTGTTGATAATCATTTCTTGATAGCTAAGGTACACAATGTTGAATCAATGACTAATGTTTCTTTGAATTCTAATGATATTAAATATTATAACTCTTCGGAAGAAGAATCCTCTTCTGATGAAGATACTAATTTACCTACCTATGAAAAAGTTTCTATGTTTTCCAAACTTCTTGAAAATAAGAATTCAAAACTCATGAAAAAACATGATAAGAAAAATTCTAGGAATAATATTCTTGCTAATGAAATATCATATCTTTCTAAAGATCTTGATAAGAAAAATTCTGAATTTGAATTTATTCCAAAAAATATTGAGGAAGTAAGTTCTGAGAAGAATAAACTTTCTAAATATCTAGAAAACGTAATTTCTAAGAAAAATGTTTATGATTTTAGATCTAGTTCAAATGTTTTTGAAGGCAAGAACTTATTTATAAAACTCAAATCCGAAATATTCTCCTTGATGATGTTTTTGTCAAACTTTACCATAGGTAAGGAAACTTTTGATAAAATTTATTCACAAATCTGACCTCGTAGGAATACTTCTGGTTTGGGTTACACAAGTTCTAAACTGAATTTTATCAACAACTACTTTGTCCCTCAAGGTGCCCCATTCTGTACTAAATGTCAGTGTGGTGGTCACTGGGCAGAGAATTGTTCCTTAAAAAAACACAAACTTTAGGATTTCATAAGGTTTATTTTTCTAAGAAGATGTGGGTACCCAAAAAAAATTTTCTGAAACTTCCAGATCCAAGCAATTCAGGATTCCGAAAATATAATTTTTTTTCTTATTCTCAAAAAAATAGGGAAAGTACCAACAACAATGCTTGGTACATGGATAGTGGATGTTCCCAGCATATGACTGGTAACAAAAACTATTTTGAAGTGATTATCTAGATGAAGGGAGGAAGATTAACTTTCAGAGATAATGCTCAGGGAGAAATTATTGGTACAGTTAACATCATTATTCTTGGAAAAACGTTGATTTCAAATGTTTTATATGTTAAGGGTCTTAAGCACAACCTCGTCAGCATAATTAAACTTTTTGATGAAGGCTACCTTGTGAAATTTAGGAATTATAATTTCTCAGTACACAATTCCAAGGAAGAATTTATTCTCTCTGCCAATAAGAAAGAGAATGTTTACATGCTAAACATAGAAGTCCTTAGGATCCAAGACATACCTTGCCTTAGTGCAATGGAAGATCATTCTTGGTTGTGGAATAGAATCGTAGGACACTATAACCTTAGGAACTTATGTAAACTCTCTATGAATGGTTTAGTTAAGGATCTTCCAGAGCTTAGATTTGATTATTAAAAAGTTCCTGACCATTGTAAATATGTCAAGAAACATAAATCAAGTTTTAAATAAGTCGGTGAAGTCTCAACCACTGATGAATTATAACTAGTGCATATGGATCTTCTTGGTCCTACACAAACTGGAAGCATTGGGGGAAAATATTATGTATTTTGTTTTTGGTTGATGATTACACTAGATTTACATGGGTCTATTTTCTAGCAAAGAAGTCTGAAGATTTTTCTTATTTCAAAAGTTTTAGAGACCAATTCAAAAATAAGAAAATAATTACATTGAAAACTATTCATAGTGATCATGGAGGAGAATTTCAAAACTCTGATTTTGAAACTTTTTGAAGTAGAAAAGTTATTACTCACAAATTATCATCACCCATAACACCTCAACAGAATGGTGTTGTTGAGAGAAGAAATAGAATTATTCAATAGATAACTAGAACCATGTTGAGTGAGTATTTTGTTGCCAAACATCTTTGGACTGAATCTGTAAGTACTGATTGTTATACTATAAATCGTGTTTTTATTAGACCTTATCTTAATAAAACTTTTTATGAGTTTTGGAATGGTAGAAAACCTAGACTTTATAACTTTAATGTTTTTGGTTTCAAGGTATTAATTCTGAATACTAAAGATAACTTACACAAATTCAAACCAAAATCTGATGAAGGAATTTTCTTAGACTACTCCCCAACTTCTAAGGATTGTAGAGTTTTTAACAAAAACACTTGCACTATTGAAGAGACAGTATATGTCAAATTTGATGAAACTGATCCCTTTGTTTTCAAACAACCCCAACGTAAATCTTCAGATGTGTTTTCAAAAACTGATTATCAACCTTTGTTAGAAAATCCTTATGATAAGTAAAATTCTCAAGAAGATACATCTAAAACATTTACCCCAGATGATTTTCTACCCTGTATTGATGAACAAGTTTTACAAAACCCAAATCAGTCATTTCTAAAGAATCAACCCAGTGATAGTATCATTAGTGATGTGAATCAACCAGTAAGGACAAGAAGTTCCTTAAGAAATGAAATAGAACATCTGGCATTCCTTTCCCAATTGGAACCAAAAAGCACTGATTAAGCTTTAGGTGATGATGACTGGATAAAATCTATGCAAGATGAACTAAATGAATTCGAAATGAATAAAGTATGGACCTTGGTTTAAAGACCTAAGGAAACTTCTGTAATTGTATTAAAATGGGTCTTCAGAAATAAGTCTGATGAAAATGGAGTCATAGTTAGGAATAAAGCTAGATTGGTTTCCAAAGGATATAATCAACAAAAAGGAATATACTATGAAGAAACCTATTCTCTAGTAGCTAGACTTGAATCTATTCGTATTTTACTTGCCTTTGCATCATTCTTCAATTTCATGATTTTTCAAATGGATGTGAAATGTGATTTCCTTAATGGTTATGTTCAAGAGGAAGTTTTTGTTGAACAAACTCCTGGATTTGAAGACACAAAACATCCTGATCATGTTTTTAGACTTACCAAAGCTCTGTATGATATTAAACAAGCCCCTCGATCCTGGTATGATAGACTTACAGGATTTTTACTTCAAAATAACTATGTTAAAGAAAATTTAGATCCAACCCTTTTATAAAGAAATATAAGAAAAATGTTTTAATAATTCAAATTTATGTTGATGAAATTATATTTGGTTCAACTCAGCAATCTTTCAATGATTCCTTTGTGGATCTAATGAAATCTGAGTTTGAAATGAGTATGATGGGTGAGTTAACTTTTTTCCTTGGTTTTTAAATTTCACAAAAACCAGAAGGAATTTATATATCCCAATATAAGTATATTAAATTTCTTCTTAAAAAGTATGGATATGCCAACACTAAGAGTATATGTACTCCCATAGGTACCTCAAACACACTTGATCTTGATGAAGCTGGGAAACCAGTAAATCAAACATCTTTTAGAGGTATGATAGGAAGTCTACTTTACTTGACATCTAGTCATCCAGACTTAATGTTTTCAGTATGCGTATGTGCAAGATATCAATCCAATACTAAGGAATCTTATTTAAAGTCAGTGAAAATAATTTTTCACTATTTGAAGTGAACCATGGATCTAGGACTATTTTATACTTCTGGAAATAATTTTATCATAAATTTTTTTTCAGATGCTGACTTTGGTGGGTGTATAATGGATAGAAAGAGTGCATCTGGAACTTGTCATTTCTTAGTAGAATCATTAGTTTCTTGGTCATGAAAAACGTAACACTCAGTAGCACTCTCCACTGCTGAAGCTCAATATGTATCAGTTGGAAGTTGTTATGCTCAAGTGTTGTGGATGCAACACACACTCACAGACTATGTCTTGAGTTTTACTAAGACTAAAATTTTGTGTGATAACACAAGTGCCATTTCCCTTAGTAAAAACCCTACACACCACTCTCATTCAAAGAACATATACATTAGGCATCACTTTCTTAGCGATCACACACTAAAAGGAGATATCATTCTTCAATTTATCGGAACTCAAGATCAACTTTTTGATATTTTCACAAAATCATTACCCTCCGATAGATTTCAATACATTAAACAAGAGTTAATAATGATAACCGTGAGGTAATATTTCCTTATTAACATTCTGTTAAACCAATCTCATTATAGTAATATAATACTTTTTATAGGGAGAGTACATCAGTTATTAAAGATTTTTCAAAATTTTCGCAGTTAGTTTTTCAAATTTTCATAATGAAAATTTTTGTAGTTAGTTTTTCAAATTTTCATAATGAAAATTTTCGTAGTTAGTTTTTCAAATTTTCATAATGAAAATTTGTGTTGTTAGTTTTTCAAATGTTCGTAATAAAAAAAATTTAGTTATTTTTTCAAATTTTGGTTTTCAAAATTTTCGTAGCTAGTTTTTCAAATTTCTGTAATGAAATTTTCGTAGATAGTTTTTAAAATTTTTCGTAATGGAAATTTTTGTAATGGATATTTTTGTAATAGAAATTTTTGTAATGGAGATTTTCATAATGGAAATTTTCATAATGGAAATTTTTGTAATGAAGTTTTTTGTTATAGAATTTTCGTACTCATAATTTTCGTAATCATTTTTTAGTACTCAACGTTTTTGCAATAAAACTTGTAGATCATAGAATTTTTGGACTGATATTTTCGTACTGATATTTTCATAGTGAGTTTTTCGTTGTGACTTTTCGTAGTGAGTTTTTCTTAGTCAAAATTTCTTCAAGAAGAATATCACCTATTATGAATAATATTCCTAGACAATCTGAAAGGTATGATCTTCTTACATAAGTTTTTCGTAATCATATTTTTCATGCTAGTATTTTCTTTTGTGCTTTTCAGATTCATTTTTCCATAAAATCTGAATTTTTTTCTAAAAACCTCAATAGATCGGATTCAAGATTTCCTTGCGGCTAGTTTTTCAACTGTTAGATCTAATTAGAATGTTTCAAAATTGTTAGATGGGTTTTTGAAGATGAAAGGTCACCTCCTTTGCCTATATAAAGGGGATCCTGATGGTTATCCCACAACTGTTAGATCTGATCAGAATTCATCATCATAATTCATAATGAGAATTCGTAATCAGAATTTATCATCAAAATTTGTAATGAGAATTCGTAATCAGAATTCATAATCAGAATTTGTAATGAGAATTCATAATCAGAATTCATTATCAGAATTCGTAATGGTAATTCGTAATCAAAATTCATCATTAGAATTCGTAATGAGAATTTGTAATTAGAATTCATCATCTGAATTTGTAATGAGAATTCGTAAATAGAATTCATCATTAGAATTTGTAGTTAGAACATTATATAAGTATGTAATTAGAATTCAGATTTGAACTTCATAAAATTTCGTAACAAGGAATTCATAGTAGATCATCATAAAAGTTCGTAATAGGAATTCAGATCCGAAAACACAATGCTTCATATCTAAGTATTATACGATTCTGAGGTTTTATATATGAATCCAAGTTTTATAATTAGAAAATTTATGGTATGAATAATGAAAATAAGTTAGGGGTAAATTTCCATTGGGAAAGTAATTTTTCTTATGGATGTAAAACATGGGTAAATTGAAATTTTCTTAAGTATAAGGTGTTTGTGATTTTCAAAACAAGAAGGAAAGGAAAACTCATAAAGAAATCCTTATTGACTCAAAAATTTTCTTATTCCATATGACCATCCATTTGAGGATGGTATAGCGTACGCATGTTCATCTATGACCCCAATACATTTTTAAGGACTTACGTGAAGAGAGAGGTAATATGAGGGTCTCTATCTAAAACAACTATTGACGACACACCATGAATCCTTGCCACCTCTTATATAGACAACTGGCCTAGCTCATCCACTTTCACTAAATAATTGATCATTATAAAAACAGATGATTTAGTAATATGATCAATCATCACCCAAAATGGAATTCCCTTACTGAGGTATATGATGAAAACCAATAATGAAATCCTTGGTAACCTCATCCTACTTCTATGTAGGAATGGGTAATGTTTAAAGGAAACCAAAGGGCCTTTGATGCTCTGCCTTTAATTACTAACATGAATAGCACATTTATATGAAATTTTCTATGTATCACCCCATTATTACTCACCAAAACTATGAAAGAACATCATAATTCTTTTTGGTATCCCTAGGATGAACGACCCACAGAGATTGGTGGCTATTTACAATAAAGCCTTCCTTATAGGCAACGACACCACAAAATGGACCTTTAAGCACAAGATTACCTTATGATATGAAGAACAATCAGAAGATGTATCTCCACCATGAAATATACATAGACTGCTGACACATATCATCACTAGGATTCTATCACTGAATCAACTCCAAAAGAGAATAAGTCAACGGAACACACTCCTAGAATGCACCTCCATTTTGCTCCTTGGTCTCCAAGTACATCTGGGCAATGAGCCCCATCAAGGTCCACTCATTACTAGAATTACTCAACGCCTACACTTTTACTTTTCTCCTCATAGAATCAACCACAACATTACAATTTCATGGGGTATATATCATATTAAAATAGAGCCCCTACAAATACTTGATCTAACGGTGCTTCGTCACATTCAAATATTTTTGGGGGAAAATGTTGGCTAAGATTTTATGGACAGAATATACCATAAACATCTCCCTAAAAAGGTAACAGGTCCATGTCTTTGGGGAATGAATCACCACTGCTAATTCCAATTCATGGGCCAGGTAATTCTTTTCATGTGTTCGTAGTTTTCTAGAACCATACGCCACCACATGATTATCCTGTATGAGCACACACCTGAGGCCCATAACTGAAGCATCACAGTAAACCAAGTATCCCTTCCTATATTCTTGAAAGGTAAACATGGATGTAGTAGTAATAAGTTACTTCATCACCTCAAAGGATTCCTAACATTATGGGCTCTAATCAAGTTTCACCCCATTTTAGGTGTGTGAGGTCCTGGATGAAGCATGCTGAGAGAAATTGCAAACCAACTATATGTAATAACCTTCTATGCCAAGAAAAATCCCGATCTCAAACACATTCATCATCTAATCCCATGACATAACTACACTGATCTTCTCAGGGGCCACCCAAACCCCTTTCTCTTAAATCACATGGCCTGGAAACTTCAATTTCTTAATTTGTAAGGTTCCCTTTGAAAACATTTCATTGAGGCGACGATCCCACGTAGTTCCCAACACAATCTACAAATGTGATCATGATATTCCTTGGATTCGGAGTATAATAGGATTTCATCCACTAACATCAAAATGAAGGAGTCGAGATACTGGTGGAACACCCTATTCATTAGTGCCATAAATACTGCTAGAGCATTTTTCAATCTGAAAGGCATGAAAAAATACTCGAAGTGGTCGTACCCACTTTGGAAAGATTTTTTTGGGATATCCACCTCTCTCAATCGAACATGGTGGTATCCGGAACACAATTATATCTTGTAAAAACCCTTTTATATTTTTAGTTGATTGGAAAAGTCATCAATTCAGGGTGAAGGATACTAGTTCTTGATTGTTACCTTATTCATATTATGTTAATCGATACATAACCAGAGAGATCTGTTGACCTTCTTTAAATAAATGAGTGGGGAAGACCAAGGAGAATATGTAAATGTAGTTTAGATGATCCTTGTCCTTCCACGTTGATGGAACATAAATGACCATACATCAGAAGATACAGATGATGACTTCTTAGAAGGATGTCCTGAACTACCAACTCCTTTCTTCCCTTGCACATCATTCTTCCTCATCTTCTAAGATGAAATGCCACTTCCAA
The DNA here is from genome assembly GCA_963277665.1 of Viscum album. Taxonomy (NCBI): domain Eukaryota; kingdom Viridiplantae; phylum Streptophyta; class Magnoliopsida; order Santalales; family Viscaceae; genus Viscum; species Viscum album. Next base: position 19,945,205 of record OY728159.1, on the reverse strand, counting down.
CCATTGACATTGACCGATAGAATCCATATCATCCCTTACGGTCAATCTCCACCATACAATCTTTATTTACAACCTCAGCATAGGTCATCATCTAGAATAGGAATACCTGAGAATAGATCTCTAGCCACAAACCCCTTTCGAACCATTGAGCCTTTATCTTTTCATTAGATACTATTTTAGGTTCATATCAGATTAGTTCTGCAAAGAGGTTGGCATACTTAATTACTGTTAAGTTTCCTTGAATAAAATCCATAAACACTTGGGATCTAGTATAAGCCACAACCTAAGTACAATACTAGTCATTGAAGATATCCTTGACTTCTTTCCATCTCATCTACACATACTTTCATGCTTGAAGCACTGAGCCCCACCACCTTTGACTGGGACCCTCTAGCGAGAATGAGGCACATTTTTCTCTAACTTCATCAGGAGTAACAAGAACATAAAACATACAATCTATCTTCTTAATCCACTCCACTTCGTGAGGCTTCGTGCTACCTTGTAAAGCAGGAGGATTGTTATTAAGAATCTCCTAGGATTTTTCCTTCCTATGACCAGATCCATATTCGCTTAATGATGTGAGAGTAGGACCCTCTCCCCATCCCAGATCCCAAATAGCCTAGACAACTGATTCCACTGACCACTGATCAATTGGTGTGGGATAACTCTCTTTAGGTTCCTTCCTTGGTTGCAAGGGATCTCCTTGATGAGGCATGTTGCTAAAAAAAGAAACAAACACAAGATAAAACTTTAGTACAATAGCTGTAGAAAATTCCATCAATAAGATCAAATATAAATAAATAAAACATATCAAAATAATGAAATTACCAAACCACTTTACCCCCACCCAATTTCCATGTGAATTCTATAGCTTCCACATCCAACTTAGAAGATAAGTCAAACAAAAATAAGAACATCATATTGCAACTTGAGGTCTATCATGAGGTGTACTGGCTAGGTACCCTACTCGCAACCAGAACTCTGAACCACGATAGTCCTAGATCAATTATAACCAGACGCATCCTAAATGAAATGAAATAATGAGATAGACCTTATTTAATATCATTTTTTCATGAAGCAATCCATGTTTTCATCCAAACTGTTTCCCAACCCAGTCTATGGTAAGGCTCGATGTTTTTTCCCAATCCCCATGGGATGGAACAAGTTCGTGGGTGTCGTATGTAATTTTTGGGAATGATTTACCCAATTTTATAATCATAAAACAACCGAAAAAATCTAATAAAATGAACATGAAAATTCAAACCAAACAATCCTTGAACGTTTTTTAGATTTTTTTCACAATGTTTATAAAGAATCCTAAAAATTACCACAAGGGATGAAATCCAAAAACTAGCTCAGAAAAAACCACATAGAAATAATAGTATCACCCTTAAGACACCTAAATAACACTACACCACGAGAGTCTAATAGAAACCCATACTATAGCCTCCAAAATCATTCACCTTACATGTGTCAAACATTACCAACTATACTTACACAAAAATGCTTATGTATGGTGTGAGACTAAGAACATTAGGTTTCCACCCAATACAAGACTCCATGAAATAAAAATTATAAGATAAATAACACAAAATATTTTATAAAGATAAAATGAAATTAACAATTTTAACGGAAACAACATTAAATAATTTTTTTTAAAAGAAATAAACATAAAATAAAACACACTTTATTTTAAAATTACCAACCAAACATACATTATGTCATTGGTATGTGCCATATAACCAATGATAACTACTCAAAAGAAATACCCCATGGAAATAGCTTATAATGGAACCCTAGGTACCTCATATCTCTATGAAATGTGGCATAGAAACCACGAATAATGTATTTCTTGTGCATGATGAACTAAAGAGGAGAAAAATCCAAAATTCTGGTTTTCTAAAATCACTATCCAAGTTTATTTATTTTTTTCATCATCAATCCCTCTAAGTGGAACTGGACAGTAGCCACTTATGAATCACTAGTATACTAGTTATAGTCCCCAAACCCGGATACATGGGCTTCCCTTTTTTTCTCAATAAAATTTCACTTGTCACGTAACATCACTTGTACATTTCATCAACCAAACAAGGAATTACATGTCACATGTCACCAGTTTTACACCCAAATTCTATTTTAAAATCATAAACACACCAAAATATTTTCCAAATATGTTTCACAACTATTAATTTAATTATTCATTTAAACAATTTATAAATCAAATTCAAGAAGCACAAAAAATATTGTACTCCAAAAGTTCTCCCAAAATCCACAATTAAAATACACCACACACCAATGCCATATCAAAACATGATTCTAAACCATTATATAATTTAATAAACCAATTATACATTTTATAAAACACTACTAAGTAACACAATTAGGTTTTATGCATGAAACACACCTAATTTCACATTAAAATTCCACTATAAAATAAAATATGTATTTCATCATATAAAAAAAACTTCTCACCACTCAAAATAATCTAGGAACATACTAAATTACTGAAGAAAGAAAAATAAATTCGCAAAATAATTATTATACACGGAACAAACTACCATTGGTGTCAAAATGCCAAAAAACATTTCGAAACTCTATCTGAACCACAATGGCACCCGAAGAAATAAAAAACTAACCTTAATCATCAAGATTGAACACAAAAACCCCTTTATTAAACCATAAGAAAGAAATCCTAACTACAAGAAAATAATAACCGCAATAAAGGGGGAAAACCATAAAAAGAAGGAATAAACAAGGGAGAAATCCACTTACTTGAATAGTATTGAAGTTTACCCACAAAATCCCCATAAAAATGAGTTCCTAAGGGAGGTTTATGGATCCATGAAATCTCTGATTGATGAAAATCTCATGTGGGGAATAAGAGTCGAGAAATTGGGGTTATATCCAAAAAGTAAAAAATAATAAAAATATATTTTTTTAATGAGATAGAAATCATGCAAGTTTAGTCTTCATGGTTTAATAAATTTTGAGAAAAACCATGACTCATGCTCTATCTAGCTACATAGTTTTGGTCCAGGGAACACAACCATGCAGTGTTTGGGTAGTAGGTTCTACCTCTTAATACACTGTTACCTGGGATGATGTCATGATCACCAGTAACCGAGCACCAACTGTGCACCTGTGTCTGGCCACCCAAAAAAATTATTTTTCTATAAAACATGAAAGTGAACATAGGGGTAAAATATATATATATAATAAAATGGTAAATAACTTAAAATAGAAACATGGATGTGACTGGTTTCAAATTTAAATTTTAAATAGAAATTGTTATATTCTGATTCACTAAACATCTCAAAACATCAAAATTATTCTCCAATATATTTATTCATCCTTCATCTTTCATTGGGTCTGGAGATGAATAATAATTTAAATGGTTCTATTTAATGAAATAATATACGATTGAAATATTCTATATGGATAATTATATTTATATCCTGAATGGGAACCAATTTTTATAACATGAATCAATATAGAATATAAAGACATAAATTATACCACACTTACTCCATCCATTTTAGATTTCTGGTTCAGAAGGATATTATCTTCAGTATACCCTCATAAATTATTCTTGATGTTTCCTATAAGGAAAACCATTTTGAATAACCATGGATTTGATAAAGAAACTATTGGGAATTTATTGTCTCAACAATACTCTATAAATCATATTTATATTGATTCTCATAAATACCCTTGTTGGTTTTATTAATTATATTAATTTAAGTGTGTTTCATGAAATTATTATTCATTATATTCCTTATTCTAAAAATATATTCAAGCTTATTATTCACATGTAATATTTTTCAAAGTGTTTGGAATGGTCCTAACTATATTTTGGAAACAATATTCATTCCGTATGTTGAAGAAACGTAACATAAGAAACAAACCCTATGTTTGTATTATACCATATGCTTAAAGATTTACACGTATGGTTAATCAACCATACATTGAAGGAAGCATATAGATAAAGAACCTTATGTTTGGATGAAACCTTACATTTGAAAAATATAAAAATTATGGTTAAATAACCCTATGTATGTATAGAACCTTTCATTTAAGAAGAACACGTATGGATCATCAACCTCAATTTTGTGATCAGACATACATTTTCAAACATTCATTCATATAATGGATGATATGTAGTTGAACCCTAAGTTTAGTTTTTTTTGTTTTGTGAAGGAACCTTACGTTTGACTTTTCATCACTGAAGATTTGAATTTACGATTTTATCAGAGTATTGTGCAACGATCTTGACAGAATATCAGGCCGATGTAAATCTCGTTTTCAAATTATTCAAAGCTCATTGTGATTAATTCAAATATTTTTATTAAGTGGAGAAATTATCTCCTATTATTAAAGTAAGTTATGACTAATCTATGTTTTCTTACGAATTTTAATTCTTATGATTTATTAGAGGATATTCTTGGATCTGGAATTAAAAGATTGGATCTCTGTTTTACTTATATCAGTGTATTTGTTCTATATATATGTGTTTGTATGATTCAATGTGATATATATATATATTGATTTGTATATTGAGATATATATTGAACCATGTACTGCGACACATATTCAGGATTGAAATTACATTCCTGTGAAGATTGTTTTCAGATCTACTGAAACAATCAATCTAGCTCTATTTTTCTATAGAAGAGGCTACAATGGAAATATAAATATTCAAAATTTAGTATTTTATGTATTTCTACTATTTATATTCATTGATTCTTTTATTTCAAATATATTTTTCAACCGTATTGATTTAGAACTGCTCTTTCCTAAAGAAACAGTTTTCTGAAGAAGAACATTCATATACGGTCAGTTACTATTAAACTATAAAGTTCAACCACAACCCTTCATAATAAATATCTTTTATTGAGAGTTTCAACTTCTCATACTCATTTGTGGTGGATTATCAACTTATTGATCTAAGCTATGTTTTGTAAGTTCTCTATTATAGAACCAGAAGACACTGTTTTTAGTCTTGTTTGTAAAAGTGTCAACTTCAAGCACTATGTTGTGGATTGGTCTTATGATATGAGGACGTGACTAGTGAAATTTACCAAAATCACTGAGTGATTAATTATTTGAGTGCACTTGGGGATCTATATTCCCTACAACACTATAAATAGTTGTATTCTATATCTTCTATTTTTATCCCCAGCTCATAATTTCATACAGGAGAAAAACACTACTCACCTACATAATCATTTGTTTCCATCAAGATGAATAATTGTAAAGGAATTGAAAAGACACAATTTACCCCCTCTATTGTGTATATTTTTATATTCCAAACTAACAATTTGTATTAGAGGAGAACTTTTGAAAAGTCTATAATAAGCTAAAATTATAAGGTCTGTACAAATATAGAAATGATTGATCAGAGAGAAGGAATGTTAGTGGTTTGTGCTCCTTATTTCAATGGTGAAAACTATGGATTCTATAAATCACTAATGATTATATATTTGAATAATCTTGTATTCAATGTCTACTCTAAGAACAATACTCCTTATATAATTCTAAAAAATCCTGCAACTTGGACAGCTGCTTTAGAGGCTGACTATGACACGAATTCTAGATCTATAAATGCTATTATTCGTGCTCTTTCACCAGATGAATTCAACCATGTCTCACAATGTTTTAATTATTATGAAATTTGGAAAATAATTGTAATTTCTTACGAAATAAGAGACATTGTAAGACAAATGAGGTATGAAATAACAAAACTAAAATTTAATACATTTATAATTCTTGATGGAGAATGTATCACTCAGATGAATGGAAGTATTACAGAGATTATAAATAATATTATAGCCTTAGGTGATCCTATAAAACAAGAAGATCGTTACTTTAAAGTAATGAGAGTACTACCTACTAAGTGGAATGGTATATCAGTTTTAATTCAACAATCATCACCTTTTAAAAATCTGACAATAAGATAACTGATTGGGACACTGATGATGTATGAAGGTAAAATGAAATATGAAGCTGAAGATCATAAATTCATAGTGAAAAATGATAATACTAATCTAAATGTAACATCTGAGACAAAAAGAAAAATAATAAAGAAAGAATTCATAGAATAAAAAATTCAAATACATCTGATTCTAAATTAGAATTGGATAAATTATCCAGAAAGTTTAGAAAGTTTTATAACGAGAAAAAAGGATTCAGAAATACTTTCAAAAGGGTTGAGAAAGACTCTAGGGAAGTCAGGTGATATGCATTCAAGAAATTAGTACATATAAGACCTGATTATCCCTGGCAAAAAGGTGAAAATAGAAAGACAAAAAAGGAATATCAAAACAATGATGATTATGAACATCAAGGAAAAAGATCTACGAAGAAAAATTAGAGTGTCTCTTAACACTCCAACTGCTCAACAAATTTTGATTCAGAAAATGAATAATCGCATCTGAAATTAAATATGTGCTTCATTGAAGAAGAAGATGAGTTAAAACTCACTTATTCACCTAATTCAGATTCTGATTATTCAAATAATAAATTGGTTTCCAACTGAAATATTCAAGATTTAAAACATGAATCCTTATTAAATAATCACAAATCCTTAAAAATATTCACAATTATAATTTGGGGGAAATATATGCCTTACTTAAACAACATCAAGAGGTAATTGAAAACTTTAACACATCAACCACAAAGTCTATTGATCCTGAAAGTATGATTATATAATTAAAAAGATGAAGTAGAATCATACAAAAGTTATTCTCTATTCTTTACAAAAAGAGAAAATATTATTAATGAAATTATTCTAAAAAATGTCATCAGAAAGAAAATATTTGGTATAGGAAGTAAGGGTGAAAAATCAAAACTATATAAGAATTATTTTGTTCCCAACCCAACAACTGTTACCTGCCATTTTTTTGGAACAAAATGGCATATAACAAAAGACTGTTATTTTATAAATCCTCAAATAAATGGAATTAAAAAGCTATTATTTCAAATATCTTATCTAATATAAATATGATTTATGGAAAAACAAAATAGATCTAGATTCCCAGATCTTTTTTAGATAACACTTCTGGACCCAAAAGAATATGGAAACCAAAACAATCTCTTATTTAAATAACTTTTATAGTAAAAAGGTCATAGAAAACAAAAGGATATATGGTATATGGATAGTGGATGCTCCAGGCATATGACTGGAAACTCATCAAACATCAATAAACTGACTCAAATAGATGGAGGTCTAGTAACCTTTAGTGATAATTCCAAACGAAAGATAATTGGACTTGGAACTATAGGATATCAAAAAATAGTCTCAATCAACAATGTACTTTATATACAAGGAATGAATCATAACCTGATAAATATTTATCAACTCTGTGATGATGGATATTATGTTAATTTTTTTAACAATTCTTGTTCTATATTTAAAGTAAAACTGCTTAAGTTTAGAGCCCCTAGAACTGACAATGTTTTTACTTTGGATTTAAATTCCTTGTGTAAACAGAAAGTGAATTGTTTAACTACTAAGATAAATGAGTCTTGGATATAGAATAGAAGACTTGGTCATTGTAATATTTATTCTTTACATAAATTATCTAATAAACAGTTAGTTTCTTATTCACCTAGTCTTAAGTTTGATAGTGATAGATTTTGTTATGCATTCAAAATTGGAAAGCAACACAAATCTTCCTTAAAACATATTAACATAACTTCTATATCAAAACCCATAGAACTTATTCATATGGACTAGTTTAGATCATCAAGAGTAGAAATTTTGGCTACAAAATTATATGTATTTTTTTAGTTTATTATTACACAATATTTACTTGGATTTGATTTTAAAAACTCAAAAATGAAGTTTTTACTTTTTATGAAAGTTTTTATAAATTTGTTTGAAATGAAAAAGGTTTTAAAATAATTTCATTAAGAAGTGATCATGGTGGAGAATTTGATAATTAGGAATTCAATTACTTTTTTTCAAATATAGGTATTAAACACACCTTCTTTGCACCAATAACACCTCAAAAAAATGGAATTGTTAAAAGAAGAAACAAAAATATTCAAGAAATGGCTTGGACTATGCTGAATGAATACATTCCACCTACCTAATTCTGGGTAGATGCTGTAATCAAAGCCTCTTATATCATGAATAGTGTTTTAATTCGGCTTATTTTCAAAAATACTCCTTATGAACATTTGAATAATAGAAAACCTAAGGTAAATTACTTTAAATTTTTGGATGTAAGGTGTAATACCTAAACACTAAGGATAATCTTGGTAAGTTCGATCCAAAAGCTAATGATTGAATAATTTTTGGATATTCTGCTACCTCTAAATCCTATAGATTGTTTAAAAAGAATTCAAGGATTGTGGAAGAATCCATTAATGTGAAGTTTGAGGAAATTGACCCTTTCCAATGAGCATGTACCCATGTTGTAAAGGCTTCTGCTTGGCATCCAAAAGAACTAGGATCAAATCTAGGTAGGGATGAATTTTCTAGGGGGGTACTGTAGTAATGATGTAGGAGTGGAAGAACTGTAGAAACAGTGGACTATAGTAGCAATGGAACTGTAGCAGTGGGCAGACTGTATTGGTGACAGAACTGTAGTGGTAGAGGCACTCTAGTGGTTAAGGAACTGTAGTAGGCATTATAGCAGCGTGGGTACTGTAGTAGTACTGTTCACCAAGGGGTCCTTTGGGCCATAAAATGGGCTTCCAAGCCTTGTATTCAGGCCACTTTGCCTTGGGCCCTGGGGCTATGTAATGGGTCTTCCTATACCCAGTCTTAAAGAGTTCTTTGGTTTAAAATAATAAATTGGGGCTTCAGCCCCAGCCTTTAAAAAAAATTACAATATATTAAAGAGAATGATCAAAATGATGATTCTTCTTACTCCTCTAACAACATGAGACTTTAAAATCATAAAATTGATTTTCAAAATGAAATAAATAAAATGCAGTCTTGTAACATCCCAATTAAGTAAAGAATTATTTATTTTTATATCTATGCCTATTTATGAATTATATAGTGCTTTAAAGTCTTAAAATGAGAATAAATCCAATCTTATGGATAGAATACTATAATATTTTTTAAAGATTGTTTTACCGCCTTTTGATGGAAAAACTTTTTTATATCAAACTTTTGACAATTTTATAAGATCTATTTTTCAAAATAAACTTATTATTTAGAATTGGGACATTTAAATTTACTTTGGATAAATTTTTGGTATTTTTCTGATAATTTTCATTTTTTAATGAATAGTGAAAAATACTGCATTTTACTTCAAAACTGCTTTTTCACCTAATTTAATTATATGGTTATATTGTCATTTTAATTGATTTTAACATTTAATTAGAATATATTTTTACCATTTAATCCAATTTTTGTCATTTCTATTAATTTCACTTTGGAATTGGACATAAACAAGTGTCAAACTTTTGATAGATATTGTTTCTAAAAAACCCACTATTTGTTTTGACAACGGGAATTATTTTTAAATTAATTTTTGAAATTTATGTGTTTAGAATTTGGTAAAATGGATTCCATATTTGGTATCAAAAGGTCCAAATTATTTAATTAATAATCTTTTGTTTTTGGACATTGTGAATAGTAACGACGGTAATTATCTTTAATTATCGTGATTAATTAGTAATCGGGTAGTTAAGGGTAATAAAATAATATCATAATAATATAAAATTACTCAAACATGTGTCCTAATACTACTGGTTGTGTCATGGACGACAATAGTATGCATTTTGCCAAACTTTGGGACCCCATGGAATCACTTTTGGGTGATAGTGACACTTTATCATTTTATTTTTTTAAAGTATAAACAAAGTATGTATCACCCAAATAAAAAAATATAGTTTTGTCTGTGTAAACGATATCTTATACTATAAATATTCATTGGAAAGATAAATATATTTCCTACATCATAGTATTTTTTTTATAATTTTTAGACATTAAATAAATTAATTTATTTATGGCACCATGACGATGCAACGATTACCTCATTAATGAACGATTTAAATAAAATGAAATGATAATGTAAAATATAAGACTTACACATGTCAAAAACCTATTGTATGGGTGGATTTTGAACCCTTATTTCCTTATCCTCTAAATATATCATTGTGGGACCTTTAAAATCCGAAAAGAATTTTATAATAAAGTAACATTTCAAGAATTTCCAAGACTACCCCTCCTCCCTCTTATAAAAGGCCCCCACCTCTACCACCTTACCCACACCTCTCAAGACATTGGCTTGACCAAACTCTGCTCATTTTATCTCTCCAAATCCATATCTTCATCATATAAGCCTTACTTTTGGGAGAAACCACTTTAAGAAATTCTTTTGGTTCAAAGCAAGGGGAGTTACACAATTTAAAGGTAATGTCTTCTCTTATGTCCTTTTGGTTTATTTTGCTTATCCAACCCCCTAAACCATTTTTACTCCTTTCTTTTGTAACAACACCAGTATATTAAATATTATATGATTTTTTTATGAAATTTATTATAGATACACTTACACACACCTCTGTCTAATGGTTAAAGAACATACTGTTGTTGTGGGTGGCAAATTACTGCCTCACGAAATGATGATTGTTCAATCTTCTTTTAACACATTTCATAATGGACATTATGATGTCACTATATTTATATATGATATATATTATGTTTATGTTTTCCTTATTATTATTTATCTTTCATTTATGGAATACTTTTATGGTTTCCATTATGGTTAAACGCAATAATTTCATTTTAGGAAGTGCGGACTATCGCCCCCTCAATGTGATTTGATTCGTTAATGCCATATGTGGGACATATAAAGGATGGATTTGATGATATTATATATGAAATTATACTAGAATTATAATATACCTTTATATAATTATGATTTCATTCCATTAAATACGATGTAGAAATGAAATTAGTGTTCATGCGTACGTACGGCTTACCGTCTCCATGAACGGTGCATTTCATTTCTTACCTCTAAATGTCATGTAATATTATAAATGCATGTATATACTGGATATATATAATATATATTATATCTACATCATGGATATAATTATGTATATAATGGTTATTTTACCAAATGAACAACTTTTAATTATAAGAAGTTTATTTTTGACTCATGTTCCGAGGATCGACAAAACGACCGTTATTAACTTAAATGGTTACATAATATTCATAACATGGAAATAAGTGATATAAGAGGAATAATGAACTTAATAAAGGTTCTTATTCAAGTATAAATTAATGCTAGTTTATTATTAATGATATTAAAGAACGATCGAGTCAAGTCGGACACAAGGTAAGGGACTTCGTTTCAATCTCCATTCATTGAGGCATATTTTGTTTTATACACAACTTTCTTTTATACGGTGTATAAACCCCTTTGATTTTACTTTTATTCAAAAGGAATATTTTTATATGAAGAATTTTACTAAATGACAAAAGTGATTGTTTTTGTCTTACGTATGCGGCGACAACGACTTCTCCACCCCGGTGACCATTATTTGAGTTTTGGCTTCATCTACAAGCCATAACTTTTTAGAAATGAAAAATAAATACCATGTTTTACTTTTATTTTATTTTGGTATTGAAAATGGGTTTGATAATGTTTTGATTATATCAATGTGTTGTATTGATATCTTGTTATTGAAATGTGGAGATGTTATTTTTCCATTATGCATGTTTTATGTGATACGATTATGTTATGGTTCTTGGGAATTGTTTATGAAGACGGGTGGTTCCGTGATAAACTAAGGGTGGTTGAGCCCGATATAGCTCTCCAATGAATTGGGTAACTTGAAGGGGTTAAATTCTAAGGTTTATTCGAAGTGATTTATGGAATATAATATTATGGGTATTCCAAACGTAACCACGAGGTTTACTCCCTACGTAAGAATGTTATGAATGCCTCAAGTTACCTTTATGTCATATGTTTTCTATGATTTATTCATAAATATTATGATTTCATGAGGTATGTTAAAGTGCTTATGTTTTATGAGATAAGTATGATTTCATTGATTCTTATGTATACATGGACTAATGTTTTCATTCTGTATTTTTATATCCCTAACTAAGCTTTCTATGCTCATCCCAAGTTTTTGGAATGTTTTTCACAGGTCAAGGGAAAAGTACATGATGGGATGATAGTGTCAAGGAAGTGTCAAGAATTAATCCATGTTTTATTTTAAATATTACTACTTTGATGGGAAAAATGAATACTGTCTTTTATGTATCCACCTTGTTTAAATGTGGAATGTAATGCATGATTTATGATCTAATTCTCTAAAACTCTAAACCTGAAAAGATCCTCAATGTGTATTCTTGAAATAACTCAAGATTATGTAATGTTTAAGGCTGTGGCCTTATAAGTCTTGTTCAAAATAACATGATACTAATGAACCTAAATTTTTTTTACCTAGATAGTCTAGAACCTTAAAGAATCATCCTTTAGAAACTTTATAAAGAGATAAAGATATAGTAATAAGAACTAGAAGAAAAACTAGAAACCTTATTGAATTCTCTGCATTTCTATCTCAACAATAACCTAAATCTTTTGAAGGAGCCATAGAATATGAGATTTGGATATTATCAAGTCAAGATGACCTAAACCAATTAAAAATAAATAAAGTTTATGAATTAGTTAAAAGACAATAAAATTATCTAGTTATAGGAACTAAGTGAGTCTTTAAAAATAAAAAAGATGGTCAAAGGATTATAATGAGAAACAAATCTAGATTAGTATCTAAAGGATATAATCAGGAATAAGGTACATATTCTAATGAAACCTTTTCCCTTATAACTAGATTAGAAGAAATTGGATTTTTTTAGCTTAGTAATCTCATATAAGCTTTAAATTATATCAAATGAATGATAAATCTTCCTTTTTTAAATAGATATTGAATGGAGGAATTTTATGTTAAACAACCTCCTGGTTTTGGAAACTCTCAAAAACTAGATTTTGATTTTAAATTTACAAATTTTCTAAATGGCCTTAAACAAGAACCTAGAGATTGGTACGAAATATTATGTTCTTTTCTTTTGAAAAATGTATTTATTGTTGGAATGAAATATCCAACTCTTTTTAAGAAAACCATTTATTGTAAAATATTGTTAGTTAAAATCTATGTTGATGATGTAATTTTTGGTTCAACTACTAAAAAACATTGTAATGATTTTTCAAAACATATCTAAAAAGAATTTGAAATGTGTATGATAGAATAACTGAACTTATTTTTAGGATTTCAAAATTATCAAAAATATTATGGAAATGTTTAAAACCAAAGTAAATATATTACTGATTTATTGAAAATTTTTGGTCTTGAGAATAACATGATTTATACAACTCCCATGTATACCAATATAAAACCTAATTTGGGTGAAGCTGGAAAACTAGTGGACAGTTAGTTACATTGAGGTATGATTGCTATTTATTATATATTTCTATTACCATACCTAATATTATGTTTTCAGTATGTTTATGTGCTAGATTTCATAAAAATCCTAAATAATCTCATCTTATTATTTCCCAAAGTAATTTTAGATATTTAAAGGGAACTATTTTTCAGTATCTTATTTATCAAAAAACTTATTATTTTAATCTATATCATATTCAAATTCGGATTTTGGAGGTTTTATATTAGATAGAAAAAGTACCTCATAAACCTATCACTTTTTAGTAAAATATTTATTATCATGGTCTTGTAAAAAACAACACTCAACTTCCTTGTCAATATATGAGGAAAAATATGTATGTTTAGGTAGTTGTTGTGCACAAGTATTGAGGATAAAAAACACACTAATGGAATTAGGACTAAATTTTAATTGTACACCTATTTTATGTGATTATACAGGTGCCATAAATATTTCAAAAAAACAAATAAATAATTATTGAACTAATTATATTGATATTAGACATCATTTTCTAAGCAATCCTATTTTTAAAAAGGATATATCTTTAGAATATATAAATAATTATTATCAACTTGATGATATTTTTACTAAACCACTTCCAACAGTATGTTTTGATTTTATTAAAGGGGAGTTAAGGGTTGTTTAATTTTTTTTAAATAAACGTTTTAATATTTTTAATATTAGTATTATTATATTTATTTATTTATTCATGTTTAGTTATTTTAAAATTATTTACTAATTACTTTAAATCTGATATCTTTTAATATTTTTTTCTCTGTACACTTTAGTTTATTTATTTTAAATTAACTCACACCGCATATTTTCAAAATCTTTAATGATTATCTTACATAATGACATTGGAAATAAGGGATTGTCAGAAAAGTTTTTAGTACCAAAAACATTCAATTATAAAACCCTTTTTGAATACTAAAACCCTGGTTTTCCATCATCTACCTTCTCTTACCTTTGTTTTCATTTGAAACCCTAAAAACACAAAAACCTCAGAGATTAAATTTCTCCACAATGACGAATACTAAGAGAACTGAAGAAGGTGAATCCAATGACCCAAAGTGTTATAAAGTTTTTAGATGAAATATTCTACAGGGTAAAGTTGTTGATTTTTAATGGCTCTATCAAAAAAATTTACTTCTAAAATAATAAATACAATTTCAAGGATTGGAATATGTGTTCAATGAGGTGAATGCATAATTTATTTATGAGGTAGAACTGATTTTTTTCTATAATAGTATACAATTTATTTTTGGTGCTTCTGAAGATACATTTTTTTACAACAATAGAGGATAATGACTTTTTTGTTTCTTTGACTAAAAATTCTAACATCTCAAACTTTACCCATGAGGGAGTGTTTCATTTCAATATAAGGTCTATCGGAGATAAGTTTTATAAATCTCAAGACATAATGCCATTTTTTGGCTCATTAAATGTTATAAAAATATTTTTCAAGGATCTTGAGGAAGAGCATAAAATCTTATTCAAGTTTGTTCAAATAGGAATTGATCCTAGAATAGATGAGGTGGAGAAGATTCTATATCCAGACATGTATATCATGTTTTTATTTATGAGTAAAATAAAGATGAATTTTCCAAGGTACAAGTTCAGGTATTAAAATTACTACTATCAACTAGATGATAAGTTGACTTTTTATCCTTATGGAAGTATAACTTCTTAAATACTATTTATGAAACGAATGATTCGATTAATATATTATTGAATTAAATTTCATCACAACAATATTCTCAATGCGGTAACATTGAGGAAATTTGGTTTTTACTAGAGAATAGTAAAAGGAATACATTTACCAATTGGTGGAGATGACCCAAAATGATCATGATATTTTCCTCAGGGGGGTGAAAAGTGTAATTGGGAATAAAGGAATTGGTGAAACCCATGGTGAAGGACATTCCAAGACAACCCAACAAAAATTAAGACATGTTGAAGAGGAAGAAGTGGAAGATGAGTCTGTGGAAGTAGAATTGGTTTTAAAACCACATAAAATATTATATCCACCTATTGTAGAGCCATTGTTGGGTTTAGGTGAGGCTATCATTCCAGATCATTTAGAATAGACTTTTCTTGAGGAAGATGAATAGGTTGAAATAAATATAAGATATTTGAAAAGTATTTATTTACTAGTTGTTGAGGAGGAAGAACCGACTGTCTAGGGAGATCAATAGTTAATCAGAACTTAAAATGTGGCTATAGAGATTTTTGAGAATTTAATTTTGTCTATTTTTGATCATGTGGATGAAATAGAACAATCTACAATTAAAGAAAAAAATGATGTTATTGATAGTTTGTCTTGTTCAAGTGAAAAATCAATTGAAAAGACAGTGGAGAAGTCTATGGAAAAATCTCCTCCAAAAACTATAGAAATTCTGGTAGTTGGTTAGTCACAACATCAAGATAAAGGGACATTGGATTCACTATCAAATTAGGTTGAGGATCTTGTAACGAAGTTTAAGAAGTCTCAGTAAGAAAACGACAGTCTTCAAAAATATTTAGAAGTAGCAAAGAAAAATTTACAGGATCATCATGAAAATTATATTTCCAATAAATATTTTGATACTTTAAAATAGAGATGCTAAATAAAGTTGGAAAGATAAGATCTAAATTTGTTTCTAAGATAGAATTTTCTAATCTAATGTGGTATTTGGGGATTCAATTTGAATCAATCAAGAGTCTTGTTGGTCAGACCAGTATATCTACCTCTGCTCTTACTACCTTTACAGATCTAATTTGATTATTTCATGCCATCACCTCTGTCATGGTTGATATGAATGACCATCATCAAAATATTCAGTGAAATAGTTCCCCTCTGTCAGTTCTGTTGGAAAATCATAAATTTCTAGTTGACCAACTAAAACAAAGTGAACCGGGTATCAGATTTCTGTTGAAAAAATTAAATGAAAATTTAGATCATTTTATGCAGCAAGAGTAGAGTTTTCATGAATTTTTTAAGGTAAACCTTGCTAATAATTTTCATATTATTCAAGATTATAGAATTTTAATTATGCAATTGGGGGATAGTTTGATGAAGAAGTTTCATTTACATATGGATGAGTTGAAAGATATGTTTGAAGCTGCTCAAAATCCTTAGAACCTTAACAGAGAAAACTCCAACCCGATATTTTGTACCCAAACCATTTTAGTTGACTAAACTTATTTCCCAATCAAGTTGATTATTGTATTTATAAAAATTTTGATTCATAAAACATCCTTATTTTTATTTTTTTCTATGATATTATTCTTTCATGTTTATCCCTAAAACCCAAAAATTCTGTCTTATTTCTTTATACAGATTATTATAACATTTACATATAGATTTATACAAAATTAATCATGTTTTATTCATTTCTAAACATTATTTTTGATCTCACATGAGGATGAATTTGGATAACACAACATTTCTTTTTATAAGACAACATTTCTTTTCATCGAAATAATTATGTAAAATCGAATTTAGAATTGTTTTATTTTCAATTTTTTTCAATATTCTAAATTCTATTATTAATTTTCTAGGTTTTGTGATCATTAAAAAGAGAGATATTGTTTGTCATGTATTGTATCATTAGTAATCTGCGTATCTTATTCATTATGATGCTCACAAATACCCTTGTTTGTTTTACTAATGACATTACTTTTAGTGTATTTTGGGAAATTAATATTCTTTGTATTACTTATTTTGGAAACATATTAATGCTTATTATTAAGGTGGAATATTCATCAAAGTGTTCAGAATGCTCCTAACCTTATTCAGGGAACATTGTTCATACCATATGTTGAAGAAACATAACGTAAGGAACAAAACCTACCTTTTTATTATACCTTATTCAAAAATATTAGCATGTATGGTTAATCAACCCTACATTGATAGAAAAATAGGGATAAAGAACCTTCTGTTTGGATAAAACCTTATGTTTGACAATGATAAAATGTAGGGTTAAAGAACCCAATGAAATTATAGAACCATGTGTTTAAGAAGAAAATGTACAGATCATCAACCATACTTTTGTGATCAACCATACATTTTCATCCTTACATTTGGATAATGAACACTACGTAGTTGAACCATATGTTTGGTATTTTGTTATTTTGGGAAGGAACCTTACGTTTTACTTTTCATCACTGAAGATTTGAATTTTTAATTTTATCGGAGTTTTGTGCAATGGTCTTTATAGAATATCAGGACGATTTAAAGATCATTTTTGAACGATTAAAAGCTCATTGTGATTAATTCAATGAATCGTATTAAGTGGAAAAATTATCTCATAATCTTAAGGAAATTTATGACTACTCTGAGCAATCTCAGGAATTTGAATTTTTTGATTTATCGGGCAATTTTCTTGGATTTGGAATTTAATGACAAACACTCTATTTTACTTCTATCAGTGTATTTGTTCTATATATATATGTGTTTTTAGGATTAAAATTAATATATATATATATATATAATGATATATATATATATATATAATGATATATATATATATATATTGAGATATATATATTAAACCACATACTACAACACATATTCACAATTGAAATTACATTCCTGTGAAGATTTTTTTCAGATATAATGTAGCAATCAATCAGGATCTTTTTTTCTATTGAACATGCTACAGTGTAAATATAAATATTCAAAATTTAGTATTTTTTGTAATTCGGCTACTGTTATTCATTGCTCTTTTTATTTCAAAGATCTTTTTCAACCAGATCGATTCAGAATTACACTTTCTGATTGAAACTATTTTCTGAAGAATAAGATTCATCTACCATCATATGTTTTTCAACTATAAAGTTCAACTAGACCCCTTCATAATTGTCATATTTTATTGCGGGTATCAACTGCTCATTCTCAGTTGGGGTGGATTATTATCTTCTTGATCAAAGTTTTTTTTATAAGTTCTCTTTTAAAGAACTAGAAGACTCTGTTTTTGGTCTTGTTTGTAAAGATGACAACTTCCTACACTTAGCTGTGGATTGGTCTTATGATGTGAGGACCAGACTACTGAAATTCACCAAACTCGTAGTGAGAGTATTTGGTGGAGTGGACTTGGGGATATATATTCCCTAAAAAACTATAAAAAATCATGTTCCATATTTCTTTTTTTATCCGCTGCTCATAATTTCATACAGAATACCAACACTTCTTAACTGAATAATCATCAATCGACATCAATAGGCATAATTTTAATAGAATTTTAAAAGTTACAATTCACCTCTCTCTTGAGAATATTTGTATATTCTGACCTAACAGCAACATGATGATCCTAAAAATCTATTAGATTATAATATAACCACTATATATAGTTTCTTAATAGTTTATTTTAACATCATCTAAACATATAAAGTTATCTAAATAGTTTATCTAATATAAAATATAACATCTTATCACATAAATAACACATAATTATATGATTTATAATTAGGGTTTTACTGTATACATTTTTAGGATCATTTCATTTTATAATATTAGAGGATTAGGAGGACTAATACATAATAATGTGAACTCTTCAACATAGTGTAATTTTTTTCAATAAAAACATGTTCTTAAAAATACACATCTATATCATTCAAGACACTTTCCCGGCTTTTAAGATGATTCTTTATATTGGAAATATTATGAATGATATAGTTATTTTTTTAAATAGATGAGACCTTGCCCAGAAAAGCAATGCCCCATTATTGAACAAAAACAAAAAACTTACACCAATCTGAAAACAATAGTGTTATCATAATCTCTCACAAGAAGAGGTAAAAACTCACCAGGAATATGATCAAACTAAATAAAATCAACACTTCCAACACCATTATTTTCAAGGCCATATACTACTGAATTTGCATCTCGATAAGAGTGAGTGATGATGTGATTCATTGAGTAAAGAGAATCCAAGAAATTGATCCAATGATTAGTGAGCTTCCAAGATATGTAAAGATATCCCAACCTTATAGCTGAAACAATAGTCGTAGAATCACTCTCGTGCCAGAGATTATTCCACCCATGTCTACTAGCTTGTTCCATAACAACAATAACACTAAGCATATCAACATCATTTGAAGAGGAAACTCCACAAGAACCATGGAAACAGCCATGAACACCACCTTGTTGATCTATAATGATAGCACCATAGCCAGAGGTACCCAGATTTCCTAGAGAAGCCCCATCATATTTGACATTAACCCATCCAAAAAAAGGTCGCTGCCATAGAACTTCCAAAGTACCATGGAGAGGCCTAAAATACCCATTTAATCTAATCTAATTTACAATGGTCAAGTAATGAATTGAATTGGATAAGAAATGTTTAGTTGGAATGATGACCTCCCAGATAGCATCAAGAATGCAATAAAGAGCATTGCATGCCAATAATAACACACAATAATGGAGTACCTGATTGCGGATATACCATAAGTAATGTAGAAACTCTGATGCAGAAACCAAGAAGAAATCAAATAGTTGTGTGGAAAGATAGAGGGACCCCCAAATCTGAATGAAATCTCAAATGAGATTCGCATGTGGAAATGTGATTTAAAAAAAATTTATAATGTCTTTCCACATTGAAGCAGCTACAATAAAGATAAGAAAAAGATGATCTAAATCCTCCCTATATTGATGGCAAAGATTACATGAGGAACATAATGATATTCTACAGTTTTATTGATAACAATCTTTTGGGGTTTTGAAATGAGAAACTCTCCAAGACAATATAGATAAGGATGGCCTAATGAAATTCTAATGCAACCCCTTCATCCACTAAAATTCTTCATTACAATTCAAAGAGAACCTGTAAAAAACTTAGATGAAATAAAACCATTAGCAGTATGTTTTCAAACCCATAAATCCTCCTTGTTAGAGAAACAATACTTATTACCAAGATTCAAAATTTGCTCCAGAAGATCCTCCATATTAACCAGATGGTCCCTAATAGAAATATTCAAATCCACGTTAGTTTCTACACCCCCCACCAAATCAATAAGAGTAGTATAACACCAATTTTTCTTCGAAAAATCAAGAGATGAATCCTTAGAAACAATCCATCTTGATTGACGATAAATTGAAGAAAAAAATTGAAGGCTGGAAAAATATAAGAATCAAGATGATTAAAATCACCCTTTATAAGACTATTCATAAATTTATCCTGAAGGAATGAAAGTGACTTAAAGTTTCTATTGATGAGTCAAGAAGCTTTCAGAGAATAATTGAAGAGATCAATGTTTTTTATACTTAACCCCCCATCATCACAGAGTTTACAACACTTGCTATAAGAAACCATAGCATGTTTCCTCTGAAGAATGTTTCCACTCAAGATTAAGTTAGTCAGAGAAACATTGATATTAATTATGAGATAAATAGGTCATTTTTTGCACCACAAAATAATAAACAAACTTGGAGACAATAACAGAATTAACCAAGAAAACCCTACCAGCCATGAAGAGAGTTTTTTCTTTCCATGAAGCATGTTTTCTTCTGACATTGCTAAGAATATCTGAGAAATAAAAATTCTTAGGCCTCCCCCAAAACAAAGTAACCCCCAAATAATTGAAGGGAAGAATTCCCTCATGAATTCCCAACTCTCTAACAATATCATTCTTCCTAGAAATACAGATCTTCCTGCTGAAGTGAACGAATGATTTATCCCAACTTATTTCTTGACCAAAGATAGAAGAGTAGAGAGAAAGGGCTCTTTTGATATTCTTGATATTTCTCTTATCTCCCTTAGTGAAAAGATTAATTTCATCAACATATAACAAGTGAGTAAGAGAAACCAAACCCCAACTTGAATTAATCGCCTCCATTTTCCCATTTCCTACCATAATGGAGATAAGTCTGCTAAGGTAATCCTCCGCAATTGAGAAAATAATAGCAGAATGGGGTCACCTTGTCTAACCCTTCTGGAACAATCAAAAAACCCCTTAGGGGATCCATTAATAAGGACAAATATATGAGCAGATATAAAAATGGAAAGGACCTAATCAATAAACATACCATTAAATCCAAACATTTAAAGAACCATTCAAATGAATCTCAAGTCCATTGTGTCAAAGGCCTCCATGACATCAAGCTCGAGAGCAATGTTTCCACCCCTTGTGGATTTATTTAATAGATTTACACATTAAAAAGTAGTGATAAGACAATACTAAATCGATATCCATTTGATAAAACCAAACTTATTTGGATAAACAATATTTTCAGCATTCAAAGCCAACCTTATGTCCAAAATTTAACAAATGACTTTGTAGATACAGTTAACTAAATAAACCAGCCTAAAGAGATGTATTTCGTTGGAAATATCCACCTTTGGAATCAGAGCCAGAAACTGAGCACTCAAACCATGAGGAAGGGAACACCCTTTAAAGAAATGAATGAAAATCATACAAACATCAAATTGAACAATGTCCCATTATTCTTGGGAGAAAATATTACAAAACCCATCTGGGCATGGGGAACTTTCATATTTGATACTGAAGACCTCTTCTCTAATATCAAGATTAAATGTAATAGTAGTGATATTGATGTTGTCTTGATGATCCAAAAGTTTGGGAATGATGACTTCCAAAGGATCATTATGAAGGGAATACCCATTAAAGAGATCCCTGAAATAAGAAATCACATGACTTGAAAGATCCCCCCTATTGTCAATAATTTAGTCCCCATTTTTTTATAAATAAAGAGGCATAAAACCTTCCTTATCTTATGGAGAGAAATAAATAACTTTGAGTTACTATCACCATCATTCAACCATTTTCTATGAAAATATATCTTTGCAAGACATCTTTAAAATTAAAAATATTATTCAGCTTAGAAATGCACTCTGATTCTCCCTAAACATCACCCGATAAGTCAAACAAGGTACTTTATTCCTATAAATTTTAGGGAGAATATTAAAGAGATGATATTTCATGGTCAAGAGAACTCAAAGAAACTTTGATATAAGTTTCAACAGCCTTTTTAAGGAGTTTTAGCTTTATGACACAAGAAAACTCATCATTCCTATAATTCAAAGAGCTCTAAGTTTCTTCAATAATGGATTTACACTTAGGGTGATTGATCCATGACTTGTTGAACAAAAAAGGTAAATGAGGATGAGAATCCTTACACATCAAGTCAACCAAAATGGGAAGATGATCTGAATTGAATCTGGATAAAGTTATACAATAAATGGAATCCCAAGAGTCATGACAATCTTCATTGAAAAAATCTATGTCAATACGACTAGAAACAAACCTTTTAAAAAACATTCTATACCATGTATATTTATCTCCAACTAGATTGAGCTAAAACAACCCATTTGATTTAATACAAGATCTAGAATCCTTATATAAAATAGAATTGGACAAGGCCCCCAATTTTTCATCAGGATTAATGATGCTGTTGAAATCCTCCTAGACTATCGAAGGACTAGAAA
Source organism: Viscum album (assembly GCA_963277665.1). Classification (NCBI taxonomy): domain Eukaryota; kingdom Viridiplantae; phylum Streptophyta; class Magnoliopsida; order Santalales; family Viscaceae; genus Viscum; species Viscum album. The sequence continues at coordinate 19,922,369 of OY728159.1, read as the reverse complement.
TAGTTGAATTGTGGTTCTCAATATTATGCTATAATCTTATACAATCTTGATAGTTGTTAAAAGTATACACAAAGGTATAGAAATACTAAGAACTGAGGTACCAAAATAAACAAGTTACATACTGCTCAGTACTAACAACAAGGGAAATATCTGAAATAGAGTAATATTCCAAAAACCATAACCATTTGATCTCAGACAGACAGTTGTTTTAACTAATCAGTAGAAAAACAAAATTTTCCAAATTAGCAATGCTTGAATAAAATGTTCTTTTAGGTTCGAAAAAACCAATAAGGAGAGGTATATGAAGCTGAATAAAAATCCTTATAGACCTTTAAGTGTCTCTAATATTCAACCCCTATAAATTCCAGAAGAGAATCTTCATTTAAATTTGATAACGGGGCAATGACCACCTTTTTTTGAACCAAAAATTTTTGTCTTGCCTGCTTTGGGGTGTCTCCCAACTTTATTTTTGGGGTTGGAAGCATCCTGAAGAAGATCACTAATATCGAGGGTGGTACTTTCTCCCTTTCCTATCTTAAGAGGCCGCCCTCTATCACTATTGTCTGGCCTCGGCCAAAGTGAACCAGTATCAGCCTCACTGCCAATCCTGTCTTCCACCAGATTATCAAAAGGATCATTTAGAGGATCAACACAGCCCTGGTGCAATATTCCATCATATATAAGAGTGACATATACATTGAATTCTAGATTAACATGGCCCTTGACCACTTCAGAACTGGGAAAAATTTCAGGGAAAGGCAAAACTATAGGACTCAAATATAGTTATTATACATCATTATATCTTGTGAAATAAATTACAAAATGTGGTATAAGAAAAAACATATCAATGAGTGATATAAAAATAATAAAAACCTTATATTTCTAATGATAAACATGAAAACAAAAAATGGTTACCTTTTTCACATTAATCTTTGAACATATAGATATATCACAAAAAATGATAAATTGAATTTTGGCTAATTAAAAATCCTTCCTAAACTATCAAAAGAATAGAAAATAGATAAAATCATCTTGATACATCATATTTGACTTGTTTTAAACTCATTGATAGATACCTTCCCATAGTAGTAACCTAATCATTTATCTTTAACATCATTTATTTGATGTGTAAATAATTATCCATTATATTATATAGTAATATTCTATATTTAACCATCATTATTTATAATTCCCATATACCATTTCGAAAGAAATCCATTTATGATATTTAATTTTACAAACATAAAACCCATGAAAGATACTTCTGAACACATTATATAAATAACTTTCGATTTTCTTATAAAAATATAGAGAAATATATTTTTCCATTGAAAATTAATAAAAGAAAAAAAAATCCAATATAATTGGAAATTAGAACATGTTCAAAGAACCATGTTAAATTGTAGAGTAATCTTAATCATTAATAATTTTTTGAAGGTTGGAAAACGTTTTCATGAAGAAGACATTAAAATCATTCTTTTTCATTTTAGAAAAAAAGAGTCAATATCGAGTCATAAAAAATCCTTTGAAATAATAATTTTTTAAAATATTTGATGGAAATAAAAAGTAGTTGAAAATGAAAATTATAAATATCTTAATAATAAATAAAACATTTTTGATACATTTATTATAAACATTGTTATGGAAGATAAATATTTTGAAGGGAAAGCATTAAAATTGGGTATTAAATAAAATCCTTTCCATTGATTCATTACTAGCATTGTACATTATATATATATTTGATAAAAAAATTAAATTAATTATTTCATTTTACATTAACCATTTCATATTAATTTCATTATCATTTTTTCTATTATTTCATTTATTATCTAGTTCTATTTTTTTACTAAATTTGTTAGGTTTATTCCTAATATTTTGAGGTTGTTCGAACCATAACCATTAAAAATATGATGTTGGTTTACCAACATCAAAGGGTTAATGGTAATATAATCTAAAAAATATTAAACATGATATAATTATATTTTACATAAATTTGATACAATTTTAAAACAATCTATGTGTGGTGGTCATGAATTAAGAAACGCATCATTTTAGGGATGCAGAAGTCCCCACATATGGAAAAGAGAAGTTTTCATTTTTCTAATACATTAAAAGATAATAAATAATATAATGTTTACATTATAAATATACATATTAATCCTATGAATATCATATATATTCATTAAATCCATCTTAATGACCATCAATTATATAAAAAATGAAAGCAAAAAATCAAATCACTATGTGGAGCTGGTAGTCTACAAGTATGCCTGAGAAACATTATCATTTTCAAAAAAATGGGAGGGTGAAATCTTATAAAAAAAATATCTTAATAGAATCATAATTATATTATAAAAATTACATATAAAATTTAAATTCAACCTTATAACCATAATTGAGATGTGGTAATGAAAAATGATACACATCGCTTCCTGGAGAAGATATTCCCCACAGATGCACGATTGATGTTTTTATTTCCCATAAAATGGAAAGGGAGAAGAAAATAATTGTTCAATAATCATAATAAAATTTAATTATATTAATGGTTATATTTTCATAATTTTTGGAAAAATATATTTCAAAGAGTTATAAGAATAAATAATCATGAATTATTTTTGTGAAGACTTATACCTCTTCCTTTGATATCATCATTTGGATTACCCCTTAAGCCTATTATGATTTGTTTTTCTATAAGACCTATAAAATATGATGCGAGTAGGTTATTTGGGAAGGTATTTGGGTATATTATGGATGAGTTATAGTTATCAATATATTTGGATAAGTGACGATATAGGGTTCCCTATGATAAGTGAGAGGAGTGGCACCCTTGTCAATATTAAGAACATTGTAATATAATATGAGACTATCTCATTGGAAGTGGGTCCAATTTATTATAATTTCAAATATATGAACATTTAAGGTTGAAATAAACTCATATAATCATATTATGAAAATAATTATACAGATTTGAATCATTATTTCTTATATTAACCCCCTAGTCATTTTAACCGTTATTGTGGTAACAAATTTTTTATGGTTGTGACTATTAATTATGAATGAAATTTAAATTTACATCATTAAAAATTGAAAATACTAATAAAATATATTTAATAAATTTTCTAATATTCAATTTCACATAATATATGAAATTATTTTTAACATATGTTTCAAAATGATTTTGAAAAACAATTTTCAAAAAATATATTACTTAGAAAAAAAATTCTTTTAAATAATCACATTTATATTGTTTATTACAATAGAATTAATTTTATTATATTGAATAAAATTAGAATTATCTCAATTTTAAACCAAAACAAAACTTAATGGAATATTTTGAAAATTCATTAAAGCAAAAGAACCAATAATTTTATTTTGAATTATAATACTACATTAATTTAAAAAATGTGAAAAAGATATTTATAAATTCAAAAATATATTTTTAAATTCACTAGAATACCTAATAAATAAATATTATATATATCTAGAATATTTCATAATCATTCATTTCATTGTTATATCATGATAATTTCATAAAAATGATAGTATTTGTAAAATTAGTATTTTTCCATATTCACTAGAACATTTACTATATTAGAATGTATTGTTGAGGCTCGGGGAAGTAAGATATTGTATCAAGGTGTCAAAAAAAATAGAAATGGTACTATATTACCTTTTATGTGAAGGGTAATATATGTAATTCCTAAATTGTGTCCTCCAAAATATATTCGGTTCAGATTATTAATGAATTATAGGATGGTTAATCGTCCATATGAGATTGTTTTTTCAGGATCTGTTATCAGGGAGGGGATAATTCAATCCTTTTGTAGAAGGATAATAAATTAATAAAAATAGTTTAGAAAATAAAAAATGAGTAAAATATAAAATAACATTAGGAAATATGATTCTATAATGTATTTCTAATATCTTGTCATCACTTTATTAAATTTATTTTCTCAGTAAAAAATAATATCAAAAATTCCAAAACAATCATGTTAAAATTATTTTGAGATTTTGATGTCAAAAATAAATTATATATTACCAATTTAAATTATAAATTTTTGATATTTATCATTAAAATAAAAACATTTAATATATTGAAAAAAATTAAAATATATCAATACTATTTTTGATTAAAAAATTATATAAAGTAATTTTTAAATCTATTTTTAATAAGAATACATAAAATGAATAAATTTAAATAATAAAATTTATTTATTTCTTTGATTACAATGGTTATCACAATTAGACTATAAAAAGTATAAATTTCATCGAATATAAATCAATCAGAAGTTAAAATATATTTCAAAAATATAAAAATATCAATTGAATCTGAAAATAAACATTAATTATAAAAATAATGGTATAATTATTTTATAACAACTCAAATACACCCAAATGGAATTATTTCACAATAAATTTCAAATCCATAGAAGTACATTAATTTTATCTAAATAATCAAATATAATAACAAAACTAATCCTAAGCATCATCATTTCTGGATTCGAGCATCCTTAAGTGTAAATATCCTAGATAGTGTATGTATTACAATTAATGGAAGATCATAATTTAATGAATTGTAAAAAAGAAATCCTAATCACCCTAAGATTATTTGTTTTTAACCCTTTAATTATATATATATCTTCATATCCTTAAATCCCCTGATCAACCATATTTGAAAAAACATTTTCCATAGCCTCAATGTTTTTTCTCGAAGGATCATACAAATAGTGGATTAAACTAGAAAAATCTAATATCCTTACAAAATATAACCTTATAGGTGGTATCTCAAAGAAAACTATGAATAAATTTATAAGTGGATGAAAATTGAATAAAATATATGTTAGAAAATACATACATGTAATGAACATCATAGATCAGTTAAATCACTTAATAAACACTTATAATCCTTTAATTTGACGTTTGGGTGTATTTATGCCTGATATAACAATATATAGTAGTCCAATTACACATTCTTTGTGTTTAGTTAAAATAAAATCATACATAGTTATCTAGTGTCAAATGAATGTATCTATTATTCTATCATCCATTGTGATCAATAACACCACAATGTATAATATCCATTGAACATACTCTTACACACTGATATCTTTAGATATTTTTCTTGATTTTTTTTCTATGACATCTTTTGTTACACACAACAGTGAGCTTAAATGAACCACGATATACTATTAAAGTATTATTATTTAATATGAAAACTATTTTGTGGTAAATTAATTAACGAGTATGAATAGGAATTACCAAGTTATGAAATATATATATATATATATATTAAGGTCCTACTCAATAAAATTTTTTGATTAATTCTTATAAAATAAAAATTCTATTTTTACTAAAGTTGTATTTTTCCTAAAAATAAATTTCATGAAAAAATGATTTTAATTTATTTTTCAATGAAATTGTTTTATTTAAGACTCAAAAAATTTATAAATATAATTTTTCAAAATTAACTTCATTTTTATAATCATATTATCAACATAATCTTAGGGTGAATTTTTTTTTGATTTTTCTGAAAAGGATGATTTTCCAATCAATAGTGAAAAATATTGATTTTTATTGTAACCTATATTTCTTAATAAATATTCTAAATATATTAAATTTTCTAAAATGGAATAAACATCGAATCAGATATATTATAGTATAAATAATTCAATTATTTTCATTAGAATCAATTTTATGGTTGAATTTGGTATAAAACATTTCTATACATAGAAAAAGATTTTACTGAAACATTTTGTATCATTGGGTTTTGAGTTTTTATCGCTAATTAATTCTAGTAACTTGTTGAAATTTAATAATGAAAAATTAATTCCATATTTTTAATTATTAGGTTTGATTTTTTTGTATTTTTCCATTTTGTTTTTAATCAATTTGAATAGTAACCATGGAAAAATTTATTTCATCGGTATAAAGTAAATCAAGTTAACCAATGTTAAAACCAAATATCAATGTCACCATTATTCAAATAAATTATTATTTAATGATTTTATTTTATCCCTTACACCTTAGTCTCTAATTTAATTTTTAACGGACATTTTCTTGTGAAAAATTCTTATATAATATTTAAAGCAACGAAAATAAAAAAATGTCACTCTCAAACTTTTAAATTCCTCATATGTATTCACATGCATAAAAAAAGTGTTATCAAAGAATATTAATAGTTATTTTTATAAAAATAAAATAATTTTAACTATGGACATTATTTCTAATTTTTAAAAAATATCTAATTACTTTAAATGCTTACCCAATGTTGGCCTCATATTTCTTCTATTAATAGAAAAATAAATTAAATAATAATATAATGATTCAAATTAATGTAATATAAGTGAGTTATAGTGTTAAAATAATTTTATATATTAATATTATATAATATTTTTCAGTTAAAAAGGATTATAATATATGTACATATTTTTCTTGGTGTCATTAAAGTCAAATTAAAGTAATATTACCAAAATTTACATTGTTGTTTTTTACAATAAAAATAAATTATTTAAATTATTTAAAATTCATAAATATTTTATCTTTATCCATGTGGATTAAATATGGTTTAATATACTTTCTATTTTCCATTTACGAGGGACTTTTCTCTTTATGGTAAAACTATTAAGCCTTTAATATTGAAATACTTGTTACTGGAGTTAAGGTAAAAAAATGGATAATATTGGGTTTAATAAAAAATAAGTTTTATAGTGACACCAAAATTAACAAGAATTTAATTAGGTTTTTTTATTTTAAAAAAAACCTCTTTTAAATATAATTATGTCCTTTTTAAGCATTTTTTAGAATGGTTTTATTATATTTTAATCATCTAAGATATTTCAAGTGTGTCCTGTCACTGCCTTAAAAAAAACCACTAATTTTTTTTATATACCACATTTATGCTTATATCTCATAAAACCCAACCAAATTACCCTATAAACATCCCTATACTTGTTCTAGTAGTTTTGGACTCTCCATAAGACTGACCCTGAAGTCCTCAATAGGATATTTAAAGGAGTTTTTTCAAATAAGAGGTAACCATCTTAACAGATCACATTATTTTCATACTTATTAATTTAACTCTACTATATATATGTTATTTATCATAAATTAATAAAATTAGTATAAAAATTATAATAAAAAAATATTAGAATTATTAAACCATCATTACCCACCATTTTTTCCATCAAAGTTTAAGTGATATATTGTCCTTATATATGCCTGACTTATCGCCTCCACATAGTGATACAATTCATTTTTCATCACCATATTCAATGGATGGATATTGTAATGTATTTAATGATTATATATTATATTTATGGAATAATTATTCTTCTATAATTATAAAAACAAATTGCATTCCTACCTTCCAAACTGTTAGTAATCAATAAAGTCACTTGTGCGTACATTTGGACCATCACCTCCATGAACCAATGTGATTTGTGCATCATTTTAGTTTTGATTTGAAGGTAATAATGATTAATTTAATTAATATATATGATATATATGAAATTATAATTATATCTAAATACTTATTTACTATTTAATTTTTTTTTCATTCCATCCATCAAAAAGATAAAACAATATTAATATGTAAGTACGATCTACCACCTCCATGAATGTGGTATTTAATTTTTTTATCTATTATTTTAATTAATAACTAAAAATATGTACATAATGTATTTATATTATATTTATATCATGATTAAAATTATGGATATAATGTAAACACTATAAAAATACAATGACCACAATTACTGCAGCAAAACATTCATGTGATACAAACTAGTTTTCACCCAAAACAATAATTTTCATAAATAATTGGTAATAAATTGGTGATAAATGGTTATAATTAAATCATATATAAAATTATATATAGGATTACTATCATATAATACATTTATAATAAATTAGTATCTTTTATAATGGATTTTTCAACACGTATGTACGAAGTGATACCTAAGGTAAGAGTTTTATATTATCATCTCATAGTTTTTTATTGTGGTTTAAGATTAAGTTTCCGATGATGAAATTTTATGATGTAGTTTTCTATAAACTCATGAATTTTCATTAAATATTATTATTTCTAGAAGTTACATGTTTTCTATTCATATTCCTCACTTTATGTACTCGGTATACCGAAATAATTATTTTAAGGATAAAATGACTTTATATCTCACTTTGGATGAAAATATTTTATATTCCATGTCAATTATTTATAAAAATAATTTGAAAAGTGGTTTTAATATTATAATATTATTATTTAATGTAATTTTTATCCATTTTCTAATTTTTTAAAAACTTATATGTAATCATGTATCATTTTCTGAACGATGTGATTTTTACTTTATAAAAAAATATGGAAGAATAGTTTTTATTTAACTTATAAGCTATGCATAGAATTTACCACCGTTAAGAACAATAATTTATTTGAATAGTAATTCAAAATATTATTTGTTTATTTGAATTAAATATGATTTTAATAATGATTTATATATTTTAATTTTATTTAAATAAGTGATTTCAAAGTGAAAATGATATTTTTATCATGAAACAATTCAATTTATCTTCAAAGGAGTTATCATATAAGATAAAATCATTTGATATTAGTAATTATTTTATGGGATATAATCCACTAACACCATTATCATTATTTCATTAGATTAATTATGATTATTATTAAAGTATGTTTATGAAAACCATTTCTTTTCCATGGTTTATGAAATAATGAAATGATGAGATTTTATGAAACTCTTTTATTTTCAAAGGGTTATGAAGTGATAAAATGATTACAAAAGTTGTTTCCTTTTAAAGGGTTATGATTTTATGATTTTTTTATTATCCTATTATTTATAAATATATTATTTTATTTATGTTATTTATGGTCTTGGAAATATATATCCCTCTGATTCATCAGGTACTGATGGATATCTCATGAGAGAATTAGGAGTGGAATAGAACGTGTACCTAGTTCAAAAAGGGAATCTATCCTATATGAAATAATTTTTACTAAACCTTTACTAGTATAATAGTTTTTGGAGTGAGCCTAATCCACGATCATTATCTTCCTAGTAATACTTTACTATAGAGGAATTTTTTTTGGCATATGGGAATGCTACAAATCCATGCGTTATAAAAATGTTATACTCGCATTAATCGTGTCATTTAATTCCATTATTATTAATTTTTTATGAACTACCAAGATTTTTTCATTAAAAAATATTAGGATCTATGATATGGAGGTCATAGTTTTCCAAGAATATGATAATGTTCTCATGACCTTATGCTCATTTTATGTTTTAGTGATCATTGATATCTCCCTTGTTTACCCATAATAGGAATTTGAGCAAACCAAATCTTATGTTTCCTTTCCCCATGTTTTGAATCATTATAATAAGTATGATGTGTATAATAAGGGTTCTAGTTTTGGATTACATTGTAGGAGATTATATACTTCACTTATAACCAGTTTTTTATGTATCCAAGATTCCAATGATACCATACCTATAACATATTGGCATTGATCATATTTTATGTAATGAATATTCATATAATAATATACAATATCAAGGTGTGAAAATTGTGGGTTTCTATATTTACAGTAATGAAAATATTAGTTAAATGAGACATTAATAGTTCGGATGTGTTTTACATACATTAAAGAATTGGAAAATAATATTATACATCAAAAAAACTATTCAATAATTTAAATTGGACTCAATCTAAATTGCTTTTTATTGTTATTAAAAAAGGATTAAATTAAAAAACATGATATATTTCAATTATAAATTTATTTTTTTATTTTCAATTAAATATTTAATATTTTATCTAAATTTGGTTTATTTTCTACCAAACTTGAGGTTTTAGGTCACAATTTCATAGTTGATGTATTTTCAGTCAGAGAGAAGTGAAAATGTGTCTTAGAATTTTGAGACTTTTGAAAATAAATTAATATTTGAGGATATATATTTTTTAAATATTTTTAATGCTATGTTGTATTTGAAGATGAATAAGTTATAAATTATAAAAGGATCATTTATTGAAAAACAATTCATTTTAAGACATGTAATATTTTTTGTGATTTTTTTGACTTATAAGATCAAATATATATCTTACATAAATATATATTTTAAATCTTCTAAGGGAATAAATTAAAATTTTAAAAAATTATAGAATTTAAATCATCTAGTTGAAATAAAATGCTAACAAAAACCATATATAATATATAAATAATTTATATAATAATGTTATATATATGTGCGAAAAAATTATATATATATATTCTATAAATTAAAAAGAAATTGAATCATGGGTAGTGTTTGATGATGGTTTATAATATTTTGGTTATTTTTAATTTTCTTATGTAATTTTTTTTAAATATGCAGAACTATAAATTAAATGTGAAAATGATAATGATTGGTATTTTTGAGATGGATATGTGTTTGTGAAACTTTTTTCTTCAAAAATATATATTAGAGTTGTCACTACGTATGTATATCCTTGTAAGATCATTTATTATTTCATTATTTTAATGTATTTTATAGTTATCTTTATGTGATGCAATTTAGGAATGAATTTTGTTTTTTAGAGCTCAAATGTTAGAAATATAGATTTCTATAATGGTATGAAAATGTTGTTCATGTGAAATTTTAATTTTTGAAATATCAAGTAGGTGTTATCTAGAGCTTCAAAAATACATAAGTTTTGTTTAACTAAAATCATAATAATTATTTTAATATATCATAGTTTATTTTTATTATTAAATGAATTAAAAAAAATTATGGATATTTGAAGATATCATTGAATGATTTATTAGGATGATTATATACTACCCAGGTCCAATGGTAATACCACTCGAGGGTAAATCAGTGATACGTATTCATTTTAAAAATTATTTCATTAAAATTAAACTCTTGTGATGGGTTAATATAGAGACCCAAGAATATCATACATATATATTACATCCTTTTTATGAATATTCATTACATTACACAAACAAATGATTAAAAACTAGAATAGTTTAGTGTCTTTGGAAACTTGGGAACACAAAAAATTCGTCTATATGTAAAATAAGTTTCCTACCACTATAATTTTCATAACTAGAACCCTTATTAGACATATCATAAATAATATATTTCTTAAAATATGAAAGAAATAAAACATAATAATGGGATAGATTATGTGGTTTGTATGGGTAAACCTGGGAGATACGTAGGCATAACATGAGTATAATGGTACGATAACATGAGAATAATATCTGGAAAACCATGACCTAGATATCAAGGAGAATAATAATGAATCATGGAATCCTGATTGGTAGTTTATAATACACGAATCATTATATAATCAATGAATATGAGACCAAAGAGCATAACATTATAAGACTAAAATGATTTATTAAATACACATATGAATAGATAATAATTTACATATTAATAGAGGATCATTGTCAAGGATATCGAATTGGCATGGGTTCAATCCCTAGACCATCATAGTAGGCAAGGTTTATCTATAATACTATCATAGTGGGAAAATACCATTACAGGACCAATATTATTCTCCATTCCAATCTGGTATACCACATGAGATATAAGGAATTACCTAATGCATTAGAGGGAGATATATGTCCCACCCATCTCATAATGAAACCCCTATTGTGTGACACAATATCATAAAAAATTCAACATATCATAAACCATGAAATGAAACTGGTTTCATAAACATTTCATTATACCCCAGCCTATTGAAAAGAGATCAGTTTAATAATAATGTTATCATTTCATCATAGCCTCACCAAGTAGAAAAAAGAGTGTGTTTAATAATAATTGTATCAGGGTATAACACATGGAATTGAAATGGGTATCTTAAAAATTAATAAATAATAAACATAAACCATTATTAAAAATAAAAATAATGGTATACTTGGATCATATTGTAGGTAACGAGGTCGCAACATTAACCAATGGGATGGGGATTTAAAAAAACATCATTGGGGTGAAGGAACCTATTGTGGCTAATGATCCGAGCCCTAGTATGGTCCAAGGATATCATATAAATTAAAACTAAAAAACACACCTAAATAAATATGAAACCATGATTGAATGAAACTTGTCATCAGTGATCGTTTCTTGAAGGATCCATAGCAGAATCCCTCTATATTGTCCACACGCACATCAAATAATCGTGGGACTGTCGATTGTTGAATTCTGTGTGCCAGTGCGGTGATTCAATGACGTATTCAACATATTGACGATCATCATATCGGAGTACCTTTTATGAATGGAGATCAGATCAATATAATAAACTAGATTGAGTGCTTATCCCTCTAGAAAGTTGGAGAAGAGATATAGGATATAGATTTCACACCATGAATATCTTGAACCATGAGCCGCTCTACACTTATTTATAGTGTATGTCCAAACCATCATTAGGATTCCAGAGGCCCCATTTATTTAACACCCACTAAATAAAAAAATAAGATTAAATAAACTATGTAATAAATATTTGTTAAATATTTTAACACATGCTTGTAACATATTAGGTGTCAAACCTGTGTCATTAAGCCAACTCCTAATTCCCGCATTATATTCTATGAACATGTAATATTAAAACAATATTCATTTGATTAATATTATTCCATTTCATTACTTAAATTGTAAATACATTGAATAAATAGATTTAAGACAATTATTCCTTAATTTCATAATATGAATATATTTATTTATCGGTGATCGATAACATGGATGACACTGAGAACCCATGGTGGTTCCCTCCATGTCAAATATACCTATTAAACTAAATATAGTGGATTCTTTAATACTCTTTTGTGTGTGACCTTCTAGTCACTTATCTTAATAGTAGTGAATAAAATCCACAAACCAAGAGCCGAGTCAAGGAACCCATCAAGGCCCCTACAGAGATAAGGATTTTCATATAAATTCTAATCAAACTATGTACACATACTATTTACTATAATATCTTTATATTAAAATATATCACTAAGAATGACAGACACCTATGTCATCTCCTTTTTCTTACTTTATTATCTATTGATCTAACCAGATTGATATACCATTCAAGTACTTTGGCCAAAGTCATATCAAGGTAGAACCATCCTGATCAACCAATCCTGAGATATATAAGTTCCCTAACATTGGAAGAACAATTACATTTTTGACCATTCAACCAACATCATACCACCAATGACGCACCCAACACAAGCTTCCTAGCCACAATTTCAATATCATAGTTTTCTTCTTGCATAAAAGTAGACAATCAAAAGGAACTCGTAGGTAATGATCGCATGTTCGGAGACCAATACACATGTTCATAGATAATAACAACAAATTACACCTAAAACATGTGGTGTTACTATTTGAAATTATTTCCTCATGATATCACTGCTATATATCACTACATAAAAACTTCATAATAATAAGTCTCAATTTTTTTGATCCCCTATCACATGTTAGTTAGATAGCTATAGTGTCTAGTCAGTAATATTATTCTTGACCATAGGACCTTTGTTTAAGAATAATGTCATAGTATCTTGAGGTTCTTATTATAGTCTAGAAACTTATATAACATTTTTATATGACTATTAGTCTATACACATAGCTATTCAATCATGGAAACAGAAAAGTAAAAATTCTAATGTTAAGAATACATCTTATATATCTAATTGTATACCTGATATGGTAATCAAAAAAAGTGTTCAAGTTGGGTCTAGGAAACAAATTATAACAAAACTCCCACTTACACTAGAGACAACATCTTAACGAACCATTTTATATCTCACATGATAAATATATTGTTTCTACTAAGTCGCCAATTTAGCTTTTGGGTCAACCATTTTTATTCCATGTGGTTATTATTCTATATGTGACATCCTCCCCTAGTGAAAAACTTCTCATGATATTGTTACTCGAGTATATCCGTTTTTACCTTGTAATATCTTGACATCATGGATATTACTAGGAAAAGAATTATCATTACTATAAAACATTACTTGGTAAGTGAAATTACAAGATCCTGTAAAAATCATCACATAAAATAAAATCTTCTTAGCTTCCTCAGAAGTTGCAACATAATCAATTTTTATAGGTATGGCTACCACTCACTTTCATGATATTTTATCCTTCATAACCTTTAGCCTAACTATGATTCACGATCAAATTGATTCAAATGAATACTAGTTTTTGTCTCAAAAAAGTAGTATCCTTTCTTCTCCACTTACCAAGAACGTATCTTTTGTACTTTCCTCGGGATAGTCAGACAGTACTAACTATATCCATTCAGTTCTCCTATAAATATCTGATATTTTCCTACAATAAACTATACACTAGAATTATAATATCTAGTAAAAATCATGGAATGTGTGATTGATCCATCAGTGAAGCATATAGAACTCAACTCACAACTTAATATCCTCATATTCCATTACATGTCTACTTAGAAGGATTTATTCCATCTGACACTTTCAATAATTCATCTCTTGATTTTTTATATTAATTACTTTTCAATTAAATTTCTATATATGTATGATCTACTAGTTCCAAGAATCCGTTAGATATTCCTTAGTATATCTATTTCCCTAAAAACTAGGTTGTTACATAAAGAAAATCATTGTAGAATCACTTTCATCATGGTTTTGACTAACTTTATGATATATATCTATTTTCTATATATTGTCAAACATATTTTAATTGGAGAATAATAAAACCCCCACTAACCTCAGGTAGACTCTTTTCAAATATGTGTTCCAAATGAATATTATATGACTTTTTGTTTACTTCATCCCTAAACTATATTTTAGTAACTTGCAACCTTTATTAGAATTTTGTCTCAGGGCCATACCATTCTAGTTTCTTTGTATATACAACTTACATGAATAGTTTTCATTAGATCCAATTATAAATAAAATGATCGTATAAAATATCTATGAAAATAAATTTCTAAAGTATTTTGTCTTGCCAACTTGGTATAACAAACCGAGACTTATTTGTTCCATGTTTATACCATCCATGTATTATAAAACATGAATAACCACTGTAGTATTCAATTTATAAAACCCTTTTCTCTTTGATATATGAAATGCGTTATTAAATTTTAATTGATCTTCAAAATCATAGTTAATTTCCATATACAATGTATTTTTAGGTATTATTATTCTCAATGAATAATTTATCACTAACCATGGTGAATATAAAATGATTATTATGTTTTTAACCTTCCTATGCAGTATATGTATCTAGAAGATTCTTGTTCCCCGTGTATGTTTGGAACTAGTTCATATTCCAACTACTTTTCATCTAAAGTATTAATTATACCCAAGTCAATCATTCTTCCACTATCACTAATAGAGATGTTCATCCATTTATATAAATTTATTCTATTACTTGAATTTCATATTTCTATATTTGTGAATTTTATAATATCCTAAGAAACCATTAGAACAATGATTCACAATGTGTTTAACTTGAATAAATTTCTCTTATATCCTAACAAACTCTTTATATTTAAACACATGTCCTGTGAGAAAAAGGATTTCCATCATACTATGACTCATATGATATCCTCTATTTATTATAATTGGAATATGGTTGTGGTATTTATCAATTATTTGCAATGAAGAACTTGAAATATAATGGAAGTATCTTCAATGTGTAACATTGGTACTACTTACATCATGACTCTGTTGTATAAAATTTACTTTTAAGAGTGGATCCACGCAAAATTTTCTCGATCAATTTTCACATGTAATACTTATCATCAATCCTCTTTATAAAAATAATGGTTTTGATCTAGATAAGTTATAGTGTTTTTAGGAGTTACACCATGATACATTGTATTGATCAATGAATTCTTGGTCAGGATATTCTTCGACATGTCGGACCAAAGAAACTTATATCTTCTGACCTTACAGAATCTATACTTCACTTTTATATTCATTAATTACATAAAAGAATATTATGAACTGTATTTACCACTAGCTTACCCTTATAATTGTTTACACTATCTTTCTAAACTAATTCATATATCTTTGTGGTATACCTTTATTTCTAAAGGTTTTTTGTCTAAACTAAATAAGTATACATGTCTATAATATTTAATTTATTTAGCTTTACCAAGTGTAAATACCAAGCTTGTTATATAAACGACATCCAATTTTAGTTTTACATGACAAATAATTATCATTCCACAATTGGGTAAAAGTTTTACATTTTATATTAATCACTTGTTACCTATGATTCCAGTTGTAATAAATTATTAATTTAGTATGATACACCAAAAATATTAATTCTTAGACCAGGAATAATGTATCCAATTTCAAAAAGTAAAAATGAGATAATTTTTTTGGTTATACTCAATAATAGTTCGACTTAAATCATTGACATAGAAATTTAAATTTATGTATTTTTCACCACTAACTTAGGAATCACCCTCTATCTACTTCTTAGAAAATACACCATACTTCATGTATTGTTTCAATTACATACCTGGTTACTATATTTCAATACAAATATTTCAATGGAATATTGTATTTAAAACCCATGTATGATGTTAGAAACATTACATGAAACAAATTTATATACCTAAAGAAGAAGGGATAACTTACCTCTTTAATTCGGTTCATTGAATATAAACTTCCATATATTTTTTCATGATATTAGAATAAAATAACTAACAATTTAAAACATCTTTAAAAGCATGACATTATAGAGATTCGGTAACACCCCGAGATTTTATGAGAATTTTTTTTAATTTCATTGATTTCTTGTGTTTTATGCTACACTAAGATTAGATTGTACTATACACAAAATTTTATTAGCTTTAAATATACACAACAATATTCTTATCTTGCATTACACGCAATCGTGACCTTCCTCGATAACGTGTGTAGTATGCAATATCGGGTTTCACAAAACAACGATATATGGTTATAATATAATTATGAACTATTAGTTATGAATATTATTAACTAAATTTTTAATTTTATAACATTAGTATTCATATTACACATTTTCTAGAACATGGTATGAGAACAAAATAATTTTATTGGCTAAAATAAGTATTTTTCAAAAAAATGTAGTTTTGCAGCCTTTTGATGGCGCACCCACTTTAAATCTATTTTTTGACATGATTATAAGTTCAATTTTACAAAATAATATTCTTCTTTGGAATTAGGATATAAAAAAATTCTGTAAAAAATTTTCATATTGTTCTGATAACTTTCATATTTTAATGAATAGTAAAAACACGCTATGTTTTAATTAAAAACAACTTTTTTCATCGAAATAATTTATATGGTAAAATTATAATATTGAATAGGTTTAAAGTATAAATAGAATATATTTTTACCATTTAATATAATTTATGTCATTACCATTAATTTTACATTGAATTCATAGGTAAAAACATTTCAATTTTTGGCAATGTTTTAACTTTTAAAACTCGTTTTCTTAACAACGGGGTTGATTTTAAATTAATTTCTGCAACTTATATGATTTGAATTAAGAAAAATGGATTTCATATTTTGAATCAGTAGGTCCAAATTATGTTAATAGGATACTTTTTATTTTTGGGCACTATGAATAGTAACTACGGTAATTTTTATTTAATGGAGTTAGAGGTAAATCGGGTACTTAAGGGTAAAAATAAGATTATAAAATTATCTTAACTCCTACCAAAATTCTATTGGATGACTAAAAGTCAACCCATATCACCTAAGGGTCGGAATATATTCATTTTATGGACTTTGGACCATGAAAATAATTTAATTATTATTAAAACCAAAGAAAGTGACAACATGTCACTCTCTGAAATATTATAAGTATAATAATTTTAATTTAGTGATAAAATTCATGAAACTTAAAAAATTAATAGTCTCCAGAAAGATAATAAAATTATCTACATAATTTAAATTTATTTATAATTTTTATGGATTAAATAATTATCATTAAAGGTGACACAATAGTGATGTTGAAATTATTTTATTGATTGAAATATCAAATAAGTGGATTTAAAGATATTAAAATAAATATTATATGAACTATTTAATGTGATCCACTAATTTTCTAGATAAATATGATATGGTATGAATCTATTAAAGCTTTTAGTTTGAACATATCGTCAGTGTGGATTTTATTTAAATTCAAATAAAAAAATAGTGTCAAAATCGACACAATTGTTATCTTATAAAAATAACAAAATATAAAATTGCTAAAAATCAAAAAAAAATTAAAATTATAAATTAAAATTTATATGGTCGAAAATTTAATAAATTATCCAATTATGGACAATTCAAAACACATAAGTAATTATTTATAAGAATTTAAAAACTAGAATCTTATTACCATAAATAAAATTAAATAGATTAAATAAGGATAAATCAAGTTGATAATGTTTAAAATAGATTCCCAACATGTTTAAGTTTTATTAGTTGATGAGATTAAAACCCTATATCATCTAATATTCGTATTTGAGTCATTTTTTGAGGTTTTTATGTGAGGTTTAATTTATTATAAATTAATATTTCTTATGTTACCAAAGGTGCCCCTCTCCTCCCTTATAAAAAGGGCACCCCTTCCCTCTTCTCTTCACACCATTTTGAACCTTGAAGCTCATCCAAACCCTGAAAATTCCTCCTATAAACCTCTATAGTTATATCATAGAGGTTGTGTTCTTCTCCAAATACCAACTCTAGTGCCCTAAGAAGAGGTTTAAAGGAGGTGCGTCGAGGAAGAGGTAATATCTTCTACCGACTCTTTCAAGTTTCTTTCTTCTTCAACTTCTTCTTCTTTAGTTGTTTCATTATAAATTAATAACATAAGTATAAATAATATACTTATATGTTATTATAAATATTAAACAATCATGTTTCACCTTCTATCCATCCTACGGAAAACAAAATCACCGTGCATGCGTACGTACGGAATACCGTCTCCACGCCGTGGTGTAATTAGTTTTTCCACCACCACCTTACTTGGATGGGTATAATGGTGTAAATAATAGCTATATATGGTTATTTTAACATCATAATGATTTTTAGATATTATATCATCCACTCTAATTCAATTAAATAATTATGGAAATGAAATCATCGCTCATGCGTACATACGGACTACCGTCTCCACGAACGTGATGAGATTCATTTTCCATGATTTACCATTCAAGTATAATTACAAAGTATATATAATAAATAATCATGAAATATATTACATAATAATGATACTGTATTTATGTACATATATGTTTCATTTACTTTATTCTATTTAATTCAATAAGGAACTGAAAACAACGTTCATGCGTACATACGGCCTACCGTCTCCATGAACGGTGTATTTCAATCCATTTATCGATATATCATATATCTTTATATTATGAATATGTATAAATCATGTTTTACATTCTGGAATTAAGTAAATCAGTATATAAGTAATAATATCAAGAACAACAAGTCGAAACACGTATGATAAATGAAACGATTTTACCCAAAATGCTGCTTTAACATGGAATTTACAAAAGAACCGGTAATATAAAGTCATAAGTGAACCATATATGATATCATAACAATGAATATTATTCTATAATAAGTAATTGACATTATTTTAATCATTATACAAGAGTTTTAGATACATATGAAGCATATCAGACATAATGTAAGGGATAATTTTTGCAATCTCATTTTTATCTGAGATTATTTATCCGTAAGTATTTATTGTGGTTATATTTATCATCCATGTCCCTGTTTTCTAAAAAATGGTTTCATATATGTTTAAAATCCTTTTTAACCATTTTTTTAATTTTACTACACGATATTTATGGAATCTTTATTTTTTTTACCATACGAGGCACTTTTTGACTTTTCCGGCAAAATTATGAGAAGAATGTTTTTTTAAATTATACAGCATGAATAGATTTTTAGGGTTTCATTAAGACTTATTTTAATGAGGCTTACACCATAATATTTCATGATTATTTTCAACAAAATCCTTTTCTTTTAAAATTTCATGGCATTTAGTGAAAATAAAATGATTTTGAAAAAGAAAGGATATTTTCCTCAAGAATTTATTTCAAGTGTTTTGTCAAAATTATATTCCATATAAGATGACATTATTTAGTATGATTATGTTTCAAGTATAATGTCTCTATGATTTACATGGTTTCACTTTTATTATGATGAAATGATATTCATTTGTTTTATATGGATTATGTTATGATGGGATGTTTTTTATGAAACCCATTTTATTCTTTGGGTTATGATGAATGATTTATGTTTATGTTGGGGCAAACATAAGAATGATTTAATTATGAGATGTGTGGGACCTATATCTCCCACCAATGCATTGGGTAAAAATTTATATCTCATGATATAGACATGGATGGAATGGAAAGTTAATCTGGTTCAGTGATACAGGACTGGAATGAGGAGTGAACTCGGTTCAGTAAGGGACTTTGTCCACTAAGATGGTCTTGACAGCAGTGCCTTAGCTACTATGGAAATCATATCAAGTGAATAATGTTTTTCCATAATTACATATTTTATTCCCATGATTGATTTTCCATTATGATCTATGCCTTACGTACTACCATGTATTATTTTATTGCTCATTATTTTGAACATTAAACATTATGTTCATGTTTTTAAGTTAAAATGTATATGGTTGGTTTTATTTTCTCCATGCTTACCCTTAATAAGCAATTGCGCTCACCCTTTATATTTTTTCTTTTCCCCAGGATATAAAGAACGGTTTTAGGTAAGAAAACAAAAAGGGGAAGATCTTTATGGGAGAAGTTGAAGATATTTCACCATGATTATAAGATTATGTTCTGAGTTTCTAAAGATACTAAACTATTACGGTCCTTGGGTGTTGGTTTTTTTTGTATTAAGTATTCCACAAAAGTAATGTAATGTCCATGTATGTCAAGTTTGGGGTCTCTACAGTTGGTATCAGAGGAAAGGTTTAGTCAACCATTGGAAAATAGGTTGTAAAAACTGTAGTGAGATCCCTAGAGATATTTCTAAGGTATGTCTAGGGATGTCCCTAAGGTTAAGTATAACTATAGGTCATAGTCCTAGGATTACGGTAATGATCATAGAATTAAACCTAATTTGTTAGATATTTAAATTAATCCCCCTTTATTAATTAGTTTTCCTAGAATTATTTCTTCCTCTCACACTTTTCTTTTTGGGTTTTAGACGATGGGTGGAACCTGAAGGAACCGTGTTGATTAATGTAATGGAAAATGCAATTATTTCCCTCCTCAACAAACCAATGTTATGGGAGATGGAGTGAAAAATATTATGTCTATACTTACACAAGCTATAAATCATTCTGGACAAACGAATGAGCAGAGAAGGGAACAATATTATATTGAGTTTTTCATGAGGCAACGTGCACCTTCTTTTAGTGGGCCTTCAGATCCACTTGTTGCTGAACAATGGATCAGTACCATTGAAAAGATATTTTCCATACTTCGCAGTTCAGATCATGAAAAATTCATTTTGGCTGTTTACCGTTTAGACGGTGAGGAAGACTAGTGGTGGACTCTAATTAAGAATACAAGGCCCCAATGTGAAATTTAATCCATGGAATGAGACAAGTTCAAGAACTTTTTTTTCAATAAGTAGTTCCCTCGTATTCTTCGAACAGAGATGGAAAAGGAGTTCCTTGATCTTAATCAAAAGGATGATGAATCTGTTGGAATATATGGGGAGAAGTTTACACAGCATTCAAGGTATGAATCTAGATTTATCATCCAACCTGAAAGAAGAGTTGATCGATTCTTCAGTGGCTTAAAACCAATTCTTCTAAGGGATTTAGCTATAATCGACTCTAGTAGCTATGAATAAATTGTGCATTGTGCTTTCAAGGTAGAAATGGAAGTTGGTGTTACATATCCATCTCATGGTTTTGGAAAGAAATGAAAGATGGAGTTTAAGGAAAAAACTCAGAACAATGGTGAAAAGAAGATGAATGTTTCTTTATGATCAAAGTGTGGAAAGAAGCATGGTGGATATTGTCTTGAAGGGAATAAAAAATGTTTTAAGTGTGGAAAAAAAGATCATCGAGAAACCGAGCATCAACGTAATGGAAAAAGGGTTGCTAATTATGTGAATAAATAAAACACTGTAGAGAACGCACCACCAACACTTCAATGCTTCAAGTGCAAGGAAATGGGGCATTATGCTAATCAATTCCCTAATCCAAGGGTTAATGATGATCGATGTGAGAAACCTCTTAAGGCTAAGGATAAAGGGAAGTCACATGCAATCACTATTTGTGTTGTTGAGTATGAAAACGATGTGGTGGAATGAATAAGTGTTTATGTAACAGGATTCCGAAATAATGTTGTGGAATCTCATTTAAAGTATTATGGAATATTAGAATATCAATGTATTGGATCATTGTGGTTTTTAATAATTTTTTGGTACCAGTAACCATGAAAAGTGATTGAAATATTTTTAGAATGTAGTTGAAATACACATAATGAAGGGATAAGGAGAAAATGATATGTATGATAGTATTCATGAGATCATGACTGATATAAGGACAAATTTATATCATAGTTTGATTATATAGAAATTTTGGTATTTTGGTATGTGGAAAGGGTTAACATTTGATAGAATTCATGTTTTCACTAAGGTTTTATGGTAATTCATGTTTCAAAATAATATATTATTATGGTATTCAGATGTTTGGAATGTGACCAACAAGATATATCTTAAGATATATGGGGGATAAATGGTGGTATTCACGTGCTTGTTATGTGACCTTTCAAGTAATCATTTTCTTTGTACTGTAAGATTGGATAGATGTATTTTGGATAAGCCTAAAGGTTGTAATGTATTTTATTGGACATAAAATATTATTATTTAAGGATAGAACTTTTTTTCGATATTATTTATGGAATTTTATAATAGTATAGTTTTAGGAAAACCCATAGGGTGAGCGACAACCCGTCGCATCGGACAAGGTTGTGGTAATCGAACCCACAACTGAAGTGAGACTATTCTTTATCACATACCACTGGCCTACAGGATGTCCCTGGTTAGTAGAAACTAGTTTTATTTTATTACGTCGTATGATAGAAAAAGTATAAGTCCATTTTTGAAATCATATACGATTAACCTCACCATAGATGGACTTATGTATATTTGATAACTTTTTCTACCCTTTTGTTTAAGACAGATGGAATGACCCATCATTCTATCACATGATCTGCTAACACTTAAATAATGAAAAATTCAACTTCATTTCATTAATAGATTAAGTAGAAATTATTCAAGGCACAAACAATGGTGAGATTGTACCGAAATAAACTATGTATTTATTCTAATTCAAATTCTTCAACTTCAGGGAAATGATCTTGAAAAACAAAAATGTTGTCATAGTGACCTCATATATGTTGAATCAGTTGGTACCTTCGATCATCAAAAATTTATGGCTTTGTGATTGTTGAATTTTTCATAGCCATGTTCTCTACCACTCTCCATCAGACCTTGATGGATAGATTTATCTTCCATATCCATATTTTCACCTATGTTTTCTTATGTGGAAACCCAGTGATGAGTTAATTTGGGTCACCGTTATGGTTCACACTCCACTTTTTAAAATTATTTTTTATTATTCCTTTTTACGATGTGGTTTTATATGAAAGAAACTTTCATGTAGTAAACCATTTATGACCTTGATGAATTTCGAAGGCGAAATTCATATTAAGGGAGGTAGAATGTAACACCCCGATATTTTATGAGAAAAATTATTATTTTTTAATTTTTTTGATGTATTGTGTTGTACGCTACACCAAGATTAGCTTTTACTATATGCAACATTGTATTAGCTTAAAGTATACAGAACACTATTCTTGTCTTGCATTACATGCAATTGCAACCTCCCTCGATAACGTGTGTAGTACGCAATACCGGGTTTCACTAAACAACGATATATGGTTATAATATTATTATGAACTATCCGTTATGAATATTATTAACTAAATTTTGAATTCTATAACATTATTATCCATCTTACACATTTTCTAGAACATGGTATGAGAACAAAATAATTTTTTTGGGTAAAATAAGTATTTTTCAAAAAATGCAGTTTTGTCGCCTTTTGATGGCGCACCCACTTTAAATATAGTTTTTGAAATTTTTATAAGTTAAATTTGAAAAAATAAAATTCTTATTTGGGATCAGGATATAAAAATTAATCTCGATAAATTTTTCATATTATTCTGATAACTTTCATATTTTAATGAATAGTAAAAACACGCTATATTTTAATTAAAAACAACTTTTTTCCTCGCAATAATTTATATGGTTAAATTATAATATTTAATGGGTTAAAAGTATAAATATAAAATATTTTTATTATTTAATATAATTTATGTCATTACTAGTAATTTTACATTGAATTCATAGGTAAAAACATTTCAATCATTGGCAATGTTTTAATTTTTAAAACTCATTTTCTTAACAACGGGATTAATTTTAAATTAATTTCTGAAAATTATGTGATTTGAATTAGAAAAAATGGATTTCATATTTTTAATCATTAGGTACAATTTATGTTAATATGATACGTTTTATTTTTTGGCACTATGAATAGTAACTACGATAATTTTTATTTACTACAGTTAGAGGTAAATCGGGTACTTAAGGGTAAAAATAAGATTATAAAATTACCTTAACACCTATAAAAATTATATTCGATGACTGAAAGTTGAGCCATATCACCTAAGGGTCGGAATAGTATAATTTTATGGACTTTTGACCATGAAAATAATTTATTTGTTATTAAAACCAAAGAAAGTGACAACAGGTCACTCTCTTAAATATTATAAGTATAATAATTTTAATTTAGTGATAAAATTCATGAAACATTGAACATCAATAGTCTACATAAATATAATAAAAATATCTACATAATTTAAATTTATTTAGAATTTTTAGGGATTAAATAATTATCATTAAAGGTGACATAATAGTGATGTTGAAATTATTTTATTGATTGAAATATCAAATAAATGTTTTTAAAGATATTAAAATAAATATTATAAGAACTATTTAGTGTTCTAAACTAATTTTATAGATAAATATGACATTGTATGAATATATTAAAGCTTTTATTTCGAACATATCTTCTTTGTGGATTTTATTTAAATTCAAATAATTGAATAGTGTCAAAATTGACACAATTGTTATTTTATAAAAATAACATAATATAAAATTGTTTAAAAATCACAAAAATATTTAAAAATTATAAATTAAAATATATATGGTCTAAAATGTAATATATTTTCAAATTAAAGACAATTAACAACACATAAATAATTATTTATAACAATTTAAAAATTATAATCTCATTGCCACAAATAAAATTAAATAGATCAAATAAGGATAAATCAAGTTGATAATATTTAAAATAAATTCCCTACATGTCTAAATTTTATTGGTTGATTATATTACAACCCTATATCATCTAATATTTGGATTTGAGTCATTTTTGGATGTTTTTACGTGAGGTTGAATTTATTATAAATTAATATTTCTTATGTTATCAAAGGTGCCCCTATCCTCCCTTATAAAAAGGGAACCCCTTCCCTCTTCTCTTCACACCCTTTTGAGCCTTGAAGATCGTCCAACCCCTGAAAATTCCTCTTCTAAACCACTCTAGTAATATCATAGAGGTTCTAGTCTTCTAGAAAGACCAACTATAGTGCCATGGGAAAAATTTAAAGGAGGTGAGTCGAGGAAGAGGTAATCTATTCTACCGACTATTTCAAGTTTATTTCTCCTTCAACTAATTGTTCTTTATTTGTTTCATTATAATGTAATAGAATCAGTATAACTAATATACTTATATATTATTATAAATATTAAACAACCATGTTTCACCTTCTATCCATCCTATGGAAAACGAAATCACCGCATGTGCGTACGTACGGAATACCGTCTTCACGCCATGGTGTAATCAGTTTTCCCACCACCACCTTACTTGGATGGGTATAATGGTGTAATGAATTACTATATATGGTTATTATAACATCATACTGATTCTGAGATATTATATCATCCAATCCAATTCTGTTAAATAATTATCGGAACGATATCATCGCTCGTGCGTACGTACGGACTACCGTCTCCATGAACACGACGAGATTCATTTTCCATGATTTACCATTCATGTATGATTATAAAGTATATATAATAAATAATAATGAAATATATTACATAGTAATGATACTGGAATTATGTACATATATGTTTCATTTACTTAATTCCATTTAATTCAATAATGAAACGAAAACAGTGTTCATGCGTACGTACGGCCTACCGTCTCCATGAAAGCTGTATTTCATTCCATTTATCAATCTATCATATATCTTTATATGTTGAATATATATAAATAATTTTTACATTCTATAATTAATTAAATCAGGATATAAGTAATAATATCAAGAATAACAAGTCGAAACATGTATGATGAATGAAACAATTTTACCCAAAACGTTCCTTTAACATGGAATTTACAAAAGAACTGGTAATATAATGTCATAAGTGAACCATATATGATATCATAACAGTGAATATGATTATTTAATAAGTAAATGACATTATTTAAATCATTATACAGGAGTTTTGGATACATACGAAGCATATTGGACATAAGGTAATGGATAATTTTTTCTATCTCGTTTTTATCTGATATTGTTTATTCATAAATATTTACTGGGGTTATCTTTTTCATCCATGTCCCTATTTTCTAAAAAATGGATTCATGTATGTTTAAAGTCCTTTTTACCCATTTTTTACTTTTACTACATTGTATTTATGGAATCTTTCTTTTGTTTACCATACGAGGTACTTTTTTACTTTTCCGGCAAAAGTATGAGAAGAATGTTTTTTTAACATATACGGAAGGAATGGATTTTTACGATTTCATAAAGCCTTATTTTCATGAGGCTTCCTCCACAATATTTCATGATTATTTTCAAAAAATCCTTTTCTTTTAAAATTGCATGTCATTTTGTGAAAATAAAATGATTTTGAAAAAGAAAGGATATTTTCCTCAAGAATTCATTTCAAGTGTTTTGTCAAAACTATTTTCCATATAATATGACATTATTTAGTATGATTTTGGGATAATTCCATCAATTTGAAAGGATATTCTAAATGAGCTAATATAGACACACAAAATGGCCTCCTGTTCTCGGAAGAACACGCCTCACGCGCCTGGAGGTTTTTAAAAAAAATTGACCGTTACCGGTCCTCGGCGCTCCTCTCCGGCTCCGTCTGTGCCGGTGGGGGTGGTGTCATCGGCTTCGGATGCATCGGTTCCACCGTTTCCTCGACGCGCTCCCACCCCGGATCCTACGGCACCGTCTTCGTTGGCTCCTGCGGCTGGGTTTTCTTCCGAGCCGCCAGTTTCGGCGCCTGTTTGACCTGGCTGGTCGTTTTGGGATGCGGTCAGAGGCACTGGAGAAGGGGTTTCTATCCCATGTTTCTCGGATGTTGTGCCGTTTTCTCACTCGATGGTGAGGGAGGGCTCTTCGGTTTCGTTGGCAGCGCCGGAGGCAGCTTTCAATGAGGCGGTTGTAGGATTAAAATGGACCTTGGTGGCAAGGTTTGGGTTCCTCAAGCCTTCTCTTCCTATTTTCCATCGGTTCGTGGACTCCTGGGGTTTGCACGGGGTGCCCGGGTGTCGGTGCTACATCAGGGCTCCTTCTGTGTGGTGTTAGCCTTGGAGGTGGATTTTGTACTGGCGTGGTGCAGGTCCCCTCGTGTTTCTGGGCACTGGCGGTTTAGTCTGTCACGGTGGTCGATGGAGGTGCATCAGGGCAGGGAGGGACTGAAGGCGACAGTTTGGCTCAGTTTACCTGGTTTACCTATACCCTTTCATAATGGAGCCTTCTTAAAGGAGATTTGGAATGCCCTGGGGGGGTGTTCTTGTGCTTGGAAGATTCCTTGGTGACTGGCGCAGAGACTCTGGTGGCTAGGCTCTGCGTGGAGCTGGACCTCTCGCTGTCGGTGCCGGAGAAGATCACTCTATCGGTGTCGGGTGTTGTGGAGTGAGTGCAAGATTTAGTTTTTCTGGTGTTTCCGCGGTATTGATTGGCTTGTCTATTGTAGGGACACTCATTGTAGTCATGCCACAAATATCATGGGACCCAGCGGCCGGTTGCAGGCATCAGTCGTCCTGCTCGGTCTACGAGGGCTCGTCCTGGAAACATTGTTCCATCTGCTTTGGTGTCGGCTCGCAGTCCACTTGCCCACGGGAGGGAGTTGGTTCAGGGTGGTGGCCATGCTGTGTCTAGCTGCTCCTCTATTGTTTTTCGGTGTCGCCAGCCGGTGCTTGCCCCCTGGACTCCGCACCAGCCTTCTGTGTTGTGTTAGGGACGTTTTTTAGGGGCCTCTAGTTGCTTTCTGGTCTGACATCGATCCTTACCCCTCTGTATCCTGGGGATGCCTTTGGTAATCCTTGGTCGGGTAGTGGGGCTGACGAGCTTGTAGTGGTGTTTCCCAGGGGTGGTCTTTGTGCCGGGGAGTTTTCTTAGGATGGTGGTTCTTTGAAGGGGATGCTTGGGGAAGGCAGGTGGCTGTGTGAGGGACCTAGTAGAGAGATGCTAGTATCTTCCCAGGATTGGTCTCATCCAGTGGAGGTTCAGGTCTCGGTGCCTGTCTCAGTGGTGGATGGTGGATCATCCAGGGATGTCGTTGTCCTGGATGGCGATACATCCATACCCGCAGGCGGTCTTGCTATCGGGCTGGGTTGCAAGGAGGGAGTCCCAGGGTGATCACCAGGATGATGAGGAAGAATCTACTTAATGGGGGGAGGTACATCTCCCCTGTTCAGAGGGCTACATCGCCTGGGTCCAGCACTAGGATGAATAAGGCTTAATGTCTCCTATTCTTATTTGTAATTCCCGTGGTATATGGGCTAGGGTTAAAACTGACTACATTGTTTCGGAGGTTAGGAAGCATAAATCTGTCTTGGTTTCTGTTATCGAGCACAAAAAGAGGAGTGACAGGATCCAGGAGATTTCTCGAAGGCTGAAGATGCATGCAGCCATGCATGGGGCCCCGTCGAATAACCATATTTGGTTGTTTTGGAAGAGTGGGGTTACAGTGAATCTTTGGAAGGTAGGGGATCAAGTTATCATGTCGAAGGTGAATAGGAATTGGATGGAGTGGTTCATGTCGTTTGTTTACGGGAGCTTTGATGCGCATCGGAGGGAGGTGCTTTGGATGGAGCTAGCAGATTTCGACCCGGGGGATATTCCATGGATGGTGGGAGGGGATTTCAACATTATTGCGGGACAGGATGAGAAGAAGGGG
This sequence comes from Viscum album, assembly GCA_963277665.1. Lineage (NCBI taxonomy): Eukaryota > Viridiplantae > Streptophyta > Magnoliopsida > Santalales > Viscaceae > Viscum > Viscum album. Next base: position 19,893,028 of record OY728159.1, on the reverse strand, counting down.
AGGGGTGTGTTCCAGAGCCGGGCGAGCACAGCGTTTGTGCAATTCATGGCGGGAAAGGTCTCAGGGATGTTGTCCTTTCGGGTGACCCTTTAACATGTTGTAACAACCGCATAGGGGAGAGTCGTGGTTGGCCCAGACTGAAAAGGTGTTTTGTGACCCTTTGGGAATTTGCAGTGCTGGGGGAGGTGAAGGTCCTCCATTTGGCTAGGGGGTCTCAGATCACTCTCCGCTTCTACTGTCCTTTGGGAGGGTTGAGATGCCACATGAAGGCTTTTGTTTCTCCAAGTTGTGGATCGACGACCCAGCTTTCCTAAGATTGGTTAAGCGGGTTTGGGGAGAGCCTTCCAGGGGGCATACGTGGGTGGTGTTACACGGTAAGTTGCGGTGGTTGAAACAGGAGCTTATGCGGTGGGCGAGGTCTATACCGGCGTGGGATAGGGAGCTAGATTCTTTCAAAGCAGACATTGATATGTTTTAGGTTAGTCTGGAAGGAAGGTGGGATGATGTTGTTTTTGAGGAACTCTCGGAGAAGAAGGAGGCCTTGGCTGTGAGGCTACTTTCTCAGGAACGCAGGGCAAGGGATCGGTCGAGGGTGAGATGGCTCAGAGAGGGAGATAGGAACTCGGCCTACTTCCATGCATGCATAAGGGAGAGACGGCGGGTGGTGAAGCCTAACTTGGCTTTGGAGGATGGATCTTTTTCAGATGATAGAGAGGTGGTTGGGGGTTCTAGCTTTGGAGAATTTCAAGGATCTCCTGGCTGGCCCGAGAGGTGATGGATAGGAGGGGTATCCTACCGGTAATTCTCGGTTATGGGAGGCGATTCTGGAGGTAGTTTCAATGCAAGAGAATGAATAGTTTGAAGCCATCCCCAATGAAAGGGAGGTACAGGCGGCAATGTGGCAGTTGAACTCGGATAGTGTTGTGCGGCCGGATTGTTTCCTAGGGTGTTTCTACAGAGGGTGCTGGGAGTGAGTGAAGAATGATTTGGTGTTGGCCATTCAGGATTTCTTCCGAGGGGGTGTCCTTCCTTGGGTAGCGGCGGGGACAACCTTGGTCCTTTTACCCAAGTTCAAAGACCCTACTTCACTTAATCACTACCGGCCGGTTAGAATGTGTAATTTTCCATACAATGTTTTGTTAGTTGTGATCAATAGTCGGGTCTCCAATTTTCTACCACGGTGGGTATCGGCGGAGCAGCATAGTTTTGTAAAGGGGAGGTCGATACAGGGAGCTATGGAACTGGCACAGGAGTTGTTGAGGGATCTGAAAATGAAGGCTCAAGGAGCTAATATGGTGGTAAAGTTTGATATGAGTAAAGCTTATGATATAATGGAATGGGGCTTCATGAATGGAGTTCTACGGAGGATGGGGTTCTCAGCCTGGGCATGCGATATATTCTTCAGGTGCTTTAGCTCGCCATGGATGGCAGTGTCCTTCTTGGGGAGAACGCAGGGATTCTTCAAATCCGTTTGTGCCTTGCGGCAAGGGGACCCTTTATCCCCTAGCATGTTCATACTGATGCAAGATTCTCTTAGCAGACTAATTAACAGGGGAATAGGAAGGGGGAGATCTTGTCGTTCCGCAGGAAACATGGGGGCCTCTCAGTATCTCACCTCATGTATTCAGATGATACAATCATGTTTTTGAATGCTAGGCTGAGGTCTGTGAGGGAGATCAATGACATTCTAAAGGAGTACTGTAAATGGAGTGTCCAGCTGGTGAACTAGGAGAAGAGTTGTTTCTATATGGAGACCTCGTGTGGAGAGGATAGGGTGGATGGGGTGGGAGGGATGTTGGGCATGAGGAAATTTTCATTACCTATGGAGTACCTGGGGGCTCCGGTGTCTATCGGTCGGCTGTGGAACATGGATTTTGTCAAGGTTGTTGATAAGATGTTGTCACGGATAATGGATTCGAAAAATCATTTCTTATCCTTTGGGGGTTGGATCGCCTTAGTTAACTATTTGCTTGCAGCTATACCGGTGCATGCGATAGTGGCTTCTAACGTACCAAAGGGGGTCATTAAATCCATCGACAGGGTGCTCACATGGTTCATCCGGGATGCTTCGATAGAGGGGAATAGACAGTGGGTCTCGTGGAGAAAAATGGTGAGGCTGATCAATGAAAGAGGGATCGGTGTCAGGAGCATGATGGATACGGTGCATGGAGTACGTGTGAAGCTTGCATGGGGAAATTTCTGAGGGAGAGACATTGTGGGGAAAGTGTATGCAGGGCAGGTACGAGGATGGCATCGCCGACCTTCCGGCGATAGGGTTTTCCATGTGGGCTGAGGTTCGTAATATCATCCCAGAGTTGCATCACCGGGCTCAGTGGATCATTGGGGAGGGGAGGATCCGCTTCTAGGATTACAACTGGTCAGGGAGGGTGCATTCTTTTCCAGGGTTTCTGGCCCCACTGATCTTCTTTAGGGAGGCCAAGAGTCACCCTCTTTTCTTCATAGAGCTGATGGATGTGGATTCTTGTAGGATCTTTGACTCGGTGGTGATTAACCGAGAAAGGGATAAATGCGTTTTCACGCCCTCGGTGTCGGGTAAGTTCAACCTAAAAGATTTTCGTAGGAGTTCCAATGATCAGCAGCTGTAGGAGTCGCGGAACAGGGTGGAGTGGAGCAGGACGGTTCCCTCTAAAATGAACTTTTTAACGTGGCGGATCACGCAAAAGGCCATACCCTCAGATGAGAATATCAAAAGATTGGGTATTAGCCTGGCATCCGGATGTTAGTGTTGCAAATAGAGGAGGGAGGAGAGCATGGAGCACATCTTCCTTGATGGAGAATGGGCTAGAGTGGTTTGGAGCTTTTTGGGAACACACATAGGGTATTATATTAATACTGACACCTGGGATCAGTTTTCGGGCTTGTGGTTTCAGGGATGTGGTGGCAACGTGGAGGAGAAAGACGCTCGGTCGGTGTTTTACAATGCGGGATGCTGGGTAATGTGGGAGGCGAGGAATCGCGCCAGGTACGATGGAATCGCATCCACAAGGAGGGTTATGGTGGCAAGAGTTAGTTGTCTACTACTTGAACTAGTGAAAACTGCAGGATTTGGGGAGAATGTTCCCTCTTTACGGGTGTTGATATCCCCGGGGATGAGGGTTGGATAGAGGACTTCCATGGGGCAGGGGTCTTGGGTTCTATGGATCCTTCCGGTGGGAGGTTTGAAGTTGAATTTTGATGGCGCGTGCGCTGGGGAGAACATGTTTGGTGGTGGGGTGCTTCATGATGGCAGCGGTAGTGTGTTGCTGGCTTTCGCTTCACACTATGGAAGGGGGAGCTCGGTGCAGGAAGAGGCCTTGGTTGTACTCTCAGGGATGTCATTGTTCTTGGAAAAAGGCCTGGTGGTAGAGCAGATAGAAATAGACTCAAATATTATACATGATGTGTTGCATGAACAGGGCACGACGCCATGGAGGATCTCTTACACTATTAGGCAGTGCAAGGCGATCATGGGGAACAACGTAAGGGTAACTCATACCTGGTGGCAAGGGAATAAAGTTACGTACTAATTTGCTTCGATTGTGGTTCCTAGGGACGCTATGGTTTGGGTGGATAATGTGATGCCCATTAGACCTGAGGGAGTCAATCTGATTAGGGGAGACGCACTTGGGTTGCATTATTTTCGTCCACCGTAGGGGGGACCGCGTTTGTGTTTATTTTGTAGTGGGGTATTTAATGAAATAAAAATCATAATGTTGGTGGTAGTACGATTTTGTTTCAAGTACAATATCTCTTTTAGTTAAATGGTTTCACTTTTATTATGATGAAATGATATCCATTTGTTTTATATGGATTAAGTTATGATGGGATGATTTTTATGAAACCCATTTTATTATTTGGGTTATGATGAATGATTTATGTTTATGTTGTGGAACACGTAAGAATGATTTCATTATAAGATGGGTGGGACCTATATCTCCCTCTAATGAATTGGGTAAAGATTTATATCTAATGATATAGACATGGCTGAAGCGTCAAGTTAATCCGGTTTAGTGATATAGGACTGGAACGCGGAGTGAACTCGGTTCAGTAAGGGACTTTGTCCACTAAGATGGTCTTGGAAGCAATGTCTTGGCTACTAAGGAAATCATATCAAGTTCTTAATGTTTTTCCACAATTACATGTTTTATTCCCCTGCTATTTTATCATGATTGATGTTCTATTATGATCTATGCCTTACGTACTGCCATCTTTTATTTCATTGCTCAAGATTTTTATGTTTAAACATTATGTTCATGTTTTTAAGTTCAAATGTATAAGTTTAGTTTTATTTTCTCCATTATTACCCTTACTGAGCATTTAATCTCACCCTTTATATGTTTTCTTTTCCCTAGGATATAAAGAAAGGTTTTAGGTAAGAAAACAAAAGGGGAAGATCTTTATGGGAGATGTTAAAGATCTTTCACCATGACTAGAAGATTATGTTATAATTTTCAAAAGACACTAAACTATTACGGTCCTTGAGTGTTGGTTTTTGTTATGTATTAAGTATTCTGCAAAAGTAATGTAATGTCCATGTATGTCAAGTTCGGGGTCTCTACAGTTGGTATTAGAGGAAAGATTTAGTCAACCTTTGGAAACTAGGATGCGAAAACTTTAGTGAGATCCCTAGAGATATTTCTATGGTATGTCTAGGGATGTTCATAAGGTTAAGTATAACTATAGGTTATAGTCCTAGTATTACGTTAATGATAATAGAATTAAACCTAAGTTGTTAGATATTTAATATACTTCCCCTTTATTAAGTTGTATTCCTAGAATTATTTTTTCCTCTCACACTTTTATTTTTGGGTTTTAGACGATGGGTAGAACCCGAAGGAACCGTGTTGATCAATGTAATGGGAAATGCAATGATTATCCTCCAAAACAAACCAATGTTATGGGATATGGAGTGAAAAATCTTATTTCTATACTTACACAAGATATGAATCATTCTGGAAAACCGAATGAGCATAGAAGGGAACAATATTCTAGTGAGTCCTTCATGAGGCAACATCCTCCTTCTTTCAGTGGGTCTTCTGATCCACTTGTTGATGAACAATGGATCAGTACCACTGAAAATATATTTTCCATACTTCCCTGTTCAGAGCATGAAAAATTCATTTTGGTTGTCTACCATTTAGAAGGTGAAGCATACCAGTGGTGGACTCTAATTAAGAATACAAGGCCCCAAGATGAAATTGAATCCATGGAAAGAGACGAGTTCAAGAACTTGTTTTTCAATAAGTACTTCCTCTTATTATTTGAACAGTGATGCAAAAGGAGTTCCATGATCTTAAGTAAAAGGATGATGAATCTGTTGGCATATACGAGTTGAATTTTACATGGCTTGCAAGGTATGCATCTGGATTTATCAGCCAACCTGAAAGAAAAGTTGATCGATTCTTCAGTGGATTAAAACCAAGTCTTAGAATGGAATTAGCTATAAGAGACTTCAGTTGCTATGAATAAATTTTTCATTGTGCTATCAAGGTAAAAATGGAAGTTGGTGTTACATATCCATCTCATGGTTTTGACAAGAAACAAAAGATGGAGTTTAAGGAAAAATATCAGAAAAATGGTGAAAATAAGATGAATGTTTCTTTATGCTCAATGTGTGGAAATAAGCATGGTGGAGATTGTCTTAAAGGGACTAGAAAATTTTTTAAGTGTGGAAAAGAAGGTCATCGAGCAACTGAGCGTCGAAGTAATGGAAAAAGGGTTTCTAATGATGTGAATAAAGAAAAGACAACAAAGAATGCACCACCAACACTTCAATGCTTCAAGTTCAAGGAAATGAGGAATTATGCTAATCAATTCCGTAATCCAAGGGTTATTGATGATCAACATGAGAAACCTCTTAAAAATGATAAAGGGAAGTCACATGTGATCACTATTTGTGATGTTGAGTATGACAATGATGTGTTGGAATGAATAAGTGTTTATGTAATGGGATTCCAAGATAATGTTGTGGAATCGCATTTAAAGTATTGTGGAATATTGGAATATCAATGTATTGAATCATTGTAGTTTTTAATAATTTTATGGTACCAGTAACCATGAAAAGTGATTGAAATATTTTTGGAAAGTAGTTGAAATACACATAATGAAGGAATAAAGAGAAAATAATATGTATGATAGTATTCATGAGCTCATGACTAATATAAGGACAAAGTTATATAATGGTTTGACTATATAGAAATTTTGGGATTTTGGTACGTGGAAAGAGTTAACTTTTGACAGCATTCATGTTTTCACTAAGGTTCTATGGTAATTTATGTTTCAAAAGAATACATGATTAAGGTATTAACATGTTTGGAATGTGACCAATAAGATATATCTTGTTATATATGGGGGATAAATGGTGGTATTCACGTTCGTGTTATGTGACCTTTCAAGTAATCATTTTCATCATACTATGAGATTGGACAGATGTATTTTGGATAATCCTTAAGATAGGAATGGATTATGTTTGACATAAAATAGTATTATTTAAGGATAGAACTTGTTTTTTGATATTATTTATGGAATTTTATAATAGTATAGATTTAGGACAACTCATAGGACGAGCGACAACCCGTCGCGTCGGACAAGGTTGTGGTAATAGAACCGACAACTAAAGTGAGATAGTTCTTTATCGCATACCACTAGCCTACAGGAAGTCCCTGGTTAGTATAAACTAGTTTTATTTTATTAAGAGGTATGATAGATGAAGTATAAGTCCATTTTTGGAATCATAGACGATTAACTTCACCATAGATGGACTTATGTATGTTTGATAAATTTTTCTACCCTTTTGTTTGAGATAGATGGAATGACCCATCATTCTATCACATGATCTGCTAACACTTAAAGAATGAAAAATTCAACTTCATTTCTTTAATAGATGACATGGAAATTATTCAAGGCACGAACAATGGTGAGATTGTACCGAAATAAACTAAGTATTTCTTCTAATTCAAATTCTTCAACTTTAGGGAAATGATCTTGAAAAACAATAATGTTGTCCTAGTGTCCTCATATACGATGAATCAGATGGTACCTTAGAACATCACAAATTTATGGCTTTGTGATTATTGGCTTTTTCATATCTATGTTCTCTACAACTCTCCATCAGACCTTGATGGATAGATTTCTCTTCCATATCCATATTTTCACCTATGTTATCCTATGTGGAAACCTAGTGAAGAGTTAATTTGGGTCACCTTTATGTTTCATACTCCACTTTTTAAAATTAAGTTTTAGTATTCCTTTTTACAATGTGGTTTTCTATGAAAGAAACATCCATGTAGTAAACCATTTATGACCCTGATGAATTTTGATGGCAAAATTCATTTTAAGGGGGGTAGAATGTAACACTACGAGATTTAATGAGAAAAATTATTATTTTTTAATTTATTTGATGTCTTGTGTTGTATGATACACCAAGATTAGCTTTTACTATATGCAACACTGTATTATCTTGAAGAATAAAGAACACTATTCTTGGCTTGCATTACACGCAATCATGACCTTTCTCGATAACGTGTGTAGTACGCAATACCAGGTTTCACTAAACAATGATATATGGTTATAATATTATTATGAACTATCCATTATGAATATTATTAACTAAATTTTTAATTTTATAACATTATTATTAATCTTACACATTTTCTATAACATGGTATTAGAACAATATAATTTTTTTTGGGTAAAATAAGTATTTTTCAAAAAATGCAGTTTTGTTGCCTTTTGATGGCACACCCACTTTAAATATAGTTTTTTACATTTTTATAAGTTCAATTTTACAAAATAAAATTCTTCTTAGGGATCCGGATATAAAAATTTACTCTGGATAAATTTTTCATATTATTCTGATAACTTTCATATTTTAATGAATAGTAAAAACACGCTATATTTTAATCAAAAACAACTTTTTTCATCGCAATAATTTATATGGTTAAATTATAATATTTAATGGGTTAAAAGTATAAATAGAATATATTTTATCATTTAATATAATTTATTTCATTACCATTAATTTTACATTGAATTCATAGGTAAAAACATTTCAATCTTTGGCAATGTTTTAACTTTTAAAACTCGTTTTCTTAACAACGGGATTAATTTTAAATTAATTTCTGCAAATTATATGATTTAAATTTGGAAAAATGGATTCCATATTTGAAATAAGTAGGTCCAAATTATGTTAATAAGCTACTTTTTATTTTTGGGCACTATGAATAGTAACTACAGTGATTTTTATTTACTACAGTTAGATGTAAATCGGGTACTTAAGGGTAAAAATAAGATTATAAAATTAACTTAACACCTTCCGAAATTCTATTGGATGAATAAAATTCTACCCATATCACCTAAGGGTCGGAATAGATTCATTTTATGGACTTTTGACAATGAAAATAATTTAATTGTTATTAAAACCAAAGAAAGTGACAACATGTCACTATCATAAATCTTTTAAGTCTAGTAATTTTAATTTAGTGATAAACTTCATGAAACATATAACATGAATCAAAGAAAATTATATACATCGTGTAAATTTATTTATAATTTTTAGGGATTAAATAATTATCATTAAAGGAGACACAATAGTGATGTTGAAATTATTTTATTGATTGAAATATCAAAGAAATGGTTTTAATGATATTAAAATAAATATTATATTAACTATTTAATGTTCTAAACTACTTTTATAGATAAATATGACATGTTATGAATCTATTAAAGCTTTTATTTCTAACATATCTTTAGTGTGGATTTTATTTAAATTCAAATAAATGAATAGTGTCAAAATTGACAGAATTGTTATTTTATAAAAATAACATAATATAAAATTGTTTAAAAAACAAAAAAATATTCAAAATTATAAATTAAAATTTATATGGTCTAAAATTTCATAAATTATCCAATTATGTACAATTCACAACATATAAGTAATTATTTATAACATTTTAAAAATTAGAAACTTATTACCACAAATAAAATTAAATATATTAAATGAGGATAAATCAAGTTGATAATGTTTAAAATAAATTCACTAAATTCCTAAATTTTATTTTTTGATTATATTAAAAACCTATATCATCTAATATTAGGATTTGAGTCATTTTTTGAAGGTTTTTTAGTGAGGTTTAATTTATTATAAATTAATATTTCTTTTGTTACCAAAGGTGCTCTCCCCTCCCTTATAAAAAGGGCACCCCTTCCCTATTCTCTTCACACCCTTGTGAGCCTTTAAGCTCGTCCAACCCCTGAAAATTATTCTTCTAAACCTCTATAGTAATATCATAGAGGTTCTAGTAGTCTAAAAATACCAACTCTAGTGCCCTAAGAAGAAGTTTAAAGGAGGTGCGTCGAGGAAGAGGTAATCTCTTCTACCGACTCTTTCAAGTTTCTTTCTTCTTCAACTTCTTCTTATTTATTTGTTTGATTATAAAGTAATAACATCAGTATCACTAATAAACTTATATGTTATTATAAATATTAAACAACCCCATTTCACCTTCTATCCATCCTATGAAAAATGAAATCACCGCGCGTGCGTACGTACGAAATACCGTCTCCACACTGTGGTGTAATCAGTTTTCCCACCACCACCTTACATGGAAGGGTATAATGGGGTATATAATAGTTATATATGGTTATTATAACATAATAATGATTCTGAGATATTATATCATCCACTCCAATTCTATTAAATAATTATGGGAACGATATCATCCCTCGTGCGTACGTACAGACTACCATCTCCATGAACGCAATGAGATTCATTTTCCATGATTTACCATTAAAGTATGATTATAATGTATATATAATAAATAATCATGAAATATATTACATAATAATGATACTATATTTATTTACATATATGTTTCATTTACTTAATTCCATTTAATTCAATAAGGAAACGAAAACAACGTTCATGCGTACGTACGACCTACCATCTCCATGAACGGTGTATTTCAATCCATTTATCAATATATCATATATCTTTATATTCTGAATATATAAATAAATAATTTTTTACATTCTGGAATTAATTAAATCAGGATATAAGTAATAATATCAAGAACAACATGTCAAAACACGTATGATAAACGAAACGATTTTACCCAAAACGCTGCTTTAAAATGGAATTTATAAAAGAACCGGTAATATAAAGCCATAAGTGAACCATATATGATATCATAACAATGAATATGATTATGTAATAAGTAAATAACATTATTTAAATCAGTATACAGGAGGTTCGGATACATACGAAGCATATCAGACATAAGGTAATGGATAATTTTTCCAATCTTGTTTTTATCCGAGATTGTATATTCGTAAGTATTTAATGGGGTTATATTTATCATCCATGTCCCTATTTTATATAAAATGGATTCATGTATGTTTAAAGTACTTCTTACCCATTTTTTACTTTTACTACATGGTATGTATGGAATCTTTCTTTTGTTTACCATACGAGGAACTTCTTGACTTTTCCAGAAAAAGTGTGAGAAGAATGTTTTTTTTAACTTATACTGCATGAATAGATATTTACAGTTTCATAACGCCTTATTTTAATGAGGATTCCTCCACAAGATTTCATGATTATTTTCAACAAAATCCTTTTTTTTTAAATTGCATGACACTTTGTAAAAATAAAATGATTTTGAAAAAGAAATGATATTTTCCTCAAGAATTCATTTCAAGTGTTTTGTCAAAAACTATTTTCCATCTAAGATGAAATTATTTAGTTTGATTAGGTTTCAAGTATAATGTCTCTATGATTTACATAGTTCCACTTTTATTATAATGAAATGATATCCATTTGTTTTATATGGATTATGTTATGATGGGATGATTTTTATGAAACCCATTTTATTCTTTGGGTTATGATGAATGATTTGTGTTTATATTGTGGCACACGTAAGAATGATTTCATTATGAGATGGGTGGGACCTATATCTCCCACCAATTCATTGGGTAAAAATTTATATCTCATGATATAGACATGGATGGAATGGAAAGTTAATCTGGTTCAGTGATACAGGAATGGAACGAGGAGTGAACTCGGTTCAGTAAGGGACTTTGTCCACTAAGATGGTATTGGTAGTAATACCTTGGCTACTATGGAAATCATATCTGGTGCTTAATTTTTTTCTACAATTACATGTTTTATTCCCATGCTATTTTATCATGATTTATGTTCCATTATGATCTATGTCTTACGTACTACCATGTTTTATTTCATTGTTCATGATTTTGAAGTTTAAACATTATGTTCATGTTTTTAAGTTCAAATGTATATGGTTGGTTTTATTTTCTCCATTCTTACACTTACTGAGAATTTGAGCTCACCCATTATATGTTTTCTATTCCCCAGGATATAAATAAAGGTTTCAGGTAAGAAAACAAAAGTGGAAGATCTTTATGGGAGAGGTTGAATATCTTTAACCATGATTAGAAGATTATGTTCCGAGTTTCCAAAGACACTAAACTATTACATTCCTTGAGTGTTGATTTTCATTTTGTATTAAGTATTCTGAAAAATTAATGTAATGTCCATGTACATCAAGTTTGGCGTCTCTACAGATTCATTTGGCATCACACTTTCAATTTTTATATCTCCGTGTATTTCAATTTTTTCTATATAAGAACTAATGATTAGGTTGTATTTAATATTTTTATTTCTTGTAGAATATTACCCAAATCTAGTGAATCACTTACTACATACTGTTGGTTTTTTAACATTAATTGAAACTAGAGTAATTTTATGTATGGGTGGGATTCCTTGAAAGATTACCATCCATCATTAATATTTAAACAAAGAAAGTGTAATTGATAAACCATTAAAATCAAGCTTCACTTTTTCTTTGTTAATATCTTGGAGATGAGGCTACATGTGAGTCATCCATGTCCTGAGGTTGTAACTATGAAAACCATTGGATGTTTGAGATATCATTATAAAATTACCATCATATTCTTGATTCATGAGTCTCCTATAATAATTTTTACACCTTATCTTCTTAAAGTGGATTCACAGGTACAGGGAATCCATCGTCTTCAATTTTTGATATGGTTTGAAAATTAATGGTAGTTTGGAAATTTACATTGTCCAATTACAATCACATTTCATCTTTTAGTATTAAATTTATTTTATACAAAATAAATAAAGACTATAAGATTAGTACTTTTATCTTGATTACTGAATTAGTGATTATTGATTAATTATATCATTAAATGACACTGGCTATTTAATCAAATTATATAAATCCTATTTATTAGAATCATATTAATCTATCTCTTGATGATTCTAGTGGAAATTATGCATGAACCACTCATCAAATTCTACATGATTTTGCTACACCAATACATTGAGTTTTTAAGGTGGTTGTTTGACTCGCCAGCTGCATAAACTTGTGACTCTTGATCTGTTGAGTGAAGTCCTAGCTTCTCAAAATCATAACCTTAATTCCCTCAACACCTCTAAAATTATACCAGGTTATATATAGCTGATAATTCCATCCAATTTAGTTAATTCAATTGACAATTCTTATAATAACTCCCCTATAGTAAGATGCACTCTCAACTATGGAATGATGAGCACCCCAAATACCTTATTTTGATCAATGTTCAATGATGGAAGGCGGTTATGACTAAATATTTCTTTTTGGGGTTTTGAGTGCTTTTATAATAATGAATATAATACATTTCTATTAATCTTTTTCATATATGTTTCCATGATCATGGCATAAAATTAATAGAGAAAATTTTGACCACTTATTTACGCATTTTATTATTTTTTTATGTATTTACATCCTATTATTAAATACATAAAAAATAAATAAATGTATAAAGTAAGCCTACTACCAGAATATTCTTCAATAACTATAACGACCTATACCTGAGTTGTCCGTAGACTCATGATGCATCTAACCCCATCCAGTATGGTCTCTTGTTGTCTAGAGTATGACCTTAACATGGTGTTGTTAGCATCTTATACTTTCCTCATCATGGTGTATCACAACATCTTGGTATGATCTAGTTCATGCATCATCCTTATCAAAAGTAAAATTATACTATCACACATGTGATGGGGAGAAGGGTCTTAATGAAAATACAAATTAAGTTTGACACACATTCCCTTGTACAAATTGAATGACAAAAAGTAGATGTGTAGCCTATCAATTTATTAACTACATATTAGAATCATCACAAGAATTTAATAAATATTTAAATTCTGACATACACCTATTGGTTCTCAAGAATAGTAAAAAGGTCAAATTATAGTACAAGACAATAATTTTCATTAAATAATGTATGATGGTAATAAATAAATTAAAATAATTAAAATTCAAATAATTTATTTAATTTATAGTTTTTCCCTTAATTAATTAAATTGTAATGAAAAAAATTAAATAAAAAAATAAATCCAATTTAATACCAAAATTGAATTAATTTCATAGCCCTACCATTTCTGGTGCGTGTACCGGTTCTGAGTGGAGGCAGAGCTCACCAGTCTGGGGAAGCAGCATGGCACTCTCATGGATTGAAAGTGGTGAAGCTAGAGGGATCCATAATAAGGGAAGAGCAAGGGACAAAGGTAGAACCCAACATGATATAAAGATGGATGTAGAATCCAACCATGACTGAGGTCAGTGGCCTCGATGGAAGTGCAACGTAGAGTTCCATGGAGGGTGTTTATGGTTCTGGTGGTCAGCGAGAAAGAGTCGGTGGAGAGCGGCACTCCTGGTTCTCTCTAGTGATGGTGGCCATCAGTGGTGCTGGATCTTCCATTGAGAGGCACTGCACAAGATGGAGATGACAAATGTGGGTTTATAGATGGACCTCACCAATGAGTGTGATAGGGATCCAGTAGGACTCGGTTATTTTATTGAGAATAGCTAAAATGGTGGTTTCACAAGGGGGGTTGTAATATGTGTTGTGTTTCGGGGCTCATATGCATAGTGAGGGCTGGTTGTGGAGCATTATCTAAGTTCCAAGAGTGGTTGTGCAAGTGGCATGTGGTGGAACGAGCATGGTATTCCAAGGTGGTGTTGGCAGGAAAAACTCGCATGTGGAGGAGAAAGACTTTCGACTGTGGTTGACCTACCTATAGACCCACAGAGCAAGTCTTCCTCGCTTTTTTATTTTTAAAAAAAATAAGGAAATAATCTATTTTGTAGTCAACCAGTTAACATTAATGTTTTTTCATAGGATAAAAAATTAGAATATTGATTATAATATTAATATAATAATAAAATTTTTAATATTATTATTATTATATAATTAATATTATTATAAAATCATAATATAAATTAGAAAAAAGAATTAAAAATAATAATTTGCACATCACTGGTATTATTTCCAGTGAATGGAAATCAGCCAGATCATGGTCAGATCTTTGGGATGAGTGGAAATAATGGTTGAAGTTTTAAATAATTGATACTAAAATTAAAACATGATCCATATAAAAAAATTAATGTATATAACATGACTGTTCAATATCAGATCAATGTGCGGTCTGAAATATTTTAACCGATTTAAAACCCATATATAATTTTAATGAAAATTAATTTTTTGGCCTCATAAAATTTAAATCGTCCCTCTGATATCAATTAATGGTATTAGGGTCATAATGATAGCCAATGGTCTAGGGATTTAAAAAAATATCATCATCTTAACAATGAAACTTATCAGCAACGATGATCCAAACATTGATATGCTCCAAAGATCTTGAGTAATTTATAAGAGAACATATATTAAAAATGAAATTAATACTGGAAAATATCTAAAGTCGTTCTCGACATTAACTCATCACTAGCAATCATTTTTTGAAGGTTTCATAGCAAGATCCATCTATGACATCAACATGTGCTTTAAAAATCCATTAGTGTGTCTGTCGACAAATTCTAGGTGCCCACTCACTAATCCAACAACACCTTTGACATTTTAAAAATAAAATTATCAACATATATTCAATGCATGGAGATAATTTTGATCCCATTTGACGGATAGAGATCTTCTCTCTATTGAAAGAGAGAGATGACAGATAGGCTCTTGATTCCCCACCATGAATAGTCTGAAGCCTGATGCTCTCTGCACCTTTTTATAGTGGATGTCCAAAATACGTGATAGGGCTCCTTAACACCATTTATTTAACAACCTCTTAAAAAATAAATTTGACAAATTAAATGTATCATAAATATTTATTTAGTATTTTATAACATACATTTATTATATTAAAATATATTATGCGATAAAACTGATTCATTGACTTAACTCGTAATTCCTTCTTAATATTAAAAAATCTTGTAATATTAAAATAATACTAATTAGATTAATATTATTCATCATATATATTTAAATTGAAAATAAAATTAATACATATAATAAATACCAATTATTCTTTACTTGATTTATATTAATTTAATTATTTATCGGTGATCGAAAACATTGAAAACACTTAGACCCTATGGTGGGACCCACCATGTCTAGTGTACCTATTCAACAGAATATGTTGGATTATTGAATACACTATTTTTTTGTGACCCTATAGGAACTTATCTCGATAATAATGACTAAAATCCATAGAAAACGAGCGGTGTCTAGAAACCTATCAAGGCCCCTAAAGCTGTAAGTATTATCATTGCAATAACAACCAACCTATGAACATATATTGTGTACTATAATCTCTTTGTCTTTAAATATCCCATAATGTAGGAATCACCCTTATATCATTTCTATTTTCTTTTGTTGTTATTTGTTGATCAAATAAGATGAATTTACCTTTAAACTACTTTGGAAAAATACTTATGAAGGTAATACCATCATGATTGACGAGGCCTGGGATATATAACATCCTTAACATTAAAGTTGAAAATACTTTCTTGACCATTAAACTAATTTCATACCACCAATGATGCACCCAACATATGATTTCTTACCACAATTTCAATATCATGGTTTTTTCTTTGCATCAATGTATGCCATCAAATTGAATACAAAGGTAATGATCTCCAGTTAGGAGACCAATACCCATGTTTGTAGATCGGAAAAATGTATGAAAACTAAATCATTTGGTGTTACTATTATAGGTTTTGTCCTCATGGTATCACTACTAGGGATCACCAAGTGAAAACTTCATGAGAATGAGTCTCAATGATTATGATCCCCCAGCACCTAATAGTTATACATCCACAATGTCCAGTCAATAAGATGTATCTTGACCATATGACCATTTCATAATATTGATTCCATATTATCTCAAGGTTACCATTATATCATATGATATTTTATAACCTTTTGATATAAAAATTAATCTAAGGAAATTACCATTTAATAGTTGTTGTAGAAAACTACACCCTGTAATGGTATGAATAAATCATGTATATCTTACTTCATACATGATCTGGTAATCAAAAGTACTATTCAGGTTGGGTTTATGGAACCAAAAATTACAAAACATATCCCTAGAAAAGAATAGGTCACATTAATAGATGTCATCTTAGATGGAAAATATTTTTTATAGATCTTTTAAAACATTTATTGCAAAAAAAATATTCGTTCTTCTTTGATAAAATTATTTTCAATACATAAATAATTTTGAAAATACATTTATTATAAAATAACAATGAAAACATATATATTAATATTTAAATATCATAATGGTTATGATTATGATAAGTTTCATTCATTCCATACATAATAAAACAATGACTCCTTTCAAATTTTCAGTGAAATCCAAATGAATGTTGTTTGGAAATGACATTAAGATTCTATTAAATGAAATTTATTAAAATTAAAAAATGGGTCTATTTTTTGAAAACCCATAACTAAATAATAAAACATTTATGAATAATTTTTTTACAAATCATGTCTTTTGAAAAAACAAGAATTTCATCCAAAAAAGAGAAATAAATTCATATTTTTTTAAAAACATTTTCCCAATTATTTTATGTACCAATGAGTGAAAAAATTGTACTATTACATGAAAAAAATAATTTATAACTAGAAGATAATAAAATTCATGAGTATATTGAGATATTTATAATAATAATTTATCATCAAGCGCACAATCATTAACAATCCAAATAAATGAAGAGATTGTAACATTATGCTCTTACCAGTTTAGTAACTTTGATATGTAAACCACTTGAAAGAATAAATCTAGATGAACCTTAACATATCATTAACAAAAAATAATTCATGATATTACCTGTAAAAATGGAATTATATACACCTCATAAATAAATATGGTTGTGTAAGCTATCATATGTCTCAAAAAAGGTGATTTGAGACAAAAATTGCATACTATTTGACTAACATTGGAATCATAATCCCCATGAAATAATAACATCAATATAATCCTTAATTATTATTGAAGTAGTGATATTCCTGATACATAATGGCATAAGGTAGTATATTAAAAAGGCCTAGCAGTGAGTCAGACCCACTCCTACAAAAATTTATTAATAAAAGTAAAATACAAAGTCAAAAAATCACAAGGGAGATTTACATAGCCTAGTAAAACAAGTACCATGTGCATCAGCCTCAATAAATCGCGAACATCATTCTGGGACCAAGATAGAACACTCCGAACAAGAATCCATAATGGCCTCTTTGACAAATCATCTACAACCTGACTAGCCTCCCTATAAAAATGTGTCACGTCAAGGGTGAGACCACCAAGGAGATGCAAATATTCAATCCAAGAAGGAAACATCACCCATGGTACATTCTTGGACCATCTTATAGGAATTTCAATAGACACCATTGAATCCGATTATAGCTAAATAAAGCACCAACCATGATGAACCGCATATTTGACATCTTTGATCACCTCCCATAGCTCTGCTTCAATGGTAGTTCCCTATAAAATATAATGATAAAAACATCCCTTAACAAAGATCCAATGGGTACAGAATAAACCTCCATAGCCCGAAGGCCCGGGTGCATGAGATTCCACCCCATCAACATTGACTTTCACCCAAGATGGAATCGGAAGAATCCACCTAATTTATTTCAAAACCAAAGGTTTTTTGATCCCGTTAGAGACACCAAAGTTACTCAATATGAAAAGATCACCAAATTCATAATTCATGTAGCCAACCTGTACTTAGGAAGCATTACATACTACATGTGAATAGACCTAATAGAATAATAAAAGGTAGGCTTGATATCATCAAAGACTATGCCATTTTTTTCCTTTTAGATGAAGCCAAAGGTGGATGCTATTGCAACCAGGAATTGGTTTTTGACCTAGTCACTGCACTGTGCAGCAGCAACCGAGGAAAGAAGGTTCTCCATGCTCTGTATCTCTAGACGACACCAAGTAACATCCTATATATATCTCCAGAACCTACAAGTAAAAACACAGGACATAAATACATGCTCAATTGTATCCTATGCTGAAAAACATAGTTGGTAGGCTGATGCATGTTGAACCTTATCTTTTTGAAGGAGATTCTACACTAGAATACTGCATTTCCAGATCCTCCATAATAATAGATAATAAACATGAGGGATAAAGTAAGTATGTAAAGACAACATCCATCAAGGGGTGGTGATCTTCCCATCACACTTGTACTGAAATAGTGCTCTAGTACATCAAATACTAGTGGATCTTGGTTTCTAAACAATAATTTCACTGTCAATGTAATTTCATCTTTGAACTTCAATTTGAATTTGAGCAGGAATAAAATCATAGATACCCAAAGTTACATCCTGAATAGATGAAATCAAAGAATTTTTCAGGTTAGGTGGAATTTTATCATCCTCTAGTATTGGTCTAGTTAACTAGGGGGTGCTCCAAGAATTAAACAAATAATCCCTAAAAACCCACTAAGAACAAATCATAATCCCATTAAAAGTGGACTTCAGAGCATTCTAGATTGAAGAAGAGAGAGACTAAGACTATCCAGCCAAAGTTTTGGGAATTAGTCTAGCTGAAATAAACTCTATTGAACTGACATTAGAAGTGAAAAAACTCCACATAAACTTGATAAGAAAATCCTAATTGAAAAGACCTAAATCCTTTATGCATAAGCCCCCCATATCAACTAGATTGGTACATTCCTTCCATGCCATAGCAACCTTTTTTTTTCATTAACGGAGCAAGTCTATATGAAGTTCCTGATGAGCCTTTAGATATCATTAATGAGATTTGTGCCCACCTATATATAGAAAACCCATAAATAAACATAGAAGTAATCACTGAATTAACAAGGAAGATTATCCCAACTTGAGACAAATATTTCCCTTTCGAAGTTTCCATTAGAGTAATAATATGAGAGAAAATAGAATCAATTTGACATTTTTTAACTCTACCCAAATATATTTGAACTCCATGATAGTTACCAGGAAATGATCCTTTCTTAACCCCAAGAGACCATGTGACCTTTTTTTGTTTTCTGATGATCAATCCCTCCCCCAAAAAATATTTCTTTCATTTGATGTCTTATCCAGCCACGTCCTCATGATTCTTAAAGATTTCCTTGATATAAGACATTTTCCTTGTAATATATTGTCCAAAAAAAGAATATAATCCACATATAAAAGATGGATTGGGGCATAAAGATACCTTCTAGCTTTAATCTGACTATAAAAACAATCATGAACATGAATATTAAGGTAGAGACTTAAATAATCCTCACCAAGGGAAATCAAAAATCCTAGAAAGGAGATCCCCTTATCGAACTCCCCTGAAGCACTAAAAACCCTAGGATAACTATTGACAAAATTGAAAGACTTGAACTCTTAATAATGGCATGAACCTGGTTAATGAACCTGGTGGAGAATCTATTCATTTTAATAATGGACAGGAGAAAACTCCATTTCATGGTATCAATAGCCATAAAAATACCAATTTTCACTACAAAATTCCCTTCTTTCACCTTCCTTCTCATAACATTAATACATTCATATGAATTGAAAATATAGGTTTGAATGTTCCTGCCTAGAACAAAACCAAACTAATTTGGGGTGATTATTCCCTTAACCACATTTCCCAGTTTTGTTGCAATGATTTTATTGATGATCTTTGGAATGCTGTTTCAAATTGAAACTGTTTTAAATTCCTCAATGTCCATAGCATTTTCCTTCTTAGGAATTATATCAATGAAGTTGTATTTGGAACCATATGTCATGGAAGTGTTAATAAAGAACTATCTCACTGCATTGATAACCTCATCATGAGCAATCTCCTAATTAAACATGAAAAACATATTTTTGAAACCATCCATCTCTTCCACACTATCAATGTTTAGAGAGAACAGGGCTTTTCTATCCTCCTTTCCCACAGGTGGATCCATCAATTTTTCATTTATCTAATCATCAATGTTTAGGGATTAGATTATTCACAATCATGTGTGTTCTATCTGCCCCATTTATAGAATAATGGTCATAAAAATAACCAATAACCGCATTAGAGATGTCATTCTCTGAATTGAGAAAACAACCATTAATATTTAGGGAAATGACTCCCATCTTTAGTTCCCTTTATTTTTTAATTCTATGAAATAAACTAGAGTTTCTATCCCCTTCCTTTAACCACCTAACAATATACAATGATCTGACCAAATTTTCCTTAATGTTGAGCAGCTCATCAAGCTTTAATAAAGCTGTAATATCATCAATGAAAGGAATAGAATTCAATTGATTGATATTCTGGCATCCCAAAAGAGGATTTTACTAAATCCTGATTTCCTCATCCATCTTGGAGAAAGATATCTTTCTCTACTTTGTCAACCTCATCTTGACATTTTTTTAGTTTCGATGATAAAATCTGAAAAGCAGATCTGAATGTCACAGTATTCCTGGCATTAATAACAGTCTCTCAACACCCTGGAATGACATGCCAAGCATTGTTAAATTTGAAGAGAATAGGGGCCAATCGGGCACCACCAATGCAAATATCTACCAACAAGGGATTGTGGTCAGAATTAGTTTTTGTAAGAGCAATACCAGAGGCACTGAAGATGAAATTCCTATCATCAACCTAAAATAAACACTTATTCCAATATCTATCTTTCCTCACATTAAGAGTGTATCTTCCCTATGTAAATTCAGCAACAATTGTAGACACTTCAACCAGGTTACAATGGTCAATACATTGAAAGAAATCATTGTTTGTAAGTTGATTAAAATTGGAACTAGTTTTCTCCTCAGGCCGAAGAGATGTGTTGAATTCACCTAAGATTATCCAATTTTGAGGAACTTGGGAAGATAGAGACACTATATCACTCCATAATTCCCTACTTTTCATGTATGAGTTCAAATCATAGACACAAGACACAAAAAATGCCCCCCCCCATATTCCAAATGTAACTGAGAAAATTTGATTACCTTGGGTATGGGAAATAAGATTGATAGAATCATGTTTCAAAACCAAAAGGCCCTCCATATTATCCACATTTATATTGTGATAAAAAGAGTAGTAACCAAGAGATTCTCACTTTAAGTATTTCTAATTAACAAAGTTCATCCTTGGATCAGCAAGTCCAATAAATAATGGTTTTTTGGTCATGAAAACATGTATAAGGGCCTTTAACATGGGATCATTCCCAATCCCTTGAATATTCTAGAAGAGAATCTTCATTTATGGAGGGCTTCAATGGCCCCTGTTTGATCCCCCCACCCCAAGTGACTTCTTTCTTGGCCTTGTTTCCATTCCCCTTTTTTCAATTGTGAGATTACCCTCATGAAAACTCTTTGATTTAGATTCTTTGACTTCA
The DNA here is from genome assembly GCA_963277665.1 of Viscum album. Taxonomy (NCBI): domain Eukaryota; kingdom Viridiplantae; phylum Streptophyta; class Magnoliopsida; order Santalales; family Viscaceae; genus Viscum; species Viscum album. The sequence continues at coordinate 19,871,306 of OY728159.1, read as the reverse complement.
TCATCTAAACTATCATTAGACTGATCATCCCCAATATCATCATACCAAAACACCCTAGAAACTGGGAAAAAATTATTGGGGGACTGAATTCCCCCAACTGATTCAACATCCATTATCCTTTTAGAAGCTCTACTTGATGGAACCTAAGTGAAGTGTGCATCCCCTACCAATACTCCATCCTTTGGATCAGCTGGAGGGTGCATTGTCCTGTCCAATGGCAATAAATGATCAAGTTCATCGGTATTACCACTAGAAATGGGGGTGGAGTCATGTTTATCCAATTCGTGCCTCAAATCAGACACATAATATTGAGTTAAATTCATTACCAGAAGAAAATCATGTTCTTTAAAGGCATCATCATCTCCCTAGACCTGTAGTGGTGTATCCAGTGCATCACTCATAAACATAATATCCAAGGGCTTGGGAATTGAAGCCTTATAATTAAAGTTTGGATGATGGTGTGTCATACCATTCTAGACTTCAACATAGGGTTCATCAGTTGACTAAATAGTAGAATCCTCAACATTAATGGTTGGATGATGTTGTGTCACATCATGTTGGACTTCCTCAGAAGGTTCGTGAGGTGACATGATTGTTTTATCAGTGTCTTGTGATCCACTCATCATGTTTTGTTGCACTTTATCTTTCATATCCTTATTAGTATCATGCATAACCATATTAGTATCATGTATAGCCTTATCAATATCATCCTATAAAATTACAGAAGGGTCAGTGTCTTCATTATCCAGAAAGATATCTTTCACTACAATGAAATCCATATTTGGTTCCATGGAGATGAAACCATCCTGAGGGAAAAATCATTATCCACCTGCTCAATGTCCGCAATTCTAGAAAGCAAGAGTAGTTCATACTATAGATCCTCCTACTCATTTCCCACGTTTTTAGGTCATCAGAGGTGGAGGACTATTTTTGTCTCTTATCAGTAGCATTCTTGTAGATAGCCTCATCATGGACCTTTACCTTGAAGAAGGAAAATGTTTTATCCCTCTTGAACTCCTCACAGAGGTTCCTAAAGAAGTTTCACACCTTGAAGAGCTTTGGTTTCCTTTCATAGATGATTCCCAACAAGATGTTGTCATCCAATGTTGTAAGGATAAATTCCTCCACCAGTGTTCTTTCCATATCAATCTCAATCAAGACACAAGAAAATTTTATAAATCTTGGATTATAAATTTGATGATCCATTCTAATTGGATTTCCCACAAACGATGCAATGTCTCATAAAATCTAAAGATTCCAATACAACCAATTGAACTAATAAATTTGAAACCATATGTGCACATGTATATTGATGAAATTGAAGGGATAAAAGTTAAGATCCCATTACAGAATTTGTAGAATACCAATATTGAGGGGGATTGATCCGAATCTCCAAGACTGTCACTTGAAATAATCATTAGGGAAAAAATCATGGAATAAACCCCATCCCATTGTAGTCATTTTACAATCCTCAAAGCCCCATGCAATGACAATTTTCTTATTCATCCCATCAAACCTCCACATCCTCTATCCTTTCGGGGTGTGGACTTGAGTGATGATAGAAAACCTACAGAGGCTGACCCATTCTTCAACAACATTCTGGTTGGCAGAAACATGCACAATCCTACATTTCTGAATCACCATGCCAAGAGTAGGGGATACGAAGTCCGTGAAAGATGGATTTGCATTATATTTGACTATGTCTGAGAAATTCTTCTTCAAATCAGATGACACCACAGTCGAAACCCGATTCAAGCGATTGCGGACTTAAGGATCACAGAGGGAGAATAAATCCTTATGCCACATATGACCATCAGGGTTCACTAGATCTAGATCCCAAGATAATGGATCAATCAAAACAGCATTTTTACTGCTCCCAGAACCACCATGATCGATCCATTTCTCCTCCATCACATATGGTAGTATATACAGCACACAAATAAATGAGTGTTTAATATGGAATAAGTTACTAAGAAATAAAAGTGATACTAGAGATCTATTTTTGTAAGTATTGACTTCTATTTCACTAGTTCAAACCACATATATAATAATCATAAGTTTATGTAGACACCATGAAATGTGTTCCATGAACTTCTCTGGAAAATATCCTCAATCGGGATGGAAAATTTCTTGGTGTGACTCTGCATTTTTCATGGGGGTTAGTGAAGGTAGTGAGGGCACCTGCCCGAAGGTCCAGGACCACAGCCCGACACTGATCCCAAGTAGGTACGAACCAATAAATTTGGTTAAGTCCCTAAAGTTGTGCCCAGGCTACCATCATGAAAACACCTATGCACCATCATGATAGAGGAGAATGAAGTTATTATTTTTTCTAAGTCCCCAAATTGGTGCTCTAGTCTAGCCAAAACAATGTCGGCGCACAATTCACTTATGCGCCTAATTTTATTTCACCCAAGGTCACTTATTTTCCTATAAATAGACCCTTGGGGCCTTCATTTGGACGAATGAATTTCCCTGAATCCCAATTGTTGCTCAGATCACCCTAGTACTTCACCCAATTCTTCCTAAACATTCAAGGTAGTTCTTCAAAACCTTGAGAGGATTATTTAAAATAGGATTATTGGACTTAAGTCATTTTAGTGTTTGGAAACCATAACACTTGCACACCTAAAGTGCCCAACATCCCTAAATTAGAAACACTTGCACGCCACTTATTCCTTTCATAGGAAATTGAGTTCCCCACTTATGGGACCACCTATGAATACTCCTTAAGGATTTATCCAAGTATCAACCAAGTATTACCATACAGGTTGTTCGTTGCTTAAGTGAATATCATGTCTCCCAAGTCTACTTGTGGACCCATACATGTGTGCCCTTACCTACATGGGAACCCCTCTTGATTCCCTTACTCGCTTCAGTCTAAAATATATCATTCCCTCTTCAATCCATTCATGGAAAGGATTCTTATTCATTGGATCCCTTGTTTGAAAGGGATTCTATTGAGACATCCACCAAAACCTCCTAACTTATCAAACCTTTTGGAAAAACACATCAGTGTGTCTCATATTTGGGTTTGTATATCCACAGTCTGAGGTTTCCCACATTTTCTTCACAATGGGGTTAGGATTCATGGAGTGTATTTGGGTTTGTATATCCACTGTCACAAGGACCTTTCTCCAAGGAATAGTGCTTAGAGTTTTCAGGCTGTGAGAATTAGAGTTTAGGTCTCAAACTCTCCCTTTTTAATGAGATGGAACATCGTATCTCTAGTAGGGAAGGTATGGTTCACACTTACTTGTCTTCCTTTTGAGAAAAGGAGAAGTCTCATTCCCCTACTAGGATCAATTTGAGGGAATTTATCCTATTGTAAGACCCTACACCTTCATCCCTTATTCCATTCATTGGACCCTTTTCCAATGTAATGTGAATAGAGGGAAGGCTCTTCGCCTCACCCTCATCTACCATCATAATAGTAAGATCACCCTCCTCCACCAAAAGAGGAGGAAAAGTTGTGCCATTGTTGAATATTTCACATCCTCTTGTTTCTCAAACCAATCATGACTCACGTGGGCTTATAAATTCGTGATGATTACAACATTTACATAAACACCCATGATGAAGTAACTATGAGAACTCTGTTTCCTATTCAAACCAGGATACGTAGGAATCCCTTTGAGGGCCCAAGCTCACTGGATATCCTCTTCAAGAATCCAACCCTAATTCCCTTAATCTGGGAAGCCTTCTTTGGAATAAGCCCCAAATTAAACCCCTAATTCATAAAGGCATCCTTTTTAGGAAGTAATCCCAATACTATTTCTCTCAAAGGACTATACTCTCCTATGATACATATCGAACTACATAGTCTTTGATTCCCATACACATGGGATACGTAGGAAGCCTCCTTGAGTTTCAAACCCAACATTTCAAATTAAACCTGTTCTCCTTTGGCCATATTCCCAATAGCGTATAATCTAACTTGGAAACCCATATCCTTTCCAAGTTTATTCTGTTTTTTCGGCATAATTTCTACACCAAAATTTGATTAAAAACCTTTCTCTTAGATGTCCATACCACATGATATTAAACTGTATGGCTAGGTCCTATTCACATGGCCATAAAATTTATGTTATGTCCTATTAAAAGGCACCTAACTTCAAGGGTTCTGATTCCTTTCACAAGGATATGTAGGTAAACCATTTCATGGGAATGATCCCAAAATCAAAACAATTCTTTTTCTCCCTAGATGACAATAAATTATAGAGTGCCCTGCTGAGTGTCTTAAAAGCTACTATCATCATAAAGATGATTAAAAGAATCTCTAAATAGTATATGAAAGGATACCATTGATGGAGAACCTTGAATACATATGGATCTTTCAATTAATGAAGATCCTTGAATACATAATGATGATTCTGAATTTTACACATGTTAATAAGTGATTGAAAATCCTAAGGGAAACTTATTTTATACTTGGTGAATTAATAAGGATTCATGAAAATATCTAAAATTTATAAAGAGAGTCCCAAAGTATATTAGATTTCCATGAAAAAGGGTGTGATTAGTCCGACCTCCCATCCTCTCAACTGATGCACATTCTTAAGTATCATAAATTTCAAACATAACAAATTCCTGCCTTTGGAAAGAAGGTCCCTTTTTGATAAATAATAGTTGGAAGTTTCAGGTTCCATGAATAAATTCAATGGAAAACCACCTAGAAGCAGCAATTCTTAAAACTAGAACACAAGTTTCAAGGAACTAAAAAATAGTTTATTATATATATATTATAAAACAATAATTATATATATCATACCATATATTATTTACTTAATTTATTTTATTACCCGTTTCATAATAGGTCCAAGTTAAAGTCATGTTCCAAGTAACAACCGCTTGGTTTTTCGTATATGTTTGGATTTGTTAATTTTAGTCCTATTACATTGATCATACATCCATAACATCCATAATAGTATTTATAAAATAATTTTAACATTTATACATCAAGTATAATTTTAAGACTAATAAATAAATATGGATTTTATAAATGAAGTTCGTTATGATCATGGAGATGGTAGATCGTACGTATACATGTATAACATTTCTATTTTTCAATGATCGTTATGAAAATGAGGTATATAATATATTATATTTACATAATAATAGTAATAATATCATAAATATAGTATTATTTATTTAAATATAATTATTCATATCATCAATGTGGTGTCATTTTAAAAAAAAAGATATTTGAATCGCTTCATGAAGGTGGTAATCCACACATACATGAATGATGTTATCATCATTCGATGAGTAGAAAGTTAATAAATAAAATGATATATTATCACTGAATAATTATGAATATTTTATAAATATATTAATTATGTTATGTATATAAAATATATTTCTCTTTATTATCTTCTATGTAAGGTGTTAGTGAAAACCAATCACATTGCTTCATAAGGGAGAAGTATGTCGTATAAATGAACAACATTATCATATCTCTGAAAAAATGGAAAGTAAAAAATATATTTATGATATAATGAATACATTGGTTTATTTATTTTAAAAATATTTTATTTACACTTTATATCCATCATCATACTCAAACTTTAGAAAATTGTGACGGAAACAATAATAAAATCAATTTTTGAGGAGGTAGTCCACTGTACACACGTATGATGAATTTGTACCACATTTGATGTAAGTAGAGAGGTTTGTAGGACAATATTTTAATATAAAAATATATATGTACAATTAATATACTTAGGATTTTATATCAACATGGTATAACAATAATTGAATGAGCTAGATAAAAAAATAAAAGAAAAACGCATGTTGATGAATTTTACCTCTTCTTCGGGTATCCTCACTAGGTTGTAAACAAAATCATTACTTGGTTTGATTTATGTAAAAACAGTATTATATAATGATAATATGAATGATAGGAAGTGATTTGGAAGGGTATTTTCTGAACCAAAATTTTTTTATGGAAACAATAAGAGAGGTTAGGTGGTGGATTGTTATAAGTGTGGTGATCGGAACACTTATAATTTTTTGAAAAGATTCAATCATAAACCCACTATTTATAAAGATCCAAGCCTCAAAAATGGAACATTCTCAGACAAAGAATAGATGAAATAGAAATATGTCTATCCAATGGTTATTGTACAATATGGGATGTCATTTTTAACTTTAATCTTCTTAGTTTAACCACTGAAAACCATATTTTTACCTTAACCACCGAAATTAATTTTTAATATTTAAACTATTCGTTTTGGTAGGAAATTAAGTCTAGAGACCCACCCATAAAATCCCAAAGTTGGTGTATTATTTTTTTACATTGGCATGATTAAAATGATTCAAATCCTGAAGGACTGATCTTTTCCTCAGTATTGTAAAGAAATATTAAATACAAGACACTCATAATACATTTGGAAATAGAAAATATAAACTTGATACATAATAAAATTAAATAAAAATCATCCATGAAACATATTAATAGGATAAATATTTATAAAAAGATGAATGAAAACATTATATGGGTGAGTTCAAATTCTCATTAAGGGTAGGTAATGTGGAAGAAATAATGAATAAATGGAAATAAATGAACATGGAAAGGTAAATAACTAATAACACATGCAATTGATATAACATGATAAAGAATAATCAATATATAATTGTAATAAAATAAAAAATATACCATTTAATAAATAAACATAGAATTAAATTCATCTATAGATTTTATCATATGAAATCCTCATGTATAATAATAATGAAAACTTAAATATCTATGAAATAAATTCTTAATTATTAGATTTCATATCAGAGGGACATGCAAACTTATTCTGTTAAGATCAATCCTCTAGACAGTTTAAAAATAGAGGTATAAAACTTTTTATCTTTTAAAATATATTTGTCTCATGATAAACTTTCGATGCATTAAGAGGATATATAAATTCTTGGCCCTACCCATCACTGCATGTCCAACACATTCATCTTATGAAGTAATTATTAAATAATCAATATTCTTTATAAAATATTTGTAATGAATAAAATAAATGGATTTATTAATAATTACCTAGTGTATGATAAGTAACAATAGGTATTTTATGTTGATGAATGGAAATACCGTCAAAAGATCATACCAAAATATTCTTGAGGAAAATAATATTTAAACATTACAAAGTGTCACATTCCATTTTGAAACATTTCAATCATAACCTCTATGAAGGAATAAAATTAAATGACACTTATAATATATTTAGAATAATTATATTAATTATATAACATGTAAAAGGGTAGTATATACACAATATTAAAGTGAATTGGTTCATAATAATGAGTAAGTCTCAATGGAATGTAAAATGAAATGAAATCCATTAACTTGAGTCTGACTTGTCATGTGTATCTTTATATTCCTAATTAAAAACAATTATTTTAATTATTTAATTTCTTCAGAACCTTTTAAAATTTTATTATTAATTTTACATTAATTATTATAATGTTTTATACAAATACTAATACAATTATGTTTACGTCAGGTATTTCTGACCAAATTCGATTCATGTGTCGAAAACAAATTTGGTGGGTCAACTATGATGAATGGGGTCACTATATAAACATATAAATAATAATAACCATGAAATAATCATCATATTTATACATCAATTATATTTTTAAAAACAATCATGAAATATGGTTATGAAAATTGAACCAATGTTACAATCATTGAGTGGATAGGCCGTACATATGCACGAGTAACATTCCAATTTTTCAGTGATCGTTATGGAATAAAGGTAAGTAATATTATATATTTTCAGAATGATAATTATATCATAAATAAAATTTTATTTAATCATATTTACTTATTTATTGAATTATTTTTTTCTAAAACTAATCACATCGTGTCGAGGAGGTGGCAATCTACACATGCACGACTGACATTATAACTTTTTATTGTGTGAAAAAGGGTAATAAATAAAATGATATATATGATACTTCTTTAAGATTATATATATCATTAATATCATCAATATTATTTTTATTTAAAATATTTTTAATTGAAAAAAACATTTATACATTTCATGTATCGTGTAAATGAATCATATCACTTTTATGAGCTGTTACTCCACAATTCCAATAACGATGTTATCATATTTACACAAAATGGAAATAATAATTGTATGTTACTTAAAATTATTACAGAAGTATAAAGTAATTATAAATACCATATATATAATATATAAATAGTTTTCTGATCATAATTACCAACCTGATAGGTTTTAACGGTAGAACGAAGCATCATTATTTCGTGATAAGGTAGTTCGTCATACACATAAACAATAAGTTTGTTACCCATTAAAAGGAAGTATGTGTAAGTGTGGATAGAAACCATAACATAAAAACATATAAGTATATATATGATCATTTTTTTATTACATAATCATGTAAATACGTATATTTTAGGGGTGTAGAATTGAAATAAGACTAATGATTTTGAGGAAATATGTTACCTCTTCTTTGGGAAACTCATTTTGGTTTGCACCAAAGGGACTACATGGATGGATTTATTACCATAATGATTCTTAATGGTATAGGGAAGGTATTTTTATGATATATTAAGAAGTTAATGGCTGGGTAAAAGTGACTTTAGATGTGTGAGTAAGTGTGAGTGTAGATTTCCTTTTATAGTGAAGGAGGACTGGTACTCTTGTACATTTTTGGAAAATGAATTACATCAACATTATTATCAAGTAATATGGATATATTAGTGGTCATAATTAGAAAAAATGAAGTGGGGATTCTGAATATGATAATAAAATGGATTTTTTAAAAGTTTCAAGGTCATTTATGACCATAGGTTTATGGTTTAGTGCCTTATTAAGCTTAATTTCAACTTAATTTTTGTAATTAATTTTAATTACATTAAATAGTAATTTTGATCAAAAACTAAAATGAACTTATTATACATTATGAATTATTATGATTCCAAATATGGAATCCATTTTTTCATATGTTAATCATATAATTTGTATAAATTAATTTAAATTTAACCACACTGACGGGGTGATAATGCAGGTTTTGAAAATAAAATGTTCAAAATATTGATATATATTTATATCAGATTTCAAAAATAATTTGATTAAAATGACCTAAATTGGATTAATTAATAAAAATATTATCTAATTAAACATTAAAACCAATTTTAAAAGAAATAAACTTATCAATAAATTTTAAAAAATATATTTTTTAATTAAAATCCAGTATTCTTCAATATTCATTAAAAATTGAAACTTAACATAAGAATACAAACAAATATCCCTAAGATAATTTTTATATTATTATTTAAAATATGAGGTTTATTTTTACATATTAAATTTATAAGATCATCAAAAAATATTATTTAAAATAGTTTCTTCATTAAAAGAAGGTAAAAGTGCCTTTATAAAAATATTGGTTTTATGCATAATATTGGGTTTCTTATTATTTTATGCCTATAGAATCTTTTGGAAGAATATAAAAAATAATTAATTGAATATATGAAATGTAAATTTACTATATAAACTCTCTAAAAGTGTCATATTTAATTTACTATGAAAATCATGACTAAATACTATTTTTATTAAATTGGGTGTTGTGTGTATTGTAAATCTATCAATAAATTTAAATTTATTCTAAATGGAAAATATGGTAATGTTGTCAGGTGATAAATTCATAACTCCTATGAAAATTTCTTCCCCAAAATTTATTGGGCATTACCCTCAAAATATGTGGTTATTTCACCTTCATAGAATCCTTTATTTCCTAATTTCATTCTTCCATTTTGTGATTCCTCTGGAGTGCCTTTATCAGATAAGTCATCTGATTCCTCAATACACGTTCTATGATATTAGGAATATAGATGGGTTCTTCAAAATATAAATGGTTAGGTTCTAACTCTATCCCGCAAGTGACAAGATTATGCATTGGGTTTGGCATTTACATTCTTAGTAGTGATATATGGAACACATTGTGTACCTTTGGGAGATTTGGTGGTGTTTCCAAATGATATGAAACATCTACAACCATTTAAAGAATATAAAAGGGTATAATGTATGTAGTAAAGTGTTTTAATTTCTTACCAAACCTTATAACACACTTCCATGGAGATAATTTCAATAAAACATGCTCTCTAACTTGGACCTCTAAACCTTTCTTCTAATTATTAGCATAACTCTTCTGTCTACATTGAGATTATTTAATATGATCTAGAATATCCTTTAATTTTTTCACAGCCACTTCAACATGTTATAATCCTAATGTATTATTTTCAAAAACTCCATACCATCAAATTTTAGTACAACATCTCTTTCCATATAATGCTTCATACAACACCATTTGAATACTTTAATTGGGACTATTTTTATAGGAAAACTCTACCAAAGGTAATTACTGATCCCACATACCTCGTAAGTCGATTTAGAATGACATAAACATGTTTTATATTGTTTTAATTGTTCTTTTATACACTCCATATGTATGGGGATGGTTGGTAGTGCTCAAATGAATTTCGGTATCAAGAGAATTCTGAAGAGTCTTCGACAATTTTTAGGTAATAAGGGATCTTTATCTGAAACAGTTGATATTTTTGAACCATGAAGTCGTAAAACTACATTAATATATATAAATTTGAGAATCTAAAAAGGCATGTCTTCTCTTACAGAATGGAAATGTTTATATTTTTTTAGCCTATCAATAATAATCCATATTTCATATTTCCTTCTTGGAGTCTTCCATAGTCCCCTAAACATAGGATTAGGAAGTTGTTGTAGTACTAATTTAGGATGTCTCTTCATAGCTTTAACTAGTTGGGAATCCAAACGTCTAGACACATAATAAGTAATTTCCCACTTCATGTTATCCCAACAAAAATGTTCCTTCAAGACCCTATACATCTTTTTTCTACTAGAATGTATAAATAAATTTGATCCATGGGAATTATCCAATAATTACATTTTTATATTTTGATTATATGGAACACATGTCATATTTCAAAATTTTAGACTACCATCTTCACAAAAAAAGTCTTCTAATTTTCCATAATTCAGAGAATTTATTTTCTTCTAAAATCCCTCACCATCAGATTGATAATTCTTTATCCACTATAATTAATATGGTTTTGAAATCATTTGACAAATGATTGATGTCTCTCCATATTTATAAATTCACATATCCATCATTTCTATATCAATGAAAATAGGGTCCTTGTTAAACTATATCTAGGTCATAACTCCATTTTCCTTTATACTCGATGCATCTTATACCTTATTTTCTCTTTTTGGGTGGTAGTATATTGAGAAAACATAAACTTTGAGTAACTCGAGCCATAAAAATTGTCTCATATTGATCTCTTTATGATAGAACATGTATTTCATGATCAAGGTATATTTCACATATATCACCACATATATAATTTCTTTACATTTTCAAAGCGATAATTAAATCCACTAAATCAAGATCATGGCTTGGATAGTTTTGTTTGTGAGTCTTCAATTTCCTTAATGAATTAGAAATAACATTATCATTTTTCATTAGGACACAACCAAGTCCCTTCTTCCATGCATTATAATATATGACAAACCCATCACTCCCATATGGTAGAGTCAAAATAGAAACATTGTCTAATATTCTCTTCAGTTCATGAAATCATTCTTCACATACTAGTATCCATACAAACATAAACCCTTTATATGTAATATTTTTTAAAGGGTTTTATGATGAAGTAAAATTAAGAATAAATAAATGATAGAAACCTATTAAACCAATGAAACTACATATATAGGTTATATTTTTTGTCATAGGTCATTATCTGACTCTCTTTTTATTTGCAGGATGAATTGATATTCCATTCTGGGTGATAATATTCCTTTTAAAAAAAACTTATTGAAGCCATAAATTTCACTTACTAAATTTCCCATATAACTATTACATTATAAGAGTCTTAAGGATGACCCTTATTATAATGACTCGAAAATTCAGTATTTTTTTAATTATATGGAATTACTATGAGACTCTAAAAATTGACGACATGTTATTATGAGTCCTGGAGATCCCAGAATGGAATTTTGACTTTTTTAAGGTACATTCAGTAAAAATGGGAGAGGGAATTTCTATCTTTTGAATGTGTGCACAGATTAAAAATCTGAGGGAAGCGTTGAATTTGCAATACCGAGATTCGCTTAGGTGAAGTTGAACTTCAGCCGTCAAGGGTCAGATGAAAAAGTTAATTTATGGACTCTTTAGAAAAATAATAATAAAATAACTAATTGAGTTATTTTATTCTTTCTGCAACCGTTGAGTGGTGGATAGAGGGACTACAGTGTAATGTCATACATTAAATAAGTGACATTTTATGACATGTCCCTTTTGATGTGTTACCATAACATTCCAAGATTAAAGGTTTATTATTTATAGTTCATTAATTAACCATATTAATGAACGTAACATGGTGTGTTTTATTTTATTTAATCAAACCTTTTTCATGGGAATCAGGAACCCATGGGAGGAACCACAGAGGAAACTCTGACGACTTTCCTCTCAAACAAATAACAGTGGACAAACAACGACCGTTATGGGAATTGATCAAGGATCGATGAACAACGTTGAATGACTTAGAATAAGGATTCCTTGCATAATATGCAACGGATTCCACCAAATCTAGTTATGGGGTTTATGTGTTTAATATCTCTCTTTCCTTATTCTAGAATAATTTAAAGAATGTGTATCAACTGACCAATGGGTTGATCCACGTTTCATTCTTTATTATGGGAGGTTGATGAGGGGTTTCATTATGGTTTTTTAATGACTATTATTCTTCCCCATGTTTAAGAGCCAACGCAGAGGGTGAGGGACAATCCGAACAAGTCCCAGACCCTCCGCCGTTCTTGATTTATGTGCGTTCTTTGTGTGTGACTGGGCAACATGGTGGTGATACGAAACTAAGGGCCTCACAGTGAAGGCGGTGACCTGAGAGGCCGATAGGCACAGATGGGAAAGAAAACGAACCATCGAAGTATATCCGATGGCCCACAAAAATCAACCACTGACTTCACACCATCGGTGACAGTGGCTGGCTAAGCTGGCCATGTGGAGGTGTAGCACCCGCAGGCGCCGTGACGATAGGAGTTGAGGCCAACCGGGCAGTGGCGGTGGAGCCAGCCCGCATCTGTGTGGTCCAGGAGGGACCTGTGAGTTGGGTCGGATATGTTAGTGGGGTCGGGTCTACTAGTTGGGCTAGACTCACGGGCCCAATGGGCTAGCCAGGCCGGACCCCTATCGAATCTGGACTCGACCGGTCCTGTTTCGCAAAATTGGGTGTATCTCACAAACTGGGCGTCTGATTGACGCGCCGTTAGTGGCGTGAGGAACCTCGTGAAAAGAAATCCATTTTGGGAAAATACACTTGAGTTTTGGAATAATTTGGGGTATAGTCGGGTTGGATCGGACTCGAATCCAATCGGGCCCTATTTACCTTTTTTCCTATATCTTACAGACCAATCATCCAATTGGTGCGTCGTCTGTTGCATGAGAACCCTTATGAAAAGCTGGTCATTCGGGTTACTTCATCATGATAATTTGTGGAGTTTGAAATATTAACATTGGATTAAGGAGTGGTTTCTTGAGAAATCAAGTGCACCAAGTGCAGGAATCTTATGGGTGGTTGTCAAGTGAGTGTAACCCTTCGTGGATCGACAGTAGAGCGAACCCATGTAGATTAGCAGTAGTATGACCCTATGTGGATTGACAGTAGTGAGACCGTGTGTGGATCATTAGTAGCGTGACACTGTGTGGATCAATAGTATTGTGAACCATTGTGGATCTACAGTAGAGAGACCCTATGTGGATCGATAGTAGGGAGACGCTATGCTGATCCATAGTAGAGTGACCCTGGGTGTATCGATAGTAGGGCGACGTTGTGTGGATCAATAGTAGAGTGACCCTGTGTGGATTGACAATAGAGCAACCCTATGTGGATCAGCAGTTTAGAAACCCTTCTTAGATCAGAAGTAGAACCTATCAATAGAATAAAATTATATATCTGAAGACTGATAATAATTATTCTTATTTTCTAAGTTGTATACCTGGTGTGAGTTGTCTCGTACTTTGTTCTTTGTGATTGAGATCATTCTTTTTGGTTTTTCCTTTCTGGAATTCTGAGATACCTTTGAGGGTCTCGGGGCCCCTACTGAGTACTGTTACACTCACCCCTACACAGGGTTCCCCCACACCTTGTTGTGTCTTGTAAAAATGGTGTATGGTTTGACTAAGCCTTTAGAGATCCAGAGCTATATGGTACATGGAGGTGACCAATTGACATGGTGATCCACAATGATGAGATGTACCTACCCTCCAGGTAGGATCCTTGTCGGAAGATATCTGGAAACGTTTTCCCTTTTGTAGTACAACTCTTTCAGTTAGGCTTTTATATTGGCCCATTTATATTCAATACTAAATTTTACTCTAAATGATGGTTTTTAATAGTGGTTATACTTTTCTTCTTTCCGTTGTGTTTTAATTTTATGTAGTGTGTCATGTTTGTGGGTGTATAGGTTTATAGGAAATGCCTTCCCTTTTTGGGTTTATCCTTTCTAGTGCTAGTCACCAGCCCCTAGCCTATGGAAGGTGGGCTTGGGGTAGTCATGGAATGGGCCCCAAGGGATGGGTTTTGACAATTTTGTATCAAAGGGAGTTCAATTATACCTGAAAAACTAAGATTCTGTGTTTTCATTCTATTAATAGTGTTAAGTGTCTTGAGTTTGGATCTATACTCCAAGACCCTGAGTTCTGATTTCTAATTTGATACACAAAAACACTGCTTTCATGTGTTTTGAAAATGTTTTTATTTTGATACATTTTGAGTCAGATCACTAGGTATAACTTATTGACTATAGCACATCTATTTATTTACCGGATGTTTCTGTGTAGACAGACATCCAAGATTCTAGTAAGAGATCATGTTGATGTCCCACCGAGCGGTGAGGCATCAATACAGGACACTCTTACAGCTATAGCACCTTCGGGTGGTGCACCAGTAGCACCAAAACCCATGGGAAAATAGTTTCCCCCAGCCCCACTAACTGACTGTATGTGCCGACTGAGGGCGTTGCGTGAGTTCTAGGGATGGAGGCCTCAAAGGTTTCAAGGTGACACAGATCCATAGGTAACTGAGGACTGGCTTGAGACTATTTCATGGGTAATCTATTAGGTCAAGACACCAGTAGACCAGATGGTGATCCTAGATTCTAGTGTCTTTCAGGGCACAGTAGGGAGATATCGGCACCCAAGCTACCTACACACAAACACATGTGCTCCATCATGATGGAGGAGAATGAAGTTATTATTTTTTCTAAGTCCCCAAAGTGGCACCCTAGTCTATCCAAAAAAACATCGGCGCACAAGTCACTTGCGCTGCCAATTTCATTTCACCCAAGGTCACCTGTTTTCCTATAAATAAACCCTTGGGGCCTTCATTTGGATGAACAATTTTTCCTGAAGCTCAATTGCTGCTCTGGTCTCCCAAGTTCTTAACCCAAGTCTTCCTAAACATTCAAGGTAGTTCTTCAACACCTTGAGCAGAGTATTTAAAGAGGATCATTGGACATAAGTCCCTTTAGTGTCTGAAAACCATAACACTTGCGTATATAAATTTCTAAACCTCCCTAAATCAAAAACACGTGCAAGACACATATTCCTTTCATAAGAACTTGTGCGCCCCACTTCTGGGACCACCTATGAATACTCTTGAAGGCCTGATCCAAGTCTCTCCCAAGTATTACCATACATGTTGTTCATTTCTTAAGTGAATATTAGGTCTCCCAAGTCTACTTGTGCTCCCATACTGGTACGCCCTTACCTACTTGGGCTCCCCTCTTTGATTCACTTACTCTCTTCAGTATAAAATCCATCAATCCATCTTCAAATTCATTCATGGAAAGGCTTCTTCTTCATTGCCTCCCTTGTTTGAAAGGGATTACATTGAGACCTCCACCAACACCTCCTGACATATCAAACCTTTGGGAAAAACACCTCAGTGTGTCTTCTATTTGGGTTTGTATATCCACATTCAGCAGTTTTACACATTTGTTTCACAAAGGTGTTAGGATTCATAGTGTGTATAACGGTTTTTATATCCACATTCACATGGACCTTTCTCCCAGGAACAGTGTTGGGAGGTTTCAGGGTTTAAGAATTAGGGTTTAGGTCTCAACCTCTCCCTTCTCAAAGAGACGGAACCTCATATCTTTGGTAAGGAAGGTACGATTCACACCTACTTTTCTACCTTTTGAGAAATGGGGAAGTCTATGTCCCCTACCAAGATCAATTTGAGGGCATCTATCTGGGTGTAAGCCCTTAAACCTTTATCCCTTCTTCCTTTCATTGGACACTTTTCAAATGTTATGTGAATAGATGGAAGGATCTTCACCTTTCCCTCATCCACCTTCGCCACCATAGGCTCACCCTCCACCACCAGCAGAGGAGGAAAAGTTGTGTTATTGTAAAATATTTCACATACTCTTGTTTCTCACACTGAGAATGTCTCACATGGGATTTGATATTCTTTATGATTAAAAATTTTACAAAAACACCCACAGTGAAGGAACTATGGGAACTTTGAATCTTGTTCAAACCAAGATACGTAGGAAGCCCTATCAGGGCCCGAGTTCACTGGAAATCCTCTT
Organism: Viscum album; assembly: GCA_963277665.1. Taxonomy (NCBI): domain Eukaryota; kingdom Viridiplantae; phylum Streptophyta; class Magnoliopsida; order Santalales; family Viscaceae; genus Viscum; species Viscum album. The sequence continues at coordinate 19,854,630 of OY728159.1, read as the reverse complement.
CCAGAATCCAAACCTAATTCTTTTAATCTAGGAATCCTCCTTAGGAATAATCCCTAAATTAAACCCCTAAGTTATCAAGTCATACTTTTAAAGAATTAATCCCAAACTTATTTCTCTCAAAAGACTATATTCTCCTATGAGACTTATCAAACTACATGGGATTTGATTTCCATCCACATGGGATATATAAGAAGTCTCCTTGAGGTTCAAACCCAACATTTCAAATTAACCATGTTCTCCTTAGTCCATATTCCCAACAGGGTATAATCTAACATGGAAACCCATATCGTTTCCAAGTTCATTAGGATGTTTCGGCGTAAGTCCCACACCAAACTTTGACTATGCACCATTCACATGGATGTCCATACTACATGACACTAAACTGTATGGCTATTCCTATTCACATGACCTTAAAAGGTATGATGTGTCCCATTAAGCGACACCAAACTATGAGGCTTCTAATTCCTTTCACAAGGATATGTAGGTAACCCATTTCATGGGTATGATCCCAACATCGAAACAAATATTTGTCTCCCTGGATGACAATAAATTCTAGAGTGCCCCACTGAGTGGCTTAAAAACCAATATCATCATAAAGATGATTAAAAGAACCTATAAATAGTATATGAAAGGATTCCATTGATAGAGAACCTCGAATACATACATATATTTCCATTAATGGATAACCTTGAATACATACTAATGATTTAGAATTTTACACATGTTAATAAGTGATTGAAAATTCCAAAGAAAAATTATGTTATACTTGGTGAATTAATAAGGATTCATGAAAATATCTTAAATTTATAAAGAGAGCCCTAGAGTAGACAATAATTTCCCCCCAAAAGGGTGTGATGAGACCAACCTCCCATCCTCTCAAACAATGCATGTTCTTAAGTTTCATAAAGTTTAATCTTAACGAATGCCTACCTTTGGAAAACATGTCCCTTTTTGATAAAGAACTATTGGATGTTTCTAGTTCAATGAATAAATCCAATGGAAACCACATAGAAGCAGCAATTATTAAAATTAAAACACAATTTTCAATGAACTACGAAACAAAATGGTGGACCCAACGTGAATCCTTAAACAAGTTAATAATGTTACCCACCTATTAGGTCCCAATAAATTGATAAAAGAAGGCCAGAAAAAGTAATCAATCAAACATGTATCCATATAAATGATGTATCTTTAATGGAGTTTATTTTTTTGTCATGTTTTCCTCCGAACTCCCTTCAGTCCAAAAATGGATTTCTTTAATATGACATCTCTGAAATTCCCAACTGCTACTTAAACTGGATCCCCATCCACAAGAAGGAGGTTATCACCCACCCAACATATTCAATGATGGGTCTCCAACTTAATGATAAAGGAGTATCATCATCATGGTACAATTATGAAATTGGAGGCTACCGGACAAGCCCTTCAGGTCAATAACAATCATCGGTCATCCGTCCAGCGACAAACGATGATCAATAAGCAGATGGTGCTAACCACATTCATCAAGTGCTTCAGGACCTTATTCCTATAAGGAAACAAACATTCCCTCATGCACTATAGGTAGGTGGATCAATAGGTAACTCAGGGCCTCAATTCAATAATGTAGTGGTCCTTCCTGAGGACTCCCACCAACAACCTCTACCAATAGAATTGCATGGTAGTGAACCCCCAACATGATGGGTGTTGCCTCTAGATGTTCGAGCCATGTCTCTCAGACCCGGACACGCAAGATGAACTTTCAGGAAAATGTCTGGTCAATATGTAGAAGGTTCTTACCTCTTCCCCCTCCGAAGAAGTCCATCAACCTAACTTTATGGTGAACAACGAGTAGGTACAGAAACTTGTCCGTCCTAATTTTTCTATCCAGTAGACTCGTCTTGAAGCAACCCACCAATCCTACCAAAAAACCCGAGGGAGTATTATGAATAGGCACATACACCTACTTACAAGTTACCAGCTAGTCAGCAGGCTCGTCTGACTGCATTTAAAGAAGCCCACCAATCCAATGTGGTGGAAACTAGTGAACATGAACATACACCTGCTAACAATCACCAATTCTGCTAGCAGTCTCGTTTTCCAGTTTTGAAGAAATTCCATCAACTATACTTGAAGGGAAACATCCTGTAGGCTCATATACCTGCCAGCATTCATCAAGCCTTCCAACAGTCTCGTTTGGCAGCACCCAGAGAAGTTAGTCGGGGAGCTCCAATGACAAATCTGGGGAAGACCCAACTCTCTTCCCCCATGTATGAGTACTATCAATACCCATTGATAGGAAAAGTAGGACATGAGTAGGCACATACACCTACTCTAGATACAGAATGGAAGTATATTAAAATTTTGGTCGCTGATGTCACCAAACACATCTTATCAATGGTGAAAGGGGAGATGTGAATCCCTTCCCATATTCGGGAAGCATTCTAGGATATTATGACAACTAATTTAGTAGTACTAGGGGAATAGACATATAAATATGTAACCACATATGGGATTACACATCAGCATGCCATCCCGGAGTAGATACACACCTCTGTTCTAGTCCAAGAGGGTCATGGGGCATACTCCCCCACATCATACAGACAACAGTATTGGGAACATACATCCTTTCCAATTGGAGGTAATCAGTCTATTCCGATAACCAATCCAAGGTAGTCACATACACCTTCCCATGATAACCACTTCTCCCATCAAGTGACCCCAACTAAGTATAATTGAACATCCAAGAATAAGTATCGCCAAGAACTATTGGGAAATCAAGTGTCATGCTACGATTTGGATACTCTTAATGATGGAGTTCTTAAAGCCCTCAGACATTTATCTGTTGCATATCAAGATCCTATCCTCTAATTACAAAATTATGGTATTGGTATCAGTAATTTTTAAGTTTCTCATCAGACACTTAATCATTATGGATTTCTTCATGAAACTTTGGTCAATCTAGAACACCTATCTTTAGATGAGAGCTAGGTCGACCCTCTGTGTGACCAGAAGACCAAGGAGACAGTGGATTCATCCTTTTCTGTAATTATAACAACCCATACTTTACATACATTTTTATTACTTCAGAATTGAAGCACACTTATTACAACACATAAAAAACCCAGGAAAGGACCGTATAGGTATATTGTCTTTAGAAAGAGGGAAACATAAACAACTTGTTCATAAATCATCTAATTTGTCTCCCATTTATTTCATCATATCTAGAGTCCCTTTTTGGAATATCCTACTTAATAACCTTCTTCCTGACCTGGGGAAAGAAAACATACAAAAGGGTGAGCTCAAATTCTCAGTAAGGGTAAACAAAAGAAATGTCAATCACATCATATTCATAAAAACATAACATTTTGGAAATCTTAACCTGCAAAAGAGATCATAATTTCATAACATGGGATAAATCATAGTAGTGAAATGTAATCCCAATAATCATAAAATAAAACATGAAACTTTGTGGCATACAAACATAATCATAGAGAATCATTTCTTAGTAGTCAAGACTCATATTCAAGACTATCTTAGCGGACAAAGTCCATTTCTGAACCGAGTTCACTCCTCGTTCCAGTCCTTTTTCACTGAACCGGTTTAACCTGTCGTTCCAGCCATGTCTATCTCATGAGATATAAATCTTTATCCAATGCATTGGAGGTAGATATAGGTCCCACCCATCTCATAATGATACCATTCTTATGTGTGCCACAAAATCATACATCATACATCATTTCATTACCCATGTAATAAAAATGGGATTCTTAAACCTCGTGACATCATAAAACAATTCATATGAGATAAAGGAATTCATAAAAATAATTCCATCACAAAATAATCAAATCAATGTAATAATAGTGATAGAAAAAGAACCCTATATTATCTTAGATGGAAAAATAATTTGGATAAAACACTTGAACTCCATTCTTGAGGAAAATATCCTTTCTACTTCAAAAACATTTTCCTTTCTTAATATGTCATACAATTTTAAACTAAATAAGTTGATTAAAAATAAACTTGAAAACTTGTAAAGGATTCTTCTTGGAAATAATGTTTTAATAATCCATTCATGCCGTATAATTTAAAAAAACATTCTTCTCGTACTTTTGTCGAAAAGGTCAAAAAGTACCTCGTATGAAAAACCACAAAATATCCCTTTCATATATTTTACTAAAAACTCACCGAAGGGTAAAATTTTATTGAAAAAATTGTAGGTGGATGGAAATAATATTACATATTTAGGAAACATGGATGTGGATGATAAAATACACCCCAGTAAATACCAATGTATAAATAATCTTGGATAAAAATGAGATTGTGATATTTTCCCTTACCATAGGTTCGATTTGCTTCGTAAGTGTCCAAACCTCCTTTATAATGATTTAAATAATGTAATTGACTTATTCCAGAATCATACTCATTGTTATGATATCATATATGGTCATATTTTTAGCTTCTTATTAGTAATATTTCATTGCTCTTTGTTATTTGGGTGTTTATTACTTTTTGTTCTTATGCATATTTTGTTGAATAAATTCTTGTTATTATTTTTAGGTTATAGATACATCATTTACAGAATGTTATTAGTGTAATATATATCATATTAATTCATTAAATTCGTTTACCTAAACATTATGCAATGAAGATCATGTAGAACGAGTCGCATCACATCATGGAGACAGTATTCCGTACGTACGCAGGAGCGATGATATCATTCCCATGATCATGGAATTATATTGGAGTGTATGTATACTATTTCAGAATCAATATCACTTTACAATAATCATATATAGTTATTATTTACACCATTATACCCATCCAAGTATGGTGGTGGTGGAAAATAGATTACACCACGGCGTGGAGACGGTATTCCGTACGTACGCACGCGCGGTGATTTCATTTTCCGTAGGATGGATAGATGATGAAATAGGGTTGTTTTACACTTATAATAATATACCAGTATATGAGTGATAATTATGGTATTACTTAATAATGAAACAACTAAATAAGAATAATTGGAAGAAGAAATAAAGTTGAAAGAATCGGTAACGGACATTACCTCTTCTTTGAAGCGCCTCTTTGAGACCTCCTCTTAGGGCACTAAAATTGGTATTTGTAGAAGACCAGGACCTATAGAATGTTTCTAGGGAAGTGGATAAGAGAATGTGTCAGGGGTTTTCCATGATTTAAGGCTCAAAGAGGTGTGAGGAAGAGAGGGAGGAGGTGCCCTTTTATAAGGGAGGAGAGGGGCACCTTTGGAAAAACAAAAAATATTATTTTATTATAAAGTCATATTCGGTTTTAAATAGATCCAAATTGATTTATTTCAAAGATAAGGTGGGTATGGGTCTAAATCCTCTCATCCAATAGAATTTAGACAAGTTTAGGTTTCTATTTTAACCTTATCATTTAGATTTAACTTTATGTTAGATAATTTAACTTTTACTGTGTCTTCTTGTTTTCTTATACTATAAGGTTAATAAACTTACTATAACAAGACAAACGAACCCCAAGTTGTTTAGTATTAATATATATAACCTTACCTAAGTCATTTGGCCAAACCCTAGATTTTTAAGAATAAAATAACAATTAATAATATAATATTTGTCTAAAAAACTATTTTATGTCAATTTTGACACTATTTGCTAATTGATTTTTTTGAAAATCATAACAGAAAGATTAGTTCGAAAAAAGTTAATTAAATCAATACTAAAATGCAATATTGACATATAAAATTATTTTAATTCATAAAAAGTTTCAAATTACATTTATTTGGGTATTTATAACATAAATTATGTCAATATCTCATTAATAAGATAATTATTGCATCATCATTGTGTCATAAATAAATTAAATTAATTAAATTCTAAAAATTACAAATAAAATACCATTATGTATAAAGTCTTCTTATATTTCTAATTAATATTTATAGTAGAATTTATCTTATGTATATCCCTATATTAAAAATTATTTACTTATTAGACTTTGATTTTAACTATTTTAACAATTCTTTAAATAAAATAATATTAAATGTCCTAATCTAATCCAAGTGGACCTAAATGGTCATATTTTATTCCTAAGGTTGTTTTTGGTGGAATTAAACTTATACAATAGAATTAGTACATGTGTTAGGGTAATAATAATATCATTTTTACCCTTAATTACCCTACTTACTTTTAACCGTGGTAAAAAAAAGTAAAAAGATACTATTCACCAAAAATTATTTTCATCTCATTGAACCACATTTTAGTCCTTGATATTAACCGTGTCTCTCGGATTTTCGAAATTCCACTCACATAATCAGTAAAATTATGTTTTATGCGAATTTGGAAATTTTCCTAGGAGGTGGGTAAAAGACGGTGAAAGATCGATAAAATTTTTATATATCAAAAATTATTATAAAATGACTCCAATGAATTGCATTGAACATATATAGTTATTATGTATTAATTTTGACCTACAATAAATTTAAATAAAATAAATAATTATTTAAATAAAAAGTCGGTTTTTAAATTGTAACCCAGTGTTTTCACTATTCATCAAAAATTGAAAGTTTTCAGAAAAATACCAAAATTTCACCCTAGGCTAATTTCAATATTCTGAATCCAAAAATGAAGTCCATTTTGAAAAAAAAAATTACAAAATTTCAAAAAGTGGGTATTACTATTCATAACGGCTAGTTTTAATAATATTTTAATAACATATCGTTGTTTAGTGAAACTCAGTATTGCGTACGACGCAAGCTATCGAGGAAGGTTGTGATTGCGTGTAAAGCAAGCCAATCTAGTGTTGTGTGTAGTGAAATATTCCTTTGATGATATATATAACATAAAAACAAAATATTTATCATAAAAGGCTCGAGTGTTACAGTAATCCACCATGGTGGTCCTCCCCATGATGGAATTCACTGAGAAAGTCCTCTCTATAATAGTATTTCATGTTGTCAAGATAATTCTATAATTGATAATGTAGAAATGAGAAATCCATCCTATCTCGAGGCACTTGCAAACACAAGCCCAGTCATGTCTGATGCCTTGTCATTGACGGGTGAAACACTTTCTCAAGCAGAAGACATCTTAAGGGAACGGTCATTCTCTAAACCTTCCTTGGGTCATTTATCTTCTAATAAAGAGCATCCACTTTGGTCCGACCAAGTGGAGAAATATCTAGTAAAAGATGATTAAGATTTGTTAAACATGAGAAAATAATTGGCTAAAAGAGAAATACCAGTCATGTTCTGACCTTTGGAAAATTCTTAGTATAACATTCTAGAATTAATGGTAGAAGATTGTATTCATGATATCCACCTTAACTTATGGAAGACTCTTCATCATTTTAAAACCAAATTATTACAATATGATGAATATCAACATCATGTAAATATAATAGAAGGGTTGTAATGCCAAATTTCTTGTCATTTCTATCAGTTTCCCAACATCCAAAGGCTGAAAAATAGTAGAGAACCCTTTAATGTGAATGACTCAATTCTATAAAGAGGCTATGCAGGTTAATTTCGAATACCCCATATGGTTTTTGTATTATAGGATGGGATGCACATGGATAATTTCATTTCACTACACTCTATAATCAGCAAAGTCCACTAAAAGTGGTCTCATGCAATGTTATTTCCCATGGTCAGATAAAATCAATAAATTTTATATGTAATCAAATTTATGCTCAAGAACAGTCCTCAACAAGTTCTCATCAGGGTCAGTCCCAAAGAAAAGAAGTTGTTGAGTTACATTTACATCAAGCATCCTAGAATCTTGAGAACGCATCCCTCTTGGAGGATGTCAGTTGTGAAATAATGAAAATGTATGAAATAGTGAAGTGATCTTCCAAAATAGTTGATTTGAGTGGTTTTCAAATGATGCACCCAGCTAATGTCTGAACCAAAATTTGCAAAATCAGAAGAGCAGTTGCACAAATCTCAGCCAAAGAAGTTCAAGAATCACCCCAGCCTTGCAAGGTTAAGGGATCATTTAATTAAACCTATAAGTTCATTAAACAAAGTTCAAAGATTTGAAGAAGAAGAACAGGAATAGCCCTAGCCTATAGGGTTGGGGGATTTTTCACATCTACAATCCCCTCCTCAATAGAAGTCAGTTTTCCCCCAATTAGGGAAGAAGCCAGAAAGAGAGTGCGCAAATGAACTATCCAAGGATTATTTTTGGGTTACTATCCACAAAACAGTTCCCAAGAATTCATCATACAATGGAACATAGACTCATGCAAGATATAGAGGGATACGATCTTACAATGATACTGACAAAATTTTATCAATGCATTATGCGTCAGTAAATTTCATTAACACCATTACAGAAGATCTTCCAGAAAATGAGTCTAGTTCAGGGGAATTAGAAGATCAAGTTCTTATCCATAATATGGTAAACACTAAGGCAAATAAAGAAGGTGTATGTACCCGAAATAATAGGCTTACTCAGAATCTAGGTATGCCTTCAAATAACCAACTCCCACCCCTCTGAGAGGCATCTAACAAGGGGAATGGTAAAAGTCGGATTGCATCTCACTTTTACACTGGAGAAGATCATTGTCTTTCACTTGAAGAGATATTTTTACACTAAGAAGAGGAAATGAAGGGGTTGAAAAGACTCAATACAGGGTTACATCGAAGCAGCATTTCTATTAAACGTACTTCCTAGGTAGGTCCTCAACTTGCATATCCTTTTAGTGCTCCTTAGAAAATAGGATTTTTAGTAACTACAGATGAGGATAATGAGTTCCCTCCATTGGGTACACAATCAAGGCAGGATCAAACACATTCTGATAAGATTTTTCCCATGGGTTATCCAAGGAAAATACCAGCACCACCACCAGTGGTTTTTCTTATCGCTGCACTAGCTCAAGATGTAGTTGTTGTACCTGCATAGGTTCTAGCTCATCCAGATATTACCCAAATTCTTATGAACACAACATAATAATTAATGACTCGATTGGAAGCTATGGAGGAACAACGTGCACCAGTTCAGCTGGAAAATAAAGCTTACCCTAAATGGGTGGACCGGATTCCTCCCCCACCAAATATTTTGAATTCCACATTTCCAATATTTAATGGTTCAGGAGATCTGAAACAACACATAACACATTTTGTTTCTCCTTGTGATCCCATGATGGGAACTCCTCAATAACAAGAAGTAGTAAAGCTCAGGTGTTTTGTGCAGTCATTACAGGGACCAACTTTTGTCTGGTATAAAAGTTTACAATCCTAATCAATTACTGGATGGGAAGATTTCCGCCAGAAATTACATCTTCAATTTAGCTCAACGCTACTGAAGATGACAGTTTTTTATCTTACCAATTGTAAAAAAAGGGATAATTAAATAGTTTCATATTTCATTTCATGATGGAAAGGATTAACATATTCCTTAATTCTGGAACTCCCTCAAGAAGATATGTTTCCAATTTGTGTGGAAAATATACGTGATGAGTTACGCACACCACTAACCCCTGTAAAATACATAGGAGGGTTTCGATACCTTACTTAAATTTCACAAAAAAATAGAAGATTTTATTATAGAAACTAAGTTTAAAACTCATGTAATTTCATCCGCTCTGGGAAGGAGAACAGGTAAAGTAGAGGCTGCTAATGTTACGATCAAGAAAACACATGTACGTGATTCCACTTCAAAACCTTCATCATATCGATGGGATCCACCTCCAGAGTGTTAGTAGAAATGACTGCCTTATCAAGATGATCAAATAGATCAAAGGAGGAAATAGAATGAGGAATTAAAGAACTAATTTTATTCTTTCTCGAATGAAAAAGTTCTCAGTTACTTTATCTCATCTCTGGAAAATAATTTGGTTCAGTTTCCTAGGCCAAAGAAAACAAAAAAAGAAGGAGATGAAGATCTTCCAAATTATTGTCCCTTTCACCAAATGTCAGGGCATCCCATTTAGGAGTGTTTTGTTTTCAAGGAACTCCTACAAAAAATGGTAGACTATGGACAAGTGAAATAGAAAAGTTTATCAGCTCAAGTAGCATGTGTAACTGCTACTGATCCAGAGGAAGAAGGAGAATGACATGAAGTCAAAAGTAAAAATGTCCAGAAATATGATGATTGGATGATCAAGAAAATGATCAACTGAAATCATTCCATTTTACTAACACAGTTGAAACAACCTATTGTTTCTTCCACCACTCCTACCACAGTAAAACCACTATCATCAAAAGGTTAATCCACAAAGAAACAAGATGATCATAAGGAAAAAGAGTAGTATGAAGAAGATTAGATCGTGTTAAGGCCAATATTGTCCTTGAACCTAGAATATTTCATGCCATATGCTACAAAAGTATGGGCACCTCCCCACCAAACGGCATAACTAGAACCAACTTTTCAGGAAGAATCTTCATCATATGAATAATTGATCTTCGGTTCTGTCAACACTATCCCCTTAACGGATCATTATGCCAATGGTGATTCTGATTATAATGATCTAGAGTTCCTTATACCCACTTGGGGAACCAGAGGAATATTCCAAGTTCGATGATACAGGGGAAGATGTGGGAATTCTAGAAACCACCATTTTAACTCTAACCCTACTCGAACCATTTATGCAGCATAAACTCGTGGATGAGCCCTTCAGCAGGCTCAACAAGAACAAGGAGTTTCTTCCATGCCAAATAAGTTCGGTTCTGATATGATTATTTTGTAGGATTGATTATAAGTCACAAAATCTTCCTCTCAGTAGGTAGATAAACCTATTTAGTATAATCTACCAAATCTAGGAGTATTTACAGCTTCTTCTCCGACATAGGGTACATCTACATCAGAATTATAAACTTCTAAAACACCTACAAAACCGCATTTCCATGCTAGGAAATGCATACATCTAGATCAAAATTATGATTTTTGGAAACAACTATCCCAATTACCGTCCAAGTCATCAATTCTGGATTCCTTGAATCTGTGAAAATATCTTCAAGAAGCACTTATTGAGGATTTGTCAAGTCTTCAAGAGTTTGAAACCGAAGTTGCCGCTGATGAGGTTTACCATATAGAGATTGATCCAAAAGAATTTCATGCAGTCATATCTTTTATAGATGAATATGAAGATGATGTTTTACATGGACATATTAGACCCTTTTATTTATCCGTCATGGTTAATGACATTGGCATCTGATGAGCCTTCATTTATAATGGCTCTAGAGTCAACCACATTCTTGTTCGTACACTTTTTCGATGAGGCCTGACTAAATATGACTTTTCTCCTTCCACTTTAATGTCTCAAGGATATGAAAAGAATGAGCAAGAACCTCTGGGTGAGATTACACTCAGAACTCAATTTGGAGATCTTATGTATAATTCAGATTTCATGGTTGTTCGTTAGGATACAGCCTCCAACATTATGCTTGGAAGGCCTTGGCTGCATCCACATGCGGCCATACCTTTGTCATACCACCAATGACTTAAGTAATGTTTAAATGGTCAAATCGGGACATTTTATGGTTACTAGGCTCCATTAAAAACATGTAAATCTCAACACATTGAGGCAGAGTTTTCTCACACAAAAGGAACGAGGTCCATGACAAATGAAATTACCTGAGTTAATAATCCAAATGGTTTGGAAAAGATTCTAGCAAACCCATTCATACATTTGAGTACAGATTATGTACTACCCATAAATCAAATTGAAAGTGTAAAACAAAATCTAAGAACTCGGCCAACAACTTCCATAATGTCAATTGTAGAAACTAATTCTGACAGCAAGGGAGAAATTATTGATTTACCCAACAGTGATGGAAGCTTAAATGGAGATGTCTTCATATAATCTGTTGAACTACAGAAAGCCTCTAATTTTTCAATCAGATTAGAATAAGTCATAGAAATTCTATATAAAGACAAATATGTTGATTCCCAATACATCATCTCTTCTTTATTACCCTAGAAAGACCTTTCATCCTCAATAAGGTCAGAAATGGTAGCCTCTTCTTCAGGATTTTTAAATACAGACTCCTCCCATAACTCTAAAAGTTTTGTTTCGTCATATACTATGAGGGTAGAAAAAGAAGAGGTAACATATAATGAAGAATAAGAAGAATAAGATCTCAAGGATGCTCCTCCATCATTTGATAAATGTGTATCTACCACTGTAGATGAGCTCAGAGAAATAAATTTGGGTACAGAAGAAGATCCATGCCCCACTCTAATTAGTGAAGTCTTGAAATCTGAAGAGAAAGAGGTGTATAATTTATTTCTAAAGAAACATCAAGATATATTTCCTTGTAATTATACATAAATTCCAGGTCTTAATCCTGATGTATCCCCTCATCATTTCGGTTTTCCAGAATAACATCGCGGATTTAAGCAGGCAACAAGAAGAACACACCCAACTCATGCGTCTGAAATTGAAGCTGAACTTGATAAGATTATAAAGTATAACTTTCTTAGGGATGTTCAATATCCAAAATGGCTATCCATAATTGTCCCAATGAAAAATAATAATGGTAAAATCATAGTTTTCATTAATTTCAGAGATCTTAACCGACATTGTCCTAAAGAAGATTTTCTAGTTCTGATTACATAGATTTTAATTGATGCAATAGCTAGCTATGAAGATCTTTTCTTCAAGTATGGATACTCTGGGTATAATCAAATATGTATGTCCCCAAAGGATGAAGAATCTATAGCCTTCGGATCCCCTCAATGTGTGTTTTGCTATTAGGTAATTCCCTTTAGCCTAAATAATGTAGATGTAACATACCAATGTGCCATGCACCATATCTTCAAACCCTATTTCGGGAAATTTTTTGAATGTGATTTGGATGATTTGGTGGTCAAATCTAGACAAATTTACAATCATTTGGATGATTTGCATATCACATTCAATAAACTTTGACAACACAGTTTGAAGATGAACCCCTGGAAATGTGCTTTCGGGGTAACCTCAAGAAAGTTCCTTCGCTTCGTTATATTCCATTGTGGTATCAATGTTGATCCTGAGAAAAGAAAATCAATACTTAGTACGTATCCTCCTCGTAATTTGAGATAATTAAGAGGACTCCAAAGGAATTTGGCCTATATTCATCATTTTATCACCAATTTGGCAGGAAAGTGTTTTTACTTTAGCAGATTAATGAAGAAGGGAGTTACATATAAATGGACTTAAGACTTCCAAGAAGCATTTTATAACCTCAAGATAAATCTCTTGAGTCCACTAGTATTATTTCCACCTTTTAAAGGAAGACCACTTATTCTCTAGGCGACAGTTTTAAAGAGATCATTAGGTGCCTTCATTTCCCAAAAGAATAATGTTGGGAATGAGAATAGTCGTTACTATCTCAGTCAAACTATGCTTAATGTGGAAACTCGGTATTCAATTATTGAAAAATGTTGTCTGGAATTAATCTTTGCAATTCCAAATTGAGGCAATACCTACAACATCATGAGGTCCAATTGGTATCTCACAAAAACCCACTAAAATTTATCCTCAGTTGTCCTATGCTTATAGGAAATCTGGCATGGTGGGCGGTTATTTTTCAACAGTTTGATATCTAGTTTGTGCCTCAAAAGTCAATAAAAGGACAAGTTCTAGCTGACTTCTTTGTGGAACATCCATCTACAAAAGATACATCATTAAATTCTGAACTTATTGATGAATAGGTCTTCTCTATTTAGAATATTTCCCAAACATGGGAGATTTCCTTTGATGGTGCCTCCATAAGTCCAACAGGGAAGAGAATGGAAAACCCTAAACTCAATAAATTTGAGTTAGGAATTGTCCTTATTTCCCCAAAAAAAGGTAGTATTGTCATATTTCTTCCTGTTATCAGAAGGTAGTTCCAACAATGAAGCAGAATATAAAGCACTCATTGTAGTCTTGGAATTGGCACTTTAGGTGAAAGTGGGTCTCTTGAAAGTAAAAGGTTATTCAAAATTGGTAATCAAATAGTTCAATGGGGAATATTCTATCATAAATGAAGAGTTTATCTCTATATGTGATTATGTTAGAGGGTTAATGGCTGAATTTATCTTAGAGACAACATTGTCTTATGTCCCACAATCACAAAATGCCCAATCTGAAACATTGGCTAATGCAGCTACCGCCTTGGAAGATCTAAATCGGGATTAGGCAGTCATTATCATAGCTCATTATCATATGGTCTCACCTTTTTTTCAAACCATAATGGAGTAAATTAATGAAATTATCTTTATTCTTGAGCCGTATGGTCATACCATGAGATAGAGTACACTCATCATGGAATATATTCAAAATAGAGTACTTCCACCAGATATGGATGAAAAATAACAGATCCGACGATGAGCGGCCAATTTTACTCTTTATGATAGTTCAGATCACCAGAAGATACTTTAAAAATGAGGCTTTGATGTAATCCTCTTCAGATGTATTAATGGAGAAGAAACTGCATCTGTCATGAAAGAAGTACATTCAAGATATTGTCGTGCTCACTAGTCTGGTCATAGACTCTCTGATCAGATCCAAAGGCTTGGATACATTTTACCTTCAATGATGCAGGATTGTACAGATTTCACTAAGAAATTTCATCCCTGCCAAGTGCATTCCAACTTCATTCATCAACCCCCAAAGTTTCTACATACAACTAAATAGTCCTAGCCATTTTCCACATGGGAAATGGATATAGTGTGACCTTATCCTCCAACCACGACTAAGCAGTTCAAGTATATTCTTACTTCTACTGACTTCTCTCCAAATGGTCTAAGGCAATACCTCTCGAAGAATTTAGATCCAAAAGTATTTTTAGTTTTGTTAAAACTAATATCATCACCAAATTTGGTGTCCCTCATACTATTTTGTTCTACTGAGTAAAAAAAGTTATATCAGGAACATAATATTAAATCCAACCATTAATCTCGCTATCATGAAGCGGCCAATGGAAAGATAGAGGCCTTTAATTAGACTCTATAAAATATGCTCTAGAAAATGGTGTATAAAGATAAGGAATCACGGCCTGATAAACTTTTCAATGATTTATGGGATTATCGGACTACTGCCTGTATTGCCACCCAAGTAACTCCTTATTCATTAGTATACGGGACAAAAGAAGTTTTTCCAATTGAAATGCAATTTCCTTCACTCAGAGTTGCAATCTGTGATTAGTTTTCTACAGATGAGAGGTATCAAAAATGGTTCAATGAGCTAGAATGATTAGACGAGAAAAGATTGCATACTTTTCTTCATTTAAAAGTATATCAGAACAGAATAGAACAAGATGTTGACAAGAAAGTTTTCCTACGTTCATTTCTTCATGGAGAATTGCTATTGGTCCTTAGGAATCCAATGATATCAGAAAACAAACTCTAAAGCTTAAGCCAAGCTGGGACGTACCTTATTTTATACATAAGGTCTACTCAAATGATTCTTATACTTTAATCTCAATGGATGTAGAGATCATTAAATCTTAAACAAATGCATGATTCTTGAAGAAATACTTTTTGTAATTGCACAGATCATTTTTCCTCACTGCAAGACTAATAACTACACATCTCCCATGTCCTTACTACAAGACTTAAAACTACACAGTACAATGTCCTCACTAAAAGTCATTAAACATTACAACCCCATTGTATTAGCTACATGATGATAAAATGCATAACATCTTATATCTTCACTACAAGACTTAAAACATTACAGTGCTTTATCCTTGTTGCATTAAGTTAAACTGCATGACATCATTTGTCCTTGTTGCATGACATTAAACTGTACGACTAATGTTTTCTCTACTTGACATTAGGAGCTTCCATAAGAAAACATCATTGACATCATTGCTACTCCTTAGTGGCACATGAGTCCCTCTCTTCTCTATGTCTGATTCAGATCTGCATAGGGACCTTATTTCAAGAACTACGTATGATTTAATTCTCATTTTTAATAAGATATGTAGAGACACCAAAATCTCCAATTTTGGACCCAGTCGTAATCACAAAATTTTCTTATTTTATTTTCTCCTCCTATGTATAAATCAGATCTATACAGAGTGTCTCCTTAAGATATATGGTTTGGTCCTTATACCATTTCATGTCTTAAGTTTAACCATTCTATCAGAACGTGTCAAAAAGCCCCCATTCATCATGTCAAACTCGATTGGTGTGGGGAATGATTGTTTCAAGAACTACATATGGCATGATTCTCATTTTCAATAAGATACATAAGGGCGCCTATATCTCCGATATTGGTCCTATCCATGATCTTTGAAAAAACCAATTTCCTAATATAAGAATCAAACCTACATATGGAATGTTTAAAGAACTATGTCTGGCTTGATTCTTGTCACCAGAAAGACACATAGTGACATTTGGGTTTTATACCTTAGTGTAGTTACAATATGTCTTTCTTTTTGCATCATTTCATATTCGTCCTTACCACATGATGTTAAACTACATGGAAATATAAGAATTACATTTGGATTGAATCTTTGCTCCAACAAGATATATAGTGAGCCTTGGTCCTATGACCAAGTTCATCAATCACTTAATCTAACACCCCTATTCTTTACTTGTGTCACCTTTGTATTATAGAAGAAACCCTTACCGATCCATGTTTATCACATTGAGCATAGCTCATGAGGGCTTAGGAATTGAGTAAAAGTATTATTTATATAAATAAGGTGTCTCAATTTCTTATGGGTCTATCAATGTCCTCACTGCATGATTTAAAACTGCACATTATAATGTCCTCACAGCATGACTTAAAACTGCACAGTTTAATATCCTCACTGCATGACTTAAAACTGCATAGTATAATGTCCTCCCTGCATGACTTTAAACTGTGCATCACAATATTAATTGAAAAGGAACCAAAAAATTCTCCATTTTACATATGAGTCATATCTATGTAAAGGACATCAGATTCATGGCCAATATTGATTCAAATATTTGTTATGTGCATTTAGCATAACCACCTTTTATATTTCACACTCTTATTCTTGAATATTTTCCATATATTTATAATCTTTCTTACTGTTTATGGTGACATAGTTTCTAATATATGAGAACACTTTTTCTTGACTATGTAGTACATTCCCTTAAGTGGCCCTTTATAAATTTTTCCTATATAACGGGCATGTCAGTTAAAAGATTCCACTATTTGGCTATGCAGCATATGCCCCAGTTGGCCCTGCATAATACATCCCCCATAACGGGTTTTTGAAATAATTGTAATTTTGTTCTTGGTTATAGTGTCTTTGTCCCCTTCAAACATTGATGAAAATATACCAGAATATATATTTTAAAACATTCATTCAGATATATTTGTCCCATTATCTTTCATTTGATATAAAGAGCTTCAAGAACATTGTTTACACATTACCCTCTCTATGTGTCCAAGAAGTATGAAATAACCTTGTAATCACTTGACCGCATATCATATACAGTTTCCATTTTTTTTCCTAGTTTTATGACCTTAAACTACAGACATCATACGTCTTATGTTTGGGCCAGACCTTCGTAGAAGTCCTATTCCTCAAATTCTTTAGAAATATTAATTGGAAATACCTTTTCCTTATTCAGGTACCTTTCTCCATAAACCAAAATCTGTGCTTCTTAAAATCTGAATCTCTATAAACTTTCTTCGGATTTTAGCAATAGGATGTCAAAATTATTAAGAGATATTTTTCTTGACTATGTTGTATGTTCCCTTAGGTGGCCTTGCATAAAATTTGACAACATAATGGGCCTATCAGTTAAAAGATGTCACTATTTGGTCATGCAGCATATTCCCCAGTTGGCACTACATAATACATCACACATAATGGGTTTTTAAAATAATGGTAACTTCATTCATGGAAAAGACTTCTTCTAATTTATTTAACACTTTTTTTATATCATTCTTCAGATCTATAAATTCCTAAATCATATTTTTATAATTATCCCTTCTATACCTGAATATAGTAGTATGTTTCCAAACAAATTATCAAGAAATTTGGAAGAGTTTCATACCTTTGTTAAAAGATAAAGACCTTAAATTAAAGTCGCACATTGTCCTCGCTACATGACTGCATAGTACAATGCCCTCACTGTATGACTTAAAACTGAACAGTTTTATATCAAAAATCTCTTTTTCTGATAAATTTTGATCATTCCTCATACGCACAATTTTTATAGAAATGGTATTCCTATTCATGACTTATGTCAGTATTGACTACCCTTTATTCTTAGAATTAATTTCCATGGTAAAACCACCCACTGTGGTCTTGAGTCACCCAAACTTTACTTTCCCTTTTCTATCAGTAGTAAAATGTTAAATTCCTAAGAGATCTTTTGCTCGACTATGCAGTTCATACTGTTAGGTGGCCTTGTATAAGTTGTATACATAATGGGCATATCAACCAAAAGATGCCACTATTTGGCTATGTAGCATATATCCCAATTGGCCCTATATATTATAACCCCCATAAGAGGTTTTTCAAATAATGATAACTTCATTATTGTAGAATAATCCCCTTATGATGATACAAATTTTAAATTTGGTGACCGCAAAAATCATGTCTCAAGATTCCCCTTGGAAATATTTAAAGAATATTAAAGAAATTCTTAGCCACGGAGTCTTGTTTGGGATCTAATTTCAAATTTATGGTCAAATCTATTCGACCATAAACATTATCCCTTCATAATCCAACATGCATTCATTTAAATTTCCAACAACAAGAGACGTGGTACTCGCCATATTGAGAACCCGTAAAGGGAACTTTGAACAAAGGTTGAGTCCTAGCTCACTAAATGTACAATTTTGAATGATTTAGGTAATATTGAGCAATAAAAAGTTAAAATATACAATTTTTGTGGGATTTTACCTATAACCCTAGATAAAAATAAAACTATGCTTCCTAGGCCCCATGGATTAGGAAAAAATTAGAGCATCCTTCCAAACTTGACATAACTCCAAATCTATCCAAATGATGTTGGAATGCGTCAAAGTGCCTTAATTTTACATTATAACAAGGTTCTTTTCATTATGAACGAATCAAATTATAGGGGTGGGGGATTTTGTAGACACCATGAAATGTGTTCCATGCACTTCTCTGCAAAATGTCCTCAACCGGGCTTGAAAAGTTTGCGGTGCAACTCTTCATTTTTCATGGGGGTCAGTGATGATAGCGACGGCATCGGCCTGAGGGGCTAGGACCATAGCCCAGAACTGATCCCAAAAAGGTGTGCATGGGAGGATCCCCTGCGGTATGGAGCAATTATTTGGCTAAGTCCCTAAAGTGGCACCCAAGGTACCCATGCGCAAACACCTACGTTCCATAATTCTGGAGGAGAGTGAAGTTATTATTTTTGCTAAGTCCCCAAAGCAGTGCCCTAGTCTAGCCAAAACACCATTGGCGTGAAAGTCACTTGTGTGCCCAATTTCATTTCTCCCACGGTCACTTATTTTATAGGGTCTTCATTTGTAAGAGAGAATTTCCCTGAAGCCCAATTGCTTCTCTCATCGCCCAAGTCCTTTACCCAAGTCTTCCTAAACTTTCAAGGTAGTTCTACAACACCTTGAGTAGAGGATTAAAAGGAGGATCATTGGACTTATTTCCTTTTAGTGTTTTAAATCCATAACACTTCCATGCCTAAAGTTTCCAACCTCCCTATATAAGAAACACTTGCATGCCACCTATTCTATTCAAAGGAACTTGAGCGCCCCAATTCTGGGACCACCTTTGAATACTCTAGAAGGCTTGATCCAAGTCTTGACCAAGTATTATAATACAGTATGTTTGTCACTTAAGTGAATATCAGGTCTCCCAAGTCTACTTGGATGCCCATACTTTCACATGATTACCTACTTGGGCACCCCTCTCTGATTCACTTACTCTCTTCATTCAAAAATCCATCAAGTCCTCTTAAAAGTCAATCATGGAAAGGCTTCTTATTCATTATCTCCCTTGTTTGAAAGGGATTCTGTTGATACCACCACCAAAAACTCCTAACTTATCAATACTTTGGGAAAAACACATCAGTGTGTCTCTTATTTGGGTTTGTATATCCACCAGTAGAGGTTTCCCACATTTTTTCATAATGGGGTTAGGATTTATGGAGTTTCTGTGGGTTTGCATATCCATAGTCACATGGAACTCTCTCCCAAGAACAGTTTTGGGAGGTTCTGGGCTTTGAGAATTATGGTTTAGGTCTCAACCTCTCCCATATCAATGAGACGGAACCTCATATCTCTAGTAGGGAAGGTGCGATTTAAACCAATTTTTCTTCCATTTGAGCAAAGTAGAAGTCTACCTCCCCTACCAAGATCAATTTGAGGGTAGATATCATGGTGTAATCCCCTAAAACTTCATCACTTCTTCCTTTCATTGGACCCTTTTCTAATGTAAAGTGAACAGAGGGAAGGCTCGTCACATCGCCCTCATCCACTGTCGCCATCATAGGATCACCCTCCTCCACTAGGAGAGGAGTAAAATTTGTTACATTGTTAAATCATTAATATACTTTTATTTCTCACAATGAGAATGACTCACATGGGTTTAGAGATTCGTGATGATTACAACATTTACACAAACAACCATGATAAAGGAACTATGAGAACTCTGATTCTAATTCAAACCAAGACACATAGGAAGACCTTTTAGGGCCTGAGCTCACTGGATATCCTCTTCAGGAATCTGACCCTAATTCCCTTAATCTGGGCATCCTCCTTAGTAATAATCCCAATATTAAACCCCTAAGTCATCAAGGAATCCTTTTTATGAAGTAAGCCCAAACTTATTTCTATCAAAGTACTATACTCTCCTATGATACTTATCAGACAACGTGGTATTTTCTTCCCATTCACATGGGATAATTAGGAAGCCTCCTTGAGGTTCAAACCCAACATTTCAAATTAACCCTGTTCTCCTTGGTCTATATTCCCAACAGGGTATAATCTAACTTGGAAATCCATATCCTCTCCAAGTTACTTGGGATTTTTCTGCATAAGTACCACACCAAACTTTTACTAAGCACCTTTTTCTTAAATGTCCATACCACATGACATTAAAATGTACGGCTAGGTCCTATTCACATGACCTTAAAAGGTATGATGTGTCCAATTAAGAGGCACTGAACTACGAGGGTTCTGATTCCTTTCACAAGGATACGTAGGTAACCCATTTCATGGGTACGGTCCCAAAATCAAAACAAATCTTTGTCTCCCTTGATGACAATAAATTCCAGAGTGCCCCATTGAGTGGCTTAAAAACTAGTATCATCATAAAGATGATTAAAAGAATATCTAAATTGTATATGAAAGGATACCATTGATGGAGAACCTTGAATACATACGGATCTTTCCATTAATGAATAACCTTGAATACATACTGATGATTTTGAATTTTACACATGTTAATAAGTGATTGAAAATTAAAATGGAAACGTATGTTATACTTAATGAATTAATAAGGATTCAAGAAAATATATTAAATTTATAAAGAGAGTCCCATAGTAGACAATAATTTCCCCCAAAAAGGGTGTGATGAGTCTGACCTCCCATTCTCTCGGCCAATGCACATTCTTAAGTATCGTAAAGTTCAAACTTAACAAATTCCTACATTTGGAAAGCAGGTCCCTTTTTAATAAATAACCATTGAAAGTTTATGGTTCCATTAATAAATCCAAAAGAAACCACCTAGAATCTGTGATTCTTAAAACTGGAAAACATGTTTCAAGGAAATACAAAATAGTTTATTATAGATCTATTATAGAACAATAATTATATATATAATATCATATATTATTTACTTAATTCCATTTATTACCTTTTTCCTAATAGTTCCAAGTTAAATTCACATTCCAGGTAATAAAAACTTTGTTTTTCATATATGTTTTGATTTTTTAATTTTAGTCCTCTTACATTGATCATGCATCCATAGCATCCATAATAATATTTATGAAATAATTATAATATTTATACATTAAATATTATTTTAATATAAATCAATAATTATGGATTTTAGAAATGAAGTTTCTTATAATCATGGAGATGGTAGGTCATACGTATACATGTGTAATATTTGTATTTTTCAGTGATCATTATGAAAATGAGGTATCTAAAATATTATATTTATATAATAATAATAATATCATAAATAAAGTATTATTTATTTTAATATTATTATTTATACCATCAATGTGATGTCATTTTTAAAATAGAGATTTGCATCGCTTCGTGAAGGCGGTAACCCACACATACACGAATGATGTTTTCATTATTCAGTGAGTGAAAAGTTAATAAATAAATTGATATATTATCACTAAATAATTAGTAATATTTTTTGAATATCTTATTTATGTTATGTATATATAATATATTAATCTTTATTATCTTCCATGTAAGGTGTTAGTGAATACCAATCACATTGCTTCATAAGGTGGATGTTCGCTGTATCCACGAACAACATTATAATATCTCCGAAAAAATAGATATTAAAAAAAGTATTTATGATATAATGACTAAATAGGTTTATTAATTTTGAAAATATCATATATACACTTTATATCCATCATCATACCCAAACTTGAGAAAATTATGACAGCAAAAAAAAAAAAAAAAATTGTGAGGAGGTAGCCCACGGTACACATGTATGATGAATTCGTACCGCATTTGATATAAGTGGAGAGAGTTATAGGAAATTATTTTAACATAAAAATATATATCTATAAGGAATATACTTAGTATTTTACATCAACATGGTATAAAAATAATTGAATGAGGTGGAGAAAAAAATAAAACAAAAATGTATGTTGATGAATTTTACCTATTCTTTGGGTATCCTCCCTAGGTTATCACCAAAATAATTCCTTGGTCTGATTTATGTAAACAAAATGATTTTATAATGATAATATAGATGTTAGGAACAGATTTGGAAGGGTATTTTATGAACCAAAATTTTTTTATGGAAACAAGAAGATAGGTGAGGTGGTGGATTTTTATAAGTGTGGTGAGTAGAACACTTATAATTTTTTTGAAAATATTTAATCATAGCCCCATTTTTTATCAAGATCCAAGCCTAAAAAATGGGAAATTATCAGAACTAGAATAGATTAAATAGAAATATTTCTTTCTAATGGTTATTGGACAATATGGGATGTCATTTTTAACTTTAATCTTCTTAGTTTAACCACCAAAAAATATATTTTTACCTTAACCAAGGAAATTAATTTTTAATATCTACACTATTATTTTTTGTAGGAAATTAAGTCTAGAGACCCACCCCTAAAATCCCATAGCTGGTGTATTATTTTATTACATTTTCATGATTCAAATTCTTCAAATCGTGAAGGACCGATCAGTTCATCAGTATTGGAAAGAAAGATTAAATAAAGAACACGCATAATACATTGGGAAATAGAAAATACAAACATGATACATAATAAAAAGAAATACAAAACATCCTTGAAACATATTAATAGGATACAAATTAATAACAAGATGAATGGAAACATTTTATGGGTGAGTTAAAATTCTCATTAAGGGTATGTAATACGGAGTAAATAATGAATCAATGGAAATAAATGAACATGGTAAGGTAAATAACTGATAACACATGCCATTTATATAACTGGATAAGGCATAATCAATATAGAATTTTAATAATATTAATAATATTTCATTTAATAAATAAACATAGAATTAAATTCATCTCTATACTTTATCATATGAAATCCTCATGTATAATAACAATGAAAACTGAAATATCTATAAAGTAAATTCTTAATTATTAGATTTCATGTTAGAGGAACATGAAAACCTATACTGTTAAGATCAATCCTCTAGACAGTTTAAAACTATAGGTAGAAACAATTTTAACTTTTCAAATATATTTTCCTCACGGTAAACTTTTGATGCATTAATGGTCTATATAAAGTCTTGGCCCTACCCATCACTGCATGTCCAACACATTCATCATATGAAGTAATTATTAAATAAACAATATTCATTATAAAATATTTATATCAAATAAAATAAATGGATTAATTAATAATTACCTATTGGATGATAAGTAACTACATGATTTTTATGTTGATGAATGTAAATATCGTTAATTTATCATACAAAAATATTCTTGAGGAAAATAATCATTAAACATTAAAAAGTGTCACATTATATTTTAAAAATATTTCAATCATAACCTCTGTGAAGGAATAACATTAAATGAAACTTATAATGTCTTGAGAATAATTATATTCATGATATATCATCTAAAATGGTAGTATATAAACAATATTAAATTGAATTGGAGCATAACAATGAATAAATAACAATGGAATGTAAAATGAAATGAAATCCATTAACTTGAGTCTGACTTTTCATGTGTCTCTTTATATTCCTGAATAATAATATTATTTTAATTATTTAATATCTTCATATCCTTTTTAAATTTTATTATTAATTTTAAATTACTTATTATAATGTTTTATACAAATACTAATACAATTATGTTTACATCGGGTGTTTCTGACCAAATTTGGTTCATGTGTCGAAAACGAATTTGGTGGGTCAACTATGGTGAATGGGGTCACTATATAAACATATAAAGAATAATAACCATGAAATAATTATAACATTTATACATAAATTGTATTTTTAAAACCAATCATTAAATATGGTCATGAAAATTGAACCAATGTTACAATTATGGAGCGGATAGGCCGTACATACGCATGAGTAACATTCCCATTTTTCAGTGATCATTACAGAATGAAGGTAAGTAATATTATATATTTATATAATGATAATTATTTGATAAATAAAATTTTATTTAATAATATTTAATAATATATTTTATTATTGTGATGTAAAAGGAATCACATCATGTCGATGAGGTGGTAATCTATACATCCACGACTGACATTATAACTTTTTATTGTGTGAAAAGGGTATTAAATAAAATGATATATATGATATTTCTATAAGATTAGTTATTTAATTCATATCATATATATTAATTTTATTTCACATATTTTTAATTAAAACAAACATTTATACATTTAATGTATCATGTGAATGAATCATATCACTTTTATTAGGTGTCACTCCACAATTCCGATAATGATGTTATCATATTTACAAAAAATGGAAATAATAATGTTATGTTCCATATAATCATTACAGAAGTGTAAATTCATTATAAATACCATATATATAATATATAAATTGTTTTCCCATCATAATTACCAACCTAAGAGGTTCTAATGGTAGAACTAAACTGAAGGTTTTTGGCACAGCGGAAGCTCGTGGGTGGATGTTCCCACTTGGCTTTTTTTTCATTAGCAATGATCAATCTGGGATCAATACAACGATAAAAACAAGACTCCATGGATCAAATAACAGAAATAGACAAAGAAAAAGAATATTCCCAGAACCACAAATGAGGATCATCATAGGTTGATTATAATTAACTTAATTTATTGACAAGAAGTACTTTTTATGGCATTCTTTATTTTTTGATATTTTTTATCACATTCTGATGTGATTCGTCATTGTGTCGCGGAATCCAATTGTAGACTTACTCTAGTGGTGATCCACACATGCACCACGTATCTCTAGACGTCGCCAAAGGAATCTCTGGGTGATATTGTGGAGAAGCCTTTGCTTGTGTTGTCCGCCTTAGATCGCCTTGATCCAATGGAGGTGGATCTCTGTCGGTCTTGAGAGTGTTCTTGGAGGAAGGAGTTCTTTCGACCTTGTGATAATTCTTCAGAATTGTTGTGCACAACAATTATTATGAAAAGTGTTGGAGTTCTGAGGATATTTATAATTGTGTTTGAGGTTATAGAGTTATGACAATAAATAAACGCATTACACATTTTATTTATTTCATTAACTCTTATTGAAAACCCCCATGTCGAATCATTAATTCCATGACATGCACCCATGTTGATTATAATAAATATCATTTAACAAAATGATGTTTTTTCCTCAAAATCCTGACTGGAAAAACCACATGGCGTGTACTCATTTTTCATGAAAACTACTCGGCGTGTACATTCAATGTACACGGTGTGTATATCTTGTTTTTATTTTTCATTTCCTTTCCAAAATGAAAACTACACAGCGTGTACATTCAATGTGGATTGAGTGTATATCTTGTTTTTATTTTATTCTTCCTCCAACATTAAAATGATATAGGCTTCCTTGAATAATTATTAAACCACATACGGGGATAATCTTTATTCTACTTGAGATACTTGGATACACTTATTGTGTGACCCTCTAGTCCTCTTCCTCATTGGCATTAGGTGGGCTTGCCTAAAGTCCAGGATTACTATCTAGCAACGGGTCAAGGCACCCAAGATAAATAAGTTGAAACCGCATTGACGTGTCACCTCATAAAAACGTTTACCATGTAATTTAATACCATTTTCTCCATATCTCATCAGGCAAGTTTCATGGCAGTGGCATAAACCTATATGCTTGATCTTTCATTCTTTGACCTCTAGAAATAAACTCGTCCTAACACCATGGCCATGGAATTTGGGCGACAGTTCTATTTCAATCAACGGGCCTAAGATATCTACTTTCATAAATATGGAAGGGACAAATCCTTCATCGAATTATCCATTAATATATTTTCATTCGTGATGCACCCAACATACCCTACTTCCCACCAACTGTCTTCATGACAGATTTCATCAAAAAATCTAAGTATGCAGGTCATGATATGAGTTAATGATAATATTGTAGTCTAAGGACCATTACACACGCTCGTAGATAGCAATGTCCAATGACACCAAGACATGCAGAATTACTATTGGTGGGTCTGTTCTCATAATATCTCATCTTGGAGATTACAAAGTGTGAAATCCATGAGAGAGAGTCTCGTCTTCTTAAGAATACTCACACATGACGGTATGTATACTATGTGTCATATCATAGTATGTCATCCAACTGTAGAACTTTATTTATGAATGTTGTTATATAATTTCAAGGTTC
Organism: Viscum album; assembly: GCA_963277665.1. Classification (NCBI taxonomy): domain Eukaryota; kingdom Viridiplantae; phylum Streptophyta; class Magnoliopsida; order Santalales; family Viscaceae; genus Viscum; species Viscum album. Next base: position 19,827,735 of record OY728159.1, on the reverse strand, counting down.
TCATCATAGCGGGGATCTTCCATGACCTTATTAATGCAACAAATATTCAAGTACATTATTATATTATATTCATGAAGAACACTGAACAATATATAATAATTCTCTATTCATGTAATAAAAGTACAAATAGTTGGTTCTCCAGACACCAACTCTAACAAACTCCCACTTAGACTAGAGCCCACTACCTACGACTTTTAGTCTTCTAGACCTCACATAATAATCATGTTTCTTCTGAGTCAAGAATTTAGTCAAGGGGTCCGCCACATTGTCTTTCATGGAAATACTTCTCACTGCAACTTCACCTCTCTGAGAAAAATCCCTCAATAGATGATACTTTCAAAGTACATGCTTTGTCTTCTGATGTGACCTTAGCTCTTTTGCTAGTGCCAGCACTGCTGTATTATCACAATAGAGTGTGATAGGATCTTTACTGCTAGATACTACATACAACTCTTTGATGAAGCTTCACATCCATACCGCTTCTTTAGCTACCTTAGAAGATGTGATATACCCAGACTCTGCTGTAGAATCTGTCACCACACCTTGCATTAAGCTCTTCCAGCTCACTGCACCTCCATTCAAACTAAATATGTATCCAGTATATGACTTCATGTCATCTTGATCAGTCTGGAAACCAGTATCTACATGTCCTATGATGACTAGTTACTCATCTACTCTATAAACCAGTAACATATCCTTAGTACGCCACAGATAATTAAGGATAGTCTTGACTACCATCCAATGGCGGTCTCATGGATTAGCTTGATATCTGCCTAATGAACTTAATGCGCAAGAAACATCTAGCCTTGAACATAGCATAACATACATGACTGACCCAATCGTAGATGCATAAGGGATCCTTGCCATTTTCGTTCTTTCCTCATGTGTCTGAGGACACATTTTCATGGAAAGATGAATGCCCTATGACACAGGTAACAATCCCCTCTTGGACTATTCCATACTAAATCTCTTCAGTATCTTGTCAATGTATTTACATTAACTTAGGCCTAGAATTCTCTTGGATCTATAATGATGGATCTTGATCCCAAGAATATATATTTCCCCGCCAAAGTCTTTCATAAGAATAATTTATCTATCCATGAATTAACTGACTGTAAGACAGGTACATCATTTCCAATTAGTAATATGTCATCAACATATACTATTAAGAAAATGAATCCACTACCACTACACTTTTTGTAGACACAAGTCTCACATTCATTCTTAACAAAGCCAATTTCCATTATGGCTTCATCAAAACGAATGTTGTATGAACTTGATGCTTTCTTTAATCCATAAATGGATTTCTGCATCTTGCCTACACTGTTGGCATCCTTTGGAGTCACAAACCCTTCAAGTTGTGTCATGTAGACATCTTTCTGGAGGTTCCAATTAAATAATGTTGTTTTGCCATCCATTTTCCAAATTTCATAGTCACGGTAAGCGGCAATGGCCAATAAGATTCTGATATATTTCAGCATCATAATCGGTGAAAAGGTTTTATCATAGTCAATTCCTTGACGCTGTCTAAAGTCTTTCATAACCAATTGTGACTTATAGGTTCTTACTTGTCCCTCCATGTCCAATGTCTTCTTGAATACCCATTTATTACCAATATACTTTACATCAATTGGAGGATCTACCAAAATCCAGACTTGATTTTGGTACATGGAATCCATTTCAGAATTCATGGATTCTTGCCACTTGGAAACTTCTGTGCCATCAACTGCATCCCTGTGGTAAGAGGATCATCATTTTCAACCAATAATGTGTCACCATCCTCGGTGACAAGAAAACCATATAGTTCTGGTTCTATCACCACTCTCATGCTCCTATGCGGTTCTTGTGTCCCCTGGAATAGATTGTTCTTCCACGGGGCTTTGTAGAATCTATTCATGTACCAACTCCTATGTATCTTAAACCTTGACTTCATCGAAGTCTATCTCTCTCCCACTATCTATTTTTGAGATGTGCTCCCTCTCAATGAATGTGGCATGTCTTTCCACTATAACCTTTTTATATGGGGGGTGTATAGGTAATATCCCCTTGTTTCCTTAGGATATCCTATAAAGGTACACTTTGTGCCTCAGAATGAAAGATTGTTACTTAAATAGGCCTTAAAAATTCTTCGCTACCCAACACAAATAAATTTGATAACATAGATTTGGGTCCACTCCATAATTCTTATGGAATACCATTTATCAATTTAGTTGGTACTTGGTTTAGTATTTGTGCTACTATTTGTAATGCATATCCCCAAAAGGATAATGGAAGAATCGCATGACTCATCATTGATCTCACCATGTCCAACAGGGTGTGGTTCCTCCTTTCACTTACACCATTCCACTGAGGCATGTAAGGAGGGTTGAGTTGAGATAGAATCACAAACTCTCGTAAGAAATCAATGAAGTCTTCATTAAGATATTCTCCTCCTCTTTCTGAGTGGAGTTTTTTAATTTTCTTACCAAGCTGGTTCTCAACTTCATTATTTTATTCTTTGAACCGATCAAAAGAATCTGACATATACCTCATTAAGTAAATATATCCATATCTATTAAAATCATCAGTAAAAGTTATGAATTATAAGAACCCACCCCTTTCTTCAACTGGAAATGGTGCACACACATCTGTGTGAATTAATTCTAGAAGCTCTTTATCCCCTTCACCTTTCCCATTAAATTGGGATTTGGTTATTTTTCCTTGTAGAAGATTAGAACTATTCTTATGTTTGGAAGAGGCGGTTTCGAGGATCTCAGCAGAAACTTTGATGGAGTAGTGCATATCCTCACAACGGCAGGCCCCTTATGAGCCTCAGCTAGAAGGGGGAAACAACTCTACTCATACTCGGATATTTGATCCTTCTGAAATCTCTAACTTCTTGGAGATTGAGGTATTCCCTAAGGTTCTAAATCGGGTGAATGGTGATCTTTTTGTTTCGATTTCTTCTCTGGATTTTGTGAAGGCGGTGTCGCGGCTAGATCTAATCCTTGTTAAAAGATTTGGAAATAATCGACCCCCATTTGGTAGCTTTCACAAGTTTTTTCCTCCTCCTGGAAGCTTCAAGAACAGGAGTTTGTAGGTATTTTAGATTCGAGACATTTTCAAATCTAGTTCTCTTGTGAAGATGACTTAACTTTTTTCTGGTCTTCTGTTCCAAGAGAGGTTGATGGGTTTAGATTCTCCCTTTTTTTCTGGTCCTTTTATTTTCATCTCCATCATGATCTTCTGACCACTATTCTATGGTTTACGATTTCTAGCCTTGCTTTACCTTTCCAGAACCCTGCAATTCTGTGTGTTATTGGTAATCTGATCAGACGCTTCTTGTGTATGGACTTGAAGACCCGTTTTTCTTGCCACCCGGCCGCTCCATGAATTTGTGTTGAAGTTGATGTTTCAAAGGAATTGGTTGAATCTGTGTGTGTTGAGGTTGAGGGTGAGATCAGGTGGCATCAATGTGTCTTCTTTGAGTCGTGGACACCCTACTGTGTGAACTGTTTTCACCTTGGTCACTCAGATCTCCTCTGTCGCTGCAAATCTCACTGTAGAGAGGATGTTGTGGTGCAACCTCCTGATGCTCTTGTTCAAAATAATGCATTGGAGATAGATAGATAAAGGGATGCTACCATTGTTGCAGCTTCTAGGGAGGCAGGAATTGAGGCCCCGAGTGGTGCTTCTCCTGTCCAGAAGAAGGAGTCCATTGGGTGTGTCAATCCATCGGTTTGAGAGGTTTTTGACAGACTAAAACAATATCTCAAATACAATGTTGTTATTGAGTCAAGAAAGTTGAAGGAGGTGTCTGATGATAAATGTTTCAATGGGATATCAATTAATGGGAACTGTGATACTAGTCTAAAGGAAATCAGTTTCATATATCTTGGTAATCGATTTGCAAGTTTGTCTGATCTGGATCTTAAAGAACATGAAACACAATACCCACATCAGGATATGGTTATAGCTGGCTATGATAAGTCTGATTCTGGAGGTAATGGGGGAATGGGTGAGGTTGCTGGGGATCCTATTTTACTGATGTAGGAGGGACCTAGTGAGGGATGTGGTGGGTCACATAAAAATGAAGTTATGAACATGGTGAAGGAGGTTACTGAAACTGAAGTTGGAAAATTTTATAGGAAAGTGATTAATGAAACTATTACCATGGAGTAACAAGATGTCAGGGAGATGTCTTTGGATAGGCAAGAATTCTTAGAGTCAAGATATAGGGATTAGGCCAATGGGTAACATTCTATATGTTTGACACCTAGAGATGTTAACAAGGAATCTTCACAGGCCACAGCCTCCTTGGTGCATGAGGGATCTCAAATGGTGTATGAACCTTCCATCCTTTTAGATAAGTGGGGAAATGCTTTCCATGAGGGGAATGAGAACCAAAGATGTAGTTCTAAGTGTCAAATAAAGGAATCATATAGAGACATTCTCAAGAATGGGGTGAAAAGGAATGAAATCAGGGGACCATCCACCGCTCCACCAAAGAGGAAACCAAGGAAAGATTACTCCAACATGCCGAAGTTTGTATCCACTAGGTCATCTACCAAGAGTGAAAATTTGAAAGACACAGACCAAAAGAGGGGACGAAGAAAGACCAATGAGCCTATGTCCCCAGTGCAGTTACATCAGAGGGAGCAGTATATCCAAATTCTAATTCAATATACCATGCAATCTGAATGGGATTTGGCAGATCCAGAAGAGTTCTCAGAAGGAGGTGGTGGTGAGGACTTTGATGCTTTCTGATATATGATGTTGTGAGGTATGATTTTTATTTTAATTCTTGCTTTTGTACTATGTACTATCTTTTTTCCTTAATAAATTATTGTGGGACTGGGCACTCTGCCGAGTCCTCCAACTTCCTTGTCATTTTGCCTTATAGACATGCATGACATACACCAAGTAATTTTAGTTCAAAAGAATCTAAATACCCATCTTGATGTAATTTTTTCAAACATTTCTCATTAACATGACCTAGCTGGTGATGCCAATGTTGGATTTGGTATGATTCATGTGAATTAACTTTGTCACCGATTTCCATTACTTGGTCTGTGTAGTCTAACACATAAAAGTCGTTATATAAATGTGCCCTACCAAAACAAATGCTATCTTTATAAAAGTAGCAACATTCATTTCCAAACTTGAAGATGAATCCATCAGTATCTAATATAGATACAAAAATAATGTTTTTGGTTAAAGAGGGTACATAATAACATCCTTTTAATACCAAGACCATCCTAGTAGGAAATGTGAGGTGGTAGTCTCCGACAGCTACAGCAGCGAGTCTGGCTCTGTTGGCTACTTACAAATCCACCTCACCTCGATCAATCTTTTTAAATCTACTTTATTCCTGTATTTGGATACATATGTGAGCACCACAAGTAGTTTCTAATACCTATTTGGTAGAAATAGATAGATTACATTCGATAATAAATGCACCTAAAGTTTCCCCTTGCTTCCTTGGCTGGGTGCAATTTTTCTTCCAGTGGCATTTCTTACCACATGCGAAACAAATAGCCTCCTATTCTCTTGCCTCCCCTTTGATCGTCCTTTTCTTGGAAGGCCATGAAGAAGATTTGGGCTTAAAGATCTTCGTCTTCTCTTTCCTTTTATTCACCATAATGATAGAAGGATTTTCAAAGTTCATATCATTGTCCACTTGGAGAATGAGGATAAGAAGATTAGATAGAGACTTCTCAATGATGTTCATGTTGATATTTACAACAAAGTTAGAGAAGCTTTGGGGGAGTTATGCAAGAATGAGATCGTTACCCAGTTTTTCAGGGAGTTTAAACCCTATAACCTCTAATAACTCAATGTATCCAATGATCTTGACTACATGAGGCCCAGCTAGGGCACCTTCTCCAATCTTGATCTAAAATAGAGCATTGGAGATCTCAAACCTTTCCTATCTTTCTCTCTCCTGGTATAGACCATGGAGGTGCTCGAGAATTCTATAGGCATCCATATATTCATGAGACTTCATGAGATCACTAGACATTGATGATAGTATCAAAAATTGAACGTCGAGTGGATCTCTCCAATGTTGATCATAGACCAGGAAATCTTCATCACTCGCCCCTTGGACAGGAGAATCAGGAAGTGAGGACTCCAGCATGTAAAACTTTCGTTCATGGTGCAGGATAACCCGAAGGTGCCTAAAAAATTCCAGAAAGTTACTTCCGGTGAGGATATTGTCTTTATACATAATTGATCATAGTAAAAATGTGGTTGATGAGTTTTTCATATTGATTCTACAAATTAAAAGAGTAGATTCATCAGTACTTTCTTGATTACATTTTATGAGAAATAGTAAACTTTTTATTAAGTCTCTCACTATTTTATCAAGTCCCAATGTCACTAACCATTGAACTCGGAATGTCCATTTTCCATGACATTTTAGTGTCAAGGATCCATATTACCCTTTTAATAACCCCAACAAGGGTTGGTCAAGCTATTAGAAGGTATTTAGGTGGGCAGGTCTTTGCCAACTGTGAGCTTACAGTTCCTTGATCTGTTGAGTGGATTCCCTAATCCTGAAATCCTGACTTGGATTTTCTCAACACTTGCCTCCATTTTACAATAAGTTTAGGAAGGGCTACTACTCTTGATGTAAAATGCTTAATTCAACCCAAAACTTTCATAAGAGCTTCCTTTATAAAAGTAAGTGTCCCAACAAGGGTTGGTCAAATACATAGTTTTATTGACTCTTACCCTTAATCAAGTAACAAAAGGATTAGTCTGACTTAATATGGTATTTGAGGGATTTTAATCCTTTATCTATTGTTTCTCATTATCACATGCTTGTTAATATTATGTGATTCTTGCTTAAGTGATTAGCCATGTTTTGATAATGTTTATGCATAATCCGGATTTTATTTTGTTCCATCTTTGAATGCTTGTTTATTTCATTAATTTTTTGATTACGACAACACAAACATAATAAATAAACCTTTAAATCAGACATAAATACAATAAGATGGAATGATCATGAGATTCTATGGGTTATCTTATCTAGTGGTTTTGATAAGCTAACCTTAACCTAGGGAAAAAAAACCTTGAACTGATGGTTCGTGTTTTGTAGCTCCCACCTGTCCACCTTTGTATCTTCTTGGGTTGGTTTAGCCTTATCTTCGGGTTTTGAACTATCTCCTCTGACTTGGGAGATCCTCCATTAGATGGGGTTTACATTAAAGAAACCATGGGCACATCGGCACTACATTTTATTGGAATAAGGATCGCAGTCCAACAAATTTAAATAAATTTAAATGAAACCATACAAACACAAAGGGTCTTTGGTCTATCTCATGATCATTCATAGCATGAAACAACATCTACGCATATTTAGAATTCAAATTCATTTAATCATTCTATTATTCAAGATAAGTCACACTTGAATTAATTATCTTCTTATAATTAATGAATTATTTATCTTAAATTCCTTTTTGAATTTCCTTGAGATTCTTCTCATCCATATTCCTTGTATGGTGTCTTTGTACTTTTGGAGGAAACCTGGGGAAATTCTATTTCTGTAATGTACATGGCGTGTAAGCTATATTACATGACATGTATTTCTTTTCACCCTTTATCCAAAGTACAGGTCTGGGTCTTTGGGGTGTTTTTATGTACTTTGGAAATTTTGTACTACACGGCGTTTAGATTAATATAACACGGCGTGTGCTTCCATGTTAAATGGTTAACGGCCAGGAAATCCCGTGTACGCAGTACCCAGCTTCTCCTTGTATACGGTTTCACCTGGACCGGATCAGACTACATGGTGTGTTGATTCAACATACACTCCATGTATTCTGGTTTCCACGCACCATTTAGTTCTGGTCAACATGGTGTATTAATAACTTAGGTATACTCGATTCACACAGCATGGTTTGGAGGACCAGTACCATTTCATTGAACCTAAGTACACAACGTGTAATTTTCACTATACATCGTGTATTCTTGTGTTGTACATACAGAATAAGAGGATCCTCCAGATGAGTTCCTCATTTTTATTTTAATCAAAGTTAAAATTAAAAGTCCATTTCTGTGATGTGAATCAAAAAACGAATGAGGAAGAACAGATATAATTCATTCTGTTTTATAGAACGATTTATTATGAATTGAATCAAATATGAATGTGTAAATTATCAACGAAAATTAAATAACTATAATCAACGTTGTAAACTCGCTCTGAAAGCATTTCAAGGTTCCGAGCATAGTGGAAGCTCGTGGGTAGATGTGACCACTTGGCTTTTTGTCATTAGCAATGATCAATCTAGGATCAATATGACAATAGATGCCATACACCACAGATCAAATCATAGAAATTGACAAAGAAGAAGAATAGTCTCGGAACCACAAATGATAATCATTATAGTCTAATTATAATTAATTTAATTAATTAACAAGAAGTAACTTTTATGTTGTTCTTTATTCATTGATATTTCTGATAACTTTTTGATTTGATTCGTTGTTGTGTCGTAGAAGCCAAGTGTAGACTTTTTCTAGAGGTGATCCACACATGCACCACGTATCTCTGGACGTCGCCAAAGAAATATCTTCGTGCTAGCATGGAGAAGCCTTTGTTTGAGTTGTCTGTATTAGATCGCCTTGATCCTATGGAGGTGGATCTCTCTCGGTCTTGAGAGCATTCTTGGAGGAAGGAGTTCATTCGGCCTTGAGAGGATTCTCCAGAATTGTTGTGCACAATGATTCTTAGGAAAAGTGTTGGGTTTGTGACGATATTTATAATCAGGTTTGAGGTTATAGATTTATGACAATAAATAAATGCATTACGTGTTTTATTTATTTCATTAACTATTATTAAAAACCCCCCATGTAGAATTATTAATTCCTTAACATGAACCCACGCTGATTATAATAAATATCATTTAATAAAACGATATCATTTCCTAAAAATCCTGACTAAAAAACCACATAGCGTGTAATCATTAATACACAGCGTGTACTTGTTTTTCATGAAAACTACACGGTGTGTACATTCAATGTACACAGCGTGTATATATTGTTTTACTTTTCCATTTCCTTTCAAAAATGAAAACTATAGGGTGTGCACATTCAATGTAAAGGGCATGTATATCTTGTTTCCATTTTTTTATTCCTCCAAAATTAAAACAATTTAGGATTCCTTGAATAATTATTAAACCACATATGGGAATAATCTTTATTGAACTTGAGATACTTGGATACACTTAGTGTGTGACCCTCTAGGCCTATTTCTCATTGGAAATAGGTGGGCTTGCCTAAAGTTGAATATTACTGTCTAGAAATGGGTGAAGGAACCCAAGGGAAAGAATTGGATGCCTCATTGACGTGTCTCCTCATAGGAATGCTTACCGTGTAATTTAATCCCTTTGTCTCAATACCTCATCAAGCAAGTTTCATGGAAGTGTCATAAACCTATATGCTTGATCTGTCATTCTTTGACTTCCGGAAATAAACTCATCGTGACACCATGGCCATGGAATTTGGGTGACAGTTATATTTCAATCAAAGGGCCCAAGGTATCTACTTCCATAAATATGGAAGGGAAAAATCCTTCCTTGACTTATCCATTAATATAATGTCATTCGTGATGCACCCAACGTACCCTACTTCCCATCAACCATCTTCGTGACAGTTTTCATCAGTAAATCTAAGTGCGCGAGTCATGACATGAGTTAATGATAATCTTCCAGTCTAAGGATCATTACACATGCTCGTAGATAGAAATGTTTGATGACACCAAGACATACAGAATTACTACTGGCGGGTCTGTTCTCATAATCTCCCATCTTAGAGATTACCAAGTGTGAACTCCATGAGAGTGAGTCTTGTCTTCTTACAAGTACTCACACATGACGATCTGTATACTATGTGTCTTATCATAGTATGTCATCCAACTGTATAACTTTATTTAATAATATTTTTATAGAATTTCAAGGTTCTCATCATAGCGGGGATCTTCCATAACCTTATTAATGAAACAAATATTCCCGGACATTATTATATTATAGTCATTTAGAACAGTGAACAATATATAATAAGGGTATATTCACGTAATAAAATAACAAATAGTTTGTTCTCAGGACACCAAATCTAACAGAAACATCATTGTTTCATGAGAAGGCAGTTCATTGTACACCTAAACAGTAAGTTCGTTACCCATTAGATGGAATTATGTGTATGTGTGGATCAAAACCATAACATAAAAACATATAAGTATATTTATGATCCTTTTTTGTAACATAATCCCGGAATAAGTATATTTTAGAGGGTGTATAATTGAAATAAAACTAATGATTTTGAGGAAAGATGTTACCTCTTCTTTTGGAAACTCCATTTGGTTTCCACCAAAGGGACTACTTGGATGGATTTATGACCAAATTGATGCTTAATGGTATAGGGAAATTATTTTTATGATATATTAGGAAGGTCATGGTTGGGTAAAAGTGACTTCAGAGGTCTGAGGAAGTGGGAGAGGATAGTTCCTTTTATAGTGAAGGAGGAGTGGCACTCTTGTATATTTTTGGAAAATGAATTACACCAAAAGTTTTATCATATAATATGGATATATTAGTGGTCCACATTAGATAAAATGAAGTACATGGTCTGAATATGACAATAAAATGGATTTTTTAAAAGTTCCTAGGTCATTTATTACCATAGGTTTATGGTTTAGTCCCTTGTTAAGCTTAATTTCACCTTAATTTTTGTAATTAATTTTAATTACATTCAATAGTATTTTTGATAAAAAAAACTAAAATGAACTTATTAGAAATTATAAATTATGATAATTCCAAATATGTAATCCATTTTTCTATATTATATTCAATTAATTTGTATCAATTAATTTAAATTCAATCACACAGATAGGATTATAATATATGTTTTGAAAATAAAACATTAAAAATATTGATATATTTTTTATCCAATTTCAAATGGAATTTTATTAAAATTACCAAAATTGGATTAATTAATAAAAAATTATATAATTAATATTTAAAATCAATTTTATAATAATTAAACTTATCAATAAATTTGAAAAAAATAGTTTTCAATTAAAATCCTGTATTTTTCAATATTCATTAAAAAATGAAACTTAATATAACAATACAAAAAATTCACCCAAAGATAATTTTTATATTATTATTTAAAATATGAGGATTATTTTTACATAGTAAATTTATAAAAGCATAAAAAAACTTGATTTAAAATAGGTTCTTCATTAAAAGAAGGTAAAGCTTCCTGTAAAAAATATTGGGTTTTATGCATAATATTGGGTTTCTTATTATCCTATGCCTATAGAATCTTTTGGAAGAATAAAAAAATAATTAATTTGATATATGAAATATAAATTTACTATAAAAACTCTAAAAAAGTGACTAGAAACTATTTTTATTAAATCGGGTGTTGTGTGTATTGTAAATCTATCAACAAATTTAAATTTATTTTAAATTGAAAATATGGTAAGGTTGTGGGGTGATACATTAATAACTCCTATGAAAATTTCTTCCCCAAAATTTCATGGGCATTACTCTCAAAATATGTGGTTATTTCACAGTTATGTAATCCTAAATTTCCCAATTTCCTTCTTCCATTTTTTGATTCCTCTGGAGTACCTTTATCAGATGAGTCATCTGATTCCTCAAAACATGTTCTATGATATTAGAAATATATATGGGTTTTTTCCAATATAAATGGTCTCGTTCTAACTCTATCCCACAAGAGACAAGAACATGAATTGGGTTTTTCATGTACATTCTTTGTAGTGATATACGGAACACATTGTGTACCTATGAAAGATATGGTGTCATTTCCAAATGATAAGCAACAACTACAAGCATTTCAAGAATATATATGGTTCAAATGTATGTAGTAAAGTGTTTTACTATCTTACTGAACTATATAACACACTTCCATGGAGATAAGTTCAAGAAAACATGATCTCAAACTTGGACCTCTAAACCTTTCCTCGGATTATTATCAAAACACTTTTGTCTGCATTGATATTATTTAATATGGTCTTGAATATCCTTTACTTTTTCATAGTCTCTTCAACATGTTCTAATCCTAATAGATTATTTTCAAAAACTCTATACCATCAAATTTTAGTACAATATCTCTTTATATATAATTCTTTATACAACGCCATTTGAATACTTGAATGGGAACTGTTTTTATAGGAAAACTCTACCAAAGGTAATTACTGATCCCAAATACCTTGAAAGTCAAGTGATCATGGCCTAAACATTTTTTCTATTGTTTGAATTATTCTTTCATACATTCCGTCTGTATGTGGATGGTTGGTAGTGCCCAATTGAAGTTTGGTATCAGGACCCGCAAGAAGTGTCTTCGACAATTTTGAGTTAATTAGGGATATCAATCTAAAACAATTAATATTTTTGAACCATTAATTCTTACAACTACAGTAATATATATAATTTTTAGAATATAAAAAGGCAAGTCTTCTCTTATAGAATGGAAATGTGTAGATTTTTTTAGCCTATCAACAATAACCCATATTGAATATTTCCTTCTGGGAGTCATCCATAGTCCCTTAAAAAGTCCATGGTAATTTCATATCTTTTAAACATAGGATTAGGAAGTGGTTGTATTAGTACTTTAAGATGTCTCCTCATAACTTTAACTATCTAGGAATCCAAACATATGGACACATAATATGTAATTTCCCACTTCATGTTATACCAAAAAAAATGTTCTTTCAAGTCCCAATACATCTTTGTGCAACCAGGATGTATAGATTAATTTGATCAATGGGCAGCATCCAATAATTCCATTTTTATATTTGTATTAGATAGAACACATAGCCTTTTTAAAAAAAAATTAGAATACCATCTTCACAAACAAATTCTTTTAATTTTACATAATTCATAGAATTTATTTTCGTCTAAAATCCCTCACCATCATATTGATAATTCTTTATCCTCTATAATTAATATGGTTGTGAAATCATTAGATAAATGATCAATGTCTCTCCATATTTTTAAATTCCCATATCCATTGTTTCTATATCAATGAAAATAGGATCCTTATTAAACTTTGTCTAGTTTATAACCCCATTTTCCTTTATAATCAATGCATCTTCTCCCTTATCTGGTTTTGTTGGGTGGTAGTATATTGAGAATATATAAACCTTGAGTAACTCGAGCCATCAAATTTGTCTCATATTGAGCTCTTTATAAGAGAATATGTATTTAAAGATTTCATGATCAAGGTATATTTCACATATTTCAACATATATATAATTTATTCACATTTTCAAAGAGATAATTACATCCACTAACTAAAGATCATTGGTTGGATAGTTTTGTTCGTGTGTCTTCAATTTCCTTAATGCATTAAAAATAACATTATCATTTTTCATTAGGACACAACCAAGTCCCTTTTTCCATGCATTATAATATATGACAAACTCATCACTCCCATATGGTTGAGTCAAAATAGAATCATTGGCTAATAATCTCTTCAGTTCATCAAATCATTCTTCACATACTAGTAGCCATACAAACTGAACCCCTTTATATGTAATCTTTGTTAAAGGGTTTTATGATCAGGTAAAATTATGAATAAATAACTTATAGAAACCTAAAAAACCAATGAAACTACATATATAGGTTATGTTTTTTGGCATAAACCATTACTTGAATACCTTTTTATTTGCATGATCAATTGATATTCCATCCTTGGTGATAATAACCCCTAGAAAAGAAACTTATTGAAGCCATAAATTTAACTTACTAAATTTCTCATATAACTATTCCATTATAAGAGTCTTACGGATGACCTGCATTGTAAAGACCCATAAATTATATATATATTTTTTAATTTTATGGAATTATTACAGGACTGAAAAAATTCTGACATGTGATTCTGAGGCCCGGAGAGCCCAAAATGGAATTTTGAATGTTTTTTAAGGTACGTTCAATAAACGTGTAGGAGGGAATTTCTAACTTTTGAATAGGTGCATAGATTAAAAAACCAAGATCCCCATTGAATTTGTTGTGCTGGGATTCACTTAGGTAAAGATTCACATCTACTAACAATGGTTGGATGAAAAAGTTAATTTTTGTACTCTTTAGAAAAAATAAAAAAAAACTAATTGAGTTATTTTATTGTTTCTGCAACTATTGAGAGGAAGATATCGGAACCACAGTGTAACATCATAAATTAAATAAGAGACATTTAATGACACGTCCCTTTGGATGTGTTACCAGAACATTCATGTATTAGACGTTCATTAATTTCATTTCATTAATTAAACATATCAATTAATGAAAAAATGTGTGGTTTATTTTATTTAATCAAACCTTTCGCATGGGAACTGGGAACCCATGGCAGGAACCTCGGACAAAACTCTAACAACTTTCCTCTCCAACGAGGAACAGTGGACGAATGACGACAATTGGGGGAATCAATCTGGGGATCGTTGAATAATGACGAATGACTTCAAAAAAGGATTACTTCCATCATCCGCAATGGATTCCATTGAATCTGGGTAGGGGGTTTACATGTTTAACATCTCTCTTTCCCTGTTCTTGAATAATATGAAGAATTTGTATCAACCAACCAACATGTTGATCCGTATTTTGTTCTTTATTGCGGGAGGTTTATGTGGGGTTCAATTATGGGGTTTTAGTGATTATTATTCTTCCCCATGTTTAAGAGCTAATGCGGAGGGTTCATAACAATCCAAATAAGACTCAGACCCTCCATCATTCTTGGTTTATGTGTGTTCTTTGTGTGCGACTGAGCAACGTGGTGGTAAGATGAAACTAACAGCCTCGCAACGAAGGTGGTGACCCGGGAGGCCCATAGGCGCAGACAAGAAAGAAAACGGACAACTGAAGCATCTCTATTGGCTTTTGGAAAGCAACCACCGTCTTGGCCCCACCGAAGGCAGTGGGAGGTCGAGCTGGCCATGTGGAGGAGCGGTGCCCGCAGACGTCGTGGAGATAGGAGCTACGGCCAGTCGGGCCATAGTGGTGGAATGGCGTGGCGCCGCCATGCCACACGGAGAGAGGAGCGGCCCACTCGACTAGACCAACAATCAGATCTATCCAGATGTTTCTAAAGAAGGGGCGGCACCGCCAGCTGGCCGAAAAAGATGCACCACACCCAGTCAGTGCGTTAAGAAACCGGCCCGCATCTGCACTGGTCAGGTTTTCCAGGCGGGTTGGACCCATTGTTTGGTCCAGAACCACGAGTCGATCCATATCTATGAGTGGGTTAGGGTATTCCAGTCGGGTCGTACTCATGGTCCCAATTGGTCGGCCAAGATGGACCCCTACCGGACCCTAACCCGACCGGTCCCATTTTTCAAAATTGGGCGTATCTCACAAACTGGGCGTCTGATTGACATGTCGTCAGTGGAGTGAGGACCATCGTGACGAGGAGGTACATTTAAGATACTCCACTTCAGTTTTGGCATAATTTATAGTATTTCTTGGTTGGATTGGACTCAAATCTACCCAGACCCTATTTACCTTGTTGCCTATATCTTACAGACCAGGCATCTGATTGACACGTCGTCTGTCGCGTTAGAACCCTTATAAAGAGGTGGTCCTTCGGTTTACTTATTCATGAGACTTAGTGGTTGATGAAATATGACCAGTGGCTTGAGGAGCAGTTTCTTGGGAACTCAAAAGCACTAAGTTCATGAATCCTATGGCTGACTGTCAAGTGAGAGCGACTCTTCAAGGATCGACAGCAGAGCGAACCCATGTAAATCGGCAGTACTGTGACCCTATGTGGATCGATAGTAGTGATATCATGTGTGGATCGTCAGGAGTGAGACCCTATGTGGATGGACAGTAGTTTGACCCTATCTGGATCTACAATAGAGAAACCCTATGTGGATCGACAGTACGATGATGTTGTGTGGATCGACAGTAGTGCAACCCTGTATGGATCGACAGTAGAGAGACCCTGTGTGGATCAATTGTTTAGAAACCCTTCGTAGATCAGAAGTATAACCTATAATCAAAATAAAATGATCTAGATAAAGAATAATCATCGTTATTCTTATTTTCTAAGTTTTATACCTCATGTGAGTTGTCTCTTACTTTGTTCTTTTTTATTGAGATCATGCTTTGTGGTTTTTCCTTTGTGGAATTCTGAGAGACTTTTAGAGGTATTGGGGTCCCTACTGAGTATTGTTATACTCACCCCTGCATGGTTTTTTCCCACACCTTGTACTGTCTTGTGAAGGTGAAGTACGAATTGACTAATACTTTGGAGAGCTAGGGCTAGATGGTATACGAAGGTAACTGATTGACATGGTGAGCCACAGTGACAAGTTGTACCTACCCTTCAGGTAGGATCCTTGGTGAATGATATCTAGAGATTGTTTTTTTATTTTGTAGTACTACTCTTTCATTTGGTCTTGTATACTAACCCCTTTACATTCATTACTTAATTTTACTTTTAGTGGTGGATTTTAGTAGTGGTTATACATTTCTTCTTTCTATTGTGTTTTACTTGTTTGTAGTGTGCCCTGTCTGTGTGTGTATAGTTTTAAAGGCAATGTCTTCCCATTTTGGGTTTTGCCTTTCTGTTTCTATTCACCAGCCCCTAGCCTATACAAGGTGGGCTTGGGGTAGTTGCGGTGCAGGCCTGGAGAGATGGGTTGTGATAATGTGGTATCAAAGGGAGAAATGTTCTACCAGAAGAACTAAGAGTATGTGTTTTCAGTGGATTAATAGTGTTAAGTGTCTTGAGTTTGAATCAATACACCAGGACCCTGAGTTATGATTTATAACACGATACATGAAAACACTATTTGCGTGTGTTTTGAAAATGTTTTTCTTTTGATATCTTTTTAGTCAACTCACCTGGTATAACTTATTGAATATGGTGCATATGTTTCTTTACAGGATGTTGTCTCGTAGACATCCAACTAGGAATCCAGTGAGAGATCACTTTTATGTCCCACCAAGAAATGAGGAATTGGTGCAGGGCCCTCTTACAGGGGTAACACCTTCGGGTGGTTCACCAGTAACACCAACACCCATGGGGCAGTAGTTGCCCCCAGCCCCACCAGCTGACTATGCATGACGACTGAGCACATTGCAAGAGTTCTAGAGATAGAGGCCTCTGAGGTTTTGAGGAGAGAAAAATCCATAGGCAAGTGAGGACTGGCTAGAGGATGTAGCATTGGTTTTCTGTTTGGTCAAGACACCAGCATACCAGATGGTGATCCAAGCTACTAGACTCATTCAGGGAACAGTATGGAGATGGTAGAGCCTGAATTTATAGATGCATGAGGATAAAACTCTTTCCTAGTTGGACTTTAAGAGCCTATTCAAGGCGGATTTTATACCAATGACACTATAATCTATGTGTATTTAGGAGAAACTACACTTATATCAAGGCATCCTAACAATGACCCGGTTCTCAACGATATTCACTAACCTCTCTCACTACTCCACCTACATTGTATGTGACCCTTTCGTTAGGGCCCAAACCTTTGAGAAGGTTCCATGAAAGGGTATTAGAGCATCTATTATATAACTTAAAATCCTGACGCAGGATGGATTTCTAGATTGAGCACTATTGGTGGAGAGCTTTCTAGATGAGAAGGTACCGATGGTGAGAGCCCCCATCAGACAACAGGCAGAAGAGTCATCTGCAACAAGCAGTAGGCAGATGACCAAGAGGTCCAAGTAGTCCATACATTCTGGAGGATGACCCCATGGAGTAGGATTGGAGGTGAGAATCTCACAAAGCAGAGGAGGTCAGCAGAGGAGTAGACTGTGCTACTCATGTGGCAGGCAAGGTCACATGGATTGTGACTGCCCGACCCATCGTACTGATGATCAGAAGATGATTGAGGGACCACCAAGTATGTGGAAGAGGTTCGAATGAGGATTTCCACAGGGAAGTGGATGTGGCGGTGGAGTAGGTCGTGCAGCAGGTAGAGGACGACAGTTTGAGTTACTACCACCACGACCCCCAGGTGGTCCACCGCGACCCTAGAGAGAAGGTTTATAGGGAAGAGCTCAGCTTCATGCGATAGAGGCCTATGACCACGATGTTATGGAGATGATTTGAGGTATGATCTGTGTCTACTCCACCCTAGCTATAGTTCTTGTAGACACAGGTTCCAGTCACTCTTTAATTTCCATGGATCTTGTTCGGAGCTCAGAGATTCCGATGGAGCAATTGGCTCGATCTTTATGTTCGGAGACTCCTATTGGAGAGGATTCAAGGATTTCACATTGGTGTAGGTACTGTGATATTACTCTAGGAGGTGAGATCTTCAGCATGGATCTCCTTGTAGTAGTTTCTAGGCCTTATGATGTCATCTCGGGTATGGACCGGCTATCCATTGTCCATGCTTAGATCAACTATTTTTATTGCAAAGTGTGGTATTTCTGCAATGATGGTACTATGTTTTCCTTCCCTGGTGAGAAGGGAACCTTTGCAGCACAAGATGGACTTTCTCGGAGGAGGGTGAAGCCGATCACTCATCAGTTAGCTAGCCTTGCCCTCGATGTAGTTGATGAGGGGAGTCTGACCTATCCTGTAGTGGTGGACCATTATGTGGATATCTTTCGTGAGGATTCTATGGGACTACCTTCTCGCAGATAGGTAGACTTCTACTACAACCTATACCCCGGGACGACACTGATATCTAATCCAGCATATCTGATGGCTCTTGTGGAGATTTGTGAGTTGAGGGTACAATTGTAGGACTTGTAGAGGAAGGGGTACGTAATACCTAGTGTCTCTCCTTGGAAAGCCCCAATTTTTTTCTCCAATAAGTCAGATGGGAGTTTGAGGATTTACGTGGACTATCAGTGCCTGAACCAGGTGAATATGAAGAACAAATATCATCTCTCGATTATTGATGATCTCTTTGACCAACTGAAGGGATTAGATTGGTTTTTGAAGATAGACCTAAGATCATTCTATCATCATATTAGGGTATGGGATGAGGACATTCTGAAGACAACCTTTAGATTCTGGTATGGCCACTATGAGTTCTTGGTAATGCCTTTCAGCATGACCAACGCTCTGGCAGTGTTCATGGGACTCATGAGAAGGATCTTCCATCCTTACCTAGATCCATTTGTGGTGGTCTTCATTGACTACATCTTGGTATACTTGGCATCGTAGGAGGATCATACCATGCATTAGCAGATAGTTCTAGATACACTCCAAGAGAAACAACATTATGGGAACCTCCCGAAGTGCAAGTTCTAGATATGGGAAGTCCATTTTCTGGGGCATATTATCCTGGAGTCTAGAGTTACAGTGGATATAGAAAAGATATAGGTAGTGCTTTCTTGGGATCCACCTAGTAGTGTGACCAAGTTTTAGAGTTTCCTAGTATTTTCTGGGTACTACCGAAGATTTGTACCTGACCTTTCCAGAGTATCATCACCCTTGTTATCTTTTACAAAGAAGGGGTATCCCTTCATATGGATGGAGAGATTTTGGTAGAGTTTCTACGAGCTGAGGTAGAGACTAATGAGTGCCACCGTCTTGAGGCTACCAGAAGAGGGATTTGGATATGTAGTCTACTGTGACGCATTAGTGACTGGACTAGGATGTGTCCTAATGTAAGAGTGAGCAGTGATCACTTATGACTCACAACAGCTGAGGCAACAGGAGCAGAACTACGTGACCCATGACCTAGAGTTAGTAGCAATGGTATTTTTGTTGAAGATGTGGTAGCACTACTTGATGGGAGAATGGTTTATTATCTACTACAATCATAAGAGTCTCAAGTATATTTACTCATAGAAGGACATAAACTAGAGACATTGGTGATGGATGGAGTTCCTCTAGGACTATAAATTTGAGATAGTTTACACTCCTGGGAAGGGAAACATAGTAGCAGACGCAGTCAGCAGGAGGTCGTGTCTACACCTTCTGAGTGAGATGACAGAGCATCTTGTCACATTGTAGAAATCCTCCGTGTATTGTGATAGAGTAGCTTACCTATAGACTATGACTGTCACTCCCTTACCCCTTCAGTGAGTTCGGGAGGCACAAGTCTAGGACGTTGACTGCAAGGCCGTACATGCTCGGATATCCTACAGACATGCTTCTGATGGATTTTTTATAGGTGGGGACCACGTCATCCTTTTTAGAGGATACACCATGGTACCGGTGATGTTTTGGGAGGAGGTGTTGAGGGAATTCCATACATCCCCTTTGGCAGTACATCCTGGTGCGGTGAAGATGTAATAGGACCACCAACATCATTACTAGTGGCCAGCGATGAAGAAAGCAGTAGCGGAGTTCATTTAATGATGCATCACTTGTTAGCAAGTGAAGGTCGAGAACCATGTTCCAGTCAGCCCATTTCCTACCCATATGAGAGTAGGGGTCAGTAGAGGTCTTGGGACACCTATACGTCTAAGAGATAATATAGCTTCATGGGATACCATCGACAATCTTTTCATATTGCGATGCTCATTTTACATCCTAATTATTGAATGGATTACAAGAGGCATTCGAGACTTAGCTATGCTTGAGAAACTCCTTTCACCCATAGACATATAGTTAGATGGAGCAGACCATACAGACACTTGAGAACATGATTTTTGATTTAATCATTGATTTTGACCACATTTGGGAGGACCACCTGCCACTGTTGAAGTTCTCATACAACAACAATTATCACTCCTCCATCAGCATGACACCATTTGAGGCTTTTTAAGGGAGACATTTTAGAGCAAATCAATGCTGGACAGACCTGGGGGAGTCAAAACTTATGGGTCCAGAGTTGGTACTAGCTACCACTAGAAATGTAAAGATCATCCAGGATCAGATGAAGACTGCACAAAGTAGTCAGTAGCCTTATGCTGATATGATATGAAGACCCTTGGAGTTCGAGAAGGGAGACCATGTTTTTGTATAGGTCTCACCTTGATGAGGATTGCGGAGATTTGGTTGGGGTGGAAAGTTATCTTCGAGGTTTTTTGGACCTTTCCAGATCCTGAGAAGAGTTGGAGACGTGGATTACCACCTAGCTCTTTCCCAATAAATATACTGAGTGCACAACGTTTTCCATGTGTCGCAACAGAGGAGATATGTGCATGATCTGTCACATCTCATCCACTAGGTTGAGATGGACATTGACAACGGGGTGAAATTCGTGGAGATATTGGTGGAGATAGAGGATCAACATGAGTGGGGCCTATGGGGGAGGTTGATTCCTCTAGTGTGAGTTTGATGGTATCACGGGAACCTCCTGGTGAGCACATGAGAGTAGGAGGCTTAGAATCATGATCAGTACCCACATTTTCTTTCTTATCCATTTTTGTGGATTTCGGGGATGTAAATCATTAAGGTGGAGATAATGTAAAGACTTGAAAATTAAATATAATTTTTTTAATTGTACAAAATTATTAAGAGACTTCGAAAATTGACGGCACATGATTACGAGGCCTGGAGAGCCAATAAAGGAATTTTGAACTTTTTTTAAGGTTTGTTTAGTAAATGTGCGGGAAGCAATTTCTATCTTTTAAAATAGTGCACAGATTAAAAATTTGAGGGAATCATTGAATTCATAGTGCCGAGAGTCACTTAGGTTAAGCTTAACATTGATTAGCAAGGTTCGAATGAAAATGATAATTTTTGGTCTTTTCAGAAAAAAAAATAATAAAATAACTAATTGATTTATTTTATCCTTTCTAAAACCATTGAGTGGCGGATGGCGGTACTGTAGTGTAATGAAAAACATTAAATAAGAAGAATTTAATGACCTGTACCTTTGGATGTGTAACCACAATGTTCATTTATTAAAGGTTCATTAATTGTGGTTCATTAATTAAGAATATTAATGAACGAAACGTGGTTCGGTATCTTTTATTTAATAAAACCTTTTTCAGGGGAATTAGAAACCCATGGGAGGAACGTTTGACCAAATTTTGATGACATTCCTCTCCAACGAAGAATAGAGGATGAATGATGACCATTGGGAGAATAAATCTAGGGATCAACGAACAACGATGAACGACTTCAAATGTGGATTCCTTCCATTGTCCACAATGAATTCCACCAAATCCAGGTAGGGTGTTTAGATGTTTAATATATCACTTTCCTAATTCTTGAAAAATATGATGAATGTTGATCAACTGACCAATGGGTTGAACCGTGTTTTGTTCTTTATTGCATGAGGTAGATGGTGGGTTTCATTATGGGGTTTTAATTATTATTATTCTTCCCCATGTTTAAGCACTAATGCAGAGGGCATGGTCCAATCAGAATAAGACCCAGACCCTCTTCCATTAATGGTTTATGTGCATTCTTTGTGATTTACTGGGAAATGTGGAAGCAAGACGAAACTAAGGGCCTCACAGTGAAGACAACAACATGGGAGGCCCATAGGTGTAGACGAGAATGAAACCATACCATCTCTGGTGGCCCATGGAAGCAACCCATGGAATGGTGGCTCTGGAAACTGGTGGTGCTGGCTAGATGAGCTAGCCATGTGAAGGAGCATTTCCCGCAGGCAGAATGGTGGCAGGAGTCGCAGCTAGCGGGGTCGTAGTGGTGGAATAGCGTGGCGCCGACGAGCAGCACGGGGAGAGGAGCGTCCTACTCTAGCCGCTCGGCTGGACCAATGACCGACTCCAACTAGTTGTTTCGGATAAAGGGGGGCCCCCAATTCCACTATTGTAGACACCATAAAATGTGTTCCAAGCACTTCTCCACAAAATTTCATCAACCAAGCTTGAAAAGTTTGCAGTGCGACTATGCATTTTTCATGGGGGTCAGTGACGGTAGCGAAGGCACTGACCCAAAGGGCCGAAACCGCAGCCCGACACGGAGCCCATGTAGGGGTGTGGGGGTGTGTCCCCTGCAGTATAGAGCATTTATTTGGATAAGTCCCTAAAGTGGCACCCAAGTTACCTACACGCAAACACATGCACGCCACCGTGTTGGAGCTAATTGAAGTATTAATTTTGGCTAAGTCCTCAAGCTGTCACCCTAGTCTATCCAAATCAGTGGCGGTGCATAAGTATACTTGGTCCCCACCCATAAAAAACGCAGCCACCTACATGCCATGATTTTGTCGCGCAACCTACTTGCACTCCCAATTCCATTTTTCATAGGGTCCTGTTTTTTCATATAAATAGACCCTTGGGGGCTTTATATGTACAGAAGAATTTCCCTGAATCCCAATTTCTGCTCTGGTTGCCCTGGTGCTTCTATCAAGTCTTCCTAAACATTCAAAGTAGTTCTTCAATAACTTGAGAGGAGGATTTAAAGGAGGATCATTGTACTTAAGTACTTTTAGTGTTTGAAAACCATAACACTGGCGTGCCTAAAGAGCTCAACCTCCTTAAATCAAAAACACTTGCGCACCACCTATTATTTTTTTAGGAAATTGAGCGCCCCAATTCTGGGACCACCTGTGAATAATCCTAAAGTCATGATCCAAGTCTCGCCCAAGTATTACCATAATGGTTTTTCGTCTCTTAAGAAAATGTCAGGTCACCCAAGTCAACTTGTGCGCCCATACTTGTTCACACTTATCTACATGAGAACCCTTCTTTGATTCACTTACTCCCTTCTGTCTACAATCCATCAATCCCTCTTCAAAGACATCCATGGCAAGGCTTCTTCTTCATTGGATCCCTTGTTTGAAATGGATTTTGTTGAGACCTCCAGAATAACCTCCTGACATATCAAAACTTTTAGAAAGACACATAAGTGTTTCTCCAATTTGGGTTTTTATATCTTCAGTCCGATGTTTCCCACATTTTCTTCACAATGGGGTTAGGATTCATGGAGCGTCTATGGGTTTTTATATCCATAGTCGCATGGACCATTCTCCTAGGAACAATGCTGTGAATTTCTCAGTTTTGAGGAGGGTTTGGTTCCTGACCTCTCCCTTCTCAAAGAGATAACCTGAAACCTTAGGTCTTTTAGTAGGGAAGGTATGGTTCACACCTAATTTTCCTTTTGAACAAAGGATAAGTCTCCCTCTCTACCAGGATAAGTTTTTGGGTATCCATTCTGGTGTAAGCCCCTAACCTTTATCCCTTCTTCCTTTCATTGGACCCTTTCCTAATGTATTGTGAATAGAGGGAAGGCTCGTCGCCTCACCCTCACACACCCTTGCCACCGTAATCTCTCTCTCCTCCACCTGCGGAGGAAGAAAAGAGTGTGTATCATTGTTGAATATTTCACATCCTCTTGTTTCTCACACCAATCATGACTCACTTGGGCTTAGAGATTTGTGATGATTACAGTATGTGCAAAAATACTCAAACAAATGAACTGTGAGGGTTCTGATTCCTTTCACAAGGATACGTAGGTATCCCATTTTATGGGTACGATCCCAATATCAAAACAAACCATCATCTCCCTAGATGAAAATAAATTCTAGAGTTCCCCTCTTAGTAGCTTAAAAACTAGTATCTTCATAATTATGATTAAAAGAATCTTCAAATAGTATATTAGAGGATACCATGGATGGAGAACCTAGAATACATATGGATATCTCTATTAATGAAGAACTTTGAATACATACTGATGATTTCAAATTTTAAACATGTTAATAAGTGATTGTAAATTCCAAGGGAAACTTTTTTTATACTTGGTGAATTAATAAGGATTCATGAAAATATCTTAAATTTATAAAGAGAGCCTCAAGGTAGACAACAATTCCCCCCAAAAGGGTGTGGTGAGTCTGACCTCACATCCTCTTGGATAATGCACGTTCCTAAGTATTGTAATGTTTTAACTTAACAGACACCTACCTTTGGAAATCAAGTCCACTTTGGATAAAGAACTATTGGAAGTTTTTAGTTCTATAAATAAATCCAATGGAAACTGCCTGGAATCAGTGACTCTTAAAACTAGAACACATGTTTCAAGGAACTACAAAACAACCACCAGTTAACCAAACCAAACACACCGCATCTGGTCAGTGCATCTAGTAACCAGACTGCATCTGCGTGGGCTGGGTTTTCTAGGTGGGACAAACCCACCATCCGGGCTGGACCCCTACCAGACCTGGACCTAACCGGTCCGATTTCTCTAAATTAGGTGTATCTCAAAAATCAGGTATCTGATTGACGTGTCGTTAGCAGTATGAAGACCCTCGTGATGAGATGACCCTCTTGAGATATTCCACTTCATTTTTTGAAGAATTTGGAGTATGACTGGGTTGGATTGGACCCAATCCAATCGGGCCCTATTTACCTTTTTTCCTATATCTTACAGACCGGGTGTCCGATTAACGCATCGTTTGTCACATTGGAACCCTTATGACAAGGCGGTCCTTCAGGTTACTTCTTTTGGAGACTTTATGGTGGTTTAAATAAAACAAATGTCTTGAGAAGACACTGATAGGGAACTCAAGCGCACTAACTGCCGGAATCATGTGGCTGGTTGTCAAGTGAGAGAGACCCTTTTTGGATCGACAATAGAGTAACCCTGTATGGATCCGTAGTGGGGAGACCCTGTGTGGATCGATAGTAGTGTGACCCTGTGTAGATATTCAGTAGTGCAACCCTATGTGGATCGATAGTAGTGTGACCCTGCATGGATCAATAATACAATGACCTTGTGTGGATCTACAGTTGTGATACCCTGTGTGGATCAACAGTAGAGAAACCTTGTGTGGATAAAAAGTAGACTGACCCTATATAGATCGATAGTTTAGTGACCCTTTGTGGATCACCAGCAGAACCACTCTATAGAATAAAATTATCTAGCTGATGAATAATCATATTTACTCTTGTTCTCTATTTTGTATACCTGGTTTGAGTTTTCCCTTACTTTGTTCTTTGTGATTGAGATCATGATTTTTGGATTTTTCTTTGTGGAATTCTGAGAGACCATTGGGGGTCTCGGGGTCCCTACTGAGTATTGATATACTCACCCCTACATGATCTTTTACCTCACCTTGTTGTTTCTTGTGCAGACAATGGACAAATTCACTGAGACTTTGGAGAGCCAGGGCTAGACGGTACACGGAGGTGGCCGATTGAAGTGGTGAGCCAAATTGATGAGCTTTACCTAACCTTCAAGTAGGATCCTTGTAGGATGATCTCTGGTGCTTGTTTTTTTTCCTTTTTAAGTATTACTCTTTCATTTGGGCTTGTATACTGACCCCTTTACATTTATTACTTAATTTTACTCTCACTGGTGGTGTTTAGTAGTGTTATATTTTACTTCTTTCTATCATGTCTTACTTGTATGTAGTGTTCCCTATCTGTGTGTGTACAAGTTTAAAGGAAATTCTTTCCCTTTTTTGGTTTTTCCTTTTTGGTGATTGTCACCAGCCCCTAGCCTATAGATAGTGGGATTGGATTAGTCACGGCACGAGCCCCGGGGGACGGGTCATGACATGCATGTGATTCTCATGGCCCTTATAGCATTTATAATTCAAAATAATATCATAAATGAACACCAAAACAAAATTGTGAAGATATTCCTTGAATACCTTTTTCATTATGTTTATAAAAATAGTGGGTGCATTAGTCAATCCAAATGGTATTACTATAAACTCATTATGTCCATACCTTATCCAAAAATATTTCACTGGAATATATTTTTCTTCACACTCAATTATTGATACCCAACATGGAGATAAATCTTTGATAAATATTGGGGTCCTTGAAGTTGATTGAAAAAGTAATCAAATAAAGGAAAGGGATACTTTTTATTTATTGTAATATAATTGATTTCCCTATAAGAAATTCACCTACACATGTATCCATATATATTTTTAATAAATATGAGAGGGGTCTCCATATTGAACCACTAAGAATAATAATTCCTTTATTACCCAAATCCTAAACTTATTTCTTCGACTCCACTAATTGTATAGTGTCCATTTTGTAGTGTTTATTTTAAATTTCCCTTTCATCAGGTATTAAAATCAATAGAAAATTTAACCTCATGATCTGGAGGTATTTCCATGTAATTCCTCATGAAATACATCAATATATTCATTTATAATAGGTATGTACTCAGTTTTAAGATTACCTTATACTTCCATAGCTGTTGTTTTCTCTTCTTCCCTAAGAATATCATTCAGTAGAGATATTGGGTGTGGATCTAGATAATAATAAAGTGTGTAAGAATCTACAATCAAGATAAAGGATTATATATCATCATCATAAATTTTATTTTTCATATTTTTATAATAAATTTTTCATCATATTTCGAGATCCAGTACAAACTGAGGATAATATCAAAGTCAAAAGTAGGTATGATAATAAGGTTATCATGTAAACCATGTTTATGTATCATAAGAAAAACATCGTGACACATTTTTATTACAATGATACATCCCTTGAGTGTTTTGATGGAAACCTCCCTTAATAAATCAAAAGTGAAATGTATGATTATTTAGAAATTTGGGTAGTTAAAAAAGAGTGTGATGTTCCAGAATCAAATAAGGAATTGTCAAAATCTGAATTTAGGATTAATGTACCTACCACCAAATCATTTGATACATCTACCTACAGTGTAGAGATCGTGTAAGCTTGGCCACCTCCCCTTGGCCTCGTATATGGTGGATTTCCTTGGCTCATGGGGCATTCATTTTAATAGTTCCCTATATCCCAATAGATGAAAAATTGTAAAACAAAGTTTTCCTTCTTTCCTTAACACTCATAAGCCTAGTTAACCCAATAACCACACTAATAACAAATTCCTAGTCCCCTTAAACATTTCCCAATGTTCCTTTTTCCACAGTTTTCACAAGATGGAAGATGTTGAGTTTTTATATTCTTCTTGGGAACAAGATATTTTTAATGATTATCATATGTCCTATTTTTCAATTTGTTTCACTTGAATATATTTATTCTAGAAAATTCCTTCCCCATTTTTATGTCACATAAAATTATTTATTCATATGATGAATAATTTTGAGAAACAGTTTCCCTTCAAATATTTGGATTAAGACCTCCAATGAAGTGGTGGAACTTGTACTCTATGTCATGTATATAATATATAGAATACCTAGATAACCATGTTATTGTAGCTTCATAATATTTAACACTCTCTTCATCAATTTTATTTATTCTAAGGATATTCATATTTATCTCAATTTATTGTTCATGAGGGAATTAATTATCTATGAATGTCTTTTTAATGGGTTTTCATTCCATGAGTTCTATTTCTTCTTCCACCCTGGTACTTTTATCATGGACCACCACTAATCAACATCACAATTGAGTCAATATATTGCATGTACCACACCCATGATTTCTTTTGAGGTATTTCTTTATTTATTTTTTGTCTATCATTTCCCCTTTGTATTCCCTTTGAGTTTTTAGAGAAAAGTGGGAAAATTTTTGTGGATAAAATGTGGCGCAAAGTTAGCACATGGTTAGAAGAAATTGTGTGACCCTACCCAAGTAACAATGAGGTAGGTGGATAGTATGGGGTAGTATATACATCATGTCTTGTGCACTGTAAGTGAGATCATGTAGGATAACCATGTCATTAATCCTATATGGACAGTAAGGGGAGAACGATTATCACATGGTTGGGAAGACCAAATAGACTCACCCTGAAACTTCTCTAAGTCATTAGAAATTGAAATATTATCTTTCTACCCCACCTTTTATTTAATCCAAAATCACCCCATTTCTCTCCCACATGTGATTTCCAGCACCAGGTGTGCCTCCCACTTCTTCTTCTCACCCATGGGCTCCATTTTGGAGGGTTATTTGGATCTAATTATTCAAGAAACTTAAATTAAGTGTCCACATATATTGATTTAATCCTCCATTTTAGGGTATCTTCCCTATTTCTTTGGGTTCCACATGTTTAGCGGGTTGGGTTAACTATTTAGGGTCGGATCTGGTTTCTTATTGTTTGATATTGATGTTTTCATTTCAATATTACTTTTATAGGGATTGATTACGGTGTGGTTTTGGTTTAGAGCAACATTCCATATTTTTCTTAACTTACAGTATGTGGTTCAATGAATAAATATTATTTTATGAATTGGTAGTGTTTTATTGAGTGTTTAATTTTTTTTATGATTTATTTGTGTGGTGCGAAAGGGGTTTTTAAAGGGTTTTGGAGTGTATTCATCTAGAAAGTGGTTTTTCTAAAGGAAATTGGTAACTTTCATCTATGAGCCTTTATTGTGGATTTTGAATGTGATTTATATCCCTTGAGATATGTTTAACAAATTTTGAATATGGAAAAATCATGTTTTAGAATTTTTTTGGTGTGCGTTTTTAAAAAGTAATTTCAGTTGTGGAAATGGTGTTTTAAAAAACATGTTTATAATAAATTGGATCGTGTATATATAATTTGTTATCTATGTGGTATATGGAATGTGAATTGAGTATAAAGGTATTCCTAGGTAACTATGTGGAAGGAAAAGGACTAGTATGCAAGTGATTCAAATATGGCTTCATCTCGGATTCACTTTGTGGGATTAACAACAGAAACACTAACTAAATATTGATGATGATCCGAGTCCACTAGAATTTTGGATTTTTCTACTATCTGGTGGTTTTTGAATGATAAAACTGATGGGTTTGGTTTCTATACAACTTTTCACTGAGATACAATGACTTAAGGGTCTTAATCTTAGATATTGACTATTGGGATCTCGCGTGATGTAGTGCTCTATGGTGATATCATAATTACCATCAGCATACTATATATATTTTTGGTTGTTTGAGAAATATGATTTTTTTTCTTTTTAAATTTTTTTAATAAAAAATTCATCGTTTTTATTTTATACAAACTATCATGTCATTTATCTTATAATACTTACAGCATGGAATATTTTTGTTGGGTGGAATCCTACTGGGAATTGCCTCACACACTACATACACATTTGGTTATAAGTATACATGGTTATGATTGAAATAGTTAATGTAAATGTGTTTAAAGATGGTTTTTCATGATGCAAATGGATTCCCCTTATAAATTTTTTGGTGGTTGCTTGAGGATGATGCACCTCTTATTACGTCAAGGTTTTGGGATGGTGTCTTGGTCACCTTTTTTTATAGGCCTTTTTTTGTTTTTATTTAAAGTTGTAAACCTGAATCTGAAAACTTATTATTCCATTTTTTGTTATGATTATCCATTTTTTATATATTTATTTTAGTTATATGTTTATTATTATTTACATGGGTTAAAACATTCATAGGTTGTATTATAGATACCTAAGAACATGTTTCCAGTCTATGGGGATCGATAACACCTTATAAGCCTTTCCACGGACCGGTTCGGATGTTGGGATTCATGGATACCCAGCCTGATTCATGAAAAAAATGGAATATGAGGAATGGTTAGACTCTTTTGGGTTGAATTATTTGGGATGAATCTGGATATACTAGAGCTTTGATAGTTGAGGAATGAGGCTCGAGTTATGAGTAGGGTTCCTGGATATCACACCTCATGATAAATCTTGAGTCACCATGGGATGTTGGGAATTTTTTTAAATTCTTTTCTAGGTGAGATATATAGGCTGCAGACTATATATATACACTTTGTTGAGGTGAATTGGTTTGGTTTTTATGTTATTTTGATGGTTTTGATTTGTTTGAATTTTTGGAATGTTGGTATTTTTTTCTATTCATGTAAATTTTTAGAACAATTATATCAATGGGGTTTCTTGTGATTATTGAATTTTGTATCAAGATTCCTCTATGGATACTTCCTATGGAACCACGAGAATATGATGAAGTGAGTTCCCCTTAACTAATTGATTATATATTAGTGGAATTTGTGGCCTAGTATATCCAAGCTTTGGGAAAGGGAGCAGGTCCTAGTCCTGCTCTTATTATAGATGTTGAATTAGGTCCTACAAAGGACAAAGCTCAGGATTTACATAAGAACATGCCTCATTATTTACTAGGTAGAACAGAACCTCAAGAAAGAGAATAATGGATTTAGAAGATATATAATATGTTAAAATTCCATGACAATACTGGGAAAGTTAGCATGGAATGTTCCTCATTTTTTCTAGAAGGTCCCTGTTAAAGGTGGTGGAATTTAGTGATCCGAACTGGAAATCACATTAGATTAATTGGAAGGACTTCAAGTTTATAGTCAGTGACTAGTACATTCTTGAGGTCTTGTCCTATACTAGATCTTATGAATTTATGGATCCTATTTAAGCGGACCAGTCGGTGATGTAGTATGTTAACCACTTTGATGATCTAGTTTATTACTGACATGAAATTATTTCAAATGACTAGATGAAGGTGTAGAGGTTTGAGAGGGGGTTACAGCCATAGATCTATTTTTAGGTCATTCTATTTGTCCTAAATACATATTAAAATGTTTTTGACCATTATTTTATGGTGGATATTGTTAGAAAGGGTAGGTATGGTACCATTGGGAATGTTTTGGTGATGGGTAGTCATATTTCATCTGAGAAAAAGAAGAAGAGGGAAGAGATAGAGATGACATGAGGTGGTAGTTCAGGCCAACCATCCTGGCTATCATCGTCTATGGATTCAGATACTAGTTGGTTGTGTTCCATAAGTGCGGGGAATTAGGGTACATTGTCTTGCATGCACATATCCTCCCAAAAAATTCCATTGGTATGAAGCTATGGGGAACTTCCAGTGGTTCTGAAGGACCACTCATTCCTATTAGAGTGGTCTAGAGTTTGTGGCTTCCAAGGTAATGTCATCATATTCAGAGCCACCAGGGGTCGTGGGATCTCTATTTGGTGTTCGTGGTGGTAGGAATGCATCCTCTTCTAGTAATATCATGTTCAGATAAGATCCACATGATAGGGGCCATGTTTATAATCAAGAAAGACTAAGAATCTTTATATTGTGGACCAGGCACTAGTAGAACTGGATGCACGGCCTTCGACAGTATGAATTACTATTTTGATTTCATCATCTATAGCTACTATTATTTTTTGATACCGGTGCTTCTATTTTGTTCATCTCTTCCCGTTTTATGGATTATTTGGGGTATCCAACTGAGATCATGTCATATGTGATGGATTTGGTTGTTCCACTTGGTAAGAATAAAGAGCAGGGTCTTAGATGTCCATCTTGTGCACTCATCATGTTAGAGGTCAAGCTGGAATGGGATCTCCCAGTTTTATATATGGACCTCTTTGATATAATCCTTTTAATGGGATATATGGTTCTCTTTCAGGAGCATATCGATTGATATAGGATATGGGTGAGTATTATGGCCCCTGATGATATTTCACATGTCTTTGATGGTGAATGGGATCCTTAGTCAGGTCAATCTAGACTTCCACTTCCATACTCAGGTAGTCTCATTTTTCATCTATTTTCTCTCACATTAGGGGATAATGGTGGGGCTTTTATGGGTTTTTTAACTTCTTGTTTCAGATTATTTCATAGAGTTATTTCTTGATGACATTACAGGCTTTCCTCTAGTGTTGGATATAGAGTTATCTATAGATTTAGAACTAGGAACATAGAAGATATCCCTTACCTAAAATCATATATCCCCTAATGCATTG
Organism: Viscum album; assembly: GCA_963277665.1. NCBI lineage: Eukaryota > Viridiplantae > Streptophyta > Magnoliopsida > Santalales > Viscaceae > Viscum > Viscum album. The sequence continues at coordinate 19,795,304 of OY728159.1, read as the reverse complement.
AGATAATTAAATTTAAGATATGATGATTTATAATCCAAAGGATTTAATCACCTGAGAATCTCTCCTTATGTTTCTCTGGTTTGGTTCACGAAAAAGGCCGGTGGATTTCTATGGCTGAGTATTTATTACTTGTCGACGAATAAGGTAACAATAAAGAACAAGTATCCCTTTCCCCACATGGAGTAATTTTTTTGATTAGTTTAGGTGGAAAGGTGGTTTCCTAATATTGACTTTTATTCTTGTTACCACTACGTTAGATGTAGTGAGACAGATGTCCTGAAAATGGATTTCCTAAGTAGGTACAACCATTTTGAGTATTTTTTTCATGCCTTTCGGGATGATTAACTCCCTAATAGTCTTCAAGTATTTTATAAATAGTGTGCTATACTAGTATCTCAATTATTATTTCATGGTATTTGAGGACATCATCCTATATTATTTTGGATCTGAATAGGAGGATGAGTGTCATTTTTGGATCATGTTGGGAACTATTTTAAAACACCACCTCTATGAAAGTTCTCTAGATGATCCTTCTATATTAAAGAGTTGAAGTTCAGGGACATGTGATCTCTAAAAAGGGGTTTCAGTAGACCCTAATAAGATCAATGTAGTTATTTCATGGGAGAAAGAAAAATGTCTTTGGGATCAGAAGATTTCTAGGATTGGTTAGATATTACTAGTAATTGTTTCAGGACATATCTTGGCTTGCATCACCCATGACATCACTCACATGGAAAGGGGAGAATTTTTAATGGTGCCTAGAGTGTCATGAATCCATTTAGGAGATAAAGAAATAGTTTATTACCTCTCCGATATTGGTCATTCAAGAATCTAGAATGGGATACGTGGTTTATTTCAATGCTTTAGGTATAATTCTCAGATGTTTGCTTATGCAGGATGACCATGTGGGGGAATGTGACTATCACTAACTCTGACCACATGAAAAGAACTATCCGACCCATGGAATGGATTTGGATGTGGTGATGAACTCTTTGAAAACATGGAACCACTACCTTATTGAGGAAAGTTATTTAGTTTATTATGTTCACAAGAGTTTAGCCTACATCATCTCCCATAGAGATGTGAATTTAAGGATGTGTCACATGGTTGAGTATAGGGGTTCAACGTCAATATAGTTTTTACCCTGGGTAAGGGTAATGTTGTGGTAGATGAATTGAGCATAAAATTTCTAGTTCAAGTATTGAGGGAGTCTAGTGATGAGTGGACTTTGATGGTTATCCTTTCTCAGAAGCACCTAGAGTATAAAGAGCACATTGACGGTGCATTTTTCACTAGTGTTCAATTTTCCCCTCCCTTCTGGAGATGATTCTGCATAATAAGCTTGGTGATGAGTTGTTCTAAAAATCTATGCGGTTTTTTCATGGTGGGGAGACATATTGTGATTGGTCGTTGTCCCCCAAGGAATTCCAAAGGCCATCTGATTTGCTTTAGTCACTACACATTCATACTTGAAAGTGGGACGAGATCGCCACAAACATAATTTTGGGATTTCCTCATACACCATGGGGAATAATGATATATGGGTAGAAATAAATATTCTAACCAAATCATCCCACTTCATTCCAATTAGGTACTCAACCAAAGTTGATGATTTGGGTTGATTGTATGTTTAGGAGGTATTGAGGCTTTATGGTGTGATGTCAACTATTATTTATGACAGGAACCCCCATTTCACCTCATGGTTTTGGGAAGGAATTCCAAAGAAAATAGGGTCATATATCAAGTTAATAATGGAATAACATCCCTAAATAGATTTCCAAAATAAACTATAATACCATACTTTTTAATACATTCTCTGAGCATGTGACTTGGATTTTGGGGGATATTGGGATATCCATTCAGGATTAGTCACATCTTTTTAATTTAACAGTTTCCAATCCTAGAATAGAATGTATCCCTTTTAGGTTCATTATGGTCGGTTGTGTGGATCGAATTTATTTTGGTCTAAGGTGGGTGAAACCATACTTTTTGAACTGATCTTAGTGAAGGTAAAATCAATGAAGGTCAATATGATCAGGCAGTGGTAATTGAATGCTCAAAGTCATCATAAATCTTATACTAGTCAAAGGAATTGAGATTGATATTTTTTATGGTTGAATGGGTGTTCATAAAATCGGAACCTTGTTTGGGCCATAACTATTTGGGAAAGTAAGGGAAATAAACACCGAGGTTTGTCAGTCCTTTTGAGGCCATCGAGCGGGTTGGAAAGCTCACATACAGGTTAACTTTTCCTTTATAGTTGATGTTAATTCATGATTTCTTCCATGTTTCTCAACTGAAGAAGTAAAACCCAAATTTTTCACCTATGTAGAATTGGAAATAATTTTAAATAGTGCCTGATTTTTATGTGATTGAGAGTCTGTGCGGATAATAGATTCCAAAGAGTATATGATTCAAGGGAATTATATTCCATTATTATCTATTATTTTATTGATTTTTTAGTGATATGCATGATGCATGGGAAGGAATATCATGGGTTCAGCATGAGTACCCATTTTTATTCTCTGATCAAGCATTTGAATGTCTTTCAAGGGGTGGAAAGTTCTCATGGTTGGATGATTTGTCAAACCCCATGAATTATTTTTAGGTATTTTTCTTTTTTTTTCTTATCTTTTTCACTTTGGATACCATTTGAGTTTTTAGAGAAAATTGAGAATGTTTTGTGGATAGAATGTGATGTACTATTTGCACACAGTTAGTAGGAACTATGAACCCCTACATAGGTAACCATCTGATAGGTTGATGGTTGGGGAAGTATCTACTATAAGGCTTGCACATGGTATGTCAGACTGTGAGGGATAACCATGTGGTAGATCCTTCTCATATTGTAAGGGGAGCATGTTTTCCTCATGGTTTTGAAAATCATGTGAACTAAAAAGGTTTCCTGTATATTTCATTAATAATTAGACTTTTAAATTTATAACACTTCCGTTATTTAATCCCAAACCACCCCATTTTTCCCCTATATAGGATTTTCTAACCTAGGTACGCCTCCCACTTCATTTACTATCCTTTGGGTGCCATTTTGGTGTGTGATTTGGATCGAATTATTCAAGAAACATAGAGTGAGTGATATATTATCTTTAATTCCTCCTTTATTTTATCATTTCTTCCATCATTTGTGTTTCACATGTCAAACAGGTTAGGTGATCTATTTAGGGATGGATCTTGTTTCGTAGGGTTTAATAATGATGTTTTGGGTTCAATATTTCTGTTATAGGGTTTGATTGAGGTGCACTTGAGGTTTAGAACCGCATTCCAGAAGTTTCTTTACTCATTGTAGGTGTCTCTATGTTTAACCATTCTTTAATGAATTGTACTTTCTTTCTTGAGTGGTTAAAAATATTTTATGATTTTTTTGTGGTGTTTTTTGAAGGTTTTTAATGTATGACTGGCATGAAAATAAATTTTATAAAGGAAATTGGGTGTTATAATGTGTGAAACCTTATTGTGTATTTTTAATGTGATTTATAAATTCTTCAACATGTTTAATAAATTGTGAAAGTGGTGAGAATAATGATTTAGAATGTTTTTGGAGTACAATTGGATTTAAAAGTAATTTCTATTGTGGAAATGGTGTTTTAATAAGAATGTTTATATTTATTTTGGCATGTGTATGTGCAAGTGTTCATCTATGTGATATATGGAATGTGAATTGAGCACAATGGGAATCATAGGTGACTATGTGGGAATACTAGGACTAGTATACTAGTGATTTGGAAGTGGATTCATCCCACCTAGGTACCCAAGATTTCCATTATTCCCAATTTCACTTTTCACATGTCACAAAATTCAATACTTTCACAACATAATCTTAATACCCTAAGAACCAAGGAAATCATTGATTCCACATATCCAAACCCATTCCAAATTTAAAAATGAACCATAAAACCATTAAAATAAGTTTTAACTACTTACACAAGTTATGAAACCCATTTGAGAACATAACAATAAGAGTGTATTTTAAATCCATCCTTTTCCATGGAAAGACCACTTTGTAAATCCACACATTAACATAACTCATTTTTAAAACATATTTCCCATTAATTGCGCATTTTAAAATTCATATTAAACATGAAAAAAAAGTAATCCAACATTAAAACATTATAATTTCATCTAGATAATTCATTTTCATCTTTAAATCCCACCTAAATCCCATTTTTCACCTTCCACACGAGGCATTAAACCCTTTTTATGAAACATCACAATGAAGAAAAAACCATAACCATTTTTATTTATAAAATACACTTTCATAATATATTCATTAGAAAACACTACCAAAATGTATTTTTCACCATACAATTAAACCATAAAATAGTTTCATGAATTATATATATAAATTAAAACTCATATAATAATGTAAAAGCATGGAACTACTAACCTCTTATATGGAAACATCAGGAAATTGTTGTGAAACAAAAACCACACCACCAAAATAACCTAATAAGGGAATATTGTTCAAAAGAAATTAGGATCATAAAAAACAACACAAGATCAAACACCCATATGTCATATAAGCTACTAGAAAGGAAGATCCCAAAGATGGAGGAGAATAAATTCTTAAAGGAGGAAACTATGGTAGAAAACACTTACTTGATGAATAATTTATGTTCCCATGCCAAAACCATCAAAGGAAGGTATTCCATGGGATATAATAGGGGGATAGGGAGGTGCCTAGGGTTGGAGAGCTCAAATAAGAAGAGAAAGTGAGGATTCGAGTTTAAATGTCAATAAGACACATAGGTAATTTTAAAATTTGTAATGACCTGATAATGGAACACTATTTTCCCACATGGTTTTCTTAACTATGTAATAATTTTGTACCCATTACTATCTAAGAGATAAATTCCACATATTTTGAAAACCACGTTCCAACCATTCAATTTTCCACTAACAAAAAATGTCACTTTCCCACATGATTTCTTGGATAAAGGTTTATGGTTTGGAAAACCATTCCCCAACCTTGCGCCACATGTAGTCAACCCAAAACTCCCATTTTTTCACAAAAAAATATTAGTAAAACTATTGTTATAAAAACATGGTAAAAATGAAACAAAATAAACACTCAAAATTTAAACACTATCACACCCATATCTCAATATGAAAACTAAGATCCAAAAATAAACTTAAACAAATGAATAAAACAAAAACCCAGGTGTGAAAATCCACTCCAACATAATGATTTATACCCTCACAAATCCACCCCATTATCCATTTGATTAATAATTGTAAATGTATTTCCACACATGAATGATATAACAACTAAATAAAATAGAAAAACACTCACCACCAAATGAAAAAACCAATGAATCCACATAACATTTAAGATATGATGGAAGGCTTGAATGATATCTTTTTAAAATGTCTGCATTCCCATAAATGGAGATGAACTCTAAATTTAATAACATTAAAAAGAAATCACCTCCCACTAAACCAATCCTAGAAACCAAACTGAATGATCAAAATGGGAGGTTGGAACAAACTTCCCACCGTTAAAAACGAAGTATATTTGATCAAAAGTAGAATAAAATGCAATTACATCCATGATGGGTATCTCCATCATAAGAAACGATCTAACACAGATCATCACGGGAAACCCAGAATTGGTCAACCCTAAACTCTCCTAATATTCCAAGGAACCCCAAACACATTGGAAAAAACTTTATGAAGGAAAAAACAACCCAAAAAATGGGATAAAACCAATACCAACTCACAAAGGATAACAACATAAGGGAAACCAATCTAAATCCTCCTTCCAATATATCACACCATTAGAATTCCAAAAAAATGGAACCAACGCATCTCCTCATAACCAAGGATGAAATTTTCATTCCACAAGGATCAATTCTTGGAAATGAAGTCTCTACACCACTTTCCATAGAGTGGTATCTTTCAAGATGAAGAAGATACCACAATAGAACATACATTTTACCCATTAATGCACTGAATATAGAATCTAGACAGAGGTTACTCACACCCTTGGGATTCTTTACTATTCTATAGGTTCACTCTCAGTCCTATGGCTGAATCCTTGATTTTCAAAGTATCTCATGTCTTGTAGTCAGAATTTGAAAACCCATGGTCAGAACTCCTTCATTCCACCAAAACAAGGATTCAAAATATACACACTCATCATCCCTATTGAATTTTAATGATAAATAGTAGAGAAAATACAATCAATAAGAACACCACCATTTTAAAATAGAATGATTAAGAAGTTTTCAAGAGAAAATTCACTTCCCTTGAAATGGAAGATCAAAATAGATCCACAACACCAACTTTTACAACATATGGTGAAAACAACACTTCAAAACACCACTATACATAACCACTAAAACCAAACATGAATACATAGAAATAGACTCTAAATCGAGCCCAAGAAGTACATTAATCATATGAACTAGATTCATGTCACCTACAAGAAACACCCCGATAGAACCCTTGAATGTGACCTAAGCGTACACATACATGGAAGCTCTTCAGATCATTTGGTCATGATGAATTATTATGACCATTATTTCCACACTATTGGAAAAACATGATACTATGCCCAAAATAAGCTAATAAAATATCCAATGGACTTTTTAAAACCATAGACATCACTAATAGCTTCAGGCCACATTTCATTACAATAATTTACATTAACCACTTCTAGTTCATATCTTCCAAAATAATGGTGGTAAACTTCACCTTTTTAAACTTATAAAACTCACAGAAACTAATGTTTCTTCCAATTTTTCACATCCAAACATTCTCTTCAAGAATATATTCTTGATGATAAAATAGTGTAGGATGCATCACCCAAAACTCAAGAGGAAAGTCTATGGACTTATCAACTATAGGGTCTACCAATGGTGAACCACCCTGGGCCATACTTGGAATATCTATCTAATATTTTGGGTAGTACACTATAAAAAAAGTAAAATGAGAACCCAATTAAACTAATACATCAACTAAAAAGTACCAAAAATAATAACCTAACACAAAAAAGTGAATCAACTCAAAGGATTACTATATTTGTTTTCGAAATAACCCACTAACCATTATCTCAAATACAATTCATTAACATGAACTCAAACATGAAACACCATTAAAACATAAAGAGTTATCATAGTTAAAACACGACACCAATAATATTCCCAAATCACAAGGAGAAACACCACAAAACTACTTGTTATCAAAACATCATACCTTATCTTAAAATCAGTTTTGAAAGGATAAAAACCTTGGTGGGTTGAAAACTCACAAATGGTATTCCATGGAGCCTGACACAAGCATATTCTAGTGACAACCCAAGCACTCATCCACATTTCCACACATATCTATGAAGTTGGTCCCTTGTGTAAAAGCCAAAGGTCTAAACTAAACTTTTCTTATTTTCAAGACAAAAAATTCAACCCACGCATTAAACTTCTCAATATATTTCCCATTTGAAATTCATAACACATTTCAACATATCACTAACTAATAATTCATAAACCACATTTAAATCCAACACATCAAACCATTTCATATTTTCTAAAAATAAACCCTTGAATTCCATTCAAAAATCCATTAAATCTCATTTAAAACAAATATCCAAACCCTTCTTTAAATTTAATTTCTTTTTTACAAACAATTTGTTTTGATAAACATAGGTTTTCAATTATAGATATCCAATCTCAATAAACCCATCCTTTTTTTACTAGAGAAATCATTTTATAAAAATATTCTTATTAATGTTTTCTTTAAAATTATTCTGACAATCCATTTTCCACCTACCCAAAATTATACCATTAACTCTTTAAATTTATTTCTCAAAATTCCAAAAGAAGAGTTTTCAAGGTAATTTCTAGAATCAAGAAATATCCAAAACAACATACAAGGGGAAACTTGGGTCAATGGGTGACTTAGAAATATGGCTAAAGGTCACATTCCAATTACACCACCATCACAGAGAGACTTATATGATCATTTCTCCATCACCACAAGGATTTCCAAGCCCTGTGATCTCACTAAGACTATTATCCCAACTCCTTTATTCATCTCCCAAAAACCGAATAATCCAAAAGAACCAAAGAAACCAAATAGAACTAGACATACCCTAGAAACCAAAGGTTTAGTATAGAAAGTGTTGGCCAGAAACTCCCTTAGACCTAATACACAATGTTTGGACTACCCTACTTAATCTACCTTGACATCCCAAATAAAAAAGGGTACTCTATAAGCTAGGTACTATAAATAAATAGTATCCTTTGATACCATTGTTTCATGAACCAAGCCAGAGTTCCAACCAACCTAACAATTGTCCTAGTCCATGGAATGGCCCGAAGGGAATTCCTGACCCCCAGAGGCTAGAATCTAGTGCGTAGGTATCACCAACATACTTTTGGAATGATTTAACCAATTATTATAACCATAATAAATCAATATTATACAATAATTAACTATAATTGATAACATAACCAAACAATGGACTACAATATTCAGAATAATGGATTTACAACTGTAACAAAAAACCAAAAACTAAAATGGTAGGGAAACCAAAAAACATCCCAAAAAGGCTATGTGAAATATGAGGGTCATCACCCTCAATCCACCCCCACCAACACCTACAAGAAGAGGAATAATAGAAACCAGATCCAATATCTTCACCATGACATATCTTACCTTTACCTAGGTCACACATAACAAAATCTACATAGAACCTAAGGTGTATGTAGTGGGTGATCCAAATCCCAGTAGTATTCCACCCAAAATTAAAGATTACATGATATAAACTTATATGAAAATTAACATTCACATTTATATATAAGCCTTTGAATTTTTTTTAAGAATTTGTTTTTAATCAAAACCATTCTCAAGGAAACACTTTGAAGGAAAGAAATTTATCAACAGACATGATTCAGAATCAACTATAACCTAATTCCACCTTATCCTAATGGATCACACCAACTCATATAAGCATCATGTCACAATAGTGCTCTGTGGGTAAATCCATAAGGGTAACTAGCACAAGTGGAACTCAAGAAACCTCGTACCTAGGTGAAACGTGGTATAAAAACAACAATCCACAGTGTCATCATGTGTGAGCCACTTAAGAGGAATCTATCTAAAATTTTAGTAGTATCTAATAATTATCATAGTTGAATTAGTGTGTTAATCTTAAATCAAGCTATGTGATTTTCAGACTCACCACTTTTGAGTCAACTAGTGTCAATTCTCCAGAAGAACCCATAAATGGAACTTATGAACACTAGTTCTAGTTTTACTACCTAGGTACCCAGGATTCCCTTTATGATCAATTTTAAATTTCATATATCACACAATTCAATACATTCACAACATAAGCCAAACATCTCAATGACATAAGGAAATCACTGCTTCCACATAACCAAAACCATTCCCAATTTACAACTTCACACTAAACCCATTTGAAAATACATTTTTCACCGCATTCAAATGTCATGAAACACATTTTAAAACATAGAAATAAGAAAAACATTTTAAATAAAACCATTTACATGGAAAATCCCTTTTTAAATCCACACATGGACCTAGCTTATTTTTACAACATGTTTCCCATAAGTTTCCCAATTCATAATTTATATTAAATGTTCAGAACATGAAAGAATACATTCGATAACCCTCACTTTATTTAGAAAACTCATTTTCACCTTTAAATCCCGTTTAAATCTCATTTAACACCTTCCACATGATTCATAAACCCATTTTTTAAGAATCATCACAATTTATCATACACAAAACATAACCATGTTTCTATAGAAAATCCTCTTTCATCATATATTCAAGCCAAAACACTTAGAAAATTTATTTTTCACCCCAAAATTATACCATAAAACAATTTCATGAAAGAAATAAAGAATTTACAAATCATATAATAATGTAAAAGTATGGAACTACCTACCTGACACATGTAAACATTCAAAAATTATTGTGAAATCACAACAACTCCACCATAAGGGACTAATAAGGAAATATTGAACAAAAAACATAATCATATTACTCAAAAACACAAGGTCAAACCATCCCATGGTCATATAACATTATGGAAAGGAAGATCCCAAAGAGGGAGGAGAATAAAACATACACATTGGAAGAAACCATATGATAAAAAACTTACTTGTTGAATCAATGAAATTTCCACAACAAAACCCCCAAACGAAGGGATCTAAAGGGAGTCAAGAGGGAGAGAGGGAAATTCCTAGGGATGGAGAGTCAAATTGGGTAAGAAAAGAAGTATTTGAGGAAAATCCCAAGAGAACAGAAATGTAATTATCATATTTTTAATGACCTTGACATGGTGAATGATTTTATCACACTATTTTCCTAGCCATGCAGAAACTGTGGACCCGACACTATCCAAGAGGGAGATGTTTCACGGTTACCCAACACTGTTTGAAAACCGTGTGCAAATAATTTCTTCTATCACTATCCAAAAATTCTACTTGGCTTCATGGTTTCCTAGGTAAGGTTTCATGGTTTTTTAAATCATGCACCACCCATATTCAAACCAAAATTCCCATTTTTTACCAATAACTCCCAAGAAAACTCATGGAATATAAACTGGATCAATCATTAACAAATAAAACCCACATAATTTAAACCACATCAAATCTAAAAGATAAAAGGGAAAATAAGATAAAAAATAAACCATAGAAAATGATTTAAACAAAAACTCGGGTGTGATAGTTTTTATTTCATTTTTCCAAAAGGAAATTTATTCCAATGAAATGCACTGGATTAATTTATAAGTTTTTTTAAATAATTAAAATTTAAAACCAATTTAAAATATACGTTTTTTTATAAATAATTTAAATGAAAAAATGTTTGGAATTATACTTTAATGTTTCTCACAATTCACTAAAAATGAATCTTCATAGAAAAATAAAAAAACACCCTAAGAGAATTTATATTTTTCACTTTCAAAGTGGAAATTTATTTTAAAATATTAATCTTATAAAAGATTAAAAATTGTATTTAAAATATTTTCCCAACTAAAAGTCTGTATAACTACCTTTATATAAATATAGATTTTTATGTATAATATTGGGTTTGTCATTATCCCAAGCCTATCGAATCTATCAGATTAATATAAAAAATATTTTATTGGATATATAAACTATATAATTACTATATAAAATCTCCAAAAGTTTTACAATTTAATTTAATATCTATATCGTGGATGAATATTGTTTTGTTTAAATTTGGTGTTTTGTGTATTGAAAATCTATCAACAAAATTAATATTTTCTAAAAGGAAAATCTAGTAATGTGTTAGGATGATACATTAATATTGTTTTATTACACATTACAAATTAGTATGATTACAAATATGGAATTAATTTCACTTATTTCAATTCATAAAATTTGAAAATTTATATTTAATATAAATCCCATATATGTGATCAAAAATAAGGGGTTTTAAAGGGAAATTTCAGAAATATTATAATGACTTTATAAGAAAATTAAATATGAAATTGATTCTAAAATCCTAAATAGGATAAATGGATCTATAATTAGTCAATTTTACCTTTAAAAACAATTTATTACTATTAATATATTTTGTTTTAATGCTAGTTTATAATGATTATATTTATATTACTATATAATTTATCATGGATTTCATAAAACTCAATGTTTTTTTAAATGCGGGCTAACTTAAGGTTGCATGTAACACAGATTTAATTTGGGGATGTGTCAAAATAATACTTTAATTAGTGTTTCATTCTTGAAATCTATTGAAAAATTTAAATTTATTTGAAAAAAATCATCAAAACTCGGGGTTTCACATTCTACAAAATTGAAATGAATTTCTCCCAAAAAATTAATCTCGATCATCAATGGTTTAAAATTTGAATATACCTTCAAAGAAACCCACATCATAAAAAAAGGGTAATCAAACATCATCTTGAAAAAAGATAAATTGATGGTTGAAATTAGTTTGGGATAAAACATACTAACTTTCCAACTATGAGAACATTGGTGTAAAGTGAAAACATAACCATATAAGATAACATTAACACCCAAATATGGATGGTGGGTGATAAAGAACATTTATCATCAAAAAGTGTGTGATCTAATCAAGGATAACGATTAAAAATCCACAAAAAAATAAATAATTAAAAAGTTCATTAATATCATAAAAAATTATTATAATAGGACAACATTTTATTTCAAAATAATTTTCCAATTGTTAAAGTATATTCATGAGAATATATACATACTAGACTTCATACCATTTCATAAGCATAATCTCACCCATTGGTTTTGCCTTGATAAATTTCAGCTTTGTATCTTAATCCAAGTAATGAAGGGGAGATTTTAATTCTTGAATCACCAATTGACCATAAGATCCATAAATAATGATAATTAATTCATTATATGTCTAATTGTAATGAAAATAAAATGGTTAGTATGTGTTATCCAATTTTAGTGAATATAAATCTAAAGAAATAATACATTAATATCTAAATTATCATTTAAAACTCAACATATTTAATTTTATAAAGGTTTATCCATATGAACCTTTTGAAATATAAAAATCAAAAACATAAGAAAGAAGGTCACCAAATTTATAAAATGAACTTATGAGTAATCCCAAAAATATAATGAAATAGATCTTAATTTTCATGTACCAAACATGTGATTACATTTATATTATATTATCTTGAAAATTTAATTATAATAAAACTATATTGGAAACATACATTATTCCTCGTGAAAAAATATTATTCGATATATTCCTTAAATTAAAATTTATAAACTCTATAAATGATAGCATATATAATATTTTCAACCAAGAATTAATCAGTTATAATGAAATTAGTACTATACAATATAATTTTTTGAAATCAATCATCTCTATATCCCACCATCATTATATCAAACTTTAGAACATATTAAGGTTTATATTCAAAATATCAAATTTCCATTAAATCACTTATCCATTCCATAATGATCCCTTAACACATGCTTTAAAATCCTTGAATGTTTTTTATAATGAACAATACTTATATATATCATTATTCATATAAAATAATATTTTAATTAAAATAAATAAATACTTAATTCATAACAATCCATTCTCAAAAAATTAACTAGGTTTCATCAACTTATTTATTAATACATCTTTCTTTCATATGTCATTTTTAGTGTCTTTAGTATCATCAATATAACCATTATTCATACATCATTTCTGATTATTTTCATGATATATCCCATTAAAACATTTTCATAATCACCATAAATTCTACATATAAATCATTCAATAGTTGATGATATTTTAAGGAGATCATTATTCTCATTTATTTTGTTAATTGAACTTTTAATTTTTCCATTACAGTTACATTATTTTCAACCTTATTTTCCACAATCAAAATTTTTTTCATGTTCCTCTAGGAAATCCACTTGGGTGGTTCTTCCCACATTCTCGATACAAATACAACTAAATCTTCTCATATACATAGTCCCTACTACTATAACTATTAGTGAACTCTTTTCTTATCTTCTTTTGTGATTATGTTAGTTTTTTAAGGTATACATTGTTAATCATGTTTTCTGAATACATAATATGAATTATGAAAACATCATTTACTCCTTTCATCATCCCATCCGAAAATCATATGTCACATTCAATGTTAACCCAATATCTTCTGGTTACCACCATTGATGAAAACAATAAAACACAGTGTGACAAATTCTAATCATATAGAAAAATCATATTGTATGAAAAATAATTTAGGATGTCTAAATTAAGAGAATTTCTTTTTAATCTATGACACCTTAGAATTATCCTAGTCTATTCATCATAATCATCTATTTAAATCCTTCATTATGGTCCATCAAGTGTTTAGTAATTTCCAAATCATATCCCTCGGTTGTCTCAAACCAAGTGTGTTGCAAGGCCCATTATTATACATTAAGTGATGATGGATTCAATAAAAATGTTCCCTTTTCAATGTTATTACCCCTATGTACAACTATTATAGAGAAACATCCACTTTTAGTTTCAATAGAGGGATACAATTTTTTCAAAACCACTTGTTATAACCATTACCAATATTTCTAGGAATGTTTCCTATACTTTGACTCATCCTTAGATACATCCTTATTGATATAACTATAAATATAATTTTAAATATCCCATTATAACTCCATTAAGTTTTCTCATCCTATTTTCCAAAAGTTAACTAAACCTTTTCCTTTAATATAGACTATAGTGACCTTGGATTCTCATATATAGATGTTAAATAATTTTTATGAATATTAATTACCTTACACAAACACATGATAGAGTTAATTAGTAATTTAGTTTCTTTGGAAACTTGGAAAAACAAAAAATTGGTGCATATATAAACTAAGTAATCTCGGAATATGATCTTCATAACTAGCACCCTTCTTGAATATATCATACATAATTAATTTATTCATAACTTATAGAAAGGAAACATAAGAAAGGGCTATCTTGGGTTGTCTATAAGGGTAAAAATTTAGATAGATAATAATTAAATGATAATAATTGTATTAGAATATATTGACAACATTCGAAAACCATATCATGTAAATGAAGGACCGTAATCATGAATCACAAAATAAATATTAATAGTTCATAAGAAATGAATCATAAGATAATCAATGAACATGATCTAGGAGAACAGAAAATTGATATAACACATAGATATTTTTCATACGCATAATCTTACAAAATAACATAAATATTATTAAAGGATCATTTCCATTGATATCATATTATAATGGGTTTAGTGCCCAATCTAATATAGTAGTAAAGATTCACTCCCAAGACTATCATAACAGAAAAATTCAATTACTAAAATTGGTTCACTCTCTATTTAGGACCTATTTCTCTCTTGAGATATAAATATTTACACAATGTATTTAAGAGATATATAGGTCCCACCCATCTAAAAATGAAAAATGTATTCATATGATCCACAAGATCTTAAAACCTTCATCAAATAATAACAGATAAAATGAAATGGGTTTCACAAACATTTCATCAAATAATAACCGGTATACAAGAGATAGGTTTTATAATAATTTCATCATTTCATCATAGGTTAACCCATGGAAAATGGATTATATTTCATAAGATTATTTTCATGGTATAGCCCATGTAAGAGAAACGAGTTTCACAAAAATAATGGAATCATAAATATAACCCATTAATATAGATATTAATAATGATATCCTTGGACCACATCCCTATCAAGGAATATGTAACACTAAGATATTTCATCTATAATGAAAAATAATTTATATATATCATTTAATAAATTATATGAGGAAAATATTTTTTATAATTTAAAAAACACTTTTTAAAACATAAATCATTTTTAAAATAATATTATTTTAAAATAATAGTATAAATGTATAATATATTTTTAAAATAAAATAATTTTCATGCCTATAGGTAGTATCTTTCATGTTGTACATGTTAAAACATTGATTACTCTAACATTTTTGGTAAAATCCAAAAGGACATTATTTGGAAAGTTCCATGAAGATTCCATAAAAAAATTAGAAAAAGTCAAACACGACTAAAAATTTCATAAAAATAATATGATAATAATAAAACATTTTTTATAAAAGTTTTCAAAAATATGGTTCTGGGAAAAAAAATTATTTTAACCAAGGAGAGAAATAAAGTCTGATTTATTAAAAATGTATTCTCATTTATTTTAATTAACAAAGAGTGTAAAATTTGTTTTATTACTTAAAAATTTCATGAATAATTATTTAATAAGAAAAAACATGAGTTTTTTGAGATAGGTATCATAATATTTTATCATCCAACACATAATCATAAACAATCTTGATAAATGATTAGATTATAACATAAACATTTAGCACTTTTGAAACACTGAATGTAATCACCATGAGAAAATAACATTAAGTGAACCTAAAAATATCATGGGTATAAATATATTCAGTATATTTCATGGAAAATGGTCTTAATATACACCTCATAGAAAAATACAGGTGTGTAATATATTAGATTTCTCAATAAAGGAAAATTGTGATAAAAATACCTTACTGCTTGAGTAACTTTTGAATCGTATGTTCCATGAAATAACATTATAAATAAACCATAAATTATAATTAAATTATATTTATTGATGATATATTATTTCATATGTAATTATATAAACCACACAAAACAAACGAGTGGTGAATATTGCTTAAGTATCTCAAAAAGAAAAGCGATACTAAAAATACCCTTCCATGAATATCAAATTCCTTCTCACTAGTTACAAACTATTTTATAATAAATATAGGTCTCTATATAAATATTAAAGGTCCATAAATTTATATATAATACCAAATATGATTTACTTATGTTCTCTTATTAGAGATTTATAGCATTTTAATATTAATGTCGTGTTTCTGGTAATAACTGCTTTATTTTTCATCTATGTTTTTATTTGTTAATTTTTGTCCTCTTACATTTATCAGGGTTACATAACTTAAATAATAATATTTATGAAATAATTATAATATTTATACATAAATTATACTTTTAATACCAATCATGAAATATATTTTTTGATAAATAATGTATCTTATGACCAAGGAGATATTAGGTCTTACGTACACATGAGTAACACTTCCATTTTTCAATGATCATTTTGGAAATAAAGAATGTAATATTGTATAATTATATAATTCTAGTAATATTATGAATAAAAAATTATTTACTTAAATACACATATATATATAATCCATTTGGTTTGGTGATGAAAACAGAGAGTCACATCACATCGTGAAGGTGATAGTCCACACGTACATGAATGATGTAATCATCATTTAATGAGTGGAAATGTAAGAGATAAAGTTATATATTATCTTATTATAATGATTAATATTTAATTAATATAATAATTATTTCAGGTGTATCTTATATATTTATCCTTATTATCTTCTATGTAATTTTTTAGTTAAAATGAATCATATCTCTTCACGAGGCAGTAGCTTATTGTACACACGAATGACATTGTCTTACCCCTACGAAATGGAATGTAAGAAATAGTATACTAGATTTCAAGACTCTATATGTATAATCATTTTATAAATATCATATATTTACATTCTATCCATCATCATACCCTGCCATTATGGGTGGTATTTTAAGAACAAATGACATCAGTTCTTGGGGCGGTAGCCCACTATACACATGAACGATGATATTATAACCCATTTGATGAAAGTGGGGGTGTTTTTTGGAAATTACATTGATATAATAAAATATTAATATATTTATGATATTAAGGATATTATATTAATATTTAATAATAATAGTTTTAGTATATTAATAAAGAAATAAAACTAAAATGCTTGTTGACGAACGTTACCTCTTCTTCGGGTATCCTCCTTAGAATTACACCAAAAGGATTCCATCGATGGATTTATGTCCAAGATATGGATTATAAGACAAAATAATGGAATTCAGAATGTTATTTTCGTAGGTTTCATCCTTGCCAAAATAGTTTTAAGGATTTAAAAAGATACCAGAGTGGGTGGACATTTATAATTGGGGTGAGTGGAAAAGTTGTTAGTTTTTTAAAAATATTAGATCATACCCATATTTTTATCATAATAAAATCCCCCAAATGTTAATTTTTGAGAATATAATATATAATGTGGAAATATATCCATAAAATGGGTTTTGTATATGTTTTGGGTCATTTTACCCTTATCTTTTTAGTTTAACCCCCGGTAAGTCATTTTTTCCTTAATTGTTGTAATTAATTTTTTCTACTTTCACTACTAAATTTGGTCATTAATTAAGTGGAACTTATTAGAAATTAAAAATTATTATCATTATAAATATGGAATAAAATTTTCAACATTAAACTCATAAATTTTTCATGATTCTTTTTAAACATAATCTCACATACCTGGTGAGATAACTGGTTATTTAAGAGACATGTACAAATGTTGAAAATGTTTATATATCCAAATTCAATATGAAATTTATTACAATGACCTAAATATAATTAAATTACGCACAATTTAACTATAATAACATTAAAAAAATTCAAATATAATCTAAATTTAGAAAAAAAAATTAAATGAAAAGGCATTTTTTAATTAAAATAAATTATGGTTCACTATTCAAAAAAAGGATACATTTTAGAAAAACCTAAAAAATTAACCTATGTAAATTTAGAAATTATGACTTAAAAATGAATTTTATTTTCATAAATATATTTTATAAATGTTTTATAAATTACATTTTACTATTTTTCACAAAAATAACATTATTTATAAAATAGTAGTTTGGAAACATATAAAGGCTTTCCAAAAACAATGTATTCAATATAAAATTGTATTATTTATATAAAAGAATAAAAAATACTATTTTAAAACTATTTATAACTATTCATATTAGTAATTTTAATTTCTAGGTTAAAGGGTCATATTTAAATTACTATATAATATATCATGATTTTATTAAAACATAGTGTTATGTGCAATGTAAGCTAAAAATGGGTTGTGTGTAACACAATATTAACATGGTGTTGTGTGTAATGTATTCTTAACTTAGTGTTTCATATAATGTGAGATATAGATTTAATTTAATTTATTCAATAAAAATCATTAAAACCTTTAGTGCTACAGTTAAATTCTATAATCTCTAAGAGACTCTCATACTTATCTATATGCAAGAATAGTAAGTAAAAATGATACATTGGAACATTTTCATGGTTTATCCAAGATGTGATATTATTTTACATACCATGAATAAACACTTTCAGGGCCATATATTTTATTTTAACTACAAAATTTTAGTGATCATAAGTACATTTAAATTTGCACATAATGTTTGAGGAGGTATTATCAACTTCTCTAGGAGAGGTGGGTAACATCCACTTCCAAAGTAAATAATGTAATTAATTATTATATAACAACTAGTTATTCAATACTCCTTAATTTTTCTATAGTGTGAATAAGATATTATAATCTCCATATGATAACATAACATATTTGAATAGATATTCTTCGAGGAAGATAATGATTTCCACAATAAAATTAGTGTTTTGGTAGTCAATCACTATTCCTATCATAGATCTTTAGAATGATATTGTCACACGTGAGAGCATTCATGCATAAAACATTATCTTTCATCCTCAGTAAAAATTTATATTTTCTATGTAAATGAATTTCACTTTCCTTAAACTCCTTAAAATTTTAAGATGCAATTTAGGTAAGGTTCATATGTTCCCTTTTTTCTTGATAAAATATGACTTTAGTGTATCATAGTATCAACAAAATATATTAATTATCAAACCCATTTCCCTTATTAATTACCCATTTAAAATTAATTAATAAATGAAAAATAAAATTTCCCATGATTATTATTTTCATTAAATGAAATTTTTATTCATTTCAACTTTGTGAATAATAATAGTAAAAACTGATAATAAATTTTAAAAATCATCACGTTTTTCATCCAAAAATAATTTCAATTTCAATTAAAAATCCCCTAATTATGTCACAATATTTCCTGAAAAAAATCTTTCATATGAATCGTATTTAATAATATTTGTGGATTGAGCCCAAAATATATTGTAATTAATCAAAACAAAGCTTCTACTAATTAATATTACGTTGTAGATAATTTATTCTATAAATATAAAAACACTTATTTGGATAATGTTTCTGCATACATGAATCTATTTATGAGAATAAAACTTCTATAAAACCCCTTAGATCAATTACCCAAATGTATATCCCCATACATGATGAGCCATCCCCTTATGTGGTGGCACATCGCATGTGGTGACATACCACTTTACATTGATCTGTATATGTCATCCACCCATACATGAAACTCCATATAATTATTCATTTTTATGGGTACATTAATGTGAATCGCCTCAAATGTACCACTATAATTATAGTTAACATTATATAATTCACTTTTAAAAATCCCAATACATGAATCTCTTTATATGAATTTAGGCTTAACCATTTTTCATAATACACATAAAATATATCACAATCCTTTATAATCATTCCATAAAACCTCTAAAATCCTCAAAACACGTAAAGTGAATTCTCAAAATATAAATCACATGATTAAAATTAAAATAAATTTACACAAGAAATCTTGGGGAACATCAATATACCCCATTTTATTTATTACCAACCTCTAGAAAATATATCTTGATAATCATTTTCTAAGTAAAAAAAGACACCACATTAGAGCCTTTTTCATGTGAAACTAATATTTACACCACACCATAATAAATATTATCATTTTTTATAGGACTCTATATTTTAGTGAAAATAATCATTTTTCCCAAGTGATAAGATACTCCCCCTAAATGGTAGAACTCACTTCATAAAATGACTCCTCAAAATAACTCCACATTTTGAAAATATAAAAATACACTACTCTAAACATGGATAAGGTTGAAAATATAACCAATTTCATAACATTTCCCATCCTTGAGTATTTTTAAAGAAAATATTTATGGATTTATCTATCCCAATATTAAAATATAATCCATGCCTCATTTGGGATTCCACACAAACATTAATAATGAATAGCATATCACTTACCACCTTTTTAAACCCTGAGGACCTCAAATCAAACCTTTTAAATTTTATTTGTAATTATGTCATTAAATTGGATCATTGTAATAATAAATCCCTACTTGATATCACCATTGGTAACTAACTCTTTATGTAAATTATAACATATAAAAAATTTCTTTGATAATTAGTGTTTCATAATTTTTTTATAAACATATAAAAACTATTAATTTCTATAATAGATACTAATTGCAATTTCAATCTTCAATATAAGGTCTTCAAGTTTCTATGTCATCTATATAATTTTAGTACCATATCTAGTAGAAATAATGTATTCATACTACAATAAAATTAGTGTGATCGAGTTATATTTCTCACAAATCAAAATTACATAGCTTCATTCCAATAAAAATATTACACCATAAGTGGACATTATTTCAACATTATCACATTACCATTCAATACTAGTTAATCTAGGCATATTAATTTGTTTCAATTCCCTATAAAATAATCCAATTCTTAGTTTTATTTTTATTTATTTAAGGTAACTCATGGTATCCATTATTTTTTATTCCTCATGACCACTTTGATACCTATAACTAATAATTACAACATATATAATTTATGATAATGATATAGTGATCTTGAACAATCTTGCAATTAATTTTCTAAACTCCCATTAATTAACACTATCAACTTCAAAATAATGTGAAATTTTATCCCAACATGAATGGATGTAGACACCAGTTAAAATCCCTCCCTCTCAATATTCTCTAGAAATTATTTTGAATACTTCTCTTGGAATAATTGGATAATGTTTTATTGTTGAATATAGTGTAATCTCAATATTTTCTCATCTATCCTAGAATATATATATCAAATCATTTTTTCATATTATATAATAATACCTTCAATGATCTTTATTTATCTCATATAAAAATGATTTCATCAATCTATACAATTATAATAATTTAACCATACATTAATATAATATATACAGGTTGGTTTCCACTTTCCCTTTAGTGATTTTACATCATCCAAACAGTTTTACAACCTTGAATACATGGTTATTGGGGCCTTATTCAATCTAAATAAAGAATCATTTAGTTTTTGTACTTTAAATAAATCATTTTAAAGTACAGAACCAAAATTTATCTCAATAATAACCTCTTTATCTATCTAAACATTCAAGAAGGTTGATCTTACATTCATTTGGTAGATTTTATACTTTCAACAATCTATTACAAAAATAAATATTATGATAGCATAAAAACATTGAACTAGGTAAAAAGTTTCTTTTAAATAAATATCTTTAACATAGTTGTTCCCATTAGAAACATTTATGACCTAGTTCTTTATAATATTACATTATTTATTCATTTTATTTCTAAACACCCTAATTTTATTAATTAATTTTTTGTCATTTTTTTTCTTTGGAATATATCTGAGGTGGAATTAATCTTGATTTAGTATAGTTCCTTATTCAAATCCCCAATAAATTATTCATCCTTGATATCATCATCCACATAATTTTTTATCAACATTAGATATTATAGTTGTTTTATAATGAAATTTCAGTCTACTCTGTGTTAAAAAAAGATAAATTTGATTTCCAAATATTTTTTATAACCAATGCATTCTTATTTATCACTTGGTATATATGTTTTTCATTTTCATAATCCTTTTACTTTTAAATTGTCATATTAATATCATTTATAGTATATTTCACTTCTATTTTTTGTATGAAAAACGCCATTTTCCCTTCAATCTAATCCTTTCTCTAAGCTTTGATCTCAAATTATTACACATCTACAAAATAATTATTCAAATAAATTTTAATTAATTTCACATCAAAATTTCCCTTCTAAATTTTATACTATTATTCTATCATCTAGAACCTTTTTTATTTGATAAGTTTCCTTGAATGATATTATCCTCATTATTTTTTCTAAATTTTACTAGATTTAATTATTTTATTTTAATCATTCATGAGATGTAAAATACTCTTTAGAGACTCATTGTTGGTAATTTTTATAACACATGTCATATGAGTTTAGGTTTTAATTTCACCTCATTATGCACATATTTTGAATGTGTATAGTTATGCACAGTGATTCATCGTAGAATGTCTTGGATATTTGAAACTCTGGTAGAATTATTCTTCCAATCTGAAAAATGATTCTATTCATCCTCTCAGTTTAACATTATTTTGAGGTATATATGGGGTTTCATATTGATGCTTAATATCATTTTTATAAAGGTAAGATTAAAAATAAATCAATATGAATTCGTTCACATAATTTGTTCATAAATTCTTGATGTGAACACCATGTTATATCCCAACCTATCTTATAATAGTTATAAACATTTATACTTATTGTGATTTTTTATGAATGAATATAAAACTATAAATCCTTAGGTATTCCTCTAGAAATATTATGAAATTCATATCACCTCCTTTTTTATGTATAATAGTTCTAAAAGAATTCGATTGAATCAACTCAATATGTCTAGTTAATTGTATCCCCAATTTTTAATTATTTCTTAAGACCTTATTTCTTATTTTACATGTTTTACAGATAATATACTTATAAAATATCAAATAGGGTACATCTCGCACAAAATTTTCCTTTAAAACTTTACTCAAACCTTTTTTTCCAAGATTTCCAAACCTTTTATACCAGATACTATTTTATTCTTTGGTTGTTAGATAGTGGGAATAACTAAGATATACAATATGAAATTAATATCTAATAGTTATATCACCTATTTTGATGAATTTACCATATTTAATTCATTAAATAAAGGAAATCGTTTTCAGGAAAATACCCTCATTTACTTTATCATAGAGTTGACTCAAAATTTATGGATTATTCTTGGGACTATTAACAGATAAACCCTCATGTCAATTGAACCATTGTATATCAATTTAATTTGAACTAATCTAATTAACCTTTAAATATCTTTCGTTACTAATGATACCAATGCCACTATCAAGATATAAATGTTTTTAAAGACCTTACTATCACCTTTTATTTTTAATATTAATTCACTATCATGATTTAGTGGACTTAACCTTTTATTATCTTTGAGAGATACCACCTCAGTCCATGAATTTCATTTCATGTTTATAAATTTTCTCTTATTACCTCCTAATAACTATTTTAATTGACATATTATAGTAGTTATACACTATTGAACGAAAAGATATTTATAGCTTCATTTTCAATATATATCCTAAAACCTATAAAATATATTTGGGATAGGTAGAATATTTAGTATTATATTATCAACTTATTTCCCCATAGCTTTGTGTCTTCTATTTATAGACTATATATATGGTACCCTAGGATATAAGCACTATTCAAGATGGAGGTCGGCATTTCCTCATGTATTCCTTTCATATGCTATAGGATTTTGACTATTAGTGAGAGCCAAATATGTATAAAAGTGAGATTTTTCACATGAATTAATGTTAATAAAATATTTCAATGAAACTAAAAAAATCATCTATATAAACCATAAAATTAAATTGAAATAAATAAATAAATAAATAAATAAATATTCCATGTATAATTCATATAGTCATACATTAATTGATATCCCACTAGGAAAATAAAAAATACAGATTAAAAAAGATTAAACACATTAAAATATTCCTTACTACCGTGTCATTCCTCATAAACCCTATATCCAAATGCCCATTGAGATGCTCTAGTAATATTTACACCACATCCTATATTGCACCTGAAAGAAGACATGAGGTTTGCATGTGAACCAATGTTCCCATGTAAGGAATGAGAAATAAATCTCAAAAAGATATCACTAAGATCCCATATAATACTCTATTATACATGTGTACACATGAGGAAAAATAAACCTATCACCCATGTGCATAAGATTTAATGTTCTAACCTGACCACTAAAACTCCCTACACCTTAGGTCACCGTGTGATAACAATTCCACCATGTCACTTGATCATACCATCTTCGATGCCAATAAATAACCTAGCTCATCTTCTCATCATGTCATTACATTATACCTAATTCCCATCCCACACCAAAAGACATATATTAGGTAAGAATAAAAATATTTTACCCTTTACCAAAAGGAATAGGGTATGGTCATCCATCCAAATGCCCACCAACTACCACATCAATCAAGGTAGAGTTGTCTTCCATGCCTCACATAATTCCATGAATTTATAGTGATAATACAATAAAAAAATACCACTATTGTTTCCAATAATGATATTAATTCATATCTTATCCCCTTATCTCCAACAATTATACCCTTTCTAATTAGGGAATCCACTAGGGTCATTCTATCCTAGCATGGTTTTCACTTATCAATGACACCTCATGTTAATCACCCAATGGTGACAATAAATCCTTATGGATCCTCTAACATATACCTCAAGACACGATCCAACTTTAAAAATCCCCATTTCACTCATGGTTTCACTACCTAGGGATCATCCCATGAAACTATGATCAAAGTCACCTAGCATTCCAATGTTATGTCCTGGATAATTCCCTTGACCCATGCTTAGGTATCATCTAAAATATTCAAACAAAGATCTCATATCTTATCACCTAGTGGAAGCCTTCTCTATCACTCATTTTACTTCACAATGGACTCTCTCTCCATACAATATTCACCATGTTCTCTAATCACCCTCAAAAATGTATCTCCCATCAAGCTAGATAAGAATGGTCATATCACCAATTGTCACAAGTCCAATGCATTTAATGCCTACCTAACACTCCCTAGAGAAACCAAAATATGTAACCCATGTTTCATATCACTTAAAATAATATGTTTTTTGTCTCTAGTCAACTTCAGTGACACCATTTCCCTTTGGAGACATAGTCTCCATGCGATACAAACCACCTAAAGTTATAAAGATCACTAAATTCTAGAATATTAAGATTAAAGTCATATTATATCTTTATATAGGGAACTCCTAGTCTCTATCTATCCATTAATTCACATGAAATATGAATACAATAAAGATATAATGCATAATCCTGACTATGATCTTGAATTATAGGGATTTCATACCTCTTTCATGATGTTAAAATCATCATTCTGCTCTGTCGAGCCTAACCCAATCCCATTTTTCACATTCCTAAACTTGTCATGACCCATCCCTTGGGGCCCATTTCGTGACTACCCCAATACCTCCTTCCATAGGTCAAGGGATTATGACTAGCATCGAAGGTGTATTCCCTAAAACTGGGAAGACATTGCATTTATAACCTGTAACACACACAACCAATCACAAAATTAGATACGAACTCAAGTAAACTAAATAGTAAATAGAGTGAGTATTGTAAGTAAAAAGGGCCCAGAATACAATCCCAACTAGAAATTAAAAGGAAAACTGGAAAGTACAAGACATCTGAAAGTACATGTAACTGGAACAGCTCTTGTGATCACCCGCCAAGGATCCTACCTGAAGGGTAGGTACAACTCTTGATCGGTTTTCTCTGCGGTATGTCTCGTCTAGGTCCACCTATGAGCAACCTCTAGTCCTGGTACCCTCATCCTCAGTCAGCGTTGTCCGTCGTCTACATCCAACACAACAAGGTGCGGGCATAGCTCATGTAGGGGTGAGTATAACGATACTCAGTAGGGACCCTAAGACCCTTAAGGTCTCACAAAATCCACCAAGGATAAACCAAAAATTATGAAATCAACAGATAACCCTACTTAGGTATATGAACATACATATACCTAATTTTTCAAGTAATCCATCTCAATCATGAGGAAAATACAGAGGTACTGACTCAGCTCACACCAGGTATATCTTTGGGTACAATAGTAGATATCATTAGATGTTGCTACTAAATAATCTTACTCTATTAAGAGGATCTGCTGCTAACCTGAACAGAATCACTAGGAGCAAACCCACACAGGATTGCTAGAGCTGACCCACATAGGATCGCTAGGAGATGACACACATAGGACCGTTGGGATCTGACCCACATAGGATCGATGGAGCTGACCCACAGAGGATCTCTAGGAGTTTACCCACATAGGATCTCTAGAAGACGACCCACACATGATCGCTAAGAGATGGCCCACACAGGATCGCTGGAGCTGAACCACACCAGATCGCTAGGAGATGACCCATATAGGATCGCTAGGATCTGACCCGCACAGGATTGCTAGGAGCTGACCCGTACAGGATAGCTAGGAGCACTCTTCTCTTCACAGCCAGCTACTAGGTTTCCACACTAGGCTTGCTCATCTCTGGGAGAGTCCACTCCCCAAGCCACTGGTCGATTCTCAAACTTCCATGATGTCTCATGAAAAAGTATCTCAAAGGTTTCCCATGTCATGGGGGTCTCAACGCAATAGACGATGTTTCAATCGGACACTCGGTCTGTGAGTTATTAGCCTTTTAGTCCTGGGGGACCGGTTAGATTTGTGCTCGATCCAACCTGACTGTACCTCAACTTTACCCAAAACTCCAGTGGGGTATACTCAAAGAACCATCTCACTCCAATATTTCTAGCATCGCTGATGGTTCATCAAACGGACGTCCGGTGACAATGTTATGGAAAAAGAATAGTAAATGGATCGTAATGGGCCCGGGTCAAGTTCGACCCGGTCGGCCCGGCCCGCTAGGCGGCTGGGCCTGTTGGGTTCGTCCTAGCCTGCTGGGTGGTTCGACACACTTGGTTCGGTCCTACAGGCCATGAGGTCCGTCAAGGGCTGTGAGTGGTCGTGAGGCCGTGGAGGACGCGAGGTCGTGGGGTGGTTTAGCAGGAAGGGTGGTAGTGGCTCGGCTCGGACGGTGGTGGTGGCTCGGCTCGGAGGCAGCGGCAGCTCGATGCAGGTGGCAGCTCAGCCCGGATAGCGGCGGATCGAACGGCTCAGCTCAATAGTGGCAGCGGCTCAGCTCGGCGACTCGGACTGCGGCTAGGGTCGATGGCTCAGGTCGGCTCAGCCGCGGATGGCGTGGAGCGGCGGAGGCCGCGGGTGTTGCGAGGCGGTGCGGCGGAGCGTCACGAAGTGCAGAGGCCACGGTCAGATGTGTTCGTGGTCGGCGGAGCGTCATTTCCTTCATCGCCTTCATAGCCTTCATCCATTGTGAAGAACACACCAAAGAATCAGAATGACGGAATGGGTCAGGCCATGTTTGTTTTTCCCTCACCCTCCGCGTTAGAGCGGTAGCAAGCGGTTCACAAAATTGAATCATGAACGTGTATGGAAGATATTTTAAAAAAAACATCAATCCCCACAACCCTTGTCAATATCTATTCCCAATCCAGTAAAATAATTAGAAGGGGAGAACATGGGAAGTGATAAACATATATAAATAAACCCCTAACTTTTATTGTTTTTTTGATGTTGTCATGAGAAGAAGTTGAATTTGTCGACGTTCATCTTGTCCTCCAATCAAGGGATCATGCGTTGTTTCGTCATAGTCGAAGACATTCCTCATTGGAGGGTACACCGAGGTAGAATTCGAAGTCGGTGTTCTTCATTGGAGGAGCGTTCTTCATGGAAGAATGTGTTCTTTGTTGGAGAAGTGTAATCCACCAAGGTTTCTCCTCTCACAATCCCACCCAAAAAATGAAAGAGGTGACAATATAATTAACATAAAGGATTAATTATGTTGGCACAACCAAGTTGGAATAATTAATGTACCGTGTTGGATCAATTAATTAGCTCAATTAATTAGACCAATTTAATGGCTCAATTTAATGGGAGGGGTGGAATATTGGGGAGTTGGGAGGTTTCTCCCCATTAAGAGGGGTCAGGTGACCCCCGCCTCTAAAGTTCAAATTGGGGGTTTAGGCTCATGTGGTCCCCACCACCATAGCCTCACAAGGGAGGTTTAGTTTCGGTAGACCCCACATATTAACTTTCAAATGGTGGTTTAGTTCTAGTGGTCCCCACCTCCCAATATTCACATGGGTGTTTCAAATAAAAATTAAATTTTTAAACAATTTTATTTTTATTTTATTCTATCATGACCCCCTCCCACCAAAGATGCCCCTCATGAGCTGGCAATGGTGAATAGGAGATAATGACCCCCGAGTTCCGCCTCCAATAGGTCCCGGGGTGGTGACTAGCACCGAGGGTATGAGTTTTTCACAAAAAAATGGGAGGCATTACCCTTTTTATTTTTAAAGATCGGGAAATAGGAAAAGTCAACCACAAAAAAGAAAAGAACCAGTGTATATAAATAAACCCAAACCAATCCCACATTCATGTTTAAACAATTTTATAACAAGGTACAAGTACAACAAATCTCAAAGTACAATACCAAAAGAAAACAAAGGTACAGCAATAGCAACAACTCCAACTGTCCGACTAGTAGGGTCACGTACGGCCTTGGTAGTCCTCCTGGAAACATGAAAGTAAACGTAGGGTGAGTATAAAAGTATACTCAGTAGGGAAACCTAAAGATCACGTGCAAAAGTGGGGAGACATCCTAATGTCCCATGATAACAACAGAAGAAACCTATCAAGGAATTATATCCACCCAACCTCACCAGCCACACTCACCAAAATACAATCACAACAGGTAGTAGTAGTATAAGAACAAGAGTATTGGGTACCCCGCACCATTTCCCTTTAGTTAGCTGCTCTTCCTAACGACGAACGTCCTGACGCTGCCACACTCTCCCCGCCCACACACACATGGGCCTCACAACAACGTATCCCGCCCGCACACACCTGGGCCTCATCCCGAAGATTCTTGGGAAAATAGTTGAACCTTCCCGAAGAGTCTGGGGCTAAAACCACCTCAATCAAAACCTACCCAAAGAGTCTTAGGTGTAAGGTCACCTCAAGCCATCACAGCCTAGGGGAGAAGGAGCAGGAAGGAGCTAGTAACTAAGGGAAAAACACCCTCTCCCATGAAATGGGAGTGTTCGGCACTAAGTGCTCAACATGGGTGGGGTGCAATAAAACACAAAAAATACAGATATATATATATACCAACCACACAGCCCAACCTATGGATTCTAAAAATAGAAACTGAGCACATGCCTCGGCACTGCTACTACGAAGCATGCATACAACAAACAAACCCAACCCCCTTTAGGTTTTCACGTTTCAGTAGAAATAGTTATCTAGTTCCTTAACTACTGGGCAACTATCCACAACTAACCACACAAATCGTCTGTAAAACATATCTCTGCCATCCACAAAACAAGTTAGGAAAAACATAAGCAGCACAACAAAGTTCCTCTTATCAACCAACCAACCCCATTGATTATTATTTTCGTTTCATTACCACACCCCACCATTTATTAACTCTTCCACTTTTATTTAATAATCGCAACCCATAGTTCGTTCACATTAAAACCCAACCCTGCAGCCCCGCTACCAATCGCCATAACCACCACTGCACCGAAACTCATACATCAATATCCCTTTAACACCATTTATTGTAGCCCCGCTGCCCATCACCATCATAACATCACACCAACCTGCAACCAAGTCAACTGCAGCCCTTCTGTTCACCCGATCCACAACAACCCACAAAACACCCCCAACAAATTCCTCTTAACCAAGCCAACACTCACATGTTCATTATTCCATTTTGTTTAACCGGGGTGATCACACAAGGGTTCCAGATTTAAACAGCCAACTTTACGTGATTAACCAATTTCCACATTCCACAAGGTTTCAACCCATAAGAAAATCCAGAAGGAGAGGGAAACATTTAATTTCGTAAGCAAAGTCTCCCAACAAACATGATTTTCCGTAGGCAGAAGCTCATTCAATTCACAACATAATATCACAGGGTATAAAGTAACAACAATCACAACTTCCCATCCCCGTTATATAAGCCAGTTATTATCTTCATTAAACTGGTTCGAAAGTGTTTCACGTAAATAAGATAACACCCACCCCGCATGATGCACAAAGTATAGAGACGAAGGTAAAATCCCCACCTCAACAGGTTATTGATTGCAATGCTCCCCTGGATCAACCTTAGAAGATGTCCGTCGGCGTCTGTCACTTCTGCCAAGTCCCAGCAAAAACTCCTCAGGTGGAAGTCGGAAAGGAAAGTCTGAAGGAAATAAAACGGATCAAAGCTCGGAAGCTCCGCCTCGTCGTTACGATCCCGTGGCCGCTGAAGGATTGTAAATCGGAGCTCAGACGAAGAAGTTATGGAATAAAGACCCTTCGAGTCTCTTGAGAGAGCTCTTCTCAGAGGAGAGGGGAGGAGAGGTGTGTGTCGAAAAGGAGGAGGGGACCCCTAGTTTTATAGGCGTGAAAAGAAAAATTACACGGCATGTACTTTATGGTACACGGCGTGTACTCAGTTCTTTCACACGGTCTCCACGCGGCTTCCAACATGGCTCTGCGGCCGTTGACTGGTCAACACACAGTTTGAGGGTAATTCATACGCGGGGAAGTACTACATGGCATGTAGTTTGGACACATGGCGTGTACTCATTTATTTCACACGGAAAGGACACGGCTCCAACATGGCACACAGTCGTTGACTAGTAACGCGTACGGGGGGAGGGACTACACGGCATGTAGAACTGGTCACAGAGAGTGCACCCATTATTCCACAAAGTAAGGACATGGCTTGCAACACGGGGTATACCTAGAAAGGAAGTACACGGCATGTACTCAAACAACACAGCATGTAGTTTCAAAAATTCTGGAAAGCGTGGGAAAAGTCCATTTTACCCTCCAGAACACTTCTTGACCTTCTTTTTGACAAAGGAAATGGCCGGAGAGGTCCGGACCATTACATCAGATACCTCTTAAAACATTCTCGTCCCCGAGAAATCAAAAACCAAGCTAGAGGAAACCCAACAAGATACCTCTTAGGGTTCTCGTTATAATAGGAACCCAACCAAAAACCCTAATCATATGTGTTAGGAATTCCTTCTCCTATGTCGAGATATCATCCGCTTTAGGCGGCACTGACTCGCCTGCACGGGTTCAATCGCATCCTCATTAATGCGTCTCGATTAAGGACTGGGCCTTCCCACTTCCATATATTAGGATTTTCCAACTTACACTACCCCCAACACCATACAACCTACACACTGCCCGGACACATGGCTTGGGGAATTCCTTCTCCCATCTCGAGATATTATCCGCTTTAGGTGGAACTGACTCGCCTTCACGGGTTTAATCGCATCCACATTATTGCGTCTCGATTAAAGATTAGGTCTTCCCCTCCCCACATGATAGGGCTCTTCACATACATTTAAAGAAAAGCGAGAAACAACATAGCATTAGAAACTCACAAAAACAAGGTCCAGGCCCAAAGAATGAGCAAAAGAGTTCCAACAATGGAGTGTAATTCTCCCAAAAAAACATAAAGGATATCATTAAAGAAAACCCAAACACATCTCTATCGATCCCTGGTCCTTCTAGAGATGCTACCTCTAATGCATGAAAATATCCACGCCCAGCTCCTCTGCCTCTCTGTTGACGTCTGCCTCCTCAACCACATCCCGATTGGGATCCTTGAGGAACTCCTTGTGGCTGGCCACCACCTGTTCCATCTCCCCTCAGAGGGACTGGAGCATGTTGCTGTTGGAAGGGTCTTTCCGATGACTGGTGATGCTGAGGCGGGCGTTGAACCTGTCCATCTCCACCGTACTAAGCTTGGGTCGGGCACCGACTCTGAACGTTCCTGAAACCTCCACAAGAAAAACACTTCGGTTTTGGGCTCGTGAAAAAGGGACGAGGACTCGAAGATCTCAACTGGAACTACTGGGGCCTGCTACCTACTGGCCTAAAACTGGAAGGTCTCGTCGCAGGAGACCTGCTACTAACTGCCTTCCCCTTCGACGAACTTGTCTGGATCCCCACACGTAGTGCACCTCCCTGTGAGTGCATCCTTTCTACAACCTCTGTCTTCTTCTGTACTTCCAAGTACGTCAGAAGGGTGAAGGGGGTGACAACATACTGGAGCGAAGGACGAAGCGCCTCCTCCAAACGTCTCGCCCAAGAATCCTCATCCAGAAAGAGATCTGGAGCAAAGTGTAGGAGATCCTTGAACTTGATCCTCAATTCTCGCACTGACATAATCCCCTGCTGAAGGGAGAGTAACTCCTGCCGCTTCTCCGCCTTGATCATGGAAGAAAGGAATTCCTCTCGGAATTCCTTCTCAAAGTCAGCCTATCGAACCTCTGCCTCTATCCTCTCTCCGAGGTAGAGCGTCCACCACTGTCGTGCCGCACCTCTCAGCTGACAGACTGCTAGGTGAACCCAGTACTCCCTCAGAGCATGGATCAAGGTAAAAGTGATCACTATCTCTTCAGGACACCCCTCTGTCTCCATATCCGAAGTGCTACCCTCATACTTCTTGAGGGTCTTCTGCTGGAAAGAACGGAGAGACTTCTGCCACTGGCTATCTTCCTCCTCTCAGTCAATCCTCAACTGATCAACCACCTGAATCTAGTAGGCCTCGGCCGTCTGAGCCACCCGGGGACGACGTCCAGGTGCTATAGCTGTACGGTAAATAAGGATCACTTAAGCACAAGTAGTAAAAAAAACTCAAGGTTTAATTTTATCATTTTATTTCAATTTCTTTCCCAGAACACCCAAATCAAGTAAAATAAAATCATGATGATGCATGTACCTTCCCTACGGTCTCTACCCTGCAATCAATGTAGTCTCACTTGGTCATTCGGTAGGCTCAGAGTTCTTTCATCGGATCACGGGGGGCCCTAAAATCCTGTGTCCTAGCCGGTCTTCCCTGGCCTATGTCACACACCAAGATTAACTAACATTGTCGCCCTACCATTCCATGCAATCCTTACTGTTCCTAACTCTAGACTCTGTCCTATATCTCAACCATCAGCTCTGATACCATTCTGTCACGACCCCCTCCCACCAAAGATGCCCCTACTGAGCTGGAAATGGTGAAAGGGAGATAATGACCCCCGAGTCCCGACTCCAGTAGGCCCCGGGGTGGCGACTAGCACCAAGGGTTAGAGTTTTTCAAAAAAAAGGGAGGAATTACCTTTTTATTTTTAAAGATCAGGAAATATGACAATTCAACCACCAAAAAGGAAAAGAAACAGTGTATATAAATAAACCCAAACCAATCCCACATGCATGTTTAAACAATTTTTTAACAAGGTACAAGTACAAGAAAGCTCAAAGTACAATACCAAAAGAAAACAAAGGTACAACAACAGCAACAACTCCAACTATCCAACTAGTAGGGTCCCGCACAGCCCTAGTAGTCCTCCTGTAAACCTGAAAGTAAACGTAGGGTGAGCATACAAGTATACTCATTAGGTAAACCTAAATCTCTCGTGCACAAGTGGGGATACATCCTAATGTCCCGTGAGAACAACAGAAGAAACCTAGAAAGGAATTATATCCACCCAACCTCACCATCCACACTCACCAAAACACAATCACAACAAGTAGTAGTAGTATAAGAACAAGAGTATTGGGTACCCCGCACCATTTCCCTTTAGTTAGATGCTCTTCCTAATGAAGAACGTCCTGACGCTGCCACACTCTCCCCGCCCGCACACACCTGGGCCTCACAACCACGTATCCCGCCTACACACACCTGGGCCTCACAACCATGTATCCCGCCCGCACACACCTGGCCTCCCAACCACGTATCCCGCCGGCACACACCTGGGCCTCATCCTGAAGATTCTTGGGAAAATAGTAGAACCTGCCCGAAGAGTCTTGGGCTAAAACCACCCCAATCAAAACCTACCCGAAGAGTCTTAGGTGTAAGGTCGCCTCAAGCCATCACATCCTAGGGGAGAAGGAGTAGAAAGGAGTTAGTAACTAAGGGGAAAGAACCCTCTCCCATGAAATGGGAGTGTTCGGCACTAAGTGCTCAACATGGGTGGGGTGCGATAAAACACAAAAGATACAGATATATATATATACCAACCACACATCCCAACCTATGGCTTC
Source organism: Viscum album (assembly GCA_963277665.1). Classification (NCBI taxonomy): domain Eukaryota; kingdom Viridiplantae; phylum Streptophyta; class Magnoliopsida; order Santalales; family Viscaceae; genus Viscum; species Viscum album. The sequence continues at coordinate 19,760,825 of OY728159.1, read as the reverse complement.
TAAAAATGGAAACTGATCACGTGCCTCGGCACTGCTACTACGAAGCATGCATACAACAAACAAACCCAACCCCCTTTAGGTTTTCACGTTTCAGTAGAAATAGTTATTTAGTTCCTTAACTACTAGGAAATTCTCCACATCTGACCACACCAATCGTTCATAAAACATATCCCTGCCATCCACAAAACATGTTAGGAAAAACATAAGCAGCACAACAAAGTCCCTCTTATCAACCAACCAACCCCATTGATTATTATTTCTGTTTCATTACCATGCCCCACCATTCATTAACTCTTCCACTTTTATTTAATAATCAAAACCCATAGTTAGTTCACATTCAAACCCAACCCTACAGCCCCGCTGCCAACCGCCATAACCACAACCGCACCGAACCCCATACATCAATATCCCTTTAACACCATTTATTACAGCCTCGTTTCCCATCACCATCGTAACATCACACCAACCCGCAACCAAGTCAATCACAGCCCTGTAGTTCACCCGATCCACAACAACCCACAAAACACCCCCAACACATGCCTCATAACCAAGCCAACACTCACATGTTCATTATTCCATTTTGTTTAACCGGGGTGATCACAGAAGGGTTCCATATTTTAAAAATCCATCTTTACGTGATTAACCAATTTCCACATTCCACAAGGTTTCCACCCATAAGAAATTCCAGAAGGAGAGGGAAACATTTAATTGTGTAAGAAAAGGCCCCCAATGACCATGATTTTCTGTATGTATAAGCTCATTCAATTCACAACATAATATCACAGGGTATAAATTAATAGAAATCACAACTTCCCATCCTCGTTATATAAGACAGTTATTATCTTTATTAAACTAGTTCAAAAGTGTTTCAAGTAAACAAGAGAACACCCACCCCGCATGATGCACAAAGTATAGAGACGAAGGTAAAATCCCTACCTCAACAAGTTCTTGATCGCAACGCTCACCCGGATCAACCTTAGAATACGTCCGTCGGCATATGTCACTTCTGTCGGGTCCCGGAAAACCCTCCTCAGGTAGAATTCAAAAAGGAAAGGTTGAAGGAAAGACAACGGATCCAATCTCGGAAGCTCTGCCTCGTCTTTACAATCCTGTGGCCACTGACAGATCGTAAATCGGAGCTCAGACAAAGATGTTATGGAAGAAAGAGCCTTCGAGTCTCTTGAGAGAGCTCTGCTCAGAGGAGAGGGGAGGAGAGGTGTGTGTTGAAAAGGAGGAGGGGACCCCTACTTTTATAGGCGTGAAAAGCAAAAGTAAACGGCGTGTACTTTATGGTACATGGCGTGTACTCAGTTCTTTCACATGGTCTCCACGTGGCTTCCAACATAGCTCCGCGGCCGTTGACTGGTCAACACACAGTTTGAGGGTAACACATAAGCATGGAAGGACTACACGGCGTGTAGTTTGGACAAACGGCGTGTACTCATTTATTGCACAGGGAAAGTACACAGCGCCAACACGGAACATGGTCGTTGACTGGTAACGCGTACGTGGGGAGGGACTACACGGCGTGTAGAACTGGTCACACGGCGTGCACCCATTATTCCACACAGCAAAGACACGGCTTGCAACACGGGGTATACCCGGAAAGGAAGTACACGGCGTGTACTCAAACTACATGGCGTGTAGTTTCAAAAATTCTAGAAAGCATGGGAAAAGTCCATTTTACCCTCCATAACACTTCTTGACCTTCTTTTTGACAAAGGAAATGGCCGGAGAGGTCCGGGCCATTAAATATTCTTTCACAAAAAACCCAAAAACTAACTTTCACTCTCAGCCAACTTCCATCAAGGTGAAAGTCTCTTTAAGATAATATCAGTGTTGTAAGTTCAATGGTGCCCTCATATTTCAATTCTGATCATCGGTTAAAAAGTTATAAAAACATGCTCGTACGTTTACTAAACGTACCCGAAATAAAGTTTAAAAATTCATTTCGGGCACTCCGGGACTTGGAATCACGCGCCGTAAATATTCATGGACTCGTAAAATTCCCATTTATTTTTATTAAACAATTTACATGGAAATTACAGGTCTTTACATTCTCTCCACCTCAGGTCTTTACATCCTTGTAATCCACAACTCAAACTAAGGGAACTAGGGGGGGTACAGAGCCCGAATCTGAGCCTCCCGCTCCCATGTGCCCTCTTAGAGGTTCTCGTGCTGTCAGCGAACACACACCAGAGGTATTGACCATCAACAAAGGACCCACTCCTTTTGATACTAAATCTCTACTAGAACCTCTGTAAAAGTATCCCCATCATCGACGTCTAGCTCTTCATGGTTGATGATGTGAGAAGGGTCGTGCACATATATCCTCAGCTAGGATACGTGGAAGACGTCATCCACCTGGTGCAACTGAGGTGGAAGAGCTAAGAGTTAATCCACCTATCCAACTCTATTGAGGACCTAAAAAGGTCTGATGAACCTCGGAGATAACTTTCCGCCTTGGCCAAATCTCTGAAAACCTCGTTGAGGTGAGACCCATAGAAAGACGTGGTCATTATCCTCAAACTCCAGAGGTCTCTATCTCCTGTCTTTATAAGTCTTATGCCTGATCTGTGAAGTCTTCATCTTCTCTTGGATGATCTTCACTTTCTTTGAGGAAGCCCATACCATCTCTGTTCCAACTAGTGCTGACTCCCCTAGGTCAGTCAAGCACAGGGGTGATCTGAAAGGTCACTCGTACAACGCCTCAAAAGGTGTCATCCCAATGGTGGAGTGATAGTTGTTTTTGTATGAAAACATCACCAAGGGAAATTGATTCTCCCAGCTATGATTGAAGCTGAGGACTCAAGAACACAACATTTCCTTGAGTTTCTGAATGGTCCGCTCAGTCTGGAAATCCGTCTGAGGATGGAAGGTGGTTCTCAAATGAAGATGCATCCTGAAAGCCTCCTGCAACCCCTTCTATAGCCAAGAAGTAAAAAATGTATCAATATCGGAGACAATCATCAAGGTTAATCCATGTATCCACACAATCTCTTACACATAGAGGCGTCCCAAGCTCTCTACTAAACCCTACTCTTTGATCGGTAGGAAGTGGGCCGACTTGGTGAGTCCGTCGACGATCACCCAAATAGATTCATGGCCTCTGGATGTACATGGAAGTACTGTCAAGAAGTCCATGGATATCTCATACCACTTCCACTCTAGGACCTCCAAAGGATGAACCAAGCCTGCTGGTACCTGATGCTCCACCTTTACTTGCTGACAAGTGAGGCACCGAGAGACAAACTATGCAGCTGCTTTCTTCATTCTCTTACACTAATGATATCATTGGAGATCCTAGTACATCTTCGCCACTCCTAGATGTAACACTATAGGGGATGTGTGGAACTCTCTCAACACTTCCTCTTGAAGTGATACTGGTACCATGGTACATCCTTTGAAGAGGATGACATGCTCCCCACCTTTAGAAAATCCATTAGGTGCCTATCCTATGGATATCTGAGCACGTCAAGTCTCGCAGTCAGCGTCCCCATGCTACGACTCCCTAACTCACTGAAGAAGTGGGGGAGTGACTGTAAGAGACTGAATAAAATCTGCTCCATCATAATCCATAGAGGATATCTACAAAGCGGCCAGCTACTTCGTTGTCTCGCCCAACAGTTGTATACCAGACCTCCTGTTGAGTGCATCTACTACAACGTTCCCCTTCCAAGGAGTATAGAATATATCGAAGTCATAGTAATGGAGGAACCCAATCCAACATCATTGTCTCAGGTTCAGGCCCTTCTGAGAAAATATATACATGAGACTCTGGTGATCCGAGTATACTATAAAGAGTACGCCCATCAGATAGTGTCGCCACATCTTCAAGGCTAAGACCACTACTGATAACTCCAGGTCAAGGTTAGTGTAGTTCTACTCGTGTTGTCTCAACTATAGAGAACCATATGTGATCACTACTTGCTCCTGTATCAGGACCCATCTGAGTCCGGTCCCTGATGTGTCGCAGTAGACTACGCACCCTATGCCTTCCTCTAGAAGCCTCAATATGGGGTCACTAGTCAGCCTCTGTCTCCGCTCCTGAAAACTCTGCTGGCATCTCTCCGGCCACACTAAGGGTTTCCCCTTCTTCGTTAACGCTGATAGTGGTGCTACAACTCTGTAGAAATCTGGTACAAATCTTCAATAGTATCCGGCCAAACCCAGGAAACTTCATACCTCCTTCACACTTTTGGGTGGATCCCAGGCAAGTACCGCCTCAATATTTGCCGGATCCATTGCAACTCCAGCCTCTGATATGTCATATATCGGAAATTGAACCTCTTGGATCCATAACTGGAACTTCGAGAGCTTACCATAAATATGGTGTTGTTCGAGTGTGTCCAGTACTACCTGAAAATGATAAGCACACTCCTCCTCAGTAGTCAAGTAGATCAGAATGTCGTCAATGAATACTACTAAAAAGCAATCAGGGTATGGCTAAAAGATCTTGCTGATGAGTCCCATGAACACTGCTGGAGTGTTGGTTACACCGAATGGCATAACCAAGAACACATAGTGGTCGTACCGACATCTGAAATCCATCTTTCGCACATAATCATCTTGCACTCTGAGCTGGTGATAGCCTGATCTGAGGTCTATCTTCGAGAACCATTGGGCCCCCTTTATATGATCAAAGAAGTCGTAAATCCTAGGAAATGGGTACTTGTTCTTCATGGTCACCTGGTTTAGGCACCGGTGGTCGACACAATGTTTCAAGCTCCCATCTTCCTTCTTGGGGAACAGAATCGGGGCTGCCCAAGGGGAAACACTGGGCCAGATGAACCTTTTCCCTTGTATGTCCTCCAGTTGTACCCGAATCTCACAATGCTCCACAGGAGCCATCCGATGCGCTGGTGTAGATATCGGTTCCATCCTGGGGTACAAGTCAATGTAAAAGTCCACCTCTCTTCAAGGAGGTAGACCCGATACAACCTCAGGGAAAACATCCATGTACTGGTCCACGACTACTGGAGAATTCGAACTCTCCACATCAATCGCTCTGAGGGTAAGGCTATCCAACTGATGAGTGATCGGATGAACCTTCCTCCAGGTAAGTCCACCATGTGCTGCAAAGGCTCCCTTCTCACCGGTGAAGGTAAACCTACTCCCATCCCTACGGACACACCACACTTTGCACCTAATACAGTCTATCTGATCATGGACTGTAGATAACTATTCTATACCCAAGATGATGTCATAAAACCTCGATTATGCTACTAGGAGATCCTAGACAAGATCTTTCTTCCTAGAGTAAGCTTGCACTACTGGCACCAGTGCGTAAGCATCGAATCCTCTCCCATATGAGTCTATTTCCGTAAGGATCGAGCCGAAGGCTCTGTCGGAATCTCCAAGATCCGAACGAAGGATGTGGAAATAAAATAATGACTGGATCCTTTGTATATATGAACTACAGCTAAGGTGGAGTAGAAACAGATCATACCTCATATCATCTCTAGAGAGCTGTGATTGTAGGCCTCAGCTGCCTAGAGCTTAGCTCGCCCTAGTCCACCTGCTCCCTACAGTCGGGGTGGACCTCCTAGTGGTGGTGGTGGTAACATCTCGAAACGTTTTACACCACTGGCTACTTGGCCAGCTCCTCTTCCATGTCTTCCTGCTCCCTATGGACCTCCTCGGTCGAAACTCCGTCTCTTCCTAGGTGGTCCATCGACCATCTACTGATCATCTATATGGCAGGTCAGACAATCACGAGAAATGTGACCCTACCCACAGCATGTGTAACACTTCCCGCTCCTAGTATGACTGGCTCCGCCTCAAGTTCCCTGCACAACCAATCCTGAGTCATGTCATCACCCACATTTAGTTCTGGTCCTCTTGGACCTCTGTGACATCTATCTGCTACCATATGCAGAAGAATCCACTACGTGAAGACTAGTGGTGGATCTCGCTACTGGAGACTGCTCAGCAAGGAAACTCTCCACTGGGAGGTCTCTCTCTAACACCCCCACCCATGTCAGGATGCTAAGTGAGATTATTGAATCCCTGATCTCCCGCCTAAGCCCCCGCTCGATGGTCTGGGCCATGAATAATGGGTCCCACACCATATATGTAGAGTAGCGTGAAAGGTCAGTGAACCTCACTGAGTACTGAGCTACAGTCATGCTGCCCTGCTGCAGATAATGAAGCTCATGAATGCACACTACGCAAAGAGTCATTGGGACAATCTCTGCCCGAAACAGGCTCTCGAAGTCTACCCTAGAGAAGTGTCACCTCATTGTGGACCTGGAGCATCAAGCACCACCATTTTCCTACTTCTTCATGTAGAAGGCTAGCAATAAGGATCACCATGAGATAGGCTGGTGTCCATACCAGTCGGAAAACTCTTACCACAGTCTCCATCCAATCCTCAGCCGCATGTGTTTCCATCTCTCCCCTGAACCTAGGTGTCCTTTGGTGCTAGAACTCTTGCAACGTGCTCAAGTGGAGTGCACTGTCTGCTACTAGGGCTGGTGGAATCGGTGGACCAATGGGGAAAGGTACCGTTGGTGCCTCTGCGGGTGCCTCTACTGGAAAAGGGCCATGCACCGACGCCTCGTCACTCGATGGGATATCAGTGCGTACAACTCTCGGAACCCTAGATGCCTGTCTACATGAAGGCATCCTAAAAAGAAATAGGTGTGCCACAGTCAATAAGTTATACCTGGTGAGCTGACTCAAAATATCACACATAAAACTTTTGAAAACACACATGCAATCAGTGTTTTCGTGCACTGGGTCAGAAATCAGAAATTAGGGTCCTAGTGTATGGATACGTTGGTTACCGCACCAACACTGAATTCCCTAAACTAATAACCACATCCACTACACTTAGCACTATTTCCATTAAAAATAATGATCATAGTCTTATGTTCTACGGTAAACCTACCCATGATACCAATTTGTCATGACCCGTCCCCCGAGGCCCGTGTCGTGACTACCCCAAGCCCGCCTTCCATAAGCCAGGGGCTGGTGACTAGAACTGAAGGTGTATTCCCTAAAACTGGAAAGAATTTTCCTTTATAACCTGTAACACACACAACCAAGCACACGACAAGATATGAACTCATGTAAATTGAATAGTCAACAGAGTGAGTACAGTAAGTAAAAGGGGGAAAGAATACAATCCCAATAGGAATGTATAAGGAAAACTGGAAAGTAAAAGACAACTGAAAGAACAAGTAACTGGAAAAGCTCTTGTGATCACCCACCAAGGATCCTACCTGAAGGGTAGGTATAGCTCTTGGTCGGTCATCTCTGCAGTATGCCTCATCTAGGTCCACCACCGAGCTACCTCTATTCCCGGTACCCTCATCCTCAGTCAGCGTTTTCCATCATCTTCATCCAACACAACAAGGTGCAGGAAAATCATGTGAATGGGTGAGTATAACGATACTCAGTAGGGACCCTGAGACCCTCAAGGTCTCATAAAATCCACCAAGGATAAACCAAAAAGTATGAAATCAACAGATAACCCTACTTAGGTATGTGCCCTTACATATACTTGAGTTTTCAAGTAATACTTCTCAACCATAAGGAAAATAACGAGGTACTGACTCAGCTCAAACCAGGTATATCTTTAGGTACAGTGGTAGAGATGATTATATGTAACTACTAAATCATCTTACTCCGTTAAGAGGTTATACTACTAACCTACACAGAATTGCTAAGAGCTGACCCGCACAGGATCGCTGGAGCTGACCCGTATAGGATCACTAGGAGCTGACCCACACAGAATAGCTAGGATTTGACCCACATAGGATCGCTAGGGGCTGACCCACACAAGATCTCTAGGAGCTGACCCACACAGGATCTCTAGGAGCTGACCCACAAAGGATTGCTGGAGATGACCTAAACAGAAACCCTAGGAGCTGACCCACACAAGATCACTACAAGCTAACCCACACAGGATCGATAGGAGCTAACCCTCACAAGATCTCTAGGACCTGACCCTCACATGATAGCTAGGAGCACTCTTCTCGTCATATCCAGCTGTTGGGTTTCCACACTAGGCCTACTCGCCTCTGGGAGACTCCACTCCCCAAGCCACTAGTCGATTCTCCAACTACCACGATGTCCCACGAAGAAGTATCTCAAAGGTTCTCCATGCCATAGGGGTCTCAACTCAACAGACGGTGCATCAATCGGATGCCCGGTCTGTGAGTTATTATCCTTTTATTCCCGGGGGCCCGGTTGGATTCGTGCTTGATCCATCCCGACCATACCTAAACTTCACCCAAACCTCTATTGGGTATACTGAAGGTACCGTATCGGTCCAAGATTTCTGGCGCCATTGACGGTTCGTCAAACGGACGTTCGGTGCCAAAGTTATGGCCAAAAGAATGTAAATGGGTCGTAGTGGTCTCGGGTCCGGTCTGACCTGGTCGGACTGACCCGATCTGACCCAGCCAAGGATGACCTAGTTCAGGTCGACCCATCCTGACCCTCTTGTCCGGCCCAGCCCATTAGGTCTAGCCCGGAAAGCTGTGAGGGGCCGCGGAGGGCCGCGGGTGGCAGCGAGGCCATGGAGGGCACGAGGCTACATGGAGATTTAGTCGAAAGGGTGGCGACGGATCGACCTGGATGGCAGTGGCATCTCGGACAGCGGATCAGCTCGACAGTGGTAGATCGAGCGGAAGCTCATCCTAGATGGCGGCGGTGGCTCGGATAGCGGTGGCGGCTAGGGCGGAGGCTCGCCCGGACGGCAGCGGCGGCTCAGCTCGGTGGCTCAGCTCGGTGGCAGCGGTGGCTCAGCTCAGCGGTAGGGATGGCTCGGATCAGCAGAGGGGGCGGATCGGCTCGGAGGCTTAGAAAGCTGCTCGGCTTAGCGGCTTGGGTTGGCTTGGTCGCAGGAAGCGCGGAGCAGTGAAGGCCACAAGTGTCGTGAGGCGGCACGGTGAGGCCGACGGCGGTGGAGCATCGCGGAGCGTAGAGGCCATGGCTGGCGGTGGTCGCGGGTGGTGGAGCTTCGTTACCTTCATCACCTTCATCCATTGCGAAGAACACACCAAAGTAGCAGAACGGTAGAGGGTTTGGTCCATTTTTGAAGGGCCCGCATCCTCTGTGTTATAGCGGTAGCAAGTGGTTCAAAAAATTGAATCATGAACATGTATGGAAGATATTTAAACAAAACATCAATCCCCACAACCCTCGTCAATCTCTATTCCCAATCCCACAAAAGAATTAGAAGGGGGAACATGGGAAGTGATAAACATATAGAAATAAAACCCTATATTGGAATGTCCGTTGACATTAGCGCGAGAAGAAGTTGAAGTTTTCGATGTTCGTATCCTCCGCCACAAACCTCCAATCCCAGGCTCGTGTGTCGTTTTGTTGTAGTCGAAGACGTTCCTCGTTGGAGGGTTTCCCGAGGTAGAAGTCGAAGTCGGCATTCTTCATTGGAGGATCATTCTTCGTGGAAGAACGCTTTCTTCGCTGGAGAAGTGTAATCCTCAAAGGGTTCTTCTCTCACAATCCCACCCAAAAAAAGAAAGTGGTTCCAATATAATTAACTTAAAGGATTAATTATGTTGGCACAACCAAGTTGGTGTAATTAATGTACCGCGTTGGCTCAATTAATTATCTCAATTAATTGGCCCAATTTAATTGCTCAATTTAATGGTAGGGGTGGAATGTTAGGGAGTTGGGAGGTTTCTACCCATTAAGAGGGGTCGGGTGGTCCCCGCCTCTAAAATTCAAATTGGGGGTTTAGGCTCGGGTGGTCCACACCCCTATAACCTCACAAGGGAGGTTTATTTCCAGTGGACCCTACCTCTTAACTTTCAAAGGGTGGTTTAGTTATGGTGGTCCCCACCTCCCAACATCCACATGAGTGTTTCAAATAAAAATTAAATTGTTACACAATTTTATTTTCATTTTATTCTTTCACAAAAAACCCAAAAACTAACTTTCACTCTCAACCAACTGTCATCGAGGTGAAAGTCTCTTTAAGTGAATATCGGTGTTGTGAGTTCAATGGTGCCCTTGGATTTCAATTTCGAGAATTGGTTCAAAAGTTATAAATACCCTCTTGTATGTTTGCTGAATGTACCCAAAATAAAGTTTTGAAATTCATTCTGGGCACTCCGGGCCTCGGAATCATACACTGTAAATTTTCACCGACTCATAAAATTCCTATTTAATTTAAAAAAAATTACATGGAAATTCTATGTCTTCACAAAACTTGTACTACCACATGATCCCTAAGAATCACTAGATCACTGAAACCTCCTAGACCCCTAAGTTTCATAACTTAAACTTCTTCCTATAGAAACCACACATTATTTCCCCATCACGTTAGATGATTTAACCTTTATCCATTGAAATTGTCTCCAATACCTATAAAATAATCATACAGAATTAGAGGTCTGCCAACAAAGGAAAAAAGTATAGTAAAAGAATGGATGAACTCATAAATAATTAAAATTTAAATTCAAAAGAAACTATTAAATATTAGGGGGGTCAAATTAGAGTTAGGGAGATGGAGAACATGAAGAAATGGCCTACTCCCAATTCATAAAACCAACTAAAATTGAAGCACCCTAACATAAAAAAAAGAGGTAATTTTTCTGTAAAATATAACACACTCAGGAATAAATCACAGCAGGAACATGGGGTTCATGGAATGAATGACATATAACCTAATAATTTAATAGATTGAAATTGTGGTTTATAGAAATAAATGTTCTAGTAGATGGACCCTTCCCTCGGCTGACCCAATTCATTGTGTTAATCATGTTTCATGACATGAATGTCTATATAGAGGTCCCTTACCATCTATATAAAGGTCACATATATGCCTTGAAGGACCTCCTTCATGTCTTGAACCACCCTATATAATGGTCCATGACCTTGTGAAGCACCTTAAAGGTGTGAAAACACCCTTACTACAATATTTCATGGGATGAACAATGGTTTATTTTGTAAAATAATACTTGATTTAAAATTTTAGCTCATTGTTCAACCAACCCTTTATCCAAAGCTCACTAGAGCACCCAAACCACTAAACAAGTCTCATTCCATGTCAAAAATCACCACTTTGTGACCTTCTAATTCTATGGTTTTTTTCAGAATCAAAATAAATTAAACATCCCAAGAACTTAACCAAAAACTCAAACTTCCTTCAAAATTAAATGAACCAAAAATCTATAGGGAGTTACAAACCCCCCTCTATAATTATTCTCATCCATAAGAATCTTAAATATTCCATCACCAATAAAACCTAACCTACCATGATCATCAATTCATTGAGATCTCTCAATTATCTTTATTTAAACCATAAACATGTGTGAAGTGTGAAACTCAATAAAATAAAGCACATGAGCCTTAGCCCGGTTGGTAAGGACTCTGTAAATGCATCCGGGAGACCTAGGATAAAATATAGGTAGAGACATTACTTTTGGGGGGGTACTTTAGCAGTACTGTAGTAGTATTGTAGTATTACTATAGTAGGTACTGTAGCGGGAACTGTGCAGTACTTTAGCAGGTACTGTAGTAGGTACTTTTTGGCACTATAGCAGCCGAGAATATGCCCCCGTTTGGGCCTTCAGGCCACCGATTTGGTCCCCGAGTCCTTTAAGGCCTTCGGGCCACCCATACCTTTAGGTCCATAAGCCCCTCGGGCCACCTCAAGGACTTTGGTCCACCTTATGTGAAGATGCAAACTAGACGACCTATAAGGAACAAGCTCTACAAGGAGGATGAGCAAGGAGATTTCACCACAGCAAAAGCTAAACGGATTGCAAGAATGAGAGGGTATGGATCCTACCATTGGGATAAGATTATTGTAACATACATGACATATTTTGAAGTTAAATTTCATTTATTTTCCTTTCGTTCTTTTTTTTGGATGGTTTCCAAAGGTTTTATGGAGAAATAGATGAGTTTTCATGAATTGGTCCAAACCGTGAGCTCAATTCCAGATTTAAAAATAAAATTTGTTTCCTTTACAACTTTTTCATTTTTTAATATTTTTATTTCATTCCAATTCCAAAATGGTCTCCTCGGACCTATTAACACCTAAATATAAATTTGGAGCCTTTATAAATCCATAATCAGGGTGGATATGGGTTTTTATTTAAGATATTGGGCCTGCCCGAAGGCCCATTTCCTGCATTAAAAATAAGTTTTAAATTTGTTATATCTCCTTCAATATTTGCGTTTATTCGGTGATTCCACCTCCCACTCAACCCTAAGAAACCCATACGGGCTCCCATTGCCTTCCCCCCCCTCCTTGGAGCTCTTTGATATCGCGAATTAGGGCTGATCTTTATAGGGTGTCTCAAATCGGCCAGAATTGAAGAGGTAACTTCATCCCTTCTTAACTCTCTCAATTATTACTATTTTCTCTCAATTCTAGTTCCAAAATTACCTCCAATATCTTGTTCGAATAATCCCTGAATGTTGGATATTTTCAATTTCAGAAACTATTTTTTTTGGAGTGATTAATTCAGGATACTTCAAGTAGGTGAGTCTATTTCTTTCCTCCTTCAAATTGCTTAGGGTTTCTTCCCTAATTCTTGAATTATAAAAAATTACAGAAGTTAGAGTTCGTTCATAAGTTCTAAATTACTATATTTTGTGTGAAATATTGAGGTTTTAGGTTTATTTTAACTTCCTTGAGGTGCGGCAGTCATGCGGTTGATGTTTCGTCCCAATATTTGAGGGTTTCGACACATTCGGTAGGTGATTCCGTGGATAACCATTTAATTATGAGTTAGTTTGCTTGATTAAATAATTTTACATGTTCCTTATGTGTTTTTCATTATGAGGAAACCATTTTTGGTAGCAATAGTGAATCATTTGTTTTTAAAGTTACATTTTTTCTTGAAGTGTGCATTTTTTAAATGTATTTCATGTGTTATCTTTTGTGGTAGTTGTAAAATGTAGAAGTGGTTTATTAGTTGTTGAAAGGGGCTTCCAATTATGGTTGGGTAATGATATAGTTCCATGAGGGCCTAAAAAGGGGGTGTATTTGAATGGTTTTATTTGTATAACCTTGTTATACTCCTTGAAAGTGTTTTATGAATTTGTGTGTTCTCATGGGTATCTTTTGTGATATTATTCAAGGTGATTATATAACATTTGAAAGTGGATTATTACATGTTGATTGGGCTGAAAATTCTGTTTTGGTAGGGTCTTGGTGTGCTTTTGGCTTAAAAAGAGGTTTTTGAAATGGATTTTATGTGCAAAGTTTGGGTATACTCTTTATAATTGTTTTATGAATGTTTTGAATGGTTTATTGGGTTGTGTAATAGGTGAAACTATATCAGCAAACTGTTTTGGTAGGATTATATTTCTAAAAGATCAATTTCATTTGTGAAAATGTTTTTATGTGATATTTATTATCCTAGAAATATTTTATTAAATTTTTTGAAGGAGATATTGAGGAGTGAAAGTGATGTGAAAGTGATGTGGGGTGTTTTGTGTGAGTGTGGTGTGAAAAATTGAATTTTTGATTATGAAAGAAGTGTTATATTCCATGTGTGTGGGCCGTTATATGAGTTTAAATATCTTATAATTGTTTTATAAAATTGTTTAATGGTTTTTTTGGAAGTGTTGAAGAAATGTGAAACGTGTTGTGGGCTATTTTGGTGTGATTCGGATTTCAAAATCATTTTGAATGAAAAATGGATTTTTGTGACTTGTGTGGTATACATATGGGATTTTTGGTGAATTTGTGATGTGGAAATGATATTTTCATGTTCAATGTATATTTCTTGACTTGTTTAACTTGTTTGAGCACAAGGGGAAAACCTGGGTATCTAGGTGGGTGGACATGTACTAGTATGCTAGTGAATCCGTGGGGTTTGGCCTCAGTTTCACTTAGCAAGATTGACGCTTACAACTCTAACTAAACTATGATGATGATGATTGGGGACCACTAGGTTATGGGTATGTTCCCTACTAGTGGATCGTGCATGAGAATGGATATTTGTGATGGTTACTCTCACCGAGATACGAGGTACCTGGGACCCACAGCTAGCTAGTGCCTAGGGGTTACTTCCTATTTCTTGTACTCATTATTTACTTTGTACTTACCATCGGCATACAGTATAGTTGGCTGGAAAATTCAGTAGTGTTGAAATTATTTTTAAAAGTGTTGATTCTTAATGATAGCCCACTTGAAAACTGTTTTTATTCAAAGTTTCATCTTTTAGAAATTGTAACTAGCTTTTCATGTTTTTGAAAACTTGCATTCTTTTCGTCTTTAAATGTTTATCACATGGAATCTATTAGTGTTGGTATCCTACTGGGAATTGGCTCACACCCTACTTACACCCTTGGGTGTAAGTAGACAGGGTTGTTTTTGTTGTCGCAGTTTGGGTACAGTTTTTTTGTTCCAGTGGTTCGGGTTTCTATCAGGTCCTTGGTGGTGAAGTCTTGTAGAGGTGGCTTGAGGGCGGTGCCCCTTGCCATGAGGGTTCTTGGGATTTCCTTATTTGGATTTTTACCTTTGGTATAGACCTTTTGAGTTTTTTTAATCCATGTAATTCAGTTCTGAATTTTTGTAAAAGATTGTTTGGTTTGAAAAATTCAGATTTGTTTCATTAGATTCTTTTGTTGTTTTAAGTTTATAAACTTGGGTAAATCGTTCCTAATTTTCATTTTATGATACCCAGGAACTTGTGCCAGCCCGTGGGGATCGGGAATGCCCTTCGGGCCTTGTCACGGGCTGGTTTTGGTGCCATTTTTGGTGGCGATCGATTCGGTTCGTAACAACTATGAATGCACGGGAATGCCTAAACAAACAACCATGTGAAGGTGGAGAGATGATTTCACGATTAAGATGTTGGGGAGGAGCAGTTCCAAGTAGTTAGTCTGGGTTGTATGTAATGTTTCTAGCCTATGGGAAAATGAATTCCTCTAAGGCCTATGGGACATGTATTAATTATTCCTACGGGTCTTGTAAGGGTTCCACCTCACCCCTTGAAAGGTGGATATCAAAAATAAATAAAAAATTAAGGCTTTTGGGCCATTGGAGGAAATAAATTAATGCACTATTCATTGGAATTTATAACATCATTGAGAAACACAAGCCACACCCACATACCCTAATACATCAGGGTGTCCTCAACCAACTAATATGATTTGATATGGTTCTCTCCACCATAAGCATATACTCAAAATTGATGATTCCTAGTTATTTTTTCCCACACCATTAGTATTTCATATAGAATACATACTCATATTAGTTAGAAAATCATCCAATGTAAGAACCCAGATCTTCTTTTCAGGTATGTTTTTCATTTTTCTAGAGTTTTTGAGAAAAGGGGAGTTTCTAGAAATTTTTTAAGTACACATTGTGTACTTTGTGAGTACATGTTGTGTACTGTGTTGATGTGGGAGGCCATGTGTTGGCTGTGTCATGGCCACGCACACGGTCATGTGGGGTGATGTGGAGGCCACCTAAAGCGGAGTACAGAAAAGGCAAGTACATTCCATGTACTTCAAAAGTACATGTGGTTTACTTTATTTTATTCATTAAACACAATGGGGTCACATCTGACAGATAGAACCGACTTCTTCTTGGTCTGGTTCATCTGAGAGCGAGGGTACGATCGCAGATCTTCGACAAGCCCCTGATCCTTTATCCATCCTCTGAATCGAACACTGTCAGTTGCGTTGGAATTGCATCGGTGAGTTCTCTCTTCTGATGGAGCCTCATTTCATGATTCCTCTTCTTTTCCAAGTTATCGTGGTTTTGAATTTTTAGACATTTTTTTAGATATTCAACTTTATAAGGATATTCAAGCCTCGAGGTTCACTTATAGAAATCTCTTAACCCCAAGGTAGGTGGTTTTTTCCTTTATGTTGAAATTCTTTGAGTTTTATGTGAAAATTTTCCCGATACCCATGAACGGGGTATTGCGTATTTACTGTTTTATCCATATTGTATGTCTTCTATGATTTTATTCTTGATTAGATGATATTGTTTTTGAATATGGAGACTTTATGTGCTTTGTATGTGTTTCCCAGGCATGTTTTTTCTGTTTTGACCTTTGGGTCTAGTTGCCTATTAGTCTGCTGTTTACTTTCCCATGCCTAGTATTGTAGGATGGTGTGACTGTTGTTATGACATTCTATTATGTTGTAGAATGCTATCCAATTAGTTCTTGAGGTTTACTTTGCCTGATACGTGATGCTATACTTACTGATTTACACAGGGCTGTGAGAACCTAGTGTAGTAGACCATAGGGAGAATGGATGTAAGGGCTTCTCTATAGTGTCTTTTATAATATTATGATGCAAGACCACATGGGGGGAATTGATGTTGAGTGCTTTCTCATAGTGTCTGTACTTCCTCAATGTGGGCCACAGAGGGAATGTTACATAAGTGATTCCCTAAATAACCTTTAGTACTGACATGAGACTATATGAGGAAGTGACGGTGAGTCCTTCCTCAGAGAGTCTATACTTTTTCTCAACCAGAGGGGTAAGATAGTGTGTGCTTCCCAGAGGGTTTCTTGTACTTGTTAGGTAGGACTATAGGGGTTAGACTGAGTGTTCTTCCCAGAGGGTTACCTGTTGAGTTTATCTTCTTGTTTAGTTTTTGCTTGATATTGAGACTGTGGATGGTTTATTGTTGAGTACCTTCCTGTTTATTGTTTCTTGTACTTTTACCTGCCATGTACTCACTGACTGTTAGGCACTGATCTTGTGGTTTGTTTCCTTCTAGGATTCATCTCACACCCTATTTGGTCCATGATTTTGGGCCCAAATAGATTATATTGTTGTAGGTATAGACAATGGAAAGTTCTATTCTACTTTAGGTACTTGACTTGTTGTGGAGGTGGAGAGAATGAGACCAAGCTTAGGCTTGTGATGCTGAGGAGCTGTTTATCTATTTATTTTTTAATTTGGCTTAGTAATGGTTGTATTTAGTATTGTGACTTGTTTGGATATTTTCCTATACATATGTACCATGAATCGTTTTCTATATATGTGCTCCAGTTGTTTAATATCTCAGTCTTCCATTATTTACCATTGTTGGATATTTACTACTTTCGTTATTGTATATTTGATTCTCTTCCATTGTGTTACTCTTCCAATGGGGGAATAGTTTCCCCACTGTCACACCCAAGGCCCTTGCTGCTAGTCGGCAGCCTCTATCATTCGGGGAAATTCGCTTGGGGCCATGTCACCAACCAGGTACGGGGAGCCTCTGGGTGACTTCCAAAACTGGGATGATACAAAGTGGTATCAAAGGAATTATTTTCTCTTTATTTACTTTTTGGAGCTGTTATCCAGGGATAAGAAGGAATAGGTACTTGGTAATAAGCTATGCTCAGGAGTAGCTAACCTGTGTATGGGGAAAATCCAATCTACCTTGTTTATTACAATTTCTTCTGGTTTTTCAAGTTTACGGTTGATCTGATTTTCACCATTGGGTGAATCACATGTTTTGTGTGCTTACCATTGATGTTATTGAGGTTCTATTTCTATTTCAACTCGATGAGATGAGGGTATGTCATCTCATGAATCATATAGGCACTTGTTAGAAATCACATGCCATGCATTCTTTTCATTACATCTAGGATGCATTAGCGACTGCATGTTATTGTGATAGATATTGTTTAGAATATGCATGTTGTTGTGATAGATGCCTTGATAGAAATATATGCTGGTTGATAAGGTTTTTTGTGTAAGTTATTGTTTGAATGAACACCAAACTTTGGTTCTTGAGGTGTTATGGGCCCTCATGGACCAGAATTGGTTGGATCATTGCATTGTTTTCTTATTTATAACATGTATAAGATTCCAAACTTTGATTCGCGGGGAGTATGGCCCCTCAAGGATCATAATTTGGCACTTTCAGTGTTCGTTTCAGTTCTTTCTGGGTTCCAGAGTAGTTTCTGAGGCTTATTGTCCAGAAAAACCCAGAATACACGTCGTGTAGTGTTAAGTAAAGGCCATGTGTTCTTCTGTTCGGGAAGAAACTATTTTTTTAAGTACATGACATGTACTTTATATACACACCGTGTAGTCTCTAACCGTGATACAGGTCGTGTGGGAAGAGACATGGGATGGGGAATTCTATACAGGAACACGTTGTGTACGATTTGAACACACCGTGTAGTGTAATCCTAGGAACCCGTCTGTATAGCTAGCAACACGGGTCAGTGGAGTCTCTTCTTCTACACGTCGTGTCAGGTTTGAACACACCATGTAGTCTGACCCAGGTACCTGGCTGTGTCATCAATAACACTAGTCGGTGTTATCCCTTCACGAACATGCCGTGTCCATTCAGAACATGTCGTGTAGTGTGATCCATGTGTCAGGATGTGTCACTAACAACATGGGTCAGTAAAGCTTGTCTAGTACATGTCGTGTCCTCCTTGAACATGCCGTGTAGTCTTGTATTAGGAGGGATGTGTGGATTAACCGTGTAGAAGTACTCGGGTAGTGGAAGAGGATTCAAATACATGTCGTGTGTTCAGACAACACGCTGTGTGTTTGGGGTGTTACAAGAAAAGTTTAGGCAGGAGTACACGCCCATGTAAATGACTTAATGGAACACACTATGTGGGAAATGTACATACCGTGTAGTCATGTTTTGTAAAACTTGAATGCTTTATTTCTCCTGTTCTATTCTTATGATTCTAGTTTTCAGTCCTTTATGATCTTGATCTAAGGTGTGCGCTTGACCTTACAGAGTCATGCCACCGAGATGACCTCCGGTTGTACACCAGTTTCTAGGAGGTGATCGGACACCGGACATGGCCGATCTAGGACTTCCCATAGATCCTCCTCTTATGTCGGCCTTAGCACCAACAGTTATACCTGATACCAGTGCTGATTCACAGTTCCGGGAAGGCTTTATGAGGATGATTTAGACCTTTCAGGGGCACCACCTCCTTCCCCGTCGATGACTGATTTGACGCGGGTCTTCCAGCAGCAGCATCCTCCCACTTTCTCAGGGGATGGAGGACCCCATGGTGTAGAGTCCTGGCTAGAAGCCATGCTGATGATCTTTGAGCATCAAGAGACACCTCCAGGGAGTAGGTTCATTCTCGATACCTATATGCTTCGAGACACCACCAAGAGGTGGTGGGATGTGATCTCACAGGCAGGACGCCAGCTGGTTATGGCGTGGGAGGAGTTTCAGTGCATATTTTATGACTACTTCTATCCAGAGACCTTGAGGGCCGATCGAGACTGAGAATTTATGAGTCTGGATTAGGGTACTCTTTCTGTTATGGAGTATTCCTCCCGCTTTACTGAGTTGTATCACTTCACGCCTATTTCAGAAGGTGATCGGTTATTCATGGTAAGGAAGTTTTAGGATGGTCTGAGACATCCGATTCCAGGTGAACATCTTCTGGTTGACTTCTATCACTTCTATCGTCAACCAGGAGCTGATCACGGAGTGCAATCTGAGGGATTCCGGAGTTGTGATCCAGGGCGGCTCAGCATCTGGAGTTAGAATCCCTCCTAATGACAGTAGGAAGCACCGTAGAGAGTCTTCATGTGGTGATCCAAGGAGGTGAGAGACACCTTCCGGTAGCCAGGTGGTATGCTACCAGTGTGGAAGGGCTGGACAGATGAGGTCGTAGTGCCAGAGAGACCCAGTGGAGTGCTGATGTTGCAACATGATGAGTCATCTTCAGTGCTTCTATCAGATCTTCTCACTAGCAGTTGGTGACAGGAGTTATTATATGACTCCGTGTTCGGGAGCATCACCACCAATTCTAACCAGTCGGGGAACTGGAGTTCTTCCAGTCATTCAGGACGAGGTGCAGGCCATGTCTGTGGTGGTCAATTTCCAGTCTTACAGCAATAGTAGAGTGGATCAACTCAGAGTGGTTAGGTTGGGTCACAGGGTTGTGGAGCAGGCTAGACCTTTGCAGTGGAGCAGACCCATCATGAGCAGGATCCCAGACCTTCTACAGTTCGAGGTATGATCCTAGTTTCCTCAGTTTTATCTTCATCTCTTTTCGATACAGGGTCTTCCAATAGCTTTATATATGTGGTTGTTATGGAGTGCCTTGGGCTCTGTATCTTTTCTTATGCTGATATTTTGACACTAGACACTCTGTTGGGGACTAGAAATGATAGTGTACGACAACACAAGGAGTTCCCTCTAGAGTTTGGTGGGTGTCACTTCTTATGGTATCTTTATGTCCTAGAGGTGAAAGGCTATGATTTCATTCTCATAATGGACTGGCTAGTTCCCTTCTAGGCATTCGTCGATTGCTATCGTTGAAGGGTGAGTTTCATACCACCAGAGGGTGGATATTTTCTTTATAAGGGTGAATGGGATGTCCAGGCGAGTAGAGTGGGTCCAGAGCATCATGGGTTTGGAGGATTCACAGCCCAGATTGCTAGTCTATATCTAGATGATCTATGGACTACACAGTTAGATTTTCCTCCAGTGGTGGATCGTTGCAGAGATGTCTTTCTAGAGGACTTTTTAGTTTTTCCACCGGAGCGCGAGGTGAAATTTTCAATTGATATTGTGCCAGGAGTGGAACCGGCGTCCATTCCTCCTTATAGGATGGATATAGTAGAGTTGTAAGAGCTCAAGAAGTAATTTTAGGAGTTGTAGGAAAGGGGTTTCATTCAAACCAACACTTCTCCTTGGGGTTCACCTGACCTGTTTTTGAAGAAGGCAGATTGTAATCTCGGGATTTGCGTGGATTATTGGAAGCTTAACTAGTTGACGATCAAGAACTGATATCCCTTGCCTTGGATTAATGATCTCTTTAACCAGCTATGAGGCGCCTGGGTATTCTTGAAGATATACTTGAGGTCCGGTTACCATCAGTTGCACGTTAGACCATCAGATATACATCTTACAGCCTTCCGGGGTAGGTATGGTCTATATGAGTATATGGTTATGTTGTTCGGTCTCATGAACGCGCCAGTAGTTTTCATGTCACTGGTAAATCGAGTGTTCCATCCATACTTAGATTCCTTCTTGGTGGTCTTCATGGATGACATCTTGGTGTACTCTCACACTCAACACGACCATGCTGCCCATATTGAGATCTTTTTTAGTACACTGAGAGAGCATCAGTTATATGCTAAGCTCTCAAAATGTAACTTTTAGATGGATCAGATTCACTTATTGGGTCATGTTGTCTCATAGACAGGAGTGTGAGTAGAACAAGAGAAAGTGAGAGCAGTAGTTTCTTGAGAGTAGCCAAAGAATGTATTTGAGGTGCAGAGCTTTCTAGGGATGGTTGGACACTACATATGTTTTATACAAGACTTTTCACGCTTAGCAGCACCGCATAAGATTTTGACTAATAAGGGTGTGATGTTCCTATGGTCAGATTATTGTGTTTTTCACCAACCACAAGAGTCTCAAGTACATCTTCACTCAGTGTGATCTGAATTTGAGACAGCGAAGGTGGGTTAAGTAACTTCAGTCTTCTGACTTTGAGCTTGCATATATTCCTTGTAAAGGAAACACGGTGGATGATGTGTTGATCAGGAGGACTCAGATACAGGAATTTCAGGAGGCCATTAGTGAGTGGAAACTGATGGCCCTGTTCTCGGAGATGCATTTGGAGGTGCAAGACAGATATGGGTAGACCTTTATTTCTTCTGTATCTGTTACCTCTACCCTTATTGATCGAGTATGAATGAGGTAGCTATAAGATTTTGAAGGCCCGGTCCTGTGGGAATGTGTGTCAGGAGAGGACCCTATTCATGGATGGACCATAGCTGAGGATGAGATCTTTCATTTCCACTAATGTGTATGGGTGCCAGTAGATATACGCGAGGAGCTGATGCACGATTTTCATTCCTCAGTTTGGGCAGTTCATCCTGGTGTCACCAAGATGTATCGTGATCTACACCGTTAGTATTGGTGGCCAAGACTGAAGAGGGATGTTGCAGGTTTCGTCATGAGGTGTTCCACTTGTCAGCAAGTGAAGGCGGAGCATCAGTGGCCAGTAGGGCTTCTACAGCAGTTACCCATTCCCGAGTGGAAGTGGAACAACGTCGCAATTGATTTCGTGACAGGGTTGCTGAGGTCTTCTCATGGGAATGATTCAGTATGGATTTTCATTGACATACTTACGAAGGTCTCCCACTTCTTACTGATCAAGGAGTCCTTCATTGTTGATGATCTGGGATGGTTGTACATCTGAGAGATCATATTTCTTCATGGAGTTTCACAATCCATTGTTTCATATAGAGATGCTCGTTTTACTTCTCGGTTCTGGTAGGGGCTTCAGAAGGCTTTGGGTACATAGGTACTTTTGAGTACAGCATACCATCCCCAAACAGATGGCTAGTATGAGCGTACGATTCAGGTGCTCTAGGACATGCTCCAAACATGCATTCTGGATTTTGGAGGTTCTTGGGAGAAGTATATACCTCTTTTGGAGTTTTCCTACAACAATAGTTCTCAAGAAACTATTCAGATGGAACCTTATGAGGCTTTGTACGGTAGGCCATGTCAATCACCTTTATGATGGCTGGAGGCAGGATAGGCAGCTTTGCTGGGACCTCATCTTGTGCAGCAGACCACAGAGTGGATAGATATGATTCGAAAGAGGATGGCTACTGCGCAGTATCGACAGAAGTCTTATGCTGATCAGCGGAGATGACCTCTAGAGTTCGAGGTCAGGGATTAGTCTTTCCTACATGTCACACTAAGGTTGGGACACAAGAGGATTAGGAGACAGGGTAAGCTTTCTCTGAGGTACGTCGGGCTGTTTGAGGTGTTGGGGAGAGTTAAGCCACTTGCCTATGAGTTGCAGTTACCTCAGAGGTATCGGGCTACTCACAACGTCTTCCACATTTTTTAGATTTGACATTAATTCTAAGACTCATCTCACGTCTTTCAACCCGAGGAGTTTGAGTTGGAAGTGGATGAAACCTTTGAGGAGCATCCTATCCAGATTTTGGATCAAAGTACGAGGGTTCTCTATGGCTGGTTTGTTCCTCTAGTAAAAGTTCTTTGGCAGCACGGGCGAGTACAGAATGAGACTTGGGAGAGGGAGGCCGATGTAAGATCATAGTGGCTGGAGCTGTTCGGGATTTCTTCTTCTACACCGCCTTTCTAGGTAAATTCAGGGATGAATTTTTTAAGGGGGGACGTTTTTAAGAACCCGGATCTTCATTTCATGTATTTTTTTTTCTTTTTCCTGGAGTTTTTTAGAAAGGGGGAGTTTATGGAAATTTTTAAGTACACACCGTGTACTGAATTTCCGCGGGAGGTTGTGTGCTGGTCGTGTCATGGAAACACACATGGTCGTGTGGGGTGATGTGGATTCTTCCTAAAGCGGAGTACGGAAAAGGAAAGTACATTCCATGTACTTAAAAAGTACATGTCATGTACTTTATTTTTTTCATTAAACACACCGGGGTCACATCTGATGTAAATAACTGACTTCTTCTAGGTCTGGTTCATCTGAGAGAGAGGGTACGGCCATGGATCTTCGACAAGCCAACAATCCTCCGTCCATCCTCTGAATCGAACACTGTTGGTTGTGTTGGAATTGCATCGGGGAGTTCTCTCTTCTGTTGGATCCTCGTTTCATGATTCCTATTCTTTTCCAAGTTATTTTAAGTTGAACATTTTATATTTTTTTTGTAGATATTCTATTTTCTAAGGAGATTCAATCCTCGAGGTTCACTTATAGCGATCTCATAACCCCAAGGTAGGTGGTTTGTGCCTTTCTGTTAAAAGTCTTTGGGTTTTATGTGAAACTTTTCCCAATACCCATGAACGGGGTATTGTGCATTCACTATTTTAGCCCTATTATTTTTATTCTATGCTTGTATACTTGATTAGATTATATTGTTTGTGAATAGGGTGAATTGCTGTTCTTTGGATGTGTTTCCCATGCATGTTTTTCCTGTTTTTACCTTTGGGTCTAGTTTCATTTTAGTATGTTGTTTAATTTCCCATGCCTAGTATTGTAGGATGGTGTGACTGGTGTTCTGACATGCTGTTATGTTGTACAATTCTATCCAAGTAGTTCTTGAGGTTTACTTTGGCTGATACACAATGCTATACTTTCTGATTTACATAGGGTCGTGAGAACCTAGTGTAGTAGACCATAAATAGAATGGACACGAGGGCTTTTCCAGAGTGTCTTTCATGATATTGCGATGTGATACCACATGGGGAATTGATGTTGAGTGCTTAATCAGAGTGTCTGCAGTTCCTTGGCGTAGGACATAGAGGGATTGTGATGTAAGTGCTTCCCTAGAGCTCATTTAGTACCGATATGAGACTATAGGTGGAATTAATGGTGAGTGCTTCCACATAGAGTCTATACTTTAGTTGAACCATAGGGGTGAGACTGTGTGTGCTGCCCAAAGGGTTGCTTGTACTTGTTAGGTTGGACCAGAGGGGTTAGACTGAGTGTGATTCTCAGAGGGTTACCTATTGAGTTTATATTCTTGTTTAGTTGTTGCTTGATATTGAGATTATGGATTTTTTATTTTTGAGTACCTTCCTATTTATTGTTTCCTATACTTTTACCTTCCATGTACTCACTGACTGTTAGGCACAGTTCTTATGGTGGTTGCTTACTGGGATTAGTCTCACACCCTATTTGGGCCATGATTTTGGGCCCAAACAGATTATATTTTTGTAGGTATAGAGAAGGGCAAGCGCCCTTCTACTTCAGGTACATGACTTGCTATGGAGCTAGATAGCATGGGACCAAGCTTAGGCTTGTGATGTTGGGGAGTTTTTTATCTATTTCTTTTGTACTTTGGTTTAGTACTAGTTGTATACAGCATTGTGACTTTTTTGGATATTTTCCTTGATATATGTACCATTCATCATTTTATATATAGGTTCTCCAGTTGTTTAATATCTCAGTCTTCCACTGTTTACCATTGTTGGATATTTACTACTTTCGCTACTGTATATTTTTTTCTCTTCTGTTGTGTTACTCTACCAATGAGGGCATAGTTTCCCCACTGTCACACCCAAGGCCCTCGCTGCTAGTCGGAAGCCTCTGGCATTGGAGGAAATGCGCTTGAGGCCATGTGACCAACCGGGTATGGGGTTCCTCTCGGTGGCTTCCGGAACTGGGACGTTACATCCAACAACATTCAAAATAACACACATAATTTAGGTTTCTATATTACCGAAATTGATTCTATGAAAAAACTCTAGTTAGTCCTCTAAAAATCCTTCTCCAAAAACCACTTGGTTTTAACCACATATATGCTATCATGTCACCTTGTAATATCCTGATGACTTAACACCTGAAGGCATCCCCATATCATCTAAAACTAAACTAAAGTCTAAACAGGAAAACCTATTTTATTTCAAAGTTAGATCACCAACCACCTACCATCCATCATTATCTCACCCCAAGAATCCTCATACCTCTAATACAACTCATTACTGTATCACACCAAAATCACACCAAACCCAATGTCATCCCACTAATAACAACCAATTCCACATCAAAAATTCAAATGTGATATTTTACAAGGATCAAGATATTACTATATCATAACACACAATCAGAATCTCAATTCCTCCTTGATAATCGACCAACAAATATCACCACACCCATGACCCATCAACTATCTTGGTTATATAATTTCACATGATATGATTCTCATCTTTATATTAGTGTCATTATCATCACCCTATAATCAAAAAATAAATATTTATGACCCATTATTCTTTTATTACCACCAATATTAACCAAATAATTGATGAACCAATCATACAAGGGATGTAACATAAAGTAACAACCACAAATTATATTCTCCCCACCATATGAAATCTCATAAACTACTCCATGAGTTCTAACCAAAATAGGTCTCAACAACATGCCTCCCTAAAAACACCCCTATAGAGGTCCAAAACCCCATGAAATAAGACTTCCACATGTCTCAGCATCACACTCTCACTGTAGTTCCATTTGGTGTCATCCAAAATCTAGAAAATTTTCAATATAAGAGCACATGGCATGTTAACTTTTTTACAACTCAACTACATACCATGAAATTTTTTCTTTAACCTACACTCATAAACGTAGAGTTTTCTTTAAACAATAGCACTCATATTCACTATCCTCTCTAGCCAGAGTGATCCACTAATAACCCTATCAATTGTTCCCATCTACTATATACCACAACCCCAATATGTGTATGCTCCTGTACGACCCAATGAAAAAATTGATTAACACTCGCATGAGATGTTTCACATATAACCCAGAATCATAAGACAAACCCAATAACCTTACTCCTCTTATATGTCATCCCCTTCCAATAACCTAAGGCATCAAATTCATATTAAGTTTAGCTACAAAATCACTCATCACCCAGGAATTGACAAAATCGTTTAGTGTTTTACACATCCTTATTACACAATAAGTGATGGGATAAGAATACCCTTGATCTTGGTCTCACATAACCCAACCATGACACTAAACACAATGAATTTTATTTAATTTATTTAAAAATCTAAATGATCTCACATGACCAAATGGTTTGATTAATTATAGTTCCACCAAAAATATATTCTGTAAAAATATATATAGGTTATTATTGACAATTAAAAAAATCAAATCAATATCCTAAATTCAATCAATTCATATCCTCATATCATCCCTTGGTTACACAATACAAGTTTGAACAACATAATAGTCTATATAAATCCATTTTTAAGAAGGGGAAATATTTTTGTTTCTATATAATATCCTACATAAAAATCTACATAACCTTTCATCAGTAGAAACATTATAATTATTTTTCGTAAAATTCCACAAACATATTTTATGGGAAAACGACACATAATTTTTGGCTGAAACTTTAATCAACATTACGCTATCATCAGTAACAACAATGAAATGAATGAAGTTGTACATTATGTTAGTACAATATACCAATTATGATATTATATATAAGACTATTACCAATGTGATAATAACTAAAAACATAAATAATAACCACTATAAATTTATCCTATATAATTAACATCATAAACATGAAAAAAAAGGTAAACATGTAAACCATATTACCCTGGTTTCTAGAATTTTCACTGGAAAAGTGTTTGTGACACACCATTTCAATGAATATCACATGGTTCAAAAAATTCCTCAAAAAGATATCTACCACCTCCAAAAATAGTATAATAAAAAAACTATGATACCACATTGTGGTACCCAGGCCCGGAACCACCATCAAAGCCAAAATCCACATGTCCTTAGGAATACCTCTTATTATGTTAGAGGCTTATAAGAAGTTCTGAAGGCTTTGTCCATATAATGGGGAGACTTTAACAAAATATAATTTTCATGAACACAATTGAAAAAAAAACGAAAATAACCACCCATATAAAAAATAAGGGTGTGTAGAAATAAATAAACATAATTCTATAATAAAATTTACCATGTAGAATTCATACAACCATATATAAATTGATTACCCCTATGATGATCAAATATACAAATAAGAACTATATAAAACACACACACACATTCCCAACTACAATCCCTAGTCGTTAAACAAAATATATCTAAATTTTCATTGAACTACTCTAGACATATCTATTTCATGTCATGTGCTGAACCTGAATGAATCCATACTGTTTTCACAAACACTACAGATCCCATAGAACATTTCAACAATAAATAGTATTCATGAATCACTAAGTGAACCTAGTATAATCAATAATATATGTGCACAATTATATAAATAATAGGTATCATTAGCGCATCATATGTCATGTGCTTACCAGTTCACTACAACTCCCTATGATTCATGTTACCATGTAAAAACAAGACCTTCCAGGAACCTAATAAAACCTGCTTCAGTGCTATAGTGGAATACACCTCTTCATGTCATGCTAGTGTACACGATTCCTTTATCAAAACAAAAAACATAGGTTTTGAAGACATCCAAAACCCCACACTACATCCCAAAGGGATAGGGTATGATGATCCATATAAATCTTGGCCCACGACCTCATCACCTGATATAGGGTCATCCTTCGAATCTCATATCATGTCATGAACCATACCTATTTATCAAGGTGTATAACTCTAACTAACCAATATTTCCCATGGAAATTTCCAATACTATGGTCCATACCTCTATAAAAGGTTATATCCTCTATATGCAGACTTTCTCTCACCCATAAAATCCATCTAGCACTATCTCAACCCATGGGAGAGATATTCCTCACTACCCTCTCCTCCACCTATTTCATCACCTATCATAATCATAACCACATGCATACATGATAAAAATAACAAAACACAAGATACGTCTCTCATAAAAGGGTGATAATAAGTCAATAATTGCTGAATTATCCCAAACACAGCTCGCCTTTCATATCAGGGTATCCACTAGGTTCCTTAAATCCAATCATAGTCTCTTCTCATTGATAATGTAATAGCCTGAGCTCTCTCTTCCGGACTCAGTTCTTGAAAATGATGTGTAATTTTTTTATAAAAAATCTGAATATTTACAAAACATATTACACAAACAAGGACTTTTTACCGGTCTAGGTTCTGGAGGATTAGACAACACCTTACATTTATTAGAGTTTCAAAAGTGAAAAAAATATTGATTTTGATTTGGAGAACCCATGGGAAAAATAAATTTCTCATACACAATTATAATTTGGGAAGAAAAATAAATTTAAAAAACAAATAAAATAAATCCATTATGAAAAATCATGTGCATTCTCCCCTTTAAAAATTTTTATTCATATTTCAATTGTAATAGCTCTCACAATAACTTAAGGTGAAAAATAGAATTGAATGGAACTACTATCAATGACTCCCTTTATCATCCCTCTACCCAACACTATTTAATCACATTAAGAGACGTAGGTATGTGTATATTTTATTTTAAATTTCAAATTATATTTGAATTTAATTGTATTGTATGTTACTAGAAGTCAAACACAAATAGAGACATATATATTATCTAAATGGATTATCCGAAAAAGATAATCCATGAGTAGAATTTATCCGTGTCTGCTAAATTTCTCTATATTAAATTGAATCAAAAGATATGAAATTGGATTTGTAGATATATATAACATTGAAATGAGATTATTTTCATACAGGGATGTAGTTGGAAAATCATTACCATTTAAAATGAAGATTAGAAACATCCAAATGAAACTCAAAAAAATATTGAGTACTAAAAATAAAAAATTGATTACGAGAGTTTAAAATAATCGAAATTATTGGAAAGTGGTCTGGTTCAATGGATGGACTGCAAAGACAATGATTTAATTGAAAATAGATTAAAGAAAATCATGAAATCAGACATCTAAAAGGCCAATTTAAGAATATTCATATTTAAATAAATTAGATACAGAAGATCGAATTGAAAAACTACATAAGGAAAAAATCCAAAAATTCAAAGATCATTTTTCCAAAATCGATTTTGAATCACCTATTTTTGTCGAAATCCAGTCGGCAACACTCGATAACACTCGATCTAGACTCAAACCAAATCTATATGATAATGGTTTTACTATACTCAGCCTTCCTCCTCACAACTCTGATTTGAATTGCAACAGACTTCAGACTTGAAACCAGATCGAGATCCAGCTTTGACAAAACCAGAACTAATCGATCTTCCTCAGATGCTAAACCTCCTAAAGATGAAACCAACATAGTGAGAACCTGATCGGCTTCTCCTCTTCCCATTGACTTCTTCCAACCTCATCCCATCAATCACACGAACCCTATCCCATAATTCCCTTTTGATTTTATACTTTTTTATTTCGATTAGATAATAATATATATAATATCATTATAATATATAAAAAAATATTTTATTATAATTATAGTTCCAATTTTTTTAAATAATAACACATACAATTTATAATATATATATATATTAACAATAATAATAATGAATTTTAAAATAAAAAAGTACACTTTAAACTATATAATATTTAATCATTTTTTATTATTAAACACTAAATATTAAATCTCCTAAAAAATTAGAATTACATTAAGGTTTTAATTATTCTAAATTTAAAGTTTTACATCATTAAATTATGTTTTCTTAATATACTTATGTGTTAATTTATATACATTGTTTAAAAATCATTTCATAAACGATTTTATATTTCAAAAAACATATCATATTTAGAAAAGTAATATGTAATCAAAACTTTTTTTTAATTTTTTATTATAATAAATAATTAACATTGAATTAGTAAAATAGTAATATAATAAATAAATTTTTTATTTAAAACTATGGGGGTTACATTATCTCCAATTAAAATAATTGATCCCTTAAAATTCATTCATTATACATAATAAAATTATGAATTTCCAACTTAAAAATTAATGAATTTAAAATGGTACATAACTATCCAATGAAAATTATAACATGTAGATTTTTTTACTCAAAATACAACACCTCTTCTCCAAATACGTCTAGTTCGTTACTCTAATACCAGTTATAATAGCCCAAGCCTGCACTTTTGGACTCAGTGCTTATAAATGATGTTTATTTTTTAAAAAATAAACTAAATAATTACACAACATATTACACAAATGAGGACCTCTTACTGGTCTAGGTTTTTGAGGATTAGACAACACCTTACATTTCTTATATTTTAAAAAGTGAAAAACATGTTGATTTTTACTTGAAGAATGCATTGAAAAAATTAATTTCCTAAGCACAATTATAATTTTAGAAGAGTAATAAATTGACAAGACAAATATAAGAAATCCATTATACAAAATCATGGGCATGAAAACATTTAAAACATATTCTTCCTATTGAAATTGAAATAGCTCTTACAACAACTTGAGCTGAAAAACAGAATATAATGGAACTACTCTCAATGAATCCCCCTACCATTACTCTACCTAAGACTATTTAAACACTTGGAGAGATGTATGTATATGTATATTTTATTTCAAATTGAAAATGGGATTTGAACAGGCTTGTAGTGCATGATTTTAGATTTCAAACACAGATAGGGATAAATATATATTTTATACAACTAGCCCATCTAAAAAAGATAATCCATGAGTAGAATTTAATTTTCCCACTAAATTTTTCTATATTAAATTTAAATACATGATTTTCAATTCAATTTGAAGATATATATAACATTGACGTGAAATTTTTTTCGAATAGGGAAGAAGTTTGAAAATCATAACCATTGAAAAAGAAGATCAGCAACATTTGAATCAAGATCACACAAATAATGAGTACTAAAAATAAAAAATTGATTACATGAGTTTAAAATAATCTAAATAATAGACAAGAGATTAGATTCAATGGAATGACCAGAAAAACTATATAACATGAGGAAAATACACAAAAAATTAAAATATCATTTTCCCAAAATTGACTTCAAATCACCTTCTATAGTCATGACCTGATCAGAGACACTCAACAACACTTGATCTGGACTCAAACCAATACCCTATGTTCATGGTTTCACCTCACTCGGGATTTCGCCTAACAACTCTGATCAGAAGTTCAATGGAATTCAGACTCAAAACCAGATCTAGATCCAACTTCATCAAAAACATCACAACTCAGTCTTTCTCAGATTTTATACCTCCAATAGATGAACCTGATGCCTTTTTAACTTTCTTGACTTCTCCACTTCCCATCAAATTCTACGACCTTAGAAACCCATTCACACAAAACCCTATCCTTTAATACCATTTTATTTTCATTTTTCCAATTCAATGGGATAACAATATATATAATATAATTATAATATAAAAATTATTATTTTATGGTATATATAATTACAATTTTTTTAATAATTACTCATACAATTTCATATATATATATATTATTGAAAATAATAATAATAATAATTTCTAAAACAAAAAGTACATTTAAAACTATAAACAATTTAATCATTTATTATTAATAAACACTAAATATTTCATTTCCTAAATAAAATTAGAATTACATTAATGTTTTAGTTATCTTATATTGAGAGTAATACTTCTTAAAATTATGTTTTTAAAATTTCAATGTGTCAATTTTTATAAAGTGTTTAAAAATAATTTCCTAAATGATTTTATATTTCAAAAATAATATCATGTTTAGAAAAGTAATATATAGTCCAAAATTATTTTGTAAATTTTCATTATAATAAATTATTAACATTGAATTAGTAAAATAATAATATAATAAATAACTTTATTATTTAAAACTCAGAGTTTTTCAGATACTTCCTCATCTCTATCTCCCGATAATGAAACCACGTCCCAAATTTCTCTCTAAATCAGATATCAAGGATTGATTCAACCTCATCTGTCCCCTTATCACTCCAAGAACAGAAAAATAGGGATTATCCCAAGCCATGAAACAATAATCCCCTTAGAATCATGATGCCAAGTCCTAAAAAATTCCCATTAGATACACTTGGGTATTATATCACATATACTATGAGATATATATCATCCCTTTACATGGATTAAATACTCTTTATTACCCACATCATACCCCAAAGTACTCATCCCCCAAAAAAATCACTAATATCTCAATCCATCCTTATAATGGTGCCTCTCATCAAGTGTGAGATGAATGATCATCTCACCTATCATCAATAGGCTAAAACCTATTTTGTATTCATATCCATTCTATGGGAAATCAAAGTATGTTACCTATGTATAATTCACTACATAAGATCCACTAAAAATATCCTAACAATTTAGGTGACATTTTCACACCATGGAGACACAGTCTTCGGGAGATCAAAACCTCTAAAAGAGATAAAGAGAATTGAACTTGATAAGGTAAAAATGAATACCATAATATCTCATTATCTAAGTTGTTTTGGGTCCCTATCTATCTACCCCCCCCCCCCCATGAATGAATACAGGAAACCATGAATAAACATGTATATTATCTTTTATTAAATTTACCCCTACCATAATCAATGAGTTACCAACTACACCAAGCATCATAGAGCTTATCTCATTCATGTTCATGTCTCATCCAAACTCACACCATGTCCCGAGTTTTGGAAAAAAAATTCATTGAAATAAATTGAATCCATAATAACTCATCCTAATTACTCCTAATTTGTAATATACAATTTAAATTCCCATCATCTCAAATGATTTCACTATTATTTAGTGAAATAATCATCGAACCCAACCTCAAAATTGAACCAAATCAGAAAAATAATCATAAGGGACCATGAATGGAATAATAATTAATGGAATCACATTAAATATTCACTAAAACATAACAATAATCGTACCCTATAAGGGTGGGGGTCAAAGGATATTATGGTAGTGGTATAACTTTGAAATTGGAATTCTCTTTAATTACTAAACTCCCTAAAACATGAATAAAGTAGATAAAGAAATCATAGAACTGCCACAATCCATAAGAATAAACCCAATCATGATTCACAGATTAATTAAGTGGTTCACAAAATGAATTCCTATTCATACACTAATTTCATGACCTTAACTCTTAGTTGTTATCCTAATCTATTCAGGTACTGTAAACCTTCCATTGATTTACCTATTTCACTGTGTGGACCAAAGTTCATGGAAGTATGACTACATATGGGTGTCTAACCATTAATATAAACATTACATTCATTACATGAAGATACTTTGTAATGTTGTGAACCACACTATGTAATGTTACATGGCCTTACAAACCCCTCCAAGGAATTCACACCTATCACTGAAAGAATTAATGGTGTGAACCATGGTTTATAATGTGGACTAATATAGTTAATAGGATTTCTACACACATGTAAGTAGAACACTCTTATAATTATTTCCTTAGAACCCCAAAAAAATGGACCCTGTTAAATTTTTAAAAACACCACATTACGATGTTACAATGCTTAGATTATATATCTAAAACCCAATTATTAAAATTAATTTATATCAACATCCAAAAATCATACTTCCTCTAAAACATAACAACTAGAAGTCAATAGGGATTAACAATCTACTCTGTTATTATATCCTTGATTGGCTCTATGGGATATATATATTTTACTCACAACTATAATATTTATTAATATAAAAATAATAACAAAAATAACAGCCTCAGATGCTTATTTTTCTATTAAAATATTTTTTAACGTAATTTCTATTTTAGTCCTTTTTTTACTGACCTAAATTTTTTTTAAGAGGAACTACTTATTTAGATAATTATAAACTCCATTTAATTTATGGGTATTATCCTCAAGTTTATTCTTAACCCATATTTTCAGAGTTTTGATTATAGAACCTACACTTTTATCAGAGTAGATTTAATATTTTCTTAATCAACTGGTGCATATTTTACCTAATTTGATGCTCAACCTTTCTCAATACCCTGTGATTTTTCAATATTCACCTTAATAGTATTTTCAAAGTAACTTTTCATATTACCATGTGTACTATCAGTATTTTTTCACCTTGATTCATCATGGTTAGTAAATTCTTTTTATTCAACCATCTTATTCACTGTCTGTTATGATATTTTCTTACTCATCCACCTCTACTTGGACAATTCCAATTTCATAAAAATGATAATTCTACCTATTTAAAATATAATATTCACCTTTATTTATTTTACTAACATCCTTCATCTTATATTTTATTTATTTCTTATGTTTTTTGTTTCTCTAAATGTTCACATCATGTTAATTTTTGAATATATGAACTATATAGTGTTCTTCTCTCTCTTATTCTCCACTAAATGATTTTTCATAAACAGTTTATACATGTGTTATGAAATTGGTATCCTACATAAAAAATTCATCCTAAAAAACACTACTTTATGAAGTACTATATTCTTTCTATTTAATCAAAAAAATATTCTTTTCATTTTTCCTTGAAATTTTATTTTATAATCATCAAATTTCATATATTCTTGGAAATATCTTTTTATAGATCTTCTTTAAGGATTTTATTCATATTATTTATCAATATACTCAATGGAATTATTTATTATTTGGATATTAAATACAATATTCTAAAATCCTCCACAATTAACCATTTTTAATGGGAATATCTCATTGTATATCCCTTATATCATTTAATAATTTTTGAGACTAAGTTTATAACCCTTTTGATAATACCATCTCTATAATTAACTTTTCTGTACAAACATGATGATTCATCCAACCATTCTTTAGTAATCAAATTATACATTTTTTAAAATTCTATCTCCTCTTTATCTTTCATTCGGAAAATAGTTTCTTCTCACATTTTAATGTTTATGGAAGTAGTTTGTAACTCATCCAAGGAAAAGTATTCTATATCTCCAATAGTAGAAATATTTTGATTAAATCTATTTTCAATGTTTCTCATTGATTTTCAATTACATTATAGTCTTCCTTCTTAACTCAAAAATATATAATGTGACTGATTACATCAAAAATAGATGATCTGAATGACTTCCTCATTCACTATTATACTATACTTGTGATCTATGTAATTTTATTTTGATGAGGATATATTTTTTCAAAATATTATCACAAATTTCATACAAGTTTCACACAAGGTACGAGTATGTATTATCCACTTCTCGGTGAGTAGAAAGTATTATCCACTTCCCAATTATTTCATGGTTTTTTTTTATATTGAGAACACAAGTTATTTAGGATTCCATCTATCTTAAGTGTGAATCGTATATTTAAATGAGCACAAGATACCTTTGTTGAAATGAAGTCCATTCTATGATGGGAATGGAGTATTATTTGTCTTTTTTTTCAATCCTCACATGGAGGTTTAGGGTGTTTTCAAGGAAAGGGATCTTACCATTCAAGATGATAACACTATTAAAGGTGGTCTTGTTTTCCAGTGTTTTCCAAATTTTTGGGTCCATAAATTAGATAATGAAGAAATGTGTTTTTGGATATATATGTTTCATGAAATATTAAATGAGGATTGAGAATTTTCATAAAATTATTTTTTCAGGATCCCCAAATCAAAATATGAAAAAGGTAAAAAGAGCATGAAGGGATTAAATCTGTATGAAAGATGAGGTTGTGTGGAAGAGACTTATGTTACCAATGCGACGTCAAAAGGGGTTTTGCATTCTCAGAGAGAATCTTACAAATAGGTTCATTGAGTACTATAAATAAGAGACTATCCACACTTGAGACTAAATTTTCTAATGAATATCAGGTTCCATTGCCACATGAATGAGTTTCGTGCAAAAGAGTTGTAGAAAGTAAATCTTTCATGAAAAGTGTTCCTCTATTCTAAGATGATGAAGTGAAATTGTTTCTTCTCAAACACATGTTGTGGTAAGGTCTTACTCATTATTTCATCCACTTAGTCTTTTTAGACTAAAGGAACACTTTTTATGTAAGATTTACTTTCCAAAAATGTTCCATGTGAAACTCTTTCACATGACCGGGGAACCTGATATTCATTAGAAAAGTTACTATTATTGAGTGGTGGTAGCTTCCTATTAATAAGCCTCAATGGACCTATGTGTAAGACTCTCTCTGAGTGTGTAAAACCCCTTTTGACATCTCATTCAGCATGTAAGTATCTTCTGCACAACCTCAACTTTCACATAGATTTAAATATTTTACACACTTTTTTCCTTTTCCATATTTTGATGTGTTGATCCCGAAACAATCCTTTTGAGAAAGTTTCTAAACATCCTTCAATGTTTTATGAATCATACATGATAAAAAAAACTTTCATCATTCTCTAATTTTTGGACCAAAAAATTTGGCACACACTAGGAAAAAACACCACCTTCAATACTATCATTAGCATTAAATATAAGATCCCTTTCCTTGAAAACATCCTAATAATCTATGTGACAATTAAAAAAACACAAACCATGCTACATTTCAAGAAAAAAACAACCTTGGTTCCAACACTGTTCTGAGTTCAGCAAAACCAAATCATTAATCTTTACTGTATTAATTTTCATTTTTCCTACTGATGACTTCACTAATTTATTGAGTTTAAATATTTCCATGATTGAATTAATGTATTACATATTCATGTAAATTTATTTATAAGACCATATAAATACCTTTTTTTATATTTTAGTATATGTTGCACTATTGGTGTTTCTAATTTTAATGTAATATAAAGACTTATTCATCAATAGAAATATACTAACTTATTCTTTAATATTGTTATCATTTTTTATGTTCCCTATTAAAAAATACTTTAAATAATAACCATTTGATATTCCACATTTAAAACTATATATGTAAAAGCCTAGTTATTTCTCTTCACTAATCCACGTAGGACATTATTTAAAAAATTAGTTTATAGATAACTATATTATCTTTTTTCAACAATTGGAGGTTTATATAATGATTCTTGCATTAATTTTTCTGCCATTCCTAGAATTACTAAGAATCATTCTTGTCCAAATCCATTTTATATTCAAAAATAATTAACCAACTATATATCTCAATTATAAATCAATTACACCAATATATTACTTTTCCCAAATTCAGAAATATTTTTTCAACTCCCATACTTTAAATTACATTCTTACTGCATGTATTCATAGTTAAAAGTTCCTTATACTTTCCATAATCCTTTAAATTTCTTTATATTATAATAAATCTATAATTTATCCTATAGAAATCATCCTCATCCATGGATTTGATATTCACAAAGTGGTCATATATCCATTTTTGTTATGAATTAGAAACTTATAAAATTTATTTATGTGACTATAAAAATTTAACTTTGTAACCATAATCAGGGACTATATTTTTTTTATTTCAAACCTGGTTAGGTTTATCATTTTCTATTGATACAAACTTACAAAATCAAATATCATGTCAAAAAAATTTGGATGAAACCACAAATATTATGAATGTTTTAATATATAACTCTTGTAGAAAAACATTAAATACATTTTTAGTCCAAATGAAAAGTAGAAAAGGAATTTGAAGGTTCATCTTGATGAAATTTAAAGGAGTTGAAGATCTAATCCTAAATTTACCAGTATAATCAACATAAACTGATATTAAAATAAACATTCCAATTTCTCCCATTGCAAATTAATCCTTGAAAATGAATTGGAATTTTATGTAATGAGATCTAGATTAAGATAATCAGTGGTTCATATGAGGGATAAAACTCCAAATTCTATTTCAAAATGACAAATATCCCATAATAAATTAATATAAAACAAATTGTATGAATCATCAGAATTATAATTAAAAAATAAATGTTTATAATTAATAAAATTGAATTATAAATATAACAAACCAATAGCAACCATATATGTGATAATATTTGAAATAGATGTCTAGAATTAGTTATATTTATCATAGTGAACCCATTTGAAGTTAAATGTAAATTTATACACATACCCTTTCATAAATGGAATTGATGGTTGTGCTCATGTTTTAGAAGAGACATTTTATTCTAATAAACATAGTCTATATTTTTTTGTTTTTAATTCTATTGAAAATATCCCTAACCATTTCATAATAAAATTGGTGAATGTAGTCCTTAAATCTATATCTCTATAGTGGATTGGATTATATTTATTTTAAACATGGTAATCCAAAATTATTATTTTGATTTTGAAACTAGGTCACCTGTTACATGATCTCTTCAGTTCTCACAATCAATGTTCTCTACTATATATGTATATGAATCAAGAAAGATAATAGATAATGATGAGATTACATGATAATTATTTATTTATCTAGTAAAACATGTGTATATATAAAGTTTCTTTCATCTATATATCAGTTGAATGGATGATAGTGACTGAGTATATTAAAGATAATTTCTCTTAAAGAACAAATCATTTCCACGTTGTGATTGATGGATGGTTAAATTGTAATGATAATTTTATAATACATTAGATAAAATCCAATTATATATTGTACAATGTATATGTTTTTTGATGGATAATGATTCATGAATAAGAATAATATAACTCATTAATATGTGTTATTTAATCACGGATTTTGGAAATAAAATAAGTGGGGAAGATTTAACTATTAAAATGATCTAATAATCTAGTTTGATAAATTTTATTTTGCTTCTATTTACTTATATAATACATTAGTATATACAAATACATAAATAATCTCCTCAGGTCTGTGAATGGATAGAGAGAGAGAGAGGGAGGGAGAAAGTGTGTGTGTGTGTGTGTGTGTGTGTGTGTATGAGTGTGTCTGAGTAAGGGAGAGTGATATTTGAGTATTATTGAACAATGCTAGAACCACTATACAAGTTTTGAGACTTCAAGTGGAGTTACTATAGAAAGAATATTATATTCAAAAAATAATTTCAATTAATATTGGTGTAATTTTCAGTTTACACCTTGGATATATTCTATATTGGTTAATCATGTGAAATTGTCATGTTAGTGTTTTTAGGGATTTTTTATTTATATTTGGAAAATTAATTATTATATTGAGAAATTAAATATATTTTTATACTTAAAATGTAACATGGTCTCATAGAAGATCATAATTGGGGAAGGATGTTTTAATTTAAGAACACCCAAATTTACCCCAATCTATGTGTAAATGAGATTATTGAACCATAGAACTTACCCATGGTATGAATTCCTAATGGGTTTTTTTTATTATTAAATTATCTCTATTTTAAAATATAATAATTTGTATAATTTTTTCTTATTATAGTATGTATATCCATATCTCTGGTGGAAATTAATTTTCAATATAAAAATATTAATTCTTTTTATATTTGGAGAAAAATAATGAAATGTCACATGGGCTTTTATTATCTAATGTTCTTTGGAGAAAAAATGGGATATTTTTGTGAAGTGGTTGAAGGTAAAATTATATTTTATGTTATTTAAAATAGGTCCTAGAAGTTTTTATTAATTAAATATGTTTTCAAATAGAATATATTTGTGTGGTACATCTACATTAATGGTTGAGGTATTATAAAACTACAATGGAGAAGTATTCACATCATGAAGCAAATTTTTAACTATATTACCAAGTGTTAAAAAAAATATTAACTAAAAGTACCATATGTAAAAATTCATGAAGAATAATAAGAATAAGAAGAAGGATTCTAAAAAATGTACTACAATAGAGGATAATTAAATTTTTTCCAATGATAAATATAATTCTAGTTCATCTATAGAAATATATTATGACTCTGAAGTTTAAAAGAATCACTCTATATTAAATATTTATTGTTATGTATTTAAATAATTGGTTGTATAAATTTCCGGATCAAAATATTCTATTTTTATTTGATTTATTTAATAATTTAAATTTGTGATTAAAACCATACAATAAAAGGTTTATTTTATGAAATTATTCTAGAACATAATTTTTCATGTATAATAGAATAAAATTTTCAAAATAAAATGATGATCAAATTAAGAGAATATTCAAAATAATTAATGGAATTAAATAATATCAAGATAAAGGATAAAAATGGTTTACCTAAAAGACATTATTATGAATTGGAATAAAAGTTGTATAAGTATAAGGAACTAAATTGGAAGATTATTTATTTCAAAAAAAACTGAATGAAAAAATATAATATTAAAAATAATACTTTTCTCAATTTGTGGTGATGGTAACCCAATTTAGATTCAAAGACATGAACTTATTAGAGTAAAAATAAAAGATAAAATATGAGACACAAATCCATTGTTCAAATAAATTGAGTTACACAGATACTTCAACAAGTTCTATTAATAAATGGAATATTCTAAAATTAATAATTAATAAGATTTTTATTCACAAATGTAGACAATAAAATTCAAAGGAATAAAATTTAATAATATTATTTTTCTATTTGTGGAATCCATATAATTATAAAAATAATTAAAACATGATAGAAAAAAATTCATGCAATTGGCTATTCAATGTATAATTTCTTTATTTGTTAATTCACTTTCAAAAACTCAATACACAAGGATATATATTTGAGTAATAGTAAGACTGATTATAAGGGATTCAAAACTCATCTATAAAATAGTAA
The DNA here is from genome assembly GCA_963277665.1 of Viscum album. Taxonomy (NCBI): domain Eukaryota; kingdom Viridiplantae; phylum Streptophyta; class Magnoliopsida; order Santalales; family Viscaceae; genus Viscum; species Viscum album. Next base: position 19,719,990 of record OY728159.1, on the reverse strand, counting down.
TCAATATTTCATGGTAATGAAATATAATTAATTGTAAAAATAAAATCATAAAATTAAAATAAATAAATGATGGATGAAAAATTAATGTCTATTATATACCAATAGTTGATACTATATATAAATAATTATTGAGAATAATGAAAGAATATAGATGGTCATGAAATGGGAAATAGTTCTCATAGCCTATTTATAATATATAAAGAAAAAATATAACTTATATACGTTAAATTAAAAAAATGGAGATATATGAAACACTAGTGGAATTCAAATAATATAGATGAATATGAATTTTTATAAAATCTAGATCAATCTCACATTTAAAGGTAATAGTAATACCTATGAGATATATAGAGAAATTATTTTACTATCAAATGATTATTTTCCCTGTGATACTAAAAAAATTACACCACTTCAAATAAGTGTTTGAAAATATAGACCAAAACTATATTTAAAGAGTTAAATCTTGAATTCTAATGACATTTATCAAGTTGATCATGATCAGAAGGTACCTTTTGCCCTGTTTTTCATGTGTACAATAAGTAGTTGAATTTATTTCAAGATTACCATGGAAATAAAACTTTGGGGATGTTTAATGAAAGAATAAATTGAAAATATGGAATGTATCATGATATTTTTGAATAAAATATCATTTTTTGTGGAGTATTGAAAATAATTTTAGTATTAGGCCGATGAAAAATTTAGTAGTGAAAATATGAAATGGTTGAAATTCATTTTTGACTTGTTTCTCACATAGATCATTGATTCATGTAATCTTAGAGATAACATTATAAAAGAACTTAATATTTATGATTTTTATTTGTGTATGAAATGAGATATAATTAGGTGGAGTTACATTTTTTATTGTTCTAATTTTACATTATGGGAGAATATACTTTCACGCATGAGGAGAGAAAGTATATGGAATTTTAAAATTAATTTATGCATATAATTATTTATTATGTTCCATGAAAAAATATTTTTACCATTTCAATTTTATTAAAGAGTAAATTGATTTTATATTATAAGTGGAAATTATAATGTAATGGATGATATTTAAGAAAAACATAAAAGAAAATGACATTTATTTTTAATAAATTATATTATAGATAATATGAATGAGTAATAAACAAGTTTTTTCATCTATTATTTTAAAAAATCATTGTCCTATGAATAATTAAGTCCATAAAGAGAAAATTATTTATTTATACGGTGTCTAAAGATATTTGTGTCAAGGGGTTATTTATCCAAATGTTAATTGAAATATGTTACAAGACTTGTCACGTATAATTTTAATGTAAATTCAAACAAATTTTATAACACATTTTCATAAGTAAAAATATACTAGTAAGAAAAGGGTGGATTTATTTGTTATATTAATAATACAAGGATAAATAATGACTAGAGTAAAAATATATATATGATTAAATTATTTGACTTCAAAACATTAACTCATGATTTCTACATAGAACATAACTCTTGTAGATTAAGAGTTATTTATAGTGATTATAATTACATTTTTAGATTTTATTAGGGGAAAATGAATAATTATCTAAAATATCAGTTCAAAAAATTGATTTTGAGATCAAAATTTTTATTTGTATTCTATAAATAGGTTATGAGTAAAATTGAAATTTATATTACATTATTCTAGTGAAAATGTAAATATATTGTTTAAGAAGTATTTTTTCATTTTTTATATCAGTTTATTATTATATTATACGATATTATATTATCAATATCAGAGGAAAAAAGTATCAATAAATACATATTATTAAATAAATCTCAATGTATTACAATTTTTTTTATTCTGATAGAATAAGGGAATAATTGAAATGAAATTATATAGGGAAGTTTTGTAACCTAAGGTTGTATATTGGATTTATTATTAATATAATATTAAACATTATATCATCTGATAGGTTATTTTTTAGACCAAAGGATTCAACTTATATTTTTTATTTTATGTATTATTAATCATTTTGAAGTGAAAATAATGGATCACAATTTTTGGAGTTTTGTAATCAAGAAAAATTAAAGATGGATTTATTTAATATTTTTAATGTTAAAGAATGATTTTAAGGGAGATTTGATAATTATTGATGAGGGTTTTTGTTTTTAGTAATTGATTCTATTTTTATTGGTTTTTATATTAATATATTTTTTAAAGGTTCCAACTAAAACCATCATAGTGGATGATCATAAATATAAATATAATAAATTAGAGAGAATCATTTTACAGGAATATATTTAATATTAAATAATCATGATATAAGTTGAAATATAGTATTTTAATATTTTAAATACACCGAGTGAATTATTTTTTCCTAAAAAATTATATTATGCTTATAGAAAGGAGGCGTTTTGGGTTTTCAAAGGGGATAAGCTACATTCTAAAGAAAAATGGTTATAATTAAATGTATAAATTAAAATATTTTATTAAAAAAAAATTTGCATATTTTTAGAAGATAATATATGGTAAAGTAATGAATCTATGTTAAAATAAATGTATCCATTATAGATTTTTTATGCATTTAGTATATAAAATGTTTGAATAAATTTTATATAATTTTTAGAAAGATTGATGTTTCCATATAATAATATTATTATAGGTATGTAATTAGGAAGTAAATATAAATATGACTTTATATGATTTGGATAGTCTATATTTGAGGGATAAAATATAGAATGAGGTAAGAATTTATTCTAGTCGTAGTTATGGTAATGAGTTTGATATTGAAACTATAATTAAATAATTTATAGAAAAAAATGAAAATTTTCAAAAGGAATTTTGATGAATATATAAACCATATATGGAAATTTATAGAGAAAATAGGAATGTTAAATTATACAATGAAAAAATAAAAGGTTATACTTTATGAAATGTGGACGATAAAGGGGTTTTAGATAATAAATTTATAAAGCTCATTAATGAGAATGAAATAAAAGAATACTTATTATAAAAAACTAATAATGTTTAAGATATGAGATTAATGCATGTTTGTAATGATTTAGATAAAATTGAAACTGAATAAAATAACTCCAAATAATAAATTATGAAATTACAAAATGTAGGATCATGTTCAAAAATAAAAATATGTGATGGAAATAAAGTTATTCCAAAAGAGAATGAAATTATTAAAATATGAATTACTAGATTAAAAGAAACCTTATCTATTATTATTCAAGGGAAATAAAAAATTGATTTGACACTGGATATAAGGAAAACCAACAAATATAAAACAATTGTATGTTATAATTTTTATATTTTAATATTTATAGAACTACTATTGTTAAAATAAATAGAGTGACTGCCTAATGTGTTTGATTTATTTTATATAATTTAATAAGGCATTATGAAACTTATTGTTCCTTAAGATTTACTCAACCATTAGGGGACACCTTTAAATTTATTTCTAAGAATCAATCTTCTAGGATACCCTATCATAAATGTCTTAAATAAGTATGGGTACCTAAATGTTTTATTACTAATCCAGTTGGATATAAAAATATTGGGTAAAAAAAGATTATTTTCTTAATCTATTATATAGGAAAATTATTTAATGAGTTCTATTATTATATGGTATATGGATATTTGGTTCTCTAGAAAAATTAGTGGTTATAGTTTTATCTTTTTATATTTTAATTCATGTGATATAGTTTCTACCACTTTTGGTGATTACACTAAAGGTAAGGTCAGAGGTGTTGGAGTGGGAGGAATATTCAAATCTATTATAATACCTAAAGTACTATACATGGATGGATTAAAATAGAATTTAATTACTATCTCATAAATTTTAGATGATGGGATGTCTGTGAAGTTTTAAGATAAAAAATGACTAGTTTTTAATGATAATACTGTATTATTTTATGCCTATAGAAAATAAAATATCAATTCTATTTATTTTTCATAAATAACCCATAAAAATATAAAGTGTTTAAATTTTGTAATAACAAAACATATGATTCAGTATATAAGATTGAGAAATGATCATCTTCTATAATTATAAAAGTTGTAAAAACATGTCTAGGTTTTAAAACATCCAAAATTCAAAAGAAGTTAGTACTTTTTTATGATTCTTGTCTAAATGGTAACCAACACAAATAGAATTTTAGAAATGTCAAAAATTTCAATACTATAAGATCTTTATAACTACTTAATATTGATTAATTTGGACTTATTAGACCTTATAGTTTAGTTAGTAATATATATGTGCTCTTAATTGTAGATGATTTTATAATATTTACCCTGACTCATTTCTTTTCCCATAAAATTTCATCCCTATATAGATTTTTTGCTATGTGTAAACATATTTAACACCAAAAAGGTCGTTCTATAAAATTAATTGTAAGTAAAAATGGATTATAATTTTATTACTTATACTTTGAGTAATTTTTGTATGATAACATATATTCCCATATTTTTTAATACCCATAAACACCACAATAAACTGGTTTCATAGAGAAGAAAAAAAATTCAAGAAATTGATTAGAAGATTCTAAATGAATTATAGATAAAAAACATATTTTGAATGACCATGGAACACCCTAAGAGGGTAGGGGTGAATTAGGGTGTGGAATTTTTATTTTAAACTGATAGATCGTATTTCCATGTTGTAGAAACTTTTTAAACCAATCTTATGAAAAATAATAATAATTACATAAAAAGTGAATACACGTAAATTTTACTTAGTTCACTACTAAGGGATACATCCAAGGAACATACATCAAGAGGTTTCTAGTTATACCAAATCCCACTAATCTTCACTAATTTTGGAGTGTAAAATATTAGAACAATCATTATGTTACTGGCGCACTATCATTGCAATGTTTTTGGGATATCACACTGTATCCCTTGGATCTCTTGCATTGACTCCCCCTTACTCATTGAATTGGGAAGAAAATTAACTCAATTTCAAGAAATGAGGGTCACTTCAAAGAATAGGAATTAATTCATTAATCCTCAACTATATATAGAAGTTCTATTGAAGTAATTTTTTCTCTTGTGGATGTAATCTACTTTTCTGTATACTATTCATTCACAAACTTGTCCTCCATAAACTAGAATTATTCCACTGTGAACTGTCACTCCAATGCAGACCAGTCTTAATGAAAACCATTGAAAACTTCAACAAATTATCTGAATTTATAATCATAACATTCTTCGTGTGGTCTTTTTCACGCGAACGTCTCTACAAATCACCAAACTCCACCCAATTTTCTTAAATCTTATAACTACGCTCTAATAAAGGAATTAGTACTCCTTATATATCCAAATAAATCTACAGAATCTTATAAATTGAGATATACCAAATCTTCGATTTGAAACAGACTTTACCGGGTATCGTGAATCTCCCAGGAACCATATCCCTAATATGGTCCATGTACTGCCATTCTCTTTACTTGGTGACATAAATCACCAATATGTTTTTTCAAAAAAAACACCCTTTGGGGATTCTCAAAAATACACCTCATTTTCAAAAATGGAATGCCATCCCGAGAAACATGTTCCTTCTATAAATCACAAGCCTTCCCACAAACCTCTTTCACTCCAAAAACCATTAACCCTGTGCAATCTACATACTGTTTTCCATTCTGTGAACTATTCCCGCTATGTGATTCGCAGTTCACCATTCTAAATATCATACTTCATGATCTGAAATCTATTCTTGGTAATCCCATTCTATATAGTGCCTATTAGTAAAACGTTCCTTTTCCAAAAACAAACTTCTTATTTTGAGGCCCAAACTTTTTTGGAAAAACTAAGAAATTGCTTCACCTTAATCCCCTGCTTCTTCCTATACTAAAATATCACTTGACTTGAAAACCCCATGATCAACCCAAAGTGGATTTAAAACAAACAAAAACCATAGTAAATTTCCATCAAATAAAATACTTGGTTCCAAGATATTATTGGGTTGAATTGGTTAATCTAACTTTCTATATATTAAATTTAATTTACATTAGACACGTATTAAGGAAACCTCTTAAGAAATTTTTACAAAAATTAAATCAAATAAATATTAATTTAATGTCTTTTTTTGTAAATTTTATATTTTAAATACAAAATATAATATGGATATGTTTCATGATAAAAGTTATGAAGGTGTTTTTGAAGGATGTTAAAATAATAGTAAATCCTATAATGTGTATAATAAGGGAACTATGTCAATAGATAAATAATTTCAGGTATAGTTAATTAAAAATAATTAATAATAGAATGTAGATTCTAATAATCCTGATAAATAATTTAAAGAGATAAATTTAGATAAATTTAAACATGAAAAATATAATGCATCATTTTAGGAGTATAACATCACTTATCAATCTTATCTTATGAATTTAGATACAAACACAAATCATTATTTAGAAAATATAATTGTAATTTTTTTATCTTGAATATTAACTATAAAATATATTTTGAAATATTTGTGTTAATTCTTCGATTTTTGATGATTTTAAACCTATAAATGTTAAATATGTGTTGAATTAATCAAATTGGATAAATCTAATTCATGATGAACATAGTCAGTTTGATAGAAATGAAGTCTGAAATTTGGTTGATTTTCCCAAAGTTAAATAGGCCATTAGAACCAAATGGATTTATTAAAATAAAATTGATGAGTCAAGTAATATAGTAGTAGATAAGTCCAGACTAGTTTTTGAATTCCACATACAAGAAAAATGTATCTATTTTTATTATTAATTTTCACAAATAAATACAATATAAATCATTCATATTCTATTAAATTTTTCAAGTTATCAAAATTTGGAATTGTTTCAAATTGACATAAAATTATCATTTAAATTTTTTTAATTTTTAGAGCTATTTATGTTAATCAACCTACTAGTTTCAAAAATTATAATCCTTTAAATATTGTGTTTAAATAATACAATGAATTGTATGGTTTAAATCATGCTCCTATAGATTTTTATGATAGAAAAACGTTATTTTTAGTGTGAAATGATTTTAACAAAGGAAATGATGATTCAACATCATTTTAAGGAATTCCTATAATGATATCTTAATTATAAAAATATATTTTTATGATATTGGTTTTTGATATATAATTGATATGATTAGTAGAGAATTATAAAAATTAATGAAAAATATATTTTATATTACCTTAATGGGTGGATTGAAAATTTTCTATGGTTATCAAATATTGCAAAGAAAACATGGGGTTTTTATAAATCATTAAAAATATGAGAATGATTTAGTTAAAAAATCAATCTTAAATCATGTAAAACTATGAGAACAATAATGAGATATTATTTTAAACTAGTTTATGATGAATCAAAAAAATCTAAGAATGATCAAATGTATGAATTAAAGATAGAAAACCTAATTTTTTGATAATTTTTTTTAAAAAGGTTGGGGCTGAAGCCTCATTTTTATTATTAAATCAAAGCAAAGTTCTCTTTTTAACTGGGTAGATGGAAACCCATTACATAGCCTGAAGGCCCAGTGGGCTTGCAGTCCATTACATAGCCCGTAGGCCCAAATTCTAAGGCCAATTCACATTCTGTGAATAGTAACCTGATGCTACAGTACCGCACAGTATCGTCGCCGCTACAGTGCCATGCCGCCGCTACAGTGCCCTACCGCCGCTACAGTACCCGCTGATGAACAGTGCCGCCACTGCTACAGTACCTCTACAGTACTGTGTCACTTACATGACAAATGTTTCCTATCATGGAGTTCTAAAAAGTATCTATCAGTTTCATTTTACATATCAAAGTGTGATTTCATTACTGATGAAAATTATTATCCTCAATTTATTTAGATAAAAGAAACTTTATCTTACTTTAATGTATATTTATTTAAAATGCCTATATTTTGTGACAATACATCTACTATTTCAAAATCTATAAACCTTTACATCATTCTGATAAAAACATATTGATATTTGGTTTAATTTTTAATGATATCATGTTAATAAAATGGTTTTCATTATTTAATACAGTCTTATAAGAAATTAACTTTCATAAATATATAGAAAAACATTATATTCTTTGAGGTTTGAAAAATTAATGTTTGAACTGGGGATGATGGCGATTTAGTTTTTTAGAATATGATAGGGATTACTTTAGTGCTGTTATTTCTGTGTTCTAAAAGAATGTATTCATTGAAATGTTTCCTTTTATAGTCATTTTTTAACAATATTGTTCTTATTAATATCTTTTATGTTTCTTTTTCATTTCTCATAAATTTTAAAAATGAGGAGAAATTTGGCATTTTTTCAATGATTGTTTTTGGCTTTCCAATTATGTTAAAGGGAAGATTTTTTTGGTATAGGGATTGTTTTTTTAATTTTTTTTAAAATTTTAATCTATTCATTTAAAAAATTTATAAAAAGTAACTTTATTTTTAATATTATTTTATTTTAGTATTATTTATTTTAAAATTGTCATTTACTTAAAATAAATTTTTAAAAAAATTATATTTTTTAGTGATATATGTGAAATGGTTAAAAAATTCCCAAACATTATTTTTTAAGTATATTATTTATATATAATAATTTGTACATAGAATTTATTTTTAATAAATTTTTTAGTCCTAGAATTTATATTTTATAAAAAATTTAAATATATTGTGTTATATTTTTTTAATACATATTTTATATCATTTTTTAATATTTAAATATATATATATATCATTATTCAAACACACACACAAATAACACGCACACACATTGATATATATATATATAGTATGCATTATGTACTTTGGATTGTTATTTCCATAGCTACTCAACCTCTGGTGCATCTCTATAAAAATTCATATCCACAATAAAGGAACTCCCCATTGATAATAACACTTTAGTCAGACTTCACCATCAGTCACCCATGTGAGTAGTGCAAAATTCACACAGCAACACTCTGTTTTGACAACGAATCAATATACGATGCATATCATCATGAATTTACATAAGTGGAAGAACCTCTACAACTCAACTGCATCTACCAAATTTGATTGCCTCCATCCTCACCCATGTAATAGCCACCAACATATAATCTCCTTCAGTATGAGTTCTTTTTCATTGTATATGTGAGTTTTTATGAATTTAAAGTGAGTACCATTTTCAAAGTAGCTGTGAATATATTTTTTTACAACCTACCATGAGTATTATTTAATAACATACCATGAGTATTCCTTCTAAGTGATCGAGAGTGTATCCAAAGTGACAAGGAATATTTATTTTATGGGATCTATAATTATAATTTTAAGTGACTATGAAGTCCAATAAAGTTACCATTAGTTTAATTTTGAACATACTCTGAGTATCATTTTAAAGTTACCATGAGAATCATTTTAATGTGATTGTTCATTAGTTTTAATATTTCTATGAATTATTACATCGAGATACCGTGAAGGTAATTTTAATGTGATTGTGGGTATATTAATGTGATCGTGTTGATATTCCAAATTACCATGGAGAACCTACCATGATTACATTTTATGATTCCATATAACAGATGTTTTCATAGGTTCAGTATACCAATCTAGTGATTCAATTCCATGATAAGTTAACAAAAAGTAATTCTTATGCCTCACATGGCCAGTAAATCACATAATTTAACATTTAAAAAATTATATTTTTTAGAATGATCTATTTTTGAAATTATTTTATATTTTTTAATTATCTAAAACTTCAATAAGTATTTTATTAGTTATTATATTTTTTTAAAAAATAAATATATATTATAATTACTATTTTGTGAACCCTTGAGTTGAAAAATACAATGAAAATAATTATGGACATAAAATTTTCATATTATATATTATATTCAATATTTTTATAGCTTTTGAATTATTATATTACTGTATGTTTTAGGAAGACTTTTTAATTGTAATAAATATTTTAAAAAATATCATTTTTTATAATGATCTTATTTGAGGAATTTCAAATATATTTCATACAAGAATAAAATTTTGCAATAACACCATGATTATGAGTGTGATAAATAATATTATAGAAAATGGTTTTATTCTACATATTATTATTTTATTCCTCAGTGAGTTCTATTATCGGTGTATTAGAAACACCATCATAATAAAAAAGATCTTATAATTAATGATGTGGGATTAATCTATTAGAATGTTATTAAAGAATGTTATATAATAAACATGAAACATTTTTTTCATATATTCTGTTATACGATCATAGAGAGAGAATGATAAATTATTCATATGATAATTTTGATGTAAATAATTTCATATGAATATCTTGATCCATTGATATGATCATGAAGGACTTCATCATTTTGATCATCCAATACTGAAGTGATTAATGTTATTGATCTGCATCGATGTTCAATAGTATATGGTCCACTATTATTCTTAATTATTTTTGGATTTTTATTTGTTTACCACCCTATTTTCTATTTGTGCCTCTATAATTGATTTAATATTTTCCCATAAAATTTTTTTCTAAATTGGTTATTCCTCGTATTTAAAAGGATGGTTGGGTTGTGACTCGTGAAGAAAATTTCTTTAGGTAGGGAATCTTGTAAATTCTAGTTAGGGTTATACTACTAGGTGGGTAATTGGTGTATCTATGACACATCTCTCACTCCCTATAAAAAATGAGACTATTAGTGAATATTGATCATCTTATATAGTAAGGAATATTTAAGTGTGTACTAGGATCTTGGTGATCCGATCCACTATCAAAATAATGTGTTCATATTATTAAATTCCACTAAATTGTTTATTACTCGGATAATTATAATTTTTTTCAATAATTTTTAAATAGGTAAATTCACTCCCCTCACTTCAAGTAATCATTTCCATATCCCTTTGTCCTAAAAAATATAGTAAAATATATATATATGTTTTAAACAATATTTTTCTCATTTTAGAACTCACACATAATCATCTCTATTCAACATTAAATTTCATGTGTAAATATAATTCATTATCAGATAAAAGAATCATGAAAAACACCTAATTATATTTTTTTTATTGCAACCACAAATCACTTGAATCATCATATTTTATTCAATATCATGTGATTGTGTCATGGATAACTAATATTCATTTCTGATTCACCACAACCTTGACTATAACATGGTTATATCCCAATTTTTCTCACAGAAATATATTAAATATTTCTAAGTCACTTTTCCATGATGGTCTCAATTTCTTTACAATTTCATCTGACCCAATATTTAACATGCTAGGTGAAATGCTTAGCATTTCATTTCAACAAAATATTTTCATTGACTTTATATTTTTCCACAATAACCAAAAAATCTACTCAAAACTTTCCACATCTAGGTCTTGTCTTCACTTCTTACTCAAATAGATGTTTGGATCAAGATTAATTGTATCATTAAGATTTAAGAATGGTCATATGTCAATGCATTGTCTTATTAGAATAGCCTTACATAATTATAAATTAACTTATACATAAAATGAAAAATCATAGAGTTACCTTTATATATTTCACTCTCATTGGAAAATATATTTTCATGGATCATCATTTCCCTTACACAACTCATTACACAATAATTTTTCCATTATATGGATCATGTGGTGTGTTTTATGAAATAGGATAATGAACTTTATGTTGATAGATTACCATTCATGTGGAGGAGTGTCACCTTTCCATATCTCAATGTCATCCTCTCATAGCTATATTACCTATTTTTTAATTCAATATTACCCTTTATGAATTACTATTACATGAGTGGATTTACTATTCCATGATAGGGATAACCTTCCACATATAATATTTTTATTTAAATGTTGACTTTAACTTACATCAATACATCTATACCCCTACAAAACCAAGGAAATATGAGTTACTTTAATATATCTTACGGGATCTCATCATTACCCTTACATAGGTTGGAAACAACCTTTATATAGTTTTCAAATGACCTTTATGTTTGTTCTAGCATATTGTGGTTACTTATATGAATTTAAATATTTAAAATTATAATTTTGTGATTACTTCTCAAAAAAATCAAAGGGTATGATAACCATATTCATTCATATTAACCAACTAATGTAAATAATTAAACCCTATCCAATAATTTTCATAATAGATATAAGAAATTCTTATATATTAATATTCTGTGGATATTGAAGTCAAATATCAATTAATCATTAATTAATATGTAATGGAGTTACTAATGAGATAATATCTATATAAACACTTCCATTATTCAAGGGATTTTTTTTAAAACTCCTTTAATATCAAAACACATAATGTTTCCTAGATTTTGAAACTCAATGTTATTCTTATAAATAGCATTCAAAGGTACTCCAAACTACTTCAAAGATTTTATTTATCAATAAATTTGAGTCATAGTTACAATCAATTCATATTGAAAAAAAAATATAATGAAACTAAAAGTTAGGCACATAAATATCTCTTTTTGTACTTATAATCAATACAAATTCAGGAAAATGGTATTTCAATTTTTTCTTTATGTTTAAACTATATTATTTATGTGTCTAATCTCTCCCATTTCTCATCAACATCTTGAATTTTGTTTCTCCTCGTTATTGATAAAAAATAAAAAGTACAAGGAAGAGGATGGTATCATTTCAAAAAATGTAATGTCCCATCATTCATCCCACTCAAAGTTAACATGTTCCATACATTGTTTAGAAAATGTGACATTGTGGATGAAATAAAAAAAAAGTACACTACACAGTATATAATGCTTACAACTCGAAAAAAACATTATCATTTTCACACAAATTTTGTTCAAGAATCATGATCCTAAAAAAATATTTACCAAATATTAAATCTATATTTTATTTTAATTACAACATGAACTTAGGCACTCACACTAACAAAAAAAATTAATATAATCATATACCTATGATAAAATTTAATTTTAGGAATCAACCAAGAAATATTTTCAAATTACTCAATTTAATGTCATCGATTACATCATTTTATCCCCATTATTATTATTTTTTTATAAGAACCTAAATATGTGAGAGTAGGAATATACATCTTCTCAATGAATGTCTTTCACGAAACTTCCAAAAATATTTTTTTGGAATTATGGACATGTAAAATATTCTAATGAAGCCCCCGTAATGAATTATCTTTTCCCACACTTCATCAAGGTAGATATTTTATCTAGATTTACATAAGAATACCATTTTATAAAACATATGATCATTTTGAATTCATATGCCCTAGTATAGTAATATCTTCATAGATAACCTCATTTTTTCTAAATTTTATAACTATAATCATTTTAAATTCCTTGTATGCTTAGAACATAATTGAAAAAAAAGGAAAATATAATAATTTTGAATCTCATTTTCTCAACAATTTGAGACAATAAGAATATAATTTCAACTCAATTAGCTTCCCCTTTCAAATTTAGATCTAGGTCTAGATGGACACATCATGTTGGGTATCATTTTTCATGGAAATAATATTTGGTAATATAAATTCTTCATGGATCTCATTCTATGGGATCATTTTTTTAAACATAATCCATAATGGAACATATATCACTCAGTTAATATTTAATGTTCTTGAATATTTCTTCTTGGTTTTGAGTAATTCTTAAATAATCCAATGTGTTCTATCTAGCCTACTTTCACCTACCAAATTGATCATAAAAATTCATTTGGTTTCTATTTGTTTAAAACATCTCATAAAATTTGGATTCATTGTGTGGAAAAAATTCCATTTATTTTTTTCTTATCTTATAATCTTTCAATTTTTTTACTTTATTCAAATCACCTATCCAAATAATTAAGTATTTCATGTGAGTGTAAAGAACCTTCTTGGTTATTCCACATGGATTCTAGATTGGATTCAAAGCATTTTCATCCATTTTATTTTTGATTTAAAATTATTAGTCATTTTTCTAGAGATTGCATATTGGGATTATTTTAACATAAATTTACTCTTAATTATTACCCAAATCTAACTAACATTCCTTATTTTCTATCTTCTTATAAGTATTATGATTTTCATTCTTTTTCATTTTATTTATATAGGTTTTCTTATTTACATTATCCTATTTTCTGTTCTTTTATTCTAAAACAATTTCTACTATTTAATTTTATTTTTTGATAGGAATATCCCACTCATGTTGAAACTAAGATTTCAGTCTTCAGAGATATATTCAAGGATTTTAAATTTGTTTTAGGAGAATTAATTATTCTCATACTTCTATGATCCTTACCTCAATACATATTATATTCCCCTTGATGTGCTAAATTATTTTCTTTTATAGTTTGACACATTGTTCCAGCATTCAACCACCAAACGTTAAAACAAATTACTTCACCAAGAAAAAACCCCAAAAAAATTATTATTCTATTGAACCATAGTTGGTCTAGATCTAGTTATATGCTATTTTTATATCTTTTTAATAAATTAATGGAACTTTTTCTAGAATATAAAAATTTAACTCGTACTTATAATCACATAATATCTTGTAGTGGGATCATCACTCCTTATATTTATTCAATTTTTAAATTTTTTGAGTTCAATGTTGCACTGTACAAAAAAATGATTTAGTATAAAGATAATTTCATGAGACAGATAGTAAGTTTCCCTTCGAGATTGATATATTTTTATTATTAGATAACCTTAATATATATTTTTCCACTACATCAGGGTATTTTAGTATAAGATTCTTTATAATAGTATTTTTTGGAAAAATCACTTCTTCAGTCTTGTTCGGATGATTCATCTAATGTTGTTTCAATATATTTTTACTAAATTTTATGATTTATTCATTTAATATTGAGTATTTTTCTCTCACACCATACTAATTTTTTTTAAATTTATAGTATATTCTCTATAATTCAATATTATCATAATGAATTTTTCAATTTTTTTGTAAGAAACTATCATGCTCTTTAATCTCCTATTCTTTGAATTCAAGTAGATAATTTTTATCAATTGAAATCTCATTTAATATATTTTTACTTATTTCTATTAATTTCTTTAATTATTACCTCACATGATTTATATAAATGAATTCACTTTTAAATTTAATGCATTCTTCTTCAATATCTATGTTTCTATAATTTATTTCTTCTCCATGATTTTAATTATTAATATAGTTTGTTGCCATTCATTCAGAGGCTTCTCTATACTTTCATTATTATCTTATAAGTGTGTGATCTCCCCCTATATATATCTAAAATTTAACCAAATATTTGTGACTATTTCCTTGGGGAAGTTATACAGTAGTTTTTTAAGGAACTAATTGATTTATCTACTAAATCCATAGAATAATGATTTTACCTATAAATACTTGGTTCATTTAGAGGATAATTTTGATAAGTAATTTTGGTTACCCCTTATTCAAGTGACGGTGATGAACTCCTTGGGGGAGAATAGTTGTCCATATCTTTATGGGTTGATTACACCAATATATCACTTTTTTCCATTTCTTGATTTCTCTTAATTAAATACATTGTAAGGAAGAACTGATTTTTAATCTTATTTTATTAAAAGGGACGTCTTCACATCACTTATTTGTTAAATAGATAGATTATCAATAGATTTATGATAATGAAATCTAATTAAATTACCTTTATTTTTTAGGGACTCATTGTTTTATCCTTAAATATACGAGGCCTTTGTCAACTTATTTCATCATTTTTTATTTATGTTCTGTCATTTGGGGGAATTCATTTATTCAGTAATTTATTGAATATTTAATTCACCAAAATCATCAAATAATCCCTTTATAAGTCAATTTCATATTTATAATTGATCCTTTAAATAAAATTATAAATTTCAGAGTATATTTAGAGGTATACCCTAGATCTGAAATCAAATAATAGGACCAAAATGGATGATAAAATTCTAATATGGTGGTTGAATCATTTTTGGAAAAAAATTAAAGCAATTAAACTTTTAATCCATTATCACCACATCAATTCTTATATCTATTTGAATTTATCTTTTTTATCTCCCCTTTATTTAGTGTGAATATAAATATAAACACTAAAATCAAAACAATATGAACACTCATATTTGATAATGATGTTTTCCTCCTTATGGATGACTATCTTATCTGTGACATATATAAATTATACCATGTAAAAAAAATCATTATTATTATAAAAAGAATCATTATAAATCTAACATCCTTGGACTTATCTTTACTCAAACTAATAATGAACCAAAAAAATAGTGGAATATTATTTTGTAACTCCATGTAGAATACAAGAGTTGGCCTATAAAATTTGAACCAGATTAGTATTGGGAATCATGTATCCCTCTTAGAAATCACATGGGATCTTTTTACTCACATGAAACATTCTTATGGGTTGTTTTAATATATTTGGACTTCTATAATAGAATATTGTAAGATAATATTATCATAATAATGTCCTGAATATGATAGTTATTAAATAATACCTTTATTATCCTCTTCTTATTGATCATCATATTCAGTATGAAAATAATTAATTTTTCATGCTATATAGGAACACCCTCTTCTTTCCAATACTTCAAAAAATTAGAAGATACATACAAATACATATACCCATATTTCTTTTTAACATAGTTAATATTTAGTAACACATATTTGAACTACCACTTAATTCCAATTCTACTTAAATTAATACTCACCCTATGTGAATATTACTATCAATATTAAATATGTGAATTCCCATAAATATAGGACATTAAAAATTTCCCAAATTTCTCAACATAAATTATATTATACATATATATCTCACTCTCTCAAAATTTTAGAATCTAATGATTATTTGATATTATTTTTATTTAGATTCTATTTTAAATTTCACTGAAAATTGAGTTTTCATTTTTCCATTATATCATACAACATCATGGATTCTTCACTAATATTTAAACTTACTTTAGTACTTCATATATTAAAGATATTATAATTCAAGATGTATATGTAATGAAACCAACATCATTATGTATCATTCATACATGGTATATAATTTACCAGAAATATTCTATATTTATCTTGAAATTCTATATGGAAATATTATTCATTATGAGACAATAAAAATATAGTGTCCTATATTTATCATTGAAATTAAAATTTATGTGCATCATCATATTTTATTAGTCAAAATGTTCTTCTAGTATGGAGAACTAATCTATAATCTTAAGTCACCACGATAGTGATTATGATGTGGGTTTGTATCTCCCTTTCTAACTGGTTTATGTTGGACATGCTATAATCAATGTTTTTGTGTGTTTTCAATATTTTTCTTATTTTCCTATGACACGATTTTCACTAGAAATTTGGATATTGCTGTAATTCCATTTAAGAACCTCTATTTAATTTGTATCATTACTTTTCAATGATAATAAAATCACCCAAAATGAATTCTCTATGGTGTGGTATCGTCTTGTATTCATAGTAAAAAATAACCAGTATCAAGATTGAAAATATCATGATTTTTGAATATTTATCTCATAGTAAATAAACATCTAAATAGATTACCCCTATGTATATTTTTATTGACTCAAATATAGTATGATAAATCTTGAAGATAACTTTACATATCTTACTCATAGTGAAAATAAATTTACATAGGTTATTATTAACTTTATATATATCATTTTACACTGATTTTAATTTATATAGATGTCCTTATGACCTATGTATGATTTTTATGACCCATATGTAGTTAGGTTACTATTCTCATATTTGTAATAGCTTGAAATTCTTAAATAATAACATTTTAATCAATAGAGTATGTGACAAAAAACACCTATGTCAAAAGATAATATAACACCAAGATAATTTAAAATATATTTAGTTTAGAATGAATTTAATTTCTTCAATAGATTACAACACATGAAATAATGAATTTTTTGGATAGCATGTGTTACAATAAAGACAGAGTTTTACCAAACAACAATATACTATTAATATTATTATTTAATATTACTATTATCACGGAGTGTTTGGAATGTGGGGTATGAATGGGATTAAATAAACTATGAAAATACATAGTCTGTGCATGTTTATGAGTCATCTATTGATATGTAAAAAATCCAAATCATATAAAATAAGAAATATTTTCTGAAAGCTATATTTTTCTAGAATGTCATATAGTCATGCTTTGCACACATTATTTTAAATTAGTTTTTACCAATTTTAGAAAATATATATGAAGAAATAAGAATAATTTTTTAAATAATAATATCTAAATTAGATGAGGATTAGTTTTTCGTAATTTTCTAAAAAAATTCATTTTTTGAGGAATTGTGAAAAATAATGAATTTTAATTGAAAACTATTTTTTTAACAATATATTATTTTAAAATATATTTTTAATTATTTATAAAGTGAAATTAGTTCAATTATATATCAATTAATTAAATTAGGATCATTTTAATCATTTTCAAATTGAATCATGATATAAAAAAACAATGTAATCTTCTGAACAGTTCTACATTAAAAACATACTTTCTCATCATGTCTATGAGATATTTTTAAATTAAAACATTACAATTAAATTAAATGAATTTGGAAAATTAATTCCATATATGGAATTATTATTATTATTAATTTTTAATAATCTTAAATAAATGTTTTACTAAAATTAATATTGAATGAGTAAAAAATTAATTACAGTAGTTAAGGTAAAAATGGGGTTTCTATGGGGTTAAACTAAGAAGTAATGGGTTAAAAGGACCTAAAATTTTGTCTAAATCCCATTTAAAGGTTGTATATTGATTATTATGACCATAGGATCTAATTTTATGAGTTTTTGGCCCACATAACCTTGAAATTGAATGATATAAGATGTTAAGTAATAAAAAAGAAAAAAGGAACCATTATTAATTTTAATTTCTATGAATATTTGGTATAATAAAAAATCAATATATGTTTTGTGGAAAATATTATTTTTAAAGATAAATTTTTTTTATCATGTTAATTTTTTTTTTCTTTTAAAATGAAATAATTAAATTAAATACTTCAAAAACCCCAACACATTAATTATTTAGTAAATAAATTAATTAAATAAATTATAATATAAATATTTAAGTAGAAGTAAATTGAATGAATTATAATATTTAACTAATTTTTTAAATTAACATATCATTATACACCAATTTCTACATAATATATTATAATTTCATCATTGTCATGATATTTTTAAATTACAAGTGAACAACTAATCTCAAAATTCAAATTAATGTTATTTTAAAATAAATTATATTTTATTAAATTATTTTAAATTCAAAAAAATATAATATTCTGAAACATTATTTTTAAATTTTTAAAAATATCAACTATATTCCATTAAATGGCTAATAGTTCTTTTATAGTTAGTATATTTATTCCTAAATATTAAAAAAATGGTTGGTTTTTCTAAGGTTAAAATGATGTTTTTTTCACGTTACATATGATTTTGTAAAAAATAGTATTCATAATGCATTATATGTTTTTATGTTAAATTGTATTTCTTATTTATAATCAGTGGGTAAAAAATATCTATTAATGATCATTTTATTTTATTATTAATTTGTAAATTACATAGGTTGTAAAACTGGTTACTAAAGTGAAAGACCAAAATACTAAATGTGGAGTAACATAGAATTTAAAGAACAAAATGAGTAACAAATTTGTTTCATTATGTGGTGTAGGTGTGGCTTGATCATGTAATCCCTAAAATCCTTTAGTTATCAATTTTGGATCCACATGAGGTAATATTTTCCTCCTAATAGTGAATATTTTTTTGTATTTACAAAATATCTACTCCTCATCAACTATAAAAGGAACAAATGTAATATTATAAATATTAATATGGTTCTGGTATAAGTTAATAACATGTTTAAAACCACTATATAAAAGTCTAGGTAATGATCAACGAAAGGGAGCCTATTGTAAGGGATTTCTTAAAACAATTTACACTCATTATGATAAAATTATATTTTATTGACTATGTCATGATACGATTATGTGTGTAATGAAAAATTATTATATAATATTGTTTTACCAATTGTTTTATATGGATTTATAGTTGATAAATATCATAAATATATTGATTAATTCTCACTCCAATGTCA
This sequence comes from Viscum album, assembly GCA_963277665.1. Classification (NCBI taxonomy): domain Eukaryota; kingdom Viridiplantae; phylum Streptophyta; class Magnoliopsida; order Santalales; family Viscaceae; genus Viscum; species Viscum album. The sequence continues at coordinate 19,699,976 of OY728159.1, read as the reverse complement.
TGAACAATTTAAGGGTTTATTTTAAAATCCCATTCTAATTGATATTATTTATTCTAGAATATCAAATAAATGAAATTACATTACCATTTACTAATAAACCAAATTAATTTTATTTAACTATAGTTTTTAATTATATTTTCGTTTTATAGTATCATTTTCCCACTATTTAGTACTTAAAATGTTTAGAAAATGGTTTCCTGAAATCCAACATCATTTCTCTCGTCGATTAGAAATATATTTTCTTCTAAAACCTTGTAATCTTAAAAAAAATTCAAAAATGTTTTAACCATTTGAAAATGATTTATTAATGTAATTTTAACCAATTTTAAATCTTTGTAAACAATTCAATGGAATATTATGTTAGTTTCAAATAAATCCCTGTTTGGAATTTACTGAAATTGTAAAGGGAATATTCTATTCATTTTCTAAACAAAGAATATTCTTATCCTTTTTACATTGAAAAAGGAATGTTCTTTTTTATATTTAAAACTTGAATATAATTACCCACCATCATGGTCTTTTTTTCTTTAAAGGTTAATTTTCATGTTTATGAGTAATTTTTAAATAATTTTTTTCTAATATTATTTTCAATGAAAAATATTTTCAAAGTGTTTTCTAAAATGAAAAGGATAACTTCCCCAAGAATTCTCTAAAGTGTATTTTTATTTTATTTCTATTCATCATTAAATATTACCCTTTATTATTATTACATTGTTTGTATGTTTCTATTGTCCTTTAACTTCCTTTGGTTGGTTTGTGGTCATTTAGACCAAGGAAAGTATTATAATTCTCTTCCTTAATTAGTTTTCATAATAATTAAATTTTCCATGAATTATTCACATTCCTATAGAAATTAATTTTCCTCTAAATTTCACTATTATTTATCATTGATATGTTTATTGATTAAATATTATACCATTTTAAACTGTAGTTTTTATATTGATAGTTATTTGATTAACTGGGAAATATTTATAAATATATATCCTTTAAAAAATACAGATATTCAATGATAAGAAACATTGTTTATAAATTAAATCAATTATTTGATATATATAAGGGATGTTTTGGACATGCAAGATAGGGGTTGGGGATCCGTTGATGTAATCCCCTCAATGCATCAGTAGTCTCATAAGGCGTAATCAGTTCTTAAAATGCTATGATCTTGTAACTAGTAGCGTTAAACTGTCTTGTGAATGGTCTTGATAGTAGTATGTAGTAAATATTCTTGTGAAATGTCTTGTTGTTTAATATATAGTGTTAATTGGAAACATTATGTGTGATAATTAAATATTTCCTAAATTTTATTTGTTATTATAATCATTGAAATTTTCTCTATGATATTATCTATTGATGCATTTCATTCTTATCTTATTAATTAAATGGAATGTATTATCAGTTATTTTCCTTATCATATTTATTCATCTTTATCGTATCATGATACTCATGTTATTATAATGTCATGTGTTCTTATTTATTTACCTTCCCATATGATTATGATTATTGATTTAGGATATCATCTACTACACCTAACCCTTACTAAGCATTTAAGACTACCCTTATTTTTTTACCTTTTTAATAGATTTAATGAAGTTTAATATGATTGGGATGTAGGGATTTGGTAGGTGGAAGAAATTTATTCTAAAAATATATGTTTTATTTTTTGTATTCAATTATAAATAAAGACTCAAGTATCAATCTATTTTTATAAGAATACTAAACTATTTGGTCCTTAAGGATGTGATTCCTTATATTTCAGGCCAATGTAATAAAACAGATAGTAGATCAGGGCTACTAGGGTTTGCGTGGTAACACTTTTTATTAAAGGATGTTAATTAGAAACCATAGAAACTAGATTTAGGATTACAAAGTTTAGGTAACTTAACCATATTATATATTTTGAGGATATGTGTATAAGAAAAACTTAATGTTTTGGTAAGGCGGATAGTATGTGGTCTTTCCTAGAAATACATACCTATATAGATATTACAAGTGTATGTGGATCTAGATTAAAGGTAACTAGGGGTAATAATCCTAAAAAATGTGCATCATCCTTGACACGTGCATTACCTGGTTGTAGACTATTAGGGGATATGCTTAGGATAGTTCAAATTTTCATTACAAACCATTATGATGGATTAGAAAAGATTATGAAATTGAATGAAGTAGGTTAAAACCTAATCGAATAAAGTACCTATGTTGAAATAAAATGGTTGAGGTATTTATTTGTATTCCATAATTATATTTTACAATTATTCTTACCAATGGTATTTTGTTTATAAGAACCATGAATCATATAAGGATTTTTTTTAATATTTAATGAATATATTTCATTACTAAATTATGTGTTATGGGTACCATCACGGTTTAATGAGTTTTAGGTTTTGCATAAGTTTAAATTCCTTAATATCATATTTAATATTTTGGTAATAATATAACATGATTAAGGATATTTTGGTCAAAATTTTTTGAAATACGACCCATTAGTTTGGTATATATTTTAGGGAAAATTTTATATATAGGAATAATTCCTTTTCATTTTATAGAAATAAGTTTAAATATATTGATATCCTTTAAGGATAATATAATCATCAATGAAACTATTATAATATTTAAATATTATCATTAGACATTAATAAAATATTTTATTATATTGAAAACAGTATAAAAAAGGATATTGATTGATTTATTATATTTCAAAGATATCAGTTATAATTTTTTTGGGACATTATATGTATTATATTAATATGTTTTTAGAAAAATGAAAAAAGATATGGTGGGTGACCACCCATCTCATATGATAAGGATTCGGGTCTTCAACCCATGACTGAAAGACAATAAGGGTTTAATGCCAACCAATGTCCTATATGATGTCAGGGTTAATTTGTCACTATTTTTAATTAAACGATTTAAAAAATAATTATTAATGATGGACCAATGGTATTGATTTTCAGGATTATGGATTTATTTGTTATAAAAAAATTTATAATCATATTTCTTTGGGAAAATAGATAGTGACAGATGTAAATGTATGTTTCATGGATGTTATGACCCATTAAAAATTAATTTTAGTCCTTAATTCAGAACAAAAAAAATCATTTTTTAGATATGTATTTCATGAAGTAAGGGATGATTTTGAAATTTATTGAAGCAAAACCAAAGGATTAAATTGTTATTATAAATATGAAACACATCAATTAAGTATATTTACTTATATTCATATATAGTAAATAGGTTCCTAAATGTTCAGAAATGGATCTTGAAAAAAAATGATATCCTATTACCTTTAAACCCGATGAATCGTATGGTCTTTTAGATTACCACAGATTTATGGATTTTAGGACCTTAACTTTAAATGCATTATGCAACTTATTATAATAAATTACCAATACCACACCATGTAATCATTTTTTTCTTTTCTTTTATGTTTATATCTTCAAATTCCGCATATGTTCTCCTACTCGAAAACCGAGTTTTATATAATTTGATAGGACCATTATACTTAAATTTATCTCTTATTAAGTGGATTTTTTATTAACCATTTTATGATGTGATTTTGTTAAAAAAAATAATTTTCTAAAATCAATCAATAAATTAATGAGATTAGGTTTAGATTTCGAGGATGCAATTTATTTATAGTGGGGAAAATACAACACCCCGAAATTCTGAAAAGATAACATTTTTTCAACAACATTTGTGACATGAAACACCTAGATTAAAAAAGAATACAAAACCCCAATAATTTAAAATGTATATTTTTTAGAATAAATTTAATTTATTAAATATATTATAATATAAGAAACAATGAGTTTATTCGATATCTTATGTTACATGCATGACCTAGTTTTACCAAATAACAATATAAGAGTGATAATATTATTTAATATTATAGTTATAAACTAGAAATTGGAATTGATGGCATGAATAGGATTAGATTACTTACGAAAATAAATATTTTATATATTTTTACTAGTTATATATTTATTGGTAATAAAATAAGAATCATTTAAAATAAAGGTAATATTTTCTAGAAATTTTATTTTTCTAAGAGAAGATATAGTCATGATTTTTACACTTAATTTAAAATTATTTTTTAACAATTTTATAAAATTTATTTAAAAATTAATTATTCTGATATCAAAATATTGAAATTTTCATAGAGTGAATTATTTTTATTTTTTTCAGAATTTAAATTTTTAATAAATTGTGAAAAATTCAGATTTTTAATTGAAAATTGACTTTTTGTATAAATGATTTATAATGTAAAATTGTATTTTGTATTGGGTTTAAAAAATAATTAGTTAAATTTTATATCAATTAATCCTATTTAGTTCAATGGAATAATTTTCATATTGAAGATATATATAATAAAATTGTAAACTTTTGAACATTTCCACATTAAAAATATGATTTCTCCTCACATTTGAGGGATTATTTTTAAATTAATTTTTTCACATATTCTCAATAAATTTGAGAAAATATAATTATTTTTTGGAATAATCATAATTGATAATGTCTAATAAGGTCAAAAAAATTACCAATATAAATTTTGTATCTAGTAAAATTAATCACTGTAGTTAACGTAAATAATGTATTTACTGAAGGGTTAAACTAAGCAGATTATGGTTAAAATGACCTACCAATTTGTCAAAAACCATTTTATGTACATATTTATAAATTTATTTCCTTATTAACAATTTTTATGTTTATTTGGGACACTTTTCCAAGAAGATTACCTATATGGTAAGTTAACAATATAATAAAAAAATGAAACCTTTCTTCCTTTTAACTACTATAATGCATTGGGATATGAATAAAAACAATATATTCTCGATGATAAATATTATTTTTTAAGATAAATATGTTTTTTATCATATTAATTGATTTCAATATTTTAGTTTAAATAAGTGCTTTTGAATTATTAAGAAACACCAACATAGTAATTATTAAGTTAATAATTAAATAAAATATATAAAATGAACAATACTGAAAGAGAAGTAAATTGAATGAATTATTATTTTCCATTAATATTTTTTATGAATATAACATGTTACACTAGTATAAATATAATATATTTTAATTATATCATTTTATTGATACTTTTAAATTAAAAATAAATGAAAATTTTCTATAGTGACATTAATTTTATTTTAAAATAAATGATATTTTATAAATTGATTTAAATTTCATCAAAATATCATATTATGCCAGTGTTATTTTTAATTTTTTCAAAATATCATTTATGTTCCATTCTCATGGTAATTGTTCTTGTATATTTATTATATTAATCCCTAGATATCAAAAATCTATATTAGCATCATAAATTTAAAGAACGATATTTTTACACTTTATATGCTCTTGTGATGAAAATAATTCTCAACATGCATGGGATTTTTATTTCATTTTTTTTATTTCATATTTATTTTTAGTGGGTGCAAATTATCAAATAATTATTATTTTCTTTTATTATTATATGATTAATTAACTTAGTTAGAAAACTAGTTACCAAAGTGAAAATTCAAAATGATAAAAGGTGGGAAACTTAAAAGTTAAGGAACAAAATGGGTAAAATATTTTTTTAATTGTGAAATGGAGGTGTTTCATGACCATATAATCCCTCAAACCCTTAAATTATATATTTTTCACCCACTAGACATAATATTGACTTCCAAATAGTAAATAGACTTTTCTATATTAAAAAATGTCACTACATGTCAACACTATAAGGATAACATATGATATTGTAATTATTTATATTATTATGATATAAGTTAACAAAATTATTAAAACAAATATACAATAGGTTAAATCAAGTTCAAAAAAATGGAGTGTATGGTAAGGTATTTCTCAACTCAATTCCAACATAATGGGTAAAACTTCTTTTTCCTTGATTATATCATGGTAAGATTATCTGTGTGATGAATACAGACTATATTATTTTTCATTTCCACATGTTTTAGGTGTATTTATAATTTACACACATAATATATTCATTTATTAATTCTCATTTCCATATTATGATAATTTTAAGGGTTTATTTCACAATTTCATTCTAATCGAGATTGTTTATTATTGAATATTAGTGAATAGACCATTTACTGATAAACTCATTTATTACTATCCTCCTACGGTTATTAATGATGTTTTCAACTAATATCACCATTTCCCTGATCATTGGTACTTGAAATTGTTTAGGGTATTATTTAATGGAAATTTAACTTCATTTCTCTCTTCGGTAAAAAATATATTTTCTTCCAAAATCATGTTTTATAAAAATGTGTTTAACTTTTAAAAATGATTTTTCAAAGGTATTTTTCCCCATTATTAATCATTACAAAATAGGTTAAATGGAATATTATGATTTTTCAAAATAATTCCTTTTAATATTTTATCAAAAATGTGAATGGAATCTTCTTGTTGTTTCTTGAACATGGCACTTTTTAACCTTTTTAACCTGAAAAAAGGAATGGTATCATTTATTCTTATCGAATGAAAGGAATTAACCACAATCATGGTCATAAATACATTGAATCTTCCATTTTATTTATATGAGAATATTTTTAAAGAAACAGTTTTTAAAAGTTATTTTCAAATAAAATTTATTTTCAAAATGTTTTCAAAGACTAAAAGGATATTTTTCTTAAGAATGGTTTTAAATATATTTTTCTAGAATTTCTATCCATCAATGAAATAAACCCTTTATTCTTATTCCAATTGGTATATATTGATAACATCATTAATATTTATCCTAATGGTTTATGATCATTTTGACTAAGGAAAGTATTAACATCCACTTCCTTAATTCATTTTTATAGTCATTAACTCGGCCTTGAATTATTCACTTTCCTGTTGAAATTAAATTTCCCCAAATTTTTAATATTGTTTATCATGTATATTTTTATTTCCTAAATCATATACTAGTTATAAATATACTGGTTTATTTAATGATTATTTGATTAACTAGGTAAATATTGATAAATTTTTTTCCTTTACTCAATAAGTATATTTAATAAAAAATAACATTGTTTAATAATTAAATCGAGTACTAAATATATAAGTAATTTTTTGGAAATTCATTACATGGGATGGGGAATTGTTAATGAAATCCCCTTGATGAATCAGTAGTCTTATGAGACAAAATAATTTTTACAACACCTATAATTTTATACCCCATAGTTTTAAAATAAATTGTGAATGGTCTTGACAATATAATGTTCTCGACTCTATTTTGAATGGCCTTGACGAGAAAGTTATCATGCACCATGGAAACATGACATATATAAATTATGCATCACCTATATTTTATTTATTAATTATTATCCATGAATTTTTTTTTGTGATATTATCAATAGATTCATTTCATTCTCAACTTATTGATTAAATAATAGGGTTTCTCATTAATTTACCCTTCAATATTTATTTTTCTTTATCTTCTCATGATAGTCATGTTATTTAAATGTAATTTGTTCTTATTTACTTTCCTTTACATGGTGATTACTATTATTGATTCATGATATCTTCTACTATATATAAACCTCACTAATAATTTTATTTCACCCTTTTTTTATTTCTGTTCCCCAGGATTCCATGAATTTCACTATGACTGATATGCATGGATATACTAAATGGAAAAACATTATTCAAAAAAAATATTTTTTTAATTTTTGTATTCAATTATAATCCAATAAACCCATATATATATTGTTTAGAAAGACTAATAAACCATTCATTCATTCCAGAAGTGATTTCTTGTCTCTTACTCTAATGTAATAAAGTCGACATCGGCTTTAGGCTACTAGGGTCGGAGTTACTAAAATAGTGCATGGTTACATTTATGTAACTTTATTTTATCACTCTATGGTTGTGTTTACTTTATTTTATCATGTATTTCTCTTCATATATAACATTTATGTTTGAGGGTTTCCCCATAAATGACGGGTTACCCTTCAAATGGTCTATTTTTCCTTTCTATAATGAATTTACCATTCTATGAATACATCTACACACTTTTGAATCCTATAAAATTAAATTTTACCTTGACATATATTATCTGATTTCATCATTAACCTTACACATATTGGATATGAACATTAGGAGTATTTAAATTTTACTTTATACAAGTTATATGAATTTAAGGTTTTCATTTCAAAATTATACATTTTTACATAAAATTTCCATTTTAATTCAACAAATCAAACCAGACATTTCACAAACCATCTTCAATCATCTTAATCAACTCAAATTAATTTTTAATCCTCATAAAAATATTTTAATCTTAGTGATAATTAATTCAAAAATATCAATAGTCCATAGAACTTGTCTCCAAATTTATTTTCCATATGATTGGATTTCTTGTAAAATTAAAAATTGAAGAACATCTATATTATCACTTCCAAAAATTAATAAATTTCTTTAATCCTAATAAAATATAAACACACATAAAAATTACTATCTTTGTAAATTTAATTGTATTATTGTTTATATCATCATTGGGTACTCAAAAATACTTTAAATCCTTTCTTCATGAAAAAATTGGTATCATGGTAAACCTAAATTGCTACTAAAAATAAAGACAAAAAAATGTCATCACAAAAACATAGTGTTTATTTTAAGGGATTTTTTTCTAATATTTTGACAAGAATCCTATAGTAATATAAAAGAAACACATCATGTTTCATATAAAAATGATGTGGTTCCAATTTAAGTTTTGATCTATTTGAAATAAAAAAATTAGAAAAGGGAACTTTTATTAAGATTAATTTCCTAATAGACACACACATGTTCCAAACTTTTCATGCCATTTGGGTAGGTCATGCACATAGTTTTTGAAGTATCTCAAGTAAATACTGACTAGTTTGGTTTTTCACTTACTACTTCATCCCTTCAATTTACAGGAAAGGATCCAGTGGTCTCTATTAACTAGGTAAGAGATCATGTCTGAGGTATGTGATACAGATATGGTCCATGGTTTTTAAACCCTTAATGAACACAAAGATAATATGCCTTCGGAATACCATCATCATCGTATAAAGATCATAGGTAGTCTTTTCAAATACATTTTGTTCATATGACCTATTTACATGGTCTTTTGAGGTAATTTCTTATATAAATCCTACATGACAACATGAATAATCAAACTCATATTCCATGTCTTTCATTCCTTGACTCTTTTGATGTAGAACCTATCCAAACATGAGATAAATTATCAGGTATATGATATTTTTAAAGAGGCCTCTATGTGGGATACCTTGTTTTACCTACCTTCATTAAACTAAATTACTATTCAACTAGTTTATCTAATATGATTCCTAAGCACAACCACTCACCTCTGATTCAAAACACACAACCTATTATTACAAATACAGAGGCTACACTTCATAGAGTATTAGACAATGTAGATAAAGAAAATAAAATAAATAAACTGTTTAATCCCTTGTGAGAGATTCAAATTAATTCTCTTTTAGGTAAACTGTGGTAGGTGAACTGTGTTAGGTGGACCGTGGAATGAAAATTTAATTAGAATAACTTTTTATAGAGTTATGTGTTAGGTAAATATCTGAGTCAAAGTACATAACTTAATTTATATTGTTTCCTTTCTTGTATTCCTACATAGGAACCCACACTGGTCCACTTGAATGTGGTTGGGTTATGTTAATGATTTGTTACTTGGGGATACACATGGTTAAGTTAATATTAAGTGATCCATCTGGATCTCTCCACCAACATCCAATTTGGAATAGAATACTTACCCAATTTTACCACTCTCTTCCAATCTATGTATATGGATGAAGGAAAATTGAAATATTATTATGTATTTCTTTATCCAATGTAAATAACCCAAAAATAAAAAATTAAAGCTTCCTACAAAAGTATCATTCCCAAAAAATAAGGGAATGCACACCATTATGAACCCATTTAATCATGAATTCCATATAAAAAATATTGATTTAGGTTTTCATCGTGAATAGTTAAAACCCCTAGGGAGACAAAAATCATGTATCCCCATGATAAGGAGGGTCTCTATCAAGAAAACACTTGAGTGGTCTCTTCCGAATCATCGATGCATTTCTTCTCCATTTAATGAAATGAGCTAAATGGGTAAACCATCATAAAGTAATCACCTATCATTTATTGAAGGAATCTATAATCCTTCCTCTATGAACCACCCTCAACCAACAAAAGGAAATAATATAGGGGGATGGAATTCCAAATTGGGTATATGACTGAGGATTAAACCCATAAGACCGATGATGGTTTCTGTTAATGATACCATTAGGTGGAGAGGGATACCCACAATGGTCATCCTTAGTATTTAAACCACCATCTAATATTTTTCACTCTTATACAATATTCTTAACCTTTTATCTATTATTTCTCACACCAAGATTGGCTCATGTCTTTATAGATTTTTGTGTTCTTTGTGCCATTGTCATCATCAAAGTTCCTCATTTTCTGGCATATTCTTCTTATATAATCCCTAATAAATCATTCTATTTATAATAAAAATGTTCTAATGATTTATTAGAAAACCAAATCATATAATCCTTGTATGATTAATCCCCAGTGAATCCAATATTTTTCTGTGATTTATGAATAATATGGCCAATACACACAATATCAAAATTTTGTACAATTCCCTTTGTACATTATGTTAAACTACATGGTATGACCCCACTACCTGGGCATATGATTTTCATCATTAACTAAATGGGATTTGACTTCTATTTTAGTGTTATATCATAGAATGAAACCTTGAGTTTCCAACATAACATATTCAACCCATTATTTCCATCCTCATGGGGTTATATTGATTATGAGATCATTTACATCCTTCCATAGCCATGATATATCCCCAAATTACTACATGTCCATTTATCGAATACTATCTCCCCTAGAATGGAATCCTAATTGATTGAAATTTCTAATAACACCATGCCACCAAAAATAGGTCCAAATACATTCTAGGAAACTACCTTATATTTCTCATCCATTTCATAGTCCTAATGACACCATATCTTCTTCACAGTTCCTTATTTATTAAGAGGACCAACTTATCTTGTTGGTTCATATTTCCTTCTACTACAACCAGAAAGGTCTTCTGTTAATAGTTTTGTGTATATCCATAGACCTATACCTTTTTTTTCAAAAATGTTGGTAAAAGTATCATAAAGACACCCTATACAAACTTTTAAAAAAAACTATTGGTATAGGTAAAATATATATACCCTATACCAATGGTTATTATAAAAATGTTGGTTAGTAATAGTATATGCCAATAAATTTTGAAATATTGCTTCTATAGATACCATATAAAAAACCTATACCAAAAAATTTGTAAAACCATTGATATAGGTCAAAAAAATTCTAATACCAATCCCAATAGTTTTGGAGAACTGTTAGTATATGTACCTTAATTTTTTATGAATTAGTTTTACGAATAAAATTAAATAAATTATAATCTAAATTACATTTAAATGTACATATACATTTTTTCAAATTATTTAAAAAAAAATCAGTGTATCATATTTTTTATGTCGTTGAAATATAATTTGGAGGTTCTGAGATCAAAACATGTTTAGATATTTTTTTACATTACATATACTTATTGTTTTGAAAACCATAGGTATAGGAATTTGATATGAAATATAGCTAAAATTTTTCAAAAAAAAATTTATTACTCTACAACAACTAATAAATATCCCACGTCAATCCAAACCATGGGTATAGGTTATACCAATGGTTATGAGCAGTTGGTATAGGATTTTTTTCTAGTAGTGGGCTACTCATGTGTGTTTCCAATAATATCCATTATTGTACATCTTTCTCATAGACATCCTAACAGTATGATATTAAAATTAATCTAGTTAATACTTATCTATTATCCTTAAAAGGTTTATGCATTTCCCATTAAGTATAATTAAACTATTTGGGATATGATTCTTTATAAAAGGATACGTAGGTATCCAAACAGGTGGGTGTGATCCCAACTCCACAGTAACCCATAGCCTCACTAGAAAAACCTTACCTCCAAAGATCCCAACTATAAGGATTTAAATTATAGTAATATAAAAACAATATAATAATAGATAATAATAATAAGGGTATAGAACCTTTAATGAATACAGATATTTACATCTATATATAATGATGATCAATCATGAGTACAGGGGAGACCTATATCATCAAGGGAATTTGGGATGGATTCATGAATACATCTTCAATCATTATGAGATTCTAGGAGTGGGTGATAATCCCTCACAAGAATTATGATGAGCCCAAACTCCCATCCTATTGATGCATTTAGAGTTCATATGCATCGTTGGAATGAAACCCCAATAATACCCAACCTTTAGAATGGAGTATTATAATTATATGATTTTTCTTGGATATGAGGTTCACATTGTGTTTTCATTTCCACAAACAAAACCAATTGTAAATATACTAAAAAATAGGGAATCCAATGAGAAAAATTTATAATAAAAAACCTAGTATCCTATTTCCTGGTACATTTCATTTCATAAATTTTATGCAAAAAATTGGTTGTCCCGACAAGAATCTTTTAATAAAAAAATTATCTAATCTATTTTTGCCCTATGAATTTGATTAATCAATAAAGAACATAATATCAAGTTTGTGATGTTTTTATTTTCAATGTTATACTTTCAAGATCACTCTTCAATCCAAAGTGAAAAAATCACCATTCCCCAAAAATTATTATGGTTTAGCTTCTTCCAAATCTACAACCCTCGTTAATAAATAAAATCCAACATCACTCATCCAGTACCTCTAATATAAAGTTGATGATATGATAGTGAGGGAGTAATAACCCAAAAAATATCATTCCAACCTTAGAGGAATCTTGTCAGAGTCTCCAAAAAGTAAATTTTCAATCCCATACTCTCAGAATAAAGCTTTGAAGATGTCAGTGGTTCATATCCCCTCCTTCGACTACATCAGGAGCCTTTTAATATAATGTTATAATCTGTGAATCCCTATACTAATAGGAATGTATCAAGAGCTTAATTTTTAACAAACATTAACACAGGGGATTCCTAAGAAAATTTATAACAGTCACAATCATCATCAACATTGTGTTTCCCCAAACCCTCAATATCTTTCATAGGAATCCATCCAGTACATCCCTACACTAGTTACACAACTCATAGAATCTAAGATATATTTAAATTGTTATGGGAAAATATCCATTGGGAGTGGACTTATATACCAAATTATTTAGATGGATCCCACTATCACACCATGTAAAAAATTATTATGAAGTCCTATATTCTCATTCACACTCACTAACCCTACCGGCATACTCTTAAAGAATGAAACAAATCATATTGATATAACCTAATATCCATAATGGGGAAAATACAGGATTCCACCCTGTAAATATTTCTCATAAATATATCCCAATTATGAAAAAAGGACATGAGTGGGCCCATAATCCCATTCATGCTACGAAATGGTAACATATTCAGGTTCCCACTATTGAGGACCACAAATATCTCTTAGTGTAAATTCGTATACCTTCCTATATCTATTCCCACATCCTATAAATATATCATTAAATCTTTACAATTCCATAATAAATTAGTTAATTAGAACATCTTGGTAATCCCTCAAGAGTACACACATATTTTCTATCTAACCAATATTATGGGAAGACATTATAAAATACTAGTGGATACTCAAGGTTGGGTCCAAATCACCAAACCCATCAATACTACTGTTATTTCATTCTTAATGAAACATGTCGGTGGATTGCTATCTATAGAACCCTGTAAGAGGCATGTTACTATATCTTGTAAGTATCACTAAAATAGGAAAAAACCCCTAATTCCATTAATCATGAAAAGAAAAAACAATGAAAATCAGTGGAACTAAATTTCAATCACATATTCCCATCCTGAATGAAATAAAAATTCATAATATTTCATTGAAAAAAGAATGAATAGTCTTGTTTATCTATCTAGATCCAAGGAGGTCTTTAGATAACTCCATTAACTATATAGGATTCATTCATGAATACTTTCAAAATAAGTTTTCACTAGCCTACCCCATGAATAGAATCTCTAATAATGGTCCGTCGATGGAAGAAAACAACCAAATAGTTAGAATATACTTATACAATGATCAGTATTGAGCTTATTGTGGATCTACAACACCTATCCATGGTATCACATGATCTTGATGACTTGTAATCAGATGATAAGAGGATTTTTATCCATAAAGTTCCTCCCCATGATAATATAGTTAGTAATTATAAAGGTCCTCCATATAAAAAATGATATGAATGTATACACCTTATTGGGAATACCATGATAACATCATTACATTAGGAGGTAGAAAAATGATTATGGTAATTCATGATTACAACATCAGCTACCACCTCTGGTTCTCAATATTCTTTAATAGGAGTCAATTAAATTTCTAATAAGGTGTGTGGAAATCACTTTATGTTTTCACAATGATGATATAGATACTCCTCTAGTTTCCATCCAAGGTGGTACGAATGATGTTGGGATGTTCACTAGCATCCCTAAAGTTGATTTTGGAGTAGGTTGGCATGGGAACCTAATAATATTCCCTTGCTAGTTGTGATTTCAATACCTAATATCACCCTTTCCTATTGACCTGCAGGAATGCTTTTGAATAATGGGAATATAAGTTCATAGAAACCATTGAAAACATATTTTATTCTTGGATTCACTCACCACCTCAGGAATGTATAAAATTATAGGAAGAATATGGTGTACTAAACATTATCCCACTCCCAATATTGTAGTTTTCCCAGTAGAAGTTATCATATGTTTTTATCATAGGAGATGTTACATTCCCATATAATACCCATTCAGTTGGATAATCTCATAAAACCCACCGTATCTATGATTAAATGGTGGTTTTATTGAAGGGTGTGGGACAAGGTTATCTTTCTTAACCAATCCCCCAATTTGTTCATGAAATTATCTTAACTACAAATAGTAGAACTCACATTAAAAAAATAACCTAAATTTGTAGACATTTCAAATTCCAAAAAAAAATATTCCACATTACTAGTGATAGAGTTATAGTGTTTAAAATCATGAAAACTAAATTGTAAGATACTAATGCATGAATCTATGAACAACCCCATCACATAAGTGTTTGGATATGTTTTCCCCACCTCCTTCACTTAGATCATTAAATTCTCAATATATCAAATATTTTCTAGTGGTAGAATTAGGATAGCCCTAACCCTAGGGATCTTGGAGGATTTATAACCTCCCCTTAGGAAAATAGTTTTTTTGGTTGAGTAGTGATCTCTAGTGGCCAATTCCATAAAAATTACTAATATTATGTGAAAATACCTATTATTTTTTCATAGATGATTAGGGTGGTAATGTATTATCTTAGGGTCACAATCCATAATCTAATTCTAGGGGAACATCTATAAAATAAAATTAAACTCTATGGTGGTCACAAACTAAAATGGTCTACTAGGAAGGGGTATTTTGAGAATGTTATTAATGATTCCATTAAAGAGGATATCAGGAATAAAGTATCCATTTATTACTTAGATGATCATAAATTTATTCTTGATTCTCTTTATGAATCAATCAATATTGTTAATTTAAATTTGGTTGAATTTGTTGACATAGATAAAAATATTTAGAAACACAATGATTAAACAAATACCTTAGATGTGGTTCTAAATAAAACATATGATCATGGAATTCATACATGAAATGAGATAAAATCCTATAATTTCTATCTATAAATATTATCACCCCTTGATGAATTTATGGTAAATAAAAAAGCAAAATGGGTGGTTATATCATAGTAACCACATGAAGTTGTAGAGGTACTCTCTGTTGATGGAAGGCCAGTACATCACATGGAGAAATAAACCATTTTAAATGAATCAATATTTAATTAATCATATGAGATATTCTCATAGAGTATAATATTTAAATTCAAATTAATTGATCTTCTCCTACTCATTAAAATAGATTTACCCCTCCCCTAAGAGTAGATTTGATGCATCATATTGACACGGAGTTAGTTTACTATTATACATGAATTTGGTGATGGACAATACTACATCATTTCCTATACTATAATAATACCATCCCTCTTTTAGTAAAAGTCACCTAGATATAAATCAAACTGGTAACAAGTAACCAATGTTTGTAAAGCAACTACACCAAGATTTTCATACTACTCATGTTTAAGGAATAAATATAATAATTATACCTCTATAATCTATCATCTTTATAAAGTTTATGGATTCTCAAATTGAATAAATAGAAATAAATAGTTCTCCAGTACAACCTAAACGGAAAACCAAACCCTGATTGGGTGGATACCTCTACACATAGCTTGATTGGCCATGTATTACTATGTGGCATGCCCCTGGGGAACACTACATGTATGCCAACATGGGGTTTTGGGTGTCTTTCATGGGAGAAATATTCTACTTCCCATGTAATGTAACTTGGAATGTGGGCCCATCAGTAGATTATGTGATATATAACTCGTACAAAACCATATCCATGATGAGATCTCAAATGACATAGTGTGTCTTCCTCTAGGTTACATTGTGTGTAGTATATAATTTTTTAGAAACAAAAATTCATTCTAAAAAGTTAAAAATCCACCATAAACAATGCCTTCTTCTCTAATTTAATACCTAAAACTAAAGGAGGTTATCTTAATCCCTCATTTCATGTCCTATGATAGTAGATAAATGGGAATCTGGTAACCCTCTCAGTAACTATCATGTCATCATCCTCCATTCATGGTTATAATACTTGATTTGATCACCTTTATATAAAAACTCTTTAATCCAAATGTAAAACAAACATTTCAAGTTCATTAACCCATCCATGTAAAATTTGAGGATTTGGTCATGGTCAAATTCATCCCATCAATGTTCAATCACCAACCCTGTAGGACAATGGTAATGGGATAGAAGAACGGTAGTTTGAAAATCATTATAATTAAGGTGATATCCTTATTATATTATTCAATACCATATAATGATCATTAATTTTAAGAAACCATGGGTGTAGAAAAATAGAAATATAAAAAAATTGGTAAATAGGTTCAGGAAAACCAGTTAAATTTAAGTCTTGTGCGAAGAACATAAATCACAATACAATTTAGAAGATTAAAAATCCATCATTAAAAAATTAATCGATGGTTGAAAAGAAAAAATTATGGAAATTTCATCACATTTTGATTGATCATTGGTGAACAGTGGTTCAATACTATTTTTATTGATAAAATACTAGAACTTTATTGGATAATAAAAATCCTTCATAAAATGATCGTCGCTCCATTATCTGCCTTCATTATGGAATGGATCTCCTCCCTAAATCCTCAAATCCTCTAGGGTTATGTGGATCACCCTATGAATTTTATATAATGATTATTATTTTTTAGGGAATTTGGTTTTGGGTTATTTAATTGAATGAGTTAAAAAATTTAATTAATTATTTTATGCATCCACCAATGGTCTCCATCAAGCGAACATCCTATGCCGACCAATATTTTGTCACGCCTAAGATAAAACCTTCTTTCAGAAATAATTATTGTCTCAAATTGACAATATGGGGTCCCAAAAAATGGGGAAAACATTTAATCCAAATATTTGTGTGTGTGTTCTTTAATATATATTAATATTTATAATATATTAATTTTTGGGTCCTATAACACAAAAATAGAAAACCAATAGTTATGAAAATATAGATACAATATTAGAAATGTCCAAATAAAAAAACCAATGTGTATAAAGTAATTATATTCTCCCATACTTCATTTATTTTAACACTAAAAAGAAAAATATACAAAAAACTTTGGGTTTAATGAGTCTTTATTAGAGTCATACATTCTAAGAAGCTCTCTTATATGTTCCCATGCTTTTGCAAGCACAAGAACCATAGGGGTGGTCTGTCCATGCAGAATCATTACCTACTAATACATGATCACTTCTATGTACTCCAAGAAGTTTATTCCATCCTAAATGTATATATTATCTCATTTTATTCCTTTATATAGACTTTACACATATCTACTAATCTATGAAACATGGAAGACAACATGGACTAGGTCCCACAATGGGGGTAGTGCCCATCAATGAGAAATCAGGCCAACACCACCTAGAAACACATACAGACTAATGAAATGTTGGTAAAATATTACTCACTATCCAAAACACTCAATACACATCATGGGGGACCCTCAACAAGACATGGTCTCCATTCTCAATCTATAATGGTGGATAATATCAATCTGTATATGATTTATTTTGACACTGAGTTGTCCTTAAATTCACACAGATCACCAAACCCTTCTCATTCATTGCCTAATTTAGCTCAGGTCTAGTAATATATTATTATAACATGAGGGTTACTTATAGGGTCTCCTATATGGGTCCTTGAAAGGTTCTATTCCAATAATAGATTGATAACTGTTATTATAAGTTCCCTCTACCAATGGAAAATGATCCGTTCAACTCTTGTAGAGCACAAATACACAAAATCTTTACAGGATCAAAAAATACCACCAAAGGTCAATGTAAATATTTGATACACCTATATGAGAACCTAAGGAGAAGGTTTGAAACTCCATAAACACCTCCATGTTCAATGTATCATTCAGAAAACCCAACTATTTTATCTTTTTAGGATATCTTGTCACATAGAACATTATACTTGACATCTCCTAACAAAAAATACCTCACATATTGATGATTTTGTGGAGTTAATACCATAAACTGAATATAAGTTCCAACCCTCTGCTCTGTCAGGTTTAGAATCAATGATAATAACTACTTAGATTGCTCCTCAAACAAGTTAGTATATTATTTTCTAATAAGGGAATCCTACATGAACCTCTATTAGTAACATTACAAACTATGAAAATTCAAAACCTCCTATATGTTCTTAGTTAATTATCATGAAATAAATATATTAATATTTACTATATACATAGCTATAGAATACTCAAATATTATATACCCATAAATTTATCCTCATGGATCTTGAACTAATACTTTAATATCTTACCATAAATCTGGTTCATTTTGAGTAATTCTAGGACCAAACACAAATGATTTTCATTTTCCTAATTTTATATAGATTTTATGGGTATGTAATAAATTAATGCAACTATGATCAGTGGATGTGTGTCTGTAAATAAACAATAATTAGTAGTAGTATAAAAAATGGAACGATTCAAATGCATATCCACCTTTTTCATGATCAACTCCAGATATACCCAGGGGGGACACTCTCTAACTAAAATAACCCACCCCCAATGAATGTATCCCAATTTTACCCTCATCTCTTAGATATTTTTTGGGATCATTAAATATACTATAAAAGATATATGTGTGGTATTTGGGTGAAATTTGATGTAAAATTAATTATTTGATCTCGGAGATGGTACCAAAACATCTTTAGGAAATACATATATATAATCCTTCTCTGCTATAGAATGTTCAATACCTAAATATCCCACTACAACCAAGAATAAAATTACCAACATATTTTTGATATGTTGCAACATCAATTTCACAAACTCCTATAATTTTTCTACAAGATCTCTCTCACCCATGAATTAGAATCTTTTCCCATGTGTACGAAGGAATTCTACCCAACTATGATGAAATTATATCTGGGTGAACACTATGAAAATCCTTTATATTCCTAAAATTTGATTATAGGGTTTCATCATGGTGAGAAAAAGGTCCAATATAGTTAATTCCACTACATTTACATCACCAAAATGACTTAAAACATAAAAAATAAAAAGGTGATTCCACTACAGCTTCACACATCCCACTATGGGTGGAACTGACTCACCCATACAATGTTAAATCACATAAAACAATAATATGACTTAGTAGGGGAATTATCCCACATTTTGGCATGGTCGAAGCTACATACTAACTCACTGACATAGTGATAATAAAAAGGATAAGTATGTGGTAAAAAAGAACATAAGAAAAAGGGAAAGTGAACATATATGATACCATATACTTTCTCTTAAATCCATAGATCCAAATTCTCTTCTCTTTTTCCTATTAAAAATTCAAGATGGTTTAGAAAGACCTAATAAAGATGAACCTTCCCATAATAGACATACATTAATCCATCCAAATAATGGAATATATATATTTTAAATGTCTTTAAATCCAAATAATCATCAAGATGCCTATGTCTATCGAGTGATTTCTGTACTAAATATACATGTGTCTTTGTATGAGCATGAGTATACCTCCTAAAATACGACTCTAGAGATTGACGCATATTATATATTATAGATGACTCAACTCTCTGATTTTCATTTCAAACTATAGTTCCATAATACTTCCTACCAAGTAATTCCTCATAACCCAAGCCCAGTCAACAATCCCCTGATCTTAAAATGTTGGTCTGGTGTAGTGGTAAACTTTCTATGGAATATGTGAACAAACTCTGTAAAAGACTATGTTTCCTCTTCAAATGATAAGGTAACCAAGCCCCAAAAACAATTCCCTACTCTAGAAAAGATATTGGTTTTAAGCATGACCATCAGTTGGGTGGAACTCACATAAAACTAATATCTCAAACCACAAACTCCAACAAATACTTTAACTCTTGAGGTTCTATCTATCCCCATAATCTAGGTGGACCTTGATCAGATAACTCAAGAAGAATGATTAGTTTATACTTGTTATCCTAAATCACTGTAAATAATGACTAATTCATATAATGTGATATATCATACTGAAAAAATAGAGGGTGGGTCCTCTACCTATATGATTGGTGGAGATATTTCATAATATTACACTTGAAAATCCACCATGGGTGAACCTAAGCTAGATCCTTCATACCATGTTGGATTTCATAGAAACCTTGAACTGGTGTTTTTTTACTCAACTAGTAAAAGGAATAACCTTGTATCTATATAATTTTTGGATTCCATCATGGAGAATTATTTTATGTTAGAAAGACATATCATAGTTAGAAAACAATATCTGGGGAGCTTCCTCAAGAAGAATATGAAATTGAAAAAATACTTAATCATATAAGATGTGCATATCATTGGATTCCCTATAACCTATTTAATGTGATTACATTTTGAAAATTATATAGACAGAGTCCTAGTGTATATATATGTTATTTTCACACAAAAAAATCGTTAATTTAATATTAAATTTTAAACCTAAATGGACATTTAATTAAAAATAAATGACATTTTTTCTCATAAATCTGCATTTTTCACAATTCCCAAAAAAAATATTTATATAAACATAAAAAATATTAAACATAAAATAATATTGACTTTAGGATTTCAAAAATTATATTATATCACTGAAATAAAATTTTAAGAAAATGTATGAATTAATTATAAATTCTTGGGGTGTTTTGCATATTCTCATGTACTTAAAAAGTGAGACATCCTATGCAAATTGTCATCCGAAATAGCTGGAGAGAATGATTATTTCATATAATGTGATATATCATACAGACCCACTGGGGGTGGTTCCTCTTTCTACATGATTGGTGAATATTTTTCTCACTACAAAACTAGAAAAACAACCTCAAGTTATGGCATTAAAATTGCATTCTAGATAATGTGATGGATGTTATAGAAACCCTGAACTAGGGTTTCTACACACAAATAGTAAATAGATTAAACCTGACTATATATCATAGTTGAAATCCATCGTGGATAAGGCTTGGATGTTTTCAAGATATATCATAGTTAGAAAATAATATCTGGAGAGAATAATCAAGAATAATATGAAATTGAAAATGACTCAATAATATAAGTTGTGTATACCATTGGATTCCCTACAACATATTTCATGGAATTGTAATTTGTAAATTGGGTAGTCGTCATCCTAGTGTATAGATATGTCAGTTTTTACACAAATAATAGGATCTCATTCCTGATTTTTGAACTCGAGTAACTCTGATATTGTTCCCAAATTTTGGAAATCCAAACATCACAACAAATCCAATTCTAAACACCAACCCATAGCACAGAACACCTCTGATACAAATCTATCACTACCAAATCCACTAGGGCCCACCTATTTGGAATAAATCCATTTGTGACATCCTAAGATCAGCTCTAATAGGACAGGGGATGGATAATATCACTATGTATTCATATCACTATGTTGGGGGGTTTTTAGCCTGTGCGTATATCTGCACACACGCAACCAGAACCAATACAAAGTGAAGAGATATAACAAATTATTAAAACATGTAGAGTGTAAAACATACATACTAAAATATATAGGAAAACACCAAAGTATGATAGCATAATAAAAAATTATATATAGTGTAATAATACATGTTCAACCAAAAATGAGGTCCCAACCTAACAATAACTTGAAAAAGGGCTATACTGTAGAGATCAATTCACAAAATCTCTAAGTCTAACAACTGAACACGATTAGAATTATGAACCACTAAGCTCTAATAGGATTATGTGAATGATGATAACCATTGATATGTATTTAATATTCATAAAACACAACATGTGTAGAAAAACCCATGCAAATATGAGTATATACATGTCTATTATGACGCCTTGAAAATGAAGAAGGGGAAGCAGTATAAATAAAAAATAGTTAGCTCAACCCAAAAGCAATAGGACCCAACATCAAATATGAATAGATTAATACTAATCCATTGGAGGAAATTTTATATCAATCATCCTATATAGATTTTAAATATGTTTCTTCCCATACCCCCAAATGTATCATCTACAAGCCAATCACCACATGATATATTATAATAAAAAAGATGGAGGGAATACTTTTCACCACTGTGTTTTATAGCCAAGGTAGCACTATATACAAGATATGAATCTCTTGTAACTTCTCCAAAATCCATTTTGAGGGCCTACCCCTCACTACTATGATCCATAGATAAGGGGAAACAATATTCAATAGAGGAAATGTTCCACATTGGACCTCGAGGGTGGAGGTATGACCCTATATATAAATCAACAACACCCTCTTTAGTATGGGAGGGTGTTGGTAGTAGAAATATATTTTGAAAGGATTGGGAGATCCACTCCCTAATGATAGATAGGTGCACCAACCAAGGAAACACTCTGATGACCAAAATCGAACTCTACCACTAGATAATAAACACTGTAGAATTTTCCCTCAAGAATCACCCCACATCATATAATTAATACTGAAAATAATCCCCCATAAAATTCTATATGTAATTATTATTAGGATAGGTTACTCATTGTCCTAAATTGGAGTTCTGAAAATGGAGATATTTTGGGTTGAGGGTTCTGAGGGGAGTACACAACCTGTCCTATATCTGTACATGATGTGTCTCACCAAGCCAAACCCTGTAAGTGTCCCCCAACTAGATTCGGTTTTTAAAATTAATATACTTGTTTTTTACATAGTTTCACATGTAATGTGACTATACCTTGACACTTGGGATTTTCATTCACTGTACATGGCATGGTTAATATAGTGACTCTACATGATGTGTAAAACTCATCACACAATGTGTACATCAACCCAAGGTATTGGTATTGGACACATGGTACACATGTATTTTGTCCATGTACTTATACATGAGGTGTCCATTAATGTATATTATGTGTTCTGATGATATAGGTTCCTTGATGTGTGCCTTAAAAAAATGGATTTGTGGTTTATGTAGAACTATAAAGGTTGTCCCTAGTGTGACCACGAAGTGTATGTCTACATGGGGGTTTTTTCATGTTCCATGGGAACATAGATCAGTTGCTTGAGAAGTTTCACATGGATTATGGATTGTCTACATTTATTATGTTATTTAAATCAGCCAAAATCCTATCCATCGTCAGTACCCAAACTACACAGAGTGGTTTCCTCTGGGTTGAATGGTATGTAGTCAATAATTTTTCAAAAAAACAATTCTCATTAGGTGGATGCTAAATTTTACTTCACTACCACATTCCTCTCCATTACACCACCCTAAAAAGAACGTATTAATATTTATTCATCATTTCATATCCTCTAGATGATGGTAAATAGGATTCCATTTAGTAAATCATTAATTGTTGCACTATCTTACATAGTTCAGTATCCTAGATATTGATACCATCACTTGTATCCATAAAAAACTTCAATCCATCCATAAAAAATACTTTTGAGGTAATTCCCACATAATCCATGAATAGGATGGTTCGATCAAGCTCAAATTCGGCTTTACGGAATTGAATCACTGAACCTGGGGGTCAATGACAAAGAACACGAAGAACGTTGGTGTGGAAAGAATAAGAATGAAGGTGAGATATTAATATACCCAATGTAATCCTATCCAATGATCATAAAATTATAGAAACCATTGGTATAAAATAATAATAATAGAACATTTATAAACAAGTTGAAGAGAGCATGTTAAATTCAAGGTAGGTGAGAAGAAAAAAAAATCACAAAACATACAAGTAGATTATAAATCCAATCCTAAAATATTAATCAAAGGTGTAAAATAAAAAAATTATACCTAGCTCAAATTTTGGATCAATCACTAGAAAATAACCTATTTTTTCACTTTTAGTGATATCTAGGAACTTCAGTGGCAAAGAAAGGTCATTTTCAAAGCGATTATCACACCATGATTTGTTTCCAGTCGTCAACAGATCTCCTAAATTTCTCCTATGATATTATATTTTTATGAGGATAAACTCTGGGATTTTTTATAATGATTCATATATAGTGGGTATTTTTTTATTTAAGTGATATAATAAAATTATTAAATTATTCTCTAAACAAATTTTTTGATGACCAACATCAATCAAACATCTAAAACCGATAAAATTTATATAACACCATGGGTAAAACCTGTAATCAGGGAATACCCATGGCCTCAAATTTATTATCTAATCTCCCAAATAGTGATAAAACTATTTTAAACAAAATTATGTGTCTGTTCTTTAATATATGTTAATATCTTTAATAAATTAATTCGGGGGCCATATGATACCCAAACACATCACCAACTTCAATGAAAAATCCATAGATATATTTAGAAATATATAAAGGAAAAAACCAATGAAATTATAATCATTAAAAAAGTTTGATAATTTTTAGATTTTAATTTTAATTTATAATGTGAACCATAATGAAAATCCATTTTCTATAAGTGAATTTTTAAGAATAAAACATAATTTACTTCTATTCTGTTCATTGTAAAAACCATAAAATAAATGTGGAAATATTATTTTAATATTTAATCTATACATTTCATTACAAGTAATTAGTAAATATCGAGTAAATTAATTTATTATGATTATACTGCATTGTGTGCATAAATATTTTTTCTTAAGAAAAATGCTTTTTGAAGCCCAAAAATTAACAAGAACTGAAATCAATGTATAGTGAGAAATAATTTTTAATTAATTATATTTTTATAATTAAAATATAAATAGGTTAATTTAATATTAAATTTTAAAACTAAATAGAGATTTAATTAAAAATGAATGAAATTTTTTACAAAAAATGTGTATTTTCACTATTCACTAAAAAAATAAATATTTTTTATAAAAATACTAAAAATTAGTCCTATGCTAATATTGAAATTATGATTTTAAAAATTATATTACTTTAATCTAATATCATTATAAAAATTTTATATATTAATTATAAATTTTTAGGGTGTTACACTAATTCTCTTGTACTAAAAATTGTATTATAATACTAAAAATACATCATGTTTTATTTAAAAGGAAATACATATAAATTATTGGTTTTTTACTCATATTATATAATTCCATAGAAATATTTATCATTTAATTATGTTCTTAAACATATACCATTACTACATAAAGTTCTATTTTATGGAATCTTATTAATAAATTTGTTTCATTTACTATGGAAATGTTGATGATTCATATTCTTGATTAAATACATATATTTTTTTACTTATAAGTCATATTTATTATATATTATATTATTGATTTAATATATGAGGAATGCATTGGATGTATGTAAGTGATGATTGGGGATCCAATGTAGATATCCCCTTGATGCTTAAACAGTTTTCATGACACAAATAATTGGAACAATTAGATGGGTATTTGGTGTATACCTTCCCATTAATTTATTTTTCATAGAAAAGGGCCATGTTTTTAATGTTTATAATTTCATGTAATGTGGACTTGAAAAGAGTATCATGACTCCTTAATTTATTCATTTACTTCTTTATGTTTTCAGTTCTTATAATCCATTCAATTATTATATTTATTTTTTCCATGGATATATTTTAATGCTCATGTTTTTGAATAAATGGATTATGTATTGATTATCCAATCTACTAATTTTTTTATTACATATGATTCATTACAGTATCTATTATACACGTTACCTTATAGACAATCTCATATAACCTTTTGTTATGTTTTCCCTTTTACATCATTTAGAGAGGGATCTTTCTATTATTTTCAAGTATTAAATAATGTTTTCAATGAAATTTTTTCTTTTTTTCTAATGTAATAATGAAATATATTGTGTTTCAAGAATTACAATACTAAAAATATAATCAATACATTATGTTGTAATCCATTGTATCTTATACCAATGTAAACAATTAAATAATTACATTTTTTACTGGATTTTTCGTTGATACATTTAAACTATTAAAAAGTAAAAAATCATTGTAAAAATAAAAAATATTTCATTGTTATATCCCACTAATAATATTACTTAAGGAAACTAAACATATTATTGTTTCTTGGAAAAAAAAATATTTATATATTTACTCCAAAATTCATTCTTCAACTAAAACCCCACCATGACTACACAAACTCTTACAAATATGATAATAAATTCTTTGACAACATAAAACTCAATAAAGTTTGATTCCTTTACTAATTAAAACTTTCTTTGCAAGTAATATTATTCCTCTAAAGATTTATTAATTATTTATAAATAGGATTATAGTACCAATTCCTACTCCAAAAGTGTTGTAGTTTATGTATGTATAACCTATTATCCAACTTTCATTGACTCATTAATAAATAGATCATGTTTTAATTGTATCATGGTTAATGATGAATTTATTTTTCACTCAAGGAATAACATACCATATTGGATTTAACTTGGTGATAATTAATCATGAAATCATAATCCTCTATCACTACCAAACTTCTTCTATACCTTATGTTTACCTATTTCTGACTAAATATATACATAAATTTTTTTTGATTAGTATATATTTCAATATTATCACCATATAGAATATGTCAGCATATTTTTACAGAAACCACTACTGTATCTATCTTTGGATCATGCATTGGATCAATATGCCTGTGGGATTTCAATTGGAAGGATTCCTAAAAAATTACCTGATCATACTATATCAAAAAAACAAATTCCTATTAATAAAGAATATCTATAAGTGACCAACCCCTCATTTCATGATGTAATAACTAAAAACAGGACATGAACCATTATTTTTTTATGTATTGAAAATACTCAAAACATTCCTTTCTCCAGATCAATTTATATCCTATTTGATTTTACTTAGTATGTAGTAAACTGAACTCAATAAAGTTTTCTATAAACCATTATTAGTAATCTTCTAATCTATGAAAAAAATAAATCTTAGTTAAATTTATAGGTCATGTACACTCTTATATAACTATAGTTTTATCAAGAATAATAGTTATTATATATCTAAAAATTATATTCCTATGGATAGAAATCAACTATAACTAAAATTAACATTACCTGAATTTTCCATTTTATTTATTTTATATTCCAATCTAAAAAAAATGTAAAATTTTTCATACTTTCCTAAAAAATATTTTAATATACTAGAATTCAATTCATTAATATCAAAAACAATTTACCTAGGAACTCATGGGTAACTGTATTTTTAATATCCATCAAAACAATAGTTGCATTTATTAGCCCAAAGGAACAATCATAAACTCATATGGCCATAACAAGTATGAAAATTTTTCCTCTAAAATTACCCCTTCTTATATTTCAACTAATTGTTTCAAGATCTCATGTTCATAATGGGAATATACTGAACATGCTAGAGTTGGTCTATGAATTCATCAATATGTGGAAACAGAAACCATTTTTTAATAGTAAAATTATTGAGTGCTCTAAAATAAATGGAAATTATCATGGAACCATCATAACTTTCATAAAAAACTATTAAAATCCCGAGTTCAGGTTTTTTGGTGTATTATACTACTTTGATGTAACTCCTATTAGCTCTATTATAGGCATTTTATAAAGTTATTTTCAAATAGTCATAGAATCATGATCTAAGTAAATAGTAAGAACATAAGGAATACCATCATAAAATAAATGGTGGGTTTAATTTAATCAAATTATGAATATTTATAATGGAAAATAATCCCGAAAAATAGGCTCTATATTCTAGAAATAATTTTTTCAATATATCATAAAAACAAAGTACCTAGAAAAAGAGAACTATAGTAGCTTCTATCATATCCTAAAAAATAGAATTCTTGATAAAGATCACTAAAGAAGAAAATAAATCCTTACAACCTACTAGGGTAACATCGACCAGTGGATCCTTTATCATATACTAATGATACATAAGTATCTAAAGGGGTGATATTACCTTATCAGGTGATATAATCAGTTCTTGAGAAGAAGATAATTTTTCAATAACTTTTCATGAAAATAGTGGTCTTAGTTGCATCAAAAAATTAGATCAAAAGAATCCAAACACTTTATGTAAGAACAAAAAATGAGATCATATCTCATATATTTATAAATCGTAATGATTATTATTCATAACATTACATATGTGATAATGTTCATTGGGTACTATTCGTTGAATTCAGATCATCAAATTAATGAAAAGTTATATTGGACCAACCATTAGTTCATAACTTGATGAAACTATTTGGGATAACTTGTAAACACTACTGCATTACATGTGAAACATATATGAATCTCATTCATATTATGATAATATATATTTATATATATTGAATAAATAAATATATATATATATATATTACATAGACTGTACATGCATCATATGCACGACCATATTAATGCATTATATAAATGAACTAAAATATACACTATAGTACATATATATATATATTATCATTATATATATACTATATGTATCAAATGAATGTGTAAATTCATCCTATGCATGTATTTTAGTTCACATTCAATAATCTCCCCTTTTTAATAAAATCTAGTAAGGACTTTTGGAAAAACTTCACAACTATTTATGAATTCATCCAAAATCATTTGGATATGGTTTTATAATGGTCCCTTAATTTACGAGAATTGTATAATATATTTTTCATATCCATGGTCCTAACAACGTGTCCCCAATGAACTTAATTGGACTGAAAAAAATATTAAATATATATTTCATCGATGCAAGAAAAGTATGTTCTCTAGTAAGGAATCAATGCTATTTAAGCTACCAAGGTGCTAGTTGTGATCTCCATAAAACATAATAATATCTTTACATGAATATTTACAACATAATACATATCATATATATCATTTGAATACAAATATAACACCTTTTTACATGAAATCATGTGTCTAATCGATATGGAACATGTCAATATAAAATAATATGATTTATATTTTTATTATTCTTTGATAAAGACAGACTAAATCAATGAATACATCACCTTTTATTTATATAATACATGGTTACATCACATGGACCTCATCAAATTAGTTTCACAAACCATATGTAACTCAAATTTTCAAAAAAATACATTTAGTTTTTATAATTTAATCAAGGAAAAAATGTATTTTCTTGTCAAACAACAATAAAACTACCTTCTTGTTTGTGCTCTAATAGATGACATGACAAAAAACATACCAACCTACCTCGTATTAGTTATGTTCATATATTGAAATTTGTATGTAGTGTATAAAATTATAAGGTTTATCTTGATTTGTTTCTTTACAACCTTATGTATGAATTATTGATAAAAATTATATACCCATATGTATATAGATTAATGTATAGAATTCCACAAAATATACTTTAGATGGTCAATCAAAGAAATATGTATTTAACTTATATATCATTAATCCATTCATAATACCTCGTATAAATTCTTTTCTACATTGTATAAGAATATATTCAAGCTAATTTTAATATATCATAATAACCTATAACACCATGTGATTATCATCGATTGGATATAACTCAGTATCACACTTTAAAGGGATATTATCATTTTACCATTCATATAATATAAACTACAACACATGTTAATGAATTATAAATGTATATTACCTTTATTATAATAACATGAAATATTTACAACCATTAAAACCAATATCTCTTTTGTCTTACACATAGATTTTCTATAAAAATATCATGTTTTTTTATTTAATAGTATCATCAATGGATCTATAATGTACTCATTTGTAACCATGCAACTAATATTTACATCACTATTCTTAATGATCTCCCATATGGGATGGTACTTGAAAAGGATTTTTTGGTCTATCGGTTGGAATGTAGATCCTTATCTTGAAAGAAAACCCCATTATGAAAACATAATAGCTCAATTTCTCCCTCAATTCTAGGAATCACTAAAATTTCATAAATGAACACCTTGATAAAAAAAATCCTTCATAACAACTAACGTAGTTATCTATTCTTAATTTTTTTCATGTATTCTATAGTGGCTTTCTAGAAACTCTTCCAACTAACTAATCTACTATTTAGGAAAAACACTAATCCAAATTATGACTTCATATCAGCTTCATTGGATTAGAAGAAGGGATACTCATAACCCTTTATACAATTCTTATCCTCTCCACTAAAGATAATAAACATATACTTAGTACTTGTCAAGTATATATAGATGTTATTTAGATAAATATAGTAACTATCATGATGCTAGAATTGATATATACAAGTTATACTAAAAATAAGAGATATTGGGTTGAGTACATAATATGGATCACATGATAGATCCAATAGTGGTTGTGTATAGAATCTAATTCATCCTTTCATACTTTACAAAAAGTTCATGAGTCTTTCTATGATTCATTCCATTCCACATTGTAAAAATACCTTCTTATAGGTTTTCATTCTAAACCACTTTAGTACTATAAAAATATATGATTTACAACTAAATACAAGAATAATCTTATATCTATCTCTATAGATATTTGTACATGTTATGCAGTCTTCTTTACCCATTTCTTTCATTGAGGAACATTTACCCAACCACACCATCACATATTGAAGTGATGGGATATCATTTTTGATAGGTAGTATGTCATCCACATACAATATCATAAATCCTATTATAATCCTTCTAACCAAGTAGTATACACTGAAATCATCCTATTTTTTGATGAAACAAAACAGTTTCATTAAATACTCAAAATGGGTATTCCAACTCTTAGAATAATTGTTTAATCCATAAATGTAAATTTTCAACATGAAAACCTTAGTATACTCATTTGGAACATCATAACATTCAGGTTTTGTTATAAAAACTTACTCATCTAAATTCCCATTAAGAAAAGTGGTTTTGGAATCCATTTAATATATTTCATAAACATAATGAGATTATATGGCTAACTAAATCTGAATGGTGTTGATAATCACTATATGCGAAAATGAATCTTCATTGTACAATGAGTTTATGTATTATATTTTTCTTCTAGGGATGATTTATAGGTAAAATATCTACAGTCCATGTTAGTTTTCATACGAAAATACACTTACAAAATATGGGTATTACCCCTTAATGTTTATACACTATGTGATATGGGTGGTCAGTGTACATGGAGAAAATTATAGATTATGTGGAATTCATCCATTTATATTAATTTTGAAAACTCTTATCCTTAATATCAAGTGAATATCCATTCTACCAATAAGAAAAAAAATTAATTTTTTGTAATGTGCATGAATATGATAAAAATTATCCAATTACAAGATCAATCCATAGGATATACATATATCATAAGTTCTTATATATAATTTGGAAACTCCTACTCTACTACATACATAAAGATTCACCAAACCATTTATAAATTCCCTCATATATCTGATTCTTTGTTAGTTATAATAAATGTATCACCCATACCTAGTATTTAATACTGAAGAGTCAGAGTTGGTGGAAATAATATCTATAAAAATTGCATTCAAATTCTCATAAATTTACTTCTTGAGAACACTTCTCAATCATGGATCTTGATCCTTAATCTTTTTATAGGACATACATATTATATTCCTAAAAATTACTATGATTACGTATTCCAAAATATATAAATATATATATATATATATTATTTGGTGAGTATCATTTAGTATATGTTTTAATTAATGAATTTAAATAATTTTTCTCAAGATAAAATTGATAAACTCGAACTTTATGTCCTTTTAGTAGTTAGGATCTATATTTCACAAGGAAATTTGTTTTCTATAGTGTTCATATCACCATATATTTTTAAAGTATAGAATCAACCCAATCACAATAGTTATGACTCCTAGATAGATGGGAAGAAAAATATATATCTTAATCCGTCATATGGAATCAAAAATATACATTATTCTAGTACCCCAACCCTTTGGGTTTCCCAACTACGTTTAAACCCCATAAAATGTAAAAGTGACTAAAAAGAAATATTAGGGGAACCCTTCTATCATGGGACCTACCAAAGGATGATCCCTAATAGAACATTAAATAAATTACATAGAAACTATAGTCTATGGGTACTCTAAAATTGATGAACCTACCTTATTGGACAATATAGGTCCTGAAAAGTGTCCCATTTGAAGGAATTGATCACATTGCATTTGGGGGGTTTTCATTTGAGGTATTTCCAATTTAATATACATCATATTCATTTTAAATAAATATCTATTAAATATTATGTAATCATTATTTTTTCACTTTTTATACCTTTTTTTATAAATTATTACAATAATTTAGTTTTGGAATCCCTATTCTAACCCCAAATTTAGTTTTTCTCACAACATTTAAGAGTAACTCGTTACACAACTCACAAGTTCATGATGCTCACCCAAAAAAAGTAGAAAAACAAAATAAAAAAATCTAAATTCATCATATCAATAAGGTACATGAATGTTACATGTAATTTAATAATTTTATATGGTATTTTGAAATTTTATATGAGTAATTTAGGAGAAACAGTGCAACGTACCTAGTTTTTTGAATGGGTTTAAAATCATCAACTTGTTTGAGTTTTTTTGTTAGACAAACTCTTTTCTTTATCTTTAGAACCTAATTTTGTGGTTTTTATTGATTGAAGGAATTTTTTATAGAAAGTATTTATAGACTAGAAAGTTCCTTAATTTTTTTTTAGTGATTTTTGGTGTGGAGAGACTATGAAACATATTTTCAAGAAAGCACAGATAGAGGTATATTGTTTTGGAAAAAACGTGTGGCCTTCGAGGAGAAACCATGTATCCCTACTTATAACCTAATAATGGTTTGTAAAAAAATTCAATAGGGGGTCATAGGCATGTGATTCTTATTCAATTTTTAATATAGGGATTTCACATGGTATACTCTTAGTTTAGAATATAGAACGTTCAAACCGTACGGCCCATTTAAAAGTGCGAAATTAAATTTCAAACCATACCTCCTATATTTCATTTAATTCCTCCTTTATTCCTCCTTCTTCCATATGAACATGGGGTACCCTTAATTTTTTATCTCATATAATCATTGAGGGATATTTATCATCTAATATATAACTAGATCATGGTCAGTCTCATCATAAGAACATCGGTAAGGCCTTTATTCAGTTGAATTCTATTTTTGTTTTACCTCTATTTAAGTAATTTTGTGTTTGTTCAAGATATTTTACCCTATTTTAAGGTAACTCATTTAAAATGTCACTTTATCTAGTTTTATCTTGAGATAGTGGATGATATCAGATGATCAAGTGACTATAGGTACTAGGTAGGAAAGTCCCATATTTATCCATGTTATTGTGGATGTTTTCAGTGTGTTTTCTCTATACACCATGTGGGATGAATGAATGAGACCCTAATAAATTAATTTTTGTTTTTAATTTTATTAAATTTAGTGTATCATATTCCTATGGGAATGCTTATGCTACATTATAAATGGTCACTCTGGGTAATGGGTCTTGGACAAGCATGTAAAGTTTAGTACCGAGGTAAGTATTAAATTAAATTAAATTGATTATATTTATATTATTGATTTACATGGGAATGTGATGGGATATGACTAAACATTGAGGTGATTTAAATCACTTGGACTAAGGAAATATGGTTTTTTAGGTTGGTCATGGCCCAAGAAAAATGGGGTGATGATGATCACTAGGTTTAGAAGACATGGTCATCAGATTGAGCTGACGAGGTCATTGGGATGGTGGAATGGCCTATGTGACAAGAGATGGTGTTTACCATCTTGTTTTAGCAACATATTCATATATGAATAAGGTATTGGATGATTTGGATTATGATTTTTTATTGATTCACACCAAGTTGGTTGGTGTGTCGTTGGATTCTTGTGCACACGGTTAGGACTCATATGAGGTATTCTTGACCAATCATTATATCTGTAGGCCTCTGTAGATTATGTTTCTTAGGTGATGGTGTTGACCATAAGATGTTTTATGGGTTCTCACCATATAAATCCATGAGGATGGTGATGGAACATCAGTTGAAATTTTTTAGATCATCTATTGGTGGATGAGGCTCACTATTACACTCGAGGACAATGAGTTTGTACTTGGGAGGATTGATATCACCATTCCTCAATACATCATTTTTTTGAGAAATAGTACTTATATATTAGAAAACATATTTTCCTTTTCCTGAGGACATTAGTCTTCTGAGCAGATGGTTATTTATGAGTTGTTTTCTAAGGGACCATGTGCTAATTTAATGGGTGTTTGATATGGATGCAGATATTTGATAGATGGAACTTGGTTACGGGTGAAATGATTATGGGTCGAACCTAAGGGTTCAACATATATGAAATTTTTTAGGGTATTCCTTAGGCTATATTCCAAGGATCCTAGAAAATATAATTATATATATTTATGTATACATGTGATGTAATCCATATATATAATTTGGGTTATTTGTTCAAACATATATCTATGATGGATGAAGAATATATTGCTTCAATGTGGCTATTGAGAACAAGGAAAGTGGATTAAATGTTAAATTTGTGTGGTTTACCTTTTATTTATATTCAGAATACACCTTCATAATTATGGATATAGGACAGACACACATTGGTTATGGACTACTGATATTTATTCTCATGACCTAGAAGACTCCGGCAGGATGAGTATAGATTTCATCTCTCTAAGGTAAGGTAATATACCAAGATCGGGAGATGGAGATTAGTGATCAAGTTGGAGATTTTTTATAGACAGATATAAGTGGAACTTGTGATTCTTCTACAAAAGATGGAGTTTAATTTTACTCCTTTCATTCTTTACAAATATATATGTACTTTTCTGGTCATCCATTAGTGACCTATTCTTTTTATTACTTTGATATGATATCTGTTTCCTACATATGGTGTGCCTTAGGGATATATGTTTTGGTATGTTTTTTACTAATGTCATTGTATATGCTTCCACTATGTTTAAATTTTTTATGTTACTATTTATTTTATTTTATACAATTCTATATATATCAATATACCATTATTATTATCACCACTTACGCATATATCCTCCCCACTATTATTCATCATACCATCACTTCTATTTGGAAGTCGTTGTAATATGGGGAAGCACACCAAAGTCCGAGTGTCTAACTGGAAAAGAGACCCAATTAATTTTTTTTCTAAGTCAGGGAACTAAAAATTGTATCATAGGAGGTTTCATGTTGGTCTTCCCTTATAGCATCATAGGTCCTAGGTATTAAAATTGTAACTACATTTGGCTGGTTATAAGTGGTATCAAAGTTTTTTTTTATTTTCTTAATTTGTATTACTATTTAAGACATGATATATCATAGATAAATATTTAGTTGGAAATTTTCAAAGAGTTTAATTATGGTTTCCAACATCCCCATGTGCAGGGGACAGACCATGTTTCCATAGGTAGAAAATTGATTTTTTGTTTTCTGATTTTATTGTTGATTTGTTTTCCACCTCATGTGGTGCACTTGGGTGTGATAGTTATATATTATGTTGCTTTGATTTTTTTCCTAGTATGGGAAGGGAGGGATGATTACAATTTATAATAGGCACATGGACTCATATGATGCGTTTTTAATCTAATCATAATTTGAAACCAAGGATATGATAAGAGGGTTTAGGTTGTTTAAAGTGGAAACAATTAAGATGAATTGTTTTATCCCAATTAGCCTTTTTGGGGTAATTCAACTCATCCAACACAAGAATATGTTATAATGATATATTTATGTGCTTTTATATTTGTGTGATATATGGTCATGATCTTAATAAGATTATTCCTCAATGAAAAAAGTTGGTTTAGTTTTGTAATGTGTCGATAAAGAAGCTAAATAATGTTTTCCTATATATCCTTTTTTATGGAATTCTATTCAGCTTACTAGGATTAATGATACCTAATATGTGATTCATAACTCCTATGTGGGTTGGTATGGGGCCATGAGGATTGATTATATATGATTAATGTCTCCAATGTGATTAGGCAAGGGACCATGAGTCTAGGATACATGTGATACATGACCCTGATATAGGTGGGTAAGGGGACATGAGGAAGAATGTCATGACATAGAGTGTTGTATGAGAGTTTAAGTGTGGTGATATATGTTTCCTATTATATATTTCCTAATATATATATTTATATATACGATTTTGGTTTCCTTATTACCCTATTGGTATTCAGTGGGATTCCACCTAGACTGCTTCTAGTGGAGAATCAAGAGGGCAGTGATATGGTGTCATAGGATCATGAACAAGATGAGGCCCTAGAGGGTTAGTATGATCATGTTATGTAAGTAAACGATAGGGTACATGAGTTATATCTATATTAGATGGAAAATTTTAGGCCATTGATAGATGAGAAGCTAAGGGAGAGACCGATTCATACAATTTTGGGTATTTGACAAGGAGCCTTGGGATCTGACCCATCTATGGATTATCATATGTTGGTGTTCTAGTCATAAAACCCACCTTTGTTCTAGGGTGTGGGTGGAAAATAGGTGTCTTATAACTGTATTGATTCAGTCCAAACCACTTGTGACTAGCTTGAGATACCCTTGGGCTAGAGGGTGAAGCTGGATACATACATGCTCATAGGACAGGAAAAGAACTCTTAGGATGTAAAGGTTTATCACAGTAGACATGAGTGATAAAATTAGATGTATATCAAATATAGTTTCTTTGAGTACTTCATTCTAGATATTTAGTGGTAATCTAGATCCAGTGAGTTCAATAATCTCCTATAGGGGGTGCATCATTCATGGAAAATATAGTGAACCTCAGAAAATTTTATAGTTTTTCACATATTATGATGGGAGGAAAAAATTATATGGTGGTGAATTTAAATGATGGATTGATTAATTTCATCTAGGTTTTATTTCACATCTTCAAGAATTACTTGTTCTCATAGGTAGTCAATCAGGTACTGATATCTATGGGGAACATGAAAAAAAAATTAATGTTTGAGCTGAATGATGACAATAGGTGTGTTGAGTGGTGATTCATCAGGTATTAGGAAGTGGGTACATGAGGTTTCTTAATAGGGTAGTTAGGGAATAGACTCATGAATACCACCAAAAAGTGGGTCTTTAGTAGTGTTCTTTGAGAGGCGGGATCTATGAAACATATATACCAAGTGTAATTGGGTTCCAAAGGATTTTTGGGCATGTGTCTAGATGATCCGTTTGAAGAGGTTTTGGAGGAATATTTTTTTGGATAGCAAGGATCCATGGACTGGGGTGGAATTAGAGATATGAGGTTGGATATAGAGTGGTACCGAGAGTTGGTATCTAAGACTCAATTACACATCATTGTTTTGGAAGAGATGGTGTGACTTAATAGAGGGATTAGTGTCTGGTAGTGAGTGTATCCTTATTTGGAGGCTAGGACTTATGTAGTAAATATTTAGGTTAGTTATATGTATTTGGTCTTCAATTTCATAGTAGGCCAGAGAGAAAATGATAGTTATAGGTACATCGTGGGTGTGACTGGGTTTTCCTTTTTTATTTGGATTTTACTAGTTTTGGTGCACGAGGTGAACTACTATTTTATTTGGAATAACTATGAAATGGTTAGCAGGATGACATTGGTTAGGATTCATGACACATATACAAGGTGCATTTTCACCAGGACTAATTATGGGAATCAATGTGATGTGTGTTTTTTATGAGGTGTGTAGGCATTTGGGCTTTGATGCGATGCAGGTTTAGAATGAGGTTCATATCCAATGAGATTTTTATTGGGAATCCTTATTTATATAGAACTTAGGATTATTTTGAGCATTTTTTGAGGTAAAATATATATATGGAAATATGAAATAATTATAGATTTTTTGAGTTTCATGTATGAAATGGATAATTTGTGTCGCCTGATGAGATGTAGGACTTAATGGTTGTAAGATACTACACAGAACAAGTTTGAGAACCTAATTAGGTACATGAATTATGATGCATCATGGGAGGAATTCTCAGTATAGGGATAGTCAATGGACTATAACGACCCAAAATTTTGAATAAATTTTGTTTCCTAACATTGTGTGTTATTTTATTTTATACACAACAAAACCATTTCATTTAATAAAATAATTATAATTAAAATAAGACCGTTGGATTTTGACTGTTATATGATCATTGGTCAATATGACCATTGGAAGCCAAATGTTGCGATTATTGTCTAAATACAAGGGATCTTGATTAATTAATATAGAAAGAAGATTCGATGGCCCCATCTTGTAGCCTCGGGATAATCGAAGCCCATCTGATGGATCTCAGGAAGGAGGTAGCACCTTTGAGCTTTGCTCTGGACCAAACCCAAGCCAAACTTCATCATGTGAAGCTGGAATGGAATTTCCTTCGCGAGAAGTTCAAGCTGATAGAAATCACTACTCGGGCAATGTTGGTCGAGTCGACCCAAGATTATATCACCCTAGCACACCTTACTCTTAGGTCTTATGTTGGAGTTATAAGGGGTTATGTAACGATACCATAACTGCCTTGTATAATCCTTTCATTTAAATAAAAATTATGATTTCTTCTTATGGTGAAGTTTTTGAATTTTCAAACGTCTGGATAATTTTACGATGTATATTATTGATGAATTTTAGAAAAAGGATATTTTAAAATATTTATTTAAACCTTAAATAATTAATTATGTGTAAATATTTTCAAAAAATGGTCTTGTACAATTATGTTCAGTAAGAAATTTAGAGTCTAATAAGATCAACTTAATTTTTTGTGAATAGTAATTTATGAATAGTGATTTTACGCTTAGGATTAGTAATGTGACCAAATGGATTAGTAATCTCACTTAAATAAAATATTAATATAATATAGGAACCTTGATTAAATAATTTGATTCATTAAAATAGGTAAATAACTGTTTAAGAAATTATTAGTCAAGTATTAGTTTTTTTGGTGAATAGTGTTTTTATTTAAAAATTAAAATTAAAAATATTTAGAAAATTATTTTTATAGAATGTACTTTCTTTTTGAATTTAGTATATTTATATTATATTAAGGTAAATTTTTGGGAGTTTTCTGAAAAAGCTGAATTTTCAGTGAATAGTAAAAATATAGTTTTAGGGTTTCGGTATGTTTAATGAAATCGTAACTGTGTCATGATGATGTCATGAGATATTTTAAGATATGGTAGACTTATGGATAGTAAGATAAGGTATGAAGTGTCCCAAGTGGATAATACCATGATTAAATACCACTTGTTTGGCCAATACCACCAATGAGGTGTCCCTTGGCCATTAATGCCTTGTCCCCTCACTTCCCCTATAAATACCAAGACATTCTCTCATCCTTTCCATTCCAAAATCCTCCTCAACGAAGTTATGGTCTCCTTACCTCCCATGGAGTCCTCCCAAGGTTCCATCAAGCTCCTCAAGGTCCCATCCTTCGAGTTTTAAGAGTTACGTTTAAAGGTTAGGGATCCTACCTCTCTCTTTCTTTCCAAGTACTCTATTTTATGTAATTTATTTTATGCCCCATGTTCTTATGTTTGAGGATGTTATTTTATATTCATAATAATGTCCTTTTCATGTTAATATAATGATAGACCCCCTATTTCTCTCATCAATTCATTTTAAGCATATTTAAGTGGCGTCGTTAGGCTGCTGAATTTTTAAGGGATTATTTCACCCTTCTCATTTTCAAGATCTATTTTCATGTCAAGTCTTTAATTATCCTTTTTATTATGTTGGGGTATGATATCTATATCTATAATACCTATATTTTATTTTTATATTATTAGATACCCTATTTTAACTCATCAATTCATTTTTTAGAAGTTTTAAGTGACGTCATTAGGCTGCCGAATTTTCATAAGAGAAATCTTATTTTTGTCTTCCTTCCATGTTTTTCATTTCATATGGTATGTCTTTAAAATTTCATTACCATGTTTTTATATCCTTTATATTTTTTCCCTCTACTATTTTATGGATCATTTATGAGGGGGTGACCCATATCCCCTCCCTTTTCAATATTTTCTAAAACCATGTAACATAGTCGTTATGCTGCAAAATTTTCGTCTCAAAATGTCTCTCTCTTTTTCTAAAATGTTTTTATTTTATTAATTAAATACTCAATTCTCTCTCTTGTAAAGGGGTATTCACATATATATCAAAATTTTCTATTTTAAATTCTGTGATTTACAGACATTATACCCGCTTTCCTTTTTCGTGGGTTTAAAATGACATAAAGATCATGTCTTAAAAGTAGTTTTTAAAACGTTATGATTATGAAATGAAACCCATTTATTTTATGATATGTGGGTTATTTATGAAATTTTTTATGATGATATATGTGTCTCACATGATAATAAAGAAAAATTAAGGGTACACTGTGATAGCACTCCAATGCATTGGGTAATGATGTAACCACTAGAGATTACAATTTTAACGATACCTTGGTGAATAACCTTGGTAATTTCAAATGACACCTTGGGGATGGACCTTGGTGATATGTTCATGATTGTATAAGTTAAATTTTTTAGCCACATATTCAAGTTATGAATCATGCTATTTCAATTATTATATTCCCCATGATCTCTTTCTCATTCCTTAAATCTATTTATCATGACTTTATTGATGTATATCATGTTCACATGTAAAATGTTTCTCTTGTTTCCCTTACTGGGCCTTCTGATCACCCTTTCCTTTGATGTATGATCCTAGGTTATGAGATTTTGTAATGAAATTAGGATGAGAAATGAAAAATCCTTTCAATTGTTTAAGAAGAATGTTTTATGTTTTATGTTCCTAGTTTCCAAGACACTAAACCTTAAAGATCCTAGGTTTTGTATAATATAATGAAATTTTATGTGATTAAAAGGTGGGATGTCATAGCTGGTATCAAAGGATGGTTTAGTTATTTGTGGAAATTAGGATATGAAAACTTTAGGAAGAACCCTTGAGAAAAGTTTAAATATAGGAAATCTTCCTGGTATTTTGAGGATTATTGAGTAAGTGGTTTCCAAGAAAATACGTCTCTGTCTCGATAAGAGTAGGTAGAGGTGGATCTGGAACAGATGTACATAGGGGTAAAACCCAAAAACACCACTTTGAGCTAGACTCTAACGGGAACTGGTACACAACAATGGGCCTTGCTGCACTCTTGGTTACGACACTCCCGGGGGATATGCTTTGGTAAATTCATAAGCTTAGTATAAACCATTATTAATGTAACAAAGATAAAATAAAATAAAGATTCACATAAGAATATATGATCATGGATAACCTAGATTGGAACCTAGGGGATCACAAGTTAGTATATACTTTTCTTCTACAAGTTTATCCTTCAATGCTTAAAGTTTCCTTTTCATGATTATTGGATAAGTATTTAAACCCCCTAATTATACTTTCTTTTCTTAGTTAATGGAGGGAAATAGAATAACATGTCCCAACAACCAATGTGATAGGAAATGTAATGATTGCCTTATTAATATTATAGATACAATGAGAGATCAAGTTGAACATATTCTGATTATTCCAAACCAGCTATCAAAAATCACAATTAATAATTGGTACCCAGTGGAATGCCCAAATTCATCAAGGAAGAGGAAGACGGAGGCTCAAGGATGTTCATCTGATAAAGTTGATAATGGAAAGAAGACCTAATTTTCTTTATGCAAAAAGTGTGGAAAGAGGCACCAAGGAAAATTTCACAAAGGAACCGGGAGATGTTTTAAGTGTGGGAAGATAGGGCATAAAGTAGCCAATTTCTTTAAAAAATGGTTAATGTGATGAATGGATATAAGGTTCAATCTAATGTACCTTATACTATTCAATGTGGTAAATGTGGAGAAGTTTTCCATTATCCAAGGTAATGATCTCTTGGAAGGGATGAGAAGCATAATGAGTATCAACAATCTTCAAGGATAAGGGAACAATGCAAGTCCTATGCTGAGATGGATCATGATGACTGAAGTACATGTAACTTCTTCGCAATAATCATCTATTTCATGTTGTATTTTAGTTTGTGCTCTATGAGAATATCTTTAATGTTTTCTAAGAACATCGAGTTACTACCTAAGATGGTTTTATATCATTAAGTAAAACATCTATTTTTGTGTATCACATGTTGATGTTGTGAAGCTGTTCTTCTTGAAGAAAAAAAATGATTAAGGGATTAAAAGGTGAATATTATTTTGGAAGACGTTCTCTAATTTGGGAACCCTATATGATCAAGGTAAATATATTACTATGGTATTTTCTTT
The DNA here is from genome assembly GCA_963277665.1 of Viscum album. Taxonomy (NCBI): domain Eukaryota; kingdom Viridiplantae; phylum Streptophyta; class Magnoliopsida; order Santalales; family Viscaceae; genus Viscum; species Viscum album. The sequence goes on along the minus strand of OY728159.1, from coordinate 19,657,106 downwards.
GATAAGTAAAGGTTGACTTATATTTTGAAGAATCGATGAATTTAAGGTGAACTTATGGTAATTTAGGTTATTTATGGAAATGATTAACCTATCTTGGGGAAAATGTGATTAGGTTAGTTACTTTTGTTATGAGACGTTAAGAGTGGTTGATGTTGTTTGGAGATAAATGTTAAGATTAATTATTGAAGACTATGTGATTAAATCCCTCTGAGTTTTGGGTTCCAATCTTAGTTTGGATTATTCAGAAGAATTTTAAGGATGATTATGTATTGAATGGTCTTTCTGCAACTTTGGGTACTTTTTGTTGTATTTTGGAGATTAATAGTCTTTTTTTCCTTTTATAAAGGATTATCCTTTTTGGGGATTATTTGATCTCGTATTAATATTTTTAGTTTTAGTTGATGACTAAAGACAAGGGGAATATAGAGTTTTTCTTTTGTGGATTATGTGATTATCTAGAAGATGATTCTTGCGCTTTTGATGAGACTAAGAGTTTTTGAATGCTCATTGTTTTGAGAAAAGATTAGTCTTGCTGGAAACTTATTAAAGGATGAAACTCTACTTGAAGTTCAGTATATTTCCTTATGTTTTTTTCAATATAGTAAATGAATTCATCAAAATTATGAAAAGGAACATAAAACAAAAACATTGTTGGTTTACGTTTCCTACTGGGTAATCAAATACCATTTAACACATTATACGTTTGTGATTTTCTGGTGGTTAACTTTATCCTAATCATGTTTTCTATCACTCTCCATCAGAACTTGACACTTTGTTTTCTGCTCCATATATATGTTTTCTTACATGAAATCCTAGTATGGGTTAACTCAGGTGACCATTGTACTTCCCTTTCTTTCATTTAAAGTAATAGTTTTACTGACTCTTTTTCCAATGTCGGACTTTCAATGAAATTTCCAAGACCAATTTTAAAAATTACGAGGATGCAATTTCTTAAGGGGGGAAGAATGTAACGACCTGAATTTTTTAATAAATTTTGTTTCCTAACTTTGTCTGTTATTTTATTTTATACACAAAAAAACTATTTCATTTAATAAAATGAGTATAATTAAAATAAGACCGTTGGGTTTCGACTGTGATATGACCGTTTTCAATATGATCATTGGAAGCTAAATGTTGCAATTATTGTCTAAATACAAGGGATCTTGATTAATTAATATAGAAAGAAGATTCGATGGACCCATCCAGTAGTCTCGGGCCAATCGAAGCCCATTTGACGGATCTTGGGAAGGAGGTAGCACCTTTGGGCTTTGCTTTGGATGAAACCCAAACCGAAATTCATCATGTGAAGCTGGAATGGAATTTCCTTCGCGAGAAGTTCAAGCTGATAGAAATCACTACTCGGGAAATGTTGGTCGATCCACCCCAAGATTTTATCACCCTAGCACACCTTACTCTTAGGTCCTATGCTGGTGTTATAAGGGGTTATGTAACATGACTGTAACTGCCTTGTGTAATCCTTTCATTTAAATAAAAGTTCTGAATTCTACTTATGGTGATGTTTGTCAATTTTCAAATGTCCGAATAATTTTAGGATGTATATTATTGATGAATTTTGGAAAAAGGATATTTTGAAATATTTATTTAAACCTTAAATAATTAATGATGTGTAAATATTTTCAAAAAATGGTCTTCTACAAATGTGTTCAGTAAGAAATTTAGAGTCTAATAAGATCAACTTAATTTTTTGTTAATAGTAATTTATGAATAGTGATTTTACACTTAGGATTAGTAATGTGACCAAATGGATTAGTAATCTCACTTAAAGAAAGTATTAATATAATATAGGCACCTTGATTAAGTAATGTGATTCATTAAAATTGGTAAATAACTATTTCAGAAATTATTAGTCAAGTATTAGTTTTTCTGGGTGAATAGTTTTTTTTAATTAAAAATTAAATTAAAATTATTTATAAAAGTATTTTTATAAAATGGTCTTTATTTTTGAATTCAGAACATCGATATTATGTTAAGGTAATTTTTGAGGATTTTTCTGAAAAGAATGAATTTTTGATGAATAGTGTTTTTATTTAAAAATTAAATTAAAATTATTTATTAAATTATTTTTATAAAATGGCCTTTATTTTTGAATTTAGAACATTGATATTATATTAAGGTAAATTTTTGGGAGTTTTCTGAAAAAGTTGAATTTTTAGTGAATAGAAAAATACAGTTTTAGGGTTTCGGTATGTTTAATGACATCATAACTACATCATAATAATGTCAAGAGATATTTTAAGAGATGGTAGACTTATGAATAGTAATATAAGGTATGAGGTGTCCCAAGTTGCTAATACCATGAGGAAATACCACTTGTTTTTCCAATACCACCAATGAGGTGTCCCTTGGACATTAATGCCTTGTCCCCTCACTTCCCCTATAAATACCAAGCCATTATCTCATCCTTTCCATTCCAAAATCCTCTTCAATGATGTTCTGGTCTCCTTACCTCCCAAGGAGTCCTACCAAGGTTCCATCAATCCCCTCAAGGTCCCAACATTCGAGTTTTAAGAGTTACGTTTTAAGGTAAGGGTTTTTACCTCTCTCTTTCTTTCCAAGTACTCTCTTTTATGTCATTTCTTTTATGATCCATGTTATTATGTTAGAGAATGTTATTTTATATTCATCCTAATATCCTTTTCATTTTCATATGATTAGAGACCCCCTCTTGCTCTCATGAATTCATTTTAAGCATGTTTAAGTGGCGTTGTTAGGATGCCGAATTTTTAAGGGATTATTTCACCCTTCTCATTCTGAAGATCTATTTTCATGTCAAGTCATTCATGTTCCTTTTTATTATGTTGGGTTATGATATCTATATCTATCATACTGATATTTTATTTTCATGTGATGAGAGACCCTATTTTATCTCATCAATTCTTTTTTTTTTTGAAGTTTTAAGTGACGTCGTTAGGCTACCGAATTTTCATAAGAGAAATCTTATTTTTGTCTTCCTTCCATGTTTTTCATTTCATATGGTATGTATTTAAAATTTCATTACCATGTTCTTATATCCTTTATATTCTATCCCTATACTATTTTATGGATCATTTATGAGGTGGTGACCCATGTCCCCTCCCTTTTCAATATTTTCTAAAACCCTATAACATAGTCGTTATGCTGCAGAATTTTCGTCTCAAAATGTCTCTCTCTTTTTCTCAAATTCTTTTATTTTATTAAGTGAATACTCAAAGATATTTCTTCTAAAGGTTTATTCACATATATATCAAAAAAAATTCTTTTAAATTCTGGGATTTACATACATGAGACCTGCTTTCCTTTTCTGTGGGTTTAAAATGACATAAAGATCATGTCTTAAAAGCAGTTTTTAAAACATTATGATTATGAAATTAAACCCATTTCTTTTATGCTGTATGGGTTATTTATGAAATGTTTGATGATAATATATGTGTCTCACATGATAATAAAGACAAATAAATGGTGCACCCTGATATCTCTCCAATGCATTGGGTAATGATGTAACCACTAGGGATTACAATTTTAACGATACCTTGGTGAATAACCTTGGTAATTTCAAATGACACCTTGGGGATGGACCTTGGTGATATGTTCATGATTTTCTAAGTTAAATGTTGTAGCCAAATATTCAAGTTATGAATCATGTTCTTTCCATTATTATATGCCTCATGATCTCTTTCTCATTCCTTAAAGCTATTTATCATGACTTTATTGATGTATATCAAGTTCACATGTAAAATGTTTCTCTTGTTTCCCTTATTGGGCCTTCTTCTCACCCTTTCCTTTGATGTATACTCCCAGGTTATGAGATACTGTAATGAACTTAGGATGAGCAATTAATAAGCCTTTAAAGTGTTTAAGAAGAATGTTTTATGTTTTAAGTTCCTGGTTTCCAATACACTAAACCTTAAAGATCCTCAGTTTTGTATAATGTAATGAAAGATTATGTGATAAAAAGGCAGGATGTCATATGGACCATTGGAAAAAAAATTGGGTTGGAAGTGTCTGACTAGGTAAATCATGAGGTGGAGAGAACCTTAAGGGGAGTTGACCAATGACTTAATAACCTAGGTAAAACAGGGTGATTTTTATGATATGGGTATGTTTGGTGTCATCACTAGGTAATGGTTGATAACTCCAAGATGAGCTATTATAATGTGCAGAGATTGTAACATCCTGATTTTTTTAGTGGATTGAAAATCTTCAACTTGTGTGAGGTTTTTGAGTTTGGTGGTCATAAAAACTCTTATATTTATCCTAATAACAAATTTTATATGTTTTTATTGACCAGAGGTCTTATTTTTTCTAGTTTTTTAGGTCCAATTATTCTTCTGCTTTTGAAGTGATTTTCAGGGTTGGTGAGGCTCGAAAACCCCATTTAAGGAAATTTTTGATAGAGGAAAATGGATTGGAAAAACTATGAAACCTCCCTTGAGAAACGGTGTGACCATCCTTATGCATTAATCACAGTTTTTCAAAATATTCTAATAAGGGGTACATGGACATGTTTTTCATATGAAATTTTCAATATGGGGATTTTTTATGATCTATTCATGGTTTGGAATATTGTGCACCTAATACATACATGTGTTTTATTTTGACATTGAGCATCGCATGGTTAGCACAGAGTTATCCAACCAAAGAAGACAACCCATAATACCTATTAAAAAGTATAAAATTAAAATTATAACCCTCCCCTTTATTTATTTTCGTCATCTATTATTCATAATTCCACCTTGTTCATATGGTTTCTCCTATTTTTTTCTCTAACATAGTCATTAAGTGATCATCATCATCTGAGCTCTAGTCCTTACTCCATTGGTCTCATTTAAAGAGAATCAGTAAGGCCTTAAATATGTTATATTACCTCTTTTGTTTACCTCTCCACATAGAATACAAAATCCATGAAGTCTCTTTTAAACTGTTTTTACAATGTTCATCTAAATCATTGATTTCTATCATTTTAGATCTAATTAGTGGCTGATATCAGATGAATGAGCACATATGAGTACAAGTTAGGTGTTTCCTAGACATAGCCTTTATTTTTTGATGTTTTAGAATGAATTGTATATATTCCATTTGGTATTACTGATTTATATACTAATAAATTAATGTTTGTTTTTAATTCGGTGTAGTTGAGTATATGAGATACTTATGGGAATGCTACAAGTACACTAAAAAAAGTCAATATGGGTAAGTATCTTGGACTATCTTGAGAAGTTTCGTCATGGTGTATGTTTTAAATTAAATTGAATTGTTAGTATTGATATGGATAATTTACTTGGGAACGTTATGGGCTAGGACAATTGACTGAGGTGATGTTGATCACCTAGACTGAATCATGGTCGTTCATTAGGTTCGGCATGCTCCAAGACAAATAGGTTAATTATGATTACCAGGTAGAGGAAACATGGTCATTGGATTGAGGTGATGTGATTTTCAACATGGGTGCATCACCCATGTGACTTTAGATAGTGTTGACCATTAGGTTTTAGAATCACGGTCGTAGGGGAATGAGGTTGAAGATGATGTGGTTTTGGATTTTTGGTGATTTATGCTCACTATTTTAGTTAACACACCATGGGAGTTGTGTGTGCATAGTAATGGATCAGATGAGGTTTTGTTAACCACCTATTGTGGTTGGATTCCCATATAGATTTTTTATCTTAGCTAATGGTGTTGACCATCATATGTGAAGGGGTGATCACCATATTAATCCATGAGGATGGTAATGGGCCATCAGTTGATGGTGTTGGGACCATCGGTTGGGGGATGAGACTCGTTGTTACACATGAGCAAATTATGTTGTGTTTGGGGAGTAAGAAATATCACCCCACCTTGGGATGTTATATTTTAAGAAATTAGTGATTATATATTGGAGGGAAAATATTTTTGTTCCTCAAGATGTCATGATGTTATACCGATGGGGATTTCTGAGTGGAGGTCTGTGGAACTAGGTACAGATTTCATGGGTGTGTTGTATAAATGTATATCATTTTATAGATAGAATGTAGTTCCCAGTGGAATAATTATGGGTGAAAAGTGAGGGTTCACCAGATATGAGATTCTTCAGGGGATGCCTTGGGTGTTAAATGATGGATCCTCTCCACTATAAATATATATATGTAGAAATCTATTGTATTTCATATATATAATTGGGGGAACATGGTCAGAATTATACAGATGATGGAAAAAGTAGGTAAATCATCTTTTGGATGATGATCATAGGGGAAGTGGATTAAATATGAAATTTGTGTGTGCTTCACCTTTAATTTACATTCAACATACACTTTATTAATTATGGATATAAGATAGGGGATGAATGGTAGTGTACCATGGTGGATCTTCTGTATCAGCAAGAGTTTAGTTTGGATAATTTCATGGTGTATATATATATATATCAATATTATTGACCATGAAAGACCTAGTTTAATTATTTTGTATGACATGATATGATATTTGGCATCTACAGATGGTATGCCATTGGGTTATATATATGGGTATATTTATAATTGTTTTCATTGTATATGATTTTGTTGTGTTGATATGGGTTCTTCTTATGTTTATAGTATTTCTTATACTGTTATAATTGTTTATGTACCAATTTTATTTTCACGACCTAAATACATAGTATCCTCACTATCATCTCATTAGACCCTCGCTACTAGTGGAAAGAATTTGGTGAATGGGGAGTCATGCATATGGCCCATTGGCCTACCGACCTAGAGCATTGATTAAGGTGGCCTCCAAGTTGGGGAACTAAAAATTGATATCCAATCATATTCAATTTCCTAATAATGCATAACCCTCCATTATAGTAGTTAGTCTAACACCTATTCCCTCTATTCAATTATATTTTACAGATAAGAGAATCCAATACACAATATCTCTAACACCTAAAATTAATAAACGATATTCAATAACTATTTTCAAGCACATAACATCATAAATAAAATATAGGTCATGGTAGATGAAAAATAATTTTTATGAATTCAAACATAGAATGAGATAGATGGATTTATCCTAGTAGTAATTTATTAAATAAATTTCTTATACACAATAGTTACATTTTAAAGGACCCTAGAACATCCTGATAGGGGAGGGGTGAATCACGGTGTCATATTTTGGTTTAAATGGAAAATATATTTTCCTCGTATTGGTAGGATCCTATTAAACATTTCTGATGAAATCCTATAATTTTCAAACACCCATATGCATAAATAGAAACACAACACAAAATTTTTACATGGTTCACTACTGAGGACTAGTCCAAGGATCATACTCTAATAGTGAAGCGTTCATACCGGAATCCTATAAGATTCAATTGGTTTTTTGGATTAAAATTATCTACACATGGACTCTTCATTCTTGGAACACTTTACCAAAATTTTAGGGATATCACATTTCCTCCCTCAGTTCACTTAAGTTGACTCCCACTTTCTTACTACCTTGTGTGAATAATTACTCATTTAATCGACTTGAAGTATGTATCAATATATTAGGCATATAATTTTTTTCTCTTTGTTACTATGTGACTCTAATTTCACCATATTCGTGAATTGATGCACTTTAAAGTACTGTTCACTAAACAATTTGTTCAACTATACTATTTTTGAAGTTAATTTCATTTTTTAAGCTCCCTTATTACTTAAAAGATAATTATTCCTTCAAAAAAATACATTCATTCTTGAAGATCCTAGCATTCCTGAATCTCCTAGCCTTCCCAAAATTCCAAACAATCAAGAACCTCCCAGTCTTCACAAAATCCTTTTTTTCATAAATTCCTTCAGTTAAATTAGTTCATAACCATTCATTTCATGAAGCTTATGTTTTTGAAGAGTTTATTATTATTGAAGAATTCCCTTCACAAAGGACCTTTGTGAAATTATAGTGATTCACCCTTTTTTGACTTTCTCTACGTATCTAAAATTATTTGTGGCCAAATATTTATAGAAAATTCCCACTTATTAATTTTATATATCCCACCATAGTATTTCCTCATGCCACATCATCTTTAATAAAAAATAATATTTCCTTTTTCAAATTTGAGGGAAATTATTCCATTCGTGAATCTTCTTTTAGTCACATAGATTGCCATCTTCCCATAATTCCTTATCCATTCTTCATTAACCCTCTTATTTATGAACCTTTAAACCATTATGATACAAAATTACTTTATGAAGTTTCATATCATCAATAAGAATCAATCATCATGAAATATATTCCATTACCATATTATTAAAGAGCTATTCTTGGAAATCAATTCTTCACAAGGATCACATCCTTTCATCAAATTTTTTTTCCAAAAAATTGGAAAAACATGGAAATCATGAAACCTTAAATAAAATAGACACTATAACTATATGATTATTGGTATTTAAAGCTTCTTAATCCAACCAATGTTGATTGAAAAAATAAAAAAAATAATCTATTTCTAGCTGTGAAAAACATTGGTTCCAACTATCACTCCCTTTGTATTTTTTGGAAATATATTGATAAATTCAATAAATAACTAGTATTTATAAAACCCCTGATATGTGTGAATTAACTCATCCATCTAACTAAGTCTATGTTATTAATCTTTTTATATAGATAAAATAGTGGAAAAGTGGTTTTTATTCCTTGACAGACCACCAACCAATCCTAAACCCCTGTAATTAATTGAATTTCACATATCTCTAACCTTGTAAATAAACCCAAAGAACATGTATCGAGACCATAGTGAAGAAAAAAACATCCCCCTAGATCATATATACACCATAAACCTACATAATATTCACAAATAGATTAAAATTGTAACACAAATGGGTAGAGGGGATATACCTTAACCTCCTCAAGCAATGAGAGGTGGGTAAACACTGATGTTCAACCGATGTTTCTCAAACATTGTTGCTACCAACAGCTTACTTAGAATTTCAACCACATCATCATTATTTATAACATGATCCATTTTAATCAGACCATGTTTAAAATTTTCATTGATTAAGGGATATCTGATCTTAATATATTTGTATTGAGGATGTCGATCCTGATTTTTCATAAGATCAATCACACTCTTGTTTTCATATTGTATCCATATTGGATACCGAAAAATCCTACACACCTACAGTTCATTAAATTTCACATATCTTCACCTTTGTAAATAAACCCAATGAACATGTATTGGGGCCATATTATAGAAAAAATCATCCCCCTATATCGTATATCCACTATATACCTGCATCATATCCACAAATAGATTAAAATTGTAGCACAAATGGGTAGAGGGGATAAACCTTAACCTCCTCATTCAATGGGAGGTGGATAAAAACTAATGTTAAACCAATGTTTCTCAAACATTTGTGCTTATAAGGGATTACTTAGGATGTAAACCACTTCATAATTATTTCTAACATGCTTCTTTTTAATTTCACCATGTTTAACATTTTCTTTGATGAAGTAATATCTGGTATCAATATATTTGGTTTGAGGGTGTCGATCCAAATTTTTCAAAAGATCGATCACACTTCTGTTTTCAAATTAAATCCATGTTATATTCTTCACTTCATCACCAATATCATTCAGTTGTCAAATCATCCAAAATTATTGAGTGTATGACCTTTTCAAAGAGATATAATCTACTTCAGAATTACAAAGAGAAGTGATTTCATGTTTCTTGCTTAACCATCCACACATTTATTCCCAATAAAGAATGCACTGCCACTTATAAAATTTTAATATACTACATATATAGCCCAATAAACATCACAAAACATTGATAATTCATTATATCTCATGTTTCAATGAATAATCAAAAGTTAAGAGTACATCAAATATATATCAGGATCCTTTCAACTTCTATAAAATGATCCTCGTTTGGATTTCATTGGACGCAATCCACCAATCATGATTCAAAGAACATATCTGGTAACATTTTATTCAAGTATTATAATCTTCCAATGATCCTATTATAGATGGTTTCATCTATATATTTTCATATCCGCATGCTTTCCATGTTTTTTACTAACTATAATCAGAGTCCATGTTGGTCTGGATTCAATCCTGTTGGGTTTCTTTATAATCTCTCTTGCATAAATTTACCAATAAAGTAATGTCTAATAATTTTTTTGAATCACCTAAAACCCAAAAATTAATTTTCTTTCACCAATAATATACATTTGAAATTTAAATTTCATGTGATTAGAAATTCATTCCACTAATTCATGCATGCTTTGGAAAAATATAATATCGACCACATACACAAGAACCATAAATTGATGTCCTTGAGACATATTCATATAGAAATTATGATTAATTCCTCCACTTTTATATTTTAGCTTCATCAAATGAGCATCTAATCAATAAGGCCATGCTCTTGGTTCCTTTACTAACCCATTAAGGCACTTCTCTAATCAAAAAACATTTGTTTCACAATTCCCTATAAGATATCCCACTAGTTTTTCAATGTAGACATATTATTCAAGAACACCATTAAAGAATATTGTTTTAACATCCATATGATAATATTTATACCCTCATTGAATTTCCATTGGTTGGAAAATCTAAATTGACTAAAGTCGGTATACTGGAGAAAGTTTTTTATCTCCTTAAATTTGTTCAATTTTTTAATGGAATTTTCACAAAAATCATGTTTTTTTATGATCACATTCTTAATCTCATAAAATATGTTTTTTAATATCTAAATTATTATAAAAAAATATTGATTTTTTGTTCTCTTAATAAAATAAAAATTTTTGTTTTTGATCTAACTATTCATTCAAGGACTTAACCCATGATTTATCCTTCACTACTTCTTCAAATGAGTTTGGTTCGAAAATTGTTATGAGATCAGAATGTGATTCATTCCTCATTATCCTTGTTTATGTAGGTTCTTTCCAAACCCCAAGGATGTTGTATTAATAAAATTCTTCTCTTCAATTTATTTTTTGAGGCTCTGATAGATTATATTTATCAATAGTTTCATATTTGATTCTAATTATAAATCATCATCATTTTTTGAACCTTGAATATTAAGTATTACTTCCACAATTTTTTTATTTTAATCTATCTCTCTTCCACTTTCTTCTTTTTCATCATTCATATCATTACATTATCTCTTGAATATTTTCATAGTTTTATCCTAAATGATTTTGGAATCATTTATCTCCAAAATATTTCTATATTTATTATTGTTAAATTTTTAGGATTTACTCTTTTTTGAGTTTCCATGGAATATTCCCTCATCTGTAGAATCACCATACCTTCCATGATTTCCTTATTTGTTTCAAATAAAAATTTTACTTCCAAAAACATGAAAATAATTTAGTGAGGTATTTATTTCATTCCATATCTCATATGGTGTATTTCACTCTCCTATAAATATCCATGTTTGATTTTCAGTCTATACGGTAACTTGAAGAGAATATTTACAATAATGATGACAAATACAACTCTCAATCCACATAGTTTTGTCCATATTATTCACTTGTATATTTTTTTATTCAATGACCTGTTATTGTTGAGGTGTTCTCACTAAAGACACTACATTATTGATTCCATTTTTTTCAAGGTAAAATTTAAATTCATTAGATGTGTACTTTGTTCCATTTTCATATCATAAAATCTTGATTCTGAGGCTTGCTTCGTTTTCAAATATTTAAATATATCTATTTATGATTTCAATAAATTTCCTTTTTCACTTCATAAACATCAAACATAAAAATATAACATAATAATAAATAAATAAAAATGAGTACCTCTCTCTATATGTTCCAGCCGCATTTATTAGACCAGACGTCTTTGTGGATGAGATCAAGTATATTAGATTCCATGTTGTTGTACGGTCGATAAGAATTCCAAAACATATTTCCTCACATGGAAAAATAATATTTAATTTTTCATTCAAATTTCATATTGGGAATGTGAAAACGTGTATTTATCCTAGGTATGTTCTCCATTCTCTATTGATTAATTTTACCCAACCTTTGGTGCCACATGTTGTTATCCTCTTATGTTATTGAGAAACAAGTTTTTTATTTACTTTCTATGTTTTATATATTACCATTTTCCTTGAATACTTCCATTATAGAATACCTTATCTTCCCTTTGATGGTGAACCCCTTCTGATTAAATGTCACTTCTATTTTTGAGTCATAGAGTTGACTCACACTCTGAGGTTTTTCACAAAAGTCATCCACAGAGAGAACTTATGTCTCCATTAGCTCATAATTTTATAATTATGTATTTCAACTTCCTTCAATAATTAAAGAACCATCATTTCCAAATATAATTATTACATAAAAAAATTAATTACCATTTTTTCAACAAATATGAATTTTTTATCATGTGGGATGATCATACATTATCAAGAATCCAGGTTTTATTACACTTTTAAGCTTTGTGAGTGATTTCATACATGTTTTCTATCTCAATATTATTCATTTACTTCCATGATATACCTAAATTTATTTAGAGAAAAGATGGAAACTTATATATATTTCTGACATGGATAGTTGAATCATATTGATATTCTACACTCATAGAAGAATTCCAATTTTCAAGGGTAATTCTACTTGGTTGACATGTATTGACTTGTCTCAGAGTTCTATATTTATTGTTCCCACTTTTCATCTACCTATAATGAATATCTTTATGGCCAATTTAATAATAGTTGAAACAATATACATAGAAATTACTTCATCTATATGATGAAGGATATGGTCTCATACTCTATTGTTGACTTCCATGTGGTTATCTATCCAGATAGTTCATTTCCTCTTAATAGTAAGACATGGTATATCATAAAAATACCCATAATTAAAATTTCATAAGAGGAAGTATCTTCTCATTTCCAATCCTCAACATTTCCTTTTATTTTTAGTAGTAATTTTAATATATATCATCATAGTATAATTGATCATTATTTTCATTTCTCTTATCTACTTGGTTTAAATATATTTTTCTAGGACATCAAGGACCTTTTTAGAATTTTCATCATTCTACATCCATTTTCTCTTGATCATCCCATTTACACCCTTTTATTTTTATGAATCATAGATAATTTTACTTTTTCCAAAAAATATATATATATTATCATTTCAGGGTTTATTTACACTTTTGGAACGATGTTTTACACTTTTGAGAAGATCTACATCAGAAATACATCCAAACTATAATTTTTTCTTCTATTCAATTGATTTTCATTCAGTTTATAATCTACTCTTTAATGAAATAAATTATTCTACAAGGACCTCAACTATATTATCCTTTTCCTCTATTCTCAATGTAAGTTAATTGATGATTTTTTTTATTAATATTAAGTTTAAACTCAACAATATATTCCAAGACATTAAGAGTTTCCAAATGTTATTCAGGCTCTCCTTATAGTAGAGCAGTCTTTTCTACAAGCTGATCCGCATACTTTGATAATAATTTTATAAAATCCCTCATATTTATTTACTTATTTATTTAAATGTAAAGCTCATGAAGAGTACCCTCAAGTTCCACTTTGATATCTATAACACAATTTGACTAATTATATTTATCTTTCTTAGGATTTTCCTTGTCAACTATATCAATCAAGGATTTCTCAAAATACCATTAAAACTATGGTTCCTCATCCTAGAACAAATAATTATTATCTTATTTTTCTTTGTATTCAAATATATTTACATATAATTTTTTTCATGGTTTGAATACTCCCTTTTCTAGGAACATCTATTATGGCCTCTCTTTGACTTCCACTTCATTTTTTGCATCATCAAATCTCTTTGATCACCAAGAGGAAATGTTTCCAACTTTACCATACTAAAAAAGACAAAGGAATCTTTCCTTAAAATATTCCTTTTCCTATCATAAATTTCATGGAAAAATTGATAGAATTTAATAATATATATAATCCATATCATCACTAACTTGGGAAATTAAAGTTTTTTCTAGGTTTTGAATTCCATTTCCTTGATTACTTAAATTTTTGTATATTTTTTTCAGACTCTAATTTCATGGTCCCCCAAACTGTTTTGTAGATCATCACGATAAAGATTATATGTATCTCTTTCCTCAAGGAATGAAACTTTTTGATTGTATAGTTGTGGGATAATTCTCAATATTTTCTTCATATGTCAATATATTTATTTTATTATCCATGTCCTTGAATTGATCCAAAAACATTAGTAATAAAATTAAATAAACTATTTTCATTTTCATCTAGATACATTATAATATAATTAAACTGATTGTAAAAAACATGAATTTTTTCCTCTTTCACTTTATTATATCCTTCATATATACATTACTATTTCTATCCCATGGAATTTTCTGTAGAGTAATTATTCACATTAAAATAAATTTGATCAGATAATGCTATAGTAAGAGCATTTTGATCTTTGGAATATTTAGCATGCATTTCTTATCTATATTATTCACTTATAAACAAGCCACCAATAACCATGAAATGATAAGACTTGTAGGACCGTAGAACTCTTTGAGATGGGTGGGGTGAATTAGGGTGTCGACAGTTAATTTAAATGGTTATGATATTGTCCACATGTTATGAGTAACATGTTAAAATTGTCTAATACATTCATCTAACTATCAAATACCCATATTCAGAAATAGAAATATAATACAAAGTTTTATTTGTTTCACCGTTAAGGGATAGTCCATTGACCATATGCCCATAGTGATTCAGTTATATCCGAATTAACTATTATTCACTAGGTTTTTTGGATTACAATTGTTCACACATGGTCACTCTATTCTGGGAAAAAACCTTTTAGGAAATTTTATATATTGAACATTACCTCCCTCTGATTACTTATGTGACTCCTGTTGCTAACTACCTTAGGTTATTTATTACTCAATTTTTTCATTTTAAGGTCGAATCAATATACTGGGCATATAATTCCTTGTATCTGATTGTAATGTGACTCTGATTACACCATATTCATGAATTAATACACTTGAATGTACTATTCAATAATACCAAATGCTTGACACTATAATGAATGATCCTTCAACCCTTCATGAAACCACCTATTTATTTCAAATATAATTCAACCTCTTCAAAACCACATGCTTTTGGGATGTTCCTTTCCTTAATAAAGCTCTTATAATTTGTATAAGTCCATAAAATCTTGAAGTTCCAAACCATCACAGAACCCACTTTTCTAAAATAACTTATAGTCATTTAGTTCTCAACTATAATTTTAGGGAATCATGTATTCAGGAAGGGCTAATAATTCATTAATAATTATATTCACAGTAAGACTTTATGAAATTAGAATGTTTCACCCTTTTTAGAATTCTCTCCATATCTCAAATGATGTGTGGATGGATGTTTATAGAAAATTACCACTTGTGATGATTTAAGGCTCACCATTGTATTTTCATGAACCTCTCCATCATTATTTGTGATTCTACTTTTATTTGAAAAATTTTGGTGAAATTATTAAATTCATGAAGCTTCTCGTAGTTATATAGACTACCATCATCCCTTAATGTCTCACCATTCTTCAAGAAACTATTTTTTTGTGAAACTCCAAGCCTTTGTGAAACAATATACCATTATAAAACTCAAGATCTTTGTAAAACCTTAGCTATCTAAAAAGGAACTCATTTACCATATTATTGAATAGATAGTCCTAGAAATACATGATTGATAAAGTTCACCTCTTTCCTTAAGATTATGAAATCCAAAAATTTGGTTAACACTGGAAAATGATCCCACCTTCAACACAAGATCCACTTGCACCATAAGATTATTGGGCTTGCAAATTTCCTTATCAAGCCATTTTGTATTGAAATCAAACAAAAATAATAATTCATTTCCAGCTCTAAAAAACATTGGTTCCAACTAATTTCATAAAAAAAATTCTAAATATAAATATTTATGGTATTTAATAAATATATAAATAATTTATTTCTTAAATCATGATTCATTTATGAAAAATTCCTATATAATTTAAATTTTAAGCATTTTTTAAAATAACAAGAATATAAATAAATTATATTCATTTTTATATGAACTCATTAATATTTAATATTATATTGAAGTTATATAGCATATAATTAATTATAAACATTTTATAATTCAATTTATAACATACACATATTTTATATATTCTGAAAATTGTATCTTTTTTATTTATAATAACTTTATAAATATTCCCTTGTGATTTCCAATAAAACATTTATTTCTTGATCAAAATTTATTCCATATAACATATTAAAACCTATTTTATGTATTAACATTAAATATATTGGAATAAAATATCACATTAACATTATTAATCAATTATATAACTTTTATAATTCAAGAATTAATTTTTAAAGCCGTAATGGAAAATACATTTCCTAGATACCTTTTAAAATTATTTATAAACCATAATAACATTTTAAATTTAAAAAAAAAATTGTTTACCATTATAGACAATCCTTATTCTATACAGGGGTAACCTCCCATTACCCTTATGCAGAACCTATACATAAGGGTAATCATTGTAACCTTTATATATACATTTGAGTAAAAGATAGTTGTGGTAAGAGCAGTTATGTATTTTTAATCCCCAATGACCTATAAATACAGCTCTTTGTGTAAGGGATAATCAAGTGACCCTAATTACAAACTCTTCTACATAATGGTAGAATTAATTTTTATTATCCTATGTTAAGGTAAAAATATATGACATTTAGGCATTAACTTTTTTAGATTTATGATAATGTTTATGTAGGGATAATTAGTTGATAACAATTACATAATATCATCTATAAATATGTAAATCTAAATTATCATTATGTTGTACATGGTTACATTTACATAATTTCATTTTTATAATGGTAATTCAAAATGGTCATTACAAATATTTAAACTCTTATACTTTATATAAAAAAATATTCATAAAAAACCATTCAATTAATAGGTTTTACTAAGAAGCTCAATCAGATACCATTGACAATATTCTTTTGATCATATTATGATTATTGATAGTGAAAATCATCACAAAAGAAATAATATCTATCTTCTAGGAATCGATGCTATAATTTATTATCAAAAGAGAGTAACTAAAAAACATAAATTTAAATAGATTCTATCTTCTATTCACAAAGAGAAATATTGACTAACATCACTAATGTATCAAATGTACACTTACTTCTTTAGATCATGAACATTAGTTATTGTATCCATGAATGTATCCTAAGGATTACCATAAGCTAAATGGGTGTTAGTGCCTTTTTAGTTGAGATTAATAGTTCTTGATAAGAAGATAATTATTGAGAATCATTTTATGAAATGTATTATCTTACTTAAATAAAACAAAAAATATCTAAATTAGCTACTCAATTCATGTTCACCTAGAAAAATATATCATCTCTCTTATATATATAAAGGAAAATTATTCTTCTCCATATAAAATAGGCATTATTGTTCAATGGGTAATATTCATTGAACTCAACTCAATGAATGAATAAAAATCTATAATAAACCAATACTGGGTTCATTACTTCATGAAATAGTTTGGGAGAAGTTTTATAGACTGTTTCTTCTCCTAAAACTCATATATGCATCTCATGCATAATATATATATATATATATATATTAAATATATATATATCATATAATATAAATTATACATGGATCATATGCATTATAATATTCATACATCAAAAAAATGTATTTAAGTAAACCCTATATACTATATATATATAATGTATTATTTACTATATATATACACACTATATGAAACATATGCATGTGTACATGCATCATATTCCTATATTTTAGTGAAAATACACCGATAGATAAAAAAAATCCTTTACTTAATACACATCCCAAATTTCATATATTCCCTTCTGTTAAATGTTATGTGAAAGAAAATTTTCACTCCCGCTATTAATCATTTCCTGTGGTTCTTAATATATTACCAAAGGTATGAACTCATTCTTATATATAAATTTAAACTCACACTAATAATTGAATATGACATCTTTATATCTATAATCTATCATTGAAAGATAACCTTAAATCCAATCCATACACTAAATAACATCAAAATCCACTAATGGTAATGCTATAAGTATTTAATGGAAAAAGGGCCACATATGATTATGTGAAGTTTATTTTAAATTATTTTTTATTTAATAATTCCCCCATGAGTTTTTTCAATTGTCCTATAACCATTTACTGAGTTTATATTTCCATTTTAATTGTAAATTTCATATAAAAAATTAATATATAGATCCCAAACCAAATAGTATGTTTTTAAAATTTGATTCAATAAGTAATATACTAGTTACCACTTCATTTGAGGGTCCACCATCTATAGTAGTAATATTAAGATACTTTTCCACACCTTTTTTCTTCTGATCATGTTTATTCCCACTGTGAGTAAGAAAATTTGGACATGTTTTTACATAATGACCCAACTCATTACAATTAAAACATATCATGACCAAATAAATATATTTTTCCCATTATTGGTCTCATAATAACTATTTCCCTTGGAATAAGTTGATACATGACTAGACCTAACACTTCATTAACACATTTTTGATCCTATAAAATTTCATTTTCAACATTTTCAACAAAGATGGATTCTTACTTGTAGATTATTTTTGACTATTTCTTGATTGCTTTCCAAATTGACTGTTTCTTATTCATATTTTCTTGTGGTTCATAATTTCCAAAAAAATATCTCATATTACATAGAACATAAAACAAAATTTTCATATCTTTTAAATTGCTAATAGTATTGAGCTCCCCATAAACATGATTTCAGACAAGGGTAAAAAAATATAATTTCATTTCATGGTCTAGAAAAAACATAAATGAATACCTAAACATTCTAGTGAAATTTTCATCATAAGTTGAAAAATCGTCATCTTTAATTTTATTATGTTTCAAAAATTTCCATTATATTCTATATCTAAGAACATTAGGTATAACTTTATCCAGAAAAAATTCCTTAAAACTATCTACTATATGATATCAATTACATTTTAACCTTTTTATTTCTTAATTAATGACCACCACTGATTGGTTTAATCATTAAATTTATAAATGGAAAGAGTCATATTTTGATTCACTGAACATTCCAAGACATCAAAATCCTTCTCCATTGTGTTTATCCATCATCCATCATTCACTAGGCATGGAGATCCATCAAAATATGATGGGTTATATTTCATGAAATGTTCTAATATCGAAAAATTATTTATTTATAATTTGATTTATCTCTTGTTCAGACTAACTTGGATGGAAATGGTTTCTAGAAGTTGAATAAGTTTATTTTACAATTTTGTTGTCTTTTTTTCAATGATGATTAAAAATAAGAGTATGTCTGAGAAGAAAAGAAATCAAGTCACTTTGTTTTGGTGGAAATCATACTGACCATCATATTCAAAATAATTATTCTATAAAACTTGTGATTTCATCTTGATTAATGGAAGGGGAATTTAAAGAGATATCAATAATCATATTCATATAGATCAAAATCATGCCAACTATATTATGGACAATTTTATTCAGTATTAGAAGTAAGGAAAGATGTTTCTTGAGGAATGGAAAGGTATAATACTTTACATTGTGTTTCAAATGATGAAACATATGATCTTCAATGTATTCAAAGTCGTGAAGGGAGTCATGATACAAGATGAAGTATCTGAAATAATAAATTCAGTACAATGGTAGTTTTTTAATCTCAAGGTCGTCATAATAATTTTATCGAGTGAATATTTGTTTATAGGCTGAGAAGGATGAACATTATAAAGAAAACAAAATAAGTTACTCGATTTTTTGTTGTTTAATACTAATCTATAAAATTAAGCATATCATCATATTAATCAAAGTAAAATTGTTCTCACTAAGATCAATGGTAAAGAATTTGAAGTTATTGAAGCTCATTAAAAATGTAATGAAAGATACTATACAACAATGTACTCAACCATTTATTAGGTGTGACTAATATCATAATGAGAAATTTTGTAATCATAACTTTAATCTAACTTGATTTTGGTTAGAGTGTTAAGGATATGGTTGGATTTATTGTTAAATAGGAAGCATAAAATTTAACGATTAGGAAGATTTATGGAAAATGTGAGAAACTAAAGGTACTGGTCTTCATTCAGAAAAAAAATACAAAATATTTAAAATTTAGAAGAATGAAACTAATGGATATTGTATTCAAAATAGAAAAAGCAACCCTGATTTGTTTTCAAATTATATTATCATGTGGGTCAAGAACCATCGTATCGGAGTTGAAAATAATTCATCTTGCTGATCGTAATAACTAAATTAGAATAACAATATTGTCTTTCATCTTGTATAGAGAAACATAATCATATCAAGAAATCGCATTAAAGAGTTGGAATAGAGTTGTGTGAATAATATTAAAGATATATATTTTTCAATATACATAACTAGAATGGAGTATCTTAATAAGGAAATAGGATAAATAAAATCGAAATTGGACTAGTTTTTTAAATAAAGTCTGAAGGAGAGATGAAGATTGATAGAACATTTGAGGAGGATCAAGAATAAATGATAATAACTGATAAGTGTGGAATAAGTCAAGATTCACTTGAAATTCATGGAATTATGAAAATTTGGGGAATTTGGTTAGTTGGGAAAAATTTAGGAATCCCACCCAAACTATGTTGGTAAACCTATAAAAGGAGAAATTACTCTATGATTTTCTGAAAATTTGACTTTTCACAAAGGGCAAGAAGATTTGAAGTTACATGGAGAGAAGATTATGTTTCTGAGTTATATTCATGAAATGGTCTTTCTAGAATGCATTGAATGGGGAAGAAACAAGATTACAACATATTCAGCTGACTGTTATATTTTTATTTTCGTCATATTTTGATGGTCATTATATTAGGATGGATAATCGGACCGAGACTATCGTATTGGTTTTATATACTAAGGAATAAATTTATTATAATTTGATCAATCATATTCTAGTAGAGAGATATTTTCCAATATGGAGAAATCGGACTGGGAATATCAGATTGTAAGAATCAGAATGAGTTTCATATCAAAATCCTCAAAGATCTTACAAGCTTCTAGGTAAAAAAGTGAAGAATTTTTTTCCCAAAAAATAAATTTTTGGAAGTCAATAATGAATCATTGGTAACATATATTATTATGAAAACATTGTATTAATTCTTTAATTCTATAAGGAGAACATGAATTTTTGGATTGTTTACGTAGTGCTAGATGAGTGAAAGGGTATATCCTACTCAATATATTCCATAAATAAGAATTTCATTCTACTGTATAGTGTGGTATTAGGTTGATTCTGAACCATACCATAGATGTATCTATTATTATTGAATAGTGAACCTTGTAAATACCTATGTTCCTGTGGATGTTCTTTTATTTTCTTCCCAATAGGGAAATAAATATTTAACAGGAGGTGGTGTTTGTTTCATTTTCAAGGAAACATAAAATAAAAAAGGTATCACTTATTCAACCCATCCCCCTCTTAGTGATACAATTTTCTTGACTAGGAACTTACAACTGGTATTAGAGTGTAGGATCCCTTCTCTTATTATTTCCTAATGTTTTAAAGAGAAGTTAATGGAGAATCATAATTGAATGAATAGTAAATTAATTCTAGTTTTTTATGGAATGAATTATCATACCTAGAAATATATAATTTTTCTTTATCTCATTCCTATTTGATAATATTTTCATGAAGCTAAAATATATGGGTTTCCTCCAATTGACAAAATAGTTCCACGTACATTTTTTTATAAGAAGAATCCTTCGAATGATGGATGGGACAAGAATTATTTAATATCATCACTTTTTGAAATTTAATTCCTAAGGGTGAAAGGTTTTTTAATAGGCAATGTTATATGTGATAAATTTAAAAACATATATGAAGGAAATAAAAAAGTGAAGAAATAAAAAATAAAAAACTATATATTGAAGTATAAATATTTGAAAATTGGTGAGTATGAATCTATTAGGGACTTCTTTACTAGGGTGAATGACATTGTCAACACTATCATATGTCTTGGTGAAATTTTATAAGTTTATATAGTTGTTTAAAATATCTTATGAATCCTTCTTGAACATTTGGATGAAAAGTTTCCTTTATTAGAAGATACATATCCTAAAATATTTTCTCCAGATGATTTTCAGAGCACTCTCATTAGATTTGAAATGATAAAGGTAGAAATCTATGAAAATCAAATAGAAATATGATATATAAATTTATTTCAAGGATGTTAAGAAAGTGAAGTTGAAGAGGATTCTTATTGAAGATAAAGCTGATGAATATGACTCTAAAAAAGAGGTATGTAAAAAACCATGATGATATTTTATCCTTGTTTTATTAAAATTTTAAAATAGGTTCAGTGAAATACAATGGGAAACTTCCCTTCAAATGTTTTGAATCTGGAGCGGTTAATAAATTTATGGATGATTATTCTCAAAGGAAGAAATAATAAGGCAATGATAAAGAGTAAATAAGACCAAGAATGTCCTGGAATAAAAAAATGAGATAAATGAAAAAAAACTACATATGAAAAGATAGAAAATTAATCAAATCCAAAAGAAGAAGTTCCTTATCTAAATATAATGAAGAATAATTGGTAGTGATGGTAAATCAAAAAAACTATTGATTATGGTATTGAGATTAATTTTATTCTAACATTAAATGATGAAGAGTTCAGATGAAATTATTCTGATGTAAATTAAACTCAACTTGAATTTCATTTGAAAAAATAATTGAATGAATGTCGTAGGAAGATCAGAAGGATTGAAACAAAAAACAAGGATTTGGAAGGTGAATGTTCTTTAATGACAAATCAAGAATGTTTTAATAATGAGATGTTTAAGATGGTAAATGAAATTGATTATTTTAATAAATATCTTTACGAAGAAAAGAATCTAAATGAGCATATAGAATTTAAGATTAAACTAAAAGAGAAGGAGTTGGAACATGTTGAACAAAAACATTCTAAATCCAAATAGAGAAATAAATTTTTCAAACACTCTATCTCGAAAAATAATTAAATCTCTCAAAAGGAGAAATATGAGAAGGTTCAACAAAATTTACCTTCAATAGATAAGGAGAAAGATGTAATTGTTTCTAAAATGAATATTTTTTGGAATGATATGTATGTGGACAAGAAAAAAATTGTTGGGAATTTGGGTGTTTTAAAATACCCTCAGTTTGAAAATTTTTCTAAACCATAAATTTTTTTAATATTTATAATACATCTTATTTGGGTAATTCTAAGAATATAAAGATGAATTTGATTTATAGTATAAATTTTGGTAGGTTATATAATAAATAGAAGAATCATGTTGAGAAATTGTTTTACAATTCTGGTTAGTATGGAAGTTTCATAGGAAAATACTCTATCTTTGGCTATTGCTGGTATTGTGGTGGATTTGGACATATGTAAATTATGTGTTGGATCAACCAACAACATTACTATTATCCCATAGGTTATGAAAGTAACTTTTTTAAGGGGAGTCAATATCAACAAAAAAATAAGTGAAAATATTTTTTTGAAGAAAACATAGAAGGTTAGAGTAAATATTGAAAATAGGTTCCAAATCCTCAAAAATATTTTTGAAAGGTTTGAATAACCTATGCACATTTAAAAAGGATGTCCTTTTTTCAAGCATAGAAAATGTTTCTTAACAATACTCAAAAGACAAATGTAAATAAATAAAATGAAGAATAAAGAGATATTGTTATAGAATGTACATTGAAAGCATTAAAATGAGACCTAACTTGGATTCTTGAGAGTGGATGTTTTTATCATATGATAGAATATTTAATATTTTTTAATAATGTAAAATATTTAAAATAAGGAACTATGAAATTTAGAAATTTCAAATCATTAATAATCAAAGGTGTTTGGATCATCATTTATTAGAAAAGAAAAATTGAAATCCAAGAGAGAGAAAATTTGTTGATGGGATAAAACATAAAATCATGAGTGTTTCATAATTTTGTGATGAACATGACCAAGATACATTTCTAAAAGATATATTTTTTTGGGAAAATTGAAAATAATGGAAAGAAATTTACAAGAGACTAATATACAAAGGGAAATTTATTTCAATTTGGTGAGATCAAAAACTCTTGTTACTTGGGCATGGTGGAAGAAAATAAATTATAGCACAAATGGATAGGACACATGTGTTAAAGAAACATGAGAAAGTTATATAAAATAAATATCTTTCTATACATTATTGATTTTATAAGATAAATAGATTGAGGTTGTAATATTGTTAGAATAGAATCATTACAAATTCAGTTCATAAGAAAGCTAATATTTATTCAAAAAAACTCATGGATCTTATCCATTGTGATATATTTTTGGATGATAATAAAATGACAGACAACTGTAGATAAGTATATCATCACTTTAATTGAATAATTTACTCACATTACTTGCGTCATTTATATAAAACATAAATTAGATGCTCTGAAACTATTTTAAATATTTAGGATGAGAGATGAAAAATATTTTGTGTATTTAGTGAAGAATTTGAGAACTGAAAATCATGGGGAATACATAAATGATGAATTAGAAAGTTATCTTGAAAAGCATGGAATTTGGCATCAATATATTCCCTATAAAATCCTCAATAAAATTGGATTTTTTATACAAATAATAGATATTTTGTGGAAATTAGAAGAAATATGTTACTTGAACATGGTCGTTCTCATTACTATTGGAGGTAATCCATGAGTATTATTGAATACATTCAAAACCAATGTTTCTAAAGGAAAATATATTATATGACTCCATGTGTATTATTTTAGGGAAAAAATAATAGTTTGAAACATTTAATAGTTTTTGGGAGTCCATGAATTATAAATAAGAAATGTGGAAACATGGGAAAGTTTGAATAGAATGGTAAAGATGGAATTTTTCCTTAGTATCCTTTGTAAGGAAGAGGATTTAGATGTTTCAATAAATGAACAAGAATAATTTTTTTATATTTTGGGGGAAAATTTATTGAAAAGACTGAGGAATTAAAACAGACTCTTATAGATAAAGAAGTTGAATATGATAAGGAATGTAATTCTTATAAAGATACAAATAATAGTAATCTTACTCAGGAAGAGGAATTAAAATTTTCTATTTCTAGTGATGAAGAACATACTCAAAAATCTCATCCCATTCTTAGGAAACAAGTTGAAGCTCACAATATTATCGGTGATCAAAATGAAAATGTTTAAACAAGAATAAAAAAATACTATGAAACATAAATTTTTGTATTTAAATGTAATGATGAATGTTTTTAATGAAGAATTTGAGTATCCAGAATGGTATTAGGTCATGAATAATGTGATGGATCAGATTGAAATGAATGATACATGGAAAATTTTTCCTAAACTAGACAACCAAAATGTTATTGTTGTAAAGAGGGTTTTCCAAAACAAGCTAAATGAAAATTTTAAATTGATAAGAAACAAAGAATGATTAGTGTGAAAAGGTTAATCAAAAATATAATGTGTTTATTTTGATAAAACTTTTTCTCTGATTGAAAGGTTATAAACAATTATACTTTTTCTTTCTATTACTACATAAAAGATTTAAAAAATATTTCAAATGGATGTTAAATATGAATTCTTGAATGATGGTCTTGATGTAGTAGTTTACATTGAACAACCTTATGGATTTGTTGTTAGGAAAGATGTATGTTGTGTATACATATTGAAGGATTTGTATGGGCTAAAACAAGTTCTATGGTTATAGTACTGCAAATTGGATACTTTTGTAAGGAAGTTGAGTTTCATGAATGTAAGTGTTGATAAAAATCTTTACATTAAACAAATTCATGAGTATTACCTCTATAACATCTTGGTTCTATGTGCTTCCCAAAGGTGCCCCGTACCCAGTTGGTCACATGGCCTCAAGAACACTTCCCCAAATGCCAGAGGTTGGTGACTAGCAGCGAGGGCCTTGAGTGTGATTGTGGGAAAACTATTCCCTTATTGGAAAATTATTCACAGAGGAACAAAAAATAATAACAGTAGCATAAGTAATAATACCATACAACAAGTAAAAAGTAGAATATTGGAAGTAAATAAACAACTAGAGAACATATATAATGATGAATGTAACATATGTCTAGGGAAACGTCTAAACAAGTCATAGTGATGCGAATATAATTCTAAACCAAATTACTGAAAATAGTAAATAAAATCCAATATCATCACAAGCCTCAGCTTGTTCCCATGCTCCCCATCTTCAAAGAAACCATGTACTTGATGTAGAATGTCACATTCCCTTATCCATACTTGCAACCATATAATCAGTTTGGGTCTAAAAGCATGACCCAAATAGGGTGTGAGACGAATCCCAGTAAGCAACCACCAAAATATCTATTCCTAACTATCAGTGAATATATATATATATATATATCATGAAATATGAAAAAATAAAGAAACAACTAAGAAGTACTCAAAATTAACCAATCCTAAAATTTCCAATTACATTCATTTATATTTATTAATTATTCAAGTCATCAAATAATGTAACCTCGGGATCTAACCTAATCTTTGTATCCCCCTGTACAACCATAATAAATAGACATCTCAAAATACCTTCTAACGATAATGTAAGACTTAGTCCAAGCTTGTGATTTGTCTTGTCAGACTTGTCACAATCATACAATCATTTCAAAACAACCCTCTTGGAATGTTCTCACAGCCTAACCCCACTGGTTTAACATATCCTTAGAATAATAATAATAATAATGACCCTCTGGGAAAGATCACATAGTCTAACCACCTTGGTCTCACAAATCACTAATCAAATACAAAATAACATTATGGTATCTCTCACGGTCAATACCCCTTGGTCTTCATAGCAACAATAATGAATAATGACCCTCTGGTAGCTCTCATAGTCAATGCCCTATGGCCTAATATTTATTCAATGATGACCCTATAGGTAGCTCTCATAGTCTAACACCTCTGGTCAATGAAACATGGAAGATCTCACATTCAATACCTCTGGTCAATTATAATAACAATTCATAATTAATACACCCTACTTCGAGAATCTCTCACTGTCAATTCCCCTGGTCATACTTTCATAATGTGAAACACATGCATCAAATATAAATAGAAACTCCATCCTAACAACACTAGGCATGGAAACAAAGCATCCTAACATGATTTCTAGTCCCAAAGGCCATAACCAAATAAAACATGGTTAACACCTCCATAATCAAGGAAATAAACCTTATTCATAATCAACTACCCTTTATTAAACAAATAAACCATATCAATCATTAAACAGGGTTAAATTCGAAAAACACGCAATACCCTAAACAAGGTATTTTACACTTAGGCATAAATAACTCAAATAAAAACTATGGTAAGGCACAAACCACCTACCTCAACATTTTACGATGATCACTCTTAAACATCGACCCTTGAATCGGCCTAGAATGACGTAGATCTATAAAAACGTCAAAAACGCTCAACCATGAATAACTCAATAGAGAAAAGAAATCATGAGAAGAGATTCAAGGAGAATGAAGGACTCAGTGATAGGATTCCAACACACCTGCCAGAGTTTTATTCATAGAACAGATGATGGATCAGTGGCTCAGAAAAGAATCATCGTTCCAAGTCACTCCTGTACAAAACAAGGTTAGAAGAAGATGAATATGACAATTAGATGTGACCCCAGTCCGTTTAATGAAATAAAAGAAAAAGTACACAGTGTGTTCATTTAATATACACGCCATGTACATGCCTCAACCGGTCCTCGCTTTAGGAGGTCTCTAGGTCACCCCACACGGCCATATCTCGGCCGTTACACGACCAACACACAACTATCCGTGGAAACCAAGTACACGGCGTGTACTTCAAAGTACACGTCGTGTACTTCTAAATTTCCAAAATCTCTCCTTTTTCTCAAAAACACCTCAAAAAAGGATCCATACCTGAAAAGAAGATATGTTTTCTTACAAAATTCCTCCCTTAAAGAAATTTATCTCCAGTTTTCCCTGACAAAGTGGAGAAGAAGAATCCTCGAACAGCTCCGACCATTATCATCTCACATCAGTCTCCCTCTCCCAAGTCTTGTCATGTACTTGCCCGTGCTATCATAGCACCTGTACCAGAGGAACCGACCAGCCACGGAGAACATTTGTGCTTTGATCAACAATCTAGATAGGATGCTCCTCGAATGATGTGTCTACCTCCAACACAACCTCTTTGGGTTGAAAAACATGAGACGGGTCTGAGAAGTAACATGGTAGCTAAGAAATGTGGAAGATGTCGTACATATCCTGGTACCTCTGAGGTAACTACAACTAATAGTCAACCATCCTGACTCTCTCTAAAATATAAAATGGCCCAACATATTTCAGTGAAAGATTTCCCTATCTCCTAATCATCCTATGTCCATACCATTGTGTGACATGCAAGAAAAGCTGATCTCTGACCTCGAAATCCAGAGGACATCTCCATCGATAAGCATAAGTGTTCTGGTGAGACTATTCAGTAGACATCCTCTTCCACATCAACTCTACCTGATCAGTGGTAACGTGGAAAAGAAGAGGTCCCATCATAGCTACCTCTCCTGGATCCAATCAATATAGGGGTGATCATCATGGACAACTGTATAAAGCCTCATAAGGTTCCATCTGAATCATCTCACGAAAACTATTATTGTAGGAAAACTCCACTAGGGGAATATGTCTCTCCCAAGAACCCCCAAAATCTAGGATGCATTCTCAATTCATGTCCTCTAACACCTAAATAATGCACTTGGAATGTCCATATATCTGGGGATGATAAGTTGTACTCAAAATTACATGTATACCCAAATCTCTCTGTAGTCCCTGCAAGATATGAGAAGTAAAGTGATAGTCCTTGTCTGAAACAATATAGTGTGGAACCCCATGAAAACATACAATCTCTCAGATGTAAAACCTTCCAATTTCATCAAAACTAAAGGTCTCCTTGAATGGTAAAAAGTGTGAAGCCTTCATGAGTATTTCAATGAGAACCCAGACTGCGTCATTCTTTCAAGGCGACCTCGGTAACCCAATCACGAAATCCATCATGACATCATTCCATTTTCACTCATAATTAAGTAACTTATATAAATTCCCTACTGGTTACTGATGCTATGCCTTCACTTGATGATATGTGGAATATCTCATAACAAAACCTGCAA
This sequence comes from Viscum album, assembly GCA_963277665.1. Lineage (NCBI taxonomy): Eukaryota > Viridiplantae > Streptophyta > Magnoliopsida > Santalales > Viscaceae > Viscum > Viscum album. The sequence goes on along the minus strand of OY728159.1, from coordinate 19,627,949 downwards.
TATCTCTCTTCATACCTGGACACCAGAACTGATGGCGTATATCTCGATACATCTTGGTGACACTAGGATGAACTGTCCAAACTAAGGAATAAAAATCCTGCAAAATCTCCTTCTTTATGTCTGTCGACACCCATACATGTCCATGAAAGAACAAGATCTCATCCTCTCCAATGATCAACCCAGGAGTAGGTTCCTCTCCTGAAACACACTCTCATAGGACTAAGACCTCAGAATCTGATAACTGTCTCATTTGTAATCGATCAAGTAGAGTAGTGGTAACAGCTATAGAATAAATAAATGTCTTCCCTTATCTATCATGCACCTCCAAATACATCTCAAATAACAGATCCATAACATGACACTCACTACTGGCCTCCTGAACTTAATGTATCTGATTCCTCCTTCTCAATGCATACCACTATGTTACATTTCCCAGGCATGCAGGCAAGCTCAAATTCAAAAGACAGAAGGTACTCAAACCACCTTCGTTGTCTCAAATTCAGATCATGATGAGTAAAGATATACTTGAGACTTTTGTGCTCAGTGAACACCACAAAATGATCTCCCAAAAGTTAATGTCTCCAACAGCATAAAGCTTGTATAACTATAGTTGACTTGAGATTGTGCGTAAGGTAATTCCTCTCATGTGTCCTTAACTGTCGAGGCTTGTATGAAACGAATCATTCCCCCTACATAAGATCTACTCCCATCCCGATACCTGATTAATCACAGTAAATAGTTTATATCATGCATGTCTCTAGAAAAACTAGTATTGGTGCTTAATTCAATCTTCCTTTCAGGTCCTAAAAGGATGAATCGTAGCAAGCTGCCCACAAGTACCTTTCACCCTTCTTATTCAAGCCTGTAAGTGGAACTACTATGTGTGAAAAGAACTATATAAAGTGCATATAGTAACCAGCCATCCCTAGAAAAATTTGTACCTCAATGAAGTTCTTCGGCTGCTCCAAATAAACTACTTCTCTCACTATCTATGGGTCTACAGATACTCCTGTCTTTAAGATAATATGACCCAAGAAGTGAATCTGGTCTATCCAAAAGTGGCATTTTGAGAGCTTAGAATATAACTGATGCTATCTTAGTGTACTCAAAATGATATCAAGATGGATGGCATGGTCGTGCTGAGTGTGAGAGTACACCAAGATATCATTCACAAAAAACAACTAAGAAGGAGTCCAAGTAAGGATGGAACACTCAATTCATTAGTGACATGAAAACTACAAGAACATTTGTGAGACCAAACGGCATAACCACATACTTGTATAGATCATACCATCTACAAAAGGTTGTAATAGGTATATCTAATGTTCTAACGTGCAACTGATGACTACCCTATCTCAAGTCAATATTCGAGAAAACCCAGGCTCCTCGAAGTTAATCAAAGAGATCATCAGTCATCGGTAAAGGATATCAGTTCTTGACCGTCAACTGGTTTAGATTCCGATAATCCATGAAACATTTGAGGGTACCATCCACCTTCTTCGCAAACCAGATTGGTTAACCCCAAGGAGAAGTACTAGGTCGGATGAAAACCTTCACCTGTAACTTCTCTAACTGATTCTTGAGCTCCTATAACTCTGGTGTAGCCATCCTATAAAGAGGAATGGACATAGATGCCACTCCTGTCACAAGTACAATATAAAATTTTACCTCTTTCTCAGGAGGAAAACCTAAAAAGTTTTTTAGAAATACATCCCTAAAATGATCGAACACTAGAGGAAAGTCCTTTTTTTAATTCCTCTAGTCATCAAGATATAAACTAGAAATATGGGTTGTAACACCCCTCAACCCATGATGCTCAAGTCCAGCTCGGCCTACTTGGACATTGATAAAACACTATTTTATTGAATATTTCATTGATAATAAATGATATAATTTCCTCACATTGTGTTAAATATGTTTAATTAGAAAGTATTTGGGATTAGATCATTCATTTGAATATTTGATGAAAATTCCAGTTTTACCCTTTATAGTTCACTGTAGTATTTCGAAGATAAATATTGTTATATTTATTATGTTAATTTTAAATTTTGTAACAGTGTTCCTAACGTAATTATATACAACTTTTATTCAGGACACTAGAGATAAGAAGTTCATTTGGTTGTCTAAAATGGGCCATGAAGTTAAAGTTGGGCTGGGCTCTCCAGAATGGAGAAGCTTTTATATTTTGGCCATAACTCCTTAATATGGGCCCTTATTGATCCCAAATTTTGAGATGAGACAGAGGACCCATATCCAAACATTTGAGCCTTCTGGAAGGACGGCCAATTCACGATTTTTGGTGGTCAAATGAGCAGTTCAAGTTGGAATAAAATATTTGGCCGAATTTCCACATTCACACTTGAAAGCACTTGTAACCTCTCCTCCCCTCCCCTCTATAAATTGGAGTTTTTCTCATTTTGATGGGTTGGGACGTTCATTTGGAGATTGGAGGCAGAGGAGAATTTGTTTCACCCAAATTATCCAACCATTGTAAGAGGGGTAGCTCTTGAAGCAAGGATCCCCTCATCGAAGCCTCCTTCACTTCTTCATTTTGTAATGTTTTCATTTGTGTAATAAACTTATTTGTTCTTATTGTATTTCTTCTATTTTCTTCTGTTTTATTCAAATTTATTCTTCTCTTAATCTTCCTATTTGGTCTGGAATTCTTGAGTAGAAGCGTTATTGGGTTATACCCATTATAAACCTTTGCACATGTAAAACGCTTCTATGATGATTACGCCACCCATGGAAGAGTAATTTTTTAGTAATCGATCTATCTTCTACCCTCTTTATTTAATTATTTTGAATCATTGAGATACTGTAATTCACTTAATATGATCCATGAATTTTGTTTTTAAATTGTAAGAAACTAATCAAGCAATTGAACAATTGACACAAAAACACGCGAGGTCGGGATTTTGTGTAAATTGTGAGAGCGCGATCTTAATCGGTAATACAAGACCACACGGGATAAATTTGTAGAGTAAAAATATAATCCCTAAACACAATTCATCCTCATTTACAGAATAGATATGTGCCTTAATTTACCACTGACCATAAGCTAATCTTAGAACATCAATCAAAGCAGGGTGCTGCGATTGCATGTTCCGAAGTTAGCCTAGGGTTAAATTCACATCATCTTCATGGTAAAGTTAATTCTCGTAGGGTTAGGGATTTAAAAAATTAAGGGATCATAATTAAGTGAATGTTAATTTAAATTATAATGATTAATAATAAAGTGAATAGGTAGAGTTATATCGATTACGCCTTTTAAATAGATTTCTAAAAAAACATATTCTTGTTGTGTCATTTTAATCGAAATTCATTTCAAAACTATAAACAAAAAAAACTATACAATCTTCTTCCAGCAAACTTCTTCTAGATTCATAAACTACAAAAAACCCCAATAATTTAAAGTAGTTCTTTTATTCTATTATATTTTATTTTATTTTTTTAGAATACCTCTAATAAGTTGTTAAATTCACTTCTTCCTTTGAGAGACGACCTTGGTCAGCCACTCTGCTGCACCTAAGTACCCCAAATCACACTAATCATTTGAGGGCGCCCACGACAGCGCTCTATCAAATTGGCACCGTTGCCGGGGAGGCAAGTAATTATTTCAACCAATTAGATGTATTTATTTTATTTTACATTTTATTCTCTTCCTCTCTTCTTTCTTCCTTCTTTACCCAATCTGATTTTTCTTCTTCTTATTTTATTTTCTTCTACTTCTTTTTGGACCATCAACTCAAACTTATCATTTTTATTTTACTATGGTCCACTTTCTTTCTTTTCATTTTTATTTGATCTATGACACGAACTAATTTCAAAGATCTCTTAGATCTTGACCCTAAGATTCAACGTAGCCTTAGGGATCGAATCAGAAATTCTCAATCTACGGGAATTTTCAATATTCAACCAGTTGGTGAATTCCTCTCTTCTGGAAACATTGAGATTGGAATCTATTCAAATTTAAACATAAAAGAGGAACCAATGGCTGAAAACAATGGAAATGAGCTTAATAGAACCATTCGAGAATTGGTTGTACCTGATATTAACTATCAACCAAATTGTATTGCATACCCAAATCTCGAATCGGACTTTGAACTAAAATCTGGGTTAATTCACTTACATCCAAAGTTTCATGGCCTCTCTGGTGAGGATCCCAATAAACATTTGAAAGAATTTAATGTGGTTTGCTCAACCCTAAAACCTAGAAATGTTTCTGAAGATCAAATCAAATTAAGAGCATTACCATTTTCACTTGATGGAGCTACAAAGGATTGGATATACTATTTACAACCTGAAGATGTAACATGTTGGAACGATTTGAAACGTCTTTTCTTGTAGAGATTTTTTCCAGCATCAAGGACCACATCCATTCGAAAGGAGATATCAGGGATCAATCAAGCACAAGGGGAGTCAATGTATGAGTATTGGGAGAGATTCAAGAAGTTGTGTGCAAGCTTCCCACATCACCAAATCAGTGAGAAACTCCTCATCCAATACTTCTACAAAGGACTCACACCCATGGAGAGGAGCATGGTGGATGCTGCAGCTGGAGGAGCATTGGTGGACAAGAAACCAGTAGTTGCATGAGCATTGATCGACAAAATGGCCCAAAACTCTCAACAATTCGGTGATAGAGGTACACCACATGTTCGAGGAGTACATCAAGTAAGTCCTTCTTCTCTTGAAAGTAATTTGATTGATACTAAGTTAGAATAATTGACAACTATGGTGAGGAAGATTGAATTGGCTCAAAAGACATCCCAACCCCCTCCTTTAAGGACATGTGGCATTTGCACTGAGACAAGCCACCCAACTTACTGTTGCCCACAACTATAAGAGACAGAAGATTGTGCAGCAGTGTTCCCTGGGAGACCATTTCAGCAGCAAAAACAACAACTATATCCCCAAAAGAAGTTTGATACAGTATACAACCAAGGGTGGAAAGATCAGTCAGACATGAGGTATGGCTCTGGACAACAACAAAGGCCCCCTTTTCAACCAAACTTCCAGCATCCTCCACCTTACCAACAGGGTTTCCAACAACCCCAAAGGAGATTCGAAGATCAAAAATCAATGAGTCAGCAACAAGGGAATATCCAACACAAGGTAGACTCTAACACTGATGATCTTTTGAAACAAATTGTTCTTAATCAACAGAATGAGCTGAAGAGTCAAGGTTTGGAGCTGAGAGAGTTGAAGACTCAAATGAGTCAGATTTCCACCGCCCTCCATGAACTTGTGAGTAAGAATTTTGGAAATCTACCTTCCCAACCAACTCTATATCCAAAGTGGAATGTTAGTGACATCACATTGAGAAGTGGGAAGCAAATGAATGATACATCTGGACCTACCATTCCACTGGGATTCACCTCTACTCTAGAGAAGCCGCATTCCATACCAACTGATGAGAAATCCAAGGAGAAAGATAAAGGTAAGAAAAAGATTGATGATGTACCTCATAAACCCCTTCCTTTTCCAAACAGGGTTGTTCAAACCAAGAAGATGGCTAAAGAAGTAATGAAAAAGGAGGTTTTGGACACATTCAAGTGTGTGGAGATCAACATTCCTCTACTTGAAGCCATTAATCAAATTCCAAGGTATGCGAAATTCTTAAAAGAACTTTGTACCAATCAAAGAGGGCTCAAGGGAAATGAGAGGATCAACCTTGGAAGGAATGTCTCGGCACTCATTACACCAACTCTAGCAATGCCAACAAAGTGAAAGGATCCCGGGACATTCACCATCCCATGTACCATAGGGGAGTTTCACTTCTCTGATGCTCTTTGTGATTTAGGAGCTTCAATAAATGTGATGTCTCACTCTGTATTCTCTTCCTTGCAGGTTGGTGAGTTGAATCCAACAAGAGTAGTGGTGCAATTGGAGAATAGAGCTACGGCATATCCAGCGGGAGTTCTTGAGGATGTACTTGTTCGGGTAAGAGACATGATCTTTCCAGCAGACTTCTATGTGCTTAACATGGAGGATGATCAGGTAAGTTCTCATGCCCCCATTATCTTAGGTAGACCCTTCCTCAAAACTGCAAAAACTATCATAAATGTCAATGATGGTACACTTTCCATGGAGTTTGGAGATGAAGTTGTGATATTTAATGTTATGGATTCCATAAAGTACCCCTCAGAGGACCATTCTGCTTTTTCTATCTCCAATTTTTAACCACCAAGTAAAAACATCATGGAATTGGATTGTCCTATGCTTAGGGAGATTCTGAGTATTGGTTCTAGTTTGATGTCTAAGAGTACTTCCACACCTGTTTCTAAGGAACAAGACTCTCTAAGATTTGATTTTGAAATGGAATCATATTCTAATTTTGATCATTTTCACTCTGATTATGAAATTGCTGTTGAGTATACTGATGGATTTGATGTTTTATTCTCTGATTTTGATGATGTCTATTCTGATACTGATGCTCTTTGTGCACATATTTCAGTTCCTTCAATGTCTCCATCAATACTACACCCTCTTTCATTAGAACTCAAGCCATTGACACCAAATCTGAAATACTCATACTTGTTGAGTGGTGAGAGATTACCTATTATCATTGCTAACAATCTCCCTTTTGAACATGAAAAAAAGCTTTTGAATATTTTAAGGGAGAACATCAGGGCGATTGGGTGGACCTTGGCTGACATATCAGGTATTAGCCCATCCATTTGCATGCATAGTATTCTCTTGGAGGATGGGGCTAAACCAGTGAGACAACCACAAAGGAGACTCAATCCCACCCTCCTGGAAGTTGTTAAAAAAGAAGTTGAGAAATTTCTCGAGGTAGGTATAATCTTTCCCATTTCAGATTCTCAGTGGGTAAGTCCTATTCAGGTTGTTCCTAAGAATAGTGGTGCTGCTGTTGTTAAAAATGAGAAAGATGAGTTAGTTCCAATGAGGGTGAAAAATAGTTGGTGTGTGTGTATTGATTATAGGAAACTAAATCAGTCCACTCGCAAGGACCATTTCCCCCTCCCATTTATTGATCAGATGCTTGAGAGACTAGCTGGGAAGACACACTATTGTTTCTTGGATGGATTTTCTGGATATTTTCAGGTTCCTATAGCTCCAGAGGATCAGGAGAAGACTACATTCACCTATCCCTTTGGCACATTTGCCTACAGGAGGATGCCATTTGGACTTTGCAATGCCCCAGGTACCTTCCAGAGATGCATGGTGAATATTTTTTCAGATTTCATTGAGACCTGCATGGAGGTATTTATGGATGATTTTACAGTGTATGGTTCCACATTTGATGAATGTCTATGTAGTTTGGAAAAGGTTTTGAATCGTTGTATTGAGAAGAATCTGGTCTTGAACTTTGAAAAGTGTCATTTCATGGTAGATCATGGCATTGTCTTAGGTCATGTAGTGTCAAAGAATGGCATTGAAGTTGATAGATCTAAGGTAGACATCATTTCATCCTTGCCATATCCTACATGTGTGCGTGATGTTCGATCTTTCCTAGGGCATGCAGGATTTTATCGGCGCTTCATCAAAGACTTTAGTAAGATTGCTCTTCCTATGACACGATTACTTCAAAAGGATTCTGATTTTGTGTTTGATGATTCTTGCAGGACGTCCTTTGATGTGTTAAAGAAGTGTCTGACCACTCCTCCTATCATACAACCCCCATGGTGGGAGATTCCTTTCGAGATTATGTGTGATGCATACAACTTCGCGGTTGGAGATGTCTTATCTCAGAAGGTGGAGGGATGTTCACATGTGATTGCCTATGCATCGAGGACACTGGATTCAGCCCAATCCAATTACACCACAATGGAAAAGGAGTTTCTTGCTGTTATATTTGCTTTAGATAAATTCCGTTCATATTTATTGGGATCTAAAGTAGTTGTCTTTTCTGACCATGTAGCTTTAGGGTACCTCCTGAAGAAGCCAGATGCAAAGCCCAGACTTATCCAATGGATGCTCCTAATTCAAGAATTTGATATTGAGATAAAGGAAAAGAAGGGGTCAGAAAACATGGTGGCAGACCACATGAGTAGGCTTACTCACACACTAGAGGATGACACCTTGGACCAGGTACCACTTCGGGACACTTTCCCCGATTAACATCTCTATACCATCTCAGGTATGCATCCTTGGTATGCTGATTTATTTAATTACATTGTTTCCTCTGAGATCCCAGCAAATTTGAAGAAGCATCAAGTCTAAAAATTAAAAATTTAGTCTAGGTTTTATGTGTGGGATGATCCTTACCTTTGGCGCATGTGTAGTGACCAAGTTATTAGGAGGTGTATTCCTGGTCATGAGTTTGAGTCTGTTTTGCAATTCTATCATACACTTGCATGTGGTGGACACTTTGGACCCCAACAGACAGCTAGGAAAGTTTTAGACTCTGGATTATATTGGCCTAGTTTATTCCATGATGCCCATGTGTTTTGTAAGTCATGCTCTCGTTGCCAACACACTGGGAATATTTCTAGGAGACATGAGATGCCCCAACAACCCATACTATTCTGTGAGATTTTTTATGTGTGGGGCATTGATTTTATGGGTCATTTTCCAAGTTCATATGGTTTCTTGTATATTTTGGTTACTGTTGATTATGTGAGTAAATGGGTGGAGGCCAAGGCCACTAGGACTGACGATTCTCATGTTGTTGTGGACTTTGTCAAAGCACAGATTTTTTGCAGGTTTGGAGTACCAAAGGCCATCATCTGTGACCAAGGGACACACTTTTTCAATAATAATTTTTCTTCCCTCCTTAGGAAGTATGGGGTGACACACAAAACATCAACACCATACCACCCCCAAACAAATGGTCAGGCTGAGGTTTCAAATCGTGAGTTGAAACAAATCTTGGAGAAAACCATGCAGCCAAATAGGAAGGATTGGAGCAAGCGCTTGGATGATGCATTGTGGGCTTATAGGACAGCATACAAGACCCCCATTGGTATGTCCCCATTTCGGATTGTTTTTGGGAAAGCGTGTCATCTCCCCGTGGAAGTTGAGCATCGGGCTTATTGGGCTATAAAGAAATGCAACATGGATTTGGCCCAAGCTGGAATCCAAAGGAAGCTGCAAATTCAAGAGCTTGAGGAGATTAGATTATCATCATATGAGAACTCAAGGCTCTACAAGGAAAGATCAAAAGCAGCTCATAACAAAATTATCCAACAAAGGGAGTTTCATGTTAGAGAGAAAGTCCTCTATAGTTCACGACTCAAGCTAATTCCTGGTAAGTTGCGTTCTAGATGGTTAGGTCCTTATATTGTGACTAATGTTTTTCCTTATGGTGCAGTGGAGATCACACAAGAGGAAACTGGAAGGAGATTTAAAGTCAATGGGAAACGTTTGAAGTGATACATTGAGGGACTTCCTACTGATGCAGTGGATTTTATCACACTGCATGACCCCATCATCACTTGAGCACATCAGGCTGTTCCAAACCCTTTCACTTTTATATTATTTGTCCTATTTAAAAATTCTGCATTTCATGTGCATATATCATCTCATCGGTTCACATTGAGGACAATGCAATATTTTAAGTGTGGGGGAGGGAACCTTTTAGTTTAGTAATTTCAATTTCTTTCCTATTAAAAAAAACCAAAAAACAATTGTGTGTTTTTTCAAATTTTGTGTGTTTATTTTACAATTTCCTGTGTGTTTTTGAAACTTTTGAGCTGAAATGATTCTCATCACCATTTTTAAATCCATATCAATAAGTGAAACAATTTACCCCTTGAAACTAAGCTTAAATGAATGCTAAAATGACTTTTTTTCAAGTTCAAATATTTAGTAATTTCATGGAAAGTACACCGAATTTTGAATCCCATGCCACATCTAACTGTCTTTATATTTGAAATCACTTTCCTATGAGGCTTCTGAACCATTATTTTCATATTCTTTACATTCACCTCACTTCTTGAGAGAACCAAACCATTCTTGATTTAACCAGAATTTGATTTATTCCTGTCAAAACTTGAGGGTTTGAGGTACTTATGTTTAAATGATTGAGGCATTTGTTTGGTATTAAAGCCCCTATTTCAAAGAATACTTTTTTTGTAATGTCCTACCTTGAATATTTAATCCTTTTAGCCCTTATAATCCATGCACATCCTGTTATTTTAGCCACATTACAATCCAATTTTCCCTATCTAACCAACTCTTGAAGTAAAATTGCATAATCTAGTTGAGCTTAAGTGTGGGGGAAGTTGTCTTGTGTTTTTCCACCACATTCTGTGATACTTTGGGTGGAAAATTAAATTTTGAAGAGATGTGTTTACTGCTGAAGAAATTCATTATATTGAAAGTTGTGCCTTTTCTGGAGCTTTCATGACAAGTTAAGCTGTGCCTTTTCTGGAGCTTCTAATTGAGGTGGAAAGTTGTGCCCATCTGGAGCTTTCAAGAAAATCATGTTTGAGAAAATTGAAATTTTTTATGCTGAAATGATGAATGGTGTAAACCTTTCATGACTTTTCATGATGATGGAGCTGAATTGATACTATGGGGATTGAGGAGAAGACCATATTTAAGTGAAAATTATATTAATGCAATTTTGCTTCAAAAGAGTCAAGCCCTCCTCATTCAGCCTCAGAGTTTTTCACATATTAATCCTACCAACCGAAATCCACAGAACAACCCTGAAAAGTCCTCATGATAAACATATGTCCTTGACTCACATCGGGTAGCGATGTAGGAATCTATCAAGCCTATGGTGACCCTTTTATGAGTTTGGATGAGAAAGACATTGCAAAAAAAATTGATATTTGAGTGATGAGAGAAAATTCAAGAGAGGTAAGTGTTTTGTGCATGGGAGGATAAATAAAGTGGAAATATATTGAATGATATAAATGAAGAACTTGAAATAATCATTTTTTATGAGGCATGATATCTTTTGTTTCTTGGGGTGTAATTGTTTGATCTTAAGGATATGTGTTTTAAAATTGATTTTGATTTGATATTAATGTTTACTTGATATGAGGTTTTGCCCAAGAGTGAAAAAGGGTAAGTGTGGGGGAGTTGATAAAACACTATTTTATTGAATATTGCATTGATAATAAATGATATAATTTCCTCACATTGTGTTAAATATGGTTAATTAGAAATTATTTGGGATTAGATCATTCATTTGAATATTTGATGAAAATTCCAGTTTTACCCTTTATAGTTCACTGTAGTATTTCGAAGATACATAATTTTATATTTATTATTTGAATTTTAACTTTTGTAACAGTGTTCCTAACTTAATTATCTACAACTTTTATTCAGGACACTAGAGCTAAATAGTTCATTTGGTTGTTGAAAATGGGCCATGAAGTCAAAGCTGGGCTGGGCTCGCCAGAATGGAGAAGCTTCTGTATTTCGGACATAACTCCTTAATATGGGCCTTTATTGAGCCCATATTTGGAGAGGAGACAGAGGACCCATATCCAAACATTTTATCCTTCTGGAAGGCCGGCCAATTCACTCGTTTTGGTGGTCAAATGGGAGGTTCAATTTGGAATAAAATATTTGGCCGAATTTCCACATTCACACTTGAAACCACTTGTAACCTCTCCTCCCCTCCCCTTTATAAATTGGAGTTTTTCTCATTTTTAGGGGTTGGGACGTGCATTGGGAGATTGGAGGAAGAGGAAAATTTGTTTCACCCAAATTCTCCAACCATTGTAAGAGGGGTAGCTCTTGAAGCAAGGATCCCCTCATCGAAGCCTCCTTCTCTTCTTCATTTTGTAATGTTTTCATTTGTGTAATAAACTTCTTTGTTCTTCTTTTATTTCTTCTCTTTTCTTCTATTTTGTTTAAATTTCTTCTTCTCTTAATCTTCCTATTTGGGCTGTAATTCTTGAATAGAATCGTTATTGGGTTATACCCATTATAAACCTTTGCACATGAAAAACGCTTCTACGAAGATTACGCCACCCATGGAAGAGTAGTTTTTTAGTAATCGATCTATCATATACCCTCTTCATTTAATTATTTTGAATCATTGAGATACTGTAATTCACTTAATATGATCCATGAATTGTGTTTTTAAATTTTAATAAATTAAGCAAGTAATTGAATAATTAACACAAAAACACGCGAGGTCGGGATTTTGTGTAAATTGTGAGAGCGCGATCTTAATCAGTAATACAAGACCACAGGGGATAAATTTGTAGAGTTCAAATATAATCCCTAAAAACAATTCATCCTCATTTCCAGAATGGTTATGTGCCTTAATTTACCACTGACCATGAGCTAATATTAGAACATCAATCAAAGCAGGGTGCTGCGATTGCATGTTCCGAAGTTAGCCTAGGGTTAAATTCACATCATCTTCGTGGTAAAGTTAATTCTTGTAGGGTTCGGGATTTAACAAATTAAAGGATCATAATTAAGTGAATGTTAATTTAAATGATAATGATTAATAATAAAGTGAAGAGGTAGAGTTATATTGATTACGCCTTTTAAATAGATTTCTAAAAAAACATCTTCTTGTTGTGTCATTTTAATCAAAATTCATTTCAAAACTAAAAACAAAAAAAAATTATACAATCTTCTTCCAGCAAACTTCTTCTAGATTCATAAACTACAAAAAAACCCCAATCCTTTAAAGTAGTGCTTTTATTCTATTCTATTTTATTTTATTTTTTTATAATACCTCTAATAAGTTGTTAAATTCACTTCCTCTTTTGAGAGACGACCTTGGTCAGCCACTCTGATGCACCTAAGTACCCCAAATCACACTAATCATTTGAGGGCGCCCACGACAGCGCTCTATCAGACATCCCATTCGCCCTTATATAGAAACAACCCACACTCTGGTGATGTGAAACTCACCCTACAGTGATAGCAATCTACAACTTCCTGGAAGGGAACTAACCAGTCCATTTCAAGAATGATGTCATAGCCCGTCATCTCAAGACATAAAGGTCCCATACGAAGTGACAACCACCAACCTCAAGAGGGAAATCCTTGCAATAATGTACACTAGCCATCATAATCCCCAACGGTGTGTCTAGCATCATAGAATCCTCAAAAGTAAAGATACAGAGCCCAAGTCTATCCACAACAGGAACATATATAAAGCTATGAGAATCCCCTATATTGAAAAGAGAAGAAGATAAAAATGAGTCAACAAAAATCATACCTCTACCAGTAGAGAGTCTATGATCCTGCTCCTATTGGGTCTGCTCCACTACAAAAGTATGACCTGCACTACAGCCCTGAGACCCTACCTGATTACCCTGAGCTGGTCCACCCTACTGTCGCTAAAATCCTGATGCCTGACTACCACGACCACGACCAACTCCTTGGCTTGAATGACCAGAAGAACTCCAGTTCCCTATTTGATGAGAAACCAATGGTCCTTCTGAACGTGGATTCATAGAAGAACCCTTATCACTCACTACTAGTGAGAAGACCCAATAAAATGCTAAAGATGTCCCATATTTCCGCAATATCAACACTCAACTGGGTCTCTTGGGCAATGTGGTCTAGTATTCCTACTCTTCCTGCACTAGTAGCATAACAACTAGCTAACTAAAGAAACATCACGTGTAAGCTCCCTGCGGAGCTTCCTTGTATCTATCGAAGGAGTAAAATCCCTGGATGTTGAATCGCCCTAGATGAAAGCTCCCAACTCCCTTAGATTACACATGGCAATGAGCACCTGATTCACTATATCCATCACTAAGCCATATTGAATAAATTAACCTACAATCAGATGTCATACATGATACCATACTCAAATTTTATATCCAAAGATAACTCTTCACCTCCTAGAACAGGTGTGAAGTGCTGAAACTTTGTAAAATGAAAAAGAGTACTTAATCGCTAAAAGAGAACCCTGCTCCAAATGCATGAACTCTTAGGCTCGATCGGCCCTCAACATTTCGGGATATAATTAGTCATAGAAGTTCCTATAAAACTTTTCCCCAAACATATCCCAACGAAGTTCCAGCTATGAGATAACATCCCACCATCTCTAGGCGGAATCATGTAACATGTACATTGCGAGATTCATCCTCCTCTCTGGAGGAGTCTCTAGATGCTCAAAGATAGCTAGTAAGACCTCCAACTATGAATCTGCATCTTGTGGTCCTCCATCCCCAGAAAAAGTGGGGGATACTGCTGCTCAAACACCCACATCAACTCTTCCATAGACGGGGATGTATACGGTTCTTCCTAGAAAGTTTTCATCATACTCATTAAGCCTTATCGTAACTATAAATTAGCACCTCTATCTGGTATAACAGCTGGTGCTAAGACAGGTATGACAGTAGGATCTGCTGGTATTCCCTGATCACCCATTTCCGGTGTTTGATCATTGCCCTATATCTGGCATACAATCGAAGGACGTCTCGATGGAATGACTCTACAAGTTCAAGCACACACCTCAGTTCAAGATTTATAGGGACTAAAACTTAGAAGTTCAAGAAGGAAACAAGAGAATAAAAAAACAATTTTTAAAAAAATAGGGATACACGACATGTATAACCCCTATATGGAGTGTTCCCTTAAGCTTTTAACATGGCGTGTACCTCTACCAAACCTAGTCATGTAACACCCACATACACGGCATGTTAATTCTCAGATACAATGTGTACTTAAATTTTACCCTCCTTCTTGAGTTCTTCGACATGGATAAACCACATGGTTCTCTCCTGGATAACACTACACGTCGTGTACACCCTATACACAGCGTGTACCACTTATGTTTTAACCACACATGTCGTTAGTCACACGGTTGGATACATGGTCGACTATACACGGTGTGTATGAATGGGACATGGTGTGTAGAACTTATGTTTTTATCCACCTGTGTCATTAGTCACATGGCCAGAGACACGGTTCTTAAAACATGACGTGTACTCCCAGTACACGGCGTGTTCTGCCAAAGATTCCCAATTCCGTGTATCTGATCACATAGTCAGTCACACGGTTAAAGACTATATGGCGTGTACATACAATACACAGCATTTACTTAAGAAAAGTAGTTTATTATATAACATAAGAACACATGGTGTTTGTTCATAATACCACACGTCGTGTTGTCTAGGTTTCCAAACAGTAGGTATCTGAAACTTCTCCAAAGCCCCAAAAAACTCATAATTTTGTCCAAGTAATGACAAATTTCAACCCGGGAGAGCCCATACTCCCACAAATCAAAGTTTGGAATCCTTATTCATATCATAACTTGAAAAAATTTAATTAATGTTCTTACATGATCCACCAAATTATGATCCCAGAGGGACCATAACACATCAAGAACTAAAGTTTGGCATCTATTCAAACGAAATATTGCATATTCTAATACCCTGTCAAAATAGTAGTCATTATATCAAGGAATATATCAAAACACCTTGCATATCTAGCACAAAACCTATCACAACATCATGCAATTAGTAATTTTCCCTAAATGTAATGACAAAAATGCATGACATGTGACTCTTATAAATTTCCAATGAAGCATGAGATGACAAACCCGCATCTCAATGGGTTACAATAGAAATAGAACCTCAAAAATATCAATGATAATAGCAAAAAACATGTGTACCGCCTAACGGTGAAACCAAATCAACTTTAATAATTTGAAAACTAGAAAAATTGGAATATTTGAGGTTGAATAGATTTTCCCTATACATGGGTTATCTACTCCGGAGCACAGCTTATTAGAAACCACTCATTCCTTCTTATCACTATCCATAGGCTCCAAAAAGTAATTCAAAGAAGAAAAGAACCTCCTATAATACCACTTTGTAATGTCCTGGTTTTAGGTTCCTCCCAAAGGTGACCCGTACCCGGTTGGTCACTTGGCCTCCAGTTCATTTCCCCGAGTTCCAAAGCCGGCTGACTAGCAGCGGGGGCCTTGGGTGTGATAATGGGGAAACAATTCCCTCATTGGGAATGTATTCCTAGAATAATAACAAATAATAATAGTATAAGAAGTAATAATACCCTACAAAAATTAAACAGAAAAAAAACATAAAGTAAATAAACAACTGGAGTACATATATAATTATTCATGTCACATATTTCTAGGAAAATGGCCAAACAAGTCACAATTCTAGGAATACAATACTAAACCAAAGTACTAAAAATAGTAAATAAACTCCAACAGTATCGCAAGCCTCATCTTCGTCCCATGCTCCCTAGATCTATAGAAAACTAGAACATGATATAGAAGGAAGCTCTCCCATAGCTATACCTATAACCATATAATCTATTTGGGTCCAAAAGAATGACCCAAACAGGGTGTGAGATGAATTACAGTAGGAAAACACCAAAAGATCTATGCCTAATTTCCAGTGAATATATATATAGAAGGCAATGTATGGAAATGAAGAAACAAATAGGAAGTACTCAAAAGTAACCAATCCTACAGTTTCCAATTACATTCATTTACATTTATTAATTATTCAAGTCATCAAATAATTTAACCTAGGGATCTAGTCGAATCTATGTATCCCTAGTACAACCATAACAAACAGATGTCTCAAAATACCTTTAAATGATAATGTAATACCGAGTCCAAGCTTTTGATTTGGCTTCTCAAACTCATTAAAATCATACAATCATTTCAAAACAACCCACTGGGAATGTCCTCATAGCCTAACCCCACTGGTTTAACATATCCTCATAATAATAATAACAATAATAATGAACCTCTAGGAAAGCTCACATAGTTTAACCCCCTTGGTCTCACAAAGAACTAATCGAATACAAAACACCACCTGGGTATCTCTCATGGTCAATACCCTTTGGTCGGCATAGTAACAATAAAGTATAATAACCCTATATAATCTCTCATAGTAAATTCACTATAGTCTAAAATTTATTCAATGATGACCCTCTAGGTATCTCTCATAGTCTAACCCATCTAGTCAATGACCCATGGAAGCTCTCACAGACAATACCTATGGTCAGTTATAATAATAATTCATAATTAAAATACCCTACTTTGGGAATCTCTCACAGTCAATTCCCTTGTTCATACTTTCATAATGTGAAACACATGCATCCCATATAAAAAGAAACTCTATCATAACAACACTAGGAATAGAAACAAAGAATTCTAACATGGTTTCTAGACCCAATGTCCATAACCAAATCAAACATGGGTAACACCTCCATAATCAAGGTAATAAACCTTATTCAAAATCAATAACCCTTTATTAAAAAAACCATATCAGGCATTAAACAGGGTTAAATTCCAAAAACTCACAATACCCTAAAAAAGGTATTCGGCACTTAGGAATAAATAACTCAAAGAAAAACTCTGGTAAGGCACGAACCACCTACCTCGATGTTATATGATGATCACTCTTAAATGTCATCCCTTGAATCTTCCTAGAATGACATATATATACAAAAATGTCAAAAAATACCAACCTTAAATAACTCAAGAGAGAGAATAAATTAGGAGGATAGATTTTGGAAGAAGGAAGGACTCACCAGTGGGATTCCAATGCACTTGTCGGAGTTTGATTCGGAGAACGGATGAGGGATCTATGGCTCAAAGAAGAATTTTCACTCTCAATATTTCCTGGAGGAAATGAGGTTAGAAGAAGATGAATATGATAATTAGACACGACCCTGGTCCATTTAATAAAATAAAATAAAAAGTATATGGAATGTTTATTTAATGTACACACCGTGTACAAGCCTCAACGGGTTCCCGCATTAGGCTATCTCCAGGTCACCCCACACAATCATGTCTCTGTCATTACATGTCCATCACACAGCTACTTGCGGCAACCAGGAATATAGCGTGCACTTCTAAGTACACGACGTGTACTTCTAAATTTCCAACATCTCCACTTTTTTCTAAAAAACACCTCAAAAAAGGATCAATTCCCAAAAAGAAGATATGGGTTCTTACACCCTCATCCTAATTTTTTATGTTGATGATATTATCTTTCTTGGGAATGATGAAATATAGTCTAAAATATTTTATGACGAAATGAAAAAGATGTTTGAGATATCTATGTTGGGTAAAATTAAATAATTTATTTGGTTACAGGTTTTAGAAAAGAAGAAACACATATTTATTTATCAAGAAAAGTATTTTAAAGAATTTATTAAGAATATTGTCATGGAAAACTCAAAACCTATTTACACACCAATTTCAATGGGACTAATGTTTTTCTAATGATGGATAAGGTAAATAAGTTTATTAGAAATAAATTCAAAAGTTGATTGTATTTTCTTGTATTTGACTACCTCAGGAACCATCATTTTTTATGTTGTTACCTTATGTGAAATATTTCAAAGTTATACAAAAGAATCACATTTACTTATTGGAAAAATAATTCTCAAATATATCAAAGGCACAAAAAAAAATTTAACCATGTATGATATCTTAGAATGTATTGATTTGTTTGGGTATTAAGATACAGATTGGGTAAGAAATATTGATAAAAGAAGATCCATATATGTTTGAGTTTTATTTTTGGGAAAGAGTTTTTTTATTTGGAATACCAAGAAACATAATTATATAACTCTTAGTATATTTGAAGCTGAGTATGTTGATGTTACTCAATCCACTACCCAACTTATGTGTATGAAAACTCAATTGGAATACATACATGTTGAAGTGAAGTTACCCTTACTCTTGGGGTGTGATAATAAAAGTGTAATAAATATCACTTGTAATCTATTTAAACATTATCATTAAAAACATATTGATATCATATATCATTTCATCAAAGATCATTTGGAGAAAAATGAATTTAAACTGGAGTATGTTCCTACACCGGATCAAGTTGCTAACATTTTCACAAAACCGTTATCAAAGGAATACTTTTCTAAATTGAGGTCAAAAATTTTCATCCAAACTATTTCTCATTAAAGTTGAGGTATGTGTTTTTATCCCCTATATCATCTTAACTTTGGATAGTGTTGTCAAGGGGTAGAGTTGTTTTATAATTCTATCATTTTGAATGCATGTGAAAAGGGGGAGTTTTTGCTTAGCTTTGAATTTAGCATTGTATTTTTTTGAACTGTTCTAACTTTTTGTTGGAGGGGTTTTGTGAAAATAAAATATTCTCATAAATAAGTAAATTTAGGAATAAAATATGTATATAAAATCTAAGTAAGTGGAAAAAGTTGAGGATGTCTTCATAATTTTAACTTTGGGACAGTATGGTTTTTTTACAAATTATTATTGTCACCAACAATGAGTTAACTCATGAAGTCTTATAATTTTTGATAAGTAATAAATTTCATGAGGATATAAATATCAGTTATTTATGAATATTGGTTGAAAAAAAAGTCTAAATGGGGAGATCACTGGGACCAAGTTAGATAGACAAGGTTTCTGAAAGTTGAGGAATTTTTTTACAATGGTATTTCATTTTGTTGTCAATGATGATTATAAATAGGGAGAATGAGAAAAAAATTAACCACCTAACATTTTTTTAGAAATAATAATTACCATCATATTAAAAAAATCATATTCATTATTTTCTATAAATTACATCATATTCAGAAGAAGATGATAGGAATAAAATGGTCATCAGATTCACACTGAGTCTAGTATAAATGGAGTGACCATAATAGTAGATAATTAGAGTCTACAAGACTATGATTTAAATGTGATTATGCTTTTTAGATATTGAAGTTATTATAAATCACAAGTATTCTCTAAAACGTTTGTTGTATGCTTGATGAATTAATGTGGAAATGAAAGAGATGTTTCCATTCGTATTCATCTTGGTCAAAATCATGCCAATTGTATTTTGGAAAATAGTATTTAGGATGATCTTGAAAAAATGATATTTCTAGATGAATGTAAAGGTAAAACACCTTCCATTGTGATTCAGATGATGTTATATCTTATCTTTAATGTATTCAATGTCATGAAGGGATTCATGATACAAGGTCAAGTTTGTGAAAGAATAAATTAGGTAACACCGACATTTTTTCATCTCAAGGTAATCGTACTAAGTTTTATAGATATATATTTGTTTAAAGGATAATATGGATGATTATTATGAGGAAAATAAAATTTTTACTTGAGTTAAAGTTACCAAATACCGATATATCATATTTATAATACCATCGTATTCATCAAAGGAAGAATATTTCTCATTGAGATTGATGGAAAAGGATTTGAAGCTGTTGAAGCCGATTCAAAACATAATGACAGAGACTGATCGTCAATGTAGTCAACCATTTATCAAGTGTGACATAAATGATAATGAGGAATATCATAATCAAAACTAGAATTTTACTTGAGTTTGTTAAGAGTATGAAGGGGGTGGTAAGATGTGTTGTTAAAGAGGAAGCTTAAATTTTGAAGGCTAAAAAGATTTTTGGAAAATTTAAGAAACCAAAGGTAATCATTTTGAGTAAGACCAAAATACATAATTTTTAAATCATTGGATAATGAAGCTGAAATGTATCATATTCAGAAGATAAATAAGAACCCTTATTTTTTTCAAATTCTTCAATAAAGTGGGTAAAGAACCATCGTATCAGAACTAATACCAATTCAACTTATTGATCATAATGAAAAAATTCAAATGATAATATTTCCTTTCTTATGTTTTAGAGAAACATAATCATATAAATCAATCATATTGAAGATTTAGAATATAGGTGTGTAAATATGATGAAATTTTTCTATTTCATTAATATAACTTACTAGTACAGATCGTCGTAATGAAGAAATCAGAATCAAACTAGTGCTTTTAATAAAATTCTAAAGGATAGCTGAATATTGATATAAGATTCGAGAAGGGAAAAAAGAAATTAGAAGAATTTATAATTGTGTATGAAGTCAATATGCACCTAAAATTCAAGGAATCATGAAAATTCAAGGAAGTTGGTGAGGTTGGAAAAATTACAGGAATTCTTTTCAAACAACTTTAGGTATCCTATAAAAGTAAAAATTAATATGTACTTTTATGATGAGTTTACTATTCATGAATTGATAGAATATCTGAAGTTATTAGGAGATAACAATAATTTTTTGGGTTATATTCTTAAATAAGTCTTTCCAAATTGAATTGAAAGAAGAAGAGACAAGATTGCAATGTATTTAGCTGACTATCGTATTCTTCTTGTCATAATATCTAGTTGGTCATCATATAGGGCTAGATAATTGGAATAGGAATATCATATTGGTTTTATAGACTGAGTAAAAATTTGTTTATAATTTTCTCAACCATATTCTAATAGATATATATTTTTCTATATTGAGAAATCAAACTTAGATAATCAGATTGGGGGAATCAGATAGAGTTTCATATCAAATTCCTTGATGTTCTTTATAGCTTCTAGGTAAGAAATTGAATAATTATTTTTCAAAGAATACTCTTTTAGAAGTTGATAAATAATCATAGTTAACTTGTATTGTTACATAAAATTTGTATTATATCATTTGTGTTAGAAGGAGCACATACAATATTATATTTTTTACATAGTGATACACATGTGAAATGGATGTCCTACTCATTGTATTACACAAAAAGGATTGTTTTCTATTGGATTGTGCGGTATTAGATTATTTGAAAACCATACCAAGGATGTAGCTATTCTTATTTAATAGTAAACCATATAAATATTTGTGTTCCTATTAATGTGTGTCATATTTTTTTTAGTATGGAATGAAATTTTTAATAGGAGGTGAAGGTTGTTTCATTTGTAAGGAAACATAAAAGAAAAATGTATAAATGAATCACCCCTTCCCCTCTTAGTGATATAATTATCTTTAATGGGAAATTACATCTCTTTCTTCGGTAACACCATTTATAATATGTATAAACTTAGTGGACATATCCATAAACTATACACCACTTACTCCATCCATTTTATATTGATGTTTCAGAAGTATATTATCTTTTTTCTACCTTCCTACCTCATTCTCCATGTTTTCTTTATATAAAACCCTTTTGAATAATCATGTATTTGATGAAAAAATGATAATCCTAAAAATCTATCAGATTATAATATAACCATTAATTATAATTTCATAATAATTTCTTTTAACATCATCTTGACTCCTAAATTTATCAAAATCCTTTCTCTAACAGAAAATATATCAACTTGTAACATAAAAAACACATAATTATAAGATTTATTATAAGAGTTTCACTTTCAAACATTTATAATAATAAGATAATTTTGAAATAGAGTTTTAGAGGATTAGGAAAACCAATACATAAAAATATGAACACTTCATCACAGTGTAAATTTTTTCCACAAAAATACATTCTTAAGAATACAAATATTTTTTATTAAATTCAATTTCCCTTATTTTAATATGATTCACTATATCAAAAATATTGATCGAGATATAGTTCCCAAAAATCCTTAAATCGTGTGAAAAATTTTAAAAATGTAGTATGAGAAATAAAATAATTTAGGGATAGAAAAATAATAAATAACCCATAATTCCAGTGATAATCATGAAAACCCAAATGAAATGTTTACCTTTTTCACATTAATCATTGACCATATAGATAAATCACGACCACATGTTAAATTGAATTTTTTCTCAATGAAAATACTTCATAACACAATAATATAATAGAAAAAAGAATAATTCATCTTGAGTCATCATATTTGACTAATGATAAATTTGTTTATAAATACCTTCCAATAGTAGTGACATAATTAGTTTTCCCTAGAATTTTTTCTTTTATGACTAAATATTTACCAGATACATTAGATAGTAATATTATAGTTTTAACCATCATTATTTATAACACCCATGTACCATATCATGATTAAACCATTTATGATATTTCACTTTTCAAAATATAAAACCCATGAAAAAAACTTATGATCCATTAAGAAAAATCAATTTCAATTTTCTTATAAAAATATGAAAAAATATCCTTCTCTATTGAAAATTCATAAAATAAAAATATATATAATTGGGAATAAAAAAAATTCAAAAAAAATTGATTTTGTGGTAAAATATTAAAGATGAATAATTTAATAAAGGCAGGAAAAGTTTTTACACATAAAATTTTTAAAAATAGTCATTTTCACTTTACTAAAAAAATATCGAGTTATAGAGAAAACATTTTAAATGGTAATTTTAAAAAAAAAATATGAAAGTAAAAAATTAGTTGAAAATTAACATCAAAAATATTTTAAAAATAAATAAAAACATTTTTTAGAATGTTTTGTGAGATTGGTTATGGAAGAGAAATTGTTTGAAGGGAGAAAATTAAATTTATGTTTTAAATAAATTCCCTTATATTGAGTCATCTCTTGCATTGCACGTTCTCTAAATCTAGAATAATAAAATTATATTAATTATTTAATTTTATAAAAACATTTTCCTCTTTATTTCATTATTATTTTCCTTTAATTTCATTTATTATATGGTTCTATTTAGTTACAACATTTTTTAGGTTTATGTATGATATTTTGAGGTTATTCGAACCTTAAAATTTAAACGACATGAGGTTGGATTAAAAATGTAAAAAAAAATAATGGTTACCAAACTAAAAAAAATTCATCATTTTATATTTATATTTTTCATAAATTCAATATAAATTTAAAAAATCTTTGTATGGTGTTCATGAATGAAGAAATTAATAATTTTAGGGAGACGACGGTCTGCGAGTATAGATGAGAGGCATTTACATTTTTCTAATGGATTAAAAGTTAATAAATAAGATAATTTTTTTAATTAAAATATAAATAATAATCAAATAAATATAATATTTATTCATTAAATTCATCATAATCACCATATATGAGATACAAAAATAGAAAATGAATCACATCACATTCTAAAGTTTGTAGTATACACATACGCCCAAGCTAAGTTATCATTTTCAAAATGATGGGAGGGTATGAAGTTACATTACATTTTATCTATATAGATTCATAATAATGTTATAAAGATCATATATATCAATTAAATTCATCTTTATAGCCATTGGTGTGATGTGGTTTTGAAAAATGATACACATCGCTTCATTTAAATGATATTCCCCACATATGAATGACTAAAGTTTTCATTTCCCATAAGATGGAAAGGGGGAAGAAAATATTTCTTCCACAATCATAATAAAATTTAATTATATGAATTATTTTATTTTATCTATTTTGGAATTTTATAATATATTTTAACGAGTTGTAAGAATAAAAAATGTGAATTAATTTTATTAAGACTTATACTTCTTCCTTGGATATCTTCATTTGGATTACACCTTAAGCATGTTATGATCTGTTTTTTTGTAAGACCTATATAATAGGATGTGATTAGGTGATTTGGGAATGTATTTGGGTATATTATGGCTGAGATGGAGTTCGTAATGTATATGTAGAAGTGAAGAGATGGGGTCCCCTATTATAAGTTAGAGGACTAGCACCCTTATCAATATTAAGAACATTAAAATATAATATATGTCTCTCTAATGGGAAGTGGCTCAAATTTATTAAAATTTCAAATATATTATAATTTTAGGTTTAAATACACTTATAAAATCATATGTACAAAATTTTTATATATATTTGAATCCTTCTTTATTAGCTTATCCCCCACATCCCCCTCATTAATCCTTTTACACTTTATTTTGGTCAAAAAAATTTATAGTTGTGACTATTTATTATGAATAAAAATGAAATTCACCTCATTAAAAATTTGAAAAGGATGGAAAAAATATGGAATCCATTTTCTAGGATTAAATTTCCCAAAATATATGAAATTATTTTTAATATATGTTTGTAAAATGTAATTAAAAACCCGTTTTAAAAAAACATTATTTAAAAAAAATTGATTTAATAAAAACATAAATTACAATTTTGATTATAATGGAATTAATTTTTTTATTTTAAATAAAAATAAAAATATCTGAATTTTCAACCAAACAAAAACTAAAAGGAACCTTGTGAAAACATGATTATAACTGAAGAAACAATAATATTTTTTTAATTAAAATATTACATTGATTTAAAAAATGTGAAATAGATATTTATAAATTCAAAATTATATATTTAAATTCACTTCCATACTTAATAAATATGTACTAGATATATCTAAAATATTTCATAAACTTTTATTTCATTATTATATCATCAAAATATCATAAAATTGATAGTATTTTTAAAATTTGTATTTATCAATATTCACCATAACATTTACTATATCAGAATGTATATTTGAGACTCAGTGTAGTGAGATATTTTATGAGGGTGTTAAAATATATAAAAATGGTCTTATTCCAATTTATGTGAGGAATAATATAAGGAATTCATAAATTTTGACATGTACAATATAAGCATTTTAGATTTTAATCGCATCAAAGGATAGTAAATCATCCATATGGGAGTGTGTTTTAGGATCTATTATCAGGGATAGGATAAATCAAGCCTTTTTTGAAGGAGAATAAATTAATAGAAATGGTTTTGAAAAAAAAATTGGAAAATCTGTAACGAACCAAACTTTCATTAATGAAAATTTATCTTGATCTAATTAAATGTATTATTATGTAAAATGGTTATATAACATATTCACTTAATTGGTTTTATGTTTTTTTATTCTAAAATACAGTTAAAAATTGTGACCGTTTCAAATATAGTTGTTGAACAATGATCACATGATTAGTATAAATATATGGCTTTAAAAAATCCAATTTACTTAGAAAAAGGAAGCGACGGCCTCATCTAGTAGACTTTCCCCATATGAAGACCATTTTTTGGACCTTGTAAAGGAGGTGGCATCATTAGGATCCTCTCTTGACCAAGCCTAAGCCGATCTTCCACATGTTAAACTTGAACAGAACCACCTATGAAAGAAGTTGAAGTTAAAAAAGATTACCTCCCAAGCGATGTTATCCGAGACACCCCAAGAGTCTGTCACCATTGCACACTTTACCCTTCAGTCCTATGTGGGTGTTATAAGGAGTTATGTAACAAGACCATAGCACTATGATTAAGTTCATTATTTTTGTGTATAAAAAAGAATATTCATTCATTTTATTATTGTTACTTTGTAAATAGTTTTTTAAGCACAAATAGTATTTTTAGTTAATACTCAACTAAGGAATCTATTTTGATGAATTAATGGATTTTTGAATTAAATAATATTTTAATAAAAAATTGTTATTATTATTATTAAATTAATTTTTATTAAATATAAATGATCATATAATTTTATGAATGTAATTGTAATTTGTATTAAGGTTTGAAAGTTATTTTTGGCAAAACCCGTGATTTTTTATAAATGTCAGTTTTTATTTTAAAAGTGAAAATTCACATATTTATAAAATTATTTAGATAAAATTAATATTATTTTTGGAATGAGTACGTCAAAATTATCCAATGGTGAATTTTTCATAATTTTCTGAGACATTCAATTTGTTGGGTAAAAAAATTAAATACTGTTTAATTATATAATGTGTTTTATGAGATCATAATGACCCAATAGTGATGTAATAAAATAATATAAACATTATGTTTGTCCAATATATATTTTACATTAAAATAATGTGATTTTAGGTTCATTTTATTTATTTTACAAAGCCTTCGTGGACCCTCCAAAACTTATAAAACATTTTAGCTTTTTAAATTGATTTCCTTGAGAGTGTGACTCATCTCCACATAAGCAACCCTATTATTTTAAGAAGTTCAGAAATTGACCTTATAAAATATTGTTTTAAAATCCCCTTTGGAAAAAATCATGGGCAAAAACCATGGTCTGGTTTGTGGTTTGGATTAGTTTCATGTGTGGTGATCCAAACTTAAATAATAAAAAATTACCTCTCCTTTCCTATATAAACTCAACCAATCTCCCACTTTCTCTTCACTAAATGCCTTTAGATCTAGACCAACCCCTTACCTCCTCTCTCTATAATTCTCCCATGTTACCCCAATCTCTAAATAAGCCTCTCTCAATCCCCTACCAAGACTTTGGGATCATACATCCAAGTAAGGGATTCCTTCCTTTCTCATTTTATCCAAGTTTCTTAAAATTGTTATGCCCTTTTATTTTCAATTATAAATGTTGGGGTATGATTTTACACCACCCCTATACTGTCCTATTTAGGTTTTAATGATTATATATACCTTTATCTCTCATCGATTCCTTCTATATATACATGTTACCATGTTGAAATTCCATAAGGGGTTTCTCTCTCCTCATTTAAATTCAAGCAATTTTTTTGTATTATGAATCTAAATTCCATTACCAATGTTGGAAAATGTATCTATATGACTCCCCTTACATTCCATTTTATGTAAATAAGATTATAAACCCCTTTATTTCTCATCAAAAAAATTTATGAAGTCTTATGTCATGTCGTTATGCTGCTGAAATTGCACCGCAATTTTCCAATCCAAAATCATTGTTTAGTGAATACCATGCTCATTTATCTATCAATGGTATTCACATTTATCCACATTTACATATTAATGGAAGAGTTTCATGTATTAATTCTACATTACTTAATCGTGGAATAAATTATGATGTTTTATGAATCTTTGTTGTATGATCTTGTAGCACACTTATGCATGAAATGAAATGTTTAAGAAAGGTGTGCCCTGATAGCGCTCCAATGCATTTGGTAAAGTATAGTATCATGATATGTCATGTTCAATGAGTTTTTACTCATTATAATTCAATTTAAATGAGGTTTTACTTGTGCTCTATGTGTAATGAGGGTTTACTCATGATCCATGTGCAATGAGCCTTGGATCATGCTAATAGCATGTTAAGTATTGTTGCCACATCATCATGTTATGATTATCATGATTTATCATGCCTTTATGTTCATGTGTCTACCATTCTCCATAAATATGCCTATTTTATAACATGTATTTTATTCCTCATGTTATTACATATTTATTCCTTTACGGGGCTTAATAACTCACCCTTTTCTTATGCATGTCCTCAAGTTATCCAATGCAGTGCTAAGTATGAGGGAATGTAGTGGTAATGTAAAGGAAGTTTTCAATAAGATGTTGAATTCTATGTTTTAAGTTGTTATGTAATGTTTCAAAGTCCCAAAGACTCTATACCTCTTGATCTTCAATGTTTTATCAAGTGATGGTTTTATGTAATAAGTCATGTTTAAGTGTGTAATAAAAAAGCAAGTTTGTTATAGTTGATATTAGAGGATAGGTTTATTTATTTTTGGGATTATTATTAAGAAATCCTAGTGAAATCATTAGGGATAAGACTAAGTATAATTAAAACATCCCTATGTTTTGGTGAGTTTTGAGTAAGTGGTTTATCAGTAAAATGCATCCCTGTCTGGATACAAGCTGGTAGAGTCATCTCTATCACAGATGTAACTAGAAGTGAAAAATCTAACAATGAGTTTTGGGATTGACCCGGGGTATCTTGATACATGACAATGGGCCTTTCTACACACTTCTTTATGACACTCTCAGGTTATATGCTTTGGTAACTTCACAAGCTCATTATGAACTATTATTAAGGGAAACAAATTCCCCTAAGAATATATGTTAGACAGTAGATCATGGATAATATAGAATAAAGCCTATAGATTCATAATTTATGGAAATAAAATCTATTTATAAGTCATCTATTTTTTCCTTAGATTACCCTTTATGTGTTACCCATAATTTTCATTTTATTTCGGCCAATGGCTGATAAAATGAGGACTCAGTCTAACAACCTATGTGAAGATCAATGTGATGACTATTCTAATGAGAAGCCCAATCCTATAAGAGTAGGAATCACAAACTTTGTCACAATAATCTCTTATTTAACTCAAGATTTTAATAGAAACATGGGTCAAGAGGAACGTTCACCCCCCCCCCCTCCAAGAAAGAACAAGTCACAATAGAGAGCTTCATGAGACAACGACCTCCTAATTTTAATGGATCATATGATACCTCAATTGTCGAATAATGGATCAACTCCATTGAAAAGATCTTCTCCATCCTTCAATGTTCTGAACAAGAGAATGTTCTTCTGGTTTCTTATCTTATAGAGGGTGCAGCTGATCAATGCTAGACATTGATAAAAAAAATATGAATCATGGGGAGGAGATCGAGGTGTTGGAATGGAAGGATTTTTAGAAAATGTTTTTCGATAAATATTTTCCTCGCACCCTCTAGCTTAGGATAAAAAGGGACTTCCTTTCCAACAAGAAAAAAGATGATGAATCCATCAAAGTGTATGAGTAAAACTTCACAAGGCTTTCACGATATGCCTCCGGCATTGTCATTACCCCTGAATGCAAGGTTGGCTGCTTCTTTGGAGAGTTGAAACCTAGCCTATAGAAATCCACAGCGATCCGTGACTTTGAAAGCTATGAGGAAATTATTTGATGTTCCCTCAAGGTCGAAATGGAGATCGGTGAATCTCAGGGGTATCATGGGGATAAGAAGTGTAAGGTGGAATTCAATTCTGGCAATCCGATGGATAAATCAAATGGTGCTAAGAAAATCCACCACCCCACTTTCCAAAGGTGTGGAAAGAAGAACCCTGGAAATTGCTTAAAGGGGATGAGGAAATAATTTAGGTGTTGAAGAAAAGGACACCTAGTTGTTAACTACCAAAAAGAAAATCCCACGGTTATGATAGAGAAGAGGAACACTCCATTCAAATCTCAACGTGTTTTTCGTTGCTTCAACTACAAAGAACTAGGGAATCTTGGAAATTAGTTCCCTAATCCAATGGTTTTCAAAGGCAACCAACAACCTCTAAGTTAGAAAGGGTGAGCTTTTTCCATTACTACCGCTGAAGTGAACCACAACAATGAAGTGGTGATAGGTATTCTAGTTATTCATTCATTAATAATGATCGTACTTTTTTATTTAGGTTATATGCATTCTTTTATATCCCAAAAGTTTAATATAACAATTCCAAACACCACCAAAAATCAGGGAAGTCAAGATGTCGGTGAGTAAGTAAAATGAGGAAATCATTTCATCCCATGAATATAACTCCTCCCCTATCATAATTTGTAGTTTGAACTTCTTGGAGAACCTATTAATACTCCGTCTGGTGGAATTTTATGCAATTCTTGGCATGGATTGGCTTCCCTATATAGATCCAACATAAATTTCCATGAGAGGGAAATCAATCTTCATATGGAGAATCAACCCCTGATTCTATACAAGTGCAAGGAGGAAGATGAATCTTATTTAACACCATCATCTCAAGTGTGGATATTACTGCCATATGAGAACGCATATCTAGCTCAGATGATTGAGTCCAAGGAGGCAACCATCCATGAATACATACCTATTGTGAGGGAATTCGCTAAATTGTTTCCTAAGGAATTGTCTGGTCTTCCTCCTAGAAGAGATGTTGAATTCTCAATTGACCTAATGCGTTGGGATTTGCCAATATCCAAGACTTCATATATAATGTCTATTTTAGATCTTGAGGAGTTGAAAAAACAAATACATAGGAATCTAGATAAAGGGTTTATACGCCCGAGTTCTTCACTATGGGGTGCACTGGTCCTCTTCATCAAGAAGAAGGATGGTTCAATGCACCTTTGCGTCGATTATTGTGGGCATAAAAAAATTATGATAAAGAACAAGTGTCCTCTCCCACTAATTGATAACTTGTTTTATTATCTGTGTAGATCACAATAATTATCCATGTTGGACTTACAGTTAGGATATTATCAAGTAAGGGTGAAGAAGGAAGATATCCACAAGACTGGTTTTTGTACAAGATATGGGCACTATGAATTCATAGTAATTCCTTTCAGACTCACTAATTCTCCATAAATATTTATGGACATGATGAATAGAGTCTTTAGATATTACCTTGACAAATTTTTGGTAGTATTTATAGATGATATTATAATATACTATAAACCAAGTAGGATCATGAGGAACATCTAAGAACTGTACTAGAGACCTTGAAGAAGGAGAATCTCTATGAAAAGTATAGAAAGTGTGAGTTCTGGTTGAAGGAGGTATCATTCTCGGGTCACATCATCACAAGAAATGGGATATCTATGGATCCCTCAAAGACAGCTACAATCGAGGGATGGACGAGGCCAACATCGGTAATTGATATCTGTAGCTTCTTGGGGTTAGCTGGATATTATCGACAATTTGTGAGAAATTTCTAAGGATTGTCCAACCCTCTTACCAAGATAACTCAGAAGGGGGTAAAGTTTTCTTGGAGTTATGAATGCAAAGAAATATTCAAGGAGTTGAAAATGAGGCTTATCATTGCACATGTGCTCACATTACCCACAATTGGAGAAATTTTTGTGGTATTCAGTGATGCTTCAAAGAAGGGTGTGGGTTGTGTGTTGATGTAGAATAACAAAGTCATTGCCTATGCTTCAAGGCAATTGAAAGTTCATGAGTATAATTATCCAACACATGATCTAGAGTTGGTTGCAGTGATCATCACTTTAAAATTTTGGTGGCATTACCTATTTGGGGTGAAGTGTTAAATATACATGGATCACAAAAGCCTCAAGTATATATTCACACAGAAAGAGTTGAATATGCACCAATGAAGGTGGTTATAGCTGATCAAAGATTATGACTG
This sequence comes from Viscum album, assembly GCA_963277665.1. NCBI lineage: Eukaryota > Viridiplantae > Streptophyta > Magnoliopsida > Santalales > Viscaceae > Viscum > Viscum album. The sequence continues at coordinate 19,596,523 of OY728159.1, read as the reverse complement.
ATCAATCCATTACCACCTTAGGAAAGAGAACAAGGTGGTAGATGCTCTAAGTAGAAACGATCCAACGATTCTGTCATTGATGAGAATTGATAAGGATCCAATCTTCTTATATTTGATGAAGATGGGCATGGGAATCATAAAGAAGGGAACAACATCATTCATTTCAAAAATGATTTCTCAACCATCCCTCATGGAGAAAATAAAGGATTCTCAAAGAAAGGATGTGGAAATTCTTAAAAGGGTGAAACATATCGAAAATGGGAAATCCTTAGAGTTCATGGTTGAAAAAGAATGGAATTTTGATATTTGGGTCATGATTATGTGTACCATCCGATCCAGAGATAAAGAAGGAGCTTCTGAATGATGCACATAGATCAACCTTCTCTATTCACCCAGGGAGCACAAATATGCATCGAGATCTCTAAGAAAACTTTTTGTGGGACAATATGAAAAAGTATATTGTGGAATATACATCAAAGTGCATGGTATATCAGCATGTGAAGGATAAGAGGAAAAAGTCTAAGGGGATGATGCAACCACTACCCATACAAACATGGAAGTGGGAGAACATTACTATAGACTTTGTGACTAGACTTACAAGGCCATCCAGAGGAAACAATGATATATGGGTCATTTTGGATTATCTTACAAAGATAGCACACTTTATCTCAATTCGAGAGGACTTCTCATTGGATCAACTTTCACAGATTTACATCAAAGAAGTATTAAGTCTGTATGGAGTACCACTATTTATTGTATCCAATCGTGATCTGAGATTCACCTCAAAGTTCTGGAAAAGTCTCCAACATTATCTATGCACTAAACTGAACTTCAGTACTGCCTATCATCCTCAAACTGATTTCCAATCTAAGCGGACTATTTATACACTGGAAGATATGTTAAGATCATGTCCTATGTGTAGGTTCCAGGCACAACAGAAGCGTGTTGGTGGGTTAGCCCAACTTTAATTTTAACGTTAAACAACATTCAATCCAAGATCTGTCACGATATAAAATGCTGAATCTTCGGAATAGAACGAAGAACGAAAATAAAATAAGAGTCACAGAACCCTTGAGGAGGATCATCATATGTTGATTATAATTAATTTAATTAATGCATAAGAATTACCTCGTTGGAATTCTTTCTTCGTTGATGTGTCCGGTCATGATTCGGTGATCTGTCATTGCGTCGTAGAATCTCAGTGTAGGATTCCTCTAGTGGTGATCCACACATGTTTCACGTATCTCCGGACGTCGCCGAAGGGATCTCTGGGTGCTAGCGTGGAAGAACCTTCGCTTGCGATGTCCGCCTCCAACCGCCTTGATCCGGTGGAGGATCTTGCTCTCGTAACTTGAGGGTGTTCTTGGTGGAAAGGTAATTCTCTCTTGGCTTGAGAGTATTTACAAATCTATTGTGCACAACAATGACTCTTTAAAATTTTGGGGTTGCAAGTATATTTATAATCGGGTTTGAGGTTAATAGAATTATGACAGTAAATAAATGTGTTACGCGTTTTATTTATTTCATTAACTCTTATTGAAAACCCCCATATCGAATTATTAATTCCTTGACATGCTCCCACGCTGATTATAATAAATATCATTTAATAAAACAATATTAAATCCTCAAAATCCAAACTGGAAAAACTACACGACGTGTAATAATTAATACACAGCGTGTAATTGTTTTCCATAAAACTACACGGCGTGTATATTTAATATACACGACGTGTACTTTTATTTTCCATTTTCTCCACCACATTTATTATACCTTGAGTAATTACTATTTATTTCTTAAATAAATGTAACTTCATTACTCCCTAATAAATATATTATTTCGTCCACAATATATTCTATTTAATAAGTAGTGTCAAAATAAATGCGATCAGAAATCCTTAAATAATTATTAAACCACAGTCGGGAATAATATTTATTTAACTTGTTAAATTAATATTTAACTGAGATACATGGACACACTTAGTGTGTGACCCTCTAGGCCTCTTTCTCAGTGGCATTAGGCTGAGCCTGCCTAATGTCCAAGGTTAGCATCTAGCAACACGCCAAGGCACCCATAGAGAAAGAAGTTAATGCTGCAATGTCACGTCACTTCCTACGAACACTTACCGTGTAATATAATACCTTTGTCTCGATATCTCCAGTCAAGCGGGTTGCATTCTAGTGCCATCAACCCATGTGCTTGATTATTCTTTCTTTGACTTCTCGGAATTGAACTTGCCCATACCTTACCATGGCCATGGATTTATTTAGGCTATATCAATTCCATCAAAGGGCCTGAGATATCTTCTTACATTATGGAATAGAAGGGACAAATCCTTTCTCGCATTATCTATTAATGCGGTATTACTCGTGATGCACCCAACATATCCTACCTCACTGCAAACAGTGTGTCTTCACATTTTTCGTCAATACATTCAAGTGTGCGAGTTGTAATACCCATTAATAATAATCTTAAATTATAAGGACCAATACACACGTCCGCAGATAGGAACATCCAATGACACTATGAAATGTGGATTTCCTACTGGCGGGTCTTGTTCTCATAATATCCTCCTAGATATTACCAAGGGAGCACACCATGAGAAGGTGCCACAATGTTTTATGAGTCCTCACCCCTAATGACATGTATTAGTTGTGTCCCTCAAATAATATCATCTATCCAAAGAACATACATTCAAGAACAGTGTTATGGCACTTCCGGGTTCTCATCATAGCAAGGATCCTCTACGACCCTTTAATGCAACAGATGTCCTTAGGAAATTATCACATGACATGTCATGCAGAAGAACAATCAAGATGTGATAAGGTTTTTATTTAATGAATAAAGTACAAAGTAGTTGGTTCTAGACCACCAACTCCAACAGACTCACACTTGGACTAGAGCCAACTGCTGACAACTTTTAACCCGCTAGCTCTCACATGATATTCATGCTTCTGCTGAGATAGGCCTTTAGTCATGGGGTCCGCCACGTTCTATTTCTTGGACACTCTGCTCACTTCAACTTCACCCCTTTGATATAAATCTCTCAAGAGGTGATACTTACAGAGTATGTGCTTTGTTCATTGATGTGGCCTTGGTTCTTTTGCAAGAGCCACCACTGTAGTATTATCATAATACAATGTAATGGGATCTTTACTGTTAGGCACCACATCAAGCTCCTGGACAAAGTTCCGAATCCAGACGGCTTCTTTGGATGCATTAGAAGCCTCTATATACTCGGACTCCACTATAGAATCGGTGACAACTGGCTTCTTTGAACTCTTCCATATCACAGCTCCTCCATTGAGACAGAAAACATATCCAGATTGCGACTTCAGATCATTCTGATCTGTTTGAAAACCAGCATCAGCATACCCTATGATGACAATCTCCTCGTCTCCTCCATACACCAGGAACACATCCTTAGTTCTTCTCAGATACTTAAGGATAGTCTTAACAGTAGTCCAATGTTGTTCTCCTGGATCTGCATGATATCTGCCTACCATGCTTATTTCATAGGCAACATCAAGCCTGGTACATAACATGGCATACATGATGGATCCTATAGCTGAAGCGTATGAGATCTTACTCATCCTATCTTTCTCCTGTTGTGTCTGGGGACACATTTTCTTAGAAAGATGTAACCCATGTGACACTGGAACCAATCCCCTCTTGGATTTTTCCATACTAAATATCTTTAGTATCTGGTCAATGTATATATACCCTGACTTAGTCCAAGCATCCTCTTCGATCTGTCACGAATGATCTTGATCCCTAGAATGTAGGCTGCTTCTCCTAAGTCCTTCATGGACAAACACTTGTTCAACCGGTCCTTAACTGACTGTAAGGCTGGTACGTCGTTTCCAATAAGAAATATGTCATCAACATACACCACTAGGATGATGAATGCATTCCCATTAAACTGCTTATAAACACATGGCTCACATTCGTTCTTAATGAAACCAAATTCCTTTATGGCTTCATCAAATCGAATTTTTCATGACCCGGATGCTTGCTTCAATCCATAAATGGATTTATACAACTTGAAAACCCGTTTGGATTCACCTGGTGTCACAAACCCTTCTGGTTGTGTCATATAGACATCTTCCTGAAGGTTCCCGTTAAGAAATGTTGTTTTGACATCCATCTGCCAAATCTCGTAGTCATGGTAAGCTGTTATGGAAAGTATGATTCTTATGGATTTAAACATGGCAACTGGCGAGAAGGTTTCATCATAGTCAATTCCTTGATGTTGTCTAAATCCTTTATCCACTATCCTTGATTTATAGGTGCTAACTTGACCTTCCATGTCCAGCTTTCTTTTGAATACCCATTTCCATCCAATAGGCTTTACATCAACTGGATCATCGACCAGAACCCAAACTTGGTTCTGATACATGGAATCCATCTCAGAATTCATAGCTTCTAGCCATCTTGCAGCTTCTGAGCTTTCTACTGCTTCCTTGTAGGAGAGAGGTTCATTATTTTCTAACAATAATGATTCACCATCCTCAGTGACTAGGAAACCAAATCTCTCTGGTTACCTTACCTCTCTTGAGCTCCTACGCAGTACTTGTGTTTCTGGAACCTCTTCCACGGGGACCTGTGGAACTTGTTCCTGTACCAACTCCTGTGTATCTTGATCATCAACTTCGTCGAAGTCAATCTTTCTCCCACTATCCTTCTTGAGGATGTTCTCCCTCTCAAGAAAGACGGCTTGTCTGGCGACAGTCACTTTCTTGTCTTGAGGGTTATATAGGTAATATCCTTTCGTTTCCTTGGGATATCCTATAGAGATACACTTCGTGCCCCGGGGTGCTAGTTTGTTGCCTGAGAAGGCCTTAAAAAACGCCTTGCATACCCATACACATGTGTGAGACAAAGTGGGTTTCCTTCCATTCCCTAACTCAGATGGAATTCCATTTGCCACCTTAGTTGGTACTCGGTTTAATGTGTATATTGCAGTTTGTAATGCATATCCCCAAAAGGATAATGGAAGATCCGCATGACTCATCATCGACCTCACCATGTCCAACAAGGTGTGGTTCCTCCTTTCACTAACACCATTCCACTGTGGTTTATAAGGAGGAGTGAGCTGAGATAGAATCCCAGACTCCCGTAGAAGATTGATGAACTCTTGGTTTAGATATTCTCCACCTCGATCCGATCGAAGCTTCTTTATCTTCTTACCAAGATGATTCTCTAATTAATTCTTGAATTCCTTAAATTTCTCTAAGGATTCTGACTTATACCTCATTAAGTAGACATATCCATATCTACTCAAATCATCAGTAAAAGTAATGAAGTAAGAATATTCACCTCTAGCTTCTACTGAAAATGGTCCACACACATCCGTGTGTACCAATCCTAGAAGCTCTGTGGCCCTTTCACCTTGTCCACCAAAAGGCGGCTTGGTCATTTTTCCATGTAAACAAGCGTGAAATCTATCAAGTGGTTTTAGCTCAGTAGAGTCTAAATAGCCATCTTGGCAGATCTTTGTCAAATGCTTCTCGTTCACATGACCAAGGCGGTGATGCCATAACTGGGTGATGTATGAGTCATGTGAGTTTGTTTCGTTATCGATTACCAACACTTGGTTTTCATAATTCAATACATACAAACCATTATTTAAATGTTCCATACCATAACATACGTTGTTCTTATAAAAGAGACAACCCTTATTTCCAAATTTGAAAACAAATCCATCCATATCCAAACAAGATACAGAAATTATGTTCTTGGTTACACTAGGCACATAATAACAGTTATGTAAAACCAAAATCATCCCATTCGGCAATGAGAGGTGGTAGTCGCCAATAGACAACGCAGCGAGCCTTGCGCCATTGGCAGCTCGAAGATCCACCTCTCCTCTGGAAATCTTTCTAAATCTACTTGGTTCCTGAATTTGAATACAGATGTGATCCCCACAAGCTGTATCTAATACCCAATGTGTAGAAATAGAAATATTTCACTCAATAACAAATGCACCTTTAGCGTCCCCACGCTTCTGGGTGCAGTTCCTCTTCCAGTGGCCCTGTTTTCCACATGCAAAACACATTGCCTCTCGTTCCTTGCCCTGCCTCTAGATCTTCCCCTTCTTGGAGGGATGGTGCTTGGGGGATTCAGACCGTTTATAAGTCTTTGGCCCCTTTTCATTGTCCTTCCTTTTCTTATTCACCATAAGGACCATGGGTTTTTCATGCCCCATGTCATTATCTACTTGGAAAATCAAGGTCAGAAGCTCTGATAGACTCTTCTCATTACCGCTCATGTTATAATTGACAATGAAGCTAGAGGAGGTCTTGGGCAGTGATGATAGGATGAGATCTGTATGCAACTCATCTGGGAATTTAATCCCTATGATGTCTAGGAGTTCAATGTAGCCAATAATCTTGACTACATGAGGCCCAGCTGGTGCAGACTCTCTAAGCTTCGTGGTAAACAAAGCATTGGAGATCTCATACCTCTCCTGTCTCACCTTCTCTTGGTAGAGATCTTTAAGGTGATACATCATGTTATACACATCCATGTTTTCATGTTGCTTCAAGAGCTCATTAGTCATGGCCGATATCATGAAACACTGGACATCTGTGGAATCATCCATGTGTTTCATTTAGAGAGATAATTCCTCATCACTAGCCTCTTTCCTAGGTGCAACTGGAATAGGCTCTTCCAACACATATAATTTCCTTTCGTGGCAAAGGATTATGCGTAAACGCCTCTGCCACTCTTGGAAATTGGTGCCGGTGAGAAGGTTTTATTTTTCGAGTATGGTGCATAATGATACGTTTGAAGTCATTTTCTTGTCGTTTCTACAAATTAAGATGAGAAAAGGTTTAGTACTTTATTACAAAAAATTGAGACAAATAAATAAATTAATACTTATTAGTCTCCCACTATTTTATCGAAATACAATAGCCCTCACCATTGACTTTGTAATATTCTGTTATGTGAATATTCTAGTGTCAAGGATCTATATTTCCCTTCTCATTACCCCAACTAGGGTTGGTCAAGCAACTTGAAGGGTTTTAGGTTGGCATTCCAAATGCCAAATGCATTAACTCACAGCTCCTTGATCTGTTGAGTGGACTCCCCAATCCTGAAATCCTTTTTTGGATTTCCTCAACCTTTGCCTCTTGGTCACACCAAGTCCTGCTATGTCAGTCAACCCTTGATGCGAACCAAGTCAAGTCAACCCAAAACCTTGAATTAGAATTCCCCAATAATTTAAAGCACCCCAACTTGGGTTGGTCAAGCACTTTGAACTATGGTTCGATTCTAACCAAGATTATGGAAGGCTTTGCCGACTTAAAATTTATTTTGAGGGATTCTATCCTTATACGTAAATTTCCATTTTATTATCTTTGATTACATGCTTGTTAATATTAAGTGGGATATACTTAAGTGATTAACCATGTCTAAGATAATATTTACGTATAAGCCGGTTTTATTTTAGTTCCATCTTGCATGCTCGTTTAATTCATTAATTGTGTGATCGTGACAACACACCACAATAAATAAACCATGAAACTGACAGAAATAAAATAAATGGTATGATCATGATCTTTTATATTGGTTAGTTTATCTAGCGGTTGATAAACTAACCCAAGACCTAGGGGAGAAACACCTTGAACCTTTCGGGTTCGTGTTTACAGCTTTTCACCTGTCCACCTTTGTATCTCCTTGGATTGGTTTCACCTTGGCTCCTGACTTGAGCCGCCTCCACTAGCTTGGGAGCTCCATCCATTACATATGCATTTATCTCACACAGAGGTGAGGGGTAAAAGGGGTTTTTACATAAAATAATACTTGGGTGCGCAGGCCCTACATATTAATGAGGAGATGGCTCGCAGGCCAACAAATTTAATTTAAATAAATAAATTAAAAGAAACCATTCACATACAAAGGTCTCGGTCTAGCTCATGATCATCCATACATGCAATGATATTTACGCATAAATAAAACTAGCATTCAATTCTTTAATCGTTCTTGTTTAAGATAAATCACGCTCGAATCAATTAATTTTCTTTAATTAATCAATCCTTTTATCTTAAATCCCTTTTTTGAATTTCCTTGAGATTCTCATACATCATAATTTTAAACAAATAAATTCATTTAAAATTATCCTTGTACGTAACTTGTACCTTGGAGGCAACCCGATGAATTCTCATTCATTACGCAGATGTTAAATTAAACATATATATATATATAACACCTATCACGTGTTGTGCCTCGGCTTTACGCCTGCACCATGGTACACGTCTCAAGGGTTTGTATAATATAATAATAAATTTTAATAAATCTACGTAATTTGGGTGAGTACACGGCATGTAGTTCCAACTACACGGCATGTACTTTTCTTCACCGTCCATCTGAAGTACACGCCCAGGGATAGGGCGTGTTAATGTACTTCGGAAATTTTTAGAGTACACGGCTTGTACAGTGGGACACATGCCATGTATTTTCCGCGTTACACGGTTTCCATTCGGGCAGGCTGTGTAAAGAGTACACGACCCAACCCTGACCTGAAGGGACTACATGCCATGTTCATTGGACCACACGGCGTGTATTCCAGAAACCGTGTGCCACCTATTTCTGGTCAACACATGGTGTCTTAAATTCTTATAAATAATCCAATACATGGCCTGATTTGGCGGATCAGTCAATGCATTGAACCTAGACTACACGACGTGTACTTATGAATACATGTCGTGTATTCTGGTGTTATATGGCCAGAAACGTTTGGCTCCTCCAGATGATTATTTTAATCAAAATTAAAAGAAAAAATCGTTTCTGTGAGGTGAACGAGAAACGAGGGAGGAGTAATAGATCTCGATTTTCAGATTTCCAGAACGATTAAACCTAAATTGAAATAACTAAATTATTAAATGCGTAAATTACCAACGAAAAAATAAATAATTATAATCAACGATATGACCTCTATGATACCACTTGTAGGTTCCGGGCACAGCGGAAGCGCGTTGGTGGGTTAGCCCAACTTTAATTTTAACGTTAAACAACGTTCAATCCGAGATCCGTCATGATATAAAACGCTGAATATTCGGAATAGAACAAAGAACAAAAAGAAAAGAAGAGTCCTGGAACCCTTGAGGAGGATCATCATATGTTGATTATAATTAATTTAATTAATGCATAAGAATTACCTTGTTGGAATTCTTTCTTCGTTGATGTGTCTGATCACGATTCGGGGATCCGTCATTGCGTCATAGAATCCAAGTGTATGATTCCTCTAGCGGTGATCCACACATGTGTCACATATCTTCGGACGTCGCCGAAGGGATCTCCGGGTGCTAGCGCGGAAGAACCTTCGCTTACGATGTCCACCTTCGACCGCCTTGATCCGGTGGAGGATCTTGCTCTCGTAACTTGAGGGCATTCTTGGTGGAAAGGGAATTCTCTCTTGGCTTGAGAGTATTTCCAAATCCGTTGTGCACAACAATGGCTCTTTAAATTGTTGGGGTTGCGAGGATATTTATAATCGGGTTTGAGGTTAATAGAGTTATGACAATAAATAAATTTGTTATGCGTTTTATTTAATTCATTAACTCTTATTGAAAACCCCCATGTCGAATTATTAATTCCTTCACATGCGCCCACACTGATTATAATAAATATCATTTAATAAAACAATATTAAATCCTCAAAATCCCAATTGGAAAAACTACACGGCATGTAATAATTAATACACGGCATGTACTTGTTTTCCATAAAACTACACAGCGTGTATATTTAATATACACGGCGTGTACTTTTATTTTCCATTTTTCTCCACCAAATTTATTAGACCTTGAGTAATGGCTATTTATTTCTTAAATAAATGTAACTGCATTACTCGCTAATAAATATATTATTTCATCCACAATATATTCTCTCGAATAACTAGTGTCAAAATAAATGCGGTCAGATATCCTTAAATAATTATTAAACCACAGTCAGGAATAATATTTATTTAACTTGTTAAATTAATATTTAACTGAGATACATAGACACACTTAGTGTGTGACCCTCTAGGCCTCTTTCTCGGTGGCATTAGGCTGAGCCTACCTAAAGTCCAAGGTTAGCGTCTAGCAACACGCCAAGTCACCCATAGAGAAAGAAGTTAATGCCGCAATGACGCGTCACTTCCTACGAACGCTTACCATGTAATATAATCCCTTTGTATCGATATCTCCAATGAAGTGGGTTGCATGCTAGTGCCATCAACCCATGTGCTTGATTATTCTTTCTTTGACTTCCCAGAATTGAACTTGCCTATACCTTACCATGGCCATGGATTTATTTAGGATATATCAATTCCATCAAAGGGCCTGAGATATCTATTTCCGTTATGGAACGGAAGGGACAAATCCTTTCTCGCATTATCTATTAATGCAGTATTACTCATGATGCACCCAACGTATCCTACCCCACTGCGAACAGTGTTTCATCACAGTTTTCGTCAATATATCTAAGTGCGCAAGTTGTAATACCCATTAATAATAATCTTAAAGTCTAAGGACCAATACACACATCCACAGATAGGAACATCCAATGACATTATGAAATGTGGATTTCCTACTGGCGGTTCTCGTTCTCATAATATCTTCCTAGATATTACTAAGGGTGCACACCATGAGAAGTTGCCTCAAATTTTTATGAGTCCTCACCCCTAATGACCTGTATTATTTGTGTCCCTCAAATAATATCATCTGGCCATAGAACATACATTCAAGAATAGTGTTATGGCACTTTCGGGTTCTCACATAGCAGGGATCCGCTACGACCCTTTAATGTAACAGCTGTTCTTAGGACATTATCACATGACATGTCATGCAGAAGAATAATCAAGATGTGATAAGGTTTTTATTTAATGAATAATGTACAAAGTAGTTGGTTCTAGACCACCAACTCCAACACTATGGACATCAAAGGAGGATGGGACCAACATCTTCCACTAGTTGAATTATCCTACAATAACATTTTCCACTTGAGCATCTGAATGGCACCATATGATGCCATTTATGGGAAAAGGTGCAAAACACTGGCGTGTTGGGATGAAGTTGGTGAGAATAAGCTGATAGGACCAGAAATGGTTGAAGAAATGGTGGATACATTACTACAAAAACGGGCTTTATCAGCACTCAAAACAGTCTTTAACAGCGCCAAAAAGGCATTGTAAATATCAACGCTAATAAGTGGGGTCCCCTTTATCAGCGCTAAAAAAGTGAGGATAAAGGGATCCTTTATGAGCACCTTTTTAGCACTAATAAATTCCATGCTAGCTGTAACATTGAATTCTGTAGCATCACACCCAAACAAGACCTGAAAAAAATCAGCATATCAAAAAATCAGTTCACACAGATAAAATATGCAGTGGTAGTCAATTTGGGATCAAACGATGGGAAAACATCCATACCTAATGTGATTTAATAATTATTCATTATGATTATCAAAAGGTACCATTAAATACTATCTCTACAAAAGATATCTTATGTTGCCTCAAATAAAGTATAGAGAGAGAGTTAAATGTCAGAACCTTAAGAAAAATGTGATTAAGGCATGCATCTGAGATATTCTTCATGTTTTTTGTGGTTAAGATTCATTTCAAGCTTGGATATAAAATTTGTTTATAGATTTTGAGTTCTTTTTGGGATATGTTTCCTTAGGAATTATAGAGTTTCCCTTGTAGATTCTTTATGGTAGATGGATTTGGGTGATTCTTGGGATACTTAAGGAAATGTGTTCTTGTGGTTGATGCCTTTACCTTATAGTGTGTTGTCTTATTTTCATGCCATTTATAGAATTTATAAATGGTGGGGAGATATATGCTTATTATTTTTCCGTTATAGACTCTTGATTAGTATTCATGTAGTGATTTTATTAGGGGACACAATATAGAAGAACCCATGTGGGTACACTTTCATGAGGAAGTTTCCAATTCATTTTGAACTTTTACTATTTTACATACATAGGAAAAGGATGGTTTGTATAAATCCAAGTAAAAACCATGCAACTTACCTTTTTGAGGGAGTTGTTAGGAACATGGGTTGTTCACGGTTAGGAGAAACCATGTGGTATGGATCTATTGTTTAACTAAGTAATTTTGAATGATTGGAACACGGTTAGTTAACTGTTTGTCCAAACTGTGCAGAATTGGGTTTCTTATCCAATGGCTCCCAAAAAGTTTGTGAATAGTTTGGAAAAATTCCCAACCAGACCATTAAAGTTTCCAATGATATGGCATAATTTATGGGATTTTAAAATATTTCCTCCCATCCCCTTCCCGAAACATAGTCTAAGAGCCATTTATCTTGAAAATTTATCCAATTTAAATCCTCTATTTTTTTTTCTTTCCATTCTTTTCTTCTCCCTCTCCCTTTCCTCATTGTTTTCATCCCTCACCGTGAACTCTAGGGATAAAGGTTTATATTTAGGGTGTGTGATGAATTATTAATGGGGATTTATTATCTACGGACTAATTAGGACTCTATGAGTCATGTCTAAGTGTCTTATGTCATAGGTAATGACTTTTGGATTGTTTTCTGTACATCAGTTGTTGTTTTCACTTAAAAATTATGTCCATTTTAAAAAAAAGAGAGACACTTTGAGTGATACCAGTCATATTGTGCCTTAAATTGAGGCAGGGTTGACTTTTACATGTCACAAATGACCCATGGATCGTTCTCCTAAAGTATCAACACAATCCTAATGTGTTTGGTTCATTTTCTATATGTCACCTGTTGTTTTAACTTAATATTTTTTCCATTTTAAACAAAAGAGAGACACTTTGAGTGATACCGACCACATTGTGCCTCGGATTAAGGAGGTGTTCACTCTTACACATCACATATGACCCATGGATCATTTCCCTAAATTATCAACAAAATAAAAATGTGTTTGGTCGATTTTTCATATGTCAGTTGTTTTCAATTAAAATTTTTTCCATTTTAAACAAAAGAGATACATTTTGAGTGATATCGGTCACACCTTTCCACTTATTGAGGTGGGGTCGACTCTTAAACATCACACATGACCCATTTATCATTTTCCTAAATTATAAACACAATTTTAATGTGTTTGGTTGGTTTTACATATGTCAGTTGTTGTTTTCACTAAAAATTCCGTCCATTTTAAACAAAAGAGAGAACTTTGAGTTAAACCAGAAACACTGTGCCTCTAATTGAAGAAGGGTTGAATTTTACATGTCAAAAATTACCCATGGATCGTTATACTAAAGTATCAACACAGTATGAATGTGTTTGGTCAGTTTTCCGTACATCAATTGTTGTTTTCACATAAACTTCTATCCATTTTAAACAAAAGAGAGACACTTTGAGTGACACCAGCCACACCATTCCTCAGATTGAGGTGGGGTTAACTCATACATGTCACATATGACGCATGGATCATTGGAATAATTTATCAACACAATAAGAATGAGTTTTGTTGGGTTTCTGTATGTCGGTTGTTGTTTTCACTTAAAATTTTGTCCATTTTAAACAAAAGAGAGGCACTTTGAGTGATACCGGTCACACCGTTCCATGGATTGATGTGGAGTTGACTCATACACATTAAAAATGAACTATGGATCGTTATACTAAAGTATCGACATAATATGAATGTGTTTTGTCAGTTTTCCATACGTCAGTTGTTGTTTTCCCTTAAAATTCCGTCCATTTTAAACAAAAGAGAGATACTTTGAGTGATATTGTCCACATCGTGCCTCGGATTGAGGTGAAGCTGAATATTACACATCATATATGATCCATGTATCTTTTTTCTAAAGTATCAACAAAATATTAATGCATTTGGTTAGTTTTTCGTACATTGGTTTTTGTTTTCACTTAAAATTATGTCCATTTTAAACAAAAGAGAGACAATTTGAGTAATACTGGTCACATCGTGCCTCGGATTGAGGCAAGGTTAACTCTTACATGTCATAAAATACCCATGTATCATTCTCCTAAAGTATCAACACAATCCAAATTCTTTTGGTTGGTTTTCCGTACGTTGGTTGTTGTTTTCACTTAAAATTTTGTCCATTTTAAACAAAAGAGAGACAATTTGAGTGATATCGTTCAAACCGTCACTCATATTGAGGTGGGGTTGACTCTTAAACATCCAAAATGACCCATGTATAGTTATCCTAAAGTATAAACACAATCCAAATGCTTTTGGTCAGTTTTCCATACATTAGTTGTAGTTTTCACTTAAAAGTCTCTCCATTTGAAAAAAAAGAGAGACACTTTGAGTGATACCAGCCACATAGTGCCTCAGATTGAAAATATCTTGCCTATTACATGTTAGATATGACCCATTTATTTTTTTCCTAAAGTTTCAACATAATTGGAATGCGTTTGGTTGTTTTTCCGTATGTCAGTTGTTGTTTTCATTTAAAATTTTGTCTATTTTTAACAAAAGAGAGATAATTTGAGTGATATCGGTCATATTGTGCCTTTGATTGAGGTGAGGTTGACGCATACACATCCAAAATTTCCCATGTATCATTCTCCTAATGTATCAACACGATACTAATGAGATTGGTTGGTTTTCCGTTTGTCAGTTTCTATTTTCACTTAAAATTTTGTCCATTTTAAACAAAAGAGAGAACTTTGAGTGATACTGGAAACAATGTGACTTGGATTGAGGTGGGGTTGAATCTTAAACATCAAAAATGACCTATGGATCATTCTACTAAAGTATCAACACAATCCAAATGTGGTTGGTCAGTTTTTTGTATGTTAGTTTTTGTTTTCACATAAAATTTTGTCCATTTTAAACAAAAGAGAGACACTTTGAGTGATACCGACCACACCGTGCCTCAGATTGAGGCAGGTTTGACTCTTATACATTACATATGACCCATGTATCGTTGTACTAAAGTATCAACACAATCCAAATGCTTCTTTTCAGTTTTCAGTATGTCAATTGTTGTTTTCACTTAAAATTCTGTCCATTTTAAACAAAAGAGAGACACTTTGAGTGATACCAATCGCACTGTGCCTTGGATTGAGGCGGGGTTGACTTGTACATGTCGAAAATGACCCATTTATCATTATATGAATGTATAAATACAATCCTAATGTGTTTGGTAAGTTTTCTGTATGTTAATTGTTGTTTTATCTTAAAATTCTGTCCATTTTAAACTAAAGAGAGACACTTTGAGTGATATCGGTCACACCGTGACTTGGATTGAGGTGGGGTTGACTCATAAACATCATAAATGACCGATGTATCATTCTCCTAAATTATAAATACAATATGAATGCATTTGGTTGGTTTTATATATGTCATTTATTTTCACTTAAAATTTCGTCCATTTTAAACAAAAGAGAGACACTTTGAGTGATACCGGTCACATCATGACTCGGATTATGGCGGGGTTGAATCGTATACATAAAAAATGACCCATTTATCGTTTTCATAAAGTATAAACACAATTTGAATGTGTTTGGTCGGTTTTATATATGTTAGTTGTTGTTTTCACTTAAAATTATGTCCATTTTAATCAAAAGAGAGACACTTTGTGTGATACCGGTCACACCGTGCCTCGAATTGAGGCGGGGTTGACTCGTACATGTCAAAAATTACCCATGGATAGTTGTTCTAAATTGAAAACATGGATGTGGGGGTGAGAACCTGTGGAGGAAGGAGGTTCTAACAATGTTCATTTTCTTATTATGGATAATAATAAAACATACAATTTCTACCAATGAAAATGTTCAACGCATGGGAATCCATTCGGTATCTCAATGCTCATACTTCAATCAATTTAGGGCAGAGACATTTATTCATCTTTTCTTTTAATGTGAGTGGGCATGTGTGATATGAAGGTATTTTTGATATTTTACTATTTTTTATTATCCAAATCCCACAGAAAAGTGGTTCATCATTCTTGCATGTTGTTGGTGCATTTCATCTGTTAAAATGGAAAAATGACTCATTGGAGAAAGGATGCTTTGTTTAATAACAATTACAATTTTCCTATGAACATTTACATACAACAATGTTTCATCTTTTTATCTCCGTGAACCCCTATCAAAAATTTCTTCCAATTGTACACATCCCCAAGTCAAATCTTCATGTTATTTATATAGAATCTTCCATCGGGTATATGGCCCACTAATTTCTGAAGAAATCTATATCTTCTTTTGAATATAAGGCTTTTTGACAGTCATAGTATTACATAAAAATTTATAAATAAATAATTAATAAATAATTTAAATGAAATAGTAGTTTTTTTAAATACCTCTTTAGGGATGCTAGTTTATTGATAGAAAATGATCTCTCTCATAAATTTACAAACATAATAACTGTAATATTTTCTATTTGTTTTTTTTTGACACGACGAAAACATTTATCATTAGTAGAATGACTAACTTGTTTTGATATGTGTTTGGATAGTGAAATTTTATTATATATACCCTAATTCTTGTCCAGACGTATTACTTGCTCGCCTCCTTATGCTTAGCCCCTATCCTCATTCCTTTTTTTAGACGATATTGATACATAGCCCTATCATAATAGAATCCTCAGTAAAAGATAATATAAATTATATAACTTTATGTTTTAACCTAAAACGTAGGATGTAGTGTCTTACATATTCACAGACTCCATCATGTGTGGTTAGTTTATTGGATATCTTTGCATTGAATCCAAAAAATAAATCTTTGGAGTATCCAATTTCACCGCAATTAGCATCCAATGTTGTCGAAAAACATAAAAAGGAATAAGTAATGAAAGGAGTGAAAATATAATTGATATTATTTAATCGTAGTGTTTTACCCCTGCATGGTTGGTATTAGGAAGAGTCTGTCATCCATAATCTTTCTTTCAAATGTTTTCAGCAAGCCTTTCACTATTTCATCCCTTATTATTGGCTCTAATTTCGTTAGTTGTGTTGATGTGGTATGAGGACTAACGAGTCTGAATTTTGGCTCATGGAAAAATCCCTTCAAATTTTTTTCATATATACATCTTCCAATAATATAAAATTCATTTATTCATAATTAGCACATTATATCTGATTTTAGAAAATCAATTCATGAAAACATACCTCATATATAAATTTACAACTATGATTCCTATCCAATCATATTCAAGGATTTCATTTACATTTTCAGTGGAAAAGAAATATTCAATTTCCTCCCTGTATATATTCTTTTAAAAAAACTATATGACTACTACCACTTTTTAGCTTTTTATCCACATGAGTCTTCCATGCTAGTAAATGTGGATAGAGAACAGGTGGTGTAATTTTGATTTAAGTATATCTTTTTGATTTTTTGGTCAATCCTTTAGATTCTTTTAAGCCCATGTTTCTTGTCACCCCCTTCCCTTTCTCTGTATATAATAAAATTCAGTGGTTTAGACCTTTTGTTCATTAATTGTTAAATGTTTAGCTTGAAAAAAATGGAAATAAATACCTATTTGTCCACATGTACTCTTACAAGTTGTGACGTCCATGCAATGAATGTCCCAATAGCCTTATCAACAATATGAATATCATCGTTATCAAGTGGAATAGGTAGCTATACATTTGGATCACGAACTACAGTAATTGTCACTTTCAGATGATCTGTTGGAAGTGGTCTATTATGCAGCTTTTCCTCTAGGATATTGAACACCGTAGCCCTCACTACAAGGTGATAGGTGGGTGTTGACAGATATAAATCACAGTCATTATCACCTTGTAGAAGATCATTACAGGAAAAGTATGAGTGTTTTTATGATTCACATTTCATGGGAACAACTATTATAATATTGATTACCATGGCTAAGACAGCTCTTTGAGGGAAATGGCTCACCTCAAAGTTACCCGCACCGGTTTTAGTATGGGAAAAGGAAATTTAGAGAGTAAAATTTCTTAAGGGGGGAAGATTGTAACAACCCAAACTTTCATTAATGAAAATTCTTCTTGATATAATAAATGTATTATTATGTAAAATGGCTATATAACATATGAACTTCCTTGGTTTTATGTTTTTGGATTTTAAAATATTGTTATGAATTTTGATTGTTTCTAATATAGTCATTGAATAGTGATCACATGATTAGTATATATATAGGTCTTTAACAAATCCAATTTACTCAGAAAAAGGAAGTGATGGCCTCATCAAGTAGACTTGCCCTGTATGAAGCCCATTTTTCATAGATCGAAAAGGAGGTGGCGTCATTGGGATTCTCTCTTGACCAATCACAAGCTAATCTTCAACATGTTAAGAGTGAATGAAACTACCTATGGGATAAGTGGAAGTTGATAGAGATTACCACCCAAGCGATGTTATTCGATCCACCCCAAGCGTTTGTCGCCATCGCACACCTTACACTTCTGTCCTATACAGGTGTTATAAGGGGTTATGTAACAATACCATATAACTACGATTATGTGCATTATTTTTGTGTATAATAAAGAATATATATTCATTTTATTATTGTTACTTTGGAAATAGTTTTTTTGAGCACAAATAGTATTTTTAGTTAATAATCAACTAAGGAACCTATTTTGATGAATTAATGGATTTTTGAATTAATTAATATTTTAATAAAATATTATTATTATTATTAAATTACTTTTTATTAATTATAAATGATCTTATAATTTTATGAATGCAATTGTAATTTTAATTAAGGTTTGAAATCAGTTTTTTTTCAAAACCCGTGATTTATTTATAAATGTCTATTTTTATTTTAAAAGTGAAAATTCACATATTTAGAAAATTATTTAGATAAAATGAATATTATTTTTGGAATCATGATGTTGAAATTATTCAATGGTGAATTTTTCATAATTTTCTGAGATGGTCGATTTTTTTAGTAAAAAAATTAAATACTGTTTAATTCTATAATGTGTTTTATGACATCATAATGACCCAATAGTGATGTAATAAAATACTATAAACATTATTTTAGGCCAATATATCTTTTATCATTAAAATAATGTGATTTTATGTTTGTTTGATTTATTTTACAAATCATTACTGGACCCTCCAAGACTTATAAAATATGTTAGCTTTTTAAATTGATTTCTTTGAGAGTGTGACACACCTCCACATATGAAACCCTATTATTTTAAGATGTTCGGTAATTTGACTTATAAAATATTGTTTTAATCTCACCTTAGGTAAAAACCATGGGAAAAAAACATGGTCTGGTTTGTGGTTAGGATTAGTTTAATGTGTGGTGACCCAATCCTAAATAATAAAGAAGTCTCTCTCTTTTCCTATATAAACCCACCCAAGATCCCACTTCCTCTTCACTAAAAGCCTTTTGATCTCGACCAACCCCTTCCCTCTTATATCTATAATCCTCCCATGGCACCCCAATATCTCATGAATCCTCTCTCAAGCCCCTCCCATGTCTTTGGGATCACACTTCCAAGTAAGGGATTCTTTCCTTTCTCATTTTATCTAAGTTTCTTAATATTGTTATGCCCTTTTATTTTAAATTATAAATGTTGGGGTATGATTTCACACCACCCCCTATACTGTCCTATTTATGTTTTAATTATTAGAGTCCCCTTTTTCTCTCATCTATTCCTTACATATATACCTGTTAGCATTCCTAAATTCCGTAAGTGATTTCTCTCTCCTCGTTTACATTCAAACAATTATTTTGTAATATGAATCTAAATCCCATTACCTATATTAAGAAATGTATCTATATGACTGAAATTACTTTACATTTCATGTAAATATTATGTGACACCCCTTTCTCTCTCATCAACCATTTTTATAAAGTTTTATGTCACGCCGTTATGCTGTCGAAATTGCACCGCAATTTTCCAAGCCAAAATCATTGTGTTGTGAATACCATGCCCATTTCTCTATCAAGGGTATTCACCTTTATGAACATTTACATATTTATGGAAGAGTTTCATGTATTAATTCCACATTCCTTAATCATGGAATAAATTATGATGTTTTATGAATCCATGTTGTATGATCTTATGGAAAACTTATGCATGAAATGAAATGTTTAAGAAGGGTGCACCCTGATAGCACTCTAATGCATTGGGTAAAGTATAGTATCATGATACGTCATGTGAAATGAGTATTGACTCATGATAATTCAAGTGTAATAAGGGTTTACTTGTGCTCCATGTGCAATAAGGGTTTACTAATGCTCCATGTGCAATGAGCCTTGGCTCATGCTAATACCATGTTAAGTGTTGTTGTCACATCTCCATGTTATGATTATCATGCTTTATCACGACTTTATGTTCCTCTTTCTCTTTTTCTCCATTTATATACCTATTTTGTAACATGTATTTTATTCCTCATGTTATTCCATTTTTATTCCCTTACTGGGCTTTATAGCTCACCCTTTTCTTATGCATGTCCTCAGGTTATCTCATACAATGCTATGTACGAGGGAATATAGTGGTCATGTAAATTCAGTTTTGAATAAGATGGTGTGTTCTAGGTATTAATTTGTTATGTAATGTTCTTAATCCCCAAAGACACTAGACCTCTAGATCTCCTATGTTGTATCAAGTGAAGGTTTTATGTAATAAGTCGTGTTTAAGTATGTAATAAAAAGCCGGGTTGTTATAAAATCTATGTTAACATTGGAAACTATGATTTTTTCATATATTTCCTGTGTATTGTCATCTATTTTTTAAGTTTAATTTTTTTAATTTTTTTTGGGTAAAATTTTTTCTTAAAAATTAAAAAAATTTCTTGTTAAAATTATTTCAAAAATTTTTTGTCGAAAAAAATTATGTTTTATCGATTCCAATTTTAAATTACTCAAATTCAAGTTTAAAATAAAAACATTTAATATATTGAAAAATAATTTAGTAAAATATATTTATTATCTTTTTGATTAAAAATTTATGTAAAGTTATTTGTAAATATATTTTGAATATGAATCCATAAAATTAATAATTATAAATAATAAAATTAATTTATTTCTAAGGTTACCTAGTTAATCACAATCATAGTAAACAATGCTTAAATTTGATGGAATATAAATCAATCAGTAGTTAAACCACAATAAAAAAAATACGAAAACCATATTCGAAATTAATTTTTAGTTTAATTATAAAAATAATGTTCTTATTATTTAGTAACAACCCAAATACACCAAAATGTAATTATTTCACAAATCATTTCAAATCCATAGGAAACCATTACTTTTTCCAAATAGTAATAGGAATAAAAAAATTTGTCATAACTATCATCATTTCAGGACTAGATCATCATTAACTGTAAACCTCATAGATATTGTATGTATTAAAATTATTTTATGATCATAATTTCTCTAATTGTAAAAAATGAAAGTAAAATAACCCTAAGATTATTTGTTTGTAACCCTTTTAGAATGGATCTGTCTTCATATAGTTAGATCCATTGATCAACCTTATTTGAAAAAATATTTTCCACAACCTGAAATTTATTTTCCCAAAGG
This sequence comes from Viscum album, assembly GCA_963277665.1. NCBI lineage: Eukaryota > Viridiplantae > Streptophyta > Magnoliopsida > Santalales > Viscaceae > Viscum > Viscum album. The sequence continues at coordinate 19,575,115 of OY728159.1, read as the reverse complement.
ATCTTACAAATAATCTATTCAATAAAAAAATCTAATATCCCCATAAAATCTAACCTTATAGGTGGTATCTCATAAAAAACTAAGAAAAAATTTAGAAGTGAGTGAAGTTTTAATGAAAAATATTTTAGAAACTTTTTACAAGTATTTTACTTATTAGCACATATAAATCACATTATAAAACACTTCTAATTATTGAATTCATTGGTTGGGAGTACTATTTCCTGATATAACAAAATCTAGTGGTGGGATTAAACATTTATTGAGTTTAGAGGAAAAAATTCATTCATGGTTATGTAATATACAATGGATCTATCTATTATTCTATCATCCAATGTGATCAATGCCACCAAAATATACAATGTCCATTAAACATACTATAACAACCTGATGTTTTTAGATATCTTTCTCTAATTTTTTTCATTGATAGCTTGTTTTATACGCGACACCGAGTTTAAATGAACCACCATATACAATTAATGTATTATTTTTTTAATATAAAAATTATTTCCAAGTCATTAAACTGGTGATTCCAAATATGAATAATCAAATTATGATATATATATTATATATATATATTAAAATCCTACTTTATTAAAAAAATTATTTACTCACAGTAAATAATAATTTCATTTTTAATAATGTTTTATTTTTATTAAAAATAAATTTCCTTAAAAAATGATTTAGAATTATTTTTCTACAAAATTATTATATTTAGGAATCACATATTTAAAATATATATATATTTAAAAATTAAATTCATTATTTTAATTATTATATCAGAATTATCTTAGGGTGAAATTTTGTGACTTTTTTGAAAAATTGATTTCCCCAAGAATAGTGAAAATACAAATTTAAATTGAATTTTTATTTTTTATTCATGCATGTAAAAAATGAACCATCTTTTTAAATGAAATAAAAGTTAAATTATATCTATTATATTATGAATAATTCAATTATATTCCTTCAAATCAATTTTATGTTTGAATTTTCCATAAAACCATTTTTATACTTAGAAATGATTTTGATAAAAAAATTGTTTATCATTGCAATTTATGTTTTTATAACAAAATAATTTCTTTAACATATAGAGATTGAATCATGAAAAATTGATTCCATATTTTGAATTATTGAGTTATAATTTTTTTAATGGTTCCCTTTTATTTTTAGTCATTGTAAATAATAAGCATGGTAAAATTTATTAACTTAGTAAAGTGTAAATCAGATTAACCTATGTTAAAACCAAATTATAAGGTCACCATTATTCAAATAAATTGTTATTGGATTAATTTTATTTAGAACTTATCACCTTAGACTCTAATTTAATTTTTATGGGACACTTTCCGTGAAAATTTCCTGTAAAATATTTAAATTAAATAAAAATAAAAAATGTCAATATCTTACTTTTAAATTCCTCTTTTATGTTCAAATGAATAAAAAGAAAGTTATGAATTAATATAAATGGATATATTGAGGATACTTAAATTATGTTAATTATGTAAAATTATTTATAATTTTTTTTAATTATGTAAATACCTTAAATGTGTACCCAATTCTAACCCTGTATTTATTATATTAATAAAAAAATGATATTAGAAATAATTAAAGTAATATAATATAAGTGAGTTATAGTGTTAAAATAATTTTATAGATTAATATAATATATTACACTTTTTTTGATGTATTATAATTTAATTTGATGTTTTTTATAGTGTCATTAAAGTCAAATTAAATGAATATTACCAAAATTGACGTTATTTTTTTATAATAAAAATAATTTTATTAAATTATTAAAAATTACTAAAAATAATATCTTCATCCAATTGAATTTAATATGGTTTTATATATCGACTATTCTCAATTTATGAGTCACTTTTCTATTTATTGTAACATTAATAACCCTTTAAAATTAAAATAGTTGTTACCTCGGTTAAGGTAAAATTTGGTTAATGATGGGGTTAATAAAAAATTAATGTTTATAATGAAGCCAAAACCAACTTAAATTTAATTAGGTATTTTTATTTTGAACATATCCTCTTTTACTTCAAATTAATTTCCTTTTTATGCATTTTTATTGAGAAGGTATTTATTATATTTTAATCTTCTAAGAATTTTCATGTGTGTCTTATCCCTCCCTTATAAAAGTACACCTCTATTTTTCTTCAATATACCACATTTAGCCTTATATCTCATAAAACCCTACCAATGTCCTTTCTAATCTTCCCTATCCCCATTCTAGGGTTTTTTCTCTCCATAAGACCAACCCCGAGGTCCTTAATTGGATATCTAAAGGACTATTTTCAAATAAGAGGTAACTGTCTTAAATGGTCACATAATTTTCTTACTTAATTTTTTCCCTCCTGTATATCTATGGTATTTATCATAAAGTAATAACTAGGATATCAAAATTATAGAAAAATGTTATTAATATTATGAAAACATCATTATCAACCATCATTCCATCAAATTTTAACTGAAAGTATCATTCCTCTTTATGTATGGCTTATCATCTCCACAAAGTGATATAATTAATTTTTCATCACCATCCTCTATTATGGTGACCCAACCCTAGATATCCGAGAGTTGGTGTCTACTAATAATTACATTAGTAGGATTACAAGGAATCAAATATCGAAGTAATGAGAATTTTGTACTCTTAGTAAACCACATACATAAATGAATCTTTTATTACAAATGGATACACTAATTACAACATATTGTTTTATTCTTTTTTCTAAATAAACAACCTCACGTATAACAATATTCCAACTAGTAAATCTTTGTATATCATTAATAGTATGCTTCTTGGATTCCTGGGGAGAGAAACATAATAATGGTGATCTCAAATTCTCAGTAAGGTTAATTTATAGAGGAATTAATAAACAATCAATGAGAAAAATAGTTATGACATGGTAAATAACTAAAAAAACATTCCACCTAATCAATATATTAAGAAGGAACTGCATACACAATATAGGGAGGCAATAATTTTAAACACTTTCCATTCAAGTAATAAAATTATAATGAAATGCATCCATAGATTTCATTGTGTCAAAATCTCATGGATAATAATAATCAATAAAAATTAATAAATTGAGTAATTATTAGATGTCATGTCTCAGAAACATGAACACATACACTATCAAGATCCATCCTCTTTATAGTTTAAAATAACGGTTATAACCCCGTTTAATTTTCACAACTTATTTTTCTCATGAGAACCTATCAATGCATCGAGGATATATACAATGTTTGGGGTCCACTAGTTATTGCATGTCCAAAGTGTTCTTCCCACCAAGTAATCAATTTAATTAAAAAACAATATCTTCTATCAAATATTCATATTGATTAAAGAATAATTAATTATCAATATTTCCAAAGATAATGAAATAACTATCAATGTAGAAATTGTAAGTAAAATGGAATATAGTTTAGGAAATAATAATATACATGATAAATGAAATAGATAATTTAGGTGAAATTCAATGATCAATGATCACAAGAGATTGAATACTACAAAAGGACTAAAAATATGAATCATGGAAGTGAATGTGAATACTATCCTTGGAAAAATAAATATTAAACCATCCAGAGGAAGAATAATTATGATATCAATTCAACACACCCCAAGTGGATTAAAAATAAAGGGATGTTATTGTTGATGAATATAAATACTATAAAACGATCTTTTAATAACATTATTGAGGATAATATCTTTTTATTGTGAAAAAAATTGTGAAACCCATTTTCTTTAAAAATGCCTTTTGAAAAAATTTATTTAAAAATTATACTTTTAGACATGTAAAGGAAGCTTCAAAGAAATGATGGTGAGTAAATCCATACTTCTCGTACAAGGTTAAGACCATTCCATTTTCACGGTAAAAATGTTTGACAAATGACTTGTCAGGAAAGAGATAAGAATATTCCTTTGAAACCATTGATAAAAGAAAAATAGGGTGAATAATTCATTACAATATCATTTAAAAAAATTGAAAACATTTTAGAAAAACATGGTTTTTAGAAGAAAACAGGTTCTCCCACTAAAGAGATAATGAAGTTGAGTTTTCTTAAAACTATTTTTAAAACACTTTGATAACTAAAGTGTAGAAAAATGGTACTAATACATGAAAAATGTCATGAATTACCATAGGACTGAAAAATTAAAGGATTTATTGAACAATGGTAATATAATTTCCTCAAATGGAAATAACATTGAAAGATCAATAATGTAATTGTTCAGGAAAATAATCTTTAAACATTAAAAATTGTCCCATACCACATTGAATAATTTTAAATCATAAACCTAATGAAGGAATAATATTAATTGAAATCCTTAAATACCATGATTGTAAATTAATTCATGACATAGTATATAAAAATGTGCAGTAGATACACCACTCAAAAGATGTATGAGGTGAACATGACATTTATTTAATGAATTTAAAAAATGAGATGGGAATCCTTAACCTTGAGTTTCTATTCAAGTGAACTTCCTTTTACTTCCCATATAATAAACTTATGTTAATTTTATTATTTTATGAGAACATTTTTCATGTTTATAATTAATTTTATTTCGGTTTTTACTATATTTTATACAACAATTTAAACAATTAAGTTTATATTGGGTGTTTTGACCAAATTCGGTTTACGAGTCAAAAATAACTTTGTTGTGTAAAATATGGACAAAGGGTTAATTATATAACATGTCCATAATGATAATTATTTCATAATTATCAATTTTATACATTAATTATACTTTTAAAATCATCTATTGAATAAGGTTATGAAAAATGAATCAATGTTATGATCATGGAGATGATATGTCGTATGTATGCATGGGTAACGTTCTCATTTTTCAACGATCTTTATAGAAAGAAGGTAAGTAAAAACATATCATTCAATAATGATAATTATTTCGTAAATACAATTTTATATAATCATATATACATATATTTATATATATATAATTCTTGTGATGAAAAGTAATCACATCATGTTGAGGAGGCAGTAGTCCACATATCCACGAACGACTTTACCCCTTTTTAAGTGTTTAAACAAGAAAAAAAATATATAAATATTATATTTATAGAGATTTGGTTATTTAATTAATATAATATATAGCTTATTTATTTCAAATATTTTTAATTAAAACCATCCTTTATTTTTTCTATGTTTATTGTGAATGAATCACAACGCTTCAAGTGGGTGGTAGTCCACACATCCTCAATCGATGTCATCGTATTGACATAAAATGAAAAGTATTAAAGGTAGGTGTAATAAAAGGATTATATATGTATAAAACATATTAAATATAATATATATATATATTATAAATATATTTTCCATTTTAATGGAAACCATTATAGGTGGTAATAGAAAAATGAGAAACTGCCATTTTGTGAGGTAGTAGTTCGTCGTACAAAGAAACAAAATATTCATTACCCATTAGATGGAAATGTTTGTAAGTGTAGGTAGAAACATTATAATAAAAACATCTAATTTTATTAAGGAAACATTTTTTATACAACAATATAATAATAATAATATATTAAGGGTTGAAGAATGGAAATAAAAGAAAAGGGCTTGAGAAAGTTTGTTACCACTAAATGTGGTAACTACATATAGTTTGTAATAAAAGTATTCCTTAGATTTCTTCCTAAACAAGGGGATTATTCAAGGTATATTGGATGTATTTTGATAATATATATGGGTAGATATTTTCTAAACATTAGTGTCTTGTGAGGTGTGAGGAACAGGGAGAGTTGGTGGCCTATTATTGGGAAGGAAAAAGATTCACTTGGAATTTTTGGAAACAAGTTATGTGTACACATTTTATTACCTATAAAAAGACATAAAAACCAAAAAAAATAAAAAATTGAAGGTTATTGGATGATATATGGACATTTAATTGGGTTTGGACAAGTCTTTGGGTCATTTTCCCCTTAATATAATGGTTTAGTCCTTTATTGAGATTAATTTTATAATAATAATTTTAATTAATTTTAAAAAAATTCACTAATATTTTTAGTAATAATTAAAATTTATATCATTATAAATTATATATTATTATAATTCAAAATATTGAATCCATTTTTTGAAATTAAAATCTTATTATTGGTAGAAATTAATTTAAAATTCATCATGTAGGAGGGACGATAATGCGGGTTTTTAAAGTAAAAACTTCTAAATGTTTTCTATGTTTTAATAATAAATTTTAAATTGAAATTGATTATAATGAAATAAATTATATTAATTGATAATAATATGATTTAATTAAACTTTTAAATAAATTAAAATTATAATTTCACCTTATAACTAAATTAGATGAAAACAATTTTTTAACTAAAATTTGATATCTTAACTATTCATTAAAAATGAAATGTCTCATAAAAATTTTATAAATTCAACATAAACAAATTAATTTGTTTCAAACTAAAATATTAATATTATATTGACATATTAAATCAATTAAGTTATCAAAATTCGTATTTAAAATGGGTTATCCATTAAAAGAAGGTAAAATTTTCTTTATAAAATATAGGATTATATGTGTAGAATAGAGTTTGTTCTAACTTCAGTATATAAATCCTAATGGATTAATATCAAAAAAAATTGATTGAATATATAATATATATTAAATTACTATCATTCAATACTTTTAATTATTTTAATCTATTAGTGTAAAAAAATTATCATAAAAATAGTTTTCTATAAAAAAAATTTGTTTATATTAAATTACTTTATATATTATTTTATAATTAATTTCTAACTAATTAATTCATTATAAATCATAAATTTTCATATGTTAGTTCATACTATTCATAACTGCTAACATAATGGCTAGGTTATATCAGATAATACATTTTTATTTAGTGAAACTCAGTCTTGCATGTAACGGAAGCTATTAAAGAAGGTCACTCTTGCGTGTAACACAAGCTATCGTGGAAGGTCTCTCTTGTGTTTAATGCATGATTCCTCAGTGTTTCATACATTGAAATATAAATAATATATTTTTAGTACAAAATATATCATGATGTATCTGGGTATTATACTACCTTACACGTAGGGTATCACTTGTTATACACGCTGTCAAATACAAGGTTCTTACTTTAGGTTTTTGGGGCATCACATTCTCCCCAACCATATTTAAATAATGTCCTCTCATTTTTAACTCGATCAAGGTGATTTAATTTTTTATAGTTCTTATTTTTCAAATCCCACATCATGATAAGGGTTTATAAAACATCCTCCTAAAAAGAGAGAATGGAAAGTAAAAATGGTCACATTGACTACCATATAACTAGGTCTCTAAATAATAAAAAATCAATGGCATGTAAAGATACAAACATTAAGGAAAAGTGTAAATATCTATAAGGGTGAATGAGGTAATCAATCACAAACAATTTAATGATTAATAGAAATTGTATTCCCTCAAATCCATAAATATTTGATGATTTAAAATACCATCAGTTCAACAAAAATTAAGGTATTAGGGAAATATTATATTCTTAATTCATTTTCCTAATACTGGGTAATTCTTGTACAGACCATGAATATAGTGAAATATTTTTACATGATATATTTCAATTTAATATGAACAATCCTATATTTTTTTTTGTGCTTAGATCGAATTCTAATTCAAACCTTTACTATAAGAAATTAATTTCAGCTCAAAGCACTAAAATAAACTTTTAAAGGATCGTATTGCCTATAAAAGAGTGAAAAGTCTAGCAATTTTTTATTAAATTTCCTCCAAAACTAATAGGGTTTATAGATTAATATCCAATCCTCATAATTGATGCTATCAGTTCATCATTAATTTTTATTCATCAAATTGTTTAACAAATAAAATAAAAAAATTAACCAGGACATTGTACAGGTCAATAGTCAGTGTGAAACCCTTATCGTCCTTCGGTCATGGGTTTAAGACCCACGAACTTTAAATGTTTTATTATTCATCACCCATCTTATAGTTTGTTCTTTTCAAATGCGAAATTAATATAATTTCAAAAAATAAATCTAATGGTCATCCTTGAAATATGGTTAATCACTAAATAGCCTTTAACTATGGTTTTCAATACAACCCCAGTACATGAATACTCCATAAATTTATTTCACATAGGTCCTTCCTTAGCCTAATGTTTATTCATAATATCATTTGTAGGGTATCTAAATCACGACAACTTATTTTTAATTCTAAAAAACCTCAGGTTTAACCTTGATCATTCATTGTCATTATCCATTCAAATTCTTCCTAATTGTTTCTAAAGTAGATGTGTATTATCCTATGAATATCCCCTGGTAGTTTCAAACAAGGTGTGTAGTAAGGCCCATTTTTTTGTACTAGGTTACCATGATTCAGGCTTGGAACACCTTGTTAGATTTATTACTCCTAGTTACATCTATTACAGAATCACATCCCCTTGTTGTATCCAAATAGGGATGTATTTCTTGGAAGACCCAAAAAATCTTTATCTTACCAAAATTATAGGATGTTATTTTACACTCATCCTAAAATTTTATCTTAGGGTTATGTTCCCAAAACTATTTTTTTCTAAATATATTTTTCATGGTTTCTAATAAACTTCAATCGATACAAACTATAGAGACTCGAACCCATATACAACGGAGATAATGTCTGCTACTAATTACATAGGCATTATTACAAGTAATAAAATCTTAAAGGAACAAGAGTTTAGTATTCTTGTTTAACCAAATGCATAAATTAATCTTTTATTATAAATGAATACATTATTTACAACTTATTTTTTTTCTTTCTTATAACTAAAAAACTTCAAGTATAACATTATTCTAACTAGTAAATCCCTTTATACCATTCATAGTATGCAGCTTGGATTCCTGGGGAATGGAACATAATAAGGGTGAGATCAAATTTTCAGTAAGGGTGATGTGTAATAGGAATAAATAATGAGTAAATTAGAATAATAGTTATTTCATAGTAAATAACTAAATACACATTCTAAATAATTAATATATAAAGAAGGAACTGCATAAACAATATGTAAAGGTAATAACTAGAAACACATTCCATTCAAATAATAAACTGGGAATGAGATTCATCCATAGATGTTTTCATTTGAAAACTTCATAAATATTAAATAATGAATCAAAATGAAGGAAATTATTAATTATTAGACTTCATGTCTCAGGAACATGAAAACCTATATTAGAGTGATCTATCCTATCGACAAATTTAAAATATAGATAGAAACCCATTTAATTTTTGAAAATTATTTGTCTCATGAGAACCTATCGATGAATTGAGGATCTATATAATGTCCAAGATCTACCCATAATTGCATGTCCAAATTATTCTTCATATGGAGTAATATATTTAATTAATAAACAATATTTATTATCAAATATCCATATAGATTAAATAATACTGAATTATCAATATTTCCCCAGATAATAAAATAATAATAAAATTAGACATCATATGTAAAACGGAATACACTTTATAAAATAGTAATATCTATGATAAATGAAATGGATAACTTTGGTGAAATTAAATTTTCAATGATCATAGGATATTTAATACCTCAAGGGGACTAAAAAATGAATCAAGGAAGTTATTGTGAATACTATAATTTTCCAAATAAATAATAAACCACCCAAAATAATAATAAGGATGGTATCAATTCAACACATCACAAGTGGAGTAAAAATAATTTTTTTTTATGGTGAATGAAAATATGATAAAATGAACTTTTAAGAACATTATTGAGGAAAATATCTTTTTATTATGAAAACCCTTTTGAAAAACCTTTTCTTTGACTGTCACTTATGAAAAAAGTTCTTTTAAAAGTAACCATTACGTATGAAAATTAAGCTTCAATGAAATGATGGAAAGTAAATCCATACATTCCATACGAGTTAAAAGAATATTCCTTTTTCATGGTAATTTGTTTTGAAAAATTCCTTGTTCGGAAAATGATAAGAAGATTCCATTGAAAAAATTGGCAATAAAAAAATATTAAAAGTGTATTTAAAAAATAATTTTAATAAAATTTTTATAAGTATTTCTATAAAATATGTTTTTTAGAAGAAAAAATGTTCTCCGAATAAAGAGGGAATGAAGTTGGGTTTTCTTAAAAACATTTTCAAAACACTTTGAGTACCAATGAGTGGAAAAATAGTAATAAAACATGAAAAGGTCATGAATTACCAGAGGATGGGAAAATTAAAGGGATTATTGAACAATGGTAACCTTAATTCCTTAAAATTAAATACCATTGAATGATAATTAAAGTTATTATTGAGGAAAATAATCTTTAAACATTCCAATGTGTCCCATACTACTTCGAAACATTTTAAATCATAAACCCCATGAAGGAAAAATATTAAATAAAAGCATTAAATAACATATTGATAAATTAAATAATGATAATATATATATATAATTGTGATGTAGATACACCACACATAATATTTAAGTGGTGAACATGAAATTTATCTCAAATATGTAAAAAGTGATATGAGAATCCCTTACCTTGAGTTTCCTTTCGGGTTAATGCCCTTTAAAATCCTGTATAATTAACTTATGGTAATTTCATAATCTATTTAGAACATTTTTTATGTTTTAAATTTACTTTTATTTCAATTTTTACTATATTTTATACTACTATATATAAAATAAAATTTATGGCGTGTATTTTGACCAAATTCGGTTTATGTGTCAAAAATATATTTTATAGGTCAACTATGGTCAAAGAGTTCATTGTATAAAATCTCCAGAATAATAACCATAAAATAATTATCATATTTCTACATTAATTATACTATAACAAAAATCAATAAATATGTTTATGAAAAATTAATCAATGTTGTGATCATGGATATGGTAGGTCATAGATATGCATGAGTAACGTCGTCATTTTTTTATTATAGTTTTGGAAAGAATGTAACCAACACCGTATATTTTCCGAATGATAATTATATCATAAATAACATATTATTTAATCATATAGAATTATATATAGAATTTTTTAGATGAAAAAGGAATCACATCATGTTGAGGAGGTGGTAGTCCATGCATCCACATACGATGTTATCACTTTTTAAGTTTGTGAAAGGGTAATAAAAAAGATATATATTCATATAATATATTTATATAAAGTTAATTATATTATGAATATAATATATTGGTTATTTATTTCACATAATTTTAATTTAAATCATATTTTTTATATGTTCCATTTTTGTTGTGAATTAATCAAAACGCTTTGAGGGGGCGGTAGTCCACACTTCCTCAAACGATGTTTTCGTATTAACTTAAAATGGAATGTATTAAATTTATGTGTCATAAAAGGATTAAAGAAGTATAAATACATAATAAATATCATATATATAATATCTAAATATATTTTCCATTATAACTGCCACCATGAGAGGTGGTAAGGGAAAAATGAACAATCATCATTCATGAGGCAGTAGTTCGTCATACAAAGAAACAATATGTTTGTTACCAATTAGATGGAAGTGTGTTTAAGGTTAGGTCAAAAAAATAACATAAAAATCATATTATATTTAGGATAGTGGTTTTTTTATATAAGAAAATAATAATAATATATTAGGGGTTAAATAATGGAAAAAGGTAAAGAGATTGAGGAAGTTTGTTACCCCTTTTCCAGGTAAATACTTTTGGTTTGACCAAAATACTTACTTGTATTTATTCATGACCTTGGGGATATTTCAAGTTCGATCAGATGGATTTTGGGAATATTTATGGTTATATATTGGATTGTGATAAGAGGTTTTAGAGGTGTGAGTAATGGGGATATATGGTGGCCATTTATAGGAAGGAAAAGGAAATACTTGGAATTTTTTAAAAAACGTTATGTGTACACAAGTTATTACATAAAAAAAGTCATAAAAAATAAAAAACACTCAATAATGGATGTTTCATGGAATAATTATGTCCATACCATGGGTTTTATACAAGTTTCTTAGTTATTTGGTCCCCTATGTTGAATGTTTAGTCCTTTATTAAGCATAATTTTACCTTAATAATTGTACTTAATTTTAATAACTTTCAATAATCATTTTGGTCAAAAAAAGTTTATCTTATTAAAATTTATAAATTCTTCTGATTTTAAATATTCAAACCGTTTTTCCAATTTCAAATCATATAAGTGGAAGAAATTAATTTAATCATCCGGTGGGTGGGATGACAATATGGGTTTTTAAAGTAAAAATGTCTAAAAGTTTGCTAGGTTTTCATGTTCAATTTCAAAGTGAAATTGATTAAAGTTACATATATTATATTAATTGATAAAAAAATTATCTAATTAAAAATTAAAACTAATTAAATTTATAATTTAAACTTATAAATAAATTATATGAAAAAGCAATTCTGAAATAAAATTCAATATTTTAACTATTCATTAAAAATGAAATGTTTCATAAAAATATAAAAAAACACCCTAACCTAATTATTAATTTTCTATTTCAGTTATGAAGTTTATTTTTTACATATTAAATCAATTAATGTTTCAAAATTGATATTTAAAATGGGATCTTCGTTAAAAGGTGGTAAAATTTCCTTTATAAAATATAGGTTTTTATGTGTAAACAAGAGTTTGTTCTTATCTTATATATATAAAACCTAATGGATAAATATAAAAATATTTTATTGAATATATATTATATATTAAATTAATATAATTCACTAATAATAATTAATTTAATATATTAGTGTAAAATAGCTTTTTGAGCACAACAATAGTTTTCTATAAAATTATTCACATTACATTCAAAATATTATTATATTCATTTATAATTAATTTGTAACTAATTAACTCATTATAAAACATAAATTTTCATAATTTATTTAATACTATTAATAACCTATAACATAATGTCTAATTTATATCATATAATACATTATTATTTGGTGAAACTCAGTCTTAAATGTAACACATGTTATCAAGGAAGGTTTCTCTTGCATGTAACGCAAACTATAGAGGAATGTATCTATTTTTTGTAATGAAATATAACTCGTTGTTACGTGAATTGAAATATATATAATAGATTTTAAATATTAAATATATTTTAAATTATTTGGATATTGTATTACCTATGGATGTGGTATCGTGTGTCATACATGGTATCGAATACAAGGTTCATAATTTATGTTTTCAGAGAATCACATCTATGGATGGTTATTATGATGGATTAAATTTTTATATATTATATTTATGGAATAATTATTCTTCTAAATTTATAATAACATATATGCCTTCTTACCTTCTAAACTATTTCTAATTAGTAAATTCGCTCATGCGTACGTGTAGACCACCACCTCCATGAATCAATGCGGTTTTATTTTTGTTTATGATTTGATTGGATGGTAGTAATGATTTATTTAATAAATATATATGGTATAAATGAAATAAAAATTATTTATAATTGTTAAATTATTATTTACTTTTTATTTCTTCCATCTATCAAAATGTTAAAAGATTGTTCATGCGTAAGGATGATCTAGCATCTCTATAAATGGTGTAATTCATTTTTGTATCTACCTTTTAGGGATGAAACTAAATATTTACATAATGAATTTATAATATATTTATATAATTATGAAAATTATTGATATGATAGTACCACTATCAAATTACATGTACCAAAACCACTGAATAAAAAAAACAAGAGATGCAAACTAGTTATCACTCGAAACAACAATTTTAATAATGTATTGGTAATAATTGGGTGATAAATTGTTTAATTAAATAAAATGTGATTACATATATAGGATTATTATCCTATAATATATGAATATTTTTTAAACTCGTGGTTTGAACAAATTTTAATTATTTCTTACATAAGGTAAGAGTTTTATGTTATAATCTCATTGTTTATATTGATTGTTCATGATTGAGTTTTTGATGATGAAATATTATGAACTCATTCTCAATAAAATAATTAATGTTATTTAATTCTCTTTATTTATGGAAGATTCATGTTTTACATTCATATTCCTCACATTAAATACTCATGATCCTATAATAATTCTTTCAAGGAAAAAATGACATTATCTCTCTCTTCGGTTGAAAATCCTTTCTCTTCCATGTCAATGTTTTCTAAAAATATTTACTATAGGGTTTTTAATATTCTAATATAACTATTTAAATAAATTTTTATCAGTGATTTAATTTTTTAAAAAAATTAAATGTAATCAACTAATCATTTTCTTAACTATGTACTTTTTAATTTTTTATAAAAGTATGAAAGATGTGGTTTCATTTAACTTATAAGAAAAGGAATGAATTTCCCACCACAATTAAAACTAATTTATTTGAAGATTATTTTAAAAATTCCCAACATTATTTTAATATAAAATGTTTTTTATAATATTTGTTTATTTTTTATATTTTAAAGAACCTATTTCAAAGTAAAAAGGGATATTTTCATCAAGAAACATTCCAATTGATCTTTAAATGTGTTTTCATATAAGATAACATCCATTGATATTATTAAAAAAATAGAGGATATGATCCAATTATATCATCCTTATTATTTCACTGGATTAAATATTATTATAATGAACGTATGTTTATGAAAAATATTTTTTTTCCTTGGGTTATGCTATGATAAAATGATGAGGTTTTATGAAACTCTTTTCTTTCCCAGATATTATGCAACAATGAAATATTTTCAAAAGTTCTTTCCTTTTAAAGGGTTATGATATGATTAATGTTTTATTATCCTCTCTTACACATATTTATTATTTTCATTATGTAATTTCTGGTCTTGGAATTATATATCCCTCCAATTCATTATTTAATGATGGATATCTCATGAGAGAAAAAGTACTGTAATAGAAAGTGAACCCATTTCAGAAAGGAAATCAATCCTCTATGAAAGTCTTGGGAGGGAACCTTGAATACTAATACATATTTGGGAGTGAACCTAATACACTATTATAGTCTTGGTAGTAATACATTACCATAAAAGAAATTATTTTTTATGCTTATTTATATTAAATAAATCAATGTCTTTTGAAAATATTATAACCTCATGACTCATTTTCTTTAATTACATTATGATTAATTTTTTATAAACTACCAAGATTTATTCCATGACCCAAGATTATGATATATTATATGCAAGATATGGTTTTCAATTATTATGATAATGTTCTCATACCCTTATTCTCATTTTATGTTTAATTGATCATTGGTATCTCCCTTGTTTACTCTTACTATGAATATTATCCCACCCTTTATTATGGTCTCTTTAGTTATGTTATAAAGAAAGGTAATAAGTATGATGTGCCTATGAAGGGTTTTAGTTATGATGAACTTAGTGGTAGATGCTTTACTACATTTATAAACTAGTTTTTATGTATTCATGATTCCAATGATACTAGACCTATAAAATTTTCACATGGATCATTGTGTTATGTGATGAATATTCATATAATAAGATGTAATGCCTATGTATGAAAATTTTGTGTTTTTATACTTGCATTAATGAAAATATTATTAAATGAGACATGAATATTTATGATGGGTTTTCTATATATTAATGAATTTTATAATAAAACTATACATCACAAAATCTATAAAAACATTTTAAGTTAACTCAAAATAAAATTATTTGTATTGAAATTTGTGAAAAAACAGATAAAAATTTACCTTTTAATGAATATAAGAAAGTAAAAAATGTTAGGTATAAAAGAAAAAAATACTTTATTTTAAGTGGAATTCTTTATAGGCCTATCGAGTACCCATATGGGGCCTTCGAGTATTTAGTGGCCCCTAAATCCCACCACGCATGTTCCAGAGAGACCAGGTACCCCTTACCCACCAACATGGTACTTGGTTATACCTAAATATTAAGATACATGGGATAAATACTTAAAACTATACTCAAAACCAATTGGAAATATAGATAAACCTAAACCCCATCATGAATCACTTATAAATCCATCATTATATATCTAATTTTTTGTCTGAATTTCTAAAATAAATATGGCCATGTATCAAGAAACAAAAAATCAAATTCCATGAAATTCCATAACTAAATTTCCTAAAAAATCAATGATTGGGACTAAGTTATTACATATATTTTTGATCACTCTCTTACTATTTCTTCAAAATAACTTCATGTGTATAAATACTCCAAAGTGTTTTAAAAGAAATAAAAATAAAAAATATTCCTTTTGTTGTGGATACAGAAATGAAGTCTTGAAAAATAGAATTACCTTGAGTATTGGATGATAGCAGATAATGTAACATTCCATGTGATATAAAGAGTTTAAATGAATTTGATAAGTACATAGGGGGTTACTTTTTATTTCTTAATTATTTTTATCTTAATATAAAATGGGCATGATCAAAATAGATTGGTGATATGAAGATGAAATCAAAGAAAATAATTTTTTTATTGATTATAACACAACATACTTATTGATTCACTATATTATTATAAATAATATTCCATGATTTTTATTAAGGATGGAATCATGGTGATGATATTGAAAAATGAAAAAATGATTACTATGGGAAAATAAATAAGAGGAATAATATTTCATATAGGTTTTGTTTAAAATTAAATGTGGTTCAGTTTGAATGAGAAGAATAAATTTTCAAATAAAAAATATAAGATAAATTAGATAAATAAATGTGACCAATTTACCTCATATAAAATATATTTGAAATTGACCTATTTTTAATAGAGAAAAAGATTTGACATACTAAATATCTAAAAACATGATGTGTTTCAATTAAATATTTATTGATTTATTTATTATCAATAAAATATTAAACATGTAATCTACATATGGTTTGAAATTCTACAAAACATGAGCTTTAGGTCATAGTTTCACAATTTATGTATTTTCATTCATCGAGAGGTGAAAATGTGTATCACTATTTTGAGACTTTTGCAATCAATTAATATTAAGTATATATGTTTTTTATATATTTATAATTTTAATGATGTATTTGAATATGAATATTTTATATGCGGTAAAATGATTATTTATATTAAAACATATCATTTAAAGGCTTGGAATGAGTTTTGTGATTATTTTAGTATTAGAAAATCAAATGTCTATATTAGAAAAATATCGATGTTATTTTTTCAAAAGGAATAAAATACATGTTTTAAGAATGTCTTAGAAATTTAATGGTTTGGTTAAAATAAAAAGTTAACAAAAATAAGATATAATTTAAGAATAATTGATATAATAAATTTGTATAACTATGTTAAAAATGTAAATGTCTATTCTATATTTTTTATATAAAAATTTATGCATAGGATATGTTTGAATATGGTTTATAATGTTTTGGTTATTTTTGATGTCCCTATATAAAAAAAATTTAAATATGAATAACTATATAGTAAATGTTAAATTTATTATGTAATTATTTTTATTTTGTAAATTTATCAACTAATGTGATAATTTTTTCAACAAGATATATCATATTTTTCACTGTGTGTGTGTATATCCATGTAATGTAAATTATTATTTCAATGTTTTAATGTATATTATTGTGATTATTATGTGTTTCTTTTTAAGAAAGAAGTTGGTTTTTTAGAGATCATTTGTGTGAGATATATATTTCTTTAATGGTATGACAATGTTGTTCATGAGAAAATTAAAATTTTGAAATCTCAAGTAAGTTTGATATAGAGCTTCAAAGATACACAAGTTTTGT
This sequence comes from Viscum album, assembly GCA_963277665.1. Lineage (NCBI taxonomy): Eukaryota > Viridiplantae > Streptophyta > Magnoliopsida > Santalales > Viscaceae > Viscum > Viscum album. The sequence goes on along the minus strand of OY728159.1, from coordinate 19,557,428 downwards.
TTAATTAAAATCATAGTGATTATTTTAATATATCACGGTTGATTCTTATGTTTTAACAAATAGAGAAAAATTGTCGATATTTTAAGAGATCATTGAATGATTTATTAGAATGTTTATGTATCACCTAGATACAATGGTAATAACACTAAATGGGTGAATTGGTAGTACCTATTCATTTTGAAAATTATTCCTTTAAAATTAAACTCTTTTGATCGGTTAATATTGAGACCCAGGATTCTCATACATAGAAATTACATCCTTTTTTATTAATATTTAATAATTTACACAAGCACATAAATGAGGACCATAATAGTTTAGTGTCTTTGGAAACATGGGAACACAAACATATGGTCCATAGGTAAAATACATCATCTCCTACTATTATTTTCACAAATTGATCCCATGTTATACATATAGTACATAATATATTTATTCAAATCCTGAGGGAAGGAAAAAAAATAAAGAGAGATCTTAGGTTCTCATTAAGGGTAAACATGGGAGATTCTTTGGCATATCATGATCATAAGAGCATTTTAACAAGTTCATAATATTTGAAAAACCATACCCCACATATCAAAGAGAATAATATGAATCATAGAATAAGAGAATAATATGAATCATTGAATAATGATTCGTAGTTCATAAGACATGAATCATAAGATAATCAATGAACATGATCATAGAGAGAAGAACATTGGCATAATACATTTATTTTTGGAATACACATAAGCATGGAAAATTATTTCCATATTAGTCATGGATTATTGTCAAGTATATCATATTGAAATGGGTTCACTTCCCAAACCATCATAGTTATCATGGTTTACTCCCAAGATTATCACAGTGGGAAAATACCCTTATTGAACTAGGATCACTCCTTATTACAAGCATGTCTATCTCATGTGATATAAATTTTTACCCAATACATTGGAGGGAGATATATGTCCCTCCCTTCTAATAATGAAAACCATATTTATTGTTCCACAAGATCATAAAACATTAACCATATCTTAACCCATGAAATGAAATTGGTTTTTAAATCATTTAATTGTATCATAACATAAAGAAAAGAGATCGATTTCATGATCATTTCAACATATAATCAGCTATGAAAAAATGAGGATGTTTCATAAGAATGTTATCATTATATAACCCATGGAAGAGAAATAGGTATCATATAAATCAATAAATTGTAAACATAATCCACTAATATAAATAATGATAATGGTATCCTTGGATCATATTGTAGGAACTGGGGTGGCAGCAGAAGCCGGTGGGATGGGGATTTAAAACACATTCATCACTGGGATAACAGAACATGTTGTCACCAATGATCTGAGCCCCGATACAGTCGAAGGACCTCACATAAATTAAACAAGTGCATAAATTAAAACTATAAAACATACATGTACCAATATAAATATGAGATCTACATCAACTTTTCATTGGTGATTGTTTCATGAAGGATCCATATCTGGATCCCTCTAGATCATACACACACACATAAAAAAACTATCAAAGTGTCGATCATCAGATTTTGGGTACTAACACGACAATCCAATGATGTGTTAGATGCCCCAATGATCATGGAATTGAAATACCTTCGATGCATGGGGAATAACTTGATTAGATATCTTAGATCTATGGCTTATTTCTTTAAAAAGAGTGATAGTAGAGATATGCTATGGATTTCTCACCATGAATAGTCTGAAGCATAAGCTTCTCTCCACTTATTTATTGTGGATGTCTAAAATACCCAGTAAGGTTCCCGACCCCCATTTATTTAACATCCCCTAAATAAATAAATATGAAGAATTATAGTATGCCATAAATATTTATTTAATATTTTATCACATACTTGTATTATATGAAAATATACTAGGTGATAAACCTGACTCATTAACTTCACTCATAATTTTCTCTTAATATTAAACAAACCTAGAATATTAATATAATAATAATTTAGATTAATATTATTCCTAAAATTATATAACTTCTAATTACATTTAATAACTAAATTCCATATGAGTTATTTGTTACCTGAATAATATGAATTTATTTATTTATAGGTGATCGATAACATTGAAAACACTCAGATTCCATGGTGGGTCCCTCCATTCCCAATATACCTATTTAACTAAATGTGGAGACTTCTTTAATATGTTATTGGGTGTGACCCTCAAGTCACTAATCTCAATAATAGTGAATAAAATCCACAGACCAGGAGAAAATTCTAGTTACCCATAAAGACCCCTATGGAGATAAGGATTGTCATAGAAATGAAAACCAACCTACAAACATGTATTGTGCACTATAATCTATTTATATTTAAATATATCATAAATAGTGAATCACACTTGTTTTATCTTCCTTTTCTTGGTTTATTTTTTTTTATTCTAATTGGATGGATTTTCCGTTAAACTACATTGTCCAAAGACTTATAAAGGTATAACCATTCTGATTAACCATGCCTCTGATATATAACTTACTTAAATTATAGGAAACAATTCCTTTCATGATCATTCAATCAATGTCATACCACCAATGAAGAACCCAACACAGGCTACCACGCCAATATTTTTGTATCATTGTTTTTTCCTTTCATCAAAGTACGCGATAAAATTTCATACATAGGTAATGATCTCATGGATACCAATACAAATTTTCATAGATAGGAACAACTACTCACACCTGAAACATGTGGTTTTCCTATTAGAGGGTATGTCATCATGATCTTACTACTAGATATCACCATGTGTGAACATCATGAGAAGTAGTCTCAATCTTTATGATCCCCCAGTATTAAACATTCACACATCTAATGTGTCTAGTCAGTATGATGTATCTATATCATATGACCTTTTTTTAAGATTAATGTCATGGTATCTTGAGTTTTTCATTCTATCATGGGATCTTCTATATCCATTTTATATGAAAATTAGTCTATGGACATTACTATTTAAAATTGGATGTAGAAAATTCTAAACTATAATGGTAAGAATATATAATTTATATCTAACAATATACAAGATATGGAAATAAAAGTTATTATTCTTATTGGGTCTAGGGAACCCACTATTACAACACTCCCACTTTCACTTGAGACAACTTGTTAACAAATCGTGTTAGCCCTCACATAACAAAGATCATGTTTCTACAGAGTCATGGATTTAATGGTTAGGTCTACCATATTTCCGCCTCATCATTATTCTACTATATGTGACCTTATATCCTAGAGTTAAACTTCTCAAGATATGGTACCCCGAGTATATCCCTTTTTCCACTATCAAAGCTTGACATCTTGTATAAGGACCCAGCCTTATTACATTACTTAATCATGAATTTATTCAATAAATCACTTCCTTTAAGTTTTATGATCTTTTTATGTTTAGAGATTTAGATAATTGGGACATAATACATTCATAACATTACACATTAATATAAAGTGGATACCATAAAAACACTATTCATTTCTTCCAAAATATAAAACTTTCAAATATAATATTATTTTATTTAAAAATTATTCAATCTTTTAACTTGGATTTTTTCTTTGCCTTACTCATCCTTATAACCTATGAAAATCATTTAAAACTTGGGATGAGTGCAAAAAGCTCAGTAAGGGATATAAAAATAAAGAAAGTCCATGAATACTTGTAACATAGGAAAACATTTTCAAACGGCATACTTGTTACCCATATATAGGTACTTTGTGTAACATGATATTTCCCCAAGATCCCAAAAAAAACTTAATAAAATAAATGTAACCATAAAGTTATCTTGTGGAATTACTTAAATAATCTTGTAACCCTCTCAGGTACATTATAATTTGTAACCCTCATGGCTACCTTACAATTTGTGTAACCATCGCAGTTACACTTGGAGTAACTATATGTCTGACCTCAAAATTACACATACCCAATACATTGGAGGTAGATATAGGTCCCAAAATTCATCATAAACAATTCCAAATAACTAGAAAATAATCATACAACATGAATAATTTCATAAAAATATTTCTTTTTGAATTTTGTAAAACAGGATTTTAAAAGAGGATTTTAAAAGAAAAGTTCCTTATAAATATTATATAACTAAAGAGAGACTTAATGGAGAGGATGAAATATATATATACACTATAAATACAAATAATTCATCATAATATAAAAAAAAATTCATCACAAAATTATTTTTAATACCATATAAATAATAGAGTAGAAGGTTAACATAAAGAGTGGAAATTGGGTTTAGAATTCCCTTACGCCGGGTTTGTCTTACTTCAAACTCATTTAAAACTCATATATGATGGTTAAAAGAGTTTTATTAATATCTTACAGAAACATATACATATTTATAAGACGTTTTATGACCATTTCATTACATCATGTAACCCTTTAATTGTTAGTATTTTTTTCATTGCATCGTTTTGGATGTGTTCTTTAAATGACTTCCAGGATCGGTTCATGATGGATATTCATGTCAATTGGGAGTGAAACTACCGAATTGTAAGGGAGTAGTATTTACATATTTCTAAAAACATAAATTATACCATTTATCATTTTGAATTCTGACATGAGGATGTTTTATAAGTTAAAACATTATTGATTTTTATTTAGGTCATTTTGGCGATTCTTCGATCGTAAATAACTCATTTGTTTTACAAATTTATAACATGTGCATAAAAGGATTCTAGAACCTTCCTACAATTGCCTATAGGCCTTCATTTTTTATTTATTTTGATGATACACCTTTCAAGGGGTGAGGTGGAACCATTATAAGGCCCGTAGGCGTAAGTATTACATGGCTTGTTGTCCTTAGAGGAATTCATGGCCCGTAGGCTTCAAACATTACATACAGCCCAGACTAACTACTTGGAACTGCTCCTCCCAAGCATCTTAATCATGAAATCATCTCTCCACCTTCGCATGGATGTTCGGCTAGGCTTTCCCATGCATGCATAGGCTTGTCCCGATGGTAGGTGTCATACCCTCTCATTTTTTCAATCTATTTAGCTTCTACAATAGTGAATGTCCCTTGCTCATCCTCTTTCTAGAACTTGTTCCTTATAGTTTTTCTAGTTTTTATTTGCACTTAAGGTGGCCCGAAGGCATTAAGGTGGCCCGAAGGCCTTGAGGTGGCCCAAAGCCCGTACTGACCTGAAGGCTTGGGTAGCCCGAAGGCCTTAAAGGACTCACGGACCAAATCGGTTGCCCGAAGGCCCAAATGGGGGAATATTACCGATTTCTACAGTGCCAAATAGTACTTTCTATAGTTTACACTATGGTACTATTACAGTTCCCTCTATAGTGCTGCTACAGTACCCCTGAAAATTATGTCTCCGCTTGGATTTGATCTCGGGTCTCCTGGATGTACTTAAGGATTCCTCACCAACTGGGATGAGGCTCATGTTCCAGAACCTTATATAAGATATAATACACAAATTGTAATTTGTTTCAACCATAGAAATGGTTTCATGACCTGTCTGGAAGAAAGTAAATGAAAATTGAAATCACATCATCCACGATGTCTGTAAATCGACACATCACGGACAATGTTTTAATTTCTTGAATCAGTGGGAGTGGAGAATAAGATTGATGAATAATTTTCCATGAACATGAGAATATAAAGAATATAAAAGATTATGGAGCTTTCATTACTCATGGATGATAGGAGTGGAAGAGAGTATAATAAAATAAAAGGAAATGAAAGGAAAACACATGAAAATGAAAGAAGATTATTACCCCTTGATCTCTTCTCCTTGAGGTCCTCCTAAAGGCCATTGTTTTTGGCCTTTGGATGAGACCAGAAGCTCTAGGAGGTGGGGAAGAACCTTAGGAGTAGTATTGGGAGGAACTTAGGTAAGGGTCAAGGCTTGAGAGGTGTGGGAGGAAGAGGGTAATGAGGGTGGTATTTATAGTGGAGGAGAGGAGGTATTTTTCATTATTTTAATCATTATTATAATATTTTGTCTCATGACTATGAATAATCATAATTCATGTGACCCCAAATAGTAATAATTACATGTGAGTTTGAACCAAGTGGTCTTACATCACTTATGAGGTCATAAATAGTGTATTTAACTGATAATTTGAATATATGGTATTTTACCGTATTTCACTATTCATCAAAAATTCAAAAATTTCAGAAAACTCCCAAAAATTTACTCTTACCATTTTTTGACATGTAGTATTCAAAAAAGAACTCCATTTTTTGAAAATAATTATCTAAATATTATTATATTAATTTTTAAATAAAACCATACTTTATTAAAAAAAATTAATAATTTTAAAACTGTAACTGATTTTATATCACATTGAAAAATTAATCAATAAGTCATTATATTAAAGACTTAATAAAATAAAATAATAATAAAATTTACTATTCATTAGGATCATATTACTATTCATAAGGGTATGTTAGTATTCATAAAAAAAACAAGTTGGTTCCATCAAACTGCAAATAACTTACTGAAGACAATTGTAGATGACTATTTTTCAAAATTAAAAACATAGATGTAGAAAAAATATGTTTCAAGGATAGTTATAAATATCTACTTAAAACAAAGTTTCATGTATTTCAATTTATTATTAAAAACCTTGGAGTCTTACATTATCCCCACCTTCTAGAAATTTTGTCCTTGCAATTTTATTTAATTATTAAATAGGTGAGAGTATTTTTACCTCATAGCATTTTTAGACTCCCATGTTGCTTATTCAACCACATGGTTTCTCCACAAAACCTTTTCCTAATGTATTACCTTATTCTACAATACATGTTTCCTTTGATCAGGAATCTGAATAAGTTTCTCTTCATAAGAAAGGTTCTCTTGCAATTGAACTACTTTCAGTCTCAAGACATGAGATGAATCTAGCACATACTTCCTCACCATTGAAACATGAAAAACATTATTTAACTGAGATAAAATCAGAGGCAAAGATACTTGGTACGCAACTATTCCAACTTTCTCCAGGATTTTAAAAGAACCGATGAACCGTGTACTTAGCTTTCCTTTCTTCCCAAAACGCATCACACTTTTCCAAGGAGATGTTTTAAGGAAAACATGGTCACCTACCTTGAGAGATGATTCTTTCCTTATATTATCTGTATTACTTTTCTTCCTACTCTGAGCTACCCTCATATGCTATTGGATCATCTTTACTTTCTCAGCCACTTCCTCTACTAATGTTGGCCCCATAAACATTCTTTCACCGACTTCATCCAAAAATGCTGGAGTCCGACAATACTTCCCATATAATGCCTCAAAAGGTCCCATTTGTATACTAGAATGAAAACTGTTATTATAAGAAAACTCAACTAAAGAATGATTTTGATCCTAACTTCCCTGGTAGTCCATTGAACAAGCTTGAATCATATCCTACAAAGTTTAAATCGTTCATTCTGAATTCTCATCTGATTGAGGATGAAAAGTTGTGCTGAAATTTAATTATGTGCCCAATGACTTCTGAATCCCCTTACAAAAGTTAGAAGTGAACCTATGATCTCATTCAGATATAATGGAAAGATGAACTCCATGTAACCTGACAATCTCTTTGAGGTACAATCAAGAAATATGATCCAAAGACATTGTATCTCGAATAGAAAGAAAATGATCAGATTTTGTCAATCGATCAATAATAACCCAAATCGCATTGTTACCTAGAGAAGTATTAGTTAGTCTCACTGTGAATTCCATGGATATATTCTACCATTTCCACTCTATAACTGGAAAAGGATAAAGCATCCCCTTCGGTAACTGCTGCTCTTCTTTAACCTATTTACATGTCAAACATTTCACAGTAAATTCTGCAATATCCCATTTCATTTTATCCCACCAGTAATACTCCCAAAGGTCTTTATACATCTTAGTATTTCTAGGATGAACTGAAAATGGATAACTATAAGCTTCACACAACAATTCTTTCTTAAACTGGGAAACACAAGGCACACAAACTTTTTCCAAATCTTAACACACAATCCTTATCAAGGTTAAATTCTGGAAACTTACACATTTTAACCAATTCTACCTTTTTTGGTAGATCATGGTATTCCTTTTTCTCTTTCTTAATTCTATTTTATAACATTAATGAACCGAAACTTGAAAAAAAAACATAGGTTTTTCCAACACCAACAACTTCTAGTCCAAAATTCATCAAATCATTAATCAAGGGATCATGTTCCAAACGTAACAAAGTTAATAATGCATGATTTTTTCGACTCATGAAATCTACCACTTTGTTTGATTTTCTTGGATGGTAATTGATCATGAAATCATAATCCTTTATAAGTTCAATTTATCTTCTCTACTTCATGTTTAGTTCCTTCTAAGTGAATATATACTTTAGACTTTTATGGTCAGTATATATTTGACATTTGGATCCGTATAAATGATGCCTCTAAATTTTCAAAGAAAAAACCATAGTTTCTAATTCCAAATCATGTGTGGGATAATTTAACTCATGGGGTTTTAGTTTTATTGAAGCATAATAAATTACCTAATCATTCTACATCAAAAAATAACCAAGCCCATTCAAATAATCATAATTATAGATGAAAAACTCACTATTTAGGGAAGGCACGAACAAAACTGGAGCATTGAACAATCTCTTATTTAGTTCCTGAAACCAAACATCACATTATTCTGTCCAAATAAATTTAACCCCTTTTGATGTTAACTTAGTTAGCGAGCATGATAACTGTGTAAAGTTTTTAACAACCCATCGGTAATAACCGGTTAATCCAATAAAACTTCAAATCTCTGTAACATTTGTAGGTCTTGGCCATTCATCAACAACTTTTGTTTCAATAGGATCAACTATTATTCCATCCTTATTCACAATTTTCACAAGAAAAGAAATCTATTTCAACCAAATATCACACTTGATGAATTTTCCATACAGTTTCTTTTCCTTTAAGGTTTGTAAAACAACCCATAGATTTTTTTCATGCTCCTCTTTATTTTTAGAAAAATCTAGAATTTCATCAATAAACACAACCAAAAACTTATCCAAGAACTCATGAAATATTCTATTCATAATATTAATGAATAAAACAGGTGCATTAGTTAATCCAAATGTCATAACAACAAATTCATAATGCCCATATCTAGTACTACTACTACTAATTATTGTTTATTTATTGCATAGGGAAAAAAGAGTACAAGGAAGGTTAAGGGAGCCTTAAATAGTGAAGACTGAGGGAATCCCCTATAACAAGGTTCTCCCCCTTAGTGCACAAAGGGTTTGTACATGAAAATAAAATGGTACCTGTAACATGGGTAGACAAAGAAGCAAGATGGTCCGCCACCTTGTTCCCCTCACGCCAAGTATGGAGCATTCGGATGTTATTTTTGAGCAAGCCTTTACATCTTTTGATAATGTAAGATATTGACCAAGGGTTGGTGCCTGTGTCGAGGAGAGAGTGATGAAGAATATTGGAGTCTGTTTCCACCTCAGACAGAACAATATTCCGCTGACGGCATAAGCTTAAACCAGTGAGCATTGCCCGGGCCTTAGCTTGAAGAGGTTTTCCACATTCGAAGTGAGCTAAGAAGGACAAAATGATACAGCCTTTGGGATCACGCACAACCCCTCCTCCCCTCATGGTTCCTTGGCAACAGGAACCATCCGTATTGAGTTTAAGGCCCTTCAGAGGAGGGCACCAGCGGATCCAGGAGCCTTTAAGAGGGTTATGGAGAACCTGAGTGGAAGGACTGATCGCTTGGAGAGGTCTGAGGGTGGTATCATCACGCCAGTTTGTTACCATTATAACCAAGTCAATAAGTAGTCTCTTAGTGTGGGAAATAAGGGACTGGCCGGAAGACCTGACATCCTCATGGTGAGCCTTGTTTCTATCTTTCTAGATGCACCAGCAGCCAGCGTTAAGGACAACCACTCAAGCACATTGTTTAGGCCCTGCATCGCTAGCACCGTAGAACCACTGGTCCAGGAAGGAAGTGTCATGGAGAGCCTGAGAATGGACAGTCGTTAAGTCCCCAAAGTATCCCCTGATGTATCTCGCCCAATCTCCCTCAAAAAATATGTTGTGTAGGCTCTCCTCCCTGATTTTCCTATAACACGTGCATCTGGAGACAGTAGGGATACCCAGATTTTTGATGTTATCGTCCGTAGAGACTTCCTGGTTTCTGATTCTCCATGAAAGGAAGTTGATTTTTGTGGGTATTGATTTTCACCATAGCAGACCATTTTACCGATCTATAGGGTATCGAGGGAAAGTCTCCCTAGAGAAGTCACATGTGGAGAACTTAACAGAGGAGGATTCTGTAAAAATACATTTGTCAGGAGTGGAGTTCATGTCGATGAGATCAAATGTCTCTTGCTGAGTCTCAGTCAGGACTGTGCTTGTAAACTACGGGTAATTGTGGGCTTCTTTGAAGGAAATATTTGGTGTCGGGCAGCCGGGGAAGCCAAGTGGAGAGCCTACCCAATTTTGGTGCCAAAAGGAGATGTTTCCTTTCCCTAGTATCCAGCGTGAAAGAGGTTGTAGGGTAGGGATGTGGGAAGAGATCTCATAACAGAGAGGGGATGCCTGCCCAGTCATCATTTCCAAGTTACCTTTGTATCTGGCAGACATTGTCTTTCCCCATAGGGTGAATTCTTCAATGGTCTCCCACGCCAACTTTTCATGCAAGTAGTGTAGAGTATCTAAAAGACTCCTCACGTTGATTCCCCCTTCTTGGATGGGTCTAGCCATCCTATCCCAAGAGGTCCAGTGTCGTTTTCATTCTGAAAGATAACCCCATATAAACCTCGCGAGAACCTGGCCAATGGTGTGGATAACCCCCTTTGGTACCTTGACAACAGCAAGAGAATGAATAGGAATGGCTGAGAGAACACTGTTGATCAATGTTATCCTCCACCCAAAGGATAAGAACCAGTGTTTCCAATTAAGGACATGTCTTGTGATCCTATTCACTATGTAGTCGAAGTGGCAGATGCGCATCCTACCTGGAGATAATGGGGCACCAAGGTAATCCATTGGAAAGAAACCCCTCTGCATGTCAAGGCTGCTGCACAATGAGTTGTCCCTTATTTTTGAGAATTTATTCAAGATATAGAGGTTTCTCTTAGCCCTATTAACCAGTTGGCCACTCCAATGACAATAATCTTCGAGAATTGTGTTGATGCCTCGAATATATCTCTTGATGTCATTCATGAAGATGATGGTATCATCTGCAAACATGAGGTGGGAGATGGTGTGTGGGCCCAATTTACTTCGATAGGGAATAATATCCCCCTTTTCCATGCTTCTATGAATGAGCCTACTGAGCACATATTGGGTAAGAATGAAGAGGGTTGGGGAAAGATGGTCTCCCTGCCTTAGCTCGCAGGTATATTTGAAGAATCCATGAATTTTCTCCATGAAGGAAAAAACTAGCCACGAAGAGCTGAAGCACCTGAAAATGAGATCAGAGGCCCAAGAAGAGAATCCCATACCTGAAAGCACCTTGATAATGAAATTCCATTCGATTCTGTCAAATTCTTTGTTCATGTCAAGTTTGATTGCCATATTGGAGCCATGGGCCTTGGTGTTGATGTCTCTAACCATCTCTTGGGCCAAAGCAATGGCACCTTGGATAGATATACCTCTGATAAATCCATGTTGTTCTATAGAAACCAAGTGAGAGAGGTGGGAGGATAGCCTCCTATTGATGATACTGGCAAATATTTTATAAGGGAAGTTACACATGATCACCGGTCTGTAATGATGGAGGGAAGAGGGGTCTTTGATTTTAGGTATGAGGACTAAGGTGGTCGCAAAAGCAACACGCGGGAGACTCCCTCCATATAAAAAGTCTTGAATGGATCTCACAATGTCCTCCTGAACCACATTCTAGGACTCTCTATAGAAGGATCCCGGAAAACTATTAGGGCCTGGTGCGCTTTCAGGGTTAAGGCCCACCATGGTTTCATAAATTTCCTTCCTCTCAGGGACTACTTACAGGATCTCATTAAACTGGTTGGAGATAGTTCATGGTATCACTTCCATAAGCTCAGCACACCCATTAGGGTACCCTTCAGGCATTTGCGGTTTGATGTTATCAAGGATTGTTTTGAAGTAGGTATGGTCCATGGCACCCACAACATCGATATCGGCGGAGTAGGAACCATCATCCATCAGAATGTTCGGTTGAGTGATGCGTTTCTTCTCTCTAATGAAAGCATGGAAGAATAAAGTATTCCTATCTCCCTCCCGAAGCCATTTGATCCTCAATTTTTCATGAGCCATGCGCTCTTGGCATAAGAGCGCTTCAGCCAAAGTGTCTTTCTTTCCTGAGAGTTCGGAAAATAAAAGCTCATTCTAGTCCTCTTCCAGATTTCTCTCGAGCAGAGCAATGTCCTTCTCGATGTAGACGATATTCTCATAGCCAGGGGTATGTGCACCAACCCATATTTGGAGGTCTTGTTTGAGGTGCCTCAATTTATTGTGAAGCCTAATCCAAGAATCTCCTTGAGTGGACTTGTTCCACAAAGTATTCACAGCTTGATGGTAACCTGTCCATCGAGGCCACTGATGGGAGAAGTTGAAGCGTGTGTGTCTTTCTTGCCTGGAGGACAAGGAGACCAGAAGTGGAGAATGGTCAGATAAGTTGCGGGCCAGATGAGTTACCTTAGCATTGGGGTAGGAAGAGATGGCATGTATGTTTTCCAGGCATCTGTCGAGGCGACTCCAGGAATGGCGGGTCCCTTTTTGGTTGTTGCACCAAGTAAACTTGTCGCCAGAATACCCCAAATCTGTGAGCCCCTTTCCGGCCATGAACTGGGAAAATTCCAAGCTTGCCTTGTGTGGAAAATACCCACGACCTTTCTTTTCATTAAGATCAACAATAACGTTGAAATCCCCACCAACAATCCACGAGAGATCACCAGGATCAAAGGAATCAAGATTCTTCCACAAGGAGACTCTTATATGGGCATCACAACTCCCATAGATGAAGGACACATATAAGCTGTTATTCCCTAATATAACTTTGGTAGTGATGGACTGGTCATCTGATTGTATCAAGTTCACATAGATGGTGTTGCTCCAGAAGATCCATATATGCAGGTTAGATGGGTTGGCATGCAAAGAGGCATTCATTCTCATCCTGCGGGAAAATTAATCTATTTTGGAAGGAATTTGTTTGGGCTCAAGAATAGAAAAAATGGACAACTTATGCTTTCTAACTTCAGAGGCAATATAGTCAGTCTTGACCCGTTCCCCAAGGCCATGGACATTCCAGATGATGATGGGTAACATTAAAGGAGGAGGCGCCTGGACGTGGCCCCAGGCTAAAGTGGCGCTTGATGTCATCCTCTTTCACCTTCAGCTGATGGTATTCGGATCTCAAGTCAATAATGGAAATGTACTGAGCTCCCTAGAACTGGTCAAACAAGTCATCAATATGAGGTAATGGATAATTTTTTTTAACAGTGATTTTATTCAAATCTCTATAATCAATGAAAATTCTCATGGAACCATCTTTCTTTTTAATGAACAAAACAGAAGCACCTCATGGTGAAGTGCTAGGACGAATGAAACCTTTATCAAGAAAATCCTACAACCGATTTTTCAATTCAAGATGTTCTATTTGAGCCATATGATATGGGGGTTTTAAAATTGGATTAGCATCAGGAACTAAGTCAATTGTGAATTTGACTTCTCGATCAGGTATGACACCGGGTAACTCATCAGAAAAAACATCAAGGTATTCATTTACCACTGGCACATCATTAATCTAAATAGTTCCCTTGTGTTCAAAAATATGAGAAAGATAACTTTCATTTCCATTTTCAATAGTTTCTCATCTTCCTGATATGATATCAATTGTATGGGTTCATTATTGTATACAAATTAAAACTCTTTCTGAAAAATAACTTCTTTATCTCTACAATCAATCTTATCATGATAAACAGAAAACCAATCCATTCCCAGAATAACATCAAACTCAACTAGGGGAACAATAATAAGGTTTTCATGTAAAGTCTTTCTACAGACCACAATATAAATATTCTTATAATTCCTATTTACTATAATATTTCCCCTGGTATTTTAACAATAAGTACTGGTTTCATTTGTTAAGGTGGTATTTCTAATTTACCATAAAATTTCTCAGAAATAAAAGAATGTGTAGACCCTGTATTGAACAAAACTTTAGAAAAATATGAGTAAAAAAACAATGCACCTGATAAAACTTCATTGGATATCCCAAAGTCTTCCGACGTAGTCACAAAGGATCTCAATACACCTTTCTTTATTATAGTCTGGCTTCTTTGCATCATTCAGATCTCTCTTTGGGAAGACATTTGCATAATAAACTATCTCACCACATTTAAAACACTTTACAGTTTTCTTATTAGGATTAGTCTTAGTATCACTTTTATTTTAATCTTGGTCCATATGTCTAAACTTACTACATTGAAAACACTTCCCATATTTGATATAAAATTCCCTAGGGTTCTTCTTGCCACACATTTCACAAATTGGAAACTGTATTTTATTACCATCAAATTTATTTGGTTGATGCTTACCCATCAATTTCCATATGGACCTCTTCTTCTCCTTGTTTTCAAAGAACATGTGATCATCAACAAACTCCATCTCTACCCTCTCATCACATCGGACATGTTTCTCATAACTTTTGAATTCACAAGAGGAAATGTTATTCGATACCTTGGTTTCAATACAGAGTAAAAGCAGTTTATTTGGTTATCAAGATCCAGAATAAGATTCCGAGCATACCTCACCAGTCGAGTGAAGTTCTCTTCATAAACAGCCACCAAATCTTCCTCCTTATACCTAAAATCAAGGAATTTCTTCACCATCCTAAGTCTCACCACCTTAGGAAAATATTTTCCAAGGAAAAGACTTTTAAATTTATCCCACTCTAAGGCTTCAACATCCTCTATATCCCTAATATTCTTGACCATTGTCCACCACTAATTAGATTCAACTTAAAAACGATAAGTGGAAAGACTTAACTTTTGATTTTCTAAACATCCCATTACATATAATATCTTTTCAAGGACATTAATACATCCTTCAGCCGTTATTGGGTCAGAATATCCATTGAAAGAAGGAGGGTTTTGTCTCATAAAACGTTCTTTTGTCATCATTTTTGGTTGTGGTACCTCTGGTCGTTCTCTTGCATAGATGCCACCACCATTTATTGCTTGTTTCAACTGATCCATTACTGTCACAAATTTCTCGGTTACAATCCCTATCATTTTGGGTTGCATATTCAGAAGGATGTCATTTTGTCGGTGCCTCTTTTCTTCAGATTCCCTGTTTCTTCTACGGAAAACCATTCTGAACAAACATATCTTAGTCTAAGAAACATGGTAATCTTTAAAGTCTATAACATTTTAAATTAACCATATAATAAAAAACATTTTTGGTATTATAATAACATCATCCTAACCCCTAAAGTTATCTAAACCATCCTCTGATACCAACTATAAGGACCCAACCTTATTACAATACTTAGTTAAGAAATCACTTCCTTTCACATTGAGGATCTTTTCATGATTATAGATTTAGAGAATTGGGACATAATATATTCATAACATTACACATTTACAGATTGGATACCATAAAAATAGTATTCATTTCTTCCAAAATATAAAACTTTCAAATATAACATGATTTTCTTTAAAAAATCTTAAATCATTTAACTTGGATTCCTTCTTTTTCTTACTCATCCTTATAACCAGTGAAAATAATTTAAAACTTGGGATGAGTGCAAAAAAGATGAGTAAGTGATATAAAAAGAAAGAAAGTCCAAGAATACTTTTAACATATGAAAACATTTTCAAAAGGAATACTTGTCACCCATATATACTAACTTTGTGTAACATGATATTTCCACAGGATTCCAAAAAAAATAATAACATAAATGGAACCATAAATGTATCTTTTGTAATTACATACATAATCTTTTAACCCTCTCGGCTACCTTATAATTTGTAACCCTGATGGCTACCATACAATTTGTCTAACCATCTCAGTTACAGTTCGAGTAACCATACATCCGACCTCCAACTTACACATACCCAATGAATTAGAGGGAGATATAAGTCCCACCCTTTATCATAAAAATTTCCCGAGAACCAGAACATAATCATACAACATGAATAATTGCATAAAAACATTTCTTTTGAATTTTTTAAAACAGAATTTTAAAAGAGGATTTTAAAAGAAAAGTACCTTATAAATATCATATAACTGAAGAGTGACTTAATAGAGTGGATTTAATATGTATATACACTATAAATAGACATAATTCATCCTAATATAAACAAAATTCATCACACAACTAATTTTAATACCACATAAATAATGGAGTATAATATTAACCCAAAGAATGTAAATTGGGATTAGAATTCCCTTACCTCAGGTTTTTATTACTTCAAACTCGTTTAAACCTCATTTATAATGGTTAAAAAAGTGTTATTAAAATCTTAAAGAAACATATCCATCTTTATAATACCTTATATAATCATTTAATTTCATCATTTAACCCTTTAATTGTTAGTATTTTGTTCCTTTCATTGTGTTGGGTGTGTTCTTTACATGATTTCTATGATCGGTTCATGATGGATATTCCTGTTGCTTGGAAGTGAAACTCCAGAATTAGAATAGAGAAGTATTTACATATTTCCAAAACCATAAATTATACCATTTATCATTTTTAATTCTGACATGAGGATGATTCATAAGTTAAAACATTATTGATATTTGTTTAGGTCATTTTGGTGATTCTTCGATCATAAAAAACTCATTTGTTTTACAAATTAATAACATGTGTATAAAATTATTCTATAACATTATATAAGATATAATACATAAATGTTAATTGGATTCAACAATAGAAATGGTTTCATGACCAGTCTTGAAGAAAGTAAATTAAATTGAAATCACATCGTCCACGATGTCAATAAATCGACACATCACAGATGGTCTTTTAATTTCTTGAATGAGTGGGAGAGGAGAAGAAGATTGATGAGGAAGTTTCCATGAACATGATAAAATCCAAAATATATAATATTATGGAGCTTCTAGGACTCTTGGATAATAGGAGTGTAAGAGAGTATAAGAAAAGAAAATAAAATGAAAGGAAAACATATGAAAATAAAAGAAGATTCTTACCCCTTGATCTCTTGTCCTTGATATCCTCCTTAAGGCCTTTGATTTTGACCTTTTGATGAGACCAGAAACTCTAGGACATGGGTAAGATCGTTGGGAGGAGTATTGGGCAGAATTTAGGTAACGTTCAAGGCTTGAGAGGTGTGGGAGGAAGAGGGGAATGAGGGTGGTATTTATAGTGGAGGAGAGGAAGTATTTTTCATTATTTTAATCATTATTATAATATTTTTGCTCAGGACTATGAATAATCTTAATTCATGTGACAACAAATATTAATAATGGCATTTTAGTTCAAACCAAGTGGTCTTAAATCACTTATAATGTCATAAATTGTGTATTTAACTGATAATTTGAATATACATTAATTTACCGTATTTCACTATTCATAAAAAATTCAAGAATTTCATAAAACTCCCAAAAATTAACCCTTACCATTTTTCAACTTGTATAATTCAAAAATGAACTCAATTTTTTGAAAATAATTATTTAAATATTATTAATTTAATTTTTAAATAAAATAATATTTTATTCAAAAATTAACAATTTTAAAACTATAACTGCTTTTATATCACATTGAAAAATTAATCAAGATGTCATTATCTTAAATCCTTAAGAAAATAAAATAATAATACAATTTACTATTCATTAGGTTAATATTACTATTCATATGGTTATGTTACTATTCACCAAAAAAACAAGTTGGTTGCATCAGACTCTAAATAACTTACTAAACACAATTATAGATGACAATTTTTTGAAATTCAAAACATAGAAGTGGAAAAATTATGTTTCAAGGCTAGTTATAAATATCTAATTAAAAAAATGTTTCACGCATTTTAATTTGTTTTTAAAAACCTTGGGGTGTTACATATTATCTAGTATGAGAAACAGAATTATCATTATGATAAAACGTTACATGGTAGGTGTGATTCCAAGATTAGGAACAAATAGTTTCATTTAATAACTACTTCTTAGCTGCCTCAGAACCTACAATGCACTCAGTTTCTATAGGTATGGCTACCAATGGATTTCATGATCCTGCATCGATCATCACTTTAGCCTAAATATGATTCTAGATTAAATTGATTTTAAGGAAGACTAGTTTGTTTCCCACCAAAACTAGTATCCTTTCTTCTCCACTTAACAAGCACGTATCTTTTGTACTTTCCCAAGTACAATCATATTGTACTTCCTTGTTTCATTGATTTTCTCCTGGAAATAAATTATATTTACCTATTATAAATTATACACTAGAAATATCATATCTTGTACATATCATGGAATATGTGGTTAATCCATCACTAAAGCATATAGAAAAAAAATTGCCACATTATCTCCTCCTATGTCATTTCATATCTACATGGAGGGATTTATTCCATGTGACACTTGAAACAATTATTCTCTTGAATTGTTTCAATAAGTATTTTTTAATAAAATTTCAATATATGTATGATTGACTATGTGTAAACAACCGTTAGATCTACTTTAGTAGATAGTGTTCCCTGGAAATTAGGTTGCTAGTTTATTTCAATCACTGGAGAATCAAATTCAACCATGTCTTAACTACACGCAGGACCAGTATCTTTTTTCCATATGTTGCCAAACATATTATACTTGGAAAACAATGGTGATCCCACTAACCTCTGGTAAAAACATGGAAATGATTCATTCCAAATGAATATTCTATTTTTTTTGTTTACTTCAATCATATACTGAAATTTAGTAACCTGAAACCTTTATTATCATTATATGACATGACCATCCCTTTAGTGTTTCATCGTACCGACACCTTCCATGAATACTGGTCATGGCATCCAACGCTCAATAAAATGATCGTAGAAAGTAGCTATGACAAATAAAATTCTAATGGATTTAGGCATACTAACATGGCATAACCAATAATGACTTGTTGGTACAATGCTTATACAATCCATCTATAATCACACTTGAATACCCACTATAGTATTCAATTTATATGCCCTTTTTCACTTTGATAAATTGAATCCATTATTAAATTTTAATTAATCTTGTAAATCATAGCTAATTTCCATATACGTCATACTTGTAGGTATTATTATTCTTAATGAATAATTGTTCACTGACTGCAGTGAATATAAAACCATCACTATGTTTTTAACCTTCCTACGTAGTATATGTCTCTTTAAAATTCTTGTTCCACGTGAACTTTTGGAACTAGTTCCTATTCAAACTACTTGTGTATCTCAAGCACTAAATAGAACCATGTCAAAATTGATCCCACTATTTCTAGTAGATATGTGAACCCTTTTATAAAAATTTAGTCTATTACATGACTACCATTTTTCTACCTTAGTGATTTATGTAATATCCTAAGTAACTGATAAGATAATAGCATAGATGCACAATGTATTTAGCTTGATGGAAATTTTCTTATATCCTAAAAAAAGATTTGAAACTAAACACATTTCCGATGACATAGTGTATTTCCATCATATTATCACTCGTATGATATCAATTTGTCATTATAGTTGGAATATGTTAATGGGATTTCTCTGTTATTTCCAAAGAAAATCATGAAATATAATGGTTGTTTCTACAAGGTGAAACATTAATACTACTTACATAATGACTCTAATGTATAAAATGTGCATTTAAGAATTGATCCACAATACATTTTTTTATCAATGTTAACATGTAATACTTATCATCAATACTCCTTATAAACATTAATGTTGGGAGGTAGATAAGGTAATGTGTGTTTAAGAATTACTCCATGCTGCATTATATTGATCGATGAATTGTTGGTCAGGATATTCTTCAGCATATTGGAAAATAGAATATTATATCTTCTGACCATAATGATTCTATACATGACTTTTATATTTCTTAATTACATAGAGGAATCTTATGAAGTATATTTGCCATTGTATTACCCTTGGAATAGTTCACACTCTCTTTATAAACTAATTTTGAAATATTTCTGGCATAACTTAATTTATAAAGGCTTCTTTTTCTTAATTTGATATGTATACATGTCGATTATACCAAAGGTGAATAGTTGTACTGATCCTAAATAACAAACTCATTATATATGTGATGCTCAGTTTTAGTTCTACTTGATAATGAATTATCTTGGCATGACTGGGTAAAATTATTTCATTTTATATTCATCCATTTTTTCCTATGATTTAAGTATCACTGAACCATTAATTGATTATTATACACCACAAACAACATTCATTCCTAAAGATGGAATAATGTATCCTAGTGTCCAATGGACACATGAGATAAATGTATTGTTTACACTCAATAATAGTTTGACTTAAATCGTCAACTTAGCAATTATAAGTTATGTGTTTCTCACCACTAACTTAGGAATCACCCTTTCTTATCTTCTTGGAGAATACACCTTACATCTTGTATTGTTTTAATTAAATACATGGTTACTATATTTTAATACACATATCTAAAAGGAATATTGTATTTCACTCCAAGGTTGGATGTTAGAAAAATTACATCAAAATAATTAATATACCTGAATAGGAAGCGGGAACTTGCTTCTTTAATTTGGTTCATTTCGTAATAACTTCCATAGAATTTATTTCATGATATGAGAAGAAAATAAATGCCTAAAACGGGTCATGCCGAAGTGGAACAGATCCATTTTGAGCTGTGGAAAGCCCATGGAGGGTAATTCTGGGCAGGGAAGGACTTCTCAAACCAGATCTTGTTTGGGAACACCCGCCGGGACCCGTTTTGGTTAAAACAGTTCCAGCAGAACCCTTAGCAAGGTACCTGGGGGGTGCAGTCATTGAATCTGATAGCAAAGGTGGCGACCACACTGGGTCCACTAAAGAAGATGGGGTGTCCGTCGGAGGACCACAACTACTAGGACGAGGGTGTGCCCGGGCTACCCTGGACTGTCGGGACAGTGATCGCGGCTAGATGGTAGGTATTCGGTGGGATCTTGCACGGGTAACGGCATGGAGGAGCCTGGTCTGATTTGGCACGCATGCCGGCCGTGAGAAGATAAGGAGCGCTCCCGTATGGGGAAGTGGCGTGGAAATCGTCCGGGTGCGACGGTGGGAAAGCCGAAGGGATCCTTCATGAGGGACGGCGGCAGCGCCCGATGGGATCTGAGGGTGGTGTGATGGCTATATGGTCTCGTGCATAGTGGAGAGAAACGTCCGACCAAGGTTGGCCCACGAGTAGACCCATAGAGAAAGTCTTCCTCATTTTTTATTTTTTATTTAATTTAAAGAAAGTCCATTCTGAGTCAACACGCTATCTTTAATGTTTTTCCACAATCTGTAATATTATCATATTTATTATAAAATTATTATAATAAAATAATAATAATATTATTATTGTTGTTGTTATAATGAAAATTGGAAAAAGATATATAAAATTATAATTTGCACATAACTAGTATTTTTTCCAATGAACCAAAACTAACCGGATCATGGTGGGAGCTCTAGAATGGCCAAAAATAATGATTTAAATTTTTAATACCTAGACTAAAATGCAAACATGATCTATCTCAACTATAACTCATTGTGGGAGATCGTTTCCTGAAGGATGCATAGAAGGATCACTCTAGATTATCCATACATACTTCAAAAATCTGATGGATCGTCGATCGTTAAATTCTGGGTGCTAGCACGGTGTTCTGATGACTCCTTCGACGTCTCAATGATCACCACATCAGTGTAACTTTGATGCATGTTGATCATCTCAATTTGTTTTCCAGGATCGAGAGATTATCTCTCTAGGAAGTGGGATAAGAGATAGAGGATCTGGATTTATCACCACGAATAGTCCAAAGCATGAGCCTCTCTACACCTATTTATAGTAGATGTCCAAAATACCAGGTATGGTTCCCCTACCCCCATTTATTTAATGTCCACTAAATAAAAAAAATAATATGAAAAAAATGCGCCAGAAATTTTTATTATTATTTTATAACATAGTTGTAATATATTAAAATATATTATGTGATAAACCCAAGTCATTAAGTCAACTTGTAATTCTCACTTAATATTAAACGAACATGGAATATTAAAATAATATTTGTCTGATTAATATTATTCCTCATATTTACATAACTTGTAAATAAATTTAATAAATAAATTCAATAAAATTTATTCTTAACTAGAATAATATTAATTTATTTGTTTATCTATGATCGGTAACATGGAAAATACTCGGAACCCATGGTGGGGCTCTCTATATCCAATATACCTAATCAACTTAATATGGAGGATTCTTAAATATGTTGTTGTGTGTGACCCTCCATGCGTTTAACTTGATAGGAGTGAATAAAATTCACAGACCAATAGAGGAGTCGAGCAACCCATCATATCCCCTAACGAGATAAGGATTTTCATAACAATGACAACCAACCTACAAACACATACTATTTACTATAATCTCTTTGTCCTTAAATATCTCAAAACGCATTATGAAAACTTTTTTCATCTCCCTTTTCTTTATCTATTATTTTTTTAATCTAACATGATGGATTTACCTTTCAACTTCTTTTTCCAAAGACTTATGAAGGCAGCGTTGTCCTGATCAACCAGGCCTAGGAAATAAAATTTCCATAACTTTGATGTGAAAAGTCTTTCTTGCCCATTCGACCAATGTCATACCACCCATGACCACTACTACAAATATGACCTTTATCAGTGCTAGAAAAGTTGATTAACAGTACTAAAAAAGCGTTGTTAATCGAGGCGAGGATAAAGGGGGTCCCTTTTATCAGCACTCCGAAAAGCGTCGATAAACGCCCCTTTTATCAGCGCTAAAAAAGCGCTGATAAAAGTCAAACTTTTTAAAAAAAAAATAAAAATGAATATAATGCGGAGGGAGCTTTTAACAACGCTTGACCCCCCCTATCAGCGCTGGGCGGACCCCCCCTCACACTCTCCCGTGCGCTGCCCTTCCCGCGCATCCCCACACGCGCGCACCCCTTTGCTTCCACCCGAACTTGAACCCGCAACCTCCCCCCTTTCGCGGTTGCACCTTTACCACTAAGTCATTTCGTTTTTTCTCTATTTAATGATATATCTATTTATTTATTTATACATATAGTTATATTTATTCGTATATTAATATAGATTCATATTAATATAAATATATTTATACATATATTAGTATATATATATTCATTCGTATAATAATATATATTTATATTCATTTATATATATATTTTTAGTTATAATTTTTTATCTGTATATTTATTTGTATATTAATATATATTTATAAGATTAGTTTTAAATACATTTATGAACTATGTTTTTTATGTGTGTTTATAAATAAATAAATACATACATACATATATACAACACACACACACACACACACACACAGACACATATATATTTACGAATAAATACATATATATGTGTATTTGAAAAGCCATAGAATGTTAAAACGACCATAACTTATAATCCAGAAGCTCGTTTCAACTCCACAACCAGCCAAATCGAAGAAAATGAAACAATCTTCGATATGATATGTGGTACAGGCCTAACGGACATCCGGATCAGAACTTATACATGTTTGAATGTTAACAAATCGGTGTATCCCGACTAAAAACTCAGTTTTGGAGGCCTTCTAAGGCTTTTTTGACCTAAAAAAATGTGACAGAATCTTTATTTGGATCTCTAGTGCGTAGAGCTCATTGCAGGCTTCGATTTGATATGCTGTAGAGCTCAAACGGACACCCGGATCAAAAGTTATGGCCATTTGAAGTTTGAGTTACATTTTCAACTTATTTTAGATCTTTTATTGATTTTTTTTTTGATTTTTTGTGTCTTCAAATTGTCATTAAATGATTTTTAATCAATAATAATTAGAAAATTATTAATTAATAATATTTTTTAAAACATTTTAAAGCCATTTTCACTAAATTTCTTATATATTAAATGTAATAGTCTATTTATACTTATCTAAAACATATTTAAAAAATATATATTATATTTATATCAATATAAATATACTTATATAACAATATTTTATTTTTCATGATTTTTCTTGAAACATAAAATTTATCAGCAGTAGGAAAAAGCGCTGATAAATCCCTCCTTTATCAGCGCTATTAAAAGAAGCGCTGATAAAGGGGTCCCCTTTATCAGCGCTAAAACAAAGCACTGATAAAGGCCCCCTTTATCAGCGCTTTTTTTAGCGTTGATAAATGGGTAGTGCTTCCCTTGCCCGTTTTTGTAGTAGTGGACGCACCCAACACAAGAAACCTTTCCATGATTTCAATATCATGGTTTTTTTACTTTCATCAATGTATCCAATCAAACTTAACATACTGGTAATGATCTCAGGTTATGAGACCAAGACACATTTCAGTAGATAGGAACAACCAATGGAACTTGAAACATGTGGTGTTCCTATTAGATGTACTTTACTCATGGTCTCACTACTAGAGATCACCAAGTGAAAATATCATGAGGTGAAGTGTCAATGCTCATGACACCCCATCACCTGATAGTAAGACATCTACTATGTCCAGTCAGTAAGATGTATCTAGATCATATGACCTTTGTTTTAAATTAATGTCATCATATCTCAAGGTTCTCAATATATCCTGGGATTTGATATAACCTTTTGATATGAAATTTAATCTACGGACATTAACATTTAATGGTGGACACAGAATAGTCTACACTATAATAGGAAGAATATGTCATGTATATCTAAATGTATACACGATATGGTAATCAAAATTACTATTAAAGTTTGGTATATGACACTGTCACGACCCGTCCCCCAGGGCCCGTATCGTGACTACCCCAAGTCTGCCTTCCATAGGCTAGGGGCTGACGACTAGCACCAAAGGCGTAAATCCCCAAACTGGGAAGACATTGCCTTTATAACAGTAAAAAAACACATCAGAGTACACAACTGGAAGTAAAACACTAAGTAAAACTGTATACAAAAGAGAGTGCTGAAAGTAAAGGGGGTCGGAAATACAAACCCAACAGTAAAGTACAGGTACAACTGAAATCAAGTACAACTGAAGAAAAGTAAAGCAGCTACTGGGTCGTCCTTCGGAGTTCCTACCTGAAGGGTAGGTACAGATGGCCTCCTCAGCACTCCACGTCCGACCGTCTGCTCCGTGTACCGTCACGCCGAGTGGTCCACCCCCGGGTACCGTCCAATTCTGCTACTCTTCACCTCAGTCAGCACTGTCCGTCGTCTGCATCCAACACAACGAGGTGCGGGCATAGCCCATGCAGGGGTGAGTATAACGATACTTAGTAGGGACCTCGAGACCCTCAAGGTCTCACAAAATCCAACAAGGATAAACCACAAAGTATGGATTCAACGGATAACCATTACTTAGTGAAAAATAAGAACAAATTTTCAGCAATTACCTAATGCTTAAAGAACAAATACTTTGATTTTGGTGATCTTGTTCATTTCCAAGAGGTTTATGGACAAATACACAAAATGGAGAAGAACAGAGCAAAAATTTACAACTACATGATGTGTACTTATATACACGCCGTGTACTTTCAAGCTCAGACATGGGTTGACCAAGACAAGTACATGACCAAGTAACCAGAAGTCGGTACATGTCGTGTTTACACTTTACACACCGTGTGTACCATTCTAGAAGCAGTCGGTGGCCGAGAAGAGTCTACACGCCCATGTGGCCGGCCGAAGATGACACACCGTGTTCCATTTCTACACACCGTGTATACACTTCTAGAAGCGGTTAGTGGCCGAAATATGAAGACTACACACCGTTTATGGCAGCGCTGCATGCCGTGTACATTCACCTACCAGGAGACGCCGTGTTCCAAGTCAAAGATGGCGTGTTAGGCCGCCTACAAGTGGAGAAAACGAAGCCAAAAAATGCATTGACGAAAGTACACGACGTGTACTTTTGATACACACCGTGTACTTATTTTTTCTATAAAAAACGCCCTTAGACTTCGGACCAAAGGGTGGTGTGTGTGTAGTATTTTTGTGGAGAAAGGGTTGAGGCTCCGAAGGAAAGACACTCTGCCGTCGTACTACCGTGATTCTGTCTACCGATAAACCATTTCCTTTTTCAAAGTTCCTAACATGATTTCATCAGGTATCAATTGTTTTGTGTTTATCATTTTCAATATGTGTAACTAAACACCCAGTTTTTGGGGTTGTGGAAGCTGATGAGTTGTAATTTGAATTAAGTTTCTCTGAATATGTTTGTTTTAATAATCTTTTCTTATTCTTCTTAAATCACTTCATAATATCACTGGAAATTCTGTACCGGACCAAGGGAATAATTTTCAGGGATTCAAAAGAAGAATAACGACGAACAACTCCATGACCATTGGAAGTAACCATCGGCTCAAAATGGACTAATCCAAATAAAGACCTGTTAAACACTAACTATCGAACCAAGGAGTTAGTCTGTTCAGTTCTAAATATAAAGTTTACTGGACCAAGGAAACTTTATTACAAATTAAACCTAGAGAGTTGGGTTATTGTGAACAACACAACCTCATAAGCAATTTGATTTAATAATCAACTTATCACAAATCCATAACCCCAACGCATTTCTATCTTTATTTGCATCAAAACCAATTTTCCCGTCTGTACTTCCATTTTAGTAATTGATTTGTTAAAAGAAGCTTAAAAACCAATTGTTCTTTTTGTACCCAAACAACCAAACAGAAATTGACTCTAAATTCATCTATCTTCACTAAAAACGGAAATACAAACTAAATTAAGCAAGATAAAATAACCTCATAGTTCCCTATGGATCGACCCCTTACTGGTGATATACTTGTTAGGGTAAATATAATTTGGGACACCGAAAACATACCTTCGGTAAAACGACCATCCAAATTTTGGCGCCGTTGCCGGGGAACTAGAGTAATTTTATTCTTGTTTCAATTAAATTTGTATGAAATTTTAGTGGAAATAAAAACCAAAAATTCCCAAAAAATTCTTTCCTAATCTCATTTATATTTATCTTTTGTTTTCCCTTTTACACCTGGGTTTTGTTTTGTGTTTGTGCTTGATCACAGGTGCATGAACCAACGCCTCACACGGTCCAGGAGCACCGAGTCATCAGATCTTTTTCCGCTTGACCCGGAAATCGAACGGACTTTGTCTCGTCGTCGACGTGCACTGGTGGAAACACACAACCACAATCCATTAACCATGGTGAACAAGGAGGAGGGAGAACCATCCATTGATGCTGCAGATGAACACCCGTACCAGGACCAGCAGCCTCCCGCTGCTAGTATACCGGAGCAAGCACCTAGAGGCTTCAGGGAATTCCTCCCAAGGAACTACCAAAGGCCACCACCACAACCTCCTACAGAGTACGAACAACTTCAATAACCATATAAGATCTTCCAAAGGCCATATTTCACCCCTCAGGAGCAGCAATACATGAAACATCCACCCCCTCAGCAGCCACCTTTGCGACGTACTCTTATGGAGTACGACCTTCCATTGATCCACGGAGTTGATACGGGCATCGTTCGTCCTCCGGTACAGGCCCAACACTTCAAGATCAAGCCTACTATTATGCAGCTGATCTAGAACACCGTTCAATTTGGCGACCTGACTAGTGAAGACCTGAATGCCCATATCTCCAACTTTCTGGAGATCTTCGATACATTCCGTTACCATGGTGTGTCCGAGGACGCCATTCTTCTTCACCTCTTCCCCTTCTCTCTACGGGACAAGGCAAAAGACTGGATCAAAGGGTTGCCGCAAAGATCTATCCTCACCTGGGAGGAGCTAGCCCAGAAATTTCTGTTCAAATATTTTTCACCTTCAAAGACGGTGACCTTGCGAAATAAGATCCACAACTTTTAGTAGCACGACTCGGAGTCATTGTACGAATCATGAGAACATTTCAAGGAGATGTTATGTAAATGCACACACTATAGACTTCCACTCTGTATGCAAGTCTAAACCTTTTACGGAGGACTAACAATGAATACAAAATCCATGGTGGATGCAGCTGCTGGAGGTACGGTAATGAGAAAGTCCCCCGAAGAACTTTTCGAACTACTGGAAGATATGTCTTCCAACAGCTTCCAGTGGCATTCCGAGCAGGGGACCCAAAAATGTGGTATGCATAGTATTGATGCTACTACCATGCTTGCTTCCCAGTTGGATGCAGTATCCAAAAAGATCGACGCACAGAATCTCAAGGGTGCATCTCAAGTCCATACGGTGAACCATCTAGCATGCAGTGACTGTGGTAATAACCACATTCTGGGAGAATGCCCGGGACCTTCAGTCGACCCTTCGACAAGAGAGGTGTGCTATGTTTCTCAAAACAGAGGGCCGAACCAGTATCAACAATAATAGAACCCGGCATGGCACGAAAACCAGAACACAGGCTGGGGCCAACTGTAGCAGAATCCTCCACCCCAGCGACCACCTGGCTACATTCAGCCACAATATCAAAACTCATACCCAAGGCAACAACAGAATCTACAGGGCTCCTACCATCATCAAGCGTATCAAAACCCTCACCCGCAGCAGCCAAGGAAATAACCACCTCCACCAGCTGCACAACCAACTCAGCAAGAGAATACCTAAAGGTTAGAGGATCTTATGAACAGATTCATATCTACTGCTGAGACCAGATTTCAGAACCAAGAGGCTTCTATTCGAAGCCTTGAGAACCAAATCGTCCAGTTAGCAAACCATCTCTCAGAGAGACAACCTGGTACACTACAAGGCAACACCGATAAGAACCCAAGGGAGGAGGTCCATGCCATCACTTTACGAAGTAGAAAGAATCTTCATCAGAAGGAACCATCACATTCAACTACACCTTTACTCCCTATTGACAAAAAAGGTATAGTTTTAGACACCTCTTCATCCGAAAACCCATCACCAGAGGCTCAACTAGGCAAAGTAAAGGAGGTCGTCAAACCATTCGAGCCTATATTACCTTTTCTGGAGAGGATAAAGCAAAGGAAGCTAGATCACCAGTTTGGAAAATTCATGGAAGTATTCAGAAAGCTACACATTAATATCCCATTTGTAGAGGTTCTAACACAAATTCCCACATATGACAAATTCATGAAGGAAATCCTCTCGAATAAAAAGAATATGGAGGATTTGGGCACCATAGCACTGAAAAAGGAGTGCTATGCAGTCGTACAACATTCCCTTCCTCCCAATCTCCAGGATCCAGGTAGCTTTATTATTCCATGTAAAATTGGACCCTGTGAATTTGGAAAAGCCCTGTACGACTTAGGGGCCAGTTTCAACCACATTCCATTCAGAGTTTTCCAAAAGCTCAGACTCCATGATCTGAAGCCTACCCGAGTTTCCCTTCAACTTGCTGACAGATCCATTAAATATCCAAAGGGGCTACTGGAGGATATTCTGGTTAAGGTGGAAAGATTGATCCTCCCTACAGATTTTATTATCCTAGACATGGAGGAGGATCAAGAGGCACCTCTTATATTGGAAAGGCCTTTCCCGGCCACATGTAAAATCTTGATCGATGTGCACCAGGGGGAGTTTATTTTTCGGGTATGGGATGAAAGAGTCTCCTATAATGTTCTAAAGGCCGTCAAACAAGCATCGTCGCCTGATCATGAGTATTGTTCTGCGATAACTACCGTGGACGATCGCTTGGTGGATGATCTGGTATGTTCCGTTATTTCTAATAAATTTATCATTCCAGACATTCCCGTTGAATAAGAGCCATAGAACTTTCAATTCCTAGAAATCCAGGGCAGTTACTATTGGGACCATTATCCACCATAAATGTTAGGTAAGCAATGGAAATTAGGTCGATCCAACGACCTAAAACAAAGGCGCTTCCTGAGAGGAAACCCAGAGGTTACACGCCATGTCCCACTGATATACACGGCGTGTACTTATCTTTTTAGTTTTTAATCTTAATAGTATAAATCTATAGAGTAGCTAATAAATAACCAGGGATGATTCCGATGCTGATGGTAAGGTCACTGGAGTTTATCCGAGCCGTCCCTGATTCGAATCCTCTCGACCTACCTTCAACACAGGGTTCCTCCTTTTCTTACATGGTCTGTGTAGTAAATTTCACACACACACACACACACACACACACATATATATATATATATTTGCTTATAAGAAAACCCATGGTGGGGATGGATCGGTTGGCCATGATCGTAACCCGGTTCCAAAAGACCCGGGTTCGAATCCTGACAACCGCCCCATTTCCATCATTTACCCTTTTAATAAAACCACACGACATGTATTCCAATATACGGCGTGTGTGCCCTGTTTTATTTCTAAAACTAAAATATAAAAACACTTTTCTATATAAAGTAATTCATGCGGATGAAGTTGGAAGATTGGAAAAGTCTTGGCCCTGGATCCAAAAGACTTGGGTTCGAACTCGGCTAATCTCTCTACTTCATCCCCTTCTTTTATAATTAAAAACCACACGCCGTGTATTTTCTTATTTCTGTGTAGTATAGGCTGTATAAAATAATTATATATAAATAATCAATATGGGCAGCAGTACAACCTTTGCTCTAGTGGATGAGGGCTTCCGTTCGGAACGACTGATCACTGGTTCGAACCTCGCCCCAAGCACTAGACCAAAGGTTGTACTTCTCTTTTTACAATTTTTAAACACACAGCGTGTATTTTCCCACTACATTACGTGTATAGTTTTATTTTTAAATTATGTGTATATATATCTATTTATCCTTTTTTATTATTTTAATTAATTAATATTAATTATTATATAGTTTATTATAATAATTATATATACATCTCTGAAAAAAATTGAGATACACGACATGTAGTCCAGAAGTACACGTCGTGTACCTCGACTATATAAGTCGCGACCACCTGGGTTCAGGCCGTGTCGCATAGAGTCTTTCTTCTTCCCATTTTCTTCTCCCGTATGACACCCAAACCCCCATTGTTCAGATCCATCGATTTGGTTCGTTTCGAGCTCTGATCTTTCTTGCATTGTGATCATTGGTCAAGGTACGTCCATCTACACTCACTATTTCAAGTTTTTAGAAGCGTTTAGGGTGTTTTTGGATCAGTCGACCATTCGGCTTCCGTGGTACATGGTCACGAAATGAAGAACACACGCCGTGTACCTTTGTACATGGCCACACACAAAATGCTTCGCAATTTGAATATACACGGTGTGTATGTTCGGTACACACTATGTACTTTCCCCCATCATGCCCGATTACCCTTTGCACAAGGCCTCACACACCATTTTCACGTACACGGTGTGTGTGTTTGGTACACACTGTGTATATAATTTCATTTGGCCCCTCCGTGTGTAGCACTTGACACAACCTCTCACCCCACGTTCCAATACACGGCGTGTGTATTCGGTACACGCCGTGTAGCCTATTTCTTTCGACCAGACCTGTGTTTATCCCCCACACGACCATGTTCCTCAAATAAAAAACACACTGTGTCTGTCCCATACATGGAATGTCCTTTATTCTTAGAACTGATAAAATCATGGCCGTGTCATTTTTGATACACGACCATGTCCACTTTGTATGCACACGACGTGTATGTTCGGTACACACCGTGTACCTTTACATGGTCTATCTTCTTCTCCCTTAGCGTGTTTATCTAGAGAACACGGGATGCTATAAAGGTTTTACTACATGCCATGTAGTCTGGATGTACACGCCGTGTACTTGTATTTTTCAGATTTCTCACTTTTTCTTTGTTTTCTTTTCTTTGTTTTCTTTTTTTCCTTTTCTTTCTTTTTCATGTTTTGGTAGATCGTGATCCTTCCTGGGGGAAGCAGCCGGACTCCGCCACTGAGGGCGAGAGGCCCATT
Organism: Viscum album; assembly: GCA_963277665.1. NCBI lineage: Eukaryota > Viridiplantae > Streptophyta > Magnoliopsida > Santalales > Viscaceae > Viscum > Viscum album. The sequence continues at coordinate 19,525,504 of OY728159.1, read as the reverse complement.
TATCAGCGGATACGGTTGCAACCTGTGACGAAGCCAGACCCTGACGCTCCGGTATACGAGCTCCATCCATTGGCCACCCTTCCACCCCTCACTCCCTCCACTAAGGCTGTTCTGAGCACCATCCTTCCTTCCCTCCTAGCTACCACTCCACCTGAGATCTCCTCCTCCACAACTGGCACTTCATTGACTGCCCCATCCAGCGACCCTTCACCTACTACAGCCGATCCACCCCCAGAGCCTGCTCATGCTACTACACCTCCACCTGGGCCGGGACCTGTAGGTGTTCCCTATCCCTGCATGGTGTTCCCGGTCACCGATCTGGAACATGACAGGGTTCAGAGTTTTTATCGCCGTCCGATTCCATTGAGCGACCACTACCTCGACAAAACCATTCCTCAGTAGCTAGGCATCTGGGGAGAGTTATAGGATCTCCTTGGAAACACTCTACTGCTCCCTATTTTCTAGGTCAGCACTCCTATCTTCTGCAATTTATTTTTGGAGTTCGCGACCTCATTTGAGTTCGATGGCGCTGAGTACTAGGAGACACCTGGTGATGCGGTGCCCGTGGTTCAATTCTGACTGGGCGGCCAATGATTTTCCCTCACCATGACAGAATTTGGCCGAGGGTGTGGTTTCTACCCCCATCCCATCACCCCAACCCCTGTTTCTACCCTGACCAGACCAAGCACTCTGAGATCGTGTCTATGTGGCGGGAGATTGCTGGGCCTGACCACCGCTACGCCCCTACCTCACAGAAGAGCACCCTTATCACCAACCCCATCCTTCGTTTTACCCACCGATGCTTAGCACCATTCCTTCCCCCCGCCATGAGGATATGGGGGTCGTGACCGGTCATGACATGGATCTCCTTACCTGTGTCATCCGACAGGACTACCCGGACCTCCCTTACCTAGCCGCCTCCTATTTCCATGCTATATTTACTGGCTGTCAGGGCAACCTAAACGGTGGGTTTTATGCCACTCGCCTCGCCCACCACCTTGGGGTTTTAGAGCCTTATTTACCCCATGACATGTTAGGTTCTCCTGAGTGGATGGACTATCTCATGCTTATTCACATGGGATTGGTCCGGAAGTAGGGGGTGCCTACATCCTTTCCCTAGCTTGGACCTCCCTTACCTAGCCGCCTCCTATTTCCATGCTATGTTTACTGGCTGTCAGGGCAACCTGAATGGTGGGTTTTACGCCACTCGCCTTGCCCACCACCTTGGGGTTTTAGAGCCTTCTTTACCCCATGACCTGTTAGGTTCTCCTGAGTGGATGGACTATCTCATGCTTATTCACATGGGATTGGTTCGGAAGTAGGGGGGTGCCTACATTCTTGCTCTGGCTAGGCACCAGCCACCCGCTGACCCTCCTGCCCCAGCTGATTCCCCTGCTCCTCCTTCCCCACCCCCTCCAGTTTCCTCACCCCGCCCCATTCCTACTGACCCTACTTCTTCTAGCCTTCATTCTTCTGTACCACCACCAGCCCCACCTACCCCTGCAGCCTCGGTCGATCTCACCCTTTCCCTTCGCCTGGACGCGATGGAACATCATTTGGTACATATCGACAACCGCCAGGATCACATGGAGCAGCTGTTGGAGCTTATTGTTCAGCATCTGGGTATTCTATTGCCTCAATCACCAGCCACTGCCTCGTCTCCTGGCCCTTCTGCTACTGCTCCACCGCCTTATACTGCACTGGCCATGGATTCCATTCTGCTCTTTACAGTGGTCCCAACTGCTGCTACTACTGCTGCCACCACCACTGTTGCTAGTCCAGGGGGATGCCGATCTTCCTTTACCGAGTCCAGTACCTATGGCTCCTACTTCTCCAGCTTCCCTTCCAGATGCCGAGTCCGAGCCTCCCACTTCCACGGCTCTTGCGCCATCTCTTCCGACTGGTTCTGTACTAGATGATGCCTCTTCTGAGGCGACCACATGACTGGTTTTGGGACACATGATTTTCATTGTATATATATTTTGGTGATATCTTGTGCCTGTGTTTTCTTGTAGTGTCATCTTTCTTTCCCCCTCACAGGTACTCTGGCATGTTTTGGGCTGCAATTTTACATCACATACCGTTTTCCTACGCCTAGACATGAGGATAGTATTCTTTTTTACATTGTTTACTTTTCTTTCTTAGTTCACTTCTTTCCTTCCTTCCCCTCGGTCTTGTCCACTATTGTGTCCCCACCTTACCTTGGTACTTATTTTGGGTAATTGGTGGACCACGTATGATATTAAGTATGGGGGAGTGTCTCTCAACCTCTTTAGTCTTTTCCTTTTTCAGATTCTATGAGACATCATTATTAGAATATATATTAGAAAACATGAAGACATTTTTGGTTAATCATATTTTTAAATAATAAGCTAAAAGTGAAAACTTTTAAAAAAATTGCATGCTTATTTTGATTCTTAAGTATTTTGAAATGATTGCTGATATAATTTAAATTACAAACTTGTAATCCTTGGATAATTACATCGATTAGACTAATCAATTATTTTTCAAGTCATGACCTGATTGTATCTTTATTTATTTTTCCCACTCCCGAAAGGTATTCTATACCCCTTTGTCATATTCTTTCTAATACCCTATTTCTTGAGAGATTCTTAGAATATACATAACTACCAGAATTTGCAAGTTTTCTTTTCGAAACATGAGGAATTTTTGAATTACATTAAAATGATTGAGGTATAAGATTGTTAACCCCTTTATCTTGAGCCTACCCTACATCTTATTTTCATGGAACCCCTAGAGACCATGAATATCCTTTATAGGAAACCATATTAAAATCCTATTTCCCTTCCTACCCTAATTCTTTTATGATTCTTCATGAATATTCATTTGAGTTCACAAGAAGGGATCAGAAAAACATGGTATAAATTCGTGAATTGTAAAGAAATGAAGTATGGGGGAGTGCCTCTTGATAAATGGGGGCGAAAAGAGTTCCAAACATTTATTTGGATAGTCATTTCACCGAAAGTATTTTTTCAGTGTCCCAAATTATATTTACCCTAACAAGTATAACACCAGTAAGGGGTCGATCCACAGAGAACTATAAGGTTATTTTATCTTGATTAATTTAATTTGTAATTTTGTTTTTAGCAAAGTTTGATGAATTTAGAGTCGATTTCTGTTTGGTTGTTTGGGTAAAAAAAGAACAATTGGTTTTTAAGCTTCTTTTAACAAATCAATTAATAAAATGGAAGCACAAACAAGAAAATTGGTTTTGATACAAATAATGATAGAAATGAGTAGGGGTTATGAATTTTTGATAAGTTGATTATTAAATCAAATTGCTTATGTGGTTGTGTTGTTCACAATAACCCAACTCTCTGGGTTTAATTTGTAATAAAGTTTCCTTGGTCCGGTAAACTTTATAGTTAGAACTGAAGAGACTAACTCTTTGGTCCGATAGTTAGTGTTTAACAGATCTTTATTTGGCTTATCCCATTTTGAGCCGACGGTTACTTCCAATGGTCCTGGAGTTGTTCGTCGTTATTCATCTTTTGAATCCATGAAAATTATGCCCTTGGTCTGGTACAAAATTTCCAGTGATATTATGAAGTGATTTAAGAAGAATAAAAAAAGATTATTAAAACAAACACATTCAGAGCAACTTAATTCAAATTACAACTCATCATCTTCCACAACCCCAACACACTAGGTGTTTAGTTACACATATTTAAAATGATAAACAAAAAACAATTTATACTTGATGAAATCATGTTTGGAACTTTGAAAAAGGAAATGGTTCTTTGGTAGACGAAATCATGGTAGTACGACAACAAAGCGTCTTTCCTTCGGAGCCTCAACCCTTTCTACACAAAAATACTACACACACACCACACTTTGGTCCGAAGTCCAAGGGCAATTTTTATAGAAAAAATAAGTACACGACGTGTATCAAAAGTACACATCGTGTACTTTCAACAACGCGTTTTGGCTTCGTTTCTCCACTGGTAGGCGGCCTAACACCCCATCTTTGACTTGGAACACGACGCCACCTGGTAGGGGAATGTACACAGCGTGTAGTTCCGCCATACACAGCATGTAGTCTTCATATTTTGGCCACAAACTGCTTCTAGAAGTGTATACATGGCATGTAGAAATGGAACACGACATGTCATCTTCGTCTGACCACATGGGCGTGTGGACTCTTCTCGCAGCGGTTGGTGGCCGAAATATGAAAACTACACGCCGTGTATGGCGGCGCTACATGCCTTGTACATTCACTTACCAGGATACGCCGTGTTCCAAGTCAAAAATGATTGAGGAATTTTGAAAGTTTTCTTTGCAAGTTTTCTTTTCGAAACATGAAGAATTTTTGAATTACATTAAAATGATTGAGGCATAAGATTGTTAACCCCTTTATCTTGAGCCTACCCTACATATTATTTTTTTGAAACCCCTAGAGACCATGAATAGCCTTTTTAGGAAGCCATATTACAAGCCTATTTCCCTTCCTACCCTAATTCTTTTATGATTTTTCATGAATATTCATTTGAGCTCACAAGAAGGGATTGGAAACACATGGTATAAATTCGTGAATTGTCAAGAAATGAAGTATGGGGGAGTGACTCTTGATCATTTGGGGCGAAAAGAGTTCCAAACCTCTATTTTGGAAATTCAGAAAGGTACCCTTTGTTTACAAAAAAAAGGTACAAACAAAGGGGCCTTATACACACTTGTTGATTTGTGATTCCTACTCATCTAAAGGAGACGGTGGTGATGAGATCATTTGATTAATCTTGTTGAGGACGTTTTTAAATTGAATTTAATTTTGAATATCATGAATTGTTATTTAATAATTTAGCCTTCTTTTTCAAACCTTAAAGTTATTTTTCATATCTTTACCTACCAACCTTTAGCCACAAAAACATCTGATACTTATTGAAAATGCCTCATAATTTTTGTGAGTCAAATTTTCTAAAGTGGAGAACTAAAATTCTTGCAAACCTATGGATATAGTGTATATATCTTTGATTGAGAATAACTTTTTTTAAAAACATCTTGAGTGTTGAGCATATTTTTAGTGAGGTAAATCATCAAGTGGATTGCTTATTTTTGAAAGGTTGGAACATGTGTTAAAATAGGATGAAAGTAGTTAATTGAATTATATATAAGGCATGATTAGAATATCTCCTGGATTGAAACTACTTTGTATTATTTTTGAAATTTTATCCTATCACTTATTATTTACATATATGATTAACTAAAGTTCTTCCGTTTAAAATTTAGATTATTTTAATTAGATGTTGAGATTTTCTTGAGGGCAAGAAAATGACTAAGTATGGGGGGAGTTTGATACACCCAATTTGTGTCTACATTTTCATGTACTCTATTGAAAAATAAGAACAAGTTTTCAGCAATTACCTACTTCTTAAAGAACAAATACTTTGATTTTGGTGATCTTGTTCATTTCCAGGAGGTTTATGGCTAAATACACAAAACGGAGAAGAATAGAGCAAAAATTTACAACTACACAGTGTATAATTATATACACGCCGTGTACTTTCAATCTCAGACACAGGTTGACCAGGACAAGTACATTCCCAAGTAACCAGAAGCCAGTACACGCCGTGTTTACACTTTACACGACGTGTGTACCATTCTAGAAGTGGTTGGTGGCCGAGAAGAGTCTACATGCCCATGTGGCTGGACGAAGATGACATGTCGTGTTCCATTTCTACACGCCGTGTATACACTTCTAAAATCGGTTGGTGGCTGAAATATGAAGACTACATGCCGTGTATAACAGCGCTACATGCCGTGTACATTCACCTACCAGGTGGTGCCGTGTTCCAAGTCAAAGAAGGCGTGTTAGGCTACCTACCAGCGGAGAAAATGAAGCCAAAAACGCGTTGAAAAAAGTACATGACGTGTAATTTTGATACACTCCATGTACTTATTTTTTCTATAAAAAGCTCCCTTGGCCTCCAGACGAAAGGGTGGTGTGTGTGTAGTATTTTTGTGGAGAAAGGGTTGAGGCTTAGAAGGAAAGACGCTCTGTCGTCGTACTATCATGATTCTGTCTACCAAAGAACCATTTCCTTTTTCAAAGTTCCAAACATGATTTCATCAGGTATTAATTGTTTTGTGTTTATCATTTTCAATATGTGTAACTAAACACCTAGTGTGTTGGGGTTTTGGAAGCTGATGAGTTTTAATTTGAATTAAGTTTCTATGAATGTGTTTGTTTTAATAATCTTTTCTTATTCTTCTTAAATCACTTCATAATATCACTAGAAATTCTTTACCAGACCAAGGGAAGAATTTCCAGGGATTCAAAAGAAGAATAATGATGAACAAATCCATGACCATTGGATTTAACCGTCGACTCAAAATGGACTAATCCAAATAGATATCTGTTAAACACTAACTACCGGACTAAAGAGTTAGTCTCTTCAGTTCTAAATATAATGTTTACCGGACAAAGAAAACTTTATTAAAAATTAAACCTAGAGAGTTGGGTTATTGTGAACAACACAACCTCATAATCAATTTGATTTAATAATCAACTTATCACAAATCCATAACCCCAACGTATTTATATCTTTATTTGCATCAAAACCAATTTTCCCATCTGTACTTCCATTTTAGTAATTGATTTCTTAAAAGAAGCTTAAAAACCAATTGTTCTTTTTGTACCCGAACAAACAAACAGAAATCGACTCTAAATTCAGCTAACTTCACTAAAAATGAAAATACAAACTAAATTAAGCAAGATAAAATAACTTCATAGTTCCCTGTGGATCGACCCCTTACTGGTGCTATACTTGTTAGGGTAAATATAATTTGGGACATCAGAAACATACCTTCGGTGAAACGACCTTCCACTTAGGTGTATGCCCATACATATACCTAAGTTATCTAGTAACCCATCTCAATTATGAGGAAAACTCAAAAGTCATTGACTCAGCTCAAAACTAGGATTTTATTCTAGGGTGGTAACATGTAACACTCCCAGTAAAACTGTCAAAACCTCGGCTGCTAGTGTAATCCTCCTCTATAGAGTACTGTGGGCCTTCCACATCACATAGAGGCACTTCCCACTATCCTGGACTACTATGGTACTCCTCCTGTCGAGTACTGTGGGTCTGCTGCGTCACACAGAGGCGCTCCCCACTGTGGGTCTGCCGCGTCACACAAAGGAGCTCCCCCTCGTAGCCTGCTGAGGTACTCCTCCTTTCAAGTACCGTGGGTCTACCGTGTCACACAGAGGCACTCCCCACTATGGGTCTGCCACGTTACACAGAGGCGTTTCCCACTGGGCTAGTTGAAACACTCCGAGTCGAAAGGTCAGCAGTCGTCAGGTATCAGCCAGATACTAGGTCTCCATACTCCGCTCGCTCGTCTCCAAGAGGATCCGCTCTACGAGATACTGGTCGATACTTCAATTTTAATGAATTCCCAATTAGAATTATCTCAAAGGTCCATCTCATCACATGGGTCTCAACACAACAGACGGTGCGTCAATCAGACGCCCGGTCTGTGTGTTATTGACATTTCCGTTCCAGGGCCCCAGTTGGTTTTTAGGTTCAAAACAACCTGAACGTATCCAAACTATGTCCAAACCTCAATTAAGGTATTCCAAAAGAATTTTCTTGCTCTAAGCATTCCGTCACCGTAGACGGTTCGTCGATTGGACACCCGTAGCCCAAGATATGAGCTAAAAGGTGAAAAGAGGCCAAAGCGGGTCTAGGTCCGGTCTGACCCAGTTGGACTGACCCAACCCAACCCGGATCCAGACTGGAGTCTGACCTAGTCCGCAGGTCCGACCCAATCCGAGGGGGTGGCCCGACGGCCCACGCTGGGTCCGGCCCGGCGGCCCGCGGGGGGTTCGCCTCAACCGCGTCCAGGGGGGAAGCCACGTGCCCCCTGGCTCCCGAACGACTTAGCCGTTCGGGTGGGGACCCAAACTGGCGCCAAGTGGGGCCGGTCCAGATCACGCGTGACCCAGTGGGGTCCAGCTCCTCCCAGCTGGCCGAGCGGCTAGCCGCTCGCGTTCCACCGGCGGTCGGCCATCTCTGCTCCTCCGTCGCGGCCTGCCCTGGCTGCGGCTCCCTGCTGTCCTCCGCGCGGCGCATCGGCGCCGCGCCACCTTCATCGTGGCCCGGCCTGGCCGTGACCCCCTACTCCTCCACGCGGAACGAGGGTGATGCGCCACCTCTGCTGAGGCTTGGCCTGGCTTTGGCCCCCTGCTCCTCTGCGCGGCACAACGACGCCGCGCCACCTTCGCCACAGTCTGACCTGGCCACGACCCCCTGCTCCTTCGCGTGGCACGACTGTGCCACACCCTTCCGGAGACCCGACAGCCTTGCGCCGCTGCTCCGCACTACGATCGTCAACAAACAAGGAGAAACAAAGAGGGAGGGTCAGTCCGTGTTTGTGCGGCCCGAGCTTTTCACGTAATGGCGATAACAATTGTCAAAACACGATCCAAGATTTGTGCGTTGAAGGACAGAAACAATTTCAAACGTAAAATCCCCTACCTCGTATTTGTTGATCATTGATGAAGTCGCAGAAAGGCATGCGTCGATTCTTCAATGTCAGAAAAAGAAGAGGATATCCGCCATTGGCGGATGAGCGTCTGGAGGTGACGAAGTTGAAGATGGCATTCTTCGTGTTCTTCGATGGAGAGTTCTTATCCTCCCCAAGCTCCACCAAAAGATTATGCCAACCCAAAAATAATAAAATATCACATCTTACTAAATTTTTGGCATAAAAAATTCAAATGGGGAATTAATTAAGGGGGGCTCCACTTAATTAATTCTTGTGTGTAGGAACAATTTAATTAAGGGAGTTCAAGAGGTTTCATGGGTGGTGGCTTCATAAATGGGGAGTCCAAGGGTTTTATCCTCGGGTGGTCCCCACCTCACTAATTGACAAGAGGTGTTTAAAACTAGGGTTTTACCCACCACCATAACCTCTCATGGGAGGTTATGGTGTGGTGTCCCCCACCCCTAACCTCCTCTTGGAGGTTTTAACCAGCACAAATAAAAATAAAGTTAACACATTATTTTTATTTAATTTAATTTTAAACCCAAAAACTATCTTCCATTCTCGAACAACTACCATCGAAGTGAAAGTCTTCTTAAGAGAATACCGGTGATGTGAGCTCAACGGTGCCCGCAGATTTCAATTATGAGCATCGGTTCAAAAGTTATAAAATCCTGCTCGCACGTTTACTGAACATACCCGAACAAAACTTCAGAAATTGATTTCGGGCACACCAGGCCTCAGAATCAAGCACCGTAAATTTTTGCGGACTCGTAAAAATACCATGAATTTAAGAAAAAAATTTCCACAGAATTTACAAGTCTTTACAGGCACTAACTATTTCAATATATATCCCCAAAAAGTCATTAGCAACATCAACGAATGTCATCTTAGATGGAAAATAGTTTTGATCGATCATTTAAAAAAATTCTTGAGAAAAATATCCTTTCAGTTTTGGAAAAAAACTTTTTAAAAAATAAATCATTTTGAAAACAATTTTATTTTAAAATAACCTTGAAAACATATAAATTAATCTTGAAATAAAATAATTATTATGATGATGATAATTTTCGTTTAGTCCATACACATTAAAATAACTATTACTTTCAATTTTTTTGTAAAATTCAAATGAGAATTTTTTGGAAAATAACATGAAGATTCCTATAAAATATTTTTTTAAAAGTAAAACCTGGTTAACCTTTGTTTTAAAAAACCTTATGATAATAATTAATCACTTTTAGACATGTTTAGAAATCATGGTTTTTGTAAAAACACGAATTTTGACTGAAAAGATAAATAAAGTAAAATTTTCTTAAAAATAATTCTCATTGAATTTAAGTACCAATGAGTGAAAAATTTGTAATATTACTTAAAAAAATAATGAATAAATAGTGGATAATTAAATTCACAAGTTTATTGAGAGATGGATCAAAACATTTTATCATCAGACACATAATCATTAACAATCCTAATAAATAAAGAGATTGTAACACATAACTCTTACCAATTCAGTAACATTAAAATATAAGCCCCTTGAAAGAATAAAATTTAATGAAACATGAAGATAAATAAATTATAGATATTAAATGTCAAACTGTATTTATATACACCTCATAAAATAATTTGGGTGCATAAGTTATCATATGTATCGATGAATGAAATTTGATACAAAAATGTCATACTGCTTGAGTAACTTTTGAATCATAATACCCATGAAATAATAACATCAATATAAAAATTAATTATTATTAAATGAGATATAATCATGATATATAATGTTATAGGATAGTATATACACCACACAAAATAAACAAGGTTTGAATATGGCATAAGTCTCTTAGAAATAAAATATAGACTATAAATCCCTTAACCTGTGTATAGACTTCCTTTTCACTAGTTCAAACCACCTATATAATAAATATAATTTTATTTTACATTTTTCACATAGCTATAATTTTATATATCATACCATATATGATTTACTTAAGTCCTCTTATTACATGTTTTCTAATAGTTCCAAGTTAAAGTCACCTTTTGGGTAATAACTGTTTTATTTTTCATAAATGTTTTGATTTGTTAATTTTAGTACTCTTAGATCAATCATGATTCCATCCCAAATATGATAATAATCAGGAAATAATTATAATATTTACACATGAATTATAATTTTAAGACCAATCATGGATGGTGGTTTTTAAAAATGAAGTATGTTACGATCATGGAGAGGGTAGGTCGTACATACACATGAGTAATATTTCAATTTTTCAACGATCATTAGGGAAATGAAGAATGTAACATAGTATATTTTAATATTAATCATAATAACGTAAATTAAATTATATTTATTTAAATATAATTATACATATCATCAATGTGGTTTAGTGATTAAAATAGATAGTCTCATTACTTTGTGAAGGTGGTAGTCCACATGTACATGAACGATGTCATCATCATTCAGTTATTGAAAAGGTAGGAAATAAAAAGATATGTTATCATTATAGAATTATAAATCTGTCATGAATATCATAATTAAGTCATTTATATCACATATATATATATCCTTATTATCTTCCATGTAAAGCGTTAGTGAAATCCAATCACATTGCTTCACAAGGCGGAAGTCCGTCATACACACGAACAACATTATCATATTTCCTACAAAATGGAAAATAAAAAAGATATTTATGATATAAGGAATCCATAGGTTCATTTATTTTATAAATATCATATATATACTTTATATCCATCATCATACCCAACCTTTATAGGTTGTAATGGAAAAATTAATAAATTCATTTTGTGAAGAGGTAGTCCCTTGTACACACATATAATGATTTTATACCCCATTTGATGGAAGTGGAGAGGGTTTTAGGTCATTATATTAACAAAGAAATATATGTATATGGAATATATTGAGGTTATTATATCAAAATGGTATAATAATAATTTATGGAGGTGGAGGAATAAATAAAACAAAAATTCTTATTCATGAATTCTACCTCTTCTTCAGGTATCTTCCTTAGGTTTGCACCAAAATCCTTCCTTGGGTTTATTTCTATCAAAAATAAAGATTATAGAATGATAGGAGGGAATTTGGGAAGTTATTTGGAAAGGTATTTGTTGAATAAATAGGGATTTATGTTATTAATAAGAGAGTAGAGGTGGTGTATTTTAAAAGTGCGCTGAGTGAAACACTTATAATTTTTTGAAATGATTCAATCATACCCACAATTTTCATCATGATGAAACCCTCCAAAATGGAAATTTTTTGAACCTGGAACTGATTAGATGGAAATATGTCTATCCAATGGCTATTAGACAAGATGGTAGGTCATTTTTAACTTCTATCTTCTTACTTTAACCCCAAGTAAATTCATTTTTTACCTTAACCACGGTAATTAATTTTTACTATTTTAACTATTAATCATGGTCAGAAATTAAGTGTAGAGACCCAAACCCTGAATACTAGATCCAGTGTATTATTTTCTTAAATTTTCATTATTAAAAGGAATAAAATCCTGAAGGACCTATCAGTTTAGTTGTTTTGGAAATCTAGACTACATACATGATGCCAATAATACATTAGGAAATAGAAAATAAAACACGATACATAATAAAATGAAATAAAGAGCATCCTTGAAACTTTTTAAAAGGATTACTATTCATAACCTAGGGAAATGAAACATAATAAGGGTGATCTCAAATGATCAATTAGGGTATGTAAAGCATAAGAAATAATGAATTAATGGGAACAAATCAATATGGAAAGGTAATAAACTGAAAACACATTACATTTAATCAATAAACATATAATTTAATGATTCTATACATTTTATAATATGAAATCCTCATGGATAATAACAATGATAACTGAAATATCTATGAATGAAATGTTTAATTATTGGATGCCATATCTGAGTCACATGAAAAATGATACTATTAAGATCCATCCTCCAGATAGTTTAAAATTATAGGTAGAAACCTATTTAATTTTTCTAACATATTTTTCTCATTAGAACATTTCAATGCATTGTGGGGCTATGTAATGTTTGGGCCCTACCTGTCACTTCATGTCCAAAGCATTCCAAATACCGAGTCATCAATAAATAAACAATATGCCTTATCAAATATCTATATTAAATAGAACATATGGGCTCATAAATGATTCCCTACTGGATGATAATTAAGAGTCAATTTTATTTTTGTTTATTAATGGAAATACCAACAAAATATCATAAAAAATATTATTTAGGAAAATAACCTTTAAACATTAGAAAATGTAACACAACACATTGAAACATTTAAATCACAACCCCCATGAAGGGATAATATTAGAAAAAACATAGAATATAATGTTAATAAAAATATTAATGATAAAACATGTTAAATATCATTATATACACCATATAAAAGTGAATTGGTGCATAACAACAAATATGTCTCAAAAGAATGTAAATAGATATGAAATCACTTACCTTGAGTCCGAATTGTCATGTGTGTATTTATATTCTTGAATAATAATGTTATGATAATTATTTACACGTTTCATATCATTTTTAAATTTTATTATTAATTCTAATTAACTTATTAAAATATTATATACAACTACTAAAACAAATATGCATATGTCGGGTGTTTTTTACTAAATTCGGTTCATGTGTCGAAAACAAATTTGGTAGGTTGAAAGTGGTCAATAGGGTCATTATATAAACATATCCTGAATAATAATCACAAAATAATTATCATATTTATATATTAATTATTTTTTCTAACCCAATTGTGAAAAATTATCATGAAAAAAAACCGACGTTACAATCATGGAGTGGGTAGGTCGTACGTATGCATGAGTAACGTTCCAATTTTTTGATGATCATTATTGAAAGAAGGTAAATAATATTATATATTTCCAAAATGATAATTATATCATAAATACCATGTTATTTAATAATATATACTTATATATAATTCTTATGATATAAATGGAATCACATCGTGTAGATGAGGCGGTAGTCCACACATCCATGACTGACGTTGTCACTTTTCAATGTGTGAAAGGAGTAATAATTAAAATGATATATATTATATTTATATAAATTTAATTATGTCATAAATATAATAAATATGTTTTTTATGTAACATTTTTTTTATTAAAACTATCCTTTATACATTCCATGTACCATCTGAATGAATCACATCACTTTTAGGAGGCTGTAGTCCACACTTCCACAAATGATGTTATTGTATTTACAGAAAATTAAAAGCATAAAAGAAATATCTATATAAAAAATTATGAAGAATAAAGTAAATTTTAATATCATATATATCATATATAAATATAATTCCAATCATAATTTCCACCATCATATACGGTAAAGGAAGAATGAGTAATCATTGTTTCATGAGAAGGTAGTTCGCCGTACACATAAATGGTAAGTTCGTTACACATTAGATGGAAGTGTGTGTAAGTATAGGTAAAACACTTAAAAAATATAAGAAAATTTAGGATAATTTTTTTTCATATAACCATGGAATAAGGAGAGTTTAGGTGGTGGATAATGGAAATAAAACTAAAGAGCTTGACAAATGATGTTACATCTTCTCTGGGTAACTCCTTTTTGATTTCACTAAAGAGATTCCATTGATGGATTTCTGAATAAGGTGTGGCTTATAGGTTTAGTGAAGGGATTTTGATGAGATATTGTACATATCTTTTTTGAGACAAATTTACTTCTGAGGTGTGAGGAAGTTAGAGGGGTGGGTTCTATTTTATAGTATAAGAGGAGTGACACTCTTGTAATATTTTGGAAAAGGAATTACACCCATGTTTTTACCATGTTATGGGAATAAAATGATGATAAATGTAGATAAAATGGAAATTAGTGTCAAAATGTGACAATAAAATATATTTTTTACATGTTTCTATGTCATTTTTTCACTCATGTTAAATGTTTAGTCCCTTATTATGATTTATTTCACCTTAATCGTTGTAATTAATTTTAATTACATTCACTAATATTTTTGGTCAAGAACATTGATGAACTTATTAGAGATTATAAAATATGATAATTATAAATATGGAATGCATTTTTCAAATTTCAAGTCACATAAGTGGTAGAAATTAATTTAAATTTAATCATGCACATGACACCAATGCGGGGTTTTAAAGTAAAAACGTTCAAATGTTTGATAATTTGTTATATCCAATTTCAATTAGAAATTTATTCCAATGATATAATTTGGATAAATTAAAAAACATCATTTAATTCAACCATAAAACCAATTTAAAATTTAATTTAACATTATTAATAAATTATATGAAAAAGTAATTTTTGAATTAAAATCTAGTATTTTTCACCATTCATTAAAAAATGAAACTTTACAAAAAAATATAAAAAAATGGACCTATGGTAAATTTTCTATCCCAATTTCAAAGATGATATTTATTTTGATATATTAAATTTATAAGAGAGTCAAAATTTGATTTAAAATAGGCTCTCTATTAAAATAAGGTAAAATTTCCTTTATAAAAATATAGTTATTTATGCATAATATTGGGTTTTTTCTTGTCCAATGCCTATCGAATCTATTGGATGAATATAAAAAAACTTTTTATTGGATACATAACATATAAATGCATTATATAAACTATTTAAAAGTGTTATAATTTAATTTAATATGAAAACAATGAATTAATATTGTCTTTATTAAATCAGGTGTTGTGTGTATTGAACATCTATCTACAAAAATTAATTTATTATAACTAGAAAATTTGGAAAAGTGTTGGGGTACTACATTATTCCCTCAAACAAAAATTTCTTCCTAAAATTTTTAGGATATTACCTTAAAAACTATGTTGTTAGTTTTACTTCATATAATCCTCTGGTTCCTATGTTGCTTCATCTATTTTGTGATTCCTCTATAGTACCTTTACCAGATGATTTTTCTAATTCCTCAATACATGTTCTATGGTATCAATAATCTGGATTGGTTCTTCACCACATGAAAGGAAATGTTCTAACTCTATAACATAAGGGACAAGCACCCATGTTGGGTCTTTCTTGTACATCCTTAGTAGTGATATATGGAACACATCATGTACCTTAGAGAGATTTGGTGTCATTTACAAATGATAAGAAACAACTCCAACCCTTTCATGATTCTCAAAGGTTATGATGTACTAGGTAGTAATTTTTTTCCAACTAAACCTTGGGTAATTTCAAGAAAACACAATCTTCCACTCGGAACTCTAAATATTTCCCCAGATTATCTGCATAACTATTATGTATACTTTGAACTACAATAATATGATTCTGAAAAGAATTTACCTTTGTCTTCATATCCTCAATAATTTATGTTCCTATAAGTTTCCTTTCACCAACATCATCCCAACAGGTTTGAGTATTACATATCTTTCCATATAATGCTTCATACGACACCATTTTAATGCTTGAATAAAAACTGTTATTATAGGAAAACTCTACCATAGGTAAGTACTAATCCCACATACCTTAAAAGTTGAGTGATCCTGACCTCAAAATGTTTTCTATTGATTGAATTTTTCTTTCATACTTTCTATCCATTTGAGTATGGTAGGATGTGCTCAAATGATGCTCAGTATCAAGATCCTTCTGAAGACTCTTCCATAATTTCAAGGTAAATCAGGGATCTCGATCAAAAACAATTAATGGTGGTTCACCATGAAGTCTTATAACATCATTAATATATAGAATTTCAAGTAACTCAAGAGTCATGACTTCTTTAATGGATAAGAAATATGCATATTTGGTTAGGCGATCAATAGTAAACCATATTGCATCATTCCTTTTTTGTGTCTCTAGTAGTCCCCTGAAAAATTTCATACTAATTTAATATCATTTCCACATAGTAATAGGATGAGTTTGCAGTAATCCTTTAGGATGTCACCTCACAACATTCTCTTGTTGGAAAACCAATCATTTGGCCACATAATTATCAATTTTCTGCTTCATGTTATGGTGTATAGAGAAATTTTAGTTACATGCATCATCCAATAATTACTTTTTAATATTATGCATATATAGAACACATATCCTATTTCCAAATTATAGAAAACCAACTTTACTAATAAAGTTTTCTAATTTTCCACCATTCTTAGCTTCTATTTTAATATTAAATCCCTCATCATCTGATTGAGAGTTCTTTATCCTCACTAATAAATATTATTTTGAAATAATTTGAAAAATTATTGATGTATCTCATTCATTATAAATTTCCATATCCATATTTTCTATATCCTGGAACATAGGATCCTTCTCAATCTTCATCTAGGTTAGAACACCATGATCATTTATAATCAATGCATCAAATACCTTATTTTTTTTCCCTGGGTGGTAGTGTATTAATAAAACATAATCCTCGAGAAACTCAAGCCATTTCCTTCATCTCATGTGGAGATATTTATGATAGAGGATGTATTTCATGCTTTTATGATCCATTTATAATTTACATCTTTCTTTATAGAGATAATTTCTCTGTATTTTCAAATCGAAGATTACAGCTACTAACTACAGATCCTGGGGTGGTTAGTCCTATTCATGAGTCTTAAATTGACTTTATGAATAAGAACTGACATTATAATTTTTCATTAGGAAAAAACCAAGTCCCATATTTGATGAATCAATATATATGAAAAACCATCACTCCCAGATGGTAGAGTCAAAATCGAAACATTGAATAATATTATCTTTATATTATCAAATCATTCTCCACATTCCTTTTTCCAAAAAAAACATAACCCCTTTATATGTAATCATAGTTAACAGGTTAGATAATTGGGAAAAATTATGAACGAATCACAGATAGTATCCTCCCTAACCAATAAGATTACATACCTCTGTTATATTTGTTGGGGTATGCCATTCTATGATTTCCTTTGTCTTTGCTGGATCGACTGATATTTCATATTTGGAGACAATATGGCCTAGAAAAAATATTTCTTAAAGCCAGAAACTACACTTACTAAATTTTCAATATAACTATTTACTTCTGATAGTCATAAGGATGGTCCTGTTACGATTCCCATGTTTCTAATAGATTTTAGAATACACCCGAATATCATCACGAAATACCACAAAATAGATCAACATTTTTCCATGAATACTATGATCATTATGTCCATTTAAATTGGGGGTGCATTAGTCAATCCAAATGGAATTACTATAAACTTGTAATGTCCATAGCTCTTCCAAAATTCTTTCTTTAGAACGTATTCCTTCTTCACTCGCAATTGGTAACACCCACAACGAATATCAATCATTTATAAATATTGGGATCCATGAATTTCATCATACAATTAATCAATTCAAGATAGAGGATACTTAGTCTTTATTTTAATAGTATTTATTTCCATATAATCAATGCAAAACCAAATGGATCCATCTTTATTTTTAATAAAGTGGACGGGGGGATCCCCATGGTGAAATACTAGGTTGAATAAATCCCTTATTACCCAAATACTCAAGGTTTTTATTCAACTCCAACAATTCAACAGTGTCCACTCTATATGGATTTTTTGAAATTGTCGTTTCATCAAAGATTAAATCAATGGAAAATTCAACCTCACACTCTAGGTAATGTCCATGTAACTCTTCATCAAAAACATCAATGTAATATTTTACAATAGGTATATCCTCATTTTTAAGATTACCTTCTACATAAATAGGTGTTGTTTTCTCTTCTTCCCGAAGAATTTCATTCAGTAGATCTAATGAGGTGTATCTAGATAAGAATTAGCTGAGGAATAATATTCTATAAAGATAAAGGATTCTACATATTCATCAAAAATCTTAATTTAATTCTTCTTATAATAAATGTTTGTATCATTTTTAACTAGCCAGTACATACTAAGGATAATATAAAATTCAACCATAGGTATGATAACAAGGTTAGTAATTAAATCATGTTTATGTGTCATAATGTGGACTTAATGACACATTTTTTTACAATGATACTTCCCTTGAGAGTTTTGACTAACAAATCCCATATTAAATCAAAGGGGAAATATCCAAGTTTCTTAGAAAACTAGGTAGACATAAAAGAGTGTGATAATCTAGTATAAAATAAGGAATTTTATAAATTTAAAGATAATATTAATGTATCTTATACTACATTATTTGGTACTTCTACATACACTATAGTGATCACATAAGCTTGGACACATCCCCTTAACCTCTTATAGGGTGGATTCCATTGGCACCTAGGGAATTCAATTACATAGTTACCCATATCCCTATAGTTCAATTTTTTTAAAATAATGTTTTCTTTATTTTCATTTCACTCATGATCCTGGTGACCCCAATCCCAACACTTATAAAAAACTCTTATACCCTTAAAAACTTTCCCAAGATTATTTTTCCACATGTTTTACAATATTGAAAATTTTATGTCTTCTTATTCTTCTTGGACAGATTATCTTTTTCATGATTTTCATATGTTATCTTCTTCTCTTGGTTTCCCTTGAATATATTTATTAAGAAAATTCCTTCTCCATTTTAATGGCACATAAACCTATTTATTCATAAGATTAATAATCATAAGAAACCAGTGCCTTTAAGATACTTGGATTTAGACCTTAAAATAATTGGTTGATCTTATACTTCATGTAGAATATATAATATGTAGCATACATGGATAACCTTTATAAGGTATCTCATAATCTACAACACTTTTTTCTTCCTTTTAATTTAAGCTAAGGAACTTTCTCTTCACATCAATTTGTTGATCATGAGGTAAGTATTTATCTAATAATTTTTACTTAAAGGTTCTCAATTCCACGAGTTCTATTTCTTCTTCCTCCCTAGTATTTTGGATAATGGTACACCATTGATCAACATCATATTTGAGTCAATAGACCTCAAGTGTAACCTTTTCCATTTTAATGAATACCAAGTACATAAATACCTTTTTCAGAGACTTAATCCGTTCCTCAGCTACAATTGGGTTAGTAGTGACACTAAATTACGGGAGGATCTTGTCACATAAATATATCTATAATAGAATATTCTCTCTATGGAATAAGTTTCACCATTCAGGAAATGTTATTTTTCATAACCTGACTAAGTTTCCCTATTATATCCATAATTTTCTCCATTCCAATACCACCCTTTTTTGATTCCTCAATAGGGGAATCTCTACATTTTCCAAGAGTACTAATATTATTCTTCTTTCCGGGCACCATTTCTAAAAAATGGAATACACTAGATTATCTTATTAAATTATAGACATTTTCTAATTCTAAATATATATTAAAACTTCACATAAATTGATAAATTTATGTATAGATAATCATATAATCATAAAAAAGGTTTATTTTGGGATATATTTAATTATAAATACTTAATAATGGTTTGTAAATAAAATGTAATTGTTTCAATGTGTATCCCCTGGGAGTGTCAAACTAGTTGCGTAGTAAGGGTCTTTGTCATGTACCGGGTTACACTGAGTCAGACCCGACATACCTTATTGGAGTTTTTACTCCATGTTCTATCTATGATAGAACCACATCCACTTATAGTTTCTAGATAGGGATGCATTGTGAAGAATATCCACAAAATATATACCTTACCGAAATTCTAGGATTTTCATCTATACTTATCCTCAAATTCTATCATAGGGCTATGTTCCTCAATCTATGTTTTCTAAATATGGTTTCCAAGGTTGCTACTAAATTTAATTTGATACCAACTGTAGTGACCTAGCCCCATATGCCTGAATTCGATGCGTTATTTTATTACATTATCATGATTTTGAGGAGTCAAATTCAAAAGGACCGACCAGTTTAGTAGTTTTTTAAAGCTAGATTACATACATGATACCCATAATACATTGGAAAATAGGAAATAAAAACACAATACATGATAAAATGAAATAAATAACATCTTTGAAACTCATTCCAAGGATTCCTATTGACAACCTATAGAAAGGAAACATAATAAGAGTGGGATAAAATTATCAGTAAGCTTATGTAAAGTAGAATAAATAATGAATCAATGAGAATAAATAAACATGGAAAGGTAAATAATAGATAACACCTAAAATTAAAATAAATAGATAAGACATAATTAGTATGGAAATGTATGAAACTAAAAACACTTTCCATTTAATAAATAAACTATGAATAAAATGCATCCATATGTTTTATCTTATGAAAACCTCTTGGATAATACCAATGGAAGCTAAAATATCTATGAAAGAAATGATTAATTATTGGATGTCATGAATGGGGCACATGAAATCCTATATTGTCAAAATATATCCTCTAGATTGTTTAGAAATACCAGTAGACACCTATTTTATTTGAAAAAATAATTCATTTCATGATAACCTATATATACATCGAGGGGATATATAAAGTTCGTTCCCTACCTGCTACTACATGTCCAAAACATTTCTCATATCGATTAATAAATAAATAAAACATTTTTATTATGAAATATATTTATTAAATATAAGATACATATTTATCAATAATTACCTAGTGTAAGATAAGTAGCAATAGGGTTTGATGATGTTGATGAATGTAAATTCCATTGAAAGATCATAAAAATATTCTTGAGACAAAAATAACCTTTAAACATTTCAATGTGTTCCATTCCACTTTGAAACATTTGAATTATAACCACAATGAAAGAATAAAATTAAATTCATAATATCAAGATAATAAGTTTATTAATGATATAACATGTCAAAGGGTAATATATATTACATATAAAGGTTAATTGGTGCATAATAATAAATAAATCCCAATGAAATGTAAATTGAGATGAAATCCCTTACCTTGAGTCTGACTTTTCACGTGTATCTTTATATTCCAGAATAATAAATGTATATTAATTATTTGTTATATTTACAAATTTTTTCATGTTTATTATTACTTTTACTTCACTTATTACAACGTTGTATATAACTACTAAAACAATTATGTTTATATCGGGTGTTTTTGTCAAATTCAGTTCATGTGTTAAAAATGACATTGGTAGGTTGACTATAGTCAATGAGTTAATTATATAAAAATATGCATAATAATAATAATAAAATAAATATCATATTTGTATATAAATTATATTTCTAAAACCAATCATGAAATATGGTTATAAAAAATGATCCAATGTTATAATCAAGAAGATGCATAGGTCGTACATATTCATGAGCAAAGTTACCATATTTCAATGATCAATATAGAAAGAAGGTAAGTAATATTATATATCTCTCGAATTATAATTATATCATAATTAAAATTATATTTAATCATATATACTTATTTATAGAATTCTTGTGATATAAAAGGAACCACATCGTGTCAAGGAGGTGGTAGTCCACAAATCCACGAGTGATGCTATAACTTTTTAGTGTGTGACAAGGGTATAAAATAAAATGACACGTATTTTATTTCTAGAAACGTAATTATGACATGAATACAATATTTTTTTCATGTCACATATTTTTAACTAAAACCATCTTTTACACATCCCATGTATTATGTGCATGAATCACATCACTTTTAGGAGGCGACATTCAACACTTCCACAAACGATGTTATCGTATTTAGAAAAAATGAAAAGCATAAAGGTACACTATATTTAAAAATTAAATAACCATAAATCCATTATAAATATAATATATAAAATATATGAACATATTTTTCATCATAATTCCCACAATGAGAGGTGGTAAAGGAACAATGAACAATCACCGTGTTGGGAGGTGGTATTTTGTCATACACAAAAACTGTAAGTTTTTTATCCATTATATAGAATTTTGTGTAAGTATAGGTATAAAAATTAACATATAAAAATATAAATATATTTAAGATAATTTTTTGTTATATAAGGTTCTAATAAATATAGTTTAGTTGGTGGATAATGGAAATAAAACTAAAGAGATTTAGGAAATATGTTACCTCTTCTTTGGATAAATCCTTTTAGTTTTCACTAAAGGGATTCCATGGATGGATTTATAACTATGGAGAGGGTTCTAAGTTATGTTAATGGATATTAAATATCTATTTGAGAAGATATTTGTTGATCCAATGTTTCCTAAGATGTGTGAGGAAGTGGGAGGTGTGAGTTCCTTTTAATAACGGAGGAGGAGTGACACTCGTATAATTTTTTTGAAAAGGAATTCCACCCACGTTTTTACCATGTAATTTGGATAAAATAATGTTTGAAATTATATAAAAGGGAGTATATGGTAAATATATGTCCAAAAAATGTATTTTTGACAAGTTTTTAGGTTATTTGGGCACTTATGTTTAAGGTTTAGTCCCTTGTTAATATTAATTTCAACTTAATTGTTTTAATTACTTTTAATTACTTTCACTAATATTTTTGGTGAAAAACTATGTTGACCTTATTATACATTATAAATTATAATAATTCAAAATATGTAATACATTTTCCAAATTCTAATCAAATAAGTTTCAGAAATTAATTTAAATTTAATCTTCTAGATGGGATGATAATGAATATTTTTTTAAAGTAAAAACATTCAAAAATATTGCTATGTATTTTTCACAAACAAAGCCAGAATTCCATCCAACCCAACACCCAACCCAGTCTGTGGCTTGGACTGAAGATAATTTATTATCCCCATGGGTTGTAAACTAGTTCTTAGGTATCAAAAACATACTTTATGAATGATTTCACCCATGAGTATAACAATAACCAATAAACAAGAAAAAACAATAAACCATAACTGATTACATAACCAAAAAAGGTAAGGAAATGTTTAGCATCAGTTTTTTACAACTTTAACCAAAAAAATACTACAATGGAAGGGAAACCACAAAACATCCCAATAAAGGTTCCATGCAATATGTGGGGCATCACCCTTAAGCCACCACCACCACCACCTGCAAAAAATAGACCACTAGCAACCAGATCCAGCATCACCAACACGACACATCTTTCATTTACATGGGTCATACATAAAAAAATCTACATACACCCAAAAGTGTATACAGGGTGCAAGCCAAATCCCAATATAATTCCCCTGAAAATAAAATATTTTATGCTACAAAATTAGAAGACAAATTAATATTCACATTTATAAAGAATCCTTTGAAATAATTTTAAGAAAAAATTTTAAGGAAAAAAATTATCAAGGAAACAATTCCAAGGAAAAAAATTTCTCAACATGCATTCTTAAAAATGAAATATACCCAAGTTCCATTCTATACCAACATATCACACCACCTCACATAAGAATCAGGTCAAAATCAAGAACCATAGGTAAATCCCTAAGGGTAA
This sequence comes from Viscum album, assembly GCA_963277665.1. NCBI lineage: Eukaryota > Viridiplantae > Streptophyta > Magnoliopsida > Santalales > Viscaceae > Viscum > Viscum album. The sequence goes on along the minus strand of OY728159.1, from coordinate 19,501,715 downwards.
TTAGAACAAGTGGAACTCTAGAAACCACGTACCTCGGTGAAACATGGTATAAAAACTACATCCCATAGTGTCCTCCTGAATGAGAAACTAGAGAGGAATCTATCAAAAATTCTAGAGGTCTCCAATCATCATCATTGTTTAGTTATTATTGTAATCATCTATCTATCTATGTGAATCCTGTCCTCTCCACTTTCGAGTCAACTCACGTCAATTAACTAGAGGAATTCAAGCTTCCCACTTTTGAAAACTAGAATACAAGTTATAGTTTGACCACTTAGGTACCCAAAATTCCCTTTGCACACTATTTCAAGTTTCACATGTAACACAATTCAATAATTTTAGAACACTATCCAAATATCCCAAGAACACAAGGAAATCACCAATTCCACATAACCAAAACCATTCCCAATTTCCAAACACACACTTAAACCATTTGGAAATACATTTTCCATAGCTTTCACAATTTATGAAACCATTTAAAAACATAAAAAGAATATTGCATTTTAAACCCATCTATTTCTATAGAAAAAACCTTTTTAAAATCTACAAATGAACCCAACTCATTTTAAAACATTTTCCCCATCATTTAAACATTTTTTTAATTCATATTAAAGGAGAACAACATGGAATCAAAAATTAATAAATTTTCATTTCGTTTAGAAAACTCATTTTAACCTTTAAATATCATTGAAACCCTATTTATCACCTTCTACAGGATGTATAAAACCTTTTTTATGAAACAACACAATAAATCATACACAAAACATAACCATTTTACTTTATAAAAACTAAATTCATCATATATTCATGTCAAAAAAACATCCAAAATTTATTTATTACCACACAATTAAACCATATTATACATTCATGAAATCAAGCAATCATGTTAAAATCATCTAATAATGTAAAATCATGGAAACAACTACCTCACACTTGGAAACATACAGAAATTGGGGTGAACCCACAACCACACCACCAAAAGACCATAATAAGGAAACATTGAATGAAAAACATCAAGAACTTACTAAACAACACAAGATCAAACCCTCCATACATACTAGAAAAGAAGTACCCGAAGAGGGAGGAGAAGAAACCCCAAAATAAGAAAGAAACCATGGGAGAAAACACTTAATTGATGAATCATTGAAGTTACCACAACAAAACCACCAATGGAAGGGAGCCTAAGGGATACAATAGGGAAAATAAGAAGGTTCCTTGGAATGGAGAGCTTGAATGTGGTGAGAAAAAGATTATTTTGGGTTAAATCTTGAGAGGACATAAAGGTAATTTTCAAGTTTTTAATGACATGGAAATTGTTCACGATTTACCCGCATAGTTTGATAACCATGCAGAAATAGTGTGATCGCATTGTACAAGAGGTCCATGCATCATGTTTTTCCCATGTGGTTTGAAAATTGTGTGAAAACCATTCAGTTTTCCACTGCCCAAAAAATTCACTAGGCAACACGATTTCCTGGGTAAGGGTGCATGGTTTGGCGAACCGTGTGCCAACCATGAGCCATCTATTGTCAACCAAAACCCCCCATTTTCACCAAAAATTCCTTATAAAACTTATGAAATAAACATGGTGTAAATATTATATAAAAAAACCCTCAAAATATAAACCTCTTCACTCCCGGAACTCAAGAGGAAAACTGAGATCCAAAAATAAACTAGAAAAAAGGATGAAAAAAAACCTAAGTGTTACAATTATCCCAACCATAACACTATATACCTCTGGAAAGCCACCAAATTTTCTAGTTGATTGGTCAAATTCAAATTATTTCCAAAAAATCATTATCTAGCCTCTCAACCCAATAAAAAAACATTCACCACTAAAAGAAAAAAAATCTACGAAGCCCGATCACTTCCAAGAATTGACGGAAGGCTTCAATAAAATCTTTTCCAATGACTAATGCTCCCTAAAATAGAGAGGAACTCAAAATTTAACATCTTAAAAAATAAACCACCTCCCACCAAACCAATAATAAAAACAAAATCGAAGTATCAACATGGGAGGCTGAAATAGAAATCCAACCATTATAAACCGTAAAGATTTTATCAATAATAAATGAAACCACAATGTAACCCAGAGTGGGTCACCACACCATACGAAAATAACAATATTAGATCAATATTGGAACCTGAAATGGTTCAACCTAGAACTCTTCACATAATCCATCAAAACCCCACCATAAGAGGAAAGAACATGATGAAGGAAACACCATCCCATGAAATGGGCTAAAACAAAAGGGAACTCATGATGGATAACCACACAAGGGAAACCAATTGAAATACAACATCCAAAAGGGAAAAAATATAATTCCAATAAAATATAACCACCCCACCTCATCATAAACAAAGAGGTAATATTCAATATATAAGGATCACAACAAGGAAATGATGTCTCTACACCTCTTTCCAAAAAATGGTATCTTTCAATATGGGGAAGCTAACATAGAAGAACTTCAAATTTATCCATTATTACACTGAAGATAGAAGCTAGACCAAGGTCCCTCACACTCATGGGATTCCAAAATACATGCTAGCCTCACTCTAGGGACTATTTCTAGAGACCAGATGTTTGAATTATATATTGTCTCATAGTCAAGAGTTGAAAATCCCCAGTAAAAAATCCTTATTTCCACCAAATCTACAATTCATAAGATACAAACTTATCATCACCTTTCACTTTTAATGAGAAATAGAAGATATAAGATAGTCAATAAGAACACCCCCATTTTAAAATGTATTGATTCTTAATTTTTTTAAAATAAAAACACACTTCCATTGAAATGGAAGATAACAAGAGATCTAGAAAACCCACATTTACAACTCAAGGGAAAAACAACACAAAAAACACCACATGGACCAACCATTACAATTGAATAGGAATACATATAAATGGACTCTAAATAGATCCCAAACATCACACTAATCCTACAAACTAGCTCCACATCACCTCCCGAAACACCCCGAAAGAAAAATTGCAAGTGACATAAGCATCCATAGACATGTCAAGCCTTCAGAGCATTCAAACATGACTTCATCTTATGACCAAACTTTCCAAACTAATGGAAAAACATGATACTATGACCAAAATAATCTAATGAAAGATCCAATGACCTTTTTAATACCACATCCAACACTAACATCTTCAGGCCGCCTACCATTACTGGAATTTCCCTTCACCACTTCCAGGCCGAACCTTCCAATATAAAGGTGGAAAAAATCACCTTTAATGACTCAAGAAACTCAAGGAAACTAACATTTCATTCAATTTTCTACATCCACTCTTCCACTTTGATAGGATACGCTTGACCATAAAAGATAGGATGATTCAACTTTCGAAACTCAAGAGGAAAGTCTATGGGTAGATCGACTAGAGGGTATAATGATAGCAAACCACATGTATCCGCACTTTGATTATTCATCAAATCTTGTGGGGGTGTACACTACCCAATAAGGAAACTGAGAACCTAATTAAACTAGTCCATTGGCTAAAACATACCACAAAAAACAATGAACCCACAAAGGGATCCAACTCAAAGTCTTCCCAAAACATTTTTACAAAGAAACCACTAACCATTGTCTCAAACCCAATTCATCAACAATAACTCAAACATTTAACACCATTTAATCATGAAGAGTTCTCAAAATCAAAACACCTCACATGTAATATTCCCAAATCACAAGGACACACCACATTATCACTAGTTATTAAAACATCATACCTTCTATTAAAATCACTTTTGAAAATAATACTTGCTTAGTGGTTTGCAAACTCACCAATGGTATTCCATGGATCCTCACACATGCATATTTTTATGAAAAATTTGGAACTCATCAACTTTTCCACACATATCCATGCATTTGGACACTCATGGAAATTCTAAATGTCAATGTTTTTCTCTTTAAAAGAAAAACATTCAAAAAACACTTTCAACTTCTCAATTTACTTCCCATTTAACATTCATAATTTTTTTCAAAATCTCACTAACCATAGAGCCATAAATCGCATTCAAATCCCACATACAGATCCATTTTTAATTTTCTAAAAAAATCCCATGGATGCAATTAAAAATTCCACTTCATCTTATATAATAAAAAATTCCAAAACCTTCTTGAAAGTAATTTTTTTTATTTCCAAAAAAACAATTTTGATAAACATCATGTTTCAATTATATATATCTAATCTCAGTAAACCCATACTCTTTTTAATTAAAAAATAAAATTTTATAAAACCTCTTCGTAAATATTTTTTCAAAATGATTCTGAAAATCCATTTTCTACCTTCCTAAAACTAAGACACTGCCACATTAAATCAAGTTTTCACAATTCTCAAACAATAGTTTTCATGGTAATTTTCAGAATCAAGAAAGACCCAAAACAACTTACAAGGGGAAACTAGTGTTGATGGGTGACTTGTCCATATGTTTGGTCTCCATATTCCAATCACACCACCATCATAGAGAGTCTTATTGGATCATGTTCCTATATCCACATGGATTTTCGGGCACTGTGAGCTCACTGAGGCCATTATACCACCTCCATTTTTGTATCATAACCATCAAATAATCCACAAGAATAAAAGAAACCAAATAAAAGTAGACATCCCATGGAAACCCAAGGTTTGGTATAGAAAGTGTTGGATATAAACTCCATCATTCCTATACCCATAGGTTCTATCTATCCTACTCCATCTACCTTGACATCCCAAATAATATAGGGGCTTTGTAAGATAGGTTCTCTAAAGAAAAAAATCTCATTTGATACAATTTTTTCATGAACTAAGCAGAAGTTCCATCAAATCCGACACCAGAACTGGTCCATTTTATGGCCCGAAGGGTGTTCCCAATACACATGGTCTTGAAACTAGTTTTTGGGTATCATAAACATATGTTGGGAATGATATAACCCATGATTATAAATAAAATCAATAAAAAATATCGAACAATAAACACTAACTGATAATATAACCAGACAAGGTATAACATTTTTCAGAATCAAGGTTTTACAACTTTAACCAGAGAAAGAAATACTACAATGGTTGTGAACCCACAATACATCCCAAAAAGTCTCCATTTAACATGAGTGGAATCACCCTCAATCTACCACCACCACAACCTTCAACAAGTGGAACACTAGAAACCATATTCAACATCATCACCATGACACATCCTACCTTTACCTGGGTCATACATAAAAAAATCTATATACACCAAAATATGTATATAGGGTGTGAACCAAATCCTAATAGGATGCCACCCAAAAGAAAATATTCCATGATACAACATTATAACACAAATTTACATCAATATTTATACATAAGTCTTTGAAACATTTTTATGAAATCTTTTTAAGGAAAACCATTCTCAAGGAAACACTTTCAAGGAAAACCATTTCTCAACAAACATTCTTCAAAAGGAAATATAACCAAGTTCCACCATATACCGATAGATGGAGCCACCTAAAATTATCATCATGTCTCAATAGATCACCATGGGTAAATACCTAAGGAAAATAAGAACAAGAGGAACTCTAGAAACCTCATACCTCAGTGAAACTGTAATAGACCAGACCACTTCGGTCCATTACATTGTGAAAATATGGTGGTTGAGGTGTTTTGGGAGGCAATGGTGACTAATTTCAAGAGTTTTTAAAAATCTAGTTTTTTTAGTGGTGAGTTAGGGATGGTAGGTCGTTGACGGTGAGTCAGGACCAGTGAATCTCATCGATGGTTCACACAGGTGAGTCTTCCAACACTGGGTCGCACCGGTGGGTTTTCCAACTATGATTCATCATGTAGTGAATCAAAGAATAGTAGATCACCAAATGGTGACTCACTGAATGGAGACTACCCTAAACATGACTCACCTAATGGTGAATCATCCACATGTAGTTCTCACTGGTGACTCACCCATTGATGAATCACGATGGTGACTCACCCAACCGTGAGTCATTTTCAACAGTTCGTCAAATTTCCAGTTTTTCTAGTTTCACCACATTAATATTTTAATTGAAATAAAATTATATTAAAACCATATTTAAGTGATTTTTAATCCTTTTAAAATGATATTAAATATATATTTACAATTCCTAATGATCATGAGGTTTCTAGATAGTCACAATGTGTGGTCTTGATCGTGGTCCGACTTTAATGGATTTTGAACCCATTTCTTCCGTTGATATAGGATATAGCCTTGCTAAATCTAAGACCCTATATTCCTTGTATTTTTACATTTAAACTTCATATCAGGTATTCCAAAACCTTTCTTCACCAAGTATATGTGCGTCTATGTTGCACCCATGGATACTATTTCCCTAGAGCCTTGTGCACCCCCTATTTGGAGAAAGGATGATGTAGATACCCTAGAATTTTTCACATAACATTACATGATTTTAAGCATAATTATACATCAGATTATAATCCATGGATCATTAATTCTAGTGTCTTGGAAGACTAGGTACATAAAACATAAAACATGGGGGAAAAAACTTCTTTATTTAATCTCCATAAAGAGATCCTAACTTATTTTGAGCCCTTAAATCTGTATAGGGTACCTTGGGGAACACATGAACAAATTTATGAACTAAAAATCCCAATAAGGGAATGAAAATAAGGATATATCTTAAGCACATGAGTTAGGAGGCATGACATAATGATATGAAAATAATGGAACATATGAAATAATATCATATAAGCATGGGATCATATAAAAATGGAATCATATAAATGTGGAAAAATCATAAAACATGTCTTTAGTATGGTTCAAGGATAACCACCAATCATGTTTACCATTTTATTATGGGTCAAGGCTAACCGCCAATCCTAATTCCCATTTTAGTATGGGTTAAGGATAACCGCCAATCCTGTTTCACATCGCATCTCATGAGACATAACTTTACCCAATGCATTGGAGCGCTATATAGGATAACCCATATCAATATTTTCATGAATATATTTTTCACATAAATAATCATACATAATCAACCATACATAAACATATGATTACCCATGGAAAGAATTGGATACCACAATCATGACATAAATCATAACCAATGGGCGTATCAAGAAAGTGTTCATGAAAGAAATGGATTAGAACATATATTGATGTTAATAAGGTAAAATAGGCATATAAAAAGGTAAGTGGTGTCAAAAATAAGTGACAAAATATAATAAATGTATTTTAGAAACATTAGCATTAAAATATTTTTATACGGTTTTAAGAAAAATACTTTAATGCCTTTAAAATAGAAAAGAAAGAAATCTTTTATATAAAATAAGAATTGAACTAAGATGGTTTTACTAATAAAAATACTGATTTTATAAATACAATAGTGGATTAAAATATAGGATAGAGTGCGATTGAAATTGGGTAAAAATTTGGGATGTTCCCTTAAAATAGGTTTTCTTATCGGAAATTTCTAAGGAGAAAATCTTTAAAAAACATGTATATCTCCAAAATAGAGTGATAAAAGGGTCTTCATAAATTAATTTCTTAAAACTAAACATAATTTATAATATTTAAATAAATAGATAAGATATCTTCATTTTTATATAAAGAAATATAAGGCAACCCAAAAGAAGAAATAAGGTTCGAGTAGAATTCGTTACGGTTTATTGGCATGGTGTCAGGTGTACCTAAGATGGATTGATGAGAGAGAAAAAGGGTTTATTATAATCACTTATAAATCATGATATAAGTATGGGGGAGTTTCAAAAACATACCCCATAATTTGGGATTACACAAAAAAGGCATAACATAGATGACAATCTTGATTAAGAGTAAAATAGAGAGGATCCCTTACCTTAAATCCGGTGGTGTTATCCACTTGTTATTAATGACCTGAATAAACAAATTATGTTTACTAATTAATAGGTAAATAACCTATTATATATTTAAAATATTTATTATAACATTTTAAAGTTCATTCAAGGATATTTTGATTGGTTATAAGGTTCAATATCATTGTTCGGGTTCGGTTGCTTGCTTGGTTTTTTAAAGATCGGTTCACTTATATTCATGTTCAGGTAAACATGTAAGATGAAAGTGGTTGTCCATAATTGAAGTTGTATATTATTAGTAAACATCCAGGAAATTACATTTTTATAAAAATTCATTTGATTATTGGGAGTGAAGATGAGTTATTATATATAACCTTAGTGATAACCGTTTTGATTAATCAGTGGGTTTGATTAAAAAGAACATGTTTTGATTTATAAAATAATACCATTTGTACAAAAGGATTACAAAACCATAACTAGGATATATTATATATATATATAATAATTTGGTTCAACCATAACACAAATGGTTTTATGACCAGAATCAAATATGATTATAAAAATTGATAAATCGTTGTCCTTGAATGTGCTAAATTAATACATCTCAAATGGTGTTTTCATTTCTAAATAAAATGCGGGGAAAGGAGAGATGATAATTAAATATACCATTAGCATAAAAACATTATAGTAAATTTATGTTACTAGATTTATCATACTATTTGGGTGAATTGAGGTGAGGAAATAAATAAGAAAAGAAAAGAACTTAAAATAAATAAAAGAATTTGAAAGAGGAATTTACCTCTTGAGTTTATCTTCTTTGATAAACTCTTAAAGGGAGAGGTTTTGGTATTTTTAAGAGGCTAGGGGATGTCGGATGTGGGAGAGGATCTTGGGGAGAGATATGGGTAGAATATTGGCAAGGCACAAGGCTTGAGAGGAGTGGAGAGAAGAGGGAGTGGGGGGGGGGGGGGGGGGGTTATAGTGGAGGAGAGGAGGGTTTTCATAAATTTTTAACCATTAGTTTATTAATTAACCTCAAGTACAGAAATAGTGATGATTCCATGAACAATAATAGTAATAAATTCATGTTAATTCGAACCAATTGGGCTTACATCAGTAGATCATCATCAATGACTCAATAAATCAATTATTTAGCATTTATCGTAAATTGTTGTATTTTACTAATCATAAAAAATTCAAGTATTTTATAAAAATCCAAAAAATTCACCCTAACTATTTTTGGACATGTATAATCGAAAAATGAAATCCATTTTTCAAAAAATAATTTTCTAAATAATTTTATTTTAATATTTAATTAAAATCATAATTTATTATAAAAAAACTGTTTTAAAACATTCATTTAATTATTATAAAATATAGGTATATCATACCTTCACTTTAATATTATCTTTATACTATCATAGGTAAGGTTACTATTCATTAGGGTATATCACTATTCATAAGGGTAGGTTACTATTCACCAAAAATTATGTTTTTTTTATCAGAATCCAAATAAATTACTGATCGCAACCATGTATGTTAGATTTTTGAAATTCAAATCACAGAAGTGAAAAACTTATGTTTAAAGGTCACATAACACTTAGTAGTTAATTATGTTGTTCTTTCATGTGATTATATTTTATAATAGAGGAATTTCTATTTATAAAATATCGGTTCGTAACATTCTTCCCCCCTTATGAAATTTTACCCTCGAAATTTCCTTTTACATTCCAAGCCATAAACAGGTGTGGGTACTTTTCCTTCATTGCCTCCTCTAGTCTCCATGTTGCCTCTTCGTACTTGTGGTTCCTCCACAGTACTTTGACCAGGTGAGTAGTCTTGTTACTTATAAATTTATCTCTATGATTCAAGATCTTCACTGGATGCTCCTCATAGGAAAGATCATCCTCCAACTATACCACCTCTGAAGAGAGTAGATTTGAAGGGTCTGGTATGTACTTCTTTAAGAGGGATACATGAAAGACATCATGTACTTTCGATATGGTAGGTGGAAGTGCCAATCTATATGCCACATCTCCAACTTGATCAAGGATCTCGAAAGGGCCGATATACCTGGGACTTAACTTCCCTTTATTCCCAAATCTCATGACCTTATTCCATGGAGATATGTGTAGAAATTCCATGTCTCCAACTTTAAACTCAAGGTCTCGTCGACGATTGTCTACATAACGTTTCTGTCAACTTTGAGCTTCCTTGATATGCTGTTGAATGGTTTTCACATTCTCTACCATTTCTTTAACCATTTCAGGTCCTAGAACCTTACGCTCACCAACTTCATCCCAACACACTAGCGTTATAAACATTTTCCCATAAAGGGATTCATATGGTGTCATTCGGATACTCGAGTGGAAACTATTGTTGTAGGAGAATTCAACCAGTGGAAGATGTTGGTACCATCCTACTTTGAAGTACATAGAAACTTATCTCAATATATCTTCCAACATCTAAATATTTCTCTCAGATTGGACATCGGTTTGAGGATGATAGGCCATACTGAAGTTCAATTCAGTGCTTAGAGCATGCTGGAGACTTTTCTAAAACTTCTAAGTGAATCTCAGATCATGATCAGTACAATATATAGTGGTACTCCATGAATCCTTACCACTTCTTTGATGTAAATCTGTGCAATTTGATTCAATGAGAAGTCCTCTTGAATCATGATAAAGTGATATATCTTTGTAATATGATCCATAATAATACATATATCATTGTTTCATTTGGATATCCTTGGAAGTTCAGTGACAATGTCCATGGTAATGTTCTCCCACTTCCATGTTGGTATGGGTAGTGGTTTCATCACCCCCTTAGACTTTTTCCTCTCATCCTTCACATGTTGACATACCAGGAACTTTGATGTATATTCAACAATCTCGCTTTTCATATTTTCCCACCAAAAGTTTTCTCAGAGATCTCGATACATCTTTGAGCTCCCTGGGTGGATAGAGAAAGTTGAGCTATGTGCGTCATTCAAAAGCTCATTCATTATCTCTCGCTCAGATGGTACTCATAATTGTGACCCAAATCTTACAACTCCTTCCTTATCAATCTTGAACTATGAGGATTTCCAATTTCTGATATCTTACACCTATTAGAGATGGTTGAGAAATCATTTATGAAAGTATTGATGATGTTCCTCCCTTAATGATTTCCACGTCTATCCTCTGAAAATCTAAGAGGATCAGATCCTTTTCAATTATCATCCTTGATAAAGATGCAAAATCCTTTCTACTTAGAGAATATTCTACCTTATTTTCCTTACCAGGATGGTAGTGGATTGAGCATTCATAATAATTGATGAGATCTATCCATATTCGCTGGCACATATTAAGCCCTTTCTGTGTGAATACATATTTGTGACTCTTTTGCTTAGTATATACCTCACACTTATCCCCATAGAGATAATGCTGCCAGATTTTCAACACAAAGATCACAACAGACAACTCCAGATCATGCGTGAGATTTTTTTGCTCATGTATTTTCAGCTGCCTCGAGGTGTAGGCTATCACTTTCTCATTTTGCATTAGAACACAGCCTAATCCCTTCTTTGAAGCATCACTATACACCCAAAATAGTTCTCCACATGTTGGGAGTGTGAGTACTGGTGCAATGATAAACCTCTTTTTCAACTTCTTGAAATAGTCTTCACATTCCTGAGTCTAGAGAAACATTACTCCCTTCCATTTCAGTTTGGTCATTGGGTTTGAAAATTGTGAAAAGTTCTTCAAAAATCGTCGATAATACCTAGATAAACCAAAAAAGCTACAAATATCCGTTAAAGATGATGGATTGGGCCACTATTCAACTGCCTTTGTCTTGGAAAGGTTTATAGATATCCCTTTATTGGTGATAACATGCCCCAAGAATGATACTTACTCCATCCATAACTCACATCTATTGTACATTTCATAAAAATTCTCCCATCACAAAGTCTTTAAAACCATATTCAAATTCTCTTCATATTCCTCCTTTCTCTTGGGGTATATCAGAATATCATCAATAAAGACTACCACAAATTTGTCGAGGTAATATCTAAATACTCTATTCATTAAATCCATGAAAATTTCTGGAGCATTAGTGAGTTTTAAGAGAATAACTCTAAACTCATAGTGTCCATACCTCGTTCGAAAGGCAACCTTGGGAATATCTTCCTTCCTCACCTTTAATTAGTGATATCCAGATCGAAGGTCCACCTTAGAGAAGTAACTGGCCCCACGAAGCTGATCAAACTAGTCATCTATCTGTGGAAGGGGATACTTGTTCTTTATCATTATTTTATTGAGTTCACAATAATCAATGCAGAGGCGCATTGATTCATCATTATTCTTGACGAAGAGGACTGGAACACCCCATAGTGAACCACTCAGGCGTATAAAACCCTTCTCCAGATTCTCCTACAACTACTTATTCAGCTCCTCTAGATCTATGGTGGCCATTCAGTAAGGTGTCTTTGATATAGGCAGATATCCAGGGATTATTTCAATTGAGAACTCAACCTCATGATCAAAAGGAAGACTAAGCAACTCTTTAGGGAATACATCAGTGTAATCCCTCACGATGGGCATATATTTAAGCATGATTCTCTCATTTGTATCAATCATTTGAGCTAGATATTATTGCTCATAAGGAAATAATATCCACACTTGAGACGATGATTCTAAAGGATATTCATCTTCCTCCTTATAATTGAAATGAATCGGAGGATGCTTCGGGATGTGAAGAGTGATCTCCCTTTCTTAACAGTTGATGTTGTCCTTGTACAAAGATATCCAATCCATGCCCAAGATAGCATCGAACTCCACTAAAGTAAGTTTGATGAGATTTTATGGGAGGTTCAGTCCACAAACGTTAACTGGGGAGGAGTTATAAACCATGGACACAATAATTTCCCCATTCACTATTCTCAAAAATAACATTTCCTCTAAATTTTGAGGCGGTGTTTGAATAAATCTACTAAACTTGCAAGATATGAAAGAATGCGTAGAACCTGAATCAAATAGTATGTCTGCTATTATTGAATGAATAACTAGCACACCTTTTACCACATCATTATCCGAATCCACCTTAGCAGTAGTGATAGCATAAGCCCTTCCTTGTTTCCTTTGAGGTTGTTGTTGATTGCCTCCGGCAAACCTCAGCTTAGGGAAATTTTTCGCATAATACCCAAGATCCTCGTAGTTGTAACACTACACTAAAGGCTGAGTGTTGATTAGAACCTTCCTTTATTCTTCCACATTAGTGGGATTCTTCATATCCTGGTGGAAGTTCTTGGCCAGATGACCAAAATTTCCACATTTTAAGTAATTATTGGTTCTATTCAAACAATTCCCAGGATGCTTCTTCCCACAACTTTTACAAGAGAAAGATTCAGGCTTCTTTCCATCATGGGATTTGTTCAATGAAACACCCATGTTGTTCTCCATTTTCCGCTTCTTGTTACTGGTCCCACGAGACCACTGAGAGTCTGTAATCTCTATTTTAACCTTGAGGGAACAAAGAAAAATATCCTCATAACCATCGAAGTCTCAAATCACCAATGATTTTCATAGACTCAGCTTTAGTCTACTAAATAAGCGGTCCACCTTGCTTTCAGTGTTCATGAAAAATTCATAGGAATACCTTGAAAGCCTTGTAAAGTTTTCTTCATATGCCCCGATGGACTCATCTTCCTTTTTCTTGAGTCTGAGGAACTCTCTTTCTATCTTGAGATGGAGGGTTCAATAAAAATATATATTGAAAAAAATCCTCTTGAATTCCTCCCAATCCATGGAATCAATTTCCTCTTGGGACTTTTTATTCTTGATCAGTGTCCACAACTGATCAGCTTCCCCAACAAAATGATAGACCACTAGTACAACTTTCTCTTCTTCCAAGAATTAGAGGATGGAGAATATCTTTTCAATGGAGTTAATCCACTGTTCCGTGAGTAGGAGATCAGAAGATCTGCTAAACATGGGAGGCCTTTGACACATAAAAGATTCTACGAAAACTTGTTCTTTACTTGGAGGAGGATGGAATTCCACATGATTCAAGTTATTATTCATAACTCAAGCCAGCTGAGCAAGTATTGTCATGAAGTTTTGAGCACCTGCTCCCATCATATCAGGCATTCCATTAGGGAAATATTCACATTTCCTATCACATTGTTTTTTAGAACGTGTTCTTCTATTTCCCTCCATTAACTAAGAAAATAACATATTATTAGATGGATTGAATATTTAGCTATTAAGCATAAAAAGTAAACTTTGAACATAAAAGGATAAACTTATAAAGAAAAAGTATACCCTAACTTGTTATTTCTTAGGTTTAAATATAGGCTATCCTCAATCTATTTATTAACTTATATTCTTATGGGATTTTTTTGTCCCTTAATAATGGTTTGTACTAATATCATGAATCTACCAAATCATATCCCCCAGGAGTGTCATAACCAAGAGTGTTGAAAATCCCGTTGTCATACACCAGTTCTCGTTCGAGTCTAGATCAAAGTGGTGTTTTTGGGTTTTACCCCTAGATACATCTGTGCCAGAGCTGCCTCTAACTACTCATATCCAGACAAGGATGTATTTTCATGATAAACCACTTACTAAATACTCACCAAAATTCAAGAATGTTTTCTTATACTTTGTCTCATACGTAAGGTTCTCACTAAGGTGATCTATTCCTGATCTCCAAAAATAACTAGACCATCCTCTAATACCAACTGTAGAGACCCTAGAATTTTTCACATAAAATTGCATGATTTTAAGAATAATTATACATCAGAGTACAAGACAAGTATCATTAAGTCTAGTGTCTTGGAAGACTAGGTATATAAAATATAGAACACGGGGGGAAACACTTCTTTATTTAATCTCCATAAAGAGCTCCTAACTTATTTTGAGTCCTTACATCTGCATAGGGTACCCTGGGGAACACATGAACAATGGGATGAGCTAAAAAGCCTAGTAAGGGAATGAAAATAAGGATATATCTTAAGCACACGAGTTAGGAGGCATGAAATAATGATATCCAAAGCACAGAACATATGAAATCATATCATATAAGCATGTGATCATATAAACATGGAATAATATAAATGTGGAAGAATCATAAAAAAATGTATTTATTATGGGTCAAGGCTAACCGTCAATCATGTTTCCCATTTTAGAATGGGTCAAGGCTAACCTCTAATCCCGATTCCCATTTTAGTATGGGTCAAGGCTAACCGCCAATCCCGTTTCACATCGCATCTCATGAGACTTAACTTTAACCAATGCATTGGAGTGCTATCTAGGCACACCCATCTCAAAATTTTCATGAATATTCTTTCCACATAAATAATTATACATAATCAACCATACATAAACCTAAGGGTACCCAATGGAAAGAATTGGGTACCACAATCATGACATAAAACATAACCAATGAGCATATCATGAAAGTGTCCATGAAATAAAGGGATTAGAACATACATGAACGTTCATAAGGTAAAATAATCATATAACATGGTAATTGGTTACAAATAGAAGTGAAAAAATATAAAAAATGTATTTGAGAAAAATCAGCATTAAAACATTTTTGTATGGTTTTAAGGAAAACACTATAGAGCCTTTAAAATAGAAAAGAGTAAAATATTTTATATAAAACCAGAATTTAACCAAGATGGTTTTCATAATAAAAATACTAATTTTATAAATACAATAGTTTCTTAAAACGTAGGATAGAGTGCACTTGAAATTGGGTAAAAATCTAGGAATTTCCTTTAAAATAGGTTTTCTTATCAGAATGTTATAAGGAGGGAATCTTTTAAAAACATGTATATCCACAAAAGAGAGTGAAGAAAGGGTCTTCATAAATGAATTTTATAAAAATACACATAATTTATAATATTTACATAAACAAATAAGATAACTACATTTTTATATAAAGAAATATAAGGCAACCCAAAAGAATAAAGAAGGTTCAGGTAGAATTTGTTATGGTTTATTGGCAAGGTGTCATGTGTACCTAAGAGGGATTGATGAGAGCGAAAAGGGGTTTCTAATCACATATAAATCATGAGGGAAGTATGGGGGAGGCTCAAAAACATACCCCATCATTTGGGATTACACATAAAAGTCATAGCATAGAGGAAAATCTTGATTAAGAGTGAAATAGAGAGGATCCCTTACCTTAAATACGGTAGTGTTCTCCACTTGTTATTAATGACCTGAATAAACAAA
Source organism: Viscum album (assembly GCA_963277665.1). Taxonomy (NCBI): domain Eukaryota; kingdom Viridiplantae; phylum Streptophyta; class Magnoliopsida; order Santalales; family Viscaceae; genus Viscum; species Viscum album. The sequence continues at coordinate 19,485,704 of OY728159.1, read as the reverse complement.
TTATATTTATTAATTAACAATTATATAACCTATTATATATGTAAATTTTTTATTATAACCTTTTTAAGTTCATTCATGACCATTTTGATTGGTTATAATGTTCAATTTCATTGTTCGGGTCCGATTGCTTGCTTGGTTTTTTAAAGATCGGTTCACTTATATTAATGTTCGGGTAAACATGTAAGATGAAAGTGGTTGTCCAGAATTGAAGTTTTATGTTATTATTAAACATCTAGGATATTACATGGTTATAAAAATTCTTTTGGTTATTGGGTGTGAAGATGAGTTATTATATAAAACCTTAGTGATAACCGTTTTGGTTAATCAGTGGGTTTGATTACAAAGAAAATGTTTTGATTTATAACATAATTAAATTTGTAAAATGGGATTATAGAACCATAAATAGGATATATTATATATATAATAATCTGGTTCAACCATAACACAAATGGTTTCATGACCAGAATCAAAGATGATAATAAAAATTGATAAACCGCTGTCCTTGAATGTGCTAAATTAACACATCTCGAACCAAGTTTTCATTTCTAAATAAAATATGGGGGAAGGAGAGATGATAATGAAATATACCATTAGCATAAAAACATTCCAGTACATGTATTTTACTAGATTTATTATACTATTTGGGTTAAGGGAGGTGAGGAAAGAAATAAGAAAAGAAAAGAACTTAAAAAAATAAAATAATTTGAAAGAGGAATTTACCTCTTGAGTTTATATCCTTTGAGAACCTATTAAAGGGAGAGGTTTTGGTATTTTGAAGAGGATAAGAGATTTATAACATAGGGGAGGAGCTTGGGGAGAGATTTGGGTAGAATATTGGCCAAACACAAGGCTTGAGAGGAGTGTAGAGAAGAGGGAGTGACAGGGTGTTATAGTGGAGGAGAGGAGGGTTTTCATAATTTTTTAATCATTAGTTTATTAATTTACCTCATGACCAGAAATAGTGATGATTTGATGACCAAGAATAGTAATAAATGCATGTGACTTTGAACCAATTGGGATTACATCAACAGATCATCATCAATGACTCAATAAATCCATTATTTAGCATTTATTATAAATTTTCATATTTTACTATTAATAAAAAATTAAAGTATTTTAGAAAAATCCCAAAAATTCACCCAAACCATTTTTCGATATTTATAATCTCGATTTAAAAAAAAATAATTTTCTAAATATGATTATTTTAATTTTTAATTAAAACGATAATTTATTATAAAAAAACCAGTTTTAAAACATTCATTTACTTATTCATACTTTCACTTGAATATTATCTTTATACTATCACAGGTAATGTTACTATTCATTAGGGTATATCACTATTCATAAGGGTAGGTTACTATTCACCAAAAATTAAGTTTTTCTTATCAGTCTCCAAATAAATTACTGATCGCAACTGTGTATGTTAGATTTTTGAAATTCAAATAACAGAAGTGACAAACCTATGTTTAAAGGTAACAAGGGACTTAGTAGTTCATTATGTTACACTTTCATGTGATTATATTTTATAAGAGAGGAATTTCCATTTATAAAACATTGGGTCGTTACAAATGAGGTGTTGATCGTCTATTTCCCGTTGTAGGGATCCATTTATCCCTCTTTTAATTGAGTATCATGTGGGGTGGGTGTAAGAATGTCCTCTTATGAAGATAGAATAATTACTATTATGTAAAGGTAATTGAATCAGTTAGAGATTAAAATTTGGGGCTGGGGTTATGTTACTCGTGTTCTTCTTTATTATCTGTTGATATTTTGATCTGTATGGGTTATATGTCTACAGAAAATAATGGTCCTTGGTATTATTTTTATGCTCACCTGTGATGAATTGTGAATGATTCTTACTTGTATTTTATTGAAATAATTTATATATATGAAATTTATTAACCATAAATATTAGGTTAAATAAATGGATTCCCCATGATCAAAATTATTATGTGATTACCCCTAAATTTAAAAAGTGGAATTACAGAATGGGAGGCATGTTATGTCTAGAATTTGTGCCTTCTATGGTTGTGTGGTGCTGATGTTTAGGGTACAAATATGTGTGGGGTGTTTTTGGTGGTGTAATGGAATCTCAGGTTGAGAGATTGATTGATTGTGGAATGGATGAGTAGTGTTGTACTGTTGGACTATAACCAGGTTTTGTTTTGTTTGTGTTCATGGGTGTGGTGTGTTTGTGTAGTGGGTCTTCCTATGGTTGTGATAAAGGTATTTGATGGATGTGGCTATGAGTTGGTGGTTTTTTTGTGGTGGAGATGGTGGATTGGGAATAATTGCTTTGACAGAATGATAATGGAATTTATTGTCCTGGGCATAAATTGTAGAGGAAAAGTGGAGTGGGATGTTTTAACATTGTTTTTCTTCATCTATGTGGCTTATGTTGGGTGGAATGTGAAGTGAGGTTATTTTTAGCTTCCCAAGTAGGTATGGAATGAACAAATGGGTTTCTTATTAAAGAAATATAATTGGTTAAATTATTTGGATGGGGTTATGAATTGAATTGCGGCTTGTTGTGTTGTTGTGCATTTAGAGGTAGCAGCAATGGAAGTTTTATGGGTTGGTTGTTTTTTTGGAAAACCCCATAGGTTGGGATTAGTGTTTGATACCTATATATATTTTTGTAATTCCTTGTGATTTCTATACGCACCCCACCCTAGTTGATCACTATGTGATGACCCCCCCAATTGACATAGGGGAGGTGTCTTTTCCCAACATCCTAAGGGGATAATGGATGACTAGTTATTGGATATTCCTTACTCCCTCTTCTAGGCATTGATATCCCAAGACACATCAGGTAGGGTGTGGTTTGGTTGTGAGGCCTAGGTGTATGCAGGCGAGATGTGCATTCCCAGATATATACGGAATGAGAAGTGGTGTTCTTTACCAGGTGTTGTTAGGATGATGTGTGGTTGTGGCCCATGTGTCTGTGGGTGGGATGTGGTATGGTTGTGGACTAACTATCTGTTGGTGGGATTTGGTTAGATCTGTTTTCCCAAGATGTAGGAATATATCTGATCACCATGTGTGTGTGGGAGGGTTGTGACATGGATCTAGTGGATGAGTGTGGAAGTGCCATGAAGTTTTTCTTAAGGGTATGAGAAGTTAACTAGTGGGAAGTAGTGTGGGGTACCAAAAAATAGATGTTTTTATTATATTACACTACTTGACTTGTTCTATTTAGTGAATGTACCTTGGTGAGTTTAGGATGGCAAGTATTCCTCATTTAGTGCATTTGGTTTCTACTTTTCTCTCACAGGGGCATTAGTATGTTTCTCCCACTTGTGCTTGAGAGACATTGGTTGTTCCCTACCGAGTATACTCATATTCTCACCCTATATATATAAAATTTCTTTTAGGTTTCCAAGAAGACTTCATGGACCATGCTAGGCCTTACTAGATCAGTCTTTGGGATAGTTACCATGTCCCTACTTACCCTTGTTTTTGTTATTTAATTTAGAGACTTTTTAAATGTTTTATTTTAAACATGCATGTGGGGTGGTTTTTTCTTTCGTTTATATATATAAGTCTTGGAGTTATTTTGGGATGAACCATATTTTCTCTACATCTTGTTTTATTATAAATAGTAATGCCCCCCATATTGTGATATCCTTATACACTTGGTACTAGGGGCCACCCTGGGGCCTACTGGATGCAGGAATCAAGGGTTATTATATCTCTTCCTCTAGTGCCAGCTTAGGAGGGGCATCATTAGAGGGAGGGGGTCATGGAAGAATGGTATCAAAGGTGATGGTTGAGAGATAGGATGGGGTTTGGAGTTATGAAATTTTGGAATTGCATTGGTTGGTAGGGAAATAGTGTTAGGTGATCTTGGTGCATGACATAGGACAGGGAAGACTGTCTAGGACATGGGATTTTAGGGCTCCCTGTGATCTGATACAAGTTCTCTAAGTCTACTGAATAGCCATGTGAGGCTACACCATTTACAATATAGAGACCCTTGGAATGGTACATGGATCATAATGACTTTTTTCTCATATTTTAATTGGATATTTCAGGGAATTTAAATAAATAATGAGTTAAAATGACTATTAAATAAAATATTCATACTAACCGGGCTTATGAGTTCCTTGTTTAAAATTTTCATCCATGGTACCTGGTCATCATTTTTGTGTATTGAAGGCAGTGGAGGTTAAGCAGGCTGAACTGATTGACTGATGTAGGGTTGATCAGGTAGAGGAGGATGATCAGTGATAGAAGACACTATGTGCTTTCTAGTGACAGACTCTAGGAAAGTATGAGGGCAGCGTTTCAGACATGGAGATATAGAGTTGGCTCGAGGAGATTTTGATCATATTCTACATGATCTGTGATCTAAATAAGTACTATGATCCTTCAGAAGTGATCCAGATGTAGGAAACTATGTGTCATAGGTGGACATTGTATATGGGAGAGATTAAAGAGGTAGATATTTTGTGGGCTAACTACGAGAAGGAGTTTCAGGCGGAATTCCTTTCACCCAACATCAATGCTGAGAAGAGGTAGAAACTACTCTACCTCTAATAGGGGAGTATGATAGTACATGATGTGGGGATCAAGTTAAAGTATCTCCTTCACTTTTCCTCAGATCTCTTTCCGGATGATGAGTCTTATGCAAGACACTTAGAGGAGGCACTTCATCCTTCTCTCCAGTACGCAATCACTCCCTTCACCTTGCTGACATACTTGAAGGTCCAAAGGAAGGTAGATGTGGTTGAGGGGATTCAATCGCAAGGAGATATACTGAGAGAGGTGATCTAGGAGGGTTCTTCTAAGGGAAGGATACTAGCATAAGGGCTCAAGGGCTAGGGCATTCCAGGTTTCAGCCAGCAGAAAGTCGACCTCAGTAGTTCCCATTTCTGCCTTTGGGTCCTCATGTTTTTCTCATGAACTTGGGACCGAGGTGTTTCACATGTAGGGCCCATGGTAATCTTTATATTTATTTATTATTGGTCATTATAGCTCAGTATCATAAAGGTGGGTAGGTCCAATTCCCACCTCCACAGTAGTTTCTGGAGATGTAGTTCCAGCAGTAGGGACAGCAGGCTCACGCTCCACTAAGGGGAGATAGAGAACCTAAAGGCCTACTGCCTGGTATTTCTTAGGCACTTCGACCTGGGAATTTTCAAAGAGGAGGTTTTCATCATAAGGGAAGAGGAGCTGGGCATGGTCAGCTGTATGTGGTAGAGGAATTAGTTTCCTTAGGACCATATATTATTCAATGTATGATTAGTTTGTTCAGTACCCTTACATGTGATTTGTTTGATTTAGGATATTACCATTCCTTTATTTCACCTGATCTATCCCATACTATGGGACTAGTCATAGAGAGTCTTCACATGCCCCTAGTTTTTAGTATGGTATTATGAGGTTAGTCCGTCTTATTTTATATATTCCATGAATGTAGACTGATGATGGGGTCACATCAGTCTCATGGGGATCATTTATTGATATAGATGAAGACATATGATATCATCCTTGGTATTGAATTTTTTCATTCATTTTATACTGTAATCGACTTTTTCCGTAGGATATCCATGTTTTTAGACGTGGATGGCCAGTGTGTGGATTTCGTTGGTGAGTAGAGTTGTCATATGGGTAGTTGGAATGTGGATATTCTTCTTTCATTTATGGATGAGATGTTAGTGGGATCAGTGGATGCTGAGATGGTAGAGGTTACCAATGTTTTTGGGGATTTATTGGATGTTTTACCCAAATAGTTTGGGACTCTAACCTATTAACATGATGTTGATTTCCAAATAGACTTACATCCTGGTGATTCTATGATCTTGATGAATACTTATTAGATGGAACCCTCAGAGATATGGGAGTTGAAGATCCAGATAGATGATATGATGAAGAAAAACTTTATCTAACCTATTGTGTCACTATGGGTTTCTCCAGTGTTGTTTGAAAATATGGAATATGGTGGTATGAGGTTGTGCATAGACTACCGTAGGTTGAATAGTGTGACGGTCAAGAACCATTACCCTCTCCCGAGGATAGAATTCCTTTTCCCCTAGATGATAGCGAAACGTTGTCTTTCTGAGATCAATATGTGGTCTAGATATCCCTAGTTGAGGGTGAAGGATGGATATATCATGAAGACTATTTTTAGGTGTAGGTATGGGCACTTAGAGTTCATAGTTATGTCGTTCGGTGTACCGAACACACCATCTAGGTTCCTGGGGATTATAAACTCCATATTTAATGAGTTACTAGACCGGTTCATCATCATATTCATCAAAAAAATCTTGATCTACATGAATTCATAAAAGGATCCTTCTATGCACCTAAAAACTGTCTTGTAGGTTCATTAATGCCACCAGCTCTATAGAAATTTCTCCAAGTGAATGTTTTTGACATAAGAGGTACACTTACATAGACATGTGGTGTTTTAATAGGGTATAGAAGTTGACTCATCGAGGGTATAGGTATTTTTTTATTTGGTATAACCCAATAATGTTTCATAGTTTTGCAGTTTTCTCAATATGGTATGATTTTTCCAAATATTTTTACATGATTTATCTCAAGTTTCATCCATATTGACATCTTTGACTAGTAAGGACCAAGAATTTGTATGGAGTGAGAAATGTCAGTAAGCTTTTATCTACTTGGAGGGGAAGATGATTAGTTCTCCAGTTCTCTAGCTGCCAAAGATGGGAGTGATGTTCAATGAATTTTGTGATTCTTTCCATCTAGGTTTGGTATGTGTGATGATGCAATAGTGGGGAGTGATATCTTATGAGTGTTTTTAAGTTATGTCCCCATGAACATAACTATTCCAACCCTGATCTAAATCTAACAACGGTCATTTTCTTGCTGATGTTTTAGTGGCATTACCTCATTGGGGAGAGGTTTTTGGTCTTCACGGATCCACAAGATAACGAGGTATATATTTTACCAATGAGATATAAATTTGTGACAGTGGGGGTGGATGGAGTTTTCCCATGACTACGACTTCAATATATCTTAAACCTAATGAAAGGGAAATTTTATGGCTATTTCTTTTTGTAGGATGTTGTGGAATGAGGTTTTTTGGGAATCTGCAGACTCATGGAAGGGTATAGACGAGTTGGGTTCCTTGCACTTAGATGAATGAATGGATGGTGACATAGGATTTCTGTTCCAGATGATAGTGTAATATTCTCTGATGCAGAAGGTGGAAGAGTCTTATTGGGGGGACTCAGAGGTAGAGGTGATGTGCGATCTCATTGACCACAATGATGAAATGGTAGGAGGATAGAAAAAACTAAACTATTCTTCCATGAAAGGCTATTTGTTCTAGTGTAAATATATGAGGGAGTTCTCCATGAGTTTCAAAGTTCACCTTTAGCGGTACACCCAAGAGTTTCCAAGATGTACAACATCTTGAGAGAGCAGTTTTAGTGGCCCGAGAAGAAACAAGAAGTATCATAGTTTTTGGTGAAGTGTTTAGTGTGTTAGTAGTTGAAGGTTGAGAACTGTGTTCTCGGTGGTTTTTTGTATCCCTTAGATGTCCCTTAGTGGAAATGGGATGATATCTTGATGGATTTCATCATAGGGTTACATAGGAATCATGGACACTGCAATTCCATATGGGTAGTAGTGGATCAGATGACGAAATTGGCCCACTTCTTAGCGATTAAGGAGTTGGGTGCAGTGGAAGCCTTGGCTAGGAGGTATGTGTATGAGGTGGTGCATATAGATGGTGTTCCAATATCCATTGTCTCATATTGGGATACATGAAGTACCTAAAAAGTTTTTAGGGGATTACAACATAATTTTTTTTTCACTTAGTAATGCCTCATCACTTTCTACCCTTAGCTATATGGGAAAATAGAGCAGACTATCTAGATGCTAGAATATATGATTTCAGAACGTGTCTTGGAAATTTTTGGATCTTGGGTGTGACACTTTCCCTTGGGTATAGTTCTCTTACATTAATAGCTATCACTTGTCCATAACCATGGACCAATATGAATATTTGTAAGGAAGACTGTGTCATTCGTCTTTGTGCTGGATAGAGGTTATAAAGACAATTGTTCTTGGTCTAGAGTTTTTGAAGAGTACGACAAAGAAGTTTTAGCTTTTCTGTGATAGGTTGAAAGCATCACAATATCATAAGAAGTCATATATTTATCCTAGGAGCAGGCCCTTGGAGTTCAAAGTTGTGGACCATGTGTTCTTGAAGGATTCCCCTAGAAGTGGGTGGTGGAGGCTTGGCTGAGGGAGAAAAATTTCTCCTAGGTTAATCGGACCCTTGTTGTGTTGGGACAAGTTGGTAAGGTGGCATACTAGTTTGAACTGAAACCATAGTTGGAATGGATCCATGAAGTCTTCCACGTCTCTCAGCTCCGTCAGTATCTTCACGATGACTCCCATGTCATTTTCTAGGTAGAGTTGGATATCGAAGATGATGCAATGTTCATGGAGTGGCCAGTAGATATCCTGGATCATCAATAGAAAGAGCTTCATGGGTAGAAAATTCCTTTGGTTCATGTGTTTTGGAGGCATGGTGTCCTAGAGGAGAGTACTTGTGATAGGAAGATGTAGATGTGTTCCTAGTACCCATAGTTGTTTTGAGTTTCATTTTTCTCTAGTTCATCTTTTGTTGCGATGTTTGAACCTTGTTTTAAATGATGATTTGTTCTCCTTAATTTTTGATGTGTGTGGTGTAATTTATGGTTAATTATTGACATGATGAAAGGGGATGACTTTATTCTTAATCAATATGCATTAATTGGGATGCGATTAAACTCGTGTAGGTGAGTCAGTGATCCCTAGATTGGATAGTATCTTTACATGGTGGAAGGAATTACCTGATTCATATTTCTGTAAAATGTGTGTTTTGGTGCTTATGTAGTGTATCTTATGGTCATTTGGGGTAGTTTATGTTAGAGGAGTTGTTCTTGGATGTTGAGGTTTCCCTCCAGCTTTTGAACAACATAGGGGGGGGGGGGGGTTTATCGTTGAACTCTAATGTCGGTAGCAGTGTTTCAAGTGTACCAAGAATCTTGAGAGGTATCTCATGGGGGGGGGGGGGTGTTCAGAACCCTATTTTTCTTATAGGTTTGGTTTAAAACTATAAAAGGTGATAATAGTTTGAGAGGTACCTGATGTAATGGTTGATACCTCTCCGGTCCATTACATTGAGAAAATCTTGTGGTTGAGGCATTTTAGGAGGAAACTGTGACTCATTTCAAGAGTCTTTCAAAATCCTATTTTTACAATGGTGAGTCAGGCAAAGTAGGTTGCTGAAGGTTATTAAAGGCCAATGAATCCCAATTGGGGGTAACACTGATGAGTCTTCCAATGATGGGTCACACCGGTGAGTAGTCCAATGGTGAGTCGTCTAATAGTGACCCACCGAACGGTATCTCACCTAATAGTAAAACATCAAACTGTATGTCACAGAATTGCGACTCACCAATTGGTAGTTCAAAAAATGGCGACACACCTAACTGTGACTCACCCAATGGTGACTCATCCAATGGTATCTCACACTAGTGACTCACTCACCAATGAATTGAGATGGTGACTCACCCAATGGTGAGTCATTTTCCACAGTTTGTCAAATTTCCAAATTTTCCCAGTTTTTCCAGTTCTCCCCCTTTAACATTTTATTTTTTTAAATTTATATTAAGACCATATTTAAGTGATTTTTGTTCCATTTCAAAGGATATAAAATATTTATTTAAAATTATTAATGCTCAGGAGGCTTTTAGATAGTCAAAACGCGTGGTATTGACTATAGTCCTACTTTAATGGCCTTTGAAATCGTTTCTTCCATTGATATTGGCTCTAGCCTTTATAAAGATGAAACCCTTTCTTATTTGTAATTTTTTATTCTACTCTTGATACCGAGTGTCCTAAAAACTTTCTTCCTTGAGGATCCGTGTGTCTATGTTGTACCCTTGGATCACATTTTTTCGTAGAGCCTTGTGCACTCACTATTTGAAGCAAGGAGGAGGTGCTGATCATCAGTTTCTGGATGTAGGTTCTCCTTAATCCCTCTTTTAATTATGTATTATAACACCCCAAGCTTCCATGGTACACTTCTCTTTGAATAATACAGTAGCGTGTGTTGTATGCAACCTCGAGTTCTAACACACCGCGACCAATCAGAGTAGCCGTTATGAATATTAATACCCATGTTTTGAATTGTATAAATTTTATATTTCAAAATGGACTTCATTTTTGGATTCTAAATATCTAAATTAGCCTAATTTTAATTTTTGGTATTTTTCTGAGAACATCCAATTTTCGATGAATAGTGAAAAATACTTAAAAACAAATTTTTTAATCAAAATAATTTATAGTGATAAATTATACTATTGAGTGGTTTTAAAGTATAATTAGAATATAATTTTAACATTTTATCCAATGGTTGTCATTAGAATTAACTTCACTTTGAAATTGGACATAAACAATTGTCAATCTTTTGATTGATATTGTTTCTTAAAAACATGCTATTTGTTTTGACAATGAAAATTAATTATAAAATTAATTAATTAGACATATATGTTTTGAATTTTGTAAAATAGAAATAATTTTTTAATTCAGAATATCAATTATATCTTAGGGTGAATTTTTGGTATTGTTCTGAAAAACTTCAATTTTTGATGAATAGTGAAACCACTAAGTGGTAGTTAAAAAAACTGATTTTTCATTTAAATGAAACTTTACCGCTCCTATGAATTGAATTTCAAAAATCTGACATAAATGGTCATCATTAGTAAGTAAAATTTGGTTCAATGGGATGAAATTAATTTTTGGTGAATAGTAACTTTTGAGTTTTATTAATCGCGATTAGAGGTAATTAGGGTAATTTAAGGTAAACATGATATTATAAGAATATAATAATATCTTGAAACATGTCCTAATCTTATTGGATGAGTCATGGACGACCAAGAAAAACCATGGGAAGATTTTTGGGACCCCATGGAGCCACATGGGTAATATAATGACATTAATACCTTTTATTTAAAGTAAAAATAAAAATGTCACAAACATGTATTGTTTTACTAAAACAATTTTTAGAAGGTGTTATACAAGTTATATTTTTGACTATAAATATTCATTGGAAATATAAAAATATTTCCTACATCATGGTAATTTTTTTATAATTTTTATACATTAAATAAATAAATTTATTTATGACACCATGATGATGCACCGATTACCTCATTAATGAACGATTTAAATAAAATGAAAAGATAAGGTAAAATATAAGACTTAAACTTGTCAAAAACCTATTAGATGGGTATATTTAGATCCCTTATCAACTTATATTATAAATATATCATTTTGGGACCTTTATAATCCGAAAACCATTCTATAATAAAATAATATTTTCAATCTTTCCAAAAGAGCCCCTCCCCTCCTCTTATAAAAGGTCCCCACCTATACCACCTTATTCACACCTTCAAAGCCATTTGGATGGACCAACCTCTGCCCAAATATGATCTCAACTTTCCTACCTTCATGTTATAAGCCTTACCTTAGGAAGAAGGCACTTCAAGAGTCCTTTTGGTTCAAACCAAAGGAAGTTACCCAAACTAAAGGTAATGATTTCTCTTAACTTATTCTCTTTTATTTTACTTTTACAACCCCTAAACTCTTTTTATTATTTTATTTTGTAACAACACCAGTATCCTAAATATACTTGGATGTTTTTATGAAAATTATTCTAACTACACTTACACACGCCTCCATCTAATGGTTAAAGAACATACTGTTTCTGTGGGTGGCGAATTACTGCCTCATGAAATGATGATTGTTCAATATTCTTTTAACACCTCTCATGGTGGGAATTTATATTTCACTATATTTATATATGATATATATTATGTTTATGTTTTCCTTATGCTTCTGTATTTTTCATTTATGGCATACCTTTATGATTTCCATTATGGGTAAAAGCGATAATTTCATTTTAGGAAGTGCGGACTACCGCCCCCTCAAAGTGATTTGAATTGTTAATGCCATATGTGGGACATATAAAGGATGGAGTTAATGATATTATACTAGAATTATAATATATCTTTATATCATTATGATTTAATTCCATTAAATACTAAATATAAATGAAATTAGCGTTCATGAGTACGTACGGCTTACCGTCTCCATGAACGGTGCATTTTATTTATTACCTCTAAATTTTATGTAATATTATAAATGAATGTATATACTGTATATATATGATATCTACATCAAGAATATAATTATGGAGATAATGGATATTTTACCACATAAACAACTTATAATTATAAGAAGTTTTTTTGACTCAAGTACCAAGGATCGACAAAACGACCGTTATTACATTAAATGATTACATAATGTTCATAACATGGTAATAAGTGATGTAAAAGGAATAATGAACTTGAAAAATGTTCTTAAGAAAATATAAATTAACTATAGTTTATTATTCATGAGATTAAAGAACGATCGAGTCAAGTCGGATACGAGGTAAGGGACTTCGTTTCAATCTCCTTTCATTGAGGCATATTTTGTTTTATACACAACTTTATTTTATACAGTGTATAAACCCCTTTTACTTTTACTTTTATTAAAAAGGAATCTTTTTATATGAATCATTTTTACTAAATGACAAAAGGAATGTTTTGTCTTACGTATGCGGTGGCAACGACTTCTCCACTTCCATGACCATTATTTGAGTTTTGGCTTCCTCTACAAGCCATAACTTTTTTTAAATGAAAAATAAATACCATGTTTTACTTTTATTTTATTTTGGTATTGAAAATGGTTTTGATAATGTTTGGATTATATCAATGTGTTGTATTGATATCTTGTGATTGAAATGTGGAAGTGCTATGTTTCTTTTATGCATGTTTTATGTGATATGATTATGTTATGGTTATTGGGAATTGTTTATGATATGTTTAAACCTTTTCATATAAGGAATGCATTGGAATTAGTAAGTGATGGGTGGAGCCCTCTATATCTCCTCGATGCATTGTTAGGTATCATGAGACAAACTTGTGTCTTGGCATAAGGCCTTGAAAAAATCTTATTTTTATTCTAGGCACAAGGCCTTGACTATGTGGTTATGATAGTCTAGCATTATGCATTCCATCATTATGAAAGTGGTTATTGATATTGCATGTGAATATTCGACTAGAAGAATATCCATGTGAATAAGTAAATGGAATTATTTCATTTTATTTTTCCCAAGTTATTATGAAGTTCAAGTTTAAAAGGATTTTGTTTTAGTTATACAATTTCCTTAAATGTTTATGATTATTTATGAAAGTTTCCACTATATTGTTATCCTTACTAAGAATCCGAGCTCACCCCTTTCTATGTTTTATTTTTCCCAGGATGTGAAGAAGTGTATTATGATTGACCTGTAGGGATAGTATAAGGGATAAGTGTGTTTGAAGGGGACAAGATGTTGTTGTTGTTTTTATTTCATGATGTAATGTAAAACTTATGAATGTATATAGTGTTTCAAGGCTACTAAACTAATCGGTCTTTCGAGACTTGATATTTTGTGATCATGCCAATGTTATGTAATAATGCACCGACTCTGGGTAACTAGGGATGTGAGTTACATGTATCATGTGGGGTGGGTGTATGAATGCCCTCCTGAGAAGATAGAATAATTCCAATTATGTAATGGTAATGGAATTGGTTTAGAGATTAACATGCAGGGATGGGGATAAGTGGCTTGTGTTTTATATGTTATCTGTTAAAATTGTGATCTAGATGGGCTATATGCCTACTAAAAATCATGGTTGTTGGTGTTATTTATGTGCACACCTATAATTATTTTTGAACTCTTTTTACTAGTCTAATTTTGAATGAATCTATATATATTTTGTGATCACCCTTTAATTTTAAATGTGGAATTAAAGAATAAGAGTGTTGTTAAGTCTGGAAGTTGTGCCTTTTATAGTTGTGTGGTGATGCTTTTGAGGGTACAAATGTGTGTGGGGTGGTTTAGGTGGTTTAATGGAACCTCAGGTTGAGATATTGATTTATTGTGGAATGGATGATCAATATTGTGTAGTGAGAATTCAACCGGGTTGTGTTTTGTTTTGTGTGTTTGTAAAGTGGGGATGCTGATGGTTGTGATAAGGGGATTTTATTGGATTGGATTTGACTTGGATGTAGTTTTTTGTGGTTAAGATGGTGGATTAGGCTGAATTACTTTGACAGAATGATAATGTCAGTATTTGGCATGGGTGTACAGTGGAGAGGAAATGTGGAGTGGAATGTTTTAACTATGTTCTTCTTACACTGTATGGTTTATGTTGTGTGTCATGTGATTTGATTTTATTTGTATCTTCGCATGTAGGGATGTAATGAATAAATAAATTTCTTATTAAAGAAAGATAACTGGTTAAATTAGTTGGTTGGGGTTATTAATTGAATTTGGTCCTGTTGTGTAGTTGTTCAATTAGAGGTAGAAAAAAAGGAGGTTTTGTGGGGTAGTTGTATTTTTGGAAAACCAATAGGTTGGGTCAAGTGTTTTATACCTCTCTATATATAGTTTTAACTCATTGTGATTTCTAAACTCACCCCACACTAGTTGAGCACTATGTTCCAAACACACCCATTTTAATGGGTGAGGGTATCATTTCCCAACATACCAGTGGGAGGATGGATGGATGGTTATTGTATCTTACCTATAACCTTTTCTAGGCATTGGTAGCCTAAGACTCTTCCACTAGGTTTTGGTTTAGTTGTGAGTCCCATGTGTCTATGAGTGAGTGTGCTTTCCCAGGTGTCTATGAGATGATATGTGGTGTGTTTTCCCAATTGTATATGGGATGATGTGTAGTTGTAGCTCACGTGTCTATAAGCGAGATGTGGTATGGTTGTGGAATATGTGTCTATGGGAAAGATGTGGTGATCTTCGTTTGACCAGGTTGTGAGACTAGTTGTGACTCCCAGGTGTGTGTGGGTGGGTTTTGACATGGGGCTTGTGGAAGGGTGTTGAAGCACCATGACGTTTTCCATTAGGGTATGAGTAGTTAACCATTGGTATGTGGTGCGGGGTACCCAAACATTGATTTTCTTGTTATAATAATTTACATTACTAGCGTTACTTAGTGAGCATACCTTAGTTAGGTTGGGATGGATAATATTCCTTGTTAGGTGTTGTGATTTTTGTTGTTCTCTCACAGGGGAATTAGTATGTTTCTTCCACTTATGCATGAGAGACTTAATCTTTTCCCTACTAAGTATACTTATATGATCACCCTACATATATAAAACTGATTCTTGGTTTCCATGAGGACTATGTGGATTATGATGGGCATTACTAGCTCTGACTTTGGGATAGTTTTCCTATCACTAATTAACCTTATTTTTTTGTATTTACTTTGTTGACTCCTATTTTAACAGTTATATTATAAACAATCACGTGGGATGGTTTTGGAATTATTATTATTATATATATTGGATTTTTTGGGATAAACAATCTTATTTCTAGATATTTTATTCTTATAATGGGTAATTCCTCCCATATCGTGAGATCCTTGTACCCTTGGTGGAAGTGACCACCCTAAGACCTACTAGAGGCGGGACTCGAGGGGTCATTATCTCTCTTCCTTCATTGCCATCTTAAGAGGGGCATCTTTGGAGGGAGGGGGTCATGACATAAACATGGTATAAAAACCACACCCCACAATGTCCATGTGTACAGGCCAGTAGATATGAATCTATCCAAAATTCTAGTGGTCTCCAAAAATGATTATAGTTTAGTCAGTGTTGTAATCATCAATCCAGTTATGTGAATTTTTCCACACCACTTTTGTGTAAACTAGCATTAATTCACTAAAAGAATCTAATATTTCTAATTCTAAATCACTATCATACTTTTACTATTTTCCCATTTATGTTCCCGGTATTCACTGTATTCACAATTTCACATTTCACAAGTCACACTATTCAATAATTTCACAAAATAGTCCAAGAATCCTTATACACAAAGAAATTACCACTTACACATGATAAAAACCATTCCCAATTTCCATGTTCACACTAAAACCATTTTGAAATACATTTTTCACCACTTTTATAATTGATGAAACCCATTTGAAAATATAAAAATAAGATCAAATTTTATATCCAACCATTTCCATAGCAAAACCCCTTTTTTAAATCCACACATGAACCCAAATCATTCTCTAAACATTTTTCACATCATTTACAAAATTAATAATTCATATTAAAGTTTCAAAATAAGGAATCAAAAATTAAAAAATTCCCATTTATTTTAAAAACTCATTTTAACCTTTTAATACCTATGAAATCCCGTTTTTCACTTTCCACATGAGGCATAAAACCATCTTTTATGAAAAAGAATAATTAATAATACAAAAATCATAACCATTTTTTTCAAAAAACACACTTTCATCATATATGCATGCAAGAAAACATCCAAAATATTTTTTTCACCACACAATTAAAACATATAACACTTTAAAGAAAGAAGAAAAGAAAGGAAAATCATCTAATAATGTAAAACCATGGAACCACCTACCCCACACTTAGGAACTTCCTAAAATTGGTGTGAAACCGAAACTGCAGTAGCACATGACCATAAAAATGGAATATTGATAAAAAAAGTAAATATAATACTAAAAAACACAAGATCAAACCCTCCATAGTTCATATAACCCACCGGAAAAGAATAACTCAAAGTGGGAGGAGAAAAAAACCTAAAAAATGGAAGAAACCATCTGAGAAAACACTGACTTGATGAATCATTGACATTACCACACTAAAACCAAAAAAGGGATCCTAATAGAGCCAAGAGAGAGAGAGGGAGGCACCTAGGGTATTATATCTCTAATGAGGTGAGAAAAGGAGGATTTAGAGTTAAATCTTGATTGGGCACAAAGATACTTTTCAAAATTTTAATGACTTGGACGTGGTGCATGGTTTTCCCACACGATTTGACTAAACGTATAACAACCATGCACACATCAATATCTAAGAGGGATATAAAACATGGTTACCCAACATAGTTTGAAAACCATGCACAAACCATTTGGTTTTCCAATGTAAAAAATGTCACTTGGCCGCGTGGTGTACTGGGTAAAAGCACGTGGTTTAGAAAAATGTGCGCTAATCGTGCACCACCTTCTGTCAACCCAGAACTCCAATTTTACACAAAAAACACTCGATAAAACTCAATGAATAAAAACAAGGTCAAAATTAAACAAAAAATTATCAAAATTTAAACCCCGTTACACCCGAAACTCAAGAGGAAAACCGAGATCTAAAAATAAACTAGAATAATGGATTTAAAAAAATACTCGGAAGTGATAGTTTTTATATCAAATTTGAAATGTAAATTAATTTTAATGACCTATATTAGATTAATTAATACAAATTTTATCTAATTAAAATTTAAAACTAATTTAAAATATAAGTTATTCTTATAAATAAATTTGGTTAAAAAGTAGTTTGAAATTAAAATTTAATATTTTTCACTATTCATTAAAAACTAATCTTCATAGAAAAATAAATAAAAATAACCATATACTAATTTTTATGTTTTTATTTTAAATATGAAGTTTATTTTAACATATTCAATTTATATAATGTTCAAAATTGGATTTAAAATAGTTTCTCCATTAAAAGGCGGTCAAACTGCCTTTATAAAAATATAGGGTTTTATGTGTAATATTGAGTTTGTTCTTATCATATGCCTATCAAAACTATTGGATGAATATAAAAAATATTTTATTGGATATATAACATATAAATTTACTACATAAATTCTCTCAAATTTTTATAATGTAATTGACTATGAATATCATGGCTAAATATTTTTCTATTGAAATCAGGTGTTTTGTGTATTCCCAAGCTATCAACAAAATTAAATTTCTTACAAAAAAAAATATGGTAAAGTCATAGGGTGCTACATTAACTTTGACTTATTAGACATTATAAACTATTATTATTCCAAATATGGAATCAATTTATCCAAATTCAATTCACAAAAGAGGAATAAAATATTTTATATTAATCTCATTGACGTGATTAGAAAGCGAGGTTTTTCAAGAGAAATGTCCAAAAGTTTTAAATGATTTTATATCAAAATTCAATATGAAATTGATTATAATTACCCAAATAGAATTAGTGGATATATAATTGAACTATTATAACTTTAAAACCAATTTAAAATATAATTTATCCCTATAAAAATGAATGATAAGGAAGTTTTCAATTAAAATTAATTATTTTTCATAATTCAATAATAAAATGAAACTTTTCATCAAAATCCAAAAAAAAATATCCTAATTTTATTTTTTACATTTGGATATCAAATTTAATATTTATTTTATAAAATTAATTTTCTAAAATATTCAAAAATTAATTTTATTGTTGATCGCAATTTTTTTTCAGGAAATAGTATTTTTGGAACATGTAAAGACATTACCAAAAATTATGTATTTTATTATGAATATCTATTATTTATATAGAATAATTATAAATAATATTTGATAAATATTTATTAATATTTATATCATTAAATTTAGTGCTATTTTATAATGGTTGTATTTAAATAACAATATAATATGTCATGGTTTTATTAAAGCTTAATGTTGCGTGAAATGAAAGTTGGCCCATGGTGAATGTAACAAAGGCTTAAATTGGTTTTTTGTGAAACAAAATATTAAATTAGTGTTTCATTTCATAGAATATATCAAATAAATTTAATTTAAAAAGAATTCATAAAAACTCAGGGTGTTATATTCTACCCGATTAAAATGAATTTCTCCCTCAAAATTCATCTCAATCATCAATGGTTTCACATTTGAAAATTACTTTAATGAAACTGAAAACATAAAAAGGGTTAATAAATCATCATCTTGAAAAATAGAAGGTATGGGTTAAATTCATTCGGGATAACACATACTAGGTTTCCAAATATAAGAACATAGGTGGGAAGTGAAAACATTAACATTGTGGAGAAAAATAACACCCAAAGACCGATAGAGAGTGATATAGAACATTGAACACAAGAAAGTGGGTGATCATGGGAAGGATAATGACCACAAAATCACAAAATGAAGTGGCAATAAAATTTCCATTGATATCACAAAAAATTATTATAAGAGGACAACATTTTATTTTAAAATAATTTTCCTAATGTTGATTAATTTTCATGAGAAGATATACTTACATGATTTCATTCCATTTAATAAGAATAATCTCAACCATTGGTTATGCCTTGATCAATTCTAAATTCATATCATAATCCAATAAATGATGGAGAATTTTTAATTCTTGAATCACCAATGGATCATAATTTCCATAAATAATTACAATTCATTCCTTTTATATCTAATTATAACGAAAACAAAATGGGTATCACAAGTTGTCTAATAAGAATGAATCTTTATATGAAGAAATAATAGATTAATATATAAAGTATAATTTAAAATTAAACTTATTTAATTTTATGAATAATTATCCTTATGACCCTTCTGGAAGATTAAAATCCAAAACATTAGAAAGAAGGCCACCAAATTTACAAAATGAACTTATCATTAATCACCCAAAGATCATGAACTAGATCTTAATTGAAACATACCAAACATGTAATTAATTTCATATTGTATTCTCTTGAAAATAGAATTAACATAAAACCATATTTGAAAAATACATGATTTATGATAAAAAAAATTTAATGGATATATTCCATAAATCAAAAAAACTGTAAACTCTATCAATAATAGGATATATGACTTTTTTAACAAATCATTAATCAGTTCTAATGAAATTAGCACTATAGATTTTACATTATACAAATCAATTATTCCTTTATCCCACCATCATTATATCAAATTCTAGAACATATTAAGAATTATCTTCAAAATATCACCTTTATATTAAATCACTTTTCTTGTCCATCAGCATCATTGAACATATTATTTCAAATCTTTAACAAAAAGTTATACTAAACAATACATATAAATTTCATGATTCATATAATATAATATTTTAATTATATTATATAAATACTTCATTTATTACAGTTCTTTCTCAAAACATTAACTAGGTTTCATCATCTTATTATTTAACACCTATTTCCTTTCACAGGTCATTTGTTGTCTCTTCATTATATGAAATATAACCATTATTTGTAAATCCTTTCTGATTTTCATCATAAGATTTCCCATTAGAACATTAAATTTTATAATTCTAATACATTAAAAATATAAATCATTCAACAACCGATTATTCTTTAAGGGAACCATTATTATCATCCATTGTGTTAACCAAAATTTTATTTATACTTTTTTAGTTACTTTTTATGTGACCATATTTTCCATAGTCAATATATATTCATATTCCTCCAAGAAATCTACTTGGGTGTTTCTTCCCACATTCTCGACTCAAATAAAACTCAATATTCTTTTCTCCATACTCTCCACTACTTGAACTATTAGTAAATTATTTCCTTCTCTTCTTTGGTGAGTCTGAGAGTTTGTTATATTATCTGTTGTTAATCATTTTATCTGAATACATATTCAGAATAATTAGAACATCATTTACTCTATTCATCAGCATATTTAGATTCCCATCAGAAAATAATCTGTCACATTAATTGTTAAGATAATTGGTTCTGGTTCCCACTGTTGATGAAATCGTGAAAGTATAATGTGAGATACACTAATGAAAAATTAAAATCAAATAGTATGAAAACTAATTCCACTGGTATAAATCAATAAAATTCATTTTTAATCTATGACACCTTAGTTTTATCCAAGACCATTCATTGTAATAATATATTTAAATTCTTTATTATTGTTCAAAAAGTGTTCTTGAATTTAAAAATCATATCCCCTGGGATTTTAAAACTAGGTGTGTATCAGGGCCCATTTTCATACACTAGGTAATGATTTTTTCCATCCCAATGTTCTATTTTCGGAGTTATTACCCCTATGTACCACTATTCTAGATTCACATATACTTATAGTATCCAAATGGGGATGTAATTTATTAGAAACCACTTTCTATAACCATTACCAAATGTCTATGAAATTTTCTTATACTTTGACTAGTCCTTAGATATATCCTTAGACATCCCTCGAAATATTATTAGAAATATCCCAAGAGATCTAGCTGAAGTTTTCTCAATAAATTTTTCCAAATATAAACTAAACCATTCCTTTCATACAAACTATATCATCTAGGGATTATCATACATAGATATTACATCATTTTTATGAATATAAATTACATTACACACACATAAGCTAGAGGACCATAATATATTAGTGAATTTGGAAACATGGAAACACAAACAACTGGTCCATATGTAAACTACATCATCTCGGATGATGATCTTCATAACTAGAACCATTATTATATATATCATATGTAATTCATTTCTTCATAACCTATATAAAGGAAACATAAGAATGGGTGAGCTCAGGTTCTCAGTAATGGTAAATAAGTGAGACACATAAGAATAACTCGATCAGAAGGGTATAAGAACATGTACATAACATTTAAAAACCATACCCTGTATATGAAGGATCATAATCATGCATCATGAAATAAATAGAGGCAATTCATAAAAAATGAATCACAATATAATTAATGAAAATGAGCCAAGAGAGCATAAAATTTTCATAAGACATTGATTTTTGGAAGATACATAATCATAAAAAATAATTTCAATTTTACTCAAGAATCATTTACAAGGATATCATATTGGAATGGGTTCAGTCCTCAATCTGTCATAGTAGTAAATATTCACATTTAATACCATCATAACAGACAATATAACTTATTGTACTATGTCCACACTCTATTATAGTCCAATTTCTCTATTGAGATATAAATCTTTACCCAATACATTGAAGTGATATATAGGTCCCACCCATTTCATAATGAAAACCATATTTATGTGCTCCACAAGATCATATAATGTTGATTAAATCATAACTCATGAAATAAAATAGGATTCATAAACATTTAATCATATCATAACCTATAGAAAATATAAATGTTTCATAAACATTTCATCATTTCCTCATAGGTTAACCTATTTAAAAAGAGTGGGTTTAATTATAATTTTTTCCTGGTATAGCCCATTAAAGAGAAATGGGTTTTACAAAAATCATTCCATCATAAATAAAAAACATTCATAGAAATAATAAGAATGGAATCCTTGGATCATATCCCCAATAAGGAATATGTAACATCACGGGGTGTTATCTAATATAGAGAATAATTTTGATCTTTAATTTTAAACATTTCTTGCGAAAAATATCCTCTCTGATTTGAAAAAAAAAATTAAAATATACTTTTTTTTAAAATTATTTTCCTTTAAAATAAACATGGAAACATATATTTTTCACTTCAAATAAAATAATTTTCATGCCAATGAAAAGTTTATTTCATGACGTACATGTTACAATACAGATTCCTTTAACATTTTTGAAAAAATCCAAAAAAAAATTGTTTAGAAAATCACATGAAGATTACTTTAAAAAAAATAAAAAATTAAAATTTGGGTAAAAATATCTTCAATGTCATATTATAATTATATAACATGTTTTATAATATTTTTCAAAATCATGGTTTTGGAAAAAAATTGATCCTGACTGAAGTGATAAATAAATTCTGATTTTGCTAAAAATATATTATCACTAATTTTATATACCAAGGAATGTAAAAATGGTACTATTACTTAAAAATATCTTGAATAACTAGAGTATAAGAAAATTCATGAGTTTATTGAGATATGGATCATAATATTTTATCATCATACACATAATCATAAACAATTTTGATAAACGATGATATTGTAACAAAAAACATTTAGAACTTTGGAATTATTTAAATGTAATCCCCATGAACATGTAATGATAATTGAAACTAAAAATATCTTTAAGATAAATATATTCATGATATTACATGTAAAATGGGATTTATATACATCTCATAAAATAATATTCGTGTGTAATATAACATATTTCTCAATGAACTTAAATTGTGATAAAAATCCCTTCCAGCTTGAGTAACATTTGAATAATTTGTAACATAAAAGTATAATAGAAAGAAAACTTTAATTATCATTAAATTAGTTATATTTAATATATTTCATTTCATATGGAATTATCTAATCCACACACAAAAAATGAGCAGTGAATATAGCTTAAGTCTCTTAGAAATAAAAGTGAGACTGGAAATCCCTCACCATAAGTCTCGACTTCCATCACACTCGTTCAAACCTCCTGTATAACAAATTGTGTTTTATCGATAAATTAAAGAACCATAAATATATATATCATACCTAATATTATTTAATTAATTCCTTTTATTACCCATTTATTAAAAATATCATGTTAAAGTCATGTTTCTGGTAATAACCCCTTTGTTTTTCGTATATGTTTTGATTTATTACTTTTGGTCCTATTACCTTGATCATGGATACATAAATTACTGAAAAATAGTCATGAAATAATTTTCATATTTATACTTCAATTATTTTTTTAATACCAATTACGAAATATGGTTTTTAGAAATTAAGTATGTTACGCTCATGGAGACGGTAGGTCGTACATACACATGAGTAACATTTCGATTTTTAATGATCATTATTAAAAGAAGATATGTAAAATATTATATTTAAAAAATTATAATAATATCCAAACTATAATATTATATCTTTAAATACATATATACATATCATCTATGTGCCGTGGTGATGAAAATAGAGAGTTGCGTCACTTTGCGAAGGCAGTAGTCCACACGTACACAAATGATGTTATCAGGTTTCAGTGAGTGAAAAGGTAAAAAATAAAATGAAATATTATGTTTTTATAATGATAAATATTTAATTAATATATTAATTATTTCATTTATATCACATGTATTTATCCTTTATATCTTCTATTTAAAGTGTTAGTGAAAACGGATCGCATCACTTCGCAAGGCGGTAGTCCACTGTACACATGAAAAATGCTGTTGTATCCCCTATGAAATGAAATGTAAAAAGGTATATATGATATAAATACTATATATGTATAATTATGTTATAAATATCATATTTATATATTGTATTTCCATCATCATACCCAACCATGAGAGGTGGTATAAGAAGAACAAATGACATCAGTTCTCAGGGCGGTTGTCCACCGTACACAAGAATGACGATTTTAAAACCCATTTGATGTAAGTGGAGATGTTTTTTGGTAATTCAATTGAAATAAAAAAATTTAATTATATTTAATATATTTATTTTATTATATCAATATAGTATAATAATAATTTATTTGGAGGAATAAATAAAATGGAAATAATCATTGATGAATATTATCTATTCTTATAGTATCCTCCTTATATTTACACAAATAGCCTTACTTGGATGGATTTATGTCCAAGAAATGGACTCTAATAAGATATTATGGAATTATGGAAGTATGTTTTGTAGGTTTCATTGAAGAAAAAAGAGTTTTATGGTCTAAAGAAGAGAGGATTGGGGGTGAACATTTATTTGTGGGGTGAGTGGCACAGTTGAATTTTTTTTGAAAAGATTAAATCATACCCATATTTTTATATTTATTAAAGTTACAAAAATGGGAAATTATATATCCTATAAGATATAATGTAGATATATATCCATAAATTTATTTTTTATAAGTTTTAAGGTCATTTTTAATCCTTATCTTCTTAATTTATGCCATAGTATAACCATTTTTACCTTAACCATGGTAATTATTTTTCAATGGTTTCACTATTCATTTTGTCAATGATTACATATAAATTATTTGGATTTAAAAAAATGGAATCCATTTTTTAAAATTAAATTCATAAATGTGGAAAGATTATATTTAAAATTAATCTCAAAGACATGATGAGGTAACTAGTTTTTTGAAGAGACATGTCCAAAAGTTTATAAAATTTTTATATCTAAATCTAATATTAAATTGATTAAAATGAACGAAATTGGATTAATTTATGTATAATGATCTATCATAAAATTAAAACCAATTTAATATATAATCTAACTTTATAAAAATATCAATGGAAAAGGTAGTTTTCAATTAAAATTCATTAGTTCTCACTATTAAAAAAATGATACTTTTTAGAAAAATCACAACAATTAACCATAAGTAATATTTTAAATTGTGATTTAAAAACTGAATCTTATTTTATTAAATTAATTTTATAATAGTTATAGAAAATAAATTTGTTTAATTTTCATGATTTTTTGAGAAAATAGTATTTTTGAAACTTTTAATGATTTACCCAAATAATATGTATTTTTTTCTAAAAAGGTTTAATTTATTTAAAATGATTATAATTAATATTTTAGAAGTAGTTATTACTATTAATATCAATAAGTTTAATTCCAAGATTATAATGGTCAGATTTAAATAACTATATAACATATCAGGGTTTTATTAAAACTCAGTGTTGTGTGCAATGTAAGCTATCCAAGGGTTGCGTGTAACACAATATTAATATGGTGTTATGTATAATGTAAGATTAACTTGGTGTTGCATTTAATGTATGATATAAATTAAATTAAATTTATTAAATAAAATTCATTTAAAACCGGGGTGTTACAGTTAAATTCTAGATTCTCTAACAGAATCTCATCCTTATATGTATGCTAGAATAGTAAGTAAATAATAAAACATGGGAACATTTAAAGGTTTTATCCATGACGTGATATTATATTTCATACCACGACTAAACACTTTTTGGTCTATAGATTTTTTTATCACTATGAAATTTTAGTGATCAAAAGAACATTAAAATACACAAAAAATGTTTGAGGAGGTGTTATCGACTTCTCTATAATGGGTGGGTAACATCCACTTCCAAACTAAATTAAGGAAGTATTTATTATGGAACAACCAGTTCTTTTGGATTCCTATTATATCTAGAGTATGAATATAATATTATAATAACTATTTGATAACATAATGTCATCCAATATATCTTCTTCAATGAAGATATGAATTATATTAGTATATTGGAAGTAGTTCATTGTTCCTCTCATAATTAATTAAAATGATTTTGTCACACATGAGATCTTGCACAAATAAAAATATATCCTTCCTCCTCAGTAACATTTTTCTTTATCTTTGGAAATGAATTCCACTTTCCCTAAACTCCTTGTAATGTTAAAAAAAAATCTTAGGTCAGGTTCATGTGTTACCTTTATTCTTGCAAAAATATGTCTTTAATATATCAAAGTATCAACACATTTTCATAATTCTCGAACCAATTTCCCTTATTTATTTTTCATTTAAGATTCATTAATATCTAAACAATAATTTTCCCCTAAACTATTATTTTCATTATATGATATTTTTATTCATTTTAACTTTCTGAATAATAATAGTAAAAATTGATATTAAATTTTCAAAAGCTTCATGTTTTATCATCCACTATTAATTTTAATTTCAATTCAAATTCATATAATTATGTCACAATGTTTCCTATAGAAATTCATTTATATGAATTATCTTGAATCATGGGTGTGGATCAAGCCCACAATATTTTGGAATTCAGTAAAAGAAAGCTTCTACTAAATTTTATTACTGGTAGAAAATTTATTCTATAAATCTCAAAATCCATGTGTAGATAATTGATCTATATACATGAATATATTTATGCCAATAAACCTTACATATATCCCCTTATAACTATTAACCATACATATATCCCCATATGTGATGGCTCATCCCCTTATGTGGTGAAACATCATATGTGGTGACATACCACTTTACATTGATCCACATATGTCAACTACCATTACGTAAACCTTCAAACAAGGATTCCTTTTTGTGGGTACTTTGAAGTGAATCCCCTCACATGTACCACACTAATTTTAGTTCCCTTTATATAATTCTCTATTCAAAGTACCTTTAAATGAATCCCTTTACATGAATCTAGACATTACCATTTTTCGTAATATGCTTCAAATATCTCACAACCCTCCACAATAATTTCATTAAACCTATAAAATCATGAAAACAGTTAAAGTGAATTCTCAAGCATTAAATCACATTATTTAAAATAAAGGAAAAATACTAAAAAATTCTTAGGGAAGATCAATATACCCCATTGGATTTGTTACCAACCTCATTAAACTCTTTCTTGAAAATCATTTTCTTTATAAGGAGACACCAAATTAGAGCCTTTTTTCAGGTGACATATATATTTACACCACACCATAGGCTATATTATCAATTTTTAGAGAACGCCATATTTCAGTAAAAATCAATATTTTTTCTAAGTGATAAGATAATCCTCCTAAATTGGAGAACCCCCCTCTTAAAATGGCACTCCAAAATAACTCTACATTTTTACAATAAACACATCCAATAGAATAAACATGTATAAAGATGAAAATAAACCCAATTTCATAACATTTTCCATCCTTGAGTATTTTCTATGAAAATATTAATAGATATACCTATCCTAATTTTAAAATATAATCCAATTATCATTTGTTATTACACCCACATATTCATAATGAAGAGGGAATCGATTAATTTTTTTTACACCCTCGGGACCTTAAATAAATCTTTATGAATTTTCTTTTTCATGATGTCATTAAATTCGTTATTAGTAGGAAAAAATTTCTACTTGATATCATCATTAGAAAATCTCCCTTTAAGGAAATGATATCTTATGTAAATGTTATTTGATATTGAGTGTTTCATAATTTAATTAGAAACATTTATAGAACATTAGTTTTCATAATGGATACTAAGTCTTATTTCGATCTTCAACAAAAGGTCATCAAGTTTTTCTGTTATCTAAATAATTTGATTGAAATTACTAGTGGTAAAAACATATTCATACTATGAGATACTTAGTGTAATCAAGTTCTATATTTTATAATTCCAAATTACATAGATTCATCTAAGTCAAAATAATCCCACATAAGTGTACTTTATTTTAACACTATCACTTTACCATTTAGTAGGAGTGAATCTAGATATATTCATGTGTTTCCCTTACCTATACAATAGTCCAATTCTTAATGTTATTTTTTTGTATTTATTTACTCTCATGGAAGAAATTATTTTTGATTCCTCAAGATCACTTTGATACCTATAATAGAGACTAAAAACATATATAATATATGTATTAGATATAGTGATCTTTAACAATCATGCAATTATTTTTCTAAACTCCCATTGATTAACACTCTCAACTTCAGTATCTTGGGAAATTTTATCCCCAAATGAATAGATGCAGACACTAATTTGTATCCCTCCCTCTCAATCTTCTTCAATAATTATTTTTGTTACTTATCTTTGTATATAAGATAATGTTCTATTGTTGATTCACTTATAATACTAGTAAGTTTCTCATCTCTTATAGCATGGACATATCAATTAATATTTCCATATTTTATAGTAATTCCTTTAATGGGATTTATTTTTATCCTTAAAAATGATTTCATCAATATATATAATTGCAATAATTGTACCAGCCTTCAATATATGATATATATGTTGGTGTTTACATTTGTTTAAGTGATTTTTATGTCTTTTAAATTGTTTTATATCCATGAATACTTGGTTCTTGGGTCCATTTAAATCTAAATGAATCCTAATTCATTTTTTATAATTTAGATCCATCATTTTAAAGTACAGACCTATCAAGATTCTCAATATATACTTCTTTATCTAGCTCAACATTCAAGAAGAAAGATTTGAAATCTTTGGTAGTTTTTATACTACCAATAATATTCTACAATAGGAAATATTCATATGGATTATAAACAATTAACTATGAAAAATATTTCTTTAAAATCAATCCCCTCAGCCTAGATGTACCCAATGAAAATAATTATGACCTAGTTCCTTATAACCTCTTATTTTTTATTCATTTTATTTATAAACACCACATTGTGTCAATTAAATTTTTCTATTTTTTTGGGAATATATCCTAACTGGAATCATCTCTATTTGGTCTATTTAGTTATTCAACTCCCAAATAAATTATTCATGATTGATATCATCATCCACTGAATTTTTCTAAACATTAGTATTATGGTTGTTTTATTATGAAATTTTATTCTTCTTTATATTTGGAAAAGATAACTATGATGTACACATATTTTTTATAACCGCTTCATACTTATTTATCTACTGGTAAATATATTTTTCCTTTCCATAATATTTTACCTTGTCAATTGTAAAATTAAACTCATCTATAATTGATTTACATTCTATTTTTGTATGTATAAGACCCTTTTTACATAAATCTACTCATTTTTTTGAAATTTTATTTAAAAATATTATACATCTAGAACATAATTATTGGGATCATTTTCAATGAATTTCACATCAAAATAGCCCTTCTAATTGTGTACTCTTTTATTCTATCATATACAACCATTTTAATTTGATAACTATCCACGAAAGATACTATTTTCATCATTTTATAAAAAAATTACCTGATTTGAGTATTTGATTTTAATCACCCATGGGATGTAAAAGTATCTTTAGTAACTCATTATTTGTAGTTTTTTATAAAACATTTAAATTGAGTTTAAGTTTTCATTTCATCTCACTATAAACATATTTTGAATGTGTACAGGTATGTACACTGCTTCTTTCCAGAATAACTTGGGTATTCCAAACCCAACTACCATTGTTCTTCCAATCTGAAAAATGATTATATTCATCCTCTAAGTATGTTCATTTTTTATGAGGTGTATATAGGGTATCATATTTATTATTAATATTATTATTAGAAATATAGGATTAAAAATAATTCACTATAAATTCATTCCCATTATCAGTTCATGAAATCTTAATGTGAACACCAAATTCCCTCTCATCCTCTCTTCTAAAAAGAATTATAATTTTTTCTTTATGTGATTTGTTATGAATAAATAGATCACTAGACATAATTAGGTATTCATCAGTAAATATGATGAAATAAATATCACCTCCTTTGTTTTATGTATCATAGTTCTAAAACAATATGAGTGAATCAACTTAATATGTCTAGTTAATAGTATCCCCACTTTTTTAGGCATTACATAGACCATATTCCATGATTTACATGTTGTAAAAATAATATAACTATCATAGATCAAATAGGGTACATCTCCCAAAAATGTTTATGTTGAAACATTACTCATATCCACTTTTCCAAGATTTACAAACCTTTTATACCAGATATTAAATTATTTGTTTATTATATTATAGGGAATTACTAATATATCCAATCTGAAATTAATTTTTAGTAGTTCTATCACCTGTTTTGATGAATTTACCATATTTAATTCTTTAAATGAAATATTTTATTTTTCTATAAAATCACATCTTTTCCTTCATCACAGAGTTTACTCACACTTTTTGGATTATTCTTCAGTTTATTAATAAATACACCCTCATGTGAATTGAAACTTTATCAATTTTATCTAAAACAATCTAATTAATCTATAAATATCCCCCACTACCTATGATCAAAATTCCAATATAATGATCTATTTTCTTTTCAAGACCATACTATCACTTATCATTTGTATATGCATCCACTACCCAAAATCGATGAACTACACCTCTTATTAGATTTGAGAGATACCTCCCCTGTCCATGAATTTCAAGTTAGGTTTATAAATTGTTCCTTATTACCTCATAATATCTATTTTAATAGTCCATGATAGTAGTTATACACTATTTAATTAAATAAAATTTATAGAAACATATTCCTTAGATATACTCATACCCATAAAATTTATTTTGGATAGGTAGACTAGGTGGAATCTCATCATCAACCTATTTCCTCATAGCTTTGTGGATTCTATTTATAGAGTAGATCTATGGTATCCCACGATAGAACCACCATTCAAGATGGAAGTCAACATTTACTCAGTTACGCCACTCATATTCCAGAGGCTTCTGACTAGTAGTAACAACCTAATACGTATAATAGTGAGACTATTCCCTTGAATCATAGTCAAGGAAATGGTGGAAATAAACTAAAAAATCATCTATAAAACCATAAAATTACACAAAAATAAATAAAAAATGGAATAATGAAATATTACATGTAGAGTTAATATATTCATACATAAATTTATCTCCCACTTGGAAAATCAGATAAACACATTAAAAAAAGATAAAAAAATGAAACAATTTTCTTAATATCATCCCCATGATTCACACACCTTGTATAAAAATTCCTATTGAGATACTCTAGAAATATTCACACAACATCGTATATTGAACATGAAAGAAGACATTGAGTTGTCATGTATAACAAAGTTCCCATGTAGGGTGTGAGAAATAAATCTCAGTAGGATATCATAGAGTTCCAATAGTATACTCTATTTTATATGTGTATGCATGGGAAAAAATAAACCTATCACAAAAGTGAATTGTATTCCTAGTGATAACATGAACACCAAAACTCCCTGCACCTCATGTCACCATGTGATAACAAGGCTACCATGTCACCTGATCATAGCATCTTCAATGATTTGAAAGAAATCATCTCATATTATCATCATATCATGATATTATTCCTCATTCCCAACCCACACCCAAAGACTATGTGTAGATAACCATCCAAATACATTACCCTTTACCTAAATGGTACATGTTATGGTCATCCATCCAAATCCCAGCAAACTACCACATCAATCGAGGTAGGGTCATCCTCCATGTCTTGCATCATGCCATGAAAGTGATATTTCAGTGAAGGTGGTTCACTCTTATACCCCATTTATATTAAATTAATAATCAAATGTCATGATCCAATCCTCTTTGAAATGTAGTATCATATATAAGATGAATCCCTCTCAACTACAGTAGACCAAACAGTTCCATATCAACTAATCTTGGGGCTAGGGATTACGGTCCTAACCCCTATCAGGTTTTTGGTCTACAAAAAAAAACAAGACCAGGAATGTAGAGTGATAATTACATCACACAAGACCAATAATGTGTCCCAAAGTGATATCAATTCTTTTCTTAGACCCTTATCTCAAATAATTATATTCTTTCTCATTAGGGCATCCATTAAGGTCATTCCGGCCTATCACATTCTTCACTTAAGGATGCCACATCATGTTAATCACCCAATGATGACACTACATCCTAACAGATCCTATTACATAGACCTTAAGACTCTATCCAACTTTCATAGACCCACCATCACTCAAGGTCCCACTAATTAGGGATTATCCCATGACACCATGCTCAAATCCACCTATCCTACCAATGTAATGTCTTGGATAATTCCAATAACCGACACATATGTCTCATCTCAAATATTCTGACTATGTTCTATTATCATATCACCCATGGGAAAACTTCTCTATCGCTCATATTAATTCCCAAAGGAATCTATCACCAAAAAATATACACCATGTTCTCAAATAAACCCCAAAATGTTTCTCTCATTAGGCTTGGTATGAATGGTCATATACTCCATTATCACTAGCCCTATGCATCTCATGACTTTCTAACACTCCCTAGGGAAATCAACCTAGGTAACCCATGTCTCATCTCACATAAAAAATTCTACTCATGGTCTCTCATCAACTTTGGTGACATCCTATCCCCTTGGAGTCATAGTCTCTATGTGATCCAAACCACTTAAAGTGATAAAGAGAACTAAACCCAAGAATGATATGATGAACATAATCCTATATCAGTATCTATGAAACTATTGGTCATTATCTATCTATGCAGTCCCATGAAATATGATATAAATAAAGAGATAATGCATATAGATTCATATGATCTTGTATTAGAGGGATTTCATACCTACTTCATAGAGTTACCATCATCATTATGCTATACCGAGCCTTAACCAAGCCTCAACCAAGCCATTTATTTCTATTCTCAAAATCATATTATCACATGATCTCTAAGCATCATTGTAGCACTCAAACTTCTTGGGCCCCTAAGTGTTCCAAATTAAATGTCCTCACCTATCAACCACACATTATATCCCCATCACCTCTGATGATATAACCTTGCTCTATTGAAATGTTTACCAAACCCTATATAATAATTGAACAGAATTAGAGGGCTACCAATAATGAAAAAAAGAATAGTATAGAAATGGATGAACTAACATAAAATTAAAATTAAAATTCCAAAGAAACCATATGATCTTAAGGGGGATCAAATAAGAGTAAGGGATATGGAGAACATGAATAAATGGCCAACTCAAAATTCACAAAACCCCAAAAAATGAGGCACCCTGACATATAAAGCATTGAATTACCACATAAAATAGAATGTACTCAATCATAATTCAAAGAATGAACAGGGAGTTCATGAAATGAATGACTTATCACCCAAACATTTCATAGCTCAAAATACGGGGTTATTAATAGACTTTTTTCTGAAAAAATGGACCCTTCCATCAACTGGACACATTCATAGTGTTAACTATATACCAGGTCATGAATTTCCTTATGGAGGTCCTTTAAAATCTACAAAAAGGTCACCTTTAGGCCGTGAAGGAACTCCTTCATGTCACGAACCACCCTAAATAATGGTATACGACCCCTGAATCACCTTGAAGGTGTGAAAAAACCCTTGCTATAATATTTCATGGAAAGAGCCATGGTTTATTTTTTGAAATTCTATTTGATTCAAAATTTTATCTCTTGGTTTAATTGAAACTTTCTCCAATGCTCACCAAAGTACCCATACCAGTAAATGGGTCTTGTTCCATGTCAAAAAATAACACAACATTGAGATCTTCCAATTATAAGGTTCTTGGTCAAAATCCCAATACATTAAACAGCCCAAGAACCAGATCAAATACCCAAACATCTTTCAAAATGAAATGACCCAACAACTTATGGGTCATTACAAACCCCCATATATAATTCAACTCATTTACAATAAGATGAAATAGTTATTTAACAATAAAACCCAACCTACCATGACCATAAATTCAACAATAACTCATCAATCACTTTATTCAAACTATAAACTTTCTTCCAGTGTGAAACTCCCAAAATAAATACTCTATTCATTAGAATTCATGACACCACCAAGAAACACTAGCCACAACCATCTACACTAAGATGTCATGGTTTCCTAAACCAATTAATCTAGTATCATATATTTCCCACCACTATAAGGATCCACTCATAATGTTAGAGTCTAAGTTATTTTTCTCCCCGTAATAGGAATTTCTATAGAAAACATACTTCTATTAGTTAGAAAGTAATCTAACAGCATTCAGAATAACACCAATAATATTGGGTTCTATATTACCACATTTGATTCTATACCAAAACTCTAGTAAGTACTCCTATAAACTCCTTCTACCAAAAACACTTGGTTTCAACCAAAAAGGTTCTATCATGTCCCCTTGCAATATAATGATGTCATAAAACTCGAAGGTGTCGCCAAATCATCTAAAATACTACAACAAAGTCTAAATTGGACCATCAGTTTAATTTCATAGTTGGATCACCAGCGACAAATAATTCATTATTCTCTTACCCAAAGTATCTTTATACCTCCAATCCAACTCACTATCAGATCACACTAAAACCATACAAAACCCAATACTAACCCACCACCAACAACAAATTCCACATCCAAACATCAAATATGGTATTTTACAATGATCAAAATATAAATGGATCTTACCACACATCGGAATCTCAATGCATCATTTAACATAAACTGATCAATATCACCACACCTATGACCCCTATACTATGTGTGTCATAGAATTTTACATGATACAATACTCCTCTCTACAGTAGTAACATTATCATCACCTTCCAATCAAAAAATCAAACTTCATGACCCATTCTTCATCCATTACAACCCATAATAACTAAAAATAGATGAACCACTCATACGCGAGTGAAAAAAAAGAAACAACAAAAAATTATATTCTCCCCATCATATAGAATCTCATAAACTAGTCCTTTGGTGCCAAAAAAATAGGTCCCAACAACATGCCTATTTAAAACACCCCTATCAAGGTCCAAAACACAATGGAATTAGACCTGCACATGTCTTAACACCACACTCTCACTGTAGTTCTACTCAGGGTCATCTAGAACCTAAAAAATTCTTAATATACTAGCACATGGAATGTTTATTGATCCACAACTAATATAGGAATAGTAATAAATTATCTTGCATCTAAAGTCATAAACATAGAATTTTTCTTGAACAATTACACCAGCAGTCACTCTCTTTCCAAGAAAGAGTGATCCACTGATAACCCTCTCATTGGTTCCCATGTACTGTCTACCCCAACCCCAATAAGTGTATGCTCCGATACCACCCAATAAAAAAAATCTGATTGACACTCCCATGATATGTTTCACATATAACCTCAGATAATATGAAAAACCTACCAACCTTACCCCTTATATAGTTCAATATCATCCAACATCCTAAGGAACCCCACTCATGTTATGATTAACTGTATGATCACTCATCACTGAGGCATTGATAAAAAATTTAGTGTTTATCCACATCCTCACTACACTATAACTAATGGTCCAAGAATCCCCATGATATTGCTCTCTCAAAACCAATCCTTGACATTACACACAATGATTTTTATTTTATTTCTTAAACTATATCATTGTTCTAACATGACCACTTGGTCTGATTATATAGATTTCCACTGAGAATAAATATGTGAAAAATGAATAGGTTGTTTTTAACACATTATATAAACAAATCCACTTCCTAATGTCAAACCATTCACTTCCACGAATCATCCCTTAAGTTATAAAATGCATGTTTGAACAATATAAGGGTCTATATACATCCATTTCAAGGAGATTATATATATTTTTTTATAGAGAAAATCATACACAAAAATACACATGAAAATTAATCAATAGAAAAATTATAATTCATTATATTAGAAAACTACCAACATGTTTTATAGGAAAATAGAACATAAGTTGTGATTGAAAATTTAATCAACCAAACCCTATCGTTAATGAAATAAATGACACAAAAGTAGTTGTAAATTATATGAGTCCAATATACCAATTATGATATGATATATAGTCATATTACTTATGGGAGAATCACTAAAACCATAAATAATAATCAATAAAAATTTAAACCATAGAATAAAATATAAAACATAATAAAAAATAAGAAATAGAAATAATGCTACCCTGGTTACTAGGAATTTTCATCAAAAAGGTTTTTAGGAAACACCATTTCAATGTTTATCACATGGTTCAACACATTCCTAAGAAACTTATCTACCACCTAAAAAAAATACATAGATAAAAAAATTGACACCACTTTGTGGTTACCTAGCCTAAAACTACCATCAAAGCCATGATCCACATGTCCTTAAGAATACCTCCTCATATGTTAGAGGATTATAAATAGCAATGAATGCCTAACAGTATCCAAATCTAAATGTCAATAACACAATGAAAAAAAGTAAAATAATATCCCATATAAACTATTAGAGTATATTGAAATATATTAACATAATAAAATAATAATATGTTACATATAGAATTCATACAATTAGATAAAAATTGATAGGGTTGCAGGATGATTTCAGAGGTCTCGCTCTCGCGCCTGCGACAATGACCTAGCTCGACGATTCCTGAGGCTCTGGCCCCGTCCTCCCTAGCAGGGGGAGGGGGGAATCTCTCCCTGGTGGCTGAAACTTTCATCCCCTTCACCAACCCTGAATTCATTCCTCTATTTCCGGCGATTTTGCTCAGCCCTAAGGTTCCTGACCTCCATGAAGGATCTCCTCAGCTCGTGATTTTTCTTAAGGAGTTCAACGCTGCTTTGGATCTGCACAGATCAACACTGGTGGCTTGTTTCAGAGGCCTTCGTCCCTTGGTTGATGCCTTTGATTGATTCATCTTCAGTACTTGGGGTATTCAAAACCGAGCGGTGGTTGGTTTGCTCGACCGGCATTAATTGATGATTCGCTTCGCATCGAAGGAGGATTTGGTCATTGCCTGGTCCAGCACTCCTTGGGTGTTTGATGGGTGTGGTTTTTTCCTCCTATGACGGTCTTTCGATTTCAACATGAATCGTGATCCGCCTTCGGTCGCGGTTTGGGTTAGTTTTCCTGATTTGCCTCTTCCTTTCCAGAATCCTTCTATCGTATGTATGCTTGAGAATTTGGTTGGGCGGTATCTATGTTCTGATAATCGCACCTCTATGGTTTGTCAACCCATTATGCACCGTTCTTGTATTGAGTTCTATGTTTCAAAACCTCAAACCAAGTGGTTGTGGATTTCGGTTGAAGAAGAACTGAGATGGAAGCAGCGGGTGGTGATTGACTCATGGCCTATGTTTTGTTCAGGATGCAGCAAGCTCGTCCATGTGGCTTCAAGATGTCACCGCGTGAACCATGACATGTATTCAGAGGATCTGGTGGCTCTAGTGGTGGAATATCAGTTGCGCGATAATGAGGATTTGAGTGAGCATGAGGTGGCGCGCGGGGAGGTTCCAGGGGAGATGGCTCTGGTTGGGATCCAAAATTCTCCTGCTACGGAGGTCAGTTCCCAGGAGGAGAAGAAGAAGTGGCCTCCCCTGAGTTCTGTGAGGGGTGTAAAGTCTGGGCAACACAAGTAGGCAAACCCGAGGGTTGCTGATGTCTTTTGTAGGTTGAAGTATGATTTGGGTGTTAAGGGAGATGGCGTAGAGAGGTCCTTAGTAGTGGCTACGGGGAATCCTCCAGTCTCACCCATTTTGGCCGAGGAAGGTGAGGGAAGCCTGTTAGGGATCAAGGTTCAAGGTCCCAGTGTCTCTCCTAGGAGAGGCTGGGTGGAAATGAATAATCAACTGCAATTCATGGGTCGTGGATATGAGAAATCCATGGAATCAACCTCGGTTCAGGGGAAATCTTTCTTGTCTGCTGCAACATCTTCCAGCAGACAATAGAAGTTGGCCAATGTGAATATCTTGAGGCCCTTAAATCCTAACACCCTCAGGGATACTCATTTGAAGGATGAGTTTGGGGGGAATGAAAATGACATGAAGAAGAAGGCATATCAAGAGCAACCACATTTTAAGACGAAGCCCCACAATGACAGCACACAGTTAAAGCTGGGGAATCACTTTGATGGATTGGAAGTTCATGAACCTCTATTGTCTCAGGAGGATGATTCTTCAGGTGATGACAACTATAGTATCCCTTCAATGGATATCATGGACCTATGTAAAGTAAAAGGCCCTCACAACCCTCGTCGGAAGAAGGGGAAAAAAGCCTCTAGAGATTCAGGGAAATGTATTGTGGTCCAGGGAAAAAAGACTAAGGGATTAAAGGATTATTCTCACCTTCCAAAACTAATGGAGACTAGGTCGGCCAAGAAGGAAAGGAACAAAGTAAGCATAGTCCTTCAGGAGGGGGAAAGAGAAGAACCAAATAGGCTTACAAGTGACAAAGAAGAAGAGAATGGAGAGTTCTTGAAACTTATCTTGCATTCCAAGGAAGAAATGATTGAGCAAGCCATACGTCCCAATGTTTCAGAAGAGGAGATCAATAGAATTTATGAACGATGGATGCAAGTTGATGCCAAAAAAGAGCAAGAAGTGTGGTTAGATAAAAAAGATATAATTCTGGCCTGAGGGTTCAATCAGGATAAAACAAAATCCGAGGAATTTATTCAGACAATAGAAAGGATGATTACCCACCTTGAAGAGATTATCAGAGAGGATACTGACACCCAGGTTGGTATGATGCACTGGTAGCTCTATATAGTAGCTGAGTCAAGTAATATTATCCTTTTGTTTAACCATTTTGTAATCTCTTTCATCACGTAGTGGTAATCTGGTTGTGTACTCTGGTTTTTCTATTTTCCTTAAAATGGCATAATAAAAAAAATTAATTTAGTGGAGGAGGATATAAAAATTGATTACCCATGGGCTCCTCACATATAAAATTAAACAAAATAACACACACACACACAAAGATTCCCTACTACCATCCCTAGGACTTAAACATAATATCTATAAATAGTCATTGAACTCCTCTAGCCAAATATAATTCATGTCATTTAATGAACTTTATAGAATCCAGAAGGTTTTCAGACACACCAATGTTCTGATACAGGGTGTCAATAATATATCATAGTCATGTTTCACCAAGTAAACCAAGTTTAAGACAAAATATATGTGTATTTTTGGGGGAAACAATATATATCTCTATTGCATCAAATGTCATGTTCAAACTAGTTCACTATAACTCCCTATGATTCTTGTCATCATGTACTAACCAGACCACCAAGGAACCGGATCATACCTACTTTAGTTCTATAGTGAAATCCACCTCTTCATATCATGATAGTGAACATTATTCCTTTCTCATACCCAAATACATAGTTTTGGGTGAAATACAAAACCTCAAACCACTACCCAAAGGGATAGTGTATGAGCATCCATCCAAATATTGAACCACTACCTCATCACTTGAAGTTGGTTCATCATCCACATAACATATAATGTCATGACCATACCTCATTCTCTAGGTGGTTCACACTCAAGAACCAATATTTCCAAAGGAAAGGTCTAATACCCTAATCCAAGACTCTTGGAAAGGTTGCATCATACATACGAGGACTTTGTCTCACCAAAAATATTCCATCTAGCGCTATCCCAACCGACGAGAGATCTAGAACTCAAGATCCTCTTCTCCACCTGATCCATCACATATCATAAGCATAACCACATGAATTCATGATAAAAATTAAATAACACAAGATCA
Organism: Viscum album; assembly: GCA_963277665.1. Taxonomy (NCBI): domain Eukaryota; kingdom Viridiplantae; phylum Streptophyta; class Magnoliopsida; order Santalales; family Viscaceae; genus Viscum; species Viscum album. The sequence goes on along the minus strand of OY728159.1, from coordinate 19,446,014 downwards.
CTAGATCATCCTAGAGTGTTAGTCACTCAATACCTGTCCCCTTATCCCAAAAATATATTTCCTTTCCTATTAGGGTATCCACTAGGTTCCTTCAAACCCATCAGGGTCTCTTCTCATAGATACTTCCTTGCGTATATCACCCAATAATGACACCACATCCCGATTTTTTTTCTGAGTTAGAACTAAAGAATTTATTCAACCTCATACAACCCATCATCACTCATATTCTAGTAATATAGGAATTATCCCAAGACACAACACCCAAATCCCCTTAGCACCATGATTCCATGACCCAAAAATTCCCACGACGTACACTTGGGTCTCACCTCACATCTACCAAGAGAGGTAGATCATACCTTTACTTATAAGAAGTCCTCTTTATTACACACATCATATCCCATAGGAATCAATATCTCATTCCACACATAAAATGGTGTCTCTCATTAAGTGTGAGATGAATGACCACCTCACCTATAATCATTAGGCCTAAACCTATCGTGTACGTCTAACCATCCTAATGGAAAAAAGTAATCTAAATATGCCTAATCTCACTCTATAAGATCCTCTAAAAATCTCTAATCATATTTGGTGAAATTTTCACCCCATGGAAACATAGATTTTAGGTGATCCCAACCACTAAAAGTTCTAAAGAGAACTTAACATGAGAAGGTAATAATGAATACCATACTATATAATTATCAAGGGTATTCTTGGTCCTTATATATTTAACTAGTACCCCCCCACATACATTAATTAATAAAATAAACCATGCCTAAACATGCATATGAGTTGTATTACTGTGAACCCTACGTCCATAAAAGGCTCACCATCCACTCCAAGCATCACTGAGCTTCTCTCATTCTCATCCACGCCTCATAAAAACTCATACCACTCCTATGTTCTTGTAATATTTTCATTGAAATCAACTGAACCCCTAGGTAATCATACTTATTGGTCCTAATCTAGAATATATACTTGAAATTCATATCATATAATATGATTTTCCATGATTTAGTGAAATCATCTTGAAACCCTACCTCAAAATTGAATAAAATAAGAAAGCTAGTAATAAGGGTCCAAGAATGGAATAACAATTGATGAAATCACACTTGGTCACCACTAAAACATACCAAGAGCCATCCTATATCAATGGGAATAAAAGGATAATAAGGGAGTGGGATAACATTGAAAATTGTAATTAACATGAAATCCTAAACCCCATAAAATCTAAAGAAAGTAGAAAAAGAAATCATAGAACAACCACCATTCATAAAATGAAACCCATTCAAAATCCATAGATAAAATAAGTGGTTCACAACATGAATTCTTAATAATCTAATAATTTCATAAACCAAACTCCTAGTTTTCATCCTAAACTATTCAGGTAGTGGGTTCCTTCTATTGATTTACCCAATTCATTGTGTGAACCAATGTAAATAGAAGGAATGGCTACATATTAGTCTCTAACCAATAATATTACGGTTACATTTATAGAATGAAGGTACTAATTCATGTTCTGAACCACCCTATATATGGGTAAATAACCTTGAAAATCCTCTTCAAGGAATTCACACCCCTCATAACAAGAATTAATGGTGTGAACCATGGTTTATATTGTGAACTATTGTAGTTAACTAAATTTATACTAATGAGTCAGATGAACCCTACTATAATTCTTTCCTCAAAAGCTAATAAATTAATTATTCCACTTTACTTTTCTTAAAAAACCATATTAATATGATATAATGCTCATATTTCATATCTAAATCCTAATTATTAAAATGGCTCATGATCTATATCCAAGACTCACACGTCCTCAAAAACATAATGACATGAAATACATAGGGGTAATAATATCCTCATTTATTATTGCCTTAATTGGATATATAAGAGAGATATATTCTACTCAAAAATATAATATTTATGAATATAAAAACAACATCACCAACAGTAGCCTATGAAACTAATTTTTTCTATTAAAATGGTTTTTTTACTTACTTTCTATTTTAGTACATTTTTGACCTACATAAATTTTCTTATTTGGAGGAAATAATTATTTTGAAAATTATACACTAAACATAATACATGTGTATTCTATTTAAGGTTTTTCTAAAACTATGTTTTTCCCTCTTTGGATTATAGAACCTCTACTTTTATTTGAGGAATATTTAATATTTTCATAATCAACTGGGGAATATTTTTCCCGATTTAATGCACAACCTTTCTCAATACCTAATGATTATACAATATTCACCTCAATAGTATTATCAAAGACACTCTTCATATTACCAAGTGAAATTTCAACCTTATGTCACCTTTATTTAATACTTTATTTATTAGGTTGCGTGTTTCCCTAAAGGTACCCATCAACTTAGTTTTTCAACATATTCTCAATATAGTGTTCTTATCACTCTTATTCTTAACTAAATGATTTTTCCTACAACTATTCTATATTTTTATGGAATGAGTATCTTATATAAAAAAATCACCCTAAAAAACACTACTTTAGGAAGAACTATCTTCTTCCTCTTTATTCAAAAATATTATTTTCATTATTCCTTGGAAGTTTCTTTTACGATCAACATATTTCATGTATAATTAGTAATATCATTTTTTATATATTCTTAAAGGATATTATTCATATTATTTATCTATATACTCAATGGTATTATTTATTATAGGGATATTAACTATAATGTCCCAAAATCCTCCATAATTAATTCTTTTTAATGGGAGTATCTCATTGTATTTCTCTTGAATAATTTGAGAATTATAGAGATTAAATTTATAACCCTATTTAGAATCTCATATATCTCATTTTCATCTATAGATAAACTTGATGGTTCATCCAACCATTCTTTAATCATCAACTTATTCATGTTTTTAAATTATAGTTCCTCTTTATATTTCTTTTAGAAAACGAGTTCTTTTAAAATTTTATAATTTATGAAATTATTTTGTCACTCATCCCGAGAAAATTATTCTATATAATTTATAGTATAAATATTTGGATAATTTTTTTTGATGTTTCTTATTAATTTTTCAATTACCTTATAGTCATCCATCTTGACTAAAAAACAGATGATGTGACTGATTACACAAAAAATAGATGATGTGACTAACTACAACATTCACTATTGTACTACACTTTTGATCTATTTAATTTTATTTTGATAATAAAATTTTTGATCCAAATATTATCACAAGTTTAGTATAATATTCACACATGGTTCAAGTATGTATTTTCCAGTTCTTGGCAAGGGTAGGTATTATCCACTTACTTAGTACTGCTTGTCATTTTTATATTGAAACCACTAGTTATTTAAGATTCCTTATATCTTAAGTGTGAATCATATCTTTAAATGACCATAAGATACCATAGAATCAATTAATATACATTTAAAAAATATTCCATTAAATTCCATAATAATTATAGTGTAATCGTATAAGATCATCCATACTCTCACAGTTCTTTGTACTGATAATTTTATGTATATATGATGCATGAATGAATAAATATACTTAATAATTAATAATAAGATCTAGGATATATGAAAATTGAATCATATTACCTCATCCTCTTCAGAATACTCAAATAGATTGTAGGCCATGTCCTTATATTCTCTCTATCCATGATACATCATGTTTTCAAAATATTGGAATGCATTCACCTTCTATGAAATCTTAAAAAAAATACCCTATTATTTTTCCACCTTTTCCTTCCATAATATTTGAAAAATATTATATCCATTAATTAATATAAAAATTACATGAATTTAGGGTACATTTAAATCACTTAATAACAATAATAAAAACCAATAATATTTTTTCAATCCATTCTATTTTATCATCCATAATGAAGTTTACATTGAATTCAAATTCCTCGATGTATCTCATAATATTTCCATCATAAAATTATATATAATAATAATATTGAATCATGGTTTTTTTCAAGAACATAATATTTTAGAATTAATTAAACAAGAAAACAATGATTGAATTCTTTAATTCTTCGAAACATTAATTCTGCAAATCAAAAAATATGCAAAAGGATAATTGATTCCAATATTTTATTATTTTAATTCTATAACTCTAAAACAAATAACCATACAATGATGACCAATATTTGAATCAATATACTTGATGGATAATCCCCTTAAATGGTGGAATATCACAGGTAGTGGAATATCCCATTATTTTGATCTACATATGTCTACTGCACTTACATGAAACTCTATATACATATTCATTTATGGGATGAATTATATGTGCATCGCCTTACATGAGACACTGTAACACCCCAAGCTTCCTCGGTATGTTTCCTTTCGAATAATGCAATGACGTGCATTATACGCAACTTCGAGATTTTAACACACCACAACCAATCAAACTAGCCGTTATGAATAGTAATACCTACTTTTTGAAATTATGTATATTTTATATTTCAAAATGGACTTCATTTTTGGATTCGGAATATCGAATTTATCCTAAGGTGAAATTTTGGTACTTTTCGGATAACTTTCATATTTTGATGAATAGTGAAAATTACTAAATTTTAATTAAAAACAACTTTTTTAATCAAAATAATTAATAGTGATAAATTGTGAATTTGAGTGGTTATAAAGTATATTTATAATATATTTTTACCAATTAATATAATGTTGGTCATTGGACATAATTTTACAATTAAACCGAACATAAACAAGTGTCAATCTTTTGATAGTTATTATCTCTTAAAAACACGCTTTTTGTTTTGACAGCGGGAATTAATTTTAAATTAATTTCTGCCACTTCTGTGTTTTGAATTTAGAAAAATGGATTCCATATTTGGAATCAGGATGTCCAAATTGTGTAAATAGGTAACTTTTATTTTTAGACATTTTGAATAATTACTGCGGTAAATATTTTATTTACCATGGTTAAGGGTAAATCCGGTAAATAAGGGTTAAAACAAATAATATTATAATAATACTAAATTACCCTAAAACGTGTCTTAACCCTATTGGTTGATACATGGTCGACCATGGGCATCTTTGGGTCAATTTTGGGACCCCATGGATCCACTTGTAAGTGATAATGACACTTTATATTAATTAAGTTAAAATGAATACAAAAATGACACAAGCATATATCTTTTAGCAAAACAATTGTTACATAGGGTTATATATGTTGGATTTTAGATTATAAATATTCATTAGAAAGATAAAAAGATTTCCTACATAATGATATTTTATTTATAATTTTTAGACATTAAATAATTTACTTTATTTATGACACAATGATGATGCAGTAATTACTAAAATAGTAGAAAATTAACATAATTGATATTATAAATACCCAAATAATTATAATATGAAACTTTTAATGAATTAAACTAATTTTCTAGGATAATATGATATATTAGAATTGATATATTTGACTTTGTTCGAAGTAATCAATCTGTTATGAGTTTCACAAAAATCAACTAGTGAATAGTGACAAAATTGACATAAAAGAGTTCTTAAAACAAATATTATATTATTAATTGATATTAAATTCCTAAAAATCTAAGGTTCGGCCAAGAGACTTATATCATGATAGTTTCATCATTAATGGACCACTTGGGGGTCTCTTGGATGTATATAGTAAGTTTATTAACCATATTATATAAAAATACAAAGAGACATTGTAAAAGTGAAACTAATTAACTTAGAGTTAATACTTAAAGATAAGGTTAATATAAGTACCCAAACCTGTCTAAATTCTATTGGTTGAGTTGTTTTCGACCCATCCCCACCTTAACCTTTGAATAGTCAACTTTGGAGCCATTAGAAACCGAATATTAATTTATTATAAATTAATATTTCTAGATTTTCCAAAGGTACCCCTCACCCCTCTTATAAAAAGGCACTCCTCCTTCTCATTTCTTCACACCTCTAAAGCCTTTTGGTTCGGCCAAAATCTGCCCAAATACTCTCCCAACATCCCTCAATACAACCTAGAGGCCTTAGTTTGATCATAAAGCCAACCTAAGGAGCCCTTTTGATCAAATCAAAAGGAAGAACCCGAAGAAGAGGTAATGTTTTCACCACCCTTTTCCAAGTTCATTTCTTCTTCCACTTCTTCTTCCTTTGTTGTTACCATTCTAAAATAATAAATCCAGTATCATTTATATACTGTGATGTTATTATAAATATGGTACAACCATATTCAGTATTTTATCCACCCTTTGAATAACATGTCACCATACGTGCGTACGTACGGCTTACCGTCTCCACGTCGTGGTGTAATTGTTATTCAATATAATATTATTTGGATGGGTATAATAATGATGTGTAACTCATGTAAATAACAAATATAACATGTTACTGATTCTGTATATATGATATACCATCCATTTATATATTATTTTAATATCAAAAGAATGATATTGTCGCTCGTGCGTATGTACGGACTACCGTCTCCACGAACGCGATGAGATTCATTGTCCATCATATCCATTCAAGTATAATTATAATTTGATGATTTAAAAATAGTATCTAAGGACTTGATATCATTCTGGATATGAATAATATACATCCCATTAATAATGAATATGGCTCACATAACAAAGAATATAAAGTAAAATGAACCCGTTAACACGCTAAATGACGATAATTCTAAGATATTATTAACAAATCAATGTTAAAAAAATCATATATGATATCATATTAAAGTAAATGATTCTTGTATTATTCAATAACAATTATTTCACCATTATACAGGAGGTAAACCTACCATCGACCAAGGAAAAAGTACAAAGTAAGGGATTTTCTTATCTCACTTTCAATTCCGTGAGATTTCCATTGTTCGCCACTAAATTATTGAAAGTGGTGTATTGTGTACTGCCATTTGATATATATTATCATGATTCTATTTATATTCATGTTATTCTGTAAATCATTTGGTGGTTATTAACTTTTGGCCATACGACTCAGTTGATTAACGTGGTAAGGGGTTTCTTAACTCACTCTTAAATTCATGAGAATTCCATTGTTCACCACTTAATTATTGTATGTGGTGTATGTGTACTGCCCATGATTGTATTCATTGTGTAATATAATTTAATTTATGGGTATTTACATCATCATGTTATGATGCTTCTTTCGTGGGTGTATGTTTTGTAAGTTACCTAATCGATAAGGGAATTTGAGATTTCAATTTCCACTCATTTGGCTTTACGCATATTTCATTGCTTATATTACCCCAAGATTATGTGTGGAATCACTATTCATTTGATTATGCCATAATTTCCACTCCACTTCCTGTGGATATACTTTTGATACACATAATCACTCCATTGATAATTCTCAATTCATTGATATGAACTTGATAAGAGTAATTTTAACTCATTCACCATTTGTTGAGTTAAACATCCAATTTGTTGGAGTTGTTTTTACAGGACTATGTGTGAATATCCTTTGATTGTTTTACACTGAATATCCAATCATATTTAGTGTATTTATATTTTTCACACATAATTATGTCGTTGATTTATCCTTAACCTAAGGATATGGCCTTTATGAGAGATTTCATCTCAATTTATATTCCATTGAGACTTCTTTGTTGATATACACCAAATCACTTTTATGTGGTGTATATAATGTACTTTGACATAGTATATCATGAATCCCTTTATTCTCATGATATTACAAAGTTTTGATTACCACAATTATTTGTATTCAAGTGTCTCTTTTGGTTGGAATCTCTAACTAAAATACCATTTTTAAAATGATTTAAAGACTTATTCATCTAAATCATTCTCATTAATGTCCATGTTTTAAAAAATGGTTTTAAGGATTTATTTATATGGACATTAAAGTTTAAAAATTAAAACTCCTTTTAAAAAGTTTCAAAGTGGTATGGGACACTTTGATTCAAAAATCTATTTTTGAATGTCTTCTTGACAAATAGTGTGACTTTTAAATGTTTTCAAGAAAAGGGGGATATTTCTCTCAAATAGTTTTGATGATTATTTTCATCTATGTCAACATCCTTCATTATTCTTGATTGAGTTCAATGTGATACAATACAATCTTCCATATTGTATCGAATGAGTTATGTTTGACTGTGGATGTGCTATTTTTTATACCATTCATGGTTTGTGGTAAAGTATTGACATTTCGTATGCTAGTTTTAATACGAATGTTTATTTTATGCTTAAACCTATTCATATGAGGAATGCATTGGACTTAATAAGTGACGGGTGGAGCCCGCTATAGCTCCTCGATGCATCGGTAGGTCTCATGAGACAATCTAGTGTCTTGGCACAAGGCCTTGGCAAAATCTTATTTGTAGTCTTGGCATGAGGCCTTGGCTATGTGGTTATGATAGTCTGGCATTATGCATTCCATCATTATGAAAGTGGTTATTGATATTGCATGTGATCATTCGACTAGTAGAATATTCATGTGAGTAAGTAAATGGCATTATTTCATTTTACCTTCACCATTTTATGCTGAAGTTCAAATTTAAAAGGCTTTTGTTTTAGTTATAAATTGCCTTAAGTGTTTATGCTTAATTATGAAAGCTTCTTCTATAATGTTATCCTTACTGAGCATCTGAGCTAACCCCTTTCAATGTTTTATTTTTCCCAGGATTATGAAGAAGTAATTTATGAATGACCTGCAGGGATAGTATGAGGGGATATGAAGACAAGATGTTTTTTTTATGATGTAATGTAAAAATTTATGAATGTATCTAGTTATTCCAAGGCTACTAAACTAATCGGTCTTTCGAGACTTGATCTTTCTCATGATCATGCCAATGTTATGTAATAATGCACCGACTCTAGGTAATTAGGGTCGGGGCGTTACAGTTGGTATCAGAGGAAGTTTAGTACAAACCTTGGAAGCTAGATTTAGATAAACTCTGATTAGAGCACGTAGACCTAAGATGAACTTTGAGGATTAGTATAAAAGAACTTCCTAGAATTTTGGTATTGTAGAGATTTTGTGAGTTTTCTGAGCAATACATCCCTGTCTGGATACGAGCAGGTAGAGGCGGCTCTGGAACAGATGTACCTAGGGGTAAAACCCGAAAACACCGCTTTGAGCTAGACTCGAACGGGAACTGGTGCACGACAACGGGCCTTGATGCACTCTTGGTTACGACACTCCCGGGGGATATGCTTAGGATAATTTACATTTTCTTTACAAACCGATTTAAGTAATATATATATAAGATGAGAGTAAATGACCTTGGTTAATCCTAATATGTTTCAAATTGAGAATATGGTGACATTTTAATCTCTAAATGATTTCACGACTACTATTACTCACACAATGCTTTGTGGTTTTAGTCAATGGATGGATTCCAAGGAAGTCATAGTGACTTTGAGAATGATGTACAAGGTGGGAACGGTGGTGGCAATGAGCAACAAAATGGAATGTTGATAGGCGTAAAAGATATCGTCTTTATGCCAAATCAGTTTTCCAAAAATATGATCAACAACATATATATTAACCAACTCCCAGACTCAACAAGGAAGAGAAAGGTGATAAATGATAAGAGCTCCAGCAATGGAGACCATGGAGAAAAGAACTCTCAATTTTCATCATGCAGGAAATGTGGAAAGAGACACCCAGGAAAGTGTCTCAATGGGACAACGAAATGTTTTACGTGCGGGAAGGAAGGACATAAAGTAAAGAATTGCCGAAGAAAAATGAAGAGTACTGTGGAAGAAGATAAAAATGGTCCCAAGAGTCCATTTACAGTCATTTGCCGTAAATGTAGGGGACCTGGCCATTACCCGAGTGAATGTCCTATTCTATAGGATATTTTCTTGGTCAAAGAAGAAGCTATGTGGGAATAAATGGTTGGAGAAATTTTTAAAAAGTATTAGCACTCCTTGTTGATGGGTTTACTATGGAATAATTTTCTCTTGTATTTGTAACCCCGTAGTTTTCCATGTGAGAATGATATTTGAGGAAGAATTGTCTCTTCTCTTGTGGATATAGGTATAAATAACCATTTGGTTTTATATGATCATTGGGGTTTGAGAGAATTATAAGTTATTCTAATTTGGGATGAAGATTCAAGGTATGATATAACATTTGTGGTTAAATTTATGATATAGTATTTTGAGGAATTTATCTCATTTTGGCAATATTATAAAATATAGTTTTTGAAAAAGGACAACACGTAGACCGTGTTACAACCCGTCGCGTCGGACAAAGCTATGGGAATCGAACCCACAACCAAAGTGCGATTGGGATTTATCGCCTACCACTGGACTACGTGAAGTCCCTGGTTAGTGTGACTTTTTTTTAGTTAAATGATTTTATTGATCAATAATAAGTTGATTTGGGTTCTTATTTCATATCAAAAGAATACCCTTGGTATAGGAAAATGATTTGGTGATTAAGTGATAAATGTTATTTTGGAAGATGTTCGCTTTGTTGGGAACACTATATGCCCAAGGAAAATAGAATACTATGGGGTTTCATTTGTGGAGTAATGATAGATTTTTATCTACGTTTTTATTGTGGATTTATAGTGATTTGGGTTATTTATGGAAATGATTAACCTATAATAGAGAATATGTGATTAGGTTAATTACTTTTGAGTATGTGACTTTAAGAGTATCTGATGTCATTTGGAGATACAATTTAACATGGGAGACTACATAATCAAATTCTTCTATGTTTTCGGTTTCAATATTAGTTTGGATTATATTAAAGGATTTTAAGGACAATTGGTTATTGAATGGTATCTATTTAACTTTGGGGTATTGTTGGTTTAATTTTAGAAATTAAGATTAGTGCATATTTATCTCAATGAATATCCTTTTGGGAGATCATTAGATCATTCACTGACCGTTTTGGTTTTGATTAATCTTCAAAGACAATGTAAATATGTGGTTTATCCTTCATGGATCATGTGATTCTTTATAAGTTTATTCTAGCTCTTCCAGTGTGACCAAGTCTTCTTGAATACTCATCGTTTAAAAAAAAATTGAGTTAGTGGTGGAAATTTATTAAAGAATGAAAATCTACTTAAAATGTAAGTATATCTCATAATGTTCTTAGTCAATATCATAAATGAATTCCTCTTCCTTATGTAATGTAACTTAAAAAAAATGTTGTCCGTTTACTTTCCTACTAGGAGACTAATGGGCGTTTGTCCCAACACAAGTTTGTGGTTTTCTCATTGTTAACTTTCTCCTGATCATGATTTCTATCCCTCTCCATCAGAACTTGACACTTAGTTTATCATCCATATCCATGTTTTCTTACATGGAATCCTAGTATGGGTTATCTTGGATGACCCTTATACCTCTCTTTCTTTCTTTTAAAGTGATAGTTTTATTGACTCTTTTTCCGATGTGGGACTTTACATTATATTCCCAAGCAAAATTTTAAAAATTGCGAGGACACAATTTATTGAAGGAGGGGAGAATGTAACACCCCAAGCTTCCTCGGTATGTTTCCTTTCGAATAATTCAATGACGTGCATTATACGCAACTTCGAGATTTTAACACACCACAACCAATCAAACTAGCCGTTATGAATAGTAATACCTACTTTTTGAAATTATGTATATTTTATATTTCAAAATGGACTTCATTTTTGGATTCGGAATATCGAATTTAGCCTAAGGTGAAATTTTGGTACTTTTCGGATAACTTTCATATTTTGATGAATAGTGAAAATTACTAAATTTTAATTAAAACCAACTTTTTTAATCAAAATAATTAATAGTGATAAATTGTGAATTTGAGTGGTTATAAAGTATATTTATAATATATTTTTACCAATTAATATAATGTTGGTCATTGGACATAATTTTACAATTAAACCGAACATAAACAAGTGTCAATCTTTTGATAGTTATTATCTCTTAAAAACACGCTTTTTGTTTTGACAGCGGGAATTAATTTTAAATTAATTTCTGCCACTTCTGTGTTTTGAATTTAGAAAAATGGATTCCATATTTGGAATCAGGATGTCCAAATTGTGTAAATAGGTAACTTTTATTTTTAGACATTTTGAATAATTACTGCGGTAAATATTTTACTTACCATGGTTAAGGGTAAATCCGGTAAATAAGGGTTAAAACAAATAATATTATAATAATACTAAATTACCCTAAAACGTGTCTTAACCCTATTGGTTGATACATGGTCGACCATGGGCATCTTTGGGTCAATTTTGGGACCCCATGGATCCACTTGTAAGTGATAATGACACTTTATATTAATTAAGTTAAAATGAATACAAAAATGACACAAGCATATATCTTTTAGCAAAACAATTGTTACATAGGGTTATATATGTTGGATTTTAGATTATAAATATTCATTAGAAAGATAAAAAGATTTCCTACATAATGATATTTTATTTATAATTTTTAGACATTAAATAATTTATTTTATTTATGACACAATGATGATGCAGTAATTACTAAAATAGTAGAAAATTAACATAATTGATATTATAAATACCCAAATAATTATAATATGAAACTTTTAATGAATTAAACTAATTTTCTAGGATAATATGATATATTAGTATTGATATATTTTACTTTTTTCGAAGTAATCAATCTGTTATGAGTTTCACAAAAATCAACTAGTGAATAGTGACAAAATTGACATAAAAGAGTTCTTAAAACAAATATTATATTATTAATTGATATTAAATTCCTAAAAATCTAAGGTTCAGCCAAGAGACTTATATCATGATAGGTTCATCATTAATGGACCACTTGGGGGTCTCTTGGATGTATATAGTAAGTTTATTAACCATATTATATAAAAATACAAAGAGACATTGTAAAAGTGAAACTAATTAACTTAGAGTTAATACTTAAAGATAAGGTTAATATAAGTACCCAAACCTGTCTAAATTCTATTGGTTGAGTTGTTTTCTACCCATCCCCACCTTAACCTTTGAATAGTCAACTTTGGAGCCATTAGAAACCGAATATTAATTTATTATAAATTAATATTTCTAGCTTTTCCAAAGGTACCCCTCACCCCTCTTATAAAAAGGCACTCCTCCTTCTCATTTCTTCACACCTCTAAAGCCTTTTGGTTCGGCCAAACTCTGCCCAACTACTCTCCCAACATCCCTCAATACAACCTAGAGGCCTTAGTTTGATCAGAAAGCCAACCTAAGGAGCCCTTTGGATCAAATCAAAAGGAAGAACCCGAAGAAGAGGTAATGTTTTCACCACCCTTTTCCAAGTTCATTTCTTCTTCCACTTCTTCTTCCTTTGTTGTTACCATTCTAAAATAATAACTCCAGTATCATTTATATACTGTGATGTTATTATAAATATGGTACAACCATATTCAGTATTTTATCTACCCTTTGAATAACATGTCACCATACGTGCGTACGTATGGCTTACCGTCTCCACGTCGTGGTGTAATTGTTATTCAATATAATATTATTTGGATGGGTATAATAATGATGTGTAACTCATGTAAATAACAAATATAACATGTTACTGATTCTGTATATATGATATACCATCCATTTATATATTATTTTAATATCAAAAGAATGATATTGTCGCTCGTGCGTATGTACGGACTACCCTCTCCACGAACGCGATGAGATTCATTGTCCATCATATCCATTCAAGTATAATTATAATTTGATGATTTAAAAATAGTATCTAAGGACTTGATATCATTCTGGATATGAATAATATACATCCCATTAATAATGAATATGGCTCACATAACAAAGAATATAAAGTAAAATGAACCCGTTAACACGCTAAATGACGATAATTCTAAGATATTATTAACAAATCAATGTTAAAAAAATCATATATGATATCATATTAAAGTAAATGATTCTTGTATTATTCAATAACAATTATTTCACCATTATACAGGAGGTAAACCTACCATCGACCAAGGAAAAAGTACAAAGTAAGGGATTTTCTTATCTCACTTTCAATTCCGTGAGATTTCCATTGTTCGCCACTAAATTATTGAAAGTGGTGTATTGTGTACTGCCATTTGATATATATTATCATGATTCTATTTATATTCATGTTATTCTGTAAATCATTTGGTGGTTATTAACTTTTGGCCATACGACTCAGTTGATTAACGTGGTAAGGGGTTTCTTAACTCACTCTTAAATTCGTGAGAATTCCATTGTTCACCACTTAATTATTGTATGTGGTGTATGTGTACTGCCCATGATTGTATTCATTGTGTAATATAATTTAATTTATGGGTATTTACATCATCATGTTATGATGCTTCTTTCGTGGGTGTATGTTTTGTAAGTTACCTAATCGATAAGGGAATTTGAGATTTCAATTTCCACTCATTTGGCTTTACGCATATTTCATTGCTTATATTACCCCAAGATTATGTGTGGAATCACTATTCATTTGATTATGCCATAATTTCCACTCCACTTCCTGTGGATATACTTTTGATACACATAATCACTCCATTGATAATTCTCAATTCATTGATATGAACTTGATAAGAGTAATTTTAACTCATTCACCATTTGTTGAGTTAAACATCCAATTTGTTGGAGTTGTTTTTACAGGACTATGTGTGAATATCCTTTGATTGTTTTACACTGAATATCCAATCATATTTAGTGTATTTATATTTTTCACACATAATTATGTCGTTGATTTATCCTTAACCTAAGGATATGGCCTTTATGAGAGATTTCATCTCAATTTATATTCCATTGAGACTTCTTTGTTGATATACACCAAATCACTTTTATGTGGTGTATATAATGTACTTTGACATAGTATATCATGAATCCCTTTATTCTCATGATATTACAAAGTTTTGATTACCACAATTATTTGTATTTAAGTGTCTCTTTTGGTTGGAATCTCTAACTAAAATACCATTTTTAAAATGATTTAAAGACTTATTCATCTAAATCATTCTCATTAATGTCCATGTTTTAAAAAATGGTTTTAAGGATTTCTTTATATTGACATTAAAGTTTAAAAATTAAAACTCCTTTTAAAAAGTTTCAAAGTGGTATGGGACACTTTGATTCAAAAATCTATTTTTGAATGTCTTCTTGACAAATAGTGTGACTTTTAAATGTTTTCAAGAAAAGGGGGATATTTCTCTCAAATAGTTTTGATGATTATTTTCATCTATGTCAACATCCTTCATTATTCGTGATTGAGGTCAATGTGATACAATACAATCTTCCATATTGTATCGAATGAGTTATGTTTGACTGTGGATGTGCTATTTTTTATACCATTCATGGTTTGTGGTAAAGTATTGACATTTCGTATGCTAGTTTTAATACGAATGTTTATTTTATGCTTAAACCTATTCATATGAGGAATGCATTGGACTTAATAAGTGACGGGTGGAGCCCTCTATAGCTCCTCGATGCATCGGTAGGTCTCATGAGACAATCTAGTGTCTTGGCACAAGGACTTGGCAAAATCTTATTTGTAGTCTTGGCATGAGGCCTTGGCTATGTGGTTATGATAGTCTGGCATTATGCATTCCATCATTATGAAAGTGGTTATTGATATTGCATGTGATCATTCGACTAGTAGAATATTCATGTGAGTAAGTAAATGGCATTATTTCATTTTACCTTCACCATTTTATGCTGAAGTTCAAATTTAAAAGGCTTTTGTTTTAGTTATAAATTGCCTTAAGTGTTTATGCTTAATTATGAAAGCTTCTGCTATAATGTTATCCTTACTGAGCATCTGAGCTCACCCCTTTCAATGTTTTATTTTTCCCAGGATTATGAAGAAGTAATTTATGAATGACCTGCAGGGATAGTATGAGGGGATATGAAGACAAGATGTTTTTTTTATGATGTAATGTAAAAATTTATGAATGTATCTAGTTATTCCAAGGCTACTAAACTAATCGGTCTTTCGAGACTTGATCTTTCTCATGATCATGCCAATGTTATGTAATAATGCACCGACTCTAGGTAATTAGGGTCGGGGCGTTACAGACACTATATTTATGGATCCCTTTTCATGGTACCCTTATATGGGTCTCTAATAAAGATCCTTTTATTTTAATCTCTATACATGAATCTGGAATGAATGTTTTTTAATAATACTATCCAAAAATCTCAAAACCATCTATATTCATTAACAGACACCATAAAACACTTTAAAAACACTATAAAATAATTATTGTACAACCAATCACATTATTGACAACATATAAATCATTTTTAATAATTCATAGTATACATAAAATTATAATTGGGGATTTTTTTATAAATTTGAGATGTTTTATATAGTGAGGTAAATAAATAATTTTGATTAAAAAAATATGGTTTTACATATATATGAAGATCATAATTTCATATCATTATTAGTGCATAAATAATAAGATAATGAGTATTCTTTATATAGAAATAAAATGTATAGGATCTCTCTCTATTTTTCCTTTAACAAAAATTTATTCTAGTTACTATCTTTGGATGGAGGTAAAACCATATTTCAGAAGACATTGAAGATGATAAAACAAAATATATAAAAAAGGATATAAAAGTTAAAAATAAGTTTAATAGTCACTGAACCTTCCTTTAAAAATCATATTACCCATATTTGAGTCAAAAATAATTTTCCAAATAATATATTTAGTGTAACCTTCAAGGTTTGACATTATGAGATTTTTAATGTAACCAAATAATATTTTATATCACCAAAAGGGGGTTTCCATCATAATCCATTAAATGATAAATCCTTTAATAAATATATTTTTTAAAGAAATATATCTTATTTTAATCTAATAAATTATTTAAGATTCATATTTACCTTTTTATTTTCTCTTCTTTAAATAAAAATTGAAAAGGAAAAACCACCATTACCTCCAACTCTATGGTTAAGACTTTACATGGTTCTAATTTAGTTATGTTTTTCTTCATTTATTATCTGACAATTCCGAGTCTCAACAAAACCTAATCAATATTCATTACTATTTTAATTTTCAGTGTGCCTACAGATGTATTTACTAATTTATTGAGTTTAAAATTTCCCATTATTAAATTATTATATTTTATATTCATGATAAATTATTTACAAAACTATATCATTACCAATTTTTGATATTTCAGTATATGTTACTTGGTTGGTGTTTCTTATTTTGAAGTAAATTAAAGACATATTCATCAACTGAAATATGATTAATTATTCTTAAATTAGAGATCTATTGATTTCATATTTCTAATTAAAACATCATATAATGAATATCCATTTTATATTCCATGTCAAAAACTGTATATGTAAAATCCTAATTATTTCTCTTCACTTATCCAAGAAATCAATTATTTAATAAATAATTTTAGAATTAACTAATATTATCTTTTTTTGATTAAGTAAGGCTTTATATAATAATTCAGGAATGATTTTTTTTACAATTTCTCTAATCAATTAGCGTCATTCTTGACCAAATCATTTTTTCTTTCTATATTAATTTACCTACTAGATATATCCACTATAAATCGAAGAAATCATTATAATACTTTTACCAAATTTGAAACTATTTTTTCAACTCACATATGTTAAATGAAACTATGATTTATGATATTCTCAATTAAAATTTACTTCTATACCCCCTTATCCTTTCAATTTATTTCCATTATAATACATCTAAAACTTATCTTATTGATATCATCCTTGAAAATGGATTTTATATTCACTGAGTGGTCCCATATTTTTTTTTATGATGTAATAACTTTTGAAATACATTTATGCCATTCTAAAATTTTAGCTTGTTTACTATCATCTATGACGATATTTTTTTATTTCTAATCTGGTTAGGTTCATCAATATATATTGATATAAAAACACAGAATCAAATATCATGTCTAAAAATTTGGAAGAAATAAAAAATAGTTGGAATGTTTTCATATATATCACCTATAACAATACATTAAATACATTTTTAGTCCAAATACAAGACATAAAATGCATTGTATAGAATATTTTGAGGAAAATTAATGTATAGGATATTATCCAAAATTTACCAGAACAATAAACTTGAAATAAATTTCTAATATTCATTCCAATTACTCTTGTCACTAATTCATCATGAAAATGAATAGGAATTTAATGTAATGAGATCCATATTTGGATTATGAGGGGTTTATAAGAGGTATAAAACTCCATATTATATTTCAAAACAATAAATATCCCAACATACATTAATATAAAACAATATTTATGAATCTTCAAAATTACAATCAAATAGTAAATATTTATAATTAATCAATTACACTTAAAAATATGAGAAACCAATAACATTCATAGATGTGATAATATTAAAAATAGATGTTTGGAATGAGTTATATTTATTTTAAATAAAAAATTTAAATTTTAATGTAAATGTATACACTTTCTCTTTCATCAATGAAATCAATCGTTGTTCTCATGTTTTTTAAGGAAAATTTTATTCTCATAACCGGTCTATTTTTTTATAGTTTTTATTATACTAACAAGATCTATAAACATTGCCTAACAAATTGTTTAATAGAATCTTTAAATTTGTATCTCCCAATAGTGGATTCAATGTTATTGATTTTAAAGAGGGTTTTCCAAAATTATTATTTTAATTTTGAAACTGGGTCACAACTTACATGGTCTCTTCATTGCTCGCAATCATAGTTCTCAACTATATATATATATATATTATGAAATATAATAGGGAATAATTAGATTACATGGAAATTATTTATTTATTTGTCTAGTAAAAAAATTGGAGATATAAAAGTTTTTTCATATAAATATCAGTTGAATGGAAGATAGTTGTTGAGTTTATTAATGATTATTTCTCTTAAAATAGAAATACTATGTTGCACTGTGATTAATGGATGGTGAAATTTTAATGAGAATTTATTAATACTTTAGATAAAATCCCATAATTTAGTGTATAATATATATTTTCTTTATGGTAAAATATTCATGAAATATAATAATATACATAATTAATATGTGTTATTTAAACATGGTTTTTGATAATAGGATAAGTGATGTAGATTTTACTATAAAACTGATCTAATGATCTAGTGTGATAAATAATATTTTCCATTAATTTAACTAGAGAATAATTTCATATATACATATATTTAAATACTTTCCTTAGGTTAGTGAGTGGAGAGAGAGAGATTTAGAGATGAAGAGAGACCGAACATTGGGTATTATTGAACAATCCCACAACCTTTGTACAAGAATAAAGACTTCAAGTGGAGTTACTATAAAGAAAATCTGATATTCAAAATATAATTTTAATGAATATTGGTATATTTTAAAATTTATACTTTGGATATATCCCATCTAGGTGAATCATGTGAAATTGTAATGTCGGTGTGTTTTTAGTGCTTTATTTTCTTTATATTTAGATAATGCATGATAATGTTCAGAAAATAAATAGATGTTTCTACTAACAAAGTAACATGATCCGCCAGAAGAACATAATTGGGGAAGGATGTTTTAATTTAGGACTAACCAAATTTACCCCTATTAGGGTATTAGTGAGATTATGGAACCACCAAACTTACCTATGGTATCCGTTCCTAATGGGTTTCTTTTGGTTAATCATTATATTATCTCTAACTTTAAATATAATTATTTTTATAAATTTTTATTATTATAGTATCTATATCCCAATTTTTTATGTAAGTTAATTTTCAAAATAAAAATATAACTATTTTTCATATTTGGAGACAAATAATGAAATTTCACATGGGAATTTATTATATAATGTTCTTTTGATAAAAAAATGGGATATTGTTTTAATGAAGTTGAAGGAAAATTAATGTTTGATGTTATTTTCAATAGGTCTCAGAAGTATGTATTAATTAAAGAAGTTTATAAGTAGACTATATCATGTGATACATCTACATTAAGTGTGGAGGTATTATAAAACCTCAATAGAGAATGATTCATATCAAGAATATAATGTTTAACTACATTATCAAGTGTTGAAACTAAATATATCAATGAAATATAAGATACGTTAAAATGAATGAAGTAGAATAATAAGAATAAGAATAATGATTATAAATAAAATATAAAAGAATAGAGGTTATTTAAATTCATTTTCATGATAAATATAATTCTAATTAATCTATAGAAACATATTGTAACTTTGAATTTGATAATACTCACTCTATAGTAAATAATTATAGTGAGGTATTTAAAGAAGTGGTTTTATCAATTTGTTGATCTATAGATTATATTTGTATTTGATTTATTTAATAAATGAAATAAATGATTCAAAACATAAAATAAACGGTTTTTGTTTTTTTAAACCATGTTATAAAATAATTCTTCATGTATAACTAAATTAAATTTTGAAAATAAGATATTGATGAAATTAATATAATATTAAAATTAACTAATTTAATTGAATAATATAATGATAAAGGATCAAAACGGTCTACCAAAAGGACTTTATTATGAATTGGTATAATAGTTGGATAAGTAGAAGGAACTAAAATTTGAGATTAATTATCTCAAAAAATGACTTAAAGAAAGAATATAATATAAAAAATAAAAATTTTCATGATTTGAGGTGATGAGATCCCAATTGAGATAAAAATACATGAATATAATGAATTAAAAGGAAAAGATAAAATATGATAGTTAAATTCATTGTTCAAATAAATAGACTTACAGAGAGACTTTAACAAAGTCTATTAATAAGAGGAATATTCAGAAATTAATAATGAATTAGATGTTTGTTCCAAAATCTAGAATGTAAAATTCATAAGAAAGAATTTTAAAAATATTATTTTTTATATTTATTGAATACATGGAATTATAGAATGAATGAAAACAAGTTAGAAAATATTTCCATGAAATTGAGTATTCTAGGTATAATTTCTTTATTTGATAATTCAATTTCAAAAACTCAATACACATGGAAATATGTTAGAGTAATAATAAAATATATAAGAAGGGAGTCGAAATTCATCAATAAAATAAGAATCAAGATTTCATGGTAATTAAATATGTTGCATTTGAAAAGTAAATTCATGAAATTGAAATAATTAAATGATAGATAGAAATTATGTATACATTATATACCAATAATTGATTCTATATGGAAATCATTATTGAGAATAATGAAATCATCTAGATGATTTTGAAATGGGAAAAAATTTCATAGACTATTTATAATATGTGAATAAAATATATAATTTATATATATTAAATGAGAATAATGTAGATACATTAAACACTGCTAGAAGTATAATAAAATAGATGAATTGGAATTGTTATAAATGATAGATCAATATCACATTGAGGGGTAACATTAATCCCTATAAGATATATAGAGAAAATATTTTACCATCAAATGAATATTTTATGAGTGATATTAAAAATGTTTTACCACCTTAAATAAGTGTTGGATGAAAAAGACTGAAACAGAATTTAAAGAGTTAAATCATGAATTATAACAATATTTCTTAAATTGAAGATGATCAGAAGAAACCTGTCACCTCTTTTTCATGTGTATTATAAATGGTTGAATATATTTCAATATTATGGGGGAAATAAAACTTTTGGGATGTTTCATAATGTAATTTATTGAAAATATGGAATTTATCATGATATTTTTGAATAATATATCATTTTTAAGGTTTAATATTGAAAATAATTTTAGGATTAGATCAATGAAAAATCTCATAGTGAAATGAGGAAATGGTTGAAAATAATTTTTAATTTGTTTCTCACATTGATTATTGATTCATGTGATCTTACATATATATATATATATTTATTGAAGAAGTTATTGTTTATGATTTTGATTTTTCTATCAAATGAGATATAATTAGGAGGAGTTCCATTTTTGATTTTTTAAATTTACAATTGAGGTATAATATAATTTCACACATGGGGAGAGAAAATCTATGGAAGGGTAAAATCAATCTGTGTCTTTATTTCTTGTATAGGGGACCTGATTAAAATCCATATAATGTTTCAATTTTATTGAAGAGTAAATCGATTATGTATTATAATAGGTAATTACTATGGAATGAATGATTTCTAAGAAAAACATAATAGAACTTGACTTTTTTTTAATAAATCCTATTCTAGATCCTCTGTTATAATAATAAACATGTTTTTGTCATATATTATTATTGAAAACTCATTATCTTATGAGGAATTAAATGCATGAAGAGATAATTCATTATTTATGGGGTGTATGATTATGTCTATGTTAAGGGGTTATTTATACTGAAGTTGATTGAAATCTATATCAAGACTAGTCAAGTATAATTTAAAAGTATTTTCATAAATTTAAAAAAATTGTATTATACCTTTTCAAATGAAATAATGGATTAATAATAAAAGGGTGGATTTATTTGTTCTATTACTAATACAAGGATGACTAATTAATATAGTTAAAATGTAGATAAGAATGGAATCTTTGACTTCAAAACTATAACTCATGATTCCTACATTGAAAATAACTCTTGTAGGAGAAGAGATATCCATATTTATTATCATTAAATATTTCAATATGATTAGTGTGAACAATAATAAGTATTTAAAATATCATTTCAATAAATAGATTCCTGTGTCAACATTTTTATTTATAAGTTATAAATCAATTATAACTAAAATAAAAATTTATATTACATTATTTTATTGAACATGTAAATTTCTTGATTATGATGTAAATTTTTCATTTTTTAGATAACTTTTTTATTAGATCATACACAATTATGTGATCAATATTGGAGTAAAAAATATCCATTAATCCATATTCTCAAATAAATCTCAACGTATTCAAAAATTTTGTATGCAAATAAATTTATGGAAAAATTGACACAAAATTATATAGGGGTGTTTTTAAACTAAAGGTTATATGTTGGATTTATTGTTAATATAATACTAAGCCTTTCATAGCTGATTTGATATTTTCTTCAACCAACATGTTTCATGTTATATTTTCTTATTGGATATATTATGAATAATTATTAATTGAGAATAATGGATCACCATTTTTGGAATTTATTCATCAAGGAAATTTAATGATGGATTTATTTAATCTAGTTAATGTTAAAGAAGGGTTTGAAGAGGGATTTTTTGATGCATGTTGAGTTTTTTTTATTTTTGGTAATTGATTCTATTTTTGTTGTTTTTTATATTAATAGATTTTTTATGGGTTCCCAATGAACCCATCATAGTATTTTATCATAAATCTAAAAAAATATACATAATTATTTTAAGATGAATATATTATACATTGAATGATCATTATATAAGTTAAAGGATAACATGTTAATATTTTAAAGACACATAGTGAATTATTTTTTCATAAACAATCATATATTAGGCTCAGTTATCAAAGGAATTTTGGTTTTCCATAGGTCAAAATCTACCGGTTGAAGGAAAATGTTATTAATTATATGTATATGTTAAAATAGTTTATTAAAAATAAGTTTAATCAAATTTTTAGAAGATAAAATTTCATAATTTAATGCTTCTATAAGAAAATAAATGCATACATTAAATATTTTTTATCCATTACCTAAGTGTATAAAATGTTTTAAAGAAGTTTTAGATAATTTTCATTAAGCGTTATGTTTCCATATAAGATGTTTTTTAGGTATTTAATCTTGAAGTAAATGTAAAATTGACTTTTTAAGAATTGTATAGACTTTGTTTGATGGTGAAAAAAAAAGAGTTAATCATCAATTCTTCTAATAGTTATGACTATGAGTTTAATATTGAAACTACAATTAAAAATTTAAGAGAGCGAAATAATAAGTTTCAAAAGGATTTTTTGAGAATATATAAACCATAAAGATAAATTCATAGAGAAAATAAGAAATTTAATTAATACAATGTCAAAATAAAAGATTTTACATAAATAAATGTTGATGCTAACATGGTTTCAGATAATGAACTGATAAATCTCAATGATATGAATAAAATTAAAAAACTGTTCTTATCGAAAACTAATAATGATTAAGATATAAGATAAATGTCAGGTTGTGATGATTTAGATAAAATTAAAATGGAATGAAATAATTCTAAATAAAAAAATTAAGAAATTAGAAAATATAGGAACATGTTCAAATATGAAAATCTATTATAAAATGGTAATGATTAAAAAATAGAATGAAAATAAAAAAAATATGAGTTGCTGGATTAAAAGAAACCTTGTATATTTTTGTACAAGTAAAAAAAATTGATTAGATGAGGGCTATATGGAGTCCCATTAAAGATAAAATTATCCATGATTATAGTTTTTAGATTCTTAAGATGTATAAAACTAATATTCTTATAAGAAATAAAGGAAATGTCTCATGTTTTGGATGTTTTGGATGTAATATGAAAAGTAATTATGAAAATGAATGTTCATTAGGATTTACTCAATCATTTTGAAACACTAATAATTTTATTTCTAAGAATCCATTCTCTCGGTTACCCTATAATAAATGTCTTAAATTAGTATGGGTACCTAAAAGTTTTATCACTAATCTGGTTTGATACAAAATAGCCTGGGTACCAAAAATATTATCTTCTTAATTTTTTCCATAGGAAACCTATTTAAAGTGTTCTAATGATATATGGTATATGGATAGTAGGTTCTCTAGGAACATGAATGGTGATATTTTCAACATTTTATATTTTAATTCATGTGATGGAGTTACAGTCACATCTGGTTTTAACTCTAAAGGAATGGTCAGAGGTGTTGGATACGTATGAATATTCATATATATTATAGATTCTAAAGTACTCAATGTAGTGGGATTAAAACACAATTTTATTACTATCTCACAAATTTCTGATTATGGAATGTATGTTGTGTTTGAAGATAATAAATGTTTGGTTTTTAAATATAATACTATATTATTTTATGGTAAAATAAAATAAAATATCTACATTATTTATGATTCACAACTAACCCATAAAAATGAAAATGGTTTAAATGTTCTAAAATCATATTCTTTGGTATAAAAGATTGTGACATGTTAATCTTTAGCAATTTTACATGTTTTATAAACATGTACAAGTTTTGGAACTTCCAAAATTTTATGGTATTAAGTATTTTTTATGTACTTCATGTCCAAAGAGAAAGCATTATAGAGATAATTTCAGATCCTTAAAAAAATTCAATACTATAGCATTTTTATAACTAATTCAACTGGATTTATTTGTACCCATGCGACCTTTTAGTTTATTTAGTAAGAGATATGTGTTTTTAATTGTAGAAGATTTTATAATATTCACTTACACTCATTTCTTATCGCATAAAATTGAAACCCTAAACAAGTTTTTTTATTTCTATAAACATATACCAAAAAGGACATTTAATAAAATTAATTATAAGTGATAATAGATTTTATTTTATTTACTTATACTTTGAGTAATTTTTAAATATAATGGATATTCCCATAATTTTTATTCTCTAAAAACACCAAAACAAAATGGTGTTGTAGAAAGGAAAAATAGAACATTTCTAAAAATGGATCAGAAAATAATAAATGAATTCAAAATAAAAAAAATATTTTCAGAATAAATCATTCAATACTATATACTTTATCTAAAATGGAATTTACATTAGACCCATTTTAAAGAAACCCCATTAATTTTTTAAAGAAAATAAACCAAAGATTGGTTAATTTAATATCTTTTATTGTAAAGTTTATATTTTAAATACAAATAATAATTATGATAAGGTTGATGATAAACGTTATGAATGTGTTTTTATTGGATATTAATATAACATTAAATCCAATAAGGTTTATAACAAGGGAACCAAGTCAATTGATGAATATTTTCATGTAAAGTTAATTAAAATAACGAAATACAGAATGTAGAATCTGATAATCTGGATGATGAATTTAAAGAGTTAAATTTAGATAAAGATAATATTTAATTGGATAATGAATCAGTTGAGGTGTATAATATATCTTATCAATATTATATTCTTAATTCAAACCCATACAAAGATCATTCTTTATAAAATATAATTGGAAATGTTGAATCTTGAATGAGAACTAGATTATATGTTTTAAAAAATTTGTACTAATTCTTCCTCTGTTGATGATTTTATAGCTATTAATGTTAAAGAATCATTGAATGATTAAAATTGGATAAATTTTAATCATTATCAACACAATAAATTTTATAGAAATAAAGTTTGTAATTTTGTTGAGTTTCCCAATGAAAAAAACCCATTAGAACCCAATGGATTTTTTTGAAATAACATTGACGTGTCTAGTAATATAGTAGTAAATAAGTCTATATTGGTTTTTAAGGTTACTTACAAGAAAATTTTATTTCTTTTTAAGATTAATTTTTACAAATAAAAATAATATAATCTATTTATATTCATGTACATTTTTCAATTTATCAAATTTTTTAAATTGAGATAAAATGTGTTTTTTATAAAAAATTAATTTCTAAAGAGGTTTATGCTCATCAACCACCTAGTTTCAAAAATGATAATATTTTAAATCCTGTGTTCAAATAATCCAATTCTCTGTATATTGTAAATCATACTTCATGAGGATGGTATGAAAGACTACATATATTTTTAATGAAAAATTATTTTAACAAAATAAAGTTTGACTCATATTCATTTTAAGGAAAGTTTCTAATGATATCTTAATAATAAAAATATATTGTAAAGATATTTTATTTTGATCTATAATTGATATGATTAGTAATGTATTTTAAAAATTAATTAAAAATTAATTTAATATAACATTAATGGGTGGATTAAAATTTATCCTTGGTCTTAAAATTTTACAAAGAAAAGATTTTGTTTTTAAAAGTCCAAGAAAATATGATAAATATTTAGTTAAAAAAATTAAATCTTGATTCATGTAAATATATGAGAACACTATTGATAGATAATTTTAAACTCGTTGGCCATGAATTTATAAAATATAATAATAATAAAATTTATATAGGAATGATAGGAATCTGACATTATTTGACTATATCAAGTGATGCTATTCTTTTTTTAGTTTATATACGTGCAATATAAGGTCTAATAAAAAATATATTAATTTATATCCTATAAAAATATTTTTAAGATATGTTAAATCAATTTTTACCACATTTTAATTTTACTCTTTTTAATTTCTTTAGTTTGTTATCATCTTTTAACTATGGTTTTGGAGGCTATAATCATTACAATAAATTCACACTAGTTTTGTGTAACTTACTTGATAAATGTTTAATATCACATAGTTCAAAAAATAAACAATTTTTTTCATTATATATATCTAAGGCTGAGTACATTACTACATAAAATTTTTATCCTCAATGTATTTGGATAAAACAAACTCTATCTTACTTTAAAGTATATTTTGTTAAAATTCCTATATTTTGGGATAATAAATCTATTATTTAAAAATCTATAAATCCTTTATAGAATTATAAGACATAAATTATTGATATTAGGTTTTATTTTTTAAGATATCATGTAAATAATTTGGATATAATTCTTGAATACATTATTTTAGGAAATAAACTTGAAGAATTATTTACTAAAGAATTATATTCTACAAGTTTTGATAAATTAATGTTTGAACTGGGCTCGTGGATTGTGATTCATCGGGTTATGTGTTTTTATATGTTTTTGAAATTTGAAATTTGAACTTGGAATTTAATGTTTTATATCCCGCGTGTATTATTCTAGTTACCGCTCATCCCCAAAGTGGATTTTTGAAAATCTAAAAATTTGAATTTTCAGTCAGTCAACTAGGGATGATGAGTATTTAGTTTTTGAGCATATGATAATGATTATTTTAGTGGTCATATTTCTATGTTTTAAAAGAATGTATTTAGGGGAAGTTTTTCTTAGCTTTCAATTTTTTAACAATATTGTGCTGTATAATATTTTAATTTGATTTTTTTTTATTTTAGATAAATTTTAAAAACAAGAAGAAATTTGGGATTTTTTAAATTTTTGGTTTTTGCTTTCCAATTAAGTAAAAGGGGTGATTTTTTGTGGAGGGACTTTATTTTTTTAATTTTTTTTGTTAAATTGTAATCCATTATTTAAAAATATTTATATAAAATTAATCAATTTTTATATTATATTATTTTATTATTAATTATTTTAAAAATTTCATTTACTTAAATTAATTTTTCCAAACATTTATATTTTTCATTGATATATGTGAATTGATTAAAAATGTTTTCACAATATTATTTCTTATATATATTTATTATATATTAATAATTATTTCTTAGAATTTATATTTAAAATTTTTGTCAGTTTTGAATTAATATTTTCTCACACATTTAAATATCTTGTTTTATATTTTTTAATACAAATTTTATATAATTTTTAATATATATATATATATATATCATTATACTAACACATACAGACACCCACACCCATACACACAAATACACACACACACACACAGACACACACATATATAGTATGAATTATGTACTATGGATTGTTATCTCCATAGAAAATTGACCTCTGGTGAATATCTACACACCTTAATATCTACATCACTTTAACTCTCCATTTATGAGGACAATATAGTCTGACTTCGACAGAAATCACCCATGTGAGTAGCATAAAATTCACATAGTAATGCTCTGGATTTATAATAGATCAATGGAATATGCATAATACTCAAAAATTAACTTCAGTGGAAGTACCTCTACAGCTCGACTATGTCTACCAATTTTGAATTCCACTTTCCTAACCCATGTACTGGAAACCCGCATATAATCATCTTCAGTATGAGTTCATTTTCAAGTTAAATGTGAATGTTGTTGATGTTAAAGTGAGTTTAATTTTCAAATTAGTCATGAATAGGTTTTTTTACTGCCTACCACGATTTATATTTTATAACAAACCATGAGTAATAATTTTAAGTGACCAAGATTATATCCAATGTGATCGAGAATATTTATTTTATGTGATCATAAATTATTATTTTAAGTGACTGTGATATCCAATGAAGTTACCATGATTATAATTTCAAACATACTCTGAGTATCATTTAAAATTACCATGAGAATCATTTTAAAGTGAATGTTCAATAGATTTTAAATTTTTTATGCAATAGTACATCAATTTACCATTAATTTAATTTTAATGTGACCATGGGTATATTTATGTGATCATGATGGTATTCCTAATTACCATTGAGAACCTAGTGTGAGTAAATTTTATGTTTCCACTTAATAGATTTTTTCTCAGTGTCAGTATACCAACCATGTGCTTCAATGTCATGGTATGTTAACAAAAAATAAGGATTATGCCTCACATGGTTTGTAAATCACATTATTTACCTTTTATTTTTTTTTTAATATAAACCATTTTGGAAATATTTTTATATTTTTAAATCAACTAAATGTTTAATTATTATCTTTTTGTTATTTTATTTATTTTTAAAATAAATATATATTATAATGACTGTGTTTTATATCATTGAGTTGAAAAATCCATAGGAAATTATTATGGATATTAAAATTTTCAAATTATTTATTTTTACTCTATTTTTTAATGTTTTTGATGTATCAAATTAATTCAAGTTGGTGGAATCATTTTTATTTATAATTATTATGTGAAAACTTCTCATTTATTATAATGAACATATTATAGGTCTTTAAAATATATTTTATACTAAAAGAGTAAAAAAACACCTTGATTATGTGTGTGATTAGTTATATTATAGGTTATGGTTTTATTCTACATATAATTGTTTTCTAACTGAGTGAATTATATGATTGGTGAATTAGAAACTCCTTCATAATCAAGAAGATCCTAGAATTATTTATGTGGGATTAATCCATTAGAATGTGATTAAAGAATGTATATAATAAACATGAATCATTTTATTCATATATGGTGTTATATGACCCTAGAGAGAGAATGACAAAGAATTCATATGAGAATTTGGAAGTATATAATTTCATATATTACTCATGTTCCATTGATACTTCCATGAAGGACTTCATCATATCGATAATCCAAAACTCAAGTAATCAATGTTATTGTTTTTCATTTATATTCAATATAATCTTCTACACTTCTATTCCTAATTATTTTTGGATTTTCAATTTTTTTACCATTCTATTTTCTATTTTTTCCTCTATAGTTTATTTATGATTTTCCCATACAAAAGTTTTTATGTAGGTTAGTAATGATATTTAAATGGAAGGTCAGGTTGTGACTCCTGAGTAAAATTCAGGTCAGGTGGGACTCCTATAAATGTTACTTAGGGTTATACTACTAGGTGAGTAAAAGGAACGTATATAACATGGTTCTCACTCCCTAATGAAAATGAGACTATTAATTACTACTAATATTATTATATAGTAAATAATATGGAAGTGTGTACTAGAATCTTGCTGATCTAAATCAAAATCAAAATACTATGTACATATTTTTAATTTCCACTACATTTATTATTATTATAATATTTATAATTTTTGTAATTAATTTTTAAAAATGAAAATTCACCCCCTTCATGTTATAATTTCCATATCACTAGTTCTTAACAAATATAGTGAAATATATATGGTTGAAAATCCTCTATTCTCATTTTAAAACTCACACATAATCATCTCTATTAAACATGAAATTTCATGTGGAAATATGCTACATTATCAGATGAAATAATCATAAAGACACTTAATTATATTTTTATATTCAAATAATAACCCACTTGAATCATCATATTTTATTCATCATCACATTCTTATGATGTGGATAACTAATATTCAGTTATGATTCAACACAACCTTGACTATAACATGGTTTTTCCTTCTGTTTCTCATAGAAATATATTAAATATTTCAAAATAATTTTTTCATCATTCTCAAAATTATTACACTATTTTATTTGTGACATGATCTTCACTATGCATGGTGAAATGGTTAGAATTTAATTTCAACACATTCATTTCTTTCTCTTCATAAGTTTTCCACAATAATAAAAATAACCACTTAAAACTCTCCATAACTGGGTCTTGTTTTATCTTCTTAATCAAATAGAAGTTTGTATCATGATTAATAGTATATTGATGTTTGAAGCATGATCACATTTTATAGTATAGTCTTATTATCATACCAAGACATAGTTCTAGGTTGACCCATACATAGCATGAAAAATCATAGGTTTAACATTATGTATCTCACACTCATTGTAAAATACCATTACATAGATCATTTTTCCCTTACAAAGCTCATTGTATAATAAGGCTTACTTTACATAGATCACATGGTGTAATTTATTAAATAGGATAATGAAATTTATATTGATAGGTTACCATTCTAGTAGCATAGGGTCACCTTTCCATATCATAGTTTTATCTTATCATGTCCATAATACAATTTTTTGTGAATCAATATTACCCTTCCAATATTACTATTACACGAGTGTATTTACTATTCCATGACAGGGTAACCCTTCAATATATCATATTTTCATTTCCATGTCGACTTTAACTTCCATAAATACATATATACTCTTACAAAACTAGGGAAATATGAGTTACTTTAATATATCATATTGGATGTCCTCATTACCCTTACATAGGTTGGAGATGACGTTTATATAGTTTTCAAATGACCTTTATGTTGTTTATAGCATATTGAGGTTTCCAATATGAATTTAAACATTTAAAATTATAATTTCATGATTACTTATCAAAACCCAATCAGATTATACAAAAATAATATTAACTCATATTAACTAACTAATGTAAATATTTAAACCATATTCAAGCATTTTTATAATAGATATAAAAAATTTAGACATATTAATAGAGCACCGAACATGAATTCAAATATCAATTACACATGAATGGATCTCCAATGGAGTTACTAATGCGAGAATATCTATATAAAAACTTCCATTATTCAAGTATTTTATTTAAACCTCATGTAATATCAAAACACACACTCTTTACTAGATTGGGAACATCAATATTATTCTCATTAATAACATTTATGGGAACTCCAAACTATATCCAACACTTTATATAACAATATATTGAAATCATAGTAAAAATTAATGAATATGGAAAAAAATACAAAAAGACTAAAAATTGGGCTCATCAATCTCCCATTTTTTACTAATTATAAATAAAAATTCAAGAAAATTATATGCCAATTTTTTATTCTTGTTTAAACTATATTATTTATGTTTATAATCTCTCCATTTTCTTATCAAATTATCACATATACTTCACTCCCATTATTGATAAAAATAAAATGTACAAGGGATAAAATAATATCACTTCGAAAAAATTAAATGTTCCCTCAATCATCCTACTCAAAGTATACATGTTCCATAAATTGTATATAAAATATGAGGTTTTTAATTAAACAAAAAAACATCACTGAACAATATCGAATGATTCCAACTCATAAAACACATTATCGTTTTCTACATAAATTTTATTCAAGAATCATCAGGATAATAAAATATTTATCAACTACTAAATCTATTTTTTATTTTAATTCCAACATGAACTCATGCACTCACTAAAACAAAAAAATTTAAAACATTTATATAAAAATCATTGGGTACAATTTTAAGAATCTACAAAGAAATATTTTTAAATCAAACATTTTAATTTCAATGATTACATTATTTTATACCCTTATTGTTATATTTTTTTCTTAAGAACCTATGGATTAAGGAGTAGGAATATATATCTTCTCAATGATTTTTTTTCAAGAATATTAAAAAATTAATTTTTATTAATTAATAAATTCTGAAATATTCTAATGAAAATTCCCCTAAAAGGATGATCTCTTCCTTCACTTCATTAAGGTAGATATTTTATCTAGATTTACATTATAATTTGTTTTAAAAAATTATATGAAGATTTTTAATTCATCTTTCCTAGAGTAGTTATTCATTCTTAAATAACTTCATTACTTTTAAATTATAGAACTAACATTACTTTCAATTCATTGTATTCTTAGTAAAAAACTAAAAAATGAAAATATAATATGGTTGAATCCCATTTTCTCATCCATTTTAGAGACTAAGAATATAATTTATTCTCTACCACCTTCCTATTT
The DNA here is from genome assembly GCA_963277665.1 of Viscum album. Taxonomy (NCBI): domain Eukaryota; kingdom Viridiplantae; phylum Streptophyta; class Magnoliopsida; order Santalales; family Viscaceae; genus Viscum; species Viscum album. The sequence continues at coordinate 19,413,004 of OY728159.1, read as the reverse complement.
AAAATTTAGATTTAGGTCTATATAGGCACCTCATATTGGGTATCATTTTTTCATGACTATACTATTTAGTAATAGAAATAATTCTCTTATCTTCTTACATGTGATCTTTTTTTATCATAATTTGTCATAGAACATGTATCACTCTGTTAATATTTCACGTTCTTAAAGATTTCTTAATAGTCTTGACCAATTATTATATAATAAATTATTTTGTGTCTAGTGTACATACACCTCCCACATAGTTCACCTATATTCATTTGGTTTATATTTGTTTAAAACTTCTCATGAAACTTGGATTCACCATGTTGAATACTTTTTTTTATGGATTTTTACTTCTCTTATACACTTTTTTACTTTTTTTATATTCTCCAAATCAGCTATCCAAGTAATTATATATATCTTATGAGTATAAAATAAATTTCTTGTTCATCAAAATGGATTCTTAGGAGGATTATTAACTATGTTATACATTTTATTTTTTATTTTGAAAAGGATTTTCTTTTTTACAAATCTTACATAATGGGATTATTTTAAACATCAATTTTCTCCAACTTATTACCCAAATATAACTCAAATTACTTCTTTTATATCTTCTTAGAAGTATTCTGATATTAAAAATTTTATATTTTATTTTAATATGTTTTCTTATTTACAATATCCTATTTTTTTTATTTTATTCTAAATTAATTTGGACTCTTTCATTTTTGATTTTTATATAAATATCCCACTCATGTTGAAACTAAGATTTCAATCATTATAGAGATATTCAAGGATTTTATTTTTTAGGAGAATTAATTATTCTCATTATTCTATTATAATTCACTCAATCCATATTATATCCCCATTGATGTGGGATATTATTTTCTTATATACTTCAACTTATGTTTTCAACATTCAACCACTAAACACCAAAACCAGTTACTACACCACTAAAAACCCATAAATATTTATTCTTCTTTTTATCCATAGTTTTTCTAGATCTGGTTCAAGGATATTTTTATATCTTTTTAATCACTAAATGAAACTTTTGGTAGAACATAAAATTTTACTCATATTTCTAATAACCTAATATATAGTGGTGGGATTATCACTATTTTTCATTATTCATTTTTTGCATGTTTTGAGTATAATCCTGGACTGTATATGGAAATTGATTTTGAATAAGTCTCATTTCTAGATATAGATGGTACCTTACCTTTTGAGGATGATATATTTTGATAAATAGATGAACAAAATATATTTTACCACCAAATAAAGGTATTTTCGGATAAGAGTACTTTATAGTTGTTTTTTTTGGATAAATCATTTCTGAAATTTGTTTAGAATATTCATATTATGGTATTTATAGATTTTTAAATTGAAATGTGAGACATAATCATTTAATATGGAGTATGATTTTCTCATCCCCTACTATTAATTCTTTTTTTTTCTGAATTTATAGGACATTATCCTTACTTCATCATTATATTTAAGCATTTATCTATTTTTGTCAAAAACCAGATATGGTCACATTCAAAACCAGCACCCGACACAATCTATGTAAAAATCTGAAGGGCATTCTCAATCCCCATAGGCTGGCACAAGTTAATGGGTATCATAAAATGAAATTTTTGAATGATTTACCTGAGTTTATAAGAATTAAACAACAAACTAATCTAATAAAACAAATATGGATTTTTTAAACCAATGTATCTTTTAAAAAATTTTAGAATTAATTTACATAATTTAAAACAATGTTTAAAGAATATTAAAAAGGAAAAAACCAAAAAGTACAGCCCATTAACCACCTCATGACATGGGTAAATGCCCATAAGCCATCTCCAAAACACCGCATCACGAAGGACCGCTAGAAACCTGGACCACCGACACTAAAATATTTACCCAACCAGTGAAAAAGATAACCAATTCTACTTACACCCAAAGGTGTAAGTAGGGTGTGAGAAAAATCCCAATAATATTCCACAAAAAAAAAAAGATTCCATGTGATAATAATTATAAAACAAAAATCTTGAATGTTTTTTAAATAAGAAATGATAGTAAAAACCTTTTTAAGATGAAACTTTAAATGAAATCAGTTTTCAAGTAGGCTAACTTAAAAGAAATATATTTTTTAAATAGAATTAAAAAGATACTGAATTTATCCATCCAAACATATTTTATGTCAACGGTAAGTATAAAATATCTAATGAGCACTAGTAATGAAAAAACAACTATATGAACTATCTCGATGTGGGTCTCAGGTACCTCATATGCGGTTAATGTAACCATAAAAATATCCTTTATCATGCACATGAGACACTAGTAGGGATCATAACCATAACCTAGTGGTCCCCCAACATCATCATAATCATAGTTTAGTTAGTGTTGTCATTGTCAAAACTGCTTTGAGAAATAGGGTTCAAACCCCACAGGATTACTAGCATACTAGTACACGTCCACCCACCAAGATACCTAGGTTTTCCCTCTTGTTCTCAAAAAAGTTCCATAATCCATGAAATAAAATTTACTCATTAAAATACCACTTAAAAGTAATAAACACAGTAAACATCCCACCCACATGTCACATGATCCCATTTTTCATTCAAATTAATTTTTGAAATCATACTCACACTAAAACAGCCCACAACACATTTCACCTCTCTTTCACACTTCAAAAAATCCTTTAAATAATTTTAAAAAAACATTTACAAGATATTACACATCACATAACATAGATTTCAATTTAAAATATACCATTTTAAAAATACAATCCTACCAAAAAAGTTTGGAATCATAGTTGAACCTCCTATATAAATCAAGAAATCACTTAAAACCTTCAAAAAACAATTCCAAGGAGTGTAACCATGTTTTGCACATAAAATACATCTTAAAAACCTCTTTGAAGACAAAAATCATACCAATATAACATCAAACCAGAATTTTAAGCCATTATATCATTTAATAAAACTATTCTATGAATCATAAAACAACCCCAATGAACACAACATGGAATACACACAAAAAATATTCATTTTTGCACAAAAAAATCCACTTAAAAACCAAACTCTTAACAAATGATACCAAATATTATTTTATCACCAAAAAATGGAATATAATAATTCTAAAAATATAAATCAAGCAAAACTAACTCATCCAATAATGATGACACATGGAATCACCAACCATTTGTGCCAAAAATTCCAAACCGTTGTGTGAAACATCAATCACACCACCACTGCACCACAAGTAAGATAAATAAATACCTAATACATAATATTTCACCAAAATTACACAAAATAAAACCCTATGTGTGAACCCTAGATTCTATAAATTTTATAACCTCAAGAAAAGTGGAATAAACGCTAAGCAAATGGTAGGAACATGAGAGGAAACCCAATTACTTGAGATATCTCTAATAAAATGCCCCAAATACATCATTAAATTAATTTAAAAATACCCAAACATTAAATTTAGGTTCAAATAAAGTTTTTTATTTCATTTAGGAAATAAAATGGGGGAAAATAGTGAAAAATGAAAGAGTTATGATGGAAACAAATTACCTCTTCAAATTTGGACGATTTGAGAAAGTTTGAGACATTTATCCCTAATCCACGATGGAAATGAGATCCAAAGAGGGAGAAACGAAGAAGGGGGAATGCATATGGCTATTGGATTAAATTAGGAGGTGTAATAATCAAAAAATAGAAAAAATGAATATGATATTAAACAAACAATTAAAAAAAAACTTGAAATGGGATTACGGTCTGGCCCAATTCCTTAAATAAAAACAAAAATCCAATATGATTATGGATTATTAGAGGGTCCAAATTGATATGGTGGTATTGATAGGTTAGAGGAGTACATGTTGGAAGTTGAATGGGTGAAGTTTTTTGAAAAATAAAAGATTTATTAAAGAAAAAAAATTGGTTTTTAAATCTGGAAATGGGCTCACTGTTTGGCGCATATCCTGAAAACTCACCCATTCCTCCAAAAATATACGGGAAACCCCCACAAAAAGTCCAGAATTGAAATTAAATGAAAAATACCTTTAGAATAATCCATGTATGTGACAATTATCACCACCATAAAACTTTCCAACCTCATAAAGCCACAATATGGTGAAAATAAAAAACCAAACCCAACCGAAAGTCCAAAATGGACTCCTTTCCCAAGTTTCACACCCCCCTAAAAGGACCATATACCTCCAATTGATCAATAACAGAAGGAATACTCTCACCAAACAAAACATACACCACTTTATAAAATGGTCAATCATATTCAAACTACATCCCAAAACAAAACACCTCAAACACTATACAAACAAGGCTCATGCAACTTAGCTAGAATGAACAATGAAAACGAATGATCTCACTGCAGTCTTACTTCAACAAAACTGCTGGGAGTACTCCAATCCCAATATTTACTCAAAGAGGAAGTTGTTGGATAAATAAATCTGAATGAACCTAACTATTTTCATACCAACACTAGGAAAAAAACCAAGTTACTGATATAGGGTGACACAAAAAGACTCCCCACCATAAGGAAAAACTCAATTTTTCCTGAGATAGAATCAAGACACTAATAGGTGGAGGCCCAAATGGACTCCCCAACATAAGGGGTATAATTTCATTATAATTTTCCAAAATAAATTACATGATACCCATAGTGTGTCTCCCCACCATAAGCACCAACCATATTAGCCGACTAGAACAGATTGGCATGAAAAGACCCCATAATTTAAAGAGTTGGCACGACCACACAGTTAGTCCGCACGGTTTGGGAAACTGTGAGCTAACCATGAGGATAATTCTGTCAAATGGGGAAAACTTTCATGGTTACATGGGCCAAGGCACATGGCCATGCAGAGACTGTGTGGTAGCTGTTATCGCTTATTACATTGTTTCCTAGGTTGGCATAAAATTACTACTAACTGTGCGCAAATTGTGCACTACCATCTGCCTAGGCCAATTTTCATAATTTTCTTTAAAAACTCAAAGGAAAACAAAGTGGGAAAAACAGGAACTTAGGAGATAAGGTGGGAATGATATTACACCACCTATTTCCCCCAAATAATAACAACTATAGAAAGAAAAAAATACCATAGGATAAACTATTCCCTTCTTTCATACCGAGGATGGGAATTAGGCCAAAAGTTTTTAACGACCCTAGGATTTCCCTGACTACGTGCCAGCTTCACTCTAGGACCTATGGCTAGATATCAGATGATTGAAGCATAATTAGCCCTATAGTTAGGCCTTGGGAAACCCCCAAACAAAACTTCTTCTTTCGATTCCACAAACAACTACACTGTGATCCCATATGGGTTCGACGAGACACAACACACTCCAAAATCACATTACCAAAACTTGATATTTTACCGAAACAAGAGCTTAAAATAATCACACACATCACCCCTTGTTTATTTGGATAAAAAATGGAAAGAGGAAAGGATATATGAAAACACCTTCTTCTAAATAGAGGATGTTTAGATTTTTTGAAGGGAGACACACTTCTGACAAAATAGAGACTCTTATAAGATTACTTAATAATAAATTTTGTAGTCAAATGAGCACATGACATCGCAAGGTGTCACCGAACACGACCCTTGAAACTGATAGAAATAATATATGGATATGGACCTTATGTTGAGTCCCAAACAACACACAATTTCTTAAAAATGGCCATATGAGCCTCTCTTTACCATATTCCCCACACCAGTGGTTTAACATGAACCTTCATTTCCGAGAGACTGATGAAAGACTGAGAGGCCCTCTTAGACAAAATTTTACACCAACAATCTCAGACTACTTATTCATTTGTATAATTAGGTAACTTAAGGAAATAAGGTCTCTTTCAACCTTAAATGAACACTCTCCCAATACCATAGGATTCACAAAACCAAGAAATAAAATGGTGTGGAAAGAACCTCCAAATCTCGAGAAAAAGACTCATTACATTGATCAACTGGAGGACTTTCTAATTGAGAAGAATTTGGGTTGCACTTCAGTCATACATTAAATATTTATGGGGGCGTACCCTATCTAACTAGATAACCTAAGGACCCAACCAAGCTAGTCTATTGGTCAAAAAAATATCACTAGTCAGAACCGAACACATGAGGGGATCCACCACAAAGGCCTCCTGAAATTTTCTCAGAAGAGACCACTAACCATCCCTTAAACCCAACATACTGACCAAACCCAAACCCAAAACATAATTTAAAAAATAGGGTTTCTTGAACTCAATACATCCATTTATAACAAAATTTCTAAAAACACATAAAATAGACCACCCAAACCGGTTATCAAAACACCAAGTTTTCCTTTAAAAGAAGTCACTTCATTGAAAATAAATGGGTTGGTGGTTAGAATACCCACCAATGGTATCCTATGGGATTCACACATGCATGTTTCTATGCCATGCTAGGCACCCTCCTCATATACATCTCGAGACTAATCAATTCATTCCATTAACCATCCATAATCCCATATAACCCCATGCATGTGGTCTCTCATGGAAATACAAAAGGTTAAAACCAAAATTCATTCCATTTTTCAAAACCAAAACATTCAAACGAAACTTCCCTTTTTCTCAAAACAGCTAACCACAGAATAAAAACATAATTTACATCTTACAAAACATTTTTGAAAGACCCAATCATTCAAATAAAACTCACTTTCATGCCATATATTAATTTCATAACATTTCAACCCATTTCAAAAAACATCTAGTTTTATGAAAAATAACTCCCTTTCATCAACACCCATCCATTTAAAAACCCACATCTTCTTATTTAAACACAATTACAATGATTCATAAAATGTTTCAAATGATTACTAGTTACCAAATCATAATTTATCTTAAAACCCCACACATATTCCCAAAACACATCATTCAACTCAAAACACTTGTCAATAATTTAGAAAAGACTATTTGGAATAGATTTTCAAAACCACCATAACATAATTCATACTTTTAAAAGAGGTGTATACACACCATTTACCATTTCAAAATAGTTTTGAAAATTCATCTCAACCATTTTATAAATCAAGAAACTTCCTATTTACTGAAAAATAATTTCATAAAAGTTAACATTTCTTAAATCAAGTTTTATTTAAAAATTTAAAACCAACCTTCCAAGATTCCAAAATAAAAGGACAAAAGACAATGCGAGAGGAAACAAGTTTTTGTGGGTGACTTGAACATATGGTTGGCGGCCATACGCCAATCACTTCAACACCATGGATAGTGTTTTAGGAAAATATCCCTAGATCCACATGACTTTCCAGGCTCTGCGAGCTCACTGAGACCATTGACCCAACTCTCTTTTCATTTCTCTAATAATCGATGACCCATGACAATAAAAGGACTCAGGTAAAACTTGAATTCCCCTGGTGAATTGAATCTCTTATTGAGGTGTGCTATCCAGGAAACCTACTCGTAATCGGAATGTCGAGTCCCAATAACCCTAGCTTCTAACTATCCCAACTCTTCCAAAAATAACATAACCCAAGAGAGCGAACCTAACAACCTTGATACCATTTTTTCACAAAGAAGTTCTAGTCACATTCAAAACTGGCACCTGACCAGGTCTGTGGAAAAACCCAAAGGGCGTTCTTGATCCCCATGGATTGGAATAAGTTCTCGGGTATCATAAAATGAAATTTGGGAATAATTTACCCGAGTTTATAAGCATAAAACAACAAACGAATCCAATAAAACAAATATGATTTTTTAATATCAAATTATATTTTTAAAAAATTCATAATTGAGTTACACAATTTAAAACAACATTTAAAGACTATTACAAAAAAACAAACCCAAAAATTACAGCCCATGATCCACCTCATGATAATGGGAAATACCCACAAGCCATCTCCAAAACACAACATCACGAAGGACCGCTAGAAACCCAGACCGCCAACACTAAAAGAATTACCCAACCTCAAAAAAATATTACCAAGTTTACTTACACCCAAAGGTGTAATTAGGGTGTGAAACAAAGCCTAGTATGATTCCCCCTCAAAAATATTCCATGTGATAATCATTATAAGATAAGAAGACTGTAGGTTTTGTAAACAAGAAATGATAGTAAAAATATTTAGAATATGAAACATCAAATAAAATTAGTTTTAAAGTGGATTACTTTAATAGAAATCAACACTTTTAAATAGAATGAAAAAATACTGAATTTATCAATCCAAACATACCATATGATGATGGTTATTATAAAATATCTAATGAGCACTAGCAATGGGAAATCAACCATATGCACTAGCTCGCTGTGGGTCCTAGGTACCTCATACTTGGTGAAAGTAACCATAAAAATATATGTTCTTGAGAACACAAGCCACTAGTAGGGATCATACCAAAAAACTAGTGCTCCCCCAACATCATCATCATCATAGTTTAGTTAGTGTTGTCATCATCAAATTTTTTACATGAAACAGGGGCCAAACCCCACGGGATCACTATCATATTAGTACACATCCACCCACCTAGATACCTGAGTTTTCCCTCTTGTTCTAAAACAAGTTCCACAAGCCATGAAATACAATTTGCACATGAAAATACCACTTCCACGTCAAATACACACCAAACAGACCACAAACATGTCACATGATCCCCTTTTTCATTCAAATTCCTTTTGGAAATCCTACTCACACCATAACATCCGACAACACGTTTCACCTCTCTTTCAAACTTCAACAAATACTTTAATAAATTTTACAAAAACCTTTCCAAGATAATAAAAATCACATTAAATCCCTTCACATTAAAATGTACCATTTAAAAATACACTCCTACCAAAATAGTTTGGTAACATAGTTGCACCTCTTACATAAATCAAGAAACCATTTAAAAACTTCAAAAAACAATTCCAAGGAGTGTAACCATGTTTTGCACATAAAATCCTTCTAAAAACCCTCTTTGAAGACCAAAATCATACAATATTACATCAAACCAGATTTTTCAGCCATAACATCTGTTAATAAAACTATTCCGTGAATCATAAAATAACCCAAATGAACACAACATGGAATATAAACAAAAAATATTCATTTTTGCACAAAAAAGACACTGAAAGACCAACCTCTTAAAAATGATACCAAATATAATTTTCACCCCAAATAAAATGGAATAAAATAAAGATAAAAATATAAATCAAGAAAAAATAACTCATCCAATAATGTTTACACATTGAATCACCAACCATTTTTTCCAAAAACTCTAAACCGTTGTGAAAAACTTCTATCACACCACCGCCACACCACAAGAAAGTGAAATCAAGCCCTAATATATAATATTTCTCCACAATGACACAAAATAAAACCCTAGTTATGAACCCTAGATGCTGTAAATTTTATAACCTCATGAAAAGTGGAAGAAACCGTAAGTAAATGAGAGGAACGTGAGAGAAAACCCACTTACTTGAGATATCTTGAATAAAACACCCCTAATACACCAATAGCTGAATTTTAAAAGATCCAAAAATGCAAGTGAGGTTTGAATAAGGATGAGGATGTCATGTAGGAACTGTATTGGGGAAAAGAGTGAAAAATGAAAGAGTTATGATGGAAATAAATTACCTCTTCAAATTTGGAAGATTTGAGAAATCTTGAGAAGTTTCTACCTAATTCGCGATGTAAATGAGCTCCAAAGAGGGATAAATGAAGATGGGGGTGAGACTAGAGATGTTTTCTTTAAGTGGAAGGTATAACCATTTAAAAGATTAAAAAATTAATAGGATATTAAATAAACAATATTTTTTAAACTAGAAATGGGTTTACAGGTTGGCCCAATTACTTAAATAAAAACCCAAATCCAGTATGATTATGGATTCCTAGAGGGTCCACATTGACATAGTGGTGCTGATAGGTTATGTGAGGCCATATTTGAAGTATAATGGGTGATTTTTTTTGAAAAATGAAATACTTATAAAAGAAAAAACATTGGTTTTTAAATATATAAATGGGCTCACAGTTTTGCCCAAATCATGAAAACTCACCCTTGACTCAAACAATGTATGGGAAACCCACACAAAAAAGAAATAATAGAAATTAAATGAAAAATAACTTTAAAATAAGTAATGGATGTGAAAATGTTTTATATGAAACTATCATTCTCTTTAATCCCCTATTCCTTGACCTCAAGTTGAAAATTTTTATCAATAGACATCGCTTCAAAATCATTGTTCATTTATTATAACATTTTCTTGACTTCTCAAATATCATTATTTATATCAATACATTAATTTTTATAGTTGGAGAATAATTCTTCAAGAAATATATTTTTTAAATTTAAGGATCCCAAGTTTTTTTAATTCATAATACAGGTTTGTCTCCTTTCATTAAGAGTCTTCTTTATACTTTCATTATTGTCTCCTAAGTATGTCATATCCCCATATATAATTCTATAAAATACACAAATATATGATAATATTTCATTGGGGACGTTATTCGTGATTTATATCAAAGAACTAACTGATTAGTCTAACAAATAGATTGAATATTCATTTCCCATATCAATACTTGGTTCATTTAGATGATGATTTTGCTAACTGATTCTTGTTACCCCTTATTCACGTGACAATGATGAAATCCTCTGGGGATAATAGTTTTCCATATATTTATTAGTTTATTACAAGAACATATATCCTTTATTTATTACTTTATTACTTTAAATTGAGATCTCTATAAGGAAAAATTTGTTTGTAATCTTATTTACTTAATAGGGATGTCTTCATGTCACATGTTTATTCAATAGATTGATTATAAATGGAAGTATTATAATGAAATATACCTATATTACCTTTGAATTTTAGGGATCAATTGTTTTATCTTTTAATAGGTTGGGACTTTGTGAACTTATTTCATCATTTTTTAGATTTATTCTATAGTTTCTCAGAATTCATTTATTATTCAGTTTCTTTAATAGGTAATTAACCAACATAATAAAATCTTCCCTTTGTAACTCCATTTTAAAGAGAAAATTAATCCTTTAAATAAAATTCTAAATTTTAGAGTCCATCCAGAGGTATAACCTAGATTTGGAACCAAATAATAAGACCAAAAATTGATGAGAAAACATTGAGAGGGTGGTTGAATCAATGTTGGACAACTTTTAAACCATTTATTATTTTAATCCATTATTAACTCTTAAATTTTCATGTGGATATAACTCTATAATTTTTATACCCCCTTTATTTGGTGTGAATGTAAATATAAACAATAAAATCAAAACAACAAGAACACTCACATTTGTTAATGAGGATATCCTCTGCGTGGATGACTATGTAATATGTGACATATAGAAATCATATCATGTGAAAAAAATAATTCTTATTATCAAAAGAATCATGGAAAAGATTAAGGACCAAGACTCATCTATCCTCAAACTACCTAGGCACCAAAAAGTACTGTAATAATGTTTTATAAAACTGTATAGAATACAATATTTTTACTATACAGTGTGAAGTATATAATTATTGAGAATCACTCATCCCTCTTAGAAATCACATTGGATATTCTTACTCATTTGAAACATTCATGTGGGTTTTATCAAGATATTTATACTTCTATGATAGGATCTTATATTCTAGGATTCTTATAATGTCATCCCTAATATGAATGTTATTAAGAAATAATTTATTAAATTCTACTTTTTATTCTTCATATTTAGTATAAAAGAGATTAATTTTTCATGCTTTACTAGAAAACCCACTTCTTCCCTGTTCTTTACAGAATTGGAGGATACATAATAATCTAGATATCCCCACTCTATTTTAAACATATAAAATATTTTATGAAACACTGTTAATCTACCACTTTATACCAATTATACTAATATTAATATGCACCCTATGTGAATATTTTTCTCAATATTAAATATTTGAATTCCCATAAATCTATGCCATTCAAAATTGGAAAAATGTCTCAACATAAATTATCCTTATACATATCTATCTATAAAAATATTTTAATCCTTTGAGTGTTTGGTATTCCTTTTATGTAGATTTTAATTAAAATTTTACTATGAATTTAATTTTCATTTTAACATGATATCAGACTAAATTATGGATTCTTATATAACCTTTAAACTTCATTGAATACCACATATATAAAATCTATCATATTTGAAAAATATAATGTAGTGAAACTAACATCGTTATGGATCATTCATCCATAGTATAAAATTTAACATAAATATTTTCTATTCTTTATGAAATTCCATAAATAAATATTCTTCATTCTGAATCAAGAAAAATAGATCGTTATATAATTATCATTGAAATTAAAAATCACGTGCATCATCATATTTTATTATTAAACATGTTTATGTGACATGGATAACTCATCTATAATGTTATGTCACTATGAACTTGACTATTATATGATAGTGTATCTCACTTTCTAGTAGGTATATTTTGAACATTATAAAATCAACATTTCTATGTGGTCTCAATATTTTTCTTATTTTCCTATAACTCGATATCCACAAAACTTTTTTGCATTTCTGGAATTCCACTTCAACACCTCTATTTCATTTTCATTAATAATTTTTAGTGATAAGAAAAACTTCCACAATGAATTTCTCCATGTTTTGGTCTCATATTTTCTTCATAGTAAAAAATATTAAGTATCATGATTAACAATGTCATGATGTTTGAGTCTTTATCACATAGAAAATAATCATATGATTATATTACCATTGTTTAGTTTTATATTGGCTCAAGTATATTATGATAAATATTTGAGTTATCTTTACATATCTTACCCATAGTGAAAGATAAATTTATATAGCTCATTATTAACCTTATATATATATATATCATTTTACACTATTTTTACCTTTATACATATTTCTTGATGACCTATGGATGCTTTTTATGACCCTTATTCGGATAGGTTACTATTTCCATAGTTATAACATCTTGAAATTCTAAAATAACAACATTTTATTCAATATAGTAAGTGACAAATAACACCTATCTTAGAAAATAATATATCACCACAATACTTTCAAATATATTTATTTTATATTAAATTTTATTTCTTTTATATCTTATATTACACAAATCAATGAGTTTTTTCGATAGCTTGTGTTACATGCAAGACTGTGTTTTACCAAAACAACAATATACTATTAATATTATTATATAATATGATAGTTATCACTTAGAAATTATAATGGTGGGTATAAATAGGAAAAAAAATTATTAAAATACATAGTTTACAAATGTTTAGTATTCATCCATTTTTAGTTAAAAATAAGAATTATTTAAAGGGAAAAAGAAATATTTTTGGAAAAAATGTATTTTTCTAACAGGTGTTATAATGATTCTTTTCTCACTTAATTTAAAAATAATTTTTAAAAAATTTAGAAAATATATATGAAAAATAAGAATAATTTATTAAATAATAATATCTAAATTTTCTTTGGATTAATTTTTGGTATTTTTCTAAGAATATTCATTTTTTGTTGATTTGTGAAAAATAATGATTTTTAATTGAAAGATGTTTTTTTCTTTTAAATAATTTATGTTGATAAATTATATTATGAATTAGTTCTAAAGTATAATTAGCTCAATTATATATCAATTAGTCAAATTTAGTTCATTAGAATAATTTTATTTTGAATCTTGATATAAAAAAATATAAACTTATGAACATTTACACATTAAAAACAAGATTTCTCATCATGTCTACGATATTATTTTTAAATTAAACCTTGGTAATTAAATGATTTGAGTTTGGAAAATTGATTCAATTTTTGGAATCATAATAATTTATAATTTCTATTAAATTTAAAATAAAATTTCACCAAAATTAATAGAGAATGCAGTAAAAATTAATTACCGTAGTTAAGGTAAAAATGGATTTTCTATTGGGATAAACTAAGATGAAAAGTGTTAAAGTGACATAAAAATATGTAAAAACCCCATTTTAAGGCCATTTATTTAATATTGCGACATTATTCTATAATTGAGTGAGTTTTTGGTCCACTTAACCCTATAAGTAACCTATATAATATGTTAAGTAAAGAGATAGACAAAAATTATCCTTTCTTCCTTTTAATTTCTATAAAGCTATAGGATTGGGAAAAAAAGAACTTACGTTTGGTTATAAATATTATTTTGGAATAAAAATTAATTTTTATAATGATATTTTTTTTTAATATTTTGAAATGAAATAATCACTTTAAATGCTTCAAAATGCCAACATAGTAATTATTTAATCGATAAGTAAATAAAATAAATGATACTAAAAATATTAAAAGATAAATAAATTGAATTAATTAATTTATGCCATTAATTTTTTAGAAGTATATATCATTATAAACTAGTTTTAACATAATTTATTCTAATTCCATCATTTTGTTTATATTTTTAAATTTAAAATAAATAAATAATGTCAAAAACGACATTAATGTTATTTGAAAGAATATTATATTTTATAAAAATATTTGAAATTAATTTTTTTTTAATTTTATGAAAAATAGATTTTTGAATGTTTAAAAATATCTATTATGGTCTATTCAAACACCAATAGTTATTTTATAGTGATTATATTTACCCCTAAATACTAAAAAACTCTATTGGTGTTGTTATGGTTAAAATGATGTTTTTGCGCGTTATATGCGCTTTTGTTAAAATTAGTTTTTAATATATATGATATTTTTATTTGATAAATTGGAATTAATATTTATAATCAGTTGGTACAAAGTACCAATTAAGGATCATTTTATTTTAGTATTAAAGTATAAATTTCCCAGGTTAGAAAACAAGTTACCAATTTGAAAAACCAAAATAGTAAAAGTGGAGAAACATAGAATTTAATGAAAAAATGAGTAAAAAAATGTTTAATTGTGAAGTGGAGGTTTTTCCTGAATATATAATCTCTTAAATCTTTTAATTATAAATTTTGGAACAACTTTAGGTAATATTTACCTCCCAATAGTGAATAATTTTTTGTATTTACAAAAAATCTACTCCTCCTCGACTACAAAAGGTTCACATATGGTATTATAAATATTAACATCATTGTCGTATAAGTTAATAACATTTTTAAAACAACAATTCAGAAGTTTAGGGAACATTAAACCGAATGGGAGCCAATGATAAGGGATTTCTTAACATGTCTCTTTGGAGACATCCGATAAGGTATTTCTTAACACTATTTCCACCTATTAGGTTAAACTTCTATTTCCTAGAATATGTAATGATAAGATTATGTGTGTACTGAATTTTTACTATATTATATTTTATTCAAACTTTTTTCAAGTGGATTTATAGTTTATACACATAATAAATACATTTATTAATTTTTAGTCCCATTTCATGATCATTTTAAGGGTTTATTTCACAATCTCATTCTAATTGATATTTTTTATTTTGGAATATTAGATGAAGGAAATAACTTAACCATTTATAAATAAACTAATTTCATTTTCATTACCTCTATTTATTGATGATATTTTCATGTAATAGTACAATTTTACCACTATTTTGTACAATTTTTTTTATAAAATGTTTTCAAGAAAACCCATATTCATTTCTCTCTTCGATCGAAAATATGTTTTCTTATAAAACCTATTCCTATTAAATAATTTCAATAATTTTATAACCATTTTAAGAAAATTTATTAAAGTAATTATCACCCATTTTCGACTCTCTAATTTTTTTCTATGTAATATTTATTTTAGTTTCAAAAAAATTATCATTTGGATTTTCATAAAATTGTAAAAGGAATATTATTATAATTTTATGAACAAGGAACTTTCCTAACCTTTTAAAGTGAAAAAGAATGTTCTTTTTTACTTTTAAAGCATGGATAGAATTACTATACATCATAAACATCATTTATTTAATGATTAATTTTCATGTTTATGGGTATGGTTTCAAGAAAATATTTTTTAAGTTATTTTAAAAGAAAATAATTTTCAAAGTGTTTTTCAAAATGAAAAGTATAATTTCCCCAAGAATACTCTTAGGGAATTTTTTATTGTATTTTTATTCATAAATTAAAATAACCCTGTATTATTATTATAATTTTATATTTGTTGATACCATCCTTAACATTCCTTAGGATGGTTTTTGATCATTTTTACCAAGGAAAGTATTGACATTTACTTCCTTAATTTATTTTCATCATCATTAACTTTCACATTAATTACTCGATTTTTTATGAAAATTAAATTTCCCCTAAATGTAAATATTATTTATCACATATATGTTTATTGATTAAATATTATAAAATATTTACTTTTAATTTTTACAATAAAATAAATTTTCTTAGGTGGGAAAATGTTGATAAATCCATATCCTTAACTCAATATATATAATTAATGATAAGGAACATTGTTTATGAATTAAATTGATTATTTGATATATGAAGAATGTTTTAGACAAGAAATAAAGGGGTTAGGGACCAGATAATGAAATCCCTTAGATGCATCATAATTCTCATGAGATGTAATAAATTTTCCAAATGATAAGATTTTGTAACCTGTAGTTTAAAAATGTATTCCAAGTGGTCCTCATA
This sequence comes from Viscum album, assembly GCA_963277665.1. Classification (NCBI taxonomy): domain Eukaryota; kingdom Viridiplantae; phylum Streptophyta; class Magnoliopsida; order Santalales; family Viscaceae; genus Viscum; species Viscum album. The sequence continues at coordinate 19,396,481 of OY728159.1, read as the reverse complement.
GTAGTATATTCTAAACTATCTTGTAAAAGGTCTTGACAGTAAAGGTATCATGTTCCTGTGAAACATGATGTTTGATAATTAAAAATTTCTTACATTATTATTATTATTCCTCATATTTTCTATTTTATATTATATATGGATGAATTTCATTATCAAATTATTGATTAAATTGAATATGGACTCATTTATTTACCCTACGATATTTATTCTTATTTATATTACCAGAAAATTCATGTTATTTAAATGGAATGTGTTCTCATTTATTTACCCTTCCATGTTGATTATTCTTATTGATTCATGATATCTTCCGCTATACCTAACCCTTACCAAGAATTTCATCTCACCCTTATTTTGTTTCGTCTCCCCTAGATTCCATGAAGTTTACTATGATTGAGATGAATGGATATGGTAGATGGAAAAAAGTTATTCTCAATAAAATTATATTTTAAATTTTATATTAAATTGTAAATCAAGACTCATGTATCAATATAATTTTCCAATACTATTAACTATTTGGTTCTTCGGGATGTGATTCCTTATATCTAACGCCAATGCAATAAAGTGGACACCAGATCAAGGATACTAAGGTTAGGGATGTTGCACTTGGTATTAGAGTAATTTTAGTAGAAACCTCCAAAACTACATTTAGGATAACATATATTATGGAACTTAACCCTATGATATACTTTGTGGATATGTGTATAATAAAAACCTAACGTTTTGGTAAGGTAGATAATGTGTGGTATTTAATGGAAATACATCCCCATATAGATACTACAAGTTTATGTGGATCTAAAATAGAGTTACCTAGGGATGATAAATTTCAAAAAGTCACATTGGCCTTGACTCGAGCACTTCATGGTTTGAAAATCCTCAAATATATGATTAGGACAGTTCAAATTTCATTTATAAATCAATATGATGGATTAGAATAAATAATGTAATTGAATAACCTAGGTTATAACCTAATCAAAGGAAGTGGATATGTTGAAATAAAACGGTGAAGGTATTTATTGGGATTCCATAACTATATTTTATAAGTATTATTATAAAGGATATTTTGGTTATAATAATCATGAAGTGTCTAAGGATTGTGTAAAAGTTTAAAAGCATATATGAATTTAATAACTTAGGTAATATGGATATAATAATGGGTTAATGAGTTTAAGGTTTTCCAAAAGATCAAAATCTTTTAACATCCTCATTTATTTTTTTGGTAGGAATATAACATGATTAAGGATATTTTTGGAGAAATTTATGGCAATAAAACCCATTATTTTAGTATATGTTTTATTAAGAAAATTATTTGGGAAATATTTCCTTTAAATTTTATATAAGAAAGTTTAATGATATTTATATAATTTAAAGAAAATATTATCATTAATGAAACTATAATACTATTTAAACAATATTATTAGACATTCAAAAAAATATGTTATATTGAAAATCATAGTAAAAAATGATATTTATTGATTTTTTATATTTCAAGGATGTATATTATATTTATTTGGGAAAATTATGGAAATTATATTAATATCATTTCAAAAAACAGGGGAAATTGTATACTGGGTGACAACCCATATAATTTGACAAGGTTGTGGGTCTTGAGCTCATGACTGAATGTTAATAAAGGTTTAGAACCAAACATTGGCCTATGTGAAGTTATGTATAATATGTCTTTATTTTTAGTTAAATTATTTTAAAAATAATTATTAATTATTGACTTGATGTATTGATTTTGAGGTTTAGATATATATTTTTTAGAAAACTAGCTTTAACCATATTGGTTTGGGAAAATATATAGTGAAATATGTAAATAATATTTTTATGGATAATATGATCCATTAAAAATGAATTTTAATGATTCATGCATAAAAAATTCATTTTTTGGATATTCATTTCTTAAAGTAAGGGATGAATTTAAAATTCATTAAAGAACAACCAAAGGATGAAAATTTTCATATAAACTAAAAAAAATAAATTAAGTATATTTCCTTATATTTATATATAGTAAAATAATTCCACAACTTTATGAAAAAGATCTTGAAAAAATGTTGTCATATTACCCTCATACCCGATAAATCATATGGTCTTTTAGATCACCAAAGAATTATAGATTTTAGGACATTAACAGTACATTTATCATCCACCTTATTATAATAATTTACCACTATAATACCCTATCATTGTTTTTTCTTTTCTTTTATGTTTAAATCTTCACATTCCAATGATGTTATCCTACTCAGAAACCTAGTTATGTATTGTTCAATATGATAATTTTACTTCCTTTTATCTCTTATTATGTGGATGTTTTATTAACCCTTTTATAATGTGGATTCTTCAAAAAAGGAATTTTTAAATATCAATCGATGAATTACCAAGATTAGTTTTAAATTTCAAGGATGGAATTTATTTATTGTGGGGAAAATATAATGCCCAAAAATTCCAAAAAAATTAAATTTTTTAATTGAATTTGGGACATGAAACACTAATATTTGAAGAGAATATAACACCCAAAAAATTAAATATATATATTTTGAATAAATTTATTTTCTCTGATATATTACGATACATGTAATGATGAGTTTCTTCGGTATATCACATTACACACATGAAGGAATTTTACCAAACAACAATATACTATAAATATTATTATTTAACATGATAGTTATTGTATATCCATTTTAATGGTGGGTATAAATAGGATTAACACACTTATTAAAACATATATCTTATAAATGATTAATAGTTATATATTTTTTTGGTAATAAGATAATAATCATTTAAAATAAAAAAATATTCTCTGAAAATTTGTATTTTTTTAAAATAAGGTATATTCATGCTTTGAAAAAATAATTTAATATTAATTTTTTACCAAATTAAAAAAATTTAAATGAAAAAAATAAACTTCCGTTATAAAATTAGAAATAAACATCCATTATAAAATTAGAATATCTAAATTATCTTAGAGTAAATTATTGGTATTTTTTTGAGAAGTTACATTTTTCATGAATTCTAAAAAATGTATAATTTTAATTGAAAATGGAATTTTCATTTAAATATTTTAGAATATAAAAATATATATTGAATTAATTATAAATAAAATTTAGTCAAATTTTATATAAATTAATCCAATTTAGTCTAATTTAATAATTTCCATATTTTAGTTTTATAGAAAACCATTATAAACTTTTGAACATTTCCACATTAAAAACCTTTTTTATCCTCAAGTCTGCAGGTTTATCTTAAAATTAAAAGTTTCAAATTATGTTAATTAAATTTGAGAAAAATGATTTCATTTTTTGGAATAATAATTTATAAATTATAATTACCTCAACTTAATTGTTTACCAAAATTAATATTGTATCCATTAAAAATTAAGTACCATAATTAACATAAAAATTGGTTTATTAGAGCATTAAACTAAGAAGAAAAGGGTTAAAAGAACCTACCAATTTTTTAAACCGCTATTTTTTGGAAATATTTGTAACATTATGTCTTTAAGACTAATTTTTAAGAGTTTTTTGGAAACGTTTTAGGAAATTTAACATTCTAATAAGTTAAGTAATGAAAAAATGGAACCTTTCTTCCTTTTAATTCCTATAAAGCATTGGGATAGGAATGAAAAAAATATTCCATCATGAATGTTAGTTTGGAAGATAAATAAGTTTATTTTAATATTATATTATATTATATTTTATTTATATGAAATATATCTTTAAATTCCTATAAAACACCAATACAGTAATTATTTAATTAATAACTAAATAAAATTAATGAAACTAAAAATTTCAAAAGAGAAGTAAATTGAAAGAATTATTCTATTCCATTAATAATTTTGATTAATAAACCATGTTACACTAGTGTTATCATAATATATTCTAATTCCATCATTTTAATTATATTTTTGAAATCAAATTAAATGAATAATTTCTAAATTGACATTAATGTCATTTTAAAATAAATTTTATTATTTTAAATGAATTAAAATTACTAAAAATATAATATTTCTCCAATTTATTGTAAAAAGTTTAAAAATATAACTTATGATCCATTAATATAAAAATATTACTTTTATTGGGATTATATTGACCCCTAAACATCAAAAATCTATGTTAGTGTTGTAAAGGTTAAAACGACGTTCTTACGATTTATCAGTACTTGTGTTAAAATTAATTTTCAAAATGAATGGGATATTTATTTTATAAGTTTTATATAATATTTATAATAATTTGGCCCAAATTATCAAATAAGGACCCATTTTGTTATTATTAAAGGATAAATTACCTTAGTTAGAAAACTAGTTACCGAAGTGAAACCCCAAAATGATAAAAGTGGGGAAACATATAAGTTAAGTAAAAAAGTGTGTTTAATTATTTGGTGGAGGTTTTTATTGGACATATAATTCTTAAACCCTTTAATTATATATTTTTGACCCACTAGAGGTAATATTTACCCCTCCAATAGTGAATTCTTATATATAATTTCAAAAATGTCACTCCTCGTCAACTATAAATGGATAACATATGATATTGTAAATATTAATATGGTTATTTTATAAGTTAATAAAATTATTAAAACCACTATACAGGATGTTAAAGAACATTCTACATAAAGGGAGCGTACAATAAGGGATTTATCTATTTTTTTTTCAGAAATCCCTTTTCTTCCAAAAATATTTTTTCTAAAAATGTTATTGAATTTTCAAAATGATTTATCAAATTAATTTTTACCCATTATTAATCATTAAAAAAATCAATGGACTATTTTTTTAAAATAATTTCATTTTATGTTTTATCAAAAATGGGAAATGAATCTTTTTGTTTTTTCTGTACATGTAACCTTCTTAACCATTTTAAAGTGAAAATGGAAAGTTATTTTTTATTTTTATGGAATTTATGGAATTAAACACCATTATAGTGATCATTTCATTAAATATATTTTTTTGTTTATCAATATCTTGTTAAATAATTTTTTTAAAATTTATTTTCAAAGAAAATTATTTTCCAAATGTTTTTCAAAATGAAAATGGATATTTTCATCAATAATGTTTTAAAGATATTTATATACAATTTCTATTAATCAATAAAAAAAATATTTATTATTTTTTAGATGGGTATATATTGATACCATCTCTAATCACTATATAGACGGTTTACGATCATTTTTACCAAGGGAATTATTAACATTCACTTCCTTACCTCATTTTTTGTAGTCATTAACTTGGACTTGAATTATTCATCTTCCCGTGGACATTAAATTTCCCCTAAATTTCAATATTATTTATCATATATATGTTTATTTCCTAAAACATATAACATTTTTACATATAGTTCTTACTTTAATGGGTTTTTTTATTAACTGGGGAAATATTAATAAAATTGTATCCTTTAGTTAATAATATTATTTAATGATAAGAAACATTAATTATGAATTAAATTGATTAATATATATAAGTAATGTTTTGAAAATGAAATACTCAGGTTGCGGACTAGTTAATTAAAACCCCATGATGAATTGGTAGTCTCATTAGTCAAAATTATTTTTCTAGACCCTATGAGTTTATAACCCATAGTTTTAATCATTCTTGTGAACGATCATGATTTTAGAATTTTCAAAACCATATTCTGAATGGTCTGGATGATAAAGGTATCATAAAACTAGGAAACATAAAATCAAATAATTAATAATTACCTATAATTTATTTATTATTATTATCTATGAAATTTTTTATATAATATTATCAATAGATTCATTTCATTCTGATCTTATTGATTAAATAGATTATTATCTCATTTATTTACCTTGCCATATTTATTATTCCTTATCTTATCATGATAGTTAATTTATTTTAATGGAATGTGTTCTCAGTTATATGCCTTTCCTTGTTGATTATTATCATTTATTCACGATATCAACTATTATACTTAACCCTCACTAACTATTTGAGTTCAACCTTATTTTTTTTCCTTTCCCTAGAATTTCATGAAGTTTCCTATGACTGATATGTAGGGATATACTAGATACTAAAAACATATTCTCCAAAAAATTAGTTTTTAATTTTTGTATTCAATTTTAATTTAATGAAAAATTATATATATATTTTTACAAGACAAATATACTATTCATTTATTCATCAAGTGATTCCTTGTATATTACGCCAATATAATAATGTAGTCATCAGCTTCAGGCTATTGAGGTCTGAGTCACTATAATAGTGCATGATTATATTTATAAAACATGATATTATCTATATGTGTCTAGGTTTCCCTTCTTTTAGCATGTATGACCCTTCAGATATTATCTTTATATTTGAGGGTTTACCCATCCATGATTGGGTTACCCTTCAAATGATTTATTTTTCCTTTCCATGTGTAGTTTACCATTCTATTAATACGTCTACACACTTATGCATCCAGTGAAATTATATATTACCTTGACATATATTAACTAATTTCAAAATTATCCTTAAAAATATTGGAGATAACCATTAGGAAGATTTAAAATGAAATTTATATAGGTAATATATTTTTAAGATTACCACTATTAAAGTACATATTTTAACTATAAATTTCTATATTACTTCAAAAAATAAAATCAGCGGCTGTAGAAACCATATTCAATAATCTTAATTAACTCATATTAATTTTTATACCTTATCCAAACATTTTAATCATAATGTTAATGAATTAAAAAATAACAATAGTCCATGGATCTTATCTCCAAATACATTTTCCACATGAATGGATCTCTAGTAGAATTAATAATCGAAGAAAATCTATATTAGCACTTCCAATAATTAAGAAATTTCTTTAATCCAAATCCAATATCAACACAAATTAAAATTCAAATATTTGGAAATTGACCCTTATTCTCATTTATAGCATGATTGTATACTCAAAACTAATTTCAATCCTTTCTTTATCGAAAAATTGGCATCATGGTAATCCTCAATGTCTATTTAAAATAAATACCAAAAAACAAAAGAAAAAGCAAAGTCATCATAGACACATTGGGTTTATTTTTAAGTGAAATAGTTTTTCAAGGATTTTGACAAGAAACCAAATTCATCCGGGCAGGGATGAATTTCTTACTGTAGCAGGGTACTGTAGCAGACACTATAGCAGCGGTGGAACTGTAGTTGCGGCAGCACTGTAGCGGTGGAGGAACTGTTGTAGGATACTATAGCGGCGGTGGGTACTGTAGCAGGTACTGTAGCTGCGCAGGGTACTATAGCAGTACTGTTCGCAAAGGGTCCTTTGGGCAAAAAAATGGGCTTTCAAGACTTGTATTCATGACACTTGGCCTTGGGCCTTCGGGTTATGTATTGGGTCTCCCTCTACCCTCTAAGAGGTATTTGATTTAATAATAAATTTAGGCTTCGACCCCAACCTTTAAAAAAACACACATGTTCCTCACTTTTCAAGCGGTTTGGGTAGGTTATTCACATAGTTGTTTATGTAGCTCATGTAATGGACGACTAGATAGGTGTTTCACTTACTATGTCAACCCATGAAAAATATAGTATAGGATCATGTGATCTCCAATAACTTGGTAAGAGATCATGTTCAAGGTATGTGATCCAATAGTGGGTCATGGTAGATGAACCATGCATGAACACATGGATCACATGCCTATATAATACTATCATCATCATCTAAATATCATAGGTAGTTTTTTCTAGATATATAGACCATATAAATTGGTTACATGGTCTATTGAGAGAATGCCTTATCTAAATCCTAGATGAAAACATGAATTTTCAAACTCATGGTCCCGGTATTTCTTTTCTCAACATTTTTATCATATCACCTAACTAAATATAAGAGCAAGTCTTAGGTATATGATAATTTTAATGAGGCATAATTGTGGTATACCTTATTTCACCTACCTTATTTACCCTAAAAGACTACACAACAAGTGTCTCTAACATGATTCCTAAGCATAACCATCTACATCAAAGTCCAAACAAAAAATCTATTATTAAAAATACATATTCCACATATAAATATTGTTAGATCACATAGAGGAATAAAAACCAAGAATTAAACTACTTAATCCCTCAATAAGGACTCAAATTTAATATTCATTAGGGAAATAGTGGTAGGTTCATTATATTAGGTGTACTGTGGTAGGAAATGTTCATTAAGATAAATCTTTCTAGACAAATGTGTTATGTGAATATCATTAACAAGGATAACTAGTCACATGACTTCATAAACATGTTTTCCTCACTTCTCTTCTTCCACAGGCACCCACAGAGGGCCATATATATGGGGTTAGGTGATGTGAATGATTTTTTACATGGGGCCACACATGATTAAGTAAATATTAAGAGATGCATGTGGATCTATCTTCCAAAATTCAATATATAATGAAATACTTCCATAGTTTCACCACTCTATTACAATCCATATATATGGATGAATTAAACCCAAAATACCATCATAGATTCCTTTATGTAATGTTAATACCCAAAAAATGAATGTTTAAAGCTTCCTCCAAATGTAACGTACCCAAAAAATCAAGGCATACACTCTTACGTGAACCCCATTAATCATAGATTTGATTGACAAAAGAAGTTTTTTTATTTTCATAATGAATAGGTAAAAACCATTGGGAGACTAAAATTGTGGATCCCCTTGATAGTGAGGGTCCCTATCAAAAAAACACTTGTGTGGTCTCTCCCAAACCATTGATGATTTTTTTTCTATTCAATGACCTGATCTAAATAGGTTATCCATCATAGAGTAATAAATTAGACTTCATTTAAGGAGACACGACCCCTTCCTCAATGCACCACCCTCAACCATCAATAGGAAAGAATATATGATGATCAGATTCCAATTTTGGTATATGACCAAAGATTATATCTAATGGACCCATGATAGTTTTTGTCAATGACAACATTAGTCATCCCGAGATACCCATGAATGTCAGCCTTAGTACATGAACCCCCATATATTATTGTCTACTCTTATACAATGTTCTTTACCATTTATCTTGTGTTTATAACACCAATAATGACTCATGTTTGCTTATAGTTACGTGTTCTTTTTTCCATTATCATCATCTGAGTTCCTCAAATAATGGCCTCTTCTCTATATTTAATACTTAATCAATAATTCTCACAATAATAAAAATGATTTAATGATTTATTAGAAAACCACATCCTGTAATCCCTATATAGGTAATCCCCACTCAATCCAATATTTTTTTATCATTTACGATTCATATGACCTATCCAAGAAATATCAAAATGAAATGCTATTACCTTTTCTCTTTACATAAAACTAAATGGTATGATCCCATCACATTACCTTAAAATATATTTCTTTAAATAAATGATACTTTACCCCTATTTCAGTTGGATACATAATATGAAACCATGAGGATCAAACCCAATGTCTTCTATCCTTCATTTTTATCCACATGGGGCTACATTCCTTATGAGATCATTTATATCCTTCCCTCGCCATGATATATTCCAATTAGATAAGATTTCTATTTCTCTAATAATATAACCCCTATAATAGAATCCTTATATGGTGAAATTTCCAACAACATTATGCCCCCACAAATAGGTCCATGTTCCTTCTATGTAACCACCATATATTTCTCATCCATTTCATAGTCCTCATGACACCGTATCTGCCTCACAAGGCCTTATTTATTGTGAGGACCAACTTATCTTGTTGGATCATATTCCCTTATAGTTCAACCAGAAAGGTCTACTACCAAATGTTAGGGGTATAATAATAGACCTATACCAATTGTTTTTCCAAAACCGTTGGAAATGGTACCATATAGGCACCCAATACCAATAGTTTTGGAAACAAATGGGTATATGTATGATATAAATACTATATAACAATGGGTTTTCCAAAAATATTAGTATAGTTATATTTTATTCTAACGAGTCTTGAAATATTGTTGGTATAGGTATGATATAAATAACCTATACTAATATTTTTGGTAAACCATTGATATAGGTCACAAAAATGCCAATATGTATACCAATGGTTTTGGAGAATTTTTAATATTGGTACCTTAATTTTTTATAAATTATTTTTAAAAATAAAAATGAATAAAATAGAATTTAAATTAAATATAAATGTATATATACATTTTTATCAAATTATTTTAAAAAAATTTAATGTATCATACTTTTTAGGTCATTGAAATATAATTGGGAGGTTCTGAGATCAAAACATGGTTGGCCATTTTTTTACATTACATATATCTAAAATTTTAAAATCCATTGGTATTGGAACATCATATTACCTATGTCAAAAATTTTCAAAAAACCATTTTTATTGTTCCATACCAACTGATAAAGATCCAACAATAAGGAAAACACATGGTTCCAAACTACAGATGAAGCTAATCAATCTATACTAATGATGAAAAAAGTATATGGTTTGGCCAATTCTCCTATTAACACTAAGAAATGGAAACATATTTAGGTTCTCACTATATAGGATCACCAATACCTCTTAGCGGGAATGGATTTTAATACCTATATCTCTTCCCAAATCCTAAAAATCTATTATTTGATCTTGACAATTCCATTAAAAATTAGTTAATTAGAACATCTCAATAATCACTCAAGAATATTAACATATTTTCTATTCCAGTAATATAGATGAAGGACATTGGAATATCCCAGTGGTGACTTGAGTGTGGTTTCAAATCACCACACTCTTCTAAAATACTGTTAGTACATTCTTAAAGAAACATGTTAGTGAACTCATATCTGCACAACCCTCTAAGATATATGTTACTATATCTTGGATGTATCACAAAAATTAACACAGAAACTTTCTTCCATTTATCATGAAATGAAAAAACAATAAAAATCAATGGAACTAAAAGGAAATCACATATTCTGACCCCAATTGAAGACACACGTCAATATATTTCAATGAAAAATATTGTATAGTCTTGTATCCCATACATATCCAGGGATCTCATAAGATAACTCCATTAACTAAATAGTATTCATTCATAAAGACTTCCCCAATAAGTGGTCACTAGCCAACCCTAATAATATCATCACCAAGAATTTCCCATCAATTGAATAAAACAATAAATGAGTTAGAACATACCCCTACACCAATCATTGTTGATGTTCTTGTGTCCCCAACACCTATCCATGGTAGCCTAAGGGATTGATGACTTCTAATCAGATAATGAGAGGAGTGTTAGCCATGAAGGTCCTGCCCATGATACTCTATTCAGTAATTCTAAAGGTCCTATCTAGAAAAAATTATAATAAGGTACACCCATTATTCAATATACCATGATGACACATTTATATTGAGAGTAACTCAATATATTGGGGTCATTCATGATCAAAAAATCTACTAAAACATGTGGTTCTCAATATTCTTGAATAAAAGGATTCAATTCCCATTTTGATAAGGTGTGTGGAAATTAGTTGAGGTTTTAAAAAATGGTTGATAAATATTCCCCCTGTGATGATTATAATGATATGAATATTTGTAATTAAATATATTAGTATAACCTACTAACTATGTTATGGTCCATCAACACTCCCCAATATAAAATACCTGATGTGTTGAAGGAGGAATGTATTCCCTACATACACCAAAACATGTTGTAGTCCCTTTATCATAAAATGTAAAAAAATAAACTCCCTTATAAGGAGTATGTTTAACACATTTAGGTGGTGAATAATATCTTATTCAAGATAATATTCACTACATTCTACATTGATCATAATTAATGGTCTGGGAATCAATTTGAAAACATAGAGTATGTTTGGCTTAACTCCCCACCTAACACATGTATCCAAATATAGGATGAATATAGTGTACTAAAAATTATCCCACTCATGATTATTTAGTTTTACCCAAATAATTCATCCTATATTAGTATCTCAAGTATATGTTAGATTCTAAAATGATACACATTTAGTTGGTCTCTCTCATAAAAAACTCATGAATCTAAGACAAAAATGTGGTTTGATAAAACGATGTGGTCTATTAAAAGGTTACTTCACCAAGACCCTGGTAAGGTCTTATAATGATCCTAAATAATAATGGTATAACTTGTATAAAAACAAGAACCTTCATTTATAGTAATTTAAAATTCCAAAAAAATATTCCACATGGCCAGTATTTGAGTAGAAGTGTGTTAAATCATAAAAACTACATTCGAAGTTGTTAATACATGCATCCCTGAATAACCCCACCTCACATGGTTAGTGGTATTTTTACCACCACCTCCTTTAATGAGATCATAAAACCCTCAATAGATTCAATATATGCTAGTTTTCGAATTAGGATAACCTGAACCCTTAGTCCTTAGAGAAGTTTTACAACCTCCCCTTATGAAATTGGTTTTTTAGGTTGAGTTGTGATCTCCAATGGATAATTCCATAAACATTACTAATATTATGTGAAACACCCATATTATATAGGCCACACATGATTATGGTGGTAAATGATTCTATTTAGATCATAATTTGCAAACTAGTTATAGGAGAATATCTATCAAATAAAATTAAACTCCCCAGTGGTCACAAACTAAAATGGTTTTCTAGGAAGGGGGGTTTAGAGAATGTCATTGATGTTCCCATGAGAGGATATCAAGAAGAATGTATCACATTATTAATTATATGATAATGAATTTATTACCGATTCTCATTACATAAGTAAATATTGTCAATTTAAAATTGGTTGAAAGTGTTAACATAGATAAAAATATTTAGAGACAAAAGTGAATAAAATAATGCCTAATATTTGGTACTCAATTAAACATATGAGGTTGGAAGTCATACTTGAAATCATATGAAGACCTAGAATTTTCTATCACTAAATATTATCACCCAATCGATTAATTTATAGTAAATACAATGATAAAATGGTGGTAATATCATAGTAATCACATAAAGATGTAGAAGTACTCTCCATTTATGAAAATCTAGAACCTCATAAGGAGAGATCAACCATATGAAATGTATCAATATTGAGTTACTCCTAATTAATATTTTTTTGGATTATAGTATTTAAATTCAAATGAATGTATGTCCTCATACTAATTAAAATAGATTTACCCCTCCCTTAAGAGTATATTTGAAGCATCAAGTTGGCTCAGAGTTTGGTAACTGTTATACATGAATATAGTGATGGATAATGATAAATATTTTTCCACCATTGTGACACTAGATTACATTATTCAGTAAAAGTCACATTTTTTTATATTAAACTGATATCTATCAACTAATGTTTAAAAAGAAACTACATCAATATTTTCTAACTAATCATGTTTAGTAAATAAATATAATAATTATAACTCTATAATTCATCATTTATATTAAGTCTATTGATGCTTAATTGGAATAAATATAAGGAAATCATGCTCTAGTAAAATCTAAAAGGAATCCCAAACCTTGATTAGGTGGATTCATCTCCTCATACACCTAGTTTTAGGCGTAACGCCCCGACCCGAGTTAACTAGAGTCGGTGTTTTATTACATAACATTAAAATAATCACAAAAGATGAAGTCCTGAAAGACCGACCAGGTTAGTATTATTGGAAATAAAATTCATACATAAGTTCAACTTTACAACTTGAAAAGAAATAGAGGACAAATTTATTTCATTGTAAACATCCAAGACTCCAAAATAATGCCTAAAAGTCACTCATAACTAACTTCTTCATATCCTAGGAAAATGAAACATAAGAGAGGGGTGAGATCAAACACTCAGTAAGGGTAAGCAATACAGTAGAAGTTAACATAAATATTAATCATGGTGAATAATTTAAACCACATGCCTTTACCAATAATAAACATGAATACTTTTATGGAAGGAATATGAGCTGAGTAAATAATTCCATAATAAAACATAATCATTGGTATTATACTAGTCGAATGACCACATAAACCATCAATATTACTTTCATAATGAGGGAATGTATAATGCCAGACATTCTGAAACATTTTGTCAAGGCCTCGGCTAAGACGTCTAAAAATGATTAAGGCCTCAGCCAAAACCATAAATCAAATTGGGAAAGGGCCTCAACTAATTCCACGTCTAGTTGTCTCATGAGACCTACCGATGCATTGAGGAGCTATATCAGGCTCCACCCATCACTTACTAAGTCCAATACATTCCTCATATGAAAATGTTTAAACATATCATAAACATTCGTATTAAAACTAGCATACAAAATGTCAATAATTTAACCATAAACCATGATTGGTATAAAAATAGCACATCCATATTAAAACATATCACAAAACCTTCAATACAATATGGAAGTTTTGTATCATAATAAATAAACTCCAAATAAACTTAAAATCCATCAAAGGATGTTGACATAGATGAAATCAAAACTCTTTTTAGAGAAATATCTCTTTCTATTTTGAAATCATTTAAGAGTCACATAATTATAAAATAAAACATTTAATTTGAAAATATTCTTATAATCTTGTAAGGGAAGCTTCGACGAGTTTATAATGGTAGAAAATAACTGCACCCTCCGTATAAGTTAAAAAAAGACATTCTTACCTTAATTTTGTCGAAAAGGTTAAAAAGGACCTTGTTTGGAAAACGACAGAAAGATTCCTTTACAAACATATTATAAAATTTCAAACAAGGGTATAGATGAATTTAACCCACATTATGTAAAATAGTAAGAATGTTTTGAAATACATTTTTAAGAACCATGGATGTGGATGATAAAGAGGTCCCGTTAGATAATTATGTATAAACAACCTCAGATAATGAAGAGATTGTGAAATAAACCCTTACCTTGTACTTTTTCTTGGTTGAGGGTAGGTTAAAATCCTGTATAATGGTGAAATAATTGTTACTAAATTATACAAGAATCATATACATTAATATGATATCATATATGATATTTTAACATTGATTTGTTAATAATATCCTAGTATTATCATCGTTTCGGGTGTTAACAGATTCATTTTTATTTTTACTCTTTGTTACATAAGACATGTTTTTATTGATAGGTTGTATATTATTCATATCCAGAATGATATCAAGTCCTTAAAAATTATTTTTAATCATCAAATGAGAATTATACTTGCATGGATACGATGGAGAATGAATCTCATCACGTTCTTGGAGACGGTAGTCCGTACGTACGCACGAGCGACAATATCACTCTTTTGATATTAAAATATTGTATAATTGAATGGTATATCATATATAAAGAATAATTATCATGTTATATTTATTATTTACATGAATTAAACATCATTATTATACTCATACAAATAATAATTTATTGAATAACAATTACACCACAACGTGGAGACGTTAGGCCGTACGTACGCACGTATGGTGACATGTAATTCAAAGAATGGATTGAATACTGAATATGGTTTTACCATATTATAATAAAATCAAAGTATATAGAAGATACTAGAATTATTATTTTATAAAGTAAATAACCAAGAAATAATATGTTGAAGAAGAAAGGAACTTGAAAAACGGTGGTGAAAACATTACCTCTTCTTCGGGTTCTTCCTTTGATTTGATCAAAAGGGATCCTTAGGTTGGATTTATGACTAAAGGAAGGCTTCTAGGATTAATGGAGGATAGTTGAGAGGGTATTTGGGTAGATTTTGGCCGAACCAAAAGGATTTTAAGGTATAAATAATTGGTTAGAAGTGGTGTCCTCTTATAAGTGGGAGGAGGGGCTGTTTAGGAAAAACTTAATGTATTAATTTATAATAAATTCATATTCAGTTTCTAATGGCTGAAAATTGGATTATTCAAATTATAAGGTAGGTATGTGTTAAAATAATTTCAACCAATAGATTTTAGACAGGTTTGGGTCACTATATTAACCTTATCACTTATATTTAACTCTTAGTTAAATAGTTTGACATTTACCATGTCACTTTGTATTTTTATATTATATAGTTAATAAAATTACTATATACATCCAAGAGACCCCCAAGTGGTCCATTAATGATACAAATATCATGATATAAGTTCTTTTTCCTAACCTTATATTTTTAGGAATAGAATATCAATTAATAATATAATATTTGTTTTAAAAACTAATTTATGTCAATTTTGACAATATTTAATAATTTTATTTTGTTAAAGTATTAAAAAATATATTAATTAGAAACAAATTCATTTAAGTAATAATAACATGTCATATTAACCCATAAAATTAGTATATGGCATCAAAACATTCAAATTATATTTATTTTAACTTTTATAATACAAATTATTTGATTCTTTCATTAATAAGGAAAATACTGCATCATTATTGTGTCATAAATAAATCTAATTATTCAATGTCTAAAAATTATAAATAAAATACCATTATGTAGGAAATATTTTTATATTTCTAATTAATATTTATAGTCTAAAATATAACATATATAACCCTATGTAATTTTTTTTTTCTAAAAGATATATGCTTTTGTCATTTTTATATTTACTTTAACATACTTAATATAAATTGTAATTATCACTTACAAGTGGATCCAAGGGGTCCCAAAATCAACCCAAAGATGCCCATGGTTGGACAGGTATCAACCAATAGGGTTTGGAAACGTTTTATTGTAATTTATTATTATTATAATATTATTTTTACCCTTATTTACCAGATTTACCCTTTAACCATGGTAAATAAAATATTTCCCGAAGTAATTATTCAAAATGTTTAAAAATAAAAGTTACCTATTTACACAATTTGGACCTCCTGATTCTAAATATGGAATCCATTTTTCTAAATTCAAAACACAAAAGTGGCAGAAATTAATTTAAAATCAATTCCTGCTGTCAAAACAAAAAGCGTGTTTTTAAGAAATAATAACTATCAAAATATTGACACTTGTTTATGTCCGGTTTAATTGTGAAATTATGTACAATGACCAAAATTGTATTAAATAGTAAAAATATATTCTATATATACTTTAAAACCACTCAAATTAATAATTTATCACTATTAATTATTTTGATTTAAAAAGTTGTTTTTAATTAAAATTTAGTAATTTTCACTATTCATCAAAATATAAGTTACCCAAAAAGTACCAAAATTTCACCCTAAGCTAATTTCGATACTCTGAATCCAAAAACAAAGTCCATTTTGAGAGATAAAATTTATAAAATTTCAAAAAGTGGGTACTACTATTCATAACAGCTACTTTGATTGGTCACGGTGTGTTAGAATCTCGAAGTTGTGTACAACACACGCTACTATATTATTCAAAGAGAATCGTACCGTGAAAGCTTGGGTTGTTACATTATCCCCTCCTTCAAATAATTTCATCCTCAAAATTTCTTGAAAATTACTGTATAAAAAGACTCGGGTGGGTCTTCATCATAAGTTCCTCAGGTCCCCACGTTACCTCTTCCATCTCATGGTTCCTCCATAGAACTTTTACCAGACAGTCATCTGGTTTCTTAGCACTTGTTCTCTCGTATCAAGAATCCTGATGGGCTCTTCACAATAATATAGATTGAGTTCCAATTCTAATTCCTTGTAAGTGAGTACATGCGTTGGGTTAGGCATGTATTTTCTCAATAGTGATACATGGAACATATAGTGAACTTTGGAGAGACTTGGTGGTATTTCCAAATGGTAAGCTACAGTCCCAATTCGTTCTAGAATTTTGAAAGGTCCGATATACCTGGGACTCAATTTAACCTTCTTACCGGAACTTATAACTCCCTTCCATGGAGATACCTTTAAGAAAACATGATCTCCTACCTGGAATTCCAAATCCTTCCTTCGGTTATCAGCATAGGTCTTCTGCCTACTTTGAGCTGCTTTGATGTAGTTTTGGATTACCTTTACCTTTTCCATCGTTTCCTCCACCAGTTCGGGGCCTACAAGTTTTCTTTCACCAACGTCATCCCAACAGGTTGGTGTGCAACATCTCTTTCCATATAACGCTTAATATGGTTCCATCTGAATACTTGAATGAAAGCTATTGTTATAGGAAAATTCCACCAGAGGTAAATATTGATCCCACATACCCAGAAAGTCAAGTGAGAAAGATCTCAACATGTCTTCTAAGGTTTGAATAGTCTGTTCTGATTGTCCATCAGTTTGGGGGTGGTAGGTAGTGCTCAAATGGAGTTCAGTATCTAGGGATTTATGAAGACTTTTCCAGAATCTTGATGTAAAACAGGGATCATGATCTAAAACAATTGATAGGGGTACTCCATGAAGCCTCACAACTTCATTAATATATAGTCTTTCTGGACGTTCAAGTGGTAGATCCTCTCTTATAGCAAGAAAATGTGCTGATTTGGTAAGATGATCAACAATAACCCATATTGCATCGTTCCTTCTAGGAGTCTTTGGTAGCCCCATGAAAAATTCCATCGTGATATTATCCCATTTCCACTCAGGTATGGGAAGAGGTTCCAATACACCACCAGGATGTTGCCTTACAACTTTCAATTATTGAAAAACCATACATCTTGACACAAAATCAGCAATCTCCCTCTTCATGTTGTCCCACAAAAAATGTTCCTTCAAAACTCGATACATTTTGGTGCTCCCAGGGTGTATAGAGAAATTGGAACTATGAGCATCGTCCAACAATTCCCTTTTTAGATCAGTTATATCAAGAACACAAAGTCTCTTCCCAAAATTCAAAATTCCATCTTCATACACAAAGTCATTCAATCTCCCATCATTCACAACATTAATATTCTTTCGAAATTCTTCATCATTAGTCTGAGAACTCTTTATCCTTTCTAGTAAAGATGGTTTGGCAACCATTTGAAAATGTATCGATGTTTCACCTTCCATGGATATTCCCATATCCAACTTTACTAGATCCATGAAAATAGGATCCCTCTCAAATCTCATCTTGTTCAAAACTCCATGATCCTTTCTGCTCAAAGCATCTGCCACCTTATTTTCCTTCCCCGGGTGGTAGTGTATCGTGCAATCATAATCCTTGAGTTGTTCGAGCCATTGACTTTGCCTCATGTTGAGTTATTTCTGTGAGAAAATATACTTCAAACTATTGTGATCGGTATATATCTCACATTTTAACCATAGAGATAATGTCTCCATATCTTCAAAGAAAAGATCACAACCGCTAACTCGAGATCATGAGTAGGATAGTTTTTCTCATGAATTTTCAACTATCGTGATGCATAGGCAATAACCCTATCAGTCTGCATAAGGACACAACCAAGTCCTTTCTTAGATTCATCACTATAAATAACGAACCCATCATTCCCTGATGGTAGATTCAATAAAGGAGAATTGACTAATCATCACTTCATTTATTCGAAACATTCTTCACACTCTTTTTTTTCCAAACAAATTTAACCCCTTTACGTGTGAGCTTTGTTAATGGGTTTGCCAATCGGGCGAAAATCTGGATAAAACATCGATAATAACCAGCTAAACCAATAAAACTACATACCTCAGTTATACTCATCGGTGCTAGACATTATTGGATTGCTCTTGTCTTAGAAGGATCAGAAAAAATTCCATCTTTAGCGACAATATGGCCAAGAAAAGAAATATCCTGAATCCAGAATTCACACTTGCTAAACTTCCCATATAATTCATGTCTTCTAAGAGTCTTCAGGATAATGCGCAAGTGATTTTCATGATCCTCGTAGATTTTGGAGTATACCAAGATATCATCAATAAATACCACCACAAAATCATCAAGATATTCCTTGAAAAGTATATTCATTAGATCCATGAATACAGAGGGTGCATTAGTCAATCTAAAAGGCATTATTGTAAACTCGTAATGCCCGTACCTGATTCGAAATGCTATCTTCGGAATGTATTCCTTCTTCACACACAACTGATGGTATCCAGATCGAAGGTTAATCTTTTAAAAGTATTGATATCCATGTAGTTTGTTGAATAAATCATCAATGCGAGGTAGTGGATACTTTTTATTTATTGTTATAACATTGATCTCCCTGTAGTCGATACATAACCTTATAGATCCATATTTATTTTTAACAAAAAGGATAGGGGATCCCCATGGAGAAATAATAGGGCGAATAAATCTCTGATTACTCAATTTATCTAGTTGTTTCTTTAGTTCAACTAATTTCATAGTGGGCATTATATAAGGGGTCTTCGATATAGGCCTTGAACCAAGAAATAAATCAATGTAAAACTCAATTTCTCGTTCTGGAGGATATCCAGGTAAATATTCTAGAAACACATCAACATATTCTATCACAATTAGTACATCCTCTATTTGAACATTCCTTTCATCAACCACAGTCATTTCATTCTCTTCCTCCCCAATAATTGAATTTAGTTGAGCTACTGGGGGCGGATCTAGATAAGAATTAGGTGGTGACGATTCTGCTCTAAAGATAAAGTGTTCCTTATCAATATCATCAAAAATCGTAACCTCCTTCTTCTTATAATAAATATTCACATCATGGTTTGAAATCCAATCCATACCAAGGATTATATCAAATTCAATCATGGGTATGAAGATGAGATCAGCAGATAAAGAACATTTATGTGCTCTAATGGGGGATGATTCACAAACTTTTGATGCAATGATACTTCCCTTAGGTGTTTTGACTAACAACTCCATTGTTAAATCAAATTGGCAATATATAATTTTCATAGAAAATTGGGAAGATATGAAACAATGTGATGATCTAGAATCAAATAAATCATTTTCTAAACTTGAGGAAACCATTAAATCACCTGCCACCATGTCTTTCGGGGCTTCAAACTCAGTAGTAGTGATTGCATAAACTTGGCCTTGATCCCTTTGCCTTTTCTGAGGTAAGTTTCCCTGATGCTTAGGACATTAATTTGGATAATGTCCCATCTCTCTGAAATTTTAGCATTGAACATTGGTATCATCTTTATTTACTTTACAATCACTAGGTAGATGACCTTTCTGTCCACATTTGTAGCATACTACTTTTCCTTTTAGACAGGCACCAGGGTGCTTCCTTCCACAATTATCATAGGGTGAAAATTCAATTCTTCCCTACTTCCCTGTTTCCTTATTTCCTTTCCCAGAGTGTTCAACAGATCTCTTCTTCTTTTTATTTGATTTAAATTCATAAGACTTAGAGAATTCCTTTTCTGTCTTGATAGCACAGGAGACAATATCTTCGTATGATGAGAAGGATTGTGATACTAATGCTCGACAGAGAAATGGTTTTAACCCATCAAAGAAATGATCAATCATACTTTTTGGGTTACGTATATAATCTGCAGCATGCCTCCCTAACCTTGTAAAGTTATCCTCACACTTTGCGACATTCTCATCCTCTTTTTGGCTCAGACTCAGAAATTGGCTTTTCATATCTGCTCGATGGTCATGAGGAAAGTATTTTTCTAAAAACAGATCTTTAAAATACCTCCATTCCATATTTGATACTTCATCATCCTCCTTTGTGTTTTGAATCAATGAACCCCATTGATCAACATCTCCAGTGAGGCGGTAAACAGCCACGAAAACTTTTTCCCTTTCACTACTCCCCAAGGCATGGAATATTTTCTCTAAAGAATTTATCTATTGCTCAGATACTAAGGGATTTCTACTCCCATTTAATGTCGGTGGTTGTTTCCTCATGAAGCGATCTAACATTGATACTCCACGATGTGGATCTGGGTGCTCTATACGGGTAAGGTTATTATTCATAACCTGAGTGAGTTATCCCAGTATGGTGATTAGCTGATCAGCACCAGTTGCATCACCAGATCCACTATAATTATCTTGAGCAGGAGGGAAATACCTACATGGAGTACGTGCATTGATACAGTTTCAATTCCTTCAACTAGGTGCCATTTCTAAAGAATGGCATAAACTAGATCAATTTATGAATCAAAATACATAATTCCATACTTGTAAAACACTTAACATAAATTGAACTATTTATGGATATAATCCATAATCATAAAAAATGTTTTCTTTGAGGAAGTATATAATCATAAACACTTCATAATGGTTTGTAAAGAAAATGAGAATTATCCTAAGCATATCTCCCAGGAGTGTCGTAACCAAGAGTGCAACAAAGCCCATTGTTGTGCACCAGTTCCCGTTCGAGTCTAGCTCAAAGCGGTGTTTTTGGGTTTTACCCCTAGGTACA
Organism: Viscum album; assembly: GCA_963277665.1. Classification (NCBI taxonomy): domain Eukaryota; kingdom Viridiplantae; phylum Streptophyta; class Magnoliopsida; order Santalales; family Viscaceae; genus Viscum; species Viscum album. The sequence continues at coordinate 19,374,402 of OY728159.1, read as the reverse complement.
TCTGTGTCAGAGCCACCTCTACCTGCACGTATCCAGACAGGGATGTATTGCTTGGAAAACTCACAAAATCTCTATAATACCAAAATTCTAGGAAGTTCTTCTATACTAATCCTCAAATTCTATCTTAGGGCTATGTGCTCTAATCAGAGTTTATCTAAATCTAGTTTCCATGGTTTGTACTAAACTTCCTCTGATACCAACTATAACACCCCAAACCCAGTTACCCGGAGTCGGTGCATTATTACATAACATTGGCATGATCAAAAAAGATCAAGTCTCGAAAGACCGATCAATTTAGTATTATTGGAAACAATATTCATACATAAGTTCAAGTTTACAACTTGGAAAGAAATACAAGACGAATTTATTCCATTGGAAACATCCAAGCCTCCAAAATAATGCCTACAAGTCACTCATAACTAACTTCTTCATATCCTGGGAAAATGAAACATAAGAAATGGGTGATCTCAAATGCTCAGTAAGGGTAAACAATACAATAGAAGATAACATAAATATTAAGCATGGTGAATAATTGAAACCACATGCCTTTACCAATAATAAACATGAATAATTTTATGGCAGGAATATGAACTGATTAAATAATGCCATAATAAAACACAATAATTGGTATTCTACTAGTCTAATGACCACATGAACCATCAATATTATTTTCATAATGAGGGAATGTATAATGCCGGACATTCTGAATCATTTTGTCAAGGCCTCAGCCAAGACGTCTAAAAATGATTAAGGCCTCGACCAAAACCATAAATCAAAATTTGAAAGGACCTCGCCCAATTCCACATCTAGTTGTCTTATGAGACCTACAGATTCATCGAGGAGCTATAGCGGGCTCCACCTATCACTTACTATGTCCAATACATTCCTCATATGAAAAGGTTTAAACATATCATAAACATTCGTATTAAAACTAGCATACGAAATGTCAATACTTTAACCATAAACCATGAACGGTATAAAAATTGCACATCCATAGTCAAAAATATCACAAAACCATCAATACAATATGGAAGTTTTCTATCATCATAAATCAACTCCAAATAAACTTAAAATCCATCAAAGGATGTTGACATAGATGAAATCAAAACTCTTTTTTGAGAAATATCTCTTTATATTTTGAAATCATTTAAGAGTCGAATAATTATAAAATAAAACATTTACTTTGAAAATATTCTTATAATATTGTAAGGTAATCTTTTACAAGTTTATAATGGTAGAAAATATCCACACCCTTCGTATAAGTTAAAAAAAATACATTCTTACCTTAATTTTGTTGAAAAGGTTAAAAAGGACCTTGTTTGGAAAACGACGGAAAGATTCCTTTACAAACATCTTATAAATAGTCAAAAAAGGTATAAATGACTTTAACCCATATTCTGTAAAATAGTAAGAATGTTTTAAAATACATTTTTAAGAAATATGGATGTGGATGATAAAGAGGCCCCAGTAGATAATTATGTATAAACAACCTCAGATAATGAAGAGATTGTGAAATAAACCCTTACATTTTACTTTTCCTTGGTTGAGGTTAGGTTAAACTCTTGTATAATGGTGAAATAATTTTTACTAAATTATACAATAATCATATACATTAATATGATATCATATATGATATTTTAACATTGATTTGTTAATAATATCTTAGTATTATCATCGTTTTGGGTGTTAACGAATTCGTTTTTCTTTATATTATTTGTTACATAAGCCATGTTTGTTATGGATAGGTTGTATATTATTCATATACATAATTATATCAAGTCCTTAAACATTATTTTTAACCATAAAATGAGAATTATACTTCCATGGATACAATGGGGAATGAATCTCATCGCGTTCGTGGAGACGGTAGTCCGTACGTACGCACGAGCGACAATATCACTATTTTGATATTAAAATAATGTATAATTGGATGGTATATCATATATACAGAATCATTATAATGTTATATTTATTATTTACATTAATTACACATCATTATTATACTCATACAAATAATAATGTATTGAAGAACAATTACACCACGACGTGGAGACAGTAGGCCGTACGTACGCACATATGGTGACATGTCATTCAAAGGATGGATAAAATACTGAATATGGTTGTAAAATATTTATAATAATATCAAATTATATATAAGATACTGGGGTTATTATTTTATAAAGGAAATAACCAATAAATAAGAAGTTGAAGAAGAAAGGAACTTGAAAAAGGGTGGAGAAAACATTACATCTTCTTCGGGTTCTTCCTTTTGATTTGATCAAACGGGATCCTTAGGTTGGATTTATGACTAAAATAAGGCTTCTAGAATTAAGTTAGGATAGTTGATATGGTATTTGGGTAGAGTTTGTCCAAACCAAAAGGATTTTAAGGTATGAATAATTGGTTAGAAGTGGTGTCCTTTTATAAGGTGGAGGAGGGGCTCTTTAAGAAAAACTTAAAGTATTAATTTATAATAAATTCATATTCAGTTTATAATAGATCAGAAGTGTATTATTAAAAGTATAAGGTGGGGATTGTCTAAATAATTTCAACCAATAGATTTTAGACAGGTTTGGGTCACTATATTAACCTTATCATTTATATTTAACTGTTAGTTAAATAGTTTGACATTTACCATGTCATTTTGTATTTTTATATTATATAGTTAATAAACTTACTATATACATCCAAGAGACCCCCAAAGTGGTCCATTAATGATAAAACTATCATGATATTAGTCATTTGGCCTAAACATATATTTTTAAGAATATAATATCAATTAATAATAAAATATTTGTTTTAAAAACTAATTTATGTCAATTTTGACAATATTTAATAATTTATTTATGTTAAAGTTTTACCAACTTTATTAATTCAAAAAAAAATTCATTTAAGTAATCCTAACATGTCATATTAACCCATAAAATTATTTTATGGCATCGAAACATTCAAATTATATTTATTTTAAAAATTATAATACTAATTATTTGATTCTTTCATTAATAAGGAAAATTCTGCATCATTATTGTGTCATAGATAAATCTTATTATTCAATGTATAAAAATTATAAATATAATAAAATTATGTAGGAAATATTTTTATATTTCTAATGAATATTTAGTCTAAAATATAACATATATAACCCTATGTAAAAATTGTTTTTCTAAAAGATATATGCTTCTGTCATTTTTGTATTTACTTTAACTTAATTAATATAAAGTATCATTATCAGTTACAAGTGGATACATGGGGTACCAAAATAGACCCAAAGATACCCATGGTCAGACATGTATCAACCAATAGGGTTAGGACACATTTTAGGGTAATTTATTATTATTATAATATTATTTTTACCCTTATTTACCGGATTTACCTTTTAACCAAGGTAAATACAATTTTTACCGAACTAATTATTCAAAATGTCTAAAAATTAAATTTAACTATTTACACAATTTGAACCTCCTGATTATAAATATGAAATCCATTTTTCTAAATTCAAAACATAGAAGTGGTAGAAATTAATTTAAAATGAATTCTCGCTGTCAAAAGAAAAAGCGTGTTTTTAAGAAATAATAACTATCAAAAGATTGACACTTGTTTATGTCCGGTTTAATTGTGAAATTATGTCCAATGACCAAAATTGTATTAAATGGTAAAAATATATTCTAAATATACTTTAAAACCACTCAAATTAATAATTTATCACGATTAATTATTTCGATTTAAAAAGTTGTTTTTAATTAAAATTTAGTAATTTTAACTATTCATCAAAATATAAAAGTTATCTGAAAAGTACCAAAATTTCACCCTAATCTAATTTAGATATTCTGAATCCAAAAATGAAGTTAATTTTGAGAGATAGAATTTTTAAAATTTCAAAAGTGGGTATTACTATTCATAACGACTATTTTGATTGGTCGCGGTGTGTTAGAGTCTCGAAGTTGCGTACAACACACACTACTGTATTATTCAAAGAGAATCGTATCGTGGAAGCTTGGGTTGTTACATTCTCCCCTCCTTCAAATAATTTCTCCCTCGAAATTTCTAGAAAATTACTGTATAAGAAGAATCGGGTGGTTCTTCATCATAAGTTCCTCAGGTCCCCACATTGTCTCTTCCATCTTATGGTTCCTCCATAGAACTTTTACCAGATGAGTCATCTGGTTTCTTAGAACTTGTTCTCTCATATCAAGAATCCTGATGGGCTCTTCACAATGAGATATATCGGGTACTAGTTCTAATTACTCGTAAGTGAGTACATGCGTTGGGCCATACATGTATTTTCTCAATAGTGATACGTGGAACACATCATGAACTTTGGAGAGACTTGGTGGTATTTCCAAATGGTAATCTATAGTCCCAATTCGTTCTAGAATTTCAAAAGGTCTAATATACCTGGGACTCAATTTACCCTTCTTAACGAAACGTATAACTCCCTTCCATGGAGATACCTTTAAGAAAACATGATCTCCTACCTGGAATTCCAAATCCTTACTTCGATTATCGGCATAGCTCTTCTGCCTAATTTGAGCTGCTTTAATGTGGTTTTGGATTACCTTTACCTTTTCCATCATTTCCTCCACCAGTTCTGGGACTACAAGTTTTATTTCAGCAATGTCATCCCAACAGGTTGGTGTGCGACATCTCTTTCCATATAACGCTTCATATGGTGCCATCCAAATACTTGAATGGAAGATATTGTTATAGGAAAATTCCACCATAGGTAAATATTGATCCCACACACCGTGAAAGTCACGTGAGAAAGATCTCAACATGTCTTCTAAGGTTTGAATAGTCCGTTCTGATTGTCCATCAGTTTGGTGGTGGTATGCAGTGTTCAAATAGAGTTCAGCATCCAGGGATTTCTGAAGACTTTTCCAGAATCTTGATGTAAAATAGGGATCACGATCTGAAACAATTGATAGGGGTACTCCATGAAGCCTCACAAATTCATTAATATATAGTCTTGCTGGACGTTCAAGTGGTAGATGCTCTCTTATAGCAATAAAATGTGCTGACTTGGTAAGATGATCAATAATAACCCATATTGCATTGTTACTTCTAGGAGTCTTTGGTAGCCCCATGAAAAAGTCCATCATGATATTATCCCATTTCCACTCAGGTATGGGAAGAGGTTGAAATACACCACCAGGCTGTTGCCTTCCAGCTTTCACTTGCTCACAAACCATACATCTTGACACAAAATCAGCAATCTCCCTCTTCATGTTGTCCCACAAAAAACATTCCTTCAAAACTCTATACATTTTGGTTCTCCCAGGGTGTATAGAGAAATTGGAACTATGAGCATCGTCCAACAATTCCATTTTTAGATCAGGTATATTAGGAACACAAAGTCTCTTCCCAAATTTCAAAATTCCATCTTCATGCACAAAGTAATTCAATCTCCCATCATTCACAGCTTTAATCTTCTTTCGAAATTTTTCATCATCGGTCTGAGAACTCTTTATCCTTTCTAATAAAGATGGTTTTACAAGCATTTAAAAAAGTATCGATGTTTCACCTTCCATGGTTATTCCCATATCCAACTTTACTAGATCCATGAAAATAGGATCCCTATCAACTCTCATCTTGTTCAAAAATCCATGATCCTTTCTGCTCAAAGAATATTCCACCTTATTTTCCTTCCCCGGGTGGTAGTGTATCATGCAATCATAATCCTTGAGTATTTAGAGCCATCGCCTTCACCTCATGTTGAGTTCTTTCTGTGAGAAAATATACTTCAAACTCTTGTGATCGGTATATATCTCACATTTTTCACCATAGAGATAATGTCTCCATATCTTCAAAGAAAAGATCACATCCACTAACTCGAGATCATGAGTAGGATAGTTTTTCCCATGAAATTTCAACTATCATGATGCATAGGCAATAAACCTATCATTCTACATAAGGACACAACGAATTCCTTTCTTCGATGCATCATTATAAATAATGAACTCATCAATCCCAGATGGTAGAGTCAATATAGGAGCATTGACTAATCTTTACTTCAGTTATTCGAAACATTATTTACACTTATTTTTCCAAACAAATTTAACCCATTTACGTGTGATATTTGTTAATGGGTTAGCCAATCAAGTGAAATTATAGACGAAACATCGATAATAAACTAATAAACCAATACAATTGCGTACCTCAGTTATACTCGTCAGTGCTGGCCATTATTGGATTGCTCTTGTCTTAGAAGGATCAACAGAAATTCCATATTTAGAGACAATATGGACAAGAAAGGAAATATCCTAAAGCCAGAATTCACACTTGCTAAACTTCCCATATAATTCATGTCTTCTAAGAGTCTTCAGGATAATGCACAAGTTATTTTCATGATCCTCGTAGCTTTTAGAGTATACCAAGATAACATAAATAAATACCACCACAAAATCATCGAGATATTCCTTGAAAAATCCATTCATTAGATCAATGAATACAGAGGGTGCATTAGTCAATCTAAAAGGCATTATTGTAAACTCGTAATGCCTATACCTGGTTCAAAATGCTGTATTCGGAATGTCTTCCTTTTTCACACACAACTGATGGTATCCAGATCGAAGGTTAATCTTTGAAAAGTATTGAGATCCATGTAGTTGGTTGAATAAATCACCAATGCGATGTAGGGGATACTTGTTCTTTATTGTTATAGCATTGATATCCCTGTAGTCGATACATAACCTCATAGATCCATATTTCTTTTTAACAAAAAGGACAGGGGTTCCCCATGGAGAAAAACTAGGGAGAATAAATCTCTTATTACTGAATTTCTCTAGTTGTTTCTTTAGTTCAACTAATTCCACAGTTTCCATTCTATAAGGGTTCTTCAGTATAGGCCTTGAACCAGGAAATAAATCAATGGAAAACTCAATTTCTTATTCTGGAGGATGTCTAGGTAAATCTTCTGGAAACACATCCACATATTCTCTCAAAATAGATACATCCTCTATTTGAACATTCTTTTCATCAACCACAATCATTTCATTCTCTTCCTCCCAAATAATTGAATTTAGTTGAGCTACTGGGGGTGGATCTAGATAAGAATTAGGTGGTGAAGATTCTGCTCTAAAGATAAGGTGTTCCTTATCATTATCATCAAAAATCGTAACCTCCTTCTTCTTACAATAAATATTCGCATCATGATCCAAAATATAATCCATACCAAGGATTATATCAAATTCAATCATGGGTATGATGATGAGATTAGAGGATAAAGAACATTTATGTGCTCTAATGGGAGATGATTCACAAAACTTTGTTGCAATGATACTTCCATTAGGTGTTTTGACTGACAACTCCCTTGTTAAATCAAATTGGAAATATCTAATTTTATTAGCAAACTGGGAAGATATGAAATAATGTGATGATACAGAATAAAATAAAGCATTTTTTAAACTTGAGGAAACCATTAAATCACCTGCCACCATGTCTTTCGGGGCTTCAACCTCAGCAGTAGTGATTGCATAAACTTGGAATTGATCCCTTTGCCTTTTCTGAGGTAAGTTTCCCTGACACTTATGACATTCATTTGCATAATGTCCCATCTCTCTGCAATTATAGCATTGACCATTTCTAGAGTATTTATTTCCTTTACAATCACCAGATAGATGACCTTTCTGTGCATATTTGTCGCATACTCCTTTTCCTTTTAGATAGGCACCAGGGTGCTTCCTTCCACAATTATCACAGGGTAAAAATTAAATTCTTCCCTTATTCCGTGTTTCCTTATTTCCTTTCCCAGAGTGTTCAACATATCTCTTCTTCTCTTTCTTTGATTGAAAGTCACAAGACTTAGAGAATTCCTTTTCTGTCTTGATAGCACACGAGACAATATCTTCGTATGATGAGAAGGATTGTGATACTAATTCTCGAAAAAGAAATGGTTTTAACCCTTCAAAGAAATGATCAATATTACTTCTTGGGTTATGTATATAATCTGCCGCATGCCTCACTAACCTTGTAAAGTTAGCCTCATACTTTGCGACATTCTCATCCTCCTTTTGTCTCAGACTCAGAAATTTCCTTCCCATATCTGCTCGATGGTCACGAGGAAAGTATTTTTCTAAAAATAGATCTTTGAACTCCCTCCATTCCATATTTCATATTTCATCATCCTACTTCGTGTTTTGAATCAATGACCACCAATGATCATTATATCCAGTGAGGTTGTAAACTGCCATTATAACTTTTTCCCTTTCACTAATCCCCATGGCATGGAATATTTTCTCTAAAGAATTTAACTATCGCTCAGATACTAAGGGATTTGTACTCCAATTTAATGTCGGTGGTTGTTACCTCATGAAACGATCTAACATTGATCCTCCACGCTGTGGATCTGGGTGCTCTATACGGGTAAGGTTATTTTTCATAACCTGAGTGAGTTGTCCCAGTATGGTGATTAGCTGATCAGCACCAGTTGCATCACCAGCTCCACTATAATTATCTTGATCAGGAGAGAAATCCCTACATGGAGTGCATGCATAGATACAGTTTCAATTCCTTCAACTAGTTACCATTTCTAAAGAATGGCATAAACTAAATCGATTTATGAATCAAAATACATAATTTCATACTTGTAAAACACTTAACATAAATTGAACTATTTATGGATATAATCCATAATCATAAAAAAATGTTTTCTTTGAGGAAGCATATACTCATAAACCCTTCGTAATGGTTTGTAAATAAAATGAGAATTATCCTAAGAATATCCCCCAAAAGTGTCGTAACCAAGAGTGCAGTAAGGCCCGTTGTCGTGCACCAGTTCCCATTCGAGTCTAGCTCAAAGCGCTGTTTTCGGGTTTTACCCCTAGGTACATCAGTGTTAGAACCACCTCTACCTGCACGTATCCAGATAGGGATGTATTGCTTGGAAAACTCACAAAATCTCTACAATACCAAAATTCTAGGAAGTACTTCTATACTAATCCTCAAATTTTATCTTAGGGCTATGTTCTCTAATTAGAGTTTATCTAAATCTATTTACAAGGTTTGTACTAAACTTCCTCTGATACCAACTGTAACGCCCCGACCCCAGTTACCTGGAGTCAGTGCATTATTACATAACATTTGCATGATCACAAAAGATCAAGTCTCGAAAGACCGATCAGTTTAGTATTATTGGAAACAAGATTCATACATAAGTTCAACTTTACAACTTGAAAAGAAATACAAGACGAATTTATTCCATTGGAAACATTCAAGCCTCCTAAATAATTCCTACAAGTCACTTATAACTAACCTCTTTATATCCTGGGAAAATGAAACATAAGAAATGGGTGAGCTCAAATGCTCAGTAAGGGTAAACAATACAACAGAAGATAACATAAATTTTAAGCATGGTGAATAATTGAAACCACATTCCTTTACCAATAATAAACATGAATACTTTTATGGCAGGAATATGAGATGAGTAAATAACTCCATAATAAAACATAATCATTGGTATTCTACTATTCTAATGACCACATGAACCATCAATATTATTTTCATAATGAGGGAATGTATAATGCCGGACATTCTGAATCATTTTGTTAAGGCCTCAGCCAAGACGTCTAAAAATGATTAAGGCCTCGAACAAAACCATAAATCAAATTGGGAAAGGACCTCGGCCAATTCCTCGTCTAGTTGTCTCATGAGACCTACTGATGCATCGAGGAGCTATAGCGGGCTCCACCCATCACTTACTAAGTCCAATACATTCCTCATATGAAAAGGTTTAAACATATCATAAACATTCGTATTAAAACTAGCATATGAAATGTCAATACTTTAACCACAAACAATGAATGGTATAAAAATAGAACATCCACAGTAAAACAAATCACAAAACCTTCAATACAATATGGAAGTTTTGTATCATCATAAATCAACTCCAAATAAACTTAAAATCCATCAAAGGATGTTGACATAGATGAAATCAAAACTCTTTTTAGAGAAATATCTCTTTATATTTTGAAATCATTTAAGAGTCACATAATTATAAAATAAAACATTTAATTTGAAAATATTCTTATAAGATTGTAAGGGAAGCTTCGACGAGTTTATAATGGTAGAAAATATCCACACCCGCCGTATAAGTTAAAAAATACATTCTTACCTTAATTTTGTCGAAAAGGTTAAAAAGGACCTTGTTTGGAAAACGACGGAAATATTCCTTTACAAACATCTTATAAAAAGTAAAACAAAGGTATAAATGACTTTTACCCATATTCTGTAAAATAGTAAGAATGTTTTTACATACATTTTTAAGAAACCTGGATGTGGATGATAAAGAGGTCCTAGTAGATAATTATGTATAAACAACCTTAGATAATGAAGAGATTGTGAAATAAACCCTTTACTTGTACTTTTACTTGGTTGAGGTTAGTTTAAACTCCTATATAATGGTGAAATAATTGTTACTAAATTATAAAAAAATCATATACATTAATATGATATCATATATGATATTTTAACATTGATTTGTTAATAATATCTTAGTATTATCATCCTTTCGGGTGTTAACGAATTCATTTTTATTTGTATTATTTGTTACATAATCCGTGTTTGTTATGGATAGGTTGTATATTATTCATATACAGAATTATATCAAGTCCTTAAAAATTATTTTTAATCATCAAATGAGAATTATACTTGCATGGATACGATGGGGAATGAATCTCATCGCGTTCGTGGAGACGGTAGTCCATACGTACGCACAAGCTACAATATCACTCTTTTGATATTAAAATAATGTATAATTGGATGATATATCATATATACAGAATCATTATCATGTTATATTTATTATTTAAATGAATTACACATCATTATTATACCCATAAAAATAATAATGTATTGAATAACAATTACACCACGGCGTGGAGACGGTAGGCCGTACCTACGCACGTATGGTGACATGTCATTCAAAGGATGGATAGAATAATGAATATGGTTGTACCATATTTATAATAACATAAAAGTATATATAATATAATGGAGTTATTATTTTAGAAAGGAAATAACCAATAAAGAATAATTTGAAGAAGAAAGGAACTTGAAAAAGGGTGGTGAAAACATTACCTCTTCTTCGGGTTCTTCCTTTTGATTGATCAAACGGGATCCATAGGTTGGATTTATGACTAAAGTAAGGCTTCTAGGAGTAATTAAGGATAGTTGAAAGGGTATTTGGGCAGAGTTTGGATAAACAAAAAGCCTTTTAAGGTATGAAAAATTGGTTAGAAGTGGTGTCCTTTTATAAGGTGGAGGAGGGGCTCTTTAGAAAAAACTTAAAGTATTAATTTATAATAAATTCATATTCAGTTTCTAATGGATAAAAAGTGTATTATTAAAATTATAAGGTGGTTATGGGTCGAAATAATTTCAACCAATAGATTTTAGATAGGTTTGGGTTACTATATTAACCTTATCATTTATATTTAACTCTTAGTTAAATAGTTTGACATTTACCATGTCACTTTGTATTTTTATATTATATAGTTAATAAACTTACTATATACATCCAAGAGACCCTTAAGTGGTCCATTAATGATAAACCTATCATGATATAAGTACTTTGGCAGAAACTTATATTTTTAGTAATATAATATCAATTAATAATATAATATTTGTTTTAAAAACTAATTTATGTCAATTTTGACAATATTTAATAATTGATTTATGTTAAAGTCTTAAAAACTTTATTAATTGGAAACAAATTCATTTAAGAAATAATAACATGTCATATTAACCCATAAAATTCGTTTATGGCATCAAAACTTTCAAATTATATTTATTTTAACATTTATAATACTGATTATTTGATTCTTTCATTAATAAGGAAAATACTGCATCATTATTGTGTCATAAATAAATATTATTATTAAATGTCTAAAAAATATAAATAAAATACCATTATGTAGGAAATATTTTTATCTTTATAATGAATATTTATAGTTGAAAATGTAACATATATAACCCTATGTAAAAATTGTTTTTCTAAAAGATATATGCTTCTCTCATTTTTGTATTTACTTTAACTTAATTAATATAATGTGTCATTATCACTTACAAGTAGATACATGGGGTCCCAAAATCGACCCAAAGATGACCATGGTCGTAAATGTATCAACCAATAGGGTTATGACACATTTTAGGGTAATTTATTATTATTATAATATTATTTTTACCCTTATTTACCGGATTCACCCTTTAACCATGGTAAATAAAATATTTACCGAAGTAATTATTCAAAATGTCTAAAAATAAAAGATACCTATTTACACAATTTGGGCCTACTGATTATAAATATGAAATAAATTTTTCTAAATTCAAAACAAAGAAGTGGTATAAATTAATTTAAAATGAATTCCCGCTGTCAAAACAAAAAGCGTGTTTTTAAGAAATAATAACTATCAAAAGATTGACACTTGTTTATGTCCGGTTTAATTGTGAAATTATGTACAATGACCAAAATTGTATTAAATGGTTAAAATATATTCTAAATATACTTTAAAATCACTCAAATTCATAATTTATCACTATTAAGTATTTCGATTAAAAATGTTGTTTTTAATTAAAATTTAGTAATTTTCACTATTTATCAAAATATATAAGTTATCCGAAAAGTACCAAAATTTCACCCTAAGATAATTTCAATATTACGAATCCAAAAATGAAGTTCATTTTGAGAGATAAAATTTATAAAATTTTAAAAGTGGGTATTACTATCCAGAACAGCTACTTTGATTGGTCGCGGTGTATTAGAATCTCGAAGTTGTGTACAACACACGCTACTATATTATTCAAAGAAAATTGTACTGTGGAAGCTTGGGGTGTTACATTATGAATCCTAAATTTATAAAATTTAATGGAAAATGATATTTTAAGGATAACCTATCATATTCCATGTCCCAATGTACCCTCATGATGGACCCATTCAATAAGAAATAGGTGGAAAACATAGGTAATTTATAAAGACCATGGTGGGATCATCCTATATATTGTATAGTTGTATGATAGTAAAATAATTAGTAGGATATTAAGTCCTTAAAACCCAATTATGTCAAAAATTAATCTCTAATAAATTTAAATTTTCAATCATTGACATTAAAAAAAGGAAGGAAGCATGAGAACAAGTGGTTCTTCAACTTCTTTACTAGATGGAAAGGTATATCATAATCTCTATATATTCCAGTGTCATAGGTGGAACTAATATAGAATGGTTTAGATAACCTAAATTATGAGAAATTTTTTTTTGATCCATTTTAAATAACCAATTTTGTTTTGGGAGTTTATAGACACAATATAATTCTTAGAGTATTCCATTTGGTGAACGAGGGACAACTCTTAGCCCATGTCGTCTACTCAGGGATGAAGGTATGAATAACTAGAAAATGTTGTAATTATGATTAATATATCCTTAAAAACTAATTTTACCCCCCAATATTTTTATTTATCATCACATCCCATATTGAAACAACAATAAAAAATCACTCTCATCCAAAGGAAGGAAATGATCAACGTCTCCCATTACATGAATACCGGTGAAAAAAATATACCTAAAAAATAATTTGATGATAAATATTTATAACCATGTAATATAATAACTTCATGTTTCTTGAGTATAGTAATATTGATCAAGTCATCCTCAGTAATCTTCATGAATACTTCCCTTATCATGGGACGCTCGGCTACGCTGTCCAATATTTCATTGTCTTTAAAGATATCATTAAAAAAATGGTATATTTTTGAAAAGTGACATTTGGAAGTCCTATATCACAAGTAGAGCGTGTTTCCTCTATAAAAATAAAAGAGGAAGATGTTTGGTAAGAAGTTTCAACTAGTTGTGGTATAAAGTATAATAACTATATGAAAAATAAGATAGTTGAATGGGCTCATTCCATTCTTAGAGCACATCTTAATCATTGGATTATGGCCTTAACTCCCACTTCATAATTAAAAGGTAAATAATTAAATAAATCATAGAAATAAAACAATAACCATTGAAAATGGAATAGATTACAAGAATAATAAGTGTTACTGACTTCTAAACTAATCTTTAGAATTGTTAATGTAATTCACCTTGTATATTCTTTTATTGATTAAGATTATATATATATACTAGAATTACTATACATAACTAGGTATCAAGAGGTAGAGGCCACAAAATCGAAGGTAACTAGGGGTGACACAATCATATCTAATTACAACATTCCAACAACATCCTTTCTAAATCCATATACATTGCTATACCCTAAGGGAAAACACTCCAGTTAGTCCAATAATAATAATTAGGTTCCCTTGAATCCTACAAGGAACATATAATTTTAATAATATTAGAAGAATAGTTTGAAAGAGTATAATTTTTTGACCATCCAAAATGTGTATGAGACCAAATCAACTTAACCCACCACAAAAAAATATTCCTATAACATCTCCTCCGTAACCAAATCCATATATATCCCACATATTGGTTATAAATGACCTATCTAATAAAGAAAAAAATGTGTTGAATTGTTTAATTATAGCTTATAAGTATGATATCTTGAAATAGTTCGATGATATCCTGTCCAAAAATGCAATCCCCGACACTCTTAACAACTCAAAAAAGCTCATAGAAGCACATTCCATGTATCTTTTGAGCCCTTAAGAAATATAGATTGGTATAACTTCAAACATGGTATATCATGTGTATATTTCCCTTAATAAATTCCATGTGGTCATCTTATTTAAAAAAAAGAATAATATTCCATCATTAAGGGACACATCAAACCATTTTATATCTCAAGTTAGCTAGATAATGTCAATATTCATTATTCTCTTACTGATAATAGATCTGGTAGAAATGTTATACCAATATATTAAATATAATGCTTGAGTTACACTGAATATGATCTTCATCCCTCAATATTGACCATTTAGGGGTGTAAAAAAGGGAGAAAATTCCCCCATATAAGGATCAAACTCAAATCAATGTTCAAAGATCATATCTTCAACTCCAGGTTCATGGTGATCTACTTGGACAAATCATTTAATATTATGTTAATAAGATCATAGTTTCAAAACCATGTATTTGTACCATCATCATACCATAAATTCCTAATGTACCATATAAATATAATGGTCATGGTATCATGTGGTGATGGTCCCCCCTTTGACTCTTGGGAATCCCATTATTCTAATGCAGGATTATACAAGATAAATAGAGAGAAGCTAATGATAAATGGTGAAACATAGGTCAATACTCAAAGTGGATTCCAAAATGACCCCAATAAACCATTAAATATTACATATAAGGGATTATATATATATATCATTAATTTGACTGAGGCAACAAACCTATCACTCAAGAGTCTTCATAGGTCATAGGATTCATTGTCCTGTATCTACACGGTGATAACTGTAACAGTTGAGATGAGACTACCTAGGGGAATTAAAATTATAAATGATAAATAATCTATAAAATATTCTTCCCCTTGACCATAAAATCCATAAGAGACCTATGAATCATCACTAGGGTTAGAAAAAACATCCCCACTATAGAAACTATATAAAAATTCTCTTATGATATCACTTGAATATTAGGAAGTCAATACTTATTTTTTCCAAAAAAATTTCTAATAATATGGAGATTATATCCCGAATCATCTCAATAATGATTTATATAAACCATAACTCTTAGTAATTAGAGACACTTCCTCATCATACATAGAAAATAAAATTTCCCCCTTATTATCCCATAGTCTCGGGATCATTTTTCCATCTCCCACATGCACTGATAATGAATTAGTGTTAGAAGAATAGTATGAGCTTATATATTCCACAAATATTCAAGTAATAAATCTATACTACCATTTATAAACGTATATAGAAGAACATAGGTACATTAGGAATTTTTTTTCCACATTGATATGTGCCAAAATTTATCTATAAGAGTGGACAATTTTTTTTTGTTTCTTAAAGAATTTTTTTATTTTACTTTAATTATAAATAGATGCATGTGCTATATTATAATGTTGACACCAATTATTTCACATTATATAAAACCCATTATGGTTTCAAGAAGGAATTAAGTAGGATGTATCAATCCCATGCCACTATGGTCAAATATGATGTTAATAAGTTAAGTAAATACCAATTCATTATGGAGGTTAGATATCTAAAATGGATCTATAATATCATTCCGGTTAAGAATATAGATGGTAATAGCTTATTATTCATTGATTTTAGGGATCTCAATCACTAATACTTGAAGGATCACTTTCTATTATCAATCACAATGCTTCTACTTGATGCAACTGCATACTTCTGAAACATTTCTTTCATGGATGAGTACTCTGTGTATACTCAGATCATGATATCCCCTAAGAATGAGGAATCCACCAATTTCAAATTACCCCAAGGAATATTATTCTATCTAGTCATGCCTATCAGTTTAAATAATGTTTTCCACCTATTAGTTTACCATTCTTAGTATCTCTAAAATCATTATTGAAATATCATGAAATATTTTGTTGATGACCTGTGGTCAAATCCCAATAATTTCACAGTCATCTATCAAACCTCTAAATAGAATTTTTAAAATTGAAACATCACATAATGAGTATGATCCCCCTGATGTGTTTTTATGGTAAAATCAGGTAAATTCCATAGATTTATAGTACTCCACTTTGGCATCGAAGATAACCCTATGAATAATTTTGTGATCCTTGAAGTCCCACATCCTCAAAACCTGAAATAGTTGAGAGATATTTATGGATTAATTTTATACCTCATAAATTTCATATCCAATATACTATGCACTGACCCCCCCCATTATGTAGTTTTTGAATAAGGGAGTCACCTCTTAATGGGATGAGGACTTCTATGTATCCTTTAAAAATAACAATTGAATATCTAATAAACTAAAATGTTTTGCTGCCTCTTGTAAAAGGGAGGCCACACATTCTTTATGTGGACACTATGTAGATATTTTATATAAAAAATATCATATAAAAAAAGGATGAAAAATAAAATATTATCTATATTGACAATAATAAAATGTTGGATTATAAGACTCGATATTCCAACATTGAGAAGAACTGAATTACATTGATTTTTATTATAAAATAGTTGAGGAACTATTTGAATCACCATGTGGTCTTATTAGTCTTTATCGTCAATATTATTATGTATGTTCTCACCCATTTGATGTTTATTAAATGTTTGGATCCATTGGAAGTTAGATTGTATTAGTTCAATATCCAGTTTGTGTTATAGAATGAAATCAATGGGCGGGACCTAGACAATATTCTCATAGAACTCTCTAAACTGAAAATCAAACCATTGAATATCAAAGTCCTAGATGAATAGGTATTATGTTTCCTTGACATTCCCCTTAGACGTGACACATACTTTGATAGTTCCTCCCAATTTCCAACTGAAAAAATAATAGATGGCCCGAATCTCTATACAGTGGGTCTATGGGTTATCTTCATCTCCCAATCAATTTGATTTTACCTTATTCATTCATATTAAGTAAATACTGTACCAATAATGAGACAAAAACCAATCTCCCATCATAGGCCTGGAGTTGTAATTTTAACTCCATTTGGTACATTTAAATGTCAAATGGAACTCTAAATAGGTGATTATGAATATCTATGGTTAATATTCCATTGTGAGCAAAGGGTTGGATCCCCTTCTTGGTTTTATAAGGGAACTCAGGGAATAATTTCCCTTCATGACAACACTAATTAATATCCTACAATCATAGAATGCACATGTTGATGAACTAAACAATACCATGATGTCCTTGGATGATATAGTTATGATGAGATATTTTTTCATCACATAGTGCACAATGGTTTCCTTAGTCACACTCTACAATATAAAATAAATTGACAACATTAACGCTTCTTTATAGAATTATGAGCACATATCACCATACACTAGTTACATTAATTGATGGATTATCCCCATGACTGATAATAATAAAATTAGAATCCTTTCATAACACATATAAAGAATGGAATAGATTCATCAATATGATGAAAATATTTCCCTATGTGACCACATTAAGGGACAGAAGATCCTCTTCAAGTGAGGTTTTGAAGGGTTCCTCCACAAATGTATTGAAGGAAGAGAAACCATTATTATTGTGAATTAATTTCATGCAATCAATGTAAATCATTAACCCCACTATCATTTTCTCTAAATGGTATGAACTAATAACACTCAAATAATTCATGATAAAGAACATCATCAATTTCAAGAAACATGATATCATTACCAAATTTTTTGTCCCTTTCATAATATTGATAGAAAATGTATATAAATTCCATACTTATATGATAAAATGGTTTTATCAATAGTATAAAATTCTGTCTAACCATTGAGACCACTATTAAGAAGTGAAATAGTGAACCATAATGGTCATCAATAAAAATATATCAAATTTAAAGAAGAAGAAAGTTGAAAAATAGTATATATACTAACTTGAAAAACCATTGAATGTAATTGATCCTACCACACAAAAACTTTAACTACCACACTTGAAACCATATATTCAATTGTATATAAAACAAAATTAGTATTACCTATTGAGGATTAATTATTCATCTCTACTCATTGATGATTATGGTCATTATTAAAAGGATTAACAATCATATAAGTGACATTATGAGTTAGAAAATCTTTCCTAAAAGATGTTGTAAGTATTGAAGAACTAGAACTTCCACTAAAATAGAATTTTGAGATCCTTTAATATCAATTTTTTCCACTAATCATTTTTCCTGAGGGATCTATTTCTTACCCTAAGAACACCAATGATAGTATGAATAAAGCCCAAATAATTGGAACTAATGTTGGGGGGACCTTATGTTTTACAAAACCTCTACTATAGTGGATCTTATTACCTGAGAAATATCTATGTGGAATGTATCACACCCCTACCAATGCACAGTTTATTAGGAAATATTTTAATGACATCACATTAGTTCATGATTTTCTAACTGTAATATGGTAGAAATAATAGTTATGGTCCATTTTACAAAACTTTAGATGAATTATACTTAGATCCTTAAAAGATGAACAAATTTTTTTAATAATAACATCCATACTACAATATGATCAAGGAAATAGTAGAGGACCTTATCACGTGACCTTAAACAACATCACACAATAGTATGAGAATTACAACCTTAAACTAATTACCCTATAATTACAGACTATGTAACTATAAAATGTTCTAACTAACTCTATTTATATGGTGTAATTTCTTTATATATTGTATTGATCAATGTAAAATTCCTTGGAACATAATATTTTTGTTCCAAATGATAAAAATACCCCCACTCCATACAAAATAACTTGATCTATGTGAGGAATTTATATCCAAGAACAAAATGTTTCTTGATTATTATTACCTCAATATATGTAATGATTCCTGGAATTATTAACATATTTTCATCCATAGATAATTGAGAAAATGATCATTCCCATGTGAAGGATCTTGATCTACATAGGGGTTCATTTTTT
Source organism: Viscum album (assembly GCA_963277665.1). Taxonomy (NCBI): domain Eukaryota; kingdom Viridiplantae; phylum Streptophyta; class Magnoliopsida; order Santalales; family Viscaceae; genus Viscum; species Viscum album. Next base: position 19,354,893 of record OY728159.1, on the reverse strand, counting down.
TTATATTCCTATATAGCATACTCATACACCATGGTCCTCTTGAACTGTGAATATAATAAGTCCCTTTACCATTAATATGGTCTTAATATATAAGTGGTATTTCTTATCAATAATTTTTTTTGTATTGATTCATGTCCTTATGAGATACATATTGATTCCTAAATATACTATTACAGGATTAGACACAAAACAAAATGTCATATTACCTATGAAAGTGCTCGATCTACACAAGAGTTTATTAAAATAAAATGTTTATTAGTGTGGACCCTAACATTATGGTCTTCATGACCCATAAAGATCAAAATTCCCCTTTTCATTCGTATTTTCTTGATCTATGTGAATTATTTCTCTATAATAACTATCTATGATGATATAACTTCTCATGTAGAATATGTAGTGACACATATGCTATTTTTCTTAAGCCTTTCCTCAATTTCATCATGATAAAAAACATTTTTGGTACCAGTGTTATTCCCTTGGTTTTAAGTTGTTGTGAAATTTGTTCCTAGAGTATAAAAATTCCCATCTAATGCATATGAGATAGATCTATATATAATCATTCAATGTATCATTCATTATTGATCAAAATGTTACTAAAAATAAATTTCCATTATATATGTTCCAGATCTATATAAGGAAATTTTGATAACTATGTGTGGCTGGATTTCATCTCTTTCAAGATATATAATGATGCCTAAACATCATATCCAATACCCAACCACAAACATTAACAAAAATTTCACCCTCTCACCCTAGTGGATTGTAAAAATGTATTATCTCTCTGATGGTAGTCTAATAAGGTGAGATTTTTCATATTTTACCACTATATATGGGCATGATCCATGGAGTGAAGTTTACATAAATACATATGGTATGATTTTTACTTTTTCAGGATATGTAGTAACATATGAGATCACTTAACTTGGACCTATCCATGACATAAAACACTTTCAATGTGGAGAATGTTTTATATTACTATAACTTATAAAATATTAAATGATGAATGGTTACCTAATATGAAAACCATTCTATTTGGATATTCCCTATGTCCTAGTTTCAAGACCATAAAACAACATAACATTCCATCCTTACATAATGACACTAAACATCATGGAATTCATTCCAGCATTCATGATTATAAACTAACCTAGAAATACCATATTTCATAGATTTAATCCCTTTGATGAGAGTCAGGTCCATGTAAAAACACATAGTGTATGGTTTAGAACCATTATTAGTATATGTTGGGGTGGAAATTACTCCATTTGAAAATTCCATGCTTGAAAAATGGAGAATTTAAAAGCCCTGTATATTTTCACTTCGAACATGTCATGAGTGTACAATATATATGGGCTATCTCATATACATAGATTGGTTCATACGTTGGTCATGACTCACATTACCTTACTTTCCCCGGTGGATCACCTCTATACGCATGACTAGGGTGCACTATATCTTATTGGTATGGATCTTCATCTCTTCCACATGACATTAAATTGAGAAAACAAATTTATTTTTATGACCCCTCAAGTCATTTTGGTATTTCTATTGGAAATATTTTTTTTTCACACATGGTAACTAGATCTTTGTAATATATTTTTTATGTATTAATCTATGTACATAAGAAATACCTCTTCAATTATGTGATAAAAATATATTTAAGAGTATTCATAATTTATTTATTCATTCTTGAACCTGTTATAAATATGTTTCCTACTATGTAAGAGCTTGATATACATAGATAACACACTCTAAAAACCAATTGTTTCTATATTTTTATTATCATATGATAAATAGTTATTCATGGACCTTCTATTCATAGCCCAAATGCATATTCAAATAACCTTAATTCCCTTATATACTATGTACAAGTCATATATACAAAGGATATTCTAGAAAGGATTCAGTTTTGAACCAATAATATGGAATATGGGGAGAAGAAAATTCCACCATACTAATTTTGTTTTATTCATTATTCATATCGAGGCCTTCCCAACTACCTCTTGTGTTAGGACATTTTTTCCCCATTACAATGATTCGACCCACATAGAAAGAGCCATAATGAAGTGTGTTTGGATGAATTAATGTTTTATATCCTGAATATAATCTAGATTTATGTAGGCCACCCCTCATTATACGTTCATTATATTTAATTGTTCTACCTCAAGTGTCCCAACCCCTCTATATGAGTTTAATCCAAACAAGGGTTCTTTATTCACCCTTAAGGGATCTGATGGTAATGACTATGATAACCCAACTTGACATAATTAAATTAGATGCACCCATCCCTATGTTAATTATTTATTTATATAGGGATTATTAACTTTAATGACAATATGAATCATTATTATTATTTTGTAGTATAAGTAGTGATTCCTGGACCTTTTATTAAATACCAACAATGAATTACCATAATTTACAAGTATGTATCACCTATTGAGAATCCATGTATAGTTTTATTTCTTGTATAAAAAATAAAAACACACAAATATGTTTTTTATTATTAACTCTTGTGTGATCGAGATAATCTATTAAATTTCATCTTATATCTTACAAAAAGTGTGAATCAAATGAGATTTGAGGTCCCAAAAATTATCCCGACTAGTATAGTTATTATAAAACATGTTCAATTATAGGGAACTTGATTCTTTGTAATATAACATTAAATTTCATGTCATGTGGTATACACACAATGACCTTAAACTACTTAGATTTTTTCTTACCTTATGACCCTACCACCATTAATCATATCCAAAACCACGTGAGAGAACATTATAGTTGGATCCTATACTAGGATAAAATTAAATTACATCATGAAAATATAATATTGTTTGGGTATCCAACATTCATAGTTTATCATTCCCTGATGCATTAAACTATGAATAATTAATTGGATCGATGGGTACTAAGTACTATCTTCAATTGTCCAAAATACTGGCCTTGAGGGTTTCAATCCACACTTAGTATTTGAGAAAATTTGTTATATAATTGGAAATCAGGCGGTAAAAATGGTCTACCATTGTATGGTTGTTCTTGAGTCACTTATGATAGGGTAAAATGACCATACATTAAGAAATTTTAGCACTTTTGGTCCCTATACTAGGAAGAATCTATTTCATTTTACACTTGACTGGGTCAACATAAAGTTACCTATATATACATTCTTACCAAATAGAATTAATATTTTTGGTGGAATTCTTTGTCACATGATGTTGAACTATCTTACACCCAAGTCCTTTTGACATAACATTAGACTGCATATACTGTAATCCATTATCACTCTTCTAAAAAGGACTACAACATTCTAACCACGGTTAATAAAGGATTAGGATACATCCATTAGATTTATTGAACATTCAATTACATAATTCACACATCATATATAAGTATCTCAAATTTATATAAACTATTCGTGGATATCAATAATGAGTTGATCCACCATTAAGGGATTTTTTTTGGTTATGTATACATTCCACAATTTGGATTATATATATGTGCACATAATCTTGCCTATTAGCAATAAGCATCTTCATCTAGTGAAAAAGGCCCTCTAATATTTTCATTCCATGATGAAATTGAAATAGAGCCCGTCATTTGAATTAGTTCAGTAGTCATTCCTTCTTTTTATGTCCCATTGAATCACTCATGATCTATGAATCTTGAGGCATGATTAAAAACCTCATTATAATCTATTAAAAAGGGTATTAGAGTATTCTTATACCATTAATCCCTATAAAAATTTGTTATCACACCCATTATTTCAACCCCATGGCCTGATCTATAAGACATTAAACTAATTTCTTTCCCAATGAGATAATTTATCCTAGCATTAGGATTTTTGTTTACATTTTGAATTTATTGGTTTATGTTTGATAAACTATTTCACCTTGATAGTTATTGTTATATGGAATTAATATATAGATCTAAATGGTCCAAATTGAAAGATTATAAAATGTAAATCAAAAGTGGCACAAATGATTATTTGATTGAAAACCAAAAAAGGTATACTTGACAAAAATTCTTGTCTCCACTCACTACGCATACATATATCATAGATTCGGTAAAAATATAGAATTTGAATAAAAAAAATGAAAATATTGATAGGTAGAAAACATGAAAAGGATAGAATAAGAAAATTCCAATTATCATCCCACTACATCTACCCAAAATATTTCTTAGGATAAAAATTATGGTGAGATAATATAACAGTCTCAAATATTGTATAACCCACAATATGTTTTAGAAAAATTCATGATATACTCCTTGAGTATGTTGGACCTAACCATTGTTATAGAAAATTGATGTCCCAAAAAAATTAGTCTGAAAATTCTTATGAAACACATTGAGGATATATTATGGGATTTCTGATAACTATTTAAAATCAAAATTGGTTATCCAAATTATGTCTTTTATTTCCTCATTATGTTTATTGAAATTAATAATCAAAATAGACCAACACTGATTTGCAGTGATGAGATATTTTTTATATCTATATTTGATCCATGATCAAGGGGAAATCATCCAAATGTATTGAATCTAGTGTACAATGATTTTATTTTTACCAATATCTATTTGTGAGAAATTCCAAGGAGGAAGTCTTCTATATGGAATGACTCTAGTGTACGGTGATGGTATTTTTTCCTACACCCTTATGTGATCTGTGCCTAAGAGTAAACATCTTTTACATGAGTGTTTGAGAATCACGATTCTCCTAAATATAGCCTGATGATTGTATGAATTTCAGTAATATTGGATGTTCTTATTAGGGTTTTGAATGTAATAATGATATGAAATAAAAATATAGAGAAGATGATAACTGATTGAAATACAAAATTTATTATCTTTAATTTAAAAAGGGGTAAGGAATGAAAGGAGAATCCATAATATTTGAGTCTCTTTCTCCATCCCTAAAAAATGGGAATCTCACATGAAAGTATATAAAAATCCAAAAACTCATTTAGTGATGGTTGGACTATAACAAGAATGCATTGTAGATCATTAATCTGAGAAGCTTCAACTTTCATAGAGAGATGAATATTCTTTGACTCAAAAGTTTCTTTTTTCTTACCATAATTAACTTCGTTGAGTAATATAAATTACTACTATATTTGATAAATGGGATCAATTATCTCACATTTAAGAAGTTACACTTCTACATCCTTTTTATTCACTAGGCCTTGATATTCCTCTATTTCCTCAGTATAATTAAAATCATATTGAAGTTATTATTCCTAGATAAGTATAGACTAAAAAGTTAGTTTCTCCCATAATAAGAGTTGATGGAAAAAATGTCTGTCTTCATAACACTAAACAATCTACTTTATAAAACATTTTATTTTGTATTAATCATATTTTTTAAAGCCCAAGTTAATAAACAAAACTTGAGAGTGATTCAATAACTCACTACTCATGTTATAAAGAGGGGTTTCACATATGATCTTTTAGATGATTCTCCACATGTTTTGTCAATTCATTTATGTTAATGATGAATCCTCCACGTTTGATTCAGCAGCAATCACTCAAAAATATATATTTTCTAAGAAAAAATCAATGAAATAAGGGTTGTACATGATCACTTCATAAGTTTGGGGAACCAATATAACTTGATCCTCTATGTCTTCATCTATTTGAGATGATAAAACAATGATATACCTAATCCCATCAACCTATGTAATATAGATGAAATTCACAACCAAGAATAGTTCTATCAATTAATATTGTAAAATTAACCCACGAATGAAATATTAGACACTTACCACCATCTGTTGAAAGGATAGTTATTACTGATGCATCCCAATTTTTTGGTACAATGGCAAGAATTTCTAGTAGAGGATCATTCTCTACAACTAGGGCCTTCTTACATAACCCTTCTAATGAGATGATGGTTTTTGTAGGACTCTCCAATCCAAATGTGTCTTGGGAATTTCAAATAATGTTATATATAAAATAATATAAACAATTTAGTTGCTTCAAATGAAGAAGGAATGATGTGGGTATCTAAATAAAATACCTTATTTAAAAGATTCAAAGAAGGAATCTATATTAGAATTGTGATGTTTGAATAAGGTATCAATATTTATATGATTATATATCACTACTGGACTAGTTGGAGGGGATTATGACACATTATGATATAGAAATAACTCAAATCCTCATTAGGCTTCACCCATCATAGACAAGTAACATGACCCTTTATTGTACACTATAGCCTCATTCCCTTAGGAAGCTCATGCTCTAGGTACTAAAGAGGTTAAATAGATACCTGAGAAAACTTTTGTGAGGAGTTTCAAGAAATTAAATACAACACACATGATCAAAGTGGTAAAGTATTACCTTGAGGTCTTGAGAAAAGTTATAGTGAAATATAATTCACAATTTTTCACCTTTGGATTTACTCTAGAGGTAACTCCACTGGAGGAGCTATCATCCATGTCACCAGATGAACATCTGGTGGGGATGTGATGACCACCCATATACACCCCATAAAACCTAGGCATACATCATCCTCACTATTCTCAACATTTTAATGGGTTCATGGGTGTCTATTAAACTATCATCAACATATATAAGGGATACGAATCATGAAAAAGTGTCATGGGAATCTTAAATTAGGATAAATAAAAAGTTAACCACTTAGTTGATATTACTGACAAGATATCATACCCTAGTATGAAATTTCTTTTACCTCTTCCAAATTGTAATTTTTATCAACAATTCCATCCACACTACTCAATTATAGCCCCATGAACTATTATATTCAATTGGGAGGGAAAATAATTTTTAATGAATAATAGCTACCAAGTACATAAGTTACGACTCTACATAACGAGGCCCACTTCCATGAGATGTGTTATTTGGATTCATGACTCAACTTAATCCTTATTGAACAATCTATATCCCTTTATGTTCTACTTATGCGCCCTTGGTGGAAAAGTTCTTATTTCATAGGTCCCATTCACTCCAAGATTATGAGTTTTTTGAATTCTAAGGAACATGTGGGATTTTGGTCATCCTACTTATAGGTGCTCAAACACTAATATGATTCACCAATTTTATTGGTGTCTAGGATGATGATGATGATTCCTTTGAAGAAATTATCATTTCGAGACTCTTATTTTAGTTAGGATACTGGGAAAATCTATTGCATATTATTTTTTGTCTTATAATAGGTTATGTTCATCATCACATATCATTTTAAAAACCATAAATTTTGTTATTAAACATGAAATATCCATGTTGTGGTATGAATAAACCAAATATTCAACATTTTTAGTCTTAAATAAAACAATAAAATCACACAAGGATAAGGTCACATGAATGTCAATTTCCTCCCCATATAACATCAACCAAAACTATCACACCACCAGGGGGTTCTCCTTAGAATTAATGTTTAAATAAGGGGAAGGAAACTTCTTTTACACGCATCCAAATTTCATTCAAAATCAACATGCTTCATAACCCTCTCATATAAACATCCCACCTATTTTCACCATAATGATTCCTTATCAGAGTGGTATCAGATAGCCACACACTTTATTGATCCCAAATGTAATATCAAGGATGGTTTCTACAGGAAGGCCGTATGGTTGAAATTGAAATTTTATATATCATTTTATCTAGTTCTCGATATCACACTCTTTTAAAGTGTTCAAGATAAATTTCCTTGATAATCTAGAGGTAGGTAATATAATGGAAACTAGGGATTACTAGGGAATTGATAAACTCATATCCACCCATGTGAGATGCTATACTTACCCATAGTACTTGGATATGGGTGATAACCTTGAATGGTGAATTAGACTAATAGATGTGCATTATTTATCTCTAAAACATGGAGAAGGATAACAAAACCAAGTTTAATTGATTACCACTTACCAATTATGTGACCATTATAAAGATATTGAATCTCAACCCACCACGTTCTCTTTTCCGAAGAAGGAATCCACTCAGATTCATTTCCTATAATTTGTCAAGGTGGATCAATTGTCAAACTTCAGAAGAGAATTTAAAGACCCATTTGTGAAACTTTTATTCTTCTAGAGTGATCCAATACACATTAAGACACCTGTGATTCTCACCAATTTGGTATTCTTGAATTATTTGGGGGTTCTCATGACTCATTGGTCATCTTGATGAATTGGTCAGCCCATACCCTAAAAGTAACATCGACATTAAGATGAATATTATCTCCCATCACATTAAAGGAAGTGGTAATTAATTCCATGGTGATTAAGGGATTCCTATCAATATTCTCCCATATTGATACTAAAGGAAGAAACTAATCATACATATCCCCTAGAATTGGATCCCATATAATCATCTCTATGTAACTCATTATTATTTCTACTTCAACATGGACATTGTGGAATGTTATTTTATCTGGAATTATTCTATTAATGAAGCCAAAAAAAAAGATAAAATATCCTCTAATAATGGTTATTATAATCCCATATGTCTTTTTATAGTTATAAAACATTTTTTTTTCACTTTGAACTCATTATCAAACCAGTAAACCCATAAATGGTCAGACCCATTCTATGCCAATGGTATCCCTAGATCTGTGGTCCTATTTTGAATTCTAATTGTGACTTTGAAATATTTATGACCATATATTGATGGTGTTGTAATTTTGGATTTTTAGTTTTACTACCTGATGTTTCTACTCCAAGGAGATAGGGTTATATCTTAACACATATATATAAAAGTTCTTGAATTCTTTGATGAATCTTTATAACTTTTAATTTTTTTATAGAGAAACACATTGATTCTTTTTTATATAGGTCAATATCTAGTTTTTTAGTAGTGGAAAGGGAATTGGAGAATCACTCAGTAATATAAACCTATACAATAATATCACATCTGATAAGGGGTAGTATCATATTTTATCTTATATAAGGTTTTATAGTTTTCCATTTTTCGATATGAAACATTGGTGGTGACCAGACTCGACACTCTAAGTAATATCATTTCACCTCACAAATACTACTATGGAAGACTGATTTTTCACTAGGGTCATTATTAATAGAAGGGAAAAATATTTTATTTAAAAAATAATTGATGAAAAAATTCATTAAGTAATGATCATGAATGGGCCACATGACAGTTACATGATCCATCCTAGTAATTAAGTTAAATTTTCAATGGTGGAAAATGCCTACCTTAAATTACATGGACACTACTAATGCCAATAAGGTGGTTATAGAAGTGTAAAGAACTACCTAATATGTTTAGGTATATTTATTTGTAAATTTTTTCACATGAATATAGTCATACTATTGGTTTTTGAACAACCCTTGAGATTCTAAATTATTTAAGAAATTTGGTTATGTGTCAAATATTGGGAGGAGAATGGCTAACAAAGGATTTTGTATGGAAGATTCATTAGAATGAAAAAATTGGACCCCTATTATTTAAAATGTACAACCACTAAATTTTCCACATCCCAAGATAAGAAGTTACCCCTATACATAAACTGTATGATAATAATGTAGACATCTGTTACTTATTCATAATTGACTACTCTTCATTATGATCGAACATGATTCTATGTGGGGAATTTATTATCCCTCATTAGAGTTTGGATCAGTCCAAAATATAAATGATTTCAAAGAGAACATTTATCAGTTGTGATATTCTAACAATAATTCACATGAGACTAACCTTCCAATTGATTGGTATGGGTTATGTGCCAAATTGACAGAGTGGATCAAGCAAAGGGAAAATAACTATGAATTTTTCTTACCACATCCACCCTTTCATCATAAAATAAAGACTCAGGATATCATAATAAACTAGGTATTTTATAAATATTGGGGTATGTGAAACAGTGATAGGCCATGGTAGAATAACCCTGATTGGTCACATTGAACACCTTCCTTAGGAATCTATTCACCTTCCACTAAAAAAACCTTTGGAAGTTTCTCTTAGATATATTTTCCATAATACTTGGTTAAATGGTACTTTGAAGAAAAATCATAATATAATATTATACGACTAATAACATAACTAAAATCATCCACTATGATATTATTCACATAAATATTTCATTGTATATCCCATTCATGAATGTGATCAAGGACTAGGTATAAAAAACATTGATGGCCCCACTCAGCAGGTGAGATTGTGCCTCCTACATACTTTATACAAAATGACTACATGCCTGTTGGATATTAATTATTTTATTACTATGTGAAACCACCATCCTTTGTGTCCAGATTCCCCACATGTGGATTAAAAATTCCTAGACCCCTCTTCAAAGTGGTAAACACATCATAGACAAGGAAAATCCACGAGCAAAAGCATTTGATCCCCTGAGAGATATTCAAAGTCAATCATCAATTGGAAAACTATGGTAGTAATGTTTCATCATGTATACTAAAGATAAAAATTACATAATGTGTTTGGGTTCCTCTCCTACCTTCCTCTAGAGACTCCTGTAGTGGGCCACATATTTGGGGTTAGGTGATGGGAATAATATACGACCATAAAACTCATGTGATGAAGTACATATTTAGCAATCCATGTGGGAATCACCACCTACCTCCAAAATGTAATGTCTTACATCCATGGTGTCACTGCATTCTTCAAGCCCATATATATGCATAAATAAAACTGGAAAAATATTTATTATTACATTTCACCAAGTTTAAAAACCTTAAAAGGATTGTTTAAATAATCCTACAAAACCACTAGACCCACAATACCAGGGCATATACACTAGTGTTCTCCACTTCAATTGTGGATTATATTAATGAAAGAAGAATCTAGGTTTATATCCTGGATAGGTAACACTATTGAGGAGAGAACAATCAACTTTTTGATTGATAATGTGGGTCCCTATCAAAGAATTATTGTATCATTCTATCTCACCTCATTGATGGACTTCTTATCCATTTAAATAGTTTGTCCATATTGGGTATCCATTCTGGGGAATATTGTTAGTCACTCATAAATATGGCTACACTCATCACATTGTGCACCACCCTCACCCATAAAAAGTACTGAATATTGAAGGATGAGATCCCCTTTTGGGTAAGGACCAAAGATGTTTTTTGTCAGGAAAAATATGGTTCTTTTCAAAACAATGATAGTTCATATTAATGAAACTAGAAATGGGCCAGACATAACCATAATAGGAGGCCTCATTGAGTAAATGTCTATCCAAAATTAATCACTCTTATACAATGTACTCAACCTTCTATCTCTTGTTTCTCACATAAATAATAACTCATGGGGGCTTAGAGAATTGAGTTAGTCCTGTAATTAACATAATAGAAATATATCCAATTTAGACCTCCTCTCCAAGTATAAATCTCAATCAGTCATGCCCTCATTAATAATATAATTATAATGATTTTTTAGAAAATTTCATCAAGGAAGACCCATTTGTGTAACCCTCACTCAATACAAAATTTATACATGTTTTACAGAACATATATCCTAGTTTTTTGACACAAAACATGACAAAAATGCATTTACAACATGACGTTAAACTGTATGTTATGGTTCCATTTTGTGACCATAAATTATGTTACATGAAATATATGAACATTAATAATTGTTTATTTAGGATTATTAGGATTCCAACCCAAGATTCATACAAAACATAATCGATCATCCATTTACATCCTCATGGGGGTCATATTCCTGATGGTATTATTTACATCCTTCCATCATTAGCATATATTATAGAAAGCCTATATTTCCCTTTATATAGGGATTTATCCTCAAATTATCTCTCCTTGTTGGGTAATATTCCCAATAATATTATTCCCCACTCAAAGGGTCATATTCCTTCATAATGACTACAATATCATTCTTATCTTTTTCAAATACTTGAAGAGACCATATATGTATTTTAGATACATATTCTTTTTGAGACCAAACTTATCTCGTTGGATCATATTCCCTTTACGATTAACCATAATGGAATACTCATATATGAGTTTTGTACTAGTCTTTGTTGGGAATATTTTATTGGGGTATCCTTAATACATGATGTTAAAATTCACAGGGATGGTCCTTATCAAGAGACCTTAAAAGGGTATGACGTTTCCCATTATGTGGAATTGAATTACATGATATTAGATTAATTTCACAAGGATATATATGTTTCCTATCTTAGGGGAATTTTTCTATATCTTTAATTATTTATAACCTTATTAGATATACCAAAACTCCTAATTTCCAATTCCTTATCTTTAAATAATAGTACACTAACTACTAAGTATCACTCAAAAATACGAAAAAATTTGGGGATCCTCTAATTTATACAGATTTTTTAATCCATGAATGGCGAATATTGATCATTGGAATATGGGAAACTAGTATCATCTCAGGTTTATGGTAATTATTCATGAATGTCTCAAAAATATATATAAGAATACTAGAGAAAGTAATGATTCCACACTAAATGTTGTGATGAATTGGACCACCAATCCTCTAAATCAATGTGATTTAATAAGAATCATTGTATAGAAACCCCAATGAATACATGTTTATGGAAATAACGTCCACAATTAAATATCTTTTCACCTATGTGTAATCCATTTGGTGTTTCTGTTTTTGTTAAAAAAAATACCACTAGAATTCCATTGCTTTGAAATTCTCTCTCTTTAATTCTTCTATATTTTTTATAATTTAGATTATGTTGCATTGATATAACTGTCTCAAAAAATTGTGAGTATATGTAAATAGTGACTCAATCCAAGAAGGGGAAGATAAAAGAGAGAAGAAGGTTCTTTAAAGATTAACATCATTCCATCTATTTTGATAGATGATAACTTATTATTGTTCATTGAGTTTATACATTAAAGGATAGCGATTGTTTGGTTATACCGAAATATTTTATGTTTTTCTTGTTCTATTTAGTCAAAATCAAGTTATTTAATATATAAGGAATGGTTTTTTATGATATTTCACATTGAAAAACAATAATTTTACTAAGAAAAATATGTAATGAGAGAATATGGTGTATGTTGTTTGATATTACCCTAACTATCTCTATGTATGGTATCACATGATATTTTGGGAGACTTCATTTTTAGTGGGTAAAATAATTTACTCTTATCATTTTTATTCATAAGGTTTTACTAGTGTATTTTTTATAAATTGGTGTTTTTAGGTTATTCCTTGGTTGTATCCAATCATTTATGATTGATAGACCTTGTAAATAGTAATGTATTATGTTTTGTTTTGTTTGATTCTAATCACCCATCAAAATTTAGAACATTCTTAAGCTAACTTAATTAGTCAAACATGATTAAACACAGGTCCATAAATGAATTCTATTGAAAAAAAATCATTTATTTACCCCACTAAGTGAGTTTTTGTGTGAAACATTCAACTAGGGTAAAGTTTAATCAAACCCACACATTTTGATTTTGTGAAAAACATACATAATATAAACATAACAAGAGATTTCAACTAACTCCAATAATAAAAATGTATATTTTCATTGGAAACTAGGTATATATTATATTACCCATATTAAAAATTTAATAAAATTCATCCTCAAATACCAATTATAAACTGATCAAATATTATTTAACACCAATGACCGGCTGAAATATGGAAACAAAGGCAAGGAGTTAGATTAAATTCTTATAATGTGATATAAAATTAAGAATAACACATAGAGGAATAATAAATATATCATAAATAAATTATATTAACGATCACGATAGGAATGAAATAATTAAAGGAATAAGATCATGAAATAATAAAAGTGATTCATAAGTAAGATATCATAATCATATCATGACCTAAAATCCATAAAAATATGATCCAAAAATATTTATATACACCATAGTGTAAAGATGTAATATATATTGAATCAAAAGAAAAAAATTCATCATGGTGATATAAAATAAGTATGTTATAAGATATAGGAATTTGGATCATATATAATCATAGGATATAATAATCCAATGTAAAGTTCAACCACAAATATTTTTTTATATTTATGGACAAGGCTAACCATGAATGTCCAAAAACATAATGGACAATGAAACCACATATAGTCTTTGTATAAAATTTTGGATAAAGACAACTATTTCATTCCCCTATATACAATTTTTAACAACTCTAATTGTATCATGTTACTTCATAACATTGATATCTCGTTAGATTTAAACATTTTCCCAATACCTGGAGGACTATATAAAATTGGTCTGACCATTCATTATACTTATAGATCCATACATATGTGTGCCAAATGAATATGAAAATAATCATAAATCCATAAAAATCATACCATTATTAAACCAAAGAAATTAAATGGGAATCCAATTAAATAAAGTATCTACATCAATAAATACCTATATTTATGAAAATATAGTATAGGATATTCACACTATATTGAATAAATATCAGAAGATAGAGTCAGTAATTTCCCCCATTAATCAAATGCTTGACTATCTTACTGAAAGCCCATTAACTAGATGAAGAAATTATAGAACATTTCCATTTGAAAAGTAGTGAGGGAAATGTTTTCTTTTATAATATTTAATATCATATAAATACAAAGGCATTCATGGATTAGTACATATATGTGGCCTTATTTTCCATAACAATATGGATATATAGGAATTTTAACAAAAATTTCTTTTTCACTAAAAAATTATATATGAAAATATTTAATGAGATAGAATAAGAAATAAACGACTTCAAATGGTGTAATTTATAGGGGTTTTGTTATAGTTAAGAATTTTTATAGAAGAAAACAATAAATTTTTTATGTCTTAAAAAAATAATTGATTTATTTTTATGGAGTTTTGAAATAAATATAGAAAAAAGTCAATTTTATAATCGATAAAAATATAATATATTTTTTAATAAAGTGTAAATTTAGAAATTAATAAAAATTAGATCATATAATGAACATTGTTTATCTGAAAAATAAAATTGATAAGAATAGAGAAGAAAACAATGATTCATATTCAAAAATAATTTTAAAAAGGTACTATGAATAAATTTTCAACCTGATTATAGTAATAAAATTACTAAATTATTTATCATTAAAAATAAATTGAGTAAAATTATATGATACTTGGAGAGTAATATATAATTTTAAAAATAATCCCTTTAAAACTTTGTCATGTTTGACAGTTACAAATTATCCAAATGGAACATTAACAACATGAGTATATATATATATAAAATAATGATAAGGGACTATAAATTACAGAAAGAACATATATTAGGAAGAGTTAAATATGAAGATATGAAGATAAATGGTGTTCTAGAAAATAACCACAAAAACGAAAAAAAGAACTAGAAAACCCCATTATGAGAAACACAATGTACAAACTATAAATACATAATGGATGTAAGGATAAATAGATATATCAAAGATTAATATAAAATAATACTTTATACATCCAATACCTTATACGTTTTTCATTTAAATGAATATATTAATTATATTAACAATAATTGGAAAAATCAGAGATTTAGAAAAAAAACCCTTTCCTAGAGTCCTAACACGGTTTGTATGTTATCTGACATCTATAATAATTAATTTATATTAATTTATTTATTTTATTTAATTAATAATATTTATTTAATATTTATTATTGATTTTTTTCATTAATTACCATTTATTATTCATATATTTATTTGATTTTTGTTTCATAATATATTTTGAGGTTATTTAGTTCATCATTCCAAAATCACATCAGTGTATTGTTAATGATGGATGATTACTATCAAATGCTTCAATAAGATCTAGTATATTAATGATATAGTATTTCATTCATCACCTAAGTAGGTGATTTAAAATGTTTAATGGATAGTTAAAATTAAAATAATTTTCCTTGGTAAGCTTTTTTTCGATAGCTAAAATGACTTCAGTCACTTTCTTTTAGTATGGTTACTATAATTCATTAATAATCATTATATAATTATAGAAATGAAATTATTTTATTTTTAATGTAATATGAATTCATGAAATCAGTCTTTACGAGTATTCATGAAATGAATAATTGAGAATGAAAATAATATCATTCACTAAAGTAGCATAAAACCACCATAAGTGAATCTTGTTTTTTTAAAAATAGTTAACAGAATGGTTAAACTATTATATTATTCAATTATATAAAACTATTATTTTATAATTAAAATATGTTTTTATATCAATTTTAATGACTACCTATGTTAATAAAATGGTAAGATGATAATTAAAATGAAAAGATAGGGATTTTAAAACCTATTTTTTGATATTATAACAACTTATGAAAAATGATTTGATCAGAGGGAATGGATAATATCTCAATGATAAATAATTTAATTGTAGTTAATATCAAATTAATATAATATCTTCCAAAATATAATAGAATATTTATAATAATTTTATGGGAAAAAATCTCAAATTAGAATGGAAGGGTAGATTTTTTAACCCTTACCATTCCATTCGAGTTACCACCATTGGATTTAGTCAAAGTCCTTCAAAGGAGGAACATTGGGATTTAATAAATCCTTAAAAACACGAATAATAGTTTTTAGTATGATATTCAAGAAGTTATTTTGAAAATTAAGGAGGTTTTTGGGTCATGAAAAATTGGTAGATAATGGGGGTTTATATATCAAATGGGTTAGTATTTTTTAATAAAATATAAATTATTTTATTATTTAGTCTCGAGACTATGAATATTATTTTATTTGATAATATTTATGTGTTTCTAATTAAAAAATAAATGTTTTATTGATATTTTAACTCTTTAAAAATTGAAATGCATCTTGCATTTATTTTACACAACGTAATGAATTAAATATTGTTTTTTATTAGAACAAAATGTATCTTTGATTTTGAAAATTTATTTATAGAATTTTAAATTAAGTTTATTATTTATAAATTCTTTATTTTATTCATTAAATATATTTTCTTTTATAAGTGTTTTTATAAATCTTTATCCATATTTATCTCATGATGATGTTTTCAGTTTTATGGTACGAAAAATATTACTTTTTTTTACTATTAACCAAAAATTCTAAAATTCCAAGAAATTAACAAAAAAACACCCTAAGAATTTCTTTGATGCAGTGATTCAAAAAAGTCAGTTCTATTTTATAAAATTAATTTCATAAATATAAAAAAACATATATTACGTAGAAAAGATAATTTTATCTTGAATAATATTTATTTATTTTTCTTTGAGTGAATATATTTCTTTTTTTATTATAAAATATTTGTTATATTATAGATAATAAATTATTTATAAATTTAAAAAATTTAAAATTTTAAAAAATTCTCTTCTAATTAATATCAATTTTCCTTTTAAATAAATAATTAACAAAAAACATTATACAAGGGAAATTATATATTATGGTTACAATGCTCTATCAATGAACATATTGTTTTTATAATGGTAAATATATCCAAATATAATGTATATTTTGTGATAATAATAAAATATATATATGATAAATTATATTTAAAATGTTAATAAAAAATACTTCATTTTTTATTTTATCATAAAACCTCACACCAAAAATTTTAGAATAAAACTTTCAATGCATTGAGATTAGAAAATAAAATAATCTATAATTATTAAATTTATATAAGATTATAAATGAATAATATAATATTATTTTAGTGTCAAACTAAAATATATGAATTTATTTTTTCATATTATGCACATAAACTGTCATATGACATTGAAAAATGTTAAATTTATTTTATTAGAAATTTATTTTAATCACATGACCACTAAAACATATATCATAAAATGTTAAAAATTAAATTTCAATGGTTCAATTACTATTTTAATGAAAATATGGAAATAAAACTATTAAAAATTGTATTATAGTAATCAAATAAAAATATATATTCAAAAAATATTTAATTCAGTAAAAGCATATTATACAAACAAATTGGTAACATATTGCCACTAATAAACTCCAATTTTGATATAGGAATAATTAAAAGTTTATTATTAATGTTTATTAATATATTGATAATGGGTACATTGTTCTGAAATAAATAAGAAAAATAAATGCTATAATTTTATATTTTAAATATGACTCATAGAGATATTATGTCATAATCACTAATTCTTATTTAATAAATATATAAGTGAACTCTATGTTTATATCATTATGAATAAAAAATAAAATAAAAGAATTTAATATTTACATATATATATTTTAAGGTAGATCATTTATAATATTCATTTAAATTACTAGGATTTCTATTTTACTCACATAATGAAACGGTGTCCTCAGATTTTTTACTCATTAGTAAAAATGTGTCAATACATTATCCTATTTTTCTTTTTAAAATCATATAACCCTAATTTTATCATAAACATTAATGATTTTATGTTAAATAGTAAATATAAATTTTGGCCCTATGTGATGATACTATTTATACATAACATAATACTATAGATCTAATGGTTTTATGTATAATCTTTTATACCCAAACATTCACAATCCTAATTTATTAAAATAACCAAAAACTGCACAGATACTAAAAGTATCATCCTTATAATAAACCTTTTTAATATGTAACAAAAGATACATAATTTTAAAATATAACATAAAATTACAACAAATTCCTGAAAAAAATAGTTCATTGTCATTAGGAAGCCAGTAAATGTTACACCAACCACCTATAAAATTTAATCAAACTCTTCATGAACAAACATTCTTAAACTAATAATAATTTCTTTAAAACCTATAGTCACATAAGGAAATTGGGAAACAAAATAATATATTAAGATCTTACACTCAATAAAGGGTCAAATGTTAACAATAATACATAAAGGACATATCAATGACTGGAAATTAATTTTATATTATCGAAACACTTTTAATGAGAAAGCGAGAAACCATAAACTTTAGCATTACAAAAAAATAGGATTTGCCTCGCCCCAAAAAGTACCTCATGTCAACAAGCCTTCACTAATTCATGACCATTCTACAAGATATCCCATTAAAGGATTCATGGGCACATGACCTATGGCAAATCCATAACCTCTTAGATCCACAATCCGAATGGTGTGAACAAGTGGAGGCTTCTTGATATAATCACTATCTGAAGAAAATCCAAAAACAAAGTTGAATGACACTAAACATCACCCCAAAAATCACAAAGACAAACCCAAGATCATATCCAAAATGAACCAAAAGACCTTCCAAGTAAAGAAACATCCTCATTAAGTATAACCAGTGTCTTGGAAAAACAATTTTAGTTTACCAAAATCTATTTCTCAAAATAATTTCCATGAGATATATGGAACCTGAATGTTAGGTGCGTCCCTCATTAGAATTCCAAATTCAGAAGCAATTTGGTCCCAAGACTATATATACTGATAGAGGAATAACGATTGAAATGAAATGATTAAAGGAATAAATCATGAAATCATTAAAGTGATAAAATGGAATGATGATTCCACCACAAGGTTATATGATAGATTTGTTAACAATATATGTTGAAGTGAATGAAGTATATGTGTAAATTACATAGATGTAGTGAGTAGTTCATGGAGAATAAATTAAATGCATGGTGTATTTAAATGAGGAATGAAGAATAATATAGTTCTCAAATTCAATTAATTATTAATTAAGATGGAATAAAAGTGTGGAGCTAGAATATAGCTAAGTTGTTTCAGGAAGATGATTTGAATTTCTACTATTCTAGAAAAAACCTCATGGGAATATTGATGTTTTGTTTCAAGAAGACGATGATTACCATATATAAGGAAACCACATTTGGTGGATATAGAGAATTAATTCTTAGAATAATTGGTTAATGATTTTATTATGGAAAGTTCTTATTTCTTATAAAATATGGGTTTGGGAGTTATAGTATTTTGGAAGTTATCATGGGAGGTGAATCATTAAATCTTTATAAGATAATCGTGAATGTTTTATAAGAAAAACTTTCAGTGGGTCAAGACACATCTTGATATTACTATATATCAAGGACATGGAATGTTAGGAATTGTAGATTAAAAGAATAAATAGTTTTTGAAAAAAATATACATGAGTAAGTATTGATATATATTGAAGGTTTTTTTTAAATAGTAAGAATTCATGGACATAAAGTTGTAGTTTTATTGAAATATAGATTCTTGAATGGTATTTTAGAGGGTGAGATGGATTTTGGAATTAATTATTTTGTTTTAATTATAATTAAAAAACAATCATGGTGATTTTTTTGTGATTTTATTATAGAAATAATATAAGTACATAAATTATCCTAAATGTGTAAGACAACCTTTATCACAAAAAACATTTGATGGAACTAATTTTTTCTAAAGTAAATAAGTTCCATGTGAATGTGAAACATTCATTGATTGTATAATTCTTAGAATCGACTATGTTGAGGAGTTTTTTTGTGTGCATAATAATTTAATATAGATTGTGTAAGACTTTTAGTGACCTAAATAAGTATTTTTATAGAAATACTATAAATTTAATTCATGTAAGAAAAATTGGGATTACATAACAATTTTAATTGATTTTTTAAGAGTTTTAAATTTTCATACAACTTTTTGAAATTACATAAGTCATTGTATTCATATGAATTGAATTATTAAAGGTGTTTGGTTTTTTAAAATTTATTTTATGAATTTATATTCCATACATAAAATTTCTATGTCATTATCTTGAAATTATATAACTTATCAGCGGACATAATATTTACCATTTATAGTAAATTATCGCCTCTAAGGGAGTGTGAGGTTGAGTTATTCCATGGATGATTTCATCTAACTAAATATCAAGATCTTAGCAATCCTTCCATAATAAAGAACATTGTATTGAGGTTAAAAAGGATTATAATGTGATGTTATCGGTGATTTAATACATAAGGACTATGTTGATTCAGTTCATAACATAAATCGTTCCATGACTCTCTGTCTTAATGCTTTATGTCATCATGCATTGAAATATTATAAAAAATAATATCTCTTTACTAATTCATAAGAAGTGATTTAGTGAATCCTAGATATTACATAGGAGAATGAATGCTATAGGATATTTTTAAGATCATTAAAATTAGGTCAGATTAAAATGGAAGGGGGATTTATCGGTCTTTATATATATAAATATGAAAAATATCTCAAATAAAATATCGAACTGGTCAGACTAAGAATCATGTGATATTAAGTAATAAAGATCTGAAGACTGATATTATAGGATCATTTACATATTATAAACATTAAAAATTTCTCTCATTGAAATTTGGTGTCTCTATAAGATGAGTATATTAAAAAAATGGATAAGAGAGACTCATGTTCTATTATTGAAATATCTATGAGTTGATGATGAACAGGAGAAAGTTCATAATTGAATATCCATTTTTGAAAGGATAATTTTAACAACCTGATCTATATTTTATATATTTTAATAAATTTGATTCTATTTTTTATTTTTTCTCCATTATAAGCTCTTTTATTTTATAAATTGATGGTAAATGGGGTTTTTGGGTAGATCACATGTTAAGTGAACTGTTAGTGCTAAATGTCTACCCAAATACTGAAAGAGGTTGAGGACCATCCAATTTTGTGTACATGATTTGAAATTATTTTGGTAAATTGTGCATATAAGCAATGATACTTTTGTAGTCTAGTTCTGTGAGGATTTCATAGAAAGTGTATGGTTTAGTAAAAAATGTTTATAAATCATGAAAGCTTCTTAGGTCATTAGAAATTGTGAATTTACCCAATTTCCATCTTTGAATTCAATACTTTTTGGACCATATTATTCTTCTAGTCTAGCCCCATATCTCAAGGTATCTCCCTCTCTTGTTTCTCCCTTAGTATAGGAATTATCTTGGAGATTTCTTCTCTTTTAAGGTAGATTATTCAAGGTAAATAATCTCTATATCACACCCTCAACTGATTATCTCTTAAAATATTCATTCATAAACCTAAATTCATCGTTAATACCTAGGTTTTTGATATTATCTATTTTTAAATGTGATTATCTATTTTTTAGGTTTCTTTATGTCCTTTTAAGTTTTTTTGTTTCCTTATAGTGATAGTTTAACACCATTCATAGTGGAAGTAATGGATTGATGGACATTCCTCTATGCATAGATCTTTAAATTAAAAATAATAATTTCTTGATGATTTTTGTAACATGTTTTTGATGTTTTAAATTATATAATATACGAATCTAATTAATTTTTCATAAATATGATAATTTCTCTTATTGTTTCTATCAAATAGAAAAAATGAATTCTCATAATTATATTTTAAAATATCTTTTCATATAATGATTAACACCTAGTGTTTTTTTAAATTCCCACAATACTATTTTCAATATAATATAATAGTATAATGTATGACTTGGATTTCCAAATAAATTAAACAAATTACTTTCAAATGCAGGTTGTTCTTGAATTTACTTAGGTTTTTCAAATTTATCTAATTATTTATTTAATATGTGATAGTGAGGTTTATGTGATTTTATTTCAAAGTGGATTTTATAACATGATTTCTTAAATAATATTTCAAAGTCCCACTTGTAAACTTATGTTAAATGATTTTATTTTTTATATAGACCCTCTAAAATTTCAGCCTTATTTTTTGAGTGGAATTAGACATTAAAAAAATGCCTAGCTTGGGAGGACTATTTTATATAATATTATTCTTTAGAAAAATGTGTCTTTTATGATGGATGTTTAGAGGTGATGGTGTATGATGGATCTTATTTATGATATATTTGTTAATTAATTATTTTTTTATAACCTCTACATCATATATCATAGGGAACCAAGAGAAACATTTTGGGATATCTAGGTTCTCATGTTATACTAATTGATGATTATGCTCTGGATAGTGGACTAAAGTTAGTACATTTTTTTTAAATTCTGTAATTTTACCCTTGGTTTGTCTATGTTGGGTATGACCACTTGTTAGGGAGATAAAATTATATTAGACACTAATATATTTTATTTCATTTTAGTTTGTTCCTAGATTATTCCTAGAGCTCACAGGTATTCCCATTATCAATGGTCTTTTATTATATTATTATGACTGTGATTCTAAAATTTTATATAATAGTTTTATTTTTATTATTTTTATAGTTTTTGACTTCTCTATTATTTTTCATGATGTTAAGTATTTTAAAAGCGATGTTTTGAAAAAATTTCATATATTAACTGATACCTTCAGGAGAAAATTTGAATAAAATATTTTATTTAAAAAATTTTAACCTATTTTCATTCATTTAAATGGTTTCAAATTATGGGATCATTTTATTGGTTTTTAATAAAATGTAAGATATTATATTGTAGTTTAATTTTAAACTAGCATGTAATGGATTTAATTTTAAAGGATATTAATTGGGAGTTGTAAGCAATGATACTGGTAATTTTTTCATATGCATTTCATATACAAAGTTGAATATAATTTCCTCATGATTCACTGGTTGATTTTTGGATTATAGTTTATCTATTTTTGACATGGTATGTCATGATTATTCACAAGGATTATGGTGACTGGTGGTTGTAGACCTTGTTTTATTTTATTATATTTTTCATCTAATTTATCATTCCTTGTTAAAAAATTTTACCTAGTTTTCATTTATATTTTTTTGGGGTTCTATTAATGTTTTATTTTATTGGTTTCCATACTTATTGGTTTTACATTTGGTGTTACTTATTTTAGCATGATTTATATTTATTTTTTATGAATCCTTTTGTTTTTTACATTATCAAAATCCTTATTTTTCATGTGAAGGATAAACCAAATTATCTAGTGGTCATGATAGACTATGAGGAATGATTTACATGTGTATTTATTAATTTCACTGTAGAAACAATTCCAAATGATATATATAGATTCTTCAACACTAGTTATTAGATCATATAGACTAATAATGTTCTTCGGCCCATGTCACAGACTAGATTATGGACCCATATTAAAAGTGGAAGGAGTTTATTCATGAAAAAATGGTACAAAACACCCTCTTTTTATTTGGGGATCCTTGTAATAAGGAGACTTGGATTTTCAAAACCTAAGTGGCAGGTTATGAATTGGTTCCTAATATGGTCCTTTCAATACAAAACATGAGTTTCCAATATTATTTGGGATTTGAGTCTTTAATTTCATATTTGATTCAGATTTTCCTCAATATATTTTGGTCTGAATCGATGGAATTTTTATTTTTATTATAATATTATGTGTCTTTTACGGGTTTCCATGTTTTGGGATGGAAAAGGAAGAGAATCCGAGGATCGGGATTTTATTTCCTAGGAGAGCAATCCATGTTGAGTTTATGGGCATGGTTCTATGAATTTGATAGATTGTATCACACACTTGTAATATTATTTTATAAACCATTTTACCTAAACTTTTATAATTTTATATCCATCCTAAAATTTTCATTTGACATCCTTTCATAATCAAATTGATACTAATGATGTTTATCATTCGGTTGAGGTCAATTTGATATTTTTTCAAAATATGTTGACTCTCTTGGATTGTATTGTGATTTATATTTTTTTTACCTTTTTTAATATGAGATATATAAAGGATAGTTTTTTAAATAAAATAATTTCATGAAATTTCATTACATGTAAAACTAGTTTCATTGGTTTATTTATAAAAAGAATTGGACCTTCATTAGAATTTTTATTTTAAAACAGAATTTTAGTTATCATAAAAGTATTCACCAATGGTTTTTTTACAAAATTAGAGGATTTTATAATATAATGTTAGTAACGATTTTTAATAATGAATCATTTTTTTATGAAAGGATATTATCATGAAATTATTTAGTTGAAACTGATAGTTTATGAATTATTCATAATTTGATTTTAATTCTCATGGAATATTTTAATTTTTTTTTGAATTCATGAAATTTATTGATTTATTATGAATTTAGTGGGATTTATCTATGATGAAAGTTTATTTTAAAAATGTTTTATTACCCATGTAAGAGAAGTAGTAATTTCAACTTAAAATAAAATTTTTAAATGGATTCTCTTTAGTTACCCAAATGAAGTTTATTTTTTTCAAAGGCAAGTTTATTTCCAATGTCTATAAACTTTATAAAATGATTTTTTAACTCCTATTCATCTATTAGTGGGTTTAAATGAATGAATGTTTGAAATTTTTTCTTCTTTGGTGGGTGGTGATTCTAAATCTATCTCTTAGTCTATGTTTGGATAGTTTTATTTGAATAGGGAAACATGAACAAGTTGGATTCATGTTTAATGAAATGTAATGCATGCCTATCATAAAGGTGTCAAAAAAATGATTATGTTTTTCCAGTTTGGATGATCCTTAATGCAATTCAAATTTTTATTTATGTGTGAATCATCTAGTTGTTAGATCAACACATAATCAAAAATGATTAGTGGATACAAAATAATGTTTTTTTGGGGATAATAACTCTTAGGGGTAATCTGGATTTTTATGTTGATAATTATCTATTTTGGGACTTAATCTTGATGATATTAGAGAGAATTTAGTCATTTCAGGTAATTAGTATTGGTATTTTTTGGGTGCCTCATTGATTAATTTTTTTTGAGATGTTTTTCATCCTTGGTTTTTGTTCATTACTTGGTAATTTATTGTTACTTATGATATTTTTTATGATTTTAACCTTGTAACGATGTTGGACTTATAATGAGTCACTCATTGGAAGTGTTGGGATTGTGTTTCAGTAACTATAATCAGTACTTCCCCATCATATATTGTGTTATGGATGGTTCCCAACTTGTTCTGTCAGGTTCACCAAGGGATGGTTTTTAAGAGAGAGGTCCCTGGTTACCCTCTCTCTCATCTCCTAACCCAAGGTTAGTTCCTATTATATAATTTTATGGTGAATATCATTGGATGTTGTATACCGTTCATATAATTTTATGGGATGATGGTGAATGTTCTGGGAACTATGAAAATTTGTCATCCCCATGACCAATAATGGGTTGTTGTTGAATATGATGAATAAACTATTTGAAAATGATGAATAATGAATCATTTGAAAAATATATATAAATATTCATTATATAGTAATCCTTGTAATAGAGATAGAATCTTTCACATTCAATTTATAATTAATTTAATAAGAGGAAAAATACTACAATCGATTTATTCCATTGATGTAGGTGTTGATTGATTGAACTTCTATTAAAGTTATACCATTATATCATTGATATGATTCAATATGGAATACATTTTGAAATGATCAATATATTGTCTCTAATCATGAAGAATCATCATTGTTACTCAAGGTGCTAGTGTCGCGATAGATATTTTGTTACTGCTCTCACAATTGATCACAATGAAATCCTTTGGATTTGAAGGATTTATTTTAATTCCCTAATTATTTAGAATGATGAGGAAGGTGGAATATTGACCTTGATCTTGAGAGGAACCCTAGATATTCTATTCATTGGGTGTTAATTATCTTATGAGAAGAAATGTTATACCCAAAAAATTATCCTCCCTTGTTAATTGATTTCATATGATCGGGTATACACTATGATGGGGTTAGAGTATTTGTGATTTTAAAAAGGAACATATCTAACCTATTAATCCATAGAAAACCCTATATTTTATAATAATAATATTATTATTACTATTGCGTTGATTCATTCTTATCTCTTAGATAATATAAATATAAATAAATATACCTTTATGTAATTGATATTTAGTATTTAATCAATGTTACATAGTGCCTTACATGTCCCTACCACCTTCCACATAATTTACTATACCTAGAATAAAAATATTATTCATTTTATAAATAAATAAGTATCATATTCAAGGTCTAGTGAAAATATATCTTTTAATATTCAACTCACACATAAATATAGAGACTAAATATTTGTGATATGTAAATAATAAATACATAATATTCATCAATCTAATGATTAATAAATATATAATTTATTAAATTATAAAATTATTCAATTAATATTAAAGGATACACGAAATGTGTAACCCTTAAGGATTTTTCTCAGTGGAAATAGTTGGTTTTTTACAAAATTCAAATATTAGAATCTAAAAACACATAAAGGCACCCATAGAGAATGGATTTAATGCCACAATGTCACAAACCTATTAAAAATATTTACTATGTAATATAATTACTTTTTATCAATATATCATTAAGAAAGTTTCATACTCATCTCATCAACAAATATTCACGATAACTCTTTCCTTGACATCCTAAAATGAACCCGTAATGTAAGATCCTGTGTTTTGAACCGGGTTAAAATTACGAATGTTTCTGAATTTCTTTTCTGGTTTATCAACGGGTCGTTATTTTTAAACTGATCTCTGGAATTTTATTCCGAGTGTTGGATCACCTAAATATGGAATTTTTTTGAACTTGGATAGAAGTTTTGAGGTAAAGGGGAAGTCGCACGTGCGGTGCACAGTTTGTCTAACCGTGCGGCCAAATCGTGCGTAGTTGGTCTTGGAGGCAGTAGCTTCCGCATGAGTGGAGCATGGTTTGTCTAACCGTGCATCCAAACTTTGCAAGAAGGGTGGTTGAGGTAGTAGCTAATGCAGGGTTAGCGCATGGTTTGTCAAACCATGCGAACTAAACATGCATGAACTTAAACAAGATCCTTAAATTGTGGATCTCACTCCTTTTTGCCTTTATATGGCTCGTTTTTCCTCCTAAGAGGCCATAACTCGGGATTAATCTCCCTTTAAGGTTTTAAAACCTCTCCCAAGAGTTTTGGAGGCGATATGAAGGCTTCTCTTGGTGAATCAAAGCCGATTTCTTAAGGTAGGTAGATGTTCTTCTTCATTCTTGTTCAGTTTCATAGATCTACTTAGATCTATATCTCCTCTTCTCACAGTTTCTTAGATCTAAAACCATTATGGGTAAATATAAGTGTGTGGATGAAAAGTATGATGAGTTTTGGTCTTTTTATTTTTAGGAGAAGTGATCTAAGGCAGGTTCTTGAAGAATCACCCCGTTTCTCTTGAGGGTTTTTCGTTCGTTTTGGTTTCCGTCAAAACCTGAGGTAGGGTCTCAAATATTTAACAATTTATTTAAGAATTATAGTTTCTTTAAATAAATTAGTAATGTGAGTTTCCTTCATTATGATAATTCAACGAATGACACTCTTTATGTTATTAAATAATTCCGCCCACATGAGATAAACAAGGACTTGAACTTGTATTGAGATTAAGCTTGTTTGGCTAATTTGGTTAAAGTGATATGATTAAACAAATGAATGATTTAAATGGGAAGAATGAGTAATAGGATAATTAATTTTAGAATTAATTATCAAGTCATGAGTTGGAATGAGTTTGTGGACTTTACTGATTATTGGGAATATTGAATATTTGACATGTTCAGGAGATAATTTGGAAACTGGTAATAGTTAATGGATGGATTGATTATTACATGTTAAATGGTAAGTGGTTAACTAATTGATTATTGGTTAAAGAGATAAGGTTTGATTAATTAATTGTTGAATTAATTAATTTGCATACATTAAATTAAGATTGTGAATTGATTGTTTGTTACGATTGTTGTCTAGGAGTACCTTTTGATGCATAGTAGTTTTCCATGCATTAAGTTGTCTTGGATGGAGTTATATAGAGATTTGATATGTTGTGGGAGATGGTCACTAAATTATGTTGGCTTTGTTCAGCTTGTTTTGAGATGATTATGGTGAGATTGTAGATTGTTAAAGTCTTGGATGAACCATTGTTTGAATAGACGGGTTCAGACTTGTTAAAGAATTTGGATAATTAAGTGCTGAGTTAATTATTTAGTTGGCTTGATAAGAATAATTAATTTCTAAAAAATTATTAATTAATGATATTTTTAATGGTTAATTAAGTGTTGAATTATTTTATGAGCGATTTGTGTTGTTAATTCATTGTTGAATTAATTAAAGGTTTGGTTTTATGGTGTTAGACATGGTATTCTACACCAATAATAAATATATATGTTTGATTGATGAATGGGTTGTGAGACAAGGACTGAGGATCCAAATACTCACAGGGTGTTAGACATGATGTTCTACACCAATGATAGATGTGTTTGTATGATTGATAAATGGTTTGTGAGATAGGGACTGATCCTCTAAATACTCACGGGGTGATAGACATGGCGTTCTACACCCAGCTTGCAAGAAAATATTCTTTTATGGGTCAAGGATTGATGCTCCAAATACCCATGGGTTGTGAGACATGGAATGATGCTCCAAATACTCATGAGGGTGCTAGACATGATGTTTTACACCCATTAAATAACATTGGAATCTGGGTCCAATTGTTCGTGCGTGAAATGAGTTAATGGTTAATGAAGGATGTTGTGACATGATGTTTTTGAATTGATTATGAGAAAGGGTTTAGACTTAATAATGAATTGCGTGAACCACAGTTAGTGAACGGACCCAGGAGTGAATCACTATTTAAGTGGATGGGCTTAGACATAATGTATGAAAGATTTAATTGAATAAATTATGATGCGTTATCGAAGACAAAGCACATTCCTGGATTCAGTATTTACTTTAAGTACTTTGATGGTCTTTAGAGACATCTTTGGTGAGTGATTTATATGGGGGATGTTGGGATTAGGCTAAATCTCAAGACTTTCATAATAAGATTTGAGTAATTGATAAATGGAAAATGATTATGTAATGATTGTTGAGTATGCATGACAAATGAATACTTCAGGTTCAGACACCATTTGAGGGCTGAAGCAGGTACTTGAGTATATAGTTACTTTGTACTGCTTACTTTATTTTATGCATGATTTTATGTGTTTTAAATTGTTTATTAAATGTCTGGATTTGGGGTAGACACCGGTGGTCCCGGCCTACTGAGATTTATACCTCACACCCTACTCGAGCCGGCATTGCACTGGGCACTCGAGTAGATTATTTTTCGTTACAGGACTATGCTGTTTGCATTTTATTGGGAGTTAGGAGCAGAGGACTGAGCAGAGGCTTGAGATGCTCGAGGAGATCGACCTTAGGGTTTTGAGTCATTATTTATTTATTTCTGCATTGGAATGTAAAGCATGCTATTTTTTTCACTGTTTTCTAATTTTGTATCTTTATCATGTCATGCATGCATCTTTTGTATAATTTGGTGTTGGACACTTTTAAAAAATGAGTATTATTTGTCTTCCGCTGTTTGTAATTTATAAGTTACTACTTCTGCTATTTTTTGTCATCCACACTGATATACCACTATGAAACTATGACAAGAGGGTATAGTATCCCCACTGACAATCCTTATACCTTCGCTGCTAGTCAGTAGTCTCTGGAATACGGGGAGACGCGCTTGAGGTCATGTGGCGACCAGTCCGGCCACCAGATTAGTGGTGACCCGGGTCGGGACATTACACGTAAATACCCTATAGTAGGGTAATTTTGTTCAATAGTTTCATTTCAATAAAATAACTTATATAACAACTTTAATATTGATATAAGTTAAAAATAATTCCTCAAAATTACTCAATAATGACATATTACTCATGACTCACCCAACATACCCAATTTTTTTGTGAAAATATTTCATCATGTTTTGCGTAAATAAATAAATTTATGTTATTTATGATATGTATTAATAATATTATTATAGAATATGGATCACTGCACTAATGTTTAAAATAAAATATCCAATAACACAAAAATATGTGGAATTCCAACTTGTAGGTTAGTCCTCATAATCTCTTTATTAGAGATCTCTAAGTGAGAACATCATGAGATGATATTTGATCCAATTACAAATACTCTCACATGAGAGTCTATATCATTTGTGTCCCTTTAGAGGAAATCATATGATTGAATTACATGTAGTTTGACAATATTTTAATAACAGTTTAAAGTTATTATCATAGAGTATAACATATATGGAATTTTTAATGTGACATAAAATCAAAGAAATTATGAAGTTAAAGTTACAGAGAAGAAAAATAAAGATGTGATAATGTATTTATTAGTATTCAATTATATTAATATTCCTGAGATATAATGTAAAACATTTTTAGTTATAGGAAACTAAATCTAATATATTCCAAATTATACAATTTCCAAATGCTAATGAAATTTAGTTTTCTATCCCTCACATGATGTTCATGCATCTATTCTGATATAAATATAGTCAATGATTCAACCATGTTGTATTCCATCGAAAAATTTATTATTGTAACCTCACATATTGAGGAAATATTACTTAAGAGATGACATTTTTAAAGTATCTTCTTTATCCAGTGGTGTGGCCTTAGATGCTTAGAAATATATAGTACTAGAGTATTTTCATAGTACAGTGTGATATTATCCGTAATGTTAAGAACTGTGTTAAGATTTTGGAAGAATATCATATCTAGAAAACTTTTTTTATTGAATTATAAATCTAAATATTCCTTGACTATTCTATAATGTCATAGATTATGAATTTTGTTAATCTATTCCATTGAAAACAACATCTATTAAGAGTGAAATATCCTGATTTTTATTTTAGATCATCATAGTTTGATTGAAAAAATGTATCTATATATCAACTGATAACTAGCTCCCAATATTCTCCATTAACTGGGAATATGTCTACATTATACCTCAAATACTCTTGGATAATCTTTATTTCTATCTAATAGTGGTCTTCTAGATCATCATGATATCTTTTTGTCATTCTTAGGATGTAGACAACATCTATCCTTGTATATGGTATAACATACATGGATAAACCTATCACATATGTGTATGGGATCCATATCATCCTTTATCTAATGTTATTTTTCCAATGAAACATTTTCCTATTAAAATATATTCCATGGATAATCAATCCATTTTTAGATTGTTACATACTAAATATATTTAGTACCTTGTAATTGTATGTAGATTAATTTTTTAATCTATCCTCTTGGATATATATTGATGGATATTGATTTTAATAATGTGTACTACTTCATAATAATTCTACATGTAGATGCATGTTTTTAACCAATTCTTAATGGACTCTAAAACTAGTATATTTTTTTCCAATATGTAGTATTTTATCAAAATATACTATCATGAATATAACTCCCCTATCACTAAATTGTTTTTTCACACAATTCTCACATTCATTATTTATAGAACCAAATTTCATTATGGGTTCATCAAAGAGAATATTCCATGAGTTTCATTCTTACTTTAATCTATAAATGGATCTCTATAGTTTTCATACCTTATTTTTATCTTTTAGAGTTATAAAATCATATGATTGTGTCATATAGACATCTTCTTAAATGTTTCCATAGAGAGATATTATGTTAAAATATATTTTATATATATAACATTAATCCTAAGATTCTCAATAATAAAAAATTACGATGGATTTTAGTTCGAAAACTAAGGAATAATTTTCTTCAGTTTCTATGCCTTAATGTTGTTTAAATTTTTTTTTAAATCATGCATTCCTTATAGGTATTACTTTACAAATAAATTTCTAGTTTCCCCTTGAATATGAATTTTCAACAAATGTTTTTCACATCCACTAGAGGATCTACAAAAATATGGTATTGGTTTTGATATTGGTAATCTATCATATAATTCATGGTTTCTTATTACGTAGTAGTTGATGTTCCACATATTTCATTGTTACAGATTACAAGATCATTATTATCAAAAAATAATGATTTAGATTATTTAGTGACTAAAAAATAATATATTTTAGGTTCTTCATCCTGACCATTACACCTACAAAATACATATATCTCTGGAACTTCCACTTATTTTGGGGTTTTGTGGAAAATGTTCTTATGCCATCTCTTATGAATCTTGATCCGTGGATTAATTGATGTCTATGTTTCTTCCACTACGTCTTATGAAGATATGAAACCTATCAAAAAACACATCATTTCATACCAATGTCACCACCTCATATAAGTGGTTATATAAGAATTACCCCCTTGTCCCCTTAGGGTATCCAAAAAATGTTACACATTATTTCCCAGTGTGAAAGTCTATTACCTGAACATTCCTAAACATTATTCACATCCCCACACATATAAGTTAGATAATATAGATTTTCTTACACTACAATGTTCATATGGAATACTAATTTCCACATTAGTTGGAACATGGTTTAGTATATGTGATGTTTTCAATAGAATTATTCCTAAAATTAAAATGAAAGTCTTTAATGGATCATCATTGATCAGACCATGTCAAGTAAGGTACATTTTTTCCTTTCACATACACCATTTTATTTGTAATGCCCCGACCCCAGTTACTTGGAGTCGGTGCATTATTACATAACATGGGCATGATCACAAGAAAGATCAAATCTCGAAAGACCAATTGGTTTAGTAGCATTGGAAACACTAGATATATTCATAAGTCTTACATTACATAATAAAGTGAAAAACTACTACAACAACATATTGTCTCCATAATCCACACTCATATCCCCACATAATATCCCTGCAGGTCATTCATAATTTACTTCTTCACTTCCTGGGAAAAATAAAACATAGAAAAGAGGTGAGCTCAAATGCCCAGTAAGGATAACAATATAGCGGAAACTTTCATAAATAAGAATAAACATTTAAGGAAATGTATAACTAAAACAAAAGGCTTTTAAACTTGAACTTCAACATAATATGACAAAAGTAAAATGAAATAATGCCATTTACTTATTCACATGGATATTCTACTAATCGAATAATCACATGCAATATCAATAACCACTTTCATAATGATGGAATGTATAATGCCAGACTATCATAACCACATAGCCAAGGCCTCGTGCCATGACTACAAATAAGATTTTGTCAAGGCCTTGTGCCAAGACACTAGTTTGTCTCATGAGACCTACCGATGCATCGAGGAGCTATAGCGGGCTCCACCCGTCACATATTAAGTCCAATGCATTCCCATATGAAAAGGTTTAAACATAAAATACACATTCGTATTAAAACTAGCATACGAAATGTCAATACTTTCACCATAAACCATGAATGGTATAAAAATAGCTCATCCACATTCAAATATATCACAAAACCATAAATACAATATAGATGTTTTGTATCATAATAAATCAACTTCAAATAAGCGTAAAATCCATCAAAGGATGTTGACATAGATGAAATCAAAACTCTTTTTAGAGAAATATCTCTTTCTATTTTGAAATCATTTAAGAGTCATATATTTATAAAATAAAACATTTTTCTGAAAATATTCTTATAATCTTGTAGGGGAAGCTTTGACGATTTTATAATGGTGGAAAATATTCGCACCCACCATATAAGTTAAAAAAAACATTCTTACCTTAATTTTGTCGAAAAGGTTAAAAAACACCGTTTTTGGAAAACGACGGAAAGATTACTTTATAAACCTCTTATAAAAATTCAAACAAGGGTATAAATGAATTTAAAACATATTCTTGTAAATATTAAAAATGTTTTGAAATACATTTTTAAGAAACATGGATGTGGATGATAAAGAGATCCCAGTATATTATTACGTATAAACAACCTCAGATAATGAAGAGATTGTGAAATAACCCTTACCTTGTACTTTTCCTTGGTTGGGGTAGGTTAAACTCTTTTATAATAGTGAAATAATTGTTATTAAATTATACAATAATCATATATATTCATATGATATCATATATGATCTTTTAACATTTCTTTGTTAATAATATCTTAGTATTATCGTCGTTTCGGGTGTTAACTTACTCATTTTCTTTTATATGTTTTGTTACATAAGCCATGTTTGTCATGTATAGTTTGTATATTATTCATATACATAATGATATCAAGTCCTTAAACATTATTTTTAAATCATCAAATGATAATTATACTTGAATGGATACGATGGAGAATGAATCTCATCACGTTCGTGGAGACGGTAGTCCGTACGTACGCACGAGCGACAATATCATTCTTTTGATATTAAAATAATATATAAATGGATGGTATATCATATATAAAGAATCATTAAAATGTTATATTTATTATTTACATGAGTTACAAATCATTATTATACCCATCCAAATAATAATATATTGAATAACAATTACACCACGATGTGGAGACGGTAAGACGTACGTACGCACGTATGGTTACATGTTATTCAAAGGGTGGATAGAATCCTGAATATGGTTGTACCATATTTATAATAACATCACAGTATTTATATGATACCGGAGTTATTATTTTAGAATGGTAATAACAAAGGAAGAAGAAGTGGAAGAAGAAAGGAACTTGGAAAAGGGTGGTGAAATCATTACCTCTTCTTCGGGTTCTTCCTTTTGATTTGATCAAAAGAGATCCTTAGGTTGGCTTTATGATCAAACTAAGGCCTCTAGGTTGTAGTGAGGGAAGTTGGGAGAGTATTTGGGAAGAGTTTGGCCGAACCAAAATGCTTCTAAGGTGTGAAGAAATGAGAAGGAGGAGTGCCCTTTTATAAGAGGGGTGAGGGGCACCTTTGGAAAATCTAGAAATATTAATTTATAATAAATTAATATTCGGTTTATAATGGCTCCAAAGTTGATTATTTGAATTTTAAGGTGGGGATGGGTCGAAAAACAATTATCCAATAGAATTTATACAGGTTTGGGTTACTATATTAACCTTATCTTTAAGTATTAACTCTAAGTTAATTAGTTTCACTTTTACAATGTCTCTTTGTATTTTTATACTATATGGTTAATAAACTTACCATATACATCCAAGAGACGCCCAAGTGGTCCATTAATGATACAAATATCATTATATAAGTCTCTTGTCCGAACCTTAGATTTTTAGGAATTTAATATCAATTAATAATATAATATTTGTTTTAAAAACTCTTTTATGTCAATTTTGACACTATTCAATAGTTGATTTTTGTGAAACTCATAACAGAATGATTACTTCAAACAAAGATAATTATATCAATCCTAATATTTCATATTATCCTATAAAATTATTTTAATTTATTAAAAGTCTCAAATTATATTTATTTGGGTATTTATAATATCAATTATTTTAAAATTTCACTATTATGGTAATTACTGCATCATCATTGTGTCATAAATAAATTAAATTATTTAATATCTAAAAATTATAAATAAAATATCATTATGTAGGAAATAGTTTTATCTTTCTAATTTATATTTATAGTCGAATATACAACATATATAACCCTATGTAAAAATTGTTTTTCTAAAAGATATATGCTTGTGTCATTTTTATATTCATTTTAACTTAATTAAAATAAAGTGTCCCTATCACCTACAAGTGGCTCCATGGGGTCCCAAAATCTACCCAGAGATGCCTATGGTCGAACATGTATCAAAAAATAATTCTAGGACACGTTTTAGGGTAATTTAGTATTATTATAATATTATTTTTTAAGCCTTATTTACCGGATTTACCTTTAACCATGGTAAATAAAATATTTACCGAAGTAATTATTCAAAATGTCTAAAAATAAAAGTTACCTATTTACAAAATTTGAACATACTGATTCCAAATATGGAATCCATTTTTCCAAATTCAAAACAAAGAAGTGGC
Source organism: Viscum album (assembly GCA_963277665.1). Classification (NCBI taxonomy): domain Eukaryota; kingdom Viridiplantae; phylum Streptophyta; class Magnoliopsida; order Santalales; family Viscaceae; genus Viscum; species Viscum album. The sequence goes on along the minus strand of OY728159.1, from coordinate 19,318,470 downwards.
AGAAATTAATTTAATATTAATTCCCATTGTTAAAACAAAAAGCGTGTTTTTAAGGGATAATAACTATCAAAAGATTGACACTTGTTTATGTCTGGTTTAATTGTAAAATTATGTCCAATGACCAACATTATATTAAATGGTAAAAATATATTCTAAATATAATTTAAAACCACTAAAATTCATAATTTATCACTATTAATTATTTTTATTTAAAATTTTTTTTTTAATTAAAATTTAGTAATTTTCACTATTCATCAAAATATTAAAGTTATCCGAAAAGTACCAAAATTCCACCTTAGGCTAAATTCGATATTCCGAATCCAAAAATGAAGTCCATTTTAAAAAATAAAATATATATAATTTCAAAAAGTAGGTATTACTATTCATAACGGCTAGTTTGATTGGTTATGGTGTGTTAGAACTCGGTGTTGCGTACAACACACGCTATCACATTATTCAAAGAGAAGCGTACTGTGGAAGCTTGGGGTGTTACATTTTCCCCTCCTTCAAATAATTTCTTCCTCGAAATTTATAGAATATTATCGCATGAAAAGACTCGGGTGGTTCTTCATCATAAGTTCCTCGGGTTCCCACGTTGACTCTTCCATCTTATGGTTTCTCCACAAAACATTTACCAGACGCGTCGTCCGGTTTCTCAGTACTTGTTCTCTCGTATCAAGAATCCTGACGGGCTCTTCCCAATAAGACAGATCAGGTTCCAGTTCTAATTCCTCATAGGTGAGTACATGCGTTGGGTCAGGCATGTATTTCCTCAACAGAGATACGTGGAACACATCGTGAACTTTGGAGAGACTTGGCGGCATTGCCAATCTGTAAGCTACAGCACCAATTCGTTCTAGAATTTTGAAAGGTCCGATGTACCTGGGACTCAATTTACCTTTCTTACCAAAACGTATGACTCCCTTCCATGGAGATAACTTTAGGAAAACATGATCACCGACTTGAAATTCCAAATCCTTCCTTCGATTATCGGCATAACTCTTCTTCTTACTTTGAACTGCTTTGATGTGAATTTGGATTACCTTCACCTTTTCCATTATTTCCTCCACCAGTTCTGGGCCTAAAAGTTTTCTTTCACCAACATCATCCCAACAGGATGGTGTATGAAATCTCTTTCCATATAACTCTTCATATTGTGCCATCTGAATACTCGAATGAAAGCTATTGTTATAGGAAAATTCTACCAGAGGTAAATACTGATCCCACATACCCTGAAAGTCAAGTGAGCAGGGTCTCAACATGTCTTCTAAGGTTTGAATAGTCCATTCTGATTGTCTGTCTGTCTGAGGGTGGTAGGCAGTGCTCAAATGAAGTTCAGTATCCAGGGATTTCTGAAGACTCTTCTAGAATCTTGAAGTAAAACGGGGATCACGACCAGAAACAATCGATAGGGGTACTCCATGAAGTCTCAAAACTTCATTAATATATAGTCTTTCTAGATGTTCCAGTGGTAAATCTTCTCTTATAGCAAGAAAATGTGCTGACTTGGTAAGAAAATCAACAATAACCCATATTGCATCATTCTTTCTAGGAGTCTTTGGTAGCCCCATGACAAAGTCCATCGTAATATTGTCCCATTTCCACTCCGGTATGGGAAGAGGTTGCATGACTCCTCCAGGGTGTTGCCTTCCAGATTTCACTTGTTTACAAACCATACATCTTGAAACAAAATCATCAATCTCCCTCTTCATATTGTCCCACCAAAAATGTTCCTTCAAATCTCTATACATTTTGGTGCTCCCAGGGTGTATAGAGAAATTGGAACTATGAGCATCATCCATCAATTACCTTTTTATATCAGGTATATCGGGAACACAAAGCCTCTTCCCGAATTTTAAAATTCCATTTTCATACAAAAAATCTCTCAATCTCCCATCATTCACAGCTTTAATCTTCTTTTGAAATTCTCCATCATTAGTCTGAGAACTCTTAATCATTTCTAGTAAAGATGGTTTGGCAACCATTTGAAAAAGCATTGATGTTTCACCTTCCCTGGTTATTCCCATGTCCATATTCACTAGATCCATCAAAATTGGATCTATTTCAATTCTCATCACGTTCAAAACTCCATTGTCTTTTCTGCTCAAAGCATCTGCCACCTTGTTTTCTTTCCCCGGGTGGTAGTGTATCATACAATCATAATCCTTGAGTAATTCAAGCCATCTCCTTTTCCTCATGTTGAGTTCTTTTTGTGAGAAAATATACTTCAAACTCTTGTGATCAGTATAAATCTCACATTTTTCACTATAGAGGTAGTGCCTCCATATCTTCAAAGCAAAGATCACAGCTGCTAACTCGAGATCATGAGTAGCATAGTTTTGTTCATGAATTTTCAACTGTCGTGATGCATAGGCAATAACCCTATCATTCTGCATAAGAACACAACCAAGTCCTTTCTTCGATGCATCACTATAAATAACGAACCCATCATTCCCTGATGGTAGAGTCAATATAGGAGCATTGACTAATCTTCTCTTCAGTTCTTCGAAACATTCTTCACACTCTTTTTTCCAAACAAATCTAACCCCTTTACGTGTGAACTTCATTAATGGGTTAGCCAATCGGGAAAAATTATGGATGAAACGTCGATAATAACCTGCTAAACCAATAAAACTACGTACCTCAGTTATACTCATAGGTGATGGCCATTCTTGGATTGCCTTGGTCTTGATACCTCGGACTTTTCTGAGGTAAGTTCTCCTGACGCTTAGGACATTCATTTGCATAATGTCCTATCTCCCTGCAATTGTAGCACTGAACATTGGTAGCTTCCTTCTTCCCTTTGCAATCATGATCTTGGTGGCCTTTTTCACCACACTTATAACAGACTCCTGTTCCCTTCAAGCAAGTACCGGGGTGTTTCTTCCCACATTTACCACAGGATGGATATTAAACCTTTCCCTTATTCCCCTTATTTCCATTCCCAGATTGATCAACAGGTCTCTTCTTCTATTGCTTTGCTTTAAAGTCATAAGACTTAGAGAATTCCTTTTCAGTCTTGATAGAACATGAGACAATGTCTTCGTATTATGAAAAGGATTGTGAGACTAATGTTGGACGGAGAAATGGTTTTAACCCATCAAAGAAACGATCAATCTTACTTCTTGGGTTGCGTATATAATCTCCAGCATACCTTGCTAACCTTGTAAAGTTAGCCTCATACTTTGCGACATTCTCATCCTCCTTCTGTCTCAGACTCAGAAATTGCCTTTCCATATCTGCTCAATGGTCCCGAGGAAAGTATTTCTCTAAAAATATATCTTTGAACTCCCTCCATTCTATATTTGATACTTCATCATCTTCCTTCGTGTTTTGAATCAATGACCACCATTGACCAGCATCTCCAGTGAGGCGGTAAACTGCCATGATAACTTTTTCCCTTTCACTACTCCCCAAAGACTGAAATATTTTCTCTAGGGAATTTATCCATTGCTCAGCTACTAAGGTATTTGTACTCCCATTGAATGTTGGTGGTTGTTTCCTCTTGAATCGATCTAACATTTATCCTCCACGCTACGGATCAGGGTGCTCCATACGGGTAATGTTATTATTCATAACCTGAGTGAGTTGTCCTAGTATGGTGATTAGCTGATCGAAACCAGTTGCATCACTAGATCCACTATAATTATCTTGAGCAGGAGGGAAATCTCTACATGGAGTGCGTGCATTGATACGATTTCCATTTCTTTCACTAGGCACCATTTCTAAACAATGGCATAAACTAGATCAGTTTATGAATCAAAATACATAATCCCATACTTATAAAACATTTAACATAAATTGAACTATTTATGGATATAATTCATAATCATAAGAATGTTTTCTTTGAGGAAGTATATACTCATAAACCCTTCATAATGATTTGTAAAGAAAATGAGAGTTATGCTAAGCATATCCCCTGGGAGTGTCTTAACCAAGAGTACAGCAAGACCCGTTGTCGTGCACCAGTTCCCGTTAGAGTCTATCTCAAAGCGGTGTTTTTGGGTTTTACCCCTAGGTACATCTGTGCCAGAGCCGCCTGTACCTGCTCGTATCCAGAAAGGGATGTATTGCTCAGAAAACTCAAAAAATCTCTACAATACCAAAATTTTAGGAAGTTTTTCTATACTAATCCTCAAAGTTCATCTTAGGTCTACGTGCTCTAATCATAGTTTATCTAAATATAGCTTCCAAGTTTTGTACTAAACTTCCTCTGATATCAACTGTAATGCCCCGACCCCAGTTACCTAGAGTCGGTGCATTATTACATAACATTGTCATGATCACAAGAAAGATCAAATCTCAAAAGACCGATTGGTTTAGTAGCCTTGGAAACACTAAATATATTCATAAGTATTACATTACATCATAAAGTAAAAAACTACTACAACAACATATTGTCTCCATAATCCACACTCATATCCCCACATAATATCCCTACAGGTCATTCATAATTTACTTCTTCACTTCCTGGGGAAAATAAAACATAAAAAAGGGGTGAGCTCAAATGCCCAGTAAGGATAACAATATAGCGGAAACTTTCATAAATAATAATAAACATTTAAGGTAATGTATAACTAAAACAAAAGACTTTTAAACTTGAACTTCAACATAGTATGGAAAAAGTAAAATGAAATAATGCCATTTACTTATTCAAATGGATATTCTACTAATCGAATAATCACATGAAATATCAATAACCACTTTCATAATGATGGAATGCATAATGCCAGACTATCATAACCACATAGCCAAGGCCTCGTGCCCAGACTACAAATAAGATTTTGTCAAGGCCTTGTGCCAAGACACTAGTTTGTCTCATGAGACCTGCCGATGCATCGAGGAGCTATAACGGGCTCCACCCGTCACATATTAGGTCCAATGCATTCCCATATGAAAAGGTTTAAACATAACATACACATTCGTATTAAAAATAGCATACGAAATGTCAATACTTTCACCATAAACCATGAATGGTATAAAAATAGAACATCCATAGTCAAACATATCACAAAACCTTCAATACAATATAGAAGTTTTGTATCATAATAAATCAACTTCAAATAAGCATAAAATCCATCAAAGGATGTTGACATAGATGAAATCAAAAGTCTTTTTAGAGAAATATCTATTTCTATTTTGAAATCATTTAAGTGTCCTATATTTATAAAATAAAACATTTTCTTTGAAAATATTCTTATAATCTTGTAAGGGAATCTTCGACGATTTTATAACGGCGGAAAATAGCCGCACCCGCCGTATAAGTTAAAAAAAGCATTCATACCTTAATTTTGTTGAAAAGGTTAAAAAGAACCTTGTTTGGAAAACGACGGAAAGATTACTTTATAAACCTCTTATAAAAAGTCAAACAAGGGTATAAATGACTTTGACCCATATTCTTGTAAATAGTAATTTTTTTTTGAAATACATTTTTAAGAAACATGGATGTGGATGATAAAGAGATCCCAGTAGATTATTACGTATAAACAACCTCGGATAATGAAGAGATTGTGAAATAACCCTTACCTTGTACTTTTCCATGGTTGGGGTAGGTTAACCTCCTGTATAATAGTGAAATAATTTTTATTAAATTATACATGAATCATATAAATTCATATGATATCATATATTATCTTTTAACATTGCTTTGTTAATAATATCTTACTATTATCGTCGTTTCAGGTGTTAACTTACTTGTTTTTTTATATGTTTTGTTAAATAATCCATGTTTGTCATGGATAGGTTGTATATTATTCATATACAGAATGATATCAAGTCCTTAAACATTATTTTTAAATCATAAAATGATAATTATACTTGAATGGATACGATGGAGAATGAATCTCATCGCGTTCATGGAGACGGTAGTCCGTACGTACGTACAAGCGACAATATCATTATTTTGATATTAAAATAATATATAAATGGATGGTATATCATATATAAATAATCATTAACATGTTATATTTATTATTTACATGAGTTACACATCATTATTATACCCATCCAAATAATAATATATAGAATAACAATTACACCACGACGTGGAGACGGTAAGCCATACGTACGCACGTATGGTGACATGTTATTCAAAGGGTGGATAGAATACTGAATATGGTTGTAACATATTTATAATAACATCATAGTATATATTTGATACTTGAGTTATTATTTTATAATGGTAATAACAAAGGAAGAATAAGTGGAAGAAGAAAGGAACTTGGAAAAGTGTGGTGAAATCATTACCTCTTCTTCGGGTTCTTCCTTTTGATTTGATCAAAAGGGCTCCTTAGGTTGGATTTATGATCAAAATAAGGCCTCTAAATTGTAGTGAGGGAAGTTTGGAGAGTATTTGGGCACAGTTTGGCCGAACCAAAATTCTTTGAAGGTGTGAAGAAATGAGAAGGAGGAGTGCCCTTTTATAAGAGGGGTGAGGGGCACCTTTGGAAAAGCTAGAAATATTAATTTATAATAAATTCATATTCGGTTTATAATGGCTAAAAAGTTGATTATTTAAATTTTAAGGTGGGTATAGGTAGAAAAACACTTAACCAATAGAATTTAGACAGGTTTGGGTTACTATATTAACCTTATCTATAAGTTTTAACTCTAAGTTAATTAGTTTCACTTTTACAATGTCTCTTTGTATTTTTATATTATATGGTTAATAAACTTACCATATACATCCAAGAGACCCCCAAGTGGTCCATTAATGATACAAATATCATGATATAAGTCTCTTTTTCGAACCTTAGATTTTTAGGAATTTAATATCAATTAATAATTTAATATTTGTTTTAAAAACTCTTTTATGTCAATTTTGACACTATTCAATAGTTGATTTTTGTGAAACTCATAAAAGAATGATTACTTCGAAAAAAGTTACTTAAATCAATCCTAATATGTCGTATTATCCTATAAAATTATTATAATTCATTAAAAGTCTCAAATTATATTTATTTGGGTATTTATAATATCAATTATTTTAAAATTTCACTATTATAGTAATTACTTCATCATCATTGTGTCATAAATAAATTAAATTATGTAATCTCTAAAAATTATAAATAAAATATAATTACGTAGGAAATCGTTTTATCTTTCTAATGAATATTTATAGTCGAAACTCCAACATATATAACCCTATGTAAAAATTGTTTTTCTAAAAGATATATGCCTGTGTCATTTTTGTATTCATTTTAACTTAATTAAAATAAAGTGTCCCTATCACTTACAAGTGGCTCCATGGGGTCCCCAAATCGACCCAATGATGCCTATGGTCAAACATGTATCAACCAATAAGGCTAGGACACGTTTTAGGATAATTTAGTATTATTATAATATTATTTTTTAACCCTTATTTACTGGATTTACCCTTAACCATGGTAAATAAAAAATTTACCAAAGTAATTATTCAAAATGTCTAAAAATAAAAGTTACCTATTTACACAATTTTAACATCCTAATTCCAAATATTAAACCCATTTTTCCAAATTCAAAACACAGAAGTGGCAGAAATTAATTTGAAATTAATTCCCGTTGTTAAAACAAAAAACGTGTTTTTAAGAGATAATAACTATCAAAAGATTGACACTTGTTTTTGTCCAGTTTAATTGTAAAATTATGTCCAATGACCAAAATTATATTAAATGGTAAAAATATATTCTAAATATACTTTAAAACCACTAAAATTCATAATTTATCACTATTAATTATTTTGATTAAAAAAGTTGTTTTTAATTAAAATTTAGTAATTTTCACTATTCATCAAAATATTAAAGTTATCCGAAATGTACCAAAATTTCACCTTAGGCTAAATTCGATATTCTGAATCCAAAAATGAAGTCCATTTTAAAAAATAAAATATATATAATTTCAAAAAGTAGGTATTACTATTCATAACGGCTAGTTTGATTGGTTATGGTGTGTTAGAACTCGGTGTTGCATACAACACACACTATCACATTATTCAAAGAGAAGCGTACCGTGAAATCTAGGGGTGTTACATTATTGTGGTGCATAAGGAGGTGTGAGCTGACATATACACCGAAACACCCAAATATAACCAATAAATTCATTTTTTTCACATTTTATTCCTTGTTCTAAATATAGTACCCCTATATTCTTACAAAGTTAGTCCTCATATTCATTCTTATACACCTTTAATTTCTCAATGGAATCTGGATTTCACCTCATTAATTATACAAAAAAATATTTGCTAAATTCATAAATAAATGTTATGAGTAATGAGTATCTCACCATTGTTTCAATTAGAAATGTTCCATACATATTAATATGATTCAATTCTAGAAGAATTATGGTGCTTTATCCATTTACACTAAAAATAGGTTTTGTCCTTTTTTCTTCAAATCTAGCATGACATATTCTAAGTGAATATAGTTTCGAAGAATTTAAATATCCATAATGGTATAATTTGGTAATTTTTTTCATTTACGTGAAATAGTTGGTGAATCAGTAGTTGGGCATGATAACAGTTATAAAAATCTGATTCTTTGTCAATTTCTATAACTTGTTTCTTATAATACAATAAATAAATACCATTTTATAGATTTTATGTACCATAATATAGGATATATTTTTAAAATAAGTATTTATTCATATATTTGAAAATAAATCCATACATATATAGATATGACACAAAAATAATGTTTTTGATAACTAATATAATATAATAATAAGTTTTTTACATCCAATATCATTCCAATCATAAATTAATGTTGATAATATCTAATAACTACATGAACAAGCTTATCTACACTGGTGGATCAAATATTTACCTCACCATGTGAAGAACCTTTAAGCTTTATTGGTTTTTATAATTTGATAAACATAAGAGAACCACAAGATTTATCTAACAATCATTCTATAAAAAAACATATATTTCACTCGATAATGAACACTTTTAAATATTCCCTATATTTTTTAGTATGTAGTTCTTCTTCATGTATCCATTCATTCCACTTTTAAAAATAATGTCATCCTGTTACCTTATATTCCCATTTATCTTCTTTATCTTGGTGTGGAATTTCAATGAATACTTATACATAGATTCAATCATGGGGTTATTCAATTTTCATCACAATTTTTAACGATATAAGGATTTTTGTTATTTATGTCCTTAATAAAATTGTTAGGCTGAGTAAAGAAAATTGCGATATAATTTTTAATTTTTCATGTTAAATTCATAAATATATTTTAGAATATCTGAGGAATTAGAGGAATAATGGGATCGTTATGTAAATTTTGAGGTATTTCAGACCTGTGAATTTCTAGAAACTCAATATATCAAGTCATTTTTATTACATTAGGTTCATCTAGTTCCCCCTCTCTATGTTTTCATGTAAAGAGTTACTTAGAGATATACAAATTCTTTTATATTACTCTCTCATAATATACATTATTATGATTATTGAGCATGTTATATACATCTATACTCTCATAATAATTCTAAAGATCATCATCCTTGAATGATAACATTGAACACTGGGAATCTAGTACATCATACAACTCTTTTATGTAAAAATAAGTCTCGTCTTCAGTTTCCAAATTAATGGGTTTAGGGATATTGGACTCTATCATATAAAGATTCCATTCATGGAATAATATAATATAGAAGAATCTATATAATTTATATAATTTACAACCAATAATGAGAATATCATTCTCTTTTATTAATCATAGTGATAATACGGCTGAGAAACATTACATTTTACTACAAAAAATATTAATTTTTTTACTTTATCTAGACTATTAAAGTATATAATATGGGAAAAAATTAATTTTCCTATCTGGATCCCATTATTTTATTATATCCTAATATGACTCATAATTATTCTTGAGATATCCAGTCACATAGAAATTCTGTTGGAAAGGATATATATTTTCATTCCCATAACCCAAAACAAGGGTTAGGTTAATTACTCGAAGGTGTTTAGGTAAGTGGTCTTACCAAATACTGGCTTATAGCTCCATGGTTTGTTGAGTAGACTCCCTAAACATGAAATATTAACAAGGACTTGTAAAACACTTGCCTCTATGTTACACCAATTCAATCAAGGACCACACCTACTGATGTAAACATGGTTAAGTCGACCCAAAACCATCATTATAACTCCTTTAAAAAATTATGTTTCTTAATAACCAAAATATAATATTATGGTACCATTATAAATATAGTAATGGAAGGATTCTTTGACATAATATTATTTTTGGGAATTTTTTTTCTTATGTTTAGATTTTATTATTTTATCTTCTCAAATTTCTTGTTAATATTATTCTTATTTTACATAAGTGATTAACCACATTATGATGACATAATTTACCCATAATCCAATTAAATTTAATTTTATATTAAATTCTCATTAATTCATTTATTTATGTTATTGTGATAAAGTATCTATAAAAATTAACCATTCAATGGAAAGAAATTAAATAAATTTTGTTGTATGGTCGCAAATTTTTTAATACCTTGTAAAAGGAGTTTATAAAAAATTTAACCTTGAACCTAGGTGAATAAACTCATATAGTTGATATTGTCTCATGATTCAATATTCCACCATCAACCCTTGAATCATGTTGGTTGATTTCACCTCATCGCGAGTCCTCAACCACCTCCCCTCCATGGATCCCAATCCATTGAAAATATTCTCTCACACATAGGTAATGAGAACCATTAAAATGGTTAATTGGTTTAAAAAAGATAATCTGGAAAAATATTTCCTATATAGTAACATGGATGTGATGACACACACACACTGTTGTTTTAATTTAATAACAATAAAACTCATAAAAACATTTTAAATAAAATACGGGACAAACATTGGTCAATAAATCTCATGATTATTCATATAACTATAATGGTTATGCATTTAAATTAACTACATAGCATTAATTTCAACCATTATTTGTTAATATATGTTTCATGAATAAACCAACTAATTGATTTATCTTATATTTATATAAACAATCCTAGAGACAATAATCTATTAAAATTTAAATAAACTAAACTAATTAATTTCATTTAATTTTTTTATTTACTTGGTGTATATATATATGAAACTTTACATATACCCATCTTCACTACCTAAAATGTTCATCGTTGATCACTATGATCTCATAAAATAAATAGAGTACATTGAATTTCATGTAAATACCTAATTTTTATCATTAATAAATGAAACACAAGAACATTTTAATGACATGGTTTGTACAACTTTTAGTGTCGTGGAGTACATAGTGTGTAATGACCATGAAGGACATGTATTTTAGAATTTTTCATTGAACATAATTTAATATTTAATATTATACATATCATATCACTTAGTGTGCACTGTCAATTAACAACACACATACATGTGTTTATTAGGATTAATTATGTCATTAATTAATTTTTCCTTTTATATATAATTAATTAAGAGATATATTGTGTGTACAAGATAACCACACATCTTGTATTTTATTTTCAGATTATAATAGCAACAATTTGATTTATTTATAGGATAAGATGAGAATGAGTCGAAATAATCTCAACCAATATGTTTTAGTCATTTTTAGGTCATAAAATTAACATTATCTTTTAGATTTAACCTTTTTTCAAATAAGTTAACTCTTACCATGTCCTTTTGTATTTTTATACTACATGGTAAATATCATTACTATAAAATTACAACAGAACCTAAAGTGGATCATTTATGGATTTTTATCACTATAAAGGTTTTTGTTCGAACTTTATATTTTTTTGATTTTTATATCATTTAATAAAATATTATTTGTTTTAAAAACACATTTATGTCAATTTTGACACTATTTATTAATTGATTTTTGTTAAAGTCATAAAAATTTATTCCTTTGAAACAATGGCATTAAATCCTATAAAATATGTAAATGTCATCCACAAAATTTGTGGATGGAATAAAAATGTTCAAATTATATTTATTTTAACAATTATAAATTCATTTATTTAAATATTTCATTAATTAAGTAATCATTGAATCATAATTGTGTCATAAATAAATATATTTATATAATATCTAAAAATTTTAAATAAAATACCATGATGTAGGAAATATTTTTATCTTTCTAATTACTATTTATATACATAGATATAAGTTATATAAACCTATATTAAAATCGATTTAGTAAAAGATATATGTTTATGTTATAATTATCTTTACATTAAATTAATTTTTATAACATGTCATTATCACACCCAAGTAGTCCCCAAATGCCAAATATTCGGCCCAAGGATGATCATGGTCGAATATATCTCATCTAATAGGATTAGGACATGCATTAGGGTAGTTTTATATTATTATAATATTATTTTTGTTACCCTTATTTATCTGATTTACCCTTTAACCATGGTAAATAAAAATAATTACTGAAGTTACTATTCATAATGTCCAAAAATAAAAGTTACCTATTTAGAAATTTTGGACCTTATGATTAAAAATATGGAATCCATTTTTACAAATTCAAAACACAGAAGATTCAGTAATTAATTTAAAATTAATTCTCGTTGTCAAAACCCAAAAAAAGTTTTTTAGAAGTAAAAACTATCAAAAGATTTACATGTGTTTATGTTCAATTTAAATGTGAAATTAATTCCAAGGAAATAAATTATATTAAATGATAAAAATATAATCTAATTATACTTTAAAACAACTAAAATTTATAATTTATCACTATAAATTATTTCTATTAAAAAAGTTGTTTTCAATTAAAATTTAGTATTTTTCACTATTCATAAAAATATGAATGTTATCAGAAAAGTACGAAAAATTTATCCAAAATAAAATTTTATTTTTTTCTTCTAAATAAGAATTTAATTTCATTAAATTGAATATATAAAAGTTACAAATATTGGATTTAAAATGGGTTCTCTATTAAAAAGCGAAAAAACTGCATTTTTAAACAATTCTTCTTTTATTTGAAAAATTGAATTTGTCTTTATATTATATCTAAGAAACACAAAATATGAATTTTAAAATTATATGTGATATATAAAATTCAAAATGTGGTCAATAATATTCATAACCTTTTTTTAAATGGATAGTTTGATAGGTCATGGTGCGCTTAAACTCGGTGTTGCGTACATCAAAAAATATTGAATTATTTAAAAAGGAAGAATAATATGGATGATTGGGGTGTTAAATTATACCCTACTTCAATAAATCATGTCTTTGAAATTTAATCTTGGGATTTAAAACTAGGGGTTTTACATTTAAAAATATCTTGGTTGAAATCCCATATCGAAAAATGGATTAACGAGGCCTCTATTTCAATATAAATAAAGGTAGGTATTAAGGTTATTGAAAATAACACCTACTAGGATTCTATGTAGGAAAACATGGATATGGAATAGAAAACAAACCATCAACTTCTGATGGAGAGTGATAGAGAATATTATTAGGAAAAAGTTAACAACTAGAAATCTATAATTCTGCGATGATCTAAGGGACCATTTGATTCATTGTAAAAGAAGTTACTAGGTATTCTTTTTTGGTTTTATGATCAATTTCTTAGTATTATGTAATTTATTTAATTCATAGACTAAGAACACAAGGATGCATATGTAGAGTTTCATCCTCTACCAAAAACTCATCTTTTGCTTCAAAAGATAAAACTCAAAAAATATTCTATTTATCTCAATCGTATAAGGTTCCAAATATAAACATTTACAATTTAAATGAAGAAAGATATTTTATAATAACCGGGGTTTTATTGTAGGCTAGTGGTAGGTGATAAGGCCATGTCACACTTTGGTTGTGGATTCAATTCTCACAGCTTTTTCCAACGTGACAAGTTATCACCTGACCTATAGGTTGTACTTTTTCTAATACTATAGTATTATAACATTCCAAAAATAATTTTAAACAATACTATAAAATTTCCAACTTAATCCATCCCAAACATTAGAGTTATCCAAAATACTTTTGTCCAATCATGGTCTAAAATGTCTCTAAATTTCCAAAATCAATTGTAACATCAGATTCCCCTAAATACGTAATACTACTCTTATTTTCACATAATGAATATATGACTAACTTCATCATATTAAAAACTTAATGAATAAAATGTAATTTAGTACCATCCTTATATATATAACATTATTCTTATAACTAGAATATAATTATTGAATCCAAAAATATAAATACATTATTAATTCTACTTCGACTGTAGTAACAACATAAGCTTGACCTTGATCAATTTTCTTTTTCTTGGATATATTTTATTGATGATTTGGAAAATAATTTTCATAATATCCTATTTATTTGAAATTATATCATAGAAAATTGACAACCTCTTTCTTCCCCTTGCAATCATGATCTTTTTTCCCTTTTCAACACATTTGTAACAAACATCCATTCATTTTAGGCAAATACTAGGGTGTTTCTTCCCACATTTATCACATAAGATAAAACCATTATTTCCATTTTTCTTTTTATCTGTCTGTTTCTCTACTATTATCTTCTTCTATTTATTTACTTTAATGTCATTAGACTTAGAGAATTCCTTTTCTATCTTAATAGCACGTGAGAATATATCTTCGTACGATGAGAAAGATTATGAGACCAAATCCCATCAGAGGAATGGTATTAACCCATCAAAGAATCATTAAATATTACATCATGGGTTATGTATGTAGTCTATAGCATTCCTTGATATCCTTGAGAAGCTATCCTCATACTTTGTAATATTCTCATCATCCTTTTTCCTCAGGCTCAGAAATTTTCTTTCTATATTAGCTCATAGTTCATGAGGAAATTATTTCTCTAGAAAAAGTTATTTAAACTCCCATCATTATATATTTCCCACTTATTCATCATCCTTTGTGTTTTTAATTAATGACCATTATTGATCCACATCTCCTGAGAGATGATAAACTACCATGACAACCTTTTCCATTTTGTTACTTCCCAAAGAAAGAAATATTTTCTCAAAGGAACTTATATACTGCTCAGCTACAAAAGGCTTTGTATTCCCATTGAATTTTTAAGGATGTTGTCTCATGAAGCGATCAAACATAGATACTTTTCATTGTGAATTAAGATTTTTTATATAGGTAAGGTTATTATTCATAACCATATTCAGCTGTCCTAGTATAGTTATAAGCTATTCAGTACCAGTTGTGTCACTAGATCTACTATCATTATCTTTCATAGGAGGGAAATTCCTACATGTATTATGTGCATTGATACGATATCCATTTATTCCACTAAGAACCATTTCTAAAAAATGGCATACAATAGATTAGGTTATGAATCAAAATGCATAATTCAAAAATAGTAAAATAATTAACATAAATTGATAATTTTATGAATATCTAATCCATAATCATAAATATGGTTCCTTTGAGGACATATTTACTAATAAATCCTTCATAATGGTTTGAAAAGAAAACATGAATTATCTTAAGCATATCCCTTGAGAGTGTCCAACCAGGTGTCCAGTAAGGCCCTTTGTCATGTACCAGGTTTCCCTGAGTCAATCCCAGAACACCTTGTCGAAGCATTCACCCCATGATACATCTGTTCCAGAAACACATCCGTATGTAGTATCTAGATAGGTATATACTTCTTGGAATATCCATATAATCCATACTTTATCAAAATTCTAGGGGTTCTTGAATACTTATATTCAAATTCAATCTTAGGGTTATGCTCCCTAATATAAGTTTTTTAAATCTATTTCCAAGGTTTTTTCTAAAGTTCTTATGATAACAACTATCCCTACCCCTATTACTTTGATCTGGTGCATTATTTTAATACATTGGCATGATTACATGGAATCAAGTCCTGAAGGACTGATCAGTTTAGTTGTCTTGGAAAATAGATTATATACAAGAATGTCACATTACACTTGCTAACATAAAAAATAACATAAATAAAACTTTTATAATTCCATTATTACCCTAGCATAACCCTGCATATCAATCATAATACACTTCTTTAAATCCTGGGGAAATAAAACATAATAAACGGGTGAGCTCAGATGTTTAGTAAGGATAAATAATTTATAGGAAGCTATAAAATTTTAAAGAAAGATGTATAATAAACACAACAACCTTTTAAAACATAAAACATGAACATAATATGCTAAAAGTAAGTAAAAAATAACCATATAAACATTCACATGGATACTCTACTAGTTGAATAATCACATGTAATAACTAATTTTGTAACTAGGGAATGCATAATGCTGGACATAATAACTACTACGTCAAGGCCCTGTGCCATGAAAATTAAAAAATATTCTATCAATTCCTTATGCCAAGACACTATTTTTTATCATGAGACCTAACTATGAATCGAGAGGCTATAGAGGGCCCCTCCCGTCACTTACTAATTCTAATGCATTCCTCATATGAAAAGGGTGAAACATAACATAAACATTCATATTATAACTAGAATACGAAATGTCAATACTTTAACCGTAAAAAATGAATGGTATAAAAATAGAACATATATATTCAAACATATCATAACTCGTTCAATACAGTATAGAATGTTTTTTTATAATTAATCAACAACAATCAAGAATAATATCCAGTAAAGGATGTTGACATAGCTGAAATTGATTAGTAAAACTCTTTGAGAGAAATATCCCTTTTTCATAAATTATTTAAAATTCACACACTTTATAAAGGAAGAAATTTAAATTATATTTTTTAATCAAAGTGTTCCATACCACTTTGAAACTTTTGAAAGGAATTAAAATTTCAAAACATTCATGTATATATAAATAAATCCTTAAAACAATTTTGAAAATATGGACATTAATGAGAAAGATTTAGAAGAATAAATTACTAAAACATTTAAAATTATGTTTTAGTTAAATATTACCTTAAAATAATACTTTTGAAAACTCTTTTATGAAACATGGACATGAAAGATAAATATGTCCCTGTAAATACTTACACATAAACAATATCGAATAATAATGAGATTGAGGAATTAACACTTACCTTAAGTCTGATACTCTCTGTATGACTCCAAAACACCTGTATAATGTTTTTAAAAATATTATTAACATATAAAACAATCATAATAATATTTATGATATCAAATATTATTCTTTTATGACTTTATATTACCCATTTATTAACAATTCCAAGTTAATACAGCATTTTGGGTAATATCGCTTTGTTTATCTTACATGTTTTGACTTGTTATTCTGGATCATATTACATAAATAATGATTTAAATATGCCTATAATGTATAATATGTTTTATATATCATATTTATTCATAATATAATTTAATATAATTGATATATATATAAAATATAATACACCGTTCATGGATACGCTTGGTCGTACGTATGCATGAACATTGTTTCCATTTTCTTATCGAATTGAATAGAAGTATGTGAATGAAATATATGTAAATAAATATATATATATATATATATATCATTCCCATAGACTTATTATGTCATATATTTCATAATTATGAATAATATATTTTTTATTACCATTCTTGGATGTTTGAAGTGGAGAATGAATCTCATCACATCATGGAGACCGTTGGCCGTACGTACGCACGAGCGATGATATCATTTATTTAATTATTAAATGGTATGGAATTGGATGGAAAATAAATTTTATATAGTCAATATAATGTCATATTTATTATTTTTATCCATTATATTCATTGTTATATCCATTTAAATAAAGTGTACATGAAAAACAATTTACACCACGACGTGGAGACGTTAAGCCGTACACACACACGCATGGTGGTATTGTTTTTCATAAGACGGGTAAAAAGAAAAATATGGTTTTACCATAATCATAACAAAATCTCAGAATATATTATATGATGTAGTTATTATTTTCTTATGGTAACAACTTAGTAAGAGGAAGTAGAAGAAGAAATGAACTTTGAAATAAGGTATAAAATGATTACCTCTTCTTCGGGTGTCTCCTTTTGACTTTCACAAAATAACTTCTGAAGTGGGATTTATGCCCAATGTTTTGCCTCTAATATAAATTTAGGTAATTTGGGAGGATATTTGGGCCGGTTTTGGCCGAGCCAAAGGGTTGGAGAGGTGTGAATTAAAGAGGAAGGGAGGTTCCCTTTTATAAGATAGGTGAGGGGAACTTTAGGAAAATCTTGAAATATTAATTTATTGTAAAATGATTTTCAGATTATGATAAATACAATTTGATTTATTTAGAGGTTAATATTAGTATGGGTCGAAATACTCTCAACCAATTGGTTTTAGAAATGTTTAGGTCATAAAATTAGTATTATATTTTAGATTTAACCTTTTGAAAAATAAGTTAACTCTTACCATGTCCTCTTGTATTTTTATACTAAATGGTTAATATCATTACTATAAAATTCCAAGAGAACCTAAAGTGTATTAGTTATGAAATTTGTATCACTATACAAGTTTTTTTTCCAAACTATATATTTTGTTTTATTTTTATATCATTTAATAAAATAATATTTGTTTTAAAAACTCATTTATGTCAATTTTGACACTATTTATTAATTGAATTTTGTTAAAGTCATAAAAAATAGATTAATTTGAAAAAAATAAATTAAATCATCCCTAATATATCAATGTCATATATAAATTTTTTTGATCGAATAAAAATGTTCAAATTACATTTATCTTTATATTTATAAATTCATTTCTTTGAATCTTTCATTAATGAAGTAATCACTGCATCATAATTGTGTCATAAATTAATATATTTATATAATTTTTAAAAATTATAAATAAAATACCATTATGTAGGAAATATTTTTATATTTATAATGACTATTTATAGACATAGATATCAGTTATATAACCTTATATTAAAATCGATTTAGTAAAAGATATATGTTTATGTTATAATTATCTTTACACTAAATTAATTATTATAACATCTCATTATCACTCCCAATTGGTCCCCAAATTCCAAAATCTCAGACTAAGGATGCTCATTGTCACGTCCCGTCCCCTAGGGCCCATTCCATGACTACCACAAGTCCACCTTCCATAGGCTAGGGGCTGGCGACTAGAACTGAAAGGCGTATTCCCTAAAACTGCGAAGGCATTGCCTTTTTAACCTGTAAACTTACACAACTAAGCACAAAGTAAAATATAAAGTAAACGGGGTGTGTACAGAAAGTAAAGGGGGATGGAATATAAGACCAACTGAAAAGTACAAGTAAAATTGAAAAGTACAAGCGTAACTGAAAAATAGATCCTATGAACACCATCCAAGGATCCTACCTGAAGGGTCGGTACAACTCTCGAATAGTCATCTCTGCGGTATGCCTTGTCTAATGTCCACCTCTAAGCTACCTCAAGTACTAGTACCATCATCGTTAGTCATCCTTGTCCGTCGTTTTCACTAAACACAACAAGGTGTGGGAGTAGCCTGTGCAGGGGTGAGTATAATGATACTCAGTAGGGACCCCGAGACCCTCAAAGGCCTCCAAAAATCCACAAAGGATAATCCAGAAAGCATGAAAACAACTGTCAAACCTACTTAGGTATATGCCCATACATATACCAAAGTTTTAGAGTATACCCATCTCAATCATGAGGAAACACAAGGCCCAACTCAAAAGCCCAAATCTCAACTGTTCCACAAAGGAAAGAATACCCCAAAGGTAAAGACTCAGCTCACACCTGGTATACAACTATGAGAAACTAAATTATGAATCTGACCCACATAGGATCACTATGGAAGTTGATAGCCACCCACAAGATTCTCTAGGGATAGTCACAAGTAACATTCCCAGTCACACTGTTGAACACCTCATATTTTAGAGAACTCCTCCTCTATCGAGTACAGTAGGCATGCTGCGTCACACAGAGGCGCTTCCCACTAACCTTGGACTGCTAAGGTACTCCTCCGGTCGAGTACTGTGGGTCTACCACATCACACAGAGGCGCTCCCCACCGTGGGTCTGCCACGTCACACAGAGGTTCTCCCCCTCGTGGCCTGCTAAGGTACTCCTCCTGTCGAGTACCGTGGGTCTTCCGGGTCATACAGAGGCACTCCCCACCGTGGGCCTGCCGCGTCACACAGAGGCACTCCCCACTGGGCCTGTCGAGTCACTCTGAGTCGAAATGGTCAGCAGTCATCAAGTCTCAGCCAGTCATAGGGTTCTATACGTATTGCGCTTGGGAGAACCACTCCCCAAGCCATATTTTATACCTAAACAATCACGAATTGCCACAAAAATTATCCCAAAGTTCCGTCACGTAAAAAGGGACCCACACAACAGACGACGTGTCAATCAGACGCCCGATCTATAAGTTATTAGAGTTTTCACTCCGAGGGCTCGGTTGGATTCATGGTCTGATCCAACCCAGCCATACTCCAACCTTATCCAAAAATCAAATGGAGTTTACCAAATGTACCGTCTTTATCCAAGGATTTTGGCACCACTGACGGTTCATTAGACGGACGATCAGATCACAAATTATGCCAAAAAGGAGAAACTAGGTCCAGATGGGCCCGAGTCCGGTCTGACCAGGGTTGGACCGAACTGACCTGACCCCAGCCCTTGTCTCACCCGAATGGCCTTTTCCTTGGAAGGCCTGGCCCGCTGGGCCATAATCCGGCGTGGCCCATGAAGGGGCGGCCCGACCCAGCTCGCTGGCACGGCCCGCTACCGCACGGCCCGCTGGGCACAACCCTCTGCAGTCTAGCCTGCTAGCCGTGTGGTCCACCCAAAATGGTACCGAAGGGGGAGCGCCCCCTTATGGTTATACCGAAATATCCATTGGACCGTTCGATTTGGTGGAATGAAAGACCCACCGGAGGGGCCCCGCTGGGTCTGGCATGGACGACCGGAAAGTCAGCCGCCCTTTGGCCTCCGTCGCGGCCAAGCGGTCGCGGCCCCCCTGCTCCACTATCGGTGTGGACGTGTGCCGTTGCTCCACCATGCGGCCGGTTGGTTGCCATCCACCACCCTGAAACGCCGCGGCCGATGGGCTGTGACCTCCCCATCAACCGACGGCGCGGACGCGCGACACCCTTCCTTCCCCGCAGCCAGCTGGGTGTCAGCCACCGCCTTCTTCTGCGAGCCACTGTGGCTTCGTTCCAAGCCCGGAACGTTAAACGATGGCATATTCACGATCCTTGCGTCAAAGGCTCTGTGTCCATATATCACACTTAGAAAAACTCAGTGTTTCCTTCATCAATAAATATTAGGCGTCGAATAATGCATGAAGAACACGTGAAGAATAAAAAGATAGAGGAGCAAGGTTTATGTGTGGGATGATGTCCATGTTCGTTTGGCCATCATCATCGTGAATTTAGGATATGAAGAATCAATAAAGTAAATTCAAAAATAAATAAAACCCCTACCCTATTCTCCCGTAAGAGATGTTGCGAGGAAGAAGATGAAGTCGATGAGATGGTGACATCGATGTTCATTGCTCCCGCATGACGCTTCTGATCTGGGCTCAACGTCGGTTCCTCATTCTTCATTGGGGGTGGTTCTTTATTGGAGAATGTTCTTTCCAGATATCCAAAGCTCTCCTCTTTTTCCAACGATTATCCCACGAGAGGTGTTGTGCCAATTTAATGAGTTAAGGATTAATTTTGGCATATCATTGTTGGCACATTGAATTGGCACAAAAAATTGGCACAAAAAATTGGCTCAATAAATTGGCACAATAAATTGGAAGGATTCCAAGGGTTTTCCCCACATTAAATAAGGGTTCAGGTGGTTCCCACCACTAGAATTCACAAAAAAGGAGGTTTCAAACAAAACAAAATAAAAGTTTTTTTATTTTATTTTATTTTTATTCTCCCACAAAAATCCGAAAAACCAACTTATACCCTCCACCTACTACGGTCGAGGTGAAGGTCTTCTTAAGCGAATATTGACGATGCGAGTTCAATGGTGCCCTCCGATTTCAATTCCGAGCATTGATTTCAAAGTTACAAAAACCCACTCGCATGTTTACTGAACGCACCTAAAAAAAATTTCATAAATTTATCTTGGGCACTCCGGGCCTTAGAATCACGCGCCGCCAATTTTCACGGACTCATAATATTCTATATAATTAAAAACAATTAACATGAAAAAATCCAGGTCATTACACTCATGGTAGAATATATCTCATCCAATAGGAGTAGGAGATGTGTTAGGGTAGTTTTATAATATTATAATATTATTTTTGTTACCCTTATTTACCTGATTTACCCTTTAACCATGGTAAATAAAAATAATTATTGAAGTTACTATTCATAATTTCCTAAAATAAAAGGAACATATTTACACAATTTAGACCTTATGATTCCTAATATGGAATCCATTTTTCCAAATTCAGAACACAAAAGTTTCTGTAATTAATTTAAGATTAATTCATGTTTTCAAAAACAAAAAGCGGATTTTTAAGAAGTAAAAACTATCAAAAGATTGACACGTATTTATGTCCAATTTAAATGTGAAATTACTTCCAATGACCTAAATTATATTAAATAATAAAAATATAATCTAATTATACTTAAAAATAACTAAAATTTATAATTTAACATTATAAATTATTTCTATAAAAAAGTTGTTTTCAATAAAAATTTAGTATTTTTTACTATTCATCAAAATATGAAAGTAATCAAAAAAGTATCAAAAATTTATACAAACTAAATTTTTATGTCCTTATTCTAAAAAATAATTTAATTTAATTTAATTGAATATATAAATGTGTCAAATATTGGATTTAAAAAGGGTTCTCTATTAAAAGGAGGAAAAACTGCATTTTTGAAAAATACTTCTTTTATCTAAAAAGTTGAATTTGTCCTTATATTATGTATAATAAACAAAAAATATGAATGTTAAAATAATATGGGATATATAAAATTAAAAATTTTGTTAATAAAATTCATAAAAACTTTTTAAACGGTTAGTTTGAAAGGTTGTAGTGCGCTTAAACTCGGTGTTGCGTACATCACACACTATTGAATTATTGAGAAAGGAAGCGTACCGTGGAAGCTTGGGATGTTAAATATAATATCTCTATCATGATATCTCATCACTTAGGTCGCATACATGTTTCATCAACCACTATGATTATAGTTTTTTCTTTTAATTCATAAAATGAACTCTTCAATAAAACATGGCCATTGAATTTCATTTTTTTGTATCTATTTCAATAAAATGGATGAGATATAATCTTTAATAAAGATGGAATTTACAAATACTTTATTTAATTATTTATTAAAATTGTATCATTCATGATGCACCAAGAATACCAAATATCACTTTGAAAATTCAATTACTATTTTACATCAATATATTAAAGTATAAAACTTATGATATTTAATAATAATATTCATAAAGTATATGTATCATAAATCGCATTAATATATAGGAATATTCAATGACACATAATCATATGTAGTTATAAATAGAAGGTATATCCTCATAATATCATATTAGAAATATTACCATGTGTGAACCAGTTGAGATGAAGCATAATCTAGTTATAAGAACAACCACCTGAATTTCTACGTCCACCATGACCCATTAGATGAAATCATACGACTATAGAAAATAATTTTTTTTGAATATCATACTAACACTACATGGTATTAATCCTAGTGAGGAACTTCAAATAACTTCTCAATATGATAGATACAATTGTAAATTATCATTTTAAAGTTTGACTGAAGAAAATTTATTATATGAAAAAGTATTTATTAATATTGTAGTATTGGAATATACATGATGTATAAATTATATTGTATCTTTTTTCAAGGGACAAACTACTGTAGTTTGGGAATTATTTTAACTTGTTTTCAGGTTTTTTTGATACACTCTTGGTTTGTCTATTTTTTGGGGGGTTTTCAACCAATTCCTTTAAAGGATGGTTGTGATTGGGGAAAGATTATCTTTGTCTTAGGGTATATTATAAAGAATTTTTTATATTTTTTTTGGATTTTCTATTATTTTCATTTATTTGGTATCTCCCAAAATTAATGTAGTTCTAATATAGTGGTGAGATCATGAGAGTTGACTTAATTTTTTACAATATTTCAATGTTTTCAAATGGAGGTAGTGGTAAAATACTACTACGTACGATTTTATGTTTTCTCAACCCAAAACTACCCTATGATCTGTTGAATTTTTTTGACCATTATATATTCTATTATTTACCATCACATACAAGATAAGATTATAATTTCTACACTCAAATTTCTTGTTAATGATGAGGTATCTGGTTGATGGTTTTTGAATCTAAGTTTTTTCAGAATGTAATTGAGATCAATTGAATTATTCATATTGATTAGTGTCGTAGACCTCATCTTAGTGTGTATCATAATTTTTTTTGTTTTTATAAATTAATCTTTCATGATATAGGAAATATGCATCCCTTTTTAGTCAACATTTTATACTAAGAACATTTTTGTGGTAGGGGAGAATTATCACACCTTGTCCTTTATTTTCCTTATTTCATTAATTATTTACTAATTTTTCCCACTCCAAAATATTAAAAACTATTTTAATTTTTAAATTTTATGAAAAGTGTATTTCAATTTAGGGATCGTGGTTAGAACATGATTATTTATAACTATTAACCCAAAAAATTTGTGGTTGGAGAGGGCATTCTAGTGGGGTACACATGGATCGAGCATAGTTTAGTAAACAATGCTACCATATATGCTGGGATTCCCAAACAATTAAAATAAAAAATTTACCATATTATCCCATTTGAATAAAATCTGTCGAAACCCCTCTTCTCCTATCACTATTTACTCAAGTCTGTATGAACCTCTCCCAATCAATAATCCATTCATGTAGGGATTCTCTATGGGGTTTCATCAAATTGATGGGTGATTCTTAATGGTAAAGTTAACTAAAAAATTTCCTAACACTCATTCTCTCCTTAACTCTCTGTTCATTCCCTATAATGGTCCTTATAACCTATATTTTTCCATATTTGATTTTAAATCAGTGGATTATATGTATTCGGGATTGTTTTGGCCTTTTAAGATATCAATCTTTCCTTATAGTTATATTTTAACACCATGATTGCTGAAACAGATGGATTGAGGTAGGTTTATCCTTATATAGATGACTAAAAAAATAATAATGGTTGAAAAATTAGTTCAATACCATTTTTATGTTTTAAATTGTAATTGTAGTTTCCATCAGACAAAAAAAAATAGATTTCTCATACTTAAATGTTTATTTTTTTTCATGTGATGATGGAAACCTATAGTTTGTTTAAATTTATATGTGGATATTTCTAATGAAAATATATATTTTAAATTATTATTTTGTTTTATAACTAATCTTAAAGATATTTTACATTTCAATTTATATTTAGTTAAAATTTTCTACTATTTTGTGTTCATATCATTGATTATTAGTTATTTTTTAAATATGTTTATGTTATTTTTTCAAAGAGGTTTTTATAATTTATTTTCAAAAATAATATTTAAAATTATTGATTTAATCCTTTTTGAAAAATATTTTCTATTGATAATAAATCCTTAAATTATTCCCTCCATGTAATTTCTTTGAAAATTGAGGTTATGGAAATTCCTACTTGAGGGTCATGTTTTATATTTTTTTCATTCTTAAAGAAAAGGGTTTTTTCTAAGAAGGGTGTTTATAAGTGAGGGTGGATTATGATTTTAATTTAGTATATATTAATATTTTTTACTTTTCATTTTATATCTTCCATTTGATACATCATGGGAACCAATTTTTGTTAGGTGGAAAATCCATGATCACATGATAAAATAGTTTATGATTATACTCTAATCTATGGCACCAAGTTAGAAATTCACTCTAATATGGTAGTTTTCATTTAGATTATAACATGTAGAGTAAGACTGATCATTGGTTATATAACATCACAATAGGCACTGATATGATGGATTCCATTGCATTTTGTCCTATAATTTCCCTAAATCTTATAGGAGTTCCCAGGATCTCCGGTTCTTGATTATATTATAATGAAATTAATTCCACCATTTTATATGATAATTTACTTATGATTATTATATATTAATCTTTAATTAATATCATTTTAATTATTTTGATTGATATTTATTTCATTTTGGTTTTCTTTTAAAAATTAAAAAATAATATTTTATATTTTAAATTAAATGGTTTACAAAGTCTTTGACATATCCACTATTTTTCATAAAAATATGTATTTTAAAATATATTTTTTCAAAAAAAATCCCGTGTTAAATGAAACCGTTCTTTCAAAATATTAATACATTATTTTATTTTTTATATTTCAAACCACCTTTTCTTGAAATGCATTCAAATTGTGTGGTAATATTGTTGGTTTTTAATAAAAAATATGACCATATTTTTTGTATTTCAAACAATCCCGAAATAGATTTAATTTTGAAATATATGCATAAGTTGGGGGAAATATAAATTCTATTTATTTTTTCTCACACTTATTATATTAAAGTTTTAGTTTAGGTTTTTCATGATTTTTTAGTTGGTTATTAGATTTAAGTTTGGTTATTTTAGAGTTGATATATAAAGTTGTGTCACTTGGTGCATGATGAAATGTTGTTGTGGAACATACTTTATTTTGGGATTCTTCTTCTATGATGTATAATTCCATATAGATACTTCTATCATATATTTTTTCTATTTTTTATTAGAGTTCAATTAAATTATGGTTTTTTGTTAGGAGACATTGGATATGTTTTTAGAGTTTCCCTCTTTTATTTTGGAATATATTTATTTTTTTTATTCCACATTTTTTTTATTCACTATGGAAATATTAATTTCTCATATTCATGATCATATAACTTATGATTCTCTCATTATGTATGTTTAGGAGGAATTCCAAACTTTTTCATTGTCTTATTTAGAAAACTCATTCACAATATTGTATGGTTCAATCCTCCATCACTACTTTCAATTGAATGGAAATAGATAATGAGTTTCGAACAATGTCACGAGTAGGACCTGGAACCTAGATTAAGATTATCATCTGTTGGTTCATTAAAGGAATTATATGGTCTTATATAATTTTCATATCTAGTTCCTTGAAATAAAACATAAATTCACTATGAAAGAATTCTTATGATCATATCTTGTTCAATTCGAGTAAAGAATGATCAATTAGAATAAGGAATAAAATAAAAACATATTTTCATAAAGAAGAGGAGAGAGAGTCCATATAATTTTTGTGAGGAATTATCTTTAACATGTGGATAAATCTTCATACTATTTTTTAGAATACATATATTTTACCCTTAGTATAATTGGATACTCTTATTATACATGATAGAGATGAGAAAATAAGGAATTTATGATCAATTGTGAATTTACATAAAGTTATGGAAGCATATTTTTTATAACCATTGTTGATCATAGAGAGGCCTTCATGTCTATATATTGGAAAATAACTCATTTAATAAAGGCATGTAAAGAGAGGAAGATGGAGTTTCCATGAAATTGGTAGTTCACCTTTCCAAAAATTCTATAATATATACAGTGATTAGTATTATATCATGATGAATTAACACATCATAGATATATTTACCATTCATCATTCCTTGATGGTGAATCATATCGAATACCCATGTCTATGGTTGATTTTTATTTTATATTATGTGCTTTATATTTGGAGATGTTGAGTATATAAATAATTAAGTTAAAAGTACTATATAGTTCCTGAAAAAGTGGGAACAACATTCTAAAGAAAAACCAAATGAGTAATTTTTTTTTAATTTTGACTACACCTTAATTCAACCCTACAACTTAGGGTGTATTAGGTTTTAATACATGATAACCTAATAATAAAAAGTCATAAAACTTATAAAAATATGATCTTGAAATTATATCATTTACTATAGATTATATATTAGAATTCATAATACATCAATCATAAATTATGGTGATATAAATAGAAATGTGGAATGGAATAGAAATTAGGAACACACATAGCCATAAGTTATCATAATCATATTTCATGTATATAAAAAAAGTCTTTTATATCATTCCATACTTTTCAAACCACCTATCATCAAAAATATAGTGGATAAAGATAGATTCTTCATGTCCACAAATCACATTGTATAAAGAGCACTCAATGTAATTCCCATGCATAAAATTGTGAATAAATCTAATAATATCAGGTTCAAATATAACCTATAGATCTCATGAGATATAAAAAAACCCCAATACATTGGATTTCTGTATAAATTCTATCCCATTAATCACTATAATGATATATCATTACAAATGTGTGTCTCGTGAACATGAAAACAAGAAAAAATCCATCAAAATCATGTCATAATTAACCCACATAACTAAAGTGGGAATCTAAGTAAATTAAATAAATATATAGGAAAATAAACTAAAATTAATATATTAAAGTATAGGTAATTCATACAATATAGAATTAATGGCATATGACTTGGTCAAAATTTTCCCTATTTATTCAAATATATGATTATCAAGGTGATCATTATTCTCTTTAAAGATGGAATTATATGGTATTCATAATGGAAATTCATTATAAGAATGTAATTATATTAAATATAAACTATAAGGATTGATAATTGTTGGGTTGGATTAACCCACTTATAATTATTTTGTTTCCATAATATTATTTACATATAAAAATTTAGATAAAAATGAAAGAGTTATTTCACCAGGTTAAAACATATGAAATGTTTTCAAAAAAGTGAATAAAATATAAGTCACTCTAAAATACTATAATTTAGTAGATTGTTCTCATAGATGAGAAATATTTTAAATAAGGAAAATAAATTTTACATGTTTTAATAAAATAATTTCCATTTGTGAGATAATGTTATAAATAGGAAACAATATAATTTTAGAAAGATATAAATATAATATATTTAAAATTCATGATATTTTAAAAATGAGTATTTATTATATTATATAATAAAAATGGATTCCTTGAAAAATAATTTTTATAAAAATAGAGGAAAAAATTGAAAATATTTCATGAAAAATGTTTTCATAGCTTTGGCGATGTTTTAAAAAATTGATAAATAAGTCACTTTCAAAAATCATTCTAATGTAGTGAAAAAAAATAATATTAAAATATCATTTTAAAAATAAAAGGACTAAATTTTGATCCAAAACCACTAGAACACATCCTAGGATAATTGTGAATATGAGAATTACCCCATCACCCACCTCCTATAGTCTATGGGTTGGAGACTAGAACTGTGGGTTTACAAACATAGATATGGGATACATCTCCATCATAATAATAGAAACATAAATTAAACCACCATGAAACTCCATATGGTATAATTTAAAACCCAAAACATAATTTATAAATATTTCATATAGTAATAATTCTATAAAATGAAATTCAGAAAAAAAAACCCTCTTAAGGTAGTGACACCAACAGTGATCGTGATCTCAAAGAGATATTAAGATCCTTCTCGAACACTAACTCACTCTTTGAAACCTATAAAACATTAAAATATATAGGGTGGGAATTGAAGTATACTGAGGTTGACCCCCCCCAAACCTAGGATGTAAATAATAATCAAGAATACTAATTCATCATTAAATAAATTATTGATCCAACTCATCACCTATACCAAGTCAGCTACCACACTTCCTCACCAAGACTCACTCCCCTAATAATGCATCAAGGTATTGTAATATGATATAGAAATAATATCTCCTGAAGATAATCCAAAACCACTTCCCCACTAATACAATATCTTTCATGTCCTAATGACATATATCTAGGGTCCCCCATCCCCTTCATATTAATAAAACTAAATAAAATCATCAAAACTATAACTATATATCCATAATATATAAAAAGAATACCATAACCACATCATAAAAAAACCACTGCCACATTCTATGCCACCACATAATAACCATACACCACCTCTTGATCATATTAGAGTAACATGAATATGAAAAATATCAACATAGTTCCCTAATCCATCGATGAATGTCAAAACCATGATCACAGAAAAACAACATAACATAATCACAATGAAATCTATCCATCACAAACAATGCACCATAGCCTCAATCCATCACAAACATTTAATATCTAGAAACATTGATCATAGTAATGGGATTATTCAATCATTTAATACCTTTACATCTATGATGTTAGGGATAAGACCCAGAACCAAAAACCATAAGTAAGTCTATATGGTTACCCAAATTGGGTGGTGGTGTTTGTGAAATAACAAGAAAAATATACTAAATATAATAGTCACAGACAATTAAAATATAGTGGTTTACTCATAGTAGGTTACCATTTATTTATTTGAACTACAATATTCATATCATCTAGACCACATCAGCGCAATAATGGCTACCACAACTAGCCACTATGCATGAAAATTTTAAAAGAAACTCATAAAATCCACAAAATAATTAATAAATTTCATTTGAATGCATCATTTCCAACTCTGAAATTTATCATTACCATCTATATAAATATAATTTAATTAAAAAATTGGTGTGAAACATTCATTTGAATAATTTATTCTATCCATTAGTATCATATTTCAACCTCTATATTTTATATTTCTTTAAATGTCCCATTACTCACCAATTTTATTCGATTTACCATTATTTTATTTTATTTAAACATCAAAACATGTTTTCAAGAAGATAAGATAGGAATAATAGTATCCACCCTTCAAAAAATCCACTATTTAACACACTCATGACATTATTTCATTAAATATAATACAATTATTGGATGTTTTGAAATTGAATAGAGTTTTTAGATATGAAGAGTATTTTTACCTATTCTAGTGGGGTTTTAGATAATAATAGGTCGCACTATGGCCAAGGGGAATATTACATGATGGGATGGGTGGGCGAATTTGTTAGGTGATGGTGATCAAGGATCCCATAGTGGAGAAAAAGAATCATTTTTGGTGAGTGACTAGAAGATGGAAAATAAATATGTTATATATATAAGGTTACACCTTATGTAAATGTTACTTTTCTATAGGGGTTTCCCATCATGAATAAGTATCTAAATATTTTTTATATTAACATTTAAGAGAATATCACTACATTATTATTGAGAATCATATTTTTTTGGTGGATCTTACTTATATTATCCTCCATTATTCCTATCTTAAATTTAATGAGATAGGTTGTTCACACCATGAAGGATTATATTCTTGACTTGTTTTCTAGGATATCATTGTATATAGTTATTCTTATAGGAGGTATTCCATTTCATGAGATAATAAGGCCACTCTACCATGTCTCTGGAGGTTTAGGGGGTCCTATGACATGAGTTTCCTCTTCCAAAACTTATATTTTATTATTATCCATTTTAATCAATATAGAATTAAAGCCAATTTGGCCTTTTCTATTCCCTCATTCAAAACTATCAACCTATAGAGTCATCATGGATTTATCTCTCATTCATTCATAGATTCATGGTCTTCTCTTTGATTCTAAGTGGATTTCTTCAAGGTTTGATCTTAAATTCTACTCTCATATTATTCTCTATTCAAATTCAAACTAGATTTCATTTATATTGTGATAAATAATTTAATTGGTGGTAAAAATGGGGGTTTTATTTGTATAAAAACGTGGATATGGATTTCTAGGTCTTATAGAGATCTTATTCTTTAGAGGTTTTGTTTATAACATCAAATGTGAGAGGGTTCCTCATGGATATGGTATATTTTTTGTGTATTTTTTTTATTTCACACATCATGAAATTATTGAGTATTTAAAAATGATTTTCTCATCATGATATACCAATTTATAGTATCCATTATAGTATTCAAAAAAAATTTTGTTGCTTTCTGTACTTTGAAAATGTATTTTCCATAAATTTCAATTTTTTATTTCAAACTAAAATATCATCTATTTTAAATGTTTATTAAGGATTTTAATTGGATAAATTCAATGTAATTTGAATTTTAAATAAGGTTTGAGATGATATTTCATTTACATAATATGTAGTTTTTGATTAATTGTTTTTTTATTCAAATTAAAGTGGTGTTTTATTTTCCAATTAATCTTAAGGGGAGAAAGTTTTGACTTCAATTGTTAATTATTATTTAGTTTTAAATTTTTTATGAAATGGTTTTCCATATGGGTATAAATTCCATTTGGTGTTAGATATAAATGATAACTTGTTGTGTAGGTTCGTGTTGGAAAATGATGTTTATATAACTTTTCTTTTTTATGGTTTTTTTAAAATCCTAGTCAGAACCCTATCAAGTGAGTTTATAATGTTTATTTTGATTATTCCTTATTTTTTTAGTTCTATTTTATTGGTTTTTACTTTTTTATATTCATGTATTTACAATGTATAGAGACACCATTTAAAATTATTAGCGATTTAATACTATATTTTTCTTTTATATAATGGTGAAACAATACCCACATTGTTCAGTGTGATTCCTTGGATATTTTCTGCAACTAGCGGTGATATGGAATACGCTTTAGGCATTGTGGAAGAGAAGTCCAGGTAACATGGCATGTTTTCCTAGTTGATTTTATTAAAAAATGATATCAAATATATATTATTATTTAGGTAGTCTACTATTATTTATATTTTATTTTCATAACACAAACCTTACTTCATTAGTGGGTTCCTAATCACCACCTTCTATGAGAAAATATTTTTTACCAGAGATAGGATTTAAATATTGAATTTCTAATTCTATTATTATTATTTTTAGGGTACTTTGATCCCTTATTAATATTATTAATTACACTGTGGGTATCATACATTTTTTTGTGAATATGGAAGAGAGATAATGTGGTATGGTTTGCTCGCATGATCTAGAAAATTTAAAAAATACCGACCACATTGTTTTAGAAAATTTAATGTTATTGTTTCATGGTCAGTTCAAGTCGAATATTATCATTCATCTAGACCATACATATTTTTTCATCCCTTATGGACTTTTTGTTTCACATCCCTTAATTTCTAAATTGATTCTAATTATTTTTATCATTGATATATGTAGAATTAAATATTATTTTGTAGTTAAATTATGTTACATGTTTATGATTTGACTTCTTGTTATTATCTTTATGTTGTTTGGATTGTGTAATGAAATATAGTTTTTTGTGAAAGGGGAATTTATTAAAATCTCTTATTTTAAAATATATTTTGGTGGTTCAAATGAAAAATTAATTTTACTCCCTCTTAGTTGTTTTAAAATTCATCAGTGTTACGATGATATTCACCAAGATTGTTAAATCGAGTGATGGTTTTAACTAAATATTTTGAATTCCCTAAAAGGAAGTTATAATTTTAACTTATGGTATAGTTATGAATGATATTTTTTGAAGTTTTAACAATGATATAAAATGGTCCCAATGTGAAGATGATTTTATAAAATAACGTTGGATAAAGATTTTACACCCTTGTTGTGATTCACTTTTCTGTTATATCTAGTATATACTATGGAATTTTATACAATACATAATGAATTTTTATATGATTTTAAAGATTTTCGAAATGGTTTTTTTTCTTGATAGTGTGTTGTAGGACATATTAGGTTTACTATTTCTGATATATTATTGATTAATATAATGTTCATATGGAATATTGATTTCTCACATCCTCTTTTTTATTTCATGGGAATGTTAGGTAAATGGAAGGCTTGTGATAGGTGTATGAATTTTTATAATGTATGGATGTTCTATAACCGTGCTTCATAAAAATATATGGACTTGATATATATATGGCGTTCAATAGTTTTAGGATGTTATTAATTTATGATTTTACCAAATATTTTCAGGATATAACCTTGTGCAATGCCCATAGAGATAGAATATTGGCAGATACTTTAGAAGTTTTTAGGGTGGTGAGTTATTATATTTTCTCACATTAAATCCTAGTGGTTTTCCAAATAATGTTATTAGATTTTGGATAATTTTATCCTGGGTATTCCCATGAAATAATTTATTTGTGTGTCATTTTACTCACCTCATCTTTGTAGCTCTATTTTTTATTAATGTTTTCATTTATTATGCTTAATTATATTGGAAACTTCTTGATCTATATGAAATATATCTTTAATGGTTGAGTTTACTTTTAATATTTATTTTAAAATGTTTTTAAGAATAGTTTTGAAAAAACTAAAGTAATTTGATTTTTTTTCATAATCATTGAATTCCACTGACATTGTTGATTTAACATGTGTTCCTTTTTAAAATGGTTAATTCAACCCCTTAGTTGATAAGAAGAGTATTTTAACTTTGAAATATACTTTTATGAATTTTGAATTTGGGTTTACTCCACATATTATATTGGGATTTCTTTATTTTATTATGGAACTGTGATTTATTTGTTTTCATGTTCCATATTATTTTAAATATTCCTCTTGAAATGGTCTTAATAGAAAATATAAATTGTGATTATAAGGATTATTCTAAGGGGTTTTAATCTTGTTGTAAAAATGATACCCTTTCAGTTATTGAATTTTCCTAAACTCTTAAAAAGAGTGGTGGAAAAATAAATTTCATTTCTTGTTTTCCCCATCCAATATTTCAATAATAAATACATATCTTCTTTAAAAATATAAGAACATATACTTGAGGTGATTGAGAGTATATAGATGATTTTGGGTTTCCAAAATTCTCTAGAAACACTTACTTCCATGTAGATTAATTCGATTATAGACTTGTTTGAGCGACCGATCCATGTATGTTGGGAAAAAATTGTCCCTTATTAGTTTCATAGTGAGATGTCTTGGGAATTAATAAAGAGCATTTTTCATCAGAGGAATTATTCAAATAATATGGTGGTGGATAATTTCATTGATTTTATTATCAATTATCATGGTGAATGGATGGTGATGTATTACGTAGAATGTTTTCAAGATTTATTTTTCTTTTTTCTGATATAGTGGAAGATGATATTCTAAATGCTTGTTTCATTAGGATAGGTATCTTTCAAGACCTCAAACAAATTATAATCAATAAATACTAATATTTTATTTTTAAATGTTTGATACATATTCTCATACATAGTTTGAACTCATGTGATAATTTTTTGGGGACTTATACTCATTGAGGTATGAGAAGATTGATCTTTTTTGTAAATTTATATTGATTTATTCATTAGACATCACCTAAATTCCAATTTTATCATGTACTAAAAATATTATGTTTTGGTGATTCATCATTGATTAATTATTCCTCTTTAGGTTTTTATTTTATGTTATACTTATGGTTAAATACGAATTTTATTAGTTTCACATGTGTAACCCTAGGTACGTTCATGGGTAATTGAGATGAGTGTTATTAAAAATTATATTATGCATTGTATAGTACCTCTAGATGATATTATAACTTTTTTACAATTCTTTAATGTTCACCATGGGCCAATGTTCCATTTTTTATATCCCAAGTTACATTTGATTAAGCATTGTGATCAGAGGTTGATCCCATGTTGTTCTATTTTCTTGGAATATTTTTTATGGATGTATATTTTTCACATTCCTACATCATATGATGTTTATGAACTGTTTAATAAAGTTTCAGGTCTTTTGGGTATTTATTTTAGTTATTTAAATTTATATAATTCAGAACCATTTTATTAAATGATCATTTATAACTGGTAAAGAATGATTATTTCCCTTATTTATTTGGGGAGACATTGTTTTCTTAGTGATATTATTTTGATATGGTTTTAATCACTTGTATCACTATATTAGATGAATTATAAATGGTGTAAGATTTAATTTAGGTATTTTTAATCTATGTTCTCTAATTTAACTGAATTTTTATTGAGATATGATTAAGGATATCATATAGAATTTAATAAATGATTCTATTTATTATGTGGATAATCTTAACACAAAAAATCCACTATTGTATTAAATATTATATAATTTTGAGTTATTTTTGGAATTAATGGGAGTTTTCAATATTGTAGGTTTTTTAGTCTTTTCAATGTTCTATGTTTTTTGGCTTTATATTAGGTTATGTAAATGTAAAGGGTCACTAAAATTTGATGTTTTTTAGAGTAGTTTTTTATTTTATGGGGATTGATGATTGTACTTTGAAGTATAGGAATCACAAAATGGGGAGTTCCCAAAAGATGTAAAATTTCTATGTCCCATGTGTGATAGTACTCTCCATGTATAAGTTACTTTTAATAATGGTGGGAATATTCATGTGTAAGGATTCTTGACATTGTGAAAATTTAGGTAGGGTATGATCTGGTTATGATGGGTGGTCATTATATCATGGTGGTGATAGTTACATATAATGTCCTCATTTATGCCTTTCTAAAAATTCATGATAGAGGATATTTGGGTTTTGAAGTAGGAATTCAATGCTATGGTGGATTTGGAATGGGATATTTGTTTCTTTTCATCGGATGTATTTTAATCCTTGAGTTAGGAAGATCATAATAATATTTTTCTAGAGAGGGGGTATAGGTCTATGGAAGATTGGGTTTTAGGACTATGATGAAGAGGAAGGTGTTTATTTTCAAATGTTGTATTTTTTTTGTAAAGAATGTTAAAGATGACATATGTAAAGGAAATAAACTCACTTTGTATTTGGTGGAAATCTTAACCTTTATATTCAAAAGAATCAGAATCACTCTGTCCATCGTAATGAGGAGAAGTTGTTTGAAAGAAGAGGATCTGATTGGGATTACCTTGGGTATTGAGTGGGAGAAGATCATAATGAGGAATTGTTTGTAATATAGAATTAGAGAATTTTTCTCATGGAGAATGTATCTTGTTGGAAGTAAATGGTCATCATATTCTCTCTGGATTCGATATGAAAGAAGTGATCATATCAGAGTCTACATGACAATGATTAAATTTAAATGTGAGGATGCTTTTCTGATTCATATTTAATAAATAATAAGTTAACTAAAGAACTTATGATGAAATATTGTTGAACTAAAGGGGGAGTGAAAAATATTCAAGCTGATTTTCTTCAAATAAGAAAAGGATGCTCGTAATCATACTAAGGAAAATCGGATTTGGTCACTATAACAACTGATCCTTTAATGTATTAAGAGGCATGAGAATGAAGTTATGGAAAAATAGAAACATTTTTTAAGTGGTATCATAATACGAGAAGAAAGATATGTTTTTGATCAAAAATAAATCATAACTAGATTTATCATATCCTGGTGGAAGGAAATAAAGAAGGTGTTGAATATCATACTTAAAAAGGATAATATTCAGAAAATCATATTCAGGATTAGGAAGAAGATGTTCTTACTCATAATGATTGTACCTAGAATTAAGGTACCTAGGATGATCCTATCTAGGCCAATCATATTCAAAAAATATTGTACAAGGGATGATAAGAAAATAAATAATCTGGAATGAAAGGAAAGTTATGACACATTCCAATTGAAGTATGTCAATGTTGAATCTATTCTCAAATGAATTTAAAGTTAATAAGAAAGTCATGATACTATCAAAAAATTTAAATGAATAATGTTTCTAAAATTTCTTGATACTAATGATTGAAAAGAGAAGGAAATAATGAGATGAACAATGTAGAAAACCTTTTAAAAGGGGTTGAATTGCTTTATTTTTTCAAGTGGTTCAAGAGAAAGGATAAAATAGTGAAAAGTGGTTTGATAGTGAAAATGAAGAAGTTTATTTGAATATGTTTTCAAGGTGGAGTTTTAATTGCAGTAAAATGATTGTATTCAATTGATATAGAGCATCATATTCATCAATTTAGAATAGTATCAGTTTCATCATATATTTAAAGTTAATTTATACAGAGCTCTGTTTTGAAGAAATCATATTTATAATGTCGTACTAGAAATTGATATGATAGTCTAATGAAGAGGTGAAGATTGTATAAGATTCAAGAATAATCTAGAAACGTTGATAAAGTCTAAATAGACCATATATTTTAGGGAAAATTAAAATTTCAGTGAATTTGATTGAGCGTGATAGGTTTTGGGATTCCCGCTAAAACCTCTCTATGATCACCTATAAAAGGAAAAAATTACATCATACTTTTTTGACGACTGGTGTATTGGTCACCATATAAGAGAGAGAATCTTTGAGTTTTTAAAGGGGATAAGAGGTTTTCCATATTGATATTTTTATTGAAAAACCTTTCACATATTGATGTAAAATAGAAGAGACAAGATAACATCATTGTATTCTAATGATCATCATACTCAATGATTATAATACTCCACTGACTACCATATTTAACTTCTCAATCATATTCAGTTGATCATTGTATCGGGATGGATAATCAGATTCAGTATTTTCACACTGAGATTTTCATACTAAGGAAGAATCATTTTGGGGAGAATCGTATTGAGTTTTACATAATCAGAATTGAAGTGTTGTTGATTATACTTTATCATATTCTATCAAAGTCACATTTCTCATACTGGGGAGAATATTACCTGTAATAATCATACCAAGAAAAATTATATCAAGGAGAATCATACACAGAGGAATCAGACTATGAAAAAAGTTCTGGACAAATCGTACTGGTTTTTCCTTAACAAAATTCCAATAAGTGCTTACCATATTAAGGGTAAGAAATTGAAGAAGTTATTTCCATTGAATATAGTTGTGAGATTGAAAATAATAATATGCAACATGAGTTTCTACATAAAGTTTTTTTAACCTATTTGTTCTAAGAGTGTGCACACACACTATTGGAATTGTTTACATATTGATACATGAGTGAAAGGGTATATCCTACTCATTGTAATGAAATGATTTATTTCTAATGAATTATGTGGTATTGGATTATTTCCAAACCATACCAAGGACATAGATATTATTATTTAATAGTGAACCTTGTATGTACTTCTGTTCCTTTGGATGTGTGGTTGATTTGTTTTTTTAGTAGGGAGTTGAATATTTAATTAGAGATAAATATTTATTCAAAGAAACAACAAAGAAAAAGCACTGCTAATTCACCCCCTCCCTCTCTCAGAGAGACAATTTCATTGACTGAGCACTTTCAACTGCTATCAGAGTCAGGTTCCCTTCACTTATTATTTAATAATGAAGAATTTAAATTGTGTGAATAGTAAATGTATTTTAGTTCTCGATTAAATGAATTATAAAATCTAGAAAAATATAATGTTGTCTTATCTTATATCTATTTGATATGATGTTCTTGAAGAAGCAATAGATGGGTTCCCTCCTACTACTTTTAAAGAACCTATAATATCTATTGATAAGAAGAATCTAGATAATGATGTAAGGGACAATAATTATATATTATCATCCCTTTATGAAATTTAATTCCTAAGGTTGAATGATATTTCCACATCCAAAGGTATAAGGGATAAATTAAAAAAAATTATAATTGAAATATAAAATCGAAGAAGAAAAAACTTCAAATCTAGAGATTGAATTATTAATATTTGATTATGGAAGAGAATGAATATATTGGGGACTTATTTACCATGGTAAATGACATTGTGAGTACTATTAGATGTCTTGGTGAAAAGTTATATGATTGTAAAGTTGTTCAAAAAATATTTAGAATCCTTCCCGACACGTTTGATGAAAATATTACTTCACTAGAAGATAAAGATCCTGAAACATTTTATCTTGATGATTTACATCGTAATATCATCACATATGAAATTACAAGGGATAACTCTATGAAAAGTAAAACAAATGGTGATAGAGAAATGTCTTTCATGTATTTAAAGAAAGAAAATTCAAAGAAGATTCATTTGGAAGATGAATCTATTAAATATGAAAAATCGGTTGAGTATGGTATTGAAAATACATTTACTACAACAATTAATGATGAAGAATTCAGAAGCAGTAGTTATGAAGAATAAGAACCTCAACTTGAACATCATTTGAAAAAAGAGTTGAAAGAATTTATGATAACCATTAGAAGACTTTAGAAGAAAAACAAAGAGTTTGAAGATAAATATTCTTTAATACACAATAAATAATGTATTATAGATGAGAAAGGTAGACCAGTAAAATATATTGATGATTTGAAGAAATATCTTGATGAAGAAAAGAATCATAATGAGTATCTGTAGGTGAATATGAAAGGCCAAAGAAGAAGAGTTGGAGCTAGTCCAACAAAAAATTTAAAAGATGAAAAAAATACATTTTTTGAAAACTCTATCTCTAAAGTTTTTGAAAGTTATCAAAAGGATAAAACTAAGAATAATCTACATATGATATCCTTAATGATTAAAAATAGTAATGTTAGTATTTCTAAAATGAAGAATGTTGGGAAAGTTATGTATGTGGCCAAGACCAAAAAAGTTGGAAATTCAGTTTTTTTAAATAACCCTATGTTTGAAAATGTTTTAAAATAACATGAGTCTGAAAAAGATTCAAATATTTTTGGTTCTGATAATGAAAATAAGAAAATGAAAACTTTTATTGATAATAGAAAGGTTGATGGTTCAAAAAATAAGGAGAAGAAGATGGATGAGAAAAGTATTCAAAATTCTAGACGGTATGGATGATTTAGAGGAAAATACTCATTTTATGGATTTCACTATTATTATGGTGGATTTGGACATAGAGAAAATATGTTCTGTTTCAAAAAAAACATTACTATTATTCCATAGTTTTTAAAGGCATGGTTTGAGGGGGATACAATTCCTCAAAATAATAATTCTGAGAAGATTGTTTTGAAGAAACATGAAAATGTTGGAGTAAATATTTAAAATAAGCTTCAGCCCCTATAAAATGTTTTTGAAATATGGGAACAACATAGACACCCTGTAAAAGTATGTCTTGTTTCTTTAATGGCATAGAAAAATATTCTTAAAAATTATCCACATCTGAAGATGAAGAACAAAAAGGAAGAAGAAAAAGATCTTATTGTTGAAACCACATTGAAAGCCAAAAAATTATAGTGACCTTGGATTCTTGATAGTGGGTGTTATTGTCATATGATATAAAATTTTAAATTTTTTAAGAATGTGAAAGACATTAAATAACAAATTGTGACATTTTCCAATGATGAATCCCTGAGAATCAAATGTTTTGGATCATCTATCATTGGAAAAGAAAAGTTGAAGTGCAAGAAAGATTTGTATATTGATGGGCTGAAACAAAAATTTCTATGTGTTATACAATTGCGTGATAAGGTTAAAAATGCTATCTTCAAAAAATATCAGTTTTTTTAATATGTGAAGAATATGGAAAAATTGTTACAAGATCCTAATTTACAAAAGATTTTTTTTTTCAATTTGGTGAAATACAAAACCCTTGTTACATGAGTATAGTGGAAAAGAATAAATTATGGAATAAAAATCTAGGACACAAGTTTCAACGAAACTTGAGCAAGTTATAAAAAAGGAAAGTGTCCATGACATTTGTGATTTTGCAAGAAGAAGGGTTTGATGTTGGAATATTTTCTAGAAAGAAAATATTATGAATGTTGTGAAAAAGAAAGTTGATATTTTTTTAAAAAAACCCATGGAGTTGATTCATTTAATATTTTTGGTCCTATGATAAAAAAAATGAAAAAATGGATATAAGTACTTCATCAAATTCATTGATGATTTTATTCACAATACATCTGTTATGTATATGAAGCATAAATAATATGCTCTAAAAATGTTTAAAAGTTTTAGAAGGGAGAGAAAGAATGTGAGTATTTAGTAATGATGTTCAAAACAGACAATGGTGGAGAATATAGAAGTGATGAATTCGAAATTTATCCTCAGAAACATGGAATTTAGAATGAGTATTGTTCTCTATACACTGCTCAACAAAATAGAGTTACTGAAAAAAAAAAGAATAGAAGTTTGGGGGAAATGGGAAGAAATATATTGCTAGAATAAGGTGTTTCTCATTTTTTGGGGTAAAGTCATGAGTACCCCTATTTAGTTACAAAACTGATGTATCAATAAGAAAATATTAGGTGTGACTCCATATGAATTGTTTTATGTAAAAACTCTATGTTTGAAACACTTCAGAGTTTCAGGATTCCATGTATTATAAAGAAGAAAGGTAGAAACTATATAAAGTTTGAGCAGAAAGGTGAATATGGAATCATTCATGGCTATTATACACAAGGAAGAGGATATAGATGCTTCAAAAAAGAGAAAAAATAATTGTTGATTTTCTTGATGTGAAAGTAATTGAAAGCGTTGATAAAGAAAAACACATTCAAATAGAAAAGGAAGTTGATCAAGTTGAAAAAAATAATTATGATAAAGAAATATATAATTGTATTCCTACTCAAGAAGAATAATTGGACCTAGCCATTTCTAGTGATCAGGAATATATTCAAAAATCTCACCCAAGGATGAGCAAGTAGGTGGAATATTGTAATATAATTGGTGATCAACATCATAAGGTTAAAATAATAAGAAAAACACATGAAATTACAGATACTTATTTATATTAAATTTTAGTACTGAATGATGTAAAAGAAGTTTCTGAGAATTCGGAATGGGTGTAGACCATGAATGAGGAGTTGGATCAAATTGAAAAGAATGATTTGTGGAAAATAATACCCAATTCTGAAAACAAAGACATTATTGTAACATAGTGGGTTTTTTGGAACAAGATGAATAAAAAATCCAATGAAATAAAAAAACAATGTAATAATAGTGTGCACAGGGTATTCACAAATTGAAGGTATTGATTTTGATGAAACATTTTCTCTAATGGAAATACATAAAATAATTAGAATCTTTCTTGCTATTGCAACACAATTAGTCTATAAGATCATTCAAATTGATGTTAAATCTGCATTTCTGAATGTTGATCTATAGAAAAAAATTTATATCGAAAAAACTTTTGGATATATTGTTGGGAAATATGAAAGTTATGTATACAGATAAAAAATTTATTTTTATACATTAAACATGATATGAGGGAATGGTATTCAAAATTTGATACATCCTTTAGGAAAATGAATTTGAATAAAGGAAGAGTGAATATAAATATCTATATTAGAGAAGGTCAAGCATATTCTCTCATAGTGATTGTTTATATTGATGAAATTACATTTTATGTGAATGATTAAAGGATTTGTGAAATGTTTTTTGAAGATATGAAAAAGGGTTTTGAAATGTATATGTTGTGGGAAATGAAATAATTTCATAACTTACAAATACAACAACATAAGGAATAAAGTTTTCTTTCTCAATACAAGTATGCTAAGGAAATTCTTAAGAGGTTTGGAATGGAAAATTAAAAACCTATTTCCACACATATTTATGAGGGAAAAATGTTATCCAATGATGGAGAAGGAAAAGAAGTTGATCAGAAATAATTCTGTAAGTTTATTGGAATTATGTTGTATTTGACTTCCTCAATACCCGACATAGTTTATAATAATACCTCTTGTAAAATATTTCAGAGTTCCCTAATAGAACCACCTTTACATGATTGAAAAATAATTCATAGATAAATCAAATGAATAATAGAATTCAGAATCATGTATGGAAAACCATGTAGTATTGAATAGTTTGTGTATTCAGATGTTTATTGGATATGAAATATTGATG
Organism: Viscum album; assembly: GCA_963277665.1. Classification (NCBI taxonomy): domain Eukaryota; kingdom Viridiplantae; phylum Streptophyta; class Magnoliopsida; order Santalales; family Viscaceae; genus Viscum; species Viscum album. The sequence goes on along the minus strand of OY728159.1, from coordinate 19,275,072 downwards.
ATAGAAGATTCACATCTGGTGGAATATTTTTTCTGTGAAAGAATTGTGTTAGTTTGAATTCAAAGAAACAGAATTCAATAACTTTCAACACAGATAAATCTGAGTATTTTTCTACCACTCAAGGAAAATATAAACTTATGTGGATGAAAACTCAATTGGAAGATCTACTTGTTGAAGTTAAATTACCCTTTCCCTTGGGTTGTGATAATAAAAGCATAATAAATATCACCTGGACTCATGTTGAACATTATCATTCAAAACATAATTATTTCAAATATCATTTCATCAAAGAGAATGTGGAGAATAATCAATTGAAGCTGGAGTATGTTCCAACATCAAAACAATTTGTTTACATTTTCATAAAACCTTTACCAAAGGAATCATTAATTAAATTAAGGTTCAACATGGGTATCCAACCTCATTCTCATCTAGGTTGAGGTATGTGTTTCTATGCCCTCTCTAATATTACCTTTCGATAGTGTTATCAAGGGGAGGATGAATTGTTTAATAAATATATAAATTTGATGCATGTAAAAAAATTAATTGTGGGTAGTATATGAATTGTGCATTTTTTTGATTGAACTATTTTAACTGTTTGCTAGAGTGGTTGTAGAAAAGTAAATTGTTCTGTTTTCCATAAGGGATGAAGAAAATATGTGTCTAAAAAAGATACAGGGAAAGTAAAATTAAAAGTTTTTAATATTCACCAATTTTGGATAGCATGTTTTTTTGTTAAATTATTCTTGTTTCCTACAATGAGTTATATCACATAGGATTAGAATTATTGATATGTAATCCATTGCTTTAGGATAAAAAGTTTAGTGATTTATAAGACTTGGTTCAAAAAAATCCAAAGTGTGAGATTTTTAGGACCAATATGAAGAGGAAGGTGTTTGAATTCAAATGTTGTCTTCTATTGTAAAGAAAGATGAAGATGAAATATGTAAGGGAAATCACCTCAATTTCTATTTTTTGTAAATTATAACCTTTGTATTCAAAATAATCAAACTCACTATGTCTATCGTAATGAGGAGTATTTGTTTTAAAGAAAAGGTTCTGATCAGACTTACTTTGGGTCTACAATGGGAGAAGGTCATAATGAGGAATTGATCATAATCTGGAATGAGAGAATCAGTCACATGGAGAGTATATCTTGTTGGAAGTAAATTGTTATAGAATCCACTCTGGATACACTATGAAAGAATTGATCATATTAAAGTTTACATAACTATGATTAAATTTATTTGTGATGATGATTTGATGATTTATATTTCATAAATCTTAAGTTAATTGGAGAACTTATGATGCATTATTAGTGAATGAAAGGGGAGTGAAAAATATTCAGGCTAATTGTATTCTAATAAGGAAAGTTTTGGGGAATCGTACTCACGAAAATTAGATTCATGCACTTTAGTAGACGATCTTAAAATGTATTCAGAGACCTGAAAATTAAGTTTATTGTAAAGTAGAAAGGAGTTTTAAGTGGTATCGTATTATGAGAAGAAAGAGATGTTACAGATTGAAAAGAAATCATACCCAGATTTAACGTATTTGAGAGGAAAGAAAGACAGAAGGTATTAAAGGTCGTACTCGGAAAAGAACATATTCAAGAAATTCGTACACAGGATTGGGATGAATTTTTTTACTCATAATGATTATACCCAATATTATCATACCTAGGATGATCATAACTAGGCCAATCGTATTATGAAATGATCATACTCAGGATGAGAAGAAAAAAAGAATATAGAATGAATGGAAAGATACGATACTTTCCAATTGAAGTAGGAGGATGCTGAAGTTGTTCTCAAATGAATTTAAAGTCATGATACAATTACAAATTTTGAATGATGAAAGTTGCTAAAATTTCTTAAGATTGATTAATTTAAAGTCAAGGAAATAATGAGATAAAAAATGTAGTCAACCATTTAAAAGGGGTTGATTATTTTTATTTTTTCAAGTGCGTCAAGGGAAAATATGAAGTAGTGGGAATTGGTTTGAGAGTAGAGATGAAGGAGTTTTATGAATATACTATGAAGGAGGGTTTTGAAATTCAAGATAATTATTTTATTCAATTAATATAGAGAATAATATTCATAAATTCAGAATGGTATCTATTTCATCATACATTTATGTTAAATTGATATAGAGTTTTTAAAGAAATTAGATTCTAAAAATTGGACTCGCAATAGAAATGAAATTTTGAAGAATTGAATATTGTAGAAGATTTGGGAAGAATTGAGAAGAATTTAAGAAGTCAAAATACACCTGATATTTTATGGGAAATTGAGATTTGGGTAAATTTGATTGAATAGGAAAGGTTTTGTGATTACCACCAAAACCTCTAGAGGATCACCTATAAAATGAGATAAGTATATAATACTTTTCTAATGACTGATGCACTATTCACCACAGATGAGATAGAATATCTATATTCTTATATATAAATGAGGATTTTAGTATTGAGATTTTTGTTGAGAAAGTTTTGATGGATTAAAGTGAAAGAGAAGAGATAAGATCACAATTTTGTATTTAGCTAATCATCGTACTCAGTGATTATCATATTCACCCGACTACTATAATCTACTTGAAAATTGTATTTGGTTAATCATTATATCAGGATAGATAATTGAATTTGGGATTTTCATACTGAAATTTCAATCATGAGGAAGAATCATACTGGGGAGAATCATATTGAGTTTTCTGCACTCATAATTTATGTGGTTCCAGTTCATATATACCTTATTATGTCAATTTCATATTTTTCATACTCGGGAGAATCATACCTGGAAGAATTATACCAGGAAGAATTGTATCGAGGAGAATTGTACTCAAGAGAATTAGTGTTTGAAAAATGTACTGGGAAAATCAGACATGGTTTTTCTTTTTGAAAAGTTTATGATGTTGTTACCATATTCTAGCTAAGAAGTTTAAGAAGTTTTCTCAATTGGATACATTACGACAATTGAAAATAAGAACAAGTAAGATTAGTTGTTAAATAAATATTGTATTACCCAATTTGTGCTAAGAGGGTGAACACACACTACTGGAATTTTTTACATAGTTAGAAAAGATTGAAAAGGTATATCCTACTCATTGTAATCCACGTATTAGTTTTTAGTGGATTTTTTGGTATTGGATCATTTCCAAACAATACCAAGGATATATTTATTATTATTGAATAGTGAAACCTGTAAATACATCTGTTCCTTTGGATGTGTAGTTGAATTTTTTTCAACATTGAATTGAATATTTAACATGAGTTATATGTTGTTTCAATGAAACATAAAATAAAAAGTATCACTAATTCACCGCTCCCCCTCTTAGTGATACAATTATATTGACTGAGCACCTTTATAAGGATATATCTTGAGGTTTCACTTCCCAGATTAATATTCTATGATTTTATCATTCTAAACCTATTAAAATAAAGTCCATTTTCACTATTATTTTCCCTTATTCAAGTTTCTCATCCTGGAGATCCCTATATGAGACTCTCCCTCTTAACTCTATAGATTCTTAGCCTTATCATTGATTCTTATTGGGGTTCTTGAAGTCTATATATCAAATTTTATTCTCCTATACCCCCTCTTAAGTTTGACCTCCATTTTCTTTTATCCTAAACACCATAATTGATATAATGGTCTAATATAGGGTTTTGTTTGGTCTAATAAATAAAATTTATTTTTCTATAGCACATAATTTTTTATTATTATTTTCTTATGATTCATATATCATAATGTGGTGGTTTATGTGGATTGTGGATGTTTTTTTGGGATTATTTTATTTCGCATGTTATAAAATTCCATAACCTTCTAAAATACTTTTTTCATCATGGTATAAATATTCGTGGTACTCATGACTATAATTTCAATTTTTATCTACACATCCTATGCATGGAATTAGTGGATTTCAATTAATATATATTTTTCATATTGAAATAATATGTTATGTATTCCAAATTTTTGGTAAAATGATTCTTTCAATGAAATTTTTTCAAAGAATGATTGTGACCCATTTTTGATTTAAAAAGGATGAAACTAACTTTTTTAGTTCTGTTTTCAAATTAATGAGGTGTTTGAATTTTAAATGAATCCAAATTGAGGAATGATTTTCTTTCAAGTTTTGATCATTATTTTTATTTCAAAGGATGTTTATGACATGGTCTTCCTATGGATTTAAAGTCCTCTTTGTCACTTGATAAAAAAGTATTATTTATTATTCCGATAAGGATGTTTTTATGACTATTTTTTACATGTTTTTTAATCTAAATTGGAACCATATAAAGTAATTTTAGGATGTTTATTTTTCATTATTATATATTTTTTTGTTTTATTATTTAGAATTATTTATTTTATATTCATGTATTTCAAATGTATGAATCCACCGGAGATGATTTATAATTAGTTTATGTTGTTTATTATTATTATTATTATATATGGTTGAAACTATTCCCCCTAGGTTTACTGTGATTACCTAGGGTTATTTTCTATCCAGTGTAAATCAGGAACAAACTTTGGCCTTTGTAGGAGAGTGATTTGGGTTTTGTAGAAGGGTGACTTGGGCCAATTCAATACATGCTTCACCATAATTATTGCCAAAAAGCACCTTATTACTAACATCAAATACATAGTATCATCTCTTTTTCACGTCAACTAGCTACAACATCACCACAAAAATATCATATATAATCATATAAAATCATCCATGTTAACTCACTACCAAATCAATTCAACACGAAAAAGAATAAATAAATAAAGGATAAAAAAATTCAACATTGAATCAAATTACTGAATCACCCTTAATAATTATTTGATATATTTTTAACTTATAAATAAACTATATTTCCATAAATTTATAATATATAACTTTATCATTTCATTAAAATATTTTAATGATTAAAAAATAATGTTAGAGTGTAGGCATATCAACAATATGAAATAAAAGTCCCACAACAACACCCATTAATTTTAAATTAATTAAATATTAGGAAATAAAATTTAAAATTTATAAAACACATATGAATCATCTCACCCATTCTAACATCCATTTAACATATCAATATCATTACTCAGTTAATAGATAATTCTTATCCAATGATAATAATTCCTAATAACTCCACATTTAAAAAACCTTTAATAAAGAGGTAAGTTCTCAATCCCATTCCTAAAACATATATTTAAATCTCTTAGTGTAATAATAAAGAAAAAATAGTTACTAAACCACTCATAAATAAAAGGAATACACCAAAAAAAAATACCAATATCAACCCCTATAAAAAACATGATGCAACCTCCCCATAAAAGATGAAAATCCACCACTGAAACCCATCCAAGGAAATTTATTAAGAAGAGACTAGGAGAAAGTTAAGAGAATATCATATTGAATTAATGGATCTTGATCAAATGAAGCTAAGGATCAAATTGAAACAAAAGAATGACCAAATGGTTCTAAATATACCTCTCTGGTAACATAGGGTTTTGATGGAATTAAAAAATAAAAGTGAAATCCATAAGAATCCTAAATTTATTTTTAAGTATATAAAACAAAGATTTATGTATTGATAAACATACTTAAGTTACTATTTTTCCAAAATAGATAAATCATAGTATGTATCCCCTATATCTTTTGGATCCCAACTATTTCAATTTTATATAATAAAAGGATGTAATGATATAGTGGAAATATTTATGCTATAATTCTTAAAACTCAAAGGGACAAAGTTTAGTTCATATTATTACACCTTAAAAATGATACACCCAAAATGTCCAACATGGTTCAATGTAATCCTCAAAAGTGAATTGATTCAAATAATTATAGTATCAAAAAAATCAACAAGAACCACATAATAAAAAAACATATATATATTACACAACAATAATTTCATGACAAAAAATAAAAGCATAAGAACTTATTAGCTAAAGCTCTATGCCCCAAAATAGTTCCTCAAAATAAAACTGAAGTAATCATAACGAATATCTTCATATTATAGAAACTCATATACTCTGGTAAAAATACCAAGTCTGGACTAGAATGGTCATGAAATAGTCATAACTCCATAAGAAATCTCATCTATGTCTCAAATAACTTCTTTGAATCACCCATACTATTATCTTGTCCCGTATATCAAATAAAATACTCAATGAAATATTATAAAAATTTCAAGGAATTTATATCTGATATCTATAAAATTATTATCATTTATAAGAATCAAATCCAAACATTAGAGAGAACAAAAACATTATAATCTCATACACCCTAGATGAAACCTCTTAAACATGAATCTTTTTATAAATAAAGTATACACATTGTACAAGGGTTAAAAAAACTCAACCATAGTAGTAAATAATAAATTATAATACATTTGAAAAAAACCATATTAAAAATATCTTAGTACATTGAGCACATATTTATGGATCAAATTCTCTGATACATTCATCTAAGACATCATCAATCTATAAGACTCAATCTAAGGGAATGATAGGACCAGTCAACCCCTTCTTCTAGAGGTCTAGAATCTCAACCAACTACACCATGAATGTTTTATCCTAATAAATATTTTTATCTCCATATCTAATGACATGGGATTAATCATTAATACTATGATGGATTTAAGAATCAATAAAAAAATTTTGGACCCAACAAATATTTGAATAGTTTTTTAATCGACACACTGCCTCACCATATTACTCCAAAACTTTAAAGGGTCGAATATACTAATGATGCACCATATTTCCTTTACAAAAAATATATTTCCTCTTATAGTGAGAACCATTTAGGAACATATTATCTCTAATATCAAACTTTATAGGAAATATACATAAATCATAATTATACCCTTGATGATCCTACGATTCTTTCATCTACTCAAAAATCACTTACATCTGATGTGTAATTATATACACTAAATCATATTGAATCATTGTGAATTCACTAAACATAGTCCAATATAACAATGATATTAATGAATTCCCATATAATTTTTAGAATGAAACTATATAAATAAATTAATGATAGTTTTTTTCTATGAAAAAACCAAGGTTGGGTAATTTACCTATGAACCTCTAAAATCTAAAACACATATATGAAATATTCCCTCTACTGTCAAAATATTTCTCCCAGTATTACTATTTGGAAGATTATGGAATGAAGTAATAATTTAAAACTAAGAATAAATATCATATTGATATCCCTTTAACACTCTTGATGTAAAAAACTATTAGTATCAGAGATTATATTCCTTGAATCCCCATGATGTCCAATAATCTCCCTCGTATATACATTCACTAAAACACCCACCTTTCTCAAATCCTCAACCTCTATGAAATTACTTTATCTCATCAACCAACAAAAAATACCAAAGATTGAATCAAATAATCCATAATATTAAAGAAACATTCTAATTAAATCTAATGATATGGAATATCTAATTGTTGCAATAATCCAATAGGAACATAATTCTCAACATTCACATACTATTTGACAATACATAATTATAAAACTTATCCACTAATCTCTTCATCCAAATCCACTATTGAATAATACTCATGAAATTATTTATCTTGAAATACTTGGATTTATGACTAGAGGATAGTTGTGAAAATCATAAAGAACCAACTCAAATACTACCAATAAAACAAATATATTTTCCTAAAACAACACCATATTTGGATCATTCTACACAAAAAAATCTCAAGAGTATTTCCATAAATGATATGATCTGGTCAAACCTCCATTTCAAGGTCCCCCAACTATGATTCCACCACCTGCTACATCAATTATACACGCCTGAAATTATAATATAAAAAACATATACCACTGACTTCCTCCTTGTTGAGATACAAAGCTACATTCTCCTCCATCTCTTAACATGCATATCTAGACTCATGAACAACACCACTATGAGACTTATGACTTAGTGTATCAATAAAAAGTTCTCTTTAACTTGTTTATATGGGATAATAAATTTGTAGTCCAAGAATAATTTTATGCACTATCATTAAAAATGATTCCATTCCACTAAGAGATGATATATATAATAATATTTTGTGAATGGAGAAGACCATAATTTTCTAAAAAATGAGAAAAATTTTCTTATATTACAAAAAAACCACTATAAATAAATATATAAATTTATTAGAAAAACTATTCTCGCTGGGACATAACCACTAACACCAATAGGAGATCAGTGCCCTTTTTTTTAATATACACCTAAAACAAAAGTGAAAATGATTATAGAAATAACAAAACATGAATCCTTGCTCTGGTATGATAAGAATAAGGGTACATATTATTGTATCCTTTATATAGTCAAATACATCATGGAACATATCATTCCATAAGAATATCGAGTACTTCTTGGTCAGGTATGTTTAAGGGTCCCCAATTTATGTGATGTTGGTCATAAACCTCCAATAATTTACTACAAGATATAGGAAGTTGTAATCCACTAAAACATTATTGGTAACCATCCATGTGAAAACTGACTCAATATTCAAATGTTCCACTATAAATCCTTGTATAGATATAATAAGATAAATATATGCACCTCACATCTATAGAACATTCACATGTAAATCTTATTATAGAGATGTTATCATTGAAGAACCACCAAAATAGCTCTCAGAAACTCAACATGATCCTTCTCCATCGTTGAGTCTATGAAGATTTCATTGATGATAATAATTAAAATTTTATTTAGAAATAGATGAAACATTGAGTCAATGAGTCCTATAAAAATTTATGGGATATTTTTAACACTGAAAAAACATGACCGCAAATTTATAGTTACTATAATGAAACTTGAATTTAGTATTTATGATATCCTCATACTTCACCCATGTTTGATATATCAAGAAAATAGATCAATATTAAAAACATGCTAGATTCTATTAAATTATTAAAGAATTTCATCTATCCTTAGGACTGGATAACAGATTATTACCTTCACAAGGTTACACTATAGGTTGTCCATAAAAAACCTCATACTACTATATAACTATTTGTATAACAACACCTAGGAACCCTAAAGAGAAAAATAAGGCCAAATGAAAACCTTTTATAATAGATAATTTATTTTAATCCAGAACTCTCATTAAAACTCACATTGTCCTATTTGATTGGTATACATTTAAATCAATGAGGAATTGAGTTTCAACGTCATCTTGAGTATAATATCACATCCATGGTAAATGTCATAACCTCAATAGGAAGGACCTCAAAAATATTCTAAAAAACCCTCAGAAACCCCACTACCTAATCCTCCACTGAGAATAACATATACACTTCCATTATAAAATATATATAACATCCCAAAAAATTATATTTTAAATTTTCCATACGAATAAATTATACTGATCAGAATTATGTATTTAATATACATTAAAAACATGTAATGAATGATTCATTATTTCATTAAATGCTGAAATTTTATTTAATTAATAAATATAACCATGATAAAAATGGGTAAATAAAAAAATATATAAATTAAATGGAAACTTTGGATCATATTGATCCCTTGAAATCATCCCAGTGATTAAAAACACTAGAAAAATGAAAAAAATAATTAATTGAGTGGGAATATTTATAAAATGGAAAATTTAGAACCTTGGGTAGAATTTTGGTGAAAGAAAAATGAAGGGATAAAGAGGTATTTATGGGATTATTATAACCATTATGACAGTGATATGACTATTAAAATATTGATATAACCATTGGAATAGTAACATAGTCATTATGGATAATAACATGACCATTATGAATAGTAATATGATAGTTGGAATTGTAAATTCAGATTAACATAGTAAAATTTCAAATAAATATTATTTATTTAGATAAAATTAATAAAATATAAATATTAAAATACCATAAATTTAACATCCTTATCAAAATGTCAAAAAATTATAATCACATTTGTAATAATTTTTATTTTAATGTATTTTATAAAAATCATTATTTTTATGTTAGTAAAAAAATTAAATATGCTATCAAATTATTTTTAAGAAATGAATATCTATTTTAGACTCACCATATATAAATTTTACATGGTTTATTATTTTTTAGTTTTATGAAATATTTTAATTTTTATATGAATAATAAAAATATTTTTTTTATAAATGGTATGTTTTAATTGCATTATTTAATATATAATAATTAAATAATCAATTATTTAATTTTAGTCTCATCCAAATACCATTTTAATATGATTAATTATTCGTAAACATTAATTTTAAAATGTAAAAATTATTTTTTAATGTCTAAAGTATAAAGTATTCCATTAAAATAATAATTTTCTATTTTACAACTCCCTTTTTTAATAGTTAATGAATTCAGTTTGGGAAATAATTAAAATCCATTAAATAATTTTATTTTATTAATATATGACTTAAAATATTTATACAATCACTATTCTATGTTTTACTAAGGAATATATTTTTTATTTAATTTTTTAACAAAAAAATACACATCTCCTCAAGTATAAATACCCCCTCCACATCCCATTGGAAACTCATATCTATGTCACTTACTAAAGAAACATATTTTACAAAATTCACTATCCTAATAATGTTATCATGCATAGAGACAATTTATAGCCACACAACTCTATGTATTCTAGGAGTTTATATATATAGAAAAGAATCCACAATGAAATGATTGTAAATATCCATCAACATTTCTATCATTTCTCTATTCTCTTCCACATTTTACCAAATCCAGTGAAACCAAAACCATTTAAATTTAATTAAGTAGTATTCTAAGTTTATATAAATTATTTTTAACTACTATATTGATTATATTTATAGAATATTTATATTTCATACTTCTCTTTCCTTCTTTTTTGAAAATGTCTTTTCAAAGGTTGGTTGACCTCTTACATTGATATTTCCAACTATTTGATTAACACCACATTCAAGGATTTTTATAATGAACTATATATAATATATAAATATGTAGTTACATGTATTTCAAGCTTTAGGAATTGATTTTACTTATGTATAAATGACCATGAATATAAATAATGAAATAAAAAAAGGACGTGATAATTTAATGAAAATATGATGAAAAAACTATTCACATTTTACCTAGTGCAGTATAAAATAGATTCTAACAATCATAATGGATCAATAGTAATATATAAATATATATATATATATATGTTACTTCTGGGTTCATGTTTTAACAAAAATAATTACATTATATAGAAGTTTTAAGAAAGAAAAAACCTAACAATATTTAAGGTATTGGGGTTCTAAAACTATACTCCTTCTTTTTGGGTTATCACCTATTTCACACTATTTTTAGTGTGTATATATCTCTAATTTAATTTTAATATTATTTTCCTTTTCATTTTTTTTGGATATACATTTTTATATATTGATGAATCTATTTCAAATCCAACTATAGATATTTTTTAAAACAACTTCATTTTTGAAAAACATCACATTAAATCAACATGAGATGTTTCTTATTTATATAAAAAAATTATTCCAATAAATAACATTACTTATTCATTTGGGAACCATGATGGTTATTTGATAAAGAATAATTTATGAAATCCTTATAAGACCCATTCCATTTTCCTCAGTTTCTTACAACTATGGTTGTTATATGTTCTCTTTCCATGAGGAATTCAAGATTATGATAATTTATTTATATGATTAGTGTATATTGAATTATACATATCTCTAATTGATTTGGAAATGTGATATATCTCATGATATTTTGTGTCTTATCTATTAACATGAAGCTATATTTTTTCAAAATTAATATGTTATGATATATGCACATATGTTATGCATGAACATGATGCTATATTTTTTCAAAACTATGTATAATTTTGACCACTATATTATGATATTTCAGTATTATGAATATTCCAAATTCCATGCCTTTTTCATATATTTCCATCATAATTATGATGATGATCCTATTATTATGATATAGTGATGATCATTATGCTCACCCATATACTATTGATTCATGTCTTTTATTTCTCCCATGTTATTCCTCCCCTAATTGAGATGTAGGATAACCCCTTTCATTGATGTGTAACCTCAGGTGAATATATTTACTAGATAAATAATGATTTCATTAAGAATACTATGATATAAGAACTAAATTTTTTTTCTTAATTATATTCAAGTGATGTATGAACCTAATTTTTTAATGATATTGAACTCATTGATCCTTGAATGTATTTCTATTATGTTATCTAAAATAAAAATGATGTAATAGTCATGTATAAGAAATATGTGTCTCTATAGTTAGTATCATATAATAGGTAAGATAGTTGGGTAATAATGACTATAAAAAGTATTGAAAACCCCTTGGGATAAGTTCGGATTTTAAGGGATTTTTTTATGTTTTAGGAAAGCATACGATTTTATAGTCTAAATGAAATGAAATCATTATCAATATAATATATACATTTGTTACTCTGGTATAGATGTACCTAAGGATAATTACACCAAATGGTATTTTGGGGTATTAATTGTACTTGTACATTGTGTATGATAAATAGGACTTTATGAACACTCAGTTTTACACTCATAGGGGATAAATTTTATTTAATCTCAATCTCTATACAAACCATTATAAATGATAAATAGATAAAGTTACTATTTATTATTAATATAGAAAATATTAAATTGAATAATCCAAGAAGAATCATTTAAGAGGAAGGTTATTCTAAAACAATAATTCCAATAATACAACTTTAAGATTTATTTGTGCATTATAATGTATTATTTATTTGTTCCTTATTGACTTATGTTTTGTTCAATTCATTTTAATATTAAACAATAGTGGTAAATAAGAGAAATTAATCAAAAAACACGTATGTAGGATAATAAAAGGATTTCCCAAATGAAATTTCCAATGCAATGGGCAGTGGAGTTAAAAAAGATATAGTTTTACTTATATAGTTATATGAGGCTATGAAAAATAACCTGGACCATCTAGAATATCTTTCTTTACCCATGATGTATAAATTAGAAATCATGTCCTTTATGTTTCAACGACCATCAAAATTTACTGGATATTCTAATCAACTTTTCTTGGAATAATGGGTAAACTTAATGGAAAATTTCTTTTTTGATGATAAATTATTCTATGAATGAGAGGGTTATTCTATTCTTTTATCTTTTAAATGGAAAAGCGTGTCAATAGTGGGAGTAGAAAAATAATACTAAGACAAAATATAAAATGTAATAAATGGAGTAAGTGTAATTTAATAATATATTACATAAATTTATTTCCCTTGAACCCTTTAAAAAATGATATAGAGAATTTATATATATTAATCAAAATGAGGGTGAATATATCCGGGAATTTCAAGAAAATATCACAACTATTGAAAGATACACCTTGGTTTTGTTATCAATAATGATAAGAAAATAGAAAACATATTTATTGGTTTAAATAAAATTATTCAAAAGTCTCTAGACATTTGAAAAATTAGGAGCTATAATGTAGTATTTTTATGTTCCCTAAAAGTAGATATGTATTTCAAATAAAAACCCCATTGATATGAAGATAAGAAAAAAAGAATAGAGTTTCAAGGTAGGGGGTCGAATGAAAATTTTGAAAAGGATATCCTTCTAGCCCATGTAAACTATATGGAAATAATAATCATGTAAATTTCCTCAAATGGATAATGAAATTCTTTAAGTGTGAGAGAGAAGTCCAATAATATCATGAATATTAAAGAGATATGATAAATCGATCCAATATGAGGGATGAATGGAAGAAACCTCTTAATTCCCCCTCTGTGGTTAAGTGATTTAAATATAAGCATTAATAAAACTATGTAATTCAGTGCATCGAACCACAATATTCACAGGTAGTCAACATCAGTGACCACCAACTTTAAAAGAGTAAAATAAATCTTATTCCATCACAACCACTACAGTGGAACTTGAAAATGAATTCATACAAGGTACACTTATTATTCACTCATGAATAGTAATGGTTTTAATTGATTCCATTTTAATTATTCCATTATATCATTTAGGTTATATAGAAATTTATAATAAAATCCCTGCTACATTCAAGAAAATTTATCCATAAATGACCTAATGGTGAGATCATTGCAACCCATGTTTTAGAATCATCTCTTGTTAGTGTTTATTTGGGAAGATTCATCCAGTTAATCTCACAATCCTTCCTTTTTTGAATGTTATTCTATATTAGGAATGTATTAGATGTTATTATATATAGATCAACTAAAATATTAGGAATGAAATATCAATATATATTTTAAATCATCACATTCTCCTACCAAAATAAAAATAAGTTCATGGATCTCATTTTAAAATTCCCTCAATAGTGTGGGTGATGACACTCAGTGATGATGAATATCTTACCCAAATAGTTGTGTAAAATGAAATCATCATCATTGAGGACATTTCCATTATGAGGGAATATGATCATATAATTTCTGAAGAGTTTCCTTAACTTCCCCCAGAACATGACGAAGACTTATCAATAGATATCACACCTAGATCCACTCCTATATCTAGAAGTACTTATAAGATGTACCCAATTTTATTGTAGGAGTTAAATAAGTATCTTTAGTAGAGTTTGGTAAAGGTTTCATACACCCTAGTGAATAAAATTCGGGCATGTTGGTGATCTTTGTCAAGAAAAAGGATGGGTTTATATTGATGTGCATGAATTAATAGGATCTCAAGAAGATCACCATAATGAACAAGTATCCCCTCCAAAGGATTGGTGACTTATTGGATCAACATCAAGGAGGTCATTACTTCTAAAATTTCGATCATTACTTATGGATATAATCCATTAATGGAAATTAAATAAGATATTCATAAGATATCCTTCTAATGTTGGTATGGAATATTTGAGTTAAGAGTGATTCCCTTCAAACATTCTAATTCCACGAAAATCATCATGGATTTGATTAATAAATCTGTTATAGATTATATTGATAATTTTTTTGTAGTATTTATTGATGATATTTCCATTTACCTTAAGTGTATGGAGTAACATTAAGATAATCTAAGGATTGTGCCTACGATATTATTAAAGGATAAAATGTATTTTATGATCAGAATGTGTAACATATTGATGCAGAAAGTCACATTATTGGGGAGCATGAGCATTGGTGAGAGAATTTTTATAGAACCTTCATTTAAAATGATAATTAAAGAATATCCCAATCCCACTAGTTTCACTAAGATCCATAGTTTTTTCTAGATTACCTACATAATAATTATGTTTTGTGGAAAATTTCTCATGATTTTCCATCCCACAATGTTAACATGGAAATGGGTAAAATATTTCTATATAGGAGAGTTTGAGGTATTATTTATAGAGATCATGAATTTTCTAATAATTGTATTCGTACTCACAGTATGATTTTGTAGAGAATGTGTCATGATATACATTGATGCTTCAATGAATTTTTTTATGTTATGTACTCATACAAAATATTAAATTTATAGTCTATTATTCATGATAGTTGAGCATCCATGAGAAAAAATACTTAACAATTGAGCTTAATTTGGATATAATAATCTTTTCATTAATGGTTTGATGGCATTACCTCTATAGTGATAAGTGTGGTATATATACAGATCAGAAAATTATAATGTATATATTCACATATAAAGAGATCAATATGAATTTATTAATATGATTAGATATTTGTATGGACTATAATTTATCTATTTACCACCAACTTATAAAGGATAATAAGGTACCTAATTCTGTTATCCCAAATTAACATGCTACTCTATCCACGATGTGAATTGAGAAAGGCTATATCTTCGTTGATATGAAATGGATGGATCTATAATTCATAAGGAAAATAAAGAAATCCTTCCTTGAATATGTGATTATCTTACCATATATCCAAGATAAGATTAAGGAGGATAAAAGAGATGATTTAGATCTTAAAAAGAAGGCGATATAGAATAGGATGATAATTTTCATGAATTCAACATCAATAAATATGGTTTCATTCAATTTGGAACAATAAATTATCTGTATTAATAACTAAAAATGAATAACAATATTATGGATAATGAAAATAACCCACATTTATCCATCCATACTAGAATTACTAAGATATATTCTGATCTTCAAGATCACTACTGGTGGAAAAAACATGAAGAAGAAGATTATTGAGTACACCTCAAAGTTATTCACATTACAGAAAGTCAAAGAAAAAAGATAAAATTCCATGGGCATGATCAACTATTTCCAATACATATAAGGAAATTAGAGAACACTAACATATACATTATCATTGGTATCCCTAAGGAATATAAAGGAATCAATGAAATATAGGTTATGGGTTATTAAAATACAATGACTTCCCACTTCATCTCTATTCTTGAAGATTTCACTCTTGAAAGATTCACTTAAATTTATGTAATGGGATGGTGAGGTTGCATGGGGCACCAATTTTAATCATTTTTATCATGATCTATTGTTTACATCTATATTCTATAGTATTCTGCAACAAGATCTGAATAATGAAATGAATTTCAGTTACCTATCACCGCCAAAACAATGGTTAATCTAAAAGGACCATTTAAACACTCAAGGATATACTGAGAGATTGATTGATGGAATTTAAATGAGGATGTGTTTAAAATCTCATATTAATTAATTTCTCATGCTACAAAATCTTCTAATCAAGTATAAAAATGGCTCCATATAATACACTATATTATAAATTATGTATAAAACCAATATATTGGGGTGAGGTATGTGAATAAAACTTTCTTGGACCTGATCTTGTGTTAGGGGTGATATAGACAATTCAATCCATTCTACAATAAATTAAACCTACTAAGAGTTAAAAAAAATATTCATACTATTAATCGACTATGGTACTTGGATTTTGAAGTTAGATAAAATAATTCCTTCGAATATCACTATGGAAAAGGGTAGGGTTGCTTAGAAATAAAGTAAAGAATATCCCTCGTTACAACGGCCCCTTTGAGATCTATGGCCTATCAACTAGCACTTCCAACAAATATGGATAATGTTAATGATGTGTTTTAGATAAAAATCTAGAGGATGTATATACATGATCCCCCACATTTAATAAATCCATAGGTGGTACAACTATAGAATGACCTATCATATGAGGAGAACCAATGATGATCTTGGATCATAAAGATAAATTTATATGAAAAAACAAAGATCACATCATTAAAGTACTTTGGTGGAATCAAAAGTATGAATAGAAAAAATAGGAACCTATGGAGAAAAATATATAGAATTACCCTCATATTTTCTTATCTCAGTATATGAGTTGAAATTTAGAGGATGAAATTTATAAATAGGGAAAGCGTATTACCTCATAAGATTTTATATATAATCAATTTTACTTCTAAATAAATAATTTTTTTCATAATTATATATTTAGTATAGTATAAAAACATGAAATTCATAATGTTTAGTTTAAATAAATGAAAAAACTATTTTTAAAAAATAAATATATCGATGTAAATTAAAGATATTAAAATGGGAAAATAAGAAAAAAATTTATAAAATTACAAGAATAAGAAGATATAGATAACATTGATCCTCTAGAAAAATTATAGTGATGAAAAATACTGTAAACAAATAGAGAACATTAGTAATTAAATAAACATTTATTAATGTAAAATATAGAACCTTGGCAGGGATTGAGGTAAATGATGAATAAAGGGTTAAAGAAGTATTTATAAGAAGTAATATGAGTATTATAATAGTTATATGACTATTTCAATAGTAACCTAACATTAAGAATTAGTAAATTTACCATTAGGAATAATAAACTAACAATTGGAGTATTAATTGAAGAAAAAATGAATATTATAATGCCATAAAATAAAAATCTAGAGTAAAAACACAAAGAAACTATATGCACTTGTTTCATAAAATGTATTTTAATGTATCTCATAAAACTAATAATTTTTTGTTAATAATTATAATTAAAAATAATAGAAAACGATTTTTATCAAATGAATTTTATTTTTAGAGTCAATATGGTGAAGTCTTCTAATGGTTATTTTTTGGTATATTTCTAAAATACATAAATTATTATGTGAATATAAAAAATAATTTTTTTACATAAGAGGTACGTATAAATTACATCAATCAAAATGTAGTAATGACCTAATCAATTTAATAACATTAATTTCTACCAAAAACATATTTAATAAGTTAAATTATTCCTGATATTTAAATTCAAAACATAAAAAAGTATTTTCTAAAGTCTATTGTCTGAATTATTCCTTTAAAATAACAATTTGGAATTTGTCCTCTTTTCATTATAATAGACTAGAGAATTCGGTTTTGATAAGTTTTGGAATTCCTAAAATCCTTTTTTTATTAAAATATGAATTTAAATTTCATTAATATCACTATTATAACATTTCCCTTTTAAAATATATTTTATTCAATATTTAATCTGAAAAAACACCCATCTCCTCATGTATAAATACCACTTCCACATACTTTGGAAAAACCACTTACCTTTTACGTTATATAGAAAATAATCTTCTAAAATTACATATCCTAATATGATTTTTATATATAGGGACATTATAAATTTAATCAAATCCAAACATTCATTGGTTTTAGTGTCAAATAAATGAAGCAACACTGATAGTAGGGTTAGGTTTTATAATATTTTATCTTTATTTTCCAATTTTCTTCCTTATTTTCACTATTAAATTTGTACCCAAACCTTAAAAAATAATTAGGATGTTTTTAAATTATATTAATAATTTTATCCTACTATAAAGATTATATTTATGATATATTTATATGATACACTTTTATTTCCTCCTCTTTTTAGAATTCCACGTCAATGGCCAGTTAACCACCTACAAGGAAATTTCTAACTCAATATTTATTACCACATTCATTTATAGTTACTATGGATTATATATAATATATTAATATACAAATAAATTTATTTTAATATTATGGAATTAATATTACTTATACATAGATTTTCTTGAACAAAAATTGTAAAATATAAACATTAATGGTTAATTCAATGAAAACATGATATCAAAACAATTATTGTTTAAAAAATAATAGAATAGAATAGAATCTAATAAATATTATGGAAATATATATACATAACTGAATATAGTTAAATTTTAGTCTCATGTGTTAATAACATAATTTTTAATATATTTAGTGAAAATGAGAAGAAAAAAAACGAGATTTATGATAATGAGATTTTCAAACCAAGCTATTTATTTTTGCATTATCTCTTATTTTGATTTATTTTAAATATGTTTATTTCTATAATATCCATGAATATTCCATTTCTATTATTTCCTTTTCCATATAGTGGTTATATACATGTTTCTATCTTTCCAAATACATTTCTAATCCAACTATATTTATTTTTCAATGAAGACTTTATTTTTAAAAAAAATATCTTTGACCTATATTGAGTTCATTAATATTCAATGAAAAATTATATTTTATAAAAAAATATGATCTCCTGAGTTAATTTGGAAACCCTAAAAGATATTACTTCAAGATTTGTTTATGAAATTATTATGAATCCCATTTCATTCCATGGGTTTATTTCATGACTAAGGTTTTAAATATGTTTTATTTTAATGTGGCATGCATGATTATAAGCAATTATGATTTCAAAAGTAGTACAAGAATTATATATCCCTCTATTTGATTGGTTAATATAATATATCTCATGATATGATATGAATTACATAAAATCATGATGGTAGCTTTGTTCATATTTATGATATTACATGGTATACACATATCTTGTATTTTAACTTGATTATAACATTGTTAAAAAAATATGTGTGGTATTAAATCACTATGTTATGATGTTTCATTATTATTCACATGCCACATTTCATTCCTTTTTAAATTGTTTCTTTAATAATTATGATGATTATATTATGATTATGATATTATGATGTTAATTTTTCTTTCCCATGAACTATTGATTCATGTCCCTTATTACTCCCATTTTATTCCTCCCCTTAATAGGATTTTAGGTCACCCCTTTCTTTTATATAGTTCTTCAGGGGATTACATGAACTAATGTTAACATGAGATCTTTAGATGGACTTTAAAGAAGGAATTAGAATATTGTTTACTCTTTATTATGTATAATTTATTTATGAACATAATGATCCCATGATACTAAACATTTAGAACCTTTAATATATTAATATTATGTTATTTATCATAAATATAATGTAATAGTCATGTATGAAAATTTTAGATCACTATAAGATATGTGTTCTATATTCCCATGACACATATAATGATTTCACATAGCAAAGAATATCATGTGATCACCTTTCACATGAAAGAATATTACACACCTATGGAAAAAATAAATAATAAAATATACCTAATTTAACCAATCCATGATATTAATGACATCATATATATATATATATACCTATAATAATAATACATCCCAATCAACCGATTTTTGTACGTCATTATCTCTTTACCTTATCACACATCAAGTAAAATAGCTTGGCCTCTAGTATGTGTCATCAACATGAAGGGAACTAGAAGCCTCTCGAACTTATATCCCAGTGCTCATATTAAGGTAATTAATTTGAAGGAGTATATAAAAACCAAATTAAATAATTCATAAACAAGGGTAGAAGATAAATTAAAGGTACATCACATTATCTCTTTCGTTCATGGTGTCAAAAAATCTATGGCATGTAACTGACCATTCCTTTCTCCTCTACCTCACTAAACCTGTAAAAGGCCACCTAAAAGGCCAAGTATAACCCTATATCATTAAGGATGGAGAATATAATGAGTATTTTTATACCTAACACATAATCTCTAAACTAAATTATTTCTTACTAATATTTATGTTGATATGGCCTCAATACAAATGGTTAATGAACCTATGTTGAAAAATGACCACCTACCCTATGCTGACCAATGAGAATGGAAAGACACTAGGACTACTTATGACCATTAACATTGTATAAAAAACACACAAAACTAGAACTCCCTTGAATAGTTATGAGACCTACCTACTTTATATAATATTTATGTCTATGGTTGGGTTTGAATCCCTTATAGTAAAAACCAAGACTACCAAGATAGAAAAGATCTTATTTCCACTAATATGATCTTTAAGAAGTTATCATGAAATCCCTAACAAGAGAAAATACTCTATACATACATATTATAAATCACTTAAACCTTGGAAATCACCTCAAAATAGATATAAATTATAAATAGGTTGGCCTAGAACTTGATCTCAGGATGCATTACCTCCTTAAGATTCCATTATCTACCCTCCTCATCCAATATAATATTTGGAAAAAATTGAAAAAGGTTCTTAAATTGGGATATAGGATCCCAAACACTCAAATCCCCATGTAAAAGAGATATAAACTCTCATCACATAACTAAATTCAATGTTAATGATAGAAACATAGTTAAAATTTAATTTGGAAATCATCCCTTGAAATAAAAATCATATCATGACAACCTAAGAACACGATCTACTACTGATAAACTTATTTCTATGGTAGAATAACAAAAAAAACAATGATCCTTCTATGCATGAATTACCTTAAAATAAATTTCATTTTCTTTTTTCCATTTCTCTATATCTTGAAATGAGATAGTCCTGTCATAATTTTCCATGATCTGATAAAGAAACTCATAAAAAAATTCTTCCAAAAACCCATCTTCTTTACTAGGTGGACCCTATTATGGCTGACTGTGCATCCTATTTCACCTCCCCAACCACACATATAAATGAGATATTCCCACCATTCATCTCTATAAATCTTTAAAATATAATCTTATTCCTTAAAACTTAGAATCGATTGAAGTCCATTTAATTATATTTATTCTAATTCCCCCAAACACACCATAATTCAGACAAAGTCACAAGCAAGAATGATGTGCATACCACACCTTGGCATGTACCATATATTTAATATCAACATACCATGTATATTATGAAAAGATTATGGTCTATTGATTAGATCATAAGGGTCCCTAAATTCTTGTTTCCTATCCATGTAATGCCCTATATTTTTGAATGGGTTGAAAACTCTATAGGATTTTGATATCCTCATTTTGTGTTCGGACCAAATTCTGAACCAATACTTGGAATGGAATTTCAAGAGTTTAAACACATAAAATTGTTGTTTTATGATGAGGTAAGGATTGGGAGGTGTCTCAGTTGTTCATATGAGTTCTGGGATATTCAGTATTTGGAAACTCAGGATTCATAGAAATATAAAGGTGAAAATGGTTTGTTCATGGTGAGTATTAACCTTGCAACCCAAACAGTGCAACATATTCATAGGGTCATGGTTTTTTAAACCATGTGATGGATATATAATTCCATGAGGATTGGTATAATGGTTTAGAGAACCCCACAAGGTTGTTATATAGTTATTCTTTCTATAAACTACATCTTTCTGGGGAAGGAGGTGCTTTTTCAATGAATCCCACATAGTTGGCACATGGTTGGTAAGATGTGTCTGGAAACCATGAGGCATGTGGGTTCTAGGATAATCGCACCATAGGTTTGGAAAAAAAATTATTAATTATTCAACATAACCATGTGCCACTTAAAAAGGTAAACATTTCTCATTTCTCCCTGGAACCTTAAAAATGATTTCCCCAATTTCCCACCCTCAATTATCTTAGATTCCCTCTGATCATTTCTTCACCTTTATCCCTCCCCCATTGGTGGATCAACTCCATTCATGGTCCACTGTGATCAACATCAGCTATAGTAGAATATTAGAGGTAAATCAAACACTCCTCTTTACTCCATTATCTATTTTCATTACCACAATGAATCTTATTTCGATTTAAATTCATATTTATTATTTTTGGGGATTTTGATTATTTCTTAGACTTATCTCATTTTGGATTAAATCAAAACCTAATAATGGATGATCAGATCTTTCAAATTATAAGGTAGGGGTTTATGTGTTTTTGTTTATTGTTACTTCATTTATAAATTCTTTTCATTATGTTACGTGTCATACATTTCATTCATTTCATCTAAAATATGTAATACCTTAAATTGACCACCTAAGCCTTCTTTACAAAGGATTTTACACCCATATACAAGGATGGAGGTTGATGACCTCGAACTAGACCAACCCATGGGTGGGTTTTCTCATATTCCTTGATGGACATTTATATTTATGGACAAAAATCTATTATGGTGGGTTTTTCTTGTCTGTGATTATTGAAGTGACCAAGTAATTATTTAAAAGTGGAAATGAATTGTAAAATTTCATATATGAAATACGTGGCCCTTCTTGTGAAATTTCGTGAATGGTTAGACCATTACACATGGAACCTTATCTTTATTAAATGAAAGGGTAATGGATTAAATTAAAATGAAATGTAAATGATTTTAAAAGGAATATGAATAGAGAGGCCATATCATTTGGGCATTGTTAGGTTATGAATTATTCCCATGGATAAATTATATTGAATAAAGTGTGAATGGTAAGACCTTTTTATGTAATCATTCCTGGAACATGTGAATAAAATTATATAAGGTGTTTATTTAATTTTAAACTAATCTTGATACATCTCATGGACTATGTTTGATTATTAAATTAGATTTACCTTTTTAACATATTACACCATTGAGTGATAATTGGATTCTAGATACAGAATGCCTTGGATGGGATCATAATCTAAATAAATTATTTTAATCCATTAGTGATAGTTGGATTCCTGAAATGGAAATACTTGATTTAGTTTTGAGGTTAAATGAATTATTATATTCCTTGAATGATTATTAGAGTCCTTATATGGATTTCCTTGGACAAAATTATAGGTTAAATGAGGTTACAGTAACCCTTGAATGATATTTGGATTCTGATATAGAATTACTTGGATAATCTTAGTTGTTAAATGATATTAAGTTATTCTATTGGTGAAACTTATATTATGATGAATAATTCCTTGCATATGCTCACTATTCATGTGATATTACATTATACATGATTTATAATTGGTTTTCCCTTAAACATGAAACCATTAATGTTATAGTCATCATTATATAGGGATTCATTAGGTATTCCTTACCTCTAACACGACTAGTTTTTTACATATACATGTGGGATTATTTTCCATGGGTATTATTTTTACACTTTTCTATTCTAATGTAAATAGATATATCGTGTAGGATAAAGCTTGTAAATCAGTTTGGAATCCACGAGGGGCCCATTCCTTACATGTGTTTTTTTTATTTCATTGCTTTTCCTTATTATTATACATGCACACTTCTTATTTTATATAAAAAGATTGGGTTTCATTAGATACTATTGATGGTGGCCTTCTGTGTTCTACTGACACCCTATTTAGACAGATGTTGGGCACCTTGATAAATATCATTTCTATAGGTTAGAATCTTGTATTTTTTTCTTTGATGTTGTTTTACTATGGCCTTGGATTGAAATGGGGTCTTAGGAATGAGAATGTACTCAGGATTCCTTCTATAGTTGGGTATTTTATTAATTTAGTATTTTGTTAGCCTAGTTCTATTTTATATATATCACCTATTTTATTTTTAATTCATTTTAATTTTGGATTGTCATGTTTATACATGGGTATTTATCAAGAACTATCCTGGTTATCAATTTTTCTATTCTTTCACTATTTATATTATTCACTATCTTTGCTACAATGCATAAATTTTATTATGGGTGCATAGTATCTCCACCATAAAAGCATAGATAGCCACTAAAAATTATCATCCTCTTTCATATGGGTTGTCATGAATGAGGCCACATGACCAATGGGTCAGCATACGTCTAATTGATCCAGGACAGGGATGTTACAAGTCGTATCAAATCTTCTTTTTCATTTGTATTAATGTTTTGGGATGGTGTATAGAATACTAATAATGTGTC
This sequence comes from Viscum album, assembly GCA_963277665.1. Lineage (NCBI taxonomy): Eukaryota > Viridiplantae > Streptophyta > Magnoliopsida > Santalales > Viscaceae > Viscum > Viscum album. Next base: position 19,250,170 of record OY728159.1, on the reverse strand, counting down.
ATTACTTGGTAAATAACTCATGTATAGAATGCCCAACCCACTCATGAGGGAATGATCAAGCTTTCTAGGATGGGAAAATTGTTCAGGATGGTTCATTATTATAGATGATTATAATTTCACCTTGAGTGATTATTGTATTTTTTTGGTTATTGATTTATATATTATTGGGATTTACCTCTTTTTCCCAGTTTATAAAGATAAGGGGGTTTTTTCAAGCAATATTTTAGTCCCATATGATTTATATATCATTAGAATGCTTGTCTGTATACCATTCCTGAGTGATTATGTGTCCTATTTATTTGTATTCCATACTTGCATGACTATTCATCATGATTATTAGTACACCATGAATGAGTGGTTATTTTTATGTTTACCAATATTTTCTACTAATATGATTGATTCTAATGTTATAGTTATGGTATATATATAGTTAAATAAAGTGTCTATAATAACCTAATTGTTGTTTCCCCTCATATATTGGTGGTGGAATTTAATTTAATCAACCTAATATTAATAAAATAAATAAAATGCTTTTGAAATGGTTATAAATTATGATGAATGAAATAATTGAAATGTAAATAATTGGAGTTTTTTGAAAATTTTAAATCATTTTTATGGATTCCAGTTAATTGAAATTCAAATTGACACTTTAAATAACTTGTACCTTTATGAATTATGAATAGTGATATGTTTAACAGAATCATTATGCTTCACTCGTCCTGAGTAGGTGAGTCTTAAAATTTTATGCATGTGAGGTAAACCCACTACAATTTTTCTACCTTGATAAATTAAACATAATGGGTTTCACTTACATGGGATTCCAAATTTAATTTATGGAGTGTTGACTCCATAAATTGAGTATGTATTCTAATATAATTGAACCAAATTAACATGGTGACCCTAGTAAGTCTCCATTATCTTTATATTCTATATTTTTAACCCCATTGGGGTATTATTGTGATAAGTAGATATTGGTATTTGAATTATTATTAGCCACATATATATTTTTTCGTATAAATTTGGGGGGTAATATTACTTAAACAACCCCCTTATGTTGAAAAAGCACCATTTTCCTACTTTTGGTGCTTAATTATTATGAGTAATTGGTCAATTAATATTATAATTTATAAAAAAAAATATTATTTTATTCAATATCTTATAACTGGAATTTTCTTTAACTATTATAGTTATGAGAACTTATAGATAATAAAATGATGGTTTAAAAGGGAATTATAATATATTTTTCAGGAAATGCTACAAAATGTTAGCTAAAAAATTCCTAATACAATTTCCTTTATAATTGGTAGATTATTTTTGTTATACCTTAGTCTCTTGAATGTTAATATATAATATGAATCTATTTAATGTATTAAATTAAACCTTTTGATTATTCTTGTAATGAATATCCCACACATAAGTGTTAGTTTAATATTACCTTCAATAATCTTGAATAAGAATGTGGATGTTTCCTATGAGTCATAGTTGGATTCTTTCTACAGTTTCATAAACCTAAAGGATATGTGGTATATCCTAATAACATTTTATGAATGACTCTAGTACTAAATTTAAAGACATATGTAAAATATAGGGGCTAGCCAGGTTGAGGTAGTTCTCTCAAAATTGTGAAACCAATTTACCTTTAATTCATGTTTCCTGGCATGTTGAGTGCCTTCTATTTGATCATTGGGTTAATTAAGACTCTTAGTTTATGAAATGACACCCCAGGTAGGTGGTAGTTATCTAGGAGGTTTAACCTCAAGGGTGTAATAACGTTTATAGATACCTGGTGCGTGACTTCTCTTTATCCTTTTTACATTTATATCATGAACATATAGGGAACAGTTCTTTATTAGGATGCTATGAGATGATCTGGTTCTAGTAACCCGATGCTTGGGAGGTGAGACCATTACACTTATGCTTACTGGTTTGACCCCCATAGGGAAATGATCTTTTTATGTTTCTTTATTTTTACATATTTACATAGATCTTTCTAGTGTGTTATATAGCCTGTTAAAGATTCACTTAAGGGGGATATGGTTATCATGTGAGAGACCACACGAAAAGGGGAAAAAACCTAGTAGCCCTATTTTGTGATTAATTCTATGGCGATATATGGAAGACCTAGTGGCCCATTATTTTGAATTCAATTTTAATTATTTGGTTATTTAAATAATCAAGGGAAACCTTTTGTGAGATTCAATGAATGTGCATGAAGTGATCTCAAGGTGATTTTGGACTAAAGGTGTTGTGGTCAGGTTTTAGATCCATAAGTTGTTAAAGTATATCATTATAAGAAATATTCATCTAGAATTGTCTTGAATTGTGTTATCTAGTTTGGTTGTATATGGTTAATGAGGAACCATTACTAGCATGATATTGGGAAAGGAAACTATTGTGTAAAGGTTCCCTAGTGATTTTCAATTCAAGTCAAATGAAAAAAAGGATAATTGTGGACGATTGGAGATGGATTGTTCAATAAAATTAAGAATAATATTTATAGTGTCATTGGGATACAAAGGATGTTAATTTTTAGAAAATTCTGATGTTAAAAGTACCATGGATTTGAACTTGACATTTAAAACCAAACCCTATAGTGGAAAGCACCATAGTTCAGTTAGTGAAAAAAATGATGATGCAATTGGTGCATAGGTGGTTCAAGTTCATGAAATATATGCATTGATGTTTTACCTCTTCTTATGAACATTGGATAAAATTATGGAGACTTAAGTACTGTATGCTTAATGTATCACTTGGAAGAATATTGGGTTTTCAAAATGGAATGCGACCATTTGAATAGGGGATCCTATACGAGGAAGGTAGGGTGATGTTTTTTTATTACCCAATGATTCTTGGGGATGAAAATTAATAAGTTGGGGAGGTTTAAATGTACTTTATTTTTAAATATGTTGAAATATCTATTTGATTTTTAAATTTTTATTTATTATATAGGCTAAAATTTTTACCAATATTAGGAATGGAATTTTTGCATTGGAACACATTAAAGTATTGGTTTATGTTGGGTTATAAGTAGTAATATGTTTCTTTGATATTAAAATATTTTTCAGGTTATTTAGTCTTTGAAAACCTAGTTTTGGGAGAAAAAAATAGGGGAATGTGGTTGGAACATGGTTAGTGTTAACCATGCGACCCAAATTGTGCATCATATTTATATAGGGGCATGGTTCTGTTAAAATATGTGAGGGATCCAAAAATCCATGAAATTGGGTGTATAGGTTTAGATGAACGTACAAAATTTTATACATATTTTTCCTAACAGTGTGCTATAACCTTACAGGGTATGACATTCTTGGGAAGTGAAGACCGCATGGTTGGTGCACATTTGGTAAACTATTCACCGAAACCATATGGCATGTGCGTGCATGAAAAATTGATCCATATAATTGGAATAAAGTTTTTCTAACCTTTTGACTATTAAAAAGTTTAAAAATTTAAAATTCTCACCTCCAACCTTAATTAGGTTTTGACTCTTTTTCCACCACCACTCCCTCCAAAAGCCCTCCACATGAACCCTCCTCTTCATCATTATTAAATTGGTGAATATACTTCATTATTTTTCCCATTTGATCAATGTCAGATGCTTTATAATCAGATATGTAAGCCTAACACTCATTTTACATACTTTGTTGTTTCACTATAGTAGATGTTATTTCCATGCATGCTCATAAGCTATATTTTTAGGTCATTTGTTGATTTCTATAGATTCTCTCATTTTGGATAGAATAGAAGCTCGATAGTGGATGAGTGAGTCTTCCTAATGAAAAGGCAGGTTTTTTATGGATTTTACCTTAATGTTTCATGATTTTTAATTTTTTTTGTGCCACATGCTGTACTTTTCACGTGTTTCTCCAAAATTATGAAATAAATTAAATTGATCACCTATACCTTCTTGTGCATTGCATTGACACACATATACATGGTTAGAGGCTTAGGTCCTAAAATAGTTTTACCCTAGTTTTGGGTTCGATCATATTCCTTGATGACCATTTGTCTTTATTAATAAAACACCACTAAGGTGTTTTTTGTGTCCTTAATTACTAAAGTGACCAAATGATCATATTTAAGTAGAAACAAATTATAAAATGGAACGTTTTAAATACAAAAAACCTTATTAATCACTTGATATTTAATTTTTTAAAATGAAATTACTATATTTTCATATGATAATGATATTCCTTGGACTAACAGATAACTTATAAATTATAAGGCAAAATGGCATTAAATCAGAATGAATTATGATAGGGAAAGAAAACTACAATTGTCCCTTTTTATTTACTTATAGGATTATAGAATTAATGAATGAATTTACTTGATTAAATTGAATTAGATGAGTTTAAATTGTCACATCATGTCACTTGGCCCCTTTCCCTTATTAAATGAAAGGGGAATATATTAAATTAAAATGAAATGTAGATGATTTAAAATTGAAAATGAATAGAGAGGTCATTTCATTTTGACCTTGTTAGATTATGAATTAATCCCATTGATAAATAAGGTTAAACAAAGTTTAAATAGTAAGACCATGTCACATAACCCTTCTCCGAACTTATAAATTTAATGATATAAGTAATTTCTTGGACTGTAAACTAGAATAAATAATTATCATAGCTTATGTTTAATTATTAAATGAAATATACCTTTTTAACATGTTATTAGTTGGGAGAAAATTTAATTCTTGATACACAATTCCTAGGATGGGTTCATGGGATAAATGAATTATTTTATTCCTTGAGTGATACTTTCATTATTAATATCAAATGACTTAGATGGGCTTAGATGTTAAATGAATTACAACATGCCTTGAGAAGTACCTAAACTCTTTATTTGAAATTACTTGTATGGTCTCATAGGTTAAATGAGATTATAAAATTCCTTGAGTGATACATAGACATTGATACATAATTACTTGGATGGTCTCAAAGGTTAAATGATGTTTTGTTATGGATTGGGATACATTTGGATTCCCATGTGGAATTCCTTTGATGGTCTCATAACTCATATGATATTAAATTATGATTTATTATTATTGGGTTACCTTTGAATATGAATCTATTAAGATTATGGTCATCATTATACTAGGATTCCTTGGATTCTCCTTGGGTCATATATGGCTACTGTTTTACATGTACTCCTAGTCTTATTTTCCATGGGTATTATCTTTATACAATACCATTCTTATGAACAGAGATATCCAGTGTTGGCCAAATAATTTATAGTCGAATAGGTGTCCAAGAGGAACCCAAACCCAACATGTATTACATTTATTATTTCATTACACTTCCTTATTATTAAACATTCACATTCCTTATTTCATGTTCACATACTATATTTCATTGGACAATAATGGTGTCTTACTAATATGTTTTACTCACACCATGTTTTGGTCATTATTAGCTACCATGATAGATCTCATAGATACTAGTTAGGATCTTGGATTGTGATTCTTTATTATTTCTTTAATATGGGAAATGACCGGGCATGGGATCTGGGGACTAAACAAGTACTCATGCAGCCTAGTAGAGTTGGGTATTTATTATTTTTTCCTGTCTAGTATAATTTTGTATACATAGCCTAATATATGTTGAATTCCTTATATTTATGTCTTAGCATGTTCACTAATGGATATTTATTTGACACAATCCTAGTTATCAATTGTTTTATTATTTTTTTTGTATTATTCACAATATTAACTATTGTGATCCACTCTAGTTATGAGGGTATATTCTCCCCACTATACCACCATAGATCCTAGTTTCTAGTCAGCAACATCATGTATATGAGGAGGTGCACTTGAGTCCATTTGATCCACTAGTTCATGATATTTCTAAAAGAATAGGGCCTAATATGTTACAATATTTTCTCTCCTATTACATCATGTTCCGTGTTTATTTGAAAAAGAAACCCTACCAAACCAAATACAAGCTTTCTACATACATCTTATATTATTTTACCTAAATTTTTATATAATATCATAATAAATCACAATCTAGAACCTATATGTTTTGTGTCTTTGGATATTAGATACATAACCACATTATTATACAAACATCATTCAAAATCTATAAAAAATAATATTCTTGATTAAAACCTTTCTTGACACATCATAAATAATATATTTCTTCATTACTTGGGGGAATGTAAACATAAGAATGGGTGATATCAAGTTATTATTAATGGGTGAACATAAGAGATATCAGTCAAACAAATTATATGAGAACATGATAAACATGTCAGTGTTAGAACAAAATCAAGTTAAATGAATATAACTTAAATTAATCATACAAAATAAAAAATGAGTCGTATATCATGAATCATGAAAAAAGGATTTATAAATCACATGTGAAATGAGGAATAAGAAGATATAATCATGAGGAAAATTATCATAATCCATAACATATGTATGTGAAATAATATATAAATATAGAATAAGAATATGGAATATAAATAAGCATAGAAAATCAATTACATTCTAATAGATCACCTCTAATACCATTATCAAATAGTTTATTGAGTACCATAACATAGTATATTTGTCTCACCCACATCCCCATTAAAATAGTTGACATAGTACCATAGTGTATTGGGTCCACACCCATTTCCCATAAAAATAGTGAAATAGACTCACTCAATATTCTCTTGAATTTTATCTTATGAGATATAATGATTTACCCAATGGATTGGAGGGTTATATAATTCTAATCCCATTGGTCCCATAATGAACAAGAATATATATATATATATATATGTTCTATACAAAAATTAAATCATTTATAATTATATAAAATCAATATTAACTTGTGAGAATGAACTGGGATTCATAACAACCATAATAAGTCATTAATACAATCCTACAATGAATGAATAGGGATGATTATATTGAAAAATTTCCTTATTAAAACATAAAAATAGATATTAACATATTTTAAGAATGCATTATAAGATTATTAGAAAATATCATTAAAAAAGAGTAGTAAGTCTCCAATAATCATTAAATTTTTTTTTTAAAAATAATTTACAAAACAATAGTTTTTATATAGTTAATAATAGTGTTGAGAAAAATTAATTTGGATGATTATGAAATAATGAAATTATTATTTTTCAAGAAAGCTGTAGAAAATTGTGAGAGAAAGAGGCCATGCTAAAAACAATAAAAAAGATTCAATTTATACATTTTTTAAAATAATTTCAAATTTAATGTAAAATGACCTTAGGAACCCATAAGAATATGGATATGTATTTCCATAAAATAATATAAAAAACAAGTACATGAGTAGAAATCTTCATGATGAAAATAATATATTAGGTCAACTGGACATAATTGAATCCTTTTGGTTTAATTTTGAACCAAATTGAGATGAAATGGTAATAATATATACAAAACCAAACAATAATGGATGTACAATAAAATATTATGTTTTTAGAGATAAATTATATATAATTTATCTCAATTTTAAATTTATTCATAATGAATATTGATTTCAAGGTGATATTGGAAAAGAAACTCTTTCCTTTACTTATGACTTCCATGAAAGTGATTTATCCTACATTATAATAAAAATAACATTCCTAATAATTTATCATAAAATATAATTTATATTTATTTCCATATTTAATATTTAATTATAAAAATTTATTACTCTTATATTAGTCATCTATGTTTTATTGTCATCATTTAATGTTAGTAATATTTATTATTGTGTACATTATCTTTAATGGATTTATCAATAATCATTCACTAATTAAAGGTTATTCATTACAATATTATACAAGGTTGTGAAATAATTAAGTTTAAATTATTTATCTAGTCCCATTTTAATTTAATTTAAAGTATGGGTATCATTTGTGAGAATATAATTTATGAAGAGCCTGTTTCAAGTAATTTAGTAGTATTAATGAGTTACTTTATAATGAACATTAATTTTTATTCCATCTTTACAGAATAATATTCATAAAATAAATTAATCTTCTATATCATATATTACATGTATTAATGTATTCATATTCATTAGTGATTAAAATGATGATATTGGATTATCATCGCTCATATTTCTTATTAAACTGACTCAAACAAGAACATTATATACTAATTATTGAATAATATTTTAGAGTTATATAATAGTAATATTATTTAAAAGAAGAATAAATATCTTAATATAAAAAAAAGAGTGGATAATGTAATTTATAATGATTTGATATGATCAAGTAATTGAAAAATTTATAGAATAACTTGATATTTACTTTGATGGAATCTCTCCATGAAATGGGTTCCATCGGAATGAATAGTTCATGCCTAAATCATGGGACCAAAACCTAAAAAACATTTAAGAAAACTTCAAGATAAATAATTAAAGTATTTATTTAAGAAAAATAAAAAATACTAACATTATTTGAAGTGGGTAAAAGAGAACTTTATTTATAGGTAAAAATGAAGGTCATTTATTTGGGAACTTGAGTTAGGTGTAGGGTAAAGATGGAATCAAATGGGAGGTAGGTGAGTTAGGAAATGAAATATTTTGGATAATTTTAGTAAAGTCACTCATTCTAAAAAAGGTATTGTGGGATGGTTTTATATTATTTTTTTCTCAAAAATTTCAGCCTTGTCTTTTATACCCATTTTTACCTCTTTTTACCTTGTTTAATTATTTACCAAAATAATTATGTTTTCACCAAAAAGTTAATATGAACCTTATTAACTAATTTTATTAGGATGATTACAATTCATGACACACTTTAATGTAACTAAATTTATGAATATCAAAAATTGAACCTTTAAATGAAAACATAAAATATACAAAATATTGTTTTTATAGAAAAATGGGTTTTTAATCATGTGTTATTAATATTATTTATTATAAATTACCTATTAAACAAGTTTAAATATATATTTTTTTAGAAATAAACATTACATTATAATAGAATCATTAATTTAAAAGAGATAATATTATTTTATAAATAAAAAAATGCATGACAAAGAGAGAAATAATTGTGTGAAAAATAAATGTTACATTAAATGTTTTTATTCACATACAACTACTTATCTTATAGCCCTTATTTTTTATAATTTCATTGATAATAGAATATTTATTTATACTGTGTAAAAAAATAAAATAATTTCTTAATAATAATAATATGTAATGAATAAAAATATATATTTTTATAGTAAATAATTTCAATTAATTATCATCTATTTCTTTTATTCCAGAATTATTTAATTTACAAGACTTATATATTTTTAAATTTTATTAATTATAATTACTAAAAATTAATGTACCAATTGGATATAGTTATATAAAAATATTCTATATCCAATAACTATATAATTTTAAGAACTATATAACTAATTACCTTATAAAGAATGACTATATATATATAAAAGTTATATTATTTTACTATATATTATCTTACATAAATTTATAAAATCATTCATCCAACTCTCTAATTACATTTTCAAATTTATTGTCATATTTTTAAAATTTTGTATACTTAAAATAGTTATCATTAGTAGTATGATAATAACATAAGATCATGATTATGATAATTTCAAACATATAGTAGTTTTATATATTTGTGGTCCCAATCCTTTAATAATTTTAATAATTTTGTTTCATTTAATTATATCATAATGTATATGTATTTTTATTATAATAATCTAACACAATGAAATAATGAATTTTTCATTTAGTTTGGTGTTGAATGTATCACATGTTCTTTGATATATTTAAAAGTAAATACAAACTAAAATCACAAAGTGTTAAATAAAACCCCTCTTTAATGAATTTTTCTATTGAAATTTAATTATTCTAATGAAATAAAATTTCATAAATTTTTTATCAATACATTTTCAGGTTCCCACATTTCTTCCTAAAACATTCAATTATTTAAGAGAATATTAACCAGTTTATTGTCCCTCTTCTGAATTACTTTATCTTTATGGTCATATATATCAACAAGTTCAAGCTTGTAAGAGAGATCGTATCCTAGTTATAAAAAATATGATATTTTTACATGTTCTAGATTGAGTATATACTTCCTAAAATATGCAATGTGAAACACATCATTAAATTGGGAGACTTTTAGTGGTATTGTAATGTGTTAATGTACAATCACAACATTATTAGGGATTTCAAATGCACTAATGTATCTAGTAGTTAACTTTATATTAATTATGAATCCCAAAACCCTCTTCTATTGTGATATTTGAAGAAATACTCTATATTTTACATCAAACTAAAAATCAATCTAATGATTATAGATGTATATTAACAATATACATTGTGAAGTTATTATGTCTCATTTAATGGTTTGAATATTCTATGACATCTTTTAAGGAAGATCTGGTCTAAGTAGATTCCTTTATCTGAATTCATCCAAACATGTTGGTGGTCTACCACTAGAGAATCATATGGTTCCATTTTAATTATATGATGAAAATTTTTGTTACATTATAAAAATACATAGGGAAGGTCGTGATCCTTTCCACTTTTAAAAACATTCAACTAGGGTCACAAAATATTCTCAGAGTTTTTTACGGTCATTTCAAATTGACTATAACTTTCATTATGATAGTTCATACTAAATATGGGCACTACATCAAATTATTTTTTCTTTCTTCTACAGAACATCAAAGAAATACATTAATTTTGATAAGATATAATTTATATAGGTACTATAAGCCACCTTAACACTTCAATTATTTAATATTAAAAAGTTGGTAAAGAATAATTTATTTTCTAACAGAAATTAAATACATGTTTTTATTAAGATGAATGATAATAAAACTTATTGAATTACTGTTTGTATAGCTCTTAGTAAGACATACAATTAATTTAATAGTGATTTTATTATATTTTAATATAGGTGTAGGTAGTATTTTCATCATCCCCATTGACTTAAGTAATTATTCCTTAACTTTATGGAATAGGAAGAATATATATATATATATATATATATATATATAACCTATAATCATCTTTTTGAGGTTACCCCATCAGAAGTGCTCTTTTAGATCTCTGTATATGATTGTTCTTCCTTGATGGATAAATAATGATGAGCTATGTAAATAATCTAAAAGCATCTTATTAAATTATATAATTAATTGAGCACGTAATAATTTATCAAATCTTATAATTCCTTCACTATCAAGGTTAAAATATGTATTATTCTTTACCTTTATCTGAAGATACACATACCTTTATATTCCTATTTTATTTTCCTATGGAAGGATGATAAAGCCTTTATTTAGGAAATTTATTATTTATCCCAATCCCTTATGATTCTCAAGTACATCCTTTTATAATCCATGAGTATTGTTTAACTTTTAATACTGATCATATATAAGGTATCATAATCCATCCTTATCAGAGAATCATCCACCTTGTTTTCCTCTCTATGGTGGTAATGTATTTCATAGTTATAGTTCAGAATCACATCTACCACCTCCTTTAGAATATATTCAACTCCTTATGTTTCAATATATACTTCAAGACCTTGTGATAATGATATATTATACCCTTTCCAGAATATATATAATGAATATAAATATTTAATGAAAATTTTATTGATTCTTTCCTTAAATATTTTGTTTGTTAATGTCTATCATGAACAATTAACCGATGTGAGGCATCATTTTCCACCCTACCATTTTCCTTGAGGACACATCATAATACATAATTTGATGAATCATTGTAAATAAAAAAACATTTTCCACTACAGATTAGTGTGGGTAAATTTGAAGGGACTAGTTCTTTCTTAATATAAATTAAATTTTCATTATATTATTTTCTTAGGGGATCTTAACTCCCATATGAGTTAACTTGGTTAGTTTACTTAATAATAATGAGAAATGTATCATAATGTTTTAATTGTTTTAATACAATTCAAGTAAACTATAGATATCTATTATAGTGATTGGACTATTCCACTACTGAATAACCTATATCTTTAATGGATCCATAGATATACCGTCACATATGATTACATGAACCAAGAATGATACTAACTATAGCTAGAATTCAAACTTTCTAAATATGAAATACAAAATCCCCTTTCTCAACATCTTCAACCCAGTCCAAAAAATGATATTCATGGTCTTCCATGCTCTTGAAATATATGTGAATATCATCTAAAAATTTTACTATAAATTTATCTAGGTGGTCTTTAAAGGCCCGATCCATCAAATACATAATGGTAGTTGGGGATTTATAACTATAAATAGTGTCAATATGAATTGAGAGTTTCCTTATCTTAAAAATATTGTTCTCATGGGTATATATTATCTTTTTACCCCTAAATGAAAATATAAAAATTAAAGTTAATCAGTGAGAAGTATCAATCCTCATAAATTTGATCGAATAAGTCATCAATACTAGATAAAGGGTACTTATTCTTGATCTTCATCCTTTTATGTTCATGAGAATAAATGCGGGTATGAAGTGATCCTTAATTATTTTTTACAAAAATTATTGGTGAAACACATAAAGAATAACATAGGTATACAAACCCATAGTTATATTATCTAGTATTTTCTTCATTATTTCAACCAATTGAATTAAGGACACTCTAAAAGAACTATTTGATATAGAAGTAATACTATGTATGAGTTACATAGAAAACTCAAACACATGGTATTTGGGAATAAAAAATATATTATATAATAACATTAACATAATCATTAATGACTAACGTATCCTCAATGTTGATTTGATCCCCAACAATTTGAGCTAAATACACACTCAGGATAAAGTACTATGACCCATATAATGGAAGTAATTTATATAGGTATTTTATAAGTATACATGAACTATTATATGATTATGGATTGATTAGGTTTACAAAATGTAATTTCCTTATCCATGAAATTAATATTCACGCTCTTTAGTTAGATCAAATACATTCTCATAATCACATAAAATTTGACTATAGTGAGAATAATAAGATTTTAAGGAGTAAAATTATCAAAAAGTTCTATAAAATACTAGTTTTAGATATAGGATAATTTTTTTAAAACTAAAATATTTCACTAATAATTAAATATATATTTATTTGGGTTTTCATATAGTGTTCTAATGAAAATGTAAAGATATAAAAGAGTTTGTATAAAAAAAATAAAATTCAAAATTTTCATTCCTTAATTAGATGATGAGTATAACTGTCACCACTGAATTTTCATGACCCACTTTGGTAGTTGAAATCAAATATTCCTTCCTATTCTCCCTTCTCTTTGGTGGTTTCTGAAATCAATTTTCATCATTAACCATTGGGTTCGTACACTGATTGGTGTAATGTCTACACTCTATAAAATAAAATCATTGGATTATGGTTGGTTCATTATTAAAATAATCCATTATATCTGTTTCATTAGTTTTTCTATTCATATCATTTATATAATCATGTTTGTGATAGCTTGATCAAAGGCTCATGAAGCATTTACATGTTCCATTGTGGAAATTCAAACCATGATTATAACACCAAAAAATTATATAGTAATAACCTTGTGTTTTATATCATGTATGACATGCGATAACAAGAGTGTAAGAGACGATAATATCTAGAAACTTAACAATATAATTACTTTTTAAAATAGATTCTATATATTTCAATGTTCGCAAGACTGAGTTTCACCCAATAACAATTTATTATAGAAATATTATCATTTAATATAATATGACATAAAATAAATGTTATTTTAGTAGTTATGAATATTATTGAATATCTTATGATAATTTATTGTTTATGAAACTATAAAATTAATTCACGAGAAATGAAAATAAGAATCAATTGGACATAAAAAGAAATATTATTATATTTATGCTTTTAAAGGTGTTTTGTCTTAATAAAAACAATTAATTATAATTAGATAATTATTTTAATTAAATATATGTTATATATTTTATAAAATATTTATTATATGCATCCATTAGGTTTTATGGGCATAAGATAAGAACACACTCTATTTTACACATAAAAACATATATTTTTATAAAGGCAAATTTTCCACCTTTTAATGAAGAACCGATTATAATTATGAATTTTAACATACTAATTGACTTAATATGTCACAATAAACTTAATATTTTAAAACCAAACCTAATAATTATCTTAGGGTGAATTTTATATTTTTTTTGAAACATATAATTTTCTAATGAATACATAAAAATACTGTTTTTAGTTCAAAACTGAATTTTAATATAATTAATATATAAGGAAAAATAAAAATTTTAATTGGTTTTAAAGTTTCATTATATATTATTTTTATTAATTAAAATAATTTAGGTCAATGGAATTATTTTCACATTGAAATTGATTATAAAAATATAGAAAACTTTTAGATGTTTTGACTTTTAAAACCTGCATTTTCATCCCACCTACGAGATTAAATTTAAATTAATTTCTGCCACTTATATGATTTGAATTTAGTAAAATGGGTTCTATATTATTAATTTGAATAATTTATAATATCTAATAAGACCAACTTAGTTTTTTACCGAAAATATTAGTGAAAATGATTAAAATTAATTACAATGATTAGTGTTAAATTAAGCATAATAAGGGACTAAACCTTAACCTTAAGGCCCAAAACAACCTATACACTTTTAAAAACGCTATTTTATGGACATATATAGATCATATCCTCTATTTAATCAATTTTGGACTATTATTGGAGCCACTTGAAAAATGAAAAAATGTGCATGGAATTCCCTTGTCAAAATATTACAAGAGTGCCCCTCCTCCTCCACTGTAAAAGGACCTCCCCTCATCCCTCTTCATCAAACCTATAAATCCAAATTTTCTTGACCAAGATCTTCATAAATAGATTCTACAAAAACATCCCCTTATTTTTAATGTATCAATTTTTTCTTATATACTTGCACGGAATCCTTTTAGTACAAACCAAAACAAGTTACCTGATTAATAGGTAACGTCTTCTCTAAAGCTCTCTTGTTTCATTTCCATTATCCACTTCCTAAAATATCTTTATTACATTATTATATAACAGACACTGTATCCTGAAAAAACCTGTATGTTTTAATGAAAATATTTATACCTACACTTACAAGCACCTCCATCTAGTGGACAATGAACATTCTGAGTCTGTGTACGGTGAAATAATACCTCACGAAACCATGAATGAATATTTTCTTCCTTTAATACCTCGCATGGGGTCCACTATGAAATAAATTATTTTTATATATTTTATATATTATACTAATAATTTTTTTTATTCGTTTGTAATTTTTATTTATAACATGCCTTTATGCTTTCCATCTTGTTTACATATGATAATTTTGTTTGAGGAAGTGTGGACTACCGCCCTCACAAAGCGATAAAACTCATTCATACCATAGATGGAAAATATAAAGGATGGTTCTAATGAAAACATATAAAATATATAACATAGATATTATATTGTAATTAAAATATACATATGTATAATTTATGTTTCATTCTTTTAATATGATAAAGAAATGAATGCAGAGTTCATGCGTATGTACGACCTACCGTCTCCATGAATGATGAGTTTAATTTAAAATTAATAAATATTATAGAATACTATAAATACATATATAATGGATATATATGATATTAAAAGCATTTATTATGTTCTATATATGATTAAACTATGACATATTTAATAATAATGACGAATAAAAAGTTAAAACATGCTCAACAAACTAGGCAATTAACACCCAAAATAGTTAAAATAATGAAAGGTTATTAACAAAATGATAATAATATATTATAACAAGATAATATATGACATAATAAAAATTAATAAGGTAATATTATAACATATTAACATGTTTAAAACCCTTATACATGAGGTTAAAGGACGTTCACCCAAATGGAATCACAAGGTAATTGATTTCATCTCAATTTACATTCCATTGAGACTTATTTGTTATTATGCACCTAGTTTATTTTATGGGGTTTATATAAATCCCTATTACATTATTTATCATTAATTTAATTACTCTCTTGATATTATGACTTTCATTTAATTTTATCCCTTAATGAGTTTTATGATTTGAAATTATTAAATATGGTGTGGGACACTTTGAAAGGTCTAAATATTATCTTCCTCCAAAATAAAATTAATGATATTTAAATGGTATTTACATTAGAGGAAATTAAATTAAAACTATTCAATAAAAATTTTAAATTTACCCCCCCTTGTAAATAATGATTTTTTTTGGTATTGGTACCTTTTTTTTCACTATTTCGTAGTTAAAATGTTTGAGAAACATTTTTTCAAAAAACCTGAATTCGTATACCTCTTTAGTCAGAGAACCTATTTTTTCTAAATACAATGTTTCATTTAAAAATTTTAAAAAATGATTTTAAAATTATTTGGTAAATACATTTTTACCCTTTTGTATTTTACCAATTTTGTAAAGTAATATTCTTGTCTCTTTCTGAAAAAGGAATGTTTCTAACTATTAACTGTGAAAAAATAATGTTCTTTTAACCTCATATGGAATGTATGGATGTACCCATTTTCATTCCATAAAAGCATACATTTCATGTTTAAGTGGTTCATTTTTGAAAAAAAATGTTTTAAAATTTATTTTAAAATAAAATATATTTCACATTTTTCAAATAAAAATAATATTTTCTTAAAGAATGTTTCTAAAATATATTTGTATAATATTTGTACTCATCGACGACAAAATATAATTATTTTACTAAACATGGGGCATGTTCTATTGATACCATACTTAATCTTCTCATATATGTTTTATTTTTGATTTTCCATGGATAGTATTCACACTCACTTTATTGATTTATTTTTTCCTCTTGAAATATTAAATCTCTTATGATCATTCAATTTTCCTTAATTATTGATATCATTTATCATAGATATCATAATTTCCTAAACTATGTACCATTTTTCATATGGTTTCCACTTTGACTATTATTTGATTATTTGTGGAAATAATGACAATTTTTCATTATTTAGTCAATATGGTAATTTGATAAGTAATTTTTTAATTAGATTATTAAATATGGAGAATGTTTTGGACTGGTACAACATGAGTGGGGCTCGATTATAGATATCCCCTTGATACATCGATTGTCTCATGGGATGAGTCATTTGGATATCCACCGTAGATGGGTTTTTACATGATATTTTTAAATCTTATTGTGAATTTTATTGATAGTAAAGGTACCATATACCTTGGAAACTTGGAATCTGATAATCAAGAATTTACCTCATATTAGTTTGAGCTATTATTCATCCATGATATTTTTCATCTACATATCTATGGATACATTTAATTTTCATTTATTTAGATGGTATTTGTTTCATTTTCTTACCTTTAAATATTTAATTTTCCTTATATAGTTATTTTAAGGGAATATGTTTATATAAATTACCTTTCCATATTGTTTATTCAATTCCTTCTAATTTGTATGATTACATGGTATGTGTGTTCAATTACTTACCATTCCATAATTATTAATCTCATTGATTCATTATTTCTTCTGCTAATATTTTGACATTACATATCATTTGATCTCACCCTTATTATTTTTCATTCTAAAGGAATCCAAGAAGTGTACTATAAAAGATATTCATGGATTTACATGATGGTTTAGAGTTACCCTTGAAGTAATTTATTTATAAAAAAATTATGTTTTAATTATTGTAATATTTTATCATGTATGTGTATGGTTATCTAATAATACTAAAATATTTTTTCATTTAGTATTTGATTCCCTATAATCATTCCAATGTAATTGATAAAATACATGAGTTCCATGATTTTTATAGTCAGGTCTCTACAATGACTCTGCACATATTTTTGACATACGGGAAGATTAATTTTCATTCCATAATGATTTTTATCATTTGAGTTTCCAAGTGACTAAATATTCCTTTTCTTATCCAAAAAACCATAATAATTATGGTATTATATAATTTAAACTTCCACCTTGAGAACACATCGACCATTTTTTTATATCCACCAAATTCTTTTACAACTATCACTCTTTTAATACTTGGTTTTAGGCAAGTAACAATATGATTGATTTTTCTTTTAGAGTCATTAGTACAACCCAATGCATATTTTTCATGTCCTATGAAGTTTTATTTATATGTATTAATAGATTAATCATCCTTATTTTCCAAATAAAGGTAATATATATCCATTTTTGTGTGAATTGTTTGTGGAAAATATTTATTAGATTATATATTTATAAAACCATATCATATCATGTAATTTATTTTTTCTACACACCATATATTTTTAATATGATTCCATAATTTATTAAATACGCCTTCAAAATGATAAATAACTAAAATAACCTTTTAATTCTATATGATCTATATAGTAGAAAATATATTTTCTATTGTATTTTTCAATTTCTCAAAGATTAGTGGATCTAAAAACCTTGTATAGGAGGGAGTTGTATGAAATACTCAATGGATAGTTGTTCTTTCTATGTCAAATTTTATATTTTGATATGGTTTGTTTCTTGCATACTTGAGAATTCTGGGTGGGATTCACCATGGGATGTTTTACTTGGGATCTTAGCCAATTTTGTTTCCCAATGGTTATATTATTTCATTATATATTATAGTCATTATTTACTCAGTTAATTTTATATCCATCTATTTACTAAAATATATTTAGTTAATGTGAGTATCATGAAATAATACATATATTACTCAATCATATGATTAGGGAAAAAAACTATCTTTATATTTCCAGAATTATGACACTTTTATTTCAACCAATGACACTTTATGTTCATCATATATCACATTTTTTCTAATGTAGGTTGTTTTAAGTTATATCAAATTATTTTTTATAAGCTCATCCCCAAAATAATCTAAACCCTACTATGACACTAAAATATACAACCGAACCATCATATAAATATATATTACATAATTTTACATTAATATTCATTTCATATTATAAGAAGTCACACTGAAGAAACTACGAGATTAGTGTCTATAAGGATTAAATACATAACCAAATTATATTAAAAATATTATTATACATCTCCCATAAATAATCATCTCAAATTATACAAATCTAGACACATCCTATATAATAATATTCCTAAATACCTAGGACATATAAATATAAGAAAGGGTATGCTTAGAGGCTTAGTATGGGTGAACATAAATGATATAAATCAAAGATCATAAGTTTACAAAATATGAACATTCATGTTTGAGAACATAATCAAGGTTGATGAAAATAAAATAAGTTATCATAAACCCCTAAGACATAATTCCTAAATCCTATACCATGAGATAAGTATTTTTATATAACTTGTAAAATTTGGCCAATGAATGTTATATCAGGAGGTAATTATCATAAAAGACAACATAGGAATGGGGAATAACATAGATATTTGGGAAAAATGTGGTATATAAATTGGCATATAAAATCATTTTATATATAAAGGATCGCTAAAAAAACCACAATGACATAGAGGAAAATGTAACATAATAGTTTGGATTGGGTTCAATCACTACTCTTATAAACATAGTGTACATAGTGCCAATTTGGTTTCGGTTCACTCACAGTTTACAAAAATATAGAAGGCATATTCCCATATTGGATTTGGTTCACTCTCAATTTCTAAAATCATAGTTAATTTGGTTCACTCCACTATCCCTTACATGATTTCTCAAGAGATATAAATCTTTACACAATTCTTTTTAAGGATAATAATTCTAGAACCATCCATCCCATAATGAAAAAACATAAATATATGTCATATATGGATATGAAAACCTTTATAAATCAATCATAGTTTAATTAAATGATTATAATGAAAAAAAATCATGAGAATAATAAAAATACTCTAAAAGGCTTCATTTTAATTGATAATATGATTTATTTAACTAAAACACGTCACTAGTGAAACATAAGGACAATTAGACAATATTAAAATATGGAAACAATACTTTATAATAGAATTAGAAAAAATAAAAATAATAATATATATTGTTAACATTTTGATAAATTTTATTATAATTTTAATATTTTATAAAAAATATTTCTATAAATGAAATTTAATTATAAATATAAATTATAATGGAGAAATATAAAAAGTAGAAAAAAATATTAATAATGCAAAAAATAAAATAAAAAAAATGTGAAATAGACTATAAATAAAACATTAAAAAACATTCCTTTCCAAATTTTTAAAAGAATGTAAAATTAAATTGAAAATTATTTTAATGAATAATAGAACTATAGATAAGTATGTAAATAAAATCATTCGAAAAAAATGGACATAAAGGAGTATTTTTATAGGATACAAGAATAGATAAATTTGACTTCACTTATAAGAAAAAAAATTAATAAATTTTTAATAAATGGGTGATAAAAGTTTAAAGATAAATGTAAACAAAAAAAATAACCAAATGTGAAAAAAATATATTGGGTTTTAAAATTAAAGATAATATAATATACCTATATGTAAATTTGGTTCTAAAAAAATTGATTTAAATGTGATATTTGATAATAAATACTTATCTTTAATCCAAAATTTCTAGAAAGTTATTTAAAATATTATTTAATAAACATAAATATAATAAAAAATTATATTATAAACTTAATAGTAGTTTTTACATTTTATTTTATTTTATTATTAACATTTATTTCACATATATATGTTAGTTAATGTTTATTTTCATTATCGGGTGTGAGTAATGTTTATTTCATTCAATAAGTTTTATTATCGAGATTTTAATCCTCAATTGTTTTAAAATAATGATAAACACTGCTAGGTTACTCAGAATTGTGAATGAATGATGCTCCAATTAATTTTTTCCTATGTATATTTTATAAAAGTTAAGGGTTTGGTTTGTGAGAATAGAATTTATAACAATCATGTGTCGAGTAATTTACCAATAAGAATATGTTCAACTATAATGAAAATCCTTTTTTGCATCACTCTTGTACCATAAAAAATATCATGAATTACTATTTAATGTTATATATAAAAATTATTAATGTATTGATACACATTCTAGGATAAAATGGTTATATTAGTATATCATTGTTCATGTAGATGGTTGAAGTGGTCCAAATAAGAACATGAAATACCAATTAATGTGTAATAGTTTAGGGGAAACATATTAACAACCAAAAAAGCATAATTTCATCACAAAAACAACCATATAACCCCATCACAGACATAAAAATAAATTAAACAACACATACCTCATACCACAACCACACCACATAGCAAAGAAAACTACATTCCGTACCACAAAATCACAACCACACATCACTTCCTAATCATAGTAGGGGAAATTTTAACATGAAGAACATTAATTTCATTCCTTCATATTTAAAGGAAAATCCCCTATAACGAGTCACACAATAATCACATCACATTTTCATTGTGACTTATAATTTTCACAGACTATTACTTATTAATTATTTCTATTAAAATTGTTCCAAATTTTGAATAGAAAGTGAGGAAAAGGGTGTAATCTACCATATATTCCATATAAAAACTATATATTGGGGGATACACTTAGAACCCAAAACCTTATGTATATCAATATGGTTACCCAACTCAAGTGGTGTTTATTATAAACTAACAAAGAGAATATAGTGAATATAATAGTTACACACAATACCAAACTAAGGGTTGACTCAAAATGATTTTTCATTTATTTCCATGATAATCCATATTCATATCATCCCAACCACCTAACACAAAAATAGTTTTCCAAAACTATCCAATTCAAAAGTCAATCCAAAAAGAACCTTGTAACTAATAAATAATAATTAAAACATCTCATTTGATCAAATAGTTATAATTTACAAGGTTCACCATCACTAACCACTTAGAAATAAATTAATTACATTAATTTATCCATCAATATTAACTATTAAAAATTATTCTATCCTTTGACCTCTCATTTCAACAAATACATTTTAAATTTTATTAAATATCACTCGACTAACCAATTATATTATATTACACATATTTTTATTTATATATAGCTTTAAAACACATTTTTTGAAATCTAAGAGAAAAAACACAATATAATTTTTCAAAACCATATCTAAATCCACATAATTAATCTTAATAAATAGAAAACCATTATCCCAAAATCCAAAATAACCTATCCTTTCCACAAATGCTAGGAAAAATATTTATATAATAAATATAACATATCATCACCCCAAAACTAGCTATAATAACTCTCAACCAGACCACTCTAAACACAAAAAGCACAAATAAACATAGTATTGCATAAAAAAAGAATTTTATAAAGGGATAAAATCAATCAACCCCTATTAATCATGATTTAATATGAGTTTAACTAATCTTTCAGAAAAAATTTTATAAAAATTTCGTATTTCAAAAACAACCCTCTCAGTTACTATCATTAAATGATTATACAATTATAAAGGTGAGTGAACACAACAATAATATAAAATAAATATTTCACAAGTACACCCATCAGTTAAAAAAGAAAAATATCTATATAAATGATGTGAAAAATTTATAAACTGAATTTTAATATAACTACCTCAACAATTTAATTTATCTAGTTTATTATAATTTTTTGGTTAATCAAGAATATCAATCTAATGAAAGAAAAATCATGACAATTCAACATTCGCATAATCATAACTAAGGATATACATTCTGATTCCCTTATATCAATCTGATATATCAAGATTGATTTTCATGATAAAGAAGAATAGAGACTGAAACCCCACAAAAAATGATTGTGTTAACCATAAGACCAAATTATATATATCCCTAATAAAAAACAAAAAACATGAAAGATGAAAAAAATACACTATTATAGCCTCTCTAAAAGTAACAACCAGAATAAAAATGGATATATAGTATAAAATATCATCTTTTATTAAAGGATTAATACCACATAAAGTCAAATATCAAAGATCCACAAAAATTTTCCTAAAGGACCTCAAGAAACTTCTTCGTGTATATAGGGTTTGAAGGAAGCCATAGAATATAAGTGAACTTCAGAATAAGATTAATATATATTAAAATAGTGAAAAGAGTGTTTCACGAAACTACAGACATGGTCATCCTATAACACTGCCCCAATTTATAATTTATGGAATGATCCCCCTATATCTTGTGGGAAAATTGTTTCAATTTTATATAATAAAATTATTTCATGATGTAATAGGGATCTCCGCACCGTAACACTTAAACCACTTAGTTACATAATTTAATTTCCATCCTTCCTCATCAATCCTAATACACCCCAAATAACTATCATGGAATTTTTTTTTGGACTTGTTGAAATTATCCAAAAAATAGAATAATAATAGGGTCATATGACCAAGACCCCCTAGTGAAAAATCTTCTACAACGACCTAGACAACAAGGCCAAAAAAAATTGAATATTATAAAAATTTCATAGACTAATATACATTACACAAAATACCTCCTCATTGTATAACCTAATTTACCAGAGTGAATCTTTCCTCACTTCAATAATTCATATAATTTTGATAATAGATCATATAGTAGCATGAATTCTCATAATGAATCCATGATTCCAATGGAAATTTTAGCTATGGATCTTCCCACTTCTCATAATCATACCCAAATATCCTTTAGACACTTCCAACATTCACAATATGTAATTTAATAGTTGAGTAAGGTTTAGATATATATATAAATATCCTTAAAAATAAATATTATAAAATTATAAGAATCATGGAAAATAATATGGTATTTATAAATTCATTTCATACAAAGTGCATGGATATCAGATTTAATAAATAATATGATGGAAACAATAATGACATGAATGCTCCCTTTAACCCAAAAGATAAAGAAGCATAAATAATATAAAAAAATATTTGCATGATAGAAAAAATAAGACAGAAAGATAAATGGAGATAGAGAACATAATTATACAAACAAAAAAAAAGAATAAGAAAGACACTTTATAATCAAAATAATTTATAAACTATAAATTTATAATTGAGAAATATATATGATAAATAAATAAATAATGAATAGAAAATAATAATTATATAATCTAGACTATTTTAATGATATAAAATAGTGAATATAAGAAATAAATGAAAGATACATGAAAATTCATGGTATATGTAAATATATTCTATCATCGAGTCCTGGATCACTTGGTATGTCATCTAACTTCTAGAATAATTTAAATTAAATTATTTAATTACATTTTTAGAACATTATTTATATTTATTTAATTTTTATTATTCCTTTGAATTCATTTACTATCATATACTATTTATTTATTAATTTTTTTCCCGAATAATTCATTTTTTGGAAGGTTGGTTCAATATTTCAAAAAAAAGCCTTAGTGAAATGATAATTGTATATGTTTTTTGGAGCCACAAAGGACTTTAGTGGGTGATTAATTAAGAGGAGGTGAGTCAGGTTATAAAACTCATTCATGATTCCCAATATACCTATGAAACTCTCAGTTTCCAAACTGATCCTGAACTCACTTATTAGTAGGATCACTCTTATGTTAAATATTACATGATAATATGATTAATAGGTGTATTTATTGTATCCATATTCAGATAAGAATGATGATCTCTTAATACACATGCAATAATTTTCATTTTTAATATATAATATAGGAAATAACACAAGACACAATAATTCTACTTTGTTCACTCGCACTGGGATACATCCAAGGATCACACATTGACATCATCAAGGTGTTCTAAAATCCAAAAAGATTCACTAATCTTGTGGATAAAATAATTCTACTATAGTCTCTACATTATAGGATCACTGCCTTTACAATATTTATGTTCTGGCTCACTGCCACCCAAGGGTCACTCCCCTTTTCCTCTCTCCTTTATCACTACTTTAGGAGGGAATGATTTTTGACTCATAAGATATTACATGTATTCTTTGTCTGATATTCCATGTACTAATTATTTCCAATTTATTTTCACTTTTCTCTTTCATAAAATGGTTTTAAATATCACTATTATAACTACTTCACTTTCCATGTATAACTAGTCTTCATGGAATTCCAAATTCCTTTGAAAAAGTATTCAAGAAGCACCAATAACTTTTTGTTTCTCGAAACCTAAAACTTTTGTGTAAAATTTTCAAAACACTTAAGAAAAAATACTTCTATTCAGGAAAAATTGTACTTTAGAAAAAATCATTGTCTTCATGAAACAAACAACCTTTTGTAGAGATTTTTAAACCTTCATAAATCCCCTTAGTAATATCCACAAAATTATTATCTTCATGAAACATATCTTTATATGAGTCATTTACACAAGAAAAACCTTCACAAAAATATTTAGTGAATTTAAATATTTAGGATCTTCAACATTTCTAGATACATAAAATGAGATGGAAGGAATCCTATTTATAGAAATTTCAATCCCTTCAGGAAACATTATCCCTTAACAACATCAATCAATAAGTGGTATTGACATTCATGGATAGTGGGTGTCAATAAAGGTTCATCAGTTGGTATCAAGATATAGAGAAATGATTCATGAAAATGTCTCCCATGAATACAGGGGGGGGATTATTGAAAACCAATGATAATTGGTGTTTCATTGTATTTTTGGATTCCTTTTCAACCACATAACTGATGACCCAAGTGATTTGGGGTGTTGGATGTGTTGTTTCCGTCGACATGGTGTGTTGAAGCACGTTGGATTTGATTTTCACCATGTAAATGACTCTAAGAGATAGTGATGTTCGCAAACTAAGGGAAATTGGTGGAGTGAATTAAGTAATATACATGCCTAGAATATTGATCATGATAATAATGAGATATAGTTTGAATATATCGAAGGAAGAGGAGCACCGAAATAGGGTTGTATCATTCAAAGGTTAGTTGTGCTGTTCTAGAATCATTATTGACTAGGTATGTTGAAAAGGAATCTTTGAAGAGGTATTTAAGATATATAATTGAAATATAAAATTTCTTGTACATGGTGGAATTATTTTTCTATGTGTTCGACGATTTTAGTGTCCACACTTTAGAATAAGGGAAAAGTTTCATAAAAGATGGATTTCAAAGACTTCCTCACAAAAATATGGAAAAGGAATCTAATTCATGAAATTTTGGTGTCATGAAGGTTTTTAGATTCATGAAATAATGTTTCATAAAATACAACTTAGAAAAAAATTAAATAGTTAGTAAGTTACCTGATTATCAATTTATTTTTGAATTTAAGAAAGGGGTTAAGTTTCATGAATACAAGAAGTTTCAATAATAGAAAATTTCACTAATGTTTTATGAATTTAGAACCATTGGATCTTCAAAAAGTATGGATACATCAAATGATAGGGGTAGTGACCTATTTAAACATTTTTCTACCCCTTCATAAAACAGTCTCACCTAGTATCACTTTTTAGAAAACTCTTCATAAATGTTCATGAAAATACCAGTATTTATGAAACATCTTGGAGATTATGCACTCTCGATACCTCTCATAATCACATAACTTAATAACTTCCTCCAATTAGAAAAATATATTTTAATTATGTAACATACATCCTTTTTCTTTTACAAATCATATGTCTTTTATGAATGATTCTTTTGTGAATCTCCAAACCTTATTAACTCTAAAATTTTATAAATTTTATAAATGTTCCACATTTTCATGAAGTATTCCTAGAAATCCATATTTTGTGTAACTTTCCTATTCCTATAAATTTTGGAGCCCAATAATTTTGTAATCACTGGGAAATGACAACTCCATGTACATAGATTTTTTTGTACTACTTCCAGAGCATACAAACATCAATATTCAATATTTTCCAATATATTGAGTCAACACTCACAGTGGAAATTGAAAATTGAACATTGAAAAATGTATCCATGATTGTGTGATCCTATTTCTTTAGTATCGTCAACCCAAATCTCAGTATTATCATGATCAAAATTCAAGGATCACACATTTCTTCAAGAACTCCACCACTTTCCCACTATCGAGAACATCACTATCTCATGCAGTCATTGAGATGGTGAATAGAAAATCCAAAATTATCCACCACACCATTTCAATAGAAACAATGTATCTAACATACCAACTCACTAGGGTTGATAATGATAGGTTTGACAATGAATCCAAGACATAACACATTGAAACACAAATTATCATTGGTTTTTAATAGTGGTCACTATAAAATTAATATATATGATGCTATAATTTCATGTAATTTTGTTCATATAATTATAAATATAATGAATTTAAAGATTTTATTAAACAACTACAATTATGGGAATCTACATATGTATGGTTTTTTTAAATAATTAAAATGACTTTTATTATTTACTTTTCATTTCATTTCTATCATGAATATATTATCATTTTAAAAACATAGAAATGAAATTATTTTTTATTAGTATATTTACCAATGAAATAAATTTTTAATAATATGAAATAATAGTTTAAGTGAGAAAGTAAAATATCATCATTTTCTTAGGTTGTGTGAAACAACATTGGGTTAATGATGATTTTTAAGGTATTTTTAAAAAATTGGAAATAAAATTAACAGTTCTCTTTTTTAAAAAATAGAGTATAATAAAACTAATATTTTGAAATCATTTTTAAATATTAAATATTTTTTTGATAGGGGTATGATTATAATTGAATTTAAACTATGGGGATTTTAAAACCTATGTTTTGATATACTAATGAATTATTAAAAAGGGTTTGATGAGAGGGAATGGGTAACCTATTAATGATAAAGGGTTAAAGTTAAGTTAATAACATTTAAATATGATGATGAGAGAAAAATAAGAGGAGGTTGAGCAGAGTTTTAGGAAAAAATAATATTAAATAAGAATACAAAGAAAGACATGGTAACCTTTTACTTTTTGTTTGAGTCACATATTTTTTATTGAGTCTACAACCTTCGAAGGAGGGACTTGTGTCTAGATTAGAGCCATTGTGATAAGTATAGAAAATTTTTGATTGGAATTTGAGAAGTGATTTGTAAAAATTATGAGGTTTTTGAGAGATTAAGATGGGGTGGATAAGAGGTGTTTATATACGAAAGGGGAATGATATCTTTGAATAAAATATTGATTATTTTGTTATATATGCTTGAAACTATGAATAGTGTTTAGTATTATGACTTTTATTAATGTATAATTAAAAAATATATGTTATTGTATATTTTAAAACTCACAAAGTAAAAATTAATCTTGTAAAAATGTTATAAAAAATTATTAATCAAATATAGTTTTTTAATAAAATAATATAAACATGGGTATTGAAAATTGATATATATAATAGGAAATTTTGTATATTATTTTAGATCAATTATTTTACCAAATATATAAATATTAACTTTTTAAATGGTTTTATAATTTTTTCACTCATATTTATAGCATAATTATTTCATAAAACATATGGTATACATAAAAAAATTATTTCTTAGGATTCACCAAAAAATCAACTATTTCAAATAAATACTAAAAATTCACATGAACATAATTTTTATGTGATGATTCCAAAATAATTTTTCTCCAAATTAATATGCTACATATTATATATTTAATTTTAAAATAAAATTAAAATATATTTTGAAAATATTGTTTTACTTAGATTTAATACTATTTATTTTGCTATAAGTGATTACATTTTAATATGTTATTAATTATTAATTATTATTTATTATATAAATGGTAATTAATTATTTATAAATTTAGACAAAATAAATTTTTTAAAATAATTCTTCTGTTTAAGAATAGTTTAACTGTTAAATAAATATTTCATAAAACAATTTTAGTATAAGAAATCTCATAAATTTTAGTCAAAATGATATATTAGAAACAATTTTAATTTTATAATGAAAACCATATCCAAATATAACGTTTTTTATGTGAATAAAAGAATAAATATATTATAATATATATATTATAATCAAAATAATAAATTATTTATAGTGTTAGTTTACTATAAATAATGGCACATATCATTTTGAATGAAATCTCTATAGTAACATGACATGAATATCGAATAATAAATTAAACATTAAATTAATATAAAAATATTAATGACCAATATAATATTATTTTAGTATAAAAAATAATTTAACCATTTATACAATAATATTATACACCTAAATAATCATATCGAATTAGTAATTTTTACATTACTCACATAACCATTTATTGCTTAATTATTTGGAGAGAAAATACAATGTTTGGGCTGATTAATTGTTTAACATTTCCTTCTTTTTATTATTTTGTTGTGTTATGGTAGGATAAAATAATCATTTAAAATGATCTTAATCATTAATAATTCATTAAAACAATGATGTATTAAGAAATAACATAGGTGAAGTTCCACCTTTAGGGCTTCAAACAGCCTAATCATGCTAGTAGATAGGTGAAGCTGCTGGAAAAACATCATTCACATCATGAATGTATAATTGAAGATGTAAACTAGAGAGAATTCATATGGATAAGTTAAATACATTAAAAACATCATTAAGATAAATATAATGAAAATTCATGGTATGACATGTATGTCACACCTTTAATCATGTTGTCCATACACAGTTTCAATAGAATTTGATATTAATAGTGGATGGAGATACATGTTTTAACATAAGAACCCTATGTAGCCTTGAGATTTACCAGAAATATATTTAATGATCCATTTATGACATATATAACTTGACTTATTCATAAAAATTTAAGGATTGGGGGATTTAGAAGGGAATCTCTTGATAATAAAAAGCACTGGATAAGAAACCCTACTGCTACTCTATATTTCTATTTTCTTTAACTTTATTTTTTCAATTATTATGATCTATTACATATAATACATCTTCTTTATTATCGTTCATATAGAGGTATAATATTTATGAGTGATCAGAAAATAAGAGGTTGGAATAAACTACTATTCTTGAGATTTTATTCAAAAATAAATAAAACCCTTTCTTTCTTTGATAGCATTGTTTCAATTATTTAATTGTAATTTATAATAACAAATGAGATATTGTTAGGGTATGATTATGTTAATGATTATCTCCATGGTTTATGATCAATATATCCCTCCACCTAATTCTTGTATATATATGATGGAACTGATTGGGGTTAAGTAGTGAGTGCACGATTATTGTTAGCATGTGTGTGTAATTATGGATGGAATAATTATTAGTTATGGAATAACAATACCCAGTCATGGAATTCACAAATTAATCTAGAGGAAACGATTCAATTAAATTCACATAATAATTATGGTTGAAAAATCTTCTATTTTATCTAGTAATATTGTGACCATCAGTTTTTTCCAAGGGGAGTGAGGAAGAGATCGTAGATTCTCTCTCTTACCAGTTTTCCAGGAAAAGATTAGGTAAAAATTAGAATCCATGATAACATTGTAATAGGTCTATGAAAGCCTAGACTAATCATCCTTTTTATCAACTGTTTTAAAATCAAACAATTTAATTTATTTCTAAATTCTAATTTCCCAAAATCAAATCCGAACTATTTTATTGAAAAACACATTAAAAGTAAAAACCATTTTATGAGCACAACACTTCAGAAGACTACCAAAAGATAAACTCTTTACTATACATGGTAAATTAATTATTTCTCTACTCACCATGAAAAGTATTATTTCAAACATGGTATTTTTTGGGGAGGTAATGACGGAATAAACAAAAAAAAAATCATAACTTTTAATGGTCTCTGGCATAACTGACCATTTAATTTATTTTATACTGAAATTGAAAAAACAATAACCAATTTGAGAAACATTAACTATAAAATAGGAATTTATAAAATAAATATTATAAATTCAATTTACACTCTTAGTGTTAACTATAAACCTAAATGAATATCTACAAATACTATACAAACACTTAGATATATATTCTCACAACATTTTTTAACAAACAAGTGGTGCATGAATTTAAAAATTATATTGAATTACGAATAAAAATGATTCAACTTCTTCTATAATTTCATGGCCTTGTACAAGAATACCAAAATAGATTCATAAAAGAGTTCACTTATGTACAACCAAGATTTAAACCCCACATATTTTCTGAATATAATGTTATGTTGAGGGAATTTCCCTTTTCACTTAAAAGAGCTATAAAAGAGTAGTTGTACACCCTAAAATAATAAGAATTTAATTTTTGGTAAGAAATAAAATGTTGGTTAATTCAAATATTATTTACCACCTAAAATATCATAGTTATTGGAATGTAAATATATGTTATCCACTAATTTACTAGAGAAACACTCAATGAGTATTGGGAGAGGTTCACAATGTTTTACGCTAGTTTCCCACATGAAAATGTGGAGGAACATCACTTGATTATGTAATTCCACCATGTATTTCTTGAAAATGATAAAACAACTACCCAAAATCTCATATAGAGTTGTTCTTATAGATATATTACCATAACAAAACTAGACTTTTGATTCAAATATTTCTCAAAACTCGTAGTAATTTGGTACACGAGGTCCAGGAACAAGAGGAATTTGGGAGGTAAGAACTTCTGATGCATTTGGTCTACATTAAACAAAAACTGAATAAATAAATATCCTATTTAGACAATGTTTTATGATGAAAACAACTGGAAAACATTCCCTATATTAGGTATGTAATTCCATAGTTTTTTCAAAAAAAACTATATTCAATATTGTATGTGACACACGACACTGAGCATAAATGAACCATTACATATTATTATTTAAATATGATCATTATAACCAATACAAAAAACATTTAGGTATGAATATCATAAAATAAATTATGGAATATATATGAAGTTCCTACTGAATTATTTTTTTAGAAAAGTTCTTTGTAAACAATCTGTCAAATTTTAGCAAAGTCATTTTATTCTTTAAAAATACAATTTATTCAAAAATTATTTTTATTTACTTTTTTCAGTGGGTGATATAATGAATTTATATAAATTTTATAAAATATATTTAATAAAAAATATATCATTTTAAAAAAAATCATGTATCTATTTTCTTAAAGTTATTTTTTTATATTTTTATAAAAAGTATCATTTTTCAATGGATAGTAAAACATATTGATTTTTATTGAAAACTGTATTTTAATTCAAAGTAATTACAAAGTTTCATTCTATTAAGGACTATTTTTAATGTTTAAAAATATAATTAATAAAATTATAAAATAAAAATATGGTATTTTAAATGAATTTTATAACTGAATTTTTTATCAAAACATCTTTATTCCTAAAAAGGCATTTTTCTAAAAAACTATTTCTCAAAGTCTTTTTCTTCTTAATTATAAATTAAATTATATCACCTCTATGAAATAAATAATAAAAAATGGATTCTATATTTCGAATCATGAGTTATATTTTTTTTTAAATAAATCCATTTTTTTCAAATTCATTACTAATAGTAATCAAAGTAAATTTTGTTACCACAGTAAAGGTAATATGTGTTAATTGGGGGTGAAAATAATCTTATTACTATTAGAACATAACACTAAAACCTGACTTGATTTTATTACATGAATATATATTTTCTATAATCATAAAAAATTATAATATACTACCTTTTCTTTTCATATGCCCAAGATTTTGACCATTATTATTTTTTATTTAATGAAATGTAAAGAATGCAATTCCTTATGTTTTATTGCCTTTACATTTTTGACATAGGGGAAAAATATGTTATTTTTAGTAATAAATATTAATTTAAAATATAAATTAATTTTACTTTTCATGGTAGTTTGTTTTATTTTTTATTGATGAAATAATTACCCTAAGTTCCAATAAAATGATAATATGTATTAATTCAATTAATAGAAAAATAAAATTACTAAATTTAAAAATTCTAAAAGTTATAATATTTGAATTATTTTTTATGTTACATGATTTATTTAAATAAAAATGAAATTTTATATAGCTTTAAATATTTTATATTTGAATTCAATTGATGTCTCGTAGTTTCTGAAATTTATATTAAATGAATAGTTCTAAAATTGATATTAATGTTATTTTATAATAAATGATTTTATATGAATCATTTTAAAACTATATAAAATAATATTTTTTCCATGTGTTTGGGACATGGTTTAAAATATCATCCATTATACATTTATTTTTCAATTTTCCTTTTTAGTAATATTCTTTTCACATAAAGATTAAAATGTTTACTATTTATGTATTTTTCAAAAGGGTTCGAACGGGTTAAACCAAAATGGTATGGGTGAAAAAATCACCTCAACTTGCCTAATTTTTGTTATATGAGATTATTTAAACTCATAAACATATTAAATTTTAATATTATTAATTTATATCCAATTTACATTGAAAATTAATTTATATTAATTTAATACTTTAAAAATTTTTAAGAGTTCCCCTCCCATCTCATATTGTTTCCATCTGGAATTGGGGATGATCTCATTGATTTAAGATGCAAACATTCCAAGCGGTTTCTAATGGGTTTGTTCGTAGAACCAAAAAACATCCAATGATTCCATATCCATTTGAACTTACTTTCCAAAGGTAGGCGCTCATTAGTTATGGACTGATAAGGCTTAGGAATTTCCATTGGTCGAGAGGATTGGAGGTCAGACTCATCACACCTTTTTTAGGGGAATTATTGTCTAATCCGGGACTCTCTTTATATATTTATGTTATGTTCGTGAATCCTTATTACATTACCAAGTATAAAATGAGTTTTCCTTTAGATCTGTCAATCAATGATTGATATGTAGGAAATTTAGAGAATCTTTTATATGTATTTGAGTTTCTTAATTGATAGAGAATCATTTGTATTTGTTAGAGATTCTTAGTCAATGGTATCCTTTGATATATAAAATTCTCTTGGTCATTATGATGACCATACTGGTTTTAAAGCCACTCAGTGGGGCACTTGAAGTTTATTTTCATTCATAAGGACATGGATTATTTCAAATTTGGGATCGTACCCGTAGATGGGCTGCCTAAGTATCCTTTATTTTGGAAAAGGAACCAGAACCCACGTAGTTCAAGTAAGGGTGTATGATGTTTATGATTGATTCCTCAAAGAAATATGTCATAATTACTTTTACACTCTATGCTCACGTGAGGCATGTTCGGTGTGAGAAATAAGTGGTATTGGTAAAAACCAGACAATTGTGCCATGAAATATATAATCATAAGAAATGATGTGGGGCTTATGTATGTATGACTTCCCAAACAGATGAAGATTAAGATTTACTTCCGGGAATAAATCCAGGAACAGGGTCCATAAATGTATACGTACTTTATGGAGATTTGGATACTCTAACTTGGGGCTTACTCCTGAAAACGAGGCCCAAATTAGGAGGGGACTTATGATTGGGTTTTACTTCTGATAAGGAAGCCCAAATCAAAAGTAAATTAATACTGGTTAAGAGAAAATTAAGGGACTTGTGGCTTACTCCAAAGGAGGATGCCCATATTTTAAACTGGGGATTATTCTTGAAAAGGAGGCCCAGGTTAATGAGGACTTGGGACTTACTCTTGAAAAGGAGGCCAGGTTAAGAGAATTATGGTTGGGGCTTACTCTTAAGGAGGATGCCCATATTTGGGAATTTTAAGATTGGGGCTTACTACGAAAAAGGATGCCCATATTAGGGGACTTGGGGCTTACTCATAATGAGGATTCCCAAAATTAATGGGAATTATGACTGGGATTTACTCCTGAAAAGGAGGCCCAGGTTAATGAGGAATTGGGGATTACTCCTAAGGAGGATGCCCATACTTGTGAACTTTGAGACTGGGGCTTAATCCTGAAAAAGAAGCCCAGGTTAAAGAAGACTCGGGACTTACTCCTAAGGAGGATGCCCAAATTTGAGAATTATGACTAAGGGTTATTCCTGAAAAGGAGGCCCAGGTTAACGGGTTCTCTCATCTTAAAATATGAGGTTTAATGAATGAAATCTCAATCTTTAGTGATATAAAGATGTGTAAATCACTAGGTTTGGAGAGATATTCCACAGAATTCCTTTGATATAAGGAAGTTAATCAAGAAAACATGCCATAAATGGATTTGAAGAATGTATTGAAGACTGAATCTTGAATAGGAGAGGTGGAATGGTATAAGAGGGGTTAAATGGGCAATAAGGGCACCCAAAAAGGCAGGGGCGCGCATGTCCTGGTAGGCGCGCATGTACTGCGTGGGCGCGCAAGTTTTGGTTGCACAGGTATACCTGTGTGACACATGGGTACTTGCGCGATTGTTAACTAGTAGGGTAACACTTGGGCGATCCTTGACCAAAGCCTTTAGAATTATCCTGAGGTATTTCCAGAAGAGAGGTGTAGAAGTTTTGGTGAAGAAGTAGGGCAGTGCACAAGTATGTTTATTTCCATTAAGGGTAAAAACACCTTAGGCGCGCAAGTGTTAGTGAATTATAACACTTAGACCTTACTCCTCTCATTTAGGCCTTCCATTCTAGGTAAAGAATTACCTTAGAAGTGTTCAGAAGACCTGAAGAAGAGGCTTGGGTGTTCAGAGCTCTATATCTGAATTCTGGAACAATTCCTCCCGAAATGGGGGGCTCAGCGGGGTATTTATAGGCTGGAAATGACCCTGGGAGATTTTCAAAGAGGGCGTGCAAGTCACCTGCGCGACCACTAGGAGGTGCGCAAGTGTACTTGCGCGACCATGCTGGAACTTGCATGACCTATGGGCAATGTTCTCCTTGTTCATGCCTTTGTCAATTTTTGATGTTTCTTCAAAGGATGAATCACTCTGGGTTCAAGGTATTTCCCTTTTCATTTGTTTAGACTCTGTGACGAAAAGGAGCATCAACAAAAGTCCCCCCTCAGATTTGGATCTGGAGAGAAAAGAGGATTTAACTCTGAGGTGAGAAGGAATAAGAAATCTGGCAGTTTAATGTCTTGCATGTCGGACATAAAAAGGATAATGTTTAAGGTCGAAATAGCTTTGATCGAATGTATTAAAATTGACTCAATTCCTTGAAAATTTATCTGAAAACATATTACCACACTAATGTATAAGGGAAAAATGAATGTAAACTATGACTTAAGAAATCTTGAATCTGAGTAATGATATGAAAAAAGGGATAAAAAGGCATTAGAAAAAGTAGTTCTCAAGAATGAAGTTACCATTATCTAATAAACCCGTTAGAGGGTTGAATTATGCAGTGCCACCTAAGGGCATTGGCTGCATAGTCAAATAAATAACATCTTTTGGCTGAAATGTCCATTATGTAGACTACTTATGCAAGGCCACCTAAGGGCACATGCTGCATAGTCAGGAAAACGAACTCTCAGAAATTTACTTTCCTAGTGCTAAAAAGCTAGTGAAAGTTTATGGAGATTCAAATTTCCCAAAGTATATAGTTTGCTATATGGAAAGGGGTACTTGAATATGGAGAAGATATTTCCAAACATGATTATCGAAGAACTGTATGGATATCACTCCTACGAAGGTCTGACCCAAAAGTAGGGAAGAAGAATATAAACCATAGGCTTGAATACTTTCAGATCATGAAAAAGGATATGGGACAAGTATGTTAAGGATGGCTATTTTTGCGGGTCCTTACATATTTTCATTAAGACAAATAAGGACAAAAGAGGCTTTCCCCCCAAGAATGAAGTTACCTCTATTTAACAAACCCATTAGGGGGTTGAATTATGTAGGGCCACCTAAGGGAATTTGTTACATAGTCAAATAATAGTATCTTTTGGCTAGAAAATCTATTATGGAGACTGTTTATGCAAGGCCGCCTAAGGGCACGTACTACATAGTCAGGAAAAAGAACTCTCAGAAATTTGACATTTTTGTGACTAAAAGTCAAGAAAGGGTTATGAATATATGAAAATATTTATGGTTAGGATTATGACACATACAGATGGTTATTTTCCAATGTATACAGAGATACACAGATCAATGCTAACCATAATCATGTTGTGGCTGGATCCTGAATAGAAATGTTGGGATTCACTAAGTATCCCATAAGGATGGGAATCAAGACATACGTAGTTCTTGAACTATAGTTTAACGTCATGTGGGAAAAAAGGATTGGAGATCTTAGTTTAGGGTCATAGAGCTTGGACCATTGTAAGAAATACACAGTGTGTGTTTTTATGGGGACTTTTCAGCTAGGGGACTAAAAGAGGAATTTGGGGTTAGGACCAAAAGACTTGGGGATGGATTTGAGGGACACTCAAACATTCCTACGTATCCCATAATGATGGGAATCAATCCCACGTAGTTCTAGATATTCCCTCTGTACAGATTTGGTTCATACATGTGAAGGGTGAAATGAGACTTTAGTGCAATGATGGTTTAACCCAAGAAAACAGGTTCAGGTATTTCCATGTATTGTACATAGTCTTTTGAAATGAAACATGATTGAAAAAACAATGTAAATAATGATTCCCTCTCAGGTGAGGGTATCAAAGAATATTGTAGTTTATTTTCATAATAGACAAAAGTGTTGTATAGTTTAACATCGTATAGCAATGACGAAAGTGAACCAATGTAAAGATATTGATTCTAGAGGTGCTTTCACGAATCAACATCGTATGAGATGGAGGTGAACCGATGTGAAGAGATTGGTTTTGGGCTTGAACCTTGGGAGGTTGCCTACATACCCATCCTAGAAGGAAAGGATCAAAGTCCATGTAGTTCAATTAAAGAATGAATTAGTGATCAAGTTGTTCTTGGGGAAAATGACCTAAAAAATAGTATTAGGACCTACACATGGTTAGTAGCCCAGAGAGAGTGTTATGGTTGAAGTTTTCTGTAAGATCACGTGAGTCATACTCAGTGTGAGAAACAAGAGGTAGCAACAACCCTAACGATGCACAGTTTAATGTCATGTAGGACATATAAAGGGACTATGCAGTTTAAAGTCTTGCAGTTAGGACTATTGGTGCTGCACAGTTTAGTGTCATGTAGCCGGGACAAAATACAGTTTAATGTAATGTAGGATGTATTAAAGGACTTTCTATACAGTTTAGCATTATATAGTTAGGACGATGGGGACAATACAGTTTAATGTCTTGTTGGATGAAAAAGTGGACTGTGCCGTTTAATGTCATGCAGTGAGGACACAAGAGTACACCATTCAACGTCATGTTGGACGTATTAGGGACTTCTTCACAGTTTAACAACATGTTGGACGAAAAAGGGACGATACAGTTTAGTGTCATGTTCGACGTAAGTGCCAATAGTTTAAGGTCATATACATGGACCATTGATTATGCAGTTTAACATCTTGCTGGATTTATGGGACTTCTATATAGTTTAAAGTCATATAGCAAGGACATCACAGTTTAACGTTGTGTGGGGAGAAAGTAATACAAATAGTTTAAGGTCATATGTATAGACCGTGGATGGTGCCGTTTAACTTCATTCTAGACATAAGAGACTTCTGTACAGTTTAGCGTCATGTAGTAAGGACATCACAGTTTAACATCGTGTGGGACGAAAGTAATACAAATAGTTTAAGGTCATTTTTATGGACCGCTGATGTATAGTTTAACGTCATATAGCAAGGACGATGAAGGGGATACAGTTTAATGTCCTGTTTTCTGGACATGATGATCAGTTTTAAAGTCATGCAGGATGGTGGTGTAGTTTAAGGTCATACAGGACCAATGATGATATATTTTGTGTTTATACAAAATACTTCTTCAAAAATCTGGCATTGGTTGGAGTAGTGATGAGTTCTCCATCCATCGAGATTAATGAATATTCTCCATTGGAGTAGACCCTATGTATTGAGTAACGTCATTCCCATTTTGGCTCAAGCTTGGGAGGTTTCTTTCCTGGTATCATTGGAGTTCTGAGAACTAATACCAATTCTCCCTGAGTGAATGAATGAAGACAAACTTTTTTGTTGAAAGCTCATGCTATTCGATCCTGATAGACTTCCAAGTGGTGAAAAGTGCACAATCTTTTCTCATCTAACCGTTCCAATTCATTCAATCTCTTTTGAGATTGTTCATCTATAATTGACTGATCACAAATGGACACTCTGAGCGAGGTTAGTTGAACTTCAATGGGAAAGATGGCTTCCGTTCTATATATCAGTGAATACAGAGTAGACCGCGTTGCAGTGCGGGTGGTAGTCTGATAAGCCCATAAAGCATGAAAGAGTTTATCAGGACATGACTTCTTATCTTTATCCACCATATTGTACAGTATATTTGAAAGAGTCTTGTTTAAGGCTTCTATCTGGACATCAGCCGCTGCATGATACCGAGATGAATGATTGGATTTTATGTTGTATTCTTGATACAACTTCTTCACCACGGATGAACAGAATTTGGTGCCATTTTCCTTCAATATGGTATGAGGGACACCAAATTTGGTATTGATGTTAGACTTGATGAATCTAAAAATGCATTTAGAACTGACTTCCTTAAGAGGTATTGCCTCTTCCCATTTTGAAAAGAAATCAGTAGCAGTAAGAATATACTTAAACTGCTTGGCCGTAGCTGAAGGGTAAGGTCCCACCACATCCATTCCCCATGTGGAAAATGGCCATGAGTATTTAGCTATATGAAGCAACTATGGAGGTTGATGAATGAAGTTGGAATGTACTTGGCATGAATGAAACGTCTTTGTGAAATCAACACAATCTTGTATCATTGAAGTCCAAAAGTATCCAAGCCTTCAAATATGATTAGAAAGTCTATATCTAGACTGGTGGGCACCACAGACTCCTACATGCACTTCTTTCATGACAACCATTGTCTCTTCACCATCAATGCATCTGAAGAGAACTCCATCAAAACCATGTTTGTAGAGAATTTTCTCTAAGTGATCTAGGCTATCATAAAGAGTAAAATTGACCACACGTTGCCGGATTTGTTCTTTCTCGGCTCTATCAGGTGGAAGTGTTCCATTTTAAAGGTATTCCCTGATAGGTGACATCTATCCTGTAGTATGACCATACAGTTCAGGAATGGGACTAATTTCATTAATTTCCTCAGTTCTGATTCGAAAATAAGGTGAAATTGCATGACGGTGGGCAATATTGATG
This sequence comes from Viscum album, assembly GCA_963277665.1. Lineage (NCBI taxonomy): Eukaryota > Viridiplantae > Streptophyta > Magnoliopsida > Santalales > Viscaceae > Viscum > Viscum album. The sequence continues at coordinate 19,210,202 of OY728159.1, read as the reverse complement.
GTTGTCTCGTCCCGATTTGGATCTTCCAGAGTTTTGGCTATATTAGCCAGTGCATCAGCTTGAGTATTTTGTGATCACGGGACATAAGAAAATGTCGGTTCCGAAGAGAATTCCACCATTAACTCTCTGATGTAATCATACAAAGGGATTAGCTCTTCTTTTTTGATGGCATAATCACCATTGATTTGTTTGATTACCAGGTAAGAATCACCTTTCAACTTTAAGTGATTCACTTGTGCTTGAAGCGCCAATTCCAAGCCTACAATGAGAGCTTGGTATTCTGCTTCATTGTCGGTACCACCTTCCCACAATAAAAAGGAATAAGGTAAAACTGCCTTTTCTGGAGAAATGAGCACAATTCTTAAACCAACTTTGTTGAATTTAGGATTTTCCATTTTCCTCCCTGTTGGACTTCTCGAAGAACCATCAAAATACATTTCCCATTCCTGAGGACTTTCTTGAATAGAGAATAATTCCTCATCAGGGAGTTCAATATCTGAAGATGTGTCTTCCACTGAAGGGTGTTCAGCAAGGAAATCAGCCAGATCTTGGCCCTTTATTGCCTTTTGAGACACATACTGAATGTCGAATTGCTGTAAAATAACTTCCTACCTTTCCAGACGTCCTGTAATCATTGGAAGACTAAGGATGAATTTGAGCGGGTAATTGCGAGATACCAATTGGACCTCATGATGTTGCAGGTAGTGTCTCAACTTCTGAACTGCAAAGATTAATGCCAGGCAGCAGTTCTCAAAACATGAATACTGGGTGTCTACTTCAAGCATGGTTCGAATGAGTTAGTAGAGGCTATTTTCATTCCCTGCATCATTCTTCTGAGCAAGAAAGTCACCCAATGATTGCTCTAAGGCTGTCACGTAAAAGATAAGTGGCCTTCCTTAAACAAGAGGCATAAGTACCGGTGGGCTCAAGAGGTATTTCTTGAGAATGTCAAATGCTTCTTGATATTCTTCAGTCCACTGGTATGTGACTCCCTTCTTCATAAATTTTGTGAAGGGTAAACTTTTTCCTGCCTAATTGGCGATGAAACGCCGAATATAGGCTAAGTGTCCTTAAAGTACTCTTAATTATTTCAAATTTCAAGGAGGTGACATACCAAGGATTGACTTGTTCTTCTCAAGATCGACTTCAATACCATGATGGCGTACAAAAAAGCCAAGAAATTTTCCTGAGGTTACCCCAAAAGCACATTTTAAGGGTTTCATCTTCAAATTATGTTGTCGAAGCATGTGGAATATGAATTCCAAATTATCCAATTGATTCGAACATTGTTTGGATTTGACCACCAAATCATCCACATAGAATTCAAAAAACTTCCCTAAAAAGGGTTTAAAGATACAATGCATGGCACACTGATATGTTTCACCTGCATTCTTTAGGACAAAGGGCATTACCCTGTAGTAAAACACACCTTGAGGGGATCTAAAGGATATGGATTCCTCGTCTTCTAGGGCCATTCGGATTTGATTATACTTGGAATATCCATCCATGAAGTAAAGTGCTTCATAGACAGCTGTTTCATCAATTAAAAGTTTTGTAATCGGAACTGGGAAATCATCCTTAGGACAATGCCAATTAAGATCTCTGAAATAGATGCAAACTCTAATTTGTCTGTTATTCTTATTTACAGGGACAATATTAGCCAAAAAAATGGGATATTGAACTTCTCTGATGAAGTTTGCTTTCATAAGCTTATCCACTTCAGCTTCAATTTTGGAAGCAAAATTTTGGTGTGTTCTTCTCGTGGCTTGCTTAAATCTTCGATGTTCTTATGTTAAACCCAAGTGTTGAGTAGTAACATCAGGATCAAGCCCAAGCATCTCTGTATAGTTCCAATAAAATATGTCTCGATTTTTCTTTAAAAAGGAAATATACATCTCTTGTTCTTCAAGAGTCATGGCCACACTAATTAAAGTGGGGCGTGGATCTTCTTTTGTACCAAGATTTATTTCTCTGAGTTCATCCATGGTAGTAGAGATACCCTCTTCAAATGATGGAGGAGATTCTCTGAGATATTCCTCTTCTTCTTTAGCATGTGTTACTTCTTCAATTTCTACTTACATAGTAGATGATGAAGTAGAATTTCCATGATTAAGAGATATGTTAAAATCTGAAAATCTTGAAGAAGAGGCTTCCATTTCCAACCCAATTGATGATAACGGGTCTTACTTGGGTAATAAAGGGGAGATTATAGATTGAGAAACGACATCATTGTTCACTTCTGACGTCTCTATCACTTCTTCTGGCCTGGTTAGCGAAGTATAGACTTGCTGGATTTCAGCAGATGAAACGGAGACATCTCCATTTGAGCTTTCATAATTACCTGGTGGGTTACCAGTTTCTCCCATGTTGTCTGGCTCAATTTCCATAATTGACATTATGGATCTTTCCATAAGAGTATTTTGATTTGGGTATAACCTGTCAATTTGACTGATAGGAAACACATAATCTGTACTCACATGCGCAAATGGATTTACTGGAATCTTTTCCAAACCATATGGATCATTAAATTTCGTAATCTCCATAGTTGTGGATTTATCCTTTCCCTTCATGTGATAGAATTCTGCCTCAATGTATTGAGACTCACATGTCTTGAACAAGGCCTTATCACCATACAATGTCCTAACTTGACCATCGAAACAATAGTTGAGACATTGATGGTATGATGAAGGGATAACCGCATGTTGATGTAGCCAAGGTCTTCCAAGCAAGATGTTGAAGGCCGAGTCTTGATCAACAACCATGAAATCTGAATTGGATATAAGATCTCGAAACTATGTTCTGAGTGTAACTTCACCCAGTGGTTCTTGTTCATTTTTATCATATCCTTCTAACATCATGGTAGAAGGAGATAAATCAGATTCCGTGAGGCCCAATCGACGAAGTGTACGAATGGGCATGAGGTTGACTCCTGAACCATTATCAATGAAAGCTATTCGGACGTCTACACCATTGACCTTGCCAGATAAGTACAAAGGTCTAATATGTCCATGCACGACGTCATATTTATCTTCATTAGTAAAAGATATTACTGCATGGCATTCTGCAGAATTATTATCTATGTGATAGACTTCAGCTGCAACAATTTCAGTTTCAAAATCCTGAGGACTTGACAAAGCCTCAATGAGTGCTTCCCGAAGATCCTTTGATAGATTCAAACCATCCAAAATTGATAACTTGGCTGGTACTAGGGCCAGGTGTTTCAATATATCATACTTTTGATCTAGAGGTCTACGTTTCCCAAGAGGAAGATGTGGTTTAGCAGGTTCCTTGGAAGCATATGATTTGGAAGTTGATGCATCTTGTATCGGGATAGGAGTTGGCAATATTCCTAGTTTTGGAACATTAGACTGATTAGATCCATTTACTTGCTGAGAGGAAGAAGTTGTAACTTTCAACCGGCCTTCTAGAATAACTGTGCTAGGACTGAATTTGCTAATGGTGGAAGAACTTTCTTATTCTTGTTGAGCTCACTAAAGTGATTTTCCATGAGTTTCTGCTGCGTACACAGTTCTAGCAGGGGTAGAATTGGAATAGTGGCTTCTGAAAGATCTACGTCTTCCCCTGTATCCTGAGCCTCTGGAACTTCCTATGATTCCTCTATTTGATATAGGGAGTTTGGGCTCATCATAATCAAAACTGAAACTGGAATATGGATCTGTTAATTGAATCATATTAACAGAACCGAAAATCAACTCTTCATCTGATGAAGTCTCTGCCTGACTAGCCAATTTAGGTTGTGCCATTTGGTAGGGAGGTGCCCGTTGCTTTGAAGTAGATGGCCTGAAATCTTCTAGAGTCAAAGACAACTTAGGGTTTGACATATAATCATTTTCTACTGATTGTTCCTCTTTCTTGGAATTGTGCCGTTTCTTTGATGATTTTCCCTTTGATGAAGAGGGTTTTGCTACGGAGTTCATGGCAGAAGGCACAATTGGTTTCTTCAATTGTGTTCGAAAAATAGCATGAGTTCGGTTGATTGTATTTCTGACCATCCAATCATCATATTTTTTTTACATATTTTCTTTTGACTTCTTACCACTCACCTTCCTCCTCTGGAACTGTAGCAGTAACACATGCTACTTGGGATGAAGATCCTTTTAGTTTGACTTGTCCTGAATCGACCATCTTTTACAGGAGGTCCTTGAAGAAAAAACACTCCTGGATGGGATGCCCCAACATTTGATGAAATGGGAAATAATTGGGATGGTCTTCATCTCCTTCCTTGTTTGGCCTCTTGGGCCTCGACAATTGAACCAAATTATTTTCCAGAGATGAAATGAAATAACCATGAACTTGTTTATTTCGAAAAGAGTAAACTTTTCTTTTCAAATTCTCAAATTGTTTTCGTCTTTGATAATTTTGATTATCTTGACAAAACGGCCTCTGCTGTTGATGCTCAGGAGGTGGAGCCCTTCGAGAAGATGAAGGTTTTTAAGTAGAAGCAGGTACAGGTGCTTGCTTAAGCATAACTGTAGTAGTCTCTGCTTTACCCATTCTCCTTCCTAGATTTGGTGAAATTACATGAGATTTAGCCTTAGTCTGTATAAGATAATCTTCAATCTGTTGAGCGATTTAAGTAAGGTCTCGAAACCCTCCTTTGTATTTCACAGGGATTAGTGGTGTGCACAACTCATCACGCAAATTTTCCACACAGATTGGCAACAATTCTTCCCGAGGGAGTGCTAAGCTTAGGGAATATGTTAATCACTTATAGCGAGCAATGGAATCTGTGACCCTTTCATTCTCCCTTTGCTTACAGTTTGTAATATCAAAAACCATTGTCTTTGGGAAAGTTGAGATGAATTGAAGAAGAAATAATTGACGGAGATGTTCCCATCCGGTAATTGACTGGGATTTCAAGCTCGTGTACCCGACAAAGGCTGATCCTTGCAAGGTTCGCACAAAGCATCTGAGTTTCACTGCTTCTTTCTGTTCCGGAGTTCCCATCATAGGATCGCAGCAAGACAGGTAATGCGTCAAATGCTGTTCAGGATCGCCTGATCCATTGAAAATAGGGAATACATGGTTCCCAAAATTTGATGGGGGAGGGATTGTATCTACCCATTCAGGGTAATCTCTCTTTTCTGGTTTAACCTGAGCATGATTTCCCTCCATAGCTTCCAACTGAACTGTTAATGACTGAATAGTAGTTATTAACTTTTGAGAAATATCCAGTTGAGCTTGGACCTGAATAGGTGCACTGACTAGAGCTTGGACAGCTATGGAAGCTGGTACTGCAACTGATGGAAACACTACCAATTGTTCTTTCACTTGACCCATAGGATTAGACCTGTGAGGGTGTACTGATAAAGGAGGATATTATTGATCCATCTCAGTAGCTGCAACAAACTCCCTTAACTGGCTGGCTCCAGCACGTTTAGGATGAAGACTACCCAGACATAGTTCTGCATTCATCCTCCTCAATTCCTTCATTTCTTCCTCCTGTTGCACAAATCTTTCCTCTAGTGAGAGCGATTGGCCTTCTCCAGAGAAAGGATATGTAAAATAATTCTTCTCCTTTCCCTTGTTTGATCCCTTTTGGAGAGGGGGAAGTGGGTTATTTTAAGGAACACCTAGATTTTGGGTAAACTTTTGATTTTGTGTACGCACACCTTCTTCATTTGTGTCTGTGCATACAACTTCTTGAACAAGAACCTCTTCATCTAATCCCTCTGAGTGATCCTCATCCGGTGGATCAGCAAAAACGGCATTGATGAAATTGATTGATTCATAATGCATTGCATCCCTTCCATTAGCATTTCTGTGATATTATCTTCTGCCATGCCCCTGACGAGAAATTTCCTTTTGTTGGTTTGACCCCTCAAGAATTTCTTGGAAAACCGTAATTTGGAGAGAATCTCTTGATAATTTTTCTCTTCGTTCCTCTAGAGGATTCTTCCCCAATCGAGAAAAGATCGAATTTCTCTGAGGAGGGGGTTAATGATTTGAAAAAGTCCCCAGTCCAGTGGACTGGGGCTATTCCTGTTGTTCTCGTTCAACTCCTCAAATCCTATTTGTTGATTCTGAGGGTTGGTTTAAAAGAGTCCCCAGTCTGGAAAGCTAGGGTGGATCTTGACATGCTATGTCTGAGACTTTCTTAAAATCCCTCCTAATCTTGCGGACCTTGGTCCGGAAATTAGCTGGATGCATCAATCGCTATCCACTTTTATCACCCAGCTTGAAATACTGTTGGATGATTTCTGACACTTCTATCACTTGATGATGTGCTTCCTCCTTACGAGAGGCTTGTTCAATATTCTCGTTTTCTTGATGCAGGAGCAATTCAACAACTTTTTCTCTGTATTCTTGATTTTGATAGGAACTAGTTGAAGCCTATTCTTGGGTAAGATTTTGATTACAAACAAAGCCAGGTATTCATGGCCGGTCATGGGCAATAATATTTCATGAGACCATTTTCGGTGGGCTTTGTTGACTGGAGAGCATCGTGAAATGTAGTGCTCCATGAACACCCCATCCTTTGACATGAATAACAGATGGGGAATTGGAAATTAACTGGCGCAACCTTCTTAGTGTGCCAAGGCATGAACACTGAAGGTCTATCTGCTACTTTTCAGCCTTCAGATATCGAGAGACTAATAGAGATGCCAAGTCAATTTGGTTTTGTAACCCTTCTATTATCTTAACATGATTTTAATATTCATCATAAGATAATACTTTCTTTTTCAACTGACAAATAGTTTTCCATATGTTGAGATGAATATCATGAATCCCATCTTCCGTCAACATCTCTGGAATGTCATACTGAGAGTCAGCCAAAGGCCAAAACATGACTGGCCCTTCACCTTTCGCCAGTTGTTTTCTCATGTTCACCATTTCCTCTTTATCATTTAATGAATATTCTTCTACCTGTTTTGACCAGAGCTGGTGTTTCCTTGTTTCTTCATTGGATTCAACATGATTGGTAGAGAAATCACTGATCAAACTAGAAGATGCATGACTTAGGGGTGGTTCGGTGAATGACCTACACCATGGGCTATCTTCCGATGGAGAAAGTATTTCACCTTCCAGCGATGAAACATCAGACATGACTGGTTTCGCATTTTCAAGTTCCTCAAGATAAGAGGGCTTTCTCGGCACTACATTTTACACTAGACCATTTTCCGGGCAATGTACATCACTACTGTGGAGAGGACTTTTTAAATGAAATTCATCATCATGGGGAGGACCACCATGGTGGATTACAGCAAAAATGAGATCTCCTGCTCCTTGGTCTTCAGACCATGCACAGGGTTTCTGTGGCTCTCATCTGAAGATGAAACTTTGAGATCGACCAAATTTTCATGAAGAAAGCCTTCATGAGGAAGTGTCTACTGAAGACCTTTGGAATTAATGTTCCCACTATTGGGAAATGTGGGAGTAGAATCTTGAATTCCAATAGATAACTCTCTGAGGGCTTCAAGAACTCCATCATTGAGTAAGGACTTGTCACAGATTGGCTCTTGATCTCTTGACTGTGTTGGGAGGGTCTTCTTCTTAGACGCCTTCTTAATCACCTTGGAAACCACTTGTTGATGAAAGTGGCTACTCTGAGCAGGTATATGTGCCTGATCAGGAGAGATGGCCAGGTTAGGCAGACAATCCCCACTCAAATCAGGTGTATGTTGTTGACTTGGCTGTCCGTGTGATATGGGGGAGTACACCCCAAAACCCTCTTGGAATGAAAAAAATGTGTGTGTCTGTTTCGGAATGAACTGTTGATGTGTCACTCCACTAGTAGGGATAGATTTATGTGTCTTTACCTAATATTTTTTTGAATCTGTTATAATATCCTGGCAAGCATCCAGAATATGAGCAGGGATTTGCTTCTTCTCTTTCACCATTGATAGAATATTCTTAGTGACTTCAGGTGCTGGAACAAGGATATATGTCCATTCCATTCTTGGAGTAGGTGTATGTGCCTGCTCATGTCCTCTTTTTCCTGTCAGTGAATCCTGGCAGTACCCAAGTGTGGGGGAAGAAAGTTGAGTCTGCCTTATGTTTTTAGTCGGAGCATTCCGACTGACTTCTCCGTGTGCTACCAAGGGTGACTGTTGGTAGGATTGATCAATACTAGAAGGTGTATGTGCCTGCTGATTGTACTTTACTGAACGTGGTTGACGAGCTCCATCATATGTAGTTAGACGATCCTGCTGACTAGCTGGTAATGTATAAATAGGTGTATGTTCCTGCCTATAATACTCCGTCGGAATTGCCTGGCGGGATTGGCGTGATGCTGCCAGAAGAGTTTGCTGGATAGAAGAATTAAAACTGGCAGGTGTGTGTTCCCACTCGTTGCTTTCCACCATGTTAGGTTGGTGGACTTCTCTGGAGATGATAGAGATGAGAACCTGATCACTGTTAACTGGATTGGTCCTCTGACGATTCGCCTTGCCTACTCGGGTTCAAGGAACCTGAGCCGAACGCCTGGAGTCGGTACCCTCATCATGTTGAGGGCGCACTTCCGCACGAGTCTGGCAGCGATTATTGATAGGATACCTTGGGAAGAACTCCTGTCTTCTTGAATTAAGGCCATGTGGGACCTGCTCATTCACCTCCCCAGAATAAGGGAGCGAATGGTGATTGCGTTCCGGGGATAACGACCTGAAACAGTTGGAGACGGTGGTTAGCACCGCCTACTTCTTGATCACTAGTCGTCGTTGTTCGAATAACTGGTGTGAGTTATTCACTTAGAGGGATTGTCGGGAAGCCTCCAGAGTTGGAATGGTACCGTGTTGACGGTACTCCTTAACTAGCGTGTTTGATACCCAGCGTTGAAGAAGCTGGGTAAGTGATATCGTCCTCAGAGCGGACGATGATCCAGCAAGAGTAGCAGCAGTGGCATTCATAGCAGCAGTATTCACAGGTGTGAACTTGAGAGCAGCCATTTCTTAGAGTGCATAAAATCTTGGAAAAGAGTGCCTGTTTGATATAAAAGACGTAATCACGATAAATTCATCCACTATATCTTTTTGATGAGCACATATGTCAATGATTGTTTTTGTTGGCCCTCTCATTGAGTTTTTAATAGGAGCCTAACAAATAAGTAAAAAATCATTTTAACTTGGTTAAAGATTCACGTCGGGTTCACCATTTTTTGTTTCCCTCTGGAATTGGGGATGATCTCATTGATTTAAGATTCAAACATTCTAAGAAGTTTCTAACGGGTTTGTTCATAGAACCAGAAACATCCAATGATTCCATATCCATTTGAACCTACTTTCCAAAGGTAGGTGCTCATTAGTTGTGGACTGATGAGGCTAAGGAATTTGCATTGGTTGAGAGGATGGGAGGTCGGACTCATCACACCTTTTTGAGGGGAATTATTGTCTACTCCGGGACTCTCTTTAAAGATTTAAGTTATGTTTGTGAATCCTTATTACATTACCAAGTATAAAATGAGTTTTCCTTTAGATCTAACAATCAATGATTGATATGTAATAAATTTAGAGAATCTTTTATATGTATTCGTGGTTCTTCATTGATAGGGAATCATCTGTATTTGTTATAGATTCTTAGTCAATGGTATCCTTTGATACATAAAAGTCTCTTGGTCATTATGATGACCATACTGGTTTTAAATCCACTCAGTTGGGCACTTGAAGTTTATTGTCATTCAGAAGGACATGGATTATTTCAATGTTGGGATCGTACCCGCAGATGGGCTGCCCACGTATCCTTTATTTTAGAAAAGTAATCAGAACCCACGTAGTTCAAGTAAGGGAGTGTGATGTTTATGATTGATGGATCAAAGAAAGATGTCATAATTACTTTTACACTCTAAGCTCACGTGAGGCATGCTCGGTGTGAGAAACAAGAGGTATTGGTAAAAACCAGACAATTGTGCCATGAAATATGCAATCATAAGAAATGATGTGGGGCTTATGTATGTATGACTGCCCAAATAGATGAAGATTAAGATTTACTTCAGGGAAGAAATCCAGGAACAGGGTCCATAAAGGTATATGTACTTTATGGAGATTTGGATACTCTAACTTGGGGAATACTCCTGAAATGGAGGCCCAAATTAAGAGGGGAATTATGATTGGGTTTTACTCTTGAGAAGGAAGCCGAAATCAAATGTAAATTAGGACTGGTTAATAGAAAATTAAGGGACTTGGGGCTTACTCTTAAAGAGAATGCCCATATTTGAAACTAGGGCTTATTCATGAAAAGGAGGCCTAGGTTAATGTGGACTTGGGACTTACTCCTGAAAAGGAGGACCATGTTAAGATAATTATGGTTTGGGATTACTCCTAAGGAGGATTACCATATTTGGTAATTTTAAGATTGGGGCTTACCCCTGAAAAGGATGCCCAGATTAGGGGACTTGGGGCTTACTCCTAAGGATGATGCCCAAAATTAATGGGAATTTTGACTGGTACTTACTCTTAAAAAGGAGGCCCAGGTTAATGAGGACTTGGGGCTTACTCCTAAGGAGGATTCCCATACTTGTGAACTTTGAGACTGGGGATTACTCCTAAAAAGGAATCCCATGTTAAATAAGACTTGTGGCTTACTCCTAAGGAGGATGCCCATATTTGAGAATTATGACTGGGGCTTATTCATGAAAAGGAGGCCCAGGTTAAGAGGTTCTCTCATCTTAAAAGATGAGGTTGAATGAATGAAATCTCAATATTTAGTGACATAAATATGTGTAAATCACTAGGTTTTGAGAGATATTCCACCGAATTCCTTTCAGATAAGGAAGTTAATCAAGAAAACATGCCATAAATGGCTTTGAAGAATATCTTGAAGACTGAATCTTGAACAAGATAGGTGGAATGGTATAAGAGGGGTTAAATGGGCAAGAAGGGCACCCAAAAAGGCAGGGGTGCGGAAGTTCTGGCAGGCGCGCAGGTACTGCGTGAGCGTGCAAGTCCTGGTCGCGCAGGTATACCTGCGCGACACATGGGTACTTGCGCGATTGTCAACCAGTAGGGTAACACTTGGGCGATCCTTGACCAAAGCCTTTAGAATTATCCTGAGGTATTTCCAGAAGATAGGCGCACAAGTTTTGGTGAAGAATTAGGGCGGCACGCAAGTATGTTCATTTCCATTAAGGGTAAAAACACCTTAGGCGCGCAATTATTAGTGAATTCTAACACTTAGACCTTAATCCTCTTGTTTAGACCTTCCATTCTAGGTAAAGAATTACCTTATAAGTGTTCGGAAGACCTGAAGAAGAGACTTGGGCATTCAGAGCTCTATATCTGAATTCTTGAAAAATTCCTCCCGAAATGGGGGGCCCGCCAGTGTATTTATAGGCTGGAAAAGACCCTATGCGTTTTTCAAAGAGGGCGCACAAGTCACCTGTGTGACCACTAGGAGGCGTGCATGTGTACTTGCGCGACCATGCTGGAACATGCGCGACCTATGGGAAATGTTCTCCTTGTTCATGCCTTTGTTAATTTTTGATGTTTCTTCAAAGGATGAATCACTTTGGGTTCAAGGTATTTCCCTTTTCATTTGTTTAGAATCTGTGACGAAAAGGAGCATCAACACATATAAAGGGACACCTCTTATTCTCTTTTATTAACACTTAAAAATTCATTTTATTCAAAAAAAATACCTAAATAAATCCCTTCCTTACATCCCTCCAAATGTCCTTGAATACTTTATTTTATTATAAAACCATTTTAGGATATATTTTGGTGTAAACATTAGGAGGTTTTCTGAATAAGAGGTATAATTATTAACCAATATTTTTTTAATTATTTCTCCTACCACATTTAGATATTATTTAAACATGCTGAAGTAACAAAACTTTTATATTCAATATATTTACATTCAATTATGTTAACATAGTCTCATACATATATCTCCTCTTCCATTAAATGGGAAACAATTATGTCATTCATGTGTACGACATACTATTGCCTCACTAACAAATTTAATTATTTTTCCATCACCTCCTATTATGGTTGGTTTTAATTATGAATTTAATGTATATATATTATATTAATGAAATATTTATATTTATAAGAAGATAATTTATGATTTACTTTCTTAACATTTATTTACTGTAAAATGATAATGTCATTCATGTGAACATGTTGACTACACCTTCCTGAAGTGATGGGATTCATTTTTCATCACTGCATCACAGAAATGATATATTGACTGTGTTGTCATGAAATGTCGAATTTATTATGTTTCTAAAGTTGATTTATAGTTTAGGGAAGACCCTAGGTCATCTCTCAAGGAGATTTGGTGGCTTATAGTGTGTATTTTTTAATAAAGATTACTAAAAGAGGGGGTGATTTTGAAAATAGTTTTAAGAAAATAACTTTACTTAAAGAGTTTAATAGTCAATAGAATATGGTGGAGGATTAAGAATTATTAGATAAGAAGATCAATTCAAGTTCACTACACATCTCGGATAGTTCATTGTTCTTAAAATTTCACACGGTTTTCTTTAATTCTTTGGTTGAGGGTTGTCAAGATCTTGATTCCCCTCTTGCCTCTCTAAATGCTGCACAAAGAACCAACCCTTGAAACAACAATCATGATGTCAAGTTTTGGACTTCAAGAATAGATTAAAGGCTACCAAAGCAAACTAATATTTTTTGTATGTGTGAGAGAAAGAGGATCTTTGTGTTCCCCAATCGGAACAACTCAAGTTTCCCACTTGAAATTTCAACCCATTCGGTGTTGAAATGAAAAGTTGTTCACTTAATTAAACCCAAGAAATGATCTTAGAGGAGAAACATGTTTAGATAAGACATAAGTGAAATAATAAACACACAAATTACACAAAACTAGTAGAGTATCAAGTGCCAGAACTCCCTCACAAGTATGTGTAGCTCCCTTGAAATGATCGTCCACCGTTTAGCTCGTCATCAAGAGGAGAAGGAGGCTCAGGTGGAACTCCCTCTTCATCCCTGATTCCCCTATGAGGATAGGGGCCTCCAGAACTTCAATTCTGAGGAGAGAAATATTTTGGGTATCCAAAATACCAGAGCTTTGCCTCCTGGCCGAACTTGAAAATGAGGAGCCCAAGGTTCCATTTTATAGGTAAATTGGAAGGTGTTTTTGGGCACACAGGATTATTAAAACCACTTTTCACAGGTGCTTAGACCTCCATAAAGCCTTATCTCGATTTGGAGAAAATAAAAAAGTTGTAGCCCCACCACATTGCTGTCTCCACAAAATTTTTTGCACAATTTGGACACCTATATCCCAATATATGTACAGATCACATCACACCACTTTTGAATCTGTGCATATTTGGTGTGCTGGAAAGATCAGATCGGAAAGGCCAACATATGGAAGAATGTGTCTTGGGTTTCTTTATATTAAATTTATCCCAATGGGTTGTGGACCAGACCACAAAGTTTCATCCCAATTGGATTCACAATATAGTACCCGTGTGGGGATTAATCCACTGGTGTGCTTAGATCCTGTGCATTTTGGCCCATTTCTCTTGGAAATCATCATAGGCCCTCCAAATCACCTTCACCTTCAATGAAATTTTCAAGACAAGTAACATTGGAATTTTTAATAGAGATAAACACATAATAAATTATTCAAACAAGGAATTCAATTTGTTATTATTTTTAGAATTTACAATACAAATTCAGTTTAATACAATGGTGTAAGGGTGAAAATGACACAGTGAATCGTGGTACGATCACACCCCCACACCTAAACATTTTCACTCCTGGGAAAAATCACATATCCAAATAAAATTATACATAAATATATATTCCCAACATCATAAAGATTTAACATTTGAGGAAAATTTAATTCACTAAAGTAATGTGATCAATGCATGAACCACACAAAGGAGTTCTTCCGAGTGAAAATGGAAAAAGATGTCTCATAAATCATATCACAATAAAATTCAAAGAGATTTATGACACGAACATGAGAAAAGAATTCAAAAGTCAACCATTCCACTAACTATCCATGAGTGTGTGTCAAAGCCATTACATTCTTTTATTTCCACTTTCTATCAAATAAATAAAGGTTATTTTAACATTATTCAGCTTTAAATGATTTTTCACCAAACCCGTCCTACATCGTTTGCAATCATATTTCAAGAACCACTCACTTAAGCATTCCCAGAAGTCAAAACATAATCTCTTGACCTTGATATCCCCATATGTTGCACATTTCATCACTCCTCAAATTTATTATATTTTTTTGAAGTTACATTTGGAACAAATCTCACACTCATGTCTCAACCCTTGTTTGATCTCCTCACGACACTAATTAAAATAGTTATAACAAGATAAAAGGTTGAGGAGGAGGGGTTTTTTACCTGACCAAGCCACATTTTTTTGAGGGCGTACAATAGTCGGACATTTGGTACACACGCATAGGTCAATATGGTACAGTAATGAAAAATATCGGATAAGGAACGAACGTATGAAAATGTCATTTAAAGCTGAAAAATATTAACCTAACATTTATTTACCTTATATTAAGTAATAAATATTAATACTTCATGGTTTGGTGAAAAAATGTATGGAGATATTAGTGACACATTTTCCCCAAAACTACTTACACAAGGGGAATCAATCATCTCAAATGTTTCACAGTGATACAACCATTTATATCATTGACAGAAAACCAATTCACTAAAAATCGCTCCCTAATGTTAACTTCATAAAAATATTCTTTTTTACCATTCTTTATGGTATTTTTACTTTCCTCCCCAATGGGGTAAAATGAAAATACAATAAATAAGGAAAAAAAGTGAAGAAATATGTAAGTGAAAAAAAATGAAAATTCCTATCTAACCCAGGAATGTACCCATTGCCCACACCTAAAATGTGCAGTGTCCTCACTGCAATAATTGAGAGGGTAAGAAGGAAAGAAAAAACCTAGTGTGTTTCACTGGTATGTTGCTTCATGAACATGGAGTTCTTGTATTGGGAACTCTAAAAGGGATTTGTGGAAGTACTTCAGCCGCTTCCCATTGACAGTGAAGGTTTGGCTGGTTTCTTCATTTTGAACCTGAACAAAACCAAATGGAGATACATTAATAACAATGTATGGGTCAAACCAGTGGGAATGAAGCTTAACTGGATGAAAATTCAGCCTTGCATTATAAAGTATGACCTTCTTCCCAATGTGGAACTGAAGATGAAGGATAATACGGTCGTGGGAAGCCTTGGTTCTCTCCTTATAAATTCTGGAGTTTTCATATGCATCTCTTATCATTTCCTCTAGCTTCTGAATTTGCAACATCCTTTGAGAACCTACACCAGAATGATTATAATTTCATTGTTTGATGACCCAGTAGGCCCAGTGCTCAATCTAAATAGGGAGGTGACAACTCTTTCCAAACACAATACAATAGGGTTACATTCCAATGGGAGTTTTGAAAGTCGTACGGTAGGCCCATAATGAAATATCAAGTCAAAGACTCCAATCTTTTCTATTGGGTTGAACCGTTTTTCAAGAATTTGTTTTACCTCTCTATTTGATACCTTGGCTTGACCATTGGTCTGTGGGTGATATGCAGTAGACACTCAATGACCGACCCCATGCCTACGCAAAAATTATTGCATTGTTCAGTTGTAGAAATGAGAACCCTGGTCACTAATGATGAACCTAGGTAAGCCAAACCTACAGAAGTTTTGGGTTCTCAAAAATTCTAAAACTACATTAGAATCATCAGTCTTTGTAGCTCACGCCTCTACCCATTTGGAAACGTAATCAACTTCCAGAAGAATGTACAGGTTTCCAAAGGAATTGGGGAATGGACCCATAAAGTCAATTCCCCAAACATCAAAAATGTCATGAAAGAGAAATGGTTGTTTTGGAATTTCATTTCTTTTAGATACATTCCCCATTCTTTGACAACAAGGACAATATTTTTAAAAATCATGGGCATCCTAAAAAAGTGTTGTCCAAAAGAGGCCAAAATCAAGGACATTGTGAGCAGTCCGTTGCGGACTAAAGTGGCCCCCACAAGCAAGAGTGTGGCAGAATCTAAGGACAGACTAAAACTCACTATCGAGAACACAACGCCTAAGGACATGATCACTACATGTGCGCCAGAGGTAGGGGTTATCCCAAATGTACCAACGAGACTCATGTTTTAGACAACTGGCTTGGTTTTTATTGAAATCAGTAGGAATGCAAGATGCTACCAAATAATTTACAATTTCAACATACCAAGGAATAACATCTTGCACTCAGTACAATTTCTCATCAATAAACATATCATTTATTGGAATACAGGGGTATGAGTTAATGTCGGAGGATGGTTGAATCCTACTGATATGATCATCCACCACATTCTCTAATCCTTTTTATCTCTAATTTCTAGATTAAATTCTTGAAGGAGGAGCATCCAAAGAATGAGTCATGGATTGGATTCTAGTTTCTTAAGGAGGTACTAGAGGGATTCATGATCAGAGAACACAATCACATTGGACCCCAAAAGATATGACCTGATTTTTTCCAAGGAAAACACAATGACAAGGAATTATTTTTTAGTTGTGGTGTAGTTTCCTTGGGCAGGGTCCAAAGTACGTGAGGCATAGGCTATGACATGTGGAGCTCGGTCAACCCTTTATGACAAAACTTTCCCAAATGCATATTTAGAGGCATCAAACATGAGCTCAAATGGTAAATCCCACCGAGGTGGTTGGATTACTGGGGGTAAGGTGAGACTCCATTTTAACTTATTAAAAGCATCCTCACAATCTTTATCAAAAACAAATTATTTTTATTTTTTGAGTAATTGGGAGAGGGGGAGTGCAATTTTACTAAAGTCACGAATGAAACTACAGTAAAATCCTACATGACCTAGGAAAATCTCACATCCCATATATTTTTGGGGAATTGGAGGGCATAAATGACATCAACTTTTTATTTATCTAATTGGATACCACCCCCAAAAATGACATTCCCCAAAACTATACCTTGTCGCACCATGAAATGGAATTTCTCATAATTTAATACAAGATTATTTTCAATACAACGACGTAGGACTGAACCAAGACTACTCAAACATTCATCAAAAGAAGATACATAAATAGTGAAATCATCCATGAATACTTCAATGCAATTATCTAGGTAATCCGAAAAAATACTAACCATGCATCGTTGGAAAGTACCCGAAGCATTTCACAGACCCAATGGAATCCTTCTATAGGAAAATTTACAAATGGGGTAAGTGAAGGTTGTTTTTTCCTGATCCTCAGGGGCAATATGGATCTAAAAGTATCCAGAATACCCATCAAGGAAACAGTAGTAGGACTTACTTGCTAGCCTCTATTGCATTTATTCAATGAATGGAAAAGAGAAATGATCCTTTCTCATGTGTTGATTTAGTCATCGATAGTCTATACAGACACGCCAACTATTCTTCACATGAGTTAGAACCAATTCATTATTTTCATTTTTAATTTCTGTAAGGCCTGTCTTTTTAGGAACTACTTGAACATGACTGACCCATTGGCTATCAGATATGAGTTAAATGATTCGAGGAGACAATAATTTTTTTACATCATTTTTCACGAATTCTAGGAGGTTTGGGTTCAGTTGAAATTGTTGCTGCCTCACTGGTTTAGACTCATAATTTAAATAAATATGATGTGTAAAAATTTATGTGCTAATACTAGGAATTTCACCAAGTGTCCACCCCAAAGCCTGTTTATACTCCCTAAAAAGTTCAAGCAGTCGCAATTCATGCTCAGGAGGGAGTGAACTAGAAATGATGACGGGAAACTTGTTTCCATTATCAAGATATGAATATTTTAAATCTTCAGGGAGTTGTTTAAGTACCAATTCAGGTGGATTTTGGATGGATGAGAGTGTGTGTGAAAGTGAGAGGTCACAGATCACATCTAACTGCTCAATGGTATCAACCTCAGATGAGGAATGAGATTTTATAACCTTATCAGTATCATCAATGGTCAGTGGATCATCAGTTTTCAAGAAATAATCAATCAATGAACATGCATGACACTTTTCTAGACCACTACAAAAATCAATGCATGAATCATTTCCTACAATTTCTATCAATGAAGAAAACTCAAAAAGGGGATCGGGGGAAAGAAAAGTTGTTTTTTTCAGGGGTAGGGAGTACAACAATTGAATTAATAGAGAGATAGGAATGTTATTCTGAGCGGTGCTTCATGGAATCAAGGATGTTGAAATGGACTATGTCACCACCAAATTCTATAGATAATGTACCATTGTAGACATTAACTATGGTTTTGGCAGTTTTCAAGAAAGGTCTCCCCAATATAACTGGGGCATATCCATTCATCATATAATCCTCCATTTTAAGCACATAAAAGTCAACAAGAAAAATTAAATTTTGGACCCTCACAAGAACATCCTCTAACACACCAGAGGGGTGCGCAGTACTCCAATTAGCTATTTGAATAATAATTACAGTGGGATTCAGTTCCCCGACCTACAATATAGAGTAAATGGAGTGAGGCATCACATTTATAGAGGCACCTAAATCAATAATAGCATTAGAAAAAGAATACCCACCTATGGTGCATGGAATTGAAAATGTTCCAGGATCATTGCACTTGGTGGGGGGTGATGGCTCTATCAATGATGAAACATTCCTTCCAAATATCACTTTCTCATCACCTAGAAGTTGCCTTCGGTGTGTACACATATCCTTTAGAAACTTAGCGTACCATGGAATTTGTTTCACAACATCAATCAATGGGATCTTAACGTACAATTTCTTGAAAATTTTCAATATGTCCTTATCAAGTTCAGTTTCCTTTTGTTTTCTTGGTTGGGTGGCCCTTTGAGGAAATGGAAGAGGAATGGTTGGGCGAAGTGACACATCAATATTCACACTCTTCCCTTTGGAAGGGATTCTCTCAGGGCAAGGTTCTTCAACATTTGGAACATTTTTAATGGTTGGGATGGAGGTTTCCTAAAGAGGGGATGACTCTAATGGATGATTCATTTTATTTTCTAATTGTTTTCCACTCCTAAGTGTGATGGCACTAACATTTCATTTATACCTAAGGTTAACTACTGGCTGAGAGGGAAGTTTACGTGACCCATGACTTTGAATTTCACCCACTGAGTTAGCTAGTTGGCCTAATTGGGTTTTGAGGTCTTGTATGGCTGCATGAGTAGTTTGTTGGAATTGTATATTGTTGGTAGTAATTTGTTTTAACATTTCTTCTATTCTAGGATTGGGCTTTTTAGGGGTTTTGTTGGAAAGGCCTTTAGGGTGGTTGAGGATTTTTTGGTGGTTTTGGTTGATGACTACTCTACCTTGGTTGGTTCTATTGTTGTTGAGGTTGGTTTGAATACCCCCTTGCCTATAGTCTTGGTTCTCTTTCCACCCAGGGTTGGATGGATAGTAAGGTTTTTACCTAAAGGGTTGGTTATAGGGGCAGCCTGAAAATATTGCCTCACATCTCTCAGATGTTTCCTTTAATTGAAGACATTGGTCAGAGTAGTGGGTATTAGAAGAACATATACCATAATAGATAGGAGGAGGATATTGGGATTTCCCTTGGGAAAGAGCAAGTTGTCGAAGAAGGGTACTTACCTCTTCGAACTTTGTGTCCACCTTCTTCTCGAATTCATTACATTGCACCTCATGGACACCTTGAATTGATACATTGGTACTTGAACCAAATTGTTGTGTGTTTTGATCCATGTTCTCAATCAGGGTTCTTGCAGCAATTGGGGTCTTATCAACTAGCACACCACCTGTAGCAACATCGATCATATTTCGATCAATAAAGATTAAACCTTCATAAAAATTTTGAATTAAAAGTTGATCACTTATTTGGTGGTGTGGGAAACTTGAAAATAACCTTTTAAAACATTCCCAATATTCATGTAATTTTTCACCTTGAGATTGTCTTATACCACAAATTTCTTTCCTTATTGTTGCAGTTTGAGAGGCTGGGAAATATTTTTCAAGAAAAAGGCATTTCATGTCCGCCCAACCTCTTATTGGGGAATTAACATAATATAACCAATCTTTCGTAGTGTCTTCCAAAGAAAATTGGAATGATATAAGATTTACTTATTCCTCTTCCACATTAGAAGGTTTTAATGTTGAATAAACAGTATGAAATTCTTTTAGGTGCTTGTGTGGATCCTCTCTAGAAAGTCCATGGAATCTTGGTAATAGATGAATTAAGCCAGAATTTAGTTCAAAATTGGGTGCCTTACCTTGTAATTGAATATAGGTGGGTTGGATATCAACATCAGGAGAGCTTATTTATTTTAATTTTTGGTTGTTTTCATCCATATTATGCAATTTTATTTCTGTTTTCATATTAGTTCTAGAAGACGAAGAGGAAGGATCAAGAAGAGTGTCAATGTTTTGTGTATCCTCCTTCGATGGGTTCTCTTGTGTGTCTCGGGGTCACTGACGTAAGATCCTCTCCAGTTCAAGTTCGAAAGGAGGTAAATATCCCGAATTAGAACTCATAATGCACCAAACCTACACAAAAAATAGACCAGAATACAAAAATATAGGTAGAGGTATAAAATAGATAAATATCCAAAATATTTACAAATTGTTTTTCAAAAAAAATCACTAAAAATCAATGCGCTCCCCGGAAACGGTGCCAAAATTTGGATGAGTTGTCATGAAACATCAAAATGATTATGTTTTTAAGGTTTATTTATAGTTTATGGAAGACCCTAGGTCGTCTATCATGTAGTGTTGGTGGCTTATAATGTGTATTTTTAATAAAGATTACTAAAAGAGGGGGTGATTTTGAAAACAGTTTTAAGAAAATAACTTTACTTAAAGAATTTAATAGTTGGTATAATAAGGTGGAGGATTAAGAATTATGAGATAAGGATATCACTTCAAGTTCACTATACATCTTTGATAGTTTATTGTTCTGAAAATTTCGCATGGTTTTGTTTAATTATTTGGTTGAGGGTTGTCAAGATCTTGATTCCCCCTCTTACCTCTCTAAACGTTGCACAAAGTACCAACCCTTGACACAACAATCATGTTGTCAAGGTTTGGACTTCAAGAACATATTAAAGGATACCAAATCATACTAATATCTTTTTTATGTGTGAGAGAAAGAGGATCCATGTGTTTCCAAATCAGAACAACTCAAGTTTCCCACTTGAAATTTCAACTCAATCGGTGTTGAAATGAAAAGCGGTTCACTTAATTAAACCAAAGAAATGAAATCAGAGGAGAAACATGTTTAGATAAGACATAAGTGAAATAATCCACACAAAAATTACAAAAAACCAGTAGAGTATCAAGTGATAGAACTACCTCCCAAGTATGTGTAGCTCCCTGGAAATGATCGTCCACCATTTATCTCGCCTTCGAGAGGAGGAGGCAGCTCGGGTGAAACTCCCTCTTCATCCTTGATTCCCCTATGAGGATAAGGGCCTCCAGAACGTAAATTATTAGGATAGAACACCTTTGGGTCTCCAAAATACTAGAGCTTTTCCTCCTTGTTGAACTTTCAAATGAGGAGCCCAAGGTGCCATTTTATAGGAAAATAGGAAGGTGGTTTTGAGCACCCATAATTATTAAAACCACTTGTCATAGGTGTTTCGACCTCAAGACAACCTTATATTGATTTATAGAAAATAAAAAAGTTATATCCCCACATCTTGTCTATCTCCAATGAAGGTTTGGCATAATTTGGACATCTATAGCCCGACATATGGACATATCACAACACACCACTTTTGAATCTGTGCAAATTTAGTGTGGTGGACAGATCAGGTCGACAAGGCAAACATATGGCCGAATGTGTCTTTGGTTTATTCATATAAAATTTAGACCATTGTATTTTAGACACGACTACAAAATTTCAGCCCAATTGGATGCACGGTTTAGTAGTAGTGTTCGGATTAACCCACCGGTGTGCTTGGATCCTACGTAGTTTGGCCGATTTTTCTTAGACATCACCAAAGACCCTCCAAATCACCTTCAACTTCAATGAAATTTTCAAGAAAAGTAACATTGGACTTTTAATATAGATAATGAAATGATTCAAACATATAATTCAATTTGTTATTTTTTTTTGAATTTACAATACAAATTCAGTTTAATACAATGGTGTAAGGGTGGAAATGACATAGTGAATCATGGTACGATCATATATATAAGTATATTTTGAAAAATAATGTTGTAATAATGATATAATTATCATTCTTAAAAGTTAAAATAATTATTATCTTCTCTACATAATGATCGTTGAAAAATAGAAACTTTACTATTGTTTACGCACAACCTACCATCTCCATGATTGTAGCGTAGTTCATTTCTTATAACCATATTTCATAGTTGGTTTTAAAATTATAATTTATTTATTTAAATGATAATTATTCATTATTATTATTATTCTATATATTATGTAATAATTACTTATTTTTATATATTGAACCTACCAAAGTCATTTTAGACATATGAGTCGAATATCGTCAGAATGTTTGTTGTGAACTTAATTTATTAAGTAATGGTATATAAAATAGTATTAAATAAAATTAAATAATAATTAACCTCAAAATGATCATAAAACTAAATAATTAAAACAATTTTTTATTAATGAAGATAAATGACACATTTGACAAGTTGGACTCAAGGTAGGAGACTTTCTTTTGAAAATATTCTCTTAATGCTCCCCTTCCAACTCTTTTTATTCAACATCAATATTTTTTAATATATTTTATTAATGAATTTATATTGACATAAAAGAATTATAAAAAAATATCCTTTTTTACATTCCTTCAATTTATTTTAAAAATATTTTTTATAGAATGTTTTGACTTTATTTTCAAAAGACCGAAGGAATGTTCGATATTAACCTATACAGTGTCAACCACATTTCCTACTATCATACCCATTAATTTATTTTTGGATTATGTTATAATATTTCATTTTTTGTTGATGGTCCCTCATATTTCCCTTTATATCGGTTTTTAAATTTTGAATATGGTTTTTTAAAATAAATTTTATTTAAATATATGATTGTTTTTCTTCTTATGGGTTCAAAAGAGTCTTCTAAGGGTTTAACATTGAAAAGGTGTAAGCTTAGAATATTTTATTCATGATATGGTCCATGGAAATTGTTTATGATAATATTTGTGACAAATTTATCTTATATTATAGGTTGAGATCCATTATAATTCATGAGGAATAGTTGATCCTGATATATCTTATAAAATAGGTGAACCCCATTATAGCTCTCTAATTTATTAAGTAATGATTTTGTTCACAAGAGAATTAGTATGAAAGTAAACTGTGTGGTTATTAAAATTTTAAAGGTTCATTATTGGTTCTATAAATATGATGTCACAAGGAACATACATAAATTTTCTACATTGGTATTTATTTTTTATAGAAATAATTTTATTTTAAAAGGTACACTAAATATCCTTTAATTAAAGGAATGAATATACGCTTTTAGGGCAAAAGTGTGTTTTTAAGAAAAAAATTCACGAGTTCTCATGTTTTCTAGTAATAATTAGTAATTATGAATTTTATGTTATGTTTTCTTATAAACTATTTTATGATAGTTCTTGGGAAGGAATTTTGTTTTTAAGTGTAGGTAAATGGTTATTTGAGAATAAGGTTTATTTTTTTGAAGTCAAACTTCCTTTTTTATCTCACGGTTTTGAAATAGTCTAAAAAGTTTCTTTCTTCTTTTTTATTTCCCATACTGATATTTTTCTTCCCATCCAATGTTTAAAAATCATTTTCACAATGTTTATGGATGGGTTAGCATAAATAAAATGTAAGGTGGGAATTCATAATGATTTTTCATGAAACGAAAACATACCTATTCTTAAATGTTTTTTAAGTGAAAAAAAGAATACAAAATAAATGTGTCCACTTTATAAAATATGGATTTTTGATATATGTTTTATGACTTAAGAAGCTATAAATATAAACCATAAAGATATTTGAGAATGAAATAATATGAATTAAAGTCTTAAGACACTAGAATCTATAATGTTTAGGTCAGGTCCTTATAATGTATATTGTTTGTTTGAGTCACATAATTATCTTAGTGGATATTTTTATGATGTTTATGTTATAAAAACAGAGAATCCATTCAAATATGAAAATTCAAGAAGAATCAACAAGGGAAACCTCATGTACAACTTGGACATACCAACCAACTGAATCAGGCTAAGCCCTTCAAACAAAAAAAATTCCCACTATATTATCCCTTCCAAGAGCAGCAATAATATAACCTACCACCATTTTAATAAATATAAAATCGAACATTCCATTATAAAAAATTTAAACTGACACCTTTCAATATAAACCATATGAAAATCGTTCAATAAATTCTCTATAAAACAAGAAAGGAGAAAAGATTGAAAATCTTAAAAAAAATATAAAATATTTTTTATGGTAATTTTGATAGTCTCATAAACGAGTTATCTAAAAATGAGAAAAACTACTAGTTCAATCAATACAAAATATAAATGAGAGAAAATTCCGGATTTAAAAATGAATTTAAATATAGATTTATCCTCCTAAACTAAATAAAATTCAAAATGTGTAAATAATGATTGTAAGTTCAAAGAAGAATTGTGAATATCCACCCATCCATCCAAGGGAAAAGTATAAGAAAAAAATAAGGACTACATTTTTTAATGAAAGAATAGAAAACCCATGAAAAATTAATAAATGGAAAAGAAAGAAATTATGGAACCATTCCCTTCTTATATCTCTCTATCAAAGAATATTAAAGGATAAGAGCTAAAAAATAAATTTAATAGAATTTTTAAAACATTGAAATAAAAATTCCAATCCTAGAATGAACAAAATAAATCCAAAATTATGTAAATTTTCTCCAATAACATTGCACCAAATGAATGAGACTAGATGAAAATAAGTTATTGAGCTTAGGATGAAGTGTATCCATACTGATCAAACCACTAATACTAATAAAATGTTATAATCCAGGGGTATTATATCTTCCCACACTATTAGATATTTTGATTTTTCTAATGCATTGTGTTATAACTTCACTTAAATAAAAAATTTTCCTCACTATAAATATACATATTTATTTATTGGATAGCTTATGCTGACCATAGTGGTGGGCCATCTTGAAAATAGATCCATAGTTTTCCCATTAATAATTTTTAATATGTTTTTGTAAAGTAAATGATACACTTTTATCAAATAACATATAAGTAATAAACAAGGAATAATATATTATTATATCATAAAACCCAACATTTTGAGGATACCTTTATTTAATATAGTCAAGTCCATCATCAATTTCCATGAAGATAGTCATAATAGAGCTTGCAGATATTATAGTTTATTACACTATACTTGAATCCATGAAGCATCTGTCAAAAAATAATTACTTTATGAACTCTCCATTAAAGAAGGTACATAATCAATTTAAGACTCAAGTATCCTCAATGAATTTAAATCTCTTATAGATCACTTTTTTGTTAAAAGTAAGAATACCCAAAAATCTAAATATTCTGATTTTTATATAGACAAATAGGTAAAACCATATTCCTTCAATTTTTTATTAAATAATGAAGAAGCTATTATGATTTACAGTATATAAAGAACTAAATAATTAAATTTAGGGAGACAAAAATTAGTTTTATCCCTTTAACACCCCTAATTATACAGTTAAGACCACTACCAATTGATTTAATGTTTTTCTAGCTCATATAAGGAATGAGATTACACATAATAATTAATAATAACTTATCAAATTCCAAATATAAAACTCAAACTAACCATATTAAAATATATATACCATACATAAAATATATTTTATGTGATATCCCTAGGATCAACCCCAAATTATACTCTAATAAAATCTTAATAGAAGGTAATTATTGACCCATTTGAGGGGCACAATGAAGAAATAATCTTACCATCATTGAGGTATTCAAGAAAATGATTCAAATTTGATAATTGATAATATAATTTTCTCAATATGTGATTAATTGTGGGTCAACCAAATCCATTCTTTACCAATTAAAATTGGTCCAACCTTTGTTAAGAATGAACAAAATGAATAGATTTCAATGATAGTGCAAATAAATTGGATAATGGGTATGTATTATGAAAAGATAAATCATTATACCTACAAATACCAATTCCCCATACTATTCATTGATCAAATTATATAATGTTTTTTAAGGAAAACACATTAATCCTTTTTGGATATCTATTAAGAAGATTCTTAGGTACTAATTACTCCGAATGACTAAGAGATGACCTTCTCCTAACCTTTTGGAAACTTTTCCTACAAAATAATTCCTTTTATCCTATTAAATTACCCTATTACATTTCAATAGTGTATGTTATGTATTTTCTAATATCATATTGAGTACTTACTAGGTCTTTTTTCTTGATGACATTGCTATTTTTGGTACTTTTTTCAATAATTACTTTGGGAATATGAAAAAATGAATATGCCATTTGTGAAAAATATTGTTTTATAATTTTAAGATTTTCCTTTTATAGTTGTGAAATGAATGGTTTTAGGGAACATAATTTCTCAAAAATTCATTGAGGTGGATAAATAAAATATTGAAATAATATATTCATTACTATATAATTTTTTTGAAACATTTTAGATCATTTTTAGGCCTTTCAATATTCTACAGAGGATTTATAAAATAATTTAGTATGATTTATATCCCTCTATAAAGATTAATTTTAAAGTTTGTTGAATTTAATTTTAATAATGAATTCAAGTTATCTTTTAATGAGTTGGATCAAATTATACTTACACCACCGATAACGTAACCACCCAACTGTAACATCAGTTTTCATCTATATTATGATACATCCGACTATGTTGTGAGAGCCTATCTTTCAAAAAACTTTGATAGTTTACCAATAGTAACTGATTATATATAAAGTAAATTAGATTTCACACAACTTAACTACAAAAACACCAAAACAATATTTCCATTTAGTTGTATTATCACTAGATAAATTCATATCTCACATTCGAGGCACTAAAGTTAATATTTATTCTAATCATGTATCCCTCCCTTATCAAAAGTAGAAATATTATTCAAATTAAATGCTCAAAAAATGGATTCATGTCTTAATGGAGTTAAAATTAGAAACAAATTATTGTAAGGGTATAAAAAATGAATTAGATGTTAATTAAGGTGGACTATCAGACACCATAGTAGAAAAAATCCCATATTTTCTCCCACTAAATGACATTCTATCAAGAGAAAATTGTCCATTATGAAACAAGAAGTACCATTTTAAGCTTACATTGTCAATTATATACTCATATATTTGTTTCCCTCTAATTTTAACTCCCATTAAACACACAAACTCAAATGTGACTTCATATTTTATATTTTGGAAGACATGTTCCTCTAGAAAATTTAAAATGACCAAATCATAATATAGTGATTTCAACAAGTGAAATTTAATCTATTTTTATTTTTTTCACACACTATTATTTATATTACACTTTGGAACAAAAATTATAACCATAAAATCTTTAAAATCTAGAATTTATTGACCCATATTATTCAAAAATTATTATGAATTTTTTAATAAATGTAAAAAAATCCATTTTCATGAAATATCTCAAAAAAGGGAAGAAATTACCCAAAATAAAATTTTATTTTGTGAAATTTCTTAAGAATGGGATATATAATTTGTGTCAACATTCCCAATTTCTTTTGGTATATCTTATATTCTATTATTTTTAGATTATGTATTGAAATGGATGGATTTGAAAGCCACTAGGACTGATGATGGTAAATTTATCGATGATTTTATTATGGCTCACATATTCTATAATATTTGAGTACCATGCACCATTATAAGTTAACAAGTGATCCACCCACACCACATGAAAATAAAGATGTTACTGAAAAAATATAGGGTTCACCATAAACCATCAACACCATATCATCCACAAACAAATGGTCAAGATGATGTTCCCAATAGAGAAAATTATGGAATTCTAGAAAATATTTCCAAACCCAATATGATAGACTAGATTCAATGGATTAAATATTCCTTATGGTCTTTTAAGACTAACTAAAATATACCCATAGGAATGATCCTTTTTTTGATGATTTATGAAAATAATTTATACCTTTTAATAATATGGAAACAAAAATACAAATAGGTTATACGCAAGAGGAATATATACTATTTAAAATATTGGAAGGAGAGAATATTGATGTTGTAGAAGCTAGAAGAAATCTAGAGAGAATATTTCAAGAGTTCAGTTATCTACAATTAGAGAACAAGGATATACCATGATAATATTTTTCAATAAAGAATATTGTCCCTAGATATTAAGCATTGTTATACAACTAAAGACATAAACTAAAATGATGTAAACTCGGTTCCATTTATGATCTAACTTTTACTATTGTTCATGTATACCGTATTGATTTTCTAAAATTTAAAAATGAATAATTAAATGATTTTTATAAATGGGAATAGTTTTAAAATGTTCCACGAGACCGTACCTTAAGAACTAGTTTAAGAGATTGAATTCCTTATCGCTGATTATCAAGGGAGACCAACCAGGTTGTAAATTACCTTTATATATGATTGAATGTGATAATTAAATTTAATATATATATGTATATATATTACTGAATAATCAATATAAATTCATTAAAGACACTATATAAATTAAGTTTTGGTGATTTAATCTTGTATCATATGATTTCTTTTAAAATTTTCATGTTTATTTGAGAAACTGTCATTAAAAAATTTTCTTTTGAGAGGAAACCCATGTTTTTTACATAGACCACTCTTCGTATGATTTATATTTAAGAATAATTGATAATTATTTCAATATAATTTGTACATATGATTATTTATAGGTCTACCAACATGGAATAGGGTAACATGAAGAAACTATACAGAATTCACACTATAAATGTAATTCACATCATAAAAGGAGAATTCACACTGTGAAAATGTCATAGAATAATATTATGAGTATAAAACCTATACAACCTGAATTAAAGAATCATTAGAAAGAGAGTATGATTTTAAATTAATGTGTTTATTTTACACCCACAAATATTAAAAACTCTTTTAGAGCTTTAAAGGAAAAATTATTTCCCTAATTTGAACTTTTGTGCTCTAGTATCTATCTAAGAGACATTAGTTTCTTAGGACAATAATTATTACCTATTTTTGAATTTAATTTATTAAAAGAGTAGATATGTAAAATGGTAATTAATTTATAAGAGTCAATCACGGGAGGAATAAATTGATAAATCATGTTTTTTAGGAATATGTTGATTTTTAGATGAATTTTTTATACATTTTTAATGTTTTTAATTTATAAAAATGATATGTATTTCTTTATCAATTTCATTAATTTATTTTTTTAATTTTCATAATCAAATATACTAAATCTTTGTAGGATTTATGAAAAAATATTTCTCATTATCTCTATAGTATATTTCTTTATATTATGTTACTTGTTCTAATATAGAACATTAGTTGATACTTATCAAAGCTATGACTCTACAAAATCATTATTAATATGATTGAGGAATTTTTTTTTCATCCCATGATCATTAGAATCACCTTAAATTTTTATATTAATTTTTCCCTTATAACACAATAATGAACTTGTTCTGAAAAGATACTTATTTTAAACCTATTACATCAATTCCTACCATACACACTGTATGTAGCATGATTTTTAAAAAACTATGTATGGTGGAATTGGTTCTCCATTTTGGAAGGAGATATACTTCGTTAAGGATTTTTTATGGGGGTTTTCTTGTTATTTTATTATAGGACATATTATCATTCATTTTACTTTATTATTCACCTCTCTTGTAACAAAATGAAAATAAAAATTGGTTTCTATCATGGGTGGTTCAAAAATCACCATTTCCAGATCGATAATATTTTGATCATATGTTTTGAAGTTTTTGATTCAATATTTTTCTTAAGAAAAAAATATCAAAAAAGAAAAAAAATTAAATGAAAATAAAAGTTATGAAAAAAATAAAAAAAAATTAATGATAGTGTGATTCAATAATTGTTATTACTTGTATCATGTTCTTACCTTGAGCATTGGGGAGTTGAGATATGACCTATTCATCATTGAAATAGTATTTCATTAGGATTAAATTTTGATATCATGTAGTATGATTAAGATTAAAACCTTTTTTTGATCATTATGTATTAATTAGACACCTATATTAACCCTCATATACATTTTAACATTAATGAAATGTTCTTATGGTTGAATTTTATTTCTATATTTATGTGGTTCATATACTATATTACATTGCAGACTATGGTAATTGTGACATACTTAAGGTATGATCGCAACATTATTAAATTTATTACATTATGTGATGAGTGGAAAACAATTTTAATGTGATTTAAATTGAAAATTGGAAGGAATATTAATGAATAACTATGAAATAAAAGTTAAAGTAATGATGGGCCTTTTTATTTAAAAAATAAAACATAAAATAAATAATTTTATTCATTTATTTGAAGAGTGAAAAGTTTGAAGATTTTTTTTCACTCCATTGTTTGTTTTATGATGATAAGAGTTTAGTTTATTTTTTTATTAAAATTTAAATAAAATTAGAATGAAATTACTTTCTGAGTTTTTTGATATTACATTCTTAAAGACAAGAAAGTTATAAGAATGAAAGAATTGATAAAACCGTTTATTTTTTAATCTTTTTCATATAAAATGAATGGTTTCTATAAATTAATTGATTAATCTTTACAACATTTGAATATTATATTCTTTTATGGTATGATATAAAAAATGGTTCAAAACAATATAAACTATAAATAATTCATGATGAAATATACATTCCATAGGTGAAGGGTAAACTTTAAGGCTTTAAATAATAGAATCTTGAAAAAAACAATTGAAGAAATTGGAAATCATTATTCACCTAATGAATGTACAATTAATTATGTGTAGATTGTGATAATTTAAGGGTTGAAGTTCAAAATTTGAAAAAACTCATCGTGAGTAGTAGAAAAAAATTCAATGTGTGACACAAATTATGCACAATGAACCAAGTTCACCACACCTAGTTTCGATATATTTACAGGTAAGTAATAAAGGGAGCCTCACTTTATCAAACATAACCCAAGAGAAACCCAATATTGAACAGAATTATACCTAATTATATATTTATAACATCTTAGTAACAAAATATCCCTATAAATTTAAGGTCGTGGGGGATTTAGAAAAGAATCCCTCGATAAGAGGAAATTCTGGATAAGAAAAGCCTATTGCCGCTCAACTTTTCTATTTTCTATTCCTTTTAATTTTTTTTCAATTCTTGGTAGATCCTGCTTATCTTGAATATTCTATATTACCCTTCATATAAAGGGGTAATATTTCGATTGGTAAGGAATGTGGGAGACTAGATCAAACTGTTATGCATGAGTATTTTTTCTTAAATTAATAAAACCTTTTCTTTATTTGGAAATTTGATTTTAGTTCTTTTTCAATAAAGAATTAGATTATGTTGTGGTTATATCCTATTAATAATTATAACATTGGTTCATTATCCATATCTCCCTTAAAATAATTTTTTCCGTATACAATGGAATAGGATAGGGTTAGCTGGTGAGTACTCAATAATTTTCAACACGTGCGAAGAATTGTGGATGGAACTATTGTTAGTCAGGCAATAAAAAAATACTTAGGGATTAACAAAATTAATCATTATTTCTTGATAAAATACCACACACATAGTTATAAGAGTAGTCTAATATGATATTTTAGTTAGGGATAATATCACAATAATCATATGTCTAAGGTATAGAGAGAGGAAAGATCATGGAATCTCTCTCTTACCAATTTAGCAGAAAAATATTAGATAAAAATTTGGAACCATGATATAATTGAAAGAGGTATATCCAAACCAAAACTGATCACCCTTTTCATAAATTATTTCAAAATTGACCTCATTATTTTTTTTCTAAATTCTATTTTTTCAATATCAAATCATATCCAATCAAATCCAATTTTTCTAAAAAATAATCAAAAATTTAAAACTACTTTTTGCATACTCCTCTTCAGGATACTACCAATGGTTTACCATTTAACTATACTTATAAAATTAATTATTTTTCTACACCCTGAAAAAATTTACTACATCCATTAAATTCAATATATATTTGATGCAAATATTTCACTTATAAAACTTATATTTAATTTGTTTATTATTATATTTATGTTATTTAATTAGAATATAAATGAAAATATGGAAGTAAATTTATTACAAACACAATTTAATAAATAAAAATATTTGTGTAAAATGATTATGAATTCATCAAAAGTAATTTTACTATGATAAGTTGACCCAAAAGTAAAACAACATAAAAAGTAGGCTTGTGGAAGAAAAATGGAGTATTACGTCAAATGAAACCTGAAATAGTGGGACAAAATTGGTAACAACCTACTAAAAAATAAAACAAACTAGGATTTTCCCAAAAATGAAAAGTTAATTCTTAAAATTATATAAATAAATTTCATAGTATTGATCTTATGTACTCATATATGTGTTTTTTATGAGAGGTACCTTAATGTATCCTATAATTTATCTCAACCCCATATAATATGGTCCAAAATAATTTATTTAATTTTAATTTCTTTTAATATGAGGTATTTTTTATGGAATCAAGACTTAAATTCATTTTTTTGATTTATAAAAATTTATTGGAATAAACCTAAATGTTTTTCTCATACTCTATTCCCTAAAATGAGATTGGTAACAGAACCTTTTTTTGAATCAATCAAAACAATAAAATACAAAATAAATGTGGAATATTTTTATTGATTATAGGTATTAATACAATTCATAATAATCTACTTTAGAAGATAAAAGGGTGGCTTGATCTCATTTTAATAAAGATACTTTTTGAACAATCTAATCTTATTATATATTGCAGAACTAAATAATAATTATGAGATATAGTTTACTTTGAATAATACTTCTTCAATTCCCCTATATGAATAATAATACTTCCCTTTTCATTTTCTAGAATGATTAAATTTACTGACATAATCATTAGCGTGAGTAACAAAACATCAGATTCTACTAAGGATTGAATTAATTTATAATTGAATTTGGTAAAAGATTTAATATAATCCATTGTAATAGCTTTCCAACCATAAATATTTTAGTGTGGAAACCTACTCAATAGACACAACCTCCCTTGAATTATATTTCAATATTGAGGATAAATATTTATCATTTAAGATTCATTCCCAATGAGTATTTTCCCATTGGTTTTACTTGGTAGTGTCAGATTCACATATTTAAGGTTCCTCCCCAATCATCATAGAAGGGGGAGGATAATTATTAAAAAATAACATTATATACACCAAATTTAGGGGGGAAAGGAATTGAATTATTCCATTATTTTGGGAACCACTATGTTATCATCACCAACTTGAGTTGAAGTCTCCATAGGACATTAATAAAAATTATCCATTTTTGGTATCAAATTATTATTAATCAATCATTTAGAAATTATATTATACGTTTATTTATCTATCTAGACTATGTTATTATGTTGAATATGAGATCCTCATTTACATACTGATAATCTTATCCCATAAATAAACTCAAGATATTGATTAAAAAATTTGGAGTGTTATCGATGTTTTGTCTTTCATCTATAAAGGGAGTATTCTAGTTTATTATCATCAACAAAGTGAATCAAATTAATTCTTTTAAAAAAGCGGTTCAAGTTATATTCATTTTTACCCATATATTTATTCCTTGAATCATTACAAAGATGGTTACATATGCCACAATAAAATGGAATATTCTCATAAATAAACTCTTTATAAAATCCATTTGAACCACTACAAAACTAAATTGCATTTGTAAGATATATTGACAAATCCAATTCTTGTAAAATTAAAGAAACATATAGTTAGGATCTAACATTAGATTTCATATAAAGATTGATCATATTTCCCAAAACTCTTCTTATTTCACACAAAATTAATTAATAAAATAGATGAACCAATATCATAGGAATGAAAACCCAAATATGAAAAATAAGTGATTCATATAAAGGATAGAAATAGATAGTGTATTTCGGTAGTCTCATATCAATACTCATAAAATTTAAAAGTAATTTGATCCAAAATTGATAATAATACTCTTACAAATAAATATTAAAAAGAATATGATTTTCATTAGTCACACTATTAAAAAAACTTAGATATCTAATATCCTCATGTGAGATCTTGATTATTAAGAATTTTGAACAACTATATTAATATTTTCGAACCAGTTCAACAGAAACCCTAAAAAATAATACATAAATATAAAATCTTATTATAGAATTATTCATTAAATATCATTATGATCAACCATAATACCATAAAGGTATGTTTTTTAGAAACTTGAATACATTAAAAATTATTATATAAAACACATACATCATCACTCACTTAGTTCTTCACATCAAATACCCTTGTTAGACATATCATACATAAAACTATTTTTTTTGTATCCAATGGAAAATGAATCATAATAAAGGGTGAGCTAAAATTTTCAATAAGGTTAGAAAACGTAGATTTCAATGATAATTTAAGAATAACATGAGAATAAGGGTATAATAATGTGATATCGACATTTAAAAACCTTAACCAAAAATTCATAAATCATATTCCTGATTTATCACACAATGATTCCAAATTTATAATAAATGAATCATAAAGGAATCAAATAACATGATCCATGAGAGAATAACATTTTTATAAGACCGTTTCATAAAAGAGTGCCCTAAAATGTGGAATAATTATAATCATAGAAATATTAGGTCAAATATACCAAACAATACATTCATCACATGTTTTTATTAGGATAACCACCCATGTACATTCAATAATCTTAGGATAACCACCTTTTTACCCTATTTTAGGATTGGGATAAGCTCTAGTGTACCCTCTTTTGGGATTGGGATAACCACTAGTGTACCATTTGGGATTAAAAAAAATAATCATTACCCATTTTATTTATGTTCTATAATGGAACAAAATTTCACATAATCATAATTCATTCATATATATGCAAAAAGACCATGAAAATATTTATCATTCCATAAAAAATAACCCATTGAAAAGAAAATTGGTTTCATCAATACTTCATTATCATAACCATAAATAATCAAAATAAAAAATATTTATAGTATCATAGAATCATATCCACTTTTAATCATAATTAACATTAAAGGGTGTTATCCGGGATAAAAATGCCATTTAAAGAACGTTGGATCATTTCTTGAAGAAACTACCGTTGTAATTTTTAAATACCTTATTCAATATATAAAAATATCTAAAATAATAAGGTGAAAATTTTATTTTAAAATAATCATGGAATCTTGTAAAATAAAATTTGAATAATTGACTATTTATGAGGGTGATAAATTTTTATCATTCCATATACATTAAAACTAAGACTCCATTCAATTTTTTAGTAAACAATCAAAAGTACCTCATTTGGAATATGACCATAAGATTCCTTTTAAACAATTTCATATAAATTAAAACATGGGTAAAAATTCATTTAGATAATCATAATATAATAGTATAAATCATTCTTTAAACCTTTTTAATGAAAATATGGACATTAAAGAAAAATATTCTCAAAGGTATTGTAAAACATAGTAGAATGTTCATAAAAATATTTTTTCAATCTTCTGAGTACTTAAATTGAGGAAAATTAAATGAGAAAATTTAATCTGTGGAAATAACCATATAAGAAGAAAATAAATAATATTTTAAAGAGAAAGATCATACAATTTCATCATTATAAATTTAAGCATAAATAATCATATAATGGTAGATTTTAATGAAAAAACCTAACCTCATTGGTAAATTTTAAATCGTAAACCCCATTTAAGAGAAACATTTAATTGAAATATTAAATAATATCAATTAAGAGGGATCCATGATATAATATTTTATAGTGGTAGTATATACACCATATAAAATGAAATATATTCACAACATCAAGTATTCATCAATGTAACAATATTGAGTTGAAGAAACCGTAAAACATTGGTATTATATGAATCAAACCCCCATGAAATAGAGAACATTTTATTTTTTCTAATACCCATGATTTTAATTAAATTAATCATAAAATACATTCATGTGAAGTATATACTGCAAGCCTACTTTTATTATGTTACTATTATATCATTTTAATGACAAACTATATAATAGTGTTACAAAACCATGATCCAAAGGATTAGTCTCCTGGGAAAATTAAGACCAAACATAAAATTTACATAATCAAACATAAACATTATTTAATTCATTATTCTCTAGATTTTTAATGTCCATTGTGTTCTTCTTAGTACTAGTAATCACCAGAGGATATACATTAATGAAATGGGTGATCTAAAATCCCAACAAGATGATAGATAATAACACGAGTCAATATAACATGGGTGAGAATAATCATTATCATTATAACATATTAATGGTATAATAATCATAATCATGATAGGAATAATTATATAAATTCAGGGAATATGGAAATGAATAAAAATGATACAAGCTGCCTTAATGGTCAAAAACCACGCATGGTTCTGATGAAAGGTTGCATCATGATCACGCATAGCATATGTTCACAATCATAGAATCATCATTGTGAAAAAATATATAATCATGCTAATTAGTATTTCAAATTATCTCAAGAAATACATCACATTACCCAATTCATTAAATCACTATATAAATCTGGGTGCACCTGTCATATCATAACATTTACATAATAACACATTCCACATAGAACGTATAACAATGTTTGAAAAAAAATAACCCATAAAAATTAAATTGGTTTCATGATAATTTCATAATGAATAATTTTATGAATAAACCTTAGGGTTCCAAAAATAAAAAGGAAATAACATACTTGGTGTATGAATCATCAATATTGAGTGAAGAATAAATAATCTCAAGTGAAGTAAAAGATGTGTTTTTAGAAAGAATTTTTCTTTGGAAAAATAATTATATTTAACATAAAATAATATTAGAATCATGTATATCCTAGAATATAAAATGGGAGGACAAATAAATTATAGTTTAAGAATATAAAATAATACTCACACTGGAATTTGGCATGAAAGATGAATTACCCAAAGAAATGAAATTGGGTTCGAGAATCCCCTTACCTTATGTCTTATTTTTTTTCACATTAATGTCTTGGATCATCAAATTAGATTATGTTTATAATGATTTTTTAGGGGAAAAATCCATATGTGGGGACACGCTGCACTATTACCCAACATTCATGCATTCCAAAGGTGGGCGGCATCCATCGATTATTCAGGGAAGTTTGCTCCTTGATCCAAACAGGATAATGGGATGGCGGTTCCTCCTTCCATGTATTCCGACTATGATTTCATTTCCTAGTCTAGGTCTCCATTAAATATTTAGATGTTGTTCATGAAACTCTTCCCCAGTTCCATATCTTCATGGATGCCAGTTAATTACACTACTTCTATCAGGACATTCCAAGGGGTCAACTCAGGGCAGCAACCTTTGGTCGGGAGAGTAGTCACATTGGACATTACTGGTGTCTCTGAATGCTGAAACATTGATGAAATCAGGTTTCTTCCCCTCATGATAGGGCATCTCAGGGGTGTGGAATCCCGATGCATCCCACCTTGAGTGCAAGGAATTATATGCCATAAGCATGTATCAAAGGTTTTCCTCAGGTTCCCATATTTAACATAGGTCATGCCGCGAGTTTAACATCTAGTGGGGATATATTGGACAGATTAGAACACTAATATAAGTGGATCAGATTGGTACATCCCCAAAAGGGAAGCATCTGGAATTTTTACCAGATAATGGATTAGAACGACCAATAATGACGAATCTGAGATGGTGTGTCCCACGGAGGGAGGATGTCACACCGTGAAAACTGACCTGGATCCCACTAAGGGCATATCAAGATAAGTCCACCCCAGTAAGGGGGACACAAAGGCTTACCATTGGTTGGTATTGATCCATAAGGAGGTTTCCTACATACCCTACCTAGGATGCATGGTTCAAAACCCATGTAGTTTGAATAGGTGATGAATCGGTGTGTACACAATGAAAAAAACCCAGAGAAATTTTGGGAATTATGTATGGTTAGCATCCCATATCAATAGGGGAACTCTTGGTTGGATAGTTTTGGATTGTGTGGGGATTATGTGTGGCTAGTTTCCTGGGTTGATGGCATGACTTTACCAGGATGTGAATGCCCATGTTAGAATCAAGATAAATGATGGAGAGTTGAGTGAAGTGGATGGGGAATGAGATGAAACCATCATGAAAGTGATGGTAGACTTGGTCTTGAACCTTAGAGAGGCATTCTACATATCCTTTTGGTAGAAAATCAAATTCCATGTAGTTCGGTGGAGCGATGAGATGTCTTAGGAGGTGGCCCGTGAGGATGGACGCGTGGATTTGACCTGGAGGAAGTAGAACCTCTGGGTTGGGGCATGACCATCTCAAAATGAAATGTTTCAAGGGAGAGACCAGGATGAGACATGGATGATGGGATCAAACCTCAGGGAGGCTTAATACATATTTCCATGGCAGGGAATCAAAGTCCAAGTAGTTCAGGATGGGGAATAGAATTAGGGTGTGTGCAGAGGACAGCAACCTGACGACATGCTGGGGTTATGCGTGGTTAGCGACCTGAGAGTTGTTCTGATGCCACTGAGGGATAGACCAAGGATGTGGGTCCCAGTAAAGGGGACACCAAAGTTTACCAGTGTTTGTGGTTGAAACTTCATGTGTATTCTTATGTACCTATCCTAGGAGATAGGAAAAAACCCATGTAGTTCAAATGAGTTTACCAATGTTTGGGGTTTAACCTTATGTAGGATTTATACATACCCTATCTAGGAGACAAGGAAAAAACCCACATAGTTTGAATGATTTTTCCAATGTTTGGGGTTGAACCTTAGGGAGGTTTCCCATGTACATTGTCTTGGAGACAAGGTTCAAAACCAACATAGTTCTAATGAGTTTACCAATGTTTGGGGTTGAACCTCTGGGAGGCTTCCTACGTACCCTGTCTAGGAGAAAAGAATCAAAACCCAAGTAGTTCGAATGAGTTTACCAGTGTTTGGGGTTTAACCTTAGAGAATCTTTCTATTCACCCTTACAAGGAGACTGGGATAAAAACCCATGTAGTTCGTGTAACACCCGAGACTTTTATGTTATATAAATCATCACAGGAATCTTTTTCTACACAACACTTGCTTGGTTTGCTTTACACGCAATCGCGACCTTCCTCGATAGCTTGCGTCGTACGCAATACCGAGTTTCACTAAACAACGATATGCTATTAAAATATTATTAAAACTTACCGTTATGAATAGTAATAACCACTTTTTGAAATTTTATAAATTTTATTTTTCAAAATGGACTTCATTTTTGGACTCAGAATATCGAAATTAGCCTAGGGTGAAATTTTGGTATTTTTCTGAAAACTTTCAATTTTTGATGAATAGTGAAACCACTAAGTGGTAGGTTAAAAACTGAATTTTGCATAAAACTTAATTTTACCGCTTCTGTGAATGGAATTTCGAAAATCCGACAGACACGGTTGATATCAGTAAGTAAAATGTGGTTCAATGAGATAAAAATAATTTTTTGGTGAATAGTAACTTTTTACTTTTTTTACCGCAGTTAATAGTAAATAGGGTAACTAAGGGTAAATATGATATTAATATTACCCTAACAGATGTCCTAATTCTATTGGACAAGTTTAATTCGACCAAAAACAAACTTAGGAATAACATATGACCATTTAGGCCCACTTGGATTAGATTAGGACATTTATTATTAATTTATTTAAAGAAGGGTTAAAATAGTTAAAATCAAAGTTTAATAAGTAAATCATTTTTAATATGGGGTTATACATAAGATAAATTCGACTATAAATATTCATTAGAAAGATAAAAAGATTTCCTACATAATGGTATTTTATTTGTAATTTTTAGACATTAAATAATTTAATTTATTTATGACACAATGATGATGCAGTAATTATCTTATTAATGAAATATTGACATAATTGATGTTATAAACACCAAAACAAATGTAATTTGAGAATTTTTATGAATTATACTAGATTTCTAGGTTACTATGATATATTAATGTTGATTTAATCAACTTTATTCGAACATATAATTCTGTTATGACTTTCACAAAAATCATATATCAAATAGTGTCAAAATTGACACAAAATAGTTTTTAAATCAAATATTATATTATTAATTGTTATTTTATTCCTAAAAATCTAAGGATCGGCCAAATAACTTAGATAAAAATTATATATTAATAATAAACAATTTTGGGTTCGTTTGGCATGTTATAGTAAGTGTATTAACCATATAGTGAAAGGAAACAAAAAGACACGGTAAAAGTTAAATTATTTAACTTAGAGTTAAATCTAATTGATAAGGTTAAAATAATACCCTAAACTTGTCTAAATCCTATTGGTTGATAGGATTTCGACCCATCCCCACTTTAGCTTCGAAATAAGACCCTTTGGAACCATTATAAACCGATTTTGACTTTAATATAAAATAATATTTTGAGATATTCCTAAGGTGCCCCTCTCCTCCCTTATAAAAGGGCACCTCCTCCCCCTCCTCCTCACACCAATTTGAGCACTTAAGCTCGGCCAAACCCTGACATTTTCTCCTCTCCACTTCCCTAGAATAATCCTAGAGGTCCTGGTCTTCTTCAAAGACCAATCTTAGTTCCCTAAGTGGAGGATTCAAAGAGGCGTTCCAAAGAAGAGGTAATATCCATTACCGATCTTTTCAATTTCTTTCTTCTTCAACTTCTTCTTCTTTAGTTGTTTCATGATAAAGTAATAACATCAGTATTAATTACATACTGATATGTTATTATAAATATGAAACAACCATAATTCACCTTCTATCCATCCCACGGAAAAATGAAATCACCGCGCGTGCGTACGTACGGAATACCGTCTCCACGCCGTGGTGTAATCTATTTTTCCACCATCACTTTACAAGGATGGGTATAATGGTGTAATGAGTAACTATTTATGATTATTATAAAGTAATATTGATACTGAAATAATATATATATACTCCAATACAGTTTCATGATCATAGGAACGATATCATCACTCGTGCGTACGTACGGAATACCGTCTCCACGATGTGATGCGACTCATTCTACATGATCATCATTACATAGTAATTATATAAATGAATTGAATGAATAAATATGATATATGTTACACTAATACCATTCTGAATATAAGGTATCTATAACCTTAAAAGAAGAATAAGAATGTATTCGGCAAAACACGCATAAGAACAAAAGGCAATAAAGACCCGAGTAACAAGTAACAATGAAATATTACTAACAAGAAGCTAAGAATATGACCATATATGATATCATATCAATATGTATGATTCTGGAATAAGTCAATAACATTATTTAAACCATTATACAGGATCTTCGGACACGTACAAAGCAAATCGGACCTAAGGTAAGGGAAAATATCACAATCTCATTTTTATCCGAGATTGTTTATTCGTAAGTATTTACTGGGGTGTATTTTATCATCCATGTCACGACCCGACCTCGGGGCCCGTGCCGTGACTACCCCAAGCCCGCCTTCCATAGGCCAGGGGCTGGCGACTAGCACCAAGGCGTAAAATCCCGGTAAACAGGGAAGGCATTGCCTTTATAAGTAACAACCACCACAGAGTCAGCAAGCGGAAAGTAACTACAAAGTGCAGAAAAGTAAAGGGGCCGGAATACAAGCCCAACTGAAAGTACAACTGAAAAAGTAAAGAACAGCAACTGAAGAAAAGACGGCGGCCTCGTGTCGTCCACTGACAATCCCACCTGAAGGGTGGGTACAGATAGCCTCCAGGCTCCTCGGGTCCCACGTCCGCTCCGAGCACGTCCCGCCCAGTGGTCCACCTCCAGGTACCGTCCTGCTCCACGCCCCAACCGTGATCAGCGCTGTCCGTCGTCTGCATCCAACACAACAAGGTGCGGGCATAGCCCATGCAGGGGTGAGTATAAGCTACTCAGTAAGGACCCCGAGACCCCCGAAGGTCTCCCGAAATCCACAAAGGATATAGCACAAAAGAAAGATGCAATCACGAAGTAACATCTGACTCAACATAGGTATATGCCCATACATATACCTAAGTCCCCACTTCTAGCTCTGCTCACGATCTCAAGAACAACTCAATCCACAAAGGAAAGCAAGACTCAAATCCACAAGGAGAGTAAACAGTAAATCCACATAGGTTAGTTCAACACAATCCACAAAGGAGAGTAACATAAGATTCAACTCAACCAGGTATACTTTTTCAGATGACGTCAAAGATGATCACTGATCCAGCTAAGTCGTCGGACCCACGAAGGATCGATAGGTACTAACCCCCGCAAAAGACCCACACAGGATCGGACTCACACAGAACCTGTAGGCAATGACTCACACAGAACCGGTAGGCAGTGGCTCACACAGAACCGGTAGTAGGACCCACACAGGATCAGGCACTGATCCACGTAGGATCGCTGAGTGCAGTAGTCGACGCAGTCCACTGAGGATCTCTGCACAGTCGTCGCCGCAGTCCACGAAGGATCTCTGCTCTGCCGTCGTCGCAGTCCATGGACGATCTCTCCTCTGCCGTCGTCGCAGTCCACGGAGGATCTCTGCTCTGTCGTCGAAGTCACAGCCAGCGCTAGGGTTCCCGCACATAGCGAGCTCGTTTAGGAGGGTCCGCTCCACGAGCCGAGAGGCTGATACATCAACTGACACGTAGTCCGAAGTTGATGTATCCAAAAGTTCCGTATCGACAACAGGATCTCAACGTAACAGACGGCGCGTCAATCGGACGCCCGGTCTGAGAGTTATTGGCATTTTCGTCCCAGGGGCCCGGTTGGTTTTTAGGGCAAAACCAACCCGACCGTACTCCGCCTGTATCCGATCCTCGGGCGGAGTATGCCAAAAGTTCCGTCTCACTTAGAGGAAACTACCACAGCTGACGGTACGTCGATCGGACGTCCGTAGCTCAAGTTATGAGCGTTTCCGCTCCGAGGGCCCGGTTGGTTTCGTGTACGAACCAACCCGGTCGAACCCAAAGTCTTCCGAAACCTTGAGTATAATATACCAAAACGACCGTACCGATCCAAGGATCGCGTAGCCGCTGACGGTTCGTCAATCGGAGGTCCCAGGTCCAAGATATGGGCAAAAGATCGAAGAGGGCCCGAAAACGGGGGTTCTGGGCCCGGGGCGACCCGGCCCGAACACCCCCTTGGGTCGGCCGAACCGGGTCGACCCGACCCGGCCCGACCCGGATGGGCCGGGTCCGGTCTGGCCTGGGCGCGGCCCGGCCGACCGGACCGGCCGGCTCGGCTTCGGCCGAGCGGCCGAAGAAACTGCCGCGGGTTTGACCCGCGGCTTGGAGGAACGCGGCCCGCGCGGGCCGCGTGCTGGGTGGCCGGACCGCGGACGCGGTCCGGCGGTTCGCCGCCGCCGCGGCCGAGCCGCGGCGGATTCCTCTGGTGGCGCGCCGGGCGCCGCCGCCTCTGGTCGCCGGCGCCGCCACGCCGGCGACCCGCGCCGCCGCCGCCTTCCGCGGGCCGCCGGAGTTGCTCCGGTGGCCTGTTTTGCCTCCCGTCTGCGCCATTGCTCCTCCCGGGGGCCGATATTCACTGCGGGATCAACGGATCACCTTTGCCACACGGTTCGTCGTCGTCCGCCAAATCCGCACAACAAAAGATCGGCGGAGGGTTGCCGGGTCTTGTTCGTTAGACCCGCACCCTCCGCGTTGGTCACAAAATCAACGGGAGGAAAAGAAATAACCAATCAACAATTTTAAATAAATTAAAATTGTTCCATGATCGGGTTCTTTATTTTAAAAGAATAAACACGGGAAATAAAATATTCCAACAACCCTTACCTCGAAGTCGCCGTCGGACGTGAGGTCGTCGCGGAATCGCTCGTCGCGGAAGGAGGGGATCGTCGCGTCGTCGCGGAAGAGACGTTC
The DNA here is from genome assembly GCA_963277665.1 of Viscum album. Classification (NCBI taxonomy): domain Eukaryota; kingdom Viridiplantae; phylum Streptophyta; class Magnoliopsida; order Santalales; family Viscaceae; genus Viscum; species Viscum album. The sequence goes on along the minus strand of OY728159.1, from coordinate 19,166,200 downwards.
GTCGCACCGTGGGAAAAACGTCGCGCCGACGATCTCCGGATCTAGAACAAACGGATTTAATTAATTAAATCCGTTGTCATTGAAATTAAAAAGGGAGAATTAAACGATCAGTTTCTCACCTTAGTTGCCGAACGAGGATCGGCCGCGGAAGAAGAGGCGTCGCCGAAGAACGTCGCGGGTAGAGCTCGTCGACGTCGCAGATCACGGTGTGCGTCGTCGAATTCCGGTCACCGGCGTTCTTCGCGTTCTTCGCGTTCTTCGCGTTCTTCGCGTTCTTCGCGAGGAGGGTGGAGGTTTAGAGGATCTCGCACAACAGGAGGATCCTCCAAAATAGACAAGTTTGTCTATTTTATTATTTTGCCAACAAACGCAAAACGCGTAAGTAACGACCCATCAGTTCGTTGAATTAATTCAACGAACGAAACAGCCCATTTAATACACGAAATAAACCGCTCAATTAAATGGTCTGTTAAGAATTAAAGAAAACGCGTCGGTTGACTTTTCAGTTACTTTGACGGGTTTTCGCGGGTGCGTTACTTAGCGAAAGAAACGGCGGGGCTCGTGCGGGACCCACCTCACAAATATCCTACCAAGAGGGTAGGATATTTCCGGATAGCACCCTATCCGCTTTAACTCAGTTCAAGTGGCTTTCAAGTGACTTCCAAGTAGCTTAAGTGAAATAAAATAAAGTTGTCGCACAACCTTTATTTTATTTCCGACTTAAAGCCCAAAATTTAAAAACCACGTCTGAGCAAACGCAACTCCGGAAGAGGCGTTTCTAAGCAAATACTGGTGCTGCGATTTCATCGGTGCCCTCAGAATTCGATTCCGGGCACCAGTTCAAAAGATAGAAAAACCCGCTCGTCCGTTCACTGAACGTACCCGAGCCAAACTTCGGAAATTGATTCCGGGCACACCGGGCCTCGGAATCAGGTGCCGTCTAAAGCTGCGCTCTTGTAAAATTCCAAAGAAAATTAAGAAAAAAAAATTTCCTTGAAATTTGCGGGTCTTTACCTTACTCCCACCTCAGGGCTTTACGTCCCCGTAAAGATACATCAAAAACTAGGGGAACAAATGGGGGTACTGAGCACGCATCTGAGCCTCCCGCTCCCAAGTGCTCTCCTGGAGGTTCCCGTGCTGCCATCTGACGCACACAAGAGGAATCGACCGCCCACGTAGGACCCGCTCCTGTCGATCCTCGATCTCCACTGGGACCTCCGCAAAAGTCTCCCCATCGTCCACGTCCAGCTCCCCAAAGTCGATGATGTGCGTCGGGTCGTGCACGTATCTCCTCAGCTGAGACACGTGAAAGACGTCGTGCACCCGGTGCAACTGAGGTGGTAGAGCCAGGCGATAATCCACCTCTCCTATCCTGCTGAGGACCCGGAAAGGCCCGATGAAGCGTGGAGACAACTTGCCGCCTCGGCCAAATCTCCGTAAACCACGTCGAGGTGAGACACGCAAAAAGACGTGGTCGCCATCCTCGAACTCTAGTGGCCTCCGCCTCTTGTCAGCATATGACTTCTGCCGGCTCTGAGCTGTCCTCATCCTCTCCTGGATGATCTGGACCTTCTCTGTCATGGCTCGGACCATCTCTGGTCCCACGAGTGCTGACTCCCCAGGGTCTGTCCAGCACAACGGTGATCTGCAGGGTCTACCGTACAACGCCTCGTAAGGTGCCATCCCGATGGTGGAGTGGTAGCTGTTGTTGTACGCGAACTCCACCAAGGGTAGGTGGTCCTCCCAGCTGCGACCAAAGTCGAGAACACATGCACGGAGCATGTACTCGAGTGTCTGTATGGTCCTCTCAGTCTGACCATCCGTCTGAGGGTGGAAGGCTGTGCTCAGATGGAGCCGCGTCCCGAACGCCTCCTGCAACCCCTTCCAAAGCCGGGAAGTGAAACGAGAATCTCGATCAGAGACGATAGACGATGGCACACCGTGAAGCCGTACGATCTCCTGGACGTAAAGACGTCCCAAGCTCTCCACTGAGCCCTGCTCTCTGATGGGTAATAAGTGTGCCGATTTGGCGAGTCGGTCGACAATCACCCAAATGGAGTCGTGACCTCTGGAAGTGCGTGGAAGTCCAGTCACAAAGTCCATAGATATCCCGTCCCACTTCCACTCCGGGACATCCAAGGGCTGTACCAAGCCTGCTGGTACCTGATGCTCTGCCTTCACCTGCTGGCAGGTGAGGCATCGTGAAACGAACTCTGCCACAGCTTTCTTCATGCCCGGCCACCAGTGCTGTCGTCTGAGATCCTGGTACATCTTCGCCACTCCGGGATGCACCGCCAAGGGAGAAGTGTGAAACTCTCTCAGCACCTCCTCTCGTAAAGCTACTGGTACGAAGGTACGTCCTCTGAAAAGGATGTTGTGCTCTGCTCCAAGGGAGAAACCATCAGGCGCCTGACCTGAGGATATCAGTGCACGCCGGGTCTCACAGTCAGCGTCCCCACGCTGAGCCTCTCTGACCCGCTGTAGAAGTGGAGGAGAGACTGTGAGAGACTGAAGAAAGGCTGCTCCGTCTCTATCCACGGAGGATATCTGTAAGGAGGCTAGCTGCTCCGTCGCCTCCTCAAGTAGCTGAATGCCCGTCCTCCTGCTGAGGGCATCGGCTACCACGTTCCCCTTCCCAGGAGTATAGACTATCTCAAAGTCATAGTCCTGGAGGAACTCAAGCCATCTCCGCTGTCTCAGGTTCAGGTCCTTCTGAGAGAAGATATACCTGAGACTCTGGTGGTCAGAAAAGACTGTGAAGCGCTCGCCCATCAGATAGTGCCGCCAAGTCTTCAGAGCGAAGACCACTGCTGCTAACTCCCGGTCATGAGTGGCGTAGTTCTGCTCATGCGGCCTCAACTGACGTGATCCGTAGGCGATCACGGCCCGCTCCTGCATCAGGACGCACCCGAGTCCAGTCCCTGATGCATCGTAGTAAACTACGTATCCAACTCCCTCCTCAGGCAACCTCAAGATAGGTGCGCTGGTCAATCTCTGTCTCAGCTCCTGGAAGCTCTGCTGACATCTGTCTGACCACACAAAGGGTTTCCCCTTCTTTGTCAAAGCTGAGAGTGGTGCCGCAACTCTGGAGAAGTCTGGAACAAATCTCCGATAGTATCCGGCTAGGCCCAAGAAGCTCCGCAACTCCGTCACGCTCCTGGGTGGCTCCCAAGCTAGCACTGCCTCGATCTTCGCGGGATCCACTGCAACTACCGCCTCAGAGATGACGTGCCCCAAGAAATGGACCTCACGTAACCAGAACTGGCATTTTGAGAGTTTTCCATAAAGCTGGTGCTCTCGGAGTGTGTCTAGCACAACTCACAGGTGTTAGGCATGCTCCTCCTCAGTCATTGAGTATACCAAAATGTCGTCAATGAAGACCACGACAAATCGGTCGAGGTATGGCTGGAAGATCCTGTTCATGAGGCTCATGAACACTGCTGGAGCATTGGTCACGCCGAACGTCATAACCAAGAACTCATAATGGCCATACCGACACCTGAAGGCCGTCTTCTGCACGTCCTCATCTCGAACTCTGAGCTGATGATAGCCTGACCGGAGGTCTATCTTCGAGAACCACCGCGCTCCCTTGAGCTGATCGAAGAGGTCATCAATCCGTGGCAGCGGATACTTGTTCCTCACTGTCACCTGGTTCAGGCGACGATAGTCGACACACAGTCGCAAGCTCCCGTCCGCCTTCTTGGCGAACAAAATCGGGGAAGCCCAGGGTGAAACACTGGGTCGGATAAACCCCTTGCTCTGCAAGTCCTCCAACTGTACCCGCAGCTCTCGAAGCTCGGTGGGGGCCATCCGATATGCTGGAGTAGATATCGGGGCTATCCCGGGGTACAAGTTGATGTAAAAGTCTACCTCTCTACGAGGAGGTAGCCCTGGAACGTCGTCGGGAAAGACGTCCACGTACTGGTCCACCACTGCAGGAAAAGCTAGACTCCGCACGTCCACTGCTCCTAGGATGAGGCTAGCCAACTGATGAGAGATGGGCTACACTTGAAACACCCCAAGCTTCCTCGGTATGTTTCCTTTCGAATAATGCAATGACGTGCATTATACACAACTTCGAGATTTTAACACACCACAACCAATCAAACTAGCCGTTATGAATAGTAATACCTACTTTTTGAAATTATGTATATTTTATATTTCAAAATGGACTTCATTTTTGGATTCGGAATATCGAATTTAGCCTAAGGTGAAATTTTGGTACTTTTCGGATAACTTTCATATTTTGATGAATAGTGAAAATTACTTAATTTTAATTAAAAACAACTTTTTTAATCAAAATAATTAATAGTGATAAATTGTGAATTTGAGTGGTTGTAAAGTATATTTATAATATATTTTTACCAATTAATATAATGTTGGTCATTGGACATAATTTTACAATTAAACCGAACATAAACAAGTGTCAATCTTTTGATAGTTATTATCTCTTAAAAACACGCTTTTTGTTTTGACAGCGGGAATTAATTTTAAATTAATTTCTGCCACTTCTGTGTTTTGAATTTAGAAAAATGGATTCCATATTTGGAATCAGGATGTCCAAATTGTGTAAATAGGTAACTTTTATTTTTAGACATTTTGAATAATTACTGCGGTAAATATTTTATTTACCATGGTTAAGGGTAAATCCAGTAAATAAGGGTTAAAACAAATAATATTATAATAATACTAAATTACCCTAAAATGTGTCTTAACCCTATTGGTTGATACATGGTCGACCATGGGCATCTTTGGGTCAATTTTGGGACCCCATGGATCCACTTTTAAGTGATAATGACACTTTATATTAATTAAGTTAAAATGAATACAAAAATGACACAAGCATATATCTTTTAGCAAAACAATTGTTACATAGGGTTATATATGTTGGATTTTAGATTATAAATATTCATTAGAAAGATAAAAAGATTTCCTACATAATTATAGTTTATTTATAATTTTTAGACATTAAATAATATATTTTATTTATGACACAATGATGATGCAGTAATTACTAAAATAGTAGAAAATTAACATAATTGATATTATAAATACCCAAATAATTATAATATGAAACTTTTAATGAATTAAACTAATTTTATAGGATAATATGATATATTAGGATTGATATATTTGACTTTGTTCGAAGTAATCAATCTGTTATGAGTTTCACAAAAATCAACTAGTGAATAGTGACAAAATTGACATAAAAGAGTTCTTAAAACAAATATTATATTATTAATTGATATTAAATTCCTAAAAATCTAAGGTTCGGCCACGAGACTTATATCATGATAGGTTCATCATTAATGGACCACTTGGGGGTCTCTTGGATGTATATAGTAAGTTTATTAACCATATTATATAAAAATACAAAGAGACATTGTAAAAGTGAAACTAATTAACTTAGAGTTAATACTTAAAGATAAGGTTAATATAAGTACCCAAACCTGTCTAAATTCTATTGGTTGAGTTGTTTTCGACCCATCCCCACCTTAACATTTGAATAGTAAACTTTGGAACCATTAGAAACCGAATATTAATTTATTATAAATTAATATTTCTAGCTTTTCCAAAGGTACCCCTCACCCCTCTTATAAAAAGGCACTCCTCCTTCTCATTTCTTCACACCTCTAAAGCCTTTTGGTTCGGCCAAAATCTGCCCAACTACTCTCCCAACATCCCTCAATACAACCTAGAGGCCTTAGTTTGATCAGAAAGCCAACCTAAGGATCCCTTTTGATCAAATCAAAAGGAAGAACCCGAAGAAGAGGTAATGTTTTCACCACCCTTTTCCAAGTTCATTTCTTCTTCCACTTCTTCTTCCTTTGTTGTTACCATTCTAAAATAATAACTCCAATATCATTATATACTGTGATGTTATTATAAATATGGTACAACCATATTCAGTATTTTATCCACCCTTTGAATAACATGTCACCATACGTGCGTACGTACGGCTTACCGTCTCCACGTCGTGGTGTAATTGTTATTCAATATAATATTATTTGGATGGGTATAATAATGATGTGTAACTCATGTAAATAACAAATATAACATGTTACTGATTCTGTATATATGATATACCATCCATTTATATATTATTTTAATATCAAAAGAATGATATTGTCGCTCGTGCGTATGTACGGACTACCGTCTCCACGAACGCGATGAGATTCATTGTCCATCATATCCATTCAAGTATAATTATAATTTGATGATTTAAAAATAGTATCTAAGGACTTGATATCATTCTGGATATGAATAATATACATCCCATTAATAATGAATATGGCTCACATAACAAAGAATATAAAGTAAAATGAACCCGTTAACACGCTAAATGACGATAATTCTAAGATATTATTAACAAATCAATGTTAAAAAAATAATATATGATATCATATTAAAGTAAATGATTCTTGTATTATTCAATAACAATTATTTCACCATTATACAGGAGGTAAACCTACCATCGACCAAGGAAAAAGTACAAAGTAAGGGATTTTCTTATCTCACTTTCAATTCCGTGAGATTTCCATTGTTCGCCACTAAATTATTGAAAGTGGTGTATTGTGTACTGCCATTTGATATATATTATCATGATTCTATTTATATTCATGTTATTCTGTAAATCATTTGGTGGTTATTAACTTTTGGCCATACGACTCAGTTGATTAACGTGGTAAGGGGTTTCTTAACTCACTCTTAAATTCGTGAGAATTCCATTGTTCACCACTTAATTATTGTATGTGGTGTATGTGTACTGCCCATGATTGTATTCATTGTGTAATATAATTTAATTTATGGGTATTTACATCATCATGTTATGATGCTTCTTTCGTGGGTGTATGTTTTGTAAGTTACCTAATCGATAAGGGAATTTGAGATTTCAATTTCCACTCATTTGGCTTTACGCATATTTCATTGCTTATATTACCCCAAGATTATGTGTGGAATCACTATTCATTTGATTATGCCATAATTTCCACTCCACTTCCTGTGGATATACTTTTGATACACATAATCACTCCATTGATAATTCTAAATTCATTGATATGAACTTGATAATAGTAATTTTAACTCATTCACCATTTGTTGAGTTAAACATCCAATTTGTTGGTGTTGTTTTTACAGGACTATGTGTGAATATCCTTTGATTGTTTTACACTGAATATCCAATCATATTTAGTGTATTTATATTTTTCACACATAATTATGTCGTTGATTTATCCTTAACCTAAGGATATGGCCTTTATGAGAGATTTCATCTCAATTTATATTCCATTGAGACTTCTTTGTTGATATACACCAAATCACTTTTATGTGGTGTATATAATGTACTTTGACATAGTATATCATGAATCCCTTTATTCTCATGATATTACAAAGTTTTGATTACCACAATTATTTGTATTCAAGTGTCTCTTTTGGTTGGAATCTCTAACTAAAATACCATTTTTAAAATGATTTAAAGACTTATTCATCTAAATCATTCTCATTAGTGTCCATGTTTTAAAAAATGGTTTTAAGGATTTATTTATATGGACATTAAAGTTTAAAAATTAAAACTCCTTTTAAAAAGTTTCAAAGTGGTATGGGACACTTTGATTCAAAAATCTATTTTTGAATGTCTTCTTGACAAATAGTGTGACTTTTAAATGTTTTCAAGAAAAGGGGGATATTTCTCTCAAATAGTTTTGATGATTATTTTCATCTATGTCAACATCCTTCATTATTCTTGATTGAGGTCAATGTGATACAATACAATCTTCCATATTGTATCGAATGAGTTATGTTTGACTGTGGATGTGCTATTTTTTATACCATTCATGGTTTGTGGTAAAGTATTGACATTTCGTATGCTAGTTTTAATACGAATGTTTATTTTATGCTTAAACATATTCATATGAGGAATGCATTGGACTTAATAAGTGACGGGTGGAGCCCGCTATAGCTCCTCGATGCATCGGTAGGTCTCATGAGACAATCTAGTGTCTTGGCACAAGGCCTTGGAAAAATCTTATTTGTAGTCTTGGCATGAGGCCTTGGCTATGTGGTTATGATAGTCTGGCATTATGCATTCCATCATTATGAAAGTGGTTATTGATATTGCATGTGATCATTCGACTAGTAGAATATTCATGTGAGTAAGTAAATGGCATTATTTCATTTTACCTTCACCATTTTATGCTGAAGTTCAAATTTAAAAGGCTTTTGTTTTAGTTATAAATTGCCTTAAGTGTTTATGCTTAATTATGAAAGCTTCTGCTATAATGTTATCCTTACTAAGCATCTGAGCTCACCCCTTTCAATGTTTTATTTTTCCCAGGATTATGAAGAAGTAATTTATGAATGACCTGCAGGGATAGTATGAGGGGATATGAAGACAAGATGTTTTTTTTATGATGTAATGTAAAAATTTATGAATGTATCTAGTTATTCCAAGGCCACTAAACTAATCGGTCTTTCGAGACTTGATCTTTCTCATGATCATGCCAATGTTATGTAATAATGCACCAACTCTAGGTAATTAGGGTCGGGGCGTTACAGTTGGTATCAGAGGAAGTTTAGTACAAACCTTGGAAGCTAGATTTAGATAAACTCTGATTAGAGCACGTAGACCTAAGATGAACTTTGAGGATTAGTATAAAAGAACTTCCTAGAATTTTGGTATTGTAGAGATTTTGTTAGTTTTCTGAGCAATACATCCCTGTCTGGATACGAGCAGGTAGAGGCGGCTCTGGCACAGATGTACCTAGGGGTAAAACCCGAAAACACCGCTTTGAGCTAGACTCGAACGGGAACTGGTGCACGACAACGGGCCTTGCTGCACTCTTGGTTACGACACTCCCGGGGGATATGCTTAGGATAATTTACATTTTCTTTACAAACCGATTTAAGTAATATATATATAAGATGAGAGTAAATGACCTTGGTTAATCCTAATATGTTTCAAATTGAGAATATGGTGACATTTTAATCTCTAAATGATTTCACGACTACTATTACTCACACAATGCTTTGTGGTTTTAGTCAATGGCTGGATTCCAAGGAAGTCATAGTGACTTTGAGAATGATGTACAAGGTGGGAACGGTGGTGGAAATGAGCAACAAAATGGAATGTTGATAGGCGTAAAAGATATCGTCTTTATGCCAAATCAGTTTTCCAAAAATATGATCAACAACATATATATTAACCAACTCCCAGACTCAACAAGGAAGAGAAAGGTGATAAATGATAAGAGCTCCAGCAATGGAGACCATGGAGAAAAGAACCCTCAATTTTCATCATGCAGGAAATGTGGAAAGAGACACCCAGGAAAGTGTCTCAATGGGACAACGAAATGTTTTACGTGCGGGAAGGAAGGACATAAAGTAAATAATTGCCGAAGAAAAATGAAGAGTACTGTGGAAGAAGATAAAAATGGTCCCAAGAGTCCATTTACAGTCATTTGCCGTAAATGTAGGGGACCTGGCCATTACCCGAGTGAATGTCCTATTCTATAGGATATTTTCTTGGTCAAAGAAGAAGCTATGTGGGAATAAATGGTTGGAGAAATTTTTAAAAAGTATTAGAACTCCTTGTTGATGGGTTTACTATGGAATAATTTTCTCTTGTATTTGTAACCCCGTAGTTTGCCATGTGAGAATGATATTTGAGGAAGAATTGTCTCTTCTCTTGTGGATATAGGTATAAATAACCATTTGGTTTTATATGATCATTGGGGTTTGAGAGAATTATAAGTTATTCTAATTTGGGATGAAGATTCAAGGTATGATATAACATTTGTGGTTAAATTTATGATATAGTATTTTGAGGAATTTATCTCATTTTGGCAATATTATAAAATATAGTTTTTGAAAAAGGACAACACGTAGACCGTGTTACAACCCGTCGCGTCGGACAAAGCTATGGGAATCGAACCCACAACCAAAGTGCGATTGGGATTTATCGCCTACCACTGGACTACGTGAAGTCCCTGGTTAGTGTGACTTTTTTTTAGTTAAATGATTTTATTGATCAATAATAAGTTGATTTGGGTTCTTATTTTATATCAAAAGAATACCCTTGGTATAGGAAAATGATTTGGTGATTAAGTGATAAATGTTATTTTGGAAGATGTTCTCTTTGTTGGGAACACTATATGCCCATGGAAAATAGAATACTATGGGGTTTCATTTGTGGAGTAATGATAGATTTTTATCTACGTTTTTATTGTGGATTTATAGTGATTTGGGTTATTTATGGAAATGATTAACCTATAATAGAGAATATGTGATTAGGTTAATTACTTTTGAGTATGTGACTTTAAGAGTATCTGATGTCATTTGGAGATACAATTTAACATGGGAGACTACATAATCAAATTCTTCTATGTTTTCGGTTTCAATATTAGTTTGGATTATATTAAAGGATTTTAAGGAAAATTGGTTATTGAATGGTATCTATTTAACTTTGGGGTATTGTTGGTTTAATTTTAGAAATTAAGATTAGTGCATATTTATCTCAATGAATATCCTTTTGGGAGATCATTAGATCATTCACTGACCATTTTGGTTTTGATTAATCTTCAAAGACAATGTAAATATATGGTTTATCCTTCATGGATCATGTGATTCTATATAAGTTTATTCTAGCTCTTCCAGTGTGACCAAGTCTTCTTGAATACTCATCGTTTAAAAAAAAAATTGAGTTAGTGGTGGAAATTTATTAAAGAATGAAAATCTACTTAAAATGTAAGTATATCTCATAATGTTCTTAGTCAATATCATAAATGAATTCCACTTCCTTATGTAATGTAACTTAAAAAAAAATGTTGTCCGTTTACTTTCCTACTAGGAGACTAATGGGCGTTTGTCCCAACACAAGTTTGTGGTTTTCTCATTGTTAACTTTCTCCTGATCATGATTTCTATCCCTCTCCATCAGAACTTGACACTTAGTTTATCATCCATATCCATGTTTTCTTACATGGAATCCTTGTATGGGTTATCTTGGATGACCCTTATACCTCTCTTTCTTTCTTTTAAAGTGATAGTTTTATTGACTCTTTTTCCGATGTGGGACTTTACATTATATTCCCAAGAAAAATTTTAAAAATTGCGAGGACGCAATTTATTGAAGGAGGGGAGAATGTAACACCCCAAGCTTCCTCGGTATGTTTCCTTTCGAATAATGCAATGACGTGCATTATACGCAACTTCGAGATTTTAACACACCACAACCAATCAAACTAGCCGTTATGAATAGTAATACCTACTTTTTGAAATTATGTATATTTTATATTTCAAAATGGACTTCATTTTTGGATTCGGAATATCGAATTTAGCCTAAGGTGAAATTTTGGTACTTTTCGGATAACTTTCATATTTTGATGAATAGTGAATTTTACTAAATTTTAATTAAAAACAACTTTTTTAATCAAAATAATTAATAGTGATAAATTGTGAATTTGAGTGGTTATAAAGTATATTTATAATATATTTTTACCAATTAATATAATGTTGGTCATTGGACATAATTTTACAATTAAACCGAACATAAACAAGTGTCAATCTTTTGATAGTTATTATCTCTTAAAAACACGCTTTTTGTTTTGACAGCGGGAATTAATTTTAAATTAATTTCTGCCACTTCTGTGTTTTGAATTTAGAAAAATGGATTCCATATTTGGAATCAGGATGTCCAAATTGTGTAAATAGGTAACTTTTATTTTTAGACATTTTGAATAATTACTGCGGTAAATATTTTATTTACCATGGTTAAGGGTAAATCCGGTAAATAAGGGTTAAAACAAATAATATTATAATAATACTAAATTACCCTAAAACGTGTCTTAACCCTATTGGTTGATACATGGTCGACCATGGGCATCTTTGGGTCAATTTTGGGACCCCATGGATCCACTTGTAAGTGATAATGACACTTTATATTAATTAAGTTAAAATGAATACAAAAATGACACAAGCATATATCTTTTAGCAAACCAATTGTTACATAGGGTTATATATGTTGGATTTTAGATTATAAATATTCATTAGAAAGATAAAAAGCTTTCCTACATAATGATAGTTTATTTATAATTTTTAGACATTAAATAATTTATTTTATTTATGACACAATGATGATGCAGTAATTACTAAAATAGTAGAAAATTAACATAATTGATATTATAAATACCCAAATAATTATAATATGAAACTTTTAATGAATTAAACTAATTTTCTAGGATAATATGATATATTAGGATTGATATATTTGACTTTTTTCGAAGTAATCAATCTGTTATGAGTTTCACAAAAATCAACTAGTGACTAGTGACAAAATTGACATAAAAGAGTTCTTAAAACAAATATTATATTATTAATTGATATTAAATTCCTAAAAATCTAAGGTTCGGCCAAGAGACTTATATAATGATAGGTTCATCATTAATGGACCACTTGGGGGTCTCTTGGATGTATATAGTAAGTTTATTAACCATATTATATAAAAATACAAAGAGACATTGTAAAAGTGAAACTAATTAACTTAGAGTTAATACTTAAAGATAAGGTTAATATAAGTACCCAAACCTGTCTAAATTCTATTGGTTGAGTTGTTTTCGACCCATCCCCACCTTAACCTTTGAATAGTCAACTTTGGAGCCATTAGAAACCGAATATTAATTTATTATAAATTAATATTTCTAGCTTTTCCAAAGGTACCCCTCACCCCTCTTATAAAAAGGAACTCCTCCTTCTCATTTCTTAACACCTCTAAAGCCTTTTGGTTCGGCCAAACTCTGCCCAACTACTCTCCCAACATCCCTCAATACAACCTAGAGGCCTTAGTTTGATCAGAAAGCCAACCTAAGGATCCCTTTTGATCAAATCAAAAGGAAGAACCCGAAGAAGAGGTAATGTTTTCACCACCCTTTTCCAAGTTCATTTCTTCTTCCACTTCTTCTTCCTTTGTTGTTACCATTCTAAAATAATAACTCCAGTATCATTTATATACTGTGATGTTATTATAAATATGGTACAACCATATTCAGTATTTTATCCACCCTTTGAATAACATGTCACCATACGTGCGTACGTACGGCTTACCGTCTCCACGTCGTGGTGTAGTTGTTATTCAATATAATATTATTTGGATGGGTATAATAATGATGTGTAACTCATGTAAATAACAAATATAACATGTTACTGATTCTGTATATATGATATACCATCCATTTATATATTATTTTAATATCAAAAGAATGATATTGTCGCTCGTGCGTATGTACGGACTACCGTCTCCACGAACGCGATGAGATTCATTGTCCATCATATCCATTCAAGTATAATTATAATTTGATGATTTAAAAATAGTATCTAAGGACTTGATATCATTCTGGATATGAATAATATACATCCCATTAATAATGAATATGGCTCACATAACAAAGAATATAAAGTAAAATGAACCCGTTAACACGCTAAATGACGATAATTCTAAGATATTATTAACAAATCAATGTTAAAAAAATCATATATGATATCATATTAAAGTAAATGATTCTTGTATTATTCAATAACAATTATTTAACCATTATACAGGAGGTAAACCTACCATCGACCAAGGAAAAAGTACAAAGTAAGGGATTTTCTTATCTCACTTTCAATTCCGTGAGATTTCCATTGTTCGCCAGTAAATTATTGAAAGTGGTGTATTGTGTACTGCCATCTGATATATATTATCATGATTCTATTTATATTCATTTAATTCTGTAAATCATTTGGTGGTTATTAACTTTTGGCCATACGACTCAGTTGATTAACGTGGTAAGGGGTTTCTTAACTCACTCTTAAATTCGTGAGAATTCCATTGTTCACCACTTAATTATTGTATGTGGTGTATGTGTACTGCCCATGATTGTATTCATTGTGTAATATAATTTAATTTATGGGTATTTACATCATCATGTTATGATTCTTCTTTCGTGGGTGTATGTTTTGTAAGTTACCTAATCGATAAGGGAATTTGAGATTTCAATTTCCACTCATTTGGCTTTACGCATATTTCATTGCTTATATTACCCCAAGATTATGTGTGGAATCACTATTCATTTGATTATGCCATAATTTCCACTCCACTTCCTGTGTATATACTTTTGATACACATAATCACTCCATTGATAATTCTCAATTCATTGATATGAACTTGATAAGAGTAATTTTAACTCATTCACCATTTGTTGAGTTAAACATCCAATTTGTTGGAGTTGTTTTTACAGGACTATGTGTGAATATCCTTTGATTGTTTTACACTGAATATCCAATCATATTTAGTGTATTTATATTTTTCACACATAATTATGTCGTTGATTTATCCTTAACCTAAGGATATGGCCTTTATGAGAGATTTCATCTCAATTTATATTCCATTGAGACTTCTTTGTTGATATACACCAAATCACTTTTATGTGGTGTATATAATGTACTTTGACATAGTATATCATGAATCCCTTTATTCTCATGATATTACAATGTTTTGATTACCACAATTATTTGTATTCAAGTGTCTCTTTTGGTTGGAATCTCTAACTAAAATACCATTTTTAAAATGATTTAAAGACTTGTTCATCTAAATCATTCTCATTAATGTCCATGTTTTAAAAAATGGTTTTAAGGATTTATTTATATGGACATTAAAGTTTAAAAATTAAAACTCCTTTTAAAAAGTTTCAAAGTGGTATGGGACACTTTGATTCAAAAATCTATTTTTGAATGTCTTCTTGACAAATAGTGTGACTTTTAAATGTTTTCAAGAAAAGGGGGATATTTCTCTCAAATAGTTTTGATGATTATTTTCATCTATGTCAACATCCTTCATTATTCTTGATTGAGGTCAATGTGATACAATACAATCTTCCATATTGTATCGAATGAGTTATGTTTGACTGTGGATGTGCTATTTTTTATACCATTCATGGTTTGTGGTAAAGTATTGACATTTCGTATGCTAGTTTTAATACGAATGTTTATTTTATGCTTAAACATATTCATATGAGGAATGCATTGGACTTAATAAGTGACGGGTGGAGCCCGCTATAGCTCCTCGATGCATCGGTAGGTCTCATGAGACAATATAGTGTCTTGGCACAAGGCCTTGGCAAAATCTTATTTGTAGTCTTGGCATGAGGCCTTGGCTATGTGGTTATGATAGTCTGGCATTATGCATTCCATCATTATGAAAGTGGTTATTGATATTGCATGTGATCATTCGACTAGTAGAATATTCATGTGAGTAAGTAAATGGTATTATTTCATTTTACCTTCACCATTTTATGCTGAAGTTCAAATTTAAAAGGGTTTTGTTTTAGTTATAAATTGCCTTAAGTTTTTATTCTTAATTATGAAAGCTTCTGCTATAATGTTATCCTTACTGAGCATCTGAGCTCACCCCTTTCAATGTTTTATTTTTCCCAGGATTATGAAGAAGTAATTTATGAATGACCTGCAGGGATAGTATGAGGGGATATGAAGACAAGATGTTTTTTTTATGATGTAATGTAAAAATTTATGAATGTATCTAGTTATTCCAAGGCTACTAAACTAATCGGTCTTTCGAGACTTGATCTTTCTCATGATCATGCCAATGTGATGTAATAATGCACCGACTCTAGGTAATTAGGGTCGGGGCGTTACAGCACTCTCCTCCGCGGAAGTCCATCCTGTGCTGCAAAGGTTCCCTTCTCGCCGGTGAAGGTAAACCTGCTCCCGTCGGTGCGAACACATCGCACCTTGCACCTAAAACAGTCGATCTGGGCATGAACCGTGGATAGCCAATCCATGCCCAAGATGACGTCGTAAGGCCTCGACGCCGCTACAAGGAGATCCCAGCCGAAGCTCTCGCCTCCTTGAGTAAGCTCACACTGCCGGCACCAGTGCGTAATCGTCGAGTCTGCTCCCGTAGGAGTCTCTAGCCGTAAGGATCGAGCCAACGGCTCAGTCGGAATCTCCGAGCTCCGAACAAGGGTAGAGGCTATGAAAGAGTGACTCGCTCCTGTGTCTATAAGTACTGCAGCAAGGGTGGAATAGACACAGATCGTACCTCGAATCATCTCTGGCATGTCGGGGTCGTAGGCCTCCACTGCCTGGAGCTGGGCCTGTCCCTGCCCTCCAGCTCCCTGTGGTCGAGGTGGCCCTCCTGGTGGTGGTGGGGGTAGAGCCTGGAAGCGTCGCCCACCACCCGCTGCTCGGCCAGCTCCTCTGCCTCGTCCGCCTCCTCCCTGCGGACCGCCACGGTCGACCCTCTGCCTCTGCCTGGGTGGCCCCTCCACCGTCTGCTGCTCCTCTGATCGGCGAGTCGGGCAGTCACGAGCCATGTGACCCTGCCCGCTGCAGGAGTAGCACAGCCTGCCTCTCGGAAGGCTGGCACTCCGCTGTGTGCCCCGCACTGCTGAGCCGGTGTCCTGAGGCCATCTGCGTGGGGGTCTGGTCTTCCTGGACCCGAGAGTCATCCGTCGGCTACCTGCTGCCGAAGACTCAGCTACCTGCCGCCCTGCGCTAGGTCTCGCCGCTGAAGAAGGCTCTGCCAGGAAGCTCTCGATCAGGAGGGCTCGCTCCAGCACTCCCGCCTGGGTCGGAATGCTGAGGGAGATCAGCGACGCCCGAATCTCCTGTCGCAAGCCCTGCTCGAAGGTCCGGGCCCGGAAGAAGGGGTCCCGTACCATGTCGGTCGAGTAGCGAGATAGGTCAATGAACCTCGCCGCGTACTGAGCGACCGTCATGCTGCCCTGGCGCAGCTGGAGAAGCTCCTGGATGCGCACTGCTCGGAGGGTGGCCGGGACGAACTCAGAGAGGAAGAGGCTCTCGAAGTCCGTCCAGAGCAAGGATGCCTCATCGTGAACCTAGAGCATCAAGCTCCACCATCGTCCTGCCGCCGCCTGCAGGAGGCTCGCCGCGAGAATCACCATGAGATCCGCTGGTGTCCTCACTAGCCTAAAGATCCATACCACCGCCTCTAGCCAGTCCTCGGCGGCCTGGGGGTCCGCCTCACCGCGAAACCTGGGCGTTCGCTGGCTCTGAAACTCATGCAATGCTCTGAGGCGACGTGCATCGTCTGCGTCTGGTACTGGTAGCATCGGTGGCTCGGCGGGTAAAGCTACCGCCGGTGCCACTGCTGGCAAAGGGCCCTGCACCGAGGCCTCGTCGCTCGGTGGGCTGCCGTCACGCCCTACACTCGGAACCCTAGCTAGCTGTCGTCGCGAGGCCATCCTGAAAAGGAGAACAAGAGCACCACAGTCAGAACAGTATACCTGGTGAGCTGGCACAAGTAATCACAAGGAAAACCTGAGACTTTCATAAAGCAGATCAGTATACCCGGTGAGCTGACACAAGTAATCACAAAGAAACTTGAAACACACACGCAATCAATGTTTTCATGCATTAAGTCGGAAATCAGGAGTCAGGGTCCTGGTGTACGGATACGTCGGCCGCCGCACCAACACTGGGCTCCCTGAACTGATAACCACACTCAATACACTAAACACTATTGCTTCATATAGAAAGAAAAGACGATCAGAGTCTGCGGTAGAACCGACCACCTCTGATACCAATTTGTCACGACCCGACCTCGGGGCCCGTGCCGTGACTACCCCAAGCCCGCCTTCCATAGGCCAGGGGCTGGCGACTAGCACCAAGGCGTAAAATCCCGGTAAACAGGGAAGGCATTGCCTTTATAAGTAACAACCACCACCGAGTCAGCAAGCGGAAAGTAACTACAAAGTGCAGAAAAGTAAAGGGGCCGGAATACAAGCCCAACTGAAAGTACAACTGAAAAAGTAAAGAACAGCAACTGAAGAAAAGACGGCGGCCTCGTGTCGTCCACTGGCAATCCCACCTGAAGGGTGGGTACAGATAGCCTCCAGGCTCCTCGGGTCCCACGTCCGCTCCGAGCACGTCCCGCCCAGTGGTCCACCTCCAGGTACCGTCCTGCTCCACGCCCCAACCGTGATCAGCGCTGTCCGTCGTCTGCATCCAACACAACAAGGTGCGGGCATAGCCCGTGCAGGGGTGAGTATAAGCTACTCAGTAAGGACCCCGAGACCCCCGAAGGTCTCCCGAAATCCACAAAGGATATAGCACAAAAGAAAGATGCAATCACGAAGTAACATCTGACTCAACTTAGGTATATGCCCATACATATAACTAAGTCCCCACTTCTAGCTCTGCTCACGAGCTCAAGAACAACTCAATCCACAAAGGAAAGCAAGACTCAAATCCACAAGGAGAGTAAACAGTAAATCCACATAGGTTAGTTCAACACAATCCACAAAGGAGAGTAAATAAGATTCAGCTCAACCAGGTATACTTTTTCAGATGACGTCAAAGATGATCACTGATCCATCTAAGTCGTCGGACCCATGAAGGATCGATAGGTACTAACCCCCGCAAAAGACCCACACAGGATCGGGCTCACACAGAACCTGTAGGCAATGGCTCACACAGAACCGGTAGGCAGTGGCTCACACAGAACCGGTAGTAGGACCCACACAGGATCGGGCACTGATCCACGTAGGATCGCTGAGTGCAGTAGTCGACGCAGTCCACTGAGGATCTCTGCACAGTCGTCGCCGCAGTCCACGAAGGATCTCTGCTCTGCCGTCGTCGCAGTCCACGGAGGATCTCTGCTCTGCCGTCGTCGCAGTCCACGGAGGATCTCTGCTCTGTCGTCGAAGTCACAGCCAGCGCTAGGGTTCCCGCACATAGCGAGCTCGTTTAGGAGGGTCCGCTCCACGAGCCGAGAGGCTGATACATCAACTGACACGTAGTCCGAAGTTGATGTATCCAAAAGTTCCGTATCGACAACAGGATCTCAACGTAACAGACGGCGCGCCAATCGGACGCCCGGTCTGAGAGTTATTGGCATTTTCGTCCCAGGGGCCCGGTTGGTTTTTAGGGAAAAACCAACCCGACCGTACTCCGCCTGTATCCGATCCTCGGGCGGAATATGCCAAAAGTTCCGTCTCACTTAGAGGAAACTACCACAGCTGACGGTACGTCGATCGGACGTCCGTAGCTCAAGTTATGAGCGTTTCCGCTCCGAGGGCCCGGTTGGTTTCGTGTACGAACCAACCCAGCCGAACCCAAAGTCTTCCGAAACCTTGAGTATAATATACCAAAACGACCGTATCAATCCAAGGATCACGTATCCGCTGACGGTTCGTCAATCGGAGGTCCCAGGCCCAGGATATGGGCAAAAGACCGAAGAGGGACCGAAAACGGGGGTTCTGGGCCCGGGGCGACCCGGCCCGACCCGGCTGGGCCGGGTCCGGTCCGGCCTGGGCGCGGCCCGGCCGACCGGACCGGCCGGCTCGGCTTCGGCCGAGCGGCCGAAGAAACTGCCGCGGGTTTGACCCGCGGCTTGGAGGAACGCAGCCCGCGCGGGCCGCGTGCTGGGTGGCCGGACCGCGGACGCGGTCCGGCGGTTCGCCGCCGCCGCCGCCGCCTTCCGCGGGCCGCCGGAGTTGCTCCGGTGGCCCGTTTGGCCTCCCGTCTGTGCCATTGCTCCTCCCGGGGGCCGATCTTCACTGCGGGATCAACGGATCGCCCTTGCCGCACGGTTCGTCGTCGTCCGCCAAATCCGCACAACAAAAGATCGGTGGAGGGTTGTCGGGTCTTGTTCGTTAGACCCGCACCCTCCGCGTTAGTCACAAAATCAACGGGAGGAAAAGAAATAACCAATCAACAATTTTAAATAAATTAAAATTGTTCCATGATTGGGTTCTTTATTTTAAAAGAATAAACACGGGAAATAAAATATTCCAACAACCCTTACCTCGAAGTCGCCGTCGGACGTGAGGTCGTCGCGGAATCGCTCGTCGCGGAAGGAGGGGATCGTCGCGTCGTCGCGGAAGAGACGTTCGTCGCACCGCGGAAAAAACGTCGCGCCGACGATCTCCGGATCTAGAACAAACGGATTTAATTAATTAAATCCGTTGTCATTGAAATTAAAAAGGGAGAATTAAACGATCCATTTCTCACCTTAGTTGCCGAACGAGGATCGGCCGCGGAAGAAGAGGCGTCGCCGAAGAACGTCGTGGGTAGAGCTCGTCGACGTCGCAGATCACGGTGTGCGTCGTCGAATTCCGGTCGCCGGCGTTCTTCACATTCTTCGCGTTCTTCGCAAGGAGGGTGGAGGTTTAGAGGATCTCGCACAATAGGAGGATCCTCCAAAATAGACAAGTTTGTCTATTTTATTATTTTGCCAACAAACACAAAACGCGTAAGTAACGACCCATCAGTTCGTTGAATTAATTCAACGAACGAAACAACCCATTTAATACACGAAATAAACCGCTCAATTAAATGGTCTGTTAAGAATTAAAGAAAACGCGTCGGTTGACTTTTTGGTTACTTTGACGGGTTTTCGCGGGTGCGTTACTTAGCGAAAGAAACGGCGGGGCTCGTGCGGGACCCACCTCACAAATATCCTACCAAGAGGGTAGGATATTTCCGGATATCACCCTATCCTCTTTAACTCAGTTCAAGTGGCTTTCAAGTGACTTCCAAGTAGCTTAAGTGAAATAAAATAAAGTTGTCGCACAACCTTTATTTTATTTCCGACTTAAAGCCCAAAATTTAAAAACCACGTCTGAGCAAACGCAACTCCGGAAGAGGCGTTTCTAAGCAAATACCGGCGCTGCGATTTCATCGGTGCCCTCAGAATTCGATTCCGGGCACCGGTTCAAAAGATAGAAAAACCCGCTCGTCCGTTCACTGAACGTACCCGAGCCAAACTTCGGAAATTGATTCCGGGCACACCGGGCCTCAGAATCAGGTGCCGTCTGAAGCTGCGCTCTTGTAAAATTTCAAAGAAAATTAAGAAAAAAAAATTTCCTTGAAATTTGCGGGTCTTTACAATCCACATCCATGTTTAATCAATATGTAATATTATTTCCATCCACCTACAATTGTTTAAATCCATTTTTACCCTTCGGTGAGTTTTTAGTAATATGTATGGAAGGAATCTTTTTTCATTTTTCGTATGAGGTACTTTTTGACTTTTCCGACAAAAGTAAGAAGAATGTTTTTTTAACTTATACGGCATGAATGGATTCTTAAAACATTATTTCCAAGAAGCTTCCTTTACAAGTATTCAAGTTTATTTTTAATCAACTTATTTTAGTTTAAAAATGTATGACATGTTAAGAAAGGAAAAGTGTTTTTGAAGTAGAAAGGATATTTTCCTCAAGAATGGAGTTCAAGTATTTTATCAAAATTATCTTCCATCTAAGATAATAAAAGGGTTCTGTTTTTATCCCTATTATAACATGGATTTGATTATGTTGTGAAGGAAATATTTTTATGAATTCCTTTATCTTATATGAATTTTTTTATGATGTCATGTTGTTTAAGAATTCCATTTTTATTGCATGGGTTACGCTATGATGTATGGTTTATGATTATGTGGCACACATAAGAAAGGATTCATTATAAGATGGGTGGGACCTATATCTCCCTCCAATGAATTGGGTAAAGACTTTATATCTCATGAGATAGACATGGCTGGAACGGTAGGTTATACCGGTTCAGTGAAACAGGACTGGAACGAGGGTGACTCGGTTCAGAAAGGGACTTTGTCCACTAAGATAGTCTTGGCAATGAGTCATGACTAACAAGAAATGATTTTCCATGATTATGTGTGCATGGCACAAAGTTTCAAGTTTCATGTTATGATTATGGGGATCTCATTTTCACTTTTATGATTTGTTCCATGTTAAGATATTATGATCTCTTTGGCAGGTTATGATTTTCAAAAGATATGATATTATTTTTATTTCCTTTATTTGCCCTTGTTGAGCCTTTGAGCTCACCCTTTTATGTTTTCTTTTCCCCAGGATATAAAGAATGGTTTTAGGTAAAAAAACAGAAGATCTTTATGGGAGATATTGAAGATCTTTCAACATGATTAGAAGATTACGTTCCGAGTTTCCAAAGACACTAAACTATTAAGGTCCTTGTGTGTGTGTTTTTGTAATGTACTAAGTATTCCGCAAATGTAATGTAATGTCCATGTACGTGAAGATACGGGTCTCTACAGTTGGTATCAGTGGCAAAGGAGGTAGGAATGTATCTGATCCTTGTGAACTCTCACATGTGAGTGTTGGACGAAGCATGGCTCTCCGCCCAAGGGCTTCATGAGGAAATGGCTGCCACTGGGGATGGTGGTGTGTCCCGCCCAGGGGGTGTATCCGCCCATGGAGTTCCCTGATAGGTATCAACTATAGTCCACTGGAAGTATTTCCAGACCATTATAGTTGGTATCAGAGGAAAGTTATAGTCAACCTTTGGAAACTAGGATGTGAAAGCCTTAGTAAGAACCCTAAGGATAAGTCTAAGCATAGAACATAATCTTAGTGTTTTAGAAATGTCCTTGAATAACCTAGGATAAGACCTTAAGGATGAAAATTTTATTCTTAAATTATGTGGTTTTCCTATTATAATTAGTGTTGCTCACACTATTCTTCTTGGTTTTAGTCAATGGCTGGAACCCGAAGGAACCGTGTTAATGCGGAATGCGATGGGCAATGCAATGATTGTCCCCCTGAGCAACCAAACGATATGGGAGCTGGAATGCATAATCTTGTAGCCATGATCACACAACTTTCTCAAGCTATGAATCATGCAGGACTTCCAAACGAGCAAAGGAAGGAGCAACATTCTGTTGAATCCTTCATGAGGCAGCGTCCACCTTCTTTCAGCGGGTCTACTGATCCATTAGTTGCTGAACAATGGATTAGTACTACTGAAAATATATTTTCAGTTCTTCAATGTTCTGAGCATGATAAAGTCATCCTAGCAGTGTATCGTTTGGAAGGAGATGCTGATCAATGGTGGAATCTTATTAAGAATACGAGGCAAAGGGATGAAATTGAGTCTATGGAATGGGACGAGTTCAAGAACTTATTTTTCAATAAGTACTTCCCTCGTATTCTCCAAACAAAGATGGAGAAAGAGTTCCTTGAACTGAAGTAAAGGGATGATGAATCTGTTGGTACCTATGAAGCAAATTTTACAAGACTTGCAAGGTACGATTCTGGTATTATTATCCAACCTGAGAGTAAGATAGATCGATTCTTTAGTGGCTTAAAACCAAGTCTTCGAAGGGCGTTAGCCATAAGGGACTTCAATAGCTACGAGGAAATCGTTCTATGTGCTCTCAAAGTCGAGATGGAGATTGGAGTAATCCATCAGTCACATGGGTTTGATAAGAAGAGGAAGATGGAATTCAAAGGAAAATCTAAAGAGCACACTAAAAAGAAGATGAGCTTTCCCTTATGCTCAAAGTGTGGAAAGAAACATGGAGGGAGTTATCTTAAAGGGACAAGTAAATGTTTTAAATGTTGAAAGGAAGGTCATCGGGCATTTGAATGCCGTGATAATGGGAAGAAGATGTCTAATGGCGCAAACAAAGGAAGAGATACACAGAATGAACTTACTACTCTTCAATGTTTCAAGTGCAAGGAGATGGGGCATTATTCCAATCAATGCCCAAATCCAAGGGTTGATGATGATGGTCGACGTCAACAAAATCTTAAGGCTAAAGACAAAGGAAAGTCACATGCAATTTCTATCAGCGATGTGGAGTACGATAACGAAGTGGTGAAAGGTACACTTACCATCCACTCTAAAGTAGAAAATGTTTTATTTGATTCTGGATCCACCCAATCTTTTATTTCTAAAGAATTTTCTAAGGGTATCACCGTATTACCTCAACAATTAGATGTTGAGTTAGCTGTGACAACACCTAATGGCACAACAGTCGCATCAAAAGTTTATAATTCTTCTCCGATCGAAGTTTGTGGGAAAGTGCTTCCTGCAAATATTGTGATCCTTCCTTTAGTGGAATTTGATGTGATTCT
Source organism: Viscum album (assembly GCA_963277665.1). Taxonomy (NCBI): domain Eukaryota; kingdom Viridiplantae; phylum Streptophyta; class Magnoliopsida; order Santalales; family Viscaceae; genus Viscum; species Viscum album. The sequence goes on along the minus strand of OY728159.1, from coordinate 19,142,298 downwards.
TGGCATGGATTGGCTTTCTCTACATGGAGCTCATATCAATTGCCAAAGAAGGGAAGTCACATTTCATATTCCAGATCAATCTACGATCGTCTATCGATGCAAGGATGAATATAACCTTCCAGTGGAAATTTCTTCCATCTTATGGGTCTTGATTCCACTAAATGAAGGTTATTTATCTCAAATGGTTGGTGAGAAACTCACGATTAAGAATATGCCCATTGTACGGGAGTTTAATGATGTCTTTCCGGAGGAATTACTGGGTCTTCAACCAAATCGTGAAGTTGACTTTTCAATAGAACTCGTACCGGGTGCTTTGCCTATTTCAAAGACACCATATAGAATGGCCCCAACTGAGTTGCAGGAATTGAAGATGAAACTCCAAGAGAATCTTGATAAGGGATTCATACGCCCTAGTGCGTCACCTTGGGGAGCACCTGTTCTATTTTTTAAGAAGAAAGATGGATCAATGAGACTCTACATTGATTATCGAGAACTTAACAAGATCACTATCGAGAACAAATATCCTCTCCCACGCATTGATGACTTATTTGACCAACTACGTGGAGCTCAATACTTTTCCAAGATTGATCTTCGTTTAGGGTATCATCAATTAAGGGTCAAAAGGGAGGATATACCAAAGACGGCTTTCCGTACAAGGTATGGACACTATGAATTTATAGTGATGCCATTTGGTATTAATAATGCCCCTGCTATCTTCATGGATCTAATGAATAGAGTCTTTAGAGACTATCTTGATCAATTTGTGGTAGTCTTTATATACGATATTCTTGTCTATTCAAAGAGCAAGGAAGAGCATGAAGATCACTTGAGAATTATATTGAAGACCCTGAGAAAGGAGAATCTTTATGCCAAATTTACCAAGTGTGAATTTTGGCTTCAAAAAGTTGCATTTTTGGGTCACATAATCTCAAAAGAGGGGATATCTGTGGATCCAGCAAAAACAGAGGTTATCAAAAGATGGTCGAGACCAACAACAGTAACTGAGATCCGAAGTTTTCTTGGTTTGGCTGGATATTATCGACGTTTTGTAAAAGATTTTTCACGATTATCTAATCCACTCACCAAGTTGACTTGGAAAGGAGTTAAGTTTGTTTGGACAGAGGAATGTGAAGAGAATTTCAAGGAGTTGAAAAGAAGGTTATCCAGTGCACCTGTGCTCACACTTCCTTGTAGTGGAGAAAGGTTTGTGATCTACAGTGATGCATCCAAGAAGGGATTGGGGTGTGTTCTTATGCAAAATGATATGGTGATAGCTTATGCCTCACGACAGTTGAAAATCCATGAGTAAAATTACACAACACATGATTTGGAGTTGGCTGCGGTAATCTTTGCATTAAATATTTGGAGGCATTACCTTTATGGTGAAAGGTGTGATATTTATACTGATCATAAAAGTTTAAAGTATATTTTCACACAAAAGGAGTTGAATATGTGTCAAAGAAGATGGTTGGAGCTGATTAAGGATTATGACTGCTCAATCCATTACCACCCTGGGAAAGCAAACAAGGTGGAAGATGCATTAAGTCGACAAGACCATGCTAGTTTATCCATGATGAGGATCACAAAAGATCCAATATTTATGGATTTACAAAGGATGGATCTTGGAATTATAATGGAAGGGGAAAAATCTTATCTTTCTCAAATGAATGTTCAACCATCTATACAAGTGAAGATTAAAGAGGCACAGAAAGAAGATGTCGAGTTACAAAAGAAGGTGAGAAATGTTCCTGAATTCAACCTTGATTGTGATGGGATAATAATGTTCAGGAATCGGGTTTGTGTTCCTTCCATCCCCGAATTAAAGAAGGAGCTGCTGGATGAGGCTCATAGTTCTTCATTCTCTATTCATCCTGGAAGCACGAAGATGTATAGGGACCTGAAAGAGTACTTCTGGTGGGATGGCATGAAAAGAGATGTTGCTGAATATGTCTCTCGATGCTTGGTTTGTCAACAAGTTAAAGATGAGAGACAGAAGTCTAAGGGGATGTTACAACCATTACCCATACCCGAATGGAAATGGGAAAACATCACTATGGACTTTGTCACAGGACTTCCTAAAACATCCAAAGGCAATAATTCTATCTGGGTTATAGTTGATCGTCTTACAAAGTCTGCACACTTCATTCCTATTAGAGAGGATTTCTCTCTAGATCAGCTTGCCAGGATATATGTAAAGGAAGTGGTAAGATTGCATGGAGTACCACTTTCTATTATATCGGATCGGGATCCGAGATTTACCTCGAAGTTCTGGCGAAGTCTTCAGCATACTCTGGATACAGAGTTGAGTTTCAGCACTGCTTATCATCCCCAGAAAGACGGTCAGTCTGAGAGAACAATTCAAACCCTAGAAGATATGTTGAGAGCTTGCTCTATGGATTTCAAAGGAGGTTGAGATCAACACCTACCTTTGGTGGAATTTTCTTATAATAATAGCTTTCACTCCAGTATTCAGATGACTCCTTATGAAGCTCTCTATGGAAAGAAATGCAGGACTCCAACTTACTGGGATGAAGTTGGGGAAAGAAAGCTATTAGGACCTGATCTCGTGGATGAAATGGCAGAAAAGGTCAGATCTATTCAACAACACATAAGAGCAGCTCAGAGTCGACAGAAAAGTTATGCCGACAACCGAAGAAAAGACCTAGAGTTTGAAGTGGGTGATAAAGTGTTCTTACGAATATCTCCCTGGAAGAGGGTTATGAGATTTGGAACGAAGGGGTAGTTGAGCCCTAGATATATCGGTCCTTTCGAAATACTGGATCGTGTTGGGAAGGTATCTTACCAATTGTCGCTTCCACCGAATCTCTCTCAAGTTCACGATGTGTTCCATGTATCTCTCCTGAGAAAGTACATACCAGATCCTTCACATGTACTCAGCTCAGAAGTTGTACCGCTGGAGCAAAATATTTCTTATGAAGAACAGCCGATAGAGATTCTGGATCGTAGCGAAAAAGTCCTACGAAACAAGACCACTCGATTGGTGAAAGTTTTATGGAGGAACCACCAACTTGGAGAAGCTACATGGGAGCTTGAGGATATGATGAGGGAGGAGTATCCTCATTTGTTTGTTACAAAGTAACGAATTTCGAGGGCGAAATTCTTTTTAAGGGGGGTAGAATATAACACCCGAGACTTTTATGTTATATAAATCATCAGAGAAATCTTTTTCTACACAACACTTGCTTGGTTTGCTTTACACGCAATCGCGACCTTCCTCGATAGCTTGCGTCATACGCAATACCGAGTTTCACTAAACAACGATATGCTATTAAAATATTATTAAAACTAACCGTTATGAATAGTAATAACCACTTTTTGAAATTTTATAAATTTTATTTTTCAAAATGGACTTCATTTTTGGACTCAGAATATCAAAATTATCCTAGGGTGAAATTTTGGTATTTTTCTGAAAACTTTCAATTTTTGATGAATAGTGAAACCACTAAGTGGTAGGTTAAAAACTGAATTTTGCATAAAACTTAATTTTACCACTTCTGTGAATGGAATTTCAAAAATCTGACAGACACGGTTGATATCAATAAGTAAAATGTGGTTCAATGAGATAAAAATAATTTTTTGGTGAATAGTAACTTTTTACTTTTTTTACCGCGGTTAATAGTAAATAGGGTAACTAAGGGTAAATATGATATTAATATTACCATAACACATGTCCTAATTCTATTGGACAAGTGTAATTCGACCAAAAACAAACTTAGGAATAAAATATGACCATTTAGGCCCACTTGGATTAGATTAGGACATTTATTATTAATTTATTTAAAGAAGGGTTAAAATAGTAAAAATCAAAGTTTAATAAGTAAATCATTTTTAATATGGGGTTATAAATAAGATAAATTCGACTATAAATATTCATTAGAAAGATAAAACTATTTACTACATAATGGTATTTTATTTGTAATTTTTAGACATTAAATAAGTTAATTTATTTATGACACAATGATGATGCAGTAATTATCTTATTAATGAAATATTGACATAATTGATGTTATAAACACCAAAATAAATGTAATTTGAGACTTTTTATGAATTCCACTAATTTTATAGGTTACTATGATATATTAATGTTGATTTAATCAACTTTATTCGAACATATAATTCTGTTATGACTTTCAAAAAAATCATATATCAAATAGTTTCAAAATTGACACAAAATAGTTTTTAAATCAAATATTATATTATTAAATTTTATTTTATTCCTAAAAATCTAAATTTCGGCCAAATAACTTAGATAAGGATATATATATTAATAATAAACAATTTGGGGTTCGTTTGGCATGTTATAGTATGTGTATTAACCATATAGTGAAAGAAAACAAAAAGACACGGTAAAAGTTAAATTATTTAACTTAGAGTTAAATCTAATTGATAAGGTTAAAATAATACCCTAAACTTGTCTAAATCCTATTGGTTGATAGGATTTCGACCCATCCCCACATTAGCTTCGAAATAAGACCCTTTGGAACCATTATTAACCGATTTTGAATTTAATATAAAATAATATTTTGAGATATTCCTAAGGTGCCCCTCTCCTCCCTTATAAAAGGGCACCTCCTCCCCCTCCTCCTCACACAAATTTGAGCACTTAAGCTTGGACAACCCCTGCAATTTTCTCCTCTCCACTTCCCTAGAATAATCCTAGAGGTCCTGGTCTTCTTCAAAGACCAATCTTAGTTCCCTAAGTGGAGGATTCAAAGAGGCGTTCCAAAGAAGAGGTAATATCCATTGCCGATCTTTTCAATTTCTTTCTTCTTCAACTTCTTCTTATTTAGTTGTTTCATGATAAAGTAATAACATCAGTATTACTTACATACTGATATGTTATTATAAATATGAAACAACCCTAATTCACCTTCTATCCATTCCACGGAAAAATGAAATCACCTCGCGTGCGTACGTACGGAATACCGTCTCCACGCCGTGGTGTAATCTATTTTTCCACCATCACTTTACAAGGATGGGTATAATGGTGTAATGAGTAACTATTTATGATTATTATAAAGTAATATTGATACTGAAATAATATATATATACTCCAATACAGTTCCACGATCATAGGAACGATATCATCACTCGTGCGTACGTACGGAATACCGTCTCCACGATGTGATGCGACTCGTTCTACATGATCATCATTACATAGTAATTATATAAATGAATTGAATGAATAAATATGATATATGTTAAACTAATACCATTCTGGATATAAGGTATCTATAACCTTAAAATAAGAATAAGAATGTATTCGGAAAAACACGCATAAGAACAAAAGGCAATAAAGACCCAAGTAACAAGTAACAATGAAATATTACTAACAAGAAGCTAAGAATATGACCATATATGATATCATATCAATATGTATGATTCTGGAATAAGTCAATAACATTATTTAAACCATTATACAAGAGCTTCAGACACGTACAAAGCAAATCGGACCTAAGGTAAGGGAAAATATCACAATCTCATTTTTATCCGAGATTGTTTATTCGTAAGTATTTACTGGGGTGTATTTTATCATCCACATCCATGTTTCATCAATATGTAATTTTATTTCCATCCACCTACAATTGTTTAAATCCATTTTTACCCTTCGGTGAGTTTTTAGTAATATGTACGGAAGGAATCTTTTGTCGTTTTTCGTACGAGGTAATTTTTGACTTTTCCGACAAAAGTACGAAGAATGTTTTTTTAACTTATACGGCATGAATGGATTCTTAAAACATTATTTCCAAGAATATTCCTTTACAAGTATTCAAGTTTATTTTTAATCAACTTCTTTTAGTTTAAAATTGTATGACATGTTAAGAAAGGAAAAGTGTTTTTGAAGTAGAAAGGATATTTTCCTCAAGAATGGAGTTCAAGTATTTTATCAAAATTATTATCCATCTAAGATAATAAAAGGGTTCTGTTTTTATCCCTATTATAACATGGATTTGATTATGTTGTGAAGGAAATATTTTTATGAATTCCTTTATCTTATATGAATTGTTTTATGATGTCATGTTGTTTAAGAATTCCATTTTTATTACATGGGTTACGCTATGATGTATGGTTTATGATTATGTGGCACACATAAGAAAGGATTCATTATAAGATGGGTGGGACCTATATATCCCTCCAATGCATTGGGTAAAGACTTTATATCTCATTAGATAGACATGGCTGGAATGGTAGGTTATACCGGTTCAGTGAAACAGGACTGGAACGAGGGTGACTCGGTTTAGAAAGAAACTTTTTCCACTAAGATAGTCTTGGCAATGAGTCATGACTAACAAGAAATGATTTTCCATGATTATTTGTGCATGCCACAAAGTTTCAAGTTTCATGTTATGATTATGGGGATCTCATTTTCACTTCTATGATTTGTTCCATGTTAAGATATTATGATCTCTTTGGCAGGTTATGATTTTCAAAAGATATGATATGATTTTTATTTCCTTTATTTGCCCTTGCTGAGCGTTTGAGCTCACCCTTTTATGTTTTCTTTTCCCCAAGATATAAAGAAAGGTTTTAGGTAAAAAAAACGGAAGATCTTTAGGGGAGATATTGAAGATCTTTCAACATGATTAGAAGATTACGTTCTGAGTTTCCAAAGACACTAAACTATTACAGTCCTTGTGTGTGTGTTTTTGTAATGTACTAAGTATTCCGCAAATGTAATGTAATGTCCATGTACGTGAAGATACAGGTCTCTACAGTTTGAATGGGTATAGTTTAATGTCTTATGGGATGGAAGGGGAATACAGTTTAACGTCATACAGAATGAGGGTGAACTGATGTGAAGATGGTCAGGACTGATGGGTGATGGGATTGAACCTTATAAAGTATTCCAACGTACCTTTCTTACAGAGGGAAAAGATCAAAGTCCCTGGAGTTCAGAATGGGGGTTGGGACTCACACACTAAGGTGTCCCAAGGAGGATTCCATGGTTAGTACTTACTCTAAACCCACATGAGTCATACTCGATGTGAGAAAAAAGAGGTAGCAAAGACCTCACGATCACGTTGCGAAGGGTGAATCCATGAGGAATAGAGCGAGGCTTACACGTGGTTAGCGGCCCATCGAAATGAAGATTGGTACGTACTCTAGGATGGATTCCTAATGGTGATGAATTCCAAAGTGAGAGGGACATGGTGACATAGGTCCTTTTGCCCATCTCTCCTCCAACCTTTCTGCATGGAAGAAGATAGGAAGAGTAGGGATGATACCCCCCCGCAATAAAGGCATGGGGATTAAACCAAGTTGGTTTCCCTCTCATGCGGATATATTTAGTTCCATGAAAGGAGGATCTCATTCCATGTGAGGAAGATATCACTTGTGTGGAGACCAGTGGGCATGGATAACATCCGAGGCGGGGCAGCCCATATATATTTCACAGGGTGAGGCCATAGTTTAATGTCATGTGATGGGGATGATGGTGATTGTCGGTTTAATGTCCTTCATCTTGGATGATGATGATACACTCTTCACCCCTAAGACATACATAATTGGTGCACTAAAACCCCGATGAAGGGAATCCACCAGCAATGTCATGACGAGATTGAGTTTTGGAGTGATCCATTGAGGGGATCATGCTAGCATGGGAATGAAAATAAGCAATACCCATTAGAATACCTATGTAAAGAATCATGATTATAAGAAACACAACATGAAGCACTGCCCGAGGGACGTTGAAATTAATTCATACAAACTAGGAGGGCCGTATATAAGAAGGGTTTGTGAAGCAATAGGGTTCACAGGAAAGGACCTAGCAAAGATCTGGTGCTCTATAGAGTAAAAATACTTCATGAAGGGGTATGAATCAAGAATTGGAGTGTCCTAGCCTAGTAATGGGGTATACATGCGTATAAAGGGTGCTTCGTGAAGTTCAAATTCTTTCGTAGAGTAGGACTTCGCAGAGCATAGGTTCCTTGAAAAGCATAGAATTGTGAAGCAATTTAATTCATGAACCATAGTGATCCTGCCATAGCATGGGGTCTACATGTTCATGGATGGTACTTCTCAAATCATGAGTGCTCTATGAGGACCCATGTTTTATTAGGGAGGTCCTTTCTTTGGGATGGACCATGGGATTTGTGAATGGAGACCCTACTTGAGAAGGGGTTGTATTTCAGATAAGGAAAAGGTACTTCATAATTCTCAAATACCTTGAAGAGATCATTTTTATCAATTCTTTGAAGAGCATAGGTTGCTTCATGATTTGAGAGGTGAGAAGGATAAAGGTCAGGGTATCCATCCTTTGGGTCTGAGGGAAGCTTGGTACTTATAGGAGAGAGGCATCGCGAAGCTCTAAAAACATGTTGCAAAGCCTCTTGATCTTTTTCATTAGAGTGGCTTGTGTCAAGTTTTTCGTAACTACGGAGTCGACAGTGATCCCCTTCATGGCGTAAAGGCCTCCTTCACTCCCTCTATGGCGTTCGTAGAGGCTTCCATAAATTTACGAGGGATCATGGAGGTGATCATGTTCCCTCTACGGTGTGAATCTTTCCTTCATTTTTGTCATACCCATAGAGTCTTCCACCTCTTTCCTCTATAGTTATCATAGAGAGGTCCACACAATTGTGTCGACTGTGGTGCTGAGGAAATTCGTGCTGGCCACAGTGTTGGAGGGCTTCATGAAGGAGCTTCTCGAAGAAGCCCCTTCGGAATTGGTGTTCTCTTTTCATATTTTTCCCATTAACACATTTTGGTGCCAATAAATTCCCCCCTCAGACTTGGATCTGAGTAGAAAACAAGGCTAAAATTTTTAGGGTAGATCACCAAAATTATTAAGATAATTGAAAATCAAGATCTTGAAGCAGGGTCACGATGCAGATTGGCGATGCATGGGTTGGGAACACTGAAAATCGCACCACGACCTAGCATGATGTGAGTCCTGAAGGTTGTTTCCAAAAAATAGGTGAGGAAAACCCCTGATTTGTTCTTAATTATCTTCACACATTTGTGTTTGGGTTGGTTATTTGCGATGCTCCGCACGCTCTGTGACCTCTCTTTGCGAATTGATCACTTTTTTCTCTATGGAACATAGCGAGTCTTCCGACTCTGCAATTATGTGATCCATGACTCGTGTCTTTGAGTTCTGTGGCAGAGCTCTGTGACCTGTCTCTGTGATCTTGCTTTGCAGTTCATCTCTACGATCAAGTTATGAGATCCAAGAAAAAACAATTATGTTTTTTAGACAGAATAGCTCACCAAGAATCTTCTAGTGGGTCCTTGCAGATGCTTCCCAGAGGGCCGATATGTCAGATAACCTAGGCATTGGGAATGTGTGTGGATCCATTCAGACCACAAATCCCTGGTGGAGTTGCTTTCAGACTGCCACAAGAACTAACTTATTTTTAAAATACTGCCCCTATACAACTTTGGTTTGAAGGATGATGTTATCATTCCCAAAGAAATCATGGAAGAGCCAACCTATTAGTTCAGGAGTATGTCGTGCCAACGCCAGTTGTTCAGGGCAGCCGACAATCATACATTGGAGGATCATACACCCGTCAATGATGACTTCTTATATAACCATGTTAATAAATTTTATGGGAAGGAGTTTCAGCCAGAGGTATCTACCCCATAGCACCACACCATTTATAAGGTGGCTTTGGGGAACCCATAGATGGGGTGGACCGATGAGTGGGATCTGCACCAATACGGAAATTTCAGGGATGATTGGGCATGGTCTTATTGGGTATTTGCCTCCTGCGAGAAATTTGGGGCGAAGTTGAGGGGAGTGTGCCTGAATGAGACAATATGGTCCTCCCAATTACACATCTACCACCTGAAGAAACTAATGACAAGGTTTTTGAGCAGGTGGTTATCACAGAACAACACTTTTCATCTTCACTGTGGGGTGGTCGATATCATCCTCTAAAACCTTCACAAAATCTAAGGGATTCCGATATTGGTGGTGATGTATGAAGAGTTCTTCCCCACCACGAATACATGGTAGGACCCAGAGCAGATTTCACCACTGGAAAAGGTATTGATGGACCTGGTCCCAGGAGAGGAAAAGAATTCGGTGAGGGATGTCAACTTTATGTTGTGATTTATGAGGGTACTGAATTCCCCTTTAGATGGGATCTTTCTTGTGGGGCATCCCACTTTCCCAATGGGTTTCCAGTGCAACAAAGATCACTCATACTGGAGACTCTTGGAGGAAAACCAGTGGAAGAAATGGGGGTTCAGTGTCAGCACCGAGAAGCAACTGGTGGTTAGGTAGGCTGAGTTCATCTCGACACTCATTTTTATCTAGATACTGCTAGTAAGGGATATGAACATGGGTATACTTCCACACATGTTTATCATGGCATCCAAGTTGGTGATGGGGGAACAGATCAATCTAGGGATCCTAGTGATGGCTAAGCTGTACAAAGTAATATTCCATGTAAGTGAGGGGAAGAATCCCCAAAAGGGTTTTTGGTCCACTCCATATTTTTTATGGTTGGATAGAGGCACATATGGGTGCCTATGAACACCTTAACCCAATTTACCCTTTAGGGTTAGACTTCCAACCTACTATTCTGAATGCGGTGGGGAGTTTCCTGACCAAGCTAGCCCAGTTGCGGGTGCTGAACCGAGTCTGGAATGCAGATGTGTTCAAATTTGTTCTATTCTCATTGTCCAAAGGTGTGTTCACTTGTGTTGGCCAGGGAACAGAGGAACATCGGTCCTACCTCTTGGAATTTCAGGATGGGTTATTGGTGGCATAAGTTGACCGTGAGATTCTACGTGAGTCGTACACCCCACAAAACTTCATGAGGCAGTTCCTATTCATGAAAAGGGTGACACTGCGAGTATAAATGGGAGTACTCCACAAGGACCATCTATGTTTGATGAGGTAGATGTAGCTCATTTTCACATGGGAGGATGGAAGGATGTGAAATAAGCTGCCTCCACCCACAAATGTCTATGGGATAGTGAAAGAGTATGCCAAGAGTTGGGAGGAATCCTACCCAGGGGAGATTTTGAAGTGGTAGACCATACGTGCCAGTAAGGGGGTGCCTCCTCAACCCCAAGGTTGGGGCCAGAAGGTGTCAAGAATGTTCCATGGTGGCTGGGATACAGTTTCAGTGGGGCCTGCGTCTATTGAGAGGCAAGCAACTGAGGACCCGATACTCATAGAGAAGAAATTTTAGTGATAAGGGAGGCTACCTAAGGGGTTCCTTAGGGTACCCACTCAAGCTCCAGGGAAGCAGCTACACCACATATATATTCCTACAGATGCTGTTTTCCCAGAGTCTTGGGACTTCTGGGATGTTAATATAAAATTCCTCAATCCTTCCAAGATGTGGCACCATATAAACTATCTTGGTATGGAAATTCCATGTATTGGTCATGACATGGTTGGATGTGTGGTATCTTAGGTAGAATGAGAGCAGTACATCATCGAGATGGAGGACTTTGTGCACTCTCTGGGTGATCCACGTCCAATGACAGGTCGGGTTAAAGTGCTGCTTAATTTAAAAATCCCTTCGTAGTTATTTATCGCTGAATTGAGGGAGCACTTCCCCATATTGGATGAATCAAAATATTCCTCCTAGGGGGGTAAGAGGCTGTTAGAAGGACACCTTTGGAGAGATGTGAGGTTTCCAACTCGAAGTTGAAGATTTTTTGGAGGCTCTTGAGGTAAACTCTAAATAATTTTCCTTTGATCCAAAATTAGGTTATTTAGGCCTTCTCAACTAACATATTACCTATGAAAGAGGGCCCCATATGAAAAACCTGCTCCTGCATAATAGTGGATAAAGCTTTAGGATCTCCACCTACGACCAAAACAATTACTACACCTGGTGGGGTTATGACACCCAGTGTGGTTCTCACGAAGTCTTCAGATTTCCCAACCGTATATAGAGGGCCACGCCTTGGGGTCCTTACAACAACGACTCAAGGGAGAGATTGACTATTTGATCACTATAAGTCTTCTTCATAGATTTTTTATCTTTCATACATCGAATCAGGACAAATGACATCTATGTATTCTAACATGCACAGTTCTTCCAATGGTGTAGGCCGCATTGGCGAGGATGGTCGGGGCTCCTAGTGCTACCTTTCCAAGGGGAACACCGATGTTCATAGAAGCAGACACCCATACTGAACAATCCATAGTGCTCTCAATCACCCGTGGGACTATCAGTAGGGTGGAACCTCAATTCATCGAGGAGGAATCCGATGATGATGATTAATTAGATGACATGAGACCATACCTAGCCAACCGAACCCCAGATGAACATCCTACAGATGAGTTCCTAGAAGCTTTCCTTGTATATGATCCCACTGACCCCGAGGACTGGGATGAGACAGATTCCAATGAAGAGGATATCCTGGTTGTCTGACACCGGTCATGGAAGCTGATCAATCAATGCATTGGGGTGACCCCACAAGCATAATGGATAGACTATATGGGGAGGCTTTGTTCCCATCTATGCGAACTATGCACTGGAGGAGTGGATGTATAGCATCCTCATATTCTCATTAGGGACTTCATGGTAGAGAAAATATGGGTTCATTACTGTGGCGTTGGTGTGGGATAGTAGTACAGGAAGTCTGTGAACATCCAGAGACTCTAAGAGGATGACAATGAGATCCAATGGTTGAGGGCGCTGGAGAACGAGTAATCCACATTTCTCGATGCACAATTATGGATCATATGGTGACTGAAGGTCCAACTAGAAGAGGATGAATAACAGATGAGGAGAGCCTCTAAAGAGATGTCTAGTATCCCATTTGATGAGGGTTAGGCCCATATTGAGGCTAATGAACTACTCCCCCTTTCCATCGAGGAGGAGTAGGAGCTTAAAAGTAGATAGCGGATCCTAGATGCTAGAAGCCATAGATTGGCAGAGCTGGGAAACACCATTGAAGAGTTCAGCCCATTTATGGGAGATACCAATTCATGGGTGCTGTAATTTGTGTGAACTCATTAACATACTTTCATGCTCTGCTTTTTTATATTGGTAACGTGCATGAGTTCCTTTATTTTTTTTGGTTTTCTTCATTTCCATCCCATTTGTGAAATATCCTATGATCAATCCCTAAGGTGATGTGGGTCATGCCCAATATGAGAAACAACGGAGGACTAAATCGTTATTCAACGTGAATATGAGAGTTCCAACCAATATCTGGGAATCCGAGGACTGAACAACTGATCCATATTTTGAGGAAGGTAGAGGGAGGCTTGAGTGGAGAATGATGTTCTCAGAGCAGTCAAATTTCCATTTTCCCATGTGTTCTAGTGCTTGAGTGGGGTAACACCAGGGGTGTTAGAATCAATCAGAAAAGAGGGGAGTGGAATGTTTTAACCATGATACCCAAAATTCAAAACACTGTAGGGATGTAATTACAATGAAGGATAACTGTTGACCCTGTTCGAAGCACAATATCCCTATTTCATTCACCTAAAATGGGGGAAAAATGAATTCTTGTAACGCCCCGACCCTAGTTACCCAGAGTTGGTGCATTACTACATAACATTGGTATGATCACAAGAAAGATCAAATCTCAAAAGACCGATTGGTTTAGTAGCCTTGGAAACACTAGATATATTCATAAGTTTTACATTACATCATAAAATGAAGAACTACTACAACAACATAATGTCTCCATAATCCACACTCATATCCCCACATAATATCCCTACAGGTCATTCATAATTTACTTCTTCACTTCCTGGGAAAAATAAAACATAGAAAAGGGGTGAGCTCAAATGCCCAGTAAGGATAACAATATAGCGGAAACTTTCATAAATAAGAATAAACATTTAAGGCAATGTATAACTAAAACAACAGCCTTTCAAACTTGAACTTTTAACATTGTATAGAATAGATCAAATGAAATAATGCCATTTACTCATTCACATGGATATTCTACTAATCAAATAATCACATGAAAAATCACTAACCACTTTCATAATGTTGTAATGTATAATGCCAGACTATCATAACCACATAGCCAAGGACTCGTGCCAAGACTACAAATAAGATTTTGTCAAGGCCTTGTGCCAAGACACTAGTTTTCCTCATGAGACCTACCGATGCATCGAGGAGCTATAGCGGGCTCCACCCGTCACATATTAAGTCCAATGCATTCCCATATGAAAAGGTTTAAACATAACATAAACATTCGTATTAAAACTAGCATATGAAATGTCAATAATTTCACCATAAACTATGAATGGTATAAAAATAGCACATCCACAATCAAATATATCACAAAACCTTCAATACAGTATAGAAGTTTTGTATCATAATAAATCAACTTCAAATAAGCATAAAATCCATCAAAGGATGTTGACATAGATGAAATCAAAACACTTTTTAGAGAAATATCTCTTTCTATTTTTGAAATCATTTAAGAGCCATATAAAATAAAACATTTTCTTGAAAATATTCTTATAAGCTTGTAAGGAAAGCTTTGAATATTTTATAACGGCGGAAAATAACCGCACCCGCCGTATAAGTTAAAAAAAACATTCTTACCTTAATTCTATCGAAAAGGTTAAAAAGGACCTTGTTTTGAAAATGACGGAAAGATTCCTCTTATAAAAAGTAAAACAAGGGTATAAATGACTTTAAACCATATTCTTGTAAAAATGTTTTGAAATACATTTTGAAGAAACATGGATGTGGATGATAACAAGATCCCAGTAGATTATTACGTATAAACAACCTTGGATAATGAAGAGATTGTGAAATAACCCTTACCTTGTACTTTTCCTTGGTTGGGGTAGGTTAACCTCCTGTATAATGGTGAAATAATTGTTATTAAATTATACAGGAATCATATACCTTAATATGATATCATATATGATCTTTTAATATTGATTCGATAATAATATCTTAGTATTATCGTTGTTTTGGGTGTTAACTTACTTGTTTTCTTTTATATGTTTTGTTACGTAAGACATGTTTATAAGGGATAGGTTGTATATTATTCATATCCATAATGATATCAAGTCCTTAAACATAATTTTTTAAGTCGTCAAATGATAATTATACTTGAATGGATACGATGGAGAATGAATCTCATCGCGTTCGTGGAGACGGTAGTCCGTACGTACGCACGAGCGACAATATCATTCTTTTGATATTAAAATAATATATAAATGGATGGTATATCATATATACAGAATAATTAACATGTTATATTTATTATTTACATGAGTTAAACATCATTATTATACCCATCCAAATAATATTATATTGAATAACAATTACACCACGACGTGGAGACGGTAAGCCGTACGTACGCACGTATGGTGACATGTTATTCAAAGGGTGGATAGAATACTGAATATGGTTGTACCATATTTATAATAACATCACAGTATATATATGATACTGGAGTTATTATTTTAGAATGGTAACAACAAAGGAAGAAGAAGTGGAAGAAGAAATGAACTTGGAAAAGGGTGGTGAAATCATTACCTCTTCTTCAGGTTCTTCCTTTTGATTTGATCAAAAGGGCTCCATAGGTTGGCTTTATGATCAAAATAAGGCCCCTATGTTGTAGTGAGGGAAGTTGGGAGAGTATTTGGGCAGATTTTGGCCGAACCAAAAGGCTTTGAAGGTGTGAATAAATGAGAAGGATGAGTGCCCTTTTATAAGAGGGGTGAGGGGCACCTTTGGAAAAGCTAGAAATATTAATTTATAATAAATTCATATTAGGTTTCTAATGGTTCCAAAGTTTATTATTTAAATG
Source organism: Viscum album (assembly GCA_963277665.1). Lineage (NCBI taxonomy): Eukaryota > Viridiplantae > Streptophyta > Magnoliopsida > Santalales > Viscaceae > Viscum > Viscum album. Next base: position 19,126,569 of record OY728159.1, on the reverse strand, counting down.
TTAAGGCGGGGATGGGTCGAAAACAACTCAACCAATAGAATTTAGACAGGTTTGGGTACTTATATTAACCTTATCTTTAAGTATTAACTCTAAGTTAATTAGTTTCACTTTTACAATGTCTCTTTGTATTTTTATATAATATGGTTAATAAACTTACTACATACATCCAAGAGACCCCCAAGTGGTCCATTAATGATTAACCTATCATTATATAATTCTCTTGGCCGAACATTATATTTTTAGGAATTTAATATCAATTAATAATATAATATTTGTTTTAAGAACTCTTTTATGTCAATTTTGACACTATTCAATAGTTGATTTTTGTGAAACTCATAACAGATTGATTAATTCAAAAAAAGTCAATTACATCAATCCTAATATATCATATTATCCTAGAAAATTAGTTTAATTCATTAAAAGTTTCATATTATATTTATTTGGGTATTTATAATATCAATTATTTTAAATTTTCACTATTATAGTAATTAATTCATCATCATTGTGTCATAAATAAATTAAAATTTTTAATTTCTAAAAATTATAAATAAAATATCATTATATAGGAAATCTTTTTATCTTTATAATGAATATTTATAATCTAAAATCCAACATATATAACCCTATGTAATAATTGTTTTTCTAAAAGATATATGCTTGTGTCATTTTTGTATTCATTTTATCTTAATTAAAAAAATGTCCCTATCACCTACAAGTGGCACCATGGGGTCCCAAAATCGACCCAAAGATGCCTATGGTCGAACATGTATCAACCAATAAGTCTAGGACACGTTTTAGGGTAATTTAGTATTATTATAATATTATTTTTTTAACCCTTATTTACCAGATTTACCCTTAACCATGGTAAATAAAATATTTACCACAGTAATTATTCAAAATCTCTAAAAATAAAAGTTACATATTTACACAATTTGGACGTCCTGATACCAAATATGGAATCCATTTTTCTAAATTTCTAAACACAGAAGTGGCAGAAATTAATTTAAAATTAATTCCCGCTGTCAAAACAAAAAGAGTGTTTTTAAGAGATAATAACTATCAAAAGATTGACACTTGTTTATGTTCGGTTTAATTGTAAAATTATGTCCAATGACCAACATTTTATTAAATGGTAAAAATATATTCTAAATATACTTTAAAACCACTAAAATTCATAATTTATCACTATTAATTATTTTGATTAAAAAAGTTGTTTTTAATTAAAATTTAGTAATTTTCACTATTCATCAAAATATGAAAGTTATCCGAAAAGTACCAAAATTTCACCTTAGGCTAAATTCAATATTCTGAATCCAAAAATGAAGTCCATTTTAAAATATAAAATATATATAATTTCAAAAAGTAGGTATTACTATTCATAACGGCTAGTTTGATTGGTTATAGTGTGTTAGAACTCGGTGTTGCGTACAACACACACTATCACATTATTCAATGAGAAGTGTACCGTAGAAGCTTGGGGTGTTACATTCTCCCCTCCTCCAAATAATTTCGTCCTCGAAATTTCTAGAATACTACCGCATGAAAAGACTCGGGTGGTTCTTCATCATAAGTTCCTCGGGTTCCCACGTTGCCTCTTCCATCTTATGGTTTCTCCCCAAAACTTTTACCAGACGCGTCGTCCGGTTTCTCAGTACTTATTCTCTTGTATCAAGAATCCTGACGGGCTCTTCGCAATAAGACAGATCGGGTTCCAGTTCTAATTCCTCGTAAGTGAGTACATGCGTTGGGTCAGGCATGTATTTCTTCAACAGAGATACGTGGAACACATCGTGAACTTTGGAGAGACTTGGCGACATTGCCAATCGGTAAGCTACAACCCCAATTCGTTCTAGAACTTGGAAGGGTCCGATGTACATGGGACTCAATTTACCTTTCTTACCAAAACGTATGACTCCCTTCCATGGAGATACCTTCAGGAAAACATGATCACCGACTTGAAATTCCAAATCCTTCCTTCGATTATCGGCATAGCTCTTCTGCCTACTTTGAGCTGCTTTGATGTGATTTTGGATTACTTTCACCTTTTCCACCGTTTCCTCCACCAGTTCTGGGCCTACAAGTTTTCTTTCACCAACGTCATCCCAACAGGTTGGTGTATGACATCTCTTTCCGTATAACGCTTCATATGGTGCCATCTGAATACTCGAATGGAAGCTATTGTTATAGGAAAATTCTACCAGTGGTAAATATTGATCCCACATATCCTGAAAATCAAGTGAGCAAGATCTCAACATGTCTTCTAAGGTCTGAATAGTCCGTTCTGATTGTCCCTCTGTCTGAGGGTGGTAAGCAGTGCTCAAATGAAGTTCAGTATCCAGGGATTTCTGAAGACTTTTCCAAAATCTTGAAGTAAAACGGGGATCACGATCAGAAACAATCGATAGGGGTACTCCATGGAGTCTCACAACTTCATTAATATATATTCTTGCTAGACGTTCCAGGAGTAGATATTCTCTTATAGCAAGAAAATGTGCTGACTTGGTAAGACGATCAATAATAACCCATATTGCATCATTCTTTCTAGGATTCTTTGGTATCCCCATGACAAAGTCCATCGTAATATTGTCCAATTTCCACTCCGGTATGGGAAGAGGTTGCATAATTCCTCCAGGCTGTTGCCTTCCAGCTTTCACTTGTTGACAAACCATACATCTTGACACAAAATCAGCAATCTCCCTCTTCATGTTGTCCCACAAAAAATGTTCCTTCAAATCTCTATACATTTTGGTGCTCCCAGGGTGTATAGAGAAATTGGAACTATGAGCATCATCCAACAATTCCCTTTTTAGATCAGGTATATTGGGAACACAAAGTCTCTTCCCGAATTTCAAAATTCCATCTTCATACACAAAGTCTCTCAATCTCCCATCATTCACAGCATTAATCTTCTTTTGGAATTCTTCATCATCGGCCTGAGAACTCTTAATCCTTTCTAGTAAAGATGGTTTGACAACCATTTGAAAAAGCATTGATGTTTCACCTTCCCTGGTTATTCCCATGTCCATCTTCACTAGATCCATGAAAATTGGATCCCTTTCAATTCTCATATTGTTCAAAACTCCATGGTCTTTTCTACTCAAAGCATTTGCCACCTTGTTTGCTTTCCCCGGGTGGTAGTGTATCGTGCAGTCATAATCCTTGAGTAATTCAAGCCATCTCCTTTGCCTCATGTTGAGTTCTTTTTGTGAGAAAATATACTTCAAACTCTTGTGATCAGTATAAATCTCACATTTTTCACCATAGAGGTAGTCCCTCCATATCTTCAAAGCAAAGATCATAGCTGCTAACTCGAGATCATGAGTAGGATAGTTTTGTTCATGAATTTTCAACTGTCGTGATGCATAGGCAATAACTCTATCATTCTTCATAAGGACACAACCAAGTCCTTTCTTCGATGCATCACTATAAATAATGAACCCATCGTTCCCCGATGGTAGAGTCAATATAGGAGCATTGACTAATCTTTTCTTCAGTTCTTCGAAAAATTCTTCACACTCTTTTGTCCAAACAAATTTAACCCCTTTACGTGTGAGCTTCGTTAATGGGTTAGCCAATCGGGCAAAATTCTGGACGAAACGTCGATAATAACCTGCCAAACCAATAAAACTATGTACCTCAGTTATACTCGTAGGTGCTGGCCATTCTTGGATTGCCTTGGTCTTAGAAGGATCAACAGAGATTCCATCTTTAGAGACAATATGGCCAAGAAAAGAAATATCCTGAAGCCAGAATTCACACTTGCTAAACTTCCCATATAATTCATGCCTCCTCAGAGTCTTCAAGATAATGCGCAAGTGATTTTCATGATCTTCGTAGGTTTTGGAGTATACCAAGATATCATCAATAAATACCACCACAAATTCATTGAGATACTCCTTGAAAACTCTATTCATCAGATCTATGAATACAGATGGTGCATTAGTCAATCCAAATGGCATTACAGTAAACTCGTAATGCCCGTACCTGGTTCGAAATGCTGTTTTCGGAATGTCTTCCTTCTTCAAACACAACTGATGGTATCCAGATCGAAGGTCAATCTTTGAAAAGTATTGAGCTCCATGCAGTTGGTCAAATAAATCATCAATACGAGGTAGGGGATACTTGTTCTTTATCGTTATATCATTGATCTCCCTGTAGTCGATACATAACCTCATAGATCCATCTTTCTTTTTAACAAAAAGAATAGGGGCTCCCCATGGAGAAACACTAGGGCGAATAAATCCCTTATTACTCAATTCCTCTAGTTGTTTCTTTAGTTCAACTAATTCTACAGTGGCCATTCTATAAGGGGTCTTCGATATAGGCCTTGATCCAGGAATCAAATCAATGGAAAACTCAACTTCTTGTTCTGGAGGATGTCCAGGTAAATCTTTCGGAAATACATCTACAAATTCTTTCACAACAGGTACATCCTATATTTGAACATTCCTTTCCTCACCGATAGTTATTTCATTCTCTTCCTCACCAATAATTGAATTAAGTTAAGCTACTGGGGGTGGATCTAAATAAGAATTAGGTGGTGACGATTCTGCTCTAAAGATAAGGTGTTCCTTATCATTATCATCAAGAATCGTAACCTCTTTCTTCTTACAATAAATCTTCGCATCATAGTCCGAAAGCCAATCCATACCGAGGATTATATCAAACTCAATCATAGGTATGATGATGAGATCAGCAGATAATGAACATTTATGTGCTCTATTGGTGACTGATTCACAAAACTTTGTTGCAATGATACTTCCCTTAGGAGTTTTAACTGAAAACTCCCTTATTAAATCAAATTGGAAATATCTAATTTTTTTAGCAAACTGGGAAGATATGAAACAATGCGATGATCTAGAATCAAATAATGCATTTGCTAAACTTGAGGAAACCATTAAATTACATGCCACCACGTCTTTCAGAGCTTCTACCTCAGCAGTAGTGATAGCATAAGACTGGCCTTGATCCCTTGGCCTTTTCTGAGGTATGTTCTCCTGACGCTTAGGACATGCATTTTCATAATGCCCCATCTCCCTGCAATTGTAGCACTGATCGTTGGTAGCTTCCTTCTTCCCCTTGCAATCACGAGCTTGGTGGCCTTTTCACCACACTTTTAACAGACTCCCATTCCCTTCAAGCAAGTACCAGGATGTTTCTTCCCGCATTTACCACAAGATGGATATTCAACCTTTCCCTTCTTCCCCTTATTTCCATTCCCAGATTGATCAGCAGGTCTCTTCTTCTCTTGCTTTGCTTTAAAGTCATAAGACTTAGAGAATTCCTTTTCGGTCTTGATAGCACATGAGTCAATGTCTTCGTATGATGAAAAGGATTGTGAGACTAATGCTCGACGGAGAAATGGTTTTAACCCATCAAAGAAACGATCAATCTTAATTCTTGGGTTGCGAATATAATCTCCAGCATACCTCGCTAACCTTGTAAAGTTAGCCTCATACTTTGTGACATTCTCATTCTCCTTTTGTCTCAGACTCAGAAATTGCCTTTCCATATCTGCTCAATGGTCACGAGGAAAGTATTTTTCTAAAAACAGATCTTTTAACTCCCTCCATTCCATATTTGATACTTCATCATCTTCCTTCATGTTTTGAATCAATGACCACCATTGATCAGCATCTCCAGTGAGGCGGTAAACTGCCATGATAACTTTTTCCCTTTCACTGCTCCCCAAAGCCTGAAATATTTTCTCTAGGGAATTTATCCATTGCTCAGCTACTAAGGGATTCGTACTCCCATAGAACGTTGGTGGTTGTTGCCTCATGAATCGATCTAACATTGATCCTCCACGCTGTAGACCAGGGTGCTCCATATGGGTAAGGTTATTATTCATAACCTGAGTGAGTTGTCCCAGTATGGTGATTAGCTGATCGGCACCAGTTGCATCACCAGCTCCACTATAATTATCTTGAGCAGGAGGGAAATCCCTACATGGAGTGCGTGCATTGATACGGTTTCCATTTCTTCCACTAGGCGCCATTTCTAAACAATGGCATAAACTAGATCATTTTATGAATCAAAATACATAATCCCATACTTATAAAACACTTAACATAAATTGAACTATTTATGGATATAATCCATAATCATAAAAATGTTTTCTTTGAGGAAGTATATACTCATAAACCCTTCATAATGATTTGTAAAGAAAATGAGAGTTATCCTAAGCATATCCCCTGGGAGTGTCGTAACCAAGAGTGCAGCAAGACTTGTTTTCGTGGACCAGTTCCCGTTCGAGTCTAGCTCAAAGCGGTGTTTTCGGGTTTTACCCCTAGGTACATCTGTGCCAGAGCCGCCTCTACCTGCTCGTATCCAGACAGGGATGTATTGCTCGGAAAACTCACAAAATCTCTACAATACCAAAATTCTAGGAAGTTCTTCTATACTAATCCTCAAAGTTCATCTTAGTTCTATGTGCTCTAATCAGAGTTTATCTAAATCTAGCTTCCAAGGTTTTTACTAAACTTCCTCTGATACCAACTGTAACGCCCCGACCCTAGTTACCCAAAGTCGGTGCATTATTACATAACATTGGCATGATCACAAGAAAGATCAAATCTCAAAAGACAGATTGGTTTAGTAGCCTTGGAAACACTAGATATATTCATAAGTTTTACATTACATCATAAAATGAAAAACTACTACACCAACATAATGTCTCCATAATCCACACTCATATCCCCACATAATATCCCAGCAGGTCATTCATAGTTTACTTCTTCACTTCCTGGGAAAAATAAAACATAGAAAAGGGGTGAGCTCAAATGCCCAGAAAGGATAACAATATAGCGGAAACTTTCATAAATAAGAATAAACATTTAAGGCAATGTATAACTAAAACAAAAGCCTTTCAAACTTGAACATTCAACATTGTATGGCATAAATAAAATGAAATAATGCCATTTGCTCATTCACATGGATATTCTACTAATCGAATAATCACATGCAAAATCACTAACCACTTTCATAATGTTGGAATGCATAATTCCAGACTATCATAACCACATAGCCAAGGCCTCGTGCCAATACTACAAATAAGATTTTGTCAAGGCCTTGTGCCAAGACACTAGTTTGCCTCATGAGACCTACCGATGCATCGAGGATCTATAGCGGGCTCCACCCGTCACATATTAAGTCCAATGCATTCCCATATGAAAAGGTTTAAACATAACATAAACATTCGTATTAAAACTAGCATACGAAATGTCAATAATTTCACCATAAAATATGAATGGTATAAAAATAGAACATCCACAGTCAAACATATCACAAAACCTTCAATACAATATAGAAGTTTTGTATCATAATAAATCAACTTCAAATAAGCGTAAAATCCATCAAAGGATGTTGACATAGATGAAAAACTACTACAACAACATAATGTCTCCATAATCCACAATCATATCCCCACATAATATCCCTGCAGGTCTTTTATAATTTACTTCTTCACTTCCTCGGAAAAATAAAACATAGAAAAGGGGTGAGCTCAAATGCCCAGTAAGGATAACAATATAGCGGAAACTTTCATAAATAAGAATAAACATTTAAGGCAATGTATAACTAAAACAACAGCCTTTCAAACTTGAACTTTCAACATTGTATGGCATAAATAAAATGGAATAATGTCATTTACTCATTCACATGGATATTCTACTAATCGAATAATCACATGCAAAATCACTAACCACTTTCATAATGTTGGAATGCATAATGCCAGACTATCATAACCACATAGCCAAGGCCTCGTGCCAAGACTACAAATAAGATTTTGTCAAGGCCTTGTGCCAAGACACTAGTTTGCCTCATGAGACCTACCGATGCATCGAGGATCTATAGCGGGCTCCACCCGTCACATATTAAGTCCAATGCATTCCCATATGAAAAGGTTTAAACATAACATAAACATTCGTATTAAAACTAGCATACGAAATGTCAATAATTTCACCATAAACTATGAATGGTATAAAAATAGAACATCCACAGTCAAACATATCACAAAACCTTCAATACAGTATAGAATTTTTGTATCATAATAAATCAACTTCAAATAAGCGTAAAATCCATCAAAGGATGTTGACATAGATGAAATCAAAACACTTTTTAGAGAAATATCTCTTTATATTTTTGAAATCATTTAAGAGCCATATAAAATAAAAAATTTTCTTGAAAATATTCTTATAAGATTTTAAGGAAAGCTTTGAATATTTTATAATGGCGGAAAATAACCGCACCCGCCGTATAAGTTAAAAAAACATTCTTACCTTAATTCTGTCGAAAAGGTTAAAAAGGACCTTATTTTGAAAACGACAGAAAGATTACTCTTATAAAAATTAAAACAAGGGTATAAATGACTTTAACCCATATTCATGTAAAAATGTTTTGAAATACATTTTGAAGAAACATGGATGTGGATGATAACGAGATCCCAGTAGATTATTACGTATAAACAACCTTGGATAATGAAGAGATTGTGAAATAACCCTTACCTTGTACTTTTCCTTGGTTGGGGTAGGTTAACCTCCTGTATAATGGTGAAATAATTTTTATTAAATTATATAGGAATAATATACATTAATATGATATCATATATGATCTTTTAATATTGATTTGATAATAATATCTTAGTATTATCGTTGTTTCGGGTGTTAACTTACTTGTTTTCTTTTATATGTTTTGTTACATAAGACATGTTTATAAAGGATAGGTTGTATATTATTCATATCCAGAATGATATCAAGTCCTTAAACATCATTTTTTAAATCATCAAATGATAATTATACTTGAATGGATACGATGGAGAATGAATCTCATCGCGTTCGTGGAGACGGTAGTCCGTACGTACGCACGAGCGACAATATCATTCTTTTGATATTAAAATAATATATAAATGGATGGTATATCATATATACAGAATAATTAACATGTTATATTTATTATTTACATGATTTAAACATCATTATTATACCCATCCAAATAATATTATATTGAATAACAATTACACCACGACGTGGAGACGGTAAGCCGTACGTACGCACGTATGGTGACATGTTATTCAAATGGTGGATAGAATACTGAATATGGTTGTACCATATTTATAATAACATCACAGTATATATATGATACTGGAGTTATTATTTTAGAATGGTAACAACAAAGGAAGAAGAAGTGGAAGAAGAAGTGAACTTGGAAAAGGGTGGTGAAATCATTACCTCTTCTTCGGGTTCTTCCTTTTGATTTGATCAAAAGGTCTCCTTAGGTTGGATTTATGATCAAAATAAGGCCCCTAGGTTGTAGTGAGGGAAGTTTGGAGAGTATTTGGGCAGAGTTTGGCCGAACCAAAAGGCTTTGAAGGTGTGAAGAAATGAGAAGGAGGAGTGCCCTTTTATAAGAGGGGTGAGGGGCACCTTTGGAAAAGCTAGAAATATTAATTTATAATAAATTTATATTCGGTTTATAATGGTTCCAAAGTTGATTATTTAACTGTTAAGGTGGGGATGGGTCTAAAACAACTCAACCAATAGAATTTAGACAGGTTTGGGTACTTATATTAACCTTATCTTTAAGTATTAACTCTAAGTTAATTAGTTTCACTTTTACAATGTCTCTTTGTATTTTTATATAATATGGTTAATAAACATACTACATAAATCCAAGAGACCCCCAAGTGGTCCATTAATGATGAACCTATAATGATATAAGTCTCTTGGCCGAACCTTAGATTTTTAGGAATTTAAGATCAATTAATAATATAATATTTGTTTTAAGAACTCTTTTATGTCAATTTTGAAACTATTCAATAGTTGATTTTTGTGAAACTCATAAAAGATTTATTACTTCGAAAAAAGTCAATTAAATAAATCCTAATATATCATATTATACTAGAAAATTAGTTTAATTCATTAAAAGTTTCATATTATATTTATTTGGGTATTTATAATATCAATTATTTTAAATTTTCACTATTATAGTAATTAATTCATCATCATTGTGTCATAAATAAATTAAATTATTTAATTTCTAAAAATTATAAATAAAATATCATTATGTAGGAAATCTTTTTATCTTTCTAATTAATATTTATAATCTAAAAGCCAACATATATAACCCTATGTAATAATTGTTTTTCTAAAAGATATATGCTTGTGTCATTTTTGTATTCATTTTAACTTAATTAAAAAAATGTCCCTATCACCTACAAGTGGCACCACTGGGTCCCAAAATCGACCCAAAGATGCCTATGGTCGAACATGTATCAACCAATAATTCTAGGACACGTTTTAGGGTAATTTAGTATTATTATAATATTATTTTTTAACCCTTATTTACCAGATTTACCCTTAACCATGGTAAATAAAATATTCACCACAGTAATTATTCAAAATGTCTAAAAATAAAAGATACATATTTAAACAATTTGGACATCCTGATTCCAAATATGGAATCCATTTTTCTAAATTTAAAAACACATAAGTGGAATAAATTAATTTAAAATTAATTCCCGCTGTCAAAACAAAAAGCGTGTTTTTAAGAGATAATAACTATCAAAAGATTGACACTTGTTTATGTTCGGTTTAATTGTAAAATTATGTCCAATGACCAACATTTTATTAAATGGTAAAACTATATTCTAAATATTCTTTAAAACCACTAAAATTAATAATTTATCACTATTAATTATTTTGATTAAAAAAGTTGTTTTTAATTAAAATTTAGTAATTTTCACTATTCATCAAAATATGAAAGTTATCTGAAAAGTACCAAAATTTCACCTTAGGCTAAATTCGATATTCCGAATCCAAAAATGAAGTCCATTTTAAAATATAAAATATATATAATTTCAAAAATTAGGTATTACTATTCATAACGGCTAGTTTGATTGGTTATGGTGTGTTAGAACTCGGTGTTGCGTACAACACACGCTATCACATTATTCAATGAGAAGTGTACCGTAGAAGCTTGGGGTGTTACAATTCTGACCACTGAACATGTTTGAAACATAGGTCCTGACTTGAAATGTCATCCATTAGTCTTTCAAAACGTTATCCCAAGACAGTTGGCGATCCATAGGCTGAGCATTCATACTATTATGGGGTTTCTTTAGGCATAAAAGGATGATGATCCAAATAAAATGCACACAAATCCTGGAGGGTGGAGTAATGGGTTGTTCAAATGGATTCCAACACTCTTGAAATTACGAAACTGTGACAAAAACACATTAGGTGGGTGTATGGGTCTGAGCCAAGATCAAACCTACTTCTAAACAGGGCCTCTCTGGTGAGGACCTAGAATGCCTTGTAGTTTTACGTCATGAAGATGATGAAGAAGGAAATGAATGATCCTGAAACTAGGGATGAGGCTAAGTAGGCCATATTAGAAGTCTTACAAGAACATTCCTGGATCTGGGAACTAGACATCCATTTGTCACTACGTACCCTGCTAGGGACGAAATCAATCCATACGTAGTTCTGTAGGACATGTGCAGTTTAACGTCATGCGGTAAAGATGAAAGGGGGAAGGGATCTATAAAGGGGTATATGATGCCATAACTATAAACCTGATGTGAATTAGGAAAGAAGGAATTTTTCACCACATCATGTGCCTCCTACAGAGATCTCAGGCCAAGGGGTCAAAATGGATAATTTTTGGGTTGGACCTGAGGTGAAATCCCCAGATGTTCCTATACATCCCATGAGGGTGGGAATCAAGCCAGATATAGTTCTGGAGGACCCGTCTAGTTTAACGTCATATGGTAGGATAGAGAGTGGTAAGGGAGATCCCAAAGGGGGGAATACGTAGTGCGACCGTTATAGACCTGACATGAATGAGGACCAAAGTAGTCCATACCACACCACATAATCCTGGGGGAAATATTAGGTCGAGAGATCGAATATGGAAAAATTTGGACTGGGCATGAGACAATGTGTTCAAGAATTCTTACATACCCCATTAGGATTATAATCAAGCAATATGTAGTTCCCATATTGTAGTTTAACGTCATGCAGGATGAAAGGAAAGTGTGGTAGAGCTGCACAAGTACACGTCCTATCAAAACTACTAATCCCATGTGAGTCATGCTCGATGTGGGAAAAAAGTATTTGTGATGGTATTTTCTTTGTACAGGGAGGCACACATTAGGTACAATGGAACGTTAGTTGAATGACGTCCCAATATTGCTGACCCACCTACTTAACACACATAGTTACGCGAAGGGGTAAAACCAAGTGTACTGGAATTCCACTTGAGAATAAGGGAGTGGAAAGATGGGAATCATAGCTCCCAAGATTTGTATTGAAATTATGGATGCATGAAGATGGATGATAACTGTTTACCATGTTTGAAACATAACATCTGTTTCATGTTAGAATGATGTGGGGATAGAAAAATTATGGTTGACCGCTGACCATGTTTGAAACATGGTACTCGTCACAAAATATCGTCTAAGGTCTTTCGGGGTGTTGTCCCAAGATGGTAGGTGAGACAATGTGGAATAAGACTAGGCTATAAAGAAGGTCCCTTCAAACATGAGAGAGGATGGAAATCCAAATAAAGGGCTCATGAAGCATGGACATGAAACAATGGAATTTTCCTGAGGAATTCAACACTTTGGGATCTTCACTATAGTGCATTTGACTATGCTATTGAGACGTGTCAGATTAGAGGGAGTCGAATACATTTCTAAGGAAAAGGGTCCTAGGGATGAAAAATCCTAGTTTAAGGTCATATATTGTACCATATAGAGGGTACTTTATTTAATGGAATGCACGTAGGGTGGAGAAGTAGAAAAACCTGATGTGGATGAGGACTAAAGAGGCCTTCAATATCATGACACATTACTAGTAAAAACCCACACATAGTTTAAAGTCATGATTCTTGGACTAGGGGATGCAGTTTAACGTCACGTGCGAGGAAGAGTGGAATATTCAATGTATCTAGGGCTGGACCTAAAGAATAATCATTCAAGAATTCCTACGTATCTCATGAGGATGGGAATCAAACTATATGTAGTTCTCACAAGATCTTAGTTTATGATCATAGATATCGAAGCATACTGGGAAGAAACAAAGGAGACATATGGTGTAGATGTTTCAAAACCTGATGTGAATGAGGAAAAAAGGAGTCCTCACCACACCACACACCTCCAACAGTGTTTAGGCTAAGTGGCCGGACAGAGGGAAGGATTTATGATACCTGGGAATAGACCCGAAGACGAAATGTCTGGGTGTTCCTACGTATCCCATGAGAATGGTAATCAGTCAACACATAGTTCTAGATATGGCATGGTAGGGTACTAATTCCATGGGAAATACTGTCATCCAGTTCTGGCCTATGCACCAAAAGAAGCGACATTTGATGGATCATGTTTGTTCTTTAGGGTGGATATGTTTTTTTTGAAGCAAAAAACCTAGGATGGAGAATCTGGGCATCTCTATAGGAATTAATCAATATATAGGCCTTTAAAAATGGCATGGTGGATGACTGATACCAAACATGATGTCCCCTCGAGCGAGGACATCACAATGTAGTTCTATTTTTTATTTTGCATCTGGGATTATAATGTCATAGTTTAAGGTCGTATGATAGGACCATCCCACACATTTTAACATCATGTGGAAAATACGCAATAGTTTAAATTAATGTGGGGCCAGGGATTAGTTTAACATCCCATGTCTTAGAATCCCACAGAAGAACGAGGTTCTAAAGCGAATGCACAAGGGGAGAAAAACAATACCCGACGCAAATGAGGACATCTGTCCACATCACATCATGTGAAACCCCATAAAGGGGGTAACCTCAGACCAAAGGGATAGGAAAGATTAGGGGATATGGGGATGGACCCAAAGACAAAATGTCTGAGGGTCCCTACATATACCATGAGGATGGGAATCAATCCACATGTAGTTCATGACTATGTCATGCAGTTTAACATCATGTGATATGGACAGGGGGAGGAGAGACTAGATCCTAAAATAGGAGTATATGGTGAATCTATTACAAACCTGACGTGAATGAAGACATAATCCCATATTCCACACCACACAATCCTATAAGGGTCAGGTCCAAATGGTCAAACAGAAGGGATAATTAGTAGATCCTGAGCTGGACCCAAGGATGAAATGTCCATGAATTTCTGCATATCCCATAAGGATGGGAATCAAGCCATACGTAGTTATGGAAAGATTCGTGTAATTTAACATCATGAAATATGGATGAGGGAAGATCTTAGTATATTGTCATAGGGTTTGGACCATAAGAAGTGAGACTCTTCCAAGCGGGTTTGAACCTTGACCAAATCCCTAAGACTATGTGAGCCGCACATGATATGGGAATCAATGGTGGATAAGATCTTCGCAACATGTCGAATACAGAGAAATGGGAAATGGTGTGGAGCCACGAATGGTTCCACACCGTGGATTTATCCTTTTAACATGAAAACACGCCTTGAGGGATAGCACCAAGAGTGTTTAAATTCCACTTGGATATGACAGAGTGGAAAAGGATGTGAATAATGAATCCAACATTTAAGGCTTGGTGAGGGTGGAATAATGATAGAGGATAACTATTGACCATGTTAAAAACACAACATCCATATCGTGTGACCTGAAATGGGAACAAATAATTAAGAATCAATTAATGACCATATTCTCAGCATGGGACTTAGATCAAATTTTCATTTGAAATCCTTAGGGACGTTGGCCCAAGATGGTAGGAGAGCACTGAGGCATGGAATCCATGTTGTTTCGATTGTCCTTTCAAATTTGAAAGATGATGGAAGCCCAAATAAAGGGAAACATGAAGCATGAAAATGGGTGAAACCATGTCTACATAGAATTCCACACTCGAGGTCCCAAACCAGAGTTCTCTGGGGAACGTTGGTGAATTTTTAAAGAGGGTCAAGGGGCCCATTTTGAGAGTAGACAACTCGAGAAGATGAATGGAGGAAAGGGGGATAGAGGGCTCTCAAGAGAGATATACATGACATGGATGCTGCAAAACCACCTTGAATGAGGACATATCCCACACCACACCACATACCCCCTCCCATAGAACATTGGACAAGGGGACTGAAAGAAGAGGAGGTTTCTATGAAACGTGGCTGGACCAGAAGAAAAAATGTCTGGGCATTCCTACATATCCCATGAGGATGGGAATCAAGCCATATGTTTTTCTGGAGATAATTCATGATGTTTAATATCATTTGATATGGACGTAGATAGGAGGGGGTATCTCGAAGAGGAATGCGTAAGATGTGGCGAATAACCTGATTTGAATGAAGACATAAGCCCACATATGCAACACCATTCATATTTCCTAGAGTGAATTCATGAAAAGTGGCCGAGAGAATGAATAGATGAATCCAGGATGGACCTGAAAATGGAATGATCAGGCATTCCTACATATCCCATGAGGAAAAGAATAAATCCATATGTAGTTATTGAGATGTCATGTAGTTTAACATCATGAGACAAGGAGGTGAAAGATCTTAGTTTATAGTCATAGAGCTCGGACCGTAGATGCCCAATTTAATGTCATGTGTTTGAGACATATGTGCAGAAAATATGAATCACCATGCCTGTCTTTTGGGAGAATTAAGAATGAAAATAAGGATTGTGGATAACTTCTAACCAAGTTCGCAATACATTATCTCTCTTGTATGGACTGGAAAAGGAACAAAAAATCGAGCATCGACAACTGACCATATTTGCGACGTGAGGCCTGTATCAAATTTTTGTTCAAAATATTCAGGGACATTGAACTGAGACGGTACCACAACATTGAGGCCTTGAATCCATGCCATATGGGGGTCCCTTTAGATGTGAAAGATGATGGAAACCCAAATGATGGGATGCATATAGTGTCGTGGCACCTGTGCAGTTTAACATCTTGTAATAAGGATGATGGATGAAGGAGGGGTGTCTCAAGGGAATGTTTTTGTGGCATTGAAAAAATATCCCAACATGAATGAGGACATAGATTCTATAACATACCACACAATCCTAAGTGAGAGCTTGGGCCAGGGGTCCGGAAAGGTCGAGGGACCTGAGGCTGGTCCACAGACAGGATTCTATATCCATTTTGTAGTTTATCGTCATGTTGGATGATTGCTGAGTAGTTTTACATCCTTCATCATGGATGAATCATGCAGGTTAACGTCGGGCAGTGGGGATGGTGGTGATCTTAGTTTAATGTCATAGGGCTCAAACCATGATTATGTGACCCTTTATGTGGGCATTACCTTACCAAAAACTCTTAAGCCCACGTGAGCAATGCTTGGTGTGGGAGACAAGGAATGTGATCAGGTTATCTCTAGAACATAACGATACAACAATGAAGGAAAGAGATCAAGCGGGGTCGATTCCAACAAGACCTACATTCCTGCTCGAGTCTTGCTGACTTTCAAAGGGATAATAGGAAAAAATAAATCACTACACCCAATATTTGGGACATATAGGGGTGGTGATAACGATGGAGGATGTTTGTTGACCGTGTTCGAAACACAACATCCAAATTGTGTTTCCTAAAATGGGAACAAAAAATTAATGTCGACCGCTGACCATATTCGTAATGTGGGGCTTGTGTCAAATTGTCATTTGATATCCTCTAGGACGTTGGTACAAAACTGTAGGTGAGAGATAAGGTGAAGAATCTGTACCGTTCGGGGGTCCATTCAGATGTGAATTTTGATGGAGACCCAAATAAAGGGGATACGTGAAGAGTGAATATGACTATGTAGTTTAACATCGTGGGATAAGAACAAAAGAGGTGGATATATCTAAGGAGAGGAATACATGGTGCAGTCATGATAAACCCTATGTGAATGAATTCAAACATAGCTCACACCACACCATGTGTTTCGAGAAGAATCTGGGCCGAGGGGCCAGACCCCACAAGAGATCTTGAAGTTTGGGGCTGGGCCCACTAACGAAATGTCTAGGCATTCCAACATATCCTGTAGGGACAGGTGTCAAGAAATAAATAGTTCTTGAGATTTCGTGCAGTTTAACATCATGCGATGAGGACACTATTGGATATTAGTTTATGGTCATTGAGATCAGACCATAACGATATATCTAATTCTCATAGTTTAACATCATACAGAAAGATAAAGTAGTTCAACGTCATGTAGGATCGGTGATGGGTAGTTTTACATACTTCAGCCTAGAAGGATCATGCATTTTAACATCATGCGGTGAAGATGGAATAGTTTAAAGTCATGAGGGACTAGATTACTCAAGAAAAGTACTATATGAGGAATTTGGAATTGGTAGGAGGAGTGATATGCTCACCACCCATGGTGACTTGGGAGTACGTTCCATCGGGGTGAAACATGTGAATGATGTTATATCATTCCTATTTGGGCTCTAGTTTGGGTGGTTTCCTACCAGGTATCATTGGTGTTCTTAGTACCAACACCATTTCACCATGTAAGAATGAGTGCATGTAAACTTTCTTGTTGAAATATTTGGTTATATTGTTATGATGCCTCTATAGATTGTACCGGGCACAAATCCTATTCTCATCGAGGACTCCCAGTTCAGGCAAAAAGATTTTAGGTACCATATCTAGTGTCTTATGATAGTATAAAGTTGTTCCCAATGAAGGAAACTGAATATCAATGTGTATGACTCCCTCTGTTCCATACACCTGAGAATATGGGGTCACTTGAGTAGAATTACGAGCCGTCGTCCAATAGGCCCATAGAGCATTGGGGAGTTTATCCAGCCAACTCTTCTTTCTCTGACCAACCATTTTCTAAAAAATTTTATTTAAGGTTTTGTTGAATTCCTTGATCATCCCATTCTCTTACGCATGATAGAAATATGTATGATTAAAATGGATGTTGTACTTGTCATAAAACTTCTTTTGTTCGGATGCCTAGAAGATCGTTCTATTATCGATGAGGATGACGTGAGGGACTTCGAATCATTATATGATATTGGATCTCACAAATTCAACGATAGAATGGACCTCAACCTCCTTGAGAGAGACTGACACTGCCCACTTGGAAAAGCAATCTGTAGCAGTTAGATGAACCTGCATTGGCGAGCTATCGCCGGTGGATATGGTCCCATGACATCAAGTCCCCATACCGTAAAGGGAAAAGAGTACCTGGTAGTGTAGAGAGGTTCTGGATGCCGATTCATAAAATTATCATGGATTTGGAATTATTGGAACCTCCTAGACAAGTAAATATAGTTACAAATCACGACAGACCAAAAATATCCCAATCTCCAGATCTGGTGAGAGAGTTTTAGCCCTATCTGATAAACCCCGTAGGAATCGACATGAACTTCTATCGTGACCTAATAAATCTTATATCCTTGAATGCAATAGAGGATAATCCCATAAAAGCAGCATCTGTAGAGGATCTAATAACGACTGGGGCCACTCTAAATGGTAAACTACAATGCGCACCATTAGATTTATTCACGCTCAACTCGATATATTGGGAGATTACCATGCTGGAGGTAATCAATAAATGGGTTCCTCTAGTCAGGAGTCACTTCCTACACTGCAGCAAGGGGGCCTGGGGGTCCCAACGTAGATTTACCAGCGGTAAGGTGGCTTAATTGTGAGATATCGTCACCATCTAGAGTAACGAGAGTGATGAATCTATGATACACCACATGAATATTCAAAATATCCTCGTTATGGTTTGTAAGAGATGCTTCCAAGCTGGCCAAGGAATCGGCTCAATTGTTCTGTGAACACGGGACATGATTAACATTTGGCTGAGATGAGAACCGGGCCCTTAGCTGGAGGGTACGTTCTAACAATCGTACGAGCTCTAGATTATTGACGACGTAGTCATCGTTGATCTTCTTGATGATTAGTTTGGAGTCCCCTTTCACTTGTATTTGAGGAATGTCAATCTCAAGGGGTGGCACGAGACTTGTAATGAGGGCCTAGTACTCTACCTCATTGTTGGTACAACCTTCGGACTATAAGATTGAATATAGTAGAACAACCTGTGCCGGTGTAATGAAGACAATACCCAGACCCACTCTGTTGAGTTTAGGATCATGGAGTCTTCTTCTAGTAGGGCATCAGGAAGTGCCATCAAAGTG
Source organism: Viscum album (assembly GCA_963277665.1). Taxonomy (NCBI): domain Eukaryota; kingdom Viridiplantae; phylum Streptophyta; class Magnoliopsida; order Santalales; family Viscaceae; genus Viscum; species Viscum album. Next base: position 19,107,484 of record OY728159.1, on the reverse strand, counting down.
AAATTTCCAACACAGAATGTCTGGATCTACCGAGAGAATTGCCTCATCTAGAAAATCAAGATCTAGAGACTGGTCTGTGGGAGCTGGATAAACGGAAATAATGTCTACCAATGCCTATCCCTTGATTGCCTTCTGGGGGACAAACTTGATGTTGAACTGCTGTAGGGTCACTGCCCACCAAGCTAGACGACCTATCAACATGGAGAGGTTTACAATGTATTTCAGAAGATCCACTCGGGAAACTAGCTGTATCTCATGGTGATGCATGAAATGTTGTAATTTCATCATTGCGAACACCAGTGCAAGGAAACTATTCTTGATAAAGGAATATATGTTCTCTATATTGATTAGCATTCAACTAAGATAATATAAACTGTTCCCCATTCCATCGTTGTTATTCTAGGTGAGGAGGGCACTAAGATATCATTCTAGAGGCGTCACATAAAAGACTAATGGTTTTACAGAAACTAGTGGAATCAAACTTGGAGAATGTAACATGTACTTCTTTATTTCCTAAAAATTAGTCTGAAAATTCTCATCCCACTGATAATTGGAACCTTTCTTCATGATTCGTGAATAGGGATTACACTTTCTAGCCATATTTTCAATGAATCAGAATATATAGGATAAGTGGCCTTGAAACCCTTGAAGCTCTAGAATGTTTCTTAGATGAGACATCTTAATGATGGCCTTGATCTTCTCCAGATAGATCTTGATGCCTCTAAATCTAAAAACAAAGCCGAAAAACAATTTGAAGGTGACCCCGAAGGCAAAATTCATGGGTTCATCTTCAGATGGTGGGATCATAGGAAGTCAAAATAAATTCTGCATATATGAGATGGTCCTGAAACTAGCAAGATTTGACCACCAGATCATCCATGAAGCATTCCACCAATGTCCTGAGGATCAGTTAAAATATGCGATGCATGGAACGCTGATAGGTGGTACCTATATTCTTTAGGCCAAAGGGAATTACATGGTAGAAGAAAGTACCTTGTGGTTCCCTAAAGGATGTATAATCTTCATCCTTGGGGGCCATCTGAATTTGGTTATACCTAGAATACCCATCCATGAAGGAGAGAGCCTAGAACCTAGCATTGGTGTTAATCAACAATTTTGTAAGAGGAAGGGGAAAATCATCCTTTTGATAGTGATGGTTGAGATCCTGCAAGTCGATACAGACTATGATCTGTCTGTTCCTTTTCCTTATGATCACAATGTTAGTTAACTATTTGGGGTATTGGATCTCTTTGAAGAATTTGGATCTGATGAGATTATCAATCTTAACCTCAACCATAGTACCGTTTGAAGGTTGCATCTTTATAGGAGGTTATTTGAACATGCGATGATTTAATGGAACACCAAGTTGGTGGACAGAGACCTGAGGATCTACTCCTGGAATCTCGTCATAACACTATGAAAATACATCACGATGATACTTTAGGATGTGCACATATCATCTTTTCTCTTCTTCTGGCATAGTGGAACTGAACATTGTGGGATTCAGATCCGCCTCATTACCAAGTTTCACTTATACCAATTCATCAACCATGGTGGATACACACTATTTAAATGTAGGAGGATAATCCTCTAAATCCTCATTATAATTTATAGGGGACGGATCCTCGGTGGGAGGTGGTCTTCCAAGTCGATAGATCCTGACGGGACACTAGTGCCAGCCTGAGCGGCGGTGGACACTACATTGAGGAGATCAGTACTACCGAAACGATGACGATGAATGTTGTTGACATAATCCCATATTCTCTCCAACCCAAGGTGCCGCATTTGATGATATAAAATAAATAGTGGCATGTAGACTTGACCTAATTTATCTCTTCTTAGCGAAACAATCAAGTATGTTGTATTTTAATTGCCTTGGGGTGGACATCCTGATAAATTATGGGAGTATGGGGCTCTAGGATCACCCGAGCCTGATTTTTATAGAAATGTGAGGTGATATTTTGGAATATATTAGACTTGGGAATGTTCTTACCCCTTGTTCTATAGGAAAAAAATCATTTCCCGAAATCTAGAGTTGTGGCCTCCAATCAATGGATTGGGAAAATGTAGGCATCATCCAGGTCTGTCCACGGGTTGGTCGTAGACGTAGTGTGTTCAACTTTGTTAGAATGAATCTACTTGTCCTTACTCTTGTAGTGGTCGACATCCAAGTAGTGGGAATCACAAGAGTAAAAGGGATAATCCTCACCTTATATTATGCCTACTCGATAATTAAGAGAGTACTTAACGCATTGGTGATATAGAGAAGGGACAACCGCATGCAGGTGGAGCAATGAACTACCCATCAACGCATTGTAGGCGGTGTCTTGTGAGACAAAAATGAACTCGGTGATGGAAAATAAGACACCGAACAGGGTATTCAGGTGGATATTTCCAACTAGGTTCTATTCTGTCCTTTAATATCCTTGAATTTTTTGGTCAAAGGGACTCAAATATGCCTCAGACAGCCCCATCCTTTGGAGTGTTCAGGCCATGATAAGGTTAATCCCTGAACTCGTGTCGACAAGACATCGAAAAATCTCCACTCCATTGAAAAGTATAGTGATGTATAGTGGGTGGATATTATCCTATATGGAAGAATCTTAATCTTCTCTAGAGAAAGAGATAATGGCCTAACATTCAACACGCTTGACTGCCACAACATGGAGGGCTTCTACGGCTGCTACCTCCATCTCAAAATGGAGGGGGATTCTTAAAGCCTCTTCAAGGGATTCACAAATATTTGATGATAATAAAAGATACTCATGGATTGAGAGATTCGTAAGAATGCTGGAATGATACTTAATAATATCATACTTCTATGCCAAGTGCAAACTTTTGCTGACATGAGGCTGTTTTGTGAAAGGAGGTATGACATGCCCTTCTAGCTGAACTGGCGGCCAACTAGTGCTGGGAATGTATTGCTTTTCACTAGTAAAAATTCATGGAGTGACTAACAGATTAGGGCTATATGAATAAGTCTGATCCACAATAGAACGTGGCTGATCATTGCACAATCTTGGTGGCTTCGTATCATCAAGTAGAACTAACGATGGTGAAGGAAAATCTGGTGAGACAAGATGAGAAGTTTGCATGTGCTGAGCTCTATGCTGGGCCTGTTTTTTGGTTTTGGTGGCATGCATAGCCTAGCTAGAATCACTGACCAATGCATCTTAGATACTCATAAAACCACATCTCTGTTGACGTTGGCGCCGATTGGGCATGTTGGGAGGATATTCCTGACACTCTTCATTGTTGGGAACCATATAGGCATTTACGAGCTCCATGATATTAATCGAAGTGTACCCATGGTCATCACATGAAGAAACCGACATCACTTTATGGAATCTTGGGGGAATCTCCATCTCCAGGGGCATGAAATATTTTATAGTATGTGATGGAGATGTCATCGGTGGAGTACTTTGTTTTCCCTTAAGTCACCGATTCTTGCCCTTCCGGGAAGAGGAAGACTGAGATTTTGACTCAAAAGTAGTGGATGTGGGTGATAAAGTGACTTATGAAGGCTTGGGTAGATTCAAATGTGCACATATAATACCATGGGCATGGGGGACTGCCTTATAAGCCATCCAGTTGTCTTATTTTTGAGACTCACGGTTGGAAACCTGATGACACTCACCTTCGATGTCACGGTCATTGTCAATCTTTATGAACACACATGCAACCTGTGTCAGGGCCAGACATAACTTAATATGTTTTTATCAATCTGGTCTTGGAGCCAGTGTTTAAATACATAGCACTTCTTGAGGGTGTGCCCCGGGATCCTATGATAAGGGCAGTAATTAGGACGATCCGTGAGATCTTCCACTTCAGGCTTCCTGCATTTTGAAAACCATAAAATTAACTATTCCAAGTCACTTCAAAAATAACCAAGGACCTAATCCTCATTAATTGAGTAGGTCTGGTTCCTTCTATCTGGGTAGGGGGCTCTGGGAGCCTGGCCCTGATGAGGGGCTGGAGGAGCCTATCGAAGAGGTGGAATCTGGTTATCTCACCTAGGTGGTGGTACCGCATTAGGCGGGGCACCTTCTTATTCTAAGGTGGGTGAAGCTCAGCTGGATGTTATGCCTGAGGTGGTTGGCCTCATCAAGGATGTAGATGTGGCTCCACTGTAAATAACTCCTACTACCCGGGGGCCTCTATTTAGGCTACCACTACTATCTTGGAATTAGAGGAACTTTTTTGGGAACTACAGGAGGAAACATACGTGCGTTCTTGGCCTACTGAAAGGATTCCTCCAGATACTGGGCTTTTTTAGAGAAATCCCTAAAACCCCGTGGTTAGTTTTGTGTGATTATAGAGGGGACCAGTTCGGTCTTGACATTCCCCACACACATTTTCAGTAGTTATTCATGAGTCAGCGGCATATCCAGGGAATATGTGAGACCTTTCCACCTAGTGAAAATGTCTACAACACGTTCATCTGGCCTTTCATTTCACTTGAAGAGGTCTACAATACTCTTCTTCTGAGAGGTAGATCTGAAATGGTAAAGAAACTTCCTACGAAGATCCTCCCAACCGACAACTGATCCAATGAGTAGGTGGCTATAACAGAAGAATATAGTCCCTTCCGATGTTTGTACAAAACACCAGAGTTTGGCAGCCTCCTGCTGTACTGGAGTTCCCACCAAGGGTCGACACCTTGAGATGAAGTGGGCCAAATGCTGGAGTGGATCACCCTTCAAATTAAAGGGGGCGGAGGTTGGATTTCTGAAACCAGGGGTTATTGGAATATCATCCACCCATGCCGAATATGAATTTCCATGAGGTGTAATTTTAACCTACCGAGGTTCCAAAGTCTCGAGGCCGGAAATGAGAACTGTCAATGGATCATCTTGGAGGGTATTATTATCTTGATGAGGATCCCTGACCAACCATGTGTTGGAAGGTTCTCCAAAATGATATGCAAGCCCAACGACTTGTGGAACGACTGGTGGGATGACCAACAGAGTGGTTAGGGGAACCTGAGCTGGGTCTCAAGGAGGGTTATCACAAAATTCAGGTGGATTTGCCGAGGCATATCATCCCCTCTTACCATAAACTCTGTAAGCTACCTAGTCTATGTAGGTAGGATGGTCAAGGTCACCGGGAGGCAACTCTCTAGGGGTAGGGTGTACCTGCCATTGCTACCTTGGTCGAGGGTTACCATATTCTGGTCGCTATTCTATGGCATGTTCAGCAAGAAGGTCATCAACCATCTTTTTATGCTCCGCAAGCTGTTGATGTAATGCGACCTTTTTAGGGTCATCTTCCATCTTTTTCACTGAGTAAGATGGGTTAGAGGGTTTGATGACCCCAAGATGCTCTTTTCCCTTATCGGGATTCCGACCAAGGGATAATGACATAGAAGTTGGAGGAAGGCCTAGTAAATTTCTTTACTGGAGAGTAACCCTTACCAATGGATCCAATAAGTGACACCCCCGCTCCTCAGGGTATGTTCTATTCAAGGAGATCTAGATTGTTCGCTTCCTTAGAGAATTCATCCATATTAACTATGACTATACATGGAGGCATCTCTTCAATATAGCCTAGAAAGTCAGGCTGGCATTGGATAGAACTGAATTAAAGAGTAGCATACTACCGCCAACCACAATCTAAACATTGGGGGAATCCTCCTTAGTAATTTTTCGAAGCACCTTAAAGCACTGGATGCATCGTTTCTATAGGGTTCGATGGTGACCGGGTGACTCAGGGTGCTGGGCCACAGGGAGTGCAGCCAAGTCGACCATACAACATTTTTAGCAATATATTCAAAGTGTTATGGACTCTTGGGGAAAGGCACCTGCCGATAATAGATACAGAAGTGTGTCACCCAGAGGGTTTGGAAAAAGAAAGTGAACTCCCCCTGGGTAAAAGATTCTGGCGTACTAATGTTTTTGGTTGTAACTAGAAAAAAAATATCTGAGAAATGGCCCACTACAAGGATGTCCCACAAGCTCCTTGTCTTAGACTCGAGGTTAGGACCTTGGTTTCCCCATTCGTCGATTGGGGGAAGCTGAGGGATTGGTAATGACACCAAAGCAGACTGCTAAGATAGTAGACTGGCTGGTGGAGAATACCGCAAGTGAGATAATAAGCCGTCACATCTTGGGTGTCATCCGAAGATTGCAACAACTATGCTACCACATCTCAGTATGACAGACTGGTGACCATAGCTTCCCACGTAGGGTATATAGTTATTGATGGTGGGTTATGTTGTTTCCCATCCTCTATTGGTCCCCAGAACAAATCTCTATGATCTATGACTAAGGTAGATAACGATCAAGTTGACGATAGTAAGGATTTCATAGCTAGGCCCTGGAAAAAGGTCAAATCATCATCCTCCAAGATGTATCTTCAGAGGGGGGTGGGAATTCTATGTACCTAACTTTCTAGAATGATAAGTCCTATACACCTTATTCTCTCCCTAGCCTTGACATAGAGGATTGAGGTGAGGGTTACATTATTGAATCACTCTCCACCTCAGAGTCTGAAAATTAGACAAGTTTAATCATGGTTTGAAATATCCCAGTAATCTACCTTTGGTGTCGGAAACCCACCATCCTTCCCTGGGATGGTTCTTCAGTACAGGGTAGGTTTTTGATATGAGGGGATACTTTGACCGAACTGATGTTGGGGTGGATAGGACTTCTTCCAGGGTGAGTCGAGGTGCGAGGACCACTCGGAAAAACTTCAGAAGGAATATGGGTAGGGCCTCCGTGTACACAATTTTTCATGTTGATGGAATACCCATAGGAAGTGTTGAAGTGGGTAGGAAATCCTATAGAGATGATGGGATCATGGGAAATACTTCTATGTTTGTTTCCCTTAGTAGTGATGGTACGAGGGGAGCCTTTGTACAAGTCGAATTAACACAAGGAAGATCTACACATTGGATTCCCATGAAGTAGGGAAGACCTTTTCTTCTCTGATTTACAAGATGAGGAGGACCTTCGTCGGTTGTGGTAAAAACATAGGGAGGACCCCCATGATGATGGTTTACTGGGCATGGATGATCATTACATCGGTGATCTGCGACAGGAGGAGCGACTCTATACATGGTATTATAGGTGATAAAGAAACTTCTGTGCTAGATGTTAGTGCACTAGGGAGGGCCTTCGTTCATGCTGATGGTGTCATGGGGAGGACCTCTAGGCCGAGATTGGGAGTGGGGAGGACCAACACTATCATTTGTGGTGGCATGGGGAGGACCTCCGTGTTGGATGTCATCATCGTGTGTCTGCCTGTGATGGGAGCTACTTGTGTCTGTGACCAAGAGAGTCATCCCAACTTGCCTGTGGGGCAGATGTGGCCTCGATCTGGGCTGGGTGTATAAGTTCACCTATTCATTATAAATAGGGAATTGATATTATATGGTAGTGGCGACACGATCCACTATATCTGTAGATGATGACACCCCCTGGCGGGCACCCTCCTCATCTTGCACCCGACGTTGGCATCGGGTTAACCGAACTGGGGATGGTGGTTTAGGTGTATAAATCACTTCCTTCTCAGTCGTGGTACTGGGTGGTGGCATTGACACAGCTTGGTGGGGGCCCTCTTTAGCGTCCCCTGATATAGGATCACAGCTAGGCTGGCCTGGACTTCCCTCACCTCTTTGGAATAAGGGAGAGAGTCTTCAAAACCTTCTGAGGAGAGGATCCCGAAATGGTTGAAGGTTGGAGTGGGGAGCAGTGGCTCCTTACGTAGACCTTGGGGTGAGCGACGAAGGAGATGTGTAAAATCCTCTAGGTCATATCAATCCATATCCTGAGTTGGGATAATCCCTTCATCCTCATACCATTGAATGAGGTCATTGATCACCCTTTGAACGAGTTCAGTTGGTTATATGAGGCGAGGGCGCCCAGAATCCGTGGATGTGGAGGCTATCACAAAAGAAATTGGGCCGCGTGAGATTTCTTCATTGGTGTTTCCCCATCCCCTACATTAGTGGGTGGGCAGTGATCGGTTTCCTAACATAGAATCTTGGGTCCTACAAAGTAGTAAGATTCAACCATTAGCACTGACAGGAGGAAAGTGACGTCTAATTTACAATGATGTTTCGTCTCCCATGATTGGTGAGAAGGATCCACACTAACAACATCGTAGAAAGGGATGTCTAAAATCCAATTGCCCCAATCACTGGTGAGTTTCATGTGAGTCCCACTATTTTCATTGAGGCACCTGGCACTAGATAACTAGATCTAGATACACACTTATCCACTGATTCTTCGAACACTACTAATATTCACATTGAGGATAAGAACATTACGTCAGTTTCACCATTTTTTTTGATGATTTTGATGGAGTGCGCATTTGTCCGTGGGGACACGCTGCGTTGTTTCCCCACATTTCTGCTTTCCAAAGGTGGGTGACATTTTTCGCTTATTTAGGGGAATTTTCTCCTTAATTGAAACTGGGTGATGGTATGTCTGTTCGACCTTATTTGGATTACTCTTTGGAATTCATTGCCTATTCTGAGTCTCCTTTAAATATTAAAACATTGTTCAGGAAAATCTTTCATGTCCCATATCTTCATGGACTCCGGTTAATTACACTGCTTCTATCTGAACATTCCAAGAGGTCAAGTCGGGGCAGAAACCTTCCGTGAGGGGAGTAGTCATGTTGGGCATCGATGGTGTGTCTGGACACAGAAACATTGACGTGTATGGGTTTCTTCCCCTTATGATAGGGATTCTTGGGGGCAAAAAATCCTAAGACATCCCACATCGAGTGCATGGAATTATATGTCATAGGTATGTCCCTGAGGTTTTCCTCATATTCCCATGTTTAACGAAGGGAATTCTGTGAGTTTCATATCTAGCAGAGATGGATCAGATAGATTGGAACACTAATATGAGTGGATCAGATTAGTACATCCCAGGAAGGGGAGTGTTTGGAAGTTTTACTGAATGGTGGATCGAAATGACCAATGAGGAAGGATATGAGATGGTGTATCCCATGGAGGGAAGATTTTACACTATGAAAACTGACTTAGACACCATTGGGGTGGATCAAGGGAAGTGCACCCCAGCAAGGGGGAAACCAAGGTTTACCATTGGTTGGGATTGAAACATAAGGAGGTTTCCTACATACCCTTCCCAGGAGGAAGGGATAAAAACCCACGTAGTTCGAATGTGTGATGAATTGTGGTCTACAGAAAGGACAACAACCCAAAGATATATTGGGGCTTACACATGGTTAGTGTCCCATCATAAGAGGGGAACTCTTGGTTGGATGGTTGTGGATTGTGTGGGGATTATGTGTGGTAGCTTCCTAGGTGGATGGCATAACTTTACTAGGATGTGACGACCCATGTAATAATCAAGATGAATGATAGAGAGTTGAGTGAAGTGGATGAGGAATGAGATGGAACTATCATGAAAGTGAAAATATCCTTGGGATTAAACCTCATAGAGGCTTCCTATGTATCCTTGTGGCATGGAATCAAAGTCCATGTAGTTCGGTGGGGTGATAGGGCACCAGAGGAAGCGGCCCGTGAGGATGGATGCATGGATGAGACCCAAAGGAAGTAGAACCTATGGGTTGGGGCATGAAATTCCCCAAACAAAATGTCTCAAGGGAGAGACCATGATGAGACAATATTGATGGGATGGAACCTCAGAGTGGCTTCCTACATATCCCCATGGTAGGGAATCAATGTCCACATAGTTCAGGCTGGGGCATAAAATCGAGGTGTGTGTAGAGGATAACTACCCGATGACATGCTATGGTTAGGCATGGTTAGCGGCCCAATAGTTGTTCTGGCGCCATAGAGGGATAAACCAAGGATGTGGGTCCTTGAAAAGGGGACACCAAAGTTTACCAATGATTGGGGTTGAACCTTTAGGTGGCTTTTTACATACCATGGCTAGGAGACAGGGATAAAAACCCACGTAGTTCGAATGATTTTACCAATGTTTTGGGTTTAACCTTAGAGTGGCTTCCTACATAGCTCGTATAGGAGACAAGGATCAAAACCCTCATAGTTAAAATGAGTTTACCAATTTTTGGGGTTGAACCTCAGGGTGGATTCATACGTACCCTGTTTGGGAGACAAGGATCAAAACCCACATAGTTTTAATGTTTTTACCAATGTTTGGGGTTGAACCTCATGGAGGCTTCCTACATACCCTTTCTCGGATACAAGGATCAAAACAAATAGAATATTAATGATTTTAGAAATGTTTGGGGTTGAACCTCAGGGATGCTTCTTACTACTGTGTCTAGGATACAATATCGAAACCCACGTAGTTCGAATGAGTTTACCTGTGTCTGGGGTTTAACCTCAAGGAGGATTCCTACATACCCTACCCAGGAGACCAAGATAAAAACCCACATATTTCAAATGGGTACAATTTTAATTTATGCGGGATGGGTGGGGCATATATTTTAACTTCATGTGGGATGAGGGTGAACTGATGTGAAGATGGTTGAGACCGATCGATGATGGGTTTGAAACTCCTGGAGGCTTTCTACATACCTTGCTTGGAGAGGGAAAAGATCAAAGTCTATATAGTTAGGAATGAGGGGCTTGGGATATAAAGAATAAGGTGGCCCAGGGAGGATTCCATGGTCAGTGTTTACTCTATGACCATGTGAGTCATTCTTGGTGTGAGAAACAAGAAGCAACAAAGACTCTACTATCACATTATGAAGGGTGAATCTGTGAGGAATAGGGCGAGATTACACATGGTAGGGGCCTAGGGAGATGGAGATTGGGACTTACTCCAAGATGGAGGTCGGATGGAGATAAATCCTAAAGGGAGAGGGTTAGGTTAAAGAAGTTCCATGTTCCCATCTTTCCTCTGGCCTTTGCGCATTGAATAAGAGAGGAGTGTCAAGGATTCTACCTACCACAATAACTGCAAGAGGCTTACACCAAGATGGTTTCCCTCCCCCATAAACAAATATCATTTCATGTAAGGAGGATATCATTCTACGCGAGGAAGATCTCACTCTTATGGAGAACAGTGGGTGTAGAGAATGTATGAGGTGGGGCTCCCCGTGTATATTGCATGGGGTGAGGACATAGTTTAGCGTCATGTATTGTGGATGACGGTGCTTGGCAGTTTAATGTCCTACAACTCAGACGATGATGATGCACTCCAAACCCCTAAGAATTACATAACTAGTGCACTTTAACCCTTGGTAAAGGGAAGGAACTTGAAATGCTATGGAGATATAGGGTTGTGGATTGATCCATTGAGGGGATCATGTTTGTGTGGTTGTGCGAAGAATTAATAGTCTTCATCAGGCATATATGAAAATCATGATGCAAACCAACACAACATGAAGATCCACTAAAGAGACCTTGAAATTACCTCATACAAACCTAGAGTGATGTATAAGAGAAGGGTTTATGAAGCAAGAGAGTTCACAGGAAGGGACCTTGCGAAGCTCTTGTTCTCCATAGAGTTGAAAGCCTTCAAGAAGGGGTATGATTCATGAAGTGGAATGGACTAGCCTATGTATGGGGTATACATGCATATAAAGGGTGCTTTGTAAAGTGAAACTACTTTCACGGAGTAGGAATTAATTGAGCCTAGGTGACTTCAGAGGCTCGACATTACAAAGTTATGTAATTCACAATGCATAGTGATCCTACCTTACCATGGGGTCCACATGTGCATGGAAGGTACTTCGTGAAGCATGAGTGCATTTGTGGGGACCCAAGTTTCCGTAGGGAGATCATTTATTTGCGATGGACTGTGGACTTCGTGAAGTGCATCTCTTATTGAAGAGGGGTAGTATTTGAGACAAGTAAAAGGTACTTCACAATGATCAAATACCTTGATTATTTTATTTTTCTTAATGCTTCACATAGTAGAGGTTACTTCACGATTTGAGATCTGAGAAGGTGGAAGGTCAGGGTATTCATCCTTTGGGTCTGAGGGAAAGCCTTGTATTTATAGGCAAGAGGAAGCACAAAGCTATGACAGTGTGTTGCAAATCCACTTGAACTTTTCCATCATAGGTGGCATGCATCAAGTTTTTCATAACTGCAGAGTCGACTTTCATCCCCTCCATGGTGCAGAGGCCTCCTTCATTCCCCCAACGACACACATAGAGGATTCCATCAACTTCCAAGGGATCGCAGAGGCAGTCATGTTCCCTCTACAGCGCAAATATTTTCGTCAATTTCATCATAACAATAGAGTATTCTTTCTATTTCATCCGTGATGATTGTAGAGGGGCCATGACTTTGTGCCAGCCGCGGTGCTGAGGGGATTCACGCTGGTCATGGTGCTTGAGGGCTTCACAAAGCATCCCCTTTGGAATTGGTATTCTCTTTTCATATTTTTCCCATGTACACATTTTGGAACCAACAGATTATTTAATAAATCCTAATCCTATTTTATATGTATTTTATTTGTTATAGTTTTTTATGTCTTTTTGTCTATTTTGATGAGTTGTAGAGCTCAATATCGAATTTTTGAGAGTTCCCATTTTTTTTCAATATTTGTTAACTTAGATACATGCATGGAAGATTATGTAAAATGGGGATATTTATCTAGTGTTGAAATTATATGTTCTTATTGATAAAAAAAATTAATTTCTCTTATATATTAATTTTTCAGATATGAGGATGATTCATTAGATAAAAGGTTAATGACAACAATTTAGATTAATTTGTAGGTTTTCAATCACATGAACTCATTTTATTTTTTATTTAATATTATGTATATAAGTCATCTCTAGAACATAAAAAGGGTATAAAATAAATTTTACAATCTTTTTTAACCATTATAATATTTTTAATGCCATCCTTGAAGGTGGTAAAGTAAAATGATAACTTGTCATCCTTGAAGGTGATAGAACAACGCCTCATGGATGATGATTCCATTTTTAGAAAAAAAAGGGGAGGAGAAGAGGATTGATGATATGTTATTCCATTAACTAACAAAATTATGTTATATACAATATAATGGAGTTATCATACAACTTAGATATGGATATATGAGGGAATAATAAGAAAAGAAAAAGAATAAAAAAAATAAAAAGAAAAGAAAGGTGATTTTATCTCTTGAATTATTCTCATTGAGAACCTCCTCAAGGAGAATGGTTTCGGTAATTTTTTGAGACCAATGGATCCTGAACATGGGAAATAGGCATGGGAATAATTCTTGGTAGAAAGTGTGAAATATTCAAGCCTTGAAAGGCATGAGAAGAATAGGTGGTGAGGTGTGGTATTTATATTGGAGAGGGGTGTTTTTTGATTATTTTGGAAAATATCACCAAATATATTAAAATAATGATGTATATATTGATATTATTGGTTTACATCATCCATACATCATTTATGACTCAATAATTCTTTCATTTGTTAAATACTGTAAATTGTCGTATTTCACTATTCACCAAAAATTCAACAATATTATAAAAATTACCAAAAATCACCCAAACCATTTTTTGATGTTTAGAATAAAAAAATGTACTCCATTTTATGAAAATAATTTAATAAATATGATAAATTTAATTGTTAATTAAAATCATCATTTATTTGAAAAATACTGATTTTAAAATTATAACTAATTTTATGATACTTTAAAAAATTAAATAAGGTATCATGAAATTATATTTTAATTTTATGAGAAATATGCATTAATTTATTAATAAATTTTAGGAAAATACATTTTCTTTTAAATCATGATATTAATTATGAAATTTTAATTAAATATTTATGAAATAAAAAAATACCTAAAATTCATTTATCATTTCTAAAACATTTATATTAATATACTATAATATAATTATATAATATTTTCATTTATTATATATCAAAATTATATTTAAAATTTCCAAGGCGAGGTTACTATTCTATTAGCTAGATTACTGTTCCTAATGTTCATTGTTTCCGACACTTTCTCTGGGGCGCGCCGCCTGTCGCATATTGAAACTTGATGATGGTCACATCTGTACCCCACATTTCTGCTTTACAAAGGCACGAAACATTGATTAATTCTTCTGGGATGTTTTCTCCTTGGTCCAAACTTGATGATGGTATGCCGGTCTCTCCTTCCATGGATTCCTCCTCAGAATTTGTTTCTTAGTCTGGGTCTCCCTTATAGATTTAATATGTTGTCCATGAATCCCTTCCCGATGCCATATATTTGTGGATGCCTGTTAATTACTCTACTTCTATCAGTACATTCCAAAAGGGGGTCAAGTTAGGGAAGCAACCTTTGGTTAGGGGAGTATTCATGTTGGGAATCATTGGTGTGTCTGGTAACTGATGCTCTGGTACATATGAACTTCTTTCCCTTATGATATGGATTCTCAAGGGTGAGGAAGCCCAAGGCATCACACGTCTATTGTGGGGAATTTTATGCCAGAGGCATGTCTCCAAGGTTTTCCTAGACTTTCCATGTTTAACACGGGGTATGCCTCAAGTTTAACATCTAGAGGAGATTGACCAGATTGATCAAAAAACTAACGAGAGTAGATCAGATGGGCAAGTCCCTCGATGGGAACACCTGGGAGGTTTACCAAGAATGATTGGAAAATGATGGGTCCTGGGAAAGGGGAAACAAAGGTTTACCATTGGTTGGGATTTCAACTCAGGGAGTCTTTCTACATACCCAAAAAAGGGATCAAAACCCACTTAGTTCGAGAGGAGTGAGGAGCATACTTGGGGTGTGCAGAAAGGACACGACCAGAAGAAATGTTGTGTCTTACACATGGTTAGCTACCCATCGCAAGAGGAGTTCTATTTCTTGGATTATTGTGGATTTTATGGGTCTTATTCATGTATATCTACCCAGGTGATGCTAAGAGCAGCGGGGAAATGGGTGACATGATCTCAATGGGATGTAGAGGCCCAGGTAAAACTAATATGGATTATGAGGCATTGAATGAAGTGGATAGAGAATGAGATGGAACTGACATGAAGGTGATGGTAGTGTTGGGATTTAATCTCAAAGAGTCTTCCTATGTATCCCTATGTTAGGGAATCAAAGTACACATAGTTTGGTGGGGGGGGGATGGGACACTTGAGTAGGAGGGCCATGAGAATGGATGCTTGGATAGGACCCAGAGGGAATAGAACATCCAGGATGGGGCATGAACTTCCTGAAATGTAAAGGCTCAAGGGGAGAGATTGGGATGAGACATGGTTGATGGGATTGAAGCTCAGAGAGGATTCCTACATATCCCCATTGTAGGGAATCAAAGTCCACATAGTTTAGTGGGGAATGGAATCAAGGTGTTCTTGGAAGACAGTGACCTGATGATTGTTGTTGGGGATTGTATGTGGTTAGGGTACTGAGTTGGTCTGATGTCTAGGGGTTGGGCCCAAGATGTGGGTCCTAAAAAAGGGGACTACAACAGCTTACCGTATATTGGGGATTATAATGGATTACCATTGGTTGGGTTAAACCTCAAGATGGATTCCTTCATACCTTGTCGATGAGACAGGGATCAAAACCCACATAGTTTGAATATATACTATTAAACCTCACGTAGGATGGAAAATATAATATAGTTTAACATCATTCAGGATGACGGTGAACTGACATGAAGTGGTCGGGACTGATGAGTATTGGGCTTGACCTTCTAGGAGGCTTCCTACGTACCTTTCTAGGAAAGGGGAAAGGATCAAAGTCCACGTAGTTTAGAATGGAGGCTTGAGGCTTATGTGATAAGGCATAAAAGGGAGGATTCCATGGTCGGTTCTTACTTTAAGTCCACGTGGGTCATGCTCGGTGTGATAAACAAGAGGCAACAAAGACCTGATTATCAGCTCATGAACAGTGCATCCGGGAGAAATAGAGTGGGGATTATGTGTGGTTTGCGACCCTGGGAGATGGATATTGGGACTTACTCTAGGATGGAGGCCTGATGGTGATAAATCACAAAGGGATAGGGATAGGGTAACAAAGTTCATGTTACCCTCTCTCCTCTAGCCATGGTGCATGGAAGAAGATAGGAGGAGAAAGGATGCAACCTTCTGCAAGAATGGATAGGGGCTTACACTAATGTTGTTTCTTTTCCCTGCGAACAGACACCATTCCAGCAAAGAGGATCTCATTACATGTGAGGAATATCTCACTCCAATGGAGAATTTTGGGCATGTAGATTGTCCGAGATAGGTAACCCCATGTATTTTTCATGGGGTGAGGCCATAGTTCAGCGTCATACGCCGAGGATGGGGTTCTTGGTTGTTTAACGTCCTGTATCTCGGACAATGAGGATTCACTCCTCACCCTTAGGAAACACATTACTGATACCCACCCACCCTTGGGGAAGGGAAGGAATCAGAAATTACTTATAGAGATGGGTTTTTGGAGTGATCCATTGAGGGGCTTACGTTAGTGTGGCTATGCGAAGAAGCAATATCCGTTAACATGCCTATTTGAGGAAGCATGGGTTAGGGTAATGTGACATGGAGCACCACCCAAGGGACATTGAAATCACCCTATACAAGACTAGAGGTCTGAGTAGTAGAAGGGTTTGTGAGGCAATAAGCCTCACAGAGAGGGGATTTGCAAATCTTATGGGGTCTCAAAGTGAAGGAGCTCGCAGAGAAGAGGGCCTCGCAGAGAAAAAGGAGTGGCAGAGCATCGGGGATCATAGAGAGAAGAGGCTTGAAGAGTAACTGGGATAGAAAATCCCCAGGGATCGCAAAGTGAAAAGCATGTCATGAACCTCGGATCGCAAAGCAGTAGGGATCGCAGAGCATAGAGGCTCACAGAGCACCTAGGCTCATGGATCACTAAGGCTCACAGAGTGTAGAGGCTCTTAGAGAGTATAGGCTTGTAGAGACCCGGGATCATGGACCACTAGGGATCGCAGAGTACATAGGCACGTAGAGAACCTAGACTCGCTGACCATGGGGGCTCGTAGAACATAAAGGGTTACATAGAACCCAGGCTCACAGATCTCTCTGACCCAACTTAAGCATTGATTTCACATGTTTTTTGAGGCTGGTTCACAAAGCATGGATTCATTGAGTGGTTCAGAGTACCCAAATGGGTCTCCCTTCTTTTCAATGTCCCGTGGGATTTTCAAAGGTAATCCCTATATGAAGAGGGGAAAAATTTGAGAAAAGGGAAATGGATTTATCAATGATAAAGTAACTTTTATGATTCATGTTCTCCGATGGTTCTCATAGAAAAGAGTGCTTCGCTATTCGAGAGATGGAAGATGAAATTTTGGGGTTGGGTCTCTTTTGGATTTGGGTAAAATAGTTATTTATAGGCTCCATGGGGTTCGCAAAGGTAGGAGGCATGGTGAGAAGTGATTCATGCTTCAGGACCATAGAGTGATGTAGTCAAGTTTTGTAGAGTTTGGGTTTGGTCCATTAGAATTCTTTACGACAGACATAAAGAAGGTATCACTCTGTGGCAGGCACGGATAAGGGCTCGCTCCATGGTGGGCAGAGTGAAGGCCTCCATTGGGTAGCGCATTGCATTAGAGGGGTGGTATCACCGGTCATATTCCTTCTTGGCAGGTGCATAGAAGGGCTCGCTCCGCGGTATTCTCTTAGAGGGCCTCCACTCCATGAGGAATCTTTGCGATGCATCCCTTTTCAGCCACTTTTTGATGACCTATTATTCTACCTTTACAAGAGGTATATTTTGGAGCCAACATATTCACCCCTCATAATGGGATCTGAGGAGAAAAAGGTTCATATTCATAGGGAGAATCATGAAAATTCATGCGGGTCATGAAGTGGAGTTGTGGTGAAGGCATGAAAAGTGCTGTTTTTTAAAAGCTTGAAGAGTTCGTCACGGAGCAAAACATGAGGCGGTCCATGAATCCGATATGTGTCGCGAAGAATGGGGGCTATCACCTATAAATAAAGGGAGACAATTCCTACTTTTTTCACTTAAATCTATGCAGTTTTTGAGTTCTTTGATTCTAGGAGCTCCGTGGATCTGCAATCGCCCTTTGCGAACCAATTTCTTCGGACCAGTGTTTTGCAACACTGCTCCACACGCTTGCCACTCTATGATCCTCATTTGCTTCATGATGCACATTCATCTCCCCTACTCTATGACCAGCACTCCACATGCCTTAAGCTCTGTATGGGGCATTTGTGCTGAAGCTTTTCACCGGAGCTTTGCGATCGTGATCCACGACCGATCTTTATGACTGAGCTCTGTGACCAAGCTTCATGACCGAGATTCGTGACCGATCTTTGTGATCGTACTTCATGACCAGTGAAAAATGTACCAAAAAAAATATTTTGAATGGGATGGACAACCCAAAAGTTTTTTGTGATCTTCTTACAGATGCCGCTCGAAGGGAAGAAATTGAAAACAATATCAGGATCAGAGAGTGTGTGCGATGCCACTCAGATCACAAATCCATGATAGAGCTGATGTTATATATCTAAGGGAACTACTCGTTCTACAATATACTACCCTTTTATGGATTTGTTTTAAGGGACGATGTTATCATCCATGATGAAAGTTGGGATGAACCAACATACTAGTTCAGGAGAACTCCATGTCAGCACCAATGTTTTGGGGATGCGACCGACCACACCTGGGGAGATTACACGCCTGTTAATGATGATTTTTTATACAATCATGTTAACAATATTGATAGGAAAGTGCTTCATCCAAATGCTTCTACCCCATGATACCAAACAATCCTGAAGGATGCTTTAGGGAACCTGGAGAAGGGGTTGACCAATGAGTGGGACATGCGTCAGGGAAACAATATTACAGATGACTGTGCTTAGGCCTACTAGGTCTGTGCATCCTGTTAGGAGTTTGGGAAAAAATGAAGCGGGTAGTTTTATATGAAGTTGAGCGGGATTTATAATTTCATATCTATCAGCCGAAGAGCATTGTTCCCAAGTTGTTGAGAAGGTGGTCATCTAAGACCAACAGTTTCCACTTCCATCACAGGGAAGTCGACATTAGCCTTTGGTATCTCCACCAGATTTCTAGGATTCCAACTTTGGAGAATATATAAGATTAAATCCTCCATGTGGTAAACATATGGAAAAATTCAGAGTAGATGCTATGGTTGTAAAAGGTGTTGTTGGACCTGGTGCCAGGCGAGGACAAGCAGTCGATGCAGGATGTCCATTTCAAGTGGTGGTTTGAGAATTTAATAAATTTCCCACCAAGGCATGCTACTGAAGGGGGGGGGGGGGAGCACCTTATAAGCTACCAAAAAGGCCTCCGAATTTTCCCAAGGACAGAACCCTATGTAGTAAAGAGAATAATTATTGGTGAATACTGGAGGAAAGCCAATGGAAACTCTAAGGGTATATAATCAAAACCTAGAAACAATGGGTGGTTAGGTTAGTCGGGTTTATTTATACACTCATATGTGGTTGGATGCTGCCAGTCCAAGATACAAAAATGCGCGTGTGTTTGAGAACATTTATAATGGTGTCCATGCTGAGATGGGAGAGTGTGTCAGTCTTGGGATCCCAGTACTAGCCAACATGTACAATGTTCTAGGGCACAATAGCAAAGGGATGAAGCCGATGCGGGTGTGTGGACCATTACACTTATTTTATTGCTGGATAGGGGCAAACGATAGTGTTTGTGAGTATCCAAACCCCATATCCCCTGCCATTTCAAACTTCCAACAGACCATCTTGAATGTGTTGGGGAGCTTCCTAGCCAAGCTGACTTCACCGATCGCACTGAACATGGTTTGGAAGGTAGATGAATTTTTCTTCAATCTGTTCCTGCAGCCCATGGGAGTATTTATTGATGATGAACATGACATTAAGGAACATAAGTCTTATCTGTTGGATTTTTAGGGTGGAGTTTTTGTAGCACGGTTTTACCATGAGCCCGTCTGCGAGCCGTATACCACACACCACTTTACAAGGAAATTTCGGCACATACAGAGACTGACCCTACATGTTTACCTGGGGGTACACCACGAGGATCACTCATGTGTAATAAGGCAGTTTTTTATTATGTTCACAAGGGAGGATGGAAAGATGTGGAATGAAATTCCCCCACATACTTCTTCTTTTGGGATGGTGAAAGAATATGATAAGAGTTGGGAGTCATCTTACATGGGGGAGATTTTGAAGCGGAAAATTTTTTGTGTCGAAGGAGGGAAACTCTCATATCTCGAGCTGGGGTATGAAAGAAGAAAGGACACATCACGATGGAAAAAATAATGCACATTACAACAATGAAGATGTGGCAGGGCCGATGACTCCTGGACCTATGCCGAGTTGAGGGAAGGTAGTGGAAGTGGACCCGTCTCCCCCAGCCGAACAAATTCAAAGGGAAAGAATAGTTGCCAGAGGGTTTCTTAGGATGTCCATTCAGGCCCCATGGATGCAGCTACACCATATAGATATGCCTCTCGATGCCGTCTTTCACAAGGCTTGGGATACCTAGGATTTCAACAGGTAATTCTTTATCCTGTCAGAGATGTGGGATCATATTCATTTCATCAAGATGGATCAATCAGAGATTTGTCATACCCGAGCTGGTTTTTTGGTATCTCAAGCATAAGGGGAGTGATATGTCGCTAAACTGGAGGAATATGTTCACTCCAGGGGTACTCTATGTCCAATGAAGAATCAGCTGAGGGTACTTCTTAGTCAAACAATCCCACCAAAATTATCTGCCACTGATCTAAGGGAGCCCTTCCCCTTACCTGAATAATCAGAAGAGTACTCAAGGGAGGAAGATTCTGACCAAGGGAGCCCCTTAGAGGAAGGTGAGGTTGAAACCTTAGATCTAGAGGAGATTATAAAAGCTATAGAGGTAAAATCTATATCTCTCCACAACAACCCCTTTTTGGACTATCCAAATTTCATCTTCTGATATTTTTTGGGTGCAGGTGGGACTTGTATGGAAACCCATCCCCTGCGAAAAAGTGAGCTTCTTTTTGGGGTATTCATTAGGGGAGATGGTGATTGTAGATCCTAGAAGGGCTAAAATACCTAGGTCAGTTCTCCCAGAGTCTTTGGAGTTCTCAATCATATATGGGGGCCAAGTCCTTGGATCTTGTAAGCAGCGAATCAAGAACAGGACTTGTTGTTCACCCTCTATAATTCCTACTCTTTTTTAGAATTCTTAACTAATTTTTATGAAACCCAAACAAATAAAATTTGTTTATTCTTGCTCAAGAAATTATCCAGATGGCATGGGTTGCACTAGAAAGGATAACTGGAGCTCATGGTGCTTTTGTTTCCCAAAAGAGCGCTGATTATTGTGGAATGAGACACCCCTACTAATCGGACCACGATGATCATGATTCTTGAAAAGACTACTAGTGGCCCAGAACCTAAAACCATCAAGGTGGAATCTAATGGTGAGGATCATCCCGACAACATGGAGCCCATCCTTCCTAATGAAACCCTATAAGAAGATCCTACTTCTGAATTTATGGAAGTGTTTCTACAGTACGAACCAGCTGATCTTGAGGACAGGGATGAAACTACTTCTGATGAAGAGGATAGTGAGGTTGTTCATCACCAGTCCTGGAAATTGATCAACCACTTCATTGATAATAATTCTATAACAGCGTATATCAAAAATATTTGGTAACTTCACCCAAGAATGCATGAGCTAGGCATTGATGTGGTAGATGCCTGACTTCCTCACATGATCATTTGAGATTACCTTACTGAGAGGGTCAAGGAGTACACATGTGGCCTTAGTGTGGGCTGGCAGTGAGGAAGGAAATCTCCATGCAGAGGCTTCAGGAGGTTGAGCAGGAGATCCAGCACCTCAGAGCATAGATAGTTGAGCACTCTTCTTTTATTAACTCCCAAACAGAGCTTATTTCACAGTTGTTGGATCAGGTGGATAAAGAAAAAGAATGACTATTGTAGGAAACCAGTGACATGGCTCTCATCCAATCCAATAGAGATCGAGTGCTGATCAGTGCTGATAAGCTACGCCCTGTGGCCAGTGAAGAGGATAACGATCCTAAATGGTGGGAGAAAATTTTGGAGGCCACACACCAAAGAGTGGTGACACTGGGATGCTTTATTGAGGACGTAAATTCATATGATGTAGGGTCCAATCCATGGGTGTTGTAATTTACATGCACTTACAAACTTAATCTGATGCTTGTTTGCCTATTTTATGTGTGTGTATGGAAATGTTTCTACTTTCTTGTTTTTATTAGGGAATCTTGATCATGATCATGAAGTGATCAGCAATCAATCCATAAGCTCACGTGATTTCTACTTGGTGTGATAAAAAAGGGATGACTACATAATCATTCAATTTACCCATGAGAGTTCTGAATAAAATTCAAGTATCTGGGCTTCAAAAAACAACCCAACGTCTTTGAGATAAAATAAGGGTCTTTAATAGAGAATAAAGTTCTCAAAAAATACAAAACATTCTTCCTAACATACTCTAGTGCACGAGAGGAATGACACCAAGGGCGTTAGAATCAATCCAAACAAAGGGGAATGTAAAGTGTGAATCACGATACCCAATATTTAGAATACAATGATAGTGGCATGATGAAAAGGACAACAGTTGACCGTGTTCAAAACATAGTACCCATACCATGTTATCATAGAATGGGAAAAAAGAAATGAGGGAAACCTGCTGACCGCATTCAAATAGACATGGCCTAATTTGAAGTGTCCATCCAATAGCTTCTAGGATGCTGGTCCAAAACAGTAGGTGATCCTAAAGGCCAAGCATCCATTTTTGTTTGGGGGTCCCATCAGGTGTGAAAGGGGATGAGGATCTGAATAGGATGGCATGCAAATCGTGAGGTGGAGTGACGGGTTGTTCGAATGGAGTCTGACACTCTTAGAGTTACGCCATCGCAATGGAAGTACATTGGGTGAGCATATCGGTTTGAATCATGATCAGACCTATTTATATATGGGAACTATCTAATGAGGGCCTAGGATGGCTTATAGTTTTATATTGTTCAAATAAGGATGATCAACTAAGATCTATCAAGAGAGGTGTGTGGAGCGGTTTTTGCAAACCCAATCTAAATGAGGACAAAATTCCACACCACACCACATACATCTAGGAGAACCTAGGCCAAGAGGAGGTAGTAGGTATTATGGTGATGCATCTAGACCTAGAGGTGAAGTACCTGTATTTCACTACGTATCTCAAATGGGTGAGAATCATGCCACACATAGTTCTGAATGTGGCATGACAAATAGACAATACCAAAAAGGGGAATCATCTTCACAAATGAGGACACCCTATGGCTTATCCATACATAGGACGAGTGATAAAGGTGCAGTTTAATGTCATACAGTATGGATGAAATAGATATTAGGTTATGGTCATAGAGCTCAGACCACAAGGATGTGTAGGTTTTCCATGTAAGCATAAATCTTACTCAGATCCCTAAGCCCACATGATCCATGCTCAGTGTGGGAAACAAGGGTAGAGAAGATATTTACTGCACGTCAAATAACATCATAGGGGATGAGGGTGTGGAGTCCAAGGTGTACCCACAACACCGGTTCATCCTATCAGTGAACAAAGGTGGATGGAGGGATAACACCAAGGGTGTCGATATTTTGTTTGAATGTGATGGAACAGAATGGGATGTGAATCAAGAAACCAATATTCAGGGCCTAATGGTGTTGGAATACTGATGGAGGATGACTATTGACTGAATTCAAAGAATAGTATCCATGTCGTATGACCTGGGATGGGAAAAAACAAGTGAGGTTAGACCGCTGACCAAATTCGTGACACAGGACGTGTATCCGATGTCGTTAAAGATCTTCCAGGACATTGGACCAAGATGGTTGGTGAGACTTAATGGCATGAGACTAGGCTATTAGGGGTTTCTTTCAGATGTGAAAGATGATGGAGACCCAAACAAAGGTATGTGTAAGCTTGGATATGGAATGAAATCATGTCCACACATAACCCAACACTCTAGGTCTTAAACCACAGTGCATTGAAGCACATTGATGAGGCGTATCAGAGGTTGGGGGGTCCAATTATGAGTGGAAAACTAGAGGAGGTGAGTGTAGAAATTGGAAAATGGGATGAAAAACCAAGGGCTAGAACCGAGGTGAAATTCCATGGCATTCCTATAGATCTTATAAGGATGGAAATCAATCCATACATAGTTCTTATAATTCCATGCAGTTTAATGTCGTGCGGTAATGAAGATAAAGGAAGAGGGATCTCAAAATAGGAGCATGTATGGTGTGAAAAAATGACCCAAATTGAATGAGGAAAAAAGAAGTCCCATATTCCACACCATTTACAATTCTAGGAGAGAGATCTTTGCCAAGGGGCTGAGAGCAAGAGAAGATGATCTTAGAGCTGGACCCAAGGTGAATTGCCTAGGTGTTCCTACATATCCTATAAGGATTGTAACCAAGACATACGTAGTTATTTACATTCCGTGTAGTATAATGTTATACAGTAATGATGATAAGAAAAGGGTGAGAAGTATCTAAAAAAGAAGGGGGTGTGCATGGCATGGAAAAATGGCCCTATGTGAATGAGGACAATGAAATCCACACCACACCACACACTCCAAAGAGGGAACTTGGGCCAAGGGTCCCAAAAAAGGATTAGGGACCTAGGGTGGGACTTGAGATGAAATTGTTGGGGCATTCCTATGTACCACAGAAAGATGAGAATCAAGCCATATCTAGTTCTTAAAATGCTGTGTAGTTTAAAGTGACACATTGAGGACACAAAAAAAAAGAAAGCGGTGACCCAAAAGGGATTTGCGTAGTGTGATGAGGCAAACCCAATGTGAATGAGGACTGAAGGAGTCCACAACACACCATGCACTCCCAAGTGGGTTCTTAGTCCAAGGGGCTAGAAAAGGTCGAGGGACCTGGACTGGACCTGGGGAGAAATGATCGGGGGTTCCTACAAATTTTATAAGGATGACAATCAAGCCATATGTTGTCCTTGAAGTGATGTGAAGATTATCGTCATGTGGCTAGGACATATATGAGAGGGTCATTCCTAAGGTAGGTACATGGTGGGGCTAATGCAAATACAACATTAATTAGGAAAAAGAGGCCTCATTCCACACCATAGAATCCCAGAGGGATCAGGTCCAAGAAACCGAATGAAAAAAAGTTTAAATTACAAAGTTTGGGGATGGTCTCGAATAAAAAATGTCCGGGAGTTCCGACATTTCTCATAAGGATGAGAATCAATCCACATGTAGTTCTAGCGTTATTTCATGCAGGTCTGACCCATGCACAGGAAGGAGAGATATTGAATGTGTCTTGTTTGTTCTTTTCTACCTTAGTTTTTTGAGCGATAGACTACAAATGAGGAGTCTATTTGTCACTGTGAGAATCAATCAATGTGTAGTCCTTGGAAAATATCATGGTTTATGACTGATTCCAAATATGGTGCCCTCTCTGGGAAGGATTCCACAATGCGGTGCTATTTTCCCGTCATCTAGCCAAGACGATAATATCATAGTTTAAGGTCGTATGATAGGACAAACCCATCAATTTTAGAATCATGTGGAAAGGACACAATATTTTATATTTATGCAAGACTGTGCAGCATATCATAGGGTCATATGGTCTGGATGAGAGATATATCAGTTTAGGTTCATAGAGCTCGAACCTCCTTGCAGTTTAAAGTCATGTAAGATGAAATTGATCTTAGATTTAAGGTCACAGAACATAAACCATCGGGAAGGTCCAAAGGGGCCAAAAATATTGAGGTACCTAGGGCTAGACCCACAGACGACATGTCTAGGTGTTCCTATATTTCTAATAAGGATGATAATCAAGTCATATGTTGTTCTTAAATGTCATACAGTTTAACGTCATACGATGATGACATAATAAATGAAAGTGGTGACCCAAAAGGGATGTGTGTAGTGTTGTAAGGAAAACCCAATGCGATCGAGGACCAATGGAGTCCATAACACACCATGCACTCCCAAGAGGGTTCATAGACCAAGGGGATAGGAAAGGTCAAGGGACCTAGGCTGGACCTGGGGAGAAATGCCCAAACATTCAAACATATCTCATAAGGATGAGAATCAATCCATACAAAGTTATTAAGTGATGTAATGATGATGTAGATATTAGTTTATGTTCATATATATCAGACTATGTGGAATGCATACTACCTATAGTTTAACGTTATACTAGATGAGTGCTTGTTGGTTTTATGTCCTTCAGCCCAGACATGTCATGTAGTTTAACGTCATGCGGTGAAGACAGTGTGTGTTATACTAAGAGAGGTAATTCTTGATGAATTTATCATTGGTGGGAGGGGTAATACTCCCACCATCCAAGGTTACCAAGGAGTATGCATCATTGGGGTAATCTTTGTGGATAATATATGGCCCCTCACATTTGGGCTACAACTTTGGTGGTTTCCTACCGGGTATCATTAGTGTTTTGAGAGCCAATAACATTTCACCCTAAATAAATGAGTAAAGACAAAATTCCTTGCAGAAATCTCTAGCTATCTTATTTTGATGCCTCTTTATATTTTATAAGTCACATAGTTGGTTCTCATTAAGGACCTCTAATTCATCCAAATGGATTTATGCTACTCTATCTAGTGTCTTCTTATCATAGATGGTCATGCGAATAGATGGAAACTGAATCTCAATGGGTAAGACCACATCTATTCTATATACCAAGGAATAAGGGGTCACCTAGGTGGAATTACGAGTCATCATTCGATAACCCCATAGTGTGTTGGGGACCTTCCCCATCCAACATTTGTTATTTTGACCAAACATCTTCTTCAAAATATTCGAGAGGGTTACGTTGAATTCCATGATCTGACAATTTTTTTTTGCATGATAGAGAGAGGTATGGTTAGAATGGATATTCTAATTGGCATAGAATTTCCTAATTTTTCCCCTCGGAAGTTGGTGCCATTATCAGTGAAGACTTCATGAGGGACTCTAAACCAAAGGATTATATTGGAGCTCACGAAGTCAATGATGTAACAGGCCTTGACCTCCTTCATCAGAATTGCCTCTACCCTATTGGGAAAGAAATATATAGTGGTAAGGATGAACCTACATTGGCGGGTTGTCACTGGTGGATATATCCAATGGCTCGAAGGCCTTCATTTTTTATTGATTTTGATAATCCACCTTTCAAGGGATGAGGTGGAACCCTTACAAGGCATGTAGGCGTATGTATTATATGGCCCGTAGGCCTTAGAGAAATTCATTACCCATAGGATTCAATCATTAAATACAACCCAGACTAACTACTTGGAACTGCCTCTCCCTAGTATCTTCATCGTGAAATCATCTCTCCACCTTCGCATGGCTTTTTTCTAGGCTTTCCCGTGAATGCATAGGATTTTCTTGATGGTATGTGCCATACCCTCTCATTCTTGCAATCTATTTAGCTTTTGATATGGTGAAAGCTCCTTGCTCCTCCTCTTTCTGAAGCTTGTTCCTTGTAGGTTGTCTAGTTTTCATCTGCACTTAAGGTGCCCAGAATGCCTTGAGGTGGCCCGAAGGCCTTAATGACCGGAAGACCTGGGTGGCCCGAAGGCCTTAAAGGACTCAGGGACCAAATCAGTGGCCGAAGGCCCAAATGGGAGAATATTTCCAGCTACTACAGTGTGAAATATTTCCTACTACAGTACCTGCACAGTTTTTCATAGTTCCTGCTACAGTACTGCTACAATACCGGAAATTATCCTCTGCCTGGATTTGATCTTGGGTCTCCTGGATGCACTTAAGGACTCCTCACCAACTGGTCTGAGGGTCATGTGCATCACTGGGGGTTATGGTCCCACAACATCAAGTCCTCAAGCTTCAAAGGGTCAAGAATATTTGGTTGTATGAAGAGGATCTAGCAGTCAATGCACAAAATTGGCATGTATATGACATGTGTGGTGCTTCTTAGTGAACTCAATATAGTGATGAATCATGTTGGTCTAGAAATATCCATATCTTAGGATATGATGAGAGAGCTTTAGGACTACCTGATGAGCTCCACATGAACCTAAATGATCTTCCTACATAACCTGGGTGATCTCATTTCCTTGAATATAACAAAGAATAACCCCATCAAACCCACATTTATATTGGATCTAATCGAATCTAGGACCTCTTTAGAGGGTGGATTTCACCACACGCTGACAGATTTGCTCTAGTTCAGCTTGCTCTACCTAGAGATTGTCATTTTAGAGGTACTCGACGAAAGAAGCTATCCAATCTAGGGTCCCTTCCTATGTTATGGTAGGGGGAATTGGGGGTCCTGATGTGGAGGTATCAGCAGTAAGGTGGATTACTTGTTGGATATCATTATCATCTAGAGTGATGAGAGAGATGCATCTTTGATGCGCCACATGGATAATCAGATCATCCAGGTCAAGTTCTACAAGGGATACGGTGAGGTTGGCCAATGTATCAGCTTGTTCGTTCTGTGACCGGTGAACACGAGTATCTTCTTGAAGATTAGGGAAACATGCCATCAGTTGACAAGAACATTCTAATAGGGGTACGAGTTCTAGATTCCTGGAAATGTAGTCACTGTTGATCTGCTTGATGACTAACTATGAGTCCCCCTTCACATGTTGATGGGGAACGTCAATCTCAAGAGCCAGTTCAAGGCTGGTGATGAGGGCCTGATACTCTGCCTCGTTATTCGTATAGACTTCCAACAATAATAATGAATAGGGAAAGATGGCATATGAGGATGTAGTAAAGATGATCCCCAAGATCACCCTATTGAGCTTGTGCTCATTGAGCCTTCTTCCAGTTGGGTTTCATGAGGCTCCATCAAAATTAATCTACCAACATGGTACAACCTGATATAATGAATGAATGGATTAATTTGGGAAGTCGAAATCCAATGACTGCTCTGCAGGATTTGGGTGGGAGACAAGAAATTTTGAAAGCACCTGACCCTTGATAGCCTTCTGAGGGAAAAACCTAATGTTAAACTATTGAAGGATGACTACCCACCGAGCTAGACCGCCTGTCAACATGGGGTGATTTAGGATATAGTTCAACAGATCCACATGGGACACCAGCTATTTCTTGTGGTGTTTCAAGTAATGTCATAACTTTTGTACCACGAATACCAGTGCACGGAATCTATTCTCGATAGATGTATATCCGGTATCTGTATCGAGGAACATGTAGCTGAAGTTGTATTGACTATTTTCTGTACCTTCTTTGTTCTTATGGATAAGAAGGGCATCGAGAGACCAGTCTAGAGAAGTCATGTAAACTATCAATGGATTCCTGGGGATGGGTGGCATCAACATTCGAGGTTGGAGAAATTACTTATTTATTCCCTAGAAGGTAGTATTTCATTCCATATCCCACTGATAGACAATGCCATTCTTCATGAGATGAGAAAAGGGATTACGCATTCCAGATGAATTTGTTATGAATCAGCATATGTAGGCTAATTGGACTTGAAAACCTTTGATCTCTTAGTGGTTTATCAGAGGGAATATTTTATGGATGGATTTAATCTTTTTCAAGTCGACCTCAATGCATGTGTATTTGAAAAAGAAGCTGATAAACTTTCCATAGGTAACCACGAAGCCACAATTCAAGGGGTACATCTTTAGATGGAGGGAGAAGATGAAGCCAAACACTTTCTCATTATCAGCAAGATGGTATTGGAATTTGTGGGATTTGACCACCAAATCGTCCACATAGCATTCCACCAATGTCCTGAGGATTGGATTGAATATGCGGTGTAGGGAATATTGATAGGTGGAACCTACATTTTTTAGGTTGAAAGGCATCACCTAGTAGCAGAAAGTACCTTGTGGTTCCCTAATGGCTATTGAATCGTCATCCCTAGGGGGCCTTCAAAGTTGTTTATACCCAGAATAACCATCCATGAAGGAGAGAGCCTGGAAGCCAGTAGTGGTGTCAATCAACAGTTCTGTCATATGAAGTGTAAAATCATCCTTCAGACAGTGATGGTTGAGATCCTAGAAGTTGATGCAGACTTTGATCTGCCTATTCTTCTTCCTGATTGGGAATACTGTTATCTAACCATTTGGGGCACTGGACTTCCTTGATGAAGTTTTCTTTAATAAGATTATCACCTTCGACATCGACCATGGAACCGTGAGAGGGGTGCATCTTTATAGGTGGTTGATTGAAATTGCAATGATTAATTGGGAGACTGATATAGTGGACAACAATCTAAGGATATAGCCCTAACATCTAATCATAGATCTAGGAAGAAAAATTGTGATGCTTCTTCAAAAAATCTTCAAACTAATGTAGTTATTCATTAAACATGGCTGCATTGATCATTATTGGTTTTGGGATCTGTCACGGTACTGAGATTTACTTATACCAACTTGTAGATGGTGGTGGAGACTCATTTCTAAATTTTGGGAGGGGCATCTTCCAAATCTTCAACATCATCCATAGCACAAGGATCATTTGGAAGGGGGTAATTCTTCTAATATAATTGGCCATGTCGGAACACTGGTACTGGCCTGAGTGGCCATGGAATCTTCATCGGGAGAATCTGGCACTAGTGAGACCATGGAAACAAAAGCTTTTGATCCAATTCTATCAAGACTTCAACCCAGGGGACATGTTTGATAATATCAAAGTTGTAATTGAACGTTTTCATGATCTGGTTCAACACTGCTCGGTGGAATAAACATGTATGATCTATCACTGTTCTCATGGGGCACACATCCCAATACCTCACTGGGGTAGGTTGCTCCAGGATCACTCAAGCTTGATTTGTGTATGAATATGTGGTGATCTTTCAGTGATCCTATGTCTTGGGAGAGTGATTCCTGCACTGTCTAGAGAAAACAATGCATTGTCCCATGTTCGGGGTCATGGCTTCGAACCGAGGAATAGGGAGAATGAATGCATCATCCAAATCCATCTATGGTTCAGTGGCATCAGTGGAGTGCTCAACATCATTAGTTTAAAAATGATTTTATATGGTTTTTTAGTAATCGACATCCAAGTTACAGGCTTCACAGGAAGAAAAAGGAGAAGAATCATCTTGGAGTATGCCCACTCGACTATTGAGGGAGTATTTGAGGCAATAGTGATATGAGGAGGGAACTATTTCATGTAAGTGGAGCCATAGTATTCTTATCAGTGCATTGTAGTTAGTGTCCTGTGAGACAACCATAAACTCAGTGATATAAATTAAGCCACCAAACTATGTCTTCAGACAAATCATGTCGAGTGGTGTCTATTCTTTTCGGTCACACCATTGGATCTTTAGGTCTGAAGGACTCAAGTCTGCTTCAGATTGTCTTAGATTGCATAGCGTTTGTGTGGGGATGAGATTAATCCTAGAACCTATGTCTACGAGACAATGATGAAATTCTAAGCTACTAAGATGGCATATGATATACAACGGGTATATATGCCCCTGGATAGGAGAACCCTTATCTTCTCCCGAAAATTAAATAATGGCCCGGCATTCTGCATGTTCAGTTGCCACAACATGAATGGATTATGAGGCTTCCACCTCTATTTCAAACTAGAGGGGATTCTAAAAGAGTTCACAAGGTATTCATGCACTTCTTCTGACATGAAAAGGGCCTCAAGGATTGAGAGAATTGAAAGAATACTGGAAAGGTGTTTAATCACATCATACATTCTTGATAGATGCATGATTCTACCGCCAGGAGGTCGCTATGTGATTGGAGGTATGATGGGCACTGCTGTAGGTCTTACTGGAGGGATCTGGCTGGTGTTAGGAGTATCTCAATACTCATTGGTTGAAATACACGAAATAGCTATGGGAAAAGGGCCAGATAACTAAGATTTGGCCTCAGCTGAATGTGAAAGATAATAACCTGGTCGCAGCGGATCTTCTTGATTAGGAAATACATACGGTGGTGGAGGTGAATATGAAAAGACGGGATGTGAGGATTGTATGTTCTGAGCTCTGCGCTAGGCCTACTATCTGGTCTCGGTGGAATGCAAGGCTTGAATGGAATCACAATAAAATGAAACTTGATGATTCACATATCCATTATTGCCTCAACGTTGGCATCAAATAAGGGTATTACGAGGATCTTCCTGGAGTTCTTCATCATCAGGAACCATGTAAGGATTTACCATCTCGATGGTGTTTACCAAAGCATACTCCTGATCATAACATGAAGAATCCTCCACTGTCAATCTGATCCTGGGGGAGATTCTCATTTTTGGGGGCATGAAATCGTTGAGAGTACGGTACGCCAATGGCATCAGTGGGGAACTTTTCTTTCCCTTGCATCGATGACACTTACCTTCCTTGGATGACAGTACATGAGAAGATAATGCAGAAGTAGTAGATAGATGTGACATGGTGTCCTCAGCGAGGTAAGACTGATTCCAACAAGCAAAGATGATACCATGGGTGCAAGCGATTACTCGGTGATCCATTCGGTCATCATAAATTTGGGACCCATGAGTAGTAACTTGTTGCCACTCACCCTCGCTATCATTATATAGGCTTAGAGACAGACACACCCCTTGTGTCGGGGCTGGACACCATCTGATTATGTTATTATGTGCTCAGTCCTAGAGAAAATCCTGGAACACATAAGACTACTTGAGGGTGTATCCAAGGAACTAGTGATAAGGGAAATAGTTGGGGTGATCTACGAGATCATCCTCTTTGATTCTCCTGTATTCTGGGAACAACAGGATTCCTTGCTTTAAGGCACTTTGTAAGTATTTGGGAACCTGTGCCTCATTGAATGAGTAGGTGCAGTTTCTTCTTTCTAGAAAAGGGACTCTTGGATCCTAACCCTATCAAGGAGGAAAATCTTGATGAGGAGGAGAGAGCTGATTTTATCACTGAGGCGGAGGTTGTGTATTATGTGATAGTGCCTGCCAATTCTATAGTGGGAGATTTTGGGTTGGAGGTTGATCCTGAGCCTGAACCTATGGTGGTGGTCTTCTAAGAGGCTGTTGGGGGTGGTTCAGTAGGAAACAATTCTAGCTATGTAGGTGCTTCTATCTGTTCCACAATAGCGGTTCTTCTTACAGGGTTTATTAGAGGCAACAAACGTTCCTGCTTTGCTTGCTGCAAGGCTTCTTCCAGACACTGCACTTTGTCATAGGAGTCTCAGAACCCACACGAGTAGTTATTTTTGATGAGATAAAGTAACATCTTAGTATTAAAATTCTTTACACACATTGTCAGTTATTGTTCTTGAGTTAGCAGTATATCAAGAGAGTATATGAGACCCTTCCACCGGGCAACAAATTCTGATACTCGTTCACACGACCTCTGCTTTTACTTGAACAGGTCTACGATACTCGTATTTTGAGTGGTGGAACTGAAAAAGTAGTGAAATTTCCTATGAATATCCTCCCAACCGGCTTAATACCCAATGGGTAATTGGTTTTACCAGATGAACGCGGGCCCTTCCAGTGTCTATATGAAGAACCAAAGTTTGGTGGCTCCCTGTTGCACTGGAGTTCCCAACATGGGATCGCACCTCAAAATGAATTGGGAAAGGTATTGAAGTGGGTTTCTAGTCCCATTGAAAGGGGGAAATGTTGGATTCTCAAAACTTGGAGGTGTTTCATGTCATCCACACATGCCGGATATGGCTTACCATAAGGTGGATCACCACCTGTCGGGTTTCAATAGCCTCGAGGAAAGCGATGAGGGCGTACATCAGATTATCCTAGCGAGGATTCCAATATTGATGAGGGTACCTACCCACCACTATGTTAGCAGGATCTTAAATGTGATAAGAGATCCCTGTATCTTATGGAGTGGTTGTTGGAATGACTCGAGGAGCCACTGGGGGAACAAACTGAGGAGCGGCCTGTGGGGAAACCGAAGGGAACATCCTACATAGCTGGGTCTCAGAGAAAATTCTCGTGAAATTATTATGGATTAGGTGAAACATATCATGGTCACTTGCAATAAATATCAGCCTCTACCCTATCCAGACGGATAGGGTTATCAAGGTCGATAAAAGGTAACTCACCAGGGGGAAGTTGTACATGCCCCTACTATCCTGACCAAGGGTTACCATAATCTGCTCATCGTTCCACAATGCACTTGGAAAGGTGCTTGTTAACCATCTTTTTATGCTCCATGAGATACTGATGTAAAGTAACATTTTCTGGGTCCTCTTCCATTTTTTGTGCTGAGCTAGACGGGTCAGATGGTTTAATGACCTCAACCGATTCTTTTGTAACACCCCAAGCTTCCTCGGTATGTTTCCTTTCGAATAATGCAATGACGTGCATTATACGCAACTTCGAGATTTTAACACACCACAACCAATCAAACTAGCCGTTATGAATAGTAATACCTACTTTTTGAAATTATGTATATTTTATATTTCAAAATGGACTTCATTTTTGGATTCGGAATATCGAATTTAGCCTAAGGTGAAATTTTGGTACTTTTCGGATAACTTTCATATTTTGATGAATAGTGAAAATTACTAAATTTTAATTAAAAACAACTTTTTTAATCAAAATAATTAATAGTGATAAATTGTGAATTTGAGTGGTTATAAAGTATATTTATAATATATTTTTACCAATTAATATAATTTTGGTCATTGGACATAATTTTACAATTAAACCGAACATAAACAAGTGTCAATCTTTTGATAGTTATTATCTCTTAAAAACACGCTTTTTGTTTTGACAGCGGGAATTAATTTTAAATTAATTTCTGCAACTTCTGTGTTTTGAATTTAGAAAAATGGATTCCATATTTGGAATCAGGATGTCCAAATTGTGTAAATAGGTAACTTTTATTTTTAGACATTTTGAATAATTACTGCGGTAAATATTTTATTTACCATGGTTAAGGGTAAATCCGGTAAATAAGGGTTAAACCAAATAATATTATAATAATACTAAATTACCCTAAAACGTGTCTTAACCCTATTGGTTGATACATGGTCGACCATGGTCATCTTTGGGTCAATTTTGGGACCCCATGGATCCACTTGTAAGTGATAATGACACTTTATATTAATTAAGTTAAAATGAATACAAAAATGACACAAGCATATATCTTTTAGCAAAACAATTGTTACATAGGGTTATATATGTTGGATTTTAGATTATAAATATTCATTAGAAAGATAAAAAGATTTTCTACATAATTATATTTTATTTATAATTTTTAGACATTAAATAATTTATTTTATTTATGACACAATGATGATGCAGTAATTACTAAAAGAGTAGAAAATTAACATAATTGATATTATAAATACCCAAATAATTATAATATGAAACTTTTAATGAATTAAACTAATTTTATAGGATAATATGATATATTAGGATTGATATATTTGACTTTGTTCGAAGTAATCAATCTGTTATGAGTTTCACAAAAATCAACTAGTGAATAGTGACAAAATTGACATAAAAGAGTTCTTAAAACAAATATTATATTATTAATTGATATTAAATTCCTAAAAATCTAAGGTTCGGCCAAGAGACTTATATCATGATAGGTTCATCATTAATGGACCACTTGGGGGTCTCTTGGATGTATATAGTAAGTTTATTAACCATATTATATAAAAATACAAAGAGACATTGTAAAAGTGAAACTAATTAACTTAGTGTTAATACTTAAAGATAAGGTTAATATAAGTACCCAAACCTTTCTAAATTCTATTGGTTGAGTTGTTTTCGACCCATCCCCACCTTAACCTTTGAATAGTCAACTTTGGAGCCATTAGAAACCGAATATTAATTTATTATAAATTAATATTTCTAGCTTTTCCAAAGGTACCCCTCACCCCTCTTATAAAAAGGCACTCCTCCTTCTCATTTCTTCACACCTCTAAAGCCTTTTGGTTCGGCCAAACTCTGCCCAACTACTCTCCCAACATCCCTAAATACAACCTACAGGCCTTAGTTTGATCAGAAAGCCAACCTAAGGAGCCCTTTTGATCAAATCAAAAGGAAGAACCCGAAGAAGAGGTAATGTTTTCACCACCCTTTTCCAAGTTCATTTCTTCTTCCACTTCTTCTTCCTTTGTTGTTACCATTCTAAAATAATAACTCCAGTATCATTTATATACTGTGATGTTATTATAAATATGGTACAACCATATTCAGTATTTTATCCACCCTTTGAATAACATGTCACCATACGTGCGTACGTACGGCTTACCGTCTCCACGTCGTGGTGTAATTGTTATTCAATATAATATTATTTGGATGGGTATAATAATGATGTGTAACTCATGTAAATAAAAAATATAACATGTTACTGATTCTGTATATATGATATACCATCCATTTATATATTATTTTAATATCAAAAGAATGATATTGTCGCTCGTGCGTATGTACGGACTACCGTCTCCACGAACGCGATGAGATTCATTGTCCATCATATCCATTCAATTATAATTATAATTTTATGATTTAAAAATAGTATCTAAGGACTTGATATCATTCTGGATATGAATAATATACATCCCATTAATAATGAATATGGCTCACATAACAAAGAATATAAAGTAAAATGAACCCGTTAACACGCTAAATGACGATAATTCTAAGATATTATTAACAAATCAATGTTAAAAAAATCATATATGATATCATATTAAAGTAAATGATTCTTGTATTATTCAATAACAATTATTTCACCATTATACAGGAGGTAAACCTACCATCGACCAAGGAAAAAGTACAAAGTAAGGGATTTTCTTATCTCACTTTCAATTCCGTGAGATTTCCATTGTTCGCCACTAAATTATTGAAAGTGGTGTATTGTGTACTGCCATTTGATATATATTATCATGATTCTATTTATATTCATGTTATTCTGTAAATCATTTGGTGGTTATTAACTTTTGTCCATACGACTCAGTTGATTAACGTGGTAAGGGGTTTCTTAACTCACTCTTAAATTCGTGAGAATTCCATTGTTCACCACTTAATTATTGTATGTGGTGTATGTGTACTGCCCATGATTGTATTCATTGTGTAATATAATTTAATTTATGGGTATTTACATCATCATGTTATGATGCTTCTTTCGTGGGTGTATGTTTTGTAAGTTACCTAATCGATAAGGGAATTTGAGATTTCAATTTCCACTCATTTGGCTTTACGCATATTTCATTGCTTATATTACCCCAAGATTATGTGTGGAATCACTATTCATTTGATTATGCCATAATTTCCACTCCACTTCCTGTGGATATACTTTTGATACACATAATCACTCCATTGATAATTCTCAATTCATTGATATGAACTTGATAAGAGTAATTTTAACTCATTCACCATTTGTTGAGTTAAACATCCAATTTGTTGGAGTTGTTTTTACAGGACTATGTGTGAATATCCTTTGATTGTTTTACACTGAATATCCAATCATATTTAGTGTATTTATATTTTTCACACATAATTATGTCGTTGATTTATCCTTAACCTAAGGATATGGCCTTTATGAGAGATTTCATCTCAATTTATATTCCATTGAGACTTCTTTGTTGATATACACCAAATCACTTTTATGTGGTGTATATAATGTACTTTGACATAGTATATCATGAATCCCTTTATTCTCATGATATTACAAAGTTTTGATTACCACAATTATTTGTATTCAAGTGTCTCTTTTGGTTGGAATCTCTAACTAAAATACCATTTTTAAAATGATTTAAAGACTTATTCATCTAAATCATTCTCATTAATGTCCATGTTTTAAAAAATGGTTTTAAGGATTTATTTATATGGACATTAAAGTTTAAAAATTAAAACTCCTTTTAAAAAGTTTCAAAGTGGTATGGGACACTTTGATTCAAAAATCTATTTTTGAATGTCTTCTTGACAAATAGTGTGACTTTTAAATGTTTTCAAGAAAAGGGGGATATTTCTCTCAAATAGTTTTGATGATTATTTTCATCTATGTCAACATCCTTCATTATTCTTGATTGAGGTCAATGTGATACAATACAATCTTCCATATTGTATCGAATGAGTTATGTTTGACTGTGGATGTGCTATTTTTTATACCATTCATGGTTTGTGGTAAAGTATTGACATTTCGTATGCTAGTTTTAATACGAATGTTTATTTTATGCTTAAACCTATTCATATGAGGAATGCATTGGACTTAATAAGTGACGGGTGGAGCCCGCTATAGCTCCTCGATGCATCAGTAGGTCTCATGAGACAATCTAGTGTCTTGGCACAAGGCCTTGGCAAAATCTTATTTGTAGTCTTGGCATGAGGCCTTGGCTATGTGGTTATGACAGTCTGGCATTATGCATTCCATCATTATGAAAGTGGTTATTGATATTGCATGTGATCATTCGACTAGTAGAATATTCATGTGAGTAAGTAAATGGCATTATTTCATTTTACCTTCACAATTTTATGCTGAAGTTCAAATTTAAAAGGCTTTTGTTTTAGTTATAAATTGCCTTAAGTGTTTATGCTTAATTATGAAAGCTTCTGCTATAATGTTATCCTTACTGAGCATCTGAGCTCACCCCTTTCAATGTTTTATTTTTCCCAGTATTATGAAGAAGTAATTTATGAATGACCTGCAGGGATAGTATGAGGGGATATGAAGACAAGATGTTTTTTTATGATGTAATGTAAAAATTTATGAATGTATCTAGTTATTCCAAGGCTACTAAACTAATCGGTCTTTCGAGACTTGATCTTTCTCATGATCATGCCAATGTTATGTAATAATGCACCGACTCTAGGTAATTAGGGTCGGGGCGTTACAGTTGGTATCAGAGGAAGTTTAGTACAAACCTTGGAAGCTAGATTTAGATAAACTCTGATTAGAGCACATAGACCTAAGATGAACTTTGAAGATTAGTATAAAAGAACTTCCTAGAATTTTGGTATTGTAGAGATTTTGTGAGTTTTCTGAGCAATACATCCCTGTCTGGATACGAGCAGGTAGAGGCGGCTCTGGCACAGATGTACCTAGGGGTAAAACCCGAAAACACCGCTTTGAGCTAGACTCGAACGGGAACTGGTGCACGACAACGGGCCTTGCTGCACTCTTGGTTACGACACTCCCGGGGGATATGCTTAGGATAATTTACATTTTCTTTACAAACCGATTTAAGTAATATATATATAAGATGAGAGTAAATGACCTTGGTTAATCCTAATATGTTTCAAATTGAGAATATGGTGACATTTTAATCTCTAAATGATTTCACGACTACTATTACTCACACAATACTTTGTGGTTTTAGTCAATGGCTGGATTCCAAGGAAGTCATAGTGACTTTGAGAATGATGTACAAGGTGGGAACGGTGGTGGCAATGAGCAACAAAATGGAATGTTGATAGGCGTAAAAGATATCGTCTTTATGCCAAATCAGTTTTCCAAAAATATGATCAACAACATATATATTAACCAACTCCCAGACTCAACAAGGAAGAGAAAGGTGATAAATGATAAGAGCTCCAGCAATGGAGACCATGGAGAAAAGAACCCTCAATTTTCATCATGCAGGAAATGTGGAAAGAGACACCCAGGAAAGTGTCTCAATGGGACAACGAAATGTTTTACGTGCGGGAAGGAAGGACATAAAGTAAAGAATTGCCGAAGAAAAATGAAGAGTAATGTGGAAGAAGATAAAAATGGTCCCAAGAGTCCATTTACAGTCATTTGCCGTAAATGTAGGGGACCTGGCCATTACCCGAGTGAATGTCCTATTCTATAGGATATTTTCTTGGTCAAAGAAGAAGCTATGTGGGAATAAATGGTTGGAGAAATTTTTAAAAAGTATTAGCACTCCTTGTTGATGGGTTTACTATGGAATAATTTTCTCTTGTATTTGTAACCCCGTAGTTTGCCATGTGAGAATGATATTTGAGGAAGAATTGTCTCTTCTCTTGTGGATATAGGTATAAATAACCATTTGGTTTTATATGATCATTGGGGTTTGAGAGAATTATAAGTTATTCTAATTTGGGATGAAGATTCAAGGTATTATATAACATTTGTGGTTAAATTTATGATATAGTATTTTGAGGAATTTGTCTCATTTTGGCAATATTATAAAATATAGTTTTTGAAAAAGGACAACACGTAGACCGTGTTACAACCCGTCGCGTCGGACAAAGCTATGGGAATCGAACCCACAACCAAAGTGCGATTGGGATTTATCGCCTACCACTGGACTACGTGAAGTCCCTGGTTAGTGTGACTTTTTTTTTAGTTAAATGATTTTATTGATCAATAATAAGTTGATTTGGGTTCTTATTTCATATCAAAAGAATACCCTTGGTATAGGAAAATGATTTGGTGAATAAGTGATAAATGTTATTTTGGAAGATGTTCGCTTTGTTGGGAACACTATATGCCCAAGGAAAATAGAATACTATGGGGTTTCATTTGTGGAGTAATGATAGATTTTTATCTACGTTTTTATTGTGGATTTATAGTGATTTGGGTTATTTATGGAAATGATTAACCTATAATAGAGAATATGAGATTAGGTTAATTACTTTTGAGTATGTGACTTTAAGAGTATCTGATGTCATTTGGAGATACAATTTAACATGGGAGACTACATAATCAAATTCTTCTATGTTTTCGGTTTCAATATTAGTTTGGATTATATTAAAGGATTTTAAGGACAATTGGTTATTGAATGGTATCTATTTAACTTTGGGGTATTGTTGGTTTAATTTTAGAAATTAAGATTAGTGCATATTTATCTCAATGAATATCCTTTTGGGAGATCATTAGATCATTCACTGACCATTTTGGTTTTGATTAATCTTCAAAGACAATGTAAATATATGGTTTATCCTTCATGGATCATGTGATTCTATATAAGTTTATTCTAGCTCTTCCAGTGTGACCAAGTCTTCTTGAATACTCATCGTTTAAAAAAAAAATTGAGTTAGTGGTGGATATTTATTAAAGAATGAAAATCTACTTAAAATGTAAGTATATCTCATAATGTTCTTAGTCAATATCATAAATGAATTCCTCTTCCTTATGTAATGTAACTTAAAAAAAATGTTGTCCGTTTACTTTTCTACTAGGAGACTAATGGGCGTTTGTCCCAACACAAGTTTGTGGTTTTCTCATTGTTAACTTTATCCTGATCATGATTTCTATCCCTCTCCATCAGAACTTGACACTTAGTTTATCATCCATATCCATGTTTTCTTACATGGAATCCTAGTATGGGTTATCTTGGATGACCCTTATACCTCTCTTTCTTTCTTTTAAAGTGATAGTTTTATTGACTCTTTTTCCGATGTGGGACTTTACATTATATTCCCAAGCAAAATTTTAAAAATTGCGAGGACGCAATTTATTGAAGGAGGGGAGAATGTAACACCCCAAGCTTCCTCGGTATGTTTCCTTTCGAATAATGCAATGACGTGCATTATACGCAACTTCGAGATTTTAACACACCACAACCAATCAAACTAGCCGTTATGAATAGTAATACCTACTTTTTGAAATTATGTATATTTTATATTTCAAAATGGACTTCATTTTTGGATTCGGAATATCGAATTTAGCCTAAGGTGAAATTTTGGTACTTTTCGGATAACTTTCATATTTTGATGAATAGTGAAAATTACTAAATTTTAATTAAAAACAACTTTTTTAATCAAAATAATTAATAGTGATAAATTGTGAATTTGAGTGGTTATAAAGTATATTTATAATATATTTTTACCAATTAATATAATGTTGGTCATTGGACATAATTTTACAATTAAACCGAACATAAACAAGTGTCAATCTTTTGATAGTTATTATCTCTTAAAAACACGCTTTTTGTTTTGACAGCGGGAATTAATTTTAAATTAATTTCTGCCACTTCTGTGTTTTGAATTTAGAAAAATGGATTCCATATTTGGAATCAGGATTTCCAAATTGTGTAAATAGGTAACTTTTATTTTTAGACATTTTGAATAATTACTGCGGTAAATATTTTATTTACCATGGTTAAGGGTAAATCCGGTAAATAAGGGTTAAAACAAATAATATTATAATAATACTAAATTACCCTAAAACGTGTCTTAACCCTATTGTTTGATACATGGTCGACCATGGGCATCTTTGGGTCAATTTTGGGACCCCATGGATCCACTTGTAAGTGATAATGACACTTTATATTAATTAAGTTAAAATGAATACAAAAATGACACAAGCATATATCTTTTAGCAAAACAATTGTTACATAGGGTTATATATGTTGGATTTTAGATTATAAATATTCATTAGAAAGATAAAACGATTTCCTACATAATGATAGTTTATTTATAATTTTTATACATTAAATAATTTAATTTATTTATGACACAATGATGATGCAGTAATTACTAAAATAGTAGAAAATTAACATAATTGATATTATAAATACCCAAATAATTATAATATGAAACTTTTAATGAATTAAACTAATTTTCTAGGATAATATGATATATTAGGATTGATATATTTGGCTTTTTTCGAAGTAATCAATCTGTTATGAGTTTCACAAAAATCAACTAGTGAATAGTGACAAAATTGACATAAAAGAGTTCTTAAAACAAATATTATATTATTAATTGATATTAAATTCCTAAAAATCTAAGGTTCGGCCAAGAGACTTATATCATGATAGGTTAATCATTAATGGACCACTTGGGGGTCTCTTGGATGTATATAGTAAGTTTATTAACCATATTATATAAAAATACAAAGAGACATTGTAAAAGTGAAACTAATTAACTTAGAGTTAATACTTAAAGATAAGGTCAATATAAGTACCCAAACCTGTCAAAATTCTATTGGTTGAGTTGTTTTTGACCCATCCCCACCTTAACCTTTTAATAGTCAACTTTGGAGCCATTAGAAACCGAATATTAATTTATTATAAATTAATATTTCTAGCTTTTCCAAAGGTACCCCTCACCCCTCTTATAAAAAGGCACTCCTCCTTCTCATTTATTCACACCTCTAAAGCCTTTTGGTTCGGCCAAACTCTGCCCAAATACTCTCCCAACATCCCTAAATACAACCTAGAGGCCTTATTTTGATCAGAAAGCCAACCTAAGGAGCCCTTTTGATCAAATCAAAAGGAAGAACCCGAAGAAGAGGTAATGTTTTCACCACCCTTTTCC
This sequence comes from Viscum album, assembly GCA_963277665.1. Lineage (NCBI taxonomy): Eukaryota > Viridiplantae > Streptophyta > Magnoliopsida > Santalales > Viscaceae > Viscum > Viscum album. Next base: position 19,064,545 of record OY728159.1, on the reverse strand, counting down.
AAGTTCATTTCTTCTTCCACTTCTTCTTCCTTTGTTGTTACCATTCTAAAATAATAACTCCAGTATCATTTATATACTGTGATGTTATTATAAATATGGTACAACCATATTCAGTATTTTATCCACCCTTTGAATAACATGTCACCATACGTGCGTACGTACGGCTTACCGTCTCCACGTCGTGGTGTAATTGTTATTCAATATAATATTATTTGGATGGGTATAATAATGATTTGTAACTCATGTAAATAACAAATATAACATGTTACTGATTCTGTATATATGATATACCATCCATTTATATATTATTTTAATATCAAAAGAATGATATTGTCGCTCGTGCGTATGTACGGACTACCGTCTCCACGAACGCGATGAGATTCATTGTCCATCATATCCATTCAAGTATAATTATAATTTGATGATTTAAAAATAGGATCTAAGGACTTGATATCATTCTGGATATGAATAATATATATCCCATTAATAATGAATATAGCTCACATAACAAAGAATATAAAGTAAAATGAACCCGTTAACACGCTAAATGACGATAATTCTAAGATATTATTAACAAATCAATGTTAAAAAAATCATATATGATATCATATTCAAGTAAATGATTCTTGTATTATTCAATAACAATTATTTCACCATTATACAGGAGGTAAACCTACCATCGACCAAGGAAAAAGTACAAAGTAAGGGATTTTCTTATCTCACTTTCAATTCCGTGAGATTTCCATTGTTCGCCACTAAATTATTGAAAGTGGTGTATTGTGTACTGCCATTTGATATATATTATCATGATTCTATTTATATTCATGTTATTCTGTAAATCATTTTGTGGTTATTAACTTTTGGCCATACGACTCAGTTGATTAACGTGGTAAGGGGTTTCTTAACTCACTCTTAAATTCGTGAGAATTCCATTGTTCACCACTTAATTATTGTATGTGGTGTATGTGTACTGCCCATGATTGTATTCATTGTGTAATATAATTTAATTTATGGGTATTTACATCATCATGTTATGATGCTTCTTTCGTGGGTGTATGTTTTGTAAGTTAGCTAATCGATAAGGGAATTTGAGATTTCAATTTCCACTCATTTGGCTTTACGCATATTTCATTGCTTATATTACCCCAAGATTATGTGTGGAATCACTATTCATTTGATTATTCCATAATTTCCACTCCACTTCCTGTGGATATACTTTTGATACACATAATCACTCCATTGATAATTCTCAATTCATTGATATGAACTTGATAAGAGTAATTTTAACTCATTCACCATTTGTTGAGTTAAACATCCAATTTGTTGGAGTTGTTTTTACAGGACTATGTGTGAATATCCTTTGATTGTTTTACACTGAATATCCAATCATATTTAGTGTATTTATATTTTTTACACATAATTATGTCGTTGATTTATCCTTAACCTAAGGATATGGCCTTTATGAGAGATTTCATCTCAATTTATATTCCATTGAGACTTCTTTGTTGATATACACCAAATCACTTTTATGTGGTGTATATAATGTACTTTGACATAGTATATCATGAATCCCTTTATTCTCATGATATTACAAAGTTTTGATTACCACAATTATTTGTATTCAAGTGTCTCTTTTGGTTGGAATCTCTAACTAAAATACCATTTTTAAAATGATTTAAAGACTTATTCATCTAAATCATTCTCATTAATGTCCATGTTTTAAAAAATGGTTTTAAGGATTTATTTATATGGACATTAAAGTTTAAAAATTAAAACTCCTTTTAAAAAGTTTCAAAGTGGTATGGGACACTTTGATTCAAAAATCTATTTTTGAATGTCTTCTTGACAAATAGTGTGACTTTTAAATGTTTTCAAGAAAAGGGGGATATTTCTATCAAATAGTTTTGATGATTATTTTCATCTATGTCAACATCCTTAATTATTCTTGATTGAGGTCAATGTGATACAATACAATCTTTCATATTGTATCGAATGAGTTATGTTTGACTGTGGATGTGCTATTTTTTATACCATTCATGGTTTGTGGTAAAGTATTGACATTTCGTATGCTAGTTTTAATACGAATGTTTATTTTATGCTTAAACCTATTCATATGAGGAATGCATTGGACTTAATAAGTGACGGGTGGAGCCCGCTATAGCTCCTCGATGCATCGGTAGGTCTCATGAGACAATCTAGTGTCTTGGCACAAGGCCTTGGAAAAATCTTATTTGTAGTCTTGGCATGAGGCCTTGGCTATGTGGTTATGATAGTCTGGCATTATGCATTCCATCATTATGAAAGTGGTTATTGATATTGCATGTGATCATTGGACTAGTAGAATATTCATGTGAGTAAGTAAATGGCATTATTTCATTTTACCTTCACCATTTTATGCTGAAGTTCAAATTTAAAAGGCTTTTGTTTTAGTTATAAATTGCCTTAAGTGTTTATGCTTAATTATGAAAGCTTCTGCTATAATGTTATCCTTACTGAGCATCTGAGCTCACCCCTTTCAATGTTTTATTTTTCCCAGGATTATGAAGAAGTAATTTATGAATGACCTGCAGGGATAGTATGAGGGGATATGAAGACAAGATGTTTTTTTATGATGTAATGTAAAAATTTATGAATGTATCTAGTTATTCCAAGGCTACTAAACTAATCGGTCTTTCGAGACTTGATCTTTCTCATGATCATGCCAATGTTATGTAATAATGCACCGACTCTAGGTAATTAGGGTCGGGGCGTTACATCTTTACCTTTATCGGGTTCCTGTGTGAGTGGTAATGAATTGAAGGGAATAGAAAGGCCGAGTATCTACCTTTTGTGGTGGGTATGGAAACCTGTTGGGTCCGCTAAGCATTGTGATTCCCTAGTAATCTACAAATATTCTTCAGACCCTGGGTCTGTGCCCCCTTCTGTAAATATCTTAGGGACAACCATGTTTACCGTAGTGATGCCTGGAAGCATATCTTTGATGTCTCCTGGTAAAAAAGGTTGGCGTGGGATAAGGATGAAATATGGGGTGGCATACAGCCCCCAACCATAGATCTAGACGTATGGGGATACCTGCTAGATAACTCTATAGAGCACAACAAACCTTTTAATGCATCGTTGTTAGAGCTCCCGATAATAACCAGGTGATGCAGGGTGTCGAGCAGTGGGATGTGCGGCCAACTCAACTAGGAAAAAATATTGGCCAATTTTTTAATAGTATTTTTGACCCTTGGAACGAGTCATCCATTGATTATGCATATGAGAGTGCGTCATACTAGGGGTTCGATGAAAGCACATGATCTCGTCCTAGGTAAGGGTTTTTAGTGCATCAAAGTTTGCCATTTTTTTTTGACTAGAACATCACAAGGAAGTGATATGCAGTGAGGATGTCCTATAGAATTATCATCTCTAACTCTAGATCTAGCCCTTGATTTCCCCATTCATCAAATGGAGGTGGTTGAGGGTCTGACAATGACACAAACATAGATCATTGCAGTGATGAGCAGGTTGATGGAGAATACAGTTCATGGGCTGACAAACCGCCGCATATTGAGCTGTCTCCCAGGGACGAAACTGATTATGCCACCACATCCTAGTAGGACAGGCTGTTGATTTATACATCCTATTCCAGGTTAACAATGATTGTTGATGGATCTGATTGAGTCTTGGGGTCTATAGGTCCCCAGAATAATTCACCAGTATCTTGTGTTGAAGCGGAGTATGATCCGTGCGATGACAGAGAATATTGTATAGTGTGATCCCTGATAGGGGTCAAATCTTCTTCCTATTGGATGTACATATGGAGGTATTTGATGAACATTGATTTCTGGGAGGATGAGGCTAATATACCGGGTCCCAACCCCAATCCTAGACCCAGAGGATCTGGGTGAGGGTTCCATCGTTGAATCCCATTCCGATTCTGAATCTAAGAAGCAGAAATGATTGATTTGGATATGAGGCTTTTAATTGTTCTTCTTCAAGTGGCGACGACCCACCCTTCCACCCTAGGGTGGTTCTTTAGGGTAGGGTAGAGTTTCAACATGGGGAGGACCTCCATCTGAGTTGATGTTGGAGCGGGGAGGACTCCCATTTGGGTGAACTGGGGTGATGGGAACACCTGGGAAAATATCTAATGGGGCATGGGGAGGGCCTCCATGGTGACTGTCTATGGTATAGGGAAGGAATTTATACCAACTGTCCTTGGTATCAATGGCGTGATGAGGACCTTCAAACCTGTCATTCTAGATGCTGTAAGGACCTCTGCGTTCAATTAAGCATGGAGGGCCTCTGCTTTTGTGATTTCTAGCATGGGGAGGACCCCCACAAGAATTGATATATATATATAGGGAGGACCTACATGCTGTTGAATAGGAAGACGAAGGAGACCCTTGTAATGAAAACCTTGTATGTGAGGATAACTTCATACCTGAGGTTAGAGGCACGAGGAAGAACCTCGTTCTGGGTGTCATCAAGGCTGAGAGAAATGCTACCTGAGTTGATAATGGGTGCATGGGGATTACCTCCATGTTGGATGAGAGAGTGGGTAAGACCTCCTCTCTATTAGATGGCGATACGGGGAGGACCTTCATAGCAAATTCCACTTTCATGGGTTGTCATGCGATGGATGCCACTTATCCCAACAAATGGGAGAGCCAATCCCGCTTGTTCTGGAGGTGACTAGTGCCTCAGTCTCGAATGATATTGAAGGTTCCCCAACTTTGTAACAGGGAGGTGCCCCTAATTAATAGTGACAAGGGGTTGATGGTTCATGCCATTGGTAGCTCGGTCCACAAAAGCCACGAAAGACGACGCCCCATGATAGGCGTACTCCTGATCATGCACCTAGCGCTGACGTCAGGTTAGTTGGACTAGGGCCAGCTATGCAGGGTCATAAGCTACCTTCTCTTCGGGGTATTAGACCGGTTGATGACATTGAAGTGGCCAGGTGGGATCCCTTCTTAGTAGTCCTCTAACAAGAGTTTCAGTTTAAAGGACTTAGACATCCCCCACTTCATCAGTGTACGGGAGGGAGTCATAGGAGCGCTCCAGATAGAGGCACCCAAAGCTGTTAGAAATTCATCTGGGGAGGAGTATCTCCCTAAGCAACCCTCAGGGGTGGCAGCGTTGGCGAGGCACTGAGGCCTCTAGGTATTGAAGTGCCATTTCCCTTGTAGGGGTGACCCCCTCTTGTTCATATCAATGAAAAATGGTATTAATCACCCTCCTCTTAATAATCTCTAAGGGTGAGATGGGGTGTGGGTGCCCAGCAACTATGGGAGACATCACCGAGGTGACGAAGCCATGCAGGATTTCCATATTCACATTTCCCATTCCCCCGCATCCATGGGTGGGTGGTGATCAATTTCCAGTAACTGTATCTTGAGTCCTAGAAAGAAGGAAGATTCAACCATTAGTATAGATGGTAGGAAAACAATGTCTAGTGCTCCAGCATCGTTGAATATCCCACAACTGGACAGAAAGACCCGTACTGACAACATCACATATCGGGATGCCCAATGATTAACTGCCCTGAACATTGGTGGGTTTCATGCTAGGACCACTATTTTCTTGGTGGGACTTGACACCAGATAACTAGATCCAGTGAAACACTTATCTACTTATTCCCCAAACATTACTAATTACCATGTTGAGGGGAAGATTTCACATTGGGATCACCATTTCTGTTTCTAACGCTTTTGTCCAGGCGTTCTACCTGTTGCGTGTTGACGCTTGACGACAGTCGCATCTGTACCCTACATTCCCAATTTCCAAAGGTGGGAATCATTAATTGTTTCTTTAGGTATTTTGTCTCCTTAATAAAAATGGGATGATGAGATGTTGGCCTCTCCTTCTATGGATTCCTCCTCAGAAGTTTTCACCCCGTCCGAGTCTCCCTTATAGATTTAAAATGTTGTTCATGAATCCCTTATGGTGCTATATCTTTGTGGACGCCGGTTAATTACACTGCTTCTGTCAGGACATTCCCAAAGGGGGTCAAGTTAGGTGAAAAAGCTTCGGTTAGGGGAGTTGTCACATTGGACATCACTAGATCATCTGGTCACTGATGCATCGGTACATCTAAACTAATTTCCATAGTTATAGGGATTCTTAACGGTGAAGAATCCCAAGGAAACCCACGTAAAATAAGGTTAATTTTATGCCAGAGGAATATATTCAAGGTTATCCTCGGATTCCAATGTTTAACATGGGGTATTCCGCAAGTTTAATGTCTAGAAAAGATGGGTCAGATTGATCAGAACACTAGCGAGAGTGGATCAGATGGGCTTGTCCCTTGAAGGAAACACCTAGGAGATTTATTGAGACTAATCGTAAAATGATGGGTCCTAGAAAAGGGGACACCAAGGTTTACCATTGGTTTAGATTTCACCTTATGGAGGCTCCCTACAAAACCAAAAAGAGATCAAAACCCACGTAGTTTGAGAAAGGTGAGGCATGGAATCAGGGTGTCCATAAAGGACACGACCCAAAGACATGTTGGGGCTTATGCATGGTTCACTACCAATCACAAGAGGAGTTCTCTAGGTTGGATTATTGTGGGTTTTATAGGGATTATGCATGGATAGATTCCTAGGTGCTGCTATGAGCAGTGAGGAAATGGGCGGCATGATCTCATTGGGATGTGGAATCCTGGGTAAAACCAAAATGGATTATGAGGGGTTGAATGAAGTGGATGGAGAATAAGATGGATCTAATGTGAAGGTGATGGTAGTGTTGGGATTGAAACTCATAGTGCATTCCTACATATCTCTATGGGAGGGAATCAAAGTCCACATATTTCGGTGAGAGGATTGGACACCTGAGGAGGTGGCCCATGAGAATGGATACTTGGATGGGATCTGAAGGAAATATATCCTCCAGGTTGGGGCATGACCTACCCAAAATGGAAAGTCTCAAGGGGAGATATTATGATGAAACATGAATGATGGGATTGAACCTTAGGTAGGATTAAAATGTATCCCCATGGTAGGGAATCAATGTCCATGTAGTTCAGTGGGGAATGGAATCAGGCTGTGCTCAGAGGACAATGACCCATCGATTATTGTTGGGACATTCGTGTGGTTAGTGGCTCAGGTTGTTCTGACGCATGGGGGTAGACTAGAGATGCAGGTCCCAACAAAGGAGACTACAATGGATTATAGTATATTGGGGATTAAAACGGCTTACCGTTGGTTGGGTTGAACCTCATGAAGGCCTCCTACATACCTTTTCAAGGAGATAGGGATAAAATGCCATATAGTTTGAATATATATAGTTTAACATATTGTGGGATGGAAAAGGGAGTATAGTTTAACATCATGAAGGATGAGGGTGAACCGGTGCGAAGTGGTCAGGACTAATGGGTTTTGGGATTGAACCTCATGGAGGCTTCCTAAATACATTTCTTGGAATGGGGTAAGGATCAAAGTCCACATATTTTGGAATGGGGGCTTGAATAATGCTCTAAGTTATCTCAGGGAGGATTCCATGTTTGGTTCTTACTCTAAGCCAATGTGAGTCATGGTCGGTGTGAGAAACAAGAGGCAATAAAGTCCTGAAGACCATATCGTGAAAGGTGCATCTGTGAGGAATAGAGTGGGGATTACATGTAGTTTATGGCCCAGAGAGATGGATATTGGGACTTAATCTAGGATAGAGTCCTAATGGTGATAAATACCCAAGGGAGAGGGATGGGGTAATGAGGGTCACTATACCTTTCTCTCCTCTAGCCTTGTCGCACAAATGAAGAGAGGGGGCACAAGGATGATTCATCCTACAAGAAAGGCTAGGGGATTTCTCCATGATGGTTTCCCTTCCACATAGATAGACACTGTTCCAAAAAAGAGGATCTCATTCCATGTGAGGAAGATCTCACTCGTGTAGAGAATAGTGGGCATGGAGAATGTCTAAGATAGGGCACCCCATGTATTTGTTATGGGTTGAGGCCACAATTTAACATCATGTGTTGGGGATGATGGTGCTTGGTAGTTTAACGTCCTCCAGCTCGGATGATGAGAATTCGATACTCACCCCTATAACTTACATAATTAATACCCACCCACCCTTATGTAAGGGAAGGAATTAGAAATGCCATGTGGAGATGGGGTTGTGGAGCGATTCATTATGGGGATCACATTAGCATGGCTATGATAAGAAGTAATAGCCATTAGGGAACCTATGTGAAGAAGCATGAGGTAAGGTAACATAACATGGAACACTACCCAAGAGACTATGAAATTACCCCACACAATCAGAGAGGGCCAAGTGGAAGAAGGGTTTGCTAAGCAAGATGCCTCATAGAGAGGGGCTTCACAAATCTCATGGGGTCGCAAAGTGAAGGAGCTCGCAGAGAAGAGGGCCTCATAGTGAAAAAGGAGTGGAATATCACTGGGGCTTGCAGAGTAAAGAGTCTCATAGAGCACCCAGGATCAAAAATCACTAGAGATCACATAGTGAAGAGGCTCGTAGAGCTCCCAAGATCATAAAGAATTGGGGCTCGCAGAGTGCAGAAGCTCATAGAGCACCCAGGATTTCAAAGCACTGGGGATCACAATGTTTAGTGGATTAAAAATCACCCAAGATAATGGAACAAAAGGGGTCATAGAGTGTAGATGCGCACATAGAAACCAAGATCACATATTACTAGGGCTCGTAGAGCACCCGGGCTCATGGAGCACTGGGGCTTGAGGAGCGTAGAGGCTTATAAAGAACCTGGGATCACCGATCATGGGGGCTCACAGAGTGAAGAGGCTCGCCGAATACTTGGGCTCACAAAGCTCCATAACCCAGCCCAATCATGGATTTCAAATGTTTCTAGAGGGTACTTCATGAAGCATGGATGCTTGGGGAAGTTCTGAGTACCCAAAGGGGTCTCCCTCCTTTGCAATGGACCATTTTCATTATGAAGGGCATACCTCAATGAATAGAGGAAAAATTTGAGTAAAGGGAAAGTGATTTTACAATGATAAAGTATCTTGGATGATTCATGTTTTCTAGAGGTTCTCAGAGAAAAGGGTGCTTCACGATTCATGAGCTGGACGGGGAAAGGTTAGGGTAGGGTCTCTTTTGGAGTTGTGTAAGCCGGGTATTTATAGGCACTAGGGGTGTGAATTGAGAATGAGGTGGTGTAAAGTGATTCGCGCTCTGTGAGTAGAGGGATATACAGTCATGTTTCTTAGAGTTAGGGCTTGGTCCATCAGCTTTCTATGCGGCGGACATAGAGAAGGTCTCACTCCGTGGTGGGCGCGAAGAAGGGATCACTCTACGGTGGGTGCATCAATGGCCTCCACTGGGTGGCACATTGCATTGGGGGTGCGATGTCCATAAGATTCCTTTACATCAGGCACATAGAAGGGCTTGCTCCACAGCATTCGCTGAGAGGGCCTTAGATCTGTGAGAAACCTTTACGATGCAGCCATTTTTAGCCTCTTTGTGATGACATGTTCTTCTTCCTTTACAAGAGATGGATTTTGGCACCAATAGTCATGTTACTATTCTATAGTACATCTTATTATTCCATAGTTATTGGTTCAATATCAGTATGAAATAACTCTTATTTATTTAATTTTAAATTTATAATCTATGTATTTTTCCCTCTATGTGATTTTATGTGATTTATACTGTATGGAATAATTATAAGAGTTGAATTTCCATTGATTAAATTCTGGGTTGTTATATTTTGCCCTCCTTATGAAATTTCACCCTCGAAATTTTGTTTTTCATACTCTAGTGGGAAAAAGTGTGGGTACCTATCCTTAATAGCTTCTACCAGTTACCATGTTGCCTCTTCATACGTATGTTTACTACATAGTACATTGACCAGTTGAGTGTTATTGTCACATAGAACATTATCTCTACGACCCGATATCTTCACTGGATGCTCCACATAAGAGAGATTATTTTCCAATTGTACCATGTATGGATTCGATACATGTGAGGGATCTGGTATGTAATTCCTCAAGATGGATACATGGAATACAACATGTACTTGAGACATGGTTGGTGGAAGTTCCATTTGATAGGCCACAACTCCAACATGATCACGAATCTCCAAGGGATTGATGCACCAAGGACTCATATTTTTTTATTTCCAAATATTAAGATCCTCTTTCCTGATGATATGTAGAGGAATAACATGTCTCTAATATTAAACTCTAGGTCCAATAAATGATTATCTAAATATCTATTCTTTCAACATTGGGTTTTCTTGATGTGCTGGTGAATGATTTTCACATTTTCTATGATTTCTTTTACCTTTTGAGGTCCTAATAGATTATGTTTACTAACCACATCCTAGCATGCTGGTTTTCATCATCTTTTCAAATAAGTGTATTTATATGGATCCATTCGGGTGCTTTAGTGAAAGATTTTATTGTGAGAGAAATAATCCAAAGGAAGATGTTGGTCCCACCCTCCTTTTAATTTCAAAATATTCCCAAAAAATATCTTCTAGTGTCTATATAGTGTATGAAAATTGGCCATCAGTTTTAGGATGATAATTCATTCTGATGTTCATCTCATTCTTTAGAGTATGTTGGAGACTTTTACATACTACGAGATGAGTCTCATATCATGATCAGATACAATCGATAGTGGTACTCCACATAGCCTTACCGCTTTTTTAATATATATATATATATATTCATTCAAGTTGATTTTGTGAAAAGATCTCTCTAATTGTGATGCAATGAGCTGTCTTTGAGGGATGATCCACAACAACCCATATAGCATTGTTTCCTTTGGATGTTTTTGGATGTCCATTGAGAATGTCCATAGTGATGTTTTACAGCTTCCATGTCGGTATGTGTAGTTGTAGAATCATACCCTTAGAATTTTTCCTTTCATAATTCACTTAATAACACACCGGTCCCTTTGATATAAATATTCTAAAATCTCCTTCTTCATATTCTCCCACCAATAGTTCTCTCAAGGATCTGAAAACATCATTCTGTTGGGACAACTTTGTGTATAAGGTTGTATTTTTTGTCAACAGTTGTCAATAAAGATCAAAATGAAGAAGAATATGAAGAAGAACTACCATGTTATTAAGAGTGATAAATTTAGGAAATTGATCAATAGATCCTTATTTCAATGTACATGTATCAAAGTTGATACATTGTCTGCAACAATGAATCCATCTCAGAGAGCGTTGAGGGGTTTTAAGTTATAAAGTTATCATGCAACATATCACTTTTTAAAGAGACCATGAAAGATCATACTGTAAGAGACATGAATTATTTCATGAGGGATCATGTATAGATTTTATGATTTAATAATGATCATACATAGATAAGAAGATGATGAAAGAAATATTCAATGTTGATTGGAAAGATTGATGTTGCTGGAAGACCAGGAAGTTGGGAAGTTGTAGTACTTTCCCTAATAAATCTGGTGATGCTGAAATAGATCATTCAAAGAGTATATATCACAGTTTGAGGATTTTAGGATGAAAAACTCTAACTATTGAGGAATCCAGAAAAAAGTGAAAAATCATGGGTGTTCTTGCATAAGAAAATATTTATGGTGGTGTCGCTTCCTTGCGTTTGCCAAATTTTAGGACCTTCAAATTGGGATTTTGTTTTTGGTGGTGAAAGGATTTCTTCATAAGAGTGAATGAGATGCATAATGGAAAAGGAAATTGGAAAAGGAGGGGAACTATGTACCTCATAACATGGACTGCATACCATTTTTTGGGAATGGTTCGTGGTTGTGTACCTAGTAGCAGAAACTGTAAGCAGAGCAGTGAGCAGAACCGAAAACGGTTTGTAGTGATGGTAGATGGTGATGGTGTGTGGTACATGGAATGTTAATGGTTCACCATGGAAGAAATTGTGGTACAAAAAATGGATCTTCATTGGAGGAAGAGATGTAGTACATGGACCAGCAGACACACGGTATGTGGTGAAAGTTCGCAGTTTACCGGATGACTGTAATATGTGGTGGAGGATTACCATATGCAGATGGAGTTTAGTATGCTGTTAAGATTTTCCCACATTAAAAATTTAGGTAAAATGTATTGGAGAAATTTGAGTAAGTTATTTTCCAATATTAAGAGTGATAATCCCATCATTAAGGGAGAGATGAAATTCGATACGAAAATTTCAGCAATGTGGAAGAATTCAAATAAGTTGGAAAGTGGTACGTAGGAGAGATTTTATATAGGACGATGTGGTGCACAAAGGCCATAAGAAGAGTTGGTACATGGAGGTGGTGAACGGAGAATGCATGGTTTGAAGAGCATCCGTGGTGTGCAGAGCATGCACGGTGCACGAAGCATGTGCGGTGTGCGGAGCATGTGTGGTGCGTGGATCAGGCATGGTGTGGGGTGCAAGCGCGGTATGCAAAGAAGAGGCGGTGCACGGAGTAGGAACAGATTAGTCACTAAAATTGGCTAATATTCATTGTTAATATCTTAATATTATTGTGTTTCAAAGGTTAAAAACATCAATTTTAGTCCAATTCAAAAATTGATCTTCATTTCCCACCATTGTGCAATTCATGATTAAAGTGTCAATTTGGGACCACTCAATAAATTGCCTGTGAAAAATACATTGTTCATAATTTTAATTTTATATTTTGGTATATTATTCATCAATTTATTTGGAACATTTTTCCTTTTAGGTATGATGGATGAATCCCAAGGGAAGATGGATATTTTTGCACCTGAATGCAGAAATTTGCTGGAAAAATTATAATGGGCCTAAGGCCCATCAAAAAAATGTGGGGCCCATAAACCAAGCCCAATGAAGCTCAAATTTATACATTAGAAATATGAAAATATGAGGATCATTTTATTCCACTGTGGCCGGAGCTAATTTTGAAGTTTTCATAGAGATATATGGATCCGAGGTTTACATTTAAATGGTGGGCCCGACATAAATGCACATAAAGTCGTCCCACCATTTCGACCATAACTTCCAAACGGCTGCTCCAAAGTTCCTGAAATTTTTATAGATACTAGAAGATACATGTAATAATATATTTTTCTTCTACGAACACTGATTATTCGGCCATGTTTAATGTCAAATTTGAACGTCAAAATGGTGGAAGAATCTGGACAGTTTTCCGGGTCAACTTCGAAACGTCAATTTCCTTTTGATTATTCACCCTCCTTTTGACTCTCTAAATTGTTGGGGGTGAATTTATTGTGGGGGGTGAACCTAAGTCTCCTAATATGCCTATATAAGGAGATGGTGGTGAATGTAATAAGCATCTTATATTTTCCTTTCAATTGTAATTTTATGCTTTCATTTGGTAATCACATCGTAAATTTTTCCCATGTAAGTTCTTTCACGTTGAGTATCTTAATAAAAGTTTTTCTTATTCTTTAATTTTTCTTTTACTTTTCTTAACACGTTGATACCATTGAATCAAAGTGTGAATTTATTCACACCCGCACTTGTGAATTCATCACACAATGATGGAGTGTTTATTTTTCAATATTTTTTTCTTCATCAATCTTACTTCTTTAAGTCGACTACCCACTTCCATTCATAGAATAGCATCAATGGAGGGATAAAATTTTATGGGTTGATCCTAGGGAGTTTCATGGGATGTATTGAATATTATTTTATGTTCTTAAACTCTTAAATTTGTTCTTCATTTTAAGAGTTCATTTCTTTGATTTATCTTCTTCTTTGTCTTCACCGACTTTAATGACAACACATTTTGAGTGATAGTACGATCCAATTACATGGAGTGCTCATTTAAGTGATTCTATAAGTGAATTGGTGAATAGTCTTGAAATTTTGTATGGATTAAATCGGAGAATGATATTGAGGAATTATTTCATTTAATGGATAACACTTGAACCGATGAACATAAAATTCAAAGAAAAATAAATACATCCAATCAAGCCCTAGAGACAACCTAGGATCAAATCAACTTAATTAATTGTTTTAATTCAAGTCATTTTGTTTTTTTTGTTCTTTAAATCAAATCACCATTTCTTCAAATCAATCAACAGCATAGTTGGACACTTCATAGCCAATCCATCCTCCATAAAATGTGTGTTTCTAGAGGCAACTTCTTCGGTCCCTGTGGATTCGATCCCTACTTGTACTTCAACGACTGCTTTTACCGGTAGGGTAAATTTGGGCACAACCAAATTTTGGCACCGTTACCGGGGACCCAAGTAATTACCTTAGACCCACATTTTCTTTTCTCGCCCAAATTCTCTATTCTCACCCTACTTTATCTTCCCTTTTCCTCTTTCTGTTTCTATGTGTCCGAAAAATCCCAAAACCAATTTTCAATCAACTCCAATGGATTATCCTCCAAAATACCCCTTCATAAACCAATTATATAATCAAGTCAGATATCAATATTGGGAAACACCTCACATAGGTAATTTCATTGACCAAACCTTAATTGAATACACCACACCAGATGATATGTACAATCAATGGGATGCTGGCTATTTAAAAGATCAATTTCCATAACTATCAAGAATGATTGAAAATATAAATAATGAGGAATTCCATGATGTAAAAATATCTATCAACTCTATTCCTGAAAACATTCTTGAACGATTTTGTAATCAAATGGAAATAATTATTTCTGAGGTTTTATCTTTGAGGTTAGAACTACAAAACTTTACAACATGTGAAGAAATCACTTTAGAATTTGGGAATTCAGAGTTAGATAATGAATTGAATTGGTCATGAAATGTTGAAAGTCAAGCTGAAGAGTGTTTAAATCAGGAGGAAATTGATTTTTTGAATTCAAAAGATAATAACTTGACATCATGGATTGAGTTTCCTGAACATGGCTCCATTAGTGTATTTTTAGGACCACCAATCGCTGAACAATTGGGAGAAATACCGACCATTGATCCCATACACACTTCTGATATTCAACTTGACAATTTTCAGGATGAATCTTATTTTCAAAATGAACCAATTCTTTCTAAATGTTTTGGAGAAGAAACTGATTTGGATTTAATTTGTCAATATCCTTTAGGAAATTTCAATGAACCCGAGCTCAAAATTATTTTACTTTCTTCCGAACTCAAGAATCCCACTATAGAAGATAAGAAAGACCTTGTATTTTTAGTTCATTCTTATCAATAAACAAATAATGTTTGAATGGTCATTTATGTCTTAGGAAAGACTAGAAATTCAACCGAATCAACCATTACCAAATTTCCTTGCACTTACACACTCATTATTGACCTTGGGATTTCACATGAATCAAATTCTAAAATAATCAATCTAAATCAAGTTGAAGTGGAAAAAAATGGGGTCCTAAAAATGTTAAAAGTTGGAATTGGATAAGTTGGGGGGTTCAAGTCGAGCTAACAATGCTAAAAAAAGCACTGCATGAGAGGAAACCCATGGTTTTCATGTTTATAATCATTTTGAATCATTTTATTTTTCATATAATAAATTACCATAGACTGTTGACTTGTTCTTCTTTTATGAGTAAGGATGGGTATGAAAGGGGAGCTCCATATTCATCCATGTCACGTGGTGTGACCTTTGAGTAATAAATTACCCAGAAATCTAAAAATAAGGCAATGTATCATAAATTTATTTTTTTTGTTTATTTTTATGTTTTTATAGGTTAAAAAAATAAAAGGACATGTCGTAAGTCAAAAGGAAAATCCATTCACCACCATCCAAGCCGTTGAGACTCAAATCCAGGATTGAATGGAGACTGTGGAATGTGCTATCATCATCAACCACTAGTTGACTTCATTCCATGATTATCATTTTAAATTTCTTCTTTGAACAACTGTATCATACCCCATTATATGTTTTCTTTAAACAATGGGGACAATGTTATTCTATGTTGGGGAGAGATGAAATATAAAATGTTTTTTAATAAGAACACACATTGAAATAAAAATTCCATTAATCTTGATCATGATAACACACATTTCAAACTCTGAAATTGGATATCAAATAATTTTTCATGCCTTCATTCTGATTTTAATGCGAGTTTAAGTTCATGAGCATAGTTTTTGGAAAGTGAAGTTGTACGATGTGAGTTTTCAATGTTTACATTTTAATCCTCTTAATAAAAATCAAACAATTCACGTCTACTTGATTGTGGGTATAAATTTGAGTTCTTGGGTCCTTTAATTATAGCATAGGGTCTGGGGGTCACTTTTAGCTTAATTTGAGTATCCAAAAAACAGCAACAAAAACAACAAAAACAAAACAATTTGAAAAAAAATAAGACCACATAGAGCAATGTTTTGTCCAAATGCGTGGAATCCGACAATTGGGGATCGTGACTCCATAGTTTTCTTGCCTAGATTTCTGCTTTATATCTCTATTGTAGAGCATGGAATTGACAATATGTGTGGCGTCCGACACTTGGGGATTGTGACTCCATAGTTGTCTTGCCCAGAGTTAGTCTTTTCATATCTATTGTGGTTAAAAAAATAAAATAAACAAAAAAAATATTGGATACCCATCTTAAGTTTTAATGTGATTCCCACCTAGCGCTTCCATTTTTTCCCCTTGAACAATAAAATGGTCCCCATATCTTTTATGATACACAACAATTTATCATGCTTAATTGGAATTGGATGAAATGTGGCGATGAATTTGATAAAGGAATGAGATTGGACTTGGGATATGCTTATGGACCTAGCTATTTTTAAATGATTTTTATGTGTTCCTTAATTTTTTTGGTATGAGGTCTTTGTGTGAGCAATGTGTATTAAAATGTTTATGGAAAACGGGATTTGAATTTCATATTTGCAATATATTTCGCTCTGAACTAGAAAAAATCAAGTTGGGGGGTGTTATTAGTCACCAAAATTGGTTAATATTCATTGTTAATATCTTAATATTAATGTGTTTCAAAGTTCATAAACATCAATTTTAGTCCAATTCAGAAATTGATCTTCATTTCCCATCATTGTGCAATTCATGCCTAAAGTGTAAATTTCGGCCCACTCAATAAATTGCTTGTGAAGAATAAATTTTTCACCCTTTTAATTTTATATTTAGGTATATTATTTATCATGTTATTTGGAACATTTTTTATTTTATGTCTGATGGATGAATCCCAAGGGAAGATGGATATTTTTGCGCTTGAATGCAGAAATTTGCTGGAAAAGCATAATGGGCCTAAGGCCCATCAAACAAATGTGGGGCCCACAAACCAAGCCCAATTAAGTTAACATTTATACATTAGAAAGATAAAAATATGAGGATCATTTTATTCAACTG
Organism: Viscum album; assembly: GCA_963277665.1. Classification (NCBI taxonomy): domain Eukaryota; kingdom Viridiplantae; phylum Streptophyta; class Magnoliopsida; order Santalales; family Viscaceae; genus Viscum; species Viscum album. The sequence continues at coordinate 19,047,362 of OY728159.1, read as the reverse complement.
TGGACAGAGAAAATTATGATGTTTTCATGGAGATATATGGATCCGAAGTTTACTTTTAAATGGTGGGCCCGACATAAATGAACATAAAGTCATCCCGCCATTTCGACCATAACATCCAAAAGGCTACGCCAAAGTTCCTGAAATATTTATAGCTACTAGAAGACACATGTAAGAATATATTTTTCTTCTATGATCACTGATTATTCGGCCATGTTTAATGTCAAATTAGAATGTCAAAATGGTGGAAGAATCTGGACAGTTTTCCGGGTCAACTTCTAAACGTCAATTTCCATTTGATTATTCACCCTCCTTTTGACTCTCTTAATTGTTGGGGGGTGAATTAATTGTGGGGGGTGGACCTGAGGCTCCTAATATTTCTATAAAAGGAGATGGTGGTGAAGGGAATAAGCATCTTATATTTTCCTTTCAATTGTAATTTTATGCTTTAATTTTGTAATCGTATCGTTAATTTTTCCCATGTAAGTTCTTCTTTCACGTTGAGTATCTTAATAAAGGTTTTTCTGATTATTTACTTTTTATTTTACTTTTCATAACAAGTTGATACCATTGAATCGAAGTGTGAATTTATTCACACCCGCACTTGTGAATTCATTACACAATGGTGGAGTGTTTATTTTTCAATATTTTTTTCTTCATCAATCTCACTTCTTTAAGTCAACTACCCGCTTCCATTCATAGAATAACATCAATGGAGGGATAACATTTTATGGGTTGATCCTAGGGAGTTTCATGGGCTGGATTGAATATTATTTAATGTTCTTAAACTCTTAAATTTGTTTCTCATTTTAAGAGTTCATTTCTTTGATTTATCTTCTTCTTTGTCTTCAACGACTTTAATGACAACAAATTTTGAGTGCTAGTATGATCCAATTACTTGAAGTGCTCATTTAAGTGATCCTCCAAGTGAATTGGTGATTAGCCTTGAAATTGTGTATAGATTAAATCGGAGAATGACATTGAGGAATTATTTCATTTAATGGATACCACTTGAACCGATGAAAATAAAATTCAAAGAAAAATAAATAAATCCAATCATGCCCTAGAGACAACCTAGGATCGTCTCATCTTAATTAATTGTTTTAATTCAAGTCATTTTGTTTCTTTTGTTCTTTAAATCAAATCACTATTTATTCAAATCAATCAACACCCTAGTTGGCCACTTCATAGCCAAGCCCAACCTCCATAAAACATGTGTTTCTAAAGGTTACTTTTCAGTCCTTGTGGATTCGATCCCTACTTGTACTTCAACAACCGCTTTTACCGGTAGGGTAAATTTGGGCGCAACCAGGCACTATAATTTTAGTAGGCATGGTATGCGAAGTAGGTGTGGTATGTGGAGCAGGCACATTATGTAGAGCTGGTGAGATACAAATATCATAGATAGTCCACAGAATTCGGGAAAGCTTACAGAAATGAAAACATCATAAACGGAGTTTTTGATTATATCGACAAAAGGGAAGAAGTTCTTGTGCATTTAGTAATTGAAGTAAAGGAGAAAAAAGAAAATAAAAGAGAATAAATTTGGGTCTTTGATGCAAGTAGTGTATCGTGCTAAATAGAGAGAAAGACTTTTCATGTCAATCTATTGAAGCAACCTTCAAGTTGATAAACTGATTGAGACCTCAACCAAGGTAGTGAGCCACGTGGAGTTAATGGAAGTTATCAAAGAGAAGTAGTGATCTATCTCTAAACCTTTTTAAAGGAAGTGTGTCTGATAAAGAGTGATTGTGCCTGAACCATAGTAATCCAGAACTAGTAAAGATTAGTGGAATTTAGTATGACCATAAACCTATCGGCGTATGCTCCTCGGATTTATCCCTTAGTGGTGAACCATGAAAAAGTGTTATGTTTTCATTCTTCATGTGAATGTTTTAATTTCTAAATGAATCCATCATACAAGTTTTAAAAAGTGTTCCTACCAACATGGGAACAAGATCTAGTAAAGAAAAGAAAAAGTTGACACCCTGATTCACCCCCTCTGGGTGGTCTAGGGTCCCTCAATTGGTAACAGAGGGCAATGGTTTATGTATGTTGGATACTCTTTAGTAATTTTATTCAGAAGAGGATTTGAGTATTCTTTTCTAAGTCAACAATAAAGATAAGTCTTGATGAATGTTTAGTTATCTTAGAGCATAAGTCTATACCGAACAAGACCATGACAAACATGAAAAAGAAATAGATAAGACAGCTGAAGAAGTACGTCTTAACTAAAGAATTGGTAGTAACTAGTTCTCCATTCAATTTAGTAAAATTTGATGTTTTAGTCCTAGAAAGAAAATAGCTTGGAGATTGGGGGGTATGTGTTTTCACCCTTAATCAATCTCCAACCTCAGTTGGAATTCATAGTTTTAGAAAATACGTTTATTATATCTCTGAAGATTGAGTCATTCGTATTTGTAGAATATGTTAATACATGCAAGAAGAAATCACCCAGATAAGAAAATAAGCTGATTCTATGGAGGAATGATTGTTTATAAAAATATCGGAATGCTATAATCTCTCTATATAGATTTAAAACATTGAATAAACACAGATGAAACATGAAATAAATACATAAAATTTTTTCAAAGAGGTCTTGGAGGAAGGTAGAGTCATAATGGAACTTGAAGAAAAGATCCTTATTCTTGAATGGAACCTGAAAAATTGCACTGATGTCAAGGATCTACAATTGGAAGGGATATCCATGAAAATCAAGGGACATGACAATTAGATTCAAAATAAAATGATGTTTCCTGAGGAAGAAGTTGTTAGAATGAAGAAGTCTTGTGAAGATAAGATTACTCTGATTGAAGATCATAAGGTTATTATCAATAGGAAGTGTCTATAATTGGATTCTCGGTTGAACAATATTGAGAAGACACATATTGATACTTCAAAAAAGAATGAAACTGTTTCTACTGGTACTCAATTATCACTGGAGGATTCTAAGGCTGAAATAACTTCAACATGTGAGAAGAAGATTATGACCACACTTGATTATCCATCTCAAGAAATAGTTTCTGTTGATACTCAATGCTCACTTGAAGAGTCTACTGTCAAAATACCTCGAAGATGTGATAACAAGATCATGAATTCACACATTGATCTATAAAAAGATGTTGAAAATGTGAAGGTACCTTCCATACCGACTTGTACTATTTTTTCTAAATATGTTTCTACAAAAAGTGTTTGTTGGATGAAAAATTATAAACAAGTATGGATGAAGAAAGGTGATGAGAATAAACCTACCCCCATTTCTAGGGTGGATGGCAAGAATGATACGGAAGATGGATCCCTAGATAGAGAACAACACATCAAGAAGAAGGCCCAACAACCTTATATAGAAGATATCAAGAAGAAAAGATATGCGGGTCAGTGTTGGTGCTGAAATAGATTAGGGCATTGTGCTATGGATTTTTGGTACAATCCCTTAAATGAAAAAGCACAGAGAAAGCCTACATCAAAGGGAAGAATGCTAGAGGAGAAGAATCAACATCCATAGGTCCAAAAGCATCTATTTACCACAAACAGATTTGGAATGCTTGATAAAATCTATGATGTATGCAATGGAAGTGGCCACATGGTAGGTACATTCCCATATCAATATGAATTCGTTATTGATAAGAAAATATGACCTCCTATTACAGGTAAGTATGAAGCAACCACCTTGAAAAAAAATAGAAGAATATTGTGTATACACATTTCCCCAAGAATATATCAAGTAGAGAAGCTTAGAAGTCCCTGGATTTTAGATCCATGAAAATTAAGGGAGATTCATCCAAAAGAGAAACTAAGAGGGATGACACTTAGATGAACCCATGTGGATGATCCAAACTTACTACAACAGTTCCAAATGACATGTTGGTCATCTGGATTGAATTTTTGGAAAGAATGTGGAAACTCGAAAATAAAAAGGCCAAGAATGGTGGTAAAGGAAAAGAAAAACTTTCACATGATGGAGATAATGTGAATGAGATATTGAAAACTAAGAGAAACACATGTTTTAAAGTATTTCTATGTGGGAGATTTATGAAATCTATTCACATGGAAAAAAGATATCTAACCTTAATACCAGAGAAAGAAGATGTCCTTAAGAGTAGTAAGAATGTATCATTCATGATGGCTATTATGAAGAACAATTATCCACACAAAGCAGAAGAGAATGTGAAGAGAGACATGCCACATCAACAAAGATCAGAACATATGTTCAGGTGTGCAAGCATGAAGACTGGAATAAATAAAGAAACATAGTTGAGAAAAGCATCAAAACCATTCATCTCATATTGATGATTCAAGTAGAAACCACCTTTTTCCCTTAATAATTTATGAATTGTAATTGTATTTATTATTCCAGGAATTAAAGTTAAAGCATGATTTCAGGGGGAGAACTTGAAAAGTGGATAGGGCTATCAATTCTCAATAGAAAAGATGAAGAAGTTTCCATATTTGGCAGATTATTAAATTGAAATTAAAAGATTAAAATGATGAAGGATCATACTTGATGAAGATGATGAAGAGTTATTCCCTTGATGGGGTGACAAATGAAGAAGCTGTCAGAATTATTATTTCGACGAGTATCAACATTAGTTTGTATTAAATTCAATTACTCTGGAAATTTCTTAAAGAACATGTCATTGGAAAAGGTATGTAGTTTATCAATCTATCATCCTTGGTTACTCAGAATGAAGATAAACTTAAAAAGGGGGAGTAACTGAATTATTCAGTTACATAAGAATAATGGAAGTGCCTCAAGTCCACTTATCCTTCAAATTTCACTTGAATGTTTTTATCTGTTTGTTGAAGTGAGTTTAGGATTTTAAGGTTGATTATTACCTATCACATTCAATTTCTTTATCCTGGAATAAAAGTGGAAAACCCTTGAAGACAAAGTACATTAGTTCTCATTTCATGAGGTATCATGATTAGTCGATAATGGACATCTTTATTGTCTAAATAAAATCATTTTGTTTTCTACATTAAGAATTTATCAAGTAGTATAAGAGTGAAATGATTGATGAAAAGTTTCTCAAGTATGGATTGATACCATTTTCCCATGAACTTTTTATTTCTTGTCAATAAGGGAGAGAGAAGTGAAATGAAATTTTGTGGGAGAGAAATAAGTAAGGGGAGAGAAAGGATTATCATTTTGACATTGACTCATTCAATTGAGGATAACTTTATGGTATTAAAAAAATAAAAAGGGTTAGATTGTTGGGACCACATTATGTATAAGGTTGTATTTGTTGTCAATAGTTATAAATGAAGATTAAAATGAAGAAGAATATGAAGAAGAACTCCCAAGTTCTTGATAGTGATAAATTCATATGATTTATGAACTGATATTAAGTTCAAAGTATATGAATCAAAGGTGATACATTTTCTGCAAAAAATGAACCAACTCAAAGGGAGTTGAAGGGCCTGAAGTTATAAAGTGATCATGCAACATTTCACTTTTCAAAGAGACCATATAAGAGCCTACTTGATGAGACACACATTATTGCATGAGGGATCATGTGAAGATTTTGAGATTTAAGAATGATCATACAAAGTAGGGAAAATGATGCCAGTGATATTTAGTGTTTATTGGAAAGACTGATGTTTCTAGAATAGAAGGAAGTTGAGAAGTTTTAGTACTTTACCTAGAGAATATGATGATTCTAAAACTGATCTTTCAAATAGAATATAACATGCGGGAAGGAGTTTGTGATGAAAGACATTAACTACTAAAGAATCCTGAAGATTTTAAAGATGCATTGGTGTTCTTGCCGAAGCAGATATTTATGGTGGTGTCGTTTCCTAGTGTTTTCCAAATTTTTGGACATCCAAATTGATATTTTGTTTTTTGAAATGGAAGGATTTTTTCATAGGAGTGATTGAGATGTGGAATGGTGAATGAAATCAAAAAATTAAGGGAGTTGTGTACCTAAGAACATGGAATGCCTACCATTTTCTAAGAATGGTTCGTAACTATGTACCTGGCAGAAGAAATGTTATGTGGAGCGGTTTGCCTAACTGAAAATGGTTTGTAGCGATGGTATGTGGTGAAGTCATGCAGTACGATGAATGTTGATTGTTCACCATGGAAGGGGTTTTGGTACATGGAATGGATTGCCGCTGGTGGAAGAGACGCAATATATGGACCGACAAACACATGATATATAGTCAAGCTTCATAGTTCACAAGAGGGATGTAGTATGCAGTGGAGTCTTACCATATGGTGATGGAGTACAGTATGCAATGAAGATTTTCCCACATTAAAAATTTTGGTAAAACAGATTTGATAAATTTGTTGAATTTATTTTCTTATATAAGGAGTGATAATCCCATCATCAAGGGAGAGGGAAAATTTGATAAAAAAATATCATCACTGAGGAAGAACTCTGCTAAGTCCGAAAGTGATACACAGGTGAGATTCTGTGTAGGTGTGGTGTATGGAGAAGGAGAAGGTTTGGTGGGCGTAGCAGGTGTGTTGCGTAGAGCAAGAGCAGTGCACAGAGTAGGTGCGGTGTGTGGCGCAGGAGTGGTGCATGGAGTAGGCACAATACGTGAAGCAATGGTGGTATGAAAAGCAGAGGCGGTATGTGGTGTAGGAATCATATGCTGAGAAGGGGAGGTATACATAGCAGGATAGGTATGCGGACTAGGAATGGTACACAAAGTAGGCACAATACACAGATCAAAGACAATCTTCAGAATCTAGGATAGTTTACGGAAATGAAAACATCATAAAGGGAGTTTGTGATTTTATCGACAAAAGGGAAGAAGTTATAGTGCATTCAGTAATTGAACTAAAGGAGACAACAGAATATAAAAGATCATTAATTAGATACATTGATGTATGCATTGTCTCATACTAAATAAATACAAAGACTTATCATGACAATCTGTTGAAGCAACCTTCAAGTCGATAAACTGAGTGAGACCTCACCCAAGGCAGTGAGCAAGGGGGAGTCAATGAAAGTGATATGAGGTAAGCAATAAGCTATCCTGGAAATTTTTTAAAGGAAATTTGCTTGGGACAGAGTGATTGTGCCTAATCCATTGCAATACACAACCAATGAAGATTAGTAGAATTTGGTATGACCGAAAACATGTCGACGTATGCCCCTTGGATGTAGCCCTTAGTGGTGAGCCAAGTAAAAAAGTGATGTGTTGTACTTCTGCATGTGAATTTTTTAATTACTACACATATCCATCATATATGTTTTAAATAGGGTTCCTACCAACGTGAGAATAAGATCCAGTAAAGAAGAAAAAAATTTGACACCTTGATTCACCCACTCTCATGGCGGTCTAGGGTCCTTCACATTCTACTCCATGGGTGAATAGAGAAGGTTGAGATATGTGTGTCCCTCATAGTCTATTTATTTATCTCTGGATTGGATGGTACACATAGGAATGACCCAAATCATATGAATCTTTTCTCATTAATTTTAAACTCTAAGGATTTCTTATTACTAAAAACTTCCAACTTCTTCCAAATTTCCACATTATATCTTTTAGCATCCTTCATTTTATCCATGATAGATGGTTGATAAATAAATTGATAAAGACTATATTATTTTATTTAAATAATTATTCCCATTTATATCCATTGTAAATATAAGAACATTATAACCATATAAATTCTCATCAATGATATTGTGGTAGGATCGTTTCTGCAATGAGAATCTGTCACTTTATTCGCTTTTCCATGATGGTAGTGGATTGAGTTGTCATAATTCTTGCTGATTCCTAACAATATTTGATGGATCATATTAACGTAATTCTATGTGAATATATATTTTTGGATCTTATGATTAGTATATATTTCACACTTCTCCCCATAGAGATAATGCCACTAGATGTTCAACGTGAAGATCACAATAACCCACTCCAAATAATGAGTGGGATAGTTTTTCTAATTAATTTTCAACATTGCTGAAGCAAAGTCTATAACTATATAATTATTCATCAGTAAATAGCCTAATAACTTCTTTTAAACACCATTGTATACCACAATGATTTACCCACATATCATCAGTGTGAGAATTGGCGTAGTGATAAGCTTTTTTTAACTCTTTGAAGTACTCTTCACATTCATTGTTCCAGAAAATCCTTTCTACCATCTGAGTCATCTTGTTAAGTGGGTTTTAATATCATGATATGTTTTTCATAAATCCTCTATAATACCAAAATAGACTAAAAAAACTGTGGATCTCCATTACAGATTTTGTCCTAGTCCACTATTCGATTGATTTATCTTAGAAGGGTCGACAAATATTCCTTTACTGGAAATGAAATACCCCTATAATGATACTTATTCAATAACAAACTAATATTTATTGTACTTTTCCTAAATTTTTCCCTTCTTAATGTCTTCAAGATTTTTTTCAAATGCACCTCATATTCATCCTTTCTCTAAGAGTATATCAAAATATCATCAATAAAGACTACAATAATTTTGTCGAGGTAATCTATAAAGAATCTATTAATTAAGTCCATGAATATTTCAAGAGAATTATAAAATTTTAAAGGCATCACTATGAACTCATAATTTTCATTCCTTATTTGAATTCCAGTCTTAGGAATATATTCTTTCCTTGAATTAAATTAGTGATATCCTGACTGAAGGCCCACTTTAGAGAAGCAGTTGTCACCAAGAAGTTGATCAAAAAAGTAATTTATCCCTAGAAGGGGATTATTTTTCTTTTTAATGATTTTATTGAGCTCGTGATAATCAATATAGAGGAACATTTATTCATCATTATTCTTGAAAAAGATGACTGGTTCACCCCATGGTGAAGCACTCGGGCGTTTGAAACCTTTTTCCAGGTTCTCTTGTAACTACTTCTTCAGTTATTCAAACTCAATGTTTGCTATTATATAAGGTGTATTTGATATAGAAAGAGATATAGGAACATTTTCAATTGAGAAATAAACCACTCAATCAGGATGTAGTCCAGGTAATTATTTAGGGAACACAATAGTGTAGTCCCTCGCAATGACAATGTCTTCAAACATGATTCTCTTTTTTGACTCAATAATTTGATCTAGATATGCATTCTCATAAAGAAATAATATTGACACTTGAGATGAAGATTTTTAATGATATTATTACTCCTCCAAACACTTTTAGAGAAATGGATAATGCCTCAAGATGTGAGGGGTGATCTCCCTTTCCAGAGAGTTGATGTTGGATTTTTATAAAGATAACCAATCCATGATCGGTTCACTTCTATACATGCATGGAAAATTGTGTAAAACTGGAATAACGATCAAGAATTAAAATTATATGTTAATAATGAAAAAATAGTTTTAATTTTATTTATATATTGTTTTCTTTAGATACGAGGCTGAGTCATTAAATAAAATGTAAATGATAATCATTTAGATTAATTTGGTAGTTTTCAATCACAATGAACTCGTTTTGTTTTATTATTTAATATTATGTATATAAGTTAGTTCCAAAACATAAAAAAGGTAATAAAATATATTTTTTAAAAAATTCATTATAATAGTTTTAATACCAACCTTGAATAAGTTAATGTAAATGGAAAACTTGTCATCCTTGAAGGCGATAAAACAACACCCCAGGGATTATGTTTCTATTATTAGACTAAAAGGGAGAGGATAAGAGGTTTCATAGTAGCTTATTACATTAATATAATAAAATTATAGTTTATATGAGATACTGGAGTTATCATTCACTGTGTATAAGAGGATTTGAGTATAGAACACAAAAAAAATGAAAATGAAAATAGATGAAAAGAAATAAAACCAGATTTTATATCTTGAATTATTCTCCTTTAGAACCTCCTTAGAGAGATTGAATTTAGTATTTTGTTGAGAAAAAAGGATATTGAACATAGATAAGATGGTTGCGAAGTGTATTGGTTAGAAATTAAACAATATTTATGTCTTGGAAGGTTTGACGTGAAGAGGAGGTGAGGGTGGTATTTATGATGGATGAGAGGGGTGTTTTTTTGATTATTTTATTCATTAGACAATTATTTTGGATGAAGAATATGAATAGTTTGAACCTTAACACAAAATATATTAAAATAATGAAGGATATTTTGATATGTTAGAATTACATCATCCATACATCATCAATGACAAAACAATTTCATGTATTTGTTAAATACCCTAAATTATCATATTTCACTATTCACAAATATTTATACTATGTTAGAAAAATCCAAAAAATTAACCCTAACTATTAATTTATGTGTAGAATTAAAAATTGAATTTCATTTTAGGATAATACTTTTCTATATATGAGAAATTTAATTTTTAATTATATTCATAATTTATTTGAAAATTACTAATTTTAAAATTAAAACTAATTTTATAACACTTTGAAAAATTAATTATTATCTCATAAACATGTATTATATCCATAAGAAAAAATTATAAATTTATGAATATATTTTATGAAAATTAATTTTATTATAAATCATTATATTAATTATGAAATTTTTACTAAATATTTATGACGTAAAAAAATACAAACACTTAATTTATTAATTCTAAAACACTTTTACTTTTAATATGATATAATTATATCATATTTTCCTTTATAAGATTCCAAAATTTTGTTTATACTTTCATAGAATAGGTTATTATTCTATATGATATATTAATATTCCAAATGGTCATGTTACTATTCCAAAGGTCAAGTTACCATTCCATAGTTATAGGTTCTTTAACTTCTAGAAATACTTCTTATTCCATTCATTCTTCATTTATAAAGATTGTATTGTTCCACAAATGTGATTTTATGTGATTTATAATATATTGAATGATTATAAGAAGGGTCTTCCACTGATAAAATTATAGATTGTTAGAGTATATACCCCCTACAAATGAAACAAGTGGTGAATTGGGCATATGTCTCACAGAAATAAAAGTGGGACTAAAAACACTTACTTCACATTAGACTTGATTCGTAAGCACTCTAACATACTGTATAATAAAATTAAATTTAGTATACTTCTATAAAAAGTCATAAACATAATTATAATATCATATATGATCCAATGATATCATTTTGACACTAATTTATAAATATATTTCTATTAAATTTGACATTTATGGGTGTTAACTGAGTTTTTTATGCGAGTTTCAGTTTAGCGGTTTTAGAGTTTTTACTTTGATCATGGGTAAATAATCTCAAAATTTTTAATCATGACATAATTTTAATATTCAATCATAATTTACACTTTTATTACTATTCATATAATTTGGTGATGAAAAATTAATTACAACCCTTCATGGAGAAGGCAGTCCGTATGTACGCACGAGTGACGTTTAAAATTTTTGATGGATGGATTGAAAGAAAGGTAAATAATAATTAACCTTTTAAAACCTGTAATAATAACAAAAATATCATATATATTTATTAAATCCAACATTTTTAACATCAATTTGATGCGGTAATGGAAAATGAATCGTATCGCTTTATGGACGATGTAGTCCACATGTACGCACAAGTGGTACTTTCATTTCCCATTTTATAGAAACACGATAAAAATAGGGGTATTAAATTAATATAATGATTTATCATCATATTTAAGATAATTATTATTTTATTTTTTATTTTTTAATATATAATTAAAGTTTTTATAAGTAAAGGTAAAACAAAACCCCTTGTTAAAGACAATTCCCTCCTCTTTGAAGATCCTCCATTGGGACTCTCTTTATGGACCCTAGGGATGGAATTTTTGAGAAACCACCATATATATAATGTTTATAAGGATTTAAAAAATATATTTTTCATTTTTATTTAGATATGTGGATTGAGAAGTGTGAGGAAGATAGCATTGGTGGTGTGATTTATATAAGATAAGAGAAAGGTACCCTTGGAATTACTTAAAGGAATTAGTTAATATAAATTAATTTTCATTTAAAAGTGAATAAATATTGATATATTTCAAATATATGATAAATATATGTCAAACATAACTCATAAAATAATATTTATACAAGTTTATGGGACTTTTAAACCATTGTCTCTTAGGTTTAGTCCTCTTCTAACACTTTTTATGATTACCAAGATATAAATGTTTTTTACTATTTAGGGGTAAATAATATTACTATAAAATGAAAACTGACCCATAAGTGAATAATATTGGATATTATTAAAACAAATCCCACTTACTTGAATAATGATAATATTTTAATGAATTTTAATTCATTTAATAAAATATTATGTAACATAAGACACCATTAAAGTCATTTTTTAAACTATTCTCTTAGTTTTGTTTTATAAAAACTTATGGTAAAAATTTAATTCGAATATAAAATATTATCAAATCCATTATATATTATATTTATCCAAAATATTCTTTTAACATCATAACTCACAAAAAAAACACTTTTTATGTTTTTAAAATGCTTTACTATATATTTTCGTTTCCTAAACAAGCATTGTGTCGGCATTGTGTAAGAATTTAAAGTAAATTTTCCATCAATAAAAAAAAAATCCATAACAAAAATATTACTAAATATTTCAAATAACCATTTATAATTTTACATAACCACATTTTATCCCTATGCAACATTATTATTGTTATTAAAATAAAGATAGTGACATTTTTGATTTATTCTATACTTATAATAATATTAATGTCACTATCATAGAAAAATAGTTCCATATTTTAATATTTTAATATATTATATTATAATGTATGTAAAAACTCACCCAACATAAATAATTCATGTTTTATGTATATTTTTAAAGCCTTTTCATATTATTTGTAACATTAATTACCAGATATACTCATACCAAGGTGAAAAATATTTACCACATTTAGTGTTCTTAATTTTAACTCCTCAATTTTTTTTATTTTAAATATATTATGTTATAGATAATGATAATTTAGAATTAAGTGTTTTAATTAATAGTAATTACATTTCAAATTTATAGCTTTGAAATTAATTTTAAATTAATGTTTTATAAAAAAATACTATATTACAATATTATTTTTTGTAAAAGAATATTTTAATATGAATATATGTATTTTTATTACAATATTCATTTTTATCAATAGATTTTTTAATTAAATATTCTTAAAATAATATATATATATATTGGCTATTATAATTATTTTTATAAATACTAAATTATGTAACCAATATGTTCACTGTTAATATAACACCCCAAGAACTTACAAATAAATTTTATATAGATAACATGAAACATTGATTCCCTATGAAACAAATTTTTCTTATAACCTAGCCAATAAACTTAATTTTTCCACTTCCCTGATTTGAATTTTGAAAAACTGACATACACAGTTGTGTTTAGTAATATATTTAGAGTCTGGTATGATAACTTAATTTCTAGTGAATAATAAATTACCCTTATGAATAGTATTGTTACCCTTTAGAATAGTAATGTGCCTTTATGAATAGTAATATAACCCAATTGAATAGTAAACTCACCCATGAAAGTATAAATAATATTTAGGCTCCTTATAAATGAAAGTAAATATTATAAAAATTAATAATTAAGTGTTGGTATTTTTGTGAGTAATAAATATTTAATTACAATTTTATAATTAATAAATTAATTTAAAAGATAATTCATTTTCATAAAATGTCTTCCTAAATTAATATTTTCTAGTCCTATGATTTTAGGATAATTTAATGAGACCTTAGATAATTCTTCAGGGTATTATTTTAAAACCCTTGAATGATAAAGGGTTAAATGACTAAATGATATAACTCATGTAAACAGGCTTCACCTTTCTTTTTGGGAGCCTACCTGATTAGAACTCTACAGTTAAACATGCTTGGTCTGGATTAGTGATTAGGATGGGTGACCTTCTGGGAAGTTTCCGAAGCTGTGTGTGAGTGAGGACGAAACACACTTGAAAGGACATGTGTTGGCCTATGGGGACAATCATTAGTCAGATGAACTATTCGGGCAAGTCGATGGGCCCAAGGGTAGGGAATACATGTCTACGGGGAAACTGGTGGTACCTGGTGGGCTAGGACCAGATGACTGTGTTAAGGCGGGGTGGTTGTGCTGTCATCGAGACCTAGTTGTCACATTTGGTATCATAGGTGGTACCCAGTCTTAAGTGTGGTGCAGTGCCTGGGTTGAGATTTAGGACCCAAAATGAGGACGTTGTGCTCTAAGGGGGGGGGGGTGATTATAGCACCCCCAAATGATAAATGGTTAAATGACTAAATGATATGACTCATGTCAACAAGGTGCATCTTCTTTTTCAGGAGCCTGCATAATTAGAACTCTACAGTTAAGTATGCTTGGCCTGGAGTAGTAATCATGAGGGATGACCTTCTAGAAAGTTTCCTAGGGTGTGTGAGAGTGAGGACAAAAAACACTGGAGAGGACAGGTGTTGGCCTCTGGGGACAATCATTTGTCAGATGTCCCGTTCAGGCATGTCGGTGGGCCCCAGGGCAGGGACCATGTGTCTGCGGGGCAACTAGTGGTACCCAGTGGGCTAGGACCTAAAGACCATGTTAAGGCGGGGGTGGTTGTGCTGTGATCGGGACCCAGTTGTCACATTTGGTATCATAGGTGGTACCCAGCGTTAAGTGCAGTGCACTACCTAGGTTGAGATTTAGGACCCACAACGAGGACGTTGTGCTGTAGGGGGGGGGGGGGGGTGATTGTAACACCCCTGAATGATAAAGGGTTAAATTACTAAATGATATGACTCATGTCAACAAGGTGCATCTTCCTTTTAGAGATCCTGCATAACTAGAACTCCACAATTAAGTATGCTTGGCCCGGAGTGGTGATCAGTATGGGTAACCAAGTGGGCTAGGACCTGGCAACCATGTTAAGGTGGGGGTGGTTGTGCTGTCACCGGGACCCAGTTGCCACATTTGGTATCAGATGTGGTACCCAACCTTAAGTGTGGTGTACTTCCTGGGTGGAGATTTAAGGCCCACAATGAGGACATTGTGCTCTGGTGTGTGTGTGTTGGGGGGGGGGGGGGTGATTGTAACACCCCCGAATGATAAAGGGTTAAATGACTAAATGATATGACTCATGTCAACAAGGTGAATCTTCCTTTTCGGGAGCCTACATAATTAGAACTCTACAGTTAAGTATGTTTGGCCTGGAGTAGTGATCAGGACGGGTTTCCTTCTAGGAAGTTTCCCAGGGTGTGTGAGAGTGAGGAAACAACACACTAGAAAAGACATGTGTTGGCCTGTGGGGACAATCATTAGTCCAATGACCCGTTTGGGCACGTCAGTGGGCCCCAAGGTGGGGACCTTGTGTCTTTATGGCTACTGGTGGTACCTGGTGGGCTAGGACCTGACGACCATGTTAAGGCAGGGTGGTTGTGCAGTCACTGAGACCTAGTTGTCACAATTATAAAATAAGTTATAAATTTAAAAACTTATTTTTTGAGAAAATAGTGATTTTAATTAAAAAATAAATTTATCATACCTAGAAAAATATTTTCATAAAATGAAGTTAATTTTTGGATTCAACACATCGAAAAATGGTTATGGTGAATTTTTGGGTTTTTCTGTAATAATTATTTTTTTGGAAAATAGTAAAATATATTAATTTACTATATAATACATTATGAGATAATACATTATTCCCTGCACCATGGATGATATAAGAAACCATTGGTTCAAACTCAATGCACATTGTACTGTTATTGGTCACATGAGTCAAAACTACCCCTCACTCCCTCTTCTCTTCACAATTTTAAGCCTTGATGCTTCTCAAAGTTCTGCAAAAATACTCTTCTATAGTCCCTCCACATATCTAGGAACTCTTGGTCTTTCGAAAAAACAAAAATCAATACCATTAAGAAGATTCTCAAGGAGGAGTGTTCAAGAGGTAAATCCACATCCTTTTTCTTTCAATTTCATTTCAAGATCATTTCATTTGTTATCCTATACTCACCTTCTCTATCCAATTGATCTTGATAAATCTAGTATAATATATATACTGTAATTATATAATTTTAATGTAATAAACATTATAAATCTCTTTACTCTCCCTCATTTATTTTATAAACGAAATCATCGTCCAGGAGGTTCCAATTTACAACCTTAATAGAAAGTGGAGATTAATTCTCAAAAGATGGTCATGAGATAGTTTTTATGGTGGAACCAGATTCTAAAATACTAATTATATATTATGTAATGATTCTAGAACCATCACTGATACATGATATTAAATAATAGAACAATACTTGTTTGTTGTGATCGAAAAATCACCCTAAAAATCTAAACGCTTATCACAAAATGTATTATTTATTGATTCATCTTCATACCATTTAACCAAATGATATATAACCATTTACACTTCTTATTGTTAATTAATAATATATTAGTTCAATATTATCTAATTATATCCATTCCACATAAAATCCATTACTTATAATCAAGAGAACCGATCATGAAATCAAGGAAACAAACACCCCCGAATGACAAAATTAAATATTATAAATTATTAAAAAGGTCATAAATGAACATAATAAAATTATAATAAACTATATAAATGTCTAATATGTTCTAAATTAAATTATTAATAAGTGTAATTACATATTGTAGGACCTTAACGAAAAGTGTAGAACACATTCGAACATAAGTTAATGGTTTTATCATTTCACTTCCATTTTTGTAAGATACTCTTTATTCACCACTATTTATTATGTATGGTGTATGTATACTTCCCATTTTAACACCCCCGGATGATAAAGGGTTAAATGACTAAATGATATGACTCATGTCAAAAAGGTGCATCTTCTTTTTCGGGAGCCTGTACAATTTGAACTCTACAGTTAAGTATGCTTGGCCTGGAGTAGTGAT
The DNA here is from genome assembly GCA_963277665.1 of Viscum album. Taxonomy (NCBI): domain Eukaryota; kingdom Viridiplantae; phylum Streptophyta; class Magnoliopsida; order Santalales; family Viscaceae; genus Viscum; species Viscum album. The sequence continues at coordinate 19,030,567 of OY728159.1, read as the reverse complement.
CAGGATGGGTGACCTTCTAAGAAGTTTCCTAGGGTGTGTGAGAGTGAGGAAAAAACACACTGGAAAGGACATGTGTTGGACTGTGGGGACAATCATTAGTCAGATGACCCGTTCGGGCACGTCGGTGGGCCCGAGCGTGGGACCACGTGTTTGTGGGGAAACTGGTGGGCCAGGAACTGATGACCATTTTTAAGCCGGGGTGGTTTTGCTGTCATCAGGACCGAGTTGTCATAATTATAAAATCAGTTATAATTTTAAAAACTTATTTTTTTGAGAAAATAGTGATTTTAATTAAAAATTAAATTTCTCATTCCTAGAAAATTATTTTCATAAAATAGAGTCAATTTTTGGATTATGAACTTCTAAAAATGGTTATGTTGAATTTTTGGGTTTTTCTGTAATACTTAAATTTTCCAGCTAATAGTAAATTACATTAATTTATGGTATAATACATTATTCCGTGAACCATGGATGATATAAGAAACCATTCGTTAAAACTCCCATGCACATAGTACTGTTTTTGGTCACAAGAATCAAAACTATTTCCTGTATTGAGGAAAATAATAAAATAATGGATTGAATATTTAGAAAGCACTCCTCCTCTCCACTATAAAAACCTCCCCTCACTCCCTCTTCTCTTCACAACTGTAAGCCTTGATGCTTATCAATGTTATGCACAAATACTCTTCCCTAGTCCCTCGATATATCTAAGAGATCTTGGTTTTTCAAAAAAACCAAAATGAATCCCATTAAAGAGATTCTCAAGGAAAAGTGTTCAAGAGGTAAATCCACATCCTTTTTCATTCAATTTCATTCCTGGATTGTTTATTTTGGTATCCTCTACTCCCCTTCTCTGTCCAATTGATCTTGATAACTCTAGAATAATATATATACTAGAATTAAATAATTTTAATTTAATAACCATTTTAAATCTCTTTACGCTCCCTCTTTTATTTTATAAAGGAAATCATCATCTGAGAGGTTCTAATTTACAAACTTCGTAGAAAACGAAGATTCATTCTTAGAAGATGGTCATGAGATAGTTTTTATGGTGGAACCAGATTCTAAAATACTAATTATATATTATATAATGATTCTGGAACCATCGTTGATACATGATATTAAATAATAAAAGAATACTAGTTCATTGTGATCGAAAAACCACCCTAAAAATCGAAAGGATTATCACAAAATGTATTATATATTGATTTATCCTCATACCATTTAACCAAATGACATATATAACCATTTAGACCTCTTGTTGTTAGTTAATAATATATTAGTTCAATTATATCTAATTATATCCATTCTAAATGAAATCCATTACCTATAATCAAGCGAACCGATCATGAAATCAAGGAAATGAACACTCCGAAATGACAGAATTCAATATTATATCTTATCAAAAAGGCCATAAATGAACATAATAAAATTATAATAAACTATATAAATTTCTAATATGTTCTGAATTAAATTATTAATGAGTGTAATTTCATATTCTAGGACCTTAAATAAAAGTTTAGAACACATTCAGACATAAGTAAATGGTTTTCTCATATCACTTCTATTTTTGTAAGATACTCTTTATTCACCACTATTTCTTATGTATGGTGTATATATACTTCCCATTGATTTATAATATCATTAATATATTTATTTTCATTTTATTAAATTTATAATTTAATGATTATTAATTTTGGGGCATATAATTCAATTGATTACAAAGTGGTAAGGAATTCTACCTGAACCATCATTTTTTCCTTCGGGTTACTCTTTCTCTAAAATTTACTCAAATTTAATGCTTATTTATTTTAGTATTATTATTATAAATTAGGTTTATATGTTCCAAAATCATATATTCATATAATATAATTCCTCTTTTATGTGTATATTAATGTTTTAAATGGATTTTTTCTCAATTATTCCCGATAAACAAGCATGATTTAATGGAATTTTTGGAATTAATTCCCATTTTCATGTGCACTATATAATATATTTTAATCCATAATTTTTTATAAAATCACACACTTTATCATGAAAGAACTATCATGGTTAATTTCTAGTTTCATAAAAACAAACATGCCTTTCTGCTCTAAAATCTCTTCCTTAAACCGCACTAAAATGATTTGTTTCTAATACTTATTAAAAAATATTTTTAAATGATTTAACTTCCGTGGGAAATAATTTATTTCTAAAATATAATTTTATTTTCCTTCCCTTTTCTTTTCTTGGATATACATTTTTACAATCTTATTTCTAGATAAATATAATCAATTTTTTAAATTAACTCTTCTGTCCAAAGTAATTTTTTTTTCTCATCTCACTTTAACTTTAATTAGATATATGAATTATTAACAACTTATTCCTTCCATGTGGTGTATGTAATTCTATTGGATATATCATATCAAGATTATCCTTATTATCATTATATCTAAGGGAATATGATTTAATTATTTCAATGTGGTATTGGACACTTTGTAATGTTTAATGATTATTTTCTCAGTAATTTTGTAATGTCTCATTTGAATGTATCTTTATATTTGTATAATCTTTTAGTTTATTAAGGTTTATATCTTATGATATAATATAAAATATATTTTTGAAGGGTTTCTGATTAGTTTTACTATATATGTGCTATCTTAATTTCCATTCACTATATTACTCCAAATGGATATTTATCGATTGGGGAGAGTTATTTACATTTAACATGGAAATGATGTTTATATATATCCCCATTAATATGTGTAATGAATTGGAATTTTAAAGTGATGGGTGGAGACCGCTATACCCCATCAATTAATCATTAGGTCTCATAATACAAATAGATATGGACTTGGATTAGGCCTTTTCCATTTCCATATATGGTTTTGGATGAGGCCTCAATCATTTTTAGATGACTTGGAAGAGGCCTTGACATTATGTTTCAAAATGTCCAGAATATGAATTTCCCTCATTATGATATTATTAATTGATAAATCATGTCACTATTTGACTATTAGAATATTCATGGTAATGTTTAATTTGTTTAGTTACATAGATTTACTTACTCATCTTTTAGTCATGAAATATTATGATCATGTTTATATTTAAGGGTAGGTGTTTTCATTTATTTTCAATTCCTAAGTTTTATGTTTGAGAAAACTTCCATTATATTACTTATCCTTAATGAGAATCTAACATCACCCCTTTCTTATGATTTCTTTTCCTAGGTTTTTAAGAAGAAAACATGAACAATCCTTCAAGGATGCATTTTATTTCATTTAATATTATATCATGATTTATTTTCAGTTACCAATGTGTTATGGGAATCGTGAATGTAATTTGGTCTTCCAAGATAGCTAAACTGATCGGTCCTTTGGGATTTTAATCCTTTTAATCATTACAATTTATTATAATAATTCACTGATTCCATGCTTCTGGGGTTGGGGCATTATAGTTGGTATCAAAGGAAGTTTAGTAGAGACCATGGAAACTAGAAGTAGAAAACATAGTATATAGAACATAACCCTAAGATAAACATTTATGATAAGAATAAAAGACAGTCCTATAATTTTGTTAAGGTATATATTATATGGATTTTTATATAAAATACATCTCTCTTTGGATACTAAAAGTTGATGTGGTTCTAGCACAAATGTACTTAAGAGTAATAACTCTGAAAGGGTGTTCCAGGCCTTACTCTGGGTAACCTGGTACATGAAAATAGGTCTTACTACACACCTATTTTGACACTCCTAGGAGATATTCATTGGAAAATTCACATTTAATTTTTCCACCATTATGAAGGATTCATACCCCCAATTAACCAAAGTAGATGGTTCCAAGATTTATGATGCATAAATTTATATTATGTGCTATACCATGTTTAGAGTTATATAAAGTTCATAATTTTATTAGCTAATATAGTATATGTAATTTATTAGAAATGGTTCCAAGAAGAGAGAATGATAACTTCTCAAATAAATGCGATTAAAAGAGTAAGAAGGATTATTTATCTCATGGTCTTAAGAAATCATTTCAATGGGAGATAGTATTCCATGTATCATCATCATATGAGGAAATAGAGTCACGTGGTTACATGATATGTAAATAATTCTCTGAGTCCTATGGATTTGTAGGGAAACAAGAGAAGAAAAGTTTGGAATAAAAAAATATCGATAAATGGAATAAGGGAACGAAGGGTTTTCCACATGTGATAACTATGGAATGAATCACACTATAAAATGATTAAAGGGAATGGGAGTTTGTTATATGTGTGGTAAAAAAGGACACCAAATTCAATATTTCAAGGGTATGATAAAGGTTTCAAATATAAATTGCTTTAACTGTGAGGATATGGTACAATATGTGAATCAATTCCCCAAGAATCAAATGAATATACCCTAAATGATATTACTAGATAATGATCAAGTTATGATATTGACACAGATGAAGTGGAATGATTAATATGCCTACTCAAGAATCATGTAATTTTAATATTTTATCAGCAATGTACATGTTATAAGAATAATAGAATATATGATAATTGTAATGAAGTACATATTTATTAAGGATTTGAGTCTATAATTTAAATAGTGCCAAGAAAAGATATTTAGTGGAATGTTAAACTTTTGTGAAATTGCATGATTGTGGGAAAGAAAACCCTAAATATATTATTGATGTTGAGATAATGATGAATAAATTATTGATTTGGATAACAACTGATTACCTTGAAATATATTTTTCACTTGTCGATAAGGGGTCTTTGCTATCATCAATGGATTTTGTAACATTTTGTATTTAAGGAATATATCTAATAAAATATATCTTACTTAAGGAATATAGAAGAATGAATATTTCCAATAAGGTTTTATAGAAATTCGAGTTATTACCATATTTAAAAAGGATACATGATGAAGTTATTAAAATGTATGGAATGTGAAAATTTAGAGCTACTTCATGTTGATTAAGGGATTATGATAAGTTCCTCTTTGAAATTTAGTAAACTTTTTTCTAAAGTGTTGGATCATTATATTTTGGAATGTTAAACCATTTATGAATGCTTTAATTTGATCATTGTATTGGTTTTTAGAGGTTACTGTATTACATCACCACATGATGCAACCTGTGCTATGAGATGAAGTATAGATCAGTCAAGGCACAATCAAAGGATAAGATTAAGTTTATCAAATAGAAACATATATTTATACTCTTATAGAGTGGAATACTTCCTCAAATCAAGGAAAAGTGTATTAAATAATGTTTTTCTATTAACATAATCATTTATAGTATTAATTTATTTTTTCATTACAGTGGTTTATAGTTTTGTAGTAATAAACATTCATCTAATCAGGTTCTCTATCACTTTCCATTAGAACTTTATAGTTTGATTTTTCTTCCATGTCTAGGTTTTAACTTCCAAATAATTTCACCCCAATCGAAAATATAATTTTGTTGGTAACCCCCCCATTTCCATTAACCAATTTTATGAGGATATTTTATTAACCCTATTTTCGATGTGGGTTTCCAACAATGGAATTTTCAAGTATCAAAATTTAACTTTCAAAGTAAAATTTCGATTTGTGAGGATGAAATTATAGCGAGGGGGAATAATGTAACACCTCGGTAATTTTTTCTATAATTTTGAAAACATTATGTTATGAAAAAATATAATTTAAAAATATAATTTTTAATTAATTTTACTTATATTTCAAATTTTTTATATTTAAAATTAATTTTAAATTAATGATATAAAAAATGTTATTTTAAAGTGTTATTTTGCGTAAAAGAACATTTTAATATGAATATATGTGTTTTTATTACAATATTCTACTTTAATAATAGATTATTAAATTAAATATTTTAAGAATTATATATATACATATTGACTATTATAATTATTTTGATAAATACTAAATAATGTTACCAATATGTTTACTATTAATATGAAACCCCAAGGACTGAAAAATAAATTTAATATGGATAGCATGAAACATTGTGTCTCTGTGAAACAACACTTTTTTCAAACCTATCCAATAAACATAATTTTCCTACTTTTCGGATTTGATTTTGAAAAACGAACATACATAGTTATGTTTAGTAAGATATTTAGAGTTCGATTGGATGAACTTACTTTTTGGTGAATAGAAACTTACCCTTATAAATAGTAATGTTACCCTAATAAATAGTAAAATGACACTAATGAAAAGTAAACTCACCCATTAAATTATCAATAATATTTTTTCACGTTATAAATGAAAGTAAATATTATAAAAATTAATAATTAAGTGTTGGTATTTTTTTGGGAGTAATAAATATTTAATTACAATTTTACAATTAATAATTTTATTTAAAAGATAATTAATTTTCAAAAAATTCATTCCAAAACCAATATTTTATTTTCATATAATTTTAGGATAATCTAATGAGACCTTAGATACTTTTTTAAGGTATTATAAAATCAATTATAATTTTAAAAAATTATTTTTTGAGAGAATGGTGATTTTAATTAAAAATTAAATTTCTCATATCCAAAAAATTATTTTAATAAAATGAAGATAATTTTTGGATTCTTCCCATCTAAAAATGGATTGGGTGAATTTTTGGGATACTTTTTAAATACATAAATTTTTAGTGAATAGAAAAATACAATAATTTAAAGTATATTACATCATAAGATAAATACACTATTCCTTATATCATGGATGATGTAATATGCTATTGTTTCTAACTCACATTCACATATTACTATTTTTGGTCACATGAATCAATACTATTTCTTGTCTTGAGGGAAAAAAATAACGAATAAAATATTGAGAAACCACCTCTCTCCTCCACTATAAAAACCACCCCTTACTCCCTATTCTCTTCAATGCTCTAAGAATTTAAGATTCTCAATGTTATATGAAAATACTCTTCCCTATTACCACCTCATGTCTAGGAGCTCTTGGTCTTTCCAGAAGACCAAAATCAGTACCCTTAAGGAGAATCTTGAGGAGTATTCAAGAGGTAAATCCACATCAATTTCTTCTAATTTCATTTCATGTTCCTTTATTTTGTTATAATATACTCACCTCCTATTTAGAATTTATCTTAATAAATCCATTATAATAAATATACTGGAAATATATCATTTTAATGTAATAACCATTATCAGTCTCCTTACTCTCCCTCTTTTATTTTATAAACAAAATCGTCATCAGGGAGGTGCCAATTTATAACCTTCATAGATGATGAAGTTTCGTTATTCAAATCTGGTAATTAAACAATTTTTATGGTGGAACCAAACTATAAAATATTGATTATATATTATTTAATGATTCTAGAACCATCATTTATACATGATATTAAATAATAGACCAACACTAGTTCTTTGTGATCGCAAAACTGTCGTAAAAATGTAAACGATTATAACTAAATATCTTATCTATTGATTCATCTTCAAACCATGTAACCAAATGATATATATAACAATTTACAATTATTTATGGTTATTAAAAAAATATTATTTAAATTCTAGATAATTATAACCATTTCATAAGAAATATATTACTTATAATCAACCGAACTGGTCATGAAATCAAGGAACCGAACACTCGAGAACGACAGAATTCAATCTTATAACTTATAAAAAAGTCCATAAATGAACCTAATAAAATTATAATAAACTATATACATATCTAATTGGTTATTAATTAAATTATTAATGAGTATAATTTCATATTCTATGACCTTATGGAAAAGTGTATAACACATTTGGACATAAGGTAAGGGTTTTCTCATCTCACTTCCATTTTTGTGAGATACTCCTTACTCACCACAATTTCTTGTGTATGGTGTATGTATACTACCCATTGATGTATCATGTCATGAACATATTCGTTTTCATGGAATTAAATGTATAATTTCATTATTATTAATTTTGGGTCATATAATTCAATTGATTATAATGTGGTAACGAATTCTACATGAACCCCCATTTTTTCCTCTAGGTTACTCCTTATCTACCTTTAATCAAATATAAAGCTTCTTTTTTTGTATCCTTCTTATAAATTCTCTCTATATGTTTCAAAATAATATATCCAGATCATATCATCCTTCTTTTATCGGGATATTCATGTTTTAGAAAAGTTTCCTTCTCAATTCTTTCCGATAATCAAGCTTGATTCAAGAAAATTTGTCAAATCCATACCCATTTTCAAGTGTAATATATACAATAATGGAAATGTAGACTTTCCAAATGGTTCTAAACCATTGGGAAAGGCTGTAGAACCTTTGGTATATATTATACCAACGGTTCTGCAAACCATAGGGAAGTAAGCCGTTGGGAAAGCTTTTCCCAACTGTTTACACTGAACCGTTGGCATAGGGTGGAAAAATGAACCTATCCCAAAGGTTGTGCCGAACCATTGGGATAGTTTTTACCAACTGTTTGGCATGAACTATTGGGAAAACCAAGTTGACGACTTCTTTCCCAATGGTTTCTAAACCGTTGGGAAAGGATTCTTACCAATAGTTCTATGAACCGTTGGCAAAAAATATACGTAGAATTCTATGCCAATGGTTTCAAACTGTTGGCACAGCCTACACTGTGCAAATTTCATAGCATCCTGCAATTTGCACAGTAGACAGTCCATTCCATCTCATTTTCAATCATTTCCAATTATTTTACCTGTAATAAACTAACATATACATATAAAATTATTGTACTTGCAATAACCAACTAACACATACATAGAGAGAACAAATTTATCCACATTTAACATATAATGCATCCTAGAACTATACACGTCCAGAATTAAATCAGAATTCATAAAGTAATTATAAACATACATAATTCATTTAGAATTCAATTTAAAATTTAGATGACAATTATATGTGGAATCTGGAATTCAATTCATAATTTGATCGGTTTTTCGTATACCATATGCTTTTACAAGAAATGATGTCAATTTTAAACAAAATACATACACCTGGAGTGATACCTGCCACACCATACCTCTGATTGAGGTGAGGTTAACTCGTACATGTCCCAAATAACCCATGGATCGTTGTCCTAAAGTATCAACATATTCCGAAATCATTTGGTCAGTTTTTCATATGTCAGTTGTTGTTTTCACATAAAATGAAGTGCTTTTCAAATAAAAGAGAGACACTTTGAGTGGGTTCGGCCACACCGTGCCTCAGATTGAGGCGGGGTTGAATCGTACATGTCACAAATGACCCATGGATCGTTGTTCTAAAATATCAACACAATCAGAATCTGTTTGGTCAGTTTTTCTTATGTACTTATAATGTTGTCCATTTTAAAAATAAGAGAGACACATTGGGTGGTGCTGGCCACACCGTGACTTGGATTGAGGAGCGGTTGACTCGTACATGTAACATATGACCCATGGATCATTTTCCTAAAGTATCAACAGATTCTGAATGCGTTTGGTCGGTTTTTCGTATGACAGTTTTTCTTTTCACTTATAATTCTGTCCATTTTAAACAAAAGAGACACAGTTAGAGTGGTACCAGCCACACCGCGACTTGGATTTAGATGAGGTTGACTCATACACATCTCAAATGACCAATGGACCATTGTCTTAAAGTATCAACACAATCCGAATGCTTTTGGTCGGTTTTCCGTATGTCAGTTGATGTTTTCACTTTAAATGATGTCCTTTTGAAACAAAAGAGGGAAAATTTGAGTGGTTACGGCCACACCGCACCTTTGATTGGGGTGGGGTTGATTCATACACATCACATATGACCCGTGCATCTTTTTTCTAAAGTATCAACACAATCACAATCCATTTGGTCAGTTTTCTGCATTTACGTAAAATGTTGTCCATTTTAAACAAAAGTGAGACACTTAGAGTGATCTCAGCCACACCGCACCTCAGATTGAGCCGGAGTTGACTCGTATACGTCACATATGATCCATGGATCATTTTCCTAAAGCATCAACACATTTTGAATGTGTTTGGTCAGTTTTTGTTTGTCAGTTTTTGTTTTCACTTAAAATGATGTCTATTTTAAACAAAAGAGAGACACTATGAATGGTATTAGCCACATCGCGCCTCAGATTGAGGAAGAGTTGACTCGTAAATGTCACATATGAACCATGGATTGTTGTGCTAAAGTATCGACACAATCAGAATCCCATTTGTCAGTTTTCAGTATGCTAGTTGTTGTTTTCACTTAAAATGAAGTCCATTTTAAACAGAAGAGGGACAATTTGAGTGGTGTCGGCCACACCGTGCCTCGGATTGAGGCAAGGTTGACATGTAAACGTCGCATATGACCCACAGATCATTCTCCTAAAGTTTCAATGGAAACCAAATGTGTTTGTTCAGTTTTCCATATTTACTTAAAATGTTGTCCATTTTAAACAAATAGAGACACATAGAGTGATCATGGCCACACCACAACTCAGATTGAGCCCGGGTTGGCTCGTACACGTCACATATGACCCATGGATCATTGTGATAAATTATCAACAGAATACAAATGCAGTTGGCCAGTTTTCCGTATGCCAGTTGTTCTTTTCACTTATAATCCTGTCCATTTTAAACAAAAGAGACACAGTTAGAGTGGTACCGGCCACACCGTACCTTAGATTTAGGCGGGGTTGAATCGTACATGTCTCAAATAACCCATGTATCATTTTCCTAAAGTATCAACACAATCTGAATGCGTTTGGTTGGTTTTCCATATACCAGTTGATGTTTTCACTTAAAATGATATCCTTTTGAAACAAAAGAGAGACACTTAGAGTGGTGTCGGCCACACCATGCCTCAGATTGAGGCGAGTTTTTCTCGTACACGTCACATATTACCCATGGATTGTTTTCCTAAAGAATCAACACATTTTGAATGCTTTTGGTCAGTTCTTCGTATTTCAGTTGTAGTTTTCACTTAAAATGATGCCCATTTTAAATAAAAGAGAGACACTATGAATGGTTCCGGCCACACCGCACCTTGGATTGTGGCAGGGTTGACTCTTACATGTCACATATGACCCATGGATCTTTGTGATAAAGTATCGACACAATAAGAATCCGTTTGGTCGGTTTTCCGTATGCTAGTTGTTGTTTTCACTTAAAATGAAGTCCATTTTAAACAAAAGAGAGACACTTTGAGTGGTGTCGGCCACACCACACCTCGGATTGAGGTGATGTTGAGTCATACAAGTAACATATGACCCATGGATCGTTCTCCTAAAGTTTCACCCGAAACCGAATGCGTTTGGTCGGTTTTACGTATGTACTTAAAATGTTGTCCATTTTAAACAAAAGAGACACACTTAGAGTGATCTCGGCCACACCGCGACTCGGATTGAGCCCGAGTTGGCTCGTACACGTCACCTATTTTTTTTAAAGGTTGGGGTTGAAGCATCATTTTTTTATTATTAAAGAAAATAAAAGTCCTCTTTAACTGGGTAGAAGGAGACCCATTACATAGCTCGTAGGCCCAGTGGACAAATAGCCCATTAGATAGCATGTAGGCCCAAATTTTAGGCCCAAGACCCATTCTGTGAATAGTACTGCTACAGTACCGCACTGCTATAGTACGGCACAGTACCCGCCACTGCTATAGTAACCCTGCGCCACTATAGTTCCCTTGCCGCAGCTACAGTGCCGCCATTCCAACAGTATCTCGGCTGCTACAGTAGCGCTGCAGTGCTACTACAGTACCCTACGCCCCATGGGTTTTGAACCCCCTTTTTTCATGTAGAATTATGGGGTGCTTACCACTAAGACAAAATCCAACATAATAATGGATCTTTGTGATAAATTATCATTATAATCCAAATGCGTTTGGTCGGTTTTCCGTATGCCAGTTGTTCTTTTCACTTATAATCTTGTCCATTTTAAACAAAAGAGACACAATTAGAGTGGTACCGGCCACACTGTTCCTCGGATTAAACTGGGTTGACTCATACACATCTCAAATGACCCATGGATCATTTTCCTAAAGTATCAACACAATCCAAATGCGTTTGGTCAGTTTTGCGCATTCCAGTTGATGTTTTCACTTAAAATGATATCCTTTTGAAACAAAAGAGAGACACTTAGAGAGGTTCTGGACACACCGCACCTCGGATTGAGGCGGGGTTGACTTATACACGTCACATATGACCCATGGATCGTTTTCCTAAAGCATCGACACATTTTGAATGCATTTGGTTAGTTTTTAGTATGTCAGTTGTTGTTTTCACTTAAAATAATGTCCATTTTAAACAAAAGAGAGACACTATGACTGGTGTCGGACACATCGTGCCTCATATTGATGTGGGGTTGAATCGTACACATCACATATGACCCATGGATCATTTTACTAAAGCATCAACTCATTTCGAATGCATTTGGTCAGTTTCCTATATGTCAGTTGTTGTTTTCACTTAAAATGATGTCCATTTTAAACAAAAGAGAGACACTATGAATGGTGCCGGCCACACTGCACCTCGAATTGAGGTGGGTTTAACTCATACACGTCACATATGATCCATGGATCGTTCTCCTAATGTTTCAATGGAAACCGAATTCATTTGGTCAGTTTTTCGTATGTACTTAAATGTTGTCCCTTTTAAACAAAAGAGAGACAGTTAGAGTGATAATGGCCACACCAGGACTCGTATTGTGCCCTGGTTGGCTCGTACATGTCACATATGACCCATGGATTATTGTGATAAATTATAAACAAAATCTGAATGTGTTTGGTCGGTTTTCCGTATGCTAGTTGATGTTCTCACTTAAAATGATATCCTTTTGAAACAAAAAGATACACTTAGAGTGGTGATGGCCACACCATGCTTTGGATTGAGGCAGGGATGACTCGTACATGTCACATATGACCCATGGATCATTGTAATAATGCATCAACACATTTAGAATGTGTTTGGTCAGTTTTTTGTATGTCAGTTGTTGTTTTCACTTAAAATGATGTCCATTTTAATCAATAAAGAGACACTATGAATGGTTCCGGCCACACCGCACCTTGGATTGAGGCGTGGTTGACTCGTACACGTCACATATTACCCATGTATTTTTGTTCTAAATTATCGACACAATCAAAATCCATTTGGTCAGTTTTCTGTATGTACTTAAAATGTTGTCCATTTTAAAAAAGGAGAGACCCATAGAGTGATACCGGCCACACTGCGACTCGGATTGAGGAGCTATTGAATTTTACATGTCACATATGACCCATGGGTAATTTTCCTAAAGTTTCAGTAGAATATGAATGTTTTTGGTCGGCTTACCGTATGTCAGTTGTTGTTTTTTATTAAAATGAAGTCCATTTTAAACTATAGAGAGACACTTCAAGTGGTGTCGGCCACTCTACTCCTAAGATTGAGGATATGTTGACACATACACTTCACATATGACCCATGGATCGTTGTCCTAAAGTTTCAATATAATATGAATGCATTTGGTTGGTTTTCTATATGTCAGTTGTTGTTTTCACATAAAATGTTGTCCATTTCAAATATACTTGAGACACTTTGAGTGGTGCCGGCCATACCAGGCCTCAGATTGAAGCAGGGTTGACTCGTACATGTCACAATTGACCCAAAGATCATTGTCCTAAAGTATCAACACAATCCGAATGCGTTTGTTCAGTTTTCCGTATGTCAGTGGTACTTTTCACTTAAAATGTTATCCATTTCAAACAAAAGTGAGACACTTCGAATGGTTCCATCCACACCATGCCTCAGATTGAGCTGGGGTTGAGTAGTACACGTCAAATATGACCCATGGATCATTGTGATAATGTATCAATAGAATTAGAATGCGTTTGGTTGGTTTTCCGTATGTCAGTTGTTCTTTTCACTTAAAATCTCAACCATTTTAAACAAAAGAGACACAATTAGAGTGATACCAGCCACACCGCGACTCATATTTATACGGGGTTGGCTCGTACACATTAAAAATGACCCAAGGATCATTCTCCTAAAGTATAAACACAATCTGAATGCGTTTGGTCAGTTTTCCATATGTCAGTTGTACTTTTCACTTAAAATGTTATCCACTTCAAACAAAAGTGAGACACTTTGAATAGTGCCGGACACACCGTGCCTTAGATTGAGACAGGGTTGACTTGTACACGGCACATATGACTCATGGGACATTTTCCTAAATCATCAACACATTACAAATTCGTTTGAACATTTTTCTGTATGTCAGTTGTTGTTTTCACTTAAAATCCTTTCCATCTTAAACAATGGAGAGACACTTTGAATGGTGATGGACACAATGCACCTCAGATTGAGGCTGGTTTGACTCATACATGTCACATATGACCCATGGATCACTGTTCTAAAGTATCAAAACAATCAGAATCCATTTGGTGAGTTTTCCGTATTCTAGTTGTTGTTTTCACTTAAAATGTTTTCCATTTAGAATTAACCTCAGACACTTTGAGTGGTGCCGGCCACACCGGGCCTTCGATTGGAGAGGGGTTGACTCGTACACATCACATATGACCCATGGATTGTTGTTCTAAAGTATCAAGACAATAAAAATCTATTTGGTTTGTTTTCCATATGCTAGTTGTTATTTTCACTTAAAATGTTGTCCATTTCAAATAAACTTGAGACACTTTGAGTGGTGTCAGCCACACCAGGCCTCAGATTGAGGCGGGGTTGACTCATACATGCCACAAATGAGTAATAGAAACCATCCTGGTAGCCCTCACATAGAAACCAAAGCATAAATCCTAGAATTTAAAGTCTAAATTCCCTGAGCATGACGAGTCCGTCCATGAGTCCTTAACATGTAACCCATGTCTTATCATAACAATTGACAAGTAAAACAAATCAAACAAGGAATAATTCAAATAACATGGAGAATGTAAAACAAGACTTTGTATTCAAATTAATGTATATCATCACATGCATTTCAGGAGCATGGTCTAATAAACTTACCAATACATTCATATAATTGAAGACATACAAAAATGGAATAATCCTAAATAACATTGCATGATCAGAGAAATAAAAAAAGCATGTGAAATCAAAGAGGGTGGGGGGATATTTGGTGGTCCAGGGAGGAGGGTGGGGGGCTGTCCGGGGGGGGGGGGTTCGGGGGGCTGTCCGGGGTCCAAGGAAGAGGGTGGGTGGGGGGATGTCTGGGGGGATGTCTGGGGTCCAGGGAGGAGGTTGGGGGGGCTGTCCGGGGACCAAGGAGGATGGTGGGGGGGGGGGGCTGTCTGGGGTGCTGTTCGGTGTCCAAGGAGGGTGGTGGGGGGTTGTCCAGGGTCCATGAAGGAGGGGGGATATCCAGGGAGTTCCCAAACACAAAAAACTCTATAAAAAATGCTCAAGATACACCTCAACCACTAAAAGACAACAAAATCCCTGAAAACAGACAATATATAAAAATAACTCAACTCCAATACTATACTATGGGTCAAGATAAAACCAACAACTGGAATAGATTAAACATCAAATCTAAGTAATATTAGTAAAAAATGTAACGGATCAATTTGTCCCGCATCACCATCACCAACATCACCACCATTATCACCCTCTTCCTTGTCCCCATCATCGTACTCTCCCTCCTCAGCGCCCTCCTCCTCACCCTCACCCTCCTCCCCACGCTCACTATCTGCCTCGCCCTCCTACTCTCCCTCCTCTTCTATATCAGACTCCTCTCCATCATCATCGTCGGGCTGGACATCGTCTTGACCACCACTAGAACTGCCACCTGTTTCACCATATATAGAACGTATCGATGAAATATACTCATCAAAAGCTGGTCTGGCCTCTGGTGGAAGTGTTGGACGTAGAACTTCAATAAATTTCATAAATGCACTGTTTTCCCTAACAGACAGTTCTGCCATCTCTGTGGCCCTTTTCTTATCCTGTTCTACCTGTGCCCTAACTTTCTGCAGCTTGGTTGCACTACAACTCATACCTGATGAGGGAAAATACCTCATCCGGGCTATTCTAGGTCGGTAGCGTACTCTTCCAGGATGCTCCTCTCCCAACACATGATGTAAGTGATCAGTGGGCCCAAAATTGTATGGTTCTAGTGCATCAAGGGCCTCTAAAGCAGCCTGTTACAAATATAAATATATTATTATGTTACAAAATAGATATTAAAATATAAAATCAAAAGATTAAAACTTACAATCTCCTGCTGAGTCGTTTTGTTGACGACACTTCAATCTTTTTTCCATATACTCGAGAAAAATAGTTTTTCTTGAGGCACACATTCTTTAATATTCTATATTTTCCTCTACAATGACATTGAAATCTAAATTTATATGAAAACATTAGCAAACTATTATATAATTTAGGAAACAAAAGAATGTGTAAGTCGTAAAGAAAACTTATAAACAATTGTCATACCTGCTTCCTCTCATGATCTGGCATTGTAGTACGTCCTAGTGTGTGAAGGTATTTTTTGCATCAATGTTTTTTTTATTTTTTCAAGATGATTCCAAAATAAAATTAGATAATTAAAAGGATAATATTAATGAAAAATATGAAAGTTATTATTTAAATACCTAAAATTTAATTCATACCTTAAACTGGGTAGTCATCCAATGACTAATCATTTGACGATATTTGCTCTATAAAACAATCATCCATGATTGTTACCACCTCTAACTCAGTGCCAACTCTAGACCGCCTGACAATATACAACTCATGCTTGTAGTCTCTCCAAAGCTCGCCTAAATCCTTTAGATGTTCCGGTCATGCACCCTCATCATCGAGAAAATTAAATCGAATATGATATCAAAATATTAATTCATATAAATACAAAAATAATTCATGAAATTAAATATAGCATAATTATTTACCCATGTATCTGCCCAAGGTCTATCCTTGACCTCATGTGGAAAATGTCTCCACGATAGAGGGCTGATGGGAATGATGTGAGAGTATTTGGCAAACGTCTATAAAAAACTCCGACATTGCTGCCCTATTTTCTCAACCATTTGGTTTTCTTCATTGTAATCCACCATAACCTGTGTGTGGCGGGTCAACACCGAATGCATGCGTGTATTCCCCCACCCCCACCTCCTATCAGTATATGTATCTGTCATGAAATAAAAACAAATATTTTATCAAAACATGTTATAATGAAAATAAATATTGCTATAACAATTTGTTAGGGTTCAATAAATATACCTGCACCAGTCTGATCGCTGAGCGCCGCTGGATCCATAGAAACTGATGGAACACCCTATGGTGGAACAGGAATCGAAGATGATGGAATAATGATTATTGGAGAGGCAGAAGTAGAAGGAAAATAATATGGGATAGCTATATGACCGGATTCTGACTGGGGAGTGGTAATCATCATGGGATATGAAAATGATGGGCCAGAAGATGCAAAAGGTGGCGAAAACATGGGAGGCCTAAATATCCCGTGTGTCCCTAATGATACACTGGGATTAGAATGTGGGAAGGATGACAAGTCAGTGGGAGGGGCAGGTTCTATTCAGGTACGCGAAGCTGCGCTTCCACCTCTGGTACGAACCCTCCTCGTACCACAGGCCTGAGTACTAGGACTAGTACTAGGCTCCTCATTGCATAACTATCGACGTATATGTGGATCCTACCAAAATGTTTACAAAAAAATTAATCACATGAAATTATATATTCTTTAAATATATATACTTGAAATAAAGTACTAATTGTAGGCACTAATGGTGGAACACCCATCTCTTCCATTTGACGGCTGTTCTCCATCATTTGTTTCCTTCATCTCTCTTCAATTGGCTGTATTTCCTGCTTTTGAAAAGAAATTTGTAATTAATTAGAAAAATGAAACTAATGTGTAGCCCAAAAAACTAAACATATGAGGGAATAGGGGGATTAATTAGTAATTTAGCTATCAATTGTTTTATAAGAGCTTGAATGGATTTAATAAATCATACAAGTTGTAATGTTCACCAAGTTAGAAATATTGTTTGACTAGGTTTGAATACAGTTCAATTCCAAATTAAAAAATGCATTTCAAATAAAACTGCAACCAATAAACATTGAAAATTCACATAACGGTCAAGTCAGCTAAAACATATTTGTGATCAATACTAAATAAATTTGAATATTACCAACCTTAAAAACCTAACTCGAGATAAACCAAAAGAATTGAGAACATGGATGAATGATTATATATATTTTAAACCACAACTTCAGGTTCACAATCAACTATGAAAATTTAGCTATTGGAGTCATCAAAAGAAATAAATGAATTGGTTACAATGGCACTAGGGGCAGTGCCAATTCCATCATCACCATCATCAAAAATATATCTTGGAATTACTTCAACTATGACACCAAATTCAGGTTAAAGTTCGTCTTTGACATAAAAAAATTGATTATCCATTGATGTCAACACATATGGTTCTTCAGTTGCAAGAGTGCGAGTCATATTAATTACTCGAAATCAACAATCATCAATAAATGTGCCCTGTCACGTCATCAAATCAAACCAATGGCATTTCATCATTGTGGCTCGTCTATGAGAGTAATAATCCAATATTATGATTTTCTCAACGACTCCATAATAACCCACATTTTCAAATCGTGGTCTACTATCTGATTCACTGGCATAACAATCTGTTGTGGCAGTAACCATAACACCATCATGTTGTGTTTTCATGTTCTTTGCTCGCTCTGTGACAATAAATTTGTACCCATTGATAACAATTGATTTACAGTCATGAACCACGGTATTAGGACCAAAATCCAAAGAACTTATTTCCTCAGAGACAGAGTCAGCATACAAACTCAATACCTACAATATAAATGACTATTAAACTTAATTAAATATTTATATAATTATTTTAAATAGTAATATTTTTACCTTCAATTTTAACCATGTAGAAAACTCTTTGCTTTGAAAAGTCTCTCTCTTTCTCAAATATAAATAAATATGCTTCATATTTATCATTATTTTATGTTCCCTTTAGATAAAAAATATTAATAGTCTAACAGATATATATGTAAGATATACATATTCAATTTAGTTACCAGATATAGTCATCGAACAAATCACAGTTGAACAAAACTGTGCGATGTGACATCTCCCACTCTTCATGGATTAATGTATTCAATGTATATGATCCAAGAATTCCTCCTGTTTGAGGAAGTGATGGAAAACAGGGTTCAATTTTCTCATACTTTTCTTCTTCATTTCTCATTGGTATTTTCATTCTTGTAGTAAGATCAGACAAATACATTGATCATAAATACATACATTCTTGAGCCAAGTAACCGTTCATGATAGAACCTTCGAGATGATTCCTGTTTCGGACATAAGACTTTAATGTGTAGATATTTCTTTCTATTGGATACATCCAACAAAAATAAATAGGTTCTCCGAGAAGTATTTTATTTGGAATATATACAGTTAGATGCAGCATGAATGTGAAAAATGGAGGAAATATTTTCTCCAACTCACACAAAATTAATGGGGCATCTGTCAACATTTTTTGGAAGAAAGACTTGGAAAACTTATTATCACAAAGATCTCTAAAAAAATGGGACAACCGAATAACAGTCAACCTTACATTATTGGGAAAAATATGAAAGATTTCTATTGGAAGCAACTCATGCAGTAGAACGTGATAATCATGAGTCTTCAAATATTTTATCTTTAACTCTCTTCTGTTGACCCATTTAGATATGTTTCTTGAATATCCATCAGGAACTCTAATAGTCTCTAATACTTCTAGAAATTGTTTTTTCCATAGGTGTCATCACATAAGAAGCACATGGATGTTTCCATTTATTTTCACTGATATGCACAGGATGTAATTTTGGTCTGATGCCCTAATCCACCAAGTCATGCCGAGATCTTAAATCATCTTTCTTCTTCCCCTTGACATTTAGAAGAACTGAAATCAACATTTCACATATATTCTTTTCAATATGAATTACTTATATGAAATGACGAAACAAATTGGTTGACCAATAAGGAAAATAAAAAAGGATACTCCTCTTCCTCCAATTGTTACAGGTTTCAGTGGAAACATTCTTTCTCTTTCCATATTTCATTTAACCCTTCCCGAATAAAAAACTGAAGTCTTTCAATTCATTAAGCACATCAGTTCCAGACATACGCTGAGGTGGATCATCGATCTCTATGGTATTATCAAATCTTCAGAAATTCATTATATATGGATGATCATTTGGAAAGAATCGTCGATGTCCCATAAAACTGAAACTACAAGAATTTTTCAGTCTTCTAGACTATATATTCTTCATACAAACTAGGCATGACAATTTTCCCTTCATGCTTCATCCAGAAATCATTGAATAAGATGGAAAATCTTTGACCGTCCACATAAGCGCATCACACATATGAAATATGTCTTTCAATCATGCATCGTAAGTGCGCACACCCACATCCCAAAGAAGTTTCAACCCTTTTATTAAACGTTGCATGTATACATCAATATCAATTCCGGGATCAGAAGGACCAGATATGAGTATAATAATGAAAGTGAACAGTTTTTTCATACACAACCCTGGGGGAAGATTATCAATGTGTATAAAAACTGGCCATGTGCTGTGTGAAGTAAGAATCTTCCCAAACAGATTAAAATCGTCGCATGAAAGACCCTGCCTCACATTACACACGCTAGCTGCAACATCAGGATGTCGAGCATCAAATCTCTGCCATGAAAATCCATCTGCAGGATGAACCAACTCATCATTAGTCTTCTTTCTCTCGGTAACATGCCATCTCATTTTTATTGATATATCATCAGACATAAAAAGATTCTGGAGTCTAGGGATCAATGGAAAGTGCCACATTACTTTCTGTGGAATGCGGGATGGTGTTCCATCAAATTTTGACTTCCAGCGGGATGCGCTACATTTTATACAATCATTTCGTTCAGCAGTTTCCTCCCAGAATAAACTGCAATCTTTCAGGCAAGCATGAATTTTGTTTCTTGAAAATCCAATTTACTCAACTAACTCCCATTCCATATAGTGGTTTGAGGGATTATCTATGTAAAATGGAAGTAAATCCTTCAAGAGGGTAAGAATGTAATCGATTTCTGTATTAGAAATCCCATACATAGTTTTCCCATGAAATAATCGAATTAAAAATTCAAGCTTTTTCATTTTATCGCATTGTTGATATACTGGAGTCGTGGCAGCATCATTCAATTTTTTCACCCTATAAATATCATCATTTTTCACTAAATGCATCAGATATCCTCATATCGAAGTCTTCTTGAGTCTAAATCCTTTCCTTTTCATGATGAAGGATAAACAGAAACCGATCATCTAAAAAATTCTCCATTCCAGTCCTTTCATTTCGATCATCACCAATTTGAGATTTAATTTTCTCCCCATTGTGATACCACACAAAGTAGTTTGCTTGAAAACCATTTTTGGTTATGTGGTAGCTGACTTCTTCACGGCTCAACCAAGGTCTACCAACACAATTGGAACATGGGCAGTGTATGCATCCACTATCTGAAGCCTTGTGAAATGAAAAATCTATAAAGCTCTTCAAAATGTTTTGAAAATCGCTTGAGATCCGATCGATTTCATACATCCAACTTCTGTCCATTCTGTAAAAATAATTTATATAAGTCATTTTGTCATAAACAATTCAACAGGATTGAACTTTAATAAAAAATATATTTAAGTAAACGATAATAGAATAAGTTTCTAGTCGATGTAGGGAACTATTAAAATAATGTAAAGAACAAGTACTCATAAATTAAATTAAAATTTATTTATATTCATTTTCATTAGGTCTATAAGAGGTACGTGCCTCAGGTCCCATTATGTGTTGTAGGCATCCCAAATCATTCACTCATGTTCAATAACTCATTATTGGAACCTCTATGGCCATACCTTCTATTACCCAATTACTTTCCCAAGTCAAGTGCACCCCATGGGTGAATAAATTTTAGGCTTCTACACTAATAGGTTGTTCATGGATTGTAAAAAGATTTAATTTCATTAAGTATAGACAAAAACATTTATTTTTAAATTTGAGATTTATAATAATGTAAGTCAATGATAACAACATTACTAAATTAAACTTGTGAATTATCTAACATTTTTATGGATTTCTACACATGCCAACATGGGTAGTGAAAAGCACCACACCCTCATAAAAGTGAGTATTGGCCAAGAAGGACACATAATATACAACGTACAATGAGAACTATATTTAATTGACCCTAAAGTTATATTGGTACAGTCGTCTTGGGGGAAATGAAATATATGATCCTGGTTAACTGATGAATTCAAAAGCTCGTATTCCATATGTTGGACACTATCTAAGTTAAGAAACCATGTGAGTATGTGTTTATATCATTTAATTTCTTACATGCTAGTGAGAATTAAGGCTTGAATTAATGACTTGAGTTCAATGATTAAATGAGGGTAGAGGTTTCATAGGCTATGTAAAAAAAATGATTAAATAAGGGTAGAGGTTGCATACACTGTGCATGGTGGGGGAGTCTCAGCTGATTTAGAACCTAAAATAAATTCCCATCATAGGTATCAATAAGAAACATCAGCATCAAAAGAAACTCCAACTAAAAAAGGACTAAAAACATCAAACATTTCCAGAATTCACTACTATGCATGGTTTATCCACATTTTTAGTAGTAATTATATGTCTTAATCATGAACCACCTCTACAGATCCCAGTTTTTACCAATAAACATAAGGTAAATATCTCAAAATATCTTTAAAACAACTCATTAATAGGCTCAAAATGTAAATATAATCTTGTACCAACATGGAATATCTTTCACAACACATTCTCACACACAAGTTATCTCATGTGTTACTAAATACCAAACATAGTCACATAGTGTACTTTAACAAATTACATTACACAAGCCTTATTAAAAATATTTTTATTTTAGTAAAACACTTTCCTAAAATAATTTTTAGAATAAATTCATAAAAACTTTGCAAAAAATTAATAAACACATATAAATAAATTTCCAAGTAACAATTAATTACAAGATGATGAAAAAGAATAAAAAAACATACTTAGAAAATCTAGAATCCAACCGCAATGAATTTGAGATGTTTCTTCTTTGATGGAGGGTTAAAGATTTAATTAATTAAATGGATTGGAATGGAGAAATTCTAGATTAAATCAAAACATAAAAAAATTATATACACATCAAAATCAAAACATAAAACTAAAATATGAGACAAATAACAATAAAAACAAGGTAGAACTTAAATATTTTATTTTTATAAAGAAGAAAATACCTGATTTGAGATGATTCTGATGGAGTTTCAGTGGTTCGGATGGGGGAAGTCAAGAGTGGAGCCGAGCCCTTGAGAGATTTTGGGTTCTGTCGCGAATGGGGGAGAGGAGCGGTGGCTGACTGTATTTGGGGTAAACATTTACCAACGATTTTTAAAAACCATTGGTAAAGGGGTGACCAAGGAACCCTTTCCCAAAGTTTCTGAACCATTGTTAAAGGGTCACCCTTTTCCAATGGTTTACTAGAACCGTTGGGGAAGGGTGCCTTGGACACCCTTTTACCAACGGTTGTAGGAAACCATTGGGAAAGGGTGTCCTGGCCCTTCTTTACCAACAGTTTAAGCAAACTGTTGGTAAAGAAGCATTGGGAAAGCCTGCATTCTCAGTAGTGGTAATATATTTCAAGGAATAATTATTTTTATTGTAACGTCCCAGATTCGAGTGCCACTCCACGGGTGCCCCAAACCAGGTTGGTCATAAGACCTCAAGCGCATTTCCCCAAACACCAGAGGCTGCCGACTAGCAGCGAGGGCCCAGGTCTGATAGTGGGGAAACTATTCCCTCATTTTTCAAAGTGTAGCACAACAGAATCATATATATAAACATACAAAAATGGAAGTAATAAAAAATATTTAACGTAAATGGACAATTGAAGTAAAAGATAACCAACAGTTAAATAGATAATGATGAAACATGCCTCTAGTTCTAAGAAAATAGCCAAAACATGTTACACATCATTACAGTATAATACATTACAACTCAAAGTACAAGGTACAGTATAAAAACAAAACAGTGCATAGGAACTCAGTAGCATCGCAAGCCTAAGATCGGTCCCATGCTCTCCTACTCCTCTGCAACAATCAAGTACCTATATAGGGATCCTTTCCCTTATCCAAACCTGCGGAAATATAATCTGTTTGGGCCGAAGACATGACCCAAATAAGGTGTGAGAAATAAATTCTAGTAGGCACCCACCAAAGGCCCATGCCCAACTGTCAGTGAAAATGTGCAACAACAGTGTGCAAAAGTAAATGCAGTAAACTAGTAAGTACTCAAAAGTAACTATCACTACCAGTTTAATTGCAATTTAAATTATTACTTATCAATTAAATATAGTTTAATTATATTAAAAAATTCACCTTTCCCTCAGGCCTTGCCCTCAGGTGAAATAGTACATTGCCCTCCGGCCTTGACCTCAGGAGAAATAGAACCTTGCCCTCAGGCCTTGCCCTCAGGCGAATAGAACCTTACCCTTAGGCCTTTCCCTCAGGAGAAAAAGAACCTTGCCCCCAGGCCTTTCCCTCAGGCGAATAGAACCTTTCCCTCAGGCCTTTCATTTAGGTGAATAGAACCTTACCCTTAGGCCTTGCCCTCAGGCGAATAGAACCTTTCCCTCAGGACTTGCCCTTAGGTGAATAGAACCTTTCCTTCAGGACATGACCTCAGGCGAATAGAACCTTGCCCTCAGGCCTTTCCCTCAGGTGAATAGAAATTTTCCCATAGGCCTTGCCCTCAGTTGAATAGTAACTGGTAATCGGGCTGAGCCTAACACATAGCAAGCATTTATATAAATTTTCTCTCAAGAAAAATCAATGCACAACAAAATCATGGCATTCCCTTAGGTATCCGGGCCAAAAGACTAAACAGAGGAACGCACCCCCAGGGTGGTCGTGGATCCATGCAGTGATCCCAATAAATATTTATACATATTCATTAAACTACTAATGCAATTATAGGTATTTAATTATGAAAGGCCTTGTCCATACGACACCCCATTCATGGGCGCGTATCATAACGGTACAAAAAATCACCACAACAGTTGGAAATAAACTCTAGAACACTTACCTCGATCGCCCCTGATCGGTATACATGGATGACGCTCCTCGAATCGTCCAAGAACGATGTAGATCTGAGGTAAAATAATTCCTATTCAAGCATAAGTAAATTTCCCTCGGGAAAGAATTGGAAAGAACCACTCAAGGAGAGGGGAGGGTTTACCCGTATGGTTCCAACGAGATAGATAACAGTGGAATCGGATTCCCAGTGCTTGATCGGGTGATGCCCAAAGCTCTGAACATATCTCCCAAGTTCTCCTTCGGTTCTATGCCTTCTCTATGAAAAGAGGAGGCTACTGCCTATTTTAAGCGAAAAAAGACTACACAGTGTGTAATATTGAGTACACAATGTGTACTTTTCATTTTTAAACTATTCCTCCAGCAACTTCTTTCCACCGTGGCACAATTCACCTATCGACAAGAGTACACAGCGTGCATTCCTAAGTACACGGTGTGTACTGTCGCTGAGCTGCCCACCGCCTTACTATTTTCCTACCTACTGACTACATGACGTGTGAGTACCCACTACACAATGTGTATTCGGTTGTTACACCTTTCATCACCATCATGGATACACACCTTGTGTACTCATCCCACATGGCCAAAGTACAAGGCGTGTGGACAAGTACACAACATGTACCCACAAAGTTTTTCATTTTCCCCCCTTTTCCTTATTTTCTCAAAAACACTTAAGGAAAAGTGAAAAGAAGAAACTCTTACCTCAAAAATAAGAATTGGGTTCTTAAAAACGTCCCCCCTTAAAGAAATTCATCCCCGAATGGACCTTCCAAGGGTAGTGAAGATAAAGCTCAGAATAACTCTGGAAGCTGAGCACATAAGTCGGTCTCCCGCTCCCAGGTTTCGTCCTGCACTCGGCCATGCTGCCATAACACCTGTATGAGAGGAACTGACTGGCCATAGAGGACCTTCATGCTCTTATCAATGATACGAATCAGATTCTCCTAAAAGTATACATCGACATGAATCTAGACCTCCTCTAGTTTAAAGATGTGAGACAATTCTGAATGATAACGACACAGCTGAGATACATGGAAGAAGTCATGCATAGACTGGTACCTCTGTGGTAACTCCAACTAATAGGAAAGGGGCCCGACTCTCTCCATAATATCAAATGGACCCACATACCTTGGTGAAAGTTTACCCTATCTCCAAATCTGCCGATTTACCAACCTCGGTGAAACACGTAAGAAAACCTTATCCCTGACCACGAACACCAAGGGTCATCTAAGACGATCAACATAAGATTTCTGATGAGACTATGCAGTAGCCATCTGCTTCTGAATCAACTAGACCTGCTCAGAAGTCTCCTGCACAAGTTGTGGTCCTAGTACAGCTGCCTCACTTGCCTCTATCCCGCACAAAGGTGATCGGCCTGTACTACCATATAAAGCCTTGTAAGGTGCCATCTAAATAGTTGACTGGAAACTGTTATTGTAGGAAAACTCAACTAGGGGTATATGCTTCTCCCAAGAGCCCCCAAAGTCCAAGATGCATGCACATAACATGTCCTCTAGCACTTGTATAGTATGCTCTGACTGACCATCGGTCTGAGGGTGGTAGGCTGTGCTCAGAAGCACCTTTGTACCCAGTGCCCTCTAAAAACTCTTCCATAAACGAGATGTAAAATGGGTGTCCCTATATGAAACTATAGAACAAGGGATCTCATGAAGACTTACGACCTCTCTGATATACAACCTCCTAAGCTCGTCAACTCCAAAGGTCTCCTTGATCGGAAAAAATTGAGCTACCTTTGTGAGTCTGTCCACAACAACCTACATGACATCATTTCCTCGAGGTGACCTCGGCAACCCAGTCACGAAGTCCATCACGACATCATCCCATTTCTACTATGGAATGGTTAACTACTGTAACAGTCCGGCTGGCATCTAATGCTCTCCCTTCACCTGCTGACAGGTGGAACATCTCGTAACAAAACTAACTACTTCTCTCTTCATACCCAACCACCAATACCGACGTCTCAAGTCATGGTACATCTTCGTAACTCCAGGATGAACTGCCCAAACTGAAGCATGAAACTCCCGCATCAACTCGTCGCGTATATCCCCTGGAACCCATACTCGTCCATGGAAATGTAGTACCTCATCATCACCTATCGTCCACCCAGGAAGAGGGTCCTCACTTACCACCAACTCCCATAGAACTATGCCTTCTGAATCAGATAGTTGTCTCATCCTCACTCTATCTAGGAGGTTAGAAGTCACAGCTAAATATGGAAGATATGTTTTCCCCTGACTGTCGTGAACCTCCAAATGCATCTCATAGAACAAAGCCATAAGCTGCCACTCACCACCGGCTTCATGAACTGCCTGTATCTGAGTCTTCCTGCTCAGTTCATCAACAACTGCGTTACCCTTACCAAGTGTATAGGCAAGTTCAGAATCGAAGGACTGTAGGTACTCAACCCACCTTCACTGTCTAAAATTAAAGTCACTCTGAGTAAAGATATATTTGAGACTTTTGTGGTATGTGAAAACCACAAAATGCTCTCCCAAGAGATAATGTATCCAACAGTGTAATGCATGAACAACTGCAGCCAACTCGAGATCATGTGTCAGGTAATTCCTTTCATCTGGCCTCAATTATCGGTACCCGTACACAACAACTCGATCGCCCAACATCAACACAACTCCTAGCCCAATACCCGATGCATCACAGTAAACTGTATAGTTATTCCCTTGCTCTGGGAGTATCAGGATTGGTGCTGATGTTAACCTTCCCTTCAGTTCTTGAAAGGCTGTCTCACAAGATTCTATCCACATGAACTTCACACTCTTCTTAGTCAAACCCATCAACGGCGCTGCTAAGCAGGAGAAGTCCTGGATGAAGCACCTGTAGTAACCAGCCAGCCCTAAGAAACTCTATATTTCAAACACATTCTTAGGATACTCCCAAGAAACTAATACTCTCACCTTATCTGGGTCTACTGCAACTCCTGGATCTAAGATGATATGACCCAGGAAGTGAATCTGGTCTATCCAAAAGTGGCACTTTGAGTGCTTAGCATATAGCCGATGCTCTCTCAGTGTACTCAATACGATCTCAAGATGGGTGACATGGTCGTATTGAGTGTGAGAGTACACCAAGATGTTTTCCACGGATACTACCACAAAATAATCCAGATAAGGGTGGAACACACGATTCATCAGATCCATGAAAACGGCTGGTGCGTTCGTGAGTCCGAACGGCATAACCAAGTACTCATATAGACCATACCTACTTTTAATGGCTTTGAGAGGTATATCAGATGGTCTAAATCACAAATGACGATATCCGGATCTCATGTAAATCTTAGATAACACTCATGCACCTCGAAGTTGATCAAAAAGATCATAAATCCTTGGTAAGGGATATCGGTTCTTAACCATCAGCTAGTTCAGCTTCTGATAATCCACACAGAGTCTGAGGGTACCGTCTGCCTTCTTTAAAAAAAGGATAGGAGAACCCTAAGGAGAAGTACTGGGTCGGATAAAACCCATTGACTGTAAATAAATACTCTACAGAAGGATTAATAATATTGTTAAAATGAATGATTTTATATATAGAAACAAAAAGAGTCATAAGGATAAAATGTAAATAAATACTCTACAGAAGTTATTTAAAATAATATAATAAGACAAGAAATATTCAACTAGATTGTCCAAATATCACCAAGAAAGAAAAGAAGGAAAATAAATTCATATATAAATGTAAAGATGCATTATAAGTCTAAGAACAAGAATTATTGAAATGAATTTGACTCTTGAAATGAAAGTGGAGGAGATAGTTCTTTAGATGAATCTTTAAAAAAGGAATGTTCTAGACAATGTAACATTAGATTATTTTTAATTCTCTGACCCCATAATCCAAGAGCTGATGCATTATTTTATTACATTGGAATGATTACAAGGAATCAAATCTTGAAGGAACGATTTTTTTAGCAATCTTATAAATCAATATTACATACATGATATCCATAATAGATATGGAAAACAAATGAAAACATGATACATAAAAAACTGAAATAAACACATATTTGAAAGCTTATTCAATGTTCCCCTCTACATAACTTGGGGACAGAAACATAATAAGGGTTGAATCAAATGCTTTGTAATGGTATGTAATGTGGAAGAAATAATTAATCAATTGGAATAAATTAACATGGAAAGGAAAATAAATGATAACACATTACATTTAAATAACTAGATAAGGAAAATTAGATATGGAAAGGTATGACACTGGTACACATTCCTTTTAATAAATGAATAGAAATGAAATGTATCCATAGATATGTTGACACAAAACCTCATGGATAAATAATAACTAAAATATATATGTAGGAAATTATTAATTATTGGACGTCATGTCTTAGGTATATGAGAACCTATGCTGTTAGGATCCATCCTACAGATAGTTTAAACCTATAAGTAGAATCCTATTTAAATTTTCTAACTTCATCATATCATAAGAACCTCTCCATGCATCAAGGAGATATATAAATTCTGTCCATTATGCTTCATTGAATTTTCAAATCACCCCTCATATCGAATGATAAATTTAATCAATAGACAATATTCCTTATCAAATATCTATGTTGAATAAAATATATATATTTATCAATAATTACCCAATTCATCAAATAACTATCAATTCAAACACCAAATGTGAAATGTTATATGGTTTAAGAAATAATAATATCCACTATATAAAAATATGGTTATTCAATAAAATTTTCTATGAAAAATGATTATAAAATTAAGTGAGATTGTAAATATTATCATTAAGAACATTCTTGTTGAGAATAATCTTTAAACATTTCAAAGTTCCCCATACCACTTTGAAACATTTGAATCATATTATCTAGAATGTATGATATTAAATGAAACATATAATATCATGATAATAATATGACTCATGATATAACATGAAAAAGTCATTATATATACAATATAAAAGTTAATTGGTGCATACTAAATAAGTCTCAATGGAATTTAATTTGAGATGAAATTCCATTACCTTATCCTTCCTTTTTTATGTGTGGTTTTTATACACATGTATAATGGTTTAAAATATGTTAATAACAAAAATAATAAACATAATATTGTTTATAATACCATATATTAACATATTATAATATCCAATTACTCATTTGTTAACAACTTCCTTTAATTTTACTATTTCGGGGGTTAATTACCTAGTTTTCTTGAGTAATTTTTAACTTGTTATGTATTGTTATCATTAATAAGATCATGGATTGATCATCTCTATAATGTAAAACATGACTTAATTATCATATATAATCACTATATATTTATTTATAGTAGTCCATAATATATGGAGATTATAAATGAAGTGCACTGTTCATGGTGACGGTAGGCCGTACGTACGCATGAATAAAACATTTATTTCATAGTTGTATTAAAAGAATGAAAAAAATAATGCATATGTATATTATAATTACATTATAATATATTTGTTATATATTTTACAAGTTTCTATTAATACCATATTTTATATGTTCCATGTATGTCATGAATGAGTCATATCCCTTTGTTGGTTCAGTAGTTCACACGTCCTCAAACTAAATTATCATATTTAAACAAGATTGAAAGCATGAAGTTATGAAATAAATAAAAATTAAAAAATAATAAATACATTATAAATATAATATATAACAAATATAAATATATTTTCTATAATAATAGCCACTATGATAGTTGGTAAATGAAAAATGAACAATCATCATTTCATGAGGCAGTATTTCACCATACAAAGAAATAATATATCTGTTACTCATTATATGGATGTTTGTGTTTGTTTAGGTAAAACCGTTAAAAAATATAATAGTTTATTTATGAAATTGGGTTTTTATATAATAATGGAATAATAATATTATAGGGTGTAGAGAATGGAAATAAAACTAAAAGGCTTGAGAGAAGATATTATCTCTTAATAGTGTAACTTCTCTAGGTTTATACAAAAAGGCTTCCTTTGAATGATTTATACTAAAATAAAGGATTCATAGTTAAGGGGTGGAATTTTGGGAAGATATTTTAGAAAATATTGGCTGAACATAAGAGGTTTGAAAGGTGAGGAGAATTGGGAGAGGTGGTGAGCTTTTAGAGGGAAGGAAAATGACTCACTTGGAATTTTAGGAAATATGTTCTTTGTACACATTTTAATAGTTAAAAAGTCATTCAAAATAAAAAAATAAATATTTAATGTTTTATGGCCTATATGTGGACATAAAATGGGTTTTTTTACAAGTGGATATGTTATTGGGGCCCTTACATTAAAGTCTTAGTTCATTATTATGCTTAATTTTACCTTAATAATTGTAATTAATTTTAATCGCTTTCACAAATCCTTTTGTTAAAAAAAATTTGTATTATTAAAAATTAAAAATTATTATCATTCCAAATATGTAATAAAAATTTCCAAATTCCAATCACATATGTGGAATAAATTAATTTAAAATTCATCCTGTATGCGGGACGACAATGTGGGTTTTTAATGTTAAAAGGTCCAAAAGCAGGCTATGTTTTTATTATTAACTTCATGGTCAAAATGATCCCAATGACCTAGATTGTATTATTTGATAAAAATATTATCTAATTAAACATTAAAACCAATTACAATGTATAATTTAACCATATAAATAAATTACATGAAAAAGTAGTTTTGAAATAAAATACAGCATTTTTAACTATTCATTAAAAATGACATGTTTCAGAAAAATATTAAAAATTCACACTAACCTAATTCATATATTTATAATTAAAATATGAGGTGTAACTTGAACTCTAAAATCCATTAACATTTCAATATTAATAATTAAAATGGGTTCACCATTAAAATATGGTAAAATTTCCAGTATAAAAATATAGGTTTTTATGTGCTAAATAGGGATTGTTCTTATGTTATGCATATCGAACATATTGGATGAACTTAAAAAATATTATATTGTATAATATATATATATATATACACATTAATATCACCCATTAATTTTTATTAATCAAATTTATTAGGGTAAAACAACATTGTGAATATAGAAATGACAATATTTTCCCTTATATTTAATCTGTTTTAATATTTATTTCTATTTAATTTATAACCAATGAATTCATTTTAAAATTGTGTAAAGCATAGATTTTAATAAATATGTTACCCCTTTTCATAAAAACTAATTAAATGTCATGGTTATATCTTATAATATAATATTTTAATAATATATCATTATTTGGTAAAATTCAGTCTTGTGTGTAATGTAAGCTTTCCAAGAAAGTCACTCTTGCAAGTAAAGATATAAAACTCAGTGTAGCATGAATTACTAAATATATATAATATTAAATTTATTTACATTATTAAATAAATTTTAATGTATTAGTGTATTTTTACCATTATGTGCTTGGTGTCACGTTCTGGGCACACTATCAAATAAAAGGTTCATACTTCAGAATTTCATGGTGTTACATTATTTTATGTAATAACTATGTTAAATAAGTGTATTATAGATAAGGTACAAACATATGAATCCCTTATAAATCCTTCTTTAAGTGAAGACCACCCTAAAAGTAACAATGAGAATTTTTTAAACCTTACAATGAAGAATATTCCTTAGTTGAAAAAGATAATACATTACCTAGTTTGGAAAAGATATATGGATTTTCTAAACTTCTAGAAACAGAAAAATCTACAGTTTATAAAAAACATGAAAATGCCTAATAAAATATTTTGATGGAATATTAATGAATAACTATCCTAAAAACTCAAATATCATATCTTTCTAAATATCTAGATAAAACTAATTTTTGAAAAGGAAAATCCTTCTAAAGATCATCATAAAATTATTTCTGAGAAAAATAGTTTAAAAATTAATTTATAAAAGACAATTCTGATAATAATTTTGTTGAGGATAATAATTTGGTTTTAAAACTAAAATTTGATATTTCTAACTTAAGTAAAATTTTATCTAACTTTACCACTGTTAAGGAAAACATTGATAAATTGTTAAATAAAATTAGACCTTATAGTAGTAATATTAGAATGTGTTTTACTAACCAAAAACATGTTTCTTGTAATTTTTTTTCTAAAATTTCTCCACTAGTTACTAAGTGTAAAAGTGTTAGAAACTGGAAAAATAAATTTTATTTAAATAGATTTCAATATCTAGGATTTCATAAAGCTTATTTTTCTATGGAAATTATATTCGATAAAACTAAAAAAATTAGACAAATGTGGTCACCTAAAACACATGTTTCATATAATACTAGAGACAAGAGGGTTTGGGTTCCAACAAACTAATTTCTATTCTTTTTAGAAAATTGATATTGTACCAACAATAAAAAAACATGGTACAAGGATAGTGGTTTCTTCAGAAATATGACTAGAAACAAAGACTTATTTTTGAAGATTATAAAGTTGAAGTGTGGAAACGTCACTTTCATAGATAATTCTCCATAAGATATTATCATAATATGTAACATTTTTTCTTATAAATCATTAAATTATAAAGGTACTATTTTTTCAAGGATGTAAGAAAAACTTGATAAGCATAATACAATTATGTGATGATAATTATTTAATGATCTTAAGGAATTAAAAATGCATTGTACATAGTTTGGAAGATATATTTATTCTTTCTTATAATCAACAATAGAATGTTTAAACTAAAAACCTATAATAACTTAGTGTCCAAGTATTAACTTGATTTAGTGAAATGAAATATGGATCATGGTTATAGAAAATAGGATTAGGGCAATACAAACCTAGAACATTACCTCTACGGAAGGACTTCTTAAAGATATAATAGAACATAGGTTTGGTTCTTCAAAAGTATGTGGTCCTTATCAATATGGTAAGTAACATAATTCAAGTGTTGAGTATATTATTGAAGTCTCAAATTATTCTAATTTATAGTTAGTGAACATAAACATATTTGATCCTATATAAAATTTAAGTATTAGAGGAAAATATTATTTATATGTTTTAATATGTGATTACACTAGATACACATTAGTATATTTTCTAACAAGAAAATCTAAATCCTTTAGTTATTTTAAAAATTTTATATCCAAAGTTAAAAATGAGAACAACCTCTCTTTGATAACTATTCTTAGTTATTATGGTGGAGAATTTTAAATTTTTTATTTGGATACTTTTTAAATTAGGAAAGGTAATATACATAACCTTTTTGTCACCTTGAACCCCATAAAGATAGATTAGCTAAAATAAGAAAAATATTTTTTAGGAGATTACTAGAACTATACTGAGTAAATTCACATTTTTAGAATTTTTTAAGATGAAGTGGTTACTATGCCCTATTATACAATAAATTGAGTTTTAATTATACCTTTTATTAATAAAACTCTATTATTTGTGGGTAGGAAGAAGACTAAAATTTCATACTCAAAAGTAATTTGATTAAATACATTAATCTTGAATACTAAAGACAATATTCATAAATTTTATTGAAAATTATATAAAAGAATAATTTTTGGTTATTCCACTACTACAATGGATCATAGAGTATCTAATAAAAATAAAATTACTATTGAGGAAATAGTTCATGTTAAAATTGAAAAAACCGATCACTCTATTTTAAAAAAACCCTAACCAACATCCTCATATGTCATATCTAAAACTAATTTTCAACCGACAATATAAAATTATCCTCATATAGAAATAACTGAAGAATATTTTTTAAAATATATTCATTAAGAATATATTCATCCTATTTTTTATGAACATACAATTGAGATCACAAGAAATCATTTTTTATTATAAATCATTCTTGTGATAATATGATTTACAATGTAGATCAACCAGTTAAAACAAAAATTTCATTGAGAAATAAAATTTAATATATATAATTTTTATATCTAATCATTACTAAGAGTTGTAGTGAGGCTTTAAGTGATGAATATTGGATAAAAGACCTCTAATATGGACTCAATTAGTTTTGAAGGAACAAATTATGGACTTTAAATGAATGTCCAAATGATACTTATACAATTGGAGTAAAATGGGTTTATCAAAATAAATGTGATGAGAATGAAATAATTATCAGAAATAAAGTTTGAATTTTTTCTAAAGGTAAAATTAAATAAGAGGAAATATACGGTGAAGAAACCTATGATCTGGTAGAAAGAATTGTAGCTTTTTATATAATACCAGCTTATATAGAATTCTTAAATGTCAAACTATTTAAAATGGATATGAATAGATCGTTTATTAATTTATATGTTAAGGGTGAATTTTATATAGAAAAACTACCTAGTTTTAAAAATTCATAACATCTAGAATATGTTTATAAACATTACTAGGTACTATATAGACTTAAAAAATCCCCTAGAACTTGGTATTACATGTTAACTATATTTGTGTTACAAAATAATTTTTTTAAGGGAATTATGGATTTGAATTTTATATAAATGATGTTATTAAAAATACTATGATTGTAAAAATATATGTTAAAGATATTATTTTTGGATCAACTCAAAAATCAACAGAAGATTTATTTTTGGATCTTATGATGTTTTTGTTTGAAATTAGTATGATAGTCGAGTTAACAACATTTCAACATTTTAGAAAAAAAAACTAGGAAAAGAATTATATCTCAATTTATGTATATAAAATATCTTCTTATAAAATTCAGGTATGACAACACTAAATATATGAGTACTCCTATCAGAGTGTCTAATACTTTTGATTGTGATAAATTTGGGAAACTAGTAGATCAAAATAATTTAAGAGGTATGATTGTAATTATACATTACAAAATAGTTATTCTTATGGTTTTAATGATTTTATTATCCTTATGTGTTAGATATTATGACAATCCAAAATAATAAAATCTCAAATATTTTATAGGAATATTTCATTATATTAGGGGAACTATGTATTTAAGATTATTATATTCTTCTATAAATGATTTAGAACTAATCTTTTTTTGATGAATTTGGTGGTTGTAGAATGGATTGAAAAGTACGTCTGAACTTGTAAATTATTTGTAGAATATTATGTTTATTATAATTTTAATAAAAAACACTTAGGAAAAATTTTAATATTAGAACTGAATGTGTATCATCTAGAAGCTATTGAGATCAAGTGTTGTAGATTAAACTGACACTCACTGACTATAACATGAGTTTTACTAAAACTCAAATATTTTGTGATAACACAAGCACCATTTATTCATGTTAAAAACCCACAAATCACTCATGTGAGAATAATATAGATATCAGAAACCATTTATTTTATGACTATATACATAAAGGTGATATAATTTTCTAATTCATTAGAACACAATAATAAATTGCTAATATTTCTAAAAAACACCTTAGTTCTGATAGATCTGAATATATTAAATAGAATATAGGAATGATAAATTTTAATTTATTATTAATATATACTTCCTTTTTATCAATATCTTTACATTAATGAACTTATCTTCATAAGGGTAGTATATAGGTTTCTTTTGAATAAAATTAGTCTTCTTAAAACTATAATTTTTTAAAAACATTTTTTTTCAAAATATTTGAGTTTTCTAAAACGATTTTTAGTTCACTCAGTACCATTCTTGGCCTAAATTTTTTTTTACAATGTTCTTTGATGTCAATAATTTTTGGAATCAATTTTTTTTAAATGTTTTTCTAACTCAAAATTTTTCGAAAATTATCGTAACAATTATATTTTTATAAAAATTACCTATAAACTAAAAATTCATGGAATCAATTTTTTTTAATAAAATTTTATGGATAATATATTTTTTACAAACTATCGTAATTAATTTGAATTATAAAAAACAAGAAGAACAGGATACTCATACTAATGAAACATTCTACTCTGAAAGGTACTCTTCTCTAGTTTTTTCACTTATCCTTTACTTCAGTATATACATATTGTTGATCACTTATTATTTTAGTTTCAACAATTTTTTAATTTTGGAAACATTTACAATCAGAATATTTTATACTCTGATTAATGTGTTCTTAAAACATTGATAGTTCAAAAATAAATTTAAAACATTCTTCAATTAAATCTCAACCATCTAATCAGTAACGATTTTTATTCAAAAACATTGAATCTTTTGGAATAAGAACCCTCAACTATCCATACCTATATAAAGGTGGTATATCCTCTTTGCCACATAAGATCTGATATTTTTTAAAATTGGCACTCTCCACTCATTAATGTAATCATTCTGACATTTTTTTTCATTTTTCTGATTACCGATATCAAACTCAATACGACGGCTACTAAGGAAGATTTTGCATAGAGGGAAGTCATCTGAGAAAGAATTGAAAAAAATGTGGTATTATAAGTATGATTATATTCCTAAATGAAATATTTATTTTAATGTATGGTTGGATATATTTGTATAAAAACCTGATAAAAACATTGACTTGAATTATCTTGAAATAATTTGAGAATTTTATACCTCATTAGCGTTTTATCTAATGATAGTAGGGATGAAGTGACATTCTCTATATTTTCTATGAAATATATTATTATATAAAAATTAATAGAGTATTTTTTCTATGTTCCTTATAAAGGTTTATATTATATAACCTCATATAAATTACCTGATATGATTATAACTTTTGAGAATTCTAGGTTTTAATGTTTTTTTCAACTTACAATAATGATAGGAAAGTTATGCATCTTTCACCAGATAATGAAGTCATTGAATTATGGATATAGGGATAACTTATACCATGTAAGGGTGTTAAGGATTCCCTAAAGTATTTAGATATATATTATTTGGAATATATAATAAACAATAGGAATGTTAACTTGGTTACGTTTGTCATTATTATGGTGGGATAAATCAATAAATATTCGAAAATTTTAAGATCATAGTGTTCCATTCATTCATAAATAAGGTTACTATGAAGGTTATATAACATTAAAATGTAGAGAATAATGGAAATCCAATGATAAAAAATATTTCATTTATCAGTTAAGAAATAATTTCAAGAATGATGTTGTCTGTTGATTCAAAGACAATTTTTTTGATAAAGTTTATACAGATACACCAAAAGAAAAACCTTTTAAGAAGGTATATGATTTTATGTATAAAAGAAATATTGAATATACCACTACAAATATATAAAATAATGAAATTAAAATTAATGATAAATAATTTAAATAACTCATGGTTTATAAGGAATAGAAGAGACTAGGTGTCCTGAATTTGGGCATGATAAAACTGATGAATTAGCCTTAAAAATTCATATAGAAGATTAGTTGAAAGATTCCTAAAATAATAGTAAAAAAAATAAGAGTATATAATAATAATAGGTGTTGGAAATCTTGATGATATCTATTGAAAATGATTTTGAGAATCTAATTATTTCATTTTAACCACTTTCAGTTGCATAGCCAACCCTTTAGACTAAAAAATTAGTCCATACAGATAATATCTATCCTGATTCTAGTATGGAATTTGTTAAAACATTAGTTATACCATCGATAGTTCCCTCAGTTTTAGATAAGGGCAAATGGAATGAAGTTTCAATATAATTGGTCTTAGATAAACAATCATATTCCAATTTTTGTAGAAAGGGTTACTCAGAACTGTAAGGGCGTAAAAAAATTACTCAATGAATAAAAAAGAGAAAAGTAATAAGAAGAAAAAGAATAGGAATAATAAGTAGAAAAATAAGGACCGGATAACGTAGAATCAGAAAGAGTAGAAGAAAATTATGATGAAGAAACACAAACTGATAAAGAGTTAAAAGAAAATAATACACTAGCCTCAACAGAATACTCAACCCCATTACCATGTTTTTAAGATAAGGGTTCTGAATTAGAAGGACCATTAGAAGAAAAATAATAAACATTACAAGATGAAGTTTCATCAAAAGAAGAGGAAAGAAAGTATATTATATATCTGAAGATGAATATCAATAATTTAACACCAAATTTTCAGAAAAGTTGAATCAAATAATTATGTCAAACTTATTGAAGTATCAAAATATGAGAACAATTCAAATAAACGAAAAGATAATGGAGAGAAAAAAATAAAAACAAGATACTATATATTTAATATATGAACCTCCATAAATTTTTTTAGGATCATCATATTTATATAAAACAATTTTATAGAAAGGTTTTGATTTTAGTTTCCAAACATTGAGATGGCTAGGTGACTCAATTATTTATCATAAAATTATATAAGTAAGATGCAAAGCCATTTAGAATATCCTTAATGAAAATTAAAAATCACGAATTTTTTTCCAAAAATCTATTTTTTAGACTGAGTTAGATTTGAGAACCATCCATTAAAATTACAAGACTCATAAAAGATCATACAATCAAATGGTTAAGTTTTCAGATCAAATTGATAGTGATATCAGGGACCGTGTCAAAAAAATCATATAAGTAAAGAAACTATATTTATAAATTTACGATTATTTTGAAAAATTATCAATAGATTTATCAAAACATGTGAGGATTGTAAGAGAGTTTAGGGATAATAAAAATGAAAGAACTGAGTAAGTGAATCTTCTTAAATAAAAGGTTCAGAATTTGGAGTTGGAGAATATCCATCTCAGAATGATAAATATTAATTATTTCTTTTGAAGGTGCAAAATGAGATGTTTTTTGAGGAATTTGAAAGACTAAAGTTAGAATTTCAGAAATCTCATGTCATGGAAGACCCGATTGTGAGGCTGCAATCATCGGCTGTAGAGGCTAATAAGGATCAAAGCGATTTCTAGAAGATGAATGTAATTTTGAAAATGTTTATGAATAAATATTAAACTGTTTCATTTTAAAGTCTTTTTATATATTTTAAAAAAATTTAATGAATTTTTCAATTATTAATTCCTTTTATCCAAATACTTTGTGCTTGAATAATTAACAATTTATATTTTGTGCATGTTATTTCATTACATTCTTGTATGATTAGTTATTTCACATCCAAATAATTTCCTATGATATTTATTACTAAATTTCGAGTTCTTATAAATTCTTTATACTTTCTATAAATCACATAGGATGAGAGAGTTATATAGTGGGATTAGTTCCATAAAGGGAGAATTTTATAGGGAAAGAGTATTTGAGAATTTCTTAGGAGACATTTTTAAGGGGGAAAATTTTCTAAAGGGGGAAATACCTAATAAATAATATTTATTAAGAGTGATATTTATATGTAATAATACATTCAATTAGTCTATAAACTAGTTATAACCTCATGGGGAGTTTTTATATGATTTTATTCTATGAATTTCATAAAAGGGAAAAGGGTTGTATGTTTTTCAATGTTATTAGTTTTATTTAATTATTGTTTTTTCATTCTGAAAAGGGTGAGATTGTTGATTCAAAAGTCTTAGTTTCTAATTTTACATTTCTTTACTTTTGGAAATCACAAAACCATTCTTAAAAATATGTTTACTAACATTTATATTCTATGTGTTTTAGTATTATTCTGTAGAAAACATTACTTTTTACCATAAATTGATATATTCCTAATGTATTGTGAATATAAACATTTACTATTAAATATGGTCTATTGAACTAATGGTGTGTCTAATTAATAAAAATAAGCTTTTTTATAACAAATAGTTAGACTTATGTCTTGTCTATTTGGATAACCAAATTCATGACCGTCAGACTATCACTGGTACCAATGAATCAGACCGAACCATTATTAGTTTATCGTATTGAAAAAAATAAAGAATCTGATCAGACTATAAAAATTTTCTAATTGGAATATGTAGATTTGTTTCTCTCAAAAGTAATTAAAATTATTTTTTTAATAATACTGAATAGAAAAGACGTTGCACATTCAGTTAATCTAGAACACTGTGAGCATTCATGTTCAAGCTATCCAAGTTCGTTACAATAAAATCTTAAATATAACTATTGGATATTTTCTCATAATTGGAGGTTCATTTAAAGAATTGGAAGCTAATGTATTCACAAATCAAACCATCTAAATATTTATATTTTTTAACTCCTTGATCCTACTTTTTTTTAATACTTTAGATAGTTGAAGTACTAAGGAATCGTAGTAAGAAATGTAATTCCATAAAAACTATTATCTTTTATAATCTCTTTTCCAAATCATGGTACATATTGGGGGCTTACAGGTATAATAAAACAAAGGTGAAACTGATCCATTATATTGAGGGCTTTTAAGGCTAGGAAAAAAGAGACCAATCATCATAGTGAGGGCTTATATGGGGTTGGAATACATAGATGATACTGATCCATCAGATTGAGGTCTTTCTTGGTAAGGGAAGACATACCTTATAGTAGGTATAAAAATATAGATAATTTTATTCAGGTTTTATAACTACCTTAACTCTTATTTCTAATGATTAATTTCTTTTATAATCATATAAGTCATTCTTACTATTATATGTTTTTTATTTCTTCTCTGAGAAATATTTAATTTCTATTGAGTGTATATAATAAAATCAGTTTGTATACTTATCTTTCTAAGAAAAATTATTTTATCGATGTGTCTATGA
Organism: Viscum album; assembly: GCA_963277665.1. NCBI lineage: Eukaryota > Viridiplantae > Streptophyta > Magnoliopsida > Santalales > Viscaceae > Viscum > Viscum album. The sequence goes on along the minus strand of OY728159.1, from coordinate 18,989,035 downwards.
TATAGATAATCATACTCTGATATATAATCAGATTGTTATTGATTCTGATTGTGTTTATCTGATCATTGGGAAAGCTTTTTTCTTACCATTTTATGAAAAAGGGATTCATATTTTGTGTTTATTTAAATGTTTTTAAACTAAAATTAACCCAAACTATTGTATTCCATTATAAAATATATTTATCCAACATAATGAATCTAATACAGTTAATAAGTGTTTATTTTATGGTTTTGTTTAACTAAGTGCTCAAGAAGGGTGAGGAAGATAGGATAGGCGGTGTCCTTATTTTTGGTATGAGAGGTCCACCGATGGAATTATATAAAGTAATAAACTATTATAAATTAATTTTCTTAATTATGTTGATAAAAATAGAAACATTTCCAAGGTATGTTAAATATAAATCTAAATACTGACATTCAATAATATTTATACAAGTTTAGGTGATCTTTTAACCCTTATCTCTTAGTTTTATCCCCTCATTAACCCTTTTGATGATTTCCATGATATCAATGTGTTTTACTCCTTAGGGGTCAAGAATGTTACTATAAAATGGAAAGTTCCTAGTAAGTGGATAATGGATGGTATTCTAGATCATATTATATTAACTTATCCAAATACAATATTTTTTTATGAATTTTAATTCATTTAATAAAATATTATTTAACATAAGATACCTTAAATGTAATTTTTGAGACTATTGAAATATTTTATTTTTTCAAAAATAATGTAATTTAATTATAATATTAACTTTTAGAACATACATAATAATTTATATTTATCCCAAAAAAATCCATGGAATACTATAAATCATCAAAAAAATAATACTATTTATGTTTCTAAAATCATTTATTTAATTTTTTTGCTACTTAAACAAGAACCATGTTAGTATTATGTATGAATTTATTATAATTATTCCATAAAATAAATTTAAAAATAAATTATAATGATATAAAACATTATCCAATCCTTAAAATAACTGTTTATAATAAATAATAACCTCCTCTTATCTATATAAAAAATATTAGTGTTATTAAAACAAAGAGAGTGACATTTTTGATATATAATTTACATAGATTAATATTAAGTTCATTATCAATGAAATATTTCACCTCATTTCCATATCATTTAATATTTGATGATTTTCTATGAACTATAATAAAAAATAGAAAAAATATAGGTGTTATATAAAATTTTAAAACCATATCACAATAGTTTTATAATTAACTATCGGATTTACCCTTAAAAAGGTGATTTTTTTACTAGTGTTACTATTATAATGACCATGAATAAAGTCAAACTATTTACCAAATTTTTAATTTTTTGTTCCAAATATGAAATATATTTTCCCAAATTCAATCCCAATAAATTTAAGATGTTACCTTTAAAATAAACTAGTGGAGAAAAATAGAAAAAAGTTTTCTCAAAAAAGAATTTTTATGTATGAAATTGTTTTTATAACAAAATAAAGAATAATGTAAATAAAAATATCATTTATTTGATTATTTTTAATAAAAATGAATTTTTTTTAATTTTAAAATCAATTAAAAAAATGGAAATTTGTAATTACTTGAATAGAAATAATATTTTTCTACAGAATTAGTGTATTTCTCAATTCACTAAAAATTAATATTTTTAGAAAATTCAAAAAACATTTCTATAATATAATTTTCATGTTATTATTTGAAAAAAATATAATCCTTTATATAATATAATTTCAAAAATTTGAAAAAAATTATTGTAATATTTACTCACAAAAAGCAATAAAAAGTAATTTTTTGAAGAAAAATGCATTTTTAAGCAAAAAATGACTTTAGTAAAAATTGTATGATTATTAACTATGAATTTATCAATAAATTTGTATTTAGTAAGATCATTATACATATATTTAATTATTTGTTTACTCATATTTATACACAAAAATTCAATGGTTAGGTAATTATGGTAATATTTAAATAATAATATTTTTATAATCTATCACAAATCACAAAAATAATTAGTGTTTCATGTTAAGCTTGTTATCAAGATTATTATACTTTTAAAATATTTTCTATAGGTGTGACTTGTAAGAGTATATATTTACAATCTTGGGAAACAATATCCCCTAATATAAAAGAAATCATTACATATGATTGTTATCTCGATGGATTTTTATCTATGAATCACCTTTAGTAGCTAGAGAGTAGAGAATATTATATAAAATAAATAATGAAACTATTCATTGAAAAAATAGTAAAAGATCATTCTTACTTCAATAAATTTGGTTGAACCTCCATTGGTTTGTCTGGGAATCTAGATTCTTCATTCTCTAGATCATTAATTTCACCTAGATTAATGTTTTTGAAAATGAAATTTCCTTATTATTTCCATATAATGATATAATAAATTAATTGAGAACAAATAATTATTTAAATTAAATTATATATTAATTATTTATAAGTTATTAAAAAATATGAAAATTAAAACTCATATTTTAATGATTTCAAGATGAATGATAATGCATTAATTTCTTAAAATTTCATTACCACGTCTGATTTTATACTTATATAAATATAATATAGGTTTATACTAGTAAAAATAAAAGAAAAAATATATCTAACACAAAAATATATATATTTAAATGGAAAAAATCATAAAAATAATCATTGAAATTATTGGAAATTTTATTCTACCCCTTATTGAAATCACATTTTCATAAATTTCCCAATTAGTAAACACTTAATAATGCCTTTTATTATTTTGTAAAATCCACATTACTAAACATTATTTTTATCTTAATCATTGACTAATGTAAGGTATAGATGAATTATAAATATTATCCCTATGTGATCATATTATTCATACCTAACACAGTACTCTAGAGATAATGGGTTTCAATATATGGATTAATATAAAACCTTTCACTATCCAAATTATCAAAAATAACCAATCCCTACATTGATACCAAATGAATAACCCCCAAACCCACACATTTGAATATGGTTTAAAATATACATAGTGTTTTTCATATAAGATTAAATTAAAATATACTCCCAACATTAAAAGTTCTATTTAGTTGGGAGCTAGTAACATATTAGAAAATCCACTAATAATATTTAATCAAACCCTTTCAACAGACACAACCTATAAAAAAATAAAATTTTATTTAACTTATAAAAACACATAGTGAAATGATTAAAGATATGAAATAAGTAACCTAAAACTATAAATAATGGGTAAAATATTAATAATAATACATATATTTTTTACTAAGAAATCATAAACAAGTGAGATAAAAGATATTTTGACAAATGGAATGATTAATGGGATAATATTGATAAAATTTATATTTTGGGGACCTCAATAAAAATAATTTTTAAAATCTAGAATATAACAAAGTGGATAACAATGGTTGTCTCTTAAGGAGTTAGCCCTATGTGTTATAATATTCTAATAGATGTTTTTTTTTTGTTTTCATTATTTTCTTAAATGATAAAGACAAGAGATGATGTATGGGTGTTTGGTTTTCTTGATTTTATGAAATGAAACCAAAATGTATACTGAAAACACCCATGTTAGAGTGAAAGGGGTTGGACTCAGGTTAAATCACACATTTCGTTCATTATCAAAAAGTATTATTGTCCAAAAATCAAGTCTATGTCATTCCTCAAAGGCCCCTTTCAATATGATTTATGGAACATAACATACATAGGAAGTCCTACCGATTAATACCTTACTCACCTCCTCTACAGTGAGAAGATATTGAATTTAATTAATTGAGGAACTCATTATCCCTTAACTTGAATCCATCATATATATTTTGTCTCAAAATCCACACCACTCTAATGGTGTGTCTTGTTAACCAAGATAAGGGAGGGAAATTTTTTGACAGATTAGGTAATGCCAAAGTCCATGAAAAAAATTATATAACTATTATCAATATATATCTATCCATTTTAAAATCACATCAATTGAAAAGATTGGAAATTAAAAAATGAAAATTAAAGATTTTGAATTATTTTGAAATCTCTTCTAGGGACCTATCCCTTGAGTTATTTCCCCATAATCAAGGAGTTAAATATATTTCTAGTATGACATTGATATTAAGAAAGATAGCGAGTTCCATGGGGAGTATAATAACAACACAACATAAAATTTAAAAAATGGAATTATAATATAAATTATAGAATTAATTACACAATTTTCTAGCATTAATTGGAAGATGATTTAAAATATATACCAATGGATTCAAAACATATTTATAAATATTGTGAGTGTTTATGTTTTTTTTGATGATGTTAAACATCATGGTATCCATTCTACGTTTCTCTAAAATAAGATCCACATGTTCCATATTGAGGGTGACAATTTTTTAAGTAATAATCACTTTAACAATATGTTTTCTTAAATTCCGTCCCCTGATCAAGATTTCTTATATATTTTAGAAGAATTAGAGAAAAAATTATTTATTAGCGTAAACTTGATGTTCAATTTTAAATAGGTGTTATAAATTGGGAATAGTCCTTTAAATAGGTCATGTATGTTGATCTAATTATTAAATGTCACATCATTTCATTGAACACTCGTTGTTTGTCACTTTTTGGACTATGGGTGAAGGATTAAATGTTGGGAATGAATAAAAAGTCCTTGTGTGTTTCCAATGTTGAGATAAGTGATTTTGGAAATTTAATACTCAAAGTAAGTGTATATTAGGAATGCTTTTTTGTAAGCTATGACACTGCTCAGTGTGATACTATTTTGAAAAGTGGATTTTCCTTGAGTCTTGGGAATGTATGGATCTGAACTGAGGATTTAGACCTCTTTTAAGAACATCAGAATGAATATGATCAATATTTTTCACCTGTGAACATTGATTTGGTTGTGATCATGAGAAAACAAGGGATGTATTTTATGTCACATTTCATATAGAGTGTGGTTTGGGTGCTCTATGAAGTAGAGTTGGGGTATGTTTTTTCATAAATGGGATATCAGTTTTGGTGTCTCTATGATGGTATTTTATTGGTTATCATGGGTTGAGTAGGGTATTTTAGATCCACTACTAGAATATATGTATATCTTATTATTCATTATTTCACATTGAAACTTTTTTATTGATTCTTGAAGCCTAAATCATGGTCTATGAGCTACTGGTGTTGGAGAAGGTGAACACAATGTTATTTTTTTGGAATTTATGGTGTGTACTAAACATCATGGTGGAACTTAGTCTTTAGTTATGGAATTTGGTGTTATTTTTGTGTTTATGTGTGTGTGTGTTTGGTAGCTCTAAAAGGTTTCTACTTCATTCAATAATTAAATCAAGAACCTCACACGCCAATCTTTTTTCATTGAAACTATATCCATGGGGAATGAATGAGTTAACAATCTATTTTTAACATCATCACCAGGAAAAAATGACTGATAAAAAATGTTCTTCATTCCATTTTTTATAGTGCGATATAGGATATTCTCTAGAACCCATCTTAGAAGGTATAAAAATAAGCTCCGAGTTTTCAATGATTTTTTAGAAACTCTTCAATGAACTCTTTAATTCATATGGGATTTGATTATATTCTTTGATATTGGTCTCCTCTATTATCGAATGGTGAATCTTATAGAGACTATCTCTTTATATACAATAACATTACACCAGTTTTACGAAATATGTAATACATTACACAAATAGATGCCCAATGTCTATATTATTATATATCCTTTCAAAATGTGAAAACATAAACACTGGTACATGAGTGATATATATTATCTACCACTAGTAACTTCTGGACCACCACCCTTTTTATAAACATCAACCATAATACTTTTCTTCATAAATTGGGGAAAGGAAACATATAGAGGGGTGAGATTAAATACACGGTATGGGTAAAAAAGAATGATATGTGAACATAATCATGATCATAAGGTAATGATAACCTGATCATGATAATAGAGTACCATACCCTACATATCAAAGATAATAAACTCAAATCATGTCATAAATATTGGTAATTCATAAGACATTAATCATAATATAATCAAGATCATAATACATTAAAGATTAATATATGATTAAATAATTGAATTATGGAAGACACATAAGATTATAAAATTATTTCCACAGAGGTCAAGGAACCATTAACAAGGTCATATTAGTAGTATGGGTTCACTCTCTATACTATCTTAATAGTCATGGTTCTTTTAAAACAACCTTTCAGAAAAAATATAAAAGAATCTTTGAAAATAATTTGAAACATTTTTAAAGATAAAATAATTTTTAGAACCCCTTTTTCTTTGAAAACCATTTTAAAATATGAAAAAATTATGGAATATCAGGAAAAAATTTATTTATATAAAATTTCCTTGTAATATTATAATGTAATCATCAAGGAAATCATGGTCTTGACGGTGGGTAGGTATGTACATACAAATCATTCATTTCACATCTTAAATGTTTAGAAAAGTACCTTGATCGGAAAATGACAAGAATATACCTTATAATTTTTTAAAAGGTAATATATGAGTAAAAGTTTTATTTAAAAATCATAGGATAATATTATAACTTTTTCAAAAACGTTTTAAGAAAAATTCTTTTGAAAGAACACGTATTTATGACCAAAAGTAGAAATAAAGTCATATTTTATTTAAAAAAATTTCTTAACAAAATTAACTACCGAAGATTTAAAAAATTGTACCATTACATAGATATTAAATTCATATATAGAGGTTAGGAAAATTCATGAGTGTTTTTGTGAGATGTATCATCAAAGTCAATCACAGGAAACATAATCATAAACAATCTAGAGAAACGGTGATATTGCAGCAAAAAGAATTTAGCACTTTGGTAAATTTAAGTTATAATAAAATGAAATGAATAAAATTACATGAATATTAAACAATAAATAAAATAATTATACTAATGATATAAAATTTTAAAAGACATTATATACACTACCTAAGGAATTATAGGTTCATAACATGGCATGTGTCTCCATGAAATAAAACTTAGAAAAAAATACTTTAGCGATTCGATAACTCATGAAACATAACCCCCGTGAAAGAAAGATCATCAAATGGATATGTAAATAGTGATATATTTAATTATAAGAATCATATAATACATTATTGGGAAGTATAAAAAACACACAAATGAAATGAGTGGTGAAAAAATCATGTATCTCATGGAAATAAGAAAAGGCGAAATGAAATTCTTATACCTTATGTCTGGACTCTAACCGTACTTGTAAAAACCTCTTGTATAATAAATATAATTTTATTATATATATTTTATAGAATCTTGTTCTTATATTTAATACCATATATGATTTTATGTTGACTTTATATTACCCGCTTATTCACAATTATATGTTAAGATTTCGCTTCGGGTAATATCTTATTTGTTCTTCGTATATGTTTTGACTTATTATTCTTGATTATCTTACTTATATCATGATTCTTGTACTTATTGAATGTAACACATCATATAAATATTATAAATCTATTAGTTTGTATGTATTTCTAATAATCTATAAAATATAGAAAGATGAAATGGAATACACCGTTCATGGAGACAACATGCCATACGTACACGTGAAAGATGTTTCCTTTTTTTTGGTCTTATTAAAAGAATGTAAGTAAATGAAATATTTGTATATCTGTATATATATATATAATTTAATTATATTAGAATTATTATATATATATATATATATCATATATGGTAACTAAAACCACCATTAATAAATTCCATGTAAATTTTGAACGAATCACATCGCTTTGAGGAGGCGGTAGTCCACACATCCACAAACACTATTATCATATTTACACAAGAGTGAAAGTATAATGTATTTTAATAATATAATTACAGAATAATAAATTAATAATAAATATAATATATATCATATATAAACTTTTTTTCCACTATAATTCCCTAACAATGAACGGTGGTAAAGGAAACACGGACAACATCGATTCGTGAGGTGGTAGTTCATTTTACACGAGAACAGAAAGTTCATTACCCATTTGATAGAGGTGCATGTAAGTGTAGGTACAACTATTAATATATAAAAAAATAATTATATTAAGAATAATTCTATATTTATATAAGAAAATAATTAGAATAATTGAGTATTTGGATAAATAAAATGAAAGAATGGAGCTAGAGGACAGATGTTACCTTTTAATCGGGTAACTCCTTTTGGTTTGCACCAAAGGGATTCAATGGATAGATTTCTAACCAAATTGAGTTTCAAGGAGGAATTAAGGTATGTTGGTAAGTGTATTGGGTAGATCTTGGTCGAACCTAAGTGGTGTGAGAGGTGTAAAGAAGGGGGGGGGGGAGTTGGTGGACTTTTGTAAAGGAGGGAAAGGACGCACTTGGTATTTGTTTAAATAATTGTGCGTTACACAAGTATTACATACTACCAAAGTGTAAAAATAGATAATTATGGATATGTATAGGTGTATTTTATGAAATATTTACATCCAATATGTTTTTTACAAGTTTATATGTCATTTTATCCTTAAGATTAAGGTTAACTACCTTGTTAAGATTAATTTTACCTTAATCGCTGTAATTAATATAAATCACTTTTACTAACAATTTTGGTCAAAAAATTAAGTTGATATTTTTATAATATTGATATTATACTAATTAAAACAATTCATGTCTATTTTTATAAATTCATTTCACAAAATCAAATCAATTATGTTGAATGTTAATCCTGTAGACATGGTAAGGAAACTACCATTTAAAGAAAGAATGTTAAAAAAGTTCAGAAATTTTTTATCTATAAATATAAAGAAGTTTCAAATAATATAAATTTGATCAACATATTTATTATTAATAATTTTTTATTTTTAAATTTTTTAAATTATAGTTGAACAATATAAATAAAATAGATGAAAAAGTTATTTTTAATTTTAATTTAGTATTTTTCACTATTCAATGAAAAATGACGTTTCTCAGAAAAATCCAAAAAATTAACCATAAGATAATTTTGAAATTATTAATTAAAAAAATATTTTTTTATCAAATTAAATTTCTATGAGTTTTAAATATTAATTTTATTATTTTCCATATAATTACATAAAAACGTGTTTATTTGAGAAAATAGAATTTTTTAAACATATAAATGTTTTACCAATAATTATATATTTCATTATCAATATGATTTATTTATATAAAACCATTAAAAATATTATTATTTTTTATCATTAATATTACAACATCTAATTTCGTGGTTATAACTATCTCATTTAAATAATTATAATAATAAAGTGATGTTTCACAGAAACTCAGTGTTCCGTGTAATACAAGCCAAGTTGGTGTTTCTTATTGTGAAAGCTTACAATGGTGTTGTGAGAAAAGAAAGTAAAACATAATTTATTTATATAACATAATATATATCCAATGTTTCTTGAAATGGAAAATCTAAAAAAGACTAAATTAATTAGAAAACTAATAATTCACAAAATCTTGGGGTGTTAATTCTACCCCCCAAAAAATGAATTTCACCCAAAATATTCATCTAGGTTATTAAATGTTTCATACGTGAAAGATAATTTATTATAAACCCAAAAAATAAAAATGAATACTATAAATTCCTTTAAAAAATAATGTCAAAAATATAACAGTAATCCAAAGTAACCCATAACTTGTTTCCTGTATAGGAGAACATAGGTGGGAAGTGAAAACAAAGATATGAAAGAAGAATTTAACTACCATGTTCTGATAGAGAATGATAGAGAACATTGATCAGAAGAAGTTGTTTATCATAATACTAAATATTTGTGATGTTCTATGTGACCATTTGATTCATCATAAATTAAGGTACATGGATAATTTTTTTGGTTTCAAGAAACTTTCAGAAGAAGATTTACTGACTTGGTTTCATCATGCTCTATACCTTTCAATTTTTTAACCAATTTCCACATCATCCCTTACTCTAAAAATGAAGGTTAATTTTTCATTCCTAATGAAAAAAAAGATTATGAGATCCTTAATAGAATGATAAATCATTCCATTTTTATTTTTTATTACAACACAAAAATTGTTATAAAAAGTTATCCAACATGCATAAACCCTAATATAGTGAAATAAAATACATTAATCTCTTAAAACTCATCTGATATTTGAATTAACCCATCCCATAAATGTTAAACCTCATAAACCTTCCCAAATATGAAAATTCAAAATGTTATAATGAACTTAAATAAATAATCTTAACATTGATCCCCCATATGTTATAATGTAGATCATGGTTTTCACATTCCTAGCATGTGAATATTCTCATCATATATTCTCTAGAAACATGGAAATAACATGAATTACCATGAATATTTTTGTAAAACATTAATAATTCCTTGTTTCAAAGATTTATGGATATATTACATAAATATAAGTAGTTATAAATTCATCAGTGATAACATAAACTACTTTAGAAATGAATCATTTATCAGTTTATATGTTATATATATTATCCAATCTAATTTATTCATATCATCATATCTTTATCCATACATTATAAAATTTCATCAAATTCATAAATACATTAATATTTACCATTCCTTAATCAAGATATCAATTTTCTCAATCTTCTTCACCATTCAACATATCATTTTTATTAATAGATGGAAAACTTATAATGAGAATACATATATATTTCACGATTCGTATAACATAATCGTGGAATTCCATTACCTATTCAAATCAATAATCCGACTTTATTCTTAAAACATAACTCAAGATTCATCATATTATTCTTTCATACATCTTTCCTAGAATATGAAATACAAATAATGTATTTACATTTCTCAAACTCAATTTAATAAGGATTATCAATAGTACTATTATAATAGAACATACCCTTCATATGTTATTTTTGGCCTATTTATAATCAGCTTAAAAACTATTACTTATACTACTATACTTACTATCATCATGAGACTCCCATATAGGTCATCGATATTCATAATGACCAAACATTACACGTTTAAATCATTAATCACTTGATAATACTGTAGGGAGTACAACATTCCCATCCATTAGATTAATTGAGCATTTTATTTTTATTTTTAATTTAATATCATTCTTTCCTTCTTTTCCATAGTGAAACTATCATAGTGTTCCTATGAGATACTTATTTAGGTGTTTCACCCATCATTCATGACATGTAGTGAAGTTAATTTTTTTAGTTATGGTCTTCATTACCCGATGTCTTAGTGAACTCTTTCCTTCTTTTATTTGATGAGATAGAGAATTGGTTAAGGTAAAATTTTCAATCATGTTCCATGTGAATTAATTAGGAATGATTACAAAATTCTTCTCTCATGTGATCAACCCATGTGACTACTCATCAAAAAAATTTCCATCACATTCAATGTTAATCCAGCTACTTCTAGTTTAGGTCATTGACTAAACCCAAAAAACATAGTGTGAGAATTACTTTTCAAATAGAAAAAGAACATAATAATGAAAATGAATTACTTATAGGATGTCTAAATCATGAAAAATTGTTTAATATATGACACCCTAGGTTTATTATAGGTTATTCATAGCCAAATTATTTTTAAACACTTCATGATCATTCATGAAGAGTTTGTGAATTTCCAAATCATATCCCCTAGGAGTGTCAAAACAGGTGTGTAGCAATGCTTGTTTTCATATTCCAGGTTTCATTGATTCAGACCCAACACACATTGTCAGATTTGTTACTCCTATGTACATATGTTCTAGAGATACCTTGACTATTAGTATCCAGATAGGTATTTATTTCTTGGAAAGCACTCTCTCAATCTATTACTAATATTCCATGATATTTTCTTTTAGTTTTTTCTTATCCCTAGAATTATACTTATATATTCCCTTAGGGTTATCAAAAATGTTTCCCATCCTATCATACAATGTATAACTAATAATTTTCTTTTATACCAAGTACAAAGAACCTGGAATTACATACATTAACATTACATCATTTTTCAGAATATGTAATACATTACATAAATAGACACCCAAAGATAGAATTAGTATAGTGCATTTGGAAACATTGAAATATAAACATTAGTACATGAGTGCTCCATATTATCTCCCACTAGTATCTTATTGACTAGAACCCTTCCAAGACACATCAAACATAATTAAAATCTTCCTAACATGGGGGAAAAGGAAATATAAAAATTGGTGAACTTGGATGCTCAGTAAGGGAAGACTTGGGAGATAAGGGAAAACAATCACAAGAATAATTGTGTGAGAACATGATCATGGAAATAGAAGGCCATACCCTACATATGAAATATCAAAAAAAAGATCGTGGTGTAAATATTTGTAGTTCATAATACAATTAATCATAATAGAATCAAGAGGATAAGACATGAAATCATAACATAAGAATAATACATTGAATTTTGGGACACACAGAAACATATAAAATAATTTACCTAGTAGTAAAAGAATCACGTCCAAGTCCATCATAGTAGTATAGTTTTACTCCCCATACTATCTTGGTATTCAAGGTTCCCTCCCATGGCCAATTAGTCGTATGAGTTCACTATCTATACCATCTTGGTAGTTATGACTCACTCCCATTGCCATGTTAGTAATCAAGTTTCACTCTCAATACCATATTATCCTATCTCATGAGATATAAATCTTTACCCAATTCATTGAAGGAGATTTAGGTCCCACCACTCACATAATTAAATCATACATACAAGTTCCACAAATTTATAAAAATTTGCATCATAACCCATAAAAAGAGGTTAGTTTCATAAAAATTATATCATAACCCATGAATTGAAATCATTATCCTAAATAGTTAATCACATCATTACCTATGGAAAATATATAGGTTCAATGATCATTTAATCCCAGAGTAACCTATAAAAGGAAGCGAGTTTCATAAGAATTTATAATGGTATAACTCATTGAACAGTAATGGTTTTCATATGAATATAACTTGTAGAATATTATTGGGTTTCATTAACATATATCCCATGAAAGGGAAATATGTTTTCCTAAATATCATTCCATCAAAAAATAACCCATTTAGAGAAAGATTTTAAATGGAACCATTGGATTATTTACCAAAAAGGAATGATTAAAATAAACCAATTCTGTCTTAGATGGAAAATAATTATTTTAAAAATATTTCATGAGGAAATTACACTTTCTCATTTAAAAAAGGTTTTAAAACAAAAAACCTTTTGAAATTAATTTTCTTTGAAAAAAGTTTGATAACCTATAAATAAGTATTGAAATAATTTTCCAAACCTATTTCCAAGAAAAATTGAAAAAAGAATCTTGAAAAAATCTTGACTTTTTATTTTAAAACTAAAAAAATAATCTTGAAAACGTTTTAATTGTTTCCCTTGAAAACATATAAAATAATCATGAAAACTTATTGAAAACCATTTTTCTTGAACGTTATTTGAAAAAAAAAAATTACTATTTGAGATCATTGAAATTGTTTTCATTGAAATCAACCTTTTTGAAAACATATAAAATAATCCTTGAAAATAATTTAAAACATTTATAAATAAAAATAATTTTTGGAAACCCTTTTTATTTGAAACCCATTTAAAAGTAAAAAACATTCCACAATATTTGGAAAAAAATAAATTAAAAATTTAACTGTATAATGTTATAAGTGAATCACCCAGGAAATGATACTAATGATGGCAATTAGGTCTATACATGTCAAGCACTCCTTTCACACCTTAAAAGATTAAAAAAGTCATTGATCAGAAAATCACAATAAGGTTCCTTTTACAAAAAATTCTAAAAGATAATACATGGTTAAAAATTTCCTTTAAGCATGATAGGATAATAGGGAAAAAAAATTAAAATATTTTTATAAAAGGTAGTTTTGAAAGAACATAGATTTCTGACAGAAATGAGAAATAACCTCAGATTTTCATAAAAACAATTTCTTAACTATCATAAGAAAAAAGAGTTTAGAAATGGTACCATTTAATTAATATAACATGAATATAAAAAGGGTAAAAAATTCATGATATTTCTTGAGATATGGATCATAATATTTAATAATGCAAAGATTAATTTTAAATAATCTCTATAAATTATGAGATTGATGCTATAAACCTTAACCACTTTGGTAAAATTAAATTATAATAAAATTAATAGAATGGAATTACATAAACATTAAAATATAATTAAAATAACTATTTTCATTACATAAAATGTCAAAAGATATTATATACCCCTCATATAAAAATATAGGTTTATAACATGGCATGTGTCTCAAAGAAGAAAAATTAAGACAAAATACTTTACCGATTTGGTAACTTTGGAAACATAACACCCATAAAGTAGTGATCATCAAATGGATTTGTAAATATAAAAATATTTAATTATAAGGGTCATTTAATACAACTGTGGTCTGTACACCCACAACAAAAATGAAATGATTTGTGAATAAGGCATGTTTCTCACCAAAATAAATATAATGTGAGATGAAATTTCCATACTTTAGGTATTGAATCTCATCATACTCATACAAACCTTATATATAATAAATTTTATTTTATTATAAATCTATTGAAGAACCATATTCATATATTTAATACTATATATTGTTTTATTATGAATTTATATTACCTTATTATTAACAATTCTATGTTAAGGTTTTTCTTCAGGTAAGATCCTCTTTGTTCTTCGTACAAGTTTTGAATTTTTATTCTTGATCATCGTAGTTTTATAATGATTTATGTACTTCCTAAATGAAAAAAATAATGTAAATATCATATATTATTCAGTATAAATGTATTTATAATAATATCGAAAATATAGAAATATGAAATGGAATATACCAATTAAGAGACGGTATGATGTACGTATGCTTGAACGATGTTTCCATTTTGTTGTTGTATGAAAGAAAAGTAAATGAAATATATTTATATCTTTATATAATATCCTTATATTAGTATTATTATTATATATATATCATATATGTTCACTAAACTATCTTTAATGAATTCCATGTAAAGTACAAACAAATCACATCGCTTTGAGGATGTAGTGGTCCACACACCCACAATCGATGTTATCATACTTACACAAGATGGAAAGTATAAAGGTACATGTAATGGAAGAATTAAAGAGGTATAAAAAATAATTCATATAATATATAATATATATATATATAGTGTTTCCATCATAATTCACAACCATGAAATGTGTTAAAGGAAAAACTCACAACGTTATTTTGTGAGGCTATAGTTCACCGTACACAAGAACAATATGTTTTTTTAACAATTAGATGTAAGTGTCTTCCAGTGTATGTAGAAATACTAATATAGAAAATAATAATTATATTGGGGATAAGTGTGTTATTATATAACTATGTAATAACAATAATTTAATTGATGGGGAAATAAAATAAAAGAAATGGGCTTGAGGAAGGATGTTACATCTTATTCAGGTAACTAATTTTGGTTTTCACCAAAGGGATTCCTTTGATGGATTTGTACCTTAAAAAAGTTTCATGATGGAAGGGAGGTATTTTAGAATGTTTATTTGGTAGATATTTTCTAACCCTAATTTGTTTTAGAGGTGTGAAGAAGGGGGGAGGTGGTGGCCTTTTATAAGGAGGTAAAGGACAAACTTGGTATTTTTTGAAAAAAATTATGTGTCACCCAAGTATTACTAACTTAAAATCTATCCAAATGGATAATTATATAACCTTATATTTGTATTAGACTAAATACGTCCATTCAATTGGTTTTGGACAAGCCAATAGGTCATTTTTCCCTTATGATTAACGTTTAGTCCCTTGTTAAACTTAATTTTACCTTAATCGTAGTTATTAATTTTAATCAATATCACTAATAATTTTTATAAACAATTATGTTGATCTAATTATGTTTTCTTTTCAAAATTCAATTCATATAATCATTAAAATTATGTTTAATTCAAATCCTATAGATGTGGTGAGAAATGAGGTTTTTATTGTGAGAATGCTCAAAATGTTTTTTAAGATTGTATATCTAAATATAAAAAATATTTCAGTGACATAAATTGGATTAATAGATTTATACTTGATCTATTTTTAATTTTAAACCAAATTAAAATATAATTAAAATATATAAATAAATTATATGATTTTTTTAATTTAAAATTCAATATATTTCTTTATTCATTTAAAAATGACATTTCTCTGAAAAATCCAAATAATTCACCCTGTAATAATTATGAAATTATGAATTTCAAAATTAATTTTATTTTATAAAATTAAATTTCTATGAGAGTCTAAAATTAATTTTGATATGGTTCATAGAGAATATTAAAAAGGGATTTTTTTTAGAAAATAAAATTTTTAAACATATAAGACTTTACCAAAATTTATATATTTCATTATAAATATGATTTATTCAAATGAAACCATTGTAATTAATATTTAAAAATTAGTTATTACTATTTATTTTACTACTTCTAACAACTACGTTATAAATATCTCATTTAATTAATTATAATAATAATGTGATGTTTCTTAGAAACATAGTGTTTTCTGTAACACAATCCAAGTCAGTGTTGCATGTAACAAAAGATTACTTTAGTGTTGTGTGAACCAAAAGAAAAAACTTAACGATTTTATATAACATAAAATATATTTGGTGTTTCTTTAAATGATCAATATTAGAAACACTAAATTAATTTGAAAAAAATAAATCAAAAAATCTCATGTTACAAATTTCATCTATTTTCATTTTAATTTCTTCTTCTATATATATTATTCAACGGAATTTGGGATTGTGATGATTCATTTCTAATCTGGCATAGTGTGACACCCCAAAAATCATAAATAATAACATTATATTTGATCTTATGTATGTCACACAAGACCATTTGAGAAAGGTACTATAATATCTATATTATTTATAATATACTAATTATTTAAAATATATTGTATATATTTCAATTCATGACACATTCAATTAGTTCGCATTACATGCAGGAGCGACCTTCTTCAACGACTTGTGTTACATCCAAGAATGTGTTTTACCGAAAACATATATTATTAAAAAAGTATTATTTAATATTATATTATATAACTAGCCATTACGTTATAAGTTATGAATATTTTTAACTAGATTATTAAAATTTATGGTCTACATAAAACTAAAATTAATTAATTTGTTACCAATTAATAAGAACAAATTAGATATAAAAAAGAAACATTATTATATTTATACATATAAATGAGTTCTGTGTGAATAAAAATAATTAACTAAAATAAGTTAATTATTTTAATTAAATATATATGTTATATATTCAATATAATATATTTTATATTCATCCATTAGGTTTGGTAGAAATAATATAATAACAAACATTATTTTACACAAAAAAGCCCAATATCTTTATGAAAGAAAGTTCACCTACTTTTAATGGGGAACCCATCTAATATATTCATTTTTAAATTAAATTAACATAATATTTCAAAATAAACATAATATTTGAAATATAAACATAATAATTATGTTTGGTTTAATTTTGGATATTTTTTTGAAACATTTAAATTTTTAATGAATAGTTAAAAATATATGATTTTAGTTCAAAAAGGATTTTTCATCTAATTTACTAAGAATGTTGAATTAAATTTTTAATTGTTTCTAAAGTTTAATTAGATAATATTTTTATCAATTAATACAATTTATGTCATTGGATTCAATTTCAGTTTGAAATTGATTATAAAAAACATAGAAAACATTCTGACGTTTTTACTTTAAAAAGCTACATTTTCATCCTGCCCATGGGATGAATTTTGAATTAATTTATTCCACTTATATGATTTAAATTGACAAAATGGATTACATATTTGGAATGATAATAATTCATAATTTCTAATAATACCATTTTTTGACCAGAATAATTGTGGAAGTGATTAATATTAAGTACAATTATTAAGGAAAAAAATAAGATTAATAAAGGATTAAACCTTTAAATTAAGGGCCAAAATGACCAATAAAATTTTACCAAACCCATTTTAAAACAACATTTATGACATTAAAATTCCATTATTATGTTTTTAAGACTTTTTTTGGTAATAACATGTTTACACCTAACATTTTTCCAAAAATTCTTAGTGAGTCATTTTCCTTCCCTATAAAAGGCCACCACATCTCCCACTTCATCACACCTCTCAATCCACATAGTTTCACCCAATATCTATCCAAATAGCTTCCAAACATCCCTTAACTATACCTTTAATCCTTCATTTTGGCATAAATCCATCCAATTAATCATTTTTTTAAATTAAAAGAAGTTACATGGTTAAGAGGTAACGTATACTCTCAGTCTTTTTAGTTTCATTTCCTTTATCCACCACCTATACACTTATAATTCTATAGATATATAGAAACACACATATCCTAAATATAATAGGATGTTTTTATGTTATAATTTTTACCAAAACATACACACACCCCCATATAATTCTTAACAAACATACTGTTTATGTGAATGATGAACTACCGCCAAATGAAACATTGATTGTTCATTCTTACTTTACCGCCTCTCATAGTGGGAATTATAATAGAAAATATATTTCAATATGTTATATATAATATTTATTATGTATTTTATCTTCACCAATTATTTTAATTACACATATCTATATACTTTCTATTTTGTGTAAAAATGATGTCATCATTTATGGAAGTGTGGTCTACCGCCCCCTCAAACCGATATGAATCATTCACACTATAAATTGAACGTATAAAGGATGGTTTTTATTAAACATATAAGAAATAAAAAACTATATTTTATATTAATTAAATAATACAGTTATTGAAATAATATATATATATATATATCGTATCCTTTATTACCCATTCACACACTTAAAAAGTGATAACATGATTCGTGGACATGTAGACTATCGCCTCATCAACATGATTTGATTCGTTTTTTATCACAAGAATTATATATATAAGTATATATGATTAAAAAATATGATATTAATGATATAATTATCATTTTTTAATGATATAATGGTACTTACCTTCATTCCATAATGTTCATTGAAAAATGAGAATGTTACTCAGGCATACGTACAACCTACCATGTCCATGATCATAATGTTGATTCATTTTTCGTAACCATGTTTAATTATTTTTTTAAAAAGTATAATTGATGTATAAATATTAAAATTATTCCATTATTATTATTTTGGTGATGTTATATAATTACTCAATTTGACCATAGTTAAAACCTAGAAAAGTTGTTTTTGACATATAAACTAGCTTTGGTCAAAACACCCAATGTAAACTTAATCGATTAAGTAGTCATATACAACATGGTAATACGTGAAATAAAGTTAATGGTAAATATGAAAAATGTTTTTAAGAAAGTATAAAGTTAACATAATTCTATTATATATTATGATCAAGGAAATTCACAGTATAGGAAACACAAGGTAAGGTATTCTAATCTCACTTTTTTACATCCATGATATAAATGTCATGTTCACCACTTACATCTTATTTATGGTGTATCTACTACCACTTTTATTATATTATGTCTTCAATTTTATTATCTTAGTGGTATTTTAATCTTTCATTTAATTTCATTTCCTTCATGAAGAATTTGATTTAAACTGTTTCAAAGTGGTATGGGACACTTTGGAATGGTTAAATATTATTCTCCTCAACAATAACTATAATGATCTTTCAATTGTATTTCCATTCGAAGAAATTACTTGACCATTTTTCAATAAAACCATTTATTTTATATTATCTTTTTATTAATTACCATTATCTTGTATTAGTTCATATTTTCCACTCTTTGGTTCTCAAAATGATTTACAAAAGGTTTTTTAGAAAACCAAACTTTTTTTATTTCTTCATCTCGGGAACCTGTTATCCTCTAAAAACATGTTTTATTAAAATGTTATCAAAAAAATATTAAAATGATTTGGTGAATAAAATTTTACCCTTTTTTAATTTACTAAGGTTTCCAAAGGAATATTCTTTTTATATTATAAACAATAAATTTTCCTAACTTTAACTATGCAAAAGGAATATTGTTTTTACCTACTATATAGTGTATGGATTTACCTACCTCCATTTCATTTAATCTTCCTTTTCATGTTTAAAAGGTTAATTTTTCAAGAAAATATTTTCAAAAATAATTTTCATAGAAAAGTTTTTACAAACGTTTTTTCATAATATAATTTAATTTTCATCATGATTTTAAAAAAACATTTTATAGTATTTATATTAACAAAAAAATCCCTTTATTTTACTCCATAGGGATTTCTAGAATTGAATATGGTGTCTACTTTGACAGTTATTTGATTATTTGTGAAAATATTTAAAATTTAATATTCTTTATTCAATATGAATATTTGATAACGCATATTATTTATTTTTTATTATTCGATATGAATAAAGTTTTAGACTAGAAATTATGGGTGGAGGTTAGAATTTATTTAGCTCCTCGATGATTCAACTGGTTCTCATGAAAGAAATAATTTGTGAAAATGAGTTTCTACCCTTAATTTAAACTGTATTTTGAATGGTCTTGATTGTATAGGTTTTCATGTTCCTTTTAAATGATGTCTATTAAAAAATAATTACCCTCATTTAGGTTATGTTATTATTCATCCATGAGTTTTTGAATCAACATATATTTGGATACACTACATTTTTAGTTCATTGATGAAATGGAATGTATTTCAATTTCATTACTTTCCATATTTATTTTTCCTCATCTAGTTATTTTAAATGTATGTGTTTCTAGTTGTTAAATTTCCATATTTTTTGTGTAATTACATTTCGGTTTATTGTTTATATGTAATGTGAGTTTATTTTTTCACCATGTTATAATTATTATTCACAATGATTCATTATTTTTTCTAGTATAGTTTTCCTTTATTGATTATTTGATCTCACCCTTATTATGTATATTTCCCTAGGAATCGAGGAATCATACTATGAAAGATATGTATGAATTTAATATATTGATTAGAGTTATCCTTGAATTTATTTAAAGAGAAAAAAAAGATATTTTAAATAGTGTATTATTTTGTAATTCAGGACCCATTTATGTATCTGTAATTCAGGGCATTATTCCTTACAATCATTCCAATGTAATTAGTATTAGACACTGACTCTATGATTCTGGGGTTAGGGTTCTATAGTAGGTATCAAAGGAAGTTTAATATCAATCTTGGGAGCTATATTTTTTAAAACATGGGTTACAAAACATAACCCTAAGGTAGAAATTGAGGATATGTATTGATTTTGGGAAAAAATCCCTCAAGGAATCATTGAAGTATTTTTGAGGTGATTGTGTTTGTTGAAAAAGTGGACATCTGTGTTGCGGTTGTTGACAAAGCAAAACAATGACATAAAAATTTGTTAACAAAGAGGATTTCATGATGGAATGTCGAGTTCAGGAGCTGAGGTCAACGATCCGTGTTTGATTCAAGAACGTCGACAAAATGAAGAAAAGTGTTTTTGGCAAAGGGACTTGTGCACTGAGGACTTGGAGTATAAGAAACTTGCATGCCATATGTTTTTCAAGATCAGAAGATCAAAATATGGCAAAGGAAATAGGTCCACGCAAGTTTGAGAGTTGGTCGCGCAAGTGTCTAAGAGGACAGAAGACTTGCACGCCGAGACTGGGTCGCGCAGGTGACTTACGCGCCGTCGCGCAGGGTGGTAAATTTGCCTATAAATATTGGACCACACGTCTTCATTCTGAACCAGAGTTCAAAACTTTGAGAAATCAGAGCTCTCATCGCGCAGGTGTGGTGGACGCGGAAGTGGTGTGTGGGTCGCGCAAGTGAAGTTGCGTGCCAGTGTGAGAAGTTTCACACCGGTTGGAAGTTGCACGCGAATGTTGGTTTGGGCATAAAAGGAAGAGAGTCGCGTAAGTTTGGAGTTGGGGAATATTGTGTCGTGCAAGTTTTTGAGTTGGACTTGCGTGCCCGTTGAGACTTGTGCGCTGATACTTGCGCGCCGGGTTAGACTTGCGCGCCAAGTATGGTTTATTTCCATCAGTGCTTTTCGGGCTGCGTGGAAGCTGGAAGTTTTCCCGATACCTTCGGTGCAAAGAGATATTCATCTACGAGTGAAATTTGTACTTCAATAGAGCATCTACATAAAGAGGAAGATGCATTCTTTCATGCAAATGAAGAGACCTACAGGTCTATAAACTATGAGTGGATTCCTTCCAAGAGCAGTGAGCAAAGGAAGAGAAAGAAGGTGATCCTCTCCACCGGCAGTGAGCCAGAGAGAGAGAAATAGGGAGTGAACCTTGGGGAAGCAGTGAGATGACCCTAAACGTTGTAAAGGCAGTGAGCCTGGGCATAGATGTGATCTAGCCCGAACATTGTAATCCACAGCTGGTGAAGTTTAGTGGAATTGGTATGACTGGCAACTTGTCGGCGTATGCTCCTTGGACGTAGCCCTTTGCTGTGAACCAAGTAAAATTGTTGTGTCCTATGCATGCTTTAATTTCTATTTTACTTTGTGCAACAGGAAAGAGGGAGAAGAGTGTTTTTCTTAACAGCGAAACAAGATCAGAATGGGCGTTAATTTTAAATTAGTCATACCCTGATTCACCCCCCTCTCTAGGTATTCAGCCTTCTGGACCTAACAATTGAAGAAAAAACTAAAATTTTGTTAAGGTATATATTATGTTAGTCTTCCTAGAAATACATCCATGTCTATATTCTGTAAGTGGATGTGGTTCTGGCACATATGTACCTAGGATAAATAAATCTTGAGAATGTGTTTAGGTCCTTACACGAAGTAACCTAGTACACGATAATAGGCCTTACTGCACACCTAGTTTGACACTCCTTGGGGATATGCATAGGAAGATTCACATTTTCTTTAGAAACCTCGACGAAAGATTTTGATAATTATGAACCTCGGTTAAAACTAAGGTTTTTTAGAATGAAGATAAGGATTAATTGTTTTGAAATCCTAGAAATGATGTTATGGATAAACATTAGACTATGAAGAACCTATTTTTAAATAAAACTAATGAAGTATTTATATTTTTTTATTTTGTGTAGAAAACCTTAGTTAAAAGGATATTTAGTGATTAACATTATTTAAAGGATTTAAATTAGATTAATGTTAGAAATTATATTAATATGGTTTTCGAAAAGGACAAAATGTTTGTCAGGTGGCAGCAAATCATGTTTGGAAAGGCTATAGGTCCTGAATGCATAAATGAAAGATGAGAAGGTTTTCACTCCAACCACTAACCAATGAAATGTTTTGGTTAGTATATGATTGTTTTTAGTTGTAAAATTTGATGAATATATATTAATTATGAACCATTATTATTGATTTTGAGGATTAGATATTAATCTATGAAGCATATTTGTTTTGAAATATAGTTAAGGACAAATAGTTATACTTGCAACTATTTTACTGTCCTTATGGCCCTTTAAAATTTAATTTTAGTGCTTCATGAATAATAAATATTTAGTAGTAACAAATTTCTAGTATAAATTGAATGATTTTGAATTTGATAAAAGAAAAACCTAAATTTAGTATTTTTCATTTGTAATTGAAACATATCAAGTAATAATATTTCGTTATATTCTTAGTGAGTAAAATAATTTCCTCGCATTAGGAAAATGACTTAAAAATAAAATGTTTTCATAATACCTTAATTTCTATTGAACTAATAGTATCTTAAATCATAAAATATATATAGTTTTGAGAAACTAAAAAATCTATCGATCATTCGATTGTTTGTGATTGATGACCTCCTTCACTCCATATAAATACTTATGCTTTTCCTCTAAATACATATCTCTACATTCCACTTCTGTTATCATACTTAGAGACCTAGTTACATGGTGGCCCATGTGACCTATGTAGTTCTTATTCTCTCTTTTATAGATGATGAATTATAAAACACTCTATTTATATGGGATTTAAATCATAGGAAGTATCAAAAAATATGTCACTATGATCGATTTTGTATTGTGAGGATGCAATTTAAATAATTTTGGGAGAATATGACGCCCTGAAAATCTAAAGTAAGAACATTGTATTCGATAGTTTGTATGTCACGCGAAACCAAACACATAAGGTGATATAATATTAGTCACTTTATTATATATTTATTATTTTAAATAGATTATATATATTTAAATGAATTCAACACTGAGTTAGAGTGCATTACATGCAAGAGTGACCTTCTTCAATGGCATGCATTACACCCAAAATTAAGTTTTAATGAACAATAATATTTTATTAAAATATTATTATTTCATATAATATGTTATAAAATAGATGTTATGTTAGAGTTTAGGAATACTATTAACTATATTATGAAAATTCTTGGTTTATATAATCATATGATTAATTCATTGGATAGTAATTAATGAGAACCAATTAGGTATGAAAAGAAATATTGTTATATTTATACTTTCATATGAGTTTTGTGTAAATAAAAATAAAAAAATTAATTTTTTCAATTATTTTTATTAAATACATATTTCATATATTCAATATCATATGTTTTATATTCATCCATTAGTTTTGATATTCATAATATAAGAGTAAACTCTATTTTATACATAAAAACATATATTTGTAAAAAGGAAAATTTACCACCTTTGAATGGTGAACACATTTTAAATATGAATTTTGATAGTTTAATTAATGAAATATGTAAAATTAAATTTCATCTTTAAAATAGAAACACGATAATTATGTTATGGTGGTTTTTTAAAATTTTTCTAAAATATTTCAATTATTAATGAATAGTTAAAAATATTGACTTTTAGTTCAAAACTATTTTTTCCTTTTATTTATTTATATGGTTAAATTATATTTTTAATTGGTTTTGAACATTATTTAAATAATAATTTTATCGATTAATAAAATTTATTCCATTGGAGTCAATTTCAATTTTAATTTTTTTATAAAAACATAGAAAATGGTCTAGCGTTTTTACATTAAAAACCTGCATTGTCGTCCTGCCTACGGGATAAATTTTAGATTAATTTTTCCCCTAATATGATTTTAATTTGAAATAGTGGATTCCATATTTTTAATAATCATATTATATAATTTATAATAAGTACAAATTTGTTTTTTTACAAAAATATTAATGAAAGTGATTGATATTAATTATAATTATTATGGAAAAATTAAGCTTAATAAAGGACTAAACTTTAACTTAAGGGCCCTATGACCAAGCCACTTGTCCAAAATCCATTTTATGATCATAATTATTTCATTAACCTTCAATTATTGTGTATTTTTATTTTTATTTCTTTTTTAGGTAAGAACATTTTTACCCATAACTTGTTTCCGAACATTCCAAGTGAGTCATTTTCCTTCCCTATAAAAGGCCACTACATATCCCACTTCTTAACACTTCTAAAAATAATTAATTTATAAAAATACATGTGAAAATATATTCCTAAAATAACTACCCAAAAAATTGAAGCCTATATGTTTGTATAAATATTTCCAAGTAAGACTTTTGGAATTTATCAAAAGAAGTTACCCGATTTAGAGTAAACATCTTCTCTTAATCTTTTTAGTTTCATTTTCATTCTCCACCCAATATACTCTAATTATTATATGTTTACATAAAAATATACTAAATATAATAATATTTTTTATGTTAATAATTTGACCTTCACTTACAAAATCCACCATCTAATGGTAACAAACAAACTGTTTATTTGAACAGTGAACTACAACCTCACAAAACAATGATTGTTCGTTCTTTCTCTACAGCATCTCATAATGGTAATTGTAATAGTGACTCTATTTATATATGTTATATATAATATTTAATATGTTTTTAATCTTAAGTAATTATTTCAAAACACATATCTTTGTAATTCTCATTTTTTTTTAAAAATGATATCATCGTTCGTGGAACTGTGGACTCTCTCCCCTTCAAAGAAATGTGATTCGTTCACACAATACATAGAACATATAAAGGATGATTTTAAATAAATATATATGACATAAAAATAATATATATGATATTTATGACATAATTATATTTCTGTAAATATAACATATATATATATATATATATAATATTCTTTATTACCCTTTCACACACTAAAACAGTTATAACGTCATTCATGGACCTGTGGACTATCGCCTCCTCAACATGATGTGATTTATTTTTAATCACAATAAATTTATATATAAGTATACATGATTAAATAATATGTTATTTATGATATAATTATCATTATGGAAATATATAATTATACTTACCTTCTTTCCATAATGATCAATGAAAAACGATATTATTAATAATGCGTACGTACGACCTACCGTCTCCAGGATCATAACATTGATTCAGTTTCCATAACCATATTTCGGTATTGTTTTTGAAAGAATAATTAATGTATGAATATTATAAATATTTCATAATTATTATTATTCAATTTTCATATAATGACCCCCTTTGACCATAGTTGATCTCGCAAAGTTGTTTTTGACATATAAACTGATTTAGATCAAAATACCCGACATAAAATTAATTATTTAAGCACTTCTACAAAACATGGTAATAAGTGAAATAAAAGCAATGATACCAATAAAAATTATTTTTAAGGGAGTATTAAATTAATATAATTATATTATATATAATGTTCAAGGATGTTCACCAGAAAGGAAACAAAGGGTAAATGATTCCCATCTAACGTTTTTACAACCATGAGATAAATGTAATGTTCACCACTTACATATTTTGTGTGGTGTATCTACTTCTCCCTTTATTATATTATATCATTAAAATTTTTATCTTCATGGTATCTTAAAGTTTCATTTAAATTTATTTTATTTATGAGAAATATTATTTAAAATGTTTCAAAGTGTTATGGGACACTTTGTAAAGTTTAAATATTATTTTCCTTAATAATTACATTAATGATCTTTTAATGGTATTTAAATTCAAGGAAATTATATGAAACTTTTTAAGTAAACCATTAATTTTATATCCTCTTATAATTTATAAGGATCATAGATTATTAGTACCATTTTCCACTCTTTGGTACGCAAAATTCATTAGAAATTATTTTCAAAAAACCCAACTTAGTTTCTCTCTTAAGTAGGAGAACCGATATTCTTATTAAAACCTTGTTTTATTAAAATGTTTTCAAAAATGTTTTTAAAATGATTTGGGGAATAAATGTTCAATATTTGTTTATTTTACCAATGTTTTCCAAGGAATATTCTTATCACTTTCCAAATAAGGTGTTTTTCTAACATTTAACCATGAAAAAAGAATGTTTTTTACCTCATAAAACATGTAAAAATTTACCTGCCTTAATTTTTTGGAACCTTAATTTTCATGTCTAAAATGTTAATTTTTAAAGAAAATATTTCCAAAGTGATACTCAAAGAAAAGTTTTATTTAATTTTTTTCATAATAAAAGGATATTGTCCTCAAAAGGTTATTAAAATATAGTTTTGTAGTTTTTATATTCATCATCAACAAAACACTTTATTTTACTCAACTTGGGATTTGTTATATTGATACCATACTTATTATTCCCTAGATGGTATATTATTTATTTGTTCAAGGATAGTATTCACATTCACATTAGTGAATTAGTTTTTATTCCCCTTGAAATATTAAATTTCTTATGATCATTCAACATTGAATTTTGCCTAAATTATTTATTTCATTCATCATAGCTATTATTATTTCCTAAATCATATACAATCTTACATATGGTGTCTACATTGATAGCTGTTTGATTTTTTGGGGAAATATTGATAATTCGGTATTCTGTTTTCAATACGGATATTTGACATGTCATATTATTTATTTTTATTATTCAACTTTTGGAATATTTTTGATTAGAAATGATGGGTGGTTACCAGAATTTATATAGCTCCTTAATTCATCTATAGGTTCGCATGAGAAAAATAAGTTACACAAATGGGTTTCTACCCATAATTTAAACTAGATTTTGAATGGTGTTAATGGTATAGGTTTTCATGTGACTTAGACATGAAATCCAATAAGAAAGCATTTCCCTTATTTAGTTTCATTTATTATTCATTCATGAGATTTTTCATAGACATATCTATGGGAACACTAAATTTTCAATTCATTCATTAAATGGAATGTGTTTCAGTTTATTACCATTCAATATTTATTTTTTCTTTATCTAGTTTTTTTAATTACATGTGTTTATAGTTATTACCTTACCATATTGTTTATGTACTTCCTTATCAGTTTATTATTTTTATGGCATGTGAGTTTAGTTATTTACCATGCCATAATTATTATTCTTATTGATTAATTATTCTTTTATCTATATTATACATGTGCTAATAATTGCAGCTCACCCTTATTATATTTCTTTCTCTAGGAATACATGATGTATACTATAAAATATATTCAAGGATTTACTAGATGGATTAGAGTTGTCCTCAAATTTATTTATTTAGAAAACATGATGTTGTAATTGGTGTATTATATTGAAAATCAATTGTCATTTAAATATCTAGTTTACCAAGAATACTAAACTCTCAGGTCCTTCGGGGATTGATTCCTTGTAATCATGAACATGTATTTATTATTAGTCACCATCTCTATACTTATGGGGTTGGGGATCTATACTTGGCTACTCTTATTTATTCAATAATTTTAAATATCAAATTATTCAATAGTCAAACTCATATAGAGCATGGTTTCTTATTTATTTACTTTTATGTTTACTCCAACTATGGTTCAAGTATTTTTTAATTTTCTAATAATCCATCATACATAAAAAATTATGTAGTTCCTTAGTATTTACTCATACTCAACATATGGTCTAGTTTGTAGTTACGTATATGAAAATTTGGAGTGAGAGGTTATGAAAACTTGAGTTTTGAAGGTAGTTTGGATATAGTGGTGTGGTAGGAATAGTGAATTCATAGATGACTAAGAAGAATGACAATAGAAGATTAATTAGACATGAATAAATATGAACAGAAGAAGAAGCATCCCATTCAAGTATGGGTACAGAACAAAAGAAATGTAAAGGAAGGATGTGTCATAGAAGAAAGCTATATTAAAGAATAAGGGTAGGGAATTATGGGAGTAAGGACACAAAATAAGGATTTCTATACAGAAGAAATAGTTTTGTTCTAACTAATAATGTCATCTGGTCTTAGAGAAGCATAAATCTTTAAATATAATAGATGGTATGGCATCCATTTTCAATTTTTTATAATTTGAAAATTCATTTTCCATTAATTTTTTTCAATTTACAATTTATTTTTAAATTTTACACTACATAATATATCTCCAATTAATCCTTTAAAATAAAATTAAAATTTTAAATTGATGTTTCATAATTAAAATTCATAGTTTAAATTAATTTAATTTATTCATCCAAAACATTTACTCATCCATCTTAATTTCAAAATGTTATATGAAAATAAATTTTCAATTTATATGATATTAAAGAAATTTTGTCCCAATTTTATCAATATAATTATGGATTCATCAATTAAATCCAGAAATTATTAAAACTTTAACAGTTTATATTTTAGTCCATTAAAAAAACAAATTTTATAATTACCCAATGTAACATAAATAAATTAATTGAAATGGTTTTAATTTAATTATAGGGTTATAAACAATGAAATATAGTTTAAAATATTTTAAATCTATGGATCTCATTAAAAACATGTAGTTAAACTTTTACATTCCAAGGAAATAATATGAATTCAATTATTAAAAAAATACAAAGAGATAGAATTTCCTAAACATGAGTAAAAAACAATGAAATAATAATATCCAAACTTCATCCATCGATTAAATTATCATGTTAATTCTATAAATCTATGCCTCTTTACCATTTTCATACAAGTATAATTTAGAGTTTTAGGTCATGGATAGAATAGATCCTACTGGAATCAAAATTTTAACAAGTTGAATTTACATTTACCGCTTTCTCCTTGGTTAAACCAGAGTTGCATTTTGTACTTCATTTATACAACACAAATGATTTTTTAGAATTATTTTCTCCCCTTATTCATATGATTTTAATATTCCCCTAACCTAACTAAATTCATTTTTTAAAAATTGGAACTTTACTTAATTTTTCTAAGTAATATATTTCTAAAAAACATTATAAAGAGCGTTTAGTGAATTAAAAGATTATCTACTCAGACACCAGGTTCCTAATGTGTTATATATTCATTATGGGATCTAAATTTCCCATTTTAATCCAGTTTCTAATGAATAATGTCAATTTATTTTTAGTTGGCTTCATGAGGTGTTATGTTTCTTAATAGAGAACATTCCTTATATTAAGTTCCAAATATCAGTGTCTTCATGATACACTTTTGACTATAGTAATTAATTTTCAATATAAATTCACTCCCCAATCACATAGTTTCACAAATTTTAGAATCCATGGTTCCCCTTAAACTAGCACGAAATTGTTTACTTATCAGGGATAACATTCAACTCAATTAAAGTTTGAAAACATACATAAAACAATGAAAAGATTATACAAGTTCAAAAAACAATGGGTTTATTTAATTATTTTATTTTTTAATTTTTTTTGATCATTCTTTATGGTTTTTTTTAAATTGATTCACTAAATCATAATAAAAATATAAATATAACTAATGAAAAGAGGAATAACAAAGCAGTACTACCTTACCCCATTCCCTAAACAAAGTTTCTGCTATATCCTAATAGTCACTAAAATAATTATCATGCATATTTAAATCATATTTTAAGATAGGATTGAAAATAAAAAGGTGGATTAGAATATATTACCTGGAAAATTTTATTTAATTTCCCCTGTAAAACATTGGGAAGAAGTGATTACCCTTTTTATTTGGATTCTTATGGCCTTATAATCTTTATAATAAGCGTTTTATACTTCATTTAACATATAAAATAAATAAAAATAATAAAATTCTCTATAACTAGAACAAAAAACGAAAGTAAAACAATATTGAATATTGAGGGGAATCATGAGTTTTTCCCACCAAAGGGGGCATTGTTTTTTTGTGTCTATAGTTAGACTATACTAGGATCATCTCCAATCATATAGAAGATTTTGTTTGTGTGATTCAAAACACTACCGTTTATCCATATTTTTTTCTTCCACATAGAGGTACTATTGGATACAATCATTCATTTCCATCCCTTGAACATTATGGTGTGATCGGTGAAGTGGGGGTGGAATGATAATGAATAAATTCTCCTTTGACTTGAACACAACTATTTGGGAATCTTTATCTTGTTGTTTCTCTAACAATTTTTTAAAATATTAAATGGAGGTGGAGTCACTAAATAATTCAATTTGAATAAAATCAATTCAAGTTGAGTTTAAATATAAATCCCCCTTATACATAACAATATTCTTTTTTTTCTTTATGAGATTACCCTGATAATTATTCTTATTATATTCCCTCTTCTAATTTATGTTCATAGTGATGTTGATGGAGTAGTTGTTTCACATAATTTCCAAAATAATCCTCTTCTTCATCCATTTATTATTAATTTTCAAGGGATAGGTGTATGAATTCATCTTAAATATGATCATAACATATATTTATTCTTTGTTTTCATCCACTGGAAAACTATTTTCAATTTATATATAAGCATATTATCAAATAATACTTCATCAATAAATTAATTGTAAGCATGGGTAGCCTATTTATTTATATATAACTCTAATTTATCTTCAATGTTGGATTCTATAGGTTCTTCCTCATCAAAATCATGGGGAAAAATATAGTTTTGTCTGTAATTTCATAATAATATATATTATTATATATTTTAACTTTTATAAATTTATAATAAAATGAATATATGTCATTAATATACACCTATTATCACATCTTGTAGTTCAATTTTCATTTTCAGTGCCACTTTTAATTATTTATGTGTGGATGGGGGAAACAATGGATATTCTTATCTTCTCTTAAAATATTTTACCATCCAATTCATCAATATCCTCATCATACAAGACTTGTAATAAAAGCATTGATTCTTAGATTACAAGATAGGGAGAATGAAAATTTAATGGTGTTCTAATTTAATCAAGATATAGTGAGTCAAATGAAAGAATATATCTCTTATATGTATTAATATTTTTTCCTCTTTGATGTGTAGGGATACTGGGAAAATGTTTTCAGTCATAAGGAGGGGAATGTATTCTTTTTCTCTATGTTTTCCCTCTATCATGTTTGTTATGATAAGTGATAATTGATATTAGATTTTATCTTCCTCTACCTCCTGATAGAATTATTCTTCTTCTTGTTTCATAGGACACTAAAAATGGCTTTCAGTCTATCAAGAAAGGCTAGCAATTTACCCCTACCAATTAATTTCACTTCCCTCGATTCTTTCACTGGTGGGGGTTTGTTTATCCAATTTAGTTTTTAAATCATTTATTGCATCTTACTTTTACCAATATCATTTTTTACTCCCAATCCACATAAGTTATGCACTATTTGTTATATTCATTGACCGTCTTAGAGATTCTATGGTAATATTAACAAGGAAATGAATTTTTATCTATTATTATATAATGGTCTCCCTTTAATGTTTGTCCTTGAGAAGAGGGGTGAAATAATGAAATAAGAAAATAAGGGTTAAAAAGAAAAGTAGAAAAAGAAAATATGAAAGTATAATTACATATATGTATGGGAAATCATAAACTAATTCAAACTTCATAAAAATAGAGCCATGTTAATGATCATTCTATCTTAAATCTCTTGGAAAATTTAATTTGAAAAACATGTAATGAATCCTAGTGTCTAACTAGGGTCATATCCCAAGGATTTTGTCCTAGAATTTACACTCTACTTATAATAACAAAAATTTTCTTTGTTTTCATTATATTATTAATAATGAATATAGGGAATGGTTTTAGTTTTTTTTGTTTTCTTATTTTTTTTAAATTAAAATTGAATTAAAATAAAAAACACACAAGATAGATTCAAAGGGTAAGATCTATGTTTGATCACATAGTTCCTTCATTATCCCAATGTGTCTCATCCTCTGATAGAGAAAATATCCTTCTTCTATTTTCTATTTTTATCTGAATCATAGAACAAAACATACAAATAAATACTTACCAGTGTATATCTAATCGTCCTTCTCTACAATAATTAGGTAGTGAATTTATTAAGTTCAGGAACTCACTATCCCTTCCTCCCCGTCCATCATATTTCATTCATCTCCATTCCATATAGTTCCACTAGTATGTTTTTTTGAATGAGACAATGGAGGGTGAAAGGGTGGATTGATTGGAGAATGTTTTATTTTATCAAAAATTATAAAAGATTAACATCTTTCTAATTCTCTCCATTGGACTACCTTATCAAGGGAAATATTTAGAAATTACAAAATTGAAAATTTGAATTTTAAATGACCATCAAATATCTCTTGTGGACCTATTCCTTAAGTTACTTATGCATAATCAGGGAGTGAGATTAATTAATAGTATAACAAAGAGATTATGAAATGAAAAAAGAATTGGGGAAAATAAGAACTATAAAATTATTAATTAAATATAAATTTAATTGGAAATAAAATTATCGAAATTATTATATAATTTTTATATTATAATGAAGATATGATGAATAATTTTTATTATCATAGTGGATATATATATATTGATATCATATTTCTTCTTCATGTTTCATGAAATTTTGTAATGTCTATTTTGTTCTTCTTATGTGGAAGATAATCACTATAAAATTAGCATCGAGGGTGATATTTCTTAATGTGTGAATCATTTTAACATTATTATATATTTTATTTCTTCTTTGGATTGTTCTCTAGTAAATCATGAACACTAATTAAGGGCAAAATGATTTGGGAGGGTATGATTGGGATTTAATTTGCAATAGGGCATCCAAATTTGGAATATTTATTTACGTAGGCTATGCATGGTGAGCATTGTAGCGACCCCAGTACCCAGGGTGCCTCATGAGACATGATATGCTTAGCATTTCATTACAGCATTAACAAAAATTATATCATGTCCCATGACTACAGAAGATCGCGAGGCTCAGGATTCTGGGAAACCAGCTGCTCTAATTAACTTCATCAGTACATTCCAAGCCTGAAAAATTTTAAACAAAACGTAGGGTGAGCAAAATGCCCAGTAAGGGGTTTTAAAAACATTTTAAGAAAATCTTTTCTCAGATAAGACCTTTTTGAAGAAAATAAAACACTTTTCTAAAACTAAAACATTATCTTTTCTTAAAACATGAGATCCGTTTTTCTTTGAAAAAACCACTTGCACAAAGAAGCACGTACTTGAAATGAGCTTAAATATAAACATGATCAGAGTGCGCAATATAAGAAAAATAAATAATGCATAATGTTACAACAAAGTTACTTTACTTCTAAAAGAATTCTGTGACTAAACAGGGAAGACATGCATATCATGGATCATGAGTAAAACGCAGATCATCTAACAGTTTACCATATGAAAACAGTTCTTGTTGCATAAAGTACATTTTCATGATCTTGGGAACTTTCAACTAGGGGTTGTCCTGTTAGTTGAACTAACCCCTGGTTAAACATTATCATTACATGCAGAGGGGATGCATAATACCGGACTTTGTCAAGACCTCACGTCATGACCATAATTTTGGTATGGGTCAAGGCCAAATGCCAATCCCGTTTCCCATGGTAGCACGAGCCAAGGCCATTTTCCATGACCGTTGCACATGATAGCACGAGCCAAGGCTATTCGCCAAGACCGTTGCACTTGATAGCACGAGCCAAGGATATTCTCCAAGACCGTTGCACTTGATAGCACGAGCCAAGGATATTCTCCAAGACCGTTTCACATGATAGCACGAGCCAAGGCTATTCGCCAAGACCGTTGCACTTGATAGCACGAGCCAAGGATATTCTCCAAGACCGTTGCACATGATAGCACGAGCCAAGGCTATTCGCCAAGACCGTTGCACTTGATAGCACGAGCCAAGGATATTCTCCAAGGCCGTTGCACTTGATAGCACGAGCCAAGGATATTCTCCAAGACCGTTGCACTTGACGTCTCATGAGACTCTTGTTTTACCCAATGCATTGGAGCGCTGTATAATTCCGGGCGCACCCGTCCATAAACATGTAAGTCCTATACATCCCTCACATATCTTGACATAGGCATTCATTCATGGGGTTCCATACATTCATAATCAAAACTCTTTTTTTTACATACGTAATCATGACTTCAAGGGGATCATAACATAGATGAAAAAAAGAACTAGGCTATTGGCTTCAGATTAAACATGGATGCAAATAAACTAAATCAACTTACACATTGCACATGCAGAAATAACTGGAACACTAAACATAGCAGATGGTCATGTAAGATTTCATCATATTCATTAAATAAAAACATAAATTCATAGTTCATATCTTTAAACATGCAAAACACATTCTTTACAAGTAAAAGTTTCATTGAGGGTACTTAAATTTTCAGGTTAAGCCGGTCCACTGGTGCGATACACATGTTGGCTTAGCATCAATTAAAATTATTAGAAACTTATGTGTCTATAATTATATATATATATAACCAAGTCCTGATAATAATTAAATAAAGAAAAAGTTTTGGAAACTGAAATTTTGAAATCACATTCACTTGGAAACATATAATTTCTTAAGGGGGGGTTCATGCCACACATTTTTACAAAAAGTGCATGAATTGTCAAAACGCTGATAAATGAAAATTCTTAATTAGAAAAATCATCTTGGAATTAAACCAATCCTGAAATTTCACCATATATATATATATGACCATATATATAAATAGTCTTGGCATCGCCCTTGGATTAAAAGTTTCAAAGGGCATATATAATTTTAGTAACTCGTCACGTTATACCAAAAGTATTAAAACATATTAATCATACTCATTCATCATATATTATGAAAATTAGGTGTATGAGTTCAAAGTTATTTATATACATTTAGGTACACATATACATACCAAAATAATATATATATATTCATATATATATATAGAGTTTATATCACATGTAGGTTCACCAAAACTCAAACCAACAAGACAGGAACCCTTACCCTCGCTTGACTCGTAAAACAATAAGAGTGAAAAAAAACAGTTATAATGAAGTTCTTTACGGCCTTGAATACAATTATACATGTTTATATTAACATATACAAAAATAAATATAAAGAAAAAAAATAAATGGGTGCGTCGAATAGGGGAAGAGCAGAACAAACAGGGAACTTCTCTTACCCTCGTTCAGAGGGGAAGTTTAAGTGAGGCAAGGGTGATCCGATGCTTTAAAAACAAGAGATATACATGTGTGTGTATATAACCCGTATACATTTTTTACGTAAATGAAAACCGAAGTTCAAAACGTTACAGACAGAGTTCAACCCTTACCGAAATAGAGAGGAGGAGGAGAGAGCGAGGCAGCAACGAGGTCCAGAAGCCGAAGAGGGAGTCGGTCCTTCGGTGCAGCAGGGAGTCTTAAAAGAAAAACGAAGAAGAAGAAGGTGAAGTCTTTGGGAGAGGAGAGGCGACGATGGAACTGAGGCCGAGCAATAAAGGGCAGCGCCGACCTGTTGAAAGGAGGTAACCGCTGTCGGCTGGCGGAGGAAACAAAGCACCCTAAACCCTACTGGTCCGACGGCGTGCGCGACGAAGAAGGAGCTGCGGGGAAGAAGAAGGTCCGCAGGAGAGAGACGCGGGAAAGAAAAAAAAAAGAGAACGGACGGTCAAGATTAGGAGTGGCTGGATCGGGCGGTTCCGATTTCCACGGTCGACGTGGGGTTTATATAAAAAAAACACGCGGTTTTCGTTTGTTTTTTTTTTACGCATTATCATTTTATTTCAACGTTTTTAACATAAAAAAAAACTGTTGTTTTAATATTTTATTAAACCTATTATAAATTCCCTAATATAACCTTATTAATAAACTATTATTATCCTAAGTCAAGGGTTATTAATACCCCTACATATTAAACTATTAAACCCTTATTTTAAACATAATTTGTATTTTCATTTTTCTCTATTTCTTTTTATCAAAACATATAAATACACATATACCAGTTTTATACATAAAATAAAAGTGAACTCAAGGGTAATAACATATATACTTATGATTTCATAAATAAACTAAAAAAAAAATTACATTCGGATTATTTTGAAAAAGAAAGTGTTTAATATTAATAAGTTTATCTCAAAATAGGTAGAATGTCAAAAATTAAAGCAACAAAATAATTAGATTTTAATAAGAACATAATTGTGTAGTTTTATTTATTTATTATTATTATATAAAGAAAATCATAAATTAATTTTGTAAATGGGTAAATAAACGTCATTAACAATTTTATGAGAAGCTAACCGTAAATATAATTCATAATCACGTACATATATACACATACATTTTTTTTTTGAAAGAGTACGAAACCCACATAATATTTCATTCATTGGCATAATGTAAACCCCTAAATAATGCCGTATAATTATAATTTATAAAAGTATTAGTTTTATCGATAATTTTATAACAATTTAACTTTAATCAAAAATTTATGCTAATAAACCTAAACCACATATACATATATAAAAATTACAACTATATATATATAAAATAAAATACATATCACTTATCAATTATTTCAAAACCAAACTTAATAAGTTTTAACACGTCGACAAAAACTGAATTTAAACATTATTTGGGTAACGGTTAAAAACAAAACATTGGGTACTTTGGGAAGACAACGGTCGGAGATATAGTCGTTTTAGGTCCAACGGTCAACATAGAGGATAAGGAGACCCAACGGTCAAAAATATAGCCGTTTGGGGTGCAACGGCCATATTAGGGTGTTTATAAAAAGGAAGGTTTGGTCTCGGGTGTCCCTTACCCCAAGCGACCGAAGGAGAAGCAAAGATGGTTCGTGTGATCCCCTTGGTGTTGAGCACGGTCACGGTGGCTTCAGCAATCCTTACGTTTCTTATGATGGATGCTCGAAATCCCTACCGCATTTTCGGGCTCTTAGTAGTTTTAAGCAGTCTACCCATTATTGTAGTCGGGTTCTTGGTTGGAATTTTTGGTTAGTGAGTTTTCCTTGTAACCCGAAAATTGTAAGACCCTTCAGTGTTGAGTTCATGAAATAAAAGTTACATGTTTTTTTTTATATTTTACATTCTGATTGTTTTAGAGAGAGAACTTTAAAAGCACAAAGAAGAAAAAGCCCAATTTTCATTCAAGAGGTTTGAAAACTTCGGGGTGTTACATTATCTCCCGCTTCAAAGAATTGTGTCCCCGCAATTCTATCATAAAACAAAAAAGGAAACTGAAACCACAAACATAAAACTCTACCGAAACAGCGGTTCTGGCTCAGTTAACAGGACACCAAAGTTGGCACACAGCTCCTCGGTTTCCCTAGTCCAGATGAACCTCGAACAGTGCTCCTTGAACTCCTGGTCGTGTGTACTACACACGGGCTTCCAAAGGGAGGCTCGTGCGATGCAAAGCTCGGATATGTCCGAGTAGATAAACTCCTTGACGACCTTTCTGGCCACATCCTGCTCGAGGTAGTCGAGAGGGACGGTGCGATCGAGGAGACTGATGTTCAAGACTTGGAACATATAAGCTGCACTGAGATGGCCATCCTGGGCGGCCACGAGAAAGCACGCTCTGGCAGTAAAGTTTTGTGCCAGAGTGAAACATTGGAACAGGCCCTCAAAGTACATTCCCCTTCGCCTATAGCAGGGGAGTTGAGCAGCAGCGATGAGCTGAAAGACGCGATTATTCTCTCGACATAGCCGAAGAATCTCTGGACCATTTGCTAATTTAAGAAAACGCTGGCAGGACCCTCGTAGGTGGAGGAATGATGGGTAATCCACCATGCATTCCTTGATCAAAATGACTTCTACTAGCTCATCGGGTAAGGATGAGAAGTTCGCTTGTCCAGCCATCTGAAAACAAACATTGAGGGGAAACTCTTAACAACATAGATACGGTGAAGACATGAAAAGAAACAAGAAACTTCCATTTATGACAAAGTTTACACGGAAAAGTCTGAGTTCACAAGACGTATGCCACAAAGAGTGGCAAAACTTCCTAACTCTTCAAACCACACACATGATGAACATACAGGACTAAACTCATGGGAACATTTATAACGCCTCCTGAGTTTAGCGTGAGGGGTGTGGAGTTGGGAAACATCGGTGTGCACTTCTTGCCTAAGAGACACACGGGTGGACTCATTTTCCAACGCTCTGAAGTCCATTAACTGGCCCCAGAAGCCGTAGTGCAGGACTTGGCACAGATAAGCTGCTCGGAGGTCTCCAGCAGCAGCAGCTTCTTGAAAAGGGTTATCTAGCATTGTTCCAAATTCCTCTCCAGCTGTGAACACTCGGAAGAGTCCTTCGTGATACCTTCCCCGACGTGCGTACGAGGGAAACTGGGTCATCATCATTAGGAGATAATCCATCCCCATTCCCCGGTGGAGACTAAGCACCCTAGATGAGTTTGACACATCGTACAAGTGCTTACACGTCATGCGGATTTGGGCATAATTCAGGAAGTTTTCACGGCTGGCTAGAGATATAATGTTCTCTAGAGCCTCAGTGGGGAGTGACAAAAGGTCGGTAGGTACATCAGCCATCTGAAAGTTATAACATTCTTACTTAGTTAGTCTTAGCAATATATCTATATCACCTGGTTTTCCAGAGTTGCCTGAACCTATCCTCTGATACCAACTGTAGCGACCCCAGTACCCAGGGTGCCTCATGAGACATGATATGAGTAGCATTTCATTACAGCATTAACAAAAATTATATCATGTCCCATGACTACAGAAGATCGCGAGGCTCAGGATTCTGGGAAACCAGCTGCTCTAATTAACTTCATCAGTACATTCCAAGCCTGAAAAATTTTAAACAAAACGTAGGGTGAGCAAAATGCCCAGTAAGGGGTTTTAAAAACATTTTAAGAAAATCTTTTCTCAGATAAGACCTTTTTGAAGAAAATAAAACACTTTGCTAAAACTAAAACATTATCTTTTCTTAAAACATGAGATCCGTTTTTCTTTGAAAAAACCACTTGCACAAAGAAGCACGTACTTGAAATGAGCTTAAATATAAACATGATCAGAGTGCGCAATATAAGAAAAATAAATAATGCATAATGTTACAACAAAGTTACTTTACTTCTAAAAGAATTCTGTGACTAAACAGGGAAGACATGCATATCATGGATCATGAGTAAAACGCAGATCATCTAACAGTTTACCATATGAAAACAGTTCTTGTTGCATAAAGTACATTTTCATGATCTTGGGAACTTTCAACTAGGGGTTGTCCTGTTAGTTGAACTAACCCCTGGTTAAACATTATCATTACATGCAGAGGGGATGCATAATACCGGACTTTGTCAAGACCTCACGTCATGACCATAATTTTGGTATGGGTCAAGGCCAAATGCCAATCCCGTTTCCCATGGTAGCACGAGCCAAGGCCATTTTCCAAGACCGTTGCACATGATAGCACGAGCCAAGGCTATTCGCCAAGACCGTTGCACTTGATAGCACGAGCCAAGGATATTCTCCAAGACCGTTGCACATGATAGCACGAGCCAAGGATATTCTCCAAGACCGTTGCACATGATAGCACGAGCCAAGGCTATTCGCCAAGACCGTTGCACTTGATAGCACGAGCCAAGGATATTCTCCAAGACCGTTGCACATGATAGCACGAGCCAAGGCTATTCGCCAAGACCGTTGCACTTGATAGCACGATCCAAGGATATTCTCCAAGGCCGTTGCACTTGATAGCACGAGCCAAGGATATTCTCCAAGACCGTTGCACTTGACGTCTCATGAGACTCTTGTTTTACCCAATGCATTGGAGCGCTGTATAATTCCGGGCGCACCCGTCCATAAACATTTAAGTCCTATACATCCCTCACATATCTTGACATAGGAATTCATTCATGGGGTTCCATACATTCATAATCAAAACTCTTTTTTTTACATACGTAATCATGACTTCAAGGGGATCATAACATAGATGAAAAAAAGAACTAGGCTATTGGCTTCAGATTAAACATGGATGCAAATAAACTAAATCAACTTACACATTGCACATGCAGAAATAACTGGAACACTAAACATAGCAGATGGTCATGTAAGATTTCATCATATTCATTAAATAAAAACATAAATTCATAGTTCATATCTTTAAACATGCAAAACACATTCTTTACAAGTAAAAGTTTCATTGAGGGTACTTAAATTTTCAGGTTAAGCCGGTCCACTGGTGCGATACACATGTTGGCTTAACATCAATTAAAATTATTAGAAACTTATGTGTCTATAATTATATATATATAACCAAGTCCTGATAATAATTAAATAAAGAAAAAGTTTTGGAAACTGAAATTTTGAAATCACATTCACTTGGAAACATATAATTTCTTAAGGGGGGGTTCATGCCACACATTTTTACAAAAAGTGCACGAATTGTCAAAACGCTGATAAATGAAAATTCTTAATTAGAAAAATCATCTTGGAATTAAACCAATCCTGAAATTTCACCATATATATATATATGACCATATATATAAATAGTCTTGGCATCGCCCTTGGATTAAAAGTTTCAAAGGGCATATATAATTTTAGTAACTCGTCACGTTATACCAAAAGTATTAAAACATATTAATCATACTCATTCATCATATATTATGAAAATTAGGTGTATGAGTTCAAAGTTATTTATATACATTTAGGTATACATATACATACCAAAATAATATATATATATTCATATATATATATAGAGTTTATATCACATGTAGGTTCACCAAAACTCAAACCAACAAGACAGGAACCCTTACCCTCGCTTGACTCGTAAAACAGGAAGAGTGAAAAAAAACAGTTATAATGAAGTTCTTTACGGCCTTGAATACAATTATACATGTTTATATTAACATATACAAAAATAAATATAAAGAAAAAAAATAAATGGGTGCGTCGAATAGGGGAAGAGCAGAACAAACAGGGAACTTCTCTTACCCTCGTTCAGAGGGGAAGTTTAAGTGAGGCAAGGGGGATCCGATGCTTTAAAAACAAGAGATATACATGTGTGTATATATAACCCGTATACATTTTTTATGTAAATGAAAACCGAAGTTCAAAACGTTACAGACAGAGTTCAACCCTTACCGAAATGGAGAGGAGGAGGAGAGAGCGAGGCAGCAACGAGGTCCAGAAGCCGAAGAGGGAGCCGGTCCTTCGGTGCAGCAGGGAGTCTTAAAAGAAAAACGAAGAAGAAGAAGGTGAAGTCTTTGGGAGAGGAGAGGCGACGATGGAACCGAGGCCGAGCAATAAAGGGCAGCGCCGACCTGTAGAAAGGAGGTAACCGCTGTCGGCTGGCGGAGGAAACAAAGCACCCTAAACCCTACTGGTCCGACGGCGTGCGCGACGAAGAAGGAGCTGCGGGGAAGAAGAAGGTCCGCAGGAGAGAGACGCGGGAAAGAAAAAAAAAAGAGAACGGACGGTCAAGATTAGGAGTGGCTGGATCGGGCTGTTCCGATTTCCACGGTCGACGTGGGGTTTATATAAAAAAAACACGCGGTTTTCGTTTGTTTTTTTTACGCATTATCATTTTATTTCAACGTTTTTAACATAAAAAAAACTGTTGTTTTAATATTTTATTAAACCTATTATAAATTCCCTAATATAACCTTATTAATAAACTATTATTATCCTATGTCAAGGGTTATTAATACCCCTACATATTAAACTATTAAACCCTTATTTTAAACATAATTTGTATTTTCATTTTTCTCTATTTCTTTTTATCAAAACATATAAATACACATATACCAGTTTTATACATAAAATAAAAGTGAACTCAAGGGTAATAACATATATACTTATGATTTCATAAATAAACTAAAAAAAAATTACATTCGGATTATTTTGAAAAAGAAAGTGTTTAATATTAATAAGTTTATCTCAAAATAGGTAGAATGTCAAAAATTAAAGCAACAAAATAATTAGATTTTAATAAGAACATAATTGTGTAGTTTTATTTATTTATTATTATTATATAAAGAAAATCATAAATTAATTTTGTAAATGGGTAAATAAACGTCATTAACAATTTTATGAGAAGCTAACCGTAAATATAATTCATAATCACGTACATATATACACATACATTTTTTTTTGAAAGAGTACGAAACCCACATAATATTTCATTCATTGGCATAATGTAAACCCCTAAATAATGCCGTATAATTATAATTTATAAAAGTATTAGTTTTATCGATAATTTTATAACAACTTAACTTTAATCAAAAATTTATGCTAATAAACCTAAACCACATATACATATATAAAAATTACAACTATATATATATAAAATAAAATACATATCACTTATCAATTATTTCAAAACCAAACTTAATAAGTTTTAACACGTCGACAAAAACTGAATTTAAACATTATTTGGGTAACGGTTAAAAACAAAACATTGGGTACTTTGGGAAGACAACGGTCGGAGATATAATCGTTTTAGGTCCAACGGTCAACATAGAGGATAAGGAGACCCAACGGTCAAAAATATAGCCGTTTGGGGTGCAACGGCTATATTAGGGTGTTTATAAAAAGGAAGGTTTGGTCTCGGGTGTCCCTTACCCCAAGCGACCGAAGGAGAAGCAAAGATGGTTCGTGTGATCCCCTTGGTGTTGAGCACGGTCGCGGTGGCTTCAGCAATCCTTACGTTTCTTATGATGGATGCTCGAAATCCCTACCGCATTTTCGGGCTCTTAGTAGTTTTAAGCAGTCTACCCATTATTGTAGTCGGGTTCTTGGTTGGAATTTTTGGTTAGTGAGTTTTCCTTGTAACCCGAAAATTGTAAGACCCTTCAGTGTTGAGTTCATGAAATAAAAGTTACATGTTTTTTTTTATATTTTACATTCTGATTGTTTTAGAGAGAGAACTTTAAAAGCACAAAGAAGCAAAAGCCCAATTTTCATTCAAGAGGTTTGAAAACTTCGGGGTGTTACAAGCATGATCATATAAACTAATTTATTTAATTTAACACACCTGTTTTTAAGGCTTCTTGTACTAAGGTTTTTAGATTTAATGTTAATGTTGAGTGAATATAATTCATGCGATTCAATTGTTTA
Organism: Viscum album; assembly: GCA_963277665.1. Classification (NCBI taxonomy): domain Eukaryota; kingdom Viridiplantae; phylum Streptophyta; class Magnoliopsida; order Santalales; family Viscaceae; genus Viscum; species Viscum album. The sequence goes on along the minus strand of OY728159.1, from coordinate 18,944,934 downwards.
TTCCTAAGATTTTAGAAATTTGGTGACCGTATGATGTAGAGATCAAGAGTGGCTAGTTGGATCATGAAATATAAGAATCTACTCATTGTGAAATTGATCAAAAAAGTGGATTTTATTTTTATTTTTCGGGTACGACTAGAATTGAATTGGTGGGTTCATGAATCTTGGAAGTGTTTTGGAAGAGCTATTAACCCTATTGATCTACTTGGAATGGATCTTTGGTTATGATCTTGGGAGAACATGGGATAGATTTTAGGTCTCATTCCCCTAAGAAGGTGTCCTGGGTTCATTTTAATGTCAATTTTCTGTCTCTTCATATAGAAATGGGGTTTGGATCAGTTGTCTTCATAGTGGGATCCAGTCGGTTTCCATGGGTCGAGTGGTGGAGTTATCTGCTATTTTTTGTTAAGATGATATTTTTATGATTTATTATTAAAAATTAAAGAATTTATAGGAAATTAATGGAGTTTTTATCATGTTCTATGAGCTACTCATATCTTTGAAGGTGATTATGATGTGTTTTTTAGTCATTTTATTATGTAGTAAACTTTATGTTTTGGATAAATTTTGTTACCTTTTATACGAGCTGTGGGTGACTGGTAGATCTAGAATTCTACAACTTCAATCAAGAATTCCATTGAGCACATCACAGGCATATCTTTTCATCATTACATTCATAAACATGGGATATAAATGAGGTATTGATTTATTTGAACACATGCATAGGGAATAAATGATTGATCAATAATGTTCTCCATTAATGATATTATAGCGTGCCTTATGAGATTAATTACTATCCATATTAGAAGCTCTAAACTCGAGCATCGAGTTTGGAATGGTGTATCAGAAACTCATTATATACTCATCTATTCATCTTATCTTTGATTTTATTCCTCTATCTTAGTCTACTTAAATATTTATTGGTGAATCTCATCTCTCTACTTCCACATTTTACATTCACAAATATTCTTTAATCATTTTGGGGTTGGTCTTGATTTCATTGAAATTTTAATTGGTACTCTTATTCAATTATTAAGTCATTAAAAATCATTTTTAACACTATGCCTCATGAAAGGATCTATTTCTCCATTAATGTATCTATGGATTACTCAAAATATGGACTAGGATTCATTTAAAGATTTGGGAATGAAGAACACTTCTGTTCATCAACGGTTTCTCAAGTTTTTTGATTCTTGGTAATATGTGGGTAGAGTGAAACTTCTTATTATGGTAATATTTGTCTGTCTATCATGATAAAATGAGTTTACATAACTAATTGTATGTAGAATCCAGTTAGGAATGGTTAAGGCACAAAATATTGGGAGGAATGACCATAAATGAGGTATTTTCTATGGAATATTTTGTACACAAGAACCTGTGGCACATAAGAAGCATGAGTATGGAATGGAAGAAAGGGAAATAATGGTTGGGTCATAGAATAAGGATTCATAGAATTTTAAGGGTTTGAAATTAGGGGATATAGAATAAAGAATAAATAATTTTACACATAAGATACCATTTTTCCTGATGAAAATCATTGTGTGGTTAGACTAATTCATGGATCATTATATGAAAGACAAGATGGCCTGAAAACACTTCAATGTACTAATTTTTTTATCTTCCAACTACAGTTTTCATTAAAAAATTTAGTTTAGTCATTTTAGAAATTAGTTTCAAATGAATTTAAATATGAAAATTCACTTTCATTTTCATTTTCCACTACATTTAAATTTTTTAATTATAATTAAAAAATTTCAAAACATAGTTAATTTCATTTTTATCATTTAATATCAAATAAAATTTCAAATTGGGATTTCAATAATAAAATTAACATTTTAAAACAAATTCAATAAATTCATCCAAAATATTCACTTGTCCAAATTAATTTTACATTTGTAAAGGAAAATAATATTTTGAATTATATGAACTTAAAAAATGATATAGTAGAATTCTTAATCAAAATATTTCTTTATCAATTAATTAAAAAATGAATAAATAAATCACTTGAAATATATATTTTATCATTAAAAAATAATTTGCATAATTATAAAATGTATCAAAAATAAGTTAGTTACCGATTTTTAATTATAATAGGTGGTTATAAATAATGAAAATTAGTTTAAAAGTTTCCATATTTTCATCTCTCATTAGTACCCCATAATTAAACTATTACACTCTTGGGAAGTACAATAAATTTAATTATTTAAAAAATATTAATAAATAAATGGTCCTATATAAATTATCATGAATCTTCTATGAATGTAATCCTCTATAAAACTTTTATTCAAGCAGATGTTTTTATGTTATGGATAGAACATATCCCAGTTGATTAAAAATAATAAAAAGTTTCATTTAAATTTATCTATTTCTCATATGTTCCTTAAATGAGAGATCATTTTTTCACTTTATTGATACAAAAAATGATTTTTTTAAGTTATTAATATCATTCTCTATTTGGGTTCATTATTAAAATCACATAAATGAATCCATTTTTTAAAATTATGATTTTCCCAATTTTTATTTTGCCATACATTTTGGAAAAGAAATGCGTAGATGATTTATTAGATATATATATAAATGGAACTTAATCACAAACTCGAAACCTAATGTTTCATATAATCATTATGGGACCCCAATTTCCTATTTTACACTTCTTTTAAAGGACTTAAATAAGTTAATTTAGATTTGTATCAATGAGTTCTTAAAATTCCAAATAACTATGATAACTCAGATTAAGATCAAAATATCAGTGTCCTCATGAAAAAATTATGATTCCACTGAGTCCTTTTATTTTGAGAAAAAATTTCTTACTTCTCAAAAGAAAATATCTATGAAAATATAGGTGAAATTAACTCAAAAATCATATCATTTCATTATTTTTAGAAATTGTGGTTCCCTTATAACAATCATACACTATTTTACTTAGTAAGTACAACATTAAACTCAATGATTTTTTGAAAACATACTCAAAGCTATACAAAAATATTTGTACATGTTAAGAAAAAAAAACATTATGTATTTTGTTTTTGTTTTTTTCATTTTGTTTTTCATTCTATATTGAAAAAATATTCACTAAATCATACTAAAAAAATCAAAAAATCTAAAAAATGAGAAAAAAGTGGTATCCCTCAGTTACCCCCTCTACTACTCTTATATTAATCTATATACTCAAGGTCAGATCAATAATTATTATGCATATTTCAATTAGATTTTATGATAGGGCACATAATACTAAGGCAGAATGGAATGATACAAATTTTTTTATATCATTTGTTTATATGTAGAAAATGAGGATTATAAGTGATTTACTTTTTTGTTTTAATTCTTATAGTATTTCAATTATCTCTATAATTGATTTACCTTTCATTAATTATAATAACAACAAATAGAATTAAAAATTTATTGAAAATTAAAACATAGAACTATAATTAAAAGAAAAATATATGTCGAGGATATGAATCATGAGTCCCCCCCCCCAAAAGTGTCATTGTTTTGAATTTCAACATCTAGACAACCCTAGGATCATACCCAGTCCACTATAGGATTTGGTTTGTGTGGTGTACAACACCGTGTTTTGTTTCTTAGATTCTCTTACACATGAATTTCCCCATAGATTCAGTCCCTAATTCATACCCCTTTAACATTATGATGATATCAGTAAAGTGAGGGTAGAAGGATAATATATGGGGTCTCCTCCAACTCAAGAATAGCTATTGTCACTTCTCTCTATAATGGTTTCTCTGAAAATTCTACCTAGACATATTCATATAAGCGGGAGTCATCAAATAACTAAAATTTTATAAAGTCAAAACATGTTGAGATAAAATATTAATTCTCTTCCACATAGGTAGGAGATTAAACATATATTTCATCATGATATGAAGCTGGTAATAATTATTCTTCATTTACTCCATTCATATGATGTTGATGGATATGTTTTGGGATTAGTTATTTCACCAAATGTCTAAGAGATCATTCTTATTCAGAATATTTTTGGTGTAATTTTGTTCATTTTTCATTGATACTTGTATTTAATCATCTCTAATATGACCCCAATAAAATTTTCTTCTAGTTTTCCGAGATATTTTTGAATATTTTCCAAGAGTGAATATGATCATATTATCAAAACATTATGTATGCAAATCTTTATTATCGACTGTAGAAACCTATTTTTTTTACTCAAGATCTAATTTATATTCTTTGGTGGATGCTACAGGTTTTTAATTTTCATTATCAAGGGAAAAACCATCAGTTGAGTTCCCAATTTCAGAATAAAGTATATTAATAGGTATTCCGGATTGTATAAAAGTAGAATGAAATGAATATTTTTATGATATCTTCCACTTATATCTAATATTGTAGTTCATTTTCCATTTTCAGTTCAATATTTAATCCTTCATGTATAGATTGGTGAAACAATGGACATTTTATATTCTCTTCAAAATATTATCCCATAAACTTCAACAATATATTTATCATCTTAAGGACACGATAAATTTGTTGATGTTGAGTTAAAAAAAATTGGAGAGTGAACATTTAAATGATATTTGATTTAACAAATAGAGAGTGAGTCAAATGAAATAATATTAACCTTATTTATATAAAAATTAAATTATTCTTCAAAGAGTAGGGGAATTGGGAAGATGTTATCAATTGTAAATAGGGGTATGTATTCTTTTTCTTGTTTTCATTCCAACTTTGTTATTGCAATAAGAGGTAATTGATAATCAACATTATCTTCCTCCGCCTCCTAATAGTCTTACATTTATTCATGTTACATATGATACTATAAAATTGCTTTGAGTCTAACAATAAGGGCATATAATTTATACATTTTGAGTAATTACACTTCATTTTATTTCTATATTAGTCGATTCTATTGAAATGAGACCATTATTCCACCATCTATTACATCTAAATTTTACTAATTTCTTCTTTTAGGATAAATTTCCATTCAGAGTAAGTGTACATTGGATTTTTTATCATTTCTTATGCCTAGTATCCTTTAAGAATATAAATTAAGAAAAAAATTGGTTATCCGTTATTATAAAATAGTCACCCTTAATGCTTATCCTATAGCGGATGGGAGAAGGAAATGACTTAATGATGAAGTAAAAAAAGAAAAATAGAAAAATAAAATAGGAATGCCTAATTACCTAGGTGCATGAGATAATGAAAACTCATCCTAACTCCCTTATAATAGCCCAATAATGATTAGTTCCCTATTGTAAGGATTATAGAAATATGAATTTTTACAATTATTAATATATCCTTGTGGAAGCTGTGGGGCATCTATAATGGATTTGGGCCAAAAATTTTCATTATCATAATAGTTTTAAATATTTTTTGTTACATTTTTTAGTTATGAATATAGAAGATGATGTTTGAATTTTTTGGTTTTCTTACATTTATGAAATGAAAGTATAATGTCCAAAATAAACACTAGTGTTAGAGTGAAAGGGATTTGATCTAGATTCGATGAAACAATTGCTTAATTATATAGAAATATTCTTAATAAAAAATCTAGTCAATATCACTCCTTAGATTCCCCTAAATAAAAAAATTATGGAACTAAACATATAAAAGAAGTAATCTCATTTAATATCTATCTGATAACCTTCATAGTGAATAGGAATTGAATTTACTCAACAGAGGCACTCAAGGTCCCTTCACCGAACTCCATCATATTTCATTAATCACTTAATTCATATATATCTATTGTTTTTATATGTAGACCAAGATAAGGGAGGGAGAAAAGGTTTGATGTATTTTAGAATTCATTAGTTCATTGTAATTTGAATATGATTAATATCTATCTAGTTCTCTCAATTTTAATGCTACATTAAGTACAAGAATTAGAAATTGATGAATTGAAATTCATGGATTCTGAATTCTAATAAAATCCACATAAGGGACCTAGTATAAAATTTAGGTTTCTATAACCATAGAGATAGATATATTATTATTGAAACACTGATATTGAGAAAAAATGTTAAACAAGGGGAGCCGAAGAACATCAAAATTTAGATAAAACTTAAAAAAATTGAAATTAAATTTTCAGAATGAATTATTGAATTTTCTATCTATAATCGATAGATGACATATAATTTCTTATAAGAGACTGTATGTAGATTCCCTAAGCTTGACTTACATGGACATTACATTAATTTTTTGGAATACTTAATACATAACAAAAATAGACACGCAAGGATCGTAATAGTTTAGTGTCTTTGGAAACTTGGAATGTAATCTTCTAATCTTGGTGAAAGATTTTCAACATCTCCCATAAAGATCTTCCAATTTTTGTTACCTTACCTAAAACCTTTCTTTTAATCCTGGGGGAAAATAAAACATAAAAAGGGTGAACTCAAATGCTCAGTAAGGGTAAGAATGGATAAAATAAAACATACCATATACATTTGAACTTAATAACATGAACATAATGTTTAAACATCAAAATCTTGAGCAATGAAATAAAACATGGCAATACATATGGCATAGATCATAAATAAACATTAATTATGATAAAATAGAATGGGAATAAAACTTGTAATTGTGGAAATACAATATGATTTCCATAGTAGCCAAGGCATTGCTTCTAGGACCATCTTAGTGGACAAAGTCCCTTTCTGACTCGAGTTCACTCCTCATTTCAGTCCTGTAACACTGAACCGGATTAACTTACCATTCCATCCATGTCTATCTCAATAGATATAAATCTTTACCCAATGCATTTGAGGGAGATATGGTCCCACCCATATCATAATGAAATCATTCTTACTTGTGCCACAAAATAAACTTGAAACATTCATCATAACCCAAAGAATAAAATGGGTTTCATAAACATCATCCCATCGTCACATAATCCATATAAAACAAATGGATATATCAACATAAGAAAAGTGAAACCATGTAAATCATATGGAAATTATACTTGAAACATACACATATAACATAATGTCATCTTAGATGGAAACATGGTTTTGATAAAACACTTGAAATGAATTCTTGAGGAAAATATCCTTTCTTCTTCAAAATCAATTTCTTTTCACAAAACGTCATGCAATTTTAAAAGAAAGATATTTTTTTGAAAATAGTCATGAAATATTTTGGAGGAAGCTTCATGAAAATAAGGCTTTATAAAACCATAAAAATCCTTTCATTCCGTATAAGTTAAAAAAACATTCTCCTCATACTTTTGTCGGAAAAGTCAAAAAGTACCTCATAAAGTAAAAAGAACGAAAGATTCATCACATATTGTGCAGTAAAAAGAAAAAATGGGTAAAAATGACATTAAACGTACATAAAAACACTTTTATAAATCATGGACTTGGATGATAACAATAACCCCAGTAATTACTTACGAATAAACAATCTCAGATAAGAACGAGATTAGAAAAGTTATCCATTACCGTACGTCCGATATGCTTCGTATGTATCCGAACCTCCTATATAATGATTTAAATAATGCCATTGACTTATCACAGAATCATATTCATTGTTATGATATCATATATGGTTAACTTATGACTTTATATTAACCATTCGTTTGTAAATTAATGTTAAAGTAGCGTTTTGGGTAAAATCATCTTATTTATCATACGTGTTTGGACTTGTTGTTCTTGATGTTATTATTACTTATATCATGATTTACTCACTTCCAAAATCTAAATCATGATTTATATATCATATATATTAATTATATATCCATAATATATAAGAATTTATAATATTACATAACATATGGAGGTCAGAAATGAAACGCACCGTTCATGGAGACAATAAGCCTTACGTACGCATGAACGCAACTTTCATTTCTATTTATTATTTTAATGGAATTAAAAATAATAATACATATGTATATTATAATTCCAGTATAATATCATATATAATATCATTAACCACATCCTTTATACATCCCACATAAGGTATTAACGAATCACATCACTTTGAGGGGGCGGTAGTCCACACTTCCTCAAATGAGATTATCGTATTTACTGACTATGGAAACCGTAATGTCTTGATATAATTGGGAAGTAAATAAGTATAGGGAAATAATAAACATAATATATATTATATATAAATACAGTTCCATCATAATATCCACCATGAGAGGCGGTAGGAGAAAATCGAACAATCATCGTTTCGTGAGGCGTTAGTTTGCCATCACAGAAACATTATGTTCTTCATCCATTAGATGGAGGTTTGTGTAAGTGTAGTTAAAATACTTCTCATAACAAAATCGTAGTATATTTTGGATATTGTTTTGGTTACAAAATAAAGGATTAAAAAGAGTTTTGGGGTTGGAGAAGTAAAATAAAAGAAAACAACTTAAGAGAAACCGTTACCTTTAATTTTGGTAACTTCCTTTGTTTTGAACCAAAAGGACTTATTGGAGAGTCTTATTACTAATTTAAGGCTTCAAGGGGGAGTAGAGGGATGTAGTGAGATTAGTTGGTCATATTTTTGACGAGCCAAAAGGCTTGAGAGGTGTGCGGAATTGAATAGAAGTGGTCTCCTTTTATAAGGGAGAGGAGGGGCTCTTTAGGAAAGTGTGAAAACATTATTTTATTATAAACTTATCTTCGGTTTCAAGAGGTCCACAACACATTAATTTCAAATATAATATGACTCATATTCGAAATAAAATCATCCAATTGGAATTGGACAGGTTTTGGAATATATTTTAATCATTATAATCTTATTTATTTAAATCATTTATTAATGAGGTAAACACTACATCATTATTGTGTCATATATAATTTAATTCATTTGTTGTCTAAAAATTATGAACAAAATACCATGATTTAGGGAATCTTTTTGGATTTCCAAATAATATTTATAGTCGAAAATATAACTTATATAACCCCTTATAAAAATTAATTACGAAAAGATTTTTGTTAATGTCAATTTTGTCTTTACATTAAATTAATTAATCCAAATTGTCATTTTCACTACCAAGTGGCTCATTGGGGTCCCAAAATCGGCCCAAGGATGCCCATGGTCGGCCACTACTCATCCAATAAGGTTATGACATGTTTGAAGGTAATTTTTAATTATTATAATGTTCTTTTAACCTTAAAGTACCCTATTTACCTTTAACCGCAGTAAATAAAAATTACCGTAGTTACTATTCATGATATAAAAAAAATAAAAGTAACCTATAAACATAATTTGGACCCACTTATTCCAAATATGGAATCCATTTTTCAAAATTGAAAACACCAAAGTTGTAGTAATTAATTTAAAATTAATCCCTTTGTTAAGCGAATAGGTTTTAAAAGATAAAACATTTCCAAAGATTGAATTGATTTAACCTATGAATTCAATTTAAAATCAATGATAATGACATACATTATATTAAGTGGTAAAAATATATTCTATTTGTACTTTAAAACGATTAAATATTATAATTTAACCATATAAATTATAACGATGAAAAAATTTGTTTTTAATTAAAATATAGCGTGTTTTTACTACTTATTAAAATATGAAAGTTATCAGAATAATATGAAAATTTTATCCAAAGTAAATTTTTATATCCTGATTCCAAAGAAGAATTTTATTTTGTCAAATTAAACTTATTAACATGTCAAAAACCAGATTTAATGTGGGTGCGCCATCAAAAGGCAGCAAAACTGTATTTTTTGAAAAATACTTATTTTACCCGAAAAATTTATTTTTTTCTCATACCATGTTCTAGAAAATATGTAAGATGAATAATAATGTTATAAAATTCAAAATTTAGTTAATTATATTCATAAATGCTATTTCATAATGATATTAAAACCATATATCATTGTTTAGTGAAACCTGATATTGCGTACAACACACGCTATCGAAGAAGGTCGTGATTGCGTGTAATGCAAGCCAAGTCAGGGTTGCGTGTAGTGCAAGACTCCATTGTTGTTGTGTATAATAGAATCCAACCATATTTTATTTATACATTGAATATATATATATATATATACACTCAATTTCTCATAGAATAACTTCTATCAAACGAACTTGAAATTGTGTGTAACACGAGCCAAGAATAGTGTTGCGTATACTGCAAGCTAATACGATGTTGCGTGTAGCGCAAGATAATATTCGTGTATCATACAACAGAAGATATGAATGAAATTAAAAATAATGTGTCTTATAAAATCTCGGGTTGTTACATTCTACCCCCCTTAAAATGAATTTCTCCCTCAAAATTCTTCGGGGTTATAAATCGTTTACTATTCATAGAAACCCACAACATAAAAAGGAATACTAAAACTTAATTTCAAAAACTAAAGTATGAAATGTAAAGATTACCCAAAGTAACTCATCACTGGGTTTCCATATAGGATAACATAGGTTAAAATATGGATATGGAAGAAAAATCTAACCATCAAGTTCTAATGGAGAGTGGTAGAGAACATGGCTATAAAAAATCCAACAATCACAAAGCCATAAATTAGTGATGATCTAAGGTACCATCTGATTCATCGGATATAAGAGCACTAGGAAAACATTTTTGGTTTTCAATATCATTTTCCTAAAGTTGATGAATTAAAATAAATACTTACATTATTTTCATACAATCTCACTATTGTTCATGAATTGAACAATTTCCACTTAATCTCTTAAAGAAATGAAGTTGAGTTTGTTATTCGTGAAGCGTTAGCAGATCATGTGATAGAATTATGGGTCATTCCATCTATTTCAAAAAAAAGTTCAGAAAAAGTTATAAGTCCATCTTATGGTGAGATTAATCATATATGGTTCGAAAAATGGACTTATACTTTATTTATCATACCGCTTAATAAAATAAAACTACTTTCCACTAACTAGGGACTTCCTGTAGGTCATTGGTATGCGATAAAGGCCAGTCACACTTCAGTTGAGGGTTCGATTCCCACAGCCTTATCCGACGCGATGGGCTGTCGCCCGTCCTGCAGTTTGTCCTTTTTCTAAAACTAAATTACTATAACATCCCATCAATAATATCAAAAAAAAATTCTATCCTTAAACAATACTAACTTATGTCCAACATAATCCATTCCAATATTTAGGCTTATCTAAAATACTTCGATCCAAGCTCATAGTATAAAGAAAATAATTACTTTAAATGTCACATAACAATCACGTGAATGCCATCATTTATCCCCCATATATCATAAGATATATCTTTTTCGTCAAATTACAAACATGTGAATACCTTAATCATGTATTCTCTTGAAGAATGAATACCCATTGAACCTTATTGAAAAAATGAATGCAGTTAAAAGTTAACACTTTCCACATACCAAAATCCTCAAAATTATATATACTCAAACCATAATATCACTTAGTCCTTATATCAATCATGAGCTCATGAATACAATGAAACATCTCATTATCTTCTTATCCCTTCATTATGCGCATATCATCTGCTTTCCAAAATATTTGAATCACTTTTCAGGGTTACTGGTACCATATAATTATCTAAAATCACAATAAACCATTATATAGATATTCCAATGTTCCACAATACTATAAATTAGATTCACAACATTATTTTGGAATCCCTTTACATAAATACATAATCATTCCATCACATCATTTTCATACTCAACATTGCTGATAGTGATCGCATGCGACTTCCCTTTGTCCTTTGCCTTAAGAGGTTGCTCATGTTGATCATCATTAATCCTTGGATTAGGGAATTGATTAGCATAATTCCCCATTTCCTTGCAATTGAAGCATTGGAGTGTTGGTGGAGCGTTCTCTAAAGTATTTCCTCTATTCACTTCATTTGAAACCTTTTCCCCATTACTTCAGCACTCAGTTGCTCGATGACCTTCTTTTCCACACTTGAAACATTTTCTAGTACATTTTAGACAATCTACACCATGCTTCTTTCCACACTTTGAGCATAAATAAACATTCACCTTCTTTTCACCATTGTTCTGAGGTTTTTCCTTGAACTTCATCTTTCGTTTCTTTTCAAAACCATGAGATGGATGTGTAACACCAACTTCCAGTTCTACCTTGACAGCACAACGCAAAATTTATTCATAGCTACTGAAGTCTCTTATAGCTAATGCCCTTCGGAGACTTTGTTTTAAGCCACTGAAAAATCGATCAACTTTACTTTCATGTTGGATGATAATGCCAGATGCATACCTTGCAAGTCTTGTAAAATTCACTTCGTATATACCAACAGATTCATCATCCTTATGCTTAAGCTCAAGAAACTCCTTTTCCATCTTTGTTTGAAGAATACGAGGGAAGTAATTACTGAAAAAAAGTTCTTGAACTCGTCCCATTCCATGGACTCAATTTCATCTCTTTGCCTCGTATTCTTAATAAGATTCCACCATTGATAAGCATCACCTTCCAAACGATATACTGCTAAGATAAATTTATCATGATCAGAACATTGTAGAACTGAAAATATCTTTTCAGTAGTGCTGATCCATTGTTCAGCCACTAAGGGATTAGAAGACCCGCTGAATGAAGGTGGACGCTAACTCATGAAGGATTCAACAGAATGTTGCTCCATTATCTTCTCATTTTGAAGTCCAGAATGATTCATAGCTTGTGTAAGTATAGAAATAAGATTGTGCACTCCATCTCCCATGACATTGGTTTGGTCAGGAGGAAAATCATTGAATTGTCCATTACATTGATCAACACGGTTCTTTTGGGTTCTAGCCATCGTCTAAAACCTAAAAATAATAGTGTGAGAAGAAAATACCATGTTAGGAAAAAAACATTATAAAGGGGGAGTACCTTCAATATCTAACATATTAGGTTAACTTCTATAATCGTTACCATAGTTCTAGGACTATATCCTATACATATACTTATCCTTAGGGAAATCCCTTAATATACCATATAAAAATCTCTAGGGATCTCACTAACGTTTTGGCATCCTAGTTTCCAAAGGTTGACTAAACCTCCCTCTGATACCAAATGTAGAGGCCTGAAATCTTGACGTACATGGAAATTACATTACCTTTGTGGAATAATTAATACATAACAAAAAATAGACACACACGGATTGTAATAGTTTAGTGTCTTTGGAAACTTGGAACGTAATCTTCTAATCGTGGTGAAAGATCTTCAACATCTCCCATAAAGATCTTCCAATTTTTGTTTCCTTACCTAAAACCTTTCTTTTATTCCTGGGGGAAAATAAAACATAAAAAGAGTGAGCTCAAATGCTCAGTAAGGTTAAGAATGGATAAAATAAAACATACCATATACATTTGATCTTAAAAACATGAACATAATGTTTAAACATAAAAATCTTGAGCAATGAAATAAAACATGGCAATACGTAAGGCGTAGATCATAAAGAAACATTAATCCTGATAAAATAGCATGGGAATAAAACTTGTAATTGTGGAAAAACAATTCGATTTCCATAGTAGCCAAGGCATTGCTTCTAGGGCCATCTTAGTGGACAAAGTCCCTTTCTGAATCGAGTTCACTCCTCATTTCAGTCCTGTAACACTGAACCGGATTAACTTACCATTCCATCCATGTATATCTCATGAGATATAAATCTTTACCCAATGAATTGGAGAGAGATATAGGTCCCACCCATCTCATAATGAAATCATTCTTACTTGTGCCACAAAATAAACTTGAAACATTCATCATAACCGAAAGAATAAAATGGGTTTCATAAACATCATCCCATCATCAAATAATCCATATAAAACAAATGGATATATCAACATAATAAAAGTGAAACCATTTAAATCATAAGGAAATTATACTTGAAACATACACATATAAAATAATGTCATTTTAGATGGAAAAATGGTTTTGCTAAAACACTTGAAATGAATTCTTGAGGAAAATATCCTTTCTTCTTCAAAATCAATTTCTTTTCACAAAACGTCATGAAATTTTAAAAGAAAAAGATATTTTTGAAAATAGTCGTGAAATATTTTGGAGGAAGCTTCATGAAAATAAGGCTTTATAAAACCATAAAAATCCTTTCCTGCCGTATAAGTTAAAAAATCATTCTCCTCATACTTTTGTCAGAAAAGTCAAAAAGTACCTCATAACGTAAAAAAAGATTCCATACATATCATGTAGTAAAAGAAAAAATGGGTAAAAATGAAATTAAACATACATAAAAACACTTTTAGAAAACATGGACTTGGATGATAACAATAACCCCAGTAATTACTTATGAATAAACAATCTCTGATAAGAACGAGAGTGGAAAAGTTATACCTTACCGTACGTCCGATATGATTCGTATGTATCCGAACCTCTTGTATAATGATTTAAATAAAGTAATTGAATTATTATAGAATCATATACATTGTTATTATATCATATATGGTTCACTTATGACTTTATATTACCCATTCTTTTTTAAATTAATGTTAAAGTAGCGTTTTCGGTAAAATCATCTTATTTATCGTACGTGTTTGGACTTGTTGTTCTTGATGTTATTATTAATTATATCATGATTTACTTACTTAAATAATGTAAATAATGATTTATATATCATATAAATTCATTATATATGAATCATATAAAAGAATTTATAATAGTACATAACATATGGTGGTAAGAAATGAAATGCACCGTTCATGGAGACGGTAAGCCATACGTACACATGAACGCTACTTTCATTTCTATTTATTATTTTAATGTAATTAAAACATAATGATACATAGTTATATTATAATTCCAGTGTAATATCATATATAATATCATTAACCACATCCTTTATACATCCCACATAAGGTATTAACGAATCACATCACTTTGAGGGGGCGGTAGTCTGTAGTTCCTCAAATGAGATTATCATATTTACCGACTATGGAAACCGTAAAGGCTTGATATAATTGTGAATTAAAGAAGCATAAGGAAATAATAAACATAATATATATTATATATAAATACAGTTCCCTCATAATGGCCACCATGAGAGGCGGTAGGAGAAAATCGAACAATCATTGTTTCGGGAGGCGTTAGTTTTCCATCACAGAAACATTATGTTCTTATTTCATTAGATGGAGGTGTGTGTAAGTGTAGTTTGAATCATTCTCATACAAAAATCCTAGTATATTTTGGATATTTGTGTTTTTATAAAATAAATGATTAAAAAGAATTTAGGGGTTGGAGAAGTAGAATAAAAGAAAACAACTAAAGAGAAACTCTTACCTTTAATTTTGGTAACTTCCTTTGGTTTGAACCAAAAGGACTTCTTGGAGAGTCTTCTACCTAATGTAAGGCTTCAAGGGGGAGGAGATGGATGTAGGGAGCTTAGTTAGAAAGATTTTGGACGAGCCAAAAGGCTTTAGAGATCTCAGGAATTGCATAGAAGTGGTCTCCTTTTATAAGGGAGAGGAGGGGCTCTTTAGGAAAGTGTGAAGACATTATTTTATTATAAACTTATCTTCGGTTTCAAGAGTTACAAAACACATTAATATCGAAGATACGATGACTCATATTTGAAATAAAATCATCCAATTGGAATTGGACAGGTTTTGGATGATATTTTAATCATTATAATCTTATTTATTTAAATCATTTATTAATGAGGTAAACACTACATCATTATTGTGTCATAAATACTTTAATTCATTTGATTTCTAAAAATTATGAAACAAATACCATGATTTAGGGAATCTTTTTATCTTTCCAAATTATATTTATAGTCTAAAATATAACTTATATAACCCCTTATAAAAATTAATTACTAAAAGTTTCTGTTAAAGTCAATTTTGTCTTTACATTAAATTAATTAATCCAAATTGTCATTTTCACTACCAAGTGGCTCATTGGGGTCCCAGAATCGGCCCAAGGATTCCCATGGTTAGAAAATACTCATCCAATAAGGTTAGGAAAATTTTCAAGGTAATTTTTAATTATTATAATATTCTTTTAACCTTGAATTACCCTATTTACCTTTAACCGTAGTAAATAAAAATTACCGTAGTTACTATTCATAATATAAAAAATTAAAAGTAACCTATTAACATAATTTGGACCCACTGATTCCAAATATGGAATCCATTTTTCAAAATTCAAAACATTGAATTTGCAGTAATTATTTTAAAATTAATCCCGTTGTTAAGAGAATAGGTCTTAAAAGTTAAAACATTGCCAAAGATTGAATTGATTTGACCTATGAATTCAATGTAAAATCAATGATAATGAAATACATTATATTAAATGGTAAAAATATATTCTATTTATACTTTAAAACCATTAAATATTATAATTTAACGATATAAATTATTAAGATGAAAAAAGTTTTTTTTTAATTAAAATATATTGCGTTTTTACTATTCATTAAAATATAAATGTTATCAGAACAATATGAAAATTTTATCCAAAGTAAATTTTTATATCCTGATACCAAAGAAGAATTTTATTTTGTAAAATTAAACTTATAAACATGTCAAAAACTATATTTAAAGTGGATGCACCATCAAAAGGCAGCAAAACTTCATTTTTTGAAAAATACTTATTTTACCCGAAAAAATTATTTTGATCTCATACCATGTTCTGGAAAATATGTAAGATGAATAATAATGTTATAAAATTAAAAATTTAGTTAATAATATTCATAACGTCTAGTTCATAATAATATTATAACCATATATCATTGTTTAGTGAAACCCGATATTGCGTACAACACACGCTATCGAAAAAGGTCGCAATTGCGTGTAATGCAAGCCAAGTTAGGGTTGCGTGTAGTGCAAGAATCCATTTTTGTTGCATATAACATAATAAAACTATATTTTATTTATACATTGAATATATATATATATATATATATATATACACTCAATGTTGCGTAGAATAACTTCTATCAAATGAACTTGAAATTGTGTGTAACACGAGCCAAGAATAGTGTTGCGTATACTGCAAGCTAATACGGTGTTGCGTGTAGCGCAAGATAATCTTGGTGTATCGTACAAAATAATATATGAATGAAATTAAAAAGAATTTTATCTTATAAAATCTTGGGTTGTTACACTGTAAACATATTTATAGTCATTATATGTGTTCTTACACTCCTTCCAAGAACTTCATTATCATTATATGGTTTCTCTTCATATCTTAAATGATTTTCACATGTTCAGCTTTGAGTGTGAGGATACATCAGTCAAGAATCACTTCAACATTTTCCTAGATCCCATTCCTTCTCTTGATCAAGGTCTAGTAAATATTAAAAAATAATATATTTGAATTTCAATCACGAGGGTCGAAATTATATTGAATTTTTAAAAGGTCATCTAAATTGAACCTTCAACGTTATTTTTTCTGTTCCTGATGAGAATAGGCCTGGGGGTCAATACATTTATTATAACATATATATTTCTACGTCTTGGACCATGGATGCAGGTAATAAAATTTGGTTTGATTAAATAAGATTCCTGTGTTGCCACTGATAAGGCCTTTTATTTGGAAAATTTTATTCTCATTGGAAGTGGAGATCGAGAATGAATAGATTCCTCATTCAAAATGAGATCATCTAAGAGTGACACTGCTATGAAACATTGATTTTATTTGATTCTATGGAATTACTTAATCTAAAATGGTATGTGAAAGAATCTTGGAATATATTTATAAGAGTTATGATCAGTTTTTTACTACATGGAATGACACTTGGGTTGTGATAATGGATGAACAAGGGTTGGATTCCAGTCACATTACCCCATGCAAGTGGATTGTAATCTCTATCAAGTGGAGTGGTTGTCTCTTTAGTTCAAAATGGGTGCTCATTCAGGTGATTTCATAGTGTGAAATGGTTTGTTTTCATGGGTTTATCAATGAATTTAATATTAATTTCAATATAATATTATTTCTTATGCTTCATTTCTATGTTATTATGATTTCTAGGGTGATTCTAGAAAATTTTATTTGGTCCATGAGCTACTAGTTTTAGTAAATGTTTTTTTCATGATTTTTTTTGGTCTTGCAGGTGTTCACTATATTCCAATGTGGAATTTAGATAAGAGTTATGGACTTTAGTGTGATTTTAGGGTTTCTAGTATTCTTAGAAGGTTATAACCTCATTAATAAATTTTATCAAACACCTCATGTGCATATCTCTTCAACAGTACTGACGCATCTGTGTGTGAAAAATAAGGCCCCAATCGCTATGAACACATGAACTAGGAAAACAATGAGTGATCCAAAATGCTCTTCACCATAGTTAGTACAATTTGACACAAGATATTCATTATATTCCTACATGGAAGTTATAAAATTGATCAATAAGTTTTCAATGGTTTTTTAGAAGCACCGCATTGACCTCATCAGTTCACCTCAGATCTAACCATATTCTTCTATCTCAGTAAGCTTAAAGACCAATCCGTACATCTCTACTATCCTCTTTCACATCATGAAATACAAAATAATAATTCAATTTATTTTTTTTAGTATTTATTTGTTATAAACTGAGCTCGAATACTCTTCTTTAATATTTAATACTCGATTTCAATTTGTTTGACAGTCAGCCTCTGGTAAGGAATTTTTTCTATTGTAATTCATCTTAATATTACTTAAAATATGGACCAAGTTTTATTTTCATATCTATGAATTCATGAGACTTTTTATCATTAGTAGTTTTCCAGGTCTTTCTTAAGCTTAACCATATGTGGCTGTTATGGATGTACAACTTTTGGAATATTATAGTGATATGGGATTAAAAATTTAGTTCTAATGGGACATTGAATTTAGTTGTGTAGTGGGAATGTTGAAGTTATTAATTATTGAAAAAAATAGTCATAGAAAACTTATTGGGAATGAATGAATAAGTACAGAAAAGAATCTGAACACATAATCATGGGTACGGAAGAGAAAAAATGGCATTGAAATATAGGTCAAAGAAGATGGATTCATTGATGAAGAAGGGAAAAGATATAGCGGATGCAAGGCATGGAATAGTGGGGACCACTCCTAGGAGAAATTAGTGTATGAAAATTATTCTGTCGACAAGGATAAGTAGTCTCTTTTATTCGGTATCCAACATAGTGGACAAAACTATTAGTAAGAAACTTTTCAATGGTAGATGAACTACCTAAAAACCAGAGAAATTTTGGTTTTCATTCCTCTATAAGACGGTATTAAAATAACATGAAATTAATATTTGAAAACCCCTATTGTAATATTTGTATATCCAACAATGTATTATTTATTGAGAGTAATAAAAAATTTCTTTCCTTTATCATGTGGATATAGGAACTGAGCTGAATCATGTTAAATTTATATGTTATTCCATTTTCACTTTGGTTTTGATTTCATATTAATCACCAAGGAATTATTATTCCCTAATAATTTTTTATCAGAACCACCAAGGTTAAAATAAAATCATTTTAAATAGGATTTTTTATAATAGGAAATTGAAGGTAGTAAAAAAATCGTGATTTGAGATTAAAAAATATTTCATTGAGATGATTCCAACGAAGTAAATGGTGCCAAAAATCGAGTGGAAACAAAGCCACTAGAGGTGATTAATGTTTTGGTCAACTTTCCAATTATACAATACCCCCTTACTAGAGTAAATGGTACAATTCATTCTACTTACTACTTTTGATGAGTTTCTAGTGACTATTATAGGGAGAAACATTAGAACTATATCATTGGTCAATCTAGACCACTGAAACTATTTTTTCAATATATGGGCCAATTAGGGTCCTTTTTTAGCAATCCAAGAGCCATTTCAGGCTATTTTTACTATTATGAATATATCTATATGGATATATTTTTCAAATTATCCTTAAATAAATAGATTAATATACCAATAATATGAATAAACTCACCTATTTTAATTATTCCTTCTGGAAACCACAAAAAAAGAATCATTTGTATTTTGAGGATTTATATAATCCAATAGTCATGAAAAATAATTACATTGTTGTGTATGCAGATGAATCCTTAAAAAGTACTCAATATGGAAAGAATACATCAAATAGTACCCCACCAGTTGATATGGATTGGGTTTTTCTTAATAGGATGTGTGCTTACCAAATCAGATTGTAGGTCAACAAGAGTATCTTAAAAAAATTACAATGAACACAATGCTTATATTATATGGTGCATATTTGAAAATCTGTATGCAAGGAAAACCAAATAGAAAAAATCAAAACTGATATTCTGACTTTTCAACTTGAAGTAAAAAATATAGGACAAACATATTATAATACATGTGTGAGTTCCATGATACTATTGATTAAATGAATTCTATAAAAGTGATTATTGATGATAAGTTGAAGGAAATGTTTATGTTGAGTTCTTTACTAAAGACATGGAGAAAAGTAGTTATGCCAGTTAGTAAGTCAACTCGAGTTGGAACTCTCTCTATGAAAATGGTAAAAGAATGAATACTAAATGAAGAGTCCCAAAGGAAGAATGAGGGATACACACATGATTCAAAGAAACCTTTCATTAGAAGGAAAGAAAAGTAGAAATAGTTGGGAATAATGAAAATAAATAGAACACCATGACCTATGTCAACAAATAAACAAGTGATCAAAATCTTGATCGAGATATGACATGAAGTTCCTCCACTAGGGAAATCATGATAACTTTGTCCAGGAGTGTAGGATTCTGAAGGAAGTGTAGACGATTTAGGGAGGTAAGACAAAAAATAATGATGTTTTAGTTGTAAATAAAGATATTGTTATTTTTTAGAAAGATAATCAGGTTAGTCTTGCAATACAATAATCATCATGGTTGATTGATTTGGGTTCCTTATAACCTGTCACTTCTAGAAGATATTTATTTTCATTTTATACTTCCGGGAGTTTCAGAAATGTAAATATGGGAAATGATTGTGCTTCCAAAATCATTGGTATTTGTAATATTTTTATAGAGACTAATATTGGATTCAGGTTATTGTTGAATGATGTGAGGAATTTTATTGATATTTGACTTAATATGATATCCACTAGAATTTTGGATGATTATTGATACATTATTTCCTTTGGTGATGGAAAACGTAATCTTACCAATAGAAACATCGTAATTTTAAAAGTAAAGAAAGATACTTATCTTTATCTCCTTGATTTTAACCCATGTGAAGGATAAGTTAGTTAAGCTAGAAAATATGTTCGTATATAAGTTTTTCACAGATTTTTTAGTCACACAATCAAGAGGGTGATCTGAATGATCTCCAAGAATGTAACACCCCAAGCTTCTACAGTACACTTCTCATTGAATAATGTGATAGCGTGTGTTGTACGCAACACCGAGTTCTAACACACCATAACCAATCAAACTAGCCATTGTGAATAGTAATACCTACTTTTTGAAATTATATTTATTTAATATTTTAAAATGGACTTCATTTTTGGATTCGGAATATCTAATTTAGCCTAAGGTGAAATTTTGGTACTTTTCGGATAACTTTCATATTTTGATGAATAATGAAAATTACTAAATTTTAATTAAAAACAACCTTTTTAATCAAAATAATTAATAGTGATAAATTATGAATTTTAGTGGTTTTAAAGTATATTTAGAATATATTTTTACCATTTAATAAAATGTTGGTCATTGGACATAATTTTATAATTAAACCGAACATAAACAAGTGTCAATCTTTTGATAGTTATTATCTCTTAAAAACACGCTTTTTGTTTTGACAGCGGGAATTAATTTTAAATTAATTTCTGCCACTTATGTGTTTTGAAATTTTGAAAAATGGATTCCATATTTGGAATTAGGATGTCCAAATTGTGTAAATAGGTAACTTTTATTTTTAGACATTTTGAATAATTACTGTGGTAAATATATTTTTTACCATGGTTAAGGGTAAATCTGGTAAATAAGGGTTCAAAAAATAATATTATAATAATACTAAATTACCCTAAAACGTGTCCTAGACTTATTTGTTGATACATGTTCGACCATAGGCATCTCTGGGTCTATTTTGGGACCCCATGGTGCCACTTGTAGGTGATAGGGACATTTGTTTTAATTAAGTTAAAATGAATACAAAAATGACACAAGCATATATCTTTTAGAAAAACAATTATTACATAGGGTTATATATGTTGGATTTTAAATTATAAATATTCATTAGAAATATAAATGGATTTTCTACATAATGATATTTTATTTATAATTTTTAGAAATTAAATAATTTAATTTAGTTATGACACAATGATGATGAATTAATTACTATAATAGTGAGAAATTAAAATAATTGATATTATAAATACCCAAATAAATATAATATGAAACTTTTAATGAATTAAACTAATTTTCTAGGATAATATGATATATTAGGATTGATTTAATTGACTTTGTTCGAATTAATCAATCTGTTATGAGTTTCACAAAAATCAACTATTGAATAGTGTCAAAATTGACATAAAAGAGTTCTTAAAACAAATATTATATTATTAATTGATATTAAATTCCTAAAAATATAAGGTTCGGCCAAGAGACTTATATCATGATAGTTTAATCATTAATGGACCACTTGGGGGTCTCTTGTATGTATTTAGTATGTTTATTAACCATATTATATAAAAATACAAAGAGACATTGTAAAAGTGAAACTAATTAACTTAGAATTAATACTTAAAGATAAGGTTAATATAAGTACCCAAACCTGTCTAAATTATATTGGTTGAGTTGTTTTCGACCCATCCCCGCCTTAAAATTTAAATAATCAACTTTGGAACCATTAGAAACCGAATATGAATTTATTATAAATTAATATTTCTAGCTTTTCCAAAGGTGCCCCTCACCCCTCTTATAAAAGGGCACTCCTCCTTCTCATTTCTTCACACCTTAAAAGCCTTTTTGTTCGGCCAAACTCTGACCAAATACTCTCCCAACTTCCCTCACTACAACCTAGGGGCCTTATTTTGATCAGAAAGCCAACCTAAGGAGCCCTTTTTATCAAATCAAAAGGAAGAACCCGAAGAAGAGGTAATGATTTCGCCACCCTTTTCCAAGTTCATTTCTTCTTCCACTTCATCTTACTTTGTTGTTACCATTCTAAAATAATAACTCCAGTATCATATATATACTGTGATGTTATTATAAATATGGTACAACCATATTCAGTATTCTATCCACCCTATAAATAACATGTCACCATACGTGCGTACGTACGGCTTACCGTCTCCACGTCGTGGTGTAATTGTTATTCAATATAATATTATTTGGATGGGTATAATAATGATGTTTAACTCATGTAAATAATAAATATAAAATGTTAATGATTCTGTATATATGATATACCATCCATTTATATATTATTTTAATATCAAAAGAATGATATTGTCGCTCGTGCGTACGTACGGACTACCGTCTCCACGAACGCGATGAGATTCATTCTCCATCGTATCCATTCAAGTATAATTATCATTTGATGATTTAAAAAATGATGTTTAAGGACTTGATATCATTCTGGAAATGAATAATATACAACCTATCCTTTATAAACATGTCTTACGTAACAAAACATATAAAAGAAAACAAGTAAGTTAACACCCGAAACAACGATAATACTAAGATATTATTATCAAATCAATATTAAAAATCATATATGATATCATATTAATGTATATGATTCCTGTATAATTTAATAACAATTATTTCACCATTATACAGGAGGTTAACCTACCCCAACCAAGGAAAAGTACAAGGTAAGGGTTATTTCACAATCTCTTCATTATCCAAGGTTGTTTATACGTAATAATCTACTGAGATCTCGTTATCATCCACATCCATGTTTCTTAAAAATGTATTTCAAAACATTTTTACAAGAATATGGGTTAAAGTCATTTATACCCTTGTTTTACTTTTTATAAGAGGAATCTTTCCGTCGTTTTCAAAACAAGGTCCTTTTTAACCTTTTCGATAGAATTAAGGTAAGAATGTTTTTTTTAACTTATACGGCGGGTGTGGTTATTTTCCGCCATTATAAAATATTAAAAGTTTTCCTTACAAGCTTATAAGAATATTTTCAAGAAAATTTTTTATTTTATATGGCTCTTAAATGATTTCAAAAATAGAAAGAGATATATCTCTAAAAATTGTTTTGATTTCATCTATGTCAACATCCTTTGATGGATTTTACGCTTATTTGAAGTTGATTTATTATGATACAAAACTTCTATATTTTATTGAAGGTTTTGTGATATGTTTGACTGTGGATGTGCTATTTTTATACCATTCATATTTTATGGTGAAATTATTGACATTTCGTATGCTAGTTTTAATACGAATGTTTATGTTATGTTTAAACCTTTTCATATGGGAATGCATTGGACTTAATATGTGACGGGTGGAGCCCGCTATAGCTCCTCGATGCATCGGTAGGTCTCATGAGGCAAACTAGTGTCTTGGCACAAGTCCTTGAAAAAATCTTATTTGTAGTCTTGGCACGAGGCCTTGGCTATGTGGTTATGATAGTCTGGCATTATGCATTCCAACATTATGAAAGTGGTTAGTGATTTTGCATGTGATTATTCGATTGGTAGAATATCCATGTGAATGAGTAAATGGAATTATTTAATTTTATTTATGCCATAAAATGTTGAAAGTTCAAGTTTGAAAGGCTTTTGTTTTAGTTATACATTGCCTTAAATGTTTATTCTTATTTATGAAAGTTTCCGCTATATTGTTATCCATACTGGTCATTTGAGCTCACCCCTTTTCTATGTTTTATTTTTCCCAGGAAGTGAAGAAGTAAACCATGAATGACCTGCAAGGATATTATGTGGGGATATGAGTGTGGATTATGGAGACATTATGTTGTTGTAGTAGTTTTTCATTTTATGATGTAATGTAAAACTTATGAATATATCTAGTATTTCCAAGGCTACTAAACCAATCGGTCTTTCGAGATTTGATCTTTCTTGTGATCATGCCAATGTTATGTAATAATGCACCGACTCTGGGTAACTAGGGTCAGGGCGTTACAGTTGGTATCAGAGGAAGTTTAGTACAATCCTTGGAAGCTAGATTTAGATAAACTCTGATTAGAGCACATAGACCTAAGATGAACTTTGAGGATTAGTATAGAAGAACTTCCTAGAATTTTGGTATTGTAGAGATTTTGTGAGTTTTCCGAGCAATACATCCCTGTCTGGATACGAGCAGGTAGAGGCGGCTCTGGCACAGATGTACCTAGGGGTAAAACCCGAAAACACCGCTTTGAGCTAGACTCGAACGGGAACTGGTGCACGACAACGGGCCTTGCTGCACTCTTGGTTATGACACTCCCGGGGGATATTCTTAGGATAACTCTCATTTTCTTTACAAATCATTATGAAGGGTTTATGAGTATATACTTCCTCAAAGAAAACATTTTTATGATTATGGATTATATCCATAAATAGTTCAATTTATGTTAAGTGTTTTATAAGTATGGGATTATGTATTTTGATTCATAAACTGATCTAGTTTATGCCATTGTTTAGAAATGGCGCCTAGTGGAAGAAATGGAAACCGTATCAATGCACGCACTCCATGTAGGGATTTCCCTCCTCCTCAAGATAATTATAGTGGAGCTGGTGATGCAACTGGTGCCGATCAGCTAATCACCATACTGGGACAACTCACTCAGGTTATGAATAATAACCTTACCCGTATGGAGCACCCTGATCCACAGCGTGGAGGATCAATGTTAGATATATTCATGAGGCAACAACCACCAACGTTCAATGGGAGTACGAATCCCTTAGTAGCTGAGCAATGGATAAATTCCCTAGAGAAAATATTTCAGGCTTTGTGGAGCAGTGAAAGGGAAAAAGTTATCATGACAGTTTACCGCCTCACTGGAGATGCTGATCAATGGTGGTCATTGATTCAAAACATGAAGGAAGATGATGAAGTATCAAATATGGAATGGAGGGAGTTCAAAGATCTGTTTTTAGAAAAATACTTTCCTCGCGACCATCAAGAAGATATGGAAAGGCAATTTCTGAGTCTGAGACAAAAGGAGGATGAGAATGTCACAAAGTATGAGGCTAACTTTACAAGGTTAGCGAGGTATGCTGGAGATTATATTCGCAACCCAAGAAGTAAGATTGATCGTTTCTTTGATGGGTTAAAACCATTTCTCCATCGAGCATTAGTCTCACAATCCTTTTCATCGTACGAAGACATTGTCTCATGTGCTATCAAGACCGAAAAGGAATTCTCTAAGTCTTATGACTTTAAAGCAAAGCAAGAGAAGAAGAGACCTACTGATGAATATGGGAATAGAGATAAGGGGAAGAAGGGAAAGGTTGAATATCTATCTTGTGGTAAATGCGGGAAGAAACATCCTGGTACTTGCTTGAAGGGAATGGGAGTCTGTTACAAGTGTGGTGAAAAAGGCCACCAAGCTCGTGATTTCAAGGGGAAGAATGAAGCTACCAACATTCAGTGCTACAATTACAGGGAGATGGGGCATTATGAAAATGCATGTCCTAAGCGTCAGGAGAACTTACCTCAGAAAAGGCCAAGGGATCAAGGCCAGGCTTATGCTATCACTACTGCTGAGGTAGAAGCTCCGAAAGACGTGGTGGCATGTAATTTAATGGTTTCCTCAAGTTTAGCAAATGCATTATTTGATTCTGGATCATCGCATTGTTTCATATCTTCCCAGTTTGCTAAGAAAATTAGATATTTTCAATTTGATTTAATAAGGGAGTTGTCAGTTAAAACTCCTAAGGGAAGTATCATTGCAACAATGTTTTGTGAATCAGTCCCCATTAGAGCACATAAATGTTCGTTATCTGCTGATCTCATCGTCATACCTATGATTTAGTTTGATATAATCCTCGGTATGTATTGACTTTCGGACTATGATGCGAAGATTTATTGTAAGAATAAAGAGGTTACGATTCTTGATGATAATGATAAGGAACACTTTATCTTTAGAGAAGAATCGCCACCACCTAATTCTTATTTAGATCCACCCCCAGTAGCTCAACTTAATTCAATTATTGGGGAGGAAGAGAATGAAATAACTGTCGGTGAGGAAAGGAATGTTCAAATAGAGGATGTACCTGTTGTGAAAGAATTTGTAGATGTATTTCCGGAAGATTTACCTGGACATCCTCCAGAACGAGAAGTTGAGTTTTCCATTGATTTGATTCCTAGATCAAGGCCTATATCGAAGACCCCTTATAGAATGGCCACTGTAGAATTAGTTGAATTAAAGAAAAAACTAGAGGAATTGAGTAATAAGGGATTTATTCTCCCTAGTGTTTTTCCATGGGGAGCCCCTGTTCTTTTTTTTAAAGAAAGGTGGATCTATGAGGTTATGTATCGACTACAGGGAGATCAATGCTATAATGATAAATAACAAGTATCCCCTACCTCTTATTGATGATTTATTTGACCAACTGCATGGAGCTCAATACTTTTCAAAGATTGACCTTTGATCTGGATACCATCAGTTGTGTGTGAAGAAGGAAGACATTCCGACAACAGCATTTCGAACCAGGTACGGGCATTACGAGTTTACTGTAATGCCGTTTGGATTGACTAATGCACCATATGTATTCATGGATCTGATGAATAGAGTTTTCAAGGAGTATCTCGATGAATTTGTGGTGGTATGTATTGATGATATCTTGGTATACTCCAAAACCTACGGAGATCATGAAAATCACTTGCGCATTATCTTGAAGACTCTGAGGAGGCATGAATTATATGGGAAGTTTAGCAAGTGTGAATTTTGGCTTCAGGAGATTTCTTTTCTTGGCCATATTGTCTCTAAAGATGGAATCTCTGTTGATCCTTCTAAGACCAAGGCAATCCAAGAATGGCCAGCACCTACAAGTATAACTGAGGTACATAGTTTTATTGGTTTGGCAGGTTATTATCGACGTTTTGTCCAGAATTTTGCCCGATTGGCTAACCCATTAACGAAGCTCACACGTAAAGGGGTTAAATTTGTTTGGACAAAAGAGTGTGAAGAATGTTTCGAAGAACTGAAGAAAAGATTAGTCAATGCTCCAATATTGACTCTACCATTGGGGAACGATGGGTTCGTTATTTATAGTGATGCATCGAAGAAAGGACTTGGTTGTGTCCTTATGCAGAATGATAGAGTTCTTGCCTATGCATCACGATAGTTGAAAATTCATGAACAAAACTATCCTACTCATGATCTCGAGTTAGCAGCTGTGATCTTTGCTTTGAAGATATGGAGGCACTACCTCTATGGTGAAAAATGTGATATTTATACTGATCACAAGAGTTTGAAGTATATTTTCTCACAAAAATAACTCAACATGAGGCAAAGGAGATGGATTGAATTACTCAAGGATTATGACTGCACGATACACTACCACCCGGGGAAAGCAAATAAGGTGGCAGATGCTTTGAGTAGAAAAGACCATGGAGTTTTGAACAATATGAGAATTGAAAGGGATCCAATTTTCATGGATCTAGTAAAGATGGACATGGGAATAACCAGGGAAGGTGAAACATCAATGCTTTTTCAAATGGTTGTCAAACCATCTTTACTAGAAAGGATTAAGAGTTCTCAGACCGATGATGAAGAATTCCAAAAGAAGATTAAAGCTGTGAATGATGGGAGATTGAGAGACTTTGTGTATGAATATGGAATTTTGAAATTCGGGAAGAGACTTTGTGTTCCCAATATACCTGATCTAAAAAGGGAATTGTTGGATGATGCTCATAGTTCCAATTTCTCTATACACCATGGGAGCACCAAAATGTATAGAGATTTGAAGGAAAATTTTTGGTGGGACAACATGAAGAGGGAGATTGCTGATTTTGTTTCAAGATGTATGGTTTTTCAACAAGTGAAATCTAGAAGGCAACAGCCTGGAGGAGTCATGCAACCTCTTCCCATACCGGAGTGGAAATGGGACAATATTACGATAGACTTTGTCATGGGGCTACCAAAGACTCCTAGAAGGAATGATGCAATATGGGTTATTGTTGATCATCTTACCAAGTCAGCACATTTTCTTGCTATAAGAGAAGATCTACCCCTAGAACGTCTAGCAAGAATATATATTAATGAAGTTGTGAGACTTCATGGAGTACCCCTATCGATTGTTTCTGATCGTGATCCCCGTTTTACTTCAAGATTTTGGAAAAGTCTTCAGAAATCCCTGGATACTGAACTTCATTTGAGCACTGCTTACCACCCTCAGACAGACAGACAATCAGAATGGACTATTCAGACCTTAGAAGACATGTTGAGATCTTGCTCACTTGATTTTCAGGGTATGTGGGATCAATATTTACCACTGGTAGAATTTTCCTATAACAATAGCTTCCATTCGAGTATTCAGATGGCACCATATGAAGCGTTATACGGAAAGAGATTTCGTACACCAACCTGTTGGGATGACGTTGGTGAAAGAAAACTTGTAGGCCCAGAACTGGTGGATGAAACGGTGGAAAAGGTGAATGTAATCCAAAATCACATCAAAACAGCTCAAAGTAGGCAGAAGAGCTATGCCGATAATCGAAGGAAGGATTTGGAATTTCAAGTCGGTGATCATATTTTCCTGAAGGTATCTCCATGGAAGGGAGTCATACGTTTTGGTAAGAAAGGTAAATTGAGTCCCAGGTACATCGGACCCTTCGAAGTTCTAGAACGAATTGGGGTTGTAGCTTACCGATTGGCAATGCTGCCAAGTCTCTCCAAAGTTCACGATGTGTTCCACGTATCTCTGTTGAGGAAATACATGCCTGACCCAACACATGTACTCACATACGAGGAATTAGAACTGGAACCCGATCTTTCTTATTGCGAAGAGCCCGTGAGGATTCTTGATACAATAGAACAAGTACTGAGAAACCGGACGACGCGTCTGGTAAATGTTTTGTGGAGAAACCATAAGATGGAAGAGGCAACGCGGGAACCCGAGGAACTTATGATGAAGAACCACCCGAGTCTTTTCATGCGGTAGTATTCTAGAAATTTCTAGGATGAAATTATTTGAAGGAGGGGAGAATGTAACACCCCAAACTTCTACGGTACACTTCTCATTGAATAATGTGATAGTGTGTGTTGTACGCAACACCGAGTTCTAACACACCATAACCAATCAAACTAGCCGTTATGAATAGTAATACATACTTTTTGAAATTATATATATTTTATATTTTAAAATGGACTTCATTTTTGGATTCGGAATATCGAATTTATCCTAAGGTGAAATTTTGGTACTTTTCGGATAACTTTCATATTTTGATGAATAGTGAAAATTACTAAATTTTAATTAAAAACAACTTTTTTAATCAAAAATAATTAATAGTGATAAATTATGAATTTTAGTGGTTTCAAAGTATATTTAGAATATATTTTTACCATTTAATAAAATGTTGGTCATTGGACATAATTTTACAATTAAACCGAACATAAACAAGTGTCAATCTTTTGATAGTTATTATCTCTTAAAAACACGGTTTTTGTTTTGACAGCGGAAATTAATTTTAAATTAATTTCTGCCACTTATGTGTTTTGAAATTTAGAAAAATGGATTCCATATTTGGAATTAGGATGTCCAAATTGTGTAAATAGGTAACTTTTATTTTTAGACATTTTGAATAATTACTATGGTAAATATTTTCTTTACCAAGGTTAATGGTAAATTTGGTAAATAAGGGTTAAAACAATAATATTATAATAATACTAAATTACCCTAAAACGTGTCCTAGCCTTATTTTTTGATACATGTTATACCATAGGCATCTTTGGGTCGATTTTGGGACCCCATGGTGCCACTTGTAGGTGATAGGGACATTGTTTTTAATTAAGTTAAAATGAATACAAAAATGACACAAGCATATATCGTTTAGAAAAACAATTATTCCATAGGGTTATATATGTTGGATTTTATATTATAAATATTCATTAGAAAGATAAAAATATTTCCTACATAATTATATTTTATTTATAATTTTTAGAAATTAAATAATTTAATTTATTTATGACACAATGATGATGAATTAATTACTATAATAGTGAAAAATTAAAATAATTGATATTATAAATACCCAAATAAATATAATATGAAACTTTTAATCAATTAAACTAATTTTCTAGGATAATATGATATATTATGATTTATTTAATATACTTTTTTCGAAGTAATAAATCTGTTATGAGTTTCACAAAAATGAACTATTGAATAGTGTCAAAATTGACATAAAAGAGTTCTTAAAACAAATATTATATTATTAATTGATATTAAATTCCTAAAAATATAAGGTTCGGACAAGAGACTTATATCATGATAGGTTCATCATTAATGGACCACTTTGGGGTCTCTTGGAGGTATTTAGTAAGTTTATTAACCATATTATATAAAAATACAAAGAGACATTGTAAATGTGAAACTAATTAACTAAGAGTTAATACTTAAAGATAAGGTTAATATAAGTACCCAAACCTGTCTAAATTCTATTGGTTGAGTTTTTTTGACCCATCCCCACCTTAAAATTTAAATAATAAACTTTTTAACCATTAGAAACCGAATATGAATTTATTATAAATTAATATTTCTAGCTTTTCCAAAGGTGCCCCTCACCCCTCTTATAAAAGGGCACTCCTCCTTCTCATTTCTTCACACCATCAAAGACTTTTTGTTCGTCCAAACTCTGCCCAAATACTCTCCCAACTTCCCTCACTACAACCTAGGGGCCTTATTGTGATCAGAAATCCAACCTAAGGAGCCCTTTTGATCAAATCAAAAGGAAGAACCCGAAGAAGAGGTAATGATTTCACCACCCTTTTCCAAGTTCATTTCTTCTTCCACTTCTTCTTCCTTTGTTGTTACCATTCTAAAATAATAACTCCAGTATCATATATATACTGTGATTTTATTATAAATATGGTACAACCATATTCAGTATTCTATCCACCCTTTGAATAACATGTCACCATACGTGCGTACGTACGGCTTACCATCTCCACGTCGTGGTGTAATTGTTATTCAATATAATATTATTTGGATGGGTATAATAATGATGTTTAACTGATGTAAATAATAAATATAACATGTTAATGATTCTTTATATATTATATACCATCCATTTATATATTATTTTAATATCAAAAGAATGATATTGTCGCTCGTGCGTACGTACGGACTACCGTCTCCACGAACGCGATGAGATTCATTCTCCATCGTATCCATTCAAGTATAATTATCATTTGATGATTTAAAAAATGATGTTTAAGGACTTGATATCATTCTGGATATGAATAATATACAACCTATCCTTTATAAACATGTCTTACGTAACAAAACATATAAAATAAAACAAGTAAGTTAACAGCCAAAACAACAACAATACTAAGATATTATTATCCAATCAATATTAAAAGATCATATATGATATCATATTAATGTATATGATTCCTGCATAATTTAATAACAATTATTTCACCATTATACAGGAGGTTAACCTACCCCAACCAAGGAAAAGTACAAGGTAAGGGTTATTTCACAATCTCTTCATTATCCAAGGTTGTTTATACGTAATAATCTACTGGGATCTCGTTATCATCCACATCCATGTTTCTTCAAAATTTATTTCAAAACATTTTTACAAGAATATGGGTTAAAGTCATTTATACCCTTGTTTTACTTTTTATAAGAGGAATCTTTCCGTCATTTTCAAAACAAGGTCCTTTTTAACCTTTTCGACAGAATTAAGGTAAGAATGTTTTTTTAACTTATACGGCGGGTGCGGTTATTTTCCGCCGTTATAAAATATTCAAAGCTTTCCTTACAAGATTATAAGAATATTTTCAAGAAAATGTTTTATTTTATATGGCTCTTAAATTATTTCAAAAATAGAAATAGATATTTCTCTAAAAAGTGTTTTGATTTCATCTATGTCAACATCCTTTGATGGATTTTACGCTTATTTGAAGTTGATTTATTATGATACAAAACTTCTATATTATATTGAAGGTTTTGTGATATGTTTGACTGTGGATGTGCTATTTTTATACCATTCAAAGTTTATGGTGAAATTATTGACATTTCGTATGCTAGTTTTAATACGAATGTTTATGTTATGTTTAAACCTTTTCATATGGGAATGCATTGGACTTAATATGTGACGGGTGGAGCCCGCTATAGCTCCTCGATGCATCGGTAGGTCTCATGAGGCAAACTAGTGTCTTGGCACAAGGCCTTGACAAAATCTTATTTGTAGTCTTGGCACGAGGCCTTGCCTATGTGGTTATGATAGTCTGGAATTATGCATTCCAACATTATGAAAGTGGTTAGTGATTTTTCATGTGATTATTCGATTAGTAGAATATCCATGTGAATGAGTAAATGGCATTATTTCATTTTATTTATGCCATACAATGTTGAAAGTTCAAGTTTGAAAGGCTGTTGTTTTAGTTATACATTTCCTTAAATGTTTATTCTTATTTATGAAAGTTTCCGCTATATTGTTATCCTTACTGGGCATTTGAGCTCACCTCTTTTCTATGTTTTATTTTTTCCAGGAAGTGAAGAAGTAAACTATGAATGACCTGCAGGGATATTATGTGGGGATATGAGTGTGGATTATGGAGACATTATGTTGTTGTAGTAGTTTTTCATTTTATGATGTAATGTAAAACTTATGAATATATCTAGTGTTTCCAAGGCTACTAAACCAATCGGTCTTTCGATATTTGATATTTCTTGTGATCATGCCAATGTTATGTAATAATGCACCAACTCTGGGTAACTAGGGTCGGGGCATTACAAAGAAGGATCTATTAGTAGTAACAAAAGGTAATATTTGGATATCATTTTTGACCTCATCATTGGAAAACAATATAGAGTATCATTTTTGGGTTATTTACCATATAGAAAAGAAAATGTTTTAGATTTAATTCACATAGATATCTTTAGGATGAGAGCTAAGTCAATGGGAGGTTCTATTAATTTTGTTACACACATAGATGGTCATTTTATAAAAGTGTGGGCCTTTTCATTTAAAACTAAATATCAAGTGTATGATGTTTTCAATGAGTTTTATATAAATGTGTAAAAAGAAATAGGATGATGGTTAAAGTGTGTTTGAGAAGAAAATAAATAGAGTACTGCGATCCATTAGTTTAGTACTATCAGAGTTTTGGAATTAGGATAGAACAATTAGCTCTAAAGATTCCATTATATAATGGTGGTGCGTAAAGGATGAACAACATAGTTTTTGAGAGAGTCAAGTGTATTCTCTCAAATTAAAATATTACAACTACCTTTTGATTGGGAGAAAATGAGGACCGTGGTTTATCTCATCAAAATTTATCTACCAGTTCCACTTAACTATAACATTTTATAAATATTTTGGATGGGTAAAGATGTTTCATAAATTCACATGAGTGTATTTGGATACAAGTCATTTTTTTCAAATCCTGAAAATGATCAGATGAAGCTGGAAGGAAAATGAACTTATTGTATAATTTTAGTATATGTTCATGAGGATTTTGGGCACTGAGTATTGGATCCAATTAGTGGTAGGATCATCAAAATAATAGATGTGGTTTTTCTGGAGGACCATATGATTGTAGATTTTGAGAATCCATAAAATGGGGAGAACTTCCGGAATGAAGAAATTCTAGTCAATCTAGAACCAGTGAGTCCAGAATCAATTATAAATATTATGAGAGAGATTTGTAACAATGATGATACATCACGGATAAGAAATTTGTATCCACTTTATAATATGTCCCCATTATATGATATTTCAAAATAAATTCCCCCCAAAGTGTAGTTGAAGTGATATACTAGAGAACGATAACTATGTTGTATATACTCACCACATCAATATGTTATGATCACTAATAGTGGAGAACCATTCAGTTATGATGATGTAATCAGGATTCATTGGAACATTTAATGGAATAAGGATGGATAAGAGGAGATGCAATTCATGCATACACACCGTACATTTTATTTTGTAGTGTTACTAAATGTAAGGAAGACACTAAAGAACAAGTGGTCTTACAGAATCAAAGGCTAAGATAGTAGCTCATATCCACACTACAAATATAGAATGGTTATGATGGGATTTAGTCAAAATAATGGTATTGAAATTGATGAATTGTTTTCTATTGTGGTGAAAATGACTTCTATCGAAGTTGTTCTTGGATTGGTGGCTTGTCAGAACTTAGAGGTTCGACAACTAGATGTAAAGATAAACTCTTACAGGGTAAACCTAAATAGGATATATACATGGACTTGGAAAATGGATTTCAGATGAAAGTAAAAGAGAACCCGGTATGTAATATTAGGAAATTTTTATATTGTTTGAAATAAAAACTGAGGTGATGGTATAAGAAATTCAACTCATTCATAAAGAAAAATGAGTATAGAAATATGACTACTGATCCATGCCTTTTAATCAAACAATGTTATGCTGATGATTTCATTATATTGTCATATTATATTGATGATATGATGTTTTTTAGTAGATATGTCACCATAATTTATAGGATGAATATAGAGTTGAACAACTCTTTTGAAATGAAGTAAATGGGAGATTCTATTCATGTTATTGGTATTGATATTACTCATGAAAGGATGAATCAAAAGATTTGTCTATATCTGGATTTGTATACTGAGAAGGTTCATGAGAGATTCAATAAGGGAGAGGAAAACTAGTTAGCACTCCAATTTTGAGTCATTTGAGTCTCACAACAATACATAGTCCATCAACTAATGAGGGGAAGGAAAATACCAAAAAATATTCTTAT
Organism: Viscum album; assembly: GCA_963277665.1. Classification (NCBI taxonomy): domain Eukaryota; kingdom Viridiplantae; phylum Streptophyta; class Magnoliopsida; order Santalales; family Viscaceae; genus Viscum; species Viscum album. The sequence goes on along the minus strand of OY728159.1, from coordinate 18,909,281 downwards.
TATCCATTAGTTGACATTCTTTTTTATTTCATGGTGTGAACATTACAAGATATTTCTCACACTGTTGGAATTATGATTATATTATTCTCAAATCATGGAAATGAATCTTAGATCATGGTAAATGGGTATTTAGGTATCTATGATGGTGTTATAGTCATTTTTTATGTTTTGGAAGTGGTAAATCTGTTTTATAAGGATATACATATGATGATATGGTCAGAGATATAGACATGAGTAAATATATATCCAGGTAACTTATATCATTTATTTTAGGATATGTATAATTGAAATCATGACTTCAAATGTTTTTTTCCTTATCTATTATACAATCATATTATATCACGATCATTAAAACCTAAAAGGAGATGTTTTAGATGAATAAGTTATTACAAGATATGGGGAAAATTCAGGAGAATTATATTCTCTATTTTGATATTTAGAGTGTTATTCATCTCAATAATAACCTGACATTAAATTTAAGTTCTAAACACAACAACGTATGATACCAATAGATGTAATTTTTTTAGAAGAAATATTGAAGAAAGTTAATAAATTCCACACCAATGATAATGGGGAAGATATGATCCCAAAGGTTATACCAACAGGTATATTTTGAGATGAAAAGGTGAATGTAGGAATAACTTAAATCTAAAATTGATCTTGAGGGGGATATTTTGTTAGGGAACAACCAATAAAGGTAGAAATCAGTATAGGAAGAGTCTTTTTTCAATAAGAAGAAGAATTCTACTTTTTTGTCGGCAACACAATGGATATATGTCGATGACAAGGAATTTTTCATAGTTAGATGAAATACCCAAAAACCAGAGAAAAGTTGATCCCTATTCATATATAAGTCATGATTCAAATCCCATGACATTGTAATTAAGAAAACCCCCTTGTAATATTTATGTATCTTCTGATTCTTTATCTAGAGAGAGTATTATAAATGACCTACCCTTTCTGCCATGGAAATATTAACCTTTCTAAAGCACATTAAATCTATTTTTTATTCTATTTTCTCTCATATTTTGAGTTCATTTTCATCCCTAGGGAGTTCTTGTGACCTAACATAAAGAAGGAATTCTTCATGGAAGAATCCATTTATTCTAAAAAAAATCTATTTTTTATTCTCTCCCATAAGATACGATCTTTGTACAAAAGATCAATCACAAATAATATTTTCACTTTTCCATTATTTAAATTTTGATCTATATTTCAGATAAAAAATTTAGAATAGTCTTTTTGTAAATTATTTTCAATTGAATTTAAACAATATAATTAAAATTAATTTTTATTTTCTTCCATATTTTATGATTTTAAATTTAATTCCAAATTTTACAAAAAAAAAGTAAATTCAAATTTATTATTTCAATCACATTAAATTTCAAATTCATGTTTCACAATGAAAATTAATAGTTTTAAAAAAATTAAATTTATTCATCTAAAACATTCACTAATCCAGTTTATTTTCAAATTTTTTCAAGTAAGAAAATATAATTATATGAACTTATACATTATTTTCATACATTTACTAATCAAAATTTTTATTCTTCAGCTAAATACTATATATATAAAAAATAAGAATACACATTTTAATCCTTTGAATAAACAAATTCTATAATTTTCCAATTTTATAAGAATTAATGAATTTTCCTAGTTTTAGTTAAATTAGGGGGTCATAAACAATGAAAATTAGTTTAGAAAAATTAAAATCGTGATCTATCATAAAATATTGTGAAATCATAAAAGCGATTGTTAGGAATGATAACATTACCATGTTATGAAATAACATCTATATTAACATGATCATGATATAATAACATATACAATTCTGTAGAGACAAGATATCGTAAGAAAAAAAATCATAAACCATAGTTCCATAAAATTAGATTGTGGTGGTAAATAAGAATATATACCATACATCAAAATATGGTTTCATAATCATATATCATGAGTTAACAAAAATACTTTCATGTAATAGTGGAAAAGTCTATCTATATATGTCCCAAAACATTATGGAAAATTATAATTGCATCATGTCTATAGATGAAGTTTTTTACAAAGCTAAATGAAGGATATGTTCCATAAATACTTATATCATATTATAAAATATAGTAATATCATATTATATGTTATGAATGATTCCAAGACAAATAATATTCCATATAATGTAATATTTTATGGTACAACATAATAGGTATTTCACAACTGCCTTTATATTTTCTTATCGTGAAATTAATGAGAGCTAAAATTTAAGATTTAGCGATTAATATTTCTTACACATTTTCCATAATTAATATGACTATCTCATTTGATGAGATATATAGGTGGATTATCAAACTCAAGTATGAATTCATATATAACTTAGGAAGTAACTAATTTTTTATAAATGTATGAGTTAATGTATGTGAATGTATCTATTTCAATAGAAGGAGGTCATCACCATGAGATAGTGAGTGAAAAATCATGTGAAATCATCATATAATTATCACAAATATCACTTACTTATCTTAAAATAGAATCCATGGGATACTAACATATCATGATTGGAATGAGTGTCCCACCTAAGTGATGGGTGACTCACATCAACCCATGGACACATCACAATGAAGTGATCTTTTTGGCTATCATTTTTGTGATCTTCCTTAAGCATGATGATGATGAATGTAGTAGTTCATAAAACTATTAAAGGAATATATTATTATTAATTTTATATTTATGTGTGGTTTTGGGTTTCATCTATAGCAGATCTTGGGGATAAATGGTTTATATTTTTTCCCACTATGATGATTGATCCTCAATCTATACCTAGAAACCTACCAATGGTATAAAAGAACTAACATGTTCTTTGGTTCATGAAATCTTTTCCAAAATGAAGAATAAAAATTTTATTTATGTTTCTCCATGATGAATCCTTAAAAATAAAACATATTTTTTATTACAAATAACTATAAGATATGGGATATCATGATGTAAAAATCTAGTTGTTCCATACGATTTGGGATATCATCGAGGGAGAAACATTTAAAGTTCATCATTTTCTCCATATATCATTATAAGATATAATAAATTTTATGGTAAAATATAACCATTATGTTCAAGAAAAATAGATCATCATTCCACTCTAATGATATAAATTCTCATCATTATAGACAATTGTCACATAATAATAATGTAAAAAGGGTTCATATTAAATTCATCAATAACCATGGCGTGATATTATCCTTATAGGGATCCTCACTCATTGGGTTAATACCATGAAGATTTTATCACAACATTAAACCACCACTCACTAAAATAGTCCTACACTATAAACGCGACACTTTAATTTTATTACATGAGGAATTACCATAAGATATGATTACCAACCACACTAAATATATTCCTCAATGATCTATTATTGTCTATAGTTAAGGTATGTGTGATATGTTCTGTGAATATGGTTTTATTATTATATAGGTTGAAAGCACTGAGTTTTTTTAAGAGATATACCTATTATTTATCATATTATATGATAGATAGTTTCACAATGCCAACATCACATGGCATATCACTGCTTATTATTTTTAAATATCATTAAAAACAATCTATCGGGAAAAATTTGGTTTTTTGATATTTCAATTTTGAATTAAATTATAGGGTATATAAAATTTTTATAAATCATAAAATTTAACTTTGGAATAGAAATTTGTCTAAATATGTGTTTATAAGTTAAATAATTATAATTTTTTTATAACAAAATAATTAAATGTTTTTGAAAAATTTAATAAATAAATATAAATAATGTTAACATTAATATTGAAATAAATATATCAATAATGTGACATCACTTATAGTCTAGATAAGAAATATTTATATTAATATCATAAGGTTAATTTATAAAGGTTTTAAAAATAATAATTTAAAGGAAAATATAAAGTAGTTTATATTGTAATTATGAATTGTTTACAATTATTAGTTTGAATTTTTCAAATTAAAAGGACTCCACCAAATTGGGATTTTTCTATTACAAAAATAGATTGATCTAATATATCTCATACAAAATAGTCTATCCATTGGCATATTAACTCGGATAGGCTCCATGAATATTCCCATAAGGCTAGCCCCTAATACCCAAAGAATCAAAACCCCGCTAGAACTACTCTCATATATAGAGAAATACACCCAATTAAAGATTTAGTGAAACCCATGAGGAAACCCCTATTGTGTTAATGACAAACCAATGTATCCAAAAAGAACACACTACCCTCTACTACCACCCTAATACCCGAACCAAATATGAACAAGTAAAGTAATTCACATCTTTAATAATCCACCAACAAGTAGGTATCGTGAGGTCTAAAAATCTATAGATTGAAAAAGTCAATGAGATTTGGAGGGCAATCAGAATAAATATGACCCACTACATGATATCATAACTGTGCAGATGAATAGGGATTGGAAAATGGACCACTGGGGAAATAATGCACTAATCAATAGAAACATCTAATCTTGTAATCAAAAGGACATAATAAAAATCTAAAAAAACCAAAAAACATGACCCCCATTTTCGATACCAAACTAATAGACAACAACAAAGAGGCCCACACCAAAGAAATTGGAAATGGGATTCAAACACTATTCAAAGAAATGTATTGAAATAGTATAGTAAATCCAACGATGTGATTCAAATACTTTTTCATAGGCAAGGAACCAAAACAAGATAAAAAAATACCAGTCTCTTATGAAACTATAGAGTCCAAAAATTATTATATAGAATTGGGTATGTTAGGCCAGTAGAAGAAATGATCACATATGCCTACTAATAATGGATTAATAATATCTTTCACACAACCAGGGGATGTATTGGGAATTTTAATTTCCTAATTAGAGAGACACTAAAATGGTGCCCTGAGCCTGCAGGCTACATGACCTCGAGCATGCCTCCTTATATGCCCAAGACTGCCAACAAACAGAAATTGTATAAGAGAGTTGAAATGAAAATAAAATTATCTCTAGAACAGTGATAAAAATATTAGAAATGGTATAAATAAGGACAATATAAATATAATACAAACATACCTTAACAAAAGAAGAATAATCATCTGTGGACTTGCATTGTCATAAAAATATGTAGGTATCCATAGTACAGGGAAACTCTTACAAAAGATGTAAATAAATAAAAGACACAACATTTATCTCCAATAGAATCATAGGAATATGCTTGGTAATTTTCTCCCAAACTCCATCCTGAACCATCTGGATAACATAAAGAAAGTGAAATCTATGAATCTGATCTTACAACATAAGGTCTGTTCGGGTACCCTGGTGAAATGGCGGCCCAAATAGGGTGTGAGATATACATATTTGGATACTACCATTATTTTCTAAATATATATTTCACATTAACATAAATAATAACTATATATTTAAATCAAATGAAGTGGTAAACGATAAATAATAACATGACAGGCTTAGGTTTCCCAAAGACACCTAGCTGAGCATACATTATTTGGCCTAAACAAAAATTTATTTCCACACTTTACATCATTTATATATATTCATATGTTTGAATATCATTTTCATATATATGCAAGAACTATAATGGAACTACAGTCTAGTTACCATGGTATCCACATGAGAGTATCACATATCATAGGAGGGTCGTTATACCCAGGGTGACCTACCCATTAGTAACAATTTAAGCGACACTGCATCCAGGGTATCACAATGTAAGGGAATCCATAACTAGGGATCCCATGCCTATGTATCAAAAAGTATGGATTTCCATTCCAAATTATCAAAAATTAAGGTATGCCATGTGTGATTATCATAAGATAAGGGATTCCTATATTTATTATCATTATGTAAGGCATTCCATGATCAAATATCATAACAAAAGGGACACCATGCTTGATTATCATAATGCAAGGGATTCCATACCTAGGGATTCCATTCCCGAGTGTCATAGTGTAAGGTATTTTATTTCTTAGTGTTATAATGTAAGGGATTACATGCCTTAGTATCACAATATAAGTTAATCCATTCTCATTTATAGTTCCAGAAAATACACTTTATTACTTAAATTATAAAAACCAATAATTTGGTATGTGAGATAGTCATCGCAATAACTCTTTATTTAATCTAGTAATATAATTTGGTAAATTCCATAGTAATGAAGAAGTCCATGTACATGAAAATTCCATATAATGATTCATTTATATGTGATAAATAAGGATATGTATGCAATCACGCCTTATATCAATTAAATTGTGTGATATATACCATTCCATTTAAGTAGTTAAGAAGGCCATTGTAACTCCATTCCATTAAAATTCCATTCCATTTCACTAAGTAATTTCATAAACCATGAGATTAACCATTTCATTTATTAAATTAATTATATGTAATTAGGGGTGTCAAAATGTACACATTCCCATTTTAAATTTTAAACAATTCATTATCACTAATTGATCAATTCCCACTTTAGTGCCAATCATAAAAATATCCAAAAAGACAATTAATAGGGAACATGAAATTCATTAAATAATTTGTGGTAACTAGCCTCCAATCATGTGAAGGGATCTAAACAAGGAACCATGCCTTGGTTTGGATAATAAATGTATGTTATTTAACCTTTTGGAAGAAATGTACGAAGAGTCTAGAAAGCTTCGCAATGGAATAATTTATAAACAATGAGAATTTAAGGGAAGAATCCCAAGCTCACTTACCTCATACTAAATACGGTACAGAAATCCAATATGGGGATTTTATGAGAGGCAAAAATTAAGAAATCATAATATTTGATAAACTACATGAAAATAGGTTGAATCATATCACCTAAAAATACCATAATCGATAGAGATATAAATGAAGAAATGAGCTAGCAGATTGAATATCTTACCATTAAGCATCAAACGAGATAGAAAATGCTTGATTCCAAAATTGAACAGAGGATATAATTCATAGAAAAACTAGGATTAAAATATAGAATTCCCATGCAAGGGGGTGTTATACATTAATGGGAGGATAAAAGAGGAGAAATCCTTTAAAAATGATAGGGGGAAATCATCATTTTCACCCTTTTAAAAGCTACATTATTTGGTTGCATGGTTTAGAAAACCATTCACAAACCATGTTGTAATTTTATATGGATTCATAGTCATTTAAATTTCTTTTTTTGGTTATTAGAGGTTTTAAAAGGAGTTTCCATGAGTTTTTTGTGGATGATGGAGCTACAATAGAGTTTTTTTAGGAAATACACCCCAAAATGGTGGCTCACGACCTGTGTAACTAGGTGGTTCACAACTTGTACATATCTAAGTGGGAAGATATGATATGTATTACATGAAATGTAATTCTAATTCATGGAATGTGATAAATAATGGTCTAATAAACATTTTTTTAGTTAAAGATTTAATTTTCAGAAAACCTCAGGTTTACATGCTGTATAATGTTTATAAAATGTGAAAACTATAGGATCCATGGTTTTAAGTTCTTTTATAGCCCAATTTTTATTTATTTATCCGTACCCTCTTCCTCTTTAGTTCTGGAAAACACCTAGGTTCACTGAGAAGTTCTTCAATCCCTCTTCCTCACACTTTGATCTGTCGGATCATATAGATCTCAATTGCTAAATTGGGATTGTTTGTTCTCCCTTTCATGGTGGTTTTCCCATGTGTGATTGTTGTTTTTTGGCATTTCTTCTTTTCCCTATGGTGCACAGCGAGTTTGAAAATCTTCTTTTAGGTAAGGAATCCATCATTTTTTATTGTGTATCATGCGGGAGAGGTTTTATTTTATTTATCTATGGGGTATTATAATTATTTCTTCAAAAAAGATTAAACATTAGTTAATTAAAATTAAAAGGATAATGGGTAGTGATTTATATGATTGTACATCTTTGATATTACTATGATACGAGGGATTAAATAGGCTCGATGACCCACTGAAAATTGTGGCCATTAGGGGATTTTTTTGCATTTAATGATGTTTATTGTGACTATTTTGTTTTTTTATTGTTGTGATATCACCCTAAACTAAAAACTGACTAACCACTAATATTTGGATAAAGAATTTTTTCCCCAGGATTATGGTTTGTGTAATAAATCCCTGAAAATATTGTGGAATGTGATAAAATCCATATTTTAAAACAATAAAATATAATTTTATGTGATGTGATTTGTGGATGTGCTTTTGGATGGTGATGTGTGGTTCGTGTGTGGTTATGGGAATGTGGGGTGGTAAGGTAGTTATTATTTGGTTGGGATGTTGGGGTGGTGAGGTGATTATTTTTTGTTATGATTTTGGGGCAATGGTTTGGTTATTGTTTGGATGTTCTTTTGGTGCAGCAAGGTGGTTGTTATTTTTTCCATTCTTTTGGGGTGAAAAGCTGGTGGTTTAGTTTTTCCATATGTTCGAGTAGAGATGGAATAATTAATTGGTTACTAATGATTGAAAATTTTGGGGATTGGTTTGGTTAATGAGTTATAGATTGTAAATGAAAAAACAAATGGTGGGTTTTGTGGTAAAATGTGGTTATTGAAAAGTAATGAAAAAAATAATAAACTTAAATGGTTTTTTATTGTATTGTGAATGTGGATTGTGGCTTGTGGTGTGGTTTTCTGCATTTAGGGGTAGAATAAAAAGTGAAGATGCTGTGAGTTGTTTAGAATTTGGTTGTGAACCCATAGGATGGGATTATGTGTGGATATATATATATGTATATATTTTTATAATTCTTTTGATTTATAGACAAACCCCACCCACATCAAGAATTATGTTTCGACACCCACATAGTCACATTGGTGGTTTTTTCCTGCTATTCGGGGAGAAGGATAGATGGTTGGATACCTTCTCTTTCCCTCTCTTCCAAGAAATGTTTGTAATGTAGAGGTTGTAATGTCCGAAGGACTATTAGTGCATTAGATGATGGTTATGGAAGCCTAGGTGTCTTCGAGAAAGATGTGATGTGGTCGCGCTTATGGAGTAGTGAGCCTAGGTGTCTTTGCGCGAGATATAACCTGTCTTAAGTATCTATAGGTAGGATGAGACGTGATGACATGGATTATGGTGGGGTTCATGCTTGGTAGGAGGAGGTAATGAGGTTGGTTCCCTTCATGTTCAAGATAACCTACTGTTCTTATTATAGTGGTGGATGTGTTGTCAACCAGGTTCTTTTTGGTGAGATGTGATGTGGTTATTCTTATGGGGATGCTAGCCCAGGTATATTCTAGTGTGATGTGATGAGACTTTTCTTCTAGGGAGGCATGGTATACAGAAGAGACAAGAGCACCATGACTTATAATATTGGGGTGTGAGAGTAGCAAACCAGCATGAATGTAGTGAGGGGTACCCTTTTCAGATTTGATTCATGTTATATTATATTACATGGCTTGGGTTATTTTGTGAGTGTGCCTTAGTGAGGTTTGGGATGGATAATTGACTATTTTAGGTGTTATGGTTTCTATTGTTTGCACATAGGTTTATTAGAATGCTTCTTTTACATGGGATTAATAGATTGTGGTTTTACTACTAAGTATACTTGTACACTCAACCGATGTATATTAAAAGATTTTTAGATTTCTAGGAGGATTTCAAAGACGCTGCTATAAATTAATAGGGTGGACCTTTGGATAGTTTTTGTTTCACTACATTCACATTGCCTTTAAGTATTTACTTTGGATAATTTTATCTGTATCAGTTTTTTTAATACAAGAATTATGGGATGGTTTTGATTTTATTTTATATTATGTCATGGAGTTTATTATGGATGATCCATCTTGTCTCCCAATCCAATTTATATTATAGATGTTATTGTCTCCCATACACAAGATCATTATACCCTGGGTGCTAGTCTCCAATCTGGGGCCTATTGGAGGTGGGACTTAGGGGTCATTATCTATCTCCCCTAATTGTATAATTTTTGGAGGGAGGGGCTCATAATAGAGTGGTATCATAGGTTAATGGTTGATAGAAATGATAGATTTTTGAGTAAGGAATAGTGAGGATTTCATTGGTTTTTATGGAAATAATTCCAACTGACTATGGTGTGTGATGTAGGTTAGGGAGACCAACTTGGAAATGTGATTTTACGACCCCCTTCCATCCAATTCATGGACTCTGGCCTTATTGAACAACTAATTATGGTTGAACTATTTTCATGTTAGAGACCTAGTAGAGATAAATTCATTATGACGACTTTTGATCATGTTTAAAATTGGTTTTTTTCTAAATTTTAAGGTGGATAAGATTAATTAATGTGAATATAAATAAAATTCCATATTTCCTAGCATTAGGAAATAACTGTTTCCATTTTCAGCTATGGATCATATTCATCATTCATGTGTGTCTTAGACAGTGGATGATGAATATACTGTTCTTTTTTATAATCAAGGGGTTGATCCAGAAGACTATGTAATGGATTAGAAGAGGGAATTTCACACTATCCTGTAGAAGGATTTGTAGAAGTATGAGGGTGGTGTTTCATTTGTGGATATAGAGACCTTATTAAATGATCCTGAGATCAATTTTAGTTTGATCTAGTCCTCTGTGGGATACTAGGTTTCTTTATCATGTGGTTAGATGTGGGGAGTTATACACCAGTTGTGGATGTTATATCTGGGAGATTGGAAGGAGGTAGATGTTTTGTGGGTGGAATTTTAGAAAGAGTTTCAAGTATAGTTCTTTTCGTCAACAATGAATTCATTGAAGATGATGGATATTCTTTCTCTTCAGTATGGGAGTATTTCGGTGTGGGAGTTGGGAATCAAGTTCAAGGACCATTTTCATTTTCCCTAGATCTTTTTATATATTGGAATTCTTATGAGAGATGTATTGAGGAGTCACTTATTACTTCTATCTAGTATACACTCACTCCTTTTATGTTGCCAATATGTTTGGAATTTTATTAGAAGGAAAATTGATTGAAAGGATACACGCGTGAGGGTGTATGTTGTGAGAGGTGAACTAGTAGGGTTCCTAGAGGATCAAAGTTGTCAGTGGAGGGTCTTAGGAACTAGGACCATAAAGCTTTTGAATAGTTGAATGTAAACCTCTACAGATTCCCTTTCAAACATTTGGGGAAATTGGTTTCCACGATATTTATGGCGGTTTTATTCTAGTGTGTTTGGTTGGGAGTTTCATTTACATTTCCAAAATCGATGCCCAGTGGTTCCCCAAACACAATTTGGTAAAGGTGGATAGGTTTATTTCTACCCTTAGCAGCTGTTGCCTATGATATAATTTTAGCAGTGTGGGCAGCAAGCTTATAATCTTTCGATGGGATATAGAGTATGTAGAGGCTATACTCAAGATGTTCTTCTTGTTTAGGGACCTCAACTCAACCATGGCCATGGAGGTGGTCATTAGTAGAGAGTTATAGGAGATGAATGTTGTTAATTTCATGTAGTGTAGCTAGAAATTATAGAGGGTTCAGAGATCTTTATAGTTATGATCAATTTGTTCAGTACTCCTCTTTTTCCTTGTTTGATTTAGGAGCTTCACACACCTTTTTTTAACCCACTATAGAGTATTCTATGAACTAGATATAGAGATCATTTTCATTCCCATGGTGTTTACTACAGTACTCAAATTCTAGACTAACTTGCTTGATTTATTCTAGGGGTATTGAATGATGATGGCGCCACATCAACCCCATGGGGATCATTTATTGCTACAAATATAGCCATATGATGTCATCCTTAACTTATACTAGTTTTATTTTTTATGTGTTTTTATCAACCTAATCTAAAGGAGAGTCTTTTTCTTAAATGTGTGTGGACAGTGTGTGGCTTTCATTAGTGATCATGGTGGGTGGGTGGGTGGGAAGTCAGTGTATGGAGCCCCTTCATTCTTTTTTGGCAAAGTTGTATATGGAATCAGTAGACATTGGGAGAGTGGACATTCCTAGGGTTGTTGTAGAGTTCTTTGATATTTTTCCCAAGGATATTGTGATTCTACCTCCTCGATTTGATGTTTATTTTGGGGTAGACTTTAATCTTGGTTATTCTAAAATTTCATTGTGTCTTTATCGAATGGATCTTTCTGAGTTACATGAGTTGATGATTCAAATATTTGATCTGATATAGAAGTGTTTCATCCGACCCAATGTATCATCATGGGGTGATTCATATTTTTTGCTAAGAATGTGGATAGTATTTTGTTGTTTAGCATAGACTATCGAAGGTTGAATTAAGTGATGATAAAGATCCATTAACCTCTGCCAAGGATAGAATATATTTCTGACCAGCTAAGAGGGGTTAGATGGTTTTCTAAGATCAATATGCAGTCGGGTATCTCTAGTGGAGGATGAAGGAGAGTGATATCCCGAAGACTTCCTTCAATTGAATGTATGGGAACCTTGAGTTTGTAGTCATTTCATTTGGTGTTAGGAATGAAACAATTGTAATCATGGGGCTTATGAACGCCATATTTTGTGAGTACCTGGACAAGTTCGTTGTCATATTCATCAATGGTATCTTAATATACACTATGTCAAAGGAGAATAATGTCAAGATTCTCATATCCATTTATTATGTCCTTAAATTCCACGAACTTTATGGAAAAAATTTCCAAGTGTTAGTTTTGGAAATGATGGTTCATTTCATATAGCATGTGGAATCTCAACAGGGTGTGGTAGTAGACCAATAAAATGTTGACGCATTTGTTTCTTGGGAATCACAAAAGAATGTAGAATAGGTTCTTAGATTCATAAGTATTGTAGGTTATTATTAGAGGTTAGTTCCTAATTTCTCTTGATTTATAGCCCTGTTGATACTACTGACCTGGATGGACCATAATTTTTTGTGGAATGATTAGTGATAGGATGAGTTTGGCAACATAAATGGGAAGTATTCAAGTGCTCTAGTGTTTCAATTTCTTGAGGAGGGGGTGATGTTTGAGGTGTTATATGATGATTCCAATTTTGATTTGGGATTCATGTTCATACAATATAAGGAATTGATCACTTATAGATCTATCAAGTTACATCCCCATGAGAATAGCTATTCCACCCATGACTAGCTATAGAAGTGGTTGTTTTTATGCTATTGTTTTGGAGACATTAACCCATTTGGGAGTGATTTTTTATCTTCACATTTTAGAGTAGTTTGAGGTATTTATTTTATCAGTGTGATATATACTTCTGTAAGTGTAGGAAAATGGGTTTTTATTAAGATTATGATTTTTAGATCTCCTACACCTCAAGAAAATGGAATTTTGTGTCCATTTCATTGACCAAGAAGTTGTGTAAAGATTTTGTTCAGTATTATGGGGATTTTGGGAGAGCGGTAGAGGAGTTGGAATCCATTAACTAATAAGAAAGGGTGTATGATGGTAAAGTTTCATTATTTTAGATGATAGTGTATTGTTCTATGATATGGTAGGTGGAGGAGTCTTAGTGGGGAGACTCATAGGCGTTGGTGATGCATGATCATGTTGGCCATGGTGATGCTCTCGATGGATGATTATAGGATGATCAAAACCATATTTTTTTCATGATAGGTTGTTGTTTCTGATAGTGATGTGCGAGAGATTCCTTTATGAGTTTCAAAGATCAACTTTTTTAGTACACCCAGAAGTTTGAAAGATGTAATGTGGTTTTTGGATGCAGTTTTGGTGGCTTGTAGGAGAGTACTTGGGATTGAGGGACATAGATGTGTGCCCAGTACCCAGATTTTTATTGGTCTACTTTTCTTTTTGATGTGTTGTTTGGATCTTATTGTTTTATGTGATGTATTTTTTCTATTATATTTGTTTTTTAATAAAGTCTTGAAATATGAAAAATAGTGGAACAGATTTATAATTGAGATGCATGAACTGTGATGTGATTAAAAACATGTGGGTGAGTCAGTGCTACCTAAATCAGATATTTTGTTAACATGGAGGATGTAATTATCTAATTTTTTGTTTGGGGTGGTGTAGTTAGTTGGTTATGATGTATTTTGGTTTGTGATGTGTGGATATTGAGGTGGTTATGTGGAAGTGTGGTTGTGTTAGAGGAGGCATTTTGTGGTTTTGCGGTGATGATTTTTAATGAGATGCTTTGTGGTCATTTGGTTTGGCATGTTTGGATGGTGGTTATGTTTGAGGTATTATTAGATCCTTGAGAGGTATCTCATGGGGTATTTATTTAGATCCCCTTCCATATAGGATTGGTTTTGGATTCTCGGGGGCCATAATTGTTTGAGTGGTATATGATGTAATGTTTTGAGCCATCATGGTCCATTAATTTTCTTTTTTTGGTTGTTGGAGGTGTTTAGGGGAGGTTCACATAGTTTTTGTGGGAGTCTAGAGCTACAACAAAGATAATGTTGGAAATAAACATTGTTTAGTATATAAACAATGTGTAATGGTTGTTAATGTATTGTGTAGCGAGCTGGTTCGTGGATTGTACACAACTAATGGGGAACCTATAATATGGATTACATGTTGTGTATATATAATTCATGGTTTTAAATAAAATAAGGTTGAGGAAATTCATTTTTCATGAAAATCTACAATTTTTAGAAAACCGAAGTTTTACACACTGTTTAATGTTAGCACAATGTGAAACCTACAAGATCCAGGATTTTATGATGTTTTTCTACAGAATATTCATTTATTTTTCCATACCCTCTTCCTCTCTCCTTCTGGATGAACCTTATGCACCCTGAGGAGTTCATCAAGCCCTATTTTACCCACATTGATTCGTTGGTTCCAGTAGATTGCTGTTGGAAATCAATGTTAGAATATTCTACCATTCCAAATTATATTCTTTCATTCTTATATTTTTGATTCACTATGGCGATGTTTTTTTGGTTTAGTGTGTGATTTAGGATGTGTTTTGATGATACTTTGGTTTGGTGTTGGTTGATCCACAATTTAACTTGTTCACTTGGGGTTTCCGGGCATTTATTCTTCACCCTACAGGGCACAATAATTTAGAAAATATTCTATGAGGTAAATCATTACTCAGTTTTCTTTATCATGTATCATACATGAGGGTTTTACATTTTTTATCTATGGGATATGGTTATTACAACTTAATGAAAGATAACTAATCAGTAATTTAAAATTGAAATGGGAAAGGGGGATGATTTTCATTCATGTATATATTTGATATTATTATGATATGATTTGTGGTATAGGCTTGATACCTATTGAAAATTGTGTACATTTGTTGCTTTTTTGGAACTAGATGATATGTATTGTGACAATTGGGTATGTTTTGATTGTTATGATATCACGCTAAAATGGAAATTGATAACCACATATATTTGGATAATGAAATGGTTATCCCAAGATTATTGTTTGTTTGATAACACCAATAAAATAATGTTAAATGTGTTAAAATCTACTTTTATATCTATAAAATGTATTTTGACATGTTGTGATGTGTGTTCATGCTTTTGGGGTGCCGATGTACAATTGATGTGTGGTTGGGACGTGTGGAAAGACAAGGGAGTTGTTGTTTGGCCATGATTTTGGGGTGATGAGGTGGTTTTTTTGTCATGATTTTGGGGTGGTGATGTGGTTTTTGTTTCATTTTGATTTTTGGGTGGTGAGGTGTTTATTTTTTTCCATGATTTTGGGGTGTAATAGTGTTTGTTTCATTATGATAGATGTTTGGGTAGTGATGGAATAATTAATTGGTTAATACCGATTGAAATGGTTGGGGATTAGTTTGGTTAATGGGTTAGAATATGATAAAATGAATAAATAGAGTCCTACATGGTGAAAAATGGTTGTTAATAAGTAACAAAAAGAATGAGATGATTAAATGGAATTGGATGGTAACATGAATGGGGATTTTGGCTTTTGGTGTGGTTTTCTTCATTTAGGGGTGCCAACAAAAGTGATGATGTTGTGATATGGTTAGGGTTTGGTTGTAAAACCATATTTTCAGCATATATGTAGGTATATGTATATATTTGTATATTAATTGATATTTTTAGACACACCCCACCCACATTGATCACTATATTCTGACACTTGCATTATCATGAGGGTGGTGTTTTTCATTAAATGTGATGAAGAGGACGGATGGTTGGGTACCAACTTTTTCTCACTCTCACATCTAGGAGAGGTATTTATTTCACAGGATATGATGTCTAAAGGTGTTGTAGTTCATTATATGGTGGTTGTTATAGACCAAGTGTCTTCTGGTGAGATGTTATGTGGTTGTTCTTGTGTGGTTCCAAGACCAGGTGTCTTCAAGCGATATGGGGATTATACCAGGTGTCTACGGATGGGATGTGATGTGATGATATGGATTATAGTGTGGGTTATTCATGGTATGATAAGGGAACTAGGTTGATGTATTTCATGTTCAGGATACCCTACTACTCTAGTTATGGTGGTGTATGTGTTGTGGACCAAGAATTATTGGAATAAATTTTTTGTGGTTGATATTTTGGCATGATGAACCCAGGTGTTAGCGGGTGTGGTGTGATGTTACCATTTTTATGGTGTGGTGTGATATATATAAGAGATGGGTGAACCAGGAAGTACTACATTGGGGTGTGAGAGAGGAATACCACTGGTAAAGTTGTGTATTTTACCTTTTATATATTTGAATAATTCTATATTATATTACTTTATTTTCATTATTTGGTGATTGTGCCTTTGGGAAGTTTGGGATGGATAGTTGACATGTTTATGTGTTGTTGGTTATACTATTTTCTCTCGAGATCATTTGTATACATCTTTCATATGTGCATGAGATAATTTGGTTTTCCTACCACATATATGTTTATTCTCATCCTGTATATATAAAATAATTTTAATGTTTCTAATAGTATTACGTTGATTGTGTTGTACATTACAAGGTCCGAACTTTAGAGAGATTTTGTACCATTACTTTAGCATTGATTTTGGGTATTTACATTGGATACATTTATCTATATCAATTTTTTATACATGCATTATGGGATTTTTTTGGATTTCTTTTATATAATTTCATGGAGTTTATTATGGATGGATCATATTATCTCTTGATCCTATTCATATTATAGAGGATAATCCCTCCCATATTATGACTATTATACCCTTAGTGGTAGTCACCAACCTGGGGCCAATTGGAGGAGGGAATGAAGATTCATTATCTCTAACCCCTCATTGAGATATTTATAGAGGTAGGGGATTTTGATGTATGGAGTGATAATGTCTAATTTAATGACACATCACTTATTCTGGCTTAATGATTTGATAAATCGTACACCTAACCGTGTATGTCTATTGGTTAATTTGAACTAAGGGTGTGGATAGATGAATGGATTAAGAAAATCATGCTCAACCCACGTGGGTCACCCAATAAAAAAATACACTAAGTTTAATATCCTCCTAGGACCCTTTAATGGGTTATAAAAACCATGATCTTCAAGAAATGGGGTCACAAAATTGACCCACACAGTTAAACTAACAATGCACCAACTGTGTTTCACAAATTGACTCTCTAAAAACATGAGATTTAAGAGTCTAATTTCTCTAAAACTCAACTGAAATTTTGGTAAACATTTTTAGACTGAATCCTAATCCAAAAACAACACCTTGAAGTGCCCCAACACATGGATTCATGATTTTAATCCCATATTATGATTAAGCTCATCCACTCTACGAGAAAAGTACAAACCCTTTTGAGAATTCAACAATTCCAAAAACATTAGACCATACATCCTCCCCACTATAAAAATTATCATCCCCAAAAATCATTGGGGAACAATGAAAATTTAACTGTCCTACTTTGATTGTGATGTTTTTCTCAAAAGACCATGTTCTGTTTCCCAACACCAAAGGCACATCCATGAACTAATTAAGGAATAGAATATTTAAGCCACTAAATCATGAGAAAAAAATATAACTAATAAATAAATATTAATATGGAACTTACATGATCCCGTTATTCCCAATACATGATCACATCATCATAACTTTATATCTAGTTTCCTAAGACATTCCTCTCCATAGGTCTTAACCATTGAACAATCATTTCTGAGTTACAACACCAAAACTGTTGGAATTTCCAAATGAATCACATCAATATATTTCTAAATATTCACTCTGGATGTTTCTCAAAATGATAAACCAATTTATAAGTGAGGACGGTACTCATGTCCCTCATTATGATCTCAATGGTCAACTCTAATTGATCCAACTAAAAACCAGTCTATTTTACTTATATTGAAATTACAACGTGACCCTCTGTATGATAGTCACCTAAACCCATTGAATGCACAAAATGGTTCCATAATGACCTCATATCTATTTTCAAGAGAGATCTAGTTGAACCACCTATGTATTAATATTCTCAAAAAATACCCATCTTAGATGGATCACATATTTTAAAAATCTAGATCCCAAATCAATTAAGCGGAGGATTCTAGACCTCACACTAAGAAAATTCACCGAAGCCCATTGTTGAATTATGATGATTTATCATATTCAAACCATATCTCAACTAAAACCATCATCATGTTGTAGCACCCCTACCTGAAAACTACATCACCAAATATCTATCGATCATCAAAAACTACACCAGGATTAATGTCCATATATAGATTTCACCCAAATCCAAAAATGAGCCCACTCTTGGAATCTACTGAGGGTTAATACCATACTTTTAATTATATATTAAATGAAATAAAAGTTCCAAGATGACCATCTCGTGATTTATATCAAGGTCACCTGCACTTCATTTCCAGAGGGTTACCCCCAATGACCAATGTCCCACTTTCCATGTTCGAAGCATAATTTTTATCGTATCAATGAACATAAAACTGATTACCTCAATGCATGCCCCATCCATCCTAAACATACAATTGGAATGGCTATGATCCTACTCATACCTGAGTGATATTTAATATTTCCCATCAACCTATCCTTCATTCTAAGAATGTACCATTTAGTGTTTGTCTAAAAAACATCATCGATCATCACCACCTAACAACTAGTGGTGTACTATGCACCATTTTCCTTAGCTTAAAACCTATCCTGGAGCATTACTCTCAAAGTGTCATTTTGTAAAACCACAATGCCTATTTAAATAGGTATCGCAACATATATCCAATTCTCTCTCAATGTACATAAGGATATGTCAAGATAAGGGACATGATCGAATAATTACTAGGATTACATTGATATTTTATCTATAGGAATGTATAGATTCCCTTGAACCACAATTGTATCAACTAGTTCACACCTTCCTTTTTCAATGAATAACACCACATGTACTGACCATGATCTTACATTTACATTCTTGTTTCACCCTCATATTGGGAACTTCCATTGAATTTACTATGATCTTTACCATTCCCATGAGCATTACATTAGAAAATGTTGGTCCTTGACCCTTTCATAGCTCATCAATAATGGTCAATTCTAAACCATTATCGTGTGCAATAGGCTCAAGCTAAACATATTATCTATAATCAGTGTACAATCCTTTATTGACCGTTTCAGGTTACCAGAATCATGCTTTCGGGAGTCATTAATTAGCACGGTGAAACTACTAACACACCAGGAAACATAATTTTCCATTAAGTTATGATTTACATAGGATCTCCTCATCAGAATTGGGGATCTATATTTTCCATGTTTTAGAGAATGAAAACCAACATCACTACATAGTTTCCAAAAATAAAGCATCAAAAGTTCAAGTACTATTCAACTAGGTTAGGAACCCAACCTATCCTATCCATTGTATCCAATTTTATTAATTAGAAAATTTGTGTGTTGTTAAAGGCAAGAGAATCACCATGTCTAAATCAAAAAAAATAGAAACTACCATGCATCAATCTAGAAAAGATTTTTAAATGGATCTCACCATATAAATATAACGTAAATCCATACAAATATATTTTATAATGTTCCATTAATATAACCAATTCATTGATATACTAAGGTTTGATTTAATAGAAATGGTCACTGGGCTATGTTCCTAGCCCTAATGTCTCACATAAGAACTATACCTCACTTTAATGCTTTTATTATATGGTATCCATCATTCTAAACTCTTCCTTGGGAAAGGGTATAACTAAAATAGGAAATAAATTCATTGACATATATAGTTCATGACATCATGTCAGGGTAAAGGAACTGGAACAGGTATCTAAATATTTTATTACCCCCTCAAGGCTCAGTTTTCCAAGAAACCAGAAACCTATATGAGGTGTCTTTTTTAACATTTAGGAGTCCTACTTTGGAAAAATAGCTCCTGAATAACACCTACCATATGAAAAATTAGTGGAATTATTTAATGATGCTTTAATAATTTGAGGTGCTACCATAATCGGGATATATCCTTATATAAATATGTTAATGACCCAAAAACAAGGTTACACTAGAAAATATCACTAGGCCTTGCATCTTATTATAGGTCTAATGTATCCTAGTAAGAATTATACTAGTATTTTTTGACAACATCCATGTTCTTTTCCAAATGAAATATCTAAAACTAACCCTTTATATAATGTATAATGGTAATGAAACCCTTTAAAAGGTTTTATTTTAAGGAAATTAAATGATACCCATTTATTTCTTCATTTAAAACAATTCATATACCAAGGATATCAAGTTTTAGTTAGTAGGGAAATTTCACTATTCACATTATTTGGTTGACACCATGTAGCATTGGGAAAATTATCTCATAATTTCCCTTTTAACCATTTACTTCATTCAACAGTTTTTAGAACTTTATCAGCTAAAGAAAATGTCAATTTCCAATCTATAGTGTAAAACATATTTAGTTTGTAATTGGTTTTTTAATTATTTGACACCTTATAATAGTAAATCTCCAAAATAAACAATGGTTATTTTTGTAATAAATGGAACTAGTTAAGTAATATGTCTCTATAAATTTATATATAACACCATATAAGTGGTTTCAAACACTTTAAATGGCCATTCCATCAGCATATATAACCATACCCACATGGGGTTAATAACTATGGTTTAAAAGAAAAAAGGTAACCTACAAGGGTCCCTTAAATCAAGGAATAAAGGAAACCTATGAGGGTCCCATCATTTTAACTTTGGTTTAATTAAATGAAGCCCATATCATTTTACAATACATAAATTTAAAAAACCATTAATGAGTTTACATAATAAAAAATATACCAATACCAACCTACTAGATTTTATTACAATTTATCTTATAAGTGACACACCCCAACTGAATGGCTTTGGTATTTTTGTGAATTAAAGTATTTACTCATACGGGTCGTCATGCCCATGTTATATAGGTACCATCCCCTTAAGTCACAACTACCCTTTATTTAAAAGTATTAAATTTATGTACAAAATTTCATTCCAGAATATATATATATATATCCTTGTTTAGTTAGATAAATTACTATTCCCACACTCTAAAGGCACTTTCCGTTATATTTTACAATTTGCATTCATGTAACTACAACCATCTATAATGGTTTGATAACATGGCTTACCCTTCCTAATTTATAAAGGCCCATACAATCTCTATTTTTTAGTGGTACCCATTTAATCACACCCATAAATGTTTAAAACCTTGAGACCATTGTTCCTTGCCTCAAACATGTCATAATTGGATAATTGATGTTACACTATCAATCTATATGGAAAAACATAATATAGGTTTATGAAGAGACATTAATAAACAATCACATATGACATAAGTGCATCTAGGCATGATATCACTAAGTAAGGAATATAGGAATGTAAAATGAAAACACATATAAGAATGTCATAAATATAGGCATTATATCATTAACTACAACATTTTATAAAAATAAGAATTTTGATATATCACACATCATGGTATATAGAAAATAAATCTATACAAATACCTAATTAGGGTATACAAATCATCATGCAGACTACATGACATGGAATATGAATGGAATGTGAATTATATGTGCCTATCATGATAAAGATTACAACACTTAAATTCAATACCGGTTCAAGGAAAAATATCCACAAACCAATGAATCGATAACCAATGTCCAATAAT
The DNA here is from genome assembly GCA_963277665.1 of Viscum album. Taxonomy (NCBI): domain Eukaryota; kingdom Viridiplantae; phylum Streptophyta; class Magnoliopsida; order Santalales; family Viscaceae; genus Viscum; species Viscum album. Next base: position 18,887,338 of record OY728159.1, on the reverse strand, counting down.
ATAATTAATAGGTAAAACCTATGGGGTGAAAAATTTTGAGGTCACCAATCTCTAATCATGTGAATGGATATAATGAAGGGTCTAGGTCATGGTTTGGATGATAAATTTTTGTTATTTAACTTTTTGGAAGAGTAACACGATTAATCTAGTGTGCAATATAATGGAATAATTTTTGAACAAGCTACAATGGGAGAAATAAGAATATTGGAAAACACCCAAAAAATTGGGTGAATTTGATATCCTAATAATAGTTTAATTGATAGTGATATAAAAGTAGAAAGGATATAAAGGATCAAGGATCTTACCATTACACATCCATAAGATATATAGTTCTCGATTCCAACACTAAAACGGAGGAGATACCTCACATCCTAGGAGGTAGCCAAAGGAGATCACCCATGTGAGGGGTAAAATGCACATGGATGGGAGGTGAAGAGAGGGGGGATATATAAATATGGTATGTGTAAATCATCATTTTTACTTTTTAAAAGACTCATTATTTGGTCGCGTGGTTTTGAAAACCATGCACCAACTGTGTGGTGCTACTGTCCGAGCGATAGACACCCCATAATGTCTGGCCACAAAATTTGACAAACCATGTGACTAACCATGCAAAATAATTATTTAGTGGAGATAAGGGTGTATCTAGATGCATGGTTTGAGAAAAAAATTTCATTCTATTCGGGTCACTCAATGCAACATTTTTCCAAACCAACTAAACCCTTCACATGGTTTAGAAAAACCGTGCTCCTCATGAAATTGGGTCGCACAGTTGACCCACACGGTTAAAATAACCATGCACCAACCATGTGACTCATAATACCTACCCAAAAAAAATATATTTTAGGGCTTGACTCCTCCAAAAAACAATATAACTCTTTTGAAACTTATTGAGACTTAATACTACTCCAAAAAACACCTTTAGGTGTCCAAACCCTCGGATTCATGATCTGAATCTCATTTTAATATCTGGCTCATCCACTGAGTGACAAAAGTTCATACACTTTTGAGAATTCAATCGATCAAAAAATGCAACATTATATAAATTCAAGTAAAGAACATTAGAGAATATTTACCCAGGAAAATGAATATATACCATTTTAAAGAGAGAAAAAAACATCTAATATGTTAAAATAACCTATAATTGAATGTTAAGAACAATATTTATTTAAATGGTTGTAAATTTTATAATATAGACATCTCTTCCACAATAAAAACCAAAAAATCCATCACCAGGACAAACTTATGAATCAATGAACTCAAAATCATAATGATAAAGAGAAGAAACATTATAGAACAAACAGGGTGCCCGACTGATGCATCTAGAGAAGATATCTCGGTCGAGCGATGGTGCATATTAGGATAAGTTTAAAATTAAAAGACCTTATTTAAGAAATTATTAAAAACATATAAAAAGGTATTTTTATAATTTATTTTGTGATGTTTTAAATAATATAAAATATATGATATTTAGATAATATAAATTGATTACATAATATAATTTTAATATTAATTGTTTATATTAATTTTAATATCATATATTATTGTATATTTCATATAATTGGTAATATGAAGTAGTTCATAACATGAAAAAATATTAAGTGTTTATATTTATTTGATTATGGAAATTTTATAGTTTACATATTAATTATAAATTTTCAATAAAGGATTTATTTATAGATTATTCACAAATAGTTTATCTCATGTTTAAATTTATGAATTTTTTATTTATTTAATTTATTATGTTATTATATTCATAGATATAAATTTTCAACAAGATGATATTATATATATTAGTTTAAATAATTATGTTTCATATATTAATTGTCATACATGCATCCAAGGAGTTACATATTATGTGTGGAGAGAGATTTAGTTTTCATCTACCATGACTTTTTTTGGTATTTAGATATGAGCATGAATTAATTAGTTAATTATTATTTATATAAATTTGGTGTTAGAATTATAATGAAATTGATATCTCTCTTCAGTAAATTATGATAGGATGTAGAGAATTTTGGATATACTGCACACTCTCATGGATGTTTATGCATTGTATATAATAGTGGGGGTTGATTATCTATTAATCCATGTTTTCTACTATAGAAATTTTTGAGTACATATAATTCTAATAATTTACTTAATTTTTTTTATTTTATCATATTCATTTGATGTATTTGGATATGTAGGATTATTATTGGCTTTCAATTTTTGTTAATAACATAGTTTATGAGTTATGTAATGAGTTACACATCAATATGGTTTGACTGTATTAATTTAGTCGAAGGAATAATTTTCCAAACTAATTCATTATAATAATTTATATATAAAAGGAATAACATATGGATACATGGTGAGATAAAATACCTTTAAAAATAATATGTGTTACATTCCTTCCATAGTGGAAACTTTTCAATATATTGATCATCCAATCAGATAGGACACGCTAAAGAATGAGCCCCTTGATTTTCATGTTTAAGGAAAGTATGTAAAGAGTGACTCTAAAAAGATTATGAGACCATTATTCTAATTTTAATTTGGTTACACATATTCTAGATACCCTAATATTGATTATGTTAATAAAAAAAATAGTTTAGGTTACTCATATAATGGATTTGGTAAATATTTTTCTTATTAACTAACGAAGATTCATATATGTATTGGTTATCATGACTTCCTAACCAAATAACTATTTTATTAAGGAAACATTAAATATAACAACTTCTTAATAAAATATATATCATTTCCTAGAAATTGGTATAATAAACATAAAATGGATCATCATTTTTGTGGCATTATATTTAATAAAAAAATTTATTACATGTTTAAAAAAAAGATACTCAATTGATAAGATCTTTTGTTTTAGGTAAAATAGTATCATCATTATTTAACATAACCTTGAGTTTAATATATTTAAATAAGAATATAAATGTAATAAAACTCTTATAACTGTATCAAAAGAAATGAAAAGTTAATTAGAAAAAATAAAATATGTTAGAGATACTCTTATTGAATATCCAATTATTGATGAAGTTTAATACGTTGATCTAGATTCTTATATCAAGAATAGAAGAAAATGACTTTAGGTTTCGTTAAGTCCTGTTCTTGTTAAGGAATTAATTATTATTATTTTTGATTAAAATATTTAAAAAATGTAAATAATTTTAATTAATATTTACATTATATCCTTAAAGAGTCAAAAATGGAAGATCTTGGCTTGTAATGTCTATGTTTTGGTTATATTTTCACAGTAAAATTTGGTAAAAGATAAAAATTCAATAAGAAATATTATTTAGAATTTAAGACAATTTCTCTTCATAACAACCAACCACGGTAATTAAAACATAATAATTTTTTTAGAAAGGAGGAGTAATGATAGAAAAACATGGAATTATCTTGGATACATAATGTTTTTTATATATCTATATGGAATGTCCATTCTATTTGTTGATGTTATAGAAATAAATTATATTGTTTTGATGTGTATATGATACTAAATGTATATATTTAAAACATTTTAAATATATAAGAGTTAAAAATAAATGAAATTATTGATAAATCTTGTAGTATTCATTCAAATGATAAATTATAGGGTTTCTAAATAATATTTTAAATGAAAAAGAATTTACATTTTGGGATGGATCTAATTTAAGGATGTGTATAGTTATCTTTTTCTCTTATATGATAAGAGTTTTTGTTCCTTAACAAAGAGTTTCTATGAGTATAATGAGTTGATTGATTCAATACCGATGGTATATGGTTAATATAGTTCTATAGAAAATAATTATCTAATCACATAGATTTTTATATATGATATGGTTTCAAAATGGTTTTTGTTTAATATTACAACTATGGAACATAAGTGTTATTTCTAGAATACACATATTGTTTATCATATAATGATATTATTAAGATAATATAGTTTTTATGAGGCATGTGGGTGTATTTTTGGACTTTATAGAGTTCAATGACAATAAATAAAAGGGTATTCTAGAGAAAATACAATGCTAATGTCAATTTATATCCTAAAATCATTATGATTTGTAAATTAAATTTTAATGTATAATGTTAAATTATATTCCATAATATTTTTTTAGAAAATAATTACTAAAATGATTCTATTAATGATGACAAAATTAGAAAATGTTCCATAGAGACATTACAAGTTAATAACACCATTACATTAGATGTTGAAAATTTAAAGATCTTGATAATATGTTTAAAGGGTTTAAAAATAAAAATATGATTCCTAAGTCTCAGAATTATTAATACTGTATTTCTATAAATATATTACTCACTAAAGAGTTCAGCGGGGTGGTTTTATCACATACTCACATAGCGATGTGGTGAAAATTATATAGAGATGTAAAGAGTTTAACAAACCCCCAAAAAGTGTAGTAGTCATGTGGATGATTTATTATTCTATCTTGTGAGATATTTTATCTGGTCACTACTAAATTTTTTTAGCATACTAAATAACTTGAATATATATAAAATGTGTCATATTTTATAAAAGTATTTCTCCACTTTATTATATTACCACATAGCTATATATATATATATTAGTAAGTGAAATGATATTTCTGTTCTCATTATACAAATATGAGTTGTACTTAAATGATTTATATAATGGAGTATTATAGGTTGTAATGAAATGCTAATTTTAGGTGTAACACCACGACCCAAGCCATCTGGCCGAAAAAAATTATCACAAGACGACATGTGCGCCTCTCAGTACACATGGGGATTCCAACAAGTAGTAAGGGTCTATGTTCTTTAAGGGGAGTCTATTTCATTAATATAAAGTAATGGAACAAATAATATGAAATGAAAGAACATTATAATTAATCATTGTAACATTTAAAAACAAAAAAATGACATACAAGTCATATAAGTAATAAACAGAACCCAATGTGACATACCAAAATAGAGTAATACATGAAACATATAAGTAAATAAAAATTTCAGTGAGATCATACATAGTTCATCCCTATCTACTAAAATATTTTGGATCCTCTTCTAAAACATTAACAATTAGGACCTTTTCCTTGGTTAGATCCTTAGTCATGAAATCTACAAGCGCACTAAAATTCCCAACTAGGGTGTGATTACATGTCTGATTAGAACACTACTAATGATTTTTTAACATGTATTATCATTTAAAACATGTTTATTACATGATTATAATTAATTCATAAACAAGATTAACATCACACAATCATATATCGAGAGGTCACGTGCTAAACATTATACCATAAATCCCCAGTTGCACTTTTTAGGGAACCATGTTAAAAGGATAAAAATGAGATGTAATAATTAACCAAAACTATCCATAGGATAATAGTCATTTTGATCATAATATTTTGTACTTACTATTTTGAATCCACAATTATTCATGTGGGTCATGATCTCATCATCAACTATGAAATGAGTGAACATTCTACTCAACATCCAATGGGCCTAAAGTAACATGATCCTTGTAATCTTATAGAAATCGAGTGTATCACATGTTATACACAAGGAATAATAATATCCTTAACATATTATTAGGTCCATAATCTCCATCCTTACAAGTCATGTGCACTCCTCCTCTAATTGATAAACATTTCATGATGATCCACCTACTTTGGGCATCAATAACAACACATCCAATTTCACACATAATGGCGTATAACACACAAGTAAGCATAACATATTAACACAATTTAAATATAAACATAAAATACATGTGATCAATATCATACTTGAAAAAAATAAACAATTTTAATCATGTAAATAAGTATCATACAAGGTTCTCATGTTCCATAAACACAACTACATGCGATCAAAATCAAGAATGACTACCAAGTATGCCAATTAAATTATTATGTTAGAATAACAAGTGCAATATAAATCCCCAAAATGAAAAAGGAACAAAATAACTCAAGTTTGTTGATGAATAGACTTTATGTTCATGAAGTAATTGTCACTGAAACCTTACACACATGTTTATTTTCCCAAACTAATTAGTAATGATTCATATAAAAATTTCTAATTGTGTTGTTTCCTAAAGAAATAAAATACCACATTTGATAAAAATTTATCTCAGCTTGATAATTTCTAAATTATCAAATTACTACAAATTATTTTTTTATCCACTTTTTCTTTAGAGTAAATTATAGTTCACATATACTTATAATTTTATCTCCCTTGAATAATCTTGGATGAAAAGAATCATTCATATTATTATTTGTCATGATTTTGGGTGATTATCATTTTAATATCCTTTTATCCAACCATTTATCTAAAAGTTTTATTTCAAAATTTACACATGAATATAGATGATGGAAAAAAATTAATTCCTACATTGAATTATCACTCTCAAGTAATAAACATATAAAGAGGAAAGTTGGGTGAGGGTTCATTCATTCTGAAAAAATAGATGAAGAACTCATTTATCTCAAATAAAGAATTAGTAATCATGAAAAAGGGAAAATTTAGAGATATTTGGAATCATATTATTATCCAAAAATGATGTCTGTAAGTGTTTGAAATTTTTAGAACAAAAAACCATATACATGTTCCCAATAACGAAAAGACAAATTAAATATCATCATTTTATTTTTTTTAAGTGATTCAAAATAGAAGATTTCATAATTTCTATATAAATATGATTCATAATACTTAAACAATCAAGGATTTAATTCTCTTGATTCTTATCATTAAAAATATTTAAATACGCATTATAGGATATTTCTATGGAAGAAGAAGCTAAAAAGGAGGTAAAAATTAATTTTCTCCCAAAAAAGGTGTTTCTTATGGGTGATAAGGTTTAACAATACACATCTTATGGTTGTTACATAAGGATATAATTATTTACCCTTAAACAAGTCCTAAACCTAGGATTACAGTTACATAGTCCTACCTTTACCCTTACACGACCTTTAAAACCTTTAGATTACCCTTACAGACACTCTGATTTACCCTTATGAAAAAGGTTTACCCTTATGTAAGAAAAGGAAACCATGGAAATACCTGTATGCATAATTGAACTACCCTAACATAGTACATGTTAACCCTTACACAATTCATGATGCCCTTATACAACATATACCTTACCTTTACACAAACCAGGATACCCTTATGCAGCTGCTATGTAATGTATTTTTTATACATTTCTACATCTTATTTGTTGTATTAATTATGATTTTCATGTTTAAGGGTTCATTGAATGGGGGGTTTGGGAAAATGAATAATTTTGAATATAATTTAATTCATTTTATTTTATTTATTAAAATGAGTTATTTTTTCAAGTGATAAAATTAAATGGTTCTTTACTCTGAGTTCTCATTTTTCAAAACAATATTTTTAGTTTTATAAGTTTTTATTATTTGAAGACATAGGTGTGTATGTTTTTTGTAGTTTTTGATATATAATTTCTAAAAAATTTCATTATTTAATTTTTTATGAATTATACATAACAATAATTTTATTTATAATTTATAATTTTTTGGTTTTTTATAATTATTATGATTTTTTAAAATTAATTATTTCTTAGTTTCATGATTTTAATATAAATGATTTTTATTGGAATTAATTTTTTCTCATTAAAAATTTAAGTGATTAATTTTGGGTCAGAGTTAAGTTTTCAATGGAATATTTTATTTTCACTAAATTACTATTTTTTTTATATTAGAGAATCTATAGAAAGAAAATTGAGAATGTTTTTTACTGACCATAAAGGGCTGTAAAGATATTTATCATGTTTTACTGGATTTAAAATTTTCATAAGAAATTTTTTATATCAATATAAAGAATAGAAATTTAATCACTTAATTGAAATAATGTGTGAAAATATTCCAATATAATGTTTCCACACTAATATAATTCCAACCTACGACATCTTATAAAAAGAAGTGATGGCATGTGAGCCACAATTGAGAGATCCTCTACTCATTTTTGTCCACAAGAGACTGGGGGTAAAAGTCCACGAATGAAGAAAAAATGACAACACCCTCGTAATACAAGTGACCATAAGATTCAACAAAATTGAACATTAGGTTGGAATTTTATGCGACCATGAGGAGTTTGTCCAATCACTTTTGTGACTTCATGAACAACGATCCCACTATAATGGGAAGATTTACTAGAATCTTTCCAGTCTAAAGTAGAAAGAATCATATAAAAAATGAAATCGAACTAGCTAGAGCACTAATTAGATCCATTTTCGGAGAACCCGATATCTTTAACTATGATATTTAAATAATTTAATTAAACCAGGACTATTTATTGGTTTAGATGACATATAATGTTATGTTGGATCTTCTACCTGAAGATAAAACACAAGCTTGGTCATGGATGGGAATCGGTCCATCAAGAAAGAAGATTGTAAAACCTAATGAAAGTTTTCTGATTGATGGATTACTATATAGATTAATCTTAACCCAAATACACTATAAATGATTAACCAACTCATTAGATATGTTGAGGCCAAGCATTTCCTATCTTAAACTTATTCTAAAAAGTTGTAACTGGATTTTATGCTAGAAGAAGAATCTGAGTTGAGTCACCCATAAAAATTGAGGAAGGTAAAACATAGGGGAATAAATTGATGTTGAATCCATGTGAACCATGAAGAACCTACCGACATAGAAAGTTTCCCTCCAAGTTTGAAGGAGGATAATGTTCACTTTTTTTGGTGGTGTACCAATGTGAAACAAGTAGCACCATGAGAATCAATTGTGGATGATGGATTGAAGACATTATTGATTGAAATATCTATTTTTAGGTTTAATTTTTTATTGTGGACCTTGATATTTCCAAAAATATAGTTATTAACTATAAGGAGGATACCCAAATTTTATTTATCAAAATTACTCAATAAGGGGACTTGAAATTTTATAGAACTTATCAGAGTGAAATTGATCTTATTGATAAAGAAACCTCAATAATGGGCATCAATGTTATTCAATGATCATTATTTGGAATCTTTGGGTATTGGGTGTGAATCTAATAAACCATAGGTCAAGAAATACGAAATGATTCCATGAGATTTTTTTGGTCAATAGATCAAATATTAAGTCGGTTCCTATTCATGTTTATAACTAGTTATTTCAATATTTTAATTTTATGAAGTCATGATTTCAAGTTTATTGAAGATTAATTAACTCAATCATGTAGAAAATGATGATCCCTTGTATGATGACCAATATGTTTTGTTCATTATATATTTATGTAAGGGTCAGTGAATGGTGTCGTAAGGGTATAAATATGCATTGGGGTAGAGAATTGATGTATATATGTATATAGGTGTGAATTTAAGAAAGTAATAGAGAATTATAGAAATTTAATAAACATGGTTGAGAATAATAAGAAATTTCAAGCTCAAGAATTTTTTTTAAAAAATAATCATCATTGAATGAAAATGTGAGCACAAATTCAAAGAACTCATTTAGAATATTTTGAGGATTTATGAAGATTGTTGATATTTTGGAGATAGGGATGCATTATAGGAGAACTATTTGTTAAATAATTTCACATGAGGAACCTGAGGAAGAATATATATATTGATATCCTTTCCATGTGAAGACCATTAAGGAAATAACATATATTTTTTTGTGAGCGGACTGTAATGGTTGGAATTAGTACACAATTTAAGGAATGTTCCAGAGAATTAACGGGTAGTGGATTCCCATGAGGCATAAGGGATAAACATTGATCATCTTACCCAATAAAAAATAATATCCATCTATATTAAAAATATAAGGACTATTCCATTCCATTATCTCTTGGATCATTGATCATCAATACAGCAAGAAAAAGAGATATGAGATAAAACAGAGGATGGAGTGCACTCAAAGGAAGAGGGTAGTAGTGTTTGAGATAGAAAAAGAGGCTAATCACACTAGAGAAGCTTATTATCCCTCCTCTTATTTACTATTTCACAACACTGAGATGTTTTTAATGATTTATATTGTTTTTATGCTTCTAAAATTTGTAACTAAGTATATTAGGGGGTTTTATTAGATGTATTGATCTTTAATTAATTCAATTTTTTATTAAATGTAGGTTAATAAAGGATGATTTCGGTCTTTTTTATCTAGATATTTGATTTTATATTCCTCTCAATAATATTTTCAGACTACTCTATTATCCTATAATATAAGGTTAGAGTATCTTTTTCATTTGAAACCACAATTGAAGTACTAAGAAGGAATTTTTTTTGTTATACTCTTATCCATGAGGAAGTATCTTCATCTGGGCTCCATTAGAGATAATAGTTCTCAAGTGAGATTTCTAGTGAGGTTGATTTATCTAATGGAAGTTATACATTTCATTCATATGTAATTGAATTCATTACTACTATGGTTGATTCTATAAAATTGCTCTGAAATATACATCATTTCCATTTGATCTAGTTCCCCTAAATAAACCAATTTTCTTGTTTCCCTCTCAATTTTTTTGGTTTCACCTCTCTCCCCACACATTTATCCATCACTCCAGATTTATTTCATAACTTCATGCCCTACACCCATTTTGATCACTTTTTTTATATTTATTGTATTTTTTTAGTCTATGCAACATATACTTTTTTTATGTTTATTACAATTAATCTAGTGTATGTAGGTTTATAAATAATTAATTTCTGCCAATCCTAGTTGGAAAACAAGGTCTTGAACATTCACATTTTGGCACTGTTTTCTAGGGAAGGCAAATGTTACCAAGTCCAAAAAATCAAAATATCAAAATATTTAAAAATAATAATAAAAAATAATAAAAAATAAGGAATTTATTTTTAATAAAATACAAAAAATTAAAACTATTTTAAAAAATATGAAATTATTTTACAATTATATTAAAAAAAGAGAATATTATTATTCAAGAATTTGGAAATACAAATCTAGATGTGAATATACTATATCCTAGAAATCAAGTAACTGATATTCCTAGATTAGGGTGTTTCTATTTCCATTAGTGTATATTAATCGTTCATGCATAAGGATTATTCATAGGTTTAAGAACTAATATCTTAAATAGTATCATATTTCTTTATTTCCTTCCATCAATTCTCATCTTATTGACGACTCACTTATATTCCTTAAATATTTCTATAGTTTAATGCAATATTAACCTCTCTATGGGTTGAGTGATAAGGAGATTATAATGAGATTGTGTCCATTATATCTCATGGTAAAGGCTTGGATTTGGTTCCAAAATAAAGATGAGGTGATTTATGACACCTGATATTATCTATTTAGTTCACTATTTCCAAATTTTATACTAGGAACACAACTATAGAAGTTAGTCCCAAAATACCCAGATTTTTTAAAGAATATAGAGATACCTTAAATAAGACATGATATAGGTTTATAGGCATACTTATGAAGTTTAAAATTAACTATTAACTCCCAATATTCTTATTGAACCTTTTTAAAATAGTTTCACACAACACAAATAGAATCTTGTGTGTCATTTTAATGGGAGTAATTTTTCAGATAAGATAGCTCATTTGCATAAATTAATTTATTATTATCTTTACAAAAATGATTAGAAAATGTATACTAGGAAGAGTTTTATTTATATATATGAAACCAACCATTACGATGCTATATTTTATAATGAAAACACACTTATTGAGTAATGAACTAATTGTCAGATGTATTTTCACACTCAAAAAAATATTCCAAATTTTTGATATGTCTACCCATCCTGGGCAGAGTGCTCAATATACAGATTATAGGGTTAGGAAATATGTATACAATGAATCATTATAAAATAAATTTAAAAATGGTTACAAAAAATCAAGTAGAATTTTCTTAAAAAAACCATGGGTCACAAAAAAACATGATTCTACCCTTATGCACCGAAATAAACCATGGAATAATGTTTAAAACGTTGAAGGGAATTAAAATTCAAAATGTTAATTAGAGGCACTTTTTATGTCATTTATTAAAATAATTTATTCTCAAGATTAAATAATTTAAAATCTTCAAACTCAGATGTGCTAAATGGAAAGGGATTAAATTCATTGGTATAAGGGTAAGCTTCTAAGTACATTAGTTTTGAACGTCTGGGATAATTTTATGGTTATAACCACTTGAAGTGGCCTAAAAAATAATAAACCAATGAGGGTGTTACCTTTTGAAAAATTAATTGTTCATTTTACGGAACATAAGAACAAGAAAATGGGAAATTAAAAATCCAGAATTATATTTAGCAAGGTCCAACCTGAACAAATTGATAATCCCACATTGATAAGATAAAGAAATATTGAAAATGAAACTGTAATTGATTAAGGAAGGTTGGAATAATGATATATTTTATGAGGAGATAACTCAAATTTTTTTAAAAAATTATTCCATGGTAATTCCATTTTTTATAAGAGTGCATAAAAATGATGAACTTAACTACATGAGGTTCCTGTAAATGATTAGAACCTTTAGCATAAAAATTAATTTTTTGGGAAGCCTTGGATAAAATTCCATCATATATAAAAGTTACCAAGAGGGTTATAGATAATAATAATGATAAGAATAATTGGATAAAATCAATATTATTAATGATATTAACAAAGTTATTTTGAAAAATATTTCTCAAATTTTGAGGGACACAAATAAATGTTTTATTCAATGTAAAATTGGAGAAAGTGGGAAACTGAAAGTTTTGTTAGACTTGGGAGTGAGTATAAACCCAATTCTATACACCATATTAAAAAAATGGATCTTATGGATGTAAAACCAACTTATGTGTGTCTTAAACATGTTAACTGGTCACTAACCCATTCCTATAGAAGGGTTAAAGTCTTATTAGTCTGCGTAGGGAAGCTTAATTTTCCCACATATGTTCTAATTATTGAAATGAATGTGATGAAAATTTATAGTCAACTTTGGTAGGTCATTCTTTAATTCATGGGGTATTGTAAATGATGTGTCCAAAAAAAAATGTAACCTCAAAGCTATTGATGATGTTGCTGAAATATTTTTTTAGGGAAACAAAAACCTGAGTTTAGTTTTGACCTAATTGAAATTTTTGAGAATGAGTGATTAAAATTGAGGTAATATTTGGGTAAGGTTCTTTCCCTCTTCCGCTCATAGATAATATCATTCCTCATACCATTGATAGTATTTATCATTATTATCTACACCCCCTCAGTCAATTTTTGAAATGTATGTTACATTCATTAATTAAATTCTAGATTCAAAACAAAAAACCATTTTATTAAGTTATTGAAACCTATTTATGAGTGTTTCCAATAGGATATTGAGAAATTAAAAGTATAAAAAGATGATTATAGTTTTGGATTAAAACCATCTAAAAAGTTCAATAATTTTCAATTGTAACGAATCAATTTTCATGAAAACCTCTCACTTTCTATGAATAACTCTATGATTTCTGAAATGAAACTTTCTTTTGAAAAATTCAATTATTTTGATTAATATGAAGAGTTAAGAGAATATATATAGTGATCTAGATTTTATTCCTTACTATGGGAATCTAATGATCTATTTTAACTAAAAGCTATTTTTTCAATTAATAATAAATCTACTGAAATTTGAACTCTTACTTTTGAGTTGTTGAATCTCCTAAGTGTGGGGGATCAAATACAGAATGTTTTTGGTAATCATACTAAAATTTCAAAAAAATTTCTTCAAAATTTTACCATATTAGTGGGACTCTTGGGAAAATACTCATAGAATCTAGAATTTTAGAAATATTAGGAAACTTTCTGTAATGGATTTAGCTGAAAACACTAAAATTAAAATAATTAATAAAACATTCACCCTTAATGATTATTGATAGAATTTGGGGGTGTAAGTCTGGATGGAGACATAAAATTTATCTCTACATGGGATAAAACACCCTTTTTTAGTTTATTCTTTTAACTTTACTTTCAAATAAATGTATCCATATCCATTTCATTCCATCTATTTAATTTTGTTGTCTTCCTTGGATTGGTCAATAATAATTTTTTTTTATTCACAATGAAAAAAGGAGATACATACTGGAACCTATTGGAAGAAACCTCTAAAACTCAAATATAGTTGCATTTTATATTTAATTTCATAATTAAAATTTAATTTCATCTATTTTAAATTTTATAGGTACTTTAATTGATGACCCAAGTATCTTTAATAAAGAAAACAAAGGGGGATTCAAGTAGCTTAAAGATAAATATTATAATCTTATTTAATAGGAGAGTTTTGATTTTTTTATTTTTCCAATTAATACTTCATGTTACTTCAGATTATATCTAAATTATGTGCCTTGATTTTCTTTTATAAATTTTTAATTTGATTTTCATAGCTAGGTGTCTACCGTTCTTGTATCTATAGTGTTAAAAAATAAATCTGTGATGAATTTCAAATCATGATAGAACCCTCATACAAACAATTTCTATCATTTCTCATCATCCATCTATTAGAGTTTAATTGAAAATTATTTTTTCCATTAATTTCCAATAAAAACATTGAATTTTCAAAAAAAACGTTTTTATTACATGTCTCAAAAATGAATTTATCGAGTATTCTTATAAAAACATAAAAATACATGACATGTGGACTTGTTAACACATTTCTTATGGAAATTTTCTCCCAATATAGGACATAACATTGGGACAATGTTGGGTTTTATGCATTATAGAGTAGGTTCTTTCAATATACCCTAGCTTTGTTTCAATATTGTACACATAAAAAGACCCTAATTTATTCAAAATTCCTCCCTTTTGAGCCTCATTACAGAATGTTTGAAAATAAAATATATTCTTTTTTTCTAAATAATTAAGAGTTTTAGTTAATATCCAAGTTCTAAAAAACATATTCAATGTTTTTAGCCTAAGGTAAAATGGATATGATCATTTTAGGAGATTTCACCAACTCTAAAGTTAATAGAATTACATGATTTTTTGGTGATGTTGTATATAGTTGAAATGGAAATAATGTTTTTGATCTTTCAAAAGGAGTGTAATATAATAGATTATTTTAGAATAGGAATTAAAAAATGGGGGAACATGAAGTATAAACATGGACCTAGGGGAAAACCCTTTTTTAAACAAACACCATGGGGAACCAACTCAAATGATAATCACAATTGTCTTTTGAATCTTAGGTAAAATGAAAAGTTGAAATCCCCCAGTGAATCTCTAAGACAATAGTCATTGGGTGTGTTGTGTAAATAAAAAAAATTACTTTAGTAAATTCAATAAGTTGTTTCATAGTTTTATGCACAAATACATGGTTGTGAGAAATTAATAAAGTGTCTAGTTTTCAAAAATGAGTTCCTTATATTGAAGAGAATATTGATCCAGAATTAAGAATGTGAAAGTTGACTTTTAAAATTATCATTTGAGATGAATCAATGATGTTAAAAAAGGATATTTTATTTTTAGAACTTAGGGAAGAGTTATAATTAATGGTTCCTTTTGGAGAGGTTTTAATTATATATAAATATAACATATCCCACTCATATAACTAGGAATTTAAAATGGATTAATTTTTTATAGATTGTAATAATCACATAGGAGGTATGAATTTTTTTATCAATTGATGGTTCTGTGATTTTCTATAATTCTAGTTTATTAACTCCTACCAAAGTAGGATAATCATTTTTTTGGAGTATGTAAATAAATAAACAAAATTAATTGAATTTACTAAGACTGAATTTGAGTGATTTTTTATCGCATGTATTTGTTACACTTTTCCATATATATTTTGTTATTTTTATAGAGATTTTGATGGGAAATTTTTCATTAATTTAAAAATTTGTGATAAATTATTAAATGTGAATAAATGATAGGTATTGGGATTTTAATTATAAAAATTACTGATTTTTTGAGTGAAAAAGTTCAATGGTTCCTTACTTTTAGTGTTCATTTCTTGGAACATTTTTTTTATTTTTTAGTTTTTATTCCTTGAAGATACAATTGTTTATGGTTTCTAGAATTTTTAGCATATAATTAATTAAACAATACTTGATTTATTTTTTAATTAATTGTCCAGAACAATTTTCTTTTTAATTTATTATTTTATGTTTTTTCATGATTTTGATGTCTTTTAATTAATTATTTAATAGTTCCATGAATTTAATATTTATTTTTATTGGATTGATTTTTTCTCATTAAAAATTAAAGTGAATAATTTCATGTAAAAACTGAGTTTTCTATTGAATATTTTATTTAAACTGAATTGGTATTTCTATATTTATGCTATAAACTATGGAAAAAATGTAAATATAATAAAGTTACCACAAGGGAAATCCACTGTCACTTATGTGACCAAAAGAGAGAAAATTGAACCAACTACAAGCCAATAAAATATACCAGAGAAATAAAATTGAAAAAGAATTGTACTAACCACAAATGGAAATAAAGATACTAACCGTGTGGGATTTAATTTCATGTTTCCACAAGGCTGAAATTTTAATTGAATGAGAATAATGGACATATTGTCACTTAATTGACCACATGTGTGGAAATATAGAAATATCATGTTAACACATTGATAGAATTTTGATGCTTATTGTCTATTAAAAACAAGTGACCACATGTGATCCATTTGTTACTATGATTCAACTCATAACTGATCGCAATAGGTTGAGCAGAAGTGACAGTAGTCTGAAAATAAGTGACGACACCCCCGAAATACTAGTGACCCCAAGACTAATAGAACTGAACATGAGGCTATAAGATTTTGTAACCATAGAGAGATTATTTGAACTATTATGTAAACACATCAAAAAATCCCACACTATTAAGAGAATATGAAGTAAAATATTTCCTTTCATTAGTACAAAAATTAGAAGAATTAGAAGAACCCAAACTGGATTTAGCACCGATCTAGTCTATAATGGGAGAATCTAAGATATGAAATGTCTATATTTTAATACTTTCTTAATTTCAATGAAGGTTATCTGTGACAACGACATGATATTTCTATGTGGATCTATCACTTGAGGATAAATCCCTTTCTCAATTAGGTTTGGGAATTGGTACATAGAGGTTGAAGACAAAACAACTGAAAGAATTTTGACATATTGAAGCAAACCACCATAGTTGAAACCC
This sequence comes from Viscum album, assembly GCA_963277665.1. Lineage (NCBI taxonomy): Eukaryota > Viridiplantae > Streptophyta > Magnoliopsida > Santalales > Viscaceae > Viscum > Viscum album. Next base: position 18,870,303 of record OY728159.1, on the reverse strand, counting down.
AATATAAATCCACCATAGACGATGACCAAGCTCAATGGAGATTCTAAGGCCGATCAATACCTATCTATAACTTCCAAGGAAACTATGTAATTTGATCCACTGTTAAAAGATGAAATAAAGTTAACACACTCATAAAAATAAAGATATCCCAATTATAGGGGATTAGATAATTACAAATCCAAGTGAACCATAAAGAACTTATTGAAATAGAAAATTTTCCACCAAATTCAAAGGATTTAAAAAATCTCATTTTCTGTTACTAGTGGACCAACATGAATCTGACATGCATCATGAGAATCGATTTGTATTGAATTTTGTAAGGCTTGATTTCTTAAAATCAATTTATTCAGGTTTGATTTATTTGTTGAGTTTTACCTTGATATCCTTAATGATATTGTTGAAAAGTCCAATAGGATGTACAAATCTTGTTCATTGAATCGATGAGGGGAATCCTGTTTTTTCCCTTCTCTGAGTGGAATTGATATTTCTAGTTAAGGCAACTTAATAAGGGTAATCACAATACTCAAATGATCACGATCTAGCAACTTTGGAGACTTGGTGAAAAGAGGATTAACCCAAGGTTTAAAACTAGGTTTTTATTTTCTAATCATGAATAGAAAGTAATGGAGGAATAAAATGAGACGAAAATTGGGCTTTATTTGACAAAGAAAAAATATTAAAAAAAACTCCATCTCTATACCTATATATCTACAAATGTATATCTCTTGGATATATATTGGATTAAATAAATATATATTATATTGAATATGGTTTTAAGAACCTCCCATGTCCCTCCCCAAATAGCCATGGTGGGAGCTATCATGTTTGACCAAACTCCCACCAATCCCTCCACCAAATCTAGACTTCAAACATTGAAGCCACCTGAACCTTTGAAAACTCCCATGGATTCCATAGGAATAATTGGTGTACATGTATAATGTGAATCATCCATTTTGGATATAATTATTTGGTGAGGTAGGTTCACCAAACACCTAAATGACTGGTAGAAAAACACTACCTTAATTCTCCCCCTCCAGTTACAATCTTACGAGGCATCTACTATGTTCTTTCCTCTCTCAAGAGACCACCTTTTTCAAGAAACCCATTGGGTTCTACATCATGTTGATCTTCAAAAGTCTCATCAAATATTGATCCATCACTTTTCATTCCGAGTGAGAGTGATGTTGATATTCTTCTTGAAATCCTTCTAGATCCACATTATCAATTAGTAATAGGTACTCTGATACTTAATATTTTTTTTGATTGAATCATTCCTCGTGAAGATCTTAGAACATGTGAAATGTTAGGTTTTGGAGACATAACATAACTTATATATTATGATGGGTCTATAACTTCTTATGTAGAGGAATGCGTCTCCCTCTTCTCAATATTCTCCTCCACTACCTCCTTGACCACTACCGATGATCTTCCTACACGTCCTCCTCTTCATTAATAGGTTATAATTGTATAGGTGTTAGATCAGGAATTGATTCGTCAACACTTTACCTTCAATACATTCTATTATTTTTAATTTCTTCAATCATTTGGTTCTTAGGTAATACAAAATCTCTACTTCGGATCACCTTCTTTAACTTTGGGTCCCAAATCATGTATCTGAAATCATCATCTCCATAGCTTATGAAGATACGTGGCATAGATATCCCATCTAGATTCTTCCTAAACAAAATTGATACATGTGAAAATTACAAACATCAAAATAATATTAAATGATAATAATAGGTATGATTACTAGACCATCACTTATGTGGAATATCGAAATCTAGTGGGACCGATGGTGATCTATTGAGTAGGTAGCATGCAACCTGAAAAGATTCCCCTAGAATCGCTTTGGCATCAAATCCAAACTCATCATTCTTATGGCATTATACATGATGGTTATGTTCATCCTTTCTTAAACTCTATTGTGTTTTGGGACGTGATATATCATCCTCTCAAGTTGGATTTATTGACTCTTACAATATGCATCAAATTCATAGGATATGTATTTTCCTTGGTTTTAAAATGAAGACACTACAGATTCCTTCCAGTTTCACATTCTACCATGGTGTGGAACATATTGATGTAGTCTAGTAGATGGTCCTTTATCTATGAGATGAACAACAGTACCATTCGAGACACGTCATCAATAAAGAATAAGAAATATTTGTTACCTCCTAGTGAATCCACCTCCATGGGTCTGTATACATCAAAGTGCACTATATCTAGTAACTTTTATCTCCTTGATTATGTATTATTTAATGAGACTATATACCAACTCACATACAAGTAGTATTTTCAAGGATCATTTGATGAATACTTGTTAATAATGATGAATTTCTTCTTCATTAGGGTAGATAACCCACTTTCACTCATATTTCCATGTTTCATATTCCATATATTGGATGAAATCTATCCTTAAACTATATAGAGGATATCTACACACATCTTCACTTTATTTTTTAACAACATACCACATACGTTTCTTCTATAAATTAATATGGCCACTTTTTTCATCTTCCATGCTCTATTACTGAAGATGTTGTCATAGCCCTATCCATTAATGGATATTCTTGATAACATGTTGATCTGAAGAATTGGAACATGCCGAACATCCTTTAGGGTGACTTTTTATCCAATGTCCATCTTGATGTTGATATCACCCATGCCAACAATATCCATTGAACTATAATTCTATATATTGATTTCACTAAAGTCACCAACTTCATTAGTTATGAAATTCTGATGATGTGGAGTGATGTGGTACGATACAAAAGTATCAACACACATTTGTGTCACATCCTGATGTATGAAATCATATCATTTATCTACATTTATAGAAATGAACAAAATCTCTAGTGATTATCACATGTCTGTATAATCATATTCAGGATTAAAATCATCTGCAAATTCCCATTCCGATTGAGATTGAGCATGGTTGAGGATACTTAGCATCGTTGTTTTGGCTCACATGTGTGTATACATTTATTATTTTTTGGTTGGTAATTTGGTACTTTTTTTATAGAAACATCTCAATGTTCTCCATTATGTGTCCCTTCATTCCAAAATGTTATCATTTGTATGGTGTCCTCCTTCCATATATGGACCATCCTCTACTCTATCTTCATCCTCTGATTCATGAAACATTTCATCCTCCTTTTTGTCTCCTCACTTCTCTAGGACAAGATCTTGCATCTATTTGTAACTCACATCCTTCTATTCAGATTCCTTATTAAATGGTGCATCCTTAACCATTGTCATGGTAAGTTTTCCTCTCGGTTCTTTGTTGTTGTGTGAGATAAAAAGTGTATCCCATCTATCAGGAAGTGTGAAGAGTAAGTGGTTTTTCCTAATCTTCATCATTCAGAGTCATAACAGCAACCACCAATTGACTCACATGGGTTTAGAACACACTAGTGTGTTCTGTTATAGAGCTTCCACTTTTTATCCGAAGATTCATCAAGCACTTCAAAAATATGATCCTTTTCTAAGAGATCTCTGACTGGTATGTATTTACCAACATTATCCAAAGTTGGTATGTGTCAGTTTCTTGTAATGAATAGTGATAGATGTTGTGATAGATCTATTGGTGGTATTTAATGGTTATTTTACAGCCCACCTTCTTTCACTCATCTTATTTGGTGGCACTGAGGTTGACTCCTTAATTCTCAATGGGATCAAAAATACCCTTATAAATAAAGATATATTCCATTCTAGACATCCAAATGGATTATTTCTATGAATTCATCATGATCGTCCCGTTTGTAGATGGTCCCTGTATTTATTTTTAATTTTTCAACAATTGGTGTAGAATTTGGGAAAATGGTGCTCACTATAGTGCCCTAAATGGTTGAAAATTTTAAATCGACTCTTGAATTGTCAAAATCAGACACCAGTTGATCAACATAGGACCAAATCATTGAAAATAGACAAGAAAATCTGATGACATGACATTGATTTATCCCACTAGAGCAGCTTCTAGAATATCACTGAAAATGTCGTCAGCACCTGAATAATCAAGTATTATATGGAAAGTGAGTATTATAGCACCACATGTTTGACAAAAATACAACCAAGACTAGGAATATAATTTTACATCTGTTTATGTTTTTTTGTGCCATTTTAATCAGATCAACATGATCCTTAAGAATATTCCTTAAAAATGCGATTCTGGACAACTTTAATTTTCTAGTCACTGGAAACTTTTTACCACTCACTACCATTTCTCCAAAACCTCCTCTGATACCATTATTGAGATTCACTAATCATGAATATAGAATAATGGAAGAAGAAAATGGGATGAAATTTCTATTTATTTCATGAAGAAAAAGTCCTAAAAAAACATCCACTCTACACCTCTCTCTGCAAATATATCTCTCTTGGCTCTCTCCTCAGATGCATTAGGGAACAATTTGCTCGAATATGATTGTTACAAAATCCCATGGCCCTCCTTATATAGACATCATGTGAGGTTTCATGTTTAACACAACTCCCAAAAATCCCTCCACCAACCTTGGACTTCAAACATGGTATCCACCTACACCTTTGGTAACTCCCATGGCTTCTAAAGGAATAATTGCTGAACATGTAGAATGTGAAGCATCCATTTTGGATATCAAGGGTTAGTGAAGTTGTTCTACCATCCACCTGTAAGTAAAATTGAAAAATACTCCATCAAAAAGTGGATTGATAAAATAATAACGCTCTTGAATCTATGTATGGTTTTGATGCTTTGAATTCATATTGAATTTTAAAAGGAAGATTCTAGAGATTTAAAGAGTATCGGGTTCCTAGGAAGTAGAATGGAGAACCATTATTCATATTTCTCGATCCACAATACCATCCATCTCTATTCCACATCCAATAACCATTCAATTCCATATTCACCTAGATTATCAATCATCCATTTACCATGTAAGGGACCTAGAAGTTGAACCAGAGGTTGGAGCACACATTAAGTAGGAGGGTTGTAGTGTTTGAGCTCTAGGAAGAGGAAAATCACACCATAGGAGCTTCTTCTCCCTTTTCATATTTCTGGTTTTACAATACCCAATTTTTTTGGTGAACTATATTGAATTTTCTACTTCACTAATGTGTAACAAAGTAGTTTAGGGGTTCCATCACATGGATTTATATATAAATTATTCTATATTTTCTGTAATTAGGTTAATAAGTATTAATGATTTATTTTTATCTAGAGAGTTCATTTCCTATTATTTATGATCTTCCTTTCACTCTACCCCAAGTATTGATAATAGAAGGGTTGGGTATCTTTTTTCCTTAGCATAGACAACCAAATTATTGATCTGGAAAAGGTTTTAGTAAACTATTATCCATGAGGAATAATCATAATCTTTGGTTCTATTAGAGATAATAGTTCTCAAGATATATCTATGGTGGTGTGAAATATCTGAGGCTAGTTAGGAATTTTATTCCCCAACACTTGACTTCAGTACCTTTCTGGTTTATTTCATGAATGAAAACTGAAATTTAAATAAATTTCATCCGGTTAAGTTCCCCTTACTAAATCAATTTTCAAGTATCCCTATCCATTTTCTAAAATTCATTTATGTTCACAAAATTTACTCCATCAGTAAACATTCACTTCTGTACTTCATGCCCAACATTATTTTTGTTCATGTTTTGTATTTTTTAAGTGTTTTTTGTCTTCCAATCTATAAAACATGGAATTATCTATGGTTCGACCCTTATTACCACAATACTTATGTTTTTGGGTTTATAAATAAATTCGTTAACTTGATCTTAGTTCACGTAATAGGTTTCATGTAGATATAAATGCATACATTACCATTACACTAGCAAGGTGACCCTTACACAACGCATTCCTTACCCTAATTGAAGAAATGATACCCTTATGTGGTGTATACCTTACCATTATATGGAACTACAATGACCCTTAAGCAATGCATTATTACTTTTATGTATTTATAACTACCCTTATGTAGTAATGGGACCAGTGGCTCTACCCATACAAAACTACTGTTACCCATATGTAACATTTATAAAAAGGGTGTTACAATTAAAAAAGGTCTATAAAACCCACATTACCCTTACGTAACACCATAAATCCATATATAAGGGTGATTTTTATTGAAAAATAGTCTTTTAACATTAAAATTCTTATAATATACAAACAAAATAAGGATTAAGGATCAATAAAAAAATGATAATATTTCAGTTCCCCACTAATAATGGCTTCTCATCCTTGAGAAGTTTCTCTAGTCGTCTGCCTCGAACAACTCAAACTACTAATCTCAAACATCAGACTTCCACTCCTATATAACCTCCAAGATCCTTATATGCTTTAACTATATCTATATAACTAGAACCATATTCCTCCTCAATACCTTATCACTCCATTCAATAATCCACATTGAATTCTAATAATGATATTTATCTTTCTCCAACTCAATCTGCATACAGTATATAACGCACATAGTATCATCCATATACTTTAGGAGCTAAGAAACATGAGACACGTCATTCTTACCCCGGTAGAAAGAAGGAAGATACAAATGGTATTCCACCATCCCCACATTCTTGGTGATCATGAATGGTCTAAAAAACCACAATTCTAACTTCCCATACTTCCAAAAATGATGATTACGCAACTGATGTGACAATCATAAAAATATATGGTTACCAAAGGTGAACTCCAAGGTTATATCCCATGATATTCAAGTGATATCTACTTACCATGGGTGGTGATGAACCACTTATGAATCAATTTCACTCTAAAATATTTATACAGTACCAAACTAGTCCCCACATACACTACACCATCAAAATCATGCCAACAAAGAGATCAATGAAACGACCTTCTATATAGAGCCTTTCAAGGTCTCATCCGAATTGAATCCTTGTAATTATTTTTCTATGAAAACTAAGTAAAGGCTAGTTGAACATCCCATGCTCCACCAATGTTTATAATAGAATATCCACTAGTATAATTATCAATTACTCTAGTTGTTTATCCATCTGATGATGGGACATTGGGCTCAATTTGTCCTGATTCCCTAGGGATTTCTTCAAGACCTTACAAAAGCATGATGTGAATCATGCTTATATGTCTAAAACAATTCTGAAGGTAATTCCATATATGTGTAATATCTCACAGGAATATATCTATCCCAGATATATTACTAAGTGGTTCTCTCTAATTGGTAATAAGTGAGAAATCTTCATCATCCAATCAAAATCATCCAAACAACATCACGACTCCACAGGGTCCTAGGTAACCTCGTCACAATGTCTATTTTTACATACTATCTCTTCCAAATGGTCACTTTAAGTGGTTGTATAAAACCACCAGGATATTTTTTCTTGGACTTTATCCTTTGGAAGGCAAGGAATTAGAAAAAATGATTTATATCCCTCTTCATCCCCAGCCACCATAACTTTCTTGTGAAGTCATGTTATGTCTTATCACACTAGGATGTACCACACATCTAGATTTATGGAATTTCATTATCAAATCCACTCTGATAGAATCAGGGAATTTTAATCTCATATTCACAAGGACAACCTTTTTATCACCCAATGACCATATGGATATCGATTCACCAATAGCTAGTTGTTCTGGAATTAGATCACACTATGGGTCTGAATTATATCCTATAATTACCTGATCTACTAGAGAACACATGAACACCATAGTAGAATAATTCATTGATCCCTGATATACCTAAGCATCAATCCTCAACTCGGCCAACAATATCATCATGTTCCACTTCTCCCATGTAAGTCACCCACCAAGCTCCTGAGCTACATGCATATTATAGATAAGATTATATTCTATAACATTTCCTTTCCCAACTATATAATCCATATTAAAGTAAGATTTATTTATATACTATAACCAATTACTCTACATCAAATTCATGCCTCATTTCTTGAAGATATAATGAAGGATATTATGGTTAGTGTAGAAAAAAAAGTTGCATAAGAGATATTATCTCCAACACTTTAGAGTATGGACCATGACTGTCAGGTCCAAGTCTTGAGTAGGATAGTTACACTCATGGAATCAAAGATGACATGAATAATAAGAAATTACCTTCTCCTATAGTATCATTACTACTCCGAAAATAATGCCTGATGCATCACAAAATATATCACATATGATTACAGGACCAGGAAGTTTCAGTAATTAAGATGTAGTAAACATTATCTATATATTTGGAAATTCATCATCACAGTAGTCCAACAATTTTAACTTAAACCCCTTATTTATAAGTGAAATCATTGGTGTTGAAAATCAGGATATGTCCTGGATAAAAATTTGGTAATACCCTACTAATCCGAAAGGTCTTTTGATCTCAAACAAATTCTGGGGATATGTCCAAGAAATCACTACTTACACTTTATTTGGGTCCATGTATATAACCATATCATACACCACATGACCCCCAAGAACATTACTTCCTGAATCCAAAAGTCCCACTAAAATAAAATATCATAAATTAGATATGATTAAAGTGTAATCAGAACTATTAAATATTTCAAGATTGTTCCTTTAGTGTTAGTGAGAATATCAGGATTCCATCAATGAACACCATAATAGAATAGTATAGTTACCAATGGAATATAATATTCATGGGGTCAATGAAAACTACCGGTGTATTGGTTAAACCAAAAGGAATTAAAAAAATACTTATACAAACCCTACCAACTCTGAAACTAAGTCTTCTGAATTTCCTCCCCTCTAACCCACAGTTGATGATAACCCAAAGGATGTTTGAAATTAGAGAACCATTGGGATCCACATAACATAAAATATAATCATTACCAAGAGATGGATATCTAATCTTCATAGTCACATTCTTCCAATTTAGTTAATATATTCATTGACGAATACTACAATCCACTGTCTTAGTGAACAAAATTGGTGCAAGCATTAGTGAAGTACTCATCCTGATAAATCCCTTTAACTCAAAGTATTTTAGCTTCTCCTTGATCTCATTCATCTTTGATGTAGCCATAAAATTTTGGGGTATCAAAATAGGATGTGTATCAAAATGAGATCTATCTTAATGTCAAATATGGTATTAGAAAGAATTTTATTGAAGTAGTTCCGAAAGTATTCTTGTTTGAGATCAATGATACGGGTAATGTAGAGGGGGATTCTATTGATACTATCGAAAGAGACAATACCAACATCTATGTTTTGATCATTATAAGATGAATCATGTTTTTTAAAAGTATGAATGCTCCCAATTCCTATTCTCTAGTCATCATGTATCTCTCTCTTTTCATCGAAGAAAACAAAACATGTTACTGATAGAAATAAATGTGGTCTTGAATGATTATTATCCATGCCATGCTGAGGATCACATCAAAGATCATCATCTCAGAAATAATGAATTATCATAGATATTTATATCCAGTGATGATTATAAGACACTTTGGTCAATGAAGAAGAGGATCCAATTTCACGACCAATTGTTTATTTAGGGATTGTAACTTAGACGATAACTTGACTGGTAATTCCATTACAGAAATGACTTCTGTGGATCTGAGATAATGGGAAACTATATATGCATGAAAGTCACTAGATTGAGCTATCTATGCTCTAGAGTCTCTACTATGTCAATGAACCCCTTAATGATTTAAACACATTCCTCAGTATCATGAGGGCCTCTAGTCTCCCAGAAGGATGGATAATGATGTTTCAAAAAATAATGACATATTGACCATAGTTATTGAATCATATTTCTAGGACATGTTCTAAATGAACGAAATTTGGTTGAAGCATCCATGTGGCCTAAACCACAGAGTGTGTGTAGTGGAATTCTCATATGCACACTCCTACATGTCCAGTTGTAGAGAAAGACATCCTTCTACTAGAAGTAAAATATGACATCCTCCCTAGTGGAAGTATTTTGAACCCACTACATAAGTAGTACCATAAGACTATGTTTATGCGACATATTCTATAACACTATGAAAATTTTGGAATATAAATAGGTCCTAACTAGTCATTGTGACCATACAAGTTTCTCCAACATGTATACCCATAACCCAAGGTATACTCCTCCTAGAACTAACCTTATTCCCCATTCTGGTTCATTAGCCACAATCATTATATATATACTAACATAATATAATTCACAGTTCAACCAATTAATTCCAATATATATGTAACTAAAACATGAAAAAAATTATATTTCACACAACAAAGAAACTATCATGTAAAGATATCATAATTCATTGAATTTAATTAAATAAGAAACATACATTATAAAATAAGTGTATATACTGTATATAATCTTACTTGACTAATTGTGATGCATGAATGCATCCAAAATCACTTAAAAAACTCAAACAACAATCATGACCATGTTTACTTGGAGGTCCGTTACAGATGTACTTTCTAGGTACATAGAAACTCCCCGAACTAATTCTCAAATAGCTATCTCGTTTCTACCATGACATAAGTTAGTCCCGAATCAAGAAAAATAAAATTGGTTCTCTAATACCATTTTGTAATACCATAGACCAAACCATCAGGACTGAACCAAAGTGTTACATGACCTCATGCATGCCTCCCCATATTAAAGAGATTTTCCAATATTAGAAAGGATTTAGGTCTATTAGTGGGGATACTAAATACATAGTATCATTTCATGACACAAATAATTATTAAATTAATAGTATTATAAACAGTCAATGTAACATAAAGAAACTAAAATATGGAACACATGACATTCATGTAATAATTGTATTCAATGATGTAAAGCTAGAACAGAGTGATACAAGAAGTTGATAAATAAATAAATAAAATATTGGTTTACTCAAGGGTATTTCCCAATACATTACTAGATCATATAATATAAATAATTTATTTTAAAATTAATCCTGAAAAATGAAGTGTAAAATGGAAGATAAATCATTGAAAGATTAGTCATAATATTTGGTGAAACAACTTTAAAAAATATTTTTAGAAGGTAATGTAAATAATTTTAAAAAATATTTTTAATAATAAAATATGTAAATTATATATATTTAAAATATAGTAGATTTAATATATATGAAACATGGATAAGAAGAAAATACTTATAAAATATCCCCTCACAAACATCACCATGTTATAGTTTATGAAATAATAGGAATGGAACCCTAAATACATGAATATACCCAAGAAAATAAAGGATAAGGAATCATAAATAATATAAAGGAAATATATTTGGAATAATATAATGGTAATATATAGGGATATAGGTTAAAAGAGAACACAACCATAAGAATGAAAAAAAATGAATGAGAAAGACCCCTTATGAACATTGTCAAGTATGAACTTTAAATCGATAGGAATGGAAAGGGGACTAATACTAAATAAAAAATTTAAGGAAAATAGTATATTATATATTGAATACCACTGATATGTGATATATAAGGTGAAATAGGACATACAAAAATAATACTTTACATAAAAAGATATTTTTATGGAAACCCTTACCTCATGTAAGTATTTGATTCAATTGTCATCTAACATGATGAATAATTAATTAATTCTAAATAATTTATTAAAAATAAAATTATTCATTTAAATTTTATCTTTATTATTCATTTTAATTTATTTAATACAATTTATTATCCATTTACTAGACTGAATTTTCTTGGATCATCCATTTGAAGGTATTTTAGGTCGTCATTCCAAAAATGCATCAATGTAATGAAATTTTATAATGGTCACTATCCAATAACCTCCATTAGTGTTATATTAAAGTCATAAAGTCTTTTTATAAGTATATTAGTTCAATAGTTTTGTTCTCAATATTAATTAATTGAATATTTCTCAATAAGATTTTTTAATAATGTTAAAATGACTACGATCATTTACATTTACTAACATTTCTATCATCAAAAAATTATAAATTTATAATCAAAGAAATAGATTTATTTAATTATCAATATTATATTCAATAATTAAATTAATTTTTTTTATTATCCATCAAATTTATAAGTGAAAAATAATAACTCTGCATTCATACAAGTAATGTAAAATAACAAAAGTGAGGGTAGTTTTTAATAATAAGTTCAAATATAGGTAAAAATGACTAGATATTTGAGTTTAAAAAAACATTAATTTATAATTGAACTACTATTTTGAAATAAATTTTATGATTACTTATGATATTGATTTTTGTGAAATGAGAATTGATATAAAAGGATATAGATTTTGAAAATCGTATATTGACATCATAATGACTTATGAAAAAGGGTCTTATGGAATGGAATGATTAACATATCATTAATAAAAAAATTAATGGATTTGGATACAATGTATATATTTTCATGGAAGACAAAAAATAGTGTGTTCAGAAGATCATTAAGGAAACATAATTTAAAAAGAGAGATATTAGGGAACCCTTACCTTATTCTTTGAGTTGTCTCATTTAGATTGAGTAAAAGGCCTAACAAGGATCAAGTTTTCGCTATATCAAATCCTTAATATAATATTTATTGCATTATAGAGTTGGATTTCAGTGTACATTTTTTAAATTAATGATGCCTTTGATTATGATGAACTGAATAATGAATGGGTGTTTTATAGCCAAGGGGAATAGGTATCTTTGAATAAAATATTGATTATTTTATTATTTTGGATCAAGTCTATGAATAGTGTTGAAATTTAATACTTTTATTAGTGATTTATTAAAAATAGAGGCTTATATTTCATTTCAACACACCTAAAATTTAAATACACTTGAAAATGAATTTATAATGTATTGAATCAAATATTTTTTTTATTGTAAAAATTTTAATCTTTGGTTCTAAAAATTGGTATATTGTTTTTCATACTAATTATATAATCTTTAAATGCATTCCATTAATTATTAATTATATGTTATTTCCTAAAAATGGGTTTTCAATTTTTGACTCATATTTAGATCGTGATAATGGCATAAAACTTATGGTATATGTAAAAACTATGTTTTTAATTATTCACAAAAAAATTCATCCATTTTATTAGAATACAAAAAACCTTATTTTTATAAAAATAACAACAATTAACCCTAATAATATTTCTATTTTCTTATTCAAAATATAAATTCCTTTTTTTCTAATTTATATTCTAAATTTTGTAAATTTAACTTTTAAATAAAATCATATAAAATGTATAAAAAATTATGTTTGTCTAGAATAAATAAAATTATTTTTTCTCTATGTGATGGAATTTTTAATTGTTGTTATTACATAAATTTAAAATTAATTATAATTAATTTATTATACCTTTCAAACATATAAAGTTTAAAAAAACCATCTTTTAATTAATTGGAATTTATCATTTAAATAATTACTTAACAAAATAGATTTATTGCATGGAACGTTATACACAATGGTTAGAATACTTTATGAAGGAATATATTGATTTTATAATGACTATCATATCCAGATATAGTTTCTATTTTGTGATAACAATACAATATAAATATGATAAGCTAAATTTACAAATAAAAATAATTTTGACCTTTATTTCATGTATAGGTTCCCTATCAACTATGTTTAAAAGGGGGTTATCTAATAAATAATTAAAATGACTAAAGCCTGAGGAGATAAAGTAACAATACATGAATATATAACAATCATTTAAACACTAAAATTATTAAAATTTTATAAATGGATATTATATTATTATTTTGTGTTAAAATATTATTTAAACATTTATTTTATCATATTATTCACATTAAATTCCATATGACTTTAAAAATTAATACATTACATTGAAATTATATGCTATAATAATGTGATTGAAAAAAAATGTTCCATACTTTTTCAAAAATTTAGTATTCGATTTCTAAATTAATTTTTAAATAAAAATATGATAATAAAACTACAAAGTTTAATGTAGTCATCATAAAATATGATATGTGTTAAAAAATCATGAATTAAGTGAATTGGATTTTATGAAAACGTTTTGATAAATAATTATTAATTTTATAATTCCAATATAGTTTATGAATTATGAATACTTTATTATTAATATTCAATTATATGTTAATAATGGATACTTTATCAATAATAAATATGAAGAATAATATAATATTTCATGTTTTTAAGATAACTGATAAATAATTTATTTCAGATAATTTACTCATTACTTCATATTTAGGAATATATATATATATATATATTATGTTCATATTGTTAAAAAGATAAAATAAATTAAAATAATTTAAAATTTACATATATATTTTGAGGAAAATTTATAGAAATATTAATTGAAAATTTGGGACATGATATAGGGTCTCCTGTGCTGTAACACCTCCAGTTTTTTAAATTAATCCCTTTCAAATTTTAAATAATATTTTTTAACTATTTCATGGAGTTGGTGTTGAGTTTTGGAAATCTTTTATCCATGATATTGATATATGAAAAATATTAAATACATTAACTTAGGCATATGAATAATTTTTGAAATAAGGGTTTATCTCCAAAAATAAGAATTATAAAGAAAACACAAACATCCATTGAATTCAAAACGTTATTTTTTACCCTTAGCATGCAATAAGTTTTTTTTTAAAACTGGTTATTAAATTAGAGTGGATTTGTTGGAGGATTAAATAGAGAATTAATTTAGAATATTATTTCATTGTATATTCAATTCTCTAACCAATAATTTCTATCTATGGACAATTTCATGATAATTTTATAGGATTAGCCTATTAGTTCAGATAATTGAGAGGGAGTGAGAGAAACCCCGTGGGATAATATTTTAAAAAAAGAAGTGGAATTATGAATCGATGATTAGATTAAATGGAAGACATAAATGATAATAAAATTGATGGGGATCACTAGTGAAACCATCATGGACTCATTATTCACTATTGGTCAATCCAATCCTAATGTAGGGATTTTTATTTGATGGATTTAAACAATTTTTTTGTGATAAATTTAAACAAAAATTGATTATATTTAACTAATTTTGGGTTTTCCTATACATGTCCCTATGAAAATAATTTTTCCATGAATTAGAAATTTTGAGTATATTTTGTTCTATAATTTATTTTTTCTTCATAATCCCTTGGATTAAATCATAGAATACTGGCCAAGATTAACATGACCATATTTGGTTCCACACTTTTGTGTTTTGTAAATCTCTCCCTTCATTGTATGTGTCTTCATCACCAGTGCTTGTTTTCTTGGGTGGTTCGACCATTTTCGTTGATCCATCTCATTGTAGGATCAAATAAAGGTTCTTTGGATCATTGATTCGGGTTATGAAATGGTGTTTTAAACATGGTATTGGATCAATGATGATGATTTCAATTAGAAGAAAAAATAAAAATGATGATTTTATAATTTCGAACATGTGAGTAATTCAAGAAATAATGATGATTGATTTTCTGGGAAACGATGGTAGAAATATGGTCATCAACGACATTTTATTAATGGAAATATAATTTTTACATATATGGAGTGAGATTTTTTGTGAGATCTATGAAGGATGCACTGAAATTAGAAGATTCATACATTGATGATATGCTATAAAATTTCCAAATGCACACTCTATAGCTTAATAGAACACACATTGTGTGGACCCTTTGATTTTGAACTAGAGTTTTTGATTGAGTTAAATATCACAAAAAAGTTTTAATGATCCATATTCCAGGTGTCCCCTACTAAAAAATCATAGCATTAACTGGAAGTACATTCCAAAGGACCCATGTGTGAAAATACACGATGTGTGTTGGGACACATGTCGTGTTCCCATATAGGTCTACATCATAGGTAGATGAGTGATGATATACTTTTTGTGAGGATGAAAAAAAATTCATTTATAACCCTAATATATAATAATCCCTAACATAGGGGTTATTATTAATAATGCAATTTTGAATATCCTCATGGTCTTCCCAAAATACTTTTTGTTTTTTTATATTTTTATAGAATATGAATCAATATAGAAAGTGATAAAATGCACAGAGTGAGTGGGTAACATAGTGATAAACATATTGATAAAAAGAGAAATATACAGAATGACATGAAATGGATAAGAAAAATAAGATCCAGAAAGAAACATTCCCAGATTCCGGTCGATCCATTCTTCTACTACCCACCGTTTACCTAAAATGGACTAAATGATCTCAAAAGATCAATCAGTGGATTCTCAACCTCTTGACTCACAATAATCCCTCACTAAATAGTGAAAGATTGACAAACACTTCCATTGGGTGTTGGATATATCGATTCACCACATTTTACAAGATTAATGAAAAAATATGTTGTTCGGCATGACATGTGGACCTCTAGATATCATTTGGGATTCACTTATTGGAATTTGAATTTCATATTAACCCTTAATTTATGAATGTTTCAGATCAAAACCCATTTAAGAAGAAGGAATAGCACAAAAAATCATTTAAAAAATTGAAAAAACGAGTATAGTGGAAGGAACAATAGAGAATAATAACTTCAGATTATTTCTCGTCTCTGAGAAAAAATCAACCATTCACCAAAGATCTCAAACTCTTCTTATATCAGCCTCTCAATCCTTAGAGGTCTATATTTTCTATCCCCCATGACCTCATTCAATTTCCTCCCACCCTTATGATCACCCCACTTCCCGATGTGAGCTTCTTTATGTGGTCACCTCTCTTTATGAACATCCCTAATTGCTCCTTGACATAACCTACTTATTGGAAGAACCTAATCCCTAGTAGAGGTACATATAATCTTCTCCTCAGTTTTAGTGATAAAAATATGAGCCTTGTAAAACCACATATTGGATACCACATGCAAGTTTTAATGGTAGAAACTTTAATATTATATCGTACAAAAATCTTTCATGGAGAAACGATTTATCCAAATGATCATGATAGGAAAATTGATAACATTTTTATTTTACCATGTATATTTTTCAGTCTACATATATGAATGGTTGGGAAAATAATTTATCCATGTATCTAATTCCTGTCATGTAGCTGATTTGGAGATTTATCCATTTCCCACGTAGACATCTAGCACCACGAATCCATTTTGACCAATAGAGACATTTTGTTCAATGTAGTTGTTTCTATTCACATAGCCGATTTATTTAATATAGTTGATTCCACAAAAGCATATCCTAAAAACACCAAAGTCAAGAAAAATATAAAACCATAAATAAATATGTTTTTTAAATGAAAATAACCAAATATATTTCCTAAAAATATATATGATAATTAAATAAGAAAAAAATGAAAATTTTATCGTTGAAAAACCTATATTTAAATAAGATTTTCAAAGAATAGAAGATTCAACACATTTTGTTCCATATTCACATAATATATAATGAAAATTAAATTAACCATTATAAAACATATAATTCTCCCAAAATAGATATAGAAAATTATGATAAAATGGGGCCACATCAAACTCCCCCTCACGTAAAAAATTTCACTCCTTAGAAATTCTATATTTTAAATAGATAATTAATAAAAGATTAAAGGTAAATGAATATCATCCATCCTAGGGAAGTACCAAACCATTCATTACATTTTATTTTCATTTATCTAATGTGAGTCCATCACACTTCCCAATTTCAATACAAACTCAAATTATAGTTTTTGGATTGAAGACTAGATATATATATAAATGGAATTACATCTATATTGAAAGGAAAGAAAACATTCACTCTCCCCTAGGTTTATAAAACCAAGATTTCAATTACCACTTTACTGAAATAACTCAAAATATTTTCCTAAATATAAATTCTCCCATTATTCATCAAGATTCAATATTAACCTCACATTCATGAGCTCATTTTTGACATGGAAAATTTATTTCTATATTTTTCATCCATTAATTTGTTCAAATAATTACAAAAATCACTTATTGATTTAGATTTTATTTATAGAAACGCACCTTGTTCCATTGTCTCAGATACTAACTATGTGAACCCAATTTCCCATTTTAATCCAAATTAAAAGGATTTATAATACTTATTGATTAGGTGGAACCCTAAGGAGTATCACGTTACCCCAACTAAGTATATAATTTCAAATTCAAGTTCAATCTTCCCCATGTTATAGTTTCAATTCCACCAAATTATAACCTATAAATAAACATTTACCTAAATTAATGATTTACATTATAATATAAGATCACAACACTATGAAATCCATAAATCACGACAACTCCAAATTCATTAATATCCCCCAAACAGGTCAAAGAGTCTTCCCCTGGGTCAAAAATTGTGGGTTTTATTGGTCCAGCCAATAGACATGAAAAACCCCAATTTACATAGACAAAAACACTATTTTGAATTATTAAAGTGCGATTTATTTTTGAAAAAAATGGGGGGTTTTGATTTGGTAAAACTAATTCCCATCAAATATACGAGGGAAATTCCCCTCTTAAGTCTCCCACACATAAAACATTTTACTCATGGGAAATTTTTTAATTTGTATGGTTTTTTATTAAATGATTTATGGTCAACTAATTTCATCATTAATAGGGAAACAAAAAAATCATCCATAATAATATATTTTCATACCTCTTATGTGAGTCCATCATAATTCCCAATTTTAATACAATCTCAAATCCCAGTTCCATTAGATTAGACTAGAGATACTAAAGTGGAATTATAAAAATATAATGAAAGGAAAAAAATTTCACTCCACCTAGGGTTCTCAAACCATGATTTCACTTCCCACATTATTAATAAAACTCAAAATATTTTCTTATAAGTCAATTTTCCCCTTGTTCAGATGGGTAAAACATTCCCCTCAAGGCGATGAGCTCATTTTTGACATGGAAATTTTATTTTAAATTTCCACAGCCATTAATTTGTGTGAAGTACTTATTTATTCAACTTTATTTATAGAAATACATCTTTTAACCTTTTCTCATATACCCATAATAGGATCCCAATTACCCATTTTACTCCCGAGTCAAATGATTTATAATACTTCTTCATTGGGTTGGCTCCCAAAGGTGTTTCATGTTACCTAGGATAAGTTTTAATTTTAAAATTCAGGTTTAAGAGTTCTCAAGCTATATTTATAATTATAAAAAGTCAAACCTATCAATCAACCTTTCCCTAGAGAGAAATATTTTTATTAAAATAGTATAAAATAACATTAATGAATCAGTCAATCACTACATCTTTTGATTGAATGAAATCCAAAAAATTGGCCATAGAAGTTTCCCCTTCATTTAAATATGTATGAATTATTGGTTGAATCAATAAAAAACCAAAATTATAATTTAAATTGACCAAAACATTGTTTGAATTTCTCAAATTGGAAGGAACTTTGGATAAAAATTGGGGGTGTTAGACGTAAATGATCTAAAGCATAGCTAATGTATAGGGTAAATTCCACTCTTAACTCCCCACACCTAAAACAAAAAATTTTACCCAATTTTGAATCCTAATGTGAATAAAATGTACTTTCTAATTGAAATTTTCAATTCAGAAATGAATATATTTTTAGAGGGGTTACATGATTATTTAAAATGACATAATTTCTATACTTCCATTTGAATCCAATAACAATTTTTTTTCTAAACTTAATAATTTAATTTTTTAAATATAGACAAAATAATTTGGAATATTATATCAAATATAATCATAATAAATAATAAGATATAAATTTTTTGAATGTTTAGTCATGCCAGGGGTTCATTAGAAATTTAATATGTAAATTAAATGGATTTTTCAACACTCTGTATATTAGAAAACTATGCACCTATGAAGGAAAAAATATTTACAATTTTCTTTTAAAATAAAATCTAGGGATATTACACCACACATAACTCACAAGAAGTAAAAATGAAAAATATGACCTAATTAAAACAAAAACATCCCTTGGTGTAAACGCTTGTCATCAATGTTTTGGGTGGACAGATGGATACTCACTTTGTTTTATTTCATCAAGAATCCTAGAAACTCATTTCCAATTACTAAAATATATAAATATACTATTAATTGTAATTTATGAATTTCATATCACATAGACGTGTAACCAGGTTTTAGTTAGGTTGTTTAAGCATGTGATTATGAGTTTAAAGCCCCTCTTTTTCTTTAGTGGATGAAAAATGTGATCACTGTATCATTATTTTCCTATAAGAAAAAAAAATAAAAAATAAAACATAAAACATAAAAGGATAATATTGGGATAACCACCCAAGGGGTGTTGTATTTTTAATGTCCATAACTAGAAAACCATTGTATTAACCACATTTTTATATAGGTAGTGGATTCATTCTTAGAAACAACTAGATATGATTCTTTCCAAATTTCATGACTTTTCATTTTTTTAGTACCCTATGTATGGATTCTTTCATTTACCACTCCTTGTAATTAGTGTACCTGTTGTGGTGTGGTGGAAGGTGAAATAAAAAAAATGGGTACTTCCCTTCTTCTTTTGTGTGCATAGGTTGTACGAAAAAAAAATTATATGGTGATATATTTATTCTCATTTAGTCCAATAACTTATTTATTCTTGAATGAATAATATGTATCCATGCCCTTTGGGATCTTATAAACAACACAAAACATCTTCCACAATAGTAACTCCCATAGTTAAATCTTCACACAAAAATCCCTACTTCCAAAAATTCATCAGAAGGTGTGGTATCATGTTTTTATTGACTCTCCAGAAGTTAAAAAAATATAATTTCATATTAAATAGAAACAATTCGATCATAATAATTTAAAACAAACTTAATATGATCAAATTAAGATAAAAATAAAGGATTATATATTAAATTAGAAACTCCCTGAATCGGTGTAGTTTGTTCTATTTGTTGATGGATCAATCCTCCAAGGAGTATGTCTATTGTAAGAGCAAGGTATTCAACCTCCTCCAACATTGGATGGACCTAGTTTTACTCTTGAAAAAAATCAAGTGGAATGAGTTCTACTTGGGAACCCTCTCCAGTATTAAACTCAGATAAAACATTATAAAAATTCTCTAAGTTATTTTACTAAAGCATCCACAGTAGGTTTCGTAAGTTCTTTATAATATTTGATAATTTAAAATAAATATTATTCAATAAAAATTTCAAATTTATAATGGATTTCATTAGAATGGAATCCTGTAATGTCTTCTGATTTTTAGGGAGGTCTCATTATTTTTTTAAATTTTCTATATTTTTAATTTTTTTTGAAAAAATGGAAAACACACTAAAATATCCATTGAGTCCTCTATAATAGAACCAATTTGACGAGGTAATTTTTTTTATTACAGTCAAAAATATAGTTATAACTCAAAATATATCATTATTTCCAACTCAAGGGTCAATATAAAGAATATAGTGTCGAATTTTCTAGTGGTTTTCTCCTATTTTTTTATTTTTTTTATTTTAGAAGTAGAAAAAGAAACATGAACAGTACTAAAACGCACAAATGGAGTGGGAATATAATGATAAACATTGAGATAAAAGGATACATAGAAAATAAGATAATAAATTGACAATGAATAGACGATTATATTAAAAACATGCCCAAATTCAGGTAGATCCACTCTTTTGATACCTATCATTGACTGTAAAAGGATTAGATCATCTCAAAACATCACTCTGTGAATTCTCAATCTCCTGAGTCCCACAAATCTTTCACTAAAGTGTGTAATAATGCAAAAAATTACTTTGGTTGGGTAAACTACTGGTTCTCCACTTAAAGAGTCATTATTTTCCAATAGTAAAGAGAAAGTATGATGTTTGGCATGATGTGAGGACCTCCATATAGCATCAGGGGTTCACTTCCTGGGAATGTACTTTCTTAATAGAACTTGGTTGAT
This sequence comes from Viscum album, assembly GCA_963277665.1. Classification (NCBI taxonomy): domain Eukaryota; kingdom Viridiplantae; phylum Streptophyta; class Magnoliopsida; order Santalales; family Viscaceae; genus Viscum; species Viscum album. Next base: position 18,848,554 of record OY728159.1, on the reverse strand, counting down.
GAAGGTTTAGGGACACAAAATTTTAATAAAGAAGATTGATCACAAAAATTTATTTACAATAAATGAAAATAGTGTACATTGGAAGGAACTTGGGAGAAGAAGAATTATAGATTATTTCCCATATTTGGGAAAAATCTACCAATTTCCTCAACTTGCACCCACTACTTCTCTCAGCCACTTATCCCTTTAATATCTCTATTTCATGGACCTTATGGGTTTGTTTAATCACCTCGCCACCTGAAGATCCCCCCAATATCCTAGAGTCACCTTCTCTTTATGGTCGCATCTCTTTTTGGAAATCCCTACTTTCTCTCTTACACAACCTACTTCCTAGAAGAACCTTCTCTCTAGTAAAGGTACACCTAACATCCTCATTAGTTTATGTCATAAAATGTTGAGCCTCATCGAACCTCTTACTCATTTCCATAAGAATGGTATAATGGTATAAAATCCAAACATCCATCATATAGAACTCCCATAGAGAAATGATGTAGACTAATAATTGACGTAGGAAAATTTACCATTTTCACATTTTCCCGTGTAATTGTTTAATTCCAAATAACTGAATGTTCGACATATGAATTTATCCATGTAGTCAGTCCCCATTACATATACAATTTGGTAACGTAGATTTTTACCATATAGGTGTCTCAGCCCACATAGTCACTTTGTCTGATGTTTCCATTTTGAAGGATGTATCAATTTCAGTTCATGTAGGTAGTTCAGATGCATCGCATATTCCAAGACAACAGCTCCTAAAAACACAAAAATCTAGAATAATTGACAACACTGAACCAAAGATTTTTTTCCAATGAAAATAATAATAATTTTAATTTAAATATTATATTAGAATTAATTAACCTAATAATGATAATTTTACCACTTAAAAGTCTATCTTGAAGATGAATTTCAAATAATAGAATATTCCACCCAATTTTTTCCATATTCACATAATATCTAATACATGATAAGTGAATAATTAAAAATCAGTTAATTCACCCAAAATAGATGAGGAATAGTGTGATAAAATGGTTCCACATCATCAAGGATTAGGATGACTAACACTATAGAAATATCCTACTATGTGACCCCTCTACATGACATGAAGTTAGGTTGTGAAATGGAATATGGGCCAACATATCGCCACAAAGTAAATGAATTGGGATAAAACACCATATTCATTTTCTTTTCATGGAATGAAAAAATCATATGCAAATTTCCCCAACATTATTCCCCGGTGGAGTAGGTATTCCACATTCTAGGATTCAGAGCCTCTTTGGGAGTTAGGATTTCACTCATGTAATCAGGGTAATGGAGTCCTCTTCTATTTCAATCATACAGATATGTTATTTCACCCAATTTAAGGGGTGTGGGTACTCTATATGTGAATTCAGTATTTCTCCCAAATATGTGGATCAAACATGACAAGAATCCTCAACTAGATTTTTTATTACACCCAATATTCTAGGTCCTAGATTCGCCATCATCATATAAGATGTGGACTATATAGGTTTCTTGAGAATTTTGGACCAGAATCTGGGAATCCAATGTTTTTTTATATGGATAAAAGATTAAGACTATAGTCATGGAATTAAATATATTTTAAATCATATATTGGTTATTCTTTTTTTCTACCCCTATTATTATTCTTATTGGATGAATTTAATTTCTAATTTATGTTTTGGTGTTTTTAGGATGTCCTATAGGGTATGTATATACTCACCTCAGTATGGGATATGCCATATGTGTCATGCATATTGTTGATAAAAATTTATTTTATGGGACTCTTATTAGACCAAAAGCATTTGGTCCATAGTGTTATATAGATGTTATGTTAGTGAAACTATGATGGGATACTGGGGATTTCATTCTAGGAATATTTTTTATTGTTTGGCTGGAACTATATTTTTATTATTGGAACTGAATTGTTTTTTACTTTCTCTAAGACGGTGTACATTGTTGTTGGATGTTAGAGGTTATCCATGTATATTTTTTCTAGGTGATTATTATTCTTTTTTACTCTAGTGTGTTTGGATACATTTGTATTAATATATGTATATTAGTCTATGTCATACCATATATGAGATACGCAACGTAGTGCAGTTATCATCCCCTGACTTATTGAACATGAGATTTGGGTGGAACACTCATATTATCATCAACAAAGTGATCCACAACCGGTTGAGTCATGTGAATGTTATATTAGATCGTAGCCTATAATATGGATGGATTTTATAGATTGGATAGTTAAAAGATTTTATTGGGACATTAGGGAAGTTTTATTAATGTGTCTAAAGGCATTCTCTCTAGTTACAGAACCAAGTAATTGTCTGGTGGATAGAGTATGGGTTGGAGTTTCTAGATCCTTCTTGAGTCTTCTCCCCATATATTCTATTTTTTAACATAGAACATGTTGATAATTTTAGGATTCCTATATATAGATAGTCACAGATGATTCAATGAATGGATTATAGTGGAGACTAGTTGAATTAGTAGGCCTTAGAGCATGGCTATGTTTATGGGTTGTTTCCTTTGGTTGTCTAACATACTATACTCTCACCCATAAAGAAGTGAAAAAACCTATCCTTGAGAGTCCTAAATTAAATTTTACCTTACACAGGGTAGTTGATCATTTTATTACTTTTGGATAATGTTGATCATATGATGAGTATGTATCTTGTGTTTTTGATATAGAGACTATCCTATTTCTAGGTTGACTGAGACCCACAATTTGTAGATAACTTGTTTAAGTCCATAGTATCAACGTTTCATCTGATTCAGACACCTTCAGATCAGGTGATGGTGACCATGATGAGACTTCTACATGGATCCATAAGATGTTGATGAAGAATTATGATATAAACCCATGATAATGAAACTGTTCTTGGTATCATTTATGAGTTCCACAAATGAGAGGAATATTTTCTAATGAATCTTCTATCCCTACACATTTAGAAGATTCTAAAAAATTAGCAAGGAAACATGTTAATCATTATGTATTATTTGAGATTTATCAACATCATGTGATACTCTTATGACATATTTTTTAATGCCTACTTATATGTGAAGATGTTTGAACTTGGTATATGAAGATATATTCAAGATAGATTTGTTCCCATTTTTATCCCAACCTATGTCAGGGTGCTGGAGTGAGCTTTTGTGGTAGAGAGATTTTAGAGAGAATAGTAATAACCACATAGTGCTAATATTATTCACATTAAAGAAGATACATTAGTAATAAATACATAAATTTGAGCTTTATGGTTGAAACTCTAAAATCATTAACATATCCAATCTCATACCAGAGGGTCCATATCTCTAGAATCACCTAGAGTTTTCAGTCGGCTAATAAAGAGGTAATTATTTTTTTGACAGTTGAGGTAATATTGTGTGGGACTATCTAAAATGGTGAGATGATTTATATTGATAGGTATTTATAGTTCACGGAGAAAGAGGTATTCCTATGAAAATAATGACCGATAAAGAGAAAATCATAGTGGAAGATTCGGGAGGGACACTGCGGTGGTTAGTTTTACAATCCACAACCAAGGACACCCCATGATCCACACTATGATTTGAAATCTAGTGTCTGAGGATGAAGACTATTGTAGGTAGTGTTGGATTATGATCTAGATGATCCCAGAAGGGTTTGAGGTGTGATTTTTGTATTTTATACCCTATAGTTTTGTAATAAATATATTAGTGAGATGTTTCTTCATTTCAACATCACATATTTGAGATCTTGAGATTCCTACAAAACCACTGGTCAAACCCTTTGATTAAAAACTCCCACTGAGGGTGATTCAGTCATCACATTCATCTTCAATTAGTGTTATTTGACTTTGAGGGGAGAGATATTTACATGGGATATCTTTTGTTTCTATGATGAGACATTATGATATCATTCCTTGTATGGATTGTCTATCTATAGTAAATGTATAGATTGATAATTTATATATAAGGATTCAATGTGTTAAAGATGATGGGGTCTGATTATCCTTTATAGGTAAGAAGGAATTATAGTTAGATCTAGTAGGGTTCAAATGTAAGAGGTTATAGTCCATATCAAATCGGTGATCTAGTTTGACCCATGGTGCCACAAACTCAGTGGATGTTTGGTTCCCAAAATATGGTATAAGAGTACCCAAATGTATTCCCCAAGGACACACTCAGTTTAAATCCTAATTGTAGTTTTTATTTATGAATTAAATGAAACTCTAGGACTGACCCTATATCATCAGTATCATATTCAATGACCCTTTCTGAGATTCTAGAGATGAAGGTGATTTTGTAGGAAATTCATAGGAAAGGATTCATCTGACCTAGTGTGTTCCCCTTGGAAGCTCTATTGTTATTCACCAATAATGTATATGATAATTTAAGGTTATGTGTATATTATCATCACTTGAACAATCTGACCATCATGAATAAGCATTGATTTATGATCATTTATGAACACTTTGACCAGATAAAAGGAATGAATTGGATCATGAAGATTGACCATAAGTCAATTTATCATCGGGTTCTTGATAGATAAGAGGATGTAAAGAAAAAATAATTTTGATGTCACTATTGTCATTATGAGTATCTGGTGATTCCCATCCACAAAACAAACTTCATAGTATTATTAGTGAGACTCATGAATTGAATCTTTCACTATATACTTGTCCAATTTGGGGAGGTATTCATTGATGAAATCCTCATGTACTTTGCATTAGAGGTGGTTCATGAAAAGTAATTGATGATAGTCCTATATTCACTTTGAGATCTTATTCACTATAAGATTCTTTTAAAATTTTAGTTTTAGATTACAGAGGTCCACTTCATGGGACATTTCATCTCAAATGAGAATGTAGTAGTGGTCTTGTAACACCCAAAAATTTTAGAATATATTTCTCTTTTATAAATAAATGTGATTTATAGCCCATGAATCATGAAAACATGAAATTATATGAATTATGTTCAAATATTACGATATAAATAACATTATATTGTATTTAAATGAAATATATTTCTGAAAGTATTTTATATTTCACTATGGAAATATTATTGATCCTAAAGAACTACATTGAAATATTTTGGTATAAAATTAATATATTAGTTAATAATTTGTTATAAATAAAAATAAATTTATTTTAAGGTAAAAAGGAGTATTTTTTCAAAAAAAATTACTTTTCTGTGCACAATGTTTTTTATCTTGATAAATTAAATTAATCACAAAAGATGAATGATTTTAATAAAATTTGTAGATGACATATTCAATAATATTTATCATTCATTTAATTTTTTTCACATGTAAAGGAGTCAGAATAAATTCAATTTCATGTTTACAATTTCATTTTTCTAAAAATAGTTTTCTTCACATTTTTCGTTATTATTTTAAAATTAATTTATACCACTTATCAAAATGGAATTTGATAAGCTTATTTCCTTATTTAGAATAATAATTTAGGAAAAAAATTTAATGATTTCATTTTCATTTTTGTTCATATTTAAAAGTAACTATGTTAAAAAATTCATAGATCGTTTAAGCTTAAAAAGAGTTCATAATTGGCTTAAACTAAAAGATATGGTTTGAAATATTACTCAAAAATATATAAATTTTTATGGTATAATAGATGGTGACATTACTTTAAATTATATTTGAACCTTCATCCACTTGGTTCCACTTGTATTTGAATATTAATTTATTATATTTTAATGTTTTAAGTATTTACAAGAGTTCCACCCACCACAATTATTAAAGGGAACATCTTATATTCCCTTATTCACACACATAAATCCATTAATATTAGAACATACCTACCAAAATGACTTTCTAAATTCCAACCCCATGATATAGTTCTTATTATCTTTCCAAAGTAACAATCTTTCAAGGATTAAGTTGTAATACAAAGGATGTTTCCCAAAGAATAGGTAATTGTATTTATCCATATTTTTTGAGTTTCTTTGTTCTTTCAACTCATATAAATATTATATAACCATCATAACATGGTTAGATAAGTATCATTACAATAATTAAAATTTTATATTTTAATGGTACAATCATTTTATATCACCTCTACTTCCTAGGATAGATGATAACATTATTTGTGTGTACTTGTGGACTACCACATCCACGAAATAATGTGAATAGATTTTTAGGTCCTCAACACATGGATTTTCATATGGATTGATTTAATTAATATATATATCATATATATGATATTATTATAATTAATTAATGATAAATTATTTTTTCCCTTTCTTTTTTACAATTCTTTAGAAAAAGAAATCATTACCTATGTGCATGTACAGTCTACCATCTCTATAAAGTAATGAAAATATTTTTTCATAACTTCCTCATATAAATTTTTGAAAAAACTTTTATAATGAATAAATATGATAATTATATATTATTTAGACTATGGAGGTGATTAAAACATGACCATGGTGTAATGATTAGATTTTTCGAACTAAAACATGCATTATAAATAGAAGAGTTAAAACTGAAATGTTGATTTTACTGAAGAATTTTCAATAAAAGGGAATTTTTAATTATAAGGTAATATTACATTGTGATATAAGTTTTAATATTATTATATTGTGTATATATAATTCAGATTTATTATATTGGATATTAGGAATGCATTTGAAGAAGTTCAGGACTTGAGGTAAGGGTTTATGTCGAAATTTAATTTTAATTGGAATTGTTTATACTTGAATTTCATTTAATAGAATTATTTTATATTGATATATTATACCCTTTATATTTAACTTTCCTCTGGTTATGTATAGGGATTTAATTTGTTTCCTTTAATTCTTTACTCTTTGGTACTTAAAAGGAACTAAGAAATTATTTTTAATAAATTCCAACCCTATATCCTCTTTTGTAAACAGACATTTTATTCAATATAAATTTTACATAAAATGATTTCAAGAATGTACTTTGATATTATATATATTATTATTTCAATTCTTTTCCAAATATATATACCTTTTTTTTCAAGGTACTAAGAATTAATTTTTATAATTTTTTCAGAATATTGATTTATGACTTCTTACATAAAGAGGTATAGGAATATTTGTTTTAAAATCTACAACACAGAAGGAATTTACCATTGTCATAAAAATAATTTATTTTAATATTAATATATGAGTTTTCTTGATTATTTTTTTATAAATATTTCTCAGTATTATTGGATTTTTATGTAAAATGTTTTCTAAATAAAATTATTTTTTTCTCATGTTTTCAAACAATGTTTTGAATGTTATTTTAAAGGTATTTTTTTCATCTAAGAAAACTTCCATTTAATTTTATTATGATTCACTAGGGATAAGGTATAATGATACCATCCATGTTACTTATTTGGATGGATTTTGATTATTTCATTATGAAATTTTCATTAAACCTGTTTCTTTTCGATGTGTTATCCTTTGATGGAATAATAATGAATCTATTATATTATAGAGCACATATAAATATATATATAATTTTCATTACTTATTAGGTGTAACTTGATTTAAAAATTCCTCCAATTAATTTGGAAATGGTTTATATCTCATGAGATAAAATGAAAGAGGATGGGGAGAGAACCAATTCCCTAAATAAATAGAGGTTGAGGATTGATCCTGATATATCATGGGAATTTATCCACTATATGTTGATGGACTAGGAAGTAATACTTTAATAATGAAATTATTTTCTATGATTATGATCCTTCCAAAATTCCTATAACATGTTCTTTTGCTTATGATATTCTCACATGGATCTTGAATGATTAGTGGTGATTCCTCACTCATAAGGATCATGTATTTTTCAATTCTATAGATTTATACCATCTCCTTAGATTAATGACCTATTGCATATTGGGCATAAAATTTTCATGTAATGACCATCATATCATACCCTCATTCTTATATTATTATTTCATATGATCATCGACCTATATCTCTAATATTTACCCTTACTTATCATTTGAGATCACCCTTTATTATGTTTCCATTTTCCATAGGTTATGAAGAAAGGTATTAAGAAAGATATGTATAAGAGGTTGAAAATGACAGAATAAAATTATGTGATATGTTAAATATCTTACATAAAATAAGTTTATTATATATCTAATATTTTAATGTCAATAAAAATTAATATTTCTATAGAACATATTATTGTGATATGTATTTAATATTCCTCTAAAATGATGTAATATTTATTTCTATAATACTCATGTCACCTCACATGGTATCATTGCATGGTTTAGTTTTTTTGTGAGATTAGGTTTTGAATAATTTGAGGATAAAACTTAAGAAAGCCATTTATTAACTAAAGGTGATATAGAGTGAGTATAAAAGAGTCATAGGGTGATAAAAATGGTTCATAATTTAGTACATCTCAAAAATGATTTTCATGATTATAAGATTTCTCACTCTTTTTATAGATAAATTCTTGAACTATTGATTTTTTTTAGTCAATGATTTAAACCAAAAAGAATCATTCTAAAAAAAGATTTTTTGGAAAATGAATTTTCTTTCCTCTAATGAAACTGAAGGACATGTGTGATAGAATAAAAAATATTTTTGTTATACTCATGAAACTCTCTTAATCCATGAATATTTATAAGAATCTATATGAAAAATGGAGGGACCAATGCACCATTGAGTCTTTCATGGGTATAAATCATCCTTTTTAAGTGGGTCCTCTAAGACACTTCTGGTTGAGCAAAAGATCTGTAACACTAAAAATATATTCACCATTATATAGTTAATAGAGCATGAAAATTTTATTTGTGTGGTATATCATTTAGAAAATGAACCAGATCAATGATGCAATCTTATTAATAATATGAAGTAGTTGGAAATAATTTTTTTATATGTAATTGGATGAGTTTATGAGGGTATTTTTCAGTATGAACATTCCCAAAACAATTCACACAAAAAGGGAAAGGAGATTCCTTGAGATTAAGAATAATTATAATGAATATATTGGTACTAATGAGGAAAACTATACAACAATTTTTAGGTACACTTATAGATTTTTATTATCCCTAAAAGAAATATTGGTTGATTCTTCAATGTATTAAAACTATGTCTCCAAAAGGAGTTGATCAAAATTTAATTTAGTATATATGATTAAATTTATAGATGTTATTCTAGGTTAAAAATATATAAAAAATATTCCAAATATTATTATAGAGATAATTAGAATATAAATGTAGATCTTGAAAGAAATTATAATAATAAAACCCTTGGAGGAAAGAAATTTAATCGTGTTTTATGCTCGCAGTGTGGAATAAAAGATAGTTATTTCAATTTAAGGGACATAAAAATTCATCAAGTTTGGAAATAAAGGACATGAAACAAGTGAATTTAAAAGAGATATAAAGGGGAAATCCATTAGAAATAATGGTGAAAATGTTTGGTAATTACACCACCCACACTCCAATACGACAATTGCACGGAATATGTCCATTATTTGAACTAGTGAGTAAATCAAAGGGTTAATTATGAAGATAGGAATCAATAATATCTTAAGTTAATATAAAAAGTTAAAGATCATGCAATCATAACTATAAAAGTGGGTCATGGGAATGATGTGGTGAAAGTTACACTTATCATCCAGTCTATAACATCAATGTCATTTTTTATTCTTGTTCTATCAACTCTATTATTTTTAAATAATTTTATATGGGTATCAAATCACTATGTGAACAATTATATGTTTAATTGTAAATTAAAAAACTTAATGGTATGATGATGACATATAAAGTCTATACGCCATCCTCAATATAAATATGTGGCAATATTCTTCCTAAAAGTCTTATTATTCTTACACTAGTTGAATTTAATGTGATTTTGGGCATGTATTAGCTTTATTTATATATATCCCATATCAATTGTAGAGGAGGAGAAGTCGTATTTCATATTCCAAATGAACTAATGATTTTATCTCAGTTTGAGAATGAGTATGAACTTCTAATGGAAACTATATCCATTATATGGGTTATATTACTTATTCATGGAGGAAACTTATCCCAAATTATTGGGGAGAAATTGATGATTGAAATAACCCTATTGTGTTGAAATATATTGATGTATTTCATGAAAAAATTTCTTGTATTCCCTAAATCATGAATTTATATTTTCTATAAAACACATACCAATTTATACACCAATTTCAAAAACTCCATATATAATGGCCCTAGTTGAGTTGAAGGAATTGGTGATGCAACTCTAGTAAATTTTTTAAAAGATAACCATTACACCATGTTCCTCAATATGGTGTTAAAATATTCTTTTTTTATGAATATAGATATATTATTTCATCATTTCTCAGATTAAGAAGATCATATCATGATTTCCATAAATAAAATTAATCATCTACCACATATTGATGATTTTTTACCAACCATTAGAATATTAATTATTTTAAATGAAAGAACATCAATCTAGATATAATATTTTGAGGTTCAGAATCAAGGATTTATCCATGATAACATTATCTATGTGGAATGGTAACTATGAATTTATTATTATTACATTTTGATTTACCAATTCCCTTTATATCTTTATGGATGAAATGAATATAGTATTTATAGATTCCCATGATCATTTTTTGGTTGTACTAATAAACTATATTCTTATATATTACAATAGAATGCAAGAACATGAAGATTATTTAAGGATTGTGTTGAGGACCTTATAAGATGAGAATTTTTAGGAAATATTTATTAAATATAAATTCTATCTATAGAAAGTATCATTCATGGGTCATGTAATTATAATAAATGGTATATTGGTTGATCCCTCAAATATAGAAGCTATTGAAAAAGGTCCCAGGCCAATACTGTTGAAAAAATAAATAATTTTATTATTTTATTTGGAAACTACTGAGACTTTCTAATAAATGTATCTAGGATATAGAATTCATTAACAATGATTTGATGGAATGGATCCAGTCTTTCATATAAATATGAATAGGAGGATAATTTCATGAAACTGAAGAGATGGTTAGTCAGTGAACCTTTATCAAAATATCCTAAATTATAGAATGGTTTTGTATCTATTAAGATGTATCAAAGAAGTGATTGGGTTGTGTTATCATACAGAATTAAGGGGTATATTATTTCACTTTATAATTTATGGTTAATGAGAATCTTTACCTAACTCATGATTTGGAACTAGGAGCAGAATTTTTTTCATTCATGATATGGATGTGTTATCTTTATGGTTAAATGTGTGAAATATATTCATATATTAAAATCATGAAGTATATATTCACATAGAAATAGTTTAATATTATCTAATGGATAAGGTTGGAATTGATTAAGGATTATGATTTCTTAATACATTACCACCCTGACAAGGAAAACATGGTAACAAATTATCTAATCTAGAAGGATCTTGCTAGTTGTTCCTTTATGAGGATTTAAAATGATCCAATAATAAATTATTTTTAGATGATATACCCTGAAATATTAAGTAATGTTGAATGATTCTATATTTCATAGATGAATGTTCAACCATTTATTCATGTAGTGATTAAAGATGAATGAAAGTAAGATATGGTGCTAACAAGTAAATTAAGGAATGTTCCTTAGTTCGGTAATGATTTTGGGGAAATGATATGTTTCTAGGATAGGGAATATGCCCACAAAATATAATAATTTAAGAATATGTTAGATGAAACTCATATTTTATCATTACATCTTCGTAATGGAAGTATGATTATTTATATAGATCATAAAGATAATTTATATTTGGATAACATGAAGAGAGGTATCACATAATATATATTTTGGTGGTTGGTATGTTAGTAAGTTAATGTTGTGAGACAAAGGTCTTAGGGGATCTTTAAACCATTACAAATACCTGAGTTAAAATGAAAAAAAAAACAATATATTTATTCAGGGGACTCCCCCATACATCTAAATAAAATAATTTTCTGTAGGATATAATCAACTAAATTTCAGAGTTAGTATATTTCATTTTTATTAGAGTATATTTCTATCATTATTGGTTCACTACTACTAAACATTATATATTTAATCAAGGTAAAGAGTACACAAACAGATGTAAGGACCAACAAAAAAGGACCCCAGATTAGGGGGTCTGAAATAGTGCAGGCCGAGGGAATCCCCTCAGATGAGATTCACCCCCTCCGGCTTAAGGGAGATTGCATTGGGAAGACAGGAGAAGGAGGAGCCCGGGGCTGCAAGAGAGGCGAGGAAGTCCACAACTTTGTTTCCCTCTCTCCAACTATGGTTGATACAAGACTATTTATTGAGAAGCTTCTTGCATTTCCTAATAATGTAAAGCACTGACCAGGGAGTAGTACCTCTTCCCAACAGGGAGTCATGGATTACCCTTGAGTATGTTTCGTGCTCAGATAAAACAATATTCTTCTATTTTCAAAGATTCAACCCTGTGACAACCACATATTCCTCCACCCGAAGAGCACTTCCATCACCATAGTGTGTCGTGAAAGCAAGGAAAACACTTCCTCTCGGATTACGAACCACTCCACCGACCCTCATGGAACCCGCAATGCATGATCCATCAGTGTTGAGTTTGAATCCATTTGTTGGAGGTGCCCATTTAACCCATCAGCCTCATGCTCTGGCCATGGGAGGGTTGGCCAAAGGAGAGAAGATCTGTAGGATACGGAAGGAGGAAGCTTCATGCTAATTATCAACAAGCGTGTCAATAACAAGCAACAAGATCTTGGTTCTCATAATAACGGACTGACCCATGGAAGAAGACCCCTCAAATCTGGCCTTGTTCCGAGCTTTCCAGAGACACCAGCATCCGACATTGAGGATAATTTCCCTTTCCGCTCTCTCAGGACCTTTATCTGTAGTCCCCTTAAACCACCTCTCCAGGAATGATAGGTCCCGGTGATGAGGCAAATGGAGAGACATGAAATCACCAAAGGAGCTCCACATGTCTTTCACCCACTCCCCTTCGAAGAAGATATAGCTCGTGGTTTCTTCCCTCTTGTTTTTATAGAACTGACAGCATGAAGCAAGGTTGATTCCAAATTTCTTGATTCCTTCGTCGGATGGGATCACATGCTTCCTTATGCGCCAAACCAAGAAGTTGTATTTGCTCGGAATTTTATTATACCATACCAAGTCATTCCAGCTGTCCTATTCGGCCTGGGGGTTAAGATCCATAGAAAATCCTTGGAATTGAAATTACCAGACCGAGATGGGGAGAACACGCATTGGTCTGGCTCTGAGTTAATGAGGATGGAATCGAAGATGTCCTGTTGATCTTTGTCAAGCACAACCTTGATGAAGCTAGGATGATCACTCACCTCTCTAAATGAAATCATAGGGGCCGGGCACCCCGGGAAACCAAGAATTGATCCCACCCAGTTCTGTTTCTACAAAAGGATGTTTCCTTCTCCCACAACCCACCTGGAGTGCTGTTGGAGGCTCGGGATGTGGGAGCAAACCGAGTTCCAGAGGGGGGATCCATGCACGTCGTCAGCTTCAGTGATGTTGTCGTAGCTATAGGATATAATCATTCCCAAAAAAAGACCTGTCCTCCACCACCTCCCATGCAAGTTTGGCTTTCATGCCACGAAGGGCGTCCCTCATGATTTTCACACAAATTCCACCTTCCTGGATGGGGCAAGCCACTTTCCCCCACCCAACCCAGTGCCTCTTCCCTTCAGCAAGCACATCCCAAAGAAAATTATCCAATATCCTATCGACTGCTTTGATCACCCCCTTTGGCACTGAAGTGGAAGCCATCGCATGCACCGGGATAGTAGCCAGCACACTGTTAACCAGTGCAATACACCCTCTTAAGGATAATAAATTACTCTACCAGTTGAGGATGCTCCCCGTAATCCTGCTCACCACATTATCAATGTCCCGAATACGGGTTCTACCGGGCGAGAGAGGAGCCCCAAGGTATTCCATCAGGAAGAGACTAGACTGCATGTCCATGATGCTGCAAAGACGGTTCGCACAACCATCACCACACTTGTTTGAGATATAAAGACTACTCTTGGAGTGGTTGATCACTTGGCCACTCCAATAGTAGTACTCTTCGAGGATCCTCTTAATCCCACACGTAGAGTTTTTCCAGGAATTTGAGAATATAATCGTATCGTCTACAACCATCAAGTGTGAGATGGGAGGGAGATTCTTCTTCCTTCGATATGGGAATATACTACCTGTGAGAATTCCTCTATTCAGAAGTCGGCTAAGCGTGTCCTGCATAAGGATGAACAGGGTCGGGGAGATCAGGTCTCCTTGATATAGGCCACGAGTGGCCTTAAAGAATCCATGCAACTTTCCCATGAATGAGACATCCATCCATGGAGAACTAAAACATCTGAATAGGATGTCCAAGGCCTTGGAGGATAGACCCATGCAGCCTAAATCCCTAATCACAAAGCCTCACTCATGTGTGTCGTATGCCTTGCTCATATCTAATTTGATGATCATGTTGGATCCATTGGTTTTTGAATTTATCTCCCTTATCATATCATGTGCCAACGCTATAGCCCCCTTAATTGAGCGCCCTCTGATGAAACCATGTTTCTCCAGGGAATTCCAGCGGGGTAAGTGCATGTCCAGCCTCATGTTAAGAATACACGCCAGGATTTTTTAGGAGAAGTTTCACATACATACTAGCCGGTAGTGGAGGAGGGAGGAGGGGTCCTTGACCTTCGGTATTAGCACCAAGGTCATGGCGGCTGCAACCCGTGGGAGATACCCTCCTCTGAAAAAATCCTGCACTGCTGCAACAAAGTCTCCTTTGACCTCTTCCCACGCAGCTCTGTAGAACATACCAGGAAAACAATCAGGTCTCGGAGCCCTCTCCGGGTTGACACTCATCATGTCTTGGTGGATCTCTGACTCCTATGGGATCCCTTCCATTCGGGCATTGTCCGCGGAGGATACATTGTTTGGAATTTCCTCCCATAGCTCTGCATTCTCACTCAAGTACCCGCTGGCCATCCCGACGTTGGGCCCTACAAGGATGTATTTTAAGAAGGAGTAGGCCATACCTCCCACGTCATCTCTATCATCCATATAACTCCCCATCGTGAAGCCTGATATTGGGCTTAATGGGATGCCTTTTCTCCATGATGCAGGTGTGAAAGTAAGTTGTGTTCCTATCTCCCTCATGCAGCCATTTGATCCTTGATTCCTTGCAAGCCACCCATTCCTGTCCAAGGATCAGCTCCTCAAAACTATTCTTCTTGACTAAGAGCTCCTAAAAAATAGCTTCATTCCATCCTTCCTCTAAATTAGATTCCAGTCGTGAAATCTCCTGGATTAGATCCTCCATCCCCTGATTGATGGAGTAGAGTTCCCCTGCCCACTCCTTTAGCCGCAGCTTAAGCCGCCATAGTTTATTGTGCAGAGCCACCCAGGAGAACCCTTGTACCGGTTCCCTCCAAGAAGCCCTCACAAAGTGGAGAAACTATGGGTTCCGCGACCAGCGGCTATAAAACCTAAACTTTCCTTGATGGATATTCCTTGAGGACAGAGAGATGAGCAATGGTGAGTGATCTGAAATATCATGTACCAGATGGTCCACCTTGGAGCTCGGGAAACTGGTTATGGCATGAACATTGGAAAGACACCGGTCGAGACGACTCCAGCAGCGCTTATACCCTTTTTGGTTGTTGCACCATGTGAAGCAATCACCAGTATAACCCAAATACATAAGACCCTGGTTCACCATGAATTAGACAAAGTCGGTGCTAGCGCGCCACGGTAACACCCCTCATCCTTTTTTCTCAGATGGTTCTGTGATAATGTTGAAGTCTCCGCCGACAATCCAGGGTTCACTTCCTGGATCAAACGTACTGAGATCCTCCCACAATGACACTCTTCTTCCTCTATCGCAGCTTCCATAGACCAAGGATACGCAAAAGGTAGTAGCGCCCTCAGTCACCCTCGACGTGATGAATTGGTCCCCCACCTGAAGCATGTTCACAGAGATGTATTTCCCCCAAAATATCCATATATGTCGGTTATTTGGAGCCGCTTTCATGGATGCTTTCATATTAATCCTGTGGGTGAGCTCCTGCAGTTTGGCCGGATCCTTCTTGGGCTCCAAAACAGCAGCAATACGCACTCTGTTTTTCTCGATCTCCGAGGCTATGTAATCAGTCTTCACCCTCACCCCAAGGCCACGAGAGTTCCAAATGAAGATGGGAATCATTGATCAGACTTTTTCCCAGCTTTGGCCCCAGGAATCTTGGTCTCAAGTGGAAGTTGGAAGAGACACTCCCTGGTATGTGACCTTTGTTGTTTGGATTTAGCACGGGTACACACACCTGTGTTGTTGTCCAAGAGATTTGAGGGTGATGATTAAAGGCGAGGGAGGATATTGATTGTCTTCCCTCTCACAGCACTTGGGGGAGAAATTTCCATCGTGCGTTCGCTCTTCTCCCGAGATGCCTGAGTACCCAAGACCACATGACCAACCAACACAACCTCACCAAGGTCCCCACCTACTACTGACCAGGGGAGGGATCCATCCTTCCTGCCTTCGACCTTAGTCAGCCTGACCTCATTATGGATCTCCTCAAGAACGGGGGGAAGCAAAGCCAGGGGTTCCCGAAAACCAGCAGTGGATCACACCAAGTGTTCCAGTAACCCGCCCGCGGAGAGGATCTGGTGGGGGCCATAAGCCCAGAAAGAAAGATTAGCCATCCAAGGGGAAGGGTCCCTTAGGCCAAGGGGAATAATAGCTCCTCTAGGTGCACCATCACTGACCGTAACACTCTAACATCCAGGGAAGCAGGGAGGGGAGGACGAAGTAAAAAGGGGCCCGTCAGACCGCTGGCCCTCCTGGGTCATGGATGAGGAGGGGCCAGGCGACCAAGGAGAAGAGGAGTTATACCACGAGACTTACCCGACCTCGCCCGAGAGATTACCTTAACGCCGCCACATGCACATTTGGTGAGAGTGACCTTGAAGGAGGCAGGAGGAACAGAACCTGGGAAACACCGGATACACAATGTCCGGGCTCCACACCTCTGAACCCTGGACCTTCAGAGAGAGATGCTCAGGGATGGGAATGGACAGGTCAAGCTCAATGCACATTCTGACAACTGACAGATCCGAACCACTCCTGGTACGCTCATCCACATAGAGAAAACATCCCAGGGAGTCACCAATAGCTTTAACAAAGGACCCATTCTGGAACGGCAGTGGAAACCCTGGAAGGCTGAGCCAAACTGCCACTATCGGACTCTCCTTCCCTTTGTGTGCATCAATCGACCACCGCGCCAGGCTAAACCACCACCGCCCCACACACCAGGGTGTGATGTACCATGCTTGGATGAAGTTGGATTCAGAGGAGAAGACTATACAGAGAGACAGGTGTTGAACCGCAGAGATACGAACAGGGCCCTTCAACCCCCAGGATTCCACAAAACATTTGAACACTAGTATGGGGGATTCCCTCCCCCAAACCATGCCACCAGAGTCCATTTCAGGCCATCAACAGCCACATCAAAGTCCGCCACTGAGACATTTAAGGAGAGGCCACATCCAGCCCTCAAAACCGTCGGAACCACCGGGGGGCCTCCGGGAAGCAGGGATGCTGAAATATGCCGAGGGAGCCGTAGAGAGCATCCTTGAAAGATACCACAGGCGCCAAGGACAAAGGAGAGCCAACTCCCCCAAGATTCAGACCAGGATCTAAGGTCTTCCCCATCGCAATCGCCGACTGGGAGCAAGAATCATGAGGAGCAACGGTCGGAAATTTTTTAAAAAGAATAGGCACGTGAGGCACATTATTTAGATCATAGGGGTCCATAAAAAAACTTAGTTCAGACCTAAATTCATATCGGTTCACTACAATGTACAAAAAAATAAGTGGAAAGGTTGTATGGGGAACCACTCTAATTCATATCAACTCATGATCTTAAATTTACATTGACTTTCTGGAGATGTGTTAAACAATATTTTAATATGGGGTTGTGATTTATTATTTCATGCAATTATTAGATAGATGGTAAGTCTAATAGGAAAATTCATATCTAAGAAGTTATGCAGCGATTTTACACCATGGAAGTTATGCAGAGATTTTACCCCATGGATTTCAAAGATAGTTAGGACAAACAACTTCCTCTGGTTGAATTTTCAAACAACAACATCTTTTACTCGAGTATGCATATGAATAATTATGAAAAAAGCAATGGAAATAAGTGTAGGAATCCAATATGTTGTAATGTTGTTGGGGAATGATAGCTAGTGCGACCCAAGTTATTAAATGAAAATTCATAAAATCTTAGAGTCATTTGGAAACATGTCATGGCATATGATATCCAACAAAAAAGTTTTTCTAATTATCATTGGTGGGATCTATAGTTAAAAGTTAATGATAAATTTATCGCTATATATGTCACTTTGGAATAGGGATATGACATTTGGAATTGAGGGAAGGTTAAGGACCATATATATTGGTCCCTATGAGATTCTTGGTCATATCAGGTTCATAGCCTATCACCAAGAACATCCTCATAACATCACCAAACTTCATTATTTGTTTCATGTATATATTTCATGAAATTACATACAAGATCATTCACATGTACTAAAATCATCAGTCATAACACTATAGAATTATCTTTTTTATGAATAATAATTTTTATAGATCTTGGATTGAAGAGCTAAAGTGATAATGAACAAGACCAATAACTTGGTTAAGGTTGTCTATAGGAATAAAAATTGTGGGAAATGACATGGGAACTCGAGTACTTTTTGAGTAAGAGTTATGATAAGTTTTTTAAAAAAGTAACAAATTATTTGGGGAATATTCAGAAAAGGGGGATATAATGTAACATCATAGTATTATAGAATAACTTTCCATAAAATAAATAAATTTATATTAAATAAATAAATTTATTTGATAGATTTTGAAGCATGAAACCCTAAAATTTTGTGAATAATAATCATAATTTGAAAAATCAATCTCATTATAAGGTATTTAAATGAAATATAATTGTCCAAAATAATTTCTAGTTCACTTATGAATTATTATTGATCATAACGAGTTATTTTAAAATATTTTTTTATGAACATTATTTATATAATATATGTTTTATTTAAAAATTAATTTAGGGTATAAAAATTATGAAAAAGTAATTTTCACACATTTAAAAAATTAATAAATTTGTTATCAATTTTTTTGAAATGAAAATAAAATAATTTTTAGGGGAAATGATATGTTTTCCTATAAATACACTTTTATGTAAAGGATGTTTTTATCTTATTAAATTAAATGAATATCTATTTACAAATTATTTTAATGATATTTTAGGATAATATATTCTATACAAAATTCTATTATTAATCTAATGGTTGTTACTACTCATGTAATGAGAATAAATTCTTTTTGTGGATAAAAAAGATTTTTTATAAAAATAGTTTTTGTTGCATATTTCTGATTATTTTATAATATATTATCCCACTTATCAAAATTTAATTTGATAAAAATATTTCCATATTTTTAATAATCATTACAAAAAATATTAATGAATCCCCTTTGACTTTTTTTCATAATGAATAGTAACTTGTAAAACAGTTCCACCTCATTTAAGGTTAAATGGGCTTAATGATGAAGTTAAACTAAAATATATGGTCTAAAGTATCACTTAAACTAGTATAAATATGATTGGTTGTAGATATTTAAACCTTATATTATCTTTTAACATTTTCCTATAAGATTCCACTTGCACTTAAATATGAATTTATTATTATTGGGAAAAAAAGATGAAAAAATCCCCAGAAAACTTTTATGAATTTGGGGAATCCTAAATAAAACTAGAAAAAATGATACATGGAGTTAAAAAATTGAAAAGGATGTAAAAATAAGAGGTATCTAGACCCTTCTCATGTAGTGCACATGCTATGTGGGACCACCTCTTCACATGGTTCCCTTGAAAATGAGAATCATTTGTGGGGTGAGGTAGTAATATCATCCCCCCTACAAATTATTTTTTTCTTACGACATGAAATGGTAATAACATAGCCCCAGTAAATGATTTTCTTTTGTGACATGATGTTGTAATATCACTCCCATCAAAAATTATTTTTGTTTGTGGTGCGACGCGGTAATATCACCCCCCCTGCAAATGATTTTTTCTTCGAGCGTGAGGCGGTAATATATTACCCCTGCATACAATTTTTATTTATGAAATGAGGTGGTAATATCAGGTTTTCCATAAATTATTTCTCCATTTATGAGTTAGTTATATATCTATACCTAGAATGGATTTTTTTTCTCACAAGACAAAGAGATAATATATTCAACACAAAAAATGTAAATCCTTTTTGTATAAGGTGTTATTTTAATTGCATGCCATGTAGTGCCAGGTATGCAATGTGGTCAGCCGATCATTTCAAGAAAACTATTATTTTCATACCCTATAAAAACATAATTTTCTCACAAGAAAGTTTACATGTATTATAGGATGAAAATAGAGGGATAGGAGGAGGTGACCAGAGAAGAACATGCAAGAGACTTCTAGTTTAGTGGGTAATTCACATATGAAACACCATAAAGGAAAAAAGGAAAACCCTACAAGGGGATCCTTGGATAAGATCCTCTACCCAAAAATTGATACCCTTAAAAAGAAAAAGGACCCTTTAAGTTATCCACAAAAGGGACCTCATTTCATTCATGATAGAAACCTCTCATGAAGAAATCCCTTTTATAGAAGAACCCATTATCGAGGCCCCATATCATATACTGAGAATAGCATGTGGAATGTGTTATCTTAAGGGTATTTTACCTGTTTAATCTTACTACCCTCATACCATATAGTGTAAAATATCATCTTCGACCCTCCATGAACTACCAAAATAGAGCACCTTGGCCAACACCAAAACTATAGAATTTCATCCCTGAGATCTACCATGCATCCACCAGATCCATATAACCCAAGAAAAAGACATATTAGTGTGTATAATTCATGATTAACTATTACCAAGCTAAAAAATCCAAGTATTTAACATTTCCAGTAGTTGGAGTCCTCTTAATGCTCATAATCATTCATTCTCATGTTAATGGGGATCCTAGTCTTAAGGATGATGGAACTAGTTCAAGAAATGGAATTCATTTATTGAGTTTTATCTGAAGCGTGGATAAAACTAGGTCTTATCAGTATGGATACATAAACCCCAACATAGGGTTTTAAAACAATTTGGAAGATGGTAATGGAAAATCCATTATTTTATTCTTGAATACATAGGCATAGCCTCTCCCTCATCCACCAGTAGAAGAGGAGTTAGTGTATTCCATGGGAATAAATCATAGAGTAAGCCCCAATATTTTCTTATAGGATACCATATTCCTCTTTCCTTGCATTTATTTTCCCCAATTCACTAGTGGATGATGAAGAGAGTCCAATGTGGGCTTCAGATTCATTTCTAACCCCCCCCCCCAGACACACACACACACATGATTGGGAAACATGAAAATCTTATATTATTTTTCATTTCTCACATCAATGATGACTCATGTGGGCTTATAGATCTTAGTGATCATGAATCTAGCACAATAAAGAATATACAGTGGACTTACCAATAGGTTTAAACCCCAAATAATGATACTGTCTTCTCAAAGGGTTGTATTCCCCATGAGACAAACCTTCAGAGGTCCATATTTACTATGAAGTAACAAATGGGTTTCGAATTCAGGTGTAATCAGAAAAACATCTTGAACTATATGGAATTTTATTCTTGTATTTATTGGATATATAATAAGACTCTATAAGGTTAAATCCCAATATATAAATTTCAATTTCACATTTATTGAGCCATATTCCATGAAAACCCATTCTTCACCGAGACACCGTATTTTTCATGGGATACTTTTCATCTCATCCTCATCGACCTATAATATTAGTGGGAGCTATCTTAATAGGGCCATATTCCCTGTAATACTAATCCATTTTCATCAATATGTGTTCCCCATTGGGTTCACAGAAATGGGCGGCACATCCATAAGTCCCAAACTAAATTTTTCTTGGAAACATTCACCTAGACATCCATGTCGCGTGATATTAAACTTCATGGGTTGGTCTTCATCACATAGCCTTGAAAGGTACCAAGTTTCCTATTAAGTGGAATTTAACTTCATGGGTTCTAATTCCTTTTACAAGGATATTTAGTAATCCCTTCCTATGAGACATAAATATGGATCTCCCAATGGATAACCTTGGATACATTCAAATGGTTCCATTGATGGAGGACCTATGATATATATAGATGGTCACTCTCACCTTTAAATGTGAAAAACTATAGATTTAACGGGTGATCAACCTTATATTATGGTTTATATAGGATTAATGAATATAACATAAATCTATAATAGAGTCCCAAAGTAGGAAAAAATTACCCAAAAATGGTGTGATAATCCAAAAATCTTGTCATCTCAAAATATTTAAGTCCCTAAATATAATTTAAAAAATTCTTGGTGATCACATTCCTTTGGAAAGTAGGTCCATATTATAGATATGGGAACAATTGGGTGTTTTCGGTTCCATGAAACCATCCATTTGGAAATATCATACTGAAATGGGTAAAAATAATGCTGAACCAGGTGTCAATCCTTCATTAACTCAAATAATTGTATCACACACATGGCATGATTTATCATCTTATGTACTCATTCAATGTAAAATTAGGCCAAAATAGACCTCTCAAGGAAATAAATTGTCATGTACTCATCTACTTGGGATGTTACTTTGATGATATTATTTTTTTGTGTTATTTATTGAGAAGTACAAAACACTTTCATTAAAGCACCATTTGATCCAAAATGGAATATTTCCAATTAAAAGAGATTTATGAATCAATAGTTTCTTGATTTGGGTCCTCATCAAGTCAATTTATGTCCTTTCACACTCAATACCTTCAATATCATGTGTTCAATTCATTCATCAAGGCGTATCACTTAAATGGTACTATCCTAATGTTATAGATTGCATGTGAAACCCTCTAAGACATGAATCCCTACCAATAATTTACCCAATAATGGCTATGGTAAAAGAAATAAGTGGAACCCATCACTGTTTAAAATCATTTTGGGTGACCCTCTCTAAAATAGAAAAAATTACCCCTTATTGGATGGATGTAGATTCATAGGTTAACAACGTCCTCATCACCTCGAGGCAATAGTTCCCCTAATGGGCTTCTCCCAACTATTTTTGTTTCCAATGTTGTGTGGCATCATGTACTCATCATGACGAGGATTCTATCCCATGGACCTTAGTTAAATCCACACTGGCTCATGTGCTTAGGGCATCAGGACAAGGGTATAATGAAATTGACCAAGAGCCAGAACACAACCCCATCTCTTTCATGGAATCATATCTATATAAAAAAGAAATATTCATGAAGATATATATCGATTCCCACTCCAAGAAATCTGAGAAATAAAAATTTTATTCACCCAAAGAAGATTCATATCTCGATAATACATAGGGGGTACCCATGCTTCAATCCCCACATAATACCCATACCAAAATATTCTAACCATAAATGGAGGATAGGAGAAAGTATATATCCCTACTCCAACCCTTGAGTGAGCATATATTCTTATTCTATTCATCGACGTTACTCAATATAACCTAGTGGAAATAGAAAGGTGTACACCTATACTTAACCACATTCTACAAACGTTCCAATATATAATGATAGTTGCAGAATTAGTTTGGGGTTAGACACACAACACCACCATTACAATTGGGTCTTCTCGTAAGAATAATGATTAGGATACATAGAAAAATGAATATACTTCTTCTCCTTTCAAAGAGGGTCATCATCACATTCCCCTAATAAATGTAAACTGGTATTAGGAACACATACTCATTCTAATTGGAGATTATCGAACCATTTCAATACATACTCTAGGTAAGACACATATTCCTTCCAAAAAACTCTATAAATGTATCATGGTATTCTCGAAGTAGAACAAGAGTTTCTCAGGTGGGATCCCACAAATGAGACATGTTGTCTATACCATGAAACAATGAATACTCAATGAAGAAGATCTAAAAATAAATCTTACCAAAGGATATAAAAAATCTAAAAGTAGGTATACATCCATTATACACTCAATGATAGTGTTCTTAAGGCCCTAAAACATATATCAATGGTTCCCCATGATCTTTTTGAATTGTCTCCAATTCAATAAAGTACTAGTTTTAATTTCCAGGTGATATTCTTTCTCAATTGTAAGGCATACCAAGAAAATGACCATTTTCTAATCCACCCTTGGATCTCTTGGCTTAAAACACAATAAAAGATCTTATTTCCAATCCAACTACTTACAATAAAGAAGTTGGTAAAGTCACACCTTGGTTTGATCAAGTCGAGGAGTCTCCCACAACAGATGAATGGAATATGTTTCTCATGAGAAAACAACTATCCAAATATAATATACCAGTAACGTTCAGGCCCATATCCACTAAATATAATATTATGAAAAAAAATCATAGGTATGCATACATAATATTCATCTAAATCAATATAATAATATTTTTAATTTTAAAACAAAATTCAAGCCTTTTAATGATATAATGACCATGTTATGTCAATAGAATAAATTTATTATATAGACTCAATGGCCCAATAAACTGTGTGATTCTCGAAAATGGAAAATTAGTGTAGAGTATTCAATGTTCATGTCTTAATGCTTGAAAAAATATACAGAAAATGATCATTGATTCCCCATATAGTGTTCATATCAGAGGGTGGAGTGATCTTGAACCACTATATTTCAATTTTCTCTCTAGTTAACAAATACTACATGAAGTGGCTTCATTAAATGTCGTTTATTTGACTCAGTTCTCAGAATAATTGTTTTCCTAAAAAAGAGGAGACACTAATCATTGGTTATACATGACTAAATTTCAAAATAATAGGCTTGGTGAATGTAGTCCATTGAAAGAAACTTGCACAAGACATCTTAAAAGATTGTGTAGGCCTCTCACATGGGAAAATTCAATCATTTAATAGAAATTATGTCTTAAAAACAAGTAGTTCAAGTAAAGATCTTACATTACACCTAACTCATTCCCTAATAAAGGATAATAAAATAAGTAGAGATTCCAAAACATTCATAGCTATAGGGACACAGGAGAAAACCAACTCCACAAGGCTAGGGGAAGTTTTACCGCAATATCCTCCTTCAAAAATCACTAAATCAAGATCCATGTGAAACAAAAGTGGGTCAAGATAAACTAGAGCCTATATGGTTGAGGGAATTATTATCCCAATTATGTTTTCCGTGGAATTAATTCCACTCATAGTTAGGAGGTGTTTCAAAAATTGTATATTCACATAATTATTCATCTATTTCTCCACATTCCTATGGGATAATGCGCAAAATAGGGTTCTATATGGACTCTATTTAGGTCACCCTTCACAAGACAACCTCCATAGAATATTCAGGATAAAGGATTAGGCACCAAAAATACTAAGAATATAAGTATTATTCCAAAGGTGTGATCACTTATGATGCTTGAAGCCTCTCTTATGGCTATCTGAAAGGAAATCAAACCACTTCTTATCTTAGTAGTGATGCAACACCCTCAATGAATTATATATCTGTAAAAATCATTATCACATGTCCTATGGATGATATACAAAATGAAACTAATATGGTATAAGAGGAGGGTTATGTTTCTATTTGAAACATGATCCATGATGAAATTATCTAGGAAGTTGTGCGTTCCAGAAATCAAAGTATTGTAAAAAATTGTGACTACTATGAATGCCTCGCTACCACTCCCTCGGTGTTCATCAACCAAAGAAAATGGTAAGGGAAGATCCAAATCTCACCCTTTTTCTAAAAATGTATAACCATGTATGCTTTAGTAAGTGTTCACTTAGTATGATATTTTGATAAATGAGTTCAACAGAGTTAATAAATAACTTCTTAGAGGAAATATCCTTGTTGGGAATCTTCTTTAAGAAGAGCGTTATCTTACCCTCCTTGTAAACATCCCACCACAAGAGGATTTCATCATACCAATGAGAGTATATCCAAAAAAATATACTCAAATTAGGGTCCAAACAACAAATTTATTTTGACCTAGTGACAGTGTAAAATCATTAGATCTCTCCATTATGGAATCAACCATACCTATATCGAGACAACTACGACATACCAACCCATACAATTGTTTAACCAAAAATATAAGTAGAGCTTCAAAATAATTCCCTAAATTTAACTTACCATATTCAGTATCCTATTCATTAGACCATTCTCTAAATATTCTAGAAAATATTTAGTCATTTACATATCGATTGGAAGATAAAGAAGGAAGGAATGCACTGGCATAGCTAGAGAGGGATTCTTACCCTGAATAGGTAGATGTGACCCTTCCTCTACCTATCTTTAGAAACCCTATATTTCCAAAAAATGATGATTTAGTGGATCCAAAATAGCATCTAACACATTTCATGTCCCACTATATTCCCCATTATGGGAACCCTTGAACAAAAGAACTAGTTAAAATCAAGTGATTTGTAAAAACCTTGGAAGGATCTGAATTTTTCAGGTATAAAATTTTACCATACTAGTCGATCAATGGATAGGAATATCTTAATCAATAATTTCTCTATCAATTCAACTCAACACTCTAAAATATAATGATACATGGCCTCTAAAATTATAAATAGGGAGATAATTAGAGATTCTTAGATTTTATTACTAGGTGGAAGGGTATGAATTACTCTGTAATCTTGCATCTTCCTCAAGTATATTTATTATCCCTTTACTTAGTTAACATCTATGACAAGTTACAGATTCCATTCATTCCTATTAAATATATTAGTTTTTGGTACCATTTAATAGTTTACAAAATATTGGAAGACAATATCTTATGAAACAAATCCATTTCTAGACCAATATTGATGGATCAAGGAAAGAGGGTGGGTAAAGTATAAATTTCAATCATCGCTCTTATGTTGTCTCCTACACCATATCCAGCTCTAATGCCAGCACCCTATTTCCTGAAACATCCTCCCGAATTATGATAGCAAAAACATTTCTATCAAGATGAGAAAAGGGAATAGAGATGAAATAAATTTGTAGAATAAAAGTTTAATTCCTTTCAATATGAAAAATTTCTTAGCTACTTTATAACACCCATTGAAAAAAACATGTTAAATTTTCTAATTCTCAAAGAACCTAATCTTGTTGGCCTCGATGACTAAACAAATTATTTACCCTTAAACTAAACATTGACCAATCCCATTCATGATTTATTTGTTTTTAAATAAATCCTTAAAAAAATATATTTGATTCTTGGTAGGTAAAATTAGGAAATACACATTCACAAGTTCCATCAGTTTCTAGATCAATTTCAGAGGAGGATGGTAAATGAAATGAAGTTTAAAAGATGGTATCATGAAATTTTGGTGATTGGATTTCTAGAAAGACAACCAATAAGTATAATTTCATCCTTATAGAATAGTTGAACAAAAAAAACTATGCCCCTAGTCTCTTCTACCATGATGCTACTAACTTAATCACCACCACAGTCCTAGAAGAGTAAATCTTCAAAGAAAAAGTGAAAACTTAAAAAAATAAAGAATAGGAAGATGAGATGGTGTATATTCCAAATTCAATCGTGACCCTCTCAAACTTCATGAATCCATTATCAAGGGGTGGGAACCATCCCACCTAACAATACCACAACAACCATTCCATTAAATGGAATCCTCATCAGATGATGAATATGTATTAAATTATATTAATTTCATTTACCCCTTATTTAAAGATGATTATTCTTGTAAATATGAGCTTTATATGTATGATTAAGGAACCATATGTAGTGTCCACAACATTCAATGTAGTAAGGGAAGTCATATTCCAAGAGGAACCCATTATTTCAACCACCTCTCCACTAAATCTATTTGTGATACCTAAAATTATGATGAAACCATTTATAAATAAAAAAAGATCATTAAAACTCACTAATATTAATAAACAATCATACATACCTGATTATTTTAGAAAATTGGATAAAGGGGGTGCAATTGTCTCGTCTTCCGAAGTGGATAGGAAGACCAAATCGACCGAATTTACCGAGGGATGGAGTGTCGTCAACTTCTATTAAACTCTATGGCCCACCTACCTCATGTTCTTTAGTTCCAAAAATGTATTCTAAGGGGAAGCATCATGATGGGAAACACAAACTGTCAACTTAAAGATTTTAAATCTTGAAAAAAATTCCCTAGTTTCAGAAAAGTTCTAAATCCTATATTCTCTAAATTTATTTAAATACTTCTAGGGGTCCCTCATAGATTCATTTCTAATCCCTATGGAGTTCAAAATCATCATTATTACTACAAAAATTTATCATGAACCCATATAGTAACATAATATAATCTATTTCATAGAACAATATAAGGATTACATTATACAAAGATACATCTAACCCATGCATGTGATTTGAAACCTATAATACATTGATCCTGGGTGAGATTTTATTGATAATGGCTCAAGATTATACCTTATTCCAATCTAAAAACTTCTTCAATTGGGATGATATGAAGAATAATTTTCCTATTCTCCTATGAAACTTCAAGATTATGATAATATATAGAAAAATACCATCATCAACATTAATATCATAGCTCAATTTGGGGATCCTATATCTGTCTCTAAATTCTGAATAGTCTGAAAGGGCACAACTTTCAACGTCATTCTTAGAGGGACTTCATTTCATCAACATACAATATTACTTTCATCTGACCATCAATGTATCAAATACACTATCAATGGATAAATCAGCAAACTACATGGTGATAATACTCTATCAGAATATTGTAAATCTCAGTATATAAATATGTTGTTTTACCATAGGGAAGGGAAACAACCCTTATCCAATGATTTTTCCTAGGTTAATGACCCAAACGGTCTTTAAATGACCTTGAATAACCCATTTAGATATATCAATGATGAATATGTATCCCCCCCACCCACCGCCCTCAGAGTATCCTAAGACCCCTACATCATCAGTTGGGTTAGAATAAATTATCAATTCATTGGTGTGGAATGAGAATACCCTTACCCCGTCTTCCGAATATTGGCATAAAGATATTTTCTTAGCTCTGAATAATCCCTTTAATTGCCCATTTTTTAGAGGATTGATATAGAGGATTAATAAGATGAAGAATAGTACCTCAACCACACCCCTCTATTATTCAAGGACGGTTTTTATTCCACTATTAATGAGCTTTTAAAGAAAAATATGAGTATAGAAATAAATCTATAACCCACATGGATTAGTGTGGCCATGTACCAAAATAAAAAAAGGTATAAACCTACTTTATAAATAAGAATCATGTTTTTTTCTCCTGGAACTAAATGGAAAGATAGGGTCTTGATTTTGATATAGCTACCCACCACCTTGGTTTACTGGAGGACCACCATGGTTACAAGTAGGCTGTTAGAAGAACACATCTAGCTCATACCACCAAAGATAGAGATGAAGTTGATAAGATCATTAAGGCAAACATTGTTTGAGAGGTCCAATGCCCAAAATGGCTTGGCAAAATTTTTCTAGTCAACAAAGGAATGAAAAGATCTGAGTTTTTATTGACATTAGGTATCTCAACTGGCATTTTCCAAAATATGATTTCTTAATTCCAATTAAAGAACTCCTAATTGAAAAATTAATTGGTTGTTAAGCTCTCTCATTTATGGACGACTGTTCAGGAAACAATCAAATATTAATGTCCCCTAACAATTAATAGGATGTTGTATTTAGGTCACCTCAAGTCATATAATTTTATCAAGTTATTCCTTTCAGATTGAAAAATACTGGTTCAATTAACTAACATTCCATGCATTTCATTTGAAACCCTTCTTGGTAAAGTTCATTGAGGTTTATGTTGATGATTTGGTGGTGAAATATAAGAATCATTTTGATCATCTCACTCACCATAAGATCACTTTCAACAAGCTATTATATCTTGGGTTGAAATAAATCCCTTGAAGTATAATTTTAGTTTATACTTGGAATATTTTCATAGCTTTATTGTAGGTTATCTTGACATTGATGTTGAACCTAAGATGACTATGTCTATCTTCAACATGTCACCTCCTAGACACCTTAATGATTTGAGAGGATTGTAGGTATTCCAAGCCTATATTAAACACTTTATAGAAAATATTAAGGGTAAATTTATACCTTTCACCAAACTAATGAATAAAATAATCACTTATAAATGGGATGATAATGGTCAAGAAACTTTTGATATTCTAAAGAAGTTTCTTTTGTATCAACAACTGTTAATTCCCTATGAATTTACATACACTAATTTTGTAGGTGATAGTTTGGATAAATCACAAGGTGGTTTCCTAGAATATAAGAATGATTCAAAAAGTGATAATACCTTCTATTATCTTTTTAGAATCATGTTTGATACCGAGACATGATATTTAGGCATCAAGAAGTGTTTCCTAGAAGTAATAATTGTGGTTCAAAAGCTAAGAGACCACCTCAAGCACCAAAAAAATCCAGTAATTATCCCATTATAAACTAATCAAATAAATCCTAAACCTCCCAATACTGACTAGGTGCTTAAAATAGTGGGGAACCAAATTGTAATAGTACAAAAATTCAGTTCTTACCATATTAAGAAATAAAAGTTTATGCACTTAGAGATTTACTTAGAGAATATAAATCTACAGAAATAATTCTCTTAAGTATTGAATATCATAATGAATTGAATTTTTATATCCATGGTGGCCCCCATATGTGGGAGATGTATTTTGGTGGTACATTTAAAGTCCCAACAAGAATGAGAATGGAATACCCAAAGATTAATAAAATTAAATTGGGAGTCATTATAATCCCTCCATCAAAATTTGGTGTACCTTACTCCTTTCTATTGTTTTAAGGATTCACCGTCAATGAGTTAGAGTATCAAGACTTCTTCACATCTCTACAACTAGCACTGAAAATTCTATTGGACCACATGAGCATCAAAGGAGACACATATTTGGTGATAAATAAGATCAATGGTGATTATTCTATCTAAAAGTAAGATTAGAACCCACTTGTTGTCTATGTATGAGGTTTGATGGTGGAATTCCCTTTGGATAAAATATTAACTCATGTCCCACTATCACAGAATGCCCAGGTAGACGTGTTAAAAATTATGGCTACAAATTTGGTAAATCCATTCTAAGATGAAATAGTCATTAGAATTGTGCACTACAGAATGGTATCTCCATTTCATCATAACAAAAATGAAGAGATCAATAAGTTCAATTCCATCCTCACACAAGTTAATCCTATAAATGGTCATATGATTCCCAGACTATAATATGTACAAATAGGGATTCTCCCACCAAAAAGAGTTAGAAAAGGAAAAGTATGATGATAGGTAGTTTTATTTACTCATTATAACAGCCTGAATCATCATGAGATTCTCTATAAAAGTGATTTTGATCAAGTCCTTCTAAGGTATATTGATGAAAAATATACGATTTTTGTTAGGAAAGATGAAAATATTATAAAATATGGTTCCCATCAGTCAATGATCAATCTTTATCATCAAATTAGAATGTTTGGATCTTTATGGATTTCAATAATGAAGGATTTCATGTAATCCACAAATAGTTTTCATTCCAATAAAATATATTCCAACATAAGCCATCAATACCTAATAATTCTACAAACTACTAAATATTCCGAATCATTTACAATATGGGGGATAAATGTGGTAGGGTCATTCCCTTCTACTACAACTAAGTAGTTTAAGTACATATTTACTACTATAAGCTTCTTTTTCCAAATGGTCTAATGTAATATCCCCCGCGTAAGCCAGGACAAAGAGTATTATCAATATTATGATGTCTAACATCGTTATTAGATTTGGTTTCCCCCACACAATAATGATGGATAAGGATATGAATTTTTTTTCTTCTGAATAGAAAAGGAAATACCAAAAGTATAACATTGAGTCTGATTATTTTTCATGCTATTATATAGTGGTTAAAGGATAAATATAGGTTTTAAATAAAACTGTATCAAACATTCCCTAGAAAAATAGTGAAAAAGAAAAGAAATAATAGGCACATAAAAAACATAATTACATTTATTATTAATATAATTCTACACATAATACCACAAAAGAAACCGCATATTTAATGGTATATAGAATAAAAGTTATCCTGCCCATCGAGATCCAATTACCATCACTTTGTATTTCCATTTTCAATCATCTATCCACATATGTGAAATATTAAAATAGACTGGATGAATCAGAATATATATATGAGAGAAGACTATGTACCTTTCAATATTTAGATATCAATGAAAATTTAATAGTATTATCTTTTAACCGAATAGTTCACCTTCATTCATTAATCTAAGGAGAACTAATTTTGGCTCCCAGGATGCTGATGATAGTTGCGAAGAAACCTCAAAATATTGAACCAAAATGTGTTGGACCTTTTATTATAAATAATTTATACTAAAATAATTCATATTTGATGATTATTAAGGATGGCGACTGTATCACACCCCTTTCAATTGATAGGTTTCTCAAAACATATTTCATTTGAAAAATCAACTCACTACTTGTCCTTATTGAAATTCCTAAAAAGGTATGGCCAATCTTCATTCCTAATAAAATTATGTTAAACTATAGGAAAAATTCTTAGTAACATGGCATTAAACTAAAATAAAACATCTTAGTTTCATAACATTAACTACAAGACAATATCCATGTCATAAGATGTTAAAATATATGACACATTATCCTCATTATATGTTGTTAAAATGATTTTCGAACATCCTAGTTTCATGACCTTAAACTCAATATAACATCCATGTTATAATATGATAAAATATATAACATCAAATATTTGTATAATGACATTAAACAATCAGTCAATATCATGGTAACATGATGTTAAAATGTAGGAAAACATTCTAATCGAGTGTCGTTAAACTACTGGACATGGCTCTAGTTGCGTGATACCAAATTGTCAGATACCATCCATGTCGCAATATGTTAAGCTATGAGACACCTAATTCTCACCCTAAAAAATTATACTACATTTACAACATCCAAGTCAAATAAATTTAAATTATAAGACAATATCCATGTCATAAAATGTTATGTTATACAACATTTACTCCTAGTCTCATGGTGTTAAAATTGAGGAAAATGTCTTAGTATCATAATGAAAAATAGTAAGACAACATCCTAGGCTTATAAGATTAAACTGTAATAAAATTTACTAGTCACATGACATTAAACATTAGGAAAACATCCTAGTTGTATGATGTTAAACATCAAGACAACATACATTTAAAAATATGTGAAACTATATGACACCGCATTCTCACCATACAATGTTAAACTAAGATTCCAACATCCTAGTCACATGAATTTAAATTTCAGGATAGAATCCATGTCAAAAGATGTTAAACTATATAAAATCACAAACATATTATAAGATGTTAAACTATATTTTTTATGTAGATTTTTCATGACATTAAAACTATGCGCTATTACAAAATTCTATATGTAGATTTTTCATGACATAAAACTATGCACTATGATAGGGATGTGTCATAAATGAATGTTGATTGGAATTTTTTTTGTGATCGGGAAAAGCCTATAACTTATCTTGTTTCTTAAATCGATCTTGAATCATGTGGGATTAGAGATTTCATGAAATTATTCTAGTTTTTAGGGTAATTTCATTCCATGACCAGAATCGACAACTAATAGTTATCACATGACCTTAAAATTCAAGGATTAACCTAGATGAAATATCTTTAAAGGAACACCATTGGTAACAGTTACCTGGCCTTTAAACTCTATCCACCCAAATATATGATCACTAGGAAACTAAAATAATTGTAAAAATCCATGATATCATCTATAATAGAATTTTGGATTTTAATTCACATAAGGATTTCTATTTTCCCTAACTATATAGAATATCTCACCAACCAATTTATTTTAAAGATTTACGCCCATCAATTACAGAAATCATTTTCCCTAGTCACATGACATTAAACTATATAAAAACCTCATTATGATAAGACATTAAATTATATGACACCTCATCCTCACCATATTATGTTAATTTTTTTTCCAAAATTCTCACCTGAAGACATTAAACTACATTGTTCACATCCCTATCATACGATGAAAACCTACATGATACTTTGGAACTCAGATGAAAGGCCGCACTACTCTTAGTATTAGAATCCTACCACATGAATTTTATTTTCAAGAACAATGGGTGGCTTGATCCTTGTCTCTACAATTAATGTTGAGATTCATGAATACTATATCCTGTATAATGAGTCAAATGATAAAAATTTCCTCTCCCCATACAAGAACTTGATCAGTGATGGGAACTTCATCTCAGATCTACATGTGTCCTAATTATAGCTCAGAGGAGATACATAGTGACACATGAATCCCATATTCTACGCTTAGTGGAAACAAAACACACCCCCTCTCCTACACATGTCACCTTTTAGTACCAGAGATCCCAACATGAGTTCCTTCATTTATAAACTAATGATTAATGAAAATGACCTCTTCCTTACATAAGAATAATATCTATATAGGGAATTTATCATCCATAGAAAACACCATTTTTAAATTTTTTACTCATATTCTATAGAAAATAAACACTTTTCATATATCACACTCCATGTCTTGGGATACTCTTATACCCATAATATTTCTGTAGATATTAGTGAGATAGGTATCAAACATGGAAAGAAACCTCTATTTTGACTATGAATACTGCTCCTACTATGACTTTGTATAATTTTATCCCCCAATGTGGCCTACTAACCAAAGCAATATTCATCCTCTTGATAAATTCCCCTTTAGTTTTTATTCTATGAAAATATAATAACAGAAAACACCTTTTTAATTTATTCTACATCCATTCCCTATGTACGTTTTCTTGTAGTAGTGGGTGTCTTGGACCCAACATTAATAGTAATTTTGATTACCATTACAAGCATACATTTATATATAAAAATGTGTTTATTCTTACCATAATACTTTTCATATTTCAACATCTACTTTTTAAATGGTAATTTCCTTAAATTAAATGTCATATCAAAAGGTTATAGTAATTCCTAACTATAATGAGAACCTCAAGGTACTATGACAATAATATTAAACATATGCCATATGGTTTAGATAAATTATACAGACAGGATACATATGACGTCTAGATATTAGGTGTTGGGGGTTTTAAGCATTAATACTTATTCTCGTGATGTTATCACTTGGTGATATCATTTACTGAGATCCTGATGACATATCCGCCAATATGAACTTCATATGTTTCAAGTGTCATTATTTGTTAATCTCTATGAACAAGTGTATTGCTCTATAGACATGAGATCATTATCAGTGCGTTCCATTTGATCACATACTTTGATGTAAGTAAAAAATCCATGATAATGAGATCCTATATAGGCAGTTTTTGTTGGGTGCATTATTGGTGGTTTGGCATTGTTTGAATTATATAGATATTATTTATCACTTCTGAGTTGAGGAATAGATATATCATTGTCCTATGTTGAAAAGGATGGTTGTAACTTCAAAAATCCATGGCCATTATAGAATAAGGTAATTTGGACTACTAAGGTAATGAAATATATAAAGCAATAAAAGGATTATGATAGAAGTATGCATCCTATATTATCAGATATCATGAGACAAAGAGATTATATTACATATAAATTTTTCATAAGATAAATTCTTAGCTATGACATTCCTAGTCTTTATAGGAGCCATGATGGGTTGCTATACTCCACTCTTGGTCTGTGGGTTGGAATCATTTCTTTTGAGATAATGATATAGAGGGTCACACACTATGTTTACCCACAATTTCTTTCTATTCTAATGAATAGGAGTTTAAGATGAACTATGTCCCATGTGCAGGCGTCGATGAACATCCAATTACAACTAATCGAAATTAAAACTAATTCAATTATATTATTCATTTTTAGAATAATTATGATTGAGTTTATATCTCAATGAATTCACAAGTTGTTTGACTGTAAAAGTTAATATGAGAAAAGTTTAATTTTACATATCAACATTAGATGTTCAAGGTTCATTAACTTATTTGTACAACATAGGTCTAAATTAATTTTTAAAATTTTATCACATAATATTTTATAGTGTTACCAGTTAGGGGTAAAATATTTGTGACATTAATGAAAATCTTATTGAGTCATACATATGTGAAAAAGTCTAAAGTAAAGGTTGTTACTTTCCATGGACTAAAGTGCACTTTTGGAAAGTATAAACTGAGTATAAAATACCATTTTTTCCCATTGAATTCTAATATCCACCATTTGAACTAATTTAGTGATATAATCTCTTTTATCATCTCCTCTATAGTTTATAGAGAGAAATTTTGAAGGAAGAACAATGTTAGATCAATCATTCTCTATCGATCGATTATGCATTATTTCGGAGATCATAGTGATGTTGTAAAGATCTTAATTTTCCTATTCTAGAATATAGAAAAAATAGATAAAATATCCTATAATTTTTTAGCATGTTTGGATGATCTAGAGGATGTCTATTTTGGTTTCTTTCATCCATGACACATCGACAGGGAGAAAATCAAACTAACAAATTCAAATGAACGGGGTACATTTTAATCATTTTTTTTTATTTTTTTTTCATTATTAGATTGAATTACACTCAATCCATAAAGAAATAATGGATTTTTTTTGGTGGATTCAATGATTTTAACAAGAATCCAAACCCAAAATATTAAATTTTTTGTTTTTTATGCTTCTGTTGCACCCCGAGTTCCATGAATTGGTATCCGAGAAAACATGTAATTATTTCAGTCAACATTTTTGAAATATCATTTAAATTTTATATTA
Source organism: Viscum album (assembly GCA_963277665.1). Classification (NCBI taxonomy): domain Eukaryota; kingdom Viridiplantae; phylum Streptophyta; class Magnoliopsida; order Santalales; family Viscaceae; genus Viscum; species Viscum album. Next base: position 18,811,662 of record OY728159.1, on the reverse strand, counting down.
TTCTGAAATTGGGTTTTAGTAAGACCCCAACAAAAATGTTGGTAAATCGATCTGAGTTCTTGTTGACATGATATGGCCAATCAAATATCTATGAGTTTTGTGAAAAATGATTATGTGTAAATTAATGTTTTAATTTGATTAATGGAAATTATTGTGAATAATATTTAGCAAGAGTGAGATGTAAGTACATTTCATGTTAATAGGAAATACCATAATATGGTTTGGGTAGTCCGTTGGGAACAAAATATTTCCATAAAAGATTGTTTAGTTTAATAGATAATGCTTCCATTATAATCTAGTTTAAATCTTATCATAGAATCTTGTTTAATTAAATAAATAAAAATTCCCATTGGAAGTTATTTTAAAAAAACCTGTGGAATATTGTTTAACTAAATGGATAAATCTTCCCATGGAATCTTGTTTAAATCTTATCTTGTATTCTTGTTTCATTATAAGAATAAATCTTCCCTTAGAAGCTAGTTTGAAGCTTCCCTTGGAATCTTGTTTAATTAAATAGGCAATGATTCCCTTGGAATATCATTCAAAGACTCCCATGGAATATTATATAATATATATATTTATAAATAATGGAAAAAACATTCATTGGAAGCTTTTGATAATTTTATATTATTATATATATATGTCTTTCAAATAGATACCCCATCTCAAGCTTTTCCAATTTGGTATGGGTCTGACTAGCCTGGCCCATTTAACATGTCACTAGTCCTTAATTAATTTTTAGATATCTTATTAACATATAAGTTGAATCACAAAATTATAAATAAAATTTCATAAATTTAATTTAATTGTATAGTATTTAATAAAAGTATTTTTGGTGATGTGGGAAGTATCAATAATTAATTAAAATTATTTTATTGCAAGATAACACATTAAAAATACCATCAAGTTTAGTTTTAGAAAATTTATTTTTTCGTCTATAATATAATCTCATTTTGACTGATCATGAGTTGATAACAGACCATTTATGTTTAGTTTATTATTTATCTAATTTAATTACTGTATTTATGTTTTATAAAATTTAATACTTATTTTATTTTGATGATCTACACATATTCCCTCCATATTTAATTTTTATAGGGGAATTCATGTCCACATTTAAGTGATAAAAATGTAATTTTTCACCCCGAGTTTGCCTAAACATTATGTTAGTATACATTCATGGCAATACAGTTTGAGTTAAGGTCCATCATAGACTAAACAAGTGGAATTCATAGGAGTTGTGGGCGCTGCAATTCATGTTAGGTATTGACATAAAGAATTAACTTAGGGTATTAGAAAATCTGGTATCCTCTTGATGGAATAAATAATAGTTAAATCTTATGATCATTCCATTATTAGTTAATTTTATCATGTATATGGTTCATTGTTTTTTTTATATTAAATTACCAAATCCCTAAAAAATATTAAGTCATTAAAGTTCTTCGATCGCTCAAATTTTCGCAAACCTAGGTGTTTGGGGTGATCAAAATCCATATTTGAGTGTACCTCTTGCTACTAGGTAGTTCATAGGATATTGGTGGGTCGACTTAACTAAAATTTGTAGAAAAGAAGTATCCATATGTAGATTTTTTCACCTTTAGAAGAAATTCATTGAGTCATGAAAATTAATTATTTGTAGGAGATGTGAGTTAACTCAATAGATTAAAGAGATATGAGTTAATGTGGTTATAAATTCAGACGCCTAGAGTCTTCGAGTAGTGGTGTAGCCATATATTGTAGACTGTGAAGGGAGGTTCAAGGAGACATACCACTAGAATAATCAAGTGGTAGAGTATTTTATTCTAGTATATAGGGTTCCTATAATTTGATAAAATAATAGGAGACATTTAAAATTTATAGTTTGAAAATTTGATTATCAGTAAATAAGATAAAATTACTAATTTGATAGATTTAATTTTGTATAAAATTTGAAGTTATACAAAAACTACCCTCAAATAATATTGGAAAATTAAAAGGTCCAAAAATTGCATAATATTCCAATGAGTAGTATAGGAACTTGCACAAAGTACTACAACATCATAAATTCAAGTTGTCAGTGTACCCAACACTTGTTAATCTAGATCAATATGAAAGGGTGTAAAAATGATTATATAAGACTCTTGTATGTTGTATATCATGGTTATGTCATAATGATATCATCAATGTCTGATGTGAATTGTGGATATAGCTTCATCACATAGATGATTTTAAATGTTGTTTCATCTTCAGGAAGCTTCTGAGGAGAAGAAAAATGAAAGATGTGAATTGGTGATGTTTGCACTAGATATATGTAAATTGAATGCTAGATCATGATATTTCAATGGATCCCTATATCATATAATTTTTAACCATTTACTCCAGTTTCATTTAAGATTAAAAAATGATCACTATGGAGAAAACACTTCATTACTTTCAAGGGAATGATTTCCAGGTAAATATGAACTTAAAGAAAGTACAATCATTAATTTTTATAGAAAATAAGATGAAATACAAGGAAAAAAGGTCAATGTAAGGTTTTTCTCCAAAGGAACATTTGAAACATCCTTCAATGAAATAGGTATTAAATAGTATGTTATTTTCTCCACATATCGTTGAATATATCTATGGATGTGTAAATGCAATTAAGTGAAATGAGGAAGTAACTAGACGTTTCTTATTAAGACATATTCATCAAATATAGGTAATGTTTCTATTTTAATTATTGGGTATTAAATAAAATATTTTTTAACATAAGTTTATTTATATACACCAACCAACTAAGTACAGAATCGTCACTATAAGTAAGATGTGCAATCCAAGTAGCTAAGAAAATGTGTTTCTTAAATTAGTGGTGAGAAGTACACAACTTCTATATTTCCAAATTTATTTATTCTAGTTGAAAAATTGGAGTATCACTAAAACATTAATCTCATATGTCCATTGGACACAATAATACATTTCTCCATTTTTTGAATGAATGTTGTTTATAGTGTCGAATAATAAAGTCATGGTTTACTGATACATGAATCATTGGAAATTATTGATGAATATAACATGTAAGAAAAATATACCAAGTTTGTGGAAAGAAAATACTATTTAATTAGAAACTAAATTGTTATCAAGGATATACCCAGTATGTTTTTATACTCTTCAGATTTAAATACCTTACGTACTATCAAAATATTTACAAACTTATTTTTGGAAAAAGAAATGTTTTAAAATAAATGTAAGCCTAAAATATTTTGGAACTAGTCTAGCTATAGAGTGGTATCTATTCCAAGTGTAATATAATGGTAAGTGTACTTTAAAATATTCCTTTAAGAAATTGATGATTTTTAATGTGAAGTATGAAATATTCCTAGACAGAAGATATCAGAGGCTTCAGGCTAGTCTTCCAAAGAATATGTTGACCAAGCATTCATTGATCAAAAAACATACAACATCGAGTTATTTCTAAACCCATGTTTTCTTATACACATCAAATATATGATGTTGATAAGGAGGATTTATGACAACTATTTCATGTTAAAATTAATCAAAATGATTTATCATGGGGGAATTGTTAAATACACATTTATTTATACACATCAGTGTCTTGATGTAAGTAAAAGGGGAATCGAGGTTAAAACTCTTGTATTGTATATTCTTTCATTTTGAAATACATGCTTCATAAATAATAACGTCATCCCATAACTACATGTTAAGTGTCCTGAAAAATAGATATCATGTTATTTTTATTTTTATTTAAATATATTATGTTATAATAACATGTGTTTAGATGGAAATACTTTGTCAAGATATAAACAAACTTGAAAAAACATAATGTGCATCTAAAGTAATCATCCCAAATTTCTCTAAGGATATTATAAAAATAAATATGAAAAAATAGATATAGTCATGTTTTTAATGTTATTTCTATAGAAGGCTGCATAACTCTATTTGAGATAAAGGAAGAAAGATTGAATTGGGTTTTTTCAGTGATATTTATGCATAAATAGTTTACATAGGAACGTATTCCACAATACCTTATGGAAAATTAGGTTCTAGAGTCACATACTATGTAGGAAGGATAAAACCCTGGTGATGGAGTAATATTCACAACATCTAGTGATACATTTTTCATTGAGAATAATAAATCCTAGAAGTAGGCATTATATGGAGATTATATAAAATTGAAAAAATAAATTAAAATTAAATCATGGGTTCTATGTATTAAATTACATGAGGATTATTGACTATACTTGGGTAGTACAAGAATAGTACCAATAATTATTTATTTTTTATATAAACTCTTTATTCCTAAATCCATTATAATTTTACTTATCATGGCTAATTTTAGTGATACTTTTATTGCTCATTGGATGTCCAGACCACCAATCATTGAAGATGTATATATGACGTAACCAGAAAGGGATGGTGGAATATTATAATGCCAATAACGGTGAAAGTTACTGAAATATAAGTTAGGATTAAATTAGGAAACTATATCATATAATATTCATTTTGAATTAATCTATGTAATGTGTCTACTAGATGTTAGTGGGAGCACCATATTTTTCGTAGTAAAATATGTTTATTAACACATGTAAAATAACTTCTAGTATTATAGTTGGTTAAGAACATGATAAAAATAACTCTATAGAGATTGACTTAAACTAGAAACCAAATTTCTTGGGAATGATATTAACTCAGATTGATATACAAGTTTCTTAGACCTAGTCAATCATACATATACTGACATAGTATTGAAAAATACAAGTTAGAATAAATTGAGAGATAATTGTTACTAGTGTCACATGGAACATATACCTCTAGGTAGACATGTTCAAGTCGTATGTGCAGATTAATGTAGTGATTTTGACCCTACATTATTTTGTGATGGATCAATCACATATAATGTGATATGTATAACAATTCAGATTTCCAATATAAACATTATAGTATGAACATTTCAGTTATAACTATGAGAATTGCAAGGCATGTAGTCAGAACTGTCCTATTTCACTTAAAAAAGTACGAAAGATGTTTACCTGGAATGTGGAGAGTAGAGGATTCTAGTTTTTAGTGGTCACATACTAGTTTTCTTGGGATTAATCTTATCTAATATCATAATTATGCGGAGGTAATGATAAATACAAGCTCATTCAAGATAGTGGTAGCCATATCTACAAATACCAAGTAAATTGTGGCTTCTAAGGAAGCTAATAAGTAGAGTAAAATACAGAATGGTTTTTTTCCAATTATTGGAATCATATCAAATTAATAAAATTTTATCATTTTTATAATTCTATTTCTAATACTATAGAGGATGTCATGTTTTTATGGTCTAAAAAACAAATATACCCAGGGATATCATCACTCATGATATCTTTCTCAAAGTGGTAAAGTCATAGATAGTTGAATATCGAGGCAGTTAAAACATAGAAAACCTCTAACTAAATCCATATCATAAAATAATCATGATCTTATCATGTGATAGTTAAAAATAATGGTTATCAAGTTTTATATAGTGCAAGTGGGAGTGTTGTAATAGTGGGTTCCCTAGAACCAACTTGAATAAAAATTTTGATTACCATTACATATATAAATTTTGATATATACATGGGTTTATTATTACCATAATAGTTTTGATATTTCTACATCCACTATTTACATTGTAATGTATTAGGATTACATGTCATATAAAAAGGTTACATTAGTTCCCAGCTATAATGAGAACCTAAAGATACTGTGAAATTAATCTTAAACATATGTCATATGGTTTAGATACATCGTATTTGTATGACGCATATGATATTGGACTATCAACTGTGTGGGGATCATAGTATTGAGAATTATTGTCCTGATTTTTTCAGTTGGTTATCTCTATTAGGGAGATCATGCGAACATAACCACCAATAAGAACACCACATGATTTGGGTGTCATTGGTTTTTCATATCTACGAACATGGGTATTAGTCTCTAGACAAGAGATAAAGTGGGTCCCACATATGGGGGTCAGTGAATGTCTTAACATACCTGATCACAATTAAAACTCATTAAATTATATTATTAAAGTTTATAATAATAATTATTTTATTTATTTATTATGTTATTCACATTTTTTTGATCAAAAAAGTTTATACAATAAAATGTAGTTTTTTGAACGAATACTGAAAGTTCAAGGTTCGTGACATTAGTTTGAGAGTTTATACGCCGAGTTAATGGTTGATATTTTTTCATGTAGCATTTTATAGTGTTACAATTTAGTGATAAATTTTTTCCAATGTTATGAGATGTTAATTAAATCATATATGTGTGAAAATGTCTAAAATGAAGGTTAAAATTTTCCAAGGACAAAAGTGAAATTTTTAAAACTATAAACTATGTATAAAAACTCATATTCACCTATTTAATTACAAGATACACCATTTTATTAAATTTAGACAGATAATATCTCTTCTCCTCTCTTATCATTTTTTTAGAGATAGATTTATAAGGAATAACATGGTCAGATCGATGTCGCTCTATAGATCGAGTCTGTATTCTTTATGAAATCGACGAGATGTTTTAAATATCAACAATTTCCAACACTAGAACAAAGGAAACATAAATCAATGATCTTGGAATTGTGTAGAATGTGTGGAAGATCAAGAGGATATCTAGTTTTTGTGGGTTTCATCCACAACCCATCGATGGTGGGGGAATCAAACTGATGAATTCAAAAAAATGTGGTACCATTTAAGTGAAAATTTTATTTTATTTTTCATGATTAAATTGAATTACATGACATAATAAATTAAACTTGGGAAATGTTCTTTTTTAATGTTTTTAGTATGAATCTAAAACCAAATTTTACATTCAGTGTTTTTTCAGGCTTCTCATACACCTCGAGTTCCTTCACATTTTCCATATAATCTTCTCATTTTCAAGATCCATGAGATAATGTATTACCACTTCCCTTATTAAAATCCATAAAATTATGAAGAATTCTTGACTAGACCACCAAATAATTGACTATTAGTTGGTGCTTGCTGCAGAAAAAAGACTTGATTGGATTTTGTTGTAAAATTTAGATAATCCTGAAATTTTCTCTTTTTTCACACATCAATCATGACTCCCATGATTGTAGATATTTTCAGTGATTATTGAAATAATTATAACTAAAACTTTCTAGGAATCAAGAGATGATAGGTCCATCCTATATGAAATTCAATTATTTAGAATAGACTCCCATGTATGGCATGCCCTTCTTTACATATGAGCCATATATTTGTAAGAAACATTATTAAAACAACATGTCTCCTTATTATCTATCTAAGAAGATATGCAGTGATGCCCAGACCCCACGTCCTTTTGTAACCATGATGCAAATAAAATACCTCTTTTCCCTTGTCTATGAGTTAGATTCATGTAAGGAAATCCTTATGTGGACCCTATAAAAATTTCTCTCAATATTATAATGGTAGTACAAGTATCTCTTTATGATAGGTTCAGGTATAAATGCATCCGTTTTTATTTAATAGCATACTATATCCATAAATTTCATATCATTATATTGGGAAAATCAAATCCCTATAAACATTATTTTTAAATCAAAAATAATATTGTCATACTCTGAAGGAAACTTTTCTGAATATGTAGACTATTCCCCTGATATGTCTCTATATAATTTGCCCGTAATGTGGCCTATCAACTAGAGGAAACATTATCACCAGTAGAAAATCGTTTTTTCTTTGTACACCCAAAAAAATTGTAAAGGAACCCACCTTTCAAATATGGTTTGTGTTCATTCCTTATGAACTTGTACCATGTTACTAACTCATATCTGAGGACACCATGACAGTTATTTACCTTGTTTCTTTTACACACTAAAAATATGTTTGGAGTATCCTCAACCTCTATGTCCCCCATGTATTCAACTTAGGAAAATGTTTGGGTAGAAATAGAAATGTTGTAAAGATTGTGGGGTCCACCCAACCCCCCCCCCCCCCCTTAGTAAAGTTATGCACATTAGGTCCATCATCCTAGAAAAAACTTAGAGCATTTCATATATCTGTTCCGAACATTTCTATTTGGATATTCATAAATAATAAAAATTAGGACATCAGATCATTCAATTAATCAATTCAACTCTTGTTTTATGGTGATGGCTATTATACTTATACTCATCCATGAATTGTGCCTAAAGAATAATCCAAATATGATTTTGACTTAATTATTCATGATTATTAATGATATTGTAATTAGGTTGTTTGATAATCGGGAACATATTGGGGTCCCATTTTAAATCATTGAAAGATATTATGAGATGAAGATTCAAAATATATGAAATAAAAATAAATGCGATCGACTAAGTATTCATTCACTCATTAAAAGATGATAAAGGAGGAATGTACAAAACTTGGAGTCCCTTCTTGACATCAAAAGAAATGGAAAATATGTGAAACATATATAGTAAACAGTGGTTAATATTGTCCAATAAGTCATACAACATTTGATAAGAAATATTGTGGGATTGATAATATTTAGTTCTTTAAATATATTCCACTTTAGACAATGGGAAAGATTGTTCAATATAATAACTCATCTACCAGACTCTTTATCTAATGGTTTTCCTACTACTGTTTACTATTGATAATTATGCCTTCACTCTTACTAGATGAGCCTCATATTCTTGCAGTTTGGAAGTCTGCATGACAACCCAATCATGGATGTTTGCTTCCTCAACAACCAAATTATGCCTCCCCACAGCAGCATCATCCATACATTATACATGATTATTAGAATGGTAAAATTGGATAAGGTCACACTATCGGGCTACAAGATCCTCTATAGGGATATAGATATGATGAATAAAGGTGTATTTTTTTATTCAGACACAATTGTGCCTATGATAATGGTACACTAGTGCAGAAAACATTTTTTACGTCGGTTATTTTTCATTATTTACGTCGGTTTTTAGGCGACGTTAATACGGGAGACGTTATAAATAACGTTTTTTACGTCGGTTATTTAAAACCCGACGTAACATCCCTAACATCACGGTGTTTATCACGTCGGTTATTTTTAAACCGACGTGATAAAACGCCTGGGATATCGTTTATCACGTCGGTTTTTTCGAGAACCGACGTGATTAACCCTTCCCCGGGCCTATTATCACGTCGGTTTCTTAAATAACCGACGTGATAAAATGGCCTGGGAAACGTTTTAGCACGTCGGTTATCCAATAACCGACGTGGTAAATCGATTCCCAGGCCTTTTAGCACGTCGGTTATATTAAGAACGGACGTGATAAAATGCCCGGGAACGGTTTAGCACGTCGGTTCTCGAAAAAACCGACGTGATAAACCCCTACCGATTTATTTACCACGTCGGTTATAAAATAACCGACGTGAAAGCGATATTTTTTTTTAAAATAATTGCACTGCTCTCACCAAAAATCAACCAGAAACCAAACAACAAAAATAACCATGCCAGCCCTCCCCCAAGCCCCAACTGAACCCCACCCTCATCTATACCCACCTAACAACCTGGCCAGCCCTCCCCCACCACATTGGAGCCCCACCACAACCCTTGGACACCCCCCACCCCTTGGACAGCCCCCCACCCTCATTTACAGCCTCAAACACCCATTGGACACCCCTTCAATATCCCTTGGACACCCCCCACCCCTTGGACACCCCCACCCCTTGGACAGCCCCCCCACCCTCATTTACACCCCCAAGACCCCTAGTACAGCCTCAAACACCCATTGGACACCCCCCACACCTTGACAGCCCTCCCAGACCCCTTGGACACCCCCCCCCCCCCCGACCCCTGGACACCCCCCCGAGCCCTTGGACAGCCCCAAACACCCCTTGGACACCCCTCCCATATCCCTTGGACACCCCCACCCCTTGGACACCCCCCGCCCCTTGGACACCCCCCACCCCTTCGACAGCCCCCCACCATCATTTACACCCCCCGAACACTAGGACAGCCCCAAACACCCCTTGGACACCCCTCCCATATCCCTTGGAAACCCCCACCCCTTGGACCCCCCCCCCCCCCCCCGCCCCTTGGACAGCCCCCCACCCCCTGGACACCCCCCCGACCCCTTGGAACCCCCCCCCCCCCCCCCCGACCCCTTGGAAACCCCCCCATCCCCTTGGACAGCCCCAAACACCCCTGGACACCCCTCCTATATCCCTTGGACACCCCCCCCCACCACTTGGACACCCCCCCACCCCTTGGACAGCCCCCCCCCCCCCACCCTCATTTACACCCAACCGACCCCTTGGACAGCCCCAAACACACCTTGGACACCCCTCCCATATCCCTTGTACACCCCCCACCCCTTGGACACCCCCACCCTCATTTACACCCCCCCGACCCCTAGGACAGCCCCAAACACACCTTGGACACCCCCCCAAACACCCACCCACCCCCTTGGAACCTCTCCCCCCATACCAAAATCCAGACCAGAAAAACCATCAACAGTAGACCAAAACAAGAAGTAGAGAAAAATTAAACATTCACTTATATAACATTCAAAACTTACACTGTCAACTTCAAAAAAAACTAAATCCAACCTAAAGGACTACGAAATACACAATTACATTGACAATATTCAAAATTACATTTTACATTACAAACAACTAAAAGTCAATCAAACCTGTAAAATAATTTGACCACTCCACTTGTAAGTGTTTGATATCTTCAGCAGTAAAGGGTTGAGGGTCATCAAAAAGCTACAAAGGAAAAGGATAGTAGTCAACGTGTATAATGAATAAATAAAATTGAAATATTATGAGAAAGAGGAAATCTTACCAGGTCAAAACTCAGAACTGTTCCAGTTGTTATTATTTCATACATAAATCTTAACATGTAATATCCGCATTCGATGATGCCTTGTTGCTCATGACATTTTTGTTTGAATGAGTGTAAATTCAATATATTATTTTTATGTAATAAATCAAAATGTACAAATTATAAATGGATATTTACCTTCGCATGTACATATTTGATCTTGAAATTCCTTTTCTTTGCGCTTTTTCGAAAGTGGACCCATGCCCTGTTAGAAAATAATACGAATGGGGTAAATTTAAAATTCATTATAATATATAAAACTATTGTGAAATTGAAACTTACGTTTCCAATATATTCTTAAAACTTTCTCGCACATCATCATGGACAGAGGATATCCAATAAAGTTCTTTCTCCCTAGGGAAAAAAACCCCTAACATCCAATAATCCCTGATAAAAGGAAATTTAACGTTAGTGGTTTTTTATGTTAAAAGATAATTAACTCTTTGAGAGGGATGTGTTTCATACCTCTCACAAAAAGGTATCATCCAACACTGTGTGATTACATTCTTTTCAAATCTATCAGCAATATAAATCATTCTTTGTTCCTCATCCAATACACATGCTTTAGGGGAAATCAATTGTGGGTCCACGAATCCATATACATCTGTCAGCTCATTCCTCTCACAAATTTTATACAGATACCTAATACAAAGCAGACATAAGTATACATTTTTAATAAATATAACGCAAGGAAAAGGTGTTAAGACTTACATGATAAAAATTTGCACCACGTTGATGCCCAACTTATCTCCAGTGACAAACTCCATGATATCAGTTTTCATAATCCCCACACTTAGTTCACGCCCACAGACATGAGCTTCCATTGTAAAGTCATAATGATCCGCCAACAAATTTGAATATCTTGACAATTTGTCATGATTGCTAGTATCTGCATCTGATGTCATAGCTATCTGTCTTTGTTGTTGTCTATACAGTATTTCTTTACCTTTGAAGTATTCCTGTATAAATAAATTGAAAAATATATTAGTTTTCAAATGATAAAACATTAATAAAAATATAAAATAAAATATATAACATCCATACCTCTATTGTAATGAGTCGAAGAAGTCTGGATGGCCAAAGTAAAAAGTGGCTGATTCTATGTCCAACTGTCGTCACCTCATCTGCAGGTAATGGTATCCGAGCTGATCTATCTCTAATATCCTATACAGTGACCCTCTGATTCTCTACCTCTAACTGTTGATGATGAACTGTATCTCCTATACAATATACCATCCCATATGCAACTATATGATGTTGAGGATCATCAACATACAACTCACAATAAGTAGGTAGCTGCGGCGGAGGAGGAGGATCAAAAATGGGGTCCGCAGGCTGAGGTGGGGGAGTGGGAGCTACTGGGAGAGGTGGAGTGGGAGCTGCACCCTGAAATTGTCTTTGCAAGTCTGCAAACATAAACTGCACTGATGCTCTAATCTTGTCCTCCATTTTCGCATTAATATTATGGACTTCAGCCTCCAAGGATTCTATTTTTTTTATAAACTCCCTCAACGTTAGAAGTTGAGGAACGTGGCAACACTTTTCTTACCGATACACCTGCCGGATATCCTCTTACACAGCCAGGATGTTTGGGCTTTCCCAATGCCACAGATAAAATATCTTCCCTCCCAGATGGTGTAAATGTCCCCTGTGAACTCTTCTCCTCAAGAGAGTCCTGTAATAATTAATTGAACATTTCTATAATGATTGGAAATATATGACGAAAATAGTAAACTTAAATAAATAAAATAGATATCTTACAATCCTCTCAACTACGTGTCTCGATTCTTCTGAAAGATATTGTCCTTTTTTGCCCTTCCGAGCTCTTTTCCATTTCTCATGTCTAGATGGAGGGGATGGAGGGGCCACCTCTCCAGAGCTTGAAGACTCAGCTCTTAGTTGTTGAAATTTTTCTGCCATCATTTGTTCTTCCAATAATGCATACCCTCCCCGAGATAAACTATGAGGGTATACATTTTTATATTGGATCTCTTGATGAGCATTCCTTGTTTGCTGTAAATTAAGAATTAGTAATCATTAACAAAACAATAATAAGATCATTTATATAAGAAAGCTTATAAAAGTTTACATTGCCCTTACCAAAAATGATTCTTTTCTTCTACTTTCAAAAAATTGTCTCCATGTGTATTCATCTATAAAAGGATATATACGACATGGATTCTCACGACTCCTATGACCGTAAATGAAATCAGATGAGAGGGTTGATTTGAAATCCCTCCATCTCCTAGCAGCCAACGATAAGCATTTCTTCCTGACTCCTCGAGTGTCAGGAATATCAAATGTCATCTGATAAAAAAGAGGATAAAAATATTATATATACTAGAAACATTTAAAGAACAGTCAAACAATAGCAAAAGATCTTACCAAAATGGTCTCCCACAACTGAGAAATTATTGCCTTATCCACACTTCTCCAATCATCATAGAGAATGCATACTTTGCTCTTAGCCTGAGTTGCTACAAAACCCTTAAAATCTTTAGCATTTGGACCTCTAGGAAGATCATCATCATCAAACTCCACGACTATCCTCTCCTCCTTCGTACGGGAAAGTGATAATTTTGGTAAACGTGTGCACCCACGCTTACCAACCTTTGAACTCTTTTTCGTAATAGGAGCATGTGAATGATCCTCCCCAGATGTATGACCAATATGCTCATCTCCAGAATCATGTGGCTGATCAACTGATTGATCTGTCATTTTCCTTCAAATCAAAAAAACAAACATTAGTTCACAAATATACAAATTCAAATATTGTAATACTACTTAATCAGAAAATAGAAAAGTGTACTAAATTACATAATAGTAAACATTGGTAATATGGTAAGCATGTTAAACAATGATAAACATGGTAAACACAGTCTGTTGTACCCCTCTCTCTTGGATTTTAATGATCACAATCACTCTTATTATGTTCTAACTTGTTTTCAAGTGTTTTTGTTGATAGGCAAAAGGTTGCCAAGGAGTTGGCCCAAGAAAGCTGAAAAGTGGACTCACTGAGTCCACCGGTCAGCCGGTGTGAGCTCACCGGCCCGCCGGAGGACCCAGGCAGTAGACTTGCCCACTGCCTGGTGTCACCGGCCGACCCGTGGTCCAGACAGAGAGGAAGGCTCTCTGTCTGGACCACCGGCCGGCCGCTGGATCACCACCGGCCGGCCGGTGGACCAGACAGAGAGCCTTCGTCTCTGTCTGCACCACCGGCCGGCCGCTGGATCACCATCGGCCGGCCGGTGGACCAGACAGAGAGCCTTCCTCTCTGTCTGGACCACCGGCCGGCCGCTGGATCACCACCATCCGGTGCGCCCAGTACTTCTCCTCTTTACGGTTTTTATTGTTTTATCATTTTGGTTTGATACATGTTTTAATAAGTAAAAAAATTACAATATCTAACATTATATGAAAAAACTAAATGTAAACAAGAAATAAACATGTGTTACCTGTAATTTTAGGAATGTACAGTTGGATTGTTTTCCCAAATTCCTTCGTCGTGATCGTTCCTTATGGCACAAACCATGTCTTCAACATACTCATCATTATGTTCTGTTAATCTTTCCATGGAAGTAGGGATCTCACATAAATCAGAATCTTCATCAAATTCATCCTCCCCAACATATTGTTTTTTCCCTTGTAAAACAACAGCCCACTGCATATCTGATTGATCTACTACATAGAAAATTTGTTTGGCATGTGTTGCCCTTATAAAAGAATCAGCTGTGTCTTCCAATCTATTCAGATTAACAAGTGTCATTCCAAATTCATCGTGTCTGACACTGTTGTTACCGATAAACCATTTACAGTTAAAAACAGGAACTTTAATTTTAAAGTAATCAGCCTCCCATATGTCTTCAATCACTCCATAATATGCACTTGATGCCGAAATTGGGTTTCTATCCTTAGCACTCGAAAAATGCATTGCTTCTTCAAACACCAATACACCACTATTCTGAACTGCACTTCTGTTGTCCTGAGATTTCATATGAAATGTATAGCCATTAATGTCATAAGCGGACCATGTTATCACATTTAAAGATGGACCACCCACTATCCATTTTAATGTCTCTGATACATCTGATCTACCAAGCAAGGTCTTTTTAAACCATGGCAAAAAAGTTTTGTTGTGATCATTCAAAATCCACATATCTTTCTTCTTTGGATGACATTGTTTCAACTCATTAATATGCAATGTGATATACGGTTGAACATCAGCTATGTTATTCAAGATGTATGACTCTAACTTCTTCATCTGTTCAGCTGACAGTGATTTGACTTTCAAGCCACGAATCCCCTTTCCCTCATTATTAACCCGTTCATGGAGAGATGGAGGCAAACCTATGTGTTGCGCCGTAGCCAAGTAGCTCGTACAAAACTCTGCTACCTCCTCAGAAATATACTTTTCAATAATGGAGGCTTCAGGTCGATATGGATTTTTAACATATCCCTTTAATATTTTCATATACCTTTCAAAAGGATACATCCAACGAAGATATACAGGTCCACAAAGCTTTATTTCTCGAACCAGATGAATCATTAAATGCACCATCATATCAAAAAAAGTTGGAGGAAAATACATTTCCAAATGACAAAGTATAAAAATTGCATCCTTTTCCAAAATGTTCAAAGCATTCACATCAATCGCCTTGTTACAAATTAAATTGAAAAAATAACACAGCCTCATTATAGTCTTTCTGACACGGATGGGCAATATTCCACGGAGTGCAACTGGTATAATTTGTTGCATCATGACGTGAAAATCATGTGATTTCATACCTATCAACTTCAAGTCTTTCAATGAGACAAATTTTTTTACATTTTAAGAATAACCTTGAGGCACTTTGATATCATGAAGACACTGACATAAGCTACTTTTCTCCCTCTTCGATAATGTATGACAAGCCGGGGGAAGAAATGTTCGTCTTCCTTTAGGAGTGGGAGCTAACTCCAAACGTATTCCCATTGATAGTAGGTCTAACCTTGCATTCAACCCATCTTTTGTCTTTCCTTTAATATCTAGCAATGTTCCGATCAAAGAATCACAGATATTCTTCTCCACATGCATGACATCAATATTATGTTTGACTTCATGATACCTCCAATATGGTAGCTCAAAAAATATTGACCTTTTCTTCCAAATATGTCTATCATTACCAGATTTCTGTGTCTTTCCCAATGTCACATCAAGGTTTTTCACCCTCTCAAAATACAAATCTGGGGATAAAGGTTTTGGAGTAGTATCAAATTCTTGTGAGCCATTGAATGTATTTTTTAGTCTTCTATAAGGGTGATCCATAGGCAAAAACTTTCGATGACCCATGTACACTGTTTTCCTCCCATGATGCAATTAACAATATGACGTCTGTTGTTCGCAAATTGGACATGCTTTATGCCTTCCATATGCTGGGAAGTCATTTATAGTGAATAGAAGCACTGCATGCAGTTGAAAATATTCCATTTTATAAGAATCATACACCCTAATACCATCAGCCCATAACAGTTTCAAATCATCAATCAGCGGTGACAAGTATACATCAATATCATTGTCGGGTTGCTTTGGCCCAGAGATCATGATACTCAACATGACATATTTTCACTTCATACAAACTTCAGGAGAGAGGTTGTAAATTACCAATAAAACAGGCCATGAACTATGTGTGCTACTGAGGGTTCGGTATGAATTCATTCCATCTGTGCACAAGCCTAGTCTCAGATTTCTAATTTCATTTCCAAATGTAGGGTACTGGGCATCAATTTTCTTCCATTGTGGACAATCAGCTGGATGGCGTATTTTTCCATCACATACCCGCTCATCAGCATGCCATCTTAACCTTTTTGCATCATGTGAATTAGCAAATAAACGTTTGAAATGAGGAATTATAGAAAGATACCAAAATACCTTTGAAGGGAGCTTTGTAATCTCTACATCAGCTTGTGATTTTTCTTTCACCTTATACCGTGATGTCCCACATTTAGGACACTCTTTCAGAAATTCATATTCCTTCCTATATATAATGCAGTCATTCGGACAGGCATGTATTTTCTTGTATCCCAATCCCATCAGGCATAATATTTTTTTGGCCTTATAATGTGAATCTGGAAGATCGTTATCTTTTGGAAGAATGTCTTTCATCAATTGTAGCAGCTCTGTAAAACTTCTGTCACTCCATCCATGTTTCGCCTTCAGGTTAATCAATCTTAACACCGCCGACAAAACCGTAAAATCTGTACAACCAGGATATAATGGTTTTTCGGCATCACCATATAGACGTGCAACTGTCAGTTCTATCTCAATTTGTTCTGCTACAATATCGCGAATCATTTCTTCAATTCCATTGAAGTTACCATCTTGCGATTCATTATCATCAGTGACATTCTGTCCAGTTTCGCCATGCCAAATCCAAGGGTTGTAACTCGGATTGAAACCATGACAAATCAGATGATCTTTTATCTCTCTACTTTTCAACTTCTTCATATTCAGACATTTCAGGCATGGACAGAAAAAAATTTCACTACTTGGAACATTTCGTTTAGCAAATTCCAAAAAGGCATCAACACCTTCCTCATATTCATTGCTCATTCGATGTGCCGTAATCCAACTTCGACTCATTATTACCTATAACAAATAGCAAATATATATATATTTTTTAGATAAGACAAATATATGTTTATATGAAAAAAATCATAATTTGAATGTAAACAATTTTGAAATATAAAACAAATCGATGTGTATTTAAAAAAATATGCTTGAATATTATTTTTTAAACAAAATATAGTAAGATATAACACCCCCCCTGGACACCCCCCGACCCCTCTAGACAGCCCCCCGCCCCTCCTGGACACCACCCCCCACCCCCTACCCCCTTGGACACCCCCTTGGACATCCCCCAACCCTCTGGACAGCCCCCCACCCACCCGGACAACCCCAAATACCCTCTGGAGAGGCCGCCACCCACTTGGACAGCCCCCCACACCCATCCAACCCCTTGGACACCCCCCTGGACACCCCACCGACCCCTCTGGATAGGCCGACACCCCCTTCGACAGCCCCCCACACCCACCCATCCCCTTGGACACCACCCTGGACACCCCCCGACCCCTCTGGACAGCCCCCGACCCCTCTAGAAAGCACCCCCACCCCTCCTGGACACAACCCCCCACCCCCGACCTGCTTGGACACCCCCTGGACACCCCCCAACCCTCTAGACAGCCCCCCACCCCTCCTAAACACCACCCCCACCCCTACCCCCTTGGACACCCCCCTGGACACCCCCCAACACCCACCCACACCCTTGGACAGCCCCCCACACCCACCCACCCCCTTGTAAACCCCCCTGGACACCCCCCGACCCCTCTGGACAGCCCCCCGCCCCTCCTGGACACCACCCCCCACCCCCTACCCCCTTGGACACCCCCTGGACATCCCCCAACCCTTTGGACAGCCCCCCCACCCACCGGACAACCCCAAATACCCTCTGGAGAGGCCGCCACCCACTTGGACAGCCCCCCACACCCATCCAACCCCTTGGACACCCCCCTGGACACCCCACCGACCCCTCTGGATAGGCCGCCACCCCCTTGGACAGCCCCCCACACCCACCCATCCCCTTGGACACCACCCTGGACACCCCCCGACCCCTCTGGACAGCCCCCGACCCCTCTAGAAAGCACCCCCACCCCTCCTGGACACCACCCCCCACCCCCAACCTGCTTGGACACCCCCCTGGACACCCCCCAACCCTATGGACAGCCCCCCCCCCCACCCCTCCTAAACACCACCCCCCACCCCCTACCCCCTTGGACACCCCCCTGGACACCCCCCAACACCCACCCACACCCTTGGACAGCCCCCCACACCCACCCACCCCCTTGTAAACCCCCCTGGACACCCCCCGACCCCTATGGACAGCCCCCCACCGCTCCTGGACACCACCCCCCACACCCTACCCCCTTGGACACCCCCCTGGACACCCCCCAACCCTCTTGATAGCCCTCCCACCCCCTGGAATCACTGAAAATTTACCATAACAAGAAGTTGGGCCATTCAAAGAATGTTTTTAGGTGTGGAGGAAGAACGGAGTTTCAATAGATAGAGAAGGAACTCGACATTAGGTTGTCTATTCCAGGTGTGGATTTGAAGGAGTTAATGTTTGTTCAGTGACCCAAGAGATTGAATCAGAAATTCAGATGTTGTGCCATTTTCTCATGATGAGGATGAATAATTGGTGGGGTTTGACTTTTAAATGGAGATCTTAGCAGACCATCATATTTTCTATAGATCAGTAAAGGATGTTGGCATCGAACATAAGGCTTAAGGGATGCTTTCAGATCCAAATATGTATGTTGCTGGATGCAATGGATCTAGTAGAGGTTCTAGAAAGAATGGTGGTTTTATTTGTTTAGGATAAGTAGTGAAGAAAAAACTAGTTAATTTTTTACTTGCTGAAAAGAGGGTATCTAAAAATTTTAACATGCCGAGGGGAAATCTGGTGAGTCCTCCTCGTGAAACTTTGTTTGCAGGGGGTGAAAATGGTGATGTGATCCCAAATCCATGCACCTATGTCATGGTTGTGTGTGAATAAAGTAGTAACAACTGTAAAAGGGAAACCCATCCAAATGGACACGCCCCAACCCTCTCGGGGATTTATAGAAAACGATGAAAAATTAGTGAAATCATAAAATTAGTCAATATTGCAAGTCGAACTAATAGATCTAGGGATGATAAATAAGATTATGGTGCCAAAACGAGTTAAAAGGGTTCGCAATCGAAGAATCTTAGCTAGTTTCAACAAAAAAATCACAACACATATATATATACTATCCGCGAAAAAAACGAACGAGTGGGAGGATTACCTGAGTGCTGCGAGTTTAGATGATTGATCTGAGGAGATTAAATATGAGAAAAGATGATCGCAAAACGAATCTAAACCAATGAAATGGACGAGCCGATTCGGGTTTACGCGCGAGAGAGACGAGTCGCGACTGTCGAAGGTAAACTCGCGAATGACAATCCACGGTCTGGGTAAATTTTTAAATGAGTTATCACGTCAGTTATTCAATAACCGACGTTATAATTTTTTTAAATACATTTCTAACGTCGGTTATTCAATAACCGACGTAAAAACCTTCCTCCGATTCTTTTTTTACGTCAGTTATTTGATAACCGACGTTATAAAGGGCTCAAAATCCGCGTTTTTTTACGTCGGTTATCCCATAACCGACGTCAAAAACATCTGCGGATTCTTTTTTTACGTCGGTTATTTTATAACCGACGTAAAAAGGCCTTCAAAAACCGCGTTTTTTACGTCGGTTATTGAATAACCGACGTAACAAACACCCCCCGCTTCTGTTTTTTACGGCGGTTAATGTATAACCGACGTAAAAAACGAAGCCGGGCGATTAATAACGTCAGTTATAAAAATAACCGACGTTAAAGGTGTACTAAACACAGGGTTTTATGTCAGTTATTTAATAACTGATGTAAAAAACCTCATTTTACATATTATGACGTCGGTTTTATATAACCGACGTAAAAAATGGTGACGTAAAAAACGTTTTCTACACTAGTGGTACTACCCTAGTTCTAAGCCCATGTCCTCATGGCCATGTTTCCATGAATGGAAATGGGGTCCAAACTCTTTTCACTCGCTACTATAGGTATATATTTTGAAATCAAGTCCACTATAAAAAAATCAATCTTTCTAGTGACACGATTGTAGAGAGACCACCCCTATAATTTTTTCCTAGTTAATTTCAAATATTAGATTGATAGGAATTACATCCAATGATGAAATTTCTGAAACCAATTCAATAATTTTATTATAAATAACATGATTAGTAACCTCTATTGAAAATTTTAATCCTGAACTAGTCCCAATATGAAGGGGATTTGATTCAAAAATCTCCTTTTGATGTATTAAGTTCATGGCCATACATTCTTTTTCCCCAGCAACAATTTCCAGAACAATAATGAGAGAAAGGATTAGAAAAGTCAATGGATAGATTACCCATAGAACCAGATACCCAATATTCTTTTTGGATAATGCTCCTTCATTTAACGAGAAAATTCCCATGAAAAGTTAGTTGGAACACTGATAGGAGGAGAGATTATTTTCATGATGGAATCTTCACACATCAACAATAACAAAATTTGATGAATAATGGATAGTTGTCTCTCTATATGATTCTAAGAAATAGGGGATAAAATTAAATGTTGTCGAAATAAAAATCATCATATGAACCTTCAAGTGGCAGAAGTCTCACAAATAACCCCCACCCCACCTAATTTAGAGACTATAACCCCATCTTGGAAATATAAAATACAAGAATTTTCATCATGGGTTCCCCCACTATTGTTTTCTTCCATCAAAAAATGTATAATATATCATGTGATATTTAATATAGAGGTGTCCCTCAATATTTTTATAGCACCATAAACATTAGAAAAAATTGGGAGAATGATAAAAATATTGAGTAACTTAGGTTAAAAGATGGAATGAATAATTATAGAATTATATTGGTATTCATAACATGTAATTTGTCCTACTATCCAACCATATAAAAAAATAAAATGCTCCTCTATGGTGGTTTGGATACCTCTCTTCCTATAGGAAACCCAATAGACCATAAATCTGAGTGAGGGTGGGTACAAATAAGTTAATGAATTTTCATCATTCCAGTTTCACTTTCGTCATCAATGTACTAACCTTAACACACAAATGAGAATCATAAGATGGGAAAATACATCCACTCAAAAACATTGAAAAGAACCCTACAAACCAAAGGCATTAATTAACATTTAATCAAACCATTTAACTCGATATGATATACTAACATCCTTTTAGGGTGGTTTAATATATTCCCAACACATATCGAGACCACTAAATTATGAAGGTCCTCCTGAGGCTAAACCTTGGCCTCGATCGACTTGGTTATAGGAAGTTCTTTACCCAATCACTGAAATATAAATAATTGAATGGGGATAATGAGATTCTCCCAATTACTACTCTACCACATATAATAATCCTCTTACTAGTGGAAAAATCTATTTGGTATCTATCTAGGTGATATCTATGGGTACAACTCATCATACCTCCCCCAGGTGATCAAAATTCATCCCATTTGATATATACCCCATTAACTGATCTCAATATCTCCATGTGGTGGATGGAATGTGTTAGTACATAGACACCAATAAATAATCATTTATGGTGAAATATTGGTTGGTAGGTACATTGAGAACTATTAAATCCTCACTTATTGATATTAACCAAAGGTGTTTAATTTCTAAAGAAACTCGACACATCTTTGGTGAACCCAAAAAGCCCAAGCCCATTCATTAAAAAAACTCTTTCCAGACTTAAATTCCTATTTGGAGCTCTATCCTCCACTGAAATCATTTCTTGATTGGATGAAAATGGATGGGTATTTTAAATTGATTTATTGGAGAGTCATATAATGGTAATCCTGAATATCTTAAGTACATTAAAACTCTTTCATATTGAAATCACCAATTTGACTTGAATATGAGTTTACCAAACCTATCATAGATTTTTTTTGAACATTGTTTGAAATGGAATTGATCCAAGAAGATGAAAATATTTGACTAACCATCAGTATTGGAGGGTCATCTTGCTACCCGAAATTGTATAAGGGTAATCTTCTAGACAATGTAAATTCTATAACTCGAATGGAAGAAGTTACTTCTGAATCCCATATTGAAAGGTATTGATGTATAAATGGTTGGCTACAACATTTCCTATAATATCCATTCTCCTCTTAGATGAGGTCATCAAACCAGATAGATTTGTTGGATCATAATCTACTTTCTATTTAAATAAATGAAATAAAAGACCTCATAATTTAGAAGTTAGAAATTTGATAGTCATATGGACCACATAACATATAGGCTGGAACACTCAACATGAAATGGGGACTATGAGTTCACTACATGGAAATAATTATATCATGAATCAAATATTTCATTTTGTGAGAATCAAAGCTTGTGGAGTCCTCTGATTTAGTATGTGGAAGGGGCGCTCACAAAGGAATTTTTTTATGCAAAGGGAGATAAATGATAAGTTCATGGAGAAAAAAAAATCACTTGTCACTACATAAAAAATGAGTTTCTATTTACACCTTTATATCATCATGGTCCCATATCTATGTCAATATGCACTCCACGAAGAATTAAATTAGACCAAATTCTTCCTCAGAAGGGATTGTTCTTCATGCTAATCAGACACTGTTATGATATGGGGAATTTATTAGGCCTAAAAAGTGTAAAAATATTCTCATAAAACTGTTATAAATTTATGAAAGATATAATCCAACAAAAAAATTGATACAAAATTTAAAAACTGGTAAAGGGAATAGAACCGCAAGGATGCTAGCCCCTTCCTTGGTAGTGCACAATCTATGTAGGAAATACTCTTCACATTGAATCCTCACAAACAAGAATTATTTTTTGAAAGTTATAATATCATGCCCCCACAAAATATTTTCACTTTATGTGTGAGGGGTAATATCATGCCCCCCCACAATTTATTTTCTTTTACATCATTAGGAATTCATATCACGCCCAATTCAAATGATTTTTTCTTATTGCATGAGGTTGTAACATCATTCCCCCCACATAGGATTTTCATTTTTAGAATAAGGTGGTAATATTAGGGCCACCTCAAACTATTTTTTAATAGGTCAAGAGGTGGTCCTATCACACCACCCCCCCACAAATTATTTTTTCTTGCAACATGAAGAAGAAATATTGACACCCTCAAAAATAGAATTCCTTTGTGAATGACGAGTTAGTTTTATTGCTTTCCTCGTAGTGTCAAGTATTCTCTATGTCCAACTTTCCATTTCTCAGAAATAGTTATTTCAGAACACTATAAATACCAAATTTTATCACCAGAAAGAGGATAGAGAGAATAGATTGACAACAGTGTGAGAAGAGGAGAAGACCAGAGAATTCTAAGTGAGAGACTTGAAGATTGGTAGGTAATTCACATAACACATACCACAAAGGAAAATGAGATTATAAAAAGAGATCCTCAGCTAAGATCCATCACCAATAAAGGGATACCCATTGTAAAAAAAGGACCCTCTTGGACATCCAAAAATGGGATTTCATTTCATCCGTGAAGGAAGCCTATCATGAAAAGATCCCTTTTACAGAATAATACCTTCATGATTCCCCACTTTACATAGTGAGAATAGTATTTGGAATGGGGTTTCCTTATTTTATGTTTCCCTTTTTATCTTGCTTCCATACTTCCATTAGTGCTCATCCTTATCTTATACCCTCTTCAAAAATTTTAAATAATTCCCTCAAACTAACACCAAAACTTAAGAATGCCATCATAGAGACCACCCCCTGGGACACTAAATACATCCAGACCAGGGATACACTACTAGAATAATTGGCAAGGGATGCGCTTCACTTTTATTAGCGCTAAAAAAAGTGCTGATATAGGGGGCCTTTATCAGCGCTAAAAAAAGAACTGATAAAGGGTCGCATTTATCAGCGATAAAAAAAGTGCTGATATAGGGGGCCTTTATCAGCCCTAAAAAAGCACTGATAAAGGGTCGCTTTTATCAGCACTAAAAAAGAACTGATAAAGGCCCCCTTTATCAGTGCTTTTTTAGCGCTGATAAAGCCCCCCTACATTAGCACTATTTTTTGGCGCTGAGAAAGGGGACCCCTTTATCAGCACTTCTTTTAGTAGCAAAGATAAAGCATGGATTTATCAGCACTTTTCCCGAGTGCTGATAAATGTCAAGTTTCAAAAAAAAAATCATGAAAAATAATATTTTGTTATATAAGTATATTTATACTGATATAAATACAATATATATTTTTAAATATGTTATAGATACGTATAAATAGACTATTACATTTAATATATAAGAACTTTAGTGAAAATGGCTTCAAAATATTTTAAAAAAATATTATTAATTAATAATTCTCTATTTTTTATCCACCAATAGTCATGTAATAACACTTTCAGTATAAAAAAATAAATAAATAAATAAAAGATCAAAAATATGTTGAAAACACAACTCAAACTTCAAACGGAAATAACTGTTGATCCGGGTGTCCGTTTAAGCTCTACAACATATCAAATCGAAGCTTGTGATGAGCTCTACACATTAGTGACTGAGGAAAATCCTCTATCTCATTTTTAAAGCCCAAAAAAGGCCCATAAGGCCTCAAAAACTGATTTTTTAGTCGGGATACCCCGATTGTTTAACATTCAAACAAGTATAACTTCTTATCCAGATGTCCGTTAGGCCTGTACCACATATCATATCGAATATTGTTTCATTTTCTTCGATTTGACTGGTTGTGGAGTTGAAATGGAATTATATATTATAAGTTATGGTCATTTTAACATCTATGGCTTTTCAAATACACATATATATGTATTTATTCGTAAATATATATGTGTTTGTGTGTGTGTGAGTTTCAATGTGTGTGTCTATGTGTTTTATATATGTATTTATGTATTTATTTATTTATTTACTTATAAAAAAAATCAAAAACATATTTTTTTCATAAATGTATTTAAGACTAATTTTATATGTACATTCTATGGCTTTTCAAATAAACATATATATGTATTTATTCGTAAATATATATGTGTTTGTGTGTGTGTGTGTCTCTGTGTGTGTCTGTGTGTTGTATATATCTATGTATGTATGTATGTATGTATTTATTTATTTATTTATAAACACACATAAAAATTATATTTCTTCATAAATTTATTTAAAACTAATCTTACATGTATATATTAATATAAAAATAAATATATGTATAAAAAATTATAACTAAAAATATATATAAATATATTAATATAAGAATTAATATATATATACTGATATATAAATAAATATATTTATATTAATATGAATCTATATCAATATATTATTAAATATAACTATATATATATATATATCATTTAATAGAGAACAAAATGAAATGGCTTAGTGGTAAAGGTGCAGCTATGAAAGGGGGGAGGTCGCGGGTTCGAGATCGGGTGGAAGCGGAGGGGGTGCGCATGTATGAGGATGTGTGGGAAGGGAAGCATGTGGGAGACCTCCTGTCGATGTTAAAGGGGGTGTCAAGCGCTGACAAAAGCACTCCATGGCATTATTTAATTTTTATTTATTTATTTTTTGACCTTTATCAGCGCTAAAATAAGTGCTGATAAAGGGGCTTTTATCAGTGATTTTTTAGCACTGATAAAAGTGGAATTTATGAGTGATTTTCGGAGTGCTAATAAAAGGGACCCCCTATATTAGTGCTGACCTTTACATCACTTTTTTAGCACTGTTAAAGCCCGTTTTTAGCACTGATATAGGCCGTTTTTGTAGTAGTATCAATAAGACGTATCAATGTCTCCATTTAATGATAATTCATTCTTGTGGTAAATTAATTCATGTATTTAACCTCCCAAAAAACTAGGGTCCTTATAATTATCACAATTAGGAATTCTCGTGGTAATAAGTGTCCCGGTCTTAGGGATGGTGGATGAAGTTAAACAAGAATCATTAATTTCTCACATGTTTCCAAAAGTGTAAAGTGAACCTGGTCATATCTATATGAATATTTAATCCATGATCTATGGTTTCAAAATATTCAGGAAGACAGTAATGGCTACAACTCACTTTTCTCCCTGAATTCCCTACTATATTCTCTCCTTCGTCCACCAGTAGATGAGGAGCAGGTGTCTCCCATGGGAATACCTCCTCGAGAAAGACCTGATTATTTCCTATAGGATACTGTATTCCTCTTTTATTTCATATATCTTCCCTCATCCACCAATATATGAGGACAAAAGTTCAACCTGTGATTTTGATTCATGTGTATGTCCCTCCCATAGATGATTGTGAAACCTAGATATCATCTATTGTATCTCCTTTCCCACATAGATCATGTCTTGTGTAGGCTTATATATCACGGTGATCATGACACTAGCATGATCAAGAATATCAAATGGTCTTCCTAATAAGTTTAATCCCGAAATCATGTTTATTTATTCTTATAAGGTCATATTTCCCATAAAACTAACCTTCGGTAGGATATATAATCAATGATGTAAAAAATGTGACTATAATTTAGGTTTATTTCCTAGAAATTATCGAACTACATGGGTTATAATCACATTTTCGATGGGATATATAGGAACCTCCAAGAGGTTCAAACCTGACTTCTCAAATCCACTACCACTTTTATTGGGTCATATTCCTATTAATATCATACTTTTCCCCAGAAATCATATCCCTTCTAGGTACATTTTCATCTCATCCTCATAATAATGTACTTGATGTGGGATCCATACTCAAATATAAATATTTCTTTGAAGACAAATCAGTTCTCATCAAACCATATTCCTTACAGGGTTAATTGCATAGGGATTCTCATTTGTAAGTCGCACAACAAATATTTCTAGGTATATTTCTCCTAGAAGTCCTTAATGTATAAAATTAAACTATATGATTTGGTCCTAGTTACATGACCTAAAAAGGTTTGTTTTTTCCTAATATGTGGCACTAAACAACATGGGTTTTGATTCTCTTCACAAGGATATATAGGATACCCTTCTCATGGGCGCAATCCCAACATAAAAACTTCACTACCTCCCTAAATGAAAATAAATTTTAGAGTGCCCAATTTTGAGGCATTAAATCATAATTATTGAAAATAAATCATTTCAAATTAAATATCAAGATGATATGGATATCCTTCAATGTATAAATATGGATCCCAAAATTAAAAATCTCAAATACTTACATATAGTTCCATTGATGGAGAACCTATGATACATATATATTGTAACTCTCTCATGTATACACAAATTATTAAAAATATAAAAGGTTATTATAATTATAATATGGTCTATAAAGGATTCTGGAATATGAATTACATTTATAAGAGAGTCTAGAGTAGGTAAAAAATCCCCCTAAAAGGCGTGATGAGCCCGACCTCCCATCCTGTCAACCAATGCGAGTCTCTAATAATCATTGGAAAATCTCCCACGGAATAACTATATTGGGAATGTAGATCCATATAATTGAAATGGAACCATTTGGTTTTTTATTAGAAGAATCTTCCCCATTGGAAACCACCTAAGAAAATGGGTGAGAAAAAAATTATATTTTAATATTCTATGTCTTTTTAAGAATGCCACCTACCTCACTTATAAAATGGTACCTATAGTCTTTAGTTATTCACACACATTGAGCCCTCTAGTTCAACATATACTGGAAAAAATAACATCCTAACTTCAATTACAATTTCCAACATCATCAGTTACTCAAAAAATACCAAACATTGAAGGTTTAAGCTGTAAGCTCAAGGAGGATTCCCTAAGAAGTGGTAATAGTATTTATTGATATTTTTTTAGTTTCATTATTAATTAACCACTTATAAATATTATATAAACATCTTATAATGATTAAATTATAATAATTACTAGGATAAAATGTTTCTATGTTAATGGTAAAATCATTTTCTACCTTTTTCATACTATGATAAATGATAACATCATTTATTCGTATCAGTGGACTACCACCTCCACAAAGTGATGTGATTCATTTTTCATACCCTACATACATTGTTGTTTATAAATATGTATTTAATGGATATATTTTATATTTATGATATTAGTATTCTTTTTAATGATATTTTATTATTTATCCATCTTTTATTCCATTCATCAAAAAATTAAAACATTACTCATGTGTATGTACAGACTATAGTCTCTAGGAACTGAATTAATTTATTTTTCATGACCAAATTATATTAAAGGTTATAAGGAATATATAATGTAAAAAATGATATGTATAACATGAGTAATATTTTAGATATGATTAAATAATGAAAAATATCAAAATACTAGAGTAATTGAACCAAAACGTAATTGGGAAAAAAATCACTTATGATGTTTATTTTAATGAATATTTTTTTTTTGTAAATATATGATTGAAAATTAAAATGGAATTTTATATTTTAATATAATTATTAATATTTTTTATTATATATGTATAATAAATATAAATTAATTAGAAATTAGCTTAATAACATTTAAAACTAAAGTAAGGATCAAAGTTAAGGTTTTATATTGCAATCTCATTTTAGTCATGATTTTTTATAATTGAATACACATTAGAAGAAATACATATTATGTATCTCCAAAACCCCATAATTTTTCTTTTTACATAGTTATTTATTTGGTTTTCATTTTTCCCTTAAATTCATTTCTCTTTGGTGATTTAAATGATTAGGAAAATATTTTTAAGAAAAGACGATCTTATTTCCTCTATGGTTGATGAACTTTTAATTCCATGTCCATATTTATTAAAATGTTTTTGATAATGTTAATTTCTATGATTAAAGGATTTTATAAATTATTTTTCTACCATATTATAACTTATTCTTAAAATATTAAACAACAATGTTTTCCCAAACATGTTATTTATGAATCGTTAAAAATGTGTGAAAGAAAATAGTGTTTTAACATTTACTACATGAATAGATTATCATACCCATATAACCATAATCATAAACATATATTAAAAGATTCCATTTTTATTTTCAAAGAAACTATTTTCTCAATATTCTGGGAATTATTATTTAAAATTGTATGAAAACAAAATGAATTTTTTCTCATGTTTTTAATGAATTTTTTAAATGTACATTTAATGTAACCTTTTTTATCTGTATTAAAATACTTTTATGTATCTTATGATTCTCTAGGGATAAGATCAAATGATACAATCCATTTTATTTATTTGGATGGATTATTATAATGTGATGTTTAATAATTTTGAAAACTATTTCTTTTCCATAATTTATACAATGATCGAATTATGAATGTTTATATGTTATTGTGCCACACATATCTATTTTTTTCATTATGTGAGGAGTAGTCTTGAAATTATATATCCATACAACAATTTGGATAATGATTGATATCACATGATATAATATGAATGATGATGGGTATGTAACCCTATCCAATAATAAAAATATGCTTATGAGTGAACCTAATCCATTATGGGACTTTTTCTGCTATGTGATGACGATATTAATAGTTATTCATAAGTAATGAAATTATTTTATATGATCATTATTGTGATTGAATTCCTAAAACAGGTTCTTAAGCTTGTGATATTATCACATGGATCATGATTGATTAATGGTGATTACCCTCTCTTAAGACTCTTGTATTTTTAAAACCTAAATCATTATGTCATGACTCGTGAATTATGATCAATGACTTATTGAGTATGAAATTCCTAAGGTATGATCATTATCTCATACCTTTATGATTATATTATATTATTCTTATATATAATGAAAAATTTATATGTCTCATGTTTACCCATATTGAGCATCATGTTTTACCCTTTCTAATGTTTCCATTCTCACTAGGTTATAAGGAAATGTATTAAGTAATACCTTTTTAATAATGTCACTATGAGAGATGAAATTCATGGGTATAGTGACCCAAGATTGATGTACATGGACATTAAATTTCTTTTTTCAAAATACATAATACATTACACAAATATACTCCCAAAGATCGTATTAGTTTATTGTATTTGGAAACATTGAACATAATCATCTAACATAGTGAAATATTTTCAACTTCTCCCATGAAGATCTTCTCCTTTTGTTTTCCTACCTAAAACCAATATTTATATCCTGGGGAAAATAAAACATAATAGGGTGAGCTCAAATTCTCCGTTAGGGTAAACATGGAGAACATAAGCCAAACCAGAAACATAAGAATGTATAAACATGAACACAAAGTTTAAATATTAAAATCTTGATTCCTAAAATAAATCTTGGAATTACGTAAGCCATAGATCATAAAGGAACATTAACCCTGATAAAATAGAATTGGCATAAAACATGGAATTGTGGAAAACAAATAAGCACATAATATGATTTCTATAGTAGCCAAGTCATTGCTTCCAAGACAATCATAGTGGAAAAAGTCTATTAGTAATCTGGGTTTACTTTTCATTCCATCCATGTATTACTGTTTCCCTCTGGAAATTGGAGATGAACTCATTTCATTAAGGTTCAAACATTCCAATCGGTTTCTAATGGGTTTGTTCGTAGAACCGGAAACATCCAATGATTCTATATCCATTTGGACATACTTTACAAAGTTAGATTCTCATTAGTTGTGGACCAATGAGGCTTAAGAATTTTCAATGGTTGAGAGGATAGGAGGTCAGACTCATGACACCTTTTTGGGGGGTAATTATTATCTACTCCGAGACTCTCTTTATAGATTTAAGTTACGTTCGTGAATCCTTATTAAATTACCATGTATGAAAATGAGATTTCCTTTAGATCTGACAATCAATGATTTATATGTATGAGATTTATATAGTCTTTTATATGTATTTGAGGTGCTTCATTGATAGAGAATCATCTATATTTGCTATAGATTATTATTCAATGGTATACTTCAATACATTATATAGAGATCTCTTGCTCATTATGATAACCATACTGGTTTTAAAGCCACTCAGCGGGGCACTTGAAGATTATTGTCTTTCAGAAGGACATGGATTATTTCAGAGATGGGATCATACCCACAGATGGGCTACCTACGTATACTTATTTAGAAAAGGAATTAGAACCCATGTAGTTCTAGTAAAGAAGTATGAGTTTTATACATGATTGATGGCCTAAAGAAATATGTCACAATTACTTTTATGCTCTAAGCCCATGTGAGTCATACTCGGTGTGAGAAACAAGAGGTATCTGAAAAACCTGACGATTGTTCCACGAAAGATTAAATTATAAGAAATGATGTGGGGCTTATATATGTATGACTGCCCAGATAGATGAGGATTGGGGCTTACTTTGGAGAAGAATCCTGAGAACAAGGTCCATAAAGGTATATATACTTTATAGAGATTTGGATACTTAACTTATGACTTAATCCTGAGGAGGATGACCAAATTAGAGGGGACTTGTGATTGGGTTTTATTCCTCAGAAGGAAGCCCAAATCAAAAGTAAATTAAGACACGAGCTTACTCCTAAGGGGGATGCCCAGGTTAAGGGGACTTGAATCTTGGGACTTACTCCTAAGAAGGAGGCCAAAGTTAAAGAACATTATGACTAGGGATTACTCCTGAAAAGGAGTTCCAGATTTGGGAACATGGACTGGGGATTACTCCTAAGAAGGACGCCCAAATTAGGGAATATGGGGCTTACTCCTATAAAGGATGACCAAATTAGGGAACTTGGGGCTTACTATTAAGAATGATTCCCAGATTAAATATCCTCTCATCTTTAATGGATGAGGTTAAATGAATGAAATCTCTAACCATAGTTATGTAAAGATATGTAAATCACTAGGTTTTAAGAGATGTTCCACAGAATTCCATTCAGATAAAGAAGCCAACAAAGGAATCATACCAAAAATGGATTTGAAGAGGGTTTTGAAGGCTAAATCTCGAAGATTAGAGGTGTTTTTGAAGAAATGAGTGGAATAGGCAGGAGAGGCACCCAAAAATAGGTAGGCGTGCAAGTCCTGTTGGGGCGTGCATGTCTTGGTCGCGCAAGTATACATGCGCGACACTTGGGTACTTGCACGCCGGTCAACCCATCGGGTAATACTTGGGCGAGGCTTGGATCAAACCCTTCATATTATCCCTAAAGACTTCCAAATGATTGGGGTATAGGTTTTGTTTAAGGGAAAAGGTGGCGCACAAGTGTGAGCATTTCCCTTAAGGGTTATACACTTAGCCACACAAGTTTTGGTGAATTTCAAAACATAGGCCTTGTTCCCCCTCTTTAGATCTTCCATTATAGGTAAGAAATTACCTTAGAAGTGTTCGGAAGACTTCAAGAAGAGACTAGGGTGCCGGGAGCTCAAATCTATCTTTTGGAATTTTTCGTCTGTGAAATGGGGGGCCCACAAGGGGTATTTATTGGCTGCTAATGACCTTGGGTGAAAATGAAATAGGGCGTACATGTCACATGTGCGCCCAATATGTGGTGCGCAGGTATACCTGCATGACCATCTTGGAACTTGCGCAACCCATGCATAAAGAAATCCATGTTCATGCTTTTGTCGATTTTTGATGTTTCTTTAAACGATGAATCACATTGTGTCTAAGGTATTTCCCTTTTCATTAGTTAGACTCTATGACATAAAGGAGCATCAACAAAAGTCCCCCCTCAGAGTTGGATCTGAAAGGATAGAGGATTTGTCTCTGAGGTAAAGAAGAAAACCAAGGAAGAACGGTGTTCAGGTTTTGGTCCAAAGATGGCGGCGTGTAAGGGTGAGTCGCGCAGGCTTCGGCGTGCAGGATTGTGGCCTTGCCTATAAATATGCCTGCCATTCTCGCGCAAAGCACCCGACTCTCAAACAGTTCCAATATCTTCGCGCAAGTTGTCCTCGTTGCACAAGTGTCTTGATTTTCCATGGTTCATTTCTTTTTTTTCGTGTCGCGCTTCTGCAGAGGTATTTTGACATGCATGGAGATACCTGCATGCCAAAACTTGTGTGACATAGTTACACTTGCAATCCAACTTTGGACATGCGTGAATTAATGCCTTATCCATTTTTTTCACTTTTCTTCCCAAATTTTTTGAAAAATAAACATAATTAATAGTTAATTATTAAGAACTTTGCGCAGATTCAATGGCTCCTAGATGAATCAGAACGGCTGATGAACTGGATAGCAAGAGGATTGATGACATGATGAACGTTTTTGGACATGATTACTATGATATATGCAACAAAACTCTACCAGATTTTTCCAAGTACTTGAAGAATTATCATCTTAACTTCCCACAGAGCGTCTACTTGCCTCTATATGGGCATGGTCATCTGTAAGAAGTCAATATTCCAGAGGAAAAGAATTATCTCCTACATTCTTGGTTTCATAATTACACCAATTTTTCTTTAGAAAATATATCAATTGGAGGATTATTTGTTAATACTAGAACAGTGGAGAAGGCCTACATAATGAATCATAGCCCTTGTGTCCCAGATCTGAAACCTCACAATCCCGAGCTGCAACCACATTGTCATACTTCAATCATCCAAAATTCTTAGATGGATCAATCCAAATGCTGGAAGAGGAGTTGGGAATTCCATCTTGGAGGAGGTGTGAAGCCAACTTGGATGTGGTCATATTGGGTGTAACAAGCCTGTGCAGAGTTTGTCGAGGATTTGAAATGAGCTACAATATACGAATCTGTCTGGGCTGCGCAGACATATGTCTATAGGAATGATGACTTTGTACTGGAGCTAATCAGCTGTTGGAACCCAGAAACCAATTCCTTCCATCTGAATCATGGAGAAGTAGGAATCAATTTGTGGGATGTCTACAAGATCTTAGGGGCTCTAATTATGGGCGATATATATGATGAATTCAACCCCCCAAGGCAGCTTGGAATAATTCTGAGAAGAATCGGGCTTTGGCTTGGGAATTATTGAAAATTTTCTACAAGATCAAGAATTCCAAGTCCTCCAAAACTCATTATAGAAAGGATATTCATCCAGAGGAGTGGATGGATATGTTTCTTACCAATAAATAGGGAGAGTGGACCAGCTATATTCTTCCTACTATTTTCCCAGAATAGAGAATAGGAGTGCTTCTGGCACATTCTGGCCGACTCTAGAAGCAGGATAATTTGAGGATCAGAGAATCCCAAAAAAGACTTGTCTGGCGGGCTTCTTAGCCTTGTGGATCAGTGTTTATCTCTTTCCAGTCAGGGATTCAAAGTTAAGCGTCAGGCCAGGGACCTTCATTGTGGAATCCAAGTTGGCTGAGAAGAAAATGGTTGGGTTGGCCACCTCCATTTTGGTGAAGATTCACAAGAGATTACTCCATGTCTTTATGGGTAAGTCTCCTTTGAGAATAGTGAGACCATTCCAAGTTTTTTGGGGATGGATCTCTACACTTAGGACCTATGATGTACAGAATGGAGTACAGGTTCCTAGAAGTTCTTTCAGGCCATCATTGTATGCATTTTCTTGAGTTTCTCTGTTAGCACTCAACATATATCATATGAAGGTGAGGCTGAGAATGTACAAGGAATTCAATTTCTTAAATTATGGAAACCCGCCAACTGGGCGGTTTTTTGATGATGGAACATATATCCAGGAACTGAGGTCATACATGCTAGCTTGTAGAGATGGTGTACTGGCCACCAGGATTGACAGAGAGATTATATGCGAGGCCTATACTCCAAACAGATTTTCATGCAAATTCAAGTGTCTGCATCACACTGTTGTATCCCCTCCGGTAAATGTTAGGTCAGAGCAGCATCTGATGGTTTCCCGACAACTATGGTTGCTAACATCTATGGATAATACCAGGGAAATGTTTGATCTACCAGTTGATAAAGCGGTGAGTAATTTGACTACATGGTATTCCGAGAACTGGATAGCATCATACCGTGAAGGGGTACTGAATCATCTGGTTTATCAGGTAGGGAAAAAGAAAAGAACTATATAGAAATAAGTCCTTCATCTGGAAGGTGACACTTCACCACCTAGAGATGATTCACCAGATTCCCAAGATGGGGATGATGAGGAACAACATGTGGCATAGTGTCCTCGTGCGACATATAATCTTCCTGTCATAATCAAGAGACCCACTCCATCGATTCCTAGTGAGTTACTTCATTGAGGCAATTTAATCTCCATTACTTTATAAAACAACAAGTTTCATATTCTTATTCTCTATCCGTTCTTACAGGAGCTGGGAAGAAGCTGAAGTCTAAGATTGTAAGACCCTCCTCACAGCCTCCTGGTACACATGCTGAATATCTACCACCAGATGTTATCCAGACATGGAGGAGTTTATATTGTGATGTTGAAACTGCCTGGCTGGATTTTTGCGAGGGGATACACATCCCTAGAATAGGGAATATCCGGGCCTCCACTGATATCCATTTTGAGGATACCCCCGATGGAATGTGGGATTACATTAGAGAGCTGGAGATGCTCATATATGCCACTGATGATTCCATTCATGTCACCAAGAGGGTGAATGAAATGATAGATCATGGAACCACTGAGGGGAATAGTGCTTCCAAAGATGAGGAGTGGTATGATTACATGGCTCCTGAAGATGTAAGTCTCTTTCCTTATTTGATTTGTAACTTGATTCCATTTAAAGATTTTTTACTCAAGGAAATTACTTTCTTCATCCTGTAGCTTTCAAAGAAAGTAACTCTTGAGGTTACTTCACCATTGTATAGCCCTTGTGGTACTTCCATCGGGGCTAATGATTCTCCTCGCGAGCTGGGCGAGGTATCTCCAGGCCAGTAGGCCATGGAGGAGGAGTTAGACATGGATTTTCATTCTCCAATTCCTATATTTGGATATGATGATGTTATTACTCCCAAAAATCTGAATAAACAAAGGCATCGAAGGAAGAAGTCCACAGATCAACAATTCATTAGTAGTGTTAAGTCCTTCAGATCGTCATGAGTCTTAACCCCTGGAAAGATTGCTCGTACTTTTTGGGATTGTAGGGGCCTCTTCAATTTCCCCTTTGAGGGAGAGGACTGACCCTCCTCTAAGAACGATGGAGGGTGCTGGTGAACAGTCACAAATTCATTCCGACATAGCTGCTCTTAATTAAGGGACAACATTTTTTCCCAGTACTGCTCATGCTACTTCTACAAGGAGAGAAGAGCCTTCTTCTGGTAATTTAACAACACTTCATAAATTGTTGAATGAAAACATCAACTGAATTCCATTCTGTGATACATTTAGGTTCAACACCTGCACTAGAACATTTCTTAGCCACTGTAACTACCACTGCAATTTTATATGAAGAAGTCATCCGGGTTCAGAGGCTGCAGGTTGAGGGTCGCCAAGAAGATACATTGAATGCTCTCACTGGTGAGACTAACCAGGAATATGAGATATCATTAGATGAAATGATGAAACATGGCGCAACTTTTGAAGACATTTTAGATCAAGTTAAATTAACATGTAATTTAGAGGATTTTACATGTGAGTTTTATCCTTTATCCTGTTAAAAATAATCATTATTACATCTCTGATCATGATTGGTTAAAATGTGAAGTTCCATATGAGATATATTCTGAACTTCCAATGCCTGGAGGGGGTATGGACAACCCTACAATTCTAGAGACACTAGCTCAAGTGGAGATGAACCCAATAGAGATTCCTGAAACTCATCCTAAAAATCATGTTGAAGCTAAGAAAGATGGGGAGGACCCTTCTCATACTGTTGATCTATCGTTGGGTAAGAGATAACAA
Organism: Viscum album; assembly: GCA_963277665.1. Taxonomy (NCBI): domain Eukaryota; kingdom Viridiplantae; phylum Streptophyta; class Magnoliopsida; order Santalales; family Viscaceae; genus Viscum; species Viscum album. Next base: position 18,774,558 of record OY728159.1, on the reverse strand, counting down.
TATTTGCGACTGTACTTAATTTGCAAGACATCCAATCAAATTTTTTATCCTTTGAAACTAACCAAAGCATTCAATTGATTAGGCAGGGCCATCAATTTCAGTGGCTAGATCTAGAGGTGAATCCTCAGCCTCTTCCCCAAGAGGAATAGAAAGTGAAGTAACAAGGGTCAAGGGGGAGGAGCAGAACAGGGCACTTCTTTAAGTGCATTAATTCAAGATCATATTCCCCCATGTGATAGTGATGTTAAGTCAGATCTGGAGGTACAAAAAGTGCTCCAATTTTCACGTCTCAAGGCATGGCAGAACATATGGAAGATCATATCTGAAGTGCCTCTTGAAGAGCTGTCATCAAAGATCTCGTGACGGTCATCATTTTTAGTCATATTGGGACTTGTAAGTTTTGGATATCAAGAGATCCATGCCGCGGTGAAACAAGAAATCTTAAGAAGGGAGCAGGAGAAAAAAGTACCATCAAGATTTGACCAGGGTGATGCCGTTGACCAATGTCAGCGAATTTCAGGCTACGGTGTCCCGAGGTGAGGATGATCATGCTACCCAGTTAAAGGAGCTTAAGCATAAGATCAAAGTTAAAGTCGTCCAACAGATGCACCTTCAGCAATAGTTAGATGTTGTTACTGGGGAACATGACCAGCTTAATAATTCACTAGAACGAGTTCAAATGAATGGTATGAAAGCCATTGAAGATGCCAAAAAAGCACTCCATCATGCTGAAAAGAGTGAAGCTGGTCGAGTGCATGAGATTCAAGTGGCTGATGATGAAGCTCGGGATGTCGTGAATCAAGTGAAGAGTGATGTTGACAGCCTTTTGTAATTCATGGAAAAGAGAAGAGACTCTAGTCTGTCAATTTCCTTCTAAATCTTGTTCATTAATGAATAATACGTTCATCTTCAATCATTTGTTCCTGCATTCTTTTGCTACCTGCTTTAAATTTTTTACCTAAGACAATGGGCCTAGTAAGCATAGTTTGATTTTTGCTATTATTATAAAAATAACCCTACAAACATTGAATTTTTAATTGCTCAATATTACCTAAATAATATGAAATGTATGTTTAGTGAGTTGGGACTTGACTTTTGTTCAGAGTTCCCTTATCTTTTGTGGGCAGTTTAAAGTCGTGCACGCCGGACATAAAAAGTCTAATGTTTAAGGTCAAAATAGCTTTGACCTAATGGATAAAAATTAACTCAATTCCTTGATAATTTATCTGAAAACATATTACAATATTCAAGTATGGGGGAAAACATGTAAACTATGAGTTAAGAAATTTTTAATCCGAGGAATGATACGAAAAAGGGATAAAAGGTATTAGAAGAAGTATTTCCCAAGAATGAAGTTACCATTATTTAACAAACCCATTAGGGGGTTGAATTATGTAGGGACACTTAAGAGAATTGGATGCAAGTCAAATAATAGCATCTTTTGGCTGACATGTTCGTTATGTAGACTAATTATGCAAGGCTGCCTAAGGGCACGTGCTGCATAGTCAGGAAAAAGAACTCTCAGAAATTTTAATTAAGACCGTGGAAGTTTATGGAGATTCCAATTTTCCAAAGCATAGAGTCTACTGTATGGAGAGAGGTACTTGAACATGGAGAGGATATTTCCAATCAATATTGTCAAATAATTGGATGAATGTCACTCTTGCGAAGGTCTGACCCAAACATAGGGAAGGGAAATATAAACCATAGACTTAAATACTTTTAGATCATGAAAAAGAGTATGGAAAAAATATGTTAAGGATGGATATTTATGCAGATCCCTACATATCTCCGTTAATGCAAATAAGGATAAAAGAGGTTTTCTTCCCATGAATGAAGTTACCACTATTTGAAAACCCTGTTAAGGGGTTGAATTATGTAGGGCCACCTAAGGGCATTGGATGCATAGTCAAATAATAACATCTTTTGGTTGACAGGTCTGTTATGTAGACTATTTATGCAAGGCTTCCTAAGGGGACATGCTGCATATTCAGGCAAAAGAACTCTCGAGTATCAAACATTTTGTAACTAGAAGTCAAGAAAAGGGTTATAGAGATATGGAAATATTTATGGTTAGGAGTATGACACATCAAAATGGGCATTATTCAATGTCTGTACAGATACACAGACCAATGCTAATCGTAATCATGTTGTGGTTGGGTCCTGAATTAATGTGATGGACTTCACTACGTATCCCATAAGGATGAGAATCCATCCATACGTAGTTCTTGAAATATAGTTTAATTTCATGTGGGAAGAGAGTGTAGAAGATCTTAGTTTAAGGTCATAGAACTCAGACCATTATAAGGAATACAAAGTGTATGTTTGTTATAAACCTGATGTGAATGAAGACCAGGGTTTTCATACCACATTCATGTTTTCATAAGGGGAATTTTCAGCCAAGGGACTGAAAGTGAAATTTGGGGTTGGGCCCAAAGACTTGGGGCTGGATTCAAGGGATTCTCGAACATTCCTATGTATCCCATAGGAATGGTAATCAAGCCTCACGTAGTTCTTGAAATCCCCTCTGTACAGATTTGGTTTGTACATATAAAGGGTGAAAGGGGACTTTAGTACAATGATGGTTCGACCAAAGATTAATGTTCAGGCATTTCCATGTATGTACATAGTCTTTGGAATATATCATTATTAGAGATCAATGTAAATAATGATTCCCTCTCAGATGAGGGTGTTAAAGAATGTTTTATTTTATTGTCATATAGGACAAAAGTGAGAATAGTTTAACGTCATATAGCAAGGATGATGGTGAACCAATGTAAAAAAAATATTGGTTCTAGGGGCGGTTTCTCGAATCAACATCGTATGAGATGGAGGTGAACCGATGTGAAGAGATTGGTTTTGGGATTGAACCTCGTGAGGTTTCCTATGTACCCATCCTAGAAGGAAAGGATCAAAGTCCACATAGTTCAATTGAATAATGAATTGGAGATCAAGTTGTTTTTGAGAAAAACGACCTAAAAATGGGGTTAGGACTTACGCATGGTTAGCGGCCTAGAGAGGGTGTTATGGTTGAAGTTTACTCTAAGATCATGTGAGACATACTCGGTATGGGAAACAAGAGGTTGAAACAACCCTAACTATGCACAGTTTAATGTCATGTTGGACGTATAAGGGACTGAACACAATTTAACGTCATGTTGGATGATGGGGGACTATGCAGTTTAATGTCATGCAGTAAGGACAAAAGAGGAGATTATGCTGTTTAAAGTCTAGTAGTAAGGACATGGGGGACTATGCTGTTTAATGTCATGCAGTAAGGACAACACAGTTTAACTTCATGTTTGATTAAAGGGGAATAATACAGTTTAACGTAATGTTGGACGATGGAGTGTTGTACAGTTTAGTGTCATGTAGCTAAGACGTATTAGGGACTTTTTTATAGTTTAACATCATGTGGGATGAAGAGGTGCACATTTTAACGTCGTATATCTAGGAATATGGTTATGCAGTTTAACTTCTTGTTGGACATAATAGACTTCTGTACACTTTAGCGTCATGTAGCTTTGACGCCATTGTTTAATGTCATGTTGGACGTATAGGGGACTATACAGTTTAAAGTCTTGTAGCAAGTACAACACATTTTAATGTCATGTTAGACGAAATTGAGAATATTTTAAGGTCATATGTATGGACCAATGCTACATAGATTAGCGTTATGTATCTAGGACAACACAGTTTAACGTCATGTTGGACAATAAAAAATGAGGATTGTTTTTTCTTCAGTTTAACATCATGTTGGATGAAGAAGGTATTTGTGTTACAAAAAATACTTCTTCAAGAATCTTTCATTGGTTGGAGTCGTGATGAGTTCTCCATCCATTGAGATTAAAGAATAATCTTCATTGGAGTAGACCTTTTGTATTGAGTGAGGTCCTTCCCACTTTGGCTCAAGCTTGGGAGGTTTATTTCCTTGTATCATTGGAGTTTAGAGAACCAATAGAAATTCTCCTTGAATGAATCAACGAAGTCGAACTTTTTTGTTGAATGCTTGTGATATTCGATTCTGATAGACTTACAAGTGATGCAGGGTGCACAATATTTTTTCATCTAATCATTCTAATTTATCCAATCTCTTTTGAGATTGTTCATCTGTAGATGACTGATCACAAATGGCTACTCTGAGCGATGGTAATTGAACTTGAATGTGAAAGACTGCTTTTGTTCCATATACCAATGAATATGGAGTTGACTATGTTGCAGTGCGGGTGGTGGTTCGATAATCCCATAAAGCATGAAAGAGTTTATCAGGCCATGATTTCTTTTCTTTATCCACCATATTTTGCAGTATATTTGAAAGAGTCTTATTGACGTCTTCTATCTGGCCATTGGACACTGCATGATACCGAGATGAATGGTTGGATTTGATATTGTATTCTTGATACAATTTCTTTACCTCAGAAGAAAATAAATTAGTTCCATTGTCCATCAATATGGTATGAGGGACACCAAATCTGGTAATGATGTTAGAATTGATGAATCTAACAATTCTTTTAGAACTGACTTCTTTGAGAGGTATTTCCTCTGCCCATTTGGAAAAGAAGTAAGTAGCAGTAATAATATACCTAAACTGCTAGGCTGTAGCTAAAGGGTAAGGTCCCACTACATCCATTCCCCATGTGGAAAATGGCCATGAGTATTTAGCTGTATGAAGAAACTCTGGGGGTTGATGGATTTAGTTGGAACATACTTGGCATGAATGACACTTATTCGTGAAATCAACACAATCTTGTATCATTGAAGGCCAAAAGTATCCAAGCCTTTGAATTTTATTATACAGTCTATGTCCAGACTGATGGGCACCATAGAATCCTACTTGTACTTATTTCATGATAGCCATTGTCTCTTCACCATCAATGCATCTGAAGACAACTCCATAAAAACCACTTTTGTAGAGAATTTTTCCTAGGTGATCTGGGCTGTCATAAAGTGTAAAATTGACCACACGTCACCGGATTTGTTCTTTCCCAGCTCTATCAGGTGGAAGTGTTCCATTTTAAATTTATTCCCTAATAGGTGTCAACCATCCTGTAGTATGACCATATGGTTCAGAAATGGGACTATTTTCATAGATTTCCTCTGTTCTGGTTTGAACATAAGGTGAAATTGTACGACGGTGGGCAATATTGATGATTGTTTCGTCCCGATTTGGATCTGCCAGAGTTGTGGCTATATTTTCTAGTGAATCATCTTGGGCCTTTTGTGATCGCGGGACATAAGAAAATTTCAGTTCTGAAGGAAATTCCGCCATTAACTCTCTGATGTAATCATTCAAATGGATTAACTCTTCTTTTCTGATGGCATAATACCCATTGACTTGTTTGATTACCAGGTCTGAATCACCTTTCACCTTTAAGTTAGTCACTTGTTCTTGAAGCGCCAACTCTAATCCTGTGATGAGAGCTTGATATTCTGCTTCATTATTTGTACCGCCTTCCCACAATAAGAAGGAATAGGGTAGCACTACCTTTTCCAGGGAAATAAGTAAAATTCCTAACCCAACATTGTTGAATTTAGGATCTTTCATTTTCTTCCCTGTTGGGCTTCTAGAAGCACCATCAAAGTACATTTCCCATGTTTGAAGATTATCTTGAATAGAAAAGACTTCTTCATCAGGAAGTTCAATATCTAAATATGTATCTTCTACTAAAGGGTGTTCATCAAAGAAATCAGCCATAGCTTGTCCCTTTATAGCTTTTTGAGACACATACTAGATATCAAATTGCTGCAAAATAACTGCACACCTTTCCAGACGTCCTATAAGCATTGGGAGACTAAGGATGAATTTGAGCGGCTTATTGCAAGATACCAATTGGACCTCATGATGTTTCAAGTAGTGTCTCAACTTCTGAACTGCAATGATTAATGCTAGGCAACACTTCTCAATACTTGATTATCGGGTTTCTTCTCCAACCATACTCTGACTGAGATAGTAAAGGTTGTTTTCATTCCCAGCATCATTCTTATGGGCAAAGAAGGCACCCAATGATCTCCCTAAAGCTGTCACATAAATAATAAGTGGCTTTCCTTCAATAGATGGAATTAATATCGGTGGACTCAAGAGACATTTCTTGAGAATATTGAATGCTTCTTGATATTCTTCAGTCCACTGGTAATTGACTCCCTTCTTCATCAATTTGGTGAAGGGTAAACTTTTGTCTACCAAATTGGAGATTAAACGCCGAATATAGGATAAGTGTCCTTCAAGTCCTCTAAATTATTTCAAATTTCAAGGAGGTGACATACCAAGGATTGAATTTGTCTTCTCAGGATCGACTTCGATGCCACGATGGCGTACAAAAAAGCTGAGAAATTTTCTTGAGGTTACCCCAAAAGCACATTTCAAGGGGTTCATCTTCAAATTGTGTTATCGAAGATTGTGGAATAAGATTTCCAAATAATCCAAGTGATTAGAAAATCATCTGGATTTGACCACCAAATATTCCACATAACATTCAAAAAATTTCCCAAAAATCTTTTTATGATATGGTGCATGGAATGCAGATATGTTGCACACGCATTCTTCAGGCCAATAGGCATTACCCTATAGCAAAACACACCGTGAGGGGATCTATAGGTTGTATTTTCTTCATCTTCTGGAGCCATTCAGATTTGATTATACTTGAAATATTTATCCATGAAGGAAAGTGCTTTATTGCCAGCTGTTGCTTCAATTAATAGTTCTGTTATAGGAACTAGAAAATCATCCTTAGGACAATGCCGATTAAGATCCCTGAAATCAATGCAAACTCTAGTTTGTCCATTCTTATTTTTCAAAGGGACAATATTAGCCAACCACTTGGGATATTGAACTTCTCTGACGAAGTTAGATTTGATAAGCTTATCCACTTCTGTTTCAATTTTGGAAGCATAAGTTGGGTGTGTTCTTCTTACAGCTTTCTTAAATCCTTGATGTTCTTCTGGAAAACTCAAATGATGAATAGCAACATCAGGATCATGCCCTGGAATTTCTGTATAGTTCCAAGAAAATATATCTCGATTTTGATTCAAAAAATGAAATATATATTTCTTTCTCTTCAAGAGTCATGGACACACTAATTAAAGTGGGGGTGTGGATATTCTATTGTACCCAGATTTATTTTTCTAAGTTCATCCACAGTGGTAGAGATACCCTCCTCAAATTTTGGAGGAGCATCCCTAAGATCATCCTCTTCTTCTTCAACATGTGTTATTTCTTTTGTTTCTACTTCTATGTAGTTGATGAAGCATAATTTCCATAATCAAGAGAGATATTAAAATTTGAACATATTAAAGAAGAATATACCATTTCTGACCCTATTAATGATGAAGTGTCTTCCTTGGGTAATAAAGAGGAGATGATGGATTGAGAATCGATATCATCGTTCATCTATGACATTGTTATAACTTCTTCTGGCCTGGTTGGCGAAGTATAGAATTGCTTAATTTCAGCTGATGAAATGAAGACATCTCCATTTTAGATTTCATCATTGCTTGGTGAATCACCAATTTCTCCCTTGTTGTCTAGATTGATTGTCGTAATTGACATTATGGAAGTTTCCATAAGAGTATTTGGATCTGGGTCTATTATGTCAATTTGACTGATAGGCAACACATAATCTGTACTCACATGTATGAGTGGGTTTACTGTAATATTTTCCAAACCATATGAAGCATTAATTTTGGTAACCTCTTTTGCTATAGATACCTCCTTTCCCCCCATGTGATAAAATTCTACCTCAATGTACTGATATTCTCATGTTTTGAATGGGGATTTATCACCATACAATGTCCCAATTTGACCATTGAAACAATATTTGAGAAATTGATGGTATGATGAAGGTATATACACATGTTGATGTAGCCAAGGTCTTCTAAGAAAAATGTTGAAGGTTGTGTCATGACGAACAACCATGAAATCTAAATTGGATACAAGATCTCCAAACTAAGTTCAGAGTGTAATCTCACCCAGAGGTTCTTGTTCATTTTTATCATATCCTTGCAACATCAATGTAGAAGGAGATAAATCAGATTTGGTGAGGCCTAATCAATGAAGTGTATGAATAGGGATGAGGTTGACTCCTGAACCATTATCAAAGAAAACTCATCGGATGTCTAAATCATTGACCTTGCTAGATAAATACAAAGGTCTAATATGTCCATGAACAACATCATATTCGTCTTCATCTATGAAGGATATCACTACATGGCATTCTGCAGGATTATTCTCTATATTGTAGACTTCAGCCGCATCAATTTTAGTTTGGAATTCCCGAGGACTTGACAAATCCTCGATGAGTGCCTCCCGAAGATCCTTTGATAGATTCAAGGCATCCAGAATTGATAACATGGCCGGTACTTGGGCCAAATGTTTCAAGACATCATATTTTTTATCCAAAGGTCTACGTTTTCCAACAGGAATATGTGGTTTTTTAGGTGCCTTAAAAGTTGATGCTTTTGAAGTAGATGCATCTTGTATCAGGGTAAGAGTTGGAAATACTCCTGGCTTTGGAAGATTAGACAAAATATGTCTATTTACTTGTTGAGAGGAAGAAGGTGTGACTTATAACTGATCTTCCATTGTAACTGTCCCAAGACTGAATCGGCTATGTGTGGAAGAACATGCTTGTTCTTGTTGAGCCCACTGAAGGGATTTTCCACGAGTTTCTGCTGCATATACAGTTCTAGCAGGGATAGGATTGAAATAATGGCTTCTGGGATATCCACGTATTCTTCTATATCCTAGTCCTCTCGAACTCCCTATAATTCCTCTGTTTGATGCAGGGAACTCATGCTCATCAAGACTGAAACTATGATTGGCATAAGGATCTATTAAGTGAATCATGTTAACAGATCCAAAAATCAACTCTTCATCCAATGAAGACTCTGCCCAATTATCCAATTTAGGTTTTGTCGTTTGGTGGGGCCGTGCTCGTTTAGAAAATTTAGGCTATACCATTTGGTGGGGTAGTGCCCATGGATTTGAAGTAGATGGCATAAAATTTTCCAGAGTCAAACACAACATGGTCTTTGACATGGTTTCATCTTCTTCTGATTGCTCCTCTTTCTCTGAATTATGCCACCCATTTGATGATTTTTCTTTTGATGAAGGAGGTTTTACTGTGGAATTCATAGTAGAAGACACAATTGGTTTCTTTAATTGCATTCGCAAAATAGCATGAGTCCAGTTGATCATTTTCCTGACCATCCAATCATAATATTTCTGCGCATTGTTTCTTTTGACTTCTTTCCACTCGACTTCTTCCTCTGGATCTGTAGTAGTAACACATGCTACCTGAGCTGAAAAACCTTTTAGTTTGACTTATCCTGAGTCCACTATATTTTTCAAAAGGTCGTTGAAGACAAAACACTCCTGAATGGGATTCCCCAACATCTGATGAAATGGAAAATAATTGGGATGGTCTTCATCTCATTCCTTTTTCGGCCTTTTAGGCCTTGGAAATTGAACTAAATTATTTTCCAGAGCCAAAATGAAGTAACCAAGAACTTGTTCATTTTTGAAAGAGTAAACATTTCCTTTCAGATCCTCAAATTGTTTTCCTCTTTGATCTGTTTGATCATCTTGATGAAATGTTTTCTATTTTTGACACTCAGGAGGTGGAGCCCTTCGATAAGATGAAGGTTTTTATGTAGAAATAGGTACAAGTTCTTGTTTAAGCGTAACTGTAGCAGTCTCGGCTTTACCCATTCTCCTTCCTAGAGATAATGAAATTACATGAGTTTTATCCTTATTCTTTGTAAGAGAGTCTTCGATCTGTTGAGCGATCAAAGTAAGGTATTGAAAACCTCATGTGTATTTCACAGGGATCAACGGTGTGTGTAATTCATCATGAAAATTTGCCACAAATATATACAACAATTCTTCTTGAGGGAGTGCTAAGATTAGGGAAAATGTTAATCCCTTCTAATGAGAAATGAAATCTGAAACCCTTTCATTCTCCCTTTGAATACAATTTTTAAGATAAAAAACTGTTGTCTTTGGAAACTTTGAGCTGAATTGAAGAAGGAATTGTTGACAGAGATCCTCCCATCTGGTAATTGACCGGGATTTCAAACTTGTATACCATACAAAAGAAGGTCCTTGTAATGATTGTACAAAACACATGAGCTTAACTGCTTCTTGTTGCTGACGGGTTCCTATCATAGGATCACAATGAGAAACAAAATGTGTTAAGTGATTCTCTAGGTCTCTCGAACCATTAAAGATTGGGAATGTGGTAATTGAAAAATTTGATGGGGGAGGGATTGCATCAACACATTCAGGGTAAGATGTCTTTTCTGGTTGAATTTGTGCATGTTTCCCTCCATAGCTTCCAACTGAGCTGTTAATGACTCAATGATAGTAGTTAACTTTTGAAAAACATCCAGTTGAGCTTGGACCTGAGCAGGTACAATAACTGGAGCTTGGACAGGTGTGGTGGCAGGTAATTCAACTGGTGGTAGCAACACCGATTTTTGATTCACAAGAACCATAGGATTAAACCTATGAGGGTATACTGGTAAAGGAGGATACTCTTGATCCATCTCAGTAGCTGCAACAAATCCCCTTGACTGACTGACAGCAGCACGCTTAGGAGAAAGACTACCTTGAAGTAGTTCTGCATTCAACCTCCTTAATTCGTTCATTTCTTCCCCTTGTTGTGCGAATATTTTATCTAGTGAGGGTGATTGGCCTTCTCCAGAGGAAGGGTATGTAACATTATTCTTTCCCTTTCCCTTGTTGGATGCCTTTCAGAGAGGGTGAAGTTGATTATTTGAAGGAATAACTAGATTTTGAGTAATCCTTTGATTTCGTGTATGCACACCTTCTTCATTTGTGTCGGTGCGTAAAACTTCTTGAGTAGGAACATCTTCATCTGATACCTTTGAATGAGACTCATGTTTTGGAGGATTAGAAACAATGGCATTGATGACATTTATTGATGCATAACGCATTTCATCCTTTCTGTCGGTATTTCTACAATACTGTCTTTTTCCATTTTCTTGATGAGACATTTCCTTTTGTTGAGTTGATACCTCAAGAAATTTATGAAGAACCATAATTTGGAGGGAATCCCTTGATAATTTGGCTCTACATTCCTCTTGTGGCTTCATCCCCAATCGAGAGAAGACTGAATTTCTCTAAGGAATAGATTGAGGATTTGAAAATGTCCCCAGTCTGGTGGACTGGGTATGTTCCTGTTGTTTCTGCTCAACTCCTCGAATCCTATTTGTTGATTCTGAGGGTTTGGTTAAAAGATTCTCCATCCTCGCAAGCTGGGGTGGTTCTTGAGATGCTACATCTTATACTTTCTTAAAATCTCCCCTGATCTTGTAGACTTTAGTCCGGAAATTGGCTGGATGCATTAACCCGCATCCACTCAAATCACCTGGCTCAAATGAACGTTGTATGATTTCGGAAACTTCTATCACCTGATGATGTGCTCACTCTAAATGAGAAGCCTGTTCAATATTCTCATTTTCCTGATGAAAATGTAATTCGACAACTTGTTCTTTGTATTCCTGACTTTGAGAAGAACTATTTGAGTTCTGTTCCTAAGAAAGCATTTGATTACAAACAAATCCAATTGGTTGCGGCCGGCCATGGGCTATAACATTTCATGAGACCATTTTCGGTGGTCTTTGTTAACTAGAGAGTATAGTGACATGCATTTCTCCATGAACACCCCATCCCCTGATATGAGTAATATATGGGGCATTGGAAATGCACTGCTGCAATATTTTTAGTGCGCCAAGGCGTGAACGTTGAAGGGCTCTCTACTACTTTTTAGCCTTCAGATATAGAGAAACTGAGAGAGAGGCCAAATAAATTTGGAGTTGTAACCCTTCTATTATATTGAAATGATTTTCATATTCAACATAAGATAATATTTTCTCTTTCAAGTGACAGAGAGTTTTCCACATGTTGATATGAATATCGTGAATACAATCTTCCGCCAACATCTCTGGAATGTCATACTGAGAGTCAGCCAAAGGCCAAAACATGACTATCACTTCACCTTTCGCCAGTTTTTTTCTCATACTCAACACTTCCTCTTTGTCCTTCAATCAATATTATTCTACCTGATTAGAGCAGAGGAGGTTCTTCCTTGTTGCTTCATCATATTAAACAAGATTGGTAGAGAATTCATTTATCAAAATAGAAGACGAACGACCCAGGGGTGGTTCAGAGAATGAACTACACCCCAGGCTATCTTCTGATTGAAAAATTATTTCACCTGCTAGTGGTAAAGCATCAAACATGACTGGCTTCACATTTTCATGTGCCTCAAGATAATAGGGATTTCTCTTCACTACATTGTCCTTTGGAGCATTTTCCAAGCAATGTGAATTACTACTACAGAGCAGAGTTTCGCAGCTAAATTCATCATTACATGGAGGACCACCATGGGGGGTCACAGCAATAGACGAAAACCTTTTCTCCTTAATCTTCTTGCCACACAAAGGGCTCTTGTGGATCTCATATGAAGATGAAACTTCAAGATAGACCGAACTGTCAAGAAGCAAGCCTTCATAAGGAAGTGTCTAATGAAGACCTTTGGAATTAATGTTCCCACTATTGGGAAATGAGGGAGTAGAATATTGAATTCCAACAGATAATTGTCTAAGGGCTTTAATAAATCCAGTATCGAGCAAGGCCTTATTACAAATTGACCCTTGATTTCTTGACTGTGCGGAACGGGTCTTTTTCTTAGACGCCTTCTTACTCACTTTGGGAACCACTTGTTGACGAAAGTGGTTATTATGGGAAGAAGTATGTGCCTGCTCAAGAGAAATAGTCAGGTTAAGATGATTATATCCACTCAAATCAGGTGTATGTGCCTGACTTGGTTGTCCATATGACATGGGGGAGTATGCCCCCACAACCCTCTTGGAATGGAACAGAGGTGTGCATCTGTTCTGGAGTGATATGTTGATGTGTCACTCCACTGGTAGGGACATATTTTCATTTATTCCCCTGTGATGTTGCCGAAGCTGTTATAATATTCTGACAGGCATCCAGAATATGAGCAGGGATTTGCTTCTGCTCTTTCACTATTGTTATAATGTGATTAGTGACTTCAGCTACCAGAACGGGAATATACATCCATTCCATGCTTGGAGTAGGTGTGTATTTCAGCTCCTGTCCTCATTTTTCTGTCAGTGAATTCTGACAGTACTCATGTGTGTGGGAAGAGAGTTGAGTCTGCTCCAAATTTGTCATCGGAGCTTTCCGACTGACTTCTCCGGATGCTACCAAATGAGACTGTTAGCAGGCTTGATGAATATTGGAAGGTTTATGTGCCAGATGTTTATTCCTTATCAAATATGGTTGACGATTTTCCTTTAATACTGGTAGACGAGACTGCAGACAGAATTGTTGATTGTAAACAGGTGTATGTTTTTGTTTATCAGTTGCCACCATATCAGATTGGCGACATTCTTTGGTTGTAGTCAGATGATCCTAATGAATAAATGATGAGTTATAAACAGGTGTATATGTCTTCCTATAATGCTCCACCGTAATTTCCTAGCCGGATTGGCATGTTGCTGCCAGACGAGTCTGCTATGCAGTAACATTCGGACGGACGGGTGTATGTGCCTGCTCGTTTCTTTCCATCACGTTGGCTTGATGGACTTCTCTGGAGGGGAAGACGTATGAACCTGCTACCTGTTAACCAGATTTCTCCTATGGTGGTTCGTATTGTGTGCTCGGGTCTGAGGGACCTAAGCCGAACCCCTGAAGGTGATATCCTCATCATGTCGATGGCACACTTCCGCACGAGTCTGGCGGTGATTGTTGATGGGAGCCCTCTGGAAGGACTCTTGTATCATTTAATTAAGTCCTTGAGTGACCTCCTCATTTACCACCACATAATATGGGAGGGAATGGTGATTATGTTCCGGGGATAACGACCCGAAACGGTTGGAGACGGTGGTTCGTACCACCTATTTATTGATTGCTGGTCATCATTGTCCGGAATGCCAGGGTGAATTATTGACTTGGAGGGCTTGTCGAGAGGCCTCCAGAGTCAGAATGGTACCATTTTGATGGTACTCCTTAACGAGTGCATTTGATACCCAGCGTTGAAGATGCTGAGTAGGTGATGTCGTCCTCAGAGCGGGTGAAGATCCAGCAGGAGTAGCGGAAGATGCATTCACTGGTGTAAACATTTGAGAAGCCATTTCTGTAACGCAGAGAGATCTTAAAAACTGGTGCCTATTTGATATAACAGACAGAATCAAGATAAGTTCGTCCACTACATCTTTTGGATGAGCACATATGTTATTGATTATTTTGTTGTCCCTTTCATTGAGTTTAAATAGGGGCCTAACAAATAAGTAAAACGTCATTTTAACTTGCTTAAGGATTCACGTCGGGTTCACCATTTTTTGTTTCCCTCTGGAAATTGGGGATGACCTCGTTTGTTTAAGGTTCAAACATTCCAATCGGTTTCTAACGGTTTTGTTCATAGAACCAAAAACATCCAGTGATTCTATATCCATTTGGAGCTACTTTCCAAAGGTAGGTGCTCATTACTTGTGGACTGATGAGGCTTAAGAATTATCATTGGTCAAGAGGATGGGAGGTCGGACTCATCACACCTTTATGGGGGAATTATTTTCTACTACAGGACTCTCTTTATATATTTAAGTTATGTTCGTGAATCCTTATTAAATTACCAAGTATGAAAATGAGATTTCCTTTAGATCTGACAATCAATGATTGATATGTATGAGATTTATAGAGTCTTTTATATGTATTTAAGGTTCTTCATCGATAGAGAATCATCTATATTTGTTAGAGAGTCTTAGTAATTGGTATCCTTCAATACATTATATAGAGATCTTTTGGTCATTATGATAACCATACTGGTTTTAAAGTCACTCAACGGGGCACTTGAAGTTTATTGTCATTCATAAGGACATGGATTATTTCAGAGTTGGGATTGTACCCACAGATGGGATACCTACGTATCCTTATTTAGAAATGGAATTTGAACCCACATAGTTCGAGTAAAGAAGTATGAGGTTTATGCATGATTGATGGCCAAAAGAAAGATATCGTAATTACTTTTATGCTCTAAGCCCATGTGAGTCATACTCGGTGTGAGAAACAAGAGGTATCAGTAAAACCTGACGATTGTGCCATGAAAGATGCAATTATAAGAAATGAGGTAGGGCTTATGTATGTATGACTGCCCAGATAGATGAGGATTGGGACTTACATCGGAGAATAAGCCCTGGTATATGTGATTTATAGAGATTTGGATACTTAACTTAGGACTTAATCCTGGGGAGGATACCCAAATTAGAGGGCACTAATTATTGGGTTTTATTCCTAAGAAGGAAGCCCAAATCAAAATTAAATTAATACTGGGGATTACTCATAAAGAGGATACCCAAGTGAAGGGGACTTGAAACTTGGGACAAACTCTTGAGATGGATGCCTAAGTTAAAGAAAATTATGATTAGGGCATACTCTTGAAAAGGAGGCCTGGATTTGGGAACTTGGACTGGGGCTTACTCCTATGAAGGATGCCCAAATTAGGGAACTTGGGGCTTACTCATAAGAAGGATGACCAAATCAGGGAACTTGGGGCTTACTCTTAAGAAGGATTCTGATATTAAAGATCATCTCATCTTTAAAGGATGAGGTTAAATGAATGAAATCTCTAACCTTTGTGACGTAAAGATATATAAATCACTGGGTTTTGAGAGATTTTCCACAGAATTACTTTCAGATAAGAAATCCAACAAAGGAATCATGCCAAAAATGGATTTGAAGATGGTTTTGAAGGATAAATCTTGAAGAGGAGATGTGGTTTTGAAGAAATGAGTTGAATATGTAGGAGAGGCAACGAAAAAAAGGTAGGTGTGCAAGTCCTATTGGGGCGCATAGGTCTTGGTCGTGCAAGTATACCTGCGTGACACATGGGTACTTGTGTGCCGGTCAACACATAGGGTAATACTTGGGCGAGGCTTGGCTCAAGCCCTTCGTAAAATCCCTAAAGACTTCCAAATGAGTGGCACGTAGGTTCCGTTGAAGGGATAAGGTGGTGCCCATGTGTGACCATTTCCCTTAAGGGTTAGACACTTAGATGTGCAACTCTTGGTGAATTTCAACACTTAGTCCTTGTTCCCCTTCTTTAGATCTTTCATTATAGGTAATAAATTACCTTAGAAGTGTTCGGAAGACTTCAAAAGAGACTAGGGCACCGGGAGCTCAAATCTGACTTTTGGAATTTTTCATCCATGAAATGGGAGGCCCACAAGGGGTATTTATATGATTCTGAAGACCTTGGGTGAAAATTAAATAGGGCACGCATGTCACCTGCACGACCAATATGTGGCACGCAGGTATACCTGCATGACCATCTTGGAACTTGCGTGGCCCATGCATAAAGAAATCCATGTCCATGACTTTGTCGATTTTTTATGTTTCTCTAAAGGATGAATCACTTTGTGTTTAAGGTATTTCCTTTTTCGTTCGTTAGACTCTGTGATGGAAAGGAGCGTCAATAATTACTTAACTGGATTTACTTGTCGTTCTAACCTATATTAATGAACTGTATTTACATGTCATTCTATTCATGTCTATCACATGAGATATAAATATTTACCCAATGCATTGGATTAGATATATTTCCCAACCATATCAGAATGAAATGATTCTTACATGTTCCACAATAACATAATTAATTCACCATAGCATAACCCAAGAAATAAAATCGACTTCTTAAACATAATTCTATCATAATATAATCCATATAAAATATAATTCCATCATTAAAACAGTAAAATAATATTAATAATAGGGATATTAAAATAACCCTATTTAATGAGTGTCATCTTAGATGGAAAATAATTTAAATAAAAACACTTGAACTTAATTCTTGAGGAAAATATCATTTCTTCTTCAAAAACATTTTCTTTTCTCAAAATTCCATAATGTTTTAGAAGAAAAGAATTTAGTTGAAAATAAACTTGAAATCATGTACAGGAATATTCACGGAAGTAAGGAATTATTAAGACATAAAAATACATTCATTCCATATAAGTAAAAAAACATTCTTCTGGTACTCTTGCTGGAAAAGTCAAAAGGTACCTAGTATGGAAAACAAAAGAAAGATTCTTTCCATAAAATTTATTAAAAATTCACCAATGGGTAAAATTGACTATAAAAAATAGTATAATAATATATATAATATTATATATTTAGGAAAAATGGATTTAAATAATAAATATACCCTAGTAAATACTTACGTATAAACAATCTCGGATAAAAATGAGATTTCAAAAGTATCTCTTACCTTAGTTTAGATGTGATTCATATGTTTTAGAAAATCTAGTATTGTGGGTTTAAACATATTATTAACTTTTAATAAAACCATATCAATATTTATTATATCATATATGAATCACATATGACTTTATATTACCTGTTCATTTATCAATTCCATGTTAAAGCTATGTTTTGGGTAATAATCGTTTTATTTAATGTCCTTATTTTGACTTTTTATTCATGATATTATTACATAAATCATGATCTAAACAATTGATTAATGTCAAATATGATTTATATATCATATATATTAAGTATATAAATATATATAATTGATAGATAGATGAAATAGAATACATCGTTCATAGAGACGGTAGGTCGTATGTTCGCATGAATGTTGTTTCCTTTTCCTTTCTAAATTAAATGGATGAAAGTAAATGAAAATTATATATATACGCATAAATCCACTAGAATTATTATGTCAAATATTTCATTCTTATTTATTATATATAATTTTTAATCTTTTTTGAATGGTTATAGTGGATAATGAATCTCATCGTGTCTTGGAGACGGTAGGTTGTACGTACGCACAAGCGACGATATCATTCACTTAATGGTTAAATGATATGGAATTTAATGGTATATTAATCATAAAAAATAATTATAATGTTATATTCATTATTTAAATCCATTATACTCATCATTATACTCATTAAAATTATGTATTGTTGAATAAAAAATTACACCGCAACGTGGAGATGGTAAGTTGTACGTACGCATGTGTGGTGATATTGTTATTCATAGGATGGATAAAAGGAGGTAAAAGGTTTTACCATAATTTTAATAACATGTAATCATGTATAATATACTTTATTTCTTACAATATTATGATAAAAAAATAATAAGAGGAAGTATAATAAGAAAAGATTTTTGAAATGGGTGACAAAATAGTTACCTCTTTTTTGAGTATCTCCTTTTGATTTGCGCAAAAGGACTCACTATGATGGATTTCTGGCCAAATTTTGGAAAATAAAAGGAATATATGGATGTTGATAGATTATTAGTATAGATTATGGATGTGTCAAAGGGATTTAATGGTTTGACTAAGTGGTTAGAGGTGGTGGCCTTTTATAAGTGGGGTAGGGGCACTTTAGGAACGTCTTGAAATATTAATTTTTTATAAATTGATTTTCAGTTTATAATGATCCCAAGATCATTTATTTAGAATATAATATGAGTATGGGTCGAACTAATTTCAAAAAATAAAATTTATACATGTTTTTATTTTATTTTAAACCATATCATTTTTATTTATCCTCATTTAATCTATTTAATTTTATTTGTGGTAATAATATTCTAAATATTAAATTCTTATAAATATTTACTTATGTGTTGTAAATTGTCCATAATTAGATAAATTTTGAAATTCTAAACCATATATGTTTCACTTTTTAATTTATAAATATTTTTGATATTTTTAAAAAGTTTAATAATATATTATTTCTATAAAATACCAATACTGTCAATTTTGACACCATTCATTTATTTAAATTTAAATAAAATAAAATCAGAATATAAATTTGAAAGAAAATATTTAACAAACTACTATTATGTCAAGGAACATATAAAATTATTTAATTACATTAATTATTTCATATGATATTTATTTTAATATTTTTAAAACCATTTATTTAATATTTCTATCAATAAAATAATTTATACATCACTATTGTTTCGTCAATAATGGTAACGATTAAATATATAAAAATTATAAATTAATTCACATGATGCAGATCATTTCATTTTATTTATTGAGACTATATATGTTCTATGTTTTATCATTCTTATCACTATATAAAAATTGTTATACTTATAAGAGATAAGAGAGAGACATGATGTCACTTTGTTTTGTTTTAATTATAATTATATCACTTTCATGGAAAACGAGTCCACTAAATGAATCAATTATGACCCTTAGGTGATATTGGTCGACATTAATTCATCCAATATGATTTTGGAAGGTCATAGGGTAATTTTATTTTCATTATCATATTTTTTGTTATCCTAATTTACCTGATTTACCTTCAACCTTGGTAAATAAAACATACCGTTGTTACTAGTCAAAATATACCAAAAGATAAGAGTAACCTATTAACATATTTTTTAACCAATGATTCCAAATATATAATCCATTTTTAAAAATTCAAAAAAATAAGTTTCATTAATTAATTGAAAATTAATTCTTATTGTCCAAACCATAAAGAGGGTTTTTAAGAAGTAAAAACTATCAAAAAATTGATATGTGTTTATATCCAATTTAAATGTGAAATTACTTCCAATGATCAAATTTGGATAAAATTATTAAAACATATTTAAATTAAATTTAAAAACAATTAAAAATATAATCTAACGATATATATAAATTATATGAAAAGGCTGTTTTGAATTAAAATGAAGTATTTTACACTATTCATTAAAATATGAATTTTATCACAAAAATACCAACAAATAAACCAAAGTAAATTTTTATGTCCCAATTAAAAATAATAAATTTATTTTGTCAAATAGAATACATATAATTGATAAATATTATAATTAAAATTGGTACACCATCAAAAGGTGGAAAAGCTGCTTTTTTAAAAAATGCTTCTTTTATCTGAAAAATTGAATTTGTTCTAATCTCATGTAATAGAAAATACATAAGATGAATATTAATTTTATAAAAAATTAAAAATTCGGTTAATAATACTAATAACGGCTTTTTTATATCCCATTAAATAATAATATTTTAATAATATATCGTTGTTTTGTGAAACTCGGTATTGCATACAACATAAGCTATAGAGGAAGGTCGATCTTGCATGTAATGCAAGCCAAGTCAGTGTTGCATTTAGTGAAATATTTCCTTGGTGTTTCTTATAAAACAATCAAAAAATATTTCTTTTTTAAATTTAACAAAATCTATAATCAGTGTTGCATGAAATGAATTATATCAAAATAGGTTTAAAATGTGTGAAACACAAGCTAAGTATAGTGTTTTGCATACTACAAGATAATATGGTGTTAAATATAAATAAATATAATCTTGGTTTATCATAGAACACAAGACATCAAAGAAATTAAAAAAGAATCTATCTCATAAAATCTCAGGGTGTTACATTGTACCCCCCACCCCTTAAAATGAATTTCCCCCTCCAAATTCATCATGGTTATAAAAGGTTTACTACATGAAAGTTTCTTTCATGGAAACCCACATCCTAAAAAGGAATACTAAAAATCATTTTAAAAAAGAAAATTTAAAAATAGAATCGTTACCCAAAGTAACTCATCACTGGATTTCCATATATGAGAACATATGTGGGAAGGGATGACATGGATATAGAAGAAAAAATATAAACATCATGTTATGATGGATTGTGATAGAGGACAATGTTTGAAAAAAGTTAACGACCCAAAATCCATAAATTTACTATGATTTTAGGTACCATCTGGTTCATCGGATAATAAGGTACTATGAAAACATTTATGTTTTTCAAGATCCTTCCCAAAAATTTGAAGAATTTTGCATGAGAATAAATACTTAAATGATTTTTGTAAAATCTCACCATTTTTTGTGCCTTGAACAATTTCAACATCATCTCTTATTTAAAGAAATAAAGTTGAATTTGTCGTTATTGAAGTGTCATAAGATCATGCGATAGAATGGTAGGTCATTCCATCTTTCTCAACAAAAAGGTTATAACAGGTAATCAAATATTCATAGGTCCACCTATAGTGAGATAATACATTAATCTAATAAACATAAAATGGAATATAACTTATACAGTCCATAAATGGGTAAAATTAAATTCCTTCCAAAAATTAAAAATATAAAACTATATAAATATGCGGACAAAATTGACATAATATTTATCTACCATATCTCGTATGGTCATTCTTTATTTTCACCTTCCAAACATGTAAATTCCTTAATCATGTATTCTCTTCAAACATGGTAATAACATGAATTAACATATAAATTTATTGAAAACATGCATTCTTTCAAAATTAACCATTTTTACATGACAAAAATACTGAAAAATTATATATAATCAAACCATGATATCACTTTGTCCTTTTATCAGTCATGAGGTTATTAATATTATCAAACTTCTCATTATATTCTTATCCCATAATTATGTTCATATTATGTGATTTCTAAAACCATTTCAATCACTTTTCATGGTAATTGAGACCATATACTAATGGAAAACCAAAATAGACCAATCCATAGATATTCTAAAATTCCATAATACTATAAAATAGATTTAACAACACTATTTTGGAATCCCATTATATAAACACTTAATCATTTCACCACTTCATTGTCATACTCAACATAACCAATAATGATCACACTATATTTGTCTTTGTATTTTTTCTTAAAATGTTATTGAAGTTAATAATCATCTACAACCCTTTTATTAGGGAATTGGTTATCATAATGACAGATTTCCTTGCATGTGTAGCATTGAAATGTGGGTGGTGTGTTCTCTGTAGTCTTTTACCTATTCACAACATTTGCAACTATTTTCCCATTAATTCGGCACTTAATTTCTCAATGGCCTTATTTCCACACTTAAAATATTTTCTAGTCCCTTTAATGCAATTTCAACCATTCTTATTTACACACTTTGAGCATAAGGAAACAATCATCTTCATTTCACCGTTGTTTTGAGATTTTCCCTTGATCTCCATCTTTATTTTCTAGTCAAAACCATGAGATTGATATTTAACACTAACTTCTATTTCGACCTTGATATCACAACACACAATATATTCCTAGATACTAATGTATCTTATATCTAATTCCATTAAAAGACATGGTTTTAAGACACTGAAAAATTGATCAATTTTACTTTTAGGATGGATGATAAAACTTGTTTCATACTTTTCATGTCTCATAAAAGTTTCCTCATATATACCAAAAGATTCGTCATCATTTTTCTTAATCTCAAATAACTCCTTTTACATCCTTTTTTAAAGAATATGAGGGAAGTAACTATTTGAAAATAAGTTCTTGAACTCATCCCATTACATTGATTCAATTTCATCTTATTGCCTTGTATTCTTGATTATAGTCCACCATTGGTCTGATTTACCTTCTAAATGATAAACATCCAAAATGAATTTTTCATGTTTTTAATAGTGAAGGATGTCAAATAAATTTTCAATGGTACTGATCCATTTTTCAAAACAATTGGTTCATAAGACCCACTTAAAGAATGCAGACATTTCCTCATGAAGGACTCAAAAAATATTGATCCCTTTTCTACTCATTTGGAAGTCTAGAATGATTTATATATTTTTTAAGTATAGAAATAATATTTTTCATTCCATATCCCATAACATTTGGTTTTTAAGAGGACATTCATTGCCTTTCCCAATGCATTGATCATTTATACAGTTCATTCGGGTTTCAACCATATTTTAAAACCTAAAAATGAATAGTGTGAGATGCAAAAATTTTACTAGAAAAACAATATAATCAAGGGGGAGTATATTCAATCTCTAACATCTTATGTTTAATCCTAGTTTATTCACGATCTTTACCATAATCATAGGACCATAACCTATAGTCATACTTACCATTAGGGAAATCCCTAGACATACCTTAGAAATATCTCTAGGGATCTCATTGAAGTTTTTTCATTCTAGTTTTCAATTATTACTAAACCTTTGCTCTGATACCAACTATAGTGACCCAAGAATGATATACATGGAAATTACATTTATTTTTTAGTAATACTTAATACATTATTCAAATATATTCCCAAGTACTATATTAGTTTAGTTTCTTTGGAAACATGGAACATAATCTTCTAACATGGTGAAAGATCTTCTTCATCTCCCATAATGATCTTCCCCTTTTGTTTTACTACCTAAAAACATTCTTTATATCCTCGAAAAAAGTAAACATAAAAAGGATGATATTAAATTCTCAATAAGGGTAAACATGGAGAACGTAAAACAATACATAAACATAAGAATATGAAAACATGAACATAAAGTTTAAATATTAAAATCTTGAGTCATGAAATAAATCATGGGAGTACATAAGGCATAGATCATAAAGTAACGTTAACCATGATAAAATAGTATTGGAATAAAACATGGAATTGTGGAAAAAAATAATCACATAATATGATTTCCCTAATAGCCATGGCATTGCTTCCAAGACCATCATAGTGGAAAACATCCATTACTAAATAAGGTTTACTTGTTATTCCATCCATGTATAACAGAACCTGATTTACTTGGTGTTCCAGCCCTGTATTACTGAACCATCTTTAATTTCCATTCCAGTCATGTCTATATCATGAGATATAAATATTTAACCAATTAATTGGAGAGAGATATAGGTACCACCCCTCTCATAATTAAATCATTCTTACTTGTTCCACAAAAACATAAATCATTCATCATAGAAAAACCGAAGAAATAAAATGGGAATCTTAAACAGCATTCCATCATAACATAATCTATATAAAGTATCATTCCATCATTAAAATAATAAAATAATAGTAATAATATTGAAATAAACAAAACCGTATTTAAATTGTGTCTTCCCATATATAAAATAATTTTGATAAAAACACTTGAACTAAATTCTTGAGAAAAATATCCTTTCTTCTCCAAAAACATTTTGTTTTCTCAAAATGCCTCACTATTTTAAAAGAAAAAAATTTAGTTGAAAATAAAATTAAAATATTGTAGAGGAAGTTTTATGTAAATAATTCATTATGAATATGTTAAAATATATTCGTTCAGTATAAGTTAAAAATATATTTTCCTCGTACTCTTTCCGTAAAAGTAAAAAAGTACCTCGTATGGAAAATAAAAGAAATATTCCTTCCATAATATTAATAAAAATTAAGAAATGGATAAAAATGTATTTAAAAATAGTATAATAATATGAATAATATTATATATTTAGGAAACATGTATTTGGATGATAAATATACTCCAATATATGCTTAGGTATAAACAATCTCAAATAAAAATGAGATTTCAAAATTATCCCTTATTTTACGCCTGATATGATTTGTATGTATCTGAAACTCCAGTATAGTGAGTTTAAACATATTATTAACTTGTAACATAAGCATAATAATATTTATGATATCATATATGATTCAATTATGAATTTATATTACTCGTTCATTTATCAATTCCATGTTAATGCTACTTTTTTTGTGATAATTGTTTTATTTATCATACATGTATTGACTTGTTATTCTTGATATTATTACATCAATCATGATTTGATTGATTACAGAATGTCAAAAATTATTTATATATCATATATATTCAGTATATATATATATATAACATATTGATGAATGAAATTGAATACACCGTTCATGGAGACGGTTGGTCGTACGTACGCATGAATGTTGATTCTGTTTCCTTATTGAGTTGAATAGAAGCAAGTAAATGACATATATATATATACATAAATAAAATAGATTTATTATTTTAAATATTTCATTATTATTTATTATATATACTTTATAATCATTCTTAAATGGTTAACATGGAGAATGAATCTCATCACCTCATGAAAATGGTATGTCATACTTACACACTTGCGATTATATCATTCACTTAATGGTTAAATAGTATAGAATTGTATGGTATATTAGTTATAAAAAATAATTACCATGTTATATTAATTATCTAAATCCATTATAATCATCATTATACCCATCTAAATTATGTATCAATGAATAACAAAACACCCCACGGTGTGGAGACGGTAAGTCGTACGCACACACGCATGGTGATATTACATTTTGTAGGATGGATAAAATGAGGTATATGGTTTTCCCATAATTATAATAACATCTCATAATATATAAGATATTATATTTATTATATTAGTGTTATAACTACATAATAATATTAATTAGAATAAGAAAATAATTTTTAAGTATGTGATAAAATAATTACCTCTTTTTTGAGTATCTACTTCTGATTTGCCTAAAAGGTCTCTCTAGGATAGTTTTATGGACAATGGGTGGCCTCAAATAGTAATAGAGGGATATTGTGAGATTCATTGAGTATATTTTGGTTGATTCAAATTGTTTTAAATGTGTTATTAAGTGGGTAGAGGTGGTGGCCTTTTATAAGAGGGAGGATGGGCACTTTAGGAAAGTCTGGAAATAATAATTTATTATAAATTGCTTTTGGGATCATAATTCACCCAAACTCGTTTATTTAAAATATAATATGGGTATGTGTATAAATACTCTAAAAAATTAGACATTTTTTGATTTTATTATAAACTTTATTCATTTTGATTTATCCTTATTTAATCTATTTAATTTAATTTATGGTAATAATATTCAAATTATTAAATGGTTATAAATATTTACTTATGTGTGGTCAATTACCCATAATATGATACTTTATGAAATTTTAGGCCATATAATTTTCACTTTTTAATTTTTAAATATTTTTGTGATTTTTAAATAATTTAATAATATGTTATTTACATAAAATATCATGTTTCAATTTTGACGTTATTCATTTATTTGACTTTAAATAAAATCCAAATAGAAGATAATTACATACCAAAATATTTAATACAATAATAAACAGTCATACTAACCTAGAAATGTTTTTTATCACACTAATTAGTTAAAAATATATTTATTATAGTATTTTTAAAACTATTTATTTGATATTTTTATCAATAAAATAATTTATACATCACTATTCAGTCATCATTAATAGTAAATATTTAATCTCTAGAAATTATAAATAAAATTCCTTGATGTATATAATTTCATTAGATTTATGGATAATATTTATGTTCTTGGTTTTGTAATTTTTATCACTGTAATAAAATTATTATACTTATAATAGATAAGAGAGTAACATGTTGTCACTTTCATTTGTCTTAATTTAAATTACATCAATTTCAAGGAACAAAGTCCATTTAATGAATCAATTACAA
This sequence comes from Viscum album, assembly GCA_963277665.1. Taxonomy (NCBI): domain Eukaryota; kingdom Viridiplantae; phylum Streptophyta; class Magnoliopsida; order Santalales; family Viscaceae; genus Viscum; species Viscum album. Next base: position 18,748,273 of record OY728159.1, on the reverse strand, counting down.
CCCTTAGGTAATATTGGTAGACATTAATTCATGAAATTGTATTTTTAAAGGTGTTAGGGTAATTTTATTATCTTTATCATATTGTTTGTTACCCAAATTCACCTGATTTACCTTTAACTATGGTAAATAAAAATCACCGTAATTACTATTCATAATATCGAAAAAAATAAAAGTAAACTATTAAAATATTTTGGACCCAATGATCCAAAATATTGAATCAATTTTTCAAAATAAAAAATATAGAAGTTTCATTAATTAATTTAAAATTAATTCTCTTTTTCAAAACCAAGATGTGGGTTTTTTAGAAATAAAAAGTATCAAGAGATTGACATGTGTTTATGTCAAATTTAAAATTGAAATTACATACAATGATGAACATTGGATTAAATAATAAAAAAATAATATAATTACTTTTTATATCCAATTAACAATATAATCTAACTATATATATAAATTAAATGAAAAGGTAGTTTTGAATTAAAATGTAGTATTTTTCAATATTCATTAAAATATGACTTTTATTAGAAAAATACCAAAAATTAAGCAAAAGTAAATTTTTATTTCTCACTTCCAAAAAATATATTTATATTTTAAAATTTAATAAATAAAATTGCTAAATTTATATTTATAATTGGTGCACCATCAAAAGGTGGAAAACTGCATTTTTTTTGAAAAATACTACTTTTATCCAAAAAAATGCTTTTGTTTATATATCATGTTATATAAATTACATAATATGAATTTTAATTTTATTTAAAATTAAAAATGTGGTTAATAATACTCATAATGTATAGTTTATATTTCATTAAATAATAATATTTTAATAATATATCTTTGTTTAGTGAAACTATGTATTGTGTACAACACAAGCTATCAAGGAAGGTCACTCCTGCATGTAATACAAGCCATGTCAGTGTTTCATTTGGTGAAATATTCCTTTGGTGTTTATTATAATATAATCCAAACATATTTATTTTATTCATTGAACAATATCTTCACTCAGTGTTGCTTGAAATGAATTCTATCAAAAGAGCTTGGAATTATGTGTAACACAATTCAAGTATAGTGTTTCATATACTGCAAGATAATATGGTGTTTCATATAGCACAAGATAATATTAGTGTATAATACAACACAATACATCAAATAAATTAAAGAAAATCTGTCTCATAAAATCTCAGAGTGATACAATGGGAGATGTTGATAATATTTCATAAAATAAGTTGATTATGTATCTAGTATTAAAATACAGTACACTTTTATGATTATAGGAAATGTATAATTATGAAATACAATGAATAATCATCTAAAACGATGTAATATTTATGTATTTAATAATCTGGTCACCTCAAGGCCCAATGAATATTGAGGATGTGCTTTCATGGGTCATACCCAAGAGCATGATGAAAGTATAGAGCTTCCTTATATTAATCTATTTTTATTGGATATTTCGCCTTATATTTTATAGGATTGATTCACCCTTGAATACCTTTACTTTAAAGGGTAATCATTTTATCTAATTATAAATGTTTAATATTTCATTTTAGGAGTTACAAAAGATAATAACGAAAACTCTAGTCTTGAGACTATCAGAGAAGGCAGTTATGTATGTTGTATTTTGTGATGCCTCTAGATATACACATTATTGTGTGTTGATGAAGAGATCAGAAGTGAATTATTTTGGATCATGATAACATAGTCTTCATGGGAAAGATTATGTGACCCATGACATAGAGTAGTAAGAAATGGTTTTCACAAATAAGTCTTTGAGACACTGCCTAAAGAGTGGTTCATTATCTATTCTGAACACAAGAGTTTCAGGTATATCTTTACTCAGATATATCTCAACCTAAGATAAATTATATTTATGGAGTTCCTAAAGGACTACTAATTTGTTATAGATTTTAATTCTAGGAGGGTAAATGTGGTTTCATCTATCCTTAGTAGAATGTGTCATTCCTAGTTTCTAGGTAGGGAATAAGAGTAGTATACCTCACTTCAGTTATCTTTAGTAGATGGGTGGAGCGAAATACCTCTGATAATTGCATATGACCTACAACATATATAATATATTGTGTAAGAATAGATTAGGGATATTTATTATGAGGTATTTCATGGTTATATATTCACATGACATGTTTAGTAGATTTTTGTAAGGTGGGGATCACATCATTCTATAATGAGCATGAACAATGGTTCCATTCACACTGCGAGAGGAGATATTGAGTGAGTTTCATTCATATCCCTTCATGTAATGAAATGGAGTAGAAAATAAGTACCATGATATTTAGTGGTTTTTGTTGTGTCTATGTATGAAGATTAATGTTTTAGAGTACATCTATTGATGTCGAACCTATCAGTAGGTTAAGAGAAAAAACTGGTTCTAGTTTGTTTATCCAAAACCCTTGAAGAATTTGAAAGAAAGTGGGGTGGTATATCCATGTTTTTTCTGATGGAACTTCCAAGAATTCTGAGTGATTGTGATGTTATCTTGGAAATAGTGGATTGAATCACCATCTCATTCCACTTACTCACTAACATAGATTAGAGTTTGTTCGAAATATTAGGATTCTTAAACATTAAAGAGATCTTATAGCTTCATGGTGTTCCCTAGATGATTGTCTCATAGTATGATTCATGTTCTACTTCTTGGTTATAGATAGGTTTCAAGGAGTATTTGGAGACCTAGTTAAGAATTACAAATTCATTCCTCCAAAATAAAGATAGATTGGAATAGTATACCATTCATATTATTAAGGATATTATATAGGATTACATGATAGATTTGGGATGATGTTGGGATGATCACTTACCCCTAGTAGAGATTTCTTACAACAATAGTTATTACTATAATATTTGTTTTAATCCAGTCAAATACCTTTATGGGAGACCCTATAGGTAGATGTTATTCTGGTTAGTGTTAGGATAATCAGTGGTTATGGGTCCAAAGTTGGTGAGGATGATGAAGAATAAATTGAATATCATCCAAGAGGACATGAGGATAAATCAAATATATTATAATTCCTATCCAAAAATTTGATCATGTAATGGTGTCCATTAGATTTAAAAAAATAAGACTACATGTCCTTGAAAGAATCACCTCTTTATAGTTTGCTGATATTTTTCCAGGGCGGTCAGTTATCTTTGATGATCATTAGTCGAATTTATTTTAGGTGTAGGGTCAATGAGGTTTCATACCACCTAGATTTACCATGGTAATTATACCACGCTCAGTATGTATTTCATATATCCCTACGAAGGATATATGTGTGCTACCCATCACACATCATTTACTGGGGATAGCTAGACAATGAAGACGTCGACACCATTTCATTACACCCAGTAGAAATTTAGTGTCAGCAAGGGAATATTCTTAATTGACTACACTTGAGCTTGTTATTTGTTTCATTATAATATTATTTATAGATTATGGGAGATGGAGAACCAGATTTTGGCACAATACCCTCTCCTATTCGAGTAGTTCCTACTTATTTAGGATGGAAATCCTTAAAAGCGGGTAGAGTTTAATTACTCTTGTTTTTTAAATTTAAACATTTGAAAGTTTCATATAAAATTTTTGAAGCATTTCATGGAGTTGGTATTGAGTTTATAGAGCCCTTTTCGACAGATATCAATATATTAAAAATATTAAATATACTAACTCACACATGTGAATTATTTTTGAAATAATGGTTTATTATATTAATAAGGTCTTGGAAGGGAAAACTGAGATAGTTAGTGAATCAAGAAGGTGATTTTTTCCCTATGAGATATATAAGTTTTTTTCACACCAGGTTTTTCGATAGAGTGAGCTCATTAGAAGATTAAATATATAATTAATTTTTTAAATGGATTTATTTTTTATTTATTTATAAAAAATATACTGTCTCTATATAAACCTCATTACACTAATCCTCTAGGTTTAGCTATACAACCATATGAATTAATATGTATGGATTGCATCCCCATGGATGAATATTAAATTTAAAACAAATAGATTTTTGGATGGATGATCATATATAACAAAACACCTCAGTAATAATGTAATTAATTAACATCCCCATTGAAACTATAAAAAAAATTTCTTCACTATATATTGATCTAATCTCAACGTATGGATTTTAGTTTTTTGGTCTTCTTCCCTTTTTTGGTGAATATATTGAACACTAATTAATTATATTTGAATAATTTAATTATCTATCTATACATAGACATACCCATTTACATTTTACCTCAAATGAGACATTTTTTGTCTATTTGGTTATTCAATTTACATTTTCCTCTTGACTCCGTATTTTCCACTAATGAGTGATGTTAGATCCTAACATGACCATTTTGGGTTCATCGCTTTTTTTTTATTTATGGATTTTTGACTATATTCTATGCACATTCTTAAACAATGTTCAATTTGTCCTATGGGTTAACTGTTACTATGAACCAATCCCATTGTGTGATTGAATCGTAGTTTAATTAATCATTGATATAGGTTCCATGATGGTGATTTTGGCATAGTAGATGATTGATGGTGAAGAATAGAATCATAAGAAAAATTTAGGAAGTCAATTATGTGAATCATGGAATGTGGGTAATTTGGGAGATGACAGAGTTCAATTTTTATAGGAAAAATTGGGAGAATATGGTCATTTGGGGAATTCCAATCATGTAAGCACATTTTTCATATCTTCTAGGTAAGATTTTCTATGAAATCAATGAAGTAGTTTTGGATATTGGAAGATTCTTATGAAGATGAGATTTTGGAAATTTTCAAACAACATAATATGTAGTTTAGTAGAATGAACACCATGTAAACAATTTAAAAAGGTGATAGGGTTTTAAATGGAGTAAAATTTTACATTGTCATGTAAATAATCTACAAACCATGTTACCCCAACAAGACTAGCTCGGTGTGTATTATAAGTACATACACAAGGACCTGTGTGGCCCCTCATTCCATGTGTACAATTACACACCTGATATACCAATGTAGGTATATGACTCAAAAATATAAGGTACATTCCAAGTACCTACATACACATAGAACGCCATGTGAAACTTCTTCACACTATGTAATTAGTCTGAAAAAAACCATGTGTGATGGTAGAATATGACTTGGTGGATGAAATGGGATAACATGCCGTGTTCTGCTAGGGCACATCATGTACTTCCCCAAGTGTTTGAATACTATGGTTAGACATGGGCTTCCCCCTCATTTTTATATCATATATAGTTAACCTCCTTCCAGGAAACATATAAGAGGGAAAAGAAAATATCTTTTGGAATAAAGGAAACTTCCATGCATTACCCAGTTAAGAAGTAAAATATTATAATCCCATCAACATGTGGTAACCTACTCAAACAAATCATATATGAGGGAGATTGTATTCATTATTTCATGTTCATCATAAAAATTACCCAATAGCTTCCAACCCATGATTTATATAATGTACAAGAAAAAAAATAATTTTTATAGTTTATGGTAAAATATAAAATTACTTAATAAAATAACTATTAATAAAATCCAATTAAGTTACCAGGAATTTATATACATCCATATAATTTCAATTAAATAAAATATATTCATAAAATTACTATTAAGTGGATCATAATATATTCTTTCTACGTAATTTACAATGAATTATTTAATAAAAATCATTTGTTGAATAATATAGGATCCTATATTCACCATATCTCAAAACAAAAATTGTAATTATTTCATCGATTATTTTAATTCAAATATATATAGTTATGATTCCTATAATGATTTTCAATTTATTATTCCAACTATTTATTGATACCTTTTAGTCATTCTAAACCATGTCATGTGTATTATTTCATTATTGTGCCACAGTTTATATATTTGTTCCACCTCACCATTAAATTACCCAATAAAAAAAGAATCTCCCAAGAAACCCAAAATAATATTAGATTCACCTACTAAATGGATACTATAACATAATATTTTAATAGTAATGAGAAAAATAAATGTTTATCCCATAATCCTCCAAATCTGAACCTATAAAATGACTTAATTTATTTAAAACTGTATTTAAATTGATACATAGAATTATAACACATTGATTTATTGTTAGACATATTTCTGGTAAAGACCTGTTAAATTTTTAGTTTTAGAATTTATGAAATTTTATGGGAATTTTATAATTTTTTTATTGAAGTGAAAATGTTTATTTTGACTTTTTAAACAACTTTGGACTGGAAAAATAATTTAATTTTTTATCCAAACAAGCTTTTCTTATATTGGGAGAGAAATTTTGGAGTTATTATAAATTATATTAGTTTTCAATGTTTTTTGGAAGGATATGGAGTAAAATAATTAAGAATGTAAAAGGGTAATTAACCTTAAAATAGACTTATAATTCACTCTAATAAAATTATCTCAACCTCTAATGATCTATTTGTGTAATGTTCTCTTCTTAAATCAATAGGAAGATCATAAAGATATTTAATTCAAGGTATATAATTTGAAACACATATTTCCTTGTAAATTATTTCAAGTTTGTAAGGAATTGGATTCATATTGTAATTACCTTTGGATTTTTCTTGGTGTGATAGATTTCATGAGGAAGTTCATATTAGTTATGGAAGTTAGAAATGTTTTTTAGAAATTTTCAGGGTCGCCACACTACCTGTGTGTGTGTGTGCAACTAGCCATATTAATTCCTTCAGGGAGGCTTGAGCATGGGTTATGTTTTTATAGGCTACGGTTTTTTGATTTTGGTTGTGGAGTTGGAATTTAGGTGCTCGAGTGCATCTTGATTAGTGAAATTGATTGTATAGACATTTTCTAGGTGTTTTTCTTAATGTTTATATTATGAGAAATAGGGTGGAAGAAACCATATGGGGAACTAGTTTTGAGACTTATTGATGGGAATATCACTCGGTGAGAATCACTATCATAGATGGGGGTGGTGTCCACCACACAATTGTTTTGGGTGTGCTAAGGTAATACAGTATAGGTTTTTACACCATGTCGTGGTAGAGGAATTGGTGGTAGTTCACATTTTTTTACAATATTTTTAATGATGAGGGGTATTTAGTATTTAAAAACCTATAAAACTATACTTATTCTTGACTAGAGGCATCATGAGAATTTTTAGATCCCCTAATTCCATGGTGTCATCTCTTTGAATCTTCCCCTTTAAATACCTAGACATATTTTACATGGTAAAATTTTCTCTCTTTTGTCTTGAACCCTATATGAACACTTTACCTCACACCCCATCCATTAAAGCCTCTTGAGAGATTAAATCCTTTGGTTTATCCAAATTTAAGTATTATATCATGTAATCATCTTCTTTATCCTTCCATCCCCATTTCCCTACTACTTCATTGTCCAAAAAATTCATTTTGATAGAGATTAAACTATTTTGTTTTGAGGTTTCAAGCCACTGGAGTTGTTATTTTTCCATTATTAGGTTATACTGGTGATTCCTTAAATTTTTGGGGTGTTTTATTTAGTGTTGGTTTATTTTAAATCATCTTTTCATTCATAGATACTATTGATCATCTAAGCGAGGTAGGGTATCTAAATCATCTCCCTCATTTTATAGGAAAGTGTTTTTGAATCATGCATATTTTCCTTTTCAAAAAAAGGTAAGATTAACCTTCAAAATATAATAACCTAGTTAGATCACATGATGAATTATTTTTTCATAAAACTAGGAAACTCTTCCATGTGACATATATATGAAAAATGATTATGTAATAATATGTAAATAAATAACGTAAGAAACAAATCATTAAATAAATAATTATCACTATCTTAAGAAACATAAAAAACACATCCGACAAATTATTTAAAATTTTTAAAAATTTAAAACTACTTTACTACAGAACGATAATATTTATTTCATTATTTTGGAAAGTAAATATATACAATAAGAAAATAATTTCATGATTTAGAGAGAAAAATATTATTCATGAAATAAAATTATTATCAATTATGGATTGAATAATTTTTTATAACCTAAAAATGACATTCTACTTTGAAATATTTGATTTTATCCTAAGATGAACCTGTGTAATCTAATTTTATTACTGTGTTATTATAAATTTCTCTATCACAACCTCCTCCCTCCAAAGGCACCACTCTTCGGATGAAAATTAGGTAATAGATGTAATGATCCCCTAAAGAACTCTTCTAATGGTAAATATGTTGGAAACTATAATGGAAGGTATATCAATCATGAATATGAGATAAATTACCATCTATAAAGATTAATGGAGTAAAATTTATATTGAGAATGCCACCAAACAACAAAATACATAAATAAAATAAGAAATTATAATATTTGATGTGATGTCATATATAATTGGATACAACTAAAATGAGAATACAAAGGAGATAAATCCTCAGTAATGACCACAAAGCTCTAATTAATCTTGAATGAATCCTCAAGAATGTAATATCTAGATCAATCACCTACCATATCCTAATAATGTATAGAATATTATATATGTATAAGGTGATAAAAAAATGTATACTCGTGAGAATACTCCATGGAACCTCTCATAAAAAATGTGAAATAAGCTAACTAAATATAAATGAATAAATAAATTAAATTGACTCCCCATATATAAAGTTATACTATCAATTTCCAAACATCACCAAGGATCACATAGTAATTAACACATATAAATAAGTCATGCATTATTTTAATATATATATATATATATATGAAGGTATCCCTCTTCCAATTCTACACTAGTTTATTTCTCTCACATTTTAATGACTATTTATTATGATCAACCCTCCTATAAGTAATCTTTCACCTCATAAAATAGCATAATAGCCATTATTGCTTCTGGTGTATCCTAATATACCATCATCATTGTATATCAATATTAACCAAGTGTAATAATCAAAGAAACTACTAAATTTTTATGTGAATTGGTGCTTAATTCCTCATATCCCATCCATGTTCTCCCTTTGGAAGAGTAATCCACCAATACCTTATAGATGTATATGCTATAACATCAAGCCATTAGAAATTATACATAATTCTATTGTGCACTATAAGGAATCACAACATGGGATGAAACATATATTATTAAAAAATCCATTATAGTGTACGATATGTTTACTCATCTACATATTGATAGAGTGTATGGGAGAGGGAGAAGTAAACCATCAGTTCCCCCACCATACTATATGTTAAAGAAAACACTTCCCAAAATATCTTAATACTTGTTTCCTTATCAATGTGGGTAGGGTAGAGTATGAAATAAGAAAATATAAATATTATCATTCATATACACATTATTAGAAAGTCCAAAGCCATAGGCTTGTTTAATTTTATTGTCACACTAAACCCCGAACATCCAATTCTACGTTCTAGATGTCAGACAAGATTTCAAGCATTAATTAATTAATTAATTAATTAGACATTAATTAATAACATTACATATTCAATTTATAATATTAATTGTTTAAATATATAAGACACATGTTGATGGACCGATTAATTATTTACTTGTATTATTAAGTATGTCATTGATCTAGTTCCAAGTTCGTTCACTTGGATTATGCCAAGTTAATTATTTATAACCCAATTAAAATATGTCTTATTTTTGACTAACTGTTGATTCACAAGGATGGACCTCCAGTTTGGGTGTGTGATAAAGGGAACAAAGAAACAAACATAAAAAGGAAACAAAAACTAGTGGTAATAACATGTAATAGAAGTGATTCTTGTGGTGAAGTGAATAAAATAGTAATAAGGAATGTGAAATAATCAAGAGAGAGCACACATATTATAGATTATGAATGAAATAATCAAGATATAATATTGGGGAACTTTATTGGTTGGTTTAAAAAATATTTTCCTTTATTGAAGAATTATAATAAAAACACTAGATTTGAATGGAAAGTGGATAACCAATTGTTTTCAATGGATATCATGTGAACAAATGGATCCCACATTTCCTAAAATTGTGTATCCACTCACTAACACAATGATGATATCATATTGAATCAATATAAAATTATTATTTTTTGCTGATGTTTTACCATCAAATAGAATATCACTTTTTAGTATATTATTACATGATTAAGTAGTTAGATTATTAATTCAACCGAGTTTCTTTCCCACGGGTGCCATGTTTTTTGAAACAATTACTAGTGATGATGTGGAGGTGAGAGTATCTTGCATAAATAAATAACACATGAATGATGTAAAAAAAATTAATACATATTCCAATTACCATATAATAATTTAGTAAATGTTCTTGTTCGTAACATTGGAATATTTATGTTTATCCATAATAGAAATTGGAACCAATATATGAAGAATGGATGGATAAAATTTATCAATCAAATAGCTCTATAATTATTTCCAATCTAAAGTAATTCTTAGTTTTCCTGATTCTCATTCCCATCTCACCCAAATTAGTTATGTTCCTCTGTCTTTTTTGTGATGTCCCAGTAATCTATCTATATTTTCTTCATTTAAAAGTCTCAAATTTATAACAATTTGATCCTAATTCCCCACATCTTTGGTAAACATTATTACACTCGACTACATTTTTCATTTTTCTAATGCTCAACATCCATTTTGCATCACCTCTACTCCAATCCTCTAAATCCCACCCTTTAAAAATCCTTGTAAATATTATAATAAGATAAAACCTCTTAATAAATTATATATTTTGTAATTGGTTCAGAGTCTTTGGTCAGGTGGTCTATGACTCATGCAGAAGGTCGGTATCTATTTATGGCATCAAATATGTACATTACCAATTTTATAGGCTTTGAATGTATATATGGAACTTTTAGTCATTCGGAATTTAGCATATGGTCACATTTATCCTTTCACATATCCCCCTATTTCAGTCATTTAGAAAAATCCCAATTTTATCTTTTAGTTGTTTATAATTTTTTCTTAAATTAACTTTATCACTTTTCGAAAATTCCCTCCTAGTAGGTTGAAGATTATATTTTGGTATATTTGTTCCTTGGAAATTTCTTTCTACTTGTAGTTAGTTGAGTGAATTTTGACACATGTATTATAGCTAGTAAAGAGAAATCATGTTCACTTGGACACAAGTCTGATGATTTATTGAAACAATAACACAACTCGGTTCATATGGTAAAAATAAAATGTAGAAAAATTATTTTTTTAAAAAAAACATCTGATTCAAAATTAAATTTACAAATCAAAATTAAATAGAAACTAAATACCACAACTGAAATAATGAAATAAAAATTTAGAATTAATGAAATAAATAATTTTAGGAATTTTAAATTCATTAAAATATATTCAAGAACATAATTTCATTGAAAAATAATAATAAAATATTTTCATTTAAAAAATTGAAATTCACGTCAAGAAAACTGAAAAAATAAAGCACCAAAAACATTGATTTACACAAGATGTTCAAGGATTGTATATTTATCGCATTTAATAAATTGTATGATAATTTCTCATTAAAATAATAGTTTTTCGTTAAAAAATATGTTACTTATCAAAAAATATATGTTTCCAAATGAATAAAAATACAAGCCACGTAAAATTTGCCCACGCATAGAAATTTTTATCATGAACCAATCCAGGCATTTACTTTATACATAGAAAAATAAGTTTATACAATTCATCTCACACTATAACATGATAAAATATTGATTTACTCAAAAACGTGATATTTATTTGGGCCAAAGTTATCAATGAATTTTCATATTTTTCTGGATTCAAATACCAACACTAGAAATCATGATAACATAGACTCTTCCATAATTTAAAATGTTATGTAATCTATATGAACATCACTTGCCACCCTAATTCTATTCAAATTCATGTTCCAATTTGAAGTGTAATAATAAGTTATATTTAATATGAATTAAAAATATAACAATAAGGATTCTCCATTATCATGTTTCCCCATGTTCCTCAAACCAATGAAAAATGTTTCCTTCAATTATACAACATAAAATATTTTCATATAATTCAATTTTACACTTCTTCATTTGGGTTCAATATTCAGCTTACCTTGATGATTTTTTTTAAATTATCCACTTTAATTGAACTTTTTCCTATCTATGATTTCTGTATAACACTTATTGAAATTATAAATATATTTTATTAATTTACACACACACAAAGTTCCTAATTTTTTTGAGATTCACCTTGGGATAAAAATGGAACATTTTAATCTTGTTTCAAGGGTATTATATGAATACTGATACATTTTTATTATTTCACTACATCCATGTTCAGATAAAAAATTATAAACTAATAATTTTTTTCCAACTAACACTATTTTGAGGGTTCACAAAACATTGGTAGTATTGGGATGAGTCCACATGGTGGAAAAGAAAGTTGGTGAGACTGAGCATTGGAACTTGTAATTTATTCATCGCATATAATTTAGTGTATTATATTTTTCTTGGTGATGAAATTTAGTTGTAAGATATTGAATAGGGGTTTAGGATCACTTTTTAGGAGCTAGTATAAATGATTTCCTTAAGTCTATCATAGAAATATCTAATGGTATAGTCCCTAAGGATATATAAGGGTCACTAAATGAATTCATTTTGACTAATTTTTTCAAACTAGATGAAAAATAAATATTTAGTCTAGGGGGGGTTATAAATTTAGATGCATTTGGAAGAATGCTAAGTGAAAAACAACTTAATGTAATTTTTCATAAATCAACTTGTCCCAATTAGATAAGGGTTTCCATTTCCCCAATTCCCTATTTAATGGTATTGCAAATGGGTGAGATAATATTGAGTTCTTAATCAAATTCATTCTTGATTAGAATACCAAAGTTCCAATTAAAAGTTCATTAAAGTTTTACTACCCCTACTCTCGATCCCTTAACATAAGAAATTTAGTCATATATAGTTCGTGTAGGATTAATCATATGGAAAAAAATAACAAATGTAAACATTATTAATAGTAAATATTGAATAAAAAAATTGATTCAATAAGGGTTACTTAAATGGGGGAGAAGAACATGCCAATATAATTAGATTTATAAGAAAAAACTGGTTCAAAAGAATAATAGATGGAGGAAAACATCCAACTTCATGATAAAATAATCAAAACAATAGAAAACTAAGAAAAAATTGAAAATATATTCATCTTCCCAAATTTCAGGGAACCTTAAATTAAATAGGAAAATATATCATGATGTAAAAGGAATGAATGTAATGAGAGAGCATGGGATACTTTCTTAGTGATTATGTTCCTATATAATTACATTGTGAAATAGGGTTTATGTCATGAATGAAAATTTCAATGCATTTGGTATATTTTATCTCTCATTATTCTCAACATGAGTTTAATTTATGAGATATTTGGAGTCTTCATGAAGTTTGATCGGTGGAAAAGGTGTAAGACAATCACAAGGTGAATAAAATTCATGTCATGGGTTTTCATGGTTCCATATGTTCATTTCACCAATGGGGTTCATGGATCAGGTGTGGTTTTTATAAAGTTTCTTAATTATTTTCTCCATAAATACACATTGTGAATGGATTATCCATGTTTTAAAATGACTAAAATTATATCACCTTCAAAGGAAATTTATTCACACCCTTCTGTGTCCAATTATCTACAAAAAATTTCCACACATCATAGAATCATAGCATAAATGATGTATAAATATAAATTCATTAGACTTAAAATGCAAATACACAATTAACATATCAAATTACCCCATACATGGAAAAAATATTTTCCTTGGGATATAATAATGTCAATAATAAAATTAATGGGAAAATTTTTAATGGGAAAAAATAATTACAAAAATGAAAATAAAACCAAGTTTAATTTTAAATGTGTTTTTCCATAATTATAATCCCTGTAAATAAAATTAGTCATAACTAATAATCATTTCTCTCATTCAAATTCTTCTCCTTTTTTATTTCAATATCTCCACTATTCAATTTATGACCATATCCATGTTGTGATTTAACATACTGTGAAATTGTCCTCATTACTCACGGAAAATATTAAACTCGATTTATGATTATACCATGAATTTTTTTTCTAATTAATAATCTATAATTAGAAATAAGATATAAACTTTGAAAAGAAAAATTTCACAATTAATCATTAAGACATTACATTATGGGTTAAATGATTCTGATACTGAGGGTATGTGGTAAAATGATAAAAATCAATCTCAAATGGAGTGAAAATTAAAAATCATTATGCATGAAAATCATGAAAAATGTAATGAGAAATCTTGTCCAAATAATAGTGTCTATATGGTCCCTAAATCTCAAAGAATGACCTTTAATGTGACATGAAATCACAATTAAGCTTTTATATTTCATTCTTACCTATTTTTCATTCAATTTAATTGTTTTGGAAATAATTATTAGGATATATCTCATATCCACCACCTAACCCTATATGATCTTTCATGAGAGTTATTGGTCTAATGATGGTGATTTTTGTTCCTATTAATACACAAACCATTTTTTTGAATGAAACGGGTAATAAAAACATTATATCTGATGTAATCGTCCATAACATACAGATCTAGTGAATATACAACCACACATATCCTCAATAGTAATCATCCTATGTATAGTAGATATTACCATTTCCATATGCATATTCAATTGAAAATTTTGAAATAAACAGGATATTAGGGTGTGATAGGAAAATTGGGCTTGAAATGTAACTTAATCCTGACAAGGTCATTCAAGGTAACTATGGGCTAAGAAAGGAAGATTTAAATGTAGGACTCAAGGATAAGGGGGTTAGAAATTGAAATAACTCAACCATTATAGAAGGGTATTTGTTCATTCATAGCCTCGATAAGATACCAATGTTAGTTCTAACAGTTTACATAACAAAATGTATCTCATAAAATATGATCATGAATTAATCGGTAAAAGATGGTATATAATCCTCTTATTAATGGGAATAAAAACAATAAAAATAAATATCTCCCATTTCATGGTCACTAAGTAATAGTTCAATTAACAAACAATTTTAGGAATTCAAAATTTGAAATAAAATTTTCATCTCAATAATCATGCTCAAATTATAAATAGTGAGGAATAATGGATTTTAACAAATTTTTACCAAACATTCTTCTTTATTCACACGGTGTAATGGAATTTTCAAGTCAAATCATGTGTATAAAGACATAATTTTCTTAATAACATGTAAAAATCCAAGTGAAAATTTAATAAAGCTTAGGACTATACCCCCCCCCCCCACACCACACTTGTATGTAAAAAGTGTCTCGATTATTTTGAAATTGAGGTGGGATAGATGTTAATGAAAGTAGACAAAATTTTATGGAAAAAAACATGTAGTAAATCCAGATACCCATTAAATTAATATGATTATATGGGGAAAATGACTAAATTATTAGGTGAATTTCATACTACTTACCAAAAGGTTATTAAAAAAGATACCCAAACTAAGAAAAATGGGAAGTCCAAAATATATATCTATAAGAAAAGTTAATAAATGGAACAGAAGCACAAAAGTTCCAAAAAATTACACCTCCAATATATATGGAATATGTGTAATAAAAAGAAATTCCCAACAAAATACTCAATATAGTATAAAATAAGTGACCTAATAAACATTAATAAGACTATATAGACTTTAAAAACAACAGGTTGAATCCCATAATGTGATAATGGTAACATCATTATCCAAATAGATATAAAAATATTAATTAGTATAGTTCATTGCCTCAGTGTTCTATGACCTCTTTTTAGAACTCTGGGTAGTATCTTCCATATCCAAAAGCTTATTTGGAGGTTTCACCAACTTAGAAATAGCTAGAGAAAACTATTCATCTAGAAGGTGGAGAAACCTTATAGCTCAATGATGAAACTTTTTAGGGGGTCCTTGAATCTCAATAGGTTATTGATAGATATGATGTGAGAGTTTGAATGTCATTCTAGAAGGTAAATCTACTTTGATAGAAGAATTAATTGATCGAGACATAGCCAGAACAACGTGAATTAGGAATAAATAGGAATTATAAAAATTAACAGTAGATAAAATGTGTATCCGTTTCAATATCTAGAAAAGAAATAAAAAATTAGGGTTCAAAAATAAACAAAAATAGACCCAAAGAAGAGAAAAAAATGGGGTAGACTGGGGAGAACAACTAAGAATAATTTTCATCATCTCCAAGAGTAGTTTCAGTTCTACCCTCTTCAAGGTTAGGTGGTTGAAACTTCCCCACCATGTTAATATATAAAATGGTTATAGGGGTATGAGAATCTGAATTAAGAGTAATGTATGAATATATAATGGTACTGGGAGCTTTAGATAACGTACTACTGGTTTGAATGAGAACTGTGGATTTGGAAGTACGTTCATCCATATCTGGTGTAATAGAGTAGGTGGATGGTGCAGGGGATTTTCATATTATAATAGATGAAGATCATTTTTATGTAGGATAAAAAGGAACCTATAAAAGAGTATCACGATGGGACCCTTTCCCAAATGAGTGTGATCTAAAAAGAATGATCATTTGGAAGTGGTGTCAAAAAGATCAGAAGAAAGCTTGACTATGGGAGCTACCAATGCGAGGGTAGAAAGAACTATCATAGAGAAAAAATATATCCTGAGAGTAAAAGTGTAGTGAAGGGGAGAAACATTAGTGGCTAGTTGTGCCATAGCAGGGGTGGGAAAGTAAGGGGAAGATATGTGTGCTTCATAAATGGGATATCCAGGTGCTATAAAATATCATATTGATTCTCCAATAGATAATGAACATCTCCCCCATAGAAAAAAAACAAGCATGGGGGCGTAGTAAGGTGGAACAAACTATGAAGAGGGGGAAATTGTGGAAATGGGGGGAGGTGGGGGGAACTGATGGTTCTCCTAAGGTGTCAGATTCCTATACCTCAGCCATATACTCTTTATAGTCTACCACCCAATAATTGTGTTTTCCAACCTTCCAAGGAATACACATCTTATATATTAGGCTATATAGATAGAATACATCGTTACTAATAAAGATAGGTGCTTTAAATAGTCGAAAACCTATAGACATGTGAAAATATTCCCACCCATGACTGTATCGTAGGTCTTTCACACATGTACTTCAAAGTAGAGGAAAACCTAGTGTTCCATATTCATTGTATGGGTTTCCATGGAAGTAAAAAGAATGAGGACCAACAGTTGACTAACTACCCCATGTGAATCACCTCATACCTACAAGACATAGGCTAAGTAATGACGAACAATACAAAAAAGAATATCTTCTCATCTTAGTGCTCCACTATACAGGGATCATGAATGAATGTCTTGAATACAATAAATCACTCCCCAAATAATTTTTTTATCATTTTTTTAGGTCTAACCGTAATTAAAAATACGCCATAGAGGATATATAATTAGAGGAGTAAATAACATGGATGATTCTGAAATCTCCTAAAAGTAAGATCCCATTATTTTCTTCCCAGTCGGAATAATACATTAACCATATCAAACTAAAATACAGTTAATAAATTAATAAATAACTCCTTGAAAATATCCACACATAACTCAATTTTATAGGTTATTTTTATCATATCCAAGGCCACTCTAACCACATCGTCCATAAGGATATTATTCAGCACCACCAATTCAAGAAAAGTGTTGCTCTAAATGGGATGGGATGGAAAGTGTGAGAGGTGAAGCAGATGCTTCAGGACTGTAAACTCTATGTATGGATGAATATGGAAAGGTGGAGAATCATCCTAGGATGGGTTGGTGAATTATAGGCTAAAAATATCTACTGGGTTGGTAGGAAATATATTTAGGTGGATTAGAGGGTACCTAGGTTAGACACTTTGCGACAACTAGTTCATTTTTCTCAACCAAGTACTTGGGATAAAGCTTATCAACACTTTATATCATATATCCATAATCATGGATAAGGGATTGTTGTTAATGTAATGGATATGGGATAGTGAATACAATAATTGGAGTGTGGAAATCTCCTGGAAGAAGAAATGGATGGGAGGAGAGGAGAGAAGTGGGTGTTGGGGAATATGAACTGATACCATGATTTTAGGGTTCATGAGCTGGGATTAAAGACATTGTGTTATTAAAAACATGAGTTGGTTACTAATGATGTGAATAATATTATTTAATTCTCAAAATCTATATGGAAACCCATGACATTAATATTAAAATAACATCCTCAATTTAGCTAAATAAAATGTGTTCTCTTTTTAAGCGAGTAGAAGGAGAAGATCCACCTAAGTAATATGAAGTTAATATGACATAAGAAAATAAACATCTCTTACATCATAATCATCACTTTATTTAAATTATAGATCTAGAAATTTCTTATATATATTTTAAAAATAATTTCAAATATAGGATTCAACCCTCTTGAAGATGGTCCTGGTATGATTTTAATCATTTCCCATTGAGAATGAATGGTGGTTTCATTCCTCTTTAGATTTCCAATATTCTATATGAGAAGGATTTAATCACTTTAAATGGTCCTGAAAATCATGAAATTAATTTTTTAGAAATAATTTAAATTATGATTTAAACAAGAGACCATAATCGACATGTGGGAATGTTTTTTGAGTAATTCATAGATCATGGAATAGTTTTTATTTCTATTTATATGTAATGGTATCCTCATTAGTGTCTCTTATTTTCTCTTCCATCTTATCTAATAGTAGTAACCCCCACTATACCATTTTCTAAGAATCTGTGTTAATATTTTTGATCACCTATAATAAGTGATCTCACAATTCTACTGAAAATTAAAAAAAAAATCTATAGACAATACAAAAGAGTGTTGTACTAATGTGTGTTTTATAATCAATGTGATACACTAAAAGTGAATCATATAGTTTCTTTCTTCATTGAATTTATGAGAGTATTTTTTAGAATTATTTTGATTTCATGGTTACAAATCTCAATTTTTTACTAGTTTGAGGTTTTTAAGGGGTTATGGTGTTATAGATAACCCCATATTTTCCATCAACCCCTTCATAAATTGATTATTGAAGTGTGTTACATAATCACTACTGAAAAATAATGGAATTCAAAATCAAGAAATAATATTTTTATATAGTGATTTCATCAAACCATGGATATATTGAGTGTCTTAGATTTATCCCCATGGACTTTTATACATAATACACACAAACCAAAATATATAGAATTCAAAAAGAATAAAGAAATGGACGCATAAAATCTATTCCACATACATATAATAATTCAACTTAAATAATAGGATTATATGGAGTTTTATTTTAGATTATAAGGGTACCTATTATATGGAAATGATTAAATCTTTTAGAAAAGTCCCTCACATCCCAATGGAGTGTCATCCAGGAGAGTATACTCTGTAGTATCATAGAATTGTATGATCAGTCAAATGATGTCCCCTCATCGGTGATATATAAAAAAAATTTAAGACACATTGAACATTATATTATGGTATACAGTGTTTCATTAACCCATTTCCACATAGTTTTAATAGTATTGGATCATACAAATAATAATTTGAGTCATCAGAAAAAATTTCTTCTTATTTTTTTATGATAAGTGTGAATAATGTTTTCATGTATAAATGTAATTTTATAAATCTGAAAACCATGGTTGAGCCTGTAAATCCATATAGAATAACATTTCATCTATAAATTCATCCATGATTCTTAACTTTGTGTCTTCTTCTATTTTTGAAAACTAATGTCTGAAAAAATGATCAAAAATAACATTTTATGTCCCCTTTATGTATTTTATTACTATATAGAATTTCTTTAGAAATAGAATCCGTCATATGAACCTCTGTTTTATGTCTTTTTTATCCAGTATATATAGAAAATTTTCATGATATGTATATACAATGACCTTTGAAAAAATAATAAATGATTGTTGTTTGTCAAAATAAACCATTACTACCTATAATTCATTTTCCATAACATTGTAATTGATATGGGAGTCAAGGAGAGTGAGACTACCATATAAAATGGGTTTAAAAATATGGTTAATTATTCAACTTAGTACTTTTCTAAAGGAAAATTCACCCACATTATACATTATCTCAAATTATTTCTACTAATATAAGGGTATGATAATTGGGGATACTAGCAATGAAAATTTAAATGTTTCAATGGCTCATCAAAAATATTCTTTGAATCAAAATAGAATATCTTTGTTCAACATGAGTTTTAGTAGTGGATTGATCTAAGAAACAACTTTCAAAAACCAATAATGAAAACCTTTTTGGTTAATGAAACTCTTGATCCCCTTCAAAAAAGTTAAATTCTAGTAATTCAATAATAACATTGATCTTTATTGGATAGACCTCTATGACATTTTTTGAAATATTATATCTGATGACTATGAATCATTATAATATAATTTTTAATTTTATCTAATTTAATACAAGAAACTTTTCTTCATAATTCTATTGTACGAGGTCCAAATTATTAAAACATATATTGAATTATTTTCCACATAATAATAATCCACCTAAGAAATTTTTTAAAAACTCATCTTTTATATCATGTAAAATATGTTTCATTAACCATTGGAATGTTTCTATTTCATTTCATATTCTGAAAGACATCCATCGATAGGTGGATATTTCATATAGACATGTAAACAAGTTTTTTTGATTAATTGGATGGTTCTATATGGATTTCATTGTATCATGAATATCTATCCAGGAAAAAATAAACTTCTTTCTAAACTAATATCTATAAATTATATCCATAAAGGGTAGTGGGAAGTGATCCTTCCATATGGATATAACTATATTTATATAATTGTGAAAAAATATACATCATTTAGTTGTCTTTGTTGTTATCAATTCATCTTAATTGTTCTTTAACACTATTAATACCCATTTTTCTATCTACATTAAGTAGGCTCACCAATTCACTATCAAATATTAAGAAAATTATGTTAGAGTCAAGTATCTTTAAAAAAACCTACTTAATCACCTTTTCAGGTGGGGTGAGTCGCATTTGGGGTTAAGGCTTAGCATGGATCCTTCTTCTATATGAATTTTATGTGTGTAAATCATAGGGAAGTTTCCCTTGATATTAGCCATGCCCCAAGATTTAAAGTTCTTAAACATATTTAAAACATTCAAAAATTTATCCTCTTATTATTTTGTTAGTTTAGTTCTTATAATTACTGGAAGTGTTCCATTGGTCTATAATAATTAATACATAAGAATTATTGCTAGAGGGTTCAACTCCAATGTTTGTGACTTTATGGTAGAGGGTTTGAATTCTAGTAAATGGTCTCTTATAAAAGGATTGATGCGTCACACCTCCTTATAACATCTACTACCCTCTTTGTCCAAGTAATATTTCTCTCTCTTGGCTACCATCTCATCTACACGATCTATCATGTATTCTTCTTATTCTCATTCTAACTTTTTTAGTGTTATTTAATTTAGAGTATCTTCTTTTATTAACTAGAAAAAAGGATTAAAATTTAAGTGAATCATCACCTTGGTATCTACCTTTATCAAATCAAAAAAACTTATTCATATTTAATTGAAAAGATGATTCTATATTATTATATATATTTTAATTATTTTTTGGTCATGATAAATGGTCATCCTAAAATAATTGTAATATCTCCTTCTTCCATCATATCAGGGATTAGAAAATCAGTAGGGAATATAAACATACCAAAAATAACTATCACATCCTCAATAAATCCATGAGGATAATTTAGTGATCTGTCAAAAAGATATAAATCCACCCACATCAATTTGAGTTCCTAAATTCTTAATCATTGATACAAGCTCTTAAGCATTAGATTAATGATTCCACAAAGATAGCATAATGTTTTCCCATAATTTCATGTAACAAGAGTGCATGAGATTGAGAAACATATGGGGTATCTAATATTTAGTATATGAATCCATTAAAAAATAATAAATCATTATACCTTAATGGACATTACTCCCAAGTCATCTATTTTTTCTTACTAGAGAGAAACTCCATTAAAAAGTTGGGATAGGATAACATTTGTGAAATGTCATTAAAAAAGGGAATATTGATGTGAATATTTTTAAACATATACAAAAATTTCTTATACTAGACCTCTATATTCTCTTGTTCAAATTTCTCTATAAATGTAAATTTTGGTTTTATTGTCTTGGAAATAGATACATATCTTCTTTTACGATTTTATAATATGGTGATTGAACATTTTATCATTCTATTACCTTTGGTTCAACATTTTATTTATTTATTTTTTCTAACTCTATGTATGTATTCGTTTTTATCCTCTCAACCTATTGTCTCATATTCTAGAGGTTTCTCCTTCTCTTACTAGTTATATCTATAGGGTTTTTTCACACTTATCTATCGCCTACTTCTTAAGACTATTTCCTTATCCCCCTCTCATGAATGAATCTCTACATTAATAGGTGGTATACATGGTATTCAATATGAGAGAGATTGAGAAATTTTATTGGCATGATTTTCAAGGGTTAGGGTGGAATCTCTTTGATAATTAATTTCTGTTTACCACTTGGCCATTCAGTAATCTACCTTTTAAACAAATATTGTGAGAAAACTTTCTAAATTTTATTATTGATTTTTTTCTACATACTGATTACTTGGTGGAGATTGATAATAAAATTGTTGTTTAAGTGGGAACTACTAATCCATTGGATGGATATAGTTGGTGTAGATATGGTTATTGTGGTCGAGTAGCCTAGTGTTGAGGTGGATACCCAGTTCGTCCTTGAGTTCATGGTTTATCTTAAGAACTTCTTTTTTAATAGTATTATTTATTGGTAGGTTGTTTTTGTTGTACTGGTCATTTCTAGTAGTATGGTTTTTGGTACTTCTATGATGGTTTATTTTAACTCACAATGCAACATAATTGATATTGTTTTTCATCCAACCCTAACCAGCAGTCTTGATAGGGTTGTGGACCTCCACACATCTCAAATTATTGAACTTCCAAAATAGGAGTAGGTGTCGATGCTTTTTAATGGGGGAACCAAATGTTTTCCAACTTCATTAATGATATATTCTACCTAGTAAGTATGGTGAGTGGTTTCATATACAGGATACCTCTTATGACTTTGAGATCCCAGATATCTTTTCCACATACTAGCATTATGTGAGATTTCATCGAGGAGAGCTCCACCCACATCTATTATTTTTTACATAATCCCTCCATCAGTGGAAGTTCCCACCAAAGTTCAAGTGGTAGGTCGCATTCCATGGTAAAAATAATTCAATTGAAGGCAATCATCAATCTCGTAGTGTGGGAAATTTTTTACCAACTCTTTAAGTCACTATCATGCCTCCCAATATGATTCCCTATTTACTTATACAAAATTATGGATTTCATTTCTCATCTTCCAAGTTTGTATAAGTGGAAACTTTTTTTCCAAATTTTTTTTAAGGTTATCCGAGGATGTAATATATTTGGAATGTTAAATTTTTAACCAACCCATGACTCTATCCCTAAGATAAAATGGTAAACCTATGAGTCTAATTCAATCAATAGTTATCCTTGGTGTTTAAAGGTGTCATATAATTATGTCAAATTTAAAATATTCTCATGTTGATACTTTCTTTGTAAGACACTAAATTATCCCATATTATAGATCAGGTGGATCAAAAATAGTTTAATTTCATAGGTATGTTCCAAGATAAAGAGTGGAAAATACATGTCATAGAACAATTGTTGAATGATATACTGTAATGTATAATGGTTTGTGCTGGTAGTATTGTCCACGCTTCATGCTATTTGGGTGATATAAACTGAGAATTATGGGAACTATGATCTATAAGTATATTTCAATTTTTCATGGTTGAAAAATATGATACATAAAAGTATATTTAAAATTTTGGATTTTATTTAAGAGATTGTCAAGTGTTTGGGATCCTATAATGAGTTGTGGGAACCTGGATTTTTCACTGTATACCTCCCACTATCCTAGTGAAAATATTGGGTGCATAGAAGAACTAATTAATAAAATAGGATGGAAAAATAGTGAAGAAATACTATGTTTGTTCCCCAAGTCACCATTCTCATGGTATCCTTTTTAACACCCCAAGCTTCTATGGTACACTTCTCTTTGAATAATGCGATAGTGTGTGTTGTACGCAACATCGAGTTCTAACACACCACAACCAATCAAACTAGCCATTATGAATAGTAATAACTACTTTTTGAAATTATATATATTTTATATTTCAAAATGGACTTCATTTTTGGATTCGTAATATCGAAATTATCCTAAGATGAATTTTTTGTATTTTTCTGAGAACATCCAATTTTTATGAATAGAGAAAAATACTTAAAAACAACTTTTTTAATCAAAATAATTTATAGTGATAAATTATATTATTGAGTGGTTTTAAAGTATAATTAGAATATATTTTTACCATTTTATTCAATGGTGTCCATTATAATTAATTTCACTTTGAAATTGGACCTAAACAATTGTCAATCTTTTGATATATATTGTTTCTTAAAAACACGCTATTTGTTGTGACAGCGGGAATTAATTATAAAATTAATTAATACAACTTATATGTTTGGAATTTTTTAAAATAGACATCATTTTTGAATTTGGAATATCAATTATATCTTAGGGGGAAATTTTGGCATTGTTCTGAAAAACATCAATTTTTTATGAATAGTGAAACTACTAAGTGGTAGTTAAAAAAACTGATTTTTTCATAAAACATAATTTTACCGCTTCTGTGATTGGAATTACGAAAATCCGAGAGACATGGTTAATATCAAGAAGTAAAATGTGGTTCAATGAGATGAAAATAATTTTTGGTGAATAATAACTTTTTACTTTTATTTACCACAGTTAAAAGTAAATAGGGTAATTAAGGGTAAAAATGATATTAATATTACCCTAACACATGTCCTAATTCTATTGGACAAGTGTATCTCGACAAAAAACAACCTTAGGAATAAAATATTATCATTTAGGTCCACTTGTATTAGATTAGGACATTTATTATTATTTAATTCAAAGAAGAGTTAAAAGAGTTAAAATCAACGTTTATTTACTAAAACATTTTTAATATAGGGTTATACATAAGATAAATTCAATTGTAAATATTAATTAGGAATATAATAAGATTTCATACATAATGATATTTTATTTATAATATTTAGACATTATATAATTTAATTTATTTATGACACAATGATTTTGTAGTAATTACCATAATAGTAAAAAATTAAAATAATTGATATTATACATACCCAAATAAATATAATTTCAGACTTTTAATGAATTAAAATAATTTTCTAGGATAATATTACATATTAGGATTGATTTAATTTACTTTTTTATAAGTAGTAATTCTGTAATGAGTTTCACAAAAATCAACTATTGAATAGTGTCAAAATTGACATAAAAGAGTTTTTAAAACAAATATTATATTATTAATTTATATTAAATTCCTAAAAATCTAATGATCAGCCAAGATACTTATATAATGATAGGTGTATCATTAATGGACCACTTTGGGGTCTCTTGTATGTATACGGTAAGTTTATTAACTATATAATATAAAAATAAGAAGTGACATGGTAAATGTCAAACTAATTTACTAAGAGTTAATAATTAAAGATAAGGTTAATATAATGACCCAAACCTGTATAAATTCTATTGGTTGAGTGGTTTCCGACCTATCCCCACCTTAACCTTTAAATAATCAACTTTGTAGCCATTAGAAACCGAATATGAATTTATTATAAAATAATATTTCTAGCTTTTCCAAAGGTGCCCCTCACCCCTCTTATAAAAGGGCACCCTCCCTTCTCATTACTTCACACATTCAAAGCCTTTTGGTTTGGCCAAAATATGACCAAATATTCTCTCAACTTCCCTCACTTCATCCTAAAAGCCTTCCTTTAGTCAAAAAGCCAACCTAAGAGCCCTTTTGATCAAATCAAAAGAAGAACCCGAAGAAGAGGTAATGATTTCACCACCCTTTTCCAAGTTCATTTCTTCTTCCACTTCTTCTTCTTTGTTATTACCATTATAAAATAATAACTCCAGTATCTTATATATACTGTGATGTTATTATAAATATGGTACAACCATATTCAGTATTCTATCTATACTTTGAATAAATGACACCATACCTGCGTACGTACGTCTTACCGTCTCCACGTCGTGGTGTAATTGTTATTCAATAAATTATTATTTGGATGGGTATTATAATGATGTGTAACTCATTTAAATAATAAATATAACATGATAATTATTCTATATATATGATATACCATCCAATTATATATTATTTTAATATCAAAATAATGATATTGTCGCTCGTGCGTACGTACGGACTACCGTCTCCACGAACGTGATAAGATTCATTCTCCATCGTACCCATTCAAGTATAATTATCATTTGATGATTAATAATAGTATCTAAGGACTTGATATCATTCTAGATATGATTAATATACAACCTATCCATGACAAACACGACTTACGTAACAAAACATATAAAATAAAACGAGTAAGTTAACACCCAAAACAACGATAATACTAAGATATTATTAACAAATCAATGTTAAAAGATCATATATGATATCATATTAATGTATATGATTCTTGTATAATTTAATAACAATTATTTCACCATTATACAACAGTTTAACCTACCCCCAACCAAGGAAAAGTACAAGGTAAGGGTTTACTTCACAATCTCTTCATTATCCGAGGTTGTTTATACTTAATAATCTACTGGGATCTCTTTATCATCCACATCCATGTGTCTTAAAAAAGTATTTCATAACATTTTTACTATTTACAAGAATATGGGTTAAAGTCATTTATACTGTTTTTTGACTTTTTATAAGTGTTTTATAAATGAATATTTCCGTCATTTTCCAAACAAGGTGTTTTTTAACCTTTTCGACAGAATTAATGTAAGAATGTTTTTTTAACTTATACGGCAGGTGCGGTTATTTTACACCGTTATAAAATCATCGAACCTTCCCTTACAAGATTATAAGAATATTTTCAAAGAAAATGTTTTATTTTCTAAATATATGATGCTTAAATGATTTCAAAATAGAAAGAGATATTTCTCTAAAAAGAGTTTTGATTTCATCTAGGTCGACATCCTTTGATAGATTTTACGCTTATTTGAAGTTGATTTATTATGATACAAAACTTCTATATATTACTGAAGGTTTTGTGATGTGTTTGACTGTGGATGTGCTATTTTTATACCATTCATTGTTTATGGTGAAAGTATTGAAATTTTATATGCTAGTTTTAATATGAATGTTTATGTTATGTTTAAACCTTTCATATGGGAATGCATTGGACTTAATATGTGACGGGTGGAGCCCGCTATAGCTCCTCGATGCATCGGTAGGTCTCATGAGACAAACTAGTGTCTTGGAAAAAGGCCTTGACAAAATCTTATTTGTAGTCTTAGCACGAGGCCTTGGTTATGTGGTTATGATAGTCTGGCATTATGCATTCCATCATTATGAAAGTGGTTATTGATATTGCATGTGATTATTCGATTAGTAGAATATCCATGTGAATAAGTAAATGGCATTATTTCATTTTATTTTTTCCATACTATGTTGAAGTTCATGTTTAAAAGGATTTTGTTTTAGTTATACACTGCCTTAAATGTTTATTCTTATTTATGAAAGTTTCCGCTATATTGTTATCCTTACTGGGCATTTGAGCTCACCCATTTTCTATGTTTTATTTTTCCCAGGATGTGAAGAAGTAATTTATGAATGAACTGCAGGGATAGTATGTGGGGATATGAGGGTGGAATATGGAGACTATGTTGTTGTAGTAGTTTCTCACTTTATGATGTAATGTAAAACTTTATGAATATGTCTAGTGTTTCCAAGGCTACTAAACCAATCGGTCTTTCGAGATTTGATCTTTCTTGTAATCATGCCAATGTTATGTAATAATCCACCGACTCTAGGTAACTAGGGTCGGGGCATTACAGTTGGTATTAGAGGAAGTTTAGTACAAACCATGGAACCTAGATTTAGATAAACTCTAATTAGAGAACATAGACCTAAGATAGACTTTGAGGATTAGTATAGAATAACTTCCTATAATTTTGGTATTGTAAATATTTTGTGAGTTTTCTGAGCAATACATCCCTGTCTGGATACGAGCAGGTAGAGGCGGCTCTGGCACAGATGTGCCTAGGGGTAAAACCTGAAAACACCGCTTTGAGCTAGACTCGAACGGGAACTGGTGCACAACAACAGGCCTTGCTGCACTCTTGGTTACGACACTCCCGGGGGATATGCTTAGGATAACTCTCATTTTCTTTACAAATAATTATGAAGGGTTTATTAGTATATAATTCCTCAAAGAAAACATTTTTATTATTATGGATTATATCCATAAATAGTTCAATTTATGTTAAGTGTTTTATAAGTATAGAACTATGAATTTTGATTCATAAACTGATCTAGTTTATGCCATTGTTTAGAAATGTCGCCTAGTGGAAGAAATGGAAACTGTATCAATGCACACACTTCATGTATGAATTTCCCTCCTTCTCAATATAATTATAGTGTCGCTGGTGATGCAACTGGTGCCGATCAACTAATCACCATACTGGGACAACTCACTCAGGTTATGAATAATAACCTTACCTGTATGGAGCACCTTGATCCGCAGCGTGGAGGATAAATGTTAGATTTCTTCATGAGGCAGCAACCACCAACGTTAAATGGGAGTACAAATCCCTTAGTATATGAGCAATGGATAAATTCCCTAGAGAAAATATTTCAGGCTTTGGGGAGTAGTGGAAGGAAAAAATTTATCATGGCACTTTACCGACTCACTGGAGATTCTGATCAATAGTGGTCATTGATTCAAAACAAGAAGGAAGATAATGAAGTATCAAATATGGAATGGAGGGAGTTCAAAGATCTGTTTTTAGAAAAATACTTTCCTCGCGACCATCGAGCAGATATGGAAAGGAAATTTTTGAGTTTGAGACAAAAGGATGATGAGAATGTCACAAAGTATGAGGATAACATTACAAGGTTAGAAAGGTATGATTGAGATTATATAGGTAACCCAAGAAGTAACATTGATTGTTTCTTTGATGGGTTAAA
Organism: Viscum album; assembly: GCA_963277665.1. Taxonomy (NCBI): domain Eukaryota; kingdom Viridiplantae; phylum Streptophyta; class Magnoliopsida; order Santalales; family Viscaceae; genus Viscum; species Viscum album. The sequence continues at coordinate 18,719,226 of OY728159.1, read as the reverse complement.
ACCATTTCTCTGTCGAGAATTAGTCTCACAATCCTTCTCGTCGTACGAAGACATTGTCTCATGTGCTATCAAGACCGAAAAGGAATTCTCTAAGTCTTATGACTTTAAAGCAAAGCAAGAGAAGAAGAGATCTTCTGATCAATCTGGGAATGGAAATAAGGGGAATAAGGGAAAGGTTGAATATCCATCCTGTGGTAAATGTGGGATGAAACACCCTGGTACTTGCTTGAAGGGAACAGGAGTCTGTTACAAGTGTGGTGAAAAAGGCCACCAAGCTCGTGATTGCAAGGGGAAGAAGGAAGCTACCAATGTTCAGTGATAAAATTGCAGGGAGATGGGGCATTATGCAAATGAATTTCCTAAGAGTCAGGGGAACTTACCTCAGTAAAGGACAAGGGATCAAGTCCAAGCTTATGATATCACTACTGCTGAGGTAGAAGCCCTGAAAGACGTGGTGGCAGGTAATTTAATGGTTTCCTCAAGTTTAGAAAATGCATTATTTGAATCTGGATCATCACATTGTTTCATATCTTCCCAGTTTGCTAAGAAAATTAGATATTTCCAATTTTATTTAACAAGGGAGTTGTCATTTAAAACTCCTAAGGGAAGTATCATTGCAACAATGTTCTGCGAATCGGTCCCCATTAGAGCACATAAATGTTCTTTATCTGCCGATCTCGTCGTCATACCTATGATTGAGATTGATATAATCCTCTGTATGGACTGGCTTTCAGACTAAGATGTGAAGATTTATTGTAAGAAGAAAGAGGTTATGATTCTTGATGATAATAATAAGGAACACCTTATCTTTAGAGAAGAATTGTCACCACCTAATTCTTATCTAGATCCACCCCCAGTAGCTCAACTGAATTCAATTATTGGGGAGGAAGAGAATGAAATGACTATGGGTGAGGAAAGGAATTTTCAAATAGATGATTTACCTATTCTGAAAGAATATATAGATGTATTTTCAGAAAATTTACCTAGACATACTTCAGAACGAGAAGTTGAGTTTTCCATTGAGTTAATTCCTGGATCAAGGCCTATATCGAATACCCCTTATAGAATAGCCACTATAGAATTAGTTGAACTAAAGAAACAACTAGAGGAATTTAGTAATAAGGGATTTATTCACCCTAATGTTTCTCCATGGGGAGCCGCTGTTCTTTTTGTTAAAAAGAAAGATGGATCTATGAGGTTATGTATGGACTACAGGGAGATCAATGCTATAATGATAAAGAAAAAGTATCCCCTAACTTGCATTAATGATTTATTTGACCAAATTCATGGAGCTAAATACTTTTCAAAGATTGAACTTCGATCTGGATACCATCAGTTGTGTGTGAAGAAGGAAGACATTCTGAAGACAGCATTTCGAACCAGGTACGGGCATTACGAGTTTACTGTAATGCCTTTTGGATTAACTAATGCACCCTCTGTATTCATAGATCTGATGAATAGAGTTTTCAAGGAGTATCTCGATGAATTTTTGGTGGTATTTATTGATGATATCTTGGTATACTCAAAAATATACAATGATCATGAAAATCATTTGCGCATTATCCTGAAGACTCTGAGAAGACATGAATTATATGGAAAGTTTAGCAAGTGTGAATTCTGGCTTCATGAGATTTCTTTTCTTGGCCATATTGTCTCTAAATATGGAATCTTTGTTGATACTTCTAAGACCAAGGCAATACAAGAATGTCCAGAACCTACGAGTATAACTGAGGTACGTAGTTTTATTGGTTTGGCAGGTTATTATCGACGTTTCGTCCAGAATTTTGCCCTATTGGCTAACCCATTAACGAAGCTCACACGTAAAGGGGTTAAATTTGTTTGGACAAAAGAGTGTGAAGAATGTTTTGAAGAACTGAAGAGAATATTTTTCAATGATCCTATATTGACTCTACCATCGGGGAATGATGGGTTCGTTATTTATAGTGATGCATCGAATAAAGGACTTGGTTGTGTCCCGATGCATAATGATAGATTTATTGCCTATGCATCACGAGATTTATTGTCTAACACATGTCTTAATTCTATTGGAAAAGTGTATCTCGACCTAAAACAACCTTAGGAATAAAATATTATCATTTAGGTCCACTTGGATTAGATTAGGACATTTATTATTATTTAATTCAAAGAAGAGTTAAAAGAGTTAAAATCAAAGTTTATTTACTAAAACATTTTTAATATAGGGTTATACATAAGATAAATTCGATTGTAAATATTAATTAAAAATATAATAGGATTTACTACATAATTATATTTTATTTATAATTTTTAGACATTATATAATTTAATTTATTTATGCCACAATGATGATGCAGTAATTACCATAATAGTGGAAAATTAAAATAATTGATATTATAAATACCCAAATAAATATAATTTGAGACTTTTAATGAATTACACTAATTTTATAGGATAATATGACATATTAGGATTGATGTAATGGACTTTTTTCTAAGTAATAATTCTGTTATGAGTTTCACAAAAAAACTATTGAATAGTGTCAAAATTGACATAAAAGAGTTTTTAAAACAAATATTATATTATTAATTGATATTAAATTCCTAAAAATATAAGGTTCTGCCAAGAGACATATATCATGATAGGTTTATCATTAATGGACCACTAGGGGGTCTATTGTATGTATATATAAATTTTATTAACTATATAATATAAAAATACAAAGTGACATGGTAAATGTCAAACTAATTAACTAAGAGTTAATACTTAAAGATAAGGTTAATATAATGACCCAAACCTGTCTAAATTATATTGGGTGAGTTTTTTTCGACCTATACCCACCTTAAACTTTAAATAATAAACTTTTGAGCCATTATAAACTGAATATGAATTTATTATAAAATAATATCTCTAGCTTTTCCAAAGGTGCCCCTCACCCCTCTTATAAAAGGGCACTCTCCCTTCTCATTACTTCACACATTCAAAGCCCTTTGGTTCGGCCAAAATCTGCCCAAACATTCTCTCAACTTACCTCAATTCATCCTAAAAGCATTCCTTTTGTCAGAAATCCAACCTAAGATCCCTTTTGATCAAATCAAAAGGAAGAACCCGAAGAAGATGTAATGATTTCACCACCCTTTTCCAAGTTCCTTTCTTCTTCCACTTCTTCTTCTTTGTTATTACCATTCTAAAATAATAACTCTAGTATCTTATATATAATGTGATGTTATTATAAATATGGTACAACCATATTCAGTATTCTATCCATCCTTTGAATAACATGTCACTATACGTGCGTACGTACGGCTTACCGTCTCCACGTCGTGGTGTAATTGTTATTCAATAAATTATTATTTGGATGGGTATAATAATGATGTGTAACTCACGTAAATAATAAATATAACATGATAATTATTCTGTATATATGATATACCATCCAATTATATATTATTTTAATATCTAAAGAATGATATTGTCGCTTGTGCGTACGTACGGACTACTGTCTCCACGAACGTGATAAGATTCATTCTACATCGTTCCTATTAAAGTATAATTCTCATTTTATGATTAATAATAGTATATGAAGAGTTGATATCATTTTGGATATGATTAAGATACAACCTATCAATGACAAAAATGGCTTATGTAACAAAACATATAAAAGAAAACGGGTAAGTTAACACACGAAACAAAGATAATACTAAGATATTATTAACAAATCAATGTTAAAAGATCATATATGATATCATATTAATGTATATGATTCTTGTATAATTTAATAACAATTATTTCACCATTATACAGGAGGTTAACCTACCCCCAACCAATGAAAATTACAAGGTAAGGGTTTACTTCACAATCTCTTCATTATTCGAGGTTGTTTATACATAATAATCTACTAGGATCTCTTTATCATCCACATCCATGTTTCTTAAAAATGTATTTCAAAACATTTTTACTATTTACAAGAATATGGGTTAAAGTCATTTATACCATTGTTTGACTTTTTATAAGTGGTTTATAAAGGGATATTTCCATCGTTTTCCAAACAAGGTGCTTTTTAACCTTTTTGACAGAATTAAGGTAAGAATGTTTTTTTAACTTATAGGGCGGGTGCCGTTATTTTCCGCCATTATAAAATCGTCGAAGCTACCCTTACAAGATTATAAGAATATTTTCAAAGAAAATGTTTTATTTTATAAATATATGACTCTTAAATGATTTCAAAATAGAAAGAGATATTTCTCTAAAAAGAGTTTTTATTTCATCTATGTCAGCATCCTTTGATGGATTTTACGATTATTTGAAGTTGATTTATTATCATACAAAACTTCTATATTTTATTGAAGGTTTTGTGATGTGTTTGACTATGGATGTTCTATTTTTATACCATTCATAGTTTATGGTGAAATTATTGACATTTCGTATGCTAGTTTTAATATGAATGTTTATGTTATGTTTAAACCTTTTCATATGGGAATGCATTGAACATAATATGTGACGGGTGGAGCCCGCTATAGCTCCTCGATGCATCGGTAGGTCTCATGAGACAAACTAGTGTCTTGCCACAAGGCCTTGACAAAATCTTATTTGTATTCTTGGCACGAGGCCTTGGCTATGTGGTTATGATAGTCTGGCATTATCCATTCCATCATTATGAAAGTGGTTATTGATATTGCATGTGCTAATTCGATTAGTAGAATATCCATGTGAATAAGTAAATGGAATTATTTCATTTTATTTTTTCCATACTATGTTGAAGTTCAAGTTGAAAAGTATTTTGTTTTAGTTGTACACTGCCTTAAATGTTTATTCTTATTTATAAAAGTTTCCACTATATTATTATCCTTACTGGGCATTTGAGCTCACCCTTTTTCTATGTTTTATTTTTCCTAGGATGTGAAGTAGTAATTTATGAATGACCTGCAGGGATATTATGTGGGGATATGAGTGTGGAATATGGATACTATGTTGTTGTAGTAGTTTTTCACTTTATGATGTAATGTAAAACATTATGAATATGTCTAGTGTTTCCAAGGATACTAATCCAATCGGTCTTTCGAGATTTGATATTTCTTGTGATCATGCCAATGTTATGTAATAATGCACCGACTCTAGGTAACTGGGGTCGGGGAATTACATCCTTGATAAGGATTCCCATATTATATGTGCTCAGGTGATATATCTTCTTCCATGTGGAGAGACTAAATTTATAATTTATTAATTTTCACTACTAACAATATTATGAGGGTTCACATAATAGTAGGAGTATGGGTTCCAATATATAGGGTCGAAGAGACTTTTGGGGAGTCCTGGGACTGGATCCCATAATGTATTATTCACACAGTATTGAGTGGATTGGATTATTTTAGGTGTTTAAATTTAGTTTCAAGAGATTAAACAAGGGTCGAGGATCTTTTTCAGGGATCTTATTCAAAATATGTCATTAAATCTATCCTAGGACGATCTAATGTTATAATATGAAATGTTTTTAAGAGTTCAAAAATTTACTTTAGTCCAATGAATTGGTTCTAACTAGACTAACAACCTCTATTTGGTCTAGAAGAGGTTTTCAATTTAGATACAATAGGCACAAGTACTATATTGGATATCAATTTTAATCAATTAGTCCTAACCGAAATTGTTCTAATTAGATTAGGGATTTCTTTTCACAATTCCATAAGTATGGTTCATTCAAATGGGTGAGAGAGTATTGGGTGATTAATCTGATCTCTACCTGATTAGATTACCCGAGTTCAAATTTGAAGTTCATTAAAGGTCTTTTACACCTACTCTTAACCCCAAAAACTAATAAATTTAGCCATGTATGGTAACATTATAATTAATCATATGAAATAATTATAAAAAAGAAGTAAATATCATACAAGAGAAATATTCAAGTGGAAACAATTGAATCGACAAGGATTACATAAAAGGAGAATAACTGCATGCCATGAAAATTTTAATTTCAGGGAAAATGGTTTTAAATCACAATGGATGGTGGAAAGCCTCCAAATTAGAGATAAAAATAGAAAAACCAAAGAAAAAAAATAAAATTTGAAAATAGATTTTAACATCGAATGTTTATGAAACCTATAATTAAATAGTAAAAATACTAATTATTCAAATGGAGTTGATTTTGGGAGCATACATTGGATTATTTTGACAAGAGTCTAATCTAAAAACATTACATTGTGAACTGGGGTTTATATCCTGAATGAGAAGGTTAAATTATTTGATGACTTTTATCTCTTATGACTTGTTGATTTATTTTTATTTAAGGAATATTTAGAGGATTCATAAAGGATGACTGGTGGACAATGCCTAAGCCATTCACCTGGGGAACAATATTCATGTCATAAGTTTTCTTGGTCAAATAAGTTAATGACATGAATGGGGTTTAGGTCTCATGTGATGTTTTAAATGATTTTATTCATTATTATTCCCCTAAATACATTTCATTAATTGAGTATTAATTCCATAAAATGTTTGTAATTATAGAACCTTTAGTAGCACTTTTTGACACCCTTCTGTTTCCAATTATCTGCAAAATTAAACCATGCATCAAACTATCATAGCTTAAAATTTTTTTAAACATAATTAATTAAACCCAAAATTTAATTAAAAATTCACCATATCATCTATATTCTGATTTTTCTACCTAGTTTGTTGTATTTTAGAACTGCAAAGTTACATCGATCAAGTTCAAACATATAGTTTCCACAATTTTTAATTCTAATTATATATATATCACTCTTATCATACTCTTTTACCATGTTTAGAAAGAGAATATCAATAAAAGTAGTTGATAACATCACTCATTAAAAATTCATTTCCAGTAACAGTAGAATCATTGAATCCTCAAGACTATAATGCAATTATGCACTAAGTAGGAAAAAAAATTTCAACCAAATTAAATCCCAATAACGATATAATTTTGGAAAAAATCTATTAAAATATTGGGAATTTTGTGATTTTTATAAATAATTGAAGCACATATAAGAAAAATTAAAGACCCCTCACCCCCACAATTAAAACCCAATAGTATCCTCAATTTTGAATCTTACTGTGGGAAAACATTAAATGATTTATTTTCAATACATATTTTCAATTTAGTAGTTTACACTATATTTGAAGGTGTTTAAGAAAGGTAAAAAATCACTACAATTACTAGAAAATACACAATAGAAAAAAACATATTTTTTATTTTAATAACATAAAAAATATCTTTCAATAATTATTAGATAAGTATCATCTTCATAATTATGTACAATAAAAAATATAATTTAAATTCAAAGTCACATTAAAGTGTGTAATAAAGGATAGAAATTTTTTTCCAAATGACTTTTAACATCTTTGATATTAGTAAGATACACACGCAATAAGGAATCACATATTCATTGAATTTAACACTAACATCATGGGAAACCCCTATACATAGTTTTATAGAATAATATACCAAAATAAATAAATTATAAAACCACTCCTCTGGATGTGGATCTTTTGTCATTGGTTTTCATCCATATGTTTTATAATTTATATAAATGAAAATTTCCTCACATTAGCAAGATCTAGTTCCTACAAAATGAATAAATCAACATAAAATACATGATTTTAAAATTTTAGAAATAAAATAATTGGATGATTAATATTAAGAGAATTTTATATAGAATTATATAATATTTTACTCATTTGAGACTTTGAAAACAATTGGAATTTCATGTGAAGGATCCCTCATCTTAGTAAATTCATTCTTCTAGTTATTGGTTGACCTACAGTATAACTAGTTTAATTCATATTAACATGAGGAAAAACTCATTTTGATAAATTCACATGTTCCTAGAGTAGAGAAACATGAAATATTCTTATAAAACAAAAGAAATAAAAATAAAAATAGAGAGAATAAATTATGGGTGAACTACCATGAAGAATGGAATTTATAGTCCTTAATTAGACTTAGTGATCCCTCGTATTTTAGGAAAGGATATAGAAACCAATTCATTCAGCCTCACCAAAAAATAATAGTTAATCCTCTATTTATTTACCAGATATGGTATGTTTTCCCATACACCTAATTATACAGACCCATTTACTAGTACTCTCAGAATAGAAATGGTTCTAGACAATGTGGTCTTGAGTTTACCAGGAAATACATTTAGGTTATAATTTAAAAAAATTATAACCTTTAAATCCATATTCCAAGTGATAGAATCATGAAATTATTTTGTTTTCTCTTTGTAAGTTTCACCATTTTTATAAGACTCTATTCTAATTTACTCCAAAACCTTAAATTCTCTAAATTTTATATCACATGAAATTTTAAAGTAAAAAATCAATTATTTCACATCCTAAAAGGATTTATGATGATGTTTCAAAAGAAAGTAATTTTTCTCAAATAGAAGCTTATATGGAGATATCCCTATATGAGTTTTGTAATAAGTCTTGTAGGCTCACAAATCCTTGTCTAATTTGGTTGACCAATCCATCATAAAACTATATATTTTCTTCTCTAAAAACAATTAACTCTATATTATAAATTTCTACCTATCCATTATATTCTGTGTGATTGGTTGTTCTAGTACTATGAGAAGACCCATATATTTTCATTTGATCTATGAATTTGAAATTCTAATAAGGACATCTGTAATTTGTGATGAATGTCTACGACACTCCAAATATGGATAATATATTTTTATTAATGAATTTAACAACATTTTATGTATGATTGGTCAGATTTTTTATAACCTCAACCCACTTAGAAAATAGAAAAAATAACCATAATATACTCATTCCCATAAGATAATTAAAATGGACCCATGAAATCTAACCCCACACATAAAAAATTTTATCCTCAACAATTATATATTTTTTACTCCTACTTACTACAAATATTTTAAAAAATTGATACTTGACATAATAATATACCAGATTCCAAGAATATTTTAAATAAGTTAACTAGAATAAACTATCCTACAAGACCTTTTTGCTAGTTATATCACCTCCATGATTTCCAGCCCAAGTTAAAGAGTGATGGCTCTCAAGAATGGACTATATCTTTTCCATAACCATGCATATCCTAAAACTTCCCTCATCACACCTTCTGAAAATAAAATTATCATCCTAAAAATATAATTTCAACTAATAAAATAACGATTATTTCTATTTATATGGAATTCAATTAGGAATTATTCCCACACAAATAATGTTTTTGTAGTATGAAAACCACAAAAATTTAGGAACTGACATAGAAATCAGGTGGTCATATGGTTGGTTCCTCTATTAGAGAATTAGGGAATCTATAAAATTGGTCATAAACCACATTTTTAGAACATAATTATCCTTTATTTATAAATAAAACTCTTGTAACTAAATATTCCATCTCTTGAACCTTGGCATGGAGCCTCTATTAGCCATAAGATATTTGAGAGAAAATGTTCTATAGAAATGATAACCTTAGACCCTATCAAAAAATTTCTTGATTTTTTTAGAGGAAACATTACAATAGAAAAATATTTTAAGTGGTAGTGTAATTTTTATAGATATCATCCAATAACCAAGTAGCATAATAGACCATAGGAAGTTTATTCTTCATTATTTTTCATAACACTCCACATGTTGCCACATCACATGCATCACACATTACATTAAAAGGTTGTTTCCAATATGTATTAGTGATAAATCATGATGATGTGATTTATCCTTAAGTATGATGAATGATTGAAACATTTTTTTATTAGACACAAAAAGAGAATCCTTGATAATAATTGAGAACATTTCCCGATGATTTTGGAAAAATATTTGATGAATCTATAGTAAAAATGACATGTCCTAGAAAGATCATAATTAATTATATATTTTTCTAGAAGGGGAATCTTTTTAAGAAGATAAATTTTTGAATTTATAACTTCAATTTCCCTCTTTGAGACCTTTTGAACCCCTGAAAAGTCCTTCAATATCCATGAATTGACACTTTTCCATGTTTAAAACAAGTTTTGACTCCTCATAAACCTCCAAAAAAATTTCTATATTTTCTAAATAGAATTGTAATATATTTAATATAATGTAAATATCTCCTATAAAAACCCCCAACATCCTCCCAAAAATATCTATAAAAATGGACACTATATATATCTGAAAAGTGTTTGGATAGCCACAAAATCCAAATGTAATTCTCCAGTAAGGTAATGTTCTAATTAGATAGTTGAAGTTTTTGTTTTCCTAGTATTATTAGGATATTTATATCAGATCATAACTAGATTATCCATCAATAAAATAGAATAAAATGTGTTTACCATCCAACCACTCAATCATTTGATCAAGAAATGGAATTTAAAAATGATCTTTCCTAATGGAAGCATTAGGTTTCCTATAATATAGAAAAATGAAACACAATTTTAATTTCTTGATTTTAATATGATCATTCATATCATTATTAATAACCATTAATATACTATTATTAAGTACAACCTTAATATAAATCACCCATGAACTAGAAGATATGGGAAAATTTGTTCCAGTATCAAGTAATTTGATCACTTCCTCTGAATTCTTTATTTTCCAGCATGAGACTTATAAACCCATAAATATTTGATTTATGTTCAAATTATATGGTCATTTAATACCTATCATGAGAATAACTAAGTACCTTAATTTCAGTTATATACTAACCAATCGCACATTTAAACTTCCTCAAGACAACCTGAAAATTCTCTTCCTAACATCCTCCTTTGTTGGATAAGATGATTTTAGGAATCAAATATCTCTTACCAATAAAATTTTATTGAAAATTGAATGGAAGGGGTTTTATCTCTAATTAAGGGTCCTTTTGACTCAAAAGAAGAAAATTTGTCTTAGGGGGTTCCAGGATCCTCAAGATACCACATAAGGAATGCACTTTAAAAAGCATGCACATAATTAATACTTTAAATAGGAAATTGTTTCTCATAGCCAATTTTGTGATTGGTTTCATATTGTTCTTAAAGGAAGACTCATCTAGACTATCTAATAACTCTACCTCCTATTTATGGAAATGTTCTTAAAATTTACTATAGAAGATTCCCATTAAAGTTTCAATAGTGGATAATCTATTATTTTTTTCACCAATAATTTTTGAAAAACTACACATATTATTCATAAAAAGGCTCTTTAATTACTATAAGTTAATCTATTAAAGATTTATAACTTTTTTAATGTTATATATAATTTAAAAAACATAAAATTGTTTTTTATCCTATTCCATATTGAAAATTATCTTCCCCTTAGACACATCAATCGCTTCTCCTCTTATGTAAAGGAATTCATAACCTAGGAGGATGGAAAATTCTATATCACTCACTATATCAAAAATATTAATACTTCTAGTCTTGTAAATCTTACCTAACCACATTAAAAAACATCAAAACTCCCAATTAGTAGGGTTATGGACCACGCTTCCAACTATAATGCAAGGGTTGTGGGTTGTGGAACACCTAATATCAAGTGTCGAAATAGTGAAAAAGTAATCAGATTGATACTTTAACAAATTTCTCAATAACAGTTAAATAAGTAACCTCTATCTCCTAAAGTACAATGAATGAAAACCCCCTTGATCTTGTTGTTTTTTTGGTATCCTATTTTTCAAGGCTGCATTACAGTCTTTTGTAAGATTATATGTGGAAAACTTTTTAATGGTTTTCTTGTTTAAAAATATTTCCTCAATTATTTTATATAATATGGGATTTGAAATAAGGATTTAAGAAAAGGTATCTCAGTGTTATTTTTATTTATAAATTTCAAGAAATCAAATATTTTTAGCATGTTAATTATTCTTGTTTATTATTTCAGGGAAGGGAATGATTATGGATAAACTCTATATAAGTATAGGCAAACCTTCTATATATCATTCAATAATTTTCCCCTTTATTATCTTTGATTTTTAATTATTTTTATTATGGTTTTTTATCTATAATAGTAGTTTTTAAGTAGTTTTCAGTGATACTTCTAAAATTTACAAATTTGGTGATTTCTAAATTTTAGGTTTCAGATTCATCTAGATTTTATTTTTGAGAAAGTTAAAAATAATAAACTTACTAGAGATATGGAAATCAATTTCTAGTTGTGGTAGCTATTATATTCTCTCTATTATTCACATCATTAGTTTATGGTAGATTACCCTTATCCCTTACTTTGTACTCTCTATCCAATTTCCCCATTTATATCTCCATATTTTTCATCATACCATCCATTTGTTCTTTATCAAAATCAAGTATGTATTTTTTATCAATCAAAATTTAATGTCTCGTGATTTGGTAAGGGTAAAAAAGTTCATGAGGTTTTTAACTTTTCATTTAGTGGATATTCCATGCCTTAAATTAAGCCCTATAAAGTAATCATGATAGTTGGAATGCTTGGAATCATTTTTTTAGATGGGGTTAAATACTTCAGAGGTTTCACAGATGTTTAGTTGACCTTTGAAATTTTTGGTCTCTGGGAGCAGCAAATTTTGGAATGGAAAAAATGAGGCACATGGTTGGATCATGGTTAGTATAACCATTTGAAGCAACTCTATGGCCCATTTTCTTAAGGCGGTAGAGTTTATTTAGACCACGCAACCTCCAAGAAATAATTATGTAACGTGTTGGAGGTGTACATAGGTGATTCACATGGGTTTCACCTAGTTTTCCCAAACTATTTTCCAAGCCTGAACCCTTAGTGTCCCCTAAAAATTAGCACCACATGATCGACACACTATTAGATGAAATTTTGAATGGTGTAGCTTATAGTTAGAGGAGGCATCACAGTGGTCACATAGTTTTCTAAAATGTTCTACCAAACCATGAGGATAATAAAATGGGGAAAAGGAAGATTTTTCCCAACCATATTTAAAGGGTTTACTTCTTTTTTATCCTCCACATGCACATTTGGGGGGCGCTCATGCTCCTCCACCTCTCCCCCTTCTATAGAGAGATTTCATCCATTCAGACTCTATTTCAAGATTTTTTCATCATGATGGAAGTGTATCAGTGAGCCTACAACTCCTCCTTCTTCATTTATTAGTTTCTTTTACTATATTTGGGGATATCTTCATACAAGATAACTTTCCTTATTTTCAGGGTGTTTGTGCACTTGGTCAACTTTTATGAAATTAGATCAAATAAAATCTCAATTTTGGATGAGTGGAACATCATAAGTACGAGGTAGGTGGTATATGTATTTTCACTAAAAGTCTTGTTAGTTTATAAATTATTTTATTGTACCACATGATTGATTCTCCATAAATTTCCCTTAAATTGTGAAATAAAATAAGTAGGACCTGATGACTTGAACTAGATGGATGTTACTACTAATTAGTATCGTTGGTGGTCTATCTCATCTATATATACCACCACTTATAGTATTTTCATAAAACTCCTCATAAATGAAGTTTTTTTTACAATAAAAAACCTATTATGGAGAATTTTATTCTAAAATGTAAATAGTTTAATCAAATAGAATTAATTTTACTATGGAATGGAATAACACTCAACTATATTATCCCATAATGAAAAAACCATCTCATAAGTAGATGTGGATTAATTATTATTTAACGGATCCTTTAATTAAGTTTATATTGAATGGTAATACCATGTACTGTGACATTTATGTGATCGTGAATTCAATCCATGGGATAAGTGAATGAAATTTATGTTTTGTGTGTCATACATGTTAGCATGACATATTTTATAACTTTTTTTGGTATAGTGTAACTACTTCTGGATAGTTCACCTCGAATGTTTTCATTATTAGATGCTTAGAATAACTTATTAATGAAACTATAAAGGATATGGACACTACCATGGTCCTACATTATGTATCACTTATAAGTGAGTTGTTTTATAAATTTAATATTAATTTTTTAATTGGTTTAATGCCTAGAAAATAACGTGGCCCATAGACTAATATATAAAATTATTGATGTTGAAAATCATGGTATGGAACTAACATTTTATGAAGGTATGGAAACTATTGAATAACATTATGGAACTAGATATGGGATCAAGTAATGGCACATATGACCCTTACGATTGATTTCTTATGGTATGAAACTGATGAGGGAGGTTAAATTATGGCACTTAGGACTCCCATATTCCCTTATATCACTAGATATTAGGTCACCTCGGTTAGTCACCATGGGACATGAACAATTTAGGATTGAAACTATATCTATTTTTCTATGGATTCACTTTGTGGACTTGAAGAGGATGTCATTAGACAATGGCCTTGGATCTTGGACCTCATATGTCTAATACATGATACATGATATATCCTGCATATTTCATAGCTGATAATGTACTTTTTAGGAATTTTCATTTTAATCATAGACTTATTTTACCCTAAATTTCATTGACACTTTTGGGTGTGGATTCCTTTTTATTATGCTTATGAGTACTAAACCCCTATTTGGTATATTATCGCCTTCTGTGGATACCTGGGTAATAATTCATGGGTCTACACCAGTGCATGTATATCTTTGAAAATGATTTTATGATGTATAGATATATATAAATGATATATAGTGTGTAGATATATTATGACTTAGGTCGAAGAAGGTAAGGTCATCCAGGTTTCCTTGAGGCGACTGAACCCAACATGACTACTTTATTTAATTATTTAATTCATTATCAGTAACACTTACACACTGGTATATTTATATCCATAGGATGAATATATTTAAACACCATTGTTGGTGGACTACTGATTATATATCACACCCTAATCGGGTTTCCATTTCACTAGGGTACCTAAACAAAACTCATGTTTTCAGGTTAAAGATTAAATATTATGGTTGTGTTGTTTATTTGTACATGGGTATTAAGAGCACAATACCGATACACAACTCAAGATTCTTAGGGAGATATCCTTGGGGACTTTATTTATTTATTCATACTTCTAATGTGTTTTAATACTTTTTTTATGTCTACCACTTTATATTATTTAGCCTCATCTGGACATGCATGCACAATTTTATTATTGGTATTTGGTATCTTATCAGTTATTATTATCTTCCACCGTTATATCCTTGATTTATTCTATTTCCATTATTAAATGATATATTTATTTTTATTCCACTATGTTACTTGAATCATGTGGTTACACTCTCCTTATTGTACCATCACTAGACCCTTGCTTCTAGTCGAAATCCATTATAATACGGGGAGAAGTGCTTAAGTCCCAATTTAAAACTGGCTTGGGGAACTATTTTTAGTGTATCCTGGGTCAGGGTTCTACAAGTGGTATAATCAGTTTCCTTTTCCTTTATTTTACTATTTTATGAATTTTTATATTAGAGAATAATAATATGTCAATGTTTGGTAAAAACCCATTTTTGTTGTGATCAACCCACATAAGGGGAAAAGACTATGTGGCCTAGAATGGGACAATTGTTCAAGTTGTTCATTGATACACTTGATTATAATTTCACATTGAGTAAATGGTGTAATTTTTTTAATTAAGTATTTATGATATTTATATTATTTTATCCTTTCTCGATATGGAAAAAAATTACATTACATGAATCATTATAGGCATGTATAGATTCACATTCGATCCATATTCTATTCCATGTAAGTTTCATTCGTATACTCTTTAATATAGTGATTTGTACCTTGATATTTATCCCATGATTCTGTGATTTATTTTCCATTATTTCTTATACAACATTTTTCTATGATTTTAGTTCCATGATGCATGATTATTTATGATGTCAATATACTTACCATGATTATGTTGGGAAAAGGATATTATACCAACGGTTATGTAGAACCATTTTTATATTCAGATGGTTTTTTTGTTTTCCCAATGGTTTAAGGAAACTATTGGGTATAGTGCTGATGAAGATGATTTCCCCAATGGTTTAAATAAACCTTTGAGTATAGTTATGAATATTTTTTTCACAATGATTGTAAACCGTTGGGATAAAATTACTTTCCCAACGATTTTTTAAAACTGTTGGGAAAGAAAATCCACAAATATCAATGCCTCCAGGGATCTCGAACTCAAGAGATCTCAAATGTTTTTCCCTAAATGAGAGCTCGATTTACCATCTCAAATATTTTTCCCTAAACCTCAACCATCTTGAATATTTGTCCCTAAATCCTGACGTGAACCCTAATTCCCATTACAACAGGTCTAGTTTCCAATGGGTTGTTCTTACTCTTTAAATTTGGTACGTGTGAGTTC
The DNA here is from genome assembly GCA_963277665.1 of Viscum album. Lineage (NCBI taxonomy): Eukaryota > Viridiplantae > Streptophyta > Magnoliopsida > Santalales > Viscaceae > Viscum > Viscum album. The sequence goes on along the minus strand of OY728159.1, from coordinate 18,703,053 downwards.
ATTTAATTTAGATTTTGTTGTTCCATTTTTCGGTAATTTAGTGTGTATTATGATCTCCTTACAAAAAGAAGGCAGATATCATTTTAGGTTGTGGTTCGAACCCTACTTCCCAACCTGCTCTTGAGGGGGATGACTCTAATTTCTATCTGGGTATCTATCTTTGATTCAAGTAATTTTTGTTCTTACATTTTAAATCGGTACATGTGAATTCATATATTTTAGATTTTTTCATTCCATTTCACTGTAATGTACTGTTTATTATGATGCCATTATGAACACAAGAAATATATCATTTTAGGTTGGGGTTTTATTGTGATTTATCTGTATATAATATTTTTGATTGATATTTAAGTGGTCAATATGATCCAGAGTTATTTTATCCTTGGATTATTTTAAATTTAAGTTCTATTGACATGATTTCATAGGTTAGACATAAATATAGTTATAGAATTTTTTATCCTTATAGGAACAATAAGATACCCATGCATTATGAATATACCCATAATTTTGTCTTTGAAATATCACACTCAAACTTTAAGATGATGATACCCACACTATAAGTCATTCAATGAAGTGGTTCTTCCACATGAACCACTAGAGTGGGGTTGGGGTCATCTTCATGTGTGAATAGTGGTAGAACCAAAATTTACTCTATTACATATTCATTTATTCCTACTATATCAAGCAGTTCGGTGATGCACTTGTAATATTTTTCAAATTCAAAATTGGTGTTGGGAATTCATGTCAAAATTTTCTTAGGTAGTTATAAAAAATTATTAAGGTATTTATATCATTTTCTATCCAAGGAAGGCAGCTATAAAAAAGAAGTACAACCATCATAGAACTCACTAATGTTGTTCATGACTATACATTATTTACTCTCTAATATATATCTAATGAAACAAAATAGCATGGTCAAGTGAAAATAATTATTCACCACTAGTTGATAGTATTGGATGTCTCTGGAGGTGCACATGAGGTGTTACTATTCACTTGCTTGGATTATGTTTTTTTTATTTTATTCTGGGCACCAGGAATCAATATTAGAGTGCTTTATTTTTCTTAATATTTGTGGATAATTATATGGTGATAGGTTTGTGTTGGACAGGTGAGTCATGAACCCATCTCTAGTGGTAATTACAAGTTAATAGGGTTATAAAATTGCACTTATAAATTATCAATGTAACGTGGACACCCCCCACCCCCTGGACACCCCCTACCACCTTAGACAACACCCCCAACCGCCTGGAGAACCCCCAACCCCCCTGGACAGCCCCCCAACCCCCTAGACACCCCCACCCTGGACAACCCCCCACCCCCCTGAACACCCATACCCCCATGGATAGCCACCCCACCCCAGCTGGACTACCCCCCCCCCCCCAAAGACCCCAGACACCCCCACCCCCTGGACACCACCCACCCTCCTAGACAACAAACCCCTGGACACCCCCCCCCAGACACCACCCCACCCCCTGCACACCCCCAACCCCCTGGATAGCCCCCGCCACCCCCGTGGACATCCCCCATTGTATATAGTCCCCCCCAGGACACCACCAACCCCCTGGGATAGCCCGGCCACCCCCGTGGATAGTCCTCCCACCCCCTAGACACCTCGTACCCCCAGGACAGCCCTCCCACCCCTGAGACTGCCCCCCCCCCCCCCCCGGACTCCCCCTGCCCCATGGACAGCCTCTCCCACCCCCGTGGATACCCCCAACCCCCATGAACAGCCCTACCACCCCCGTGGATAGCCTTCCCACCCCCATGGACAGCCACCCCCTGGTCGACATCCCCCCGGACACCACTACCCCTTGGACAGCCCCAACACCCCCATGGATAGCCCGCCCACCCCCTGGACACCCCGCACTCCCCTTTACAGTTCCACCACCCCATGTGGACAGCTCCCCCACCCCATGGACAACTTGTACCCCCCCCCCCCCCCATGACAACCCTCCTGTAAAGCCCCCCCCCCCCTAACAGCCTGCCCACCCCCTGGACACATTGTACCACCTGGACATCCCCCACCCCTGTGGACAGCCCGTCCACCCCCCCTGGACACCTCGTACCCCTGGATATACCTGCCACCCCCCGTGGATAGCCTGCCCACCCCATGGACACCTCGTACCCCCTAGAAACCCTTCCCCCTTAGAAAGCCCCCCGACCACATGGACAGCCCCACCACCCCAGTGGACAGCCCGCCCACCCCCTGGACACCCCATACCCCCTGGACACCCCTGCCACCCCTATGGATATCCCTCCCACCCACCCCTGAACAACCCATACCTCCTTGGATAGCCCCGCCACCCCTGTGGACAGTACGCCCACCCCCTAGATAACCCCCCACCCCTAGAAATCCACCCAACCCCCCTGGATAGCCCCTCCACCACCGTGGACAGCCCACCCACCCTCCTGGACACCTCGTACCCCTGGACACCCACCACCCCCATGGACAGACCTCCCCCCTGGACACCGCCGTACCCCCTAGACAGCCATTCCACCCTCGTGGAGATCCCGCCTACCCCATGGACACCACATACCCACCTGGAAATCACCCCCCATAAATCCCCCCTAACCCCCTGGATAGCTATTCCACCCCATAGAAAACCCACCCACCCCCTGGACACCCCGTACCCCCGTGGACAACCCCCCCCCCCCCCCCCCCGACCCCCCTAGACAACCTCACCACCCCTTTGGAATGCATGTCCACCCCCCTAGACACCTCGTACCCCCATGGACACCCCCCCCCCCCTCCTGGATAGCCCGCCCCCCCTAGACACCTCGTACCACCCTGGATAACCCAGCCACCCCCGTGGACAGCCCGCCCACTATCCTATACACCTCGTACCCCCCTTGACAGCCCCACCCCTAGAATTCACCCCCCCCCCCCCCGACCCCCTTGGATTGACCCACCACCCCCGTGGACAGCCTTCTCATCCATTGGACTCCCCATACCCCGCTGGATAGCCCCCCCCCCACCTTTGTGGACATCCCGCCCACCCCCCAGGACACTGAATGTCCCCTGGGCTGCCCCACCACCCCTTTGGACACCCCTCCCACCCTCTGGACACCTCGTACCCCCCCTGGACAGCCCCCACCCCTAGAAATCCCCCCACCACCTGGACACACCCGACCCCCCGGGACAGCCTCGCCACCCCCGTAGACAGCCCGCCCGCCACCTGGACACCCCATACCACCTGGAAAGCCCCCCCCCCGGACACCCGCCAACCACCCCACATCCCCCCAAACACCCTCACCCCCCTGGGAAGCCCCACCACCCTCGTGGACATCCCTCCCACCCCCTAGACAGCCCCCCCCCCCCCCCCATGGATAGCCTGCCCACCCCCCCCCCCCCCCCCCAGACGCCCGCCCACCACCCCCCAGACACCCCCACCCACCAGGACACCCATGGCCCTCGTGGACAGCCCCCACCCCCGGAGACAGCCCCCAACCCCTGTAACCCCCACCCCTTGGGCAGTGTATGTGATCACTCATATAATCTTCTAAAATATAAAATTTCATCGATCTAAAATTTACTCAACTCCTAAATAATTCTACAACACAAGTATCCATGATCTAATACGCTCATGCATAGTTCTACAAAGAATTTTTTTTTATAAATATTGTATTTTTTGTCTTTTATATTATGATTCTCATATAGAGTAGTGTGTCAGTAATGGTTTCATATAACTGAACAATTCTTGTTTACTTAAATATATTTTCAATGATACTCCAATCTTATTGAATTGATTTTTTTGAAATGACTAATAATTTTTTTTATAGAATGGATAGAAGTTTGATGAATGAAACCAATCAGATCTCAAGCGATTTTCAAAACAATTATCAGATTTTTTTAGATTATACATTTCATAATGCTTTAGAAAGTTGTCACATACACTTCCCCTATAACAATTCAATTGCAAGACCTTGGATGAGCTATGGAGAAGTCAACTACAACATAACCAAATATGGTTTTCAAGAAAAATACTTTGTGTGGTATCCTAATGGGGAGAAAATGAATCTCAAATTGTTGATGATCCAAAAGATAGGACTGGATTAGAGAATTTGTTATATGTAGGGTTTCATTTTATTCTTCATCATGAAAAATAAAGGATTCTGAACCCATAAGATGTCGATATGAGCACACATGATGCGTCTAATGAAAATGATGATGTTTTCAGGGTGAAAAAATTGATTGATGCTACCACAACTCTAGTATATCAAAATTGCTATAAAATAAAAAAATATGGACTTTTTAGTCTGATTGTTTCATGGTAAAACTATGTATGGGATTACTAATACTACCATCAATTACATTCTTACCTTCTTGAAAGACATACTTCTAGATGATTAAGATATTCCCTCAAACCACTATATGGCCTGGAAGTTAGCTGAGGAACGTGGATTTTCAAGAAACAAAATTCATGATTTCCCAAAATATTGCAGTTTATTCTGGGAGGAATCTTCTGAATGAAAATATTTTATAAAATGTGGCACATCCTGGTGGAAGCCAAAAGCTGATAGAACACCATATCATGTGCCACAAAATGTAATGTGGCACTTTCCATTGATCCTGAGACTCCATAATATTTTTATGTCTTATGAAATATCAATAAAATTTTGATGGCATGATACTGAGAGAAAGAATAATAATGTTGAGTTGGTTCACCCTGTAGATGGATTTTCATGGCAGAGATTTGATGCTTGATTTCATGATTTTTTAGAAGATGTGCGTAATGTGAGGTTGGGTTTTTCATGTTATGGTTTTAATCCATTTTGGGAGATGATTACATCTCACAACACATGGCCGGTATTTAAACACATTTATAATCTTACCCCAGGGTTGTGTATGAAAAAACCTCTCACTTTCATGAGTATACTCATATATGGCCCTTCTGATCCTGGAAATGATATAGATGTATACCTGAAAAACATTCATTAAAGAGTTGAAACTTCTATGGTATGTGGGTGTGTGCACATATGATTCATGTTCTAAATACATATTTCAGAAGCGTGTTGCGCTTATGTGGACAATCAATGATTTTCCTACTTATGTAATTATGTCTAGATGGGGCAAAAAGGGAAAAATATCATGTCTTATTTGTATGAAGAATACAAGATCTAGAAAACTGAAACATCATTGTAGTTTCAGTTTTATGGGACATTGGTGATTCTTTCCAATGGAACATCCATATAGAAATAATCATCGAAGATTTGACAATACCATGGAGACCGATGATCCACCTTAGTGTATTTCTGGAACTGATGTGCTTAATGAATTGAAATATTTTAGTTATTCATCCGGGAAGGGTCAAATGAAATCTGGAAAGAGAAAGAATGTTTCCACTGAAACATATTATATTTGTAAGAAGAGAAGTATCTTATTTTATTTTAATTATTGGTAAACCAATTTTTTTTCATTTGTTGGATGTAATGCACATTGAAATAAATATATTTGAAATTTTTCTTTCTATTCATCTAAATGATAAGAGAAAGACAAAAGATGATTTATGGTCTCGGTGTGACTTGGTGGATTGGGGAATCAGACCAGGATTGCATCCTGTGCGTATCAGTGAAAATAAATAGCAAGTTCCATGTGCTTATTATGTGATGAAACCTACATAAAAAATTCTAGATGTACTAGAGACTATTAATGTTCTTGATGGCTATTCAAGCAACATATCTAAATGGGTCAACAGAAGATATTTGACGCTAAAATATTTGAAGAATCATGATTATCACATGCTTCTATATGAGTTGATTTCAATAGAAATTCATCATATTTTTTCCAATAATGTATGGGTGGTTGTTATTCGGTTGTTCCATTTGATTATAGATCTTTATGCTAAGAAGTTGTCCAAGACTTTCTTGCAAAAAATGTTGGCATATGCCCAATTAATTTTGTGTGAGTTAGAGAAAATATTTCCTTCATCCTTTTTCACATGCATACTGCATCTGATTGTCCATATTCCAACTGAGATACTTCTTGAAGGACCTATATTTTCATTGGATGTATCCACCTAAAAGAAATATGTATACATTAAAGTCTTATGTCGGTAATATGAATCATCCCGAAGGTTTTATCGTGAATGGTCACTTGGATCAAGAATGTATAGATTTCTACTCTATGTATTTGTATGATCTTTCTAAAAGAATGAAAAAAACAATGAGAAACAAAGAAGAACAGTATGGGAAAATTGAACCTAGTTTTCAATCAATTACTCTAATAGGAGGAATTCTTGGATCATATACATTGATGACATTAAGACTTGAAGAGCGGGAGATGGAACATCGCATAGTTTTGTTCAACTATGATTTGTTCGATGGATAAATCTTGTAAGTAAATTGAATATGTATATCTTATATATATATATATGTATATATTTGTGTGTGTGTGTTAATCTATTCCTATTTCTATCTACAGGGAACATAAAGTGATGATAAATAAAAAAACATCATTTTTTATCTTTGAGAGAGAGGGAGACTTTGCATAACACAGTGTTTTCTGCTTGGTTAAAATTGAAGGTAATAATATTACTGTTTAAAATAATTAAAACAATATTTTTTTTAAAGTTTAATATTAATTAATATTTTAGGTATTGATCTTGCCTACTGACTCTATCTATGATAAAATAAGAGCTTTGGATTTTGGTCATATTATTGTGGTTCATGACTGTAAATCAATTGTTATCAATGGGTACAGATTTATTATCACTGAACAAGCAAAGAACATGAGAACACAACATGATGGTGTTATGGTTACTTCTAAAATAGACTATTATGCCAGTGCATCAGATAGTAGACTGTGATTTTAAAATGTAGGTTATTATGGAGTTGTTGAAAAAATAATAATAATGGATTATTATTCTCATGGAAGAGTCATGATGATGAAATGCCAATGGTTTAATACGATGATGAGGTAGGGTAAATTTATTGATGATTTTGCATTTTGAGTAATTTATATGACTCTCAATCCTGCTACCTATGAACCATTTGTATTGGAATCAATGGAAAAACATGTTTTTTGTGTCAAAGACCATCTTTGACCAGAATTTGGTGTCATTGTTTACATAATTACAAGAAATATTTTTGATGATGGTGATGATGGAATTGAAACCATTCCTACTGCCATTGGAAATGATCCATTTATAAATTTTGATGACTCCAATAGCTCAATAGTCAGAACTAACTTTGAACCTGAAGTTGTGTTGGGAAATAAAAAAAATCATACATTCATGTTCTCAATTCTTTTGGTTTACCTCGACTTGGGTTGTTAATATTGGTACTATTCCAATTGATTTAATATTGATTACAAATATGTTGTATCCAACTTGACCATTATGTGAATTTTCATTGTTTATTGGTTGCAATTTCATTTGAATTGCATTTTCTAAATTGGAATTGAACTGTATTCAAACCTTCAAAACCAACATTTCTAACTTGGTGAACATTTCAATTCTTCAACTGTGATTTTTATAAAATTTGTATAACTCTAAGACCTCTCTTTAACATTTTACCAGGTAGTGAACATGATGGTTTGTATTCTTCTACAAAACATGTATAGAAACCTGTATCATCTTCCAGGGCTAAAGAAATTAAAATTTTCCTTAATTTTGATAACATCTTTACCCCTTATGAATCTGGTAGAATCGTTGTTCCATGATTTTAATAGACTAATGACACATAGTAAATAACTATCCTACTAAAAATTAAATTTCTTTTTTACATATTTTATGATTTATTGAATTAATTATATATCTGTTAAAAATCATTTTTTTGGGTTTCACATTATTTATCCTTTTCTAATTACTTCCATTTTTTTAAAATGCAGGAAATGCAACCAACTGAATAGAGGCGACAAAAACAGATGATGGAAAACAATCATCACATGAATGATATGGAAATTCCACCACTAGTACCTGTAGTGATTATTTTATTTCAAATATATATATTTAAATAATATATAATGTCATGTGATTAATTTTGTTTTCAAACTTTTGCAGGATCCATCTATTAGGTGACAATTATTTGATGAGCAGCCCAGTAGTGGTCCCAGTACTTAGGGTGTTCGCACGAGGGGGGTGGTACGAGAGATGGACGATCTGGCCAGTGTACCCAATTAGACTATGCCATTCCCACTAACATACCATCTATCCGACATTCTGATCTTGGTGTGTCGTTAGGGACACAAGAGATATTTAGGCCTCCCATGTTTTCACCACCCTTTACATCTGAGCCTCCTCACCCGTATGTACCCTATCAGATGATGATTCCCAATACCCATCCAGCATTCAGCCATCCATCCATGTCATCTTCTTTTACATCTACATCCTTCTCTCCGAGCTTTTATATTCCATCCTCCTCAACTCCTGCTCTACGAGAGTCTATCCCTACAGAAAATACATTGGGACCCACTCCACCTGTACTAGGTGTTCCTTCAGAATCTGTGGATCTAGCAGTTCCCATTGATCATACTACAATAGGTATACTTATACAACCCTAAAAAATATTTACACCATTATTTATTTTCATTTTAATATGTATTGATATAAAATTTCTTTCATAACAGATACATCTACTAATATGAGGCGAGGGCAGTGGAGTACATGTATGTGTGTGGTGTGGAACTGCCGTATGCAGTTGACAGTGGACTAAAATGAAGATAGTCAAATGATTGAAAAATCACAGTAGTAATGTCAGAGTTTTTTGACGACGCTTTCCAAATACTCTGACATCATTCTAGTATGCCTGCTCTCATGGAAATAGTTTCCAAATGAATTCAACGATAAATGATGGATAGAGATATGGGTAGAAAAATTTGTTGTATTTAATGAAATGTTTTATTTTTTGTATTTATATGAATTAATATTTTCGTCTCAGATTTGGTTTAATTTCCCCGATGGTGAGGGTGCACGACTAGCACATCGAAAGGATTTAGGTGGGATTTGGAGAGCTTATAAGCAAGAGATATATATTGGATGGCATGTTAGAGTTGTCATAGAGTTAGAGGTGGTCCCTATCATGTATGATTTTTCATTAGATCAGTATCGAAAGATGATTACTCATTGGAAGACTAGCCAATTTATAGTATTAATCGCATTAGAGGTATTTAAATGATAAAATTCATGTTTTTTGTTAATACTAATTATTTGATTTTATTTAGGAATCATACAGATTAAAGGAAAAAGAATATTGATGAAAAAAGATACCACCAAACATTGTTATGTCCTACGATGCCAGACCATGAAGGGCAACATGTATGACAGTTTATAATTTTTCTTTATGACTTGCACGTTCTATTGATTCCTCCATAATTTATTCGATTACTAAAGTTGTTATGTAATTTTATTTATGAAATTAATTATTGGTATCCTATTTGTAATTATGTTTTCTTGCATTCAATGTCATTGTAGAGGCATAAATTTAATATAGAAGTATGTGTCCCTTGAGCAAAACTTTTTTGCTCGAGTAGAAGGAAGAATGGTGGAAGTGAGGTTGATGAACTAACTCAACAGCAGATTGCATGTTTTACTTTGTATATTTAAAATTTTAATCTCTATTTTGTAACATAATAATCTATTTATATTTTTAACATGATACTTTAGAGGCCCTTTATTCCCAGGAACCTGACAATTTTTGGCTAACTGATCACTTACATCAGGTGTTGGGATATTAACAGCCTGGAAGAGTACGCTGCCAAACTGGGAAGAGTATAGTTCGGATAAGGTATTGGACCTCATCTAGTACGAGTTATAGTGCCATATAGTTCCATTAGGTTAAGGCATAGGCAGAATAGGCTGAAGAAGGGCCACACAGATGGCAGAACAGTCTACTAGGTAAAACACTGCATTTATGAAATTGATGGAAATTTTACATCCAAGACTTCCACCAGAGGCCAACAAAACTTCTGATGAATATATGTAGTCGATTCAATCTATTTTTGGTGAACTAGGGGGTAGTTCTAGTGGTGGTAGAGACGATTTCCTGGATGGTCCAAGGTAGAGGAGGAGGAGGGTGAGGAGGAGGCTAGGGAGGAGGAGAAGAGCGAGGAGGAGGCTGAGGCGGAGCAGGAGGGCGATGAGGAGGCCGAGGATGAGAATGAGGGAAAGGAGGAGGGCATTGAGGATGGAGGGAATGATGATGGGGATGACGATGAGGATGAGGGTGAGGATGATGATGACGGTGATGATAGTGATGGTGTTGAGGGAAAGATTGATCTGTTTCATTTTTTACTGATATTACTGACCTTTGATGTTTATCGATTTGTTTTGCCTTATTATATGTGTGATTAGGTAGGTCACATTATCTTAATTTTTTTATCAATAAATAATAAAACATAACTTGAATATTTTTTGTGACTGATTCTCCCCTCCCCTGGACAATCCCCCCCCCCCTGTGGATAGCTCATCCACCCCCTGGACACCTTATACCCCCCCTGGACAGCCCTGGCACCCCCATGGACAGCCCGCCCATCCCATGGATAGCCCCTCCCCCCGTAGACAGTCCCCCCTACCCCTGTGGACAGCACGCCCACCCCCTGGACACCCTCGACCCCTTGGACAACCCTGCAACCCCTGTGGATAGCCCGCCCACCCCTGGACATCCCGCCCACCCCCTGAAAACCCCCTCCCCCCGCAGATAGCCTCCAACGCCTATGGATAGCCCTCCCCCCTGGACACCATGTACCCCCTAGACAACCCCCACTCCCGGGGACAACCTACCCACCACCGTGGATAGCTTGCCCACCCCATTGGACACCCCATACCCCCCCCCGAATAGCCCTACCACCCTCGTGGACAGCCCACCCACCCCCTGGACACCCAGTACCCCTTGCATAGCCCCCCCCCCCCCACCCGTATGGACACCTAGCCCACCCCCGTGGACAACCCGCCCACCACCCTTGACACCCCCCCACTCGATAGCCCCTCCACCCTCGTGGATAGCCCACCCACCCCTGGACACCCCCTACCACCCTAGATGGCCCTTCCACCCATGTGGACAGCCCACCCACCCCCTGGACACCTCACACCCCCTTTAATAGCCCCACCCACCCACCTGGACACCCAATAACACCCTGGATAGCCCCCCACGCCCGTGGACATCCCACCCACCCTAGTAGATATCCCTCTCACCCTCGTGGACACCTCGTACCCCCTTTATAGACCTTCCACCATCGCAGATATCCCACCCACCCCCTGGAGACCCAATACCCCCCTGAAAAGCCCCCCCCCCCCCACCCCCGTGGACATCCCTCCCACCTCTGTGGACAGCCCTCGCACCCACCTGGACACCCCCCCCCTCGACAACCCTACCACCCCCGTGGATAGCCCTCCCACCCCCTGGACCCCCCTTCCCTCGTAGACATCCCCCCACCCCCATAAACAACCCCCACCCCTGTAGACAGCCCCCCCCCCCCCCCCCGGACACCCCCTACCCCCTGGACAGCCCCGACACCCCCGTGGACAGCCCGCACACCCCCTTGGACCCCCCGTACCCCCCTGGACAGCCCCACCCACACCCTAGACACCCCGTACCCCCTGGAAAGCCCCCACCCAACCCCCGTGGACAGCCCTGCCCACCCCCTGGACACCCCCTACCCCCCTAGGTAGCCTCACCACCACCGTGGACAGCCCCCCCGCCCCCGTGGATTATAGGGTTTCCAATAACTCGAAGATCCCATTAATCAAAACTACCCACTTCATTGATGCCTGAGATCCATTATCACCAATAAAAAATAGTGAATCCTATTTTAGAGACTCCGTTGAAGAATCAAGGATCTGATAAGAACATAGTTATTCCACTTCCACAAGAGTTTGAGTAGAGACCAATACTATGAAGACAATAGCTGGATCATAAGAATGAAAACCACATATATCCCCTTATTGTCTTTTTGAATCATTTATAATGCTAAAATTCTAACGAATTATCAAAAACAAAACCTTTAGTAAAATAATCTGATGTTCTAAAACAAGGGACTCAAAATCACAAATCTCATAAAGATACATCATAAATAATTCTTCATAAAACCATTTCAAAATCACATAATAGGGACTTATTTCTTTTTAAAACTCCCCAATGGTTTATAAAAATCACTTTTAGGGTTCCATTTCAAAAATCATATAGTAATTTTTTCCCATAATAGAAATGTAATCCATTTCCTAATAACCAAATCCCCCTTTCTACCATACCCACCACCTGGACAGCCCCCCAACCTACTGGATGACCCCCACCCCTAGAAACCACCCCACCACCAGGACACCCCCACCCCCTGGACACCCCCACCCCCTGGACACCCCCACCCCCATGGATAGCCCCCCACCCTCGTGGATAGCCCCCCCCACCACCCAGACACCACAACTGCCCTGGAAACCCTCTACAACCTTGGACAGCCCCCCCCCCCACCAACCCCCTGGACACCACACCACCACCTAGACACCCCCACCCCCTTGGACAGCCCCCAACACCCGGGACGGCCCCACCCCCCTTGGACACCACCCCACCACCTGCACACCCCCCACCCCCCTGGTCACCCCCACCCCCATGGACACCCCCACCCCCTCGACAACCTTCCAACCCCCTGGACCCCCCCCCCACCCCTCCTAGACACCACCCCACCACTTGGACACACCCACCCCCTTTGACACCCTGACCCCTATGGACACCCCCCCCCCACCTAGACACCCCCACCCCCATGGACAACACCCCCCCCCCCACCCCACCCCTAGACAACCCCAACCCCCTGGATGGTCCCCCCACCACTCTTAGACACCACCCCACCACCCCACCACCTGTACACCCCCCACCCATGAAAACCCCAACCCCCATGGACAGCCCCCCTAGACCCCACCCCACCCCCTGGACCGCCCCACCCCCTGGACATCACCTCACCCCCTAAACAACCCACCCCCCCCACCCCTAGATACCCCCACCCACTTGGAATCCCCCCAACCCCCTGGACACCACCCCACCCCCTAGACACCCCCATGGACAACCCCCCACCCCTGGACACCCTCCATCCCTCTAGACACCCCCACCCCCTAGACACCCCCACCCCCCGGACACACCTACCCCCTTGGATAGCCACCCCAACCCCCTGAACATCCCCCAACACCTTGACCAGCCCCGCTAACCCCCTAAATTTTGAATTGAAATATTTATGTATTTAATTAACTTAGGAATTATGTGTTAATAGTGTATGTGTATACTTTTTGTATGTGTATACATTTTGTAATTACCTTATGAATTATGTGTTAATTCTGTATGTGTGTAAAGGGTAATTAAATACAAAATTGGAGGTATTCAGACTTCTGTATGAATTATGTGTTGTATGAATTCTGTATGAATTCATAAAAAATTATGAATGTATTATGAAGGTATAGATAATTGTGCAAGTATTCAGAATTTGAATGAATTGTGGATGATTTGTGTATTAATTGTGAAAGTATTTTTTATGGACCTCACCTCATCCCCCTATAGGTATTTTGTAGGTATTCAGAATTGTGTATGAATTGTGTATGAATTCTGAGGCCTACTGGTGGAAGCTGGTGGAATTGTTATAGGTTCACTGGGGGGAGTTTGGCTTGCTACTGCAGGTACATAAAAGTTATGCCAACGGTTTAAAACCGTTGGAATATCTATAAAAATATAACTTATACCAAAGGTTTAAAAACCGTTGGTATAGGTATTTTTACTTGATATTTACCAATGGTTTGTGGGAAACCATTGGTAAAAGGCTATACCAACGGGTTGTGAACCATTGGTATAGAAATGATTTTTATATTTCCAACGGTTTTAAATTGTTGGTAAAGATTTATACCAACGGTTTCAATGAACCATTGTTCTATACTCAATTTTTCAAACATATCCCAACAGGTCTCATAGAACCATTGGGATATGTCTATCCCTACAGCTCAAGACCCAACGGTTTGGAAAACCATTTCTATAGTTTATACCAATGGTTTTACATCCTTTACCAACAGTTTTAACGTATTGGTAAAGATGAAATTTCCAGTATTGTCTTATTAAGTACAACCTTAATAGGAATCACCCATGAACTAGATGATATACGAAAAAATTTTCCTGCATCATGTAATCTGATAAATTCCTCCAAATTTATTATTTTTTGTCTTGGGACTTCTAAACCCACAAATCATAGATTTATGGTCAACTTATATGGTCATTTTATACATGCCATGAGGATGACTAATTACCTTAATTTCAGTTATATACCAACGAATCACACATTTATACTTCTTCAATACAACCAGAAAACTATCTTTCTAACTTCCTCCTTTGTTGGATAAGATTATTCTAGGTAAAAAAAATATCTCTCACCAATAAAATTGTATTAAAAATTGAATGGAAGGGGTTTTATCTATAATTATGGGTCCTTTTGACTCAAAAGAAAGCAATTTGTCTTATGGGGTTCCAGGTTCCTCAAGATACCACATAATGAATGCACTATAAAAAGAATTCACTTCATTACTACTTTCCCTAGGAAATTGTTCCTCATAGACAGATTTTTTGATTGGGTTCATTTTGTTCTTGAAGGAAGACTCATCTAGATTATCTAAGAACTCTACCAAATATTTATGGAAATGTTCTTAAAATTTACTGTAGAAGATTCCCATTAAAGTTTCAATAGTGGATAATCTATTATTATTTTCACCAATAATTTTAAAAAAAAACTCTACATATTATTCATAAAAAGGTTCCTTAGTTACTATAAGTTAATCTATTAAAGAGTTATAACTTTGTTAATGTTCCATAGTTCTTTTAAAACATAAATTTTTTTCTTCAATTCCATATTGATAATAATCTTCCCCTTTGACACATCAATAGCTTCTCCTCTTCTTTAAAGGACCATCCTACCTAGGACGATAGTAAATTCTTACCACACACTATATCAAAAATATGAAAACCTGTAGTCCTGTACAGTTTACCTACCCACACTAAAAAACATCAAAACTCTCAATTAATAGGGTTATGGACCACTCTACCAACTATAATGTAAGGGTGGTGGGTTATTGAACACCTAATATCAAGTGTTGAAATAGTGAAAATTTATTCAGATTGATGCTCGAACTAAGATCTCAAAGATAGTTAAATATGTAACATCTATCTCATAAATTACAAGGAATGAAAACCCCCCACGACCTTGTTGTTTGGGAGGTATCCTATGTTTCAAGGATGCATGACAGTCCTTTGTAAAATTATATGTGGAAAATTATTCAATGGTTTTCTTGATTGAAAATATTTCGTCAATGATTTCATATAATATGGTATTTGAAATAAGGCTTTATAAAAAGGTATTTCAATGTTATGTTTATTTATAACTTTTAATAAATTAAATATTTTTTGCATGTTCACTATTCATGTTTATGTTTTCAGGGAAGGGAATGATTATGGTTAAATTCTATATAATTATACGCATACCTTCTATCTCTTATTCAAGAATTTTTCCCCTTTATTATCTTTGTTTTTTATTTTATTTTATTATGGTTTTTTAGCTATAATAGTAGGTTTTAATGATATTTCAATGATACTACTGAAATTTAAAAATTTTGTGATTTCTAGATTTTCTGTTTCGGATACATCTAGATTTTATTTTTTAGAAGGTTAAGAATCATAATTAACTTACATGTGAAATGGAAAACTAGTTCTAGTTGTGTTAGCTATTATATTCTCTCTAATATTCACATCATTGGTTTATGGTAGATTACCCTTATCTATACCTCTGAAGTCTCTATCCAATTTCCCCATTTATACCTCTAGATTTTTCATCATACCATCCATTTACACTGTATCAAAATCAAGTATGTATTTTTTACTAATAAAAATGTAATGTCTCGTGATTCGGTAAGGGTGAAAAAGTTTATGAGGTTTTAATCTTTTCATTTTGTGGATATTCTATTCCATAAATTAATCCCTATTATGTAATCCTGATAGTTGGAATGCTTGGAAGTATTTTTTATATGGGATTAAATACTTTAGAGTTTTCATAGATGTTTAGTTGACCTTTTTAATTGTTGGGCTCTAGGAGAACCAGTTTTGGGAAAGGAAAAATGAGGCACATGGTTGGATCATGGTTAGTATAACCATGTAAAGAAACTCTATGACCTCTTTTCTTAGGGGATAGAGTTTATTTAGACCATGAAACCTACTCGAAATAATTTTGTGACATGTTGGAGGTGTACAGAGGTGATTCTCATGGGCTTCACATAGTTTTCTGAAACTGTGTGCCTAGCCTGAACCCTTAGTGCTCCCTAACAAGTAGAACCACACAATCGGCACACAGTTAGATCAAATTGTGCAGGGTGTAGCTCCTAGGTAGAGGAGACATCACAATTAGCACATAGATTAATAAAATTTTCTACCAAACCATGAGGATAATAAAATGGGGAAAAAGGAAGATTTTTCCCTACCAAAATTAAAGGGCTTCCTTCTTTTTTATCCTCCATGTGCACATTAGGGGGCGCTCAAGCTCCCCTGCCTCTCCTCCTTCTTTAGAGAGATCTCCTCCATTTAGAAACTATTTCGAGCATTTTTCATCATTATGGAAGTGTATCAGTGAGACTACAACTCCTCCTTATTTATTTCTTTCTTTCTTTTACTATATTTGGGTATATCTTCATATAGGATAATTTTCCCCAATTTTTTGGGTGTTTTTACACTTCTTAAATGTTTCTCAAATTAGATAAAATGAAATATCAATATTGGATGAGTGGGCCATACTAAGTATGGGGTAGGTGGTCTATGTATTTTCTTTAAAATCCTCGTTAGTTTATAAATTATTTCATTGTACTACATGATGGATTCTCCATAAGTTTCCCTTAAATTGTGAAATTAAATAAATAGGAACTATTGGCTAGAAATAAATGGAAGTTACCATTAAATAGTATCATTGGAGTTTTATCTCATCAACATATACCACCACCTATAATATTTTCGTAAAACTCCTCATAAATGAATTATTTTTTCTTATAAAAAATCGATTATGGAGAATTTTATTCTAAAATGTAAATAGGTTAATCAACATGAATTAATTGGACTGTGGAAGGGACTAACACTCAACTATATTATCCCATAATGACCAAACCATCTCATAAGTGGATGTGTATTAATTATTATTTTATGTATCCTTTAATTAAATTTATAATGAATGGTAATACCATGAATTGTGACCTTTATGTGATCATGAATTCAATCCATGGGCTAGGTGAATGAAATTTATGTTTTGTGTGTCATTCATGTTAGCATGATATATTTTATAACTTTTTTATGTATAGTGTAACTGCCTTTGGATAGTTTACCTAAAACCCTTTCATTATTAAATGCTTAGAATAACTTCTTCATGAAACTATAAAGGACTTGGACAGGAACATGGTCTTCTATTGTGTATCACTTATAAGTGAGTTGTTTTATGAATTTAATATGAATTGTTTAATTAATATAATTCATGGAAAATAACATGTCCCTTAGAATCATATATAATATTATTGATATCAGACATCTTGGTATAGAACTATCTTTTTATGAAGGTTTGGAACCTATTGAATAGCATTATGGAATAGAATAGGGGATCAATGAATGGCACCTATGACCCTTAGGACTGAATACATATGGTATGAAACTGATGAGGGAGGTTGAGGTATGGCACTTAGGACACAGGTATTCTCTTATATCTCTAGATATTAGTTCACCCTGGTTAGTCACCATGGTACATGACCCATGTTTGACTGATACTATATCTATTTTTCTATGAAGTCACTTTGTGGACTCGAATAGGATGTCATTAGTCAATGGCCTTGGGTCATGTGCCTCATATTTCTAATACATGATACACGATATATCCTTCATATTTGATAGCTGATACTTTACTTTTTATGAAGTTTCATTTTATTTATAGACTACCTTTACCCTAAATTTATTTGATACCTTTGGGCGTGGATTCCTTTTTATTATGCTTATGAGTATTAAACCCTTATTTGGTATATTATCCCCTTATGTGGATACCTAGGTACTAATTCCTGGGTCTATGCCAGTGCATGTATATCTGTGAAAATTATTTTCTGATATATACATATATATGCATGATATATGGTGTGTAGAGATATTCTTACTTTGGCCGAAGTAGGTATGGTCGTTCAGGTTTCCTTGAGGCTCTTGAGCCAGACTTGATTATTTTATTTAGTTATTTAATTATTTATCGGTAACACTTTCACGCTGCTATATTTTATATCCACTGGATTGATATCTTTAAACACCATTGGCGGTGTACTACTAAGTATATCTCACATACTAATTTGGTTTTCATTTCACTAGGGTACTCGAACAAAACTCATGTTTTCTGGTTCAACATTACAGATTATGCTTGTGTTTTTTATTTGTACATGGGTCATTAGGAGTACAAGACTAATACATATCTCAGGATTCTCATGAAGATAACCTTAGGTACATTATTTATTTATTCATACTGGTACTGTATTGTAATACTTGTTTTATGTCTACTACTTTAAATTACGTAGCCTCATCTGGACATGCATGCACAATTTTATTTTTGGTATCAGTTATCTTATCAGTTTTTATTATCTTCTGCAGTTATATCCTTGATTTATTCAACTTCCACTATTAGTTGATATATTTTTTTTATACCACTATGATACTCTAATAATGTGTTTATAGTATCCCTATTGTACCATCATTAGACCCTTGCTTCTAGTCGGAAGCCACTAGAATATGGGGAGAAGTTCTTGAGGCCCAATTTAAAACTAGCTTGGGGAACCCTTTTCAATGGATTCTGGGTCAGGGTGCTACAAGTGGTATCATAGGTTTCCTTTTCCTTTATTTTACTATTTTAGGAATTTTTATATTAGAGACTAGTAATGATTCAATGTTTGTAAAAATCCCATTTTTTGGTGTGATCAACCCACACATGGGGAAAAGGCCATGTGGCCTGGAATGGGACAACTATTCAAGTTGTTCGTTGTTACACTTGATTAAGATTTCATATTGAGTAAATAGTGTAGTTTTTATAATTAATTATTTATGGTATTTATATTATTTTCACCTTTCCTGATATGGTAAGAAATTTATATTACATGAATCATTATAGGCATGTGTAGATTAACATTCCACCCATATTCTATTCCATGTAAGTTTCATTCGTATACTCTTTAATATAGTGATTTGTGCCTTGAAAGTTATCCCATGCTTCTGTGATTTATTTTGCTTGATTTATTTTACAAAATTTTTCTATGATTATGGTTCCATGATGCATGATTATTTATGATATCAATATACTTACCCTGATTACATAATTAGTTTCCATATTTCCATGTGTTAACTACTTGTGATAGCATGCATTTTTTTAATTTCAATACAAGATTGTTTAAATAAAATTTCAGCATCATTCTAAGAGGTGTTAACCTACATATCTTTATGGTGGAATTCTATTTTACTAACTGATTATGAAATATTTGAGCTATGGACCAATGGTTACATGGGATAAAACATAATGTTTGTGATTAAATGGAATCCAATTTTCAATCTATAAAGCGTATGGGCACTTTATAAATTGGAAAGGGAAACACATATAATTGAACCACTGTATTTAATCTTGATAAACCTTTAGACCATTGTATAAATATAAAATTTTTAAAACCATAAATCTTAAATAAATTGGTTGATTAAGAATCTTATGCTTGGCCGGACCTAGGTCGGTTAGCCTTAGCGTGTTCTTCTTACATGGTAAACCCATTAAGGTTGTTTTATAATTTGATATCGACTAAATTTATGGTACCCTTGTAGGTCGCATTTATTCATTCATGAAGGGATCATTGTATGTCACCTTTGTTTAGATATTAATTAGTTTTTAACCCCATCGGGGTATACTCATGAAATCCAGGGACGGTTTATTTAAAATTAAATGGATGCTTATATGGGTTCACAGATAAGAATATGGAAGAGTATTACTTGCCCATTCCTCGTATTCTTGATAAGAAATTCCTCTAATTTGTTATATATTTTGAACTGAAAACATTTCTCACACCCCAAACATCTCCTTTTGGACAAACTGAACATGTGACCCTCCCTGAAGGACTATTCTGGGGCTGAGGATCATGTTGTGCATAAGTTTCCATATCGGTGTGAAAATATGGGGATATTTCACAAAGGGCTTGCATGCTAAAGTTTAAATTCAGTTTTGAAAACACACCAGAGTTCAAAATAATTCACAAGGACCATATGTATAAGAAACTTTGAATGCGTAGAATATTGGAATTTTCATGACCAAATAGTTTCAAGAAAAAAGTGATGTTGAGTGAAACCCCATATCATTTCAAGCCTCCAGCTCCCTAGGAAAGTGCTTGAAAGAAATAAGCATTACGTGAAACCCCATTGCACAACCATATCATTTCAAGAAAAAAGTGATGTTGAGTGAGGATTTTGTTAACCCAATCCCAAATAAAAAAGGACTAAGAAGTGAACAACCTTGTTCTATGCACATGAATTTACATGAAGACATCTAAGAATTATAGAAATAAATAGACCCTCACTCTCAATATTAGGAGAGGATCTATGGAAGATTAAGTAAAACTCTCAAAAATGAAAATCTCCATATTCTATGGCAGCATGAAACACCATAAACAATAGACCTTCAATGGTAGAGAACATGCACGATAGACATTATGTGGGTCCAATATGAGTTTTTATGCGGTTGAGTGATCCTCATGAAACACCTCTTAAGGCCGGTAGGGTTCATAAAAAGAGAATAAACCTTTATAAAACCTATATCTGCGTGAAATTCTAAATATTTAATGAAACTATGGCTTCATAATTCATGTTTTTTACTTTTTCTAGATCCCATGGCCTGGGAAACTCTACTTTCATGAAATAAAACAATTCATGCAACAATTATCATGTCTCAATCCCAAAGTTCTCTATGATTTTAGTGTAGCCATTACTAAAACTTATTCACCCATGTTTAGGTACCCTAATTCCTATTTATCCTAATCATATGTACCCTAACGTTAGTAATGATGATTATCACTCCTCCATTCCCTTCATAGAGGCACATGATCAGTGGTAATGTAATCCCTAGAGGTGTAATCTTTGAGGTAAATGACATACTATTATTAGTGGGGTTACTTATGATGAATATTTTTCTGTCCTTGCCACATCTCCCCTATATGAGAAAACCCCATCCATATTCGAGCTAAAAGATTTAATACAAGCCAACTCCATATCCTAGTCATACAATGTTAAAATGCATTACAACATCCTCAACACCTGATATTAAACTGTATCCTTATCCTATGTGATGAAAATAGGATCCCCCTTGTTCAATCATCATGGGATTCCAACATCTCCCACACTTTGAGATGAATGTACACCCCTGGGAATAAACCCTAACACCATGTTAGCTTCCACATGTAATCCCCACACAATCCTTCGCCACTGTGGGATGACATACCAGCAATGAGTAGCTTCCATTTATAATCCCCAAACTATCCTCCATACATGTTTGATGAAACTCTTTCCATGGGTATATTCTACATATAAGCCCCACACCGCCCCTCATTGACACCCTTTTGCAAAAAGTGGATCGTTACCACACTATGTTAAACTCCATTGAGTAGTCCTATCACATGAACTTAAACTATGGAATAAAAAATGCGGGTTTTGATCCCTATCTCTTGCATAGGGTTTGTAGGAAATCTCACCAACATAAAATCCCAAAAACATTCAAGCATGAAATCTTCCCTCCTTGGGATACACTAAACCACCTATCCCCATTGGAAAAATAACATGTAACATGCCTTCGGTACCACTCCAAAGATGCCTCATGCATAATATTCCCTCTAAAAGAGGAATAATTTACTAGTTTTAAATATATCCAATGTGTAGACATTCATAGATTTTCCCAATGTGACTACTCTTTTGACTGAATTTTGCTTCCCTATCAAGACATAAGTAGCGTAAATAATTGGTATCCTCCTTGAGATGGAATTGGGAATGTGTTTGAAAAACATGAATTATTCTATGAGGGATACCCATACAGGGAAATGATCTCCAAAGAGGAATCTAGGGATGTAGGAACCAACAAAACATCATCCAATTTTAATCAATAATCATAAATCATTGAGGAAAGTAATAGAAGTCACTCGACTTTGGAATGTGGGAATGTAGGGAAATAGAGAACGTGTTTCATTCCAGCCCTGATGAAAGCATCGGAAATTGAAATGGTGAACCTGATGTGAATTATATTCTACTAAACATAGGTAATAGTATTGTTTTGGGGAACCAATGGATTTTCATGTCACTTGATCAAGATATTAGGTATTAGTTCCCACTGAGAAAGTGGTTGGACCCACCTAAAACTCACATATAGATAGGGGCAGTTAGCATTGGAAATCCCCAATTTGTAACATCATCAACATGGATCCTTCAATACATTAGGAATAAAGGATGATTTTAGGTAATTGGTAATTTATTTCTCTATACTTTTACTAATAGTTGAATTCACATAACTTTCTGGGCTCTAGCTACATGAATCCAATGCACGCATGCCAACAAGAATTGGGTCAGGAGAAACTTTGATGTGGTGATCCTGCATGATTGCACCTCTTCCAAAACTACCACCACACATTCAGCTGCGGGATTCCTACAACCCATATCTTCTTTAGATATTATCTAGAGTAGGGTTCTCAACAACCTAGTGCCCAGGTAGAAGTAGGGGGTCATTCTCACTAGGGATACATCCCTCCAAGCCTTCAAGGAAATGGTTCCTCATTGACACTGCCACCCCCAAGGGTCATGTAGGGGGAAACTACCCCCCATTATGATGTAAAAATGCTTCAGGAGACTCTCCCAAGAGTGATATGACATCACACCTCCATGTGATGAAGGGATAGGGGACATTAGAGCCATGATTTTGATAGAAATCACTTAGGCGATTCCAAAGAGGGCTCACACCAGGTCTCATCAATGCTTGCACTGACCAGATTCATAGGCTGACAAGTAGGAAGACATCATCCTCGCTCTGTCAACCATGGCCTGGAACACTCAACACAGACATCCAGGCTATTCCTTGGGAATATTCTGATTAATGGAATCTTCCACAACTCTCGTGGCCCCTTCCACTTTCAGCATATCCCACAAGATCCCTATAACAAGTGAATGGGGATTTTCCATTTAAATCATAGGATAGAGACTCCATATTCCTCATATGTAGGTTGGGTAGAATCTATCCACAACTGGATCCACCTATAGCGATTACGATCCATCTCATGATCAGTTGTACTAGTGTGGAGGTCCTCCCTGCATCACTTCTAACCAAGGAGGATGTTATAGAAACCATGCCCTTTATTTCATATTCAAACATGATTTATTACCAAAATATTCTCTTAATACAACCTACAAGATCGAGAGGTATACTATCTTATGTAATAAGGAACATTACATAATAACATAAAACATGAAATACACATCTTTGTTGAATGTTTCTTTTACATGATCATAACATTCCATTGTATATAGCATTTCATGGGATAAGCTGAGGACATACACAAGAAAAGGGTGATCTTTAAAGATCGGTAAGGGAATAAACAAGGAATAAAATGTAGAATAAAATACATGTTAGGCAATAGGCATATCAATGGAGCATAGAAGAAACATGAACATAAAGTCATGATATAGCATGATTATCAAAACATGGAAATGTGGAAACAACTTCAAACACTGCATCATTAACATAAAGGAATTAGGTAAACACATGTCCCATCATGGTGGAAAAAAGTACTATAAATGAATCAAGTAAACCTCTATCCCAACATGATTTATCAGGATACTAAACATTACTTGATGCATTGGAGCACTATCAGGGCGCACCCTTCACAATTATTTCAATATCATGCTTAATTATGCCACATAGATCATATAACAAGGATTCAATCAGCATCATCATTTATTACATGATAAATTAATATGGATTACATACATGAAAGTATATAATCAATAATTATATGTTCATAAAGTTTAATACCCCTAATAGATAAATGGTCATGGTATTTACTATATGATGATTTTGGCATAGAAAATAGTGGTGTAATTTCGGCAGCATAATGACATCACGTGGGGACTCATAAAATGGGTTGATGAGAGAGAAAGGGGTATATCATCATTTAGACATGAAATGGGAAGTAAGGGGGTCATGGATCATAATATCCCAAAATATGAAATTGAATTTGAGATGCATAATATAAGATAAATTCTTTAATGGAAATGAGGAGGGATGAATCCCTTATGAAATTTTGGCGTGGTAACAGGTGTACATGGGACGGATTAATGAGAGTGAAATGGGTATCTCATCATTAAAAAATAATAAGGGAATTATGGGGGAGGTGTGAAAAATACCCTATATTTTTTAGTTGAAAAATAAAAGGGTATAACAATATAAGGAAACATTGACAAAAATTAGAAAGGAAGGAATGTGAGAATCCCTTACTTGGATGTGTGATCCCAAAGGCTTAAGATAGGATTCTTGGGAGCTTGGGGTTCCTTGGGAGGAATCTAGGGAGCAGAGAGAAGAGTGAGGATGAGCTTCAAGGAGTTTTTGTGAAGAGGAATAGGTTCTTGGGTGGGTATATATAGAAAAGGAGGGGGAATTCTTTATTTTTTAGGTTTTAGATGCTACATGCTAAAATATTCAAAACCACAAACCAAACCATTATTTTTTCCTCGGTTTCTGGAAAAGGGGAGTGGAAAAAAATATTTTATAATTCCAAGGTCCTATGTAATTAAAATATTAGCCTTGATTATGTGGAGGTGAGTCACACCTGCAAGGAAATGAATTTAAAATCATTAAATATATTATAAATCATGGAGGATTCACTAAGGCATTATAAAATAGGTCTAATAAATATAAAATCACATAATTTTAAATTTAAAACATATATTTGGGCGAATAACCATTTTATGCTATTTCTTAAATCACTATTGGGTCATTATGATGTCATAAAACACACTATATATTTATATATTATTTAATTTTTACCCGAAAAATCGATTGTCTCAGAATATTATGAAAAATTCACTATTGGATAATTTTGAGGACCTGATTCCAAAAATAATATTTATTTTATCTAAATAAGTTTCTATATATGTGAATTGTTTCTTTTAAAATGAGAACCACCATTTATTGAAAATTTATGGGTTTTGACTAAAACTGTTTTTAAACCTTAATAAAAATTACACTTGACTTCATAAAAATTATATAATAATTTATTATTAATAAAATTAATTTGACAATAATATTTTATTAAAATATTATTTATTTCCAAAATTCATTAATTCTTTAAAATAAATTTATTAATTAAAAAAATACACTTTCTGTTTTATCATATAAAAATATAACTCTTATCAAACTGATTTCATAATCATTTATAGATAAGGAATTGATATGATCATCATTTATAATAATTGTTTTTATAATATTATTAATAAAGACAATAATTTATGTATTTCTAAAAAGTAAGATTTTTACCCAAAAAATATATTTATCAAATTCATCATTTTTTTATGAAATACTATTCCCATAAATTAATTGGTGGAATTTGACTTTTATTTATAAAAAAAAGGATTTCACTATAAGTAACTAATACCTTGTGACATAATTGCTTATAACACCCGCATAAGACCTAAGGGTGAGATGTGCAATGGTAACAGACTCTTGGGGTGGCTCGGACAGCATCACTCGGGAGGTAATAAATATTAACATGAACTTCTCCCATAGAACATTTTGTTCAAGCATAATGTGTTGAATCTTATATTAGGATGGGTCTACAGAAAATTCCAGTGATGATACCTCCTTTTTGAGCTCCAACAAATGATCTTTGTACAACCTGATTCTACTGAATGCGGTTATTATCTCATTTTTCTTTGTCAAAATGGTTTTTTAAACCCATATATTTATATTGGTTGTGAAATAACTATTCATCTTCTATATCATCAATGATAATGATACTTAATGATAATTTAAAATCAATTGGATATAATAAAATAAAAGGATTTCATGTGTTTTCTATATCCATAAGAAATAAAAAAGAAAGGCATTTTTATATATAAATATTCAGTTTGTTACAAACTTACCCCCTTATAAAATTTTACCCTCAAAATTTCAATTTCCCCAAAAAAAATATGAGGGTAACTCTACATCATCACTTCCTATGGTTATGGTGTTTCCTCTTTGAACTTTTGGTTTCTCCACAATACTTTGATGAGGGGAATTGTATTATTTCATAAAATGTTTTCTCTATGATCTAAGATCTTCATAGAATTCTCTTAATATGATAGATCATTATTCAATGGTACCACCTCTAGATTGAGTGGTCTAGTATGTACTTCATTAAGAGTGATACATAGAAGACATCAGACACTAGAGATAGGTTCGATGGTAGTGATAGTCGATAGGTCACTGCTCCGATTTGATCAAGGATCTCAAAAGGGATGATGTGCCTTGGAATAAGCTTTCCATTATTCCTGAATCTCATAAATATATTCCATTGAGATATGTGGAGCAATAACATGTCTCCAACATCAAACTCTAGGTCTTATCGATGACTATCATCACAACTCTTTTGTCAACTCTGGCTAGCTTCACTATGCTGCTTTATGGTCTTAACATTATTAACCATTTCTTCCACCATTTCTAGATCTAGAAGTTTTCATTCCCCAACAAATTTTCTACATGCGGGTGTTCTACACCACTTCCCATAAAGGGCTTCATAAAGATCCATTTGGATTCATGAGTGGAAACTATTGTCGTAAGATAACTGAATCAGAGGAAGATGTTGATTCGATCCACCTTTGAATTATATTGAGAATGCTCTCAAAATATCCTCAAGTGTTTGGATATTCCTCTCATATTTTCCATCAGTTTGAGTATGATAAGTCGTACTGAAGTTCAGATCAATATTTAGAGCATGTTGGAGACTCTTCTAGAACACAAAGATGAATCTTGGATCTGGATCGAATACAATCGATAGTGGTACACTATGCAGACTTACCACTTCTATGATTTATATCCATTCCAATTTATCCAATGACATATCCTCTCGAATTGCAATGAAGTGTGAGGTCTTTGTAAGATGAACCACAACAACCCAGATATCATTATTTCTTTTGTCTATCTTCTAAATATCAGTGACAAAGTCCATGGTTATGTTCTCCTATTTCTATGTTGGTATTGTTAATGGTTGCATCATACCCTTAGAATTCCTCCTCTCAACCATCACTTGTTTACATACCAGAAACTTTGATGTATATTTTCAAATTTCATTCTTCAAGTTGTCCCACCAATAATACTCTTAGATATTATGATACATCTTTGTGTTTCCTAGGTTAATGGAGAAATTAAAACTATTTGAATCATCCAAAAGTTATTTCTTTAAATATGGATTTTATGGAACACATAGCCATGACCCAAATCTTATAATTCCATCTTGATTAACATTTAACACTGAGGATTTCTCTTTTATGATAGATCCCACTTTCTTCTGATTTCCCATATCATCTTTTTGAGCATCCCTTAACCTTTCCAAAAGATACGATTGAGAAATAATTTGTTAAAGGATTTGTGATGTTCTTTTCTTTATGATTCCCATGTCCATCATTATCAAATATAAGAAGATTGGATCCTTCTCAATTATCATCCATGATAGAATCTCTGGTTGCTTTCCACTTAGAGAATCTTCCACCTTATACTTTTTCCTAGGGTGGTAATGGATTGAGCAGTCATAATCCTTGATGATCTATAACCATCTTCGTTGGTGCATGTTCAGATCTTTCTATGTTAATATATATTTGTGAATTTTTTGATCCATATATATTTCAAACTTTTCCGCAAAAAGATAATTCCACCATATTTTCCACACAAATATCACCACTTCCAACTCCATATCATGTGTGGGATAGTTTTTCTCAGGAATTTTCAACTACCTCGAGGCATAGGTGATGACTTTGTCATTCAGTATCAACACATAGCCCATGAAATTCTTCGAAGCATCACTAAATATTATGAAAATATCCCCAATTTTAGGTAGTGTGATCACAGGGGTATTGATAAGCCAGTTTTTCACATACATGAATCTTTCTTCACATTCATCATTTCAAGAAAACATGACTGCCTTCCAAATTATCTTTGTAAGAGGGTTTGAAAATAGTGATAAATTTCTCACAAATCTATGCTAATATCCAACTAACCCCTAGAAGATATGGATATCTTTCACAGATTTAGGCCTCGACCAAACCTCAATATATTTTGTTTTGGAAGGATCCATAGATATCCAATTGCTATTTATTATATTCCCAAATAATGATACTTCTTTTAACCTGAACTGACACTTTATGTGATTTTCATAGATCTTATCCTTTCACAAGGTCTCTAGTATAGTTGTTAGATTCTCCCCATACTCATCCTTGGTTTTGGAGTATATTATAATATCATCTATAAACACTTCCATGAATTTTTTGAGGTAATATTTGAAGACTCTACTTATCATGTCCATGATGATTTCAACTACATTAGTGAGTACAAGAATCCATTACTATGAATTCATAGTGCTCGTACATTTCATTAAAAGTAGTCTTGGGGATATCCTACTTCTATACCCTTACATGGTAATATCACAACCGTAGATCCACCTTGGAGAAGTATTGTGCTCCACGTAGCTGATCGAACAATTCATCAATTCGTGGAAAAGGATACATGTCTTTATCGTGATTTTGTTGAGCTCACGATAATCTATGAAAAGGAGGATTAAACCATACTTCTTATTGATGAAGAGGACTGGTTCACCCTATGGTGAAGCAATTGGTCTTATAAACCCTTTATCCAGATTCTCTTATAGTTGTTTCTTTAGCTCCTCAAGCTCCAAAATATCCATTCTATATATATTCTTGTATATTGGAAAATACTTAGTTATAATATCATTCAGGAATTCAACATCTCTTCTAAGAGAAAGACCAGCCAATTCCATAGAAAATACATCAACAGATTCCCTTACAGTAAGAATGACTTTTACGATGGTTCCTTATATAGAAAAAATCATTTGAGAAAGATACATGTGCTCATAGGGAAGTAATATCCATGTTTGAGATGATAGTGTTAAATAAGATTCATCCTCATCCTTGCACTTGTACAGAATTGGGGGTCTATTCACCATATGGAGAGCTATTTCCCTCTCATGACAATTTATGTTGGCTCTATATAGGGAAATCCAATCCATGCCATGAATTGCATAAAATTACACTAAGGTAAGTATGATGAGGTTTTTCAGGAAGTTCAATACACAGATTGTGATAGGGGAGGAGTTATATTCATGAGATGCAATAATTTACCCATTTTCCATTTTCACCAATATCTCTACTTCCATTCTTTTTTGTGATATTTGTAATATTATACTAAACATTGGGGATATAAAATAATGGGTAGAACCATAATCAAAAAATATGTTCACTATTATTTAATGAATAACTAGCATACCTATCACCAATTTGTTTTTGGGATTTTCTTCAGTGGTAGTGATGAATAAAGCTCACCCTAGCTGCCTTGGTGGTTGTTGGTTGCCTTTGAAAACCCTTGGCTCAGTGAATTGGTTCACAAAGTGACATGGTTATTTTTATTTGTAGAAATGAACAAATAATTGCGGATAGAATGGTGTGTTCCTTTACTTAGTCATAGTAGCAAGTTTTTCTTATCAGCAATCACTGGTTTGGTGACTTTCCTTCCTGCACCTAAAGCATTTCCTCGTCCCCTTCAGGAAATTTCCATGGTGCGTCTTTCCACACCTTTGGAAAGTGAGTTGCTAAAATTTATTAGCACCATTGGATTTATCAATCAGACCTACAAAATTAAAGTCCAATTTCCACTTCATATACCCATGATACCCTATAGATTCTCCAATCTCCAACTCTACTTTGAGGCCACATCAGACAATCTCCTCAGATCTGTCAAAGTTACAGATCGCTAGGGATTCCATTAGGCTATGTTTTATCCCATCAAAGAAGAGTTAAATATTTAATTTGGTGGTAAAAACCAAATCATTGGCATATTGTTCTAGTATGGTTATGTTTTCCTTATACCCACAATCGATTCATCGCCCTTTTTCTTGAGTGCAAGAAAATCTATTTCCATTTTAAGATAGAGGGTACGGGGAAAATAGTTATCAAAAAACATTTTATGCAAATCCGTCCATCCAATCCCCTCGATCTCTTCCTCAGGCTTCATATTTTTTATCAATGTATACCATTGATCATCTTCACCTTCCATACAATAAGCATCCATAAGAACCTTCTCTTGTTCTGAACATTGAAGGATGGAGAACATCTTCTCAACAGAGTTGATCCATTGTTTGATGATTAAGGGATCAGATGATCCGTTGAAAGTAGGAGGACTTTGTCTCATGAAGCTCTATGTAGTGACTTGTTCTTTCTTAGGGGGGTGGATGTTTCTCTTGACCCATATTTCTATTCAAAACATGAGTTAACTGTGAGAGTATCATGAAAAATATTGTGATTCCCACTCCCATCAGATTGCGCATCTCATTAGAAAAATCATCACATTGATCTTCACATTGGTCATTGGACCGATTCCTCCTATTACCGACCATTATCTAGAATAAAAGGAAAATTAGGGGTAAGTATTTTAAACTATTAAACACAAAAAGGTGGATCCAATGAAAAAAATGGATAACTTAGAAATTACATTTATTTTCATAACTTATCAATTTCTAGGATTCAATCTATGTTATCCGTGATCTATTTCCTAACATATATTCTTATTGAATTTTTTTGTTCCATTAATAATGGTTCATACTATGGTTATGAATTTACAATATAATATCCCATGTGAGTGTCAAACTAAGAGTGTATCAAGGCTGGTTTTCGTGCACCAGTTCACATTCGAGTCTATCTCAAAGTAGTGTTTTTGGGTTTTACCCCAAGATACTTTTGTTCCAGTGCACCTCTACTTGTTCGTATCCAGACAATGGTATATTTTCTGCATAAACCACTTAATCTATACTAACCAAATTTTAGGTATTATTTTCTTATACTTAGACTTATCCCAAAGTATTTGACTAGAGTTTTCTTATCCTAACCCCTAAAATAACTAAACCTATCCATTGACACCAACTATAAAAACCTTGCCTTTTAATTCATATTTAAACATAATTTATTCCATTACTTTTCTCTTAATACTACCCATAATATTGATAGGTCTAGTGTATTGGGAAATTAAGAACATTACATAAAACCTTAAAACATGAAATACACATCTTAATTTAAAACTTCTTTTACATGACCATAACATACCTTCGTACTTAGCATTGAATGGGATAAGATGAAGACATACATAAGAAAAGGGTGAGATATAAAGACCAGTAGGGGAGTAAATAATTCATATCATGATGAATAAAATACATTTTAGGAAATAGGAATATCAATGGAGCATAAGAGAGACATAAACATAAAGGCATGATATATCATGATTGTCATAAAATGGAAATGTGAAAATAACTTAAATCACTGAATCATTAACAAAAGGGAATAAGGTAAACCCATGTCCCAACATGGTGGAAAAAAATACTATATAGGAATCCGATAAACCCCTATGCCAACATGAAGTATCATGACACTAAAAATTACTCAATGCATTGGAGTGCTATCAGGGCGCACCCTTCACAATCATTTCAATCTCACGCTTAAGTATGCCAAAAAGATTATATAACATGGATTCATTCAACGTCATAATTTATTCCATGATAAATTAATGTGTAATACATACATGAAATTATATAATCAAGAATTTTATGTGAAAAAGGTGAATAACTCTATTGAGAAAAGGGCATGGTATTCACTACTTTATGTTTTTTGCATAAAAAGTGTGGTTTAATTTTGGCAGCATAATAGCATCGCATGGGGATTTATATAATGGGATGATGAGTGAGAAAGGGGTATCTAATAGTTGAGTCATGAAATGGGTAGTAAGGGGGTCATGGAGAATAATATCCCAATATATTATATGCAATTTTATATGCATAATATAAAAGAAATGCTTGAATGAAAGTGAGGATAGAAAACCCCCTTACAGAATTTTAGCATGGAAACATGTGTATGTGGGAGAGATTAATGAGGGTGAAAGGGTTTTATCATATTTGAAAAATATTAAGGTAAGTATGGGGGAGGTTAAAAAACAAACCCCATCATTTTTTATTTAAAAATAAAATGATATAACAATATAAGGAAACTTGGACAAAATGAGAAAGGAAGGAAAGTGAGGATCCCCTACTTGGATGTGTGATCCCAAAGTATTAGGATAGGCTTATTGAGAGTTTGGGGGCACATTGGGAGGACTATAGATAGTGGAGAGCTGATTGAGTATGAGATTAAGAGAGTTTGATTGAAGAAGAATGGGTTCTTGGGTGGGTTTATATTTTAAAGGAGGGGGAATTCATTATTTTTTAGATTTTAGAAAATACACACTGAAATATTCAAAACTACAATAAAACCATTGGTTTTTTCCCATGGTTTATTTTCAAGGGGAGTATAAAACATTATTTTTTAAGTACAAGGGCTGAAGACATTAAAATATTAGCATTACTTATGTGGAAGTGTGTCACACCCTCAAGGAAATGAATTTAAAATCATAAAATATATTATACATTTAGAAGAATTGACTAAGGCATTATAAAATAAGTAAAATATTCTAAAATAAAATTATTTTAAATTTAAAACATATATTTTCTATGGGATCCATTTTATGTAATTTTTTACATCTCTATTGGGCCATTATGATGACACAGAACACACTATATATTTATATATTACTTAATTTTTAACCAAAAAATATTGATGTCACAAAAAATTATGAAAAAATTAACCATTTGATAATTTCAACATCCTGATTCCAAAAATAAAATTTATTTTATTTAAATAATTATCTAAATAATTGAATTTTCACTTTGAAAATGGAAACTGACATTTATTAAAAATTTACGGGTTTTGACAAAAACAATTTCTAAATATGAATGAAAATTACACTTGAATTCATAAAAATTATGTACTATTTTATTATTAATAAAATTTATTTTATAATAATATTTTATTAAAATATTATTTATTTCAAAAAATTCATTAATTCCTTGAAATAAATTCTTTAATTAAAAAAATGTACTTTTTGTTTTTTCGTAAAAAAATATTACTCTATTCAAACTGATTTCTTAATCATTTGAAGATATGGAATTGATATAATCACCATTTATAAAAAAGGAGTTGATAATATATTTAATAAAAACCTTAATGTATATATTTATCAAAAGTACCATTTTTACCCAAAAATATATATATATCAAATTCGTCATTTTTTAAGAAAGACTATTCTAAAAAATGAATTGGTGGAATAAGAATTTTATTTATAAATGGGATTACACAATAAGTAACTAATACCTTGTTACATAACCCATTATAACTTCCATATAGGACCTAAGGGTAAGGTTTTTGATAGTGACTGGCTCTGGGGTGGCTCAGACAACATCGCTTTTGTGGTAATCTCTATTAACATGGACTTTTCCTATATGTCATAATGTTCAACCTTAACATGTTGAAGCTCGGCTTGGGATTGGTCAAGAGAAAATACCAGTGACACTACCTACTTTATGATATCTAAAAAATGATATTTTTACAGCCTGAGTCTAGTGGATGAGGTCATTATCTCCTTTTTATGTGTTGAAAAAAAATTAATACCATATATTTATATTAGTTGTGTGATCATTGTTCAATGGATATATCATCAACAGTAATGATAGTTAACGGTCAATTAAAATCAATTGGATATAAGAAAAAAAAGGTTGGAATGTGTTTTATATATCCCTATGAAATTAAATGAAATGAGATTTTATTCATAAATGTTTGGGTCGTTACATAGGTCCTCCCCACACCACCATCAATCATCACGGAGGAGCTCCCCATGCCACTGTAAACCAAAGTAGAGGCCCTCCCTACTCCATCAACATCCAGTATGGAGGTCATCCATATGCTCTCACCAATCAACACGGAGGTCCTCCCCATGTTCCAACCAATCAAAGCATAGGTCCTACCTAAACCATCAATATCCAATATAGTGTTCCTCACAGTTCTACCACTTCCATTCAACATAGAGGTCCTCCCTCTGTCACCGCCAAACAAAGAGGAGGTCATGCCCACACTCTATTAATGTAGAGGACCTCTCTGATCCATGACTAACCATCATAGAGTCCCTCCCAATTCCAAATACATTCCCTATCCTAAAAAAATATCTCAGGGAAGGAGGTATAACACCTACCATCAATGGTGGAACTCTATGAACCATCTTGTTATCATCGACCTCTAAAATTCTGAGGCAATAGATGACTTAATGAGGGAATATTTGACTCAACTGCAAGATCCTTGGGAATAATCCCAACAATTGAGGCTTACCATTTTGAATGTTGAGTTCTAAAAGATACATATATCTCTCTACATGTACCTACAGGTGGAGGATGTTCTAGGCCCTTCTTTGGAGTTGTAGTGAATCCATATCTACCACAGCCAGTTTCCCTATACCGCCTCCGTATATGAAGTTTGAGAGATTTCTGAAGGACCCCAGAACACCCTGAGAGGGGATGGATGAATAATGGTGACAAATTTTCTATAAAATGGATGGATCTTGTTCCCACTTTGGTAGTAACATGTTAAACCAATCTGATGAGAATGAATAGTAAACAAATAATAACATAAAAAGAGACACCACAACAATTTTTTATGGTTCACCACTAAGGGATAGTCCAAGTAGAATATGCCAACATTGTTTCTACCATACCTAAATACACTAGACTTCAATATTTTTGGTGTAAAAAAGTTTAGTAATAATCAATCTCTCATAGGAACACTTCCTTTACAATATTTTAGGCATAGTGCACTGTGTCCCACGAAACACTTTAGTCAACTCCCCCAAGCTCACTACCATAGGAGGAATCCAAACACTATTTATAGACTTGTAGTTACCTTCATCTTCATTATAGATAAAATCATCTTCTGTAGATAGATGATCTATTGAATTTGCACTTCTATCTATATATGTATTCCACTTTTCCTCATAATGATAGTTTGTGAACTGTTCCTCCATGAATTGGACTACTTCCTCAGCGTACCACTTCTTTGTACCACCTCCACATACCACATTCATGACCACCTCTTCTTAATGCTTCTTCTTCTATGGAATTTCTTCATATGTGAACTGCTTCTTCTTCATAGACCAACTCTTCTTCTGTGAATCATCCTTGCTTTGAGGATGAGTTCTTCATCTGCGGACTGCCTCACCACTATGAACCATTTTCCTTTATAGTCTATTATTCCCCCACATAACCTCTTCTGGGAACTGCATTTTTAGAAATCTTCTCTTTTCATGGAATCCTCCCTCGCAAACCATTTCCTTTGTGGATTATTTTTCTCACGAACCACTTCAAACATCAGTGAATTAGCCTCAGATAATATATATTTTCATATCAAAATTTCTCTATGTAATGTAGGGATTAGTTCTCCTTATATAAGAAAATATATCAAAAAATATATCTAATCCATTTTTCATAAACATTCTATAGGGCATAGCCTTCCCCACATTCTGCTCCTTTCATGAACCATTCTTCCCTACGCGGTCTGATTGTCACCTCTCTCCCTTTGCGGCTTCAAAAATCATTGCCTCATTTAAAAAAATAATGATCCATCCCAATAACCATTTTCCTTCCACATATTTCGAACCTCTCCATATACAATATCCCTCCCATGATCCTTTTTTCTTCATGGACCACGTAGCACTACTACATGGAAATCCTGCCTTTTCTGTTTTTCCTCGCAATTCCGCATACCATCTGTGTGGTCCATGAACTTTTCTTTCCGATTTTAATACTATTCACTCCATTATAGAAATCCTTCCATTTAAAAAAACAAAATATCAATTTTTAGACCCAAAAATTTGGCAAACACGGGGAAACTGTTCCACCTTAAACACCTTCTTCGACCTTCACTATAACATCACTTGTATTTTAAACTCCTTGATTAGCACTGTGTGGATTGAAAACAAATACAAACCATACACTAGTTCTAGAAAATAACACCCTTGATTACCATAAAATTATGTTTTGGGATGATACCCTTGAATGATGGGGATAAATACACTAATCCATAGATTGATTTTTTTTCCCTTTTAGATGCCACAGTGGTGAACACCTCGTCCTATATAAAGATGATCTTGAAACTGGCTCCACCTCCAATAGACATCCCAGTGTGAAGTGGGTATTTAAACTATGAAAAACTCTCCATTATATTATATTAGTCATAAAGTAAATCTATATTGGTTTTGAAACCCATATCTCATCATATTATAATAGGGTCTTAGGTTGACCAAGGGAAGAACCCTTCTTCTGAGCAAGAGGGCATGTGGAAGGTTATGGCCACCAACTAACTATCAGTGGTGTCATGGCTACCTATAAATCTATAAATTGGAGTACCAGAGTCCCTTATAGATGACCAGGTAATGTGTTTCTAATAGATCTTCTAGATTATGTATCACCACCTCTCTGATCGATATTTGATCTATACATAGATCCATTATCACCTGGATGTCGCCAACCAAAAATCTAAAAATTTTGAGATCACATATTTCATAATTTATCAATGATCTGAGTCAAATTTTTACCACTCAACTCTCCAAAAAACATTTTTATAAAGGCTCACTATGCTCTTCCATATTATATAGGAGGTGTCTCTACATGTACATATTAAAGGCTGGAGAAAATATTAAATTATCTATTTTATCCCTATATTATGATAGTTCATCCAATCCGTCGATGGTGAAAATTCTCGTATGGATAATACTATTGTGAATATGGTCATTATAATACCATTAGGGTCTCATAGAAATAGGTCTAGCTGTGTACAACATGATAGGAAATACCCACATCATGGGGCATCAAAATACCAAGAAGACCCTCGGGTAGGTTTCCTCACCCATTAGAAAAGATATGAACTAGGAATAAAATCCCATTTTATGAGTCATTTCTAGTAAAACATCACTATGTTAACAAGTGGAAGGGATATTTCAAACATTTCAATCCATCTGATATTGCACCAAAAGAAGAGATAAAATCCATAGCTGCCACCTTTCTCCAGTAGCTTAAGGAACATAAAATTCTCATCCCGGACATCATCATTGAGAAGTGCCCAGATTATACAAACTCCTTTATAAAACCCATCTCTCCTCTATTAGGGAAACTATTCCTCCTTGTCCAGATTCCCCAGTTTGAACTTGTTGGACCTGTATATCTAATTAGGGAAGATTCTATAGGATATGGAAAGAGACTTATATATGATTCATCAACCCCATTTGAGAAGCATGATTTTCCTCCTCATGATCAAGGTTGTTTCAGTCTTCTATTTGATTGTATTGGTGGCTAAATACCTGTTCTAGGATGATGTGATAGATTCTCTCATCACTCAATTTGATGACCTAGAAACACAACATTTTTCAATCCTTCATGACATAAATCCATACCCAACATGTTTATATAGAGTCTGAGCACCCCTAGAGTTTGGTAACACTATATTCACCATATTTAATGGGTTGGTTTAATAGCTATATCATATGGGCCACTTCACCTCCTGGTGTAACCATATATTGGGGACCCTAATAGAAAGAGGCTCCCAAGATTTGATGCTTCATTCACAATCTAGAAGGGGATGTGTTTATCTTGTAAAACTAGCTTCCCATAAGGTTCATTGCTGGTTTGGAGGATTTATGATGATAGTTCTTATATCAAGTTATCTCCACCATTATCAAGAGAATCACCACTAACCTCTTAAACTAAAATAATATTCTCTATGAGTGACTTGATGATTTGTCTCTTGGTGAAAAGGCATCATGTGCTCACTATATTACCATTATATAAGGAATAGTTTCTCATGATGTGCATCATGAATTTCAGGAATGATCCAGTCCCTACCCTCATATCCTTAAACTAACCTGGTGGATTTCTAGAGTTCCTTGAAAAGGGTTACTACCTGGAAGAATCCTTGCAGTAGTCTATAAAATATTCATGACCATTACCCCTTCCAGCTTCAGCGAGAATACCTATAAAATTTTAGACAACCACTACTATTATCATAAAGGTTCCTAGGTTGGTACACCTACTAGAAAATTTTTTGAATGAACCTCACTGATTTCATCCCTACCAAGTGTAGTCTCTCCCATCATATCCCTTCCAAGCATAGCCTCACCAAGTGTATCCACCTCGATTAGAAAATGTGGCTCTATAACCCCAAAAAGTCTATGCTTTGAGGGAACATTTTCCATAAATAAGAAATATAAAATACTCCATCATGGATTTAAAGTTCCTAGGGTATTCCATATGTGCCTTGTTGAAGGGGATTATGAAATTTCTAGAGTGCACGAGACCCTAGGAGGATGGGCTTACCAATTATCTCAATCACTTACCATATCATAGGATCCTCATACACACCATCAAAGAATTGTATTTATTCAAATATTGGCTCCAAAACCATGTGGACCATGGATTATTAATGTTGGGATATGTTCCAGAATAGATTATATAGGTCTCTACTAACATTGAGAGTCATTTTTTAGGCTCTAGAAAGTTGTAGTAGGTTATCAATTGGATGGAATATAAGTATGATGATTGATTGGATCGAAAGGAAGTATCTTTCACTCATGGTATCATCTGTGATATCTTGGGGAATAAAAAACATTCTTTGGTGGTTGTTCATACTCTTACAGCTAACTCCACAATGTCATTATATCTCTTCATGTATCGGGAGAAAAAGCACCCAAGGTGTAAGGGAAATCAGAGTCCCCTTTTGTTGTTGAAGCTATCTCATACACTTAAAGACTGTATGCCTCATGAGTTAGGAGATATTACTAGGGTTTATTTAACCATATAATACTCTACTAATGATGATAAATAGTACACCTCTATGAATTTATTAAAGACAGCAGGCTGATTCATAATAGTTGATGGTGAGGAATTCCATGTAAACACATCAAGTTCCTCTGGAAAACATCATCGAAGGAGATCTGGAAGACATTCTATCCACCAAAATACTTAGGTTAGCAACTCAAACTAATAAATTCATGATACTAAGATCAGAAATCAATTCTTATTTAGATATAACCAAGAATGGTCTACCTAGTTTACACCATCAGGTATGCCTCCCCCACAAACTGTGTTAGTTCACTTTATAGGTCATCTCTGACCACGTCATCATCAGCTGTGTCCAGCCAAATCCAAACTTCATCTAATTTATATTTAGAAAATATTTTCTCAAATTATTCCATCTATCCAAAAATAGAATATTTTAATCACCTTATATACCCTAATGGTTTATCCCGTAGCATCTTCCTAACCCTTTGAAAAGGGTTGACCCCCTATAGGCCATAATAGTCCCCTGGGATGGAAGTATGATGTGATGAAGCACCTCTCTATCATACTGATAATAATTTTGATCCTCTAGGATATCATATTAAGATAATAAATATGTTACTCCCATAAAAAATATTTGAAACTTACCCTCTAGTTTTACGATTATGTACATACCGTTGAGTCATACAATGAAGACAAGGCTATGAAATAGAGATGTTGAACCATCATCTCATTTTCATGATAAAAATAGGGTGTTGTCATGAATGGGAACATATGACCATTGTTCATTATTTTATAATTCAATGGTTTGGAGATCCACCATTACCTAGTGGATTCTAGAACTAGGATCAACCTCATCCTATCCTAAGTGATCCATAAGCTGAGACTCATTGAGGAAGAAATAACTCCCTCCAACTTCACAATTCAGGGTTATGCTATGTCTGAATAGAAACCATAATGCAATATTCAGCTAAATTATTAGTATAGTATCCTAGTATCAAGCACTAAATTCATGGTAGTATCACAGTATACTACCTACAATGCACTGATGGGAAGACCATGGATTTATTTTCATGTAGATGTCCCCTTTTTGTAACACTAGTGCCTCAAATACTCCCTCAATGGTTGAGTTGGGGTACTCCAGGGTGATGTGTCTCA
Source organism: Viscum album (assembly GCA_963277665.1). Lineage (NCBI taxonomy): Eukaryota > Viridiplantae > Streptophyta > Magnoliopsida > Santalales > Viscaceae > Viscum > Viscum album. The sequence goes on along the minus strand of OY728159.1, from coordinate 18,662,893 downwards.
CTTTCACCACATTTTTACCTATTATCTAGATTTAGAGTACTATAAAAGTTAGGTAAAAGGGGTTCATGAAGATTTGGATGAGCACATCAATACTCCCAATTATTGTGTGATCACTTAAGTTATCCCATGGGTATACACCAATGAAATATTATTTCTCTTGATTCAATAGTTGGAGACCACAACATTGGACCTCATAGGTTTTTACTTTGTCTCCAAGAATAATGGTTTGGAGTTACAAAAAAAAGTATCACCTTAAAATTACCTCATTCTGCTACACGAGTTATGCCCGAATCATATTGAAAGACCATACTACTTTTATGTATCAAGAAGTATACCCCATGTCCACCAATCCACAAAATTTCTACATGTTCAAAAAAGAAGGGCTGACATGACTGAGATAGATTCATCACCATTTCTTCAATATCAAGGTTAGACCTCATGGTCAAATACCAAATGGAATTGTCTTGAAAACTTCTTTCTCCATAGTCTCATGTAGAGCGAACCCCTCATTGAGGATTCATGATCTAGGGATTGTGCTTCCCTTGAGTTGGTTGTCATGGAAGAGATACATCCTCCCTCTTATTCTTTTATATTAGATGATGAATAGCATTTTGAATATCCTCCGTGTTTATTGGAAGAGGGTTTCTCTACCACCTTTGATGAGTTAAATTTGGTGAACCTTGGTACTGAGGAGGATTTTAGTCCAACACTAATCAGTAAATACATTTCTCCATAGGTGAAGTTATAGTATGTGGCCTTCTTGAAAGAAAAAACTGATGTGTATTTTCATGGAACTATTATGAGATGATAGGGTTAGAACCTTGGGTCATCATTTCCGTTCTTGGCCTCCCACTGACTCATCGTAGGTTCAAGTACCTTGCAAGAAGATTCACCCCTCTCATAGTGTTATGGTTGAGGCTGATGTTGGAAAGATTATCAAATCCTACTTCTTTATTGAAGTAAAGTACCCTGGATGTCTATCCAAAATTGTCCCATTCAGTTAATGAATGATTATATCGGTGTTTAAATAAACTTCTATGACCTCGACCTCCATTTTACAAAAGATGATTATTACCTTCCAGTGATAGATTTTTTGATTGATTCTATAGAAGTGTTCCAGGACCTCTCCTTCATGGATGTATATTCTAGGTATGATCAGATCTAGATGGACCCTGAGGATGATGATTCCACCACCATCAAGTTTCTCCAAGGTATTCTCTTCTATAAATTTATGCCTTCTGGCTTGAATAATGATGGAGCCACTTATCAATGTTCCATTCGCCACGTATTCAAGACAATCCTTATGAAACAGGTGTATTTATATGTGTATGAATTAGTGGTTAAGTCCCATGAGAGTTATAATTATATCAAATACCTTGATAATGTTTTTAGATTACTCCCCTCCAAACACTTGAAGATGAACCCATTCATGTGTCCATTCAGGGTTTCTTTTGGGAAGTTTCTTGGATTTGTTATAAGATACAAAAGCATTAATATTTACCCAAAGATGATCAAAACCATCATCTAGATTCCTCCTCGAGAAATAACTAGTAATTACAAGGTCTTCAAGGCCACTTAGCCTATATATACTGATTTATCACAAATTTGGTCAAAATGTGTAATCCCTTCTTAATGCTCATTATGTAAGGCACTATTTACCAGTGGGATGAGGAGTGAAAAAATTCCACTGAGGATATCAATTAGTACTTTCTACAGCCTTTGGTTCTGATGCCAAGCATCTCATGAAAGGCTTTGGTCCTCTACATTACCACTCTGGAATGGTCATTCAATTCCTTCCATTCCTAGAAAAATAATGAGGGAAGTAAAAAATATCCAATACAATCTTATCCACATTCTCCCCCAAAACCAAGACCAGATACTCCCCCATTGAGGATAGTTTCCTCACATATGTTTTTACAAGGCATAAGTTGTGACACTATTTTTAGTATCATGAATTATAGTTTGTGTCTTGAGTAGGAACATGGAATTATATCCTAAATTTCCTCAGACTGAGGATATGGTTGACATGTTGGAAGGTAAACCTCAAGTGGTTTAACATATGTTATTTCCTATTAAAGGCTATCAATGGTCAGACATTTGAGGACTTTCAGGCCACACATCCATCTCCTGAAAAACTTCTCACGTATGTTTATTTCATAGATGTAGATACTATTTTTGTGGAATACATTTTGATGGAGCCTCCGGGAGCCCAACAGATGGAAAACTTAAAGATCCCAAGCTCAACATGGTAGGTCTGGGGATTATCTTTATCGCCTTAGAATTGATTTTATTATCATACTCATTCTTATTGTTAGAAGGCTGCACCAAAAATGAGTTAGAGTATCATGTCCTTATTACTGGTCTTGAGATATCCTTCTACATTGATTCCCCCTATTTAAATGTGATGGGAGACTACAAGAAAATCATCAAACTAATCAAGGGTAACTATATCATCGGTAATAATGAGCTTGTGCCTCAATTGGAATACACCCATCAGTTGATGGTCCAGTTCCCTTCCCATTCCAAGGTGACTTATATCCCCTAGATTCAAAATGGTCGAGCTAGTGTATTGTAAATACTAGTTGAATATCTCACAAAACCAAACAAGTGTGACCTACTTATTCATGTGCAACATTGGAGGATCATTTCCTCTAACACATTATGTTATGGAAACCAATAGGTAAACCGACTCGCTATCAGTACTTTATAACCAAGGCTCTTAGGTCCCCCAATAGTTAAATAAATTATCGATTGGAAAACTTCCTTCATTGAGAATCTCTAGTGTAGAATTTTATTTCCATACCAAGCCATAAAGGAGAGGATTCACTGGTGTTCAATACAGTTTACACTTCCGGGTGGTCCTAACCTAGAGAAAATTCTGTACTAGTTCGGGATTGATAGGATTCTCCTCTATTGTATCCAAGTTGATGAGATACCTTGAGTTATGAAAAAGGACTATGTTGAGTCCTATAGATCCCATAAAGAAATTTTGAATCTATCCCAATAATTTTGGAGTTTGGGTAACTAATGTCCCTCCATGATCCGCAACTAGATTGAGTTCACCAAGAGGTTTCAAGCATGTTAGATCAATGCCAAATTTTATCATCGACCACTGGAGCTTCTCCGAACCCCCAAGTATTCTTTACCAATTTCTGTTTGAGGACTCAATTTTATGGAACCATACCCACCAGTGACAGCTTGACTATGCAGGTTCATCATGACTAAAAATAACTTATTCTTCAAATGGGAATAAGTTGATCCCATCAAGGATGTCAAAACATGATTGATGATTGATTTAGTGATATCCTGCATCATCCATAAATTCAAAATTCATCATGATATTATAAAAAAAATGGCACCAAATTTCAGGAATTGAGTTAAAAAAAAAATTGAACACCATGTATAACATCTAGAACAACCATACTTCTCGCTACCGTGCATATGAAAATGGTTAGATTTAGGAATTAAACAAGATCCTAAATAATATCCTGTATAAAATGGTGGTATTGAAAAAAATAGTTTCCCTATCAAGATCCCAATGCCTTTTGGGACTTAAATATGACAAATCAAAACTCCACCTGAGGGACCACATACTCCCTAGAGTAGGGAATAGAGGTGGTTTTACCCATTTAGGTTTAGATTCAATCTCACAAAATAGTTTTTTATGACCAAGAGATTCTAAATAGAATGATAGATATTAGTGTTGGAATCCCTTGGGGAGAATGAGCTTTAGGAATTGCACAACCTAGAGAGGCATTAGAATAAAATGGTGAGAGTATTTAATAAAAATATTTGACTCCAATCCTTCCTCCAAGGTGACATAGTAATGGCTCTTCGAATGATAATGATACCTAGAAAGAATCCACTAAAATTGGATCCCAAAAGTGAAGGACCTTACATTATCAATAAGGTTTATTCCAGTGGAGAATACTCTTTGATCACCATTGATGGAGAGTGTATCACACCTCCCACCAATGTTAATTTTCTCATGTAGTACATTTCATGAGGAGCCTCATGGTCCAAGTAGTATTACCTTAATCTATTTGCAATGGTTCTGACCACTATAACCTTAAAATAACAAAATCCTTATGATCCAATCTCTATTACTTTAAACTAGAAACAAATACAGGCTAAGCTCTATGAATTTAAACAAGAAGCAACCATAGTCTAAGTTATACAACATTAAACTAAAAATCATAAGGTTCTCAAGCATGATATGTTAAACTATAGACTTACCCTATGCAATTCACATAGGATGACACATATGATGAATATGAGATAAACCAAAAAGGAGAACCTCCTCAGCACATGATGATAAAATATATACTTTCCCCATGTTGTAAGCATGGAATTTTCCTAAACAATCATGAGATTCCACAATTCCCTCATCAGAGAGAGTTTCCCCTATTTCGAGTGTCATTATTCTTCCATTTCATATAGCATCCCAATCTTAACATACATGGATATTACATCATTTTAGATGAATATTTTGTACATTTCAAAAATACAAGCCTAAGGGCCATAATATTATAGTGTCTTTGGAACCATAGAAACAAAATCTTCTATACTGGTGAAAGATATTCAAAATATATCATAAATATCTACACCATTATCACTTCTATTTAAAAACATTATTCATAACCTGGATAAAGGAAACATAAAAAATGGGTGAGATCAGATGCGCAGTAATAGTAAACAAGGAAGATATGTAAGAATAAACACGAACATAGTAGTATGAAAATGTGATCGTAACATTAAGAAATAATACCCAACATATAAAAGGTCATAAATATGAGCTATGGGATAAGGTTTGGCATGTCATAAGACCTGAATCATAAGGAAATAGACAACATGATCCATGAAATCATAACTAAAGAATAAGGAATAGGATTTTTGGAATACATATAAGAATAGGTACTTTTATGTCAAGGCTATCTACCAAGACCATTATAACATGTTAGGCATGGTTTACAACCCATGTACCTAATTTGGGATTTCTCAAGCAACCCATGTACGCACATTCTTTAAGGGTTGGGCTACAACCCATGTACCTTCTTGTTTTTGGTCATGGGTTGTTACCCATGTACCCTCCTTAATTTAGTCTTGGGCTACAACTAGTACACCCTATTTAATTTTGGGATTGGGATACAACCCAAACAACTCTTTCTTTTCAGGATTGGTTTATAACTCATGTACCCTTTGATCTCATATAAAACATATCATTACCCAATCCATTATAAGAAGATATAGGTCCCACCCACCTCATAGTAAAATTATTCACACATGTTCCACAAGATAATAAAACATTCATCATATCATGACCCATAAAAAGATATAGGTCTTACAAACATTGAATCGTAACCCATAAAATGAAATGGGATTCATTAACATTCATCACATAATAAACTATGTTAAATTGATAGGTTTTATAACCATTTCATCAAAGCATAACCAGTGAAAGAGAAAAATATTTCATAAACATATAACCCATGAAAGAGAAAAAAAATTCATACAGACCAAGACATTAAGAATGACCCATTTATAGAAATTATATGAATGGAACCTTTAGAGAATTTATATAAAGTGAATGAGTAACATAAATTGATGTCATATTATATGGAAAATAGTTTTTAAATATCTTTCAAAAACTTTTCTTATGGAAAATATCATTTCTTCTTTGAAAAAAGGCATATTTGTGCATAAAACCATTTAAGAATCATTTTCATAGAAAATAACTTGAAAACATATAGAGAATACTTGAAACCATTTTGGAAATATTTTTCCCAAAAAAATACATTTAATACAATTTCATAAATATTAACATTTTAAAAATGAAAAATGAATCTTCATCGTAATGATGGTGGGTAAATCTGTACATGTCATATAAAGTAAAAAAAAGAACATCCCTTTTGCACTATAAAAAGGATATAAGGAATGCATTGTTTGAAAAGAAAAAAAATGTTACCTTGAAGATATTGGTAAAATAAAATAATTGTGAAAATTTATTTAAAAGATTATATGATAATGGTATAATATTCATGGAAACCCTTTTTAGAAAACATAGATTCCCGACCGAAGAGAAGTTAATGTTGGGATTTTCTAAAAACACTTTCTTAACTATGTTATTTACCAAAGAGTATAAAATGGTACCAATATATGAATATATCATGAAATAATATATGATAAGTAATCTCATAAATTTTATTAAGATATAGATCAAAATATTTCATCAATGGAAGCATAAACATAAAAAATATGAAAAAGCTATGAGATTGTATCAATAAACTCTTATAACTTGGTATATTGGGATCATGCTCTCCATGTAAGGAGAAGAAATTACATGAATCATATAATATCTTGAAAAGATTTAGATTCATTATATTACGTGTTAAATGGATTTATGCACACCTCTAAATAGATTTTAGGTTCATAAAAAACCATAAGTCTCTAAGAAGGAAAATTCAGACAAATCATTTTTACCGATTTGGTAATTTTTAAAACATAATCCTTATACTCATGATATAAGGATCATGAAAGTGAATTTGAATACCCATAAATTTAAGTAGATTATACATATAATACAATCATGGTAATTACATACACCACACAAAAATAAATAGTGGTGAACATAACATTTATCTCATGAAAATGAATATTTTACATAATTATATTGTTATACATAATACTATATATGGTTTTATTATGACCTTGTATTATATACTTGTTAATGATCCTATGTTAATGTTTCACTTGGGGTAAAATTCATGTAGTTCTTCGTGTGTGTATTATTTTGTTACATCTTTGGTCCTTATAGTTTTAAAATGATTATATAATGTAAAACATGATATAAATATCTAATATATAAAGTATATTTTTATTATAATGATCTATAGAATATAGGATTATGAAATGAAATACACCATTCATGGATAAGGTAAGACGTACGTACAAAAGAACATTGTTTCTGTCTTTATTATCATTTTGAAAGAATGTATGTAAATGATATATATATATATATATGTATATATATATATATATAATTTTGTATCATTACTATATCATATCTATCATATAATTTCATTAAAACCATCCTTAATATATTCCATGTGGTTTGTGAAAAAATCACATCGCTTTGAGGGGGTGGAAGTCCACACTTCCTCATACAAGATTATCATATTAACTGTAGAGACCCGAAGCTTGATATACATGGACAACACATTACTTTTGCGTAATACTTAATACATAACAAAATTCAAAACTCAAGGACCGTAATAGTTTAGTGTCTTTGGAAACTCGGAACGTAATCCTCTAATTGTGGTGAAAGATCTTCAACATCTCCCATAAAGATCATCCCCTTATGTTTTCTTACCTAAAACCTTTCTTTATATCATGGGGAAAAGAAAACATATAAATGTTGAGCTCAAATGCTCAGTAAGGGTAATCATGGATAAAATAAAACAAACTATATACATTTGAAATTAAAAACATGAACACAATGTTTAAACATCAAGATCTTGATCAATGAAATAAAACATGGAAATACGTAAGGCATAGATCATAAAGAAACATTAATCTTGATAAAATATCCTGGGAATAAAACTTTTAATTGTGGAAAAACATTATGATTTCCATAGTAGCCAAGGCATTGCTGCCAGGACCATCTTAGTGGACAAAGCCCCTTTCTGAATCGAGTTCACTCCTCATTTTAGTCCTGTAACACTGAACCGGATTAACTTATCATTCCACCCATGTCTATATCATGATATATAAATCTTTACCCAATGCATTTGATGGAGATATAGGTCCCACCCATCTCATAATGAAATCATTCTTACTTGTGCCACAAAATAAACTTGAAACATTCATCATAACCCAAAGAATAAAATGGGTTTCATAAACATCATCCCATCATCACATAATCCATATAAAACAAATGGATATATCAACATAAGAAAAGTGAAACCATTTAAATCATAGGGACATTATACTTGAAACATACACATATAATGTCATCTTAGATGGAAAAATGGTTTTGAAAACACTTGAAATGAATTCTTGAGGAAAATATCCTTTCTTCTTCAAAATAAATTTCTTTTCACAAAACGTCATGAAATTTTAAAAGAAATAGATTTTTTTGAAAATAATCTTCAAATATTTTGGAGGAACCTTCATGAAAATAAGGCTTTATAAAACCGTAAAAATCATTTCATGCCGTATAAGTTAGAAAAACATTCTCCTTGTACTTTTTTCGGAAAAGTCAAAAAGTACCTCGTAACGTAAAAAAAAGATTCCTTACATATCATGTAGTAAAAAAAAAATTTGTAAAAAGGACATTAAACATACATAAAAACACTTTTAGAAAACATGGACTTGGATGATAACAATAACCACATTAATTACTTACAAATAAACAATCTCAGATAAGAACGAGATTGGAAAAGTTATCCCTTACCGTACGTCTGATATGCTTCGTATGTATCCAAAAATCATGTATAATTATTTAACTAATGTCATTGACTTATTACAGAATCATATTAATTGTTATGATATCATATATGGTTCACTTATGACTTTATATTACCCATTATTTTGTAAATTAATGTTAAAGTAGTGTTTTGGGTAAAATCATCTTATTTATCGTACGTGTTTGGACTTGTTGTTCTTGATGTTATTATTACTTATATCATGATTTACATACTTAAAAAATGTAAATAATGATTTATATATCATATAAATTCATTATATATCCAGAATATACAAGAATTTATAATAGTACATAACATATGGAGGTAAGAAATGAAACGCACCGTTCATGGAGACGATAAGCCGTACGTACGCATGAACGCTACTTTCATTTCTATTTCTTATTTTAATGGAATTAAAACATAATGATACATAGTTATATTATAATTCCATTATAATATCATATATAATATCATTAACCACATCCTCTATACATCCCACATAAGGTATTAACGAATCGCATCACTTTGCGGGGGCGGTAGTCCGCACTTCCTCAAATGAGATTATCGTATTTATCGACTATGGAAACCGTAAAGGCTTGTTATAATTGTGAATTAAATAAGTATAAGGAAATCATAAACATAATATATATTATATATAAATACATTTCCATCATAATGTCCACCATGAGAGGCGGTAGGAGAAAATCGAACAATCATCATTTCGTGAGGCGTTAGTTTTCCATCACAGAAACATTATGTTATTCATCCATTAGATGGAGGTGTGTGTAAGTGTAGTTCGAATCCTTCTCATAAAAACATCCTAGAATATTTATGATATTGGTTTTTTTACAAAAGAAATGATTGAAAAGAGTTTAGGGGTTGGAGAAGTAGAATAAAAGAAAACAACTTAAGAGAACATGTTACCTTTAATTTTGGTAAGTTCCTTTGGTTTGAACCAAAAGGACTTCTTGGAGAGTCTTCTGCCTAATGTAAGGATTCAAGGGGGAGGAGAGGGATGTAGGGAGATTATTTGGGTAGAGTTTGGATGAGCCAAAAGGCTTTAGAGGTGTGAGTAATTGCATAGAAGTGGTCTCCTTTTATAAGGGAGAGGGACTCTTTAGGAGAGTGTGAAAACATTATTTTATTATAAACTTATCTTCAGTTTCAAGAGGTCCAAAACACATTAATTTTGAAGATAAGATGACTAATATTAGAAATAAAATCATCCAATTGGAATTGGACAGGTTTTGGAAGATATTTTAATCATTATAATCTTATTTATTTAAATCATTTATTAATGAGGTAAACACTACATCATTATTGTGTCATAAATAATTTAATTCATTTGAAGTCTAAAAATTATGAAAAAAATACCATGATGTATGGAATCTTTTTATATTTCCAAATAATATTAATAGTCGAAAATATAACTTATATAACCCCTTATAAAAATTAATTACTAAAAGATTTTTGTTAAAGTCAATTTTGTCTTTACATTAAATTAATTAATCCAAATTGTCATGTTCACTACCAAGTGGCTCATTGGGTTCCCAAAATCGGCCCAAGTATGCCCATGGTCGGACACTACTCATCAAATAAGTTTAGTACAAGTGTCAAGGTAATTTGGAATTATTATAATATTCTTTTAACCTTGAATTACCCTATTTACCTTTAACCGCAGTAAATAAAAATTACCGTAGTTACTATTCATAATATAAAAAAAATAAAGGTAACCTATCAACATAATTTGGACCCACTGATTCCAAATATGGAATCCATTTTTCAAAATTCAAAACACCGAAGTTGCAGTAATTAATTTAAAATTAATCCCGTTGTTAAGTGAATAGGTTTTAAAAGTTAAAACATTGCCAAAGATTGAATTGATTTAACATATGAAATCAATGTAAAATCAATGATAATGACATACATTATATTAAATGGTAAAAATATATTCTATTTATACTTTAAACCCATTCAATATTATAATTTAACCATATAAATTATTACGATGAGAAAATTTGTTTTTAATTAAAATATAGCATGTTTTTACTATTCATTAAAATATGAAAGTTATCAGAATAATTTGAAAATTTTATCCAAAGTAAATTTTGAGGTCCTGATTCCAAAGAAGAATTTTATTTTTTAAAAATTAAACTTATAAACATATCAAAAACTAGATTTAATTTGGGTGCGCCATCAAAAGGTGGCAAAACTGCATTTTTTGAAAAATACTTGTTTTACCCAAAAAAATTATTTTGTTATCATAACATGTTCTATAAAATATGTAACATGAATAATAATGTTATAAAATTAAAAATTTAGTTAATACTATTCCTAACGGCTAGTTCATAATAATATTATAAACATATATCATTGTTTAGTGAAACCCGATATTGCGTACAACACAGGCTATCGAAGAAGTTCGCGATTGCGTGTAATGCAAGCCAAGTTAGGGTTGCGTGTACTGCAAGACTCCATTGTTGTTGCGTATAAAATAATCCAACCATATTTTATTTATACATTTATTATATATATATATATATATATACTCAATGTTACGTAGAATAACTTCTATCAAACGAACTTGAAATTGTGTGTAACACGAGCCAAGAATAGTGTTGTGTATACTGTAAGCTAATACGGTGTTGCGTGTAGCGCAAGATAATCTTGGTGTATCGTACAACAGAAGATATGAATGAAATTAAAAATAATGTATCTTATAAAATCTCGGGTTGTTACATTATACCCCCCTTAAAATTAATTTCTCCCTCGAAATTCGTCGCGGTTATAAATCGTTTATTATTCATAGAAACCCACATCGTAAAAAGGAATAATAAAACTTAATTTTAAAAAATAAAGTATGAAATGTAACGATTACCCAAAGTAACTCATCCCTGGGTTTCCATATAAGAGAACATAGGTTAAAATATGGATATGGAAGAAAAATCTAACCATCAAGTTCTGATGGAGAGTGGTAGAGAACATGGCTATAAAAAATCCAACAATCACAAAGCCATAAATTTGTGATGATCTAAGGTACCATCTGATTCATCGGATATAAGAGCACTAGGACAACATTTTTGGTTTTCAATATCATTTCCCTAAAGTTGATGAATTAAAAGAAATACTTACATGATTTTTGTACAATATCACTATTGTTCATGAATTGGACAATTTACACTTCATCTCTTAAAGAAATGAAGTTGAATTTGGTAGTCGTGAAGCGTTAGCAAATCATGTGATAGAATTATGGTTCATTCCATCTATCTCAAACAAAAGGTTAAAAAAAGTTATCAAAAATACATAAGTCCATATATAGTTAGATTAATCATATATGGTTCCTAAAATGGACTTATAAATCATAAACATACTTCTTAATATAATAAAACTAGTTTCTACTATACAGGGACTTCCTATAGGCCAGTGGTAGGCGATAAATGCCTGTCACACTTTGGTTGTGGGTTCGATTCCCACAGCCTTGTCCGATGCGATGGGTCGTCGCACATCCTGCAGGTTGTCCTTTTTCTAAAACTACATTACTATAATATCCCATCAATAATATCGAAAAAAGTTCCATCCTTAAGAAATACTAACTTATGTCCAACATAATCCATTTCAATCTTTAGGCTTATCCATAATATTGCAGTCCATTGTCATATTATAGTGAAAACGATTACCAAGGATTTCATATAACAATCATGTTAATACCATCGTTGATCCCCATATATCATAAGATATGTCTTGTTGGTCACATTCCAAACATTTGAAGGCCTTAATCATGTATTCTCTTGAAAAATTAATACCCATTGGTTCTTAGTGAAAACAAGAGTGCTGTCAAAAGTTAACTCTTTCCACATACCAAAACCCCAAAATTCTATATACTCAAACCATGATATAACTATTTCCTTATATCAGTCATGATCTCGTGAATATTGTCAAACATTTCATTTTCTCTTTATCCCTTCATTATGCGCATATCATCTTCCTTCCAAAAATATCTCCATCACTTTCCATGGTTACCGATGCCATATTCTTATGGAAAACCACAATGTACCAATATATAGGTATTCCAATATACCATAAAAGTACCTGAACAACATTATTTTGGAATACCAATACATAAACACTTCAAACCATCCTCTTCAATGATTGTCATGGAATAAGTCCTTCCTTGATTTAGATGTAACCTCTTAGGTCTGGGCATTGAGTTGGGTAATGCCCATGTTCTCCATAGATAAGACATTGAACTCCGTAACAGTCTATCACTCTATGCCCCTTTTATCCACACAGATAACATTTCTCCCTCTATTTTAGGTATTCCTCAAGGTTCTTCTTCCATTATTTAGAAATATCAATCTTCATTTCTTTATGCTCCTCACTATGTGAACATGCATAAAATTCCATCTTCCTCTTATTTGATGACTTAGGAATACCACTAAATTTCACCTTGTTAATCATATATCGCGATGACTGATTCGGTATAATCACAATATCTTTCTCTCTATGCATTACACAATTTCATTACTCATAGTCACCAATTTGTCCATTGGATCCAATGTTAACCGAATTCCTTCTGGTTCCCTCCATTGACTAAAACATAAAAAGAATTTTGTGAGAGGCAAAAATCATGCTAGGGAAAACAACATAATAAAGGGGGATTACCTTCAATATCTAACATCTTAAGTTTAATTATAAGATCATTAGTGCAATTCTAGGACTATAACCTATACGTATACTTAACCTTAGGGACATCCCTAGACATACCATAGAAATATCTCTAGGGATCTCACTAAAGTTCTCGCATCCTAGTTTCCAATGGTTGACTAAACCTTTCCTCTGATACTAACTGTAGAGACCCGAAGCTTGACATACATGGACAACACATTAATTTTGTGGAATACTTAATACATAACAAAATTCAATACCCAAGGATCGTAATAGTTTAGTGTCTTTGGAAACTCGGAATGTAATCTTCTAATCGTGGTGAAAGATATTCAACATCTCCCATAAAGATCTTCCCCTTATGTTTTCTTACATAAAACCTTTCTTTATATCCTGGGGAAAAGAAAACAAATAAAGGGTGAGCTCAAATGCTCAGTAAGGGTAAGCATGGATAAAATAAAACAAACCATATACATTTGAACTTAAAAACATGAACACAATGTTTAAACATCAAGATCTTGAGCAAAGAAATAAAATATAGAAATACGTAAGTCATAGATCATAAAGAAACATTAATCCTGATAAAATAGCATGGGAATAAAACTTTTAATTGTGGAAAAACATTATGATTTTTATAGTAGCCAAGGCATTGCTGCCAGGACCATCTTAGTGGACAAAGTCCCTTTCTGAATCGAGTTCACTCCTCGTTTCAGTCCTGTAACACTGAACCGAATTAACTTATCGTTCGAACCATGTCTATCTCACGAGATATAAATATTTACCCAATGTATTGGAGGGAGATATAGGTCCCACCCATCTCATATTGAAATCATTCTTACTTGTGCCACAAAATAAACTTGAAACATTCATCATAACCCAAATAATAAAATGGGTTTCATAAACATCATCCCATCATCACATAATCCATATAAAACAAATGGATATATCAATATAAGAAAAGTGAAACCATGTAAATAATATGTACATTATACTTGAAACATACACATATAATGTCATCTTAGATGGAAAAATGGTTTTGGAAAAACACTTGAAATGAATTCTTGAGGAAAATATCCTTTCTTCTTCAAAATCAATTTCTTTTCACAAAACGTCATGCAATTTTAAAAGAAAGAGATTTTTTTGAAAATAGTCATGAAATCTTTTGGAGGAAGTTTCATGAAAATAAGGCTTTATAAAACCGTAAAAATCCTTTCATGCTATATAAGTTAAAAAACATTCTCCTCGTACTTTTATCGGAAAAGTCAAAAAGTACCTCGTAACGTAAAAAAAGATTCCTTACATATCATGTAGTAAAAGAAAAAATGGGTAAAAAGGACATTAAACATACATAAAAACACTTTTAGAAAACATGGACTTGGATGATAACAATAACCCCAGTAATTACTTACGAATAAACAATCTCAGATAAGAACGAGATTGGAAAAGTTATCCCTTACCATACATCTGATATGCTTCGTATGTATCTGAAACTCCTGTATAATGATTTAAATAATGTCATTGACTTATTACAGAATCATATTAATTGTTATGATATCATATATGGTTCACTTATGACTTTATATTACCCATTCTTTTATAAATTAATGTCAAAGTAGCGTTTTGGGTAAAATCGACTTATTTATCGTACGTGTTTGGACTTGTTGTTCTTGATGTTATTATTACTTATATCATGATTTACTTACTTCAAAAATGTAAATAACTATTTATATATCATATACATTCATTATATATCAAGCATATACAATAATTTATAATAGTACATAACATATGGAGGTAAGAAATGAAATGCACTGTTCATGGAGACGGTAAGCCGTACGTACGCATGAACGCTACTTTCATTTCTATTTATTATTTTAATGAAATTAAAACATAATTATACATAGGTATATTATAATTCCAGTATAATATCATATATAATATCATTAACCACATCCTTTATACATCCCACGTAAGGTATTAACGAATCATATCACTTTGAGGGGGCAGTAGTCCGCACTTCCTCAAATGAGATTATCATATTTACCGACTATGGAAACCATAAAGGCCTGATATAATTGGGAATTAAAGAAGCATAAGGAAATAATAAACATAATATATATTATATATAAATACGGTTCCATAATAATGGCCACCATGAGAGGCGGTAGGAGAAAATTGAACAATCATCATTTCGTGAGGCATTAGTTTTCCATCAAGAAACATTGTGTTCTTCATCCATTAGATGGAGGTGTTTGTAAGTTTAGTTCTAATACTTCTCTTAACAACATACTAGTATATTTAGGATATTTTTTTGTTACAAAATAAAGGATTGAAAATAGTTTAGGGGTTGGAGAAGTAGAATAAAAGAAAACAACTTAAGAGAAACTGTTACCTTTAATTTTGGTAACTTCCTTTGGTTTGAACCAAAAGGACTTCTTGGAGAGTCTTCTGCCTAGATTAAGGCATCAAGGGGCAGGAGAGGGATGTAGGAAGATTATTTGGGCAGAGTTTGGACGATCCAAAAGGCTAGAGAGTTGTGAGGAATTGCATAGAAGTGGTATCCTTTTATAAGGGAGAGGAGGGGCTCTTTAGGAAAGTGTGAAAACATTATTTTATTATAAACTTATCTTCGGTTTCAAGAGGTCCAAAACAAATTAAAGTCGAATATAAGATGACTCATATTCGAAGTAAAATCATCCTATTGGAATTGGACAGGGTTTGGATGATATTTTAATCATTATAATCTTATTTATTTAAATAATTTATTAATGAGGTAAACACTACATAATTATTGTGTCATAAATAATTTAATTCATTTGATGTCTAAAAATTATGAACAAAATACCATGATGTAGGTAATAATTTTATATTTCCAAATAATATTTATAGTCTAAAATATAACTTATATAACCCCTTATAAAAATTAATTACTAAAAGATTTTTGTTAAAGTCCATTTTGTCTTTACATTAAATTAATTAATCCAAATTGTCATGTTCACTACCAAGTGGCTCATTGGGGTCCCAAAATCGTCCCAAGGATGCCCATGGTCATCCACTTCTCATCCAATAAGGTTAGTACAAGTTTTAAGGTAATTTTGAATTATTATAATATTCTTTTAACATTGAATTACCCTATTTACCATTAACCGCAGTAAATAAAAATTACCGTAGTTACTATTCATAATATAAAAAAATAAAAGTAACATATTAACATAATTTGGACCCACTGAATCCAAATATGGAATCCATTTTTCAAAATTCAAAACACCTAAGTAGTGGTAATTAATTTAAAATTAATCCCGTTGTTAAGCGAATAGGTTTTAAAAGTTAAAATATTACAAAAGATTGAATTGATTAAACCTATGAATTCAATGTAAAATTAATGATAATTACATAAATTATATTAAATGGTAAAAATATATTCTCTTTATACTTTCAAACCATTCAATATTATAATTTAACCATATAAATTATTATGATGAAAAAAGTTGTTTTTAATTAAAATATAGCTTGTTTTTACTATTCATTAAAATATGAAAGTTATCAGAATAATATGAAAATTTTATCCAAAGTAAATTTTTATATCATGATTCCAAAGAAGAATTTTATTTTTTCAAATTGAACTTATAAACATGTCAAAAACTAGATTTAATGTGGGTGCGCCATCAAAAGGCGGAAAAACTTCATTTTTTGAAAAATACTTATTTTACCCAAAAAATTTATTTTGTTCTCATACCATGTTCTAGAAAATATTTAAGATGAATAATAATGTTATAAAATTAAAAATTTAGTAAATAATATTCATAACGGCTAGTTCATATTAATATTATAACCATATATCATTGTTTAGTGAAACCCGATATTGCGTACAACACACGCTATCGAAGAAGGTCGCGTTTGCGTGTAATGCAAGCCAAGTTAGGGTTGTGTATAGTGAAAGACTCCATTGTTGTTGCGTATAACAGAATCCAACCATATTTTATTTATACATTGAATATATATATATATATACAATAAATGTTACGTAGAATAACTTCTATCAAACGAACTTGAAATTGTGTGTAACACGAGCCAAGAATAGTGTTGTGTATACTGCAAGATAATACGGTGTTGTGTGTAGTGAAAGATAATCTTGGTGTATAGTACAACAGAAGATGTGAATGAAATTAAAAAGAATGTATCTTATAAAATCTCGGTTTGTTACATTAACACCAAATGGAAGGTAAAATGATGTGTGTCATAAAAAGAATAAAGAAGATTAAAGACATAATAAATATAATATATTAAATATATAAATAATGTTTCTATAATAATGGCCACAATTATTAGTGCTAAAGGATAAATGAACAATCATCATTTCGTGAGGCAGTAGTTCACCTTACACAGAAACAGTATGTTTAACATCCACTAGATGGACGTGCATGTATGTTTTGGTCAGAAAATATTCATAAAAAATCCTATTATATTTATGATAATTTTTCATCACAAAATATTGGTATAATGAGATTTGAGGGGGTGTATAATGAAAATAAAGTAATTTTTCTTAAGAGAAGATGTTACCACTTAATCGGGTTACTCCTTTTGGTTTGTACCAAAAGGCTTCCTTGAGAGGGTTTCTTCGAAAATGGAGGATTAAATGTATAATAGAGTAAATTTGGAGGAATTTTGGGTAGTTATTTTTTGAACTTAATAGGTTTTAATAGTGTGAGGAATGGGTAGAGGTGGTGGCCTTTTATAGAGAAGGAAAAGGACTCACATGGAATTTTTAGAAACAAATTAGGTGTGGACATGATCTTACCTAAAAGAGACTTAAAAAACCAAAAACAATTAATTATTTATGGTTTATGGATTACCTATGGACATAATAGGGGTGTTTGAAAAGTTTATAAATCATTTTTACCCTTAATTGTTAGGTTTTGTCCCTATTTAAGCTTAATTTGGCCTTTATGGTGTGATTAATTTAATCACTTTTACCAATCATATTGGTCAAAAAATAACATTTCCTACTTAGACACTAGATATTAAACTTAATACAATGGTTTATATCATATTTTTGAAAATCACTTCAGATAATTCTAAAAATTAAGATTAGTTATAACCCAGCAGACGGGTCAAAATAAAGTTGTTTTAAAGTAAGAAAGTATTCAAAAGTTTGTGAACATTTTATATAAAAATTCAAAGTAAAATTAATCTTATTCTATTAATATATGTAATATTCATCTAATTTGGCCTTAAAAAATATTTATAATTTAATTTACCCTTAATAATTAATTATACAAAAGGTATTTTTTAACTAAAAAGTAGTTTTTTTACTATTCATCAAAAAATGAAGTTTCTCAGAAAAATCCCAAAAATTCACCCTATGTGAATTTCAATGTTATTAAAACAAAATTAATCTTATTTTATCCAATTAAATTTATAAATTTTTTTATATTTTCTTTTATTATTAAAATCAGTTCTTTCGAGAAAATGATGTTTTTAAACATAAAAAGGACTTTACCAAAAAATCACATCTATTATTATAAATATGTTTTATTTATATAAAACAATTATAAAAAATATTTAAAAAGTATATATTACTATTCATATAATTAATTTTAACTAATCATATATAATTATATTTTTTAAATAATTAAAATAATAAAATGATATATTTCGTAGAAACAAAATGGTGCTTGTATCGCACGCCAACTCAGTGTTGTGTGCATCGTACGCCAAGTTGGTGTTGTGTGGAACGTACACTAAGTAGGTGTTTCGTAGAATATACACCAATTTGGTGTTTCATGTAACACACACTGAGTCAGTTCCGTGTGAAATTACTCTTAGACTTAGTTCATTGCAAGATATAAATGAAAATTTAAATTTATTCAAAACAATATGTCCATAAAAACTCAGGGTGTTACATTCTACCACCTTAATTGAATTTCACCATATAAATATATTTGTTTTATCAAAGCTTTTATTCTTAAAAGTTTCATTCATTGAAATCCTCATCATAAAAATGGATATGAAAACATCCCTTAAAAAGGGAAATTTGGAACCATAACTATTACCCCAAGTATCATATAATTGGGTTTGCACATAGGATAACATTAGTTTGGAGTGAAGATTGGACATGGAATGAAAACATAAATATTTATAAAGAGTTATTGAGTTCATCAATAACAAACAAGTGAATGATTAAAATAATTTTGAGGGCCTCAAATTCATAAATTTGTGATGACTCTTGAAGCCATTGGTTCAACAGAATTTAAGGTATTAGGACAACATTTTTTGTATCAATCTCATAACATTGGAAAATTCTTGATAAATTTCTATAAAAAAAATCATTCTTGGTTTATTCTTTGAACAATTTTTAATACATCCATTACCTCATGGAATGAATGTCCAAAAATTAAATTTGATGAATAAACGATAAAAATATGATTTTAATGGATCTTAAATTCAATAAAAGAATCAAAAGTATAACTATTTGTCTCTTAAAAAAATAAACATGCATTAAAATTAAAAATTAACACTACGGGTTCATAATCAATATTAATTCATAAAAAAATAATTATACATTAACCAGGACATCATGTACGCCAGTGGTAGGTGTGAAAATCTACCATCCCTTGGTCATGGGTTCAAGACCCATAGACTTTCCGGACTTGATTGGTTTTCACCAAACATACATGATGCCATTTTCACAAAAAAAATATAAAACATTGACATCCTTGAAAAAAGGTTAACCACTAATTAGCCTTTTAAGCAAGGTTATCAAAACAAAATCAATGCACCAATACTTCCTTCGAAGCATAACATAAACATTTCATGAACGGTTAACCTTATGACCCTTCTCAAAGGTGAAAATGAAAAACATTAGTAAGAGAGTCATGAAATCATCTTGACATTGATTCCCATGTATATCACAAATTATCTCTTGGTTGTCACATTACAAACATGTGTATAACCTCACAATATATTCTCTTAAAACATTGAAATAACTTAAATTACCATAAACCCTATTCTAGAACCTGCATGCTTCCATATTACAATGATTACCGGATATATCCCTTAAATCCACAATGTTGTAAACTTCATCCATGATGGCATAGAATATTTTTTCAACAATCAATTCCAAGGAAATCTGTATCGTCCAATTTACTTACTCATATCTATTATATCTTTATCCAAACGTCATTATCCTTGAATCAGGAATTAATTAAGGATTACATTACCTTAATCAAAATATCATCATTCCATGAAATCAATTTTCTAGTCAATCATGACCATTCAACGTATTCTGGTAAATCCTTATAAAAAACCTAAACTGAACAATCCATACATAATTCACCATTCTTAGTTATCGAATCCAAATACATAAATACTTCAATACATCAACTTTAATGATTGGAATGGAAGATGTCATGCCGTGGTTTATAAGTAATTCATTATCTCAGGGAATTATGTTGGGTAATGACCATTTTCTCCAAATATAAGACATTGAACTCCATGAAAACTCGTCAATATATGAACCTCTTTCCCACACAAACAACATCATCCCATCCATTTGAGGTATTCCTAAAGGTTCTTCATCCCTTATTCTTGACTTGTAGGATGATGAATCTTCTTTCCTCTACGTTCCTTACAATGAAAGTACATATTTCTGTTATTCAACCAGTTAGAAATATCCCAAAAGATAACATTGTTAATCACATACCGCGATAACTGATTCGACATAATCGCAATATCTTTTTATCCACTGATCATCCTGTGTGACTGCTCATCATAAAATCTTCCATCACTTTCGACTTTAATCCAGTTCCTTCTGGTTCTTTCCATTGACTAAAAGTAGAAACAGAGTGATATAAATTCTTATCATAGAATAAAACCACATAGTCATGAAAAGAATAACTTATATGATATCTAAATCACGACGACTTCCAAGATATATGACACCTTATGTTTATCATAGGTTATTCATGGCTAACATATATCTAAATCCATCTTGATGATTTCTGAAGAGTTTGTTAATACCAAAATCAAATCCCCCAGGAGTGTCAAACAAGGTGTACAACATGGCCTGTTGTCATATACCAGATTACCTAGAG
Organism: Viscum album; assembly: GCA_963277665.1. Lineage (NCBI taxonomy): Eukaryota > Viridiplantae > Streptophyta > Magnoliopsida > Santalales > Viscaceae > Viscum > Viscum album. The sequence continues at coordinate 18,641,673 of OY728159.1, read as the reverse complement.
TTAAGCCCAGAACATCTTGTCATATTTGTTACCCCTATGTACATTTGTGCCAGATCCACATCCACTTGTAGTATCTGTAAAGGGATATATTTCTTGGGAACTAGTCACTCTATCTTATACGAACATTCCGGGACATTTTCCTAAAAATTATATCAACCTTATACTTATCCATAGATACATCCCTAGATATATCCTTAGAAATATACCTAGGTAACTCATTATAGTTTTCTCATCAAAGTTTCCAATGGTTGACTAAACCTTTCCTTTAATACCAACAATAGAGACCAATTGTTACCATACATGGATATTACATCATTTTACATGAATATTTAGTACATTTCAAAAATACATACCCAAGGACCATAATATTTTTGTGTCTTTGGAAACATGGAAACTAAATCTTCTATCTTGGTGAAATATCTTAAACATCTCCCATAAAGATCTACACCATTATCACTTCTACCTAAAATCATTCTGTATAACATAGATAAAGGAAACATAAAAAGGGGGTGATCTCAGATGCTATGTAATGGTAATCAAGGTAGACATGTAATAATAAACATGAACACAGTAGTATGATAACACGATTGTAACATTAGGAGATCATACGCTGTATATCAAAGGTCATAAACATGAGCTATGGGATAAATTTGGGCAGTTCTTATGACATGAATCATAAATAAATAAACATCATGAGCCATGAAATCATAACTAAGTAATAAGACATTGAATTTATGGAATACATATAAGAATAGAAACTTTTATGTCATGGATACCTACCAAGATATTTATAACATGTTAGGCTTGGGAAATAACCAGTGTACCTACTTTGGCCTTGGTCTAGAAACATGTGTGCCCACTTTATTTTAGTCTTGGGATACAACCCATGAACCTTCTTGGATTCGGGCTTGGGATACTACCCATGTACCCTATTTCATTTAGGCTTGGTCCATAACCCGTACACCCTCTTTCTTTTTTGTCTTGGGATACAACCCAAACACCCTCTTTCTTTTAGGTCTTGGTCCATAACACGTGTACCCTTTGAGAACATATAAAACCTATCATTAACCAATGTAATGGAGGTTGATATAGGTTCTACCCCTATCAGAGTAAAATCATCCTCACATGTTCCAAAATATTATAAAACAGTCATCATATCATAACCCATAAAAAGATATAGGCCATATAAACATCAAATCATAACCCATAAAATGAAATGGGTATCATTAAAATTTCATCACATCATAACCTCTGTAAAAGAGATAGGTTTCATAACCATTTAATCGAATCAAATCCCATAAAAGAAAAATGGATTTCATAAACATATATCCCATCAAAGAGAAATAGGTTTCATAAAGACCATGACATTCAGTAGGACCCATTCCAAGAAAGGATATGAATGGAACCTTTACAGAATTTCGAAAAAAGGGGATTATTAACATCAATGGATATCATCATAGATGTAAAATAGTTTTTAAATATATTTCAAAAACTTTTCGTGAATAAAATATACTTTCTTCTTTCAAAAATTCTTGTTAATACATAAAACCCTTTAAAAATAATTTTCTTAGAAAATACCTTTAAAATATATAAAGAAGACCTGAAACCATTTTAAAAATATTTTTCCTTGAAAATTAATTATAAAAATTTTCATAAATAATAAACTTTTAAAAATTAAAATGAATCTTCAAGTGAATGATAGTGGGTAAATCTGTACATGTCATACGAAGTAAAAACATTCCTTTTGTATAGTAAAAAGGTTAGAAGGAAATTCTTTATTTGGAAGAGTCAAAGAGATTCTATTGAATGGATTAGTAAAAGACCAAAAGGGGAAAGAAATTGTTTAAAATCTTATAGGATAATGGTATAATATTCTTGGAAACCATTTTTATAAAAAATTGATTTCCAACCGAGAAGATAGTAAAGTCGAGATTTCCTAAAAAACCTTATTAACGATCTTATGTTCCAAAGAGTAGAAAATGGTAACAATAACAGATTATATCATGAAATAACAGAAGATAAGTAAACTCATGAATTTTCTTGAGATACGTATCATAATATTTTATTAATGGAAGCATAAATATAAACAATCTCGAAAAGCAATGAGATTTTCTCAATAAACTCTTATAACATGGTATCTTGGGATCAAGCTCTCCATGTAATGAAGAGAAATTACATGAAGCATAGAATATCATGAAAATATTTTGATTCATGATATTACAAGTATAATGTAAATATTTACACCTTTAAAAAGATTTTATGTGAATAACAAAACATAAGTATCAATGAAGAAAATCGAGACAAAACATTTTTACCGATTTTGTAACTTTTGAAACTTAAGCCTCGTGAAAGAAGGATCATAAAAATTTAATGTGAATACCCATATATTTAAGTAAATAATAGATAGAAAAAATAGGCATTACATACATCACTCAAAAGGAAATATTGGTGAACATAACACTTATCCCGTGAAAATTAAAAGTGAGATGAAAACTCCTTACCTTGTGCCTTCACTATATCTGTACTCGTACAAGATTCTTGTATAATACATATAAATTTTTTATAAATTTTATAAATAAGAATATTATTATACATAATACCATACAGGGTTGTATTATGACCTTATATTACCCTCTTTTTGATGATCCTATGTTAAAGTTTCACTTTGGGTAAGATACACTATGTTCTTCGTGTGTGTCTTAATTTGTTACATCTTTGGTCCTTATACTTATATCAGGACTCCATTACATAAATAATGATATAAATATCAGGTGTATTCATTATACTTATATTATAATAATCTATATAATATAGGATTATTAAATTGAATACACCGTTCATGGAGATAGTTATATGTATGTATGCATGAATGTTGTTTCCGTCTTTATTATCGTATTGAAAGAAAGTATGTAAATGACATATATATATATAAATATATATAGATATATAGATATATATAATTATTATAGTAGAATTAATATGTCATATATATCATATAATTTCATTAAAATCATCCTTAATACATTCCTTGTGGTGTGTGAATGAATCACATAGCTTTTAGGGGGTGGTAGTCCACACTTTCTCAAACAAGATTATCATATTAACACCAAATGGAAGATAAAAATATTTTTTTTTAAAAGGAATACTGATGCTTAAAGATGTAATAAACATAATATATTACATATATAAATATATTTTCCATCATAATGTCCACCATGATTGGTGATAAAGGAGAAATGAACAATCATCGTTTCGTGAGGCAGTAGTTCACCGTACACAAAAACAATATGTTCAACATCCATTAGGTGGAGGTGCATGTAAGTGTATGTTCAAACACATTAATAAAAACATCTTAATATATGGAGGATATTTTTTTAATCACACAATAAGGGTATAAAGAGATTTAAGGGTTGGAGAGGGAAAATAAAGAAATGGATCTTGAGAGAATATGTTACCTCTTAATCGGGTAACTCCATTTGGTTTGTGCCAAAAGGAATCCATCATAGGGTTTCATCCCAAAGGGAGGATTCAAGAAATAATGGAGGAATGTTTCAAGGAAATAATTTAAGGTATTATCCTAACTTAATAAGTTTTATAGGTGTTAGTAATGGGTTTATGTGGTGGCCTTTTATAGGGAATGAAAAGGACTCACATAGAAGTTTTAGAAACAAATTAAGTGTGCACATGTTTTACCTAAAAAACCTCATAAAAAACTGAAAAAACTCAATAATTTAAGGTTGATTCCTGAAATAAATACATAAAATTGGTTTTGGAAAATTTTCTAGGTCATTTGGGTCCTTAATTTTAAGGTTTAGTCCCTAATTAATCTTAATTTATCCATAATTGTTATTATTAATTTTAATCACTTTTACTAATAATTTTGGTCAAAAATTAACATGGTATTATTAGAGTCGAAATATTATACTATATTTTATTGTTTATTTCTGGATTTTTAATATTCACTTCACAAAAGTGGTAAAATTATCATTAATGCTGATCCCGTAGGCGGGTCAAAATAATAGGGTTTTAATGTACGAAAATGTTCAAAAGTTTTTTAATATTTTATATTCTGTTTCAAAGTGAAATTTATCCTATTGTATTAATAGATGTAATATTAATATGTTGTGACCTTAAAAATATTTATAATATCATTTAACATTAATAATTAATTGGATAAAAAGGTCGTTTTAAACTAAAAAGTATTATTTTCACTTTTCATCAAAAATGTTGTTTCTCAAAAAAAATCCCAAAAATTAACCCTAGGATAATTTAGATGTTACAAATTAAAAAATGAAGTTTATTTTATACAATTAAATTTTTAAATGTTTCTATAATTACATTTATTATTAAAGTCTGTTCATTCATGAAAATGATGTTTTTAAACATAAAAAGAACTTTACCAAAAATTATATCTTTTATTATCAATGTGTTTTATTTATAAAAAAAGATTATAAATTATTTTTGAAAAGTTTTTATTAATATTAATATTACTATTTTTAGTATATAGGTTATAATTACCTTATATAAATATTTAAAACACTAAAAAGATATATTTAGTAGAAACTCAGTGTTGTGTGTATCGCGTGCCAACTCAGTGTTGCATGCATCATATGCCAAGTCAGTGATTAATGGAATATAATCCAAGTAAATGTTGCATGGAACATATTCCAAGTCATTTTTTTGTGTAACATATGTCGATTCATTTCTGTCTGAAATAAATATTTTACTTAGTTCCGTGCAAGATATAAATGAAAATTTAAATTTATTCAGAAAAAGTATGTCCATAAAAACTCAGGCAGTTACACGCCACCTATCAGAACTACATTTTTCTAGATTCACATTCCCGTGAGATATATAGTGACACCTAGACATTATATATCTAGGTATAGCCAAAGATTTACTAATCCTTTGGACCCTTAGATCCATCTCTGGTCTCAGTATAATGACCATCAACTATGTCTAGATTTTCTCAAGGTATTCTTATGGTACATGGTCATGCATCCCTTCCATTCATGTAAGGTTCTACCTTATTCCTTCCACAAATATACCATTCATAAAAAAATCCTCCCAATACAAGATTCATGACTTTAGCCTATTTTAAATGGTCTAGAACTTATGACTATAAACTATGTTCAACTGGTTTAAGAATCATTTGATGTGCTACAAGGCCCCATTGGCACCTTCAATGTTGGATTCTAACTCATATTCACCCCAAAAACATCCTTGAATCTCTCCCCTATTCCAAGATCTATGACCTTAAACTAAGATCCCCACTCTAAGCATCATGACTTTAAACTATTTTACATGGTCTATGCTCTATGACCTGACTAGGATACCCACTCCAAGAATCATGGATTTAAACTATTTTCCATGGTCCAAGATCTATAACCTCAAACTGGGATCCCCAGTCCAAGAATCTTGAATCTAATCCATTTTCCTTGGTCGAATAATTATGGCCCAAAAATATGTACATTCATAACTCATTCTCATGGTTTTCTTCATCCCCGGTGTTTCAAAAATCCCATTCTCCAACCTTTCAGAACTACGTGTTTCATTATTCCCATATTCAAGGGAGACATAGTGATTCATATACTGTCTATCACTAGGAATGGCCATATATTCACAAAAAACCATATTTTACTTATGGTGTAATCACCCATAAATTCCCTTTTGGGACTCCTCATCAGGTATAATCCCCATTCATATTCCTCTTCCAATTAGCAGGATAAGATTCCCTCATGACACAACATGAGGCTGAAAATTGTAGTAATATGAATTTGTAAGCCTTTCCCACATCCTTAGGATCATATATTAAACTATATACTTACCCTATATGAGTTTTTAATGAATCATATCATAATATGGGATGATTTAGTATCCTCATTTGAGAGTACATTCCCCATTCAACATTGGTATACTACCATGCCACCTTATAGATCTATGTGTGGCTTGATTTCCATCCACATGGGATATGAAATGGTGGCTGGATTTCTCTTCTTGGGACCAACCCACATTGTCAATTCATTATGGGGTCTTTTATTTCTAAAACAACATGATTTTGACCCAGGGGATGGTTTGTCGTTTTTTATGTGATATAAGATCTCCTTGGTCATCCTTTCACATTGTATTATCACTCATTCATGCCATCAAAACCTCCTTAGGATACCCATAACCTTTTTTTATCAATGCTACATGAGCATAAACCAGAAACATCATCTATGGTTTGATATCTATGCTTTTAAAATAGGAGAAAGAATATCCCAAGTTGTATGAAATTAAACTAAAAACCCCAACATCCTCAACGCGCAACGTTAAATTTTTATTTTACCCCATATAAATATGAGATTCCTCATATGAAAATATGAGATGAACTAAACCAACATCCTCAACACAAAACATTAAACTATGATTTTACCTTGTATGAAACTGGGATTCCTCCGAAGATAAATATGAGATGAACAAAACCAATTTCCTTAGTGCATGACATTAAACTATGATCATACATTATATGAAACTGGGATGCCTCGTATAAAAAGTATGGGTTAACCAAAAAACATTACACTGTATGAAACAAGGATGCATCATAATATGATATTATTTGATATCCTTTCCAATGTTTAAGTCACCCCTACAACATCGGTTTTCAACCATGTTGTCTTCTAGAACTATGTGTGGATTGATTACAATCACCATGGGATATGTAGTGAAACCTAGATATTTCATCTTGGGCCCAGCCCTTTCATAAACTCATTTTTGGGACTTTCCTCTCTAGTTTTGGATTGATTCTTTCTAAACAATATGCACATTGATAAAGTTTAATGGAATAGAAGAATATACCCTAGGGAACCTTATATTCCCTTTAGGGAATTTCACATTTCCAATCCTTCACTTCATGCTTTCTCTAATTTAGATCATCATTATACTCCCAATCTAAAAAGGAACCCTATTGAATGGTCCCATTCCACACTACCTCACCTACCATCCTAGGTCACACCTCAAAGGTTATTTGGTGACAAATAGTGTCTCTTGTGTTTTTTATTCGATCAATAATTTATCTCATGCTTCTTTACCCCATCAAAAATCAATAAGGGTATATAACCTATTGTTCAAACATGGTCATTTGTGTTTTCCCTACACATTGGTCACTCGTTTTTACTATCCAAACCCTGGAATTCATAATCGACCATCAGAGGTTCCTTAAACAGTTTCAACCCTTTTTTTGATCTCCCAATTAAGTGATAATAACTCCATAGCACTTCTTATTTCTCACGCCATACTTGGATCATGCAGGCTTAGGGGCCAAAAGGAAGTTTTCATCATGCAAGGGTGAGACGTGCGAGTAACCCTCACCATACAATCTCCAAAACCTAAAACTAAGATTCCAGGTCAATGAATTATTACATTAAACTATGTTAAAGTCAACCAAGGAATGTTTTTTATGGCATAGGGCCTTATTTTACCTTAATTCACATCGGGTTTTTTACTCTTCCATGCTACACAAGTCTCTTTTTGGATGCACACACCCAGGTCCAAGCATCATGACCTTGAACTGTGGGAAATGTTTCTTAGAAATTTTTTATACGACATCAGGTGGCCTTTTAGGACCCTCCTTTAACTTCTATTATTCTTTCCTTATTGTTTCCCATGTTTCATATTGACACAAAGAACTACAATCTAAGCATTATGACCATAAAATATTTACAATATGTCCAAACTTTATGACCTTAAACAAATATCTTGACGCCTTGGGCACAATATACTAAATTGTATGACTTAAAATTCTAATCACATGATGTTAAACTATGTGACACATAATTCACACAATATTAAATTAAACTATGTTTCTTTCATCCTCATCATATGATGTTGAATTGTGTGTCCCTCATCCGTACTATATTATGTTAAACTACATGGCCACTATCCTCATCACGTGGCATAAAACATCAATACATCTTGGGTTCTCACCTAAGAATCCCATTTCTCTTTAGGTGTCTATAACCAACCTCATACTTCATGTTTGACCATAATTTTTCATCCAAGATTATTCTCCCCTTTAACAAAGAGTTTAACATTATTCAAACTGATATGTCTACCCAAAATGATTGAATCCACGATAGCGTAATCCGGAGATTTTTAGAACCCATTTGAACATTCCATCACATCATCTCCACGCTTCATGTATCCCTTGGATTGGATCCCCATTCTCCTCTATGTTCTAATGGGTGCCACATGATGGCATAAAATCATGCCACACTAGCTCACCTACCATCCCTAGTACATTCCATGAATGACTTCAGATGACATATTTAGATAGGTCTCATACTTTGAACTTGGTAGTGGCTGGCCTTAAATTTTTTATCCCCATCCTCAGAAAAATGGTAATGGATTCTGTGATCTGAACATGGTCTAAGTTATCATATATCATTATGAAATCCCCTTTGTGTTCTATAACTTGGGGATCATGATTCACGCTCTTCATTCCCCACTATTCAAGTACAATTCAACACCCCCGGAATTTTCTCATTTGTGCACTAGTGTGTGTTAGAAAATAAATTTAGATATTCTGAGAACCCCATCCTGCTACCATATCCCTTCTAAGGCAAGACACACCCATTGGTCAATAAAAAAATTTAGACCCTGAGTGACCGTACATTTCTCAAAACTCTCATATAGGTGGGAAATCACATGGTCTCCCCTTATTTTTCACATTGAGAATGACTCAAATGGTATTATGGATTAGTCATTGGTTGTATCATTAATTTTATTGAAGTATGATAGTAAAGTGAAACAAAAGAAACATGTACATCAATATAAGAAATTAAAAAAATAAGATTCAGTGGTTTATGAGGGTCATCTACACATTAGATCCACTCTTAGGTCCCAAAAATATGACCCTTGTGGGATTGCACTGAAAATCAAGCACTCTAACTCATCTTGTCTTTGGAATGTATCCTCGAGGACCTGATGTAGCCTAACGAGATCTACCTCCTCCTCCTTATACATTGGGAGAATCTCTTTACCCTTGATCTCCACCCGATCCTACTCAGCTAGGAACTCAGCTATCATAGATACGTTATTCACTATTTGAGCCTCATACACCAATTGGTGTGCCCTCAAATGACTAATGATTTATTCTTGGGAATTGATGAAGGTCACATTCTGATTCCCCCACTCTTCTTGTTGTTGAGTTTCCTGACCATCCACTCGGAGAATCCTAGTGCTATCAAATTTCTCATTATGTCAAGATAAATCAAATTGTTGACTTTATATGAACCACCTCATAGAAAGGTAGCTGATGAATAGTTCATATAGAGCATATGAATCCACCCCTATGGTTCCCAGTTTGAAGATCAAATGGTGGATGAACCCCATCCAAATAACCAGGTATGGATCCTGAGTGTTAGTGATGATCTTTTTCATGATCCTCCATGACCATTGTGAGAAACTTTAGTTATATTCATTGATATCAAACCTATAATATTATAGTTTCTTGATTGGTGTGGGATCAAATACTATTAAGGACACAAGGACATTAGTGGTAGGTTACTCATCCAGGATTCTCTTAGACAGGTGATGTTCCATATCAAGAAGGGGAATATTCATCTGACCCTTTATTGGTGACATCATTTCTACCAACCTCAGAGGCATCACTAGTATTCATGTCATGATTCCATCATAGGATCATGCTCGGGGTCTCTTAGATTACATGAACCTCGGGAGTTGGAACAACTATTACGAGAGATGCATTAGGTTTCCCCACCCTTTCTGCTTGCTGGGAACATACCCTCTTGAGCATTGCTTGATGAAAAGGCATGTTAGTTTGTTTGACCAGTGTTGAAGAGTTGGGAAAAAACTACTCATGTAAGGATGAGATACATATAGAGATAAAGTGTTTGAAAAAAACCTAGTCATGGGTCATCATTAGGGATTTATACCATAGGACACACCACAATGATGGTTGGTATTTAAATAGATATCCCAAAGGCCCCACATAATTGGTTGGGTGGAAGCTTAATTAGTGTAAAAAAATATTGGTCCAATAATTCAATATCTTCTCCATAAAAATCTAATAATATCCAGTAATTTTGAGATACTTTTTTACATTGTGTTCTGTGGATCTCGATGATCAATCGCACCAAACTATTTGCATCACTAGTGGTGGATGTAATCATTGAAATACTAGGGTGTGTTTACCTATAGATTACTAGGAAGACTGGGGGATCTTAAGTCACCCCTTTGACCTCCTAGTTGGTTCATCCTGTTGCAGTAGCCTCAAGAATTGGTTCAGAGGCATGCCCACTGACTTATATTGGGGTATTCTCATCTCCTCTGATTGGGACTACTTATTCACCCTTAGGTTTATCCTGCAAGATGAAAATCACAGTTAGAGACCCTAAAAACAATTGGAAGTGGTGGAAGAGGAATATGGGTTTAAAATATTACCTTATAATGCAAAAGATCAACCAATTTTCCATCCATAAAGATGACCTTACCACTCTCCTAGGGAGTCTCCGGACCAACGGCCGACCCCAAAGATTCTTCATCACCAGAACGCTATGTATCATTAATAGATGATGACTCCTACATCAATTATTTAGAGGATGTGGTCTCCTCATGATCAGTATCACCATCAAAAATCATGTGCACTGAGTTGGAGGTAATATTTGGTGCCCCATGTTGATGAAAAAGTGAATTCATAGCTTCCATATATGTAAATTTCTCAAAGAAGTGAACCCTAGTGGTGATCCTAGAAATTCTCATATCCACCAACTCAATTATTTTCTAAGTCATCCTCTACCATGGCTACTTCACCATTAGATACATCCATGGAATCCCCAAGGCTTCCTAGATCATGGAGATGGAATAATCAGTGGTTGGCTATAGTGGGTACCACAACCTCTTTTTTGGGGCCTCCCTAGATCTAGTGGTCCCAAACTGAGATCCATATGCCTACTAACGTGACCAATTCTGGGGGTTTCCCTCCCCTTCAGAAGGTGTCCATGAAACAAAACCTTGTTCTTCCCCTCTGACTGCCTCATTTGAATCCCCTTTCATTTGGAAAACCCCCCAAAGATCATCTAACCTAACTTTGTTCTAGTCTTCCACTTCTATTGAAGGAATGATTAGCCTTACACACTGACATGAAATCATGATTGGGTATGTCATGGTCCAATTTCCATCATATTCATGGGAGAGGTCGGAGTTGATGTTGGTTAGTAGAGTCAAGATGACCTCCCTTTTTCTTTATCCTATAAACACCCACCACAACTGATGAAGGATACATGGGTGCATCTCATCATGAATCCCCATGTAAACTATTTACATTATCTACTGGATGAACCCGAAATACCGGGAAAACCAAGACGGTGTATACAGATCATATTTAGTGTTTTGGTATATCCTAGACATGAGTATGCTTCCTAAGAAGGTATAAAAGTACTCCCACTTCTCTATTTTCCCCTATATATTGTCCATCATCTCGTCAAAAGGAGTTTGGAATGGGTGTAATTTGAATGTCGTGAAGTATTTGATGATCATCATCACCATGACTTCACTGAGCACCACTGGTTGAACCCCACCAATGTTGAATGGTGAGCGACATAGACTATCACATGGAGTAGTGATGGAATTATAGAATTCATATCATCTAAAGTGCACCATTATCCACCCATGTAATAATTGGAATGTACAGTAAATTCAACTAGGCTTGCTCCCCCTCACCATGTGGCCCAACTAGCTATAGAGTCTGGCTTGCACCAGTGCCCCAAGGTTTAACAACTTTCCAAGTTCCATGATCACCAACATCGCAAGAATCCTTAGACATAATCCCATGTGCATGTCCCCCATCATAAGTTGCTAGCTGCTGAGGAAATTGGCCATAAATGTATTGTACTAAACTACTAGTTTCCAGTCCTATGGCATGATATAGACCCACTTTTCATAATTTCCCTCCTACAAGATCAACTAGTATGATCCCGACATCTTTATCTACTACACTAATAGACAATGGTTCAACTACCATAGCATTTTCATTGATGGATCCTTATTTAGGAACATCCATATCCATGTCTTGATTTTGATGTCCCAGTGGATAGGCGATTATGTTTTATTACTTTTTTTTAATGCATCAAGAAGTTGTTATTCTAGAAGGGAGGTATATTCTCTATCGCCCTAGGAATTTGGTGACAGAAGGAACTCATCATACTGAAACCTAATAAGTGGTATTTCTTTGATATAGTGAAGGTATCATGGGATGATGCCCACTTCTCCATGATAGAGGTAGAAGGTATTGGTGTCTGAGGATCACCAGTTAAGGAGCTCCAGAAGTAGATCCTTTTAGAGGTATGCATGAAATTGGTACATCCACATTACCACATATAACCTAATGTGGCACTGCTCATCCCTATAATTTTTGAAGTTGAAGCATACTCAGTAATCCCATTCCCACCACCATTAATGTTCATATGGCACCAAATCCCAGTCCTTATACCATCCCACGCTGTTTTCTTAGATGTTGGTATGAAATATGATCATATAACGATCTTTTACTTTCTCATTATCTAGATACTCCACAATGACTATTCTCATCCATCCACTCAATTTGTGGATGTAAGTGTCCTCATTATCCCTAGAAGGGTTAACATGAGCTATGATATTCCAATAGGAAATATCATTATGATAGTTGAGCCAGAAGTGAAGTGTGTTCACTTCGATGGATAGAATATCCACCTCATTCATCACCTAGAAATTGTGAAGTGGAAGAACTTATATTTGTAGATAACCTTTCAGTGTTATAGTTATAATATCTATGAGCTCCTAATTTTTAGAAAAAATCCTTCTATCCCAAGGAATTTCCCAGTTCCCCACCATCTCGGTCCTCCGACGGCAACATCAACATCGATCATGGGTTGGTTTTATAGGTTTTCCATTTTTTATGATTTTTGGTTTCTAAGGTTGGATCATGTAAGACTTGATTTTTTACAAAATTTTTTCCACTTTGTGAAAATTTGGTAAAGTTCATCCCATAGTTCATCTGTGGAATGCAAGTTTTTTCGTGAAAGTCAATTTTTCACGAAGGTCACAGTTGAAGCTTAAGATTTCATATAAATGGGTGAGTTATATTCATGATAGAATTATTATCACATATAGAAGTTAGATTAATTTAAAAAAACCCATCCCCATATTTATAGTCATAGATCCATTGTATTGTCTAATGCCTAAAATTTTGTTTCATGACCCAATATAGAAGTTCTATAAACACATGGAAATGAGCCATATTTTTTAGTGTTTCCCTTGGAACATAACCTTCCAATCCCCTATCATCTCTGATTATAAGGGGGGATTTTTTTATGTTGAAAATGTTTATAACCCCTTAAATTTCTAGTTTTTTATGAGCTAAACATGTGACCTATCCTGAAGAACATTTTGGGGCCTAAGATCATGTTGTGCACAAGTTTTCTGGTCAACACACAGATAAGAGGTTTATGAATAAAGGAATTGTGTGCCAAAGGTGGTGATGAGTTCTCAAGATACCCCCAAGTTTGAAATAATTTTCAAGGCCAAAATAAATAAAAAATGAGTCATACATGAAACATTAGCCTTTTCATGACTAAACAGTTTCACACGAAGGGAAACACCAACTCTAATAGGTTGCGTGTTAAACCCCCCCCCCCCCACCCTATGCATGTGTGTGCAAGAAAGAATATTTGTGCACAAATCTATCACAAAACCTTCCCATTTTAAAAACATTATTTGAATAACTGTGGATTTTGTTTCAAAAATCCCTATAGAATAAGATTGAGAAGAATTCATCCCTATTCTTCACAAATGAATTTACACAACACCAGCCAAGGATTTCAGCTATAAATAGAACATCACCTTTAACCTTGGTAGATGCTCTTCAAAAGATGATGTGACACTATTGTGTCTCAAAAATTCCATCTTATATTATAGTTTGAGACAACAGAACCAATGGACCCTCGTATGTATTTAAATTTCATGAAAGTCCTCCTACGGTCCCAAATATGACTTGGTATGCTATTGAGTGATCTACATGAAGCACCTCTGAAGGATATTTGAGTTCACACAAAGAGAATCAGACATTGTGAAACCATGATCTTCATGCAACTCAAAATATTGTTTGAATGTATGCCTTCAAAATCAATGTTTTGTACTTATGCTAGAGCCACTTACTAATACAACTCCACTTTAATGAAATACAAAAATATTCACACAACAACATTTTGGTTTGGGACCTGACGTTCTCTATGATTTTAGTGAAATCACTACCCTAAAATTTTCTCCCAGGAATTGGTACACAAATTATTATTATTCCTAAGAATAGGTAGCATAACATCGGGCCTCTTGATTTCCACTCCACCATGGAAGTTCCAATGCCATTCCCCACCCATAGGAACATGATAAGTGGTCCCATAAGCCATAGAGGTGGAATATTTGAGGGAAATTGTGAACCTTTGTAAGTGTAGATTTCTTATGATGAATCTTATTCCAAAATTTATGTGGTCCCCTTTGAGGAGTAATACGATTCCATATCCAAGAGACATGATGTAAAATTGAGTATCTCCACTTCATGGTCATATGATGTTCAATTAAATCAAAATGTCCTCAAAGCATGATGTTTAAATGTATCCTTACCCTGTGTGATGAAAACAAGATTCCCCAAGTAAGAAAAGCATGGGATTCCACCTTATCCCCCACCGTGGGACAAAAATCCACCCTTTTGATGAAACTACAACAACAAGGAAACTTCCATGCACAATCCCCATGCCATCCTTCCCCACCACGGGATGAGACACCCATAATGGGAAGATTTCATGCATAATCCCTACATTTTCTTCCCTCAATGTGGGATGAAATCCCTCCTCCAAGCATATTCCACACATAAACTATATCCCTCATTGATGCACCTTTCGCAACATGAGTGTCCTTACTATAGGATGTTAAACTGCATGGATTATTATTATCACATGACCATAAACTATGGCATCAAATTACAAGTGTTTTTATCCCTATCTCGTACATAGGGTACATTTGAGACCTCCCCAAGCTTCAATCGTAACATCATTAAAGTGTAAAATATTCCCTCCTATGGACACAATCAACCACCCATCCCTACATAAATAAAATATATAACCTTTTTCATCTTCACCATATGTTAAACGTGTTCCCATTATGTCCTCCTCAAGACGTTAAAACATCACCAATCTCCACAATATGTAAAACTTGTTCCCTGATCTATAACCCATAACTCTTATTATAAACAACATATTCTTGTGGTATAAAACCTTAGAATACTTAATCCCATGAATCAAATACCTCATGATCAACACATTATGCTTTGGGATTCACATCTAAGATGCCTCATGTGTGAGATTATCTAATAAATTGGAATACTTTAAAGGTTCCCAATATACCAAATGTTCAAACATGCACAGAAATACCCAACATGACTACTATACTGACCAATGGTTTCTACCTTGTCAAGATAAAAGCAACATAATTAATCATCATCTACCTCCAGAAGGACCCAGTAATAAGTTTCATGAACCTAACATAATATATCATAGTGACCCTAATGAGGAAAAATCACTAAGTAGGAATCCATGGAAGGAAGAACCAACATCATAGCATCCCATTTCAATAAAGGACAAGATATCACAAATGAATGTGATGGAAGTTTCCCTCATTTTGAAAATGTGAATATAGGGAAACATATAGCGTGCGCTGAACTGGACCAAGAGAAAGTGTCATAAACATCTATACTTATATGAGGTGTTAGTTGATTTAAATACAAATTAAAACCTAAATGTTATTTTACTCTATATATTAGAATTGAAATTTTATGTAACTAATCCAATTGTGAATGATTGGGGATAAATAAGTAGGGATTAAAATTTATATTATAAGATAAACTACTTTAATATAGTGGAATTTTAGTAAAATATTAATGTTTAAAAGGAATTTTGATACATCATGCATGTGCGCACTGTGGAATTATCTAAATAATGTACCAAAAACTTTTTCCTTATAACTTGTACTTGAATTTTATAAATTTCAGTACCCTTAATGTTTTAGAAATTAAAATATTAATCAATGTAATAACTAAAATGAAACCTTAAATGTCACACCTTAGTATTAATTTTCCTCTTTTATTTTTTTTTTCTTTTTATTTTTTGATTTTCTCTTGAGTATCAGGTGCTTCATATCTAAAATTGGATTTTTGGGTTTTTTCCCTCAATTTCATGGTTTGTGATCACGATTAAGGGGAATCCACATGAACTCCAAATGATGAATCTCATTTCAGTTCATTTTATTCAATCATAATTAGGGTTTCATGGGTATAACACAGTTAGATTCAAATTTTTTGGATCCAAGGAGTAATCATTTAAGTCTTGGGGTGTGCCTGGATGAGGGCGCGTGACTTGATCCTGGTTATCCCAAAATGTGGGAGAAGTGTGTGCATGGATCTGCAATTTTTTACATTACTAAAACACACATTTGGTACATGGTTTACCAACTCATTTAGTCGAAACATTTGGTTTCCCCATGACTCTACTAAGGGGTGCATGGTTGGAACACAGTTTTCCAAACTGTCTCACAAACCATGCATTATGCCTAGTTTAATTAAACTTTTCAAATTACACTTTTTTCCCTCTAGTTTATTAACCCATTAAAACATCCCATCCAAACCTCTTAGATCATGTGACCCTTTGGATCTCTTACCTTCCTCCTCATGACTCCCTTCCTCCTTCCATTGTGGAATTAAGGAATTTATTCAATATTTGGGGCTAAATATTTAAGTTAATCTCCACCTATATTTTTTTCACCTATTTTATTATTAGTTCCTATTATAACTTAGTATAATTGGACTATAATTTATGTTTATTTGGTTTTAATTTGTTTTTGTGCCTCATAAAGGTTATTTCAGTTTTTTCTTACTTCCTAAGACCCCTTTCAAGCCGATTCGGGTTACTATTTTTGAAGTAATTCAATTTGATGTAGGTTTTCCATTGCATTCACCCTTTAAATTTAAGATACATGGATTTACTGATTTTATAACATTGTTTTGATATTAATTTAAATAATATATTGTTTAGAATTATTTTTTGGATTTAAATCAATTGAATTGCCCTAGGATTTTAATGGTAAGGAATTATTTTATTTGTCCTTGCACACCAAGTGTTGTTAAAATTACCTATTTAATTTTGTAAATGGTTTGTGGTTTCTAAATGGTGTTTTTGGGTATATAAATTGTATTTATAAATGGATATTGGTTTTATAAATTGTGATTTGGGTTTTTTTGGAATTATTTTTCATTAAAAAATGCGTGAGATATGTTTGGACTTTTCATAAATTAGTGTTCTTTTGAAAGATCTACTTGGGGTAAAGCTCTTGACTTGTAGATTGATAATGGGAATGGGAGGTTATTTGAATGATACTTATCCCATATATTTTTGGTTTAAAGGTAATGGGACTATCCCTTGTGGTGATTTGGGGGTGATGCTTATGTGTCTTTCTTATGTCTGTTATATATATATATATAGGTTTTGTTTATAATTTTTGTCTCTCCCCCACTTCAAACATGGAACTAGAACCTAGAATAACTATAAGATTTTCTAATAACACTTTCTAAAATAGTTTAGGATTACTCTCTATATAATATCTATTAGTATGGACTTACTCTACTTTTGGATTATCCCCCCTCGGTTAGGTAGGTAGGGTATGACTAAGCATGAGGGATGTTGATTTCATCTAATGTGATGATAGTATGGATTAGGGTTGGTATTTTCTACAACATCCCATGATCTCCTAGGTATTCCCATATTTCCATAGAACTTTTTTTATCTATAGTGAATAATTAGGTTGCCTCATCTAGTTTCATTATTTGACTATTATTTTTCATTTACTTATATGTGGGGTTGTCTCTAGTGTTTATCTTTGATGAAGATAATCCTTCGTGAAATTAAATGTTTGTGTTTTGAAATTTTTTGTGATAAAATCATTATTAAAATGTTTCATACTCACTTTCCCATCTTGAAAACACCTTTTCCCCTATTTTTCTTTGAATTATAAACATCAATTTTTATGAAAAAACTTGTTTCAATGAAGAGGGTGAAGGACAATTCTTTGTTTTAAAAAAATAACTCTGTTAAAAAACCTATATTCATAAATTTTATTTCAAAATATTAGTAGATGAATCATTTATTTAATGTTAATGCATGTGGGGGATTTTTTTGGGAACACCTACTGAGTTTTAATACCCATTCCTATATATTCATTCTTATTTTACCCTTAGGTGCGGTTTATATCATGGTCACAGTATCCATGTGTGATGAAAGGTTTGGGGTTTAGTGGGTTACATGTGGGGTCACATAGAGATGTGTTGGTTTTTGGGTTTTGTTTGGTTTTATTTACGTTTTATGTCTTGTTAATCTTGTTGGAAATTTACTTATATTGGGATGCATAATTAATTTCTACTTACTTTTTTATTTATATTTGTCAAAATCATCCCCATTTTATCTCATTTATTCCTTTAGTTATTTTTTCCACCATGGGGAGATTGGGAATGCACCTCAGATATTTCATGGGCTAAATTGGGTAACCATTTTAGGGTAGCCCAGGGATAATTCATGAACAAATGGTAGCAGATCATTAGTTATTTATAGGAACTTGTTTTATGAGATCTCTTTTTTATTTGATATGTCATGGTAGATATAATATATATTTCAGAACATGTAATATGGTTATGGGGAGGTGTTTGGACAAAACTTTTTTGTGCCGAACATTGGGTTACAATGGAAAGTTGAGTCTTGATTTTTTCTTTTTTTCTTTTTCTGTTATTTTCTCAGTATCTATTGTCTTTGGTTGATGATGCTTGTTTTAGGATTTTTTGGAATTGATTATTGGTTGTTTTTTTTTCGGAGAATTAAATGGGAGTTAGTCTAGTGTTTTTAGGGAGGTTGTAGGACCTAGAAAACCTTGTGGTCCAAAATGAATCTCTCTAGCAGTGGTGTGATTAGCATATGGTTGAAACCATATGACTAAGTCACCCATAATCACTAGTCCCAACTAAGAGTTTGTTTTGTGCCTTTCCTAATTTTAAAATAATATTTAACTTTTTATGAAATTTTGGGAAACTTGATTTCTATTGGAAATGTTTTAGTTTTTTGAAATGAGGAATGAGTTTTCAGACTTATTTGAAAAAAGTCTTGGAAAACAATTTCTAAATAAAGTAAATTTTTATGAAATGGGTATTTAATTAAATTTACATTAATAATTTGAGTCTTGTTTTAAAATGATAAATATTTTAAATGAGAAAGGTGTTGTATTTATTGATGAAATTTAAGGTATTTAGTGGAATAGAATGCCTCAGATAGTAGAGTTTGAAGATGGTTTTTGAAGTGGTTCTTAGAGATTATTTTAAAAATGTTTTGGGAATTTTTTAATTGGCCTTATTTTTTTTGGTGTTTAATTGTGATGAGTTCTTTATGGTGAGTTTATTATTATTTATTTGTTGGTTTCCATGATATCTAGAGTACACCCACATTGAATATTCAAAATAAATTCAAGGTACAACTATAGGTGTTTCACCATTAGAATACCCTCCAGTTGATCAACCTAAATAATTCCTCCTTGAGTTTAAAAAGTTGAACCATCATCTATTTTATGATCAAATAGATTCCCATGAAGCAGAATAGTGGATGCAAAAAATCAAAAGGGTCTTCAGTTTCCTTGAGCTACATGATTTTATTAAAGTTAACCACTCTACCTTTCTTCTCGTAGGTCCAAGTGGGAAGTGGTAGAAGTTGTTTATTTGGACCATGAATCATTAATATATTTTCTAGTAATTATTTATGTACTTATTCAGACGAATGTACTTCTCTAAGGTTATGAATGTGTCAAGGTAAATTAATATTTTATTCCTTCAACAAGGTGAGAGATCGGTGTTGGAATTTGTCCATAATTTCATGGATATAGTTCCCTATATCCCAGAGTTTTCTGATGAAATTTCTATAAAAGCTCAAAATTTTAAGAATCATATTCTTTTTTATCTGTAGTTAAATCTATAATTATTTAGTCTTTCATCCTTTTCTAATATGGACATGCAATCAGTTTGGGTTGAATCCATGATTGTGGGGGTGATCAAGGTATTCAATACTCTCTTTGTTACTAGAAGTAGTTAAGGGAGCTATATTAAAGATATAGGGAATAAAAATTATTTATATTTTGTTTCTGGTAGAATTTATAGGCCTTATGATGTTTATTTAGATTATTTTGGGCATGGGACCCTAGTGTTTCTTCAATGCAGAAAGATGGGTCACAAGAATCCTTCATGTTAAGAATCTCTGAAGACCTTTCATGTTTAGGTACATTTGGGAAATATTTATAAATTATTTAAGTGTATCGCTCGAAAAAAGAAGTGTAACTTAATCCACTCTCTCAAAGATAAACATAGTTCAGTTAGATGAACATTGATTCGATGCGAGTTTTGTCTGATTGTTTTGATGTAAATATTAATTTTTTTGTAGTAGTTTTATCTTGTGGTATTACCTTTTGTTTGGGGTGAGAGAGATAATGTTGTGTATCTTTATAGAAACTATATTTTATTAGAGGTGTGCGTCATTGTGTGTTTCACTCTTTGGTTCCTTCTAGGGTTTGTGTACGGTTGTTTTGGTTTAGAGGTTTGGTGTTGATATACAGTGTTGGTTAGGCCCCTGCATAGAATATTAAAATGGTCGTGAGTCCAATCTGGCCTCCTAAATCCATTTAAATCAAACCCCCTTTAACCTAATCCCTTTTACTTTCTTTCCCCTTTAGAAGGTGTCCAATGTTTATTAAATGTCCTCCTTGGTCATATACCCCCAAATATTCCCTCCCCTTTGGCATATTTTGGGTTCTTGGAGTATGACCAATGGTTTTGGTGATGGTATGGTGTGTGGACGTGACTTGGTATTTTTATTTTCCTTTGAAAATTAATCAGATTCCAATGGTTTTTTCTAGTATAAGTTCATTTCTTCATCCTATTGGTGGTTAAGGTATCTTTCGATATAAGGAATTGAGCCATGTGGGTGTGTGAGTCTTTTTCATTAACTTAATAATTTGGAAACATTGAGGATTTTAGGTGGGAATAAAGCATTATTGTGGGGATAATTATCACAAAAAAAATATTTTATTTTCCACTTTTATTTTTGTTTATCATTTTTTAATTGTATTTTATCACGAGTATCATGTGTTTCTAATTGAAATTCTGTTTTTGGGGATACATTCCTATATTGCACGGATTATGAGAACAATTAAGGGGAAATATTTCAACCTCCTAATGTTATGACTCTTTTTAGTTAATTTTTTTCTTGTATGGTTAGAGCTACATGGGTAGCTCATAGTTAGATTAAAATTCTGTATCTCCCATGAGTAACTATGTGGGTCTTAGGGTGTTCCTAGATGATAGTACACGACTTTAGGACGATTATTATAAAACATTTGAGAAGTGTGTGTGTGTGTGTGGATTTATAATTATTTATAGAACCAAACCACATGGTTGGAGAAGGGTTCCCCAAAATATGTGGCCAAACTGTGTAGGTTCCCTTTGAATCCAGTAAGGGGTGCATGGTTGTTGCACTGTTCTCCAATCTGTGTGACCAAACCATAAGCATTGCCACGTTTCATTAAAATTTTCCAATTACCTTTTTCACCATCTCAATTAATAACCCCAAAATGCCTATATTTCTCCACTCTTGGCTCATGTGGCCCTAAAAAGCTCCACTCCTCCTCCTCACACCACCCTTCCAACTTAATTGGTGGAATCAAGGGATGTCTTCAAATTTTGGGGCTAAATCATTAAGTTAATATCCTCCTCTCCTATACTTATCTCAATTTATTCTTATTTACTATTATCCCTTGGACTCATTGGTCTCAGTTTTATGTTTCATTGGTTTTAATTTTTTTGTCATGTTAAGGTTCCTTTTGGTTTTTATTTCTTCTTCAGGCCACTTTAAATATTATTCTGGTTGTCATTGTTGAAGCACTTGAGTTTATGGAAGGTTTCCTATTTCATTCACCCTTTAAATTTACGAAAAATGTACTTATTGATATACACACTTTTTTATATCAATTAGTGGAATATATTGTTTATAATGAATATTTTGATAGTATTCAATTTAATTCCTCTAATATTTGAATGGTATGACGTTTTTTTATATTTCCTTTCACACCATGTTTTTGTTAAAATTCCAAGATGGATTTTATAAATGTTATCTAGTTTCTAAATGGTATTTTGGGTTTCAAAAATGGATGTATAAAGGTATATTTGTTTTATAAATCATGTGTCATGTTATTTTTGAAATGGTTTTCGTTCAAATAATTCGTGAGGCATGTTTTTCATCTTCATAAATTTTATTTTGAGAGCTCTATTTTGGGTGAGTCTCCTTCCTTGATTATTATTAAAGGGAATGGGAGGTCCTTAACATGGGACTTCCCACATTTATTGCTGGTTAAATGTAAAATGGACTATCCCTTGGGGTGATTCGAGGGTGTTTATTATGTGTGTTTCTTTTGTCTATTCTTTATATATATATATATATATATATATATATATATATATAGTAGGTTCCTTGGAATTTCTTATCTCACCCCAACCATAGACCTGACATGGAAACCTATCATAGCTATAGGATTATCCAAGAACACATACTACAGTAGTTTTGGATTACACTTTATCTCGTGGCATAGAGTATGTAAATTCTCTACTTAGGGATTATACCCCTCAGTTAGTCCTAGTAGGGTATGACCAAGCACGAGGGATGTCAAATACATCAGGTGCACTAAAAGGATGGATCATGATCAGTATGTTCTATATCATCCCATGATCTCCTAGGAATTCCCATGTTTCCATGGAACTTATTTAAGTTCAGTAGGTAATTCGTGTTCCTCATTTAGTTTGATTGTTATAGTATTTTTCTATTTTCCTCATTATGGTGTTCTCTCTGTTTCTTTTCATTGGTTATGTTCACCCTTTTTTAAATTAACTGTTTTCATTTTGAAAATTTTTTGTGAAAGAATCCGTTGAAAAATATTTAACAGCCCTTTTCCCTTCTTGTTAACAGCCATTTATTTCCCTCGTTTTTTATAAAATGCTCAATCCTTCCCCTTTTATGAAAATATCTTTTTTAATGAAGTGGGTGATGGTACATGGTTTTAAAAAAAATAATTTTGTGAAGAATATGTATTCATATATTGTATATAAAACTATATGTAGATGAATCTTTTATTTAATGGAAATCTATAGGGAGTGGATTCTTGGGAACACCTATAGATTTTAATACTCATTCCTTTAATTTTATTCTTATTTTTATCCATAGGTGTAGGTTCTATCTTGGTATCAATCTCCATAGGTGATTTTCGGTTTTTTGTTTAGTGGGTGACCCATGGGGGCACATAGAGATCTATTCAATGGAAGGTTTTCTTTGGTTTTATTTTTGTTTTATGTATTATTTATCTTATTGAATATTTATTTATATGAGGGTACTTAGTTTATTTCAACTGCATTTGTTTATTTATATTTGAAAAAATCATTCCCACTCTCTCTTGTTGATTCCATTAGTGTTTATCACCACCCTGGGGTAATCAGGAATGTTACATGGGGATGTTATTGGCTTACGTAGGTGACTAGTTCAGGGTCGACCTGAGTCAGTTCATGAAATTAATGGTGTTCAGAGTTTTGACCCTTGTGTAAGGGTAGTTTAAATGTTTCCTTGATATTTCCATTATAATGGGAATGTAAGAATTTTCAATATACTTCTTCTTTCATCACTTGAACCTAAATTATTAAAGGTATATCCTAGTTATCTTCTTAGTGTGACTCTAGTTTATGGATTTTACACTTTCTACATCAATAAGGGGATATCATTGTTTAGGTAGATCCCTTAGAGTTTTAGTCATTTATAAATTCCTATTATTAGTTTATGATGTGAGGTGTTTTTAGGGTGTTTTTTATCCCTTATGGGACTATTAGATTTTAAAATAACACCCAAGATAGACAGGTGGTTGTGATGTATTTTCCCCTATTACGAGTGTGATAATCAAGTAATTCCGTATTTAAAAGGGCTAGACTTTCCTAGGTAATGGTTAGTTACATAGTTTTTCATGTGATCCTTATTATTCATTAGTGATGGATGACTAGTTCAGTCGTTAGATTAATTAATAGTAATATAGAAAAATGTTTCTATGGGATATATCTTTCTTGAGATCCATTAGAAACTGAGATTTATAAGACTGATAGGCCTATGTATAGTTTTAAATGATGTGGAATTGAGTTGATAAAATCTCAATACAGTACAAATCGATATACATGGTACCCATATATTTTCTAAAAATGGTGCAATGAGCCATATGAGTTCATTGGAAATAATTAAATCCATGAGTTCTTACACTTCGGTCAAAGGTTATCTCTGTGGTAGTGTGACCTGAGAGTTAATATAATTTTGAATCATTCCAATGCTTGGGATAATGTTTTAAAATGATCAGGTTTCATAATAACACTGATTAAGTTGGTTTATCTTTTACACCATATGTTATTTCATGTGTGGGAATAACTTGGGATGAGTATCATGTGTACCTATGAAGGTGAATATTATATATTGAAATTTTAACTGAAAAGTTCCTTATCTTTTCAGATTGAAAATTGGTAAACGTATTTTGGCTCTATCTAGGACTACAGTTAGTGGATGATGAATTGTGTTCCATGGGATGGGTTCCCTCAGAGGGATGAGCCCATAAGGGGATCTGCTCTTCGCTAGGGTTCTCTCACGCCCCTTCCTCTAGCCCGTAGCTACTCTCCTTCCCTAGTTCGGAGGTTGAGGTGGTGTTCTCCTTCCTGGCGCGACCTTGTATTGGATCGTCTTGCACGCATCGGGGCCTTCGCGACTCGATGTTGATTCTGCGCTTGAGCTCCTGGTCTGGCAGATTGAGATAGGCACTTTGGCCTTAGATCTGGGTGATTTGGAGGTTGATTGTTTCTCTGTGGTCTATTTGGATGTCGGTGTTGGGAGATGGTTTTGTTTTGTGTAGATGAGTTCGACAGTGGGAGCTTTTCCGAATAAACTATTGTCCAGGACGGTGGGGTTCGCAGGCAGCGGGTGTCCGTTGCTGATGCTTTGTGGACTATTTTCTGGTTTTCGTTTTTTTATCTTCTTATTTTTTCACTGGTTTTTTTGGTTTTCTGGTGATGATTGTGTGATGTGCGGAGGGTTTCTGCCTCGTTGATGTGAGGCTCTGCGAGGGGGTTCAGGTCTCTATCTTCTTGTGTTTGCTTGTGGTTTTGGTTTGGAGTGGTGATGTTCTGGGTCGTGTTTCCTCCGATGATGATGATGCTGAAGGTCGACGATGTGGTTCGCCGGCGTTATGCTTTGGTGCTGGATGGTGCTGCTAACGACGGTCGCCGGTGTTGTTCGTCGACGTTATGTTTTGTTCTGCGATCATCACCGATGGAATTGGTGTGCGACAAATGATTCGTCGCTGGTTGTGATAATCTGTGGAATGCGTGTTTTTTGTGGTTCCTTGATGATGTGAAGGAGACGACGGGTTCTCGCCGGCATTGTTCCGGATGGTGCAGGTCCAGTGGGTCTCACCGGCGATCTGAAGGGAGGTGACATGGGGATTCGTGAAGGCTCGCATCTCGAGTGCGGTGCGGATAGGATCGAGACGCATCTGATGGTGACTCAGTAATCGATTGGCCTCGGTTTTTGTGGTCGGCGCGTGAGACAGCCTGTCGGGGCTCAGGGATCAAGGTGTTGATGGAGGGGAGTGGTTATTTGAAATTTGAATTTGAAGTTGATGTTAAATGTTTAAAGCTTGGAGTATGAGTTTCTGTATGGTTACCGGTTTTCCTTAAACCGGCTTCGATAAAATAATAAAAAAATGATTTGCGGGATGGGTTCCCTCTCTTAGTAAATAGTTATTAGGACACTCTTAATGTGGGGAGCATCACATCGAATTGGTTTTAAAATATCCTTTCTAGTTGAGGGAATTGAACTATATAGGACTTGTTGGAGTTGGTCAACACTACTTTTGAATGCATGTGGGGCTGGTGAGTTTTGAAATATGTTGTTTATTGTGACACATCATGATGATGATATGGTTATATATTTATTAAAACTTTGAAAACATTGATAGATAGGTATGCACTTCGGTGGTTATTCTTGAGTGAACATAGGATGCCTCTGTTGGTAAATACATAGTGGTCAATTAATGATGATATGTTGGCCAGATCATCCAATCTATTTTAAAGGAAATCAAACTATGGTGGTCCAAATATTTACTTCATGTAGTTTCATATGGGTGGTTGGAAACCATACTGATCCCTTCATCTAGGATGTGACAGGAGTGTCTCAAATATTCTTGTTAATTCGTCATATCCTCTTAGTGTACTCTTGTATTATTGATGATCATGTCTCATATCTTGGTATCATCTATGATTCTCTGAGGGATTGTGGTTTATACATTAGGATAAAAGATTAAAATGTATTTTTTTTCTTAACAAATAGACTCTTGGAAGATTAATTTCAGGAACGTGTATAATTATTGGGGCATGGTTAGTCCTAGGCGATACTTGGGTTCCCATGTAGGAATTCCTTAGATGGACTCATGGACACCAGTCAGTTCTTTGACTTGACTATCATTAGTATCAGTAAATGTTTGAGGCCTAGAAGTTTCAGCTATGTACTAAAGTCTCACTTATAAATTTTGGGGTATGGACTATATAGGATGATCTCCTTAGACTTCATTGGATGATTCTGAAGTTACCTCGGACTTTCATTAAGTCTTGTATTAGATGTTATAATGGTGTCAATCCAGGTGCGATGGATCGAGTATATACACATTTCATGTTGGGGAATAAAAACATCAAGGAACGTTTTTTATAGAGAAATTATTAGAATCCAGTTACAGGATATGATAGTCGTTCATGGGGAAAATATTGAGGTACATTATTTTAGAGGCATCAAGTTTTTGTTTTGAAATTCATCAGCCATCTAGGATGATAATTTTTAGAATGTAGTGGGTCTAAGGTAGTTCAACAAGACGTCTCTCTTTTTTCATGAGGTTGGTGGAGAACTGCTCCAGGTACATTGTTGGGGTGAGGTGATTTTAGGGAAAATTATTCTTTGGATTTTCATGAAAAAAATAGGATCGACCTATCTAATTGAGTTGAATTGGTAGTTTATTTTTTTCAATCTAATAATCATGTCATGATCATCAATAAAACACTATGGGCATTCTTAAATAGAAATTTATGATGGTGGATATATCATGACTTAGAATTTTTTATTAAATTATATAACCTATAGTGGTAAGCACCATAGGTTGTATGGTTTATGATATGTCTTTAGGATCATGTCTTGAGATTGATAATATAGGTTAAGAATCATCTTGATGTTTTAGTTTAGAATACAATCCTTTTCTCTAGTTTTAATGGATTATGTACCATACACTTAAAGGGATGGTTTTTTGGTGTGTTGGGAATTTGGAAATTAAATACACCCATTTTAATGAAACTTAACGACCTGAGTAGGTTGTATGATGATTTAATTATTTCCCCAAGGCTTTTTGGGTATGAGAAGTTCTAAGGTGTGGATATTGTAACATCCCATGTTTTGGGTTGGGTTGAAAGTTTCATGGGGTTTTTAAATTTTTGTTTTTTGGTTGGTCCTACATATAAATTAAGCCTCAAAACATGATTTTGATAGTTGAAATAGTTGTAAGTTTCTTTTAAAATTGGGTTTAATACTCGATATGTGTCTCTAGAGATCGGTTTATTTTCAGAAGCATTGGGATTTAGAAGCCCCGATTTATTGAAATGCAGAATGAGGTGCATGGTTGGCGCACAGTTAGTTTAACCACGAAGAGATACCATGTGTCCACTTTACTTAAGGGGAATAGTTTTTTAAATCATGAAACCTCCAAGGAATAATTTTAATATATATTTTAGGTTTTCTAGGGTGAACCACATGGATTGTGCACATTTTTTCTAAACTATTCCCCTATCTCGTACCCTTAGTGCCACTTAACCAATAGCACCACATGGTTAGCACAAGGTTGTATCAAACTGTGCATCCTAGCATTGTGGGGTGTGGATTCTAAGTAGAGGATGCATCGTGGATGGTTCACAGTTTACTAAACCGTGCATCCAAACCATATGAATATTAAAAATGAGAAAAAACAAAGATTTTTCCCCTACCTCCTTTAAAGGGTTTCCTTTTTTCTCCTTATCCTCCTTGCACACAATAGGGAACACTCAATCTCCTCCTAGTATACTCCTTACTTGTATATATATCCTCTATATAGACTCTATTTTGAGTGTCATTCATCAGGTTTGAAGTGTATCAATTATTCCATGACTCCTCCATCCTCCTTTCTCATATTATTTCACCATCTATGGAATTATCCTTGTGTTAGATAATTTGGCCTATTTTCATGGGGTTTGTATGTTTATTATAATTATCTTGAAACATATTAAGTTAACACTCAATATTGGTTGAGTGGACCATTCTAATTATGAGTTAATTAGCGTATGGATTTCCCCTGAAAGCCTTCTATAACATCCTGACCACTTCATTGGCTTTAGTTGAGGACAAAATTATACATGGACTTAAGCAACATCCCTAAGGTTCCAAAGGATATAAATAAATTCTAAGGGATTAATGAATAGTGGGGGATTATTTTCCCTTTGAAATGAAAAAAATAACCACACATGTCATTACCCAAACAATTGATACATGTGAACAATATATTATAATTCAACCACATGCCAATGACAACAATAAAAATCCATACCATTACCAAATCATAGTACAGAGTGGAAGACTAAAACAATAACACCTATTACACAATGACACAAATACACATCCTCATACAAAAATCCATGCTTTGACTCCAAAACTACCCAAGTATCACAACGTACCACTACAGAAATAGATTCTTCACTTTTAACTTTTTATTGTAATACAACATCTTCAAAATAACCCAAGTTCCAATGTAGGGGGTTAGTAATAATACTTATTAGGATTTCCCCAAATGAATTCCCTACTCATGACACTAGGATATAACTTGTTAGAACATTTTTATATATAACATATATAAACACATTAAACAATTTAATAGTTTTCAATAAGACAAAAAAGTCCTTACCAAAAACAAATTCACCTAAATAAACACATTTACAAGGAACGCAACCAAGAAATTAATTAACCATTTATCCGATTCAATATTGGCCTAATCCATTTCATTTCATGAAACCCGATAAATTAAACTCATGACACACTCAGCACAACTACCCAATATTGATTTTTACATTTATAGTGGAACTTTATATCCAACCCCGTCCAATTTTTATAGTGTTACTTCATGACCACATTCCAATTCTTTGATGGTGGTACTTCACTAACACTATACATCCCCATTCTAACTCATAATTAACCATTTAATCCAAAAAAAACCATGTTAATTATCATACATCAAAATCATATCAACCAACTATTGTCAAACCAAATCAACCAATTATTCTAAACAACATTTTAATAAAACAAAATTTTTATTGAAATATATTATTCAACACATTTTCCATAAATCAAACTTGGAAACATATTTTGAAATCATGATTTTAAAATAAAACAATAATACATAATGTAAAACACTATCATATTTCCCCCAAAACCCATAAATTAACACCAAATGGGTTTCATATAAGCTTCAAACATCAATTTCAAAACCAATTCCTAGAAAAATAATTAATTTAAAAGTAATCCATCTATTTACAGAAAGTCTGGTCGAGAGTGAATCCACCTACCTTTTGGGATTTAAAAATAATGACTAATGGAACTAGCGCTCACAAAGTCTATGTGAAAACTCCAAAAATCCACCTTAGAATCGTTCCCCTAACATTAAAAAATAAAAATCTCACCATGATTGGATACTATAACCCTAGATATATCAAAAATATAACTATATATAAGAAAATGATAGAGAGAAAAGATTAGATCTATTAAAAACTATAAAACTTCAAATAAAGGAGACTTACCAAAGAATATTAACATTCAAATCTCTACTAAAACCCTTGGAAATACTTCCAAAATGAGTAGGAGAGGTTCCCTAACCCTGGAGAATAAGAAATCCCTTGTGAGGTCTACTTGGGAGAAAAAATTTAGTGTTAAGGGTTAATCTTGACCAACTCTCATTTTTTAAAACCCACTTTTTATCCCACACATTGTTTAGCCACATGGTTAGGCAAACTATGCGCTAATCGTGTGCCTAGTACTTCCCCAAATGGTACCCCACACGATGATTCTGCATGGTTAAAAAAATTGTGCCCCAACCATGATAAATCACATTATCTCAAGTTTCATGATTTCCTAGTGTAGCCCCACATTTTGTTAAATCATATGCCTCAAATTTGTTCCCACCCACAGCCCACTACCTCCATGTACATTGTTTCTTAGAGAATCTACCCAGTTTTCACTAACCGTTCACCCTTACAAAGCCTCAAAACATCCCAAAAACCTTAAAAAGTCTACCAAGCCTTACCCAACCACAAAATGCACATAAAAATTCATAAATGGTGGTTATATACCAAAAAAATGTGGTGATAAATTCTCCCCACCAATGGAATTTCCATCCTCGAAATGTAAAAAACCATCAATTCCCTAAAAGAGCTTGGTCTATTACTCATCCATTTCTTTCTCATGTTCTGAAGTCTCATCTATAATCTACCCATTCTACCATAGAACCCATATTAGACCTATGATCTCTCCACCCAATACTTTCTCTTTCATATCCATAATCCACACTATAATTTGCACTAATGAAGCATCCAGCTCTAGATCAACATGATCCCACTGAATGGAAAGTTTAGTATCTAGATAATACTTCTTTATTTGGGATACATGAAATACATAATGCACCACACTAAACCATGGTGGAAATTCCAACTGATATTCCACCTCTCCAACTAGCTCATATATCTCAAAAGGCCCAATAAATCTTCGAGGTAACATACATTGCCTTCCAAAACAATGATTCCCAATTCTAGAAGTGATTCTTAATAATTGGTGATTACCCACCTTGAATGACAACGGTCGTCGACGGTGATCCACATATGATTTATAATGAATCTAATATGTCTCTATTATTTTCCTGATCAATATAATATTATTTATTGTCTATTGGACAATGCTCAGAACAACCATCGAATCCTAAACCATTTTCACCCAACAAAGTTCAGAACAACACAGACACCCGCATAATGATTCAAATAGAGCCAGATGTACTAAGGCATGATAAATGTTATTTTACAAAAATTCCACTAAAAGTAATTTCTCCTACCATGAGCCACCAAAATCCATCACACAAGCCCACAACATTTCTTACAATTTTTTTATCTTCCTCTCAGATTTTATATCTATCTAGGGATGATATGTCATACTCATAGTCAATGGAGTCCTCAGAGATTGTTGTAAGGATTTCCAAAAACAAAATGTGAACCTCGGATCTCTATCTAATATGATTGTAACTTCTATACCATGCCCCTTTACCACCTCATGAATATTGATTTTGGAATGATCCCCCACCATATGAAATTCAAAAATATCAATGAAATGGGTTGAATTTGTGAGATGATCCATAATCATACATATGGTATCTTTCTTTTGGACCATTATTGGGAGACCAATAACAAAATCCATAGATATCATATCCCATTTCCATGTAGGGATAGTTAAAGACTTCAACATACCTACTGGTCACTAATTCTCTGCATTAACTTGCTGATAAGTCAATTATCTCGATATGAACTCATCAACTTTCCTCTTCATACCCTACCACCAAAACTACTCTTCCAACACCTTATAAACTTTTTTAATTATAGGGTGGATATCACATCTCGAATGATGGTATGCACTAAATATTTGTTCTTATCAATCCATTGGTATAACCGTACAATTTGAAAACCACAAAATTGAATTCCCATCATGTTTCCACCCCTTAATGGTCTCCCCACCATTGAGATTATACCTTATAGCCAACCATTCTAAATAGGGTGTCTGTGTTTGTAGGGTCCTGAAAAATCCGCAAAGGAGAATGAGAATCCCCTTAATTCAAGAGAGGATTCTACCCAATTTCCCTCAAGGAATTGGGAAAAAATGTGAAGAATACTCAAAGGTTGGAAAAATACAAACTGGTCCATGTATCAGTCCAATATTGACGGTACGTGGTCGGTTCAGCAAACCACCCCCTCCACGGACCACTGTTGTTCGCGGAAAAGAGGCAGGGACCCTCTGCGGGTGCGCAGTAGGACGGGCGCCAGGCCGGTACACCGTCACGAATCGCCCCAGTTGTGAACCGCTTCAACCGGCCCGGACCACAGACCATCGTTGTTTGTGGGACAAGGCGAATCCATTCGTGGCCGCGAAGAACACCCTGAACTAGTTTGGTTTGTGGGGAAGGTGCATTCAATTCCCCCCGCAAGTTGCGAATAGAACAAGTCGTCTGTAAATCGGGTTTCCGGTTATTGGACTCTGCAAAAGGTTCTGAATGACCAGAGATACATCTCTTTATCCACTCTATAAAAGGAGATTGATGGATAGAAGAAAGGGATCGATCAGATTCAAGTGGAAGGATTTCAAAGGAATGAGCTTAGGATTTCACAAACAGCGAAGCTCCAATTCGTGAACCATAATAGGTTTGAAACTTGAAACGAATTAATAAGGAACTAAAAAATGCATAACAGATTGGTGAACCGCAGACATAAAATAAAAACAAAAAGAATACTGCTAGCCATGGCCCCTCCGCGGATGTACTCCCTGCGGACCAGGGAGTCTATGCCCCTTTTTCTATCTGACGCACTGCGTAACACCCTCCTACGCGGGTGAAGCCCTGACCGATGAACCCACGACTGGCGTCACCCCGGGCCGTCATTGCTCGCAAGGATTCCACCACGTACCAACCTGTTACAAGGGCCAAACCCGAAGTTGTGTACCACCCTGGTACACGGGATGCCTATCAGTCCGCGTACCACCCTGGTATGCGGACGGCCTCTCCAGCCGCGTAGCACCCCTCTACGTGAAGGGTTCCACTCATACACCCATGTGACCTGCCAACTCCTTCGGTGATCCCATTCCCCGAGTTAGAAAAAATCCTTCCAATCTGGCCAGATCCTTCGCAAACCCCTCATTGGCCTATTCATCTTCATCGAGCCACGGCCTTTACTGAAGCCACCAGATCTGTATGATGTAACCAGCAGGCGCAACAACATGCCGTTTTGAGTTCATATACCCATGGTAGGTGATGGAAAAAAGGTTTCTCCAGCCCTTGAGCAGGTTCCTGAAACATTCTTGGGTCCACATACCCACGGTAGTGCAGGGTCCGAGCCCGAGAGTCCACTTTCTGTCTCTCCACTTTCCAGGAGTGGGGGACCCCGCTTGAATTTCCTTTCGATGCCAGCGGTGAGTAATTCTCCCCTCTTCTGAGAGTGACAGGGAGGCTCCTTGGCATAATCCCCTAGAATTTCTTGCAGGAGGTAGCACCCATGCACCTTTGTACATCCCCAGTGCCAAGGACCAAGAGGGGAGATTGACACAGGGGTTTTTGTTACCCTTTCCCTCTCATGTTGGGCTTTTCACCATCGGGCCTCCATCCTAGAGTAAGTACCATTATCCATTTCTCTGGGCCGCTCCATGCGTAAGACCCACTCCGCTTCCCATGGATGCACCTTTCGCGATGTGATAGTCAGGTCTCTACTGCCTCTTGTTTCTCACACCGAGAATGAATCACGTGGGCTAAGAGTAAGCACCAAACCTGACCCCAACCTCCTGTGAACTACGAGGAATTTGATCCATGTCAAGGCATGGTACATAGGAAGCCTCCACGAGGTTCAAGCCCCCCACCCGGTCATTCCGACCCCTTTACGTCGGTTCACTAACTCTATGGGCTTCCTCAGAGTGTAAGCCCCATCCACCATCTTATTGGGCCACCTCAGAGTGTAATCCTCGATCCTTCATCCCACATGACGTTAAATTGCACTACTTAACTACGTGGATTCTGATTCCTCTCACAAGGATACATAAGAAGCCCATATCACGGGTTCGATCCAAACACTCAAGTCGGTATTTGTCCCCCCTGGATGACAATAAACTCTAGAGCACCCAGTTATGAGGCTTCAAATTTGTGTCTCCTCAATGAGTCCAAACTCCTTAGAGTCATTAATCCAATGAGGGATGGTAAACCTCAGGTCTAAATGATTCTGAATCCCTGTGTTTAGCTGACCATTTCCAACCAGGAGTAATCCGTGGATACTATTCTTGGGTATAAACCAAAGATTCACGAACATATGAATAAGTCTTATATCTATAAGAGAGTCCCGGAACAGGAAATAATTCCCCCCCTAAAAGGGTGTGATGATCCCGACTACCCATCCTCTCGACCAATGTGAGTTCTTAAGAATCGCTGGCCAAATCACCCAGCTAACACATGCCTTTGGAAAGCAAGTTCACGTATCGTTGGATATGGAACCGTTGGGCGTTTCAAAATGAAGGCTGATATACCCGATCTGAGCAATTGAGCGTAGCTCAGCCCTCCGTAAGATCGACATTCGGCCGCATCGGTCCACTCCATTCGATTCATTGTGAAACAAAAAAATGGTGAAGCCGACATGAATATTTAACCAATCATGACAGATTAAACCTAATCCCACTCTCTGCCCGTTTATACTCACAAGGAGGGCCAACCAAGTTCATTAATTATGCATGGGATCATGAGATGCTTCTTTGATGGGTTTTCCATTTTTATTTGTTAAAATATCTTACAGGTACCAATCAGAACTCCCTTCGATCCAATGGCATCACGGAGGAACTCACAAGTGAGTGCTTCAAGCTACATAGTGACTGGACATCCTAACCAATGAAGGACCCTTTAACCTACCCAGCGTCTTCAACGCTGGGTATCGGATGCGTTCATTCGAGAGTTCCACTTGAACGGTACTCTCCCGATGGTGGAGGTGTCCATGCACGCCCTCCAATCTGCCAAGACCCACCAGTCGCCTGCCCAGCAACAGCCGTGAAAGCAGATCCAGACAGCTCATGTGGTCATCTCAAACTGTTTCAGGAGTCTATCCCTGGAAAGAAACAAGGCATACCTCCCTTATCTTAGGGAGGCGGATGAGTTCGACGTCGAGGACTTCATCCCCGCTGGATGGGGGTTCCTCTCTAAGGCCCCAGCCAGAAGACGTCGTCGCGGTTACGCCGCAACTCAATATCCTCATGCTAAGGTGGAGGTCGCCTCGAGGATCTAGGCCCACGCTCCCCGAGCTCCGGCCCCTCGGACCACCCGACGAGGGAGGAAAATGTACAACCAGGGATCGGTCATCACCCTTGTCCCTGAGGAGGAGCTCTGTTTCCCAATCACGGAGACATATTTTGAGCAGGAACATACACATGTTCGCTCCTCCAAAGCCTGCCATCCAGACATGGTGTCATCATACGAGCATGCGCGCATCCTCGCTAAGCTCCATCACGCCTGTCACTCACATGGGAAGGCACCTACCCGGTAGGCACCTTCCCATGCACAGGGTCTTGAATCCCACCAACTAGACGTGGTGGAGACCCAATGCTTGCAGGACAAGTTTCAAGCAGATTCTCCTAACACCTACCATCCTGATATGGTGGCGATCAACAAAGCCCGCCATCCAGACGTGGCAGCAATTAATAGGCAGGCACGTCTCCCTTCCAATAAAGGCCACCAACTCGATATGGTGGGGAACCAACATATGCAGGGACAGCTCCCTGCAGATTCAAGTAAGGTTCGCCATCCCGATGTGGAGGAAAATGGAGAGATAAACCATCATATCCCGGAAAAGTGGCAGATTCGTTCACCTACCCCAACACAATAGAATTGTTAGTACCCACTGACGACCAAAGGACCAGAGCAGGATATTACTACTCTGATACCGGAATGGTCCTTCATACCCATTCCAGCCAAAGATGTTTATCTTCATATCATGGCAATAATGGAGGAGCAGGTATCGATCCCAGATCATATCTTGCAGTCTTTCCAGAATGTAATTGCATCAGCGGTAACAGCAAGGACTCGGGCCTGTGATCCCATCTCCCCAATTGAGACGACTCATCTATGAGAAGAGATAGCTACCTCGGAGTAGATCTGCATCCCTGCTTCAATACAGGAGGGTCATCTGCTATATTCCGCGATACAAGGGAAATCAGATCGAGTAGCTTCACTCATTCCAACTGGGGGACACCCATTCATCATGATGGATGTTCCAGAGCAGGCATATATCCCTGATAAAAGTCAATATATTTCTTGGAATATCCCAACAGCATCACGGGACCCAATTATAAAGGGAACCAAAGGTGAAGGCCGTTATCAATAGCAGACGGTCCCTGCTGCCCACAAGAAAGTTCCTCGAACATGCGTAAGGCAACCGGAAAGTGAAGAGCCGGTTCATGGATCTACTTTGCTAGAAGTTGGGGTTCCCAATACTGCTAAGCACATATCGAAGGATCAGAACCCTGCCCACCCATTACCATGTTATGGGAGTGGAAGTAGTAGTTGCGAAGGCCCTCCCCGCAATGTCGCTGCCATCAGCTCTAAAGGTCCTCCCCAGAGCACCCATGAGGGCCTCCCCCATGGGTATATAATGATCGATCACGAGAGCTTCTCTTTTTATGTGAGTCACAGAATCCCTCTGCATGACTAGAAGATCGAGTAGCAAGAAGGCCCTCCACTTGCTGCGGTCCACCCTGAAGGTCCTCCAATTGTCGTGTCCTGCCCTAAAGGTCCTCCCCAGGGGTTACATTGCAATGACACTCCGCGGAGCCAGGCATCATATCATGATGGTAGTCCTCGCCACCCTGATAACAGAGGTCCTCCCTGTAGAGACGTCAAGCAATGAGAAAGCCCTCCCCTCCTTATAGTACATTCTGAAGGCCCTCCCTAGGGTGTACCCCACAGACATTCTCTCTATGGCAGTTGTGATGGGAGTCCTCACCATTACAGCAGCCGTGATGGTAGTCCTCACCACCACGACCGCCATTGCGAAGGTCCTCCCCGCAATGGCCCCAAGAAATAAGATGGTCCTCCCCTTGTCGCAGTGTGTCTTGAAGGTCCTCCCCAGGATACACATCAAACGTCAAGCCATGATGGTTATCCTCACCATGATGGCAGTTGTTTTGAAGGCCTTCCCTGTAACAATGCTATGCAGCCAGAAGGTCCTCCCCTCGCTGCGATACGCCATGGATGTCCTCCCCAGGCAGTACAAAATAATCGACTTATACCAACAGAAATTTAGTGACATATAATATATTTTTTGGTAAAAATTTTTTATTTTTAATAGATATTAAGTTTCATTAGTATTGTTTTTAGGTACCGACAATAGTTTTTGCCATCAACTATATCTGTTGTTATTAATCATTCAATACCAAAACATCTTTTACTAACAGTTAACTCTATTGTTTTATCAAAAAAATACGAATAATTGTTTTAACATAGAATAAATCTATTATATTAATTATTTTAATGGTTGGGTTAAAAATATATTACAATTAGAAAAATATATTGTAATAAATTACCCAATAAAAATAACCATTTAGTAATTATTTAATATATATATGTATTATTTAGTTACTTATAAAACATATTTTTTTGGTAAAAATATTTATAAATTTAATTATAATATCAATAATTTAATAATGTTCCATGAAATAAATTTATTGAAAATAAAATTATTGATATATTATTAAAAAACAATCACAACTCTAAATTTAAAAATTAAAATAAAATGGATGCATAAAAATTATATTTATACATATATATATTTAGAAATAATTTTTTTATATTATACGTAGTTACTTTTTATCTTTATTAATTTAATGGAATTGAAAGTCTTCTAATTACCGGCCTAATCCACCCTGAAACCCTAAAACGAAAAACATAGAGAGGATGATGGAAGACTAGTTGGGCTTCACGACCACCTACTACTTGTGTTCTCATCCCCCATCGACCATGATGAAGGCATCCTTGAAGGGTGAATATAAAGAGGAGATGACCAGTGTTACCTCCATGATATCTGCAAGTAGTGGTGATGTGAAACTTCAATCTTCAATGGAAATTCACATAAAAATTTCCTAGAGATTGTCCCAGCCAGGGTCGAAGAGGTGTGTTCATTATCTATTTAAAGGGTGTCAACCACTGGTAAATGATTTAAATGTTACTTCTAATATGATTTGATCAAAGAGCTTGGGGTTATTTTTCATAACTAGCTCAATGATTCTACAAGGTAAAAAGTTCTAGATTTGGATAAATTTCCTATTTTATTTTTTATTTTTTATGTCCGACTTTGAAGCAGGATGCGATGGGTTCAGCTGCAGATCATTTGTTTGTTGCATTGAAGATGTGGATCAAAGGCACTGATTGTTATTGGTTTCTTTTGAAATTCTAGATCTGGACCAATAATTTGGGATGTTTGTTCAAATTTAGAATTTGGTTTTTTATCCAAGTAGGTACATTTTGTGAAGTTATTGGTGGTTTATTGGATCAAAATTTTGATAATGGAGATTTTAGATTCATACGGGTTCACAATATGGTTTTAAGTTTCAGGTTACTGCCCTCAATAGTCCTCTATTAAAGTCTATTGTTCGGTAAAATGGATATTTGTATGTTTCATGTTTTCATTTCTTTTCAGCCAAGGTAGAGCTCGTATTGGATGTTTGTGTACTGCAATTAATAAACTTTTAGCTTGAATATTCTTTTTAAGGCTCCAGTAGAGAAACTGTGGTTCAGTGAAAGCTGAATACACTAACTGAGGTTCGTATTTGGGATATTATTCATTAAATGTTCAATATTTAATGTTTGTGCTATAGCATGATGTTTGGAGGCTTGATGTTGATGATGTGTTACAATTCTTCTCATGTTTTTAATACCAAAGTTGTATGATGTTGAATCAGGCTATTTGTTTAAGAGGTGAATCATCCTTGGTATGCTGAACCAAATTGTAATTGAAATCAAATGAAGTGAATATGGACAAGAAACAAAGATAGGATGTGGCTAATCTAGTGTTAATTGGAAGCATGTTCAGGTGGCTAATTTTTTCTGAGGGTGGAGAAAATGAGATAGCAATGGATGCTGAAAGTCAATAGAAATTAATTTGAGGTGAACTCAAGCTGTTATTCAAGGTAAATTCTAGTAAATTCTTACTGCACTATTACCTGTTGGCCAACTATTTTCTTTATTTTTCTCCTACTATTTTAACTAATTTATTCTATTAAAGTGATTCTCTTGTGATGTTCTTTTAATGGTTGTGATATTTTTTTCTTCACCACATGTTGTGTCAAGGTTCATCTTCACTCACACTATATGATCTTCATGTTTTTCTAATTTCTATATGGATTCACCAAGCTAAAACCCTTGTAGACAGATACTTAGCTATAAATATTTTTTGTATCTCGGTGTTTTTATCTCTTGTGTTTGTTCAAAATAATGAATATTTTTGCTGTCTACAATTAATACAGTTTCTCACTATGCTATTATCTTATTTCCCTCTCATATGTTAAATTCATATACAATAGAATGATTTCCAAAAATGAGTGTAATTTTAAAGAAACTTTTATTCTGTATTTAATTATAATGTTCTTGATAATAATCTTTGAGAATAGTGAGTTTAGATTGGATCATTTTGTTTTGTGATTACAAGATTAATATGTTAGCTCTCTTTGAAACCAAATTCACTCATTATGATTACAGTGAAAGATTCATTCCATTTAGCAATGTGATATACATTATAAATGCTTTTTTATTGTGAATTATATGGAATTACAAAGAGGAATCCATTCCAAAACTGTGATTTTGTACAGGAATTGTGTACTAAATCCGATGATCCAAACTTCTGTGATCAATCCCAAGCTGCTATTGTGATCTTTTTGGATTCGCATTCCCCTTTAATTTATAACATGGTTGCATTCCTTTATGAGAATACTATTGGTGTAATTAATTATTTTTCAATGATCCATTTTGTAGGTGAGTTGTAGAAAGAATGTAGGTTGTTTCTTTCAAGGTTGATGTTTTTTTCGGCTCAATGAAGAGGACAAAGCTACACTTTTTAGAGAGTTTTGTTTTTTTCCTGTACCCTTTTTTCCCTGCTCAATTTCTAAAATGTGTGGAAGGCCTTTTCTTATACTTTATTATTATTTTTTGGTTTCAATTGATACATATATTTTGATCTGATTTGTTGGTGTGCTTTTTTGATTGTGTGTGGTCTAGGTCATTTTTTATACTTTATTATTATTATTGGTTTCAATTCATACATATAGTTTTCTCTAATTTGTGGGTATGATTTTTTATTGTGTGTGGTGTAGATAATAGAGATTAAGGGTATGAAATAACATATACTTGAGGTTCTTCAATGGTATTGGAGTTGACTTTGTTTCTTCTAGTGGCCGACTTGGGGGGTGATGAATGATATTTGGACGAAGTTACTATTATTCTACCATGATGAGTACTGGAGGATTGCAGTCAAGAGATGACATATGATAATGATGGAGGATTGTAGTCAAGAGATGACATGGGTGGTGGGGGTGCGGTGATGGCAACTGCATAGATAGATCTTGGGTTTTTGTGTTTTTATGGTCTTATCAATCAAATTCAACTTTGTATTGATTCATTTTGTATTAAATTCCATTATTAATATAATTAATCTTTTTCTATGTTTGAATATGTGTTAAAATCATCTTCTACATGATAATTAAAATAAGCCTATTATATATGATAAATTAATAAATATAATATGAAATGTTAATAACAATAAAAATTTATTATTTTTATTTAAATGTAATTTAAAAAAATATAATTTATGTTGGTAATATTATTACCAATAGATATATTTTTCATATGAATCTGTTGCTAATCATTTTGAATAGAATATAAATTATCTGTTGGTATTATTTTAATAGTAACAGAATTATTTTATCTGTCTCAATAACATTTAGAGACAAAGTTTTTACAGACAGTTTACTGACTGATCATTTTTTTTGTTAAAACGTTTTACCAACAGAAAAAGCACTTTTACCAATAGATATACACTTGTTGGAAAAACCTAATTATTTTGTAATGAGGGTATGCAATGCAAAATTCCTCTATGTAGTGAGGTGTCAAGTAGTAATGGTAGCCCTCTCCATTATAACACGGATAGCAGAGGCCCTCCCCACCTAGACGCCAATCAACGAGAAGGCCCTCCCCTCGTTGCGGTACATTCTGAAGGCCCTCCCTAGGGTGTACCCCATAGGTTCTCTCCCTATGGCAGCTATAATGGTATTCCTCACCATTGCGGCTGCCATTGCGAAGGTCCTCCCCACAGTGACATATCATATCGATAGGAAGGTCCTCCCCATTCCGAATCAAACACAGAAAAGCCCTCATATACCAAGGCACTCAGAAGGATGGGATCAAGCATGTCAGATTCCCAGCTAGTCACCAATGACACCCTTCTTCAATCAAGAGATGGTCTGGGGCCACGTTCATCTTATGAACCACCTAGGAATCACCCACATGATAATTCAATACCTACTGGCCCCACTTCCTCCGACCAAACTATTGGTGAACGTCTCAGTTGGGCTGACCAGGTAGAGGAATCACTAGCGGAGGAGTATGCTGACATGTTGCACCTAAGGAAACGACTAGCCAGAGATGATATACCAGTTATGTTTTGGCCCACATCCACCTCTCAATTCGACATGCCCCGAAAGTTTTCAGAAGAATGTGTGCATGACATCTGCTCCAATATATGGACAACCCTCTGTTGGCTGAAATCAAGCTTCCTAAACTACGATGGGTATGTAGACCATGTCAAGACAATATGAGACCTCCTGCATCACATCGACCTGAAAGCTCTTCCTTCGGTACGGCAACCACGACCTGTGAGGTATAAAGGAAACATTGAGTTATCCTGCTTCCATGCACTACACCAGTTGCGCCACCTCATTCGTGACGCTCTGACGGGCGTCCATATCAGAGGATGGGGAGAACATGGAGCTCTACATTTCACTCCGCTCCTCGCCCTGAAGAACCCATTCAGTGTAATATCTTGCAATAGCATCATGTCAAGACAGTGATCGAGTGGTCTCCCTATTCGCAAAAGGTGACACACCCAACAAAGACAGGCCTTGAGTAAGTCCTGGAAGAGTTAGGCCTGATGGGAACAAGCCATTCACAAACTCCTGAATCATGACACCGAAAGAATACAACAAGACTCTCACCTAAGATAGGACAATCAGCAATCATTGATTGCCTCCCCAGAGAGGATTGATTCACAGGGGAACTCAGCATCAGATCTAGTTCACCCCTGAATGGGGGCACGCAAGATCAGAAAAGTAGTGATAGCAGCAGCCGCTACCGCAATCCAAGGTCAACCCCAGCCTGCAGGGTTGGGGTTCATTTTTAACAACAAATGACCCCGTAAAACCAATAAAAACATGAAAAGACTCAACTTCCAAGGAACAGAGCCAACCCCAGCCCTCAGGGATGGGAAAATTTTTACCACCTCAACAACAACCTCCCCCATGAGAATCAGTATTCTCTCGTCTAGGGAGGGCAGTCAGAAGAGGAGGTTCCTGCCCTATCCTGTCTTTTGGATCACCACCCCCTTCAAGAGGGAGGTGTACCGTGAGGTCGCATCAAGGAACTCTCCGTGTCACCCTTTGTCAAGGATTCTGAAAGAAATCTGAGACAGGAAGGGGAGGACCAGTAAATGGCACGAGAGATCCTCTTCCTATTTGGAAGATGAAATCTCCTCCACCTCGCGATATGCATCAATCAACGCCATAGAGGCTAAACCCACAGGTGACACCAGAGATGATGCAAATCCAGATGGATCGGGAGTTGATGATTCTGGTCAGGCTGTGACTCACAACGAACCACCAGGTGTGCACACCCGGAACTAAAGGGCTACCCTTCCAGCTAACCCTCCTATGCTTACCCTATGATCTTCCAACAAGGATAATAATAAAGGATTGGTTACCCTGAACCCATCCCCTTCTCTCGATAAAAACGAGCCACTTACACTCAAAGAAAGATTTTCTTGACAGGAAGAGAAAAT
Source organism: Viscum album (assembly GCA_963277665.1). NCBI lineage: Eukaryota > Viridiplantae > Streptophyta > Magnoliopsida > Santalales > Viscaceae > Viscum > Viscum album. Next base: position 18,598,511 of record OY728159.1, on the reverse strand, counting down.
GAAAGAATTGAGGCATCTCAATGCCGAGATACTCCAGAGGAATCATCTTATTGAAAACGCTTCCCAAGAAGAGCCACACCTTGAACTCCCAGAAAGTGCCCCTCAAAGACCCATGTTCTCCCCACCCAATGAGGCACCCAGTCCATCCAACTACCTGAACATGGATTCGGGTGAATACCAAGACTTTCCTCCAGTCAGGAAGCAATCGGAGCGAGTACGTCTGAACCCTCTGAAGGTGTCAGAAACGGAATATACACCCTTGGTGCCAGTCAATCGGGATCCTCAAGCAATGCCTCGGGCTGCACCTGCCCAAGACCGGTCCCAACAGGATGTAAACCAGGGAATCGCCAACTCCATCGAAGCACTGACAGCTTTATTGGAAGCAATGAAAGGTCGACGCGCTCTGACACTTCCAGAATGGAAGACCTACCTAGATTGGCTAAGCAACAATCCTCCTCCACCCAATTTTGGGAGCCATGTACTCCCTATTTTTAATGGATCAGGTGATCCGGAATAGCATTTTATGCACTATGCGTCTTATTACGACCCTATGATGGGAACTCCGGAACAACAAGAAGCAGTGAAACTCAGATGCATCGTGCGGACCTTGCAAGGATTATCCTTCGTATGGTATACGAATCTACAAGCTCAGACTATAAAGAGCAGGGAAGACCTTTGGCAATAGTTCCTATTCCACTTCAGCTCAACGCTGCCCAAAAAACGGTCATTGACCTCATGAATTGCAAGCAGAGAGAGAACGAGAGGGTCTCGTATTTCATCACCATATGGAAGGGTCTGGCCTACTCTCTAAACATGCCAATTCCCCAAGATGAGATTCTGGCCATATGCATCGATAACCTTTGAGATGAGCTACGAACACCGCTCATACCAGTAGAGTGCACCACTGGTTTCCACAATCTCTCTACCATTTCTTAGAGAATTGAAGACTCCCTACAGCAGACCAATCTGAAGTCCTGAATATCCTCACAGGCTCCTGGAAAGAGAACAGTTAGAGCTGAAGCGTCCTCTTTCACACTCAAGCCAGCCCCTACACCTGCTCCACTAACTCATACCCCATCAAATCGTCAAGGGCCGCTAGTATATCAGTGGCTTCCTCCTCCCAAGTGGGACAATCATAGAGGATCGAAGAGGAACCAGTTCGAGGAACAGAGACACAAAGTATATTCGTTCCGAGAGGACCAAGTCCACAACTACTTCATTACCACCATGAATTTCAACTTGATCCACCTCCCAGAGCCAAGGAATCCCAAAGAAGTCGGCCGAAATGATAGGCCAGATTATCGTCCCTACCATCGAATGTTTGGGCACAATATCCAGAAATGCTTCATCTTTAAAGACCTCCTGCAAAGGATGGTAGACTCCGGGTAGGTCGAGCTGGGACCCCCCCCCCAGCACATGTGATGTATATTTATACCACCGACTTCGATAGAGGGAGGGGTGGCAGGAAGTCCCCAGCAAGAAGGGTCATAAATTTGATGGCTGGATGACTTGGAAGACTATCAACCGAGCTCAGGGCATACTCCGAGCTCAACTATGGCAGCAGGTGTTGCTGCCAACAACCCCTAATGCCACACAACCAACAATATCAGCCTCAAAACCCTCCACGAGCTGTTCATCGAGGCATAATCGAGCAGGGATGAGACAAGTTCAAGAGGAGCAGTCCATAACAAGGCCGAAGTTAGCCCCGATGCTGTCAAATTTTATGACCCCAAACTTGGCACCACGAGCATCGACCCACCAAACGGCGCCATCAGGGACAACCAACCAGGTTGATCTATCACAGGATGAGGATTTAATTGTTGGTTCCATCAATGTCATCCATCTAATAGAATATTTCCCTGACGAAGGGTATGGTTATGAACCCGAGTTCCTGATGCAAGGGGCTGGGATGAGGAATCGCAGAAGCAGGGGATACCAAGGTAGATGCAGTCGCGGACGAAACCAACCCTATGGTTTTACCCAAGCCGAAATCATTAATATCATGGAAACTCATGGGAGAGCCCTTCAACAGACTCAACAAGAGAATGAATATTACTCCACATCCACATGCGGCCACTCTAGCCCCGTCATTCTGCGGTACCCATCAGAGGAGGAATGAGTCTCTAGCCGCCTAGTGCACACAAATAGACCGGGTGGGTTGAGCCCCCAGAAAGTGGGAACACTGTCGACATCTGACCCCATGGCCTGTACCTCCTTTTCACGTATTCCAGCTCCCATGCTTCCTGCTAAAACTCTCCCACCAACGGATAAGCGTTGGCCATTGGAGAAAAAATATGATATCCTTAAGAATCTGGCGTCAGTACCAGCCAAACTATCAATCCTAGATGCCCTGAGTTTGTCAGCAGATCTCAGGGAGGCGCTGATAGAATCCTTGCTCATCCCCCAGGAGTTTAATCCGAGGTAGCTACCGCCGTGTTTTACCAGACGGATACTGGCACAGCTGAATTCAATGAGGTGATTTCCTTCACCGATCAGGATGAAGATTCCATCTTGCAAGGAAATATAAAACCACTATATGTGTCTGACACACTAAATGACGTTGAGATCCAGAAAGTCTTTATTCACAATGGCTCTGGAGTTAACCTCATTCCCCTACGGACACTCCGTAAGTTGGGATATAGTGAGGATGACCTAGTACCCTCAGCCACAACTATGTTGGGTTACGACAAGAGTGAACAGAATCCAAAGGGGGAAAATCAAGCTAAAAACCCATTTTGGAAACCTTGTGCCCTACTCGGAATTTCTAGTGGTCTGGTAGAACACAGCATTCAATGCCCTGGTTGGAAAGCCATGGATCCATAAGCACATGGCCATTCCTTCATCCTACAACCAGTGTATCAAGTATTTATTCAATGGAAAAAGTGGGACATTTCTTGCTGAGAAGGCCCCTTTCGAGTTCTCTGAGTCACACTACATTGACGCCGAGTTTTATGAGAAAAATAAAAAGAATCCTTCACTCGATGGTATTGACTGGATACCCGCTCCAAATGATATGGAAATGGTTCTGGATGACCCCCTAAAGTAGCTCGATAGAGACTACATACTTCCCATCAATCATGTTGAGAGAATGATTTCAAGCCCGGACACACATTCAACTGTCCTCATGACTTCAACTATAACGGTCGAGCATGACAATGAGGAAACTTCCGCCAACCCTCAATTTGGGGGAGAATACTTGAGCAGGGATGACCATGATGCCTCACCTCCGGACCCCCAAGATCTTGTGCCAGGAACTCTCCCCCCATTAGATCAAGAATATGAGAAAGTGGGGGAAGAAGAGGAGGAAGATCTCAGGGATGCACCTCCCACATTTAAGGAAGGTATCTCCACTACTGTGGATGAGCTCGGGGAAATAAACCTACATACCGAGGAAGACCTGAGGCCCACTCTCATTAGTATAGCCATGTCTCTTGAGGATCACGAGGAATATACATTTTTTCCTGAGGCAACATCAAGATGTTTTTTCCTGGAATTACATGGAAATGTCGGGACTCGATCCTGAAGTGGTGACACACCACTTAGGTCTTCCAGAAGACCACTGGGGCTATAAAAAAGCTTCCAGAAGGATGCACCCCACACATGAGGCCAAAATAGAGGCTGAAGTCAAATAGCTTATTAAAGAAGGCTTCATTCGGGAGGTCCAATACCCCATCTTGTTGGCCAATATTGTCCCCATCAAGAAAAAGAACGGACAAATCTGTGTCTACATCGATTTCAGATATCTCAATCGGCATTGTCCGAAAGATGATTTCTCAGTCCTGATTATCGAGTTATTAATCAACGCAATGGCCGAGTATGAGGCTATCTCCTTCATGGATGGTTATTCTAGGTATAATCAAATCCAGATCGCCCAAGAAGACAAATAATCCACTGCCTTCAGAGCCCCTCAAGGATTATTCTACTACAGGGTCATGCCCTTTGGTCTCAAGAACGCAGGTGCCACATATCAGCGCACCATGCATCATATCTTTAGACCATTTCTGGGAAGATTTGTCGAATGCTACATGTATGACTTGGTGGTCAAATCAAGACAGCGTTCAGATCACTTTATAGACCATGAAATCATCTTCAAAAAACTTCAACAACATAGTCTGAAGATGAATCCATTGAAATGCGCCTTCAGGGTTACCTCAGGGAAATGTCTTGGCTTCGTCGTACACCATCGTGGCATCGAAGTTGACCCAAAAAAGAAAAAGTCTATCCTTGGCCTACCACCTCCCAAAATCTCACTAAGTTGAGAGGATTCCAATGAAACCTGGCCTACATTAGGTGGTTCATAGCCAACCTGGCAGGCAAATTTTTTCCCTTCACCAGGTTAATGAAAAGGGGGTTACGTACCAATGGATGGATGAGTGCCAAAAGGCATTCAACAGCCTAAAGAAGTTCCTCTTAAGCCCACTGGTGCTCATGCCCCCGGTTGAAGGGAGACCTCTTATCCTATACATGAAGGTCCAAGATCAGTCACTGGGAGCCTTCCTCATGCAAAAAAATGACGCTAGCAGTGAAAACAGTCTCTATTACCTCATCCGAACCATGATCGATGCTAAAACTCGATACTCAAACATCAAGAAGAGTTGTTTGGTGTTGGTCTTCACAGTTAAAAAATTGAAACATTATCTGCATCATCATAAAGTCCATTTGGTCTCGCATAGTAACCCGCTCAAGTACATACTCAGCCATCGGATGCTGACCGGGCGCCTATCCCGATGGGAAGTCATCCTGCAACAGTTTGAAATTTGGTTTGTGCCTCAGAAAGCCATCAAATGCCATGAATTAGCAGATTTTCTGGCAACGAACCCCTCGATAGAGACCACGACATTGGACATCGAGCTACCTGATGAAGACATCATCTCGGTTCATGAGGATTTCCCAACAAGGGGAATGTACTTCGACAGCGCATCTTGAAGCCTGATAGGGAAAAGGATGGAGGATTCCAAATTTAACAATGTGGGTTTGGGGATAATACTCATGTCCCCGGAAAAGGAAGTCTTTCCATATTCCTTCCTCCTACCAGAAGGATGTATGAACAATAAGGCAGAATACCAAGCCCTCATTACAGGCCTAGAGATCGCACTCCAGGCACTAGTACAACACCTTAAGGTAAATGGTGACTTGGAACTGGTCATAAAGCAAGTCAATGGTGACTATGATATTAAAAAGGAGGAGATGATTCCCATGTTTGACCATGTCTGTAGGTTAATGGTGGAATTCTCCACAGAACCAACATTGACCTATATTCCATGGTCTCAGAATTCCCAGGCTGATGCATTAGCTAATGCATCCATAGCCCTAGCTGAACCATACCAGGATGATACAATTATCAGTATTGCTCATCGTCGAATGGTCTTGTCGTTTGTTCAGACTAAGACAGAAGAAATCAATGAAGTCAGTCCTATCCCTGAGCCATATGCTCCCACCACCGACTGGATGGCCCCCATTTCAAACTAACTTAAAAGGGGAGAACTTCCATCAGACAGGGTTGAACAAGAGAAAATATGGAGAAGGGCAATTAACTTTTTCATATACAGCGGCACGAGTCGGCAAGAGGTCCTATACAAATGAGGCCTCAACGGAGTCCTTCTCAGATGCATTGATTGAGAAGAAACCACTGCCATCATGACTGAAGTGCATGATGGAGTATGTGGAGCACACCAGTCAGGGTCTAAGCTTTCCCATCAGGTTCGAAGGCTTGGGTACTATTGCCCCACTGTGGCACAAGATTCTGAGCACTTTACAGTAAAATGCTACTCATGAAAAATTCATGCCAACTTCAAACACCAACACCAAGAGATACTTCATCAAGCTAAGTACTCCTGGCTGTTTGGCATCTGGGTAATGGAAGTCATGGGACTATATCCTCCCGCCACAGCCAAAAAACTAATGTATATCCTCACAGCAACCGACTTCTTTTCCAAATGGGCAGAAGTTGTACCCCTCAAGGAAGTTGGGGAAAGAAACATTGTCAGATTTGTGAAAACCAATATCATAAATATATTTCGTGTCCCTCATACCATACTGATGGATAACGGCCCAAACTGTTTCTTGGCTGAATTGGAGAAACTATAACAAGAATATGACATCAAGGCTAACCACTCATCCCACTACCATGCAGCGGCCAACGGAAAGATAGAGGCTTTCATTAAGACCCTGTCCAAAATTCTCTAGAAAATTGTGGAAAAAGACAAGAAATCATGGCTGGATAAACTCCTTCATGCATTGTGGGATTATCAAACCACAATCTGCACCGCTACTCAGGCTACTCCGTACTCGTTAGTGTATGGAACAGAAGCGGTACTGCCCATTGAGCTCCAATTTCCATTGCTCTATGTTGCCATTTTTGATCAGTTATCTAATGATGAGCAATTAGAAAAAATGGCTAGGTAAATTGGAATATCTAGATGAGAAGCGGTTGCACACTTTGCACCATATGGAGGTATATCAGAACTGGATCGCACAAGCCTTCAATAAAAAGGTTCGTCTTCTGTCTTTATTGGAAGGGGAATTAGTGTTGGTCCTCCGGACCACAATGATACCTCGAAAGAAACCTCCAATACTGGATCCCATGTGGGAGGGACCATATGTTATACACAAGGTCTACTCCAACGGAGCATATTCCCTGATCTCTATGGCCGGGAAATTCACTATCGCACCTAAAAATGTGAGATTTATGAAGATGTATTTCAAATAATCAAAATAACCTATCATCTGAGCTGTATGAAGTTAAACATCCAAGCACTTATCATCCAAGATGTAGGATGTTAAAATTACAAACACCTATCGTCCGAGCTACAGGACGTTAAACGGTCAAGCACCTATCGTCCGAGCTCCAGGATGTTAAACTACCAAGCACCTATCTTCCAAGTTGCAGGACGTTAAACTGCTAAGCACCTATCATCCGAGCTGCAGGACGTTAAACTGCCAAGCACCTATCATTCGAGCTGTATGGCATTAAACTTCCAAGCCCCAATGGTCCAAACTCTATGACCCTAAACTAAGAGTATTTCGTCCTCACCGCATGACGTTAAACTGCATGGATTTCAGAAAACTATGTACGAACTGATTCCTGCCTTTGTAGGATATGTAGCGATACTAGGATCCCCCATCCTAGCCCATCCATCACCAAAATATGCCCTTTTCCCCCATGTACAGACCAGACCTGCACGGGGTGTATTATCTTTTAGAGAACTATGTACGGCTTGATTCCATCCCTCACAAGATACGTAGCGATGCCGGGATTCTGTATCCTAGACCAGTCATCCCCAAATAAAGTTAAAAACTCCCTTTTCTCCCATGTATGAACCAACCCTGCATGGGGGTATTCCTCGTCTTTACTGCATGACATTAAACTACACGGATAAGAAGGATTGAAAATGTCCTTTTCCCCAGTGTACGGACCAAACCTGCACAGGGTGTATTATCTTCTAAAGAACTACGTTCATCTTGATTCCCGCCCACATAGGATACATAGTGACGCCAAAATTCCACATCCTGGCCCAGCCACCCCAATTGAAGCTAAAAATACCACCTTTACCCTATACGGACCAGACCCACACAGGGTGTATTCCCCAAAAGAACTAAATGTGGCTTGATTCAAGCCCTTGCAGGATACGTAGCGACGCTGGGATCTTATCTCCTTGCCCATCCACCAATAAAAGAAAACATAGGTATATATACCCCTCGTCCTTACCTGATGATGTTAAACTGCACGGATTCCCCTTTTCATGTCAATTCACCTCCGTCCTCACCGAACGACATTAAAACTGCACGGACTTCATCCTCACCATACGACATTAAAACTATATGAACTTCATCCTCACCGCATGATGTTAAAACTGCACGGACTGTGTCGTGACCCACCCAAGATATACAGCAAAACAATATGGGAATACTCTTTGCACATTTGGAAACATCCTCTCCTTGCATCAGACTCCACGACTCGAACAATTGCGGATCTTCATAATCATTCATGGCCATCGAAAGTGGAAAGTTATCGACCCGTGGATACATTTGAATGATTATGAATACCATGCCCTCAACGGCTATGCATATTGATATCCCCTGGCCCATCTACCAAAGGCAATATTTCCTTAGGTGGTACTCTTCCTATCTCCGTACACTTACTGACCTGAGGGCCCCCATATCATATCTCCTAATCCACAAATTTATGGAGTAGTGGTTTACAAGTTCATTATCCTCTCACATCCAAATGTTTCCAGGGTATCCCTACCTGGTTAGACTATGCATCCACCCATGGTTAACATGATGATCTACATCTAGAAACATCAAGTCATGTCTAGGCTACTTTGACTCGACGGGCAATTGTGGTGAAGATATTTCTTGTATGCTTGGAAACCATTATCCTCATATGCTGAACTCTGTACTGTGAGAAATCTTGTATTTTCATAATCATCCATGGCCATCGGAAGTGGAAAGTTATCGACCCATGGACACCTTTGCATGACTATGCATACCATTCCCTCAGCGGCTCTACATACTAATAGCCCCAGGCCCGTCTACCAAAGGCAATATTTCCTCAGGCGGTGCTCTTCCTAGCCTCATACGCTTACCAGCCTCAAAGCCCCCATACCATACCTCCTGATCCGGGAAACCCCAGAGTTACAGTTTACACCCTCATTCCCTCACACTTGTTCAATGTATACCAGAGCCTTCTAACTCAGTTTCCTTTTAGGTAATTATAGAAATAGTCACCCAATGGTCCGAACTCTACAACTGTTAAACTAAGATTACTTGGTCCTTACCGCATGACGTTAAACTGCATGGAGTAAAGGTATACCCCATGCACAAGATAAATTGGCATGGTGAACTCTTCAAGTTTTAACAGTGATCAGGAACGCACATCCTTGACATGTCCAGATATTTCCTTACCAAATGATTGACTTTGTGGCCTGGTCAATCGCAGATCATCATAATCATTCATGGACATTAGAAGTGGAAATTTATCGACCCGTAGACACCTTTTCATGACTATTCATACCATGACCTCAGTGGATCTGCATATTGATAGCGCCTAGCCCGTCTACCAAAGGAAAGATTTCCTCAGGCGACACTCTTCCTAGCCTTGTATGCTTACTGGCCTCAGAGCCCCCATATCATCTATGCTGATCCAAGAAGCCCCGGAACCATGATTTACACCATAAAAACCTCTCCACATCTTGTACATGCCGAGATGTTCAAGCCCAGTTACATTCTGATCAAGAGTGGCCTTTGCAACTACATCCTTACCGCATGACGATTAAAACTGCGTGGAACATGTCTTTTCCTCTCGGCGTGAAGCTGCAAATACCAAGCATTAAACATCCAGGGAAATGCCTCAAACTACAAGCATTTTCACAGGTTTAAAAATTTCCCCTTTTCCTCGTTGCACGACGTTAAACTACACAACATCTTCAAAATATGCTCCCCATCCTCACCACATGACGTTAAACTGCATGGAATTTAAAATTCCCTCCATCCTTACCACATGACGTCAAACTGCACGGTCGAACCTATCATGGGTTCAGTCAGGAATGGGGGCTTTCTTCTATCCCTCAGTTCATGGGCTACACCTAAACAAACCACCATCTCACACCGACGTGAGAAGGGATGGCTTCACCCATTCCCGGGAAGTTTAGCCTAGATTTTTCTCTCATATTAAGGCACCCTCTTTTCATAAACCACACTCTGTACCCAAAAGGAGCTGAACCCTTGTGATCCACCCCTGGTGGTCCCGAATCTCAACTTCATTGAAGTTGATCAGCTATCGGGAGAATACAATCATTGACCTAAGGAAACCTTTGCATGACTATGCATATCATGCCCTCAACGGCTCTGCATATTTATCACCCCTGGCTCGTCTACCAAAGGCAATATTTCCTTATGCAATGCCTCTCTCCGTACGTCTCTTGGCCCTTAAGCCCCCATATCCACCCCGGGATTCAGAAACCCTCTGAGCTACAGTTTACCAACCTCCTTCACAACCCTTCCCGAATACAATGGAACGTCTCTGATGAGATTACTGAGAAACAGGAGTATTCGTTTCATTTTAAAGAATGTCCCAACTTCATGACTTTAAACTGTGCCAAGCTCCAACCATCTTCTATGCTAACTAAATGTGTAGGACAGGGACCCTGCGTCCACACTCCATATTAATACAGATGTTCCCACATCACACACCCTTTCCAAGCCACCCCTGGTGGTTTTCATATTCTTCAAGCCACCCGTGGTGGTTTCCATAAGCCGAACTTCCATGAATTCCTTAGGCCATGAGAAAGGTATATTCATTGAATTAACGACACCTTTTCACGACTATGCATACCATTCCCTCAGTGGATCTACATATTGATCACCCCTGGCCCATCTAACAAATTAAATTCTTCCTTAGGTGCTGCTTTTCCTACCTCTGCACACCGATATGGCTCCCATGCCTTGAGACATGCCCGGTATGTCGTTAAAATATGAACATGTTCCCCCTACGTGCGTCTGATGGGTTTTGATGAATCTTTTAATCAACCAAACCTCATTGAGGCTCTCACCCAACCATATCTGGTCAAATCTGTTTGACCTGAAACATTAGTAATGATAGTCTTGTTAGTGGGACTTTAAACCGCTCACAAAAAGAGGCGTAAATCCTGTTGGACCAAAAAACCGAAAAGGGAGACCTAAGAAAAAGCTGAACCATACCCATTGGGTCCACACCGAATGTGCCCGGGAAAAATTAGGGTATTAAAAGAAAAGAAAAAAATTCTGTGGGGTTTTTCTACAAAACCCTAACAATAGTCAGACTATACTCGCTGGATCCCATGGTCCAGGCAAAAATTAGAGCTCGTTTCTATATTATCATTTTCCTGAATTATGATTAATTCTAATTCAGTGAGTTGTTATTTATGAAATAGTTGTTCCGGTAACAATCAACTTTTGTAGCAAGGTTATATGGATAAAAAATTGTATTCCATTTGGATCAAAACAAGTGGAGGATGTCCACAATCCGGAGTCTCTCCATTTCTGCAACAAAAGAAGTAAAACAGATTGTACAAAAATAGCTCCAACAATCACAAAGTAGCCTGGATCGCTCTCTCTATCAGATCGGTAACTGTGCGGAGAAGGTTATTGAAATTTTTCTCTAGTATGGCCTTCTCCCTGGACTCAACTTCGGCCACCAAACAAGTATGACTCACCATAGTTTGGAGATCATTGATCCCTTTCCAGGTAGCTTCAAGGTTACCAGTCATAGATGACAACTAATCCCTCAGCATCGCTACCCAAGCTTCGAATTCGTGCAGCTCGGTAGATAGGGCGGTCTCCTGATCTTGAAAGCTCACCTCTATTGCTATCAGCTGATGGAGCTTCATCATAGCCTCATCAAAGTCTTGGGTCCTGCAATGAGAGGCAGCAAGGTGAGAAAGTTTGTGTTCACTAGCGGCAGCCTCCCCATGGTCAATGACGACCTGGAAGGAGAGAAAATGAAGTTGTCGATAGTCGAACCCACCTGACCTCAGGCCTAGGAAGAGTTTCCGAAGGGATTCAGTTTTAGTCCCCATTTCAGTCAGAGGAGTTTTGGCAACAATCTCATAGATCCAGGTCCAGGCCCACCTTTTCACTGCTCGGTGGTCTTCCTTGACACGAGGGTATTTGGTATCGTTTCTAGATAGCATAGGAATGAAGTATGGAATTGCATCCAGTGCAGACGTGTGCACACTAGAATATGGTTCCGGTATAGGAGGGTCAGAAGCCTCTAGCCCTGGTTCAAGCTTGGGAGTTAAGCTGGTAAGTCCAGTATCAGACAGCGGAGCTTCGAGAATTACATCATGGGGACTCGAAGTAACTGGGTCATCCTCATTTACATCCAAAAGGATCGGATCTGTCTGAACTTCAGCCTCATAGGGGTTGAAAGAGGAATATTCCCTAAGCCGTTTTCACTTGCGAGCCATCAGTCGGTACTCCCTCAAAGCCAATGAGGAAGGTGTGGTAATCACAGCAGCCGCAGTAACCCCCGATTTGGGAAATTTCTGGATATCCTTCCCCAAAATCCTATCTGGATAATGCTTTATCCACATTCTCGCATATTCCGAGGATAGGTTGGCATCCGATCCTATGATAGGAAAGGTAATGATTGTGCCAGATCCCTCCTGCATCAACATAAACCACCATTTATAGAGAGTGGACAGATGTATTCCTCATGCCCGAGGATGGGTAAGGGAAACCTGGCGTTGCATGCATCCAAACTATCGAGAAAAACGATGTGGGACGTAAAACTCACATAGAGAAACCCCATCAATCTGCACGGGTAAAAACCCCTCCCACAAAAAAAAATCATGAAAGAACACTCTTCTAATATCCCCCTTCTATTGTCAACCATGAAACTGGAAGGAGTGGGGTAGGGAGTGAAAGCGAACTGGGAAAAGTCACTTAGAATCTTGATGACTTCATCAGTGTTGAGGGACTTCAGACGAACTCCAGCTATATCACGTAAGGTAGGCCAAAGGGTAGGAAGCTGGATGACTATGTTATGATGATACTCATAAAAACGACAATGATCCACTACCCAGCCATATAAAAATTGAAATGTCCCACTCAGATGATAGGGTGACCCGCCCTCCTACATGTGGCTCCGTAATTCGTAAATGCGAGCCAAAGTTGGCACGACCAGATTTACTGGGTGGTCTCTCGCCAGATCAACTGCCATCATCAGGGTGAAAGCTCTGACACCCGAGTTGATATCCTGAGATAGTAATAGCCCCCCGCTCAAAAACATGGTGAAAAGACCTGCCATCCTGAGCATAGGTGGCGCACCGGGGTGCACCTCATAACCCCATGAAAGGTAGTCGCCCGCCTCCAGAACCACCCAATAGGAACCTGGGATAGTTCATGATTGTTGAGAAGGATGATTCATGGGGTTCTTGATCTTTGGAACAGGACCAGTGGTCTTTATAAATAACCCTATCCCGGTGCTATAGAGAATAAGAGAGTGAGCACACAATGGGTGACCTAGTGACCGCTCCACCATAACTAGTAGATCCCTCTCCAATGAAGGCACATGTTCGGCATTGTCCCATGAATAAGGGGTGGGAAAAAACTCTTCATAAATCTCACCAATGATCGGAATCCCTCATAATTGGTAGATGTCCCATAAACTAATACCAACTTCACCATGGGAAAGTTGGAAAGTATTAGTGCTTGAACACCGTCGACTGAGCAAGTCAGGCAGGATCAAAGATGGTGGGTAAACAACATTCTAGGAAGCCCACATAGTAGTGTACAGATTTACTACTTTCAGTGACTCGAGAAATTCTCGGCAATGATAATATACCCAGAAGGCCCAGGCCTAGTAATTTGAGAAAAACCCACCAGACCGAAGATCCCACCTGGGAATCCATCCTGCATCAGGATCCACTCATGCAAGGTTGATCAAGGAGGGGTAACTTTTGAGGACCGTTTATTGGGAGAAGTCTTGAGTATACCAATCAATTTCAGTCCAAATGGAGCCTTTCAAAATAATAGTGTCTTTTGGATCGGAATCAGAGATCATCTCTCCTGACTGTGTAAGGTTCGCTTGAGGGCACTTCGGCAACACTTCCAAGCAAGGGGAAGGAAGACCTGAAAAGACAGGGGGGATAGGGACATCGTCTTGAAGGCCAAAACCATAAATTGGAAGATGATTTTATAGCGGATAGCCCAATTCCAAGGGAGAGTAAGTCCTTAAAAACACTATCATTGGGAATGATTGGTTGTCTAGGGTCCTCGTTCATGCTCTTAGCTCTATGGATCATAGCTAGATGTCTCCCTAGACCAATCAGAAGAGCCTCAGTAGTAGGTCTGGTTGCAGGTTGAGGAGGAACCATATTTTCTCCCTGAATTATAAAAATTAGGAAAATGGTTAGTCTGGAATAATAAAATCTGGACAAAAATACAAAATATATAGCAAAGGACTCTATTAAAGAGCCTTCATGATGAGGTCCATGAGCAGGCCTCAAAAGGTGGTTTGCGATGGCTGTATCCTGCGAACCAACCCTACGCGGAAGAATTACTCGGTACTCTGGCCTGCAGAGCATCGGCCAGAAAACCATGAACCAGGCTGCTCTGTAGAATCTCAATCTCAGATTTAAATGTTTATGTTTGGAAGACATAAGAAATTTTCAAATTCTGGAAGATTTCCGGTCTGTGGACCATCAAAACCGCGTAGCGAGTTCCTACACGGCCCATTGTAAGCAACTTTTTAATTGATTAAGGGTGTTAGTTCGTGGGTGGGAGATTGGTCTGCGGGTGAAGGCAGGTGCGAATGAGGAGTGGTTCGTAGAAATGGATTCTAGTTCGCGGACAAGGAGTTTTGCGAAGGAGCAAGCACGCAGAGATGAAAAGTAAGATATCTGTGTTCACAAGGAATCATGTAAAAGAAAAAGGGTAGGGGCCTCCTTATTTATAGTTGTGGTCTCCTACCGGGTCCACTCCCCTACCGCAAACTACCCAAGTTTCTAGACCACTCTACATCGGAATAGTCTCTTCTTCATTCCAATCAGACCCCATTTCAATGGGGGGCATTTGTAGGGTCCAAAAAAATTAGCAAAGGAGAATGAGAATCTCCTTAATTCAAGAAAGGATTCAACCCAATTTCCCTCGAGGAATTGGGAAAAAATTTGAAGAATAGTCAAAGTTTGGAAAAAGATGAATCGGTCCACATATCGGTCCAATATTGATTGTACGTGGCCGGTTCAGCAAGGCGCCCCCTCCACGGACCATTGTCATTTGCGGAATAGAGGCGGGGACCCTATGCGGGTGTGCAGCAGGATGGGCGCGAGGCCAATACACCGTCACGAACCACCCCAATCACGAACCGCGTCAATCGGCCTGGACCGCGGACCGTCGTCGTTCGCGGGACAAGGCAGAGCCCTGCGCGGCTGCGAAGCACTCCTCGAACTAGTTTGGTTGGTGGGGAAGGTTCATTCAATGCCCCTCATGAGTTTCGGATTGACCAAGTCATCCGTAAACTGGGTTTCCGGTTATGGGCCTCCACAAAATGTGTTGCATGACCACAGATACATCTATTTCGCCCCTATATAAAAGGTGATTGAGGGGGAGAAGAAAGGGATCAATTGGATTCGAGTGGAAGGATTTCGCAAACAGCGAAGTTCCAATTCGTGAGCCAGAACATGTATGAAACTGGAAACAAATTAATAAGGAACCTAAAAACGCATAAAAAATTGGTGAACCATGGACTTAAAATAAAAATAAAAAGAAGACCGTGAGCCATGTCCCCTCTGCGGATGTACTCCCCACGGAGCAGGGAGTCTATGCCCCTTTTTCGATCTGGAGTACCACGTAGCACCCTCCCATGCAGGCGAATCCCTGACTAACGAACCCCCGACTGGCGTCGCCCCGGGCCGCAATTGATCGCACGGACTTCGTCGCGTACCAACCTGGTATGTGGGCCTAACCTAAACCTGCGTACCACCCTGGTACGTGGGATGCCTATTAGTCCACGTACCACCCTGGTATGTGGACGACCTCTCCAGCCACATTACACCCCCCCCCTACGCGAAGGGCGCCACTCATACACCCATGTGACTCAACAACTCTTTCGGTGTTCCCATTCCCTGGGTCAGATAAAATCCTTCCAATCTAGCCTGATCCTTCGCAACCCCCTCCTTGGACTATTCATCAGCATCGAGTCAAGGCCTTTACCGAAGCCACCGGGTCTGTATGATGTAACCTTCAGGTGCATCAGTGCGCTTTTTTGAGTTCACATACCCACATTAGGCGAGGGAAAAGTGGTGTCTCCGACCCTTGACTGGGTTCCCGAAACATTCCTGGGTCCACATACACATAGTAGTTTAGGGTCCAAGCCCGAGAGTCCCCTTTATGTCTCTCCACTTTCCAGGATTGGGGGACCCCACTTGCATTTCCTTTCGACGCTAGCAGTGAGTAATTCCCCCCTCTTCTGAGAGTGACAGGGCAGACTCCTTGGTGTAAGCCCCTAGCCTTTCTTGCAGGAGGTAGCACCCATGCACCTTCGTATATCCCTGGTGCCAAGGACCAAGAGGGGAGATGGACACAGGGGTTTCCATTACCCTTTCTCTCTCCCATTGGGCTTTTTCACCATCGGGCCTCCATCCTGGTGTAAGTCCCAATATCCATTTCTCTGGGCCGCTCTATTTGTAAGCCCCACTCCGCTTCCCACAGACTCACCTTTCACGACGTGATAGTCAGGTCTCTGCTGCCTCTTATTTCTCACACCGAGCATGACTCACATGGGCTTAGAGTAAGTATCGACCCTGACCTCAACCTCCTGTGAATCACGAGGACTTTGATCCATATCAAGGCATGTTACATAGGAAGCCTCCACGAGGTTCAATCCCACCACCTGGTCATTCTGTACCCTTTACATCGGGTCACTAACTCTATGGGCTTCCTCAGAGTGTAATCCCCATCCACCATCTCATTGGGCCACCTCAGAGTGTAAGCCCCAATCCTTCATCCCGCATGACATTAAACTGCACTATCGAACTATGTGGATTCTGATTCCTCTCATTAGGATACTTAGGAAGCTCATATCATGGGTTCAATCCAAATTCTCAAGTAATTATATGTCACCCCTGGATGATAATAAACTCTAGAGACCCCAGTTATGAGGCTTCAAATTAGTGTTGTCTCGATGAGTCCAAACTCCTCAGAGTCATCAATCTAATGAGGGATGGTAAACCTCGGGCCTAAATGATTCTGAATCCCTATGTTTAGCTGACTATTTCCAACCAGGAGTAATTTTTGGATATTGTGCTTGGAAATAAACCAAATATTCGTGAACATGTGAATACATCTTAAATCTATAGGAGAGTCCCAGAATAAGAAATAATTCCCCCCCTAAAAGGGTGCGACGAGCCCGACTTCCCATCCTCTTGACCAATGTGAGTTCTTAAGCATTGATGTACAAATCACCCAGCGAACGCCTGCCTTTGGAAAGTAGGTCCACATATCATTGGATATGGAACCGTTGGGCATTTCGAAATTAAGACCGATATACCCGATCTGAGCGATTGAGCGTAGCTCAGCCCTCCATAAGATTGATAGTTGGGCACGTCAGTCCACTCCATATGATTCATTGAGAAACAATGTCTATTTAACCAATTCAATAAAATTAAGAACTAACGAAACTAGAAATAAAATCTCTATATCCCCTCAGTCTTCGCATTACAAATTCATATAGGCTATGACCAAAATAAACTTCCACTGATATTAGGCTTGTTTTTCTACTAGAGTATATGACATTCTTCTTAATGCATCCACCACTGAATTTCCTTTAACCAATGTTTACATCATGTAAAATTAAAACATATGGAGATACTTCATCCATATCCTTTATCTCAAATTCAAACCACTCTATGATAAAATATGATCCAAACTCTTATGTTCAATAAACACTATGAATTTATCACTGAAGAGATAATGTCATCATGTTTCCAAATCATTTACCATAGCCACTAACTCCAATCATGAATTGGGTAATTCTCCTCATGAAATATCAACTTCTTTGATCGATACACAACCATGTGATCCCCTTGAATTGAAACACACCCCAAACCTTCTTTTAATGTGTCACAATACACCACATACCCTTTCCCTAGTTCTGGAAAATCCAGGATTGGTGCTGATGTAATGCAACGATTAAGATGTTCAAAAGAAATATAAAACAACTCATTAAATTGAAATAGAATATTCATCCTTGTCAAAGATGACATCGGTGAAGATAATCATGATAATTCATGAATGGAGAATTGGTAATAACTAGATATACCTGGGAAACATTATTTCTTAAAAACATTTCTTGGAGGTTGCTAAGAGATAACAACCTCTATCTTTTCTAGATCCACTGAAACTTCTTTCTTCAATACAACATGGCCAAGGAAATTTACCTATTGTATCAAAAATCACACTTTGATAATTTTGCATACAATTTATGGTCTCTCAAGATTCCCAAAACTATTGCTACGTGTTGGTCAAGCTCAACCTTTATCTTGGAATACAACAATATATCATTGACAAACACCACCACGAAAGAATATAGATATCTATGAAATGTATGATTCATCAATTCCATGAAGACTGATGGTTAATTTTAAATATGAAAGGGAATAACCACATACTCATAATGGACATATTGAATTCTAAAGTCTATTTTCAGAATATCATCCTTCTACCCCAATAGATAATGATATCATGATTGTATATTAATTTTGGATAACCATAGATCTCCCCTCAACCGATCAAATAGATCATCAATGTGTAGGAGTGGAAATAAATTAATCATCATAACTTGGTTAATATTATGATAATACTTACATAACTGAATATTTCCATATTCCTTTTTAATGAACAAAACTAATGCCACCCACAAGGATTTCAAGGATAGATGAACCATTTCATTCTAGCTCTTCCAACTACACTTTCAATTCCCTCAATTATACTGGTTCCATCTGGTAATTCATATTTGAGATAATAATGTTCCTCATAATGAGATCAATTGTATACTTCATATCCCTTATAGGTGGAAACCTTGAGAAATATTTGGGAAATGCATCCATGAATTTATCAATAAATTTAGGAAAATACATTTTACCAATGTCTTAAATTGATGTCAAATACAGAACCTCCAACTGATATGAGATCATCCCATCATATGGTGATAAAAATACTATTACACCCACCATTTCATTCTACTACCTTCTAAGGAGATGATCAATTCCATCCTTAGTCATGAAACAAACCATTCATGCAAAACGGTTTATATGGGCCTTAAACATCATCAACCAATCCATACCGTAGATTATATTATAAAGATCAATATCAAGAATTGATAATTCCCATATCAACTCAACCCCATAAAAATTTATATGACATTCTCTACATAGAATGTATTGACACTCTCTTTTACCCAGAGGAGTTTGATGTTTCAAAATCAAAGGCGTCATATCCACATTTAATCCCAACAATTAAACAAAACAATATGCAATGAAACAGTGTGATGCACCCATATAAAAATATTTATTCATAATGGTAGAATTAAATGTAATTTTACCTCATACTATTGATGGTTCAGATTGATCATCGATCAAAACATTATCAGATCCAAAACAAATTGCCAAACTTTTCTCTTTACTACCCTATTAAAACATCCCCTACTGAAGAATCATGGTGTTTATAGAATCCTCATGGATAACTCTATTCTGATGATGACAGGTATGATTCATCCCTTATCTAATGGAATCATAAGAGGCCTATGACCCCTATGAAGTTTCATGAATAGATAAACTAAAATTATTTGAATAGTAACATTAAAGATGTCCAATATAGTTTAAATTTTGACATGCTCTAGGTTTTTCTATACATTCGTACTTCCTGTGGTTTATAGATCCATTCAAAACATCCCAACCTTCTATTATCCTTTTTTGTAAGATTCACTAATCCTACCAACTAATTTTGAGCAATAATCTCACCTTGGAAATAGGTTTCCTCCTACTTGCTCCCCATGTTTGGGTTCCCACTCTTTCCTTTGGGTATCAACATACCTCCTTTACTCATGTCTCCCAAGATATCTCTTTCAGCCACTATAGCTCTATTTAACATTTATTTATATCCTTTTATACAAATAACCATAATCATTAAAAAGATTTCCTTCCTCAGTCCAAATTCAAAAATGCATTCCATATAGATGCGCTAGTCGCAGCCTCGGGTGAAAATCGGACTAAGTTCATGAATTTAGCTAAAAAGTTTTTCATCAAAAGGTTTTACTATTTCAAAATAAATAAATTTTCTTTTGTTGAATTTTGAATGTGTGGGGATAAAGATGTTTATTGAAATATTCTTCAAAATCATCCCATTCCAATCCTCGGTCCATTTTAGCCTGGAGCACTAACTCCCACAAACGATGTGCAAAATCTTACAACATATATATCACCTACTTTAATTTCAACTCTGCTATTGTTCCTAGGAAATTGAAGATTCAATGTATCATATTTATCTGAACCTCTTCCTTTTATAGTTCTAAATCACCCCAAAAAGTGGGTGGATTCTACTTATGAAACTGAACAAAATGATACACATGCCTTGATTAATATTTTTGTTTACCTCTATTTATATCCGGAAAATATTATATTGTTCTCTAAACAAACTATAGATTCACCTGTGGTTCATGGGCCACCCCATTTTTCATAGTTTCCTCCGGTTGGTTTCTACGAAACCTATCAGTTCCATTTTCTATTGAAAAAACAAAGAAAATAAGTATTACGCTCTAGAAATTGAAGGCTTATAATTTTAAATTCTATCAAATTGTAACTATCAAAACCATACTTCCTGAAATCCAACATTTCCATATTCAGTAATCTTTAAAAAATCCACTATATTTTCGAAAATCAACCCATTTTCCAAAATACTACGACAGTTATCTTTTTAAAATTACACATTTTAATTACAAATTCTTAATCTTTCAAAAATACACACATTTATTCCAAAAAAATAAATCATTGCTCCAAATGAAATATGAAATCCTAGTGGGAATTCGTTTCTATAATTCATGTGATGTTGTCCTCATTGGATAAACCCATGAAAATGAGATCACGCTCCTATAAGTATCTCTAAACACATTTGTACCTAACACCCTAGTGACTTCACATTCAGCATAAAAGGGTCAGCTATGTATTTTTATGCTACACATTACATTATCTGATAATACTACTCCTTAATACCATCCACAATTGAAGTAATACACCAAGAATGAATGCTAACCCCAAGACCAACAACTAATTCCAAAGGACCAAACAAACTGATAACACTTTTAACATCCCACCCCTCCCCATTGGTTTGAGATGAGGAAAAAATTCTACTTTTCTTTAAGTGACATCCCAAGGTGATAGAGGCTAGAAATAAATTTCGAGGTCCTCATGAATAGTGGGGGATGATTTTCCCTTTTAAATTAAAACAAACATGTCATTACCAAAACAAACTACATGATTCATGTCAACAATGTATTATAATTCACTAACATGCCAATGACAACAATACAAAACCATATCAATACCAAAGTAGGTTACCAATCAGAAGACTAAAACAATAAAACTTAAGACACAATGTCAGGAATCCAAAACCTCATTCCAAGCTCCATGATCCAAATCTACAATTTCCAAATTTTTATGATGTATTACTACAAAAATGAGATGCTTTTCTTTTACCTCTGTCTAGGAATACAACATCTACAAAAGCACCCAAGTGCAAAATTAAGCGGTGAGTAATAATACTCAGTATGATTTACAAAAATGACTTACCTACTCATGCCAATATTATTGAACAAGTTAGAAAATTTTAATAAACAATTTATATAAAACTAATAAAAAATTTAACAGTTTCCAATCATCTAAACAAGTCTATACCAAAACAATTTTCACTCAAATAAACACATGTACAAGGAAGGAAACCAAAAAATTCATTAACCCTTTATCCAACTCCATATTGGTCAAATTCATTTAATTTCATGAAAAATAATACACGAAACTCATCACACACTCAACATAACCACCAAATAGGAGGAGGTCTCTTGCAACCAAGGTGTTCGATGATGTGACTGATTATTATTCCATCACTACCCTAAATGTATACCTGGTCTGAGATATCTTGTGCTTCATACTTTACTTTGATGATTGTTGTGTGGTATTTCCCTTTTGTGTTAGGGTCCCTATTGAGTATTTTGTTACTCACCCCTACGTGGGCTTCGCCCAGACATGTTTTGTCTGGTGCATATGATCGATGTTTCGACAGATACTTTGGTGGAATAGGACCTAGAGGTGCTTAGGGATACTGGTTCCATGGACGCTACAGTAGTGGACTTGGTGTCCTAGAACTAGGTGGGGCCCAGTAGGATTGGGTGGACATGAATTTCTACTTTGAATTCCAATAGCTACACTACTCTCATGATTAGGTGGGATTTTCCACAGATGAACATCAAAGTTTCCTTTTTGTACTTGTCTTCTTTCAGTTATTTTGAATGGTTTGTATTCTGGTCCACTTTAATTAGTTTTACTTTTACTTAGCATTGTTTTAGTGATACCTATTTCATTTTTAGTGTGTGGGACATGGTTGGGCGCATGTGTGTGTATAGGTACTCAGGAAAATGAATCTCACTTGCAAGTTGACACCTTCGGCATTAGTTTCTAGCCCCTGGCCTTTAGGGGAAGGGCTTAGGGTAGTCACGGATTGGGCCCTGGGGGTGGGTCGTGAAAAAGTGGTATTAGAGGGTGGCCAGTCCTACCACAAAGACTAGTAGTCCTTTTTTTGTTTTGGGGAAATGATGTTAAGTGTTTCGAGTCTAACTTCTAGATTTGGGGTGTCTAATGTTTGTGTGAAGGCTGATGTATCCATACAAAATGACCTTGAATTCATCTTTTCATCTCTATACTTGAAAATTCTAGTTGCATAAGTGTCTTCTTATGTTATTTTGAATAAAATTCATCCCACCTGATATATCCTTCTGACCATGGTACATATTGATAAATCTCATGATGCCTCCATGTGGACAACTATCCAGGTTCCTGATACGAGTTCATGAGGATTTCCTGCCTAGCGATGAGGCATCCGTTCAGGGACCAGCTCTAGAGATGGCCCAACCAGGTGGTGCACCAGTGCTACCACCACCCAATAGTCAGCATCTACTGCTGGCGGTTTCATAAGAGGATGTTCCCAGACTCAGTGCCCTGCATAAGTTTTAAAGACATAGACCTCTCAGGTTCAAGGGATAGACAGATCCTTAGGTCCCTAAGGACTGGATGGAGGTTGTAACGCGGGTCTTCTACTTAGTAAGGACACTTCCTGACAAGATGGTGATCATGAAAGTGAGCCTTCTATAGGGATCGATAGAGAGAAGGTAGATCTTGACCACCCAGACACATGATGTGGTAACCCTCACCTGGGTAGAAATTGAGCGGCTTTTCCAAGATGATTTTTTCCCGGTGACCATGTGATCTATGTGCATTCAGGAGCTAATTTACCTACAATAGGGCAACACAACGACAGCTGAGTACTCAGTGAGGTTCACCAAGATTTCTTTCTACGCAACAGATATGGTGTGACACACTTTCTTCAAGGCTCAAGCCTTTGAGTAGGGACTAAGGTGGGAGATCAGGGCATTGTTGTTGTCTCTCAGTATCCCTACTCAAGATGGGGTGCTGGAGTGAGCCCTTCTGGTCAAGATATTCTTGGAAGAGTAGGTTCCCATAGCTAGAGTAACTAGTAGTACCCAGGAAACAGAGTCTTTGGCGGGCAAAAGAAAACAGATGTGAGGGCCCAAGCGGGCCAGGTCTTCCAAAGGACGACCCCAGGACTCAGGGTTGGCAGTGTGGGGCTCCCAGACTAGAGGCAGTCAGCCGAAAACACAGATTTTCTTCTCATGCAGTAGACGGGGACACATGGAACGTGGCTGCCCAACCCACCATGCAGATGACCAGTAGACGGTCGAGGGACTAAAGAGGCAGAGGCCGTAGTATGAGAGAGGAGGTATGCATGGTGGTGGACGTGTCTAGGGAGAAGGCCAAGAAGCAGGTGGTGGGTAACAGTGTGAGCTATTATCGCCACAACCCCTAGGTGGTCCACCCCGATCTCAAGGAGTAGGCAGAAAAGGGAAAGAACAACTTTAGGCAGTGGAGGCTTATGACCATGGTGCTCCAGATATGATCTGAGGTATGATCTATTTCTTCTCCACCCTAGCTTCAGTTCTTATAGACACAGGTTCTATTCACTCCTTCCTTTCCATATCTCTCGTTCAGAACTCGGAGATTCAGGTGGATTCGTTGGCTTGATCTTTACAGCTAGAGACTCCTGTGGGAGGGGATTTAATGCTTACATGCTAGTGTCGGTAGTGTGAGATTACTCTAGGAGGTGAGAGAATCATATGGGATCTCCTAGCAGCGACATTGAGGCCTTATGATGTCATATTGGGTATGTACTGGTTATCCATAGTCCATGTGTAGATCAATTGTTTTAGGCGATCATTGTGGTGTGTCTGCGAAGATGGGACTAGGTTTTTATTCACTAGCTAGAAGGAAACCCTTGAAGCACAGGATGTACTTTATCAAAGGAGGGTGAAGCTGATCACTCACCAGCTAGCTATCCTCACCCTCAGTGAAGTGGATGAGAGGAGTCCAAGTTTTCTTATAGTGGGGTATGAGTACGAGAATGTTTAGCCTAAGGATGTTCTGGGACTACCTCCTCATAGGGAGGTAGAATTCTGCATCGACCTGTACCCCGGGACGGTATCGATATTCACAATGGTATATCATATGGCTAATGAAGAGCTTCACGAGCTAAGGGTACTACTAGAGGAATTACAGGAGAAGGGGTTCGTAAGACCCAGTGTTTCACTAAGGGCAGCCTCAGTGCTTTTTCCAAGATGTCAGATAGGATTTTGAGGTTGTCCGTGGACTTCCATCACCTAAACCAGGTTACCCTAATGAACAAGTATCCATTGCTGAGGATCGATGACCTATTTGACCAGCTAAAGTGGGAAAAGTGGTTCTCAATGATAAACCTCATATCAGGCTATCACCAGATTTGGGTATGGGACAAGGATATACCGAAGACATACTTCTGGTGCCAGTACAGCCACTCTGACTTCTTGGTGATGCCTTTCAATGTGACAAAAAACCCTAGAAGTATTCATGGGACTCATGAACAGGATCTTCCAGCCTTACCTTGACCAGTTTTTTGTGTTCTTCATTGATGACATCTTGGTGTAATCACCATCATAGGAGGAGCATTTTACATACCTAATAATAGTCCTAGATACACTCTGAAAGCACCATCTATATAGTAAGACCATGAAGTGTCTATTTTGTTTAGGGAGGTCCACGTTCTGGGACACATCATCTCGAAGGTAGGTGTTGTAGTAGATCCGGTGAAGATAGAGGTGGTGCTTGCTTGGGAACCACCCATAACCATGACTGAGGTGCGGAGCTTCTTAGGGTTATATGGTTACTATCAAAGGTTCATGCATGACTTTTCCAGCGTAGTAGCACCCTTATTGGATTTGACATAAACGGGACAACCCTACGTGTTGATGGAGAAAATTAATCATAGTTTCTAGGATATAATGATGGGACTGACCAGGGCCCCCATCTTGAGACTACCAGAGGAGGGAGTGGGGTATGTAATTTACTACGACACATCAGGGACCAGAATGGGATGTGTCCTGATGTAGGAGTGAGCAGTGATTGCCTATGTCTCAAGATAATTGAGACATCATGAGTAGAACTATGCGACCCATGACTGGAGTTAGCAGTTTTTGTGTTTTCCTTGAAGATGTGGCATCACTACTTGAGGGGTGAATGGTTTATGGTTTAATCCGACCACAAGAGTCACAGGTATATATTATCCCATAAGGATCAGAACCTGAGACAATGGAAATGTCTAGGGTTCCTCCTGGACTATGATTACTTGATATTCCATAATCCTAGAAAGGGGAACATGGTAGAAAACATGCTTAGTAGGAGGACCCGTTTGTAGCTGCTGAGTCGGGAGATGGAGTGGTTGGCTGCGATGCAGATATACTTCATGGAAGATGGTGACTCTACTTACCTTTAATCGATGAATATTACTCCCCCACTCATACAGTGAGTCAGAAAGGCACGTCTGGTGGATGTAAACTATGAGGCTCGACAGGCTGAGTTATCCTCAAGATGGATTTTAATGAATTATTAATAGGTGGGGAGCACGTCATCCTTTTTAGAGGGACCACCATAGTTCCGGGGACATTGTTGGAGGAGGTGTTGAGGTATTTCTATACATCCCCTTTGGTGGTACATCTGAGAGTGGTGAAGATGTACCTGGACCTCCGATATTAGTATTAGTAGCCTAGTATGAAGAAATAAGTGGCTGAGTTTTTTTCACGATGCCTCACTTGTCAGTAAGTGAAGGTCGTGCATTAGGTTCTAGTAGGCTTGGTCTAGCCACTTGAGGTACCAAAGTGGAAATGGGAAAGTATCTTGATGGACTTTGTGATGGGGTTACCATGTACATCTAGGGGTCATGACTCTATTTGGGGGATCATTGACTGACTCACCAAGTTGGCTCACTTCCTACCCATCCAGGAGCAGGGACTGGTAGAGGGATTTGGTTGCCTCTATATCCAAGAGATAGTGTGGCTTCACGAGGTGCCTTCGATGATCATCTCATATCATGAAGCTTTCTTTACTACTTGGCTATGGCGGTAATTATAGGAGGTATTTGGGACATAGTTGTGCTTGAGCACATGTTTTCATCCCCAGATGGATGTTCATATGGAGTGGACCATGCATGCCTCGAAGGACATGTTACCTGCTTGCATCCGGGATTTTGGTTGCATTTGGGAGGAAAACCTGCCACTGGTGGAGTTTTCATACAACAACATTTATCACTCCACCATTAGCATGGCACCATTTGAAGCCTTGTATGGGTGGCCTTGTAGATCACCCCTATGCTAGATAGACCCATAAAAGTTAGGACTCATGGTTCCAAAGTTGGTATGGGCTACCACCGAGAAGGTGCAGATCATCCAGGAGCACATGAGGACTACACAGAGTAGGAAAAATTCTTATGCCGATAGGAGATGGAGACCCTTGGAGTCTGAGGAGGGCGATCACATATTCATCCAGGTCTCAACTCGATGAAGATTGTGAAGATTTTTATGGGGAGGATATTTATCTCTAATGTTCATCGTACCTTCTATTATACTAATCAGAGTTGGCGTGGTTGCATACATCCAAACTCTTCCCCCACAGATGCACCGAGTGCATGATGTTTTGAATGTGTCATAGCTGAGGAGGTACGTGCATGATCCATCACACGTCATTGACTAGGAAAATCTATACATTATAAATGGGGAGACATTTTTGGAGTTCCCATTGGAGATAGAGGATTGATAGGAGTGGGTTCTTTGTGGGTAGTTGATTCCTCTATGGTGCATTCAGAGGCAGCACAAGAATATCTAGGAGAGCACATGGGAGTGGGAGGCTTAGATTCGTGAACAGTACCACCATCTGTTTGATTATTATTTTTTTGGATTTTAGGGACGTAAATACCAAAATTGTGAAGAATGTAATATCTCAGAAATTCCATGTATATTTATTTTAAATTACATGCAATTATTCTGAGACCACATGATTTTACGGAACGTGATTCTGAGGCCTAATGAGCCTGGAACAGAATTTTGAACTTTTTTAAGGTATGTTCAGTAAACGTGTGAGTGGGTTTTTCTAAATTTTGAATTGGTGCTCAGATCAAAAATAAGAAGGCACCATTGAACTCAGAATGTCAGGATTCAAGAAGAAAAGAATAAAATTCGACCGACAAGGGCCAAACGTAAAAGTTAATTTTTAGACTTTTCGAAAAATAATAAAATAAGTTTAAAAAGTTATTTTATTTTCTCTTCTCATCCATTGAGCAGCGGATGGTGATGATGTGGAGCAACGATGAGGCCCATTAATGAGGCTCAATAATGGATCATTAACTCTCAGTGTAATAATGCTTTAATCGCGCGTAACAGTGACGTTGTTTCAAAAATGAAACAGTGTCACGATGCGACATCGCAGCGTAATAAAAATGTTGTAATGTGTTTTCCTTTTATTTTGGTTGATGCGTTAGTGGAAATAAGAATTAAAGTAAAAGGATTCTCTGATGAACCTTTAATGATCTTCCTCTCAAACTAATAATGAAAACCACTGATGAACATCAATCATATTTGACACTCCTCAAGGAATGGAGTAGGAAGCGACGAACGACGTCGATGTCTTGAATCATCAAGGATGTAATGTTCCGAAAACGAATATTTAAGAGGTAGGGGTTTACTTTATGAAAGTTATTTCCCCATTTTTATTCTAGAAACAATAAGCGCATTTCAACTAATGAATAGGTTTATTTGAGAATTGTGTGTTTATGTAGGGGGTGACTTTTCTTTTGGGATTTATTATTCAGTATTAGTTTATATCTAGTTTGATTGAGCCACAGTCACTGAGCCCCCCCATGACTACAAAACTCTAACGTGATGGGCACGAGCTGACACAAACAAGGCCTAAGAACCTCTATCGTCTGAGTTCTTTGTGGTCGCACCCCCAAAGAGGCGGTAAGATGATTTTGGGACCTTTACGATGAAGAGTGTGTTCCCTCATGAGCGCTAGCACAGGCGAGGCAAAGAACGAACCACCGGAGCGCGTTCGGTGGTCCGAAAAACATCTGATGGTGTGACAGTGTTGGCGGCAGCAACTGTGGGCAGAGGCGACGGCATGCTCTTCAGTGCTTCGCGGTGGCGGTAGAGAGACACAATGCCCGCTCGGTGTCGCGTGGAGGGACGGACTACGTCCGGGCCATTCGGCTGGCTCAGAGAGCTAGTGTCGCTCAACCGCGGTAGGAGGTCCATGCGCATCCGCGGGGCCAGCAGAGGCAAGATGCAGGAGTCGGGTGTGTCCCGGCTAGGCGGCGTACCACCAGCCTGCACTGTGTGTGTCGGGATTTGGGCTGGCAGCTGTGCCCCCAGCCAGCAGGCTGGACACACACCCAGCGGGCTAGACCCCCTCCGACAGGCCAGACCCACACCCTTCGGGCTGGGCCGGACTAGACCGAGTCATCAGGTGACCCGGTAGGCTGGAACCTCGACAAAACTAGGTCAGGTCCAGCAAGGCTCATTGGACCTAACCCACTTGCCAAGCTGGACCAGATCGACCCAGACCCAAACCGGGTCAGGTTGAGTCAGTTGAATTAAACCAGGGTATATGGGACACCAGGGCTGGGTTGGTCAGATCGGTCAGACCGAGTCAGACCGGGCCCACACAAAAATGGCCCCTGTTTATGAAAACACTAATAACTTGCAAACCGAGTGTCTTATTGATGAACTGTTAGCAGTTTTGGGACCTTTTCAATGAGGATAATATTTTGTAATGACATGAGGAGGTTTTAATGGAAGTTGAGATGAGATGAATGAATTGAGGATTCGTTCTCCCAGGCACACTATGTATGGAACCCTATGGTTGGTTGAGACCTGAAGACTACTGATTTACATCTCAATGAGACTTTACTATGGCCAAGTGGGAAGCACTTTTGTGTGACTTTTCAGACCCATGGTACACAAAAAGGATGAGTACCTCAGTTAGACAATATTAGTGGTAAGCACTTATGTGTGACTTTGTAGCCCATAATACGTGATGAGGAGGTGTACCTAAGTAGTCCAAGGATAGTGGTAGTCACTTATGTGTGACTTGGAAGGCCCGCTATACTTGATATAGAAGGAGTTATCTAGAAGCGAAGGTGTTTGATGATGTCACTGGTTATTCTTCCATCACTACCCTAACTGTATACGTGGTGTGAGGGGTCTTGTGCTTCATGTGTTACTTTGAGGATTGATATGTGGTATTTACATTTTGTTTTGGGGTCCCTACTAATTAATTTGTTACTCATGCCTACACGGGTTTCACCCACACGTGTTGTGTCTGGTGTAGATTATCAACATTTCAACATAGACTTTGGTAGATCAGGACCCAGAGGTGCTCAGGGAGATGGGTTTAACGGATGCTATAATGGTGGACTTGGTGGACTAGGACCAGGTGGGGCCTAGCAGGATCGAGTGGACAGAACGTTCTACATCATCTTCTAGTAGCTACACTACTCTCACAATTAGGTGGGGTTTTCTGCATATGGCCATCAAAGTTTCTTTTTTGTACTTTAATGCTTTCAGTTATTTTGTTGGGTTTGTATTCTGGCATACTTTTATTAGTTGTACTTGTACTCAACCTTGTTTTAGTGATACTTGTTTCCTTTTTAGTCTGTTGTACTAGGTTGGAGATTTGTGTGTGTGAAGTTACTCAGGAAAATACCCCCTAATTATAGGTTTATGCCTTCGGCCCTAGTTTATACCCCCTATCCTTCAGGAGGCGGGCTTGGGGTAGTCACGAAACGGGGCCTGGAGGATGATTCTTGATAGAAGGCAATTTTTTTCTTGGCCACACAACTTCCTTCTGGTTAATGATTCCAAGTTGCATTATTTCATAGTCTAGTGGTATTCTACATATATATAGGTAGAGGTTCCCTTCATACAATCACAAGAATTACATGCACGATAATTCTTCTCTCATTCATGAAACTCATCATCCTGTGTGAACTCCTATGCTTCCAGCTGTTACTTTAGAAAAACTCTTCTTTATATGATAAAATTTCCATGATTTTGTATTCCTTTTATGTGATGACCTCATGAGTTATGTGACACAGTTTATTTTCTTGAAAAAACATCAATCTTGTCAGACATAGTGTGTGAATCAACAAAACATTGAGAAATGGAAAACCCCACTAATCAAGATGCATCGAAGCTGCCACCGTGACCCAACGATTGGAAATTATAGCAAATATAGAAATTCCCTGTTCTAGAATATTTTTTTATAATAGGGAGCTCTTTTCTCTATAGACCGAAGCTCATAATGAATAACTACTAAGAAACCACATGTCCCTCATCAATTTTGGATTAATGGATGTCATAGATATCCTATCCATGGAAGTTAACACACTTTAGTTCTATTATGCTCATTATTATGAAATTACCCATTTTAAAATCATCACTTTTGGTCATCCTATTAGGGAATATAGAGGCACTTCAATCTACACTCTGAGTGAAGTACATGGATGGTGACCAAGGAAATACAATAGAATGATGATTTTTCATCTTGATTTTTGAGAATCTTCTATACCAACATCCATAATAATAGCATGGGATGGTACAAATATTTGGATCATAGCTTCTGGAGGAAGATTTATGATACGTGAGCATGGGAATACGAGGTAGGATTTACTTTTCAAGAGTATAGGTATGATTTGTGCCACATTATATTGTATGATGTATTTTTGACATCTTAATTCCATTTTTACCAACAACAGCAGTTTTACCATAGCTTCATAGGCAATGGTCCCTGGACACCAACACCTTCCACCACCATCATTGGGATGTGGGGATCATCATGTGCGAACACCATTTCAATGTTGGAATCCTGTTTATGAGATTCTAATATGATGAATTCCTTCCGGGACCAAACACATAGGGTGATGGGGAAAAGACCCTTGTTAGAAAAAAATTCTCCTAAATGGATTGACTCAAGTAATGAAGAATCATCCTCCCTTTCATGGGGACATTTAATTCATGAACTGGCTAGGTATGTTCCAGAATACTCCATATATAAATATTCCAAGGTAGCTAAAACAATGTCTAGCAGTGCCACACAAGATAAAATTGGGATCCTACAAGGTGATCCTAGAGTAAGGGTGAAACCAATAGTGGGGTTATATCATGATCGAATGATAACAATCAGAGATTCATTATACTACATTTCTATCCACCTTCCTTAGATATTTACTAATTCATATGAGGTATACATTCATGGTATTTCATACTAGGATGCTCATAATGGCAGTGATTATTGAGTCCAAAAATCTATTGAATCTGGGACTACTGGTGCTAACACAACTCTACCATCAGTTTGATCATGTAACAACATAAAGCATCCCCAGGTAGTTCCACGGTCTATTTTAGTCTTTCCATGGGTTTATTACAGAGAATTTTGGGGGTTATGAATTCTCTATCACTATTATCCCCCCAAAATGTTTTCTTTCAGCCCTTTTTCCTCAACATCATTGGGGTTATATTGTTAACTTTAAATAAATTTGGGTTTATAGACGGTATTGGAAATAATTCAAACACAAATTTTCACCAGTTATTGAATCCTTCTAGTGATATGGTTGGTAATCTATAGGGGATAATAGAATAGTAAGAGTATATTCAGACCTTTCAAGGTGTAGTATTGGTTTTCAAAATATATTTTAACTCTTATTGTGAACCATAAGATATATCTCTCTTTTCCTTGCAGTTCGGAAGCATCTAAATGCTAAAGAAGAATGTATATATGGGGATACATGAGGAAATTCAAGCATGTATCATGTGTTAGTTTTGGTGGATCTTCATGGGAAAAGTCATAAGGTAGGTAATCATGTTTTCACCCACTAGAATCAATGTCGACATCTCCCAGAATTATGTCAAAAACTGGATAGTAGCATATCTAGTTTCAATCATGTGTCAGTAGGTGAGGGGGGTTTTGTCATCAGCTGAGGTGCAGGAGTAGAAGGTCTGCAAAAGGGATACTTTTTGAATTACATTGAAACCATTGAGGTCTCTATCCAGTGATTCAATGGGGTAACCTAAAGGTTTTTCTACACCCCGCCTCCTGAAGGGGTGAGCCTCCGTCAAAAGCGGATGTGGGAGTAGGTAGATAGCTCTTGGGTTAGGATGAGTGGAACTATAGATGACCTAAGAAATGAGTTGGGGTATTTTTTGTATCTAGATACTAATTCTTCCATTCCCATGATTTGGGTAGTCATAGGAATACCATGGATGAATTTTATGGTGGAATAATTATGGTAGAGGATCACTCAGGAGGGGATTGAGCTTCCAGAGGTTGGGTTTTCTTGAATCACTGCTAGGGTGAACTTACATGATAGATTCATATGCCTAGAGTATATATATTCCTTTGGAAACCAATGTGAGGGAGGAAATATTTCTATTGGTAAAGTATGTGTGATGTTTTTGGTGATCATTAAGGGAAAACATCAGTTCATAAATCAACACATGAGGCATCAAATCTTAGTGTTGATACAAAGAGCACCATTGATGTAGAATCTGAGGGATCATCTGCTGATCAGACAACCCCCAGGGAGTGTATAGAGGTCACCCCTGAGGGTGATGAGTTGATTATTAATCTATTTTTAGAGGTAATATTAGTTAATTATCCTTCCTCTATCTTCTAATCATTTCAATACATTTTATCAAACGTTAGAAATAGGAGCTCTTATGCATGATCCATCCCATGAGGGATAAGGGTTCATGGTCGATTGTAACATGGGTACCTCAAAGGGTACCAGTGGGAACACCTCAGATTCTGTACATGAAGCCCTCACAAAAAAAGAGTTTCAGATGAGGAGTTCGTAAGGGTGATTCTAAATCCCCATATTTTAGTTGTCATATAGAGGGGACTTCTCCATCACATTATGAAAACGATGCCTACTTCTAGTGAGGTAGACTGATTAGGGTGACTCATCATTGAGATCCTCATTCCCCAGTATAATACTAAACCTCTACCATCTGTTTCCTCTTCATAATTCCATGGAACAATTTGAGTCTATTATATCAACATGTTTATTTTACGCAGCTCCCAACCAACTTATAAAGAGGGGTTTGGTGATGGATGTTAAGGTTCCAACCGGTGTCATTGGATCTCCATTGGTGGAATTCCCTTTGGAAACTCTAGAACTAGATTTCATCCAAACTTGTGAATTTTGTAAGTCTTTGAACCTTACATAAGGTGAATTTTCCTAATCCCTCATCTCTATTCAAAATAAATCATATATTTTTGTTTAAAATAGTGATAAAGAGGGCGTGTTCTGGGAAAATGGTTATGGTCGGGGAATCTGGGGCTCCCCATCCAATGCCTAAGACAACTCTCGATGATCTATTCAGTCAAGATGATTCATTTGTAATCTCAGAGGGAAACTCATCACAAACTCTGGTGATATATCCAAGGATGTGGAGCTCGATGTTAGAATAAATGTTGCTTCCAATTTTGATTGTGATGAAGATAACCTTACACGTAACTTTGATCCCAACCCATCTAAGAGGATTCTAGAGGAAGACCCTTCCTCCACTACTCTCATGGCCTTCTTAGAAAATAAACATGCTTCACCTAAGGAATTGGAAGATTATGGGTCCAATTATACTGAGGAGAACCACATCATTATGCATAGGGAACAAAGGAGTGTGAATAACCTTATTACCCACACTCCAGATCCATGACTAGTGAGTCTAATTGGGTATCTCTACTATTGGATACGAATCTTGGGAACTGTAAGGGTGGAAACCCATACACTCCATGTGTTGGTCCATGATTATATCACCAAGTGGGTGCACATAGAAAGTTAAGAGTTCAAAATCACATAGAACTAGGGGAAATATAATGGAACAAAGAAGCTCCAGGTGATTGATCATGAACTTCTACTATTTTAAGTGAAAGTAAATGAGCACATGAACATCATTGGTGCCCAAGTGGATATCATCACAAAGTTAAGGGACCAGCTGGAATCATTTGAATCTTGGGTAGAATAGGAAGTATCTCTAATAGTATAGTTCCAAGCTGAGTAGGTATGAGTGAGAATTGGGCTTGACGAGCATCATCTTATTTTCAAGGAGGAAGTGGTATAACTCATTTGGTTACAATAGGTTTTTGATGACACATGCTAAAGGCTAACTGGGATGGAGTTCTCAGTTTCTGATGTAGATCCCTAGGAAGTATTATTATTTTTTGAACAAAAGAGAGGCTTTGTTGTGTTAATGACATTCTCAAACTCTTAACATTTTTTGTTAACCCTCATAAGAATAATCCTATTTTATTTTACCACCCTTAAATCATTAATGATATAAACAAAAATTAATCCCTAATCCCATGTGATTTATGCTTGGTGTGAGAAATAAGGGATGAACATGAGTTTTCTCACTTATATGAGAGTTCCAGAAAATGGATGATCACTCTTTATCTAAGTCGTTCATTTACACCAGGAGTGTCCTGTTCAATAAATCCTAGGTTAGAGAAAGGGAATATCTTAATAGATGAATTAATTTCTCAACATGTATAGGAATACAAATGGGGTAATTCCATGGGAATTAAAATCAACCAAAACAATGGGAAGTGATGGAGAGAGTTAATCAAGACACCTAAGACTCGGAACACAAAAGGGGGGATGTGATGATAGAGGATGCTTATTGACCTTGTTCAAAACATATCTTCCATTATCTTTTTTTAGTATGAGGAAAAACCAAGGATTATTGACTGTTGACCATGTTTGAAACATGGGACCTATCTCAAATGTTTCATTGTAAGTCCTTTAGAGCATGTATCTGGGACGGTAGGAGAGCCAGTATATCCAAGCACCATTTCTATTAGGGGTCCATTAAAACATAGATGAATTTAGAGATCCAAATCAATAGGGATGAGAAGTGTGAGGATGAATTGTGGGAATGTTTGGTTGGGTTTCAATACTCTTGAAATTATTCTACCTTGGATTTGATTACATTGGGTTGACGCATCAATCTGAATAGAGGTTAGACTCATCTTCCAAGGGGGGCATCATCTTGGATTTTAAGTGACCGAAGAACATTAATGGTTTGATAGGTGTCCATAAATAATATTAGGAGATGGATTCCTAGGAAATTTTCAAATATATTTTTTAGTTTTATGTCAACTGATGAGGACAGAGGGCACACAGTTTAACATCAAGCATTGAGGATGTTGAATTCATATTTTAATGTCATATAGTTAGGGAAAAGAGAACATAGTTTCACATCTTATATTAAATAAATTTAACACATATTTTAATGGAATATTATGACGAAAAAATATCATATATTTTAGGGTCATGTGATTAGTATTTTCGTAGCACATTTTAGCATCTTATGATTGGGACATGTGAATTGACAAAAAAATCATATTGTTTCATGGTAGTGGGATCTATGAATGGGAAGCACAATAGATGAAACCTCTTGGATGATATTATGGGAAAACGAGATCTAACTTTCACCTAAACTAATGGGTTCAATAAACATAGATTTTTTTTTTCAGGTTTCATAGTGGGTCCCTACAAGCATTTTCACCCTTTCTGTTTATACTCTCACTTTTTCATGAGTCGTTAGAGTATTATGGTGGGAACGATTCAGAATTTTAATCTGGTTTCCCCTATGATTTTCTATATGAAAAATATTTCTTCCTCTTTCCTTTGGATGTTTATGTTCATACTAGTTGCACCACTTAAAAACATTTTAATGTCATAATAGTGGACCTAAAGGGGAACATGTACTTAGAGGATTCTTGGGTGTTGCACAGGGGTTAAGAACTAACATGAAGGATAAGAGGAGGCTTTAAACCACACAAAGAACTCATAAAACAAGTTTCACACAATTTATGTTCGTATGGTTTGGACCAGAGGTTGGCCTTGAAATAGGTTAGTAATGAATATGGGCCTGGGATATTGAATTTGACCATCCTTATATATCACATCAAGCATGGGAACCTATCCATACATAGTTCTATAACATTACATAGTGGGATAATGATGATTGTGGGGGATTTACTCTTAAGTGAGGATATTAAATCGTCTCATATTTATCATATGAGGTATATTAGTTTCATATGAGGTAAATCTATAGTTTAATGTCATGTACTGAGGATGTTAGTTATTGGTTATCCCATATTTTTTATATTAGGCATCCCAGTTTCACAAGGGGTAGGGATACAGTTTAATGTCTTGTATAGAGGATGTTGGTTTTTGTTCATCCCATATTTTTTATATGAGGCATCCCAGTTTCATATGGGAGTAAGGATGTAGTTTAAGGTCATGCTAAAAGGATAATAGTTGGGATTCCATATTGTGATTCTTTTTATTTTAATCCATATGTTGGGTCATGGTGGTATCCCAATTCATTGGTGAGTCAGGGAATAAGATTGGGAATTAAACTTGGAGAATAGAACCATGAGGGAATTTGGGGGATAGTGATATGGGTAATGGGTAGTTTAGTGATCAATTCATGATTGGACCCAATGATATGAGGTTTATGAATAACTAAATATCTCATGGGAATGGGAATCAATCCACATGTAGTTATGTAAAGTGGTGTGGTATAAGGAAAAAATTAAAAGTAGTATGGGATATCCTCTATGACGATGATGGGACATCTGTTCGGAGGTTTAAATGTTGTAAAGAAGGAAATTTTCTATGGAGTTTAAGTTCTTGTAGCTTGGACCAAGGGGAATTTATAATGAAGTTTAAATTCATGATGTTGGGACTAGGGATTTTTTGTTTTAAGGATGTTTTTGTGGAATGAAAGAGTTAA
Organism: Viscum album; assembly: GCA_963277665.1. Classification (NCBI taxonomy): domain Eukaryota; kingdom Viridiplantae; phylum Streptophyta; class Magnoliopsida; order Santalales; family Viscaceae; genus Viscum; species Viscum album. The sequence continues at coordinate 18,561,526 of OY728159.1, read as the reverse complement.
AACCCAACATTAAATGAGAGTGATGAAATACCATGTACCAGATAAATATCTTGAAACAAACTGAACATAGTTTAAGGATATAATTCTTGGACTATAAGTGGGGCCAAAGGTCCAATTGTTGGTGAATGTAATCCCCCCCACGGGATGGGATTATGATGCATTGGTGGATGGTCTTGAAAATAGGGGTCTATGAATTACTACGTATACCATAAAATTCTAGATCAAGACACAGGTGGTTTTGAAACTCAACATGGTAAGGGTTGTAATGCCAGAAGTGGGGGGTTATCCTCTTTGATGAGGGAATTGAGACATCCCATAGTTTCCATGGGGCATAATGTGCTTATGACATGTGGTAAGCCTATAGTTTAATTCCATTTTATAAGGAATTTATTATTTTACATCTCACATTTGGCATGTGGTTCATCCTGTGTTTACCATATATGGTATGGATACATTTTAATGTTATGTTTCGAGGACATCGGTCTTTACAGTTTAATGTCATACAACTTAGACAATGGTGACTGAAATTTGTTTAATGTTATAATAATTGGACTATATGGGATACTGTTACTTTAAGGTCATACATCTTGGATACTAATTACTATGGCTTAATGTCACGTATCTTTGATTAAATATCATCACAAGATTTACATCCTAAGAAACATGACATTTGTGGGAAGAGTGATATCCTCCAATAATGATTAGTTAGTATGCTATATTCGAATTGACCTTATGGATAATGTAGGTGGCTTACCATTTAGGTTAAACTTTAGATATATTTTTCCAAGTATCATTAGTGTTCTGAGAGTCAGTATCATGTCACCATAGAAGAAGGATCAAAGTTGAACCTTCTTGTTAAATGCTATTTCTATCCTATTTCGATGCCTCTCTAAATTATAAAAGGCTTAAAGCCTATTTTCATCAAGAGATTGCAACTCAACTAGATAGAACTTTTCCATTATGTATGGTGCCTTCTGGTCATAAGTAGACATTTGGGGTGATGAAAACTGAACCTAAATAGCTAATAATACCTTTTTTCCATACACCAGAGAGTATGAGGTTACCTAGGTGGAATTTTGAGTTGTCATCCAATAGGACCAAAGTATGTTGGGGAGATTCTTGGGCCAAATCTTTTTTTCTAGACTACTAATTTTTGTAAGATTTTAGCGAGGGTATTGTTGAATTCCTTAATTTTACAATTTTCCTATGCATGGTAGAGAAGTATGATAGGATTAGATGTTGTAATTTGCATAAAATGTATTCTTCTTAGCAGCCCAGAAGTTGGTTTCATTGTCTGTGAGAATAGTGTCAGGAAAACCAATATAAAGGATTATGTGGGATCTCACAAACCCAATCATGGACTAGGTTTTGTCTTCATTGAGGGGAATTGCTTCATCCCATTTGGAAAATATTTGTTTTCGGGTCAGAATGAATGTAACACCCTGATATTTTATGAGAAGTATATTTTTTATGTCTTATGTTATATGAAACATCAAAGGAATCTTTCATTACACACAACACTAGCTTGGATTTCTTTACACGCAATCATGACCTTCCACAATAGTGTGTGTTGTATGCAATACAGAGTTTCACTAAACAAAGATATGCTATTAAAATATTATATAAACTAGCCATTATGAATAGTAATACCCACTTTTTTAAATTTTATAAATTTTATCATTCAAAATGGACTTCATTTTTGGATTTGGAATATCAAAATTAGCCTAGGGTGAAATTTTGGTATTTTTCCAAAAACTATCAATTTTTTATGAATAGTGAAAACAATGGGTTACTATTTAAAACCCGACATTTTATTTAAATAATTATTTATTTTATTTAAATTTATTTTAGGTCAAAATAGATACATAATACCTATATAAGTTCAATGTAATTCATTAGAGTCATTTTATAATAATTTTAGATATATAAAAATTTTATTGAACTTTTCACCGTCTTTTCCCACCTCCTAGGAGAATTTACAAATGTACATAAAACTTAATTTTACCACTTATGTGAGTGGAATTTTAAAAATATGAGAGACATATTTAATATCAAGGATTAAAATGTGGTTCAATAATATAAAAACAATTTTTTGTGAATAGTAACGTTTTACTTTTATTTACGACGGTTAAAAGTAAAAAGGGTAATTAAGGGTAAAAATGGTATTATTATTACCATAAAACATGTCCTAATTATATTGGATAAGTTTAATTAGACCGAAAAAAACCTTAGGAATAAAATATGACCATTTAGGTTCTCTTGGATTAGATTAGGACATTTAATGTTATTTTATTTAAAGAAGAGTTAAAATATTTAAAATCAAAGTTTAATAAATAAAACATTTTTAATATGGGGTTATAAATAAGATAAATTAGACTATAAATATTAATTAGACATATAAAATTATTTAATACATAATGGTATTTTATTTGTAATTTTTAGACATTAAATAAGTTAATTTATTTATGACACAATGATGATGCAGTAATTACCTTATTAATGAAATATTAACATAATTGATGTTATAAATACCCAAATAAATTTAATTTGAAACTTTTTAAAAATTACACTAATTTTTTAGGTTAATATGACATGTTAGTATTGATTAAATTCACTTTTTCGAACTAATAATGATGTTATAATTTTTACAAAAATCAATTACCAAATAGTGTCAAAATTGACATAAAATAGTTTTTAAAACAAATATTATATTATTAATTGTTAATTTATTCCTAAAAATATAAGGTTCGTCCAAATGACTTAGATAAGGCTATATATGTTAATAATGAACCACTTGGGGTTCTTTTTGCTTGTTATAGTAAGTTTTTTAACCTTATAGTATAAGAAAACAAAAAGACATGGTAAAAGTTAAATTATTTAACTTATAGTCAAATCTAAATTATAAGGTTAAAATAGTAACCTAAACTTGTATAAAACCCATTGTTTGAGAGGATTTCGACCCATCCTCACCTTATTTTCTAAATAAATCAGTTTGGAGCTATTTAAAACCAAATATGACTTTATTATAAAATAATATTTTATGTTTTTTCTAAGGTGCCCCTCTCCTCCCTTATAAAAGGGAACCTCCTCCCTCTTTTCCTCACACCAATTTGAGCCTTCAATCTCGGCCAAACCCTGTAAATTTATCCTCTCCACTTTCCTAGTAATATTATAGAGGTCCTGGTCTTCTTCAAAGACCAATTTTAGTGCCCTAAGAGGAGGTTTCAAAGCGGCGTGTCGAATAAGAGGTAATATCTGTTACCAATTCTTTGAAATTTATTTCTTCTTCTACTTCCTCTTATTTAGTTGTTTCATTATGAAGTAATAACATCAGTATCACTCATATAATGATATTTTATTATATTAAACAACCATATTTCACCTTCTATCCATCCTACAGAAAATGAAATCACCCCGTGTGCGTACGTACGGAATACCGTCTCCACACCGTGGTGTAATCTGTTTTCCATCACCACCTTACTTGGATGGGTATAATGGTATAAAGAATAAATATATATTATTATTTTAAACTTATATTGATTCTTAAATATTATACATACACTCTAATACAATTCCACAATCATGGGAATGATATCATCCTTCGTGCGTACGTACGGCCTACCGTCTCTACGATGTGATGTGACTCGTTCTACATGATCTTCATTGCATAATGATTATATAAATGAATTGAATGAATAAATATGATATATATTACACTAATACCATTCTTCAAATGGGGTTTCTATAACCTAAAAATAAGAATAAGAATTTATTCGACAAAACACGCATAATAAGAAAAAGCAATAAACACCCGAATAACAAGTTGCAATGAAATATTACTAATAAGAAGCTAATAATATGAACATATATGATATCATAACAATGAGAATGATTTTGGAATAAGTAAATTAAGTAATTTAGATCTTTATACCTGAGGTTCTGACACGTATGAAACAAATCATACCTAAGGTAAGGGAAAATCTCGCAATTTCATTTTTATCCGAGATTGTTTATACTTCAGAATTTACTGGGGAATATTTATCATCCACATCCTTGTTTCCTCAATATGTAATAATATATATATACTCATAAAATTATTTAAATCCAATTTTCCCATTTGGTGAGTTTTTAGTAAAAGATATGGAATGAATCTTTTGTCGTTTTTAGTACGAGGTACTTTTTTTACTTTTCCAGCCAAAGTACGAGAAGAATGTTTTTCTTTAACTTATACGACATGAATGGATTTTTAGAACATTATTTCCATGAAGCTTCCTTTACAATTTTTCAATTTTATTTTTAATTAATTTATCTTAGTTTAAAATTTTATGACATGTTAAGAAATGAAAAATGTTTTTTAAGTACAAAGGATATTTTCCTCCAGAATGGAGTTCAAGTTTATTATCAAAATTATTTCCCATCTAACATAATATAGGGTTATGTTTTTATACCTATTTTGACATTGATTTTATTATGATGGAATCATTTTTATGAGTTCCTTTTATCTTATATGATTTATGTTATGATGGCATGATGTTTAAGAATCCCATCTTTATTACATGGGTTTTGCTATGATGTATGATTTATGATCTTGTGGAACACATAAGAATGGTATAATTATGAGATTGGTGGGACCTATATATCCCTCCAATGCATTGGTTAAAGATTTATATCTCATGATATAGACATGGCTGGAATGGCAGGTTAATATGGTTCAGTGATACAGGACTGAAACGAGGAGTGAACTCGGTTCAGAAATGGACTTTGTCCGCTAGGATAGTCTTGGAAATAAGTATTGACTACTAAGAAATTATTCTCTATGATTATGTGTGTATGACAAAAAGTTTCAGGTTATGATTATTGGGATTTACATTTCACTACCATGACTTATCCCATGTTATGATATTATGATCCCTTTTGCAGGTTAAGATTTTGAAAATGTTATGTTCTTATGAAAATGATATGATTGATATTTCTTTTGTTTAATAATACTGAGCATTTGACCTCACCGTTTTGTATGTTTTCTTTTCCCCAGGTCAAGAAGAAGGGTATTAAGTAAGATATGCCAAAAGGGACTCTATATATGATAAAATAAAATGGAGACAGTGTAGATGATTCATGTACCAGTTGTTTATGTTTCCTAGTTTTTAAAGACACTATACTTATACGGTCCATTCATGGTTTTGTTATATATTGTAATAAGTACAATTCAGTTTTGAACTAATAACAATGTATGTAAATTATTGGTCATTATAATGAACCAACATTATTGACTTGTCACTAGTAGGTAAGGTTCCACAAAATTCATCCCTCATACTTCAAAGGTATAAATATATTTGGTATTGTAGAAAACATATAGTAGTTGATACACAAATTTATCATGTATATGACACACCTCTTAGATAACTCAATATAGTCATGAACCATAGTTTTCCAAAAGTATCCCAACCACTAAATTTGGTGGGAGGTCCTTGGTCCTACATGGGGGGTGCCATCGGATCAAGCATGGACCTCCTATAGGACCTAAGGAATCTCATCTATATGGATGAAATTAAGGAGATTCCCATAAAACCCACTCATGTATAGGGTTTCCTTAAGGTTATTCCTACTCTGGATGATAAAATAAACTACATGATAATGGATTTCCTCACTCTCAACTTGTTCTGATGGGATAATTTCATGATTGAGATATTTGAAAAAGGGATTCATCCAATCATCCATTTCTTCAATTGTAGGGGGTTTGGCTCCTGGAATAGAATTAATAGAAGAAAGATAGTATATATATTGGTCTCCATAATATGGGGTGGTAGGGTCGATGTCCCTCTAGTGTTCCACATGAATTACTAAGTCATAATGGTCAGGTTCTACAAGAGATTCATCCAGGCCTACCAATACATCACCTCATATATTATAAAACTGAGGAACATGGGTATCCTTTGGCTGGGAAGGTAACTAATCCATTATCTAATAGGTATGTTCCTTCATGGGTGAAATATATTTCTTTATAATAATATAGTAACCCTTGATATTCATGATGACTATCCAGGAGTCTCCCGTCACATGTGAATAGGGAAAATCAATTTTGAAGGCCAACTCAATACCATTAAAGAGGGCCTAATAATCTGCCGTATTGTTGGTGCATACTTCTGAAAACAAGAATGAGTATGGAAATATGGGTTTTGTTAGAATGATGAAAATGATCCATAGGCTTACCCTATTGAGATTGGGGTCATTAAGCCTTCTACCAGTTGGGATCTAGGAGGCACCATATAAGTGAATCATCCAACATGGTTCAACATAATCCATTGAGAGAATATATTCATCTGGAAAAACAATATACAATGGAAATTCTTTATGGGATTGATGTATGGTAAGGAATTATACTACTTCCTATCCTTTAATAGCCTTCTGTTGGAGAAAAAATGTGTCAAACTGCTAAATTATTACCACCCAATTCTCTAATAATTCCATCAGTATGGGTTGATTGAGGATATAATTTAGTATGTCCACTCAGGATATCAATTTTATTTCATGTTCATTCAAATAATGTCGCAAATTCTTCACTACAAAGATCAGTGTGAGGCGAATCTTATTGATAGGGGATTACATGGTCTCCATGTCGAGGTTCACTCATCTAAGATATTATAGGATATTTTCCCTACCCTTGTTGTTATTATAGGCTAGAAGGGAACTAAGGGAAAATTCTAGAGAAATTACATAAAGTACCAAAGGCTTTATATGGTTTGGTAGCATTAGAATCAGAGGTTTTAGTAGGTACTTATTGATATCTTTAAAGTAAGTCAGGCACTCTTCATCCCACTGGTAAACATCGTATTTTGTCATGATCCTATAGAAGGGATGAAACTTTCTAGAAATTTTTTCAATAGATTGGATTATGTATGCTAAGTGGACTTGGAGCCCTCTCAATTCTCAGAGATAGCTGAGGTGAGGAATTTTATTTAAATCCCCTATTTTCTCCAAGTTAACATAAATGACTTTGTATATTTCAAAAAAGTTGAGAAATTTTCTATAGGTAACCCTGAATACACACTTTAGGGGGTTCATCTTTAAGTGATGGGAGTAGAATAAGTTGAACACTTTCTCAAGATCCTTGAGATGGTTCGGAAACAGGCTAGATTTAACCTCTATGTCATCCATGTAACACTCCACCAATATTCAAATAATTGGAAAATAGATATAAATTAGGGACCATTGATAAGTAGCTCATACATTCTTCAATCCCAAAGGAATCACCTAGTGGTAGGAAATTTCTTGGGCACCCTAAAGGTTTTGGACTCCTCATCCTTAGTGGAAATATATATTTTATTGTATCTATAGCATTCTTCCATCAATGAGAGGTCCTAAAACCCTTCCATAGTATAACAAAAAAGAGTTGTCCTAGGAAAAGGAAAATCACCCATTAAACATTGGAATTTTATTTCCTAGAAGTTGATATAGACTCTAATATTACCATTCTTAATTCTGATTGGGACAATATTGGATATCCACCAAGGGTATTGAACATGCCTTAAAAGTTATTTTTAATAAGTTTGTCAACCTCGACCTTAACCATAGAAACATGAGAGGGGTAAATCTTTATAGGAGGTTGTTTGAACCTAGAATGACCCATCGGGAGGCTAGGATAATGAATATGGACATGAGGTTCGATCCCTAGAATATCTTCATAGTTCCAAGAGGATACATTATGGTGTATTTTTAGGTTTCCACATACAATTGTTGTTCCTCTAGGGACATGGTTACCCTGATTAGTGATAGACTTGGATCCTCCCTAGTACCAAGGTTCACCTAGGTTTTATCACTAACAGTGGTAGAGACACCCTCTTCAAATCCAGGAGGGGTGTCTTCCAAATCCTCTACATCATTTAAAAGATATGGATCAGAGGGGGGATGTAGTTCTTCTAGTATAGATAACCTAGGGGAAGAACTAGTGTCTATTATAGAAGATACAAAATTCTTAATGAAGGTTTCCCATTCTGTGGAGACTGTGGAGACAAACTTTATTGATCCAATTCCATTTAGTTTTTGAATATGAGGTCTACTCTTGATATCAGATCAATTTCAAGAGTTTAACTTCATAAATTAATCCCTTCTTTGTGTAACATGCAAGAATATAGTGGATTAGTTTCCATGGGGAAAACATATTAGTACATTACAAGAGTAGGGCCTTCTGGTATCAGTATAGCATGTCCACTGTGTGACTATGATGTAATTTTTTATCACTTATTTTTCATTTAGATGGTGAAACAACCCCCCAAATCTAGATTTATGAGCTCCAACAAATAAATTTGGAAGGACAAATTTTTCTTTCATGTCTAACTACGCATCAACTATAGTGGTTCTTATATAATTAGGGGAATTTATGTGCTTAACCCTAATAGTATGGACCTACTTTACTTCCCTTTTGTAAAAACCAGCATCTAGATAGTGGCCTCATATGATTCAAAGGGGGACCCACCTCTTTATAGGACCCGTACTCAACCATCAATTGATTACATGAGGTATTTTTGGTAAGAATAGGTGATTTTTTAATTTATATGAAACAAAGGTGTTTTAAAAAATGAATTATTCATAGTAACTTGTGAGACTATCATAAATTCATTGATTAATATTAGGTCATAAAATTGATTCCTCTGCTGAATTTTTCCACATAGCTTCAACTCACTCTTATCATACCCTTGAATTTTTCTGTTAGAGGCTGTCATATATCCTTTGAATAGTATTATCTTATTAAGTGTCCACATTGGGATGTGGATGATCCCAAAGCTACTATACACTAGATTGTGGCGGTTTTCAATTTTTTTGAACTGACATATGATATACAGTGAGTATATGTTCCCATGAATGGTGTCACCATCATCTTTTCTAGAAAATATTACAATGGATCGATATTCCTCTAACTCGGCCTCCTATGTGTAGTAGGCCTCAGTGGTAGCTACCTTAATCTCATACTAAAGGGGGATCTTCCATGCTTTGACAAGGGCCCCATGCATTTCCTTTGATAGGTTAAGTTACTTAATATTTGAGGACCTTACGGGTATACCGGTTGTTTTATCAATAGTGATGGGACTTATTACTAGATGGGGTAAATGGTAATTTTAAAATTTTAATGATAAAACATTTAGAGTTATAAAATAAATGATCTATAGAAAGTGAAGGGTTATTAAAATGAGGCGCATCATAATTAAAAATATAGAACGTCATGATTTATAGTGGTTTATATCACAAAGATAATAATACCCTCCTCAACCACCTCTACTCCTTGAGGAGAATTTACCCACTAAGAACCTCACTTTTAAAGTGTGATAACCTTGTTATAGACCCTACCTTTTACATTAATTCATAACAATAACCTAAACTTTTATAAAAGACTCAATATAGTCTGATTACCTATCTTTTGATCAAGTGTAATAACCCAGACATTCTTTTAAGTGGTTAAATAAACAGACAATGTAGTACTTACTTTTGATTTGGGAAATCATTAACCAGACTTGAAGAACCAAAAATATAAGAAAAAAATATTACATTAATAAAAAATATAGAAAACTTAACATATGATCAATAATGTTAAATATGTTGATTTTTGATGATCATTGATCAATTTAATGGAATAATGTTGAAGTTGAAGTTCTTCTGTGATCATGTCAAGAGTAAAGAATTCTTTGATGTTTCTTGAAAAAGATGAGAGAAGAAAGAATTGTCGATGTTGTATCATAAGAATTATATTTAATGACATCCAAAATAATTGTTTTATTCCTTGAAGATTCCTCTTGTATCATTAAGAAAAATATATTTAGGCATTTTCTTATTTCCAATAACTACATGACACTATTTATAGTATAATAATAAGATAATATGATTATTAGCCTTATTTTTTAAAGTAATGCTAAAACCAAAGTAAATTTAGGATTTACATTTCATCATGAATATATTAAAATAAAACAACGAAAATGTTAATTATAAAAATTTTATACAAATTATATTTGTAAAATATTTGAAATGAAAATATAGTAATTTTGAATATAAAGACCACAACATTTTGTAAAAATAGATAATTGTAAAAATATCAATCTATATGTATAGTTTCATATAAAATATTCTTTCAATTAAATTTTAAACATCATTTAATAACAATTAAACAAAAATATACTACAAAATTTATCAAAGGATTTAATTTGATAACATTAATTAAAATAAGAACAGTTTTTTTGAACTAGCAGTGTATTAAAATTATCTAGTGATAGATTGATCCTGCTACTATTGGTGTAGATCCCCCATTGAAATAGATAATTGTGGATTCATTATGATACTAGTAAAATAAAGTGTGGTAGATTATTATGCTATCAATGGAGAAATTGATCTACCGTTGGTAGTCCAATGGTGGAAAAATAAAGAATATATACTATTGTACTTATAATTATGAAAATCATAAGTTCAAAATATAAATAAGGATATTGCCATGCCACTATGGAACTGATAAGAAAGGAGGCTCTCTTTTGGAGCTTGAATAGGATTCTACCAAGGATAAAATGCTAAAGGAAGCTATTTCCATGCTACTAAGAATAAAATGGAGGTGCTAATGTTGGTGATGTATAATGGTGGTAGATGATCTACTGGTGGATGAAGTCCAATGGTGTAAAAAGTTACAAGAACACCCAATGAATATGAAGAAATTAGTTCCAATAAAAACATAAGAAATGAAGAAAGAGACTACTGCAAATCCATATCAAATTAGTTTAAAGGTGCTATCATCAAATTTATAATGATAGAAAAATAGAGAAACTACCGGTGGATGAAATGATCTATCATTAGATTTCCGACAATTGAAAAATAGAGAGCAGTGGAAAGATGGCTATCAAAGGAACATTTATCCACCATTGAGCAGTGGTTCTACCATAGTGGTCCAATGGTCAACTATTTAGGGATGACGGTTCCACTATTGTAAGTAAAACTGTTAAATATGATGAAAAATGCTTCTATTATTGAATGAACTACAGTTGAACATAGAAGAACTAGATGAAAAGTAAGACATCATAATATTGAAGAATAAGAAGTAAAGCTACTATTTTCTTCAATAAATATGCATGAATAATATGGTATGACCAAATGAGACAAACCTATCAGCTTGAATAAATTTAGAATCTTATTTAGATTTTTAAAAGATTCAATGATATTGTCTGGTGTACTGAAGAATGATGGAAACCAGAGGATTGACATGAAAAAAATCAAGAAGATGAAGAATAGAAGAATAAATAAAACACATGAGATTGAAATAAGATTTAATAGTTCAGAAACATTTGATCTAATTGATGATGATGTATCTGATTTTGTTAAATAGAAAGAACAGTGTAGTGGATTTATCATCCCACCTCAAAAATGTGTTGGGGAGATCAAAAAGTATAAAAATCAAAGTGTGTCATTTGATCCTCAAGTTTATAGTTGGGGATCAACACCCATACCCCAATACTTACACACAAAATCCTTATACAAAGGTCTGGTGAGCTACCAATCCCAAGTTATGTTCCTATTAGGCTTGCTCTATAGTCCTTACACATGGTCCCACCAACAAAATTCATTCACTATACACGATTGAGAAACCTTGCCTCCAAGTGGGATTCCAAAGTAGGATCCCCCACAGGGTTAACCCATTGGTTCTTCTTAGTGTGGTTGAGGTCTAGGCTTGGTGGCTCACTTAGATGGACCATTTTTTAGATAAGGAAAAATATATTAACAAATATTAAGAAAAAATAGAGACATATTAATTAATAAAAAATAACATTTTTTAAACTTATGATTTCCTGAAAAATATGGAACAGTCTTTCTCGAAGCACAATTATGTTTGATTAAGGGTGGTTGCATAATCATTTAGGTTGGTTTTACTATATTTTTATGTAACTAAAACTCCCAATGGTTACAACATCCATAACTAAGAATGTACCTTCTTTCCAAAGGCAGGAGTTCCTTTGGGGTTTCCTACCCAATGATTCTTAGGAACTCACATTGGTCGAGAGTATGGGAGGTTGGGCTCATCACACCCTTTAGCAGGGATTATTATCTACTCTAGGACTCTCTTATAGATTTAATATATGCTGAAAAATTCCTTCCCAGGATCTCATATGGGACCATTTACCCATTTTTCAATAACACGATTAAGACCATGTATTGATAGGAAAAACTGTGGGAATATCACAGGTTCTCCACAATTTTATTATTTATTCATGAAGCTTTATGTTATAGATAAGTTCAGTCGGTCTAGAGTTTATTTCCATCTAGGGAAGAGATTGGTGACTTTTAGATGAGATTGAACATCTATGAGGCATCCTATGTACCTTGTGAGAAAAGGATTCAAGACTCACATAGTTCATTTGACATATTTTAGGGTCATGTGATTGGACCGATCCATGATATTTAACATCATGCAGTAAGTAAATAAATATAGGGCTCAAACATCGAAGAGGCATCATACGTATCATGTTAATATTGGAATCATAATTTACATGGTTTGTGTTTTAGGAACCTATGTCATGAAAAATATGAAAAATGAGGCCTTGAGAGGGACTTATGAATATAATACTTCCATGGATTTCTTCATACAGAGTATGGCCATTAGAGTGAAGATGATATGAAATTATACATAAATCCCAATGAAGGCCCCATATTAGCAGAATCCTTGTCATGTTATTGGTATAATCATCACAAATATCTAGTCCCACATAATCCATACTCTATATGAGAGATAATAGATAATTAGATATCTAACACATCACATTTTACATATTAAAGTTTCCCTTTGAGACATATGATTGTCGATATCATGGAGGATATGATATTGAGCTCTAGCCTTAGGAATGCATCCGGCATATCATGTTTATAAAAAGAATCATAGTCATCATATTTAAATTTTTCACTAACCCGTTGATGTGTTGGAGGTAATTTAGGGAATGGTTGAGGATTAAACTTGAAATGATTCTCATGTCTAAACACTATACTCATATGCTAATGGTTGATGAAGGGTGATATACTTATGTGAGATTTTGGTCACACAAGTCAGAAATATTTGGTATATGAAGGGACTTACACCAGGGTGGATGCCTATTTAATCTTGAGCATTAGGAAGGCATCCTATATATCTAGGTTGTGGTAAGAAATAGATTTATCATGGTTAAGTTACACTCTAACCAGCAGATGTTTTGGGGTAAATGATCACAGTATGATACATTATTGTTATCCAAAAGGTTTTAGGAGTGTAAGGGGATTATACTGGGATGGATTACATGTTTTCATACTCATTATCTATCTTCTAATAGATAAAGAGAGATGGATACCATGATAGGTCTATTGGATATTCTTAGCATGACATAGAGGGATCGACTAATAGAATGACACAAATAGGGTTGTCTGATTGTGTAACCCTAACCTATTAAGGACACATCCCTTATAATAGAGAATATATATGATGGTTCCTAACCAAGGGTCCACATGGTATATGTCTGAGTGTTTCTACCATAAGAATTTGATATGTCTTGGGTTATCTGCCTAACATATATTGATTTTCTATTGGACGTGCCTTGATTTCTTGTGGGAAATATCTTAATTTTTTGTTGGACATGTCTTGATTGTTTATTAGACACATCTGGGGTGTCAGTATAGAATGGAAGACATGTGCAAATGTATCCACATGACATGCCCCGGAAGCTTCACATAATTGATGTTGAAATGTCAAATATTCTAGGTATGATTGAATTTTACATTTCTAAGAACTTTTAAATGATCAAATGACTTTTATTGGATGTCCAAACATGATCTAAGTGGACATGACTGGGTTTTTTAACATGATCAAATGACTTATATTGGATGTATGGGAATGATCAAAGAGAATATGTCAATTCATTTTTCATGATTAAATTTTACATGTCCAGTGTATTTCACATTATCTTCCTAGATTTTCTTTAGGTTTTTGCATGATATTTTGAAATTTCAAGGGACTATCTCATGACAGTTCTTATCAATCCGAATTGTCCAAGGCCTATCACGTGACCAAAAAAATTGTCCATGGTCTGTATTGTGATCAAATTGACATGTAAAATGGTTCTAGAGAGATCACAAGGCTAGTGAACAATCTTTTGATCACATGAAATTAATTTAATCATGTGATGGGGTCTTGAAAACTTGTATATGATATTAAAATTCTACCATTGTTTAAGTCACATTACCTAAGGAATCACTCCTAAATTCCACATGAATATTATTTACATTGAAGGAGAGTGAATGGGTAATGGATTAATTTCATAGACACACCTCCTAGTTCCTATATGATAATGAGAGCATCTTCCCATGAGTTTAAAAATATTCCAAGGCCTCTCATGGGCCGAGGAATGTCTGAATGATGGGGTCACATTAATACACTTTTTTCATGTGATTGAATGACCTCTGTGGGGTCTTGTGGTGGGTTCAGTGACAATTAATGGGTATTTCTATTGATGTCATATGAATGTATGTGGGTTCACATTGTATGGTGAGGAGGAATGAATGACATATGGGGTTCTTTTCAATGGAGTTTTCTTTGTATAGGCTGGGATATTTGGGTATGTTTCATGTTGAGGAGGCCACACCCATATTTGCATGCAATAATTGTGAGATATAAAGGTTTGTGTCATCGAGAGACATGAAGGTTATCTATATTGTAAGAATAGTGGTTTGTGGTCCCTTCATTAATACTGTCTACCGACATTACTTTTCTATTGGTGTATGACTGTAAAACCTTTATGGGTTCCCTAGTATGTTCAAGGTCATGCACTATAGCATCGCATGAGGTTATATTACTCATGTGATCATGTGGCCCATAGGCAGGTCTTGAGAAAGGACTTTCAAACATGTACCGGGGGTACACACCAGGGCTGTATGCATAGATAAAGGTCTTCAATGGTGAATCCATGAAAACGAGGGGGTATTAAATGATTGTGTGAATACCCCATATGAATCAAGCATCATTGATGTTTGGTTCATCGTGTGATCACCTGATCATCCAGATATCATGTGCCATATTCTCTCAATCATTTGAGGAGGCTCTCTAAGGGGTTATGGTTGATGATTTCTCTATTTTTACCATTTCCCATTACTCTCACTCAAGTGTGTATTTTATAGGGAAGGAAGAGGTTTATATATATTGAGGATATTCACAGTTGTTGCCTATTTGTATAGAGAGGGTGTTGTGTGTACCATCTTGAGGAAATGGGTAGATAGTATAATCAATGTTAAGAAACCGTAAGAGCCACGATTCATCTTCTGATATCCAATTGTGATCACATGATTGGTTTCATGTGATGGATCTATTTCCTAAGGATATCATGTAAGAAAGGCATGAATTTCCTTTGCTTGGATACTATTCAAATGATGGGGTAGTAGACAACCAAAAATAGATTCTCATGATGGACATAAGGGCTTTCACATGATATTTCATTATTTAGTGGATGATCACATGAAGGATTTACATGAGGAAATAAATGAAAAAAAATCATAAGAAAAAGACTCTTATGTTTCTATAATTCATAAAAACAACATGATTTAAATTTTATCCACTTGAGCATCATATTCTCAACATGTACTCATTATAATCTATTGTGATGGATTCTTGTGGTTTTCATGAATGGACTCATGCAATATTATCTCATGATTCGATCATATGAAGTATCGTATGCATGAAAAAAAGTTACATTCATGCCACAGGGACATCGATTGATTCCTAGCCTCATCAGCTTGAGTTTCATAGAGGTCTAATTATGGTGTTTATTGAGTTTTGGGATGGTTTTGGGTGTCCATTGATGCATCGAACTAGGGGTGTTGGTGTGAATCTGGTGGGTGGAGGTTGAAGATGATCATATGAGGCGATCAGACAATACTAAGAATTTTGATCATACAAAGATGAGTAATTATATATGCTTTTTATGAAGGAATAGGGTAGCATTAGGATCCCATATAACATCTATCTGTCCCCATTTCTAGCTCTAGTTAATAATATATTCTTTAACATCACCTCATTGTGCCAACAATAGAGTCATCACCTACAATACCTTCACCATCCCTCACGAATCGTAAAATCCAATTGTGTGGCCCACATAGGCACACCTACACACACCAATGCACATATCGTGTGATCTATTCTAACCCACTCTCACTGTTAGGATGAATAGATATCTATCTCTCTATGAATAGTTGAGGTGACTCTCACAATTGGTGAGGTTGAGCATGTTAGTTGGTTGGATTAGCTATCCTATCTTTGGGATAAAAGAGATAATTGGAATAAATTCACAAATACATAAGATAATATTCTATGTAAAATTAATTAAATAGAGAAGAAAAGTATATGTCCTTGTAAAGAAAATCTTATGCCATGTTCTTCAAGGATTCTACCTCCGAGTACATTGTACATAGTATACCTGTATTTTTTCATAGTTTTCAATCTTCTGAAATCTCCAATGGAAAAGTTCATATCACACAATTATGGGTGTTCGCAAAATCCCCCCATAAAAATAGATTCTTTTGAAATGAAAAGAATCTAATTCTTAGGTAAATGTAGATCACTTTCCCATATATCTAAAAATCTAATGCGCTTGGGGTACGTATATCCTAAAACTGGTATGTCTATGAATTCCATGATGGAAAATAGATTAGGTGGAAAATGACATGTAGTTGGATCATATGTAAGGTACTTGGATGTCACTACATATCTCATGAGGATTGGAATAAAGATGTACTTAGTTTTGAATTAAAATCTCATGTATATTAAACTAATTCATGGGGAACATAGGATCATGGATAAAAACTCTATGATTAATTTTCTTATGTAGATATAAATCGTATATAGGAAGGGGAATGTAACTATATTGTGAAAAAAAAACTCTGGGTATAAAACCATGTTTTGGTGGAGATGTTACCCAGATCATCAATGAAACCAATCCTTTGTATATTACCACATGAACCCAAATGCCTTGATTTGAGTTCTTAAATTACAATAAATTCTTATTGATAAATTCTTATGAATTCCCACCAACATGAGATTCCTCAATGATTTCCCTACTCCAGTTGTCTTCAAATTTCATTATTTACAAGTATAATTTTGGTAAGATACACATCTCATAGGGATAATTCTCTAACATAATTCTAAGATAAGGGACTTATCGAGCATAGCCTTTTTTTTCTTAGGATTTATAGTGGTCCCCATAAGTTTTTAATATCTTTGTTTCACTGCACATGATTTTTCCTAAGATATATATTGGTGAAGGCTTAGCAGGAGTGGACTTGGATTTTTCTTAGGCCACCCTATTATAGGTTTTTTACATGACAAGTTTTGTTCCCTTTCTGATTTTTTGGTGATCAATATTTCCTAGAGCATGAAAAGTGCATGTCCAATGAGCAAAGACTTGTCTTCTTCTCAAGGTGAACAATTTGGGATTTCAACCTGATGAGCATTGTGTCTCTTTCAGTTGGCTATTTAATGTTCTTGAATACTAGAATAGTATTGTTATTTAGTTTAGGTACTTTTATATCATACCTTCTACTACTGTAGTTTAGGGTATTCTGGTTCAGAGCATGTATTTATATAGTTTAGGGTCTTCTAGATCAAACCTTCTATTTCTTTAGTTTAAGGTATTTTGGAATGAACCCCCTTTTACTAATAGTTTAGATTCTTCTAGATAAAACTTTAAATTTTTACTATTTTAGATTCTTCTAGCTTGATCTTTCTATTTTTAGTAGTTTAGAGTCTTATTTCTCGAACTTTGAGATGTCATGTCATTTAAATTCTTACTTATAGTACATGATTGATAAACATTAAATGGGGTGGATATACAAGTGATAAGCTAAAATACCCTATAGTTTTGGGTTGTTCCATGGTGTTTCTAGGGCTCATGAGGATTGGAGTTAATTTATTTCTAGGAGAAGATGCCTCTAGTTGTTAAGTCAGATCTCTTATTCAATGATAACATGGTCAAACAAAGGTTTACTTACTCTTTTCCAAGGTCCATTAAAGATTTTGGATATGGTATCAATAGTTGGTAAAAATATTAGGGAAGCTAAATACAAAAAGATAGTTGGAATATAGGTTGTGTAAGTTATGTGTCCATGAGCTTGAATTTATGAGTCATAGAACAGGGCATGCATACCAAGGATGTTCCAAAACACCCTAATGTATTGAGTTCTCCTAAGGTTTCATCAGGGATCCTACGAATTGGAGTTCATTTTCTATAATAATGAGAGGCCTCTAGTAGGTTGGTTGAAATCCCTAATGAATGAGCCTATAGGGATTACATGCATGGTCAAATATAGGGATCCCAACTCTTTTCCAAGGGGAATAAAGGATTTTTGAAGACTCCAATGTCAGTACTATGAAGTGGTTTATGGAGAAAAGGACTATCTAGTAAGGGTTCTGGAACCCTAGGGAAGTTTAGCTTTTAGGTTGGGAGGCTTGGACCTTATTCCATGTGATTTCGAGTCATATGGTTTGTCCCATTAAAATGATCTAGAATTTAGTGTCTCATTCATTCTTTGAGAAAGGTTAAAACACATTGTGATATAACATTGAGGATGTTGAATCCACTTGAATATTTTTGTTACAAGGATTCTAAATCATGGTCCAAAGTTCTCAGGTCATGAGTAATGATATGGGATAATCATACTAGGAATGAACCAGAACACTCAAAGGTGATGAGTTCTTCCACAATGAAAGCACCCCATACTCCTGTTGAATAGGGTTAGTCTCTTGTGGTCCTTTGATAAGTAATGATGATGGGTAATGGTATAAAACTTTTAACATCATGTATTTGAGATGGATTTATTTTTTAGTTTTAATGTCATGAGACGAAGACATTTTCCTTATAGTTTATCATCAGGTAATTAGGACAAGGTTCTATGCATAGTTCTAACCCTCACATAGGGGGGAATTGTTTATGTTGTGTATGGACCCAATATTGGAGATCTAGGTGTCACTACATATCCTTTTATGATAGAAATAAAGCTACACTTGTTTCATGAATGGGAAACTCTCCATTCAGGTCTGACTCATATACAAAGGGGGAATTATTCTCATTGATTTTTTTAGATGGACCTAGGATTTGAGATATTGGCATCACTACATATCTTGTGATGAAAAGAATAAAACAACATGTAGTTCTTGAAAAACCAAATAGTTTAATGTTATTTTATAATGAATATAGGTGACTCAAAATGAGAATGTAATGTTGTGGTTAGACCCAGGACTGAGATCTAGGTGTCACTAAGTATCTTGTAATGGTCAGAATCATGCCACATGTAGTTCTTTAATGGAGTTCTGGAGGGTGACCAACACATATGATAGTGGTACTCTCTAGTGTCTTCTATATTAATACATAGTTTTATGTCATTCAAGGGACATCAACCATGAAATTTAGGACCCTTATAACCCTACTAACCCTATCGCGAACCATGATAACCCTACCATGTGCCTTTTTATGGTCTTTTATCTAGGACCATGATGAACCTATCATGAACTTACCTATCTCGATCACGCAGTGAAGCCTTTACCAAAATTCCTAATCTTATGTGAGGTGTGATCAGTGTGAGAAACAAGGAATATTAAATGGTTCTTCACCATATAGAGATAGTTCAAGGAATTAAAATTGTAATTTTCTATCATTAGATAGATGACCAAGATATAGAATCTAGGCATCCCAACATATCTCATTGGGATGAGAATCAAGCTATATGTATTTCTCTAAAACCATACAAATTAGTTTTGTGTTGCGAGTACAATATCCATATAGTTTAACATCATGTAGTAAGGAAGAATGTGACTCAAAGTGAAATAATAGATATATTGGGGAGTCATGTAGTTTAATTTTATGTGGTAAGGAATAAGGTTACCCAATGTAAAAAATAAGTCTTGAACATTGTCATGCAATATGGTGTCTTGTTATCGAGAAGAATATATTATGGTTGGAGCATGGATTTTGTATTTTGGTTAAACTATATATCATGTGATAATAGAAATCAAGACACTCATAGTTCTTGGATAGGTAATACCTTATGTGGATCTTTCTCACATGTAGGGATGGGGGCACTTCATTTCTCTTTTTCATAGATCTAGCTCATGTGTAATGAATCATTGATTAAACCATGATTTATATTTAGATTAATTTCATGTGGTGAGGATATCACCCATTAAATTTAATGTCATATTATGAGGATATTTTAGTTAAAATTTTACATCATGTGGTAGATATGTGATATTCTATGTAGTTTAGCATCTTATTTATATGAATATTTATATATAGTTTAACACCATCTATTTAGGAAGATTCGTATAGCTTAAAGCCATGTGATCAGGAAGTTGGAATGTTGTGCAGTTTAAATTCTTTCTTCTAGGACTTGATATCATGATAGGGGCATATTGTCCTAGCTATTTTCATGAAACAATGATGGTATTTGGTCATCAGGGAGAGGAAAATCATGGAAATATGGGATTAAATTCATACTTCCCCCATATTAGTATATAATCTTATGATGGAAATTTTTCAATTAATTAGTGTGTTCTCATAATGCAGAGACAACATGCTATAAGAGTTTTTTATTCTCTTATAATCCTTGATGTTAGACTACATAGGATGCAGTCATATCTTGATAACAATGTAGTGCGTTTATGATTTGGAGGTGACCCCTATATCCCAGATATAGAAGGTTTCTATCTTCCAATATCTGATAATTGGAAAACATATTTTAGAGAATGTAATTCAGGAAATCCCTTTTTTGACCCATTTAGGATCTCATAACTGGAAGAGAAAATGGGTCTAAACACGTTTGAGTGGTTTGTGTCAACTAAATCTATCCATTTATCCAGGACATTTTCTTCTTCCACAGAACTGTATGTATTTTCCTAGTTAGACCATAGAGGTTTCCTCTTTGGGTCTCCTTCTAACTGTGGAGAAGTGTTGTTGATGGTTTATGGGGAACTATATATGGTTAACCCTGATTTTTTGAGATCCTTTCTATACAAATGTTCCTAAGTATTAAGCACCTCTCTATATGGATATTTTTAGGCAAGGGGAGGGTTTCCTTGTATGGAGGAGTAATTAGTATGGGGTGGTTGACCACAAGATATTTCCAGAGTATATTCCCTATGATCCATCCCCACACTACCATGATAATTACTATCGATGTAATGATCACCTTCTTCTTTGGTTGAAGATTCGATGGTCCCTTGAGGTTTTGAGAATGTGTATCAAACAGCCTCGAGGACACTGTAATTGAGTATATATGTGGATATAATCCTTGTTCTATATTCTTTATGGAGTATATTAACCTTCCATTTGGGATTGTATAGGGATATGATCCTACTATCTGAAGGCTACCAAAATATATTGATAACCATCCGGTGGTGTGGGGATATGATCATGTGGCTGAGAAACTATTGAAGTATGCCAATGAGTTTATATATTTATTGTGGGGATATAATTCTACCTATAGGTGGTTTCCAAAATATGATTTTCAATCCTAGATTAATTATGGATATGATTAGGGTTTAAATATACATTCCTTGTAATAATATGTTAATGGACCTCTAGAATGGGAGATCGAATATGAGCCTCCTCTTATAAGCTACTGAAATATTTCAAGTAGATTCATTGATAAGAATATGATCTTGTATCAAGGAATGTACCACTCTCACTTGGTGAGCCCTGGTTGGAATGGGGATATTAACCCAGTACATTTCCATTAGAGTTTTTCAATGGTCTTTTTAGATAAGAATATGAGCTTATCCCGAGGCATGTTCCACTCTCACTTGGTAAGGATTGGTTGGAATAGGATGTGATCCCAGCCCTATACCTTTAGAGTATGTTGCTAGACCTTTTCTATAGGAATATGAGTCTGTATAAAGGCATGTTCTACTCTCACATAGGGATCCCCAGTTGGAATGGGGATATGAACTTGGCCCTATGTCGCGTCCTTTAATGAAATATACCAATAATATTTTTGGATGAGAGAAATGATGTGTGCTTTCTTTGGAGTAAAGAATTTTTCATACTAATAATAATTTTTCCATACTATGGTAGTCGGGATAGGAATATATGCTTTTCCTTCCATCATAACTAGAATATACTAGAATATATCCTCTATTGTTTTTACAAATTATTTTCACTTCAATAGGTTATGTAAAAAAAATGTATGTCTACATGCTCTCAGCTACTAGGATGTATTTATTGATGTCTTTGAATGAATTGGTATGTATTCCCACTCATATCCTCCTTATTCCATCTAAATATGGCATTTTGATTTATGCATGGGGAATGGATCAATTCATAAACCATGCTTGTTTCTTGGATATGATAGTAGGCTTCATTTAAACTTGCAATGATATGAGCCTACTCCCTATGGCCTACATCTTTACACATTTGAAAAGGTTTCCTTGATGACCAAAACTGAGTGTTAGGTTAGGTAATCTGTTGGATAACACCATTAGAATGCGACTGAGGGGTATTGTAAATTTTATGATATAGTTATGATCAAGACTGTGTTGCATCGTTGGTACTTATGAAAACTACAATTTCCACCTAATACTGAAAACATCTCCCATATAATGATATGCCACACAATTCACTATTTGGAAACTAAGACATGTTCTGTTCAGTTTATCATAATGTGTTAAGGAAATTATTGGAAGTTTAAATTCATTCAACTAGGATGTATCATGATGTTTAATGTTAGGAGACTAGGAAGTGCTCATGTATTTCAGTGTCATGTGACTAGGACATCATTTATACAGTTTAACATCATGTGGTAAAAAAAGATGAATTCCATCTCAAGAGAGTGACTCTTTAAATAGATCTTGTATGAATATTATGAATATTGCATGATTTTTTGGATATTTTAACTCTATAAAGTCTTCATTTACCTGTTTTCCCATCCAATATTTAAATACAAAGAATCTCTCTATTGTGTTCCGGAGATGTAGGTGGTATGGGTAGTAGTTGTCCTAGTCTGTCAACCCTGCCACATTTTGATTCCTCTTTATTATGCGTTCTATCAAACCATTCATCATGGAATAATCAAAATACCTAGGGAAATGTTTTTTAGGAATAGGATTTGTTCAATATTGTTTTAAAATAATGTTGATTATCCCTAGGAGGTATGTAGACCATGCTATACTACAAAACTATTGTTTTCTTTTCATATTTATCAAATGAATGAATTGGGGATCTAGGTGTTGGTGGTTCCAATATCTCCCTATCTGTCTTCTCTGTAAGTCGGTATTTAAAGGAAATATGAATTTCTATTGTGTGCTTGAGATGTCGATGGTAGGGGAAGTGGTTGTAATGGCCTATCAACACTTCCTCATTCAACATCATTATTATTTATATACCTATAAAACTATTCTCCATGGAATAATCAATGTACATGGGGACATGTTTTGATTTGAATGAATATACCCTCCTCTTTCTATCTTCAAGGGAGGGGAGACCATGCTACTTCTCCCTTGTGAAATCTATACCTCCATTGGTCTGAGTTCCTGACTAAGTTTGGTGTCCAAGATAAAGTGTCACACTATTTATTGGTCCAAGGGAAGGTGTTAAAGCATTGGTATCCTTGGATGATGCAGATTCTTCCCACTAATTAAAAGATTCCATTTCTCCTAAATGATTTATGGAAATGACAAAGGTTCTATGGTTTCCGGAATACCCTCGATGAGGAGGTCTAAAATATACAAATGCCACCATACCCATGGGTTTGGGTCTTGAAAAAATGAAAATTTCAACATCCCTGTGGTATGGGGTGAGGTGGAAATATTTATAGATTTTCCCCAATGAATAGATAACAAATTTTAATATTCCCCTAGCTCTGTCGGATAGGGAGATTCACTTCAAAGAGGTATTATATAGGAATGTGTTGGTACATCATTCCAATGTATAGATCCTAGGACAATTCCCATCATTATTTCTCAGAGATCATTATTCTATAATTGTATTTGAGTCATTTGTTTTTTCATATAAATTTCTTTGTCATCCCCAAGGGGATTACTAGAAGGATCCCTGAAAACACCCTTTCCTTTATCAATGGTAGAGTGAGTGGATGATGATCGGAGTCTCAACATGGACCCCAGATATTGAATCCACTCCTTCCACTGGCCATATTATCCATTTTCACTACCCTCTAAAAGGCCAACATGATTGGTAACACCTTTTTTAGATTCATGAAAGATACTATTAATCCATTCTTTTCACGTTCTAGAGGTAGAAGGTAGGCCAACATGATGTGACTAAGATAAATATAGGAGGGTTAGATTATAATTTTCAGGAATTTTCTCATAGAGATTTGATAAAAAGTCATCAGATTTGGTTAATATCATATTGATGGATACATAAGGGGGTTGGTGATCCTCCTGAATAGATTATATCATTTTACGGGTTGATGTGTGGTATTTTTTTGGTGGGAAATTTACCATAGTATCATTTGATGGGTTGGTATACATAGTATCATTGAGGGGTCAGTTCTAGTAGTAACCTATGGGGGTCTAATTCCCATATAGAATAAGATCCTTGGGTAAACTATTACAAGAATTCCCCCAATACTATAGGATAGGGTACTCCCTAGGATTCCATTGTCACCAATTCTAGTTGTGATGAAGAAAATTCTTCTGAATAGGGATGATATAGGATTGATTCTGGTCCACATTTAGGATACACCAAAGGGATCAAATAGATTGGTGACAATAAGGATATAATACTACTATGGATCTCTAATATTTAGATACCTTTGGTGGATTCTCTTATTGGATGCCCCAATTTAGATGGTTGGATAACTCATAACTTCATCCATAGATATTTGTGTAATTTAATTAAAATATTAATAATGATGAATAGAATGGATGGGATCCCTCTTAGGAATATCTTGAGTTAATAATTCAACAATGTGATTGTACTAATACAACTACCTTATGTAGGGAAGTTATCTATTGTTTCACTGTAGGGATAGTCTCCCAAAGTGATTGAATATAGAAACTAGGCACAATTAATCTTCAATTTACTATTATGGGAAAGATGGACTATGATGATTAATCATATGAAGGACTTCATGAGATAATTAATAATTAATGATGGAGATTTTGATGTGGTACTCCTGGACCAAGACGTTCACCAACTTGCACCATAGGGGTTGCATTGGGGACAACGTACATTGCAGGCTCAAGGACAAATCATCTTGTTCAGTGGTATCTGAATCTATTGGTACAATCGATGATGTAATTTCATTTTTAAGGAATCTAATAATTCTTGGAGAATAAACAAGACACTTTGTTAGTGTATCATCATATATAAGGGTACATATTTTATCAATTACTTTCACAATTAAATGTTAAATATGAGGTCCCTTATTTTTAGGAAAGGTTCTGTGCAGTCAAAAACATTTTGGGTTCACCGTTTATTTCATGATAAATATAAATAAATGGTATGATGGGAAATAGATAGTCTATTAATTTTGACTCAATAAAGGTATTACACAGTTAAAATATTTCACATTGGGTTCAACATTTTTGTTTTCCAAAAAATCTGGAACGGTCTTGCCCGACGCTCAGTTGTGGGTTGTTGCACAATCATTTACATCGGGTTTACTATATTTGTCTCTAATGGAAACTCAAAATGGTTACCTAATCCATAACTATGTACATACCTTCTTTCCAAAGGAAGGTATTCCTCTTGACTTTTAGATCCAATGATTCTTAGGAACTCACATTGGTCAAGAGGATGGGAGGTTGGGAACATCATACCCTTTGGGGGGGGGGGAATTATTGCCTACTCTAGGAATCTGTTAGTGATTTATGATATGTTCCCAAAATTATTTTCAATAATTGATACATGATTGGTTACCCATGTTTCAATAAATTGAATAATACCATGTATTAATAGGATCAAATGTGTGAATATCAGTAATTCTCCATCATTCTCTTATTTATTCATGAGTCTTCATGTTATAGCCATGTTCAAGCACTCTAGAGTTTATTTCCATCCATGTAGGTGGTTCATGTATTTCATATGGGATTAAAGTTCTATAAGAATCCTATTTATCCTATGATAATAGGAATCAGCAACCATATAGTTAATTTGACATAGTTTCGGGTCATTTGAATGGACCGATCCATGCAGTTTAATGTCATACATAAAGGATGTAAATATAGGGCACGGGCCACAAAGAGGCATCCTAGGAATCTTGTTAAGAAAAAAATTATAGTCTACTTAGTTCATTTTGGGGAAACCTATATCATGAAAGATGTGAAAATAGAGGCCTGAATGGGACTTATGCATATCAGACTTCCCCAGATTTCCTCATTAGGTGTATGGATTTTTGAGTGAAGTTGATATGTAATCATACATTCATCATAATGAAAAACCCACATTAGGGGAATCATTTTCATGATATTTGTACAATTCCTTCCAGTCTCTAATCCCACACGAGCCATGATCAGTGTGAAGAACAAGAGATATGAAGATATTGTACATATAACATAAGAAATTATTTTTACAAGGATTAAACATTAATTTTTCCCTTTGAGTGGAATAATTATAAGCCTCATAGAGTGTGTGATATGCAGCTAGAGACTTAGAAATGCATCCTATATATCCTTTTTATAACAAAAATTAGATTAATTATAGATTGATTCATCCAAAAACCATTGATGTGTTTGAGGTACTTGAGGGCATAGTTAGGGATTACACTTGAAATGATGCTTTTGTGTGATCTGACTTATCATCTGCTAACAAGTGATGAAGTATGACAATATTATGAGATAATATCATCCAATAAGATAGGAATATTTGGTATGTTAAGGGAAATACACCATGGTGTATGTATTTTGGATATTGGGCCTTATAAAGGCATCAAACATATTCTTATTATGGTAGGAATCAGAGTTCTCATAGTTTAGTTACCTCATAACCAGCTGATGGGTAGGTGTAAATGATCACACTCTGATACATTATTGTTATCATAGATGTTTTAGGAATTCTAGGGGATTATACCACGATAGATTACCTATTTTTATACCCATTATATATCTTATAATAGATAAAGAGATATGATTACCATGAATGGTCTATTGGATATTCCTGGCAAGACATAGAGGGACCACCTGAGAGCATGACACAAATAGGATTTTATGAGTGTGTAACCATAACCCATTAACTAAAATTGCCTTATAATGGGGGTATATGGTCAAAGTATCCTATAAGATGGTCCTCATGCTGTAATTTTGAGTGCTTCTTTCAGAAAAAGTTGATATATACTAGGGAATATTACCAACATGTCTTGATTGTCTACTGAACACGTCCTGATTAATTTCTTAACATGTCTTGATTGTCTGTAAGAAATGTCTTGATTTTCTATTGGAGATGTCTAGGGTGTTGGTCTGGTTTGGTAGACACATCCAAGGTTGCCTACCTAACATGTTCGAGATGCTTCAAATTATCAATGTTAAAATGTCCAATATGATTCGTATGATCAAATTTGATGTGTCCAAGATCCATCAAATTATCAAATGACTTCTCTTGGATATATGAACATGATCAAAGTGGGGATGTCTACGGTTTTCTCATGATCAAATGAATTGTCATGGATTTCTTCACATGATTAAAGTAGACATTTCTATTGTCTTTCGCATTATCAAATCATAAATGTCTATTTTTTCACATGATCAACATGGCTTGTCTTTGGGTTGTTGCATGACAATGTTGACATGTTAAGGAACTATTTTATAACAATGATATCATGTCAATAAGTTATCACATAATCAACCCTAATTTCCAAATTCATATCTCATGACCAAAATAACTTGTCTGAGGTCTATCTTGTGATTAAATTGACACATCCATGGTCGCTTGAGGGTATCAAGAGACCAGTGATGAATCTTACAATCATGTGACCTTAATTTAATCATTCAGTAGGGTCTTGAAAACCATTTCATTATCTCGAAAATCTCTAATTGTTGAATTCATATTATCTAATGGGCAATGCCTCAATTAAACGTGGATATTATTTTCATGGAAGGAGACTTCATGGATAATGGCTTAATTTCATAGTCGTACCTCCTAGGGCCTGTATGAAAAAGGTAGGGCCTACCCTAGAGTTTTTTTCTATGGAAAGGCCTTGTACGTATTGAGGAATTCATGAATGATGGGGTCACATAAAATCCCATTTTTCAAGCATTTTCATTATATATATGGGTTCTTATAATGGTTTTTATGACCAAGTGTGGGTCTGTGTGTTGATGTCATATGCATGCACGTCGGTGCACACTGCATGGAAAGGATGAGTTCTTGGAATATGGAGGTGCATGTACCTAATGTTTTATTTGTATGGATAGGTATCCATAGGTCTATTTCATGTAAAGTCATCCATATCTGGGTTTTCAATATAGAATTGTGAGATATGAAGGTTCACGACATCACGAGACCTAGTGGTTTGAGGCATTGTAATACTGGAGGTTTTCAAGGTCCCTTCATAAAAAATATCCACCAATGTTACTTTTCTACGGGTGTATGTTCACGGTCAAAATTATGGGTGTACCTATATGTTCAAGGTATTTCAGTATCATGACACATGATGTTCTACTACTAATGAGATCACAAGACCCAAGGGTATGTCTTATGAGTGGTCTTATAGATATGCACATGGGGTGCACACTGAGGCCATATACATGGACGAAGGTCTTTCATGATGGAGTCGCGAAACAAGTGGGTTATAATATGATCACATGAATACCCCATATGAAATAGGTGTCACATTATGATCAATAAATCATAAAATTTCCGGGTCTTCCAGAGATCATGTGATAGTTTATTTTGATCCCATGAGGATGTTCTCTAAGGGCCGAGGAATGACGCTTTCTCTATTTCTATACTTTCCCTTTACTCCATCTTATGTGTATATTTTATAGTGGAGGTAGGTATTTATTTATTCTGAGGATGGTATCATTTGATGATTCTTTTCATGGGGATTATTCCATGTTCACCATCCTGATGTGGTGAGTATCTTCATGTGATCGATATTACACAACTGTAATCTATGTGATTCATCTTTCAATGGCCTCTCATAATTTCACGGTGAGTTTCATGGGAAGGTTTTGTTTATTGATCATCACCTGCATGAAAGGAGTGTGTCACCTTCGCTTGGATACCCTTCACATGATGGGGTGGTAGATAGATGAAAATGTATTTTCATGATTGAATTAGGGGCTCCTGCATGATCTTGTTTTATTTAGTGGGTGGCCTCATGAAGGCTTCACGTGAGTCAATAA
The DNA here is from genome assembly GCA_963277665.1 of Viscum album. Lineage (NCBI taxonomy): Eukaryota > Viridiplantae > Streptophyta > Magnoliopsida > Santalales > Viscaceae > Viscum > Viscum album. Next base: position 18,532,200 of record OY728159.1, on the reverse strand, counting down.
ATGAATAAAATTCTTGAGGTGGAGGACACTTGCACCATTTTATTTCATGTGAAATACATGATATTAGTTGTCTCTAACTGAGTATCATATTCTCACCACATACTCTCCGTAAACTCTCATGATGAATTTTCATGGTTCGCATTAATGGACTCATATAATATAATCTTATATATTAATCCTAAGAAGTACCATATGCATGTAAATAAAGTTTCATGTATTCCTTAGGGACATCAAGTGAGTCTTATCTACCTCATGGTGAGCATTGGATAGGTCTGTTTATGGTGTTCATTGAGTGTTGCGATGGAGTTGGGTGTTCCTTATTGCATTAAACTAGGAGTTTCGGTGTACGGAAAGTGAGAATAGGTTGAACACGATCATGTGAGGTGATCTTAAACTGCGGAGCATTTTGATCAGACTAGGATGGTAATTTCTACACGGTTTTTTTGTGGAGGAACAGTGTAGCACTAAGATCCCACATAGACCTGGACCTCTACCTAGCTCCTCTAAATATGTGATTATGTGGTATCACCTCATTGATACGGTAGTGGGGTGTGAACCTGTGACACATTCACCAGCCCTCACTAGCTGCACCCTCCCATTTCATGGCCCACCAAAGCACGCACTCACACACCCATGTGTGCACCATGTCATATCTACTCACCCACTCTCACTGATAGTCAGGATGGTTGGATGGATACATGGAAATGGTTGAGGCGACTCCCTCAAATGCTCAGGTTGATCTAGATGGTCAATTGTCTTAGCTATCCTATATTTTTTATAAAGTGGATATGTGGAATAATTTCATTAATAAATAGAATAATATTCTAATTAAAATAAAGAAAAAAAGTGCAAAAGTATATACCCTTATAATGAAAATTACAATCCCATATTCTTTAAGGATGTTGGCTCCGTGTACTTTGTGAAAAGTATACCTTTATTTTTTTCATAGTCTTTACACTTTCAAAATCTTCAATGAAAAATTAGATATCACAAAAATGGGTGTTAATGGTTCTAAAAAATATTAATTAATTCAAACAATTTTGAATTTACTAAAATCTGAAGAGAGGGTATTTTATCAAAAAGAATGTTAATATTAAAGTATTAGAGACACTTTCTAATACCAATAAACTCTCAATTTTTTTAAATTGAAAAAAATTGCATTTATTAAACTTTCAACAAAAATATCCCCTTTTTTGAAATTTATCAAAAAGTATATTAGAATTTAATTTAAAAAAGATACTTCTTCTAATGAAAATAAAATAATTTAGAAGTAACATAGTTGATGATGCTCCGTTCCTTCATAGAGTCCAAATAATTACCAAAGGAGAATACCTTAAACAAAAAGAAGGTCACCCTTTGAAGAAACATCAAATTTTACGAAAGATAAATCCCATATCCATTTTGGATTAAGGCGTGAAAGTCACTTGCGCTCTAGAATATGGGCACGCAAGTCACTTGCGTGCCAGATGTACGGCGCGCAGGTCACCTGTGTGCCCAAACTTGAAATTTTTCCAGGGTCTTTACCAGCCTATAAATACCCCCAGTGGGCCCCCCATGTAAGGAAATGAAAAAATTCCAAAAGTCAGATTTAAGCATTGGTCGCCCTAGTCTCTGCTTGAAGTCTTCCGGTAAATTCTAAGGTAATTTCTTACCTATAATAGAAGATCTAAATAGGGGAAACTTGGACTAAGTGTTGAAACACAACAACACTTGCGTGCCTAAGTGGTCATCCCTTAAGGGAAATGGAAAAACTTGTGCGTTGCCTTACTCCTTCAACAGAACTTGCACGCCACCCTCTTGGAAGCCCCTATGGATAATACTAAGGGATTGAGCCATGTCTCGCCCAAGTATAACCTTAAAGATTGACCATCACGCAAATACACATGTGTTGCGTAGGTACACCTGTGCGACCAAGACTTGCGCACCCGACCAAGACTTGCGCGCCCGACCAGGACATGCGCGCCCACGACGGACTTGTGTGCCCCTCTCTTTTTGGGTGCCCTTCCTTCCCATTTCACCTCTTTTATGCCTATCCACCTCTCCTCAAGATTCAACCTTCAAACCCCTCTTCAAAACCATTTATGACATGGTTCCTTTGTTGTCTTCCTTATCTGAATGGAATTCTTTGGAACAGCTCTCAAAACCTAGTGATTTACACATCTTTATGTCACTAAGGATAGAGATTTCATTCATTAAACCTCATCCTTTAAAGATGAGAGAACCCTTAACTAGGGCATCCTCTTCAGAAGTAAGCCCCAATCCAAGTTCTCTAAATATGGGAATCCTCCTTAGGAGTAAGCCCCAGAAATTCCCTATTCAATGGGCATCCTCCTTAGGAGTAAGCCCCAGTCATAATTTCCCAAATCTGGGCATCCTCCTTAGGAGTAAGCCCCAACCATAATTCCCTTAACCTGGGATTCCTTTTCAGGAGTAAGCCTCAGTCTTCAAGTTCCCTTAATCTAGGCATCAACATTAAGAGTAAGCCCAAAATTCCCAAATATGGGCATCCTCTTTAAGAGTAAGCCCCAAATTCCAATTTCCCTTAACCTGGGCCTCTTTTTCAGAAGTAATCCCCAGTCATAAATCCCCTAACTTGTGCCTCCTTTTCAGGAGTAAGCCTCAGTTCTCAAGTCCCTTTAACCTAGGTCTCCTTCTTAGGAATAAGCCCCAGTCATAATTTCTCTTAACCAGTCTTAATTTCTTTTGATTTGGACATCCTCCTCAGAAGTAAGCCCTAAGTCCCCTCATAATTTGGGCATCTTCCTTAGAAGTGAGCCCCAAGTTAGAGTATCCAAATCTACATAAAAGTATATATACCTTTATAGACCATGTTCCTAGGTTTATTCCCTGAAATAAATCCTAATCTTCATCTATCTGGGCAGTCATACATATATAATCCCCACATAATTTCTTATGATTGCATCATTCATTGCACAATTGTCTGTTTTTACCAATACCTCTTGTTTCTCACACCGAGCATGACTCACGTGAGCTTTGAGCGTAAAAGTAGTTATGAAATATTTCTTTGATCCATAAATCATACATAAACATCATACTCCCTTACTCGAACTACGTGGGTTCTAATTCATTTTCCAAAACAAAGGATACGTAGGTAGTCCATCTGCAGGTATGATCCCAACTCTGAAATAATCCATGTCCTTCTGAATGACAATAAACTTCAAGTGCCCCCTGAGTGGCTTTCAAACATGTATGGTTATCATAATGACCAAGATATTTCTATATAATGTGTCGAAGCATACCATTTACTAAGAATCTCTAAACAAATATAGATGATTCTCTATCGATGAAGAACCTCGAATACATATAAAAGATTCTCTAAATTTATTACATATCAATCATTGATTGTCAGATCTAAAGGAAAGATAATTTTATCCTTGGTAATTTAATAAGGATTCACGAACATAACTTAAATCTATAAAGAGAGTCCCAGAGTAGAAAATAATTCCCCTAAAAAAGGTGTGATGAGTCAGACCTCCCATCCTCTCGACCAATGCAAATTCTTAAGCCTTATCAATTCACAACTAATGAGCACATACCTATGGAAAGTAGGTCCAAATGGATATATAATCATTGGATGTTTACGGTTCTATGAAAAAACCTGTTAGAAACCACTTGGATTGTTTGAACCTTAAATCAATGAGGTCATCTCCATTTCCAGAGGAAACAAAAATATGGTGAACCTGATGTGAATCCTTAACAAAGTTAAAATGATGTTTTTCTTATTTGTTAGGCCCTTATTTAAACTCAATGAGAGGGCCAACAAGAAAAAAAATAACATGTGTACTTATCCAAAAGATTTAGTGGTCGGACTTATCTTGATTACGTCTGTTATATCAAACAGGCACTCTTTTCCAAGATCTTCTACGTTACAGAAATGGATTCTATTAAATGTACCCCTGTGAATGCCTCTGATATAAATACCTCTACTGCTACTCCTAATGTATCATCGTCCGCTCTGAGGAAGACATCACCTACCCAGTGTCTTCAATGCTGGGTATCAAATGTGTTGTTTAAGGAGTATCGTCAAAACGGTACTATTCCGACTCTGGAGGCTGCTCGACAAGCCCTCCAAGTCAATAATTCACCCTGGTCGTCTGGACAGCGACGAACAGTGATCAAGAAGCAGGTGGTAAAAACCACCATTTCCAACCATTTAGGGTCATTATCCTAAGAACGCAATCACCATTCCCTTCCATATTATGGGGAGGTGAATGAGAAGGTCACTGAAGGACTTATTAATTCAAGGAAACATGAGTCCTTCTCGAGGGCTCCCATAAACAATCACCGCCAGACTCGTGCAGAAGTTATGACAACCCTGGTTTTTATTACAACTTAAACATGATTTATTACATAAAACTTCACTTGATACAACAAAGAAGATTGAGAGGTTTAGTGTCTTTGGGGCTTAGGATCATTACATAAAAACTTTAAACTTGAAATACAACATCCTTATTGAAAACTTCATTTACATGACCACTACATTCCTTCGTACTTAGCATTGCATGGGATAACCTGAGGACATGCATAAGAAAAGGGTGAGCTATAAAGCCCAGTAAGGGAGTACACAATGAATAACATGAGGAGTACAATACATGTTAGGCAATAGGCATATCAATATAGCATAAGAGATACATGAACATAAAGGCATGATAAAGCATGATAATCATAACATGGAAATGTGGCAACAACACTTAACATTGAATTAGCATGAGCCAAGGCTCATTGCACATGGAGCATGAGTAAACCCTCATTTCACTTGAAGCACGAGTAAACCCTCGTTTCACTTGAATTAGAATGAGTCAACACTCATTGCACATGACATATCATGATACTATACTTTACCCAATGCATTGGAGCGCTATCAGGGCGCACCCTTCTTAAACATTTCATTTCATGCATAAGTGTGCCACATGGATCATAAAACATGGATTCATAAAACATAATCATTTATTTCACGATAAAGGAATGTGGAATTCATACATGAAACTTTACAATCAATAAGTAAATGTGCATAAAGGTGAATACCCTTGATGGAGAAATGGGCATGGTATTCACTACACAATGATATTGGCTTAGAAAATCGGTGTGATTTCGGCAGCGTAACGGCGTGACATAAGAATTCATAAAAAAATGCTGATGAGAGAGAAAGGGGTTCCTCATCATATTTACATGTAATGGATAGTAAGAAGGTCATATAGATACATGTCCCAACAATTGAAAAGGAATTTAGATTCATGATACAAAAGTATTTCTTGAATATAAAAGAGGAGAAAAAGGTTCCTTTCGGAATTTCGGCATAGTAACGGGTGTACATGGGAGGCATTTAATGAGAGAGAAAGGGGTCTCCCATCATTCAATCAATAATAGGGAAGTATGGTAGAGGTTCAAAACCATACCCCAACATTCATAAATGAAATTAAAATGGCAATACAACTTAAAGAAAATTGACAAAAATAAGAAAGGAAGAAAAACCCTTACTTGGAAGTGTGCTTCCAAAGGCTAGAGAGAGGCTTGTGAGAGGCTTCTTGGGAGCTTGGGGCACCTTGAGAGGAATCTAGAGAGAGTAGGGCAGAGTTTGGACGAACTTCAAGGGCTTTGAGTGAGGAGGAAGTGGGAGCTTGGGTGGGTTTATATAGGAAAGGTGAGATAATTCTTTATTATTTAGGTTTGGGACCCCTTATATTAATATAATCCAAACCACAAACCATCCCATGGTATTTGCCCATGGTTTTTGGAAAAGGAAAGAGGAAAAAAATATTTTACAAGTCCAAGGTCCGAACTTATTAAAAAATTAGGGTTGCTTATGTGGAGGTGAGTCACACTCCCATGGAAATTAATTTAAAAAGGCAAAGTGTTGAATTAGTCTTGAGGGATCCATTAATGCTTTGAAAAGTGAGTCAAACAAACCCAAAACCTCATTATTTTAATGATAAAACACATATTGGCCGAACATAAGGATTATGGTATTTTATTACATCACCATTGGGTCATTATGATGTCATAAAACACATTATATATTTAAATGGTATTTAATTTTTACCCAAAAATTTGACTGTCTCAGAAAATTATGAAAAATTCACCATTGGATAATTTCGACGTCCTGATTCCAAAAATAATATTTATTTTATCTAAATAATTTTCTAAATATTTGAATTTTCACTTTTAAAATAAAAACCGACATTTATAAAAAATTCACGGGTTTTGACAGAAATGGCTTTCAAACCTTAATAAAAAATTTAATTGCATTCATAAAATTATAAGATCATTTATATTTAATAAAAATTAATTTAATATTAATAATAATATTTAATTAAAATAATATTTAATTCAAAAATCCTTTAATTTAATAAAATATAATTCTTAATTAAATAATAACTAAGAACACCGTTTGTACTTTAAAAACTAATTACAATGTATCAAAAATGACTAGAAATTATATTCATTATTATATACAAAAATAATGTACATGAACATGGTGCTACTTATTTGTTACATAACCCCTTAAAATAGCCGCATAAGACCTAAGGGTAAGGTGTTCGATGGTGACAGACTCTTGGGGTTGCTCGGATAACATCGCTCGAGTGGTAATCTCTATCAACTTCCATTTTTCCCGTAGACGATCACGTTCGATCTTGACTTGATGAAGCTCAGCTTGGGCTTGGTCAAGGGCAAAGCCCAAAGACGCCACCTCCTTTCCGAGCTCCGACAAATGGGCTTCGTAAGGGGCAATTCTACTGGATGAGGCCATCGCTTCCTTTGTCTGAGTAGAAAATTGGTTCGTTAAAGCCTTATATTTAAACTACCCAGATGATCATTGTTCAACGGCTATAAAAGTAACGGTCACAAATCTTAACGTTAAACTAAAGAAGTTGACATCTTATAACAACATTTTTTTTCATAAAGAAACATTTAACTGGATCAAGAGGTATTTTCCATTAATGAAATTTTGGGTCGTTACAACATTCCCCCCTTAAGAAAGTTCGCCCTCGAAATTTTCCTTTTCCTACACTAAAACAAATGTGGGTAACTTAGCTTCATCATATCCTCCGACTCCCAAGTTGCTTCTTCAAACTTGTGGTTTCTCCACAACACCTTGACGAGGGGCATTGTCTTATTTCGTAGAACTTTTTCTCTACGATCCAAGATCTTCACTGGTTGCTCCTCATAAGAAAGATCATCTTCTAATTGTACCACCTCAGAAGAGAGTACATGTGAAGGGTCTGGTATGTACTTCCTTAAGAGGGATACATGGAAGACATCATGCACCTTGGCCATAGTAGGTGGAAGTGCTAGTCGATAGGCCACAGCCCCAACACAATCAAGAATCTCGAAGGGGCCGATGTACCTTGGACTTAACTTCCCTTTATTTCCAAACCTCATGACCTTCTTCCACGGAGAAATGTGTAAAAACACCATGTCTCCGACTTTAAACTCAAGGTCTTGTTGACGATTATCTGCATAAATCTTTTGTCGACTTTGGGCTGCCTTGATATGCTGCTGAATGGTTTTCACCTTCTCCACCATTTCTTCGACCATTTCTGGTCCAAGAAGATTACGTTCACCGACCTCATCCCAACATGCCGGTGTTCTACACCTTTTCCCATACAGGGCTTCATATGGTGCCATTTGGATGCTCGAGTGGAAACTATTATTATAAGAGAACTCAACTAGAGGAAGATGTTGATCCCATCCTCCTTTAAAGTCCATTGAGCACGCTCTCAACATATCCTCAAGTGTTTGGATAGTCTGCTCGGATTGGCCATCAGTTTGAGGATGATAGGCCGTACTGAAGTTCAGTTCAGTATTCAGAGCATGTTGAAGACTCTTCCAAAACTTAGAGGTAAATCTTGGATCTCGGTCAGACACAATAGATAGTGGTACTCCATGCAACCGTACCACTTCCCTGATATATATCCGTGCCATTTGATCCAAAGAGAAATCCTCTCGAATAGAAATGAAGTGTGCAGTCTTTGTAAAACGATCCACAATAACCCAGATTGCATTGTTGCTTTTGGATGTCCTTGGAAGTCCAGTGACGAAGTCCATGGTGATGTTCTCCCATTTCCATTCTGGTATGGGCAATGGTTGCATCATCCCCTTAGACTTCTGCCTCTCTGCCTTCACTTGCTGACACACCAGGCACTTTGATGTATATTCGGCGATCTCCTTCTTCATATTATCCCACCAAAAGTTTTCTCAGAGATCTCGATACATCTTTGTGCTCCCTGGGTGAATAGAGAAATTTGAACTATGTGCATCATCCAAAAGTTCCTTCTTCAGCTCCGAACTTGATGGGACACATAGTCTTTTCCCAAACCGCACAATTCCTTCTTCATTAACATTAAACTCTGAGGATTTTCCCTTTTTGATAGCTTCCACTTTTTCTTGGATTCTCGCATCATCCTTTTGAGCAACCTTTAACCTTTCCAAAAGAGATGGTTGAGCAATCATTTGTGAAAGGATTGATTATGTTCCCTTCTTTATGATTCCCACGTCCATCTTCATCAAGTCTAAGAAGATTGGATCCTTCTCAATTCTCATCATTGATAGAATTGCTGGATCCTTTCTACTTAGAGCATCTGCCATCTTGTTCACCTTCCCAAGGTGGTAATGTATTGAACAGTCATAATCCTTTATGAGCTCTATCCATCTTCTCTGGAGCATATTAAGCTCTTTCTGTGTGAATATATACTTAAGACTCTTGTGGTCAGTATATATCTCACATTTCTCTCCATAGAGATAATGCCGCCAGATTTTCAAGGCAAAGATCACCGCCGCCAACTCCAGATCATGCGTTGGATAGTTTCGCTCATGGATTTTCAACTGTCTTGAGGCATAGGATATCACTTTATCATTCTGCATCAGCACACATCCTAAGCCCTTCTTCGAAGCATCACTGAATACCACAAAAAGCTCCCCACTTGTGGGTAAAGTGAGAACAGGTGCAGTGATAAGCCTCCTTTTCAACTCCTTGAAGCTTTCTTCGCATTCATCACTCCAAGCAAACTTTACTCCCTTTCGAGTTAGCTTGGTAAGAGGGTTGGACAATCGTGAGAAGTTTCTCACAAATCGTCGATAATATCCAGCTAACCCCAAGAAGCTACGGATATCAGTTACCGATGTTGGCCTCGGCCATCCCTCAATTGCATCTGTTTTGGAGGGGTCCACAGATATCCCATTGCTTGTGATGATATGGCCCAAGAATGAGACCTCCTTCAACCAGAACTCACACTTACTGTACTTGGCATAGAGCTTCTCCTTGCGCAAAGTCTCCAGTACAGTTCTTAAATGCTCCTCATGGTCCTCCTTGGTTTTGGAGTATATTAGAATATCATCTATAAAGACTACCACAAATTAATCTAGGTAATCTCTAAAGACTCTATTCATCAAGTCCATGAATATTGCTGGAGCATTGGTGAGTCCAAAAGGCATTACTATGAATTCATAGTGCCCGTACCTTGTACGAAAAGCAGTCTTGGGGATATCTTCCTTCTTCACCCTTACTTGATAATATCCCGACCGCAAGTCGACCTTGGAGAAGTATTGTGCTCCACGCAGCTGATCAAACAAGTCATCGATTCTTGGGAGAGGATACTTGTTCTTTATCGTGATTTTGTTAAGTTCACGATAATCGATGCAAAGCCGCATTGACCCATCCTTCTTCTTGACGAAGAGGACTGGTGCACCCCATGGTGATGCACTTGGGTGTATAAACCCTTTATCCAGATTCTCCTGTAGTTGTTTCTTCAGTTCTTCAAGCTCAACCACAGCCATTCTATATGGAGTCTTGGATATTGGTAGCGCCCCAGGTATAAGTTCAATTGAGAACTCAACATCTCTTCTTGGAGGAAGACCAGGAAGTTCCTCGGTAAATACTTCAGCGAATTCCCTCACAATAGGCATTTCTTCAAGGGTGGTTTCTTCCTTTGACTTAATCATCTAAGCCAGATATGCGTGCTCATAAGGCAGTAATATCCATGCTTGAGATGATGGAGCTAAAGGAGATTCATCTTCCTCCTGAAACTTATAAAGAATCGGAGGTCGATTCTCCATATGGAGTGTGATTTCCCTCTCCCGACAATTTATGTTGGCTCTATATAAGGAAAGCCAATCCATGCCAAGAATTGCATCAAATTCCACCAAAGGGAGTATGACGAGGTTCGCCGGGAAATTCAATCCACAGATTATAACAGGGGAGGACTTATACTCATGGGATGCAATGATTGCCCCATTTGCCGTACTCACCGACATCTTTACATCCATGATTTGTGGTGGTGCAGGGATTGTTCTACTAAACTTTTGAGATATAAAAGAATGCGTAGAACCTGAATCAAAAAGTACGTTCGCTATTCTTGAATGAATAACTAGCGTACCTGTCACCACTTCGTTGTCGGGGTTCACTTCGGCAGAAGTGATGGCAAAAGCTCTTCCTTGCTGTCTTGGAGGTTGTTGACTGCCTCCGATAACCCTTAGATTAGGGCACTGATTCGCAAAATGACCCGGTTCTTTGCATTTGAAGCATTGAACAACGCGTTGAGGTTCGAACGGAGCGTTCCTCCCCTCCGTCGCAGCCGCGGGTCCTTCTTGCTGACAGTTAACAGCTAGGTGCCCTTCTCTTCCACACTTGAATCATTTTCTTGTCCCCCTAAGGCAATTTCCAGGGTGCTTTTTTCCACACTTTTGGCAAGTGGGGTGCTGGAATTTCTTAGTGCCGTTGGATTTATCCATCGGACCACCAGCATTGAAGTCCACCTTCCGCTTCTTGTCCCCATGATACCCCTGTGATTCTCCGATCTCCATTTCAACCTTGAGGGCACATCGGACAATTTCCTCATAGCTGTCAAAGTCACGGATCGCTAATGCTTTCCGCAAGCTAGGCTTCAGCCCACCAAAGAAGCGGTCAACCTTGCATTCGGGGGTAACGACAAAGCCGGAAGCGTATCGTGCAAGCCTTGTGAAGTTTGCCTCGTACGCTCCCACAGATTCCTCATCTTTCTGCTTGATTGAAAGGAAGTCCCTTTCCATCTTAAGACGGAGGGAGCGTGGAAAATATTTATCGAAAAACATCTTCCGGAATACCTTCCATTCCAAAGCCTCGATCTCCTCCTCAGGCTTCGTATTTTTGATCAACGTCCACCATTGATCAGCTTCACCATCCATACGATAAGCCTCCAGGAGAACCTTCTCTCTTTCATAGCATTGGAGGATGGAGAATATCTTTTCATTGGAGTTGATCCATTGTTCAGCAATCGTGGGATCGGATGATCCACTAAAAGTAGGAGGCCTTTGTCTCATGAAGCTTTCAATAGCGACTTGTTCTTTCTTAGGGGGGGTTGAACGTTCCTCTTGACCAGTGTTTCTATTCAAAACTTGAGTTAGCTGAGAGAGAAGCGTGACAAAGTTTGCGATTCCCACTCCCATTGGATTGGGCATCTCATAAGTACAATCATCACACTGATCTTCACAACGGTTGTTAGCCCGAGTTCTCCTATTACCGGCCATTGGCTGGAATAAAAGGAAGGTTAGGGGTAACACATAAAGGGTAATCCAAAGACAAAAGTTGATGACTTATAAATAAACTTTAATCTCTTTAACTCATGAGTCTATAGGATTCAATCCAGGCTTTTCATGATCTTCCTTCTAACATATATCCTTAGGGGAATTTTTCCCTTAATAAGGGTTCATACTAAGATTGTGAATTTTATCAAAACATATCCCCCAGGAGTGTCGTAACCAAGAGTGCAGCAAGGCCCATTGTCGTGCACCAGTTCCCGTTCGAGTCTAGCTCAAAGCGGTGTTTTCGGGTTTTACCCCTAGGATACATCTGTGCCAGAGTCGCCTCTACCTGCTCGTATCCAGACAGGGATGTATTTGTTTGATAAACCACTTACTTAGTATTTACCAAAACTTAGGGATGTTTTTATTATGATTAGTCTTGTATCTAAGGCTTTACTAGGGTTTCCTAATCCCAAAAATAACTAAACCTATCCTTTGATACCAACTATGACAACCCTGGTTTTTATTACAACTTAAACATGCTTTATTACATAAAACTTCACTTGATACAACAAAAAAGATCGAGAGGTTTAGTGTCTTTGGGGCTTAGGATCATTACATAAAAACTTTAAACTTGAAATACAACATCCTTATTGAAAACTTCCTTTACATGACCACTACATTCCTTCGTACTTAGCATTGCATGGGATAACCTGAGGACATGCATAAGAAAAGGGTGAGCTATAAAGCCCAGTAAGGGAGTACACAATGAATAACATGAGGAGTACAATACATGTTAGGCAATAGGAATATCAATAGAGCATAAGAGAGACATGAACATAAAGGCATGATAAAGCATGATAATCATAACATGGAAATGTGGCAACAACACTTAACATTGAATTAGCATGAGCCAAGGCTCATTGCACATTGAGCATGAGTAAACCCTCATTGCACTTGAAGCACGAGTAAACCCTCGTTGCACTTGAATTAGCATGAGTCAACACTCATTGCACATGACGTATCATGATACTATACTTTACCCAATGCATTGGAGCGCTATCAGGGCGCACCCTTCTTAAACATTTCATTTCATGCATAAGTGTGCCACATGGATCATAAAACATGGATTCATAAAACATAATCATTTATTCCACGATAAAGGAATGTGGAATTCATACATGAAACTTTACAATCAATAAGTAAATGTGCATAAAGGTGAATACCCTTGATGGAGAAATGGGCATGGTATTCACTACACAATGATATTGGCTTAGAAAATCGGTGTGATTTCGGCAGCGTAACGGCATGACATAAGAATTCATAAAAAAATGCTGATGAGAGAGAAAGGGGTTCCTCATCATATTTACATGTAATGGACAGTAAGAAGGTCATATAGATACATGTCCCAACAATTGAAAAGGAATTTAGATTCATGATACAAAAGTATTGCTTGAATATAAAAGAGGAGAAAAAGGTTCCTTTCGGAATTTCGGCATAGTAACGGGTGTACATGGGAGGCATTTAATGAGAGAGAAAGGGGTCTCCCATCATTCAATCAATAAGAGGGAAGTATGGGAGAGGTGCGAAACCATACCCCAACATTCATAAATGAAATAAAAAGGGCAATACAACTTAAAGAAAATTGACAAAAATAAGAAAGGAAGAAAAACCCTTACTTGGAAGTGTGCTTCCAAAGGCTAGAGAGAGGCTTGTGAGAGGCTTCTTGGGAGCTTGGGGCACCTTGAGAGGATTCTAGAGAGAGTAGGGCAGAGGTTTGACGAACTTCAAGGGCTTTGAGTGAGGAGGAAGTGGGAGCTTGGGTGGGTTTATATAGGAAAGGTGAGAGAATTCTTTATTATTTAGGTTTGGGACCCCTTATATTAAAATAATCCAAACCACAAACCATCCCATGGTATTTGCCCATGGTTTTTGGAAAAGGAAAGAGGAAAACAATATTTTACAAGTCCAAGGTCCGAACTTATTAAAAAATTAGGGTTGCTTATGTGGAGGTGAGTCACACTCCCATGGAAATTAATTTAAAAAGGCAAAGTGTTGAATAAGTCTTGAGGGCTCCATTAATGCTTTGAAAAGTGAGTAAAACAAACCCAAAACCTCATTATTTTAATGATAAAAAACATATTGGCCGATCATAAGGATTATGGTATTTTATTACATCACCATTAGGTCATTATGATGTCATAAAACACATTATATATTTAAATGGTATTTAATTTTTACCCAAAAATTTGACTGTCTCAGAAAATTATGAAAAATTCACCGTTGGATAATTTCGACGTCCTAATTCCAAAAAGAATATTTATTTTATCTAAATAATTTTCTAAATATGTGATTTTTCACTTTTAAAATAAAAACCGACATTTATAAAAAATTCACGGGTTTTGACAGAAATGGTTTTCAAACCTTAATAAAAATTTTAATTGCATTCATAAAATTATAAGATCATTTATATTTAATAAAAATTAATTTAATATTAATAATAATATTTTATTAAAATAATATTTAATTCAAAAATCCTTTAATTTAATAAAATATAATTCTTAATTAAATAATAACTAAAAACACCGTTTGTACTTTAAAAACTAATTACAATGTATCAAAAATGACTAGAAATTATATTCATTATTATATAAAAAAATAATGTACATGAACATGGTGCTAATTATTTGTTACATAACCCCTTAAAATAGCCGCATAAGACCTAAGGGTAAGGTGTGCGATGGTGACAGACTCTTGGGGTTGCTCGGATAACATCGCTCGAGTGGTAATCTCTATAAACTTCCATTTTTCCCGTAGACGATCACGTTTGAGCTTGACTTGATGAAGCTCAGCTTGGGTTTGGTCAAGGGCAAAGCCCAAAGACGCCACCTCCTTTCCGAGCTCCGACAAATGGGCTTCGTAAGGGGCAATTCTACTGGATGAGGCCATCGCTTCCTTTGTCTGAGTAGAAAATTGGTTCGTTAAAGCCTTATATTTAAACTACCCAGATGATCACTGTTCAACGGCTATAAAAGTCACGGTCACAAATCTTAACGTTAAACTAAAGAAGTTGACATCTTATAACAACATTTTTTTTCATAAAGAAACATTTAACTGGATCAAGAGGGATTTTCCATTAATGAAATTTTGGGTCGTTACAGAAGTGCACCCTCAACATGATGAGGGTGTCGTCTCCAGGCGTTCGGCTTAGGTTCCTCGAACACAAGCAGTCAAGACAAACCACCAGAGGCGATGATCGGTCAACAGTGAGCAGGTTCTCATCTCTTCCATTTCCAGAGAAGTCCACCAACCTAACTTGGTGGAAAGCAATGAGTAGGCACACACACCCATCCATTTTAATTCCGCTGTCCAGCAGACTCGTTTGGCAGCAGCACGCCAATCCCGTCAGGAAATTACGACAGAGTACTATAGACATGAATATACACCTGTTTATAAATCATCATCTAGTCAGCAGGCTCGTCTGACTACATACGATGGATCCTGCCAACCCAATGTGTTGACAACTGGTAAACAAGCACATACACCTGCTTATACTCATCAATCCTACAAGCAGCCTCATCTGTCAGTATTGAAGGAAGCTCGTCAACCACGTTTGGCGGAGTGCAATCAGCATGCACATAGACCTACTAGTATTGATCAAGACCACCAACAGTCTCGTTTGGTTGCATTCGGAGAAGTCAGTCAGAAAGATCCGACGACAAACATAAGGTAGACTAAACTCTCTTCCGCCACACATGAGTACTGTTATAATTCACTGACATGAAAAATGAGGACAGGAGCAGGAACACACACCTAATCCAAGCACGGAATGGACGTATATCCCCGTTCCGGTAGCTGATGTCACCATGCACATTCTGTCAATGGTGAAAGAGTAGAAGAAAATCCCTTCTCATATTCTGGATGCCTTCTAGGATATTATAACAGCTTCAGTAGCATCTCAGGGAAAGACACATAAATCTATCCCTACCAGTGGAGTGACACATCAACAGTTCACTCCGGAATAGACACACACCTTTTTTCCAGTCCAAGAGGGTTGTGGGGAGTACTCCCCCATATCATACGGACAACCAAGTCAGGTAAAAACACTTGATTTGAGAGGAGAAAATCATCCTAATCTGATCATTTTTCTTGAGTAGGAAAATACACCTACCCATAATAACCACTTTCATCAACAAGTGGTTCCCAAATTGAGTAAGAAGGCATCTAAAAAGAACACCCATCCAGCACAGTCAAGAAATCAAGAGCCAATCTGTAACAAGGCCTTACTCGGTGCTATAGTTCTTGAAGACCTCTGACAATTATCTGTTGGAATTAAAGATTCTACTCCCTCATTTCCCAATAGTGGGAACATTAATTCCGAAGGTCTTCATCAAACACTTCCTCATGAAGGCTTGCTTCATTAAAATTCAGTCGATCTTGAAGTTTTATCTTCATATGAGAGCCAAAATAACCCTATGTGTGTTCAGAAGACCATGGAGAAAAATGTTTAATCTTTTGCTATAACCCATCATGGTGGTCCTCCCCATTATGATGAATTTAGCTGCAAAAGTCCTCTTTGTAGTTATAATGCACATTTCTAGAAAAATTCTCCAATGGACAATGTAGTGACGAGAAAGCCCTCTTATATTGAGGCACATGAAAATGTGAATCCAGTCATGTATGATGCTTTACCACTAGAAGGTGAAATACTTTCTCAATCATAAAATAGCCCGGGGTGTAGGTCATTCTCCGAACCACCCCTGATTCATGCATCTTCTAATTTGATCAATGAATTCTCTACCAGTCTTGTTGAATCTGATGAAGCAACAAGGAAGCTCCAGATTTGGTCTAATCAAGTAGAAGAATCTTCATTGAATGATAAAGAAGAAATAATGAATATGAGAAAAGAGTTGTCAAAAGTTGAAGTGCCAGTCATGTTTTGGCCTCTGGCTGATTCTCAGTATGACATTCTAGAGATGTTGACAGAAGATGGAATTCATGATATTTGTCTCAACATATGGAAAACTCTTTGTCAGTTGAAAAAGAAAATATTATCTTATGATGAATATGAAAATCATGTCAAGATAATAGAAGGTTCACAACACCAAATTGACTTGGCATCTCTCTCAGTTTCTCGATATCTGAAGGCTGAAAATCAATAGAGAGCCCTTCGGTATTCATGCCTTGGCGCACAAAGAAGATTGCGCCAGTTAATTTCCAATGCCCCATCTGGTATTCATATCAGGGTATGGGGTGCTCATGGAGCACTACATTTCACTATACTCTCCAGTTAGCAAAGTCTGCTGAAAATGGTCTCATGCAATGTTATTTCCCATGGTTGGCCACAGTCAATTGGCTTTGTTTGTAATCAAAGGCTTTCTCAAGAACATGTCTGAACTAGTTCTTCTCAAAATAAAGCATACAGATAACAAGTTGTTGAATTACTCCTTCATCAAGAAAAAAGAATATTGAAAATGCCTCTCGTTTGGAGAAATCACATTATCAAGTGAAAGAAGTGTCAGAAATCATCCAATGGTCTTTTGAGCCGGGTGATAAAAGTGGATACAGGTTGATGCATCCAGCTAATTTCCGGACTAAAGTCTGCAAGATCAGGATAGATTTCAAGAAAGTCTCAGATATATCATGTCAAGAACCACCCCATCTTGCCAGACTTGGGACTCTTTTAACACAACCCTCATAATAAAAAAATAGGGTCTGAGGAGTTGAGAAGGAACAGTAGGAATAGCCCCATTCCACCGGACTGGGGACTAATTCAAATCCTCAATCTCTCCTTCAGAGAAATTCAGTCTTCTCTCGATTAGGGAAGAAGCCTCAAGCGGAATGAAGAGCCGAATTATCAGGATATTCACTCCAAATAACGGTTCGTCAAGAAGTTCCTAAGGGATCAAATCAACAAAAGGTGATGTCTCATCAAAGAAATGGAGGAAGACAGTATCATATAAATGCTTATAGAAGGGATGCAATGTTTTATGAATCAATCAATGTCATCAATTATGTTGTTTCTAATCCACCAGATGAGGCTCACTCAGAGGGATCAGATGAAGAGATTCCTGCTCAAGAAGCTATACACACAGACACAAATGAAGAAGGTGTGCGTACATAAAATCAAAGGCTTACCCAGAATTTGGGTGTTCCTTCAAATAACCAATTTCCCCCTCTCCGAAAGGGATCTAATAAGGGGAAATGAAAGAATCAGGTTACATACCTTTCCTCTGGAGAAGGCCACTCGCTCTCATTAGAATAAATATTTTCACAAAAGGAGGAAGAAATGAAGGAATTAAGGGGGTTGAATGTAGAACTACTTCAGGGTAGTCTTCCTCTTAAGCGTGCTGGAGTCAGTTAGCTAAAGTAATTTGTTGCGGCTAATGATATGGATCAAGAATATCCTATTTTATCAGTGCACCCTTACAGGTCTAATCCTATAGGTCAAGTGCAACAAAAATCAGCGGTGCTACCATCAGTTGTAGTACCAGCCACCACATCTGTCCAAGCTCCAGTCATTGCACTTGTTCAGGTCCAAGCTCAACCAGATGTTTCTTAAAAGTTAATAACTACTATTGAGTCATTAAAAACTCGGTTGGAAGCTATGGAGGGAAATATTGCTCAAATTCAACCAGAAAAGAGAGCTTATCCTGAATAGGTTGATGTAATTCCTCCCCCATCAAATTTTGCAAGTACCACATTCCCAATATTTAATGGTTTGGGAGACCCAAAGAAACACTTAACACATTTTGTTTCTCATTGTGATCCTATGATGGGAACCCCTCAACAACAA
Organism: Viscum album; assembly: GCA_963277665.1. Lineage (NCBI taxonomy): Eukaryota > Viridiplantae > Streptophyta > Magnoliopsida > Santalales > Viscaceae > Viscum > Viscum album. Next base: position 18,513,887 of record OY728159.1, on the reverse strand, counting down.
GACGCTGTTAAGATCAGGTGTTTTGTACAGTCATTACAAGGGACTACTTTTGTCTAGTATACAAGCTTGCAATCCCGGTAAATTACCGGGTGGGAGGGTCTCTGTCAACGATTTCTTCTTCAATTCAGCTCAACTTTTCCAAATACAACAGTTTTTTATCTTAAAAATTGTATTACAAGGGAGAATTAAAGGGTTTCAGATTTCATTGTTCGCTGGAAGGGATTAACATATTCCCTAATCTTAGCACTCCCTCAAGAGGAATTGTTTCCAATCTGTGTGGAAAATTTGTGTGATGAATTACGCATGTCGTTGATCCCTGAGAAATACATAGGAGGGTTTAGAGACCTTACTTCAATCGCTGAATAGATTGAGGATTCTCTTATGAAGACTAAGGATAAAACTCATGTAATTCCATCAGCTCCAGGAAGTAGAATGGTTAAATCATAGACTGCTACAGTTATGCTTAAACAAGCACTTGTACCTGGTTCTACTTCAAAACCATCATCTTCTTGAAGGGCTCCACATCCTGAGCATCAACAACAAAGGCCGTTTCGTCAAGATGATCAAAGAGATCAAAGATGGAAACGATTCGAGGATTTGAAGAGAAAAGTTTACTCTTTCTGAAGTGAACAATTTTCTGGATACTTCATTTCGGCTCTGGAAAATAATTTGGTTCAATTGCCAAGGCCCAAAAGGCCGAACAAGGAAGAAGATGAAGACCATCCCAATTATTTCCCATTTCATCAGATGTTGGGGAATCCCATTCGGGAGTATTTTTTCTTCAAAGACCTCCTGCAAAAAATGGTTGAATCGGGGAAAGTCAAATTGAAAGGTTCTTCAGCTCAGGTAGCATGTTTTACTGCTACAAATCCAGGGGAAGAAGGCTAGTGGCAAGAAGATAAATGTAATAATATGCAGAAATATGATGATTGGATGGTCAGAAAAATGATCAACCAAACTCATATCATTTTGCGAACGCAATTGAAGAAACCAATTGTGTCTTCTTCCATGAATGCCTCAACAAGACCCTCTTTATTAGAGGGAAAATCCTCAAAGAAACAGCATAATTTGAAGAAATAAGAACAATCAGAAGAAGATGAGATCATTTCAAAGCCCGTGTTGTCTTTGACTTTGGAAGATTTTATGCCATCTACTTCGAAGCCATGGGCACTGCCCAAACAAACGGCACAGCCTAAATTGGCTAGTCAGATAGAGTCCCCATCGGATGAAGAGTTAATCTTCAGTTCTGTTAATATGATTCACTTAACAGATCCTTATGCCAGTCACAGTTTTTATTTTGATGATCCTGAGTTCCCTGTATCAAACAGAGGAATCAGAGGGGGTTCCAGAGGTTTGGGATATAGAGGAAGACTTGGATCTTTTAGTGTACACTATTCTAATTCTACCCCTACTAGAACTGTGTATGCGGCAGAAACTTGTTGCAGAGCCCTTCAATGGGATCAACAAGAACAAGAAAATTCTTCCACCAATAGCAGACTGAGTCCTGAAACAGTTATTCTAGAGGATCAGTTAGAAGTTACACCTTCTTCCTCTTAGCAAGTAAATAGACCTATTCGGTCTAATCTTATGAGGCCAAGAGTATTACCAACTCCTACCCCGATACAAGATGCATCAACATCCAAAGCATCAACTTTTAAGGCACCTGCTAAACCACATGTTCCTGTTGGGAAACGCAGACCTTTGGATCAAAAGTGTGATCTATTGAAACACTTGGCCCAGGTACTAGCCAAGTTATCAAATTTTTATGCCTTGAATTTATCAAAGGATCTTCGGGAGGCACTCATTGAGGCTTTGTCAAGTCCTCAGGAGATTGAAACTGAAATTGTCGCAGCTGAAGTCTACCATGTAGAGAATAATCATGCAGAATGCCATGCATTGATATCTTTCATAGATGAAGATGAATATGATGTCGTTCATGGACATATTAGACCTTTGTATTTATCTGGAAAGGTCAATGGTGTAGATATCAAGAGATCTTTCATTGATAATGGTTCATGAGTCAACCTCATACCCATTTGTACACTTCGTCGATTGGGCCTCAAGGAATCTAACTTATCTCCTTCTACTATGAATTTACAAGGATATGATAAAAATGAACAATAACCACTGGGTGAGATTACACTCAGAACTGAGTTTGGATATCTTGTATCCAATTTAGATTTCATGGTTATTGATCAAGACTCAGTCTTCAACATATTTCTTAGAAGACCTTGGCTAGATCAACATGCGACTATCCCTTCATCATATCATCAATGTCTCAAATATTGTTTCAATGGTCATGTTGGGACATTGTATGGTGATAAGGCCTCGTTCAAGACATGTGAATCTCAATACATTGAGGCAGAATTCTATCACATGAAGGGAAAGGAGAAATACACAACAAGGGGGATTACCAAAGTTAATGCTCCATATGGTTTGAAAAAGATTTCAGTAAACCCATTTACACATGTGAGTACAGATTATGTGTTTCCTATCATTCAAATTGATGAGATAGACCCAAATCAAAATACTCTTATGGAAACTTCCATAATGTTAATTATAGAAATCAAGCTAGACAACATGGGAGAAATTGGTGATTCACCAAGCAATGATGAAAGCTCAAATGGGGATGTCTTCATTTCATCTGATGAAATCCAACAAGTCTATACTTCACCAACCAGGCCAGAAGAAGTTATAGAAATTCTATAGGTGAACGATGATGTTGATTCTCAATCCATCATCTCCTATATATTACCCAAGGAAGACCCTTCATCATCAATCGGTTCAGAAATGGAAGCTTCTTCTTCAGGATGTTCAAATTTTAATATCTCTTATGATTATGGAAATTCTACTTCATCATCTAATATGCAAGTAAAAACAGAAGAAATAACACATGTTGAGGAAGAATAAGAGGAAGTTCTTAGGGATGCTCCTCCAGTATTTGAAGAGGGTATCTCTACCACTGTGGATGAACTCAGAGAAATAAATCTGGGTACAAAAGAAGATCCACGACCCACTTTAATTAGTGCGACCATGACTCTTGAAGATCAAGAGATGTATATTTCTTTTTTAAAGAAAAATCGAGATATATTTGCTTGGAACTATACAGAGATGCCAGGTCTTGATCCAGATGTTGATGCTCATTGTTTGGGTTTTCCAGAAGAAAATCGAGGATTCAAACAAACCGCTAGAAGAACACACCCAAACTATGCTTCCAAAATTGAAGCTGAAGTGGATAATCTTATCAAAGAGAACGTCATCATAGAAGTTCAATATCCTAAATGGTTGTCTAATATTTTCCCTGTGATGAAGAAGAATGTAAAAATTAGAGTTTTCATTGATTTCAGAGATCTTAATCGGCATTGTCCTAAGGATGATTTTACATTTCCGATCACAAAACTCTTAATTGATGCAACGGCAGGCTATGAAGCACTTTCCTTCATGGATGGATATTCCGGATATAATCAAATCTGAATGGCTCTAGAAGATGAAGAATCTACAGCCTTCAGAGCCCCTCAGGGTGTGTTCTGCTATCAGGTAATTCCCTTTGGACTAAAGAATGCAGGTGCAACATATCAGTGTGCTATGCATCGTATCTTCAAACCCTTTTTAGGGAAGTTTTTTGAATGTTATGTGGACGATTTGGTGGTTAAATCCAGGAAATGTTCTAATCACTTGGTTGATTTGGAAGTCATATTCCACAAACTTCGGCAATATAATTTGAAGATGAGACCCTTAAAATGTGCTTTTGGGGTAACCTTAGGAAAATTTCTCGGCTTTGTTGTATGCCATCTTGGTATTGAAGTCGATCCTAAGAAGAAAAATTCAATCCTTGGTATGTCACCTCCTCGAAATTTGAAATAATTTAGAGGAATTCAAGGAAACTTAGCCTATATTCGACATTTCATCGCCAATTTGGCAAGCAAAAGTTTACCATTCACCAAGTTGATGAAGAAGGGAGTCACTTACCAATGGACTGAAGAATGTCAAGAATCATTCAATGTTTTCAAGAAGTATCTCTTGAGTCCACTGATATTAATGCCACATGTTGAAGGAAGACCACTTATCCTCTATGTGACAACTTTAGAGTGATCATTCGGTGTCTTTCTTGCTCAGAAGAATGATGTTGGGAATGAAAATAGGCTCTATTATCTCATTCAGACTATTCTTGAATCATAAACCCGGTATTCAAATATTTAGAAGTGCTAACTAGCATTAATTTTTGAAGTTCATAAGTTGAGACACTACCTATAAAATCACGAGGTCAAATTGGTATCTCGCAATAACCCTCTCAAATTCATCCTTAGCTTTCCAATGCTTACAGGACGTCTGGCAAGGTGGGATGTTATTTTATAGCAATTTGATATTCATTATGTGTCTCAAAAGGCAATAAAGGGCCAAGCTCTAGCTGATTACCTTGTTGAGCACCCTTAAATGGAATATACATCTCTAAATAATTAACTTCCTGATGAAGAAGTCTTCTTTATTCAAGATAATCTTCAAATATGGGAAATGTACTTTGACTGAGCTTCCAGAAGTCCAACAGGGAGGAAAATGGAAAATCCGAAATTCAACAAAGTTTGGTAAGGAATTGTGCTCATTTCTCCAGAAAAGGAAGTGTTACCCTATTCCTTCTCATTGTTGGGAGGTGGTACAAATAATGAAGCGGAATACCAAGATCTTATCGTAGGATTAGAGTTGTCACTTCAAGCGCAAGTGAATCACTTAAAGGTGAAAGGTGATTCAGACCTGGTAATCAAACAAGTCAATGGGGATTACGCAATCAGAAAAGAAGAACTAATCCCTTTGTATGATTACGTCAGAGAGTTAATGGTAGAATTCCTTTCAGAACCGACATTTTCTTATGTCCTGAGATCACAAAATGCCCAAGCTGATGCACTGGCTAATATAGCCATAGCTCTGGCAGATCCAAATCGGGACGAGTCAATCATCAGTATTTCCCATCGTTGTACAATTTCACCTTATATTCAAACTATAACATAGGAAATCAATGAAATTAGTCACATTCCTGAACCATATGGTCATAATACATGATGGATGACACCTATCAGGGAATATATTCAAAATGGAACACTTACACCTGATAGAGTTGGGAAAGAACAAATCCGGCAACGTGTGGTCAATTTTCCTCTTTATGACAGCCCAGATCACCTAGAGAAAATTCTCTAAAAAAGAGGTTTTGATGGAATTATCTTCAGATGCATTGAAGGGGAAGAGATAATGGTTGTCAGGAAATAAGTGCATGCATGAGTCTGTGGTGCCCACCAGTCTGGACATAGACTATCTGATCAAATTCGAAGGCTTGGATATTTTCCGCCTTCAATGATACAAGATTGTGTTCATTTCACAAAGAAGTGTCATTCTTTCCAAGTACATGACAACTTCATTCATCATCCCCCAGAGTTGCTTCATACAACTAAATACTCGTGGCCATTTGCCACATGGGGAATAGATGTAGTGGGACCTTATCCTTCAGCTGCATCCAAGCAGTTTAAGTTCATTCTTACTGCTGATGACTTCTTTTACAAATGGGCAGAGGCAATACCCCTCAAAGAATTTAGTTCTAAATTCATTTTTAGCTTCATCAAGTCTAACATCATTACCAGATTTGGTGTCCCTCATATCATATTGACAGAAAATGGCACTAACTTCTGTTCATCCGAGGTGAGGTAGTTGTATCAAGAATACAACATCAAATCCAACCATTCCTCTCGGTATCATGCACCAGCCAATGGCTAGATAAAAGACTTCATCAAGATTCTTTCAAATATACTACAAAAGATGGTGGATAAAGATAAGAAATCATGGCCTGATAAACTATTTCATGCTTTATGGGCTTATCGAACCACCACCCACACTACAACGTGGTCAACTCCATATTCACTGGTATATGGAACAGAAGCAGTCTTTCCCATTGAGTTTCAATTACCTTCACTCAGAGTATCCATTTGTAATCATTCATCTACAGATGAACAATCTCATAAGTGATTGGATGAATTGGAACGATTAGATGAGAAAAGATTGTGCACCCTGCATCACTTGGAAGTCTATTAGAATCGAATAGCACAAGCTTTCAACAAAAAAGTTCGTCTTCATTCATTCGTTCAGGGAGAATTGGTATTACTTCTCATAACTCCAATGATACCAGGAAAGAAACTTCCCAAGCTTGAGCCAAAATGGAAAGGACCTTACTCAATACATAAGGTCTACTCTAATGGAGCTTATTCTTTAATCTCAATGGATAGAGAACTCATCACGACTCCAACCAATGCCATATTTTTTAAGAAGTATTTTGTATAAACACAAAATACACCATCAACGGTCCATGCATACGACCTTAAACTATTTGCATTTCTCTAGTCCAACATGACATTAAACTGTGTTGTCCTTGCTGCAAGACTTTAAACTGCATAGTCCCTTATGTCCAGAAAGATGTTAAACTACATAATTGTCATCCTTGCTATATGACGTTAAACTATACAGCCTTCTTAAGTCCTTACTGCATGAATTCAAACTGCACAGTCCCTTCTTCGTCCAACATGATGTTAAACTGTGACGTCCTAGCTACATGATGCTAAACTGTATATAAGTCCCTTATATCCAACATGACGTTAAATTATGCCATCGTCCAACATGACGTTAAACTGTGAAAAAATCCCTAATACGTCCAACATGACGTTAAGTTGTTCCTTCTTAAGTCCCTACTGCATGAATTCAAACTGCACATTCCCTTCTTCATCCAACATGACGGTAAACTGTGATGTCCTATCTACATGACGCTAAACTATACATAAGTCCCTTACGTCCAAAATGACATTAAACTGTGTTCTCTCTTGTCATTACTGCATGACATTAAACTGCACAGTCCCCCTTTTCGTCCAACATGAAATTAAACTGTATTTTCCCCATCATCATAGCTACAAGACGCTAAACTGTACAACACCCTTATTTTTCAACATGACGTTAAACTGTATCCCTATAATACGTCCTACATGATGTTAAATTGTATTTTGTCTCTGCTACATGACATTAAACTGTGCAGTACCAAAAGTTCTCACTGCAAGAATTTAAACTCCATAGTCCCTTCATATGTCCTACATGATGTTAAACTGTGCATCGTTAAGGTTGTTTCTACCTCTTGTTTCTCACACCAAGTATGACTCACGTGATATTAGAGTAAACTTCAACCATAACACCATCTCTGGGCTGCTAACCATGCGTAAGTCCCAACACCATTTTTTAGGTCGTTGTCCCCAAGAACAACTCGATCACTAATTCATTCTTTAAATGATCTATGCGGACTTTGATCCTTGCCTTCTAGGCTGGGTACATAGGCAACCTCACAAGGTTCAAGCCCAAAACCAATCCCTTCACATCGGTTCAGTTCCATCTCATTTGATGTTGGTTCGTGAATCCACCTCCAGAATCAATATCTTTACATTGTTTCACCTTTGTCCTTGCTATATAACGTTAAACTATACAACATTTTTTTTCCTGTATGAAAATAAACTACAATATTCATTGATGCCCTTACCAGAGAGGGAATCACTATTTACATTGATCTCCAAACATTTTATATTCAAAATACTATGTGCATACATGGAAATGACTAAGCCTTTTATCTTTATCAAACCATCATTGCACTAAAGTCCCCTTTCACCCTTCACATGTACGTACCAAATTTGTATAGAGGGTATTTATAGAACTACGTGGGCTTGATTCCCATCATTATGGGATACGTAGGAACGTTTGAGTGGCCCTTTAATCCAGCCACAAGTCTTTTGGGCCTAACCTCAAATTCCACTTTCAGTCCCCTGGCTGAAAAGTCCTTGTGAAAACACACACTGTGTATTCATTATTATGGTCCGAGCTCTAGGACCCTAAACTAAGATCTCTCATACTTTCGTCCCACACTACTTTAAAATATATTTCAAGAACTACGTATGACTTGATTCCCATATTTATGGGATACGTACTGAAGTCCAACATTTCAATTCAAGACCCAGCCACAACATGATTATGGTTAGCATTGATCTATGTATCTTTATATACATTGGACAATACCCATTTTTATGTGTCATAATCCTAACCTTAAATATTTCCAGATATTCATAACCCTTTTCTCGACTTCGGGTCACAAGATGTCCAATTTCTGAGAGTTCTTTTTCCTTACTATGCATCGCGTGCCCTTAGGTGGCCTTGCATAAGTAGTCTACATAACAGACCTTTCAGCCAAAAGATACTATTATTTGACTATGCAGTCAATGTCTTTACGTGTCCCGGCATAATTCAACCCCCTAATGGGTTTGTTAAATAATGGTAACTTCATTCTTGGTAAGAAAACATCTTTTTTCCTTATTGGTATTAATTATAATATATAGGTATTCGCAAAAATATCCATCCTTAACATATTTTTCGCATATTATTTTTCATGATCTGAAAGTATTCAAGTCTATGGTTTATATTTCTCTTCCCTGCACTTGGGTCAAACCTTCGTAAGAGTGACATTCATCCAGTTCTTAGAAAATATTTTTTGGAAATATCCTCTCCATATTCAAGTACATATTTCCATATAGAAAACTCTATGATTTGGAAAATTTGGATCTCCATAAACTTCCATTGGATTTTTAGCAGTAGAAAAGTAAATTTCTGAGATTTCTTTTTCCTGACTATGCAGCATGTGCCCTTAGGCGGCCTTGCATAAGTAGTCTACATAACAGAACTATCATAAAAAAGATTCTATTATTTGACTATGCATCCAATGACCTTAGGAGGCCCTACATAATTCAACCCCCTAACAGGTTTGTTAAATAGTGGTAACTTCATTCTTGGGAACTACTTCTTCTAATGGATTTTTGGCCTTTTTTCATGTCATTCCTCAGATTCAAAATTTCTTAAGTCGTCGTTTACATATTTTCCCTCATACTTGAGTGTGGTAATATGTTTTTAGACAAATTGTCAAGGAATTGAGTCAATTTTAATCCAGTCGATCAAATATATTTCGACCTTAAACATTAGCCTTTTTAGTACAACATGCATGAATTTAAACTTCCATTTTTCTTGTTTTATTCTCACCTCAGAGTCAAATCCTCTTTTCTATCCGGATACAACTCTGAGGTGAGACTTTTGTTGATGCTCTATTCCTCACAAAGTCCAAATAATTACCAAAGGGGAATACCTTAAACAAAAACAAGGTCACCCTTTGAAGAAACGTCAAATTTTACAAAATATAAATCCCATAGCCATTTTGGATTAAGGCGCCCAAGTCACTTGCACGCCAGATGTATGGTGCGCAAGTCACTTGAGTGCTCAACCTTGAAATTCACCCAGGGTCTTCACCAGCCTATAAATACCCCATTTGGGCCCCCCTTTAATGAAACGGAAAAATTCCAAAAGTCAGATTTAAGCTCTGGTTTCCCTAGTCTCTGCTTGAATTCTTCTGGTCACTTCTAAATGAATTTCTTACCTAGAATGGAAGATCTAAATAGCGGAAACAAGTCCTAAGTCTTGAAACTCAATAATACTTGCGCGCCTAAGTGGTCATCCCTTAAGGGAAATGTCAACAGTTGTGCACCGCCTAACTCCTTCAACAGAACTTGCGTACCACCCACTTGGAAGCCCCTATGGATAATACTAAGGGCTTGAGCCATGTCTCACCCAAGTATTACCTTAAGGATTGGTCGTCGCGCAAGTACACATGTGTCGCGAAGGTACACCTACATGACCAATACTTGCACGCCCAACCAAGAATTGTGCACTCGACCAGGACTTGGGCACCCACGGAGGACGTGCACGCCCCTCTCTTTTTGGGTGCCCTTCCTACCCATTTCACCTCTTTTAGGCCTATCCACCTCTCCTATTCAAGATTCAGCCTTTAGACCCCTCTTCAAAACCATTTATGACATGGTTCCTTTGTTGGATTCCTTATCTTAATATAATTCTGTGTAACATCTCTAAAAACATAGTGATTTACACATATTTATGTCACTAAGGTCAGATATTTCATTCATTAAACCTCATCCTTTAAATATGAGAGAATCCTTAACCTAGGTATCCTCTTTAGAAGTAAGCCCCAGTCTAAGTTCTCTAAATATGGGCATCCTCCTTAGAATTAAGCCTCAGCCATAATTCCTTTAACCTGGGCTTCCTTTTAACAACTAATCCCAAGTCTTCAAGTTCCCTTAATCTGGGCATCCACCTTAGGAGTAAGCCCCATGTTCCCAAATATGGGCATCCTCCTTAGGAGTAAGCCCCAAATTCCAATTTCTCTTAACCTAGGCCTCTTTTTTCAGGAGTAAGCCCCAGTCATAAATCCTCTAACTTGGGCCTCCTTTTCATGAGTATTCCCTAGTTCTCAAGTCCCTTTAACCTAGGCCTCCTTCTCAGGAATAATCCCCAGTCATAATTTCTCTTAACCAGTCTTAATTTATTTTGATTTGGGCATCCTCCTCAGGAGTAATCCCTAGGTCCCCTCCTAATTTGGGCATCTTCCTCAGGATTGAGCCCCAAGTTAGAGTATCCAATTGTCCATAAAAGTACATATACCTTTATAGACCATGTTCCCAGGTTTATTCCCTGAAGTAAATCCTAATATTCATCTATTTGGGAAGTCGTACATAATCCCCCCATCATTTCTTATGATTTCATCTTTCATTGCACAATTTTCTGGTTTTACCAATACCTCTTGTTTCTCACACCGACCATGACTCACGTGAGCTTAGAGCGTAAAAGTAATTATGACATCTTTCTTTGAGCCATCAATCATACATAAACATCATACTCCCTTACTCGAACTAAGTGGGTTATGATTCCTTTTCCAAAACAAAGGATGCGTAGGTAGCCCATATACGGGTATGATCCCAACTCCAAAATAATCCATGTCCTTCTTAATGACAATAAACTTCAAGTTCCCCACTGAGTGGCTTTAAAACTAGTATGGTTATCATAATGACCAAGATATTTCTATATAATTTTTCGAAGGATACCATTGACTAAGAATCTCTAAACAAATACAGATGATTCTCTATCGATGAAGAACCTTGAATACATATAAAAGATTCCTTAAATTTCTTACATATCAATCATTGATTGTCAGATCTAAAGGAAAGCTCATTTTATACTTGGTAATTTAATAAGGATTCTTGAACATAACTTAAATATATAAAGAGAGTCCTGCAGTAGATAATAATTCCCCTAAAAAAGGTGTGATGAGTCCGACCTCCCATCGTCTCGACCAATGCAAATTATTAAGCCTTATCAGATCACAACTAATGAGAAGCTACCTTTGGAAAGTAGGTCCAAATGGATATAGAATCATTGGATGTTTCTGGTTCTACGAACAAACCCGTTGAAAACCACTTGGAATGTTTGAACCTTAAATCAACGAGGTCATCCCCATTTCCAGAGGAAACAATAGTATAATATTTATAATAGTAAACATATAGTTTCAGTATTCAAATGAATGAGTTATAAAAGAGTAAAAGTTTAATAATGATTTTAAAAAAATATTTATTTATAATTTAATCAAAGTATATAAATAAAATTTAATTACAAAACAATTGAAAAAAATTAAGAATAGTAATTATACTAAATATTTGTCTTAAGCTTCTAGATTTCCCAATTCAAATTTCATTTTCTAAAATTTAAAAGAATATGTGCTTTTTGTGAAAATCTCAGCTAACTATTTCTTATTAGGCACAAATTCTAAACATATATCACCTTTATTTACACTATCCACAAAAAAATAAATATAACATCTATGTGTTTAGTTCTATAGTGTTGAAGTTGGTTTTTAGTAAACAAAATAGCACTTGATTAATCACAATAGATAGGAATTTTATCAAAAATGATATTAAAATCATGCAATGATTGTTTAATCCATATAATATATTAATAGAAACTTGCATCAATAATATATTCATCCTATACTATTGAAATTGCTTCTAAAATTTGTTTCATAGAACACCATGAAATTTAAAAAAAATAAACAAATTGACAGATACTTGTACTGCTTTTCTAATCAAATCTGCAACCTACAAAGTCAGAATCTGAGTAAGATAGTAAATCAAAATATATCATTAGAATATAAAAATCTTGTATAAACACTACCCTTGATATATCTAATTAATCTTTTAATAGATTTAATGTGACTTTATTTGGGGTTTGACTAAAACATAACATAGAAGAAAACTGAGAACGTGATTTTTGGTCTAGAAGTAGTGAGATACAATAAGTTGTCTATCATTCATCTATGAAATTTAATATCAACTTAATTTCCATATATGTATAGGTATAATTTGGAATTAGTGCTCATTAATGTTTTCATATACTTACTAGAATCAATTCTAAACCTTTTTTTAATTTCTTTTGCATATTTATCTTGAGTTACAAAAATAACATCCTTTCCTTGATGAATTTGTAAACCAAGGAAAAATTTTAGTTCTCCCATTAATCACATGTTAAATTCACTTGTCATTAATTTAGAAAAAAAATTACAAAGGTAATCATTTTTTTATCTAAATATTATATCATCAACATCTATCTGTATAATATATATATCATTTGAAATTATTTTTATAAACAAGGTTGGATCAACCTTACCTTTTTTAAAATCATTTTTTTAAAAAAAATTGTTCTTTAATACCAATATCTTAGAGCTTATTTAATACCATACAAGGTTTTATTTATTTTAAACAAACAATTTCTAAAATTTTCAATTTCAAATCTAGGGGGTTGTCTAACATGGACTTCCTCTAAAATAATTCGATTTAAAAATGCACTTTTTTCATCTATTTGAAATAATTTGCTATTTTGAAACTATAAAAGGATAATAGAATTATAATTTCTTCCATTATATCAATAGGAGAAAAAATATATTCAATGTTAATTCCCAATTCCTTGGAATAAGCATGAGATACTCAGTTTTGCTTTATTTTTAAATATTAATCTCGATTTATCAAGTTTATAATGAAAAATTCATTTATTTTATAAAATAGGTTTATCTTTTAAAACAAAAATAATTACCACAATTAATTCATTTTAAATTTATTTAATGAGTCATTTATATTATTAATCCAATTTGAATAAATTAATTCATTTTCAACATTGACAAGAATAAAATTAGTAACAAAAGTAGAGTTTTCACATAAAAGTAAAATAGATTTTATGGTTTGAATAATAGATTCTACAATACCAATTACTTTTTCAATAGAATGGTATTTAAGAGTTTTACCTTCCTTTTGATCAGTTTTAGAAGAGATATTATCCCCATTAACTAATGCATTATCGTAATCTTGGTCATTATCTTCACCAAGAGTGAATCCTCTAAATTCATTATATTCTTTTTCTGATTCTGAATCTGGTTTATAAGAAATATTTTCATTAAACATAACAGGCACAGATTCTTCAACAACTAAATTTTTCTTATTTAAAAATAAATAATTTTTTATTGGATTGGAATATGTTAAAATTATCCCTTCACTTGATTTAAAATCATTTTTTTCTAAATTAAATTTTTTATTTAAGATACATGCTTTAAATCCAATGACACTAAAATAAACAACTTTAGGTTTAAACCCCTTGAAAATTTCATCAGTTATCTTATTTATAAAAGGAATAATAGAAAATATATTTAAAATATGGTAATATTTATTTACATATTCTACCCAAAAATATTTAGGCACATGAAATTTGATTAGCATTGACCTATCCATTTCTTGAATAGATCAATTATTTCTTTCTACCACACCATTGTATTATATTATCCTACAAGATGAGAAATAATATTTATATCCATTTGATTCACAAAATTTTTCAAAATATAGATTAAAAAATTTACCACCTCTATCACTTCATATATAATTGAATGATATAATATTGAAATTTTTAATAATCTTACAAAAAGAACAAAATGTGTATAAAGTTTCATTTTTATTTGATAAGAAATAAGGCCATAAGATTCTACTGTAACCATCTAATATTAAAAATAATATACTTATTACCACCAAAACTAATAGGTTGTACAGGTCCATAAAATTCAATATGTATAGTTATAATCATCTTGGAGTACTAACATCATTTATATATTTAAAACTTTCTTTGTGTTGCTTACCTTTCAAACAGCAATTGCACATGAAGTACTTACTTGAATGTAACTTGGGAAATTTCAGAACATATTCATTCTTCGAGAGTTTGTACAATATTCTAAAATTTTTAGGCCCAATAATCCTATATATAGAATGTCATTTTCTTTTACAACATTTAAACACTTAAAATTCAGTTTTCTTATAACATAAAAATAAATAGATTATACATTTTCTTTTATATTTACATAAAATAAAACTGATTTATTTTTTGTAATATTATATTTATCATTTTCAAATATAAAACTTAATTAATAATCACATAATTGTGATATACTTATAATATTATTTTTTAAACCAAGTACATATAATACTTCTAAAATAATAACTATTTTAGAAAAACCAACATCACTTCTACCTTTAATCTGACCTTTAGAATTGTATCCAAATGTGACAAGGCCAGCATCACATGAATTAAATGATAGAAATTTTGAAATTTCACCTTCCATTTTATTTGGGAATCCAACATGCAAGTACCATTAGTCATTGATACTTTTGAGGTAGATTTCAAGAAATTATTCAATCAAACAAACTATTTTGTTACTCGTGCTAACTTTGTTCCAACTAGATTAGTAACAAAAAACTTTTCCACCAAAATTTATTTAAACAATTTATTATTGGGATGAATAGAAAATAAATCTCTATTAATGAATGTTTTATAATTCTTAAATGATTGTAAATCTCAGTGAACAATGATTATTATAAATCCCATTTAATTTTGTATTTAAAATAAGTTACATTGGAAATTATTCCTTTTCAAATTTTAACAAAGTTAGTTTTTTTTAAAATTTGTAATAAACAACTATATCTAAAACCATTTTTATTTTTGTTTAGTTTCATTAAAGACATCATTTTATCATATTTTTCTTTACCGTTTAAAAAATTGGATAAATCTTTTTTTAGATTAACAACACCATGTTTTCAAAACCATATCATATTTTTGAATAGTTTCTAAATCTTTATAAATTTTTTCATTGGATCCAAAATATGTGATTATTATTTGTTTTGTTTTCTTGATTTAGTTTCATACATTAATTTTAATCTTTACATAGATCATCAAAAAAATTAAATATTATACATTGATCTTCATCATTTACTACTATAATGATTTTAACCCTTTTATTTTTATCTTTTCGTTTTAGAAATTATGAATTATAACCCTATTTAGATTTATTATTCTGGTAAACATATATTTTTATATTTTCACAATACTTTTTAAATTTATCATTTTCATTAATCAAATTCTTATAATTAATTTCTAATTCAATATACTTTTAAATTATCCTGACCCCATATCTTTTTAATTCTTCGTTATCTTTAAAAAATTAACTTAGGGATTCGTAGAATCAGAATCATAGCATGAATTAGAAAAAAATAGTTATATTTATACTTGAATAATTATGATAAAAATTTGAAGGAGTTATTAATTTATTAAAGAGTGAAACATTTAACTCACTAAATACCCACTAGGGAAAGATTCTATGTCTCATGTTCACTTCCAAAATCACCAATTGAGTCATAACTCTCTATGTAGTCCCAACCTCTAAGCAAAATCTGTGTTTATTTTATTCGTTTTTCTTTTTTTATTTGGATATTTTATTTTGGGGTAGTAATTCATTATGTGACCTTTATCCATTCACTCATAACATGTAAATTATAAAATACCATTATTGTTTCTGATATTACCTTTCTTATAGTCCCTTATGGATTACCTATATAACTACTTCTCTAAACCTTTTTTTCTTCATGAACTTGAAAAAAATTGTACTAAATATATCCATATACTTTTTAATTTCTAGTAACTCATATTCTGAGGTGTTTGAGGTATAAATAACATTGTATTTAAATGTAAAACATTTTCTTTTAGTATATTATTCATCAAAAATATTTTTCAGTTCTAACTCATACTACAGTAGAGAGCCTATTCATTCATCAGAAGTATAATCCTTAAAATTATTACTCCCATAAATTGACACATTCTTTTACTTCCTTATTTTTAGAAGATCTTTTGGTGCACTCTTCACATGAGCTATGTTTTCTAGAACTTCTCCAAGAGAAATTATACTATTAGTTATACTAGTAAATCAATGGATTATCTGCTTTATTGATTCTTCATATCCTATATTAAAGTCCTAGTATTCTTCTTGGAGCATTCCTATTTTGGTTATCTTGATATATTTAATACCATAATAAGTCATTTGAAGTATCCTCTATATATCATGTGTTGTCTTATAAGCTGAAACTTTTATATAGACACATATACTTATATCACAATTCAATTTTTTTAATTTTATAATTCAAAACATATTTTATCATTTCATTACCTACTAGTGTATCAGGATGAACTTTGGGTAGCTCATTTGTATTATCCTTGATATTCTAATAATTCACACTAATTTTTTTCAAGTATAATTCTATTCTTCCTTTCTAGTGGCCCTAGTAACTTCCATTAAAGAACGAGAGTTTTGTGGAATCCATCCATTGTTTTAATTTACACCTTACATTATAAAATGAATATTATTATTGTGATCCTTATACTGTTAAATATACAATATCATGTCAGTATATAGTTAGAAACAAGCAACCTAAATAATCAGAGAGGTGAACTATCCTTTAAGGAGGGTCATATTTTCTAATACAATTTTTTTTTCATCGGAATAGAACAACTTGAAAACCAAGCCTATTAGAGACCTTCTCTAATGCCAATTTTTTTATTGATAGTGATGTAAATTATAACTAGGGGTTAATATGTTTTTTAAAATGTTAAAGAAAAATAATCATAGATTATAAAATAAAAGATATGTACTGAGTATAGTATTTTTGAAATGAGGTGTAGTTGAATTAATATGAAATAAAAAAAATATTTATAGTGGTTCAGATCAAAAAGATCATAGTCCAATACTCAACTTCCTCTACTCCTTGAGTATTTTAGTACCCACTAATATCCTCACTTTTAAAGGTGTGAGAACCATGTTACAAACCATGCCTATTACAAGAAACTTTAGGTGCAACTGATATTTTTATTGGAGACTCAACCTGGTCGGATTACCTGAATTCTAATCAGGAGTCACAACCCAAACTTCCTTTTAGGAGGTGGAATAACCACATGATGTAGGACTTTATTTTTATTAGAAAAAACATAAACCATAATTAGAGAAATAAAAATAAAAGTAAAAATATTACAAAGAATAAAAAAATACATAAAAATTAGGATATGATAATAAATTTCAAATATGTTAAAGATTGATGATCATTGATCCCTTAAATGGAACAATTTAAAAGTTATAGTTCTTCTATGATCACATCCAGAGTATATAATTTATAGAATTTTCTGGAGAAAAATAGTAGAAATAAGAATTTTCAAAGGTGCATCATAAGAATTATATTGAATGATCTATAATGGAATTGTTTTATTCCTTGAGTATGTCTCTTGGATAATTACGACAATGATATTATAGGAATTTGTATATGTACAATAACTTTATGACACTTGTTAGAGTATTATAATAAAATAATTTGGCTATAACCATTGTTTTTTAAATTTTTTCTGAAAAAACAGAGTACAATTCGGCTATATATTTATTCATATAATGTAAAAAACAATTAAAATATTAATTGTAACAATTTTATACAAATTATATTTAAAAAATATTTAAAATATAAATATAATCTTATAGAATATTAATATAGTAAAATGTTTTAAAAATAGATCATTTTACGAATTTCAACCTATATATATATATATATATTTACATAAAATATTCTAGAAATTAAATTTAACTCATCATATAATAATATTTAAACAGAATATACTACAAAATTTAACACAGAATTTAAGTTAATATAATCAATTAAAAAATTAAAGAAAAACATTAAAATCAAATTTTTTGAACTAATGGTGGATATAAATTATTTAGTGGTATATTTCCCCTACAATCGCTGGTGCAGATCCTCCAATTAAATAGAGAATGGAGGCTTGATTATGCTACATGTTAAATAGAGAGAGATATATTATTCTTCTACTGGTGGAAGCAATTGATCTACCATTAGTATTTCAATAGTTAAAAAATAGAGAATGTATACCATTTCTCATAGAAACATAAAAATAAAAAGTTACAAATAAAAATAAGTCTACTTCTATGTGACTATGAAACCTGAAAGAATATAACATCTCCTATGGATCTTCAAGAGGATTCTATTATGCATAAAAATTTGATGGATCCTTTTTCAATGTTTCTGAACAACTGAAGTAAGTGCTAACACTGATAATTTACAATGGTGGCAGATGATCTATCATTGGATAAATTCCAAAATTGGAAGTATTTATAAGAACACCCACTAGGAATGAAGAAATAGGTTCTAATAAAAACATAATAAAAGAATAAGGAAGCTACTGTAATGCCCTGCCAAATCAGTTTGATGGTACTATCACTAGATTTCCAATTTTAGAAAAAAAAAATGAAGTTATCGGTGAAATAAATGATCTACCATTGGATGTCTAAATATTGAAAATATATAATGGTGTCGGGAATACTATTAGTGTAAAATTGATCCCCTGTTGAGAAATAGTGCTACAGTCAAAGTCCAATGGTAGACCGTTGAGGGATGACAGTTCCACCATTGTAAGAAAAAAGGTTCACTAGGATGAACGGTACTTCTGTTGATGAATGAAATATAGTTGAACATGAAATAATCATAAAGATAGTGAGATATTGTAATATCAAAGAATAATAAATTGATCTACTTTTGTGCAACTATGAAACCTGAAAGAAAATAAGAGATCCTATAGATCTTCAAGAAGCTTCTATCAAGCATAAAAAAAATTAAGGTGCCTTTTTTCATGCTACTGAACAACTGAAGTAAGTTCTACCACTGAAAATTTCCAATGGTGGAAGATGATCTATCATTGGATAAATTCCAACATTTTCTGAATTTATAAGAACACCCACTAGGAATGAATAAATAGGTTCCAATCAAAACATAATAAAAGAATAAGGAAGATACTGAAAAGCCCTTCCAAATCATCTTGAAGATACTATCACCATATTTCCAATTTTAGAAAAAAAATGAAGTTATCGGTGAAATAAATGATCTACCATTGGATGTATAATGGATGAAAATATAGAATGGTGTCGGGACTACTGTTAGTGGAAAATTGATCCCCTGTTGAGAAACAGTGCTACAGTCAAGGTCCAACAGTAGAATGTTGAGGGATGATATTTCCACCATTGTATGAAATATAGTTCACTATGATGAATGGTAAATCCGTTGCTGAATGAACTATAGTCAAACATGAAATTAGAATAAGTTAGTGAGACATTGTAATACCAAATAAGAATAAATTGAGATACTTTTTTCTCAAAAAAAGATGCAAGAAAAAGATATCAATAATAAATGAGACAAACTTGTGAGTTTACATGTTTCAGATGCTCTCTAAGATTCATTAGAGACTATAAGACTTTTTTAGTGTTCTAAATAATGACATATACTAAAAGAAAAATATGAAAATAATTCTAAAGTATGAAACACATGATGATAAATAAAACATGCGAGAATGAAAGAAGATTGAATGGATGAGAAACATTTGATCTGATGTTCGATGATGTACCTTTGTTTTTTAACTCAAATGAGTAGTTTAGTAGCTTCAACATACCATATTGGAAATTTTTTAGTGTGATCCAGTGTTATAACAAAGTGTTCCATCTGATCCTCAAGCTTTCAGTGGGGGATCAACACATGCACCCCACTACTCAAACACACGTGCCTTATGGATGGGCCAGCAGGATACCAATCCCAATCTATGCACCTAATAGGTGCACTCTATAGACCTTATACATGGTCATTCCAATAAAAGGAATGCACTATGAACAATTAACCACCCTTGCTTCCAAGTGGGATACCAAAGCAGGCTCTCCCATTGGGTTGACCCATTGGGTCCCCTTTGTGTGGTCGAGGGAAATCCTAGGTGACTCACTTAGATGACCCATTTTTAGATAAGGAAACCAATATATTGATAAATATTAATAAAAATTAGAAACATATTAATTAAAAAACAAATAAGATGTTTAAAACATCAAAACCAATTTTTTTAATTAATTAATAAAATTTTGAATTTAATAAAATGTGAAGAGATAATAATTTATCAAAAAAATAATAAGGATAAAGTATTAGAGCCACATTAAAATACTAAAATCGGTGAGGTGTTTCATCACGTCATACTCCATTAAATGGGTTTTTTTTACTTTCATAGGATCATTCCATGGAATGGGATACATTGGATTTTGTTGGGTGAACCGCTGGGGTTTGGGTAGTTTTGGTGATATTATTCTCCTAGATAGTTGTTCTAATCTAAACAATTGATAGGTGGGTTTCAATCAGCAGAGTTCAATCCTTTGTTGGATACAGATGATCATGGAATACTCTTGGATAATCCACACCATCAACCTATATAGTTATCTTGGGAGAGAACCTGACAAAGTATGCTGGGAGGAGTGATCTTGTTGAGCTCTGCACAAGGATCTATTCCTAGGTTTAGTAGCATGAACATCTTGTTTTGAAGTACTTTCCTAATCATTCTGAAAGCTTACATGTACCATGCCTCTCCTTCATCAACTTTAACAGAATATGTCTGAGGGTTTATCATGAAATCCCTCATTTCTAGGCATTGTTATGTGGCCCAATAGTTCTATAGAATTCTTTAAGGTGTATTTTTTCTCCTCGTTAGTGGAATAGTGTTGGGATTGGCAAACCCTAGGTGAATATCCCAACTCAGGGGGCATAAATATTCCAAGGGTGATGACTAGTTTTTTTCACCAGTGGGGGACTTTTATTTCCATTCTATTGCTGATTCATATTCTTTTGATACTTAGGAGGTTGCAACGCAGATGTGGTGGTAGTGGTTGGAGGAGGTATGATAACCACATTAATTTATGGCTTTCTCATGTGGGAATATATAATACCATGAGAGTGAGATATTATCTTAAAATCCAATCGGTCACTATAATTCTATGTCCCATGCTTGGGAATATGCTTCCTTTCCCCGAAGCTTTCACTGTCACTATCGGGGTCAGTTGATATATGTTCTACCTGCACTGGTACATCTCCCAATTTGATTAGGCCATGATCTACTTTTTTTTAAGCAATCCTTAAATAAAAATCAATATTTGATGGGGTTTTCAAGGATTTTGTGATACATGTATTGATCAGTGCGACTAGTGAGTTCAGCCTCCTAGGGTCTCTTTCATTCATATAACTTCATTATTCTCTTCTCCAAGGAATTGATGAAATATCCTAGGTCATTTCTATCTTTAAATAAATATGTCATGTTCTTCCTTTCTATAAAAGGAACCCTAAGACCTAGAGATAATGGCGGGATAGATTCACATTATATCTATGTGGTCTTGCCAGACCATGATAAGGCTACACTGAGAGAGGTTATACTTAATGGAGATTATCCAGTAAAAGGAGAAGAAAATGGATCATCTTAGCAGCCTCTGAATTCCCAACATCATATATGTAACAACCCGACTCTTTGAAAAAGGTACGGATCATTAGTTTTTCTTTCGAACCTTTTCTTTAAGATTCTTTAATGTGTGTGATTTTCTAAGGATGGTCCGGGGAGTGTTTGGGGTTTGTTTGGAGCCCGTGAATTTTAGAAATTGACATGTAGACAGGGGCGCACAGCCTGCACATAGCCTGTACATGGGTGGGGTGAACTGTGCGGCCTTTGGTCTGGAGTCAGGGTGGTGCTCATAGTTTGTGCACAGTTTGGGTAAACCGTGTGCCTAAACCTTGAGACCCTTTTATCTAAAGGTAGTGAGATGTGCATGGTTTGTTCACGGTTTGGTAAACAGTGGGCCTAAGCCGTGCAACCCAGTTCTAGGTAAAATTACCTATTTACCCTTAATTAATGTATAAGGCCTTAAGCCTTCTCCTTTCTTCTTCCCACGAACAGAACACAGGAGGATCCCTCCATGAGCTCAAAAACCCCTCTCTCACTCTTTTCTTGGTGGATCCTTCATCTGGAACCCGATCCTTGATCCGTTGGAATCAGTGGATCACCCTCGATAAGGCTAACCTCACGCACCCTTCTTTCCTTGGTAAATCTTGCCTTCCGTCTTGTTATTTTGATGCAGGCTCATATGCCCTATTTCCAGGGCATTGGAATAGAACTCAGATCTCTTCCAATCTACTATGAATATGAGGTTGATATCAAGAGATACTACGCCTATAGCTCTAAGGTAGGTGGTCACATGGTTTCCATTTTGGTTTTTCACCTTATTGAGTTATTATTTTCGTGTTGTGGTTTGTCTTTCTCCAAACCCATTATTTATAATGACTACTTCATATCTAAATGACCTGTGTGGTATGAGATTGATGAATCTAACCTAGATATGGTGTTTAGATGAGGTATGGACTGGGTAAGGTCAACCATAGGTGTTATGCCTTGAGAATTGGCCCTTTTTAACCATTGAACCTTAACGATATGTCTTGAAGGGGAATTTCCCATGTTAGGAAAATGAGATGACTTGGTTAGAGATTGGCTAGGATGAGATAGCTTGAACCCCTTGAATGAATTGAAGTGTATGTTGCCTTGAGATGTGATTATGTGGTATTAAAAGATGGAATTTTCATGCTTTGTTAATGTGATATAATATAAGATGGTTTGCCTCATATATTGTGATGTGAAAGGTTATGCCTTGCTGTGTTGATAACCATGTGATAACCTGTGTATAGGCAGGAGTCATTCTTACCCCATGCCAGATGAATCTCCATGTGTGGGCGAGAAGCATTATTACCCTGTTCTAGCTGAATCATTGTGGAATGTGATGGTAATCATTCGTACCTCATGCCCTTATAACCTTTACGGGTGGGAGGCATTTCTACCCCACGCTAGCTACGTTGATTGAGGATGAGAGACATTTATACCTCGTGCCCATATAACCTTTACGGGTGGGAGGCATTTCTACCCCATGCCAGCTACAGTGATTGAGGATGATATGCATTTATACCTCATGCCCATATAACCTTTACGGGTGGGAGGCATTTCTACCCCATGCTAGTTACAGTGCTTGTGGACGAGAGTCATTCATACCTCGGCCCAGTGATAATTGTACATCCATGAGAAGCATGGACGAGAGGCATGTTTACCTCATGCCAGTGATAACTTATATCTATGTACTTATACCTATGATTATCATTCAGTTTACCAGTCATGAGCTAAATCAGGTAGACCTGCCATGTGTCCTTCCGAAACCTGAGCAGGAGGGTTGTTTATTTACTTTAATTTACTTACATGCAGTCTATTACTCACTTTTCTTACGAACACCTATTTGGATTACACATAGACATCGTTGGTGGTGGCCTACTGAGACTTGTATCACACCCTACCCGGGCGGCCTCCTTGGCACCTGTGTAGACTTCACTGGTGCAGGTACTAGTAGGGGAAAAGGCCCAACTTCAGGTTATTAATACATGTATTTTCTAGCTAGAGATCCAGAGCAGAGGACCGAGATTGGCTAGAGATGCTTGTGGACTACTTTTGTTCTTTTTGTATTATTGTATAGTATTCTTGTCTTCTATTTCCGTTATACTAGCATTCCATGAATCCATTTTGTATCAGACACTTCCTATGTGGATTTTGTATATTTATCAGGTTTTTCCTTTTTCTGTTGGTTGGTCTGTATGTTTCCCTTTTTCTCCTATTTATCCATTGGTTGTGCATCTGCTATTTATATTACTTTTCTAATATACTGTTGCGTACTCCGACATGGGGTACAGTCACCCCACTGACTTACCATTACACCCCCACTACTAGTCAGTAGCCCCTGGCCTATGGGAAGATAAGCCAGGGGTCATGTGGCCAACTAGGCTTGGGGCTCGGGTTGAGGGGCAGTCGGGTCTGGGACGTCACAAAGTGGTATCAGAGGTTTCTTTCTTTCTTTATATACTATTTGGCGATGATAGAATGGAGACTAGGAACACTTAGGGACTTATCCATGAGTCGTTATTGGGCATCAAGAACCCATGTACGGGGTATGGGCCAAGTTTCCTATTTTATGTTGTTATTGATTCTGCTATTTACTATTAATACCGTTTCACTATTGGGTGCTTCACATGTTTTGTGATTTTGTTGAGATTTGGAATGTTGGAATTTGGATTTCAGGGTTCAACCTGATGACATGAGGGGTATGGATTAGAACATGCATCATGATAGGCACAATATGATTAATCCATGCATCTTTTCATGCCACATTTAAAATTTTCAGCGAGCATTCCTTGTTGGTTATTTCCATTATTTTTTAATATGTGTGCAACTGTGCTAACCCTTCTTGCAGGTTGTGAATTGAAGAATGAGGTGGTTTTAGTGGGTGTCACTCTTTGGTTCATAAGGTGAATGGTCCCTTATGTATCAGAAAATGACATTCCAACTAAACCAATAATTTTCTTCAAAGGAAATTCAAATACTTATTAGAACAAGTAAATGGGGAATGATATCCAAGTGTGTGTCATTTTTTAGTTCATGAGGCGTATGGGCCCTTATGGGCTGGAAAATTCCATGTCACCGGATTAAATTAATTTTCAAGCAGTTGTGGGCTGTTCTAATAATTCTTATGGGTGTGGATAGGTGATCTTAGGGGTAGGATGGCTTAGTACCTGTCCTAGCTTTTAGATTTCAACCTTTATTTTGTTAGTTTCTTCTTTTGAGACGTTTGTTTGGCATTGCAGAACTATGCCTCCGAGACGTCCTCGAGTCGTGTGCATTGAAGGTGGTGACGATCACATTCCTGAGGTGGCGGGCCCTAAGCCGCCAGTTGATCTTCCTGTCGAGCCACCCGTGGATCCTCCTGATATCCCTAAGATGGGCGTTGATTCCCAGTTCCGTGAGAGCTTCTTGCGTATGATGCAAAGTGTGCAAGGTGGAGTACAACCTACCCCGAGTATGGTAGAGTTGACCCGTGAGTTTTAGTCGCAACATCCTCCTACATTTACGGGAGATAGAGGACTTTATGATGTGGAGTAATGCTTGGAAGCTATCCTGACCATCTTTAAGCACCTTGAGATGCCTCCAGAGCGGAGGGTCAAGGTCGCAGCTTATATGCGTTGTGGTTCAGCCAGGAGGTGGTGGGATGTCATCGCCCAGTTGGGACAGTAGAGGGATATGATTTGGACTGATTTCCAGACCGTGTTCTATGATTATTTCATTCCCCGGACTTTGAGGGCTGACAGATCTATGGAGTTTATGAATCTTCAACAAGGTACCATGACGTTCATGGAATATTCGTCCTGTTTCACTGAGTTATAGCGTTTTTCTCCTACACTAGATTCTCATGATCTCACGGCCGCTAGGCGTTTTGAGGATGCGCTGTGTTATGCCATCTGATCGTAGGTTAATGTGTTCAGGTTGATGACCGTTTCAGAGATTTTCAATCAGGCATTGATCACAGAGAGGAACTTGAGAGAAGCGGATAGTGTGAACCAGGGTGGTTCGACACCGAAGGGTTCTAGTGGATATGCTTCAAGAAAGAAGCGGCGTTTTGAGGACTCTCGTAGTGTTAGTGGTGGTCAGACACTTTTCTCCAGTGGAACTCCTATCTGTCACTAATGTGGGGTGCTAGGATATATGAAGAGTCAGTGTACACAAAACCTAGTGGAGTGCAGAGGTTGTGGTGGGTTGGTTCATCTACACCGCTTCTGCAGGACTTTTCCCCCAGGGTCCAGTGACCAGGGATCTTTACCTACTCCATGATCTGGAACTGGATCGGCAGGATCACGTTTGTTCGGCGGCTGGAATACTGTCGGTCGATTAGGCCATCGCGGCAATCGAGGCAGAAGTAATCAGGCATATGACTCTCAGCACCAGCAGGGTGGGTCTACTCAAGGTAGACAGGCTGTGACTCAGGGCCGTGGTGTCGGCCAGTTGTATGCAGTCAAGCCTACGCCGCAGGAGCAGTATTCTGGACCATCTATTGTATGAGGTACGATTCTAGTTGCCTCTACGTTAGTATCTAATTTTTTTGACACAGGCGCTTCTCACTCTTTTATATCATAGGCGATTATCGGATGTTTGGGCCTCGCAGTTGAGTCATACCATGGTATGATCAAGTTAGATACCCCGTTGGGTATCCGTTCAGAGGAAATTTTTCATTTTCAGAAATGTCCCCTTGAGGTGGGTGGTTACCATTTCATGTGGAACCTATATGTTCTGGATATGATAGGTTTTGATGTAATAATCGGGATAGACTGGTTAGTTCCCGTTAGAGCCTGGATTGACTGCTATCATCGCAGGGTGGTGTTTACGTCACTAGAGGGAAACATGCATATGCATAAGGGACAATGGGATCTTAGTGCGACACGAGCAGGACCAGAACACTAGAGAGTAAGTGGTTTCACGACACAAGTTTCCAGTCTTTATCTCGATGACCAAGGGTTACAAACCTCTGTTTATCCTCCGGTGGTGGAGCATTTCAGTGATGTCTTTCCTGATGATTTCTCTGGTCTACCTTCAGTGCAAGAGGTGGAGTTTACTATTGAGTTTATACCAGGAGCAACACCAGTGACCATTCATCCTTATAGGATGGAACCTAAGGAAATTCTGGAGCTCAAGAGTCAGCTGGAGGACCTGGAAGAAAAAGGCTTTATACATCCCATTACTTCTCCTTGGGGATCACCAGTTCTTTTTTCTAAGAAGGCTGACGAGACCCTTCATCTTTGCATTGATTATCATAAGTTAAATCAGATAACTATTAAGAATCTATATACTTTACCTCAAATTGACGACCTCTTCGATCAGCTCTGAGGAGCGAAGGTGTTTTCAAAGATAGATTTGAGGTCGAGCTATCACCAGGTGCATGTTAGGACTTCAGACATACCTCGCACGGCGTTCGGGAGCAGGTATGGTCTCTATGAGTACCTAGTCATGCCGTTTGGGATTACAAATGCACCTGTAGTGTTTATGGCTCTTATGAACCAGATCTTTCACCCATACCTTGATTCATTTGTGGTTGTATTTGTGGATGATATCTTTGTCTATTCATGCTTGAGACACGACCATGCAACCCATCTTGAGATCATGATGAATACACTAGGAGAGCATCAGATTTTTGCTAACCTTAGTAAATACCTCTTTTGGATAAATAAGTTTCACTTCCTGGGTTATGTTATTTCTGAGTCTGAAGTTTCAGTTGACCCTGATAAGGTGAGTGCTGTAATTTCTTGGGAGCAGCCCAAAAACGTCTTTCATATCAGGAGTTTCTTGGCACTTGCTGGATATTATAGGTGGTTCATTCATGACTTTTCACACCTAGCAGCACCGCTTATAGCTTTGACCAAAAAGGGGGTGAGATTCGATTGGTCAAAACCCTGTGAAGTATCTTTTTAGGAACTGAAGGGCAGGCTAACATCAGCACTGTTACTGATCTTTTCGGAGCCAGGAAAATCTTTTATGATCTTTTGTGACGCGTCATGTATCGGGCTTGGAGCTTTCTTGATGCAGGACGAGAAAGTCGTTGCGTATGGTTGTCGTCAGTTAAAGCCTCATGAACGTAATTATCTGACGCACAACCTCGAGCTCATAGTGGTTATACATGCCTTATGTTGTTGGAGACACTATTTGTTGGGAGATCATTTTTTGGTATACACTAACCAAAAAAGCCTCAAATATATCTTCACTCAACGGGATCTAAATCTCAGGCAACACAGGTTGGTCGAGTACCTACAATCCTTTGATTTCGAACTGGCATAAACTCCTGGGAAAGGAAATTTAGTAGCCATTTCACGGAGTCGGAAAACTAAGTCACAAGTGGTTCGGGAATGTAATGAGAATTGAAAGCTGATGGCCCTATTTTCGGAGATGTACTTTGAGGTTCACGAGGGTTAAGGTCAAACTATTCCCTCAGCCTTAGCGGTGATGTCCACTCTTTTGGAATGGGTCAGGACTAGACAGTTATCAGATCCAGAAGGCCTTGTTCTACGAGAAAGTGTTGCTGATGATGCCTCTATAGATTGGACCATGGATGAAGGTGATACTTTATTGTTCTGTGGGAGTGTATGTGTCACAGTAGACATAAGAGAGGAGCTGATGAGGGATTTCCACGCCTCCGCATGGGCAGTTCACCCAGGCATCACCAAAACGTATCGTGATTTGTGATGATAGTACTGGTAGCCTAGCATGAAGCGAGAGATAGCTAGTTTTATCACACGTTGTTCCACCTGTCAGCTGGTGAAGGCGGAACATCAGCGTTCGATAGGGATTTTGCAGCCATTTTCGATTCCTGAGTGGAAATGGGACGATGTTTCTATGGACTTTGTAACTGGTTTACCTAGGTCACCTTGTGGCAATGACGCAGTATGGGTTATCATCGACCGTCTGACGAAGGTCTCGCATTTCTTAACTATGTGGGAGACCTTCACGGTTGATGACTTCGGAAGATTGTATGTCAAGGAAATAGTGCGCCTTCATGGAGCACCTCGTTCTGTTGTCTCGGATAGAGATCCTCATTTTACATCTCAGTTCAGGTAGGGTTTATAGAAGTCCTTGGGTACGTAAGTATTTTGAGCATGGCCTATCACTCGCAGACTGACGGACAGACCAAGAACACTATACAGGTACTAGAGGATATGTTACGTGCATGTGTTCTCAATTTTGGAGGTTCATGGAAGAAACACATTCCTCTTGTCGAGTTCAGTTATAACAATAGCTTCCAGGCTACCATTGATATGGATCCCTATGAAGCCTTATATGGTATGCCTTGTCTCTCGCCTTTGTGTTGGCTTGAAGCAGGGGAGGCAGTTGTTCTAGGACCATGTCTTGTGCAGGAGACTATAGAGCAGATGCAGGTTATTAGGAAGCATATGCAAATAGCTTAGTCTAGACATCAGTCGTATGCTAACAAGCGTCGGCAACCTCTTGAGTTCTAGGTTGGGAACCGGGTTTTCATGAAGGTCTCACCCAAGTTAGGGAAGAGACATATACGGAGGCAGGGTAATCTTTCATCGAGGTTTGTAGGACCCTTTGAGGTTGTGAAGCGGATCGGATCAGTAGCTTACTAGCTTGCACTTCCACAGAGATATCAAGCCATGCATGATGTTTTTCATGTATCTCAGCTACACTGGTACTTTTCGGATATGACTCACGTTTTTCAACCTGATGAGGTTGAACTGGATGTAGATGCTTCCTTCGAGGATTATCCGATGTGAATTGTTGACCGGAGTGTGTAGACACTCCGTGGTAGGTCTGTTCCTCTTGTACGGGTGCTCTGGAAGAACGGTCATGTTCAAGATGAGACCTTGGAGAGAGAGGCTGATATATGTTCTCAATGGCCAGATCTTTTCATTGATAACACCTCAATACCCTCAGAAGGCCAACTCAGGGACGAGTTGCTTTAAAGAGGGGAGGTTGTAACGACCCGACTCTTTGGAAAAGGTACGGATCGTTAGTTTTTCTTTCGAACCTTTACTTTAAGTTTTTTAATGCATGTGATGTTCTAAGGAAGGTCTGGGGAGTGTTCGGGGTTCGTTCGGAGCCCAAGAGTTTGAGAAATGGACTTGTAGACAGGGGCGCATGGCCTGCGCATGGCTTGCACACGGGTTGGGTAAATCGTGCGTCCTTTGGTCTAGAGGCAAGGAGGTGCACATAGTTTGTGAACGGTTTGGGTAAACCATGCGCCTAAACCGTGCGACCCTTTATTTGAAGGCAGTGAGATGTGCACGGTTTGCGCACAGTTTTGTAAACCATGCGCCAAAACCGTGTGGCCCAGTTCTGGGTAAAATTACCTTTTTCCCTTAATTAACTTATAAGGCCTTAAACCTTATCCTTTCTTCTTCCCATGAATAGAACATATAAGGATCCCTCTTAGTGCTTCAAAACACCTCTCTTACTCTTTTCTTGGTGAAGCCTTCATCCGTAACCCAATCCTTGATCCGTCAGAAGTTTTGGATCACCCTCGGTAAGGCTAACCTCATGCACACTTCTTTCCTCGGTAAATCTTGCCTTCTGTCTTGTTATTTTGATGTAGGATCATATGCCCTATTTCCAGGGAATTGGACTGGAACTCAGATCTCTTCTAATCTACTATGAATATGAGGTTGATATCAAGAGATCATACGCCTACAACTCTAAGGTAGGCGGTCATGTGTTTTCCATTTTGGTTTTTTTCCTTATTGAGTTATTGTTGTCTTTTCGTGGTTTTTCTTTCGCCAAACCCCTTATTTATAATGACTGCTTCATATCTAAATGAATCGTGTGGTATGAGATTGATGAATCTGACCTGGATAGGGTGTTTAGATGAGTTATGGACTGGATAAGGTCAACCAAAGGTGTTATGCCTTGAGAATTGGCCCTTTTCACCTTTGAAGCTTAATGATATGTCTTGAATGGGCATTTTCCATATTAGGAAAATGAGATAACTTGGTTAGAGGTTTTCTAGGATGAGATAGCCTAAACCCCTTGAATTAATTGAAGTGTATGTTTCCTTGAGATGTGATTATGTTGTATTAAAAGATGGAATTTCCATGCTTTGTTAATGTGATAGAATATAAGATGGTTTGCCTCATTTATTCTGATGTGAAAGGTTATGCCTTACTATGTTGACAACCATGTGATAACCCGTGTATGGGCGGGAGGCATTCTTACACCATGCCAGATGAATCTCCATGTGTGGGTGGGAATCATTATTACAATGGTCCATCTGAATCATTATGGAATGGGACAAGAAGAATTCGTACCTCTTTCCCTTATAACCTTTACAGGTGGGAGGCATTTCTACCCCACGCCAGCTACAGTGATTGAGGACGAGAGGAATTTATACCTCGTGCCCATATAACCTTTACGGGTGGGAGGAATTTCTACCCCACGCCAGCTATAGTGATTGAGTATGAGGGGCATTTATACCTTGTGACCATATAACCTTTACGGGTGGGAGGCATTTCTACCCCACACCAGTTACTGCGCTTGTGGATGAGAGTCATTCATACCTCGGGCCAGTGATAATTGAACATATGTGAGAAGCATGGATGAGAGGTATGTTTACCTCGTGCCAGTGATAACCTATATCAATGTACTTATACCTCTATTGATCGTTCAGTTTACCAGCCATGAGATGAAGTATGTAGACCCACCAGGAGTCCTTCCGGAACCTGAGCGGGAGGGTTGTTTATTTACATTGCTTTACTTACATGCAATCTATTACTCACTTTACTTGCAAACACCTATTTGGATTACACGTAGACATTTTTGGTGGTGGTCTACTGATACTTGTCTCACACCCTACCTAGGCGGCCTCCTTGGAACCTATGTAGACTTCACTACTGCAGGTACTAGTAGGGGAAAAGGACCAGCTTCAAGTTGTTGATACATGTATGTTCTAGCTAGAGATCCATAGTAGAGGACTGATCTTGTCTAGAGATTCTCATGGACTACTTTTGTTCTTTTTGTATTATTGTATAGCATGATTGTCTTCTATTTCCATTGTACTAGCATGTCATGCATCCATTTTGTATCAGACACTGCCTATGTGGATTTTGTATATTTATCAGGGTTTTCCTTTTTCTGTTGGTTGGTCTGTATATTTCCATTTTTCTCCATTTTATCCATTGGTTGTGCATCTGCTATTTCTATTACTTTTCTACTATACCGTTTTGTACTCTGACATGGGGGTATAGTCTCCCCACTGAATTACCATTACACCCCCGCTGCTAGTCGGTAGCCCCTGGCCTATGGGAAGACGAGCCAAGGGTCATGTGTCCAACCGGGCTCGGGGGTCGGGTTGAGGGGCAGCCGGGTCCGGGACGTCACAATATATCTCTACTTTCACAATCCTTTCTTGTAGGAGTTTTATGGGGTAATGGTTGAGCCCAATGTTTGGTTTTTGATAAAACACTATTTTATTAAATATTTTATTGATAATAAATGATATAATTTCCTCACATTGTGTTAAATATGTTTATTTATAAAATATTTGGGATTTGATCATTCATTTGAAAATTTGGTGAAAATTCCAGTTTTACCCTTTATATTTTACTATAGTATTTCGATGATAAATATTTTTATATTTATTATTTTAATTTTATATTTTGTAACATTGTTCCTAACATAATTATCTACAACTTCTATTCAGGACACTAGAGCTAAAGAGTGCATGTGGTTGTTGAAAATGGGACATGATGTCAAATTTGGGATGGACTCCCCAGAATAGAGAAGCTTTTGTATTTCGGCCATAACTCCTTTATATGGGCCTAGATGGAGCCCCGATTTTTAGAGGAGATAGAGGACCCATATCCTCACATTTGATCCTTACGTAAGGACGGCCAATTCATGCGTTTTGGAGGTCAAATGGTCGGTGAAAGTGGGAATAAAATATTTGGACGAATTTCCACATTCACACTTGAAACCACTTGTAACCTCTCCTCCCCTCCCCTATATAAATTGGAGTTTTTCTCATTTGGAGGGGGTTGGGATGTGAATTTGGAAGTTTAGGGCAGAGGAGAAGTGGATCCACTCCAATTTTCCAACCATTTCAATAAGGGTAGCTCTTGAAGCAAGGATCCCTTCGACAAAGCCTTCTTCTTCTCCTTCATGTTGTAATGATTTTGTTTATGTAATAAACTTTGTTGTTCTTCTTTTATTTCTTATCTTTTCTTCTGTTTTGTTTTCATTTTTTCTCTTAATCTTCCTCTTTGGCCTGGAATTCTTGAGTAGAAGCATTATTGGGTTATACCCATTATAAACCTTTGCACATGCAAAACGCTTCTATGATGATTACGCCACCCATGGAAGAGTAGTTCTTTTTAGTAATCGATCGACCTCTATCCTTCTAAATTCATTTATTTTGAATCAATGAGCTAATATAATTCACATATTATGATCTATTAATTGATTTTTTAATTTAAATGAAACTAATAAAGCAATTGAATAGTTAACACAAAACACGCAAGGTCGGGAATTGTGTGAACTGTGAGAGCGCAACCTTAACCGGTAATTCAAAACCACACGGGATCAATTTGTAGAGTTCAAATATAATCCCTAAACTAAATTAATCCTCATTTACAGATTGTTTATATGCCTTAATTTACCACTGACCATAACCTAATTTTATAACATCAATCAAAGCAGGGTGTTGCAATTTCTTGCTCCGAAGTTAGCCTAAGGTTAAATTCACTTCATCTTTGTGGTAATGTTAATTCTCGTAGGGTTCAGGATTTAAGAAATTAAGGGATCATAATTAAGTGAATATAAATTTAAATGATAATGATTAATAAATGATTGAATAGGTAGAGTTATATCGATTACACCTTTTAAAATATTTTCTAAAAAAACATCTTTTTGTCGTGTCATTTTAATCGAGCTTCATTTCAAAACTAAAAACAAAAAATATACAATATTCTTCTAGAAAACTTCTTGTAGATTCATAAACTATAACCAACCCCCATACTTTAAATTATTATTTTTATTATATCTTATTTTATTTGTTTTAGAATACCTTTAATAAGTTGTTAAATTCACTTCCTCCTTTGAGAGATGGCCTTGGTCAGCCACTCTACTGCACCTAAGAACCCCAAAATCACATTAATCATTTGAGGGCGCCCATGACAGCGCTCTATCAAATTGGAACTGTTTCCAGGGAGGAAAGTAATTTATTCAACCATTTAGAGGTATTTATTTTATTTTTTATTTTATTATTTTCTTCACGTCTCTCTTTCATCTTTACCCTTTCTCAAGTTTTCATTTCTTTCATCATCTTCTTTTCTTTTTGGACCATAAACTCAACTTCTCATTTTTATTTTACTATGGTCCACTCACTTTCTTTTCATTTTTATTTGATTTATGACATGAACTAATCCCGAATATCTCTTAGATCTTGACCCTGAGATTGAACGCATCCTTAGGGCTCGAATCAGACATTCTCAGTCTACGAGAAGTTTCAATATTCAACCAGTTGGTGAATTCCTCTCTTATGGAAACATTGGAATTGGAATTTATTCAAATTCAAACATAAAAGAAGAACCAATGGATGAAAATAATGGAAATTAACATAATATAACAATTCGAGAATTGGATGTACCTGATATTAACTATCAACCAAATTGTATTGCATACCCAAATCTCGAATCGGACTTTGAACTAAAATCTGGGTTAATTCACTTACTTCCAAAGTTTCATGGCCTATCTGGTGAGGATCCCAATAAACATTTGAAAGAATTTAATGTGGTTTTCTCAACCTTGAAACCAAGAAATGTATCTGAAGACCAAATCAAATTAAGAGCATTCCCATTCTCACTTGATGGAGCTGCGAAAGATTGGATGTATTATTTAGAACCCGAAGATGTAACTTGTTGGAACGATTTGAAACGTCTTTTCGTGCAGAGATTTTTTCCAGCATCAAGGACCACTTCCATTCAAAAAGAGATCTCAGGTATCAAGAAAGAATAAGGGGAGTCAATGTATGAGTATTGGGAGAGATTCAAGAAGTTGTGTGCAAGCTGTTTGCATCACCAAATCAGTGACCAACTCCTCATCCAATACTTCTATGAAGGACTCACACCCATGGAGAGGAGCATGGTTGATTTTTCATCTAGAGGAGCATTGGTGGACAAGACACCAGTAGTCGCACGTGCATTTATCGACAAGATGGCCCAAAACTCCCAACAATTTGGTGATCGAGGTACACCACATATCAGGGGAGTACATCAGGTAAGTCCTTCTTCTCTTGAGAGTCATTTGATTGATAACAAGTTAGAAGAATTTACAACTATGGTGAGGCAAATTGCTTTGGCACAAAATAAATCTTTACCCCCTCCTTCAAGGCCTTGTGGCATTTGCACTGAGACAAGCCACCCAACTGACTGTTGCCCACAACTACAAGAGACAGAGGATTGTGCAGCAGTATTCCTGGGGAGACCATTTCAACAGCAACAACAACCATATCCCCAAAAGAAGTTTGATTCATTTGCTCCAACATACAACCATGGGTGGAAAGATCAACCGGACATGAGGTATGGCTCTGGACAACAACAAATGCCCCCTTTTCAACCAAACTTCCAGTAGCCTCCACCTTACCAACAAGGTTTCCAACAACCTGAAAGGAGATTCAAAGCTCAAACATCAACGAGTCAGAAACAAGGGAATCTCTAACACAAGGTAGACTCTAACACTGATGATCTTTTGAAACAAATATTTCTTAATCAACAGAATGAGCTGAAGAGTCAAGGTTCAGAGTTGAGGGAGTTGAAGACTCAAATGAGCCAGATTGCCACCGCCCTCCATGAACTTGTGAGTAATAATTCTGGAAATCTACCTTCCCAACCCACTCCAAATCCAAAGGGGAATGTTAGTGTCATCACATTGAGAAGTGGGAAGCAAATGAACGATACATCTGTACCTACCATTCCACCGGGATTCACCTCAACCCCAGAGAAGCCACATTCCATACCGACTGATGAGAAATCCAAGGAGAAAGATAAAGGTAAGAAAAATATTGATGGTGTTCCTCCTAAACACCTTCTTTTTCCAAACAGGGTTGTTCAAACCAAAAAGATGGCTGGAGAAGCAATGAAAAAGGAGTTTTTGGATAAATTCAAGTGTGTGGAGATCAACATTTCTCTACTTGAAGCCATTAAACAAATTCCAAGGTATGCGAAATTCTTAAAAGAACTTTGTACCAATCGAAGAGGGCTCAAGGGAAATGAGATGATCAACCTTGGAAGGAATGTCTCATCACTCATTACACCAACTCTAGAAATTCCAACAAAGTGGAAGGATCCCGGGACATTCACCATCCCATGTACCATAGGGGAGTTGCACTTCTCTGATGCTCTTTGTGATTTAGGAGCTTCAATAAATGTGATGCCTCATTCAGTATTCTCTTCCTTGCAGATTGGTGAGCTAAAACCGACGAGAGTAGTGGTGCAGTTGGCGAATAGAGCTACGACATATCCAGCGGGAGTTCTTGGGGATGTACTTGTCTGGGTAAGAGACATGATCTTTCCAGCAGATTTCTACGTGCTTAACATGGAGGATGATCAGGTAAGTTCTCATTCCCCCATTATCTTAGGTAGGCCCTTCCTCAAAACTGTAAAAATTATCATAAATGTCAATGAGGGTACACTTTACATGGAGTATGGACATGAAGTTGTGGTATATAATGTCATGGAATCCATGAAGTACCCTTTAGAGGACCATTCTGCTTTTGTTATCTCCCATTTTGAACCACCAAGTAAAAACACCATGGAATTGGATTGTCCTATGCTTAGGGAGATTATGAGTATTGGTTCTAGTTTGATGTCTAAGAGTACTTCCAAACCCATTTATAAGGAACAAGACTCTCTAAGATTTGATTTTAAAATGGAATCATATTATGATTTTGATCATGTGAACTCTAATTATGACATGGCTGTTGAGTATGCTGATGGATTTGATGCATTATTTTCTAATTGTGATGCTTTTTATTTTGATACTCATGTTCATTGTGAATATATGTCTGTTACATCAATTTCTCCATCTATACATCACCCCCCTACATTGGAACTCCAGCCATTTCCCCGAAATCTGAAATATGCATACCTGCTGAGTGGTGATAGATTACCTGTTATCATTGCTAACAATATCTCTTTTGAACATGAAGAAAAACTTTTGAATCTTTTGAGAGATAACATTAGGTCAATTGGTTGGACATTGGAAGACATATCAGGTATTAGCCCATCCATTTTCATTCATAGGATTCTCTTGGAGGATGGGGCTAAACCGGTGAGGCAACCAAAAAAGAGACTCAATCCAACCCTTCTGGAAGTTGTTAAAAAAGATGTTGAAAAATTGCTCGAGGTAGGTATAATTTACCCTATTTTTTACTCACAATGGGTTAGCCCTGTCCAGGTTGTACCTAAGAAAACTGGTGTTATTATTGTTAAAAATGAGAAAGATGAGTTAGTTCCAATGAGGGTGCAGAACAGTTGGTGTGTGTGTATTGATTATAGGAAACTAAATCATTCCACTCACAAAGAACATTTCCCCCTCCCATTTATTGATTAGATGCTTGAGAGACTAGCTGGGAAAACACAGTATTGTTTTTTGGATGGATTTTCTGGATATTTTTAGGTTCCTATAGCTCCAGAGGATCAGGAGAAGACTACATTCACCTATCCCTTTGGCACATTTGCCTACCGAAGGATGCCATTTGGACTTTGCAACGCCCCAGGTACCTTCCAGAGATGCATGGTGAGTATTTTTTTTGATTTTATTGAGACCTGCATGGAGGTATTTATGGATGATTGTACAGTGTATGGGTCTTCATTTTATGAATGTCTAATTAGTTTGGGAAAGGTGTTGAATCGTTTTATTGAGAAGAATCTGGTCCTGAACTTTGAAAAGTGTCATTTTATGGTAGAGAATGGCATTGTCTTAGGGCATGTAGTGTCAAAACATGGGATAGAGGCTGATAGATCAAAGGTAGTTATTATATCATCCTTACCATATCCTTAATGTGTGCGTGATGTTAGATCTTTCCTAGGGCATGCAGGATTTTATCAGCACTTCATCAAAGATTTTAGTAAGATTCCTCTTCCTATGTCAAGATTGCTTCAAAAGGATTCTGATTTTGTGTTTGATGTTTCTTGCAGGAATTCATTTGATGAGCTAAAACAACATCTGACCACTCCACCTATCATACAACCCCCATAGTGGGAGATTCCTTTTGAGCTTATGTGTGATGCCTCCAACTTCACGGTTGGAGCTGTCTTATCTCAGAGGGTGGAAGGACGTTCACATGTGATTTCCTATGCATCAAGGACATTGGAATCAGCCCAATCAAACTACACTACCATAGAAAATGAGTTTCTTGTAGTCATATTTTTTTTAGATAAATTCCGTTCATATTTATTGGGCTCTAAAGTAGTTGTTTTTTTCTGACCATGTAGCTTTGAGGTACCTTCTAAAGAAGCCAGATGCAAAGCCCAGGCTGATTCGATGGATGCTCCTTCTTCAGGAATTTGATATTGAGATAAAGGACAATAAGGGTTCATAGAATTTGGTGGAATACCACATGAGTAGGCGTACTCACACACTAGAGGATGACACCTTGGATCAGGTACCACTTCGGGACACTTTCCCCGATGAGCATCTTTATACCATCTCAGGTACGCATCCTTGGTATGCTGATTTAGTTAACTACCTTGTTGCCTCTGAAATCCCTGCAAGTTTAAAGAAACATCAAGTCCAAAAATTAAAGATTGAGTCAAGATTTTATGTGTGGGATGATCCTTACCTATGGCGCATGTGTAGTGACCAATTCATTAGGAGGTGTGTTCCTGATCATGATTTTGAGTCTGTTTTGCATTTCTGTCATACACTTGCTTGTGGTGGACACTTTGGACCCCAACGGATAGCTAGGAAGGTTTTGGACTCTGGATTATATTGTCCTAGCTTGTTCCATGATGCCCATGTGTTTTGTAATTCAAGCTCTCATTGCCAACACACTGGGAATATTTCTAGGAGACATGAGATGCCCCAACAACCCATACTATTCTGTGAGATTTTTGATGTATGGGGCATTGATTTTATGGGGCCTTTTTCGAGTTCATTTGGATTTTTGTATATTTTGGTTGTTGTTGATTATGTGAGTAAATGGGTGGAGGCCAAGGCCACCAGGACTGACGATTCTCATGTTGTTGTGAACTTTGTCAAAGCACATATTTTTTGCAGGTTTGGAGTACCAAAGGCCATCATCAGTGACCAAGGGACACACTTTTTCAATAGGAATTTTGCTTCCCTCCTTCGAAAGTACGGGGTGACACACAAAACATCAACACCATACCGCCCCCAAATAAATGGCCAGGCTGAGTTTTCAAATCGTGAGATGAAACAAATATTAGAGAAAATCGTGCATCCAAATAGGAAGGATTAGAGCAAGAACTTGGATGATGCATTGTGGGCTTATAGGACAGCATACAAGACACCCATTAGTATGTCCCCATTTAGTATTGTTTTTGTGAAATCATGTCATCTCCCAGTGGAAGTCGAGCATCGGGCATATTAGGATATAAAGAAATGCAACATGGATTTGGCCCAAGCTGGAATTCAAAGGAAGTTGAAAATTCAAGAGCTTGAGGAGATTCGACTATCATCATATGAGAACTCAAGGCTCTACAAGGAAAGATCAAAAGTAGCTCATGAAAAAATGATCCAACAAAGGGAGTTTCATGTTGGAGAGAAAGTCCTTCTTTATAGTTCACGACTCAAGCTGATGCCTGGTAAGTTTCATTCCAAAAGGTTAGGTCCTTATATTGTATCTAATGTTTTTCCTTATGGTGCAGTGGAGATCACACAAGAGTACATTGGAAGGAGATTTACAGTCAATGGGCAACGTTTGAAGAGATACATTGAGGGACTTCCTACTGATGCAGTGGATTTTATCACACTGCATGACCCCATCATCACTTGATCACATCAGGCTATTCCTAACCCTTTCACTTTTATATTATTTGTCCTATTTAAAAATTCTTCATTTCATGTGCATATATCATATCATGGGTTCACATTTAGGACAATGCAATATTTTAAGTTTGGGGGAGGGAACCTTTTATTTTAGTAATTTCAATTGTTTTCCATTAAAAAAACAAAACAAAAAAATTGTGTTTTTTTTTCAAATTTTGTGTGTTTATTTTCTTAAATTTTCTTTGTGTTTTTGAAATTTTTTAGATTAAATGATTCTCATCACAATTTTGAAATGCATATCAATGAGTGAAACAATTTACCCCTTGAAACTAAGCTTAAATGAATACTGAAATGACTTTGTTTCAAGTTCAAATATTTAGTAATTTCATGAAAAGTACACTGAATTTTGAATCACATACCACATCTCACTGTCTTTATATTTGAAATCACTTTCCTGTGAGGCTTCTAAACCATTATTTTCATATTCTTTACACTCACCTCACTTCTTGAGAGAACCAAACCATACTTGATTTAACCAGAATTTGATCTATTCCTGTCAAAACTTGAGGGTTTGAGGTACTTATGTTTAAATGATTGAGGAATTTATTTGGTATTAAAGCCCCTATTTCAAAGAATCCTTTTCTATAATGGCCTACCTTGAATATTTAATACTTTTATACCTTAGAATCCATGCAAATCCTGTTAGGTTAGCCACATTACAAGCCAATTTTCCCTATCCAACCAACTCTAGAAGTGAAATTGCATAATCTAGTTGAGCTTATGTGTGGGGGAATCTATCTTGTGTTGTGCCACCACATTTTGTGATGCTTTGGGTGGAAAATTAAATTTTGAAGAGATGTTTTTTCTACTGAAGAAAGTCATTATATTGAAATCTCTACCTTTTCTGGAGCTTTCATGACAAGTGAAGTTGTGCCTTTTCTGGAGCTTCAAATTGAGGTGGAAAGTTGTGCCTTTTTTGGAGCTTTCAAGAAAATCATGTTTGAGAAGATTGAAATTGTTTATACTGAAATGATGAATGGTGTAAACTTTTCATGTATTTTCATGATGATGGAGCTGAATTGATACTATGGGGATTGAGGAGAATATCATATTTAAGTAAAAATTAGATTAATGCAAGTTTTCTTCAAAAAGATTCAAGCCCTCCTTATTCAGCCTCAGAATTTTTCACATCTAAATCCTACCAACCGAAAGCCACAGAACAACCCTAAAAAGTTCTCATGATAAACATATGTCCTTGACTCACATCGTGTAGCGATGTAGGAATCTATAAATCCTATGGTGACCCTTGTAAGAGTTTGGATGAGAAAGACATTGCAAAAACAATTGATATTTGACTGATGAGAGAAAATTCAAGCGAGGTAAGTGTTTTGTGCATGGGTGGATAAATGAAGTGGAAATATATTGAATGATATAAATGGAGAACTTGAAATAAGGTTTTTTATGAGGCATGATATCTTTTTATTATTGCTGTGAAATTGATTGATCTTAAGGATATGTGTTTTAAAATTGGTTTTGATTTGATATTGATTTTTACTTGATATGAGGTTTTGCCCAGGAGTGCAAATGGGTAAGTGTGGGGGAGTTGATAAAACACTATTTTATTGAATATTTTATTGATAATAAATGATATAATTTCCTCACATTGTGTTAAATATGTTTATTTATAAAATATTTGGGATTTGATCATTCATTTGAAAATTTGGTGAAAATTCTAGTTTTACCCTTTATAGTGCACTGTAGTATTGTGATGATAAATATTTTTATATTTATTATTTTAAGTTGAAATTTTGTAACAGTGTTCCTAACTTAATTATCTAAAACTTTTATTCAT
Source organism: Viscum album (assembly GCA_963277665.1). Taxonomy (NCBI): domain Eukaryota; kingdom Viridiplantae; phylum Streptophyta; class Magnoliopsida; order Santalales; family Viscaceae; genus Viscum; species Viscum album. The sequence continues at coordinate 18,472,450 of OY728159.1, read as the reverse complement.
GACACTAGATCTAAAGAGTGCATTTGGTTGTTTAAAATGGGCCATGAAGTAAACGTTTGGCTGGACTCGCCAGAATAGAGAAGCTTCTGTATTTCGGCCATAACTCCTTCATCTGGGCCTGGATTGAGCCCACATTTGTAGAGGAGATAGAGGACCCATATCCTCACATTTTATCCTTCTGTATGGACGGCCAATTCAAGCGTTTGGGAGGTAAAATGTCGGTGAAAGCGGGAATAAAATATTTGTCTGAATTTCCACATTCACACTTGAAACCACTTGAAACCTCTCCTCCCCTCTCCTCTATAAATTAGAGTTTTTCTCATTTGGAGGGGGTTTGGACGTGAATTGGGAATTTGAGGGTAGAGGATAAGTGGATACACTCCAATTATCCAACCATTTCAATAAGGGTATCTCTTGAAGCAAGGATCCCTTCAACGAAGCCTTCTTCTTCTCCTTCATGTTGTAATGATTTTATTTATGTAATAAACTTTTTTGTTCTTATTTTATTTCTTCTCTTTTCTTCTATTTTGTTTAAATTTATTCTCTTAATCTTCCTATTTGGTCTGGAATTCTTGAGTAGAAGTGTTATTGGGTTATACCCATTATAAACCCTTGCACATGCAAAACGCTTCTACTTGATTACGCCACCCATGGAAGAGTACTTATTTTTAGTAATCGATCGACCTCTATTCTTCTTCATTCATTTATTTTGAATCAATGAGCTACTGTAATTCACATATTATGATCTATTAATTGAGTTTTTAATTTTAATGAAACTAATCAAGCGATTGAATAGTTAACACAAAACACGCGAGGTCGGGAATTGTGTGAACTGTGAGAGCGCAACCTTAACCTGTAATTCAAAACCACACGGGATCAATTTGTAGAGTTCAAATATAATCCCTAAACTCAATTAATCCCCATTTCCAGATTGTTTATGTGACTTAATTTACCACTGACCATAAGCTAATTTTAGAACATCAATCAAAGCAGGGTGTTGCGATTGTTTTCTCCGAAGTTAGCCTAAGGTTAAATTCACTTCATCTTTGTGGTAAAGTTAATTCTCGTAGGGTTTGGGATTTAACAAATTAAGGGATAATAATTAAGTGAATATCAATTTAAATGATAATGATTAATAAATTATTGAAGATGTAGAGTTAGATCGATTACGCCTTTTAAAATATTTTCTAAAAAAACATCTTTTTGTCATGTCATTTTAATCGAGCTTCATTTCAAAACAAAAAACAAAAAAATATAAAATCTTCTTCCAGCAAACTTATTCTAGATTCATAAAATATAACCATACCCCATCCTTTCAAGTAGTGTTTTTATTATATTCTATTTTATTTGTTTTAGAATACCTTTAATAAGTTGTTAAATTCACTTCCACCTTTGAGAGACGACCTTGGTCAGCCACTCAGCTGCACCTAAGAACCCCAAAATCACAATAATCATTTGAGGGCGCCCACGACAGTGCTCTATCAGTTTTCTATAGGGATTCCTCTAGATGTTGATATTTTTTGAAGAGCTACAAAAATATTTCTAGGTAGTTCATAGATATGAGGGTACGGACCAAATCATCTCTAATGGTATTTATGCACATCGTAAGTAGTTTTTCCTAGTAAAGTCTCCTGTTGAGAAAATATGTGATTCCATCCCATCTGGAGATGAAGTTAATGGATCACTCATCAGGCCTCTATTTATATTTTAAAAGGAAAAAGATGTTTGTATTGTGTGATGTGGAGCTAAACTATTATAGGAACTATCTATGAAGGTCCTCCCAATCGGTAAAAAACTATGTGGGAAGATGAATGTACCAAATGAACATGGGTTTTTCCTATCATGAACTGACCCACCATGTCTTTCCTAACCGGTGAAAGTTCGATCCATAACTTCCGCAAGACCAATTCCATAAGCCAGGGGCTAGAGATAAGTTCCAATAATTTATAAGTAAAATGGTTGGCCTTTTTTGAAAGTAATTATATACATTCTCAAACCATCTCCATATAGATGTGTCATGGAAAAATAATGAAAGATAATAATATCTAAAGAAAAAATCCATGCATGTAATAATATTTAGTGAATAAAAATGATCATGTTAGTGTAATATAAAATTTAGAGGAAAAAATACATGGCCACCCATAAAATATGTCCCAACCAAACAATAATTAGAAATGAATATATTATAGAGCCCAACTATAGATCTCCATGACCCAACCACCATATTTGGTCAAATACACTTGAATATCCCTAAGCTCCACCAATATCACCACCCATATTTCCATCGTCTATATAAGACATGGAACATAGAGGAAACGCCCATATTGAAGTGATTATAGAAATACCTAGTAGGATTCACTAAAAACTAAAGATGGAGAAATAAAATACATGATAAAAGTAGTTAACTAATATAAAAGAAGGAGGGGAAATGAAACCCAATAAAAAAGATGTGTGTGTGTGTGTGTGATCATATAAGAAACTCATATAAGAAAGAAAGGGGAATATCCATCTCACAACCAAGCCTAGGCTGATATGTCTTCTTATAGTTCCAAATATCCATCATCGATGCTCTGCATCTCATGTGTTTGTACAAAGAAGTCATGAGGAGGGTTGGTACCTCGAAAATCCTCTATATTCAAATGGGGTGTAATTACAAAAGATATAAGTCCCACACCCTGGTATGATAGAAATACATCATCTCTATATATGATCATTGAATATGGATGAATCATGCCATCATATGACATGGTGTACCATATCTATTGATAAAGGAATCATACTCTAGTGTGATATGGGAGTGTCATCTCTGTATCTATATAATGAGTATGGAGGTCCCACAGCCTAGTGCGAAAGGGAAGTAACATATCCCTGAATAGAGGACCCATACTATGGTGTGATAGGGAAATGTCACCTCTGTATCAGCATAATGAATATTGAGGACCCGTACCCTGGTGCGACATGGGAGTACCATATATATCGATAGATAACCTTGGACCTGGTGTGATAGGGGGTCCCACCTCTGTATCTTTACAATGATTATAGAGGAATCATGCCCTAGTGTGACAGGGGAGTACTATCTCTGTGGATAGAGGACCCATTATCTAGGGTGACAGGGGATTTCCTCATATGTATCTACACAAATACTATATAATAATCACTCCCTAGTGCAATAGGGGAGTACCATCTCCATGAATAGAGAAATCATGATCAGTTGTGATAGGGGAGTACTTCCTATTCCTACAATATATTCAATGATCTTTCTTGATCACTATCATCATTTAGCAATGCTTAAGGAAGCATCATGCTTGGAAAGTCATGCATCATGCATAAAAATTGACTATAAATTCCACCATCACATTCTACATGAAAAAAACACTTAGGATAGGCTAGTCACAATCCAAAATCCAAGTGAAGATGACGAACAAACAATATGTATAAGTTTTAGAAAGAAATACATGACATGTAGGGGGCCACACTGAGTGTGACCTCACCTGGCCTCTGATCCATGTCCTCAACAACACATGGATTGTTGTACATGTAGTACTACATGGATTTTATCGGTACTTCACATCAAGTATCATAATCATGAGGCTTATCCATGTGCACCTAGTCATGTTTTTGTATGTGGTCATGTCCATGTACTTGGTCATGTCCATATACATTTTCATGTACCTAGTCATGTCTCTGTACTTGTTCATATACATGGACATGTTTTTGTACTTGTCTATGTATGTATCCATGTCTAAGTACCAGCCTATGTTTGTGTACTCTTAGATTTTATGACATATCCTCCCGTATGGGGTCCTCAGTGTGTGTAGCTGCCACACAACCTCACTGCCTAGGGAGGGTCACATGGTGTGTAACCCAGCCATAAGGTGTGTGATCCTTATCTTCCCCAAAACCATATTTATTTCAGATGAGTGGGGCTACACGGCATGTGTTCTTCATACTAAATGTTTTGTAGTCACATTTTTTATAAAAATGCTATTTTATTCAAGAAAACCTAGGGGATTAGACCATGATGTTTTCCCTCAAATTGGAGGGAGGAGGATTTCATTCCATGTAAAGAGGAAATGCAAGATTAATCATCACCCTTCCCATTACAGACTAAAGGCTCTAGATCTCAGAGACAGGAAAGGAAGGAAAAATTCCTATACCTGGAACACTACTATAAATTTAGGATATATCCATGTAATTGTATCCATGGTTTTATAAGTCTATGGCTATATATTTTTTATAGTCATGATTCAATTAAAATATTGTTGTTGTCTATTTTTTTCTATACACGTCGGGCTTCTCCTCCTCCCTTGATTCGTAACCCTCTTTAAACCCTTGACCTTTCTCATGGTGGTACCCTCCTCCTCGATGCTTCCAATGAATGCTACCATTCCTCTTCCTAGTTGATTTTGTTCACACTAGCCTCCCCACCTCCTCCTCTAGCATGCCTCTGACGTGGGTATCCATTGCCCATGCGAGGTCTCCTCTCCATGAAAATCCTCCCCCGATGTTTCCACCCAACATGGCCACCCCACCGACGCTACTCTGAGACAGCCCCCGCCTCTTCCTTCATCATGCCTCCGACATGGTTACCCCACCTCTTGGGGATTATCCACCTTTGATGGTTCTATTATTTTCCATTTTTCTTTTCACATGATAAAGAGAATTTTTATCATCAGTTTTATTGCAGAGTATTTTGATGAATGGTATATGGATATTGTTAGTCTAGTGTTTTAAGGATCATTAGTTCCCCACAAAATAGCTAATCAATGTTTGGTGCTTGGAATTCTATTTTTTAATTGGAGAATATTGCGGTCCTCATGTTGAGGTATGAGACATGTTACCATTCTCCAGGTTTAAATTGAATGTGTGAAATTATCATGATTTAATAATTTGGGTAAAAGTTTAACTAAACTAATGAAGATAATAAAATGGGAATCTAAAGGAATAATTATGTTTTTGAATGGTCATGTAATCACTTTTGGTTTTATACCTGTTAATGCCTTGTGTTTTTCTGTGAAATTGTGTTAACATTTTTTATAGCAGTTTATGTGCTTATCGTGTTTGTTTTTCTAAAAATTTGATAAAAAATGTAAGTATGGAAAATATTAATTACTTTATTAAATAAAGAGTCATATAATATGACATATTCCCTTCCTAATTTCTCATATAATATAAAATTCATGTTAAACACAAGTTTAAGTTATTTCAAATCTATGAATAGATTATAAGTTATATGTTACCTATTTCTGAAAATATGTACATAATAAATTGGCTAATTCAAGAATGTAATTAAAATATTTTCCAACAAGATATAAATTTATTTCAGAGGGTCAATCCCACTCTTATTGTGGAAGGATTTTATAACATTATTTTATGGCCTTAATGCCTTTTCCATTGTGCATAAAATACTTTTTCATGGGTGTGTGCTCTAAGAACTTTTAGTTTATTTACCTATTTATTTGATAATCATTTGTGGTAGGTTTTCTTGATTATAAATGGGCTTGATTACTAAGTCTATTTTACTGATATTTTTTTGATATGGATGGGAACCTTGGATTAGAGATGGGTTGGTAGCTAGGTTATATTTTTTCTTGATGTGGCTGATATTTTTTTAATATGGATGGTGAACTTGGATAAGAGATGGTTTGGTAGCTAGGTTATAGTGATAGTTGATGTTGATGATGGTTTGGTTTCTAGGTTATAGTGAAATTCCATGTTGTATCCTAGTGGTTCATCTAAAACACAAAACGTAATTTTTTTCATTAATGAAACATAGTATTTACATATGACCCCTAACACATGTTAATATTTAAATTTTACTGTAACCCAAGAATCTTCATGATTACCATTAATTAGAGGCAACCCAATTTGATATTTAAATGGTATAACTGTTATTATATTCCCTAAAATATACACCATAGGTGAATAAATAATAAAAATAGACATAGTTTTTATATAACATGATATATTTTATAGATTCAAATGACTCTTTATGAATTTAAAAAATAAAATAAAAGTGTGAGTGTCTTGAATTGGATATAACCCACCATTTAATGAGGGGTGAATCTTTGGTTGAAGAATTACTCAAAAACATCTACTCTCATTTTTTTTTCTATATTATAAACTCCATGATCCATATGTCGATTAGGGCATGGATATCAGTTGATAGTGTGTGTGGAATGGAAACTAAATAGTCTAAACTATTATGAATTTAGGACATATATTCCATGACAATAATAATTGTTGAAAGATAAAAGAAAAAAAACATCACATATTCGGAAATAGTTTCTACAAATAAGGAATACACAATCAAGAAAAAATAATATCATGCACCAAAATATTGTCTAATCATATTAGAAAACTAGTTTGAAAATTCTAAGAGGATTGAGTAAGAATAAAATAAGGAGAATTCTATACATTATAAAATTGATAAACCTATATAAACTAAGAATAAAGGTGAATTCCAAAATAAGAACATTCTAAAAAATAAGGCTTCAATCTAGAAAATCAAGAAGGATATAAGCATGAAGTAGTTTATTTGGGGGCATTGGTAGTGTAGAGGGCAGTGGGGGTGATGGTTGGGGGGAAGTGGGGGTGAGGAGTGGGGTGAAGTGGGTAGGGGGTATTGGGGGTGAAGGTTGGGGTAGTGGGGGTGAAGGGTGGGGGTGAAGAGGTTAGGGGGTAGTGTGCAGGGGTAGTGGAAGTAAATGGGGATGGGTGCATAGTGTGTAAGAGGTAGGGAGGGGGTCAGGGGTGTGGGGGGTTCAAATGAGTTGGGGTGAAGGTTGTGGATAGTGGGGTTGCATGGTGGGTTGGGGTGAATGTGGGTGTGGGTAGTGGGGGTGCATCGGGGGGAAAGTGGGCATGCAGGTGGGGGCAGTGGGGTTGGGGGGAAAGGGGTAGTGGGGGATACTACATTTTAGTAATAAAATCAAAGGTTATATAGATTAAGATTAATTAGTTTTATGGAAATGACATAGACATATGGTGCATGAAAATAGAATTATGTCACATTTAAAAATACCTATATTTTCAACTAAATGGATTGAATCTAGAAAAGATATAGAATTTTTAATGGGAGTACCTCTATTTTAAGTCACATTTATTGGTGAGGGTTTCATTCGAATGCAATATTTCATTCAATATTAGTTAGAAGAAATGAAAAAACAAAAGTATTGGTTTCCCTAACAAACATGTATGGAAAATCAAAATCATTAAACAGTGTTTTTATGATATATAAGTTGTTCAATTAGATAATAATTTAATCAATTCTAGTTTTATTTCATGTTAAAATCAATAATATGATTAGGAGTAGGCTATATTCAATCAAAGCCACATTCATGGATGATGTTTGGAAATTAAATTTTCTTTCATTAATATCATTTAGTTGGGAAACGATGGTTGTTAAAGTTTGTAATTCTATTAGACACACCAAAATTGTATTTTAGGATGTCAGGAACATGATCATAAATTAATATCATAGGTGTGGGGATGTATAGGAACCAACTGTTAAAGCATTGAGTATTTAAGGTAGAGAATGTTCACCCAACCGAAATAGGTTTTGTATGAAATAAAAAAAAATATAGAGATGATAATATAGGTAAATCTACCATAACTAGACCATATTTTTGGAACTATGATATGTGGGGTAATTTAATAAAAAAATTAAAAAATCGTAGATTGATTTCTAATTGATCTTTATTTGGAATTTCATATTCATTAATAATTTTGAAATTCATTTATTCCAATTTTGGTGGTGAATATAGTGGAAGAGACCTCAAGAAATACTTCTAGAACATAGGAACCAAAATCTAATAAAAAAAAATTGAACAAGAAAAATATTACTGTAGAACTATTGAATAAAATAATGAATGAGAAGGCACATAGAATGAGGTTTCAATCCAGTATGTGTAATGAAATTCATATGGAAGCTTTAGTTTTTTTTGTACATAGTCAACATGGGTCCATTAAAACCAGTGGTGTGATATATTCATGAGTAGTTACAGTCTATAAATCCAATGATAATCCATCAACATAGATGATGAGGGATTTTAAAATAAAATCCATTATTAATGATCATGTTATTTATTATTGGGATGTAAATATCAATATGAATATTTTTTTTCATTGTTGGTTATGAATTCATGTATCATTTATCATGTATAGTTGACACAGTGATCAAAAATATATAAGAAGTCATTATACATCATTTCTTTTCCCACTATTTCCTTATAGGTGGTTTCTTATTATGATTTCAGTTCTATCCACCACCATCAAAGAAATTTAGTTCAACATTGGATTTGGGTAAGTTTTATTCTGTTTTTATTCTTTGGTCCAATTTCAGTTTGGTATTTTTTGATTTTTGGGTTCCTTGTATTTCTTTAGTGCATTTTGGATTTTTTGTGGTGAATTCAAGTCATTGTTGATGAAGAATTACATGTGTTTTCATAGGCAGTAATATATATATATATAAGTTCCCCCTTTAAATATATATATATATATACATTCACTCATGGTAGTATGAATATATATATTGGGGCTAGGTGTGCTTATATATGGATATGAAAAATGCATACATGTGTAAGTGTAAAGGGGTATATATAAGTATAAAAATATATATAAGGACCCCATTGTGAATATTTGGCCATGAAAATATGTAAATAGGGCTAGGTGTCCTTATATATATGTGAAGTTGCATATGTGTGCAAGAGGGAAAAAAAGGAAGATTCGAGTTGTTTTCATCGAAAGCAGCATGCCTCGAAGTTGTGGTAGGTTCCCTCCGCCTAACCCTTTAATTTGAAATCTATAATTACTTGATTGTTTTAAAAACTTGTTTCAGTAATTTCTTGATGTTTTAAAAACTAGTTTTCTAATAACCACTAGCTTTGTCAATGAAATATCTATTTTTGTGTTCCAAGTGTATGGGATTACTATTTTATGTAATGTTATCTCATATAGTCTAAAACTACGAAAAAACCATTATATTTTATCAGGTGTATCCTAATGTGTAGAAAATACACTAATATAAGGACAACACATAGCTTGATTAATTTTCTGATAGAATAATTTAATGGGGGATGGGGTGAAGTAGTAGGGTAGGAGGGTACTAGTTCAGGTGGGGGGGTTGGGGGATGGGGGAGGCACTAGGGCCTGGGGGTTTGGGGTGCATCAGGGAGGGTAGGGGTGTGCAGGGGGAGGGGAATGGGTGCAGTAGGTGGTGGACTAGTGTAGGTGGGATGGGGATGGGATATGGGTTGTGTTTGGGGATGGTGTAGGGGGGATGGGGGTACATTAGTATGTACATGGGGGAGGGGAGGGGTGTGCAGGGGGAGGGGTAGGGGGTGTATAGGTTGGTTGTCCATCAAAATGCATCTAAAAATAGCCCAACCTGAACATGATGGAAGGAGGGATGTGGGAGGGGAGGAACAACTTAAAATGTCCTCTCCTAATCTCTTCATATTTTTTATATCATGAAACACTTGACCTAAAAAAAGACATAATTTAACCAATTAAAATAAATCCACCTAGGCATGATTCATGATGTGACCAGGGGTTTCACACCCTTAATTCCTACCCCTGGGAATTTTATGGCTTGAACTGAGTTTCATATCCTTCAATGTTCGAGATAGGGGGTTCACCCCTCAACCAACCTCATTCAAGGAATAAACCCGATGACTCACAACAAGAAATGATATGGTAGTATAAAGTTCAGTTATTTTTCACCCCAAACCTCTACCAACTCCCACCCAAACCCTAGAGGTACAACAGTGGACTCAAACCAAATCCAAAAATACCATTTAGGAACATCTAATGTTCATATTACTAATCCAAATTCCAATTTAAGAAACAATCAATGATTCATATTAAAAAACAAAATTTTCCACCAAAAATAATGAATCAGAAACCTATAGTGCATTACAAACTCCCCAACATAATAGTTCTCATTCCCGAGAAGCCATACTATTTTCCAAAAAAAGTCACGCAAACTATTATAGTTTTCAATTCCCTAAAATCTCTATTATCCATATCTAAATTCTAAAAAAAATTCTGGTACAAAAATCCAAACATCGAGGAATTCATTACACCAAGAGTCTAGACACTCACTCACTACAAACACTAACACCAAGAAGGATCTCACCACACCCATATATTTAGACACTCATTGGTGTCTTCAACTGATTCATCCTAAAGCTAATGGTTATCTCCACCATACAAATATTTCTCGTGAAGGTTGACTAAACATCATGGTGCTCCAAAACAAATGAATTTATAACTAGGAATGATCTTCCAATGGTCTATCTGCAGGTTAACTAGATTTTCAAAAATGATCTCAATGTAGTTTTCACCTCACTGTATCCAACCCCATCAAAAAAAATATGTTCTCCTGTGGTTGATTTTTCTTGAAAATTCGTTGTTTCGCCCTCTGGTGTGCTATCGTATATCTCAATCAAGATGAATCCACCTATTGAGGCATCATGAGATCATATAATGCCTACACCTAAATCTGATCCCTGGCTCCCAGTGTAATTTCATGGTTGGATCACAAACTATTTGCTTCCTCCATCATGCTCCAACTGTAAGCACTGATTCACCTATAATCCAATTCACCCTCATACCACTCAAAAACCCCATGTGCTCGATTCCAATTCACTTACTCCACTCAACACCACATCTAAATGCCAAATATAGTATTACCTAAGGAACCAAAAAATATAGGATCTACCCACACATTATCATCCCTTCTTTTCCTCAATTTTTCATTGATCGACCTCACTACAAAAATACCTCGCACATTCATCAGATACAAAATGGGATATGAGAGTAGCAATCAACGTTTTAGCTGCTCTTATGATTTCTTTGGAGGGGGATATGAAGGTTGGGGGTATGTGTAGGGTGTGGGCCATCTTGGGGTGTAGGGTGGGGGTGTTTTTCGAGGTGGGGTATGTGTAGGGTGGGGGATGTCTAGGGGTGAATGGTGAGGGTTTATCTAGAGAAAGGGGTGTAGGGTGGGGTGGGGGTCTATCTAGGAAGGGGGGTCTATCCAAGAAGGCGTGAGGGGGTGGGGGTCTAATAAGGGGGCATCCTTGAAGGAGGGGGTCTATCTAGGAAGGAGAGGGTCTTTCTAAGAAGGAGGGGTATGTCCAGGTGGGGTGGGATACTAAAAGCGGAGTGGGAGGGATATGCAAGGTTTTTTTATGTATTGGGGTAGGGTTCATATTTTCCATATACTTGGAGATTGTGAGGTGAATTATATTCATATAAATAGAAATGAAAATGAGAATTGTCAAATGGGTGGTTGTATCTACAGGAAATATCATTTCTTCCCATCATATTCTTTGAAATGTAAGACCTTGGTAAGCAATTAGTGATGTAGGTATAGTCTTAAGAGGCCTTTATTTTCAAATATTCAAAAATCCTAACAGTTTTCCATTTATCTAGGAGATTTTTGGATGTCCTATAATTGAGTTTCATGTAAAATAGGTAGAGATAGATCAAATTCTTTGAAAGATCCTCACGATGACCTTATTGAACCTTGTGTAGATATAATTAAAATTTAAGGTACTTTAAGGGGGTTTCTAGGAGGGAGGGGTGCCCATGAGGGAGGGGTGTCTAGGAGGGAGGATAGGGGTGTCCGTAATGGAGGGTGTATCCAAGAGGGTGTTCATAAGGGGGGTTTCCAAGGGTGAGGGGGTCTCCAGGGGGTGTCCATGAGGGAGGGGTGTCCAAGAGGGAGGTTGGGGGGTCCAGGAGGGTGGGGGTATTCAGGAGGGTGTCCAAGAGGGGGTTTCTAGGAGGTATGGCTTTCTAGGAGGAAGGGGGAGGGGTGTCTAGGAGATAGGGGTGTCTATGATGGGGGTGCATGGGGTCAGTAGGGGGAGGGGGTGCATGGGGGGTCTGCAGGGGGGAGGGGTGTGTAGGGAGTGAAAGGAGGGTTTGTAGGGGGAGGGGTGCACCGAGGGTCTATAGGAAGAGGGGGTGTGTAGGGGGGATCTGTCCAGGGAGGGGGTGGGGGTGGGGGTATTTCCAATAAGAAGGGGTATGTCCATGAAGGAGGGTGTGTGTCCAGGAAGGAGGGGGTCCTTCCAGAGAGGGGGGGATTTCCAGGGAAGAGGGGGTATATCTAAGAAGGATGGGGTCTATCTAGGAAGGATGGGGTCTATCAAGGAAAGAGGGGGGTCTATCCAAAAAGTGGGGTCTATCCAGGAAGCGGGGGTTGTCTAGGGGGGATTAGAGGGGTTATTTGTTGGGGGGTTGTAGTGGGAGTGTTGGGGGATTTGTATGGGTTGGGAAACTTCAACAGAAGTGGATTGTTTTTTTATGAAATCGGAAGTCCTTTATCCATGGTTTCAAACCATGGCTATAGCATTGCGTGGCTTAATCTTCTGCCGTTGTTTCAAACCATGGTTGTAGGGGCTTATCCAGGGTTTTAAATCATGGCTATAGGTCTATATCCACGGTTTGGACTATTGCTATATGGATTTATCCATGGAATGAAATTGTGTTTATAGCCCTTTCCCTATATCCATTTCAATACCAACCATGGTTCATTAAACTGTGGCTATAACCTATATCCATGGTTTGAAACCATGGCTATAGCCTAAAGTTTTTGTAGTGAAATCCAAGACTAGGAACACTTTAACACTATCTATGTCGTAAAGGTTCTTATGACCATAATGATACAAACTCACATGCACCCTGAGTACCCTGGACAACCAACTGTAAAAGTGTGGGAAACCTCTGACTATAGGAATAAAAACCCAAATGGAGGACATGATGATGTGTCACTTTTCATGGTTATATAAGTATGAGGGTCTTAGTGGAGATTTAATCTCAGTCCCTTTCAGACAAGGGATATGAAGAAGGATAGGGCTAGCCATGAATGACTTTTAAGAAGGCCCAATGGATGGCTCGCACAGGCTAGAAGGTAGGGTGAACCAAGGAGGATCGTGCATGGGGGGTGCTTCGCGTAGGTAAACCTGAGCGAACAAATGGCATCGTGGGTGATGGAAAACCTAGGTGAAAACACTTAGGCGAGACCTTGATAAATCCTTCAAGGGTCTCCACAAGTGTGACCAAAGGTGAGTCGCACATGTACCTAGTTTAATATGGGTAACTCGTGATAGTCTTCATTGATTAAGGGGATGGGAAAAGAATTAATACTACTGTTGTTTATTTTTAACACCGATTGGACATAAGTCACTATATTACCCTTTAATTACCAATTATTAGTTTTAATCAAACTACCTAGAGGTTTTTGGAAGACTTGAGAGAATCACTAGGGCGATCAGGGTATAAATTTGCCTTTAGGAAAACAATTCCATACAAATGAAGACCCTGAGGGTCTATTTATATGCAAATATGAGACCCTGGGTGAAAGTTTTGGTCACACACGTGGGTGACACATAGGTGATTGTGAATTGAAGGTACTTAGGGGTACCTTGATCAAATTTATCTTCAAGTATTTTCAATTATTTCCATTCTTCATCTGTCTTCACCTCCTCTTTCTAAGGCATTTCCCTTTTCCACTTTTCATACATGTGATGAAAAAAAGTGTCAACAAAATCCCCATGGATTGGATCCAAATAAAAAAGAGGGTCTAATACTGAGGTAAAGGGATTAAAAAGATAGATGGAGTACACATGCATCTGATCTTGGTTTTTCTCATATTTTTTTTGTGTAAGACGGTTGCGTAGGTAGACTTCCTCATCTATAAATAGGGTCTTCTCTTTTCTAAAAAAACTCTCAAAATTAAGAAATTTAAGATCTCCCGATGTAATTTTTTCATGTAGAATCTTTTCTTGAAGAATATTTTTCTTGCACAGACACAATATGTATTTGAGCGAGATACTTGTGCACAAAAATTTTATTGAGACACTTCAGTGTCACATATACTTTCATTCCATAATGCATTTTCCAGATTTTCCTTATTTCTAATTTTTTTCAAAATGAATCTATTATGAAAAAAAATTGAAATTTTTTGGCATGTTTAGTAGATCCTAATAAAATCACAACTGCTAATGAACTGGATATCAATTAAAATGATGAAATGATGAAGATCATAAGGCATAATTACTATGACATCTACGATACCACCCTTCCTGATATTGTAGGGTATTTGAAGAAATATCATCATAATTTTATGAAGAGCACTTATATTCCACATTATAGTTATGGCCATATATGGGAAGTCGATACACCAGATCTGTAGAATTATCTCCTAGTCACTTGGTTTCAAGACTATAATAACTTCTCATCTGCCAAAACTTTCATTTTAGGAACATATATTAATGTTGGGACGGTATCCAGGGCCTATTTTATGCATCACAAAACATGTGCTTTAGATCTAAAACCACATATAGTCGAACTAAAGTCACACTTTTGTTCTTCCATTTTTCTATATTCACAAACAGATCAATTTAAGTACTTGAAGAAGGTTGGGACTTTCACCCAGGAGGGTGTGTTAAGCCCTCTTTGATGTGGGCATACCGGGTATCCAAAACTATATAGAGTTCCAAAAAAGATATGGGAATCATTGGAATTTATGATTCTATATGGGTAGGGTGGACCTATATGTATAGGAACGAAGATTTTGTGATAGAAATACTGAGTCGGTGGAGTCCATGAATGAATTCTTTCCATTTGATGCATAGAGAAGTGGGAATCAATTTGTGGGACATTCACAAGATCTTAGGGGATCCAATCCTTGTAGATATGTATGATTAATTCATTCCTCCAAATGCAATGTGCAATGACACTAATAGAAGACTATTTTTAGCATGCGAGATACTGAAAATAGCCCACAATATCTAGAATTCAAACACCCACGTAAAAAGGGATATTCATCTGGAGACATGGATGGGAATTTTATTTAAGAAGATGGTACAAGGCCCCAATTTCAAGTGCCCAATGAGCTATCCCAAAGTGGTAAAGAGAAGTTCTCCTAACACCTTATGGTTGACACTAAAAATGGAGATTTTTATAAGTGGGAATATGAAGTCGACCCCAAAATTCATGCCAAGAAGTGTCTCATGGGGTTTCCAGCTAAATGGATCATTATTTATCTATTTACAGCACGTGATTCCAAAGGTGGTATAAGGCCTGGAACATTTTTGTAGCAGAAAAGCAGGAAGAGAAAAAAATAGTGGGGTTGGAAACCCTTATTTTGAAAAAAATCTATCGAATCTTATTACACATTCATGTAGGGAAGGATCCTTTGGAAATTGAAGGACCATTACAGGTTTTGTGGGGATGTATCACGACTCATTTTAGGACTTATGTTGTGAAGAGTGGGATTTGAATCCTTGGGATATTGTTCTGACCATTCATTCAGGGTTTCTCTAGTATTTCACCCCTATCCTTAAAACCTTAGAAAATTCATACAAAAATAAGATTATTTAATGATTTAAACTGCTTTCCTTATAAGAATCCACCCACGGGATGGTTTTTTTATGGTGGGATGGCCAATATAGAGCTAAGGTCATACATGCTAGCCTTCAAGAATGGTGTTATGGAAACCTAGATCGATGGAGAAATCATATGAGAGGCCTATGATCCTTATTTATTATCACAAAAATTCATATTCCTGCAAAAAATTATTGCATCCCCTCCGATGCATAATAGATTTGAATAGAATCCAATGGTGTCTTGATAGTTATGGTTTCTTGCAGCTATAGAACTGACAAAGGCATGGATTAATCTACCTATAGCTAATGTAGAAAGTAGATTAACTACCTGGTATGTTGAAGCTTGGATTGTAGCATACCCTGAAGGGGTTCTAGAAAATGGTGTTCCTTGGGTTGGAATAAAGAGGTGGAATAAGAAAGAACCTTCTCATTTGGAAGGTTCTTTATCTCCTTCAAAGCTTGAGTTATCCAAGTCAGAAAGTGGGGATGAAAAGGATCTTGGTTCATCAAAATGACCTCGTGTAAGATATAATCCACCTACCAGAATCAAGATGGATACACCATCATCACCAAATGAGGATGCATCTAGGTGGTCTAGTCACCATCGACCAGAAGAGAATCAGGTTCCATTTTCTCATCCTCCATTTGTGACGACAAGAATTGGGTGGCCAATTAAATATAAGGCTTCAGGGTCATCCTCATAGAAATTCAGGACATATTCTAAATATGTATGACTAGTGGAAGTCCAAATATGGTAGGACTTGTCTTTTTATAATAAAAATATAAGGGAGATATTTTGTTATGGGTTGCATATTCCAAGAAAATGTGATCTCAGAGTCCCTTTTGATATTTTATTTAAAGATAATCCTACTAAAGTGGGAGTCTATATTCAGAATCTGTAGATTCGTGTCTATGAAATTGATGATCAAGTCTATTCCACAAGGTGCGTGAAGGATATTATTGATTGTGGCACTACTGAGGGGATCAATCCATCATATTTTATGGAATGGGATGACTTTTTTAATCGTAAATATGTAGGTTCTTTTCTTCTTAAACTCTTTTTTTCTTTGAATTTATATTTCAGAAAAATAATTATTACTCATGGGAAGTACCATTTTAATTTATAGTTGGATAAAAAAATAAACTAAGGTTCCATCACCACAGTATAACCCTGGTGGAAGTCTGGTCGGGACTATTGAATAGCCCCCTGAATCTGGATAAGTATCTCTAGGCTGACAGTCCATAGAGAATGAGATGGCAGAAGACTTCCCACTTGTAATACCTATTTTTGGGGAGGTTTATGATATACCTCCTTTAAATAATATGAATATGAAAGGATGTATAATGGTGAAATACTTTTCTACGTGCATTTTTAGTAGCTGTAAGTCTTCCTTATATCACTAATTTTGGATTCATATAGAGTAAGTGTTTAAACTTCTTGGGGTTGCAGGAACTCCTTGTATTTCTTCCCTCAAGGAAGTTACAAATTCACCTCTGAGAAAAAAGGATGTCACTTCCAAAAAAGTTCATATTTCTACCAAGGAAACAACTCCCTTTACCGAAGAGGTGTCTAGGACAGAGAATACATCATCTACTCTAGAAACTACTCATTTAACTGTTGTAGAGATAGAGAGAGTATGCATCTTGTATTTTATAAGTTCCTCATAAGAAGCTATATATCAACAAATTACTTCCATTTCTATAATTTTTCATGTTTTCTCATGCACTATAGAATCATATGATGACTGATGTTGACCCTGCATCTTCCACTGAGGAAGTTGTTCGGGGTCCCAAGTCGTTGTTGGAGGGTCATGAACAAACCGATCCAAGTGTTACCATGGGTAATATTAACATGGGGATTGGGATATCAATAGGATAATTGATGAATCTTGGCTTGTATTTTGATGAAATATTGGAATATACTAATACTCCTACTACTTTAGAAGAATTTGGGGCACTATATATAGAACCAAATGGATGTGATTATTTATTTTCCAACAAATGAATCTTATTATTCTTAATTATCTAATCATGATTGGTTGTAATTTGAATCTTCATACATGGAAACCACTACCATGATGGTGTTGGGAGAAGATGTTGAAATCACACTCAATCCCACTGTTGATGGGGAACTAGCTCAAATAGACCATGAAATGGGAATCCTTTCAGAGTCTCATCAAGTGGGTCCTAAGAAGACCCAGGGGAGTGTCCCTAAAAAAGGGGATCCAACCCAAACTATTGAGGCCTGGAATACTGGGGAGGAGTCTTCATAGAATTCTAACCTGTTGTTGGGTAAATATCACCAACTATTGTGATTGTGCCCCACTCTTTCCATTATTTTGAAACTAACAATGATATTAATTAATCATTTTGTATTATTATCTTTTGTTGATATGTTTTAGGGTAAATCCTACGCGCTATCTCAAACAGCATCGGAAGGAAAGGAATCCACTGTTTATGAGGTATTGGAACATGGAACTTCTTGGAGTGCACTGATTTCAGTGTACATCCCTACTTATGATAGTAACTCTAAATTTGATTTTGGAGTTGAAGAATTATCTTTTCCTCACACATATCAAGGCTTGGATAGATATATGGAATATATTTTTTGAGGTTACCCATGAGGAACTACCTTCAATAATTCTATAGCTTTCAACTTTTTAAGGAATTTTGGGATTTTCTGGATTTGATTACCATCTAACTCATGTTGTGGTGAAGGAGGCTATTCGTAGCCTGGATCAAGAGCATAATATTTAGAGAGATCTCATCAAGGCTAAACTGATCTTCAACATTGATGACTATCAAGCTATTCTATCCCAAGTGACATCCAGTCCTATCCCAAAACTGGTATAACTTAAGTGGAAAATCAAGGATAAGTTTGTTCAAGTTGCAGTCCTTCATCAAGAATTAACTGTCACTCAAGGGGAACTTGGAAAACTTCATTGTCCATTAGGAGAAGACCAAGAATAAGGTACAACTACCACTGAAAATTCCAAGGAATCACTTCATCAGTCCAATGATACTAAAGTTGGTCAAATGATTGAACTTCAAAAAGTAGCTGATGGGGCTCATGAGGTCATTCAAAATTGGAAAAACTATGTCAAAATTCTTTTGTAGTACAATGGAGAGAGACTCCATTATGAGGATGTTACACTAATTTTTCCCCATAAATGAAAATATTTTATTTTTCCAATCATATATGTATTCATCCCTACTTTTTTCCTATAATCATAATGTCAAAGATGATTTTCATAGCATTACATTTTCATATCAGCTAATCATAATTGAAAAGATAGGGATGTGGATACTCTAAAATTTTACATAATCCAAGGGGTCTATTGAGCATAGTTTGTCTATTACTAGGTTTTTAAGGACAACCCTATTATCTTTTTGTCTTTTGTGTCATCACCCTAATTTTTTCCTAAGATCAATGTGGAGGATACTTAGCAGGTGAGGTTTGAATTTTTCTTAGGCTTCCCTTTTTTGAGTTTTCAACATAACAAGATTTGTTCATTTTAAATTTTTAGTGGTTAATATTTCCTAAACCATACAAAGTATAGGTCTAGTGAGCAGAGACTCAACTTTTTCTGAGTTCTCTTTATGGGTTTTCATCCTGGTGAGTACTATGTATCTTTTTTGGGTAGTTTAAAAGTCATGAATTTCAAACTAATAAAGATAATATTTTAGGTCGAAAAACTTTGACCATCAATTATAAAATTATAACCCAAACAAGGTTTGATGGCTAGGAATTTTCTGTTATTCTATAGATACTTCCAAAAGGAATATTGGGAAAAATATTTGATATCCAAATCTAAAACAAGGTATTTGAAAATAGAGTATGTATCTCTTGAGAAAGAAGTTACCACTAGTTGACAAACCTGTTATGAGGGATATTTTATGCAACGAAAACTATGGCATGTACTGCATAGTTAAGTAGTGATATCCTTAGGATGACATGCCTGTTATGTTAGAGACTTATGAAAGGACAGCTGGGGGGATGTACTACATAGTTGGGTAAAGGGGTTTTCAAGAATTCATACATTCTATTACTGGTAAACATTGAAAGTTTAAGATTTGGAAGTCTCAAGACCGCACTAGGTATATTTTCCAAGGAAAGATTTATGAGTATAAAATAATCATCCATTTTTACTTAAGAGATGAATAGGAATCCACTCCTATAAGAATTTTATGTTTGAAAAAGAATACATTTTGGTAAAAGGGGAATTATAATATTTTGTTGTTCATTTTAAGGTCATGCATTAAAGACATTATTGTTTATAGTTTCAAGTCATGCAGTAAGGACATTACGAGCTGTACAATTTCAATTCATGGAATAAGGACATTAGGGGTTGTGCAGTTTCAAGTCATGCAGCAAGGACATAAAGGGTTGTATAGTTTCAAGTCATGCAACAATGACATTAGGGGATTCAAATTTAATCACTTTATCTTTGACCAAAGGTTTGATGGTTTCCCCATTATTGATAATTTGTCTTGAAATGTGCTATTATATTCATTTATAGAATCAGAGTGTTTTAATCTAGGATTTGGAAATTTTCATATCTAAAGATTGATATGGGAAAAATGAATAGCCGCATTAGAGGAGGTCTCTCTTACGAACAAAGTTACCATTTCTTGAAAAAATTGTTATGGGGGCTGTTTTTTTTTTCAAGGCTAGCTAGGGAACATACTGAATAGTCAATAATGGAATCCTTAGGCTAAAATTCCCATTATAGAGGTATCTTTATGCAAGGACAATCAGGGAATGTATTTCATAGTCAGGTAAGGGAGATCTCAAGATTTCTGATATCCTATTACTAAAATCTGATAAAATTTTATGGATATTTTTATTTCCCTAGACATAGATTTTGGTTTTTGGGGAAAATTTCTTGAGTATAGAAGGGGTATTTCAAGTCATGATTTCCAATTAGTTTTGGGAATAGTATCTCTATGAAGGTTTGACCCAAAGGCAAGAAGTCCGGTGCCTGTAGTTTTAGGTCATATGACTAGGACCAAAATATTGTGGAAATTATGGATGGTATGTGGTCAAATGGCCCCAGATTATTCCATTATTCTTTGAACATATGATGAGGGGAAATTTAAACCATGTTCGTGGAGACTTTCATATTGGGAGAAATGAAAATAGGAAAAATATGTAGGGGTGACCACTGATTTTAAATTGCGAGTTCCAGCATAACGTCATCAAAATCATAAAGGGGCAAGAGAGTTTTATCATAAGAGTGAAGTTACCACTGGTTGGAAAACCCATTATGAGGGTTGTTTTATGAAATTTCATCTAGGGTGCATACTACATAGTCAAACAATGCCATCCTTAGGCTAACAAGATAGTTATTTGGTAGACTTATACAAGGCTAACTGGGGGACGTACTGCATAGTTAGCTAAAGGAGATCTCAGGTATCATACATTTTACAACTAGCAGCTAAGAAACTATTATGAAGATCTTAAAGTATTCAATATTAGGAGAATGAAATGAGAAAGGGTAAATATCCAATACACAAGGGAAGTATTTGGACTGATATTGGCTATGAGTATGGACTCTCTCGCATAGATATGACTCATATGTAGAATGGGCACATATCTTGTTTCTTTGGAGGGATCTATAAAAATAGTAACCTAAATAAAATCTAATTCCTAGTTTTTTAGTTGTATATAGAAGATGGGAAATGTTTCTTTTACCCCATGGTTGGGACAAGTATTTAAGACATCATCTTCACTATGTATATCAATGGGATTAGAATCAAGCCATACGTAGTTCTAGAGGTACCGTGTAGTTTGAAGTCATGTGGCGAGGACATTGTTTGTGCAGTTTAATATCTTACGGAAAGGAAAAGGGTGATTTCCATGTGAATAGGAATATTGTACCTAGACCAAGGTGTAAATCCCAAGAGTTACTATATATCTTTTTAGAGTAATAATCAAGACATAAAAATTTCAAACAGATATGAGTTCATGTGTAATGTGGGAACTCATATCGGATATCCCCATATAGATCTAACTCGTACATGGGAGAGTATGGGATTTTTCTATTTTGTGATGTAATTGGTGCAAGGATTGAATATCTATATGTCACTACATATCTCAATTGGATGATAATCAAGACACATGTAGTTATTAAATAATGTTCCCCCACCCTGATGAAATTTATAAGTGGATGATAATGGGGGTTTCTTTGAAAACGGGTTCATACATAAGATGAGAACTCATAATGAATCTCCTCACATAGATCTAACTCATACATGGGAGAAAAGAGGCATTAGTTGTATATTTTTTCGGCTAGTCCCAAGATTGAGAGAATAGGTGTCACTGCATATCTTATATGAGTGATCATGATGCCACATGTAGTTCTTAAATAACCAAGCACTTTTTCATCATGTGGTGACGATGTGAGTGATTTTAACGTGAAAAAGAATATTGCATCTTGACCAGGGGATAGGACCTAGGTGTCACTACGTATCTTACTGGAGTAAGAATAAATACATACATAGATCTTGATAAGATCCTGATATTTATTTTCATGTGATAAGGACATTTATTATACCTTTATAAAGGTCTTGCATCAAGGACCATTGATAGCCCTAATGAGAAATGAGACAACTTGTTTATGTAGATAACTTATTTACCAAATTCCTAAACCCGCGTGAGTTGTGATCAGTGTGAGGAACAAAGAGTGGTAAAAGATTCTTATACAACACAAAGGTAACACAAATGAAAGGTAGGGAAATGATGATAATTTGGTGAATGAGCCATGGTGTAGGACTCGGGCTTCACTATGTATCTTGAAGGGGGAAGAATCAAGCCACACATACTTATTGATAAAGTCCCTCATGCAAGTATGATCCATACATAGGGAGTGGGGGATTTTAAATTATGGTTGGACTAGTGGATATGACCTAGGTGTCACTACGTATCTTAATAGAATGAGAATCAATTCACATGTAGTTCTTGTAATTCTATAGATCTTAACATCATGTGGTAAGGATGAAGGTGAACTTGCATGAAGTGATGGAAATTTTGTGGTTGTTCCCAACAATGAAAGTATGGGAATCACAACATATTTGATAGGGTTGAGAATCAAGCCTCACATGGTCCTTTACCAGCTCCATGTGTAGATCTGATTCAGGCATAGAAGTAAATGGGATTTATAAACATTGCACCTAGAACTAGGATTGGAGATCAGGGAATCACTGCATTTCTCAATGGGATGAGAATCAATTCACATGTAATTCATGATAGAGTTACTCACACCAACTAAGGATTTATGTTAGTATGAGTGTTTTAATATTTTTTAGATATGTTCCCAAATAATGGTTGGCCTCAAGAAAAATAATGGTGTGATAATCACGCCATATGTTATGGAAGAGGTCTTGGAAAATATTTAGTTAATACACAGGGAAAGGGAAAAAAATTCAATATGTTTGTGGCTGGGACTAAGATTTTAGATCTAGTAAAATCTATATATCTCATTGGACTGGAAATAAATCCATACATATTTATTTAAAAACCATGAAATTTATCATCACACAATAAGGACGTGGGTCACTTGATGTGAAAGAAACATTTCTGCTAGACCAAGGGATAAGACCCAGGTGTCACTACATATCTTTTTAGAGAAATAATCAATCCATGCATAGTTCTTGAAGTTATTCCCCATGAATATTTTATCCAAACATAGAGAGAAATGGATTTCAAGTGATACTAGTGGGTGGAAATGATGTGAGTGAGTTTTATATATGGAAGATGCTCATATTTTTAGGGACCACAAAGAATATAAAATCATGGTATCTTATGTATTTATTAATGTCAAACAAGGGGGATGTTAACCATAGAGTTTAATGTAATGTGGTGAGGTAAAATGGTGTTATACAGTTTAACATCATGAAGCTAGGACCACATGGCATGTAGTTTATCATCATGTGACAAGGAAGAGGATGTTATGTAGTTTAACGTCATGAAACATGAATTCAAATGGTGCTCGGTAGTTTAATGTCTTTAATCTAATATAAACATTGTGTTATTAAACAAATTAATTATTCATGAAACTTTCATTGGTCGGGGTTTTAGTGAGCTCTCCATCCATCAATATTAATGAATAAGCTCCATTAGAGTGGAATTTACGTATATAGTAAGGTCCCTCCCACTTTGGCTCAAGCTTTGAAGGCTTGTATCCAAGTATCAACGAATTCCTAACGACCAATACCAATTATCCTTGGAGGAATAAACAAAGAATAACCTTCTTGTTAAAGGTCTATGCGATTCGGTTATGATAGACCTCCAAGTGATGCAAGGTGTGCAGTCTATTTTCGCCAAGTTTATACATCTCATCCAATCATTTATGGGATTGTTCATATATGGATAGCTAGTCACAAATGGAAATACAGTGTAATGGAAACTGAACATCAATGGGAAGTACTACTTCTGTTCCACACACCAATGAGTGTGGGGTTGCTCGTGTAGTAGTATGGGTAGTAGTCTGGTAAGACCATAAGGCATGCAAGAGCTTTTCAATCAAAATTTTCTTATTTTTATCCACCATATTCTAGAGTATGTAAGACAATTTCTTGTTAAAAGCCTCTATCTATCAAATGGATACTTCATGATAGTGGTATGAATGGTTGGATTTGATATTATATTCTTGTTATATCTTTACTACCTCAGAAAAACAGAAATTGGTTCCATTTTCCATTAATATGGTATGAGGGACACCAAATATGGTAATTATGTTATATTTTAAAAAAGTAACAATTCTTTTGTCTCGGACTTCGTTGAGGGGTGTTTCGTCATCCCATTTGGAGAATAAGTCAGTAGCATTAAGTATGTACTTGAACTACTTATCCATAGCTAGAGGATATGGTCCGAAAACATGAATCCCCCATGTGGAAAATGGCCATGATTATTTAGCTGTATGAAGTAGTTATGAGGGTTCATATATGAAATTGGCATGTACATGGTAGGGTTGACACTTATCAGTGAATTTTTTGTAATCCTGCATCATCAAATACCAAAATAATTCAAGCCTTCAAATTTGATAAGAAATCTTATTCTTTGAATGATGGACACCACAAACTTCTGCATGTACTTCTTCCATAACATCCATAGTCTCTTCCCCATCAATTCATCTGATAAGGACTCCATCAAATCCTCATTTATAGAGGATCTTCCAATAATTTTGGCCATCATAAAGAGTGAAATTATCTACTTTCCACCAGATCTACTCACTTCCAACCCAGTCTGGTGGAAGTATTTTTCCTTGGAGATATTCTAATATGGGTGTCATTCATCCCATTGTAGGGATATATAGTTTAGGGATGGTATAGATTTAATTGATATCTTCTTCTTTGATCCAAACAAAAGTTGAAACCATTCAATGATAGGAAATTTTTATGCCTTTTTCATCTCTCTTTAGATCCTCCAAAGTTGTAGCTGTATTTTCCAATGCATCTAACTTGTCATTTTATGATCATGGTATTTGATTAAATGTTGGATCTAAGGGGAATTCTAACATTAAAACATTTATGTAATCACATAGGGTAATTACATCCTCTTTTCGAATGGAATAATCCATGTTTATCTGTTTGATTATCAATTCTGAAACACCCTTTACCTCTAAGTAGTTCACTGGTACTTGGAATGCCAATTCCAGTCCTCTAATGAGAGTAAGGTATTCTTCCTCGTTGTTGGTTCCACCTTTTGATAACAGGATGGAATATGGTACCACTATCTTTTCTCGGGAGATAAGCACAACTCACAACCCAACTTTCTTATGAATAGGGTCGTCCATTATCTTCCACATTGGACTCCTAGAACCGACAGAAAAAAATTCAATGTTTGAGGGTTGTCCTAAATAGAGAAAAATTCTTCATCAAGTCATTCAATATTTAATGAAATCTCTTATGCAGATGGGTGTTTAGCGGGGAAGTCTTCCAAGGATTTTTCTTTAACTTATTTCTAAGGCATAAATAATATATCAAACTGTTGCAGGATAACTTCCCAATATACTTGGCACCCTATTATAATAAGATGTCTAAGGATAATTTTGAGTAGGTTATTGTGAGACACCAAGTAGATCTCATGGTGCTATAGGTAGTGCCTTGTATTCTTTTCTGAAATTATTAATGCTAGTCAACTCTTCTTAATATATGAATATTGAGTATCTGCATCGATCGTTGTTCGACTGAGATAGTAAAAATTGTTTTCATTCCCGAAATCATTATTTTGTGTGAGGAAAGCACCCAATGATTGATCAAAGTTTTTAATTTAATGAATGGGAAGATTTCATTCAACAAGTTGCATCAATACCAATGGACTCAAGATTTATTTCTTGAGGGCATTAAATGCTACATGACAGTCATTTTTTTCCTGATAAATGACCCCCTTACTCAACAATTTGGTGAAGGGTAAACACTTTACTATGAGGTTTTATATGAAGCGTTGAATGTAATCTAAGTGTCCTTTAAGTCTTCTTAACTATTTAAAGTTTTCATGAGTTGGTATTCCAAGGATTTATTTAGTCTTCTCAGAATCAACTTTGATTCCATGGTGGCGTACAATGAACCCAAATAATTTTCCAGAGGTTACCCTGAAAGAACATTTTAACGATTTCATCTTTAGATTATGCTATCAAAGCTTGATAAAGATGGTTTCTATGTTAGCCAGGTGATCCAATCATTTTCAGGATTTGACCACTAGATCATCTATATGGAATTTTACAAACATTCCCATGAAGGGTTTTAATATGTGATGCATGGAACATTGGTATGTAGCACCACTGTTCTTCAATCCAAATGGCATTAAACGATAGAAAAATACATCATGATGTGCTATGAAGGTTATGGATTCATTATATTCTTGGTTCATCCATGTTTTATTATACCTAAAATAGCCATCCATGAAAGAGAGGGCATGATAACTAGTCATTTTATCAATCATGAGTTTTATAATTGGAACTAGGATTGGGAAAATTCCGGTTTACATCTCTAAAATCAATGAAGAATTTGATATTCCTATTCTTCATTTTCATAGGGAAAATTTTTTTCTTTCCATTTTGGGTATTTCACCTCTCAAATAAAATCATAATTTATGATTTTTTCCACCTCATCCTCAATTTTGGAGGTGTGAGGAAGGTGTGCCCCCAGGTCTTCTTGCCTGTGTCCTCTATGATCTTTGGAAAAACTTAAATGATGAGTGGCCCCCTCATGGTCAAGTCCTATAATATCTATGTAATTATAGCAAAACACATCCGAATGATTCTTTAATAAGGAGGTATATTCCTCACATTCTTTGGGATTCAAGGCTGTACTAACTATAGGGGGTGTGGATCTTCTTTTGTAACTAGATTGTTTTCTCTCAGTTGATCTGCGGTGGTCGAGACGCCTCCCTCAAATGTTAGAGGGGTTTCCTTGAGATATTCTTATTATTCATCTTCTTCATTTTCCACTATTTTTTATTCTTCTTAGGGATGAAATGATAAAACAAATTCTTTATAGGGGATAGGGGAGTCTCCATTCAGACACTCAGAGGATGCAACAATCATTTCAGGATCACTTTATGGCATGTATCCTTCTTAGAGACTTGAAGGGGGAAAAGGGACTTATAACGAGTCTCTCCACTTTATCCTATATTCTAGAAAGATTATTCTAGTTCATCTAGTAAAATTGGTATTTTTTGAATCTCAGGGGGCATAATGAATACATTTTCATTAAAGATTTCATTATCATTTGGAAGGTTGATAACTTCTTCATCACTGTTGGGCTCAACAATCACGACTAATATTACAAAATACACTGAATGAAAATGTGAATTCTGTCTCACCCTTTCAGTTTTATTAATAGTAATCACGTAATCTACAATGAGTTTCTTAAAAGGGTTAGCTAGAATAATCTCCAAGTCATTTGGGGAATCGATTCAGGCAACATCATTAGCCATTGATTGCTTCCCTTCTTGGTGATAGAATCATACATCAATGTATTATGTCTCATAGTATTTGAATAGGGCCTTTTCACCATAAAATTTCCCAATTTGACCATTTTTAGAATATTTTAATCATTGGTGGTATGATGAAGGAATGACAGCATGATAATGTTGTCATGATCTTCCCAATAGAACATTTAAGTTTGTGTCATGTCGAACCACCATGAACCCTGAGTCAGACACAAGATCTCCAAACTGAGTTCTGATTTTGATCTCACCAAGATGTTCTTTATCATTCTTATCATAAACCTATAACATCGTAGTTGAGGGATACAAGTGAGATTCATTAAGATCCAGTTGACGAAGTGTCTGAATTGGGATTATGTTTATTCATGATCCATTTTCAATGAAGGATCATCGAATATCAATGTCATTTGACATGCCAAATATACAAAAGGTTCTAACATGTCCTTGTATGACAACATAAAAAACTTTTTAGTGAAATAAATGACTGCATTTAATTCTAAAGGATCATTCTTTGAACGGTATACTTCAGAAGTAGCGACCTCAACTTCAAATTACTAAGGTCTTGATAATGCCTCAATGATTTCTTATTAAAGGACTTCTGACGGACTCAGACCATCTCGGATTGATAACTTGTGTATAACTTGTTCCATTTCATTTAAAACATCATAATTTTTATCCATAGGTATTCATTTTTTAGAACAAGGATTCTATTTTTAGGCATTTTAGGAGCTAATGTTTCTGATGTGGATGAGTTATTTCTTTGGAAATGGAATTGATCATGTTCTTGGTGGATTAAGCCAAAAAGGTATTCCTACCTGCCAAAGATGTGGTGATGTATCTTATAACCGATCATCCAAGATAATCATGTCATGTCATGCCCTTTAATGTGTGTAGGAAGAAATCCCTTGTTCTGGATGAGCTTCCCAAATATCTTTCCCATTAGTTTCATCCAATAGAAGTTCGAGTGTGTCTTTGGTTAAAGTGGTGGATCCTGGCATGATCGTATCTTCCTTTGTATCCTCTACCCTGGTGACATATTCCCCTTGTTCCCCAATCAAGTGTGGGAAAATCAATATCATAATCAGAATCATCATTTGAGTAGGTATATGTTAAGTGTATTACATTAATGAAACCAAAGATCAACTCTTAATATGGTGAAGATTTTTCTTGGGGGTCAACTCTTATTGTACCATTTGGTGGGATAGTTATCATGATTTTGAGATAGTCATTATGAAACCTGTTATGGTCAAGGATAACTTTGGAATAGACATGATCTCATCTTACTTTGTTTTTTACTTATCCTTCCTTCTATGTCACTTCTTTAAAGATTTTCTTCAAAGGAAGAGGATTTTGATGAAGCTGGGTCTGCTGTAACCGAAGTGACAGGAGGCATAGTCGGTTGTTTCAACTATGTTCATGGAATGGAATGATTCTGATTTATTATTTTTGAGAACATCAAGTTATCGAACTTATACATTTTTTTACCTTCTTGACACTTTAATTCCTCATCTAGATTGGTAACAAAAACGTATGATACTTGGGATGGTGAATGTTTCAATTTCACATGCCCAGAATCCACCATCTTTTGTAGGAGGTCCTTGAAAAAACACACTCCTAGATGGGATGAATGAACATTTTATGGAAGGGTAAATAGTTTAGGAGATCCTCAATCCCCTCTTTGTTATGATTTTTGGGATTTAGTGTAACACCCCGAGATTTTATGAAAAATATTCTTTTAATTAATTTCTTGTGTTGTATGATACACCAAGATTATCTTGCGCTATACGCAACACCGTATTAGCTTGCAGTATATGCAACACTATTCTTGGATCGTGTTACACACAATTTTGATAATAGTTATTCTATGAAAAATTGAGTATATATATATATATATATATTCAATGTATAAATGAAATATGGTTGGATTCTGTTATACAAAACAACGAAGGATTCTTGCACAACACGCAACCCTGGCTTGGCTTGCATTACACGCAATCGCGACCTTCCTCGATAGCGTGTGTTGTACGCAATACCGGGTTTTACTAAACAACGATATATATTATTATAATATTATGAACTAGCCATTATGAATAGTATTAACTAAATTTTATAACATTATTATTCATCTTACACATTTTCTAGAACATGGTATAAGAACAAAATAAATTTTTCGGGTAAAATAATTATTTTTCAAAAAATGCAGTTTTGCCGCCTTTTGATGGCGCATCAACTTTAAATATAGTTTTTGACATGTTTATAAGTTCAATTTGACAAAATAAAATTCTTCTTTAGAATCAATAAATAAAAATTTACTTTGGATAAATTTTTCATATTATTCTGGTAACTATCATATTTTGATGAATAGTAAAAACACGCTATATTTTAATTAAAAACAACTTTTTTCATCGTAATAATTTATATGGTTAAATTATAATATTTAATGGTTTTAAAGTATAAATGGAATATATTTTTACCATTTAATATAATTTATGTCATTAGCATTGATTTTACATTAAATTTGTAGGTTAAATCAATTCAATCTTTTGGAATGTTTTAAAGAAAAACCCATTTTCTTTTAACAACGGGATTAATTTTAATTTAATTTCTAAAACTTTTGTATATTGAATTTGGAAAAATGGATTCCATATTTGGAATCAGTGGGTCCAAATTATGTTAATAAGCTACTTTTTATTTTTGGGAATTATGAATAGTAACTACGGTAAATTTTATTTACCATAGTTAAAGGTAAATCATATAATTAAGGGTAAATATAATATTATAAAATTACCCTAACACATGACAAAATTATATTGGATGGCTACAAGTAGACTCATATAACCTAAGGGTCAGATTAGATTCATTTTATGGACTTTTGACCATGAAAATAATTTAATTATTATTAAAACCAAAGAAAGTGACAACATGTCACTCTCTTAAATCTTATAAGTATAATAATTTTACTTTAGTGATAAAAATAATAAAACTTAAAACATGAATAGTCTATAGAAAGCTAATACAATTATCTACATCATGATAATTTATTTATAATTTTTAGGGATTAAATAATTGTCATTAATGGTGATACATTAATGATACAGAAATTATTTATTAAGTGAAAAATAAGTAATATAGCTTTTATTGAAATAATAATACACTTTTAAAGGCCCCCAAACCTGACAAAAACTTATTGGTAGTGTATATATACACCTTACCCATCCAATTACCTAATATATAACCGTTTGGAGCCTTATAAAAGTGATTATGAAACTTATATTATTTTATTTTAAATGATGCCAAAGTTGTCACCTTCATAATTTAATAAATATAACAATTAAAATATTGTGATTTTAAGATGAAAAATTCGAGTAAAAGTATTATTTTAAAAGGTAATAGATTTATCTTCATCATAGGATTTTGTTTTTAATTTTTATGAAAAAATCAGTATATTAAATAATTGTACAAAAATGTTGTACTAATTATTATATTAAGAGATAAACCAAATAAATGGTTTTAAAAATAATAAAATAAATATTATATGAAATATTTAATGTGATCCACTAATTTTATATATACATATGACATTTTATTAATATATTAAAAATTTTATTTCAAACATATCTTTTGTATATATTTTATTTAAATTCAAATAAATGAATAGTGTCAAAATTTACAGTATTGTTATTTTATAAAAATAACATATTATAAAATTGTTTAAAAATCACAAAAATATTTAAAAATTATAATTTTATATTTATATGGTCTATAATGTTATAAATTAACCAATTATGGATAATTCACAACAAATAAGTAATTATTTGTTATAATTTAAAATTTAGAATTCTATTACCACAAATAAACTTAAATAGATTAAATAAGGTTAAATCAAAATGATAAGGTTTAAAATAAGCTCCAAACATGTATAAATTTGATTTGATGATGATATTAAAACCCTATCGCATCTAATATTATAATATGAGTCATTTTTGGAGTTTTTTAAGTGGGGTTAGATTTATTATAAATTAATATTTTTAAGAATTCCAAAGGTGCACCTCTCATCCCTTATAAAAGGACACCTCCTCCCTCTCTTCCTCACGCCACTTTGAGCCTTCAAGCTCGGCCAAAACCTTCCCAATTATCTTCTCCACTTCCCTAGAAACATCCTAGAGGTCCTGGTCTTCTTCAAATACCAATTTTATTTCCTTAAGAGGAGGTCTCAAAATGCGCTTCAAAGAAGAGGTAATGTTCGTTACCGATTCTTTCAACTTTATTTCTTCTTCCATTTCTTCTTCTTAGATTGTTTCATTATGAAGTAATAACATCAGTATAAATAATATACTGATATGTTATTATATTTATGAAACAACCCTATTTCACCATATATCCATCCTACGGAAAACGAAGTCACCGCACGTGCGTACGTACGGAATACCGTCTCCACGAAGGTATTCCGTACGTACGCACGTGGTGTAATCTATTTTCCACCACCACCTTACTTGGATGGGTATAAGGGTGAAATTAATGAATATATATGATTATTTTAAATTGATATTTATTCTGTAATATTATACATACACTTCAATACAATTCCACGATCTTGGGAATGATATCATCGCTCGTGCGTACATACGGACTACCATCTCCACGACGCGATGAGATTCACTCTCCATGTTAACCATTCATGAATGATTATAAAGTATATATAATGAATAATAATGAAATATATGACATAATTAAGCTACTGGATTTATGTATAAATATATATATATATATATATATATATATCATCTACTTAATTCCATTCAATAAGGAAACGAAAACAGCGTTCATGCGTACGTACGGACTACCGTCTCCATGAACGGTGTATTTCATTCCTTTTATCGACCTATAATATATATGTATATGATGAATATATATTATATATAAATCATATTTTACATTCTGGAATTATGTAAATCAGGATATAATTAATAATATCAACAACGACAAGTCGAAACACATACGATAAATGAAATGATTTTACCCAAAACACTACTTTAACATGGAATTTACAAAAGAAAGGGTAATATAAAGTCATAAGTGAAACATATATGATATCATAACAATGAATATGATTATTTAATAAGTCAATGACATTATTTAAATCATTATACAAGAGGTTCAGATCCATACGAAGCATATCGGACCTAATATAAGGGATAATTTTGCAAATCTCATTTTTATCTGAGATTGCTTATTCGTAAGTATTTACTGGGGTTATTTATATCATCCATGTCCATGTTTTATAAAAGTGTTTTCATGTATGTTTAAAGTCATTTTTACCCATTTTTGACTTTTACAACATGGTATGTAAGGAATCTTTCTTTTGTTTACGTTACGAGGTATTTTTTTGACTTTTCCGACAAAAGTACGAGGAGAATGCTATTTTTAACTTATACGGCGTGAATGGATTTTTACAGTTTCATAACTCCTCATTTTCATGAAGCTTACTCTACATGATTTTATGACTATTTTCAACAAAATACTTTTATTTTAAAAGTTCATGGCATTTTTTGAAAAGAAAATGATTTTGACGAAGAAAAGATATTTTCCTCAAGAATTCATTTCAAATGTTTTATCAAAACCATTTTCCATCTAAGATGAAATTATTTGATATGTGTATGTTTCAAGTTTAATTTCTCTATGATTTAAATGGTTCACTTTTCTTATGATGAAATGTCAATTTGTTTTATATGGATTATGAAATGATGGGATGATGTTCATGAAACCCATTTTATTCTTTGGGTTATGATGAATGTTTTAAGTTTATTTTGTGCCACAAGTAAGAATGATTTAACTATGAGATGGGTGGGACCTATATCTCCCTCCAATGAATTGGGTAAAGATTTTATATCTCATGAGATAGAAATGGCTGGAACGATAAGTTAATATGGTTCAGTGTTACAGGACTGAAACGAGGAGTGAACTCGATTCAGAATGGGACTTTGTCCACTAAGATGGTCTTGGAAGCAATGCCTTGGATACTATGGAAATCATTACATGTGCTTAATGGATTCCACAATTACATGTTTTATTCCCATGATATTTTATCATGATTTATGTTCCATTATGATCTATGCCTTATGTACTTCAATGTTTTATGTCGTTGCTCAAGATTTTTAATGTTCATGTTTTTTTAAGTTCAAATGTATATGGTATGTTTTATTTTATCCATGCTTACCCTTACTGAGCATTTGAGCTCACCCTTTTTATGTTTTATTTTCCCCCAGGATTAAAATAAATGCTTTAGGTAAGGAAACAAAAATGGGAAGATCTTTATGGGAGATGTTGAATATCTTTCACCACGATTAGAAGATTGTGTTCCAAGTTTCCAAAGACACTAAACTATTACGGTCCTTATGTGTCTATTTTTGTTATGTACTAAGTATTCCACAAAAGTAATGTAATGTTCATGTACATCAAGCTTCGGGTCTCTACATTTAGAAACTGTACTAAGTTATTTTCCAAATCATATATGAATTAGTTGGGGACTTGGACATTATTAAAGGAATATACCTTGTTTTTCAACTCCCAAAACTATTTTTACCTATGATATCTTTGATCATCTTAATGAGGTGGCCATTTCTATTATTTCTCAGGAGGTGCAGCCTAGCATTATGATGAGGTCTTTGAGGTAGTAGAAGGTACAAGTTCCTTCTTATGTGTAACTATAGTAGCCTTTTCCTTTCCTATTCTCTTTCCCTAAGCTGATGGGATTACCTGGGACTTGGCTTTGGTCTCTGTGAGGGAGTTTTCCAACTATTGAGAAATTATGACCATATCCCGAAAACATACTATGTAATTCACATGGATCAATGGTGTGTGAAACTAATCACATAGATTTTCTACATAGATAGGTAAAAGTTATTCATGAGGGATTTTTTGGCTCAAGGAGTAAGTTAATCATTTCCACCAAGCAATGAAGTTTGATAATATTTAATTCTTCATTTTATTTCAGTGTGTAATATTGAAGACTGTTGTCTTATATAGCATTGATATGAACTAGAAGAGGAATTTCTGATGGATATCTTCCCATCCAGTAATCGATTGGGACCGAAAACTCATATACCATAGAAAGGATGGCCCCTACAATGATTGCACAAAACATTTGAGTTTTACTATATCTTGTTGCTCAGGGGTCCCCATCATGGGATCAAAATGAGATATGAAATGTGTCAAGTACTGCTCCAGATCTCATGAGCCACTAAAAATCAAAAATGCGAGATTCCAAATGTTTCGCGGAGGAGGAGTAGGATCCACCCATTTGGGATAACCCCTATTTTCTAGATTAAATGGCACAAAATGTACTTTTATAGACTCTAATAGAGTAATTAATTACTCAATGGTGTTTTTAAGAATTAAAGGAATGTACAACTGAGCTGAAACCTAAATAGGTTTGGAAACATGAGCTGAAACGGATGCGGTGACTATCAATACTACCGGTGGCAGCATCGCTGGTATCTATCATAGTTAACCAATATAAGAAGGTCTATAAAGTGGTGCCTGAACATTTTCTGCTTGTGTACCCAATAGATGGAATTCTTGGTCAACTATTTAAGAATTCAAATATATTGGTATTTCATGTCCCAAGTTGAGCAGACATTCCATCTCTACTTCAGTTTTTATGGAAAAAAACCTTTGTTGTGGTGCACCAAATGGAATTAAAAGTTGAGGGTCTATTTGTGGAGCATATCTGTCAAGAAGACTACCTCCGAGTAACTCTGCATTGAGGCTTCTCAACACTCTAATTTTCTCCTCTTTGTATGAAAATATTTCCTCTAGCGAAATGGATTGTCCTTATTTGGGGGAAGGTGATACATGTTATGAACCTTAACTTTTACTTAATTAGTTTCCAATAGAGGTTGTGGAGGTGTATTATTTTAGAAGATAACAAAATTTTGTGTGACCCTCTTGTTTTGGTTATGAACACCTTCTACATTCATTTCGATGTGTACCATCTCATGATCATGAACTTTTTCTCTAGAATCCTCTAAATTTTTCTTATGTTATGGGGGTATTCAACGATCGAATTGATGACATTCACTGATGTGCAATGAATCATAATAATTCTGTTGGAATTTTGGTGAGATTTCATTCTTCTGTGCCCTCCATAAGATGTTCTCTTATTCTTCGTTGGTTATCTAGGGGTTGTTTGAAGGATAGTGACATAAAGGGAACTCCCAAATATTTCAAAAATTTTCTTTCCAATTGATTGAACCAGGTTAGAAGATGGGAAAAATTAATAGGATTCACTCTGTGGCATCTCCCCTAATTGGGAGAAGACTAATTATCACTGAATTGGGGATTTTTGGGGTGAAAAAGACCCCACCTCTAAGGGAGAGGGGTATTCCTATTCTACCTTCGCAACCCTTCAAGATTGGTTGGTTGATTCTGAGGGTTGGGTAAAAAAATCTCCCATACCTATAGGATGGGGTTTTTCTCAAACTGATGTGGATGATAATACCACATCTTCTCTTTATATTTTACAGATTCTGGTTCGAACATGGGTTGGCTGCATTATTTGTCACTCACTTCAATCACCTATTTTTGAAGATCATTGATTTATTTCAAACATTTTTTCAATCTTACCATTGACATCCTCTTATAGGGATACTAGCTCAATGTTTTTAGATACTTTATGAAAGAGTATTTTGATAGCTTGATCTCTTCTAGCCTGATGTCAGTTAGAGTCATTCGAAGTATGTTCTTGTTGAACATATCTCCAGTCATGAATAGATTTTTTTGTAGCCAGTCTGGGTAAATGACATTGCTTCATTCCACATTTGGCGAGATTTTATGGCTTGGGAGCATAGTGAAATTAAATGATTCGTGTACACCCCGTCCTCAGATGCGAACACCAGATGGGGTATCTACGATCATCTTTGGAACCTCATTAATTCATCGAGTAATGCATGCTAGAGGGGTCCCTGATATTTTTATATCATTGGATGTCAGAAATCTATGAGAGATGCCAAGTCAATTTGGAATTATAACCCTTCTATTACCCTGATGTGAGTTTGATACTCATCAGAGGGTAATAAATTTTCTTTTAGATGATACATAGTTTTTCATATGTTTAGGTGGATATCATGCATACAATCTTCCACCAACATCTCTGAAATACTATATTGAGGAGTGGATAAAGGTAAAAACATGATTATTATTCCATATTTATCTAGTTGTTTCCTCGTGTTTATAATATCATATTAGTATTTCACAAGAGGTTCCTCAGCCTAGTCTGACTAGAGTGGACACTTTTGGATTGTTTTACCACAATAAATGGGATTCATTAGGGTTTCCTCTACTATAATAGAAGGAAAATGGCATAAGGGAGGTTTAGATAATGATTGTTTCCTTGGGATCTCATCTAGTTGTGAAAGGAATTCACCATCAGTGAAAAGGAATTGGGCATGATCGGCCTTGTATTTTTTAAGTGCCTCGCTTTCATGTCACTATAATGTCAATTAGAAAATTCTTTTTACAATTCGAATCACTTTTGTAGAGATAACTTTCATGGTGATCAACATCATGGGTATGAACATCATGGTGGATTACAAAAAGGTGAAGACCCTCTTTCTCCTTGGTCTCCTGGCCACACAAAGGGTTTTTATGGCTCTCATAAAGATATAGTCTTTCTAGATCGACCGAATTTTTTCCATGAAGCCAGCCTTCATGGTGAAGTGTATGATAAGGACCTTTAGAATTATTTATAATACTCCCATAATTTGTTAATGGGAGGGTAGGATCTTAATCCAAAATAGATAAATGTATGAGGGATTCAAGAACTCTAGTTTTAAGAAGATCCAGATCACAATTTGTATATTTATTCTCCAACCATTCTTGATGAGAATTCCTATTAGATGTCTTCTTACAAGCAGTTGGGGACACTTCTTGAGAGAAGTGTTCATCATGGGCAGGTGTTTATTATATATTTGGAGTGACCATTATAATAGGATGATTACCTCTGATTGGAATGGGTGTATGCTCCCAAATCTGTTTTCCATATATTATGGGGGAGTTTTCTCCCATGACCCTCTTGGAAGAGAGAAGATTCTTGTATCAAATCCAAGGTGTTATTCTGATTAGTAACCCCATTTGTGTGGAAAAATTTATGTGTTTGTACATAAAGTACTACTTTCATCTCCATTATGATATCTTGGCAGGTCTGTAGGATGTGGGTAGATAATTGCATCGTCAGTTTTACCATTGCCAATATATTCTTGGTGACTTCAGTGACTGGAATGGGGATATATGTCCATTCTTTATCTGGAGTAGGTGTATGTGTTTTATCATGTCCTCCCTTTCATGTTAGTTTATACTGATAGTACACATGGGATGAGAGATTATTCTACCATTTTCTTATTGTTGTGACTTTCAAACTCAATTCTCCATGTGCATCCAAACAAGGCTATTGGAAGGATTGATAAATATTGGTAGGTATGTGTTCATGCTTTCTATTTTCCACCAAACATAGTAGGTGGACTTCATTGAGTGTTATAACATGAGTATGATGGTAGGCTTAGTGGGTTCAGGTAGGTTTATATTCCTTCTTGTAGGTTGTCATCATATTTTCTTGGCGGGCTTCTTTGAAATCCATTAGGCAAGTCTGTAAAAAGTCCTAGTGAAGTAGGATAGGTGTGTGTTCTTGCTCACTATTTTCCACCAAACTGGGTTGGTGGTCTTCTTCAGAGGGGTAAAAGGTGTGAACCTGCTCCCTATTGGCCGGTTTTCATCCCCGTTGGGCGTCTTGCATGCCTGAGTATGAGGGAATTGGTTCGGATAGCCAAAGGAGACACCCTATTGAAGTGTAAGTATATCTTGGTGGATGGACACCTTCATAGTGAAAGAAAGTAACTCTACTTAGAACTAATATTATAAATTTTGATGTGATACTATCAAATCCCTTTTATCCTCAAGGAACAATAACCACCATTGTCTTGCTTATCCATGCAACATTGTCATAGCCAATGAAACCCAGTGATACTTCCAATCATGGGTAGAACTAAAATCTATCTCAACCTCCTCCAAACAGTATTATATGAATGAATATAAAATGGATCCCTAATTCTTATGAATTCTTTGGAATTGAAACTCTCATATTGTCCTCCTAAAAGTGTTTTGATCGTCAACCTCTACTTTCTAGTGATCAGTGGGCACATCTTCCCAAATATCTTCAGTGAAGACCTAATAAGGATGTCGTCCTGGAGCCAATCCTGAAAAAAGAACAAAATTTAGAGATCTTAATCCAAGAATATATAATACTTAATGTTAAATAATTTATTATTTTATAATATTATTAAGGTTTTAACCAATCCCATGGTCTACCCATTTCAATCATAGGTATAAAGAAGAATGATGCGTGATCCTTTCCTAGGTATCTACCCTAAAACAAGTATCACATCATTTACTAGGTTTTTTAAACTTAAAAGTATGTGAATCAAATCACAGGAGTCCATAGATACCTATATCTCTACTATTATCCCATGTTTACATCACTCACTAAACTTAGCTGACATGGTTTCCCTAGAAACCCATGAAATCTTAAATTTTCCTAAATCCAAACATTCTCGTATCCCTCAACTTTTTTTAAAGGTTGGGGCTGAAGCCTCAATTTATTATTAAAGAAAAGACCTCCTTAGACTGAGTAGAGGGTGACCGATTACATAGCCCGAAGGCCCAAAGCCAAGTGGCCTGCATAAAGGGCTAGAAAGCCCATTTTTTTCCCAAAGGACCCCCCAGTGAACAGTACTTCTACAATACATGCACCGCTGCATTCCCTGCTACAGTACCACCGCCGCTACAATACCTTCAATAGTTCCTCGGCTGCTATAGTGCTGTTACTGTAACCCGGGAATTCTCCCCTGCCCGGATTTGATCCTAGGTCTTTTGAATGCCAAGTAGGAGCCTGAACCACTAGGGTACAGGCTCGTTGGCGTTTCTCATATCCCTCAACCTAAACCTATTATAACACCCTATCCTGACCCCCCCCCCCAAAGTGTAAACCTCTTAGGATAGAAATGAGATAAGGGAGTTGGTGACAACCTGGGTCCCACCTCTATTAGGTCTTGGGTTGGTGACTACCACCAAGGGTATAATAAAAATACATACTGGAGGCATTACCCTCTAAGATAACATGAGTAAGAGACAGATAAGATGGATACACCAATCAATACCTTCTTATATGTATATATACGAAATAAAAAATGATAACATGCAATTCCATACAGTATTATAACAACTGAAAGGAAAACTATCAGTACCAAAATTTAAAGATGGAAGCAACCATGAAGCCCAAACAACTCTCACTAAACAATGAGATATTAATATTCATATAAGTCTCCATCCTTCTCTGAATGACCAA
This sequence comes from Viscum album, assembly GCA_963277665.1. Classification (NCBI taxonomy): domain Eukaryota; kingdom Viridiplantae; phylum Streptophyta; class Magnoliopsida; order Santalales; family Viscaceae; genus Viscum; species Viscum album. The sequence continues at coordinate 18,432,696 of OY728159.1, read as the reverse complement.
AAAAAGTTTATATATACATAGGGTGAGCATAATAGTATACTCAGTAGGATCCTCCCTAGAGCCTCTAATGAAAAAGATAAAGAAATCATGTTAAAGTACAATTTACAATAGTTAAACAATCTCATCGCATAAATAGGTATACTAAGTTCCCAACCTCGCCATGGATAGATCTCCCCAATTATCTCAAACAAGAGATAATATAATATAATAATAAAGCATCAAGTGTACCCTCCTCTCGCTTTCCCACTAGTTTTCCTCTCTTTCCCAACATCGCACGTCCTAAGCCATCTCTCTCCAAAATATGTTTCCCTGAAGACACATGTGCAAGGAATCACAACATGAAACATGTGTATCACATCATCACATAATCCCATATCACCTCACTATATATAGTAAACAAGTAGTTTCTAGGATCCACCACATCCCGTATGACGTGAATTATACATCAGGTATTATACCCCAAGCCATCACAGCCGATACATTGATAAGTACCTCAAGAAATCATATCTTATACACATCATAGCTATAATAATCATTTAGATAAAATATCTAAGTATACATGTGTTTGAATGACCACAAGACATCACAATCCTGTACTCAAATATATGGGGAAACTAATTGTTGTTATTACCATCAAAAGTAACTACCAAGAGAAGAGAGTTTGGCCAGATGGGGTAGTTATCCATCCATCGTCCCACTATGATGTTGGGGAAAACACCCTCCCACGACCAACTAGGTGTTAGTTTCCCTAACTAACATGGGTGGTGAAGTTTATGAAATCATAGAATATATAGGATATAATATCCCACACAACCACACTATGGGAAAAACCAAATCCTAATCTCAACTGCAGTTACCGTCGCTCGGGGACCTAGAAGCCACTACTAGGGACTAAATATCTTATTAGCATAAAATCATTTAAATAGATAAATTTGTTAATTATTTTTTTATAATTTTATTAATTAAATTATTATCTATTTAATTACCCATTATAATTATTTCAAGATACATTCATTAACTACTTGCATGAAGTACATTCTCTCTAAGAATAATTCAAACCAAGTCTATGGTTTATCATGATTAACATCCTTTCACAATTTTCATTCCATCAACACCAACCTTATGGGATTATAATTATTTATTCATTATTATCATCATTAAATAAACCAATTACTCTAGGAAAACCATCCTAAGATACCACTAAGAGGAAACATGAAACTAAGATCATCCAACTACCTCAAGCAGTGGGGAATGGAATTTTAATAAAATAAGTAACCCGATCATCGTCCATTAAATAGATTCAAAAGAAAACATCCCACATTTCAGCAGCATATAAAGTGTTAAGCCTAGATTCAACCTATCCCATAATCTCTGGTTCCACCACTGATACCCATATGAATAGCTCAATGCACCTCTCCATCACAAATATTAATTGCTACCACATAATATGGGCCTCCCCACCAATATCACATCATCCATCCTAGTATCATGTCATATCTGAGCCTCCTCAAACTATATCACATTCTACAATGAATCTTACATCTGAAGCACATAACAAAAGTAGAAGTGAACAAACAATAATATCAAACAGAGAAATATAGGCCCTAAAACAAGGCATTTATCCTTCACACGCAAATAAGCTATCATGAATCAAAAATCAAGGCACTCGTCCTTCTCAAGAAGATGGTCAAATTATTCCCTATAAATTATCTTTATCACACAACCAGTTCTTATTCTATCTTGGGTTAACCAAACCATTATTCATAGGTCCTATATCTCCAACCCTAAGTCATCATGATATAACAAGATGTTGAAATTTAAAAATTCTATTTGCATAAAAAATAGTTTCAATAAACTTAGATAAGTACCATTCTCATTAACATTTATTTTCATTATTACCAATATTCTCAACAAGAATTAGCATGTTCCACATTATTTATCAATTACATTAAAACGTGGAAGAACACTTTTATTTTATCATGTGCATTACATCAATTTGATTATAATCAAATTAAAAAAAACACTACATTCATTACAATACACGTCTTCATTAATTCATAATCTGATTAATCAATTAATTATAAATTTATTTTATTTACTTTTTTATATGAATAACATTATATTGATCCATAACATCATAATAAATGCTAGCATGGATAAAATTAATAGCACACTATCTATAAAATCAAGAGGAAAACTGTTATCATGGAAGAAAGAAAAAACATATTATCACTGCATTCAATTATTTATTAATCTAGTTCAATCATTATCAGATTAATTAAATTACAATAAAAGGGATAATTCATTAAAAATTTATGATTTCACATAAATAAATAGGAGAAGAAATGAACCCCCTTTCTCAAAGGTGTCAATGTTCTTCACACGAGAACAAACCAACATCGTAGATCCTGATCACCAATCCTAAAAGAGCTACACCCATCTAAAGATTCCACACCATAACTACACCAACATACATCCAAGAAAATTCTATTTGAATGATGGAGAGAGACCACCATCGCATGGAACGAATAAGCAGAAGGATCCAGATCAAATAACTATAAGAGGATAGATTGAACGTACCTCGGATCACCATGAATCAAAGATTAAAGGATGAGATGTGGGAGACCCTGTGGTTCAAAGAGATCCCATAAAAGTTCAATTTTATTCCCTGACATGTTATGAACAAGGCATTCCCTACTAAGGATCTCATCTAATGGATGGGTATTCCACTGGTTTCTCGATGTTGATGTTGTAGGGAACATCAAATGGAATCAATTATCCACTTATTCTTCAGAAGTGAATCAGCCTTTGGGGTGTAGAAAATATTTGGGGAATTCAAAGGTTTTTCGGTATAGGCAACGTCTCAGGAATCCTTCCTCAACCAGTGGTTTCAACGCCCAAGAAATTATGGCTCAGAAAGGAAATCACATTCCATGATTATCAGTTTCCGGCTACTGGAGTCTATGGACAACAAGGAATGATGCTCAGAACTACTAAATAAGTAGGTACATAATAAGTATCTCTTTTAAAACCATGACAATCATTCTGGACCTGATCAGGCTATGCAAGGAATGAGAGTCATCCACCTCTATAAGCTCCCTACTGGTTCCAATCTCCCCTGCAGTACTAACATATCAGGGTAGAGACGGTGGGTCCATTGGAACCACCCTTTTTAAGACCTAAAACACAATACTGGATGGGTCTTTACTCTTGGGAAACATGTGATGGGGGTCATCTAGAAAGATTGGTAGTCATTTTTTGCGGCTTTCATGGTGTCATATGGAAGTGTTGACTCTCTTAAAGATGAGGAACATGAAATGGTCACAGGTATAAGGTTAAGAAACCAACATATCATCACTCTTTGAGGTGTTTATGTTGACTCTAAAACTTTTTACATATCCCTTACAGGTAATGGAAACATCCCCTAGATAATCACATATTTAATCAGTAGGTGTAAAGAGATCATGACCAACCACATGGTGATCTCTCACATATGGCATGAAGAGAACATGTTCATGGAATTACTAGATTATATGGTGAATAACAATGAGTTTCTCATCCCCTACTCTAGTATTAGATCATTTCCTGAAAAGGGGATCATGTTCATGATAGATGATGTGTTGGGTCTCTATTATTTCATACCTCCTTGATGGGGGCTTTTCTTTGTACTTTGGGCTTTGTGCTATGTTATCTGGTATTGTATTCTATGTTTGATTTCTATTTTTTGTGACCTTTCTATATTTCATAATTTCAAATAAAATAAAATAAAAAATGTTTGGGAAAAAATATTAATAAACACATTGATCGCACAAGGGTAAACCTTGAATTTATTAAAATATTTCCAAAAAATATACTAATACAACTTTTTCAATTCATGTATCTTGTAATATAAATTCCTTAATATTGAAGGATTATAAATGGAAATAAAGTTACTTATAAAAAATAGATGAAATCCAAGAGGTAATATGATGATGGTTCTAAAAGGAAATTTTTTTCCTTCAAGTCATCTATAAAAGAGATGGAATATATAAATTAATAAATTTCTAGTAAATCTGAAGAACAAAATGATAAGAAAATTTATTAATTATCCATGAGATTAATAAGTTCTATACGAATAAGATACCCATCCAAAAATAATTTAACATTAAATGAAAATATGGAATTGAAGGTGTTTCTTTAATTCAAGGGGTTCCCATCTACCCAAAAATAAAAAATATGTGTTTCCTTCATATAATTAAATCGGGCCTTTCCCATGCCTATTAAAAAATGAAATGAAATGAATAGTGATAAAAATAAGGATACAATTCTAGAGAAGTACCTTATGTGTAAAGAAAAAAGTTACATTAAATATTTTTAGACCAATATAGAATAAAAGAATAAATATTATTAAGGAATATATTCATAGAAATTTATGAAAATTGAAAGTTTCATTGTTCATGCCCGTCTATTATAGAAAGAAACATTTTTTAACTAGGATGAAAGTGAAACCATGCATAACCAACAGGAAAAAAATTACATGGATTGTAGGCCCATGGGCACAAATACCTTAAATCATGGATGGATTGTAGACCTTGAAATTTGATAGCCTAATGGCCTTGGGGCATTAAATCCCTTTTTCATGGCCTAAAGACATGTTTTTTGTCTCTAGGGCCACTTCAGTGAGTAGTAATACTATAGTTTCAGGAGGTACTATAGTGCCTTCTTCAATACTCGCAATCTCTTCAATATCTGTTATAATACCCACCACCAACACAGTTTCACCGCTACTATTTTACAACCATTGTTTCAATACATTTTTTTATATGCTACACTAATACTACAATACCTATGAAAATCCCCAAAACATGGGGCACTCAGGGGTTAAACCCCTGACGAATTGGATGATAATAAAGGGATTCTACTACTTAAGAACCACCCTATTGGATAATAAATCTATGAAGGAATCAAATTTTACTGATTCAAAGGATAGATCCAATGATTATAAAAATATAAGTAAAGAAAAAATAAATTAAAAAGAAAAATATGCAATTTTGTCTTCATTTAGTGGGGTAATTTATATTCCTAATTAATTATAAAATTGCATATATGATGATTCTATAATTTCTAATGATGAATTATAGTAATATTATTAGATACTAGATGAATATATAAATGATTTTAAGTATAAGTATAAATTTCTTTAAAAGGATCATGTTTGACATATTAAGGAGAAATATTTTCATAGGGATGAAAATTGTTGTAAAATATATTTTTAAAAAGTGAATAATATTATAAAATCCAATAAAAATCCACTTAAGAAGGGTCAAGAGAAATTTAGAAAATAGGAATTCAATTTTGATAAACTAATAAAATATTAAAGACCAAAAAAATACAATAATGTCTAGGATTATCAACATGGATAAAAAATACATTTTATAAGAATTTTTTTTTGAAAATATAGTTCTAATATTAGTAGTAGACATAATATCATTAATACATGTGGTACTCTCATACATTTATCTAGAAACATTTATAAAATATATCAGTATTATAGACAAATGATATATTCCATTCCAAATATTATTAACTCTTTTTATGATAGAACTTTTACGAAATTATATGTTACTAATTAATTAATTAAAAACTATTATGGAACAAAGAAAATATTGGATCCTATAACATCAATGTTTTAAATGTTTTAGGTTACATGTGTGAAGTAAATTAACAAATGTATATGGAACCTAGATAATAGGCATTCAATGTATATTTCTTACTACTATTAATGCATCAATATCATAGTAAATATTGAAGGTGGATAAATTAATTTTAGATAAAAAACTACTGTAAATACAATTTATTTTAAAAGATAATGTATTTTTATTTAAATAGTTCATCTATTTAATATTTTACTTATTGATGGAATTTAATATAATTTTCTAAGTCTAATATAGATATATAATTATTATTATAATGTGATGTCTAAGAATGATGCATGTAAACTTAATACTTATATTTATGAATTAGATTTTATTAAAAAGCTGAATGAGAATATATATAATTTGATATGAATTATTTTCAACTTGTTTTAATATTTGATTGTTTTTATAGAGTATCATGAATTAGTTATATGATACGTCGATATTATAATGTTCACTCACATGGAAATTTGACCAAGTGTTGGTTAAAGATACTCTAAATCCATAATTCTCACAAGATAAAGTATTTAACGCGTAAAAAAAGGTAACATAATGTTTATTTAAAACTAAGGAATGAAATTTCAACCTCTAAACCCCTATAATTTGTTTATATATACATTTTTAGATATTATAGAATTTTAAAATTTTTATGTCATTGTTAATGACTATTAAAGATATAACTAAGATTATTTTCATCCTCACAGAATTAATTAATTGGTATAAATTACTATATTTTTAAAGATAGTTTTTAACCATAGAAGACTTTCCCCAAAAACCATATGAATTGATCATGGTTATGATTTTGAAAACAAATCATTTGAATTTTTATGCTCATAATATGGCTATCATCATAAATTCTCTACACCAAAACGACCTCAAAAAATGAGGTCATTAAAAGTACCAATAAAACTTACCACGAGTTATATAGGTCTATTATCATTGAGTATGATTGTACATTTTTTTGAGACTATAAGTATAACTTGTTATATTATAAAAATCTTTCTAATTATAACTATTTTAATTAAAATATTCCATGAATTATGGAATAGTATCAATTCAAATATAAATTAATTTTTTAATATATTATTAATATTCTAAACACTAAAGTGACTTTAGAAAATTGTACTCAGTGTATAAAGTTAATTTATTTAATTATTTGAACTTTTATAAATCATATAATATTTTTAAAGAAAGCACAACTATTTTAGATGAATATGTTCATGTAATATTTTATAAGATAGATCTATATGAGAATAAATATTTATAGATAACTTTTAGGAATATATTTGGGAATAGAATATCAAAAAATACATCTAGACCAATAAAAATACTATTTATTTACTTGATATAATCTATGGAAGAGACCAAATAGGCCTCCCAAACCATGATTATATTGACCCTAATTTTCTTATATTATTATTACATCATTTTAAAGATAAATAATATAGTAGTGTTACTAAACCATGACACAAAGGTTAAGTGTCTTTGGAAAATTAGGACAAAACCTAACATTTACATAATCAAACATAAAAATTATTTAATTACATATTATATAGATTATTATTGTCCCTTGTTTTATCCTTAGTATAAGTAATCACATGAGGATATATATCAAATAAAGGGGTGAGCTAAAATCCCAATAAGAGGATAGATAAAAACATGAGTCAATATAACATGGGTGAGAATAATAATTATCATCATAACATAATAATTGGATCATAATCCTAAAAATGATAGGAATAATTACATAAAGGTATTGATTGTGTCAATTAATAAAAATGAAACATCATGTCTTAGTGGTGAACTACCACACATGGTATTGAACAAACCTAGCATCATGTTCATGCATAACATATGTGCATCATCATTATGAAAAAATATAAAATAACTTTCACACATATTTCACATTATCTCATGAGATACATCATGTTACCCAATCTGTTGGAGTTCTATATAATTCAGAATGCACCTGTCATATCATAAAATTTACATAATCATACATGCCATATATAACATATAACAACATTTTCCATAAAATAACCCCTGGAAAGGAAATGGGTTTCATGAGAATTTCTAAAATAATACATTTATGAATTAAAATCAGGGTTCCCAAAATAAAAATTAAATAACATACTTGGAGTAAGAATCATAAATATTGAGTCAATAAGAAACAATCCCAAGAGAAGTAAAAAATATGTGCTTTTAGAATGAAGAGTTATTTTGGAAAAATCATTACATTTAACATAAAATAAAATTGTAAGTGTGTATATCCCAGAGTAGAAAAATGGGGGACAAATAAATTACATTTTAGGAATATTAAAGAACATTCACGCTGAAATTTTTCATGAAAGTGGAATAACCGAAAGAAAGGAAATTGGGTTCGAGAATCCCATTACCTTAAGTTTGAATGATTATATCACATTAATGTCCTGGGTAACCAAATTAGATTAATTAATAAATACAGAACATATTTTACATGTATCTGATTCATTATTATTATTTTAATTTTGTTTATGGCCATTTTGATGAGTTATAAAGTTCAATTCTGTCATTTTAATAGTGATTATTTTCTTGGTTTTCATGATCGGTTCACTAGTATACATGCATTGAAGATTGTGTAAAATGGGGATAATTATTTATATTTAAAATTATATGTTATTAATTAAAATACATAAGTTTAATTGGTATTTTATATTAATTTTTTCGGATATGAGGATGATTCATCAGATAAAATTTTATTGACAATTATTTAGATTAATTTTGGTTGTTTTCAATCACAACAAATTTATTTAAATTTATTATTTAATAATATGTATAAAAATTAGTTTTAAAACATAAAAATGGTTATATAATAAATTTTAAAATCTTTTTAAACCATTATAATTATTTTAAGACCATCCTTGAAGTATTTAAATGAAAATGAAAACTTATTGTTCTTAAAGGTGATAAACAACACCTCACGGGCGACGTTTCCATTTTTAGAACAAAAGAAAGAGGAGAAGAGGTTTAATGATAGATTATTACATTAACATAATAAAATTATAGTATATATTAGATACTATATTTATAATTCTACTTGGATAATGGGATATGAGGACAGAATAAAAAAAGAAAAGAAAAGAAATTGAAATAAAACTAAAAGAAAATAAAGCGGATTTTACCTCTTGAATTATTATCCTTGAGAACCTACATAGGAAGATTGGTTTTGGTTCTTTGTCGATACCAACGGATCCTTAACTTGGGGAAGAGGATTTTTCATATTATTGGGTAGAAATTGAACAAGCTTCAAGGCCTAGAAGGTGTGAGGATAATAGGTGGTGAGGGTGGTATTTATAGTGGAGGATAGGGGGTTTGTTGAATTATTTTATTCATTAGTTTATTGTTTTGGCTCAATACTATGAATAGTTTGAACCTTATCACTAAATATATTAAAATAATTAGGTTAGTTCATGATTATGGGATTACATCATCCATACACCATCTATGACTAAAAAATTAATGTATTTGTTAATTATAGTAAATTACCATATTTCATTATTCACCAAAAATTAAATTATTTTAGAAAAATACCAAAAATTCACCCTAACCATTTTTTGATAGGTATAATTAAAAATTTACTCCATTTTATGAAAATAATTTTCTAAATATGTGAAATTTAATTTTTAATTAAAATATTCATTTATTTGAAAAATAACGATTTTAAAATTATAGCTGCTTTTATGACACTTTGAAAAATTAATTAAGGTCTCATAAAATTATATTATAATCATAAGACAAAAAATGTTAATTTAGGAATACATGTTATGAAAGTAAATTTTTAATAAATCATTATATTAATTATATAATTGTAATTAAATATTTTTGACTTACAAAAATACCAACACTTAATTTATTATTTCTAAAACATTTATTTACTTATAATATAATATAATTATATGGTATTTTCTTTTATAAGATTCCAAAATTTTATTTATAATTTTATAGGTTAGGTTACTATTTTATTTACAAGATTACTATTCATAATGGTAATGTTACAATTAAAAAGGTCATGTTACTATTCTATAGGTATAGGTTTCTTGACTTATAGAAATAATTATTATTACATTTTTTATTCATTTATAATGTTTTTATTATGTCCTCTATATGATTCTTTGTGATTTATACTATATGGATAATTATAAAAATGGTATTTCCATGGAGGAAATTGGGGGTTGTTACATTCTTCCCCCATTATTAAATTTCCCCCTTAAAACTTATTTTTACATACTTTGGTGAAAACAAGTTTTAGGGTACTTCTCTTATATCACTTACTTATGTTTCCATATTTCCCCTTCATACTTATGGTTCCATATACTATGACTAAGTGAGTACTATTGTTGCATATAACTTTATCTCTACCGTCCATGATCTTCATTGGATTATCCTCATAAGAGAGATCATCCAAATTACCACCTATAGATTCATTATATCTAATGGATTTGGTATGTAATTAATCAAGAGGGATAAATGAAATACATCATGTAATTGATACATAGTAAGTGGATGTTTCAGTCAATAGGCTAAATCTCTAACAAAATCAAGAATCTTGAAGGGTCTGATGTACTTGGGACTCATCTTTACTTTCTTCCCAAATCTCATGATCCCATTTTTGGTGATATGTGGAGGAATATCGTGTCTCCAACCTAAAACTATAGGTCGCTTCGATGATTTTCTGCATAGATCTTCACTTAACTTTGGGATTTCTTGATGTCTTGTTGAATGGTTTTTACATTTTCTACCTTTCTTCGACCATTTTTGGTCCTAGCATATTACGTTCACTGACCTCATCCCAACATGTTGGTGTTATGAATATTTTCCCATAAAAAGCTTCATATGGAGCCATTATCAACCTTTTAAGTCCATAGAATATGTTGTCAACATTTCTTTTATTGTCTTAATAGTTTGTTCATATTTTCCATCAATTTGAGGATGATAATTTGTACTAATGTTCATCTCATTGTTTAGATCATATTGGATACTTTTCCAGAACATTGAGATGAATCTTGGTTCTTGATCGGATGCAATCTATAATGGTTCTTCATGTAGCCTTACCAATTCTCTAATATATATTTTTTCAAGTTGATCTAGTTAGAATTCATATCTAATTTCAATAAAGTGAGTTGTATTTTTGATCCATAACAACCCATATATAATTTTTTACCCTAGATGTCTTCGAAAGTCTAGTGAAAAAGTCAACAGTGATGTTTTCCAACTTCTATGATGGTATGGGTAGTGTTTCCATAGTCCCCTTATAATTTTTTATTTTATTCTTCACTTACTGATATACTAGGATCTTTGATGTCTATTCTGTAATCTCTTTATTCATATTTTCCCGCCAATAGTTCTCTCAGATATCTTGATACATATTTATAATCTCTGGGTGAATATATAAGGTCGATCTATTTTCATCCCTTAGAAGAACTTTATTTATCTCTATATTGTATGGTATACATAGTCATGACCAAAATATTTTGATTATTTCTTCATCAATTTTGAACTCTGAGGATTTATCTTTTATGACATCTTCAATCTTCTTTTGAATTTCCACATCATTTCTTTTAACATACTTTATTATCATCTTGAGGTATGATTGAGAAATAATTTGAGAAAGGATTGATGATGTCCCTTCATTAATGATTCTCATGTATATATTTGAAAAATATAATAATATTGGATCCTTATCAATTCTCATCATTGATAATGTTGAAGGATCCTTTCTACTTAGTGCATTTTCCACTTTATTCTATTTTCTAGGATAGTAGTGGATTGAGTATTCATAATAATTGATGAGATCTAACTATCTTCACAAGCGCGTATCAATATCCTTATGTGTGAATATATATTTGAGGATCTTATGATTAGTATATATTTTACACTTCTCAGCCAATATATATTTCCACTATATTTTCAATGCGAATATCACAGTTTCAAACTCTAGATCATGTGTGGGATAGTTTTTCTCATTAATTTTCAAATTCCTTAAGGCTTAGGCTATCACTTTATCATTTTACATCAGTACACATAATAAGACTTTATATGAATCATCACTGTATACCACAAATAGTTTCCCACTTGTCGAAAGTGTGGGTACTGGCATGGTGATAAGCCTCCTTTTTAACCTTTTGAATCAGTCTTCACATTCACTGGTTTGGAAAAAAATTTCTACCTTATGAATCATCTTGGTTAGAGGGTATGAAAATCGTGATAATATCTTCAAAAATCACCAGAAATACCCAGATAGACCAAGTAAACTATGGATCACTGTTACATATTTTGGACTGGGCCAATCTTTGATTATCTTTGTCTTAGAAGGGTCCTTATATATTCCTTTTTTGGTGATGACATGCCGAAAGATTGATTCTTCCTTCATCAAGAACTTACATTTACTATAATTTATATAATTTTTATCCCTTCGTAAATTCTTCATCATGGTATTCAAATTCTCTTCATGTTCTTCCTTTCTCTTAGATTATTTTAAAATATCATCAATAAATACTACCAAAAATTTGTTGAGGTAATATTTAAAGAAACAATTAATTAAGACCATAAATATTTTTAGATTAGTAGTGACTCTAAAAGGAATCACTAAGGAGTCATATTTTATGTACCTATTTCAAAATATAGTCTTATGAATATATTCCTTCCTTACCTTTAATTGGTGATGTTCCAAATGAAGTTCCACCTTAGATAAATACTTGTCCCCACATAGTTAATCGTATAAGTCATATATCTATAGAAGGGTATACTTATTATTAATCATGATTTAATTAAGCTCATTATAATTAATGAAAAGGTTCATTTATCCATCCTTTTTTTTGACAAATAGGACTGGTGCACCCCATGGTGAAGCACTCGATAATATAAAACCCTTGTCCAAGTTCTCTTGTAACTACTTCTTTAGATATTCCAATTAAATGGAGGCCATTATATTAGGTGTCTTTGATATAGGGAAAGATCTAGGAATATGTTCAATTGAGAACTCGACCTCTTTGTTAGTAGGAAGACCAGGTAATTCTTTAGGGAACACATCATTGTAGACCCTCATAATGGGAGTGTATTTGATCATCATTATCTACTTTGTATCAATGATATGAGATAGATATTTTTACTTATAAGGAAAAAATATCCACACATGATATGATGATTCTGAAGGAGATTCATTCTCCTCCTTACACGTGTAGAGAATTGGAGGATTCCTCGGGATGTGAATGGTGATCTCCCTTTCCTAACAGTTGATGTTTTATTTGTATAAAGATAGTCAATCCATGCCCAATATAGAATAAAACTCCACCAAAGGAGTTAAGACAAGATATTATTTGTGGTTCAGTCCATGAACATTAATCGGGGAGGATTTATATACATTGGATGCAATAATTTCCCCATTTTCTATTCTAAAAGATAACTCAACTACTATATTTTGGGGTGGTGTTTGAATTATTCTAATAAAGTTTCCAAATATTAAAGAATGTGTAGAAACAGAATAAAATAGTACGTTTTCTATTATTGATGGAATAACCAAAATACCTGTGACCACATCATTGTCAGGCTTAACATCAGTAGTAGTGATGGAATAATATTTCATTTTTTCCTTTGTCTATGGTGGTTACTGACGTTCATTTCCCTTGAGGACGTGAGGTTTAGTGAACTAGATTTAATTAGTTCCCTTTCTCCCTACAATTTAAGCATTAAAACATTATGGTTCTCTCCTTTATTCCACCACATTTTCCATCTTCCTTGTGTCTCTTCAACATTCATGTGATTTATGGCCTTCTCTCCCACACTTAAAGTATTTCCCCATCCCTTTGAGGCAGTCCCTATGATAATTATTTCCACATTTTTAACATGTGAGTAGATTAGGTTTCTTTCCACCACTGTCATCTAATCCTCTAGAATGAAACTCCATATTTATTTTCTTATCTCCATAGCCATGGTACCATTCACCAAACACCATATCCACTTTGATATCACATCTAATGACATATTTAAAACTCCCAAAGTCTTGAATTGTAAGATCCCTTAAAAGGTGTGGTTTTTAACCACTAAAGAATTTATATTTCTATCATTATTGATAACAAACACCAAGGTATACCTTTCTAGCCTTATGAAATTTTCTTTATAAGCCATGACAGATTCACCTTATTTTTTTCTTCGACTCTATAAATTATCTCTCCATATTCATATGAATAGTTTGAGGGAAATACATGTTAATAAATATTTTATTAAATTATTACCACTCCATATATTCAATTTCTTCTTTTTTATTGGTGTTCTTAATCAAATACCACCTTTTTTTCGCCTCTCCATCAAGATAATAGATGGATAGAGTCACCTTATCCATCTCAGAATATTGAATCGAAGAAAAGATCTTCTCTATTGAGTTGACCCACTATTCTGTAATAAGTGGATCAAATGATTCACTAATTGTTGGATGTTAATTCCACATAAAATTATTTTTATCTAGTTTCTCCCTCTAATGTAAAGGTGACATTCCACATTATTTAGGATATTTTTCATATCCTGAGATAGTTGGGTAAGCATCACCATGAAATTTTTAACTCCCTCCTAAGTCATTAGGGATGTCATTCGGGAAATTAATACATTGTCCCTCACATGTATTGTTGGTCTGGATTCTCCTCATTCCCGTCATTTTCTAAAATAGGAAGGGTTTGAAAAAAACATAACACAATAATTCATGAATAAATAAATTATTCCTTTGTTCAATTAACTCTAATGGAATATATTGGGGGATATTTATTTTTATAATTTCTATAAAACAAATATTCTTGGGTTATTTCATTTACTTAGTCTCATAATTTGGAGTTTCACTAATGTTATCTGATCCTAATTTCGAAATTAACTAAATTGTGCTCTCATACCAACTATAGAGACCAAAATTTTCTTTTGTTACTATTACATCATTTTAAATATTAACAATATAATAGTGTTACAAAAAATAGGATCCAAAGGTTTAGTGTCTTGGAAAAATTTAGACCAAACATAACATTTACATAATGAAACATAAACATTATTTAATTTCTTATTCTCTTGCTTCTTAGTGGGCCTTGTGTTCTCTTTAGTACAAGTAATCATCTGAGGATGTACATGAAAGAAAGGGGTGAGCTAAAATCCTGACAAGATGATAGATAAGAATATGAGTCAATATAAAATGTGTGAGCATAATAATTATCATAATAATATAAACATGGTATAATAATCATAATAATTTTAGGATTAATTAGATAAAGGTATGGAATGTGAGAATGCACAAAAATGAAACAGAATGTCTCAGTGGTCAACTACCACTCATAGTTGTGAACAAATCTAACATCATGTTCACTCATAACATATGTGTATCATCATAACATCAACATTTTGAATAAAGATATAATCATGTTCATGAATATTGTACATTATATCATGAGATACATCACACTTCCCAATGCATTTGAGTGCAATATAATTCTGGATGCACCCATCACATCATAACATTTACATAATCATGCATGCCATATATAACGTATAACAATATTTTCCATAAAAACAACCCATGGAAAGGAAATGAGTTTCATGATAATTTCATAAATCATACTTTCATAAATAAACATTGGGTTTCTCAAAACAAAAATTGAATAACATACTTGGTGTAAGAATCATTAATCTTGAGAAAATACGAAACAATCTTAAGAGAAATAAAAGATGTGTTTTTAGAATGGACGATTCTTTTGGAAAAAAAATACATTTAGCATAAAATAAGATTAGAATCATTTATATCTCATAATAGAAAATGGTAGGAAAATAAATTATATTTTATAAATATTAAAAAACATCCTCACTGAAATGTTTCATGAAAGAGAAATAACCCAATGAAAGGAAATTGGGTTCAAGAATCCCCTTACCTTACGTGTGAATTCATTCTTCGCTTTAATGTCCTAGATAATAAAATTAGATTCATTAAAAAATTAAAAACATATTTTAAATATATTTGATTCATTATTTTGTTATTAAGTTTTTTATGGCCATTTTTATGAGTAGCATAGTTCAATTCTATCATTTTGAGAGTTCTCATTTTCTTAGTTTTCATGATCGGTTCACTTTTATACATGCATGAAAGATTGTGTAAAATGGGGATAATTATAAAGAGTTGAAATTATATATTATTAATGAACATCCAAAATTTTACTTTGTCTTATATATTTTTTTTTCTTGATATGAGGATGATTCATTATATAAAATTTTAATGACCATCTTTTAGATTAATTTTTTTTATTTTCGATCACAATGAACTTATTTTGTTTTATTATTTAATAATATGTGTATAAGTTAGATCGTGAACATAAAGAAGGTTATAACATAAATTTTAAAATTTATTTCAGCCATTATAATGGTTTTAAGACTAGCCTTGAATGAGGTAAAGTAAAATGAAAACATTTCATCCTTGAAGGTGATAAAATAACACTCACGGATGATGCTTCCATTTTTAGAATAAAAGGGAGAGGAGAAGAGGATTGATGATAGATTATTCCATTAAAATAATAAAATTATAGTATATATAAGATACTGGAGTTATCATTCTTCTTGGATAAGGGTATATGAGAAGAGAGTAAGAAAATAAAATAAAATAAATTGAAAATAAATTAAAAGAAAAGAAATAGGATTTTACCTCTTGAATTCTTCTCCTTGGTAACCTCCTTACGGAGATTGGTTTTAGTCTTTTGTTGATACCAAATGATCTTGGACGTGGGTAATAGGATTGGGCAGAAATTGGACAAGCTTACATGCTTAGAAGGTGTGAGGACAAGAGGTGGTGAGGGGTGATATTTATAGTGGATGATATAGGTGTTTTTTATTATTTTATTCATTAGTTTATTATTTTGGATCAAGACTATGAATAGTTTGAACCTTATCACTAAATTTATTAAAAATAATTAAGTAGAGTTCAAGATTATGGGCTTACATCATTCATACATCATCAATGACTTGATAATTCAGGTATTTGTTACATACCAAAAATTATTGTATTTCACTGCCAAAAAATATACTATTTAAAAAAAATCCAAAAAATATAACCTAAACATTTTTTTATGTTTATAATTCAAAAATGAACTCCATTATATGAAAATAATTTTGTAATTATGGTAAATTTATTTTTTAATTAAAATCATAATTTATTTTAAAAATATCAATTTTAAAATTATAACAAATTTTATGACACATTTAAAAATTAATTAATGTCTCATAAAATTATATTATAATCATAATACAAAAAAATATTAATTTATGAATAACTTTTTTGAAAATAAGTATTCTTTTAAATCATTATATTAATTTTAAAATTTTAATTAAATATTTATGACTTACATAAATATGAACACTTAATTCATCATTTATAAAAAATTTATTTACTTATACAATGATATAATTTGTGACATCCTGGACTCAGATGCCACTTAACCCATGCACCAAGCCCAGTTGGCCACATGACCCCTAGCGCATCTTCCCATAAGCTAGGGAATACCAACTAACAGTGAGGGTGTATAGGTAGTACTGTGGGGAGAGTATACCCCCAAGTGAGAGTAACGCAACAGGTATAATAAATAGTAAACAATAAAGAAGCATACAACAACAACTAAATAACCAAGCAGTAGAAGAAACAAATTACTACAGAAGACTGAAGAACTGAATAACATAGAAAAAACCTCAATGGAAGAGTCTAATAAAATAAATCATGGCATGCTGATAATAATAAAAATAATGAACTGATACAAGCATGTTACTCCATTTTACAAAAGGAAACATAAGGAAAAAATATCTCCATGAGCATCTAAAGCCTAAGACCAATCCTCTAATACTAAGTTCCAGCTAAGTAGTGTAATTCAACAACCTATAAAATGACCTTTACCATTTCTAGTACTTTCAACAACATAATCTTCTCAAGTTCCAAGGGCGTATTGAGTATGGTGAGAGATAAAAATATCAGTAGGCCACCACCAACGGTTTCTACATGTAATCTGATTAGGTTCTCATAAGTAAACAGTGTGTAGGTATAAACAGGAAATTAAATCAATGTTGAATAAATAAATAACATCCCATTCAGGTTCCCAAAAGAATCATGGTAGGTCTACCTGCTTCGTCTCACAGCCAGTATGTTTGATCAAGTTACTATACATATATATATAGTAATAATTACATATATGTGTGTGTGTGTGTTGGGTAGGATCGGGATGTAACTATCAGATATAAAATCCTAGGGTATCTCTCATGGTCTCACCCCTAGCCCAACTCTAAGAGCTCTCACACATAAGGGATCTCTCATGGTCTTCCCTACCACAAGTCTCTCATGATCCTCAAATATAATCTCACAGAGTCATCCCATTAGGTCTCTCATGGTCCCTTAGCTCTGTATCCAATAAGGTGTAACATTTATAAGTACACAAGGCATGAGGAATATACCTCTCATTACCTCATCACATCTATACAAATTTTAGAGGCACATTCATTATCACAAAAGTACTTATGGAATAATATCTTAAGCATTTACATTTAATTCTCAAACAATGCTTGGTCACATATTCATTTCACGACATGAGGAAAATCCTCTCAGGAAATTCATTGGCCTTATGAAATTTCAATTAAAATTTTCAATTGACATAAGGAATTTATTAGGATTAAGAATAATTTTTGGTCCTAAACCATCTTATACAAGTCAAATTCATTTAATTCATTTCAACGTAAACCAATCATAACATGTGCACCAGTTTAATCAAGAAATATCATTCACTTTTCCCAACATGGAAAATCCAATTACAAGAGAAAAATCCTTAAAAAAGGTTATATCAAATAGTCACTAGCCCATTTTGTCAACTCCATGACTAAGAAGACCAAACACCCATGGGGAGTATTGGTTTCATCAAAATACACATGAGATAATGGTCGATTTAATTTAAACTCATGCTAGGAGATAAAAACAATATTTGTTCATCTTGTGAAATTGGCCTAAAATGTACAATTTTTTTAGAAAATACCTTGGGTGTCCTTTTAGATAATAGGTTATTTCTAAACCCTATAACAAGATCGAAATAACATTAATCAAGGCTCTAGGGTCACTTATACATGAAGGAGTCAACACAAAAATAGAATCTCAAAGAATTTCAACTTATGAAATGATAAAATAAATATAAAATGACCAAAACTAAAATGGAAAAGTATGTTACCACCTACCATAGGTTCATAGATGAGGCCTCGCATGATATCGACCTTATATTCCAAGAAGGCAGGATGAAATCTGAGTTTCATTCCAGTGCCCTGAAAATATGGAAAAAGAGCTTGCATCTAAATAGCAAAACTGATAAAGAGATTAACTAGAGAAAAGATAATGTGTGAGGTTAGCCTTTCCTTAGGATATATAATTATCCCTTCGGATTGATGATCGGTATTCAGATGGAGGATTTTAATGATATTAAAGATTTGGAGGGATTTGGACTCAAAGGAGGAAGAACCCACTAGTTATGTGCACTAGAGGTGAGGAAAAAGGAAAATTATATTTTAAGTTGAAGGAGGGGGAAATGGTAATATTTTCTGAAAATAGGGCTCACACAGTTTATATTCTTGGTTTTAAAAATTTTGTGGATTTTCTCTATTCGAAATAGTATCAGGCTGCATGGTAATGTGCATGGGTCCACACAGATGTAGACAAACTATACGAACTTGTTGGTTCCCCTGTCTACAGCACATTTTTTTTAAACCTCCAAGCTCCAAACTAGACTCAAATGCTCTTTGGGCCTTCCATAGGACATAGTATACCTTAAACATGATTAAAGGAAATATTCAAAACAAATAATGAAGGATCCTTTCCTTTTTCAAAATGGTGGTTCATTACAACCTCCCCAATTTATCGCAACTCATCCCCGATTTGGCCTTCTGAGGTAAAAGAGGTAATGTCAGCAAAGAGTTCTAGCCATTAAGATCGTATATCAACTTCCTGATCCCATGCCTCCTATTTCACCTGGTCATGTTACCATAGCACCTGTACAAGGGTAAAAGACCAACCTCATAGTGTCTTGATGCTCCGATAAACTATTCACACTAGATACTCCTAGAAGTAATAATCTATATCTAATTTGACTTCGTCTAGATGAAAGACATGGGTTAGATCTGGATAGTATCAACAAATCTAAGATACTTGAAAGACATCATGCATAGTCCAATATTTATATGTAAGTTATAGCTGCTAAGACGCTAGTCTAATCCATTTCACAACCTCAAAGGGTCCAACGAATCTCGGTGATAGATTACACTACTTCTGAACACGTCTATGCCCCAACCTAGGTGAGACTTTCAAGAAAACTCGGTATATGACCTAGAACTTGAGAGGTCACTAGCATCTATTGGCATAAGAACGCTATTTGGACTGAGCTGTCAATATATGCTTTCTGATCAACATACCTACTCTAAAGTATCATGTACGAGATGAGGCCCAAGCATAGTTTCCTCCCTTACCTCAACCAAGAAAATATGTGTGTGAGAAGGCCTACCATATAAGGATTTATTGGGATTCATCTCAAAGGTAGTCGAAAAGATGATATTATATGAAAACTCGATGAGTGGAATGTGTTTCTCCTATAAACCCCCAAAGTCAAGAACGTATTCACATAGCATATCCTCAAGAACCTAAATTTTATGATCTATCTATCCATCGATCTGTGGGTGATAAGACATGCTTAGAAGTACTTGTGTACCCAACGCCTTCAGTAACCCATTCCAAAAACGTAACGTGAAACAAGAAACTCAATCATAAATGATAAAGTGGTGAGATCCATGAAGATATACCACTTTCTTAAGGTATATCCTTCCTAGATAATCTACTGAGAAGGGCTCTCACACAGGTAAAAAGTGTGCGACCTTTGTCAGATGATAAATGATAACCCACATTATGTCTTTGCAATGATGTTATTTGGGTAAACCTGTTACAAATTCTAGTGATACATCATCCCATTTCCACTCAGGAATGGATAACAGTTAAATAAGACCTATTGGATATTGATTTTCTGCAATCACCTACTTACAGGTGGAATATCACATGATAAAACCGACTATAACATGCTTAATGATCATCCACCAGTATTGATGTCACAGATCTCGATACATTTTGGTGACATTTGGGTGAACCACCCATGTTGGGGCATGGTAATCCCTCATCATCTCCTATTTGATGTCTGTTCATACCCATACATGCCCACAAAATATTAGATTATCATTCCCACCAACCATCCAACTAGAAATTGTATCATCATCAAAGACACTTTCCCATGGGACAAGGCCTTCAAGATTAGATAGTTGTCTCAGCCTTACTCATTCCAAAAAAGTATATGTCAATGCTAAGGCTGAGAGAACATTTTGACCATGGTCATATTAAACCTTAATGTGAATCTCTAAGGATAAGACTATAAGCCTCCATTCATCACTAGATTCTAGAACCAGTTGAGTATGATTCTTCCGAATCAGAGCATCAGCTACAAAATTTCCATTCCCAAGAGTGTAGGAAAGCTCAAAATCAAATGATTATAGGTACTCAGCTCACTTACACTTCCTGGGATTCTGATACTGCTGAGTGAAGATGTATTTTAGGATTTTTTTGGTATGTGAATACCACAAAAAACTCTCATAGTAAATAGGTTCTCCAAAAGCATAAGGCATGCACAACCGTAGCGAGATCGAGGACATGCTTTGGGTAATTCCATTCCTGTGGCCTCAACTAATGAGAACCATATGCAACGACTCACTCATCCTATATCAGAAAATATCGAAACCCAACACCTGGTGCATCATAGTAGAATTTATAGGACCTTCCTAGATCCAATAGAAACAATATCAGCACTGAATTCAATCTACCCTCCAACTGTTTAAAGGTTTATTCACAATATTTAGACCATTAAAATTCCACACCCTTCATTGTAAATCTAGTAAGTGGCACTACAAGGCATGATAAATCCTAGGTAAAGCTTCTGTAATATCAATAATTCTCTAGAAAACTCCAAATATCAAATAAGTTCTTAGGATTATCTTAAGAAACTACCACTCTCACTTTCTCTAGGTCAACTAAAACTCTTGACTTTGAGATGATATGACCTAAGAAGTAGACTTTACTGATTCATAAGTGGCATTTACTGAGCTTACCATAAGGATGATTCTCTCTCATTTCATTTAACATGATCTCAAGATGTGTTTCATGATCTTATTTGGAGTGTCAACGCACCAATATATCTTCTTCAAAGACAACAAACAATGAATCCAGATATGGGTGGAAGACCCGGTTCATAATTTCCATGAAGAAATTAAGTGTTTTTATGAGTCTGAATATTATAAATAGGTACTCATAGAGACAATAAATACTCTTTAAAGTTGTGAGAGGTATGTTTGAAGTCCGGAAATACATTTGATGATAGCCTGACCTGAAATATATCTTTGAAAACACCTTTTCTCCTCAGATCAGATCAAATAGTTCATCTATTATAGGCAGTGGATACCAATTCTTAATAGTCAGTTGATTCAAATGATGGTAATCCACATAGAGCCTAAGGGTACCATCTTCCTTCTTGGAAAAGAGGACCAGTAAACCCTAGGGAGAAGTAATAGGGTGTACGAAACCTTTCACCTCAAGATCCTACAACATATTCTTGATCTCTAGAAACTTCTTAGGTTCCATCCTATAAGGAGGAATGGTCACAAATGTTTCTCTTGGTACAAGATCAATAGTTAAATCTAACTCTCATTCCAAAGGTAGACCAAAGAAGCCTTTAGGAAAAAAATTACTAAAAAACTTCACTATTTTAGGAAATTCAATGGGTTATAACCCCTAATCATCAAGTTAATGACTGGTGACTTGTGATGTTACCTAGCCTCCACTACTCGGGTCCTACTCGTGTCGCACTAACAACCCATTCCCCCTTATGAACATGCATAGCACCATCTAGCGATGTAAACATCACCCTCAGAAAATAGCAGTCAATATGGTATCTATAAGGAACTGGTCAGACAATTCAAAATATTACATCAAATCATGTCATGCCGAGGACATACAGGTTCCATGAAAAATGGCAATCACCAAACTCAAAGGTAGAATTTAAATAGTAGTCCTCTAAAAGGATACCCAAGGGTGTGTCTAGCGTCATCATTCCATGATAGTACTCGATGTTGAGGCCCAAAATCTCAGTGATTTCCTCAGATATAAAATAGTGATATGTTCATGTGTCAAAAAGAGCATACACTAAAGTAGAGGCTACTAAAATATTACCTTGTACAGTAGATGGTTTAGTGCTCTGCTCATACATCGTAGGATAAAATATATGTAACTAGCCTATATCGTGGCCCTGATTCACTACCTGGCTACCTCAAGTAGGCCCACTCTACTAACACTAATAATCATACGTCCAGTTACCTCTCCTTCTACCACCACCTCATCCTAATTGGCTGGTGGTATTCTGGAAACCTATCTATCGTGATCCTGCAAACAAAGCTCCATACTAAGGAGTAGGTTCAGATCCCCACTCACTAGGAACTATCGGTAATGTCATATAGAAACACTAAATATGTCCCATCCTATCACATCCTCTACACTCCACTGGATCCCATAGACAAGGTGCTTTTAAGTGACTTAATTTTCTACACTAGTGACAAACAAAATAATTATCAGTAGTAGGATCCTGATTAAGGCCTCCTCCGTAAGAAACCTCAAAATGATGATTCAACATAGAAGAATATCCACTCGAAAACTGAGGTTCTGAACCTCCCTGGGTCACACCATCAACATCCCTCAAACTTCACTCTATAATTAGGGCCTATTTGAGGATTTTTGAGATACTATTCAGCCTAAATACATTAACTTGAGACTGGATGGTGTAACAATTCCAGTCCTCAAATTTCCTAGTAGCCATCAGATCATCAGCATCTATAGTATGAGAGAAATGTTGTAGCTTAGTGAAATGGGATGAATATTCCAAAACCAAAACATTCCCCTATTATAGGTTCATAAATTCTCTAAACTTGTCAAACCTTAGAGTCTGGGGAAAGAAGTGGTCATAGAAGACATCTTGGAAGACATCCCTTACCACATCCATGTGTTTTCATGCATGGGTATTTACATCCTACCAACTCTTGGACGAATCGTGTAGCATATAGGCAACTAGATTAACCCTCTTATTTGTAGGTGTATCTATATGGTTGAAGATAAATAGGATCTCCCTAAGATAATACTCCTAATAAAGTGGTCTTTAATCTCCTGAGAAGGTTAGAGGATACTGTTGCTAAAACTCATGAGTCAACTATGCCATACTTGGTGTAGGTCACACTATGCCTTGTATCGAAAATATTGAATGCAGGAAACCCTCTCAAAACTAGGAATCGGCACCCATATCAGTAACTATAAGAGGATCCACAAGTGGATCAATAAAAAGGAAAACTATAAAATCATGGACCACCACCTCAATAACATTATTTTCATTGCCTTTAGGGTGCATGAATCGAGGACATCGTGGCAACATAACGCTACAATTCCAAATGAAAATTTCATAATGGATACAAAAAATATATAATATTGTATTCAATAAACTAGGATAGGTATTAAATCCATCCTATAAATATAAAATTCCTATTTTACTACTTCAAAGTTCATGACTATATGGTATAATAGACCATAACAGGCTATAAGAACGAAGAAATACCCACTACCCACTACCAAGGTTGGGTTCATGTCTAATTTTTGGGTTACGCATGTGAAAGTTGGTTTTTCCCAAGTTAAAATTCATTTTCCACTTGAATGTGTTCTCATTTATAAATTTAAAACATTTGAACAGGTTGAAACCAATGATATTAGATTTTCTAATCCATAAGGGTTCATACACCTTGTGAACTAAATGATGGAATTCACATCAATAACCATTCTCCTTTAAATTGTTTATCTATAAAATTATACTACGTTTAGATTGTTGAGTAATACAGAGTGTCATTTTCCAATCCATAAGCGCCTATACATATTATTAATAAAAGAGTGTCACCCACTAATTTCACACCATTGTATGATTCAGATCCTGTAATAGATGTTAGCACAATTTAATAGATAATAAGGCATAGTCAACATGAAACTGGAACTGCTCACTAATAAATTAAATGTGGAATGGAAATATGTTTGGCCTATAATTCATGGTGTGCCTAACATGATTCATGACCTAATTCATAACCCTCATTTTATTATGTCAAGGTAATGAAATCAAAATTCCAATAGCATCAATATTAGTAACATCACATAACATGTGAAGCACCCAAAATGAAGTGGTATCAATAGTAATAATCAAAAATAGAAGCACAATGACAATATAGGAAACTTGGATTTTACCCCATAAATGGGTTCATGATGCCCAAGAATAGCTTATAACCAAGTCCTAAGAATTTAGAAATCTCCAATATATTGTTAAAAAATAGTAAAGCAATAAATGAACCTTCCACTGATACCACGGCATGGCATCCTGCACTTGAATTCCACTTAACCTCTTCCCCGAGCCTAATTGGCCACATAACCCATGGAGAATCTCCCCATAAGGTAGGGGAAACCAACTATTAGTGAGAGTTTGTTGGTAGTATGGAGAGGAGAATATACCCCCCATGTTAGAGTAACACAGTAGATACAACAAATACTAAATAGTAGAGGAATCATATAGTAACACCTAAGTAACCATGCCGCAAAAGAAACATATATCTAGGGAAGACTAAAAATGAATAACATGGAAAAATCATCAATGGAAGAGTCTAATACAATGATGCATGGAATGAATATAACACTGAAAATATAAAACAGATATAATCATGTTACACCATAGTAAAAAATGAAACATAAAGAAAAAAACACCTCCATGAGCATCTCAAGCCTATGCCTGATCCTCTACTCCTAAGCTTCATCTAATTAGTACAATTAAACAACATGTAGAAGTGCCTTTACCCTTTATATCACCTAAAACAAAATAATATTCTTAGCTTATAAGGGTGTCTTGAGTAAGGTGTGAGATAAAAATATTAGTAGGCCACCACCAATGGTGTCTATGTGTAATCTGAGTATGTTCTCATAACTAAATAGTGTGCAGTTATTAACATGAAAGTAAATCAATGTTGAATAAATAAATAACATCGTAATTAGGTTCCCAAAGGAAACTTAGTAGGTATACCTACTTTATCCCATGGTTGGTATGTTTGACTAAGTTACTATATATATTGAGAGAGAGATATATGTTGGGTAGCATCGAGATGTAACTCTTTGGAATCCAATAATAGGGTAGATCTCATGGTCTAACCCATTTACCAACTCCAAGACCTCTCACGATCTATTAATAATTCACAAGGTAGCTTTCATGATCTTCCCTACCTCAAGGTTCTCACTATCCTCAGATAAAATCTCACACAGTCTTCCCATTAGGGCCCTCACAGTCACTTAGATCTAAGACCAATAAGGCATACCATTTATAAGTACACATGTCACATGGCATATACCTATCATGCCCTAATCACATCCATACCCATTTAAGAGGTGAATTAATTATCAAAAAATTACTTAACGAATAACATATTAATAATTTACATTTAAAGATAAAACAAGGATTATCACATATTCATTTCACGACATGAGTCAAAGCCTCTCACAAAATTCATTTTCCTTATACAATTTCAATTAAACATTCTAACTGACATAATGCAATTATTAAGCATAAGCATAAGGTATGGTCATAAACCATCCTATAAAATTAAAATTCAGTCAATTCATTTCATGGGAAACCAATCATTACATATTGACCAATTTAATCAAGACATATCATTCACTTTTCCCAACATGGAAAATCTTATTACAAGAGCACAAGACTTAGAAAATCTCATATCAAATAATCACCTACCAATTTTGGAAATTTCAAGCCTAAGAGGACCAAACAACCATGGTATGTTTTGGTTTCAAAAAAATACACCTGAGATAGTAGTTAATTTCGTTTAAACTCAGTATGGGAGATACAAACAAGATTTGGTTATCTTGGGAAATTGGCCTAAAATAGCCAATTTGGTTGGTACACCCCTTTGGTACACTTATAAAGAATGTTTGATTTTTAAACCCCCTAAAATGATCTAATTAACATTAATCAATGCACTAGGTACACTTAGACATGAAGGAGTCAACAAAAAAAAGAATATTAGTGATGGTCGGATTATGGAATGATAGAATAAATACAAAAATACCAAAACTCAAATGGAAAACTATGTGACAATATACCTTAAGGCCATAAATAAATCATTTATTAATATCAACCTCATATTTGAAGTAGGTTGGAAGAGATTTGAGTTTCAGTCCAATGCCCTAAAAATAGGACAAACGAGACCACATCTAAATAACACAATTGATGGAAATATTAACCGAATAAAAGAGGACACATGGGGTTAGCCATACCTTATGATATATGATTCTTACTTCTGATAAAAGATCAGTCACCAGATGGATTATTAGTAAGATATTGAAACTTTGGAGGCTCTTGGACTCAAAGAAGGAGGCACCCACCGGTTCAGTCCGCTGGGGGTGAGGAAAATGGAAAATTAGATTTTAAGTTGAAGGGATGGAAAATTGTAATTTTTTCCCAAAATTGGGCTTACATTGTTTATGATCATGATTTTGCAAACCATGTGAAAACCATGTGGATCTGATATATTCCAAATAGTAGTAGCCCGCATGACCATGCCATTGGGTATACATGATTGCAGACAAACCATGCAGACATACATGTTCCCTTATCTACATCCCATTTTTTTGTACCTCTGGGCTCTGAACCGACCATGGTTCTCTTCAAGCCTTCCCTAGTGCATCATATTCCTTTTCCATGATTAATGGAAATATTCAAAATGAAAAATTAATTATCCATACCTTCGTCAAAATGATGGGTTATTCCATAATTATATCATATTTCCTTTATAAAATGCCTAAATTTTATTTATACTTTCATTAGGGAGGTTATAATTCTATTTTTCGGATTAAAATTCCTAATGGTCAGGTTATTATTACAAATGTCAAGTTAATATTCCATAGGTATGGTTTTCTTAACTTATATAAATATCTCTTATTCAATTCATTATTCATTTATAAAGTTTTTATTGTGTCCTCTATGTGATTTTATGTGATTTATACTATTCTGAATAATTATAAGAAGGTATTTTCGATTGATAAAATTCTAGGTTGTTACAATGATGTTTATTTAGATTAGGTAAGCACATAATTACCCAAAACAACTATTATAATGAAAAAAAAATTATCTTAAATATTTATAGTTGATATTAATTAAAGGACTAAAGCATGAGTTTCCTTGAGAGACATGTTTGAACATCAAACTTAGTTATCAACATGTTAACCTAAGAACAATGTTGAAGAAATAAGTGATGAAATATGGGTTCCATGAAAATTTATTTTATGTTTTTAGAAATAGAAAATATTGGAAACCATTTAAATTCAAAAATATTACCAACCTATTGGTGTTAAAAAGGTTCCTTATAAAAAGGTGGATGAGTTTGATGTTATTTCTAAAAATAATATTAGACTAGTAGAAAAGGGTTATAACCTAGGAGAATATATTTCTTATAAGGAATCATTTTTTTAAGTATATTAGATTGAAGCAATTTTAATACTACTTTCAAATGTAACAAATATGGATTTCAATTTTTAATACATTTTTGTTAACATATTTTTTTTATTTTTTTCTTGAATATTTTTTTGGTTAAGAAAGACCATAATTTTCAAATTAATTATTTTCAAAATCATATTTTTAAATAATTTTATTGTTTAAATATTTTAAAATATGTTTCTAGGACTTGGTATGATTTTATAAAACATTTTATTTTATAAAATTATTTTAAAAGATAAAAAATTGATCCCAGTATTTTTTAAAAAAATTTATAATGATATTTTTATAACAAAACATTATACTGATTCTATTATTTTTGATCTTAGAAAAAACTATCTGTATAATAGTTTTTTAAATTAATTTTTATAAAATTATTTTGAAATGATAAATTCGGATAAGTAGAATTTAATTGATACATTTTTTATTTATATATGACATGAGATAATTATCAAGGATAAATATTTGTAAGATTGTTGATAAATTTCAAATGGATTATGTTAGTGTATCATTATTTTGGGAGTGGATGGATGAAGAAATATAATAATTTATGAATTATACTAAAAATATATTTTTATATGGTATTTTATGTCATTAATATGTGTTGAATATTTTTTTATAAGTGGTATATATTTTTTGAATATTTTTGAATAAAATACTAAATAAATATTTAAAAAACTTTTTGTATTGAGGTAGATTGTATTGTTTTTTGATAAAGATACATTCAAAATCAAAGGAATATAATAAAAGATTATACTCAATACATAGGTTATTTAGTATTTTTTTTATAGATAAAAATTGGGAAATTTATTCAATGTTGGGGAATTCCACGAGGTAAAAGTATAAATTATAATAAATATATTGAGTTTAGAATGATTTGGTAGTAAAATGGTATATCAATTGTATTTTTTGTTTTGATTTTTTCAAATAAAAATTATGGTTTAAATTTTCTTAATAAACTAAATACTTGTTAGGTGGAGAATATCCATGAGACAGATTTGGAAAAGTAACTCAGTGCAACAATATTCTTTGAAAATAGAAGGGAAATGTATTCAATGAAGAATATTTATTGAAAAATGGATATATTTATTTCTAAAAAATAATATTTTTTTATATATAGATATAAAATATTTAACATAAGGGATGTTAGTTACTTAATAAAAAATTGGAACATAGGGAAAATAGAGAGAAATACATTTAAAAAACAGACTATCATGCAGTTTTATTGATTTTTTCCCAAACAACAATTTAATGTTTTCAGAATGGTTTCTCAAAAAATTAATATATCTCTCTCAAATTTACTGAGAAGAATTTTTAGGTTTATATTATCAAGTATAGTGAATGTGATCAATTATAATGCGATAAAAATATAAGATCATGGTATAATGAGAGTATCCACTCGTGTGATGATAAATCATCTTGAGTAAATGTAATTTAAGATCCTAAAGAAAAATTATGATGTGGTATTTTTAAAATAATTCCCCTAAGATAAAATGGATTGAGTTTATTATTTTTTTAGGGTGAATGATAGAAACAATATTTACATCATTGATAAAGATATTAGTTTCTTTGTAAAAAAATATGTAGTTACTAATTATGGAGAGAGGGAGAGAGAGTAATAAAAGGTTAATGATCTTATAAAAATATGATACTAGATATTAGCATGAATTACATATATAGTATGAGGTATTAATGAAATGATAATATTATATAGTGAAATAATGTAGAGATAATTCTTGATTATGTGACATGGATTTCTGTGTAAATTTGCGAGCACAAATAAAAGTTTTAAGTATTTATATGAGAGGTTAATGAATTATAAAGATTATAAATTATGAAGAAAATGTTTATATTGAACCTTATTATATATATTCAAAAGGGTAGTAATAGTAAAACATAAATTAATGCCAAAATAGCTTGTATAAATTGAGTGTCTAGTTTAAAGATCAGTGGTGTTATTTATCATTAAATAAGTATGACATAATTAAAAACTATTAAAAAAGTATTAGTTCATAAATTCTTAATTAAATAACTAATATAGTTGATTATAAATAAGATATAATCATGTTAGGATTTATCTACTTGTTTTATACACTATATTATTTATAGTTAAATGTTTCACCACAGATAGATTGTACCAGTGCATGGATGTAGGCACTTGTTAGGGATGTTGAACCTTGTAAATCGTTATGTGCTTAGTATAATTTTATATTAATTGATTATGATTTATATATATTATATTTAATGATACATATTCAATAATTAATAATTATAAATAAAATATTCCACACACTATAAAAATGTATTAAGTATTGTTTTATAAAAATTATAAAACTATATTTGAAAAGGTTTTTACCGATTTACTTCCTCTTAGTGAACAATTGGAATCTCTTCAATGGGAATCAGATCCACTAATTTTCATTGAATATCTAAGAGTAACTCTATTATATTGGTGATAATTTTTTTTATTCTCTATAGTTGATATCAATATATTTTTAAAAATTACTTATAGATATTTTTTTAATATTTAGTAAATATTATAGTATGCTGTTGAGAAAATCTAAAAATTATAATCTATAATTTTATTAATTTTTTAAAGTATTTTTATTTTTAATAACTCATCACTTAAAGAATAAAATTCTGATTTATATAATAAAATCTAAATTAAAATATCTCTACTATTAATATTAGTGAAGATGGTAATATTTCTTTAACTATTCATCGAAATTATAAAGTATTATATTTTTATTCATTTATAAATTTAAAAGTGTTTATAGATAGTGAGAAAAATAAATTTTTGGTTAATGAAAAAACTCGTATTTTATATATGAATGGATTTCCATAGTTTTATACATTGTGATTTTTATTTATTGGAAGTTTTGGGTGCGAGAATGAGGTGTTCATGGAAAAGGTCATGAACTTAGGTTAAAATTTTAGTTGGATAAAAAATAACATCATGATAGGTTATCATTATTTATTGATTCATTTATGAGTGATGTAAAAAAAGTATTGTAGCAAGGTATTATAAATAAATTACTGCATGTTTCTTTTTAAATTTTTGAAATAGGTATTTAATTACACAGTAACCCATAATCAATGATATTTGTATACTGGTTTTGGGGATAGTGGGATATTGTGTTAGGCCATAATAAATTTTCATTATTTTATCATTTTATTTGGTGAATACCATGTTAGATGAATGGAAGTTATGTTTTCAAAGTTAAAGTATAGGTATCACTCATTATATTATAACATAAATATTACATTGTAATATTATTGGATAATATTGAAATTAAATTATTTTAAAAATGAAAAATGTGGTAGGATTGCACTTCGATTTCAGAGGGGCAGTTGACCAACCATATTACAACATAATGCCAATGAATTACCATATGGTTGTTGATAAATTATTATTAATTATAAATATTATTATTTCATTAAAATCTGTTTATATCCTTTCATTTTCCTAAAATAATTGAAATATATATTGATCAATTTTTGTTTTCATTGACATACTTGGTGATCCCTTGATCTCTTTATCTTTGTTTGATTAATATATTAATTTAATGGTGTTATTATCTTACCTATTCTTATATTCTACATGTTTTTCCCTTTTAATAGAGACTATGTCTAGGTTTTGATTCTTATTATAGTGTAGTTTTTTCCTTGTTTTAATGGATTATTGATGAATTATAAGTTTTTATAGGAATATCAGGAGTTAATTTTTGTTTATTAATTAGTTTCTTTGTATCTTTTCAAGATTGTGTTGTTAAAGATTCATTTCAATGTTGTGGATTCATATTCAATCTATTTTATTTTTAGTGTTAAATTAGATTTATAATTCTTTAGTTTTCTTTTTTTTATTAAGTTATTTCTTGACTATTATTCTACTGATCTTGTTACTATAATTTTATATTATTATTGATATTATAAAACATGATTAATTGTTTAGAAAATTTAAAGTCTATAATAGATAGATTATGTGGAGATTTGAATTTTTTTATTAGATTGATTATAATGATAATTAATTGATAAATTATGAATCATGATAAGGTAATATATTTTTTTACCATTTTGATTAAATAATATTATTATATTATTGTCTTAGTGATACTGTTGATTTCTAGGTTGTTGTTTGATTCGAATATATATGATGTCATGTTGTTGGCTATTTATTTGGTATGTTGGTGAAGTGGTCAACTAAGGTAGTTAAGGTGGTTTTATATAGTTTTCATCATATATGAAAACATGATAAATTAATTAATGAATTGTAATGTGGAATGGTAATGGTTGTGTGCTGAGTAAATGATAATTAATATAATAAATTGTTGAGGTGGACATAAAATATGGTAATAAAATGTGAATGATAAAATTTATGGAAAATATAGCTTCTCAATTTAATCTAATAATTAATAAAATAGGTTAATAAATATTTAATTAGTGATTGGTAATAAAAGATATAATGTGAAAAAGTGTTAGGAAGTTGACCGTTAGGATAATTTTGTGTGTATTTATATTTTTCATTATTATTTTTCTATGTTAGATGCACCACAAAAATATTTAGTAACATGAATGATACCTATATGAGGTTTTTTATTTCCATATATACCCCAACATTTATGATACAAGTGATATAGATAACTAAATAGTCCCCCTCTCCCATTTTCTCTTCTAGATTTAGAGTAATGATTTGGAAGTGGTGTAGTGATGTGATAGTGATATGATAATGAGGATGTGATCTAGTTATGTGGAACTGATTTAATTATATAGTGGTATATATTATGTGGATATGTTATATGATATGTGTATTTGGTTATGTAATTTCGTTTTTTATGTGACTATATAGTATATATTATGTGGATATGAAAGGGATGGGTGCACCAAGACATATGAGGTTGGGATGTGGGGGTGAATAAATTAGTTTTTATGTGGGTGTGGGATTCCTTCTTAAAATATATTCTCTTGATTATTATGTTACTATACTTAGGATTTGGTGAGTGGGACTTGGTGATGATGGTCTCTGGTTGACCTTGAGATAGGACATGAGTCTGATTCGATATTTATTAAACAAGGATTTGGTATGAGTAATCCTCATTTCATGAGATATTCTAGTGTGTAATTTAATAAGTATAATTATCTACCCACAAAATTATTATATATAATGTTTTTATATATTTTTGATAAGTAGTTGGTGATCATTCAGGACATTACAAGATCTATAAATTGTTATCATATTAGAAGGAGTTGTTGTCATGGGATTTTTTTCAATGTATTAATTTATGATATATTTAATATTTTATTAAAACACTACATTACATTTTTAGTTTGATTGTAGGTCTAATTATTTATATTAGTAATTGTTATGGGTTATTTTTTCTAATCATTTTAATGATTTAATTGTTCAATGCTTACTATGTGCATATGATGTATACCCTCGATTCTAGTTGGTAACTCATGGCATATAATAGGAGGGATTATAAGGTTATAACTTTCATCACTCCTAGACTAGGATGGGTTGTTATGGGTATGGGTCGAGACATATTTTAAATTAAGATGAGAAAATTTTAAAGTGTGATAAATTTTGATAAAGATGTTATTTTAAGAGAAATTTGTATAGAAAACTTTATTTCACTTTTCTAACATAAATTTAAATATTTAAATAAATATTATGAATGAAATGATAAAGAAGAGTAAACTATGATAATGTATATGCAATATATAGTTTTTTACTCTTATTTAAAATGTATTTTAGTTTTATAAAGATAAAAAAGGGATAAATTTATCCCAATTGTTAATTTTAGATAAAATTTTTCAGAATTAAAGTATTATACTAAAGGAAAGTAAGAAGTTGTATCATTTAATCCCTCCATT
Organism: Viscum album; assembly: GCA_963277665.1. Lineage (NCBI taxonomy): Eukaryota > Viridiplantae > Streptophyta > Magnoliopsida > Santalales > Viscaceae > Viscum > Viscum album. The sequence goes on along the minus strand of OY728159.1, from coordinate 18,398,423 downwards.
ATTTCATGTTGTCACTATATAGAGGCTATCCATAACCAAATATTTTATGGAAAGGAGTTAAGTACGTTACTGATCCATAACATTTTTTGTCTTTGTGTGATTTTTTTCATTATTTATCATTATTTTTTCAGTTTGTTTAGTAATTTTTATGGATTCCTTTGGGTTTTCACTAATGAAATTTATTATTTTATATTCCTATTTTTTAAAAAAAATATACCCCTTGAAGTGGTGACAATGTTATAGATATTTTGTTTTCATAGGCTGGCCTTCACTGCAACTAATGATATAACCCAACACACCAGTTTTAGGGCTCCATTTTCTGATAGTTAAGGCACCAGTCATCTTCCCTATCAGAGGTGATGACATATCCTAACACTACTATGGTTGATTTGTCTAGTTGTATTGTAATTTTCATTAATGATTATACTTGGTCATATATTGTTAGTATATGTTATGTTTTAGGGCCTATGAGTATCTAGAAAGTGAATCCTAAATCATTTTTTTCATGGATGACATTTTTAGTGCTTCATAAAGATCATTATCATGAAGCCTCGTTGATTCATAGCCAAAAATATATATTTTGAAACATTTAACCTCATTTTTTTCTAAGTTCTCATGACACATTCTTCTCTAAGTTAATGTAAGGTGAATCAATCTATCCTCTATCGTTTAAGTATTTGGTGGTTTTTATTTTAAGATGTTGGGGTTCTTTTTAAAAATTAGTTTGGGTGATTTATGGGGTTTCATTCAGTGTTCAGTTCATGTTCTGGTTTGTTTGTATTAATTGATCCCCATTGATGGTTTGGCAAAATCCTTATCACATGGATATATAATTTTGGAGAAGACAATGTTTTTTTTTTGGATCCACATTCATTTATGGCATTAATAGTAAGGTGTCGGTTTTTTATCAAGGATTATGCATAGGGAATTTACTTTTTGGCCATAAACATGGGATTTGATATTCCTTCTTAGTTTCTGGATTTCATATTTTGAGTTTAGTGGTAGATTTTAAGATTTCGTCTATTTTTTAACATTAATGCCTGGTGTGGTGGATCTATTTATCGATAATAGAGTTTAACCCTTACATTGTTTTTTTGTGTCGGTGATCATAGAGGTTCGTTAGGGATGATATATGGTTACTATCACAATACGGTTTCTATTTCCCAAGGCAATTAATTTGGATACTATAGTCCTCAAATACCCTAGTAGTGACATTTTTATGATGTTCTATAACCTTTTCTTTCTACTCAAATTTATAGGGAACACATAATAGATCTTATTTTCATCCATGATTTTGTGTGGTGGTTATTCTTGGGTTATGTTTTGGTGTGGGGTTGGTTTGGTCAACATGATTTTATATCTGGTGTTTTATTTCATTTTATGGATGGATATCCTATTTTACTTTGGACTTTATTATCATTCCTGATACTTATGGGTAGATATTTCATGTTGAAAACTTGGTATTTCACCCAATATTATGGGTTATCTTATGGAATTATATATACCATATTAATTTGGTTGCAAGAGTTTTGGTCGATGGACCATTTTTTTAATGGTTCTTTTTCTTTTTAGTTTCTAATAGAATAATGTTTCATACATGTACCAAAAAATGAAAGTAAGAGGATTTAAAAAAATAGTATAATTAAATAAAAAAAACTTAAGAGAATGTTTATTAAATGGTAGATGAAGAAAAGAATATGTAGTCCAAAATAAAGGTGCATTTTAAATGGATGGATGGACTAGTTCATGAATTGAATGAAAACCCAATATATAGAAAATTTAGAAATCTTATATTATATATCTTAAAAAATATCTTGAACTTTCTAGGAACATGTATAAATAAGTACATTAAGTTATTTATAAAATAATAATGATAAATTAAAAATTACCTGAAAAAGAAAACAATGAATACTCTCTTAAAAATAAAACTCAAGTAAAAGGTATAGTACAATAAATTATAGTGACCCATACTTTTCATACATAAATATTACATCATTTTAGATGAATGTTGAAAAAAAACACAATAATAAAATCCTAAGGACTATATAGGTTTAATTTATTTGGAAACATATATATATAAATGACCTTTACATAAAATATTGACAGCATTTCCCATTTAGTTCTTCATAATTAGAACCCTTCTTAGAAATAAAATAATTAAACCCTTTCCCCATAACCAAGGAAAGAGAAACATAATAAAATGTGATATCAGATGCTCAGTAAGGGTAAATATAAGAGATATAAATAAATGATCATTAGTGAGAATAATAAATAATAAGGGTATGAAAACATGATCAAGACTTATAATAATCCAACCACATCATTCAAATATTATTAATCATGAATCATAGCCTAAGGTTGTGTAAAAAAATGGAATAAGACATAAGAGTGAAGAATCATCAATAATAAATCATAATCCATGAAATTATATCACAATAATATGAAATATGTTTGTGTCATACATATAAGAATATAAAATAAATTCTTTATTCAAGGATCACTATCAATACTATTATAGTTTATTAGGTTTGTTTCATATTCCATCATTTACTTAGTCAAGTTTTACAACCAATACTATCTTATTGGACAAAGTACCTTACTAAACTAAGTTCACACTATATTCCAGTCCTTTTCATCTCATGATATATCTTTATTTAATAAATCCATTATAGGTTAATATAATTTTGTTCCCCCCATCAAATAATGAAAACCATACATATGTCTGTCATAAGATCATAAATCATTCATCATATCCTTAAATAATAATCCATAGAAAGGATATCGGTTGTATAAAAATTTCATAATCATTTTAATAAAACATCTAGAGAAATAATAATAATAGTAACATTGGATCATATCCCTAGTAAATAATAAAAATTATGAAAGGATGTTGTTATAGAAAAAAATACCTTTAAAATATATCTAGAAGATTTTTATAGGAAAATACCCTTTTTATTTGAAATCACTTATTTAGAATCAATAAATTTTCAAAGTAATAAGGAAACAATTTCATTGAAATAAAAAAAATGAAACATTAATCAATCTCAAAGAAAGGAGTGTTTATGATGGTAGGGAAATCTGTTCATGCAGTGTATGTTAAAATAGAAATTTATTTCACATTTTTTGCAAAATGTCAAAAGTAACACATTTGGGAAATGATATAAAGGTTTGTTTTAAACCATGGTAAAAAAATTATAATATAGATAAAAATGTCGTGATATAATATTCTGATAATGGTAAAAACATTTTAAATAAAATATGGACTTTGAAGAAAATACGTCTGACCGATGAGAGAAATGATGTTTGTTTTCCTTAAAATCATAGTTTCAGTATTTTGAGTATATAAAGAGTTTAAAATTATTGGAAAACATGTAATCTCAAAAAATAACCATGTTATAAAAAAATAAATAATATTTTATAGATATAGTTTATATATTTTCATCATTATAAATTTATGCATAATCAATCCCGTTAAAAATGATATTTTAACCTAAACCCCTTATGAATTTAGTAATGTTTGAATAAAATTTATGGTATTTTTGAAAACCATTTGGATATATAAATCCCATGAATTATATAATATATTATTAAAAATAAATTTTTTGTCATTATATACACCATATCGATAATAAAATGTTTCATAAAATTACAATATGTCTCAATGATGATAAATTGAGATGAAAAACCCTAAATTGGGTATCTTTTGAATCAAATTCCATGTAAAGAAAGAAAATTATGTGGATATTGACATAAAAATGAATATAATTTATATTTTTAATTAAAATAATTAGGTAGTAATCGCATCACATAAAGAAATTATGGTGGAAATATCAAACATGTCTCATGAATTTGAAAATGAAACGAATAAACCACAGCCTTATACCCTACTTGATTCGTAAATTCTCTAACCCCCTTATAATAAATTTATATTTATTATAATTATATAAAGGAATGTTATTAATACATATAATATCATATATAATCCACTTATATAATTTTGAGACTTTTTATTAATAATTTTCATTTTGATATTCCATTTTAGGTGTTAGTTGCTTTATTTTTCATGTATGTTTTAGTTCAGTAGTTATGGACATTTCACTTTAGTAATGGTTCCTTCATATAAAGAAAGATAATATAGATATATATATATTAATTCATACTTAAAGAACCATTATCATAACATTAATATTATATATAAACATTAAATCTATCACAATGTCCAACCATCAAAGATTGTGGGTAAAAATTAATCGTATCACTACATGGAGGTCATTATTCACATGAACACACGAGCAATACATTCATATCCAATTGGATTGAGAAGAGGTGGTAAATGTTTTTTCCATAATAATAATAAAATATAATTATATGTATGATATTATAGTAATAATTGTTTTTGGGATATAATAAGTTTAAAGAAATTATAAGTAGAGATAAAATTGAAAGAGAATGGTTAAGATCTATACCTCTTCTTTGAGAGACCTACATTGGATTGCTCCTTAAGAATTTAAGTATTATTATTATGAAAATAAAATAAAATATATGATTAATAAAAGTTTTATAAGAATTTTATTTAGTAAGTATTTTCCATGACATAGACCTCAAATGGTGTGTGTAAGGGAGGAGAAGAGGTTCTCTTTTATAAATGAGAGAAGGGACACACATGGAATTTCTTAAAAGATTTCAAAGATTTAAGGTCACATTAATGGTAATGTTTATAAAAATTCTTATTTATTATTATTTAGGATAATATAAGATTTAAATATATTAAAATAATAATAATTTTACAATTTTGGGTGGATATCTGACCTTTATCTCATGCTTTAACCCCATGCTAAACCCATTTTAACCTTAACTATGGTAACAAAATTTTACTATTTTTACCATTCACAATGTTCAAAAAAACATGACCCTATTAAATTATATTAATTATTATGATTAAAAATATTTAATCCATTTTACAAAATTCAATTTTTGTAAGTGGGATAATTTAATTATAATTAAGATCCCAAACCGTAATAAGAACCCATTTTAAAAAAAATTATTTTTAAAATGTAGAACATAATTTACTTCCGGTTCATGACTTGTAAAAACAATAAAATGAATTTTAAAATATTATATTTAATATATAATATGTAAATTTAATTAAAATAATTAATAAAAATATATTAAATTAATTTATTAAGATAGAAACACATTGCACACATAAAAACAGTTTTTTAGACAAATGTGTTTTCAATACCCAAAATTAACTTATACAAAAATCAAATAAAATAATGATTAATACATAATTAATTAAATTTTTATAATTAAAGGATTCTTAGGTTACTTTAATATTGAATTCAAAATTTAATGGTACATTTACTTAAAAATAAATGACATTTTTTACAAAAAACTGGTATTTTCATTATTCACTGAAAAATAAATATTTTAAGAAAATTGTTAAACATTAATCCAAATATAGTATTAAAATAAAAATTTAAAAAAAATTATATTAATTTACTAAAATAATTTTTTTTTAAATCGTATAAATGTAGTAAATGTTTTGCGCAAAAAAAATACAATAAAAACTATTTTTTAAGAGAATTCATTTTTGAAGCATAAAATGATTTTACTAAAAAATTTGTAATTATTTATTATAAATTAAAAAATAAATTTTTCTTATATATAAAATTTAAAAATATATTCCATAATGTAACTAATTATATTCATTTCATATAATTTAATAGTTATCTTTTAATGTTTTACTATATCACTGTTCATATAGGAACGGGGTTGCTTGTAAGGAATGATATAGAATACATCAAGTTTTATTTCAATAGAAATATATATATAATTTGGTTGTCACATTATACCCCCATTAAAATGATTTTCATCCTAAAAATTGAATCAATTTTGTTCAAAAAAATGATCCTATCTCTGCTTCATCACATCCTTGGGTTCCCATGTAACTTCTTCAAATTTCATATTCCTCCAAAAAACTTTATACATGAGAGTAGTATTGTGTTGTAGAACTTTATCTCTATGATATAATATTTCTATTAATTATTTATAATATGAAATATATTTCTCCAAATGTATAACCTCTGAGTTCGATATGTGTGAAACATCAGGTACGTACTTTCTCATAAGAGATACATGGAACACATTGTGAACTTGGGAGAGGTTCGGTGGGAGTTCTAGTAGATAATCCATAGTCCCTACTCGATCAAGAATATATAAGGGACCAATATACCAAGTGTTCAAATTAACCATCTTTATAAATATCATAACCTTATTCTATAGATAAATTCATAGAAAACCCTTCTCACTAATATAGAATTTTGAATCATTCCAATGATTGTTATCATAACTCTTATGTAAAATCTGAGCTTCCTTGATATATTGATGGATGGATATAACCATATATGATATTTATCTAACTATATTATATTCTAATATATTTATTTCTCTAAATTTATCCTATTATATCAATGTTCTATACTTTTTTTTATAGAGCGCTTTATAAGGATTCATATGGATACACGAGTGAAAGTGATTGTTGTAATAAAACATGATTAAAGGAAGGTGTTGATCCAAAACACTTTTGAAATATAGATATTAGGATCTAAAAATATCTTACATGTTTTTATTTGACCTATTTTAATGACTATACATATGATAATGATATAAAGTACTAAAAGAAAACTCTATATCTATATTTTTTTAAGACTTCTCTAGAACTTTGAGGTAAACATAAGATCCGGATCAGATACAAAAAAATGTGGTTCCCCATGTAAAATTACCAAATTTTAATAAATATCCTGGAAGTATGATCCAGAGTGTGATATTATTTGATAAAAATTAATTTCTTTAACTTTTTATGGTGATTTACCAAAACTGAAATATCATTATAGGATTTAGATTTTTTGGGAGTCCAATAAAAAATCAATGGTGATGTTTTCCTATTTTCATTCTTTTATGTGTAATGGTTATAACATACCTTGGAACTTCTATCTCACATCCTTCAATTTCTCACATACTAAGGAAAAATATACAAACTCCACAATACCTCACTTAATATTTTACCCCTATAAATACTCTTTCATATATCTATACATCTTTATATTTCCTAGATAAATAGAGAATGATGAGATATGAGCTTCTTCCAATAGTTCGTTCTAAAATTTTGGTATTTTTAGGTAAAATATTTATTTCCTTAACCTTTTAATTATTTTAAAATTGATATTGAACTTAGTAAAATTCGTCACCTTATTTTTCATCTCCACAACCTCATTTTGGGCCTCTTTAATCTTTACATGGAAAATGGATAGACACTCATTTGAGAATGATAATATTTCTTTACATCCTTAATTATTTCAAAGTCTATCCATTTCAAATCCATAAATATTTTATCTTTTGTGATACTCATCATATATATTATATCATTATCTTTTCGACTCATATAATCAACGATCATGTTCACTTTCCTTAGTTGTTAGTGTATTGAGTAGTCATAATCATTAATTAACTCCAAGAATATTCTTTAGAACATATTCAATGCTTTCTGAGTGAATATATACTATGAAATATTTTTATAATTAAATATATCCCCCATTTCTCCATAATTAATGTTTCCCCATATATTAAATAAAAATATTACCACTGATAACTCCAAATCATGATTCAAAAAAAATTATCATTAACCTTTAACTAGTGTAAGGTATAAGCTATCATAATAACATTCTATATGAGAACAAATATCATCCCTTTATTTGATGCATCACTATAAATCACAAACCCTTATATATTATAAGTTAGTGTGAGCATGGGTGTAGTGACCAACCTTCCCTTTGATTCCTTGAAATTTTATTCACATTCATTCGTCGAGAGGAACTTAACTCGCTTTTAAGTTAAATTGGAGACTATATTAGATATCCATGATAAATTCTTCTAAATGTGTTTATAGTATACAAAAAATCCATGAAAAATATGGATTTCAATGATAGTCGTTGGTATGGGATGATTTCCTATAACTTCTATCTTTGATCGATTCACCAATATACCCTCTCTTCGATTATATAACCCAAAAATGAAACTTCCTGTAGCTAGAATTTATACTTGGTAAATTTTCCATATAAAATATCCTTCCATAGGTTATTTAATACTATCCACCAAGTGATCTTTGCACTCTTAATTTCTCTTGGAATATATAACAATTAAATCTAAAAAGACTACAAAAAATTAATCAATTTAACCTCTAAAGACTTTATTCATTAATTCTATGAAGATAACTGGAAAATTAGTAAGACCAAATGGAATCACTATAAATACAAAGTGTCCATACTTCAAATAAAAAAATATATTTTGTATGTATTCACTTTTGATTCTCAAATAATAATATCCAGATAGAAGACCAATCATAGAAAAAAATCTCCACATAATTGATTAAACAATTTATCAATATGGGGAAGATGATACTTATTCTTGATCATGATCTGGTTAAGTTCCTGATAATCAATATAGTGCCACAATGATCCACATTTCTTCTAAAAAAGGTATAGATTCGCCCCATGGTGATGAACTTGTATGAATGGTTCACTTATCAAGATTCTCCTAGAGTTTCATCTTAAATTCTTGTAACTCATTAAGGGCCATTATATATAGTCATTGAAATAGGAGTAGCACTATATATGAGTTCTATTGAAAACTCAACTTTATGATTTGGAGTAAGACTAGGAAACTCTTTTATAAATACATCAATAAACTCTTATAAAATATTCATATCATTGATTTTGAATTTCTCCATATAAATATAATATAAATTCAAAATTTTATTTAGAATAAAGTCCAATGTTATGGATGTAATGTACATTCGAAGTTCACATTTATCCTAATACAAATAGATAGTCATAGGTTGGTTTAAAATATAAAATGTATATTCCCCTCCTTGGTAATTTATATGAGATTTATATAAATAAACTCAATCCATTCCAAAAATCACATAAAATACAACTAAAGGAATACTAAAAATGTATTTAGGGAGAATATTCCCACAAACATCAATTAGATGGGAATCAAAGACTTGAGATATGATCATCAGACCATTATGTATTTTTACTGGTAATTTAACATCTAAACATTGATAATATGAATAAACATTTCTTGATAATTTTCATGATATAAATGAATTAATATGACTAAGCTAAAATAATATAATTCAATATTTGATCAAACATATCGCCACCTCAACTTTATCATTCTATATTAAATCTATCAATAAAACTAAAATGTTTATCAAGACCATAAAACAACATTAAATAAAGTGATTAATCATGAAAAATCATTCATAGGATGTCTAAATCTTGACACTTTAGTTTTAATCTATAACACCATAGGTTTAACTTAGCTCATACATGGTAAATATGTTTTCAAGTCCTTAATTATATCTCATAATGAAAATGTTATCTAACCTAATAATATCCCCTTAGAGTGTCAAACCAGGTTCATTGTAAGGGAACATTCACTATGTACTATAAATTTGGTTGATATATACTCGAACAATTATTTTTAGGGTGACAACTCCTAGATAAATATGTTCCAAAACCATATCAACTTATAGTATACAGATAGGGGTCTATTTTATTAGGTAAACCACACTCCATTATTTACCATAACTTCATATTGTCTCATATTCTTAGGCTTATCCAAAGGGTTATCACTAATTCTTCATCATCCTTGTTTCCAAAAGATACTAAACCATGCCTTGAATACCAACTATAGAAAACCATACTTTTCATTCATAAATATTATATCCTTTTATATGAATATTCGATAAATTTCACAATGATATGTGTCTGAGGAAAGTAGTGGTTTAGTATCATTGAAAACATAGATATGTAAAAAACTAGTATATAAATTATCTACATCCTTTCTCATTTATTTCTTCACGAATGACACCCTTTTAGACATAACATACTTGTAAACTTTCTTCATAATATGGAGAAGGGAAGAATAAGAAAGGGTGATATCAGATTCTCAGTATGTGTAAATATAAGAGATGTTAATAAATGATAATTAGTGAGTATAAGATAAGTATAAGGGTGTGTAAACATCATCAAGACTTGCAATAATCCTACTAAATTAGTCAAATATCTTTAATCATGAAACATGGAATAAGTTTTTTTTCAAATAAAAGAAATATGATATAAGAGTGAGGAATCATTAATAATCAATCATGATCCCTAAAATCATATCATAATATTAATATATAATTTCGTTTCACACACATAATCAAATAGAATAATTTCCTTAGTCTTGTCTCGCTGCCAAGACTATCATAGTGGATTGGGTTCACTCCTCATTCCATCATTTTCGTAGTCAAGGTTCATTTCAAAAACCATATTATTGGACAAAGTCACTTGATAAAATAGGTTCACTCTCCATTCCATTACTTATTATCTCGTGAGATATCCTTATTTACCAATGAATTATATGTATATATAATTCTCATCTCACCCATCACATATTAAAAACCATGTATATGTGTGCCACAAGATCATAAAACATTCATCTTATCATCAAATCATAACCCAGGGAAAATACATGGGTATCATAAACATTTCATAATCATAAAAATAAACCATATAGAGAAATAATAATTATTGTAATTGTATACCATATCCCATTTAAATATTAATAAGCATCAAATAATGTTATTCTAGAAAAAAATAACTTTTAAATATCTTGTGAAATTTTATTGAGGAAAAATACCCTTTTATTTAAAATAACTTATTTAGAATCAATAAATTTCCAAAATATTAAGGAATAAAATTTATTATAAAATAAAAAAGGAATATTATAAATGAATATTTAAACTAAATAGTATTCATGAATTAATGGAAATCTATTCATGTATTTTATGATCAAAACATAAATCCTTTCACATTTTTAGTAAAAAGTCAATGGTACCATGTTTGGAAAATGATAATATTGTTTATATTAAACTTGTTAAATAAATTAAAATATAGTTTAAAATGGATTTAAGTGATATTTTTATAATATTAAAAACATTTTTGAAAACATTTTAATGAAAATATGGACATGGATTAAAATATTCCCATTCGAAGAGAGAAATGATGTTGGGTTTTCTAAAACAAATACTTGGGATATTTTGAGTAATTAAAGTGAGGGAAATCAATATAGAACATATAATTCCAGAAATAAATATAAGAGAAGAAAATAAATAATATTTTTGAGATATAGATCATATAATTTCATTATTTTATACTTAAGTATAAATAATCACAGTAAAAATGTGGTTGTAACATAAAACCCTTACGAATTTAGTAAAATTTGAATGAAAAATAATTGAATGATTAGAAACCATGTAAATATATAACTAAATTTCATTAAATCATGGTGTATTACATAATAAATTCTCAAGTAGTATATAAATCATATAGATAATAATTTTTTGCATAACAATAGAACATGTCTTAATAAAGAGAAATTGATATGAAAAAACGTTACATCTTTGGTATCTCTTGAATTGAAGGAAAAGTAAATAAAGTACATGATACGGATCATAAAACCCCATTAATTTCATTTATATGAAAAAATTAATACAATAGGTATAAATCATACCATATAAATTAAATGATATTGTGTAATATCAAACATATCACATGAATTTAAAAATGAGACAAAAAACCATTACCTTATATATGAATTGATTTGTAAGTGATTTAATATCCTATATAGTAAATTTATATTTGTTATAATTATATAAAAAATAAAATTTATAAATGTAATATTATATATTATCCAATTATATCATGTAAACACCCATTTATTAAGAATTTTCCATTAAAGTCCTCATTTCATATATTAATTGCTTTGTTTTCATGTATGTTTTAGTTTGACAATTATAGTCCTTTCACTTTGATCATGGATACTTCATAAAAAATTAATAATTATATAAATATTATATATATTAATAATATACATATTTATAACCATTCATATAAATTAGTGATGAAAATTGAATTACATCACTATGTGGAGATGGTAGTATGTACGTACCCACAAATGATATTTAAATTTATTAATGGATAGAAGGAAATATAGGTAATTATTAATTAAATTTAATAGAATAATTATTATAAAATAAATATCATATATAAAAATTAAATATAATTTAATAACCAACCATGAAGAAAGTGGTCGAAAATTTTTTATATCGTTGTGTAGAGGTGGTAACGTATGCACAAGCGATACTTTCATAACCCATTAGATTGAGATAAGGTGTTAAATAGTTGTTATGTCATCATAATAATATATAAGTATATTTTTTATACCATTTTAATCATTTTTTCTGTATGTAATAGATTTTTATCAAGTATAAGATGAAATAAAATTGAAAGAGCATGGTTAAGATTTATACCACTTCTTTGAGAGACCTCATTTGGATTAATTATTAATCCTTGAAGGATTAGTCTTAAGAGAATAAAAAAATATAGGATAAATGGAAGTATTATATGATTTATTTTGAGTAGTTATTTTCTTAAATAGAAGGCTAAAATGGTGTGAATAAGGGAGGATAATAGGTTCCCATTTATAAGTGAGGGGAGGGACACACATAAAATGTCATAAAAGGTTTCAATGATTTAAGGTCACATTCATGGTAAAGTAAGGAAAAATGTCAAGGTATTCAAAATTAGGATAATATAATTTTAAAATAACTTCAAATAATTTGAATATGTAGGTTTCTATGGCAATCATACTGCTATTGTAGGGTTTCAACCCCATTTTAACTATAATTGTGGTAACAAAATTTTACTGTTTTTAGTATTCACAATGACCAAAAATTAATTTGACCAAATTAAATTATATCAATTAATTTAATTAATAATATTGAATCCATTTTAACAAATTAATTTTATAAAAGTGGTAGATTATAATATTCATTAAAGGCTCAAATCGTAATGAAAAACTCTTTTCAAAAAATATATCTTTAAACATAAAACTTAATTTACATCCATTACATACCTTGAAAAAAACATAAAATTAATGTTAAAATATTATATTTAATATATAATACATATTATTAAAAATATTAACCTATAGATATTAAAATAATTTATTAATATTCAAACACATTGCGCGCATAAAATAGTTTTTTAACTATGTTTTCAATCCCAAAAATTAACTTATACCAAAATAAAGTGCCATGATGATTAATATATATTTAATTATATTTTTTATAATTAAATTATACTTATTTGAATTTAATATTACATTTATAACATAATTGGAAATTTACTTGAAAAGAAATAACATTTTTTGGAATAAAATGGTATTTTTCACTATTCAGTGAGAAATAAATCTTTATAAAAAATTAATAAAAATTAACCAAAATAAAATATTTAATTTTTTATTAAAAAAATTATATTAATTTAATCAAATGAAATTTATATAAATGTTATATATTATCCAAAATTTTCATGTGTGTAAAATAAAATAAAGAATATTTTGGAATGAAATTCATCTTTGATGAATAACATGATTTTACCGAAAATTATGGACTTATTTATTATTATTTTATTAATAAATTTTAATTATTTAAAAATTTTATACATATTTTTCATAATGTGGTTATTATTATTCAAACCTTTAAATTTAATGGATAACTTATAATAGTTTGTTATATTATGGTTCATATAGCCTCGAGGTTGTGTGTAAAGAAATTCATTGAATAATTCATGTTATATTTCAAAGTAAATACATATAAAATCTTGAGTAATCTCAAAAAAATTGCATTAAAATTAAAATTAACTAATTCTAAGTGATTTCTGGATCATTAGTTGATCATGAATAAGTGGTTAATCTAATTTGGAAGAAAATCAAGACAATATATAATGAGGAGGACTTTAATTTATCACATGTTTTAAATGTCATGTATAAAAAGGTTCTTACTAAAAAACTCATATCTAGTGAATAATAAAAATTCAAAAATTGATAAATATCCATTATATTATGTCATTATAATTATAAATTTGTGCACATAAATAGCTCCTATAAGGAATCCAAGTAGTTTCTCAAAGGTGGAAAATAAGAAAATTTTGATTATTTCATAAATAATAATAATTGGTAAGATTATTATTTAAAAATATTTATTCATTATAAAAAATGAATATAAATTTATTGATGAAAGGAAATATATGAAATAATCAGTTTATTTATTGAATAAATATCAACATGGAAATTAAGTGAAGTTTGATCTTTTAAGAAGTAGATCTAATAGATTATTTAAAGATGATTATAAATAAAAGGTTAATATAAATGTTGGTATTATAGCTATATATAACTTTAATTGAGGTTCTATTCACACATATGTGATTTTAAGAAACCTTTTAATGGTTTATGGTCTATATAGGACTCAACCCTCATCATATACTAGTATTATGTTCAAATTCATCACAAAATGGCATATAGGACATTAAAAATTATAATAATGATATTTCTAGTAGAACAACACATGGGGGAGGTGTGTGGGTTTTACCAATTGGTCTTTCAGATGTGTTATTTTTAATCCCTACTACCTATGATAAAAAAAGGAAGTATAGTTTGTGGAAAAAATTTCTATATTGGAATCAAAAAATGAGATCACCTTAGTATGTCAGAAAACTTTATTACAAGATATTGTGATGAATAATGGAATAAAATTAATTTAGAGAAGATATTTGGTTGCAATAAAGAGAAAATTTACCATATATAACATGATAACATAAGTTTTCTCATTTTTTCTTTAATTATAAATATAATCATGTGTTCCATGGTGGTTTTTAATTTAGTAATGAAATCATAATGAAAGCTAGTAAAAATATGATAAACAAAAATAAAGAGGTATGGGTAGATGGATTTATTCGGAAGTATGATTTTATTATATTAAAGGATAAAATTTACATCATAAATTATAATTATTGAAATAATTAAATATGGAAATAAAAAATTATGTAAAATAAAAAATGATATAAAATTCTATATAAAAAAATTTATTTGAAAATATCTAAATTAGGTTTAAGTGGAATTAATGTGAGGACATATGAAAATGTAAAAAGAAATATTGATGAAATGTGTTTGAGTATAATAAATCTAACGATAAAAAATAAATTTTTAATATTAAGTATAACTGAATAGTTTATTTTAAAATGAGGATACATGTGAATAATCTAATTATCATAATGTCTATTATAAATTTTTGGTATTAAATAAAGGGTGATTTGGTAAAGATAAATAGATAAATTATTAAGGGGAGTTTGTAATTTTTATAACAAAAAGAGGAGTAGTTTTTATCTCAAAATATACATATTATTGATTATAATAAAAATTTGAATCTCTATGATAATCTATTTTTTATAATATTTTTTAACTAAATATATTGAAATAGTTTATGGAGTATAAGGATTTTTAAAATGAAATGGGTATAAATGGGGTTGATACACCAATCCCACTATTCCATTGGATTATATTATTAAGGGGGGAAAACACATTATTATTAGAGGATAATTAAAACATAGTAAGGGAGTTAATGTTAAAGAATAAAATAATAAATTTATAATTTCAATATGGCGATTTAAATATAAAGTGAAATGTAGTAAAAAAAATTAATTAAATGTATTTATACAAAGGAATACTTGGTAATGGGAAGGTCATAGTTATAAATCTAAGTCTTGATAATTTTAACAAATAATTATAAAAAAATTAAGTATATAAAAATAATCCAAATGGAGATATTGGGGTGTATTTTACTAGTTATTAAATGAAATATATTTATTAAATATTTTTTCACTTGACCTCTAGAAAATTTAAAGTGAAAATTTAGTTTTTTGGATCCTTATTAGTAAAGTAAAAGTTCTGTATAAAGTATGTAAAATATGTATACCAATAATTCATAATATCTTTCATCAAAATCCAAACTCATGGTTAACTATTTCTATTTTCCAACCTTACAAGGGTATTTTTTGTATATAGGGGAAATCATTGTCAAATTCATGATTATTCTAACCATGTAAGGTAGTAAAACTCCATAAGGAAACATCCATGATTTTTTTTAAAATATCTCTTAGCACATACTAATATACCATAACTCCCCATAAATTTGTTAGATCATGATTTATTGGGAAAATAAAATCTAGATCAATGCTAGGTAATTTTAGATTTATCCCATTTTAAATCCCTCTCATATCTCTTATATATATATATATATTTCAATATCTTTATCTCTCTCAAACATAATTGAGAAGATTTGATGTTAGTGTATTAGATCTTTAATATTGAAATTGTATATTTGGTGATAGGTTTCAAAAGACTTATTGATGTGTGAGATATATAATCCTAGAACTATGGGAATTCTTGATTTTGACATCTAAGATTAGTGGCTAATATTTCATCCTCTATCAAATATGATCATTTTATTCATGACTTAATTACTTTTTTGTTGACTATTTTTTTTAATACATATTCAAATATAATTGGATCTTGGAAAAGTTTATGAATTTGTAATTGGAGAGAATTAAGTGATATGACTTTGGAATATATATTTGGTTTTAAAACCGTGAGATTTAATAAAAAATTTATTTTCTAGAAAAAAAATTATTATAAATTATGTTTAGATCTGTAATACATTAATTTTTTTGGAATATAAGTGGTTTTTAGAAATTATATAAATTTTGGGAATTTGAAATGGTTACAATGGTTTATGAAATATATATTAATTTAGACCATGAATGGAAATATTTTGTATTTACATGTATGGGGTGGGCCAAGGTGTGATAAAAATGTGGGTGGATTATTAAAGGTAAAGATAAAAATCTAAATGGATAATTATATATAATGGGTGATGTTATGATTATAGTTGTATTAATATTTTTATTAAATTTATGATCAATATTCCTTAAAATGAAATTTTTTTATAGTAATAGTGATTTAATTTTTTTATCTTCTAATCAAATAGGGGTTTGTATATTTTAGAAGAATCTCGAGTGTTTTGTTTTTAAATGATGGTTTTTTTTGAGAAATCCATTAGTAAACTATTTTTTTAGTAGTGATTAAATTATTTTAGATTTAATTGAATGTATGTTCTTGGATATATTATATGTGGGAATATAGGGGAGTATTAAAAAAATCATATATAGTACCCTTCTAAAAATTCATTGGTGTCTATGTAGATTTTGTATATCATAACTATGGCCAAGGGAAAAAAATTATTAATTATTTATGATCATCAAGTGCTTCATTTAAGTATATTAATGTATTTTTTTTTATATGTGTCAGTGGAAGATCCAATCTATCTATATAGGATAGGTGCAAGACAAACCTTTTGGTTTTATTATAATTTGATTTAAGGTTGTTTTGATTCCACTACAAAATTTTAATTTTTAATATATTTAATGTTGGTTTCAATTTTTTAAAAAGTTTTATTTTATTTCATATACAAATTTTTGAACTATTTATTTTTAGGTAAAATAATTATTTAATATTTATTTTATATCTCAACACTAGTTTCTAGAATTTGAAAACCATGGAACATTATTTAGGATATGTTACGTACTTCAAATCAAGTATCAAATAGATTAGACAAGAAATGGTGTTATAAAATGATATAAGATTAAATTTTTTGGGCTCTGTCTTGGAAATTATTTTAAAAGGAGATATAGGATGTTATATAAACAATAGATAAAAATAAAAGGGGATAAAAAACATATTTTTGAAAAATTAAATTTTTAGAGAGTTTGAGTATAACAAGGGATCATAAAATCCATTGTATAAAGTTGGTATATTGAGCCTGAGAGTTTTATTCAACCATGATGGGTTGATATGAGAAATATATTCATGATTCATTATATAAATGGATATATAGAATGTAATAACCTGTGTTATTTCAGACTGTAGTTTTGAGAAGAAATTTGAATTTTTTATTTCGAATGCTCATAAGGGGTAAAATAGTCTTTTCCCCAATATCATATGATCTCAGATAATTTTTCTGAACACCCCATTGGTCCCAGAATAGAGTTCTTACCCTAGTACAAGAGTTTGGTTGAAATCTTATCCATTTGAATTTTCGGGGAATAACAAATATTTAATATTTTTTAAATTAAATATTAATTTATTCAGGCAAGATCGTCCAGCCATAACTTTTGAACAAAACATCGGATTGAGATCCAGTCTCGGTTGTTTATCTCAGAATTAATAGTTTAGCCTAAGTGAGGCACAAACTTGAGCTGGGCACTAGGGCTGGGTTGGGACCCTTTTTCTTTTCTTTTCTTTTTATTCTTTTCCTTATTTTATTCTTCTTTTCTATTCTTCCTCTTTACTTCTCGCACATGCCCCTCCTAAAAAATCCCCTTCACACGAACAAAGAGAGAAAAAGGGTTAGGGATGGAAAGAGAGAGAGTGAATGGAAGAAGGGTACCACTGTGAATCCCTCAATGTGCCGAATCGACGTGCGGTGACCGTAGATTGCAAGTTCGGCACAAGCTTCGGTGGTTTCCACCCAAAGGTAGGTCCTTTTACATTTTCACCATATATTCTCTTTAAATGATTTTTTACAAGTTTTTATAGCCTTATATTTCTTTCTTTTGGTCTCTTTAGGATCGATATATACTTTCAGGGGTTTAAACAAGTGATTTGGGTGATCCGAGGGTTTCTCGTTCGAGGAAACTAGGTCACAAGGTGTGTAGTCTGGGGTGACATGCCATGTGTTCTTCCCATTTAGGGAAGATGAAATTAAGGGAGTACATGTCGTGTAAATGGGTGTACACATTGTGTGCTGGTACTCGGGCGTGTAGCCGTGTACTTATCTAGGTGAACCCATGTAGGGGGTACATGGATATATAGAGTACACAGTTGTACTCCTTGTGGGTGGAACACTATGTAAAGGTACACCACTTAGCCAATTAGACGGCCAAGTCAGTTGAGGTACATAGACATCTACCCCATTTTGGGTACATTATGTATACCCATGTTACATTTCGAGTACCTAGGGTGTTTACATGTTCAGGCCGGTGAGATTACACTCCCATGTGGCGCATTGGGAGTACACGTCGTGTACTGAGGTTACATGACATGTATTGTCCCCTTGTAACCCTTTGAGGATTTTCATGTCTTCTAGTCCCGAAGACATAATTGGACCCAATATTAGTCCATTCTAAGTATTTTTCCACGTCGATTGTGATAGCGAAACCTATGGAGCATTCTAAGGACTCATAATAGTTGTTTTGGGGATTTTATCAAAATAGAGATGTTTTTCCTGTTTTTATCAAATTTAGTTGTCTCTTGAGAGTGAGACCAAAGTATGAATTATCGGTTGGGTGTTCGTACCAACCTAGTTGCGAACTTTGATTTGAGATAAACAATGATCTATCTCCCGCTATTTTTTTCTTTTGAGGATGTTCCCCTTGTGAGATGTTCCCTTTTGGCCTATGTTTCCAGGAGACCTATTACTTCTAAGGATCCCTTAAGGGATTCCTTCTCTCACATTCTAATCTAGAGAGTCCCCGATAGGATCCCTCGCTTGTGTATCATTTATAGGATCCCTGTTTTAGGATTTTTTGTGTTTTATCATTCAAGGATCTAGTGTAGGGTTCCTACTTTTCCTTTTTTTTATAAGGATCCCAAGTAGGATTCGTTCATTCATGTTTACATAGAGGATCTTGGGTAGGATACCTATCATTGTTTGTCTTGAGTGACACATTTGGTCCTCGTTGCTTTACTGACCCTGAGATATACATCAGGTTTGGATTGAGATGGTGTTTGGGTGTCACCATACAACCCATGATGAACTGGTAAGCCCATGGGTTTGTGGTTGTAGTGTTTGTTTAGGTGTCCATGCCACCCTCACTCCATTTTTTATACTTCACATGTCTATTTCTGATGTAGTGTTGTTGCAAAATGTGCTTCCTGGTCATAAAGAATTCGTGTTCCTATTGTGATTCTTGTATGTTCTTCATGGGATCCATTTTTCTTATTGGGATGCCCATACATGCTTCCCTGGGATCCAGCTTCTTAGACATGTTATTTCTATAATTTTCTTAATATATGTAATTATTAGTTGGGACTTGGATATTTATCCTAGATATATATATATATATTGTGATATATATTTCTTTGGGATGCCTAGAGGTTTTCCCTTATATTCTGTTGTTAGGACTTACCTATTTACTTGTATTCCCTAAGTGATACTTGGATTTCCTTTATAGGAATGCCTTATACAGGCTCAATGGGATGTTTATTTAAGTACCCCGAGAGATACTTGGATTCTTATTATAGGAATCCCTTGGACGAGCTTACTAGTTTGATAATTTTTATACCCTGAGTGATACTTGGAATTCCTGTTATAGTAATTCTTTGGGAAGCCTTAGTAGGATGTTGAATGTAATTAAACCTTGAGTAAATCATGGATCTAGTTAAGGGATTCCATGAACTTGCTCATTGGTTGGATAAGTTTCTATACCCTGAGTGATATTTGTATTCCCATTGTTGGAATGCCTTATATGGGCTCAATAGGTTCATTTCTTATATTCCTTGAGTGATAATTGTATCTAGTTGAGGGATGCCTTGGATAGGCTCAGAGTCCAGATGAATTTCACAACTTTAGTGATATTTCGATTCTCACTTTAGGAATTCTTTGTACAAGTTCATTGGATGGATGTTCTATGATTGTATTGGTGGTTCTCTTCCGATTCACTTACAGTACTCAAGGGAAGTAGCATAGAATCTCACCAAATGTTCAGATGTATTTCCTGGAATCCTTTTTTATAGTATTAACCCTTAGTATACAAAATCCTTGACTTATTTATTAGAGGTGAGCATGGGTCAAACCAAGGGTAGGATGAGTATCCCCCTGTGCTGATGTAGCTTGCTCAGAGGCTTTTCTAGATTTTCCTGAAGAAGGTACATATTGATTGGATTATGGATCCAGATATCGACTTGATGATACATGGATTGAGTGTCACGATGTCCAGCTCAATGCCCTTACATAGGATGTCCATTTCACTGGGATTATGGACACAAGGTTTGACTGCTGGTGTGGTTTCATGTTATTTGATTCACAAACCAATTAATATTCACATCTATGTATATATGTTTATATATGGGACTATACATGTGTACGTATATCATTATGGACATCCATGGTGGAACTTTTCAGTTTATTGGGATTATAGGCCCTGGGTTTGAATGTGGTTTCTTGTTTGGTTTGCTTCCTTTTTTAGTGTCTAATCAAGGCTGAGCACTCTACTTTTTCATACACCTATAGCATCACTTTTATAGTTTTCTTATTGGGGTTGCCTACTGAGATTATTTATCACCCCTACATGTGCACCTCAGTGTAGTTGTAAACCTTGTGCCTGATTTTCAGGTTGATCACAAGTTTCATGGGGGATAGGGATAAGGTCTAGAGTGGCATGATCGAGCAGAGATGCTCATGTGGTTCTTCTGATCGGGTCGGTGCAGTTCGACATTGTTTAGAGACCAGGTACGTGGTCTGGCTCGAAGTTGGAAGTAGATCCCTTTACTTTACTTTTAGTTTCTTTATTACTCATGAATCTGTATGGTCGGCCCAGTTGGTGACCATTGTTGTATTATATGACATAATTGTTCAGGCTTTTACTTCATTTCATTTATTATTACCGCCTATTCTATTTCGGTTGTTTACTAATTTTGAACTCTATTTAATTTCTGTTATATATGATATTTATCTATTTATGTAGTTTTTTTACTTTCATATGAGGGAATAGTCTCCCCACTATCACACCCTAGGCCCTCTCTTCTATTCGGCAGCCTCTGGAATACGAGGAGGTTCACCTAAGTCCTTGTAACCCATCATCTTGGAGTACCTATTTAGTGGCATCTGGGTTGGGATGTTACAAAGTGGTATCAGATGTGTTCTTTTATTGGTCTTTACTATTTGGGATATGGTAGACATGAGTATTAGGAATGTGTTGGAACCTGTGATGGATATCAGACTGGTGCATCAGGCACACTTATTCTGGTAAGAATTCCTAGTTTCCAAGGGTTTGGGATTGTTGTTCTTATTTATGATGTTACATTTGAATATGATTTTTCCTTTAGCGACGCACATGTTGTGTGGATTTTTTGATTTATTAGGGATATTCTGATCTTGTCCATTAGAAAGTGTCCAAGGATGGATTTTGACTCTTGGCTGGTAAAGTAAAAAAGTGCCTCATGCATCATATTTGACACATAGCATTCACATCATATAGGCCTGCTAGTGTGGTTTTACTAAAAACTGAGGCTTTTGGAAAAACATATATATATATATATATATATTTCACTATGATTTTAGGTTTTTTGGATCTACATTGAGGTATTTTGTTTGAGACCGATGACTTATTCCTCGTGCACGGGAGGTGCAATGACCCTGGTAGGTCGATAGGGCATTTAATGCTATTTTTATGTGATCCTTTTTGGGTGTTTTTTCTTAGGTATGTGGTTATATATTCAGATATCTAAGTATGATGTCAATATATAATAGGACTTTTCTAGCGAACTAGACCTCCAGGGGGAATTTCTATATTCAGATGCCCGATAAGTGTTAGTTCGATTTATCTTCAACATTGGTTTTTTGATCTCTATGCGAGGTAGTTCCTTCTAAGGATGCTTGGAGGGGATCAGACCCTTTTAGGCTATGTTTTCATCTTTGAACCTCATTGTTTGTTATTATATTTATCTACTTCTGAGAGGTTGGATATTTTGGGCTAGGTGGTTGGACTTTTTGACCAAGTTGTGAGGATTTTTTGTAGGGATAGGTGGGAGACATAAGGACCCTTGGTTAGACTCAGACCCTTGTCGGTCGATGTTTGTTTCACTCTAGTTAAATCTATGTAAGATAGGTTGGCCCCATGTTTTTTATTCCTTTTTAGTTAGTGATATTTTTTTATGCTCATTTCGAGTTCGAGGCATGATAGGTGCTTGAGTTTTGTGTTATAAGCATGTTAATGACTTTAGCTTTTGACGAAGCACCTTGGGTGCTTATTTTGTGAGACTATCTTTGATGATCAAGAATATATGGGTGCTTGGAATGGTCTAACAATGTGTTTATATTGTTTCTAATGTAGTCAGAGAATGATTAAATTTTCATGATTGGAATGACGTTGTGTGACGGGCGGTCGTGGAATAAATATTGGCACGGGTGAGGTGATCGATTGTGAAGAGTAGTTGTAAGGGGAATTTTGGTTTAATGAAACTCGCATGCCATTTGACATGATTATCTTAGTCTTGAGATGAATGACTCATTGTAGTATGATTCGAGTGATAAAGATACAAAATAGTTCTGCATGGTATCGTTTGTATCTAAGTCAGTGAGTGGCCGGGTGAGAGTCAAGGACCGATGCTTCAAGAATTTTCATGGGTTTGTATCCTAGATGTTGTGATAGAATTTCCCTCCATGGTAGAGGTGACATTGTGATGTGATGGGGTACCATAAGAAGGTTGACCTGTGGCTGAATCCTGGTCAAGTTTTTACAAGATGTTAGTGAAGGACCCCAGGACACCCTGAGAGGGGAGGGGTGAATCAGGGTGACAACTTTTTCTTTTAATGTGATGGATCTTGTTCCCACGTTGGTAAGAACTTGTTGAACCTGTATGATGAATATGATCAGAAAGAAAACATTCACATGCACAGAGAAGACACAACACTTTTTACTTGGTTCACCACTAAGGGCTACGTCCAAGGAGCATACGCCGACAAGTTGTCGATCATACGAAATTCCAATAATCTTTACTAGTTGGGGATTACAAAGGTTCGGGCACAATCACTTTGTCCCAAGGTCACTGCCTTTACAAAGGTTCAGGGATAGCTCACTGCTTCCCTCGGGTCACTCCCGTTGACTACCCCTAGCTCACTGCCCTTGGTGAAGTCACACTCAGTTTATAGATGTGAAGGTCTCTTCATCATTGCATAAGAATGCATCCTCTGTTGTATGTAGATGCTCTATTGAAGTCCAACTCTCACCAAAAGATGAATCTCACTTTGCGCTGAGGGTACCAGGTGATCCTCTAGCTTTCGTGCTGCTTCAAAAGGACAGATGTACTTTAACAACCCGGATGCGCTTCTCCAAGCCCGACGTGCAAGTTTCAAGAATGGAGTGCAAGTCACTTGCATGGTACAAAATCGGCATGTAGGTGACTCCAAAACACTTGCACGACACTACCTCTTTGAACTCCAAACTTGCACAACTCAGCGCCTCTAAATCCCAAACCACATTGGGCGCGCATCCAACAACCGGCGTGCAGCCTCTACTTGCGCAACCCAACAACCAATTGCGCGACTCAACCACTTGCGTGACGAGAGCTTGAAAAATCTATAAGTCTTGAACTTCATACCAAATGAGGAGGGGGTCCCCTATTTATAGGAAAACTGGACCCCCTGCGCGGTGGCACTCAAGTCCTCCCTCGGCGCACAGGTCTGGCGCACAGCTCATCCTCCCTAGACTCTGTCGCGCTAATCACTTGCGCGTCCAAACAAATACTTGCGCGTCCTTCTTTCCTTTTCCATATTTTGAAGTTATAATCTTGAAAAACAATAGATGCGCAAGTTTCCAATCCTCCTAGGCATCGGCGCGCAAGTCTCTTCATAGCGCACAGGTCACTTGCGCGACCAGACCAAAACTTGTGCGACCCTTATCCCTTTTCCATTTTCCCATGTTCTGATCTTGGAAAACATATGGTGCGAAAGTTTCCTCTCCTTAAAGTACACGGCATTCAAGTTTCTTTTCCAAAAACACTTTTCTCCATTTGTCGATTTTCAGGCCCAAAAATTTGATAAACACTGGGAAATGGCACCACCTTCGATATTGTTGTCTGCTTGAACTGTATGATCTCTTTGCTGGTACACATTCTTAACTTCCACTGAGGATTGACAACAAACACAAACTATACTCCAAATAATGCATAGAAGACCATGGTTCCAACAGTTAGTTTGTCTCGGAGGGAGTTGTACATGCATTTGGTAGAAACTTATTGTACTCTTGTTAGAGAAGATCATGTGCTATCTTGATTCATCTTGAGTATACTGAGAGAGAATCATCTCTATATCGATATCTTTTTCATTATAAATGTTCTTCCCTATTTAGAAAGTTAACCTATTGAGGCTGTTCTCTAGGAGTGGTGTAAGGTAAGCTATATGGTAGGGTGTTCACCATTGTCTATTTAAGGGTGGTGACCCACATTTTTAGCTGAACTTAGGCATTTTCCATATGTTGTCTGGATCAAAGTTTTTTTTAATGCGACGATATGGGTATTCATATATTGGGGAGTACTAGATCAGTCATAGTTGAATTTCATCCACGTAGAAGGTAGTTGTTGATGCTTTGAGACTGGTCATTGGATAGTCCATATAACTTGTTTGTGCAGATTCTCGGGTTGAGATCATGGCTACTAGTCCTTGCACCAGGATTCTAGGGGACAAGAAGGTTTATAGTGGGGAGTTTGTAAGAACCTATGTTTTTATAGACTATAGTTTTGAGCAAAAATTTAAATTTTTTCTTTCGAATGCATAAAAGGGGTAAAACCGATTTTTCCCCCCAAGCATATGATCTTTGATAATTTTACAAACACCTTGTTGGTCTCAGAATATGGTTTTTACCCTAGGAAAAGAGTTTGGTAGAAATTCGGTCTCTTGAAATTTTGGGGGAATAATTAATATTTAATATTATTAAAATTAAATATTAATTTATTCATGTAGGTTCATTTGGCCATAACATTTCAATGGAGCATAGGATTTGGATTCTATCTCCTCTTGAGTTTTTAATGAGGATTTCAGCCTAGGTGGGGCATAAACTTTAGTTGGGCACTAGGGTCGGGTCGGGCCCCTTTTTCTTTTCTTTTCTTTTTCTTTTTTCTTTTTTCTTTTTTTTCTTTTTCTTTTCCCTTCTTCCTCCTTCATTCTCATTCATGCCCCTCCTATAGAATCCCCCTTAAGGAAACATAAGAGAGGAAAAGGTAGAGGTACATAAATAGGGGATAGGGGAAGAAGGGTACCACTGTGAATCCCTCAATGCACTGGATCGACATGTGGCAACTATGGTCCGTGAAATCGACCCAAGCTTTGGCGGTTCCCACCCAAAAGAAGGCATGTTTATGTTTTCTCTATAGATAACCTTTAAATTATTTTTTTCAAGATTTTATAGCCATATATTTCTTTCTTGTGGCTTATTGAGGCCCAATCTATAGTTTCATGTGTTTAAACAGGTGATTTGGGTGATCTGAGGGTTTCTCGTTTGGGGAAACCGGGTCACACGACGTGTAGTCCTAGGTGACATATCATGTGTTATTCATGTTAGGGGAAGATGATATTAAGGGAGTACACACCATGTACATGGGTGTGCACACCATGTACTGGTACTCATCCGTGTAGTCGGGTACCCAACCACGTGAACCAGTGTAGGGGTACATGGCCATATAGAGTACACAACCAGACCCCGTATAGGTGGCACAATGTGTAAAGATACACGGCTTGGACAATTAGATGACTAAGATAGTTTAGGGACATAGGGATGTACCCCGTGTAGTGTACATGCCAAGTACTAGTGTTATACATTGTGTACCTGGGGTGTTTACACACCCAGAACAGTGAGAGTACATGCTCATGTGGTGCATTGGGAGTACACGTCGTGTACCCAGGTTACAAGCTATGTATTAGCCCCATGTAACCCTTTGAGGGGTTTTTGTGCCTTCTGGACCCATAGTTATAATTGGACCTAATAATAGTCCATTCTGAGTATTTTTTTCACATAGATCATGATGGTGAAACCTATAGAGCATTCTGATGAATCATAATGGGTTTCTTGGGTATTTTTTCTAAATAGAGTGGTTTTTCCTCCATTTATCAAATTCAGTTGTCTCCTAAGAATGAGACTAGAGAATGAATGATATATTATATGTTTGGACCAACCTAGTTGATACCTATGATATGTGATAAGCTATGATTTATCACCCATGAAATTTTTCTTTTGAGGACACCCCCCTTGTGAGATGTTCCCTTCTGGCCTATGAGTCCATGAAACCTATTTCTTCTAAGGATCCTTTGAGGGATGCCTTATCTTACACACTGATCTACAGAGTCCCCTATAAGATCCCTCACTTGTGTATCATTTAGAGGATCCAAGTTATAGGATTTATTTTTGGATTATCTTTTGAGGATTTTATGTAGGATTCCACCTTTTCTTTATTTTTATCAGGATCACAAGTAGGGTGCCTTCACTCTTGTTAACCTGGAGGATCCTGATTAGGATGCCTCTCAGTGTTTGACTTGAGGGACCTAGTGGGTGCCCCATTGCTTGATTGACCTTGAGTTTTATGTAGGTTTTGGGTAGAGATTGTGTTCAAGTGTCACCTTAGAACCCGTGCCGAATTGGTAAGCCCATGGGGATATGGCTGTAGTATTGGGTTGGGCGTTTAGGCCACCCTCACTCCTCGGTTTATACTTAACATGTCTATTAATGATGTAGTGATGTTACAAGAGGTTCTTCCTAGTTAGTGGCTATTGGGCCTAAAACGAGACATCCTTCTTCGTGTTGGGATGCCTGAATAAACTTCTTGGGATCTATTTTTCTTATTAAGATTCCAAAATGTGGTTCCCTGGGATCCGACTTTTGATCCATGTTATTTCCAATATTTTAGTGATACTGAGAAGTATTACCTCAAACTTGGATGTTGAGCCTAGATATGTATATGGTGATATATTCTTTTTGGTATGTCCAAAGGTTTTTCCTAGTATCTGGATATCGATCCTTACATGTTTTCCTATATGTCCTGAGTGATACTTGGATTACTGTTGTAGGAATTCCTTAGACATGCTCAGTGGGGTCTTTATTTAAGTTCCCCAAGTGATACTTGGATTCCTATTGTAGGAATTATTTGGATGGGCATAATGGTTTGATGATTTGTATACCTAGAGTGATACTTGAAATTCCTATTATATGAATGCTTTGGATGGGGTCATTGGGCTGTTGAAGGTAATTAAACCTTGAGTGAATCATGGATCTAGTTTATGTATTCCATGAATGGGCTCATTGGTTGGATATGTTTATATTCCCTAAGTGATACTTGGATTCCCATTGTAGGAATGAATTGAATGGGCTCAGTGGGTTGATTTATTATATGCCATGAGTGATACTTGGATCCAGTAGAGGTATGCCTTGTATGGACTTAAAGGGATGATGACTTCCAATCCTTGAGTGATGCTTGGATTCTCGCTGTAGTAATGCCTTAAATGGGATCATAGGCTAGATGTTCTATGATTAGATTGACGGTTATCTTTCGGGTTAGTTACATGACTTAAGGGGTTTTGCATGGAATTTCACAAGATGTCATGATGTTTTTCCTAGAAACAATATTTATATGATTGACTATCGGTATACAGTATCCTTACTTTAGTTATTGGAGGCGAGCACGAGTGAACCCTGGCATAAGATGAGTATCCCCCTATGGTAGCGTAGCTTACTCGAATACTTTTTCCGAATTGGCAGAAGAAGGTACAAATTGTTAGGATTACAGACCCAGAGATCGATATGATGATATAAGTCTTGAGTGGCATGACTTCCAACTCAATTCCCTTTCACAAGATGTCCAGTTGACTAGGATTATGGACTCGAGGTTTGACTGTTGATTTGGTTTCATGTTATATGATTCACATACCAATGAATATTCATATCTATGTATATATTTATAGGTATGGTACTATACATATGTATGTATATAGTTATGGGCATCCATGATGTCACTTTCACAGTTGACTGGGATTATGGACCTTGCGTTCGACTATGGTTTCACATTTGGTTTTATTTCTTTTGTAGTGTCTCAGCGAGGGTGAGAACTCTTCTTTTTCATAAACTTATAGTATCACTTTTATAGGTTTTTTTGGGGTGGCATAATTAGATTCATTCTAACCCCTTCATGTGTACCTTAGTGTACGTTCATGCCTTATGTTTGATTTTTAGGATGATCATGAGTTTCATTGTCGATAGGGTTGAGGCCCAGAGTTGCATGACCAAGCAGAGCTGCTCGTGTGGTTCTTTTGATCGGGACGGTGTAGTTCAACAGTGTCTAGAGACCGAGTATGTGGTCTGAACCAGGGTTGGTAGTAGAGGTATATACTTTACTTTTAGTTTCCTTTTTACCTGTGTATCTATATGGTCCACCCAGTGGGCGACCAGTGTTGTATTGTATGACATAGTTGTTTGGGATTTTACAACATTTAATTTATTATTAAATCATGTTTTATTTCGGTTGTTTACTTATTCTACACTCTATTTAACTTCCAATGTATATGATACTTAGCTATTTCAGATGTTTTTTTACTCTAATATGAGGGAATATTCTCCCCACTATCACACCCTAGGCCCTCACTTCTATTCAGAAGCCTCTTGCATATGAGGAGGTGCGCTTGAGGCCTTGTAACCCACCATCTTGGAGTATCTATTTAGTGGAATTTGGGTTGGGACGTTACATATGACATATATAAACATGAATTTTGAAAATAATCACATTACAATTAGTTTTGAAACTATTTTCATGTAATTAATTGTTTTAAAAAAAATTAAAATGGTTTTAATGAAATTTGGTAAAAATAATTTTTTAATGGGTTGAGTAAAATTGAAACAATGAAATGAAAGGATCATAGGATGGTGAATAGAGTCAATTAGAAATATATTTGAATTCTATATTTTTTATTTTAGAAATATTTTGATCTATGTATATTATACTTTATCAAAGATGTTTGTTTGATTTTAATTTCATAGCATTATAAAATATTTTTGTGAAAAGATCCTATTTGTGAGTAGGTAGCAGGAAACATGGAAAGTGATCCATAACTCAGGATTTGATTTCTTCAACAAATTTAATAACTTAGAAGAGTAATTAGTTACAATCCAAAAGAAGATAAGTGATCTAAAATGTTTTTAAATAAAAAATCATCATATATTTAGGGTCAATATAGGAGTGCTAAAATTTCAAGATTAGTAGGAAAGTATCAACCATATCTTCTGATTCCTCCTTAAACCATGTTCATTTAGGGTATATTTCATCATATTCATTCTTGAGGGGATACCTAAAATGTTTCAAGGGATAAATATAGAGGAAAAATATATTTTCTAGTTAAATAGTATAATTTCACAAAAGGTTTTTTTTAATGTTGGGGTCGAAGCCTCAATTTATTATTTAAAGAAAATACCTCTTTGGTATTGGTATAGGGAGACTCATTACATAGCCTGAAGTCCCAATGCCAAGTGTCCTGAATACAAGTCTTAAAAGCCCATTTTTCCCCAAAGGACCCCTTGGTGAATAGTACTTCTACAATACCTGCACTGCTGCAATACCTACTACAGTGCCTACGCCACTACAGTGCCTCGACTACTCTAGTCCGCTGCTGCTACAGTTCTGCCACTACTACAGTATTGCTATAGTGTCCCTACTGCAGTCCCCTTTTCCTCCCCACTAACACCCAATTATGGTTTGGTGAGATTAATTAGAATATCATTTTAACAAGGTATCTTCACAAATAACTATGAGTAGTTTCTAATTAGTATTTAAAAAATCTTTAAATGAAGCCCTAATAATATTTCACTATGTATTAACCCCATACATATTACAAGAACTGTACTTGTAATACAAATAGATATAAGTAATTTAATTATTTTGGGATGAAATACACTATTATATTTGAACAAAATTGATTGTATTAGTTTTGATCAGATAAATGAAATTAAAATGGTTTATAATATCTTATTCCTGATCATAAATGAGTCATATATTACTTATTGAATATAATCATAGTTTAATAAAAAAATTACATTAATATTTAATTTTTCTCTCTTAAAATATTATACGCATATCTATAAAAATAAGTTTTATTCTTATTGTAGTTATGGGTATCAATATTAAATATATTTAAAAAATTGTAATTAATAATTTAAAAGTAACATCTCAATTTACCATTCAAATATTATGTAAAATATCACTTTTAATTTCAAAGAAATTTTCTAATAGCAAAGAACAACTCTTCTAAATAATTAGATCAAATTATCATGTCATTATTCACCTAAACAATCTCTTATGACATAAAATGAAATATTATATTAAAATAATAGATAAATTTTCAAAAAAGAAAAGTGTCTTGTGTAAAAGTAAACTACTTAAAAAATGGGTTTGTATAAGTGTAACATTTAAATTCTATCTCACATAAGAGTAATCCTATATAATAATGACTTGCATGAGTGTTGACCAGAAAGTGTTCATCATATCTAAGAATAACTCTATTTTTCTCCATTATTTGTAACTAAAACATTTATAGTTAAACCCTACATAATAGAAATAAAGGACTTAAACCAAATGTGAAAGAATTATCTCACTATATTTTAATTTCATAATTATATCTTAGAAAACTATTATCTATATAAGAATAAATTTAGAAGATCAAAAATAAAGTAATATTTAAATTTTTTACAAAAATATGATCATCATGATATAAAGAATGTATATGTGTAAATTTTACAACTCTAACATTTGTATGATTATTCAACCACTTGTCAAATTCAATCCCCTCGCATAATAAATATTAATCCTTATAATTCTCAAACATCTTAAAATTCCATAATTTGAGATCTATTTAGTATAATAATTAAAATAAACTGTCAAACTAAAAATAAATCTTTAGAAACAAATACATTGGATTATTTTTAGGATCAAAACTAATAAATTCCAGGAATAAAATAGTGTAAATAAATATCTTCCTACAATATCCTCTTGTTTTATTATGACAAAGTCTATAAAATTTGAATAATACATTTTAAATTTTTATTAAAATAATCTATGATAATTAATCAATTTTTTGTATTGAATTATCCCCCCCACCTTTTGGGATATCAAATAGGGTTCAAAAACGTATATATACACAATCAATATAGCATAAATAACTAAACAATAAGAATAAAATCCCTGATAGACCATGGTACTTGGAATAAACTTGTATTTCATAAAAATAATATAAATATATTAAATGATGAAAAATTAAATAAATTAGAAAACCAAACACAACAAACATTCACATAGAATGATAATATTAATATAATTATTTTAATAAACGGTTTGAGTTTCTTGTTTCACTATTTCAAAATCTATCATTGGTCATTTTTTCTGAAGAAACCATGGAATTTTTTAGGGTTCATATTTTCATTTAACTCTATGTATGATAATTTTTTTGAGAAATCGTTTAATATGATGTTGTTGATTCTGGAATATTTTATGCAAATAATATTATTTGAGGTGGAATATATTGTTGGGTTCAGAAGGAAAAATTTAATATTGATGGTAGATTTATTCCATAATGTAGTTTGAAGCTGGAATATATGTCTATGGATAATGATAGCCCTTTGGTTGATAATTCACAAATTCTATAATGTGGTAAATGTAGTTTGAAATTATAAAGCCAATATAGGTAACAAAATATGGAGAAATATACTTATGAGTAAACAATTATTTTCAAATGTCATGTAATGTGTAACTGGAAACATACATAAAGAGTTTATTTTTGAGAATTTAAAGATATAATGGAAGGTAAATATATAATTTTTAAATAAAAAAATCTAAATTTTTCTTCATATTATCATACTTCAAAACTATTTTTGAACAACTTGTAATTCACACTGATTTTGGAAGATGTATATTTTCATAAACTATTGTTAAAGTATCTGGAAGATGAATGACTGTGCAGAATTTATGAGTTTGAGTAGATAATAAAAGGAATATAATTATTCACAAATAATTTCAAGAGATTTATGATTCATAATTTTACATTCGAAACCAACTCAATGAGATGGCATAAGCTGAATAGGAAAAGGTGGAGATATACCCAAAGCTGATTTTTCAGGCCCAATGAGAATGATGTTATGGAATATGATAGGTTTTACTTATTTTTCTATAAGATGATGATAAAATATCATAGGAAGTTAGAAATAATGATAATATAGTAATTTTGATAATTCTAGTTGATATAAATCTAAATAATTGTAACACCGCACAATTTAAGAACATATATTTTTCTTTATTAAATTTAAAGTATTTGATAGCATGATTTATATATAATCTTGAGCTTATAAAAACTGTGTTATACTATTTAATTATATTTAATTGTTTTTTAATTAGTAAAATAAATAATAAGTTATACATTGATTATCAATTGGTCATAAATTAAGAAACATATTTTAAAGATAAAAGTGGTATTTCCTTTAAAACAATTTTTATATGCGCAATGTTTTTTATCTTAAAATATTAAAATAAATACTATAGAAAAATTATTATAAATAAATTTGTACATTACATATATTAAAATTAATTAACATTAATTTGAATTTTTTTATTAATCAGGTAATGATAATGGAGTCATTTTATGATTCAAAAATACATTTTTTTCAAAATATTGTTTTATTTCATTTTGTGTCATGATATTATATATAAATTATAACACATTTAAAAATTATATTTGAACAAGTGGAAATTATTTTTAAAATCATTATTTCAAAATTATACTAGAGTTATTTTTTTGGGATTTTTCAAAAAATATTGATTTTTTTTGTGAATTGTGAAAATGTCGATTTATTGCAAAACGTCCCTTTTATTTAATTAAATAAAGTAATTTAAAAGTACCATTATTTATTGTATTTTGATTTAAAGTAAAATAATATAACTATAAGTAAAAATAATATAATTAATACCATATTAATCATAAATTTATTTTATTTTTTTATAAGTTTGTTTTTATGCTTAAAAATGTTTTTCCCTAAAACAAGGTTTTTCATTGGGTTTGATGCACCTATATTATAATTAATTTTTGAAAAAACTAAAAATTTAATCATCAAAAATTAATTGAATATTTTTAATTATGAGTTTCAAATATATTAATGTGGTCAATTACATTTTTTTTCATTTCCAATAATAACCTAGGTAATATTTTTATCAACACACTAAAAGGTTAATACATTTTAATTAATGTTAAATCATTGTAATAGGGTCCCAAAATCTCACTTTAGTTATTTTTGGATGATTTTATTTTGAACCTTATCACCTTATAGTTTAATTTTAACTATTTTTGTTCTATGTGATGACTAAAATACTTAAAATATTTAAATGTAAAAAATAATTACAGGTATGCCACTCCCCTCACTTATAAAACGGAACATCTGATTCTCACTTCTTCAAAAAAAATAGTCCCCTTATCTAGAACAATATCTACCATGATAACTTTCCAATATTCCTCTACATGGTCTATATTTCCTAGTATCACCAAAATACCAACCTTGATGGCATAATGTGTAATCCAAAGGTGGTTTTCTAAAGAAGATTTATAAACCTTTTTTGAGTTCCTTCATGATTATTTATTCTTCTACAACATTATAACCTATCATAACCATGTTGGAATAATAAAAATATTTAATAAAATATAATTATATTTTATTATTATTATTTTTACACCCTTTTTCATCTTCTTTTATATCCTATGGAAAATGAAGTCATAGATCCTTTGTACTTGTGGACTACCACCTCTGTGAAGTGATGAGTTTTATTTTTCATCGATGTCTCTCTTGGATAGTAATAGATATTGTTTTAATATATATATATAATTTATGATATAATAATAATTATATAGAGTTAAATATTTATTTATCTTCCTTTCGATCCTATAATTTAAAAATGGAATCATTACTCAGTCATTTGTATGGACTACCATCTCCATGACTTAATGTAATTAATTTTTCATCACCACCCTATATGGATGGTCATAAAAGTGTATATAATTAATAAATATAACAAATTTTGATATGATGTATATTTTTTATATTGTTTAATCATGAATAATAGATAATTATTGAAACCATTTTACTAAAACATGCATGGAAAACAGACCAGTTTTCAAACGAATAATGATTTTTTAAGGAATTATTAATAAAAGGATGATTGGAAATTATGAGAGAATGATATATAGTAATATAAATATATATATATATGTGTGTGTGTGTGTGTGTGTGTGATTATAGTTCTAGAATATATGTATGATATATCTATATTTATTTAATAGTACGTTCAAATTCATATGAAGCAAGATGAGACATGAGGTAAGGGTTTATATAACAATATCATTTCTTTTAAGGATTGTATATATTATATTTTCATTGAGTGAAACAATATGATCCTTATATTTCATTTCTTTTAAGGATTGTATATATTATATTTTCATTGAGTGAAACAATATGGTACTTATATTTTAAACCACATTTATTTTCCTCTACTCTAGTTATTTTTTGGTTTTCCAAATATTTGTAACATTCTCTTCTATTTTTTATCTAATATGATTGAGAAAATAATTTTTAAATAAGAGAGCCTTATTTTTTCTCTTTGTATTGGGAATCTTTATCCTCTATGTTCAATTTTTCCAAAAAATTTTATAGAAGTTTTTTTATATAATTAAATTTTTGAGAATTAATATTTTTACTACCTTTTAATTTAATAAAAATTATTAAAAAATATTCCTTTAATTTTTTTATTCACTAACATTTGATTTTTTATAATAGTGTTAAAGGAATATTTTTTTAACTTATATGACATGAATGGATTTTCCTGTTATTATGTCTTTTCTTCATCATGAATCTTCCTTTATAAGGTTCCATGTTTTTTCAAAGAAAAATATATTTCATTTACTCTAGAAATTTTCATTTTTAAAAGTAAACAAAATAAAAAGGATGTATTCTCACACCATAAAATCATATTATTAATGATTTTATAAAATAGATTTTTTATCTATGTCATCATTCATTAATTATTGTTGTGCTTCACTAGAGATATGATATTATTATACCTTAAAAATTATTTATCTATATGTATTATGATGATTATGTTTTAAATATGATTCTACAAAACCCATTACATTCCCATGGGTTAATTATGTTATGATAAAATCTATAAGAAATCCATTTTTCTATGCATTATGCTATGATGAATGTTTTTATGATCTTTTGAAATACTTATCTATGGTTTTTATTTTTTTACTTTTGCACATGGAATCTTATATTGATCCAATGCATTGGTTAAACATGATATCTCATGAGATAATATGAACTGGAATAGGGAGTGAACCTAGCATAGTAAGGGAATGTTTCACTATGATAGTCTTAGTTGTGATCCATGAATAAATAAATAATGGAATGGCCAATGAACCCAATCAAATATGGGAATATAAATAGTATAATATTCCTAGAAGTGATCATTTACTAAGTAAATTGTTTTCTATTATTATTTATATGCTACAAACTTTTTTATTATTCCTATGATATATTCATATGGTTTATGATTGATTAATGATGGTTTTTCACACTTATGTATTATGTATTTTATTATGAAAAATATTTATTTCATGACTAATGATTAATCATATTTGACTAATTGGTTATTACATTCATAAGTTATAATCATGTTATCACAACCTTAATATTATCACAAGTACAAAAAACTATTTTTAACGTTGCCTTTTTTCACATCGGTTTTTTAGAACCGACGTGAAAATCTCTAAAAATCAATTTTTCACATCAGTTATTATATAAGCGATGTAAAAATACATTTTTTATGATTTTTCATGTCGGTTATATAAAAACCGGCATGAAAATTTCATTTTATCTGATTTTCATGTCGGTTATTATATAACCGATGTGAAAAACCAATGTACATCACTTTTCCGTGTCGGTTATTAAATAACCAATGTGAAATTTCCATTTCCACGAGATGATATTAAAATTTTAACTTATTCTTCACGTCAATTATTATAAAACCAACATGAAAAAATCAATATTCATCACTTTTTTACATCTTTTATTAAATAACTAACATGAAAAATCAATTTTCATGACTTTTTAACATTGGTCATTTAATAACTGGCGTTAAAAGGTATTTCTCACATTTTTTATTTAATAAAAGATGTGAAAAAAGTTTACAAACATGTACTTCATTTCCCAATATTTAATTTGATAGGTCACGGATCTCAAACGGAGTTAGGGATTAAAATTTATGGCCTTCAGAAGATAATCATCTCTAAACGAATCTTAGGGAAGGCCAAATTTTGAAGGCCATAACTGTTAATCCATAACTCTGTTTGAGCTCTGTGACCTATCAAATTAAATCTTGAGAAATGAACACTACTAGAAAATAGGTCTATACCCATGGTTTTTCAAAAAACCATGGGCATAGGGATAATATGTGAACCTATACCCACGGTTTTACAAAACCTTGGGTATAGGCCACCTATACCCACATTTGTGCCAAAAATCATGGGTATTGTTTTCTTTTTAAGACCTATACCCACAGTTTTGGAGAAAAACATGGTTATAGGGTATTTTCCAAAGACCTATACCGACGGTTCTTCAAAATTGTAGGTATTTCAGTTTTTTTTGGAAGACCTATACCCACAGTTCTCCAGAACCATGGGTATAGCTTTCCCGTGTTATGGTGGGGAAACAATATTAGGCGGGACGTGAAAAAAAAATGGCGAGAATACATTTTTTTTCAAGGATCATATTAATATATATACGCAGATGAATGTATATATATCAAATAACAATGTTAGCTCGGTTGGTACCTTATTAAAAAGAGTCGTTGATGGGAATTGTCATACGACTGTTTGAATCAAAGTGGAAGCATTTTTGGATTTAAATATGTGTATTATATTAATATATATACACAGATATATGTATCTATAACAGATTAAAATAACAGCTAGGTTGGTTTGTCGCGGGGCGTGGGCGTGAGGCGCAGCCGGAGGTGGGGGTTTGAAGCCCCGTGGCCGCTATTTTTGAATTTAAATACCGTACGTGGATTGAATTAATATATATAGGTAGATATATGTATATATAACATATGAAAATCATGGCTCGGTTAGTCCGATGGTGTGGTGCAGTCGCGAAGCGCAATGGGAGGGGCAGTTTCGAAACCTCCTAGGCACGAGTTTTTTGAATTTAAATACCCCACGGTTTGAAAACTGTGGGGTCTGTTGTGTGTGCCATATTTGACTCCCATATACCCACAGTTTTGGGGGCTATACGCATGGTTTTGAACCATGGGTATAGGTCATTTTTTCAATAGTGAACTACATGTTTGTAAACTTTTTTTAGGTCATTTATTAAATAAACGACGTGAAAATACCTTTTAACGTTAGTTATTAAATAACCAATGTGAAAAGTCACGGAAATTGATATTTCACATCGGTTATTTAATAACCGACGTGAAAAAGTAATGAAGATTTATTTTTCACGTATGTTATTTAATAACCGACTTGAAAAATAAGTGAAAATTTTAATATATTTTCATTATGATTATCATAAAACTGACGTGAAAGATAATTTTAATATCCCACGAATGTGAAATTTCAATTTTTTTACATCGTGGAATCGAAATTTCGAATTACCGCCTAAAATTTTCAATACCACATTTTTCTATTATCATCATAATTATATGATTACATTATACACATATCCTAATTTAATGATCATTTATTTCAACCATTATCATTCCCCCAACTCGAATCATTTGATCTTCAATGTGAATCAGTTATTTCTTCTTTTCGTGATCTCGTCAAGGTATATTTAATCATTTATCCATGATTTATGGTTTTTATGATTGGATTTCATAATTGATATAACATTTAATTATCATTTCATTCAATTATAATCATTCCACTGACTCAACTTATTTTTTCTTCCATGTGAATCCATTATTTACTATTTTCATGTTCGCGTCAAGGTATTTGTAATTATTTTCCTATGATTTATATTTTCTATGAATAGATTTCTGAATTGATAAACCATTTAACAATTCTTATTTTATTATAACGATGTATAATTTATCATATCATGGTAAAACTAAAAATCCTCCGACAGATTCAAAAAAAATTAAGATGAAGCTATGGTTGGCTCATTCAATCTTTCCTCGAAAAAAATATCAAACTTTTGATGGTCATAACTTTTGATTCGTAACTCCGTTTGAGATCTAAGACCTGTCAAATCAAATCTTTGTAAACTATCTATAAGATGTTAAACATTTTTTATATAGTTTATTTAAAAACCTACGTTAAAATGACTTCTATTTTTGGTTTTTAAATAAACTAAGTAAAAAATGACTTTTAACGTCGTATTTTTCAAAAATCGACGTAAAAATGGCTTTTTAACGCTATTTCCAGAAGTTTTTTCATGTCAGTTTTTTAAAAACCAACGTTAAAAACCATAAAAACCCATTTTTAATTTTGTTTATTAAATAACTGACATAAAAAATCATATTTTTAACGTCGCTCGCAATAATTTCACCTAAAAACCAAAGTTAAAAAGCAAAAAACAACGTAAAAAAGGTTTTTTTACTAGTTTATCTTATTATCACCTATGATTATTGATTGGTATATATTGTGTTTACCCTTTATGAGAAACTTCCTTCACCCTTCCTTTTTACTTTATTTCCCTAGTCTATGAATAAAGGTTTTAAATATGGTATGACTAAGAAGGGTACTATATGAGAAGATCATTTTGGGAGATGTTGAAAATATTTAATGAAGTAAGTTGATTAATTATCTTTTCTTCTAATAAAATAAACCATTATCATTGAAGGGAGTGTATTATTAAGTTATTTATTTAATACTCATTTAAAATTAAGTAATATTTATGTGTTAAATTATTAGTTTGCCTCATTAATTATAAACTGATGTGGTTACAAATGAATTCTCTAAATATTATTTAAGACAAAAAATCATGTAAAGTATTTAGACTGATAATTTAAAGGTTATGGAAGATGAAGTATATGAGTATTATAACTTGAATTATTTTAACATTAAAAATATTATAAAAAGATAAATATTAATTGTTTGAACTAATTTGGAGTTTGGATGTTTTAATTTTATGATTATAATTTATTTTGTTCATAAATTTAAAAATCATGAAGAAAATTCAAAGATTCAACAAACGTTTTTTGTAAGATTTGATGATGGTTGACACTAATAATTTTTAAATTATTAACAATATCAAACTTTGATATTGTTATAAGAATTAAATATGATTAACTGTGAATTTAGTAAGAAGGGGTTTTAAAAATTATATCACATGTTTCAATCCCATGCTATCATATTTATCAAATGGCTTCAATGTAATTTTGAGTATAAAAGGGGAATATAATTATCTAAGAAGAGATTGATGAGAGTGTTATTATCCAACCTTTATGTTCTGAAAATATTTTTAGCAGAAGAGATTATTTGTGATTCCATTAGATCATTGGGAAGTGGAGTAAGGTATAAATTATTTTAAAATCATATAGTTTGTATACCTAATTTTAAATTTTGGATATTTCAGTATTTATAAATATAAATTTTTTATGTTTAGTATGGATGTAGGTAATGATTTTAATTTATTCATAAGATTTTGAAGAATATTAATATTTTTGTACAAAATCATCATAAACATAATAGGTTATTCCTATTTTGGTTGATGTCCATTCAATTCTAGTGGGATCTAGTATAATATTATCAAAATTATTATAGTATGAAGATATAATTATATCAAGAATTACAACTTCCTAAGCGAATATGATGATACCTTCATACTAATTATTAGTTTTGAGTCAAGGATGATAACTTCACACATTTTTTAGTTACATTAATTAATTAGTGGTGAAATATGTGTCTTAGAAAAAACCAAAACACAAAAAGGAGGTTTCCAAACACATTAGGGGAGAAGCTTATAAAAATCTTATGTTACTTATATTAATTTATATTTTTTGAATATTTTTAAGGAATATATGATAAGTTTTATACGATCAATACTCAAAAAAATTACATAGATTAATTTAAAAATACTTGTAAGTTTACCACTTATTCAAACCCTCTTCTTATTGGTATATTATATTTCAGTGTGCTATAAGTGGTATCAGGGCATCCTAGGTTTCCTCTTAAAGATTATAAATTTTTTTAAGATGGATAATATTTATTCTATTAATAAAATAGTTATTCTTACATTAGATGGTAAAAATTTTCATGGATTGAAGAATATAATGATTCTTTGTCTTATTTCTCTTATCCTAGAAGTTCTTAATGCATGTGGAGTGGGATTTACAGTTGTTTATAATTACTCTACCATGAATTTTACTTATAAGAGAAACATAGAGGCTGATGGAAAGGAAAGGAATGTAATTATTATGTCCTTATCAAAAAAATACTTTACATAGGTGATCACACTCTAAACTTCCACAAAGATATTAGAAAACATGAAAATGTTTTTAAAGTGATTTTCAATGTAAAATAATTTAAAATGATGATATATATAATGGATTATTTGGATATTTTTATGTTTAATGAATAAACTATTATTGGTTTCTTAAAAAGATTCAATGAAATTTTTATCAACATTAATGGTTATTGGGATACTTTATAGGACTCCACTATTATCAAAAAAAATGATTATAAACTTCTCTGGAAGGTTTAATTATATTTTTTATATATTTAGGGATACATATGGTTTACCTATTAGTCAATTTTATAGAATAACTATTGATTATTATATAAGGAAACATGTTTTTTACAAACAAGATAAAGGATGATAAGGATATGTTTTTCAAATATATGAAGAAGATAAAATCAAGGAAGTGGAAGATGAGTACTCCAGTGAAGCTAAAGATGATGAAGGAATGGATATATAGAATAAGAGGATAATAAATCTTATATAAAAGAACATTATTATATAAAATAATAAGTATAAATTTAAAATATATCTAAAAATTTTTATGTGTGGTGGAACTGATCATTTTTCATTTGATTTTCCATATAAATAATGTAGTGAGTATGGATATGATGATAATTGATAATGTCCACTGAGAATTAAATGGATTATAAGTTCTATAGAAGCTAAGAATTTTTTTGAGATAAGTAAAAGTTTTCCAAAATGAAAAATAAAATTGATGTTGATTAATGAAGAGGAACTCCACTCTCTCACAAGTAGTAAATCTGAGAAGAAGTTCATGAAATGTTAAGGATCTTTTTGTTTGATGTTAATAGATAAGAAAAAAATCTAGAATACTGATAAAAATTGTGCAGAGACTTATATTGAGAATATTTTTAAAACTAAACTTGAAGCGTGTCTTGAGAAAAAAAGAATCTCATGAAAGATTTTTGGTTTCAAAATAAAGAGAAAATTAATTATAAATATGAGTCTCATAATAATAAATAGCGCTACATCAAAGAAATTGTGAATTTTGAGGTAAAATATTCCAATCAAGATATAATATTGAAGGACTTCAAGGATAATTTTTTATAAACAAAGAATATTTTTAAAATTCACAATCAATGTGTCTTAAATATAAGGGTACCTTAAGAAAAATTTTGATATGATTAAGACAAAGCTATAAATATTAAGTATGGAACATCTAAAGTTATTGAGAATTTTATCTTAAAAAGTTAGAATAAATTCTACCCATCTAAACAAAAATGTAAATATATTTTTACTAATAGTGTTGGTTCTAAAACTAAAACTAGCCATGAATTCTATAAATATAATTTTACAAAAAAAATACAACATAAACACAATAATAAACATGTCCCAAAGGAAAAAAGAAGTATCAAATTTTTTATAATAAAGTTCACGCTTTTTTGGATGACTAAAATTTATAGTATATTGTTGGTTTTGTGGGTGACTTGGGAACAAAGTCTGTAGTTTTTGGTAAAATAAGTCTCTTCCATCAAGTATAAATGAATTCAGTGGGAAAATTTACTAAAATAAAGGAAGAAGATCATGGAATTTGAGGATAAAAAATTTGGAATTAGATATTTGTTAATAAAATCTCATCACATATAAGTACTTAAAAAATATTTGATTGTTTTGGATAATTCTATAAATTATATGGATAATATGGTCAATGTTTTGAAAATGTATGAATATAATTTTATTATTGTTTCCTCATACTAAAATAGGAATGTAAAATCATAAAAAGAAGAATTAATAATAGTATCTATTTATTGAAGTGGCTTAAAAATCTAGAAAAAACTTTCCATGGATACTTGAAAGTGTTTATTACTCTCAAATGATAGGTGATAATAAAATATTATAGAACATTGACCAACATGGTTGGGTGAAATTAATTTTGGTAATGAATGTTCCTTAAAAATATATGGAATTATAAAATATAATAGTGAATCTCAAAAAATATAATAATTTATTATAAAGGGTGAATAATAAGATTTACAAGAACAAAATTCCCTTAAACCTCTGTGAGAGAGTTGTCATAGACATGATATGGAATCATCATACAACTAAAAATTTTCATGTATAATTTAATAAATTATCATTATGGGTATGAATTAATACTCTGATATTATTTTCATGTTATAAACAAATTCATATAAGTAGAACCAAATAAAATGCTTTCAATATTTAGTGTACCAATCACCACCACAATTTCATGATTCTTTCTTCAATCCTATAATAAAAAAAAATGTTTAGAAGGATTATTAAATAATAATATTCATAGTAATAAATCATATTATGATGAAAATAAATCCTATGATTTTTCAAATTATGTATTCTTCATGTAGTCTTATAATATATTAGGTTTCACTTATTATACTCATAGTTCATCCTGTTACACTTTTTATAGACATTAATTTTTTAAGTTATATCATGTTATTGATCAAAACAAAATCCAAAAAAAATTAAACCCCACTCTGATACTAACTAAGAAAACCCAACCATAACATACATATATATTA
The DNA here is from genome assembly GCA_963277665.1 of Viscum album. Classification (NCBI taxonomy): domain Eukaryota; kingdom Viridiplantae; phylum Streptophyta; class Magnoliopsida; order Santalales; family Viscaceae; genus Viscum; species Viscum album. Next base: position 18,354,589 of record OY728159.1, on the reverse strand, counting down.
CATCATTTTGCACAAATATCTATAACACCTCATAATAATGACACCTTAGAACAAATAGGTTTAGTGTATTTGTATAATAGATACATAACCAAATTATTTTATAAAAATTAATCAATGTCTTACATAAATATTCTTCACACATATTTTCCTTCTATATATATTAAACATAATATTCCTCCTTATTTCTTAGGTATTGGAAACACAAGGCATGATAAGTCACCTCATAAGAGTAAACATATGGGATAATAATTAAAGGTAATAAGTGATATTAATATGAACAATTGGGTATGATAACATAACCATAGTGCATGAACACAACATATGAAAATCATACCCAATAAAATATATATCATAAATTATGATTCGAGACCTAAGTATTTTTAAATAAAATAAGACATAAGTCAAAGGAGTGTGGAAACATTTCTCAATAATAATAATCCAAGAAAACATAACATAGGAATTTTTCATAACAAGGAGATATGGAATTGGAATTTGGAACATATATAATCATATAAAATTATTTATTTCATTAATTATCACTTCTAAGATCATCATCACACATTTGACAGAGTTTTGTAACATAGTGGATTGGGTTTACTCCTCATTTTTATTAAAATGGTGTATATAGTCACATATTTGATTAGGTTCACTCCCTATTCCCATTAACATATTGGAAATAATCCCATAGTGGAGTTGGTTCACTCCCCAATTCCTTAAATTTCACATCCCTGGGGAAATATAGCAAACATGGAAGGATATTAAAAAAATAAAGAACACATTATAAGATAATAAACAAATTGAATTGAGATTTAGGAATAAATATCCCTTAAAATTATTTATAAATTTTATTTTAACAAGGAATTAATTTATAAAATGGTTTTTGAAAAAGGATAATAATTAAATAAAATTCACTTTATATAAATGTGATAACATTAAAAGAAATATTCATAAGGAAAATAGAAGAAAAAGATGGGTGAAATCAAAACTATAGAAAAAAAAATTCACACATTCATAAATAAAATAAAAGTAAATAAAAATTTTCCTTAACTAATCACAAAAGTATGGATGGGGACATGTGAGAAACCTGGATATATTAAAGAAATACCCCCCACCCCTAGAGATGAGATAAGGTCTACCCCATTTAAAAAAATATTCTTTGTTGAATTTTAAACTAAAGAGAGGTGAAATGGTGAGAATTCATGTAAGCCCAAAAATAATAAAACAATAAAAAATATGGAGGTTTAGAGAGAGAGAACATATAATTTTACATGATAGAAATTTACTGACATATAATCTTGATTCAAAGTGAGATTTTATGAGAAACACTTACAGCTTTAGTAACATTGGATTAAAATGATATTGAAAGAGGGAACCAAAGATGGATTGTTAATTATCATGATTTATATGAGATTTAAGATAAAAAATCATGGGATATTGCACACACCATACAACAAAAATCATGTCATTAATGTAGATTATATCATGATAGAAGTAAATTTGTATGAGAAACCTCTACCTCAAACTTCTGCATCAACTGATGCATTATTTCTCCCTATACAATAAATTTAGTGTAATATCCCAACCTTTTTAAGAGATATATCCTAATTTAAATATTAATTTTATTCTATTTATAATGGTTAATGAAACGTTTCTTGAGAATATTAGGGGACTTGACGGTGTCCTAGGGGTTTGAGGAATGAAAAAGGAAGAAAATAGGTTATAATGTGTATGGTGCATAGTTAGTAATAAGCATGCACCTTAACCATGAAACTTATAAGGGGGAGGGTACATGGTTGAAAACCCATTAAAGGGGAGCCTAGAAACCATGTGTCTTTATATAGAGCTAAATACATGGACTCTACTTAGTTTAGAAAATTGTACGGGCTCCCTAGGAGACTTTGTAGCCCATGACCCCACTCGAACAAATGGTGACACACAGTTTGTCCAACCATGCATCCCAATCATGCGCCTCAATAAAATAAAGAATTTCAAATTTTATCCTCTTGATCTTTAAGGGTTATTACCCTATTTTCTTCCCCACTACATCTTCATTAGATTGACTAACAAATCAAGAGCATCACCATCTTCCAAGGATTGTTTTCCCTTTATTTTATGTTGTTTTAAATGCTGTTAGTGAGAATAAAAGCTCTAGGTGAGTATATCACTATTCTTTCCTCTATTTTATGGAAGAGGCCTTGTATAATTTTTCTTCTCCTTATGAATCATTTAATCCCATTTATTCTATGATTTTATAGGTTTGGAAATTTAGGGTTGTTTGAATTTAAATAAAGGGTTAAGGTTAAGTGAGTGTTCATCTATGAACTTAAATTAGGTGGTCTCTAAGTTATGTATCATAGTATTGATGCTTAATTTACATGTATGTGGTTGTAACTTTATGTTTTTGTGTAGTGAATTTGAATACTTGGTAAGAAATGATATATTTGTTGTGTAAATGGTTTGGTGAACCCCTTATGATTCCCATTGTACTCATTGAGGTTGATTTGACCAAGTATATGGTCGCCCATTGGGTGAACCACTTCCTTGAACATGATAACTATGTTGTTAAATGATTAATTAAATGTTTTTAATATTAAAACTATTTTAATTATGGTAAGAACTTTTCAATGGAATAAAGGGGTGTTTCAATTGAATTGAATAAGTTAAATGAGTTATGGTTTATAAATATGTAAATAGGAGAGATGATTAAAGGGGTTTTCTATATCATTAATTTTATTGAAAGGGGTGATAAATGGTTGTAATAGTTCTTTAAGGTGAAATGGCCTAACTATGGTAAATGTGAATATATTGAATGTAATGAACTATGGAATTGTGATAAATGAAATGGTACACCTGTGTTGTCTTTGTTTTATAAAACGTTTAATGAATATAAACCTTTGAAAATGAAAACTATTAGTTTTTGGGATGTTGTATTGATGATCATTTTCCTTCAGTAGGCCAAACATATACACCAGGAGCCCTATTAATTATATTTTTTAAAGAAAGGAATGATTCTACTCACTCTAAGGATATGGACATTGTATTCCATATCTTTGTTGGCATGGTTTAACATGTAGTTTTGAATCTTGATTGGATAATTGGACTAATTTTACTTGTTTTCCATTCTGTAAACCCTTGTACACATGGTTCATATAACCATCATGGGCCAAAGTAGGTTTGATGAATATGGGTAAAACATGGAAGTAATAATAAAAGTGATTGATTTAAATACTATTAAATTATAGAACATTATTTATTTTTCTATTTTCATAATTTTCTATACTCTTGAATAAATTTTATTATATTATATATGTTTGTAGAAACTGTTGGTGGTGGACTTATGAGTTATACTCACACCCTGCTCAAGCTGTCATTGGGTACCCGAGAAAACTTTATGGTTGCAAGTCGGGAAAAGGGAAAAGGCCCTTTTCTAGATTATTGATTTTGGGTTCAGGATGGAGCATGGATGAGGGAACCAAGCTTGGTTTCAGGGCCCATTTTGGATATTTTTTATCATATATTATTTTTGGTTTTCTTATGGTACTTGTCACTAGTGACATGGAATATTTTATTGTATCAGTTTGTGGATACTTCCTCTATTTGGGAATGTGGTATATGATATTTTTGGTATTTTTTATCATTTTATTAATGTTTTTTTAATTTTTATTTTACTCTAGTAAGGAGGTAAAGTCTCCCCAAAAGATCCATTAGACCCTATCTTCTAGTCAGTATCCTCTAGAGTTTGGGGAGATGTTATTAAGTTCATGTGGGAAACTGGATTGAGGGGATGGACATGGTGGCACCTTGGTCAGGATGTTCCATTTATATTTATTATTTATATTTAAAGGAAACATAACCATACTTATTTTACTTATTTAAATTCATTTATAATTATTTATTACCTATATAATAATTTTTTGTTAAAATTAATATTCATATGTTAATTGTTCAATTTTCCCACACATACTTCAGTTTAGATGTTCTGGACCTTGATCCATGATCATATTTTCATATCATTGGGGATATTAATAATTATTTTTATATGATGTATATATATTTTTGGATTATCATGGTAATTTTACACAACTTACGTAGATTATTCCTACGAAATTCTTAAAAATATCATTTTCATTGATTATTGAATTAACAAAATAATCGAATTTATTAGTGAACATAATTTGAAAATTACCATTAAATAATAATTAAAACATCATAAATTAATATTTTTTACAACATATTACCATTATTTAAGTTTTATTAGTCATTCATGATGTAAATGTTATAACATAGTTCATTTTGGAGTTAAAATCAACCCAAACAAGAACATGTTATACCGACTGAATAAGTAAGAACATATTATTTTATACTAATAAGATAACATTTAATAAATAATAGTGATTTTAAAAAACCTATTATTAAAACTAAAAATTATATTTAAAAATATATAGAGGAATAATAAAAATGAAACTGGTCAAGATGAGGATAACACTTACATTGGAGAGTTGAATCATATCTTACATAGAGTCTCTTAGAAATGAGGGATCTAGGACTTCTATATGTGACTAAATGTTACAAAATGTGGGAGAGGATTTTTAGGGATATATTCTGGGTAGGGATTCAATAAAAACTAATGTAATGATGTGGTTTGATTTGGGGATTTTAGGGGTCCTTTTATAGGTAACCTTTAGTGTCATTTTCAAAAATACCCATTTTTTATGTGTAAGAAATGCCTTTTTAATGGAAATTGGTTCTAAAGTGTAAATATAATGAAATGTACATGAGTTTAGATTGATCATGCCCTCATACATGCATTTATAGATAATGGTTTATGATATTTTATCATGTTACCCCTTAATATAACCCTTTTACCTCATTTTACCATTACTGTGGTAAATCAATTTTAACCTCTGTAATATTTTTTATTCCTAAAATTGAAATTGAAATTATTAAATATTTTTAATGGGCTGATGGAAAATTTATACTCTATTTAATATAATTCAATTTCTAAATATTATAAATTTAACTATTAAATTAAAACATAAAAAGAATTGTTTTTATAGAAAATGTCATTTAAAAATATTAAATAAAATTATATTATTTCATATTAATTATGGGTTTAATGAGTGTTAATAATTTTTTTTAAATAATGAAACATTAAATTTTAATATAATAATCCTTTAAAATTGATTAATTTAATTTATTAAGATAAAAATGCATAACACTTAAAAAATAATTCTTTGAAAAAGATTCCTCTTAGCATTAAATGATTTTAATTTACATCCCATTTATCTTCTAACCTTTCAATATTATCAATAAAATGTAATCAGAAACATTATTTTAAATTTATAAACACATCAAATAATAATTCATTAATAATAATAATATGTAAGGAATAAAAATACATATTTTATAATAGATAATTTTAATAAATTATTATATTTTTATTTACTTATAGAATTATTTATTATATATCAAATTATATTATTTTAAATTTATTAATAACAATTACACAAAGTTTATTTTTCTATTCTATATTTATATATCAAATGTCCATATATACAATTACTATATATCCAATGGCCATATGTCCCATGATTATATAACCAATGATAATATAAATAGAAGTCATAGTAGATTATAATATATAGCCTCACAAAAATTTCTTAAATCATTCATCTATTCCATATCTTATTTTTTAAGTATTTTATTATTTATATAATTATAATCAATGGTATAATATTCATGGATTATTATGATGTAGGAAATTTAAACTTTTTAGTAGTTTTATTTACCTATGGATTCATTCCTTTAGTAATTTTACTAATTATATTTCATTTATTTATCTTTCACTGTATTTCATTTTTTATTTTAATATTACACTATAATGAAATAAAACATTTTTCATTTTAGTTTGTTGTTTTTTTATCCCAATCCATCAACCCCAATATTTATTTAAAGGAAAATAAATACTAAAATCATGGTGTGTTGCATGAATAGTCAAAATAAACTTGTTAAATACTTGATTCAGAACCTTTTAAATATTTATTTCATATCTCTAATGCATTTATTATCATTTTTTATTCATTTTTTATGTTAATGTAATTTTCATCAATTTTTTTGAAAAATGGTTGATCCATTATTCCAAAACCACCTTGATATAAAACTAATTGTGTATAGCTATTACCCAATGGTTAAATAAGATCTATAAGAGTCATGGTTTAGTGTTCATGTCATTTTATATATAAGTGATTTCAATAGTTTTGTAAATATTCATAATTTATATAATCTCCCTTGGTAGGATTGTTTGTTAAGGTTAAAAATAACTATGATTGTTATATTTTAATACCAATTTTATGATATATATTTTATCATTCTGGAATTATATACCTGATATTATTATATTATAAATTTTATATTTAATTTTAAAATTAATTTTTAAAATTATCCATGGATATAATAAGTGAAAATTAAACATCATTATCCACCGAGGTAATGTAAAACCCCCAAGGATGAATGATATATTTTCATAAGTGTATAAATGAAGAAAAAATAATAAATATTTGAATTTTATAAAAAATATATTACAATTAAAATACTATTTTAAGGTAATTTTTAATTATTACTTATTTTATACAATAGGTAGGAGGTTAATTGAAATGAGAAGACATGAGTTTTGAAACCATTAACTTTATCTTTGTTTCATATCCTATATATTGAGTCTAAAGATTTTAGAGGAGGGCCTCTTAGAAGAAAAAACCTTGTTTATGTGGATAGGGGAGTTTAGAGAGGTATTTGGGTAGATATTTTATAATGGAAAAATGTTTTGTAATTATAGATAAATGGGTGGAGTATGGGTGTTTATATAGGTAATAATGAGGTGTATCTTATAATAAAGTATGGATTATTTTATTATCTAGGTTAAAGAGGATTAATATTGGTTATTCCTATGAATTTTATTAGCACTTGATAGATAAAAATTAGTTTTCTTTGAATTTGAACACACCCAAAACTAAAAGGCATATTTAAAATTATATATAAAATCTAATGAATCAAGTATAGTTCTTTCATAGAATAAAATATGAAATCAATTTTGGAAACATATTTATTGGTTTTACAATTAATTTTAATATTTTTAAATGGATTATTTTACTCATTAAATATATTTTAATTAATCAAATGTTTTTTATCAACTTTTGATTCTAAATTTTATTAAGATGATGTGATAATAGTTGTGGTACATGTCAAAACTATATATTTTACTATTAATTATAAAAAATTGAAAATTTTGATTCAAATAGAATTTTAACATGATGATTCTAAAAAGGAATACCATTTTATCAAGTTTATATTCTAAAAATATGAAATTTAATATTTTAATAAAATCATATAATCTATATAGGATTAGGTTTATCAAGAATAAATACCATGTCTTTTTCTATTATTGATTACATTTATATTTTTTATTATTTCTAAATAATTATATTATTTATAATTAATTATAATTTATAATTTAATCAAAATAAATTTCTAAAATTGGTAATCATGGTATCTAAATTTTAATAAGAAAATTAATGTTTTAGTAAATAAGTATTTTATTTGATAAAAATACATATTTATACATAATTTTATTTAAATTATTTAAGAGATAATTTATAGTATTAAACTATTTACATTTATTTTTTTATTAATGGTCTATATTAATGATTTTTTGTTCTAAAAATCTTAATTATCGGGAAACTATTCTAATAATCATATAAATATTATTTTTCCTATAAATACATCTTATTTCCTTTATTATTCATTCACTCGATTTCTAAAAAAATATTACATTTCATTTATAAAATTATGACATTTTTATTTTACATTTTTCTATCTATTCATAGTGTTTTTCACTATTGTGATATCCATATAAGGCTATGAGACTATTAATTTTAAAATTCTATTTTTATTATTTTTTTATTTTCCCATTATACTTTTTAAAATTTTGTAGAGTGCACTTATACATCATATGTAATTATTTATGTGTATGAAATAAAATTGTTTTTTCTTTTATCAAGTCATATATGATATTATTTTTATATATTATACATAAATATCACACATAAAAACTTAGAGAAGTAACTCTATCATATTGTAAAATCATGGATTATATAGATTCTAACTAAACACATGGTTCAAGGATTATTACTAAGAAATAAATTAATTTTGGAGTTAAATGATAGGTGTGAAAATTTTATAATTCTTTATAGGCTCAGACCTAAAATAATTAATGGTATTTATGATAGGTTGTGAGAATATATTTCGTTGTTAATATATGTTATGTGGAAATATATTAGGATTTTATTGTATTTTAGAAGAAAACATTTAAACTCGTCTCTATAATGAACAAGTTGCTGAAGATTAAGACAAGTATTGTTGTAGTTGGTTCCCTAGAACCAACTTTTATTTTAATTTATGATAACTTATAATCATGGTTTTGAATATTAATAAATTCTTTATCAAATCATGACTATTCTTCTTCGTAACATTGCATGTGATAATGTCCTAAGAGTAACTATCTCACTAATAGGTCATAGTGGATCCCTGCTATGATGAGAATCGAGAAGTGCTATGACATTATTTACGAATATATATTCTATAGTAGGATGATATCATTTGAGGTATGAAAATGATACCAGCTATCTAGGGTGGATACCCATAGGACTTTGAGGCACTTTTAATGGTGTACGCCCTTGGTGGTATCGTGTAGGATATTATGTGAACGAGACATTATAGTAGGAATTCCACATTTATAAGTTTCATTGGATATTCCTATCTACGGATGTGTGTATTGGTCATTATACTTTAAGATTATTCTTAATGGATATTATGAGTTGTGCACTTAGATGTATTGACGAAATCTGTGACGACAGATGTTCATGATGAGGTAGGATATGTTGGGTATGTTACGAGTAATATTGTATTAATGAATAATGTGAGAAAGGATTTACCCCTTATATTCTTTAACAGATGATAATATCTTAGGCCATTTGATGGAAACAATATATCCTAAACAAATCCATTTCCATAGTGATCAATAGGAATATTCTATTTCTAGAAAGTCAGTGAAAGAGATATCGATCATATAGGTTGATGGCACTGGCATGAAACCAACTCGATTAGAGATATTATAATGAAGGGAATATATTACATGGTAAGAGTTCATATGAGGTGACATGTTTTTACAACATTAACTTCTTTCTTTATGGGTTCCTTGGCGTATTTATAGATGCTAACCTTGGACTTTAGGTAGGTTCGCCTAATGCCACTAAGAAAGAGTCCTAGAGAGTCACACACTAAGTGTATCCAGTATCTCAGTTAAATAATTTATTATTTAACAAGTTGAATAAATATTATTCTTAATCATTTTTTAATAACTATTCATGGATGGTTGATCACATTTATTACATTACTAGTTATTCGATAGAATGTATTGTGGGAGGAATAATTAATAAATATTTAGGATTATTGTTGGATTTAGTTTAATAGTCCAGTGAGAAATAACCATAGTGAATATTTTTTTATTAAATAATATTTAATTATAAATTGCAAGTTAAGATCATGTTAGGAAATAATAATATTGTTGTTATTATTTGACATGGGGGTTTCACTATTTTTAAAGAAATAATTAAATGAACTTGTGAAAATTATTAATTATTACCTTAGTGAAATAAATTTCTAGTTATATTATTCTTTAATTAGAAAAGGGAAAGACAAGTGACACATATTCAGTTGTGCACAATGAATTGGATAAAATATCTCAAACATAGAGAGTTAATTTTTCTCTAATAATTCCCTCAAGAATGAGAGAAATCCTCCTCTACTGGATCAAGGAGAACGCTTTGGAAGTAGTTCTCAAGTCAATCAAAGGTGGAAATCACAAATGAAATGATCTTCTATGCTAGCCCCCATAGACTCCTTCTGCGATGTCTGGAGATACATAGAACACATATAGATCACTATTATAGAATTAATACACTTATATTCTACAACGTAATGGTGAAACACTGCAGATCTGTGGTCGGATTCAACAACAAGTAAAGAATAGAAATTGGAGGTAATTCTTATTTAATTAAATTATTTATAAATAATATATATTTATCTTATCTATTAGTTTCTAATTTCTGTTCCTTTTTATTATTTCTTAGATTTAACTTTGTGGATCATGGCATTCATTGTCACATATATCCTTGATTTTTCATTAAGTATGGAAAAATAAATGTTGGGAGTCATCCCTACCGTGCTTCTGCTGCACCTGGAACCTACAGGTGGTATCAGAGAAGGCATATTATTGTTTATAATTATTTAAATTTTTTGGCGATTTACACATTCATAATTTTGTTTTTAAATTCATGTTTAATCATTCTTTATTATTAATTATGAGATCTATTTCTTCCTCCAACTTTTCTCATAGATCTAATAGAAATGATCAATTTTTTATTAAAATAAAATCAAGGATCTCAGTCGGATGTGCCAAAGATTATACCTGGATAACACAGTATTTCATGTCATATAACTAGAGTTACATGTCGTGTAGTTGTGATTAATGAACCAAGAGTTAATTCAGTAATTACTCAACCTGTGTGCATTAAAAACATGTTGTGTAGTTAATTATTACACCACTTGTTGACAAATACATCCTAGCACATGGTCAGTTGTTTTACATTCCATGTGGGCCACTGGACACAGCGTGTAGTTCCTTTTAGTTCAGGGTCAGTCCATGTATCACAAACACATCTTAGCCGACTAGTGACCATGTAACGTGGAGTCAACATGGTGTTTGTCCCACTGTACATTCCATGTACTCCAAGAATTCTAAAGTATGCCTCACACGTTGAGTCCTTAGGCATTTACATCAGATGGGTGGTGAAGGTAGTACACACCATGTATATTGGATCTACACGCCATGTACTTTTACCAAATTATGCAGAATTAAAACTTTAATATCTCCATAATGTTCATATCTACATATTATGTATACTGTATATTACAGTTATTATCCTATTGCATTAAATCATGACATTTTTCCTAAAAGTCATGTAATTCATGTAATCATCCATGAAGTACACATCATGAAAATACATGATAAGTCATTCATACAATAAGTCAAAAAGAATAAAGTGTATACATGTATAATACATTTTTAGTACATTTGGATGGGTATTCATTGGGTTACCTCCTAGTTATGTTTTTTTACAAGGTTAATTTTAAATGAATTTTAATTTGTTTAAAATTTTAATGGATGAGAATCTAAAGGAAATTCAGAAAAAATGATTAAGATAAAAGGATTGAATAATTAATTACAATAATTAATTTATTAAAGCATGATTTTTCTTAAATAATAATGATTAAAGAATAAAATGATAGTTGTATTAAATGCATTATTAGTTTCATGCATGGGGATTATCATGAGCTAGACCATACCTTTGTATGTGATTGTTTTCCTTTTAATTTATTTTTAAACTAAATTTTTGTCCTACATTCCTTCTCTCCTCATTAATATGTAGGGCCTGCATTCCCATGGTTTCTTTTATGTAAACCCCATTTTACCCCTCACTTTCATGATAGTAAAAGAATATATAATGGATAGAGCTCCCAAGCTAGGGGAGGCGGTTCATGTTAGAAGCCAAGGCAAAACCAATCCAAGGAGATACAAAGGTAGACAGGTGGAAATATGTAAACACAAACCTTAAATGGTTCAAGGTGTTTTCTCCCCTGGGTCAGGGGTTAGTTTATCCACAACTCGATAGACTAACCATTAGAATGATATCATGATCATACCCTATATTTTAAGTCTATCAGTTGCATAGTTATTCATTATGTATGCTTTATTGTGATCTCGTAGTTAATGAATTAACAAGCTTGTAAGATGGAACAAAAATAAACTTTCTTATGTTTAAATATTATCTAATACATAGTTAATCACTTAATCATATCCAACTTAATATTAAAATGCATTTAAAAAGTTAATAATTCACAAATTATGTATAAAAGATAAAATACCTCAACAAAATATTAAGTTGGTATAGCCTTCCATTACATTGGTTTGAATCGAACCATATTTCAAAGCGCTTGTCCAGCCATAGTTGGGGTGCTTTGAATTATCTGGGAATTCTAATTTTAGGTTTTAAGTTAACTTAACTTGGTTGACAGAAAGGTTTGACTACCAAAGTAAGACGTAGTGTAATTGAGAGGAAAAGGTTGAGGAAATCTAAATTAATGATTTTAGGATTGGGGAGTCCACTCAATAGATCAAGGAACTGTGAGTTAATGCAGTTGGAATTTGTAATTCCTACCTAAAACCATTCGAGTTTCTTGACTATCCAAATTTAGTATAATGATAATGGAATATGGATCCTTTCTACTATAATATCCAATGAAATGATATTCTGAAGCCAATGGTGCATGCTATTGGGTTTCAATAAAATATTTGGAGACTAATAAATATAATTTTTATTTATTTTCATAAATTTTATCAGATAAAGTACTACAATTATGCTCATATTATTTGTAGAAAAAACATCAAAAATAACATCAAACGTATCATTGTGATCTATACTCAAGAAGAAAAACCTTCTCACTGGTACTAATTTCCAAGAGTGGGAAAGGTGCCTATGGGTTATCCTTCTCCATGAAAGGAAACTATATGGGATGGAAGAACCTTTACCAGTTGTGTCAAAAAATTAGGAGAGTGTTGTAGAGCTCTCTCTGTACAAGAAAACTCAGAATGATGCTATAGATGTTCAAGGATTCATCTTATCATCCATGTCCAATGATATCTTGATGAAATAAGAGGAAATGGATTCTCATATCATGATGTCTCACCTTCGGTATCTCTATTTAGAGAAGATGAGAAAAGAGAGGTATGGTATCTCCAATTCTTTGTTCATGACTAATCTTGGAGAGTCTCTGTTATATGGGCATCATGTAGTCAAGATTATTGGCTACATTGAGAATCTATGCATCTTAGGGATTAAATTCATGGATGATTTGTATATAGATCTCATACTTTCATCACCACCCAATGAATTATCTAGTTTTATTATGAATTATAATTTGATCAATAATGAGAAGAGTCTATCAAAACATATGGACTTGATCCTCCAAGTGGACAAGGACATGGGGCATGACAAACCCACAGTTTTTATAGTAAATAGGAAGAGGAAAGACAAGGAAAATGTTACTAAGACTTATAAACCATATAAATCCCCTGATCACCTTCTGACAAAGAAGAAGAAAATCCAAAGGCATAGAAATAAAAAGAAGGAAGTGTGTTTTTCATATGGCAAGTTAGGCCCCTAGAAGAGTAACTGCACCCAGAGGAAAGGATAAGACAAAGGTGAATTCGTTATCAAGTTTAATCCTTCTAATTATACATATTGGGTATTAGATAAAAATTTTGGTTCTCACATATATATTTAAATGTAGGAACCAAGTATATTTTAGAAAAGTTCTAGAGGAGAGGTGGATTTGTGAGCTTCCAATAGTGTTAGGCTGGCTACTCTTGTCATTAGTGACTACAACCTTTCATTGCATATGAGAATGATTTTGGTTTTACATGATTGTTATTATGTACCTAATGTTACCAAAAATAATAATTTATGTATCAAATTTAGATACATATGGCTTTATTTTTATGTTCGGAAATAAAAGTTTTTTCTTTTATAAGGAAAACATATGTTATGGTATGCCATATTTAAATAATGGTCTATATGTATTAAATTATGAAAACAAAGTGTTGGAAATTGATAGAAAAATCAAGTTCACAAGACTCATATTACACCCAACTTTGGTATCACCATCTTTGTCATGTAAACTAGAAGCGTTTGAAAAATCTCTATCAAGATATTTATTTAGACTCTTTAGAGCTAAAACCACTTGATAGATGTCTTTCTTGTTTACAAGTAAAAAAGACCATACCACCATTTGGTGAACATGGTGAAAGGTCCATAAAACTTCTATGATTGGTACACACTAATGTGTGTGGACCATTTCCAATAGAATATAGAGTTGGATACTCTTACATCTTAAATTTTACTAATGACTTGAGTAGATATGACTATATTTACTTGATGTTGTATAATTCTGAGTCCTTCGAGAAATTCATGTATTTCAAGAACGAAGTAGAGAATCAGTTTGGTAATAACATAAAGAAGCTTCGATCGGATCAAGGAAGAGAATATATTAACCAAGAGTTTATCAACTTTTTATGGGTGTTTGGGATTCTATCTCAACTCACTCAACCTTATACACCATAGTGGAATGGTGTTAGTTAAAGGAGAAACCATACCTTGTTGGACATGGTGCGATCAATGATGAGTCATGAAGATCTTCGGTTATCCTTTTGGGGATATGCATTACAAATTGTGGCATACACATTAAACTGAGTACCAACTAATGTGGATAATATAATTCCCTTCAAGCTATAGAGTGGAAAGAAATCAATTTTATCGCATGCACATGTATGGGGATATGAGGCATTTATTAAGGCCTTCTCAAGAAACAAACAAGCACCCTGAGGAATTAAGTGTATATTAATAGGGTATACTAAGGAAATAAAGGGATACTACCTATACAACCACTCAGATAATAAATTGACTATTTCAAAACAATCTGTCTTTATTGAGAGGGAGCATATCCTCAAAAAGGAAAGTAGGATAAAAATTGAATTTGATGGAGTTGATGCTCAAGATACATAGGATTTAGTACAAGAATAAGTTCCACAAGTACTCATAGAAGAAGTAGTTCCTAAAACACAAGTATTGTGTAGGAGCTCAAGAGAGGTAATGTAACTCGAGAGATATGGTTTTATAGTCACTCAGGATGGTGACTCATTATTTTTGGACAATGATGAACCTATCTTCTACAAGGAGGTAGTATAGAGATCAGAAGCTACAAGATAGCTTGAAGATATGAATTCTAAGATGGATTCCATATATCAAAACCATTTTTGGGTTTTGGTAGATGAGATAGTTTATGTAAATCTTATTGGGTAAAATGGGTATTCAAGAGGAAACTAGAAATGGAAGGTAAATTAAGTACCTATAAAGCAAGGATAGTGGCTAAAGGGATTAAACAACATCAAGGAATTGACGACAATGAAACATTTTTACCATTTTCCTTACTTATATCCATTATATTCATATTTTCCATAGTCTCTTACCATGACTATGAGATTTGGCATATGGATGTCAAAAATGCATTCTTTAATGGACACCTTCATGGAGATGTCTATATGAAACAACCAAAAGGGTTTGGGACACTAGGTGATGCCAAAAGGATTTTAAAGTTGAAGATATCCATTTATGGATTGAATTAAGCATCTAGGTAATGGAACATTTTATTTGATGAATCCTTAAAATAATTTGGTTTCATTAAAAATGAATGTGAGTCATGTGTTTAAAAACGTTTTAGTAGGAATTTAGTCGTTATCCTAGTAGTATATATTGAAGACATATTACTTATTAGAAATGACATACCAGTTTAACAATCTATTAAGGCCTGGTTGAACAAGTTATTCTCCATGAAGGACTTAGGTGAAGCAGCCTAAATTCTAGGGATCAAGATCATTTGTGATAGATCTAAGAGGATTCTTAGACTAAGAAAAAGTACATATATTGACTAGATACTAAAGGTATTTAGTATGGAACAATTTGAGAGGGGATTGGTTCCAGTGTCACATGGTTTACATATTTCTAAGAAAATGAGTCCCTATACACAATAGGATAAAGATAGAATGAGTAAGATCACATACGCTTCAGCGATAGGATCAATCATGTATGTTATGTTATATACTAGATTTGATGTTGCTTATGAATTGAGCATGGTAGGAAGATATCAATAAGATCCATGAGAATATCATTGGAATGTGGTTAAGACTATCCTTATATATCTCATAAGAACTAAAGATATGTTCCTAGTGTATGGAGGAGATGAAGAGCTTTTCATCAGAGGGATTATAGTTTTCAGAAAGATCTAAATGATCTGAGGTTGCAATGATGATATGTTTTCTATCTCAACGGATGAGTTGTGAGCTAGAGGAGTTCAAAGTAGCTGGTTGTAGATGATTCTATAGTGGAATCTGAGTACATAGAGGATTATGGTGTAGATAATGAAGCCTTCTAGATTTAATACTTTTTCTAGTAACTTTATGTGTTACCTATAATTAATAACCTTATCTCATTATATTATGATAATACTGCAGCAGTGGATCTTATAAAAGAGCCAAGGTCACATCAACAGAAAAAGCACATACTCTGGAAGTATCACCTCTTGAGGGATTTTTATAACAGTGGTGAAGTTGTAGTGAGCAGAGTGTCCATGGATGAGAATGTGGTGGACCCCTTGAAAAATGGCATATCTTAACAAAATCATTTGTATCATGTGAGACCTAGTGGACTAAAGGTCTCTAGTAGTTGGCTCTAGTGCAAGTGGGGGTCTGTTGGAGATGGTTCCATAGAAATAACTTGGTTTGTACTTTATGAAAGCTTATATTTATGGTATTGAATATTAATAAATTCCTTATCACTTCATGATTGTTCTTTTGTGTGACATTTTATGTGACAATTTCCTAAGAGTAATTGTCATAATAAAAGGTTATAGGAGATCCCTGCTATGATGAGAACCTGAAAGTTCTATGAAACTATTATTGAATATATGTTTTATATCCATATGATATCATTTGAGGGACACAAAGGATATAGGCTATCAGGGGTGAATAATCATAGGACTTTGAGGCACCTTCTAATGGTGTACTTCCTTGGTGATTTCTAATAGGATATTATGGGAATGATACCTGACAGTAGGAAGTGTCAACTAATGTTCCTATCTGTGAATGTGTGTATTGGTCCTTAGACTTTAATATTGTTATTAATTGATATTATGAGTCATGCACTTAGATATATTGACAAAAAATGTGATGACTGATATTCAGGGTGTGGTATGGTATGTTGGGTGTGTCACGAGTAATATTGTATTGATGAATAATGCGAGAAAGAAGTTATTTATTATGTTAATTAATGGAAGATAATATCTCAGGCCCATTGATGTAAATGATATACCCTAAATAAATTCATGACCATGCTGATCAATAGGAAAGTTCTATTTCTGAAAAGTCAAAGAAAGAGATATCAAGCATATAGGTTCATGGAACTGGCATGAAACCTGCTCGATTAGAGATATTGTGATAAAGGGATTATATTACATGAGTGTTCGTATGAGGTAACATGTAACTCCAACATTAAATTGTTTTTCTATGGGTGCCTTGGCATGTTTCTAGACGTTAAATTTGGAATTTAGGTAAGCTCAGATAATGACATTGAGAAAGAGGCCTAGAGGGTCACACGCTAAGTGTATCTAGTATATAAGTTAAATAATTTATTATTTAAGAAGTTGAATAAATATTTTTTCTAGTCATTTTTTAATAATTATTCATGTATTATTGATTTCATTTATTCTGTAACTAGTTATTCGAGAGAATATATTGTGGGGGAATAATTAATAAATATTGAGGAGGATTGGAAGGCCTAGTTTAATAGTCTAGGGAGAAAAAATAATATTAAATATTATTTGATTAAATAATATTTAATTATAAATCACGAGTTAAGAATATGTGAGGAAATAATAATATTTCTATTATTATTTTCCATGGGGGTTTTTCTATGATTAATGAAATAATTAAAGTCATAAAAATTATTTATTATTACCCTATTAAAATAAATTCCATGTTATATTATTCTCTCATTAGCCAAGGGAAAGCCAAGAGACTCCCATTCAATTGTGCATAATGAATTGGAGAAAACCTCTCAAGCCTAGAGAGTTCTTTATTATCCAATAATTGTCTCAATAAGGAGAGTGATCCTCCCCCACTGGATCAAGGAGAATTCTTTGTAAGTGGTTCTCCAGGAAATCGAAGGTGAATATCACAAGGGCAAGGATCTTCTGTGCTAGCACCCAGAGTGTCCTTCAATGAAATTTGGAGATGTGTGGAACACTTGTGGATCACCTCTAGAGGAATAATACACATGGATTATACAATGTAATAGTGGAGCATTTTAGATTTGTGTTCGGATGCATCAGTGAAGAAAGAATAAACCTTGGAGGTAATTATTATTTATTTTAATTAATTATAAACAATATATTTTGATTATCTCTATTGGTTATTGGTTTTTATTCCTTTATCTTATTTATTTGATTCAATTTTGTGGATCATGTCATTCATCGTCGCATATATCCTAGATTATTCATTGAGTATGGAAAAAATCAATGTTCATCACCATCTCTATCGTCATTCCAATGCACCCAGAACCTACAATTTTTTGCTATTATGGTAATATAAATACTTTTACTTCACTAAATAAGAGTGTCCACACTTTATGGGAAGTGTGTTATATTCATGTGATTTAGAAAGGACATATTATATAACACCACCACTTTGAGTTAATTATATTTTTCTTAGTGTATTTTTAATCTATGAATATGATGGGGTTAGTTCTGGTCAATTTTGGAGGTTTTTAGGTGTTTTGGAGGGCTTTATATGGGGTCACATTCAGTGCATGATTGGGGGAAAATTTTTCCATTTCTTAATAAACCATGAATAATGAAATGGGTGTATCTATGAAAGAGAATGGTTTCTATAAATTTTTGGTAAACCAAGTGGAAAATATGATGCCTTAGATATTTTTAGGTCATTGGTTTCACAAGGTTTGTGTATGATTTACTAAAATGAACAACCAAACTGTGTATCCATCTATACATATGGGTAGAGCATCATGGTTAGAACATAGTTTCCCAAACTGTGTGCAATAATAAAATACACAAAATTATATATTTAACCTGAATATCCCCCCCACCCCAACACTCATATTTTCCTTCTTTTCTAAGGAACTATATATTGAGATCATCCTTGTGTGATTTTAGTGGTAATATTCAATTATAATATCCATTATTTGGATTCATATATAATTTTTCCTATGAATCATAGGTAAGAATTCTATCTTGTAATTACTTAGAAGTTTAGATATATAATTTTCCTAGTATATAGATATTTTTGATGTATTTAGTAATTTATTATAGTTTAAAACACAAGTATATATCTTTATTTCATAAATTTAGAACATTAAATTTATTAAAAAATTAATCTGAGTAAAATGAATAATATTACAATGGAAAAATAAAAAAAATAACTAGAATAAGAAAATATGGATCATATTGATCTCCTATGATTATTTCACCCAAGAAAAACATAGTAAAAAATCTTTCATAATGTAATGTTCATTTTTTTAATTATGAATATTGAACCGTGATATAAATTGAATTAGTAGATTAATGATGTAAGTTAAAAGTATTTATAGGGAGTATAAAACCAACATGATCTATGGAATATGACTGTTAGGAATAGAAAAGTAACCATCAAAATAGTAACAAAGCCTTCAGAATAGTAAAATAATAGTTATTTATTTTTTAAAATAATAATATATTAAATTTATATCACAAGTAAATTAAATAGAAGTGGTAACATGATGAAATTGATATTTTACACAAAGAAAGCATAATTGAACTATATAGAAAACTATACATTTTTTATTTTTATTAAATTAAATTTTTATTTTAAATTTAAAATTTTGAAATAAAACATATTTTCACAAAATGTTATTATAAACACTAGATATTTTTATATCAATTATAATATAATTTTATTATATCCTATGTAATTTTTTAACAAGTCGAAAGATTGGTTTTGTCTTAAAAATTAGTATTGTTCCCTAAATATATTTTATTTACAAGTTAAATTCCTCAAATTTTGGAAATTATTTTGAAAAAAATGAATATTAGTTTTGGAATCAACATGTAAAGATTTTTTTAGGGTTAATTCTTGGTATTCTTTAGAAATAGTTGAATTTTATGTGAATAGTGAAATATGATAAAATATTATATTTTAAATTATAATTAAATGCATGATTAATTACAAAAAGGGTGATGTAATAAACCATTTTCTCAAACTAAAATGTGAAAATTTATATATATATATATATATATTATCAATAATAATCACTATCGGTATCCTTTATAAACAAATAACAAACTAATGAGTATTTTCTTAAAAAACACCCATCTCCTCACTTTATAAATTCCACAGATCTTATCCTCACACTTTATGTTCCTTACTTTGAAAATATATTCACAAATATCTCCCCAATAATCCTTCCCATGTCTAAGGATTTCTGGAATTACCAAAAGATCATTCAAAGGAGCCCTAAGTGGTAGCTTAAGAGTCTACATCTAAAGGAAGAGGTAATACTCTCAAACAAAGTCTCTTAAATTTCTTGATTCTTATGCCTCCTAAAATATTTTCAATACATGTTTTTATAAAAACATTAGTGTTTATAATATAATTAATTGTTTTTATATTCATGTAATATCTATAATATAACCTCTTTTTATCATTTCTAAAATTAAAATGTCACCCATTTTTTGTTTGGTTCAACGCCACCTTGGATGATGTGTGTCATTTTCACCACTTCCTTCATGTATTATTATAGAAACATTATTATGGTTAAATATTATTATAATAAGTATATTATAACTTATTTTACTTTTTTTATGTATTAATAATCATTTAATTAATTAAAAATAATATAGTTCATGAGTTTCTGTAAGGATGTGTAAATGGACTAGTTGTGTAACGATAACATTTGTACTAAATGAATCAACTTATGTCATAGAACCTAAATATATTTTGAAAAATTTAAAATTATGGAATGGAATTAATTTCATTTCATTTAAATTATTCTCATTTGAGAAAAAATCCATAAATATCTACAAACCCATGATTGCAGCTATGAAATGAACACCCACGAGAGTATGAATAAACATGAGGTATTAATAAAATTATTTTAAACAAACATGAATAAGAGTAATAAATCTAATATATTTTAAAAAAATTATTAATAATGTATTTAATAAATTTAATTTTATCATTCAAGAAATTAAATTATCACACAGAACGAGTCAAGGACGTGATTTAAGGTAAATTCCAAACCGCCCTCTCTTATTTCAAGTTATGTCTTTTATCTTTAAAACATGATTTATCACTCTATTATTATCATTTATTTTGATTCTACACACATATATTTCTAGTTTAAATTTCCTTTCCTTATTGGGGATATAAAATATTTTAATATTCCCTTCTCAAATTCATTCATCTAGAAAACCTGATTAAAGAGAACTTCTCTATTTCATACCACATTTCATGTACCGCTATATTAAATGATCTTATCCTTCCATGGATTCTAGAAACACTCCTTTTCACAATTTAAAACCATTTTTGGTTCATTTATCGTATTAATAAAATATAATTCTCTTATTCCATTGCAATACTTTTACCTTTTTCTTAAAACCCTCTTAAGAGATCCATTTCTAAACTTACTTTTACACTCATATTTTCAAGTCTAAAATTCAATTAAACTTAATTTTCAAGACATGAGAATCTCATTTAAGTTTCAAACATCCAAGAATAAATTTATTCCATGTTTATTGTGAATATTTATTTTATTAAATTTGACTATGCTCTAAGACCAAATTATATAACCCATTTCCTTTTTCTTGGGTTTTTATTATGGTTATTCCCTATGTTTAATATCCTTATGTGTCCCACATACGCATGTAAACATTATGAATATGAAGGTTTGTCCCTAATAGCACTATAATTCATTAGGTAATGTTTTCATCTCATGAGATATTAAGTATTGTTCACAATTATTTAGTCTAGAATATTGTGTTATTATGTCTTGGAGGTGATCCTTAAATTTTGGAATATGATGTCATGTTTTATATTGTTTCAACCTTCATTTTATAATATGATCTTATGATATCATATCTTCATTCCATAATTATTTTTTATTATTCTAATTTATGTTATCATGATATTCCTTTTGTCTCATATGTATCATTCTTACTTTGAATGTACCCTTACTGGGCTTTATATCTAATACTATTACTTATGTATATTCCCTCATTATCCTATGTATTATTAAAATATTATTGGTATTTTGAAGATCCTATCATAGGTCAAAAAAAATAATGATATATTATATGTTTATGATTTTGTATTTATGTTCCTAATATTCTAAAAACAAAGGACCTTTTGATCCTTTGTTTATGTTTTATGAAATTGTATGTTGAAAATAATGAAATAAAATGGTTATAATGTTTTTGATTATATAGTTTGTATCATAGAATGGTCTTATTATTTTTGGGCATTATGATTAGAATGAATTAGTTTAAACCCTAATAAAAAATCTATGTATAGAAAAACATCATAAATATTGGTAAATTAACTAGTTTATGGTTACTAAGTAATGACATGCATGTCTGGATACTAGTAGTTGATGTGGTTCTAGCATAGATTCACATATGGGTAGTAACTATAAAAAGGGATGGTTGAGTATTAAATAGATCTTCACTATATGTTAAATTAGCGGGCCTTAATGTACACCTTATTTGTAACTCATGGGGGATATGCTTTGATATATTCACATAATTATTATAAACCATTACGAAGGATTTAAATGTATAATAAGGGAAACCTAATAGAAAAATGATAATGGTTATCCTAGATAGAAACTACGTGATTCATATGTTAGGGTATATATTTTATTCCATCAAATTTCATTAGTTTCCATTTTTATATTCTTATTGATTCATGCATCCTCATCCCAAAATTTAATTTATTTCTTAAAATTCCTTTAAATATAAGGAATCATCTCAACACCACATGGAATGTGGATATTATTATCATCTTAATGAAATTCCTAACATAATGTGAGGATGTTCCAAGAATGATATGGAAGTACACATAAAACTAACTAAAGTTATCTGTAATAACATTAATCACATCAAATTACCTATTTCTCAAAATAAATAGAAAGTTATGGTTGAGTCCTTTATTCTACAAAACCTCTAACATTTAGTAGATATTATGATCCCCTAATCATGGATCAATGGAAAAATTACATTTAAAAGATTTTCTCTATACATTAGTGCTCTAAATAAGATAAATTCATACTAGTAGTTTATATTATAAACGGATAAGTCAGTCAATGGTGGACACATATCAAGAATAAAAATTCAAAAGAATACATTAAATCAATGGAATGTGAAGTATTCAAGAAGATATTTTTCACTAAAACTTTTCTTCACACTCTCCTAATTAACATGGAGATAGAGTTCCTTTCACTCAATAAAAATGTGGAAGAATATATTAGGTCTTATTAGGAATATTTTAAATGTTTTCATTGTCTTCCTTTGGCCTTGTCCTTGACCTCTAATTTAGTTTTTACAATTTTTTTAGTGGGATAAATCTGAGTCTTCAAAAATACATGAAAATATGAGACTTTGATAGATATAGGTAAATTGTTCATTATTCCCTTAAATTCAAGATAGGAATTAGTGATTCTTTGTGTTCTCAAAGTACTATAGATATAAAGTAAATAAAACATTTTAACTCTCGAGTATCATCGGATAATCCTCATGGATAAAAGAGAATCTAACTTCTCTTGTGTCAGAATTGTGGGAAGAAGTATATTGGAAGTTTTATCAAGTGGATAGGGAGGTTTTTCAAGTATATAAGGGAAGGGAATAAAGATAATTAATTTCAAAGGGATGTGAAGAAAACCACTAATATTAAGGAATAACATAGGGATCTAATTATTCGTTAGATTGTGTAAAAATGTTTAAACTCTAATGAACATGGGAATTTTTTAAATCACTGGTTGAATATAAGGGTTTCAAATATAATCGAAGAAAAAATCATCCAAGACCAATAGAGTAGGTATGAGCCTATGTTAAAAAAACTTTTGAGGAGGATCTTAACTATAATGTGGTAATAGGTACACTGGTTTTTCATTAATGAATATGGAATATTCTATTTCATTCTGTTTCCATGCATTTTTTTATATCATGTATGTTTAGCATAACTATTCAAACACAACCTAAAAACATGGAGGTTGAGTTATCATTGAAAATGTTAAATAAGGAAATTATTTAATCTCAAACATAGAATTCCTCTTTAGTCAATATTTGTGTGATTAATCTCCTAGAAAACCATACAATACTCACTTTAGTGAAATTTTATGATATACTAGGCATGGATTTTTTGTCTTTATATAGAGACAATGTCAATTATTATGAGAATGAAATAACTTTTCAGTTCTCAAATCTTCATCTGGTTCTATAAAAGTTTAAGTGGGAGGTATAATATTATTTGTAAAATTTTACTTAAGCATTAATATATTAGCCTCATGAGAAATCATAACTAGATCAAATGATTGAGTCAATGTAGGGGACCACTCTTGAAGAAATTACCAATATAAGGGATTATGATAATGTATTCCCCGAATGATTTCTTAATATTCCTCCTTTTCAAGAGGTCGAGTTCCTAATTGAACATATACCTAGATCTCTACCAATATTTTTGAATCCTGATATAATTACTTCCATTGAATTGGATGAACTAATGAAGCATATCTAATATAATCTGGAAAAGGGATTCATACTGCTAGGTTCTTCACCATGGGGTACACCACTCAAATTTTCTAAGAATAATGATGGGTACTTGAATCTGTTAATTTATTATCATAAACACACAAAAAAATAATGATAAAGAAAAAAATTTCCCTACCATGGATTGATGAATTTTTTATTAGGTTAATGAATAATAATACTTATATAAATTAGACCTTCGTTTTGTGTATATTAAAATAATGTTGAGGAATGAGGGTATACTCAAATATACCTTTTGTACAAGGTGTAGACACTGTGATTTCATATTAATTACCTTCAGACTCACCAATGCTCTAGTAATATTTATGGACTTGATAAATATAGTCTTACGATATAACCTTGAAAAATTGGGGTAGCATTTATAGATAATATTATCATATAATCCCAAATTAGGGAGGAACATAATTACAATTTGAGTATTGTACTAAGTAAATTTAGAAAGAATAAATTATATTATAACTTTAGAAAGTGTGAATTATTGCTACAAAAATTATCCTTCATGGTTCATGTAATCACAATTGAGGCTATATATGTGTATCCTTCAAAAAATAGAGGTGATTGAATAATTTCCTAGACCGATATCTATAATGAAAATACATATTTTCCTTGAATTAGTTATTTACTATTAGTTAATTGTGACAAAAGTTTCATAATTATCAAACCCCTAAACAATCTAACTCTGATGGGGTCATGTTTTTATGTATTGATGAATAGGAAGAGAGATTCATAGTGTTGAAGAAGAGTCCAACCATTGCTTTTTCACTCACATTTCCCACCTATGGTGAAGAATTTATGATTTATAATGATGATTTAAAGAATTTCATTAGTTGTGTTATAATGAAAAATGATAAAGTGATAGCCTATGACTCTTAGTAGTGGAATATTCATGAGAATAATTATCCAGTGCATGATATGAAGTTGACTGCATTAAACTTCACATTTAATATTTAGGGGAATTATATCTATAGTATAAATTGTGATATATATATATATATATATATATATATGGATCATAATAATATCATGTGTATATTCACAAAAAAGTTGCTCCACATGCACCAATGAATGTGGTTAGAGTTGATAAATGGTTATGTTTGTTCAATTTGATACTATCATGGGAAGGTAAATAAAGTGGTAGATGCTCCAAGTGTAAAGGATTATGAAACATTATCAATAATGATTATTGAGAGGGATAAAATCTTCTTATAAATGCAATGAATGGGCATTGGGTTCATAAAAGAAGGAACATCATCATTAGTTTCAAATAACTACTCAACCATCAATCCATGTGAAGATCAAATATGACCATAGAGATGATGTCAGCCTATAAATAAGTAAGTGAATATTTTAGATTTAAACTATGATAATTATAGAATTATATGTTTTAGAACTTGGATATATTCCTAGTCAATTTCATATTAGATGATAAATATTTTGGATGATGAATATAGTTCATACTTTTTTTTCCATCCATGGATAACTAAGATATATAAATTACTAAAGAAAAAATTCTAGCAGGATAACATAAATAGGGATATTATGAAGTTTGTATCCTAGTGTGTGATATGCTATCAAGATAATGATAAATGATAAAATTCTAAGTGTATGATGAAACTATCACCCATGCCTATTTCGAAATGGGAAAATATCACCACATATTTCATCATAGGACTCCCCATGAAATATAAACTAACCCTTTAACTTATTCATTAATAGTAAACAACGTTACAAGAATAATAAATATATTTATGAAACATAAAATGATATACATATATATAATAAAAATATTAATTAAAAACTAATAAAAATAAAACTATGATATATAATGATGAATAATTTGAGAATGAAATAAAGAAAACTAAACTAATTTTAATAAACCATTTATCATATTTGTTAAAATGTGATTTATATAAAAAAATAAAACTAAAATATCTAAAATGTAATGAAATTTAAAAAGGTAAACAAGAAATAAATATATGTTAAATATAATATTAAGGAATTATTAATGGGTTGTTTTCCTATATTCCTTCCTCACGGCCATACCCTACATCACAAACCATGTCTATAATGTGGTCATTAATATTCTCTAATAATCATTCCATAGAAGTAGGGATTTTACATAAATCATTATTTTTTTAAGTTTATCACCACTAAAATGCTATTTTTCACTTTCAAAATGATAGAACACTATATATTTGATGAATCGTGAACATAAAAAAAATTACATGTTCTTCCATGATAAAAAAACATTCTATACATTCTAATAAATTTAGATTATCTATTTTCCTACCAAATTCATCATGTATGAAACTATTGTTACCAATAATCTATTTGAAATTAAAAACTAAAACTATAAATTTAATGTAATAAATCCCATAATATTTCTCCAATAACTCTACAATATACACATGACATAGAGATTGTGTTTTTGTTTTTTCACATGAAAAATGCATTGCTTCAATGAACAAAAATACACTTCAATTATAAACTATATTTTTGTTATCCTGATATTTAATGTAATATATACAACCATTTATTTCATATCCAGACCATGTTATCACATTTAAAATTGGTTTATTCACAAACCATATTAATGTTTTTTATTTATCTAATCTACCATGGATAATCTCTTTAATACATGGAAAAACATGCTTTGTTATGGTCCATCAATATCTATGTATCTATTAGTTCGAGTAAGGATATAAAGGGGAGGGTAAATTTCTTTTTAAAATATAATTGAAATTAAAACTAATCAAGAGGAAATTAAAACAATTAAACTGATAAACTAAAATATAATATTTAAACTCATCGAAAATGTAAAATTAAAAATCAATTCAAAACACATTGATAATAGAGTTTGATAAAAATTCAATATGGATCCTTGGGTCCCCTCCTTTCAATTTCATGAGAGTTCCCATTAACCCTTGGAATTTTTGAAAGCTAATAAATCTGTTTACAAAAAATAATAACCTTTAATTTTAGTGGTTGTATCAAGAATCAATTTTACAATAGTATCCTTTTATTGGTTTTGGATAGAAACCAAATCCCTCCACTTTAAATGGTATTTTGTGCCAACCCCCTCACACTTAATGGTAGTGAGAACCCAAACTCTCACATTTAATGGTAGTGAGAACCCAAGAAAGGGAAAAATAAGAGGTTTTCTTATTTAAACCTTTGAAGAACACTCAAATTATTCCAATATTAATTTAGATAAATAAATATATGGGGATGTGTGATAATTATAAAATAGAAATATATTAGGAGAATGAATGATACAATAGGTCCCTAAAATAATCTTCAATCTAACTAGTGTCATCTAAGGGTTATACGAAGTGTATTTATATCCACTAAATCCTTTATAAATATTATATAACCATTGAGGTTTGTAAATATCCATTGTGAGGAAAATCATGGTGTAAGGGGACTCCAAAAATGGATATTTTTTCCTATTCTTGGAGACCATCGGGTATCTAGAAGGTGTTACTTTACATTTAATGGCATATAGAAAGAAAAAATGTTTTGTCTAGATCCAATCAGTTAGCTAGTGGAACCTAGATAAAACTAGTGTTCTATCTATATTCCACCATCCATCAATTGTATTATATTGGTTAGCTGCTAGTACATGTAGTTGGAGGCCATCAAGAATATTTCCCTTGTGCTCCTCAATCCGTTTATTTTTTATGATAACTACATAGTAAAATTTCTAAAACATAAAAACTAAAATCCATAAAAATAAAAAATTTATAGACACGATTTTTTTTTCTTGATCATTAAAACAACATAAGAGAGTTAGGTACAATATTTTATCCATTTTTAATGATAAAAAAATCATAAATAGTTATCAATAAAAATAGATATAATTAATTTTTCAGGAATAAAACTAAAATTGATTTTAATATTTTATAATGAAATTCAAAATATATTTTAAAAAAATTCAATTATTAAGAGAAAAATAATTTAATTACAAAACAGGTTGAAATATTTTCCCATTTGAAATTACTCACCCTTATTTTTGTTACAAAAATAATAAATAAACCATTAATTTTATCACCAAAATATTCCCACCCCCACCCCCATATGATTATCAAAAATCTATAAGGCCATAGATGCACAACATATTTGAAATCTATTTTCAAGGAAAAAATAGATTAAAACACTTTGTGTTTAGAAAAAAAATTAATTATATAATATAATAAATATATATTTTATATAAAAACAATTCCGCTCCTTCAAAAATATATGAATCATTAATATGATTTCCTTAACCCACTTTGAAATAATAAAAAATTAATGGGCATGAGATAGGGAAACAAGATTTAATATTTCATAGATATATATATATAGAAAATGCATTTAGAATTTATATAAACTATCATTAATTTTCATTCAAGAGAGAAAAAACATTAATATTTTAAAGAAATGGAGTCATGATTTCTTTATGATAAAATTTAAAAAGTTAAAAGAGCCTAACCTTTCAAAAAAGGTCCATAGAAAATTTAAAAACTACACACAATAAGGTATTTAAATTAATGATAAATATTTGAATTTTAAAAAGATTAAATTTAATTTAAAAATGATCTTTCTTTCAAAAAAAGTAAAATATAAAATGGGTTAGAACCCTCAAAATTGATGAATAGTTTTATATATATATAAAGGTCAACCAAAAACATGTAAATCATTAGATAAACAAATAATTGAAAAAAAACTCTCTTAAGATACAGAAACAAATCAAATAATTAATTCAAGATTTAAATAAAGGAGATAAATGGATCAATGTCCTCAAAAAACAGAATTGAACAAATATTTCATGATAAATCAATATATTTCATGATTTACAGTAAAGAGTATAATTCATGAAATCTCAAGCTGAAAATTAAAATAGATGAAAATAAATGGAAATTTCGAAATAAAAGGAAAGAGTTATAAGAAAACTATTCCTAACTCACGTTTAATAAAATCAAAATGACCAACCACATTGGTTTTTTTAGAATATCAGGTAATTAAAAATTCATGCTAAAAAAAATCTGCCATGTTATAACCTTTTTGGAAATTTTCTCTAAGAAATTGGTTCCTAAGGTCAATGTCCTTGATGTGTGAGTTTTGAATTTATATTTTAGGAAATAGAAATCACATTAGTTTTATCAAACTTAATTAACACATGAATATAATTTATGTCAAAATCTAAAAGAGTTTGTTTCATACAAATGATTTGGGAGGAACAAATCCCTATGAAAATATATTCCCCTTCATCTATAGAATTAGAAACAACATTTTTATTCTTACTAGTCCATGGGATAATGGATAGTTTTAGTGGTTTTCATGTCCCATTTATACTTCTCCAATATAATTGGAAACCACCAAAACCGATATCTGAAAAAACTATTAAGTTCAAAAGATATATGTTTTGGATAAAACAAACTTATATTTTTAGATCTTTTTAAATACATGAAAAATATTTTGAGATATTTTAAATGATATTACTTTATGTTGGATTGATAATGATATAAATACATAAAATAAACATGATTTTTGGCCCGGTCATAGTATGATAGGGAATACTCTCTATCATACCTCTATAAACATTATCATCCATCGGTTCACTAAATTCATACAAAGTAATCTTACAATAATTTCTCATTGGTTTACTAATCTTATTACCTTGATCTATAAAAAAATTATTGAAAATATCATTATAGTATTTTATATGGTTAAGAAATGTTCCATTCAAATTTTAAGAAATTTGAAAAACAATGATATATTTGAGTTCTCACATAAAATTCACTAAAAATTAATTACTAATTAAATTATAAAATTCATTGTAAATGGATTATCTAGTTTAACCAAAAAAATTAGTCGATATATATTAGAAAAATCCAAATATAATTTTAAATACACATTAAAAACAAGGTGGAATCATCTTTAACCGCCATAAAATCATTTTTTTTTAAATAAATTTATTTAACCATTCATATCAAGATCAAGGGGATTCTTCATCCCATAATGTTCTTCAATTATCTTTAAAACATGATTTATAAATTTATAATCCTAAAAAATTGGTGATTGTTCAATGAAAACTTTTTTGAAAATATAAACATTTTAAAAAATACTTTTATCATCCATTTGAAAAAACTTAAAATTTAAATGAGAAGTGAATTCCAAAAAGAATATAATGAATTATGGACTACAATCCTGGGTAAAGGTATCTCAATAACCACTACCTTCTTCTAGATTGTATCTTTTAGCTACAAATCGGGAACTATTACAGGTCATATTACTTTGGTTGTCCAATATTCAAAAGACCCATTTGGTTCCAATAATAAGATAATCACTATGCCTTTCACAAGATTCTAGAAATTATTCTTGGTAAATTTATTTAATTCATATTACATGGAAAGATAAAAATTTAAATCATTAAATTAACCATTAATATTTCTATGCTCTAGGTGTGACACAAAAGTATGATGTTCTACTTCATCTAAAATAGAGATACTAGTACGAGTAATGACTAGAAAATCACTGATAACATTTTCAATGGGATTTTCATTAGCCTTTATCCATACCTTCGTTAAAATTTAAGGTTATTTTTCAAATAAAATTTCTTTAAGAGACTGAGGTTCATTTTATGTCTAATTATTTTGGTCTTTCTCTTCATCATTAATTTTAGGATGTTGTTTTGAAAAATTCTCATCAAATCTGATGTGAATTGATTATTCAATAGTCTTATCCCTTTTATTGAAACCCTAATAATATTTACTTGCGTGAGAATACCCATAAAAGATAACTTCATCCAGTTTAGGGTCAAATTTACCATGTTTATTTTTGGTGTTAAGAATAAAACATTCATAACTGTACACCTTAAAATAACAAACTTTAGGTAATTTACATTTCTAAATATCATATGGGGTATTTTTAAGAATTGTTCCTATGAGTACATGTTTAATGGTATATCATATAGTATTGATCACCTAAACACAAAAATATTAAAGGGGATTGTATTAATTAATGAGAGTATGAGAAATTTCTCTCAAAGTTTAATTCCATATTTCAAAAAAATCATCTTTTTTTGGGAGTTATAGGAGTGGAAAAATAATGGTGATAACCTTGTGAAACACAAAAATCATCCAAATACTTATCTCCAAACTCTATCCCATGATTACAATAAAGGGAAATTATCCTATACGCTATTTCATTTTTAAACTTCTTTGTATATTTAATGAAGACTTTAAAAGCCTAATTTTATGTCCTAAGAGATAAAACCAAGTAAATATTGTATAATCATCAATTATTAGAATGGTGTCAGATAAACCTTCTAATGGTGCCACACTCTCCCATCTCCCTTGGATCTCCCAGCTTCTTATTCCCTTACTCTTGGGATTTTTCTTAATCTACTTTGAGTGGCTATCTTCTTTACCCCATCCCTCTCGTTGCTTCGACTTTGTGATCTGTAAGAATGTTGTGTTCTGTTTTCATTGATGTTTTCTTATATCCTTGTAATTTTCAGTTTCTTATCTTCTCCTGTTGTTTCTCTAGGCGCTTCCTCCCTAGATCTTTAGATGATGGTGGTTGTTGTGTTTGTTAGTGGATAGTGCGTAGATAGTCTCCTGATCTTGTCAATGATGATGGTTTCTCGACTTTTGTTGCAATCAGCGGTTTCTTCATCAGTGGATTTGTCGACCATTGGTGGATCACATGTGAATCCTCTTTTGATATGTTCTCCAGGGGTTACATTCCCATTCATTAATTGTGATTTCAGTCCCTGCGATTGTTTTTTGGAATTTCTTTTCTGAAACAACCTAGCTATGACCTCGGGTTCCACCTCTCCATTCCAGGTCAGTTTTGTCATGTTGATAACTATGTGGTTTTGGGCTATGTGGTTCAGCAGTCGATGCTTTTTTGGCGCTCCTTAGTCAGCTCGCCCCGATTTCTGGTCTTTGGTTTCAATCTTGTTGATGATTTCGATGTTTAGAGTCCTTGAGCGTTTAAATCACTATCATAACCTCTAATCCTTCATCTCCTCTTCTATTCGGATTTACATTGGTGGGTTCAAAGGGGTTTTGAGGTGTGGGGTTTGGTAGACAACAGGTCTTTTCATGCCTTTTGAGTTTGTTTTCCCCTATGGTGACATTTTGGTTATCTTCTTCATTCTTATTGAAACCACAATGGTTCCAATTTCTATTTCTAGTTTGGTTTATGTTCATATATTGTTTTTTAGCAGTCTTCAGTGTCGTTCACAAAAATATTGTGTCGATGGGTATGTGTTTGATGTGCTGAGCTTTGGTGATTTGGTTTCTATTTCACTAGGAGATGACGATGACAACTTGGTGATTATGGTTTACGGTGACTATGATGGACTCAAATGGGCTTCAGTGACTAACATGGCATTCGAATGAAGACCTAGATGGTGGTGATTGGATGGCTACGTCGTTGGTAGGTTTCATGATAATGGTTTCCATAAATGGTACTTCAGCTGAAGTGGGTGATCCTGGATCGTGATTGTCGTGAGTTCTATATTATCCTTTGGTTTTTTGAATTTTGAATCTTGAATTTGGGAATCCTCTATGTTTGTATCCTATTGGTTACCACTCAACCATAAAGAGAGTGCTTTGAAAATAATAAAAAAAAAACTCAATTAGTAAGATAAACCTTCTACACTAGAAACTTGGGTCAATCTAAAAAGATTTTAGTGTATATGTTTAAATTCCATATATGTTTACACTTTCGTTTTCATATATAAAAGAGTAATTTTGTTGCTTAATATGTTGTAAAATCTCAAATACAACATCATTTGGGAAATGAAATTTAAATAAGTATCATACTAAATGGTCCCAATTAAATTTAACTAATCATTGTGTGCTACAGTGAAAAATGAATGTATTCCATTTCAATGCCTCACTATATTTTTCATTAATTCATTAAAAAAAATTCTTGCAAGTTATTTCAAAAATATAATTTAAACATTTTGAAATATTAAAGAGGGAAATAAAATCTTCCCAGGGGAATCAAAAAAAATCAACCTTAATTTTAAAATGAGACTTTAAAACCATTGTCACATAATTTATTAATACTAATAAACTTATAAATCAATCCAATAAAATATATAAAGTCTTTAATAAGAGTGGAATTTTAAAAATTTATGGCACCAATATTGATGAACTTACTCATTTAGTTATCCCTAAAAGTGAAATTCCCTCTATCAAGCTTCTTAAGGTGGTTTAATTTGGTGTAATAACCACCCATACGTCTCAAGAAACCACTATCCATGTACCATGTAGCTACTTGTCCTTTTATACATTTTTACTATAAACTAATAAATGTATTAAATCTTTTGGTATAAAAAATTAGGCTCCAGTAATGGTAGATAAAATTGATTTAGGAATAGAAATTTTTTTAAAGGATTTTCTAGAAAAAAATATTTTAAGAAAGATAAATATATTTGTGACTACCATATTGGGAATTTTTTAAATATCACTTATAAAACAGGTTCCAAGTTTTCATACAATAATTGAAAATGTTATATTGGGTGTTACCTCCTATAAAATTATCCTTTTTGATATTTCTTAAGGATATTTCATTATAACCATGCATATAATTACTTTTTACATGCCTCTAGGAACCCAAAAACAAATTTATATTATTCTTACCTTTGTTTATCATGCCATGAGATTCTATAAGATCTTTAACTATAATTTATAATTTTTCAACATTGTTTCAGTCCTTTAGAAAAACTATTTAATTTTTAAATTTATTTAATTATTTTTAAACATTTCATTTTTCACCAAAAATAAATTGAATCTTATTTTTTGATTTTCATAATTTTATGAAATAAAATAATAATAAATTTGATTATCCACTTTTAGTTTATCTTTTTCATTGGTATGTTAATCCTTTTTCAAAACAACTTGATTGTATTTCTTTTTAATAACTTTAAATTTCATAGTAAATTCACAAAAACCTTATTTTAATTGATCTCAAGAATATCTAATATCTTTATAATATATATGGATATAAGTGAAAGATTAAAAGGAATAAATTAACTCTTGATTTACCACAATTTTGATTATGAGACACATTATGATTCCATCCCTTGAGTTCGATGATGATAGGGATTCATCGCTAGCACTCCAAGTTTACACGTTGATAGCCTTCTGGTTTTACTTATTCTCCCTTGTTTAGTTTTGGAGTATAGGAAACTCTAATTTTATATGAACATTTATGTTTCACTCATATAATCTTACCACTGGTTTTCTTTTCTCTTCTTTTTTCTCATGTTGTAATGACTTCTTATCCATAATTAATTTATTCACAATCTTGTAAATATGATCAATATCACCATCGCTTATGGAAGAATAATATTTATTGTATTTCAAGGTTATGGTATTCTTTAATTTACCTATTTGGATTCATTATCATAATTAATCTTCACCAAAATCTCATAGTTCTTAAGTGACCCAATGAGTTATTTTGGACGCTCTAAACCTGGACTTCTAGATTTGGTGTTATAAACACTTACTTAATATACTAGTTTTTATACCAACCATAAATTTTTAGACATAACTATCCTCTAATTACATGAATTAAAGATAATTTTGGATTACATACATTCTAAATACCTTTTAGGTTCAGATCCATAAATAATTGGTATTAAATATGAACTAGAAAACCCATGCCTTTTTCAACTAATAGAC
Source organism: Viscum album (assembly GCA_963277665.1). Taxonomy (NCBI): domain Eukaryota; kingdom Viridiplantae; phylum Streptophyta; class Magnoliopsida; order Santalales; family Viscaceae; genus Viscum; species Viscum album. Next base: position 18,319,307 of record OY728159.1, on the reverse strand, counting down.
ATTTTTCCACTATAGTAAAAACTACTTAATCCATAATAAGTATTCAACATATCCCAAAAATTCTCCAAAAAAAATTCTTATTAGACGTATCATGTGTAATTATTTTCATCATAACCTAGAGATATGGAAATATAATAAGGGGTGAGCCCAAACCCGCAGTAAGGGAAACATATAACTGAACCTTTAAAAAATATAAGCATGATATACATAATATATAATTATGTAAATAATCATAATAATGTCATAATAAACTAAATATAATAGCATTATATATCCAAGAAAATAAATGATAACATGGATATCACTAATTATTTATCTCATACTGATGGAATATATAATGGTGTACATCAAAAACATGGTTTCTAGGACTTGTGACAAGAATTTATCCAATTATGGGAAGTTTTATACACCAAGACCCAACCTTTTTGTCTCATGAGACCTATTAATGCATCAAGGGGATATATAATTATTCATCCCACATGTGTCATGATTAAGTCCAATGAATTCACTATAAGATTCAACAAGACATTTTATACCATTTCTTAAGGATCCCATTACTAAATAAAAACATAGTTACCCATATAATGAAAAATGAAAAATTTTAAGATATAATTAACCTATTTTAGTATTCAATAATAATTGAGAATATAAATACATTTACCTTTGTTAATAAATGGATTACATTATCATAACCCTTCTAGAGAAACAAGGTGGGTGGTCAAAAGATACATAGTCTAATTTCCAATAATCATCATTGTTGGGATAACAATATATGTAATTCCAATTATTTTACCCATGTCAATAAATAAACATTATTTATATGTGGACATCCTCCAATATGAATTCGTAAAATGAGATGTTAAAACTATATAGGGTAATGAGTATATAGCTAAGTCAGTTCCAGAATAATATCATCATAATAAATATAGAGAAATAAAGTGGGTGGTCGTAAAAGTAAATATCCCTAGTGAAATAATGTAAACATAGCAGGGTGTTGACATAAATGAAAAACACCCTCTCAAATAGAATACATCAAACGGTATCACAAAAGTAGGGATCAAGAATTGAACTGTTTGATATCACAAGTCAAATAATCAGAATGTTTGTATATATTAGAGTATAATGGATGGAATATAAACTAAATTAGGGTAAATTGTTTTTAAAATCATAAGTTCAATGGAAGTGAAAACTTAAATAATATTTTAGAATACATTATTGACATTGATGTAAAAAAAAATTACATGTCAATGTCAAAGATAAATTTTAAAAAGGTGGAGAGAAATATTTTGAAAACCTTTACTTTTAAAAAAAATATCTAATAATGGAACCTCGAAAATATATAAATTTATTCATGATTAAATGAAGGTATTAAGATAAAACATGTGAAAGTGAAAGGAAAACCCCTTTTATTTTTAAAATACATTTGTTTAAAACACACATTATAAGATTAGTAAAAAACATTCATTTTTTTTTAAACATAATTTTCCTAAATAGAAATATGAAATAATAAATAATTAAATGTTGGGGTGGGATAACCCAAGCATGGAAAAGAAATTTTCAAGATGAAACCCTGTAACACAAATAAATGAGATTTGAGTTACCAATATATCTAATGATAAACATACTCCATGAAGCATGAAACATTTAAAAAATGGTTTTATTTGGTAAAAAATTATACAATGAGATAATACCACAAAAAAATGGTGGAATGAACCCAACTTATATGAAATAAGTTTATGTAATTGATTATAGCTCAATAAATGAAAATTACGTTACCAAAAATGTGTACGCTTGGGGTAACACTTGAGTCAAATTACATTTGAATAAAAGAAAATGATTTTGATTAATTTATCCCATGAATTATAATTAAATAATATATATAACATTCATGGGATAGTAAATCAATATAACACTATACAAAGGAAACATGGTGCATAATCTCAATGAATCAAAATTGAGACCAAGAAAACCCTTGCAGCTTGAGTAGAACTTCAATCAAAACCCATTAAAATATAGGTATTATAATTAAACATAAAATATCATTATTAAAATAAAATTCATGAAATTATATCTCATTTAGGTAGTATATATCCTATATAAATAAAATTAGGTACATAATATCAAACATATCTCACATACCGGGAATTTGGGTTGAAAACCCTTACCTCGATCCTAATTAATTATAAACTTTTAAAAAAATTACTGAATAATTAAATTAAGTTAATTAAATACATACTCAATAACATTATTCATAAATATATCCCTTTATACTCCCCATTTATATTCATACTATAAATATAAATTTTAGATAGTATTTACGTGTTTTTAACATGGGGTGAAAGTAATCTTTATCGCTTTGAACTAGTTTCATAAAAGAGGTTTTGGTATTTATTATTTTTACAAAGTACATATTCATTAGATCATATAATAACTTTAATTGATTTTACATGTTATTTATAAATTTATATTTTCATTCCATGGTATTTTTTTCTTAAAAACCATGAATATGGAATTGGTAACTATAATGTTTTGGTGATTCTTAAAAGAAGAATTGTGTTTTCTTAATTAATTAGTTAAATGTTGACATAAAATTACCAGAAAAAAAATTATTATATATTTATATCATATTATACCATTAAATAAGTTCTCATAGTCATTCATGATATAAATTTATAGTATTGTTTGAATCGGTGGTTAAACCAACCCAATCCTGAACCTACCATGATTAATGAATGATAATGAGGTGGTTTAGTTGTAATATAATTATACTAGAAGAATAATGATCTTATTTAGTAATTAATAGTATGATATATCAAAATTTTATATATTTTTAAAGATAATATCATTTATATAAATCCATTCCCTAGAAATAATATATCATTTCCTCTTAGTTTGATCGTTCCAAATGATTCAATTAATGATAATCATTTATTGATGATATCATTAATAGATTGTAAAATTTTACATAAAAGAACTATAATGATATTATAAACATGATATTTATATTTTATTCCTATCCTCATTACCATCCATGTATGGCAGTGATGAGGAGAAAAACGAAAATCAATTATTCCATGAAGGTGGTAGTCCACACATATGTATGGTTAATGATTTCATTTCACATAAAAAATAGAAAGGATTCATATAGTTTAATATTTAAAAACAATAAAAATTATATAAATATCATAATTATTTATTAAATTATTCTTTTATATCATACTTCTATGTTGGTGAAGGAAAACGATACACGTTGCATCGTGGAGGTGGTAGTCCGCACAACACATGAATGTCGGTTTTGTTTTTCATAATAGAAAAATGGAAAAGGTTATTAATTATTATTCCCATTGAATAATAAAATTCTGAATATAAAAAACTGATTTTATTACATAGTTATTTGAAAATTATAATTGGAAAAGTAACATTGAAAATAAATAAGTTAAGTAAAAATGATTACTAACTTTGAGAACTTTGAGACTTCCTTGAATGATCCCTATAAAGTGGATGGCATGGTCTAATCTATTGTGACCAGAAGCTCAAGAAAGATTAAATTTTATATAGTTTAAGTAAAAAGGGAAGAATTTTAGGAGGAAACATAATTTTTAATATTTTTATAAAGGGGTGGTGGGAGGTCTCTTTTATAAGTGGTGAGAATGAAATTTTTTGTAAATATTTCAACTTAATATAAAGAAGCACATGTTAAACATGTCAAGTGGTTCCAAAAGTGATAAATAATTTATTTTAGGAGATATAAGTTATATAAATTACTCTTTGAATTAATTATAGATATATTTTATCATTTCTCAATCTCTTTTCCACTTGAATTAGTACTTTTATGATTTTAGGTTTTACCATGTTAACTAATTTTTACCAAAGTAAACATAATATTTATGCCTAAAAATAAAGTGGGAAATATTAGATAATTTGTACCCACTAATTATAAATTTTAAATCCATTTAAATTGATTCAATTTATAAAATTTATAATTATAATTTTTAAAATAAAAATGTAAAACGTATAAAAATATTTTGAGAAAATATTATTTTTTTATAAAATATCAAATCTAGGTTTTTATATTAAAACAAAAAAAATCAAAAGTATAAATACAATTATTAAATACAAATATGTTATTATAAGTTTGTTTCAATAATTTTAAATTCATACTCATATATGTATTAATTCCATGAATTTCATGTTATTTGTAAAAATGGTATTTTCACCTATAAATCATTTTTTAGAAAAATCCCAAAAAATCATCATAATATTATATTTTTTTTCTTAATCTGAATATGATTTTGATTTTTTAATATTAAATTTATAAAATTTTATAAATCAATATTAAAATAAAATCTCACAATATTGTCAAAAAATCATATAAAAAATAACGTTTTAAAATGTGAACTATTATTTATTCTTATTTCCCAATAATTGTTAATGAATTTTTCTTAATATATTATTAATATTATCATTATTTATTATTATTATTATTTATTCATAATTTCATCTTTTCTTGAAATAGAACACCAATTTTTATAAAATATATTTTTAAGCATAAAATAATTTTATTAATTATTTTATATATACTAATTGAATATCATTTATATTAAAAATAGCCATTGTTTTCATTATATTAATATTTTATAGAGGTTATTACTATAAATTCCTAGTAATTCAATCACTAGGTTTTAAGGTTCATACTTAATGTTTATATTTTTATCAAAATATATAATAATTTCATTTAAGTTATGTGTTGTGTGTCGAGGAAGCTATTGAACACATATGGCTCATTTAAAGGATGAAATATATTAAAATTTTGGGGTGTTACAGTCTTCCCCACTCTTAAATAAATTTATGCCTTGAAATTTGACTCATTATATCTAATTAATTTCTATAAGGAACTCATAATTAAACATATTCCACTAAATAGTCATGGGTTTATTTAGGATGTGGAGTGAGATTTATCTAAATGAAAAATTATTATTAGATATTTATAAATTGAGTTAAACCATTCCAATTTTCATATATAATAATAATATGGTAATGAGATCTAGATTCTAAATAATAACTTCCCAAAAACATTGAAAATCATTATATGATAATCAAAACACTATGGGTTTTTATTTATAACTCAATATACAATAGTTGGTGAAAACATAAATGATATGGGGAACTATAAATTTTAGAGATAAAACTCATTATATAATTTATTATTATTAGTTTCATATGTTTTTTCCTGATTTCATGGTTTTTGGTGATTATTTCCCTTATTGGCCCCTAGATTGAGACATGGAGTCACATAACTTATAATACTGTTGAAATTGAAGCAATAAATTTTTGTAGATTCTCTATTTCCCATACACTTGTGATTCTGATGAAATTCAACACCACACTTATAACATTTACCTATCCCTTTAAGTAAATATACCCATGCTTTTTCCCACATTTTTGACATATAGGAAATTGAATCTTATATCCTTCATCATCTTCATCACTTGGTCTTTCATGAGACTCCATATTTCTCTTATTTGGGTGTTTGGAACGTTGACTTTGTTCACATTTTTAATCATATTTTTTTATAGAGTTTTTGGAATAATCAAAAATTTTCTAACTTAATGTCTAATTCTGAGGGGTTATTTGTTGAGGTAGTCCCCACATTATCCCTCGCACTCATGGTTCTGTATGCTTCCATCCATTACAGAATCTAATAGTGGTTACATGAGGGATTATAATTAAAAATTAATTATTATAAATAACTATTGGAAAATTTAACCTCAATATGTCTTAGTTTATAATACTAGTATGTTAGCCAATAGTTTTTATAAATAAACTTGTATCAAGATCAGTTTAACCTATATCACTATCAATTTAACCGATATCATTCTTGGTTCAACATTGATTAATTTGAGATGGGTTATATCATAAATCTAAACATAATTCTCAAAATAGTGATCCTAAATTACCATTATATTTCTTTAAATTTTATAAACCTAAAAATCACTATAATTTATCATCTTAAAATACAACTTATCCTTTAACCAGGAAATCCCATGTTAATTAATACGTACCAAAACATATGAATATATACATATCAATATATTTTTTCCATGGTCACTTTCTTATTATGTTATCTAACATAAACATATTTAAATCCCTCATAATTTTTCATAAAGAGAATTTGATTGACCAAGGAAAATCCCTCAGGTGTGCCAAACTAGGTTTATAGTTAGGCAAATTTTTCATACACTAAGTGACAATCGAGCAAATACCTAATACACTTTTTAGGGTTATTACCCAAAGGTACATATGTAACACCCCGACCCCAGTTACCCAGAGTCGGTGCATTAATTACATAACATTGGCATGATCACAAGAAAGATCAAATCTCGAAAGACCGATTGGTTTAGTAGCCTTGGAAACACTAGATATATTCATAAGTTTTACATTACATCATAAAATGAAAAACTACTACAACAACATAATGTTTCCACAGTCCACACTATAATCCCCTCATAATATCCCTACAGGTCATTCATAACTTACATCTTCACTTCCTGTGAAAAATAAAACATAGAAAAGGGGTGAGCTCAAATGCCCAGTAAGGATAACAATATAGCGGAAACTTTCATCAATAAGAATAAACATTTAAGGAAATGTATAACTAAAACAAAAGCCTTTTAAACATGAACTTTCAACATGGTATGGCATAAATAAAATGAAATAATGCCATTTACTTATTCACATGGATATTCTACTAATCGAATAATCACATGCAAAAATCAATAACCACTTTCATAATGTTGGAATGCATAATGCCAGACTATCATAACCACATAGCCAAGGCCTCGTGCCAAGACTACAAATAAGATTTTGTCAAGGCCTTGTGCCAAGACACTAGTTTGTCTCATGAGACCTACCGATGCATCGAGGAGCTATAGCGGGCTCCACCCGTCACTTATTAAGTCCAATGCATTCCCATATGAAAAGGTTTAAACATAACATAAACATTCGTATTAAAACTAGCATACGAAATGTCAATACTTTCACCATAAACTATGAATGGTATAAAAATAGCACATCCACAATCAAACATATCACAAAACCTTCAATACAATATAGAAGTTTTGTACCATAATAAATCAACTTCAAATAATCTTAAAATCCATCAAAGGATGTTGACATAGGTGAAATCAAAATTCTTTTTAAAGAAATATATCCTTTTATTTTGAAATCATTTAAGATCCATATAAAATAAAACATTTTCTTTGAAAATATTCTTATAAGCTTGTAAGGAAAGCTTTGACGATTTTATAGCGGCGGAAAATAACCGCACCCGCCGTATAAGTTAAAAAACATTCTTATCTTAATTCTGTCGAAAAGGTTAAAATGGACCTTATTTTGAAAACGACGTAAATATTCCTTTATAAACCTCTTACAAAAAGTCAAACAAGGGTATAAATTAATTTAACCCATATTCTTGTAAATAATAAATATGTTCTGAAATACATTTCGAAGAAACATGGATGTGGATGATAAAGAAATCCCAGTAGATTATTACGTATAAACAACCTCGGATAATGAAGAGATTGTGAAATAACCCTTACCTTGTACTTTTCCTTTGTTGGGGTAGGTTAACCTCCTGTATAATGGTGAAATAATTGTTATTAAATTATACAAGAATCATATACATTAATATGATATCATATATGATCTTTTAACATTGCTTTATTAATAATATCTTAGTATTATCGTTGTTTCGGGTGATAATCGATTCGTTCTTCTTAAATGTTTGGTTACGTAAGACATGTTTGTAATGGACAGATTATATCTTATTCATAATCAGAATGATATTAACATTATTTTTAACCCTAAAATGAGAATAATACTTGAATGGATATGATGGAGAATGAATCTTATCGCGTTCGTGGAGACGGTAGTCCGTACGTACGCACGAACGCTACTTCCATTTGATTTTCATTTTAAAAGAATCAAATCCAAATGATACATAGGTATATTACTATTCCAGTATAATATTTTATATATGTTACTTAAGTTCATTAACACCATCCTTTATACGTTCCATGTGTGGTATGAACGAGTCATATCATTTTAAGGGGGCGGTAGTCCGCACTTCCTCAAATAAAATTATCGTATGTATATACAACATGAAACGAATAATGGTATGAAATAAAATGTAATTACAGAAGCTTATATATAAAATATATATCATTAATATCATATTTAATTACAGTGCCATCATAATGGCCACCATGAGAGGCGGTAATATGTTTTTGAACAATCATCGTTTCGTGAGGCGTTAGTTTGCCATCCACAGAAACATTATGTTCATCATCCATTAGATGGAGTTGTGTGTATGTGTAGTTTGAATAAATCTTATAACAACATCCTAGTATATTTAGGATACTGGTGTTGTTACAAAATAAGGGAAATAAAAAGAGTTTGGGGGTTGAAGAAGCAAAATAAATGAAAATAATTTAAGAGAAATCGTTACCTTTAATTTAGGTAACTCACTTTGGTTGGAACCAAAGGACTTGTTGAAATGCTTTCTGCCTAAGAGGGAAGCTTCAAGGAGGAGTAGAGGGATGTGGGGAGCTTAGTTTGGCAGAGTTTGGACGAGCCAAGTGTCTTGAGAGGTGTGAGGAAAAGAGAAGGAGGAGTGCCCTTTTATAAGAGGGGTGAGGGGCACCTTTGGAAAAGCTAGAAATATTAATTTATAATAAATTCATATTCGGTTTCCAAAGGCTCCAAAGTTTACTATTCAAAGGATGAGGTGGGGATAGGTCGAAAACAACTCATCCAATAGAATTTAGACAGGTTTGGGTACTTATATTAACCTTATCTTTAAGTATTAACTCTAAGTTAATTAGTTTCACTTTTACAATGTCTCTTTGTATTTTTATATAATATGGTTAATAAACTTACTATATACATCCAAGCGACCCCCAAGTGGTCCATTAATGATTAACCTATCATAATATAAGTCTCTTGGCCGAACCTTAGATTTTTAGGAATTTAATATCAATTAATAATATAATATTTGTTTTAAGAACTCTTTTATGTCAATTTTGACACTATTCAATAGTTGATTTTTGTGAAACTCATAACAGATTGATTACTTCGAAAAAATTCAATTAAATCAATACTAATATATCATAGTATCCTAGAAAATTAGTTTAATTCATTAAAAGTTTCATATTATATTTATTTGGGTATTTATAATATCAATTATTTTAATGTTTTACTATTATAGTAATTACTGCATCATCATTGTGTCATAAATAAAATAAATTATTTAATGTCTAAAAATTATAAATAAAATATAATTATGTAGGAAATCGTTTTATCTTTCTAATGAATATTTATAATCGAAAATCCAACATGTATAACCCTATGTAAAAATTGTTCTTCTAAAAGATGTAAGCTTATGCCATTTTCATTTTTATTTTAGCTTTATTAATATAATGTGTCATTATCACTTACAAGTGGATCCATGGGGTCCCCAAATAGACCCAAAGATGACCATGGTCGACCATGTATCATCCAATAGGGTTAAGACACGTTTTAGGGTAATTTAGTATTATTATAATATTATTTTTTAACCCTTATTTACCGGATTTACCCTTAACCATGGTAAATAAAATATTTACCGCAGTAATTATTCAAAATGTCTAAAAATAAAAGTTACCTATTTACACAATTTGAACATCCTGATTCCAAATATGGAATCCATTTTCCTAAATTCAAAACACAGAAGTGGCAGAAATTAATTTAAAATTAATTCCCGCTGTCAAAACAAAAAGCGTGTTTTTAAGAGATAATAACTATCAAAAGATTGACACTTGTTTATGTTCGGTTTAATTGTAAAATTATGTCCAATGACCAACATTATATTAAATGGTAAAAATATATTCTAAATATACTTTAAAACTACTAAAATTCATAATTTATCACTATTAATTATTTTGATTAAAAAAGTTGTTTTTAATTAAAATTTAGTAATTTTCACTATTCATCAAAATATGAAAGTTATCCGAAATGTACCAAAATTTCACCTTAGGCTAAATTTGATATTCCGAATCCAAAAATGAAGTCCATTTTGAAATATAAAATATATATAATTTCAAAAAGTAGGTATTACTATTCATAACGGCTAGTTTGATTGGTTATGGTGTTTTAGAACTCGAAGTTGCGTACAACACACGCTACTGTATTATTCAAAGGAAAGCGTACCGTGGAAGCTTGGGATGTTTCATTTTAAATTTTTTGATGTCCCCATTTAGTCAAACAGTTTAAAATATTGTATTTAAAAAGGGTTCACTATTAAAGTTGATAAAAGTGCAATACTGAAAATGAATTTGTTCTTGCATTATATCTAAGAAACTCATAATATGGATTCTAAAATTATAAGGATTATATAAACATTAAAATTTATCTAATACTATTCATAACCTCTTTTGAACGGCTTGTTTGGTAAGTCATGGTGTGCTTGAACTTGGTGTTGCATGTAGTGAAAGTTATTGAATTATTTTGAAGAAATAACACACTATGAAATCTTGGGGTGTTACATTCTCCCCTCCTTCAATAAATTGCGTCCTCGCAATTTGAAATTGTTCTTCGAAAATAAAAGGTTGAAAATAGATAATATATTTGTGGGAAAACCCACATCGGAAATTGGGTTACTAAAATTTAGTCTTAATATGAGGAAAATAGAAATGAAAGGGTCACCACCAAATTATGATCTCGATTAGGAGAACATTGGTGGCAATTTGAGACATATAATTGGAGGAAAAACGTAAATATTTATAGGTAGTGATTGAGGTCATCAATCACAAACAAGTATAAAATTGAGGTCCTTAAATTCATCAATCTATGATGATTTGAAATACCATCGGTTCAACAAAACATAGGGTATTAGGATAACACATTTTTGAAGTTTCAAAATATCTTAGTTGAAATCCCACATCGAAAAATGAATTAATGAGGCCTCTATTTAAAATAAAGAGTCGAAAGTATGAAGATTACCGAAAATAACACATACTAGGGTTCCATGTAGTAAAATATGGATATGGAAGAAAAATCTAACCATCAATTATCTGATGGAGAGTGGTAGAGAACATGGCTATGAAAAGGCCAACAATCCCAAAGCCATAAATTAGTGATGATTTAAGGTACCATCTAGGAAAACATTTTTGTTCTAAGTTGCTTTTCTTAATATTGAGGAATTTATTTATGAGATTGGCTAAGATCATAAGGAGATATACTTACTTTATAATTAGTGTTTTATCCATTAATAAATTTCTACCACAAACTCATCTTTCACTCTAAAAGATAATAGAATGTAAAAAAAATTCTATTTACACTATTCATATAGGGTTCCAAAATAAAAGAATTTATAATTCATCTAAAAGATCTTTTAATAAATACTACATTATTTAATCCAGGACATCTCGTGGGCCAGTGGTAGGTGATACACCCTTGTCGCCCTTCGGTTGCAGGTTCAAGTCTCGCAGCCTTGCCGGACGCGATGGGTTGCCGCCCGACCTCCGGGTTGTCCTTTTATGGCAATCCAAAATAATCCAAACAAGAACTATCCAAAATAATTCTATCCAAACTCACAGTCCAACATTTATAAGGAAGATAAACATAATGTAGATCCTTTTTAACCTGTAATAGCATATGAATACCTTCATCATGTATTCTTTTAATACACTGAAACATCCTGAATAACCATATTTTTTATTGATTACATTCATGCTCCCTTATTCCATATTGAATGTTGGATATACTTCATCAATCCAAAAATGTTTTAAACCCCAACAATGATGGAATATACAAATCATTAATCAGTTCCAAGGTAGTCAAGAATATCCAATATGATTTTTCCAAAATAATCATGTATTATTCGAAAATCACTACCTCGGTATCAGAACTATATTATGGTTTATCATTCTCTCAACCATATATTTTCCAAAAATTTATCCTGCTATTGAGTCACTTTTCTTTGTTCCACACAATCTCAAGTCCTTAATGAAATAGTACTGCAGTACAATCCTTATATACTCCATAATCATTATAACAAGTACATTGTTGATACAACACTCAATTGACATAATCAACATAAGAACTCTAATCATTCCTCTTCATCTGTGGTAGTATCATAACTTGATTATAATCCAATAACATCATTTGAGGCATAGTCTGATGACTGGGACATAGGTTCGCGTAGTGTCCAAACTCCTTGAAAATGAAGCATTGTACATTTGAAACCATTTTCTTACCCTTGCAGTCACGTACTTTGTGCCCTTTTCCTCCACACTTATAACAAACTCACATTCCTTTCAGGCAAGTTCCAGGGTGTTTCTTTCCACAGTTACCACATATGGGAAAATTCTTCTTTTCCCTCTTCCCTTTATCCATCTTTCTCTCTTCCATCCTTTTCTTCTCTTGCTTCCCTTCAAATCCATAGGACTCAGTAAACTCTTTACTTATCTTATCAACACATGATATTATTTCTTCATATGATGATAATACATGGGAGACTATTTCTCTTATAAATTCTAGCTTAAGACCATGAAAGATATGATCCTTCCTTCTCTTTGGATCATGTGCATTTCTGGAGTTCTCATTCCTTCTACTGGGCGCCATTTCTAAACAATGGAATACACTAGATCAGTTTATGAATCAAAATACATAATCCCATACATATAAAACACTTAACATAAATTGAACTATTTATGGATATAATCCATAATCATAAAAATGTTTTCTTTGAGGAAGTATATACTCATAAACCCTTCATAATGATTTGTAAAGAAAATGAGAGTTATCCTAAGCATATCCCCCGGGAGTGTCGTAACCAAGAGTGCAGCAAGGCCCGTTGTCGTGCACCAGTTCCCGTTCGAGTCTAGCTCAAAGCGGTGTTTTCGGGTTTTACCCCTAGGTACATCTGTGCCAGAGCCGCCTCTACCTGCTCGTATCCAGACAGGGATGTATTGCTCGGAAAACTCACAAAATCTCTACAATACCAAAATTCTAGGAAGTTCTTCTATACTAATCCTCAAAGTTCATCTTAGGTATACGTGCTCTAATCAGAGTTTATCTAAATCTAGCTTCCAAGGTTTGTACTAAACTTCCTCTGATACCAACTGTAACGCCCCGACCCCAGTTACCCAGAGTCGGTGCATTAATTACATAACATTGGCATGATCACAAGAAAGATCAAATCTCGAAAGACCGATTGGTTTAGTAGCCTTGGAAACACTAGATATATTCATAAGTTTTACATTACATCATAAAATGAAAAACTACTACAACAACATAATGTTTCCACAGTCCACACTATAATCCCCTCATAATATCCCTGCAGGTCATTCATAACTTACATCTTCACTTCTTGTGAAAAATAAAACATAGAAAAGGGGTGAGCTCAAATGCCCAGTAAGGATAACAATATAGCGGAAACTTTCATCAATAAGAATAAACATTTAAGGAAATGTATAACTAAAACAAAAGCCTTTTAAACATGAACTTTCAACATGGTATGGCATAAATAAAATGAAATAATTCCATTTACTTATTCACATGGATATTCTACTAATCGAATAATCACATGCAAAAATCAATAACCACTTTCATAATGTTGGAATGCATAATGCCAGACTATCATAACCACATAGCCAAGGCCTCGTGCCAAGACTACAAATAAGATTTTGTCAAGGCCTTGTTCCAAGACACTAGTTTGTCTCATGAGACCTACCGATGCATCGAGGAGCTATAGCGGGCTCCACCCGTCACTTATTAAGTCCAATGCATTCCCATATGAAAAGGTTTAAACATAACATAAACATTCGTATTAAAACTAGCATACGAAATGTCAATACTTTCACCATAAACTATGAATGGTATAAAAATAGCACATCCACAATCAAACATATCACAAAACCTTCAATACAATATAGAAGTTTTGTACCATAATAAATCAACTTCAAATAATCTTAAAATCCATCAAAGGATGTTGACATAGGTGAAATCAAAATTCTTTTTAAAGAAATATATCCTTTTATTTTGAAATCATTTAAGATCCATATAAAATAAAACATTTTCTTTGAAAATATTCTTATAAGATTGTAAGGAAAGCTTTGACGATTTTATAACGGCGGAAAATAACCGCACCCGCCGTATAAGTTAAAAAAAACATTCTTATCTTAATTCTGTCGAAAAGGTTAAAAAGGACCTTGTTTTGAAAACGACGTAAAGATTCCTTTATAAACCTCTTACAAAAAGTCAAACAAGGGTATAAATTAATTTAACCCATATTCTTGTAAATAATAAATATGTTCTGAAATACATTTCGAAGAAACATGGATGTGGATGATAAAGAAATCCCAGTAGATTATTACATATAAACAACCTCGGATAATGAAGAGATTGTGAAATAACCCTTACCTTGTACTTTTCCTTTGTTGGGGTAGGTTAACCTCCTGTATAATGGTGAAATAATTGTTATTAAATTATACAAGAATCATATACATTAATATGATATCATATATGATCTTTTAACATTGCTTTATTAATAATATCTTAGTATTATCGTCGTTTCGGGTGATAATCGATTCGTTCTTCTTAAATGTTTGGTTACGTAAGACATGTTTGAAATGGATAGATTATATCTTATTCATAATCAGAATGATATTAACATTATTTTTAACCCTAAAATGAGAATAATACTTGAATGGATATGATGGAGAATGAATCTTATCGCGTTCGTGGAGACGGTAGTCCGTACGTACGCACGAACGCTACTTCCATTTGATTTTCATTTTAAAAGAATCAAATCCAAATGATACATAGGTATATTACTATTCCAGTATAATATTTTATATATGTTACTTAAGTTCATTAACACCATCCTTTATACGTTTCATGTGTGGTATGAACGATTCATATCATTTTAAGGGGGCGGTAGTCCGCACTTCCTCAAATGAAATTATTGTATGTATATACAACATGAAACGAATAATGGTATGAAATAAAATGGAATTACAGAAGCTTATATATAAAATATATATCATTAATATCATATTTAATTACAGTGCCATCATAATGGCCACCATGAGAGGCGGTAAGATGTTTTTGAACAATCATCGTTTCGTGAGGCGTTAGTTTTCCATCCACAGAAACATTATGTTCATCATCCATTAGATGGAGTTGTGTGTATGTGTAGTTTGAATAAATCTTATAACTACATCCTAGTATATTGAGGATACTGGTGTTGTTACAAAATAAGGGAAATAAAAAGAGTTTGGGGGTTGAAGAAGCAAAATAAATGAAAATAATTTAAGAGAAATCGTTACCTTTAATTTAGGTAACTCACTTTGGTTGGAACCAAAGGACTTGTTGAAATGCTTTCTTCCTAAGAGGGAAGCTTCAAGGAGGAGGAGAGGGATGTGGGGAGCTTAGTTGGGCAGAGTTTGGACGAGCCAAGTGGCTTGAGAGGTGTGAGGAAAAGAGAAGGAGGAGTGCCCTTTTATAAGAGGGGTGAGGGGCACCTTTGGAAAAGCTAGAAATATTAATTTATAATAAATTCATATTCGGTTTCCAAAGGCTCCAAAGTTTACTATTCAAAGGATGAGGTGGGGATAGGTCGAAAACAACTCATCCAATAGAATTTAGACAGGTTTGGGTACTTATATTAACCTTATCTTTAAGTATTAACTCTAAGTTAATTAGTTTCACTTTTACAATGTCTCTTTGTATTTTTATATAATATGGTTAATAAACTTACTATATACATCCAAGAGACCCCCAAGTGGTCCATTAATGATTAACATATCATAATACAAGTCTCTTGGCCGAACCTTAGATTTTTAGGAATTTAATATCAATTAATAATATAATATTTGTTTTAAGAACTCTTTTATGTCAATTTTGACACTATTCAATAGTTGATTTTTGTGAAACTCATAACAGATTGATTACTTCGAAAAAATTCAATTAAATCAATCCTAATATATCATATTATCCTATAAAAGTAGTTTAATTCATTAAAAGTGTCATATTATATTTATTTGGGTATTTATAATATCAATTATTTTAATTTTTCACTATTATAGTAATTACTGCATCATCATTGTATCATAAATAAAATAAATTATTTAATGTCTAAAAATTATAAATAAAATATCATTATGTAGGACATCTTTTTATCTTTCTAATGAATATTTATAATCGAAAATCCAACATGTATAACCCTATGTAAAAATTGTTCTTCTAAAAGATGTAAGCTTATGTCATTTTCATTTTTATTTTAGCTTTATTAATATAATGTGTCATTATCACTTACAAGTGGATCCATGGGGTCCCCAAATAGACCCAAAGATGCCCATGGTCTACCATGTATCATCCAATAGGGTTAAGACACGTTTTAGGGTAATTTAGTATTATTATAATATTATTTTTTAACCCTTATTTACCGGATTTACCCTTAACCATGGTAAATAAAATATTTACCGCAGTAATTATTCAAAATGTCTAAAAATAAAAGTTACCTATTTACACAATTTGAACATCCTGATTCCAAATATGGAATCCATTTTCCTAAATTCAAAACACAGAAGTGGCAGAAATTAATTTAAAATTAATTCCCGCTGTCAAAACAAAAAAGCGTGTTTTTAAGAGATAATAACTATCAAAAGATTGACACTTGTTTATGTTCGGTTTAATTGTAAAATTATGTCCAATGACCAACATTATATTAAATGGTAAAAATATATTATAAATATACTTTAAAACTACTAAAATTCATAATTTATCACTATTAATTATTTTGATTAAAAAAGTTGTTTTTAATTAAAATTTAGTAATTTTCACTATTCATCAAAATATGAAAGTTATCCGAAATGTACCAAAATTTGACCTTAGGCTAAATTTGATATTCCGAATCCAAAAATGAAGTCCATTTTGAAATATAAAATATATATAATTTCAAAAAGTAGGTATTACTATTCATAACGGCTAGTTTGATTGGTTATGGTGTTTTAGAACTCGAAGTTGCGTACAACACACGCTACTGTATTATTCAAAGGAAAGCGTACCGTGGAAGCTTGGGATGTTTCATTTTAAATTTTTTGATGTCCCCATTTAGTCAAAAAGTTTAAAATATTGTATTTAAAAAGGGTTCACTATTAAAGTTGATAAAAGTGCAATACTGAAAATGAATTTGTTCTTGCATTATATCTAAGAAACTCATAATATGGATTCTAAAATTATAAGGATTATATAAACATTAAAATTTATCTAATACTATTCATAACCTCTTTTGAACGGCTTGTTTGGTAAGTCATGGTGTGCTTGAACTTGGTGTTTCATGTAGTGAAAGTTATTGAATTATTTTGAAGAAATAACACACTATGAAATCTTGGGGTGTTACAACATATGTTCTAGAGCATGCATACACTTGTAGTATCCATACAGGGATGTAATTCCTATGAGAATCACACAATATATACTTTACCAAAACATAAAGATATAATCCTATACGTATAATTATTTCTTACAATTATCCCTAGGGTTTTCACTGATGTTCTATTATCCTAATACCCATATAAAATGTGCATTATTAACTTAATGATAAATCTTGTACTATCCTAAACTTATAAACACTTAAATTATCCAAAAACCCTAATCATCAAGGTTATCTAAACTAGACACCGACATCAACTGTGATGCCCTGGACTCACACTCCATGATCTAGTTCTATAAACACCTAATTTACATACTATCTTCGATAAAATTTATAGATTCAAAGACATAACTATCCAATAATTACATTAATTAAATAATATGTTTCATTGAATAAATTCCCAATACCTTTTAGGTTTAGAGAATTGGGGAATTAGGACAAAGTATAAACTATAAAAACCCATTTATTTCATAACTAATTGAAATTATTTGTACTATATATGAAACTACCTAATCCATAATAAGTATTTAACATCTCCTGAAAATTCTCCACAAATTTATCCTATTAGACATATCATGTGTAATAATTTTTTTCATAACCTAGGGAAATGGAAACATGATAATGGGTGAGATCAAATCCTCAGTAAGGGAAACATATAACTGAATCTATCAAAAACATAATCATGGTATACATAATATGATAGGATTAAATAATCCAAATAATACTATAATAAAATGAAACTAATAGCATGTTATATCAATGAAAATAAATGAAACATGGATAAAAAAATTACTAATCTCATACTGATGGAATTATTAATTTTTAATATCAAAAATAGGATGTAAAGTCCTTATTCCAAGGAAATATCCTTTTATAGGAAGATGTATACAAAAAAACCCAATTGTTTTATTTCATGAGATGGTTCAATGAATCTAGGGGATATATAATTCTAAGCCCCACCTGTCACCTGGTTATTTCTAATGCATTCACCATAAGAATCAATAAGACTTTTTATGCCATTATTTGAGGAACCTATTACTAAATAAATGAAACGATATCCATATAATTAAATATAATAAATGTTAATATATAATCAACCTATGTTATCTATCAATAATAATTAAGAATGTTAATCCATTTCCCCATGTTAATGATGTGATAACATGATCATAGCCCATCCAGATAAAGAATATGGATAGTCAAACAATAAAAATTCAACTTTCCAATAATTATCTATATTGGAATAAAAATATATAGAATTCCAATAATTTTTCCCATGTTAATAAATAAATATTATTTTTATGTGAAAATACACTAATATGAATTTGAAAAATGATATGTTCACAACATATCAATTAATGAGCTTATGGTTAAGTAAGTGATAGAATAAAGTGATCATAAGTATTATATAGAAAAAAAGTATATGGTTTCAAAATAACATATCCCTAGAGAAACAAAGGAATCATAGTATGGTGTTGACATAAATGAAAAAACAACATTGTTAAAAGAATTCTTTGAATGATATCACAAAATAGGGGATAAAGAATCAAATTGTTTGATATATAAATTTCAATACCCTAAATGATAATATATATATATATATATATTAGAGGATAAATCATAAAATATAAACCAAATTATGATAAATCCTTTTTAAAATGATATTGGAAATTAAAGATAAAACTTAAAATATCTTTAGAGAATATTTTTAACATTGATGTAAATAAATATATACATGATGATTTAAAAGGTATATTTTGAAAAGGTGACATGAAACCATCTGAAAAAATAATAATTTTAAAAATAATCTACAATAATGGATCCTTGAAATGAAATAAATTTTATCTTGGGTAAATGAGGAGAGATGAAAAAACTTGTGAAAGTGAAAGGAAACCACCTTTTTATTATTTTCAAAACACCATTGATTAAAAATATAATTTTAAAAAGATTAAAAACATTAATTTTTATTAAAAAAATCATTTTATGAGAGGGGTTATAAAATAACATATAATAAAAAGGTAGGGTATAACTCAATAATTTAAAAGCAATGTTTAAGATAAAACATTATAACTCAAAGAAATGAGATTTAAATTATCAATATCCCTTACTAGAAACATACACCATGAAGCGTGGAATATTTTAAAGGGGGTTTATGAGGTAAAAATGTATACAATGAGATAATACCACAAAATAAAATCAAAGGTAAAAATGTACCTAACTTATACGATGTAAGATAAAGTGAAAAATTATAAGTCAATGAATGAAATGTTAGCTACCAAAAACTCTTACGACTAGGGTAACACATGGGTCAAAAGACATTTGAAGAAAATAACATGATTTGAATAATTTTATCCAATTAATTATAGGGAAATAATATATATAACATTTAGGGGATAGTAAATTAATAGAAACCCATATGAAGTAAACATGATGTATAATATGAAACATGTCTCAAAGAATCTGAATTGAGACGAAGAAAACCTTACGGCATGAGAAACACATTAATCAAAACCCCTAAAAATAGAGTCCTTCTAATTGAACATAAAATAACATTATTAAAAGATATTTAATTATATTATATCTCATATAATTAGTATATAAACTACATAAATTAAATTATGTTCATAATACCAATCATGTCTTTAAGAGATGAATTTGAGACGAAAACCATTACCTTGGTCCTGATTCGTACATAACAGACACCAAAATTATTGAATAATTAAATTAATTAAATAAATACACACATAAAAACAATATTAATAACTATAAATCTTCATACTACCCATTTACAGTAATTCTATATATATAAATATTAGATAGTTTTTAATTATTTTCAACACCATGTGTAAGTAATCTTTATCGCTTTGAAATAGTTTCATAAAAGTGTCTTTGGTATTTATTCTTTTTCCAAAGTCACTCACTAATAGATAATATATGGAACAAGAATATATTTTCTATGATAATTATAAAGGTAAAATTTAATTCCATAGTACTTTTTGTTACAAACCATGAATAATGAAAATAGAGATGGTCATGTTTCAGTTATTCTTAATGAACGAAATGGGATTTATTAATTAATGAGTTAAATATTCATATGACCTTACCAAAAAAACATTATTTGAATATTTTTATCATATTGTAATAGTAAATAATTAATCATAATTAATATAGATATAAATTCATAGTATGTTTCAAGTAGGTGATTAAACTAACCAAAACATGAACCTACCATGATTAATGGATGTTTATGAGGAGGTTTAGTTATAAAATTATTATAACAGAAGAATAATGATATTATTTGGTTCTTAATATTGTGATTTATAATAATTTTAAATAATTATAAATATAATATAATTTATATAAATCCATTACTTAGAAATAAGAGATCTTTTCCTCTTAGTTTTCTTGTTTTAAATGATTGAATTAATGATAATAATTTACTGATCATATCATTAATATGTTCTATATTATTTTAAAAACAAAAACATAATGATATTATAAAAATAATATTTATGTTTTATAATCATGATCATGATCAACTATGTAAGGTGGTGTTGAAAATAAAATGAAAATTAATTGTTTTATGTATGCGGTAGTCCACACATACATATGGTTGATGATTTAATTTTTCATATAATGAGAGAAATGTGTAATGTGGTTTAATGTTTAAGAATAATAAAAAATATAGAATTATCATAATTAGTAATTAAATTTTACTTTTATATTATCCTTGTAAGGTGGTGAAGGAAAATAAAACATGTTGCGTCATGAAGCCAGTAATATCCACAATACAAGTATAATGATTTTTTTTCTTAATAGAAATGGGAAATCATGATTAATGAATATTTACATATAATAATAACTTTAATTATATAAAAATATGTATTTTATTAAATAGTTATTTTAAAATTATAATGGGAAAATAAAAATACAAAAAAAATAAGTCAAGAAAAAATGAATCTCATGTTGATCGCTTTAAGATTTCCTTAGAAGATCCCTTGGGAATTGATGGCATATGATAATATATTTTTACCAAAATCTAAAATATAATGGAGTATTATTATAGAGTAAGGAAAAAGTATATTTTAAGGAC
This sequence comes from Viscum album, assembly GCA_963277665.1. Classification (NCBI taxonomy): domain Eukaryota; kingdom Viridiplantae; phylum Streptophyta; class Magnoliopsida; order Santalales; family Viscaceae; genus Viscum; species Viscum album. Next base: position 18,297,738 of record OY728159.1, on the reverse strand, counting down.
AAAACCTTATTTTTATGAGTTCCTTTATGGGGTGATGAGAGGCCCATTTTATAAGTGGTGAGAATGAATTTTTTGTAAATATTTCAACAAAATATAAATGGGTCTCATGTTAAACATGTATTGTGTATTATAAATTGAGAAATGATTTATTAGGGTAGAGATAAGGTTTAGAAAACCTCATTAACTCAATCATATTTATTTTTTATCATGTTTGAAGCCTTATTTCCCTTGAATTATTACTTTAATCATTTTAGCTTTTCCCACAGTAACTAGTTTTCACCTAAGGTAACATAATCTTTATTCCTACAAATAAAGTTTTCTTTATTAGATAATTTGGACCTGACTATTTTAAATTTTACATAAATTTCATTTGAGTCAATTTATAAAATTGATAAAAAGTAATTTTAAAATAAAAATTTATAATATATTAAAAATTATTTTTTGTAAAAATTGTTATTATGTTGTAAAATATGAAATATGGGTTTCTATATTAAAATAAAAAAAATTATAATTATAATTTCACTTATAAAACACATACTTTTCCTTATAAAAAAATTTCATGAATTTTAAATTCTTACTTATATACTAATATTTTCAAAAAAACTATGTTATTTGTAAAAAAGAATATTTTACCTAAAAAAAATTTTTTAATCTCAAAAATTAACCTTTAGATTATATTATTTTGCTTTATCAAAAATATTATTTTGTAAAATTAAATTTATAAAATTTTATAATTCAACATTTAAAAAAATCTCATAATATAGTGGATAACTGTTTATATCGTAGAATAAATTTTAAAAATGTTAACTTTTATTTATCTATATTTCTTATCAATGAATAATTAATTTATTACTACTCTATTAATAATATTATAAATATACTTTTTTATTAAATAATCATTAGATAATTTTTTTCTTGAAATAAAACACCAATTTTATAAAAATATATTTCTAAGAATAAAATTATTTTCATAGTTATTTTAGCTACACTAATTGAATTTAATTCATATTAAATATATCCATTATTTTATTTATTTAAATATTTTATAAAGTGTAGTACTATTAATTCATGCTAATTAATTTGGTAGATTTTAACAGTCATACTTAATATTTATATTTTTATCTAAATATACCACGGTCTCATTTAAGTTATGTGTTGCATGTGGATAAATCTATCGAACAAACTTGGCTCATTTAAATAAATAATATATTAAAATATTGGGGTGTTACATTTTTTATAGATATATTTTTTATTTCTTTTTCTTCTTCCATTATCATCACTTCGAGTTCCCAAGAACTTGGTAAGACCCCAATAAGATTCTACATAATCTTTATTATAATAAGAAAATCACAAAAAGTCATCCATTTGTTAAAAATAATATGAAATAGGAAAATATTTTAGTTATATACATTTTAGGATTCATTCTAAAGATTTTAAAATCTTAGTGATACATATCATGCCTAATATCATTTACTTTATTGGTACTATCTTGTGTAACATCTAATGATTTCTATATTCTATGGGAAGTTTTACACATGGAAATTTTATTAAATTAATTATAATCTAAGATGAAATGTAGATCATTCAAGCCTTTACCATCATGCTTCAAAGTCATTATATAATTTGGGGTCCCTTTTTCTTCTTTTTATTGAGTAAGGTTACAACCATATAAAAATATTTCCCATATGATAAATCATTTATATATAATAAATGTGGACATCATAGTTTTTAAATAATCATAGTTCAATACAAAAAATTATAAATCTTTTACCATTGAGTATCCTTCCATAGCACCTTGGGTATTTGAGAGGTCATCTTTAAATGATCATGCCTTGAAACTAGTTAAGGTTTTGAAACCAAGGTAGTCTTTAATATCAATTGTTGGTCTGAATAAGGATGGATAGAGGGGTTAATTTTCCTTTAAAACATATTTTAAATTTAAAAAAATATGATGAAAATAAAATAATTAAAGATAGAAACTAAAATAAAATATTTAAGTGAAAAAAAATATAAAATTAAAAGACAAGGCAAAAGTAATTGATAAAGGAGTTTAGAAATAATCCAATATAAATCCCTACACATGACCCTCTAAATTTCATGAGGCTTACTATTATCCCTTGGATTTATTGTTAGACAAGAAACTCATTTACAAGAAGTAATAAACTTGATATTTTACGGTTTTAGAAAGAAACCTTTTTATACCACTAACCTTTTAGTGGTTGTGGATATAAACATAATCCCTATAATTTTAATGGTATTGTACACCAACCCCATAAAACTAGATGGTAGTGAGAATCAATGAAAAATAAAAAGAAATTGTTTCCTTATATAAAATCTTTAAAGTGCAATCCCAATCATCCGACAAGAATTTAGAAAACGAAAGAGAGGGAGGATATGAGACAACTATAAGAGATTAAGAGAATGAGAGAAATAACAACATAATAGATCTCTAAAATAATATTTATAGTAATAAATTACATGAAATGGTTCTAAGAGGTGTATTTATATACACTAAAGCCTATAGATCCATTATGGAACCTATAAGGGTCATATATAGTTGTTGGGATGCTAATCAAGGCATCTAGATCCAACCAAAATGGCTATTTTTTCTATATCGGAAGACCATCGGGTAGCCGGTGGGTTTCACCAGCTAGCTAACGGCATCGAGACATAACTATTGTTCTTTCATGATCCCATCAGATCTTCATTGTAGTGTTATTTTCTATTTGGTGGTACTTGGATAAAACTAATGTTTTGTCCATATCTTACAATCCATCTAGTGTACTCTATCGAGTATTTTATGGTACCTACATGTGGATGACCCCAAAAATGTATTCCTTGAGCCTCTTGAGACCTTTGTTTGGTCTGAAAACTTCATAGAAAATTTTCAAAAAATTATACAATGAAATCTATCAAAATAAAAATAATAGAAACATAATTTTTTTATCACTAAAAATGCTTAAGATATTGTGGTAAAATAATATATTTCTTCATTTTATAATAGTTTTTTAACACATTAGTATTCAATATTACATATGGATAAGAATTATCTATGTTATTCAAGGTGTATAAATATACTTTCTTTGTTCTATCACCTATATATAATTTTACTTTCAAACCATAGATCCTATTTCCCCAAAAACTGACTAATTCATGTTGAGATATATCCAAACTGATTCACTCTACTATGGACATGCAGTTTTTTATAAACTCTTAAACCTACTTAGAAATATACATCTCAACAATGGAGTCTTCTGGTTGATATGAATTATTAATATATCTCGTTAATATCATTATATACCTTTAAAATGGATACATCTAAAATAGATATAAAGGATCATGAAGATTTATTTCTCACACCAAATGAAAAATTATATAAAAAATTATTTCAAAAAAATGGTGAGAAGTTCATTTCCAATTGACAGAGTATAGATATTGTATTATTCTCAAAATTCTTCAATGAATTTAGATCAAGAACATTTTTATATATAGAATTTAAAAAATAACTAACCTTAAAGATAGTAATTATAATATATATGGGAAGTATAATATATAATGAAACTCATATGAGTTGTTTCATCATGATATCACAATTATGATATTTCATTCTTGTTAACTTCAAAACTTTTAGTGATATATTTTTTAAAAATTTGAAGAATAACCCTATGACACTTTAATACCATGGATTCACTAGAAAAAACTAATTTCTCCCTCTAGGATAATGTATGAAAATAAATAGATATTTATGTTCATATTCTATTATTAGTGGGAGATAAATGAAAACATTTTCCCATTTATAGTAAGTCCAATCATGCAGTCAACCCAACCTTAGTCTTGCCTTTAATATATTAAAATGTTCAATAAAAATTAATAGATATTATTCTCAATATGAATGAATTCAATTTTATATTTAACCTCATGATATATATAATATGAAAACTCAAAAAATAATTATTTTTCCTTTCATATGTTGCTATCATTACTAGATTTTTTTCATTTTTGAAAGTGACATCAATGTTTTTCACCATCTAAAAAATTCTGATCAGTTGAAAAGGGTTTTGGTGTAATATCGAATTCATGTGATACATTGAATTAATTTTTTAATATTTGATAAAATTGATCCATATATAAAAACATTTTATGACCCATGTATATTATTTGTATCCCTTACTTTAGTTGATAATTAGAAGTTAGTTCTGTATAAATTGGACAAGATCTATTCCCCTTAAAACTGTATCCTGAGAAATTTCCATTTTTTGGGAATACATTTATAGTGAACATAACCATTTAATGTGGTTAGATATATTCCATATTATAAGAATCAAAAACCTTAATTCCTTCCTCCTATAAAAGTTTCAAATCATCAATTAATGGGTAAAATATTACATCAATGTTATTTTCAGATTATTTTGGACTAGAAATCATTAAAATCAACATTATATATTTCCACTTCAAAAAAAAATAATAGATAAGTTATAAATTACCAATAATATACACCATAAATAAGTTTTATACCAAGTCACTAATATGGATTCATTCTATCTATGGAAAATTTATGTATGAGATATCTTACTTATTTTCGAAAGGAAAGAAACTCTTGATCAATTTTCTTTAACTATGAACAATCATTCGGATGGTGTAATTTTCTATCAGATATTTTACCATATGTATTCCATATTAAACTTTTTACATAATTTTAAGTTGAAAAAAAATGCATCTAATTATTAAATATAGGAAGATGAAAAAAATTCATAGTAGGAGTCTTGGTAAATTCTAAATCAACATGTGATTGTTCTTTCATATTATACAGTGATATCCCATATTTATGACACTTTGAAAAAAAATCGTATTCCTTACTATATTGTACATAGTCCTTTGGTAAGTCATGTTTCTTTCTATACCCCAAGACCATCGAGCATAATAGTTTATTCACATTATAATGTGAATCTAGAAGATCATTGTCTTTAGGAAGTATGTCTTTATATAATTGTAAAAACATTATAAAACTCTTATCACTCCATACATTTATTACCTTTAATTTAATCAATCATAACACCATTTTAAAATTATTATATTTTATACAACCTCATTACAATGGTTTTTAATAATCACAATATAAGTTCTCAATCATTGATTCTTTAAAAATTTCCTCTACTCCAATACCATGAACCATTTCTTCTATTTGATCAGACATATCATCTTCAAAATATGCATCATCAATATATATTAAATTATACACAATTTAACCATATAAAATCCAAGTACCCTAACTCATATTAAAACCTTGGAAAATTAAATGATCTATAATTTCTCTTCTTTGAAACTTTGTCACATTTAGGTAGTTCAAACATGTGTAGAAAAATTATTCTTTATTTGAAACATTTTATATGGAAAATTCAAAAAAAGAATCAACTCATTCCTTGTATTCATCACCTATTCACCATTAATTAATCAAAATAAAATTCATTATCTCGTATTACAGATTTCAAGTATTGAACATAAGTTACCCTACATTAAAATTGAATTTAAAATTTATTTTTATAAATAACATTATAAAAAATATTATAATTCAAATGACCTAGTGATTTTTATAGCCTGAATGACCCGAAGGACTTCATTTTTATTGATTTTTGATAGCCCCCCTTTCAAGGGATGAGGGGGAACCCTTATAAGGCCCGTAGGATCAGATATTACAAGGCCTGTTGGTTTAGGAGAATAGTGATTTTTATCATCCATAAATTTTTTCCACCTTTAACATATATATTGGGAATCTACACGCATGTTTTAGAAATAATATATAATATGTTTAAAAAATATATTTTTTAAAGAAAATATAAGAAAATAAAAAATGATATAGTGGAAATAAAATAAACTAAGTGAAATAGACCAACAAGTCATTTTTTTAGTAAATGTAAACAGTGAAAAAAATATTTCATAAATAATATCTAATATTATAGAGTAAGAAAAAATAGGATTACAAAATTCATTATATATGGATACATTCCAAATTTTAATAAAAAAAGATAATAGATTATGGTTTTTTGTAAAGGGATTTATTGAACTATACTTATTAGATATATATAATTAGTTGTTATATTAATATTTAAACATAATTGAAAAAATAATTTTTAGAGTACCATTGGGTGAAAAATTAGATCTATAAATAAAAACCATGAAGAAATGTCATAGAAGTGGTGGTAGAGGATGAAAAATAAAAAATTGATGATAATGGAGGTGATGGTGAAGATGGTGGTGATGGAGAGGAGTGAGGATGATAGATAGAATAGTGGTGGTAATGAATAATGAGAGTGGTTGGTGGCCGAGGAAGTTCCGAGAAGAAAATTATGGTCCTTCGTGGGTCAAAATTGAATGAAAGGCTAGAAAAATAAAAATGATTAATGATTTAAAACTTTTTAAAAAGGTTTTCTATGTATCTTATATTAGTGATCTATAAAAACTTCTAAATTTATATTTTAAATCTTCTAAAAATTATCTTATATAAATGATAAGTTATCACATCGATTTTGAACAACCTTATTTATATATGCCATGTAAGAAAACTATTTTCTACTAGTGACCAAGATTTAATTTATAATCATCCCTAACCAAGTGAAATCTCATAAGGTTGATATGTCTATCAATACTCGAGATAAAAGTTTATATTTATAAATAAATTCTAGAATCAACCTTTTCCATTAATTACGTTAGTTGAGATATGAAGGTTCAATAATCCACATACCATAGGTTTTTGGTTCATGAGTTAGTATAGAAGAAATGGTTACGAAGAAGGGAAAATGAGAACACTGGAAAAAAGACCACTGTGAATCCTAATTGGAGCATTGAAAGTATTTAATTCATTTCAACCAGTTCCCTTAAAAGGAACTTAGTTATGAATATTCAAAATCATAGAAAAAAATTCTATGAAAACATCTCATATAAAATCCAAAATAGAGGAAAAGAGAGAGTGATTAGATGAATCTTCCTTGTTGAGATGCCTCTCTCTATAGATCCAATTCACTTTTCCTAACTAAATTGAGTATTTATATATCTCTATCTCTAAATCCTCTTCCTATGTGTCCCACTCTCTTCCATCCCCATCTCTGAATGAATTCCCTATTAATTTCTTCTCCAAGAATCTCATTCATTTTTCCTCCAGCTCACAAATATGGTGCACTAACTTAGTAATATCAAAACTGAAAAGGAGTGTTCTCTTCATTTCATTCATGCATTTCTACATTAATTTTTTTCAAAAACCTTTATAAAATGTCAATCACATACACAGGTTAGTAATTACTATAGCTTTAAACCATTCTAGAAAAAAATAACTTAATTTCTCAACATAAGATTTTTATTCTACTCTTATATTGATAATTCATTCCATTAAATGGTTAATAAGCCAGCCTAAAACCAACTCCTAGTAATAGTTTGGTCAAGTTATTCTTCCCTAGGCTTCAGAATCAACGTACTCAAAATACATAGGTTGACTTCATCAGGTTGATGGGCTTAAAATTTCTTGACTTTAAGCTATTTTAAATCATAAAATCATAGTATGAAATTCAATAATTAAAGAAAAAAAATCATATTGAAATCTCATTGCTTATCTTTGATTTGGTCCGTCCCAAATTTTTACATTGAACCAAGCCTCATTATCACAAAATTAACTTAAGAAAACCATTAAACTCTTCATTTTCACTGAATTTTATCCTTGTTGCTGCTCATAATCAGCCTCCAATAGTGAATTGAGGCTTCTATTGGTGTGAAATTTTTTAGTCAATTCCTCATACAGGTGTCAAGCACTCAACTTTATCCTTTCAATCAGAACACTCAGGTGATATAGGGTCCCCTTCGTCTTCCAAAATTGATCCGACAAACAAATGTAAATAATAGCGATTGACAATAAAATTCTCCATATCTTCTTCAAACACTAGTATTGGAATATAATTATTCAAATAGATTCCCTAAAATTTCATTCTTTATCATGAAATCCAATCAAAAATTAACTTTATATTGACATACCCATCAAACATACATGATCTAGATCCTCTTGGATTAAATGAGTATCAACCTAGATTGATCTACAATGTTCATTGACAATTTTTCTAAAATATAGAAAAATAAAAAACAAATTTCTAATCTACACACCTGGGAAAATAGATTCTCAATCTACCAATCATTGGTAGTGGGGATGCGGTGAAGGTTGAGCACTATCCAATGAATCACCTCCTTTAATAATTCTATAAAGAATACACTTAACAGTAAAGCACTTTCTTCAAAAGCGTTTTAAAGAAGTCTCTTTTTTATTAACCACCTTCTTTTAAATAACTCTTTTGAAGGTGATTTTTTAAGAATATCTTTATTAAGAAAACTATTAAAGAATAAGGTTTTCTAAAAAGTGTTCATCCTTATTTTTTTAGGTTTTTTTTATTTTTATTTTTTTGTTTTGTTTTATATAACAAAAAAACTAAAAAATTGAACCATATTTAACTATTTTTAAAGAATTTGATGGATAATGTAATTAATAATGAAAATATAATTATTAATAATTTCTAATAATGAATATAAATAATATATTTAAAAAAATATTTAATTTAATATTTAAAAATAATTAGAAATGATTAATAATCTAATCGATGTTAATTATTTAATTTTTAGTTTAGTTAATATTATTATTAATTATTATTAATTATTATTAATTATTATTATTAAATAATAATAGTAGATGTTGTGTAAATTACTTTCTATTTATTATATTTATGAATAATAATTCTATTAACAATAATGATGATGATCATGAAAATAATAGTATTGTTATTAAATATTATTTTTATTAAGTATTATATTAATTACTATGACTTCATAAAAAATTTATTAATTTTATTTACTATTGTTAATAAGTATAAAATATTAATTATTTTTAATTAATTAATTATATTATAATATAATATATTATATTATTAAGTCGTATATTGTTATTAATTCCTAATATTTTCTATTTATTATTTTTGATTTAGTTATTTTCATTTTCATTTATTTTATATGTTTTATGTGCATGCGTTAAATTTCATTTATAATCTAACTATAATTTATATTTTATAATCATTTAAAATTATCAAATTATTTTAAAGTTCAAATATTATGTTTTTAAACAGTATCATTTTGTATCATCTATATAATGTGAGTTTATTATTTTGATGAAAATATTTTTATTTTTAAATAATTTTTATGTGTTTAGTATATGTTTTAAATTTCATTTTTATTGTTTTTATAATTTATTTTTATAAGCATTCAAGTCGCATATTTGAAGCACAAAAAAACTTATTATGTTTCCAGTGGGTCACTTTGGAAAAATATAAAATATATGTTATAAGTACAATATAAATGAAACTTAAAACATGTATTAAATATATAAAAAATAGTAGAAAATTAAAATAATTTTTAGTATAATTAATAAAAATTAATTTACCTGGAAGACATTTTAGATTAAAAACATAACATTTAATCTTTTAATAAATAATTTTTGTGTCATGTAAATTAATTTTTATTTACTATATTTATGAATAAAAAATATTATTATTGATTAACGACCATTATATGTACACATAGATACAAAAAAAGGCATCTCAAAACTTGACCAAACATAATAAATCCTAAACAATAATGTCATGATAATAAAAAATTAATGATAATGATGTCAGTATAATAGAGTCATGATGTTATTAATAATGGAAGAATAATAAAGTCAATATAATTATCTATTATTAAAGGCATGATAATAATAATAATAATAATAACATTTTTGTGTAAATTAATTTTTTTATATATTATTTTTTCAACATTCCTTTAATTTTCATATAATTTTTATTTATATAATCAATGTTTTAAATTTAATTTATATTATATTTTATATTATATTTTATGTGCATAAATTTTTTGAAGTGTTAATATTCTGTTTTTAATTAATAATTCATGTTTCTGATAAAAAAAAATTATTATATTTATGAAGTTATTTTTATTTTAATTATTTTTATATGTTTAGTTAGTGGCCCAAATATTATGTTTTTATTCAATAAAATTTTATGACATTTAAATTAATTTTTTTTTGTTATACTTATGAAATTCTTTTATATTTCAGTTATTTTTCATATGTTTAATCCATTTTTTAGTTTTATTAGAATTGTACTTATAGTTTATATTTTATAGGCCTCCAAAGTCACCAACTTGAAACGTAATAATGTTTCGATTAAGTGACTTTGAAAGGATACAAAATATAATGTATAAATATAGTATAAATAAAATCTAAAATTTTGACTAAACATATAAAAAATTATTTAAAATTAAAATAATTTTTTAAAAAGTGTTGATGAAAAATAATTTCAATCGTATAAAATATTTTAGATTAAATACATAAAATTTGTACTTAGAAATTATTTTTTCACTAAACATTTTTCTGTGTACATTATTTTTTTAATTATTTTTTTGAAATTCATTTTATTTTCAATTAATTTTTATTTGTGACTAGTTAATATTATTTGTATGGATGGAGGAATGAGAGTGTCTTGGCTCTGCTTTTCTTCTCTATTGTGGTGTACCTGAGCATCCATAGAGAGTAAATCTCTTCACATATATTCTGAATCACATTGCTTCTTGATTTCGGTTGTCTACTACAAGGCCGGGGAACAAGAGGAACTGAAGGTATTTTCAACTTTTTCTAGATTCATGAGTGTTTTGTTTGTCTACCTCAGAAGGGGACCACTACTCATGTTTTCGATTTTGATAGAGAAATATTTGAAAGGAGTGATTTATGTAAGCACTCTTTCATTGTTCGTACTTTTCTATCAAAGGGGATGAAACCATGGGAATTTTTTGATCTTGTAGATCATTTAACTGATATTTGGGGGGGTTTTGAATTTTAAATGTGTTTCTCTTAGATGCGGTTTTTTCTATATACTTTTTCCATCTGCGAAGTTGAATGTCAGGGCTTGGAGCACGGGTACTGTAAATTTGAGACCAGGTATTATTCATATTCACGAATTGAGATTAATTTTTAATTTCAATTAGTTTAGAGACACTTGTATACAAGTCTGGGTAGAAATCCATATTCTTAACTAGGTGTTATGGAATTCATAAATCCTATATGATATTTCTTCTACAATAGGTAGTTTTATGAGGGAGGATTCTACCACTGAACAAGTTATTTTTGGGAACTATACTATGGTTCTATTTGAAGTAGATCTTAGCTCAACCTTGACTTGCAAGGTAGTTCTGTCAATACCTTAGGATGAAATAAACTATAAAATTGAGTTTGAAAATATGCCTTTGTATTGTTAAACTTTTCAAATGATCGGTCACTCTAAGGATCATTAAAGAGGTCTCCTTATTTTTTCCAATTTTTATATGAATGGTCATGATGACCTCCAATGTCGTATGAGGAATAAAAATGTGAGCTCCCAATTGAATAGTCAATTTGTAGGTGATTATGCTTTACTCACTGTCCCTATGAATTTGGAGACTACTCATGTTCATATTCCTAATAACATTTATAGTTTTGTGTGAAGAAATAAATTGTTACTTTCATCTATTTTTTCTACTAATGGAGGCTTAAATGATGTTGCTCTCATTTCTTCTCCTGTTCATATGGATAGACCCAGGGAGAAGTGGGCTGATATTGCTAATGGTGAACCTTCAGATGTTGGTGGCTTAACCTTCAAGGATGTGCTACTTGATGATCTTAGGTAGGAGTCTAATGACTTAGTTTCAGTATAAATTCAAGAGGATAGGGAAGACGCAGTGCAATAAAATGTGAATTTATACTTATAAAAAGAAGGGTAAATGATTACTTCCAAGAACCATAATTGTAAGAATAAGTTTGATGTTCATTTCATGTCCAAAAATACCAATACTCAGTCTACACCTATATCTATCAATGATAAATTTAATGATACACATAGATTATCTAAATCTATTAGTAAGGTTATGGATTTTATGAATAAGACAGGGGATATGGCCTATTGTGGGATGGATAGACAAAGGGGCAAGGAGTTGGTCTCGGTCTCCAACAGACCTTTATCTTCATTAGACCCCACCTACAGTAAGGTGGAAACCAAAGTTTCTACTGATGTTTCATTTAAGTCTGATGGAATGATTAGGGAATGAGCACACAATTTGGTTGATCAAATGTACCAGGAACCTGGATTGACCTTTCTCCCTACCTAGGAAAAGCAAAAAGGGTGTCGGGGAATAGGTATGGGTCCCCTACAGGGGGTTTTCAAGCTCCTGGTGATCATATTTTTGGGATGTCTAAATATTCAGAATCTAGATTTGTTTCTCTACCTTTTAATGGAAAATTTCCAATTCTAAAATGTTTTTGAAGGTCAAACTGTTGAAGAAGGTTCTTACTCACAACTCTTTTGATATTCTTGTTGTAGGATGTAGTGAGGACAAAAGACAAAGAAAGGATGTCTTGACAGACACCAGAGGTGCAGATGTTATGGGTTTTAATGACGATATATTTTCAGACGATGGAGAGGGTCTATGGCTAAGAATAGGACATGGTGGAGAGGCCGACATCCTCATGGTCCGGGTGGTCGCATCTCACACCATAGTATCAGTACTCACTCTAGAGATACTTAGTTTCTTGTTTTTTGTTTTCTCTAGTTCTTTATGTTCCTACATTTACTTTTTTACTTTTTCTTTTATCATTTAATTAAAGATCATGCACCAAACCTTTTAAGAAAATTATTTTTATAATCAATGTTTTAAATTTTATTTATATTATATTTATTTTATATTTTATGCATTTAATTTTTTTTGAAGTGTAAATGTTATGTTTTTTATCAATAATGTTTGTGTCATATAAATTAGTTTTTGGTTTTTATATTTATGATTTTTTTTCAATTATGGTTTATATGTTTTATCAATATTTTATGTTTCATTTAAATTGTACTTACAGTTTATATTTTAATGGCATCAAAATCACATACTTGAAATGTAATAATGTTTCAAGTAGGTGACTTTGAAATCCTATAAATTTCAAGGTATAAATAATACATATATATATTAAATTTTAAACATTTAATAGACATATAAAAAATAATTGAAAATAAAAAAAATATATCATAAAAATTTGATGAAAAATAATTTCAATTGTACAAAATATTATTTTTTTCAAAACATAACATTTGTACTTTTAAATTATTTTTGCACCAAAAAAATTTATACAGACTAAATTTTTTTGTTTATTATTTTGGAAACAAACATTTTTAATCATTACATAGTTATCATGATTTTATTATCTTTTAATATTTATCATGATTTTATTATCTTTTATTTTTTGATCTTTGGACTTATAGGTTGTGACTTTATTATTAATAATATTATTGTCATGACTTTATTTTCATTAATTTATTATAATGACTTTATTATCAAGAATTTCTTATTATCATAAATTTGTTAGAGTAACTTTTTTATTCATGGAAAATTCTTTGGATTCATATATTATGTTGGTATCTTAGTGCATATATAACCATATTTAATTATTAATAATATTATTATTATTTATAAATATAATAATTAAAAAAAATCATGACACAAAACATTTTTTTAGCAATAAAATTAGTAGTAATATTAATTATTATTATTAACTATTATTATATTTTAATAATTAGATTATTATTATTTATTAATTACATTTTTATTATAAAAATAATCAATAACTTTATCTATTTTTGTTATTATTAATTACATTATTAATTAAAACAATTTTTTTTAAATCAAAAAAAATATATTAGTAAATACAAGTAATTAAATTATTAAATAATAATTAATTGTTAATAATTTGTTATGATTAATTATTTTTTATCATTAATTTGTTATTATAAAACAATTATTATTGATTTATTTTTGGAAAATAGGTGTGCTTTTATCCCACTTTGAAAATCTGTAAATTTTGAAGAGGAGTACCCTTGTTAAAGGGGTGGTTCAGTGATATTTTGTTTAATATATTCGGAATACTGTAATTAAAAGTAATACTGAAATAAAAATAGTAAAATAATGTTTTATCATTATTTATATATATATATATATATATATAATCAAACCAAATAAAAAAATTAAAAAAACTCTCAAAGGTGGGTTTTTTCCTCAAGAGTTCCTTCTTAGAAACACCTTTATGGAATGTTCTGTTAAGGAAATCACCTTACGTGAATTTTTTTTAATAATGCACTTTTCAAGAAATCACTTTCTTAAAAAATGTTTCAAGCTAGACACTTTTCAGAAAATCACCTTCCTAAGATATAATATGAAGAAGGCACTTTCTATAAAAGCACCCACCCTTCTACATCCCACCCACAGAAAAACATTAGATGGTGAAATATTTTTCTAATTTAGGTATTTTTGGAAAATGTTTTCTTTTTTATTTGTATGGGAAAAACCCTTTTTGATTAATTAAATCTGAGCCTAAGAGGATGGTTGCACATCTTCTTTTAATGATATCAATGAGCATCGGGTCTGATAACTCAAAGTGGTCATACTACCCCCCCTTGTTCAATTAATCTGAACACCATTAATTCATCACAATATCAAAATATGTTTTTGTTTTAATGAAACCAATTCTATTTATAAACATTGGAAAGAAGTTTATTCTTCAATCAGACTTGGGTGAATTGTCTTCATCTATGCCCAAGAATCTTCACTTCGATCTTGGAATCTTCCACTCTAAGTTGAGATTTAGCATGGTCAATTCTCTTTAATTAGGTTTATAGAAATTAGTAGCAACTTCACTTAAACAGTGCCTAACATTCCTTTTAAATAATCTTATATCCTACAGTTAAAAAAATAATCTCACAGGGATTAAATTATCTTATGGTCAAAACATAAGAATTCTCTTATGCCCATAAGAAAAACAATAATGTAAATTCTTTGAAATAAAATAAATTCAAAAGTTATAATAAAACTCAACATAAGACTAATATATGAATTATAAAATTGAACAAAATTTGGTAAAATAGATCCATAGGAAATTAATTAAAATAAAAATATGGAACTTTAATAGAATTGATTCCAATCTATAATTTATTTAATATTTCTTCAAGAAAATTATTTCCATTAAAATTGTAACATCTCAGGTAAATAAAGAAATAATAAATTTTATTTTTAATTAATATTTTGTGAATTAAATATTAATTTTACCTTAAAGGGGTTGTTATGTTCGATGGAGTACCTGATACGCAACAATGGGTTTCTTTGAAATCTTGCATTGTACAATAATAATATAATATTATTATTTTAAATGGTAGTTAATGTCTAGCCGTTGTATTGGTGGGAATTAACAGAACTAACTAAAATATGATTATACATGTTTTTTAAATGTTTTTACATTTATCCAATAAAATTTAGAGGCTTAAAATGTGAATGAATCTAATTTTAAGCATAATTTACTTTTAAAGGTTGATTTACCGCCTTTTGATGGAGAACTGTCTTTAAATCTAGTTTTGATAACTTTTATATGTTATATTTGACAAAATAAAATTCTTCTTTATAATTGGGAAATCAAAATTTACTTTGGATGAAATTTTAGTAATTTTCTAATAAAGTTCATTTTCTAATGAATAGTTGAAAATACTTTATTTTAATTCAAAACTGTCTTTTAATATAATTTATTTATATAGTTAGATTATATTTTTAATCGGTTTTAAAGTGTAATTAGAATATATTTTTACCATTTAATCCAATATTGGTCATTGGAAGTAATTTTACATTGAAATTGGACATAAACAAGTGTCAATCTTTTGACAGTTATTTCTTAAAAACAAACTTTTTGTTTTAACGGCAAGAATAAATTTTAAATTAATTTCTGCCACTTCTGTGTTTTGAATTTGGAAAAATTTATTCCATATTTGGAATCAGGAGGTCCAAATTTTTTAAATAGGTAACTATTATTTTGAGACATTATGAATATTAACTTCAGTAAATATTCTATTTACCATAGTTAAAGGGTAAATCTGGTAAATAAGTGTAAAAAAATATTACTATAATATCATAAAATTACCCTAACATGTGTCCTAATTTTATTGGTTGATACACTTCTAACCATGAGCATCATTGGGTAGATTTTGGGACCCCATGGGGCCACTTGGGAGTGATAATGACACTTTAGTTAAATTAACTTAAAGACAAAAATGACATAAAAATATATTCTAGTAAATTAATTTTTACATAGGGTTATATAAGTTATCTTTTTGACTATGAACATTCTTTGGAAATATAAAAATATTTCCTATATAATGGTATTTTTTTTAAATTTTTAGACATCAAATAAAATAAATTATTTATGACATAATAATGATGCAGTGCTTACCTCATAAATAAATGATTTAAATAAATAAGATTATAAAGATTAAAATAATATCCAAAATATGTACAATTCTTATTGGATGATTTTATTTCGACTATGAGTCATCTTATATTCGACTTTAATAAGTTTTGGAAATTTAGAAACTGAAAACCATTATGTAATAAAATAACATTTTTACATTTTCCTAAAGAGCCCCTCCTCCCCCTTATAAAAATCCCTCACCTCTAACCCATTCTTCACACATCTAAATCCACTAAGATCATCCAACCTCTGCCCAATTAATCTCCCTACATCCCTATAATCTTTCTATAAGCCTTAAATTAGGCATAAGTCACTTCAAAAAACCCTTTTGGTTCAAACCAAAGGGAGTTACCTAATTTAAAGGTAATGTCTTCTCTTAAGTTCTTTTGTTTTATTTTACTTCTCCAACACCCTAAACTCTTTTTATTCCTTTCTTTTATAACAATTACATTATCCTAAATATACTAGGATTTTTTTATTATAAGGATTCTAACTACACTTACACACACCTCCATCTAAGGGGTAAAGAACATACTGTTTCTGTGGATGGCAAACTAACACCTCACGAAATGATGATTGTTCAATTATCTCCTACCACCTCTCATGGTGGCCATTATGATGGAACTGTATTTATATATGATATATATTATGTTTATGTTTTCTTTATACTTCTGTATTTTCCATTTATATCATACCTTTATGGTTTCCATTATGGGTAAACGCGATAATTTCATTTGAGGAAGTGCGGACTACCGCCCCCTCAAAGTGATATGACTTGTTAATGCCATATGTGGAATGTATGGTGTTAATGATATTATATATGATATTATACTGATATTATAATATACCTATTTATCATTATGTTTTAATTACATTAAAATATAAAATAGAAATGGAAGTAACGTTCATGCGTACGTACGGCTTACCGTCTCCATGAACAGTGAATTTCATTTCTTACCTCTAAATGTTATGTACTATTATAAATACATGTATATACTGGATATATATGATATATATGATATATAAATCAGGAATATCATTCTGAATATAATATACTTTTGACAACTTAAACAACATGTAAATATAAGAAGTTCATTTTTGACTCAAGTACCAAATATCGACAAAATGGCCATTATTAACTTAAATGATTACATAATGTTTATAACATGGTAATAAGTAATATGAAATAAATAATAAACATTAAAAGGGTTCTTAAGTAAGTATAAATTTACTTTATTTTATTATTCAGGATATTAAAGAATGAATGGTTCAAGTCAGAAATGAGGTAAGGGACTTTGTCTCAATCTCCTTTCATTGAGTCGTATTTAGTTTTATACCAGACTTTATTTTATAAGTTTTATAAACCCCTTTGACTTTTACTTTTATTAAAAATGAATCTTTTCTCTACTCAGAATTTTACTAAACGAAAAAAAAATTCTTTTAATGTATACGGTGATAATGACCTTTCTGCCACCGTGAGTATTATTTGATCTTTGGCTTCCTTAACAAGTTGTAATGTTTTTAAAAGGAAAATAAATACCATATACTCTTTTATTTATTTTGGTATTGATAATGGTTTTGATAATGGATTTGTTATGTCAATATATTTAAATGATATATTTTTATTGAAATGTGGAAATTTTATCTTTCCTTTATGTTTATTTTATGTGTTATGAATATGTTATGGTTCTTGGGAATTGTTTACATATATGGGTGGTTCCGTGATAAACCTAGGGTAGGTGAGCCCGATATAGCTCTCCAATGCATTGGGTAACATGATGGAGGTAAACATGAATGTTTCTCCTAAGAGATTTATGGAATATATTGTGATGGGTATTCCAAATATAACTCCCTACGTAGTTGTGATAGCTAAAATGTAAGTATGATATGGATCCCACAAGTTACCTTCATGATTTATGATTTCTATGTGTTATTCATAAATCTTATGATTTCCTAAGGTATGTTAAAGAGATTATGTTATGTATGTAATGATGAACTAATGTTTTCTTTCTTTGTTTTATAACCCTTACTAAGAATTTTATGCTCATCGCAAGTTTTGAAATGTTTTTCACAGGGCCTAAAGATTAATAGGGTCAAGGATGGGATCAAGGAAATGTCATGATATCTAAAACATGGGAATAGACATGACACTTTTTTTCTTGAGTTTTTATTTTAGGAAAAAAATGGAAACTAAGTAGAAGTGTCTACCTTGTAATTTTTTAGATGTAATGTAATAGTTATGGCCTAATTCTCTAAAACTCTAAACATGGAAATATCCTCAATGTGAATTATTCATCTAATTCAAGATTATATAATGTTTAAGGTCGGGTCCTTATAGTTGGTATCAGAGGTCAGTTTAGATAACTTTAGAAGTTAGGATATTGTTAAATTAATTTACATAAATTAATTTATCTTAACATTGAAGTGATATAGCATTTACAGATTACCATGTTGCTTCACCGAAGATATTTCTTTGTTTAGAATGGTTTTCCACAAAGGAAACAAGGTATCTATATTGGGATGACATTAGGAGGAAGAAAACCTTCCAAATTAGCAACCTGAGATGTTCGGAATCATAATTGAATAGTTTGTTACAGTGATGACATAGTTGAATTAGGATATAAATGGCGGTGGTATCCATGCAGGAGATTATCCAGATCAACCATAGAGGAACATGTCAGTAGTGGAGCATTTCATGAGGCAACATCCCCCATCATTTAGAGGATCATCTAACCTTGTGCTAGTAGAAGGGTGGATTAAATCACTAGAAAAGATTTTTTATGTCATGGGGTGTTCGGAACATCAATAGGTTAGACTCGATGTTTACCGTTTTGAAGGTGAATTTGATCAGTGGTGGGCATTGATGAAAAATATCAGGGATAGTGAGGAGATTTATGCTCTTGATTGGGATGAATTATAAGGTATGTTTCTTGAGAAATATTTTCCAAAGTTGGTTCATCTTAGGATGGAAAAACAATTCATGTAATTGGGGTAGGAGGATGACTCGGTGTCTTCTTATAAAGAAAAATTCACTCGAATGGAAAGGTATGATCTAAATTTCATATGAGATCTTGATAGTAAAATCAACCGTTTTACTCAGGATTAAAGCCAAAGTATTGAAAGGATTTATCTTTTTGTGATTTAAATAGTTGTAAAAAACTTGTTCTATGTGTGGAGAAGGTGGAAATGATGTTTGTTGATGATCAAGTCTTCTTTGAAAAACAACAGAAGAAGAGGTCAAGGTGGCAGGCGAAAGGGAAAAACTCTTCAAAAAAGTCTGATGGTAAGAAACTTAAGTTTACAGTTTTTGAAAATTGTGGTAAAAAGAATGGTGGGGAATGTCTTTTTAATTCTATTAATTTCTACTGATGTGGTAAAATGGGAAATAAGGCTCGTAATTGCACTAAAAAAGATCAGGATAATGGTAAGACAAAATCTGATTTACAATAAGTAAAAAAGTTTAAGTATAATGAAATGGGTCATTATGAAAAGGAGTGTCCAATGAAGAACTCAACTAAGGGAAAGAAACCATACTACAATAAGAAAGGTGTGGTTAAGTCCTTTACAACTACTTTAGTAGATATTGGGTCATCAAATGAAGTGGTATCAGGTACACTGTTTGTTTGTTCAGATTATGCCAATGTGTTGTTTGATTTGGGGTCTACACATTCATTCATTTCTGAGAAGTTTTATAATAAATTGGGAATTCCATCTCAATATATGAATCTTGAACTTATGGTAAAAACACCTGGAGGTAATGTTGAAACAAAAAGAAATTATATGAACCTTCATGTCCTTATGTGTGGAAAGAATCTACCAACAAACCTTATTGTTTTTTCACTAGTAGAGTTTGATGTTATTTTGGGTATGGATTGGATTTCAGTTTATCATGCTAAGATTGACTGCAGAGCTAAAGAGTTTTATTTTTAGAAATATTTTCAGTTTGTTTACAATAATGAACCCTTACTTTTGATAACATATCAGGAAGCTGAGAAACAAGTAAAATATGGAAATGAATGTTACCTTACACATATTGTTGAAAATAAAGGAACAGTTCAAATAAATGATGTGCTAGTGGTAAATGAGTACCTTGATGTCTTTCCTGATGAGTTTCCTGGTATTATACCATATCGGAAAGTTGAATTTATTATTGACTTAGTTCCTAATGCTAAGCCAATTTCAAAACCCCCTTATCGAATGGCTCAAATAGAACTTTTAGAGTTAAAGAAGAAATTGCAAGGGTTATTAGATAAAGGTTTCATTTGACCTAGCACATCACCATGGGGTGCTCCTATCTTATTTTTTAAAAAGAAAGATGGTTCAATGAGACTTTTCATTTATTATAGAGCATTGAATAACATCAATGTTAAGAAAAAGTATATATTGCCTCATATCGATGATTTGTTTGATTAGCTCTAGAGAGATCAGTATTTTTCAAAGATTGACTTGAGGTCGGGGTACCATCAATTGAAATTAAAGAAAGTAGACATTCTGAAGACTGTGTTTCATACTAGATATGTCCATTATGAATTTTTAGTTATACATTTTGGTTTAACCAATGCACCTTCTGTATTTATGGATCTTATGAATAGAATTTTCTGTGAGTTCTTGGATAAGTTTGTGGTTGTGTTCATTGATGATATTTTGGGTTATTCTAAAAGTAAAGAGGAGCATGAAAGTCATTTAAGGGTTATCTTTTATACCTTAAAAGAAAATAAACTATTTGGGAAATTTAGCAAGTGTGGGTTTTGGTTACAGAAAATTTCTTTCCTTGGTCACATTGTTTCAAAAAATGGAATAACTGTTGATCCTACTAAAACAAAAGTTGTTGAAGAATGGCTAAGACCCACAAATATAATCGTGATCCGTATTTTTCTTGGTTTGGAAGGTTATTACCATAGGTTTTTTGAAAATTTTGCACGGTTATCTAGTCCAATGACTAAGTTAACTCGAAAAGGTGTTATGTTCATTTGGACAAAAGAATGTGATGATTGTTTTCAGAAATTGAAAAGAAGGTTGGTGAATGCTCTATTTTTGGAACTTCATTTTAGAAATGGTGAGTTTGTTATTTACATTGATGCTTCATTGAAAGGACTTGGTTGTGTCCTTATGAATAATGATCGGGTAATTTCTTATGCTTCACATCAATTGAAACCTCAAGAGTTAAATTACCCTACACATGATTTAGAATTAACCGCCATTGTTTTTTCTTTAAAAATTTAGAGGCATCATCTGTATGGAGTAAAATGTGAAATATATACTGACTAAAAAAGTATAAAGTATATATTCACCCAGAAATAATTGAACATGTGACAGAAGAGATGGATGGAATTAATCAAGCATTATGATTTCACGATTCATTATCATCTAGGAAAAGTAAATAAAGTGGCTGATGCTTTGAGTTGAAAAAGTAATGTTTCATTGATCATGCTATGTTTGGAACGATATTCTTTTGTTTTTGATTTGATGAACTTTGTTATAGAAGTTTTTGGTGTGGGAAATTATTCTATTTTGTTTTATATGTCAGTGAAATCATCTTTATCAGATAGAATAAAGCAACCACAGAAGGAAGATAGTGAGTTGCAGGAAAAGGTAGAGTTTGTTCAGAAGGGTAATTTTCCTGAATTTAGTGTTGATAATGATTGTGTTTTGAGATTTTTAAAGAGATTATGTGTGGATTGTGATTCATAATTTAAGAATGAGTTGTTATGTGAAGCTCATAGCTCCCCATTTTTAGTTCATCCTAGCAGTACTAAGATGTACAAATATCTTCGGGAGTATTACTGGTGGGATGGAATGAAAAGAGATATTGCTGATTTTTCTGTGAAGTGTTTAACTTGTTAGTAGGTTAAAGAAGAGAGGAAGTTACCGAAAGGGATGCTTCAGTCTTTTCCGGTGCCATAGTGGAAATGGAAAAATATATCCATGGACTTCGTTGTGGGATTATCGAAGACATCTCGAGGTAATAATGTAATCTGGGTTATTGTTGATCGATTGACTAAATTTTCTTATTTCCTTCCTATTCAAGATACTTTTCTCAAGATAAACTTTCTCGATTGTATGTTAAAGAGATAGTCAGGTTTCATGGTGTTCCCCACTCCATTGTATCTGATCATGATCCTAGGTTTACTTCTAACTTCTGTAAAGGATTTCAGAAGTCATTGGGTACTGAATTAAATTTTTGTATAGCTTTTCATCTACAATCAGATGGGAAGTCCGAACGAAAAATTCAGACCTTGGAGGATATGTTACGTGCTTGTTCACTGTATTACCAGAAAATTTGGTACCAACATATTTCTTTGGTTGAATTTTATTATAATAACTATTTTCATTCTAATATACAGATGGTTCCATTTGAGGCATTATATGGGAAGCAGTGTTGAACTCCAGCTTTTTAGGATGAAGTAGGTGAAAGGAATTTGATGGGAGTAGAATTGGTAAAAGAGATGGAAAAAAAGGTTCAGTTGATTCAGAAGCACATGAGAACAGCTTGGAGTATGTAGAAAAGTTATGCAGATAATCGGAGGAATGATATTTCTTTTGAGGTAGGTGATCATGTCTTTCTCAAAGTTTATCCATGGAAAAGTTTGATGCGTTTTTTTAAGAAGGGAATGTTGAATCTGAGGTTCATTGGACCTTATGAAATCCTGGATAAATTTGGATCATTTGCGTATAGAGTGAATTTACCTCCAATTTTTTCCTAGGTACACAATGATTTTCATGTTTCAATATTGAGAAAGTATGTGCCAGATCCATCTCATGTTTTGAGCCCAGAGATAGTTTAGTTGAAAGAGAATCTCTCCTATGAGGAACAAAAAGTCCAGATTCTTGACCAAAGAGAGAAAGTATTGCGGAATAAGGTAATTCACTAGGTAATGGTTTTTTGAAAAAACCTCATGTTTAAAGAGGCAACCTGGGAATCTGAAAATGCTATGAGGGATAAATACCCCCATTAATTTGATAAGTGAATAAAATTGTGAGGACGCAATTTCTAAAAGGGGGGAAGGATATAACATCCTAGGTAAATAAAGAAATAATACATTTTCTTTTTAATTAATAATTTGTTAATTAAAAATTATTTTTACTTTAAAGGGGTTTCAATGTTTGATGGCATATCTGATACGCAACAATGAGTCTCTTTGAAATCTTACGTTGCATAATAATAATATATTATTATTATTTTAAATGGTAGTTAACGCCTAGCCGTTGTATTGGCAGAAATGAACAGAACTAACTACAATATGATTATACATGTCTGTTAAATGTTTTCTATATTTATCCAATAAAATCTAGAGGGTTAAAATGTGAATGAATCTAATTTTAAGCATAAATTACTTTAAAAGGTTGATTTATCACCTTTTGATGGAGAACCCTCTTTAAATCTAGTTTTGGTCACTTTTATATGTTCTATATGAAAAAAATAAATTCTTATTTACAATTGTGACATCAAAATTTACTTTTGGATGAAATTTTGGTATTTGTCTGATAAAGTTCATTTTTTAATGAATAGTGAAAAATATTGTATTTTAATTCAAAATTGTATTTTAATATGATTTATTTATTTGGTTAGATTATCTTTTAAATTTGTTTTAAAGTGTAATTAGAATATATTTTTACCATTTAATCCAATGTTGGTCATTGTAAGTAATTTCACATCGAAATTGGACATAAACAAGTGTCAATCTTTTGATAGTTATTTCTTAAAAACACGTTTTTTGTTATATCTGTGGGAATTAATTTTAAATTAATTTATGCCTCTTCTGTGTTTTGAATTTTTAAAAATGGATTCCATATTTGGAATCAGGAGGTCCAAATTGTTTAAATAGATAACTTTTATTTTTACACATTATGAATATTTACTTAAATAAATATTTTATTTACCATGGTTAAAGGGAATATCTGGTAAATAAGGGTAAACAAATATTACTATAATAATATAAAATTACTCTAACATGTGTCCTAATAATATTGGTTGATACACTTCCGACCATGAGTATCCTTGGGTCAATTTTGGGAACCCATGGGGCCACTTGGAAGTGATAATGACACTTTATTTTAATTAATTTAAAGTAAAGACAAAAATGACATAAACATATATATTTTAGTAGATTAATTTTTATATAGGGTTATATAAGTTATCCTTTTTACTATAAATATTATTTAGAAATCTAAAAATATTTCCTACATCATGGTAGTTTTTTTATAATTTTTAGATATCAAATAAATTAAATTATTTATGACACAATAAAGATGCATTGTTTACCTCATAAATAAATTATTTAAATAAATAAGATTATAAAGATTAAAATAATATCCAAAACCTGTCCAATTATTAATAGATGATTATATTTAGACAATATTCATCTTTTATTTGACTTTAATAAGTTTTGGACATTTAAAAACAGAAAATCATTATGTAATAAAATAATATTTTCACAATTTCCTAAAGAGCCCCTCCTCCCCCTTATAAAAAGCCCTCACCTATAACCCATTACTCACACCTCTAAAGCCCCTTGGATCGTCCAACCTCTACCCAATTAATATCCCTACATCACTCTCCTTCTCTTAGAAGCCTTAACTTAGGAAGAAGGCACTTTAAAAAACCCTTTTGGTTTAAACCAAAAGGAGTTACCCGATTTAAAGGTAACGTCTTCTCTTAAGTTCTTTTGTTTTATTTTACTTCTCAAACCACTTGAACTCTTTTTATTCCTTTATTTTATAAAAAAACTAGTATCCTCAATATACTAGGATGTTGTTAGTAAAATTATTCTAACTAAACTTACAAATACCTCCATCTAATAGATAAAGAACATATTGTTTCTGTGGATGGAAAACTAACGCCTCACGAAATGATGATTGTTCAATTTTCTTCTACCACCTCTCATGGTGGAAATTATGATGGAAATTTATTTATATATGATATATATTATGTTTATGTTTCTTTTATGCTTCTTTATTTTCTATTTATAGCATACATTTATGGTTTCCATTATGTTTAAATGCGATAATTTCATTTGAGGAAGTGCGGACTACCACCCCCTTAGAGTGATATGACTCATTAATTCCATATGTGGGACGTATAAAATATGGAGTTAATGATATTACATATGATATTATACTATAATTATAATATACCTATATATCATTATGTTTTAATTCCATTAAAATACTAAATAGAAATGGAAGTAGCGTTGAGGCGTACGTACGGTTTACCATCTCCATGAACGGTGCATTTCATTTAATACCTCTAAATGTTATGTAATATTATAAATAAATTTATATACTAGATATATAAGATATATATTATATCTAAATCATTAATATAATTCTGTATATAATGGAATTTTGACCACATAAACAACTTGTAAATATAAGAAGTTCATTTTTGACTCAAGTACCAAATATCGACAAAATGACCATTATTAACTTAAATGATTACATAAATTTTATAACACGGTAATAAGTAATATAAAACTAATAATAAACATGAAAAAGGTTCTTACAAAAGTAGAAATTAACTTTAGTTTATTATTTAGGATATTAAAGAACGAACAAGTCAAGTCAGACACGAGTTAAGGGACTTCATCTCAATCTCCTTTCATTAAGGCATATTTAGTTTTATACCATACTTTCTTTTATACGTTGTATAAACCCCTTGAACTTTTAATTTTATTCAAAATGAATCTTTTCTCTACTAATTGTTTTACTAAACGACAAAAAATAATGTTTCTTTTAACATACACGATGAAAACGACCTTTCTACCGCCGCAAGTATTATTTGATTTTTGGATTCCTTAAAAAGATCTAATGTATTTAAAAGGAAAATAAATACCATATAATCTTTTAAGTATTTTTGTATTTAAAATGGTTTTTATAATGGATTTTTTATGTCAATATATTTAAATGATATATTGTGATTTAAATATAGAAATGTTATCTTTCCTTTATGTTAGTTTTATATGTTTTGAATATGTTATGGTTCTTGGGAATTGTTTACATATACGGGTGGTTACATGATAAACCTAGGGTGGGTGAGCCTAAGATAGCTCTCCAATTAATTGGGTAATGTGAAGGAGGTAAACGTGAATGTTTCTCCTAAGAGATTTAGGGAATATACTATGATGGGTATTCTAAATGTAACTCCCTATGTAGCTGTGATAGCTACAATATAAGTATGATATGGATGCCACAAGTTACCTTTATGATTTATGATTTCTATGTGTTATTCATAAATCATATGATTTCATGAGGTATGATAAAAGTCTTATGTTATGTATGTAATTATGAACTAATGTTTTATTTCTTTTTTTGATAACCCTTACTGGTCTTTTTATGCTCATCCCAAATTTTGAAAAAAAAAATCACAGGACCTAAAGATGAATAGGGTCAAGTATGGGATCAAAGAAAAGTCATGATGTCTAAAACATGGGACTAGACATGACTCTTTTTTTCAAGAGTTTTTATTTTATGAAAAATTAAAACTAAGTAGAAGTGTCTGCCTTGTAATTGTTGAGATGTAATGTAATAGTTATGGCCTAATTTATTAAAACTCTAAACCTGAAAAGATCCTTAATGTGAATTATTCATTTAATTCAAGATTATGTACTGTTTAAGGTCAGGTCCTTATAAAAATTAAATCAAACAACAAAGTTATATTCCTTTTAAATATAAGAGAATTAAATTAAATAACATCTATGAAATTAATATCTAAAGTTCATATTTTCATGAAAAATTAAAACCGCACAGAATAACCAAGAATTAGGTACTCACCATTTAATTCTCATTTAAACATAAAATATCATCAAAATATAAAAAATAATATATGGAAAACACATATAAATTTAAGGACAAATCAAATTATCTCAAAAATAAAGAATTTCTTGTCCTCAAGAAGTCAATTATGAAAACTCGGTTGGATGAAAAGTAACAACAAGAATGAAAAATTGAAGTTCCATAAATAATCAATTTCCAAATGTATTTTTACCCATTAACTCTCTAAAGTAGTAAATTATGATTTCTATTATCAAAAAAAACTGTTTGAAAAAATATTGGTTTTAGTTTTATAGAAATTGTCTTGATTGAAATTTTTTAAAAGATTTAAACAAACATAATTATATATTTAATCAAACTTCCAAACTTATCTTATTCTCCAAGTAAACATACTGACATAATTTGTACTGAATAATTAGACACGTCTGATGGAAATATGAGTTTAATAAATAATATTAAGAATAATAAACTCGAACACTATTTTTAACATAAAAAATTAAGAGTTCACATGGATTAAGAGTTCATTTCATATCCAATTTAAACACAAGCCTTGTGATTTTAAAATTCAATTAAAATGATAAAAAAACAATTAGGTTTGTATATATTAATATAAAAATATGATTAATAAAAATAATTTTTGTATTAGAAAAGAAAAATATTTACTCAATTGAATACACGGAGAAATAGAAAATATTATCACCCTTAATAAGACTAAATATTCCTCAAACATCAAAAAAAATCCAACCACTGAATATAAAAATTGAAACCATAAAACATCCTATTTTGAAAAAATTTAGGGGATTTTTATGTTCATAATATTAAAGTAAAAAAATTAAAAAAAATTAAAAACTCTCCACTATACTTAAAACTAAACATTTTCTTGATTGTTGATTCTCAAGGTGACAGATACAATTAAAAACAAAAACTAGTTCAAAAAGATTTTGAATTTTCATAGTGAGAAAAAATGTTTTAAAATTTTTCAAGACTGTTCGAGCATCCTACCACCACTATTTGAAATTATTCATAAAAAATTAAATATCACATTATTTTACATTGTAAACCAAATAAAGGGAATTTAATTATATCCCAAAATAGTAGGATTTTATGCAATTATTTCAATAAGTAACATATTCAAATCAAAATAATTATATTAGGGTGTTAAACAGGATTTTAACTCTATTTCAAAAATATTTTCAACTACCTAGAATAAATAAAGAATAGAACCAAACAATAAAAACTAGATTTTACACTATATTTAGTTCCAAATATGAGAAATTACACCCTCACACACACACTTAATTTGTATCCATGATTAGAACTTATACAAATATGATCATACAAATTTAAAGTTAACTTTTTAAATGAGTGTTTTGAGATTAAAATATCTTATGAAAATACATAGGGGAATGTGAAAATTGCATGAATTTATCCTTTGAGTTCAGTGGTAATGTTACTTTAGTGCATCCAAAAGATCAGTTTCTTAAAGACACTTCAGGTTTTACCTTGTCCTATCTCATTAAAGAAACTATAAAAGTAGGCAGATCTTCCATTACATTCAAACAATGAAAATCAAATTATGAAACTAAGTAAAAAAGATTACATGATATGGTAGTGAATTTTCAAAGTATGTCACGAGAAATTGGGGGAAGTGAAAAAACAGGGTGAGGAGATTTTATTTGAAAAGAAATCATAAATAAAAAAATTAAAGATCATAGATTTCCTCTCATGTAGTGCTAGGTTTAAATTCTTTATCCATACATTCCCTAAAATATTTCCATGATAATTTAGAAGAAATGTTTTACTAATGTTTTAAACATCACTATTTTTTTTAATATTTCATTATTTTATCTCATAAATTCTGAAACACCAATATCAAACAATAATCTCCTTAATTCCTCTAACAAATCAGGGTTGAGATTGTTATCCACAACTATTTCTAAGCCTATAATCTCGAAAATATTACCATATATTAAATAAATATCAATAAAATATCACCAAAATGATAAAAATAAATCTATATATTCTATCCCACACATTAGGCATCAAAATAATGAAAAATAGAATCAATAGATCCTGAAACCTACAAATTGTTCCTAGAAAATGAGCCTAAAATATCTTGTAAATCAATCAACATGGAAGACTCCCACCTAAATATATCAAATTATGCACTCAATAAATATCTTTATGATTCAAAAATGACTCAAATAAATTGAACATCTCAAATATAGGTTCGAAATTAATAATAACATAATCAATCATAGCATGGAAGAAGTCTCAATAAAGAAAAATTGTTCACATTAAACAATATCATTATTTTCAACAGCAGGATTTAAACCAGAATTTTTCCTAACTTTAAATACTTTATAACACTCAACCTCAAATGATAATATATCAAAAATAGGCTTAAATAGCTCCAAATAAATTATTTGATAGTTTTAAACTATTATTGGATCTTTAGAAGGATTTTTCTCAGAAGAAGTTATTTGTAATAGATATCTTCCATCCTGAGTAATATTTGAAACACAAAAAATTAGTTCAAGTTTTAAAACTTCATGGTTTTTAGAAATTTATTTCCTAATTTTTCTCTTAATTTTACATTACCTCTCAACTTCTTGTATGGATCCAGATTCAATATATTTGACTAAAAAATTTTCATTGATAGAATTCAAAATTATTTCATCATAAGGGTCTTGAAAATCTATCCTTAACTATACTCTAAATACTTATTCATCAATATATACTAGTTTTTATATAACCTAAAGTTTTTTTCTTAAAAATATAAACACTTTTAGGTCATCAGAAACATAGAGAATCATTTTACCCTTTGAGTCTTCAATACAACCCCACTTTTTTATAAATAAATGTATTCCCAGTATAATTGGGACCTTTTTATCACACTCCACTTTAATAATTAAAAATATCTGGGTAATATGATCTTATCCACATTAACTAATTGGTCATATACCCTTCCAATGGGATGTGTAATTGATATATCAACCAACTGAAGTGATAAAAAGGCTAATTTTAGTTCCTTTATACCCAATTGTTGGATTTTGTGCCCTAGAACCAACTTATGTGTACTTTATGATAACTTGTATTCATAGTTTTCAATGTTAATAAAATTTTTATCAAATCATGATTGTTGTTCTATGTAACATAGTATGTGATAATTTCCCAAGAGTAGTTGTCATAATAAAAGGTCATAGTAGTTCCCCGCTATGATGAGAACTTAAAAGTGATACGACACTATTCTTAAATATATGTTATATAACTAGATGGTATCATTTTAAGGAAACAAATGATACATCATATCATGAGTGGAGACTCATAGGACTTTGAGGCTCGTTTTCATCATATATGCCGTTGGAAATATCTACTATAGGATATTATAAGAACAAGACCCACGAATAGGAAATCGACATTTATATGTGTCATTGGATGTTCCCATCTACGGACATGTGTTTTGATCCTTAGACTATAATATTATTATAAGTGAGTATAATGAGTCACATAATTTGATGTATTGACAAAAACTATGATGACATATGTTCATGGAGAGATAGGATACATTGGGTGCATCACAAGTAATATTGCATTAATGAATAATGTGAGAAAGGATTTCCCCATAAATTTTTAAATGAAAGTTAATATCTCAGGTATTTTGATGAAAATGATATAGCCTAAATAAATCCATGGACATGGTGTTCTATAAGAAATTTCAATTTCTAGAAATTCAAAGAAAGAGACACAGAGAATATAGGTTTATGACACAATCATATAACCAACTTGATTAGAGATATCTTGACAAAGGGATTTTATTATACAGTAAACATATATATGAGGTATTGTGTTGTTGCGGCATTAACTTTATTCTCTATGGGTTCCTTGGCATGTTTCTATATACTAACCCTGGACTTTAGGCTACTTCGCCTAATGCCACTAAGAAAGAGGCCTAGAGGATCACACACTAAGTATATTTAGAATCTCAATTAAATGATTTTACTATTATTTATTATTTAAAAAGTTAAATAAAAATTATTTTTGAATATTGTTTAATAATAATTTATGTTTTATTTATCACATATATTTCATCACCAATTATTTGAGAGAATATAATGTGAGGAAAATATTTAATAAATATTTATTTTCTATTTAGTGAATATAATATTCATTTATTTATTTTCAAATAATGAATTAATATTTATTTAATAAATAAATAGTCATTATTCAACACTTGATAAATATTATGGAGGAATTATTGACCGAGTTTAATGGTTCGGTGAAAAATAATAAATTTTAAATTTTATTTGATTAAATAATATTTAATTTAATTCAAAAATTAAGTGCATGTTGAGAAATAAATATATTATTATTATTATTTGACATGGGGTTTTTATGGATTAAATAAATAATAAAGGGAACTTGTAAAATTATTTATTTCTAACAATAGTGATATATACACTCAATTATATTATTTTCTCCAATATCCAATTCATTTGTTTGGTTGTGCGCAGTGTATTTAGATAATCCTATCAAACCCTAGAGAGCTTCCTTCTCCAAGAATGCTCTAAATAATAGAGAGAAATCTTCCAAACCTCTCACTCTCATGTCAAGAGAGATCAAGAAGATTGATTTGGAATTTTTTCTCGAGGAGATCAAATACTGATGATGAAATTGATGGGATCTGTCATTCTAGCACTAGTAGATTCCTACGGTGACATTCGGAGATTTTTGGAATACGTTTGGATCACCTTTAGAAGGAATATTCTCTTGATTCCTGTAATGCAACGACGAAACAATATAGATCTATTGTCAGATCTGTCAACAAAGAAATAATTCCACCAAGGAAATTATTTAATTAATTAAATTAATTATAAATAATATGTGATGATCCTCTCTCTAGTTCTATAATTATATCCCTTATCTATATTATTTTATTCAATTCCATTGATCATGACATTTATCATTGTGTAAATCTCATATTTATCATCGATCATAGAAAAAAAATTAGTCATAACCCATCACACGCTTCCACTACTCCCAGAACCTACAATTGGTATCAATGAGAGGTCACATAATTATTTATAATTATTTAAATATTGTTGATTGATTTACGCATTTTTGATTTAGATTTCAATTCATGTTTAATCATTATTTTAATCCGAATTGTGAGATATATTTCTTCCTACTTCATTTCTCATAAATCTAATCAATACTATTAATTTTATGAATGAAATAAAATTGAAGAACTCATCCTGAAGTGATAATAATTCTAGTTGGATAACACAAGAGTACATGTCGTGTAACTAGGGTTACACATCATGTAATTTTATTCAATGCATTGGGAATTAATTCGAAAATTAATTCAAACCATATGCATTGATGACACTCAATGTATTTATTTCTTAAACCAGGTGTGGACCGAGCCAGCACTACTGGAAAAACGGCCTATACCCACGGTTCAAAACCGTGGGTATAGCCCCCAAAACCGTGGGTATAGCCTATACCCACGGTTTTGGGAACCGTGGGCTGGAACGCCGTCGGTATAGGTCCCCAGCCTATACCCACGGTTTTGGAAAACCGTGGGTATAGGTGTCCTGCCACCGTGTCACCGAAACATAGAGAATTTCCACGGTTTCAACGGCTTTTACCCACGGTTTCAAAACCGTGGGTATAGGTCCTAAAATAATGCAGGCGCCGAGTTTCGATCCCGCAACCTCTTCGCTGCAAACACCGCATCTAACCACTACCCTAACTTCACATATATGTATATATATATATATTTAGTTAAATATAGTTATAAAAACCGTGGGTATAGAGGGAAGAACCGTGGGTATAGGGTTCCCGCCAAAAAAAAATTCCTTCCCGCGGAAAAAAAAAATTTCCCGCGGACACAAAATTGACCTATACCCACGGTTTTTCAAAACCGTGGGTATAGGTATTTTATCCCAGACCTATCCCCACGGTTTTTACCAAAACCGTGGGGATAGACCCCCCCTGTACCCACGGTTTTCCAAAACCGTGGGTATAGGTGAATTTTGATGACCTATACCCACGGTTTGCCAAAACCGTGGGGATAGAGCCCCCTATACCCACGGTTTTGGCAAACCGTGGGTATAGGTCATCAAAATTCACCTATACCCATGGTTTTGGAAAACCGTGGGTATAGGGGGGGTCTATCCCCACGGTTTTGGTGAAAACCGTGGGGATAGGTACATTTTCCAGTAGTGCAGGGTGGTGCATAGTCAACTGAAGTACACTCTGTATATCCCATGTGCATGATGTTTAGTCCCTTTGAGTCATGGATGGTTCATGTATTACCATACATGGCCTATCTGACTGGTGACTGTGTAACTCAGAGACCACACGCCGTGTAATCCAATTTTTCATGGTGCAGTTTACACACTGAGTCTATAGGCATGTGCCTTGGATGCACAGTGATAAATGTATATTCCATGTAGAATTATTGTACACATCGTGTACTTATACCAAATTAAACAGATTTAAATTTTATTTATTGTACTGTATAAACCTTATCGTCATGTGCTTGTGTGTGGTAATTAAGTTGATAGGACGCACCATGTGATAGGTTTTAATATTTGAGTGTGTGTGTGTGTGTGTGTGTTTAATTAATATTTGTGTAATGTTCAAATATGTATAACATGTTTGATTCATACTATATTTCTTACTCTACATTCATTAAAGCATAAAATGTTATAGAAAAATCATGTAATTCTTGTAATCATTAAGTTGATACTGCACGTCATGAAATTACGTGATAAGTTGTGTGTGCTATATGTCACAAACAACAAACTGTATGTGTGTATAGTACATATTGGGTAGATTCAAATGGGTATTCACTGTGTTTCCTCCAAAGTTCATTATGTACATAGTTTATTTTAAATTAATTTATTTAATTTGTTTAAAATTATAATGGATGAGAATCTCATGTGAATTCAGATGAAAATTCAGATAAAATAATTGATTAATTAAAGATAACAATTAATTGATATGACTTTTATTTATTTTAAATAAGAACAATTAAGAATTTAATGATAGTTTTATTAAATTCATAATTTTTTTCATGCATGTGGATGATCATGAGCATAGACGAGGCCTTTGTATTTGATTGGTTTCATTTAAATTATTATTAAATTACATTTTTTGGTCTTCATTCCTTCTCTCCTCTTATTATGTAAGGGCCTACGTGCCCAAGGCTTCTTTTATGTAAACCTTATTCCCCTTAGAAGTGAGTGAGTAAAATCATATGTAATGGATGGAGCTCCCAGACTTGTAGAGGTGGTTCAAGTTTGGAGCTGAGACAAAACCAATCCAAGAGAGATACATAGGTGGACAGATGGATAAGTGGAAAGATGTAGTACAAACATTAATTGGTTCAAGGTGTTTTTTCCATAGGTCAATGGTTAGTTTATCAACAGATAGATAAACTAACCATCAGTAAAAACTCATGATCATACCTCTTTATTATTTTATTTCTATAAAGTTACATGGTTATTTCAATATGGATGTTTTCTCATGATCACATGAATTAATTAAATTAATGAGGATTCAAAATATAATTAAAATAAATTATCTTATGCGTAAATATTATCTAAGACATGGTTAATCACTTAATTAAATCAACTTAATATTAATAAGCATGTGATAAAGATAATAATTGGGAATTTATGCATAAAGGATAAAATCCATAAATTACATATATTAAGTTGGTATAGCCTTCCACTACTTCAGTTAAAATCGAACCATATTTCAAAGTGCTTGAACAACCAATGTTGGGGTGCTTTCAATTATCAGGGAATTCTAATTGACTTTTTGGGTTGACTTAACTTTGTTCAAATCAAGGGTTGACTACCAAAGAAGGAATTGGTGTCATTGGGAGGCAAGGGTTAAGGAAATAAAATTTAAGGATTTTTGGATTGGGGAGTCCACTCAACAGATCAAGGAAGTGTGAATTAATGCAGTTAGCATTTGGAATAACTAGCTAAAACCATTAAATTTTCTTGACCAACCAAAGTTGGGGTAATTATAAGGTTAATATGGATCATTTACACTATAATTTCCATGAAATATTATATTCCAAAGCCAATGTGAAGGCTATTGGGTTTTGATAAAATAATTTGAGACTAATAAATTTAATATTTATTTATTTGTCTAAATTTTATCAATTAAAGTACTAAAATTATTCTCATCTTATTTGTAGAAACAACATTAAAATTAATTAAAACATATCAATGTGATCCATACTTGAGAAGGATAGCCTTTTCAACTAAAAATTTTCCATGAATGGAAAAGGTTCTTACTTGTTATCCTTTTCCATGAAAGAAAATTATATATGCTAGAAGAACTTATTCATGATTCGTATGCTAATGAGGAAAGTGATGAAGAGTTATCTCTCTATGAGAAACATTTGAAAAATTACATAGATGTTAAATGTTTCATGTTATCAT
The DNA here is from genome assembly GCA_963277665.1 of Viscum album. Lineage (NCBI taxonomy): Eukaryota > Viridiplantae > Streptophyta > Magnoliopsida > Santalales > Viscaceae > Viscum > Viscum album. The sequence goes on along the minus strand of OY728159.1, from coordinate 18,262,128 downwards.
CCATGTCCAATAATCTTTTGAAACCACATGAGGACATTGATGCATATAGCATGATGTCTCACCATCAAGATCTCTATCAAGATAAGGCAAGACAAGATAGATATGAGATCTTCAATGCTTTTTTTACAACTAAACTTATTCTGTGCCAGCTAGGCCTCATGAATTCAAGATTATTGGCTACATTGAATGCTTAGACATCTTAGGGATTAAATTCCTAGATGATTTTCATACATATCTTCTACTTTCATCACTTCCCAAGACCTTATCCATTTTTATTATTAATTAAAATATAATAAATAATGAGAAGAGTATTTTGGGACTTCTTAGTTTGATTCTCCAAGTGGATAAGGACATGGGGCATGATAAACTTGTGGTCCTTATAGTGAAGAAGAAAAGTAAGAACAAGAAAAAGGGGGAAAAGACTCATAACAAGTCTAAAGCACCCAAGCACCATCCTTCCAAGAAGAGGAAGATCCAGAGGTATGGAAAGAAAAAGGAGGAGGTATGTTTTTCATGTGGAAAACCAAGCCACTGGAATATGAATTACACCAAGAAGAATGGGGAAGCTAAAGGTAAATTCATTATCGAGTGTAATATTTATATATATACACATTGGGTATTAGATACAGCTTGTGGTGCTCACATCTATCTCCAAATGTAGGAACCAAGTAGATTCTGAAATATTTCTATAGGAGAGGTGGATCTGTGAGCTATTAGTGGTGTGAGGCTGGCTGTTCTAGCCATTGGGGACTACCAATTTTCATTTCCAATGGTAATAATTTTAGTTTTAAAAGATTGTTATTTTATACCTATGGTTACCAAGAACATAATTCCAGTGTCATAACTAGATACATATGGGTTTATTTTCAAGTTTGGAAATAAAAGTTACTTCTTTTACAAAGAAAACATATGTTATATTATTACACACTTAAATAATAGTCTTTATGTATTAAAATAAGAAAATCAAGTATTAGAAATTGATAATGAATCATGTTCACACGACACATATAACACTCATCTATGGAATCACTGTATTTTTCATGTAAATGAGAATAATTTGAAAAACCTCTATCAAGATGGTTATTTAGACTCTTATAAGATAAAACCCCTAGAAATATATCATGCTTTTTCACAAGGAAATTTTACCAAACCACCATTTGGTGGATAGGGTGAAAGGGACATAGAGCTTCTAAGATTGGTACAAGCTGACGTGTGTAGGAAATTTCTAGTAGAAGCTAGAGGGGGATATTCTTACTTCATAACTTTTAATGATGACTTGAGTAGATATGGATATTCCTAATTGATGAGGTATAAGTCCAAGTCCTTTGATAAATTTTAAGAATTCATGAATGAAGTAGATAATAAAATTGGTAAGAAGATAAAAAAGCTTCAATCATATTGTTGTGTCTAATATCTTAACCAAGAGTTTATAGACTTTATATGGGAGTTTTAGATTCTATCTCAAATCACATTACCTTACACATCACAATGGAATTGTGTTAGTGAAAGGAGAAACCATACCTTTTCAGAAATGGTAAGGTCGATAATGAGTCATGAAGATCTTCCATTGTCTTTTTAGGTATATACATTACAAACTATAGAATAAACATTAAACCGAGTACCAACTACAGAAAAATGGAATTCCCTTCAAGCTATCACTACTATAAATCAGGCCTTTAACAACACTAGTTAAAGGGCTTTATCAGTGCTATAGAAGTGTTGATAATGTAAGAGATGTTTAAATTTTATCTTTAAAAACACTCGTAAAAAATACTGATAAAGAACCCCATTAACAATGCTAAAAAAGAACTGATAAAAGGGGCCTTTATGATAGCATTTTTTTTAGTTTTGTTAAAGGGAGCCTTTATCATCGCTTTTTTAGCACTATTAAATGCCACATTTATCAACACTTTTTTTAGCGTTGTTAAAGACAGCCTTTAATAGCACTAATAAAGGCCCCACTAATAAAGGGATTTTTTTCTTGCCCCCCCCCCATCAGTGCTTCCCACCCCCAACCCTTTATCAACACTTATCCCACCCCTTTATCACCACTTTAGATAATCTCACCCTCCCGCGTATACCCCTTCCTCCAGCGAGTTTTGAATCTGAGACCTCCAGCTTATACATCAGTGCCTTTTTCACTCCCATATCCTATTTTTTTTTTACATTTTAGTATATATCATTATATTTATATATATAAAGTTGCATTTTTTATTCATATATTAATGTATATATGTCTATATATATATATATATTTAAATACATATATAACATAATAAATAGAAACATACATATATCATATATATATGTGTGTGTGTGTGTGCATCTATAAATATAATTATACATGTTTATATTTATTTACATATATTATATATTAATATTTATATACATGTATTAGAATATATGGATAAATATATATTTTTTTCGTCAATACGCACACCCAAATATATATATATATATAAACATTATATATATATATATTAATTGTATAGATATATAAATATTCATGAATTTTTATTTTAAATAAAATGGATATTAGTTTTTAATTTAGAAAAAAAATTACATATTAACAAATGCATTTTATATGTAAATATTTTGAATTATTATTTCGTCTAGAAATGGGGATGACCTTATTTGTTTATGGTTCAAACTTTCCAATCAGTTTCTAACGGGTTTATTTATAGAACCGGAAACACCCAATGATTCTATATCCATTTGGACCTACTTTCCAAAGGTAGGTGCTCATTAGTTATGGATCGATGAGGCTTAAGAATTTTCATTGGTTGAGAGGATGGGAGTTCAGGCTCATCACACCTTTTTAGGGGGAATTATTACCTACTCTGGGACACTCTTATAGATTTAAGTTATGTTCACGAATCCTTATTAATTCACCAAGCATGAAAATAAGTTTTACTTTAGATTTGGCAATCGATGATTGAGATGTATGGGATTTAGAGAATCCTTTATATGTATTTTAGGTTCTCCATCAATGGAGAATCATCCGTATGTATTAGAGATTCTTAGTCAATGGTATCCTTCAATACATTATATATAAATCTCTTGGTCATTATGATGACCATCCTGGTTTTAAATCCACTCAGTGGGGCACTTGAATTTTATTGTCATTCAGAAATACATGGATTATTTCAGAGTTGGTATTGTACCCGCAAATGGGCTACCTACGTATCCTTATTAAAAAGGAATAAGAACCCATGTAGTTCGATAAGAAGGCTATAGTTTAACATCATATGAGATGGAAAATAATTAATGAAAGATGGGCTTGAACCTCATAAAGGCTTACTACGTACTCTACTTTTAAGGCATATATCAAAGTCCACGTAGTTCAGGTGAAGAAATATAGGGCTTATGCATGGTTAATGGACCAAAAAGAGATGTTGTCATTACTTTTACACTCTAAGATCACGTGAGTCATGCTTGGTGTGAGAAACAAGAGGTATTAGTAAACCTGACGATTGTGACACAAAATATGCAGTCACAATAAATGATGTGGGGTTTACGTATGCATTATTGCCCAAGTAGATGAAGACCAGGACTTACTTTAGGAAAAAATCCCCGAAGCAAGGTCCATAAAGGTATTTTTACTTTATGGAGATTTGGAGTTTTAACCCAGGGCTTACTCCTTAGGAGGATACCCAAATTAATGGGGACTTATAACTTGGGGCTTACTCCTGAGAAGGAAGCATAAATTAAAGAAAATTATGAATGGGGATTACTCCTGAGAAGGAGGCCCAGGTAAAAGGAAATTATGACTGGGGCTTACTCCTGAGAAGGAGGCCCATGTTAAAGGCAATTATAACTGGGGCTTACTCCTGAGAAGGAGCCCTAGGTTAAAGGAAATTATGACTGGGGTTTACTCCTGAGAAGGAGGCCCGGGTTAAAGGAAATTATGACTGGGGCTTACTCCTGAGGAGGATGCCCTAAATCAAAATATCTTCTCATCTTAAAGGATGATTTCATATGGAGGAAACCTCTAACCATGGTGACATAAATCCTGTAAGTCACGAGGTTTTGGGAGAGGTTCTCACAAAATTCCTTTCATATAAGGAATAAAACAAAGGAACCATGCCATAAATGGCTTTGAAAAGGGGTTCGAGGGCTAATATCTTGAAGAGGAGAGGTGAACGGGAAAGAGGAACCCAAATGAAGTTTGTGTGCAAGTGTATTTGCGCGGAATGGGTTCACCTAGGTGATGAATAATCTATAGGGTAATAATTGGGTGAGATTTAACTCAAGCCTTTAGTATTATCCTAATATATTTCTAAAAGGGCGGCGCACAAGTTTCATCGAAAGGGTAGTGTGGCGCGCAAGTGTTTCCATTTTTAAGGAGGTTTGGATACTTAGGCGTGCAATTATTGATGAATTATAAACACTTAGGCCTTATCATACTCATTCAAGTATTCCATTCTAGGTAAAAAGTTATCTTAAAAGCTTTTAGAAGAGTTGAGTTGAAGACTTGGGTGACCAGAGCTTGAATTTGACTTTTGGAAAATCCATATTTGAAATGGGGGGCCCATAGGGGATATTTATAGTCCACCTTTAACCTTGTGAGAAAACAAAATAGGGAACTCAAGTGAGATGTACGACCCATAGGTGGTGCGCAAGTGACTTGTGTGGCACACAAGTAACTGGCGCGCCTCACTCTAAATGGGCTCTTAGTCCTTGCCTTCATCAATTTTTTTGATTTTATTCAAAGGGTGACCCTCGTTGTGCTTAAGGTATTCCCCTTTTTCATTCATTGGAATCTGTGACAGAAAGGAGAATCAATAAAAGTCCCCCCTCAAAGTTGGATCTGAAAAGGAAAGAGGTTCTGGCTCTGAGGTAAATTCGGAGAAATCAAGGGTCTATGGCGCGTAAGTTCGATGCGCAAATGCTGGGGCGCGCAAGTATGGCGCACAGGTGGTATGGATTTCCTATATATATAGGCTCACTCCTATGCAAACTCACTCAACTTCTAACAACTTGAGATCTCGTCGCGCAGGTGCTTCTGTCTTCAGTGAATCGCCCTTCTGGATTTTTCTGCGCTTCTACAGAAGGTATTTGAATTGCGCACCATGACTAGGGTGGAAAAACTTGTGTGACCGGTTTGACTTGTGTTCCATGTTTGGGACTTTCACAGCTTAATGCCCTTACCATAATTTTTATTTCCTTCATCAAAATTTCACAAAACAAACTTACTTAAAAGTTGATTATTTGATATTTGGGAAGATTAAATGGCTCCCAGAAGAATTGGATCAGCTGATGAGTTGGCCAGTAAGAGAATAGATGACATGATGAACGTCTTCGACCATGACTATTATGTTATCTGTGATAGCACTCTCCCAGATTTGTCTAGGTACTTGAAGAAATATCATGCCAATTTCCCACAGAGCATATACTTTCCTTTGTATGTCTATGGTCATCTGCAAGGAGTCCACGTTCTAGAGGCAAAGAATTATATCCCTCATTCCTGGTTTCAGACCTACACCAACTTCTCTTTAGCAAATGTCTCGGTTTCATGGTCATTTTCCAATGTTGGGACAGTGGAGAAGGAATACATAATGTATCACAGCCCATGTTCTCCAGATCTGAAACCTCACACACCTGTGTTGTAGCCGCATTGTTATCCCTTTATTTTCTGAAATTCTCAGATGGACCAATCTAAGGGATGGAAAAGGGTTGGGATTTCTGTCTTGGAGGAGTTGTGAATCCGACGTGGAAGTGGGCATATTTGGTGCGACAAACCTATGGAGAGTTTTTCGATGATCTGAAGGGAGCTGCAATATATGAAGTTTTCTGGGCTGGGAAGACATATTTCTATAGGAATGAAAATTTCGTGCCGGAGTTAATCAGCCGTTGGATTCCAGAAACGAATTCTTTCCATCTGACTCATGGAGAAGTAGGCATCAGTTTGTGGGATGTCTACAAGATTTTAGGGGATCCAATTTTGGGAGATATGTATGATGAATTCATCCCCCCCAAGGTGACCTAGAATGATTCGGAGAAGACTATGGCTTTGGATCGAGAGTTAATGAAAATTTCCTACAAGCTTAAGAATACGACCACCACAAAAAACCCACTCCAAAAAAGATATCCATACAGAGGAGTGGATGGACATGTTTCTGATTAATAAGAGAGAGGAGGGACCTTCCTATACTCACCCTACTAGTTTCCCTAGAGCATCAAAGAGGGGTGCTCTGGGCACATTTTGGCCAACTCTGGAAGCAGAAGAGTTTGATAGGTGGGGGTATGAAGTGAACCATAAAATTCCAGCGAACACCCATCTAGCAGGATTTTTGGCCTTGTGGCTCAGTGTTTAATTTTTACCAGTTTAGGATTCGAAAGGAGGTGTGAGGCTGGGGACCTTTTTCATTGTAGCCAATCTGGATGAAAAGAAGAGGGTTGGGTTGGACACCCCAGTTTTGGAAAAGATTCATAGGATCTTACTTCATGTTTATACTCTGTTGATATTATTTATATTTCAGGGATACTTCTCATCACTAGGATAAATATCTCTTTACCCCTGTTGCTATTCATGTAGACACTTGGGATCACTATAGGTTTGATCTGGAATCCATTTTTTTCTTTTCCCTCGGAGTGGTACCATCGATGGTGTTTTTTGTTAATTTTATAATGAATATTTTTTTACTCCTACACAATCCTACTTCTTGATTTTAAATTTAAAAAACTCAATATGCTTTCCATAAATTTGTCTGAGCCAGTGCATAAATTTGAATGGGGACATGAAAATTTCCTGTATGATCCTCAAGATCCTAATGTTTTGGAAACATTAGGAATGTAGGATCATTTATTTTAAACTATTTTGTTTCTCCCTCACCCCTTTAATAAATGAATATAATAACATTTGAGTTTGGTTTTATGCAATTACACCTTTATTTCAATTCCTCAAATTGATCCATGCATGTGTTCTTTTAAATCTATAGGCACCCTTCTATCCTAATGTTTAGCATAAGTTTCATGGATATAGCTCACCAGTGTTGTATGGAAAATATGAGGCCCTAGGACCAATCTAGAGATGAGTAGAAAAGGTGACATTGTATCAAAAGGGTATGATTGATTAATTAATGGTTATGAATTCTTGAGCAACACCTACTAGCAACTTAGTGGGAATACATTCAAATTATGTAAGGAGAGGATTTAATATAGCCTTAAGAAATTGTGCCATTGGAAATTCATTCCAAGAAATCAGGTCCCATGCCATGAACCCAAAAAATTAGGCCCCCATTCCAATTTAATTTTTGTTGGGTTTCTTGTCTGCTTATACGGAAATTGTGAGTTAGGGGTCTGCTGATATGGGAACTGTGAGTTGGGGTTAATTTATGGTTTTCTCTGGTGCAGGTAGAGTGTATAACATAGTAGAATATTACTGGGAGGATGGACACTATGACGGTGGGGATTGCGTTGGAATTGAAGATATAGCTCTGATTATGGAGGCTATGTTTTGGGTGATTTGGTTCTCGACTCTCGACTCTGGTGGTGGTGCAATGTTCCTGGTATTCTTTGTTGTTGGTTTTCGGTGTCTTTTACTGCAATTATTTTTCTCAATGACTATCATCAATGTAGTGCATAATTATATGGTTTTTGAGTTCTTAGATGAGTATCCCATGGAGATTGCACAGGATTATCTTATCAGATTCCCTACTAGCCCATCATCGACGGCCTGATGGCTTTCAGGTGCCCTTCAGTGGCGCCCCATGTTGATCTGTTTAAGTTGTAGGTTTGGTTTTGTATTTACTTGGATGATTTTGTACCCTTATCCATTTAAAACCACTGTAGGTTTGGTTCTGTATTTTCTTAGATGATTTTGTACACTTATTAAAATATCTCATTTTATCTTTTCTCATATTGATTATTAAAACCATTATTCTCATTTAGTTGTCAACACATTTTATTTCACAATAAAAAATCAATTTTTTGGTGAATGATTTTAGAAATGTGTGATCATTCATGTAATTTAATTATTCATCCTCATAATAGCTTTCAATTCCTTTAAATTTATCCTTATCGTCTTATCGATATAATCTATTAATACATTATCCATTTGTATTCTAATAATATCTACCATTTATTATATTTTTATTCTAAAAATTATATTGTGTTCAGTAACATGACAATATGTTTTTGAATGATTCAAAATTAGATTATTTAAAAGAAAATTGAATTGTTATATGCATTTGCACGGGCAGAGTACTAGTGTTGTACAAAGTGGGGTACAGGTTCCTAGAAGTTCTTTCCAACCATCTATTCAGGCATTTTCTAGAATTTATCCCTTATACCTCAATGATTATGATATCAAAATAAGGCTGAGCATGTTTAAGGGGTTTCACTTCTTTCCTTATTGAAATCTACCAACAGGGCGATCTTTGATGATGGCACAGCCAGCCTTGAGTTAAGGGCATATATGCTGGCATGTTGAGATGGTACACTGGCCACGAGTATTGACAGATAAATTATATGTGAGTCCTACGCTCCATATAGATTCTCATGTCAATTAAAATGTCTGCAGCAAATTACTGTATCCCCTCCGGTGCATTTCAGGTTAGAGCAGAATATAATGGTTTCTTATCAACTATGGTTGCTGACATCTATGGAGAAGACTGGGGCGGTATTTGGTCTACCAGTTGTTAAAGCGGAAAATTGATTGACTACATGGTATGCCGAGAGCTGGGTAGCATCATACCCTGAAAAGTTACTAAATCATATAGTCCCTCGGGTGGGGATAAATAAGAGAACCATTAGGAAAGAAGCTCTTCATTTGGAAGGTGACTCTTCCTCACTCGGAACTGATTCACCAGATTTCTCACCCGGAGCTGATTCACCGGATTCCCAAGATGGGGATGATGAGGCTCGAAATGCGTCAAAGTGGCCTTATGACATATATAATCTTCCTGCCATAGTCAATAGACCTACTCCATCGACTCCTGGTGAGTTAAATCATTGAGGAAATTTAGTTTCCATTATTTTAAAGAGCAACAAGTTTCATTTTCTTATCCTGTATCTGTGATTGCAGGAACTGGGAAGAAGTTGATGTCCCATATTATAGGACCCTCCTCGCGGCCTTCTGGTGCACATTCTGAATATTTATGACCAGAGGTTGTCCGGACATGGCGTAATTTTTATTGTGATGTTGAAACCTCCTGGATGGACTTATGCGAAGGGCTACATATCCCTGGAGTGGGGAATCTTTGGGCTTCATCTGACATCCATTTTGAGGATAACCCTAATGAAGTGGGGGATTACATCAAAGAGATATAAATGCTCATATATGCCACTAATGAGTCAGTTCCTATCACCAAGAGGGTGAAGGAAATGATAGACCATGGTACCACTAAGGGTATTGGTCCTTCATTAGATGAAGAGTGGCATGATTACGTGGCTCCTAAAGATGTAAGTTTCCTTTTTCTCATATTTCTATTTTCTTTGCAATTTGAATTTATTCAAAGATTATTTATTCAAGGAAATAATCTTCTTCATCCTGCAGCTTTTAAAGGAAATAGCCACTAATATCCCTTCGCCGCGGTATAGCCCTGGTGGCACTGCTCTTAGAGCCACTAGATCTCCTCGTGATCCGGGAGAAGTATCTCCAGGCCAAAAATTCATGGATGAGGAGTTATAAAAGGCGTTATTTTCTCAGATACCTATTTTCAGAGATAATGATTCCAGTACACCCAAAAAGTCCCAAAATCAAAGGTATCGAAGAAATAAGACCACAATCAAATGCTTTATCAGTAGTGGTAAGTCTTTCTGGTAGTCATGAATCTTAACTTATGAAAAAGTGCTCAAACTTCTCAGGATTGCAGGGGCTTCTTTAGTTTCCACTTTAAGGGAAAGTACTGACCATCCTCAGAGTAAAACAGAGGGTGTTTTAGAATGGTCGTAAGTTCCTACTAAAATGGTTATTCCTGAAGAAATACTAAGAGAAAATGAGCTTTTTTCTATTCCCAACACCGCTCTTGTTTCTGATGCCAGGAGAGAAAATAATTCTGGTAAATTAACAAAACTTCATAGAACCTCAAATGAGACAACAAATGACTTCCATTCTGTGATGTTTTAGATTCAAAACATGCACCAGAACATTTGGCAACCACCGAAGCTGACCCCACAACTATCTTTGAAGAAGCTCTTTGAGGTCAGAGATTGCTATATGAAAGTCACGAAGAAGACATGTTGAGTGCTCCCACTGGTGATACTAACCTGGTATCTGGGACATCATTGGATAAAATGATGAATCTTGGCATTTCATTTGAAGAAATTTTAGAACATGTTAAATTACCATGTGATTTAGAAGATTTTGTAGATCTAGTTATAGAACCAACTGGACGTGAGTTTCATCATTTGTCCTGTTAATATTCTCATGATTTAACTTCTAACCATGTTTGGTTAAAATATGTACAGTTACATCTGAAGAAAATGATGAACCAACAACACTTGAAAAGGGTGTAGACATTCATGACAACCCTATTATTGCAGAAACACTGGATCAGGTGGAACTTAACACGGCAGATCCTTCTGAAACCCATCCTGAAAATTCTGTTGAAGCTAGGAAAGATGGGGAGGAGTCTCTACAAGTTTTCGATATATTGTTAGGTAAAATATGATGATATATTTGGCTTACTTAACCTGCAATAAAATTAATAAACTTTTACTGTCCTTTGAAACTAACCATACTTTAAATTGACCAAACAGGTTTGTTAACTTCAATGGATAGATTTGGAGAAGAAGCCTCGGTCTCAGCCCAAACAGTAGTAGAAAGTGAAGCAACCATGGTCAGGGAAGGAGCAGAATAGGGCACTTCCTTAAGTGAATTAATCCCAGACTATGTTCCTCCCTGTGATAGCGATGCCGAATCAAACCTAGAGGTGAAAAAGGATCTCCAATTATCACATTGCAAGGCATAGAAAAATATATAGAAGATAATATCGGAGGTGCCTCTTGAAGAGCTGCCTTTGAAAATTTCAATACTTTCATCCATGTTCATCATACTGGGACTTGGAAGTTTTGGATATCAAGAAATCTATGTCGTATTGAAAAAAGTCATTCGAATGAGGGAGCAAGAGAAAAGGTGTCATCAAGACCTGATTAGAGCTAAATTTCTGACCAATATCAGTTAATTTCAAGCTGTGGTGTCCCGAGACGAGGTCGATCATGCTGCAAAGCTGAAGGAGCTAAAGAAAAATATCAAGGAGAAGATTTTCCAGTAGTTGCACCTTCAGCAAGAGCTAGATGTTGTTACTGGGGAGCTTGAACAGCTTCATAATTCATTGGAAGAAGTCCAAGCAGATGGTATAAAAGCCATCAAAGATGCCAAAGAATCACTTTTTTGAGCTGAAAATAGTGAAGTTGGTCGAGTAAATGAACTTCAAGTGGCTTCTGATGAAGCTCGGGATGCTATGAAACAAGTGATAAATCATGTTGAAAGTCTTCTGTAATTTCTGGAAAAAAAAAAGAGAAGACTCCAGTCTGTGGATGTTCTTCTAATCTTGTTCATCAATGAAAAATAGTTCATCTTCAATCATTTGTACCTTCATTTTTTTGATAATTTCTCTTATTTTTACCTAAGCCAATGGGACTAGTAAACATAGTTTTATTTTTACTAGGGTTATATAAACAACCCCACAAACTTTATCTTTTAATTTCTCAATATTTTCTAAATCATACAAAATATACATTTAGTGAGATGGGACTCAACTTTTGTTCAGAGTACCCTTTATAGGTTCCCAATTTAATAAGTACCATGTCTTTTGTTATTGGCATTTTAAAGTTATGCATGTTGGACTATAAAAAGTCTAATATTTAAGGTCGAATATATTTGACCGAATGGATGATATTGACTCAATTCTTGATAATTTGTTTGGAATCATATTACCATATTCAAGTATGGAGGGGGGAAAATTGTAAAATGTGACTTGAGAAATTTTGAATCTGAGGAATGACATGGGAAAAGAGCTAAAAGGAATTAGAAGAAGTATTTTCTAAGAATGAAGTTACCACTTCTCGAAAAAACTGTTATGGGGGCTAAATTATGCAGTTCCAACTAGGGTATATGCTGCATAGTCAAATAGTAGTATCTTTTGGCTGACAGGTCCATTATGTAGACAAATTATTCAAGGCCACCTAAGGGCACGTGCTGCATAGTCGGGAAAAAGAACTCTCATAAATTTGACTTTCTATTGCTAAAAGCTGAAGAAAGTTTTATGGAGATTCAAATTTTCCAAAGCATAGAGTCTGCTTTATGGAGAAAGGTACTTGAATATGGAGAGGATATTTCCAATCAGAATTGTCGAAGAATTGGAGGAATTTTACTTCTACGAAGGTCTGACCCAAATGTAGGAAAAAAAGGTATATGTGGTTTTAAATCATATGACTAAAACTGGAGATAGAAATATTATATGACATATGGTAAAGTGGTCCAAGGTTATTTCATATTGCTCTGAATATATGGAGAAGGAGGAAAAAGTAAACTATAGACTTGAATACTTTCAGATCATGAAAAAGAGTATGGAACAAATATTTTAAGGATGGAAGTTTTTTTTTGCAGATCCCTACATATCATTGTTAAGAAAAATAGGGACAAAAGAGGATTCTCCTGAGAATGAAGTTACTATTACTTGACAAACCCATTATGTAGGTTGAATTATGAAGGGCCAACTGGGGCATAAGATGCATAGTGAAATAGTAGCATCTTTTGGCTGACAGGTCCGTTATATAGACAACTTATGCAAGGCCACCTAAGGGCACGTGCTGCATAGTCAGGCAAAAGAACTCTCAGGTATCTGACATTTTGCGACCAGAAGTCAAGAAAAGGGTTATGGAGACCATGAATATTATTTTTATAATGTTGTGGATGAGTCCTGAATTGATATTCTGGATGTCACTACGTATCTCATTAGGATGAGAATCAACCCACACGTAGTTCTTAAAATACATTTTAACGTCATGTAGGATGAGAGCATGGAAGATCTTAGTTTAGGGTTGTAGAGCTCGGACCATAGTGAGGGAGACACATCGTGCATTTTTTATAAACCTGATGTGAATAAGAAACTGGGTGTTCCATATCACACCATGTGCTCTCAGGGAGACTTTTCAGCCAATCGACCGAAAGTGGAGTTTGGGGTTAAGCCCAAAGGCTCGGGGCTGGACTCGAGGAATGCTCGAGCGTTCCTACATATCCTATGAGGATGGGAATCAAGCTTCACATAGGTCATGAAATACCCTTTGTACAGATTTTGTTCGTACATTTGAGGGGTAAAGAGGACTTTATTGCAATTATGGATGGACCCAAGATTAAAGACATGAGTGTCACTACATATCTCATAAGAATGAGAATCAATCCATACATAGTTCTTGAAATATGACATGGTTGGATACCATGTCAATAATGATTCCTCTCAAGTGAGGGTATCAGTGATTGTTGTAGTTCATTTTTCATACAGTACAAAAGTGAAAATAGTTTAAGGTCATATGCATGGACCAGTGCTATGCAGTTTAATTTCTTGCAGCAAGGAAAATAGGGGAATGTATAGTTTAACATCATATATCTAGGATGATGGGACGTACATAGTTTAATGTCATGTAGGATGAAAGTGAACCGATATGAATAATACGGTTGACGGAGGCTTCACGGATCAACATCGTATGGGATAGAGATGAATCGATGTGAATAAAGTGGTTTCGGGCATGAACCTCAGAAGGTTTCCTATGTACCCAGCCTATGAGGCAAGAATCAAAGTCTACGTAGTTCAATTGAGAGGGATTCGACAATCGGGGTGTACTTGAGGACAACGACCCGAAGATGATGTTGGGGTTTAAGCGTGGTTAGTGGCCTAGAAAAGATTTCATGGTTGAATCTTACTCTAATATTACATGAGTCATGCTCTGTGTGAGAAACAAGAGGTAGCAACAGACCTGACGATTGTGTCATGAAAGATACGACCACAAAGGATAGTGTGGTGCTTATGCATGTTTAGTTGCCCGGGGAACGCATGGAAACAGAGTTTAAATGACAATTGTGCATGCAGCGATCATAGTTTAATGTCATGTGTCACAGACATGGGGTGTTTGGCAGTTAAATGTCTTGTATCTCAGATGATGCATAGTTTAATGTCATGTTGGATGATAGAGGGGGCTATGCAGTTTAATGTCTTGCAGCAAGGACAAGTGTCGTTTGGTGGGGTGGTGCCCGTGATTTTGAAGTATATGGCATAAAATCTTCCAGAGTAAAAGACAACTTAGGATTTGACACAAGCTCGTCTTCTTCTAACTCCTCTTCTTTCTTCAAATTGTGCCTCTTCTTTGAGGATTTTTCTTCTGATGAAGGGGGTTTTGCTGTGGAAGAAATAGTAGAAGACACAATTGGTTGATTAAATTGTGTTTGTAAAATGGCATGTGTTTGGTTGATCATTTTCCTGACCATCCAATCATCATATTTTTGTGTATTTTTACTTTTGACTTCATGTCACTCGCCTTCTTCCTCTGGATCAGTAGCAGTAACACATGCTACCTTGGCTGAAGAACCTTTCAGTTTTACTTGTCCAGAGTCCACCATCATTTTTAGGAGGTCTTTGAAGACAAAACACTCTTGAATTGAATTCCCCAACATCTGATGAAATGGGAAATAGTTAGGGAGGTCTTCATCTCCTTCCTTGTTCGGCCTTTTGGGCCTTGGAAACTGAACCATGTTTTTTTCCAGAGCCGATATGAAGTAACCAGGAACTTGTTCATTCTGGAAAGAATAAACTTTGTTCTTCAAATCATTAAACTATTTCCACCTTCGATCTCTTTGATCATCTTGATGAGGCGGCCATTGTTGTTGACGCTCAGGAGGTGGATCCCTTCGATATGATGAAGGTTTTGAAGTGGAAGTAGGTACAGGTGCTTGTTTAAATGTAATTGTAGCAGTCTCTGCTTTCCCTATTCTCCTTCCCAGAGCTGATGGAATTACACGAGTTTTATCCCTAGTCTCTATAAGAGAGTCTTCTATCTGCTGAGCGATTGAAGTAAGGTCTCGAAACCCTCCTGTGTATTTCACAGGGATCAATGGTGCACGTAACTCATCACGTAGATTTTCCACACAGATTGGCAGCAACTCTTCTTAAGGGAGTGATAAACTTAAGGAATATGTTAATCCCTTCCAGAGAGTAATGAAATATGAAACTCTTTCATTTTCCCATTTTTTACAATTGGTAAGATCAAAAACTATCATCTTTGGTAATGTTGAGATAAATTGAAGAAGGAATTTTTGACGGAGATCTTCCCACCCAGTAATTGACCGAGATTGTAAACTTGTATACCAGAAAAAAAGAAGATCCTTGTAATGACTGCACAAAACACCTGATCTTAACAACTTCTTATTGTTAAGGAGTTCCCATCATAGGATCACAATGAGAAACAAAATGTGTTAAGTTTGGTTCTGGATCTCTTAAACCATTAAAAATTGGGAATGTGGTATTCTCAAAATTTGATGGGGGAGGAATTGCATCCACCCATTCAGGGTAAGCTCTCTTGTTTGGTTGAACTGGTGCACGTCATCCTTCCATAACTTCCAAATAAGTTTTTAATGACTCAATGGTAGTAATTAATGCTTGATAAACATTTGTTTGAGCTTGGACTTGAGCAGGTGCAATAACTGGAGTTCGGACGGGTGTGGCGACCGGTACTGCCACTGATGGTAGTATTGCTGGTTGTTGTCACATATGACCCATAGGATTGGACCTGTGAGGGTGTAATTATAAAGGGGGATATTCTTAATCCATCCCAATAGCTGCAACAAATTCCCTTGATTGATTAACTCCAGCATGCTTAGGAGGAAGACTACCTTGAAGTAGTTCTACATTTTACCTCCTTAACTCCTTCATTTTTTCTTGTTTTTGTGCGAACCTTTCCTATAATGAGATTGATTGGCCTTATCCATAGGTAGGGTGGGATGTAACTTGAATTTTACCCTTTTCCTTGGTATGTTCCTTTCTGGAGTATGTAAGGGTATTACCCGAAGGAATGTCTTGTCTCTGGGAAACCCTTTGGCTTCTAGTACACACACCTCCTTCATTTGTTTCTGTGTATACAGCCTCTTGAATGGGAACTTCTTCATCTAATTCATCTGAGTGATCTTCATGTTCTGGGGGATCAGTGACAACGGTATTGATGACATTTATCAATACATAACGCATTGTAGCCCTTCTGTCAGTGTTTCTACGATATTGTCTTTTTCCATGTCCTTTATGAGACATTTCCTTCTGTTTGGTTGATCTCTAAGTAACTTCTTGATGAACCGTAATTTGGAGGGATTTTTCTGATAATTCGGCTCTGTATTCCTCTTATGGATTCTTCCCTAATCGATAGAAGACTAACTTTTACTAAGAAAGATATTGAGAATTTGAAAAAGTCCCCAGTCCGGTGGATTAGGGTTGTTCCTGTTTTTCCTGCTCAACTCCTCGAATCCTGTCTATTGATCCCAAGGGTTAGATTAAAAGAGTCCCTTTCCTGGAAATTGGAGGTGGCTCTTGAGCTGCTACATCTGAAACTTTCTTAAAAGATCTCCTAGTTTTGCGGATTTTAGTCCGGAAATTGTCCGGATGCATCATCCTATATCCACTCAAATCACCTGGCTCATATGACCATTGGATTATTTCTGACACCTCTATCACCTGATTATGCACATGCTCTAAATGAGAATCCTATTCGATATTATAATTTGCTTGATTCAATAGTAATTTTACAACTTGTTATTTATATGCCTGACTTTGGGAAGAACTATTTCAGGCTTGTTCTTGATAAATCCTTTGATTACACACAAAACCAGTTAGTTGTGGCCAGCCATGGGAAATAACATTGCATGAGACCACTTTTGGTGGGCTTTGTTGACTAGAGAGCACAGTGAAATTCAATTCTCCATGAACACCCCATCCCCTGATATGAATAACAGATGGGGCATTGGTAATTAACTGGCACAACCTTTTTAATGCGCTAAGTCATGTACGTTGAAGGGATCTATACTGCTTTTCAACCTTTGGATGTCAAGAAACTGAGAGAGATGCCAAGTCAATTTGGCATTTCAACCCTTCTATTACCTTAACATGATTTTGATATTATTCATAAGGTAATATTTTCTCTTTTAAGTGACCAAGATTTTTCCATATGTTGATATGAATATCGTGAATACAATCTTATGTCAATGTTTCTGGAATATCATAATGAGAGTCAACTAAAGGCCAAAACATGACTGGTATTTCACCTTTTTCTAATTGTTTTCTCATATTCATTACTTCCTCTTTTTCATTTGATAATGATTCTTCTACCTAATTGGACCAAAGCTGGTGCTTCTCTGTTTCTTCATCAGATTCAATAAGATTGGTAAAGAATTCATTTGCCAAATAAGAAGATGAATGACCTAGGGGTGGTTAGGAGAATGACCTACACCCCAGGATATCTTCTGATTGAGAAAGTATTTCACCTGCTAGCTGTAAGGCATCATACATGACTGGCTTTTCATTTCAAAGTGCCTCAAGATAAGAGGGATTACTTGTTACTACATTGTCCATTGAAAAAATTTCCAGGAAATGTGAATTACTACTATGGAGAGGACTTTTGCAGCTAAATTCATCATCATGTGGAGTACCACCATGGTGGGTTATAGAAAAAAGATGAAACCTTTTTATCCTTGGTCTTCTGGACACGTAGAGGGTTATCATGGATCTCATCTGAAGATGATGCTTTGAGATTGACAGAATTTTCATGAATCAAGCCTTCATGAGGAAGTGTCTGATGAAGACCTTCAGAATTGTTGTTTTTATTTCCAAAATTTGGAAATGAGAGAGTAGAATCTTGATTTGCAAAAGATAATTGTCTGAGAGATTCAAGAACTCCAGCATTGAGCAAGGCCTTATTGTAGATTGGATCTTTATTTTTTAATAGTACTGGATGGGTCTTTTTCTTGGACACCTTCTTACTCACTTTGGAAACCACTTGTTGACAAAAGTGTTTATTATGGGAAGGTGTATGTGCCTACTCAGGAGAAATGGTCAGTTTAGTCTGACTATCTCCATTTAAATCGGGTGTATGTACCCAAATTGATTGTCCGTATGACATGGGGGAGTATTCCCCACGACCCTCCTGAACTGAAATAGATGTGTTTATCTACTCTGGGGTGACATGTTGATTAGTCACTCCACTGATAGTGATAGATTTATGTTTCTTTCCCTGTGATATCACTGAAGTTGTTATAATATTCTGACAGATATCCAGAATATGGGCAGGGATTTTCTTCTGCTCTTTCACCATTTTCAGAATGTGCTTGGTGAATTCAGCTACCAGAACAGGAATATGTGTCCATTCCCTATTTAGAGTAGGTGTGTGTTCCTGCTCCTATCTTCCTTTTCCTGTCAGTGAATTCTAACAGTACTCATGTGTGGGGGAAGAAAGTTGTGTCTGCCTCCTGTTTGTCATTGGAGCATTCCAATTGACATCTCCAGGTGCTACCAAATGAGACTATTGGTTAGCTAAATGAATTTCAGGTGTATGTGCCTACTGATTGTTCTCCACCGAATATGATTGATGAACATCCTTCAATACTGGTAGACGAGACTGCTGGCAGAATTGATGAGTATAAGCAGGTGTATGTGCATGTTTAAAGGTGGTCACCACATCTGGTTGGCGGGCTTCTTTAGATGCAGTCAGATGAGACTGCTGACTGGCTGATGATTTATAAACAGGTGTATTTTCCTTCCTATAGTACTCCACCAAAATTTCCTGGCAGGATTGGTGTGTTGCTGCCAGACGAGTCTATTGGGCAGTGAAATTAGGACGGACGGGTGTATATGCCCACTTGTTGTTTTCCATAAAGTTAGGTTTATAGACTTCTCTGGAGGGGGAAGAGGTAAGAACCTGCTCCCTATTGATCGAATTTCTCCTCTGACAGTTCGTCTTGCATGATCGGGTCTAAGGAACCTGAGTCTAACGCCTATATGTGATACCCCCATCATGTTGAGGGTGCACTACCGCACGAGTCTGGCGGCAATTGTTGGTGGGAGTCCTCAGGAAAGACTCATGTATTCTTGAACTAAGGCCTTGAGTGACCTCTTGATCCACCTCCCTATAATATAGGAGGGACTGGTTGTTGCATTCTGAGGATAAAGACCCAAAATGGTTGGAGATGGTGGTTGGCACCACCTGCTTCTTGACCACTGTTCGTCGCTTTTCGGACAACTAGGGTGAGTTGTTAACTTGGAGGGCTTGTCGAGCGGCCTCTAGAGTCAGGATGGTACCGTGTTGATGGTATTCTATCACCAATGCATTTGAGACCCAGCGTTGAAGATGCTGAGTAGGTGATGTCGTCCTCAGAGCAGACAAGGATCCAGCAGGAGTAGCGGCTGAGGCATTCACAGGTGTGAACCTTAAAGAATCTATTTTTGTGTTTAAGAGAGATCTTGGAAAAGAGTGTGTGTTTGATATAGCAGACATAATCAATATATGTCTGGCCAAACTACATCTTTTGGATATGCACATATGTTATTGATTGCTTTGTTGGCCCTTATATTTAGTTTAATAGGGGCCTAACAAATAAGTAAAACATCATTTAACTCGGTTAAGGATTCACGTCAGGTTCACCATTTTTTTGTTTCGTCTGGAAATGGGGATGACATTATTTTTTTAAGGTTCAAACTTTCCAATCGGTTTCTAATGGGTTTATTTGTAGAACTAGAAACACCCAATGATTCTATATCCATTTGGACCTACTTTTCAAAGTTAGGTGCTCACTAGTTTTGGATCGATGAGGCTTAAGAATTTTCATTGGTCAATAGGATGGGAGACTGGGATCATCACACCTTTTTGGGGGAAATTATTGCCAACTCCAGTACTCTCTTATGGATTTAAGTTGTGTTCACGAATCCTTATTAATTCGCCAAGTATGAAAATGAGTTTTTCTTTAGATTTGGAAATCAATGATTGATATGTATGGGATTTAGAGAATCCTTTATATGTATTTGAGGTTCTTCATCGATGGAGAATCATCCGTATGTATTAGATATTCTTAGTCAAAGGTATCCTTCAATACATTATATACAAATCTCTTGGTCATTATGATGACCATAATAGATTTAAAGCCACCCAGTGGGGCACTTGAAGTTTATTGTCATTCAGAAAGATGTGGATTATTTCAGAGTTGGGATTGTACCCGCAGATGGGCTACCTATGTATCCTTATTAAAAAGGAATCATAACCTACAGAGTTTGATAAGAAGGATATAGTTTAACGTCATATGGGATGGAAAGTAATTAATGAAAGATGGGCTTGAACCTTATAAAGGCTTCCTACATACTCTACTTTTAAGGTATAGATCAAAGTCCACGTAGTTCGGGTGAAGAAATATGGGAATTATGCATGGTTAATAGCCCAAAAAAGAGATTTCGTGATTACTTTTACACTCTAAGATCATGTGAGTCATGCTCGATGTGAGAAACAAGAGGTATCAGTAAACCTGAAGATTGTTCCATGAAATATGCAGTCACAAGAAATGATGTGGGGCTTACGTATGTATGAATTCCCAAGTAGATGAAGACCAGGACTTACTTCAGGAAAGAAGCTAAGTAGTAGGGTCAATAAAGGTATTTGTACTTTATAGAGATTTGGAGTTTTGACCCAGGGCTTACTCTTAAGGAGGATACCCAAATTAATGGGGACTTATAACTTTGGGCTTACTCCTGAGAAGGAGGCCTAAATTAAATGAAATTATGACTGGGTCTTACTCCTGAGAAGGAGGCCCAGGTTAAAGGAAATTATGACTGGGGATTACTCCTGAGAAGGAGGCCCAGGTTAAAGAAAATTATGATTGGGGCTTACTCCTGAGAAGGAGGCCCAGGTTAAAGGAAATTATTATTGGGCCTTACTCATGATAAAGAGGCCCAGGTTAAAGGAAATTATGACTAGGGCTTACTATTGAGGAGGATTCCATAAATCAAAAGATCTTCTAATCTTAAAGGATAAGGTTATATGGAGGAAACCTCTAACCATGGTGACATAAATCTTGTAAGTCACGAGGTTTTGGGAGAGGTTCTCACAAAATTCCTTTCAGATAAGGAAGCCAGCAAAGTAACCATGCCATAAATGGCTTTGAAAAGGGGTTTGAGGGATAATATCTCGAAGAGGAGAGGTGAACAGGAAAGAGCCACACAAATGAATTTGGCGTGAAAGTCTTGTCCATGCAAGTGTATTTGTGTGGCATGGGTTCACCTGGACGACAAAGAATTTGTAGGTTAATACTTGGGAGAGATTTAACTCAATACTTTAGTATTATCCTAAGATATTTCCAAAAGGGTGGCGCGCAAGTTTCATAGAAAGGGTAGGGTGGCAAGAGTTTCCATTTTTAAGGAGGTCTAGATACTTAGGCATGCAAGTGTTGATGAATTCTAAACCCTTAGGCCTTATCCTACTCCTTCAAGTCTTCCATTATAGGTAAAAAGTCGCCTTAAAAGATTTTGGAAGAGTTGAGTTGAAGACTTGGGTGACCAGAGATTGAATTTGTCTTTTGGAAAATCCTTCTTTGAAATGGGGTGCCCACAGGGGCTATTTATAGACCCCTTGCACCTTGGGCGAAAAACCAAATAGGGCACGCAAGTGAGCAGCGTGACCCATAGGTGGCACACAAGTGACTTGCGCGGCGTGTAAGTAACTTGCGCGCCTCACTCCAAATGGGTTCCTAGTCCATGCCTTAATCAATTTTTTTGATGTTCTTCAAAGGGTTACCCTCTTTGTGCTTAATGTATTCCCTTTTTCCATTCGTTGGACTCTGTGAAGGAAAGGATCGTCAACAATTATTTATTTATAAAATTAGTTTTTTATGTGTGAATATATGAAAAAATATGTATATATTTTTATATATTTGTTTATAAATAATATTAAATTATAAAAAATGATAAAATTTCAATTTCATAACATCAATATTAATGTAATCCCTAGAAATAAATTCAGTTCCCATTGAAAAAGCAAAAAAAGACCCATTAAAACGAGGTTGAAAATCAATAAAATATTTAAAAATTGGTGTACCCCGACTAAAAACTCTATTTTGAGGCATTATGATCCTTTTTGGGCTTTAAAAAACGTGAAATAGGTTTACCCATGGCATCAAGGGTATAGATTTCATCGCATGTTTTGATCTGATATGTGGCAGAGCTCAAATGGACACCCGAATCAAAAGCTATGGTCATTTGATGTCTCAGTTGTGTTTTCAACTCAATTTAGATCTTTTATTAATTTTTTGGATTTTTTTTATTTTCAAATTATTATTAAATGACTATTAATCAATAAAAAATTAGAAAATTATTAATTAAAAATATTTTTTAAATTATTTTATAATCCATTTTCACTCAATATCTTATATATTATCTATAAATGCATGTTTAGCCTTATCTAAAACATATTTAAAAAATATATATTATTTCTATATTAATATAAATATATTTATATATTACTATATTGTTTTTATTGATTTTTTTTAAATATACCCTTTATGAGTGCTTTTTTAGAAGCATTGATGAAGGTCCCCCTTTGTTATAACTTTTTTACTAGCATTGTTAAAGACCCATTTTAATGGCTCTTTTTCGAGAACTAATAAAGGGGGTTTTTAATAGTGCTTTTAGCTTGCATGGTTAAAACCCTAGTGCTAGATAAACCTTGTTTTGTAGTAGTTTATGGAGTGGAAAGAAACTCATTTTATCGCACACACATATATAGGGTTGAGAGGCATTTGTTAAGGCCTTTTTAGGAAACAAACTAGCACCCCAGGGCACAAAGTTTATCTTTATAGGGTATCCCAAGGAAACAAAGGGATAATACCTATACAACCCCTCATACAAAATAGTGATTGTCATTCTAAAAGTTTTCTTTCTTGTGAGGGAGCACATCCACAAAAAGGATAATGGGATAAAGATTGAATTCAATGACGTTGATGCTCAATATGCACAAGAGTTGGTAGAAGAAAAAATTCCATAGTTCCTCATGGAATAAGTAGTTCCAAAAACACATGTACTACATAGGAGCATAAGGAGGTAAGATAATAAGAGAGATATAGTTTTCTAGTCATTGAAGATGGTGACTCATTATTATTTGGAAATGATGAATCTATCTCATATAAGGAGGAATTAGAGATCTTAGAAACTGCCAGATGGAAATAATCTATGAATTTTGAAATGGATTCCATGTATCAAAATCAAGTTTGGGTTCTGTTTGATTCTCTAATTGATGTAAATACCATTGGATGAAAATGGGTATTCAAGATGAAACTTGACATTAAAGGTAAAGTAAATACCTATAAAGGAAGGGTAGTGGGTAAGTGTTTAAACAACATCAAGGAATTGACTATAAAGAAACTTTTCGCTAGTTTCCATGTTTAAATCCATTAGAATTATACTTTATAAATAGTTTATCAGGACTATGATATTTGGAAGATGGATATCAAAATTGAATTCCTTAATTTGAACCTTCAAAGAGAAGTTTATATGACACAACCAGAAGGGTTTGTGACTCCAGGTTATGCCAAATGTATTTTCAAGTTGCAGAGATCCATTTATGGATTGTAGAAAGCATTCAGGTCATGGAACATTCAATTCAATAAATCCATAAAATAATTTGGTTTCATTAAGAATGAATGTGAGATGTGTGTTTACAAGTGGTTTAGTGGGAATGCATATGTTATCCTGTTAGTATATGTTGATGACATATTACTTATTATAAATGATATACCAATCGTACATCCTGTTAAGGACTGGTTAAACAAGTGTTTCTCTATGAAGTAATTAGGTGAAGTAGCCTATATTCTAGGGATTAGGATCATTCGGGATAGGTCTAAGTGGATGATTGGACTAAATCAAAGTACATGTATTATCGGATACTAAAGATATTTAGTATGGAACAATCCAAGAGGGTATTCATTATAGTTTCACATGGTTTACATCTTTCTAATAAAATGTGCCCTTATACACAACATGAGAAAGATAGAATGAGTAATATTCCATATACTTCGGTGATATGATCAATCATGTATGTCATGTTATGTACTACACTTGATGTTTCCTATTTATTGAGCATGGTAGACAAATATCAATCTGATCTGGGAGTACATCATTGGTCTGCTATTAATTATATCCTCAAGTATCCGAGAAGAACTAAGGATATATTCCTGGTATATGGAGGAGATGAGGAGATATTCATCAGGGGTTATACTAATGCCAGTTTTCTGGAAGATCCGAATGATCTGAAGTCATAATCGGGATATGTTTTTTGTCTCAATGGAGGCGCTTTGAGCTAGAAGAGTTCAAAGTAGCATGTTATCGCTGATTCTATAGTAGATTAAAAGTATATAGCAGCTTTTGATATAACAGAGGAATCCATTTGGATTTGTAAATTTTTTCAGGAGCTTGATGTGGAACCTAATAGTAAAGACCCTGTCACATTGTATTTTGATAATACTGTAGTGGTGACTCTTTAAAAATAGACAAGGTCTCACCGATGAAAATAGCATATACTCTAAAAGTATCACCTCTTGGGGGATCTTTATCAAAGGGTGAAGATGTAGTAAATAGAGTACCCACGTAAGAGAACGTGGCATACCCCTCGACTAAAGGCCTATCTCAGTAGAAACATGAGTCTCATATGAGAGTTATCGGGATAAAAGTTGTTAGTAGTTGGCTCTAGTGAAAGTGGGAGTATGTTTAATTTGGTTCCCTAAAACCAACTTATGTATACTTTATGATAATATGTATTCATAGTTTTGAATGTTAATAAAATTCTTATCACATAATAATTGTTCTTTTGTGTAACATAGTATATGATAATATCCCAAGAGTAGATGTCATGCTAAAAGGTCATAGTCGTTCCTTGCTATGATGAGAACCCGGAAGTTCTACAATGCTATTCTTAAATATATGTTCTATAGCCAGATGATATATTTTGAGGTACAAAAATGATACATGCTATCATGGCTGGAGACTCATAGGACTTTGAGGCACATTATCAAGATATACACCCTTGGTAATATCCAGTGTAGGATATTATGAGAACAAGACCCACTAGTAGGAAATCCAAATTTATATGTGTCATTGGATGTTCCTATCTATGTATATGTGTATTTATCCTTATACTTTAAGATTATTATTAATTAGTATTATGAGTCGTGTACATTGATATATTTATGAATATCATGATGATAGATGTCCATGGTGAGGTAGGAAACGTTGGGTGCATCACGAGTAATATTTTATTAACGAATAATGCGAGAAATTATTTGTCCCTTCTATTTTTTAATGGAAGTTAATATCTCATGCCCTTTGAGGGAAATTATATATCCTAAATAAATCCATATCCATTGTGTTCTATAGGCAAGTTTAATTTTTGGGAAGTCAAAGAAAGATACATCGAGCATATAGGTTGATGGTACCAGCATGAAACTGCTTGATTAGAGATATCTTGACAAATGGATTATATTACATGGTAATCATTCATATAATGTATTATGTCATTCCAAAATTATCTTCTTTCTCTATAGTATCTTGGAATGTTGTTAGACAATAACCTTGAACTTTATGCTGCTTTCTCTAATGTCACTAATAAAGAGGTCGAGAGGGTCACACACTAAGTGTGTCCAGAATATTAGTTGAATAATATTATTATTATTTATTATTTAACAAGTTGTATAAATATTATTCTTGCACATGGTTTAATAATTATCACTACCGCAGATCTAGGCAAGGGATGCACCATGATAAATCTATCATTTATCAGCGCTAAAAAAATGCCGATAAAGGTGTACCCTTTATTAGTGCTTTATTTAACACTAATAAAAGTTTTTAATAAAAAATATTAATAATATATATATAATTATTATATTTATTTTCAAAAATAATGTTTATTTTTATAAATTAAATCAAAAAAATGTTTATAATTAATATTTTTTTATTAATTCAAATATATATATATATAATGTTTTAAAAAGTATTTATAAGATTATAATTATATAAATATATATTTAAATAATTATAAGATTATAATAAATTTTAAATATATTTATTAGATTTATTATATTTATTATATTTATTATATTTATAAATAATATATATACTTTTTAAATATATATATTTATATATATAATTCTAATGAAATAAATAGATATTTAAATAAATATATGTTTCCAATGAATTTGGTCAATAAATATATTGATATGTGAGTATAATTGACATACATATATGTTATGTATTCATCGTGAATGTTCATTTATACATTACATCCTTATTATTTTTCATGTTGTTCGTATGTGATGACAGGTTTTTTATTATCTATACTCTACTACGTATATGATTCATTCATGGTATACCCATGAATCTACCATGTTCTCAAAAGTACTCACAAAAATCAATAAATATATTTAAATGCTAAATATATTTATTATATTTATAATTTTAAAATTTTGACTTTATATAAATACTTTTTAAATATATTTATTTTTAATTATAATTATAACTAATAATTATAAAATTACAGTAAATATATTTATTTATATTTATAATTATAAATGTGTGTGTGTGTGTGTAAATAATTATAAAATTAAAATATATTTATTTATTATACTTATAAAGTTATAAATATATATAATTAAAAAATATATTTATAAATATATACAAATATTTATAAATAAAAACAAATAGTTATAATTATAATTATAAATAATTATAGATATATTTAAATAATTATAAAATTATAATAAATGTATTAATTATATATATTTATATACAAATATTTATAAATAAATACAAATAGCTATAATTATAATTATAAGTAAATATAGATATATTTAAATAATTATAAAATTATAATTAATATATTAATTATATATATTTATAAAATTATAAATATATTTCTTATAATTGTATAATTATTTAAATATATATATATAATTATAACTATAAATAAATATGTATTTATTATAATTTTTAATTACAAATAAATATATATTTACCCAACAAGTCCAGCCAGAAGCAAATCTTATGACCATTTATTAAATAAATAAAAAAGTATAAGAAAGAGACAGACGGGGTCAAACAAAGGTATTTTCCCTCATTCAAAAAAACAGACAAAAAAGTCAAAGATCAAAATAAGACTTGTCATTTCCGTAATCAGAATCATCACTAGTTTCCCACTCATATTGAGATTTACCTTGATTGAACATTTTGAGGATTTATTCATTTATCATCTTTGACACCTTAGAAGAGGATCTGGTAGACAAAGTTTGTGGTAGGTTAGAGTAGTCCCTTTGTGGCCTTCTCTTTGAAGGAGCAGGAGTGAATCCCTCACTATCAACCACCTTTCTCTTTCCATAAGTGATTGCATCTTTAAAAGAGGTGTGGCCACCACTTCCCAATACCATCAGGGGGTGCTGTTAACGCCTTGATTAGTAGAAACATTTCCAAACTTCTCAGATATCCTGGAAGAATAAAAGATTTTACAAATTTTGAGATGATAATCAATATGCTGTTGATTATCAATTTGATCAGCTTGCATGGTTGGAGGATTATAAGCCACCAGATGCATGCATCCTTTCTCTAAAGGAGGCTATGCAGGGATATCCTCTGAAACATCTAGAGGAGTATGAACATTACTAGTAGATTCTATGACCTGTTTCATCCCATCACCACCAAGTTCATGTTCAGTTGCATCCACCTGCACATTTTCAGCCAAGATAGAGCTAGAATCTGTCTATTGCACCATTCGACCATGCCATAAACTTCTCTGAGGGATAGAATTATTTGGGGTGCATGTTCCAACCTTAACCTTAGGACCATTCCTGAACGCTCCTCCACCGCAAACCCTCCTCCACCATGGACCTCCTTCACTGCAAACCCTCTGCCGCCGTGAACCTCCTCCATCGCAGACCCACCTCCCCTATGGACCCTCCTCAACCATGAATCCACCTCCTCTATACACCGAACCCCACCTCCACTGTGTACCCTACTTCCCCTCAAATACACCTCCATTGTGAATCCCTCAACAGCCTCTACTATCGCTTCTTCCACCATTTACACTGACTTTGTTGCTGTCGGACCCTACTGCTTCCATGGGTATGCCATTGTTTTCACATTATTATGAATTCCTAATATATATATATTGAGAGAGAGAGATTTTAGTTCAACTGATTTCTTGGAATAAATGGATTATAATTTTCTAGATGGATCCTCATCCCTAATATATATATAGATTTGGGAATTTAAGGGGTCATTGGCTATAGTGTTTGGATTTTTCTAAGTGAGGCGGTGGAGATGACACTCATATTGTGGGGAATTATGTGTTGGTTACATGGGTGATACCCTCATGATAAAAGGGTTGCAGGTGTTTGGAACTATTTGTTGAGGTACATGTTTGAATTCTATAGTTAATTCACATGATAAATCAGTTATGGTGGGTGATCAAGATGAGTTTCAGCATAAGGCTTGTGGTGATTGTGTTGGGGGTGCATCAGTGGTGTTGTAGGGTACGGCTATGATTTTGTGTCATTATAGGATTTGATGGTGGATCTATCTGGGGTTTGGGTTTGGACTCTAGTGGGCATGTTTTAGTTTTTTTGGAATGCCTCTAGGTGTGAATACATTGTGATCGGGTGAGAAGGTGAGGGAATGGAAATTTGGGATGAGATTTTTTGGGATGAGTTAGCCAAGGATAGTCTGACTGGGGTTAGAATATAATGCTTGTTTGGAAGGTTGCAAGTTATGGTCGGTGTGTCATTTTTGGAATAAAAGGTGTGTTTTGGGTTTGAGTTGGATTT
Organism: Viscum album; assembly: GCA_963277665.1. Taxonomy (NCBI): domain Eukaryota; kingdom Viridiplantae; phylum Streptophyta; class Magnoliopsida; order Santalales; family Viscaceae; genus Viscum; species Viscum album. The sequence goes on along the minus strand of OY728159.1, from coordinate 18,233,309 downwards.
CAAGTAAAAGATGGTATGTTCTTTGTTCATGGAAGTATGGTGGGTATGAATCCACTTCGGTGGGTTTTTTATGATAATGATGGTTCTGATGGTGATTTGAATTATCAAGAATGTTATGGCATGGTTAGTTGGAAACCATGCTAGGTAAATTTTAGGAGGATGAGTTTAATGTTATTTTATTATTTTTAACTAGCATAGATACTAATAATGGGAAGTTATTAGTGATTAGTTGAGTATTATTATAGGGAGAAACATAAATATGATAGGTGATCGAGTAATAACAAAATTCAATGATTTGTTTAGATAGACCCAGGAAGGTGAAATCTTGGTATTTCAATTTTGATAATGGGCATTGGCCTGGGTTTTGGCTGGTTGAGTTCCCTAAGTTGGATGTTGTGCCTTGGATGTGTTTCAAAAATTTAGAAATGGAACGAGTCCATTTTCAATAACTGGTGACCATTGTAGGTCGGTTGATGTGTATGTATGACCACCAAGAATTCATGGGGATGAGGATTATTATGGTGGGGAGGTTGAAAGAACCCATGTTCATGGGAACTAAAATTTTATGAATGATGTTGAATTTTTATTTACTGGATGGGTAAAATTTTTAATTGAGACTCAAAATGAAAATATGAGATTTTTATTTCCTCAAAGTGTTGTTTTGAGATGATAAATGAGGATCAAGAGGTATATTGGGTTTTCATATAAGTATGGAAGGATTTAAGTTAAGTTTCAATGATTTTGAAGTTTTCTAGAAAGGGGACATGGTTTGGTGTGTATGGTTTAGGAGGAACCATGCGAAACCTTGATTCCATGGAGGTTTTCAATTAATTTTTAACTAATAATGGTTGAGTTTCATTGTTACCACATAGTTGAGGATAGAATTTGTGGGGTTAAAGGGGAAACCATGTAGGGATGAGGAGGGTCTGGAACCAAGCGCACAGCATGTGAGCAGTTTTAGACAAATTGTGCAATCAGTAGAATCACCCAAAACATTATCCTTCATGAATTTTTTGTAGACAATCACCTTAAATTCTCAATAAATGATATAAGAAGAATAAAACTAAATCTTTTTTCCATAATCCATGATGTATGATCACTCAATCAATGCATAATTACAAAACAAATGTTGATACCAAACTTAATTTTGTCTCAAGCACCTAGGACTCCACTATGTAATATTGATAACCTCTATATTGATACGTAATTCTAATGTAGGTATATATATTTATATCACATAGTGATTATTATTATGTTTAATAATAATTTTCTAATGTTCGTGGAATATAATTCACATTAATAGGTTATAATAGTTTCCCACTATAATGATAACATATATATTCCATAAATATATACTTAAATCAATATATCATATAGTCTAGATACATCTATCTTACATGAAATAGATTATGGTTGACTATCAGGTGATGGAGACTCATATGAAATTGATACATCTCCTCATGAATTTCACACTTGGTGATCTCTAAGAAGAATTTTCCCAAGTAATGATCCGCTAATAGGAATTCAAAATGTTTTAAGTGTCATTTGATGTTAGTATATGAAAAAACGTTTATTTTCCATAAAATTAATTTTTATTTTTATCTTATAGATTTATATTTTATAAAATGTTGGTTATTTTTTATTCATGTATCATTTATAAAGTGCCTCTCTTGGGATTTATGTCTTTTTGAAAATTCTTTATTTCCTCTTTTAAAATGATTCAAGTGTTTTGGAATGTTTCTTAAAAATTTATATATGTTTCAAATATGTTTTTTTGGTTTTAAATAGATTTAAAATGATTTAAACACTTGGCATGGACTTAGGTTGCATGCAAACTATTTGTAAACTCACCCGATTGGCTTTCATCAAGGGATGTGAATGTTTTTAAAGTGTATTTAATCTTTGTTTCATTTTAACAAGGGGTGTCTGAAGTTTTAAATGAAAATTTGTAAAATATAGGGAGTTTTTGTTTATTTTAAATGATTACGACCATTTTTTCATGAAGTTGACTTGAATAATTTTAAAAAAGGGAATTTTGGTTTTGTAAAAGAGTGATTGGAATTTATTGGTTTATTTTAAAAAGGGTGTATTATTTTATAGAGTAATTTGTATAAATAGTTGTTTTTTTAATGGGATTTGAAATTTTATTTTATAAATAGTTTTCAAAGGATGTATAAAATGTAGTTTTTTCATAATATTTTAATTTTTTATTTTTATATAATTAGGAAAACCAACACATTATATAGGTAAGACAAGTAGATTGATAATAACACCATGGTAAGGGCATGTCACTAACTCTATCCAACCTATAAGATATCCATCAAGACCTCACTCTCGAAAAAGGTGAAATAATGTTTAACCCCATTGAAAATTCTAAACCTATTGTGCATCCAAAGTCACCTACATGGTTTAAATTAGAGGTCCCCTTTTTTGATATGTCTATTTAGGTTTTTCCCTTAAAGGGATGCAATTTATTATTAATATGAAATTCTTGTTGCTTATTCATGGATGTGAAAATGGTCTCTTTCTTATGAGGGTGTTATAGTTGACATGTGATTTAATACTTAAATTATATTTATTCATGTGATGATCATTAACTCTTTTTTCTCACTTCCACTTGTTTGGCTGCATGAAAACCCTATGAATTAATAAATAGGTCCATATGTATATTGTACTAGTTAGCTCACATACTAGATAGTTTCCCATAGTTATATTGTTTTATTTTTCTATCGGAGTATCCCTAATGAGGAATGTGTGGATAATTTAGGTAAATTTTCTATTTTTTTAGGATTCAACATAGGCCGAATATTGTCCTCATTTTAGTGTGAGTACAAAATGAAGGAATAATTGAATTCCCTCTATGATTTTGATACATTTCATTTAATAGAATTGGAACCTGGAAATAAGTATCTATAGAAAAATTATATTTATCATATAAAGGAGAAAGTAGATGATAGTAAATAGTGAAAGGTGTATCTAATTGTAAATTTATTTAAATAATTAGAAGGATTATATTTCAATTAGATTTTCTCTCCTGCTATAAAGCATATAATAATTTAGATGGTTCTTGGCTTAGTATCCATTGAAGGTTTATTTCTAAAACAAATGTATGTCATGATTATATTCCTTCATGGAGTTTGAGGGGGAAATATCTGCATATATCAACAACAAGTTTTCATGGTAAATGGAATAAAAGGTTAATTTCTAGTCTCAAATGGAGTTTTTGTGGGATTAAGTAGCCCCCAAGACAATGTAACTAGAATCTCAATGCTTTTATGGTAGAATTAATGTTCATGTAGTGTAATGTAAGTAGTTTCTACTATATGAAGGTGTATTATAACCATAGTTTTGTCATTTTACTTATTTATGTGGATGAATTTCTCTTAGTTGGACCAACGAAGGAAGTGTTTGAAGATCTGAAGATTAATTTATCTAGAATATCCCAAATGAAGGACCTTGGTTCTAGAAAGTGGATATTGGGGATAAATATTGAAAGAGACTTAAAGTATATTCAATTTTTTGAGACTTGGTTAATTTTTATATCAATGTTTTGTGTATTTATTTTGTTAAATATTAATATTACCGAATCAAATAGGATGGATATGAATAAAGAATGGATGGATTTCAATCGTCTAACAAAAGAGTATGAAGATGGAGTGAAAGTGTGCATCATGTTTGAAAAATATCATTCATATGAACCTTATCATATCCTTTTTAAATGTTTATTTTGTTATTATTCAATACAAATTAATCCATAGGAGTTGGAGGAACATTTGATCTATCACAAAATACATCGGAGTTATAAATATTGGAATAAAAATGTGGAAAAATATAATGTAGCTAGTGGTTGGGATAGCACTGTGTTTTATTGATCATGTGATATGATTACAAGTGTAAACAATGAAGAAGACCATATTGAGGATGTTATTAAAGATGTGAATGATGATGATGATCATATTGAGGAAATGACAATAAAATTTGACGATGAACTTCATGATTACCAAAAATTGTTTGATAAGTTAAAGAGTTGTGAAAATATTCCATTGTATATTGGTTGCACTAAATATACATCATTGTTAGTCATACTAAAGCTATATAATTTGAAAGAAGGCAATAGATGGAGTGATGCCAGTTTTATGGAACTACTTTCTCTCTTGAATAACTTGATCCTAGAAGATAATGATCTCTCAAGATGAAAAAATGATGCCAAACAAATTCTACGCTCGATAGGTATGATCTCTAAAATAATACACACCTACCTGAATTATTGTATACTATTTATGAAGGACTAAAAATCACTTACATAATTCTCAAAGTGTGGATCTTCTCGAAACAAGAAAGATGAATTCAGTCGTAAAAAATTTTTGTGGTACTTTCCAATCATTCTAAGATTTAGACGCCTATATAGAAGTGAGGAGACTATAGAGAAATTGATGTAGTATGAAGATTAAAGAATTAAATATGGGAAACTACATCACCTAGCAGACTCTCCTCGGTAGAAGATAATTGATCATGAGTATCCTGAATTTGGAAATGAGTTGAGAAACCTTTTTCTTGCATTATCTACAAATGGATTGAATCCTTTTATTTTTCAAAGATGCACTCACAATACATGGTCAGTTATGTTGGTAAATTATAACTTTCCATCAGGGATATGCATGAAACGAAAATACATCATGTTATCTATGCTTATATCAGTACCAAAATAATTATGTAATGATATTGATGTTTATTTGGATCCACTGATCGAGGATTCGAAGTTATTGTGGGAATCAGGTGTTATGTTGTATGATTCTTACAGAAATGAAGATTTCAAAGTGATATCCATGTTCTATGGTATGATAAATGACTTTCTTACTTATGGAAATTTTTTAATATATAGCATTAAATGAACTCAGGGGTGTCTCATTTTCAAATAAGGTGCACAATCAATTAGGTTGAAACATTCATCAAAAACTGTGGTTCTATGATGTCGTAGATTTCTACCCCAACGACATAAGTACTAATCTTGGACGACATCATTCAGTGGAAGTTCAGAAGAATGTACAAAACCATCTCCACTAACATGTGATCAATTGTATGATAAATTAAAAGATGTGGAAACTACTTTTGATCAACCATTTTTTAAAAACCATATAAAAACTAGTTGGAAAAGGTGATAAGTTGTTTTTGACTTACCATACTGAAAATGTATGTACATCATACATTTTCTTGATGTTATGAATTTTGAAAAAAAAATGTATGTGATAGTGTCATCAACACGTTGATAAATCCAACTAGAAAAAAAAGGATGGAATTAAATCTAGGTTTGACATGGTTGACATGAGAATATGAGAAGATTTTTCACTAGTGAATGGTGAAAAATTAACTTTTCTTCCTCTAGCTTCTTACACTCTTTCTAGGAAGGAGATATCTCAATTTTTCAAATTCTTGAATGATGTAATGGTTCTAGAGGGGTATTCATCAAATATCAAGAACATAATGTCAATTACCAATTTAAATTTAAAGGGTCTAAAATCACATGACTACCATGTTTTGATGCAAGATCTGATTCCACAAGCTTTACATTAAATTTTTTCCAAGAATGTCCATCATACATTAACCAATCTCTTTTTCTTCTTCAAGGCAATATATATCAAAGTTATAGACCCGGTGAAATTTCCGACTATGGAAAGAGAAATTACCATTATATTATGTGAATTAGAAATGTTCTTCCCGCCAAAATTATTTGATATGATGGTTCATTTTATGGTTCACTTGGTGAGAGAGATTTGACTATGTGGTTTTGTATACTATAAATGGATATACCCCATTGAACGGTACATGAATATTTTGAAAGGGTATGTCAAAAATCAAAGTCGGTCAGAGGGTTTTATTATGGAATAATATATTGTTGAGGAAGCCATTTAATTTTGTACCAAATACTTTTATGGTGTGGAAAGCATTGGTCTACCTAAATATCATCACACTTGGTGGCTGTAGGTGAAGGAATTTTTGGAAGAGATGTTATCACAATCAATATTACAGATCAGAAGTAGGCCAACCTTTATGTTTTTCATAATAGTTTGAAGGTTTCCCCATTTTTTGAAACCCACAAATAAATTCTTAGGCATTTGAATACATCAAGGTCTAAAAGATGGATATCAAATACAAATAATAAATAGTTTTTAGGATGGTTTTAGGACCATATTTTTAAGGAGTTAGAATAAAATATAGATTCAATTTCCGAATGAGTTTGATGGCTAGCTGAAGAACCAAATGTGTATGTATTATCTTACAATGGTTATGTAATTAATGGTTATATGTTCTATATAAATGAGCATGATGAAGGTATTATCATGAAAAATAGTGGAGTTACACTTTTGGATGAAGTGATTCATGTTTTTGGTACTAAGTACTGATATCCAATTTATATGAATATGTCATACTTTGGTATCATAAAAAAATATGGGATTTACGTTATAAAACATTCCAAGTGCTGATTTTTCAACGCAAGTGGGTTGATAATAGGAGTGTTGATAAAATATATGAATTGGGATTCATGAAAGTTGATTTTAGTAAGGAAGAGTATAAAGAAGAACCTTTTGTAATAGAATCATAGGTAATATAAGTATTTTTTGTTCTAGATTCTGCAAAACGACTGTAGTCAATTGTTCTGTTATTGACCAAAACCGCTATAGGGTCAGATGAAAATTCAACTGAGGATGACCCTTTCATTGGGACATCGCAATCATTTCACATCGCTCCCAATGTATACGGTGTTTGTTATGTCATAGGAGACCACAATGAAGGTATTTGGATAGTAGATAGAGGGGTCAAATCCTTTCATCCTTTAAAAAATAGATTTTAATAATCATGTCATATTTTTTTGTAATATACATCATGTTACCTCGTGTTATTATATATTTTCTTACTGCATTTCTATAATCTAAATTAAATATTAAACCACTTCTATAGATAATGAATTCCATATGTGCTGGTGGTCCCAATCTCAAGGAACAAAAAGTCTCTCAACTTTTTGTTGCTCATACTATAGGGTAACAATGACCTTTTCATGTGATAGCGATCCCAATCCTGAGGCACAATAGGTCTCTCAACCTGATGCTCCTTTCAGTGTAGAGGAATGACTGTCTGCACATGATGGTGCTCCCATTACAGAGGAACAATAGGTTTCTCAACCTACAGTTACTCCCAATGCAGAGGTACAGTGACCATATACACATGCTGATGTTACCACTCCAGATGAACATATTGATGATGTTAATTTTGTGGAAATGGTAGGTGATGAAGGACTGACGATATAGAAAAAATAGTAGCATCATAGTTTTACGGTGTTAGAAAAAATAATTAAGGTGAAAGTCAAAGGCATCAAATAATAGGCCATATGGAATGTGTGGGGTTACCATGTTAACCCCAATAAGGCCATGTTCAGTAGTTTCATTAGAATTGTCACGTAGAAATGTGCGTTGATTGATGTAGATTTGTGGAACCATGCTATACTTGAGCTTAATAAACTGATATGAGAAGATATTAAGGTAACATTATGATATCATTTCTTTATTTTACTAAAAAATAAAACAATGAAACATTGACTTACACTTCATCATCCATTACAGTGTAAATTTATAGTAGATTAATCTAATAAGAAATACGTATTAATTCTTACTGGAAGGATTCACAGAGGATTTTTCACAATTCTAACAAGACATCATCTTAAAGATGAGGAAGGAAAAATAAACCTACACCCATCACTTACATATACACACTTGATAACCCAATTTATGAGGAATATATTCATATGGTCAAAAATGTTGTTGGAACATTCATCGCATTATCATCACATCTTGTACAAAAATATTTTGACAAAGAGATATTCATTTCCAATTTATTTTTCAAGATAAACATTTAACAATTAATGAAAAAATATCTGAACCAATGAATTTTATTATAGTCGGACAAAGTTAAGGGGACTAAATGAAATACTGACTCAAAACCATCTAAAGGATAAAATAAAAGATCAAAAATATCTACTAAAATTACCATTACCTTGCCCATTCTATATCTGCATTTACTATCATTGAACATTCGTGTGGATAAAAAGTTAAAATATGGTCGTAATTGCATAGTTGATTTTGAATAAAATATGTATGGAGAGAAATATCAAAACATCATTGATGTTTGAGTGTGCAAGTGAAATCCTCGACTACGATTGGTTAGGTGGCTCAGTTGTAAATGTATACATGAGGTATGTTTTCATGATTTGATTTTCCAAAATCTGATATATTGTGTTAATTATGAATAAATACATTTCATATTTTTGGCTGGTGTATATATGAAAAACAATTTAATGGATTTTCCTATGAAAAAAAAAGTTGGACTCATTAATCCTCACATCAACTCTACAGAACAACCAAAAATAGATACCAAAAAAAAGATGAAATAATGGCAAGTCTGATCAAATCGTTTGAAATAAAAATTTCAGATGACATACTCTATTTAATACCAACGATGCAGGGGTAAAACAATAAAATTTATTCATATCTAATATATTTTCATTTCTTTCATTACTTATTCTTTTTTATGTTTTTAAGCAACATTGGATTCTCATTACGGTAAATTTGGATACTCCAATGATTTATTTCCTAGATTCAATGCATGGATATCCAACAAATCTTCCACACATGAGGGAGTTTTTCAATAAGTAATACACTACAACCAACATTTTATAGCTAACCATCAAGTTATATAATTTATATTATCTTTTAATGATGATTCTATTATGATATGGTGATGCATCAATATCATGAAAAAAATTGAATGAGGTCGGGGCTAAGGACAAGAAAGAACACAAGTTCTACAACTAGACAAGTATCAGGGTATATATAATGATATTTATCTATCCAAATAGATATAAAAACAAATTACTTATTATCCTAAATATTTTTGTAGTGTCTCAAACAAACCAATGGAAAATATTGTGGTTATTATGTTTGTAAATTTATGAGAGATATCATATTCCATGAAAACACTAGCATCACTAGAGAGGTACTTTCGAAGATAATTATTATATCATTTAAAATATTTATTAATACTTTGTGTGTTTATATTTTTAAAATACTACTATGATTGTCGAAAATACTCATATTCACAAGATGATGTAGATGTGTTCAGAAATGAATAGGTAGTATACCTGATAGAAGAATGTACACAAATTGAATGAAGATGTGAATTCCATAGAAGTAGTGGATTTTTTTCATATTTATGTTTAATTTATTTCTTTTTAGTATTACTAATATAATAATTATTTTATTATACAAGTGGATTCCTTTGTTCGAATCGGGGCGGTTTTTTCGAAACTGATCATACTCATGAGAGATTAGACTTCAAGGATGCAACTCAAAATTCACCGAGAAGGTAAAGTTTTTTTTAATATACTATGTTTTTCCTAATAATATTATCTATTATCAAGTAAATTAATGTAATCTAAATTCAATTTTTGACTACTCATGAAAATAATGTCTTCTAGAGACTTATCCTTCCTCAAAACCAAGTTACCCTTGCATTGTCAGCACTTATCACTTTTATTCAAAGGTAGTAGAGGGAACTTTAAGTAAAGTTATAAATTTCAACAATGCAGGGTTTCCATTTAAAAAATAAAGAAAATGGAAAGCATGGTAATGCACAATGTGGTCGGTATGACTCATAGTGTGTCTTTTTATGTAGTTAAATAATTTTTTCATGATTTTATCTACTATTTGTAAGTTAGTTTCCTTATCATTATTATCTAATACTATTTTTGTATATATATCTTTTTTGAAGTCTTATTTTCCTCTCAACTATCTATAATAAGATAGAAAAGAGATAACATGTTCCTTTCAGGTGGAAGAGGAAACATCATGTTGCATGAAATGTGAAGTGAATCCTAAGGATGCATCTACCAAGGGATTTCTCATTTTTTGAATGCAAAGTATGACTTCCCAAAAGATATATCATGAACATTTTCTAGAATAGTGTAGTAATCAGTCATAGATCAATCAACCATAGATCAATCAGTCGTACCTTAATCTGATACATAGTGTGCTCGGTATGACTCAAAGTGTATTTTTTTAGTTTATAATATTATTTGATCCATTAAGATTAATGTCTTCTTAACTACCATGTTTTTATCCATGACTCGTGATTATGATCTATGATATTCAAGGTATGAATTTCTAATATTAATATCATCTTCTAACATATTTATGCTCATGTTATCATTATATGATACTTGATATATCCCTTGTTTGCACTTATTGAGCATCTATGATCACCCTTTATTATGTTCCATATCCTTAATTTATTAATAATGGTTTTAGAAATGATATGTCTAAGAAGGTTTCTAGTAAATAATAAATTAATGAGAGACTCTTATAAACTAGTTCTTTATGTTTCCATGTTTCCAAAAGCACTAGACCTAAACCATTCTGTCATATATCATTATGTTATGTAAGGAATATTAATCTAATAAGATGTGATATCTATGTATTAAATGTATAGGTTAATATTTTTGGAATCATAGCAACTGACCTACTCAAAACTGAGCAAAAATAACAAGTGATTGGTATCACTAAAAGTGTCTCTTTTTATTTAAAATTGACATTACTTTTAGTAAAAAGAACAAGTGGCATATTGAAAACTGATCAAATGCATTCGGATTGCTTTGATACTTTCTTAAAATGATTCATAATTAATCTTTGAGGTGTATGAATCAACCACATCTCAATATGATGCGCAGTGTGTCCAGAAGGACATTAAGTGTGTATTTTTCTATTAAATTGACATTAAATTTAGCAAAAAGAACAAGTGACATACTGAAAACTAAGAAAACGCATTCGAATTGTTTTGATACTGTATTAAAAATATCCATGAGTCATTTTTGACTTGTAGGAAATAACCACACCTCAATATGATGTGCGGTGTAGCCAGTATAACTAAAAGTGTTTATTATCAGTATAAAATTGATATTTTAGTTCAAAATGTGTCACTCATTAAAAACAAAGAAAATGTACTCTGATTTTATTCATAATTTAGGAAAGATATTCATAAGTCATTTTTTACAAGTATGAATTAGTTTCATGTCAAACTTATTCATGATGCGATAAGTATGACTCAAAATGTGTGATTCCAGATTGAAATGACATTTTAGTAAAAAAACACAACTGGCATACTAATAATTGTTAAAACACATTCTAATTATTTTAATACTTTATTAAAATGATCTATAAGTAATTTCTTATGTTTTGGAATAAACATCATGACAATAAGATGCATGGTGTGGCCGGTATAACTCAAAGTGTCTCTTTTTATTTAAAAATAACATTAATTTAAGTATTAACAACAAGTTACATACTAAAAACTAAGAAAATGTATTTGGATTGTTTTGATATTTTAGTAAAACTATCCGTGAGTCATTTTTTATGTGTAGAAGTCAACCTCGCCTCAATACGATGCATGGTGTGACTGGTGTGACTCAAAGTGTGTCTTTTTATTTAAAATTGACATTAATTTAACTAAAAAGAATAAGTGACATACTGAAAACTGAGAAAATGCATTAATATTATTTTGATATTTTATTAAAACGATCCATGAGTCATTTTTTATGTGTAAGAGTCAACCACACCTCAATACTATGCACTATGTGACCGGTATGACTCCAAATGTGTCTTTTTATTTAAAATTGATATTAATTTAAGTAAAAAAGAACAAGTGACATACTGAAAACTGAGAAAACTCATTTTTATTGTTTTTATACTTTAATAAAATTATCTATAAGTCATTTTTGACTTTTTGGAATCAACCACACCTCAATCCAACGCACTATGTGACCGATATGACTAAAAGTGTCTGTTATCAGTTTAAAATTGACATTTTAGTTCAAAATGTGCCACTCACTAAAAATCAAGAAAACAAACTCCTATTGTCTTTATAATTTAGGAAAGCAATGAACACATCATTTTTGACATTTATTAATCATTATCACATCAAAACGATGCATTATGTGATCGGTATGACTCATATTGTGTGTTTCTAATTTGAAATGACATTTTAGTAAAAAAACACAACTAGCATACTATAAAATAAGAAAACATATTCAGATTGTTTGGATACAGTATAATAATGATATATAAGTAATTTTTGATGTATAGAAATCACTCACACCTTAATAATACACACGGTGTTTCTGGTATAACTCAAAGTGTTTCTTTTTATTTAAAATTGTCCTCAATTTAAGTAAAACCAACAAGTGACATACTGAAAACTGACCAAACACATTTGTATTGTTTTGATATTTTAGTAAAATTATATATGAGTCATTTGTGACATGTAGGAGTCAACCACACCTCAATACAATGCACGATGTGACCAGTATGACTCCAAGTGTGTCTTTTTATTTAAAATTGTTATTAATTTAAGTAAAAATAACAAGTGACATACTATAAACTAAGAAAACACATTAAGATTATTTTTATACATTAGAAAAATGATCTATGATTCATTTTTTACTTGTAGGAATAAACCATGCATAAATCTGACATATGGTGTGATTGCTACGAATAAAAGTGTTATTCTTAGTTTAAAATTGACATTTTAGTTCAAAACGTGTCACTCACTAAAAACCAAGAAAGTGTTCTTTGATTGTCTTGATAATTTAGGAAAAAAATTCATAAGCCATTTGTGATGTGTATGAAGTAGTCTCACATCAAAATGATTCACGATGTGACTGGTATGACTCATAATGCATGTTTCCATTTTGAAATGACATTTTAGTAAAAAAAACAACTGGTATACTGAAAACCAAGAAAACACATTCAGATTATATTGATACTTTAGAAAAATGATCTATATGTCATTTTTGATATGTAGGAATTATATTCACCCAAATATTATGCATGGTGTGGCCATTATAACTCAAAGTGTCTCTATTTATTTAAAATTGACATTAATTTAAGTAAAAACAACAAGTGACATACTGAAAACCAAGCAAACACATTCGGGTTGTTTTGATATTTTATGAAAATGGTCTATAAGTCATTTTTTATGTGAAGGAATCAGCCTCACCTCAATACGACGCATGGTGTGGCTAGTATCACTCAAATTATCTCTTTTTATTTAAAATTAGTATTAATTTAAGTAAAAACAACAAGTGACTTACTAAAAACTAAGAAAATGTATTCACATTGTTTTAATACTTTAGGACAATGATCCATGAATCATTTGTGACATGTAATAATTAAACCGACCTCAATCTAATGCATGGTGTAACCGGTATGACTAAAAGTTCCAATTATTAGTTTAAAATTGATATTTTAGTTCAAAATGTATCACTCACTGAAAACCAAGAAAACACACTCTGATTGTCTTGAAAATTTAGTACAGTGATTCATAATTTATTTTTGTCATATATGAAGCAGTCTCACATCAAACTGACACACGATGCGACTATTATCACTCATAATGCATGTTTCTAGTTTTAAATGACATTTTAGTAAAAAACACAATTGGCATTATGAAAACTAAGAAAACATATTTGAATTGTTTTAATACTCTAGGGAAATGATCTATAAGTCATTTGTGACATGTAGGAATCATCTGAACCTCAATACGATGTACAGTGTGGCCGGTATAACTCCAAATGTGTCATTATTTAAAATTGACATTATTTTTAGTAAAATAACAAGTGACATACTCAAAACCAAACAAACACATTTATATTTTTTTTGATATTTTAGTACAATTATCCATAACTCATTTGTGATGTGTAGAAATCAACCCCACATCAATAGGACATACAGTCTAACCGGTATAACTCCAAATGTGTCTTTTTGATTCAATATTGACATTTTATTAATGTATTCTTTCATATTAATGTTTAATTTATTTCTTTATAGTATTACCAACATTATTTTTTTTTCTTATAAAGGAGGAATTTTTTTCTCGGGTTGAGATGATTTGTTTGAAAACTGATACCATGGACAGACATTTTTGAGAGGGGATCACGAGCATCAAAAGATTAAACGTTATTGTTTTTAAATATTTGTTGGATAATTGTATATGTAATTATATAAAACATTGTTTGAAATGTATATAGCAGTGTTTTTTTGTATACACCATGGGTGGATATTTTTGTATTCCTAGTGTCACATTAAATGTATATAGAATTTTTTGAAATTATAGATTTTTGAATGTTTTTGTTGGGTGTGATGTTATATTAACATCACATCGCAGCCAGCAAGGCATTTATCAGTGCTATTTAAAGCGCTGTTAAAGGGACCCCCCCTTATCATCGCTGCGATTAACAATGCTTTTTTAGCGTTGTTAAAAGACAATTTTTTCGTTGTTAAAGGGAATATATGTATAGTGTATTCATGTTTGTTTCATCACATATATTATGTCACTAGTTATTCCAAATAATATAATGTGAGCAGAATATTTAATAAATATTTATTTTCTATTTAGTGAATATAGTATTTATTTATTTATTGGTGAATGATGATGTGATATTTATTTAAAAAATAAATAGTCATTATTCAAGGTCAAATAAATATTGTGGGGGAATGGAAGATTGATTTTAATGAACCTATGAGAAATAATAAATATTGAGTATTATTTTATTAAATAATATTTAATTTAATTCTCAAGTTAAGCCCATGATAAGAAACAAAATATTATTATTATTATTTAACATGGGGTTTTGCAGGGATTAAATAAATAATAAAGGGAACTTGTGCAAATTATTTATTTCTAACCCATGTGATATATAAACTCAATTATATTATTTTCTCAAAGAGCTAGTTCATTTTTTTGATTGTGCACAATGGATTTGAAGAATCATCTCAAAACCTAGAGAGATCCCTTATCCAAGAACACTCCCAAGAATGGAGAGTGATCTTCTTCAACCTCCCACTCTCAAATAAAGAGAGATAAAGAAGAACACATTGGAAGTGGTTCTTCGAGGTGATCAATGGAGGATGACGCAAGCTATAGGATCTATTGTGCTAGCACCCAAAGATTCCTACGGTGATATTTATAGATTCTTAGAACACATGTGGATCTCTACTAGAGGGAATCTTCTCTTGATTCCTATAATGCAACAACAGAATAGGGAAGATCTGCTTTTAGATCCATCAATAAAGAAATAATTTCATCAAGATAATTCTTTTATTAATTAAATTAATTATAAATAATATGTGATGGTAATCTCTCTGGTTCTGTAATTCTATCCCTTGTCTATATTATTTGATTTGATTCCATAGATTATGATTTTTATCATTGTGTAAATCTCGGATTGATCATCGATCATGGAAAAAAACAAAGTTGGGAATGACTCATCACACTCTTTCGATGTGCCCGAAACCTTCACCAATTACTTAAATAAGGATAGAAATGTATAATATTTATACTGTCTCCCAAGTCACATAAAAAATAAAACCCCTCACTTTCTTCTATCCTATAACATATGACACTGCATCCAGGGTTATTCAAATTTGGAGGGAACTTCTTTAACAATACAGAAGTTCACTTTTCAGTTAAATTAATGGTGGTCATTTCTTCCAAGTCACTTGTATTTGCCAAAACCATTTAGATAAATTTTAAATATGCTAGAAATATTTACAAGGCTTAATTAAATAAGATGATCAATTTGAAAGTCTCAAAAGTTTGTAGGAATTTCAGGTAGTCAAACTCGTTATTTTTTTGTTTGAATCTTTGGGGAAAGGGAATGATAGTAGTATAATGTTGTAAAACATGTTGTTTTTTTCTCCTTCTCCTAAAGCCAAACATTCTTCTTACCAACCTTTATTATTTCCCAATTTATTTTTATTTGTTCCTTTTCTATTTTGGGTGAATATTTATCATTCTATTATGTTTAACCTTGTTTTCCAGTTTTCCAGATTTTGAGTTATCGAAATTTTGATTTTCAGATCAAGTTAAATCCACAATTTTATATTCTCTAGGCTTAACCATAACCATTTCTTGTGTTTAAAAACCATTTTTGTGGTAACAATCATTTCATTTTCTCTTTTATTGACCACAATAGTGATGGGTAGCTATCCTTTATCCCTAAAACATAGGTCTCTATCAAGTTAGTGAATTTGTAATTCTGGGTTATGAAACTAAGAAATTTTATCTTTTTAAGGAACCAATTTCACCATTTTTTTTGCTCGACTCTTTAACCCCCCCCCCCTAAAAATATTTAATAACTCACCCCCAAATTGGTTTTTAAATGGTTTTTTTATTGTCGTGGGAAATAAGGGGCAGTAATATATGTAAAGTCTCCTTATTAATTCCATGACATTTTAGTGTCATTTTTATAACATTGGTTGTACTTATTTGAGTAATTATCACCACTAGATTTCATATTAGGCCCATAACCAGCAAAAGTTTAATTTTAATAGGGTTGTGTATGCAAATCAAAGTTTATACAACGTGATTTAGTGTTCCCATACATGACACAATGTTGTAATTATTCTCTTTTTCAGTTATAATTAGCTACAACTGTGTAAGGGTGTGTCTCACTCATATGGATAGTTATCTTCCTTGAATGTTTATATTGGAAGTATTCAACCATTTTATTAAATATTTATTTTAATTCCTTATTTGTAAAATCTGAAAAATCACCACTGGAGAACTGATGTACTATGTGTTAATGGTATGGGTGATACCATTAGAGAAAATGTCCATTAAGAGGTGGGGAGCTAGTTGGTGGTTGGGATATTTCCTAAGCAGAGCTCTGTATATTTCTCATGTTTCATGAAAGAGTTATCCATCATCCAGGAAAAACCCCACAATTTTGTGTCTCACTTCAATGATGGTGTTCCTAGGATATAATATAACAATAATTGAATTAGAAACTTTGTCTCATGTATCCAAAATTTCCACATCTGAATTCTAAAACCAAATTCTAACCATATCCAAAATTTCCTCATCTAAATTCTAGAACCAACTTCTAACCTTATCTTTCAAACCAAAGGGAAACACTCTCAACCTACATGCATCCTCACTAATCCCATGTAGTGATATTTGTTGAACTTTACTATAAAATTATCTAGTGAGCTTAATTTAGTCCTTAAAGGGGTGACCATTAAAGGTGGAAAACATAGTGAGGTATATTTTTTTCATCTCATAACTCCAAGACCTACGGGATAACCGTATGTAAGATTGGTTATTTGAAATAGTGGGATATGGAAAATCACTAAGCCCACATCTCACTTCATTTTTGTTTCATGGTTAAGGTGGAAAATGTTTCTTATTTATGTTTTCAACTCTTTGAATTTCCATATATCTATTTTAGCTTTCTTTTTTATCATTTTTTACAGAAAATTGTTTAATTATTTTAAAGACTAATGGGATAAATTAAATATTAAATGATACCATTTTTTCACATATAAATATAAGTGAAATAAGTATGAGAAAAACACAAATAAAAATATAAAAATGGATTTATTTTCTTCTATAAATTTCATATAAGATTTCTAGGTTTGTTTTTCTATGGTTTTTTTATTTTTCTTGGATTCATATGTCTTCCCCAAAAATGATTTCAAAATTTTAATAGATAATCCATTGATTAATATTAAATTTACAATTTATTATACCTAATAACTTTTACCACTATGGTAAGTAGGGTCTAATCAAGAAAATTGAAGACGTGAAAACCAAAAAAAAACAAAAACATACAAAAAAGAAAGAAAAAAAATATAGACTGAAAAGGTGCAAGAAAAATGAGGTTGAAATGTTGTAAAGTGAATGGTGATGTGGCAGTGAAAGTAAGATAAAATAACTGTGAAGAAAGAGAAAAAGAGAGATAGGATTATTAAGGTAAATAGGTAAAAGAAATTAACGAAACAAAATTTGATAAAATATATGCTTTTATGTCAAGATTTACAAGTGGTGCAAGGCTGTTAGAAAGAGAATTGAACCTTCAAGACTTTGTTGATGATCAACCTGGACCAAGTGAACTCTCCTAAGGTTGATATATCTATCAAGACTTAGGATAAGAGTAATTTTTCATAGAGAAGGTCTAGTATCAAACTTTTCCACTAAGTAATTTGGTTGAGTCTTAGAGTTACATGAATCCACTACACTTCACATGTTGTTCCATGAGGTAGTGTAGAAGAAATTCTTATGAAGAATAGAATAAGAGAACACTAGAAAATATACCATTTTTTTCTAAATTAGGGTATCAAAAGTATTACACTCTTTTTAACTATTTCTCTTAAAAGGAACCTAGATATTCATGTTCATAATCACATAAAAATATAATGAAAAATTCTCAAATACAATCATAAATGAAGGTAAAGAGAGAGGTACTGAGGTAATCTTATATCCTAAGATGTATCTCTCTCCAAATCCTATTGAAAGTGGGTTCCCTAGACCCAACGTGTGTTTTACTTTTATTACTACTACATGTATGCAGTTAGTTATATATATATGTTTTTATCTTACCATAATAATGTAGATACTTTTGCATCCACTTTGATTATGGAAATGTCCTTAGGTTAGATGTCGTATCAAAGGGTTGTAGAAGATCCCAAGTTATAATGAGAACCTTGAGATGTTATGACAATAATCTTATAGTAATTTCCTATAGTCTAGTGACATAATTCTGAGAGGAAACAGATGATGTGTGACTATCAGGTGATGGGGCTCATAAGCATTGAGACTTGTTATCATGAAGTTCACACTTGATGATATCTAGTAGTTGAGATCATGAGGACTGACCCACAAAATAGGAACACCACATGTTACAGGTGTCATTGGTCATTTCTATCTATGTACATGTGTAATGGTCTCTAGACTTGAGATCATTATCAACATATGTCATTTAATTGCCTACTTTTATGCAAGGAAAAAACCATGGCAATGAAGTCTTGGTGAGGTAGTTTGTGTTGGGTACATCATTGGTGACATGACATTGATTAAATAATCAAGATAGGATTTGTCACTTATGAGATGAGGAAGAGATATCTCGTGCCTGGTTGATTAGGATGGTTTCACCTTCATTAAATCCATGTCCATATTAGAGGAAGGTAAGACCATCCAAACTTATCAAAAAATAAAATAAATCAAGATAAAGGATGATGACATTAGTGTGCATTATACCTTATTGAGATATCAATGATGAAGAGATTATATTACACAGACCATGTTCGTAGGAAGGCAGCCGTTGATTTGACTTTTTTCCTATCACTATAGGGGCCTAGATGGGTTGTTATACCCTGCTCTTGGTTGGTGTATATTAATCACTTCTATTGAGATAAGGTTGTAGAGGGTCACACACAATAGCACTTTGAGAATCTGCCCTATTTTGTGTAATATGAATATAGAACTTGGTGGGACCCACCACGGGGTCCGAGTATTATCCAAGTTCCATGAATCACCAAGTAATAAATAAATTCTTTAATTATTCAAGTTTGGAATATTTCACTGAATTTTTTTATAATAAGTATTTACAAGTGATTAAGTAAATACAAGGATAAAATATTATTCGAATGGATTTAAATATCCCAGGTTCGTTTAATATTACCAGGAGACATGAGTTGAGTTAAAGATTTAAGTTTATCATGCAATGTATATTTAATATATTTTTCAATTAGTGATAAAATTAAAATTATTATTTATGAAATAATTTAATTTGTTAGAAATGATGATTTATAATACTTATATTGTGAATATTTATTACACGGGGGTCGGGAACCCATAATAGGTATTTTAGTTATTCCCTATATAAATAAGAGAGAGGTTTATCCCATTCAACTATTTATTAATTGGAATTGAGAGCCTCTCTCTCCTCATGAATCCTAGAGAGAGACTCTCTCAAGAAAGTAAGATCTTCAAGTTCCTTCTTCATGGATCAAGGATGCTTTCTTGCGGTAATCATCGTTGCATCGTAGTGGTCTTCAGTGTACTGTGATAGCACCCAGATTCTGAAGAACGATGTGTGAGAATATTTAGAGGAGTGTGTGGAAGATCTGGAGGGATTTGAATTTGGAGTCTTTAATCAATGGTCACTAACATTTTAACATCCCAGATCTGGGTGCCAACCAAAGGTGCCCCGGACCCGATTGGTCACATGACCTCAAGCGCATTTACCCAAACGCCATAGGCTGCTAACTAGAAGTAAGGGGACAAGGTTTAATAGTGGGGAAACTATGCCCTCATTGGTAGAGTATAAATCGTGAAATAATAATAATAATAATAAATAATAGCATAAGCAATAATACCATAAAACAAAGTAAACCGTAGAAGACTGATAGTATAAACAACTGCAACATATATATAAATAATTATGCATGTCACAAGTATCTAGGAAAGAATCCAGACAATTCAATATTCTATAAATACAATACTGAAACCAAAGTATATAAAAAATAAACTCCAACAGCATTGAAATCCCTAGCTTGGTCTCATGCTCTCCAGCTCCAACAGTAATCAGGTACCTAAAGTAGAAGGGTGCTTACCCTTATCTATACCTGCAACAATATAATCTGTTTGGGTCCAAAAGCATAACTCAAATAGGGTGTGAGATGAATCCCAGTATGCAACCACCAAAAGATCTGTGCCTAATTGTCATATATATAGCAGGTAATATGCATAAATGAAGCAATAAAATAATATGTACTCAAAAGTAAACAATCCTACAGTTTTCAATTACATTCATTTTCATTTATAAATTATTCAAACCGTTGAATAATGTTACCTTGGGATCTAGCCTAAACTCTATATCCCCCCATATAATAATAACAAAAAGATGTATCAAAAGACCATCTAAACAATAAAGTATGACTGAGTCTAAGCTTGTGATTTGGCTTGGAATACTCGTCACAATTAATCAATTATTCAAAAGAAACCCTCTAGGAAAGTTCTCATAGTCTAAATCCCTCTGGTTTCACATATCACCAATTCAATAAAGACTATAACCCTTTGGGAAAGCTCACAAAGTCTGACCCCTTTAGTCCCACATGACACTAATCATTTACGATGTTCACTTGGGTAGCTCTCATGGTCAATACCCCCTTAGTATGCATAGAAACAATAAAATATAATAACCCATGGAAGCTCTAACAGTCAATGCCTTATGGTCTAACATTCATTTAATAATGACCCTTTGGGTATCTCTAATAATATAACCCCTCTATTCAATGACCCCATGATAGCTCTCATAGTAAATACCTCTCGTCAATCATAAAAACAATTCATAATTAAAAGACCCTACCTCGAGAATCTCTCATAGTCAATTCCCCTTGGCCAAACTTTCACAATGTGAATCGCATGTATCTCAAATAAATAGTAACTCCATCCTAACAACACTAGGAATTGAAAACAAAGCATCCTAACATGCTTCCTAGACCCAACATCCATAACTAACAAAACATGGGAAACACATCCATAATCAAGGTAATAAACTATATGCATAATTAATAACACCTTCTCAATCAAACACACCATAATAGGTCTTAAACAGGGTTAAATTCCATAACATGCAATACCCTAAACATGGGTATTTGGCACTTTTAGCGTATATAATTCAAATACAACCAAAGAAAGGCACAAACCACCTACCTTGATGTTGTACGATGAACACTATTGAATTCAACCCTTGAATCATCCTAGAATTCCATAGATCTACAAAAAGGTCAAAATCATTCAACCTTGGATAACTCAAGAGAGAGAAGAAATCACAAAGAGTGGCTCTAGGGAAAGAGATAACTCATCGGTGGTAATCCAACACACCCAGTGGCATCTCATTTGGAGCTCAAACAGAGGAACGGGAGGAGCTCAAAGATCTTCGGTCGTACGGTGCTCTCATGTACGAAACACAGGGAGAAGAAAGTGTTTCTAGATGTGAGACATGATCCCACATCGATATAACAAAAAAAAGTACACCGCATGTTCATTTAATGTACACGCCATATACTAGCCTCAATCGGACCCCGCTTTAGGTGGTCTTCCAGGTCACCCACACAACCATGTACTTGGTCGTTACATTACCAGTACATGGATACACATGAAAACCAAGTACACGACATGTACTCAATAGTACATGGTGTGTACTTAGAAAATTTAGGAAGCGTGCTCGAAGCATGCCCTCCAAAACCTGTATCATGAGCTAAGACTGGCCATCTATCTTGGGATGGTAACTTGTACTTAGAAGTATCTATGTACCCAAAGCCCTATGTAGTCCCTTATAGACATGAGAAGTAAACCATGTGTCCCTGTCTGAAAAAATAGAGTGTGGAACCCAATGAAAATGTACAATATCTTAAATGTAAAACCTTCCAAGATCATCAACACTAAATGTTTCCTTGATCATAATGAAATGTACAACCTTCATGAGTCTGTCAATAATAACCCAAACTAAATCATTCCCTCAAGGCGACCTCTGTAAACCCATCATGAAATCCATCTAAACATCATTACACTTCCACTAGGAAATGGGTAACTTTTGTAAAATACCTTCTGGTCGCTTATGCTCCGCATTCACCTAATGACAGGTGGAATATCTCATAAACAAACCAGAAATATCTCTCTTCATACCTGGCTACCAATACTGACAATGTGGATCTCAATACATATTGGTGACACTAGGATGAACTGCCCAAACTGAGGAATGAAAATCTCGCATAAACTCCTCATGTATGTCTCCTGACACCCATATGCTCCAATGAAAATGCAAGATCTCATCATCAACTATAGTCCACCCAGGAGTAGGGTCTTCTCCTGACACACTCTCTCATATGACTAGGCCTTTGGAATCTAATAGTTTCCTCATTCTCACTCTATCAAGTAGAGTATATGTAACAACTATAAAAGAAATAAATGTCTACCCCTACCTGTCATGAACCTCTAAATGCATCTAATAGAACAGATCCATAAGCTGTCACTCACTGCTGGCCTCTTGAACTACTTGTATCTAAGTCCTGCTCAACGCATCAACCACTATGATACCTTTCCCATGTGTGTAGGCAAGATCAAAGTCAAAATACTGAATGTAATCAACCCACCTTCATTGTCTCAAATTCAGATCACGCTGAGAAAATATATACTTTAGAATTTTGTGGTCATTGAATACCACAAAATGCTCTCCCAAAAGACAATGTCTCCAACAGTGTAAAAAATGCACAACTGTAGCTATCTTGAGATTGTGCGTTGGGTAATTCCTCTCATATGGCCTCAACTACTGAGACCCATGCACAACGACTCCTTACCCTTGCATAAGCACTGCTCCCAGCCTAATACCTGATGCATCACAGTAAATGGTGTAACTCTCCCAAATCTGGAAAAATCAGTATCGGTGATGAAGTCAATATCCCTTTCATCTCCTGAAAGGATGAATCTCATGAATCTATCCACAAGTACTTTTCCCCCTTCTTAGTCAGGCCTATCAGTGGTGCTTCTAAGTGTGAAAATTCCTAAATAAAGTTCATGCAGTAACCAGATATCACTAGAAAACTTTGTAACTCAAATATGTTCTTCGAATGCTCCTAGAAAACTACTTCTCTCACTTTCTCTGGGTCTACTGATACTCCTTTCTTTGAGATAACATGACCCAAGAAGTTAATTTGGTCCATCCAAAAGTGGCATTTTGAGAGCTTAGCATATAATTGATGCTCTCTCAGTGTGCTCAAAATTATCTCAAGGTGAGTAGCATGGTCGTGTCAAGTGTGAGAGTACACCAAGATATCATCAATGAAGACTACCACAAAAAATCCAAGTAAGGATGGAACACTCGGTTCAACAGTTCCATGAAAACTGTTTGCGCATTCGTGAGACCAAATGGCATAACCAAATACTTTTATAGACCATACCTACTCCAAATGGCTGTAAGAGGGATATATAATGGTTTAACGTGCAACTGATGATAACTGGTTATCAATTCAATCTTCGAGAACACCTATGCTCCTCGAAGCTGATCAAAGAGATCATCAATCCTTGGAAAGAGATATCGGTTCTTGACCATCAACTACATCATCTTCTAATAATCCATGCAAAGTCTGAGGGTACCATCCTCCTTTTTTGCAAAAAAGATAGGTGAACCCCAAGGAGAAGTACTGGGTCGGATGAAACCCTTCACCTGTAACTCTTCTAACTACTTCTTGAGCTCCTATAACTTTTTTTTAGCCATCCTATAAGGAGGATTTGACATCAGTGTTTCTCCTAGCATAAGATCAATAGATAAATATACCTCTTGCTCCAGAGGTAAACCTGAAAAGTCATATGTAAAGACATCTCTAAAATAATCCACCACTGGAGGAAAGTCCATCTGTGAAGTCCCATGGTCATTTAGATATAAACTAGCAATATGGGTTATAATTCCACCCAACCCATGATGCTCGGGTCCAGCTCTGATCACCTAGAAATACCACTCACCCTTGTATAGAAAATACTCACCCTCTGATGATGTGAAACTCACCCCATGACGATAGTAGTCAAAAAAGTCCTGGAAAGATACTAACTAGTCCATTTTGAGAATGAAATCAAAGCTTTCCATCTCTAAGACATAGAGGTCCCATACGAAGTGACACCCAACAACCTCAAGAGGTCACTCCTTGTACTAACGTACACTAGTCATCCTAATCCTCATAGAGTTTCTAGCATCATAACATCCTTAGAAGTAATGATTCAGAGCTCATGGCTCTCCACAAAGGCAAAAAATATAAAACAATGGGAAGCCCTTGGTTCAAAATGACCAGAAGCTAAAATTGAGGCAACCAGAATCGTACCTCTAACTGTAGAGGGTCTAGGATACTTCTCCTATTGTGTCTGATCCACTGCAAAAGTATAACCTGTATCGCGGCCCTATGACTCTGCATGAATACCCGAAGTTTAACCACCCAAGTGATGATGAAAATCTTCCATCTGGATACCACGGCCATAACCACCTCCTCAGCCTGAACGGCCTGACGAACTCCAGTTCCCTGACTGAAGAGAAACCGGTGGTCCTGCTCCTAAGAGTGGAGTTTTGATTGATCCCTTATCACCTGCTGCTGGTGATGGCATCCTAAAAAAATTCTAAATATGGACCATCTTTCCACAAGATCATCACTTTACTATCTCCTTTGGGCAATGTGGTCTCGTATGCCCACTCTTCCCACACTAGCAGCATAACACCTAGATACCTGAATAAACATCATGTGAAAACTTCCTATGGTGATTCCTGTTATTTGTCGAAGGAGTGCCATCCCTGGATGTTGAACCTCCCTATATCGTAGCTCCTAACTCCCTCATATTACACTCGGTAATCAGTGCCTAATTTACTATAACAGTCACTGAAGTCATCCTGAAGACATTAACCTGTGATTGAATGTCATACTTGAGACCATCCTTATATCACCACACTAAAGATAACTCTTTACCTCCTAGAGTAGGTGTGAATCCCTTATGCTCTGTAAAATGAGAAGAGTAATCCATCACTGAAAGAGTGTCATACTCTAAATTCATGAACTCTCAGGCTTGATCAGCCATCAATGTCTCAGGATAGAAATAATCATAGAAGGTCATATAAAACACTTCCCAAGCCATATATAGATGACTTCCCACCTGTGAGATAACATCCTGCCATCTCTTGGTGGAATCACATAACATGTACTTAGAAATCTGCACCCTCCTCTCAGGAGGCATCTCCAAATTCTCAAAGATAGAAAGCATGGCCTCTATCCATTCCTATACAGCCTATGGTCCTCCATCCCCTGAAAAAGTGGGAGGATACTACTGCTGGAACACATGCATCAGCTCTTCCATATACGGGGTAGGATGTGGTGCTCCCTAGAAAGTTTGTAACATCTTAAAAAATCCTTCACGGAACTATGCATCAGCACCTGTGTCCGATATAATAGCTGGTGCCAAAGAAAGCATGATGAGAGAATCTGCTGGTAGTCCTTGATCTACCATTTTCGGTGTCTGATCATCGCCCTATACCTAGTGTACACCCGGAGGACGTCTTGGTGGCATGACTCTGCAAGGTCAATAACATACCTCAATTCAAGATTATCAAGCGCAATAACTTATAAGTGAAAGGAAGGAATAATAGAAGAAATATTAAAGTTTTACAAAACAGGGTTACACGGCGTGTATAACCCTTACACAGTGTGTTCCCTTAAGTTTCAACATGGTCATGTACCTCTGCCAAACCTGGTTGTGTAACACCCCTACACACGGCGTTTTCCCCTTGAGACATGGCATGTACTTGAATTTCTCCCTCCCCAAGTACTTCTACAATTCTCGAACCACACGATTCTCTCCTAGGTAACACTACACAGCGTGTTCACCCTAGAAACAATGTGTACTATTTAAGTTTTAATCGCCCATGTCGTTAGTCACACGGTCGGATACATGGTCGACCCTATGTGGTGTGTACAATCCACACACAGCATGTTCTACCGAAAGCTTCATCCACCTGTGTCATTTGTCACACGGTCAGATACATGGTTCTCTATACATGGTGTGTAAAATCTAGACATGGGGCGTTCTACCAAAAGTTTCCCAACCCCATATATCCGCTCACACAGTCAGTCACATGATCAATTTTTATACAGCGTGTACTCCCAATACATGGCATGTACTTAAGAAAAGTTGTTTCTTCCAGAAAAAAAAAAAGAACACATGGCATGTGTTCATGACACCACACGCCAGGTTGTCTGGGTTTCTAGATAGAAAGCCTCTAAAACTTCTCAGGAACCCTTAAAAACATAAAGTTTTGTCCAAGGCATGACAAATTCTTACCCATGAGAGCCCATAATCCCATTAATCAATGATTGGAATCCTTATTCATATCCTATCTTGACAAAATTCAATTAAGTTTCAAACATTATCCACCAAATTCTGATCCAAGAGGACCCATAACACCTCAGGGATCAAATTTTGACGTCTATCCAAATTAAACATTACATATTTTAATACCCTATCAAAATAGCATGTATTATATCATGGCATGTATCACAATAGCATGCATATCTTTCACAACATCTATCATAGCAACTTGCAATCTTTAATTCACCCTAAATGACATGACAAGAATACATGACATGTGATCTCTATAAAGTGCATATATGATTGATGAGATGAAATACCTTCATCTCATTAGGTTGCAACAGAAATAGAACCTCATTAATATCAATCATAACAGAAAAAAAAAGTGAATCACCCAACGGTGAAATCAAATCAACTGTAACAATTACAAAACCAAAAAAATAGCAATATTCGAGGTAACTTGTCTTTTCCCTGTACACGGGTTAGCTACTCCTAGACACATCTTATTAAAAACTACCCATTCATTCATATATCTTTCTATAGGCTCCAAAGATTAAGAAAAATTAGAAAAGAGACTCATATGATACCACTTTGTAACATCCTGGATCCGAGTACCGACCAAAGGTTCCTCGGACCAAGTTAGTCATAGGACCTCAAGTGCATTTCCTCAAATTCCAGAGGTTTCCGACAAGTAGCGAGGGACCATGGTTTGATAGTGGGGAAACTATTCCATCATTGGAAGATTATACATAGCAGAATAACAATAATAAACAATATAGGAAGCAATAATACCATACAATAAACTAAATAGTGAAAGACTGATAGTATAAACAACTTTAGCATATATAAAAATAATTATTCATGTCACAAGTATCTAATAAAGCATCCAAACAAGTCACAATGCTAGAATTACAATACTGAAACCAAATTATAGAAAATAGTAAACTCCAATAGCATCGCAAGCCTCATATTAGTCACATGCTCTCCAACTCCAACAGCAATCATGTACTTGAGGTAGAAGGGCGTTTTCCCTTATCTATACCTACAACAATATAATCTATTTGGGTCCAAAAGCATGACCCAAAAATGGTGTGAGATGAATCCCAATGGAAAACCACCAAAATATTTTTGCCTAACTGTTCGTAAATATATATAGCAGGTAATATGCAGAAATGAAGCAATAAACTAGGAATTACTCAAAAGTAAACAATCCTACCGTTTTCAATTACATTCATTTTGATTTATAAATTATTCAAACCATTGAATAATGTAACCTTAGGATCTAGCCTAATCTCTATATCCCATGTATAATAATAATAAATAGACGTCTCAAAATACCATCTAAATAATCAAGTAAAACTGAGTGCAATCTTGTTATTTGCCTTGGAAAACTCATCACAATCAATCAATTATTCACTAGCAAACCTTTGGGAAAGTTATCACAGTATAAACCCCTCTGGTTTCACATATAATCAATTCAATAAAGACTATGACCCTCTGGGAAAGCTCCCATAGTCTAACCCCTTTGGTCCCACATGACATTAATCATTTACAACAACCAATTGTGTAGCTCTCACGGTCCACACCCCCTTGGTCTGCATAGAAACAATAAAATATAATGACCCCTGGAAACTCTCACAGTCAATAACCTATGGTCCAACATTCATTTAATAACAGCCCTCTGGGTAGCTCTCACAGTCTAACCCCTATGGTCAATGACCCCACAACAGCTCTCACAATCAATACCTCTGGTCAATCATAACAACAATTCATAATTAAAATACCCTACCTCAGGAAGCTTTCATAGACAATTCCCCTTGTCCATACTTTCACAATGCAAATCACATGCATCTCAAATAAACAACAACTCCATCCTAACAACACTAGGAATGGAAAACAAAGCAGCATAACATGCTTCCTATAGCCAACAGCCATAACCAATCAAACATGGGAAACACATCCATAATCAAGGTAATAAACCTTATGCATAATAAATGACCCCTTCTCAATCAAACACACCATAATAGGTCTTAAACAGGTTTAAATTCCATAACAAGCAATACCCTAAAAATGGGTATTCGACACTTTTAGCATATATAATCCAAAGAAAACCGAAGAAAGGAATAAACCACCTACCTTGATGTTGTATGATAAACACTCTTGAACTTTGGCCCTTGAATCGACCTAGAACATCATAGATCTACAAAAAGGTCAAAATTTTCAAACTTTGATAACTCAAGAGGGGGGAGAAATAAGGAAGAGATGCTCTAGGGAAAGAGATAACTCACTAGTGAGAATCCAACGCACCTGGCGTCATCTCAATCGGAGCTCAGATGGAGGAACGGGAGGAGCTCAAAGATCTTTGGTCATACATCGCACTCTTGTACAAAATGCGGGGATAAGAAATCGTTTATGGACATGATACGTGATCCTTCACAAATATAAAATAAATAAAAGTAACTAACATGTTCATTTAATGTACACATCGTGTACTAGCCACAACCGACCCCCGCTGTAGGCGGTCTGTCAGGTCACCCACACGGCCATGTACTCGACTGTTATACGACCAGTAAATGGATAAATGTAGCAACCGGGTACATTGCGTGTACTTAGGGGTACATGGTGCGTACTTATAAAATTTTTATTTCATCATTTTCCCTAAAAAACAACCCAAAAAAACAGTCTATACCTGAAATGAATATCTAGGTTCTTACAGACATCTTATGACGGGCTTTCACACATCATATTCGCACGAGGTAAATGTTCAATTTTATTTTGTGCTTTGTTAAATCCATGCGTGGTCCTCAGACCGTTCCAGGATAAGATCACTGGTGTCAAAGATTTTATGTCACTCTGGTGACGCAAAAATTTTAATTTCTTGACCCATCAGCTTCCGCTTCCCATCCTGGTACCTAACAGTGTTATCAGAGTGACGTGTGGTTTTTTAGAGTCAGAGAAAAATTAAATTTCATTAAAGTTAAGTACGGGGTGTTAAAACGATTCCATCGGATCAAACCGTGCGTCATTCTGTTTTCAAATGACCAAGTAACGGTCATTTAAAAATTTCTAATTAGATCGATGTCATGGGATTTAAGTTCTTCGGATTATTATTTTTGAAGAATGCAGTTTTAATTTATTTATGTGTTCTTCAAAGTACTGGAATCCGACAATGTTTTGGCCGGAATCCTATCACCGGAATTTTTTCGGTGCACTTGTTTTTAGGAGTTAAATAAAATATATTATAATATAATATTATTTTATTTTTCTCAATTAAGGAAAAAAATTCAAGTTATATTTTGTAAAAGTTTTTCTATAAACATTTATATTAAATAAAAAAAGGAAGTCTATTGGAATTTTGGTCAAGTATTTCTTTTATTTTATTAAAGTATTTTAGACTTCAGAATTTTTTTAAAAAAAATTCAATTAGACTTTTGGAAAGGATGACTAAATACAATAAAAAAACACAAAGAAGACTCGTGGGTCTTTTTCCACACGAAGGCCGCACCCCCCAACTCTAGCTCCCTTCCTCCCTTGGTCATGGTCGAACCAGTGCATGATCCCCCTTCCTCCATCTCGAGCGTGTCACCCAAACAAGCTCACTGCCGCCCTGTCCAATCTGCACGCTTCCCTCTGACCTGCTTGTCGGTCTGCTGCGCTTCGCCAAAGCTGTAAGATGCCATCGTCGCTTCCCGGTTGGCCGCACCTCATTGGCATCCATAACCAGTTCTGACCACCCTTTCCTGCGTGTGCTGCCACGGAGGTGTTGTTGGACTGAGCGGACAAGCCGCGGTCACGCCACGATTCGGCCCAGCTCTGGTTATTTACCCCTGCGACAGTTCACAGTCCTTCCAGAATCCTTCCCCGGCTAGAGGTAACCCTTTTAAATTGATTTAATTAATTTAGTTTTTAAATTAAATTAATTAGAATTAATTTTAGGTTTTAAAATTAAATAGAATCTGAAACATTAATTTAATTTAAGGTTAAATTAAATTAATTCTTTAATTTAATTTTTGGAATTAAAAAAAATAAATTAATGGTTTAATTTAATTTTTGGAATTAAAATTAAATTAAACAATTGGAACTGATAAATATATTAATTTAATTTATTTAAATTCATTTAATTTATTAGAACACCCTCATACTATATAAATTTAATGCAATTTTATTTTAATTGTGCTTTATATATACCGACTAGTCTTGAGCTAGCGATCGACCTGTGCATGTCTGGATTTTGTTTATTTAATTATTTATTCAATGTGTGCGATGATTGTAACAATTAATTAGATAAATGATGGTATGTAAATCATATTTTAATTAATATATGTATAAGGACAAGCGCATCCAATGCACCTGTTGTATTTTGTACCCCCAAGACCCCCTCGCCTGCGTGCGAGTATATTTGTTAAAAGACGAACACATTCCAAGATGTGGACCCTACCATGTTGAGGTGGAAATCCAGATAAGAGTCGGACACTTTTCACTAAGGGAAAGCAGCGATATGATTCTGGTTTTGACTCAGGTATGGAAGCCCCTATGTCAAGATTGATCTGTTATGGATCTATTATAGCATAATTCTCAAGACCAATCAGATTTCATGATTTACCTTTATGCATTGTTTATTGTTTTATACAAGTGCATGAGTATTGATTGATCCATAGAATAGTAAATAAGATAAAAATTCATAAATATGTGACAAGTATATTTCTATTGCGTGTTCAGTTGTGAGCGCGACTACCTAGTTTTAACATATAAATAGAAAAAGGATTATATTCGTTAATAAATATCAAAATCCATCAAAGATATATTAAGTCTTAAATGCCTTCCATTACTCGCATTTGAACAAAAACAGGTGTCTGGGGTGCTCTTCAGCCATAGTTGAGAGTGCCTCTTACTACCTGGGCGTTTTCATGAGAGAACTAGGTCGATTTAACTAAAGTTAGTAGTCAAGGATTATCCATATCTAACTTGTTATCACTTTAGAGGAAAGATGTTGAGGGAATTAGAACTAGATTCCAAAATCTGGGACTTTACTCAATAGTACAGGGAACCACAAGTTAAGTGGTTGGACAGACTAGTGCCTACCTTGAAACCCTCTGAGTAGTGGCATAACCATTGCTTGTAGACTATGAGAGAGGTTTCAAGGATCCTTGACACTAGAGTACTCAAGCGACAGAATATTTCGAATATAATAGTGAGGGCTATTGAGGTTCACTAAAACAGTGGGATACATTAAAATGATATAATAATTAATTAATCATAAATTTTAAAACTTGATTAAGATAAAGTACTAGTTGTTAATGTTCATCTGATGTAGATTTAAAATGAAAATCACCAACACTAGAAGTACATTATCACTCCAATCAATTTTGGATAAAGAAAATATATTGACTGGTAATAACTTCCAGGAGTGGTATAGGCACTTGTGCATAGTACTATTCCAAGAAAGGAAGTTATATGTGTTGGAATCCTCAGTTCCCACTGAGACTCCTTTGGGAGCAAGTAAAATGGAAAAAGGTAAATATAAAAAACATGTAGAGGATTCACTTGATGTTCAATGCATCATGTTTTCATCCATTTCCATCCAATTGCAAAAAATTCTTGAGGATGAGAATACCTACAAGATGCATTAGCATCTCCAAGAATTATATTAGGAGAGGGACAGACAGGAAAGGTATGATATCTTAAGTTCCCTATATAAGTGTAGGCTTGCAGGAGGGCACCAAGCTAGTCATCATTTACTCAATATGATTGGGTATATTGAGAGGCTTGAAGCCCTTTGGTTCAAATTGAACCAAGAACTAGTAGTGGATCTCATTCTTGCCTCTTTACCACCAAGATTCTCAACTTTCATTGTCAATTATAACATGAATGATATGAAAGTCACTCTCAGACCTTTTGGATTTAGTTCTCCAAGCTGAAAAGGATATGAAAAATATCAATTCATCTGTCCTTATGGTGAAAAAAATAGAGGAAAGTCAAATGGGTCTAAGGACAATTCAAGGCCGAAGACACCAATGCATCATCCTATAAAGAATCCAAAGATTTAGAGGTAGAGTAATGAGCAGGAGGCTGTCTTCTTTGGATGTGGCAAGAAAGACCACTAGAAGAAGAATTGCAAAGCTGGGAAGAAGAAGAAAAATAATGCTTCTACTTCACGTATTTTTGTCATTGAACGAAATCTATCTTTATATACGAGTTGGGTATTGGATATGGCATGTGGATCACACATTTTTAGTCATATACAGGAACCAAGTAGGTTCAAGAAGATTTCAAAAGGTGAAGTGGATCTTCGAGCTGCAAATAGTGCATCTCTGGCAGCCTTGGCAGTGGAAGACGATCACTTAACCTTGACTAATGGTTTGGTTCTAGTTTTAAATAATTTTTATTATGTACCTTCTATAACCAGGAACATAATCTCTATGTCAAGTTTAGACACTGGTATTTTATTTCAAGTTTGGTAGTAAATGTTGTCTCTTTTATAGGGATAACATCTATTATGGTATGGAACATCTTAACAATGGTTTATATATGCTTGAACTCAAGAACCCCGTAATGGAAATCAATGAAAAAACCAGCCATCATGACCCATATATCACCGCATATGGCACATCAGGTTAGGTCATGTAAATGAGAAGAGATTACAAAGATTACATCAAGAAGGGTATTTAGAATCGGTACAGTCAGAACCCTTGGATGTATGTCAACCTTGTTTACAAGGCAAAATAACTAAAGCACCTTTCTTAGGGAAGGGAGAAAGAGCCAATAGAGTACTGGAATTAATTCATACTGATGTATGTGGTCCATTTCCAATAGAGGTAAGGGGTGGTTTTTCATACTTCATTACTTTTACTAATGACTATAGTAGGTATGGATATATCTATATAATCCGGTATAAGTCCGATTCCTTTTGGATATTTAAGGAATGCCAAAATGAAGTAGAAAATCAATTTGGTAAGAAGATAAAAGCACTCCACTCAGACCGAGGTGGAGAATATCTTAACCAAGCTTTCATTGATCACTTGAAGGAGTGTGGGATAGTATCCCAACTCACTCTTCCTTATACACCACAATAGAATTGTGTTAGTGAAAGGAGGAATAGGACCTTTCTTGACATGGTCATATAAATGATGAGTCATTCAACTCTTCCTTTATCCTTTTGGGGATACACTTTGCAGACATCAGTATATACCTTTAACTGAGTACAAACTAAAGCTGTATATGGAATTCCATGTGAGTTATGGTATGGAAAGAAACCCAGTCTGACACACATACGTATATGGGGGTGCGAGGCATTTATCAAGACTTTACCAAGTGACAAATTAGCATCCAGATGCACAAAGTGCATCTTTATAGGTTATCGTAAGGAGACCAAAGCATATTACCTATATAACCCTTTAGATAGAAAAGTTATTGTGGAAAGGCATGCCACATTTCTAGAAAGGGAACACATTTCTATTGGAAATAGTGGGAGCAAGATTGAATTTGATGAAGTTAATGCTCTAGATTCACAAGAGTTGGTACAAGAACAATCTCCACGAGAGCAAACGGAAGAGGGAGTTGTTCCTGAGACATAAATATTGCATAGGTCTATGCGAGAGGTTAGAGAACTAGAGCATTGTGGTTTTCTTGTCATCGAGTCAGGGGACACATTACTCCTTGAGGATGATGAACCTCTAACCTACAAGGAAACAGTAGAAGACAATGAAGCTACTAAATGTCAAGTAGCCATGCATTCTAAGATGGAGTCCATATACCAAAATCAAGTTTGGATTTTGGTAGACCCTCCAGCTGATGTAAAGACCATTGGATGCAAATAGGTATTCAAAAAGAAGATGGACATGGATGGTAAGGTTAATACCTTTAAAGCAAGAATGGTTGCAAAGGGTTTCAGGAAACGTCAAGGTATCGACTATGATGAAACCTTCTCACCAGTAGCAGTACTTAAATCCATCAGAATATTGCTTGCAATAGCAGCCTTTCATGATTACGAGATTTGGAAAATGGATGTCAAAACTATTTTTCTAAATGGGAAGTTGGTTGAAGACGTCTATATGACTCGACCCAAAGGGTTCATCAAGTCAAAGAATGCCAATAAGGTATGCAAGCTGTAGAGATCCATTTATCGGTTGAATCAGGCATCATGATCATAGAATGTTCATTTTGATGAGGCCATAAGAGAATTTGGTTTTGTCAAAAATGAAAGTGATCCTTGTGTCTATAAAAAGGTTGAAGGGAATGTCATCGTTTTCTGAGTGTTTGTGTTGATGACATATTAATTATGGGAAACGAGCTGCAAGTCTTACAGTCATTTAAGACTTGGTTAAATGAATGCTTCTCCATGAAAGACTTTGGTGAAGAAACCTACATTCTAGGGATCAAGATCTATCGAGATAGATTTCAAATGCTTCTTGGGATAAGTTAAAGTACATATATTGACAAGGTACTCAAAAGGTACAATATGGAACAATCCAAGAGAGGGTTTTTGCCTATGTCACATGGTATTAATCTCTCCAATAAAATGTGTCCACTAACATGAGACGATATTGACAAAATGAGTAGAATCCATTATGCCTCGATAGTGGGTTTTATCATGTATGTCATGTTATGTACTAGGTTTGATGTTGCCTTTTCTTCAAGCATGGTGGGTAGATATCAAGCCAGTCTAGGAGAGTTGCACTGGGCAGCTGTTAAAACTATCCTAATGTACTTGAGGCGTACAAAGGATATGTTCCTAGTGTACGGAGGATATGAGGAACTAGTAGTGAGAGGATACACTAATGTTAGTTTCCAAAAAAATCATGATGATCTGAAATCGCAGTCAGGCTACATCTTTAGCCTGAATGGTGGTGTAGTGAGCTGGAGAAGCTTGAAGCAAGCTGTGGTTGCTGATTCTACAGCAGAATTTGAATATATTGTAGCTTCCGATGTAGCTAAGGAAACAGTCTGGATTCCCAGCTTTATCTCAGACATTGGTGTTGTGCCTAGTAGTGCAAACCCTATTCTAGTATATTGCGATAATACTGTTGCAGTGGTGATTTCCAAGGAGCTCAGGTCTCACCAAAGAACAAAGCATATTCTTCAGAATTTTCATCTCTTGATAGATTTTACTCAAAGAGGTGGAGTCGCAGTTAGCAGAGTAGCCACAAAGGACAACATGAGAGACCCCCTAACTAAAGTCATTTCTCAGCAGTAGCATAATTCTAATGTGAGAGCTAGAGGATTAAGACTTGTTAGCAGTTGGCTCTAGTGCAAGTGGGAGTGTTGAAAGTGGTTTCCCTAGACCCAACTTGTGTTGTACTTTGATCACCACTACATGTATGCAGTTAGTTATATATACATGTGTTTATTTTTCCATAATAGTGTTGATACTTCTGTATCCACTTTGTTTATGGAAATGTCATTAGGATACATGTCGTATCAAAGGGTTGTAGCAGATCTCAGGCTATAATGAGAAACTCAAGATGCCATGACAATAATCTTAAAGTAATTTCCTATGGTCCAGTTACATAATTCTGAGAGGACATAGATGATGTGTGACTATCAGGTGCTGAGAGCTCATAAGCATTGAGATTTCTTCTCATGAAGTTTGCACTTGACGATCTCTAATAGTTGAGATCATAAGGACTGGCCTGCAAAATAGGAACACCACATGTTTTAGGTGTCATTG
Organism: Viscum album; assembly: GCA_963277665.1. Lineage (NCBI taxonomy): Eukaryota > Viridiplantae > Streptophyta > Magnoliopsida > Santalales > Viscaceae > Viscum > Viscum album. The sequence goes on along the minus strand of OY728159.1, from coordinate 18,196,858 downwards.
GTCGTTCCTATCTACAAACATGTGTAATGGTCTCCAGACTTGAGATCATTATCAATGAATGTCATTTAATTGCATACATTGATGCAAGGCAAAAACCAGGTCAATGAAGTCATGGCGAGGTAGTTTGTGGTGGGTACGTTATTGGTGACATGACACTGGGATTTATCGCTTCCGAGCTGAGGAAGAGATATCTCAGACCTGATGGATTAGTATGATAGCACCTTCATTAAATCCATGGTCATGGTAGTGGAAGATAAGACCATCCAGACATATCAACAAATAAAATAAAGCAAGAAAAAGGATGATGACATTAGTCTGCATTCTACTTTATTGAGATATCGATGACGAAGAGATTATATTACACAAACCATGTTCGTAGAAAGGCAGTTGTTGTTTTGACTTTTTTCTTATCTTTATAGGGGTCTCGATGGGTTACTAGACCTCACTCTTGATCGGTGAATATTAATCGTTGTTATTAAGATAAGGGCCTAGAGAGTCACATACAATTGCGCTTTGAGAATCTGTCATATTATGTGGAATAGTAATATAGAACTTGGTGGGCCCCACCACGGGGTCCGAGTATTATCCAAGTTCTATGGATCACCAAGTAATAAATAAATTCTTTAATTATTCAAGTTTGGAATAATTCGTTGAATTTAGTTATAACATGTATTTATAAGTGATTAAGTAGATACAAGAATACAATATTATTCGAATGGATTTAAATATCCTGGGTTCGTTTAATATTACCAAGAGACGTGAGTCGAGTTAAAAACTTAAGTTTATCACGCAATATATATTTAATATATATTGCAGTTTGTGAAAAAATTAAAAATATTATTTATGGCATAATTTAATTTGTCAGAAATAAATATTTATAATACTTATATTGTGAATATTTATTACATGGGGGTCGGGAACCCAAATCGAGTATTTTAGATATTCCCAATATAAGTAAGAGAGAGACTCATCTCATGCAACTATTCATTCGTTGGAATTGAGAGCATCTCTCTTCTCCTAAATCCTAGAGAGAGACTATCTCAAGCAAGCAAGATCTTCAAGTTCCTTCTTCTTAGATTGAAGACGCTTGATTGCGGTGATCATCGCTGCGTCGAAGTGGTTGTCGGTGTACCGCACTAGCCCCTGGATTCCGACGAACGACACATGAGCAGATCTAAAGGCGTGTGTGGACAATTTAGAGGGCTTCGACTTCGGAGTCTTTGAGCAACGGTCGCTGGTGTCTTGCGACGGGCTTGCACACGTCAGATTCGAACGAGGTAAATGTTCGATTTTATTTTGCGCTTTGTTAAATCCACGTGTGGTCCTCGGACCGTATCGGGATAAGATCACCGGAGTCGACGATGTTACGTCGCTCCGGTGTCGCCAAAATGTTAATCTCCCGACCATCGGCTTCCGTTGCCCGTCCCGATACCTAACAACTACAACATTGGTGTCATTTCAGTAAAACCTTTTAACAAACTTTAACCATATACACAAGCAAATAGTTTCTACACCTTGCAGCCTTATCAGCCTGACATCATTTAATTTCTCAACATAAAATTTTTATTCTGCTCTTATACTGATAATTTGTTCCGTGAAACGATTGATAATCCAACCTGAAACCAGATCGAACCAGCAGCTCGGTCACAGTCTTTCGCACTGCACTTCAGCTTCAACCAAGTCAGAATACGAAGGCAGAATTCTTCATGTCCATGGGCTCGACTTCAGTCTACTTTAAGCTGCTCCAAACCAGGTACTCTCAGTCTGAACATCAGAATTGGAAGAAACTATCAGCTTGGAATCACATTGCATGTCTCTGCTCGGGTCAGTCAATAATTTATCCATCGAGCCCAGCCTTGCAATCACCAAATTCACTCAGGAAATCCATTAAACTCTTTATGTGCACTGAATTTCGTCCTTGCAGCTGCTCGCAATCGGCCTCCAAGAGTTCATCGAGGCTTAGATGGGTTCAAACTCCAAGAGGTAATTCCTCAAACAGGTGGTGTGCACTCATCTTCATCCTCGCATTAAGAATGCTTGGGCACTATGAGGTCCCCTCCGTCTTCCTCAATTGATCCTGCAAACAAATGTAAATCCCACCTATAGACAATATTATTCCCCGACTCCACTCAAAACACCAACATTCGTAACGTCTTCTTCAAATCGCTTCCCTCAAATTTTGGTCTTTATCATGAAACACAGTCGACTCTTCACCCGAGCTCGACTTCCCCATCGAACTGCTACGACCAAGATCCTCTAGGATTCGATGAGTCTCACCAGAGATTGAGCTACCCTGTTTATGAATCTGAATTGAGTTACGGTGGAAAATTGCATATCTTCTTCGAATGAGCTCGACCAGCATCGGGTTCGCAGGCTCAAAGAGCTCATATTTCCTTCCTTGTTCAATCGATCCCACCTCCTTTGATTCATCAAAATCTAAGCTTCGGTTTCGGATTTTGGGGGTGAAAGTCCATTGATCAGCATTCACGAACAGTTTCTTCGTCAACTAGACTTAGATGAGTTGCCTTCATCCACACTCGAGCAGCTTTGCTTTGGTCACAGACTCTTCCGCTACAAGTCAAGCTTCGAGACGGTTCAGTTTTATAGAAATTAGCAGCAGCTTCACTCTAGCGCCAAAAAAAAAAACAGGGAATTATCCCTTGACCACCGGTTAAGCAATTGGGGGCAATCATCAAAACAGCCCATTAATTCTAGTCAAGTAAAGCACATTTTTAGAACAAAGTAAAATCTCATTTCAATTAAAAAAGATAATCTGTTTGATCCTTAAATATCATTTTCTCATGTTTTCGATCTCAAACTAGAATTAAATATCTGTTTTGATCCTGAGATTAAATTCGCTTACGAGCCAAACCAACGAATTCTCTGATGTCGAGAAATAGAACAACAATGTAAATTCATTATAATAAAATAAATTTATAAATGAGAATGTATTTCCACATCAAATTAATTTATGAATTATCACATTGATCAAAAATACTTATCTCCAATGGAGATTATTTAATATCAATACATTGGACTATAACAGAATTAATTCCAATCTCTAATTTATTTAAAATGCCTTCAAAAAATATATTTCCATTAAAATTCACACAAAAAACGTATTTGCCTTTAAAAATATTAAAGAGTTAAATAATGAACATTTATCACAATTAATACCTAAAATTCAAATTTTCAATAATACTTACTACATCCACATAGAGTAACCAAGAATCAGCTATTCACCTTTATGAAAAAAAATATCATCAAATTTTCACGAATAGGATGTGGTAAACAAGATTCGATTTAAGACCACATCACTATGCAAAATTGAAGTAAAATGTGTATCTACCTTGCATCGATGAGCTACCATAACTATGTACAAGCTCGATGATGACCCCTTATAGGAAGCTGAAGGACTACATCCTCCGTGGCGTATCCATGACTTGATATTAATCACCAATCGCATGGGTAGGATTCTCCTTCACTCCAAGACTTGCTAGTGCCTCTCGTGGCAAAGAAGGAAGAAGAAGGGAGCTTCGACGCGATTGAAAATCAGCAATATGCATGCTAGGATTGAATCCATCAATCTCAACGGTGTTCGCTTCCTTACATAGACTTTTAGGACGCTCCCATGAATTAACTAATATGTTCCTAACATATGAGTTAATGCTTTTGATGACCGTGCATTCATCTCAAAAATTAAATGTTCTTACCATGTGTCTAAACATATGAAATGCTTAGGTTAATGGTATCTTAGTATGGAAGATTCCCAAATGATAACAGTTATCATTCAACTACCATGTAATCATAGGATGTAAGTGTATATCATACTATATGATTATACTTATAACACCCCACATGATATTACAATATCATATAATATGATTGGATTTGGCAATGTCAAGAAATCTATATTTCACGACTTACGATATACCCATATCCTCACCTATGATATGGACAAATGCATTAAATGATTAATGGCTTTAGGTTATATCTCCTTCAATTTCCCACTTACACTAAATCCACGTCACTTTGTCTAATTTCACATTATATTGTATCATATATAATAACATATGAAACCATATACAAAAGAACTTTTGGATATAATCCAAATCACTTTTTATAGCTACCACCAACTTCACCATGTATCACATCCATGCAATACCTTGTGAATACCAATTCAAAAAACATTTTTGGAAAAACTCTAAAAAACGTTTAGTATAGATCTTTGAGTAAATGTCAATCCCCATTCAATCAACTACAATATCTGACCCCACATGCCTATATAGAATTTAAAAAAACATGAATCCCTTAATTAATAGATTTAAGAAAAGAGTGGCCTCTAGTAAAGCTTTGGTGCTACTCAAGCTACAGAGGGATCTAACATGATCTTCATCCAATCCATGTATCTATATACCTTTTTATACCCACTGCATCATATCTAAGAATTCATTTTCATCTAATTTGTAGTCAAAGATATTGTGTGACTATGGAGCATAATGTATATCAATCCCATATAGACTCCTCACATGTTCTCAATTCTCTGTGTGTAGACTAACTAGATCGTTGAATAAATCACAAGCAATTCACCATTACAGATAAGAACATGTGTTACCCCTCACCCTATAGATAAGAATATCACATGTACTACATTGGTAAGAACATACACTTCCTCAATCTATCTTAATCAAGGGACCATATGCCATGCTCATCATATGAGTGGAAAAATTCCATCTTGGTTAAGCTCCAACTAATGACCTATTCAATATCATACCCAACTACCCCTAGATTAGCTAATACTTATGGCTTGTGTAAGATAGGTATTAATTTATAAAGGTTCTCATCCAAGGTATCTCTCTAACCTCAGGTATGGGGAATCTAAATATGAAACATCACATATAACACACCGATGGCATAGTTTATGACACGAATAGTTCTATACTTTATTGGTTATCCAAATCACAAAACTAGTTTTGTGCCTCGTGATCTTATTATGTGTCTTGATAAATGAATTTTACTCACAATAACCATCACCTTTCGTCATAACCTATAATACTCCATGACGAACATTGGTTAAGGATAACTCATCATTGTACTTTGAAGGGTAAATTATCATTTCACTTCATGATATATATATATATATATGTAACCAACATGAAAGAATGATAAAGTCAAGAAATTCTTTTGTATAACCTAATATATTTCATATTCTTAAACTCTTATGAATTTTAAATAATATATATGTAAGAACCTACCAAATCATATCACATAAGATAGACGAGTAGATCAACCATATGTTTGCTGCACTTTTTTGTATTTTGTTATCCCCATTACATCTCTATTTAATTTCTACCACATCTCTATGTGATAATTTGATAAAAACCTCTTGGTAGAATCTTCAGCGAGTAATATCTATGAAGTAATACAGTTTGAATAATGGTGATACTTTTGAATTAGATTCCTAATGTTCAACTACTTGAACATATTCATACCTTACAACATCCAATGTTATTATGTTAAAAATATTTATTATCTACATAAAACTCTTTATATGTCTATCATACACCTCCTTTGAACCTCTTCCTTTAATGATTTCTCTAAAATATTTTGAAAACTAATGTTTATATTTTACCAACACACACTAAAACTTTTAGGATATTTAAGGTTTATTCACTTTTATTGGAATAATATTTCATTTTTCAACATTTATCTTCTCACAATCCAAGATTACTCCCTCTAGAAATTTATAGATTACACCCTTTTAAGAATATCTTCATAATATAAAAAAACTCATATATGTTTAGGAAATAAATTTTATTTTCTATTAGTGTAGAAATTTAACAAATAAATTATCATAACCACATCACATATGGTATTCAGAATTTTGTCTTTTCCCTATCCTCTTGGTGAGTCACCTATCATCAGCATAGAGAGGATCCAGAGCATCTATTTCTCATCTGTGAAACTACTTTGGAAATCCGGAATGAGATTTTTTATGCCTTTGGTTTGCATTGACTTTGGTTTTTAGGCTTGCAGGCCTTGTTGCGTTGCTGCTCGCTCTTCCAGTTTTATACCCAGGTATTCTCCCTCTTCCGCATTGTTCTGTAGCATATTTTTGCTGCTATTAAAGATTCTAGTGTGGTTTGAATGTGAATGTAACACCCCAAGTTTTTCTAAAAATAAATAGAAATGCATGGAACTTTGTTTTAAGTATATATTTATAACTAGCCTTTTAACATAATTTTTCCACTTCTATGTTTTGAATTTCAAGAAACTATCTTCTACAGTTGTGTTCAGTATGTTATTTGGAGTCTGTTGGAACCAACTTGTTTTTTTCGTGAATAGTAACATACCCTTATGAATAGTAATATGACCCTAATGAATAGTAAATTTTATTATTATTTTATTTTATTAAGGCTTTAAGATAATAACATCTAGGTTAATTTTTCATTGTGATATAGAAGTAGTTACAAAATTAGAATTGTTAATTTTGGAATTAAGTATGATTTTCTTTAAAAATTAAATTAATAATTTTTAGAAAATTATTTTCAAAAAATGGACTTCATTTTTGAAATATACACATCGATAAATGGTTAGGGTGAATTTGGGGAATTTTTCTGAAACAGTTGATTTTTCAGTGAATAGTAAAAAAATACAGTTTTTAGTTTCGGTGTATTAATGACATCATTAAGGATATAATAATGATGTCATAAATCTGGTAAACTTGTGTATAGTTAAATAATATGTGAGGTGTCCCAAGTGGCTTATACCATGGGCTAATACCATGAGAAATCCCATGGTTTTGTAAATACCATTCATGAGGTGTCCCTTGAAAATTATTAAAATAATCCCTCACTTTTCCTATAAATACTAACTCTTCCCTTCATTGAATTCATTCCCAATTCTCCCCCAACGAAGCTATGGCCTCCTTAACTTCATAGTAGTCCTCCCAAGGTTTCCTCAAGCCCCCAAGGTCCCAACCTTCAAGTTCTAAGGGTCACTATACAAGGTAATAAAATTCTCAATTTCTTTCTTTTTTCCTTTCAAGTTCTCTTTTATGTGGTATAACTTTCAAGTTTCCATACCATGTTATTATTTTATTCTTATTCTTGATCTACTATATATTTTGATTCATTTCTGGATGGGTGAACCTTGTCCCCTCTCCTTTTAATATTTTATAAAACCATATTGCGTAGGCTGCCGAATTTTTGTAAGCGATTTCACAATTATTCTTTTATTTTGAGTTATTTTCTTATTATTTCTTCATATCTCCTTACCCAAGAGGCATGAAATCTCCATAAATCATGTATATTCTATATTTTATCATTCTTATGGAAAATTACTCATCATTAATGTTCTAAATTATAAATCATCCTCATGTATTAATTAAAAATGATGAATGGAATAATTTATGTTACCGGATATATGTAAATACTACTCCATTCCAATTTTGGAGTTTCACTTCCAATCGACAAGAACGTCTACCATGAACCAATCATAGAAATCATGTAAAGAATTCAACCAAAAACGGTGCAAGGGGAAAAATACTAACAATTAAGGGTGAAAAGATGTTATTAAATGATCATATAAGATATTATAAACATGAACATGTTTCTATAAAATATTAATAACACTCTTTTAACCATTATACATGAGGTTTAAACAAGTTGGAAGTAAGAAAAACCCGAGGTAAGGGAATTCTTAACCCGATTTCCATTCTTTGGGTTAACCTTCTACTTCATTATTTATGTGTTATTTAAATTGTTTGTGTGATGGGTTTTATTTATATTATGTTTTATTATGTGTATTTACAGTATATATACATACTCCATACACTCTTTTAAGTCTCTCTTAAACTGTATGATAAGGGGCTTTTATTTAAAAATCCTCTTTTAAAATTCAGTTTTATGAAATTCCAAAGTAATGTTTTTATGGAATTATTCATGTTGTATGATTATGTTTTGGTTCTTGAGAATTATTTATGATGAAGGGTGAGACCTATATCTCCCTCCAATTCATTGAGTATGAGTAAGTTGGAGGTCGGTCGTATGGTTACTCCAAGTGTAACTGCGATGGTTACACAAAGTAAGGTAGCCGTGAGGGTTGAAATTTATAAGGTAGCCAAGAATGGTTACAAGATTATGTAAGTAATGCCTCAAGATAACTTTGTGATTATATTTATGTTCTCATGCTTTGTGTGGATCTTTTGTAAATATCATGTTACACAAAGTAAGTATTTATGGGTGGCAAGAATGTATTTTGAAAATGCTTTCATACGATATGAGTATTCATGGACTAATGTGATCTTTCCTTCTTTTCCATCCCTTACTGAGCTTTTGTGCTCATCCCAAGTTTTTAAATGATTTTTCACAAGTTAATGGATTTTTAATACAAGGACGGAAGACACGTTAAATGTTGAAGAATTGTCAAGGAGTCTTTTTTTAAGTTTTAATGTTTTATATTTTTTAAAAAATGAAAACTGTTTTTACGGTATCCACTCTGTAACAATGTGTAATGTTATGAATGTTTTTTCTTAATTCTCTAAAGCTCTAAACTTGAAAAGATCCTCAATGTAAAAGGAAGTGTTTTCTTGACTAAATTCAAGATTATGTATGTAATAAGGTGGGGTCCTTATAGTTGGTATTAGAGGATGGTTTATATAACTTTAGGGGTTATGGTGATATTAATAGAATACCATAAATGATTTTCACTCTATGATTAATTTTTTATAGCATTTAAAGATTACCATGTTGATTCATCTAAGATATGTTTGTTCAGAATGGTTGTACGCAGAAGGAACAAGGATGCTGAAGAGGAGAGACACCGACAGAATGACATCCTTCCGGAACTACAGCCCGGAATGGTAGGGATTGGAACCGAGCAGTTTGTGACAGTAATGGCTCAGCTAATGCAGGCAATAAATAGTGGTGGCATCCATGCAAGAGGAACAATAGAGGTACCACAACAGAACATGAAAATAGTGGAACATTTTATGAGACAACATCCTCCTGCATTCAATGGATCTTCTGACCCAGTAGAAGATGAAGGATGGATCAAAGCCCTTGAAAAGATATTCAATGTTATGGGATGTTCAAAAAATCAAAAGGTAAGTCTTTCCATTTATCATTTTGAAGGGAAAGATGATCAGTGGTGGTCAATGGTAAGGAATATCAGGGGTAGAGAGGATTTTGATGCCTTAGAGTGGGATGAATTTAAAAGTCTTTTCCTTGAAAAATATTTTCCTAAGGTGGTGCAACTTAGAATGGAGAAGCAATTACATGAATTGAAACAGAATGAGGAAGATTCAGTGGCTATGTATGAAGAAAACTTCACCCGACTGGTGAGGTATGCACCAAATCTTATTATGGATATTGATAGAAAAATCAACTGCTTTTACTCAGGATTGAAGCCAAGGTATCGAAGGGCGTTGGCCTCCCGTGAATTCAAAAGTTATGAGAAACTTGTCCGATGTGATGAGAGGGTATAAATGGAGTTTTCTGATGATCATGTGCATTTTGGAAACAAAGAGAAGAAGAGGTCCAGTCGGCAAGCAATGGGTAAGAATCAACCAAAGAAATCTGATGGTAAGAAAATCCAATTTCCAGTTTGTGAAAAGTGTGGAAAGAAACACCCTGGGAAATGTCTTAGAAAAAATGGGAAGTGTTTTAAATGTGATAAGTTTGGACATATGGGCCGAGATTTCAATGAAAATGATCTTAAGATTAATCCTAATAAGAAAACTATAAAGTGTTTTAAATGTGGTGAAATGGGTCATTATGAAAATTTCTGCCCAAAGAGTGATCCGAATGATGCAAAGAAGCCATACTACAAACAAAAAGGTGTAGTGAGATCCTTTGCGACTACATCATCAGACGTCGGGCCATCCAATGAATTTGTATCAGGTACTTTGTTTATTCACTCAGAATTTGCTAAAGTTTTGTTTGATTCGGGGTCTACACATTCCTTCATCTCTGAGAAATTTTCTAGTAAATTGGAAATATCACCTCAACAAATGAGACCCGAACTTGTTGTTAAAACACTAGGGGGAAATGTTATAGCAAAGAGCAATTATAAGAATATTTCTATTGTGGTATGTGGAAATAATTTACCTACAAACCTTGTTTTTTTACCCTTAGTCTAGTTTGATGTTATTCTGAGGATGGACTGGCTTTCTGATTATCATGCTAAGATTGATTGTAGAGCTAAAGAAGTTGTTTTTTAGAAAGAGTTTCAGTTTGTATACCAGAATGAACCCATACAATTGATAACATATCAGGAAGCTGAGAAACTATTGAAGGATGGAAATAAAAGATTCCTTGCTCATATTGTTGAAAAAAAGGTAACTATTCAAATTGATGATGTGCCAGTGGTAAATGAATACCTTGATGTTTTTCCTGATGAGTTACCCGGTGTCATACCAGATCGAGAAGTCTAATTCACAATTGACTTAGTTACTGATGCTAAGCCAATTTCAAAACCCCCATATCGTATGGCTCCAATAGAACTTCTTGAATTGAAAAACCAGTTGCATGATTTTCTTGAAAAAGGATTCATTCGTCCTAGCACTTCACCATGGGGAGCCCCTGTTTTGTTTGTTAAAAAGAAAGATGGTTCAATGAGACTGCATTGATTATAGAGCTTTGAATATCATCACTGATAAAAGCAAGTATCCTTTGCCTCATATTGATGAATTTTTTGATCAGCTCCAGGGAGCTTAGTACTTTTCCAAGATTGTCTTGAGATCCGGATACCATCAGCTGAAGGTGAAGGAAGATGACATCCTGAAGACAACCTTTCGTACTAGATATAGGCATTATGAATTTTTTGTTATGCCATTTGGATTAACTAATGCACCTTCTGTATTCATGAATCTTATGAATAGAGTATTTAATGAGTTCTTAGATAAGTTTGTGGTTGTATTTATTGATAAAATTATGGTATTTTCTAAAAATAAAGAGGACCATGAAAAACATCTAAGGGTTGTTTTTCAAACATTAAAAGAAAAGAAACTATATGGAAAATTAAGCAAGTGTGATTTTTGGTTGCAACAAATTTCTTTTCTTGGGCACATTGTAAATAAGGATAGAATAACAGTTGATCATGCCAAAACAAAAGTAGTTGATGAATGTCCAAGACCCACAAATGTTAGAGAGATTCGTAGTTTTCCGGGCTTAGCAAGTTATTACCGATGGTTTGTTAAGAACTTTGCACGGTTATCTAGCCTGATAAATAAGTTAACACAGAAAGGGGTAAAATTTGTTTGGATAGAGGAATGTGATTTTTCTTTTCAGGAACTGAAGAAGAGATTGGTGAATGCTCTAGTTTTGGCCTTACCTTCTCGGAATTGTGAGTTTTTCATCTACAGTGATGCTTATTTGAAGGGACTTGGTTGTGTTTTGATGCAGAATGATCAAGTAATTGCCTATGCTTCGAGTCAACTTAAACCTCATGAGTTAAATTATCCCACACATGATTTGGAATTGACAGTTGTGGTTTTTGCTTTGAAAATATGGAGGTATCATCTATACAGAATCAAATGCCAAATATATACTGACCATAAAATTCTAAAGTATATATTCACTCAAAAAGAATTAAAAATGAGACAGAGAAGATGGCTAGAACTGATAAAGGATTATGACTGCATGATCCATTACCATCCTAGGAAAGAAAACAAAGTGGTAGATGCCTTAAGTCGAAAACATCATGCATCATTAACCATGCTACATTTGGAACATGATCCCTTGATTAATGATTTGATGAATTTTGGATTAGAAGTTATTGGTGTAGGGAATACATCTGTTTTTTTTTTCATTTTTCAGTACAGTCTTTGTTGTTAGACAGAATTAATCAAGCGCATAAGGAAGACCGTGAGATACATAAAAAGGTAGAATTGGTTAAAATGGGTAAGTTTCCAGAATTTAATCTTGAAAAAGATTGTGTTTTAAGATTTGGAAAAAGGTTGTGTGTGCCTTGTGATTCCCAGTTGAAGAAAGAATTATTGTGTGAAGCTCATACTTCTCCATTTTCTGTTTATCCTGGAAGTACTAAGATGTACAAAGACCTTCGGGAGTATTATTGGTTGGATGAAATGAGAAGAGATATTTCTGATTTTACCAGGAAATGTTTGACATGTCAAAAAGTTAAATCAGAGTAGAAGTTACCGAAGGGGATGCTTCAGCATTTTCTAGTTCCAGAGTGGAAATGGGAGAATGTATCCATGGACTTTGTGGTGGGACTTCCAAAGACTTCTCGAGGTAACAATGTGATTTGGGTTATTGTTGATTGGATAACAAAGTCTGCACATTTTCTATCAATTCAAGATACGATGTCTTTGGATCATCTTTCTCGATTGTACCGCATGAAGATTGTCACGTTACATGGAGTTACTATTTCCATTGTATCTGACCGAGATCCCAGGTTCACTTCTAACTTTTGGAAGGGACTTCAGAAGTCGTTGGCCATAGAGTTAAATTTCAGTACAGCTTTTCATCCTTAATTAGATGGGCAGTCAAAACAAAAAATTCAAACTTTGGAGGATATGCTTCGAGCTTGTTCAATGGACTATCAGGGAATTTGGGATCAGCATATTTCATTATTTGAGTTTTCTTATAATAACAGTTTTCATTCCAGCATTCAGATGGAACCTTTTGAGGCCTTGTATGGAAAGCGGTGTCGGACTCCAGCATTTTGGGATGAATTCGGTGAAAGAAAGTTGATGGGGCCAAAATTAGTTGAAGTGGATGAGAAAGTGTGGATGATCCAACAGCACATGAGGACAGCTCAGAGCAGGTAGAAAAGTTATGCAGATAATAGAAGGAAAGAATTATCTTTCAAGTTAGGTGACCATGTTTTCCTTAAAGTCTCTCCTTAGAAAAGTGTGATGCATTTCGGAAAGAAAGGAAAGCTAAGTCCACGGTTCATAGGTCCTTTTGAAATCTTGGAGAAAGTTGGAACAGTTGCATACCGCGTAGCTTTGCCTCCGAGTTTGTTTCAGGTACACAATGTTTTTCATGTTTTGATGTTGAGAAAGTATGTGCCAGATTCATCACATGTCTTGAGCCTAGAAGTAGTTCAGTTGGAAGTGAACATTTCTTATGAAGAGAAACCCGTTCAGATTCTTGATCAAAGAGAACATGTATTGCAGAATAAGGTAATCCACCAGGTAAAGGTTTTGTGGAGAAACCACATGGTTGAAGAAAAAACATGGGAGTCTTAAAATGCTATGAGATAAAAATACCCTCAGTTGTTTAATAAGTAAATAAAATTGCGAGGACGTAATTTCACGAAGGTGGGGATAATGTAACACGCTAAGTTTTTCTAAAAACAAATAGAAATTCATGGAACTTTTTTTTAAGTATATATTTATAACTATCCTTTTAACATAATTTTTCCACTTCTATGTTTTGAATTTCAAGAAACTGTCTTCTACAATTGTGTTCAGTATGTTATTTGGATTCTGTTGGAACCAACTTGTTTTTTTAGTGAATAGTAACATACCCTTATGAATAGTAATATGAATAGTAATATGACCCTAATGAATAGTAAATTTTATTATTATTTTATTTGATTAAGGATTTAAGATAATATCATCTAGGTTAATTTTTCATTGTGATATAGAAGTAGTTACAAAATTAGAATTGTTAATTTTTGAATTAAGTATGATTTTATTTAAAAATTAAATTAATAATATTTAGAAAACTATTTTCAAAAAATGGACTTCGTTTTTGAAATCTACACATCGATAAATGGTTAGGGTGAAGTTTGGGACTTTTTCAGAAACAGTTGATTTTTCGGTGAATAGTAAAAAAATACAGTTTTTAGTTTCGGTGTATTAATGACATCATTAATGATGTAACAATGATGTCATAAATCTGGTCGAATTGTGTATAGTAAAATAATATGTGAGGTGTCCCAAGTGGCTTATACCATGGGCAAATACAATGGGCAAGCCCATGGTTTTGTAAATACCACTCATGAGGTGTCCCTTGAAAATTATTAAAATAATCCCTCACTTTTCCCATAAATACCAACTCTTCCCTTCATTGAATTCATTCCCAATTATCCTTCAATGAAACTCTGGCCTCCTTACCTTCATAGTAGTCCTCCCAAGGTTTTCTTAAGCCCCCAAGGTCCCAACCTTCAAGTTCTAAGGGTTACTCTACAAGGTAAGAAAATTCTCAATTTCTTTCTTTTTCCTTTCAAGTTATCTTTTATGTGGTATAAATTTCAAGTTTCCATACCATGTTCTTATTTTATTCTTATTCTTGATCTAATATATATTATGATTCATTTCTGTATGGGTGAACCTTGTCCCCTCTCCTTTTAATATTTTATAAAACCATGTTGCGTAGCCATTAGGCTGCTGAATTTTTGTAAGCGATTTCGCAATTATTCTTTTATTTTGAGTTCCTTCCTTATTCTTTCTTCATATCTCCTTACCCAAGAGGTATGAAATCTCCAAAAATCATTTATATTCTATATTTTATCATTATTTTGGAAAATTACTCATCATTAATGTTCTAACTTATGAATCATCCTCATGTAAGAATTAAAAATGATGAATGGAATAATTTATGATACTGGATATATGTAAATACTACTCCATTCCAATTCTGGAGTTTCACTTCCAATCGACAAGAATTTCCAAAATGAACCAATCATAGAAATCATGTAAAGAATTCAACCAAAAATAGTGCAAGGGGAAAAATACTAACAATTAAGGGTGAAAAGATGTTATGAAATGATCATATAAGATGTTATAAATATGAACATGTTTCTGTAAAATATTAATAACACTATTTTAACCATTATACAAGAGGTTTAAACAAGTTTTAAGTAAGAAAAACCCGAGGTAAGGGAATTCTTAACCCAATTTCCATTCTTTGGGTTAACCTTCTACTTCATTATTTATGTGTTATTTAAATTATTTGTGTGATGGGTTCTGTTTATATTATGTTTTATTATGTGTATTTACAGTATATATACATACTCCATCCACTCTTTTAAGTCTCTCTTAAATTGTATGATAAGGGGATTTTCTTTAAAAATCCTCTTTTAAAATTCGGTTTTACGAAATTCCAAAGTAATGTTTTTATGGAATTATTCATGTTGTATGATTATGTTTTGGTTCTTGGGAATTATTTATGATGAAGGGTGGGACCTATATCTCCCTCCAATGCATTGGGTATGAGTAAATTGAAGGTCGTCCGTATGGTTAATCCAAGTGTAACTGCGATGGTTACACAAAGTAAGGTAGTCGTGAGGGTTGCAATTTATAAGGTAGCCAAGAATGGTTACAATATTATGTAAATAATTCCCCAAGATATCTTTATGATTATATTTATGTTCTCATGTTTTGTGTGTATCTTTTTTAAATCTCATGGTACACAAAGTTTGTAAAACCCCGAGATTTTATGAAAAATATTATTTTAATTTCATTAATGTCTTGTGTTGTATTCTACACCAAGATTACCTTGCGCTATACGCAACACCGTATTAGCTTGCAGTATACGCAACACTATTCTTGGATCGTGTTACACACAATTTTGATAATAGTTATTCTATGCAACATTGAGTATATATATATATATATATTAAATGTATAAATGAAATATGGTTGGATTCTGTTATACGAAACAACGAAGGATTCTTTCACAACACGCAACCCTGACTTGGCTTGCATTACACGCAATCACGACCTTCCTCGATAGCATGTGTTGTACGCAATACCAGGTTTTAATAAACAATGATATATTATTATAATATTGTCATGAACTAGCCGTTATGAATAGTATTAACCAAATTTTGAATTTTATAATATTATTATTCATCTTACACATTTTCTAGAACATGGTATAAGAACAAAATAAATTTTTCGGGTAAAATAAGTATTTTTCAAAAAATGCAGTTTTGCCGCCTTTTGATGGCGCACCCACTTTAAATCTAGTTTTTGACATGTTTATATGTTCAATTTGACAAAATAAAATTCTTCTTTTGAATCAGGATGTAAAAAATTACATTAGATAAAGTTTTGATATTTTTCCGATAACTTTCATATTTTAATGAATAGTAAAAACACGCTATATTTTAATTAAAAACAACTTTTTTCATCATAATATCTTATGTGGTTAAATTATAATATTGAATGGTTTTAAAGTATAAATAGAATATATTTTTACCATTTAATATAATGTATGTCATTATCATTGATTTTACCTTGAATTCGTAGGTTAAATCAATTCAATCTTTTGCAATGTTTTAAAGAAAAACCCGTTTTCTTTCGACAACGGGATTAATTTTAATTTAATTTCTGCATATTTTGTGTATTGAATTTGGAAAAATGGATTCCATATTTGGAATCAGTGGGTCCAAATTATGTTAATAAGCTACTTTTTATTTTTGGGAATTATGAATAGTAACTACGGTAAATTTTATTTACTATAGTTAAATGTAAATCGGGTAATTAAGGGTAAATATAATATTTTAAAATTACCCTAAAAATGTCAAAATCCTATTGGATGACTAAAAGTCGACCCATATCACCTAAGGGTCGGATTAGAATCATTTAATGGACATTTGTCCATGAAAATAACTTAATTATTATTAAAACCAAAGAAAGTGACAACATGCCACTCTCTTAAATCTTATAAGTATATTAATTTTAATTTAGTGATAAAATTCATGAAACTTCAAACATGAATAGTTTCCAGAAAGCTAATTAAATTATCTACATCATATAAATTTATTTTAAATTTTTAGGGATTAAATAATTATTATTAATTATGACACAATAGTGATGTAGAAATTGTTTATCTAGTGAAAAATCAAGAATAATGTTTTTATTAATCTAATAGTGACCATAAAATGCACAAATACCTAACCAAAACTTATTATCCATGTAAATGTAAACCATAAGCATCCAATGGTCGAATATTTGACCATTTAGAGCCTTATAAAAGCGATTATGACACTTATATTATTTTATTTTAAATGATGCCAAAGTTTTCACCTTCATAATTTAATAAATATAACAATTTAAATATTGTGATTTTAAGATGATAAATTCGAGTAAAAGTATTATTGTGAAAGGTAATATATTTATCTTCATCATAGGATTTTATTTTAAATTTTTATACAACAAATAAGTATATTAAATAATTATACAAAAATGATGTAGTAATTATTTTATTAAGAGATAAACCAAATAAATGGTTTTAAAAATAATAAAATAAATATTATATGAACTATTTAATGTGATACACTAATTTTATAGATACATATGACCTTTTATTAATATATTAAAGCTTTTAGTTAGAACATATCTTCTGTATATATTTTATTTAAATTCAAATAAATGAATAGTGTCAAAATTGACACTATTGTTATTTTACAAAAATAACATATTATAAAATTGTTTAAAAATCACAAAAATATTTAAAAATTATAAATTTATATTTATATTTTCTATAATGTTATAAAGTAAACAATTATGGAAAATTCACAACAAATAAGTAATTATTTGTTATAATTTAAAATTTAGAATTTTATTACCACAAATAAACTTAAATAGATTAAATAAGGATAAATCAAAATGATAAGGTTTAAAATAAGATCCAAACATGTCTAAATTTGATTGTTTGATGAGATTACAAACCTATCTCATCTAATCTTCGAATATGAGTCATTTTTGGAGGTTTTTAAGTGGGGTTATATTTATTATAAATTAATATTTTTAAGAATTCCTAAGGTGCCCCTCTCCTCCCTTATAAAAGAGAACCTCCTCCCTCTCTTCCTCACACAACTTTGAGCCTTCAAGCTCGGCCAACCCCTGCCAAAATATCTTCTCAACTTCCCTAGTATCATCCTAGAGGTTCTGGTCTTCTTCAAAGACCATCCTTAGTTCTTTAAGTGGAGGTTAAGAAAAGGCGCGTCAAAAAGAGGTAATATCCATTACCGATCTTTTTCAATTTCATTCTTCTTCAACTTATTCTTATTTATTTGTTTCATGATAAAGTAATAACATCAGTATTACTTACATAATGATATGTTATTATAAATATGAAACAACCCTAATTCACCTTCTATCCATCCTACGGAAAAATGAAATCACCGCGCGTGCGTACGTACGAAATACCGTCTCCACGCCGTGGTGTAATCTATTTTCCGTCACCACCTTAATTGGATGGGTATAATGATGTAATTAGAAACTATACATGATTATTATAAAGTTATATTGATACTGAAATAGTATACAAACACTTCAACACAATTCCACGACCATGGGAACGATATCATCGCTCGTGCGTACGTACGGACTACCGTCTCCACGACGCGATGAGATTCATTCTCAATGATTAACCATTCATGAATGATTAAAAAGTATATATAATAAGTACTAATGAAATATATGACATAATAATGATACTGGATTTATTTATATTTATATGTATGTCATCTACTTAATTCCATTCAATTCAATAAGGAAACGAAAACAGCGTTCATGCGTACGTACGGACTACCGTCTCCATGAACGGTGTATTTCTTTCCATTTACTGATTTATTATATATATGTATATTATGAATATATATATATAAATCATGTTTTATATTATGGAATTAATTAATCATGATCTAAGTAATCATATGAATAATTACAAGTCAAAACACGGACGAAAAATGAAACAATATTACCCAAAACGCTCTTTAACATGGAATTTACAAAAGAACGGGTAATATAATGTCATAAGTGAACCATATATGATATCTTAACATTGAATATGATTCTGTAATAAGTCAATGACATTATTTAAATCATTATACAGGAGGTTCGGACACTTATGAAGCAAATCGGACCTAAGGTAAGAGAAATATCACAATCTCATTTTTATCCGAGATTGTTTATTCGTAAGTATTTACTGGGGGTATTTTATCATCCACATCCATGTTTCATAAATATGTAATATTATTTCCATCCACCTACAATTGTTTAAATACATTTTTACCCTTCGGTGAGTTTTTAGTAAAAGAAATGAAAGGAATCTTTTGTCGTTTTTCGTACGAGGTACTTTTTGACTTTTCCGAAAAAAGTACGAAGAATGTTTTTTAACTTATACGGCATGAATGGATTTCTAAAACATTATTTCCAAGAAGTTTCCTTTACAAGTATTCAAGTTTATTTTTAATCAACTTCTTTTAGTTTAAAATTGTATGACATGTTAAGAAAGGAAAAGTGTTTTTTTAAGTAGAAAGGATATTTTCCTCAATAATGGAGTTCAAGTATTTTATCAAAATTCTTTTCCATCTAAGATAATAAAAGGGTTCTGTTTTTATCCCTATTATTACATGGATTTGATTATGTTGTGATGGAAATATTTTTATGAATTCCTTTATCTTATATGAATTATTTTATGATGTCATGTTGTTTAAGAATCCCATTTTTATTACATGGGTTACGCTATGATGTATGGTTTATGATTATGTGGCACACATAAGAAAGGATTCATTATAAGATGGGTGGGACCTATATCTCCCTCCAATGCATTGGGTAAAGATTTTATATCTCATGAGATAGACATGGCTGAAATGGTAGGTTATACCGGTTCAGTGAAACAGGACTGAAACAAGGGTTACTCGATTCAGAAAGGGACTTTGTCCACTAAGATAGTCTTGGCAATGAGTCTTGACTAACAAGAAATGATTCTCTATGATTATGTGTGTATGCCACAAAGTTTCATGTTTTAAGTTATGATTATTGGGATTTCATTTCACTACTATGATTTATCCCATGTTATGAAATTATGCTCTCTTTTGCAGGTCAAGATTTCCAAAAGTTATGTTCTTATGAATATGATATGATTGATTTTTCTTTTGTATACCCTTACTGAGCATTTGAGCTCACCCTTTTATGTTTTCTTTTCCCCAGGATATAAAGAAAAGTTTTAGGTAAAAAAAAGGAAGATCTTTATGGGAGATGTTGAAGATCTTTCACCACGATTAGAAGATTACGTTTCGAGTTTCCAAAGACACTAAACTATTACGATCCTTGTGTGTGTGTTTTTGTTATGTACTAAGTATTCCACAAAAGTAATGTAATGTCCATGTACGATAAGCTTCGGGTCTCTACAGTTGGTATCAGAGGAAAGGTTTAGTCAACCTTTGGAAACTAGGATGCGAAAACGTTAGTGAGATCCCTAGAGATATTTCTAAGGTATGTCTAGGGATGTCCCTAAGGATAAGTATACGTATAGGATATAATCCTAGAACTACGATAACGATCTTATAATTTAACCTAAGATGTTAGATATTAAGGGTACTCCCCCTTTACTATGTTGTTTTCCCTAGCATTATTTTGCCTCTCACACTATTCTGTTTGGGTTTTAGAAAATGGCTGGAAACAAGATGATTCACAATAATGGAGGATATGATGGACAATGGAATGATATTCTTCATGAGCAACCAAATGAAATGGGATTTGGATGTCCAAACATCATTATTATGCCGAATCAGCAATCTCATAATATGATCAATAAAGTAAAATTTGGTAAGTTTCTTGACTCGACTAATAAGAGAAAGATGGAGTTCCATGATGATCATAGAGGAAAGAAAGTTCAATTTCCCCTATGTAAATCATGTGGGAAGAGGCATCAAGGAGAATGTTTCAAGGGAACTGGAAGATGCTTTGGGTGTGGAAAAGAAGGACACAAAGCAAGTAAGTGCAAAGGAAAAGGGTCGGTTAACACCATGGATGAGGATAATGGTATTGCTACGACATCAAAAATGGTTAAGTGTTTTAAATGTGGAATGTATGGGCATTATGAAAACAAATTCCCTAAGGGAAATACTCATGAAGAGAATCAGTATGGTCATATGGGCAGTATTTATATGGATGATGATTAAGAGACTACAAATGATATGTGAGATGAAAGAATTTTTGAAGCTCGGTCAATGGTTTAAGAATGTAGTGGAATGATTACATGTTTATCATGTGTAATTTTGTATAAGTAATCTCATGCTACTATGGAATAAAGAGACATCTATGGATTGTTACACTGTTGTCTTTCCTTGTGTTTTGAAAGTGTATGATTAATGTTACCAGTATCCATGAAAGGTTATTCAGATATTTTTGGAATGTAGATGATATGCACATAATGAAGGGATAAGGAGAAAATTAAATGTTTGATAGTATTCATGAGCTCATGATTGATATAAGGACTAAGTGATATCATGGTTTGAGTATATAGAATTTTGAGGATTTTGGTATGTGGAAAGTGTTAAATTTTAACTGCATTCATGTTTTCACTAAGGTATTCAAGAGAATACATGATTAAGGACTTTGAATGTTTGGAATATGACCAACAAAACATATCTTATGATATATGGGGATCAACGATGGTATTAAATCTCTGGTAATCGTTTTCACTATGAGAGTGGACTATAGTATTATGGATAAGCCAAAAGATTAGAATGGATTATGTTGGACATAAGTTAGGATAAAACGTTTTTTGATATTATTGATGGGATGTTATAGTAATGTAGTTTTAGAAAAAGGACAACCTGCAGGACGGACGACAGCCCATCGCGTCGGACAAGGATATGGGAATCGAACCCACAACCGAAGTGTGACTGGCCTTTATCGCCTACCACTGGCCTACAGGAAGTCCCTGTTTATTAGAAACTAGTTTTATTATATTAAGCAGTATGATATATGAAGTATAAAGTCCATTTTAGGAACCATATACGATTAATCTTACTATAGATCGACTTATGTATATAATTTTTGCTAACCTTTTGTTTGAGACAGATGGAATGACCTATCATTCTATCACATGATCTGCTAACACTTCACGAATAACAAATTCAACTTCATTTATTTAAGAGATGAAGTGGAAATTGTTAAAGGCACGAACAATAGTGAGATTGTACCAAAATAAAGTAAGTATTTATTCTAATTCAAATTCTTTAACTTTAGGGAAAAGATCTTGAAAACCAAAAATGTTGTCCTAGTGATCTTATATCTGATGAATCAGATGGTACCTTAGATCGTCACAAATTTATGGCTTTGTGATTGCTGGATTTTCCATAGCCATGTTCTCTACCACTCTCCATCAGAACATGATGGTTAGATTTCTCTTCCATATCCATATTTTCACCTATGTGGAAACCCAGTGATTAGTTTATTTGGGTAACCGTTACGTTTCATACTTTTGTTTTTAAAGATTGGTTTTGATATTCCTTTTTACGATGTGGGTTTCTATTAAAGAAACTTTCTAATAGTAAACCATTTATAACCCCGACGAATTTCGAGGGCGAAATTCATTTTAAGGGGGGTAGAATGTAACTCCCTGAGATTTTATGAAAAATATTATTTTAATTTCATTAATGTCTTGTGTTGTATTCTACACCAAGATTACCTTGCGCTATACGCAACACCGTATTAGCTTGCAGTATACGCAACACTATTCTTGGATCGTGTTACACACAATTTTGATAATAGTTATTCTATGCAACATTGAGTATATATATATATATATATTAAATGTATAAATGAAATATGGTTGGATTCTGTTATACGAAACAACGAAGGATTCTTTCACAACACGCAACCCTGACTTGGCTTGCATTACACGCAATCACGACCTTCCTCGATAGCGTGTGTTGTACGCAATACCGGGTTTTAATAAACAATGATATATTATTATAATATTGTCATGAACTAGCCGTTATGAATAGTATTAACTAAATTTTGAATTTTATAACATTATTATTCATCTTACACATTTTCTAGAACATGGTATAAGAACAAAATAAATTTTTCGGGTAAAATAAGTATTTTTCAAAAAATGCAGTTTTGCCGCCTTTTGATGGCGCACCCACTTTAAATCTAGTTTTTGACATGTTTATATGTTAAATTTGACAAAATAAAATTCTTCTTTTGAATCCGGATGTAAAAATTTACATTAGATAAAGTTTTGATATTTTTCCGATAACTTTCATATTTTAATGAATAGTAAAAACACGCAATATTTTAATTAAAAACAACTTTTTTCATCATAATATCTTATGTGGTTAAATTATAATATTGAATGGTTTTAAAGTATAAATAGAATATATTTTTACCATTTAATATAATGTATGTCATTAGCATTGATTTTACCTTGAATTCGTAGGTTAAATCAATTCAATCTTTTGCAATGTTTTAAAGAAAAACCCGTTTTCTTTCGACAACGGGATTAATTTTAATTTAATTTCTGCATATTTTGTGTATTGAATTTGGAAAAATGGATTCCATATTTGGAATCAGTGGGTCCAAATTATGTTAATAAGCTATTTTTTATTTTTGGGAATTATGAATAGTAACTACGGTAAATTTTATTTACTATAGTTGAAGGTAAATCGGGTAATTAAGGGTAAATATAATATTTTAAAATTACCCCAACAAATGTCAAAATCCTATTGGATGACTAAAAGTCTACCCATATCACCTAAGGGTCGGATTAGAATCATTTAATGGACATTTTTCCATGAAAATAACTTAATTATTATTAAAACCAAAGAAAGTGACAACATGTCACTCTCTTAAATCTTATAAGTATATTAATTTTACTTTAGTGATAAACTTCATGAAACTTCAAACATGAATATTCTCCAGAAAGATAATTAAATTATCTACATCATATAAATTTATTTATAATTTTTAGGGATTAAATAAGTATTATTAATTATGACACAATAGTGATGCAGAAATTGTTTATCTAGTGAAAAATCAAGAATATTGTTTTTATTAAACTAATAGTGACCATAAAATGCACAAATACCTAACCAAAACTTATTGTCCATGTAAATGTAAACCATAAGCATCCAATGGTAGAATATTTGACCATTTGGAGCCTTATAAAAGCGATTATGACACTTATATTATTTTATTTTAAATGATGCCAAAGTTTTCACCTTCATAATTTAATAAATATAACAATTTAAATATTGTGATTTTAAGATGATAAATTCGAGTAAAAGTATTATTGTGAAAGGTAATATATTTATATTCATCATAGGATTTTATTTTAAATTTTTATACAACAAATAAGTATATTAAATAATTATACAAAAATGATGTAGTAATTATTTTATTAAGAGATAAACCAAATAAATGGTTTTAAAAATAATAAAATAAATATTATATGAACTATTTAATGTGATACACTAATTTTATAGATACATATGACCTTTTATTAATATATTAAAGCTTTTAGTTCGAACATATATTCTATATATATTTTATTTAAATTCAAATAAATGAATAGTGTCAAAATTGACACTATTGTTATTTTACAAAAATAACATATTATAAAATTTTTTAAAAATCACAAAAATATTTAAAAATTATAAATTTATATCTATATGGTCTATAATGTTATAAAGTAAACAATTATGGAAAATTCACAACAAATAAGTAATTATTTGTTATAATTTAAAATTTAGAATTTTATTACCACAAATAAACTTAAATAGATTAAATAAGGATAAATCAAAATGATAAGGTTTAAAATAAGATCCAAACATGTCTAAATTTGATTGGTTGATGAGATTACAACCCTATATCATCTAATCTTCGAATATGAGTCATTTTTGGAGGTTTTTAAGTGGGGTTATATTTATTATAAATTAATATTTTTAAGAATTCTTAAGGTGCCCCTCTCCTCCCTTATAAAAGAGCACCTCCTCCCTCTCTTCCTCACACAACTTTGAGCCTTCAAGCTCGGCCAAACCCTGCCAAAATCTCTTATCAACTTCCCTAGTATCATCCTAGAGGTTCTGGTCTTCTTCAAAGACCATCCTTAGTTCTTTAAGTGGAGGTTAAGAAAAGGCGCGTCAAAAAGAGGTAATATCCATTACCGATCTTTTTCAATTTCATTCTTCTTCAACTTATTCTTCTTTATTTGTTTCATGATAAAGTAATAACATCAGTATTAATTACATACTGATATGTTATTATAAATATGAAACAACCCTAATTCACCTTCTATCCATCCTACGGAAAAATGAAATCACCGCGCGTGCGTACGTACGAAATACCGTCTCCACGCCGTGGTGTAATCTATTTTCCGTCACCACCTTAATTGGATGGGTATAATGATGTAATTAGCAACTATACATGATTATTATAAAGTTATATTGATACTTAAATAGTATACAAACACTTCAACACAATTCCACGACCATGGGAACGATATCATCGCTCGTGCGTACGTACGGACTACCGTCTCCACGACGCGATGAGATTCATTCTCAATGATTAACCATTCATGAATGATTAAAAAGTATATATAATAAGTACTAATGAAATATATGACATAATAATGATACTGGATTTATTTATATTTATATGTATGTCATCTACTTAATTCCATTCAATTCAATAAGGAAACGAAAACAGCGTTCATGCGTACGTACGGACTACCGTCTCCATGAACGGTGTATTTATTTCCATTTACTGATTTATTATATATATGTATATTATGAATATATATATATAAATCATGTTTTATATTCTGGAATTATGTAATCATGATCTAAGTAATCATATGAATAATTACAAGTCAAAACACGGACGACAAATGAAACAATTTTACCCAAAACGCTCTTTAACATGGAATTTACAAAAGAACGGGTAATATAATGTCATAAGTGAACCATATATGATATCATAACATTGAATATGATTCTTTAATAAGTCAATGACATTATTTAAATAATTATACAGGAGGTTCGGACACTTATGAAGCAAATCGGACCTAAGGTAAGGGAAATATCACAATCTCATTTTTATCCGAGATTGTTTATTCGTAAGTATTTACTGGGGGTATTTTATCATCCACATCCATGTTTCATAAATATGTAATATTATTTCCATCCACCTACAATTTTTTAAATACATTTTTACCCTTCATTTAGTTTTTAGTAAAAGAAATGAAAGGAATCTTTTGTCGTTTTTCGTACGAGGTACTTTTTGACTTTTCCGACAAAAGTACGAAGAATGTTTTTTTAACTTATACAGCATGAATGGATTTCTAAAACATTATTTCCAAGAAGTTTCCTTTACAAGTATTCAAGTTTATTTTTAATCAACTTCTTTTAGTTTAAAATTTTATGACATGTTAAGAAAGGAAAAGTGTTTTTTTAAGTAGAAAGGATATTTTCCTCAAGAATGGAGTTCAAGTATTTTATTAAAATTCTTTTCCATATAAGATAATAAAAGGGTTCTGTTTTTATCCCTATTATTACATGGATTTGATTATGTTGTGATGGAAATATTTTTATGAATTCCTTTATCTTATATGAATTATTTTATGATGTCATGTTGTTTAAGAATCCCATTTTTATTACATGGGTTACGCTATGATGTATGGTTTATGATTATGTGGCACACATAAGAAAGGATTAATTATAAGATGGGTGGGACATATATCTCCCTCCAATGCATTGGGTAAAGATTTTATATCTCATGAGATAGACATGGCTGAAATGGTAGGTTATACCGGTTCAGTGAAACAGGACTGAAACGAGGGTTACTCGATTCATAAAGGGACTTTGTCCACTAAGATAGTCTTGACAATGAGTCTTGACTAAAAAGAAATGATTCTCTATGATTATGTGTGTATGCCACAAAGTTTCATGTTTTAAGTTATGATTATTGGGATTTCATTTCACTACTATTATTTATCCCATGTTATGAAATTATTCTCTCTTTTGCAGGTCAAGATTTCCAAAAGTTATGTTCTTATGAATATGATATGATTGATTTTTCTTTTGTATACCCTTACTGAGCATTTGAGATCACCCTTTTATGTTTTATTTTCCCCAGGATATAAAGAAAAGTTTTAGGTAAAAAAAATGAATATCTTTATGGGAGATGTTGAAGATCTTTCACCACGATTATAAGATTACGTTCCGAGTTTCCAAAGACACTAAACTATTACGATCCTTGTGTGTGTGTTTTTGTTATGTACTAAGTATTCCGCAAAAGTAATGTAATGTCCATGTACGATAAGCTTCGGGTCTCTAAAAAGTTAGTATTTATGGGTGGTAAGAATGTCTTTTGAAAATGATTTCATATGATATGAGTATTCATGCACTAATATGATCTTTCCTTCTTTTCCGTCCCTTACTGAGCTTTTTTTCTCATCCCAAGTTTTTAAATGATTTTTCACAGGTTAATGGATGTGTAATACAAGGAAGTAAGACACGTTAAATGTTGAAGAAATTTCAAGGAGTCTTTTTTTTAAGTTTTAATGTTTTATATTTTAAAAAAATAGAAACTGTTTTTATGGTATCCACTATGTAACAATGTGTAATGTTATGAATGTTTTGTCCTAATTCTCTAAATCTCTAAACATGAAAAGATCCTCAATGTAAAATGAAGTGTTTTATTGACTAAATTCAAGATTATTTATGTAATAAGGTTGGGTCCTTATAGTGTAACTGTGATAGCAGTGTGCATGACTTCACCATTCTGAAAAAATTAAAGGTTCCAGGGAATTTTTAACCTATTAAGGTTAGTTTTGAGGTATTTTGGTTGCCTCCTTTCCCTAATTGGATTAAATTTAACATAGATGGTGCCTCTAAAGGGAACCAAAGACCCACAGGGTGTGGTCCTATATTTTGGGGCCACAAAGATAGTGTCCAGGGATGTTTTTATAGCTTATGTGGTTTGACTTCTTCTCTTGAAGTAGAGATTCTTAAATTCATCTATGTTTTCTCATTTTTAAAAATGAAAGGTTAGAATAACTTTTGGTTGGAAATTGATTCTTCCACTCTTTTATAGGCTATATGGAATGGTGTTATGCATATCTCATGGTGACTTATAGCTAAATGGATGGAATGAATGAATACGCTTGTGGGAATCCAATTAATTGTCACACATTTCTTTTCAGAGGATAACATGGTTGCAGATGGTCATGCTAACATGTGAGTTGGTGTGAATCTCTTTTGGTCATATGATCTCTCGGTGAATGTGAGTTCCTTTTATGAAAGTGATTGTAATAAGTCCTCGCATTTTTGACTTTTTTAATTTCTTTATATAAATAAATACATTGGCCTTTTGGTTGGGGGACTCTTTTTTTTAAATATATCTCATATTTTCATAAACATGTGTATAAAACTTTTTATCTTGGATAAAATATTATTACCCTTATCTTATTTTCTTGTATGTTATACAATCTAATGAATCATAAACCATGTGTATTGAATCTATCATCTAATATTGTTCATAACAACACTTTTTTAATAAATATATTCTCTTATCATATAAGATAAATGATATAACTATAGACATAATTTAGAAATACTCATCTAGGATTGATATATTCAATTAGCTTCAAATTACTGATTTAGATGCCATTTACATTATCATTTGAATGAAAACTACATGATCCATCAATTTTTACCTAGATTTGGTATATATTAAAAATTATTAATGTACACAATTTGTATCATATACCCTTCAAAATTAAAGAATTGATTTCTATAATAGTGATTCTTGACATGGAAATTCCATTATATCTCCAAAAATCCTTTAGGTATTTTGGATAACTTCATAATATAGAAAAATTACCTCATTTCCTAACACTACCTTTAGATTTCCATGACCATAGATGGATATTTAAATAAATATTGTTGGACTTTATAACTAATTTTTCTTCTTTTAGTTTTAATTTTTAACAACTTGTACTATTGATACAGTTCCCAAAATAGGACATATCATGACTAGGTCATCTGTCTTTAACAAATTTAAAAAAAAGGGGCAATAATTTTTCATACTCATTCACATTCTAAGAATATTTCCAATGAAGTTTCTAGAATGAATTTAAAAACCTAATCACACCATAAAAGAAAAATACAATATCACAAAGTCATTAATATACTTAATCATATTGAATATATGAATGGAAATTGAAATTAATTTGGTTATTTTTCATCTAATTCCCTTAAAACCTATGGTCAATCCATATATACTTCTCATAAAAATCCAGATTCAAAGTTTTTTAACAATATTAGCAGTTTGTTACTCTAGAGGGTATTGTTATCACAGATATAATTTATGTAATTTGGAACTTTTCTTAAGTTACTAGCCTTAGAAATTTTCTAAAATTGAGATAATTCTTTAAAATATTTATTTAAAAGTATATTTTGAAGTTGATGATATCATTTATCTATAGTAGATGCTTTTATAAGATGAGAATCATGTTTTAAAAAAATTAATAAGAACATTTATTAAATGTTCTCACAATAAAATTATAGTCCCCTTTTAAACTCATCATATATATTAATTGCCTAAGATCCATATTCCACTATTCTTTAATATTCATTGGCATTCATCTGATAGCATAACTATTCATATAGTAAATTATCCTAATCATATCCTACATGACTCTGGGATAGTTTAGTAGATAAAAAATAATATAATCCATTGTATGGATAAGCTGAACTCTATCCTGTAGTAACGTAAATCTATTAGGGCCTCCCAACTAAGTGTAACATAAAGAAAACTCCAAAAACAGGAACCTATTATAATTAGGTTCACCTACTACTTTATTACCTTAATTAAGATAATCAAAGGGCACCTATCTTTAACAAGACCTACCCAGTTAGATGATCAAGGTCTTGAAAAGTGTTCACTTTGGAAGGAATCTAACACCTATTATTTTACGGGGATTTAATATAATATATCTTAACGTATTTTATTCCCATTTTGTTCATGTATCATGTAATTTAGTTTGTAATCCTATTACTTCCACAAAATTAATATGTTCAATCCATATTGTTGTGATACTCTATATACAATTCAAGAAAAAATATTACAACCATTCATAATATAAATAATTTATATCTATGAATAATAAATAAGGGTATAAACTAAATAAGTAAAAAATTCATAAATTTGTACATGAGATAAACCTCTTTGAACAATTCATAAATAAAGGTAAAAATAAACAATTTATAATTTAGCTATTCATTATAAACATTATATAATTACATAAATATAAAAAAATTATTTATATTTAACATGAACTCTTTCATACTATTCATAATGTGGCATTTACATTTAATATATGAAATTATATGAAATATAATCATTTTAAATAGAGATTAAATTATTTAGAAAAATTACAGAATCTAAATACCAAATATTTAATATTATTTAATCCTTAATAAAATCAATCATCAAATCCCATTTTATTGTGGTTTAAATAATTTCTTAAATAAGGCCTTTAATTTTAAAAATTTAAATTAAATATTATGAGTAATTCATAATATTAAATACAAACATCTTTATATTTGGAGTTATTTAGTAATTTATAGACACATTATAAATCATACACTATAATTTCTATAAAACCTTTATTTTTGAATTATATGTCATTAAATATAATTCGAAAAGGCTATTTTAATATTAATAATTAATATTATATATTAATTATTTCATAAATATTCCATAAAAATTTAATTAGTTGACTGAAAAAATATAATTAATTAACTTATGAACACCTTTATACATTAAATAAATATCCCAAAATACCATCTTCTAGGATTTATAAAGAACTTATAAATCATTTAAGTCAATTCATAATTAATATTCCGGAAAAATAAAATTTTCATCCATATCATATTTAATGATATAACCATATCTTAATCAGTGATATATAAGCCAAAATTCTCAATACACCTCATGACCATCAATCATATTTTACTATTGATAACCCCACACCTAGAAATTTCAACCCATGACAATTCTCTGCATAGGATTAATTGAATGCGCCTTCCTATTGAAAATTGTGATATAGGTCATGCATAGCATTAAAACCTTTAATGTTTTGGATGCTATTTCATAAAAAATCCATTATATTGTATTTATAGTATGATGATCTATTTTAAAGTCATTGAGTATCATTATGATCCCTTACGATATCTGAATGTCGTACGCTATAACAAACCAAAATTAGAGGATTTGTTCTTTGTCATGGGCTATGATATTGGATATCATATGTTGTGACCCCAATGAAGATTACATTATATTATAATGTAATTCCATTCATGAAAATTATATTGGATGTTTGGAATTATGATATCCATTTTATTTAAGGAAATGCCATATCACATCCCATTATAAAGAATGTAACATGAATCATAACAACCTATTTCTCCATCTTCAATATAATTTCAAAAATCAAATAATATGGTAAATCTATGATACCACTAAATGGTTTCTAGAGATAAAATAATGTTTATTATAGTGATTAGAAACATATAGAAACCCATGAAACCATGATATATCATGAATGATCTGAAACCATGCTATACACAAATAAAGAAAAATACATATATACCTTACACTAATGAGATTCTGCAAATATATTCAATCACATGATCTTGATAAATTTAACTTATTGGTATATGAAGGAATAACTCCTGTTAGGATTGACTATAAAATCCATTTTACAGAAAATTCCTTAGAAACAACAAACGAGGAAACTCTAGGTGGTCTAATGACTGATAATCGCATAGAGATGGCAGAGTGGTAGTAGTGAAGTATACATAATCAAGAGTCATATGATCAGAAGAAACATATCCAAAGATATAAATAGATGTCATAAAATACTATATTCAGACAATTCAAGATGACAGTATAGCCGAAAGAAAGCAGTGTGGGAAAATTAAAGTCAAGTAAAAGTCACTCTGTGAGATCATCAGAAAATTTCACTATTGACTTGGTGGAGGAGTTGAGGTTATGGATGAATTTGATTGAACATATGGTTTTATATTGATATTGAACAAGGTATAATTCATTTTTTGATTTTCAAATAATGAAAACTATGATGTGGATTTATTTTGATAAATATTTTCTAAAACTTTTTCATGAAATATTGATATTTTAGATGATGAAATGTTCTATAAATGATAATATTTTGTATAATAATAATCTTGAGTATAAAATTTAATTTATTCAATTTATGAATTAAAATGATTTTTTTTTCTAAATTGATTAAATAGATTTTTTTTTAATTTTCATACAATTTTAGATCACATACTTTGGTTGATAGTACAATAAAAGTAATATTTTGAAGTGTATTAGAAATAGTTTTGGATTTTAGAATAAATTCATTCAACCTTAAATGTTTTTACTTT
The DNA here is from genome assembly GCA_963277665.1 of Viscum album. Classification (NCBI taxonomy): domain Eukaryota; kingdom Viridiplantae; phylum Streptophyta; class Magnoliopsida; order Santalales; family Viscaceae; genus Viscum; species Viscum album. The sequence continues at coordinate 18,164,677 of OY728159.1, read as the reverse complement.
AAATATTTTGATTAGAAAAATCTTTATTTTGATTTTAGAAAATGTCTCAATAAACTAGAAAATTACCATTTCGATAAGAATTTAAGTCATCTCTATAATAATTTGAAATATCTCATATGAATTTCATTTTCATAAGACTTTTCCAAGACATTTTCCAAAGACTTCAAATTTTCCATATGAATCTTCCTATTTTATAAGTCTTTAGACAAAAAATACACCAACTCCATTTATATAATACTTTTAAGTCATCCTATAAGAATGTTAAGAAATCTTGTATGACTTAATCCAATTTATGTATGATTCTTGATTTATTTTGTATGAATTTTTCAATCCCCCATGACATACCATTCTCAAAATACTTTAAAAAGTCTTATAATCCCCAACCTTCAATGTTTTTGAAATATCACTTTTATAATTTAATTTTTATTAGGAACTATATAGACTTAAATGAAAATAAATACCATTTGTTCCCTAGTTAAAATTTGAAAATAAAGTAAAAGGGTAAGCTGAGATCGAAGGGAGGACTTTATGGGAAGCTGATATAGACTAAAAAAGGAAGCCATCAATGAATGAACTGATCTTGGATTTGCATCCAAATTTTTATTGATTAAGGTTGATTCTTGAACCATGTGGGGGGGGGGGAATATAATTTTATAGGAATTTATATCAATTCATACTAGGTAGAAATATATACAATGAATGGTGCCTTGTAGTGCATTGAGAATAGAGGAAAAGAGACACTGGATGTGGATAATTTTATGGAATATCATTTTTATACTCATTTTCAGTGGCATATATAGGAGATAGGAAAAAAAAAATTTATCTGAGGTTGGTAGTGAATCATAAAGGAAAGGGTGAAACTCTCGAGGGTAGGATTCTAGAGTATTCTACAGTTAGAGTAATAACTTCTTCAATAGAGAAAATCCCTTTACTTCTTTATCGTATTCTAAAGATTCTTCTATTAATGATGTATTTCTTATTTACATTTACCATTTTCATGAACATTTTTAGATAAATTTATTTAATATATCATATATAAATGGATTGAATAACTTTTACTATTTTTACTCAATGTCTTCACTGTTGACTATTGCTTCTCTTGGGGTTTCTATCACTGTTAATCTACTTATTTTCTCTACTGATCAATTAATCAATGTATGTTAGATTTAGACACTTATTCCAATGATAAATTAGATCATTATTCATAAATAATTTGATATTTTGAGGTAGTTTTAATATGAGGATAGTGGTGTAAACTTTTTTTTTATCATTTTATCAACTTTTATTCTTCATGAGAACCATTTCTACACAGATCTAACTATAAAGAGGTTATGAGTAGTGCACCCCTTTCCTAGAAATAATCAACTGAGTAATTTAATTAGAAATGGTTTATTTTTATATTCTCTATAAAACAATCAATATTTTCCTTCATTTTTTATTGAAAAATAATCTCTATGGGTGTGTTAATAGAGCAGTGTCTATAACCGAGTGACAGTGGGGTGAAACAACTCCTTTCTTTATATCCATTGAATTTTTTTTATTAATATTGATGTAAGATCATAATTTATATCATCAATTCAAATCAATATAGCTTACCTAGTTCATCCATATACTCTTCACTATTTATATATTTTATATTTACGCTCTTTCACTAAACAATTTGTGCATTTTTCATATATTTATTCACTATTTTTATCCATCATCAGCTTATAATTGTTTGTTTTCTGTATTGTGTTGTATTTTTTTTCACACTATATTCATTCCATGTGGTTCAAACATGGTTACAATTTTCCAGTTTTTAGTAGGCTATAAATTTTATTTTTGACAACCTTAATAAAAAATTGGCCACATTTCTAGGAAAGGCTTCATTTGACTATAAAATAAAAAACTCAAACAAATAAACACAAAAAAATAAACCAAAAAATAAAAATAAAAAATCTATCTTGTGCATGAGTACTATATCCTAAATAGAAATTTAAGACCCATTTATTTTAGATATTGAAATAAATTTCATTCCTATTAAAATAAATACAAAATTTAAATTGAAGATATTAGGGACCTTTCTAATCAAAATCAAAACATAATTCTTACTTAGCCTAGAAACCTAGTTGTGTAATGAGTCAATATTGGAGATTATTAGTTACCTATAGTTTCTAGTACTCCCTCTCACATAAATCTAACTTCTAGATCAAGAAAATATGAAATAGATAGGACTTATCTTTCCATATTTTGAGCTCATAATAGTCTATGTAAAGAAGACTCTCGTAACTTCATTAGGGAATTTTATAGTGTCTCACCATAACTACCAACACATGAGATTAGTTAAGAAGAGTTTAATATGAGATTATTTAAATTTTTCCTCAAGGGTAATGTAAGTATGTGGTTCCAATAGCTAAAAGAGAAATTTTTTGATATTTGTGACCATGTTTTTAATTCCTTCATCAAGCAATTTTACCCATGAAGAATGAAAAATAATGGAAGGAATAATATTATTGGTTTTTTTTTCAACATGAGGGTGAGTTGTTACATGAAACAATGTTTAGGTTTAGAGTCTTACATAGTTTCCCAACCATTAATTTTATATACATTTTCAAACGGACACATTTTTTAATTATCTCACCCCTTACAATCAAACATTTATAGATTATTCTTTTGGAAGGCATTTCACTAATAAAACTATAGAGAAGTTAAAAATATTTATTATACTATAATAAAAATATTATAATAAAATTAAATATAAGAATAATCATTCATTGGGATTAAATACATTCTTTACAGGAGGGAAATCTCAATATTTTGGAATTTTAAACACAAATTTTGATGATTCACTTAGAGAAAATTGTCATTACTGTGACATGTTTGGTAACTGTAGTGCTTGTTTTCCCAAAAAAAATTTCCTTCCCAACACTTTGAAAATGAAAGCACAACTGGGTATGAACTTATGATACAATCTAGTCAAGAACCCATCTCAAAAAATTACAATCAACACTTTTGAAATCATCATATCCTTTCGTAGATGGATCAAGGTATCTTTAAACCAACTTATTCCCCTAGATTCCCATAACAACCAAGTCATAAATTTTAGAATCAATATTATACTAAGTTCCCTAATGATAAAGGGTAATTATATGTATTTATGCAGTAAATATTGGGAGAAATTGGTTCTTGAAAAATTGATACATATTCAAGGATCCATAATTAAGACTTACAAAAGGACCAACATTCCAATGAAACAACTTTTAATTAAAATAGAAATATTTTTATCACTATGGAATAAAATCCTAGAGAAAATATTATGGTTGTTACCATATGATTCTTTTTTGAAAACTCAAGAAGAGGTTATAGTACAACCTAAAGAGGAAGGACCAATTATTCTAAATGAATTTGAAAAAGAAAATTTAGAAAGTAAATATTTTGAAAAAAATTTATATAAAGTTCCAAAATAAACTATAAAATGGTCTTTATCTTGAATGAAATAAGGAATAAAGGATGATAAAATGGAAAATGATCAACAAAGGAAAGAATATGGCTGAGAATGTGGGAAAATTGATGAACAAAACTATTTTAAATATATATTCTCCTCCCATCCCTTTTTGTCAAAAGTATAAGGGAAAAAATTATGAACCTAATTACCACTAATTCCTTTAAATGTTCTATAATTTAAAGAAAACACCCTCAATGAAGTTAATAAACAAAATTTCTTCATGAGTAAAATTCATCAAAATATATTTGTCCAATAATAGATACATAGAATAGTTTTCCATAAAAAACCTAACTGATAAATGTAGTGTTGTATTCCAAATATGTAAGAACCCGGTTCTTATTCTTGAGATATGTGTTTCTTATTTTCCTTTTTTCTTAAGTGTTTTTGAGAAAATAAGGAAAATGGGAAAAATACCAAATTTTATGGGTACATGCCATGTACTTTTATACACGCCGAGTACTTTGGCCATGTGTGATGAGAATATAGGGCATGTAGGCCTATCGGTGATGAAGGGTGTAAAAACTAACTACACGCCGTGTACTTAGTATATACACGTCGTGTAGTCTATCGGCAGGTAAATATTAAGGTGGTGGGAGTATCCACCAACAGAACGATAGTACACACCATGTGCTTAGAAATACATGTCGTGTAATCAAGTCGACAGATGAACAGTGAGGTGGTGGAAAGTGGCCGCCAGAGGAACAATTAAAAAAATGAAAAGTAAACGCCGTGTACTTGAGAGTACATGCCGTGTAGTTATGTTTTTTAGTTAAAAATAGGCATTAGCCTCCTCTTTCAATAGAGGAAGCTTAGAACACCCAAGATCCGTGGGGGAGAAGGCTGGATCTTGGAAGAGCTCCCGACCGCACACCGTGACTCTGATTCCTTCACCGTCAATCTCGTTTGAACCGCATGGATGATTTATTCTCTCTTCTTGTGTCTCTCATTCTAATTATTTCCCAAGGGGAAGTTATTTGAGTTTTAACAGGTGAAAATTTATCTCAGATCTATGTCGTTATTGGTTGATTCGGGAGGCATCGTTCACGTATATCGATCAGAGGAGATTGAGGTAGGTGGTATCGTGTTTATTTACAACTGTTGAGTAGTTTTTGTGCACTGTTGTGCTACATTCCCATGTTTGTGGTGTCATATGGCTAAGGCCTTAGCTGTTAATATATCTAAAATTGCATAGATAATCTAATGATAAATATAAACTGCTGTTTAAGACCGTTGCTTGGATCTAGGGACACCCTGTGGGTGCATTTTCCTTGTTTATCCGTTTTTACAAGATACCTATGGGTATGCCGTAATGATAGCATGTTTTGGGTTTTCTTGAGAGGAAAAATATTTATTACTTTCTTATGCATTGGGATCAGCCTAGTTACTTTCTTAGCCTAAGGGCGGTGTTTTTCTTAGCCTGAGGGCAATGTTTTGTTTAGCCTGAGGGAAGTGTTTCATTTAGCCTGAGAGAAACTCTTATCATGCATGTGGGCAGTAGCTTCTATGCCTGAGGGTGGCATATCATATTCCTGAGGGTGATATTATTTATGCCTGTGGGAAGTCACCTGCGGGTTTCGATTCTAATTTCACGAGGGTAAGGATTTTCATGTATGAGGACAATGTTTACTTTGAATATTCACTATGGTAATATCTTATGTTGTACCTTACAAGATAAAGAACAAGCTTGGAATTGATAAATAATTATTAAAATGGCAATGTAACTGGTAGAGATAGTTACTTTTGAGTACTGTCGAGTTACTGCATTTTATTAATGCACACTACTGTTGCACATTTTCACTGACAGTTGGGCACGGGCCTTTGGTGGTTGCCTACTGGGATTTATTTCTCACACCCTGTTTGGGTCATGTCTTGGGCCCAAACAGATTATATTGCTGTAGGTTTTGATAAGGGAAAGGGTCCCTATACAAGTACATGATTGTTGCACAGGAGTAGGAGAGCATGAGACAGAGATTAGGCTTGCGATGCTGCTGAGTTCCTATTGCATTGCTTTAGTTAAGTTTTCTCTACTTGGTACTTTGTAATGTATTGTATTTGATTACAGTGTTTCATGTTTTGACTGCTTTCTTAGAAATAGGACATATTTCATCATATATATATATGATTGCTGGTTATCTTTTGTTTCAGTACCGTTTTCCTTTCATCTTTGCATTGTTACTTCTTCCACTTTTGGTATGTTTATATTTTTCCACTATGCTACACTTTAACAAATGAGGGCATAGTTTCCCTACTATCAGACCTAGGCCATTTCTGCTAGTCGGTAGCCTCTAGCGTTTGGGGAAATTATCTTGATGTCATGTGACCAACCAGGTTCAGGGCACCCATTGTGTGGCTTCCAGAACCGGGAGGTTACAAAGTAGTATCAGAGGTATTTCTTTTCTTCTTGACTTGTTGTTTGGAGCCTATAGCCAGGGATAAGATGGAATAGGTACTTGGTAATAATCTTTTCCCGGGAGTATCTAACCCGTGTATAGGGAAAAGCCAATTTACCTCGTGTTGCAATTTTACTGATTTTGCACTTTACAGTTGATCTGATTTTCACCATTGGGTGACGCACTTGTGGTGTGCTGTTTATATTTTTATACTGGGTTCTATTTAGTCACAACCTGATGAGATGAGGATATGCCATATTATGCATCATTTAGGCACATGTTAGAATCACATGCCATGCATAGTTTCTATGCCATGTAGGTGCATTATAAATTTCATGTTTTTGTGATAGATAATGTGTTAGAAAATTCATGATGTTGTGATAGTTACCTTGTTAGATACACCTACTACTGATAGGGTATTGGCACATGTTATGGTTAGGTTTATAGATGCTAAACTTTGGCTCATGAGAAGTATGGTCTCTCTTGGACTGGAATTTTGCAGATCATGATCTTGATTTTTGTTGTGTTTTGTACTATAATGTGAAAGGTCGGGTGCTAAACTTTGGTTCATGGAGAGTATGGGCCCCCACAGATCGGAATTTAGAATACCGATGCTTGAAATTTAAGGAAAAAGGGGCTTCAGAGTAGTTTCTGAGGTCTACTATCCAAAAACCCAGACAACACGAAATGCAGTTCTATGAACACACACCATGTACTCTTCTGTTCGGGAAGAAATGGAATTTTTTTTAAGTACACGCCATGTACCATACATACACTCCGTGTAGATTTTAACTGTTTTATAGGACGTGTAGGCAGAAACACAGGATAGGGAAACTCTTGAGGGAACATGTCGTGTACCAATTGTACACGTCATATATTGTTGACCCTGTGCCTTCCATGTGACTAACAACACAGATGGAGAAAAATTTGCTTAAACATGCAGTGTCAATGCCGAACACGCCGTGTAGTTTAATCTGGGTATCTGACCGCGTCACTAACAACACGAGTCGGTGTTACCTCTTCTTGTACAATCCGTGTACCTATGGGACATGTCGTGTGGTCTTGACTGGTGAGAGACCGTGTGGACTTGGCCTTATGGCTGGGGAAACAGGGTGGTGTACACACCGTGTGAGGGTGTAACATGTCGTGTAGTGTCATCTGAGTAGACAACCGTCTCACAAACAACACAAGCAGTTGGAATCTAAGACATACACGCCGTGTCAATCTGGAACACGCTGTGTAGTGTGAGCTGGGTACCCGGCCGTGTCACAAACAACACGGGTCGATCAAGCTCGTCTTGTACACAAAGTGTAGGACTTATAAATTTTGTGTAGTATCATTCTAAAGAGATCTGTTTGGCTTAGCCGTGTAGAAGGACTTGGGAAAGGGAAGAAAATTCAAGTACATGCCATGTGTGTGGACAACACGCCATGTGTTTGGGGTGTTACACGACCAGTGTTGGCAGAGTACACGCCCATGTAAAATACTTAAGGGAACATGTCGTGTAGTTATTATACATGCCGTGTAGTCTTGTTTTGTAAAACATAAATGTTTTCTTTCTCCTATTCCCTTCTTACGCCTTCAGTTCTTAATCCTTGATGATATTAATCTAAGGTGTGTTTTTTACATTGTAGAGTCATGCTGCTGAGATGACCACAAGTTGTTCTCCAAGAGAGCGACAATGATTTTAATTCAGAGATGGTAGGCCATGGGCTACCAGTGGATCCTCCAGAAATTACAGATGCAGTGCCAACCATTATACCAGACATAGGCGTGGATGCACAGTTCCATGAAGGATTCATGCGGTTCATGAAGACCTTCTAGGGAGCACCGCTGGTTTCCACATCTATGGAAAATCTGACATGTATATTCCAGCAGTAGCATCCACCTACGTTTTCTGAGGATTGTGGACCACAGGCTGCTGAGTCATGGCTGGATCCATTGCAGACGATCTTCGAGCATCTTGAGACGCCTCCAGGGAGGAGGGTCAAGCTCACTACTTATATACTGCGTGATTCTTCCAAGAGATGGTGGGATGTTACCACCTAGATTGAGCATCACCGAGACATGGTGTGGGAATATTTTCAGGCAGTTTTATATGAAATTTTATTTCCAGAGATGCTAAGGGAAGATCGATCTCGAGAGTTCATGAATCTGCAGTAGGGTGCCATGTCAGTGATGGATTATTCTACCCGCTTCACTGAGCTACAACGTTTTGCACCTGTTCTAGTGGGTGATGAGTCGTTGAGGGCCAGAATCTTTGAGAATGGTCTTCGATATGACATCCGAGCACTGGTGAATGTTTTCAGGTTGCCTATGGTGCATGCTATTGTGAACCAGGTGTTGATTACTGAGCAGAACCTACGGGAAGCTAGTGGTGTAGGCCAGGGAGGTTCGGCACCAGTTTCTGGTACTATTTATACTGGTAAGAGGAAGAGGCATATGGATTTCTCTCACAGTGGTAGTACTAGCCATAATATTTCTCCAGGTGGCTAGGTCATGTGCTACCAGTGTGGTAAAGAGGGGCACAAGAGACATCAATGTCCATGTGACCCAGCGGAGTGTCGAGTTTGTGGCAAGGTGGGCCATCTCTAGTGTTTTTTAGGGAGTTTCCACCAGTGACTGGGGAGAGGGGTTCGGTGCAAAATTCGCATGCGGGAGTAGGGTCGGCAGCTTCTTACCAGTAAGGGAATTGGAATACGTCAGGACGTTCAGGCCGAGGTGGTGGTCGTGGCCGTGGTATCCAGACACCAGAATCTCAGAGACAGCAGGGCGGGTCAACTTTGGGTAGCCAGGCTGTGTCATAGGGCCGCGGCTATGGGCAGGTATATGTAGTGCAACAGACCCAACAGGAGTAGGATCCTGGACCTTCCACTGTCAGAAGTACTATCCTATTTGCTTTTGTTTTATCTTCGGTACTTTTCGATATTGGTTCTACACACAGCTTTATATCTGTACCCATTGTGGAGGGTATTGGGCTCTGAGTTTCTTGTTCTTCTGATATCATGATGCTAGACACTCCATTGGGAATTAGAATAGCAGGTGTGCGTCAGTACAAGGAGTGACCCCTTGAAGCTGGTGGGTGTCACTTTCTATGGGACCTCTATGTCTTAGAGATGACAGCCTATGATGTCATTCTCAGGATGGACTAGTTGGTACCCTTTAGAGCCTTTGTGGATTGCTATCTTCATAGGGTGAGTTTCATGTCACCATAGGGTGGAGAGTTTCTATTCAAGGGCGAATGAGATGTACATGCGAGCTGAACTGGACCCGAGCATCATGGGCGAGGAGGAGTGATAGCCCAGATTGCAAGTTTATATCTGGATGACCAGGGAACTTGTCAGAAGGATTTCCCTCTAGTGGTTGATTATTTCAGGGATGTCTTACTGGATGACTTTTCAGTTCTACCTCCCAAGTGAGAGGTTGATTTCTCTATTGAGCTTGTGTGAGGAGCAACATCGGTGTCCATTCCTTTTTATAGGATGACTAATCCAGAATTACAGGAGATTAAGATGCAATTAGAGGAGTTGTAGGCAAAGGGTTTCATCCGACCCAATACTTTTCTTTGGGGTTCGCCTGTCCTGTTTGTGAAGAAGGTAGATGGTACCCTCAGACTCTGCATGGATTATCAGAAACTGAATCAGTTGATGGTTAAGATACAATATCCTTTACCGAGGATTTATGATATTTTTGATCAACTTTGAGGAGCACGAGTGTTCTTGAATATTTACTTGAGATCGGGATATTATCAGTTGCACGTTAGACCATCAGACATATAGCTTACAGCCTTTCGGAGAAGATATGGTTTGTATGAGTACTTGGTCATGCCGTTCGGACTCACGAACATGCCAGAAGTTTTCATGGCTTTGATGAATCGCGTGTTCCACCTTTATCTGGATTCTTTTGTGGTAGTCTTCATGGATGATATATTGGTGTACTCTCACACTTGACATGACCATGCCACCCATCTTGAGATCGTACTGAGTACACTAAGAGAGAATCCGTTATATGCTAATCTCTCAAAGTGCCACTTTTGGATAGACTAGATTCACTTCCTGGGTCATATTATCTCAGAGGCATGAGTTGCGGTAGACCCAGAGAAAGTGAGAGCAGTAGTTTCTTGGGAGTAGCCTAAGAACCTGTTTGTGATAAAGAGTTTCTTGGGGCTGTCTAGTTACTACAGGCGCTTTATACAAGACTTCTCCCGCTTAACAGCACCATTGGTGGGTTTGAATAAGAAGGGTATGAAGTTCATTTTGTCAGAATCATGCGAGACAGCCTTCCAGGAGCTGAAGGGCGGGTTGACATCAACACTATACCTGATACTTCTAGAGAAAGGGAAGAACTATACATTTTACTACGATGCTTCAGGTATTGGTATGGGAGTAGTGTTTATGCATGGTGATTGAGTAGTTGCATGCAGGTCTTGGTAGTTGAGGCCACATGAGAGGAATTACCCGATGCATGATCTCGAGTTGGCTGCAGTTGTTCATGCATTACGCTGTTGGAGACATTATCTCTTGGGAGAATATTTTGTGGTATTTACAGACCAAAAATGTTTTAAATACATCTTTTCCCAGTGTGACCTGAATTTGAGACAGAGAAGGTGGGTTGAATACCTTCAGTATTTCGATTTTGAGCTTTCCTATACACCTAGTAAGGGTAATGCAGTAGCTGATGCACTGAGTTGGAGGACTCAGATAAAGGTAGTGTAGGAGGATAGTGGTGAGTGGAAGCTTATGGCTTTGTTCTATGAGATGCATTTGGAGGTGTATGATAGTCACAGAAGATCATATGTTTCATCCTTAGCTGTGACTTCTACCCTCCTGGATAGAGTGAGGATGAGACAACTATCAGATTTAGAAGGCCTAGTTCTACGGGAGTCAGTGGCAAGTGAGGAACCTCCTCCTGGTTGGACGATAGGCGATGATGAGTTACTACGTATCCATGGAAAAGTGTGGATTCCAGGGGATATATGCGAGGAGTTGATGTGGGAATTTCATGCTTCAATTTGGGCAGTGCATCCTGGAGTTACCAAAATGTACCGTGACTTGAGACGTCAGTATTGGTGGCCGGGTATGAAAAGAGAGGTAGCTAGTTTTGTTGCGAGATGTTCCACCTGTCAGCTGGTGAAGGCGGAGCATCAGAGGCCAGCTGTACTATTACAATAGTTACCCATTCTAGATTGGAAATGGGATGATATCGAGGTGGACTTAGTGACCGGGTTTCCGAGGTCACCTTGAGGCAATGATGCCTTGTAGGTTTTTTTAGACAGACTTAGAAAGGTAGCTCACTTTTTACCGATTAAGGAGACCTTTGGTGTTGATGAGCTCAGGAAGTATTATATTTGAGAAGTAGTGCATCTTCATGGGGTCCCTCATTATATCGTTTCAGATAGGTACACTCATTTTACGTCTTGTTTCTGGCAGGGTTTTCAAAGGGAAATGGGTACACAGGTGCTTCTGAGCACAACTTACCACCCTCAGACCGATGGCCGGTCAGAGCTTACAATACAGGTGCTAGAGGACATGCCTTGTGCATGCGTCCTAGACCTTGGGGGATATTGGGAGAAGCACATACCCCTGGTTGATTTTTCCTACAACAATAGTTTTTAGGGAACTATAGAAATGTCACCTTACAAGGCTTTATATGGTAGGCCATGCTGATCAACCTTGTGCTGGATAGAGGCAGGTGAGGTAGCTTTACTGGGACCATGTCTCATGAAGGATACTTCAGATTAGGTCCAGTTGATACAGAAGTAGATGGCTACTGCACAGTCTCATAAAAAATCTTATGATGATCGCCACAGATGACCCTTGGAGTCCATGGTCAGGGATCATGTTTTCTTGCATGTTTTACTGAGGTTAGGACACAGGAAGATTAGGAGACATGGTAAAATTTCACCGAGGTATGTGGGGCCTTTTGAGATTCTGGAGAGAGTCAGGCTGGTTGCCTATAGGTTACAGTTACCGCAGAGGTACTGGGCCATGCACAACATCTTCCACGCATCTCAGCTACGCCGTTATTACTCAGACCCGTCTCACATTTTTTATCCTGAGGAGGTTGAACTTAAGGTTGATTCATCCTTTGAGGAGAATTCGATTCGTATTGTTGATAGGAGCATGAAGGTTCTCCGAGGCTGGTCAATTCCTCTCGTATGGGTGCTATGCCAGCATGGCCGAGTGCTGGACGAAACCTGGGAGTGGGAGACTGACGTACGTGCTCAGTGGTGAGAGTTTTTCCCAACTTTATCTTCATCACCTTGGAAGGGAAATTCGAGGATGAATTGATTTGGGGGGGGGGGGGGTTTGTAAGAACCTAGTTCTTATTCTTGAGGTACGTGTTTCTTCTTTTCATTTTTCCTGAAGTGTTTTTGAGAAAATAATGAAAATGGGGAAAAATCCCAAATTTTATGGGTACACACCGTGTAATTTTATACACACTGTGTACTTTGGATGTGTGGGATGAGAATATAGGGCGTGTAGGCCTGTCGGTGATGAAGGGTGTAAAAACTGACTACACACCGTGTACTTAGTATATATACTCCATGTAACCAGTCGGTAGGTGAACAATAAGGTAGTGGGAGTAGCTTCCAGTGGAACGATAGTACACTCCTTGTACTTAGAAATACATTTCATGTAATCAAGTCGACAGATGAACAGTGAGGCGGTGGAAAGTGGCCGCCAGAGGAACAGTTAAAAAATAGAAAGTACACGTCATGTACTTGAGAGTACACGTTGTGTAGTTATGTTTTTTCATTAAAAATAGGTAGTAGCATACTATTTTGATAGAGTAATCTTAGAACACCCAAGAGCCATGGGAGAGAAGTTCAGATTTTGGAAGAGCTCCCGACCGCACACCGGGACTCCGATTCCTTCATCATCGATCTCATTTGAACTACGCGGGTGAGTTATTCTCTATTATTGTGTCTCTAAATCCAATTCATTATTGAGGGGAAGTTATTTGAGTTTTAATTGGTGAACTTTTATCCCAGATCTACGTCATTATTGGTTGATTCGGGAGGCGTCGTTCACGTATATCGATCAGAGGAGATCGAGGTAGCTGGTCTGGTGATTATTTCAAAATGTTGAGTTGTTTTTGTATACCGTTGTGCTATGCACCCATGTTTGGGGTGTCGTATGGATGAGGCCTTAGCTGTTAATATATCTAAAATAGCATAGATAATCTAATGATAAATATAAACTGCTGTTTGGGATTGTTTCTTGGATCTAGGGACACCATGTGGGTGCGTTTCCCTTATTTAGCCGTTTGGGAAGGATACCCGTGGGTATACCGCAATGATAGCATGTTTTGGGTTTTCTTGAGAGGAAACATATTTATTACTTGCTTATGCGTTGGGCTCAGCCCGGTTACTTGCTTAGCCTGAGGGAAGTGTTTTTCTTAGCCTGAGGGAAGTGTTTTGCTTAGCCTGAGGGCAGTGTTTTGTTTAGCCTGAGGGCAGTGTTTCGTTTAGCCTGAGGGAAACTCTTCTCATGCATGTGGGCAGTAGCTTCTGTGCCTAAGGGATAAATCTAGTATGCCTGAGGGCAATATTCGTTATTCCTGTGGGCAGTCACCTGCGGGTTTCCATTCTGATTGCCTGAGGGTAAGGATTTGCATGTCTAAGGACAATGTTTACTTTGAATATTCACTGTGGTGATTTCTTATGTTATACCTGCCAAGCTAAAGTACAATCTTGGAATTGATAAATAATTATTAAAATGGAAATGTAACTAGTATAGATAGTTACTTTTGAGTACTGCCTAGTTACTGCATTTTATTATTGCACACTACTGTTGCATATTTTCACTGATAGTTGGGCACGAGCCTTTGGTGATTGCCTACTGGGATTTATTTCTCACACCCTGTTTGGTTCATGTCTTGGGCCCAAACAGATTATATTCCTGCTAGTGTCGATAAGGGAAAGAGTCCCTATAAAGGTACATGATTTTTTTCAGAGGAGTAGGAGAGCATGAGACCGAGCTTAGGCTTGCGATGCTGCTAAGTTCCTATTGCACTGCTTTAGTTTGCTTTGCTGTACTTGGTACTTCATACTGTATTGTATTTGATTGCAGTGTATCCTGTTTTGACTACTTTCTTCGAAATATGACATATTGCATCATCATATATATATGACTATTGTTTATCTTTTGTTTCAGTCCCATTTTCCTTTAATCTTTGTATTGTTACTGCTTCCGCTTTTGGTATGTTAATATTTTTCCACTGCACTACACTTTGACAAATGAGGGCATAGTTTCCCCACTATTAGACCTAGGCCCTCACTACTAGTCGGTATCCTCTGGAGTTTGGGGAAATGCGTTTGAGGTCATGTGACCAACTGGGTTTGGGGCACCCGTTGTGTGGATCCCGGAACTGGGATGTTACAAAATAAATCTAAGTAAAAAATATAGAACCATTAGAGGGTTGTTATTTCTTGTAGGATAAGATAAAGTGATGAAAAAAAATCTATTTTTGTGACCTATAATATATCTTTAAACATATTCCTTATGCCTTATTCTTGTAAATTGGATTTGGGGAGTTGAAATACACTCCAGTTTCTCAACTATTGGCTAATAGTTCCATCACTCGGCCCTTTAGAAGATTGGATGACTTGTAAGAAAATGTGGAGAAGTTCACATTACAGACTAATTTCTTAGTTCTTGAAATGGAGTGTGAAAATAAATTCACAATAATTTTGGGTATATGATTCCTTGAAACTAGTGTTTTTGTGATTGATGTCTCAGAAGGAAAATTGATTTTTCATGTGGGGGATGAAAAAGAAAAATTTAGTGTTTTTAATAAATCAATGCGAAAGGTGAGGTGTAAGCTGATTGATATAGAAAAATAGGTATTTAGAGAATATATTAGGAAAGATATACATTACCCTTTTTAAAAGATACTTCAATTATTAGTCAATGAGAATTTTAAGTTCAACAACATTGAAACTAAATTCAATGAAGAGATTAAAAGGTTAGAGATTATTAAGAGTCAAATTTAGAAACTCATATTAATGACCATGACATGTATCTAAATGAACAAATCTAAAATGTTAAAAATGTTTCTTAGGTTGTTGGTTAGCATTTGATACTCTATTTTTTTAGTAAACCCCCTTATTTGTGTGCAAAATGGATTTAGTTCCATGAAACTTTCATCCTAACCTCATTAAGAACTATAAGAGAAATAAATTATTACAACGGGCTATTTCAATGGATGATTTTTCTGTCATAAATAATATTTCAAAATGAGTCATTTGTGATGGATAGATCCATCCATCATAAATAATGGTTAATTGTGATGGAATTTTCTTTTCCTTCATAAATAATTTTAGTGTGCATCGTGAGTATTATAGGTGATGACTAATAACAAAAAAATCTCATATCTATCACAAATAATTTTTTCATTCAAACCTTTTGGGATAGATATTGATTTCTATTGCAAAAGGGTTCTACAAAAACCTTTTGCAATGTGTTAAATTCCATTTATATTAATTTGTACTAAAAGAAAATTAACTTAAAACATGTGAAATGCTCTCCTACTCCTTCAAATTTCACTTCTCTACAAACCCTACCATGTCGGATGACTCCCATCCGACGGTGAGTGCTCGAAATCACCAAAAAATGCTTGTCAGACCAAATTTTTTGCAGATTCAGGCTCAGATCTCTGAGGTACGGACTCTGCTTCCATCTTTCTTTATTATTTTTGTGATTTTCATTTAAATCTTGAAAAAATTGGTATGCTAAAAATGTAGGTTAATAATTTTACCCTATTGTTATGGTTTATTTTATATTTAGGGTTTCTATAAGTTTATTATTGCTTATTTTGATGTCCACTGGATTTTCATGGGTTAATTGCAATTTTTTTGAGTTATTTTTCTCATTTTTTGATGGAGTTTATTTAAATATATTTAATTGGTCAATTGTATAGCATGGTTATGGTGATATAATGTTTGGTAAATTATGATAATTTTTGGATTGTCACATTGATGTTTAATTGGTCAATTGTATCCATTTTTGTTGTTGTTTCGTTTTTTTTTTCATTTTTTCTACATGTTTTACTTTGAGAAAACCGTAGTTTAAGAACTTTTATTTGATTTTCATGCTTTAATTGGTATTTAGGAGTTATAAAAATTTATTATTTCCTATTTGTGTGTTTATCTGGTTCGATAATTTTTTCAATTGAATTTTAGACATTTTTCTCATTGTTTAATTTTTTAATTTAATAGACTTTTTAATTTGATATTTTAGGTTAATTTATGTATATTATTGATGTTTTGATTCCAAAAATTATATCCTTCTAATAAAATTCAAAAATATAAATTTTATAAATTTTACTTTTTAAATAAGTCATTTAATATATTGGAAATCTATTTTTACTAAATAAAATGATTTTCTAACATTATGTTTTCTTAATCATTTTTAATATCAATTATTAATTAAATGAGTGTTACTTTTTAATTTTGTTCATAGAAAAATTTAATTAGAGTAATCCTTTAATTTTTTTTCAATTTAATTTAATTATAAAAAATATATAATATATAGAAAAATAAAATTCTTTGGAAGATATACCTTTTTAAGACAAACTGATTTTAATCATATCTAACCATTAAATTTCATCAATTAATTGATATTATAAAAAATAAAATTATTAATAAAATTATTAATTATAATATATAAGGAATTAAAATATGTCATCTTAGAAATAATTTTAGTAATTAGTGGTTTCATTATTTTAATTTTCTTATTCATATTTCACATTTTATTCTCATGATGTAGTAATGTTTATCTTTCATTGTAAAATTTATTTTTTGTTAATGAATGTATATTATTTTATGTTTCTATATTAATTAATAAATCTATATATATATATATATTATATTGTGAAAATTTAAAAAAATGTGTAAGGTTTTTAATATATATATATACACGTGTAAGGTTTTTCCCCTTCATTCTCCATTTGACCTCTCCTCTACTCAACTTTCCTCTTCTTCTCTTCAATTGTTCAATTAAAAGTTTAAATTTTTTAGGGAATTTTTTTTGATGTTTTCATTGCACAAATGATTCATTTTGGGGGTATTTATGTAATGTTTAAAATTTAAAATTTATTTATTTTATTTTATATTAGATTTTAATATTTTTAACTAATAGTAATTTGAGTTAATTAGAAGTAATTATTTATAATTAGTAGTAGTTATTTTAAATTAGGAATATTTAGTTTTAATTAGCCGTAATATTTTTAATTAAAAGTAAATAGTTTTATTTTGCAATAAATTTTTTTAATTATTAGCAATTGGGAGTTATTATTAGTAATTAATTATAATTGATAAATAAATAGTATTAATTAAAAGAACTTAGTAATAATTTATAGATCTTAGTAATAATTAATAATAATTAGATTAATTTTTAATAAATAACAGTAATTAGTAAAAATGAATATTAAACTACATTAATTAGTAAAAATTAGCAGTAATTATTAAAAATTAATGAAAATCACTATAATTTTAAAAAATTAGCATTGTTAGTAAAAATTTGTGGTAATTAGTAAACATTAGTAAAAATGAATGTTAAATCACTATAATTAGAAAAAATTAGTAGTAATTAGTAAAAATTAGTGATAAATCAATATAATTATTTTAAATTAGTGGTATTGATTAAAATTTAGTAATAATAAGTAGTTATGAGTAAAAAATAATGGAAAATCATTAAAATTAAGTAAATATTTTTGTAAAAAATAATATTAAATCACTATAATTATTAAAAATTAGTGTTAATTAGTAAAAATTAAGACAAATTACTAGTAAATGAGTAAACGTTAACATCAAATCACTAAAACTAGTGAAAATTTATAGTAATTAGTAAAAATTAATGGTAAATAACTTTAATTTTTTAAAATTAGTGGTTATGAGTCAAAATTTGTAAAAATTATCAGTAATTAATAAAGATTAGTAAAAATGAACATTAAATCACTATAACTAGTAAACATTAGTGGTAATTAGTAAAAATTAGTGGTAATAAGTAAAAATTAGCTATAAATCACTATAATTATTAAAAAATAGTAGTGATTAGTAAAAATTAGTAAAAATTTCTAGTAAATCACTATAATCAAGTGAAAATTAGTGGTAATTAGTAATAATTAGAGATAATTGGTGGTAATTTGTGGTAATTAGTGGAAATTAGTAAAAATTAGTGATAATTAGTAATAATTGATGGCGATTAGTAATAATTAGTGGTAACTAGTAATAGTTAGTGTTAATTTGTAATAATTAGTAATAAATAGTGGTACTTAGTAATAATTAGTGGTAATTAGTGGTACCTAGAAATAATTAGTGGTATTTTGTAGTAATTAGTAATAATTTATGATATTTAGTATACATTACTAGAAAAATAAAAATGAAATAGGTCGTCAATTTTCAGGTGATGAGCAATGAAAAATTTGGACACGGTTGGAACAAGTTGGTCTCATCACCTAAAGATTTTAGAATCTATGATTTAAACCGTTTTAGTATTTTCTAATATATTTTATTACTTTATATCAAATTATACTAAAAATTAGTGGTTATAGTGGTAATTATTTTTAATTACCACTAATTACTGCTATTTTTAGTATAATTGAATATAAAAATAATAAAAAATATTATAAATTACTAAAAAAAATTAAATCATAGAATTTATAATCTTATGGTGATGAGAAATGACCAATTTGGGCAAACCATTTCCAAATTCGTCATTAGGTCGACAGAACCAAGGCCGACAAGATATGCTGCATTGAGATGGTAGTCATACATTCAGTATGCGTAGTCAAAATATGGTAAGTACTTTTTTTTAATAATTTATATAACTTAAAATGTAAACTGTTTATTTTATACTCATATAGACTACACTACTGAAAAAATAACCTATACCAAGTTAGCTGTGAGGATAGGTCTATACCAAAGGTTTTGGGAAAACCGTTGGTATAGACCTATACCAACGGTTTTGAAAACCGTTGGTATAAGTAATATGAAAATTTATACCAACGATTCCATAAAACCGTTGGTATATGTATTTAAAAAAAACATGCGGTGGTATTTGATCCCATGACCTCTAGTTTATAATTTAACAACCTAACCACTAACCTAACATGACTTTTATGAATATAATTTCATAAATATATATATGTATTATCATAAATATTTGAAATTTTGATTTATATAATGTTCTCAGTAAGAAGTTTTGATAAAAAAAATCAAAGGTCTTATACCAACGGTTCTCAAAACCGTTGGTATAGACCTATACCAACAGTTTTGAGAACCGTTGGTATAAGTCCTTTGATTTTGGGACCTATACCAACGGTTCTAGACAAACCATTGGTATAGGGTCTCTATAATGGACCTATACCAACGGCTTGGCCAAACCGTTGGTATAGGTCCCCCCCTATACCAACAGTTTGACCAAAACTGTTGGTATAGGTCCATATAAGTGACCTATACCAACGGTTTTGGACAAACCGTTGGTATAGGTCCAAATTAATGAACTATACCAACGGTTTGGACAAAACCATTGGTATAAGTCATATTTCCAGTAGTGCAACCATCATCATCTGCTGCATAGTATGAGGAAAAATTATGAGCTCATGGTGAGATTATAGAGACACTATGTAGGGAGCCAAAAGACCACTATCGACAGTAGCAGTAACAACATGAGAAGATGCATCGATGGTAGAAGAAACAACATGAGAAGATGATAGAGTACATACAATGGATGACTCGTGGTTTTGGGATGGATTTCTCTCCACCACCTTCTCAAGATGAACCACCTCTCAGTGATATATTTTGTATACATCAATGACATATGGTAAATACTATTTTTTTATTAATCTACATATACATTAAATATAAAATGTTTGTAATATTAGGAAAGCCACTACTGACCCCTCTATTACTGAGCTTGAATTTTAAAAGAAAATATAATCTAACCCTAGTATATAATAGATTGTCAGTGACCGATAATGCCATATTTCGGTAAGCATTTTTTTTAAAATTTACTAATATTAATTTTACTCTTATTATAATTACTAATTATATTTGAAGGAAATATATGAGGCTGTGATTTATATGAAATGAGAGAGTCAAGATGATAATGAAGTAGATTCCACTAGAGAGTCTTGTTTCAATGACAGAGCTTAGATACATGTGACTTTACATAGTGTTGAGAAAGTCTGGGTGACTGGTATTTGTTTATGGTTGACACTTAATACATATTATAGTACTTCTGTGATGTCATTGGCTTTCTCTAAGAGAGATCATGGAGAGGGGTCATCATCGTACACTACACAGTATGAGAACTAGTTGAAATATTAGGATGAGATGACACAATATATACATAGAGAGAGGGAGGAGGAGTATCAGTAGACATATCTAAGAGATGAGAAGATTTTAGAGTATATATGACAGCTTTCATATGGTGTTGGTATAGAGTTTACTCTTCTGGACCCTTCCAGTGATCCGCCTCCACCTGATGATACAAGTTCAAGATTTGTTATTTTTGATTACTATTTTATATTCAGGGGTGATAAAAGATATTATGTGTGAAATGATTTATTAATGTTGTGGTTGGTTTAATTATTTTTAATTATTTTAATTGTTTTAATTTTAATTATTTTTTTTAAAAATAGATCTTTTGTGACAGAAAAATATTTATATCGAAAATAGTTTTTTAACACCACTTATAGGATTTATTTGCGATGGATAATCCTTACCTCAAAAATAAAAAACTATTTATGATGGGTTATCGCAAATAACAACATTTGCGACACAGTCTTCTGTAAAAGTGTATTTATGACAACCTCTCATTGAAAATGACTTTTTGCGATGGGATTCCGTCATAAATACATCATTGGAAAAACATTAAATTCCTATTGTGAGTCCATTATAATAATAGTTTAATCCAAAAATGAGTGTTTTAAGTAAGAGTAAAAGTTTAATGTGAGTTCAATCCAATTTGATATTGGTAAAAAGTCCTCCAAACCTATAGAGAATATCAAAATTGGAATTATAGAAATTATTTTAGAGAAGGATATCAAGGATTTTATGGATGACATAAGTTATTCCAAAGTTGAGTTTTCAGTTGATGCACTTGATGAATTATGAGGAGAGAATGAGGATTCTTCACTAGATTCTCCTAATAAATAAATCTATGAAAGTTATTTGTTAGAGAATACTAAATAGTATAGAGTAGTTTGTGTACCTTATTTTGAGTTTTTGGGTGACTCAATTTTGGGGGAACCCTATCAGCATAATGTTATCCTTCTTGGTTATTTTTCTAGGTTGGCGTCTTCTATCTTGTTTTAGTTTTTTGATATTTTGGGTATATAAAATTTTATGGATAGATAGCATAGTCTTATAGAATTAGAATATATCTATAAAAAATTAATAGATGATGGTGTTTTGGATATTATAAGATATCATGATAAATTTTATGACAAAATAGTTAATACAACTCATATCTCAAAGAACAAAAATTGAGATGCAAAAACACTTATTGTAATTGTAACGTTATAGTTAAAAGAATACATGAGCATTACCATGAAATTGTCATTAAAATTATTTAAATTAAACATATTCATTATAATGGAATGTAATAGGGAAGTGAATACACCATATAAAATAAATAATGGTGTTGGATATCAAACATGTCACATAGAATTGAACGTAGAGACAAATAACCCTTACATTGGGTCTTGATTCTTTATACATGTGTGCCTAACATCTTGGATAATCAAATTAAATTTATTAAAAAAATTATTAAGAATATTTAAAAAATATATTTTATTTTATAATTTCTATTTATTATCATAAGTTATTTATTTATTAAGTAGTTTTTTCTTATGATGATTTCTAGAAGTGGTTTGGTTGATTTCTCTAAAACATAAAAGGTATATTGAAAGTGATCAAATGTATTAAAAAATAGCTTCATAATATCCAAAAATATAAAGGATTTTTTATTTTATTATTAAATTATCCAAAAATTTATATATTTCCACATGTTATCTCAAAATAGACTCAAATTAAGAAAGGTATCTAGATATGTTCCTTTAAGGTAGTTATATATACTATAACCGTTTATTGTTTATATCACTTATATAATGTTCAATATTATATTTATAGAACATAAATAGTTTCATAAATATTATTTATATATATAAAATATATTTTTCAAGTAATCCATGTTATAATGATATGAAAAATAGGACACAACATTTATGGAGGCGATAGTTCTCACATATGCATGATGAAATCTTTATTTTTTGAATGGTTTTAGAGGAAGATAGAAAAGTAATATTCTAAAAGTCTAATAATATTTAATTATTTTATTAGTACTGATGTTATCATAAATTCAATGAAATAAATATTTTTGGGGGTATAATAAGAAATAATTAAGGTAGTTTTGTTGATAATGTTACCTTTTCCTTTAGGAACAATATCCACACTATTGTGCGAATTTTACTCAAGTGTGCATCCCCATATGTGATACGCTGTCGACTAATAGTGAGGTCCTATGAGGTTACCTTAGGGAGACTATTCCCTAATTATCATATTATCTATATCATTATAAATAATGATAAACATGTAATATAAGAAAAATAAACATATCTGATAAAGTAGGAAAGTTACAATAAATATGGAAAAATCACATGATATAACAATAATGGGGTATTCCATACAATACCAAGATCCCCTTTCATAGATCATAAATAGAAAAAATAACAATAAATAAACAAAAACTAAGAACTCATCCCATACATATCCCGATCATTTCCTGGTCCCATTTTTCATACTACTCTCTAGCATGCTAAAAAACATCAATCAATGGGTCATTTCCCTAGATCTATAACCTACAAACATATAGTTTTCTACTTGGATACCCAAGTGCCATGGTGGCTCAAGATGGGTGTGAGTATGAATCAATAGACCACCACTAATGGTATCCCTAAAATGGACAATCTATATAAAAATTCCTTGCATAAGTTCCATGGGAAACATATTACCACATAACAAAAATAATAATACAAATAAATAAAACACAACCTCCGATCTCGATCTCCACAGTGACACATGAGGTTGGACCTACCCACTTTGGAAAATTATTAATATCTATGAGAATTGATACATGTTTCTTAATCTTAGGTTAGTTCTAAGGAGTGTATCCTTGACATGGGAAAGAGAGTTATCCTATGAGTGGTGACCATGGAAAGGATAGGTTTGTGGGATAGGGGGTAGGACTTGGTGAACCTTGGTATCAACACATGTATAATGAGATGGTGTCATGTAATCTTCGAAGGTAACCCATGAGAATGGTTACCCCATCCTCATGAATACCTTTAAATGTATGAAGCAAAGGTATATGATTATACTTATGAAATTATTGCATGTTTGGTTATTCCTAGTTTTGGTTTAGTTGTAGTAAGCACATAGAGAGCTAGTGCCTTGTGTCTATGGTAGTTTCAACGGTATTTATCATTCTGATGCCTGATATGATAATTATGGGTGAAATTTTGAAATGTGGGGATGGTATAGGTAATTGCATGGGTTATTGAAATGATACACAAGATGGCGGATGCTCATGTTCTTATCCTTGATACTTACAAGGTGTCAAGCATATTAAACGAAGGCATTTGGGATGCCTTAGGTTAGTTATGGTGACATGTTGGCTATAAGATATTTTGTCAGATTAATAACGCGAGCCTAGGAATAATAAATATTGACTCATGAGATTGTGATTCAATTTATATAAATTGGTTGCAGCTAAGTTAGTGATCCTTAATCCTTGATGAGACCAGATGGTATGAGAGTGAAAAACTATTAAATTTATGTGATCGAGGTGATGCTTGGGGCTTGGATTAGTTCATTTGAGATGAGACTGGGTGTATGTCATATTTGAGGAGATTCCTTGGAGGGTTTTAAATGCGAAATCACATGGGGTGATGTTTCATGGTATCATGGATGTGGTATGGGTTTGGATCGGTTGAGTGACTTCCCCTATTATGTATGGGATGCACTTCCAATAGCTTGGTGAGAGTGGGGTCAGATGCTTATAGATTTTAGCCAATGCTAATTTATGGCAGGATGTGTGATGTAACTTGGAATAAATAAGTCTCTTGATTATAAAGAGTTGTACTGAGGGTACTCTTGTTTTTGTAAGGATGACATGAACATGATAATGGCCAATGGATTAGGGGTATGAGACTTGTTTGGATTCAACATAACTCATGGGAGAAAGAGTTAGGCAATGTGATTAGTTGATACAGAAGTGTGTGACCATTTTTTATTTTATTGATCAATTTAGTGTATGATAAAAATAAATGTATCCACTGAATTATGGATTAGAAAGTGATCGTGTATGAGATGGGGGCTGATGGTCTCAAGGAGAAATTTTGGGTGGCATTACCCGAGTTTTGAATTAAAGGGAAAAATACCCTCAGTATATAGTGGTATTATTGGGTTGGATTGAAATGTTTTGACATGGTCAATATAAGAGATCAATCATAATAACGTATTTACAGGTTGGTGGGTGTGGAATGATAAGAGCGACACATGTGTGCTAATGGTAGGACCCATTTAGGTCATTGCTCAAGGAGTGGTATACAAAAAGAAATATAGAGGGTATCCCATTATAAGATGTTGGAGGGTGTGACCGTCATCCAACTATTGTGTTTGGTGAAGTACATGATATGGGATGCTATGATTGGTATTTTAACATAGCATAATGGTGAAAAGGACATTACTATGGTGGGGAGTGTCATGTAAATCGTAAGTATGTGACCTTCATTATATACTTTTTTTTGATGTGTGAGACTGATCTTTATATGTCTATCATGATGCCATATTCCAATGCATTGGTAGTTCTAATACAATATAGATTCCTTTGGGAATCCAAGATATTAATCTTTCTGAGAAACTACTTGAGTGTGAGTGGTCGTTTCGGTCTCAAGATAAGATGGTGAGATCCAATCATTGTTTGATGGTGGCACACTAGTTCTTGGGTGGGATCATGGTGAATAGTTATATTCATTAATGACTTTACCATAGAAGCACATTGGGGTTTGAGTTATACTTCAATGTTTTTGGAGGATTGTGGGATTTCTTTGATGATCAATGAATCATATTCTTATTGTTTAATAGCTTATTGATGGTGGATGCCAAGCTTTCCTATGGTGGGATATTTAGAGGAGTTCCAACTAGTTTCATTATGTGGGATTCAATATGGATGGTTTAGAACCACATAGAAAACATCCATTAGAGAGAGATTGATATGGTTTGGGGAATTTTTTAAAGACTTTTAAAAAAAAGATTTCATTTTCAGGCTAATAAAAGTGGCCATGGATACTCATCTAGTTCAAATTTTAATAGGGAATGATGATCAATGTTGGTTCTTAAACACCATTCATGAGTGTGGATGAAATTGATTAGGAAATAATATGGTGGGTAACACCCAATGGATGTGATGAGTATGGGATTATTATTTATATCCAATCAATAAACATTAGATGTAACGTGGTAATGAACACAACCTGGGATTGGTTCCAATTTAAAGGCACCTCTTAAAATTGATAATCTTAGCTAGAGAAAGATAGAAATCACACAATTATGGGTATGGCTGGAATATTTTTTGATGGAATATATGTTTTAGGTAGTTTATAACCATTGAATAATGGGATTACAATCAAGATGTATGACTGGGTTTGTTTATCATGAAGAAGACTGGTGAAGTTTCCAAGCATATGGGACCTTATCATCATGGAGTGTCACGCCAACATGAATTTAAAGGAAATTACTCATGTGGTGAATAGTTTTAGGAGAAATATGCGGCATTTCAGTGATCTGAGTCTAGTGTAGGGGTGATAGTTATAGATCAATAACATGACCAGTTGGATATAATTTCAGAAGTGTTGAGGTCTTTGGAACACCACTTGAAGTTGATCCTCGTGGTGGTTTTTTTTAAAAGAGCTCGACACCATGGGTGTATATGACGATGAGGGTTTTAAGTGGTTAATCATTTTTGGGGTGATATGTTAGTACAAACATGACTAGTGGGATGGATGTTCATTTTTCATGATTTTAAACTTGATGGTTCTTGGGATCACAACTCAAGGATGAAATTTCATATGGTGAGGAGATTGTAAGAACCCTTCCCTTCACTAGAGAATAAACTGGTTAAAATTTTATTGAACCTCATGTAAATTGCCTTAAATGAAGTGTTTTAGGGATTGAAGGTGTTCATTGAGAATTCTGGGGGCTTGGGACATGGATCCAGGGTTTCACAATGACTCTACAACACTACCTACTAGCCGGTATAGGGCCACCGACTAGTTGGTGTCCATAGAAGTAGCCTAGGGGGAAGTTGATCACACTAGCTAGCTGATAGAGGCCAGTGAGTCACTGGTGGCCTCCTGGGTTCTTTTAAGTTGGGGGGGGGGTATCCCAATAATTTATCATAGGATACCCCATTTTCTTCTTACTTGGTATTTTAGCCTCTTTTGGCCAGAAACACCTCTTATACATGCCTCCATCCCTCTCCTCTCCTATTGATGGATTAACTTTATTCGTGGTCAGAATATTCTTATTTTTAGTGCGATAAAAGGCCTAAGGTATGGATACAAGTCCTATTTCCCCCTTTAGTTAGTTATTTTAGTGGATAAGTCACTCTTTTCTGATATATATAATATGACCTATTTTTAGGGAGTTTGTCTAGTTTCACTATTTCTCCCAATTCAGGCTGAACCGATAACCGATATTGGATACATGGGCTTGTCTAAACATATGGTAGGTGATCCTAATAATTTAAACCATAGTATTGCTATTTTTTTCAAGTACATGTATGATGAGGTCATGCTAGATTCATTATTCTATGGTCTTATTAATATTAAATGATTTAAATTGAGTTTTTATTAGTAAATGTCAAATTTTTCATTGCATGAACTATAGGGAAAAGGAAATTCAAAGTGAAATTATTTAGTGGTGGAGTTAATATTGGAGTGAATTTGGGTTATTCAACACCTAATTTTGTTTAAAATTTCGTTTTTTGAGAAAAAAATAATATTATTGAATGACCTTGGTAAAGGAAAAAATGGAAAATTGTGGTTATGATTTGGGTGTTGAATATTACAATGAGAGATGTTAATTTATGAAATTTAATTAATTTTTAAATAATGGTATTGATTAAATAGAGTTCCATAAATCAACCAATATGCTTTTTTCCTTAATAGATTTTGAATGGAATCCTATTTGATCAAGATAAGGTAAATGATGAAATCATGATAAATTTTCAAAATTTTAAATGAGAACCTTGGGAAAATGTTAAGGATCTTATGAATTGAAAAGTATGATTAATTAATGTAACGATCTTTAGTAATGGTGATTTTCAGGTTTTGGTATTTGGATATAATAGGTTTATGAAGATAAAATTATTTTCAAGGGACATAAAAAGAATATTTAAATTTCATGAGAATAGATAAATTCATGATATAAAATTCATGATAAAATGTTGAATGAACATAAAATTATTATTATCATAATTAAAATGTTGAATGAACATAAAATTATTTTTATAATTAATAATATAGGTGTATAACATCAATAAATGGCTAACATAAGGAAATTGTGACGAAGTCCCTTACCCCGAGTTTGGTTCATCCTGATCATTATTTATCATAATTAATAATAAACTTATGTTAATTATTTAATTTATTATTAACTTTTTTCAATTTATTATTCCTTTTATTTAACTTATTACCATGTTATATACAATTACTCAATCAATTAATCTTTCATCCGATGTTTTGATGAAATTTGGCATATGTGTATAAAAATGACTTCAGTAGGTTAACTATGGTCAAAGAGGTCATTTTAAAAATTATATAGAATAATAATCATAAAATAAATATCATATTTATGCATAAATTATACTTTTTAAAAACAACCATTAATGATTCTTATGAAAAATTAACTACATTATGATCATAGAGATTATAGGCCGTATGTACGTATAAGTAACGTTTCCATTTTTCAATGATCTTTATGGAAAGAAGGTATGAATTATTTTATGTTTATATAATTATTATAATATCATAAATAAAATATTATTTCTTTAAATATACTTATATATATCATCCATGTGATTTAGTGATGGAAACAATCAACATCGCTTCGTGGAGGCGATATTCCACACATTAGCACAAAAAACGTTAAAAATTTTAGTGTAGGAAAGAAAATGACATATTATATTTTTAAAATGATAAATATGTCATGAACATTATAATTATTTTATTTATATCACATACATTCCTTAAATTTATCCTTTTTAACTTCCATGTAAATCATTAGTAAAAAACGAATCACATCGCTTCACGAGGTGGTAGTTCGTCGTATACACGAGCAACATTATCATATCCCCCACAAGTTATAAAGTAAGAAGTTATATGTGATATAATAAATAAATAAGTATAAATATGTTAAAAATATCAAATGTATACTTAAAATCTATCATTACAACAAGCCGTGAGAGGGAAAAATGGGAAATGAATGAAATAAGTTTACGAGGTGGTAGTCCGTTGTACACACAAATGATTATTTCATATCCCATTTGATGGAGGAGAATATTTATTTAGGTTATTACATTAAAATAATAAAATATAAGTATATTGGAGGAAATTTTTTTATTATATCATAATAAGTTAATAATATCTTAATTATGTGGAAGAATAAATAAAATAAAAATGCAATGTTTAAACATGATATGTCTTCTTCAGACAATCTCTTTAGGTAAAAACCAAAATCCTTATTAAGATGGATTTATAATCAAAATAAGGTCTCTAGGTCATGATGAGTTAAGTTATAAATTTATTATTTTAGTTATTTTCTAATACAAATTTCTTTGAAGATGTTAAGAGGATATGATAGTGTGTGGCCTTTAATAAGTTATTTGAGTGGAACACATGTAATTTTTGAAAAGAAAAAGGCATACCCATGATTTTGACATGAAAAAGGCTCCAAAATAGTCAATTATCAATAATTATACATGATAAGACTAAAATATGGTCATAAAATAGAATTTATAAATGTTTTTATTTCATTTAAACTATTATCATTTTAGTTTAATCCCCCAGTTAACCTATTTTCACCTTAATCATGATAATTGATTTTTACTATTTTCACTATTCATTCTGGATAAAAATTAATTTGAAATTATTATATAATATAAATTATATTGATTAAATATATGGAATCTATTTTATAAAATAAAATTCATACAATTGGAACATTTTAGTTTAAAATTAAACACGTAGACGCTACGAAAAAGTGGGGTTTCAGGAAGTGTATTTTTCAAGAAAAAGATGATTTTATATTAAATCTAAGACTAATATTTATAATTTTATAAATTAAAATTAATATTTAATTATATTTAATCTATAAATTAATTTAAAAAATTATTATTTAGGGATTATCTAAATTAATTAAAATGTAGAAACATTAGGCACTTTAAAATAGTTTTTAGAAAACCCCATTTTTTAAACCCAAAATAAACTTATGCTAAAATACAATATAAAGTTTATTAAAAGGTAATTAAGTGTATTAAATATAAATAAATAATACCTATGTTAATTTAAATCATATCAAATACATAATGGTACTTTTAAATTACATAAATTATTGAAAATGAATTATTTTTTTACAAAAAAATCGGTATTTTCCACTATTTATCAAAAAATCAATATTTTTTTTGAAAAATACACAAATTTTCACAAAGTTAATTTTTATATGTTTATTTAATAAAATAAATTAATTTTTTATAATTAAAGTTGTAAAATTTTTAAATTATACTTTGAAGTAAAAACCTTATAAGAGAAGATTCTATTTAAAACTATTTCCTTTTTCACGTAAAAAATTGTTAATATTTTTATAATAAATATGATGATATAATTCATGAAAATGAATTTTTCTATCATTAAATGGGTTGTTAAATTATCCCCCGTTTTGTTTATTGAGTCATCATATTTTTATTCACTTATTAAAAAGTGGATATATCTTTCCCTCATAGAATTTTCAGATTCCCACATTGCTTCTTCACCCATATGGGGTTTACATAAAACTTTAACCTATGAATCACATTATTTTACAAAAATTTATCACTATATTCAATACTTTTAAAAGTATATTACTCCTAAGAAATTTTATTTTCCCACTGAATCAGTTTAGGGATCAAAATCATGAGATTAATCTTGCACATATTTTCTTAACATCAAGATATGAAAAACATTGTGTACCTGAGATAAACTTAGGGGAAAATACACTCAATAGGAAACTGATCCAGCTTTGTTCAGGATTTCATAAGGTATAATGAACCATGGACTTATATTTTGCTTTAAAAAATTGAATAACACTTTTCCATGGAGATACCTTAATAAAAACAAGATCACCTACCTCAATAGAAATATATTTCTATAGTTATCTGCAATTTTTTTTACCTACTCTAATCCATCCTCATATATTGATGAATAAAATGAAAATTATCATCTATTTCTTTTATCAACTCTGGTCACACCAACTTACTTTCTACTAATTCATCCCAAAATCTAGTTTTCGATAATTCTTTCCATATAATGCCTCAAAATCATCCATCTGTATACTGGAATAAAAACAATTATCATAAGAAAACTCAACCAAAGAAAGATATTGGTCCCATATTCCCTTATAAACCATTGAAAAAAAATCATATATTCCCTGGTTTTAATCATCCACTAATACTGAAAATCAGTTTGAGGATGAAAAGTTATTCTAAAATTTAATTCATTACCCAGTGACTTCTAAAGTCTATTAGAAAAATTTTATGTGAATATGGGATCACTGTTTGATGTAATGGAGAGAGGAACTCTATTTAACCTAACTATCTCCTTTATATATAGTCAAAAAAACTGATCTATAGACATAACATCTCAAATGGGAAGGGAATGTTCATATTTTTTTAATCAATAAATAAAAACCCAAATCACATTATTGCCTCATGAAATATTTGGTAATTCCACCATGAAATCCATTGATATATTTTCTCATTTCTACTTCAGCACTGGAAAAGGTTGAATAATTCCATTTGGTAATTATAATTATACTTTAACCTACTAAAAATTCAAAATCTTCTTAGTAAATTCAAAAATATATCTTTTCATACCATCCCATTAGTAATACTTCCAAAGGTCTCTATACATATTAGTGCTATCTAGAAGAATTAGAAAAAGATAACTCTAAGATTCACCCAAAAAATATTTCTTCAATTGGGAACCATAATACACACATAATCTTTTTCCAAATCATAAAACACTTTTTTCATCAATATTAACATTTGTAAACTTACCCTTGTTAATATACTCCACCTTTTCTGAAAAAATAAGATCCACTTTCTAAGCTTTCATAATTCTTTCTGACAAAAATTAATACACTGTAACTTGAAACAAAATAGAGGATATCCATGCATCCATAACTTATAGGCAAAAATTCATCAAATCATTCACTAAAGGTTTATGTTTTGAACATAACATGGTTAATGTGTAATTATTTTTTCTACTCAAAGTATAAACCATTTTATTTTATTTTCTAGGATGGTAATGAATCATGCAATCATAATCCTTGAAGAGTTCCATCAAAATTCTCTATCTCATGTTCGATTCTTTCTGAGTTAATATATACTTAAAACATTTTTAATAAGTATATATTTAACAATTTACTCTATATAAATTATTCCTATAAATTTTGAAAGAAAAAAACACACTATATAATTCAAGATCATGTGAGGTTTCAACTGGTATGAATCTTAAGTAATTACTCGATCATTTTACATTAGGACATAACCAACTCACTTTAATGGAACATCAATGTAGATGAACAAATAAATATTTCTAAAAGGAAGGGATAAAACTACAGCATTCACCAATCTTATTTTTAATTCCTAAAAACAATAATCAAATTGTTTTATCTAGATGAATTTAACTCCTTTTTATATTAACACAGTCAATGGGCTAGACAACTAAGAAAATTTTTCAATAAACCATCTATAGAAACCCACTAATCCAATAAAACTATGAATACATATGACTTTTTTTATTCTTTTCCAATCATCAATTTTTTTTCTTTTAGTAGGGTCAACAATTATTTCATATTTAGAAAAAATATTTCCAAGTAATGAAATTTGTCGCAACCAAAATTCACACTTACTAAATTTTCCATACATTTTATTTTATTTTAAAGTTTGAAAAAAAACCTTAGGTATATTTTATGTTCCTAAAAGATTTTATAATATACCAATATTTAATTGATAAACACAACCACAAAATTATACAATAATTCATAAAAAATCTATTAATAAGACCTATAAATAGAATATACATTAGAAAACCTAAAGGGAATAAATATAAACTCATAATGATTATATCTAGTCCAAAATTAATTATTTTGAATATATAATTCCTTCATATTCAACTAATGGTACCCCAACCTGATATTAACCTTTGAAAAATATTGTTCTCCCTAGATATTATCAAATAAATCATTAATATGAGGGAAGGGATATTTTTTATTTACAGTGATGTTATTAAATGATCTATAATCTATGAAAAGTATCATAAAACCATATTTATTTTAAAAAAATATGAGCACCACATGGTTATGTTCTTGGGAGAATGAAACCTTTATCTAGAAATTCTTTCCATTTATTTATTAATTCTAAAAGATCCACTCAATCCATTTGATATGGGGGTTTAGAAACATTATTAATACCATACACTATTTGAAAAGTAAACTCAACCTCCCGATCAAGAATAAAACTAAAAAAATAATCAAGAAATACATATATGTATTCATTCGCTATTGGTACATCATTAATTTTAATAGTTTCTTTATTTTCAACAATACGAGTTAAGTAACTTTAACCCCCATCTCTAATCAATTTCTCAGCTTCTTGGTATGTTTTCAAAGTCATGAAATCATTGAACATAAATTTTTTATATCTATAATATATATTAGTCTGATAAAATGAGAGATAATCTATACAAAGAATGATATCAAACTCTACTATGGCCAGTTCACCATGATTTTGAAGAAACACCATCCCACTAATAGCAATAGGAATATTCTTATAAATATTGATAACTTTAATATTTCCACTATAGTTTTCACCAAAAGGTCTATCTTACTTTCCTGAGGTGATATTCCTAATTTAATTTCAAATTTATCATAAATGAAAGAGTGTGAAGATCTAGTGTTTAACTAGGAATTGGCATAATTTTAATGAATATGTATCATACCTATCACCGCTTTACTTGATGGCCCAACATCAACCATAGTAGTTGAAAAATATTTTTCCACACATTTTCTCTTTTAGTATTGAAGATTTACCCCATGAGTTAATAAATTTAGACACATGTTATCATAATTACATAACTCATTACAACTAAATCATCTTACCGTCGACTTTTCATTATCAGTATTCTCATTTTACTTACAATCATGAGCCATATTTTCAAAATTACCACATCAGAAGAACTTCCCATACTTCACAAGACATTCTCTAGGATGATTTTTATTACACTTCTCACAAGATGGGAACTTGGTTTTCTTACCTCTATATTTCTCTGATGAATTCTTCCCCATTTCCTTCCATCCAAAAATTTTATTACTCTTTTCCTCTTGAGGCACATAAGTGTTAGAAAACTCCATCTCTACTTTCTCAACACAATGATGAAATTTATCATATATTTTAAATTCCCGCACAGACAAATATATTTATAAACATGGTTTTAAACTTTATTAATCTTACTATCAATGTAAAAAAAATATGGTATGTACCTGTCCAGTATTGTAAAATTTTATTCATATGAATCCATAGAATCTACATATTTTTTCCTCAATTCATAGATTTTCTTCCATATTGATTTGAACAACCTTAGGTAAATATTTCTCAAGAAAAATATTCTTAAATATTTCCCATTACATGGAATCAAGATCATATTTCTATTTGGGATTCTTAACCAGAGATCACCATCGATTGACTTCAAATTAAAAATAAAGAACTGAAAGATTTACCTTTTGATGTTTCAAAATCCCATTACTTAAAATATATTATCTAGAGTATTAGTCCATCCTTTCACTACCATAGGGTTAGATGATCCACTGAATGATGAGGGATATTGTATCATGAAATTATCTACTTTATAAATGTTCCTTTATTATAGATCAGGTTTCTCTCTAGCTGGATACCATCACCATTTATATCCATTTTCAAATAATCTATCACTACAAAAAACTATTCTATTACAATTACGACCATCTAGAGATATTAATTTGGAAGGATATTTTCATCTCGATGGCTTTCCATTACTGCTTCCCTATTTCTTCTAAGGAAAA
Source organism: Viscum album (assembly GCA_963277665.1). NCBI lineage: Eukaryota > Viridiplantae > Streptophyta > Magnoliopsida > Santalales > Viscaceae > Viscum > Viscum album. Next base: position 18,130,377 of record OY728159.1, on the reverse strand, counting down.
AAATTCTGAACACACATAGTTTAAATGAAAAAACATGGTAATATTTAAATGATATATCATTCCTACATTACCATAATGTAAACTCTTTCAAGGTTATTATATTATAATTATCCTAAACTCTAAAGTTATCTCAATATACCTTTGATACCAACTACGAGGAATCGACCTTAAACATTACTTAATCTTGAGTTTAAAGTCAATATTTCATTCTGTTACATCTGAGGATCTTTTTAGGCTTATAGTTTTACAAGATTAGGTCATAAATAATATATTACAAAACTATATATATACAAATTGGACAATTTTGACCTATATCCATCTTTCCATTATAGAAATATGTTAAAATAAAACATTACTTATTTTCATGAAAAATATTCATGACTTTTAAATTGACCTTTTCCTTTCTCTTAACCATCCTTAAACCCTATAATTTTTTTTAAAACATGGGATGAGAAGAAAAATATCAATAATAGATATAAAAAATCAAGTTTATTAGTCCAGTGAAAAACATGAAAAACCATGAAATTTTTACCTTTATATAAAATTTCATTGAGTGAAATGAAATAAACTATTTTCACATGAAATGACACACTTTTTTCTCAAATAAATAATTTCAAAACTATTGAAATAACATATAAATCATATAGGTAACTTGAGAGATCCTCATTAATATCACTTTTAGAAATTACACATTTCTTTTTAAAAACCATTTGAATACGAAAATAAACTTTTTATTTTAAAAAAACCATTTTCAATTCCAAAGTACAGAGAAAAATGGAAAATAGGTTTTTATTTGAATAAAAAAATTAATATTTTAAAGGATTACAAAATTCAAATAATGGTTATGGTGCTGAAAAAATTCATTATAGTCATACTCATTAAAATTTAACATTCATTTTTTTGCTAAAAAATAGTGTCAAACATTCCATACAAACATTCATTTTTTTTAATTTTTTTGAAAGAAAGACAGAAATGGAATTTATAAAAATCTCATGTACATATAATTACTTTAATAAAATAATTTTAAAAATATAGACATAGAATAGAAATAGAGTTTTAAGGAACACTTTAAAATAGATTTTTTTTAATGAAAAGTCCCTTAACAGTTTATAAACATTTGAATCACACGCCTCATAAAAGAAAAAAAAAAGAAAAAATGATTTAAAAATCACAAGAATAGATAATTTTATAATATAAAATGTCAAAATGGAAATATTTAAACCTCATAAAGAATATAGGTTCATAATATCCAAATATGCCTCAATGAAAAGAAATTGTGATGAAGTCACTTACCTTGAGTTTGATTTGTCGTGCTCGTTTTTTATCTTCCTGAATAATAAACTTATGTTAATTATTTACTTTCAACTGAAATTTTTTCATGTTTATTATTCCTTTTATTTCACTTATTACCATGTTATATAAAATTACTTAATCAATTAATCTTTTGTCAGATGTTTTGATGAAATTTGTTTTATGTGTCCAAAATGACTCCGATAGGTTGACTGTGAAAAAATATGTCACTTTTATATATATATAGAAAAATAATCGTTAAATAATAATCATATTTATACATTAATTTTAATTTTTTGATCTAATAATGAATGATGGTTATGAAAAATGAACAATGTTATGATCACGGAGATGGTAGGACGTACATATTAATGAGCAACGTTTTCATTTTTCAATGATCATTATGAAAATAAAGTATATATTATTCTATATTTATAGGATTAAAATAATATCATAAATAACATATTATTTATTTAAATATACTTATATATATATCATTAATGTGATTTAGTGATGAAAAAAGTCACATCACTTTGTGAAGGTAGTAGTCCACACGTACACATGATTGACGTTATCAGTTTTCAGTTTAAGAAATAAAATGATATGATATCTTTTAAGAATGATAAATATTTAATAAATAAAATAATTATTTTATTTATATTACATATATTAAATAAATTTATTATTATTACCTTCCATGTAAAGAATTGGTAAAAAACAAATCCGATCACTTCACGAGGTGATAGTTTTGTATAAACATGAGTGACATTATCGTATCCCCCAAGGATTGGAAATTAAGAAGGTATATGTGATATAATAAAAAAAAGTATAAATATGTTAAAAATATTCTATTAATACTTTAAATCCATAATTATAATAATATTTAAGAGGTGATAATGGAAACTGAATGATATTAGTTCACCAGGCAGTAATTTTCCTTATACTTAAATGATGATTCTGTATCCCATTTGATGAAAGAAGAGATTTATTTAGGTTATTAAATTAATATAATAAAATATTAGTATATTTTAGATACAAGTGTTATTATATCAGAATAATTTTAGAATATTTTAAGGATATGGATGAAGAAATAAAATAAAAACGCACAGTTAAACATGATACTTGTTCTTCGGACAACCTCCTTAGTTAAACACCAAAAGTTTTGTTAGGATGTATTTATGATTAAAATAATGTTTCTAGGTCATGGGTATTGAATTTAGGAAGGTATTTGGGTAGTTATTTTCTAATTTAAATGGATTTTAATCCGTGAATAGAAGGGGTGAACTTTTATAAGTGAGGTGAGTGAGACACTTATAATTTTGGAAAATAAAATGGTTTAACCATGTTTTTTACATTCCAAAATACTCAAAAATTGACCATTATATAGAATTATACATTATAAGGTCAAAATATTTCTATAAAATATAATTTAGAGAAGTTTTTAGGTCATTTTAACCCTTATCATTTTAGTTTAACCCCCGGTAAAGTAGTTTTCACTATAACCATGCTAATAAATGTTTACTATTTTTACTATTCATTATGCTAAAATAGTAAGTTTATCTTATTATATAATATAAATTATTATTATTATAAATATTTATTCCATTTTACTAAATTAAATTCACATAATTGGAAAATTTTAATTTAAAATTAAACCCCGGGATGTGATGAAAAAATGGGTTTTCAAGAGGGGTATTTTTCAAGAAAAAATTGATTTTATTTTAACTATATGACTAGTAATAATAATTTTATAAATAAAAATTAATATTTATTAATATATATTATATAAATTTCATTTAAAAATTTTCTAATTAGGTATTATATTAATTAATTAAAACTTATAAACATCATTCACATTAAAATAGTTTTCAGAAAACTATGTTTTTTAAACCGAAAATAAGCTTATACTAAAATCCAATATAAATTTGATTCAATAGTAATTTAGTGGATAAAATATAATTAAATAATTCTTATATTACTTTAAATCATATTAAAAACACAATTGAAATTTTAAACAACTTAAATTATTGAAAAGGAAAGACTTATAAAAAATGTATTTTTCACTATTCATTGAAAAATCAATATTTTTTGAAAATCACAAAATTTAAGTATGAGTTAATATTTATATTACGATTTCAAAAATTAAATTCTTTTTCAATTATTAAAATTTAAATTTTTTTAAATTAAAATTTTAAATAAAAACCTTATAAGAATTTTTTTAGTTAAAACTATTTCATTTTTGATGTAAAAACTACTTAATATGTTTATAATGAATATAACTATCTTATTCATGAAAATGATTTATTCTATAATTATCTAGGTTGTTACATTTATATTATTATGGGATAATTTCTTAGTTTTTATTTATTCTTGGGTTTTTTAATCTATATATGATCTGTCATGAGGGATTCCGGTATTGTATGGAATACCCCATTATTATTATAACATGTGATGTTGTTTGTGTTTATCAGAAATTTATTTATTTTTATCCATTTTTTATTTATATTTTATTTCATGTTTATCCTTATTTATGATGTTATAGATACTTTGATAATGGGGGCATAGTCTCCCCACAGTAACCTCACAAGCCCTCACCACTAGTCAGAAACCTCTAGCGTATGGAGAGGAGCATCTAGGGCTATGTGGACCACTGGTATAAATAATTCTCACAGTGAATTAGGGTAGTAATTATACTAAATCATTGGAATATGTAGTTAAAGGTGGTGGAAGTGATCTCCTTTTATTAGTGAAGAAAATGGCCTTTTCACATTTACTCATTACTTTACAATAATATCATGATACTATTCCATAGTAAAAAGCCTAAAAATGGAAAATAATTGAGTGGAGGAAGAGTTTGAGACAAGGTAAGTTAAATAATCCTCTCAAAAATTATTTGGTTCCTTGTTTTAAACATGTTTTTTCTTTTACCATTAGGTTTTTAACTTTTACCTTTTTGTTTTTACCGTGCGAACTAGTTTTTACCTAAGTAATTTATATATTATTAAAAGTATTATTCAAAAACAATTTTTAAATTTTGATTTTATCAACCTATATTTATGATCTATATAATATATTTCAACTTATAAATAAAATAAAATTAAATTTTAAATTCAAAAATTTTATATATAGAAAAACTGTTTAGTAGAAAAATATTGCTTTCACCATAAGGAATTCTTAATCTTAAATAAAATTAATTAAAAATTAAATATGGGATAATATATTAGTAATATGTGTTAAAATAATATCAAATTAAATATATAAAATATATCATTTTAATTAGTTATTTAAAAGTTACCCAACATTTATAAAACAATTCTTTCCAAATAATAATTTCACCATTATAATAATCATTACATTTAATCTTAGTAATCATCGATTTATGCATAAATGAAATTTATCTTCTTAAATAAAATGAAAATGTTGATTTAAAATATTAAATCCATTTTTTTATATTTAATTTTAACAAGTGATGAAAGCTAATTTTTAATATAAGCAGATAAAATAGTTTTTTTGTATAATATATTACATAAGTTTCCAAAATGTTAAATTGGGTTTTATAAATTAGAATTGTCATTTTTAAATGAATAATTTTAGTCCATAAATATAATATTGGTCTAATAAAATTTATTATATATTTTTAAGCCATACTCACTTCATGATAATGTTATAAACATTATATTATTTGTAAAAAACAAGGCATTTTGACTATTCATCTAAAAAAAATTATTTTAGAAAAATAAAAATTCACTTGATGCTAATTTGAACAAGATAAATTCAAAAATTAATATTATTTTTAATATTTCATATTCTAAAATTTATAAATATATCTTTTAAATTAAAAAAAATATAAATAAAAACTACTTATATTAAAAAAACCCACTCTTAAGAATTTAAGTGTTCTTAATCCTATTTTTATGCATTTATAATTGATTAATATATTTTTATTTATTAGACGTTGTATTATTCTTAAATTTTATTAATAATTTTTATCTAATACGTATAAAATCATTTTAGTTTTCTATTTCATGAGAAATAATATATCAAAAAAATTTATTTAATGAAAAATTATATAGTATAACCTTGGCGTGTTATAATTAAATAAACCCATGTATATCATATTATATAATTTTGATAATAATTATATCCATCATAGGATATATTCATTCATTAACAATTAACATTAAAATTCATTGGTATTTATAAGATTCTTTGTTTATCAAATAATATGAATTATAATAATAAGATACACAAGGAAATGGCTATGACATTTCCATATCATAGGAAATGACATACCAAAAACAAAACATTAAATTTTAATTTGTTTTTAATGGAATACCATATAATAATACTATATCATATCTTATGATATGATCCAAGATATATCACATGTATAAAGGATTTAGGGAACATCTACATTTTTTAAAGCATTATATATTTTTTAATATTTATTATCAATTAATGTAGATGCCATAACATATATATTAAATGGAGAAATGAAATAATAATTTGAGAGTTTAATGTGATAAGTGTACTTGTTTTCATTTTATAAAGATGGTATGAGTATTTAAATTAGGGAGATTTTAGAGCTTTTTATTAAATAAATTTTAGAAAGTTAAAGTGATATGTTATGTGGTAATTAACTTCTATCTCAGGGATAAAATATAATATAATAATCAATAGTCCTAAATTTATCATTATAATGATTGGTGTGCACATAAAAGTTGAAAATTTTGAAGAACTAATGTACCTACTCAATTATTCAATAAAAAATATACTCATACATTTTTTTAAAAATTATATGGACATACAAGAATACTATTTTTATTAATATGATAGATGATAAAAATATGTTTATATATAATTTTTTTAAATTTCTTTTGAATGATTTAAAATATTTGATAATGATCAAGCATGGATGGCTATAAGATTTTAGAGAATAGTTTAAAATAAAACTAATATTATCTCATGGTTCAGTTGATGGATTTATGTATAATTAAGGTAATTAATAGATTATGTATAAAATATTTTTAATATGGTGTTATGTTCCTTTGATATAATTATTTATTTTTGAATTTGAAGAGATTTTTGGAGGGATTTTTTTTGAACACTTATTAAATATTAGATAAATTACTTTTCATTAGGTTGATAATATAATTATGTGGAACATATAAGTGGAATATGATTGGTAATGAATGACTGAGTTCCCACAATGAAAATGTGTTATTTTTTTCATGAATAATATTGGGTAAATTTACTCATCACCAAGAAGTTTCAGGGTGTATGAGTAAAATATCTAATTAATGCACTGAGATATATAGAATAATCTGGTAGTAAAATAGTCTCATAAATGTATCATGGGTTTAACTTAATTGTACCAGAAATTGGATATTTAATCTAATAATTTTATCTAATGATGTGTATGGTAGAGAATATGTGTTAGGTAAATATGTAAATGTTAATTAATATTACAATATTCATTTAATAGTTAAGGGAGATATATTTATCATAGAATATGAAACAAATATACAAGGGTGGTATACTCAATAAACAATATTTGAATTAGTGTAATTTGATCAACTCAATATAATAGAAGATTAAAAATTAATGAAATGAATTTCATTAAACATAGTTTATTGAATGAAAAAGAGTGGTAAACGAAAATAAAAAAGTGATTTTTTGAAACAGTTGTTGATGAATGGTTCTATAATAAAATTTTCAATTTTTATAAGAATTTATCAATTGAATACATGAATATTTCTTTTATTAGTAGAAAAAATAATATGGTGATGTTATTGTATTTTTTTAATGTGTAATATCTATTATATATGAATGATCGATAAATAAAGTAGGAACTGCTAAAAAAATATAGAGATGATGAAAATAAAGAGAGAGAAGTTAAATAATGAGAAGTTATATAATATGAGATAATAAATATTTGTATGAATTAGAGAGAAAAAATAAGGCATTAATGGAATGAGATGAGAAAATAAAAAAATATAGAAATATATTTATTGATTTTATGAAGCTAAATTTGTATTTAAAGCTATTAGTTATGGTGAATGTATGGAATGTATGTTTGAGAGATTAGTGATTTATAAAGATTAGCCTTTGAAAAAAAAAATACTTTCTTGATTCTTATCCAACATATTCATTGGTACAATAAGAAGAAATATTGCATCACTACAAAAATGTCTTGTGCACATTGAAACTTTTGTTTCAATATATATGGTTTACTTTTATCATTAAATAAGTACATAAGAATCAAAATCAATATTAAAATATTGTTATTTCACAGAGTTTATATTTAAAAAACTATGTCATTGATTATAATGAATCTTTAGTGATTTGAGTATAATAACTTATTGATTGTAAAACTAATCTGATGACTATGAAATGTGTGACCATGGATAGTTCAATTCGTACCAAGGTTGTATCGACTTATGAAAAATAGTTAACGTTGTTAATATTTGTTTGATTATCATGATTGTTCTTGTTGTGATGGAAATGGTAATGACTTACATTGGATTAAATCTACTAAATAATTAAACATATAAAATAAAATATAGATCTACCACTTTATCAGGTAATATATGATTGTTTTTTTTAAAATCATAAAATAGTAATTGAAAAGGTGTTAATTGATAAACTGCATTCTTTGTGTCCATTATGGACTCTTCAAATCATAACTATGATCTTAACATTGATAAAGCTATATAACTAGTAGAAAAATAATTTTCAAGTCTTATTATTGGATTTTAAAGTACCTTTCTACTACACAATATGATACTATGTTTAGTATTTGAGTTTTTAGTGATTTTATGAAAACCACAATGATTATCACATTAGTTTAGTTAAGTTATTTTCAAAAATATCAATAGTACATCATAATTTAGATTATTTTTATATTAATTACAATAATTATACCTATTTAGATATCTATATATGAATTTTAGTGAATTAATGTCATGTAGGAAGAGACTCATTTGAAAATATCATTTTTTTAAATGCCTCTAGTATGTTTGTGTAGAAAAATGAAAAATTCTATGAAACTATATACCATAAAAGAAAAATATATCACAATAGAATATTGTTGTGCTCAAACTTTATGGATATAATATATATTTCTCGACTCCAATTTTGAATAAATGAATTTCCCTAGAAACCATGACATCATAAGTGTTATTAATATTTCCAAGAATCCAATATCACATTCTAGGACTAAAAAATTCATATTGGGTATAATGTTTTGATTAATCAATATAATAAACGTGATTCCATACATAAATTCATTAGTGGTGATTTTTATCTTACTAATATTATAACTAAGGATTTAAATAATGAGAGTATTAACTATATTGTATATGAACATTGTATGAATAACTATTCTAGAACATTATTATGTTTATATATTATATTTATTATTTATATTATATTTATTTTTATCTTAATCATTTATGTTTTTAATTATTTATTACTCTTAGATGATTTTATTATTTGTTCATAATATTATCGAATCTCTATGAAGTCTTTAAACCTTTTGTGTTTAAATTTTAAAAACTATTATCACTTAATCCTACCATATATAGTAAATTACAATAAGTTTGAGAAACTATATATAAGGGAATGGGTGATGATGGTTATTAAATAAGAGGTATTTATATCTTTTATTTAGTTCAAAATATTTAAATTCATTTTTTTTAATTTTTTATATTTATTATTTTTTATATTTTTACAAAAATTAATTGAATTATCACTTCATTAATTTTTAAAATCCATTTAATTCAAAATTATCTTAGTAAAGTGATATTATTCATATTTTACTTTACCTTATCATGTCCCACTCACCATATCCCTCTCTTATAAACTCTAACCTTATTATACATATCATTAAATAATATAAACTATGAAAAAATGTAAATAAAAGGTTTCTTTTTTCCTTTAATTAAGAGATAAGAACATTAAAATAGTATAAGGTGAGTATATCAATTTCAACTAGATTTTATAATCCATATTTGAAAAAAATTTGTTACACATGAGAATAAATCTAATGTTAAGTGGTTATATATGAGTAGATCCATAGAATAAAAAATGTTAAGGCAGAATGGACCGACCAATTTATTGAATAGAAATTTATTCTACCCTTAATAAGTTAAATATATATACATAAATAATGATTTTTTCCATTATAAAGAAGAATTAAAATTTTAACACAAATGTGGATTATGAAAATTAAAATATTACATTTAGATAATTTGAAATGTACACTTAGGATACCACACTAGGATAAGTACATTCAGTATAAAAAATAAAACCCTCTGGGTAGTGAATAATTTAAATTTCATGAGGCTTTGATGTTGTTGCCTTAAAGTGGTTCATCTAAAAGACTAAATATAAAAGAAATAAATATAAAGGGAATGATTTTAATGAGGATACTCTATCATATTTGTTTCCTAATAAGATTAAATTTTCTATACTGAAACATTAAAATTTATTCTTCTTATATTTATTAAATACTAGAAACAAATTGATATATGTCGGTTATTTGTGGGATATATAAACTATATAAGAATAAAAAACCAGTTCTTAATTTAATATATGTATAGTTTCACTTATTAGATCTTGTATATAACAGAATAATTTGTTGGGGTGATACATCTTATAACCTATAAAGTGGAATTTCTTTGAAATAAACATTCTATAAACAAATACTAATTTGTAAGAATACATGGAAAGAAATGTGGGATAGGGATGATGATAAATTGTGCGATTAGTTTAATTTTATTAGATATGCTACAACACCTAATTTAATGAATAACCCCAGAAATGATAATGATAAAATAATATGTGTTATATAGGATACATTACTAATATATGTTTATATGTTTATAAGAAAAAGATTCCTGAAGAAAAAAGGAAGACGATAATTAAAAAGATGATTAAGAAGAATAAGGGATTAATATTTACAAAGTAAATATATATATCCTATCGATGACAGGGTTATTGGAAACTATTAACATACTATTTCTACTAATCTATTACAAGACATAGAGGGAGATGTTCAGGGTGATTCAACTTTTACCAAGATAATCATTTGAGACACACGATACACATGTTGTGTGGGAGAGATCTATTAATTTTCTTTCTCTTGGTATATCTTATAACATAATGACTTCGAGTAGTTTACCTATTCATGGTTAACTTTATTCATTTATTATTCAGGTATATACTATGTTTTTAACAATTCATAAAGAGGATATATTTCCTAAAGTGGGTATCTTAGAAACTATTGACTAAGAAGTATTTATTTTTATTGATCTTGTTAATTTATTATGAATAGTTTGATTCAAAAAGAGAATTAATTCCAATTTTTCTTTTATTTAATTAAGTAAAACATATCATGATATATTATTTTTGATAAACAATATTATTTAGAAATTTAATTAATGATTGAAGAATATTTACCTTTTCATCCCATTGAGTCAATTGGTGAGACTGAGTTGATTATTTAGAAAGATCATGTTTCCAAACTCATAGAACTCCATGAGGTAGTGGAAGATGATATTGAAGATATTTTACATCATCCCAAGACGTTTTAGTTTGATACTATGGGATATTAATTTGTTCATAATGGAATGATCATTTTTTCATTGACCTATCAACATTATTTGTGTAAAACTAAGATGATTGGTGGTGGTTATACTTGGATGGATAGGTATTATGAAAAAATGAGCTAAATTCATCGTCTTATGAAAAATGATATGAAATAATTTTAACAGATTTGTTTTTATTTTTTGAATATTTAGTTTCAAAATTTAATTTTGGAACAAAAGAAAGAGAGAGGGAAAGGGAAACCTATATTTACTAACTCTACAAATTTATTTTGACAAACAAAATTCATACAAAAATATAACTTTATTACCACCAAGTTCCTTATGATAGAAAGGAAAATTGATGAAATATTGAGGAAAATAAGAATTTTTATTACTCCCTTGATAGTAAAAACTTATTTTAATATGAAAAACATTACTAGGTAGAATAATCATATAGCGGGAGAAAAAATTTCAAAGGTCAATGTTCTTACACGTATAGTTTATGTTCATAATTTGAGGAGTGATATCATTTAAAATTATAGTTACTCTATTACATCTGTTTCTGATGCTTTTACGCAGGGGCGCGCGCGCATGTCTATTATGCATGGGAGGACACGCGACTTGTTGCTCCGCATTCCCGCTTTCCAAAGGCGGGCGACATCTATTCCTTATTCAGGGACGTCTGCTCCTTGATCGAAATCGGGATGATGGGATGTTGGTTCTTCCTTCCGTGGATTCCTCCTCGGAGCATATCACCTAGTCTGGGTCTCCCTCATAGATTTAAGATGGGTTCATGAAGCTCGTTCTTGGCGCATTATCTGCATGGATTCCAGTTAATTACGCTGCTTCCGTCGAGACGCTCCAAGGGGTCTTGTCGGGGCAGCAACCTTCGGTGAGGAGAATGGTCACGTTGGGGTGTCATTGGCATGTCTTGACGCTGGGGATCAGCATGTTTGTCTTCTGTCCCTTATCACAGGGCTTCTCGAGGGCGCGGAAGCCCGAGGCATCCCACATCGAATACGGGGAATTATGTACCATCTGAGGTTTTCCTCAGCTTCCCATGTTTAACACGGGGTATGCCGTGAGTTTAACATCTTTCGGAGACGGATCGGACTGATCGAAACACTGAGAGTGGATCATATTGAAGGACCCCTAGTGGGAACACCGATGTTGGGGCCAGCACGTGGGAGGGTTCCCAGATACCATGGAGTGGGATGGGGTGGCATGATCTCACCGGGATGTGGCGGCCCGGGTAAGGATCAGAAGGGATGGAGTGATGGGATTGAACCTCATGGAGGATTCCTGCGTATCCCCATGGCAGGGAATCAAAGTCCGCGTAGTTCGGTGATATGGTGGGACACCTGAAGAGGCGACCTGTGAGAATAGATGCATGGATTGGATCCTGGAGGAAGTAAGATCTCCAGGATAGGGCATGAGCTTCCCAAGGCACGTGGGCTTGAGGGGGGAAGTTAGGATGAGACGTGGGTGTGAGGCATGGGGCTTATGCTCTGAGACAGCCTAAGAGGGGGAATACAGTTTAACGTCATGCAGGAAGAGATACAGTTTAACGTTATGTGGGATGAGGGAATACAATTTAACATTATGCAGGACGAGGGATCTGGGGCTTATGCTCTGAGACAGCCCATGGTGGACATGAGGGTTACGCTCTGAGGTGGCCCATGGTGGTCGGGGAACCGACATGGAGAGGTCGGAACGACCGGGTGGTGGGCTTGAACCTCGTGGAGGCTTCCTACGTACCATGCTTTAGCACGGATCAAAGTCCACATAGTTCGCTGGTATGGGGATTATTCTCTGAGGCGGCCCATAGGAGGATGTCGTGGTCGATGCGCGCTCTAAGCCCACATGAGTCATGCTCGGTGTGAGAAACAAGAGGTAGCAGGGACCAGATGATCATGTCGTGAGGGGTTCATCTGTGAGAAGTAGAATGGGGCTTACGCGTGGAGCGGCCCAAAGAGGAAACAGGGGCTTACGCGTGGTTAGCGGCCCTTGGTGCTGGGGATTACTCCAGGGTGGAGGCCCATGGTGCGACAAAGCACAGTAGGAAAGGGACTACACTAGCCTTGGCAGGGGGGAAGTATGGAGGTTCATGGGTGAAACCTTCCGTAAGAGAGTCTAGGGGCTTACACTCTGAGTCAGCCCTTCCCCCATGGACAAACTCCACTCCAACAAGGATGATCTCATTCCATATGAGGAAGATTCCATTACCGTGGAGACGAGAGGCGTAAAAAATGTCCGAGCTGGGGGGGCCCTGCGTGCGAAGCACGGGGTCGGACCATAGTTTAACATCAAGTGTTAAGGACGAGGTGCTTAGCATTTTAACGTCCTATAGCTTGGACAAGGTGGGTTCACTCCACACCCCTAGGGATTACATGCCCAATGCCCTCTATCCCTTGTGGGAGGGAAGGCATCGGCAAGGCCGTAGTGAAGGGGGGCCACAGGGTGAACCATTGTGGGGTCCATGTTAGCGTGGCTATATGAAGAAGCAATAGTCGTTAGCGTGCCTATGTGGAGAAGCATAAGGCAAAGCAACACAATGGGAAACACCGCCCAAGGTACCTTGAGGTTACTTCGTATGAGCCTGGAAGGCCGTATGGGAAAACAACGCATGGTGCGCATGCTCGGCAGGGGAGACATCAGGTGCCAGCGCGGAAAGGCATCCAAGGGGCGTCAAGGTAAAGGGGTCTTGGGTGTTGCACGCAAAAGGAAGGTTTGCACGAAAAACACTGGGATGGCACGAAATAGGGCCAGAGGGTTGCGTGGATAGGTGATTGCGCACAAGGGGAAATGATCACGCACAAGGGAAGTACCCGGAGGAGGAGGAAAATTCACTTAAGCTAGTAGAGTTGCGCGCAAAGGCGAACCCCGGGGAAAGGTTGCGTGAAAAGGGGGATTACTTGGAAGTCATATTGCGTGAGGGGGGAGTCGAATTGCACGCACGGGAGACGATCCAAATTCCGCAACCCCCAAACCGTCAGGGGTCGCCTTCTATTTATAGGCATCAGCCAGTGCGGAATCCAAGCGGCGCACGAAAGTTTCCACGACGAGAACTGTCGGCGCGCAAAGCTTCACCGCGCAGAACCGGGGTGTGCAAAATTGCGCACACCATCGGCTCACTCATGCGAATCCCAGGAATGCTTCGCACGCACATCCTTATTTCGCGCAAGCCCTCCTTTATTTCGTGTACCACTTCCCGGGCCTCCGGACCAGGCCTCTGATTCCGAATATGACTTCGCTTTTCCATTTCGAAACTTCCTCTAGGAGTTACAGACTTTTTTTTGGCATCTACAAATGCCCCCCCTCAGAATTGGATCGGCGAGATGTCGCAATGGTTGGATTCCATGGGAAATGCCAAAACGCCAGAGCAGGGCCACTCCTAGGCACTTAGCGCGCAAACAACCCACGCGGCGCACAAAATGACGGATTGACACAGAATTTACTTGCCGCGTGGTGCGGAACCCTGGACTCACCTATAAAAAGGGGCTCTGGGTCCCAAATCCGTACCCCAGCTTTTCCGCGTGATAGGATTATAGCTCTCGTGCGCGAAATTGCTCCCGTGGATGCGCGTAAAAACTCTCTGGCAGCGTGGAATTCCTTCCGAATTTTTGCCATCCTTGCATTCCTACTCGGGATATTCCATGCTTAGCGCGCCGATTGCACACCCCTCTCTCGGATTTCACGCCGCCACTTCAGATTTCACGCAGCACTCTCCGATTCCGCGCACTACATCCCAGTTTCGTGCAACTCCCGAGATATTAAAGATGGTCGCAAACCGAGTTGATGAGGGGGAATTCGCCACTCGTAGGACTGAAATGGCAGAGAACGAGGAGGTTTATGGTCCCGAGGTGATCGTTTCCAACAACCTGACCTTGTTCAATCTGCTGAATCTAGCCCAGAAGACATATCCCCTATTTGACAACCTCCCGCTCTGGAATTTTGGCATTCTGGAGGAGGTGCCCCTTCCTGGTTTCGAGTTGGACACACCGTGGTCCTGGGTGACCCAGGAGGATGAGCTTCCTCGCTACAACATCACCAACAAAGGCCATCCTTCCAGGGAAACCAGACATATGGACGTATATGTCCTGAACCTGAGGACCAGGACCATTATCGGGGACGACCCTGTCGCAGAGAATTCTCTGTCCCTCTATGCGAGCACGTTCTGTCAGAGCATCATGGATGACACAAAGGGCTGGCTGAAGGATTGGGACCTGCGGTCTGGGGGTAACATCACCAGCGAGTGGGCCTGGGCGTTCTGGGTTCGCCATACCTACGACCAGTTCGGGGATGAACTGCAGTATATTGGCCTGTTCGAGGTGGTATGGACGTCGTAGTTCCACTTCCACCATCAACCTGATCTCGGGCCGGAGCTATTCACCCGGTGGTCTCCTGATACCAATACATTACACCTTCATCATGGGAAAGTTGGGATCAGTCTCTGGGACGTTCACTGCATCGGAGGTATCCCACTGGAGGGCTACCAATACGATGAGTTCGTTCCTCCAAAGAACACCTGGGAAGACAGGTCACATACGCCCATGCTGAAGTGGCACCTGCTGGAGTTGGCCAAAGAGAGGCTGGGGGTCAAGGACTTCCTGAAGGACATTGCCTACAAGGGCTGGTTCAGCCTGTTCCTTGAGAATGATCCGGCCATCAAGATGCTGGGACAGGGTAAACGGTGCCCAACCGCGGCTCAGAGGAGCAGGGATGGGTCATACTGGAGGACCCTAGAGGCGGGGCAATACCAATCATGGGGCTATCGCATCATCGAGGCCCGGGACCCGAACGTCCGGTATGCTGGGTTCCTTGCCGCCTTCCGGAGCGGGTGGCTCCTTCCGGTGCGGGACACGAGGATGGACATCCGTCCAGCAACACTGGTGATGGCAGGTACCATGGCCGCCAACAAACGGTTCAACTTGGGCGTCCCCGTACTAGCCAATCTGTACGCCATCCTGGGACGCATCTCACGAGGGGGGTCACCTCGGAGAGTATGTGGCCCCTTCAAGATATTCCACGGCTGGGTGGCAGCTCACCTCGGTGGGTAAACTTTCCCAAATGCCATCCGTCCTCCAGGAAATGGCCTGCGACCGTCCTTGCTGAACATCACAGGGGTGGCGCCGATGGCGCTCAATGAGGAGGGTGTGAGAATCCACATCAACAACCACAAAAACTTCCACTTTAGCCCATTCCCCACCCCGGTGGGCCTGATGGTGGACAATGGGAGAGGCTCTATGGAATAGAAGGAATATTTCCAGAGCATTTGAGGCGGGGTGCTCGTGGCTCGGATCGACGAGAAGGTGATCTGAGAGCCTTACGTGCCATCCCAATTTTCCAGGCAGTTAGGGTGCCTCCAACGAATGCCGAAGGAGGTATTCACGGCTGTCTGGCAGGAGAAGAATCCCTGCGTTCTACGCCAGATTTGGTTGATGTTTACCACTTTCGGATCTGGCAATTTCGTTACTCTTCCTCCCATCGGGGTTGATGCTGGCCTAGAAACCGAGTATGCCAAACACTAGACCATCGCGTACCCTGAGGGGCTTTTACGCAAGCGAGTTCGGCAACTCAAGGTTACTCGCATGGAAACTAGGCAATGGGGGAGAAGTCAAGGTGCTGCCGGAAGGGGGGAACTAGGGGTGTGTCAGGAAGCGAGGCCTGCGCAGGCCGAGACTTCAGCAGCGGGAACATCACACAGTGCTTCCGCGACCTCGTTTCCCATGGGGGGGGTCACATGAGGCTACCAGGGAACTGCCTGAAAAGTAGATAAGATACCTTCTCGAACCTTCCCAATATGAAATTTTCCCGGCACTGTGGTCGGCCTGGATGACCCTGTGGCAATCACTTAGCGTTGAAGTCGTCTGGCAGAATATCATGCAAAACGAGATCCAGCTTCCAGAGGTCGGGCTCGTTCGAGTTACCGACCGGGTAAATTTCCATCGGTGACGTGCTTATCTGACGGCCATGGACACATACACGTGCCAAAGGGGTCGGCGTGAGGAGCCACCTTTCCTATTGAAAGTGATGCTCGGCCAGGATCATGATCCGGAAGTGATGCCACCGGGAGAAGGTGACAGTGACGAGGAGTCAGAGGGGGAGGAGGAGACCGAAGAAGACGAAGGTGAAGGAGAAGATGAAGAAGAAGGAGAACCCGAAGATGAGGGGTTGCAAGGGGCGGCCTACCAAGGGAGTCTCCGAGAGAGCGGCAAGATTGTCGACTATGATCTCGACATAACCAAGATACTCGAGGTTTGTCTCTATATTTATTCATTTTCCTTCTTCATGCATTCTCCTTTCCAATTTCCAAACTGTCTCTCTGCCTCACTCAGGAGTGGCTGAGTGTTGGATGGGAATCCCCACTAGGGGAGGGAGGAGAGGAACCGGTGGGACATGATGGGGATCCGACACCCATCATTGAATTAACAAGCGCAGAGGGGTCTCCCATCATGGTGGCTCCTGCAGCGGCCGGGACACTATAGACCGATGCTCTGGACTCCTGTAAGTCTCACGCTTCACTACTGGCACTTGTTATCAAAAGATCCCAACTAATCAGTGTACGACTTGTGCAATGATCTCAACATTGGAGGCTCGTCAGGCTGCAGAGCCCAGGCCGTCTGTGAGCGGACCAGTGGCGGACATACCACCTCATTCAGAACATGCTCCCTACACTGAGTCAACCCTGGAAATTGGTGAGAAGGGGGAAGCGGGCATCAGCGGCGCTGTTCTTGAGGTGAGGCCGGAGGCTGACGGAGGCATCTTCGCTGCTGGGGCGAGAGAGGAAGGTCGCCCGGATGTCGAGGATCCTATTCCTCATGAAGACATCCCTGAGGCAGATCCTGCTACCGATCTGCTGTCTGCCTTCCCTACGTACCAACCCAATGACCATGGGGAGGTAGATGACTCGGACTCAGAGGTAGCAGAGGAGAGACGGATTACACGACACAAAGGGTGGAAGTGTATCCATCACTTTCTCAGACAGCCCCAGTCAGATTGGCTGAGGCAGATGGGATCACTCCAGACCTGGCTACGCTTCCTATGGGCCGGAGGGGCTGACGCTCAGTGCCTTCATCTGACGGTCTGTGATTACATGGTCGAGAAGATACACAAGAGAAGCCAATACACCGACGTTTCCCAGTGTCGGGAAAGATCAGCGAGCACCCGAGCGTTGCTGAGGGCGGAGCAGGAGGTCCGGTACATCGAAGGGTAGGCGTCAGATAAAGAGGCCTTCATTGCAACATGCTCTGAGCTTGTAGAGCCACTGACGGCCCAGCTGGCTGACGCACAGGAACAACTGATGAAGGTGAGTCACCAGATGACCGTACCTAGAACCAATTGGGTGCAGGCACAAGCTAGGATTGGCGAGCTTCACTCTGTGGTGGATGATGAGGAGAGTGTCTTCGAGGAGCTAGAAGCGGTCCTGGAGGCTACCAGCCAAAGGGTAGCAGCGCTGGAAAGGTCGATTCAGCACGCTGATTCTTAAGGGCTTTGTTTTGGCCATCTCATGAACCTCTTGCTTGTACTGATCACCATATCAATCCAATACATGTCCAAATCCATTCATCTTACCCTTGGTTTAATATGCTCAACCATAATTCCAAAATGAATAACAACCCATCACTAAGCTCTTGTGGGTTGCACCCAACGCGAGAAGAAAAGGATACTCGTGTTATCATCTTGTCCAACTATGAGGAATTGACCAAGACTCAGACATCCAAAATTGGTCCTAGATTTCTGAGGAGAAGACCTCATACTGATTGATATATCACCTTCTCAATGTGCTCTGACACACGAGCGGGGCAATGCCGGGGGCATTGAAATCCATCCGAACATAGGATGATGGAAAGGAAAGGTGAATCATGCTACCCTAATTCGGAACACTGTGGAGCACGATGATAGAGGATAAATGTTAACTGTGATGGAAACACAACATCCATATCGTGTTGGCCTAGAGTGGGGGCAATAAACGAGGGCTAACCGCTGCCCATGTTCGCAACACGGGGCCTAACTCAAATATCGCCGGTCAGTTTCCCAGAACGTTGGCCCAGGACAGCAGGCGGACTATAGGTCTATCATCCATATTTCTACAATAGGTGGACCAAAGGTCTATCATACATATTGTGGCAGCAGGAGGACCAAAGTCTATCACCCATACTGTTAGGGCGTCCCGTCAAACATGACCAGTCCTCCGAAACATTGGCCCATGACAGTAGGCGGACCATAGGTCTATCATCCATACTGTTAGGGGGTCCTGTCAAACATGAAAGAGAATGAGGATCCAAATAAAGGGGCACGGAAATCATGGAATGTGGAGTGGTGGTTTGTTCTAACAGAGTCCAACACTCCTGAAATTGCGCCACCGTGGCAGAGGCGCATTAGGCGGATGTACCAACCTCGTCACGGGTCGTCCTAATTTTCAGGAAGGACCTCTCTGGAGAGAGAACTGCCACTTCCCATTACTAATACGGGGCATCCCAAACTTATTCAGGGTAGATGTAACGATTAAACCAATTCCCATGAAGTCAGGCAGAGGGGCCGACAATAAAAAGGGACGGGGTTTGGTAATCCCTGGGGCTGGACCCAAGATGAAATGTCTGGGCATTCTTATGTATCTCATTAGGATGATAATCAAGCCACACGTAGTTCTAGAAGCATAGTTTAACATCATGTTGGACTAAATATAGTTTAACGTCATGTGGGACGGGGGACACATCTCATCTGGGGATAGGCACGACACAACGAGTAACCCGACGTGAATGAGGACATAATCCCGCACCACACCGTACAATCCCACAAGAGAGACTGAGTCGTGGAAATCCAAGAAAAGGATCTTAGTATTTGGTCTTATAACTTGGACCAAAGGAGAAGGGGAATGGGAGACACATGGTAAAGCGATTGCAAAACCCAACATGAGTGTGGGAAAAGGCCTTGCTTACTATGTGCTCCTGGGGACTCGTTTAGGCCGAGAGACCGAACACAAAAAGTTAGGCTGGTCCTGGTGGAAGTTCCAGGTGCTCCTAAATATCTCATAAAGATGAGAATCAAGCCATACGTAGTTCTTGAGAGGTAGCATGGCGCGATATGGCACCTACGCAAAGGACGAAGGAGTCGTGCGGGTCTAGCCCTCGCACCAAAAGAAGAGGCATTTGATATATCTTGTTTGTTCTTGAAGTTAAATGGTTTTTATTTTCTGGGGCGACTGGACTAGGGTATAAATTCCTGGCATCTCTACAATAATCAAGCCATAACAGGCATTGAAAAGAGGCACGGTAATCGACCAATACCTGGCGTGATGTCCCCCATGGGGAGGTCATCACAATGCGGTGCCATTTTTCATCGTACGACCAGGAAGATATCATCACAGTTTAAGGTCTCATGGTAGGACCAACAACACAGTTTAAGGTCATATGGTTTGGACCAACAACATAGTTTAAGGTCATATGGTTTGGACCAACAACACAGTTTAAGGTCGTAAGGCTTGGACCAACACCACAGTTTAAGGTCGTAAGGCTTGGACCAACAACACAGTTTAAGGTCATATGGTTTGGACCACAAACACAGTTTAAGGTCATAAGTCTTAGACCAACAACACAGTTTAAGGTCGTATGGATTGGACCAACAACACAGTTTAAGGTCGTAAGGCTTGGACCAACAACACAGTTTAAGGTCGTAAGGCTTGGACCAGAAGCACAGTTTAAGGTCGTAAGGCTTGGACCAAGAGGAACACGCACGATGCGATAAAGCATACCTGATGCGGGTGAGGGCGTAATACCATACCATCACCGCGCGCGGTTCCGAGAGAGGAGCCTCGGGCCAAAGGGGCCTAAGAGTGTTCAATAATCAGGGGGGTCAGGAGGTGCTAGCGCCGAGTTACGCTGGGCCCGAAACGCAATGTTTTGGCGACTCCTCATTCCCCCTGGGGATGAGGGTCAAGCTGCATGCAACCTGTAAAGAAGAAACCCAAGCACATACTCTTACGCTCAGATCGCAGGATCCCCGAGAGACACCGTTACGCAGCTCGGTCTGTCCGATGTGCGGGGGTGTACTGAGGGTTAGTACAAGGAGTGTCGAGATTCCACCTTGACACGGTGGGGTAGAACACAATGTGAATCATGCAACCAACATTCAAGGCCCGATGAAGCCGGTGTGATGACTGAGGATTACTACTGACCACGTTCGCAACACAACATCCTGTCACGTTAGCCTAGAAGTAGGGGCAAACAAATGAGTATCAACCGCTGACCAAATTCACAACACGGGATTTGTATCAATTTGTCGCCCAAAACCCTTGGGGGCGTTGGCCCGTGACGGTAGGAGAGCCCTCGGGTGTTGTATCCAGGCCATTCTTGGGGGTCCCTCCGGGTGTGGAGGATGGTAGGGCCCAAATTAAGGGGAACATGAAGCTTGAAAAGTGGACGAAAACTTGTCTAAGTCGAATATAACACTCTAGGTCCTAGACCAGAGTACTCTGAACACATTAGCAGACCACTGGAGAGGGTCGAAGGGCTTAGTCTGAGAGTGGCCAAAAGATGGTGGATTCCCAAGGGAAGGGAAGACCAAAAGACCGAGGCAACCAAGAGATCGTGGGATCTCTTAAGAGACGGGGCTGGAGCTGAAATCTAATTGTTTAGGCAGTCCTACGTATCCCATAAAGATGGGAATCAAGCCACACATATTTCTAGAGACGCAGTTTAACATCATGTTGGATGAAATACAGATCTTAGTTTTAGGTCTTAGAACTTGGACCAAGGAGCCCAGATGTAGGGAAAAGTGGAGTTTAAGGTCATGCTGGACCAGGAGCAGTTTAAGGTCATGCGGGACCACAGGAGGATCTTAGTTTTAGGTCTTAGAGCTCGGACCCTGGTGCAGTTTAAGGTCGTGCGGGACCGGGTGCAGTTTAAGGTCATGCGGGACCGTACAGTTTAAGGTCATGTAGGACCACAGGAGGCTTAGGAAAAGTGCTGCTTGAGGAACCTGGCGTTGGTGGGAGGAGTTATGCGCTCACCATCCATAGTCACCAGGGAATACGCGCCATTGGGATAGACCTTATGGACAATAAAAGGCCCCACCCATTTGGGCTCCAACTTGGGTGGTTTCCTGCCGGGAATCATTGGCGCTCTGAGAGCCAGCACCAGGTCACCTTGCAGGAAGGAGCATAGGAGAACCTTCTTATTGAAAGCTCGAGCCATCCTGCTCTGATGCCTTTCCAAGTTATGTAAAGCGCAAATCCTACTTTCGTCCAGCGCTTCCAATTCGGCTAGAAGGATTTCAGAAACTCTATCCGGTGCTTGCTGGTCGTAGACCACCATGCGTAATGAGGGAAATTGGATCTTGATGGGCAGGACGACCTCAGCTCCGTATACCAGGGAATACGGAGTCACCTGGGTGGAGTTACGAGTCGTCATCCTATAATTTTAGAGGGCGTTGGGGAGCTTTTCCGGCCAAATTTTCTTGTTATGACCAACCATATTTTACAGAATGTTAGGGAGGGTTTTGTTAAACGCCTCAATCTATCCATTCACCTGCGCATGGTAGTGGGAGGTGTGGTTAGAGCGAATGTTGTACTTAGCGTACAATTTCTTCAGCTCAGCTGCTCGGAAGTTGGTTCCGTTATCCGTGAGGATAGCGTGAGGTACTCCAAATAGATATATCATATTGGAGCTCACAAAGTCAACGATAGAACATGCCTTGACTTCCCTGAGCAGGATTGCCTCTGCCCACTTTGAGAAGAAATCCGCAGCGGTTAAGATGAACCGACACTGGTGGGCTGTCTCCGGTGGGTATGGACCTATGAAATCCAACCCCCAGACTGCAAAGGGACAAGAATACTTGGTAGTATGGAGAGGCTCCGGTGGCCGATGCACAAAGTTAGCATGAACTTGGAATGCATGACACCTCTTGGCATACTCGATGAAATCGTAGATCATGGAGGGCCAGAAGTATTCCAGCCTCCGAATCTGGTGGGACAACTTTGACCCAGCCTGGTGGGCGCCACAGGAACCAGCGTGCACTTCTTGCATGACCTATGGGATCTTGACTCCTTGAAGACAACAGAGGAGAACACCATCAAATCCGCGCCTATAAAGGAGATGCTCAAGGCTGGGACCTCTTTGAAGGGTGAACTGTGGCGTGCGACGTCGGATTCGTTCTCGCTCAGCTCGGTCCGGTGGAAGATTTCCATGATGGAGATATTCAACCAAGGGTGTCCTCCAGTCCAGAACTGTCTCGATTACCGCGCCTGAAGACCTCGGGGATCCTGACGTAGGGGCACTAGCAGTGAGATGGTTCACTCGCGGGCCACGATAGCCCTCTAGAATAACAGGAGAAATGACTCTCCGGTGTCCCACATGGATGATTAGGTCATCATATTCGGGCTCCGCAAGTGATGCGACCAGGCTGGCCAAAGCATCTGCTCGACTATTCTGCGACCGGGGAATGTGAATGACCTCTGGACAAGAGGGTAACTTAGCCATTAGACGGAGGGTGCACTCTATCAATGGCACGAGTTCTGGATTTCTGACAGCATAGTCACCATTGACCTACTTGATGACTAGCTCGGAGTCCCCTTTTACATACAGATGGGGTACGTCAATCTCGAGAGCCAACTCGAGGCCATTAATGAGGGCATGATACTCTGCCTCATTGTTGGTACAGCCTTCTGACAACAGGAATGAATACGGAAGAATGGATTACTCCGGGGTGATGAAGACGATACCCATGCCCACTCTGTTAAGCCTAGGATCATTGAGACTTCTACCGGTGGGGCTTCGGGAGGCACCATCAAAGTGCATCTGCCAACATGGGATGGCGTGATCGACTGAGAGGATTTCCTTATCAGGAAATCCTAGATCCAGTGGCTGGTCCGCGGAGATTGGGTGGGCAGCTAAGAAGTTTGCCAATGCCTGTCCTTTGACAGCCTTCTGAGGTATGAACCTGATGTCGAACTGCTATAGGATCACCTCCCATCGCACCAATCGGCCTGTCAACATAGGTCGGTTTAAGATGTATTTCAACAGGTCTAACCGAGAGACCAGTTGTACCTCATGGTGCTGCAAGTAGTGCCGCAATTTCTGCATGGAAAATACGAGCGCCAGGTAGCTCTTCTCGATGGGAGAATATTTAATTTCCGCATCGAGGAGCATGCAGCTGAGGTAGTAGAGGCTATTCTTCATTCCCTCATTGTTCTTCTGGGCAAGAAGTGCGCTGAGGGATTGCTCTAGGGCGGTCACGTAAAGGACCAGTGGCTTTCCGGAAATGGGTGGCATCAAGACCGGAGGTTGAAGCAGATACTACTTGATTTATTCAAAAGATATCTGACACTCTTCGTCCCATTCGTATGTGGCTCCCTTCTTCATGAGCCGGGAAAAGGGCTTACACTTGCCGTCCAGATTCATGATGAATCGGCGTATATAGGCTAAGTGGCCTTGAAGGCCTCTCAGCTCCCAAATATTACTCGAGGGAGTCATCTGACTAATGTCCTTGATCTTCTATGGGTCGATCTCGATTCCTCGATACCTAACAATGAAGCCAAGAAACTTTCCGGAGGTTACCTCGAAGGAACACTTCAACGGGTTCATCTTCAAGTGGCAATAATGGAGGAAGCCAAACACTTTCTCAAGATCTTTGAGATGGTCCTGGTGATGATGAGACTTAACCACCAGTTTGTCCATGTAGCACTCCACCAGCGTCCCGAGAATCGGCTTGAATATGCGGTGCATGGCCCGTTGATAGGTGGCACCTACATTCTTTAGGCCGAAGGGCATAACCTGGCAGCAGAAAGTACCCTGGGGGGCCCTGAAGGTAGTGAACTCTTCATCCTTGGGGGCCATCTGGATCTGGTTGTACCCGGAGTAACCATCCATGAAGGAGAGGGCTTGGAACCCGATCGTGGCATCGATCAACAACTCTGTCACGAGAAGGGGAAAATCATCCTTCAGACAGTGGCGATTGAGATCGCGGAAGTCGATACAGACCCTGATCTGTCCGTTATTCTTCCTGACTGGCACAATGTTGGCTAGCCACCTGGGGTACTGGAATTCCTTGACGAAGTTTTCCTTGATGAGCTTATCAACTTCGGCCTCAACCATGGCACCGTGAGAGGGGTGCATCTTTCTGGGAGGCTGCTTGAACCCGCGATGGTTTTCTGGAAGGCCAAGGCGGTGGACGGCTACCTGGGGATCTAGTCCTGGAATCTCATCATAACTCCAGGAAAACACATCATGGTGCTGTCTAAGGAAGTCTATGTACCGTTTCCGTTCCTCGGGGGGAATAGCGGCGCTGACCAATGTGGGTCTCGGGTCCGCCTCGCTACTAAGTTTCACCTGCACTAACTCGTCGAACGTGGTGGGGAAGCCCTCCTAAAAGGTAGGAGGAGCCTCTTCCATGTCCTCTTATCCGCTTGTGTAAGGATCATCCATGAAGGGAGCCGTTTCGGGGCTGCCAGACCTTGATGGGAAGCTGGTGCTGGCTTGGGCGGCAGAGGTCCCCACGTCAGGGGACCCATGCACTGTGGAGACCATGGTGACAAAGGCGGTTGATCCAATCCCATTTGGCCTTCGGCCCAAGGGGCCACGCTTTATGACATCAAAGAAGTAGTGGCGTGTTGGCTTGAGATGATTGATTCCGGCCCGGAAAAACAGACACGTATGACGTACTGTCGTTTCCATGAGCCCAATATCTCGATATCGTACAGGGGTAGGAGGCTCGGGGATCACCTGAGCCTGGCTGGTTTAAGAGTATGAGGTGATTTCCCACCGTTTCTTGGACCTAGAAATATGCCTTCCTCTGGTACCCGAGACAACAAAGCACTGCCCCATGTCGGGGGTCGTGGCCTCCAACCAATGAATTGGGAAGACATATGCGTCGTCCAAACCGGCCTAGGGACCACTCGCGACAGTGGCGGGCTTGACCTCACCTGCCAGGATCTGCTCATCCTTACTCTTGTAATAGTCAGTGTCCAGATAACGGGCTTCAAAAGATGAAAAAGGAGACACATCTCCTTGGAGTATGCCCACTCGACCCTTAAGGGATTATTTGAGGCACTGGTGATATGATGAGGGGACCGCTGCGTGAAGGTGGAGCCACAGACTGCCCATCAATGCGTTGTAGGCGGTGTCCTGAGAGACAACCATGAATTCGGTATTGGCAATTAGGCTGCCGAACTGGGTCTTCAGAAGAATATTGCCGAGTGGAGTTTGCTCGGTCCTAACATGCCCCTAGATCCTGAGGTCGGAGGGAGTTAAATTATCCCCAGACAACCCTAGTTTCCGCACTGTCCGAGTTGGGATTAGGTTAATCCCAGAACCTGTTTCAACAAGCCAGTGGCGAACTTCCACGCCATTGAACTGGCCGATGATGTACAATGGGCGAATGTGCCCCTGTATGGGAAGGTCTTCATCTTCAACGGAAAATGTGATAACTGCTTGACATTCGGCATCCTCAATCACCTCAGTGTGGAAGGCTTCTGTGGCCTCCACCTCTGTCTCAAACTGGAGGGGGCTCCTTAGAGCCTCGACGAGCACCTCGTGCATTTCAGACGACAGGAGGAGGGCCTCAAGGATAGAAAGCCTTGCAGGAATGCCGACCAGGTGCTTCAAAACATCATACTTTCGAGCCAAATGCGAGCTTCTGCTTACAGGAGGCCGCTTTGTAATTGGAGGCATGACGGGCCCTGCCGGTGGGACCGGTGAATGAATGGTACTAGGCATGTCTCGCTGTTCACTAGTCGAAGCCCGAGAGGTGGCTGCCGCGTTAGGACCAGAAGGCTGTAGTTGGCCGGTGGAAGGGCAGGGCTGGTTGCAACACAGATGAGGTGGTCTCGCCTGATCCAGCAACACAAACGGTGGTGGAGGCGAACCTGTCGACACCGGGTGAGGGGGCCACGTGCGCTGATCTCTATATCGGGCCCGCTGCCTAGTCTTAGTAGCATGCACGACTTTACTGGAGGTGAGAATTGCCGTGCCCTGGCGATTCACGTAGCCATGGCTCCACCGACGTTGGCGACGACTAGGGACATTGGGTAGGTCCACCTGGCGTTCGTCATCGTCGGGAGTCAAAAAGGAATTTACCAACTCTACGGTGTTGACCGAAGCGTACCCCGAGCTTTCACTCGAGGAGTCATCCACTACCAGATGGAGTCTCAGAGGGATCCCCATATCTGGGGGCATAAAATCGCCAAGCGTGTGGGAAGATGACGACACTAGCAGGGCGCATTCTTTCTTCTTACGCCACCACTTGCTCTTCTGGGAAGAGATAGGCTGAGACGATGATGCCAAAGCGGTGCTCACAGATTCTGAGGGCTCTGGCTAACTCAGGCAGGCACGGATGATTCCATGGGCACGAGAAACCGTCCTGTGGGCCATCCAGTCATTATACTTCTGAGAACCATGGTCGGAAACCTGTTCCCACTCATCATCATTGTCACTACTGCCATCTAGTCTCACGAAGACACCTGCCACCTACGCCAGGGCTGTGCCCAACCTGACTATGTTGTTGTCAATCTGGTCTTGGAGCCAGTCCTTGAAAACATAGCATTGCTGGATGGTGTGTCCTAGGATCCGGTGATAAGGGCAGTAGTTAGGGTGATCAGTGAGACGCGCCTCTTCTGGATTCCGGCACTCAAGAAGCCGCACGATCCTCTGCTCCAAGGCACTACAGAAATAACCGGGGACCTGGGCCTCGTCAAACGAGTAAGTCTGATTCCTTCTATCTGGAAAGGGGGCTCTTGGAGGATGACCTTGACCAGGGGCCAGAGGAGCATGCCGAGGAGGCGGAGCCTGATTATCTCGCCTGGGTGGTGGCAGTGCGTTACGCAGAGGCGCCTGCAGATTTTGAGGCTGTCGCTGCTGGGCCGGAGGCTGTGCTCGTGGGGGTGGACCCCTATGAGGGTGCTGAGATGGCCTTACTGGTAGAAAATCTAGCTATCTGGGGGCCTCTATCTGGGCTACGGTAGCGGGCTCGGCTCTGGTGGCTCTCTTTGTAGGGATTATAGGAGGCAGCGGGCGTGCCTGACTGGCCTATTGCAGGGCTTCTTCGAGGCGTTGAGACTTGTCTGAGAAATCCCAGAACCCTCCAGGGTAATTCTGAGTGATCAGAGAAGGAACCAACTCTGCCTTGACATTCCCTACACACATTTTCAGTAATTTCTCCTGAGTTAGTGGCATGTCAAGGGAGTACGTGAGCCCCTTCCACCGGGTGACGAAGTCCACGACCCGCTCATCAGGCCTTTGTTTGCACCTGAAGAGGTCTGCAATGTTCGTCTTCCGGGTTGTGGAATTGAACTGGTAGAGGAATTAATGGCGAAGGTCCTCCCAGCTAGTCACAGATCCAACAGGGAGCTGGATGTACCAGACGAATACTGGTCCTTCCAGTGTCTGAACGAAGAAATGGATCTTGGCAGCCTCCTACTGCACCGGAGTCCCTAACATAGGCCCGCACCTTGAGTTAAAGTGGGACAGGTGTTGTGGCGGGTCTCTGGTCCCGTTAAAGGGGGTGAAAGTGGGGTTCCCAAATCTTGGCGGGGCCGACATATCATCCAACCATGATGGGTATGGCTTGTCGTCCGGTGGGATTTCCGCCTGCCGAGTTTTCATGGCCTACAAGCGGGCAATGAGTACTTCCATCAGATCGTCCGGATGCAGATTCCTTTCCTGACAGGGATCTCTAACCACAAGTGCATTGCCGGGCTCTCCAATCCGGTAGTCAAGCTCAGCAGCTCGCGGAGCGGCTGGCAGAGCGACTCTCTGGGCAGCGGGAGGAAACCAAGCATGGTCCCCTAGGTGATCTCGCCGCTCAAGAGGGTTCGGAGAGACGTATCGCACCCTCTTGCCATGGGCACCGGCCTCTCCCCTGTCGGCGAACGCGACATGGTCGTGGTTACCCGGGGGAATCTCGGTAATGGGTGGGTGCTCCTGCCCCTGCTGTCCTGGCCTAGGATTACCGTAGTCAGGCCGCCGCTCTGCAATGCGTTCGTCCAAAAGCTCATCAACCAGCCTCTTTTTCTTAGCAAGCTGTTGGTGTAGCATGGCCTTCTCAGAGTCTTCCTCTACCTTCTGCACCGAGGCAGATGGGTCGGCGAGTTTGACTACCCCAACATGCTCTTTACCCTTAATGATGTTTCGGCTCAGTGTCAGTGCCTCAGTGGGTGTGGGGAGACCTAGGAGGCTCCTCTGGTGGCGAGTAATCCTCCCAGACGGGTCCAGTGGAGGCTTTTCCTCAGGGGGTGAGTCCCCATTGGGGATCTCCACACGGTTTCCCTCATCTGAAAGGTCAGCCATGTTGACCTCCACTGCCTTTGGCGACATTCCATCAGGGCCACCCGGTGAATCGAGTTGTCGGCAGATCGTACAGAAAAGAAGGGCATCGTACTTCCCCCATCCGCGGATGTGCGCATGGGGGATGGCTTCCTCGATAACCTTGAGGAGTACTTGAAAACTCTGAATGCATTGTTGTTGGAGGGCCCTGCGGTGGTCAAACAACTCGGGGTGCCGAACCGCAGGGAGCGCTTCTAGGTCGACCCGATGACACTGCTCACTGATATCCTTGAGATGTGCTTGAATCCCAGAATAAGGAGCTACCTGATGGCGAAGACGGGAGTGAGTCACCCGAAGAGTCTGGCGGAAACATTCAAACTCTCCCGGGGTGAGCGACTCTGGCATATCAAAATTCGATCCTGTGACCGGCCAAAACTTCTCGGGGAAGTGGCCCGCTGCGAGGACGGTCCAGAAGCCCCACGACTCCGGTTTGGGGTCCGGACCTTGCTGCCCCATCTCATCAACCGAGAATGGCCTGGGAGATAGCAACAGCACCGAGGCAGGTCGCCAGGCCGGTGGGCTGGCCGGCGGGGAATATGACGAATAGGCCGATTGGCCGCCGATCCCTGAGTCGTCTCCCAAGGGTTTCAGTACCCTAGCTACCACGTCGCGATAGGATGAGCCAGTGAATGGGCATCCTGTCATAGCATCGGTGCTTTCCGAGGGTGTGTCACCTTGAGACTCTTCCATCGGTCCCCAGAAAAGTTTCCCACCCTCCCTGACTGAGGTGGAAGGCACTTCCGGGGAGGCCAGTGATAACTGCGAGTTTGAACCCTGGGGGTACGCCAAGTCCTCATCCTCCTGGATATAGCTTCGGAGGGAGGAGGGAATCATACGAATCTCACATTCGGGGAGTATGATACTGACGCGCCGCATCCCCATCCTTACCCTCGACTCAAAGCATTGGGGGGAAGGTTCCACCGTCAAGTCGTACTCCGCCTCAGAGTCTGAGAACCGGACTGGTCTAATTTCCGTCCGGACTCCCCTAACATTCCTCCTACGGCGACGACGCCCCACCTTACTCCCCCTAGGTGGCTCCTCAGTGTAAGGATGATTTCCGTCAAGGAGTCCGCTAGCCGCAATAATGCTGGGGCAGAGGGGACTGAAGGCCGGGTTGTGGGAAGCACCGGGACAGATGTCAAAAGGGACATGGGGAGGACCTCCATGTGAGTGAGCGACTGGATACGCAACGACTCCATACTCGCGGCTAGCGGCAGTGGGAGTGACCTCATACCCAGTGCAATGGGCGCTGGAAAGAGTCATACCCGGAGCGTAGCTATCACGATGAAGCCTTTGGCTTTCTAGATCAGTGGAACAGAATGAGCCTTAATGGTGGGTGGCACTACCGCGGATTGGTCCACAGTGGCCATTGCCTGTGCCCGCGACCGGGGGAGTCGACCCAACCTACCTGTAGGGAGGTCGGGGCCTCGATCCCAGTCGGGCATGTGACTGCCCCTGCTCAACGTGTGTGGGGGTCTGGTAGCAGGAGTCAGTAGTGGCTCGGGCCATAGTGGTTGCTGACGTTGGTGCCCTAGGACGGGCATTCTATTCCGCTCGCGCCCGACGCTGGCGTCAGTTCAGATGGGTTGGAGCCGGTGGTGCGGGCACAAAGATTGCCTGGTCCTCAGCCCGGGGAGCCAGGCGATGACGTCGACGCAGCCTGGCGGGGGTTCTTGCCATTAACCCCTAGGACGGGTCTCTGATCGGGCGGACCCGGACATCCCCCACCTCATTGGCGTAGGGGACAGATGTGTCAAGGCGCTCCGGGGATAGGCTCCTGAAGCGGTTGAATGTCCGACTGGGGAGCGGTGGCTCCCTGCGCGGCCCTCATGGGCAATGACGATAGTGAGGCACAACTTCCTCTAGATCCAAACGGGCCACGCCCCTGGTGGGGATGATCCCTTCCTCTTCGTACCTATGAACCAAGTCGCTGATCAAAATTCACTGGATGATTTTTGATGGGGAGAGGGGGAGTGAGCGCCCGACAGTCGTGGCAATCAGAGCCGGGGTGACTGTGGAAAAGGCGAGACCTCACGGGGTAGCCGCGTCGGTACTACCCCTGCCCCTGCACCGGTGGGCAGGTGGTGATCGAGCTCCGGATGCAGTGATCTGATTCCTAGAAGTAGGGAGATGAACCCATTAGTACTAACAGGAAAAGAAATCGATAACCAATATCCCAAGGTCATTCCGCCTCCCATGGTCGGCGAGAGGGATCCATGCTGACGATGCCACAGAACGGAGTGCTCAACATCCTGACTTCCTCATCCCCTGGCAGGTTTTACGTCCCGATGATAGGTACCCGGACCTGGTGACATGATAATCTTCCGACACCCCGAACACTACCTGTCTCCATATTGAGGAGAAGAGATTCACGTCAGGTTCACCATTTTCTGTTTCCGACAATTTTACGCCGGGGCACGCACGTGTGTCTGTCACGCATGGGAGGACGCACGACTTGTTGCCCTGCATCCCACTTTCCAAAGGCGGGCGACATTCGTTCCTTATTCAGGGACGTCTGCTCCTTGATCGAAACTAGGATGATGGGATTTTGGTTCTTCCTTCTGTGGATTCCTCCTTGGAGCTCATCACCTAGTCCGGGTCACCCTCATAGATTTAAGACGGGTTCTTGAAGCTCATTCCCAGCGCCATATCAGCATGGACGCTAGTTAATTACGCTGCTTCCATCGAGACACTCCAAGGGGTCTTTTCAGGGAAGCAACCTTCGGTGAGGAGAATGGTCACGTTGGGTTGTCGTTGGCATGTCTTGACGCTGGGGATCGACATGTATGTCTTCTGTCCCTTATCACAGGGCTTCTCGAGGGCGCGGAAGCCCGAGACATCCCACATCGAACGCGGTGAATTATGTACCCTCTGAGGTTTTCCTCAGCTTCCCATGTTTAACACGGGGTATGCCTCAAGTTTAGCATCTTCCAGAGACAGATCGGACTGATCGAAACACTGATAGTGGATCATATTGAAGGGCCCCCCTAGGGGGAACACCGATGTTGGGTCCAGCACGTGGGCGGCTTCCCGGATACCATGGAGTGGGATGGGGTGGCATGATCTCAGCGGGATGTGGTGGCCCAGGTAAGGATCAGAAGGGATGGAGTGACGGGATTGAACCTTGTGGAGGCTTCCTATGTATTCCCATGGCAGGAAATCAATGTCTGCATAGTTTGGTGATACGGTGGGACACCTGAAGAGGCGACCTATGAGAATGGACGCATGGATTGGATCCTGGAGGAAGTAAGATCTCCGAGCTAGGGCATGATCTTCCCAAGGCACTTGGGCTTGAGGGGGGAAGTCAGGATGAGATGTTGGTGTGAGGCATGGGGATTATGCTCTGAGACAGCCTATGAGGGGGAATACAGTTTAACGTCATGCGGGACGAGATAAATTTTAACGTCATGCGGGACGAGGGCATACAATTTAACATCATGCGGGATGAGGGATCTGGGGATTATTCTCTGAGGTGGCCCATGGTGGACATGGGGGTTACGCTCTGAGGCGGCCCATGGTGGTCGGGGAACCGACGTGGAGAGGTCAGAATGACCGGGTGGTGGTCTTGAACCTCATGGAGGCTTCCTACGTACCATGCTTTAGCACAGATCAAAGTCTACATAGTTCGCTGGTATGGGGCTTACGCTCTGAGGTAGCCCATAGGAGGATGTCATGGTCGATGCACGCTCTAAGCCCACGTGAGTCATGCTCGGTGTGAGAAACAAGAGGCAGCAGGGACTAGATGATCACGTCGCGAAGGGTGCGTCTGTGAGAAGCAGAATGGGGCTTACGCGTGGAGCGGCCCAAAGAGGAAACAGGGGCTTACGCGTGGTTAGTGGACCTTGGTGCCGGGGCTTACTCCAGGGTGGAGGCCCATGGTGTGACAAAGAACAGTGGGAAAGGGACTCCACTAGCCTTGGCAGGGGGAATTATGGAGGTGCATGGGTGAAACCTTCCGTAAGATAGGCTAGGGGCTTACGCTCTGAGGCAGCCCTTCCCCCGTGGACAAACGCCACTCCGGCAAGGAGGATCTCATTACATGTGAGGAAGATTCCATTCCCATGGAGACGAGAGGCGTACAAAATGTCCGAGCTGGGGGGGCCCTGTGTGGGAAGCATGGGGTCAGACCATAGTTTAACGTCATGTGTTAAGGACGAGGTGCTTATTAGTTTAACGTCCTGCAGCTTGGACGAGGTGGGTTCACTCCACACCCCTAGGGCTTACATGCCCAATGCCCTCTACCCCTTGTGGGAGGGAAGGCATCGACAAGTCCGTAGTGAAGGGGGGCCGCAGGGCGAACCATTGAGGGGTCCACGTTAGCGTGGCTATGCGAAGAAGCAATAGCCGTTAGCGTGCTTATGCGGAGAAGCATAAGGCAAAGCAACGCAATGGGAAACACTGCCCAAGGGACCTTGAGGTTACTTCGTACGAGCCTGGAAGGCCGTACGGGAAAACAACTCATGGCGCGTATGCTCGGTAGGGGAGACATCGGGTGCTGGCATGGAAAGGCAGCCAAGGGGCGTCAAGGTAAAGGGGTCACAGGTGTTGCACGCAAAAGGAAGGTTTGCACGCAAAACACTGGGATAGCGCGCAATAGGGCCAGAGGATTGCATGGATAGGTTATTGCGTGCAAGGTATTGTGCGCATGGAAGGGGATTGCGCACAAGGGGTAATGATCGCGCGCAAGGGAAGTAACCAGAGGAGGATGCAAATTCACTTAATCCAGTGGAGTTGCGCGCAAAGGCGAACCACGGGGACAGGTTTCACAAAAAGGGAGATTACCTGGAAGTCATATTGTGCACGGGGGGAGTCAAATTGCACGCACAGGAGCAAATCCGAATTCTGCAACCCCCAAACCGTCAGGGGTCACCTCTTATTTATAGGCATCAGCCGGTGTGGAATCCCGGTGGCGCACGAAAGTTTCCGCGACGAGAACCATCAGAGCGCAAAGCTTCACCGCACGGAACCGGGTAGCGCAAAATTGCGTGCACCATCGGCTCGCTCACGTGAATCCCGGGAATGCTTCGCGCACACATCCTTATTTCACGAAGCCCTCATTTATTTCGCGCACCACTTCCCTAGCCTCCGGACCGGGCCTCTGATTCCGAATATGACTTCGCTTTGCCATTTCAAAACTTCCTCTAGGAGTTACAAACTTTTTTTCGGCGTCTACAACATCATTTATACCAACATACATAATAAAAACAACATTATATTCCATTATATTTCTCTCTAGTCAATTTTGAAAACAAATTATTTAGGTAGTGGTTAATAAGATTCACTAGGAAAGATCCATTTTGATCTTAAAGTATCTTTCATTATGATATATAGACCTTATGAATGATAATTTAAATTAATATTAATTTTATGATGAATAAACATACCACCCATATTATAAATATGGATTCAATATTGTTAGATAGGGTTTGTACTTAGTTAAAAACACATTATGGGAATTTTGAGATGATTCTTAAGAGTACCAATGATATGTGACCTTGGTTTCACACTAAATATGAAATGAAAAATTTGTGAAACTCCTTTAAACTAGGGATTATGAAACCAAAAGTAGCCTAAAATATCAAAAATCTGGTAACCAATAGGGATGAGATAGATGGAACCTTGTAAATGTTCATGGACATCATGACCATGTTAAGGAGGTGGATAATTTTTAGACTAATGGACTATAATCTATTATACCTCATGAGACAAAATATTTTAATTGACCATAATTTATTTTCCTATTTGTGATCAAACAACCCATTCTCCCCATAATTCATCCAAAAAATCATATATATTTTGAACCACCACATTCTACCAAGGAGAAAAATAAATATGATAGGTCTAGTTCCATATATGGACTGGATTGAAATGAAAAATAGTGGTCTTAAATTATTTTTTCTATCAATTGAGAACTAATTTCCCATTTTATATTATATCTAAGACTATTGATGTAAGTGTTGGTTGGAATATTTTTGATAAAAAATTGTTTCCATTTTGATTATCTTGAGTCTCAATGTTCTATTTTGTTTATTTACCATAATCTAGTATCAAAATATCATTGATCTATCATATAAATTTGTTTATAATTTAATTTATGATTCATTTTCTCAATTATTACATGATATAATTTATTATTATCCCTTTACTATCATATTTAACTATTTATGATATTATATTAATCCTATGATTTAAAATATAGTGATGATATTGTTTTTCATCACTTTTGTCCTCATAGTTATAAGTAGAATATTTTTTATTATCAAAAGGGGAAAGATTTATAAGTATTTTTAATCATTATATTAATTCATCTTCATCCTTGAATTATCTTTAAAAAAAATTTATAATAAAAAATAGAATATTATTGGTAAAATTCCATTAATTTTTTATTTTGATAATTCAAAAATCTTGTTTATACTTTTTTGAATGAAATTATTTTAAGCGAATTATGGATTTAAAATATACATACTCTAGTCTACAGTGTATAAGATGTCAAGTGTCAGAATAGGTGATCATGATGATAATTATAGTATGTATCATTAAACAACTCATGTCTCAAAAAATACTAAGTGTAATTTATAGATAATTTTTGTAGACCATGTTGTTCAAAGAATGTTTCTATGCACATTATTTGTAATTTTTGATAAAACATTCATGGTTGATTTGGAAATTAAAACAATGAGACCATAGTGTTTTAATTATATAAATATAAATCACTTTATTACATTTTTAATCTCAAGGGATTCCATGTAGTATAATTTAAATGGCCATGAGTGATATTACAATGTATCATAATTTTTTTAAATGATTGAACATTTCATTATATTTATGAAATACTATCATGAAGTTTATCTAGAAGGGTTTTGTAAAGTTTTTAGAAAATGTTTATAAATAATTGGTCTTATGTAATGATTTATAATATTATTAAGTATTTAAATTTATTATTTCCTTAAAAACCAAAGGAGTTTTGAAAAAATGGTTTTGCATGATTTCACAACCAATTAAGTTTTATCTATTTATTTTAAATTTCATAAAGACATTATAAATAATTTTATGAGAGTGGAAATGATGAAATAATTTAATAAACATTCATTATCTCTTATTTGAGTTCAATTTTTTTGACGAAAAATGAGTTTATAATGTTCTAAATATGTTTTAGAGTGGTTTTTTTAGGATTAGATGTCATGACCCATCCCCCGGGGCCCATGCCATGACTACCCCAAGACCGCCTCCTATAAGATAAGAGTAAGTGACTAGCGCCAAGTAGGAATATCTCACAAGTGGGAGTGATTTTCCCAAGTACCTATACACATGTACCCGCCCCCAAGAAAAAGTGATGAAACCAGAAACACTGAGCAGACAGTACAAACTGAAAGCAAAGGGGGCCAATATACAAGACTAAAAAAGAAAAGTACAAGCTTCTGGAATCCATATGCCGAATAACCTACTTGAAGGTTAGGTATATAAGAATTTAGAAGTTGCTAAAGTGAACCTAGTCTGTCAGGTCTCCCTCCAAGCACCACCAAGCCCCGACCCACCAAGGACTCTGTTAAAGTTGTCGATCATCTGCACAAGACATGACACGTGCAGACGAAGCCCGTGTAGGGGTGAGTAAAACAATACTCTATAATGATCCCAAACCAAAAAGGAAAGACCACAAAGGATATCACACATGAAGTATAGTCACTAAGGAAGGTACACATGAATTACAATCACTAAGGATGGTACACTAAGTACAAACACCAAGGGAGGTACACACAACGTATGATAAGTAAACCACTAAGGTAAGTACACCTAGTACGATCACTAAGGAAGGTACACAAAAAGTACACTAAGTCCACCACTAAGGTAAGTACACCAAGTATGATAAGTACACTACCAATGTAATTATTCCAAGTATGCTCACTATGGAAGGTACACACAAGTATGCTAAGTACACCACTAAGGTAAGTACACCAAGTACGGTCACTAAGTACACCACTAAGATAAGTACACCAAGTACAATAACTAAGTACACCACTAAGGTAAGTACACAATGTACAATCACTGAGGAAGGTACACACAAGTACGCTAAGTACTCCAATAAGGTAGTGCACCTAGTACGATAACTAAGTAAGGTACACACAAGTACGAAAAGTACACCACTAAGGTAAGCACACCATGTGCGATCACTAAGGAAGGTACACACAAGTAAGCTAAGTACTCCACTAAGGTAGTACACCAAGTAGGGTCACTAAGTAGGGTATACACAAGTATGCTAAGTACACCACTAAGGAATTACACATGAAATGAAGTTAGCTCACATAGGTATAAATCTAATTTATGTAAAGCAATACTATCATACATAGTCATAGAACATCCAGTACTGTTGAGTCACTTAGACCCACTGAATCATCTAGAACCACTAAGTCACCTAGACCCACTGATTCACCTAGACCCACTGAGTCTCTTAGACTCACTAAGTCACCTTAGATGCATAGTCATAATCTTCTCATCATAGCCAGCCACATGATTCTTATTTGTAGTGTGCTTGTTCTAGGAGAACTTACTCCTCCAGTCAAAGGTCTTAAGTCAACTTCTACGAAAACCTACTTAGAGTATATCCAAAGGACAACCTCATCACGAAGGTCCCAATGCCGCAAATAGATCGTCAATCAGACATAAAATTTAGAAGACAAGATCCTTTTAGTAAAAAGGGGCCGGTTGGGTCTGGGCCCGGTCTGAACTGACCCGTCGGGTCGACCTGGACTGCTGGGCCCTGCCTCGATCGGCTAGTCTAGGCCCGCTACACCGACTTGGACCAAGGCCAGCCAGCCTTCCAAGCCTTGTCCGCTAGAGTGGGCAGGTGTGGTGCACCTGGTATGCGGCGGGTGCCACATCCCACCTGTGGCCATTGCCGTGGGTCTCCTTCACTGTCCAGATGGATCGTGTCCTCCATCCGCATGACGCGAACTGCATTCCAAGGATCGTCTTCGGCTGCCTGTCAGTGGCCCCTTATCACCACCCACAAGAGATGCCATGGGTTTATTCTTCCACCATGACCTGATGTCGGTGCATTCCACCTTCTACATGCGAATTCCAGTGCCGGCGCACTGGCAGGTTCTTCTACGGGACACCATACTCACTTCGGTGGCCCATTTTCAGATTTGAGAGTACCGCTGCGATCCCTGGGATGCCACCTCCACTATCGTGTGCTCTGAGCTGTTTCGACATTGATTTGAGGGTCATAGCACATTCAGAACCTCCCAAAAAGATTCTGACACAACCCACGGGGGTTTGTTAGTGAAGAACACAAGGAGAGAGAGGGGGATCACAAAGAACACCCAAAGAAATGAACATCAACCTTGTTCATTTGATAGTCGTTCATCGCATTAGAAAAAGGGAATACATTCGAACAATCACTAAGATATAGTCCCCTTTATTTAATCCCCACATGAAAATTTCCATCCCACATGAAGGACCAATCCATGGGTCTACTTATTAGTGATTTGATCAAAATTTGTCATTTAGAAAAAAAGAATGGGGGATTATAAAAACCAAACAGAAAGAAAAAACCCCTACTTGGGATTGGATCATATGTTGTTGTGGATTCATTGGCGTTGACGATCCGCTGAAGAGCGATCCTGATATATGACTCCATCGT
The DNA here is from genome assembly GCA_963277665.1 of Viscum album. NCBI lineage: Eukaryota > Viridiplantae > Streptophyta > Magnoliopsida > Santalales > Viscaceae > Viscum > Viscum album. The sequence goes on along the minus strand of OY728159.1, from coordinate 18,091,540 downwards.
CATTGGAAATATCCTTTGAAGAGGAGTGGGTGTTTTCTATAATTGGTGATTCATTGTTTTCTAACACTATTCCTCCAGAGCCCCAAAGAAATCTCTAGGATCGTCCCATGATCCCATATCCTTTTCAGGATATCAATCAGAGAAACATGATTCAGCATTGCTGTTATGCTGAGTCATAGCATCATTATGATGTGTTTATTTAAGAAGTGTAATGAATGCTTAGTCTTGGAATCACAACATCATTACATCACCACTTAATGTCAAAATAATTTTTTTGTTAAATATTTTAATGATGTTCACGTCCAGAAAACTAACTTTCTCTATCAACCTGTGCCGATCGAGGTTAGGTCTCACCTAAAAAAAATAAGCCATTAAAAACTCAATGGTGGTCTCATATTTTTAATCCAACTCACCATTCATAAGTTATAAGGATTTAAATTATAAATTAATTTTATTTAATAATTTTATTTATGGTTTTTCCATTTTCGGGTTTTCTCAAAGGAGACTCGCACTGACTAAAGTTAAGTCACGACTAGGGTAAACCCTCCATCTTGAACACAATGGTGTCCTCAGATTTTAGATTCGGGAACCTTTCTGAGAGTTATTACACTTTTTAAAAATGGTCATCTACCTACACTATTTAAAATCATAACATTTTTCGACGGATCATTCCAGGCACTTCAGGCCTCAGAATCGCACATCGTCTCAGCACCTCGTCTCGTAATTTTCCAAATAATTTTTTAAAAATAGTATCTGGAAAATTTGAGTCAATAAAATATTTACACCTTAAGGATTTATGTCCCTAAAAGCCAGACCAAGGGATATCCAAAAATTTGAGTTTATGAGCATGAACATGAGCCCCCCACTCTCATGTGATATTCCAGAGATTCTCATGCTACCACCGGGCACACACTAAAGGAATCGACTACCCACATAGGGTCCTCTCCTACCGATCCTAAATCTCCATGAATAGGATAAAAAGAGTGCATCCTAATTAGAAACTATCATCTATGAGATTCTAGGAAGTCGAGTTATATCCTATAAGTAGAGGAATACCAATCTCTCTACTAAACTCTTCTCTCAAAAAGATGATAAGTGTTCGACTTAGTAAGTCCGTCAATGATCACCCAGTTGGTATCATGTCCCATAGAAATATGTGATAAACCCATCAAGAAGTCCATCGATATCCTATCCCATTCCCTTCCTGACTTCCCAGTGAATAAAATTAAAAACCTTTCCAAGCATAGGGGCTCAACACGATGAGTTAACAAACCACGAAACATATTCAAACAAGTGCTCTAATTTTATATCAACAGGAATATCAACTTCAACCTATTACTTCATTCATGGTTTCCTCCCCGACACCCAAATGCATATCCCGATGAATATCGCCACTCCAGGTGTCCAATACTACCACAAAGAACCAGGCCTCCCTACCCCACATATCACAAAAACCCTGCAATCTTAGCTATCCCTGGCTCACGTTACACCAGAAGTAGGCAGAAACAAACTTAGAAACTGGGCTCTTGATCCCAAAGTAAGGAATTTATCCTCCCTACACAAAATGTGGCTCCATGAATCGAGGTGTTTAACCATTCAACATAGATAAGAAACTATAAATTCATGAACCAAGGATAACTGTATCGAGGAAAACTGCTCTGATGCCTCATTCTGTAACTAAGAACATGATCTCTTGTAAAGAGAATCTACTACTAAGTTCCCCTTACCAAGAGTATGGACAATTTTAAAGTCATAGTCCTGGAGGAATCTTTTCCAACGCCTCTATATCAACCTCCACTATATCCATTATGACTAAACCACCATCAAAGGGAATTGAGGACTCATAACATCCACTGAACTGGGAGTTGGGCTAGCCAATTGATTAGTAATCGGCCACACCCTCATATGTGGGAGTCTATCCTGTACTGCCTTGGTTTCCTTTTCACTAAGAAGAAAACCTCATTCCACTACTACAAACACATTACACTCTTCACCTAAAATATTCAATTTGAGCATGAACCAAGGATAACTAGTACATGACAAGAATAACATAATAAGGCCTTGATGTCACTACCAAGAGATCCCAACCATAACTCTTGCCTTTAAGAGTTGGGTAACACTATCGGTACCAGTGTGTGATTATTGGATCTCATCCTGTAGTATTCTCCAAATGTGAGGATCGATCCCACAATCCAATTTGAATCTCGGAGCCCCAAGCAAGGTCCGTGTCAAGAAAGGAATGATTAGAACCTGTGTCTATCAATATGGATGTTTTAATAGAATAGACATGGTTTTCACCCAGAATCATTTCTAGAACCCCTGGGTAATATACCTCGACCGCATGTAGTTTTCCCCTCCCCTATCCCCCAGCTCCCAGAGCCCGGTGTGGACCACCTGGGGTAGTGGTGGTAACATGTAGAAATGTCTACCACATCCTTCTACTTTCCTAGATCCTCTTCAATTCCAATTGTCCTATGGATCTATCCTCTACTTCATTCCCATTGATAAAAAATTACCAATTGGGTTTTATCATCCAAGGGTCTCTCAAAGACAATGGTTTTTTATAGCACCCTACCATAGGTAGGAGTGAATAGAGGGATGAATCTAGCTCAGACCTCAATAAGCACACTATGCTCAAATGTATGAGCCCCCAAATCACTGAATGTTTATCTTATCCCTCGAGTACCTGGGAAGGTTGATATGCCTTTATGAATAGTCAGATACTAACACGTCATCCTGTCGAAGCTGTAAAAGCCTCTAGACATGCATAACCCTTATCTTATAAGGGGATAACTCTTATATAAAAAGGTTCTCAAAATACATCCACAGAAGAGTCTCCGCATCATAAGAATGGGTAACCAATCCCACTATTACCCTGCTGATCCAAAAATAAGGCTCACTACTAGGATCACAATCTGATCTGCTGGTGTCCTGAATAGAAGAAAAAATTGGATCATCGCCTCGGGCCAATCATCGGCGGCTTGTGTATTGGGATCACCTCGGAACCTGAGGGGTCTCTATCGATGAAACTCGTAAAGCGTACTCAGCCAGCGTATCTCATATGTTGGTACTACAGGTACCATGAGATACTCCACAAGTGTTGGTATAGCTGGTGCACCACCTTAAGATGCTATATCTGGTACAAATCCCTGTACTGATGTCTCGCTACTAGGTGGATCATCCTCATGATCACACAATGGAATCCTGGTTGGCTGTCTGCATGGAAGCATCTTGGAGTAAAATATAATGTACCATAGTCAAAAGAGTATACATATGTGAGCTGACTCTGACTCAAGAAGTACATGAGAACACATTCAATTACTACATAATGTATGCAACCAATGTTTTCATGAACTGAGTTGAAAAGAAGAACTCAACATCCTGGTGTATAGATATATCGACTGCCACACCAACACTGGGCTACCTATCCAAAATTCTGAACTTGAAACACTTAGCACTGTTTCTCCAAAATAGAAATTTGCAGACTTTTGATCCTTATGGGAGAACCAACCCCCTCCGATACAACTCTGTCACATCCCATCCCTTGGGGCCTGTGATGTGACTACCCCAAGCTCTCCTCCCATAGGACAGGGGCTGGTGACTAGCGTCGTATAGGAATATCCCACAAGTGGGAGGTATTTTCCCAAGTACTTGTACACACACACCCGCCAACAAGAAAAAGTGTTGAAACTGGAAACACTGATCAGATAGTACAAATGAAAAGTAAAGGGGGGGATAGTATAAGATCCAAAAAAAAGAAAAGTACAATCTCATGGAATCTATATTTCAAATACCCTACCTAAAGGATAGGTATATAAGCTTTTAGAAGTATCTGAAGTGCACCTCATCTATCAGGTCTCCCTCCAAGCACCACCAAGCCCCGACCCACGAAGGACTCCATCAAAGCTGTCGATAGTCTGCACAAGACACGACATGTACGAGAGAAGCCCGTGAAGGGGTGAGTAAAACAGTACTAGGTAAAGACTCGAAAACATAAAGGTAAGACCACAAAGGAAAGTACACCTAGTATGGTCAATAAGGAAGGTACACACCAAGCACTTTAAGTACACCACTAAGGTAAGTACACCAAGTACTCTAAGTACACCACTAAGTTAAGTAGACCAATTTACGGTCACTAAGGAAGGTACACACAAGTACGCTAAGTACATCACTAATGTAAGTACACCAAGTACGGTCACTAAGTACACCACTAAGGTAAGTACACCATGTACAATCACTAAGTACACCACTAAGGTAAGTACACCATGTACGGTTAGTAAGTACACCACTTAAGTAAGTAAACCAAGTACGGTTACTAAGGAAGGTATACACAAGTACGCTAAGTACACCACTAAGGTAGTACACCAAGTATGGTTAGTAATTAAGGTACACACAAGTACACTAAGTACACCACTAAGGTATGTACACCAATTACAATCATTAATTAAGGTAAAAAAAAGTAAGAAAAGTAAACCACTAAGGTTGTACACCAAGTACAATCACTAAGAAAGGTACACACAAGTACACTAAGTACACCACTAAGGTAGTACACACGAAATGTAGTCAGATCACACAGGTATAAATCTAAAGTATGTAATCCAAGACTATCAGACATAGTCATAGAACATCTAGTACCACTGAGTCACTAAGACCCGCTGAATCATCTAGACCCGCTGATTCACCTAGACCCGCTGAGTCACGTAGACCCACTGAGTCACAAAGACCCGCTCAGTCACCTAGACATACTGAGTCACCTAGACCCACTAAGTATCATGGACCTGATGAGTCACCTAGACCCACTAGTCACTTACACCCATTGAGTCACTTAGACCCATTGATTTACTTAGACCCGCTGAGTCACTTAGACTCATATTCATAGTCCTATCATCATAGACATCCACTTGATTCACGTTTGTAGAGATCTTGTTCTGATAAAACTTACTCCCCAAGTCAAAGGTTGTAATTCACATTCCAAAAACCCACTTAGAAAATATCAAAAGGCCCGCCTCATCGCGAGGGTCTCAACTCCATAAATGTCTCTTAAATAGGATGTACAATTTAGAATATATGAGCCTTTTAGTAAAAAGGGGTTGGTGGTGTCTGGGTTGGGTCAGACCCCACCGAACCAACCTGAACTGACTTGATCAGACCGACCCGACCCAGCCGAACCGACCTGACCCGACTCGACCGACCCGACCCGACCTAACCTGGGTCCTACCAACCTAACCCGGGTTCTGCCGACCCGACCCAACCCATGTCCTGCCGACCCGACCGGACCTGGGTCCTTCTGACCCAACCCATTGGGTTGACCCTACTTGGACCAAGGCATCGACCTGGCCTGGTGCGTTGGCCCCCCTAAACCAGCTAGGCTCGGCCCGCGGCGTCAGCCCGACCTAAGGCTGGCCTGCCTGCCAAGCCCAACCCCATGGAGAAGGCTTGTGTGGTCCACCCGGGATGCATAAGGCACCGCCTCCCCCCTGCAGTCTAGTTGGACCATGGCCTCCATCTAGAAGATGCGGCCTACCTGTTGCATCTGCCGCAGCTCACCACCAGCCGCCTCCAGCATCCAGCGTGGCTCGCCGTCGGCTGCCCCTAATTACCACTGGTGGAAGATGTCACATTTTTCTTCTGCCATTGCGGTGTGCCCCCTCTCCCACACGATCACTTCCATGTGCCACCACCGACACTGGTGATCCTACAGGTTCTTTTGGGGGCCACTGGACTCAATCTGTTGGTCCGTTTTCTGATCTGGGAGTACCACTATGATCTCTGTGTCGTTTCCTCCACTTTTGTGTGCTCCAAGCCATTTATCCATTGATCTGGGAGTCTGACCACATTTAGAACCTCCTAGAAAGAGTCTGACACAACCACAAGGGTTCATAGACAAAGAACACATGGAGTGAGAGAGGGATCATTAAGAACACCCAAAGCAATGAATATCGACCTTATTTGTTTGACCTACATTATTTGCATTAGAAAATGGGAAGATATTCGAACAATAACTAATATAAAATCCCCTTTCATTAATCCCTGCATAAAAATTCCCATCCCACATGAACAATCGATCCACGGTTCAACTAGTTAGTGAGTTGATCCACATTTGTTATTTAGAAAAGAAGAATGGGGGATTAAGGAAATCACACAGAAAGTGTAATGTCCCGGACCTCTCCGTCCCATTCCTTTTTCAAAAATAAGGTCATGAAGTGTTCTGAAGGGTAAAATGGACTTTTCCCACACTTTACAGAATTTTGTAAGTACATGCCGTGTAGTGTGAGTACACACCGTGTACCACCTTGACGAGTATACCCAATGTTGAAGGCCGTGTCCTTGCCATGTGAATGGAATGGGTACATTCTGTGTACCCCATACTACATGCCATGTATTCCCTCCCTGAGTACACGTTACCCTCAAACAGTGTGTTGACCAGTCAACGGCCGTGTGCCATGTTGGAGTCGTGTCCTTGCCGTGTGAAATAAATGAGTACACGCCATGTATCCAATACTACACACCGTGTAGTCCCTCCCCGCGTACGAGTTACCTTCAAGCCATGTGTTGACCAGTCAACGGCCGCGTTCCGCGTTGAAGGCCGTGTTGGAAGCCGCGTGGTTACCGTGTGAAATGGCCGAGTACATGCCGTGTACCATAAAGTATATGCCGTGTACTTTTGATTTTATCGCCTATAAAAGAAGGGGTCCCCTCCTCCTTTTCAACTCACCCCTCTCCTCCCCATTCCTCTGAGCAGAGCTCTCCCAAGAGACTTGAAGGCTCCTTTTCTTTCATAACTTCTTCGTCCAAGCTCCGATTTACGATCCGTCAGTGGCCACGGGATCGTAACGACGGGGTGGAACTTCTGAGCTTGGATCCGTTGTCTTTACTTCAGACTTTACTTTCCAACTTCCACCTGAGGAGGTTTTTCCGGGACTTGACAGAAGTAATGGACGCCGAAGGACGTCTACTAAAGTTGATCTGGGGGAGCGTTGTGATCAGAACCTATTGAGGTAGGGATCTTACCTTCATCTCTCTAAATTGTGCATCATGCGGGGTGGGTGTCCTCTTGTTTACGTGAAATAAATTTGAACTGGTTTAATAAAGATAATAAATGGCTTATATAATGGGGATGAGAAGTTTGTGAATAAAGTTACATTATTTATATCCTGTGATATTATGTTGTGAATTGAATGAGCTTCTACCCACTGAAAATCATGGTTATTGGGGGCCTTTTCTTACGCAATTAAACATTTCCCTCTCCTTCTGGATTTTTATTATGGATGAAAATTTTATTGAATGTTGAAATTGGTTAATCATGTAAAGTTGACTGATTAAATACCTGGAACCCTTGTGTGATCACCCCGGTTGAAAAAACTGAAATAATAAACATCTGGGTGCTGGTTAGGGTTTGTTTATGTGAAAGGGGGTGTTTTGTGGGTTGTTTTGGATCAGGTGAGTAGCGGGGCTGTGCTTGGCTTGGTTGTGGGTTGGTGTGAATGTTATGTTAGTGATGGGAAGTGGGGATGTGATAAATGGTATCAAGGGGTGATGATGTACGAGTTTCAGTGTGTTTGTGGTTATGGTGGTTGGCAGTGGGGCTGCAGGGATGGGTTTGAATGTGAAAGAACTATGGGTTGTGAATAATAAATAAAAGTGGAAGAGTTAATGAATGGTGGGGCATGGTAATGTAACGAAAATAATAATTAAAGGGGTTGGTTGGTTAATAAGAAGGGACTTGTTTGTGTTGCTTATGTTTTCCAAACTTGATTTGTGGATGGAAGGGATATGTTTTATGAACTCTTGATCCAATTCGGTTGTTGATACTTTCCCGATAGTTAAGAAACTGATAACTAAAGCTATTGAAACATGAAAACATTAAATGGGGTTTTGGGATTGTTTGTTGTATGCATGCTTCGTAGTAGCATTGCCGAGGCACATGCTCAGTTCTCTATTTAGAAGCCATAGGTTGGGATGAGTGTTTGGTATATATATATCTGTATCTTTGTGTTTTGACGCACCCCACCCATGTTGAAAACTTAGTGCCGAACACTCCTATTTCATGGGAAAGGGTGTTTTTCTATAGTTACTAGCTCCTTCCTTTTCCTTCTTCCCTAGGATGTGATGGCTTGAGGCTACCTTACACCTAAGACCCTTCAGGTAGGTTTCGATTGGGGTGTTTTTAGCCCAAGACTCTTCGGGCAGGTTTTACTCTTTCCCAAGAATATTCAGGATGAGGCCCAGGTGTGTGTGGGCGGGATACGTGGTTGTGAGGCCCAGGTGTGTGCGGGCGGGATACGTGGTTGTGAGGCCCAGGTGTGTGCGGGCGGGATACGTGGTTGTGAGGCCCAAGTGTGTGTGGGTGGGATGTGTGGTTTGTGAGGCCCAGGTGTGTGCGGGAGGGGAGATTGTGGCAACGTCAGGACGTTCGGCGTTAGGAAGAGCAGCTAACTAATGAGAAATGGTGTGGGGTACCCAATACTCTCGTTCTTATATACTACTACTACCTGTTGTGATTGTGTTTTTGGTGAGTGTGGCTGGTGAGGTTGGGTGGATAGATTTTCCTGCTAGGTTTCTTCTGTTGTTATCACAGGACATTAGGATGTCTCCCCACTTGTGCACAAGAGATTTATGTTTCCCTACTGAGTATACTTGTATGTTCACCCTACGTTTACTTTCAGGTTTCCAGGAGGACTACCAGGGTCATGAAGGACCCTACTAGTCGGGATAGTTGGAGTTGTTGCAGTTGCTGTACACCTATTTCTTTCGGTATTGTACTTTTGATATTTATTTTACTTGTACCTTGTTTCAGAACTATTTAAACATGCATGTGGGATTGGTTTGGGTTTATTTATATACACTTGTTCTTTTCCTTTTTTGTGGTTGACTTGTCCTATTTCCCGATCTTAAAAAATAAAAAGGGTAATGCCTCCCATATTTGTGAAAACTCATTCACTTGGTTCTAGTCACCACCCTGGGGCCAACTGGAGGCGGGACTCGGGGGTTATTACCTCCCTTTCACCATCACCAGCTCAGGAGGGGCATCTTTGATGGGAGGGGGTCATGACAGAATGGTATCAGAGGTGATGGATGAGAGATAGGATGGAGTCTGGAGTTAGGGACTATGAGGATTGCATGGGATGGTAGGGCAACAGTGTTGGTTAATCTTGGTGCGTGACATAGGCCAGGGAGAACCGGCTAGGACACGGGATTTTGGGGCCCCCTGTGATCCGATGCAAGGACTCTGAACCTACCGAACGACCAAGCGAGACTACATTGATTGCAGGGTAGAGACCCTAGGGAAGGTACATGCATCATCATGATTGTTTTTTACTTGATTTCGGTGTTCTAGGAAAGAAATTGAAATAAAAATGATAAAATAAAACCTTGAGAAATTTCCTTGATACTTGGGCTTAGGTGTTATTTGTTTACCATACAACTATAGAACCTGGACGACAATAGAGAGGAAAAGGAGTGTGACACGGACAGTTGCATGCAACAGAAGCGACAACCCAAGCCAGGACAGAGATTGAGAGAGATGTTTTCGGTTTTACTTAAATTCTCTCGTTTATGCTTTGTTTAAATTCAGGAGCATCACACTCCTTTGTTGAAACTCATTCTCACCCATGCTTTTGTCCTGAAACTTGTTTTTCACGAGTCTATAATGCTAAGTTGTTTCCCTCTTTCCTTTAAATGTGTGTGAAGAGTCCTAACATGTGGGGAGAGGAGGACCTGATCCCTAATCGAGACACATTAATGTGGATGTGATTAAACCCGTGCAGGCGAGTCAGTGCTGCCTAAAGCGGATAATATCTCGACATGGGAGAATGAATTCCTCAAGCCATGTGTTCAGGAAATTTATTGTTGTTTTGTAAGGTGTTGGGGGTAGTGTATGTTTGTAAAATCCTAATATATGGAAGTGGGAAGGCCCAATCCATAATCAAGACGCGTTAATGCGGATGCAATTAAACCCGTGCAGGTGAGTCAGTGCCGCCTAAAGCGGATAATATCTTGACATAGGAGAGGGAATTCCTAACACCTATGATTAGGGTTGTTGGTTGGGTTCCTGTTATAACAAGAACCCTAAGAGGTATCTTTTTGGGTTCCTCTGGGTTGGTTTTTAAATTCTTGGGGATGAGAATGTTTTAAGAGGTATCTGATGTAATGGCCCAGACCTCTCCGACCCATTCCTTTGTCAAAAAGAAGGTCACGAAGTGTTCTGGAGGGTAAAATGGAATTTTACCACACTTTCCAGAATTTTGTAAGTACACGCCGTGTAGTGTGAGTACACGCCGTGTACCACCTTTATAGGTATACCCCATGTTGAAGGCCGTGTCCTTGCCATGTGAAAGGAATGGGTACACACCATGTACCCCATACTACACGACGTGTATTCCCTCCCCACGTACGCGTTATCCTCAAACCGTGTGTTGACCAGTCAATGAACATGTGCCATGTTGGAGTCGTGTCCTTGCCGTGTGAAATAAATGAATACACGTCGTTTATCCAATACTACACGCCGTGTAGTCCCTCCCCGCGTACGTGTTACCTTCAAGCAGTGTGTTTACCAGTCAACGGCCGCGTTCCGCGTTGAAGGTCATGTTGGAAGCCGCGTGGTGACTGTGTGAAATGGCCGAGTACACGCCATGTACCATAAAGTACACGCCGTGTACTTTTTATTTTCTCGCCTATAAAAGGAGGGGTCCCCTCTTCCTTTTCAACTCACCCCTCTCCTCCCCATTCCTCTGAACAGAGCTCTCCCAAGAGACTTGAAGGCTCCTTTTCTTCCATAACTTCTTCATCCAAGGTCCGATTTATGATCCGTCAGCGGCCACGGGATCGTAATGACGAGGCGGAACTTCTGAGCTTGGATCCGTTGTCTTTCCTTCGGCCTTTCTTTTCCAACTTCCACCCAAGGAGGTGTTTCCGGGACTCGACAGAAGTAACGGACGCCAACAAACATCTTCTAAAGTTGATCCCGGGGAGCATTGTGATCAGAACCTGTTGAGGTAAGGATCTTACCTTCGTCTCTCTAAATTGTGCATCATACGGGGTGGGTGTCCTCTTGTTTACATGAAACACATTTGACCTGGTTTAATAAAGATAATAACTGGATTATATAACGGGGATGGGATGTTTGTGAATAAAGTTACATTATTTATATTCTGTGATATTATGTTGTGAATTGAATGAGCTTCTGCCTACTAAAAATCATGGTCATTGGGGGCCTTTGCTTACACAATTAAACGTTTCCCTCTCCTTCTAGATTTTTCTTATGGATGAAAATGTTATTAAATGTGGAAATTGGTTAATCACGTAAAGTTGACTGATTAAATACCTGGAACCCTTGTGTGATCACCCCGGTTGAACAAACTGAAATAATAAACATGTGGGTGCTTGTTAGGGTTTGTTTATGTGAAAGGGGGTGTTTTGTGGGTTGTTGTGGATCAGGTGAGTAGTGGGCCTGCAGTTGGCTTGGTTGTGGGTTGGTGTGAATTCTATGTTTGTGATGGGCAGTGGGGCTGCGATAAATGGTATCAAGGGGTGATGATATACGAGTTTCGGTGTGTTTGTGGTCATGGTGGTTGGTAGCGGGGCTGCAGGGATGGGTTTAAAGTGAAAGAACTATGGGTTGTGAATAATAAATTGAAGTGGAAGAGTTAATGAATGGTGGGGCATGGTAATGGAATGAGAATAATAATTAATGAGGTTGGTTGGTTAATAAGAAGGGACCTGTTTGTGTTGCTTATGTTTTCCTAACTTGATTTATGGATGGCAGGGATATGTTTTATAAATTCTTGATCCAATTTGGTTGTTGATACTTTCCCGATAGTTAATAAACTGATAACTAAAGATGTTGAAACATGAAAACATTAAATGGGGTTTTGGGATTTTTTGTTGTATGCATGCTTCGTAGTAGTAGTGCCGAGGAACATGCTCAGTTCTCTGTTTAGAAGCCATAGGTTGGGCTGAGTGTTTGGTATATATATATATATCTGTATCTTTGTGTTTTTACACACCCCAACCATGTTGAGCACTTAGTTCCGAACACTCCCATTTCATGGGAGAGGGTGTTTTCCCATAGTTACTAGCTCCTTCTTGCTCCTTCTTACCTAGGATGTGATGGCTTGAGGCGACCTTACACCTAAGAACCTTCAGGTAGGTTTCGATTGGGGTGGTTTTAGCCCAATAATCTTCGGGAAGGTTTTACTGTTTCCCAAGAATCATCAGGATGAGGCCCAGGTGTGTGCAGGCGAGATACGTGGTTGTGAGGCCCAGGTGTGTGCGGGCGGGATGTGTGGTTTGTGAGGCCCAGGTGTGTGTGGGCGGGGAGAGTGTGGCAGCGTCAGGATGTTCACTGTTAGGAAGAGTATCTAACTAATGGGAAATGGTGTGGGCTACCCAATACTCTTGTTCTTATATACTACTACTACCTGTTGTGATTGTGTTTTTGGTGAGTGTGGCTGGTGAGGTTGGGTGGATAGATTTCCCTGCTAGGTTTCTTCTGTTGTTCTCACGGGACATTAGGATGTCTTCCCACCTGTGCATGAGAGCTTTAGGTTTACCTAATGAGTATACTTGTATGCTCACCCTACATTTATGTTCAGGTTTCCAGGAGGACTACCAGGGCTGTGCAGGACCCTACTAGTTGGGACAGTTGGAGTTGTTGCAGGTGCTGTACACTTGTTTCTTTTGGTACTGTACTTTTGAGCTTTATTTTAATTGTACCTTGTTTCAGAACTATTTAAACATGCATGTGGGATTGGTTTGGGTTTATTTCTATACACTTGTTCTTTTCCTTTTTTGTGTTTGACTTGTCCTATTTCCCGATCTTATATAATAAAAAGGGTAATGCCTCCCATATTTGTGAAAACTCATACCTTTGGTGCTATTCGCCACCCCGGGGCCTACTGGAGGTGGGACTCGAGGGCCATTATCTCCCTATCACCATCGCCAGCTCCGGAGGGGAATCTTTGGTGGGAGGGGGTCGTGATAGAAAGAATAAAACCCATACGTGGGTTTAGATCATCTACTGTTGTGGATTCATTGGCGTTGACGATCTTCTAAAGATTGATCCTGATATGCACCTCCATCATCATTGGTGTGATCTTTTGAGGAGGAGGGGTGTTCACTGTCATTGGTGATTCATCGTTTTCCACCACTATTCCTCCAGAGCCTCATTGAATCTCCAGGATCATCCCATAGTCCTGTATCCTTGTCAGGATATTAATTGGAGAAACGTGATTCAACATTGCTGTTACGCTGAGTTGAAGCATCGTTACACTATGTTTATTTAAGAAATGTAATGGATTCTTAGTCATAACATCACAACATCATTGCATCGCTATGTAACATTAATATAAAATATTTTTATAAAATATTTTAAAGACATTCACATCCAAAAACTAACTTTCTCTCTCGAGGTTATGCCCCTCCTAACGAAAACATCCCATTACGAACTCAAAAGTTCTATCATATTTTAATCCGAATAACCATTGATGAGTTATAAAGATTTGAAAAATAAAATAATTTTATTTAATAATTTTATTTATGGTTATGCCATTTTGATTTTTCTCACTAGATACTCACGCCGACTAAAGTTAAGTCATGCCTAGGGTTAAACCGCCAACATGAACGCAACGCTGCCCTCATATTTCTAATCCAAGAACCCATTTGAGAGTAATTCCACTTTTTTAGGAAAACTGGTCACACACTCTATTTAAAAACTTAACATTTTTTGATGGGTCATTCCAGGCACTCTGGGCCTCAGAATCACACACCGTCTTAGCGCCTGGTCTCGTAATTTTATCAAGAATTTTCTAAAAATAGTATCGGTAAAATTAGAGTTGTTATATTAGAATTAATTTATATAATTTATATATATTTTAATTTTTTTCTTTAAAATGGTGATAATTTGACAAACGCATGGGTAGAGTTTGACTATGTATAACAAAAAAGATATATTGTGAAATGGTTAGGAGTTGGCCATGTAAAATAAAACAAGTAATTATTAAAGGGTTTAAATTTGAACATGATGAAAAAAGGATGTAATCATAATGGATTTAGAGTTTTCCCTGTATAATAAATATATATATCATGAATGGATGTGTCCAACTATATAGTTCAACCATGAGATCTTGAAGAAACACAAAGTGACAGTGAGTTTTTTATGTTATCATAAATTTTATATAACATAGAAAATGATATTGTAATATCAATAAGACACTATAATAATTTTTTGGTATTTTTTAATATTATATACAGATACCTTAAGAATTTGTAGTTTATATTTCAAAATAATGATGTGTTATTGGAAAGTATTGACTAAATACCATTTTTATGATTCTTTATCAAAGATGATTTAGATTTAAATTAATATTTATTATTTTCATATTATGGTAAAATAAATGAATATATATTTGGTGTTTTAATAACATATAAAAAATATATTGTGAAAATAGTCTAGAATATATTTTTGATGATATATACGGTTGAATTTTAAAGGATGTTTTACCAATAATTATGAAAAATTCAATATGGATATTTCGTTTCCATATCTTCTGGTCAATGATGATATATATTATTCAGGATGGTTTACAACTATATTTTATAAAAATAAATATATACTTTTTTGGGTTTGTTGATGATTATTAAAAGTGATGTTTTAATATATTATTTTTAGGGAATTCCATTAATTCAAATAATTGGAAAAAAACTACAATATATTTAAAATTATAAATTATAATAATTTAGAGGAATATGAGAATGAATTACTAAATGTGTATGATTATTATCTTAGAGAGATTTTATTTTAATCATTAATAACTGTAGGCTCATTAAATGGAACTCATTGAGAGAATTTCAATCCTAGTATAATCTGATTTCTCAGAACATAGTCCTAGAACACTAAACAAGACAATAAATATATATTATCATTATTTTTGTAATATTTTAATGAATAAACATGTTTTTTTCATTTTTTAAACTTTCATTATAAATTTTGTTACGAAGAAGGTATTTGATGTAAATTTGAAATTATTGATTAAAACTTTTGAAGTAAATTTTATTAAAATTTGTGATGTTTTTTTCTATAGATGCATAAGTAAAGTTTAATCTTATATGAGTTTCAGTCATTTAGATCTATTCAAGGGTGTTTGGTGGATCATAATGTAATGGATGATGTGATTATAGAAAATTAGAGTGCAGTTAGATGTTTTAAGTATAATTTAAATTAATTTTAATAAAACATTAAATGCGGTTAAGAAAAAAAATTCCATATTTATATATCAAAAAAGAGTTGTGAATTATGTGTGAAAAAAGTTGTTTTGGTGATCATAGTTTTTATAAAATTGTTAAACTCTTCCTTGATACCACATGAAATCAAACCATGAAAATTTTTGATAATTTTCTTAGTTTATTAAGATAATGAACATGGTTTAAGATGAAACAAATATGTTTTTATTACATATTGAAAATGTATGGGATTTGGTCGTGGTTTTAATATGAATAAATAAAATGAGAGATGACCACGAAGTGGTTTGTCTATTAGGGACATTATTTATCTGTAGAGGTCATAGTTATTAATCAATGCGATAAAGGTGATCATGATTCACATGGAGAAGGAAAAAAAAGAAGAAAAAACCCATGGTGTTTCTAATATTTTAGATGTTTTCATGTTTGAAGAATTAGTTCAAAGGAGTTGGTGTAATTGAAGAAAAAAATGCCACAATATTCCTTACCACACTGTGATTTTTAGTGAATTATAGATTTAAGTACTAGATGAAATTAAGTTGGTGTGGCTTGATTCGTGACTTATAGGATTAATCCAACTTCACCCTAAACCCCAATTAATTACTTCAAAGGTGATCTAAAGGTATAATTTAATCTAAATGATGAAATAAAAGTGGGTTTTAATGGTAATTTTAAGGGATATTATCTTTATTGAATTTGAATTTCAAATTAAAAGAAAGATATGATGTTAGAGGAAAAGACAACGTATTTCACTAGATTGATAGAGAAAGAGGATAGAAATAAAATTAAGAGTATGAAAAATATATCTATATAAGAATCAGATGAATATTTTTTATAATTAAAATTTTTATTGAAGTATGAATATGTGGTAATAAACAATTTAATGCTTACTCTGAACATGTTGAGGATTAATTTTTTTTTGTGAAATTTTCTATCATTTTTTCATTTCAGTTGGTAATCAAAGACATATCTACACATAAATATATCTTAGATAAAATATTATTATTACATTTTGAAGTCTAAGATATTTTCTTGTTTATTAAATATCAAAATTTCAGAGATTCAATAGGAAGAAAAAATGGTACTCTATTGATAATAGATATGTTATTCTTATTAGCTATTAAAGTATTTATTTTCTATACTATTAGATAAATATCTTTTATTTTTATGGGAACACATTATAATTATAAGGATGTATTTTTACATATTATTTCAATGATAAAACAAACTCATTGTCACCATTTGATGATACTTGTGGATTATATGGAAACTTATGATACCATGCCATGACACTGATGATTAATTTTTTTTGAAAGGTGAATGGTGTATATCAATTTTTTCCTTGTGGTTAATAGGTTAAGTATGATATTTCATGGAATTTAACTATTTACGTTACAAAAATTTAGTGTTAAATAATTTTTTTATATGATTTCTTGATTTTTACTTGTCTTAATTAGCGATGGAAGTTTATTTTTGAGCAATCATAAAAAAATTCTACCAATGATTTCCCCTAATCATTTAATAATTAATATTTGACCTCATGATAATTGGTATAATAATATTTTTTAGGTTTTCCTTCTAATACATTAATATAGTTTAAAGTTTACATTACAATAAAAAATTTATATCTATCATTGATCATTCTAATTTAGTGAATAGAAAAATGTGTTCCTATATTTAATGAGAAAAATTACATTTTTTGAAAAGATAGAATGATTCCATATTTATTATTATTGGGTATGGATATTATATATATTTTAACTTATGGTTTCAATTTAGTTATGATTGGAGGTGTGCTTGCATCAGTTAAGTGAATCAACATTATGATAGTTATCCCTAGAAAGAACAATATTTTAACCCCACTTTCATAAAGGAAATTCATAAAATCAATGGGGATCATGTCTAAAAAAGGTATTTAGTATAAGGTATAAAATATTCATTGGTGTGATGTTAGAGAAAAGGATGCAAAAAATGAAACTATAAATTCCTAATTTAAATAAATTTGTACTTGTAAAGAATAAATAATGGTTTATTTATTTATAACATTTATTGAGATCATGAAATTACTTAGATATTTTAGAGAAACTCTAGAAAATTTCAGGATTGTATGGAATATTATTCATATAATAGAAGAAAATATTGATGTAAGCATTTTTCTATTAAATATCATGGTTTGAATTAATTTCCCATGGATTATATTTAGAGTTTGTTTTTTTATATAAGATAAGTAAAGGTTATTTAATAAAAAAGATAGGTAAGTTCAAGGAAGTTTTTTTTTCAATACCTTAAAGTATGAGAGTAATTTTTAAGTATTTCAAGGAAGATTATAATAATATAGGTTCATATAATAATGTTTTGTTGATATTTGAAAAAAATCATTTCACTCATCTTAATAAATGACAAAAAATTAAAAAATAAATATTTTTTATATTATACATAATTTTTTTATCTGTGATGGTGGTGAATATTTTTTTATGAATAATCTAAAGGTTAAAGGGTAGGAATATGAAAATCACGATGATCCATCATCGATTTTCTCTAGTAATAATACTTAAAAATTTAACAAGAATATATGTCCTTCAAAGAGAAAGGGAAACAAATTTAAAAAATTTAAAAGAAACATTTTTAAAAATATGTTATATTAAAAAATTTTGCGATACAAAAAATAAAATATGAAATATCACTTAGTGATCATGGAGGGAAAATTTTAATAGATTAGTTAAATGAAGTGGAGTTATCTAGTAAAGGATTGGAAGAAGAAGATGACAACGAATTCATAAAAATAAATAAATGAAAAAAAAATATTTATATGATCATTAAACATGAAAATTTGAAAAATAATTTGGGTAAGGTTCCTTATATATCAAATGGGGAAGATAAATTTCATAGAGAATGAGAGTTGTTATCAGTAAAGAAGAATTTCAGTCTAAATATATCACTTTCTAAAGATGACATCATGAATGATGAATAATTTGAAAAAGTAAAAGTATAATAAAAATAACATAAATATTTTTATAAGTGTTAGAGTCCAAATAAAAAATAAACATTTTCATGTTTGAGTTTGATTTTTTTTGAGAAATTTGTGAAGGTGCAAATGTAAGTGTTAATAACAATGACACATAGAAGAAATATATTGATCACTATAATCATTAATATATTAATATAATTATTCAGAAGATATTTATTTCAATGGGAAAAAAGTTAATTATCAATCAAAAAGAAATAATATTTATAAAGTAGTAAAAAATGCATTGTGTAGGATTTTGAATAATATAAACGTGTTTATTTATAGATAAAATCTTCCATAAACGATGATGTTAAAAATTAAAAGAAAATATTTCACATAACAGGTAAAATATTATGATCATTATATAATATTAATTATCAAAAATTGATTATATATTGATAATTAAAAATATGAAGGAATAGAAGTGTCACAGTTTTGAAAACATTCAGTTTATGCTGGATGATTTTAAATTTTTAGATATTTTTTATGTTATTGTGGTAATTATAATATATTAAGGTAATTTTCTTCCAATTAAATATATTTATTAAAATTGGTTAATATTTTAAAGTTTTATTTTTTTGGGGAAACATTCTATTAAAATAATACATGTTTATAGAAAAATTGAATAATTTGGTATACAAATAATAAACTTGTTTCATATGTTAGATAAAATCTATAAAAATGTGACTAGAATGGTCAATTGGCCGAAGATTGACTTAAAATAATTATATCAAAGTTGATTATGAATAATATTCAAATTTTTATAATAATAAGTAATGTGTAAATGATAAATCACTTATGAAAGAATTAGGATTTAATCCTGAATGTATTAGTGGACCATGAAGTCACATGATGGGGGGGTGGATTAGGTGTGACCTTTTTACTGACTTAACTTTTATCTTTTAATTACCCTTATAAAATTTTAAAATATATTTTAGTTAAGAGGTATAGATCTATTTATAAAATCTTAACACCCATCAATACATGAAATATTGAAAATAATCAAGAGGCAATTAACATACTGAGTTTTTATATGGTTCAGTTCCAGTGTTGGTACGTAATCTATATTGGGTTTTAATATCACTAAGAAATATGTTATCAATAATCAATTTTATTGTTTAGAAGTTTTTTTGAAGTTAACATACACTCAAAAATTAATGAATTAGTTGGGTATTTTCAATCCATTTTCCTTAGGCATGTATCATTCACTTTCTTAAAGCAATCCCCTAATATGTTTTTTATATTTCTTCCTAATAGTCTTCTGACTCCCAACTAGAATGTAAAATTTGTTTATTTAAGAACCACTAGTCTCTAATGTTAATTTTAAAACTTCTTGAATAAAATATTCTAATTGTGTAATATTTCATATTATCACTATAAATAAGATCTTATTCCTTAACAAAAAAGCATTTAACCACCATTATGTGATCAAAAACACCTCATGCAAGTCAAATGTATTCTTAAACTCAATCTCAATGTGACATTATATCATATAAACCGATATATATAATAGTATCTAATTATTATTATAATAATCAACACCATTTAGTATCTATCTCAATCATATTATATGATATGGATCAATTGTAGGCATTATTATTCTTCTCTTTCTTCACATATCTATACAATAATATATTAAATACTAGAAAAATTATCATTTTCTTAATAAAATATTTTCCATCCATTCCTTCTTCTATATTACTTTATACACATAATGAAATCCCCATGAAATATTTTCTATCATCAAATATTGAAACCCTCCTTGAATAGAGGTAGTGAAATATAATACTCAAAAATGGTCAACAATATCATCCATCTTCTTTAATCATGATAAACCACATCCAAATATTTCACTACATAAAAATACAAGAGACTTAGAATATTTATTTCTTCAAAATATCACCACTTTTTTAATATCTATTTTTCCATGATGGAATAAAAGTTCACAAGAACAGTACATCACAATATGTAATTCAAAATCATGACACAACTAACTCTTCCATTTAATCTCAATGCTTCACTAAACCTTCTTAATTATCAATAATTTTCTAGAATCACTAATCTCATCATTATGATACTTAATCCACTAAAGCACACCACCATCAATGAATAATTTATTTTCTTATTAAAAATGTTATATTATATATGTATTGTATATTTTAGAAATGTTATTGAATCTAGAAATTATCATTTTTAATTATGAATTTGAAAAACATTTATATGAAAGTCATTTCATACTAGTATATGAATCTAAAATTTTCTAATTGGCTCTATTTATTTCTCAGCACAATCCTCACTTTTCTTATTTTCTGTGAAGAACCATTTGGTAATGGTAAATTATTATTTCAATCCTCATGAATATTATTATGAATTTTCTGGAATAACTGTATTAACACTATACTTGGCATAATTCTTTAGCTATATGGAAGAGTTAGTCACATGAAATATAGAAAATGAATATTCAGGTCTCAGGGATTTATTAATCTTCAACTGTAGTAATATAATTGACCATATGATGTTTCTATAAATTTTATTTTTATCTACACGGGAGATGAAATTATTCTCTTTAAATCACTGGAGTTATTGTTATACACTCAATTTGGGTTTATGGATTTTTAAATTTTCCATAAACTACTAACCCTTATGAAATATAGGATTTTATATATTGTATCTTATGAAAATATATAATGATTATTAAGAAATATTTTTAACTTTAGGACATAGAAAACTTTCATTTACAATATAGAATTTATAGAGTCCTATAATTTAGAACAAGAATTATTTAAATCTCCCCATGAAATTCCCAATCAATTCAAAACATCATCCAAAATATATTCTTCACTTGATATAATAGTCTTCATGCTGAGTATATTATGGATGGTTACTACAAACTTTAATCTAGAATTTTTCCATTCAAACATATATTATCAATAATTTCAATAGATAAAATCCCCATCTCAACAAAACATATTGAAAATAGTGTACTCTCCTTATCATTATTTTTCATTCACATGAAGATCATTCCAAAAATCAACAGATATATATGTTATTTCCTTATATATTATTTGTCAAATAACATCATGAAACAACATCACCTCAAAACACATTTGTAAAAATGTAAATAAATTATCAAGAGTCCTTCAATGGTAGTCTACTTCATCATATATTCAAATATCACCCAACATATATTAATATCTTCACTTCATTATAGTAGCCTTTCATATTGAAAATAAATAAAATCAAAAAAATATTTTGTTCTCTTCAATATTCCCCTTTTTATTTTTCCATACCACTAAATAAATCCTTGTCAATATGTCCTCATATTATATTTTTTACCACCCTCATTGATATTAAAAACAAACATAATATATTAAAGGAAAATACTATTCACTTACATGTACTTTAAAAATTTAATCTTCCATCCTTAATTCTGTCTTTACTAGTTATAACCAGATTCAATCACTGAGTGATGGATGTAATCACATATTAAACATTAATTAGCCTTAAATTTTTCAACTATTTGTCAATATAATAAATACTTAGTGTATAAGACAAGAGTGGTTGAATCAGGCTTCAAAGCTATCCATAACCTATTCAACATGTAATACAATTATCACATATCTCTTATTGTGTTCTTTTTAAACAAATTACTCTATTTTTATAACCCACACTCAGATTCAATAATAAAATTAAAAATATTCATTCATAAGATTGTATCTACCTTATTCAGCTAATCACATTTTCCCTTTTCTATATATATATTTGACATAATAAAAACATGTATTGGACAATTGATTATTATACCTCAACTTTATCTTTTTCAAGAACATTCTATAATTTCCATTTTCTATGGAAATAATAATATATATAATCTTCTCTACTTTTCAACTCCCCCTTAAGTAATTTGAACTATCATCTCTTCATCCTATATAGTTATTTTTAATATAAACTCTACTAATATTATAATATCACTTGAGATGCTACAAGGAGTTGGTAAGTACTCCATGATTGATGACCTCCAGTTGTTGAATAGAAATTAAAACATTCACCCAGTTCTCCCTTTTTAGATATAACCTTAAATCACCTCTATAAAATAACATGAAAAAAAATAATTGGGAATATAGTGAGTGTCTATACATTTTTGAGTGTGAGATATAAGGATGAGGTTTGTATCTAAAACTAGAAAACATTTTCCTTTGATATCTTGTTTGTCAATAACTCTTCATGTGTGAACCAATTTTAGTTTTTTATAAATGACTATTCCTAGGAATCATTAACATCTTGTTTTCTTAATCTTTTACCTTGTATGAATCTCACTTTTTCACAATGGATTATACAGTGAATGATTTTTTTCTACATGTTCAATATTTCCATGATACATCAATGGTTCATTGGATTTAACTCTCAATATAACCTATTTTTTTTTTATGAAAAACTATCATCCATTTTTCATGGGTGTGACCATGTGGATCCCTAAACCCATGCTACCTGAACCTGGTGTGAATAATCATATACATCACACACTAGTAATGAAATCAACAAAGAGACATAGACTTAACCATCTATAATCATAATATAAAAAATAAATATTGAGGCTCTTAAACAACTAATACATTCTAGGTTTATATTTTTAAATATTTTAAAAATTATTTAACTAAAAAAACCCATATATTTCTTATCCAATGAACATTTTCCCATTATACCTAGAACTTATTATTAAACACTAAGTCTTGAACATATTCCATAAAATTATCTACACAAGGCACCAATATAAGAATTTCAAATAAAATAATCTTCTTAATAATCCTATATAAATTTAAACATAAGAAGGGAGAGCTTAAACAATTAATATGAGGTATCATATATTTAAAGTTATCAAAGAATAAACATAAAAATAATAAATATGGAAGAAATAAATAAGAATAAAATAATTTCATATAACTGATCACATGATGTTGAAAATTATCTTTGGATGTCAAAACAATATAATTAATTACAAGGGAAATAATAAATGATTTTATGGTGGTGAAATACACAATGCATTATATCTTAATCTTATCACCAATGCCTCAAGCCAACACATCATGATCTCATGAAAAAGGCCATGTAATAGGACATCATGATCTTATCACCAAGGCCATGTACTATGATATCATTATCTTACCATAAAGGCCTCATTTTCAAGGTATCACGATCACACCTTTATGTACATATTTTATGGAAATAATAAAAAATGGATAGGCATATGAAAAAAATACCCAAACATGTTTTCTTTATCAAATATACCAAATAATTAAGGGAAACTATTACTCCAGGTCCCAATTCAGTTAATAAAGTCAAATTTATTCACCATATAAAGGAAATGAATAATAATATAATATATAATTAGCTTCTCTCTATGGTTAATAAACACCTATATTATAAAAACAAGAATACAATATGTCAAAACATTTCCTAGATAATAAATAGAATAACATGATCATAATCCATGAATAGAATTAATGTGGATGATATCATTAAAGTATTTATATGGTAATTCATGAAACATAACTCCAAATGAGATAGAACATTTAGCGTTTGATATGAATATGGAAGTGAAACAATAAAAGATATTTTAAGAAATATATCTTAACATTGTAAAAAAAGATAAAGTTACATAACAGTTTCAAAAATAATTTTCATGAATGAAACACTAAAACATTTGGAAAACACCATTTCTAAATAAATATCATAATGAATCCTTAAAATATACATAAATGTTTTCTAGAGGAAATGTTTATTGGATGATAAAATATAAGACCATGAAAGGAAAATCCTTTTTAATATTTTAAAATACATTAATTGAAACCCAAATCAATTAAAAGAGTAATAAATTTTTCTTTTTAAATGAGATAAAGTGATACAAAAATTTCCCAAGAGATACTACATATTTGGAATTCAAAATAAGAATGAAAAAATTTGCTGATTTAAATAATATGAACATGGAGGAAAAATAGTAATTAAAGAGGATGAGAATTATTCTCAAAAAAAATAAACTTTTATGAGAACAAAATTCATTATGTAATAAGCATGAATTAAAAATGTATTTTTTTAGAGAGAGAAAGATAATAGGTAATATCATATAAAATAGTAAATTAAAGAAAATAGGTGACAGAGAATAATGGATTTCAATAAGAAAACTTATTAATCAAAGAAACAATGTTATGTTAAAAAAATATATTAAAACTTAGGTAGTGTATGAATTAAAAGAATATTAAAGACATATTGTGAAATAGGATGTGTAAATTACATTATTTATGGTTATTTATGATGAAATAATTTACTAGTGTTGTAATTACACTATTTTAAAGAAGAATACTTGAAAAATATGAAATCAGGACTCAATTAAGTGGAATTATGATGAAAACCCATAAAAAATTGGTATATTTTGAATTAAAAAACCATGAAATTTAAGATAAAAGAAATACATAAATACATATATAAATCAAAATAAAATAAAATAAGTGGTGAATATGGTATATGAATTATGTAATGAAAATTGAGATAAGAAAAACTTACATTAACTCTCCACTTCCAAGAAAGTGATTTAACCTCATGTATAATAAAAATAAAATAATTAATAACATATTTCATAACTTTATTCACATATTTTAACTTTTATAATCTTAAATTATAACCATTCATTATCTAGTTATTTTTTATTTTCATCATTGAGTGTTAATATCACAGATTCTTTCATACAGGTTTCACAATTTTGATGTCACTCTTCATTATTTGATGCAAGTTTCATAACTTATAGATTATATAATCCACCATAAAAAAATATTCATTGATTATTTATAAGGCTATAATTTCATTCCATGATATATTTAATTAACATATGTGAATATGAAATCATTTATGTTCTTGTTTCTGATAATTTACCGATACTAAAAGATTACATTATAATGATCATTAATTTTTCAGTCATCCTTCACGAAAATATAAAATGATATAATAAAATTATTTAAATAATATTCAACCATAAAATTATTTCTATAAACATCCATGAAGGAAGTTATTAAAATTGAAACATGTCATCCATGGAAGCTATAGTCCACACATTACATAGACGAAGTTTTCATTCTTTAATGAATGGAAGGAAAAGAAGATAAAAAGTTATTTATATTTACAAGATATTAATTATGTCACTGATATAATATTTATATAATAAATATATTCTTATAACCATCCATGTATATGATTATAATAAATTAAACATGTTGTTTATGGGGGTGGTTGTCTACACATATTCATGACTGACATTTTCATTTTTTGAATAAATGATGGGGGAATGGATAATGGTTATACCATGAATATAAAAGATTTTCAATATTCCAATTATAATGATGTAATTATATTAACATGGTAAGAGTATGTTTAGAGGATTATGGATAAAAAATATAAATATAATAAGACTCGGGTGGATATTACTCATGTTGAGGATTTGAGTATT
Organism: Viscum album; assembly: GCA_963277665.1. Classification (NCBI taxonomy): domain Eukaryota; kingdom Viridiplantae; phylum Streptophyta; class Magnoliopsida; order Santalales; family Viscaceae; genus Viscum; species Viscum album. The sequence goes on along the minus strand of OY728159.1, from coordinate 18,065,801 downwards.
CTCTTGAAAGGATTCTTGGAATTAGAGGACTTGGGATCCTTTATTATTACCAAGGCCTACCAAATGTGCAAAGGTATTATAAGAGATTTAAAATGTTAAGGGTTTCAAAATAATCCTAAGGATAAGTGTGGGTTGAAGAGGTAGGAAGTGATCCCCTTTTATAGGTGAAAGAGAGGGATTTTTCCTTAGAGTTTAAGGGTATTTGAGGGGTAAGAATTAATGTTTTATAGTTATATGTGTTAGGTGAAGAAATGGCTATGAGACAAAAAATTATTATTTTCAATCAAAATAAATTTCTTTTAGATGTTTTTATATCATTTCAATTTAGTAAAATTCAATTAACTTTATGTTACTTATTTATAACCTTATTAATCTTGATTAAAAAACTTGTTAATTATTTTTTTAATAAAAATAAGAATGAACTTACTACCAAATTTATATATGCTGATTAAAATGTGAATTTTTTATTTTAATCAATTTAATAGTGTTGATATAAATTAATTTTAATATAATCATGTATATCATATAATAATTTATGTAGGAAAAAGTATATTCTAAGTATAAAATGATTTTATTCTTATTAATTTTCTAGAAATAACTATTGGATGGATGGTAATTTATTTTACTACTTATATTTTCAATAAATTTGTATTAAAAACAACCTTTATTTTTATTCAAATACAAAAATGTGAAATGTATAAAAATACATTCTAAATTTTTTATTACATCAATAACAACATATTTATATCGTCTCAACCTCTACTTACATTATAGATTTCATAATATTATTATATATATTTATACCAACTAATTTAACGACCAAGTTAAAATGATCATATTTTAATTATAAAATATTTCATTTTTTATTAATGTTATATGTAAAAAATTATATCATAACATTAAGGTAATATATTTTATATGGTGTTACATTATTCCACCTTAAAAGAATCATTTTCCTCAAAATTTTAATTATCACTCACTAATGAAAATAGTTTAAGGTATCTTTATAATAGACAATACCCAAGACATAATTTCTAATTCATTATCATAGGTAAGAAAATAAAACTATGTTTTTTTATTGTAATAGGAATTTATTGAGATTCTCAACCATTTTTTGGAAATATATCCCCTTAGTATTCTATAAGCCTTACAAGTTAATATATAAATACCTTTTACAATGTTATTTTCAAGATCCCATTTCCAACAAAATACTAAAACCAATATGGCTAGTATAATATCCTATAAAATTATAGTAAATGATCTCATGAATATGAAAACTCAATCCCAATATGTCTTTTCCTATGAAATCTTCATTTCGGAAAATGATACTCTTAGTTAAACTATGATATAATTTGACCAACCGAAAATAGATTCTATTTAACCCAGTTTTCCCGTAGTCATTTTCCTATTATGTTTTCTCACATAAATAGTTATATATTATATAATTGAATTTAAATTTGTCATAATGGTTCATGATGAGTATATAAATTACCAAATCATATACCTTGGGAGCATCAAACTAGGTGTGTAGTTAGGCTTCTTTTTTGTACACCAGGTAAATATTTAGTTAACACTCAACCATACATTTCAAGGTTATTAACCCTAGATATGTCAGTTCTAGGGACTCCATCAACTTACTTGAATCCCAATAGGGATATCATTTCTAAGAAACCACAAAAAATATACTTTCCAAAAATTTTAGTATATTTTACCTATATTTAGATTTATCCATAAGGGGGTTTTCACAAATTTATTATAGTCTTAATTTTTAATAATAATCAAATGAAGAACTTTCTTACTATATCTAAAACCGAAAATCTAAGGAAACCTATGCTCTTAGAATTCAACTTAACCCTTATCCCTCAAAAATATAGAATCACATACCAATCAATATATACCTTAAGCATGTATACTCCTAAAATGTATTAATATTTTTCAAAAATTACCTAAATTTACTTGACTACATATTACATACCAACCCTAAGGGATACCTCTACATATATCATCTTCTCTTACAAATCTATAATGTTATATATAAACTTATTTTATACCAAATGTGGTACCCCATACCCATACTCTTGGAATCTTGTGCAAATAATCACATACATCACAAACTGGTATTGAAATCAACTAAAAAGGCCCCGACTTAACCATCCATAATTACAATATCAACAATAAATATTGATTTATTTATAAACCAACAAACTTTTATGTTTATATATTTAGAGATTTAGTAAAAACCATCAAATATAAAATCCCATATCATTCCCATACAATGGATATATATTTTATTATATCTAGAATCTCTTATTTAACATTATGTATTTAATTTCTCCCACAAAATTCTCCACACATGAAGCCCATATAGGAATTTCATATGTAATACTCTTCTTCATAGTCCTAGGAATATAGAAAAATAATAAAAGTGAACTAAAACTGTCAGTAAGTGTTAACATATATTAGAATTTATCAAAGCATAAATATAAAATAAATAAATATTTCAGAAATAAACAATAATCAAATAATTCTATATAACTAATCACATAAGCTTGAAATATATCCATGGATGAAATAACTATATAATTAATAACATGGGAACAAATAATTGATTTCATGGTGGTTAAATTCATAATGGATGGCATCTTAATCTTACCATCAACACCTTAAACCAAGATACTATGATAATATAATCAATGTAATATTCTAGGACATCATGATCATTCCATCAAGGACTCATTTAAGGACATCAGGATATTACCATAAATTAATCCTTTCCAAGACATCATGAACTTACAATCATTTTCCAATTATAATTAAATATTAATAAATGGGTAGGCATACACTAAAATACCTTAACTAGTTCATCTTATGAGATGTACTAGTGCATATAGGGGAAATATTACTTTGGGCCCCAACCATCCTATAATTATGTCAAATGTATTAAAAATATGATGTAAATGAATAAAAATACAATACATAATCAACTTATCTTGGTAAATAATTATAACATCACCCGATCCGACACTCTCTCATGTGACTGAAATGAGTTATTTGTTAGACCTCAAGTGTGCCTCCCTATATACCAGAGGATGATGAATATCATTGAGGGTGTGATATGTATAGTGGGTAGACTATATCCCTTTGTTATAGAGTTAAAACATAGTAATGATATTCATATAATGATAACAAACAAATAACATAGTTCATAAATAATGGAAATAATACGATATAACATAACCAACAATAAATACAAACAAATATCCCAATACAGAATAAAGGAATAATTTATTGACATGATATAACATAAATAAATGTCATGCTATAAGTAATAAAAATAAAATGATAGAAAAATAAAATAAATAGTCAAAATTTCTGAGTCCTGAACCCTATGTCGGTCAAATATTGAAACTCCAGTCCATCCAGTAGGCAAACAATTAACAGAAAGGTCTTTTTCCCTAGTTCAAATCTGCATCCATATAGTCTTCTTCGGTAAAAAACAAGGACCCAAATAGGGTGTGATTATAACTCGGTCATTTGACACCACTGTTCCTAAATATTACTATTCTGATAATAAGTTTATGAAATAATGAAATAAACAAGTGTATTAGTTAATTAAAAAACTAAATTAATACCACATCAACCTGTTTCAGCACCATGCTATAATTTATTTGAGCATGTCTCATAACCATGCCAACCAAATCCATATAACCATGGTAAAAAATATCCTACCATGGTTCCAAGTTGGAATGTCTCTAATAACATCGTATAACCAATGTGTTTAAATTATACAAATCCAGGTCAAACCCACTATATAATAATTCCAACAATCAACAAATCCTAGTATATAATCATTTCAGCATGTATTAGGGACTTTCCTGATATATAATAATTTCAACATGTCTCAGGGTAAAGCCCAGTATATGATCATTTTAGCATGTCTCAGGGATAAGCATGGTATATAAGCATTTCAACATATCTCAGGTCCAAGACCAATATAGGAGAAATTTAGCATATAAATTGGGTCAATGCCCCATATAAGAATTTCAACTATTAAACGGAGCCAACACCCCATATAAAAATTTCCACACAGAAATAATAACACATGTCATAGCATTAAGGCTATCACATTATCACATCATAATGATCAATGGTCAATTATGTAAATTACCATTTATCTTTTAATTACACATTTCATTTAACTATTGATCATAACCAATATCATTCCAATTATCTCAATAAGGAATCCAATACAAGGTGAATATATATCAAACAATCACTTAAAATCTATGTCATTATAAAAAAACATTAATCCTATGAACAATCTAGTTATAATTAAGGGTTCCCTCACCTGAACAGTAGTCACATGACATGTCAATAACCAATTTAATCCAAAGTGACTCCAATAAATAATCCAATTCGTCATTTAATTTATTTGGCACATAATATATTATCTTGATTTTAACATTGAACATAATTGAAAAAAATAAAAACATAGGGTTAAGGTTTATACCCTTTACCTTTATCCGAAGGAGAACATAGCACTTAAAATGTAAAAAACTAACAAGAAAGAAAGAAAAGATGATTGAAATAAGGATATTATATCATAATTGATCAAGATCAAAACAAAAAATTCTCACAAAAAAGATATTACACCGCAACATTCATAGATCAAAGGGGGAAAATGGAAAACCTAACCAAAACAAATTACCATGGATCCTATTCATGATTGGGATGTCCAAAATCAAGAGAGGCACTTCAAAATCACCTAGATGCTACCCTAGGAATGAGAGTAAGAAGATGTATGCAAGGGAACAAGATCAATCACACACATGACAAATTTTAAGATTCTTCTTGAGAAATTACACGATGTATAATTCATTTACAGGTCATGAATTTTTTTAGAGGGAAGAAATCAAAATCCCAACACCTCAAATTGATATTTAATAGTCCCAAACATTAAATTATGCATATTTCTTACACAAAATGTAACCAATTGATGCATAATATTTATTTAAAAACATATATTTGTAATAGTTTACATGAAATATAATTCTACTAAAGTAAACTTTAAGCCCCCTTTTCTCTATATAAGGACCCGAAGACCTCCAAATCCTTACAAGATTGAAAAACCCTCATAAACCCATTTAACACATTTATACTTAGAATCAATTAATCCAAACAGAAACTCTAAATTACTTCTCATGTGGATCATCTCTAGTTTTCTCAAGTTTCCCCAAAACCCAAGTCTATTTTTATTCAAACAAGAAGAAATCCATGAAGAAACCAATGATTAAGTATGACTAAAAACTAAATAGAAATAATTTTAATGAAATTATTAGATGGAGGCATACCTAGAAAAAATTAAAGGATCTTACAACCTACCAACCATAAAAGATCATCCCTAAGTTTCTTTAAGCTTCCTTGTGGGGTCTTAGAAAAAATGTCTAGCCACTGTGCTCACAAATCAGACTCCATCTCTTAGGTCTCCTCTTGAACTCACTCATGCTTCCACAACACTCAAATTGATGGAATCACCCTACCTTGTAGATAATTCTCACTATGGTCCAAAATCCATATCGGATTCTCCTCAAAGGACGAATCAACACTAATTTTAATGTATACTATGTCTATCACATGAGAAGTGTCTAAATAATATCTCTGAAGCCATGATATGTGAAACAAGTCATGCATGGAACTGTAGCACTGTAGAAGAGATAAATGGTACACCACCAGACTGACCCTATCAACTATCTCAAAAGGCCAAACAAACCAGGGTACTAGCCTCCCCTATTTTCTAATACGACATTTCACTATACTAGGATACACTTGAAGGAAAACATGATGACCAAACTAAAACTCAAGATGTTATATCTGATGGTCAGCATATAATTTCTTTCTATACAATGAAGTCAGCAAATTCTTCCCAGTCAACCGAACCTACTTAGAAGTCTACTACACAAGACTACACCCAACAAGAACTATGTCACCTAACTCTAACCAAAAAAAAGATAAATGAAATGTCGTTCCATACAATATATCAAAAGGTTATTTTTGGATTGATTCCTAGATGATATTATTATATGAAAACTCCATGTGTTCTATATGCCACTCTCATGAACCTACTAAATCTAGAACACAAGTTCATAATATATAATCAAGGAACTAAATAGTCTTCTTAGATTGACCATCAATATGAGGTTGATAGTCTATACTCAAAATAACCTACAATCCTAGAGGCTTATGATGACCCTTCCATAAATGATATGTAAAATGAGGATCTCTATTAGAAATGATACCCCTCATAACATCATACAACCAAAATATCTCATGCACATAAAGACCACCCAGATTATCAACTATGAAGGTCTCCCTGACAAGAAAGAAGTGGGATACCTTCTTGAATCAATAAATAATCCCTCATACAATACCATTCTTATAGGTTATCCTCAGTAATTGTATCATAACATCCATTATGAAATCATTCCATTTCCACTAAGGAATGGGATAAAGGTACAAAATCTCAGCTGGCCTCTGATGCTCAGTTTTCACCTGTTGATAAGTGAAACATCTCTCCTGAAATCCCACAACTTCTTTCTTCATTCATGACCACCAGTCATGTGTAATAGATCATAATAAATCTTTGTAAATCCCAGATGTGCCTTCCATATAGAAGAATGAAACTAATTCATTATCTCCTCACAAAAGATAATGGGCACCCATACTAGGCCATGGAAAATAAAAGTATTTAAACTTCCAAGAGACCTTCCTGATGGCACCTCCCCACCATATAAGTTGTCTCTCAAAACTATACCCTAAAGATTAGATAACTGCTCAGTCTTGACCCGATGAAATAGAACATGTATAAAAGAGGTTGAAGTCATAACTACTCATCCCTGAGACTGCAGAACATCTAGAAACATGTCTACAAAGAGGGTTATTACCCACCACTCATTGAAAGACTCCTGCACTACCTGTGTCTACATATTCCATCTCAATGCATCAATAATGATGTTTGCATTTATCAGTGTATAAGAAAACTAGAAGATGAAAGACTACATATACTGAACTAGCTCCTTTTATTAAGGTTCAGGACTCATTGAGAAAATATATAACTGAGTCTCTTGTGGTCCATGAATAACACAAACCTATAACCCATGAGATAATGCCTCCAATATCTCAGGGAATGTACCAATGCTTCTAACTCCAAATTATGAGTTGGATAATTCATCTCATACAGTCTCAACTATCTAGATATAGAAGAAACAACCCAATCCTCCTACATCATAACTATTTCAATTCCAACTCTGGATGCATCACAGTACATGGTATATGCTTTACTTGGTACAGGTAACGTGTGGATAGGTGCTGAGGACTTCCTACCTTTCAAATTCTGAAAATATCTCTCACAAGAATCTGACCAAACAAACTTCCCCCTTTCTTGGTTATCCCACATATCAGGGATTCAAAATAGACGAATTTCTGGATGAAGCACTGATAATAACCTACAAGACCAATAAAATAGGGAATGTAGAAAATAATCTTTGGCTGATCAAAATATATCACAACTAAAAATTTCTCTAGATTCACTCACACTCCTACCTCTAAGATTACATGGTCCAAGAAGTGCACTTTATTAAACCAAAAACTACATTTGGTTAGGTTGGTGTAAAACAGATGCCCCCTCAATATAGTTGGGATAATGTTAAGATATTTGGAATGATCTTCTTTTATCTGAGAGTAAACTAAGATGTCAGTGACAAAAACCAACACAAAATTTTCTAGAAATGGATGAAAGATACTATTCATTAAGGCAATGATTCCCGCTAGTGAATTGGTAAAAACCAATCGACATCACTATGAACACATACATTCCATACTCTCTCCTAAGATTAGTCCAAGGTATGTCCAATGGTCTAACCCTCCATAGATGGTATCTTGATCATAGGTCAATCTTGGAGAAGATCTTGTAACCTATCATCTGATCAAAGATATCTTCAATGCATGTAAGAGGATATTAGTTCTTGAACATCATATGTTACAATCTATGATAATCCACAAAAAGTGAAAAGTCCTATTAGCCTTCCTAGTGAAGAGAACTGGAGAACCCCAATGAGGTGTATTAGGCTATAGGAAACCTTTAATTTCTATATCCTCCAACTAAAATTTCAACTCCCAAAGATTTTCTGGTGCCATTATGTAAGGTGGGATATAAACTAGATCTACTCCAGGCACCAACTTGAGTGTAAAAATAATATTTCACTTGTGAGTTAAGCCTTAGAAATCATTAGGGAAAACATAATAAAAAAGGTCTACTACTATAGGAAAAGAATATTGTTGCATTCCACCATCATCTTAAGGAAGATCCATTATTTGAGTTGTGAGGCAATCCAATCTACACGGAATTGGTCCTACTTGACCAACCAAAAGATCCCACTCACCTTAGTGAGAATAATTGTCTCATTTTAGAGTTAAAAAGGTAACTATCCTTTGGTGATAGTTGATATGATGCTGGTATATAACTAACCAATCCATACCAATAATCAAATATAATTATGCCATTTCTAGCAAAAAAAGTTCCCTAAAAAAATGGTAAACACCAATATCTAAAGAATACAACATGAAATGTTTGATATTCTATGACCGCACCCCCAATAGTGCATCGATGGTCAAAACACCATCCAAAATTTCCACATCCAATCACAAATTTTTTTAAAAAATAGTGGATAAAAATGAATGAAAATCTCCTAAATCAAATAAAACACAAATAAGGGTATATGATAAAAGAATTATACCTATGGCTGTAGATGGTCCTGCATCCATAATAACCATAGTAGTCTGCATAACATGAATCTAACTGTCCCCTCTGCCCTGGACTATATCCTGAAACCCCTAATCTATACCATCTTCTTGGTACTGAAATTCTTGCATTGGAGTACCGTGTACCCTACCTAAACCAGAACACCCTATGAAACTACATCTACCGATCTACTGAGGAGTAGCAGATTCTTTCCTAGACTCTAGTGCCTATCCTATTCCCCTAAAATTTCTATATTATTAAATTCCCCTAAAAAACATTTATAGATGTACCATTATACAACAATAATGACACTCCAAGGTAAGGTATGGACACAGAGGCTGTTTGTTGGCCATATTTCCACATCGATAGCACTACAACAGAATATGTTCATGAGACAGATTCCCACTACCCTAAATTCTCCGACCTTTGCTTGTTAGGATTTTTGTAATGAAGCTTATTTAAACTAGAAGAAGAGTTCACAGTTTTACTTATAGAAGTAGCCTGGATGCTTCTCAGGGACTCTCTCAGATTCCCCTCCGAGATGAGTTCCTGATTCATCACATTTTCAAAACTGATCAAACAGAAAATGTTAACCTATAACCTAACCTCATATCAATGACCATCCTAAAAATTTTTCACCCTAGAGATCTCATCACCTACCAAAGATGGTGTAATGAGTTGTAGGTCAATAAGATGTTTTGCATACTCCAGCACCGATATGATTTAGTATGTTAGGTTCATGAACTCACAATACTTCTCATCCCTCATCTTCTCAAGATAAAAACACCTCAAGAAAATTTTTATTATGTCCTTCCAAGATAAATCCTCCTACTGCTCTGCCTACTCCATAATGTCCCACCATTGCTAGGATGGCCCAAGAAGCATATATGCAACAAGATTCATACCCTATCCATAGGTTTTCCAAAATGATTAAATATTATCTAGATTGAATTGATCCATAACTAGGATTCCAAGGGGATTCCCTCCCTAATGAAGATAGGCAGATGCTGCTGTTGGAACTCTCTCATTAGACCACACATAAAAGGAACACTGTAAACAATCTATCTTTCGATTGATCTCCTGACCCTCAAGAAGCAATTGAGAAGCTAAAAATATAACTGATCCTCAAAAAATATAGAATTATATGACTTAGATATGTTAGAAGCATGTTGGTTTCCACTCTCAAAACTATCAACTAGAAAACAATGAGGATTCATTTTCTCAAAAAGAAAAACACACTCCATAGAACACTAACTATAATAAATTCAACCTAAAAAAGTGAAAAAAATAGTAAAACACTGACCCCTGGTCTCTCTAAACATGTATTAGATGTGTTTTAGTATAAAATATCAGTTCCTTTATTTTTGATTTCATAGATATAAAAGGTATCTTATATCATAGTTAAAACATGAATGTATATATACCACATGAAAAAGACATGTCCCTATCATGAAAAATGAATGATAATATATATCCTTATATGAATATCATGATGAATAAATACTCATCCTGTTCCATACTGAGCCAAGATTACAAATCTCAAGAAGAAATAACATCATTGAATAATAACCTCACACAACATGTGAATCACTCGTGGTGAAATAACATCAACTCTAACAAGAAAGAAACATAAACAAAAATCTACATTTTGGAAATCATATTTTCCCCCCATACATGAAAAATCTCTTTACCATGTCCCAACACATCCTAGTATCCTTTATACCTTTCCCAAATAGTAAATAAACAGAAAACTAACCTCCCTCTAATACCACTTCGTAACCTCCTCTGATCCAACACTCTCTCATGTGGTCGAAATGGGTTGGTTGAGAGACCTCAAACATGCCTCCCCATAAGCCAGAGGCTATCGACTAACATTCGGGGTGTGATATGTATAGTGGGGAGACTATACCCTTAGTTACAGAGTTAAAACACAGTGTAAATAATCATATAATGATAAAAACAAATATCAGAGTATGGAAATAACAAAAACAATAAAATACAATGAAACCAATAATAAATCCAACCGAATAATACAATAAATAATAAAGGAATAATGTATTGATATAAGGTAATGAAACTAAATTTCCTGCTATAATTAATATAAATAAAATACTAGAAAACCCAAATAAAGACTCAAAAGTCCCTGATCCTGAACCCCATGTCAGATCAATCTCCAAACTCCATCCCATCCAAAAAGAAAAAAAATTAATATTAAGGAATTTTGTCTATGTACAAACCTGCATCCATATAATCTACTTGGGTACCAAATGACACCCTGAATAGGGTGTAAGTATAACTCAGTAGGTCGACACCACCATGTCTAAATATAACAAGTATGATAATAAGTGTATGCAATAATTTAATAAACAAGTATATTAATTAATTAAAAAATTAAATTAATACCACAACAACCAGATTTGGAACCCAACCAGAATATCTCCGATAATGTCCCATAACCATTCCAATGAAAACCATATAGCCATGGTAAAACATAAGTTTCCTCAGCACCAAGCTAAAATGTCTCTGATCATGTCTTATGACCATGCCAACCATAACCTTATAACCAAGGTATTTAATTACAAAAATCTGGGTCAAACCCACTATATAATCATTTCAGAAATCAATCAGGTACGAGCATGATATATAAACCTTTCATCATGTTTCAGGTCCAAGCCCCATATATAATTATTTTAGAATTTCTTAGGTCTAATCCTGGTATATGACCATTTGAACATGTCATAGTGTAACACCCCAATATTTTACAGTATGTGTCTTCTTAAATAAATACAATTTATTCAACAACTTATGTTTCATGAAACATCAATCTTAAATGAACTTTGATACACTACTAAATATTAGCATGACTGTTGGAATAGTAATGCGACCATTAGGAATAATAATAAGGCCATCAGAATAATAACCTCACCTATGAGAGTATAAATAAAATTTATGTATCTGATAAATAAAAATATGATATATTTATATCATAGAATAAGTAAATAATTTTTTTTAAAAAAATTCTAAATTAAGTGTTGGTATTATTGTAAAAAGTAAATGATTATTACTATTTTATAATTAATTTAATAATTTTTAAAAAATTATTTTCATAAAATAGTTTTATAAGTTAATATTTTGTTTCATTATAATTATAATATAATTTTATGAGGCAATAATTTATTTTTCAATGTGCCATAAAATTAGTTATAATATTGAAATCATTATTTTTTGAATAAAGGATGATTTTATTAAAAAATTAAATTTCTCATATTTAAAAAATTATATTCATAAAATGGAGTCCATTTTTAAAATCTACATGTAAAAAATGATGATATTTTCCCCACCTCTCATGATATATCTTTTCTACTCACGAATATACCACTAAGGGGTATTTGTGAAACTCCATCAGCACCCCCACTCATAGCATTATTGGTACAATCATCCACCCTTGAAAAAGGATGATATGCTCCCCACCATTAGAAAATCAATTAGGATAATGCCTAGTGGATATTTAATCATGTAATAACTTTAAATTGATATCTACAAGTTGATATACCATAATACACTAATGAAGTGGATGGGTAACAACAATCAACTAAAGGTAAATTGAACCATACTCATTCAATAGGGACAACTATAATGAGGCTAAATGCTACATCACCTCACTCAACAACTTATGAATCTTCTACTAAGATCCTCTTCCACCATATTCCCCTTAACGAGAGTATATACTATCTAAAATTTATATTCCTATAAGTAATCTAGGAATCAAATCAACCTCAAGTTAATAACCTTTTGTGAAAAAATATAACTAATATTCTTGTGGTCATAATAAATGATAAAAAACTCTCCCATAAGGTAGTGTTGAAACATTATTTGGAAAAGACTCACCAATGAAAACTCCAAATCATGGGTCACATAGTTATACTCCTGAAATCTCTACTATCTAGACCCATAAGAAATCACCACCTCCCTCTGCATAAGAACTCATCAAAGTCAAGATCTAGAGGAATCATAGTACATTATATACTCAATACCCACCTCTGATAATATCAAAATGTGGATTCTCATCAACCTCTTCCACAACTCCTAAAAAACCTACTAAATTTTTCTCTCCTCATGAAATTATACCCCTTTTAAGAGAAAGTAGCTAGAGGTGTTGTGATCCTATATAAATCAAGCATGAATATCAAATAATATCTCACCAACACATGGAAGCTGTGCACCCTAGTCACACTCTTGGGTGGAACCTAAGCTAGAACCACCTTAATCTTGGTAGGGTCCACTTCTACTCCCTCTTTTGAGATTACAATTTCAATGATGTAGACCTCTTGAATCTATAAATGACACTTTATAAGATTATCATAATTTTTTTTCGTATTATGTATAGAACCATCCTCAAATGTCTCACATGATCCTCCTTTTACATTGATTACATTAGGATTGCATCTATGAAGATTACTAGGAATCTATCTAATAAGGGTTTAAAGATCTAGTTCCTGAGTCCCATTAACACTTATGGGGAGTTCATCATGCCGAAGGGCATCACTAAATACTCATAGTGACTATAACAATCCTATAATTCTATCATCAATATATCCTCACCCCTAAGACAAAACTGGTGATAACTCAATTTGAGGTCAAAATTTTAGAACCACATTACCCCTTTTAATTAGTCGAATTTACCACAGAGTCTTGTAAGTGGATTCTTTTTCTTGATAGTCTACTTATTCTTGTGATTATAATCTACACATAACCTTAAACTCTCATATTCCTTCTGGTTTAATAACACTATGGATTCCCAATGAGATACACTAGGTCTGAAAAAGATTTTCTATTGTAAATCCACCAACATCACCTTCATCTATCAAATGTCTATTGGGATATATGATATATTAGAATTGATATTGGTACAATACTTGGGTGAAGGTATATGAATATATTGATCAATTGGTGGGGAGGAAATCCTAACAGGTCCTCCAAAAATACTTCCTCATACTCCTCCACCGCCACCACCACAGGAAAATGAAATCTCATAGTATATGCTACTTCAAGGGTCATACAAGACAACTTACGAGTAATAAACTATATCCTTATATGTACAATCCCATCCTAATCTGCCTAGAATCCCTTCTCACTAATAAATAAAAATCACATCCCATCAAATCGAATTCATCACATCCTCTCCCTAAAAAAGTTAATCTACACATGAACTATGGATATCCGGTCCATATCTAGAATGACTTAGTAATTACTCATCACAAATATAAGTAGATCCCACATGAAGTTAAATCAACTAAGAGTTAGGTCTCACTATTGGTATAATTTTGGGATCACTGAATCACAACCTGTAGGAGTCTCTAAATGCAAAGTTCAAGCCAAAGGATCTTCTGGAATCTAAAGATCATGAATAAGGGACATGGAATGAAATGTAAGGCTCATGGATATGTCTATAAAAACCACAGATAAATTATAGAAGACATATATCATACCTCAAATCATCCATGGAGCCTCTAGGTCACAAGCCTCCATAGCCTACAACTATCCACAATCATGGAAACTAACTCCCTGATCTGGGTGTGGACCACATAGAGGTGGTAGTTATGTTAACATATCTTAACATTGACCACCACCCACTACTATCCCAGTACCTCTTCCATGTTCATCACACTGAGGTCCTCCCTCCTCAAGTTTCTTCCTCCTCCTAGGAAATCCATCGACTGTATACTTCTATGACGCACGACGGGTTATGAAATATTGGGTGATAAAACCTCGCCTATAAAAAAACACTACCTCTCACTTGGATGACTGTAACCTCCCTGAGAGCCATGAATAGATGAACCACTATCCAATATCTTAATATGTTTCTGCCTCATTCACTTGTACCTTGTAGCATGCTATCATCTACTAGCTGCTAAGGTATAAGCTCTAGGGTGCCCACTATCAAAACCAACTATTGGAAACCTTTCAACTATAAATCTATTTATAAACAAGGTATGTTCCATCACTCTAGTATATGAAAGGATAGAGAGAGGCACCACAACATTTTGGATATCTTAGTGATGGAAAAACTCAAAGGCTCATGGTCTAAAGTATCCATCATGAACCATATCCATGTAGTACTATAATAGGTTAGTGAACCCGAACACATACTCTGTGATTGATATACTACCCTACTGAATCTATAGAAGATATAGAATATTCTATAACTAGAATTTCTCTCAGTAAAACTCATATATGAAGAGGTTTTAGAACTATATCGAAGTGAGATTCACCTCATCATGAGTCTGCTACACCACACTCCACCATCACCCTATGGTACTATGGAGAAGGCTCTCTACTAGGACCACCATTTGATCAGGATGGTTCCTAACAAGGAAAAAATCCCACTCAATTGAATCAAGCCATTCCTTCTCTACATGGGGGATTGTATTACCCTAGATAATTAGTTGGCTCTACCTCTATAACTCATGATGTTTACTCATCTTGTGCACACAATCATCTTGTAAAATTGGAACAATCTGATTTTAAACATGTGGAATTAGTATCAATAAACCACCTCGAGGAGCTGAATTCGACATAGGTCCCTATACTGAAGCTTGATCACTATGTTGATCATCATAATAATCTAGAAGTGGCATCCTAGATGGTTTTCATAATGGAGAAATCCTACAATATCCCAGATTCACCATTTCTAAAAAGAATATAAGGGGAGATGACCCAAGAAGGACATGAAAACTATAACCCAAATCTATATGATTCATGTACCAATTTTTTCCATGAAATAAATTACCTCATGTATCAATTCAACAAGAAGGTTATCCGAGTCCTGTTGAATATATATGTCTTCTACCATACCATCATTGGATTCCCTATCCCGAGAGTCATACTTAAGAAACATTGAAATTATCGAAGTGAGATTCACCTCATCAGGTTCAACATTCTCGAACAGCTTCCAACGATTCATTCCTAGAGCCAGAAACACCCAATGGATCCCTCATTCAAGATGTTTCACAAGATCAATTTCCAAAGGTAGGCGGTTTTGGGAAATGGACTAACAATGATCAGGGAATTTATGTTGGCCGAGAGGATGGGAGGTTGGGCTCATCACACCCGTTTTAGGGGGAAACTATTTCTTATTCTGAGGATCTCTTATAGATTTTATTTAAGACATGTTGGTGAATCTTTTTTTCATTACCAAGTATAAAATGGGCCACTATTGAGTTAACAATCTATTATTATCATGTTTGGGTTCAGAATCATCCATATGTATATGAGGTTCTCTATCAATGAAGGTTCCTGTATGTATATGAGGTTTTATATCAATGGTACGTTTATATGCATATCAAAGATTCCAATATTTCTCATTATTATGATGTTGCACTACTGGACAATGGGTATATATAACCACGGTTTTACAAAAAACCATGGGTATAGAGTATCCATATGCCCACGGTTTTTAAAAACCGTGGGTATAGGGTTAATATGGGGACCTATACCCACGGTTTTGCTTAAAACCGTGGGTATAGGTTTATTTTGAACACTTATACCCACGGTTTTGAAAAACTGTGGGTATATGTGTTTTTTATTCAAACCCTATACCCACGGTTTTGGCCAAAACGTGGGTATAGGGTATTTTCAGAAGATCTATACCGACGGTTCATCAAAACGTGGGTATTGGGCAATTTTTTTTGAAGACCTATACCCACGGTTCTCCAGAACCGTGGGTATAGCCTTCCCTCATTATGGCGTGGAAATAAAATTAGGCGGGACACGAAAAAAATTTGGCGGGAAGGAAAATATTAACGGTTTAGATTAATATATTTACGTAAATATAAATATATAATCACAAAAGTTCTGTAGCTTGGTCGGTAAAAGGTTATCTGCATCTGCTGTAGGTCTCCGGTTCAAATCCCCCTCACCTCATTTTTTGAATTTAAATATCCATGTCGATTATATTTATATATATACGCCAATGTCTTTGTATAAAATAAATAAAATTCACAGCTTGGTTGGCTATTTGGTGTGGTGCGGCCGTGATAATATTCAGGAGGTACAGGTTTGAAACACGTTGGATGTTTTTTGGAATATTAATACCGCATATTAATATAAATGGACAGATATATGAATATATAATAGATTGAAGGCGCAGCTTGGGTGGTCTGTTGGTGTGGCCACGGCTACCAGCGTAGCACGAGGTCTGGGTTCAAAACCCCCTGGCGGCATTTTTTGAAGATTAAATCCCCACGGTTCTCAAACCGTGGGGTAAATGCTGTGCCAACATGTCCATGCACCTACCATGCTGTGGCAGTCCTATTCCCATGGTTTCTTCAAACCGTGGGTATAGGTCGACCCCCCTATCCTGATGCTGTTCCAGCCCATGGTTCCCAAAACCATGGGTATAGCCTATACCCACAGTTTTGGGGGCTATACCCACAGTTTTGAACCGTGGGTATAGGGCAGTTTTCCAGTAGTGTTGGTTTTACGCCACACAATAGGGAACTCTAGTGTTTACCATCATCTAGTGAGAAATAATTCATTTTGATGTTATGATCAAACCCATAAAAAATGGGATTCCTACATATCCTCGTGAATGGAATCAAAACCCACATTGTTTGGTTCCACTTAACTGGACACATCATACATTTTAAGGTCATGTGATAAGGAACAAACCATATAGTTTAACATCATATGACAAGGACTCCTAGGTATAAGGTGCCTAGTCAATGTTTGGTGTTCGACTTAAGCTTAAATTTTCCAAAGTACATGGAGGGAGTATGTCCCCCAGTTGGGTATGGTCTTATCAGAAATATGGATTAATAAAGATAGTGATGGAAGAGGCTTGGAAGGAATATTTCCCTCTTATTATGATGTGACACTTTCGGGATTATGGCCTAGATAAAATTAGGGTGAATTTTGGAGTTGTGTTTGGACCTCAAAGTGTTTTCCTATATACTAATATTAGTTTGGAATCAAAGACCATGTAGTTCAAATAGTTGGTGCTTACACTTCATAGGATTCCCATTGTTTGGGTGTGGTTGTGGATTACACTTCATAGGATGCCCATATATTATGAGGATCGTGTAGATTTCATGATTTCCACTAATTTCTAAGTCCACATGAGTCATTATCGGTGTTAGAAACAAGAGGAATCAGTATATATGAAGATCACACAATCTACTTGTTCACTGGTGGATGAGGCCTGGGCCCAAAGGGAGAGGGAAAGAGAGCGGTTTATTACTTTCCCATCTCCTCTAGTTGTTTACCATGGGCTAGTGATTAGGATAAAGAGTTCCACATACCACAAAAAATATTAGGGGATTAATCCAAGATGGATTCACTTTGGTTCCTAGGGAAGAGAGTAGGATAAGATCCTATGCCTCAAAAGGAAAGGCGAGCATGATCCCCCTACCCATCTTAAATATAGAGGTCCACATGAGCACCCCCAAGGTTGTGAACATTGTTACTATGGGAATGTAGACTTGAAAATAGTATGAGGATCCCCCATGTCAAGTAAGTTATGCAACAAACCTCTATTACCACATATATGTAGTCTTGATAGGACACACTGATGCGTTCAATGATTTGATCATACATATTGGGTGGTTTTGGAAGAGGGCTTGGCCTGATGCCACACAAGGGTGACCATTTAAGGCTGAGAGATTTATATAAAAACTTTTGATGAAGGAGGACATTAGGTGTAGAGACCCAATATTGACATAAATGGACATTACATTACTTTTGCAGAATACTTAATAAATAAAAAAAACAAAAACCCAAGGACCGTAATAGTTTAGTATCTTTGGATACTTGGAACAAAATATTCTAATCATGGTGAAAGATCTTCAACATATCCCATAAAGATCTTCCCCTTTTTTTCTAACATAAAACCTTTCTTTATATCCTGGGGAAAAGAAAACATAAAAAGGGTGAGCTCAAATTCTCAGTAAGGGTAAGCATGGAGAAAACAAACCATATACATTTGAACTTAAAAACATGAACATGATGTTTAAACATAAAAATATTGGGTAATGACATAAAACATGGCAGTACGTAAGGAATAGATCATAAAGGAACTTTAATCATGATAAAATAGCATGGGAATAAAACATGTAATTGTGGAAAACCATTAATCACATGTTATGATTTCCATAGTAGCCATGGAATTGCTGGCAAGACCATCATAGTAAACAAAGTCCATTATTGAACCGGGTTTACTTGCCGTTCCAGCCCTGTATTACTGAACCAGATTCACTTGTCGTTCCATCCATGCCTATATCCTGAGATATACATATTTACCCAATGCATTGGAGGGAGATATTGGTCCCACCCATCTCATAATGAAATAATTCTTATGTGTTCCACAAAATAAACAGAAATCATTCATCATAACCCAAAGAATAAAATTGGTTTCATAAACATCATCCCATCATAACATAAATCCATATAAAACAAATGGATATCATTTCATTATACAAAAAATAAAACCATGTAAATAATAGATACATTTTACTTGAAACATAAACATACTAAATAATGTCATCTTAGATGGAAAATAATTTTGATAAAACACTTGAAATGAATTCTTGTGGAAAATATCCTTTCTTCTTCAAAATTATTTTATTTTCAAAAAATGCCATGAAACTTTAAAAGAAAAGGATTTTTTTGAAAGTAATTATGAAATATTGCAGAGTAATCTTCATGAAAATAAGGTGTTATAAAACTGTAAAAATCCGTTCATGCCGTATAAGTTAAAAAAAACATTCTCCTCATACTTTTTTCAGAAAAGTCAAAAAGTACCTCATATGGTAAAAAAAGAAAGATTCCTTCCATACCTTGTGATAAAAGTAAAAAAGGGTAAAAATGACTTTACACATACATGGAAGAATAATAAAAATTTTATGAAAACATTTTGAGAAAACATGGAATGGATGATAAACATAACCCCAGTAAATACTTATGAATAAACAATCTCGGATAAGAATGAGATTGGAATAATTATCCCTTAACTCATGTCTAATTTCATCCATATGTGTCTGAGACTCCGGTATAGTGGGTTTAAACATATTATTAACTTATAATAGAACTATAATAATGTTTATGATATCATACAAGATTCCCTTACGACTTTATATTACCCGTTCATTTGTCAATTCAATGTTAAAGCAACGTTTTGGGTAAAATCGTTTCATTTATCATACGTTTTTGGACTTTTAGTTATTCATATGATTAATTAGATCATGATTAATTACTTCCAGAATGTAAAACATGATTTACGTATAATATATATTCAATATATATATATAATAGATCGATAAATGGAATGAAATACACTGTTCATGGAGACGGTTGGCCGTACGTACGCATGAACGCTGATTTCGTTTCCTTATTAAATTGAATGGAAGTAAATGACATATATATATATATATATATATATATAAATAAATACAATATAATTATTATGTCATATATTTCATGATTACTTATTATATATACTTTATAATCATTCTTGAATGGTTAACATGAAGAATGAATCTCATCGCATCGTGGAGACGGTAATCCGTACGTACGCACGAGCGATGATATCGTTCCCATAATTATTGAATGGTATTGGAGTGGATGATATAACAAATCATAATTAGTATCATGTTATAATAATCATATATAGTTATTATTTACACCATTATACCCATTCAAGTAAGGTGGTGGTGGAAAACAGATTACACCACGGTGTGGAGATGGTATTCCGTACGTACGCACGCACAATGATTTTGTTTTCGATAGGATGGATAGAAAGTAAAATAGGGTTGTTTCATATTTATAATAACATATCATTATATGAGTGATACTTATGTTATTAATTTATAATGAAAAAAATAAAAGAGAGGAAGTAGAAGGAGAAATAAATTTGAAAGAATCGATAAAGGATATTACCTCTTCTTCGACGCGCCTCTTCTAAACCTCCTCTTAGGGAACTAAAGTTGGTATTTGAAGAAGATAAGGACCTCTAGTATGTTTATAGGGAAGTGGAGAAAATAAATGGACAAGGTTTTGCCGAGATTGAAGGCTCAAAATGTTGTGAAGAGGAGAGGGTGGAGGTGCCCTTTTATAAGAGTGGAGAGGGTCACTTTAGGAAACTCTCAAAAATATTAATTTATAATAAACTTGACCCCCACATGAAAACTTCCAAAATGACTCAACTTAGTATATGAGATGATATAGGGTTTTAATATCATCAACCAACAAAATTTAGACATGTTTTTATTTTATTTTAAACCTTATCATTTTGATTTTTCCTTATTTAATCTATTTAATTTTATTTGTGGTAATAATGTTATAAATTTTAAATGATTATAAATACATAATTATGTGTTGTTAATTATAAATAATTAGATACTTTATGACATTTTAGACCATATAATTTTCAATTTTCAATTTTTAAATATTTTTGTGATTTTTAAAAAATTTAATAATATATTATTTTTATAAAATATCAATTGTGTCAATTTTGTCACTATTAATTTATTTGAATTTAAATAAAATCAACAGAGAAGCTATGTTCAAAAAAAAAAAATTTAATAGATTCCTAACATGTAATATTTATCTATAAAATTCGCGTACAACATTAATTAGTTAATTTAATATTTATTTTAATATTTTTAAAACCATTTATTTGATATTTCTATTAATAAAATAATTACTACAACATTTTCATATAATTATTTAATATACTTATATTTTAAATAAAAATTAAAAATAAAATACCATGATGAAGATAAGTCTAATATCTTTCATAATAATACTTTTAGTTGAATTTATATTCTAAAATACCCAACTCATAAAATGATATGTTTATTAAATTATGAAGGTGACAACTTTGACATCATTTAAAATAAAATAATATAATTTTCATAATATGTTTTATAAGGATCAAAATGGTCCAAAAGTCTACACTTGGATTCTTAGGGTATAGATATACTCGACCAATAAGGTTTGGTCAAGTTTTGGGTCCTTTTGATGGGTATTATTATTTTAATAAAAACTATATTATTGATTTTTCACTAAATAAATAATTTCTGCATTATTAATGTATAAGCTATTAAGGTAATTAAATATTTCTTAAAAATCACAAATAAATTACCATGATGAATAAAAACATTTTATATTTCAAATTAGTATTTATAATCGAATTTATATTATGTATATCCTTATATTAAAAATACTTTTATTATTAAAGTCTGAGTGAGACATATTTCACTTTCTTTAAATAAAATAAATTAAAGGTCTTAATCACATCCAAGTGGGTTTCAAAAGACACCATTTCGACCCAAGTATATTTTAAGATGAAATAGTATCATACAATTATATTAATACATGTTTTAGGGTAACTTTATAATATTATTTTTACCCTTAATTACCTGATTTACCTTTAACTATGGTAAATAAAATTTACCGTAGTTACTATTCATAATTCCTACAAATAAAAAGTAGCCTATTAACATAATTTGGACCTACAGATCCCAAATATGGAATCCATTTTTCCAAATTCAATACACATAATTTGAAGTATTTAATTTTAAATTAATCTCACTATTGAGAAAATGGGTTTTATAAGTTAAAACATTGCAAAAGATTGAAATGTTTTTACCTATGAATTCAATGTAAAATTAATGATAATGAAATAAATAATATTAAATTGTAAAAATATATTCTATTTATACTTTAAAACAATTCAATATTATAATTTAACTATATAAATTATCTTGATGAAAAAAGTTGTTTTTAATTAAAATTTAGCGTATTTTTACTATTCATCAAAATATGAAAGTTAACAGAAAAATATTAAAAAATAATCCAAAGTTAATTTTTATATCCTTATTGAAATTAATAAGTTTATTTATTCAAATCTAACTTATAAATGTGTCAAAAACTATATTTAATGTGGGTGCGACATCAAAAGGCGGCAAAACTACATTTTTTTAAAAATACTTATTTTACCCGAAAAATTTACTCTATTCTGATACCATGTCCTAGAATATGTATAAGATGAATGATATTGTTTTAAAATTCAAAATTTTGTTAATACTATTCATAATGGCTAGTTCATAATTACAATATATCGTTGTTTAGTGAAACTCGGTATTGCGTACAACACACGCTATTGAGGAAGGTCGCTCTTGCGTGCAACAAAAGACAAGAATAGTGTTTTCATATAATACAAGATAATATGGTGTTGCATATAGCGCAAGATAATCTTGGTGTAGATTAAAAAACAAGACATCAAAGAAATTAAAAAAAATTATTTCTCATAAAATCTCAGGGTATCACATGGGGGCCAAGGTGGGATTGAATGACATAACATAGAAAATTCATGAGAGCAGGAAGGTTGTATACCCTAGGATTCCCCAATAAATATAGAATGTTAGTATATGTGATGGGGTTCCCTCTGAGTATCTCTTTCTTTGTGGGATTGGGTTCCCTCCATGTATCATTTTTCTACATGGGACCATGTTCAACCTACATCATGCTTTTCAATACTGAGATGAGTTTCGCTCGCATAGAATTTTTCTACAAAATATTACTTTCCATATGATTAGCCACTGAAAGAGGATAATGTTAATTGTTAATATATATAGTTTTCATTTATCTTGTTATTCATAAATACCATTTTAGTGCATTTTACACTTTGAACATCATTTCACATCATGATTACAATTCTTTCCTAAAATGCACTATTACATGGTACATTCTTGAACATCTCATAAAACAAAAAATGGTCTTTATTTTATTTTCATATTCTATTTTCATGTCTCCCATGATATAAGGAACAATTCATTATTTTTAAGCACTTGGAGATTCAATTTGGAAGGCCACCAAAGTGGGCTATGAACCAAGAACATTCTGGGCGAAGTGATTTGGACATCAGCCCAATAAAAGAACTATAGCGGCCATGATTCAAGCCCAAAGAGTCTTAAAATTTAAAGGGATATATAATAAATCATGGGAAACATTTCATTAAATAGTGGACCAAACTAATTTTAATGTTTTAATGGAGTTCTAGGTGGCCCAAGTTGAAGATGCAATTCTGGGCCAGATTCCGTGGCCCAGAAAAACATCTTACCATTTATATCATATATCTCAAACCACAAATTATTTTGGGCTGAAATTTTACAGGGTATTAGGGGACATCATATTATAAATTTAATTATTTTATGTACCACTGTAATTCGGCATTCTATAAGGTCATTTAGGCTCGTCATTTCGGTGGATGAAAGCTGGATGCAACTTCGGGACAAGAAGTGGAAAAGTCTTATCTACATTAATGTTCCACCTACCTTGGCCCACCACATTTAATTAAAGAATCTTGGGGAGTGGTGGCTCGACCCAAGGATTTCTTTATGCCTATTTAAGGCAGTAGTGGTGGAGTATTTGGGGGATCTTGGAGCTTTTTTTTCATTGAAATGTTATTATGCCAATTTGTCTTTGTAATGTGCTTCCTTATCAAGTAAGTAGTTTGAATCACCTTAGTTTTCAATAAAATTTATTATTCTTATATTCTTATGTTCTTATTAATATCACGTTGATACTGTTTCCTCAAGGTGTGAATTTTTTCACACCAAACTTTGTGATTATTTTTCACACAATAGTGGAGTGATCGTTATTTTGAGTTTTTACTTCTTCAATTCCACCCTCGTAAGTCTACTTCCCGCTTCCGTTGAGAACATGTTATCAATGGAGGGATAGATCTTTTATGGGTTGATCCAAGGGGGTAGAAAGGGGCTGGATTGGATGTTATTTATCACTCTCTAAATGTTTTTAATTTCTTTTATTTGAGTTTCTTTCATTAAATTCTTTTCTCTCTTCCTCTTCATTATTGAATTTATTCTCCCCACTTTTATGTGCTAATTAGATCCTTTACCTTGGAGTGATCATGAAAATGATCCTAAAAGTGTATAGGTGATTAGTAAGTGTTTGTGGTGGTGTTTAATCAATAAGTGATGAGAGTAGTTTGAATTCATTTCATGAATTCTTATCGAGTAATTGAAATTGAAATTGTAAAAGAAAAAGATAATTCATCCAATCCACCCAAGAAATAACCCAGGATCAACTCATTTTATCATAATTTGAATTCACATAGTTCTTTTAGTGCTTTTTTTAAAACATCTAAAATCAACCCAAGTTGGCCACTTCATAGCCAAAAATCCATCTCTTTTTATTGAGTGTCTAAAGGTTGTTCTAAGGTCTCAGAGGATTCGACAACCCAAGCTACACTACAAGAGACCGCTTAACCCTTAGAACTTGGGTAAATTTGGGCGACACCAAATTTTGGAACCGTTTCCATGGACCAAATAAGTTCCTTAGACCAAAAAATTCTTTTCTCACCCCCATTCTTCTATTCTCACCCAAGATCTCTTATCTTTTCCCTTTCTTTTGCTTTTTTTCTTTTGGAGCATGTCCGCCTACACCAACGATAACTCAAACAGACTAGTTAGGATGGAAAGTCCTAGGATAGGGGAGTCAAGTAAACCATTGGATCCTAATATTCCTAATACCTAGAAGTAAAATATTGAGTCAATTTCAATGGAGGGTCTTCAAATAAACCAACTAATAAACCCAGATGGGAACCAAAATGGAAATCCAAATGAGGCAGCCCCAAATTTGGGGAATGCAGTTGATCAAACCATGAATGAAAACCTTACACATACCTGGACCAATGAACCCTCTTGAATTAGTCATGCTGCCCTAGGAGATTCACACTATGTCTTTAAAACTCTTGTCCTAAACCACCTTCCAACCATCCATGGGATGGAGTCAGAAATGCCTTACCTTCATGTCAAGGAGTTAAATGACATTGTTGAAACCCTGTGCTCACTACATCAACTTGAGTCAGCTAAGATGAGGCTATTTCCTTTATCACTTAAGGATCGAGAAAATAACTGGTTAAATAATCTAAGACCTGGATCAATCCACTCTTGGGACCAACTGTAAAGATAATTTTACAAAAAATACTTCCCCCATCACAAAACCATTGCACTAAAAAAGAGCATCCAATTTTTTTTTGAAAAAGAGGGAGAGTAATTCTATGAAACATGGGAGAGGTTCAAAGACACAGTAAACATGGTTCCACACCTTGGTTTTTCTATTCCTGAACAAGTGAGAATTTTCTATGAAGGGTTGGGCCTGGGGAATAAACAATTCATTGACATGATGTGTAATGGGACCTTTAAAAACAAATCCCCAAATGATGCTTACGAGTATCTAGAAATCATTGTTGAATAAAACCAAACATGGGGAACATCACCTTATTCTAAAAACCCACAAAGAACTACTATAATGAATAAACCTAGATAATAGGAAAGCCTTAAGGCTAATCTCACAGCACTCTCTAGGAAGGTTGAAGAGATAGACCATAGGAAAATCCATGAAATCCAAACTGTAGACCCTGTTTTCACAATTTGTGACAAACATGACCACAAAACAGACAACCGACCAACCATTTCACCCATCAAGGATGTTATTTTAGGAGGAACATCTACTGAAGTCAATGCCCTAAACATTCAAAATCCCCAATACCCAAACACATTCAACCCAAGGTATAATGACCACCCAGACTTCTGATGGAAAGATAACCAACAACTTAGCCAACCACAAGGACCAAACCCCTACCCTACACAAAATTTTCAAAACCATAACCAATTCCAACCACAACTAGTCCAATAACAACATCCTCTAGTCCAATACCAACAACCCATCCAACAACCCATCCAACAACGAAAGCATCCCCCTAGGATAAAACAACCCACACAAGCCCCTTCCCAATCTGTCCCTCTCCCAATCCTTGAACAACAGTGCAAAAAAATGGAAAGGATGAACTTAGAAGTATATTCCCTGAAACAAGAACTTAAAACCATCAAAACTGGAAAAGAACCCATGCCTAAAAAATCCATTCCACAATAGAAAATAAGGGGAGAGTCAAGTTTCACTCAAAAAACTCATGAACAACTAAAGGCTGTGACAATTCTAAGTAGTGGGAAATCAATTGAAAAACCTGAAAAAATAAGTCAGAAACCATGTGAATATTCAAACTCTAATGAAAATTAAAATGAACCACAAGATCAAATATAAGAAACTGATAACAATGTGAAATAAACAACCCTTAAAAAAACAACCCCACAACCTGCACCATTTCCTCAACGCATGAGGGGGAAAACCAAGCCTGAATTGAGTGAAACATTGAGGGAAATATTCTCACATGTCAAGTTGAACATTCCACTCCATGATGCAATTAAAAACAATCCTGCATACTCAAAGTACCATAAGGACTTGTGAACTTTTAAAATAAAATTTTCACATAAAAACCAAGTCCTTTTGGCTGCTAATGTGAGTACCACCATTCAAGGGACCATTCCTCCTAAGTTGAAAGACCCGGGTTTCCCTTACATCAATGTTGAACTAGGAGAGAGAAAAGTTATCAAGGCCTTATGTGGCCTAGGTGATAGTGTCAATATCACCCCCTATGTTGTGTACTACCAATTAGGTCTAGAAGAGCTCCAAACCACATCTGTCACACTTCAACTTTCTGATCATAGCATTAGGGTTCCAAAGGAGATTTTAAAGGACGTTCTGGTAAAGGTTGAAAACTTCATCTACCCTGATGACTTTATTGTCCTTGAAAACAATCCAAACATAGGAAATAAGGAACAAACCCCAATCATCCTTCACCATCCTTTCCTAGAAACAATCAACTCTGTTATCCGAGTTCAAAATGGGAACATGACTATCACCTTTGGAAACATGAGTCTAGACTTAAACATCTATAATGAAAGCTCACAAATAGGGGATGATGAGTACATTCATGAAGTAAAAATGATAGGAAGCATTGATAATGAATCCATAAAACATTAAGGAATATTTGATGGATTCTTAAGTCAGTATGAGATTTATTTCCTTTTTTCACATGAAGGAAGTTTATCTCCTTAGATTGAATCATTTTTAAATTTCTCTTATGATGAAGTCTTAGGTACAAAAATCAGTGAAACCTTTCAGGAAACCACTTTCATGGAGACTAATAAAACTTCCTTCCCTAAATATGATCAAACCAGTCTTATAGCAGAAATTTCTACACATGGGGATTCAATTCTATCTAAAACTTTAGGAAACAAAATCGATCTTGATTCAATGTCCCAATCTTCTACTGAAATTCTGAACCAACTTGATCTTCAATTGAAGGAACTTCCCACTGAACTCAAGTATGCCTTCCTAGGGGACAATCAAACACAACCTATTATAATTTCTTCTTCTCTTGAAGCCAATCATGAGATGATGTTTTTAGATGTCCTTAAGAAACATAATAAAGCCATTGGTTGGACCCTGTCTGATATTCCTGGGATTAGCCCACTAATAGGGACTCATAGGATTGTTCTAGAATCTGATTCAAAGCCATGTTGTCAACCTCAATGGAGACTCAATCTTAATCTCATGGAGGTATTAAGGAAGGAACTTCTGAAATTGTTAAAAGCAGGTATCATCTATCCTATAGCTGAGAGTGAGTGGGTGAGCCCAATCCAAGTGGTTCCCATGAAAGAAAGAATCACATTGATAACCAATAATGATGGAGAGATTCTTCCAACTAGGGTGAGTAGTGGATGGAGGGCCTGTATTGACTATAGATATCTAAACTCATTCACCAAGAAGGACCATTTTCCATTACCATTCATTGACCAAGTCCTTGAGAGAGTGCAAGGTTATGAGTTCTATTATTTCTTAGATTGGTACTTAGGGTACAATCAGATTGTGGTCTCCCTAGAGGATCAAAGGAAGACTACATTCACCTGTCCATTCGGTACCTTTGACTTCAAACGCATGCCATTCGGGTTATGCAATGCCCCCGGAACCTTCCAGCGGTGCATGATGGGGATCTTCTTAGATATGGTTGGAGATTTTCTTGAGGTCTTCATGGATGAATTCTCTGTCTTTAAGGATACATTTGAGGGATGTCATAGGAATGTAGATAGAGTTTTTTCTAGATGTGAGGATAAAAATCTCATCCTAAACTGGAAAAAATTCCATTTAATGGTAAAGAAAGGACTTATTCTAGGCCATCTAGTCTTGGGTAGGGGGATTGAAGTTGATAAAGCAAAGGTTGACTTCATTCATCACCTTCCATCACCTAGAACTGTTAATGAAGTGATTTCTTTCTTAGGACATGCTGGTTTTTATAGAATATTCATCAAGGACTTTAGTTCAATCTCTCATCCCCTTTGTGCTCTCCTAGTAAAGGATGCTCCATTTGTTTGGACAAAAAGCTTTGAGGATTCATTATCAACCCTCAAATTCTCTCTCACCTATCCTCCCATTATGAAGTCTCCAAATTGGAACCTTCCATTAAAACTCATGTGTGATGCGAGTAACTTCACTGTAGGTGCAGTCTTAGGACAACGATGTGAGAAAACTCCATATGTCATTGCTTATGCAATAAAATCCTTAAATGATGCCCAAATAAACTACACCACCACTGAGAAGAAGTTACTTGCTGTTGTTTTTGCCTTAGAAAAGTTTAGGTCCTACCTCTTAGGATCCCCCATCACTGTGTTCACTGACCATTCTGCGCTGAAATACCTATTCTAGAAACAAGATTCTAAGGCTAGACCGATTAGGTGGGTCCTTCTCTTACAAGAATTTGACCCCACAATCAAGGACAAAAAGGGTGTTGAAAATCATGTAGCTTACCATCTCTCTAGGATAGAATTTAATGAAAAATAATCTCACCTTGATGTGTCTGATTCATTACCTGATGAACACTTATACTCTGTGAGTGACTGCCCTTGGTATGCCGACATATCCAACTTCTTAGTTACATGAGTCATTCAAAAATTATCAGGGACTCAAGATAGAAAGAAATTCCTTTCTAATGTCAGACACTATGTGTTTGATGATCCATACCTCTATAAGTTCTGCCCTAACCAAGACATTAGGAGGTGTGTCCCAGAATCTGAACAAGAGTCCATCCCTGAATTTTGTCATAGTGAATCATGTGGATGTCACTTTTCTTCTAAGAAAACTTCTACTAAGGTTCTTCAGTGTGGTCTCTTCTAGCCCACCCTTTCAATGGACTCCTACACATTCTTTAAAATTTTTCCTACGTTTCAACAAGTAGGGTTCATCACAAAATGGAATCAAATGCCACTCACTCCCATCTTAGTGATTGAAATATTTGATTACTGGGGAATCGATTTCATGGGACCCTTCCCAAACTCTAGGATATATCTCTACATCCTCTTAGCTGTTGATTAGGTCTCAAAATGGGGTGAGTCCATTCCCACCAAGACTAATGATCTTCAAGTTGTGATCCGATTCCTAAAAGAGAATATCTTTTCTAGATTTGGAATTCCGAGGGCTATAATAAGTGATCGTGGAACCCATTTCTACAACCTACCATTATCTTCACTCATTTCTATGTATGTTATTTCTCATAAAGTTTCCACTATATACCATCCTCAAAAAAATGGTCAAGATGATTTGGAAAATAGAGAAATTAAGAATTTTTTTGAAAAAACCTTCAATCCCTCTAGGAAGGATTCGTCCAAGAAAATATTAGATTCCCTTTGGGAATATCAAACTGATTTCAAAACTATCCTAGAAATGACACCGTATAGATTGGTTTATGGAAAATCATGTCATTTACCTATTGAAATTGAGCATAAGGCCTTTTGGACAATAAAAAAACTTGAACTTTGACATTTAATTGGCTGAAAAAAAAGAAATTAGATCTTAATGAACTCGAGGAACTTAGGATGGAGGATTATGATAATTCAAGGATCAATAATTCTAAAGTTGAATCCTACCAATCTAGGAATCTCAAAGTCAAACACTTTGAACCAGGAAAATTTGTGCTCTTGTATAGTTCAAAACTTCATCTACACCTGAGAAAGCTGAGGTCTAGATGGTCCGGTCCATACCTAGTGCATCATGTGTACCCTTATGGGGAAATAGAGATTTAGGATCCCACAAGAGGTCATGTCTTCAAAGTCAATGATCATAGGTTAAAACCATTCATTGAATCATTCAATAAACAAGAAATCAAGGAGGAGTTAACGAAGCCGACATATGAACCAGAAAAAAATTAATAGATTTAGGGTATATGTCGGCCTAATGACATTAAACAAAAGCACTGCATGGGAGGCAACCTGTGGTTTTCATGTTTCCAATATTTGTGAATCATCTTTTGTTTCCTTCATCTTCATTTTGTTATTTTTTTTAAAAATAGACTATTGACCAGTTCTTCTTTTATGAGTAAGGATGGGTATGAAAGGGGAGCACTATATTCATCTGTGTCACGCAGTGTGATCCCTGAGTAATACCTTACCCTAAAAATTTAAAGAAGACAATGTATCATCAGTTTGATTTAAAAAAATATTGTTGACCTGTTCTTATTTTATGAGTAAGGATGGGTATGAAAGGGGAGCATTGTATTCATCCGTGTCACGTGGTGTGATCCCTGAGTAATACCTTACCCAGAAAATTTAAATAAGAAAATGTATAATTAGTTTGATTAAAAAAAATAGATTGTTGATATGTTCTTCTTTTATTTGTAAGGATGGGTATGAAAGGGGATCACCGTATTCATCCTTGTCACTTGGTGTGAACCCTGAGTAATAACTTACCCATAAAATATAAAGAAGACAATGTATCATCAGTTTGATTTTTAAAATTAAAAAATAAAAAATAAAAAACAAGGAAAACCATAAAAATGTTGATACTTGGTTTTAAATAAATTGTTGTGTTGTTTAATTTGTCTGGTTTATTCTTCTTTGTATGGTTCATGGACTATTTTGGGTGATACATATTTGATCAGGGAGGTGCCTACATATCCCAAGAGATCAAAGGAGTAATCTGGAGCATCATGAACCTCAACTTCAAAAACCAGGTGAATTTTTTCCATGTTTATTGTTTCAAATTCCTTTTAGAACACATCTCATCTACCTCTACCCCTTATAATCTTTCTTTTATTTAATCACTGGGGAAAATGTTATTTTAAGTTGGGGAGATTAAATAAAAAAAATTGATCTTGTGTGCATAAAAAAATGCATAGAAGGAAAATATTTTCATTAACCTTGAACATGATAACACACTTTGAAAACTCAGATATTGGATATCAAATAATTTTGCATTCCTTGATTTTAATTTTAATGCAATTTTAGGTTCATGTGCATAGATTTCGTAAAGTGCGGTTGTCTGATGTGATTTTTCACCGTTATATTTTTATCCATTTAATAAAAAAACACAATGCAGGTCGTCAAGATTGTGGGGTTTTAGTTTGAGTTCTTGGGGACCCATAATAAATAGCATAGGTTTGGTGATCATTTTAGTTTTAATATGAGTATTCAAAAAAAAATCAAAAAAAATCAATTTGCGCATAGAGTAATGGATTTACCTAATTGTGGCTTTCGGAACTTGGGGATCGTGACTTCATAGTTGTTTTGGCCCGGAGTTGGGCATTTTATCTCTATTTCTGGTAATTTGAATTTGTTTTTGATTGAGTTAACTCAAGACGATGCCTGAGTATGTGAGCTTCACTTGGTTCCCTAAGGTCTTTGAGCCTGGGAGTCATCGTCAAAGTCTTTCTACATGGGTTGACTCGATTGAGTTCAATTTCAATTACCATGGAAAAATTGAAAAAAAAAACAAACAAAAGAAAAACAAAACAAAATAAAAATAAAAATAAAATAAAAAAATTGAATACTCATCTTAATATTAAAATCTCATTCCTCCTAGCACTTCAATCTTTTCTCCCTTTGAATGAAAATGAACCCCCATGTCTATTGTGATGCACAACACTTAGTCATGCTTAATTGAAATTGTATGAAATATGGAAATGAATTTGAACAAAGGAGTGGGCTTGGGATTGGGTTATGCCTCTGGACTTATCTTATTTTAAATTATTTTTATGGGTTTAAAATTTTTATTGGGTATGAGGCCTTTGGGTGAGCAATGTGTATTATAATGTTTTTTTTGGAAAAGGTCATTCAAATTTCATTTTTGTGAGATATATTTTTCTTAGGACTAGAAAAAATCAAGTTGGGGGGGTGTGATTAGCCACTGGAAGAGGCTAATATTCATTTTTAATATTTATAGTTCCCATGTGCCTTGTTATTCATAAATACCATTTTAGTGTATTTTACACTTTGAACATCATTTCACATCATGATTGCAATTCTTTCCTAAAATGAACTATTACATGGTATATTCTTGAACATCTCATAAAACACAAAATGATCTTGATTTTATTTTCATATTCTATTTTCAGATCTCCCATGATATAAGGAACAATTCATTATTTTGGAGCACTTGGAGATTCAATTTTGAAGGCCACCAAAGTGGGCTTTGAACTAACAACATTCTGGGCGATGTGATTTGGACATCATCCCAATAAAATAACTGTATCGGCCATGATTCAAGCCAAAGGAGTCTTAAACTTTAATTGGAGATATAAGAAATCATGAGGAACATTTCATTCAACAGTGGCCCAAACTAATTCGAATGTTTTAATGGAGTTAGAGGTGGACCAAGTTGAAGATGCAATTCTGGTCCAGATTCCGTGGCCCAGAACAATATCCCACCATTTAAATCATATCTCGAAAACCAAAAATTATTTTGGTCTTAAAATTTACAGGGTATTAGGGTATATCTGTAGATTCATTTAAGTCTTCTATGTCCCACTATAATTCGGTATTATATAAGGTCATTTATGCTCATCATTTAGGTGGATGAAAGCTGGCTGCAACTTCGGGGCAAGAATTGGAAAAGTCTTCTCTACATTAATGTTCCACCTACCTTGGCCCACCAAATGTAATTAAATAGACTTGGGGAGTGGTGGATATACCCAAGGATTAATTTATTCCTATTTAAGGTAGTAGTAGTGGAGGATTTGGGGGATCTTGGAGATTTGTTTTCATTGTAATTCTATTATTCCAATTTGTCTTTGTAATGTGCTTCCTTCTCAAGTAAGTTGTTAGAATCACCTTAGTTTTCAATAAAATTTCTTCTTCATATCACCTTGATACCGTTTCCTCAAGGTGTGAATTTTTTCACACCAAACCTTGTGATTTTGTTCAAACAATGGTGGAGTGATCATTATTTTGAGTTTTTACTTCTTCAATTCCACCCTCATAAGTCTACTTCCCGCTTCTGTTGAGAACATGTTATAAATGTAGGGCTAGGTCTTTTATGGGTTGATACAAGGGGGTAGAAAGGGGATGGATTTGATGTTATTTATCACTCTCTAAATGTTATTAATTTTATTTATTAAAGTTTCTTTCATTAAATGATTTTCTCTCTTCCTCTTCCTTATTGAATTTATTCGCCCCACTTTTATGTGCTAATTATATCATTTACCTTGGAGTGCTCATGGAAATTATCCTACAAGTGTATATTTGATTAGTATGTGTTTTTGGTAGTGTTTAATCAGTAATTGATGAGGGTAGTTTGAATTCATTTCATGAATTCTTCTCAAGTTAATGAAATTGAAATTATAAAAGAAAAAGATAATTCATCCAATCCACCCCAAGCAATAACCTAGGATCAACTCATTTTCTCATAATTTGAATTCATATAGATCTTTTAGTTCTCTTTTAAAACCATCTAAAATCAACCCATGTTGGCCACTTCATAGCCAAAAATCCATCTCTTTTTATTGAGTGTCTAATGTTTCTTCTTAGGTCTCTGAGGATTCGACAAACCAAGATACACTACAAGAGACTTCTTAACCCTTAGAACTTGGGTAAATTTGGGCGACCCCACTGCCTACTTAGTGTTTTTCTACATGGGGAAGAGTCTCTTTTTCATAGGTGTTTATTATGTGTTGTGATGGACCGAAAATAGGGAATACTATTACACTTTTTTGGAATGGTTTTCTATAATGGTATTGAGTCCATGGACTGTTGGGTGAATTCCTTTTCTACCTTATTATTTTTTGGTGGGTTTACCTACTAAGAATTTATGAATCTATCATATTTCATCAGATTTCTATTCAATTTTCTTCCTCCTTTCCCCAGACCCCCTTGGTGATTTTATAGAGGAACGTGGTTACTTGGTACTAGGATAGCTAGTCATTCATAGTGGTTCACAAGGATTTAATTTGTAGGATCCCAAGAATTATGACCATGCCCCCAAATGATTTCATTCACATGGTACAGAAAACAAAAACTTAACCCAAAAATGACTCATCATTTGAGGGGATGGTAATTTGAGGGGGAATAAATCGACACCCATACCTGAAAATGATTTTATTTCATTCTTTGGAACCACCGGTACCATCTCTTCCCACAAACGATTTCATTCATGGGACGCCTCATGGAGTGACAAAATCCCATGCAGACCGACAGTCCATATAGCAAGTTTTTCTATGCAGTCTCTTGTCCTCGTTTGCAGCTTCCTATCATCTTTAAAATTTTATTTAGACTCTTCTTTAGTTTTATTATTTACCCTTACAAATTTCATTAAAGTATTCTTATCTCCCATGTAGGGTTTTTAGAACCAAAAAAATGACCCCCATCTGAATTTTCTCCGATCAGAACAAAAGGAGGTGATTTTGATGAAGAAATTGGTCTTGTTGTAACCAAGTTTTGGGTATTCATGCGGAAACCTGGATGGGAACCCACCTATAGGTATGGGGGGTGTGGGGACTAGATAAGTTTTATTTTATTGAGTTTGGATGATATTATTGAACTTTTGAAAATACATCTCGCATGTTCTGATCCAATATAGTGTTTCCCCTTACAGACCGGTTTCTTACGAACACAAAATCATAAACTATGAACTATAATTATTCTCACTCACATAGATATCTGTTCATCCTCATTGTTAATTCATAGACCAAGTGATTTATGGACTAAGAGATGAGTGCTTTTTATACTGAAGGTGTCGGGGGACAAACACCTCACAGATTGAGAATATCGTGAGGTGAAATGCCTTGTGGAGTGGAAGGCCTCATAGGGTGGATTCTTGGTGGGTGAAGAAACATTCAATTTTATTGAATATTTATATAGAATATTTTAATGAATATCATATAATTTTTTGAATATTTTTTATGGTTTAAAATGGATCTAGATTCCACATCAATCACTATAATTAATAGAAGAACTTCCATTGATGATAACATTGAAGATGATCTTTAACATCACATCATCCCTTAGGAGGGTATTTTGAAGAATCTACTTTCACTAGAGATTTTGACCTACCCACTATAAAATATACTAAAACTATATAAATTAATACTTAAATATGATTCTACCATTACATAGGATGATTGGAACCTTCCATTTTCTTGGTTCAAGGTGTCTCGAGACCATGCTCAAGTAAACAAGTCTTCTACAGGGTAGATCATTTATAGGCCGGGCCAAGAGAAAGTATCTATTATGAATGGTTCTATGTGGACCCAAAGAAACCAAAATATCCATGAAATATCCTTGTAATCCCCTATTCAAGATCATCCATC
Source organism: Viscum album (assembly GCA_963277665.1). Lineage (NCBI taxonomy): Eukaryota > Viridiplantae > Streptophyta > Magnoliopsida > Santalales > Viscaceae > Viscum > Viscum album. Next base: position 18,029,511 of record OY728159.1, on the reverse strand, counting down.
CATTTTCAACCTCTCACGTAGTGATCCCAACAGAGGGTGGAGCTCCAAGTGGGACCTGCGGTCTGGCGGGAGTTTCTCAGACGAATGGGCCTGGGAATTCTGGGTGAACCAGAATTGCATAGAATTTTCTGAAAAATTTGAAGATGTAGGATTATACTAGGAAACATTGGTTTCTTATTTTATGGTTTATTCACAAACCAATAAATTTCATGAATTGATTTGCCACTGGTTTTTGATCACCAACACTTTCCACTTATCGTAAGGTGATGTCAGTATTATCTTATATGATATATACCAATTTGGGGAAGTCCCCATTACTAGTAATATGTATTATGGGTTCATTCCTACATATAATAATTGGGAAACATCATGAAGGTATATCTATCAGTGAGGGACCTACTGATCATGGTAGAGAAACTGTTTGGTCAGTACTTCCATACACATTCACTCATTCCATTTAGTGACTAGATAAAGCTATTTATTCATGTAGAAGTCCAAGGCCAAAGGTCTATCATACCAAGACTCATTAAAACCCAATAGTCCTGAGGTGTCCTAGTTTCATATTAGTCCACCCTCGAGGAAGGAAAATATACTATATGGGACTACAAGATCTATCCAGACATATCTTCTGACTTTGGATTGGATAGATTTTTGACCATATTTCTAAGTGGATGGATTTTTATATCTCACAATTTCTATACTGGTGTATGAGTGTACACCTTGATGATGGTGTCCAAATTGGTGGAGGGAAAACCTATTAACCTAGTTTCTCCCACCATTGCTTGTGTTTATAAATTGTTGTGTTAGATATAGGAGGTAAGATCCCCACATGGCCTCAACAGACCATTATAATTTCTATATGGATGGATAGAGGAACACTTTTTATCCTACAAATATCATTCCACAATAAAAATTCATCATTCAACATTTTTACCTATGCTGGTCAATATTGATATTGTTCTCTGTACATCCTTGGGAATCAACAATGCCGATGAGTTACTAAGAGATATTTCTTGTTTTATTTTGATTACCTATCTAAAACCTTATGGAACAGTGGTGGATAACGAAATAGGTTCTCTAGAAGACTATTCCTACATTATCTCATTGAGATATGGGATTATAACCACTCATGTGAATGGGGTAACCGTTTATTAACCTTATCTTTCTTACAGTTATTCATGATAATTTGGATGCTTGCTACAGGTTGCATCTGTACCACATACCTATATTAAAAATGAATAAAAAACATTCATTCTTTTTTAATTATAGTTAATGATAAAGTTCAAGGATTATAGCATGGAAATTTCTATACCCCCTACAAAATCCCCAACCAACTTGTCGTGGGGTTATAATAAGGTGTGGACGAAATACTATCCCGATGGTGTGATGGGTAAGCCAGTCTGATGGGTTTATAAACTACAAACTTATCCTAGTTCTTTTCCTAACACACTTCAATCATCTATCTCAAAGGGAAAGATACTTGCATACTAGCATTCCAAATATTTCATGGGATCTTCAACCTATAGATCCTTATTTTTTAAAAGCAGTGAAGATATGATTTTTTAGCTAATACTACTAGTAGCCCTACTAACATCGATCCCAATGGAAAAACATTGGTAACTCCACAAATTGATTCCATGTCTCTCAACCTAGTTCCTGATATTGAATTGGAGGTATAAATGGAAGACTTTCCCACTTAGTTGTCACATTTTAGAATGATCATATCTTCTATAAATGTAATCCTAGATTATATACCCATAAAAGTTTGTGAGCAAGTCCATAATCATTATGCTTCTATTGAACATCAAGCTATGTAGAAATAGGCATGGAACTAAATTTACACTATTATCATGAGACTCTCTTGGAGAATATTACTAAAAAGTTTTAAATTATTTATCAAATTTTTCTTGTCTTGGGTGATGGAAGGTTTCATTATAATCACTTGTATATATTTATTCATCAAATTCTCATTGCTTGAGAAGAATTGACTGTGTGGGAATTGAAACATTTCCAATTTAATTCCTCCAACAATTAGGAAGAATATCTAAATTATATTTCTACTGAGATGAATTACTTAGTTTATGAATAAGCAAAAATTTATAATCAGATGGTTTCACAGACTATGGAGCTATGAGAATGTGAGGCTCACGTTGCTAGGTTAAAAGAATATCTATCATTCACAAATATTGGACTTTATTCAATTAATAATAAAGGTTTAAATATAAGATATTTCATTTGAAAACTTAACATACTATATGAATTTGAAGTGGGGAAATGTACCAATCTTGAGCAGGCCCCTAATGGCTTGCAACAGATGTTAGCCAATCTGCCGAATAAGGGAGGCCGAGTTTCACTTTAGCCACTTCAATTGATTTTAATTTTATAAAAAATATAGTGAGATAATCTATGATGTGGATATTACTCCCAATATTTCCATTCAATGAATAAATGAAAACTTATTCACCCCCATGCTTATCCTTTATCTCACCCTACAATGGTAATTGATCAAAATTTGCAGTGTGTTTTGAAAGATAATCTCCGAGGTAACCTGAAAGGTTTTATTACTGGATATAAATCTCAATCATCATCATAATACCAAAATAATCCCTTTTTTATGAAAGGCCATGAAATTATATAATTTTTTTCTTGATACAAGGGACTCAACGAGCATTGTTTTGACTGTTGATAGGATTACATGGTGAACCATATAAAATTTTCATATCTTTTTTCCTCTTTTTTTTATTATGGTATTTTTTGCCTAATTCGTCAATGGTGTGTACTTACCATGCATGAATTGACATTTTATTAGGCCTCCCTTTGCAATTTTTTTGACCTAATAGGTTTTGTGTCTTTTTTTTTTCTCAATTATTGCCAAAACCATGAAAAACATAGGTATAGTGAGATAACACTTGACTTTTACCTAGGGTACCCATTGTAGGTTTTCAACCTAGTGAGTACTGTGTCTCTTTATGTTGGAAGTTTATAGTCTAGAAAGATGTACTAGTATGAATACTTTTTTAGGTCTAACAACTTTAACCATAAATTATGGTGGGATGAACCCAACAAGGATTACTAACTGTGAATGTCCCAATATTTTCTAGACATGAATTGGGGATTTTTAGGCCCTAATTTTGAAATTTTTTTCAAGGATTTATATGGGACAAGCACCAGAGGAGTAACTATAGAGAATATTTGAAAGGAAGTTTCCAGAACAATGTTTTAACGGAATAAAAAGATAGAAAAATCCTCTCATGAGGATGAATATTCCTCTCATTGATAGTCCCTTGTGGGATATTTATGTAGATCTGAATGAGGTATATTATTCAAAGTCAAATAGAGTTTTCCTTAGGAAAATAACCCTCTATGATCGATGGATGGGTAGTTCATGAAGATCCAGATTTATTAAGACTATAAATAAGGAATTTTCATGGGAATGAAGTCTGGAAATGATGAGGTCATCTATATCGGCATTGGAAATGAATAAAAGGACACTCCTATAAAAATTTGGATTGCGTAAATGAGGGTTGAAGCATAGTACTGTTTAATATCGTGCGACTAGGACATTGACCAAATGGTTTAATGTCTTGTGGTAATGACGTACCATGAAATTTAACATCTTACAACCTGAGCCTTTGGGGATATACTTTTAAGGTAATTTATATTTGACTGGATGGTTAGTATCTTAGAATTATTTGAAGACTTTACTGAGAATGATCCGCTATCTTTTGGCATGAAGTGATAAAATTTTTAGCTTCAATATGGAAGATTTCTAATTAGAGGAGTGAAATGAGATAGAAAAATCTTTATGGATTATAGAAAAGTAGAGGTCTCTCCTGAGTATGAATTTTACTATGAATGACATACCTTTTTTTATGGGAGAATTACAAAAAGACAACTAGGGAATATTATGCATAGTCAATCAACGGTGTCCACATGACACTGAACCTCTATTTTTGTGTCTAGAGAAACATTATAGATATTCAAACTTCTCGATAAATAGAGTTTGGTTTTGTGAAAGGAAAGTACTTGAATACGAACGAATATTTTCACATAAAAATTTCCAAAGATTGGAGAGAAACGTCTTCCTAAAGCACGTCTGGACCATACATAGGAAGGAAAGATTTTTTTATAATGATTGGGCTAGAGATATATGTTTTGGGCATCACTATGCATCTCTTAAAAATGAGAATCAACTGAGGTGGTTTCCTCACAAATTGATCAAAATCTTGTGTAGGGAAGGGGAATTTTTTTCTTTAATTATTGTTGTTTCTAAATTAGGATATAGGATCAGAGCATCACTACCTATCTCATAAAATTTATGACCAAAACACATGTAGTTTTTGTGAAAATGTTACTAGTGCCAGCTTGAACCATACACAAAAAAAGTGGAGACATTTTTATATTATGGATAGACCCATATTTGAAGATCCAGGCATCACTACATATCTTATGATGATAGGAATCAAGTTAGACATAGTTCTTGGAAATCCCATAGTTTATTATCATGTGATGAGGACATCAACCATGCAGTTTAACGCCATGCGGTAAGGGCGACATGATGTCTTGTAGTTTTAGGTCATACAGTAAGGACCATTATTTCATGGAAATGATGAGTAATAAAAGGATCTTTGGTCTTGGATGTTCTGACATTCCTCAGACATGATGGGGAAGGAAAATGTAAACCATGATTATGAGGGTTCTTGTATTAGGAGAAATGATACGGGAAAAAAAATTCCATTGGGGCCTACAGAGATAGAAGAGGTATCTTCTGAAGAAGAATGTACCTTTTGTTGATAGGAATTTTTTGTGGGTGACTTATGTAGATCCAACTTAGGAATATTATTCATAGTCAAAAAATGTGTCCTTAGGACACTGACCCTCTATTTTTTATGTTTAGATAAAGATTATGGAAATATAAAATTTCCTATGATGCAGAGTATGAAAAATGGAAGGAATGTTTTAGAGTACATAAGAAGAATTTAGAACACAATTAGAGGAGTGTGAAGTTATCTACATAGATCTAAATCATATGTAGTGGGGAAATTTTATCCTTTATACATCCCTGAACTAGGGAACCCAAATTTAAGATATCCTATATATATCTTTGTTTTTATATATGAAATGAGGAAACTATTTTTTGATTTACCTCATTTTTGGGACTAGGAAATGTGGTCTGGGCATCACTACACCTCTTATTAAAGAGAGAATCAAGCCACACATATTTCTTGAGGTACCATGTAGTTTAATGTCAGGCAGTAAGGACATAACCCATGGATTTTAATGTAATGTGGTAATGATATAGGTTTTCTATTTAAGGTCTTGTGACTAGGACCATAGTAACCCTGACATGAATTGATATGACTTGATCATGTAGGGTATCATTTACCAAAACTCATAATCTCATGTGATCTATAATTGGTGTGAGAAACAAAGGATGGAAGAGGTCTATTCCACCACATAGAGGTGACAAAATGAAAAATATAGTCATTTTGATTTTGTGTTGGGTGTACCTAGATGTAAGATCCAAGAATCACTACATATATCGTTAAAGTGAGAATCAAGATATTTGTAGTTCTAGAACTATTTCCTTGTGCATCTATAGTCCATACATATGGAGGAGGAATTTTTATACTCGTTCTGGTTGAACATAGAATTAGAGATTCAGACGTCACTACGTATCCTACTATGGTAGGAATCAAGACACACATAGTTATGAAAGAGAAACTCCCCACATAGGTCTGATCAACATGTTGGGGGGGGGGGATTTTTCTCATTTATTTTTGCCACTAAACTAAAGATTAGATATTCATGTGTCACTACATATCCTGTGATGACATGAATAAAGTAACAAATAGTTCTAAAAGACTCTCTATATAGGTTTGACCCATGCACAGGGATGAGGCACTTTGTTTTTTTTGTGTTGATTGTTGTGGATGGAAAAGGGATTAGAAATCTAGGAATCACTACATATTCTATGGGGATAATAATCAATCCAAACATAGTTCTTGGTACTATTCTCTATACATGTATGAATTGTGTACTGAGAGAGGTTATTTTTCTTGAAATAGACCCATAAATGAAAGGAACTATATTGGATTTACCTAAATTGGTTTTGACTGTATGATGGGGAGGGGGGTATTTTCTTTATTTTGTGGATGGAACTAGGATATATAGTCCAAGTTTCACTACAATCCCATTGGATTGAGAATAAATCCACATGTATTTCTTGAGCAATTATGCAGTTTAATGTCATGTAGTAAGGATATACTATTCAGTTTAACATCTTATGAAAAGGATGTTGGTCATCCGATGTAAAAGGAAAATAGTATTTCATATGGCACCAATATTAGATATTTAGTCATCACTATGTATCCTGTTATGTCAGGAATCAAGCCACACATAGTTCTTGGAAGAAGATATTCCCAATGTGGATCTGACTCTCACATAGGGACTAGGGGATTTTATCTTCCTTTTGTATAGATATAGTTTGTGTGCAGTGAACCCTCAATGTGACAATGAATCCCATGAAATTTAACATAATCTATAAAATCATGATTATGATTCTATATAGTTTAATGTTTTATGGTGAGGACATCTGTGTCACGTAGTTTATCATCTTATGATATGGATGATGTGTCATTCCATTTATTTTTTTAGGTCACATGATAAAGACTAGCTACATAGTTTAATGTTGTGCAGAAGAGATGAAGGAACTTTAATCACATGAAGTATTTCTTAAGAAATCTTGCATTGGTATGGGTCGTGGTAAACTGTCCGTCCATCAAGATCAAAGAATATGATCTATTAGAGTATAATTTGTGTATGAAATATGGTCCCTCCCACTTTAGATACATATTTTGAGGTTTATTTTCTTATATCATTGGATTCCTTAGGACCAATACCATCTATCCCTCAAGGAAATATTGGAGGTGATTTTTTTTGTTAAAGGCTCACACATTCTGGTTTTGGTGGACTTTTAAATGGTTCAAGGTATGAAATCTCTTCTCATCCAGTCACTACAGCTCATCAAGTCATTTATGGGAATGATTATCTATTTATAATTGATCATATATGGAAATACCGAGTGATGGGAATTGAACCTCAATGGGTAAGAATACCTCTATCCTATATACCAATGATTATGGGGCCACCTGTGTGATGGTGCGTGTCATGGTTTGATAAGACAACATGCCATGTAATATATTTTCTATAATCTTTTATACTTATCAAACATATTATAGAATATATTAGTTATGTTCTTGTTTAATACCTCTATTAATCTGTTAGCCACTTCATGGTGGCTGAAAAAATGGTTGGTCTTTATATTTTACTCATGATATAGCCTCTCCAACTAATCATCGTAGAAATTGGTACCATTTCCCATACTTATTGTATGAAGGACACATAATATATTAATGATTTTGTATTTTAGGAAGCTATAAAAATTCCTTACTCTGAATTATTTTATGGGTATAACTTTATCCCACTTGGAGAAGAAGTTGGTTGTAGTGAGAATGCACTTGAACTTCTTGGCCATAGTAGGAGGATATGGTCCTACTATGTTTATCCACCACATGAAAAATGTCCAGGAGTATTTAGCTGTGTTAAATATATTGGTTGTTGAAAAAATATGGCATGAAACTAGAATGAATTAAACTATTTAGTAAACTTTGTAAAATCCCAAGTTATAGTGGGCCAATAGTACCCAAGCCTTTAGATTTTATGGGAATTCATGAATCCTGACTGAAGGGCTTCTCAAGATCTAGCGTGCACTTACTTCATGACAAAATCGGTATCTTCTCCAACAATGCACCTGAGAAGAACCCCATAAAGTCCTCTCTTATAGAGGACCATTTGCTAATTTGTTCCATTATATGGAACAAAGTTAATTACTCTCCTTTGGATGTTCTCTTTCCCAACTCTATTTAGTGGGAGTAATCCATTTTGAAGGAATTCTATAATGGGTATCATATAGGTGGTGTTAGGACCATATGGTTTAGGGATGAGACTAGATTCACCAACCTTCTCTATGTTGGTTTGAACAAAAGGTGATACCATCTAATGGTACACAATTCTAATGATTATTTCATCCATTTATGGATCTTCTAGAGCTGTGGTTTCATTTTCCAAGGCGTCTTCTTGGGCATTTTGTGAGCACGAGAAATGAGTCATTATCAGTTTCAAGGGGAATTTTTTCATTAGTCTTCAGATGTAGTTTATTAGTAGTATTATCACTTCTTTTTTGATGGTGCTATCACCATTGACCTATTTGATGAGAAATTCCGAATCACCCTTTATATTCAAGTGATTTACATATACCTGAAGCACTAATTTTAGCCCTATAATTAGAGCTAGCTATTAAACCTATTTGTTCATAGAACCTTCTAAAATTGGGAAGGACTATGGTAGGACTTCCATTTTTGGGGAAATGAGGACAAATCCCAGCCAAAATTTGTTGAACTTTGAGTCTTCCATCCTCTTTACTGTTGGCATGTTGGATGCACCACCAAAGTACATATCCTATATTTGGGATCCCTCTTGAACATAGAAGATCTCCTCATCAAGAAGTTTTTTATCTAGTGATTAAATTTCTATATAGGGATTTTCTACAAGAAATTATTCAAATTATTGGCCTATAACCACATTCTGAGGCACAAACTAGATGTAAAAAAGATACAAGATGACCACCCACCATGACGGACTCCTAGTCAATATTGGATGAATGATATTTTACTTGAGAAGGTTTCTACTAGAGACCAAATGGACCTTGTGATGCTACATGTAGTGTCTTAGTTTCTAAAATTTAATGACAAGAAATATAAAAAACTTCTCACTATCTGAATAAGGAGTCTTAGTATCGATCATGGTTCAACAAAGGTAATAAAGCCTATTTTCACTACCAGCATCATAATTTTGTTTGAGGAAGGCACCCAATGATCGTTCCATTGATGTAACATACAAAATGAGTGGTATTCCTTCAATAAGAGGCAAAAACACTTATGGGATCAAGAGATACATCATGATACTGCCGAAATATTCCTACGATTCATCAGTCTACTGATATATAAACCCCTTTTTAATCAACTTGGTGAAGGGAAACATTTTTATACAAGGTTGGATATAATGAATCAAATTTAGAATAAGTTTTATTAAAGTCCTCACAACTCTATGAGGTTTTTAGGAGGTTACATTCCAAGTATATCCTTTTTCTTTGAAGGGTCTACTTTGATTCCCTAATGGTGTACGAAAAAGCTATGAAATATCCCCAAGGTAACACCAAAAGCACATTTCAAGGGGTTCATTTTTAGGCTGTGTTGTCATAGTTTGTTGAAGATGTTTTGAATATTTTATATGTGGTCAGATAAATGTTTAGATTTGACCACTAAATCATCAACATAACATGTGTAAAAATATCCTTAGTAAGGGTTTGGATATGAGATGCATGGAAGGTTAGTATATTGAATTGACATTATTTAAGCAAAAGGGAATTACTCGATAGAAAAAACTCCCTAAGGGGACTTAATGGTGGTGACCTATTCATCTTATTAGGCCATTCAAATTTTATTATATATAAAATATCCATCCATGAAGGTGAGGTCTTTATATCATGTTATTTCATCATTCAATAGCTCAGTGATCAGGACAAAAAAATTATCCTTCAGATAGTGCTGGTTGAGATCTCTAAAATTAATATAGACCTTGATTTTTCAATTATTTTTCTTTATGGGGACTATATTGTCCAACCATTTTGGGTATTAGACCCCATGAATGAAGGTTTTATTTATGATCTTGTCAACATAAGTTTTAATTTTTGAAGCATGAGTTAGATGTGACCTTCTATATGCTCGCATATAGCCCCAGTTGTCCTTTGGAAATCCTAGATGATGGGTAGCCACTTAAAAATCAAGGCCTGGAATTTCTATGTAATTCCAGGAGAACACATCCTGATTTTTCTTAAAAAACAAGGTATATAACTTCTTTTTTTTGAATATGTGGTTTCACTAATCAATGTAAGTCATGGGTCCTCTTTAGTACCCATATTTATCTCTTTGAGTTTATAAATGGTGGTAGAGACACCTTCCTCAAATGATGTAGGGGAATCCCTGAGTTCCTCCTCCTCGTATTCTTCTTCCTCACTTTCCTCTTCTACCTTAATCTAAGGGGAAGTAGGTGATGGAGAATTTATTTAGAGTTAGGAGGGTAGTCAAAATGTTAACATCTAGAAGATGAGGTAACTTCCTTGGACCCTGTTGACAATGTGGGGCCTCTTTGAAATTTTGGAGGAGAGATGACATATATTGGATGAGCATCATCACTTTATACCAGCGACATATAAGATTATTCTGAATCAATATATGAAATAGTGATCTATAAAAACTCATGGTATAGGATGATGGAATTTTCATTCGAGATTTTACCCCAACATAGAGAGTCGGCAACCATTTCAACAATTTTGGATTTAGTTTTCATGACTGATATCACAAAAATTGTCTTATATGCTCGAAACATGGACTCACATGATCAATATAGTTTATGGGAAATACTTAATCTTTTCTAATATGTTTTAAGGGGTTGTCCAAGATAATTTATAGACTGCTCATGATATTACCCAAGAAATATCATCAACCATAGGTTTTCTGAATTCATTCTAGTAGAATCTTGCATCAATATTATGAGACACATAATATTTGAATGGGGCCTCATCAGCATGCAAGTTCAAAATTTATCCATTAATTATGTATTTAATGCATTGATGGTATGTTGATGGGACTTTCATGTGATGATACAACCACGACCATCCATGAAAATAATTGAAGGCTGTATCCTATAGAACAACCAGAAATTATGAATCAAATACAAGGTCTCCAAACTGCACCTTGAGATTGTGTTGGCCTAGTGGATCTTTCTTGGTTTTTCATATCCCTATAATGTTAGAGTGGAAGGGGCTAAGAAATCCTCATTGTAGCCCAGTTTCCAAAGTGTTCTTACTGGAATGATATTAACTCCAAAATCATTTTTTATGAAAACCCTTTAGACATCAGAACCATTTTTTCATATAGGACACGTACAAGGGTTTTATGTTTCCATATATGGAAACATCTTCGTCTTGATCCTTAAAGAAGATTAACTCAAGAAATTAATTATAATCAATTTACGTTCGATAGACCTCAGTAGCGATAACTTTTTATTCTAACTCCTGGTGTCTTAGAAAATCTTCTATGAGTTCTCCCCTGAGGTCTTTTGATAAGTTTAGGGTGTCCAAGACTGATATCTTGGCCAACACCATGGATAATTACATCAATATGGTATAATTTTGGGATAAAGGCCTACAGTTCTTAGTGTGGGGATTATCTTTGACATGTGCATTAGGGGTTGGAGTACTTTATGTGGATGGACCGACCCTTGAAATAGGAATTGGCATTAGTATTATCCTTGGTGGGTTGGGACATGAAGGTCTGCCTGCATGCTGAGGGTGATCTGACACCTGTAACCATCCAATTTTTATTCTAAATTGATTAGGTCCATGTGGATTTTGGTGTTTTCTGGGGGACTTTCCTTCTCTTGTTTTACATTTTTAATGTATCTTTCACAAGTTTCTACAACATTGATAACCTGAGTAGGGATTTGGCTATAATTCTGATTCCTACCACGACTACAACTTCTCTAGTATCCTCAGCTCATTTGGCCTCTTCCTTCAATTCCCCAATTGGTTTTGGGGAACTCGGGTTCATATCCAAACTCATCATCAGAAAAGGGATCCATTAACTGAATGATATTAATGGAACCAAATATTAATTACACACTTGATGAGTATTTTGTTTGGATGACCATCTCTAGAAGTACTGGTTGGTGTGTGTGTGTGTGTGTGGGGGGGGGGGGGGGGTTCCAGTTAATTCAAATTTGACAGAATAAAGTCTAGGAGGATCAAAGACAACATTATCCTTGATGTAGGTTCATCCTTCTATGTTTTCTCCCTAAATTTTCGACCATGATTCTTTTTGAAAGAATGGATTTAGAATTTTTATGGTGTCGATGGTTTTAGCTATGTTGTAGTGGAAGCAGATGGGGGCATAGTTGGTTGTTTCAATTGTTCTTGGAAAATACCATGAGTTCATTTGATTCATAAAACTGTCAAACTTCTATTCCATTATTCTAACAATATATTTCCACTCATCTCCACATCAGGGTTAGTAGTGGAAACATATGGTACTTGTACCGGTGGTTTCCCCAACTTCACTTTCCTAGAGTCCCTGATTTTTTATTAAATATCTTTAAAGATGAAGGATTCCTAAATGGAATTCCCTTGTGTCCTGTATAAGGGGAAATAATATGGTTGGTCATCGATACCTACCTGGTCAGGCCTCTTGGGATCTGGAAGGAGGAGTAAATTATTATCCATAATAGTTATAAAGTTGATGCCGACTTGATCATCTCAAAACAAGTAAACATTGTTCCTTCTCTCCTTGAATTGATTCCACCCGGGTCCCCTCCGCTCTTCCTATTGAGGAAGGGTTTTTTTATGCCCATGGGGTACCGCATGATATGGTGTGGGTTTTGGAGTTGGGGTTGGGATGGAGGATGGATTAAGTGTGATAGACGCCACCTCCACCTTTCCTATTATTTTTCTTGGGATTGGTGGACTCATTCAGGACATGAGCTTGGTCCATTATATGGAATATTCCATTGTTTGGGAAGTGGAAGTGAAATCTCGAAAGCCACCTATATATTTCACCAGGATGAGAAGTATTTGCAGCTTGTCATGGAGGTTCTTTTTTCAAAGCGAGAGCATATCTTCTTGGGGAAGTAGTTGGTTCAAGGAGTAGGTCATTCATTTACATATAGAAATGAAATAAGATACTCTATAATTATATCACTATTTTCAATTTTATTGGTCAATGATCATCATATTTTTTATCTCTGAGCTTAATTGAAATATGAACTTCTGACGAAGGCCTTCCTATCCCATGATTACTATGCTGGAAAATTTGTGTACCATATGAAGGTCGGTCTTTGCAAGATTCACACAATGAGTATGCATTTCGCTGCTTATTATTGAGTGGAAGTTCCCATAATGGGATCATAATGGTATGTAAAGTGTGTCATATGTTTTTTTGGGGTCTCCTGATCCATTGAATATTATAAATTAGTATTTCTGAAATTTAGAAGGGGTGGGGCGTCAGTCACCCATTTAGGGAAATGTTTCCATTCTGGTTATACCAGTACAATAAGTTCTTCCAAAACATCCAATTAAGCTTCCAATGAATCGATGGTGTCGATAAACCATTGATGGATGTTTGGTTTAATAGGAACTTGGATTGGAAAAAATAGGTAGGACCTGATGTTCCAGTTGTTCTATTATTTTCGGCAGATATCCAATCTGAGACATCTTCTAAGGGTCTTTCTGAATCCTTTATTGTTGTTTCCCTAATAGAGGAAAATATTAATATCTATACATAATTGGGTCCAGGTAAATTTAGTGTCTAGGAATTGAGTTGATTGGATGTCATAGAACTACTTCATTTATGGGTATTAACCATGTTTTTTGAGGTACACCTGTTGGGAATGTACATTGAGGCTCTACCCATGGATCATATTTGGTAGGAATTCTTCCTAGGGTAAATTTGGAATCGTGTCTCCTCAAATATTTATTTTATTCCACCCATCGAGAAAATATTTATTTGAGTTTGAGGAGCTCAAAATCCTTGAGAGTAAGGCCATTAGTGACCTTTCATTTACCATTTTTTTGGTAGATGTTCTTCAAGGAGGCAGTAAGGGAGTGGCCAAGGGAGCCCCCAAATTCAAGGTGAGTATCTGGTTCTAGGTATGCATACCTCCTTAATTTATCTCAGTGTGGATCATATTCCAAATGGAACCATCCTATCCCTTCTCTTAAACATTTTAATCATTTTTGGTTCCATCTACAAGATTGATACCCATGACGTTTACTGGCGTATAATGCATTGTGGGTGTCATACTGGATGCCAAATTATAAGAGGGATGTTCTCACCATTTTACAGATCTATCCATTCATTTTCTGGATCCTCTTCAAGCTTCTTGGCGAAGAGTGACTTGGAGATAAACCTATAAACAACCTGGTCACATGATTCATTTTTTGGGGAGATAGGTCATGATATGGGATGAAATGGGAGACCTTATTTCTTCCCATCCTCCCTATACAAGAAAAGTTCAATTTCCATTGAAGGGGAGGTTGAGGTAAAAAATATTCTAGCCCTATGGTTGGGGACTGACCCTATTCTTTTGTTGTCTTACCTCAGGCTGAATTTTTCAACCTTGGAAGGAATTTTTTTATTAAAAAAATTCCCCTAGTCCTATGAGATTGGGATGATCCTGTACCATATTTACTGTGGCTACTATCACTAGTCTCTTTATCCAGAACATCCTAATTCAAGCATGAGTCAAGTTTAGTGCTGGATCTGCACATAAACCATCGACTCTAGAGGGAATTAGTAGTGCATGTTGATTGGATTAACTGAAGTGAAAAACCTACTTGATGTTCTCAGTTTCTTGGTTTCATATTATTTCAATGGTCTTCTATCGTTAGGCCTGATGGTTTTGAGAATTACTTAGGGTATATTCTTACTGAGTACACCATATTCCCCGAGTAGGGTTCTTGCTTGGTTTCTACCTTAGGGAAATGATATTACAATATTTTACCTCTGGGGGATTTTGATGAACATGGTGTAAAGTGAAGTGAAAAGTTCTGTGTTCACCCCATCTACAGATATAAACACCAGGCGGTGTTCCAATGATCATACAACTCAGCTTTTACAATGCATTGAGGCATGCTAGTTGAATATCTTTCCATCACTTCACATATCATGGTCTCCATGTAGATGAATGGTATTCCAAGTCAATTTGATGATGAAGCTCTCCCAGTACATTGAAATGGTCTGCATACTCATTGTAAGGGAATAACTTTTCTTTTAGGTGGTATAGATTTTTCCTGATATTCAGACAGATATTGTGTATGAACTCTTCTGACAATACCTCTAGAATATTGAACTGAGAAGTGGCTAGGAGACAAAACATGATGGGTATATCATTTATGTCTAATTTTATTCTCACAAGAAAAATATCCTTCTTTTCTTATTCTAGAGACTTCTACAATTCATCAAATAGACATGAATGATTCTTGGATATTTTGTCACAAGAAGTGAGGCTAGTGGTGGTTTTGTGGGCATGGAAATGGTTTAGAGGTGGTTTAGAGGATAACTATTTCACCAGGCCATATTCTAGTTGAGAAAGTATGTCACTTGTCATTGATAGGGTATCAAGCAGTATTGGTCCCAACTTATGAAGTTCCATAGAATATTATGGATTTATCATATTTGATCCTTTAAGGAGAGTAACTTGTTATTGACTGATCTTATATCCATGAGGAGGAATGATGTGGTTCTCAATAAGATATGGACTCTCAAGATCAATAAAATTATGCCCATGAGTAAATTCTTCAATGTGATCACTCTAGGTAGGTCCTAAAAATATATTGATAGCCATGCTAGGGGAGAAACTTCACAACAATTACTATTGCTTTTTTAATTTTGTAATGGTTTAGTAGGATCATGGGCTACCATTTATAGATATTTTATGGTCTTTAGAAGTCTAGCATTGAACATATTAGGATCATAAGACTATTCTAGAATTTTGATCTAATCTAGGTGGGATTTATCTTTTGATTCTCTCCTATAGGTAGCTATAATTGTGTGTTGTGAATAGAGATCCCCATTCATGGGAGTGGGTCCTGACAATTTCCATTCCACTTTCAGATCATGATGATGAGATTCTATAATTTTAGAAGGGATATATGCCTGACAGGGAGCGACCTCTAAAATGGGATGATAATCCTCAGTTGGAATGTGTATTTATTCCCGATCCAATTGTCTATTTATCAAAGAATATTTCAGACAACCCTCCTAGAAATTAGTAGGGATGCATGAATTCTCTTTAGTGACCATCCCGTTGTGTGGAAAAGTCACCCCACTTGAGGAGGCATGTTCATGGAACTGATTCCTAGCTATTCCCACTAACTCAATTACAACTTAGAAGGTTTGTATGATATGGAAAAGAATTGATGTATGAACTTACATAATTTCTAGGATATGATGAGAAACATCCTTAGTGGGAACAAGAATATACAACCATTCTGGTGTTGGGGAAGGAATATGATTCTTCCCCTGATTCATAGCCGAGATACATCGACGAGGTCCTCTGATTAATTTTGTATTTGTATGATGGGATTGATATACTAGATTTGGTATTTTCATCTACTTATTGATTCCACTATATTTGATTGGAAGACATGATATTAATGAGTAAATATTTACATTTTCTCATAGTTTCCCATAGTATTTGATTGGAGGGCATGATATTAATAATAAGAAATCTGAATTTGCTCATAGTATACCACCATATTTGACTGGAGGATTTGGTATGAATCAGCATGGATTTATATATGCCCATAGTTTTCTACCATATATGCATGGAAGGAATTATATTCATGAGAATTAATTTTCATCTGCTCATAGTTTTGCACCATATTTAACTAACATGCTTCATATTTGTGATTAGGGATATGCATCTTCTCATAGGTGGACACCACATTTAACTGAAAGGATTATTCAACAGAAACAAGGATGATATCCTATTCCAAATTTCTTAATATTTTTTCTTCTGTGATCTTACCTTTATCCCTAAGTTAGAATTACTTCAGTTGGGGACCACAGGGTAATATCATCTTCATGTTGAGGATGTTCAGCCACACAACATTGATGGAGATGATTATTGGCAGGGTCCCTTGTATGGGACTCCTATGATGCTAGGATGAAGTTTCAAGTGACTACTTCATCAGACTTACTAATATAAGGGAAGAAATCATTTTCATTTTCTGGGGATATGATCTTGAAATGGTTTGATATGCCTATAGGGGATGCTTGGTTTGGGATCACTGACCATCGTTGAGTGGATAGATGGTGGGGCTTCACAAGCTAGAGGGATTATCGAGATGCCTCTTGAGTTAGTAGAGTACCATTCTAATGGTACTCACATCATCATCATGTGAATTTTTATTAGAGAAAGGGAAAAAGTACACAAAACAGCAGAAGGCATACCCCTGACCTCCTACCCCCGAAGTCGAGAGCTAAGGAGGTCTGAAATAGTGGAAAACAAGGGAATCCCATCTAATCAAGTTGACCCCATCCGGATTCAAATGGTAAAAAGAGTGAAAAAATACATCCTCTGGGCTCGAAATGACATGAGATGCTAGGTGGTCAGCAACCTTGTTTCCCTCTCGCCATGTGTGACCCACTCTGATGTTGCTGCTGAGTAAATGCTGACTGTTCCTAATGATATAGGTGATCTACGGAGCGTTAGATCATTAATTATAAAATGTGGTTTTGATTATGAAATTAAAAAGGGAAATGGGGTTTTATAATACTTGGGTTTGATGATTAAAGATGACAATAAAAAATAGAATCTTTAAAACAAAGTAGAGATTAACAAAATTAATTAAGCGTGATCAACCCGGGGTACTCGCACAATGTTTATCCTTCATCGCTTCATGATATAAGGTTATGGTATTTTAATCCCTGGTTTGTAACACCTAGAACTAGAATTTTACTGAGTTTATACTAGGATACCTCCTAGGGTTCAGTCAAAAACACACAATGATTCACTGAACACTGCCGATGATTGGGTGAATTGTGTTTGACTTCATAACCAAAAATCACCAAGGAAACACATGAAAAACTCGATGAGGTGTCCAGATTTGTATGTTATTTCTTTTTGATACCATGAAATAAATTTACATGGCCTTGACAGTTCTTGTGTGAGTTCAATTGACCAATATAAACCACACAAACACTGCAATTGAAAGGGGGAAAGAAAGTGGTGAACGGTGTGTGAAACATCACATGAATGGGTACCCCCAAACATGATCATATAAGTTGAGAAAGACATACCCGTACATAACTCAATAAAATAAGAATAAAGGATGATGAAAAAAAACACAAAAATCTGGAATTTAAAAGATCATTCAATTATTACAAACATGAAGCTCGGGATGTACATCACGTTCCTCCCCAGGTGATCACAAGGGGTTTAGAAACCCATGGGAGAGGAGGAAGAGAAAGATGTTTGGGTAGAACTTCCCATAGCCTCCAGAAATGCTAGGGATGTTGAGAAGAATCTTTGGGGAATCCAAAATGGTAGCACCTTGCCTCTTGGCCGAACTTTCAAATGGGGATCCCAAGGTGCCATTTTATAGGAAAATTGGAAGGTGGTTTTAGGCACATAGATTTCTTCAATCCACTTATACCATGCGTTTCAGACTTCAGACAGTCTTATCTCACTTTGGAGAAAATCTAAAAGTTGTATACATACCTCTTGAATGTCTCCACCGAACGTTTGGCACTATTTGGACAACCACAGCTCAAGATATTGATAAAATACAGAACACCACATTTGACTTGGTCCAAATTCGGTGGCTTGGAACGATCAGTTCTGATGGGCCCCATAGAAGCCGAATCAGCATTGGGTTCCTTAATATGAAATGTATCCTATTAAATTTTGGATAGGACCACAAAAGTTCATCCCATTTGAAAGCACGGATTTCGTGTACTATGCAAAACAGTGGACATATGTCCATGGATCCATGCAATTTTGGCCCATTTTTCTTCCACTTCATCAAAGGCCCTCCAAATCACCTCCACCTACATTGAAACAATAAAAACAAGTAACAATTCCCATTATAATATTTACTAACATTAATTGATTTATTCAAACATGAAGTGAAATTTATTATTATATTTGGAATATTAATTACAAAACTAGTTTAAAACTGCGGTGTAAGGGTGGAATAAAATAGTGAATCGTGGTACAATCACACCCCCACACCTAAACATTTGCACTCCTGGGGAAAGTCACATATCCAAATACAATGATTCATATATATATATATATATATTTCCAACATCTTGAAGATTTATCATTTGAGGAAATTTTATTTAAAGTAAAGTGATCAATGCACGAACCACACCAAGGAGTTATTCCTAGTGAAAATAGAAAAAGATGTCTCATAAATCATATCATAGTGAAATTCAAAAAGATTCATGATAACCAATTGAGAAAGGAATTCAGAAGTAAACCATGACACTAAATCTCCATGTGTGTGTGAGAAAACCATTCCATTCTATTCTTTCCACTTGCTATCCAATAAATATATGTTATTTTAACATTTTTCAGCTTAAATGATTTTGTCGCCGAACCTGTCATACATCCTTGGCAGTCATATTTCAAGACCCACTCATTTAAGCATTCCCAGAAGTCAAACCATAATCTCCCGACCTAGATATCCCTATATGTTGCACATTTCATCACTCCCCTCATTTATTATATATTTTTTTGAAGTTGCAATTGGAAAAAATCTCACACTCATCTCTCAACCCTTATTTGATCTCCTCACGACACTAATTGCAGTAGTTATAACAAGATAAAAGGTTGAGGAGGAGTGGTTTTTGACCTGCCCAAGACACAACATTTTTTTGAGGGCGTACAATAGTCAGAAATTAGGTACACACGCATAGGTCAATCTGGTACAGTAATGAAACATATCAGATAAGGAACAAACAAGTGGAAATATCATTTAAAGATAAAAAATATTAACCCAACATATATTTACCTTATATTAAGTAAGAAATAATCACACTTTTTGGTTTGGTGCAAATTTTTTTGGAGATATTAGTGACACAGTTTTCCCAAAAACTACTCACACAAAGGGCATCAATCATCTCAAAGGTTTCACATAGATACAACCATTTATATCATTGACAGAAAACTAATTCACTAAAGATCACCCCCTCATGTAAAATTCATACAAAAATTCTTTTTAGCCTTTGTTATGGTATTTTTACTTTCCCCACTTTATGGTCTCTACATCATGGAATTTCAGAATTGTTGATGGGGAAAAATGAAAATACCATAAAAAAGGCCAAAAAGAGAAAACAAAAGGTGAAAACAATGAAAATTCCTAACTAACCCAAGAATGTATCCACCCCCGACACCTAGAATGTGCAATTTCCTCACTAAAATAATTGAGAATGTGAGAAGGAAGGATAAAACCTGGTTTTTTTATTGGTATGATGCGCTGAGAAGGTGGATTTCCTCCACCAGATTCTTTGGAAAATCATCATAAAAGTGTTTAATTTGATTCCCATTAACGGTAAGACTTCGTCCACTCTACTCATGCAAATCCTGTATTGCACCAAAAGGGTAAACATTAGTAATAGTATAAGGACCGAGCCATCGAGAACGAAGATTACTTAGGTGGAGCTTAAGCTTGAAATTGTACATGAGGACCTTCTCACCAATATGGAACTTCCGCTGGTGAATCATGCTATCATTAATAGCCTTTGTCTTCTCTTTATAGATTCCGAAGTTTTCATATGCATCAAGTCAAATTTCTTCAAACTTTTGAATCTGCAGCTTTCTTTTCTCACTTGCATCTGAAAGGTTCATATTACATTGTTTAATAGCCCAATATGCACGGTGTTCTACCTCCACTGGGAGGTGACAAGCTTTTCCAAACACAATCCTATATGGTGACATTCCGATCGGTGTTTCAAAATTAGTATGGTACGCCCAAAGTGCATCATCTAAGCACAAACTCCAATCGTTCCTATTGGGTTGTACCGTTTTCTCCAAGATTCTCTTAACTTATTGATTTGAAATTTCTTCTTGTCCATTAGTTTGGGGATGATATGCAGTGGAGACTTTATGAACAACCCCATACTTACGAAGAAATTTTTTCATGTTATGATTGCAAAAATGTGAACCCTGATCACTAATGATGAATCTTGGTAGACCAAACCGACTGAAAATATGGGACCTCAAAAAATCAACAACCACTCAAGAGTCATCGGTCCTGGTGGCCTTTTCTTCCACCCATTTAGATACATAGTCAACAGCCAATAAGATGTAAACAAAGCCAAATGAATTTGGAAAAGGCCCCATGAAGTCAATGCCCCATGCATCAAAGATCTCACAAAATAACATGGGTTGTGGGGGCATTTCATTCCTCTTGGAGATATTCCCTATGAATTGACAATGACTACATGACTTGCAAAATATATGGGCATCCCTATACAATTTTGGCTAATAAAGTCCTAAGTCAAGGACCTTTCGAGCTGTACGTTGAGAGACAAAGTGGCCCCCACATGCCAAGGTGTGGCAGAAGGTCAAAACAGAGGTGAACTCATGGTCAGGGACACACCGACGAACTACTTGGTCACTACAAATTCTCTACAAGTATGGGTCATCCCAAATGTACCAATGAGAATCATGCTTAAGTCTCTGGGATTGTGAAGTGCTAAAATTAGGGGGGACCCTAGATGTTGCTAGAAAATTCACAATGTCCGCATACCAGGGGGTAAGGTCCACAACATCACAAAGGCTCTCATGAGGGAAGAATTCTCCAATGGGTAGGGGTGAGTCAACATGATGGTCCAATGGTAGGGAAATCCTACTAATTTGGTCAGCTACAACATTCTCCACTCCTCTCTTATCTCTAATCTCAAGGTCAAACTCTTGTAGGAGGATCATCCACCAAATGAGGCGGGGTTTGGCTTCAGGTTTCTGTAAGAGAAAACAAAGGGCCGCATGATCCGAAAACACAATCACTTTTGACCCAAGAAGACATGAACGAAATTTTTCCAATGAAAACACAATAGAAAGGAGTTCTTTTTTAGTGGTTGTGTAGTTTACCTGGGCAGGGTCAAGGGTACGCGAGGCATACACAATGACATGAGGAGACTTCTCAACCCTTTGTGATAAAACTGCCCCTACTGAAAAGTTAGAGGCATCACACATATGTTCGAAGGGAATATCCCACCTTGGTGGTTGGATGATGGGAGGTGACGTGAGACTCATTTTTAGTGAATTGAATGCATCGTCACAATTTTTATCAAAAACAAATTCAGAATCCTTTTGTAACAACTAAGATAAGGGAAGTGCGATCTTATTAAAGCCTTTAATGAATCAGCGGTTAAAACCAGCATGACCCAAGAAAGACCGCACCTCACGAAAACATTTTGGAAATGGAAGGGATGAAATTAATTCAATTTTAGATTTATCAACCTGAATTACCTTATTTGAAATGATATTCCCAAGAACTACCCCCTGCTCAACCATGAAATGACATTTTTCATAATTTAAAACAAGATCTCTTTCAATGCGGCGGCGGAGGACATAACCTAGGTTTTCCAAACAATCATCAAAAGAAGAACCATAAACCATGAAATCATCCATAAATAATTCTATACAACTCTCAAGGTACTCAGAAAAAATACTCAACATACATCGCTGAAAAGTACTAGGAGCATTACATAGACCGAATAGCATCCTTCTGTATGCAAATGTGCCAAATGGACAGGTAAATGTTGACTTTTCTTGATCCTCAGGGGCTATATGGATTTGGAAATAAACTGAATAGCCATCAAGGAAACAATAATGGGACTTACCAGCCAATCATTCTAGCATTTGGTCAATGAAAGGTAAAGGAAAGTGGTCCTTCTGCGTGTCTTGATTCAGTCGACGGTAGTCAATACAGACTCGCCAACTATTTTGCACACGCATTGGAACCAATTCATTCCTTTCATTTTACACAACTGTTATTCCTATTTTTTTAGGCACAATTTGAACTGGGCTAACCCATTTACTATCAGATATAGGATAAATGATCCCTACAGCAAGTAATTTACTGACTTCCAATTTTACCACTTCAAGGAGAGTGGGATTCAACCGACATTGAGCCTGCCTTACGGGCTTAGCCTCATCATCCAAAAGTATATGGTGCATACAAATAGATGGGATAATCCCGGGAATATCAGCCGATGTCCATCCTATTGCTTTTTTACACTCTCTCAAAAGTTTGAGCAGTTTCAATTCCAGTTGTGGAGAGAGGTTATTGGCAATAATGATGGGAAATTGGTCAATACCCTCAAGATAGGAATATTTTAAATTTTATGGAAGTGGTTTTAATTCCAACACCAGGGGTTTTTGGATTGAGGGAGTGGATTTAGGGGGAGTGAGGTCCATGAAACTATCTATCTGCCCATGTTTATTCTCAAAGGAAAGAGAATATATTGAAATGAGATTTGCAGAATCATCGATAGTCATGGGTACCTCAGAATAAACGCACTCATCAATTAAAGCAAACAATTTAAATTTTTTTTGAACCCACACAACATTCAAAAGAAGAACCAAAACTCAAATCATCCAAGGGTGAGGAAAAGAAAAAATAATTAGAGTTTGGGTTGAGGAGAGAATTGTGTGTGTGTGCATCGTTTGAGAGCACTTCCATCGAATAGACAGGAAGAGTGGAGTGCTCTTCAACGAGGTGTTTCATAGCCTCAAGGATGTTAAAACTTACCTTTTCTCCTCTGAATTCCATGGACAACGTACCATTGTGAACGTTGATGATCATCTTTGTTGTTTTTAGGAATGGCCTCCCAAGTATGAGAGGGGCATGTCCTTGGGTTCGGTTATCTTCCATCTCAAGAATGTAGAAATCAGCAGGGAAGATGAGATTCTTCACTCTAACAAGGACATCCTCAATCACTCCTTTTGGATGTGTTGTACTCCGGTTGGCAAGTTTCACAACAATGCCTGTTGGTTGAATCTCTCCAAACTTTAGAGAAGTATACACGGAGTGAGGCATTACATTAATGGAAGCACCTAAATATAGCATAACATCAGAAAAGAAGGTCTCCCCTATGGTACAAGGTATGGTGAATGTGCCGGGATCCTTGGATTTGGTTGGAATTGCTGGTTGAATCAAGGTCGAGACATCCTTCCCAGGTTGACTCTCTCATTACCCTTCAGCCTTCGTCGATTGGTGCAAAGATCTTTAAGAAATTTGGAATAATGGGGAATTTTCTTGACTGCATCCAACAATGGAATATTAACTTGAAATTTTTTAAATGTATCCATTATTTCATTTTCAATCTCATTATCAAAGTTTTTCTTAGATTTATAGAGTCTTTGAGGGAATGGAATAGGAATGGATTTTTCATTTGAATCATCAATGACTATTTGATTACCATTTTTGTCTTGTTTTTCTTTACATAAAGTTTTTGAGGGTTGGGAAAGAGAGTTTTCATGAGGGGGACATACCTGCTGTGCAGAATCAGTAGAAGGAGAAACTTCTTTACCACTATGAAGTGTAACTGCATATACATTACCTTTGTCCATTGGATTGGCAATGGGTTGGGATGGTAGTTGTCCAGAACCTTGCATCTTAAGCTCACTGATGGTGTTTTCCAATTACCCCACTTGGGTTCGTAGGTCTTGAATAACTTATTGTGTGGTCTCTTGGAACTGATGGTTTAGGGTTTCCATTTGTTTCACCATGTCCTCGAGGCTTGGTTCAGATTTGGGAGGAGGAGGAGGATGAATGTTTTGAGAAGTTGAAGGATAAGAAGGTTTCATACCTTGGCCTTGTTGATACCAATTCTGCTTTGAGTATCTTGAGTTTCCTCCTTGTCGGTATTGGGGTTGTGCTTTCCACCCTAGATTTGGATTTGGACTGAATTGTTCTTACTTGAAGGGAGGTTCTTGTTGGAATGGACGCCCAGGGAACACTGCAGCACAAGACTCAGATGAATCCTGAAGTTGTGGGCACTGATCAGAAAAATGAGTATTATTAGAACAAATACCACAATGTAATGGAACGGGAGGAGAGTGTGAGTTACCTTGTGCTTGAGCTAATTGCCTTAGAATGGTATGCATCTCATAAAGTTTATTATCTACCTTTTGTTCTAGGGATGAATGACTTACCTCATGAACTCCTCGGGTTGGTGCAATGGCTTGTGTACCAAATTGTTGTGCATTTTGATCCATGTTGGCTATTAAGTCATGAGCGGCAGAAGGAGTTTTGTCAAATAAGGAACCACCAGCTGTAGCATCAATCATTCCATGATCTATGGGGATAAGTACCTCATAGAAGTACTTGATTAATAGTTGTTCACTAATCTGGTGGTGGGGGCAGCTTGAGCAAAGTCTCTTGAATCTCTACCAGTATTCATGAAGGGTATCTCCTTGTGATTGACTAATTCCACATATTTATTTCCTAATTGATGCAGTTCAGGAGGTAGGGAATAACTTCTCTAGAAAAAGTCTATTTAGGTCATTCCATCCCCCAATTGTGGAAGGAAAATAGTATATCTAATATTTGGCTACACCATCAAGGGAGAAAGGGAAGGCCCTAAACTTAATGAGGTCCTCAGACACATTTTGGGGTTTCATGGTGGAGCACACTATGTGAAACTCCTTTAGATGTTTGTGAGGGTCGTCTCCAGGAAGACCATGTAATTTTGGAAGTAGGTGTATGAGACCTGATTTAACCTCAAAGTTGGCTGCTTCCTCGGGATATTGGATGTACGCAGGTTGGTACTCCACATCAGGGGTGGTAAGTTCTTTCAATGTTTGATTATTTGCCGCCATGTTTTCTTGGGTTTGATTGGGTTCAATTTTGGGTTGGTTTAGAACCACTTGAGGTTCTAAATGGGGTTCCACAATGTTACTTGATTGACCTTTTCTAGATTCCTTGATTTGTGTGTGAAATGACTTTTCAATTTCAGGATCAAATTCAAGTAGTGTTCCTTTACCAGATCTTGTCATGCAACAATGATGTCTAGTTTGATTGATTGATTGTTTATTGTGTTTTTTTATTTGATATGGATAAAAGAGAAACTTAATAAGGGAGAAATAATAATAGAATGTTATACTATAGAATTAGAGAGGGAGATGTGGAAGAAGAGAGAGAGATGGAGAGAGATAAAGAACACACCAAAAACAACCAAAAATAGACAAAAACCAAAAAAAAACAATCAAATGGGGGTGGGGTATTTAAAGGAGTACTAATTAAGAAGTAAAATAACTAAATAAAATTAAATGAAGAAAAAAATTATCTTAGATCCCTGGCAACAGCGCCAAAATTTGATCGCGTTGTCGAGCATGTCAAATTATATGTTTATTTTTAACTAGAATTTCTTTAGTATAACAGAAACCATAGGTCGTCTCTCGACAGAGCCTTAGATCATTAATTCTAAAACGTGGTTTTGATTATGAAATTAAAAATTGAAATGGGTTTTTATAATACTTGGGTTTGATGATTAAAGATGACAATAGAAAATAGAAGATATAAAACAAAGTAGAGATTAACAGAATTAATTAAGCGTGATCAA
Organism: Viscum album; assembly: GCA_963277665.1. Lineage (NCBI taxonomy): Eukaryota > Viridiplantae > Streptophyta > Magnoliopsida > Santalales > Viscaceae > Viscum > Viscum album. The sequence continues at coordinate 18,003,253 of OY728159.1, read as the reverse complement.
CCCGGGGTACTCGCATGATGTTTATCCTTCATCGCTTCATGATATAGGGTTATGATATTTTAATCCCTGGTTTGTAACACCTAGAACTATAATTTTACTGAGTTTATACTAGGATACCTCCTAGGGTTGAGTAAAAAACACACAATGATTCACCGGACACCGCCGATGATTGGGTGAATTGTGTTTGACATCATAACCAAAACTCACCAAGGAAACACAAGAAAAACTCGATGCGCTGTCCAGATTTGTATGTTATTTATTTTTGATACCATTACATAAATTTACATGGCCTTGATAGTGATTGTGTGAGTTCAATTGACCAATATAAACCACACAAACACCGCAATTGAAAGCGGGAAAGAAAGTGGTGAACGGTGTGTGAAACATCACATGAATGGGTACCCCCAAACATGATCATATGAGTTGAGAATGACATAAAAGTACATAACTCAATAAAATAAGAATAGATGATGATTAAAAAAAACACAAAAATCTGGAATTTAAAAGATCATTCAATTATTACAAACATGAAGCTCGGGATGTACATCACGTTCCTCCCCGGGTGATCACAAGGGGTTTAGAAACCCATGGGAGAGGAGGAAGAGAAAGATGTTGGGGTAGAACTTACCATAGACTCCAGAACTGCTATGGATGTTTAGAAGACTCTTTGGGGACTCCAAAATGATAGAACCTTGCCTCTTGGCCGAACTTTCAAATGGGGATCCCAATGTGCCATTTTATAGGAAAATTGGAAGGTGGTTTTAGGCACACAGATTTCATCAATCCACTTGTACCACGTGTTTAGGCCTTCATAAAGTCCTACCTCGCTTTGGAGAAAATAGAAAAGTTGTAGCCCTACCTATTTAATGTCTCCACCGAAATTGTGGCACCATTTGGACAAACACAGATCAAGATATTGATAAAATACAGAACACCGCATTTGACATGGTCTGAATTCGGTGGCTTGGACAGATCAGTTCAGATGGGCCCCATAGAATCCGAATCAGCATTGGGTTCATTAATATGAAATGTATCCTATTAAAGTTTGGACAGGACCACAAAATTTCATCCCATTTGGATGCACGGATTTCATGTACTATGCAAAACAATGGACATATGTCCATGGATCCATGAAATTTTGGCCCATTTTTCTTCCACTTCATCAAAGGCCCTCCAAATCACCTCCAGCTATATTGAAACAATAAAAACAAGTAACATTTCCCATTATAATATTGATTAAAATTAATTTATTTATTCAAACATGAAGTTCAATTTATTATTATATTTGGAATATTAATTACAAAACTAGTTTAAAACTGCGGTGTAAGGGTGGAATAAAACAGTGAATCGTGGTACGATCAGGGAGACACCCTGATCAAGGAAGGACTTGTGTAGCAGTGATGAGTCAGTTTCAGCTTCCATGATGAGAAGATTCCTCTGGTCACATAGGAAGATCCCATAAAAAAGCGTGAGGGCCTCAACATTTAAGGATGAGTCGTGACCCAGATTAATCGTAAAGGCTAGGTACACTGACCCACTATTGTTGCGCACTACCCTGCCTCCTCGCATATTACCCTTAACACACGATCCATCGCTATTCAATTTTAACCCTCTAGATAGAGGGTTTCACTGAACCCAAATACCTTTATCCCCATGGATCATGGGTGCCTCTAATTACCTTTCTTGAAACTATATAATAGACAGTGACTCCTTCCAGTTACGAACCACCCTAGACAAGTAGCTTAAGAGATTTTTCGTCCAGACAAAAATAGAACGAGGTGATGTAATGGTACTATTATGTATCACCTTGTTCCTTTCCCTCCAGAGACACCAATATCCCACATGAAATACCGCTATACGGGACAATCTTTTAGTGATGCTATTTTTAGAACCGTGGTACCAACCATCCAGAAAAGAGAGACCGCCCATGCTGAGGTTTATGATCGCATTGGGACCCCCGAAGTAGGTCCAAACCTCCTGTGCCCATTCACTTTCAATGAAAAGGTGGTTCACACTTTCTTCACTATGAGTTTTTTAGCACACACACCTAGAGTCCATGCTAACCCCGCACCTCTTGACGTTCTCATCAGTTGGGATAACTTTGTTCTGAATCCTCCAAGTGAGAAAATTAAGTTTGGTGGGGATATATTTAACCCACAGAGCCTCATCCCAAGTGTCTGTGTTAGCTTGAACTTGCATTATGGAAACCCGTAAGAAGTCCTTTGATGTGAAGGATACCGAGGAGGAAGGGGTGAAGACACAAAGGTCCGGGTCAGAAGTTAGATCGACGAGGTTGAAGAGCTCGCATTGCTCCCTTGATAGAACCGCCATGGTGAAGGAAGGAAATGACTTCGCCTCCCTGAAGGTGATGTTGGTTGCAGGACACCTTGGAAAATTGATAATATTACCACACCAGTTTTGGTGCCAAAAGGATAAATCGCCTCTCCCAACAAGATAGTGCGAGTGCGGACGAAGGGTAGAAAGAAGAGGACCGATCACCGAGTAGATGGATGAGGCATGGCCCTCTACTGGAGCCTGGTCCCTCGAGGAATAGCTGCGGATGATCTTCCTCCATAAAGTGAGTTTCTCCAGGACACCCCATGCCAGTCTTTCATGCATATAGTTAATAATTTCATCCATGCTACGGAGGTTAATACCTCCTTCATAGAACGACCTTTCCATCTTTCTCCACGCGAACCAGTGCTTCTTTCCTACAACAATGGGGGCCAAGATCAAAAGAGCGAGGATTCTATCTATGTTTTTAATAACAGATTTCGAGACCTTGATAGTAGAAAGACCATGCATCGAAGTCACCAGGAGAACTCTATTAACCAGCGCGATCCATCCCCCGACGGACAAGTACATGTTCTTCTAATTCATCACCTGGTCGGTAATCTTGGTGAGAAGGTGGTCAAAGTAACCGATATGAATTCTGCCTGTCAAAATGGGGGCACCCAGGTACTCCATGGGGAGAGTACCTCTCTGCATGTCCATTTTGAAGCTCATGGAAGCAGCTCGCATAGAGGTGCACCTGTTCAAAATATAGAAGTTTTTCTTGTTGTTGTTGATGACCTTCCCACGCCAGTGACCATACTCCTCCAACACCTTTTTCAAGCCACCAAGGGATCTTCTTGAGGAATTTGTAAAAATGATGGTATCATCCGCAAATATGAGATGAGACACTGTGGGGAAAATCCATTTTCTATGGTATGGAAGAATCGCACCAGTAGTATACTCCGGTGAATGAGACGACTTATCACATCCTGGACATAAATGAACAGGCTCGGAGAACTCGGATCACCCTGTCACAACCCACGAATAGCCTTGAAGAAGTCGTGTGATTTACCCATGAAAGTAACCGAAAACCAAGATGAGATAACACAAAAGAATATGATATCAATATTTCCAGGAGAGAAACCCATACCTGCAAGCACCTTGTTGATGAAACTACACTCCACTCGATCATAGTGCTTGTTCAGGTCGAGTTTGATTGCTATATTAGACCCACGAGCTTTGAAGTTAAGGTCATGAAGAATCTCTTGGGAAAGGGATATGGATTCTTAGATGGAGCATCCCTTGACAAAACCATGTTGTTCCAATGACACCCACTGAGGAATGTGAATAGACATCCTAGAGTTAAAAATGGTAGCCAGATTTTTATAGGGTACATTGCACATGATTATCATTCTGTAATGCAAGATAGAGGATGGGTTATTGAATTTGGGGAGAAGGACCAACATAGTGGCACTGGATACCCGAGGTAATCTCACACCTTGAAATAAGTCTTGCACTACCCCCACTAATTCCTCCTTCATAATGTCCCATGAAGAGCGGTAGAAGGATCTAGGAAAACCGTTTGGACCTGCATCACTCTCAGGGTTCAAATTTATCATGGCGGTCCGAATCTCTTCCTCCCACAGAATAGAACCCAAGATTTCATTTTCCCTAGGCAAGACTGAGGAGGGAATAACATTGAACATCTCTGTTTTCTCTACCGGGTAATCGTTAGGCATGAGTTCATTTGGATCAACACGCAGGTCTTTGAAAAAGGCACTGGCCAGGCCGCCCACCACATTCCTATCATCTGTGTAGGACCCCTCTTCCAGAAGAATATTTGGTTTCATCACACACCTCATTTACTTGATGCAAGCTTAGAAATATGCAGTATTTTTATCTCCATCCTTAATCCATTTGATCCTTTCCTCTTCCCTATCCAACCATTCACGAGCACGCATTGAAAAGGTAAGAAGTTATTGGAAAATGGGTCAACAACTCTTAGGAACTTCACTATGGTTGAGAGGATTTGAGGTTGGGATCATCACACACTTTTTGGGGGATACTATTTACAATTATGGGAATATCTTATATTTTTGATTTAAGACATATTTTTGAATCCTTTGTTCATTCCAAAGTATTACATGGGTCAACCTTGAATTAATGACCAATTATTAGCATGTTTGGGTTTGGAATCATCCATATGTATCCAAGGTTATCCATTAATGTAGGACCCCGTATGTATCTGAGGTTATAAATAAATGGTACCTTTATATGTGGGTCATGGATTACTATACTAAATTTCATTATGACACTAGTTTTAATCCACACAATGGGGTTCTCATAAGTTTACCATCATCTAGGGAGACATAAATCATTTTTATGATAGGATACAACCCATAAAAAATGGGCTTATAATGTATCCTCATGAAAGGAATCAGAACCCACATATTTTGGTGCCACTTAACTAGTCATATAATAACTTTTAAGGTCATGTGAAAAGGGAAAACCATGAAGTATAGGTCATGTGCCATAGACTCCTAGGATAAAGGCTTCTATTCAATGTTTGGTGTGGGACTTACCCCAAAAATCCTGAAGTTCCTGGATGGAGTATGATCCCTATTGGATCCTAAAATCCCAGAAAACAAGATTGAAAAAATTCCATTTATTTGGAAAAGTGTATAAAGAAAACTTGAAGGAATATTGAAGAAAATGTTCGAAGGGTTGCGACTATGAATCACAAATCCCTTCACGAACTGCTGCTCTGCATGGCGATTAATGACATCATGAATCACCTTCACACTAAATAGATTTTAGGATGGAGATGATGGGACTGAAACCTTAAAAATAAACCAAAGTTGTTTTCAAGATGGAGGTGGCCATTTACACCCCACAAAAAAAATATCCCCCATGAATTAAATAGTTCATGGGACGCTGTAGTTCAGTTAGTTCATACAAACAAAACCCAAGTCATTTGTGGGACCAAGGCATTGATTTACACCTCCGTGAATTAAAAATTAATAGTTTGTTGTACAAGGTGGTACCCTTATCTCCTGAAAACTAAATGAATTCATTTTATGGACTAAGAAAATAATTTCAACCCCTGAAAATGATGTCCCCATCGACTAAGTATTTCACGGGCTGGGGTATCCTCTTTGGGATCCCGTAAAATAAGGATCATGTCCCACCATGAATGGCCGACCATGCTGGTATCCGGTCCCTCCATTATTCTATAAATAGACCTTGAGGGGGACCCAAAAAGTGTTCTAGACCCAAATGTACGAACTGAAGAGATATGAATTGAGGCACCACAAAAACCAGAGTCCTTCAACGATTACCTATAAGTAAAACCTACCGCATAGAATTAAGAGGAAATAATAAATCTTCTGGTAGTCCACAAACCCGAAGAACCCTTGGGAACATAATCCCACAAGGTGTAAACCAATGTAACCTTTTCAAATAGGCATCCCTTATAGAAAAACCTTATGTGGGAGGAACCCTACCCCACACAGAAAAATACTACGTGGGAGGAAGTCATCCCTACTTAGAAAAACACCACATGGGCAGAACCTATCCCTGCGAAGAAGCATGCTATGAGGGCTGAACCCTGGTCCATGTAGCAGAGAGCTACAAAAATGGTCCCCTTTCCTGCTTAGCATCATGCTATGTGGAGGGTATCCCATTCTACATAAGAACATGCTACATGAAATAAGGCATACTAGGGAATTCTACTTTCCATATCCTGCCATTTCCTTCTATAATTATTCCTCATGTTGGCCCCTCTGTAAACCATTCAAGTGACATTAGTCTAAGTCACATTCTAAATCCACCTGAAATGTATGATAAGATCATCAGGAACATTAGTGTGTCCTTTCTAGTTTACATACCCATAGTAAGCAGAGTTGTGTGGGTGACCCCATCAATAGGGTGGACCCTTGGATTGACCTTGGGTTTAAATTCCCATGGTAACGAGGGTTCTAAAATCGGGGAAGTCACATGAACCTCATTGTTCTAATGATTTAGAGGAAACACTATCCTTTCCATTTGATTAGGTCCAATATTGAACATTCCTATATTTCCCAAAAACAATTTTAGGGAACTCCTATAGTAGTAAGCCCCTAGACTTTCTTACAAGAGGTAACACTTTTTCTCCTCCTTTACTTCACCCAGGACGTATCAGAATAGATCACATAATGTGAATAAATTAGATATGAAAACAAGAGGGGTAACTAGTACACTCAAATCCCTTTCACTCTCCCTTTGGGCTGTAGCACCATCCATTAGCTGATAGGGTGATATCGTGTGATCATTAGATCTATTACAACCTCTAATTTCTCAAACCAAATATAACTCCCATGGAATTATAGGTTAGCGGTGATTATTGAATTTTAATGATCCCAATCATTAAATGGTCCTCCTATATGGTATAAGTTCCGAAACTATACTTCAACCTTCAAAGGTCCATATTCCCAATGAAGCATCACTAAAGGGGACACCCATATGGTATAAGACCTAAACATATCCCCTAAAATGGGCACCTTCCATGCGTAAACCCCAACCATATTCTCCCAAATGTACTAAATCCATGCATAACACTCAATCATGCCCCCACTAAAATGGGCCTTCTCCATAGATGTAAGCCTTGAACTCATACCATACTACGTGGGATTTGATTCCCAACTAACTGGGATACATAGAAATCCCCCATGAGGTCCAAACCCAGAATACCAAATTCACCCTAATGTTCTCTAGGACATATTCTTAATAGGGTCATATCTATCTAGGAGACTACATATCTTATGGGACCCTTAGGAGGATTTGGTATAAGTCCTCCATCATCCTTGACCAGTCACCTTCCACCTGGGATTCCTTGCAGAATGACGTTAAACTACATGGTTGGGTCCTCATCACATGACCATAAAAGGTGATGTGTCTAGTTAAGTAGAAAAAACTACATGGGTTATGATTCCTCTCATGAGGACATGTAGGAAGCCCATTTTATGGGTTTAATCCCAACACCAAATAATCTCTTGTCCTGCTTGGATAATGATAAACTCCAGAGAACCCCACCACATGGCATAAAACCATCTTCATCCCAATAAATGACCAAAGGATACATTATCTGTCTAAAAAAGTGTATCATTGATGGAGAACCCTAGATATATTTAGATCCCTCCATTAATGGAGAATCTCAGATACATAAAAATGATTCTGAACCCTTTTTTGTAATAATGAATCGTTACTCAGGGGTAATCCACATATACATACTTGGGAATGAACTAAGGATTCATGAACATAAATTAAATATATAAGAATGTCCCAGAATAGGAAATAGTTCCCCTCAAAAGGTTGTGGTGATCCCAAATTCCCATCCTCTAGACCAATGTGAGTTCTCAAGTAGCATTGGAAAAGTTACCCAATGATCACCTTACTTCGAAAAAATGGTCCATGAATCATGGATATGAGATCCATTGAGAATTTATGCCTTCACAAACAAAACCCACTGGAGACCATTCAAAGACCTTGTACACAACATTAGTGATTTAACACCATTCAACCCATTACAATCAACCATTACTGATCCAGACACATCTTTGAGGGAATAAATAGTGATCCCGATGTGAATCCTTAAACAAGGTGGCGATGTTACCCTTATTTTTCCCTCTTTCATATCCACAAAAGAATAAGGGTAATGAAATGCCATAAATCACACATTCAGTCATGAGATGATACTTTGATGAGGTTTTGTTGTCTATATCTATCACATATATATTACAAGCACTCTTTAGGGATTCCTTCAATATAATGTAATCTTAAATGTTTTTACTGACATGCATGTTAGCCACTACGCCGACCGGATACTCCATGAAGAAGACGAATCCATCTCCCACCCAACATCTTCAATGATAGGTATCAAATCGAATGGTATGATAGTATCTCCAGAAGGGAAATCTCCCCACAGTTGAGGAAGCTAGATAAGTCCTCCAGTCGATAAATCATCACCACCTATCCACCCAAAAATGGTCGGAAGTCCAGAACCAAGTAGCTCCACTATCCATATCCAACCGTTTCAAGAGGCCATCCACATAATGTAAAATTGAGTGCCTCCCTTACAATAGGGATACTGATTAATTTTTTATCAATTACTTCATTCCATCACCACAAGGGTCCCACTCAAGGGCCCTTATCAAAAATTGTCACCACCAATTCTATGAAACAAATTATCCTCATCATGAAGAGGATACTGACCTGTGGGGTCCTACTAAAGTCAACCAGGACTAGGTCCCTAGGGCATCCCGTAGGGGGTGAAGATTATATAATAATGAAAAAGTCACCACCCTTATTTCAAATAAATAATTCCATTATAAAAATACAGTGGAACACTATGGGAAGATGTATATTCTTGCTCCTTCTCATGAATCCCTCCATCCAAATAGGGTGGAAAATTATGATCAAGTACAAATTCATGCTATTGTTCACCAATCTTTCCATGAAAATAGGGCGAAAAACTATATGAATGCATATATTCCTACTAACACACATGAATCTAGTCATCTAAATATGGAGAAGACTGACTATAAGTAGAGGAAAATTCCTAATGATACATACCAGGACAGTCTACCAAATAGGGAGGAAAACTATAGGAAAGAACATATCCTGACCCACAATATGAATCCATTCAATTAAATACGATGGAAACCAAATACTTGTAGTGAAAAATTCCTATGGATGTATATAAATCCCATCAGCCAAATATAATGGAAACCAATGAGTAGAAGAAAATCCCTTCTTGAAAGTATGAATCCATCTAGTCAAATACGAAGAAAATCAGAGAATCCATCTGGCATATCCCAACTATAAACCAGGGGAAGACTCATTCCTCTTCCCCCAAACAGGAGAAATATCAATACCCACTGGTAGAAAATATTTGACCAAAGCAGGAACATATTCTTGATCTAACATTAGAATGGGAATATATTCTTATTCCATCCAAATACATCTCTCAACACATACCAATAATGATAAAGTATCATACATTACTTCCAGACCATATCCTAAATAATTTTCAAGATATAATCACTTTTGTGATAATGAAAAGGAGTCAGGCCCATAATCCCACCTCCCCATGTTGGATGGCTCATCTATAAAATAATGGGGTCACTATGGAGTAGACCTATATCCTTGCTTATATCTAGGTGGGTTATCGATAATATCTCACAAACAATGGACAATAGGATTAGGAAAAAATACCCATTACAACTGGGGACACTGATCCACTTCAATGGACACTCCAAGGTAGGAATATATCCCTTCCAGTACTCAGGTAGGTCATGGGAATATCCCAAAATCACAATATGAGCCACTCAAATATGAACCCATATATAAAGGACATCACCTACCACAGGTGGCCCCATTCACCCGCCAGAGAGAACCCATAAGTAAATTGTGCCAAAGGTAACTAGAAAATGAAGATCAGATTCATGAACCTGCTCTACTGGAAGCTAGGGTTCTTGATTCTATCAAACACATATTAATGGTGGCTCAAGATCATTCTAATCCATTTCCAATTTATAGAAGTGGTAGTTGAAGGGATAAAGTTCCTCCCAACAGCATTATTACCAGTAGCACTGAAGGTCCTCCCAAAGCACATACCATGAAGGCTTACAACATGGATAATAACCAATTGATCATGAGAGAATATATCATGATAATAATCATGGTAGCCCTAATCGTATCCAGAAGATCAAGAATCAAAAACATCCTTTCCTTTCTTTAATCTTCCCTGATAGTCATCCCTAGGTAATATGCTCTAGAAATTATCCCTACATCTAGAAATCAAGCTATGTTTGTATGCTTCTCAATTATGGAATGCACCTTAAAGGTCCTCCCCACAGTCAGACTTCATTTCGATAAGAAGGTCCTCCCCACAGTCAGACTTCATTTCGATAAGAAGGTCCTCCCCTTGAAATGTCATATAAAAGAAAGACATTATATTTTAAGGCACTTGGGGTAGTGGGGGAAACTATGTTAGATATCCTATAAATAACAAGGGATATCCTTTCTCAACCAGGAGATAGCCCGGGACATTGATCGTCCTCTGAACCAACTGCAAACCGTTCACATATCAACAAGACCCCTACTAGCCCTTCTACTTGCAAAAAAATAATCAATAAGTTTTCAAGTTGGGAAGAACAAATAGAATAGTATCTAGAAGAATAAAAAAGGATAAGTTTTTCATGAGAATAAAATTGGACAAGGAAGACATATGAGTTATGTTTTGGACCATAACCACTTATCAGTTTGATATAACAAGGGAGCTGTAAAAATAATGCATTCATAACATTCGTCTCAATATCTAGAAAAATATACATATGTAGACCATGTAAAAATATACAGAGAGCTTAATTATCAAATCAACTTGGAATACCTTTTGTCTATACAGTGGCCACAATTCGAGAGGTGGAAGAAAGATCTCCAAATAACTTACCTTAATGCACTATATAAGTTGTTTCTTAGAATTGGAAACTCTCTACCTGGTGTGTATATTTGGGGATGGAGAGAACACAGATCTTTTCATTTTACCCCATGCCCCATTCAGAAGAACTCATTGGAAATGGAATCCTATAATTTCATTATCCTTTGGCAGCAATCAAGTGAAATCCATGCTCAGGAAAGGCGACATTATCAAGAAGAACCATCCTAGAGTAATTCTTAATAGCATCAGTACTGAAGAGAGAAATCCATTGAGAAAATCATGAACTATTAAACTGAGAAAATTTAGTATAATTATCAATTAATGGAATACAATCATCAATCAATCTTAATTTCATCAAAAATAAATAGTTCACATGCAGACTTGGCACCATATCCAGTTCACACTCGAATGGGAATACATGAGATCAAGAAAGTGGTTATAGTATCATATACCGTTGTAGTACGAGATCATATCCATCCCATAGTTATGGAAGGATTTTTAACACAAAATCCCCACATAAGACCAAAAAATTTGTTTTTATGCATAATAAAAATAGTGCGGGAGAAAACCCAGCCTAGAGATCTGGGGGGATTTTTACCTCAATCACCTGCCCAACAGAAATTAGTCTTTTCCCAATTAGGGAAGATAAAAGTAGAGTGATCTCCCATTCTGTCCCATATAATTACTCATTTCCCCTAGAATTAAGGCACACATAAGGGACATGTAGAGGATCCCTTTGTGTTACTTCTCATTAAGAAGCCCGAAGAGGATCCCAAAATATAAGGAAGATATCAAAAAAGGACAAAAATGATCCTCCTACCCTTCAGCAGATGGTGCACCCCCCAAAATGAATTATGCATCGGTGAGCGTCGTGGATGTCAATCCGACAGACCATAATGAAAATGAGGAAAATTTAAAAGATAAATAAGAGGATGGTTCTGCCTATAATCCAATGCACACTAATAATGAAGGTGTGCTTACCTAGAACCAAAGGATCACCCGGAATTTTGTTGTTCCCCTGATCAATCCTCCACCACCTCCTCAGCGAATCCCAAATAGAGAGAGGATTAAAAGTAAGGTCATATATTACCCACAACCTCCTCTTGATGAGATTGATCCCATTATGATCTAATAATGATTCCCTTAGAAGGAGGAAGAGATAAAAGAGTTAATTAAAATTATTGGTCATCTACTTCAGGGTTTCTATGTTATCAAATATGTTCCTCAGGAAGAGCCTAAAAATAGTCTTCTAGTAGGTGTACCTCAGCCACAAGGGATTATCCTAGCAAATGAAGCAAGGATAGGACATCCACCTAACATAGATCCTGGACCATTATTCTACCTAGACCCAGTCATGGATGTATATTAATATTTCCCCCCATTAAGGATACAACCAAAATAGGTTCAGGAAAATACTCAAAAGATGTCCTCGACTGGATATCTGCCTCAAGTACTAGAATAATTGGCACATAAAATCCAACCCCTTCATACACCCATCCAAGAACAGGTTCAAAAGAACATTCATCAAAGACTTATCAACACCCTTGGGTCATTGGTAGCTTGACTGGATTCCATGGATGAGTGACTTTCAATGGTACAGTTGGAATAAAAACCTTACCCCGATCAGGTTAACAACACCCCACCGCTGCCAAATTTCTGGAGCAAGACGTTTCCAATATTCAATGTCTTAGGAGACCTGGGATAACAATTGATATACATTGCATCTTACTGTGATCCCATGATGGTAACCCCAAATCATTAAGAATTGGTGAAACATAGATGCTTCATATGAACCCTGGAAGGGTTATCCTTTTTATGGTATACCAATTTTCAAGCTTGGCTAATAATAGGATGGGAGGATCTCCATCTGTAGTTCCTCTTATAGTTCATCTCAACTATGCAAAAAAATATTTGGGGACCTCTTAAATTTCAAATAAAAACATAATGATAGAGTCTCAAACTTCATTTCCAGATATAAAGGAATTACCTACAGTTTGAACCATCCACTCTCCCAGGAGGATATACTCACTATGCGCATCGATAACCAATGTGATGAGCTGTGAATGATTATCATCCCAGTGAAGTATACTTGTTGGTTCTATAAATTCTCCTCTATTTCCTAACTAATGGAAGAATCTATATAGAATAATAAGCTCAAGTATCATGTAACTCTGTCGGTCCCATGAAAAAGGTTGGGTAAAGCTGAAGCAACCTCGGTCGCACTTCAGTCATCCCCTCCACCTGATCTAGCTCCAAGCCCTACACCATATCATGCATCACCCCTTGGGAATCAACATAAACCCCTAACTAAAAAAGAAGATAAAATGGGACCTAGGATAAATCAATTAATGTAACAGAGTAATAAAGTTTACTCATTCAGAGATGATGAAGTCCATGAATATTTTATAGCCACTATAAATGAAAATTTACTCCAGCTACAAGAGCTAAAAAGGGCTGATGAGTTTGGTCTTGAAGGCCAGAAAAATTATTTTTCCTTTCACCATATATTGGGGCACACCATCCAAGAATTATTCATCTTAAAATTCCTCCTATAAAAAAGGATATATTTTATTAAAGTAAAACTAGAGCCACAACCAGCACAAGTGGCATATTTTTCCACTACTTCCCCTGATGAAGGAGGTGAGTGGAAAGAAGTTGTTATCAGGAGAGAGAAAAAGTTTTATAGTTGGATGAATCTAAAGACAATAAACCTAACTCATGGTATTATTTGAGAATAGTTGAAACAAACACCTATGCCCCATATTCTCCTACAGTATTGCATCTGACATCCTCGACCTCACAACCCTAAAAAAATGTTGTCTAAAATGCATTGTGACTAGAAATGTAAGGGACCGGTATAAGAAGAAATACCTTCATTAAGGAAAACTTCATCATTGAACCTCTCAAATTTTATGCCATCGACTATGAAGGAATGAGAACCTCCTCCCCCAAACAGCACCACTAGAAGCAGTTGGTTATGTAGAGACATCATCAAATAAATAGTTGACGTTTAACTCCATTAATTTCATTTAGTTAATGGATCCATTCTCCAATGTTGAGTATGGATATGAAGATGTGTTCCCCAAAACCATTCAGGGAGTCAAAGGAAGAGTCCATATGATTTGGGGATACCAAGGTAGGGGAAACCATGGGAAAAACCAAATTTCCACCCACATCCCTACTCGAACCATCAATGTTTCCGAAACTCAGGGAAGAGCCATTCAATGGAACCAATAAGAATAGAAAAATTCCCCTACACCTTCTAGAATCCACTCTTCCCTGATCATTCTAGAATATAAATCATATGAAGGACAACTGTTTAATCAACCTCGTTATGCAGACATACCTTCCTGACCCAACCCATAAAGAACAAGAGCACCTCCAACCCCTGTCTTGGGAGATGATCTATCTACACACAATACTGAAGCCCCTAAAGTGATTGTAAAATAGAATACCCACACTGGGAAGAATCATAATTTAGACTATAAGTATGATATTCTAAAACAATTTCCCTTGGTACCAACCCAACTATCAATATTGGATGCCTTGAGTTTTTTTAAAAGAACTCAGGGAAGCACTCATAGAAGCTTTCCTAATCCCCTAGAAGTTTTAAGCCAAAGTAGCCACCGCTAAGGTCTCTCAAATATCAAATTATTCTGTATAATGCAACAAAGTTATATCCTTTAGAAATAAAGATAAATAAATCATTATATAGGGGGACATCATACCCTTGTATGTGTTTGGTAGGATAAATGGTGTGGATTTTTGGAAAGTTTTCATTTATAATGGCTTTGAAGTTAATATCATTCTAGTGAGAACACTTCGACAGAGGGGTTGTGATGAAAATAATCTAGCACCATCCTCTATAACACTATAAGGCTATGAAAAAAGTCAGCAAAATCCATTGGTCCTAATCAATCTCAAGGACAAATTTGGAGATCTCATAGTTGACTCATAATTTTTGGTTGTTTAGAAGAACATAACCTTTAATGTTTTGCTCGGAAGGCCCTAGTTTCACTAACATGTGACAATAACCTCATCATACCATCAATTCATCAAATATTGAATTAATTGAATAATGGTTCATTTCATACTAATAAGGCCCCATTTGAATCCTGCGAGTCACATTATATCAATACAAGATTCTCTGTGCAAAAAAGGAAAACGATTCTTGTTCGGTGGTGTTGATTTGGTCACCACCCCAAATGATTTGGAAATGATCAAAAAACCCCCATAAAATAGCTCAGTGAAGAATATATGTTTCCCATTAATCATTTTATGTGTACGAATCCAAATTTAGACATGTATTCAGTAGTTATTATGATTTCATCCCTAACCGCTGAGTCTAGTAGTGTTGTAAAACCTGTTGAATCCTTATACATTAGTGAATGAATGAATAAAAATGCCCTTAATACATCCCTAGAGCTCTAGTAAACCCCTACCTCACCCACTGAGGAATAATAGGAAGAAGAGAACCCTCCATACCTCACTCAATCCACTCTAGAAAATCCACCACTATCAGCCGGGTCTGAATAAATCACTTTCTATTTTGAATACCAAGAACTCAATTCTTCTCTAAACACTAGAGTACTCATCCTAAGACTTATTTCCCCATTGGAAAAAAAGGAGGAGGAATAATAATATAAGGAAGAGTAATATGGGAATGACCTTAGGGATGCTCCTATAGCATTTAAGTAGGGTGTCTCTACCACCATTGATGAACTCAGGGAAATAAATATAGGTACAAAAGAAGATCCAAGACCCACCATGATTATTGCAAGAATGTATTCAAAATAGAAATAGGTATATACCTCTTTCATGAGGATACATCGAGATGTATTTTCCTGGAACTAAATAGAAATGATATACCTCAATCCTGAGGTAGCTACCCACCACCTAGCCCTGCCAAAATATCATCGGGGCCATAAACAAGCAGCCAAAAGGATGCACCCAACCCATGCTGCCCAAATAGATGCTAAATTTGGGAAGGTAATTAGAGATAGGTTCATTATGGAGTTATAATATCCACATTATATGGACAATATAGTCCTCATGAAAAATAATAATAGATAAATTAGAGTCTGCATCGATTTTAGGGATCTCAACCGGTACTTCCCAAAGGATAATTTACCTTCCAAGATCATGAAACTGTTGGTTGATATAATAGCCGAATATTAGGCCCTACCCTTCATGGATGGTTATTCAGGATACAAAAAAATCTGAATGTTTAGAGAAGATGAAGAATCAACTTCCTTCAGGGACCTAATGGAGTATTTTTCTATCAACTAATGCACTTTGGTTTGACGAATTATAGCACTACATCCCAACGTTCCATGCATCATATCTTCAAAATATCATAGGAAAAGTTTTTTTTAATGCTATGTTGATGAATTGGTGGTTAAATAATTACAATACTTGGACCACCTATCAGATCTTGTAACAATATTTAATAAAATGTGACAACATAGTCTGAAAATGAATCTCTTAAAATGTATCTTCGACATTACTCAAGGATGTTTCTTGGTTTCATCATACGCCATCATGGAATTGAATTTTACCCTAAGAATACAAAGTCTATCCTTAAAATTTCACTTACTCAAATACTTAATAAGTTGAGGAGAATTTAATTACACTTATCCTACATTCGACACTTCATATCCAAACTTTAAGTAAAATGTTTTCCCTTCACCAGGTTGATGAAAAAGGTGTTACACATCAATGGATTGATGAATGTATAAAATAATTCTACTCTCTCAAGAAGTATCTCTTATGTTCACCAATGCTAATGCCTCATTTCAAAGGGATACCCTTTAACTTGTATGTGACATTCTTCGAGAGATCACTATGAGCCTTCCTCATGCTAAAGAATGAAGCTGATAGTAAAAACATTCCTTATTATCTTAACCGAACCATGATAGACACATAGACTCATTACTTAGATATTGAGAAGAGTTATTTTTCACTAATATTTGTAGTCCAAAAATTTAGGCACTAATTTTAACATCACGAGGCCCATTTGGTATCTCAAAATTAACCACTCAAATACATTCTCATCCATCCTATGTTGAATGGATGTCTGTCATGGTGGGAGGTCATCCGGTAGCAGTTTGAAATCTAATTTGTGCCTCAAAAAGTCGTCAAAGGCTAGTTATTAACAATTTTTTTGGAAGTGCACCCCTCAGTAGAAATGAATTCATTTAATGCTGATTTACAGGATAAAGAGGCTTTTGTTCTTCAATAAGATACCCAAATATTGGAGATGCATTTTGACGGTGCATCTAGAATCCCAACATAAAAAAGGATTGAAGACCCCAACCTATAAAAAGTGGGATTGGGAGTTCTAATCATATCACCAGAAAAGGTAGTCTTTCCTTACTCCTTCCTACAATAAGAGGGGTGTATGAACAATGAATCAAAATACTAGGCTCTCATTGTGGGGCTAGAGTTGTCACTTTAAGTACAAGTAAAACACTTAAAAATAAAAGGAAAATTTTAACTGGTTATCAAGAAGGTCAAAGATGATTATGCTATAAAAATTAAGAGACAATCCCCCTATTAAAACCCATCCAAGGACTAATGACAAAATTTCCTTTAGAGACGACTTTAACTCATGTCCCCCAATTAAAAAATTCCTAGGATGATGCATTGGAAGATAAAGGCACAACTCTGGCCGATCTAGACTGGGATGAAACAATTATCAGTATTGTGTATTTCCATATGGTCTCTCCATTATTTTAAAAAACATGAAAGAAGTTGATGAGATTAGACCCATCCCTAAGCCTTATGGTCCTACCACCAACTGGATGTCACCCATTGTGGAGTACCATCAAAAGGGAGAGCTCCCACCAGATAGGGATATAAGGGAGAAAATATAGAGATGAGCAATTAAATTTTTTTAGTATGATAGAACTAATCATAAAAAGGTCCTCTATAAGAGGATCCTTGATAGGGTCCTTATCAAGAGAATTGATGGAGAGAAGACTACTATTGTTTTGAAGGAAGTTTACACTGGATCCTATGGCACCCAACAATCTAGATCCATGATTTCCCATCAAATTCAAAGGCTTGGATAATACTGGTCCACTATAATGAAGAACTGTACTACATTAACAAGAAGTTCCATTCCTTAAAAGTTTATACCAATTTCATCCATAAACCCCCGGAGTTGCTTCACACTCCCAAGTACCCTTGGACCTTATTTGTATGGAGAATGGACATTTTGGGACCAAATAATCCTAATATGACCAATAAATTCAAGTATATTCTCCCAAAAACTAACTTCTTTTCCAAGTGGGTAGCATTTTTACCCCTCAAAGTGGTTGGGGTAAGAAACATTGTTATATTTGTGAAACCCAACATCATCACCATGTTTTGTGTCCCCCATACAATACTGACAAATAATGACAACAATTTTTTTTCTAGTGAGTTGGAGAAACTATATCAAGAGGATGATATCAAGTCTAATCATTCATCATGCTACCTTTTATTGGATAATGTATAAATAGAGGCCTTAAATAAGACTCTATCCAATATACTATAGAGTATAGTAGATAAGGATAATAATTCATGGTTGAAAAAACTCCCCCATGCATTATGGGACTACCAGACCATAACCTGCACTTCCACATAGGCAACCCCATACCCATTAGTATATGGGACAGAGGCGGTCCTACCTATCAAAGTTCAATTTAACTTGATCCAAATTTCCAAACGTGATTAATTATCCACAGACCAGATATCCTAGAAATGGCTGGATGAATTGGAGAAACTCGATGAAAAGATATTTCATACCTTACACCATTTGGAGGTTTACTAAAACTAGATTGCTTGAAACTTTAACAAAAAGGTTCAACTACGATATTTCCTTGAAGGATAGATGGTGTTGGTTCTCAAGAATATTATGATACTCATAAAAAACCTCAAAAGTTGGAACCAAAATGGGGGGGGGACTTATGCCATACATATGGTCTACTCCAATGGAGTATATTCCCTCATTTAAATGGATGACCAACTCACTACGACTCCCACTAATGCAAGGTTCCTAATGAAATATTAAGTGTAATTACACGTCATTAATCATGATCGTACGATGATAAAAAACATTCCACCTTATTCTCTACCACACGATTATAAACTACATGAAACCTTTGTGATGACCGTATGATGATAAAATGCATGGTAGCTTCATCCTGACCGCACGATGATAAACTGAATGGAACCTTCGTATTGAACGCACAATGATAAACAACATAGAACCTTTCTCATGACCTCATGATGATAAACTGCATGAAACCTTAATCCCGATTGCATGAAGATAAACTACATCAATCCTTCATCCTGACTTCATGTCGTTAAATTAAATGACACCTTCATCCTGACCAAAAGATATTAAACTACATAGTACATCATCCTGACCACATGACGTTAAATTGAACAAAGCTTGTCCCTACAACATGACATTAAAATGCATTTACATCATCCCGATCGAATGAAATTAAACTATTGGATGAATCATTCTAGATTTACGATGTTAAAATACATATCATTAAGGGTATGAAATCCATAAACATAAATTAGGAATTAATGTCCTCACCACATGATGTTAAACTACATGACGATCATCATCTCAATCAATAATTCACCTCACATGAGCTATATCTGTGTGGGAAAAAAATGAAATACCGCTATTCTTTCATGATTTCTATATCCATGTAGGAAGTCTCTTTCTCAAGAACTATGTGTGGATTGATTCGTACCATCATAAAATACATAGTGATTCCCAAACCCTATTTCCT
This sequence comes from Viscum album, assembly GCA_963277665.1. Taxonomy (NCBI): domain Eukaryota; kingdom Viridiplantae; phylum Streptophyta; class Magnoliopsida; order Santalales; family Viscaceae; genus Viscum; species Viscum album. Next base: position 17,983,708 of record OY728159.1, on the reverse strand, counting down.
ATTCCAAGTAATGAACAACAGGAAATAATCCCTCATCTCTATATGGGAAGTACTGCCTGGAGAATTCCCATCTAGAATTATTTGTGGCTTGGTTCTTGTCATAAAATGATACATAGTGATTCCTAGACTATGCATGTTAGGCCTAGATGAAAATTTACCTTCCATCATTGGATGATTTTATTACTACCCTTTGGATTCAAGTAATCTTTTCATAGTGATATTATTCTTTTTATAGGTCTATCAAATCATCCATCTCATATTTCCTCACTGTATGACATTAAACTGCATGGCACTATAGTGTTCTCATCCTAGATGGAATTTACTTCAACATCGATAATCTACCATGCCACATTCAAGAACTATGTATGGCTTGATTCACATTCTCATAGGATACATAGTGATTCCTGGATGTCATATCACTGGTCCATCCTCCCGTTAAGAAATATATATTCCCTCCCTGCATATAGGCCTAACTGATGCAGGGAGTTTCTTATTAAGAATTAAATATGGGTTGACTCCCATTCACATGAGATACATAGTGATTCCCAGACATTCTATCCAAGGGAAAAACTATAAATTCCTTAACTTTTTGGCCTATTGGCCTAAATCTCCTTCGGGAGTGTGTGGTGTAGAATAAGGACTCTTAGATCCTCATTCATATTAGGTTATAGAGGCTACTTCATGAACCTCCCATTAGAACCCTTATTCTCCATCCATCTTTGAAACATGACATTAAACTATACTACCAACATCCTATCCATACAACGATAAAATGCATAGAACGTACCATCCAAGTCATATGATGGAAAACACAAAAAAACCATCATACTAGCCGTACAAAATTAAACACCACAATGAAATCATGATTCTCTCACCTGAGAAGAAATCAACTCGACATTGGTCATCCACTATGTCGTGTTTGGGAACTATGCACGAATTGATTCTTCTCCATATAGGATACATAGCGATGCAAGGATATCCAATCCAAGGCCCAACTGTGACAAAAAATAGAAAATCACCTCATTCCTATATAGGATTCAGATCTTTATAGGGATCCCCCATTCTCAAGAACTATGTATGAATTGATTCCAATCCCACGTGATATATAGTGACATCCAAACCATGTATCCTAGGTCAACCCGCAAAATATGAAATCCCCCCCATATACAGAACTGATAAATGTAGAGAGTTTCTATTTAGAAATACCTATGGATTGATTCATATCATCACATGATACATAGTGGTTCTCTGATCTTAAATCTTGAGCCCACCCACAATATTACCTCTTCACACAGGGGATCCTATGTTCTTACCAAACTAAATAAAACTCCATGATTCCTCAAGAACTATGCATGTAATGATTATTTTTTGACAAGATATATAGTGATGCCTAGGAATCGTGACTTAGTCCCATACATGGGTAAAAAAAGAAAAGAAAAAGAACAATGTTCTTATCTCTTGATTGAATTTTTTTTGTAGGAGATCTTGAATTCAGGTCCCTCATTTAGTGACCCATCAAAGAAATATAAATCCCCCTATGTATGAGTCAGATCTATATAGGTAGTTTCCAACTCCATGGAAAATCATGTTTTGAGTGTTTCTTACATGCCCAGATACATCCCTTCCATTCAACAAACTTTGTGCCTCAGGCAATTTCTAATCTTCATAAACCTTTCTAAACATCGGAAGTAGAGGTCCACTGTCATAAGGACACCTTCATTTTACTATACACAATATTCCCCAGTTGGATATGCACAAGTTTCTCACAAATAATCCCTATCAACCAAAGGAAACTTTTTCCCCAAGAGATGATTTTCTTACCTTCATATTCCCCAATATCTTCTATACCCTGTATAATTTCTCATAATCTGAGAATCCCCAAATCCTTGTTTTAAAATTTCTTTCCCCCTCAAATTTGGGGAATATCAGAACATCCCAACATAATTATCCTCTATTTACTCATGGTTTATACGAAAAGTGGTCCTAGCCATATGTCCTTAAACTGTAGGAACCCATGTCATCCTCACCGCATAAAATTAAAATTCATGTACCATGTGCTAATCATATGACACTAAAAGTCTATGATATTAAGAACTAAATGTGGCTTTGTTATTTTCATCATAGGATATATAGTTACACGAAAACCTCATATCTTGGGTCCAACCATGATATAAAAATGCCCCCTCTTTTCCTGTGTATGGATTAGACCTACATAAGAAATTTATAAAAACAAAAAAAAATGTTACCCCATGTTTCTATGCCTAAAATAAATCTCTGTGAGAGATTCCAATATGATACATTCTGCATTAGTGAGCTCATATTAAAAAAAATTCCCCACTCCTATGCGTAAGCTATATTTTCATGGGAGAATTTAATACGATCCTCACACTATTCACAAGCTCATATCTAAAGGAAAATACCCCCTTTTATATACAATATATTGATTATAATGTGGGGGATTATTATAAGAACATCATATGGATTGATTCTTATCAGTATAAGACACATAGTGATTCCCGTACCTATAGTCTTGGACCCAGCTATAACTTCCCTTTTCCTTCACATCGGGTGATCCATGACCTTACTGTAAGTCATTAAACTGCACAAATAATGTCATTTACACATTATATTTAAGTTCACATAATTTATAGAACTACATAAAACTTGATTTCCACCCTTATAGGATACACAGTGATGCCCATATATCCAATATTGGGTCCATCATAATAAAAAATGTCCTTTACCTAATCATGGGTTAGATCTATACAGGGAACCCCCTCATACCTATGTATGATGAAAAAATATTCTTATTCCCAAAAACTTTTAGCTTTAAATTCCCCTTTTATGTTTTAGAACTCCCTTTTATAAACCATACTCTATTTTCAGATTCCCCTTTCAGGTTTTGGAACTCCCTTTCACAAACAAGACTCTATTTTCAGAGAGGTTCGAATTCTCATAAAATTTACCAACCATCTTAATTGGAGGGCTATTTCCTAAGGACATCTTTTTTTAACTATGCATAATATTTCCTTGTTGTCTTTGTATAAGATAGACACAAAAAAGCCTATCAACCAAAGGAAAAATTTTCCCCAACAGAGGATTTGCTTACCTCTTTACACCACTATGATGTTTATATCTTACATCAATACTTGGATTGAGACCCCCCATATTATAGTTTACATCCTTCTCCCCCTTTATTCCTAGTGCTGATAGAACATTCCTAGTCAGAACACTATGAAAAGGGAGAATCATTTACCCCTTGGTCAGAGTAAAGTGATCTTAAATCTGAAATCCCAAATGTCATAGTTATAAGACCATATATTTAGCCACCCATGTCCAAGTTATATGATTTTAAACTAAAACATGTTTTAATCATACTTTCTATAAGAAAAATTTGTGTGGGAGTGGTTTCCCATTCATGATAAAATATAATAAAAATTCCCTCATCATTTTAATACATCATTCCCTTAACAAGACACCCCTCATGGTCTTGAGAAATCTGAATTCCCATAAAATTACTTGGGCATTAGAAAAGGAGGTCCAGTTTCCTGAGGAAATCTTTGATTAACTATGAACAATATTCCTCAGTTGGATTTGTATAAGTTTCACACAAGAAAAGTCATGTCATCCAAAGGAAAATTCATCCCTAAGAGAGGATTTTCCTACCTTCATACGCCCCCAACAACATCATGTTGGAAACCATTATTATGGTTACTACTTTAGAAATTTCCCTAGACCATGTTTTAGATTCAGAAATCCTAATACTAGGGTTAACTAAAATCCATCATTCATGTATGAAACATATTAGGACATTCTCGAACAATAATCCCCATTGGGGACATCACCCTAAAATTCATGTTCAAAGTTGTTTGACCTAAAACATCAGTGAAATTAGTCTGGATTAAAAGACTCTAAAATTCCCACAAAATGTGATACCAAACTCTCCAAGGTAATAACCTACAAATGGAACCCTGGGTAAAAGTTTAGTATCAGCTTTGTAGACCTACACTTCACATGGTTTAGGCAAAATATCAATATATCAAAAATTAAATAGTAATAAATCTTATTAGGAGGAAAACCTGCAAAGGTCACCCAAATCAAAAGTCATGTTATACCCAGCAATACTACACCACTGTATACATAGGATAAAATTATGGTTATAATAGATAAAACACAGAGTTCATAGGGTTTTTTCATCTAACCATAAAAATACTCAAAATTCTATATGCCGAGTCTTCAACTCAAGAAAAAATTAGAGTGTTATATGATCATTTCAATTTGATAATCCAATATTGTGATTAAAAATGATCTTTTATTGAGATTATCATTCAAAATGAGATCAACTATAATTGATTAGAATTTCAGGAAAAGGTAAAGGGCAAGCACGATAAAGTAAAAAAGTTTTCATTCCACTGAATGAAAATAGAGGAGCATCCACAATCTGGATCCTCTTCATATGAGAAGGAAATAATAATTACAAGAGTCACTCAAAAGATTCATAGGGTTTCAGAAGCACCTAGTCTGTGTCTTATAAGGATCAGTGAAGCTCCAACAAGTTTTCCATCTCAGCCTCTGTGTCATCCCATATTTCCTATACCTCTTTTGTTGCATAAAACCCTATATTTTCCTCCTCATTCACCAGAAATTTCTCTTCTTCAATTACTTCCTCAATATGAGACAATTTTTGTTTTAGCCACTATAGGTCTTGTCTATGCCACTCCAACTCTTGTCTAATCCTCCACACTGAGGTCACAAGCTTTATAATTTCTCCCTTTTACCTCAAAATAATTCCATCATGATCAATAGCTTCATTAAGAAGGATATTTTTAGAATTAGCAAGATGAGATATGAAATTTGAAGCCATGATACTAGAGTAGAGTTTGCTAGATTTCTCATGGGAAAAACCACCTATTTGTTATGTCATAAATGTCATGGTAATGAAATCCTCCATACCCAAGGAATGAAAAAAGGTTAAGAAACTTGGGAAACCTATTCATTAAGTCTTACATTGGGGTTTGAGAGACCAACATCCATATATCCTTATATATTTATTGATAGGCAGTACAGAGGTTTGTTAATCCCTGATGGTTTTCCTCGGGTTTTCATTTAGATGGAAGAATGTATTCAGGGATAAGCACCACCAGAGAGGGCCTTAGATATGAAACCTAATTATGACTCAAATCTATGAAAAATGAATCCCTTATAATGCCAGAAAGTTTTGGATATCGGGGAACTAGTTGTAACAATAGGGATTAGTGGCTGAAATCCCAAATCTAGAAGGTTGAAATAATCAACACCTAAATCCCAAAATAAAAAGGGAATGGTTGGAAGGATGGATAACTCACATCCACTTTTTAGGTCATTTAAATTTTTTACACCATTGTTTCATCAACGTCCTACAAAGTGGGTTCTATATATTCAGTTTTTAAATCAACTTCGGTTTCCTCTAGAGATTCTTAAGGTGAAAATTCATGCTCAACAAAATTATAAATCTCCAGAAGGTTGCTCCCAAATGCCATACATATTAAATAATCATCCTATAATTTGGGGTGACATATGATTCTAATTTTTCTCAAGCTTGATCCACCCTTCATCCATAGATATGCTCCTTAGAGGGTTGGGATCAACATACTCCATGGGAACACAAACCCCTAAAGACACCACCTATGGGGAGGAAAAATTCATTTGATCAGGAGCAGTTGACCTCCTAGGAATTTGGATATCTCTGATATCCTCAGTTGTATGGGGTTACCCATTCAACTCATCCACTGGTGGTAATGTTATTACATTCATCTCTATAAGAGTAGGATTAACATGCTCAGTTAAAGATTCAACCTCTGAAGACTCTCCCACTAATAGGACATAGTTCGTTTGATCCTTAATAGATTCCCTCTTAGGGATCAATATCCCCTAACAACCTTATTTGGCCTGGTTTTTCAATCCCGATTAGAAGTATCCATCGATGGTACCAACCCTACCTCTGAGGAAGTAGGATCTATTGACATCTGGGAAATTGATGACTGATTTCTTATTGGACCTACACCAAGTTATGTGTATGACAATTGGTTAGAAAATAATGATGGAAATCAAGAAATAAAAATAAAGAAATGATACAGTTACCTGTTATCTTCGATGTTAGATGTACTTCCAGTTATGATTCATGCCGATGCTTGAAGGTATTCCTTAGAGAGGACCCTCTAGAAGGAGAAATGGGTGGGGCCAAAGGTAGAAATGATTTGGAAAGATCTTCAAGGACCACCTCCATGCGCTCTGTAGCCCTAGGAGAGCCCTTTTTAATGAATTCCATGTCCTAAGAAATATCCTCCCCCATTGGTAGTACCCCGTGAAGAATATTTCAAGGAAGAAATTGTCTCCCGAATCTCCCCAGACTCTTATAATTACTAGGAGTAGGGGTTTAAAGTCATAATAGTAAAAATAAAAGGAGTTGGAATAAACTACCTCTTCATTAGTATCATCTGGCCTGGTCATGATTATTGGAATGTATTCCACTTGATTAAACCAATAATGTATATCCTTGAAAGAGTGGGGGTAGGTATCCATCTCTTCCTAGTATATATACACCTCACATGGATTTTCATGAGCTTAGATACACATAGGAGCAGTGACTGCTCTAAAGCCCGCATGATTAAAGGGATCTTCCTGAAGTATCTCCTAGATATATTTAGAAGATGTGCTTCAACATAATGTATCATAGTCCTTCCAAGACTATAAGAATGATACAGTAATAGGGATGGTTAATGCTGGAGTATTATCTCAGAAAAAAAGGTGGGATCCCTTAAATACAACTACATTCTGGGCACCTTGGTTTCTTTGAAACCCTTTGAGGTTGAGTTCTTGAGAGACCTCAGACAGAAACAAGGAATTTACATTGCTCTAATTATTGCAGGAGGGAAAACTTGATCGACACCCCCAGAGACATGGTCATCATCATTTTCATCCTCATTGACCTCTGACCTCATAATTGAAAGTGATTGACAAGAATTTCTACAATGGTTATACTGAGAACGAATCGAGGTATCATGATCTTAAAGGTCAAAATACACCTTCTTAGGGTCTTAATCAAAAGAAATGTCAGCAGGCGTTGACACATAACCATACTCCGTTAAGGAAATATTCTTCTCCTAAAGAATGTTCCACATAGTTAGGGAGGGATGGGCAACTGTCAAAGAATCCCATAGTCTCTAGGCCACTGGAACGGTACTGTTAGAAGAGATGGATTCTTGAACTTGAGGATTAGTGCCAATAGCATGGGAGGTCAAACCCCAAGATTTCAAAACCTTCTTTGGGGGTTCAGAAATAATAAGTTTCCCTGGATGATTTCTAAGGCTAGAATTCCCAACTGAATTATTTTTTTACCCATTAGCCTAAGGATATTTTTGGGCCCCAATAATAAGAATTGGTTTTTCTAGATGACCATCGAGGTATGAGTGGTTCCAAATGACGGAATAGGATCTTGTGAGGGAAGGCTTGAAACACACAAGGTTCAGGAGAATAATATGATGTAGAGTGTCTTCATAAGTAAACATCAGCCAAAGCTACCAAACTACAACTAAAATTTTCACCTAGTGTGAACTGATGAGGGTGGGAGGACGCCTCATATAGATATATTTGAATTGAAGATTAGATATACATGTTTGATATCCCTCACATATAAGTTCTCTATCAATATAGGAAACCAATATTCCTTCTATTAGATAGAAAAGATATCCTTGAATGACCAAATCATTATATTCTTTATTTACCAAAGTACTGTAGGGGAATAGTAAGGGTCATAGGTGAAGCCATCATCACAGTTGATCTAACCAATTATTTCTCTCACATTACATTCTAATGGTTTGACCCCACTTATGTTTTGGAGGTATGGATGGATGATAACACCTAGAATCAACTAAGTATTTATGGATGTGTATAATACCATATGAGTTACTACCAAACCCCAGATAATCTAGAAAGGACCAACCATCCAGTCCGATGGCATCCCCTAACTAATATATCCCAAAAAATGATAGATTTTTTCTTCTAATAATGAGACAGAAAATTTAATACATCTACCAGTGGCCAATTGAGATTCCATGATTAAATTCGCGACTTTGACTCCAGTATTGGAATCATACACTCGTATAATACAACCACTTAGATCCATGTCTAGGAAGGATACCAACTAGAAACTTCGGTCATCATTTGGGATAACCTCGTACCCCCATTTTTTGCACTGACCCTCTTCCAGAATGGTCCAGTAAGAACCCATATGCCTTCGAGTTTCAATGGTTGGGAAAGTCCTCGGTCTCCATGTGGATGGATGTTAACCACTTCACTTTGAAAAAGAGTTAATCCAATCAGAAAATGGAACATCTTTATTTGGATGAGGGTCATCATTCAAAGGGGGACTTTACTTGGCAATAAGTTTCTTGGAAAGAGAAAGAGTTCCCTCTGTGTCATCCCAGACTGAGGAGGGTGGCATAAATTCATCATACATGTCTCTGAAGATGGGAACCCCTAAAATCATCTAGAAATCCCCAATATTGTTGCTGACTTCCCTATGTACTATGCAGAAGGTGTTGGTGTCAAGTATTTACCTGGTAAAATGTTGCAAGATGAGAATTTGTTTTTGATGAGAATAATTTTGGGATACCTAGATTTCCTCATATAGAACCATGACCTAAAAGTTGACTTATGATTCCTCATAGCTCTGGAAAACCCAAAAATTCCACCCCTAGTCAAAGAATAATGGGATACTAGGAAGAATGTACCATTTTGACAACCATACCTATTACTAATTTCCCATAGACTTCTGTACAATGATGTGATAATAATGAACTTTTTCATCTAGTGTCATAATAGTTTCCTCTAGAGACTGAGGGGTGGAGTTAAAAAGTGACCTATAAGTGTAACATTTCTAGATAAATATCCCCTTTTATGAGATATTGCCCTGAGGGATGTTTCTATTTTCAAGTATCCAGGCTGCAAGTTGGTTTGTCATGTGTAGTGACAGAATCACTACATTAGGTGGTAGGCTGAATCCATAAATCAGAAAACTTTTCAACACCGAATACCCTATTTTTCCAACACCAAGAAGTATTTATAATAGTTTATGAAGTGGGAAGAGAAGGATTTTGTTGTAAATGGAGTCTATTATACCGTTCCTCCTTTCATCAGCATCTGAGAGGGTGGAATTTGAAGTAGAAGCTGCATGTTGAGGGTCCATTATGTTGTCTACATAACAATTCCTAAGAAAATGATTTTTTTCTAAAAAATAAGAAAAGTAATGAAGTCCTATCAAATATCAGTATGTGAAGGCATAGTCCTACAAATCATTAGTTAATGGAAATACTTCAACAATGAACGATCAATTAGAGAAGTCCATCATCCCACATGCCATCAGTCTATGAAGGAGGTAGACTATAAAGTGTTGGTTAGTGAAATGATGGATTGTGGAACAATCCTTCCAAACATCATTTGACCGCTCTGAGAAAGATTAAGACTTACCATCCACAACTAAGGTTTTTAGTTCACAGGTGATGAAACTCAGTTTGTGGATGAGGGTGTCTGAAAAGGAGGCTATTTAAAGAATTGGTATCCAGTTGAGACCGTTTATGTGAGTGCTAAATTTTATGAGAGAATCAGTAAATAAAAAATAATATGGCCCCTATATATAGGTGTGGTCACCTCCTCCAGGTCCACTCACATAACACAAACTAGTTTAAAATAGGACTTATTTCTATATCAAAATAACCTCCTGTTCAACATGATCAAAACCTATTCTAATGTGTGAATTATTTGGGTCTTGAAATCTCCACAAACAAAATTGAGATAATTCCATTTATTTAGAAAAGGGAAGAAATGAATCCCAGAGGAAGATTGAATAAAATGTTCAAAGGGATGCGATCATGAAGGAAAAATACCTTTATGGATCACTGATCCACATGGAGATCCATGACTTCATGAAGTGCCTGCAAAATAATAGTTTGTGGGATGGAGACGGTGGTGTAGGTTCCCACAAACTCAACTGAACATGTTTATGGGAGGGAGGCAGTGATTTATGCCCCCACAAAAAATATTCCCTATAAACTAAATTGTTCATGGGATTTTGTAGTTCCATCGGTTCCTAAAAATGAAACCAAAGTCATTTGCAGGACCAAGGTGGTGATTTACGCCTCTGTGAATGAACATTCCTCATAAACTAAGTTGTTCATTGGATGAGGCAGTACCATCAGATCCCAAAAAATGAAACTATTTCATTTGATGGACCGAGGGGATGATTTCTGCCCCACAAATGAAAACCCAACCGACTAAGTCTTCTGTGGTCTAGGGTGTACTCTATGGGCTCCCGCAAAAGAAGGCCCATGACCCACCGCAACCGACAGACCATTTTGGTATCTGGGCCCCCCACTCTTATATAAATAGACCCTAAAAGGGACCTAAAAAGAGATCCAAACACGAGCATATGAACTGGAGATATCCAAATCATGGAAACATTAAAACCCGGAGTCCTTCAATGATTCTATGCACCTAAAGCCCTTAACATAACATTAAGGAGAAAATTTTAAATCATCTAGTAGTCCATGAACCCAAATTCCTCTTGAGGACACAATCCCATAATGTTAAAACTGATGGATCCTTTAAAAATTGGAATCCAACATAGTAAAATTCTATGCAGGTGGAACCCAAACCCATGTAGCCAAACGCTATGCCGGAGGAACTCAGAACCGCATAGAAAAATGCTATTAAGGGATAAATTGGCCTTATGAGGCAGCACAAAACATGGGATGAAACCAGTTCTATATAGAACAATTCTATATGGGTGGTCCTCTTAACCTCATAGCTGCATGCTATATAGAGGTAACCCCATCCCACGTATGAAAATGCTATACAGAATGAGGCATCCTAGGAAATTCTACTCTGCAACTCCCACTATTCTATTCCATCATATCATTATTCCCCATGTTGGCCCCTCCAAAAACTAGTATATTGAAATTAGGATAAGGACCCTACCAAAGACACTTGACATATATGATAATATTAAGAATCACATCATCATATCCTTTCAAGTTTACATATCCATGGTAAGCAGAGTCACGTGGGTGACCACAACAATAGGGAAGACCCTCAGAATGACCCCAGGTTTACATTCCCATGGTAACTAGGTTTCTAACATTAGGGGATTATGTGAAACTACTTGTTCTATGAATTGATAGGAACCAATAGACTATACCTTATATGAGGGCCAATGTTGATCATTCCTCTCTTTATTAGAACCAATTTTAGGGAACTCCTCCTAAGGTAATCCCATATCCTTTCTTATAGGAGGTGACCATTTTTCTATTCCTTTACTTAACTCAGGATGTATCTAACTAGATCATCGAATGTGACTATGCTAGATATGAAAATAAGATGGGAAATAGACACAGTAAAATCCCTTTCTCTCTCTCTTTGGGCTCCAGCCCCATCCATTAACGGATTGGTTGAGATCGTGTGATCATCAGATCTATTACTTCTTCTTATTTCTCACACTGATCATGACTCACGTGGGCATATAGGGTAGTAGTGATTATGAAATATGCCCGATCCCAAACCTTAAATGGTAATCCTATACAGTATAAGTCGTGAAACCACACTTCAACCTTCAAAGGGACATATTCCCAATGAAGCAGCACCAAAGGGGCCTCCCATTCAATATACACCCTGATCATATCACCTAAAATGGGAAGCATCCTTTCATAATCCCCAACCATGTCCTCCCATGTAGGAATCTTCCTTTAATAATCCAAAATCATTTCCCCACTAAAATGGACTTTCTCCATAGATATAATCTCCAAATCATACCAAAATGCATGGGCTTTTATTCCCAACTAACTGGGATACATAGAAATCCTCCCTAAGGTCCAAACCCAACATCCAAAATTCACCCTAATGTTCTCCATTCCATAATATTGATTGGTTTATATATATCCAAGATACAACATATCTTCTGGGCCTCATGATATGCTTTAGTATATGTCCCCCACCATCCTTGATGAGGTACCTTCCACTTTAGAATCCTTTCCATATAACATTAAATAGCATGGTTGGGTCCTCAAAACATGACCATAAAAGGTTACATGAGTGGCATTGAACTACCTGAGTTATAATTCCACTCATGAGGATACATAGGAATCCCATTTCACGGGTTCAATCCTAACTTCAAAACAAATCCCGTCCCCCCATGGATGACGATAAACTCTAGAGAACCCTATCATGTGGCTTAAAACTAGAATCATCCCAGTAAACGACTAAAGGATCCCTATTCTATCAAAAAAACGTAACATTTATGGAGAATCCGGTATATATACATATCCCTACATTGATGGAGATCCTCATATACATACAAATGATTCCAAACCCACACGTAGTCATAATGAACTGTTACTGATGGGTTATCCATGTATCCATACATGGGAATGAACAAAGGATTATGGAACATATATTAAATTTATAAGAGACTCCCATAATAGGGAATCATTCCCCTCAAAAGGGTGTAATGATCCCCAATTCTCATCATCTAGACCAATGTGAGTTCTCAAGTATTGTTGGACAAGTTACCCAATGAGTTCCTACCTTTGGAAAGTAGGTCCATGAATCCTGATTATGAAAGACATTGGTCATTTATGGCTCTAAAAAAATACACATTGGAGATTTTTCAAAGACCTTATACCCAACATTAGTGATTACACACTATTCAACCCATTGTAACCAACCATTCCCGACTCATAAATGTCTTTGAGGGAAAAAATCCCCCTGGTGGGGTATGATCTTATTGGGGATATAGACTAATAATTATAGTGATAAAAGAGGCTTGAAAGGAATATGACCCTCTGAGTTGGATGTGACCCTACTGAAAATATGGCCTAAAGAATATTAGGGTAAATTCAGGTGTTGGGTTTGGTCCTAAAGGAGGATTCCTATGTATCCCAGTTAGATGGGAATCAAAACCCACAAAGTTCAAATAGTTGGGGATTACACTTTAGAGGATTCCCATTGTTTGGATATGTTGGTGCTTACACTTCAAAGGATTCCCATAGGTTCTTGGGATCATGTACAAGTCATTATTGCCTTTAATTTTAATACCACGTGAGTTAATCTTGGTGTGAGGAATAAGAGGAAGTAGTAGATTTGATGATTATACAATCCACCTATCCACTAGTGGATGGGGCTTGGGCCTAATGGGATATGTAAAGAGAGAGAACTCTGACATGTACATATCCTCCCATCATTTTACCATGGGAAAGAAAAGAGAAGCAATAGTTCCACCTCCTGTAATAAATATTTAGGGATTAATCTAGGACATATACCCTTTGGTTCTTAGGGAAGAGAGGAGGATAAGACACTACACCTCAAAAGGAAAGGCATGTGTGATCCTCCCCTCCCCACATAGAATGGGGAGGTCCATGTGAGAACCTCTAAGGTTGGGACAATTATTACTATGGGAATGTAGACTTGAAAAAACTCCGAGGACCCCCATGCTAATACTGTAACCAATAAGACTCTTCTTAGCATGGGTATATAGACTCAAGAAGACAAAATGATACATCCAATTATTTGATCCTATATATCAGATGGTTTTGGATGAGGCCTTGACTTGATGCCTTAAAATGGTTACCACTTATGATTTATAGATTCATACAAAAAGTTTTGATGAAAGAGGCCTTTAGGGTATCCCATAGTGGTGCCAAGGTGGGATCAAATGGAATAATTGAGGGTAGTAATGTGAGCGGTAAGGTTTTACACCATAGAGTGATCCATTATGCATAACATGTTAATATTAAGGGTGGGGTTACATCATATTAGTGTTTTCCTACATGGGTCTAGGTTACTTGCGCATAGTGTTTTTCTACGTGGGCTCATGATCCACCCACACAACGCTATGTTGAGCGGGGAAGATTTTTTCTTGAATAGTGTTTTTCTATGCCAGGAAGGGTCTCCTCAATATATATTTTTACTATGAAAGGTGATATACTGCAAAGGGGAATCCATTATCACTTTATGGAATGGTGTCCATAGATGGTTTTGAATCTATAGGCTATCAGGTGAATTCTTTTTCTACATTAATGTTATGCGGTGGGTTTACCTACTGGGAACTGAGGGCTCTCACACCTTTCTTCATATTTCCATTCACTTTTCGTCCTCCTCTCCCAGACCCCCATTAGTTATTTTATAGAGGAATGGGTTTATAGGGTACTAGGATAGTCATTCGTTCATGGTGTGTTATAAGGATTTCGTTTTCCCGAGCCCATGAAGGATGCTCATGAATATGAATGATTTCATTCATGGGGGATGAAAAAACCATCTTCACCAACAAAATAATTATCATTTGTGGGGGAAATTATTCATGTAGGAGGAAATCACTTACTAGCCCTATTTATGATTTGATTTCATTCATGGTCACCAATGGTTCCGTCTTGTCATAAAAATGATTTCATTCATGGTATTCCTCATGGAGTGGTGAAACATCGTATAGAGCGGCGATCCGTGTAGCGAGTTTTTCTATATGGACCCTCAACCTCCTTTTTGGATCCCCATCATCATAAAATTTTTCTTCAAACTCTTATACATTTTTATTATTTACCCATAAAAATTTCATGAAAGAGTTCTTATCTCCCATGAAGAGTTTTCAAAACCCAATGCATATGCTCTGATACCATTCTATCATGAACTGACTTGTCAGGGCCCTTCTGACCGGAGCCAAGTCTAGTGTGAAACCCCTAACTAAACCCAATAATCTAGGGGATGGTGAATAGTACCATGTTGGAATATCACACACATGGGAGGCCTTATCCTAATGTACAAGCAGACATCTCAATACACTAGTATAATGTAGAAATGATGAACAATTGATACCCAAGACACATGAGTATAAAAAATCCCACACCAACACATGAAAAAGAGTATAGAATGAAAAAGGGACAAATATAATCCCACCAAAATAGTAAATGAGTCCAATATGATAACAAAATGGGTACTGCTATCTAGATGCAACTCCTGGAATCATATTTGGTTCTTCTAATGCAACTAAAATCCACCTATTATTGGTCCTCTTAAAACTCCATTGAAAGTCCTATCATAAATATAATAAACAATACACACGTGAAGAGAACATGTAGGGGAGACTATAATCATACCTAGTAGGACACTCCAAAATCACAAAAAATATAAAATAAAATAGAGTCATCTAAGTATAAAATATTATAACAACCCAAATATACTCATATATAGATACTAATTCTCAAACTAATTCCAAGTCCTCACTGTCGGCCTAGAATTCTTCTTGAGGATCTAAGGTAACACTTACTCAAGATAATTCATTCATAAGGTCTTTTTAATACTGACTTTTTCATCATCTATGACTTTATTATTAGGTCTATTCATTAATAAGTACATACTAAAACTTATAATTTGTCAATACATAGGTTGGGGATCAAACCCAAAACCTATAGGGGATACCTAACCTTATTTGGAATAACGCACTAGGATAGGGATCACATGACCTGAATGTAAGAAATATATTACCTAAACTAAACTAGGGAAGAATGATAAGGACCATACACTGATCCACATAAAGGGATACTTGACTATTTCTAGAAAAAATCCATAGAGGGGATCACCCATCCTATGATCAGCATGATATGCCTCACTTTATAGACCAATGGAGTAAACCCAATTGATAGACAAATGGATGAAGGGGGAGAAGGAAACAAACCTTCCCTATATGTGTTACATGAACTGAATAAGGAAGAAACAAAATATAATGTTGATTTTAGGCCTTCCCAAGTTCATGATCATGCTCGTGTTCTTTGACGCATAATCGAGTACTCTGGTTGTGCCCAAGTACACTGGTTGTGTCTGTGTCCATGTAACCATGTGAACACATTGGGACACCAAATCAAGGGTCACACGTTATGTGAATATGTCACATGAAATGTGAGTATGTCACTTGGTGTGTCAAATTTATCATTGGTCATAAACCCTATCCTCCTCAAAAGAGGGGTCTACATGGTATGAGATCTTACGAACTACACACTACGTATATCATGATTTTTTCTTGAAATCCATATTTCTCATATTTCTTCACTAGTTCCATTGATGCATCAAATTCCACACCCAGTTCCATAATAACACTAAAATTTGGGGTTGATTGAACCTGTTTGATCCCTAGTGGATGGATTCTGGCCTCCCATTGAACAAAAATTCCCCCCCTCCGCACCGTGTTTCCAAAATTCCAAAACCAGTGAATCAAACATCATTGAACCAACACCAATATTCCATCGTCATTATCAAGACTCAATTGTGACTTAAATCCTAAATCGAAACCCATGGTAGTGATCTATAATTATAACACCCCAATATTTTATAGTATCTATCTTCTTAAATAAATGAAATTTATTTGATACCTTACATTGTACGCAACACCGATCTTAGAAAAAATATGATATACTATTAAATATTAACATGACTATTGGAATAATAAAGTGACCATTAGGAATAGTAATCTGGCCATTAGAATAATATCATCACCGGTGTAATTATAAATATAAATTAGTTATCTCATAAATGAAAATATGACATATTTATATCTTGGAATAAGTAAATAAATGTTTTAAAAATGATAAATTATGTGTTGGTATTTTTGAGAAACATAAATTTTTATTTAAAATTTTGTAATTAATATAATAAATTAAAAGAAAATTTAATTTCATAAAAAATATTAAAAAATAATATTTTGTTTCATTATAATTATATGATATTTTATGAGACCATAAATAAATTTTCAAAGTTTCTCAAAATTGTTTTCAATATTAAAATTGATATTTTTCGAATAAATGATGGTTTTATTTAAAAATTAAATTTCTCATATTTAGAAATTTAATTTCATAAAATGGAGTCCATTTTTGAAATCTACACTTTGAAAAATCTATATGGTTATGTTTTGGGATTTTTCTAAAATAGTTAAAGTTTTGGTGAATAGGGAAATACTGTAATTTACGGTATTTAACAATATAAGTCAATAAATGAATTATTGAGTCATGACTGATGTAAATATGAGGTAAGAAACCATTAGTTTGAACTCAAATTCTCTAGTTATAGTAAATAGTCACAATAATCAACACTATTTATAGTCTAGATCTAAAATAATAAATAAATGAAAATAATAATAATAAAACATCCCACTCCTCCCTTATAAATACCACCCCTCACCACCCCTTCTCCTCACACCTTATAAACATTGAATTATGAATAAACTATAACCAATTACCTTCCCAAGACTCTTCCCCATGTCTAAGACATTCTAGTGTTATTAATAGACCAAATCCCAATTTCTTAATGAGGTTCCCAAGGAGATGGTATTTGAGAGGTAAAATCCTCCTTATTTTTCTTTTAATTTATCTTCTTTTCATATCCTCTCCTAAACTACGATATATAAAATGGAATGGTAACTAAAGTATCATATATGTACTAGAGTTATATTGTGATAATTTATTATACATCATAAAATCCTATCTCTTCTCCTTTTATTTTAAAAATGAAAACATCGTCCATGATGTGTCGATTCACCGCCTTTGTGGATGATGAGTTTTCATTTTCCATCACCGCATTAAAGTACGGTCCTAAAACCATTATTATGGTTAAATAAAATTTTAATAAACATATTACATGGTATATAATGTTATTTAACCAATATATATGAACATAATATTAAATAAAATGATCCAAGTTTGTGATGGTTGTAAAAACCATCAAAATAAATTAAGACATTTTCATCAACATTTTATCTAATGAATCATCCTCATACAATGTAAACAAATGATATATGATACCATTTAATCATATGTATGTTAATTAGTACTAAATAATTTCACTTATATATAATTTATTTCCATTTGAAAAGAACTCCCATATTTATACTCAAGGGAACCGATCATAAAACCATGAAACAAACACCCCCAGAACAACAAAATTAAACATTATAACTCATAGAAATGTCCATAAATGAACGTAATAAAATTAAAATTAAAATATACATCTTAAATGGGCTCTTAATTAACTAATTAATTAATATAATTTTATTATATAAGACATTATGTACAAGTGTAGAATACTTTCAGACATAGGGTAAGGGTTTCTCATCTCACTTTCTCTTCTGTGAGATATATTCCTTATTCAACCCTTATTTATTGTGTGTGATGTACATAATTAATTTTAATATATAATATCAAAAATCTAATTATATTAATGGAATTAAATGTTTCATTTGATTATCATTAATTCTATGGGTAATACATTTCGACTGTATACAAAGTGGTAAGATAATTCTTAACCCAATTTCCATTCTTTGTGTTAAAATTCTGCTCCATTAATAATGTCATCCTATGATTACGTGTGAAATGAATTTTCATTATATTATGCTGTATTTAAATTTTTTATGTGGATTTATAGTTGATACATATAATCTATTTATTTGGTCAATGCTCACACTTTCTTTTAAAAATACTATTTTAAATGTTTCTTTTTCAAAATTTAAAAGGAATGTTTTTTAACTTTTATGACCTGAGATAATTTTCTTAATTCACGATGGATTAATTTATTAAGGATTAATTTACAAGTTTACAAGGTTATTTTAAAATAAAATATTTTATTTTATAATTACACATCTTTTTAAATAAATAATTTCAAAGTAAAGAGATATTTCTCTCATGAATTTCTCAGTAATTTTATTAGAGTTTTTTCATCTATTCCAAAAACCTTTTGTGGGATATTATGAATAATTGATATTGATCTACTATAATAACATCTACTATATTTTATTTATTTTTTATAAATAGTTTGACTGTGGATGTACTATTTTGATACAATTCATCATAGTATACTTGATGGTTTATGTTTATGTTTATTGTTTAAGGATATTTTTTTCATATTCTAGTTTATATATGATTGCATATGTTTATTAATTTTGAGCACTTTCATATGAGGAATTAATTGGACTTAGTAAGTGATCGGTGGGGCCTGATCTAGCCCCTCAAAGAATCATTAGGTCTTATGAGACAAACAAATTTGGGTATTGGCTGATGTCTTACCTAATTATGTATGGTGTCTTGGTTGATGCCTTAACAATATGTTTATAATGCCCGACATTATGAATTACCTCATTATGAGATTAGTTATTGAAAATACATGTGCTTATTTGACTAGTATAAAATCAATAGTTATGATTCATTCTCAAGAGATTATTTTTATTACATTATCTGATCTGATTTTAGTCCTTCCATATTTTGTTAAAGATTATATTTTAAAGGAATCTATTTTTATTTATTCACCTTTTCTTATTATTTATGTTTATTTATGATATATTCCACTATATTCTTACCCTTACTGAGTATTTGATCTCACCACTTTAATATATTGTATTTTTTCCCAAGATTCCAAGATGTATATTATGGTTGACATGCAAGGATAATCTAGGATAATAGGGGTGTTTCCAATGGATTTACTACGTTTTATTTCATTTCAATTTGTAATGTAATACTTATGTTTGTATCTAATTTTACAAAGATACTAAACTATTTTATTTTTCTAGATATGATCACTTATACTTAGTACCAATGTAATGAATTAAGGCACTAGCTCTAGGATACTGGGTTCAAGGTATTTACAATTATTCTAACAATTGAGTGAAAAATGATCATTTCCCAGATATAATCAAACCGTCAGTCAGAAGAAATACATACGATGAATGTACAAAAAATGAGGGGAGAAAATAATGAATTAAAAAATGATGAAATTTAATTTGGTCATTTTTCAGGTTATCCTTCACCAATTAACATATAAATCGATGAACACAGAAGAATAATCATGAGTCAATAAATCATTAATAAATTTATAATTCTATGAAGACAAACCATCAACAATAAATAAACAATCTTTTTAAAAATTGATTTTCTAATAGAATAAATTTATGTTCATCATAGAGGAAAATAAAATGGTTATTAATCCAACAAAACAAAATTACTATGAAAAAATTATTGATCATTCAAAAATAATGATTCTATGTCATTACTGTTGGAGAGATCCAAGAACTCTCTTGAAGATGATGATCTCTACAGTACCGATCATTGATCCATGATCTCATTGTCGTATACCAATGATCTCATCTTGTTACATTCTTCCAATATCTAGGGTTATGATAATAAACTCATGATTTTGAATTATCCATGATTAAATAGATAATATTTATGTTAAAATATTTTAATGGAAAATATATTATTTAATTAATTTATTTGTCTATCATTTCTCTCATGATTGCATTAAAATGAAACACTTGAAACATTCATATATTATGTCCCTCCTTCTGTAAAACCCTACTTTAAAATTAAATTATGTTCTATATTTTATCATCCATAATATTTTTAGGGATATTATCCATTTTTTCAGAAAAACTGTGTACATGTGATATATTGTATTAAATATTTTTAATATATCAACACTAAGGCTCTACAGGCCACAAAATCCTAAACCGACTCCGTACTTAACTCTAAAATAGTATTTAAAATATTCAAAAGTGTTAAATGAAAAAAATATATTCTTTATAAAAACTTTAATCTTTAATATATTATATATGTTAATATAATTGAAGTTTTTTGATGACTTATAATGTTCTAATTTCATTCCAAGATATTTTCAGTTATGGTTCTTAGAAATGAGAGCAGTGGCATACTTGTTTCAATAACTTTTAACAAAAAGGGTTGTACATTAGAAATAGGTTAAAAATTAATAAAACATTTACAAAACCATAAAAAAATAGTGTTTTCTCATTTATTTCTAATTATAAATATATATATATATATCTATAGTCATCCATTATATAAATTTATATCATTGTTCATATAGGTGGTTAAACCAACCAAAATAGAAACATGCTATCTTCAATGGGTGAGTATTATTATGAAAGTGATTTTTTTGGAATGATATCATTATTATAGAAGTATAATGATATTATTTAGATATTTTAATGTGGTGAATCATATTTTTAGATTGTTGGATAAAGAAGAAAATCCAAGATAAAAAATAAATTATGTTGTTTTTTGGAGGTTGTAATCCGTATGTAGACTTAAGGGATGTTATAATTTTCTATTGAATAGAAATAAGGTGGGTATTGCTTTATATTTTAATAATATTTTTTTATTTATAAAATTTATTCATTAAATACCCTATTTGAACCGTCAATATATGGAGGTTATGAAATACTGATCACATCGCTTATGGAGGTGGTAGTCTGCATGTAACACATGTGGAATATCAGTTTTTTGAATGGTTAAGAAGAAATTATAAAAATGGTTATCCCATAATCATAATAACATTTCAGTATACATTTGATATTGATTAAAATATTTCAATATGTTTTTATTATATTCAGAGGATGTATAAGTGGAAATAAAGGAACAGATATACAAAATGAGTATTTGAGAAATTTACCTTACTCATTAGAAGAGGTCATTTGAAAATTGGAATAAGGATTTGGGAGTTGGTATTTTGAGAAGAGAAAAACCTATATGACATGTACATATGTTTGGGGGAGTTATTTGAGTATAATTTACTTCAATATAAGAGTCCTAATGTGTGTGGATAAGTGGGATGGTTATGGCTATTTTTACAAGGTTGAATAGTGACATTTTTATAATAATATAAAAGGTAAAGTCACTATTCAAAGGTCAAGTGGATTCTATAATGGATAATAATGTAGTGGGTTATGGATTAATGTAGGTATATCTTTTACCATGCATTTTCACAAATATTTTTTTATCATGTTTTGAGTCATTTATTATTACATTTTCAACTTCTAATATTTTTTATTTTCAACTATGGTACTAATTTTTACCTAAGTAATTTACATTTAATGCCTAAAAATTAAATGGGATATATTAAAAAATTTGGACTGGATGACTCCAAATTTTAAAACCATTTTTTAAAAAATTTTTCTAACAATGATAAAAAATAATTATAATATTAGAGTGTATATCCTATAAAATCCATTTTTGGAAAACAAGTATTTTTATGCATAAAATATATGAGTACGATAAAATTATACATTTTATTGATATGTACTGGTTTATTATTAAAAAAATGATTTATTAGACATTAAAAGTAATAAAAAATAGAATTACACCTTTTTTATATTTAATTAATAGGATGAGACCAAAAATATTTTTTTTATTTAAATATTACTTATGTTTCAAAATATTAAACATGGATTTTAAGAACCCAAGGTGGACCGTGTAGTCACCTTAAAGAGGGGGTGAATAATGGGTGACCAAATTTTACCATTTATATTCAAATTAAACTATTGATTTATCTTGGTTGATCAAACCTCTGATAAAATTTAGGATGTATGGATCCTTATAAAATCACCCTCATGATTTTTTTCTTATTCTATGAATAAATTAAAATATAAATAGTTTGTAAATATTTTTACAATTTTTGAAGTTAGTTTGAGAACCTACTCAATGCTATGTTGACTCCCATCATGTCTTGAATTCTTCAACTTATATGTCAAGTGAATATAATGAGCCAAATATTATAAAGATCATTCTATATCCTAATAGGTAATTATATTATCTCCCATAAATTTTAAAATTTTTTATATTAAGATACAAAAATTAATAAACACAAAAAAGATCTCACGAAACAACATTGTAAATCCTTAGTCAAGCACAATCTCCATCCAGTTTAGTATATCTGGCGTGCCTTGGTCTTTATTAGGTATGTAATTGTCTGGTGCACCACTTCTTATTATTCTTCTTTAATGAATCATAATATTAGTTTCAAAAGCTTATTTCTATATAACCAAACATTTATAATTTTGGATATTTTTATCATGAAAAACTCTACAAATTTGATGATACTTCACCCCTTATATTTAGGAAGATGTAACATCCTAGGTAAATAAATAATATTACATTCTAATGTTTATCAATATTTGTGAATAAAATGTTAATATTACTTTAAAGGGAATGCTATGCTCGATGGTGTACCCAATACACAACAATGGGTTTCTTTGAAATCTTACATTGCACACTAATAATATAATAATATTATAATAGTTAACGCCTAGCCGTTGTAGTGGAGAGAATGAATATAAATAACTAAAAAATTATTACATATGTTTGTTAAATATTTTAACATTTATCCAATAAATTTTAGAGGCTTAAAATCCAAATGAATCCAATTTTAAGAATAAATACTCTAATATTTCTAAAAGATTGTTTTATCTCCTTTTGATGGAGAACCTTTTTTAAATATAAATTTTGAAAATTTTATAAGATATATTTGTTAAAATAAACATATTCTTTATAAATGGGACATTGAAATTTACTTTGGGTAAACTTTTGGTATTTTTCTAACAATGTTCATTTTTTTAATGAATAGTGAAAAATACTGCATTTTACATCAAAACTGCTTTTTCATCTAATTTAAATATATGGTTAGACTATATTTTTAATTGAGTTTAAAGTTTAATTAGAATATATTTTTTCCATTTAATTCAATGGTGTTCATTAGAATAAATTTCACTTTAAAAATGGACATAAACAAGTGCCAAACCTTTTATAGATATTGCTTCAAAAAACTCGCTATTTGTTTTAACAACGAGAATTATTTTTAAATTAATTATTACAATTTCTGTGTTTGGAATTTGTTAAAATGGATTCCTTATTTGGAATCATAAGGTCCAAATTATGTAATTAATATTCTTTTTTTGTACATTATGAATAGTAACGATGGTAATTATCTTTAATTATCATGATTAATTAGTAATCGGGTAGTTAAGGATAATAAAATAATATCATAATGATACAAAATGACCCCAACATGTGTCCTAATTCTATTTTTTGTGTCATGGATGACCATGGGATTCCTTGTTCCAAACTTTGGGACCCCATGGAATCACTTTTGTGTGATAGTGACACTTTAACATTTTAATTTTAAAGAAAGGAAATTATAACAAAAGTATGTATCACCCAAGTAAAACAATTTTAGTTTTTTCTGTGTAAATGATCTCTTAGACTATAAATATTCATTGTAAATATAAAATTATTTCATACATCATAGTATTTTTGTTATAATTTTTAGACATTGAATAAATTAATTTATTTATGACAGCAAGATGACGCAGCGATTACCTCATTAATGAACGATTTAAGTAAAATGAAAAGATAATGTAAAATCAAAGAATTACATTTGTAAAAAACCTATTTGATGAGTATATTTAGAACCCTTATCACCTTATCCTAGAAATATATCAATTTCGGACCTTTAAAATCCGAAACTCATTTTAAAATAAAGTAACATTTCTTGACTTTCCATGAGTGCCCCTCCTCCCTCTTATAAAAGGCCCCCACCTCTACCTCCTTACCCACACATCTCAAGCCTTTGGTTCAGCCAAACCCTGCCCATTTAATCTCTCCATATCTCTCTATTAATCATTGAATCCTCACATTAGGCCGAAATCTATTCAAGAAACCCTTTTGGTTCAAACCAAAGGGAGTTACCCGATTTAAAGGTAATGTCTTCTCTTATGTTCTTTTCTTTTATTTTGTTTCTCCAACCCCATAAAATCTTTTTATTAATTTATTTTGTAAACAAAACTGTATATTCA
The DNA here is from genome assembly GCA_963277665.1 of Viscum album. Taxonomy (NCBI): domain Eukaryota; kingdom Viridiplantae; phylum Streptophyta; class Magnoliopsida; order Santalales; family Viscaceae; genus Viscum; species Viscum album. Next base: position 17,959,008 of record OY728159.1, on the reverse strand, counting down.
ATATACTATGATGTTTTTATAAGTAGTATTTGAGCTACACTTACACACACATCCATTTAATGGTTAAAGAACATACTGTTTCTGTGGATGGCGAATTACTGCCTCACGAAACGATGATTGTTCAATATTATTTTAACACCTTTAAAGGTGGAAATTATGATGTCACTGTATTTTATATATGATATATATTGTATTTATGTTTTCTATGTGCTTCTATATTTTATATTTAAAACATACCATTATTCTTTGCATGTTGTGCAAATGCGATAATTTCATATGAGGAAGTGTGGACTACCGCCCCCTCAAGTGATGTGACTCGTTCATGCAATACATGGAATGTATAAATAATGAAATTAGTGAAATTATTTGACCTATATAACATATATATTATAATGGAATTATAATATATATATCTCTCAATTATTTTTAATTCCATTAATATGACAAATAAATGAAAGTAGCATTCATGCGTACGTACGACCTACCATCTCCATGAACGGTGCATTTCATTTATTTTTATCTCCAAATGTTATGGAATAGTATAAAATGAATATTTAATGGATATATATGATATTTAAATCATTAATAATATTCTGGAGATGATGTACTTATAACTACATGGACAATTCTTTTCAAACAAGTTCATTTTTGACTAATGTACCAAACATCAACAAAAACATCTGATATGAACTCACATAATTAACTAACTATTATAAAATTATAATATGTGATATGAATTGAATAATAAACTTTAAAGGAGTTCATTAAGAAATTATTAATTGGAAAAAATTTATTATTGAGGAATATAATGAAACGAACAAGACAAGTCGGACTTGAGGTAAGGGATCCTACCTCTCTCTTTCTTTTTAACTACTCTCCTTTATGTCATTTCTTTTAAGCTCATCTTTATTATATTTGGGGATGTTATTTTACATTACTCATTCTTTAATTTTTATTTTCATATTATGAGATACCCTATTTGATCTCATAAATCCATTTTTGGATGTTTTAAGTGGCGCCGTTAGGCTTCTGAGTTTTCCTAAGGGATTTTTCCTCTCACTTTTTATTCCCGTGAGATTCATGCTACATTTGCCACTATTTACTTTTGTGTGGTGTATGTACTGCCCATTAGTTTAATATTTTTATAATATACTCTCATTTATGGGTATTTACATCTTCATTGTAAGACCCTTCTTTCATGGGGTGTACGCTTCGAAAGTTTCCCAAATCGGTAAGGGAACCTTTCACACTCCTCTTTTTAAAAGACTTATTTTGTTATGTCTTTTAATGTTGGTATATGTTCCTCTATATCCTTATTGATGTAAATTTTATATCCAAGTTATGAGATACCATTTTATCTCTCATCAACAAATTTTATGAATTTTAAAGTGAAGCTGTTAGGCTGTCGAATTTTACCAAGGGAACTTCTTAACCCAATTTCGATTTCTTTGGGTTCAACATGTAGTTATTAAATATGTCATCCTATGAATATGTGTGAATCAAATTTGATTGTTTTACACTTAATATCCACTTATATTGGGTGTATTTATATTTTTCACACATAATTATGCGATTGATTTATCCTTAATTTAAGGATACCTTCTTTATAAAAGATTTGATCTCATTTTACATTTCTATTGATACTTCATTGTTGTTATGCACAAATTAACTCCTATATGGTGTATATAATATCCTTTGGAATATTATATCATGAATCCATTTATTCTCATGATATTATAAAGTTATGATTAAATGTTATTCCTCAATTATTGTATTCAAGAGTCTCTCATTTTGTTAAAAACCCTTTAACTAAAATATCATTTTAAATGTTTTAATGATTTATTCTTATAAATATTCCTTATTAATATCCATGTTTTCAAAATGGTTTTAATCATTTATCTATATGGATATTAATGGTTTAAAATGTTAAAATCTTCAAAGTGGTATGGGACACTTTGATTCAAAAATCTCTTTATTAAATGTTTTATATGGTTTTGAAAATGGTTTTTATAATGGATTAATTATTTCAATATCTTAAAATGTTATAATGTTATTGAAATGTGGGAATGTTATCTTTCCTTTATGCTTGAGTTATGTGCTATGATTATGTTATGGTTCTTGGGCATTGTTTATGGAGACGGGTGGTTCCGTGATAAACTAAGGGCGGGTGAGCCCGATATAGCTCTCCAATGCATTGGGTAACTTGAAGGGGTTAAACACTAAGGTTTCTATGAAGAGATTTAGGGAATATACTGTGATGGGTATTCCAAACATAACCATAAGGGTTACTCCCTACGTAAGAATGTTATGAATGCCTCATGTTACCTTTATGTAATATGATTTCTATGAGTTATTCGCAAATATTATGATTTCATGAGGTATGTTAAAGTGCTTATGTTCTATGAATAAAGTATGATTTCATTGATTCTTATGTATACATGGACTGATGCTTTCTTTCCGTATTGTTATAACCCTTACTGAGCTTTTTATTCTCATCCCATGTTTTTGAAATATTTTTCACAGGATATAAAGTTAAATAGGGTCAAGGATAAGATCAAGGAAATGTCAGGCTATTTAAAAAAAGGAACTAGACATTACTCTTTTGTTCAAGAGTTTGTATTCTATAAAAAAGATGGAAACTGAGTAGATGTGTCTACTTTGTAATCTTTGAGATGTAATAGTTATGTCCTAATTCTCTAAAACTCTAAACCTGAAAAGATCCTCAATGTGAATTATTCAATTAAATTCAAGATTAAGTAAGGTTTAAGGCCGTGTCCTTATAGTTGGTATCATAGGTCGGTTTAGATAACTTTAGGGGTTAGAGTGTTGTTTAAGAAAAAGTGACAAGTTGTGTATAACCATAATGGTTAGTATATTAGATGGAGTAATTGTTTTTTTTGAAAGTTAGAATGAGTTTGAGATAACTTGGATAATTATATCTTGGTGTTTATCTTCTTCATTATTATACGATGATTTTACTGATATACTCACACTGACCTTTTTTGTTTTAGTAAATCGATGGATCTAGAAGGAACCAAAGTAACAGTGGATTTGAAGAAAATTGTGACAGTTTTATGAAAGAAAAACTGAATGATATGGGAGCTACAATGAGAAATCTTGTGGTTATACTCAACCAACTATCTAGAGTCATGATTGACCACCTAAACCTTAGTGATATTTAGAAGGCATCGTATATGTGAGAAACAAATCCCTACGGATGTTCAGGTAACAATCATAAAGGTATGTATGTTAAAAAACCTATGTGTCAAAGATGTGGAAAGAAACACATAGGAAAATGTTTCAAAGGGACAGAAAGATGTTATAGATGTGGAAATGAAGGTCATAAAGAATGAACCTTCCATGGAAAAAGGAAGCATCTAGTTGAATCTAGGAAAGGGAAAGAATTTATTTCTGAAGGATCAATTGATGTTTCAAATGTGGTGTGCATGGTCGTTATGCAAACACTTGTCCTACGAAGAAGTTTCGGGAATGGGGTCACCAAGATCATACAAAAATTCGTTTACCAATACCTAATGCCATTCCGATTAAGGATGAAGAAACTGACAATGACCAATGAAAGTTATGGATTATTTCTTAACATATGTTTTCTTATTATTAGAATCTTAGGATATGATTCATGATTTTTTTTGTAGGAAAGAATTATTTCAGAATAAGTTGAAAAGGAATGGTTAATGGATCATTAATAATGTTGAATGAGTAAGAAGTCAACATATAGGGGATTTAAGAGTTATGGTAGATTTTAGGATGGTGAAATTCTTAAATGTATTAAGTCTCTTTTGATGATGGGGTTACATTAGAAGACTTTTTATAGTATATGTAACCCTGATGTTTGATATATGAAAATTTTATTCAAGGAAAAATTATCCTTTCTTTTTTGGATATAGTTATAAAGAACCATTTGGTTTTATATGATCTTTGAATTTGAGGCAATTACTGGTTAATACATTTTGGGTTGCAAAATGAATGTTTTTAGATAACCTTTGTGGTTAAAATATGTTATGGTTATTTTTGAATATTTTATTTCTTTTTGGGGAATGTTTTAAGAATTATATAGTTTTGGAAAAAGGACAACATGCAGACCGTGTGACAACCCATCGCGTCGGACGGAGCTGCGGGAATCGAACCCACAACCAAAGTGCAACTGGTATTTATCAGCTACCACTAGACTACGTGAAGTCCCTAGTTATTTTGACTGATTCTTTTTAGTTAGATGACTTTATGAATCAATAGTAAGTTGATTTTGGGTTATCTATGGAAATTATTAGCCTATCATGGAGGATATGTGATTATGTTAATTACTTTTCAGTATGAGACTTTAAGAGTAACTGATGTTATTTTGGAGGAAAATGTTAAGATTTATCTTAGGAGACTATGTGATTAAATCCTTCAGAGATTTGGGTTTCAATCTTATTTTGGTTTACTTAGAAGAATTTTATGGATAGATGTTTATTGAATGGTCTTTGTTGAACTTTGGGTTTTGACAAATTTTTGAGATTAGGAGTAGTTTTTCTTTTTGTAAAAAATTATTCTTTTTGGGTGTTATCTAATCTCGTACTAAACTTTTTGGTTTAGTTTTGGTTAAGGACTAAAGACATGGGAAATATATAGTTCACTTCTGTGGATTAGGTGATTCTCAAGAAGTTTATTATAGTACTCTTAATGCAAACAAGTCTTCCTAAATAATCGTCTTTTGGAGAAAATATGAGTTTGAGTAAGGAATCTAGTAAAAGTTGAAAGTCTACATGACAAGTAAGTATGTTTACTTATGATTTAGTTAAGATCAAAAATAAATTCTTCAATGAAAAGTAACTTAAAACAAAATTTTTTTCTGTTAACTTATCCTACAGGGGAATCGAATACAGTTTAACCCATCACAAGTTTGTGATTTTATTATGGTTAAATTTCTCCTAGACATGTTTACTATCACTCTCCATCAGAACATGACCCTTTGTTTTCTCTTCTATATCCATACTTTCCTAATTGGAATCCTATTATGGGTTAACTTGGGTGACCTTTGTACTTCTCTCCCTTTCTTTTAAAGTGATAGTTTTACTGACTCTTGTTCTGATGTGGGACTTTCAATGATGTTTCCAAGCCCAATTTTGGAATTGTGAGGACGCAATTCCCAAAAGGGGTGAAGGATGTAACATCCCAGGTAAATAAATAATATTACATTCTAATGTTTATCAATATTTGTGAATAAAATGTTAATATTACTTTAAAGGGAATGCTATGCTCGATGGCGTACCCAATACACAACAAAGAGTTTCTTTGAAATCTTACGTTGCACAATAATCATATAATAATATTATAATAGTTAACGCATAGCCATTGTAATGGAGGGAATGAACAGAAATAACTAGAAAATTATTACATATGTTTGTTAAATATTTTTACATTTATCCAATAAATGTTAGAGGCTTAAATTTCAAATGAATCCAATTTTAAGAATAAATACTCTAATATTTTTAAAAGATTATTTTACCGCCTTTTGATGGATAACCTTTTTTAAATATAACTTTTGAAAATTTTATAAGATCTATTTGTCAAAATAAACTTATTATTTATTATTGGGAGATTTAAATTTACTTTGGGTAAATTTTTGGTATTTTTCTAACAATGTTCATTTTTTTAATGAATAGTGAAAAATACTGCATTTTACATCAAAACTGCTTTTTCATCTAATTTCAATATATTGTTAGACTATATTTTTAATTAGTTTTAATGTTTAATTAGAATATATTTTTACCATTTAATTCAATGGTGGTAATTAGAATAAATTTCACTTTAAAAATGTACATAAAAAAGTGCCAAACTTTTTATAGACATTGCTTCAAAAAACACGCTATTTGTTTTGACAACAAGAATTATTTTTAAATTAATTATTTCAATTTATGTGTTTTTAATTTGTTAAAATGTATTCCATATTTGGAATCAGAAGGTCCAAATTATTTAATTAAGACTCTTTTGTTTTTGGACATTATGAATTGTAACGATGGTAATTATCTTTAATTATCATGATTAATTAGTAATCGGGTAGTTAAGGATAATAAAATAATATCATAATGATAACAAAAGACCCCAAAATGTGTCATAATGATACTGGTTGTGTCATGGTAGACCATGGTATTCCTTTTTCCAAACCTTGGGACCCCATGGAATCACTTTTGTGTGATAGTGACACTTTATCATTTTATTTTTAAAGAAAGAAAAATTTAACAAAAGTATGTATCACCCAAGTAAAACAATTTTATTTTTGTCTGTGTAAATGATATCTTAGACTATAAATATTAATTGTAAATATAAAAATATTTCCTACATCATAGTATTTTTTTATAATTTTTAGACATTGAATAAATGAATTTATTTATGACACCAAGATGATGCAGCGATTACCGCATTAATGAATGATTTAAATAAAATGAAAAGAAAATGTAAAATCTAAGACTTAAACTTGGAAAAAACCTATTGGATGAGTATATTTAGAACCCTTATCACCTTATACAAGAAATATATCAATTTGGGACCTTTAAAATCCGAAACTCATTTTAAAATAAAGTAACATTTCTTGACTTTCCATGAGTGCCCCTCCTCCCTCTTATAAAAGGCCCCCACCTCTACCTCATTACCCACACCTATCAAGCCTTTGGCTTAGACAAACCCTGACCATTTAACCTCTACACATACCTCTATTCATCAGTTAAGACTCACCTTAGGCAGAAAGCTCTTCAAGAAACACTTTTGGTTCAAACCAAAGGGAGTTACCCGATTTAAAGGCAATGTATTCTCTTATGTTCTTTTGTATTATTTTTCTTATCCAACCCCATAAACTATTTTTATTACTTTATTTTGTAACAAAAAAATTATCTTAAATATACTGGGATGTTTTTATATGAAGTATTCGAGCTACACTTACACACACATCCATCTAATGGTTAAAGAACATACTGTTTCTATAGATGGCGAATTACTGCCTCATGAAATGATGATTTTTCAATATTCTTTTAACACATTTAAAGGTGGAAATTATGATGTCAATGTGTTTTATATATGATATATATGGTATTTATGTTTTCTATATTCTTCTATATTTTATATTGAAAACATACCTTTATTATTTGCATGTTGTGCAAATGCGATAATTTCATATGAGGAAGTGTGGACTACCGCCCCCTCAAGTGATGTGACTCGTTAATTCAATACATGGAATGTATAGAGAATGAAATTAATGAACTTATGTGACCTATATAAAATATATATTATACTGGAATTATAATATATATATCTCTCAATTATTTTTAATTCCATTAATATGATAAAGAAATGAAAGTAGCGTTCATTCGTACGTACGGCCTACCGTCTCCATGAATGGTGCATTTCATTTCTTTTTATCTCCAAATGTTATGGAATAGTATAAAATGAATATTTACTGGATATATATGATATTTAAATCATTGATACTATTCTAGATATTATGTAATTATAACTACATGGACAATTCTTTTCAAACAAGTTCATTTTTGACTCATGTACCAAACATCAACAAAAACATCTGATATGAACTCACATAATTAACTAACTTTTATAACATTATAATATGTGATATGAATTGAATAATAAACTTGAAATGAGGTCCTTAATAAATTATTAATTGAAAAAAGTTTATTATTCAGGAATATAAAGAAACGTACAAGACAAGTCGGACTTGAGGTAAGGGATCCTACCTCTCTATTTATTTTTATGTACTCTCCTTTATGTAATTTCTTTTAAGCTCATCTTTATTATGTTTGGGGATGATATTTTAAATTCATAATTCTGTAATTTTTATTTTCATATTTTGATAGATCCTATTTGATCTCATAAATCCATTTTTTGGATGTTTTAAGTGGCGCCGTTAGGCTGCCGAGTTTTCGAAAGGGATTTTTCATCTCACTTTTTATTCATGTGAGATTCATGATACATTTGCCACTATTTCCTTTTGTGTGGTGTATGTACTTACAATTATTTTAATATTTGTATAATATACTCTCATTTATGGGTATTTACATCTTCATTTTAAGACCCTTCTTTCATGGGGTGTACGTTTCGAAAGTTTCCCAAATCGGAAAGGGGACCTTTCACACTCCTCTTTTTAAAAGACTTATTTTGTTATGTCTTTTAATGTTGGGATATGTTCCTCTATATCCTTATTGATGTAAATTTTATGTACAAGTGATGAGATACCATTTTATCTCTCATCAACTGATTTTATGAATTTTAAAGTGATGCCGTTAGGCTGTCTAATTTTACCAAGGGAACTTCTTAACCCAATTTTGATTTCTTTGGGTTCAACACGTAGTTATTGAATATGTCATCCTTTGAATATGTGTGAATGAACTTTGATTTTTTTACACTTAATATCCACTTATATTGGTTGTAATTATATTTTTCACACATAATTATGAGATTGATTTATCCTTAATTTAAGGATACCTTCTTTATAAAGGATTTCATCTCATTTTATATTTCTATTGAGACTTCATTGTTGTTATGCACCAATTCACTCCTATATAGTCTATATACTGTCCTTTGAAATATTATATCACTAATCCATTTATTCTCATGATATTATAAAGTTCTGATTAAATTTTATTCTACAATTATTGTATTCAAGAGTCTCTCATTTTGTTAAAAACCCTTTAAGTAAAATATCATTTTAAATGTTTTAATGATTTATTCTTATAAATATTCCACATTAATATCCATGTTTTCAAAATGGGTTTAAGGATTTATTTATATGGATATTAATGGTTTAAAATGTTAAAAGCTTCAAAGTGGTATGGGACACTTTGATTCAAAAATCTCTTTATTAAATGTTTTAAATGGTTTTAAAAATGGTTTTTAGAATGGATTCATTATTTCAATATCTTAAAATGTTATAATGTTATTGAAATGTGGGAATTTTATCTTTCCTTTATTCTTGAGTTATGTGCTATTATTATGTTATGGTTCTTGGGAATTGTATATGAAGACAGGTTGTTCCGTGGTATACTAATGGCAGGTGATCCCGATATAGATCTCCAATGCATTGGGTAACGTGAAGAGGTTAAACACTAAGGTTTCTCTGAAGATATTTAGGGAATATACTATGATGGGTATTACAAACGTAACCCTGAGGGTTACTCCCTATGTAATAATGTTATTAATGCCTCACGTTACCTTTCTGTCTTATGATTTCTATGAGTTATTCGTAATTCTTATGATTTCATGAGGTATGTTAAAGTGCTTATGTTCTATGAGTAAAGTATGATTTCATTGATTCTTATGTATACATGGACTGATGTTTTCTTTCCGTATTGTTATAACCCTTACTCATCTTTTTATGCTCATCCCATGTTTTTGAAATGTTTTTCACAGGACATAAAGTTGAATAGGGTCAAGGATGGGATCATGGAAATGTCAGGCTGTCTAAAATAAGGAACTAGACATGAATCTTTTGTTCAAGAGTTTTTATTCTGTGAAAAAAATGTAAACTGAGTATATGTTTCTACTTTGTAATCTTTGAGTTGTAATAGTTATGCCCTAATTCTCTAAAACTCTAAACCTAAAAAGATCCTCAATGTGAATTATTTAATTTAATTCAATATTAAGTAAGGTTTAAGGCTGTGTCCTTATAGAAAATTTCCACTAAAATTTATGGGGAAAGATAACAATCAATTTGAATTCCCCCCATCAGCTTAACTTTATTTGACTTCTTTTTTTAACAATTAAAACATCACAGTAAACTTTCCTTATCAAAGTTATCTAAAATATTGTAATAAATAAACTCATTGAAACATCTTTAAAACTCATCTATTTTTATGATATTTGAAATAATATCTCGAAATCACCACAAACATTGAATTTATAATGATTTTTTAAAACTCATCAAACCTCCATCTGGGGCACTGTTCTTCTGTCTGGTGTACTTGAATTTTCTACATATAAAAATCATTATAATAAATCCTCTATCCAATGGTCTCCCAAAGTCTACCCAAATGACCTTCAGATCTTTCCTCCTTCTTATGGACATTTTAAAAATTTTATCTGGTGGAATTTGTAAATGTTTTTTGGATGGGTTTTGTAAAATTATATCCAGTCACATTAATAATTCTTCATTCAGAAGAATTAATTGATCTATCCACCTATACCAAATTATTTCCCAATGATATTTGTAAAATTCTATCTCATAGAATGAAAAAATCTTAATCATAACCACAAAATTTTAATTTCTTGCAACCTCATGACTTCATGTCCTAAACTTTTCACAACCACAACTCCAACTTAGTAACATTGAACATTTTACAACATAAAATTGTTTGAAAAATTCATGAGAGAACATATTTTTACAAAATCATCCTCGTAATTCCACCTCCTACAAACTAGTGTCGAATCATTATTATCTTTATGATGTTTGGCACTTTAAATATCAATAAAGCATCATCTAACATTGAAAAATAGGATTATTAAACTTCTCCAAGAACTCACAAGGAATGTTTCTAAAAATCATTCAAAAAACCATAATAAATGTTTCTTAAACTTATTTAACAACACATAAGAAAATTTTATTAAACTTATCTAGAAACTCATATGAAATCTTTCTTAAATTTATTCAGCAATAAATAAGAAAATTTTTTAAACTTTTTTTTCAACAATTAATAAAATTTTCTTAAAATTTTTCAGAGGATAATTAGAAATGTTTATTAAAACTTTTCAGCAACTCAGATGAAAAGATTCTTAAAATTATTCATAAGCTTTGTAATGTAAGGTGTAGTTCACCTTACATTTCTTAGAAAGTAATCATAGGGAATTTATAAAATCTTTTGTGAGATTAATTATTACAGATTAACTTGGATACTCCAATATTATTATTCAAATGGTTTACTTTGGAGATTTCTTCCTCCAGTTAATCTTTAATATTCCCTTCAGTCTCTTTATTCACTAACACTTACCTCTTTAATTCTAAATTTCATAGATAGTGCTTATGAAACTTACAAAATTTTCTTATATTCCTCAAATTTTTTTTTTGTACAAACATAATTTAATATAATTATTTGTTGGTATTAACTTATTAAGAAGAAATATCATAAAAGTTTCCTCATAACTTCTAGATGTATTCCATAAGTTGATCTTCCACCTTCAGAGATCTTTATTCCATTTCTTTTTTCCTTTATGAATAAGTTCATACGACATACTTATTTCGGAGAATCCTTATGAAACCTTTCCTTCAACCTACTCATTAAATTTACTATAAATTATAGACAAAAAAATACAATATATCAACATCATCATACAATATTAGCTAAAATATCTCCCTTTTTATTTTTTGTTAATAAAAAATATCCTTTATAGTCAATTAGATTTCTATTCTTATTAATGACATTGAATTTAAAGTACCCTACTTCCTAGAACTCTATGTTAGGGAATAATTTTATATACTGATTAGTGATCTCAAATTTTGAATCTCCCTTGTATACATTTGGGATGATAAAATAAATTTATTCACACATGTTTTTCTTCTCTCATTTTCTCCCATTTAAACTAATATAAATCACAATATTTTTTGAGAGATTGTTAACAACAGTTTCTGTATAGTACTAATTTCTAAATCAACCAACTCTAAGTATAAATTATCCATGCACGATGTAAAAAATAAGTGTGATTAACTTAGGCATTAATTATCCCCATAGAATTTTACATTTGATGCCAATTTCCATGAAAAATCTATTTAAATAATATTTTCCTAGATTCTCACTCAACTTGTATTCCATAATACATATCAATAAACAAATAAAAAAAATTCAAGAATAAAAATGGGTTGGTTTTCCCCCATTGTATGATTATTCTTACATTGTCATCAAAAATTAATTTCCCTTTTATCTTTAATATAAATTTTTTAAATGAGGGTGAGATTATATAAAAAATAACTCAAGTATAAAAAAATCCTTCATTACTCCTAATTTTATGTATCTATATCATCTTCATCACCTTACAGAGCATCAACGTTTTCTTTTATGGGTACTTAAAAAACTATATTCATAGACCTATGTTTTCTAGAATTTCTATTTTGATTTAAAATTTATAAAGATTATAGAATTTACTAATTTCCACTTCACTTCAGATTTTCCCTAAATAAAATCTCCCTCAATTACTTTTTTAGTATTATCATTTTAGAACATATGAGGGAATATGGTGGATATTCTATTATCTTATTTAATAAGGAAATAGGGATGAGAACATTTTCAAATCTAGAAACTCTAAATTATTTTTGATTCATGACTTGTATTTTATCTTTTCAGGTAGTAATATTCTTAGGAATTTTGAGTTTATTCTCTTTACCTTTCCTTTTAACATTATGTGGTGGATTTTTCATAATTTCATCTAGAAAATAATATGAATTTTTTTTATTTTATTATACTTACAACTTTACTTATTCCTCCAAAAACTTTGACCAGAGAACCATGAAAACCCTTGGAAAATTTTCAACTTTCTTCTTATATTTAAAACTCATTACAAAAACTCTAATTTATTTTAAATATTGTCTATTTCTATGAAAAAACATCCCACTTCCTAAAAACATTGTCATAAAATTTTCAGGAGTGTGGCCAACCAAATTATATCATCCACAAAATTTATTTTATTCTAGTAAGTTATTATACAAAGGTAACTTCTAAGGGAATTTGAGATCCACATCAAATATATCTTCTACAATTCCAATACATGTACATATTTTTTCTATTTATTGAATTTTCCACTTAATACTCCTCCTATTGTCTTGAAAATTATTAGTGTGATTAAAAATATCCATGAAATGGAATTTTCTACCACAAAATTTGGATATTTTCTTAGGCATGGAATCTGCCAAAAACATTATTCTTGATGACACCACCCTCAATGATTTCATTTTTTTCACCCAAATTTATAATTGAAATTTATCATCATTACACATTCCTTAAAATTTTGTGGACTCTTTCCAATATTATCACATTATTTTTACTTTCTGTAAGTAAACCACCACTCTTCTTCTCCATGATAATTTATTCCACAATTTCCCAGAAAATTATCATGATTTTAAAATATGTTAGATTTAAATTGATTTTTATTATTTTGTGAAGGTTGGGAATTATTAACTAAGTTTACCATTCTTCCCTTAATGGTATAATTCTTATATCTTCATACCTTTTAATTTTATGCTATTAATTGATATCCATGTGTCTTAACTTTATATAGATCCAATAGTATCTAATAGAACTTTGTTTCTTCCGTTATGTTATATTTTGGATTATAGTTACTTCTTACGAACCTTTTTTCTTCCATATATTAAATTTAATCTTCTATAAATTTCTTGGGGAACTCATTCCATATCATTTTTTATTTACTCCTTAAAATAGGTGGATTTATCACCTTTAATTTCCAATTTTTTCATATAATTTCATCCTATATTAAAATTATGGCAGTTAGTGCTAATAGATTCATTAGAATGTGGGGTTACATTTTTCTTCATACCAAAACCTAATTCTTCTAATACTTTAACATATTTTTTAAATTAAATTTAGTCTTATTGAAAATAAAAGTTTACTTAGAAACTTCAGTGGTGATTATTTTCGTATATTTGTGTGAATATTAAACTTTTTTAGCTTCCATATTTTTCAATATCTCCACTTTACCAAGGAAATTTAAATTTAATATATTATTATACTATTCAAGCAGCACACCTTATCATCACATTCAACCTTTTTATTTTGAATATTTTCTTCACACACCTTACTCACCTATTTCATAGAAATTTGAATTTCCATTACATGATTTTCCCTGATCTCTAGTTGAGTATTATTAACCTCAACAATTTCTCTATGAATATCTGCTAGTGCATGGATATTTTTTTTGAAAAATTTTGTTAACCCAAATTCTTCACAAAAACTAGTAATCAAATATTATTCTATAAAAGAAAACTTTTCATCATAGGATCTTACTAATTTATCATCAATATCATTAAGTTTAGTGAAGGTATCACTCACGTGTTCCTTATATAGTTTTTCTTCATGAATTTTACTCCCTTTTTTGATTTTTAAATATCTTCTATTATTTTACAATTATAATCTAATTCAGAGTCTTTATCTTCCTCAATAATTTTTAATGCAAGGAATATTTTCTTAATAACCTCCTTTATAATATCAAAATCAAAAAAAAAAATTATTTTCAATTATTCTTCCACAAGGTTGAACCTATCTTTATAACATAATACCATTTATTCCATAACCTTAGTAAGTTTAATAAGAGTTTTACACTCTCAGAACTCATTTTCTAATGAATCCTCTGTCCCATTAACTTATGATTTCAACTGTGATATTTCCTATTATTCTCTCTTTATATATGAAAGTATATATGAAAGTTATTCAACAATAAATTTTTTCATGAGTTCTATGATTTCAAAGTAAAAATATTCAAAACTTTACTTTGAATCACACTCTTTATATTTTGAGTAATATTCTTATGGAGGAATAATTTTTTCAAATTCACATAGTTTCTTACCACAAACCTTTACTTTAAGTAGTGGTGGATCCTCTCTCTGTTTCTTTTGAGATACATATTTATTATTCCTCTGAGCATCATTTTAATTTTGGTTATTCAAAGTATTGGTTGAATATTCTATGTTTCTACAACGAGATATTGACACTATTTTATTTAGTGATATATTACCTTTTTTATTTTATATAGAAATACATTGTACATGTTTTTGAAATAAAACTTTCTATAGAACAGTTAAACACAACTGTGTAATAAAAAAAATGTAAATCAAACCAAAGGTAACCTTTTCCCTGATACCAATTGAGATTCCCTAATTTTCCATGAAATCACCCTAATAATGAGGGTGAATTATGGGTGAATAACTGTTATCAATTATAATTAACTTAAATTATTTGTTTCTTTAATTTTTTAAAACTTATTATATCATTTAGGATGTACATATCCTTAGAAAATTACCCTCCATAGTTTTCCCTTATTATACGATGATAATATAAATTAAACAGTTCAAAGGGATTTTTACATGGTTCGACCATAGTGTGAGAACCTAATATTTTACACATTGACTCAAAAAGAGTAATAGATCCCTTCAATTATATATCAAGTTAGTACAATGATAAAATCCTCATCAAGATCTTTCTGTCTCTTGATAAATTATTATACCATCTACCACCAGTTACAAATTATTTATTATATTCAAAGCCAAAAAAATGAGGAACTTGAAAACCACCTGACACAACATCATCTTAAAATCCTTATACTAGTACACTCTTCATCTGGTATGTATCCATCTAATGTGCATCAATCTCTATCCAGTAGGTCTTTGTATGGTGTGCGTCTTATTCTTCAACCAAGTTGATTCTTAGTTTGGAACTGTTACACTACTCTTAAAAAACATTTTTTATTTTGGACCCCATTAGAATGTGCATCTATATAAAAATTATGATCCTTTAACACCATTATATAATAATCTTTAATCCAAAATTTAATGGGAAAGTGTGCACTCAATTCAATTTTTCTTGCTCAACTAAACTTTTTTACAGTAGTTTTCATAATGAAAAATTTAGAGGAAACTTTTATTAACAATGTTTCCTTAAATATAAAAATCAAAGAAATCATTAAAACATCCATAAATATACACTATATTTATTAATGTTTAATTAATAGATTAATATCATCACAAAAATTGACATTACAATATTTTTGTAAAGCCTATCAGACCTCCATTAAGTATACTCTTGATCTATCTGGTGTACCTGATTTCTCTAACGACCCAAGCTTGATGCAGATGGAAATTACTTTTATTTTTAAGAATAAATAATTCATTACCCAAATAGATTCCAAAATAAAATATTAGTTTAGTGTATTTTTAATCTCATAACACATTCCTCTAGCTTGGTGGAAAATCTTCAACATCTCCCATAAATATCTTCCCTATTTGTTTTCCTATGTAAAACCTTTATTTATATCCTGGGATAAAAAAACATAAAAAGGGTGATATAAAATTCTAAGTATGGTTAAACATGAATAAAATCAAACAAAACATAAACATAATAATGTAAAAACATGAACATAAATTTTGAATATCAAAATCGCGAGTCATGAAAAAAAATATTGGCATTTCATAAGGTATAAATCATAAATGAACACAAACTCTGATAATATAACATTGAAATAAAACATAGAAGTGTGGAAAAAAATAATCACATAATATAATTTCTATAGTATCCCAGGCATTGTTTCCAATACCATAATAGTGGACAAAGTCCATTACTAAACCAGATTTACTTGCTGTTCCAGCCCTGTATTACTAAACCGGATTTACTTATCGTTCCAATCTTATATTACTAAGCCGAATTTTATTACCATTCCAGTCATGTCTATATCATGAGATATAATTATTTAACCAATTAATTGGAGGGTTATGTAGGTCCCACCCCTCTCATAGTGAATCATTTTTACATGTGATACAAAAACATAAATCATTTATCAGAGCATAACCCATGAAATAAAATAGGTTTCTTAAACATCATTCCATCATAATCCATAAAAAATAAATAGACTTCATAAAAATAATTCCATAAAAAAAACAATCAAAACAAATTAATAATATTTATTTAAATGTAACAATATGTAATCTTATATGGAAAATAATTTTGATAAAACACTTGAACTTAATTCTTAATGAAATTATCCTTTGTTCTTCAAAAATGTTTTATTTTCTCAAAATGACATGCAATTTTAAAAGAAAATAATTTAGTTGAAAATAAACTTGAAATATTGTGACAGAATATTCATGGAAATAAGGATTTAAGAAGACATAAAATCCATTTGTATCATATAAGTAAAAAAAGACATTCTTCTCATACTCTTGCTGGAAAAGTCAAAAAGTACCGCATATGGAAAATTAAAGAAATATTCTTTCAATACCATTTAATAAAAATCCACCAATGGGTAAAATTGAATTTAAAAAATAGTATAAGAATATAAATTATATTATATATTTAAAAAACATGGACTTGGATTTTAAATATACCCAAATAAATACTTATGTATAAACAATCTGAGAAAATAATGAGATTGCAATGTTATCCCCTAAGTTAGGTACAATTTATTCTGTATGTGTCCAAAAATTCTGTATAGTGGGTTTAAAAATATTATGAACTTGTAATATAACCATAATTATATTTATGATATCATATATGATTCACTTATGAATTTATATTACCCATTTATTTATCAATTCCATGTCAAAGTAACATTTTGGGTAATAATAGTTTTATTTATCTTATGAGTTTTGACTTGTTATTCTTTATATTATTACTTAGATCATGATTTAATTAATTTTATATTGTAAAAAATGATTTATATATCCTAAATATTCAGTGTATAAATATATATAATAGATAGATAAATTAAATGGAATACACCGTTCATGGAGATGGTAGGCCTTACGCCGACATGAACGCTATTTCTGTTTCCTTATTGAATTGAATAGAATCAAGTAAATGATATATATACATATATATATATTTACATAAATGAAGTAGAATTATTATGATATATATTTAATTATTATAAATTATATATACTTTATAATCACTCTTGAATGGTTAACGTGGATAATTAATCTCAACGCGTTGTGGAGACGGTAGACCGTACGTACACAAGAACGACGATATCATTCACTTAATGATTAAATGTCATGGAATTGAATGGTATATTAATTTTACAGAATAATTATCTTGTTATATTAATTATTTACATCCATTATACTCATCCTTATACCCATCCAAATTAATTATTTTTGAATAAGAAATTACACTATGATGTTGAGAGGGTAAGCCGTACGTACACACACATGTTGATATTGTTATTAAAAGGATTGATAAAAGGGTCTATAGAGTTGTCCCATAAAAATACAGAATCAAAATTTATAATATACTATATTTATTACTTTATTATTTAAAACAACATTAGCAGAATAAGTAGAAGAATAAATGAATTTTGAAAGAGGTGATAAAACAATTACCTCTTTTCTGAGTATCTCCTTTTGATTTGCACAAGAAGTCTCCATAGAATGGCTTTGTACCCAAAGTGTGGACTTTATGATGAATATAGGGAATTTGGGAGAGTAAATGGGTAGATTTAATCTGATAAAATGGGATTTAGAGGTGTGATTAAAAGAGAGGAAGAAGTTCTCTTTTATAAGAGAGGTGAGGGGAACTTTAGGAAAGTCTTTAAATATTAATTTATTACAAATTCATTTTCAGTTTTCAATGGTCCCAAACTAATTTAATTATAATATAAGATGATTATTGGCCTAAATACTCTCCAAAATAGGTTTTAGACAACTTTAGGCCACAAAAGTAACCTTATCTTTTAGCTTTAACCCTAAGTTAAAAACATTAACTCTTACCATGTCTTCTTGTATTTTTATAACATATAGTTACTATAGTTAAAATAAAATGCCAATAGAACGTAAATTTGATCCTTAATTAAATTTTTAACATTATATAAGTCATTTTTCCGAATATTATATTTTTTTGACTACTATATCACTTAATAAAATAGTATTTTTTTTAAAAACTCATTTACGTCAATTTTGACACTATTTAGTAATTGATTCTAGTTAAAGTAATAAAATATTTATTCCTTAGAACCAAAAGAATTAAATCATCCCTCACACGCCAATTTATTCCAAAAAATTAATGGATGTTATATAAATATTCAAATTACATTTATTTAAATATTTATAATATCATTTATTTAAAAGTTTCATTAATAAGGTAATCAGTGCATCATCATTATGTCATAAATAAATTTATTTATTTAATGTATAAAAACTTTAAATAAAATAAAATGATGTAGGAAATATCTTTATATTTCTAATTAATATTTATAGTCAAATATATTAGTTAAATAAACAAAAATAAAATCATTTTAGTAAAAAGATATATGTTTATGTTATATTTCCCTTTACTTTAAATTAATTATTATAACATGTCATTTTCACACCCAAGTGGTTTTCAAATGAAAACATTTAGGAATAAGGATTGTTTTTTGACTATGAATCATAAAATAGGATTAGGATACATATTAAGGTAGTTTTATATTATTATAATATTATTTTTTACCCTTATTTACCCGATTAACCCTTTAACCATGGTAAATAAAAATTATTACTGAAGTTACTATTCATAATGTCCAAAAATAAAAGAGACTTATTTATATAATTTTAACCTCTATGATTCCAAATATGGAATACATTTTTATAAATTCAAAACAAATAATTTTTATAAATTAGTTTTAAATTAATTTCCATTGTCCAAACCACAAAGTGGGTTTTTAAGAATTAAAAACGATCAAAAGATTGTCATGTGTTTATGTCTAATTCAAATGTATAATTACTTTAAATTACCAAAATTGTATTAAATGATAAAAAAAATAATCCAATTAATGTAACACCCCAGGTAAATAAAGAATATGAAATTTTTATATTTATCCATATTTGTGAATAAAATATTAATATTACTTTAAAGGGGATGCTATGATCGATGGCGTACCCAACACGCAACAACGAGTTTCTTGGGAATCTTACGTTGCACTCTAATAATAAAATAATATTATTTTAAATAGTAGTTAACGCCTAGCCGTTGTAATGGCAGGAATGAACAGAACTAACTACAAAATGATTATATATGTTTTTCAAATATTTTCACTTTTTACAATAAATGTTAGAGGATTAAAAATGCGAATGAATCCAATTTTAAGCGTAAACATTCTAATATTCATTAAAAGGTCGATTAACATCCTTTTGATGGCGAACATCTTTTAAATCCACCATTTGACAATTTTATGTGTTATATTTGACAAAATAAAATTCTTCTTTAGAATCGGGACATCAAAATTTACTTTGTGTAAATTTTTGGTATTTTTCCAAAAAAGTTCAATTTTTAATGAATAGTGAAAAATGTTGTATTTTAATTCAAAACCTATTTTCAATCTAATTTATTTATATGATTAGATTATCTTTTTAATTGGTTTTAAAGTGAAATTAGAATATATTTTTACCATTTAATACAATAGTGGTTGTTGGAATTAATTTCACTTTGAAATTGGACTTAAACTAGTGTCAATCTTTTGATAGTTATTGTTTCATAAAAACACGCTATTTGCTCTGACAACAGGAATTAATTATTATATTAATTAATGCAACTAATATGTTTTGAATTTTGTAAAATAGACATCATTTTTGAATTAGGAATATCAAATATAGTTTAGGGTGAAGTTTTGGTATTTTTCTGAAAAACTTCAATTTTTGATGAATAGTGAAACCACTAAGTGGTACTTATAAAAACTAATTTTCCGTTTAAATGAAAATTTGCCGTCTTTGTGTTTTGTATTTCTAAAATATTACATACATGGTTTTCATTAAGAAGTAAAATGTGGTTCAATGGGATTAAAATAATTTTTTGGTGAATAGTAACTTATTAAGTTTTTAATCGCGATTAGAGGTAATTAGTATAGTTTAAGGTAAGAATAATGTTTTAATAAAATGAAATTACTTAGACACATGTCTTACTCTCATTTGATGTGTCATGTACGACCAATACAATCCATGGGTCATCTTGGGGACCCCATGGAGCCACTTTGGTTGGAAAATGACATAAATATCTTTTTATTTAATGTTAAAGTAAAAATGACACAAACATGAGATGTTTTACTAAAAAATTTTTTTACATGGGGTTATACAAGTCCAATTTTTGACTATAAATAATAAATGGAAATCTAAAAATATTTAATACATCATATTATTTTTTTATAATTTTTAGACATTAAATAAATTAAATTATTTATGACATCATGATGATGCAGCGATGACCTCATTATTTAACGATTTAAATAAAATGGAAAAATAATGTAAAATCTAAGACCTAAACATGTACAAAACCTATTGTATGGGTTTATTTCGAACCCTTATCACCTTATCCTCAGAACACATCAAAGTGGGACCATTAAAATCCGAAATGCATTCTAAAATAAAGTAACATTTCTTTACTTTCCAAGAGTGCCCCTCCTCTCCTCTTATAAAAGGCCCTCACCTCTACCTCTTTACCCACACATACAAAGCCTTTGGCTCGGCCAAACCCTTCCAATTTTGTCTCTAAAATTTCCTCTCTAACTCCTTGAAGCCTCACTTTTGGCATAAGTCATCCCAAGGAATCTTTTGAGCTCAAACCAAAGGGAGTTACCCGATTTTAAGGTAATGTCTTCACTTGTGTCCTTTTGTTTTATTTTTATTCTCCAACCCCCTAAACTCTTTTTATTCATTTTTTGTAACAACTCTAGTATCTTCAATATAATAGGATGTTTTTATAAGAAGTATTCGAGCTAAACTTACACACACCTTCGTCTGATGGTTAAAGAACATACTGTTTCTGTGGTTGACGATTTTCTGCCTCACGAAACGATGATTGTTCAATATTCTTTTAACACCTTTAAAGGTGGACATTATGATGTCACTGTATTTTATATATGATATATATGGTATTTATGTTTACTATATTCTTCTGTATTTTATATTTAAAACATACCTTTATTCTTTTCATGTTGTGTAAATGCGATAATTTCATATGAGGAAGTGCGGACTACCGCCCCCTCAAGTGATGTGACTCATACATGCAATACATGGAACGTATAAAGAATGAAATTAATGAACATATGTGAACTATATAACATATATATTATACTGTAATTATAATATATATATATATATCATTTATTTTTAATTCCGTTAATATGACAAAGAAAAAAATGAAAGTAGCGTTCATGCGTACGTACAGCCTACCGTCTCCATGAACGGTGCTTTTCATTTTTTTTATCTCCAAATGATATGGAATAGTATAAAATGAATATGTACTGGAAATATATGATATTTTAATCATTAATAATATTTTGGAAATTATTTACTTATAACTACATGGACAATCCTTTTTTAAACAATTTCATTTTTGACTCATGTACCAAACATCGGCAAAAACGTCTGATATGAACTAACATTATTAAACAATTATTATAACATTATAATATGTGATATGAACTGAATAATAGTCTTTAAAGGAGGTCCTTAGGCAATTATAAATTGACCAAAGTTTATTATTCAGGAATATAATGAAATGAACAAGACAAGTCGGACTTGATGTAAGGGACCCTACTCCTCTCTTTCTTTTTAAGTACACTCATTTATGTCATTCATTTTAAAGATCATATTTCTTGTTATTGGGATATTATTTTATATTACTCTTATTTTAATTTTTATGTTCATATTATGAGAGACCCTATTCTCTCTCATCAATCCATTTTGGAAGTTTTGAGTGGCGCCGTTAGGCTGCCGAATTTTCGTAAGAGATCTAACCTCTCTCTTTCTTTTTAAGTACTCTCCTTTATTTAACTTTTTTAAGTTCCTCTTTTTTATGATGGGGGATGTTATTTTATATTAATATTGATGTACATTTTATTGTAATATGATGAGAGACCCTATTTGATCTCATCAATCCATTTTTGGAAGTTTTAAGTGGCGCCGTTAGGCTACCGAGTTTTCGTAAGGGATTTTTCATCTCACTTTTATTCCTGTGAGGTTTATGCAACATTTGCCACAATTTACTTTTAGTGGTGTATATACTTCCCATTATTTTACTCATTGTGTAATATACTTTCATTTATGATAATTTACATCAATTTTGTATTGTCCTTCTTTCACGGGGTGTTTGTTTCGAAAGATACCCATGTCGGTAAGGGAACCTTTCACCCTCCTCTTTTTAAAAGACTTATTTTGTTATGTATTTTAATTCACATAATATTATTATGGTATATGTTCTTATATATCCTTATTGATGTAAATTTTATGTCCAAGTGATGACATACCCTTTTTATCTCTCATCATCTCTTTTTCTGAATTTTGAAGTGACGCCGTTAGGCTGTCAAATTTTTGTAAGGGAACTTCTTAACCAAAATTTGATTCTTTGGGATAAACTCGTAATCCTTGAATATGTCGTTCTATGAATATGTGTGAATAACCTCTGATTGTTTTACACTTAATATCCACTTATATTTGGTGTATTAGTTTGTCACACATAATTATGTAATTGATTTATCCTTTGACCAAGGATACCATCTTTGTAAAGGTCTTCGTCTCAGTCTCCATTAATTGAGGCATATTTTGTTTGATACACAACCTTATTTTATACGGTGTATAAACCCCTTTGAATTTTACATTTATCCAAAAAGGAATCTTTTTTATATGAAGCGTTTCACTAAACGATAAAAGGGAATGTTTTTGTCATATGTATGCGGTGACAACGACTTCTTCGTCGCCTTATCCATTATTTGAGTTTAGGCTTCCTCTACAAGCCATACCTTCTTTTTAAAAGAAAAATAAATACCATTTTTTACATTTCATTTTTCTTGGTATTGAAAATGGTTTTCATAATGTTTTTATATCAATGTGTTGTATTGATATCTTGTGATTGAAAGGTGGAAATGTTATGTTTCCTTTATGCATGTTTTATGTGATACGATTATGTTATGGTTATTGGGCATTGTTATGAAGATGGGTGGTTGCGTAATAAACTAAGGGCAGGTGAGCCCGATATAGATCTCCAATGCATTGGGTAACATGAAGGAGTGAAACATTAAGGTTTCTCCGAAGAGATTTAGGGAATATACTGTGGTGGGTATTCCAAACGTAACCAAGAGGGTTACTCCCTACGTAAGAATGTTATGAATGCCTCAAGTTACCTTTATGTATTATGATTTCTATGATTTATTCATGATTTGATATGCCTATGTTTTATGGGTAAAGTATGATTTCATTCTTATGTATATATGAACTCATGTTTCCTTTCCATATTTTTATATCCCTTACTGAGCTTTTTATACTCATCCAATGTTTTTGAAATGTTTTTCACAGGTCTAGGGAAAGGTACTTGATATGATGATAGTGTCAAGGAAGTGTCAAGAAAGAATCCATGTTTTATTTTAAATATGTTTCCGTTGATGGGAAAAAATGAATATTAACCTTATGTAACCACTTTGTTTAAACGTGGAATGTAATGCATGTTTTATGATCTAATTCTATAAACCTCTAAACCTGAAAGGATCCTCATTGTGTAATCTTGTATTAACTCAAGATTAAGTAAGGTTTAAGGCTGGGGCCTTATAGTTGGTATCAGAGGTCGGTTTAGATAACTTTAGAGGTTAGGGTATTCTTTAAGCATAAGTGACATTACCATAATGGTTAGGATTTCAGAAAGAGTCCTAGTTTTAGATAAATTGAATGAGTAAGTATATCTTAGTGTTTATCTTCCTCATTAGTACATTATGGTTTTATTGATATACTCACACTGACCTTTTTGGTTTTAGTAAATGGCTGGATCTAGCAGGCACCAAAGTAACAGCGGATTTGAAGGAAACTTTGATAGTTTTTTGAGAAAGAAACTAAATGATATGGGAGCTTCAATGTGAACTCTTGTGTTTATACTCAACCAAATATCTGGAGTCATGATTGACCACCTAAACCTTGGTGATTTCTCTAAGGCATCATATATGCATGAAACAAATCCCTACGGAACTACAGGTAATAATCATAAAGGTAAGTGTGTTCAAAAACCTATGTGTCAAATATGTGGAAAGAAACACCTAGGAAAATGTTTCAAAGGGACATAAATATGCTATAGATGTGGAAATGAAAGTCATAAAGCAAGAACCTGCCATGGAAAAAGGAAGCATCCAGTTGACTCGAGTAAAGGGAAAGAAGTTCTTTCTGATGGATCAATTGTATGTTTTAAATGTGGTGTGCATGGTCATTATGAAAACACATGTCCAATGAAGAAGTTTTGTGAATGGGATCACCAAGATCGTACAAATATTCGTTTACCAATATCTAATGCCATTCCTATTGAGGATGAAGAAACTGACAATGACCAATCAAAGATATGGATTATTTCATAACTTTTGTTTTCCTATTTTGGATTATTAGGATATGATTCATGATTTTGTTTATAGGAAAGAAGTATTTCAGAATAAGTTGTAAAGGAATGGTTAATGAATCATGAAGAATGTTGAGTGAGTAAGAAGTCAACATATAAGGGATTCAAGAGTTATGGTGAAATTCTTAATAGTATTAAGTCTCTTTTGATGATGGGGTTACATTGGAAGACTTTTTATAGTATGTGTAACCCTAATGTTTAATATATGAAAATTTTATTCAAGGAATATTTATCTGTTATTTTGTGGACATAGTTATAAAGAACCATTTGGGTTTATATGATTCTTACTTTTGAGGTAATTATGGGTTACTATATGTTATGATGGAAGTGAAAGGCTTGAGATAAAGTTAAGGTTAAATTATGTTATGGTTATTTTTGATGATTTTATCTCTTTTTGGGGAATGATTTGAGAATTATATAGTTTTGGAAAAAGGACAACACGCAGACCGTGTGACAACCCATCGCGTCGGACAAAGCTGTGGGAATCGAACCCACAACCAAAGTGCGACTGGTATTTATTGCCTACCACTGGACTAAGTGAAGTCCCTGGTTAGTTTGACTGATTCTTTTTAGTTAGACGATTTTATGAATTAAGAGTAAGTTGATTTTGTGTTATCTATGGAAATTTATTAACCTATCATGGAGGATATGTGATTAGGTTAATTACTTTTCAATACGAGACATTAAGAGCAACTGATGTTGTTTGGAGATAAATGTTACGATTTAACTTGGAAGACTATGCGACCAAATCCTTTGAATATTTGGGTTTCAATCTTAGTTTGGTTTAATTTGTAGAATTTTATAGAAAAATTTATTATCGAATGGTCCTCGTTGAAATTTGGGTTTTGTTGGACAAATTTTAGAGATTAAGAATAGATTTTCTTTTTATAAAGGGTTATCCTTTTCTGGATTATCTGATCTTGTACAAACCTTTTTGGTTTTGGTTTTGGTTAAAGTCTAAAGACATGGGAAGTATATAGTTCTCTTTTGTGGATTAGGTGATTCTCTAGAAGTTGATTATAGTACTCTTAATGTGAACAAGTCTTCATAAATACTCGTCTTTTGGAGAAAATATGAGTTTGTGTAATGAATCTAATAAAAGTTGAAAGTCAACATGATAAGTGATTATGTTTCCTTATGAATAAATTCCTCAATAAAAATTAACTTAAAACAAAAATGTTGTCTATTAACTATTCCTACTGGGGAATCGAATACCGTTTAACCCATCACAGGTTTGTGATTTTCTTATGGTTAACTTTGTCCTAAACATGTTTTCTATCACTCTCCATCAGAACATAACCCTATGTTTTCTCCTCCATGTCCATGTTTTCCCACATGAAATCCTAGTATGGGTTAACTCGGGTGACCTATGTACTTATCTTTCTTTATTTTAAAGTTATTGTTTTACAGACTCTTGTTTCGATGTGGGACTTTCAAGGATGTTTCCAAGCTCAATTTTAAAATTGGGAGGACACAATTCCCAAAAGGAGGGAAGGATGTAACACCCCATGTAAACAAAGAATATGAAATTTTTATATTTATCCATATTTGTGAATAAAATATTAATATTAATTTAATGGGGATGCTATGCTCGATGGCATACCCAACACGCAACAACGAGTTTCTTGGGAATCTTACATTGCACTCTAATAATAAAATAATATTATTTTAAGTAGTAGTTAACGCCTAGCCGTTGTAATGGCGGGAGTGAATAGAACTAACTACAAAATTATTATATATGTTTTTCAAATATTTTCACATTTTATAATAAATGTTAGAGGATTAAAAATGCGAATGAATCCAATTTTAAGCGTAAACATTCTAATATTCTTTAAAAGGTCGATTAACAGCCTTTTGATGGAGAAACTCTTTTAAATCCACATTTTGAAAATTTTATGTTTTATATTTTACAAAATAAAATTCTTCTTTAGAATCGGGACATCAAAATTTAGTTTGTGTAAATTTTTGGTATTTTTCCAAAAAAGTTCAATTTTTAATGAATAGTGAAAAATGTTGTATTTTAATTGAAAACATCTTTTTAATATAATTTATTTATATGATTAGATTATCTTTTGAATTGGTTTTAAAGTGAAATTAGAATATATTTTTACCATTTAATACAATAGTGCTCGTTGGAATTAATTTCACTTTGAAATTGGACTTAAACTAGTGTCAATCTTTTGATACTTATTGTTTCATAAAAACACGCTATTTGCTCTGAAAACGGGAATTAATTATTAAATTAATTAATGAAAGTAATATGTTTTTAATTTTTTAAAATAGAAATCATTTTTGAATTCGGAATATCAAATATAGCTTAGGGTGAAGTTTTGGTAGTTTTCTAAAAAACTTCAATTTTTGATGAACAGTGAAACCACTAAGTGGTACTTATAAAAACTGATTTTCCGTTTATATGAAATTTTTCCATCTTTGTGTTTTGAATTTCAAAAATCTGACATAAATGGTTGTTATTAAGAAGTAAAATCTGGTTCAATGGGATTATAATAATTTTTTGGTGAATAGTAACTTATTAAGTTTTTAATCGCGATTAGAGGTAATTAGTGTAGTTTAAGGTAAGAATAATGTTTTAATAAAATGAAATGACCTAGACACATGTCCTACCCTCATTGGATGTGTCATGGCAGACCAATAGAATCCATGGGTCAACTTGGGGACCCCATGGATCAACTTTGGTTGGAAAATGACATAAATATCTTTTTATTTAATGTTAAAGTAAAAATGACACAAACATGAGATGTTTTACTAATAAAATTTTTACATAGTGTTATAAAAGTCAGATTTTTGACTATAAATAATAAATGGAAAGATAAAAATATTTCCTACATCATAGTATTTTTTTTATAATTTTTAGACATTAAATAAATTAAATTATGTATGACATCATGATGATGCAGTGATGACCTCATTATTTAACGATTTAAATAAAATGGAAAGATAATGTAAACTTAAAGACCTACACATGTCAAAAACCTATTGGATGGATTTATTTAGAACCATTATCACTCTATACTAGAAAACGTCAATTTCGGACCATTAAAATCCGAAACGCATTCTAAAATAAAGTAACATTTCTTTACTTTCCAAGAGTGCCCCTCCTCTCCTCTTATAAAAGGCCCCAACCTCTACCTCCTTACCCACAATTCCAAAGCCTTTGACTCAGACAAAACCTGCCCATTTTGTCTCTAAAATTCCCTCTCTAACTACTTGAAGCCTCACTTTTGACAGAAGTCTTCCCAAGGAAGCCTTTGAGCTCAAACCAAAGGGAGTTACCCGATTTTAAGGTAATGTCTTCACTTGTGTCCTTTTGTTTTATTTTGCTTCTCCAAACCCCTAAACTCTTTTTATTAATTTTTTGTAACAACAACAGTATCTTCAATATACTAGGATGTTTTTATAAGAAGGATTTGAGCTAAACTTACACACACCTTCGTATGATGGTTAAAGAACATACTGTTTCTGTGGTTGGCGATTTTCTGCCTCACGAAACGATGATTGTTCAATATTCTTTTAACACCTTTAAAGGTGGCCATTATGATGTCACTGTATTTTATATATGATATATATGGTATTTATGTTTACTATATGCTTCTGTATTTTATATTTAAAACATACCTTTATTCTTTTCATGTTGTGTAAATGCGATAATTTCATATGAGGAAGTGCGGACTACCGCCCCCTCAAGTGATGTGACTCGTACATGCAATACATGGAACATATAATGTAACACCCCGAGATTTTATGAAAAATATTATTTTAATTTCATTAATGTCTTGTGTTGTATTCTACACCAAGATTACCTTGCGCTATATGCAACACCGTATTAGCTTGCAGTATACGCAACACTATTCTTGGATCGTGTTACACACAATTTTGATAATAGTTATTCTATGCAACATTGAGTATATATATATATATATATTAAATGTATAAATGAAATTTGGTTGGTTTCTGTTATACGAAACAACGAAGGATTCTTTCACAACACGCAACCCTGACTTGGCTTGCATTACACGCAATCACGACCTTCCTCGATAGCGTGTGTTGTACGCAATACCGGGTTTTAATAAACAATGATATATTATTATAATATTGTCATGAACTAGCCGTTATGAATAGTATTAACTAAATTTTGAATTTTATAACATTATTATTCATCTTACACATTTTCTAGAACATGGTATAAGAACAAAATAAATTTTTCGGGTAAAATAAGTATTTTTCAAAAAATGCAGTTTTGCCGCCTTTTGATGGCGCACCCACTTTAAATCTAGTTTTTGACATGTTTATATGTTCAATTTGACAAAATAAAATTCTTCTTTTGAATCAGGATGTAAAAATTTACATTAGATAAAGTTTTGATATTTGTCCGATAACTTTCATATTTTAATGAATAGTAAAAACACGCTATATTTTAATTAAAAACAACTTTTTTCATCATAATATCTTATGTGGTTAAATTATAATATTTAATGGTTTTAAAGTATAAATAGAATATATTTTTACCATTTAATATAATGTATGTCATTAGCATTGATTTTACCTTGAATTCGTAGGTTAAATCAATTCAATCTTTTGCAATGTTTTAAAGAAAAACCCGTTTTCTTTCGACAACGGGATTAATTTTAATTTAATTTCTGCATCATTTGTGTATTGAATTTGGAAAAATGGATTCCATATTTGGAATCAGTGGGTCCAAATTATGTTAATAAGCTACTTTTTATTTTTGGGAATTATGAATAGTAACTACGGTAAATTTTATTTACTATAGTTAAAGGTAAATCGGGTAATTAAGGGTAAATATAATATTTTAAAATTACCCTAACAAATGTCAAAATCCTATTGGATGACTAAAATTCGACCCATATCACCTAAGGGCCGGATTAGAATCATTTAATGGACATTTTTCGATGAAAATAACTTAATTATTATTAAAACCAAAGAAAGTGACAACATGTCATTCTCTTAAATCTTATAAGTATATTAATTTTAATTTAGTGATAAACTTAATGAAACTTCAAACATGAATAGTCTACAGAAATCTAATTAAATTATCTACATCATATAAATTTATTTATAATTTTTAGGGATTAAATAATTATTATTAATTATGACACAATAGTGATGCAGAAATTGTTTATCTAGTGAAAAATCAAGAATATTGTTTTTATTAAACTAATAGTGACCATAAAATGCACAAATACCTAACCAAAACTTATTGGCCATGTAAATGTAAACCATAAGCATCCAATGGTCGAATATTTGACCATTTGTAGCCTTATAAAAGAGATTATGACACTTATATTATTTTATTTTAAATGATGCCAAAGTTTTCACCTTCATAATTTAATAAATATAATAATTTAAATATTGTGATTTTAAGATGATAAATTCAAGTAAAAGTATTATTTTGAAAGGTAATATATTTATCTTCATAATAGGATTTTATTTTAAATTTTTATACAAAAAATAAGTATATTAAATAATTATACAAAAATGATGTAGTAATTATTTTATTAAGAGATAAACCAAATAAATGGTTTTAAAAATAATAAAATAAATATTATATGAACTATTTAATGTGATACACTAATTTTATAGATACATATGAACTTTTATTAATATATTAAAGCTTTTATTTCGAACATATCTTCTGTATATATTTTATTTAAATTCAAATAAATGAATAGTGTCAAAATTGACACTATTGTTATTTTACAAAAATAACATATTATAAAATTGTTTAAAAATCACAAAAATATTTAAAAATTATAAATTTATATTTATATGGTCTATAATGTTATAAAGTAAAAAATTATGGAAAATTCACAACAAATAAGTAATTATTTGTTATAATTTAAAATTTAGAATTTTATTACCACAAATAAACTTAAATAGATTAAATAAGGATAAATCAAAATGATAAGGTTTAAAATAAGATCCAAACATGTCTAAATTTGATTGGTTGATGAGATTACAACCCTATCTCATCTAATCTTCAAATAAGAGTCATTTTTGGAGGTTTTTATGTGGGGTTATATTTATTATAAATTAATATTTTTAAGAATTCCTAAGGTGCCCCTCTCCTCCCTTATAAAAGAGCACCTCCTCCCTCTCTTCCTCACACATCTTTGAGCCTTCAAGCTCGGCCAACCCCTGCCAAAATCTCTTCTCAACTTCCCTAGTATCATCCTAGAGGTCCTGGTCTTCTTCAAAGACCATCCTTAGTTCTTTAAGTGGAGGTGAAGAAAAGGCGCGTCAAAAAGAGGAGGTTCGGACACTTATGAAGCAAATCGGACCTAAGGTAAGGGAAATATCACAATCTCATTTTTATCCAAGATTGTTTATTCGTAAGTATTTACTGGGGGTATTTTATCATCCACATCCATGTTTCATAAATATGTAATATTATTTCCATCCACCTACAATTGTTTAAATACAATTTTACCCTTCGGTGAGTTTTTAGTAAAAGAAATGAAAGGAATCTTTTGTCGTTTTTCGTACGAGGTACTTTTTGACTTTTCCGACTAAAGTACAAAGAATGTTTTTTTAACTTATACGGCACGAATGGATTTCTAAAACATTATTTCCAAGAAGTTTCCTTTACAAGTATTAAAGTTTATTTTTAATCAACTTCTTTTAGTTTAAAATTGTATGACATGTTAAGAAAGGAAAAGTGTGTTTTTAAGTAGAAAGGATATTTTCCTCAAGAATGGAGTTCAAGTATTTTATCAAAATTATTTTCCTTCTAAGATAATAAAAGGGTTCTGTTTTTATCCCTATTATTACATGGATTTGATTATGTTGTGATGGAAATATTTTTATGAATTCCTTTATCTTATATGAATTATTTTATGATGTCATGTTGTTTAAGAATCCCATTTTTATTACATGGGTTACGCTATGATGTATGGTTTATGATTATGTGGAACACATAAGAAAGGATTCATTATAATATGGGTGGGACCTATATCTCCCTCCAATGCATTGGGTACAGATTTTATATCTCATGAGATAGACATGGCTGAAAAGGTAGGTTATACCGGTTCAGTGAAACATGACTGAAACGAGGGTTACTCGATTCAGAAAGGGGCTTTGTCCACTAAGATAGTCTTGAAAATGAGTCTTGACTAACAAGAAATGATTCTCTATGATTATGTGTGTATGACACAAAGTTTCATGTTTTAAGTTATGATTATTGGGATTTCATTTCACTACTATGATTTATCCCATGTTATGAAATTATTCTCTCTTTTGCAGGTCAAGATTTGCAAAATATATGTTCTTATGAATATGATATGATTAATTTTTCTTTTGTATACCCTTACTGAGCATTTTAGCTCACTCTTTTATGTTTTCTTTTCCCCAGGATATAAAGAAAAGTTTTAGGTAAAAAAAAGGAAGATCTTTATGGGAGATGTTGAAGATCTTTCACCACGATTAGAAGATTACGTTCCGAGTTTCCAAAGACACTAAACTATTACGATCCTTGTGTGTGTGTTTTTGTTATGTACTAAGTATTCCGCAAAAGTAATGTAATGTCCATGTACGATAAGCTTCGGGTCTCTACAGTTGGTATCAGAGGAAAGTTTTAGTCAACCTTTGGAAACTAGGATGCGAAAACGTTAGTGAGATCACTAGAGATATTTCTAAGGTATGTCTAGGGATGTCCCTAAGGATAAGTATACGTATAGGATATAATCCTAGAACTACGATAACGATCTTATAATTTAACCTAAGATGTTAGATATTAAGGGTACTCCCCCTTTACTATGTTGTTTTCCCTAGCATTATTTTGCCACTCACACTATTCTGTTGGGGTTTTAGAAAATGGCTGGAAACAAGATGATTCACAATAATGGAGGATATGATGGACAATGGAATGATATTCTTCATGAGAAACCAAATGAAATGGGATTTGGATGTCCAAACATCATTATTATGCCGAATCAGCAATCTCATAATATGATCAATAAAGTAAAATTTGGTAAGTTTCCTGACTCGACTAATAAGAGAAAGATGGAGTTCCATGATGATCATAGAGGAAAGAAAGTTCAATTTCCCCTATGTAAATCATGTGGGAAGAGGCATCAAGGAGAATGTTTCAAGGGAACTGGAAGATGCTTTGGGTGTGGAAAAGAAGGACACAAAGCAAGTAAGTGAAATGGAAAAGGGTCGGTTAACACCATGGATGAGGATAATGGTATTGCTACGACATCAAAAATGTTTAAGTGTTTTAAATGTGGAATGTATGGGCATTATGAAATCAAATGCCCTAAGGGAAATACTCATGAAGAGAATCAGTATGGTCATATGGGCAGTATTTATGTGGATGATGATGAAGAGACTACAAATGATATGTGAGATGAAAGAATTTTTGAAGCTCGGTCAATGGTTTAAGAATGTAGTGGAATGATTACATGTTTATCATGTGTAATTTTGTATAAGTAATCTCATGCTACTATGGAATAAAGAGACATCTATGGATTGTTACACTGTTGTCTTTCCTTGTGTTTTGAAAGTGTATTATTAATGTTACCAGTATCCATGAAAGGTTATTCAGATATTTTTGGAATATAGATGATATGCGCATAATGAAGGGATAAGGAGAAAATTAAATGTTTGATAGTATTCATGAGCTCATGATTGATATAAGGACTAAGTGATATCATGGTTTGAGTATATAGAATTTTGAGGATTTTGGTATATGGAAAGTGTTAAATTTTAACTGCATTCATGTTTTCACTAAGGTATTCAAGAGAATACATGATTAAGGACTTTGAATGTTTGGAATATGACCAACAAAACATATCTTATGATATATGGGGATCAATGATGGTATTAAATATCTGGTAATCGTTTTCACTATGAGAGTGGACTACAATATTATGGATAAGCCTAAAGATTAGAATGGATTATGTTGGACATAAGTTAGGATAAAACGTTTTTTGATATTATTTATGGGATGTTATAGTAATGTAGTTTTATAAAAAGGACAACCTGCAGGACGGACGACATCCCATCGCATCGGACAAGGATATGGGAATCGAACCCACAACCAAAGTACGACTGGCCTTTATCGCCTACCACTGGCCTACAGGAAGTCCCTGTTTATTAGAAACTAGTTTTATTATATTAAGCAGTATGATATATGAAGTATAAAGTCCATTTTAGGAACCATATATGATTAATCTTACTATAGATCGACTTATGTATATAATTTTTGCTAACCTTTTGTTTGAGATAGATGGAATGACCTGTCATTATATCACATGATCTGCTAACACTTCACGAATAACAAATTCAACTTCATTTATTTAAGAGATGAAGTGGAAATTGTTAAAGGCACGAACAATAGTGAGATTGTACCAAAATAAAGTAAGTATTTATTCTAATTCAAATTCTTTAACTTTAGGGAAACGATCTTGAAAACCAAAAATGTTGTCCTAGTGATCTTATATCCGATGAATCAGATGGTACCTTAGATCGTCACAAATTTATGGCTTTGTGATTGCTGGATTTTCTATAGCCATGTTCTCTACCACTCTCCATCAGAACATGATGGTTAGATTTATCTTCCATATCCATATTTTCACCTATGTGGAAACCCAGTGATTAGTTTATTTGGGTAACCGTTACGTTTCATACTTTTGTTTTTAAAGATTGGTTTTGATATTCCTTTTTACGATGTGGGTTTCTATTAAAGAAACTTTCTAATAGTAAACCATTTATAACCCCGACGAATTTCGAGGGAGAAATTCATTTTAAGGGGGGTAGAATGTAACACCCTGAGATTTTATGAAAATTATTATTTTAATTTCATTAATGTATTGTTTTGTATTCTACACCAAGATTACCTTGCGCTATACGCAACACCGTATTAGCTTGCAGTATACGCAACACTATTCTTGGATCGTGTTACACACAATTTTGATAATAGTTATTCTATGAAACATTGAGTATATATATATATATATTAAATGTATAAAGGAAATATGGTTGGATTCTGTTATACGAAACAACGAAGGATTCTTTCACAACACGCAACCCTGACTTGGCTTGCATAACACGCAATCACGACCTTCCTCGATAGCGTGTGTTGTACGCAATACCGGGTTTAAATAAACAATGATATATTATTATAATATTGTCATGAACTAGCCGTTATGAATAGTATTAACTAAATTTTGAATTTTATAACATTATTATTCATCTTACAGATTTTCTATAACATGTTATAAGAACAAAATAATTTTTTTGGGTAAAATAAGTATTTTTAAAAAAATGCAGTTTTGCCGACTTTTGATGGCGCACCCACATTAAATATAGTTTTTGACATGTTTATATGTTCAAATTGACAAAATAAAATTCTTCTTTTGAATCAGGATGTAAAAATTTACATTAGATAAAGTTTTGATATTTTTCCGATAACTTTCATATTTTAATGAATAGTAAAAACACGCTATATTTTAATTAAAAACAACTTTTTTCATCATAATATCTTATGTGGATAAATTATAATATTGAATGGTTTTAAAGTATAAATAGAATATATTTTTACCATTTAATATAATGTATGTCATTAGCATTGATTTTACCTTGAATTCGTAGGTTAAATCAATTCAATCTTTTGCAATGTTTTAAAGAAAAACCCATTTTCTTTCGACAACGGGATTAATTTTAATTTAATTTCCGCATCTTTTGTGTATTGAATTTGGGAAAATGGATTCCATATTTGGAATCAGTGGGTTCAAATTATGTTAATAAGCTACTTTTTATTTTTGGGAATTATGAATAGTAACTACGGTAAATTTTATTTACTATAGTTAAAGGTAAATCGGGTAATTAAGGGTAAATATAATATTTTAAAATTACCCTAACAAATGTCAAAATCCTATTGGATGACTAAAAGTCGACCCATATCACCTAAGGGTCGGATTAGAATCATTTAATGGACATTTTTCCATGAAAATAACTTAATTATTATTAAAACCAAAGAAAGTGACAACATGCCACTCTCTTAAATATTATAAGTATATTAATTTTAATTTAGTGATAAACTTCATGAAACTTCAAACATGAATAGTCTCCAGAAATCTAATTAAATTATCTACATCATATAAATTTATTTATAATTTTTAGGGATTAAATAATTATTATTAATTATGACACAATAGTGATGCAGAAATTGTTTATCTAGTGAAAAATCAAGAATATTGTTTTTATTAAACTAATAGTGACCATAAAATGCACAAATACCTAACCAAAAATTATTGGCCATGTAAATGTAAACCATAAGCATCCAATGGTCTAATATTTGACCATTTGGAGCCTTATAAAAGCGATTATGACAGTTATATTATTTTATTTTAAATGATGCCAAAGTTTTCACCTTCATAATTTAATAAATATAACAATTTAAATATTGTGATTTTAAGATGATAAATTCGAGTAAAAGTATTATTGTGAAAGGTAATATATTTATCTTCATCATAGGATTTTATTTTAAATTTTTATACAACAAATAAGTATATTAAATAATTATACAAAAAATGATGTAGTAATTATTTTATTAAGAGATAAACCAAATAAATGGTTTTGAAAATAATAAAATAAATATTATATGAACTATTTAATGTGATAAACTAATTTTATAGATACATATGACCTTTTATTAATATATTAAAGCTTTTAGTTAGAACATATCTTCTGTATATATTTTATTTAAATTCAAATAAATGAATAGTGTCAAAATTGACACTATTGTTATTTTACAAAAATAACATATTATAAATTTTTTTAAAAATCACAAAAATATTTAAAAATTATAAATTTATATTTATATGGTCTATAATGTTATAAAGTAAACAATTATGGAAAATTCACAACAAATAAGTAATTATTTGTTATAATTTAAAATTTAGAAATTTATTACCACAAATAAACTTAAATAGATTAAATAAGGATAAATCAAAATGATAAGGTTTAAAATAAGATCCAAACATGTCTAAATTTGATTGGTTGATGAGATTACAACCCTATCTCATCTAATCTTAGAATATGAGTCATTTTTGGAGGTTTTTAAGTGGGGTTATATTTATTATAAATTAATATTTTTAAGAATTCCTAAGGTGCCCCTCTCCTCCCTTATAAAAGAGCACCTCCTCCCTCTCTTCCTCACACATCTTTGAGCCTTCAAGCTCGGACAACCCCTGCCAAAATCTCTTCTCAACTTCCCTAGTATCATCCTAGAGGTCCTGGTCTTCTTCAAAGACCATCCTTAGTTCTTTAAGTGGAGGTTAAGAAAAGGCGCGTCAAAAAGAGGAGGTTCGGACACTTATGAAGCAAATCGGACCCAAGGTAAGGGAAATATCACAATCTCATTTTTATCCGAGATTGTTTATTCGTAAGTATTTACTGGGGGTATTTTATCATCCACATCCATGTTTCATAAATATGTAATATTATTTCCATCCACCTACAATTGTTTAAATACATTTTTACCCTTCGGTGAGTTTTTAGTAAAAGAAATGAAAGGAATCTTTTGTCGTTTTTCGTACGAGGTACTTTTTGACTTTTCCGACAAAAGTACGAAGAATGTTTTTTTAACTTATACGGAATGAATGGATTTCTAAAACATTATTTCCAAGAAGTTTCCTTTACAAGTATTCAAGTTTATTTTTAATCAACTTCTTTTAGTTTAAAATTGTATGACATGTTAAGAAAGGAAAAGTGTTTTTTTAAGTAGAAAGGATATTTTCCTCAAGAATGGAGTTCAAGTATTTTATCAAAATTCTTTTCCATCTAAGATAATAAAAGGGTTCTGTTTTTATCCCTATTATTACATGGATTTTATTATGTTGTGATGAAAATATTTTTATGAATTCCTTTATCTTATATGAATTATTTTATGATGTCATGTTGTTTAAGAATCCTATTTTTATTACATGGGATACGCTATGATGTATGGTTTATGATTATGTGGCACACATAAGAAAGGATTCATTATAAGATGGGTGGGACCTATATCTCCCTCCAATGCATTGGGTAAATATTTTATATCTCATGAGATAGACATGGCTGAAATGGTAGGTTATACCGGTTCAGTGAAACAGGACTAAAACGAGGGTTACTCGATTCAGAAAGGGACTTTGTCCACTAAGATAGTCTTGGCAATGAGTCTTGACTAACAAGAAATGATTCTCTATGATTATGTGTGTATGCCACAAAGTTTCATGTTTTATGTTATGATTATTGGGATTTCATTTCACTACTATGATTTATCCCATGTTATGAAATTATGCTCTCTTTTGCAGGTCAAGATTTCCAAAAGTTATGTTCTTATGAATATGATATGATTGATTTTTCTTTTGTATACCCTTTCTGAGCATTTGAGCTCACCCTTTTATGTTTTCTTTTCCCCAGGATATAAAGAAAAGTTTTAGGTAAAAAAAGGAAGATCATTATGGGAGATGTTGAAGATCTTTCACCACGATTAGAGGATTACGTTCCGAGTTTCCAAAGACACTAAACTATTACGATCCTTATGTGTGTGTTTTTGTTATGTACTAAGTATTCCGCAAAAGTAATGTAATGTCCATGTACGATAAGCTTCAGGTCTCTACATATAAAGAATGAAATTAATGAACATATGTGACCTATATAGCATATATATTATACTAGAATTATAATATATATGTATATATATATCATTTATTTTTAATTCCGTTAATATGACAAAGGAAAAAATGAAAGTAGCGTTCATGCATACGTACGGCCTACCGTCTCCATGAACGGTGCTTTTCATTTTTTTCATCTCCAAATGATATGGAATAGTATAAAATGAATATGTACTGGAAATATATGATATTTTAATCATTAATACTATTCTGGAAATTATTTACTTATAACTACATGGACAATCCTTTTTCAAACAAGTTCATTTTTGACT
This sequence comes from Viscum album, assembly GCA_963277665.1. Lineage (NCBI taxonomy): Eukaryota > Viridiplantae > Streptophyta > Magnoliopsida > Santalales > Viscaceae > Viscum > Viscum album. Next base: position 17,919,924 of record OY728159.1, on the reverse strand, counting down.
CATGTACCAAACATCGACAAAAACGTCTGATATGAACTAACATTATTAAACAATTATTATAACATTATAATATGTGATATGAACTGAATAATAGTCTTTAAAAGAGGTCCTTATTCAATTATAAATTGACCAATGTTTATTATTCAGGAATATAATGAAACGAACAAGACAAGTCGGACTTGATATAAGGGACCCTACTCCTCTCTTTCTTTTTAAGTACACTCATTTATGTCATTCCTTTTAAAGATCATATTTCTTGTTATTGGGATATTATTTTATATTACTCTTAATGTAATTTTTATATTCATATGATGAGAGAACCTATTCTCTCTCATCAATCCATTTTGGATGTTTTGAGTGGCACCGTTAGGCTGCCGAATTTTCGTAAGAGATCTAACCTCTCTCTTTCTTTTTAAGTACTCTCCTTTATGTTACTTCTTTTAAGCACCTATTTTTTATGATAGGGGATTTTATTTTATATTACTCTTTCTGTAAATTTTATTGTAATATGATGAGAGACCCTATTTTATCTCATCAATCCATTTTTGGAAGTTTTAAGTGGCGCCGTTAGGCTTCCGAGTTTTCGTAAGGGAATTTTCATCTCACTTTTATTCCTGTGAGATTTATGCTACATTTTCCACAATTTCCTTTGATTGGTGTATGTACTGCCCATTATTTTACTCATTGTGTAATATAATTTCATTTATGAGAATTTTCATCAATTTTTTATTGTCCTTCTTTCACGGGGTGTATGTTTCGAAAGATACCCATGTCGGTACGGGAACCTTTCACCCTCCTCTTTTTAAAATACTTCTTTTGTTATGTCTTTTAATTAACATACTATTATGTTGGGAGATGTTCTTATATATCCTTATTGATGTAAATTTTATGTCCAAGTGATGACATACCCTTTTTATCTCTCATCAACTCTTTTTCTGAATTTTGAAGTGACGCCGTTAGGCTGTCAAATTTTTGCAAGGGAACTTCTTAACCCAAATTTGATTCTTTTGGATAAAATTGTACTCCTTGAATATGTCGTTCTATGAATATGTGGGAATAACCTCTGATTGTTTTACACTTAATATCCACTTATATTTGGTGTATTTGTTTGTCACACATAATTATTTAATTGATTTATCCATAAACCAAGGATACCGTCTTTGTAAGGGTCTTCGTCTCAGTATCTATTCATTGAGGCATATTTTGTTTTATACACAACCTTCTTTTATACGGTGTATAAACCCCTTTGACTTTTAATTTTATCCAAAAAGGAATCTTTTTTATATGAAGCGTTTTACTAAATGAAAAAAGGGAATGTTTTTGTCGTACGTATGCGGTGACAATGAATTCTTCACCACCTTAACCATTATTTGAGTTTTGGATTCCTCTACAAGACATACCTTCTTTTTAAAAGAAAAATAAATACCATGTTTTAAATTTAACTTGTTTTGGTATTGGAAATGGTTTTCATAATGTTTTTATATCAATGTGTTGTATTGATATCTTGCGATTGAATGGTGGAAATGTTATGTTTCCTTTATGCATGTTTTATGTGATACGATTATGTTATGGTTCTTGGGAATTGTTATGATGATGGGTGGTTCCATGATAAACTAAGGGCGGGTGAGCCCGATATAGCTCTCCAATGCATTGGGTAACGCGAAGGAGTGAAACATTAAGGTTTCTCCGAAAAGATTTAGGGAATATACTGTGGTGGGTATTCCAAACATAACCAAGAGGGTTACTCCCTACGTAAGAATTTTATGAATGCCTCAATTTACCTTTATGTCATATGATTTCTATGATTTATTCATGATTTGATATTCCTATGTTTTATGGGTAATGTATGATTTCATTCTTATGTATACATGAACTCATGTTTCCTTTCCATATTTTTATATCCCTTACTGAGCTTTTTATGCTCATCCCAAGTTTTTGAAATGTTTTCCACAGGTCAAGGGAAAGGTACATGATATGATGATAATGTCAAGTAAGTGTCAAGAAAGAATCCATGTTTTATTTTAAATATGTTTCCGTTGATGGGAAAAAATGAATATTATCCTTATGTAACCACTTTGTTTAAATGTGAAATGTAATGCATGTTTTATGATCTAATTTTCTAAAACTCTAAACCTGAAAAGATCCTCAATGTGTAATCTTGTTTTAACTCAAGATTAAGTAAGGTTTATGGATGGGGCCTTATAATTAAACATTAAAAAAAATTTAAAAATATAACCTAATGATATAAATAAATTAGATGAAAAGTCAGTTTTGAATGAAAATGCAGTATTTTTCACTATTTATTAAAATATGAATTTTTTGAGAAAAATACAAAAAATTAAAATGAAGTAAATTTTGATGTCCCTATTCCAAATAAGAAGTTTAATTTTCAAATATAATATATAAAAGTGTTAAAAACTATATTTAAAATGGGTGCACCATCAAAAGGTGACACAATTGTATTTTTTGAAAAAAATTCTTATTTTATCTATAAAAATTGAATTTATTCTTTTATCATGTCTAGAAAATACTAAAGATGAATTTTAATGTTATATAAAATTAAAAATTTGGTTAATTATATTCAAAATGGCTCGTTTATATCCCATTAAATAATAATATTTTAATAATATATCATCGTTTAGGGAAACTCAGTATTGCGTACAACACAAGCTCTCTAGGAAGAAAACTCTTGAATGAAAAACAATCCAAGTAAATGTTGCATGTATTTCAATCTTACTTACATATAAAATAATACAAACACATTTCTTTTATTCATTGAACAACATCTATACTCAATGTTGCGTGTATCGTATGCCAACTCGGTGTTGCGTGTAACATATGATAAGTCAAGTTAGTGTGATTAGAATGTTTGACTCAGTGCATTTCAAGATATAAATAAAAATTTTAATTTAATAAAATAAAGGTCCATAAAAACATGGGGTGTTATATTATACCCACCTTAAAATGAATTTATACATTAAAATTCCTCAGGGTTATAAAAGGTTTACTACTTGAATGTTTCATTCATGAAAACCCACATTGTAAAAATGAATACTAAAACATAATTTCAAAATGGATAGTTAGAAACATAAAGGTTACACAAAGTAACTCATCACTGGGTTTCCACATAAGTGAACATAAGTGAGAATTGAAAACATGGATATGGAATAAAAATATAACCAACAAGTTCTGATGGATAGTGATAGAGATCAAAGTTTGGAGAAATTTATAACTAGAAAGCTATAAATCTATGAATATTTAATCCACCATCTGATTCATTAGATAAGAAGGTACTAGGATAAATTTTTTTATTTTCAATATTATTTTCTTAAAGATGAAGAACATTAGAAGAAATAATTACTTGATTTCATAATAATCTCATCATTGGTTGTTCCTTGAACAATTTCTACTCCATCTCTTATTCAAAGAAATATAGTTGAATTTTACATTCCTAAAGTGTTATCAGATCATGTGATCCATCAATTTAATGATATGTTATTCCATTTGTATTTATCACGAAAATGTTATCACAATTTATCAAACATACATAAGTCCATATATGGTGAAATAATACTTTATTCTAAAGAACTTCATATGATGTTTAAACTCTCCAAAAATTTGATAAACGTACAATCCTTTGGAAAGATGAAAATCCAAAACTATAGAAAAAGATTCACAAACTCATCTTAAAATTTTTCCACCATATATCATAATATATATCTGGTTGGTCACATTCCAAAAATGTGAACACCTTCATCTTGTATTCTCTTGAGTCACACTAACAACCTAAATTATCCGACATCCTTATTGAAAACATGCATGTTTCCATATCCCAAAACTTATTGGTTATATTCCATAAGTCCCAAATAGTTTTATACTTAATACATGATAGAATAAACCTCTTGTAAATAACTTTATAATTAGTTCTCAAGAAACTAGCATTATCCAATTTACTTATTCAAATCCAACATATCTTTAGCCCAACATCATTATCTTAACATAAGGGACATATTAAGGGTTATCTTCCCCTTAATCACGTGTTCTCCAAATATATCACCTTACTATTAAATAAATTTTCTTTCTCCTTATAACTATTCAAAATATCCTTTCTAATCCTTAATTAAAAACTTATACTGAAGACACTTATATATTTCATGATTCATATAACATAATCTTTGAAATCCGAAACATATACATCTCAATAATAAAAATTTATTCTTAAAACATTTCTCAGGATCCATCATATTCGAATTTTATAAAATATGAATCATTTCTTAAGGTTTCTCAACCTTATGTTTTTTAGGTTTAATGTAAATAATAATGGAAGAACATCACATACCTTTCACATGTCATTTACAATCTATTTATCCTCACCAGTATGACCAATATTTGTATCATCATCATGATTTTATTCATGATATTTCCTTTTAGGAAATAAATATTCATTATTTACATAACTTCCACATCTAAAACATTAAATGGTTAACAATGTTCTATTTAGTTCTATCAATTTACTAAAACCAGAAAAGAAAATTGTGAGAAATACATATGAGAGATTAAAAACACATAAGTAAGATAAATTACTTATAATATTCCAATATATGATATCTTAGGTTTAATCATAGGTTATTAATTATTGTTACCGTAATTATAGGACAATAACCTATAGTTATACTTTACCTTAGGGATATCCCTAGACATACCTTAGAAATATCCCTAGGGATCTCACTAAATTTTTTTCATCATAGTTCCCAGAGGTTAACTAAACATTCACTCTGATACCAACTCTAATGTCCCAAGATTTATGTAAATGGAAATTAAATTTCATTTTTTATAAATACAAAATAAATTACACAAATAGATTACCAAAGACCATATCAGTTTAGTGTCTTTGGAAACTCGGAACACATTCTTGTAGCTTGGTGAAAGATCTTCAATATCTCCCATAATGATCTTCCCCATTAGTTTTCCTACCTAAATATTTTCTTTATATCCTGGGGAAATGAAAAAATAAAAAGGGTGAGATCAAATACTCTGTAAGGGTAAAAATGAAGAACATCAAACAAAAAATAAATATAAGAATGTGAAAACATGAACATAAATTTTGAATATCAAAATCGTGAGTCATGAAATAAATCTTGGATGTTCGTAGGACATAAATCATAAATAAACACGAACCATGATAAAATAACATTGACATAAAACATGGAATTATGGAAAGAAAATAAGTACATAATATTATTTCCATAGTATCCATGTCATTTCTACCATGACCATCATAGTGGGAAAAGTCCATTACTGAACCAGGTTTACTTGCCGTTCTAGCCCTCTATTACTAAACCAGATTTACTTTCCGTTCTAGCCCTGTATTATTAAACCAGATTTTATTACCATTCCAGTCATGTCTATCTCATGAGATATAAATCTTTACCCAATGGATTGGAGGGAGATATAAGTCCCACCCATATCATAGTGTAATCATTCTTACATGTGCATAAAACATAAATCATTCATCATAGCATAACCTATGAAATAAAATGGTTTTCTTAAACCTCATTCCATCATAATCCATATAAAAAATGGATTTCATAAACAATATTTTATCATAAAAACAATAAAATAAATGTAATAATATGTATATAAACAAAACCATATGTCATCATAGATGTAAAATAATTTGGAAAAAACACTTGAACTTAATTCTTGATGAAAATATCCTTTATTCTTAAAAAACATTTTATTTTCTCAAAATGCTGTAGAATTAAAAAAAAGTATTTATTTGAAAATAAAATTTAAATAGTGTAAGTTAATATTCATGGATATAAGTATATAATAAGATGTTAAAATAAGTTCATACCATATAAGTTAAAAAAATCATTCTTCTCACACTCTTACTAGAAAAGTCAAAAAGTACATCATATGGAAAATGAAAGAAAGATTCCTTCCATAAAATTTAATAAAAATTAACAAATGGGTAAAATTAACATAAAAAAAATTATAATAAGAGAAATAATATTATATATTTTGGAAACATGGACATGGATTATTAATATACCTCAGTAAATACATACGTATAAACAATCTCGAAAAATATTGAGATTGCAAAATTATCCCTTACCTTAGATCTGATTTCTTATGTATGTTTCTAGAACTCCTATACAGTGGGTTTAAAAATATTTTTAACTTTTATTAAAACCATAATAATATTTATCATATCATATATGATTCATTTTTGACTTTACATTACCCACTTATTTATTAATTCCATGTTAATGCAATGTTTTGGGTAATAATCATTTTGTTTATTGTACATGTTTTGACTTTTTATTATTGATATTATTACTTAGATGATGATTTAATTAATTATAGAATGTAAAAAATGATTTATATATCATAAATATTAAGTGTATAATTATATATAATATATATATAAATAAAATGGAATATACCATTCATGGAGACGACAGGTCGTACTTACGCATAAACGTTGTTTCTGTTTCCTTATTGAATTGAAAGAAAGAAAGTAAATGGCACAAATATATATATAAATAAATACATTAGAATAATTATTTCATAAATTTCATGCTTATTTATTATATATACTTTATATTCATCCTTGAATGGTTAACGTGGAGAATGAATCTCACCGCGTCCTAGAGACGGTAGACCTTACATATGCACGAATGACGATAACATTAACTTAATGGTTAAATGGTATGGAATTGGATGATATATTAATAAGAAATAATAATAATAATTTTATATTAATTATTTAAATCCATTATAATTATTATTATAACAAAAAATGTTTAGTATTTTTTAACAAAAAATTACACCACGACGTGAAGACGGTAAGCCGTAAGTACGCACACATGGTGATATTGTTATTCTTAGGATGGATAGAAGAAGATATAAGTTTTTACCATAATAATAACATCTCAAAATTTATAAGATAATATATTTTTTAATTTATTATGGATGCAACATAAGAAGAGGAAGTAGACAAAGAAAAGAATTTTGAAAGAGGTGATAAAACAATTACCTCTTTTTCGAGTATCTCCTTTTGATTTGAACAAAAGGTCTCCTTATGATGGATTTATACCCAAAGTGTAGAATATAGGTTGAAGTGAGGAAAGTTGGGAGAGGAAAAGGTAAGGGTTTTATTCCTAGAAAAATGGCTTTAGACGTACGATTAAAAGATAAGAAGAAGTTCCCTTTTATAGGAGAGGTGGGACGCACTTTAGGAAAGTCTTTAAATATTAATTTATTATTAATTTATTTTCTATTTATAAGGGTCCCAAACTCATTTATTTCCAAGATAAGTTGAGGATGAGTATAAATACTCTCAACCAATAGGTTTTAAACATCTTTATATCACAAAATTAACCTTATCTTTTAGCTTTAACCCTTAGTTAAAAATATTAACTTTTACCGTGCCTTCTTGTATTTTCATAATATATGGTTACTATAGCTACTATAAAATTACAATAGAATATAAAGTGGATAATTAATAACATTTGAAACATTATCTAAGTCAATTTTCTGAATCATAGATTTTTAGGACTGTTATGTCATTTAATAAATAGTATTTTTTTAAAACTCATTTATGTCAATTTTGACACTATTTAGTAATTGATTTTTGTTAAAGATATGACAAATTGATTACATAAAAAAGCCATTAAATAATACCTGACATGTTAATGTCATCCAAAAAATTCATTTATTACATAGAAATGTTCAAATTACATTTAGTTTAATATTTATAAAATCATTTATTTGAATATTTTATTAATAAGGTAATCACTATATCATCATTGTGTCATAAATTAATTAATTAATTTAATTTTTAAAAAATATAAATAAAATAACATGATGTAGAAAAAATATTTATATTTCTAGGTACTATTTATAGTCTGAGATATCAGTTATATAAACCAAAATTAAATTCTTTTAGTAAAAAGATACATGTTTTTGTTATATTTCCCTTTACTTTAAATTAATTTTTATGACATGTCATTTTCACACCCAAGTGGTTATCAAATGACACAATTCTAGCCTAAGGATTGTTTTATTTGACCATAACTCATTCAGTAGGACTAGGACACATGTTAGGATAGTTTTTTATTATTATAATATTCTTTTTACCCATATTTACCTGATTTACTTTTTAACCATGGAAAATAAAAATAAATACTCATGTTACTATTCATAATGTCAAAAAATAAAAAGGAAATATTTAAATAATTTGTAAATTATGATTCAAAATATGGAATCCATTTTTATAAATTAAAAACATGGATTTGGAAGAAATTAGTTTTAGATTAATTTCTATTGTTGAAACCAGAAAGCCAGTTTTTAGGAAGTAAAAACTATCAAAAGATTGACATGTGTTTATGTCCAATTTAAATGTGAAATTACTTAAATGACCAAAATTGTATTAAATTATAAAAAATAATTCAATTACACTTTAAAAATAATTTAAAATATAATCTAACTATATAAATAAATTAGATAATAAAGTAGTTTTGAATTAAAATACATTATTTTTCACTATTCATTAAAATATTAATTTCATCATAAAAATAAAAAATATTTTAAAAAAGTAAATTTGGATGTCTCTATTCCAAAGAAAAAGTTTATTTCTTCAAATTTAATATATAAATTTGTTAAAAACTCAATTTAAAATGTCTGTTTCATTAAAAGACACCAAAACAACATTTTTAAAAAAATACTTCTTTTATCTGAAAAAATTGAATTTGTTATTATATAATGTCTAGAAAATACAAAAGGTGAATTTTAATGTTAAATAAAATTAAAAATTTGGTTAATACTATTCATAATGTCTAGTTTACGTCACATTAAATAAAAATATTTTAATAATATATTGTTGTTTAGTGAAACTCTATATTGCGTACAACTCAAGCAATCGAGGAAGGCCACTGTTGCATGTAACGCAGTCCAAGTCAGTGTTACATGTAGTGAAAGCTTCCTTTGGTGTTAGATATTAGATAATACAAACATAGTTCTTTGATACATTGCAAAAAATCTATACTTAGTGTTGCGTGTATCAAACACCGACTTATTGTTGCGTGTAATATACGAAAATTCAGTTTAGTGTGAAAGAAATGTTTGACTTAGTGCATTGAAAGATATAAATGAAAATTATAATTTATTTGAAAAAATGGACCATAATAACTCAAGGTGTTACAATTTCTATCTCTTTAATGATCTTTTTAAGAACTCTTCTATCCAATGGTCTCATAAAGTCTTCCTGATGAGATTCAAATAATTCCTTATTTCGATAGACTTTGTAAAAGTTCATATGGTGGATTTTTTAAAAGTTAATCTGATGTTTTTTGTAAAATTTCATCTAATCACATTAATAATTGTCCATAAAATAGAAATCACATATTTTTCTACTTCTAGAAAATTGTAAATTTCTATAAAATGATATTTTTAAAAGTTTTTCTAATAGACTAATGAACTCTTCATCATAACTGGGATCTTTTTATCTCTTGAAACTTCATCACTTCATATATTTAAAATTTAAAATCCACACCTATACCATTATATATTTAAAAATTATATATCCTAACATTGTTTGTAAAATTTATGAGATAACTTTTTTATATAATATCTCCCCTAGTAAAAAATAGTGAAAAATCAGCTCGAATCATGAATATGTTTATGAATCTTGGTACTTTGAAGATAATTAAATAATCCTCTGAATTATTAAGAAAAACTTCTTAAAATTATTCAGAAACTCATAGGAAAGTTTTCTTCAATTTCTTTATTAAGTCATAAGAAAAGATTCATAAAATTACTTGGAAACACATAATAAAAGTTTATTAAACTTACTATGTAACTCATAAGAAATGTTTCTTAAACTTCATTAGTAGCTCATGTGAAAAGTTTCTTAATATTTTTCACCAAAACTTAAGAAATATTTCTTAACCATCATTAGAAACATATAAAAAATTCTTCTAAAACGTCTTCAGTAGAACATAAGAAAATATTCTGAATCCTTTTTAACTTCTCATGTGAGAAGTTTCTTAAACCTCTTTAGAAACTCACAAATAAATGGTGAAGTTAACCATATATTCCTTAGGAATGAATCATGTGGACTTTATAAAATATTCCATGATCATTTTATTTCCTGATTAACCTGAATAACTTTACTATTGTTATTATTATGGTTTTACCATAAGGATTAATTTCTTAATTAGATATTAAATTTCCCTTGAATATCATTATATAATAGTACTAACTGCTTCAATTATAAAAGTAATTGATAGTTCTTTAATATATTACCTCATTTTCTTATAATCTTTAGCATAATTTTACTATAAAAATTATTCAATCTACCTATTTTATAATATTATATTCTTTAGAAATACTATCTGATTCTCGCTCAAATTTACCCAAGAGATGAAGGTAGAATGGTCCTTGTAGTCTAGCTTGGGTTGTCAAATCCACAGAGACCAAAGAAGTAACCTATAGACACGCACATTCTATGGAATGTTTTAGGCTATAAAATAGCCAAATTGGATTGATTTTAGATGAGTTTAGAGGATATCTAACAGATTTAAGTGAATTCAATTTAAAATAATGAGTTGATCCTAGGTTATCGCTCAGGGTTGATTGGACGTATTTCCTTTTCAAAGATTTCAATTTATTATATTTGAGATGGGTTTATTTAAGAAGATAAAACAACATCATTACTTACTGGTTGAATGCATACACCCTTTAATATTAATCACCTATACACTTTAAGGATCAAAGTTTTGAGCACTTCAAGGTAAAGGTTCGTATTAGCACATGAAGTGTGCGACCTTAAATTCAACAGGGACGGTGGAGTTTAAAAACCATCAAATAAAAATCTCAATTTAAGAAGTGATTATACATTAATGGGGTGATAAATAACATCCAATCCATCCCCTTTATACTCCTTTGGATCAACCCATAAGTGGGTTAGCCCTCCATTGATTATATTGTTTTAATGGAAGCGGAAAGTAGACTCATGAGGGAGGACATGGAGAAGTAAAGAAAACAACAAAAATAAAATGATCACTCCACCATTGTGTGAATAGTTTCACAAGATTTGGTGTGAATAAATTCACACCTTGAGGAAACAGTATCAAAGTGAGATGTAGAACAACAGAATAAGAGTATAAGAAGAACTTTTATTAAGAAACTAAAGTTAATTGAACAACTTACAAGTGAAAGATAAATTTGAGACAACAAAATCGCAGCATAACATTACAATTGACCCAATCACCAAAGATCCCTCAATCCTCCAACACCACTACCTTAAATAGGCATTTTGAGCCCTTGGGTCTATACTCCAACAGTACAATTCTTCTCAATTAATTGTGGTAGGCCATAGGTGGGTGGAAAGTATGGGAGAGTTGATTTTTCCACCCTTGACCCGAGGTGGCAGCCAGCTTTCCTTCACCGAACAGACTCGTTTGGAAGACCTTCTAGATGGCCGAATCAGAGTGGGACATAGAAGAATAAAATGGATCTCCAGATATATTCTAACCTTCTATATGATTTGGTCCCATTTGGAGTTGTGGATTCCGAGATATGATCAAATTAGTGGGCTGTTTTTCTGGGCCGTAGAATCTGGCCCAGAATTGTATCTCTAATTTGGGACGCCTTAATGACCACAATAGATGGCTAATTAGCATTTTATCCTGAAGAGTTATTTTTTCATAAAATTTTTTTCTATCATCCCAAAAAAGTTGGGATTAATTGGGCTTGTATGTTGGGCTCCAAAGTCTCATAAGTGGGATGATGTCCAATCTGCCTTCTCAAGAATTGCTTCCATTCATCTCTAAATATCTCCATCATCGTTTATGAATCATCCATTGATCCCTGAATAAAAAATGTTCACATTTAAGTGTAGATATAGTTCTCAAAATATAAAATTAAAATATTGATAATTACATTCTTTAGAATCATATGACTCATTGGGCCTAAATTGGTGTATATTAGGCATGATGTGAACAAATGATGAGAATGAATGTTTATAATGAAAATGCACTAAATCAGGCCCATAAGATCAAAAATAAACATTTAATACCATTAAAATTTAATTAAAATATATGTTTTTATTGGATAATCACACCCCCCAACTTGAGATTTTCTAGTCCCGAGAAAATAATTCAATGATTTTATTTGAATTCCTTTCTTCAAACACATTATAACAAACAGTGATCACAATGTAAACTGCACACAAATATATTTTTATAACCTATCAAGATAATTTAAAACAAGATGAATTTAAAAGCATATCCCAATCCCAATCCCATTCCTTTAATCAAATCCATCATCATACTTCAACGAACTCAATTAGGTGTAATGATGTGTTATGAATCACAATAGATATGGGGGGTTCATTTTCCTTCAAGGGGGAAATCATAGAAGCGCTAGGTGGAATCACATTTAATCCTAATATGAGTATTCTTCATTCCATTTTTTTGGATTTTTTTTGCAATATTTCTATAGTAATTGAGATTGTAGTTAATCAAATTAACCCATGTAGCAAGACTTTGCCGATGACTCCCAGACTCAAAGGCTTTAGGGAACCTAGTGAAGCCCACATAATCGGGCATCGTCTCGAGTTAACTTAATCAAAAACAAAGTCATATTACCATAAATAGAGATAGATTGAAAAACTCAGGGCTAGACAACTCTGGAGTCATGATCCCCAAGTGCCTAAATCCTCGCATTTTATCAATCCATTGCTCTACACACAATGTTTTTTTGAATACTCATATTATTCATAAAAATCAAACCAGCCTATGCTATTTATTATGGGGCCCCAAAAAATAAAATTAGCACCCCACAGTCTAGAGGACGTGCATTGTGGTATTTTGATTTAATGGATGAAAATAAAAATGATGAAAATTTTCATTGGACAACCAAACTTCCAAAATCAATGATTTTAAACTTAATCATGAATTAAATTAAGAGTGAAGGAAATAAAAGTTATTTTATATTTAGTTTTAATTTGAGCAAAGATGTTATTATATGAATGATAAAGGGATTTTACTTCTTTTTTTATCATTGTTTTTTTAAACAAACATTTTTTTCCACACCCCCCAACTTAGAATGAAACTGTCCCGAGTTTAGTAAAAATAAAATTTAGAATGGGGTAGAGGAATAAAAGGGGAGTTCAATAAAGAAATTGAAATATGAGGATCATGGAATGAAGTCACCTGGTGGTTGAAGTTTGAAGTTCTTGCTGCTTGAATTTAGTCCTTTGATATCCATGTCGCTTGCAAAGTTCCCTAGTGGAAAAAGGAAAAAAACAATATATATATATATATATAAGTAAAATATAAGTATATATATAAAAATTATAGAATAAGTAAGCACATTAATCTGTAGGTCAGTGGTAAGCGCGCGCCCCTGTCTCCCTTCGGTCCCGGGTTCGAGTCCCCGCGCCTTCGCTGGTTGTGACGGGGTTTGCCCCACGGCCTATGGCATGCCCTCTTTTTTAATTATATTATTATTATTATTATTATTATTATTATTATTTTTATATTAACCTATGAAATAGTAAAAAAAATAAAATAAACTGATGATAAATTGTCTTCTTTTTAAATTTCTGGGTAAGGTATTACTCAAGGATCACACCACATGACCCGAATAAATATGGTGCTCCCCTTTCGTACCCATCTATACTCATAATAGAAGAATAGGTCAAAAGTCTATTTTTTATTTTTAAATATAAAAAGGATTAATTAATCTTATTGAAAATTTATATGATTCAGAAAGATTAGAAACAAGAAAACCACGGGTTGCCTCCCGTGCAGTGCTTTGTTTAACGTCGTTAGCCCGACATAGATCCTAAATTTATCAATTTTTTCCTGGTTCATAGATTGGCTCAATTAACTCAACATCTATTTACTGTTTATTGAATGATTCAATGAATTTTTTTAACCTTTGACCATTGACCTTTAAAATGTGACCACTAGTGGGATCTTGAATCTCTACTGCCCCATGGGGGTATACATGATGCACTATGAAAGGACATGACCATCTAGAACTTAACTTTCTCAGGTGTAAATGAAGTTTTTAACTATACAAGAGCACAAGTTTTCCCGGTTCAAAATGTTTGACCTTGATATTACTAGATTGGTAGGCATGAACTCTAGCTTTATTGATCCTTGAATTTTCATAAGCCTCCATCCTTAGTTCCTCCAGTTCATTGAGATCTAATTTCCTTTTTGTTCCAGCCAATGAGAGATCATAATCCAATTTCTTAATTTCCCAAAAGGCCTTATGTTCGATCTCCACTGGAAAATGGCATGCTTTACCATAAACCAAACTATATGGGGACATTCCTAAAATGGTTTTATATGCGGTTATATAGTCCCAAAGAGCATCTAAGAGTTTCTCAGACCAATCTTTCCTAGAGGGGTTGATAGTTTTTTCAAGAATTTACTTAATCTCCCTATTTGCTAACTCAGCATGACCATTGGTTTGAGGATGGTATGAAGTGGACACTTTATGAGAAATACCATTCTTAGAAATGAGTGAAGAGAATGGGCGGTTGTAGAAATGGGTTCCTCGATCACTGATTATAGCCCTAGGAATTCCAAATCTTGAAAATATGTTCTCTTTCAGAAATAGAATCACAACTTGATGATCATTGGACTTAGTGGGAATGGACTCAACCCATTTTGAGACATAATAAATATCTAAGAGTATGTAGAGGTATCCCCGAGATTTTGGGAAGGGACCCATTAAATCAATTCCCCAATAGTCAAAGATTTCAACCACTAAGATGGGAGTGAGTGGCATTTGATTCCTTTTTGTGATGGACCCTACTTGTTGACACCTAGGACAACTTTGAAAAAATGTGTAGGAGTCCCTTGAGAGGGTGGGCCAGAAGAGACCACATTGAAGAATCTTAGCAGATGTTTTCTTAGAGGAAAAGTGACCTCTACATGCCTCACTATGACATAATTTAAGCATGGACTCTTGTTCAGATTCTGTAACACACCTCCTAATGACTTGGTGAGGG
This sequence comes from Viscum album, assembly GCA_963277665.1. NCBI lineage: Eukaryota > Viridiplantae > Streptophyta > Magnoliopsida > Santalales > Viscaceae > Viscum > Viscum album. The sequence continues at coordinate 17,904,887 of OY728159.1, read as the reverse complement.
CAGAACTTATAGAGGTATGGATCATCAAACACATAGTGTCTAATATCAGAAAGGAATTTCCTTCGAGCTTGAGTCCCTAAGAATTTTTGAATGACTCCTGTAATTAAGAAATTGGCTATGTCGACATACCAAGGGCAGTCACTCACAGAGTATAGGTGTTCATCAGGAAATGAATTAGGAACAGAAAGGTGATTTGAGTTGTCTTTGAATTCCATCCTAGAGTGGTGATCAGCTACAAAATTTTCAACTCCCTTTTTATCCTTGATTGTGAGGTCAAATTCTTGTAAGAGAAGGACCCACCTAATCAGTCTAGCCTTGGAATCTTGTTTTTGGAAGAGGTATTTTAGTGCACAATTGTCAGTGAACACAGTGATGGGGGATCCTAAGAGGTAGGACCTAAACTTATCTAAAGCAAAAACAATAGAAGGTAACTCCTTTTCAGTAGTGGTGTAGTTTATTTGGGAATCATTTAAGGATTTTCTTTCATAAGTAATGACATAAAGAGTTTTATCACAATGTTTTCCTAACACAGCTCCAACAACAAAGTCACTGGCATCACACATAAGTTCAAAAGGAAGGTTCCAATTTGGAGATTTCATAATGGGAGGAGAGGTGAGAGAGGATTTGAGTGTTGAGAATGAACCCTCATAGATTTTTGTCCAAACAAATAGAGCATCCTTTACTAGGAGAGCACAAAGGGGACGAGATATTAAACAAAATTCATTGATGAATCTTCTATAGAAACCAAAATTTCCTAAGAAATACCTCACTTCCTTGATAGTTTTGGGTGATGGAAGGTGACGAATGATGTCAACCTTTGATTTATCAACTTCAATCCCCCTACTCGAGACCAGTTGGACTAGAACAAGTCCCTCTTTAAACATGAAATGACATTTTTCCCAGTTTAGGACCAGATTATTTTCTTCACATATTGACAAGACTCTCTCCACATTCTGTAGACATCCCTCAAATGTATCCCCAAACACAGAGAAGTCATCCATGAAGACCTATAGAAAATCCCCTACCATGTCTGAGAAGATTCCAATCATGCTCCGCTGGAAGGTTCCAGGGGCATTGCATAGCCCGAAGGGAATGCGTTTGAAAGAAAATGTTCCGAATGGACATGTTAATGTAGTCTTCCCTTGATCCTCTAGAGAGACCTCAATTTGATTATACCCTGAGTACCCATCTAAGAAATAATAGAAGGCATGACCTGCCACTCTCTCAAGGACTTGGTCAATGAATGGTAAGGGAAAATGGTCCTTCTTGGTGAATGAGTTTAGCTTCCTATAGTCAATGCGGACCCTTCATCCACTACTCACCCTTTTTGGTAGAATCTCTCCATCATCATTGGTTATCACCATGATTCTAGCCTTTTTTGGAACCACTTGGAATGGGCTCACCCATTCAATCTCAGCTATGGGATATATGATACAAGCTTTTAACAATTTCATAAGTTCTTTCCTTACTACCACCATGAGATTAGGATTGAGTCGCTGTTGAAGTTGACGACATGGCTTTGAATCAGATTCCAGAACAATCTTATGAGTCCTAATAAGTGGGATAATCCCAGGAATATCAAATAGGGTCCAACCAATGGATTTCTTATGTTTCCTAAGGACATCTAGAAGCATCCTCTCATGATTGGATTCAATAGAAGAAGAAATGACAATAGGATGTGTTTGATTGTATCCAAGGAAAGAATACTTGAGTGTAGCGGGAAGTTCCTTCAATTCAAGAGCAGGTTGGTTTGGAATTTTAGTAGAAGATTAGGACATTAGATCAAGATCAATTTTATTTCCTAAAGTTTTAAACAGGATTGATTCCCCACATGTAGAAGTTTTAGCTACTAGATTGTCTTGATTAGGTTTAGGGAAGGAAGTTTGATCAGTCTCCATGAATGTGGTTTGCTGAAAGGTTTCACTGATTTTTGGACCTAAGACTTCATCATAAGAGCAATTTGAAAATGATTCGATCCAAGGAGATAAACTTCCTTCATATGAACAAAGGAAATCAACCTCATCCTGACTTAAACATTCATCAAATATTCCTTGATGTTATATGGATTAATTATCAATGAATCCGATCATGTATACTTCATGAATGTACTCGTCATCCCCTATTTGTGATCTTGCATTATAGATGTTCAAGTCTAGACTCATGTTCCCAAAGCTGATGGTCATGTTCCCATTTCAGACTCAGATAACAGAGTTGATTGTTGCAAGAAAAGGACAGCCAAAGATGATTGGGGTTTGTTCCTTATTTCCTATATTTGGATGGTTGTCAAGGACAATGAATTCAGCAAGGTAGATGAAGTTTTCAACCTTTACCAGAACATCCTTTAAAATCCACTTTGGAACCCTAATGATACAATCAGCAAGTTGAAGTGTGACAGATGTGGGTTGGAGTTCTTCTAGGCCTAACTGGCAGTACACGACATAGGGGATGAGATTGACACTATCACCTAGACCACACAAGGCCTTGACAACTTTGCTTTCTCCTAGTTCAACATTGATGTAAGGGCAAACTGGGTCTTTCAACTTAGGAGTAATGGTACCTTGAATGGTGGTACTCACATTAGCAGCCAAAAGGACTTGGTTTTTATGTGAAAATTTTCTTTTAAAAGTTCACAAGTCCTTAAGGTACTTTGAGTAGGCAGGTATGGTATGGATTGCATCTAGAAGGGGTATGTTCAACTTGACTTGTGAAAAGATTTCCCTCAATGTTTTACTCAGTTCAGGCTTGGGTTTCCCCCTCATGCATTGAGGAAATGGTGCAGTTTGTGGGGTTGTTTATTGAAGAGTTGTTTCCTTGAAAATGTTATCAGTTTCCTCCATTTGATCTTGTGGTTCATTTGAATTTTCATATAAGTTTGAATCTTTAGGTGGGTTCTGAATTAGTTTTTTGGGTTTCTCAATTGATTTTCCACTTCTTAAAATAGTCACAGCCTTTAGTTGTTCATGAGTTGTTTGAGTTCAACTTGACTCTCCCCTTGAAGTTGAGGATGGCACCGCCTGAGTAGGCATGGGTGCATTTCTAGTTTTTATGGTTTGAAGTTCTTGTTTAAGGGAAGAGACTTCTGAGTTCATCCTTTCCATTTGTTTGCACAGTTTTCTAGTTGGCTTTGTGGAACAGTTTAGGTTGGTGCTTGGGAAGATTGGTTTATCCGAGGGGGATATTTTGGAGGTGTGATGGTTTGTTGAAAATGGACCAGTGGCTGTTGGTATTGGATAGATTGGGTTTGGAATTGGTTATGGGTTTGGTAGTTCTGATGGGGGTAAGGATTTTGTCCCAGTGGTTGGCTAGGTTGTTGGTTATCTTTCCAGCGGAAGCCTGGGTGGTCATTATACCATGGGTTGAAGTTGTTTTGGTATTGAGGATTTTGAAAGTTCAAAGCATTTACTTCCACTGCAGGTCCTCCTAAAAGAACATCCTTGATGGATGGAATAGTTGTGAAGTTGTCTGTCTTATGGTCATTTTTTTCACAAATTGTGCAAACAAGGTCTACAGTTTGGATTTCATGGACTTTCCTAAGGTCTATATCTTCAACCTTCCTAGATAGTGCTGCTAGTTTAGCCCTAAGGATTTCCTCTTCTCTAAGTGTATGAATTCCAGTAGTTCTTTGTGGCTTTTCAGAATAAGGTGATGTTCCCCAAGTTTGGTTTTGTTCAGCAAGGCTTTCTAGATACTCGTAAGCATCATTTGGGGCTTTGTTTTTAAAGGTTCCATTACACATCATTTTAATTAATTGTTTGTTCCCTGGACCCATCCCTTCATAGAAAATTCTCACTTGTTCAAGAATAGAAAAACCATGGCGTGGACCATGTTTAGAGTGTCTTTGAACTTCTCCCATGTTTCATAGAATGACTCTCCCTCTTTTTCAAAAAAATTTTGGATGCTCTTTTTAAGTGCAATTGTTTTATGGTGGGAAAAGTATTTTTTGTAGAATTCTCTTTGTAGTTGGTCCCAATAGTTGATGGATAATGGTCTCAAATTGTTTAGCCAATTTTTAGCTCGATCCTTTAAAGAAAAAGGAAATAGACTCATCTTATCTGATTCTAGTTGATGTGGGGGACACATGGTTTCTACAATGTCATTGAACTCCTTAATGTGTAGGTATGCCATCTCAGACTCCATTCCAAGGAATGTGGGAAGGTGGTTTAGGACATGGGGTTTAAAGATGTAGTTGGAATCTCCTAGGGAATTGTGTCTAATTCATGAGGGGGAATTGGTCCAGGAAGATATGAGGTATTCATTCATGGTTTGATCCATTGCATTCCCCAAGTTTGGGGCTGCCTCATTTGGGTTTCCATTTTGGTTCCCACCTGGGTTTATGAGTTGGTTTCTTTGAAGACCTTCCATTGAAATTGGCTCAATTTTGGACTCTAGTATATTAGGAATATTAGGATCTAATATAATGAGTTCCCTTGGTGTACTTGACTCCCCAACCCCAGGACTATCCACCCTAACTAGATGGTTTGATTGATCGCGGGTGTAGGCGGACATGCGCCAAAAGAAAAAAAACTAGAATAGGACTAGATAAGAGAATTTGGATGAGAGAAGAAGAAATGTGGGAGAATATAATTGGTGTTTAGATGAATTAATTGGGTCCCCGGTAACGGCTCCAAAATTTTATTCTTTCTCAAATTTACCCAAGAGATGAAGGTAGAACGGTCCTTGTAGTCTAGCTTGGGTTGTCGAATCCACAGAGACCTTAGAAGTAACCTATAGACACACATATTCTATTGACTATTTTCGGCTATGAAGTGGCCAAATTGGATTGATTTTAGATGATTTAGAGGATATCTAATAGATTTAAGTGAATTCAATTTAAAAGAATGAGTTGATCCTAGGTTATTTCTTGGGGTGGATTGGACGTATTTCCTTTTCAAAGATTTCAATTTCTTATATTTGAGATGAGTTCATTTAAGAAGATAAAACAACATCATCACTTACTGATTCAATGCATAAACCCTTTAATACTAATCAACTATAAACTTGAAGGATCAAAGTTTTGAGCACTTCAAGGTAAAGGTTCGTATTAGTACATGAAGTGTGTGGCCTTAAATTCAACAAGGACGATGGAGTTTAAAAAGCATCAAATAAAAATCTCAATTTAAGAAGTGATTATATATTAATGGGGTGATAAATAAAATCCAATCCAGCCCCTTTCTACTCCCTTGGATCAACCCATATGTTGTTTATCCCTCCATTGATTCTATGATTTCAATGGAAGCGGAAATTAGACTCATGAGGGAGGACATGGAGAAGTAAAGAAAACAACAAAAATAAAATGATCACTCCACCGTTGTGTGAATAATTTCACAAGATTTGGTGTGAATAAATTCACACCTTGAGGAAAAGTTATAAAAGTGAGATGTATAACAACAAAATAAGATGAGAAGAAGAACTTTTATTAAGAAACTAAAGTGAATTGAACAACTTACAAGTGAAAGACAAATTTGAGACAACAAAATCACAGCATAACATTACAATTGAACCAAGCACCAAAGATACCTCAATCCTCCAACACCACTACCTTAAATATTAATGTTTGAGCCCTTGGGTCGATCCTACAATAGTACAAGTCTCCTCAATTAATTTTGGTAGGCCATAGGTGGGTGGAAAGTAAGAGAGAGTTGATTTTTCCACCCTTGACCCGAGGTGGAAGCTAGATTTCATTCACCGAACAGACGCATTTGGAAGACCATCTAGAAGGCCAAATCAGAGAGGGACATAGTAGATGAAAATGGATCTACGGCTGTCTTATAACCTCCTGTAAAATGTGGGACCATTTGGAGTTTTGGATTCAGAGATATGATCAAATTAGTGGGATGTTTTTCTGGGTAGCAGAATCTGGCCCAAAATTGTATCTCTAACTTGGGACGCCTTAATGACCACTATAGAGTCCGACTTAGCATTATCTCCTGAATAGGGATTTGTTTATAAGCATTTCGTCTATCATCCCACAAAATTTGGGATTCATTGGGCCTGAATTTTGGGTGCCACAGTCTCATAAGTGGGCTGGTGTCCAATCTGTCTTATCTAGAATTGCTTCCATTCATCTCCAAATATCTCCATCATCGTTTATGAATCATCAATTGATCCCTGAATAAAAAATGTTCACATTTAAGTGTAGATATAGTTCTCAAAATATCAAATTAAAATATTTATAATTACATTCCTTAGAATCAGATGACTCATTGGGCCTAAATTGGTGTATATTAGGCATGAAGTGCACAAATGATGAGAATGGATGTTCATAATGAAAAGGAACTAACTCAGGCCCATAAGATCAAAAATGAACATTTAATACCATTAAAATTTAATTAAAATATATGTTTTTATTGTATAATCACTATCCTCAAATTTTCATCAGAAATTATATATGTATTTCATAATTATATCTTGTATTTTCAGATCTTTTTCTTCTATTGGTTTTCCAACTTCTAAAATATGTTTTCATGGGTGATTTCTTCCTTAAAATACTTAGGAACATTTTCCCTCTACTTACTCATTGAAATTGATATAAAAAATTTATGTCAAATATATTATATCAACATTATCCTCTAATGGGATCTATAGGTGTTCTAATTTCAAAATAATATTTTAAAATGCAAAATTTTATTCCTTAAATTCTTCCTTGATCAATTAAATTATTTTATAAATTTTTAATTTTTTTCTTATATACTGATAAATCCATACAAGTTATAATATTTTAGAAAATTCTTTTTTCACTAATTACATAAAAATAAACTATTTTAAAAAAGTAAAAAAAAACCATCCTATGATAGTTTTGACCTTATGAACGTAAAAATTATTTTTTGTTCGCGAAACTATAATTCTATAATTTATAAATTTTGTTTTTAATGGAAATAAACAATATATTGACTATTATTTTTATTGAAAATTTATTTTTATAGGTATTATTGATATTTTTTCATATCGAATTCCAATTTAATGAATGTTAATATTTTATTACAAATATAAAAACATTTTAACAGTGTTTAATTAAATTTATTAGGTTAAAATTTAAAACATATTAAAAACTTATTTTAAAAAGAATAACAATATTTAATATTAAATAATACTAATTATTTATCTTCTAAAAGTATGAAATTTTAGTTGGGTAATACCTTTTTATTTAGTAGTGGTTTTATTATTATTATAATTTTATTAATAATATTAATCTAATATATCATAGATCATTTTAGTTTTGTGTCGCCTATGGTGAATGTTATTAAAAATAGTATTTTTTAAGGAAAATTAATCCTAAAATCTCATCCCATTAAATTATATCACACCATTAGATAAATTACATGCTCATAATTTTAATTATCATTAACTAATGATAAAAAAGTTTAGGTATCCATAATAATATCAATATATATTTTCTAATATGTTATCAACTTCACAATCTTAGATACCAGGAGACACATTATTTCCCACATAGTAAAAATGTATGTATATTTTAAATTATCTCAATAATTTGTATGAAATATGATTCCTTATATGGTTATAGGAGTTTATAGGGACAATATTTTCCCAAATTAATTTCCATGATTCTATTTCCAACCAAATACTATAACCAAAATGGTTATGATGATATCCAATAAATGAAATTTAAATGATTATATAAATAAAAAAACTCAATTACATGATGTATTCTCCTATAAAACCCTTTTCATGGCCGATAACACTTTTAGTTCAATATAGTTTTATTTAATTTATGTTCTCTTGTATTTCTTAATCAAGATTTAGAAATAATTGTACCCAAATTATCATGATTTTTCTTAAAAAACACTAAACTTGAAAATCATAGAAATATATGCTCTTAAAATTTCAACATATAGTTCACCCATAAAAGTACATTCCAATTAATATATACCATAACCAATGAATCTATACGTTTTAATATAAATTATTCATTTTATATTAGATTATGTAACCTAAATATATTCAAATTCTTCATAATGGTTCATAATAACCATGTCAATTTACAAAGAATATCCCCTTTAGCGTCAAACGAGATGTGTTGTTAAGAATATTTATTATGAAATAAGTGAATATCATGTTAATACCCAATAATAAATTTTATGATTATTTAAACTAGGAATATCTATACACTATATTTCATCTACTTATTTTATCCAAAAAGGGATTTTATTTCTTATAAACCAAAAACTCTTTACTCTATCAAATGTTTAGTACATTATTCTAAACTTATAAGTACTAAAAATGTTTTAGCTAAATATGCCTCAACTTAATCCCTAAATATTACTAAAATAATCCTAAATAATAACTAAAACTTGTTCTAATACCAACCTAGGTTCTTAGACCCACACACATGGATTTGGTTCTAAAAACACCTTCTTCAAATAATGGGTTTGATACAAGATGAGGTGGCCGTTGCTAAGCATATTTTTTATTTTACCAAATTTTTATAAGTTAAATATTACATATCAAAATAACTAAAACATACCAACAAATGATAGTTTATTCTTTCTGAGGATAATATAAATAAATAACATATTTTACTATACCTTTGAACATTAATCCATAATCGAAACGCACAAGACTCCATTACAGAATCCTCATAGATTATACTCATCTTCATAACCTAGGGAAATAAAACATAAGAAAAGTGTGGGCTCAAATTATCTATAATGGAAAACATGAAATCAATGGTGTGATCATAATGATAAGAGAAAATATGACCATGAGAGAAATATAATATTAAAATGAACATTGGACTATAATCTTTTTCCATAAGTCATGATAGAATGATTTATAGAATCAAATAAACAAACATCTACTATAGAATAAGGGAAGAAACATGAGATAATAAATATGTGTTGTGGGGAATAATAATATCAACATTACATAAAGATATGAAAAATTCTAGTAAGAAAATGTGGAATAATCATAAGAAAAAAAAATAATGTGAGAAAAGCCACCTACATGAAATTTATCTAAAAAAATTATAAAAGAATCTCCTCACATCACATTCACACAAAAAACTTGGAAACATTGTAATCCACCACATGTTCACACAAAAAACTTGTGAAAAAAGATACCTATATCATGTTCACACATAATTTTTTTTAAAAAAATCAATCTATATCACATTTACACAAAACACCAATGAAAATAGATACTTTCATCACATTTGGATAAAAAATAACACTTGAATATTTTAGAATATGTTTTTTCCTAAATGAATCCCAGGTCCGATAGCACGTTCTGCGCGCAACATGAAACAAAAATGAGGCACAACATACTTAATGAATATTATTAATAATATTTATAAGTAATAAAAACTTATCAAATTAAACAATTATAAATGCATGAAAATTTTGATTATGAAAACAAAATTTTTTAAAAGGATATTTTTGAATAAAGTAAATTTTAATTAATAAATTGTATTATTATTTAAAAAAATTATAAAAAAATTATAATTATAATTTTAAATAATTAAATTAGTTTTTAGATTAATCATGTCAAAATTAAATTAGGGTGAATTTTTTGGATTTATCTAAAATAATAGTTTTTTATGTGAATAGTGAAAATACAATTTTTACCAAAAATATAAAAGTTTACAAAACCTTTTTATTGATTAAATATTTATTTAAGGATTAAAATTATATATTTTAAAATATTATTTTAAACATTTAAAGCGAATATATGTTTATAACATAGCTAAAATTTCATTTTAATTTAAAAATAGTTTTCGGTGTTTTTTTAACTATATATTTTTATTATAAAATTAGGTTTTGGATTTATTTGAAAGAAAAAATCATTTATTTGTTTATTATAAAACTATATTTTGTAAATTAAGTTAATAAAATTTATATTTTTAAAATACACATAACTTTTATGCTCAAATACACATTTTTTAAAATTTCTTTTACATGTTATGTTTGTTTATTATAAAATATAGTATTCAAAAATTTAAAAATTTTATTTGATAAAATTATTTTCAAATTTTGAATCCTCATGTTAAAATTATTTAATAAGTTAATTTTTAATTTTGGTTCTTAAAATTAATTTCTAAGGTTGAAAATTTATCACCGAGGTAAAAGTAAATTATGGTAAATATTAAAGAAGTAAAAAATAAAACACCTTAAATAACACCAATATGTGTTCTAAATGAGTGGTGGAGATAATAATAGTCCTAATTACTTGCTATAATTCATATTTCACACATTTGTAACATTTTAACCTTGAATAGCAACATTCAATTATTGAGAATTAATGGGTACTTCCAAAATCACCCCTCTCTTCACTTATAAAATAGGAACACTTCCACCCCTTCTTGCCAAAACTATTACTTTGAATATCACTCTAAATGTAGAACATTTTTATATTCCTAGAATCCTCTCTCACTTATATAATAACCTGAACTCAATTATATAGTCCAATTCCTCTATTTCCAAGATATTTCAAAGACAAATATCATGTTCTTAATGTGAGTATTTCTTACTTCTTAGTATTTTATTCTAAATATTTCTATTCTAAAAATAGGTTATACACTATAATATAATTAAACCAATATTATTAATATACAAGGATGTTAATATATTAATTAATAGACCATTATTCATTCATTTCAATACTCTAAAAAAATAACATCGATCTTGCATACATGCAGACAATCACCACCATTAAGAGGTGGAGATCATTTTTCATCATCACCTATAATGGTTGGTAAAATTGATAGATTTGATTTTTTTTTTATAATTTCATAATTATAATTATTAAAAGATAGTTTATCATATACATTAATTTTATATCATTCTTCAAGAAAAAAATCATTAATCATCGGTACATATAGACTACCACATTGACAAACAACGAATTTCATTTTTCATCACCGCACTACTACGATGGATATATGAATGAATTTTAAAAATTAATATTATATTTATGAACATTTTAATCTTACACAATAGTTATGTTAACAATATATAAAAACATGTTCTTACTCGAAAAATCTTTATAACACGCTCTTGCTTGTGTTAGTTTATACCACATATAAAAATGACGTAATAATGCTTAAACCATGAAAGATTAAGAAATTTTATATAATAGTAATATATTTAATAATAATTAATTAAATTTTTATAAATGATTCCTGAAATGTGTTATTATTTAATAAATTTATTAGTATATCACCTTTTGATCATTAGACACAGTGGAATAAGTTCATCCAATTTTTTTTCCGTGAATTATATACATGACTTGAACATAATTAACTAGGGAATAATTAATAATTAAAAAAATATTATTATATCTTGAATAATATTTTAACAATGAAATTTTGGATTTATATAAAGAATAACACCACTATTATTAAAATAATACCAATCAACCAAGATTATACACACTCGATATCAAAAATAGAAAATAACTAACTAATATACATGTTGAGAATAATTTTAAATGATCATTAAAAAAGTTTAGATATATGAATAATTCTCATTAATAAGGTATTAAGAAGGTTATATTTATTATACAGGAGTTTGGAGAAAATTCGAGTAATAGATAATACAAGATAAGGGTATATTTGTATCAGATTTAATTCTAGGTTATGTATTTATTATTATTCACCATGATATATTTGATGTAAACCACCAAGATTTTATTATTTATTTTATTTAAGTAATATATTTGATAAAATTTGATATATTAAACTCTGAGTTTAAAAAAGCTATGATATGATACAAAAATATTATTATATAAATATGGCCATTATAATGTATCCATTGGTTTCGAAGGTATGAATAAGAATAACTATAATACGAAATACAAGTAAATTTTTTTAATTAATAAAATGTGTAAAAAATTATAGATTTATTATAAACTAGTTTGAAATGAAGATAAAATCTTTTGAGGGTAAAATATTTTTTTCATAAAACTATGTTTACATGTGAAATGTATTTTTATCTTATTATATTAAATTATTATCCCTTGATAAATGATTATACTGAAATAATTATATTATATATACAATTTAATTAATTAACTTTAATTTATTTTTATTTATTAGAGAAGTAATGAGAATAAAGTCGTTTTATGCATCAAAAACATCATTTATTCAAAAATCATTTTTATTACATGTTGTGAGGATATTATAAATAATTTCTTAAAAATTTCTAAATATTATTTAACCTAATTAATATAATTTTTGAAATCACCATTTAATTATAGTCTTAACTTTATTTTTTTTTATTTTTATGAAAGGATTAATTTTGTGTGAATAGTTACAAATAAAGATTTTTAGAAAAATACTAGTTTGTTTTCTTTAAAGAAGGCTATTTAAAGTAAAATTTTGTTTTGGATATAATCATATTGTCAAATAAGTATCCATTAATTATGAATAATCTAATTAACTATAAAATAGTTAGCATCATATTTAATTTTGTAATAATCTCATTTTTAGGTTTAAAAGCACATATTTCTAAAAATTGTCTTCCATTGTGTAGTATGTATTAATTTTAAAATTGATGTATACTAGTTCAAGAAATTTATTATCAAAAAATTTATTTCTTATTTGAAATTATTATATTCAAATTTTTTAAATAAGTACCTTTTATTTATGGTCACAATGAATAGAAACCTTGGTAAAAATGATATAACCACTGTAATGATTAAACAAGTAAAACATGGTTAAAACTGTGAAATAAGGCCTAACAATCTCCTAAAAACATTTATTTATTTTATTTAATGAGTTTTTTTTCTACCATAAAAATCCAAGATTTAGGAATTTGGTAATTTCATGCCTCTTTCCTTTGATTATATCCTTTATATTATTTTTAGTAAAGTATAATTACAAAAATATATCCCTCTTTCTTTTAATTCCTATTATATGTGATCATTGGGAAAAAAGATGTTATTAATAAATATAAAGTGATTAGTTTGAACATAAATATTTTATTTTTATGATATTAATTTATATTAAACTTTTAGGGATGCTATAATTATCTTTAATGCTTATGAAACACCGACACTATTCTTATTAAAGTAGTATAAAAGTCATAAAAAATTATTTTAAAAAGAGTAAAATTAATATATTTTATATTAATTGTGAGATTACACTAATTTCATAGTATTTATATAGTATAATTATTTTAAATGTTTTCATATTCAAATTCTATTGCTATTTTGATGTATTAGATATGTTGGTCGGAGTGGACACTCAAGAGGGGGGTGAATTGAGTTCCAATTAAAATTTCTGCTAAAAACGATTTCTATTAAAATCCCCCAATTTCAAAAACAAATTAAACTGTAGTGAATTTATACAGATTATAAAGCTTTAATTAGTTTCTCAAAGATTTATTAATTCTCAGTTGACTTAATCTTATGATTAAATTAACTTTTGAAACTAACTTACTGGTTTATAATAAATATAAACACTTGCGAGTTTAACTATCAAAGTAGCTTTGAAGATAAATTATATTTCAAAGTAATAGCAGCGGAATATGAAATAAATATGTACTGTATGGATATAAACTTTAACTAAAAACACAGAGGAGTTAACCAAGAGGTTCGATCTCAAGCCTAGACTTAGTCCTCTCAAAAGTTTATATAAAGATGATCTACACCCTGGATCGGGGTTCAACAGTTTACAACTGTCCAGGTCCAAGACCTCTACCACTGTTATTCGTGGGAAACAAAACAACAGCAACCAGCTGTCCAGGTCACACACGACCTCTACCACTGTCCACAGTGGGAAAATGAACGAAAACATAGTGAGTTAGGGTTTACAAATCCTCCAGTTAAGGTTCCGGAGACAGTGTGTGTGTAAAATACAATAGACAGCACACACTGTTCGTGATGTAAAAATGAATCACAGAGATAAAGATTTAGAGTTTAGAAATGGCTCTAGTGATCTTCGTGCAGCTCTTGACTCCTTTTGTTGATTAGAATTTGTTCTGAGTCTTCTTCTGGTTTTTGTCTGGAAAACAGAGTATCATGTGTTTCCTTGACTTCCAGGTTCAGCTTGCTTATTGGCTCAAAGAATGAAGAGTTTTGTGTAGTTCTTCTTTAGCATAGATTTCTCGATGCATGCTCTATATTCTGGAGGCTGGTAGTAGTAGTATCATGATTGCAAGTTCTCCAGTTGTTCTTCGCACGTTTTGAGCTTGATCGCAAGTGTGTTCTGTGTGCTCGATCTCTTCTTTATAGTGTCTCTCTCACTTCATTTTTATACATACACGATGTCCTCTTTTATGCCCCTTTGTTTTTGTTTTTCTGAGAAGAAGGAATGATTATGATTTTTGATCGTACTTGGTACGATTTCCTGAAATGGCAACACAAATCATTTAATAACATTAAATGCATCAAAAGTAACAAATGTAACCATTAGTATAATAAACAAATAGTGTCGAGGATATAGGATTTGACTCCGCAGTTCATTATAGGTAGCCGTTTGTTTGTAGACGTGTACTGTTGACTCGGTGTAGGATCTTCCATCGGTAGCTCTTCAAACTCTTATCGGTGGCTCTTATCGGTAGCTCTTATCGGTAGCTCTTATCGGTAGATCTCTATCAATCGATAGCTCTGTGCATCGGTAGCTCTCTTATCGGTAGCTCTGGCTATTGGTAGCTCTGGCTATCGGTAGCTCTGGATATCGGTAGCTCTTCAAACTCTTAGCAAACCACATCTAATTGACTTAGAATTGTTTCAAAACTTGTATAAACAAGGATAATCGAGATTAACATAAATCAGAAATTATTTAAACATTATTATTAACTGGATCACTGATTTTAAAGAATTAAAGTGTAGATCAACAGTAATTGAGAATATCATAAAATATGTACACATAATAGGGATTATCAAAACATATAAATACACGATTGGGATTATCAAACCAGGTGAGGTCAACAATCTCCCCCTTTTTGATAATCACAACTTATGATATCACCAAAAAAAGTGAGAAAATAGTATAAGAGAATATAACATTTATATGCTAATTTCTCAAAGAAATCAGTATCAGAGGAAGTGAGGAAATATTAATAGAATGAGAGAGATCCAAAATTATCATAGTTAGTATTAAATACAATAGTATCAGAGATATGCTTTGAAATAATTGGTACCAAAGAAGGAAATGTAAGAAATAGTATCAAAGGCTCAAATTTCTCCCCTTTGATATTTCTCCCCCTCTCTTTATATGTTCTCCCCCTTTCTTCCCCTTTCTTTATATTTTTCTCCCCCTTTCTGATAATCAAAAAGTGGGAAAGCAGACATAGAAAACTGATAAACAGAGATAGTGTAAAGAAAAGAATTTGTATTAGACCAGACAAAACTTACATAAACAGAATAGAAAAGAAAAAAAATTCCTATCAAACAGCCTGGCCACTTTAGCAATCCTGATCTTCAACATGAGATTTTCCTTTTGGATCAGAAGAGGAGGCAGGTGGTGAGGATGTGGCTGAGGGATTTGGAATCCCAAAAATGATCACAGGAGGCTGAGCCACTGATACAGTGCCTGGCCTGTATTGGGACGTTTGTTGAGTGATCATAGGTGTGAGGCTTCGGATGGCCTGAGCAGGAGTCATCTGGACTGGAGACTCAGTAGAGGTAGAGGAAGGCAAGGCAGGAGGGACAATAACTGGTCTGGCATCAACATGCAAAAAGGGAAGCAACAAATTTCTGAAATCCATAATGATTCCTCCTCTTTCCATAGCAGATATAAAATCATCTTTATTCTCCATGAATTTTTCTAAGGCAGGAGTCAGCTGCCTTAGCTTGCTCACTTGTTCTCGGAAGGCTTGAGTTACAGGGGGTAACTTCACGTTTTCCAACATCAGCTTGAAATGATGGTTGAGTTGTTGCTTGGTAAAAATCCTTTGGAAATAATAATACACCTTGTTCTTGATTTCCTCCTGAGAGGCAGAGGCCTCTTTCATATGGTCGTGGATGATTTTCACTATTTCCCTGACTGAATCTTTTGTAGAGATCACTACTCGGCTTAGATCCGATGAGTCCACAGAGCCACTGGTTGAAATAGAACCAAGCTCCTCCTTCATCATAGGTCGGAATTGATTCAAATCAAAGGCAGGTTTTGAAGCTAGAGGACCAACTGAGAAAGATACAGTTTCTTTGAAACTTTTGGTCAAACCACTAATCAGAGTTTGCAGTTGAGAGTCCGGATTTTTAACATGATCCTTTATAAAAGATTTGAAATCTTCAAATACTGAGACCATTTGGCTTACAACACTTTTCACATAGGCTAAATCCTTATCAGCTTGAGGCTTTGAGCTCATGTAAGAATCTAAGGCAGTAACAGACTTCTGTAAGGCTTCAAGATCTACTTCTATTCTAGAAGATTGGGTCTGGCACTCTTTGACTGCTTCCATCAGCTCACCCATAAAAGTTTACAGATTGAAACCAAGAGAAAGCTCAAAATATTGTTCTAACAACTTCATTTCTTCACTAAAACAGTGCTTCATCTCAGCAACTGAGGCACTGAAGGATTCTTTCAGCTCATTCTTTAGGGATTCGAGATCAGACTTTGTAACAAAATCAGTAGGACCAACAGTAGTAGATACTCTTGCAGAAGCTAAACTGACTACAGAATCATTCATGACTGATTGAATCGAGGATACTAAACAAGATTCCATTGTCTTTACTTCTTCTACAAAACTGACTTTGAGATTTTCTTTCAGCACATCTAAATCATGTACTCAGACCACATCATCAGGTAATAACTCAGAATTGATGTCATAGCTGATCTTTGGTCTATTCAATGATACTTCATTATCCGAATTAGGATAATCCAGACCACAGACTATAAAACCTGGGTCTTCTACCCAGTCTTCCACCTCAACAGTCTCTGCAACATTTCCAAGATTGGAATGATGATCCCCCTCAATGGGTGAATTCTTATGTACAACAGCTACATTCTCTTCTGGTCTTTCTTCATCAGAATCTTCCACAACAACTTCCATCTCAGCAGCAGTAAGGAGATTTTCTGAAAAAGGTACATCTTCTTCTCTTTCTTTTTCTACTTCATCAGTAGGCACAACTGAGTTTCCAATCAATGGACTCAGACTCATCCTAGCAGAATCAGACGATTCAGATACATTCTATTTTTCTCCTTCTTGCTGAGGAACTGGCTGGTCTTCCTCATGAGTAGATAACACTTCCTCTACTTTTCCTTTTCTTGAGTATACAAACTCAATATCAAGACTTGGGGGAAAGCCTAGATCTCCTCCAATATCCATAGTAGTTTCTTCCTCTTCTTCTTCTTCTTCTTCTTCTTCTTCTGACTCATCACTGTACTCGGGTTCCTCTTCATCAGGTCCTAAACCTGGATCTCTTTTATCCTTTAGCCTTGAAGGATAATCCACAGGATTAAATTTATCATACACCTTCTGGTCATCACTGACCCATTCTCCTTTCCATGGGTTCCAATTGATTTTCATGTACTTACAAACTGTAGTAGTGATACAGAAGTTATTCTTAACTACAACTGTCTCATCTTGAGACTCAGCTATCCCTTTCACTTTTATCATTACGGAGATCATTTTGGCAAAGAATAAAGAATTAGTCTTTGATTTCGGCCTAATAATGTCTTCCATTTGACTCAACAACAGTCTGCACAGATTAACTTTCACACCATGTCTTAACAGATGTAGAAGATAAATATCTTGATATCTCAGATTAGAAAAATCTCCTCTCCTCGGTATCAAAACATGTTGAACAAATTTGAAAAGTAATCTGTTCTCTCTATCCAATTCAGTAGCAACCACTTGCCTTTGACTTCTATTACCCATTAGTTATTTTAATGCAGTCTCATAGTGAAAGATGTTACTGGTATGTGGAATTGCCCTTGAGAGATACCTGGATACACCTTCATGTGGGACTTTTAAAGATTCAGCCCACTCTACTGAAGAAAACAACATTTTTTTTCCATTTAAAAAAGAACTTACCCGATTCTCATTCTCAGACTTCTCGAAGCTTACGAATTCGTAGAACTGTTTCACTAAATTCGGGTAGTAGGTACCATTGTTATTTGAAAAACAATCTACCCATCTCTGATCTTCCATAATTGCAGGCACCAACGACATGCTTGGTAGCAGCCAATCTACGCATAGCTCCTTTTCAATCACAATATCTCTATTCTGCAAATGAGGGTTTACTGGTCGCTTTCCCGACCTAGTTCTGACATTACTTCCACTAGCTTCTTACTGCACTTTCTACTTCTTTGTTTTAGGCTCTACACTGTCATCTCTGCAGGTAGGAATCTTGGTTTTTGCCATCGCGGATTTAGGGTTCTCAGTCGAATAGGGAGCTAAGATTCAAAGGTGAAAGGTTTTGGGTCCTGTGGAGTGAGAAGCGGTCTAGGATTAGTTTTATCATGTAGGAATCATAAATAAATGAATAAAGTAAAATAAAATAAAAATAAAACGATTCATATTCTTGGCGGCAGACAGAAGTTTTAAAACATTGCATCGGTGAGAATTGATCATCGGTGAGAATTTCAACATCGGTGCGAATTTCAACATCGGTGAGAATTTCAACATCAGTGAGAATTTCAACATCGGTGAGAATTTCAACATCGGTGAGAATTTCAACATCGGTGAGAATTTCAACATCGGTGAGAATTTCAGCATCGGTGAGAATTTCAACATCGGTGAGAATTTCAGCATCGGTGAGAATTTCAACATCGGTGAGAATTTCAACATTGGTGAGAATTTCAACATCGGTGAGAATTTCAACATCGGTGAGAATTTCAACATCGGTGAGAATTTCAACATCGGTGAGAATTAAACATCGGTGAGAATTTCAACATCGGTGAGAATTTCAACATCGGTGAGAATTTCAACATCGGTGAGAATTAAACATCCCCAGCTCATGCCTAATGTAAATTAACCTATCATAACTTAAAGGTTTAGTGAAAATATCGTCCAATTGATGTTCAGTGCCAATAAATTCCAGAGTAATATCACCTTTTTGATAATGATCTCTCAGAAAATGGTGTCTTACATCTATGTGTTTGGTTCTAGAGTGAGATACATGGTTCTTAGATATGTTTATTGCACTAGTGTTGTCACAGTTGATTGAAACATGTTTAAACTCAAATCCATAGTCCAATAAAGTGTGTTTCATCCACAGAATTTGTGCACAACAACTACCAGCAGCTATATACTCTGCTTCGGCAGTAGACAATGCAACCGAGTTCTATTTCTTACTACACCATGACACTAGGGATCTTCCAAGTAAATGACATGTTCCAGATGTGCTCTTCCTTTCTAACTTACATCCAGAAAATTCAACATCTGAATAGCTAGTGAGGTCAAATGATTATCCTTTTGGATAAAACAAACCTAAATTTATAGTATGCTTAAGATATTTAAAAATCCTTTTAACATCCAGTAAGTGTGATTCTTTAATATTAGCTTGAAATCTAGCACACATACATACACTGAACATAATGTCTGGTTGACTAGCAGTAAGATAAAGTAAGCTCCCAATCATACCTCTGTAATTGGTTTGATCCACTGGTTTCCCAGCTTCATCTGTATCCAACTTACAGGTAGTACTCATAGGTGTATCATTTTCCTTAATACTATCCAATCCAAAACATTTTAAAAGATCTTTTGTATATTTACTTTGATTTAGAATAATTCCATCTCTAGTTTGAAAAATTTGAAAACCAAGAAAATACTTAAGCTCTCCCATTAAGCTCATTTCAAATTCATTTTCCATATTTTTTGAAAAATCAGTACATAGAGAGTGTTTAGAAGATCCAAATATAATATCATCAACATAGATTTGTACAAATAAAACATCTTTAGAAATTCTTTTAATAAAAAGAGTTGGATCAGCAATCCCTTTAGTAAAACCTTTTGAAAAAAGAAAATTGCTGAGTCTATCATACCAAGCTCTTGGAGCTTGTTTTAAACCATATAAAGCTTTAGAAAGTTTAAAAACTTGATTTGGAAAATGAGGGTTTGTAAATCAAGGTGGTTGTTCCAAAAAAACATCTTCAATTATAAAACCATTTAGAAATTCACTTTTGACATCCATTTGATATAACTTGAAATTCAGATGTGATGCATATGCAAGTAAAATCCTAATAGCTTCTAGTCGAGCTACAGGTGCAAAAGTTTCTCCATAGTCTATACCCTCTTCTTGACTATATCCCTGTGCAACTATTCTATCATTGTTTCTAACTATGTTTCCTGATTCATCAACTTTATTTCTAAAAACCCATTTTGTGCCTATTGTCAGGGTGTCCTTGGGTCTGTCAACTAATTCCCAGACTTTGTTTCTTTCAAATTGATTCAACTCTTCTTGCATGGCTATTACCCAGAATTCATCATTGATAGCATCATTGATATTTTTGGGTTCTAGCTGTGAAAAAAAAGCTTGATGTTCAACCTGGTTCCTTAGAGAAGCTCTATTTTATGTTCCTCTATCAAGATTACCGACAACAGCATTTAAAGGATGATTCTTTAGAATCTTAGTCGATTTGGTAAAGGTTGGACTAGAAACTTAAGGTTCATCTATAGGTTTGGGTTCAACAGAAGCAGATTCTGGAAAAGTCTAGAACTGGATGTTTTTATAACAGGTTCTTTAGATTTATCATTAAGGTCCAGAATAGGAAAATCTTCTTCAAGATTATCAAGAGGGGTTTTAGGCTCATGTGGATCAGTTTCATCGAATTTGATGTGAACAGATTCTTCCACACACATGGTTTTCTTATTGAAAACTCGATAAGCTTTACTTGAAATAGAGTAACCCAGAAAAATTACTTCATCGCTTTTGGGAGAAAACTTATCTAGATTATCTTTAGTATTAAGTATAAAGACTTTGCAACCAAAAACTCTGAAGTAATTAACCTTAGGCTTTCTATTTTTCCAAAACTCATAAGGGGCTTTCTTAAGAACAGGTCTGATCAAGACTCTATTGATAACATAACAAGCTGTATTAACACCTTCAGCCCAAAAGTAAATAGGCAGTTCATATTCATTGAGCATGGTTCTAGCTATTTCTTGAAGGGTTCGGTTTCTCCTTTCTGCTACACCATTTTGTTGGGGTGTCCTAGGGGCAGAGAAATTGTGACTATAGCCATTGTGTGAGCAGTAAGATTCAAACTCATGATTTTCAAACTCACGACCATGATCACTTCTTAGGGTTTTAATCTTAAGTCCACTAAGGTTCTCTACAGACTTGGAATATTTAATAAATTAAGGAAAAGCTTCAATTTTGTGAGCTAGAAAGTATAACCAAGTATATCTAGAAAAGTCATCTACAAGGACATAGACATAATGCTTCCCATTTAAACTAGAAACTCTTGATGGTCCAAACAAATCCATGTGAACCAACTCAAGTGGTTGAGAAGTTGACACTTCTTTATTTGATTTAAAAGAAACATTGTGTTGTTTTCCCTTTTGACAGGGATTACACACTTTGTCATTTGGGAATTCTAACTTAGGTAAGTCTCTAACTAAGTTTTTCCTAGCCAGTTTTCTAAGTGAGTGAATGCTGCAGTGTCCTAATCTTCTGTTCCATAGCCAAGATTCTTTATGAAAAACATTCAAACAAGAAATATTTTGTTTGGCTAAAGAATTTAAATCAACAGCATAAACATTTTCATTCTTTAGAGTAGAAAATACTAAAGAATTTTTGGAGTTAAAAACATCACAAAAATCATTTTCAAACTTGACATTGAAACCATTGTCACATAATTGAGATATGCTAAGCAAGTTATATTTAAGTCCATCAACGAATAAAACTTTAGAAATTAATACTGAGTCAGTGTTACCAATCTGGCCTAGGCCGATGATTTTTCCCTTAGAGTTGTCACCAAAGGTGACATGACCTCCATCAACCTTTATTAAGCTCTTGAAGCAAGAATAATCTCCAGACATGTGTCTTGAGAACCCACTGTCTAAATACCATATCTTCTTGTGACAACTCTTCAAGCAGGTCTCCTATAAAACAGATTTAAATAGGAAATGACTTTGGTACCCAGATTTTCTTGGGTCCAGATAGGTTAGCAATCAGGGCTTTAGGTACCCAGATTTGTTTTATGGGTCCCATAAAATTAACAGAAACAACATATTTTGAAAGATAAACATTATTTGGTCTATAACCATGTGAATAACCAGTTGAAACATACAGATTTCCAAAACTGGAACTAGCAGAATTTTTTTCAGACTTAGGAATAAATCGGGTTCTAGTGAACTGTCTCTGTCCAGGTTGGTATCCCAAACCAGTAGCATATCTAGGTGCAACATGCTTTCCTAGAATTTGAGTTAAAGCATCCTTTCCATTTGTGAATTTTTCTAAGTCATTTTTGAGCTGCTCATTTGACAGTTTCAGTTCTGTATTTTCTTTTAGTAGTTGAGAATTCTTTTCCTTTTCTATATCAAGATCAGATTTATTCTTAACACTTAAAGCATAATGTTTCTTTAAACCTTTGTATTTTTCTTTAAGCTCATTACAGGTTTCTTCCAACATATCACAGTACTCAAATAGTTCAGATTTTGACATGTTTTCCGAATTAGAATCATCTCCAGAATAATATGAATTTAAAATAGGAGTGTGAGATGTTACCTCAGAAGTATTTGTCATGAAACACATGTTGGCTCGATTTCTTTCAGAGTCCGAAGATTCGGCTTCACTAGTGCTGTCTTGTGAAGCACTCCAGGTAGCCTTCATGGCTTTCTTGTACTTCTTGTATTTGTAATCATATTTCTTTTTGAATTTTAACTTTGTACAGTCTGCTTTGATATGTCCTTTTCGCTTGCATTCGTAGCAGATAACTTCATTAGTCCTGTTAGCCTTCTTCCAATCCTTTTTCCATTTGCCTTGTTGATTATACTTTCCTTTGTAATTTGTTTTCCTACAGAATTTCTTTTTCCTATAAAACTTCTTGAATCTCCGGGCTATTTGAGCCATCTCGGCATCACTGTCAGATTCTGAATTTTCACTCGTTGAACTCTCAGTCTCCATTTGTAGTTTATCCTTGTCTTTACTCTTCAAGGTAGTAGTTTTAAACGCTAAAGATTTTCTTTTGGGTTCCTCATATTCTTCTTTATTTACCTTAATCTCTTCTTCATACATCATCAGCTTACTAATTAACTCCATGACAAGAAGTGCTCCAATGTCACAGGATTCTCTAATTGAAACGGATGTACCTCTCCATCTATCTAGCAAACATCTCAGTATTCTCATAATTTGTTCTTTTGAAGGAACAATATTTCCGAGTGAGCTCATTGTGTTTACTATCTCATTGAACCTGAGATACATGTCAGAAATAGGTTCATCAGGCTTCATTTTGAAATTATCATATTTAATATTATAAGTGTTTAATCTCATTTCTTTAACATTATTTGTTCCTTCGTGAGAAACAACCAAGGTATCCCAAATTTCAAAAGCAGTTTTACATGAAGAAATTCTATTAAATTCTTCATCTCCTAAAGCACATTACAGAGCATTAATAGATTTACAATTATTATTGTAAGCAGTCTTTGTAGGTTCATCCCAAGTAGATCTATCAGTAGTGGGAACTTTATATTCAGATTCTATGGCAGTCCAAATATCAAAACTCATGCTTTCCAAATGGATTTTCATTTTTAGCTTCCACTGAGCATAGTTATTTCCATTAAATAAAGGTGGCCGGTTAGTAGCAGCACCCTCTAGTCTATTATCCATGATATCACAAAAAGAATTTTAAAGAGATAAAAATTTAGAAATAACAGAAATTTTAAGAACTTTAAAATACAATTAAAATCACAGTTGAAAACAGAGTAATATAGAAAATATTTTCCAACCTCTGATACCAAATGTTGGTCGGAGTGGACACTCAAGAGGGGGGTGAATTGAGTTCCAATTAAAATTTCTGCTAAAAAAATTTCTTTTAAAATCCCCCAATTTCAAAAACAAATTAAACTGTAGTGAATTTATAGAGATTATAAAGCTTCAATTAGTTTCTCAAAGATTGATTAATTATCAGTTGACTTAATCTTATGATTAAATTAACTTTTGAAACTAAATTACTGGTTTATAATAAATATAAACACTTGCGAGTTTAACTATCAAAGTAGTTTTGAAGATAAATTATATTTCAAAGTAATAGCAGCAGAATATGAAATAAATATGTACTGTATGGATATAAAATTTAACTAAAAACACAGAGGAGTTAACCAAGAGGTTCGGTCTCAAGCCGAGACTTAGTCCTCTCAAAAGTTTATATAAAGATGATCCACACCCTGGATCGGGGTTCAACAGTTTACAACTGTCCAGGTCCAAGACCTCTACCAATGTTATTAGTGGGAAACAAAACAACAGCAACCAGCTGTCCAGGTCACATACGACCTCTACCACTGTCCATAGTGGGAAAATGAACGAAAACATAGTGAGTGAGGGTTTACAAATCCTCCAGTTAAGGTTCAGGAGACAGTGTGTGTGTAAAATACAACAGACAGCACACACTGCTCGTAATGTAAAAATGAATCACAGAGATAAAGATTTAGAGTTTAGAAATGTCTCTAGTGATCTTCGTGCAGCTCTTGACTCCTTTTGTTGATTAGAATTAGTTCTGAGTCTTCTTCTGGTTTTTGTCTGGAAAACAGAGTATCATGTGTTTCCTTGAATTCCAGGTTCAGCTTTCTTATCGGCTCAAAGAATGAAGAGTTTTGTGTAGTTCTTCTTTAGCATAGATTGCTCGATGCATGCTCTATGTTCTGGAGGCTGGTAGTAGTAGTATCGTGAGTGCAAGTTCTCCAGTTGTTCTTCTCACGTTTTGAGCTTGATCGAAAGTGTGTTTTGTGTGCTCGATCTCTTCTTTCTAGTGTCTCTCTCACTTCCTTTTTATACATACACGATGTCCTCTTTTATACCCCTTTCTTTTTGTTTTTCTGAGAAGAAGGAATGATTATTCTTTTTGATCGTACTTGGTACGGTTTCCTGAAATGGCAACACAAATCATTTAATAACATTAAATACATCAAAAGTAACAAATGTAACCGTTAGTATAATAAACAAATAGTGTCGAGGATATAGGATTTGACTCTGTAGTTCATTATAGGTAGCCGTTTGTTTGTAGACGTGTACTGTTGACTCGGTGTAGGATCTTCCACCGGTAGCTCTTCAAACTCTTATCGGTTACTCTTATCGGTAGCTCTTATCGGTAGCTCTTATCGGTAGCTCTCTATCCATCGGTAGCTCTGTGCATCGGTAGCTGTCTTATCGGTAGCTCTGGCTATCGGTAGCTCTGGCTATCGGTAGCTCTGGATATCGGTAGCTCTGGCTATCGGTAGCTCTGGCTATCGGTAGCTCTGGCTATCGGTAGCTCTGGCTATCGGTAGCTCTTCAAACTCTTAGCAAACCACATCTAATTGACTTAGAATTGTTTCAAAGCTTGTATAAACAAGGATAATCAAGATTAACATAAATCAGAAATTATTTAAACATTATTATTAACTGGATCACTAATTTGAAAGAATTAAAGTGTAGATCAACAGTAATTGAGAATATCATAAAATATGAACACATAATTGGGATTATCAAAACATATAAATACACGATTGGGATTATCAAACCAGGTGAGGTCAACAAGATATATAATTAAATGAATAGTCTAAAAATGACTTTAATGGTACTTTATGATAAAAGATATTTTATTAAATGATTTAAAAACAAAAAAACATAAAGAAGAAAAGTGAGATTAAAAATGGTTGAACATGTCATCGATGGAACATTTTTGATCCAGTTTACAGATTAAAATTAAATTTATAACCCATAAAGTGTTAAAAAGGTGTTACCGTGTTTGGAGTTAAAAATGGTTAATAAGGGGGTTAAACAAAAGGATAATATTTAAAATGTGATAGAAAGATGTCTAAATTTTATTATTTGAAGGTATTTAATCCTTATCATGAACTAAATTTGATATTATGTCCATTTCATTCCACTTTAGAAGATTATGATATTCATAATATTTTAAAGCTCTTAATATTTATAATCATGCCACTCCCCTCACTTATAAAAGGGAAACCTTTATCCTATCTTTCTCACACCCTTTGAGGAATTTATCTCAAACAATATATAAAAAAAATCCTTTCTCTACTATTCAATCAAAATTTGTTCTTCCCTGATCCGTAAACCTAGTCACTTAGCCACATGGGTCTCCCTATAATATCCTAGTGTCTTTCCCAGCACACCAAAGACTATTACCCACCAAGGCCGCTTATAAAATGAATGAATATCCCAACATAATAACACAAGTTATTTAAGTGTATTTTTTTCTCACTTGAAAAACCCTAAGAAATATCCTAGAGACACCAATCCCAATCACTACTCCAAGGAACACATGCTTATCTATAGATTTCTAATCATGTAGGCACCTAAAATGAAAGGTGAGCATTGTTGAAATGGCTCATAACATTTATCCTTTTATGTCCCACTTTTCTAGGGGTGTTACACTCTCTACACATTTAAAGCACAATACCCTTATGGTGGACCACATGTCTCAAGCCCAGTTAGTGCCTCTACACTTCATACCAGGTATTGGTTCCAATACCATTTTTCACAATCCATCCTTCCCCTATACATGAACCTAGTCACTTGACCCCATGGGTGTCCCTATAATACCTTAGTTTCCTTCCTAGCACACAATAGGCTATTACCCACCAGGGTCGCTTATCATAAAAACAAGTTTCCCCACAAGACAACACATATTATTTTAGTGTGTTCCCCCCACACTCTCTCTATCTATCACACACACACACACACACACTTAACTATGGAATTCTAAAAAGGTATTATCTTGAAAATAAAGGCTCTCTTTTTTGACATGGGAAGTAATATTAAGCCTTTTAAGTCTCACTTTTCCTGGGGTGCTACACTCTACACCCCTTTAAGGAATAACTCCATTATTATGGAACCTAAGGCCCAATACCATATATTTACTCTATACTTTTGGATGAGAATTTAAGGTGATACCATTTTTTATAACCCATCCTTCCTTGGGTCATGAATTTGGTCACCTGACCCCATGGGTCTCTCTATAATACCTTGGTTGCGTTTCAAGCACACCACATACTATTATCCACTGGGGTCACTTATCAGACTAATGAATATACCCATAGGCCAATAAATGTTCTTTTATTATATTTTTACTCACTCATAGATGACTTGGGAAACTTCCAAGGAGGTCACCCATCCAGATCACTACTCTAGGAAAATCACACTTAACTATATAGTTCTAATGTGGTAGGCTCTTGAAAATAAAGGAGCACCTTGTTAACATGGGTAGTAACATTTAGCCTTTTAATTATCATTTTTCAAGAATTTACAGATACTCCCCATGACCAATTGGTTATAGTCTCATAAAAGGATCAAACTATAATGATAAATGTTTAAGAAAAAGGAGGTTTCCCAATGAAGTGATAAAACTCAAAATTGTGTTATTTAATTTTATTTCCTATTATAACACCTTCAATACTAAAATAACCATGTTGATATAATAAAATTTGTATCTAAACTACATGTATATGTTATTATTTCTATTTTTTAAATGCTTATATATCTTTATATCCATACAATGGGAAATGAAAACATCACTCATACATACGTGTGGACAACCACCTCCACGAAACGATGCATTCTATTTTTCTTCACCACCGCAAAAGGAAATTTTTATAATGTATTTAATAAATAAATTTGAAATTAAAGACATTATTAATATTATTTAAAGATAATATATTTATTATCTTTTTACCCATTAAACTGTTAAAAAATGGGAACGCCACTCCTACGTACGTGTGGACTGACACCTCTTCGAAATGTTGTGCTTAATTTTTCATATCCTACTTTCATGGATGATTAAAAAATTAAATTAAATTAATTAAATTAATTATTATTTCATAATTAATATTTTATATATAATGGAACAATGAACCATTTATCTATGTTCAACCTACTAAATTTGTTTTTCAATTTGTTTCCTAACATCCCGAAAACATCCAACATGAACATAACTAATTTAATTTTAATATAAGGCATGAAAATAAATTAAAAAAAGGGATAATAATAAGGTAATATAATTTGAAAATTTTATTAAGATAGTATAAAATTAATATATGTTTATTATACATGATATAATATACTTATATGGTGAGTCATACTAGAGGTAAGGGGGTTCTTAAATCAATTTCCTTTTATTAAGTTATATCACTTCATCATTACCTATGTAATTCCAAGATTATTTATAAAATGAGATATTATTATTTTATATTATATTTCAATTTTAATATGGATTTATACATTATACATATAATGATATCATTTATTAAATTTCACTTCAATGATACGATCTTTGCAAGGGTTTCTAGTCTCAATTCCACTCCACTAAGACTTATGTTTTATTATGAACCAAATTTATTTTATATCTTGTATAGGATAATAATTTTAAATATTACATCATGAATTAATATTTATTCATGGAACATAATGTTTCAATTCATGATTTATATTTTATAAGTTTTGATTCAAATGTTATTAAATCCTAAATGGATTTTCCTTTAAAATATTGTTTTAATGTTTTCATTTCAAAATATTTCTTATCTATGTCCATGTTTATAAAATGTTTCAAGAATTTTGTTATTTAGGTTCTAGATATTGTTAATTGTGATTTTAGACTACTTTTTACCTTATTTAAAAATAGTTAAATAAAATTTATTCAATATTTCCCCCATAGAGATCACTTTTCAATTTTTAAAAAAGTGTGCCAGGAATGTTCTCTTTTAACGTATACTAAATGAACTGACATTAATTCCATCATGAAAATTATTTTATTTGAATCATAATTTATAAATTTCAATTTTTATATTTAAATAAATTTATTTTCTAAATATTCAGGAAATTTTAATTCAAAATGTTATCAAAAGATAAGAATATTTTACCCTAATATTCAAAGAATGGTTTGAATGTTCTTCAAAAATTATTTTAATCTATGTCAACATAATTTGATAAATATTATACTTTATTGTGGATATAAGATTATTATACCATCCACTATATTACTCTAGATTCATTTTGATCGTGATTTTTTATTTTTAATAGAGGAAAATACTGATATTCCTTATGCTAGTTTACAAATAGGGATATTTATATTGATTATATATCATATTGATTACTCCCCATTTCATTTGTTTATAAATTGGACATATTAATTGAGGTGAAGGGCTTATTATATCACTTATATGAATCAGTAGGTATCATGAGACAAATTAACTTGGTTATTTGATGTATTTCTATCCCATTATTTATTATGTCATAGCATGGGGCGTTGATGGTTTGTTTAAGATTACTTGGCATAAGGCCTTGATGATATGATTATAATTTATCAAATAATTCCTTTCATAATTATGAAATAATTTATTTTTATACATGTGATTATTTATATTATATATATATATATTAACCTTTTATGATATTAGTTATATAGAATATTTGATTATTGTCTATATCCTATATATTATTCATTCTTTATTTATTATATTATTTCTTTTTTTGTATATCCCACCTTACTAAGATTATAAGCTCACACATTATTTTGTTTAACTTTTACTAGGATTAAAATAAGGGATCTATGAATTACTAGGGGGACATACTAGAAGAAATAACAATATTCTATAAAGATTATTTATTTTGAATGAAACATGAGTTTTAATATAAAAATCAGGTTTTTGTGAAATAAATGAAAATTTAGTGGAAGTGTCCACTTTGTATTCCAAGGGTTTTATATGTAATATTATTTCCTAATTTTTTGAAACTATAGACTAAAAATATGATCAAAATGTAATAAAGTGAATCCCTTGGTATAAATCAGGTAATTATGGGATGTTTAAGTTACTTGGATTTATAGTTGGTATTAAAGGAAAGGTTTAAATAACATTAGTGGTTAGTAAACATTAGATGAAGATATTTTAAGAGTTATATATAACATTATGAGTTAATTATTCTAATGTTGGTTATAAGTTTAAATGAATAAATACCCATTTTTAGGTTTTATGTGATGGGTGTTTAAGACAATTAAGGATGTTTTGGATGACATTTATGGAAAAAAACCCTTGGGTTTAGAATGTGTTTTAGTAAAAAATATTATTTTAGGAATAATTTTTTTTAAAATATTATATTGATAAACTTTTTAGTTATTATGATTTTTGATTTTATCAATAATTAGGGAAAATGGTTATTACATTTTGGGAACATATGTTTTATCATATAAATTTCCATGGGATTGAAAAGCTAATTCGTGACTAAATGAATAATGTTATTTTTGAAGAAGTTCACTATATTACGAACATTACATGATTATATTAAATGGATATTTTTCTAATATTGGATTTTATTTGAAGAATAAAGGATGCATTATCTTTTGCAATAATAAATTATTTTAAAACAGATTTATGGAGAATTAAATTATTTATGGGAAATATTAGCATATATTGGAGATTATGTGATTATGGAATATTAAATTTTAGTATGTAACTATAGGAGTTATTAATTTTTTTAGATAAATGTTAAAATAAACTTTGAGAAATATGTGACCAAATATTTTTGACTTTTGTATTTTTCAAATTTTTTAGGAATAATTTAAAGAGTTTACAGGATAGTTACTTGCAAAATAATTTAAGTTGAATTTTATGAATTATTAGATAGTATTTTTAGATTAATTTAGTGCTTCATAATTTGAAGGTTTATTCATATTATATATTATCTTAAATTTCATTAAAGATTTTTATTTTTTGGATAGAAGTAGGAGAAATAATTTATCAGCATTCTTATGGATCATAAGATACAGTTAATATTAATTTTCATACATCAGGAATGAAAAAAATAATCAATTAGAATATTGGTTGATGTAAAAGTGGAAAAAATATGAATGTATAACCAAATGACGAAATTGTGATTATATAATGTAAACAAATAAAGCACTATATTTTATCCCATTCCCTATCTTAATGGTAAAAGAATCCCTCAAATCTTGGAAAATGATCCTAAATAAAAAATAACATCCTTTTACCATCAACTCTGATTAATTATGGAGTTATTTATCTCTTATTTATAGATCATTTTTTTGTCATTAACATTCTCAATATCATGTTTTCTATCACTATATATTATTATTTATAAACTATTTTCTCGTCCAGGTCGATATTCTCACTTATCGCCAATGTTCTCCCTATTTAGGTAACTAATTATATATTATTATAGGTGAAATTCATATTTCAATTTTCCTATTATTAAAATAATGTTTTATTAACTCTTTTTATTTTTTGGGTTTTCTAAAAAAGTTTTTTTAATATTAAAATGTCTTTTTTCCATGGTCATATGTTTTGTCTTCCACTCTTTGAAGATGATTTGGAAAAAATATCTTAAACCATTTTATTGGACATGACATAAAATTACAGGGAAACAATTTCTGTAAGGGGGTTAGAGCGTAACACTATAAAATCCAGAGGTTTTAAATGAATACTATGTTAGATATAGTATAAAACACGCAACATCGAGCTTAAGAAAACAATAAATTATTAACATTTAAATGTTATAATCATTACCAAGAAATTAAATTAGAGGGTATTAATAGTATTAACCACATTATTAAATATATATAATATTCCAAATCAGTAAAAGCATGTTCATAAATTCTTATTAAAAACAAACTCTATTTTTTCAGTAAAGATGTTTTATGATTCAAAAATATATTTTCTTTAAAATGGTTTTTTATTATTTTTTGTGAGAAAATATTAAATTTAATTTCATGAAATTTTAGAAATTTTATTTTTTAAAAACCACAACTTTTTTAAATCATCATTTAAAAATTAACATAAGGTTAAATATTGGAATTGTTTTAAAATAATTGATTGTTTAGTGAATAATAAGGATACTAATTTTTCAAATACCTGCATTTACTTTCATTAATTAAAGTAATTTAAAAGTCCCATAATATTTTTGATTTGTTCATAAAATTATATATTATCCATTTTATAAATAATAATATAATTAATTACATGTTGGATATTTTTTCATGATTTTAATATAAGTGACATTTTATGCTTAAAAATCCATACTTATAAAAATTATTTTTCCTCTGTTTTAAGAATTTTTTGAAAACATTAATTTATTTCACTTATATAGATTTAATATTGAAAATTAATACCATATTTGGAACTATGATTTTTAAATTTGGTAAATATGCCCCTCTTATTTTTGGTTATTATGAATATTAACTAAGATATTTATTTATCACCACAATAAAGAAAAAATATGTAAAATAGAGTTAAAACAATGAGATATGTTCTCAAAAACAACCCCCATAATTCTATTTATTTAATTTTAATTTATTTAATTTTAATTTATTTATTAAACCCCCGACAAAAAAATTTAATATATATGTAACTTTTGTGCCATTTTACCTTAATAAATACATTTATATTTATCAAGTAAAGGAAACTGCAAAATGTCACTCTATTCGATTTAACATCTCTAAACATTTGTACATAAGGATAAGAAGAGGATAATATCTGTTAAACTATTTATTATAAATATTAAATAATTTATTTTAATTTTTATGGATGAAATAATTACCTTAAATTGTTAGACAATTCTGATAGAGTGCTTATGCAAGCACTAGATAAACAATATATATGATTTTAAAAACTATAATAGGTAATATTGTTTAGGTGAGTTATAGGGACCATTTATTTTTTCATATTGAATATAAAATAGTAGATATTTTTAAATGTTTTTAAATATAATTACATTTTTTTATTTCCATCTTTAATGTCAAATTAAATGAATAGTGTCAAAAATGACATTAATGATATTTTATTTTAAATAATGTTTTATTGAACTATTTATAAAACCTAAAATTATTAAAATATAAAATTTAGGAAGATAAATGGGTTAAAATAAAATACCTTGTACGTTTAAGATCTAATTTTCAACTTATAAGTAAAAATATTACCCTTTAATATTGAAAAAGTCATTACCACAATTTTGGTCAAAATTTGTTAACCAAGGGGTAAACTAATAGATAATGTTTAAATTGATATATAGACATATTTAAATTTTATTTTATGACTATATTAATACCATATAATAATTATATACAAATACATGTCATTTTGGAACTATTTCACATGACATAGACATATATTATGTTGTAATAATTCATGAATTTCCAAAAATACCCCTTCCCTCCTTTACAATTATACTCCCCTTATATCTTTTCATTACACCTCATTATGATATATATCTGGAAAAAACCCTACCCAACTCTCTTATAAGCTTACCTATACATGAATTAGAGTTTTTATTCTTCTTAAAATACCATTCCAAGGGTTCTTAAGAATGTGTCTAATGGTGGAGTACCTAAGTAGAGGAAATCATCCCACCCGACCTCCTTTCAATTTATTTATTCTTATAACTCTTTAAAATATTATTAAACTATGTGTAAATAATAATTTTAGTGTATTTAATATACCGAGATGGTATTATGTTAATTTTATAACCGATATTCATCTCTTATTTCATTAAATGAAAAATTAATCCATCATTCTTATGTACAGTGGACTATCTCCTCACGAAACAAAGTAATTCATTTTCCATCACTTCCTATCATGGATATTTATAATTATTGATTTAATATATAATTATATATATGATATTCATGAAATAATTATCCCTCTATAAAGATAATATATCATCTATTTTCTTACATTTCTATCCATTTAAGAATGATAATATCATTCTTGTTTATGTGTGGACTACCACATCTATGAAGGAACACGATTCATTTTCCATCATTGCAAGATATGGATGATATATATAAATTAATTAAAGATAAAATATTATATTTATGATATAATAATAATTCTTTACTGATAAAATAATACTTACCTTCTTTTGTTCATTTTCATTGAAAAATATAAACGTTACTCATGTGTAAGTACAACCTACCATCTTCATGATTGCATCATAATTCATTTTTCATAACCTTTTTTAATTGTCGGATTAAAAATTATAATTAATGTATAAAAATTATAAATATTTCATTATTTTTATTATGTAGATGATGGAATATTTAACCCATTTATCATGATAAACATATAGATGTAGTTTTAAAATTATGCACTAAACAACCTCAAAATAGCCGATATAGACTTAACCGATTGAGAAATTAAATATTTCATTGAAATAAATTAAATATGTTTTTGGAAGATAAATTATTAAATTTATTATTGGTTATTAATAATTTATATAATTGATCAAATTTTATTATAAAAGAGTTAAAGGACATTTATAGAAATTTTAGAGCAGAGATAAGGAATTTCTTTTAAATTTCTCTTCATTTAGGAATTTTTTAATGATATGCACAGAATTTATTTTATATAATGTCTATAATTTATTTTTTCAGGTTATATCATGAAAAATTCATACATAATGTTATTTTATTTTTCAATTTAAATTATTTCATCAAAATGGAATTTTACTTGAATGTTACCAAGTGGTAAGGGATCTATTAAGTCAATTCTGATTCATTGGGATATACATCTTATTCATGAAATTTATTATGCTAAAATTATTTGTGAATTGATAAGTAAAATTTTTTATATTTTATTTTCACTTGTTTTATGTGTATTTACATATTTTCAAATAGTCACTTCATGGATTAATTATCAATTCAAAAGTAAGGATCATTGAAATGGGTTTTGTTATCTCAGTTTCATTTTATTAAGACATATTTAATTTCATAGACTAATATTTCTCTAAATGGTGTAATTAATTTTGAATTAAATAATTTTAATATATTAATTTAGGAAATTCATTTTTTATATCTATATAATATTCATTCTTTCAATAAATTTTGATTTTGAATGTTACCAAAGTAGTAAAGCTTTATGTTACAATCTCATTTATTTTTGGGATTCTTCATATTTAAGGTTCCTTTTGGAGAAATCATATGCAGTGAATTTATTGAAATGAATATATTTTCTTATCCTATGGTTATTAAATTATTTTAAATTTTTATTTTCCATTTAATTATTTATTTATTAAAGAAACATCAATAAAGTTGTTTATAAGTGATAATGATCTTGCATCTTATTTTAGATTAGGAATATTTCTCTTATATATCCATGTTTACTAAAAAAATTCAAGATTTTTATATTTTAGAAATAAATGATTTCATAAAGTTATTTTACATGATATTTTACCATATTTGAAAAGGTTTTCAAATGTAATTTCTTTACATTTTCCACATGGGTCAATTTTGACTCTCTTTATAAAATTTTGAAAATAATATTTATTTTTAATGTTTATGACATAAGAGGATTTTCTCACCATCATGATGATTATTGTATTTGAATAATCCTTCATTGTTACTTTCAAAGAAAAATATTTTCTTAATATTTTTTGATTTTTTGTTTTGAATAGTGATTTTCAAAGTGAAATGGGTATTTTTTTGAAGAATGTTTTTAGTGACTTTTTTAGGATATTTCTATTCATAAAAGGCAAAAAAAATTATTTTAATTATGGTAAAATGGATATATATAATGATGATACCATTATTATAATTTCTCTAGTTATATTAGGATTTTTTAAAGATATTGTGATGGAATCAATTTCTTTGTTCCATAGGTAAATCAATCTATAAAAGAAAAATGATTATTATGATGTCGAAAATTTCATTCTTTAATGTGATATTATTAAATTATTGTTCTTAGAAAATATTTATTATGAACGTTAAGTTCGATATATCTCATTATTATGGGTTAACATGATATATTTCTCGAATAAATTAGGTAACGATGACATAATTAACTTAATATAAATAACTCCTAAGAGTTAATAGAGTTTACCAGTTAATATGTTACTCCTAAGACATTATGGATGTTAATCAGGTAAGGCTATTCAATCTATAAGGGTTACCTTTGGGGTTATATTAAGATATTGTTCCAAGATACAAAATTTTTTATTCTAGTTTTATATAGGACTTTAAGGGTTTATTTGATCAAGATTGATATCACATGGCTCATGATTATTGATTCCTATTAATCTGTCCTTGATGCCATGTCACATGTTTGAAGATCTAGGTTATAATAGGAATTAATTATCTTATATTATTCTCATGAACTTGGATTATTTCATTGTAAACACTCCAACCCAAATATCCTAGATTCAGTGGTTACTTTATTACATTGGTGATAGAAATAAGCAATCACATCTTAAAGGACAAAATAGTTTAATAGTATTAGAAAACTAGATACATACTTAAAAATCACATTACATTTTAAAACATAAAAATAAAATATAAAAATTCTTTTGAGAACACCATTATTATCTCTAGAATATCCCTGCATATAAATCATAAAACACTTCCTGGCATCTTAGGGAAAGAAAACATAAGAATGGGGTAATCTTGAATGCTCAATAAGGGAATGTGAACAACAGAATATTTCATTAATACATAAGGATATTCAATATAACAAGGTAAATAACTAAAAATAATGTCATTTAATCAATAAAATAAACATGAAGAATAATATTACAGGAATAAATGATGATCAAAATAATTCCATACAAATAATCACATGATCATGAAACTTATTTATAAATATTCTATCTAATCAAATAATCACATGGACCTCAATAAAGAGTCTCTTAATGTGGTAATGATCAATTATATACATCATAAAAATATTATCAAGGTTGTTTTCAAATTAATATGACATAATTGGGTAAGACATAGGCAAAATAACCAATCCAGTTTTTCTTTTGATACCCACCAATGCATTGAGAGGCTATAGAGGTCCCCACCTGCCATGTACTAAGTCCAATGAATTACTCATGTGAAAGGGGAGACAATAATCAATGTAAACATTAGTATTTAAAAACAAGCATAAAAAATGTTACTAATTTCTCTAATAAATAAAAAATACCAAAATAAATATTCATATTGGAAAAATTTCTTATGAATGTTAATACTTTCCCCAATCAATAAACATAATCATAAACCATCATGGGTTTATGGAAAATTGTAACAAATTAGTACATCCAAATCAAAATTATCATGAACCATATAGAGAAATAATAGGTTTGGTATCATTACAAGATATTCCCAATGGATCATAAAGTAAAATTAAGGTTGTTTTCATTGATAAATTGAAATACCATAAAATTACTATTAAAAAAATTCTTGAGGAAAATATCCTTTTCACATTGAAAAGAAATTTTAAAAATTAATATTTATAGAATATTAGAAAAAATATATTATATAAAAATAACTTTTAAAAATTAAAAAGTAAACTTCAAAATAATGAGTTGTCATGAGAGTGGGTAATTCCATACATAGCATATAAGTTAAAAAAACATTCCTTTCACACTTTTGTAAAAATGTTAAAATGTACCTCATTTAGAAAATTACAAGAAGATTAATTTTAAACATTTTTTTTTGAAAATTAAAATATTATAATTTTTTTAATAAATCATTTGGATAATTTTAAAAACATTTTTGAAAATATTTTTAGAAAACATGGATATATAAGAAAACTGATTTTTGACCAAAAAGAGAAATAAAGTCATATTTTCTTGAAAAAATATGTATAAATTTACATAAAAAAGTAAGTAAAATAGATATATTACATGAAAATTTCAGGAATAACAATTGGATAATAAAATATATTAGTTTTCATATATAAATAACAAACTTTTCTTCAAAGTAAGACTTAAACATAAATAATCCTAAATAATAATGAGATTGTGAAATAAACCCTTACCAATTTTGTAACATTTGATTCTTAAGCCCCATGAAAGAAATAACATATAATGAAACATTAAATACAATTAAGATAAACATATTAATGATATAACACAATAAATGTTCAATATACTTACTAAAAAAATAAATAAGTGATGAATGTGGCATATGTCTCATGGAAGTAAATGTGAGATGAGAAACGATTACACTAAGACCAATTTACTTCATATGTGTCCGAACCTCTTGTATAAAAAATATTTATTTAAAATAAATATATTAAATAACCATAATCACATATATCACACAATATATTATTTACTTATAACTTTTTATGAATCATTTATTAACAATTTGTTATGAAAATCGCTATTTCGATTAATAACTGCTACGTTTTTCATGTTTGTTTTACTTTGATAGTTTTGATCCTTATACATTGATAATAATTCCATAATATTCAAAATAATAATCATGATATAAATACCATATATATTCATTATATAAGTATTTATAGTAGTCCATAAATGTTAGATATAGAAAAATCAGTTACATTGTTAATGAAAACGATATACATTTCGTACCCAAGAAGAATGTTTTAATTTTTTGATGGATGGAACATAAAAAAGGTAAATACTAATTAAAATTTACATAATAATTATTATATTATATAACTCATATATTTTAATTAAATCCATACTTATTATCATCAATTTCAAAATAAAACTAAGAAAAAATCACATCGCTTCATGGAGGCAGTAGTCCACACATACACTTGAGTGACGTAATCAGTTTCAACTGGTTTGGAAGGTAAGAATGTAGATATTATATTATAATTATATAATTATAATTAGGTTATAAATATAAAAAATGAATTTTTATTTAATCATTATATCCATTCGTGAGAGGTTGTGATGGAAATCAAATTACATTGGTACGAATGACAGTAGTCCGCCGTACACACTCTCAATAGTTTAATTTCCCATTTGATAGAAAGGGGGATGTATATATGATATTAAATTAACATAATAACATATAAAAATATGTAATATACTGGTGTTATTTTTTTTATCATTTTTTTGAGAATAATTTGAGTGGTTAATGGAATAAATAAAATGAAAATGCATGGTTAAGAACAATACCTCTTCCTCAGACAACCTCTTTAGGTTTATACATAAAGACTTTCTCGATTAGTTTTATGATTAAAAATGACCTAGTTTTTGGTTAGGGATATAAGGAATATTTTTTTATTGTTATTTTTTGAAACAAATATCTTTGGATAAATGAAGGAGAGAGGATAGTGGGTTCCCTTTTATAAGTGGGGGGAAGTACACACTTGGAATTTTTTAAAAGAATAAATTGTACCCATTTTTTTCATAATAAAAAAGGATTAAAAATTTATTAATATAAAACCCTAAGTTGTATGAGGTCTAAATATAATAATAATATAATAATTAGATAATTCATTAGGCACTTTTTACTTGTATATTTTTAGTTTAACCCTTGGTAAATCTATTTTAACCTTAACGACAGTAATTAATTTTTATTGTTTTACAATATATTTTGACCAAAAATTAATTTTAAATTAATATATAATAATAATTATGATTATTAAAAATATTTAATCCATTTTCCAAAATTAAATCCACATAAGTTATAGATTTTAATTAAAAAGTAACCCCATAAACGCGATGAAAAAACAGTTTTCTAAACGAATTGTTTTCCAATGAATATAAAGATTTTATTTAAAAACTGAACATATAATTTACTATAATGAAATAATTTGGATTAAGTATAATATTATTAAACAAATTTTACATTTAAAAAAAATTAAAACAAAATTTAACTTGTAAATACTTTAAATGAAAATGCAATTATCATTAAAAGTCATTATTTTTCACAATTCATCAAAAAAATTAATCACTTTAGAAAATTTTCAAAAAATAAATCTAATATAATTTTTACATTATTATTTCAGAAAAGAATTTAAATTTTCAAAATATTTTTTTTTCTGAAATTGATAAGTATTATTTCTAAAATAAGTGTGCAGAACACGATGAATTCGCTTTTTAGAAAAATAAAATTTTTAAGCATAAAAATAGATTTCTTCATCACCCATGCATAAAAAAATATTATATGAATTATAAAACATTTGATTGAATATATAATATATAAATTTCATCAAAATCATTCAATGATAGTGATTAATTTAATTTATTAAGATAAAAACACAATGCGTTCATAAATAAGTTTT
Organism: Viscum album; assembly: GCA_963277665.1. NCBI lineage: Eukaryota > Viridiplantae > Streptophyta > Magnoliopsida > Santalales > Viscaceae > Viscum > Viscum album. The sequence continues at coordinate 17,864,853 of OY728159.1, read as the reverse complement.
ACATGAAAATATTTTTGTCACTTTCAAATGATTTTTATTTATATTTATAATCAATTGATAACTAATGAATTAATTTGTTATACTTTTTTTAACCTTATTATTCTAAAATTTTAGTTATTCTTATTCATATCCATAAATTTAATGTCTAGTTTATAATTATCATATTTAAATAATATATTTCTTGGGATGGTAAAGCTCAGCGTTGTGTTTCATATAGAGAATCAAACATAATGTTATTCTTCTGAAATCTTGAGGTGTTACATTATCCACACCATTATTAAAGTGAATCATAATAATTTGAAATAGTTCTTAGAAATCAAGGGTTTCCTGTCTTATAATATTTTTTTAAATACCACATTGTAAAAAGGGTTAAAAAAACTTCTTCTTGATAGGAAAGAAAATGAATTATAAAAGATATCAAGAATAACACATAACTATGTTTCCAAGAAGGAAAAATTAATGTGATGTGAAAATATGGACATTGAAAAAAATCATAAATAATTATGGAGAGTGATAGAGATCATTGATCCCAAGAACGTGAATGAATATGAGAAATTTATAAACCACAAATCCATTAATATGTTATGGGTGAAAATGCCATTGATTAACTATAAATGAATGTAAATGAATAAGATTTTTATTTCATGATCCTTTTTCTAAACTAGAAGGATTCATTTATTATCATTGATAAATAACAATTAAAAAATAAACTTATTTGATATATTTATATTTCTTAAGAATAATTTCTTCTTTTGGTTGTGGTTTGATGAATTTCCACTCCATTTCGTACTATTTTGAAAATTGAAGATGAATCTTTGTAATGACTTTAGTACTAAAATATACTTTTAACAGATCATAATATCTGAAAAATAGTGAAAATTCATTACATTTGTCTATAATATTAAAAATAAGGGTTAAAAAAATTTATAAAAAAATATTTAAATCTAGGAAACCTCAATAAAACCCCCAAAGTTAAACTTAATTAATTTCATAAATAATTAACCTTAATAATCCTCCAAAATATGTCTGACCAAATTCATAGTCCAAAAAATTAGAAGGAAGGCAACTAAATTTCCAAAATCAACTTAACATTTGATTCCACCAAAAAACATAAAGTATCTCTTAATGTCACATACCAATTAGGTTATTACCTTGGTCAATATAAAACCTTAATCTAAACATGCATGATTCAAAAAAATTCTCTCCTTCTTCCTTGAATAAAATCCTTGAATATCAAATATATTCCATAATTCCAAAAATGTAGTAGACTCCTCATAGAAAAAATAAAATATCAAATCACTAAATAATTTCAAGGTCACCCATAATATCTTATAAACATATCTTTATCATTATTTTATCAACATTAAAAACATATTAATTCTTTTCCTACCTCAATCATGTTTTTCCCAAAGAGATAAACTTTTTACTGAATCACTTTTATTGGCCATTTATACCCATAAACATATATCTTCAAATAAATTTAAAAAAACTACTACTATATGATCCTTATATGTTTAATTATGATTATAATGATAATATAATTGATAAAATACTTCTACAACATAATTCTCGAATCGAAATAAACTATAAATTTAATCATTCCACATCAGCTGTATTAATAGTATAAGATTGACCTAGACCCCTAATATTCTTCTGAGGTTTATCCCCTTGACCCTTGAGGATTTTTTTTGTAGTTACACATCTATTTATAGTTGAAACACTTAATATTAGAGGGTTCTTTCTTACCATTTCACTCGTTTTACTAATGGACTTTCTATCCACACTTGAAGAAAACTCCCATTCCAATCAATAATGTACTAAGGCATTTCTTTCCATAATTATGACATGTTAGAAAATCATAATTTCCCATCTTCCCTTATACATTATTTAAATTACATACTATTATTATATAGATTCCTATTGAATCTATAATACATGGTTAATTATTTATCTATCATGATAGTACATGATATAATGTCCTCTTTTGATGATAAGGTTTGGGAGATTAATTCCCTATAAATGATTAGAATAATCCCGTCAAAGAATCAATAAATCTTTCTCATTGGATTATGCATATAGTCTTAAAAATGCCTTTATATCCTTGTGATTATGGATTCAAACTTAGAAACATTTTCATTTTTCTTTTGTTTCAATACTATAAATTTTCTCACCATATCTTCTCATTTCTCACGAGGAAAACATTTTTCCAAAAATAGTCCATGAAAATCCTTACACTCTATGTTTTATAATCTTTTTTCATCCTTAGTGTTTTGTATCAATTACCACCATTGATTTACATCCCCTATGATAAGAATAAATTCCATGAAAACCTACTACTATTAATTAATTTCCAATGAAAGAATTACATTTTATAAGGAACATTTTCATTACTTTTCTAAAAATAGATTTGTGGTCCCATTAAATGATGGAGGTTGCTGACGTATAATGTTTTATAACATTGTAACACCATGTTGCTAATAATAATGATACTCTATATAGGAGTGGTTATTTTTTATAATCTAATTAAATTACTATAACATAGTTATAATTTGTTTATCTCCATATGTAGATCCATATCCAGCTTCAATATCTTTCTCAGGAGGGATATCTTTACATGGATTTTTCCCATTAATACAATATCTATTCCTTATACTAGGTTAAATTTGTAAATAATTTAATATACAAGATTATATTATATCATTATGAATCATATTACATAATTTCAAAACCAGTGGCACACTTAGTATAACATCTCAGCTCGGGTTCTACACACTTGTGCCCCAGTCGATCAATCAAATGACCTCAAGTGTACCTCCCTGTATGCCAAGGTTGCTGATTTGAGATGAAAGTCTAACATGAATCATGGGGAGAATATACCCATATTTATAAAAGTATCAAAAAAGTTAACATAAATAAATAATATCCAATAATATAACTATGACCAAAATAATACTAGTATCACAAGAAGAGAAAAATTGGAAGTACAATATCAGAACTAAACAATAGATATTCCACATGCTAAAGTATGTGCTAAGTTTCAAAATGAGAACCCCTAATGTAAAGACACTAATAAATCCTAAGAGGTTCCCAAACAATGTTCACTTCCCAAATCAACCATCTAACAGAGGACCTTTTCCTTTATCCTATCCTACAAACATGAAGTTAATTTAGGTACTGAACAGTTATCCCGAGTAGGGTGTGAGTATAATTCAGTAGGCCACCACCAACAAAATCTAAAACAAATCCTATTAATAACAGTGTTTTAAATTGTATAAATAATAATATAATGTAATAAGTTAAACATTTTAAATTTATTCAATTAATATTTATTTAACCACTTAAACCCCTAGGTTCTCGAGGAAACCCAAACCAAAATACATTCATTGGCCTTTCCAGAGTCTGAACCATGTCACATTACCAATTCATAATTCATTATAACACATGTCCTTTCATTATCCATACCATTTAGATTAATTATTATAGATAATTTGAACCCTAGTAAAATTCTAAAAAATTTGGCATAGATTTTCATGTCTAAAATGATGTGATTATTTCAATCATCATTCCTTATCCCATAAAATTTGAATACACACCACACGTATTTAGATAATACATCCCTATCTCACACATCATAGATATTTAGAGCATCAATCCTTATCCCATACAATTTTCAATGCATTATTTGGGTCCTAGAACATCATTGATAAGACCCTATGGGTATTTGGAGCATAATTCAATGTCCCAACCACATATATTAATCAATCACATATGGGTATTTAAAGCATTAGTCCAAGTACCGTAATCCTATATTAATAAATCAAATACATATATCACATGTACCAAAACAATCCCAAACATTAATTCGACAATTAATTAATCTAATTTAATAATTTCCTATTTTTATCATTCCACTAATTAATTCCAAAATTACTTAATCACATTAATACATTAAATTAATTCATTAATTAATTGGTTGCATCAATTACATTAATTAATTCAATAATTAATTAATCACATAAGTATTTATTAATCAGTTCACAAATTAATTAATCTAAAATACAATCTCAACATCCCATAATTAATATAATAATTAATTATCTAATTCACAATCCCAATATCCCATAATTAATTCAATAATTAATTATAAAATTCATTATTCCAATATCCCATAATTAATTAAACAATTAATTATCCAATTCAAAATTCTAATATCCCATAATTAATTATCCAACTCAGAATCCTAATATACCATAATTAATTCAACAATTAATTTTACAATTCACAATTCTAATATCTCCTAATTAATTTAACTATTAATTAAACAATTCACAATCCCTATATTAATTAATTTACAAAATTAATTAATTCAATTAGGAAATCTGATTTCTAAACAAACCCTATAAATTATAAAATTACATACACGCAATTGAAATAATGACTACAGGATTTGAATAATATACTTCCTACCTCAATAGTGGTGATGAATGATCACCACCTAATTTCCCAAATTTGAGCGGAATCAATCATGAATGTGATGAAGAATGGGATTTAGATTCGAAACCTAAATAAATGACTAAATGAAATAAGATCTTACAAATATAGATCTAGATATAAAAACATTAATGGATAAATATCCATCTTTTATCAACTGGAGTGGCATATAGAGAGAGATATATCTAAATGAGAAGAAAATACTTACCCGAGTGGTACAGATCTTCATTTCACCCTTTAATTCTACAAGGAAAAAGTTTTACAAAGCTTGGAATCTGTTATACAGCCTCCAAAATCAAGAAATATAGATTAGGGTTTAACTAGGACCGATTAAGGGTTATTAAGGGGGTTTAGTAATTTTAAAAACTAATTTTAGGGTTAATAAAAAAGCATCGCATGGTTTTCTAGGAAGAGGCAGAAAATTTCTCAAACCATGTTTCATAACCATGTGTCTGTTCTGGTGGTGGGGGTGAACGATTTCATTTAATAGGGTGCACCATTTGAAAAACCATGTTCTATACATGTGACCCCTCTCTGTCCAGGGTTTCATGGATTGTTGGGCTAGGCTGCACAATTTGGGAAAGATGCGTACCAACAATACACTTCCATATTTCTTACTTTTTCTAAAATTTTCACCCAAACACACAAAATGGTAAAATCCAAATGAAAATTACTCAACACAAGGGAAATGAGTACCTATAACTGAGTCCAAGACATCTTTAAAAAAGGTCATGTTTTTTATAATATCCCTAACTTCTAATAGATCATCCTCAATCTATACTCCCAAGCATTTCTAAGATTCAAGATCAGGCCACTCAGCCCTCATATCGACTTCTATCTCCAAAGTTTCATCTTGAACACAACCATTTTCCAAAAAAACTAGAACTAAAAATATGCTATTCACCTTGAACACTTTCTCAATATGATCCAACACACAAATTAGATACTCCTCAAAGGAGACATCAATACAAATATCAACATCATATACATCCACCACATGAGAAGAGTTGGGGTGATACTGCCTAAGATGTGACACATGAAAAATGTGATGTATATAATTGTATCTCTATGGAAGATCCAATCAGTACACTGATGGCCTGATTCACTCCACAACTTCAAATGGTCCATGGAACCTAGGATCCATATTTCCCTATCACCGTATCATATAGTGACCCAACACAGGTGACACTCGAAGGAATACAAGATCATTATCTATGAACTCTAGGGGTCATTGACATCTATTAGCACAATAATTATGTCTACTACAAGATGTATCCCCACACTTATGAATCAACTAAACCTACTCCAACACCTCATGTACAAGACTCGTTCCCAATAGTTCTAACTCACCTTCCTCCAACCAGCATAGATATAATCCGCATGGTGTACCATAAAGAGAATCTTGTGGCATAATATGAATAGTTTTTTAGTAACTATTATTGTATGAAAATTCCCCAAGTTATAGGAGTTTCTCCCAATACCCATAAAAGTCTAGACCACATTCTCATAGAATATCCTCAAGAACTTGTACAATTAATTCTGACTTCCCATCAGTATGTGGGTGAAAAGACGCACTCAATAAATCCTACATACCAAGAACCTTATGCAAGACCTCATAGAAGAGAGAAGTAAATCATGGGTCATAGTCTAAAACAGTATTCTATAGAACTCCATGAAAATATAATATCTCATGGATATATATCTCTCCCAACTGCTCCACTGGTAAAGTCTCCCTTAATGGTAAGAAATGTGCCACCTTTTTCAGCTAGTCAACAATCACATAGACAATGTCATTCTTTCGAGGTTTCCTATAGAGGCCTACCACAATGTCCACAGTCACATCATCCCATTTCCATTATGGAATGGGAAATGATTGTATTAAACCATTAAGCCATTTATGCTCAACCTTCACCTGATGAATGTTTTAACATCATGTCACAAACCTTACTATCTCATTTTGGATTCTCAGCCACAAAAACTATTGATGTAGGTAACGATACATTTTGGTCACATGTGTATGAGATTCCCACTCCAGGGTATGAAATTCATGCATCATATCCTCCCACATACTCATATGCACAACTTCATGATTTCTGGCATAAATGATTTTGTTTTTATCTATGATCTAATATGAAGGTGTATCCCCATTTTCAAGGCTTTACCTTAAGGTAAAACATTCCATATCCTCATAATACCTATCTATAATCAGTCCAAATAGTGTAAACTCCACTAAAACTAATATGAGAGTCATATTCTTCAAGCTTTCCTGAACAAAAACATGCATCTCAGCCAATAAAGTCATCATTTTCCACTCAGCACTAGATTCCAAGACAGGTTGAGTCTGAGCTTTCTTTCTTAAATCATCATAAAAACTATTTCCCCTTCCAAGAATATAAGCTAGGTGAAAATAAAATGACTGCATATACTCAAACCACCTCTGCTGTAGGAGATTCAAATCTCATTATTATAAGATATACTTTAATCTATTTTTATAGCATACAAAGTAAACTACTCTCCCAAAAAATATTACCATCAACACTTCAAAGAATAAACCACAACTACTAATTCAAGATTGTGTGTAAGGTAGTCTTATTCATGTAGACTCAATTGTTGAGACCAATATTCCATAACTCGATCTCCCTGTATCTACACTGCTCATAGTCAAATCTGAGAACCATCAAAAAACACTATGTTCTTCTCACCTGGATCAGGTAGGATCAAGATTGATGGCGATGTCATTCATTTATTTAGTTCCATAATGGAATCATGAAATTATTTAGACCATTCATACTTTACCCCCTTCTTGGTCAGGCGCAAAAGTGGTTACACAGAATGGGAAAAGTAATAGATGAACCTATTATAACATCCAACCAACTAAAGAAATAAATGGATATCCAAAAAATTATTTGGATGCTCCCAAGAAAAAACTGCATGTACCTTCTTTGGGTCCCCTAACACACCTTTATCTGAGATGATTTGAACCAAGAAGTGTACTTGGTCAATCAAAAAATTACACTTAGATATCTTGGCATATAGCCAATGCTCTCATAGTTTAATCTGGATGATTTCAAGGTGTTAGGCATGATCATCATGAGTCTTGGAGTACACCAAGATGTAATCCAAAAACACTACCACATACTAATCCAGGTACATATTGAAAATTCAGTTCATCATGGCCATAAACAATACATGTACATTATTCAACCCAAATGGTATTACGAAGAACTCGTACAGGATATAAATACTTCTTAATGCAGTATGAGGTTTATTAGAAATTATAACTCTCAACTAATGATACCCTGATCTCAAGTCGATCTTGGAGAAAACACAATCTACCCTCAACTAATCAAAAAGTTTGTCAATTTGCAGAATAGGATTAAATTTCATTATTATCATCTGGTAAAACTTCTGGTAATTGACACACAAACATAGAGTCTCATCATTCTTCTTAGAAAAAAACACTGGATAACCCCAAGGTGATGTACTCAGAAAGAAAAACCCCTTATCCTCCAACTCCTCCAACTAAGCATTAAGCTCTTGAATCCCTTTCAGTGCTATTCTATATCATGGAATAGAGACTGGATCAGCCCCTGTATGATATCAATAGTAAATTCCACATCTCACTTAGGTAGAAAACTTGATAATGTTTCAGGGAAAAAAATCCTAAAACCTATCCACTATGTGTTGAAGGAAATCCCCCTTTACATGTTTAACATCCAATAGAAAACTAGAAACCTAGGTGGTAAGCTCTATCAGTTGCTGGTGAACTGTCCTATCATGACCGTCCTAGATATCCAATTCTCCACAATGGATGTAATTATCACCCATAGGAGATGTCAAAGTCACTCTTCTATGGTAATAATATATATTGGCTCTATATGCTACTAACCAATCCATACCCAAAATCAATTCAAATCCTAACATGTTAGGGATGTAAAGATCCCATAGAAAGTGATACTCCCCAACCTCAAGAAAACATCCCTTGTATAAGAAGATGTCTCTAAACCATACTAATAATGGTTTATCTATCATTATAACTCTGCTCACAAACTTCACTACCAGGCTCAAACCATCAAAATGTTGTGAAGAAATAATGTAATTATAGGTTCCATTATCAAAAAAAGAACTAGGTAGTATAGAAGTTACAAGAATAGTACTTCTTACTATCAGTGGTCTATCCTTTCTATCCAAAATTATTGGCTTAATAGAATGTAATTATCCTATGCATATTCCTTGTGATGCATTCTGAGTACCCTAAGCTGCATCACTTTGCTGATACAAGTTCTATTTCCTAGAAAAACCACATCCACTACCTCTACCATCATTACCAGTAGATTTCTAACTACTAGACAGATAAGGTGTATAATTTCCCATTCATATACTATGTATTTTTCTAGTTTTTCTATCAAAAATGATTTTAATGGGTTCCTACAGAACCTCTGTAAATGACACATCCGGCCACTAGATTGGAACTTCATTGGTTGTCAAGTAAATTGTTTATAAAGGTGGCCTAGCCTACTACATTGGGGAAATATCACTTAAGTAAGATCCTAATAAAATTATCCCTCTGTCTTAGTACTCTACTTCTGACAATTATGAATGAAATTGTCAATGTGATACTTCCTACTATCGAAAGTTATACCTCTAGACCATCTAGAATAAAAACCATGCTTTCCCATAGAAACCTCCTTTAGGTTCCCCTTATACATGAGATACTGATTCAATACTTCTAAAAACTTCTCCATCCTAAGGATATTTACCTCAGACTTAATTCTAAACTTAATTCCATCCTGAAATATTATTTCTAAATTTTTTTCATACACTTCCAATATTAGATCCAAGAACTATAAATCTATAAAGCATCCAGTAGAGTTTATCACAAACATACTTCAGTAATTCAATATAAAGAACATAGATAATCTCTTCTTCCAAAGCGTATCTGGATAAAAATGATCCCATAACATAAATTAGAAGTACTTACATTCTATATTATCCATCTATCTATACTAAGGCTGTATTTACCACCAATTCTTAACTTGACTACACAATATGTAAGCATCCAATTTGACTCGCTTTCTAGAAGGAGTCTCTAAGTGGTCCTGTATAGTCTAGATAGACTCAATCCAAAACACTGATACCTTAGGTCCACCCTCTCAAGTGAAAGTCAGAGGGTGATGTAACTGGAACTCCCTCATTAGATCAGACAAGCTTCTCAAAACCTACCCTAGGTATCTTTTCATAAGATGTATGAACCGATAAAAGTTATCACAGAACTACTCTCCAAATTCCTCACCTGGAACTATTAGTGCCTTAGGTTCCACCACTGTAGGATCATCCTTATTAATTTCCTCATGTCGTCCCCTCAACAAGAATCTTCATGGAAGTATAACTTCAAAATTACTAACTATCACCTTTGGAAACATTTAAAAACCTTAATACATTTACGGTAAACAGTATATGCCACAAAAATTCATTTCCCCAAACCCCTCCACAAGGTCAAAATTGAGGTTCTATCACTACCCATAGCCATCCTACACCTAGGTCCTAGTTAAGAAGGGTAAACACATTCTCATATTCAAGTTTCACATTACACACCCATTATTCTCATTTTTTATTATTTTCAACATTCAATTCACATTAGGAATTTTTTTTAATTCAATTTTCACAAGAAAAGAAAATCATTTCAATTTCAACAACTTACCCAAAACTACTTTCATGTGGGTTACTAAAATGATGCATGTCATAAAATAATCACGAGTTCATATAATGATTCATGTATAATAAACTCTCATTCCATTGTGGTTCATGATTAAAATCTCAAAAAATATCAACAAAAATTATCACATCAGACATCAAGTGCATAACCAAAGGTGAAATGTAATTAAACTATATAAAATAATAATAAAATTATCCCACCCTAGGTACTTAGGAATTTCCCCATACATGGGTATCTACTCCCATGAATGAGATCATAACCAAGGAATGAATCTTCCTATTCACCTATTTCCCTTTCTTTAATAGTAAGACAATAGAAAATTTAAGAAATGAAAAAGAAAAGAAAAACTCATCTGATACCACATTGTAATGTCTCGGCCTCAGTGCCCCACCTTGGTTATAAGGCCCCAGCCTTAAACCTTACTTAATCTTGAGTTATTACAAGATTACACATTAAGGATCTTTTCAGTTTTAGAGTTTTAGAGAATTAGATCATGAAACTTGCATTACATTCCACATTTAAACAAAGTGGTTACATAAAAGATAGTATTCATTCTTCCCATCAACGAAAATTTTTCTAAAAGAAAACATGGATTCTTCCTTGACACATCCTTGACACTATCATCACATTATGTACCTTTCCCTTGACCTGTGAAAAACACTTCAAAAACCTGGGATGAGCATAAAAAGCTCAGTAAGGGTTATAAAAATATGGAAAGGAAACATGAGTTCATATATACATATGAATGAAATCATACTTTACCCATAAAACATAGGCACTTTAGCATACCTCATCAAATCATGAATAAATCATAGAAATCATAAAACATAAAGGTAACTTGAGGCATTCTTAACATTCTTACGTAGGGAGTAACCCTCTTGGTTACGTTTGGAATACCCATCACAGTATATTCCCTAAATCTCTTCGGAGAAACCTTAACGTTTCACTCCTTCGCATTACCCAATGCATTGGAGTGCTATATCGGGCTCACCCGCCCTTAGTTTATCACAGAACCACCCGTTTTCATAACAATGCCCAAGAACCATAACATAAACATATCACATAAAAAATTCATAAAGGAAACATAACATTTACACATTTCAATCACAATATAACATTTTAGTATGTTGAAATAATGAATCCATTCAAAAAGAAACCATTTCCAAAACCATTTAAAACATTTAATAAAGAGATTTTTGAATCAAAGTGTCCCATACCACCTTGAAGCTTTTAAAATTTTAAACAATTAATATCCATATAAATAAATCCTTAACACAATTTTGAAAACATGGATATTAATAAGAACAAATAATTAAAACATTTAAAGCGATATTTTGGTTAAAGGGGTTTTACCAAAATTAGAGACACTTGAATACAATAATTGAGGAATAACATTTAGTCCGAACCTTATAATATCATGAGAATAAATGTATTCATGATATAATATTCCAAAGGACAGTATATACACCATATAAGAGTGAATTGGTGCATAACAACAATGAAGTATCAATAGAAATGTCAAATGTGATGAAATCCCTTATAAAGAAAGTATCCTTAAATTAAGGATAAATCAATCTCAAAATTATGTGTGACAAATATAAATACAACCAATATAAGTGGATATTAAGTGTAAAAAAATAAAAGGTCATTCATGCATATTCAAATGATGACATATTCAATAACTACATGTTGAACCCAAATAAATCGAAATTGGGTTAAAAAGTTCCCTTGGTAAAATTCGACAGCCTAACGACTTCACTTCAAAATTCAGAAAATGAGCTGATGAGAGATAAAAAGGGCATCTCATAACTTGGACATAAAATTTACATATAAAATAACATATCCCAACATATTAGTATGTGAATTAAAAGACATAATATAACTACCCATACTTTACATACATTGTTAATACTTCAAAATTGAAGCACACTTATTACAACATATGACAAAACCACAAAGGACCGTATAGGTATAGTGTCTTTAGAAACTGGGAAACATAAACAACTGGTTCATAAATCTTCTACAGTGTCTCCCATTTATTTCATCATATCTAGGGTCCCTTTTAGCATATTCTACTTAATATCCATCTTCCTGGCCTAGGGAAAAGGAAACATAAAAGGGTGAGCTCAAATGCTCAGCAAGGGCAAATAAAGGAAATAAAAATCATATCATATCTTTTTGAAAATCATAACCTGCAAAAGAGATCATAATATCTTAACATGGAATAAATCATAGAAGTGAAAATGAGATCCACATAATCATAACATGAAACTTGAAACTTTGTGGCATTCACACATAATCATGGAAAAACATTTCGTGTTAGTCATGACTCATTGCCAAGACTATCTTAGTGGACAAAGTCCCTTTCTGAACCGAGTTCACTCCTCGTTTCAGTCCTGTATCACTGAACCGAAATAACCTTCCGTTCCAGCCATGTCTATCTCATGAGATATAAAATATTTACCCAATGCATTGGAGGGAGATATAGGTCCCACCCATCTTATCATGAATCCTTTCTTATGTGTGCCACATAATCATAAATCATACATCATTGCATAACCCATGTAATACAAATTGGAATCTTAAACATCATGACATCATAAAACAATTCATACAAGATAAAAGAATTCATAAAAATAATTCAATCACAACATGATCAATTCAATGTAATAATAGGGATAAAAACAGAACCCTTTATTATCTTAGATGGAAAATAATTTTGATAAAACACTTGAACTCCATTCTTGAGTAAAATATCCTTTCTTCTTCAAAAAACATTTTTCCTTTCATAATATGCCATACGACTTTAAAATAAAAGAAGTTGATTAAAAATAAACTTTAAAACTTGTAAAGGAATCTTCTTGGAAATAATGTTTTAAAAATCCATACATGCCGTATAAGTTAAAAAAAACATTCTTCGTACCTTTGTCGGAAAAGTCAAAAAGTACCTCGTACGAAAAAAACGACAAAAGATTCCTTTCATATTCTTTACTAAAAACTCACCGAAGGGTAAAATTGGATTTAAACTATTGTAAGTGGATGGAAACAATATTACATATTGAGGGAACATGGATGTGGATGATAAAATACACCCCAGTAAATACTTACGAATAAACAATCTCGGATAAAAAGGAGATTGTGGTATTTTCCCTTACCTTAGGTCCGATTTGCTTTGTACGTGTCCGAAGCTCCTGTATAATGGTTTAAATAATGTTATTGACTTATTCCAGAATCATACATATTGATATGATATCATATATGGTCATATTCTTAGCTTCTTGTTAGTAATATTTCATTGTTACTTGTTACTCGGGTCTTTATTGCCTTTTGTTCTTATGCGTGTTTTGCCGAAGAAATTCTTATTCTTCTTTTAAGGTTATAGATACCTTATATCCAGAATAGTATTAGTGTAACATATATCATATTTATTCATTCAATTCATTTATATAATTATTATGTAATGATGATCATGTAGAACGAGTCGCTTCACATCGTGGAGACGGTATTCCGTACGTACGTACGAGTGATGATATCGTTCCTATGATCGTGGAATTGTATTGGAGTATATATATATATTATTTCAGTATCAATATTACTTTATAATAATCATAAATAGTAACTCATTACACCATTATACCCATCCTTGTAAAGTGATGGTGGAAAATAGATTACACCACGGCGTGGAGACGGTATTCCGTACGTACGCACGCGCGGTGATTTCATTTTTCCGTAGGATGGATAGAAGGTGAATTAGGGTTGTTTCATATTTATAATAACATATCAGTATGTAAGTAATACTGATGTTATTACTTTATCATGAAACAACTAAATAAGAAGAAGTTGAAGAAGAAAGAAATTGAAAAGATCGGTAATGGATATTACCTCTTCTTTGGAACGCTTCTTTGAATCCTCCACTTAGGGAACTAATATTGGTCTTTGAAGAAGACCAGGACCTCTAGGATTATTCTAGGGAAGTGGAGAGGAGAAAATGGCAGGGGTTGGCCGATCTTGAGTGCTCAAATTGGTGTGAGGAGGAGGGGGGAGGAGGTGCCCTTTTATAAGGGAGGAGAGGGGCACCTTAGGAATATCTCAAAATATTATTTTATATTAAAGTCAAAATCGGTTTATAATGGTTCCAAAGGGTCTTATTTCGAAGCTAAAGTGGGGAAGGGTCGAAATCCTATCAACCAATAGGATTTAGACAAGTTTAGGGTATTATTTTAACCTTATCAATTAGATATAACTCTAAGTTAAATAATTTAACTTTTACCATGTCTTTTTGTTTTCTTTCACTATATGGTTAATACACTTACTATAACATGCCTAACGAACCCCAAATTGTTTATTATTAATATATATATCCTTATCTAAGTCATTTGGCCGAACCTTAGATTTTTAGGAATAAAATAACAATTAATAATATAATATTTGATTTAAAAACTATTTTGTGTCAATTTTGACACTATTTGATATATGATTTTTGTGAAAGTCATAACAGAATTATATGTTCAAACCAAGTTGATTAAATCAACACTAATATATCATAGTAACGTATAAAATTTGTTTAATTCATAAAAAGTCTCAAATTACATTTATTTTGGTGTTTATAACATCAATTATGTCAATATTTCATAAATAAGATAATTACTGCATCATAATTGTGTCATAAATAAATTAAATTATTTATTGTCTAAAAATTATAAATAAAATACCATTATGTATGAAATCTCTTTAGATTTCTAATGAATATTTATAGTCGAATTTATCTTATGTATAACCCCATATTAAAAATGATTTACTTATTAAACATTGATTTTAACTATTTTAACCCTTCTTTAAATAAATTTATAATAAATGTCCTAATCTAACCCAAGTGGGACTAAATGGTCATATTTTATTCATAAGGTTGTTTTTGGTCGAATTACACTTATCCAATAGAATTAGGACATGTGTTAGGGTAATAGTAATATCATATTTACCCTTAGTTACCCTATTTACTATTAACCGCGGTAAAAAAAGTAAAAAGTTACTATTCACCAAAAAATTATTTTTATCTCATTGAACCACATTTTACTTACTGATATCAACCGTGTCTGTCGGATTTTCGAAATTCCATTCACAGAAGCGGTAAAATTATGTTTTATGCAAAATTCAGTTTTTAACCTACCACTTAGTGGTTTCACTATTCATCAAAAATTGAAAGTTTTCAGAAAAATACCAAAATTTCACCCTAGGCTAATTTCGGTATTTCAAATCCAAAAATTAAGTCCATTTTAAAAAATAAAATTTATAAAATTTCAAAAAGTGGTTATTACTATTCATAACGGCTAGTTTTAATAATATTTTAATAGCATATCGTTGTTTAGTGAAACTCGGTATTGCGTACGACGCAAGCTATCAAGGAAGGTCGCGATTGCATGTAAAGTAAGCCAAGCTAGTATGTAGTGAAATATTCCTTTGATGATATATAAAAAAAAATATTACTCATAAAAATATCGGGTGTTACATTCTACCCCCCTTAAAAAGAATTTCGCCCTCGAAATTCGTCACTTTGTAACAAACAGATGAGGATACTTCTCCCTCATCATATCCTCAAGCTCCCATGTAGATTCTTCAAGTTGGTGGTTCCTCCATAAAACTTTCACCAATCGAGTGGTCTTGTTTCGTAGGACATTTTCGCTACGATCCAGAATCTCTATCGGCTGTTCTTCATAAGAAAGATCTTGCTCCAGCGGTACAACTTCTGAGCTGAGTACATGTGAAGGATCAAGTATGTACTTTCTCAGGAGAGATACATGGAACACATCGTGAACTTGAGAAAGATTCGGTGGAAGCGCTAATCAGTAATCTACCTTCCCAACATGATCCAGTATTTCAAAAGGACCGATATATCTAGGGCTCAACTTCCCCTTCTTTCCAAATCTCATAACCCTCTTCCAGGGAGATATTCGTAAGAACACTTTATCACCCACTTCAAACTCTAGGTCTTTTCTTCGGTTGTTGGCATAACTTTTCTGTCGACTCTGAGCTGCTCTTATGTGTTGTTGAATAGATCTAACCTTTTCTGCCATTTCATCAATGAGATCAGGTCCTAACAGCTTTCTTTCCCCAACTTCATCCCAGCAAGTTGGAGTCCTGCATTTCTTTCCATAGAGAGCTTCATAAGGAGCCATCTGAATACTGGAGTGAAATCTATTATTATAAGAAAATTCCACCAAAGGTAGGTGTTGATCCCAACCTCCTTTGAAATCTATAGAGCAAGCTTTAAACATATCTTCTAGGGTTTGAATTGTTCTCTCAGACTGACCGTCTGTCTGGGGATGATAAGAAGTGCTGAAACTCAACTCTGTATCCAGAGTATGCTGAAGACTTCGCCAGAATTCGAGGTAAATCTCGGATCCCGATCAGATATAATAGAAAGTGGTACTCCATGAAATCTTACCACTTCCTTTACATATATCCTGGCAAGATGATCTAGAGAGAAATCCTCTCTAATAGCAATGAAGTGTGCAGACTTTTTAAGATGATCAACTATGACCCAAATAGCATTATTGCCTTTGGATGTTTTAGGAAGTCCTGTGACAAAGTCCATAGTGATGTTTTCCCATTTCCATTCGGGTATGGGTAATGGTTGTAACATCCCCTTAGACTTCTGTCTCTCAGCTTTAACTTGTTGACAAACCAAGCATCGAGAGACATATTCAGCAACATCTCTTTTCATGCCATCCCACTAGAAGTACACTTTCAGGTCCCTATACATCTTCGTGCTTCCAGGATGAATAGAGAATGAAGAACTATGAGCCTCATCCAGCAGCTGCTTCTCTAATTCGGGGATGGGAGGAACACAAACCCGATTCCTAAACTTTATTATCCCATCACAATCAAGGTTGAATTCAGGAACATTTCTCACCTTCTTTTGTAACTCGACATCTTCTTTCTGTGCCTCTTTAATCTTCACATGTATAGATGGTTGAACATTCATTTGAGAAAGATAAGATTTTCCCCTTCCATTATAATTCCAAGATCCATCCTTTGTAAATCCATAAATATTGGATCCTTTGTGATCCTCATCATGGATAAACTAGCATGGTCTTGTCGACTTAATGCATCTGCCACCTTGTTTGCTTTGCCAGGGTGGTAATGGATTGAGCAGTCGTAATCCTTAATCAGCTCCAACCATCTTCTTTGACGCATATTCAACTCCTTTTGTGTGAAAATATACTTTAAACTTTTATGATCAGTATAAATATCACACCTTTCACCATAAAGGTAATGCCTCCAAATCTTTAATGCAAAGATTACCGCAGCCAACTCCAAATCATGAGTTGGGTAATTTTGCTCATGGATTTTCAACTGTCGTGAGGCATAAGCTATCACCATATCATTTTGCATAAGAACACACCCCAATCCCTTCTTGGATGCATCACTGTAGATCACAAACCTTTCTCCACTACAGGGCAGTGTGAGCACAGGTGTACTGGATAACCTTCTTTTCAACTCCTTGAAATTCTCTTCACATTCTTCCCTCCAGACAAACTTAACTCCTTTCCGAGTCAACTTGGTGAGTGGATTAGATAATCGTGAAAAATCATTTACAAAACGTCGATAATATCTAGCCAAACCAAGAAAACTTCGGATCTCAGTTACTGTTGTTGGTCTCGACCATCTTTCGATAACCTCTGTTTTTGCTGGATCCACAGATATCCCCTCTTTTGAGATTATGTGACCAAAAAATGCAACTTTTTGAAGCCAAAATTCACACTTGGTAAATTTGGCATAAAGCTTCTCCTTTCTCAGGGTCTTCAATATAATTCTCAAGTGATCTTCATGCTCTTCCTTGCTCTTTGAATAGACAAGAATATCATCTATAAAGACTACCACAAATTGATCAAGATAGTCTCTAAAGACTCTATTCATTAGATCCATGAAGATAGCAGGGGCATTAGTAAGACCAAATGGCATCACTATAAATTCATAGTTTCAATACCTTGTACGGACAGCTGTCTTTGGTATATCCTCCCTTTTGACCCTTAATTGATGATACCCTGAACGAAGATCAATCTTGGAAAAGTATTGAGCTCCGCGTAGTTGGTCAAATAAGTCATCAATGCGTGGGAGAGGATATTTGTTCTTGATAGTGATCTTGTTAAGTTCTCGATAATCAATGCAGAGTCTCATTGATCCATCTTTCTTCTTAACAAATAGAACAGGTGCTCCCCAAGGTGACGCACTAGGGCGTATGAATCCCTTATCAAGATTCTCTTGGAGTTGCTTCTTCAATTCCTGCAACTCAATTGGGGCCATTCTATAAGGTGTCTTTGAAATTGGCAAAGCGCCCGGTACGAGTTCTATTGAAAACTCAACTTCACGATTTGGTGGAAGACCCGGTAATTCCTCCGGAAATACATCATCAAGCTCTCGTACAATGGGCATATTCTTAATCGTAAGTTTCTCACCAATCATTTGAGATAAATAACCTTCATTTAGTGGAATCAATACCCATAAGATGGAAGAAATTTCCACTGGAAGGTTATGTTCATCCTTGCATTGATAGACGATCGTAGATTGATCTGGAATATGAAATGTGACTTCCCTTCTTTGGCAATTGATATGAGCTCCATGTAGAGAAAGCCAATCCATGCCAAGAATCACATCAAATTCCACTAAAGGAAGGATCACAAGATTTTCAGGAAGCACTTTCCCACAAACTTCGATCGGAGAAGAATTATAAACTTTTGATGCGACTGTTGTGCCATTAGGTGTTGTCACAGCTAACTCAACATCTAATTTTTGAGGTAGTACGGTGATACCCTTAGAAAATTTTTCAGAAATAAAAGAGTGGGTGGATCCAGAATCAAATAAAACATTTGCTACTTTAGAGTGGATGGTAAGTGTACCTTTCACCACTTCGTTATCGTACTCCACATCGCTGATAGAAATTGAATGTGACTTTCTTTTTTTCTTTAGCCTTAAGATTTTGTTGAAGTCGACCATCATCATCAACCCTTGGATTTGGGCATTGATTGGCATAATGCCCCATCTCCTTGAACTTGAAACATTGTAGTGTAGTAGGTTAATTCTGTGTATCCCTTCCTTTGTTTGCATCATTAGACATCTTCTTCCCATTATCGCGGCATTCAAATGCCTGATGACCTTCCTTTCCACATTTAAAACATTTACTTGTCCCTTTAAGACAACTCCCTCCATGTTTATTTCCACACTTTGAGCATAAGGGAAAGTTCATCTTCTTTTCAGTGTGCTCTTAAGATTTTCCTTTGAATTCCATCTTCCTCTTCTTATCAAACCCATGTGACTGATGGGTTACTCCAATCTCCATCTCGACTTTGAGAGCACATCGAACGATTTCCTCATAGATATTGAAGTCCCTTATGGCTAACACCCTTCGAAGACTTGGTTTTAAGCCACTAAAGAATCGATCGATCTTACTCTCAGGTTGGATAATAATACCAGAAGCGTACCTTGCAAGTCTTGTAAAATTTGCTTCATAGGTACCAATAGATTCATCATCCCTTTGCTTCAGTTCAAGAAACTCTTTCTCCATCTTTGTTCGGAGAATACGAGTGAAGTACTTATTGAAAAATAAGTTCTTGAACTCATCCCATTCCATAGACTCAATTTCATCCCTTTTCCTCGTATTCTTAATAAGATTCCACCATTGATCAGCATCTCCTTCCAAACGATACACTGCTAGGATGAATTTATCATGTTCAGAACATTGAAGAACTGAAAATATCTTTTCAGTAGTACTAATCCATTGTTCAGCAACTAATGGATCAGTAGACCCACTGAAAGAAGGTGGACGCTGCCTCATGAAGGATTCAACAGAATGTTGCTCCTTCCTTTGATCGTTTGGAAGTCTTGCATGATTCATAGCTTGAGAAAGTTGTGTGAGCATGGCTACAAGATTTTGCATTCCAGCTCCCATATCGTTTGGTTTCTCAGGGGGACAATCATTGCATTTCCCATCGCATTCCGCATTAACACGGTTCCTTCGGGTTCAAGCCATTGACTAAAACCAAGAAGAATAGTGTGAGCAACACTAATTATAATATGAAAACCACATAATCAAGGATAAAATTTCACACTTAAGGTTTTATCCTAGGGTATTCATGGCCATTTCTAAAACACTAAGATTGTGTTCTATTCTTAGACTTATCCATAGGGTTCTTAATAAGGCTTTCACATCCTAGTTTCCAAAGGTTGACTATACCTTTCCTCTGATACCAACTATAATGACCCATACTCTACATACATTGTTAATACTTCAAAATTGAAGCACACTTATTACAACATATGACAAAACCACAAAGGACCGTATAGGTATAGTGTCTTTAGAAACTGGGAAACATAAAAAACTGGTTCATAAATCTTCTACAGTGTCTCCCATTTATTTCATCATATCTAGGGTCCCTTTTATAATATTCTACTTAATATCCATCTTCCTGACCTAGGGAAAAGAAAACATAAAAGGGTGAGCTCAAATGCTCAGCAAGGGCAAATAAAGGAAATAAAAATCATATCATATCTTTTTGAAAATCATAACCTGCAAAAGAGATCATAATATCTTAACATGGAATAAATCATAGAAGTGAAAATGAGATCCCCATAATCATAACATGAAACTTGAAACTTTGTGGCATGCACACATAATCATGGAAAAACATTTCTTGTTAGTCATGACTCATTGCCAAGACTATCTTAGTGGACAAAGTCCCTTTCTGAACCGAGTTCACTCCCCGTTTCAGTCCTGTATCACTGAACCGAAATCACCTTCCGTTCCAGCCATGTCTATCTCATGAGATATAAAATCTTTACCAAATGCATTGGAGGGAGATATAGGTTCCACCCATCTTATAATGAATCCTTTCTTATGTGTGCCACATAATCATAAATCATACATCATTGCATAACCCATGTAATACAAATTGGAATCTTAAACATCATGACATCATAAAACAATTCATACAAGATAAAGGAAGTCATAAAAATAATTCAATCACAACATGATCAAATCAATGTAATAATAGGGATAAAAACAGAACCCTTTATTATCTTAGATGGAAAATAATTTTGATAAAACACTTGAACTCCATTCTTGAGGAAAATATCCTTTCTTCTTCAAAAAACATTTTTCCCTTCATAACATGTCATACGACTTTAAAATAAAAGAAGTTGATTAAAAATAAACTTGAAAACTTGTAAAGGAATATTCTTGGAAATAATGTTTTAAAAATCCATACATGCCGTATAAGTTAAAAAAAACATTCTTCGTAACTTTGTCGGAAAAGTCAAAAAGTACCTCGTACGAAAAAAACGACAAAAGATTCCTTTCATATTCTTTACTAAAAACTCACCGAAGGGTAAAATTGGATTTAAACTATTGTAAGTGGATGGAAACAATATTACATATTGAGGGAACATGGATGTGGATGATAAAATACACCCCAGTAAATACTTACGAATAAACAATCTCGGATAAAAATGAGATTGTGGTATTTTCCCTTACCTTAGGTCCGATTTGCTTTGTACATGTCCGAAGCTCCTTTATAATGGTTTAAATAATGTTATTGACTTATTACAGAATCATACATGTTGATATGATATCATATATGGTCATATTCTTAGCTTCTTGTTAGTAATATTTCATTGTTACTTGTTACTCCGGTCTTTATTGCCTTTTGTTCTTATGCGTGTTTTGCCGAATAAATTCTTATTATTCTTTTAAGGTTATAGATACCTTATATACAGAATGGTATTAGTGTAACATATATCATATTTATTCATTCAATTCATTTATATAATTATTATGTAATGATGATCATGTAGAACGAGTCGCTTCACATCGTGGAGACGGTATTCCGTACTTACGCACGAGTGATGATATCGTTCCTATGATCGTGGAATTGTTTTGGAGTATATATATATATTATTTCAGTATCAATATTACTTTATAATAATCATAAATAGTTACTCATTACACCATTATACCCATCCTTGTAAAGTGATGGTGGAAAATAGATTACACCACGGCGTGGAGACGGTATTCCGTACGTACGCACGCGCGGTGATTTCATTTTTCCGTAGGATGGATAGAAGGTGAATTAGGGTTGTTTCATATATATAATAACATATCAGTATGTAATTAATACTGATGTTATTACTTTATCATGAAACAACTAAATAAGAAGAAGTTGAAGAAGAAAGAAATTGAAAAGATCGGTAATGGATATTACCTCTTCTTTGGAACGCTTCTTTGAATCCTCCACTTAGGGAACTAATATTGGTCTTTGAAGAAGACCAGGACCTCTAGGATTATTCTAGGGAAGTGGAGAGGAGAAAATGGCAGGGGTTGGCTGATCTTGAGTGCTCAAATTGGTGTGAGGAGGAGGGGGGAGGAGGTGCCCTTTTATAAGGGAGGAGAGGGGCACCTTAGGAATATCTCAAAATATTATTTTATATTAAAGTCAAAATCGGTTTATAATGGTTCCAAAGGGTCTTATTTTGAATCTAAAGTGGGGAAGGGTCGAAATCCTATCAACCAATAGGATTTAGACAAGTTTAGGGTATTATCTTAACCTTATCAATTAGATTTAACTCAAAGTTAAATAATTCAACTTTTACCATGTCTTTTTGTTTTCTTTCACTATATGGTTAATACACTTACTATAACATGCCAAACGAACCCCAAATTGTTTATTATTAATATATATATCCTTATCTAAGTCATTTGGCCGAACCTTAGATTTTTAGGAATAAAATAACAATTAATAATATAATATTTTATTTAAAAACTATTTTGTGTCAATTTTGACACTATTTGATATATGATTTTTGTGAATGTCATAACAGAATTATATGTTCGAAAAAAGTTGATTAAATCAACACTAATATATCATAGTACCCTATAAAATTTGTGTAATTCATAAAAAGTCTCAAATTACATTTAATTTGGTGTTTATAACATCAATTATGTCAATATTTCATAAATAAGATAATTACTTCATCATAATTGTGTCATAAATAAATTAAATTATTTAATGTATAAAAATTATAAATAAAATACCATTATGTAGGAAATCTTTTTAGCTTTCTAATGAATTTTTTATAGTCGAATTTATCTTATGTATAACCCCATATTAAAAATGATTTACTTATTAAATGTTGATTTTAACAATTTTAACCCTTCTTTAAATAAATTAATAATAAATGTCCTAATCTAACCCAAGTGGGCCTAAATGGTCATATTTTATTCATAAGGTTGTTTTTGGTCGAATTAAACTTATCCAATAGAATTAGGACATGTGTTAGGGTAATAGTAATATCATATTTACCCTTAGTTACCCTATTTATTATTAACCGCGGTAAAAAAAGTAAAAAGTTAGTATTCACCAAAAAATTATTTTTATCTCACTGAACCACATTTTAATTACTGATATCAACCGTGTCTGTAGGAGTTTCTAAATTCCATTCACAGAAGCGGTAAAATTAAGTTTTATAAAAAAATCAGTTTTTAACCTACCACTTAGTGGTTTCACTATTCATCAAAAATTGAAAGTTTTCAGAAAAATACCAAAATTTCACCCTAGGATAATTTTGGTATTCCGAATCCAAAAATGAAGTCCATTTTAAAAAATAAAATTTATAAAATTTCAAAAAGTGGTTATTACTATTCATAACGGCTAGTTTTAATAATATTTTAATAGCATATCGTTGTTTAGTGAAACTCGGTATTGCGTACGACGCAAGCTATCGAGGAAGGTCGTGATTGCCTGTAAAGTAAGCCAAGCTAGTATGTAGTGAAATATTCCTTTGATGATATATAAAAAAAAATATTCCTCATAAAAATCTCGGGTGTTACACATAACAAAAGAAGTCTTTTAAAAAGAGGAGGGTGAAAGGTCCCCTTACCGACATGGGTATCTTTCGAAACATACACCTTGTGAAAGAAGGAAAATACAACATTGATGTAAATACTCATAAAAGAAATTATGTTACACAATGAGTAAAATAATGGGCAGTACATACACCACTCAAAGGAAATTATGGAAAATGTAGCATAAATCTCACGGGAATAAAAGTGAGATGAAAAATCCCTTACGAAAACTCGGAAGCATAACGACGCCACATAAAACTTCCAAAAATGGATTTATGAGATCAAATAGGGTCTCTAATCATATTAACATAATGTTTACAGAAAGATAAATATAAAAGAACATCCCCCAACATAACAAAGAGGAGTTTAAAAGAAGTGACATAAAGGAGAGTACTTAAAAAGAAAGAGAGAGATTAGATCTCTTACGAAAATTCTGCATCCTAACGGCGCCACTCAAAACTTCAAAAATAGATTGATGAGAGAGAATAGGGTCTCTCATAATATGAACATAAAACTTACAATAAGAGTAATATAAAATAACATCCCAATAACAAGAAAGATGAGCTTAGAAGGAATGACATAAAAGAGTGTACTTAAAAAGAAAGAGAGGAGTAGGATCCCTTACCTGAAGTCCAACTTGTCTTGTTCGTTTCTTTATATTCCTGAATAATAAACATTGGTCAATTTATAATTGATTAAATACCTCCCATAAATATTATTATTCAGTTCATATCACATATTTTAATGTTATAATAATTGGTTAATAATATGAGTTCATATAAGATGTTTTTGTCGATGTTTGGTACATGAGTCAAAAATTGAACTTGTTGGAAAATAATTTTCCATGTAGTTATAGGTAAATCATATCCAGAATAGTATTGATGTTTTAAATATAATATATATCCATTATATATTCATTTTATACTATTCCTTATAATTTGGAGATAAAAATTAAAAGCACCGTTCATGGAGACGGTAGGCCGTACGTACGCATGAACGCTACTTTCATTTTTTGTTATATTAATGGAATTAAAACAAAATGATATATATATGTTATAATTACAGAATTATACCCATAATTTAGATGTAATATATTACATATATATATATTATATATATGTACTTATAATAGTACATAACATTTTGAGATTAGAAATGAAATGTACCGTTCATGGAGACGGTAAGTCATACGTACGCATGAATGCTACTTCCATTTATATTTCCTATTTAATGGAATTAAAAAATAATGATACATAATAGTATTTTAATTCCAGTATGGTATCATATATAATATAATTAAATATACCCTTTATACGTACCACATATGGTAATAACGAATCAAATCACTTTGAGGGGGCGGTAGTCCGCACTTCCTTAAATGAAGATATCGCGTTTACCCATAATGGAAACCATAAAGGTATGAAATAAATGAAAAATACAGAATCTTAAGTAAAAAATAAACATATTATATATCATATATATATATATATTGTCATCTTAATGGCCACCTTTGAAGGTTTTAGAAGGATATTGAACAATCATCGTTTCGTGAGGCAGAAATTCGCCATCCACAGAAACAGTATGTTCTTTAACCATTAGATGTAGGTGTGTGAATGTGTAGCTCTAATGCTTATTATAACAACATCCTAGTATATTGAATATACTGGAGTTGTTACAAAATAAATGAATAAAAATATTTTATGGGGTTGGAGAAGCAAAATAAAACAAAAGGACTCAAGTGAAAACATTACCTTAAAATCGGGTAACTCCCTTTGGTTTGAGCTCAAAGGCTTCCTTGGGAAGGATTCTTCCCAAAGTGAGGCTTCAAGGAGTTAGATAGGGAAGCAGAGAGACAAAATGGGCAGGGGTTGGACGATCCAAAGGCTTTTGGGAGTGTGGGTAAGGAGGTAGAAGTGGGGGCCTTTTATAAGAGGAGAGGAGGGGCACTCTTGTAAAGTTACAAAATGTTACATTATTTTCAAAAGAGTTTCAAATTTTAAAGGTACCAAATTAATTTATTTCAAGGATAAGGTGATAAGGGTTACAAATACACTCATACAATAGGTTTTGGACATGTTTAGGTCTTAGATATTACATTATCTTTCCATTTTATTTAAATCGTTAAATAATGAGGTCATCGCTGCATCATCATGATGTCATAAATAATTTAATTTATTTAATGTCTAAAAATTATAAAACAAATACTATGATGTAGGAAATATTTTGAGCTTTACAATGTCTATTTATAGTCAAAAATATGACTTGTATAACCCCATGTAAAAATTGTTTTAGTAAAACATCTCATGTTTGTGTCATTTTTACTTTAACATTAAATAAAAAGATATTTATGTCATTTTCCAACCAAAGTGGCTCCATGGGGTCCCCAAGTTGACCCATGGATTTTATTGGTCGGACATGACACATCCAATGAGGGTAGGACATGTTTCTAGGTCATTTCATTTTATTAAAACATTATTCTTACCATAAACTACACTAATTACCTCTAATCGCGATTAAAAACTTAATTGGTTACTATTCACCAAAAAATAATTTTTATCCAATTGAACCACATTTTACTTTTTAATGACAACAATTTATGTCGGATTTTTGAAATTAAAAACACAAAGATGGAAAAATTTCATTTAAACGGAAAAATCAGTTTTTATAAGTACCACTTAGTGGTTTCACTATTCATCAAAAATTGAAGTTTTTTCAGAAAAATCGCAAAAATTCACCCTAAGCTATATTTGATATTCTGAATTCAAAAATGAAGTCTATTTTAAAAAATTCAAAACATATAAGCCAAATTAATTAATTTAATAATTAATTCCCGCTGTCAGAGAAAATAGCGTGTTTTTATGAAACAATAAGTATCAAAAGATTGACACTAGTTTAAGTCTGATTTCAAAGTGAAATTAATTCAAATGACCAATAATGGATTTAATTGTAAAAATATATTCTAATTTCACTTTAAAACCAATTCAAAAGATAATCTAATTATATAAATAAATTATATTAAAAAGAGGTTTTTAATTAAAATACAACATTTTACACTATTCATTAAAAAAATGAACTTTATCGGAAAGATACCAAAAATTTACACAAAGTAAATTTTGATGTCCCAATTATTAAGTAGAGTTTTATCTGGTCCAATAGAATGTATAAGAGTGAACAAAACTATATTTAATGACGGTTCTCCATCAAGAGGTGATAAGTGAACCTTTAGTGAAAACTAGGGTATATACGCCTAAAATTGAATTCTTTCTATATTTTAAGCCTTTATCTTTTATTGGATAAATGTAAAAACATTTAAAAACATATATAATCATATTTTAGTTATTTATATCCATTCCCTCCAATACAACAGCTACATGTTAACTACCATTTAAAATAATATTATTTTATTATTAGAGTGCAACGTAAGATTCCCAAGAAACTCGTTGTTGCGTGTTGGGTACGCCATTAAGCATAGCGTCCCCTTTAAATTCATATTAATATTTTATTCAAAAATATGGATAAATATGAAAATGTCATATTCTTTATTTACCTGGGGTGTTACATCCTTCCCCCCTTTTGGGAATTGCGTCCTCGCAATTTTTAAAATTGAGCTTGGAAACATCCTTGAAAGTCCCACATCGGAAAAAGAGTCGGTAAAACAATCACTTTAAAATAAATAAAGATAAGTATAGAGGTCACCTAAGTTAACCCATACTAGGACTTCATGTAGGAAAACATGGACATGGAGGAGAAAACATAGGGTCATGTTCTGATGGAGAGTGATAGTAAACATGTCTAGAAGAAAGTTAACAATAAGAAAATAACAAAATTGTGATGGGTTAAACGGTATTTGATTCCCTTGTAGGAAATGTTAACAGACAACACTTATGTTTTAAGTTACTTTTCATTGAAGAATTTTTTTTGAGCTTAACTAAATCATAATGAAACATACTTACTTGTCATGTAGACTTTCAACTTTTACTAGATTCCTGAATCAAACTCGTATTTTCTCTAAAAGACGAGTATTTAAGAAGACTTGTTCGCATTAAGAGTACTATAATCAACTTCTAGAGAATCACCTAATCCACAAAAGAGAACTATACACTTCCCATGTATTTAGACCTTAACCAAAACCAAAACCCAAAAGGTTAGTACAAGATCAGATAATCCAGAAAAGGATAACCCTTTAAAAATAAAATCTATGCTTAATCTCCAAAATTTGTCCAACAAAACCCAAAGTTCAACGAGGACCATTCGATAAACAATTTGTCCATAAAATTCATCAAAGTATACCAATCTAAGATTGAAACCCAAATATATGAAGGATTTAGTCACATAATCTTCCAAGTTAAATCATAACATTTATCTCCAAACAACATCAGTTTCTCCTAAAGTCTCGTATTGAAAATTAATTAACCTAATCACATATCCTCCATGATAGGTTAATCATTTCCATAAATAACCCAAAATAAACTTACTCTTAATTCATAAAATCATATAACTAAAAAGAATCAGTCAAACTAACCAGGGACTTCACATAGTCCAGTGGTAGGCGATAAATACCAGTCGCACTTTGGTTGTGGGTTCAATTCCCGCAGCTTTGTCCGACGCGACGAGTTGTCACACGGTCTGCATGTTGTCCTTTTTCCAAAACTATATAATTCTCAAAAAATTTCCCAAAATGAGATAAAATCTTCAAAAATAAACATAACATATTTTAACCTCAATTTTATCTCATGCCTTTCACTTCCATCATAACATATAGTAACCCACAATTACCTCAAAATAAGGATCATATAAACTCTAATGGTTACCTTTGTAATTATTACCTGAACTTCCACATCGATTGGTCATCTCGTACATGATGCATTAAAGATCATACCAAGGTTCAAGTGGTTGATCATGACTCCTTTATTGTTGGTTTAGAACAACCACGAGTTTCCTCATTGAATCCCCCATTTTATCTAGTATCTTAATCATAGAACCACCACAGTTTCCTTCAAACCTATTGTCACTTTGGTGCTTGATAGATCCATCCATTCACTAAAGATAGAAATGTCAGTGTGAGTATATCAACAAAACCATCATGTACTAATGAGGAAGATAAACACTAAGATATACTTACTCATTCACTTTATCTAAAACTAGGACTCTTTCTGAAATCCTAACCATTATGGTAATGACACTTATGCTTAAAGAATACCCTAACCTCTAAAGTTATCTAAACCGACCTCTGATACCAACTATAAGGCCCCAGCCTTAAACCTTACTTAATCTTGAGTTATTACAAGATTACACATTGAGGATCTTTTCAGGTTTAGAGTTTTAGAGAATTAGATCATGAAACTTGCATTACATTCCACATTTAAACAAAGTGGTTACATAAAAGACAATATTCATTCTTCCCATCAATAGAAACATTTTTAAAAGAAAACATGGATTCTTCCTTGACACATCCTTGACGCTATCATCACATCATGTACCTTTCCCTTGACCTGTGAAAAACATTTCAAAAACTTGGGATGATCATAAAAAGATCAGTAAGGGTTATAAAAATATGGAAAGGAAACATGAGTTCATATATACATAAGAATTAAATCATACTTTACCCATAAAACATAGACACTTTAACATACCTCATAAAATCATGAATAAATCATAGAAATAATAATACATAAAGGTAACTTGAGGCATTCTTAACATTCTTACATAGGGTGTAACCCTCTTGGTTACGTTTGGAATACCTATCACAGTATATTCCCTAAATCTCTTCGGAGAAACCTTAATGTTTCACTCTTTCTCATTACACAATGCATTGGAGAGCTATATCAGGCTCACCTGCCCTTAGTTTATCACAGAACCACCCATTTTCATAACAATGCCCAAGAACCATAACATAAACGTATCACATAAAAAATTCATAAAGGAAACATAACATTTACACATTTTAATCACAATATAACATTTTAGAATGTTGAAATAATGAATCCATTCAAAAAGAAACCATTTCCAAAACCATTTAAAACATTTAATAATGAGATTTTTGAATCAAAGTTTCCCATACCACCTTGAAGCTTTTAAATTTTTAAACCACTAACATCCATATAAATAAATCCTTAAAACCATTTTGAAAACATGGATATTAATAAGAACAAATAATTAAAACATTTGAAGTGATATTTTGGTCAAAGGGGTTTTACCAAAATTAGAGACACTTGAATACAATAATCGAGGAATAACATTTTGTCCTAACTTTATAATATCATGAGAATAAATGTATTCATGATATAATATTCCAAAGGATAGTATATACACCATATAAGAGTGAATTGGTGGATAACAACAATGAAGTCTCAATAGAAATGTCAAATGTGATGAAACCCCTTATAAAGAAAGTATCCTTAAATTAAGGATAAATCAATCTCAAAATTTTGTGTAACAAATATAAATACACCCAATATAAGTGGATATTAAGTGTAAAAAAATAAAAGGTCATTCACGCATATTCAAAGGATGACATATTAAATAAATACATGTTGAACCCAAAGAAATCGAAATTGGGTTAAAAAGTTCCCTTGGTAAAATTCGACAGCCTAACGACATCACTTCAAAATTCATAAAATGAGCTGATGAGAGATAAAAAGGGAATCTCATAACTTGGACATAAAATTAACATATAAAAGAACATATCCCAACATATTAGTATGTGAATTAAAAGACATAACAAAAGAAGTCTTTTAAAAATTGGAGGGTGAAAGGTCCCCTTACCGACATGGGTATCTTTCGAAACATACACCTCGTGAAAGAAGGACAATAAAACATTGATGTAAATACTCATAAAATAAAGTTTATTAAACAATGAGTAAAATAATGGGCAGTACATACACCACTCAAAGGAAATTATGGCAAATGTAGCATAAATCTCACGGGAATAAAAGTGAGATGAAAAATCCCTTACGAAAACTCGGCAGCCTAACGACGCCACATAAAACTTCCAAAAATGGATTGATGAGATAAAATAGGGTCTATAATCATATTAAAATATTGTTTACAGAAAGGGGAATATAAAATAACATCCCCCAACATAACAAAGAGGAGTTTAAAAGAAGTGACATAAAGGAGAGTACTTAAAAAGAAAGAGAGAGGTTAGATCTCTTACGAAAATTCGGCAGCCTAACGGCGCCACTCAAAACTTCCAAAATAGATTCATGAGAGAGAATAGGGTCTCTCATCATATGAACATAAAACATACAGTAAGAGTAATATAAAATAACATCCCAATAACAAGAAATATGAGCTTAGAAGGAATGACATAAAAGAGTGTACTTAAAAAGAAAGAGAGGAGTAGGATCCCTTACCTGAAGTCCAACTTGTCTTGTTCGTTTCTTTATATTCCTGAATAATAAACTTTGGAAAATTTATAATTGATTAAATACCTCCCATAAATATTATTATTCAGTTCATATCACATATTTTAATGCTATAATAATTGGTTAATAATATGAGTTCATATCAGACGTTTTTGTCGATGTTTGGTACATGAGTCAAAAATTGAACTTGTTGGAAAATATTTTTCCATGTAGTTATAGGTACATCATATAAAGAATAGTATTGATGTTTTAAATATCATATATATCCAATTTATATTCATTTTATACTATTCATTAGAATTTGGAGATAAAAATTAAAAGCACCGTTCATGGAGACAGTAGGCCGTACGTACGCATGAACGCTACTTTCATTTTTTGTTATATTAATGGAATTAAAAAAATGATATATATATATATATGTCATAATTCCAGAATTATACCCATAATTTAGATGTAATATATTACATATATATCCATTATATATATGTACTTATAATAGTACACAACATTTTGAGATAAGAAATGAAATGTACCGTTCATGGAGATCGTAAGCCATACGTATTCCTGAATGCTATTTCCATTTATATTTCATATTTAATGGAATTAAAACATAATGATACATAATATTATTTTAATTACAGTATGTTATCATATATAATATCATTAAATATACCCTTTATACGTACCACATATGGTAATAACGAATCAAATCACTTTGAGGGGGCGATAGTCCGCACTTCCCTAAATGAAGATATCACGTTTACCCATAATGGAAACCCTAAAGGTATGAAATAAATGAAAAATACCGAACCTTAAGTAAAAAATAAACATATTATATATCATATATAGATATAGTGTCATCTTAATGGCCACCTTTGAAGGTGTTAGAAGGATATTGAACAATCATCGTTTCGTGAGGCAGAAATTCGTCATCCACGGAAACAGTATGTTTTTAACCATTAGATGTAGGTGTGTGAATGTTTAGCTCTAATAATTCTTATAACAACATCCTAGTATATTTAATATACTGGAGTTGTTACAAAATAAATGAATAAAAATAGTTTAGGGGGTTGGAGAAGCAAAATAACACAAAAGGACTCAAGTGAAAACATTACCTTAAAATCGGGTGACTCCCTTTGGTTTGAGCTCAAAGGCTTCCTTGTGAAGGATTCTGCCCAAAGTGAGGCTTCAAGGAGTTAGAGAGTGAAGCAGAGAGACAAAATGGGCAGGGTTTGGCCGAGCCAAAGGCTTTTGGGAGTGTGGGTAAGGAGGTAGAGGTGGGGGCCTTTTATAAGAGGAGAGGAGGGGCACTCTTGTAAAGTTACAAAATATTACTTTATTTTCAAAAGCATTTCAGATTTTAAAGGTCCCAAATTGATGTATTTAAAGGATAAGGTTATAAGGGTTCGAAATCCACTTATCCAATATGTTTTTGACATGTTTAGGCCTTAGATATTACATTATCTTTCCATTTTATTTAAATCATTAAATTATGAGGTCATCGCTGCATCATCATGATGTCATAAATAATTTAATTTATTTAATGTCTAAAAATTATAAAAAAATACTATGATGTATGAAATCTTTTGAGCTTTCCAATTACTATTTATAGTGAAAAATATTACTTGTATAACCCCATGTAAAAATTGTTTTAGTAAAACATCTAATGTTTGTGTCATTTTTACTTTAACATTAAATAAAAAGTTATTTATGTAATTTTCCAACCAAAGTGGCTCCATGGGGTCCCCAAGTTTACCCATGGACTGTATTGGTCGGTAATGACACATCCAATGAGGGTAGGACATGTGTCTAGGTCATTTCATTTTATTAAAACATTATTCTTTCCATAAACTACACTAATTACCTCTAATCGCGATTAAAAACTTAATAAGTTACTATTCACCAAAAAATTATTTTTATCCCATTGAACCAAATTTTAGTGCTTAATGACAACCATTAATGTCGGATTTTTGAATTTCAAAACAGAAAGATGGGAAAATTTCATTTAAATGGAAAAATCAGTTTTTATAAGTACCACTTAGTGGTTTCACTATTCATCAGAAATTGAAGTTTTTCAGAAAAATCCCAAAAATTCACCCTAAGCTATATTTGATATTCCAAATTCAAAAATGAAGTATATTTTACAAAATTAAAAACATATAAGTCACATTAGTTAATTTAATAATTAATTCCTGCTGTCAGAGAAAATAGCGTGTTTTTATGAAACAATAAGTATCAAAAGATTGACACTAGTTTAAGTCTGATTTTAAAGTGAAATTAATTTCAACGACCACTATTGGATTTAATGGTAAAAATATATTCTAATTTCACTTTAAAACCAATTCAAAAGATAAGATAATCATATAAATAAATTAGATTAAAAATAGGTTTTGAATTAAAATACAACATTTTACACTATTCATTAAAAAAATGAACTTTATCGGAAAGATACCAAAAATTTACACAAAGTAAATTTTGATGTCCCAATTCTTAAGAAGAGTTTTATTTGGTCTAATAGAATGTATTAGAGTGAAAAAAACTATATTTAATGACGGTTCTCCATCAAAAGGCGATAAGTGAACCTTTAGTGAAAACTAGGGCATATAAGCCTAAAATTGAATTCTTTCTATATTTTAAGCCTTTATATTTTATTGGATAAATGTAAAAACATTTAAAAACATATATAATCATATTTTAGTTATTTATGTCCATTACCGCCAATACAACGGCTACATGTTAACTACCATTTAAAATAATATTATTTTATTATTAGAGTGCAATGTAAGATTCCCAAGAAACTCGTTGATGCGTGTTGGGTACGCCATCGAGCATAGAGTCCCCTTTAAAGTCATATTAATATTTTATTCACAAATATGTATAAATATGAAAATGTCATATTATTTATTTACCTGGGGTGTTACATTGGTACCATGAGCTAGCCGGTCACATGACTTAAAGTAGGTTTCCCCATACACTAGAGGCTTCCTACTAACAGTGAGGGTCTAATATCAATCATGGGGATATTATACCCTCTTTATCAAAGTATCACAACATAGTAAATAAATAAACTATATCCAATAATATAAAAATGAATAGAATAGTTCCAGTATCAATAGATAACCAAAACTAGAAATACAATATCAAAAATAAATAGTAGATATTCAATGCTAAAGTACATGCCATGTGTCAAAATGAAAACCCCAAAAGTAATACACCACCAAAAAACTTAGGGACCTTTCCCTTATCCTTTCTTGCAAACATGAAGTGTATTTGGGTACCAATTAGGAATATAAAGTAGGGTGAGAGTATAAATTAGTATAACACCACAAAAAACATTTAAAAAATCAGGTCAATATCTGTGTATGGATTTGTAATTTTAATATGATAAATTAAATAATGTACAAAATTTAAATTTAATCAATTAATCATTATTTAATAGTATAAACCCTCAGGATATTGAGGGCACTCAAACTAGAATACTTACATCGGCCCATGTCGGAGTCTGAACCCTGTTACATTACTAATTCACAATTCATTATAACACATAGTCTTTCATTATCCGTGACATTTCAATTCATTTTTATGGATAATTATAACCATAGTCTAATTCCATCATTTTGGGTGTAGATCATCATTTCAAACACCCCGTGAGTATTTGGATCATCTGTCTTTATCTAACACCTCATGTGTATTTAGATCATCAGTCCCCAACCTATATAATTTTCATGCACACTATGAGTTTTTAGAGAATTAGTCCCTATCTACCACATCATGAGAATTTGGTGAATTAATCCCTATTCTATATATTTTTTCATGCATGATTTGGGTCCTAGAACGTCATGGCTAGGACCCTGGGGGTATTTGGAGAATTAAGAAATGTCTCACACTCGTATATCCCTCAATCACATATGAGTATTTGGAGCATCAGTCTTTGTCCCAGAAACTTATATCAATTAATCACATACATATATCAATTGTACCACCATCATCCCATTAATTAATTCAATAATTAATTATTGTAATTTAACAATTTCCTATTCATCTCATTCCATTAATTAATTCAACAATTAATTAACCATATAAATCTCTTCAATTAATTAATCGAATTACTGGTCACCTAAATTCCATTAATTAATTCAAAAATTAATTAAGCACATCACTTTTCATTAATTAATTAAACAATTAATTAATCCAAAATACAAGCCCAATATCCCATGATTAATATAACAATTAATTAACCAATTTAAAATCCCAATATCCCATAATTAATTCAAAAATTAATTACCCAATTAACGATCCCAATATCCCATAATTAATTCAACAATTAATTATCCAATTCACAATTCCAATATACCATAATTAATTCAATAATTAACTATCCAATTCACAATACCAATTTTCCATAATTAATTTTTTAATTAATTATCCAATTCACAATTCCAATATCCCATAATTATTTGAAAAATTAATTATCCAATTAAAAATACCAATATTAATAAATATACCGAATTAATTAATTCAACTAGGAAAAAAACAATTCTAAAATAACACTATAAATTCATCAACTGTATACATTAAATTGAAATAATGACTATAGGATTTGAACAATATACCACCTACCTCAAGAATGGTGATGAATTATCACCAATGGATATCCCAAATTTCAACAGAATCAATCAAGAATCTGATAAAGAATGAGATTTATATTTGAATCCTAAAACCATGATTAAACAAATCAAGATCTCACAATCCTAGATCTACATATAGTACAAAAAATAGATAACCAAACCTATTTTATCTTGTAAGATAATTGGGAGAGAGGGATAGATCTTAACAAGAAGAAACCACATACCTGGGTGGTGAAGATCTTCAATATTCTATTCGGTTCACCAAGAACAGAGGTGAAGAAGGAATGAGATCTATCCAGGAGCCTCCAAAATCGTGAATGATAGCTTCAAGTGAAACTAGGTCCGCTTAAGGGTTAATATGGGGGTTTAGTAATTTTAAAAACTAATTTTTAGGTTAATTAAAAGGCCACACACGATTGCTGGGCAGAGGCACACAATTTTCCAAGTTGTGGACCTTAACTATGCACCTATTCTGGGGGGTGGCATGGTTTCTAATAATAGGGATAACTATTTGAGAAATTGTGCACTAAACATGTAATCTCTCTTTGTGCAAGGGTTCATGGTTTGCTGGGCTAGGGAGCACTGTTAGGGAAAATCATGCACCAACCGTGAACTTCCCTATTTATTCTATTTTTATCAAATTTTAACCCACATACACCCAAGGTAAAACCGAAATGAAAATTACTCAACACAAGGAAAAATAATACATGTAAAATATCCTGATACATATCCATCAAAGTTCAGGGTTTTATACATAGCATATATTGAAAAATCTATGCACAACAAATCTCAGAATTCTAAAGTAGTTATCATTTGGACTATTCTCAAATAATATTTTCAAATAATTCATAATAGTTTGTAAAGAAAATGTGAAATAATCAAATTATATACCTTGAGAGTTTCAAACTAGTTGTGAATTAAGGCTCGTTGTTGTGAACCATGTGACGATTGAGTCAAATCCCAATGCACCCTTTTAGAAGTTATTTTCCCTTCGTATATATATCTCAGATCTATATCCAATTGTAGTTTCTATAAAGGGATGTATTTCTACGAAATACACATAATATATACCTTACCAAAACATTAGTATGTCTCAATATACTTAGAATTATTCCAAATTTCAATCATAGAGTTATGTTCTATAATCTATGTTATCTTAAATCTTGGTCCCAAGGTTTTTACTAAACATACTCTGTTACCAACTGTAAAGGCCCCAAACATATATGTCAATAGTCAATGGTTGTGCTTAATATAATCAATAACATCCCAAATAACCTAATTTTTTAGTAGTCTTGGAAGACTAGATACATAATTGAAACTCAAATTACATTTGAAAACATAAAATAAAACTAAAAAATTCATTCGAGAACACCATTATCACCTTTATCATATCTCTACATGACAATCTTGGAGAAATGAAACATATGAAAGGGGTGATATCTAATACTCAGTAAGGGTATGCGTACATTAGAAGATGTTACGAATATATAAGGCATAATCAATATGGAAAGAAATTAACTAAAAAATATTCCATTTAATCAATAACATATACATGAATAATAATATGCAATGAATAAATGATGACAAAAATAGTTAAGTATAAATATTAACATGGGAACGAAACATATCCATGGATATTTTAACTAATCAAATAATAACATAGAAAATAAAAAGTAATCTCACAATGAGGGAATTCATAATGATGAATGTCATAAACATACCATCAATGACTTCTTCAAAGACACTTTTCATAAATAGGTATGTCCATATCCAAATACCCAATCCAGTTTATCTCATGAGACCTATTAATGCATCAAGGAGATATAGTGGGCCCCACACATCACTTACTAAGTCAAATGAATTTCTCTTATAAAAGGTGATAATCATAATCAATGTAAACATTCATATTGTAAAACTAGAATACGAAATTTTAATAATTTCCCCAATTAATGAATACAATGTACATAATCATTTGTATTATAAAACTGGAATATAAATGTTTATTCATTTCCTAATCAATAAACATAATCATAAGCCATATTGATTACCATAGAGAATGGTATCAAAATATTACAACCCATTCAAACGATTAATAAACTATCTAGATAAATAAGAAGGATTGTATCATTACCACATATTACCAATTAATCCTAAGGTAAAATAAGGGACGTTTTTATTTATGAAGAAAAATAGAATAAAAATACCATTAAAAACTTTCATGAGGAAAATATCATTTACCTCTATAAAATTCACTTTCAAAAACAAAAATTTCCAGAATATCAGGGAAAATACTTTCTTTAAATATAAATTTTAAATATTTTAAATTAATATTCAAAACAATGAGTGGTCATGATGAAAAATAATTCTATACAAGCTGTATAAGTTAAAAACATTATATCCACACAATTCTAAACAAGATAAAAAGTACATCATTAAAAAACATCAAAAATATTCATTTATAATAATTTCCTAAAAATTAAAAAATGAGTAAAATTTTATTCAATAAATCATTTTAACAATGTTAAAAATGTTTTTTAACATGTCTTTAGAAAACATGGATATGGAATAAAAAGTATTTTTGACCGAAGAGAGAAATAAAGGTAGATTTTATTAACAATATTTTCTCAATAATTTGAATTAAAAAAGGGAATATAAAAGACTATTACTTGAAAATACAATGAAATACAATTTAATAATAAAATATATTGGGTTTATGATATAAATGTAAAACTATTCTCCCAAGGGATACTTAAACATAAATAATTCCGATTAATGATAAGATTGTAAAATAATCCCATACCACTTTGGTAACTTTTGAATCATAAGAACCATGATGGAAATAACATAAAATGAATACCATGAATATAAATATATTCATTCTATAAAATGTAAAAGGGGATGTAAATATTCCATATAAAATAGATATTGGTGAATGTGGAATATATAACACATAAGTAAAAGTGAGACAAGAAAACATTACCTTAGGTATGATTTCATTCATATGTATTAAAATTATTGTATAATAAATATATATTTAATAAAAATATATTAAAAAACAATAATATATATATCATATAATATTGGACTTACTTACAACTTTTTATCACGTGTTTATTAACAATTATTTATGAAAAATAATATTCTGGGTGACAACTGCTTCATTCTTCATGTATGTTTTGGTGTGGTAGTTTTAGTCCTTCTATATTGATAATTGACCCATAATTTTTATAATGTTAAACATGATATAATTATCTTATATATTCATTATATAAAAATTTATAATATTCTATAAAACATAGAGACTGAAAAATGAGTTACATTATTCACAGAGATGGTAGGATGTATGTACGCATGAATGTTGATTTCATTTTGTTTATGGATGGAAAGAAATAACGGTAAAAAATAATTCACCTTTAAATTATAATTATTAAATAATATAAATCATATATGTTCAAATTTCTATATTTATTACCATTTGTGTTAATATAAAATGAAAAATGAATTTCATCGGTTCATAGATTAAATTGTCCACACGTACATACGAGCGGCGTTATCATTTCCCAATGGATTGGAAGGTAAGAAGATAGAAGTGATATTGTAATTATAGAAGTAAAATTATATTATAAACATAATATATTCACTTTAAATCTATTATTATATCTATCATTGAGAGGTGGGTATTGAAAACGATATATATCGGTTTGCAAGGCTGTAGTCCACCATAAAAATGATCGATAATTTCATTTACAACTTGGTGGAAGAGAAGATAAATAATGATTATTATATTAAAATCATAATATATTAGTATTTTTGAGATTATATTGTGTTATTCAAAATATTTAATGAATATTTGAAGGTTTTAGATGAATAAATAAAATGAACATGCATGGTTAAGAACTATACCTCTTCTACGGAGAACCTCTTTAGGTTTATACCTAATTCCATTCTAGATTAATTTTATGATAAAACTAAGGTATGAAGATAATGGTTAGGGTTGTAAGTAAGATATATTTTTAGTTATTGACTAAATAAAATGTTTTTGTATGTGTAAAGTGGAGAGGGTAGGGGTGCCCTTTTATAAGTTGGGGGAATGACTCACTTAGAATTTTTAAAAAGAATAAATTGTATCCATGTTTTTCACATTTAAAAAAGGATAAAAATGGATAATTATATAACGATATATGGTATAAGTTCTAAATATTTCTAAAAAAAATATAATTGTAAAATTTGGTTGGTCATTAAACCTTTATCTTTTTATTTTAACCCCTAGTAATTCCATTTTAACCTTTACCACGTTAGTTAATTTTTACTATTATTCTATTAGTTATGAAAAAAATTATGCTTAACTAATTATATAATAATAAATATTACTATTAAAAATATATAATCCATTTTTTCTTATTTGATTCACAAAATTGGTAGAATTTAATTTAAAATTAAACTCACAATCATGACAAAAAATAGTTTTCCAAAGGAAATTTTTTAAAATCACAAGAATGATTTATATCCAAATTGAACATATTATTTATTTAAATTACCTAAATATGATTAATAATAATATAATTGAACTAATTTTACATTTAAATCTATTTAAAAACAAATTGGAACCTTTAAACATTTAAAAAAATGGAGTTTTAAAACAATCTCATTTTTTCACTATTAGTAGAAAAAATAAAATTCTTAGAAATTTCAAATAATCCATTATAAGATAATTTTAACATTATTATTTCAAAAAGAAGTCATTTTAACTGAATAAATTTTATAAATGTGGTGAAAATTAGAT
Organism: Viscum album; assembly: GCA_963277665.1. Classification (NCBI taxonomy): domain Eukaryota; kingdom Viridiplantae; phylum Streptophyta; class Magnoliopsida; order Santalales; family Viscaceae; genus Viscum; species Viscum album. Next base: position 17,823,974 of record OY728159.1, on the reverse strand, counting down.
TTAAAATAAGTGCACAAAACATGATAAACCCGTGTTTTAGAAAAATACTAGTTTTAAGCATAAAACTGAATTTACTCTTATACCATGCCTAAAAAAATATTATATGAAGGTTAAAATTTTTATTTAATATATAATATATAAATTTAATCAAAATAATACCCCAATAGTGACTAATTTAATTTACAAGGATTAAAACCCACTATGTGCATAAAAATAGTTTTTTCAGAAAATTTTCATCCTTCACTTTTAAATGATTTTTATTTTTTATATCGAATAGATTAATTACTAAAGTATTTATTTTATAAATTTATATGTTAAAATATATAATTTTCATAATTTAGCTTGTCCTATTAATTCCTGTATATTTAATAGAAAGTTTATCAGGGTAATATTCAAATAATTTATTTCATGGGACGTTGAAGCTCGATGTTTCATATTATATACATTGTTAGACATATTGACCTTATTTTAAAATAATAGGGTGTTAGAGTCATAATATTCTTATTCTCATATTATGATCACTAATTAAAATTTATTTTTAATGATTATCTTTACCCTTACTAAGTGTTTGATCTCACCCTTCTTATTTTTTATTTTCCCCAGGTTATGATAATGATGTTAAATGATTTTTGTCTAGAAATATTTCATGTGTGAATAATTTTATGTGAGATTTTGAGGTCATAATTTGAAATATTAAAATACTGGTATTAGTGGGGAAAATTATCACTTAATGAAATGGGTATTGTCTTATAAGAGTTTTTTATAATTATCTAAAATGCTAAACCTAAAAGGTCCATAGCAATATAAGTGATACAATATTTCCTTTTGATGTTTTATGTATTAGAAGCTTGAAATTGGGTCTTGTTTACTATTATTATCACTAGAAATGTTAAGATGATGTTTTAACATAGAATCCTAAAGTGTCGGTTTGAGCCTGTTGTAGTTGGTATTAGAGTAAAGGTTTATAAAACATTAGATATTAGGATGCTTTCTTATGAGGACAAATTAAATGTTATTGTTCCCATCGGAACATGTGTTATGGTTTGGAATCACTAATTCTGAATGGTTCCAATATATTTGATTATGGAACTAGAAATAGTCAACAGTTCTATATCCAAATGGACCATCATTCCAAAGGCAGGTGTTTTTTAGGTTTGATGACCTACGATAATTAAGAAATCGCATTGTTCGAGAGGATAAGAGGTCAGGCTCATTACAACCTTTTGTGGGGAATTATTACCTACATCGGGACTCTCTTAGAGATTTAAGATATGTTCATGAATCTTTTAATAATTATCAAGTATGATATTATTTATCCCAATATTATAAATCAACTATTAGCATGTGAAATTCAGAATCATTTATATGTATTTGAGGTTCTTCATAAATGGAGATATCTTTGTGTATCCGAGGTTCTCCATTAATGGTATCCTCTTATATATGACTTATAGATTCTTTTTTCATTATTACGACGATTTTGGTATTAAATCCACTCAGTGGGGAACTCTGGAGTTAATGGTCATTTTTGTGGAATCTTGTCACTCTGGAATTTATCGTTATCCAGGGAGGTAGAAGTCTACTATTGAGTTTACGGTCATCCAGGTAATCAAAGGTTACTCTAGAGTTTATCATCATTCATGGAGATGAAAGTTTTTTTGTTGGGATCAAACCCATAAGCAGGCTACCTACATTTCCTCATGAATGTAATCAAACCCACATAGTCTGGCACCACATAATGGGACACATCATATCTCTTAATTTCATGTGATGATGACCTAAACATACAGTTTAATGTCATGAGGTAAGGATATCTAGGAAGAAGGTGCCTAATCAAAGCTTTGTATGAGACTTATTTCAAAAATACCTATGAAACTTGGAAAGGATATGAGATTCCAAGTTGAATTAGACCCTTCTAGGAATGTGGACCATAGAGAACAATGTTGATTTGGAGTTTTGAGTTTGAGCCTCAGGTAGGATTCCTAAGTATCTTGTTTGGATAAGAATCAAATCCCATGTAGTTTGGTAAATCTCACAGGATAATATTGTCTTTGGGAGAAATTGGTTGGGGATTACTCATAAATAGGACTCTCTTGTAATAGGTTCCACAAGATATTTCTTAACTCATGGAGGTTTAGGAGGTTTAATTTGGGGATTAATTCTAAGTAGGATTCCCGAATTAAGGGAATTAGGGTTAGAATCCAGAGGAATATTTCCAGTGAACTTGAGCCCAAGGTGAAGGCTTCCTACATATCCCACTTATGGTAGGAATTAGAGTTATCATAGTTCATTCCTTCATGTGTATTGTGTGGATGTTGTGATCATTAAAAATATTTGAGACCACATGAGTTATGTTCAGTGTGATAAACAAGAGGATGTGAATGATTTAACAAACCACACACTTTCCTTCCTTCAATAATGGAAGAGGTAGAGGATATGGGAGATGAGGATAGAGCTAAAACACATCCCTGTATTCTCTTTGCAATGGACAAGGGTCCAAGGTAATGAATGGATGAAGGTGAAGGGTCTATAAAGGACCAAGACTATAACCTCCTACATGAAGGGCTGGAATATTAAATCATGTTGCCTTCCCATTGAGCTTTGGTAGGGTATTACTCTTAAAGAAGATACCCATTGAGAATTTGTTGGGGCTTACTCCAAATGATTTGGTTGTGGCTTATTCTTTTGTAGGATTCTTATATGAGTATTATTTTGAGATTACTCAGAAGAAGGATTCCCATTTTAGGATTTTTTGGTGTTTACTCTTTAGGAGGATGCCCATTTGACGTTTTCTGGGCATACTCTTAAAGAGGATGCCCATTTAGTGATTATTTGGGGATTAATCCTTAGAAGAATTCCCATTTGTGTTGGTTTAACCTAGCATTGAAGTTAGGTGATGAGGTTTAAGGAGTATATTAAGGAGTGTACCAACTCAATGTACTCAAGGAATCCAAGAGGATAAGCTGAAATTGTTACATGGGAAATGAACCAAGAGGAGTATGTGGACTTAAGGAATACTTGGGGGTATCTAGAATTTTTACAAATCATGGTATTACAGGTGGTGAAAGTTGGTCCACATAAAGGGATCAATGGAAAAATTCATCGGCCTGTCCCGAAAAGTTTGCAGTGTGACTGTTCATTTTTCATGGGGGGCAGTGAAAAAAGTGAAGGGGCTAGCTCTGAGGGTCGGGACCGCAACCTCGTAGTGATATTGAGTAGGGGTATGGGGGTGCAACCCCTACATAATAGACAAGAGGTTTCACCTATGTGGGCCACGTAAGTGGGATGCGTAGCTAGGTTCTACAGGTCGACCACTAAGGTTGGTGGCAAAGGTGGGCTATGTAAGTGGGTCACATAGGTGGGTCACGTAGGTGGTTCGCACAGATGTACTACATAGTTAGGTCATGTAGGTGGTCCACAAAGGTGGGTCGCATAGGTGGACCACGTAGGTGGGCAATGTAGGTGGTTTCCACAGGTGGGATACGCAGTTGGGTCACATAGGTGGGCAGCCAAGGTGGGTTGTACTTGTGGGGTGCATAGGTTCTAGGATGGGGGCCTCTCCTTAGTGATGTTAGGGAATGATTAGTTACCCATGTAGTGATGGACTACATGCATGAAGGACCTGCACGCCGATATCCCTCTTTGTGATTCGTCATCTAGGATTTTGGCCATACTCCACAAATTTGAGGGGGAGGTGTCTATTTATCGACCCTGGTGGGCCTATCTAGATGGGTCTGCATGGATGGGCTTCACTGATGGGCTGAATGGATGACCTATGTGGTGATTTAATTACTTTATAAAAATTTTCTAACTTATGATATCCATAACTTTTGATCCATAAGTCTGTTTGGGCACTATGAAAAGTCAAATTGAAGCTCTAGAAAAGATATATTATTATAAATATGGTGAATACAACAAGTATTCTCAAAATAAACTCATAAATTTAACTTAATGTGTCAAAATATTTTTTTCATCGATCTTGGAAATCCATGGCTTACTCCTGGAGGGGGGGGGGGTTGTTTCTTCTTTTCCCTCAATGTTGAGAAGTCTCATGGAAAATGGAAATCCAACCATGAATTCTATGGAAAATGGTATGAAACACATTTTTTGGTGTCAATAGTTTTAGATTCCATCATGGGTTTATAATTTTAATGTTGATTATATGTTTAAAGTCTTATAAAACACTGTTGAGGTTTTTTGTGACGGTATTTTGAGGGGACTAATGATATATTGGGAGATGTTTTATTGGTTTAAGTTATAAGTAACCCTTAATTATATAGTGTGGTTTAACCTAAAGGATTATTTATGAATAATGATATTAATCATTTATGGATGTATGATAAAATCTACAAGGAACCCTTTGTGGTTAAAACATTATTTAATATTGAGGTTATTTAGGTTAATAGGGATATAAGGTTAATTATTTATTGAATGATAATTGTTGAAACTTTGGAGTTATTTTTGATTTTTGGATATTAATGTATTATTTATTCATAGGAAGGTTTATTTATTTTGGGTATTATATTAAATTTTACTGAACATTTTAATTTTAGTTAATATCTAAATAAAATTGGAATAACTTGTTATCCTTTTGAGTATTTTTTTAAGTAATTGAAGTTTATTTTCATGCTTCAATAATAAATAATTCATCATGAATTATCACAATTGGTAGAAAAATTGAATATTATGGTGGAAATTAGTTTATGGATAAAATTTTAATTCTAGGTAAGTATATTTTCATATGTTCATAAGTATATATGGCAATTGAATTTTTAATCTCTTAGACATGGACCCTGAAAAAAAAATGTTATCCAATTACCTTCATTTTTGATGAATCAATGGCCTTTTTTCAAATCTCATTAGTTTATGGTTTTGCGGTTGTTGATATTCTTATGAACATTAATTTTATTTTGATCAATGGTTTCTATCACTCTTGATCATTATATGAATTTTTTTCATACCATGTCCATATTTTCCCTTCCATTAATTTCCTTCTATTCAAAAATTTAGTTATGTGTTATTATAAATGAACTTAATATTTCACTTTCCCTATTTTCAAGAAGAATGTTTACTAATTTTTTATAAAGTTGGTTTTCAACAATAGTATTAACAAATGTAAAACCCATGATTAATGAGATAAATTTCAGATTTATAGGATTAAAACTATTAAGTGGGTGGGGGGTATAGAATTTAACAACATAATATTTCAAAATAACTCTATGTTTGATATCATAGACAACACATGACACTGAGCTTAAAGAAACCATGAAATATTAATATTTAAATGATATAGATATAACATAGATATTAAATTGGAGGGTATAAATATGATTAATCACATTATGAAATATAAATACAAATTTACTATACAATACACATTTATTTTATAATTATTTAGAAAAAAATCACTCAAAATTTAGGTAAATTTATTTCTTTTTCAAAAATACATTTTCTTCAAAACTCTATTGTATTTATTAACATGGGAAAGTATTATAAATAATTGGTGGAACTTTTGGAAATATTTTTATATAACAAGGATGTAATTTTTTTAATAATATAAAAATTGGAAGAAGGTTAATTTTTTTTTTCTGAAATAATTGATTTGTAGTGAATAGTGAAAAATATCAACTTTTCAAACACTCTCATTTCTTTTCATTAAATCAAGTAATTTGAAGGAAACATTATATTTTATATTTTCTATTAATGTAAAATATTATAAATTTTAATTATAGTAATATAATTATTTAAAGTTGAATCATAAATTTTCATGATGTTGATATATATTAATTTTTATTGCTTAAAAATTAATTTAATATAAAATATTTTTTCTATTGCATTTTTATGATTTTTTTAAACCAATTTATGAAACATATAGAGATTTAATATTGAAATATTTATACAACATATAAAATAAATATTTTAAATTGTATTAAATAGGCCCCTCCTATTTGTTCCATTATAAATAGTAACCATTGTAAATATTTGTCACCTCGGTAAGGGTAAAATAGTTAAAATAGGGTTTAAACCATGAGATAAGGTCACAAAATCAACCAAAAACTTGAAATTATTTAATTATATGGGATTAATTCAACCATATCTATACTAAATTCATATATATGGAATTTGGGTTCCATTTTCACTTCATAATGACATTTATATTATTTTATGTGATGAAAATTCCAAAAATTCACTCTCTTGACTTTAATAACATTAAATTTTATACATAAGGATTAAAAGAGGTAAATACCAGTTAAGAATACATATATTTGAATTATGAATTATTTTTTTATCAAAGTAATTTATTCTTAATTTTTAATGATCAAACAAATACCTTTTATACTTAGGAAACACTGACATAGTGCTTCTGCAAGCTAATGAAAATTAATGTAAATGATTTTAAATACACCAAAACTAATATTTTTTGGGTAAAAAATAGATAATAATCAATTTTATAAAATAATATAACATATTAGGGATATTTTAAAGGTTTTTATTCTAATTAAATTATTATCTTGATTACCTAAAACTCAAATTAAATGAATATTGTCAGAAATGAAATTAAAGATATTATAAGTTCAATAATATTTTATTAAATTCATTAAAAATAAAACAAAAATATATAAATAGGAATATTAGGATGATAAAATTTCTAAAATATCAATCTTTGTAAAATTATAATCCAATTGTCAACTAATAAGTAAAATTATAACCCTTTAATATTGAAAAATTCATTACAAAAATTAAGGTTAAAATTTGTTAACCTAGGGGTTAAACTAAAAGATATGGTTTATATTCATATCTAAAACCATATAAATTTGAATTAATGATTATATTATAAAAACAATAATCCTTATCTTAAAATGTATATCATTTTGGAATCATTTTACATGAGTTAGACATATATTATATTACTATATTTCATGAATTTCCAAACATGTCCCTTCCCTTATTTATAAAAGTACACCCCATATTTTATTTCTTTAAACCACATTGATCCATATATCTTGAGAAAAACCATCTCCATTCCCATTTGAACTTCTCTATACACTAATTATGGGTTCTCTATTCTACTTAAAATACCATTACAAGGGTTCTCTTGACGCTATATAAAGGTGGTCTACTGGAGAAGAGGAAATCATCTAACAAGTCTCCATTCAATTTATTTTCTCTTATACCTCCTTCAAATATTCTTCATCTATGTTGAAATAGTACAATAAATATATTACATATAATTAGTTTTAATATGTTAATTTAATAACCTATATCCATCTATTCTTCCATCAAATGGAAAATTAAACTATTGTTTTTGTCTACGACATACTAATACCTCACAAAATAATGTAATTTTATTTCCATCACCATAACTGATTGAAGTTTATAATGATAGATTTAATGTATATATACTACTTTAGTTACAAATATTTTATTCTGGAAAGATAATATATCAACTATTTTCTTACCTTTCCTTCCTTTAAAAAATGGTAACATCGTTCATGCGTACACATTGATTACCACCTCCATGATTAAATGTGATTCATTTTTCTTCACTGTATCTATTGGATGATATATAAAGTATTTAAAGAGAAAATATGATATTTATGATATAATAATCATAATACAAATATAAAATAATAATTTATTTATTCTTTCAACTTCTTTTAAAAATGTAAACGTTTCTCATGGATATGTACGACCTACCATCTCCATTACTGTAATGCCATTAATTTTTCACTACCATCCTTCATAATAAAATCTCATTACCTTAATTTAGGTAATAACATATCCATATATTGTTTCTATTTTTCTAGGGGTCCTATTATGGGGTGTCTTAGGTGAGATTTAGATAATTTTGGATGCTCTTTGGGTTATTCACAGTTGTCTCATTGTTATTGAAAACTATGCGATTTCAACTAGAAAACCATATATCTTGTTAAGAGATGCTGAAGGGAGGTGAAAAAGTATAGAACATGGTTTTTCTAATAGTGTTCCACCCCTCCAAACCATGCACCCCATGGATAATGGGGAATACAAGGTTGGTACATGGTTTTTTAAATGTACAATAAAACCGTACACCCCAAATAGAGGGCCAATATGGGTACACATTTAGGGAACACAGTTTGTCTCACCGTGAAACCTTATCTAATAAACCATGCACATAATTTTAAATTTCTCTGAAAATTACATTAAAATCCTATAACTCCCCGATTTAAGTGGATAATCAACTCATTCAGACCTAATATTAATTTTTCATCCTTGGAGGCTCACTAGAAGCGATTTAGTCTCCTACAACCTCATATTTTAGTGAATATAAGTTCCATTGGAAGATCCAATCCCTCTCTAGTAAGTGGATCTCCTGTTTTTTTTTCTATAATGATCTCCATTCCACTCATCCGTAGATAGTATTAGATCATCATGTTTTTAATGGATCTAAACTCTATTTCAATGGATCTATTCATTATCTTGTAAGATCTTGATTCTAGATCCGATTCTAAGATCTTCTTAATCTTCATTTTTCATTGTTGTTCCCATTACATGTGTTGATCATTTGATTTTGTGATTAAATAAAATTGATTCCATTTGATATTTTCCATCTAATTAAATCCTTGAATTTCTTGATTTTTTTTGAAATGTATTTACATTGATTTATAAAACCTTGATTTGAAATATTTTTATTATTCAATTACAAATGGAAATAATTTTGAGAAAAACCACCAATACCAATGGAATTAGAATTATGATGTGAATTTTGAAAATTATGGAAATGATGAAATTATTTGATAATTGTTTTGAATTGTTTTTATTAAATTAAAATGATGAAAACCTATGATTGGGATAGTATTAAAAAATGAAGAAATGATGAAAGAACCATGTTTTTGTTTTGAAATTAAATTGGCATACTGAAATTGAAAATTGGGAAAGTGAATTTTAAATGACGATTGATTTGAAATGAGATTATTTTTAGATTATTTATTCATTGATTGAGAACATATGATCTAGGGTAGTTATTTGATTATTTGATATAATCAATCTAAAATATTGATCCCATATAAATTTATTGATGATGGAAAATTTAACATAAAACTTTTTCAACATTATTATCCCCAATGGGGTATTTATGAGTCTTATTCGGCTTAAGCCTGAGGGATTTATTCACACATGTTTTTCCATGATCATTGTTTTGAAATGGGCGAGGATCACATAGCTAGAAACTAACATACTTTAGGAATGATGTCCATTGTGATTTTTTTGTTTGATTTTATGATATATTACATTGATTATAGAAATATTTTAATGATGGAATTTTTTTATATAATTTTTTTACATAAATATTTTATTTAATCCATATTTGAAATTTATTCTATATATTGAAAATAAAGAATGTTCTATTTTGAAAATGAAAATGATATATTATTCCATGCCAAGTTTTATTTAAAATGAAATCATGATTGGTTTATTATTATGAAATCTAAGATAGAAATCTTGGTGAGACCTTACTGGTATTTATAACTCACACCCAAACTTTGCCTTTAGGAATCTGTAGATTTTTCTTATGTTAGGTATGAGAAGAGGAAAATAATCACTTATAGAAGATGGATGTTCATTATCTTTGAGACCATTGAGTATTGATGGTGACTGGTGGAGATGATCTCCACTTATTACACATGATTTTTAGACTTTTTAATGTTTCTTTATGGTATTTTTGATTGATGTTTCAGTGAGATGTTTATCTATCTGCTCTGGTACTATTTTACAAGATTGACTTTAGGTACTTTTTACTTGAATTTTGTTGATATAACATCTTGTATATTTTATCTTTCATTATTTACTAGAAATAATATCCCCTTATTGATCTTTTATGATTATGGGTTCTACTCTCCTACCCATGGGGATCGGGAATACCATTTAGGCTATGTCAGTTCCAGAATAAGTATCAGGTACTGGGGTATCTAGGATGGTTCATGACATTCATGGTTGGTATTAAAAGTATAAATAATTTATTAAAATTATAATTATGTTATTATTATTACTATTATGGGGATTATGTAACAATAAACCCTTTTTCTATGGTTAACATACCGAATTCATTTTGAAATTAGGAACCGAATATCCTCAAAATGAATGATGAATAATTAACCGAATAAGTATTTTAATATATAATAGAAACAAATGAAACAAATGGATTAATTAATATATATTAAACCCATTAATGGTTAATAATAATTGACATTATTAATAAATGTATATCATATAATAGTTAAATAACATATATGGAATGTCTTGACTTGATTTAATGGATTTCATCTAAATTTACCTTAATTATTGAAAATTTTAATTTTATGAACATAATTTATTTTATATAATCCATATAATTCTATTTCACATGTTATATCCTGAATTATTTATAATCAATGGTATTTTATGTTTTAATCTAGACTATTTAATCTAATAGGATTTTAATTAAAAGTTACCAAGTGGTGGGGGGTTTCTTAAATAAATATTGATTCATTATGTTATACTTCTTCTTCATTGACATTATTATGCCATTATGATGTGTGAATTTATATCTAAATTTATATATATTTTATTTTAAAAAAATAATGTGGTTCTAAATATTTTTATATAACCAGTTAAAGTATTATTTATCACTTCAAAATTTATGATTTTTTCAATGGTATTCATTATCTCAGTCTCATTTTATTAAGACATGTTTCATGTCATTCACCATGATTTTTTAAATGGTGTAATTACTAATCTAAGAATGATTTTTTAAATATCACTTCATGTAATTTTTGGTATTTACTTATCTATATTATATTCATTCCCTTAAATAATTCTAATTTCAAAAGTTTCCAACGTGGTAAAGAATTCTTGTTAAAATAAAATCTCTTTTCCGTTTTGGTTATTTTTAAGGTTACACTAGGTAAATATTAGGATTTTATTTTTGTGAAATAAATATATTTTATTCTACTTTTGTTTTGAATTTTTTTAACATGTTTATCTTCGATTTTCTTCCTTACTGATTAATGAAACAACAAGAAAGTTTTATGTAAGTGATTCTGATCGTGTATCTTCTTCAATACTAGAAATATTCCTCTCCTATATCAATGTTTTTTTTAAAATTCAATAATTTTATGTTAAAAAAAATATTTCATAATGTTATTTTATGTTTTCTTGGGTATTAATTATGAAGGTTTTAAATGGATATATCATAACATTTTCTTTATGGGTCAATTTTGACCTTCTTTACAAAACATTTAAAATAATGTTCATTTTTAACATTTATGACATGAATAAATTTTCTTGGGGTTAAGATCAATATTTTATAAAATGATTAATTTATAATATTCAATGTTTATTTTAAACAAAAGCTATTTTCATAATATTTTATGTTTTTTTGGTTTTTAAATATTATTTTCCTCAAGAATGTTTTAATAATGTTTTTTGGTATTTCTAATCATAAATGAAAAAACCCTTTATTTTTAATTATAAACCAATAGGGATATATTGTAGTGATACCAATATTATTATTTATATAGATGAATTATTAATTTTTCAAAGATACTGTAATGTAACATGTTTCATTTCAATAGGTAAATCAAGCTATGAATGAAAATTTTTATTGTTATGTTGAAAAAAAAAATATTTCATGTGATATGGTTTTTTTAGGGTTCTTGGAAATTTATTATGATGATGAATGAGCCTGATACATCTAATGATGATGGGTGATCCTGATACACCTATCAAATTCATTAGTTAATGATGTCGTAATCGAATTAATATAAGAAACTCTTTTGAGATGATGGAGTTAACTGATTAATAGGTTACTCCAAATAGATTATGGGTATTAAAAAAATAAGGTTATCCCATTTGTTAGGGTTCTAATTAGAGTTATATAAATATAATATTATAATATACAAACAAATTTTCTTTATGCTTTCTATGTGATTTTAATGGTTTTATTGATCAACATTGACGCCACATGGCTCATGACTATTGATTCCTAGGACTCTTACCCTTATTATACATCACATGTTTAATGTTACACATTTTTATTTGTGGGAATTATCTTATATTAATATCATTAAAATTTATTAGGTTTTTATACCCTTATTCCCAAATTATTCTCACTATTGAAATTAAATTGTTAATGGTTTGGATTACCCTTACTGAGCATTTGAGGTCACCTTTCTCTTATTTGCTTTTCATGAGGTTATGAAGAATGATTTTAAATTATATATATCATAAAATATTTCAATTTTAGAAGAATTTTATAGGATATTTTGATGGAATAATATGGGACATGAAAATTTGGGTATAAGTGGTAAAATTCCTCACTTCATACACGGGTATTGTTATGTAAGAGTTTGTTATAATCATCTAAAACTATAAAACTAAAACTTATTTGGGTTTGTAAGTGATCAAATATTTCTTTATGATAACATAAGTGTTTTATTGATGAAATTGGATCATATTTATTAATATAAAATATAAAAATGTAACGATAATGTTTTAACATAAAATCTAGAAGTGTATATTTAGAGATGTTATAGTTATTATCAGAGTAAAGATTTAAATACCATTGGATATTATGATGTTTTCTTGTGAGGATTACTTAAGAGTTATGTATACCATTATTGGTTAATAATTTTATATTTGATCTTAATTTTATACTCTTTGAGACCTCTTTTGAGGTTAATGTGATTTTATTTTGTGGTGATTAAGGATAATTTAGGATACATTTTATTAGGTTATGGAATAAGTAACCCATACATATATTAGGTGTTTTAACATAAAGGATTATTTTTAAGAATTATATTAATTTTTTTAGTATGTGGAATGAAATTCATGAGATAACATTAATGGATAAAACATAATTTATTATTAAGGTTATTAAAGTTAATAGGGATATATGGTTAATTATTTATGGACTGATCGATGTTGTACCTTTGGTGTTATTATTGAATTTTGCAGATTAATGTATTATTTCTTTATTTGAAGCTTTATTAATTTAGGTTATTATCTTACATTATGATAAAAATTTAAAGTTTTTTAATATCTAAATATAGGGAGAATAACTTTTTATCCTTTTTAGAATTATATGAACCATTTAAATTCAATTTTTGTGCTTCAAGAATGAAAAATTAAACTAGAATAATCATTTCTTGGAGAAAAATACGGGATTATGGTAGAAACTGATTAATGTATGAAATTATACTTTTTAAGAATGAATTTTTACTTATGTCTATATGTATTGATGGTAATGTAATTCTTTAACACTAATAAAGGGATCTTGAAATATAAATGTTATTATATTACCCTTATTTTTGATGAATTGATGGTTCTTCTAAGACTTCATGGGTTTATTGTTTTCTATTCATTTAATTTTTTAGGATCATTCAAATTACTATGGACAATGGTCTATATCACTCTCCATCAATATTTGGAAATAATTTTTCCACTATTTCCATATTTTCACTTCAACATTTTTCTTCCTAATACAAATCCTAGATATGTGTTATTCTAGATGACATTTATATTTTTATTTCCCTCTTTTCAATAGGAAAATTTATTAACTTTTTTACAATGTGGGTTTACAACAAATGTATTATCAAACATGTAATCTTTATTTATCAATATTATGTTAAAACCGAGAGGGTCTGATTTATTAAACTGAGGGGAAAGAAATAACCTAATATTTTATAAGATAACTATGTTCTATAGAATATAAAACCCACAACACCATGTTTAAACGAACCATGAAATAATAATATTTAAATATTATAGATATAAGATGGTCATTAATATGAAAATATTAATAGGATTTAACAAATTATGAAGTATATATAATGTTTCTACACAATTAAAATGTATCTCTTAATGAGTAGGAAATAAAAACATGATTTTTCATTAAAGTTATTTAATTATTTAAAAATACATTTTCTTCAAAAAATGGGTTTTATTACTTTTCATGAGATAATATTATAACTAATTTTTTGCAACTTTTATAAATTCTATGTTATAAAAAGGTTATCATTTTTCAAATCATCATATCAAAATTAACTTAAAGGTGAAATTTTGGGATTTTTTATTAAATAATTGACTTTTAGTGATTAGTGAAAAATATCAATTTTTCAAATATCGACACTTATTTTCATTAAATAAAAAATTTAAATGTACCATTATATGTTAGATTTGGTATTAATTTCATATATAATACATTTTATTTATAATAATATAATTAATTTAATTTTAATCAATAATTTTACTTATTTTTATATAACTAAATTTTTATACTTAAACACATTTTTATAAAAAATATTTTTCATTACATTAGATGTTTAAAAAAAATTAATTTGAAACACTTATAGAGATTGAATAATGAATAATGTATCTCGTATCTAGAATCTGGAGGTTCATATTTGGTAAATATGACAATAACATACTATTACACACTTTTAGGTAATTACCTTCTATTTACATGTTTTCCTCTTTAATTGGGTGCATTTTGGGACTCCCATGGATGAAGATAATTTATTAGGGAAAATGAAATAAATTCTAGGGATGTAAGTTTGTTTAATGTAATAGATTATAGGTATAAATGAGTAATGGAATAGCATGGATAAACTCAAGTTTAGTGAACACTTGAGGTGGTTTGGATTTTTGTGTAAGAGTCAACTATTTTTGAGGTTTGTTGGAAAATAACACATTGTATAATTGGTTTACACATCACATATTTGATCAACAATATCATGTTATAAGATAATTATACAACATGAAAGAGTATAATCTATATAAACATTACACAATGTGTAATGTTAAAAATTATCTTTTTAATAAAAACATGATGTGTTTTTAGCATATCTGGGCCTTAAAGATTACATGATGTGTAAAGGGATTACACACTATGTAATCATCATGAGTTGTTGATTTTAGTATCTTCACTGATGATTCCAATTTAATTATTCCTTAGACCCATTCCTTCTTGACCTAGAATATTTATTCAGTGATTCTGGGAACCTCCTATCTATCTAAATGGATTGATTTGACATTTGATCTTTAGAGTCCTGAATTGTGTTTCTCTGGGTATGATAATATTTATACTTCTTCATTGCTTTTAATAATGGTGGAATCATTTCTTTGTGCTATTCTATTCGTTGGTCTATGATGATAACCCTTCTTGTTTTCTTCTAGACCTGTCATGAGATCCTGTACTGGGGGATGAACCTTTGTTGGGTATGGTGAAAAAGGCATGCATTCTTTAGGTATGGTTTTTTCTTCCACTTCACTTAACCTTTTTCTAAATATAATCAATTCTTAGTTGTGTATTTTTATTCTAGGACCTCTATTGTTATTTTTTTGATGTTTTTGTGTTCTTCCTTTTTTTGATCCCATTGTGGGTGTGGGTTACCCATGTTTTGTGGTAGGTGGTTTTATCTTTAGCCTATTATGGTTAACTTTATTGCACTGATTTTTGATAATTTTTTTATAAATAAATTGGAATGAATTAATGATTTGATTTGTGTATGTGTAAATGGTTTTTTTAAAATATGATTTCCCCTAGTTTTGGTATATAAAAATGGCTTTCGTTGAATTGTGAAATGGTTATCAAATAATGGTTTTATTGATATTGATTGATGAAATGGTTTTAAAAAAAAAGAAAATGGGAATCCTTAGGTACTTAGGTGGATGGTGTAGTGATATGCCTCATACCTTTTTTAGAGTTTAATTCATTGGGTTTTCCTCTACTTCTAAGTCTTATTATTATAGGATCATGTAAGACAAGTCATGTGGTTCAATTTATAGGGTGATGCTCTACTCTCTAGATTT
Organism: Viscum album; assembly: GCA_963277665.1. Classification (NCBI taxonomy): domain Eukaryota; kingdom Viridiplantae; phylum Streptophyta; class Magnoliopsida; order Santalales; family Viscaceae; genus Viscum; species Viscum album. The sequence goes on along the minus strand of OY728159.1, from coordinate 17,808,149 downwards.
AATGCATATGTAGAGATACATTATGTGTAACATGATCCACTTTACTGGTACCATGATCTTGTGTGTCACATTCCTCAAGTGCACCTCTATATACTCTAGAGGCTTCCAACTAGCAATGCGGGTTTAAGCTAGTGCATTGGGGAAACTATATCCTCATATTAGAGTAGCCCAAAAGATATAATAAATAAACAGATAACAATGGAAGCATAATAAAAGAGATAAAATAGAAAAAAAATGATAATCATCCGTGAAAGAATAAATAGCCAATAAATTGAGTAATAATCTAATTCCCTAAGGCTAAGTCATACACATGATGATGTAATGGCATGATGGTATAAAAAAGGGAAATAGGGGATATATGGGACACGAAAATAGGACATGCTATAAAAAATAACAAATCTAAAAAGAATTCCCCTCTAGCATCACAAGCATACACTTTATCATATGATCCCATGCTCCAATATATAATTAAATCAGATCTAGTATTTTAGTAGGGAGATTTCCCTTATTATTTTTTATAGACATAAAGTCTTCTAGGGTACCAAAGTCGGCCTGAATAGGGTGTGAGATACACTCAGCAGGCCACCACCAACAATGTCTATAAATAGTTCATCCAGTACACATATCAAGGGAGTGTGAATGTATAATGGGTAATAGAAAATGATGAATAATAATTACCAGCCGACTCAGGTTCCTATAGGACACTTGGCTATCTCTACCAGGTTCGACATAAGCTTATGGAAGATTCTGATTAGTAACCTTATATATAGTTATCATATACATATATATAATAATCATATATATATATCATACAAATGTATATAGACACTATACGTGAGGATGTTTAGATACATATACATGGATACCAGTTGCTAGCTGGACTTGTGGTGTAACTCAAGTATCCATATATAGTTTAATGAGAGATAACCTCAAATAAATCTATATCCCTTTACCATAATTCACTATCCAATAAAAATGGTGTAATAATAATAATAAATATGAGGTATTACCTTTAATAAATCTATATTCACATATCATAACATCCAAAGGTGAAAAATTCATATATTTCATGTTCATAATTATAAACATGAGTTGTGTACTTACCAACCAATTCAATTCAATTTAAACAATCCATTTAATTTATCAAGGCATTGAAATTAAATTCCCTGATCAAGACAAATACATAGTAGGTTATTTGGTCAAATATAAAATTATATAAGAGAGATAAATTAATTTAGCACACCCAAGGGGTGGCATCGAATAAGGGTGACATCATCAAATCACTTAGTAAAGGTCCACAAGAGTGTAACAACATTATTATATTTATTTATAAAGGAAGAAAACAACTTAAAGGTAATGAAAAACAATGTATAGTGTATGACACAGTAGAAAATCTATGAAAACATCACAACTTATAGGAAAAACAACTACACTCCCAACCTTAGGGACACAGATGATTCCTTATATGATATTATCTTTAGATATGAGGTAAAACAGAAGATAAAGGAGAAAAATACTGACACCCTTAAAGTAAGGTGAATGAGCTTGCACCAAAATTGAATATGTGACAGGAAGGGAAACTAGGAACAAAAAAGAGAAATCAAGATATTACATATAACTACCCTATGATTCCAACAACAATTATTTTGGAGTCCGAATAAAAGAGTTATCTTGATTCCAAAATTAATAAAATGGAAGAGATACATGGGAGAAGAACCAAGCCCCCTATATATTGGAAAAAGGGAAATAAATAAGAGGGTTAATTCTTAAATTAATTAGGACGAAAACCATGAAATCACTCACCAAAACTAGGTTACATGGTTCGGCCAAATGGTTGGCTAACTATGCACAAACCATGCTATCCCTACTATCTAAAGAGGGACCCTACACATGCTTTCCACGTGGTTTGGATAACCCTACAAAAACCATGAGAAAACCATTGTCAATATAGATGAAATTATTTCACAGGTATGTTCCTTAGCTTAAATTTTTTTAGACAAACCATGTAGCATCCTTCTTCCCACTGAGTTCTCCCAAAGGATAAGTCACACGATTATCACTAACTATGCAACCCACTCTATTTTTCCAATTTATGGAGCTCCAGGATCTAAAAACCCCCAAATTCTCCCATGACCTTCCTTAGGTCGTAGGGTACATTTAATAATATTAAATAAATGATTTAAATAAAAATAATGGTTCATACCATTAAGAAAATCTAGGTTGTTACAACCTTCCCTACTCAAAGAAACTCATCCCCAAGTTGGCCTTCAGTGGGTAAAGAGTGATTATCTAAGAAAATACCCACCCAATGGGATCATATATCTTCTTCCCACTCCGAGGTATCATACTATAGTTTTCCATTCATCCATAGAACTAGTAATAAAAGAACTGACCTTCCTTGTAGTGTATTGACACTCTGATTGACAATAAGAACTGGATACTCCTAAAAGGAAGCATCCAACTCTATCTTAACCACATCAGTTTGTAGAATGTGAAATGGTTTGGATAATATTGGTGATTCTGAGATACATTAAGTATGTCATGAATTGACTAGTATCCTTGAGGAAGTGATATACAATAATACACTAGTCAGATTCATTCTAAAACCTCAAAAGGTATAACTAATCTTGGTGAAAGCTTACCTTGCTTCCAAAGGCATCGATGTACTATCATAGGTAAAACTTGTTGGACAACCCGGTTCTTGACCTAAAACTTAGGAGGACACCATTATCAATGGGAATATCATTTCTGTTTGGACTGAGGTATTAACATGAACTTTCTGATCAATCAGACCTTCTTTATAGTCTCCTGGATGAGACATAGTCTGAGAAAACTGCCTCCCCTACCTCTAACCAGCACATAGGTGATCGTAATGACCAACCATATAAGTCTTCATAAAAAGTCATATGAATTGTATCCCAAAATCTATTATTATAAGAAAACTTAACTAGGGGTATGTGTTTCTCCCATGATACCCTGAAGTCAAGGACACATGCACAGAGCATGTACTATAACACCTGTATTGCATGATCTATCTTTCTGTTGGTCTGATGTTGATATTCCTTGTTCAGAATCACCTATGTACCTAGGTCCTCCTATAACCCCTACTAGGAATAAGATGTGAAACTAGAATACCTTTCAAATATGATAGATCATAGATATCCAAGAATATGTACAACCTCCTTGAAGTATAGGATCCCAAACACATCCATTGAGATGGTCGGTCAAATAGATAATAAGTGTGAAACCTTCATCAAATAGTAAAAAAATACCCAAATTGTAACATTTCCTTGAGGTGATCTAGGAAAACCTATCACAACATTGATGAAACACAATCCTATTTCCAATCATTAATGGATAATGGCTATAAAATTACTATCAGTCAGTGATGATCTGCCTTCACCTACTAATAGGTGGAACACTAAGCGACAAAGATGACTATTTTCTATTTCATTCTAGGCCACCAATACCAGTGATGTAAGTTTCAATATATCTTGGTGACACTGGGATGTAATTTCCAAACTAAGGCATGAAACTACCACATTAACTCCTCTCTGATGTTTGCTGGGACTCAAAATGAGGCAAGAAATGCTTGATAATATTGTGATAAGTGAATACCAAAAAATTCTCCCCAAGTAAGTAGTGCCTACAATAGTGTAGATAATGTACAAAAGTTTCTATCTCGAGATCATGCATCGGTTAATTCCACTCATGAGGCATCAACTTATGAGACCTATATGTGATGACTCACTCATCATGTATCAAAATTTCTCATAGCCCAATAAATGATACATCACAGTAAACAATATAGATCCTTCTTAGCTCGAGTATATTCATGATCAACATTGAAGTCAACCCACCATTCAAATCTTGAAAGGCTGGTTCACATGTTTCTGACCACACAAATTTCACACCCTTTTTATCCAAGTAAATAATAGGTACTAATAGGCATGATAAATCCTCGATAAAGCCTTTGTAATACGCAACAAACCCTAAAAAAACTATGTATATAAAATATGTTCATGGGATGATCATATTAAACTATATATACCACCTTTTATGGGTATATATATGCTCATAACATTGAGATGATGTGACCTAGGAAGTGGATTTCATAGATCCAGAAGGCACATTTGATGAGCTTAGCATAAAGACAGCCCTATCTTAGTGTAATCAGCACAATCTCAAGATGTTGGTTACGGTCTTGTTGAGAATGAGAATATACTAATATCTAATCAATAAAGAATACCGTGAATGAATCTAAATGTGATTGTAAAACCTAATTCATTAGATCCATTAAAACCTCTGGTACATTAATGATATTGAACGACATTACCAGATAATCGTAAAGACCATACCTTCTTTGAAAATCTATATGAGATATGTACGAAGAATTGACTCACACATGATGAAATCCAAAACTCAAATCAATATTTTAATACACCCTATATCCTTCAAAATTATTGAAGAGGTCATCCATACAATGCATTGGATACCAATTCTTTATAGTAAGTTGGTTTAGCCATTGGTAATCTACACAAAGTCTGAGGGTACTATCCACCTTCAGGGAAAATAAGTCCAGTAAACCCCAGGTAAAATTGTTGAGGAGTATAAATCCTTTATCCTTAAATTCATCTAACTATTTATTGAGCTCAAAATTATTTATAGGTTCTATCCTATAAGAAGGAATGATCACTAATGATGCTCATGGCACTAGCTTAATGGTGAATTCTACCTCTCTCAATACAGGTACCCCAGAAAATTTATCTGGGAAGGCATCCTTGAAACGACCCACTACAATGTGAGAAATAGAAGGCAATACTACATGATCTTCCAACAAGAGACTAGAAAACTATTTTGTCCCTCATCCCAAGCCTTTGATGCTCAGGTCCATCTCGAGACTCATGGACATCCAATTCTCTCTTGTGGACATGTCTACTTATCTTTGGTGATGTAAACATCACCCTATGAAAATAGAAATCCATATGGTCTTGATAAGGAACTAACAATTCAATCTTGATGATTACATAAAACCCTATCATTTTATGAATGAAAATATTTCATATAGAGAGATATCCTCTTATGTCAAGGGGATAATATTTACAAAAACTAAAACTCTTTAAACAGATACCCAACAGGGTATCGAGTGTCGTCATTCCATAGTAGTATTCTATATCAAGGAAAAAACTCTCCATGATTTCAAAACATACAAAAGAGTGTGACATGATTATGTAAAATAAAGAATAATATATATATATATGACACCAAAATAATACCATGAATAGTATAAGGTCCAAAATTTTGGACTTATGGCATATATCACTTTGAATCTAACTTTTCTGTACTGTGGACCTAAGCCACAACCCAACTGCTTTAAGGATCCCAGCTTTTTTGGCACTATAATTCTTGAGATTCACTACCTCTTCCTTGAGAACCACCTCAACCTGAGTGGATGATGGTATTCCAATTACATACCTAGAGATATACTACTAGTCTCATTCTGGAATGTTGGGTAGGTGTAGATCCCTTATTCCTAGAACATGATGTAAAATTCCTGTAGAAGTGATGGATTTTCCTCATCCTACTATAGCCTATGAGTTCCACTAGATCTATCATACACTAAGGTTTTGTGTGTCCCGACTACCCATACTAGTGACATATACAGAAGCAATTACCACAAAATATCTAACTACTACTACCTCCATGAAAAACCTCAAAGCGCGACTTTATACCACTTGAATAACTATTATTAGGTCTAGGTTCTGAACCTCTGTAGTTCCCACCACTAGCTTCCCTCAAATTACTTTCAGCAATGAGGGCCTAGTTGACGATCCCAGAAATAGTCACCAGCTGAATGACATTGACCCGTGATTGGATGACATTTAGCATCCCATCCTCAAATAACCTCACAGTCATAAAATCACCACCTCTTAATGTTGATGCTAATATCTATAGCTTAGTAAAATGAGTAGAATATTCCATGATAGATATGGATCCTTAATTTAGTCTCATAAACTCTCTATCCCAGTCATCTCTCTGAGTCTATGAAAATAAGTATTTGTAAAATATTGTTTGTATTTACACACATATCATATCTCGATGTCAGTATGCCTAAGAAATAACATCCCACAATCTCTTAGTAGAACCACGTATCATGTAAGCATCGATCTTGACCCTCTGCTCCGAGAGGCATCTACAGATGATTCAAAATAGAAATCACAAACTCTATCCATGACTTAGCAACATGTGGTCCACCACCCCGAAAAATGATGGGAGGATTTTGATGTTAGAACACCCAAGTAAACTCTACTATAATTAGGGATATCTGAGTGAAACCTTTCATTGAATGTATCATATAGATAAATACTTCTCAAAATTAGGAATCAATGACCATATCAGGGACAACATGCAGTTCTATAGGTGGAACCACAGGAGGTATCACTGGCGGCTCATGGCCCACCACCTCCAATGTATAGTCATCAATACCTTTTTGGCATATGACTCAAGGATTTCTTGGAGGAATGATTCTATAATTCCATAAAAACTCCTTAAAAAAGAATTTAAAATTATAAGGAATTATATAAATATAAAAGGATAGGTACACAACCTTCATATAGAATATGTCATACCTATCTTCCTGCTCTTAAAGCTAGGTCTAGGTGGTAGGAAAATGAGCATAATAGGCCATAAGAATGTAAGATAAACCCCAAAAACCCACTAATAAGTCCAGGTTTGGGTCAAGGTATCATATCATAAGATATAGTTTATGACATATGGAGTTTCAATTTTAAAGTATAGAGGAAAACACTCTTTACTTTAAATTTAATATCTAATTTAGGGGTGGATTTTTTATTTAATAATTTAAAATTACTTTGAATTTATAGTCTTTTTATATAAATAAATATATATGTGGCCCATTATATGAAACTACATTTGAAATTTATAAAATTATCACTCCTTATAAATTTAAATAGGGATTTTATTTAATTATACACTTACCTTTAAATCTGGTAATATTATGTATCAGGTCTGTAGAAATCATATGTCCATAACCCACAATAAGTTATAACTGGTTAATTAAGGTGTCATCACCAATATGTGATGGAAAAAATATTGGTATTTTTTTAGAAAATTTAATTATTAAAATTATATTTTACGTATGATAAATTTCAGCACATTTCATTATATATAAGAGTCAAGGAAGTAAATATATCCATGAAAAAATGATCACAGAAAGTAGACATAGCATGGAAAAATACATGGAATATTAGTCCTGTAGTTTCTATATGATGAATAAGATGATAATTCCTTACCATAATAGTCCAAGGGATGAACTTTCTATCAATAACATCAATAATAATAATATAACAAGGCTTGTGTGTCACCCCACAATGATTTAAATTCAATTGTTACAGGTGTAATCAAATTACATAAATAAACTATCCCAGGTAATTAGGGTTTCCCCTATATGTGGGTTAGCGACTCCAAGGAATATAATCATTACCAAATTCTGTTACACCCTTATCTCTTATCTAATACCCAAAAAACAAGACAAAAGAAAATAAACATCCTTTGATACCACTTTGTAATATCCCAACATGAGATCCTATTAACTTGTGACTCAAGCCAATGGATCACATAGACTCAAGTACACCTCCCCATACAGACTAGAAGCAAGAGTATAATGTGGTATATGGGGGGGACTATACAATCATATCAAAGTGGCACAATAGATATAATAAATAAAAAAATAGAAACATAAGCAAAATAAAATAGTTGGAACAACAAAAACAAAACGATAATCATCTGTAGAATCATAAAAAACCAAGAAACTGAGCAATAATAAAAATCCATTTGGATGAGTCATATATATGATGATGTCATGGAATGTTGGTATACATAAATTTAATTACGGGATACAGGTGACATGCATATACAACATGCTATACAAAAATACACAAAGTTCAAATGAATGTTCCTCTAGAATAATGAGCATACACTAAGTCCTCTACTCCCATGCTCCAATCTATAAGTAAATAGGTTCAAGAATATATATCTATGAGCTCAAACTTATCCAATTTTATATATATGAAGTCTACTCAGGTACCAAAGGAGTCCTGACTAGGGTGTGAGATAAACATAGTAGTCCACCACCAACGGTGTCTATAAATAGTTCATCTAGTGTATATATTATAACAATGTGTAGGTATATTGAATAATAAGAGATGATGAATAATAAATTCCACCCGTCTCAATTTCTTATAAGACAACTTGCAAGCTCTACCTTCTTTTGCATAAGCCGGTGCAAGAGTCTTATTAGGAACCATATATATATAGTAATCATATACATATATATAGTAATCACACACACACACACACACACACACATATATATATATATTGTATACATGTATATTCACACTATATATGATGACATTTAGAGCAATATACATGGATACTAGGGGTTAGCTAGACATGGGAAGTAACTCAAGTGTCTATAACTAGTCTAATGAGTGATAAACTCTAGACAGAGGGTATAAGCCCATAATATCATATGAATGAGACACATCATTCTCATCACTCGAGATAAGTTGAGTGAGATTTCTTTCCCAACACCCAAATAAAGGGAATAAAAAACATTATTCCCATCGTATAGATACAAGATTAATGGTGAGATATGTCATGATCCACACCCGATGTAAGGGAGAGTGAATCATGATGCCCAACAAGCCCCTTAACAGTCATTCACTAGCCAATAAGAATTGAATAATCATAATAATAATACTAACCATGAGGGGTCACCTCCATTGCATCTATATCCACATGTAATAATATCAAAAGGTTAAAAATTAACACATTTCATGTTCATAATTATAAACCTGAGGCATGGAATTTTCACCCATTTCAATTCAATTTAAATAATCCATTTAACTCATCAGGGCATGAAAATTCAATTTCATGATCAATCTGAACACTTTAAAGGTTCTTTGGTCAAACAAAAAATTATATAAGAGAAAGAAATTAATTTTTCACACCCACGAGGTTGCATCAAATGAGTTCTAGATAAAATATTCACTTAGAAAGGGTCTATGGGAGTATTAAAACTTGCTTATATTTATTTATAAAGGAAGAACATGTTTTAAAGTTAATAAACAACAATGGACGATGTACAAAAAATGATGAAGAAATGAAAACAATGTTATTTTTAGGGAAAATAACTAGAAATACTTAATTAATCATGTAGATGAATCCTTGTCTAATATCAACTTCATATTTGAAGTAAAATAGAATAAAACAGATAAGCAGACCAATGACATGAAAATTGGAAGAATGATATCCCCCTAAAATAGCGTAAGAGATGAGAAGAGAAATTAGGAATAAAAGTAATAGGATTTGAGATATTTACTAAATCTATATAATGCTTTTAGTGGCCATAAATTTTGAGTTTGGATAAGGGGGTTATCTCAATCCTTATATTAGGTAATGTGAAGACCTCCATGCAAGAAGAACTAATACCCCTATATACTGGAAAAGGGAAATAAGGAATATGGGTAATGTTTAAAGTCATCAATGGGAAAATCATAAAATCAACCTCCAAAACTATTTCTTAAGGTTTGGCCACATAGTTGGCTAAACCATGGGAAAACCATACTCCCCTACGGTCTATGGAGGGACCCCTCAGGGGCTAGGAAAATAGTTTAACAAACCATAGAAAAGCCATGTGAAGCCCACTATCAAGATTTTGGAAATTCTCGTATGGGTGTGTTCCAAAAATCGAACTGTTGTAGAAAAACTGTATAACCTCTTACTTCCCACTAAGTTCCACAAATTGTTAAGTTGAATGGTTAGCAATAACCATGTGACAACCATGAGGAACACTTTATTTTACCAATTTTCAGATATTTTGGCTCTGAACAAGCCACAAATGCTTTGAGAAACTTACTTAGTCCATATAGTACATTTACTAAGATAAAAAACGGATTCAAATTGAGAAAATGAGTTATGACTTTGAGAAAAGTAGGGTAGTTTCATGATATGTGTAATTTAATATGTTTTTTAAGAGTGTCCTAGCTATCCTGACCTATTGTGATCCTTGGAACAATGTTACCTATTGTTTTAGATTTTACTATTTTGATTTTATCTCCATGGATTTGATATGATATGTGATACCTGATTTTATCTGATATTACTTATTTTTGTATATGAAATGATTTGAAACTAATTTACCTTTTTTATTAGGAAATGTGGAAAAAGAGGAAACTAAATGTTTCCCTGATTTTGAGATAAAATATGTTAAACTCTATACCATTCGTTGTTTTATTTAAATTTGAGAATGCTTGGATTATTGTACATATACTTTTCATGTAACACTTGGGCGGGACCCTACTAATCATGTTATCTCACACCATATACACCCCTTCGGTGGGTAAACCTTGTTATGTCATTTGATATAGTGAAAGTCAAAGCACTATAGTGAGATGGTGATGTTTTATGTCATCTGGGTTTGGGTTGCAATATCATGAGGTGGTGGTGGTTTTCCCATGATATCACATGTATATAGTTAGAGTAAAAATTGGGTTTTTCATCCTTTATAATAGTACTTGTCACTTGAAGATTATTTTACTACCTTTTTTGTTGCATCACTTCCGTTTTTCTATTTCTGTTATGATATATATATATATTGATGTTTTATTATACTTTGTTTTCTGTACATGAATATATATGTCATGTTTTATGATTCAAGTTGGATGAAATAATTCTATTTATTTTTTGTTTCTTCCTAGGTGATAGACACCAACCCTTGGGGATTAGAAATACCCTTCAGTATGTTCCAATTTAGGCATAAAACCTGTATGAATAGGTTAACTGGATCCGGTTAATCATTGTTTGGTATGAAAAGTATTATGTCTCCATGATTCCTTTCATTTTGATGTTTGATAGACTAGTGATAGGATTTTTGGTGCTAGGATCCCAGTTGTAGTGACTTCCTGTACAAATATTATTATGATGAGACTCAAGTTACCCTGGGATGTTGGGATGTGTGTCTCTTATTTTTCGATATTAATGTTAATATTAGTATTTTCCTATTATATTATTGGTTTCAACTAAAATAATAATTTTTTCTAATCATTTATTCTATTTCAATGTACATCAATATGCCTCCGAGATATATTCCTTGGGATCCACAGTAGGGTGAAACTGATGCTCCAAAAGGGAATCCACCCCTCGAACAGATTTTTTTAGAAGCTATCATGTAGGTAGTTCATAATGTATATCAGAATATATCATAATTCAAGAATTTTTTTTGGATGTATAATAAGGATCCCTAAGAGAAAGAGACCATTCAAGGATGTTATTGCTTGAGAAGCCACCATCCTTTAATGTTATAAAGTAACCGCAAGAGGTTGATGACTATCTTGACAAGAATGATTATATCTTCAAATTCTAGGATACCCATAAGGGTATCATGGTTAGGTGTATAAAATTTATAATTGAGGGTCCTAGAAAATTATGGTGGGATTCTATGGTACCAGCGGGTAGGAACATGGGATTTAATTAGATTAGATTCTAGACTCTCTTCTTCCAATAGTTTTTTTCAGAGCTGATGATGATGGAGAAGTCTATGGAGTTCCTCTTTGTATAGTAAGGAAAAAAATTAACTGTCAATGTACACTAATTAGTTTGTATAGATGTTTTGTTTTTCAACATAGGTTATAAATAATGACTAGATGAAAGCTCAAAAGTACCCGCAAGGTTTGTGACAAGATATCAGATCATAAGTATTCATGCTGAAGCTTTTGACCTATGTAGAGATAGTGGATATGGAGATGATGTAGGATATGAATATATTAGGAAATAATTAATATTATAACCCTTATATTCCACCTAGTGACAGCTTCAATGGCATTCTAGTGAAAAATAGAAAGAGGAAAGATCATCATATGAGTGGTGGAGGTGGTTCTTAGAAGAATGACTATTCGGAACCTTCGGTTATAGCTACCGATGTACCTCTAACTTTCTATTAGTGTTATAAGGTTGGGAAACCTAATGTTCTTGTTATGTGCCTAAAAATATTTTCCATAGTTATGGAAGTTATGGTCATATACAACATTTTTGTTAGGCTATGTCTACTCTTCTATATGGCCAGGGATCATCGAATATAAAGGCTACAGAAGAACTCTCAGATTCTACAATGACTATAGGGATCTAACCACATGACACAAGAATGAAAAATATTTACATATTAGATGATTCTATAGTGGAATTAGACACATGTCCTATGATAGTGAGAGGTACCATCCTTATTGCACCTTTAGTAGTAATTTATTTGTTTGATATCAGTTATTTTGACTCATTTATATCTTGTTGTTTTATTGATATGATTAAACATCCAACAGAGATTAACTCCATTACTATGGAGTTAGTGAAACATATTTTGAAGAGGAAATAACATGGGTATAGTTTCCTTGTGTTATTCAAATTATGATTCAATTTAGTCTAGGATTTACTATTCCTCAATCTATATTTTTTTGATGTCATCATTCAGATGGATTTTCTTCTTTATCATCATGATGAGGTTGATTAATATTATAAACATGTCTCATATCTTATAGCTAATGGGATATAATTTGTGTTTTAAGGATAGTGGGATATGAGGTCTGGCCATGAAGGACCTTCCCGCCCATAGCTTATGAGTTCATTGTCATCTATAGCAGTTTATCCTGATGGCAATTCTTCTATTATTTATCTTCCCACTATTATTCATGATTTACCTGATGTTTTCCCAAAATATTTATCTGGGATTCCTCTTAAGAGGTAGGTAGAGTTTACAATTAAACTAGTTCTAGGTACATGTCTGATTACATTTCCTTCCAATCATATGGCACCTGCAGAGCTAAAAGAGAACAATATTCAGTTGGATTTTCTTATGGAAAATGGTTTTGATCTCCCTAGAATTAATCTTTGGGGATTTGTAGTGATCCTTTACAAGAAGGGAGATGATTTACTTTGATTATTCATGGACTATCAGAAGTTGAAATAGGTAACGATTAAGAATAAGTGTAATTATAATCATGTGGATGATTTGTTTGATCAGTTAAAGGGGGCAGAGTGGTTCTCAAAAATTAATCTTTGGTTGGGTTATCATTATCCTGGAGTACATAATTGGATATACTAAAGATAGATTTCAGAAGAAGTCATGAAAGTTTTGAATATATTGTGATTCTATTTCATCTAAATAATACTCCTATAACTTTTATTTCATTGATGAATCAGATATTACATTAGTATATTTACACTTTTTTGGTAGTGTTCATGGATGATATTTTTATTTATTCAATCTGATTGCGAGAACAAGCCCAATTTTGGGTTGGTTTTTGAAATCCAAAGGAGTCAATGTTTTTATGGAATTCATTCAAAATGAAATTACAATATTTAAGAAGTGAAGTTCGTATGGAACATGAATTTTGAGCATGGTTTATCAGTTTATCTTGAGAAATTAGAGGCTATTTTTTCTTGGGAAGAACCATAAAATATATTTGACATTCGGTTATTACTTGGTCTTGATGGATATTATTGATCGTTCATCAAGGATTTCTCAAATTTGGTGTCATGTTTTACTGATCTTACCATGAAATGGATGAAATTAATATGCGATTTAAAATTTATTCGTCTTTCGATGATTTGCAAATAATTATTACATCGACTCCTCTTCTGATATTACCTGAGCCCAATAAGGGGTATGTAGTTTTCTACGATGCTTTTTGCACTGTTTTTTGTTGTGTTCTCATGGATAATGATCATGTGGAAGCTTACAACTCTCATCATCTTCGACTGTATGAGAATAATTACCTCACTCATGATTTATATCATATTACAGTTATTCATGCACTTAGGTGTTTGAAGAACTATTTTATTAGGGATAGTTTCATTTTATTTTCCCACCAAAGAGTTTGATCAATATATTTTCTTTTAAATAAATGAATCTTAGATAGAGATGATATATGGAATACCTTAAAACATTTGACTTTTTATATTTACTACACCCCAAGGAAGTGGCAGGACATTGCAGATGCTCTCAGTAAGAAAGTTACATCATAGGCTATCTAGGAATCGAAGGAAGAGTAGAAGCATAAGCATCTCTTTGATAAGTAACACCTGGATGATCAAGAGAATGTTTTTGATATGGTTCCAGCTAATGTTTATTTATCATCATATATCCTTGAGGATATTTTGTAGATTTATCAGTTGGATAATGCATTTAGAGGAATTTGAGAAATCCTTTATGGCGGGGAGACCGTATCTTGTTAGTCTCTCTCTTCATATGGTATCTTCCATTTTTTGTATTAGTTTTTCATCCCAAAAATATATGAGGATATTATTTATATTTTTTTCTTAGTTATTCATTTATATGTTAATCCAAGAACTACAATAATTTTTTAGGATATAAGGTAAAGATTCTACCGGATAGGTATGAAGCATAACATTTTGGATTATCTGTCCCCCTATTACATCTCCCAAAAGAAAAGCATAGAGCATATGAAAACTTATGGTTTTCTCCATTCTATTCCAGTGATGGTTTGAAATTGGATGAGGAATCCATGGAATTTTTTTTGTATTACCACAAACTCACCAAGGGAGGAATTCTATCTAGGTGGTGATTCATCGATTGAAAAAGTTAGATTATTTCATTACGATCAAGGACACAACTAAAGTTGATTATCTGGGTCATTTATATGTGAAAATTATTTTATAGATAAATGTGGATACTCCATCAATTATTTTAGATAGGGATCTAAGGTTTACTTCTTGGTTTTGGAGGAGTCCCCCCCGTGGTGATGGGGAATCATGTCAGGTTGACTACATCTTACCATCCACAGATAGATGGTCATAAAGAGCATGTTATTTAGATCCAGGAGGATATTCATTTTTTTTGTGTATTGGATTTTGGTGGATCATGAGATATACATCCGAGGCTGGTTGAGATTTTTTATAATAATAGTTACCAGTCATCAATTGGATTGGGTATTTTAAAGGATTTTTATGATCGCCAATTGAAGTCAATTCTTTATTGGGAAGAGGTGGGTGAAGTTTCATTGTTGGGATCGAGTTTGGTCTAGGATATATTAGTGAGTATTCTGGATATATAATGGTGTCTAGTTACATCATGGAGTCGAAATAAATATTATTTGGATCCATGATGTCATTATTTTTAATTTTTTATAGTTGGATGGGTCTTCTTGAAATTTTCCCCTCTATTGGGTCACCATCAACTTAGAAAATTAGGAAAGTTGGCCGCAAGATATGTTTTACCATTTTAGGTCACTGAGGGGATTGGATTGTTTACCAATCCATTGGAATTTCTATTTTGGTCAATAGGTATTCATGATTTTTTCCACGCAATCCAGCTCATGAAATACCATCCCGATCCTTATAATAGTTTGAGAGGGGAAGAGATTGAATTAGAGCCTGATATTTATATTGTGGAGCATTTAGTAGATATAATTTAATCTCAGGCTAATGTTTTTTGTTGTAATTCAATTCTATTGGTCATAGTTTTATTTCAAAAAGGATTTGATTATCATGAGACTTGGGATTGATATTCCTTGATGAGTGAGAAATAGCCTCACCTATTTAATGGAATTTATTCTTCCACATGACTTATTGAGTACATAAACTCTTATGGTGGAGATTTTGTAACATCTAATTACTTACTTTCAGAAAATTCATATATATTTACTTGTTTTCCTCTTTAATTGGTTGAATATTTAGATTCTAGAGGATGGAGATATTTTTTTGGAAAAATGACTTAATGTTTTGGGATATATGTTTGTTTCAATTAATGGATTCCAAGTATAAAAATTCAATGGATTATCAAGATTCTCCCTAAGTTCGTAGAATGACCGAGGTGGGTTGAGATCTCAGGTAAGATTTTTTTTTCTTGTTTTTTGGGAGCTCAAATTCTATGTAACTAGGTTACTTTTCATTTATTTGATCACCGGAATCATGTTGTGAGTCGAGTACATAACATGAAATAATATACTCCATATAAACATTACATGTCGTGTAATATTAAAAATCATATTTTTAATAAAAAGGTAATGTATTTTTTTGGTATATATAGACCCCATATATTACATGAAGTTTATATATATTACATGACATGTAATCTTTTGGAGTTTTGTATTTTTGGTGTTTCATGGATTATTTTTTGTTTCATTCTTTTATAGACCTCTTGCCTCTCAACTAAGAATCATTCTCTAGTGATTTTGAGAACCTTCACTGTTTCCAGATCAATTATTTCAAAAATATATCTTCAAGGTTGTCAATGATGTATCTCTAGGAATGAAAATCCTTATACTTCTTCAATTCCGTAGATTTTGGTAGTGATGTTTCATTGTTATATTAGATCCACCAGTCTGTGATTATAATTATTCTTGTTTCCTTATTGATTTATCATTTGATCTTACTTTGGGGGATGATCCTTTGTTGGTTGTGGTGTGGTGGATGTTTGTTCTTAAGGTATTGTTATTTCTTGCTCTTCTACAACTCATTTTATAAATATAATCAATTTTGAGTTTTGTAGAATGATTGTAGATCCTCCTTTTTCATTGTTATGTTCTTATTGCTGGTGTATCCCATTATAGGCATTTGCGACCCGAGTTTTGAGATAGGTGGTCCCATATTTAGCCTATACTGATGAACATCATTACTAGAGTTTTTGATAATTTTTTTTATAAATGAACTATAATTATTAATGATTTTATTTGTGTGTGTGGAAATGGATTTTTGTTAATAGATGATTTTCCCATGGTTTGGGTAAATGTAAAAGGATTTCAATGAATTTTGAAATGGTTTTATGAAATAGTTTTTAAATAATGATTTTGATGAAATGGTGTGATGAATTTGTTTGGAAAATAGAGGATATAGGAAGACTTTGGAACTTTGGTGAAGGTGTAGTGATATGCCTTTTCCACTATCGGGTGATTTATTCATGGGGTGTACCTCTTCTCCATGGGCCTATTGATCTAGGAAAATGTTATACCTAATGGGAGGTTCACTTTCTAGGGTGTTCCTATGCTCTCTAGATTTGATGAATATGTATAGATACTTGATTTGAGTCATTGTATATGTTAGGTACGAGTGTCCTAGCTATTCTGGCATAGTTTGATCCTTGGAGAGATGTTATTTGTGCTTTTGGATTTTACAGTTTTGATCGTACTTCCATGTATCAGATATGATATGTGATATTTTATTTTTTCTAACATGACTACTATATTGTATATAAAATCCTTTGAAATTGATTTACCTTTTTTTATAGAAATGTGGAAAAAGGGAAATTAAATGTTTTTCCATGATTTTGAGAAAAAATGATTAACTATATATCATTCCTCATTTTTATTAATGTTCATAATGGTTGGATTATTGTAAACAAGCTTGTTATGGAACACCTAGGTGGGACCCTACTGATCTTATTAGCCCACACCCTATGCACCCCATCAGTAGTGCATAAACCTTGTTATGTATTTCAATACATGTAAAGGAATGGATCCATTGTGAGGTGGTGAGGTTTTGTTTGGCTATGTTACACCCCAATATTTTACAGTATGTATATTCTTAAATAAATACAATTTATTTGATAACTTATGTTACATGCAACACTGTGGTTAAACAAACGGTGATTTACTATTAAATATTAACATTACTACTAGAATTGTAATGTGATAATTAGGAATAATAATCTAGCCATTAGAATAATAACCTCACCTACGAGAGGATAAATAAAATGAAGGTATCTCATAAATGAAAATATGATATATTTATGTCATGGAATAAGTAAATAATTTTTTTTGAAAAAATGTTAAATTAACTGTTGGTATTTTTGTAAAAATGAAATATTTATTACAAATATATAATTGATATAATAATTTAAAATAAAAAATATTTTCATATAATATATTTATAAATTAATATTTTCTTCCATTTAAATTATAAGATAACTTTATGAGACCATAATTAAATTTTCAAAGTGTCGTAAAACCAGTTATAATATTAAAATCAATATTTTTTTAGAATAAATGATGAGTTTTTTAAAAAATAAAATTCTCATATTTAGAAAATTATTTTCATATAATAATTACCATTTTTTAAATATACATGTCCCATAATGGTATGGGGATAATTTTTGGGTTTTTTATTAAATAGTTGAATATTTGATGAATAGTGAAATATGGAAATTTAAAGTACTTTAAAATTATCAGCCAAATACATGATTTTTTGAGTCATGTCTGATATAAGAACCATTTTATAGAAATAAAATGCACTAAATACTATTAAGAGTCATAATAATAAAAACTATTTATATTCTTGATCCAAAATAATAAATAAATGAATAAAATAATAAAAAATACCCCTCTCCTCCCATTGTAAATACCACCCCTCACCACCTCTTCTTCCTATACCTTATAAGCCATGGGAATTTCATATATTCTGCCCAATTCCTCTACCAAACCTTTTCCCAACGTTCTGGTCTTTATGGTCTCACCAAAAGACAATTTCCATGTACCTTAAGAAGGTTCTCAAGGAGACGACACCCAAGACGTAAAACCCTCCCTCTTTCTCTATTAATTTATTTTAGTTTATTTTCTTATCTTTACATTATATCCTCTATAAAAAATTACCTGATAAATAAAATATCATATATATACAATAATTTTATTTTTTCATTGAATATTCATCATCAAATCTAATCACCTCATTTCTTTTCTAAAAATTAAAACATCATCCATGAGGTGAGATTCAACGCCTTCGTGGATGATAAATTTTTATTTTTCCTTACTGGATTAAATTATTATCATAAAATAATTATTAATGTTTGATAATATTTTAATATATATATTATAAGTTATATTATGGTCATGAACCAATATATGAACATAATATTGAATAAAATAAATATTTTTGTGATGGCCATAAAAACTGCTTAAATAGGTTAAGACATTTTCATCAAGATTTAATATAATGAATCATCCTCATAACATGTAAACAAATTATTTATGTTACTATTTAATATTCTATAATATTATTAATACCAAATAATTTCTCTTATAGATAATTCATTACCATTTGAAAATTACTCCTATATTTATACTTATGGGAGCAGACAGTAAAACCATGAAACAAACTCTCTCAGAACAATGAAATTAAACAATATAACTCATTTAAATAACCATAAATAAACTTAATAAAACTATAATAAATAAAATATATGTTTAAATTTTAAAAATTAAATAACTAATAAGTCTAATTTTTTATCCATTACAATAAGTACAAGAGCAGAACACTCTCAGACATAAGGTAAGGGTTTTCTCATCTCACATTAATTTCTATAAGATATTCCTTATTTACAACTTATTTCTTTTGAGTGGTGTATTTATAATCCATTTTGATATATAATATCATTAATATATTTTTATTCATGGTATTCAATGTTTAATGTGATGAATATTATTTTATGGGTCATACGGTTTAACTGATTACAAAGTGGTAAGATAATTCTTAACATAATTTCCATTATTTGGGTTAAACATTTATTCCAATAAATATTTCATGCAATGATTATGTGTGAAACAAATTTTTATTATATAATGTTGAAATTCCACTTATTTTTTATTAATTTATAGCTAATATACACAATTTATTCATTTGATTAACATCACATCAATGATACAATATTTTTAAGTGGATTTCTTTCAAATAATTTTCTTTAAAATTTATATTTTTTCAAAATTTAAAAGGAATGTTTTTTGAAATTATATTGAATAATAGGGTTTTACCATTTTTATGATTCCTTAATTTTTTATACTTCATTTACATGATTACAAGGTTATTTTTAAAATAATTTTTTTCTTTTATAATTGCACAACTTATTAATAATAAGTGATTTTACTGTTAAAATGGTATTTTCATCAAGAATTTTTCAATAACCTTATTAAAGTATCTATATCAAAATCCTTGGTGGAATATTATGCTTAATTTAGGTTGATATCTTATAATACTATTAACCATATTTAATTGAATGGGTTGTGATCATTTTAATTGGGTATTTACTATCTTGATACCATTATCTAAATTAATTTAGATAGTTTATGATTATGTTTATTGATTGGGGAAATTATTTACATTCCATATGATAGTTTTAAACATGAATGTATATATTTATATGTTCTAACCCTTTTATATGATGAATTCATTGGACTTATTAAGTGTTAGGTGGGGCCTTCCAAATCCCCACAATGCAACGATAGGTCTTATAAGAGAAATGAGACTGTGTTTTGGCCAAGGCCTTACCCATTTATATTTTTTTCTTAGATAACAACTTGATGGTATGTTTATGATGTCCCACATTATGAATTAACTAATTATGATATTAGTTATTAGTAATTCATCTAGTTATTTTACTAGAATATTATACAGGGTTAAGTTTCATTCTCATGTAATCATTTATATCTCATTATTTGATCAGCTTTTATTTCTACCATGTTATGACCAAGATTATGTTTTAATGACATGGGTTTTCAGTTATTCATGTTTAATCTCTATTTATGTTTATTTATGCTATCTTTTTTATATATGATTACCCTTACTAAGCATCTGATCTCACCCCTTTTTTATGTTTTATTTTTCCCATGATCCCCAGATATATATTATGTTTGACATCTAGAGATAATATAGTAGAATAAGAGTTCTTCCAAATGAGTTACTATGTCGTATTCCATTTTATGTTATAATGTTAAAATTGTGTTTTTATCTAGTATTATTAATCTACCAAACTATTTGTTCCTTTGAGGTATAATTGCTTATACTTAGAACCAATGTAATAATGTAAGGAACCGACTTTGGGCTACTGGGGTTAGGTTCTCTATAGTTTGTATCAGATAAATTTTAACAAAAACTTAGAAAAATATTCATAAAAACATAGATTAGGTAAATGTAACCCTATAACATAATTTGTGAAAATCCCCAAGGAAAGTAGTCTTATGATTTAAAGATTAGTTATAAATAAATTATCAATTTAGGTTTTGTGATTCACTAGTTTTTAGATTATAAATTATGTTCCATAATTTTGTGATCTTATATTGTGTATAATTTTTTTTAGAAATGGAAGCAAGCTGAAGGAATCAAAACAATATCAATTATTGTAAGGATTGTCTTCCAAGGAAAGATAATGAAGTTGCAACTGTAGCTACAGTTGGAGTAGGACAAATTTAAAAAATATTGGGAAAACTGACTTAAGTTATAATAAATAACCATTCCCATATAGATAATACTACTAATCCGCAATGTGGTGTAAAAAATTTATACCATTTTATTCATTAAAAACCTCTATTATTCAATAGGAATACAAATCCATTTGTAGCAAAGAAATGGATAAGTTCCTTAGAAAAGATATTTGTCACCTTAGGAAGTAATGAATGTGAGAATGTTTTCATGGTAGTTTATCATAACTCTAGAGAGGAGGATCAATGGTGGTAAATGATTCAAAACACCAAGTTTGATAAGGAAATGTAAAACATAGAATGGTAGATTTTTTTTGGAAATTTTATATGAAGAATATTTCCCCCATGAACTATGAGAAGATAATGTTATACAATTATTAAGTCTCAAAAAAATGAGGGAGATAATGTTTGTAAATATGAATCCAAAATTATATATTATAAAGGAATTATATAGACTACATATTTAACCCAATGAGTAATATTGATCATTTCTTTGATGGGATTAAGACAATTTTTCAAAAGGAACAAGTCTACAAAATATTCTCATCATATGATGATACAATTTCATCTGTTATCAAGATATATATATACTTCTCAAGTCTTATTAATTGTAAATGAATTATGATAAGAATAGGATGGAAGATAAAAACATATATAAATGTAATAAGGGAAATTAATTTCCCACATGTGATAATTGTGGTAGGAAACACCCTAGTAATTTATTTATGGTAATTGGAGTTCTCTATAAGTGTGGAGTGAAAGGAAACCTAAATCGTCATTGAAAATGAATGAAATAAGTTTTCTAATTCTTAAAATGTTAGGATATGGGGCACTACATAAATTAATTTACCAAGAATCATGGGAATATAGCTCAGAAGACGGAAATGGATCAAGGTCAAGGTTATTCTATTACTATAGTGAAAGTGGAATAATTAATGTATTTGTGTTTTTGGATTCAAATATTATGTTGCAAAATTATTTTATAAATGATAGTTTTCTTTTAATAATAGTGAGATATATAAGTATTTAACTACAATATGTATTATTTAAGGAATCAGAAGCATGTGATGAATAGAACCATTAGTCAATAGAAGTTATTGTATTAAAAGTTTATATTTTTAAAAACAAATGACTTGGGAATGATAACCCTAAATATGTGTTTTATATTGAAATATTCATAAATATATATTTATGGGATAATATTTCTGACTATGTATATGATTATTGATTTTATGTTAGTTTGGATTTTCTAGATGTTTGGATTTAAGGAATATATTCAAAGACCTGAGATTTTACTCTTAGAAGCATGTATGCTTCATAAAAGATTAAAGGAGATTACGATATTTATGTATTTGGTCAATGACAACAAGATAAACATTATTTTATGAAAGATTATGTTAATTTGATTTTGTAAATTTAGTAATCCTTCATTTAAATATTTTTGGGACATAGAATTTGGAAAAGTGTATTTTGAATGACTCTTATGGTAATTAATTATGGAATGGACTAAGTATAAATTTGGTTAAAGAATAATTTACCATATTGGATAACATGTTCTAACCAGTTTTCTTTGGGTAAATATTTAAATTCCAAAGAAATGACTTATGTATTGTTTTATAAAATTTCTTCCGGAATAAAAATTCATCTCAAATATCTATCATTTGGTTTAAGAAATAAAGTGGAGATAGATCAAATCACAACCTAACGATGAGATTATTCTTATGTAATGGAAATAAATTAATAAATTTTTTCCTCAAGTTAGTATATATATATAGTAAAATAATACCTCAAATCTAGGGAAAGTATCTTGGAACAAAAATGAAATCCATTTACTTTTCTTACTAATAAATCAAAGGTCTTTTAACAGATAGAAAATATATGGTTTTATAATGAAAAAAATTCTAATGAACATCATATCTACCACTCTTCAATAAAACATAATAGTTATATTAGTTTTTCCATTCCGATGTTTTCACTTCCCACTACTGTTCTCCTATAGTAAAACCTAGTTTTATAGTGACCACCACATTTTCCTTTCCATCTATTTAAGAGAAAGTTTTATTAACACTATTAACGATGTCATGTTTTCATAAGTGTATTTTAAAATAAGAAATCCATGATTACCAATCATAACTTTAAATTATGAAGAGTTAATTTATTAATATAGGGGAGAATGTAACACCCCAATATTTTATAGTATATATATTATGAAATAAATAATTTTTTTGATAGATTACGTTTAATGAAACACCGATCTTAAATGAACTGTGATATACTATTAAATATAAACCTGACTTTTGGAATAGTAATGTGATAGTTAGGAATAGTAATATAACCATTAGGAAAATAACATCACCTATGAGAGTATATACAATATTTAAATATCTACTAAATGAAAATATTATATATCTATGACAAGAAATAAGTAAATTAAAAAATGATAAATTAAGTGTTTCTATTTTTGAAAAAATTAAATGTTTATTATTATTTTGAAATTAATATAATCAATTAAAAGAAAATTTATTCTCATAAAATAGATTGAAAAATTATTATTTTAATTCACTATAATTATAAGATAATATTATGAGACCATAATTAATTTTTTAAAGTGTCTTAAAATTGGTTTTAATATTAAAATTTATATTTTTCGATTAAAATATGATTATATTTAAAAATTAAATTTCTAAAATTTAGAAAACTATTTCCATAAAATGGAGTCAATTTTTGATATCTAAACATAAAAAAATGGTTAGGGTGATGTTTTTGTTATTTTTCTAAAATAGTTGAATTTTTGATGAATAGTAAAATATGGTAATTTTGGGTATTTAAAATTATAACCCAAATATATGATTTTTTGAATCATGGATGATCTAAGAACCATTATTTAGAACTCAAATGAACTAGTTACTATACATATTCACAATAATATACACTATTGATAGTCTTGAACCATAATAATAAAAAATGAATAAATAATAAAAAACAACCCTCTCCTCCCACTATAAATACCACCGTCACCACATTTTCTCCTCACACCTTCTAAGCCATTTAGCTACTTATATTCTACCTAATTACTCTCCCAAACAACTTCCCCTTTTTTTAATATTACTGATCTCACTAAAACAAAAATTCTATTTTTCTTAAGGAGGTTCTGAAAGAGACGATAGTCAAGAGGTAAAACCCTACCTCTTTCTCTTTTAATTTATTTTCGTTTATTTTCTTATACTTCCCTCACCACCCATATACAAATTAATATAATATATCTAGTATTATATATATACTTTAATGTTTTTTAATATAATATCTTTCATCAAATCTATTCTCCCCTCCCTTTGTAATAAAAATGAAAACATCGTATGTGTGGTTTCAATTCACCGCCTTCACAGACAATGAGTTTTAATTTTTCATTACCGACTTCAAGTCTAGTTATAAAACCATTATTATATTTTAATAATATTTAAATATAAATATTATATGTTATATCATGTTCAAGGACCAATATATAAATATAATATTAAATAAAATGACATAGGTTCTTGATGGACATAAAAACAACTAAAATAAATTAAGACATTTTCTCAACATTATATCTAATGAATCATCCTCATACCATTTAAACAAATGATATAAATTACCATTTATTGTTTTTTAAATCTGTGAGATATTCCTTAATCACCACTTATTTCTTGTGTGTGGCATATGTATAGTTCAATTTGATATATCATATCACGAATCTATTTATCTTTGTGGTATTAAATGTTTCATTTGATGATCATTAATTTTATAAGGCATATTTTTCGACTAATTACAATGTTTTAAGGGAATTCTTAACACCATTTCCATTATTTGGGTTAAACTTTTACTCTAATGATTATGTCATGCTATGATTATCTGTGATATTAGTTTTTATTATATTATGTTGTATTTACACTAGTTTTATGTGGATTTATAGATAATAAACATAATTGATTCATTTGATTAATTTCACATCAAAGATATGATATTTTTTAAGGAAGTTAATTTAATAAATACTCTTTCAAATGTTAATTTTTTAAAAAGTGAAAGTAATGTTTTGTTAAACTTATAAACCATGAGTGGATTTTCCCACTTGTATGTTTCCTGAGTGTTTTATTCTTCCTTTACTAGATTATATGGTTATTTTTAAAATAATTTTTATATTTTCTAATTTCAAAACTTATTAATAATAAGTGATTTAAAAGTTAAAAATGGTATTTTCCTGAATAATTTTTTAGTTATTTTATTAAATTATCTATGTTAACATCCTCTGTTAAAAATTATTATTAATTTATTTCTATCTATTATGATACTGTAACATATTTTACTGAATGGTTTATGATTATTTTGACTGGGGATGTACTATCCTGATACCATTTTCCATAATACATTAGATATTTTATGATTATGGTTACAAATTGGGGAAATTATTTACATTTCATATGCTAGTTTCAACATGATTGTTTATGTTAATTATGTTTCACCACTTTCACATGAGGAAAACATTGGACTTAGTAAGTGATGGGAAGGGCCCGCTATATCCCCTCAAGACATTGGTAGGTCTCATGAGACAAACTGGACTATGTTTTGGCCAAGGCCTTACCCATTTATATAGACTTCTTGGACCCATCCTTGATGGTATTTTTATGATGACCCACATTATGTATTCTCTCATTGTGAGATTATTTATTGATAATACATGTGATTATTCAACAAGTAAAATATACATGGTTGTGTTTTATTCTCATGTGATTATTTATATCTCATTATTTGATCAGATTTTATTCCAACCATATTATGATTACGATTATGTTTTAATGGAATGTGTTTTTAGTTATCCTATATTGATTATTTTTTATATTTACTTATGATATCTTCTGATATATGCTTACCCTTACTGAGCATCTGAACTCACCCCTTATGTTTTATTTTTCCCAAGGATTCTAAAATGTATATAATGTTTTAAATATAAGGATAATATTGGATAATGGGTGTGATTACAATGGAGTTACTATGGTGTATTACATTTTATGTTATAATGTAAAAATTATGTTTTTCATCTAGTGTTTCAAAGCTATTAAATTATTCAGTCCTTTGAGTATTGATCTCTTTTACTCAATACTAATGTAATAAAGTAAGGAACCAACTCTCGGAAACTTGGGTGTGGGTATTTTTAGTTGGTATCATAGAATGTTTAGTAGAAACTTTGGAAAGTATATCTTGAGAAACATATATTTAGTAAATGTATCCATATAACATACATCGAGAATATTCCCAATGAAACCAATATTAAGATTTAAATATTAGTTATAACAAAATTTTTAATTTAGGTTATGTGATTCACTAGTTCTGAGATTATACATTATGTTTCATAATGTTATGATATAATCTAGTGTATGCCATTTTTTTATAAATGGAACTTATAAGAAGGAATGAAAACTCTATTAATTTATGTAGGGATTGTCCTCATAGGAAGGAAAATAAAGCCGCAACAGGAGATGGAAAAATTATAACTGTATTTGGACATCTAAATTAGGTTATGAGAAATAAAATTTCGTGTATAGAGTAACATACTAATTAAAAATGTATTGTAGTAATTTTAGTCCATTTTATGCATCAACAACCTCAATTATTAAATGGTAGTCAAAATAAATTTTTAGATTATAAATGGATATGTTTTTTTAAAAAGATATTTCTCTATTTGGGATTTAATGAGATAGAGAAGGTTTAAATGGAATTTTATCATCACTATGGAGATTTGGATCAATGGTATTCATTGATTCTAAATACTAAGGATGCTGTGGAAATATATAACATGAAAGAAAATTATTTTAATGAAATTGTCTTGGAAAAATATTTCCCTCATGAACTACGAGAAGATATGGGGAGAAAATTCTAGAGTCTGAGACAAAAGGAGAAATAAAATGTTTCTAAGTATGAATTTATATTTATAGGATTAGTAATTAATACTATAGACTATATACACAACCTAAGGAGTAGGATTAGACATTTTATTGATGATCTTAATCTAGTTATTTTAAGGTATCTAGTCTATTAAACTATTTCATCATATGAGGATATAGTATCATGTGATATCAATAGAGAGAAATAATTATCCACATCTTTTGAATTAAAAAGGTAGAAAGAGAAAAAGAGGAAGAAAGATCAAAATATGGATAAAGGGATGAAGGGAAAGAAGGATTTTCCCACATGTGATAATTATGGAAGGAAACACCTAGTACTTTCTTAAATTGAATGTGAATATGATAAAATTGTGGAGAGAAAGGACACCAGGATCATGATTTCAATGGAATTAAATATGTTTTCCTATGATTCAACTATAAAGATACAGGGCACTATGAAAATGGATTTTCCAAGAGTCAAGGGAATATATCCCTAAAGAGGCAAAGAGATCAAGTTTGGGATTATATTGTTACTATATTCCAAGTGGAATAATTAATGTATTTGTGTTTTTGGATTCAAGAATTATGTTGTAAAATTATTTTTTAAATTATATTATATTTATAATAATCATGAGACATATAAGGATTGTACTACAATACTTATTCTTTAAGGAACTGGAAGCATGTGATGTATAACACCAATAATCAAGAAAAGTGATTCTGTTAGAAGTTTATCTTTTGAAAACAAATGAATTTGGAAATATAACCTAAATATGAGTTTGATCTTGAGAAAATAATAAATAGATGTTTATGAG
The DNA here is from genome assembly GCA_963277665.1 of Viscum album. Taxonomy (NCBI): domain Eukaryota; kingdom Viridiplantae; phylum Streptophyta; class Magnoliopsida; order Santalales; family Viscaceae; genus Viscum; species Viscum album. The sequence goes on along the minus strand of OY728159.1, from coordinate 17,780,138 downwards.
GTGGTATTGGTGACCATGAAGGTGGTTAGTGATTTTATTTTATACTGGAATTATTAGATGTTTAGATTTAAATAATATATTCAACAACCAGATATTTTAATCTTGGAAGAATGCATGTTTCATAATGGTTTAAAAGATATTAAGGTATTCATATATTTGGTTTGTGAAAACAAGAGCTACATTATGTGGGGAAATCTTATATTATGTTGATTTTATAAATTCAGTGACTTTGAATCTATTTTTTATGCACTTTGAATTTGAATTTTTTTTGAATGAGTCTAAAGGTAAATAATTATGGAATAGATTAGTTTTAAATTTGGTTAATGTATCAATTATAATATTGTATAACATGTTCTAAAAATTCTTATTTTGGTAAATATTTAAAGGAAAAAGGAATGACTTATGGATCATTTGATAAAAGTGCTTCTGGAATAAAATTTCATCTTGAATATCCATATTTTGGTTTTAGAAATTAAGTGAATATGGATCAAAGAACAACCAAATGATGATATTAAAATTATGACATAGAAATAAATCATGCATGATTACTTTCTCAGGTTCCTATATATAACATAAAATAATCCATAAAGTTTAAGAAAATGATTTTGGAAGAAAAAATTATGCATTTACTTTCTTACTATGAAATAAATTATCTTTTAACTGATAAAAAATTTATGATTTTATGATGTTAGACTTTCTAGTGACCATGTTCTCTGTCATACTCAATCAGAATTGGATAGTATGATTTATTTTCTAGGCCCATGTTTTCAATTCCGACTAATTCTCTCCTATAGAGAAACCTAGTTTTTTGGTGACCATCATATTTTAATTTCCCCCATTTAAGAGGGAGTTTTATTAACCCTATTGACAATGTGGTATTTCCACATGTGTATTTTAAAATGATAAATTCAGGATTAAAAATGACAAGTTTAAATTTATAGGATATAATTTATTGAATTAGGGTATAATGTAACACCCCAATATTTTACAATATGAATCTTATTAAATAAATATAATTTATTCAATAGCTTATATAGCATGAAACATAGAGCTTAGAAAAACCTAGATATACTATTAAATATTAACATGACCATTGTAATAGTAATGTGGCTCTTAGGAACAATAATATATCTAGTAGAAAAATAACCTCAACTATGAGAGAATACATACAATTTAGTTATCTCATAAATGAAAATATGATATATTTATGTAATGGAATGAGTAAATAAATCTTAAAAAATGATAAATTAAGTGTAGTTATTTTTTTTAAAATTAAATATTTAATACTATTTTTTTATTAATTCAATAATTTAAAAGAAAATTTATTTTCATAAAATAGATTCATAAATTAATATTTTGTTACATTATAATAATAATATATTATTATGAGACCAGAATTACTTTTTCAAAGGATCATAAAATTAGTTACAATATTAAAACTCTTATTTTTTGAATAAATGATAATTTTTTTAAAATTAATTTCATAATATATAGATTTTTTTTTCTTCATAAAATATATTCCATTTTAAATCTATATGTAGAAAAATGGTTAGGGTTAATTTCTGGGATTTTTCTAAAATAGTGAATTTTCTAGGAATATTGAAATATAGTAATTTACAAAATTTAAATTTAGAAGATAAATACATGAATTTTTGAGTCATATATGTTTTTAGAACAATTAGTTATAACTCACATGCACTATTTACTACACATAGTCACAATAATAAGATCTATTGACAGTCTTGAGCCAAAATAATTAACAAATGAGTAAAATAATCAAAAACACCCCTCTCCTCCAACTATAAATACCATCACTCACCACCTATTATTTTCACACATTATAAGAATTTAATATTGTTTATGTTCTACCATATTCCCCTCCCAAACCTATTCCTCACATTTTGGTCCTTCTGGTCTCACCATAATACCATTTCCAAATTCTTTAAAGAGATTTTCAAGAGGTTTTCAAGTAGACGACACACAAGAGGTAAAACCCTCCATCTTTCTATTTTAGTTTCTTTTATTTTCTTATCCTTCCTTCACCTCTACTATAAAAAGTAACATGATTAATAAAATAATATATATATATATATACTATAATTTTATTATATTAATGTAATATCCATCATTAAATATCTTCTCCACTCTTTTTTTTCTAAAAAAGAAAACATCATCCGTGAGTTGTGTATCCATTGCCTCCATGGATGATGAGTTTTCATTTTTCATTACTGACATCATGTGTGTTCATAAAACCATTATTATGGTTTAATGAAATTTTAATAAATATATTATAAGTTATAAAATGTTCAATAAATAATATATAAACATAATATTGAATAAAATGAAACAAGCTCATGATTGTTGTAAAATACACAAAAATAAATTAAGACATTTTTACCAACATTTTATCTAATGAATCATCCTCATACCATATAAAAAAATTGTACATCTTACTATTTAATCTTATATATGTCAATAAATACAAAATAATATCAATTATCGATAATTTATTCCCATTTGACAATAACTCCCACATCTATACTCAAGGGAACCGACCATAAAACCATGAAACAAACGCTCTCAAAACAAAACAATTAAAAATTATAAATCATTTAAATGGACAAAACTGAAATTAATAAACATATAATAAATAAAATATATGTTTAATATGTTGTCATGTAAGTAATTAATTATTCTAATTTTATTATCTAGAACATTATGTATAAGGGCGGAATGCTTTCAGACACAAGGTAAGGGTTTTCTTATCTCACTTTTATTTGTATGAGATATGCCTTATTCACCAGTTATTTATTTTATGCGATGTATGAATAATTCACTTTGATATATTATATCATTAATATATTTATCTTTAGGATATTAAATGTTATATTTTTTGGTCATTAATTTTATAGTGAATACAGTTAAACTTATTACAAAGTGGTAAGTAAATTTTTAACTTAATTTCCATTCTTTGGGTTAAGCTTTTTCTCCAATTATTATATTACTCTAATATTATGTGTGAAATTAATTTTAATCATATTATGTTGTATTACCAATTTTTCTTTGAGTAATTATATTTAATACACATAATTTATTAATTTTATTAACATCACATCAATGATATGATATTTCTAAGGACTTTATTTTAAAAAATACTCTTTAAAATTTTTATTTTTCAAAATTTAGAAGTAATGTTTTTTAAACATATACGACATGATATTATTTTATTTATTTTATAAAAAATTAATTTTTTTTCTTAATTTACAATATTACAAGGTTATTTTGAAACAAAATGTTTTCTTTTATAATCTCACAACTTATTAATAATAAGTGATTTCAACATTAAAAATGGTATTTTCGGAAAGAAATTTTCACTGATATTATTAAAGTATCTATGTAAAAATACATTGATTAATCTTATTCTTAGTTTATGCTAGTATCTTATAAAACCATACACCATATTTTATTTATTGGTTTATGATCATTTTGACCGAGGATGTACTTTCTTGATACCATTAACTATATAACTTTAGATAGTCTATGATTAGGTTTACTAATTGGGGAAATTATTTACATTTTATATGATATTGTTAATATGAATGTATATGTTGATTTTTGTTTCACCCCTTTCCTATGAGAAATTAATAGGACTTTTTAAGTGTTATGAGGGTCATATTATAGCCCCTTGAGGCATCGTTAGGTCACACGATACATACTATAACAACTATTGGTTGAGGCCTTACCCATTTATGTATACTTCATGGCTAAGGCCATTATGGTATGTTTATGATGTCACAAATTATGTAGTCCTCCGTTATAAGATTATTTATGGATAATACTTGTGATTATTCAACTATTAGAATATCCATGGTAAAGTTTCAATATCATGTGATTATTTATATGGAATTATTTGATTAGATTTTTTCATTCTATATTATGATAATGATTATGTTATAATGGAAATTTGTTTAGTTATTCACCATGAATTATTTGTTGTGTTTATATATGATATCTTATACTATATTCTTACCCTTACTGAGCATCTGAGCTCACCCATTTCGTATATTTTTCCCCTAGGATTCTATGATGTATATTATGTTCAACATTCAAGGATAATATAAAAGAATTGGGGTTATTCCAATGTAGTCATTATGTTTTATTCCATTACAATATGTAATGTAAAACATGTGTTAGTATATAGTATTATAAAGTTACTAAAGTATTCCATCCACTGGGATGCAATCACTTGTCCTTTTTACCAATGTATTAAATTAAGTGTCCGACTCTAGATACTGGGGTTGGGGTCTTTACAAGACCGGGTTTTCTAGTTTGATGTTGAGATGTTTATGTTTTCCCCATGATATTATATGGAGACTGTTGGAGTAGATATTTGGTTTTTTCATCCATTTTAGTATGGATTATCTCTTGGAGATAATTTTTCTACCTTTTTAGTTGTATCTCTTCTGTTTTTCTCTTTCTATTATGATATATATATATATTCATGTTTTATTATACTATTTATTTCTATACATGTATATATATGTCATTTTTTCAGCATTAGGTTAGGAGAAATCATTCCCTCTGTTTATTGTTTTTTCCTGGATGCTAGAAGCTGCACTATAGGGAACATGAATGCCCTTTAGGTATGTGAAAATTCAGGTTTGGTACCAATCTTTAGAGTGTATATGGGTAGGTTAATTCGTAATGACCCCCTTATTTTTGGTCATTATGAATATTAATTGTGACTAATATTGTCAATAAAGGTAAAATGGGTAAAATAAGGTTAAAACCATTAGATACATTTTCAAGATTAACAGAAAACTACCTTTATTTAATTTTATGATTTTAATTATATCATATAAACCCAAATTTCTGATACATATCCTTTTGGTTCCATTTTCAGTTGAATATTATATCTATATTATTTTATGTAATGAAAATTTCAAAACTTGCACTCCTTTGACTTTAATGTATCTAAAATTTTCCCAAAAATTTAAAAACAGTATAAGATCAGTTCAATTTTTTTACAATATGAATTTATTTTATTATCACTTTAATTTATTTTTAAATTTTATTGATGAAATAATTATCTTAAATTCTGATACAATGACAAAACGATGCTTGTGTAAGTAGTATAAATTTTTTTTAATGTTTTTTAAAAGTATAAAATTAATATTTTTTTTGTAGATATATAGTGAACCAAATAATTTGTAGATTAATATAAAAAATTATGGATATTTTTATGGGTTGTATTATAATTTTTCCATTATATTGGTGAAATTAATGTTAGATTAAATGAATAGTTTCAAAATTGACATTAATTATATTTTATGTTAAATACTATTTTTTAAAATTATTTAATAATAAAAAAATCATAAAAATGAACTATTTGGATTATAAATGGTATTAAATGTAATATATTTTCCATTTATGAACCAATTTTCATCTTATAAGAAGTATTATATCAATTTAATATTGAAAAGGTCATTATCCTAGTTAATCTTAAAATTGGTTGATTAAGGGGTTAAACCAAAAATATGGTTTAAATTGATATTAAAACCAATATAAATTTAATTTAATTCTTATATAAATACCATATACTCATTATATTCTACTAATTTTTCAGTTTGGAACCATTTTATATGAGTTATACATATATTATATTATAATATTTCATTAATTTCCAAAACTTCCCCTTCCCTACCTTATAAAAGTTAACCCCTTGTCTCTTTTATTTAGCTGCATTGATCATTATATCAGATAAAAACTATGTCAAATTATATTATAAACTTACATATCCATAAATTAGAGTTTTTAGTCTTCTTAAAATACCATTTCAAGGGACCTATAGAAGGAATCTAGATGGGGTTTTCCAAAGAAGTTGTAATCATCTAGCGAAACATCTTTCAATTTATTTCTTATTCTATATCTTCCAAATATTATTAAATAATTATGAAATAATAAAATAATTAACTTCCATTTATTGATATGTTATCATATTAATTTCATAACCTATACCCATACCCTCTTCCATAAAATGGGAAATGAAACCATCATTCATGTGTACGGTAGACTAACACCTAACGGAATGATGTAATTAATTTCCCATCCCCACCTCTAATATATGTTTATAATGATGGATTTAATTTATATATATATGATATCAATTGTATAATTATAATAATTTAAAGGAAAATAAACCATATATTTTCTTACCTTTCTATCTATTGAGAAATTATAATGTCGTTCATCCGTACGCGTGGATCACTGCCTCCACAAATAGATGAGATTCATTTTTCATAACCGCAAAAAATATATGATATATATAATGTATTTAAAGATTTAACATGATATTTATGATAAAATAATATGTTTATAAAGATAAAATTATACTTTACTTATTTCATTAATGTTCTTGTAAAAATTAAAGCGTTACTCATGTGTACCTATGACCATTTGTCTCCATGATTGTAAAATAATTCATTTTCATAACCATATTTCATGGTTGGTTTTAAAAGTATAATTAACATATTAAAATTATAATAATGTAATTATTACTAATCTGAATATGATTTAATAATTACCCCTTTGACTATGGTTTATATAGAGAAGTAATTTTTAAAATTATGAACCGACCATCCTCAAAATACCCAATGTGGACTTAATCGATTAAGTAAATACATATTTCATTGGAATAAATGAAATATTTGGTTTAATGATAAATTATTAACTTTTTTAACAATTCTTAAATAATTAAATAATTGATAAAAGTATATTATAGAGGAGTTAAAGGTCATACATGGAATGTCTGGACTCAAGGTAAGGGATTTCGTCTAAATTTACCATCAGTTAGACATATATAAATGTTATGAAACTAATTTATTTTATATGTTTTATATAATTCCATTTTACAAGTTATATCTTGACTAATTCCTAGTTCATGGTATTTTAAGCTTCAATTGAAATTAATTCAATAAAATATATTTCACTTGAATGTTACCTAGTGGTAAGTGGTCTCTTAACTAAATTTTCATTCATTAGGTTATACTTATTCTTCATTGAATTTGTTATTCAATGATTTTGTGTGAATTGATGTAAATTATTTTATGTTTTATTTAATATTATTTTAGGTGTATTTATATACATCCACATAATCAATTCATGGATTAACTATCACTTTAAATGTTTTGATCTTTGCAATGGTTTTCTTTGTCTCAATCACATTTTCTTTTAACATGTATCATGTTTTTCACTATGACTTCATTGAATGTTGTAGATTTACATATGAATAAATTTTGACATATTAATTCATTTAATATGTGGTAATTATATAGACATATAATATTATTTCTTTTAATGAATTTTTATTTTAAAAGTTACAAAAGCGTTATAGGAATTATGTTACAATCTCATTAATTTTTAGAATTGTTTATGTTTAAGTTAAATTTAGGGGGAATAATATGATATAAATTTATTAAAATAAAGATAATTAATTATATTTTTGTTATGAATTTTTTTACACTTTTATGTTCCATTTAATCCTTTATTTATTAATTAAACATCATGATAATTTTCTATAAGTGATACCAATTTTTTATCTTCTTTTAGACTGAGAATCCTTCTCTTCCATATCCATGTTTTTAGAAAAAAGAAATAATTTTTTTAATAAACCTAAATTATTTAATAAATTTATTTAAAATGATATTTTAACTTCTTTTTAAATGTTTTAAATTTAAATTTCTTAATGGTTTTCACATGGGTCACTTTTGACTCTATTTACAAAAGATTAAAAATAATGTCTATTTTTAATATTTATGACATGAATGAATTTTACCAATGTTATAGAAATTATTTTATTTCAATGTTACTTTATATGTTTCAAATTTTATTTTAATAGAAAATTATTTTCATAATATTTTATATTTATATTTTTTAAATGTGATTTTCAATTTGAAAAGGTTATTTTACTCGAGAATGTTCTTAATGATCTTTTTATGATGTTTCTATTAATTAATGAAAAAAATATTTATCTTAATTATGATCCACTGGGGATATTTTGTAATGATAACATTATTGATATTTATCTTTATGTATTACATATGTTTCAAAGAGATTGTGTTGAAAGATGTTTATTTTCCATGGGTAAATCAAGCCATGAAAGAAAAATGGTTATTGTTATGCTGAAAAATAAAATATTTCATGTGATATGATTATCTTATGGTTATTTGAAATTATTTATTATTATGGGTGATACTAATATATATCATTATGATAGGTTAATATGATATAGAACTTATATTCATTGGTTAATAGTGGAAGAGTTTTCTGAATATAAATATCACCTAAGTGATGATGGAGTTAACTGGTTAATAGTTTAATCCCAAGTGATTATGCGTATTATCCTAGTAAGGATATCCCATCTGTAAGTTTTATTTTAAGGGACATATGGGAATAATATTTCAAGATACAAAAACATTTTATTTATTCTTTCTATAGGGTTTTAATTACTCCTTTGGTCAAGATTGAAATCACATCGATCATGATTACTGATTCCTATAACTATAACATTTATGCCATGTCATTTGTTTAATGAACTAGATTTTGATGGGTATGAATTGTCATAGGACATTATAATGAACTTTTATATTATAATAATACCATTATTCTCATATTATTCCCATGGATTAGATTGGTTGTTAATGCTTATGTTTACCCTTACCGATGGTTGGTGCGAAAGCCTCATTTTATTATTAAATAAATCACATCTTTTGTCTGGGTAAATAGAGAAAAATTACATAGCCTAATGGCCCAAGGCCAAGTGTCCTGAATACTGGGCTTGGGAGCCTATATTTTTCCCCAAAGGTCCCTTCAGTGAATAGTACTGCTACAGTACCTGTGCTCTTACAGTACCATCACTGCTACAGTTCCTACTACATTACTATCGTTGATATAGTTCCACCAATGCTACACTACCTCCACTGCTACAGTACTGCACAATATCTTCTATAGTGATGCTAAAATACTCGATAATTACTCCCCTTCTTAGATTTGATCCTGGGTCTTTTGAATTAAAAGCAAGATCCTCTACCACTTGGGTATAGGCTGATTGGCATGTTTACCCTTACTGGGCATCTGATCTCACCCTTCTTATATTTTTGTTGGTCCCAATGGAAAAATCAAGAGGGGGATGGATTGAGTTTACTAAAACAATTATTTAAAAATTATTTAAATACCTAAAACCACCAATTTTATAAAATTTATCAGTTAAAAATATAATATAAATATATAATTTGATCTTTGGAAAAGACTTTCAAAAGCTCGATCACAGCTTAGTTGAGATACATTGGAAAATAATTTAATTTTTTTAAATAATCTTCTTGTATTAGAGACTATATATAAAACACTAATTTATGTTATCTACCATAGTAATGTTTTGTTTAATAAACTATATATATAAAATATTTTTATTGTAATGACCCAAACTTTTGAATAATATTTGTTTCATAATTTTATTGTATACTTAAAAAACTATAGCCTTTAATTAACGAAGTGAGTATAATTAAAATAATCCCACTGGGTTTTGACTGTTATATAACCATTGGGCCATATGAATATTGGAAACTAAATTCGCAAAGTTATGATTATTTTTTGTAAATACATGTGATCATGGATAATTAATACCGAAATAAGAGTCGATGGCCTCATCCAGTAGACTCAGTCCATACAAAGCCCATCTGTCAGAGCTTGTGAAGGAGGTTGCATCACTGGGATTTCCTCTAGAGTAAGCCCAAGCCGAACTCCTACATGTGAAGCTTGAACTGAATTTCCTAAAGGATAAGTTCAAGATGATAGATATCACCACTTGATCAATATTGTATGAGCCACCCCCATGATTCTATCACCATAACACATATTACACTTAGGTTCTATACAGGTGTTATAAGGTGCTATGTAAAGAGACCTTAGTTATGTTGTGTAATCCTTTTGTATAAATAAAATTGTTATTTATTATTATGTTAAATTTGTGAATTTAAAATGACTTGATAAATGTAGTATAAAGTTCCATATTATTGATGAATCTTGAAAAATGGGTATCTTAAAATACTTTTTGTATACTTTAAAAAATTAATAATGTAAAATGATTTTCAAAAAAATTATCTTTTATTGTTGTGACCAGTAAGAAATTTAGAGTCTAATAAGATCAAATTAATTTTTAGTGAATAGTAAAGTTTGAATAATAATATTACCCTTATTAATTGTAATGTGATAAATTTAATAGTGACCCCACTTAAGAAATTTTAATTATGATTTAGGCATCTTAAATAGAGAAGTTATATAATAGCATAAGTAAATAACTATTTCAGAAATTATTAGTTAAGTATTAATATTTTTTTGGTTAAAAAGTGTTTTTATTTAAAAATAAAATATCTTCTAATTAAAAAATAATTTTCATAAATGGAGTTCATTTTTTAATTTAGAGAATCATTTTTAGGTTAGGGAGAATTTATGATATTTTTATAAGATGATTTGTTTTTTCGGTGAATAATAAAAATACAGTTTTGAGTTTTAGTGTGATTAATGACATAATTAATGATGTAATAATGATTTAATCATTGTAGTAGACTTTTAATAGTAAGATATGTTATGAGGTTTCCTGAGTGGCCAATAACATGGGAAAATACCATGGAAAAGCCCATGGTTTTGCAAATACCACGGATGAGGTGTCCCTTAGAAATTAATTAAATATTCCCTCACTTTTGCTATAAATACCAAGACATTTCCTCCTTAATTTCATTCCAAAATCCTCCTCAATGAAGCTCTAGTATTTTTACCTACCAAGAAGTCCTCCCAAGGTGGCCTTAATCCCCCCAAGGACCCATCCTTCAAGATTTTGAAGTCACTCTTCAAGGTTAGGTAACCTTTCACCTTCCTCTTTTAAGTCATGAATTTATTTATGTTATGTCTTATAGTTTCCATTTCATTTTTATGGGTTATGTTTTTATATATATTTATTACAATAAATTTCATTTCAAAATGATGAGACACCCTTTCTTCTCTCATAAACTGAATTTTTGAAATTTAATGTGACGTCGTTAGGCAGCCAAATTTTCGTAAAAGAAATCACAGCTTTTATTTTCATTCAAGTTTTCTTTTCATATGGAATATCTTCCAAATATCCACAACATAATATTAATTAAATGTTATTCTATCCCTATAATGTAAAATGATTCATTTATGGATGTGATACCCTTGTCACCACTTTTTTTTCTAAAATCATGTTATATAGTCGTTATGCTGTAGAAATTTCATTTCAAAATTTCTCTCTCTTTCTCTCAAGAAATTATCTTATCTATTTTATGTGAATACCCAGACCTATTTCGTTTCTATGGGTGTTCATTAAGAAATAAAAATTATATTATTGATTCTATATTTGACATAAATATAACCCTCATTCCCTTACATGGGTTATAAATGAAATAATGATCATGTTTTTAAACACTTTTGATGATACGAATCCCATTTCTTTATTCGATTTGGTTTATTTATGAAATTTATGATTATGATCTATGTGAATCACATTAAAGAAAACATATAAAGGGTGTGCCATAAAATTACACCAATGCATTAGGTAATTAATTTAATCTCTAGATATGACAAGTTTCAGGATACCTTGGTGAATAACCTTGGTATGTTTTATGACACCTTAGGGATGAACCTTGGTTATATGTTCCTGAATGTATAGATAAAATGTTTTAGACACATATTCAAGTTATGTTTCCAGTTATTTTCATTATTATATGCTTATACTTCCATTTCTCATGTATTTATGTTTTTCATCAAGTTCTTATTGACATCACAAGTAAACTGATTCACTTGCTTTCTTAACTTGGCCTTCTACTCAGCCTTTTCATTGATGTATGTTTCCCGGTTATAAGATGTTGTAGTTTTACATAGGATGAGATTTTTAAGATTCTTTTCAAGTGGATTTAAAAGTGTGTTTTATGTTTTCATGTATTTTGTTTCGGATTTCCAAGACACTAGACTTTAAAGGTCCTTTGTTTGTTAGATGTAATGAAAAGTTATGTAATAAAATGGCGGGATTCCATAGTTGGTATCAAAGGATAGTTTAGTAATTTATGTAAATTAAGCTATGAAAACTTTAGGAAGAACCCTATAGAAAATTTTAAATATCAGAAAACTTTATGGTATTTTGGTGAAATATTAAGTAAGTGGTTTCCAAACAAATAAATATCTATCAAGATATGAACAAGTGGATGTGGCTCTGGCACAAATATACTTTGGAGCAAAAACTATGAAAAGGAGTTTCAGGGTTTACCCGGGGTATCCTGGTACATGACAATGGGCCTTGATGCACTCCTAGTTTGACACATCTGGGGGATATGTTTGGTCAATCAAAAGCATTTTATGAATCATTAAGAAGGATTTATAGAGAAATGTAATTGTTTAAGCATGAAGTTTTATGACATAAAATACTTTATATTTAAAAGATTTGTAAGTTAAATAAGATTATAACTAAGGTTTTATTTGTTTAGAAAATAGTGAGCAATAGGAAGAACTATGGAAATGGTGACCATAATAGACCATGTGATGATGGCCCTCCGATGGAACTCGGAATGTAAACTTTCATGAGAATGATGAACCAACTGACTTAAGTTATGGGAAATAACTTTAATCAAGTTGAGAGAACAATCTCACCATGAAGGGAACAACATTTTTTTGAGTCCTTTTTGCATCAAACACCACTAACCTTTAGTGGATCTACCGATCCATTGATTACTGAGTAATAGATCAGTACTATTGAGAAGACCTTTTCTGTGCATTGCTATTCGGAACAAAAGAAGGTCACCCTGGATGTTTTCTGCTTATAGGAAGATGCTGCTCAGTGGTGAGATGATAAAAAAAATGAGACCAAAAGTGAAGATTGAAGATATGGAGTGGGAAGAGTTTAGAGGGGTCTTATTCAGTATGTATTTCCCTCATTCCATGAGAACAATAATAGAGAAGGAGTTTCTCAAGCTGATGTAGAAGGAGAATGAATATGTGGGAAGTTACAAGATGAAATTCACAGGGATTTCATGTTATACCTCTATCTTTGTCCGGGATACAAATGGTAAGGTTGATAGATTCTTTAGTGGACTGAGACCTCATCATGCAGACAAATCTATCCAACTGAGACTATGATAGCTCTGAAGAGATCTTGCGGAGTGAGATGAAATTTGAACTGGAGTTTGGTTAGACGCAATGGTCTCATAAATCTAATGAAAGGAAAATATCAATGGATATAATCTTAGGGAGGAATTTTGATCAGTGAAGAGGAGGAAAGTAAGTGAAACAACCCACATGTAATAAATGTAGGAAGAAGAATTTGAGGAAATACCTTCTCGGGAGCGGGAAGTGATACAAGTGTGGAAAATATGGCCATATCGCATAGAACTATGATTGTGAGGTAAAGCATCATCTCTTAAATACTAATGACAATGGGAAGATGGTTCATGACCTACCTGATTTCCAATTCTATAAGTGTGGAAAAGTTGGTCACTTTTCCAATCACTATCCAAATATGAGGGAAGTGGAGGAGAATCACAATCAGCCTCAACATCAATCAAGGGAAAAAGGTCATACTTTATAAATCACTACATCTGAAGTTGAAGCACCAAATGATGTGGTGTCAGGTACTCTTGTTGTTCCCTCAATTCTAGCAAGTACTTTGTTTGATTCTGGTTATACACAATCCTTTATTTCCTCCAAGTTTACAATCAATTTAGAATCAACCACAGATTTTCTAAAAGTAGAGTTATTAGTCAAGACTCCAAGTGGGATTATCCAAGAATCATTAGTGTTTTGAAACTCTAGTATTTACCTTAGCGAGTACAATCTTATCAAAAATCTATTGGTCATTCCCATGCTGGAATTCAACATTATACGAGGGATGGACATGATCTCAAAGTATAATGCTAAGATCAAATGAAGAAGTAAGTAAATCTCAGTAGTCTTGAATGGAAAACCTAAAATTATATTCCAAGGATAGATATTTCAACCTGATATTTTTATAGAAGAACCTTCTATATCTATCTTTATGGAGTTGATCAGTGAAGAAGAAGAAGGAAATGGGAATTTAAGAATATAAAATGTCCACATCGTCCAGGAATACATTGACATATTTTCTGAGGAGTTACCTAGACCTCCCCCATTAAGAGAGGTAGAGTTCTCCATTAAAAATGTTCCCGAATCTCAAACGATATTAAATACCCTATATAGGATGGAAAATTTGGAGCTAGAGAAATTATAGAAGCAACTCTAGGATCTCTTGGAGAAGGGGTTTATCCAACCGATTATGTCTCATAGGGGATCACCTATTCTATTTGTGATGAATAAGGATTGATCAATGCAGATATGCATTGATTGTAGAGAACCTAATGGGGTCACAGTGAAGAACAAATACCCTCTCGTAAGAATCGATGACTTATTTGACCAAGTTTGTGGGGCTCAATTCTTCTCTAAGATTGATCTTCATTCTAATTATCAATAATTGAGGGGGAAGAATGAAGATATTCCAAAAACTTCCTTCTGAACAAGATATAGAATTTATGAGTTAGTTGTTATTCTCTTCAAACTGACTAATGCAGCTGCTGTTTTTATGGATTTGATGAATAGAGTCTTTAAGGAATACCTTGATAACTTTTTGGTAGTTTTTATTGATGATATTCTGATATAGTCTAAAAGTTACGAGGAGTATTTAGGATCATCTAAGGGTTACTTTGAAAACACTGTGGAAGGAGAGGATTTTTGGAAAGTTCAGTAAATGTAAATTTTGGTTACAACAAGTTGCTTTATTGGGGAACATTGCTACCAATGAAGGATTCAAATTTGACCCTACAAAGACAAAAGTCGTAAAGGAGTGGAATAATCCTACTAAAATAACTATGATACGTAGTTTCCATGGATTATTAGGATATTATATGAGGTTTGTGAAAAAAATTTCAAGACTTTCTAATCCATTAACCAGGTTACTACACCCATGCTAACTCTACCCTCAAGTGGAGAAGGGTTCATTATTTTTTGTGATGCATCTTAGAAAGGGCTTGGGTGCGTCCTCATGAAAAATGACAGTCATTACTTATGAATTTCGACAGTGGAAGAATCATGAGCAGAACTATCCTACACATGATCTAAAGCTAGATGTGGTCATTTTTTCCCTGACGATATAGATAAACTATCTTTATAAGGAGAAATGTGATATATACACAGACCATCAAATTTTGAAGTATATTTTCACACAAAAGGAATTGAACATGAGACAAAGGATATGGTTGGACCTTCTTAAAGACTATGATTATTCAATTCATTATTATCCAATAAGAGAAAACAAATTCGTTGATGCATTAATCCAAAATGACCAAGTTTTTCTTTCCATGATGTGGATTCAAAGATATCCTTTGAACAATGACCTAGTAAAGCATGACCTAGGAATTATAAGAGAAGAGACATCATCAACCCTAAGCCAAATGATTTCTCAATAGTCATTACTAGAGAAGATCAAGAAATATTAGAAAAAGATCCATTATTACAGAATAAGTTTAATTCTATGAAGGATGGAAGGTTTCCTAAGTTCAATATTGATCAATAATGTGTACTGAAATTTCATAGAAGACTATGAGTTCTATCTATTATTGAAATAAATAAGGAGCTAATGGATGAATCTCATAGATATACTTTCTCTATACATCCAAGAAGCATGAAATTGTATAGATACCTTCATGATCATTATTTTTGGGATAATATGAAAAAAGATATTGAGTACTACACTTCAAGCTTCCTGGTATGTCAGAAAGTGAAGGCAGAGTGACTAATTTCTAAAGGGGTATTAATACCACTACCCATACCTGCATAGAAGCAGGACAATATCAGTATGGACTTTAACACTGGTCTCCTGAGAACTTCTAATGGAAACAATGCAATATGAGTTATTATGGACCATCTCACCATGACTTCCCATTTTATCTCCATTCGGGAAGATTTAATTCTTGATCAACTTTTTGGGATTTATGTAAAGGAACTGGTAAGGCTACATAGAGTTCCACTTTCAATCATATCTGAACGTGATCAAAAGTTCAAATCAAAAATTTAGAGAAGTATTCAACATGCTCTAAGCACTGAATTGAATTTCAGTACATCCTATCACCCCCAAACTGATGTCCAATCTAAAAGAACTATTAAAACACTTGAGGATATGCTGATAACATTCTCAATGAAATTTAATGGTGGATGGAATCAACATCTCCCTTTAGTCATGTTCACTTACAACAAAAGCTTCCACTCGAGCATTAAAATGCACCCTATGAAGATCTATATTGTAAGAGATGTACAAAACCTACTTGTTGACATGAAGCTAGCGAGATAAAGCTTGTTGGGCCTGATATTGTGCAAGAGATGACAGAAAATGTCCATGCTATCCAGCAACACATTAAGGCTGCTCAGAGTCGGAAAAAGATCTATGCTGACAACCGTCAAAGGGACTTGTAGTTTGATGTTGGTGACAAATTATTTCTTATAATTTCACCTTGGAAAAGATTTATGAGGTTTGGGAAGAAAGGGAAGCTCAAACCTAGGTACATTGGCCCCTATTAAATCCTTGATTGCATTAGAGCAGTGGCCTATTGTCCTGCGCTTCCTCCAAATCTAGCACAATTTCATGATGTCTTCAACGTATCCCTCTTGAGGAAGTACATACCTGACCCTTCACATGTATTAAATCTAGAGGTGTTATAGCTAGAACAGGAAGTCTCTTATGAGGACCAGCCAGTGGAGATCTTGGATTGTACAGACAAGGTTCTACACAACAAGAATACCCACCTTGTTAAGGTGTTGTAGAGAAACCACAAATATGAAGAAGCCACATGGGAACCAGAGGACTCTATGAGGTAGAAATGGCCACACATTTTCTCTTCTGAGAGTATGAGTTAAAATTTTGGGGATGAAATTTTTTTTGGGGGTAAGAATGTAACAAATTGAACTTTTTAATAACATTTTTTTCATAATTTCATTTTATACTCAACAAAACTATATCCTTTAATTAATAAATTGAGTATAATTAAAATAATATAACTGGGGTTTGACTATTATATGACCGGTGGTCAATATTACTGTTGGAAAATAAATTATTAACATTATTATTATTTTTTATAAATACAAGTGATCAAGGTTAATTAATATAGAAAAGAGAGTCGATAGCCTCATCACGTAGACTCTGGCCATTTGAAGCCTATCTGTCAGAGCATGTGAAGGAGGTTGCATCACTGGGCTTTACTATGGACCAAGACCAAGCTGAACTGCAATATGTGAAGCTAGAACGGAATCACCTATGGGAGAAGTTCAAGCTAATAGAAATCACCACTTAGGAAATGTTGTCTGAGCCGCCCTATGATTCTCTCACCATAACACATCTTACACTTAGTTCCTATGCATGTGTTATAAGAAGCTATATAACAAGACCTTAGTTACATTGTGTAATAATTTTGTATAAATAAAATTGATATTTCATATTATGATAAATTTTTGAATTTTAAATATCTGGATAAATGTAAGAAGAAGTTCCATTTTATTGATGAATTTTGGAAAAAGGGTATTTTAAAATATTTTATGTATACTTTAAATAATTAATAATGTAAAATGATTTAAAAAAATGGTCTTCTATAGTTGTGACCAGTAAGAAATTTAGAGTCTAATAAGATCAACTTAATTTTTAGTGAATAGTAAAGTATGAATAGTAATATTACACTTATGAATATTAATGTGACCAATAGAATAGTAACCTTACTTAAGAAAGTATAATTATGATTTAGGAATCTTGAATGACGAAGTGGTATAATATCATAAGTAAATAACTATTTCAGAAATTGTTAGTTATGTATTAGTATTTTTCAGGTAAATAGTGTTTTTTACTTTACAACTAAATATCTCATAATTAAAAAAATTATTTTCATAAAACAGAGTACATTTTTGAATTCAGAGAATTGATTTTAGGTTAGGGTGAATTTATGATATTTTCATAAAATGTTTTGTTTTTCGGTGAATAGTAAAAATAAAGATTTGACTTTTAGTGTGATTAATGACATAATTAATGATGTAATAATGTTTTAATCATCCTAGTGGAGTTTTTAATAGTAAGATATGTTATGAGGTGTTCCAAGTGTCCATTAACATGGGAAAATACCAAGGGAAAGCCCATGGTTTGGAAAATACCACCGATGAGGTGTCCCTTGGAAATTAATTAAATATTAACTCACTTTTTCTATAAATACCAAGCCATTAAATCATTAATTTCATTAAAAAATACTCCTCAATAAATCTATGATCTTTTTACCTCCCAAGGAGTCCTCCCAAGGTTCCCTCAATCCATTCAAGTTCCTAACCTTCGAGCTTCTGAAGTCACTGTCCAAGGTAAGGGAACCTTTCACCCTCCTCTTTTAAGTCACGACTTCCTTTATGTTATATATTATAGTTTTCATTTCATTATGTGGGGTATGATCTTCTATATATTTATTACTGTCCATTTAATGTAAAAATGATGAAAGGTCCTTTCTTCTCACATAAACTGAATTTCTGAACATTTCTGTGACGCTGTTAGGCTGCTGAATTTGTTTAAAAGAAATCACATCTTCTATTTTCTTTCAAATTTACTTTTCATATGGTATGTCATGAAAATATCCACACCATGACCTTATTTCTATTTTATTATTCCCCTCTACTTTAAAAATATTCAGTTATGGATGAGATACACTTGTCCCCTCTTTTTTTTGGTTTCTAAAACCATGTTATATAGCTGTTATGCTGCAGAAACTTCATCTCAAAATTTCTCTCTCTTTATCTAGAGAAATTCTCTTATATTATTTATGTGAATAAAGAGAACTATTTCGTTTCTATTTGTGTTCATAAATACATAAAAATTATATTATTGATTCTGTAATTGACATAGATATAACCCTTATTCCCTTCCAGGGGTTATAAATGACATAATGACCATGTTTTGAAACAGATTTGTTGATATGAAACAGATTTATTTTATTCTCTTTAGGTTATTTATGAAATGTATGATTATAATCTATGTGGACCACATGAAAATAAAGACATATTAAGGGTTCTCCCTGATATCTCTCTAATGCATTGGGTAAAGAATTTAATCTCTAGAGATGACAAGTTTCACGATACCTTGGTGAATAACCTTGGTAATTTTTATGACACCTTGGGGATGAACCTTGGTAATATGTTCATGAATCTATAAATTAAATATTGTAGCCACATATTCAACTTATGGTTCATGTTATTTTCATTATGATATGTCTCTACTTCCATTGATAATGTCTTTATGTTTTTCATCAAGTTCTTATTGATATCACAAGTAAACTGATTCCCTTACTTTCCTTACTGGGCCTTTTGCTCGCCCTTTTTCATTGATGTATTTATCCAGGTTATGATATGCAGTAGTTGTATATATGATGAACTTTTCAAGAGTATTTTCAAGGGGATTTAAAATAGTGTTTTAAGTTTTCATGTATTTTGTTCATGATTTCCAATGCACTAGACTTTAAATGTCCTCTGTTTGTAAAGTGTAATGAAAAGTTATGTAATAAAAAGGAGGGATGATTTATTTATTTCAATAGATAAAAAATAAAATAAATAAAGTATAATAAAATTTTAAAAGGGATTCAATTTTTGTCCATGAATTTATCCCCTCCACATGAAAATAACTTAATTCCAATCTATTTATTAGTTTATAAATTTATCCAAAACCTATATAGGGTTTTATATAAAATAGTATGTTGGAATATCTAGTCACAAATCCTCTTCCACATTTTTACGTGGGATAAAAACAATACACCAGGCCACACATGACCTCTTCCATAATTATTTGTGCGATTAAACATAAAATGTTTTAGAGAGTATCAAGTACTCTAAAAATTAATATAGGAGAATGTGTTTTTAAAAATAAAACAATAAATAAAAAACACATCATGAATTTAAGGAATAAATAGAAAGAGAAAGACATTAAAAATAAAGGGATGAAGTACTACTAAATTTGTAAACATCCAAAATCCAGGGCCCTTTTAATTTTACATTGGAAGGATCTTGGGAAAGTTTCATAGTGGGATAAAAAAGTGTCATGGAGATTTCTAAATGAGTCATCCTTTTAGTATAAGATCCTATTTTATTAACTCTCATTGCATAAGTTGTTTTGTAGCACACCTCACATGATCCGATTTTCCTTATTTAGAAGATCTTCATCCAAATGTTTCCATTGGAGAACAATTAATTTAGGGTTAAATTTACATAGTGTACAATTAATTCTTGAGAAACTAGATTTTGGACATTTGAAATGCTCCACAACTATGTTTGACACAAAAACTTTTATTTAATTAAAGTATGGTCAATGGATCTTCTAGTCAGTTGGTACAATTAGTTGGCAAGACCAATTTCCATTGTAGGTCAAATCATTCAGGTGGTCAGTTGATTTTATTATGTATTAGGTTCATGACTTAATGTGCTAGACTGTTTCATCACGTGGTAACTATAATAAAATATTTATTTGGTATGATAATTAATGAAATTTATTTATTCCTTCACACGATAATTTGATTTCTTCATGTGGTAGGTTGTTTATTGTATATGGACACTTTAATGATTCTCACTATCACATCCTTTTTCCGAAAATTATGTACATCTCTAACACACAAAACATTTATTGTACATCTGGTAAGATTATTTTCAATGTGTGGGAGGTTAAAATTCAATGAATGGTTAGTTCATTACATTGAAAATATATACTAATTTGATACATGATAGGTAGATTTTTCATACTGTCAAGTGAAGTATAATATAAGATAATGTGAAATGGTCACTAGACCATTATGATTTGTTCAAAGTATTCAAATGTTATGTACATTGAAAAAGTGGCAGGTTTTCATAGTAAGGTCGATAATTATACATTTTTCAATGTTTTTTCCATAAAAACATTTAATAATAGAGAACATGAAATTCCTTAATAACATTATAAACTAGATTTGGGATCATTAAAATAAAGAGGTTCTATAAAAATAAAACAATATCCTCCTTTTTTATGATAAAAAATCATACAAAATAAATTGAAATGAATTGAATATAAAAAAAGTATATTTTAAGAGGATTGAATTATCTTCTTAGAAAGTTCTTGAAATTAAAGAACATTTTACAATTAATTCAATTGATATTAATTTATCACTACTCTCTATTTTGGTTTTATCAAAATTTTATTGATAAAATAAAGAAAATAGGTAAACAAGAAGAAACAATGATGAATAGAAAGGTGATAATTTCATTAATATCACAAAGGAAATTAAAAATGGTATAGAAATTCCCTATCAGATATCCTAATTTGAATCAAAATTTGGGAAATCTATGACATATATAGAAAGGACATGGTCATTTAATTTAGAATTAGAGTTAGGGGAAAATGATGTCTCTATAGTATATGAGGATGCATGCTCAACAATTACTATACATATTGAAAAAGTTCAATGTTTATAAAAGGATTTTCCAAGAGTCGGGCTAAAAGGAATGATGATAGGAAAAGGTAGTGGTTGGTGTTGGGGACATAGGAATAGATGAAGGTATTAGAATATCTATTTGAGAGGTGTGGTGATAAGGTTATATAAATAAGAAAAAATAACTCACAACCTGATAACAATGCTCAAAATACTGAATGAAATCATCTCAATTCTCCAAAAAAGCATCGAAAATCAGATTAATAGCCTTTATCTTTTCATCTTTTGAATAAAATCTTGAGTCAAGGGAGGAATATTGAGATATAGGTATAGGGTTATAAATATACCCTTTAAATTAGACTTTATAAAGAAGAATTAAAGATGGTAATCAATATCCTTCATAATTGTTTCTTTATCATGACCAGACTTCTTGGTATCCTCACTAACTACTACCAAGGTCTTGGTAGCATGGGTTTAAAAATCATCAAACAATGCTTCCCAGGTCTTTCTGAACTCATCAAATATAATCTTCAACTCATACATTATGTGTTGTATGAATTTATATTCATAAAAGACCAACTGAATAGGAGGAACTAGATAAGTAATATAAAAATCAAAATTCATGAACATCTATTGTAGATGATAAATTATATTTGATAGATCTATTTGGACTTCACCCAACTGAGCTTTGAGATCATTGATCTTATTTTTCAGAAAATTCACGTTAAGATAAATATTTCTTTGAAGATGATCACTTAAAATCATCATCTTTTTTCTAACATATTCTCCTCTATCAGGCTCCATAAAATTTATAAACCATGAAATGATTCCTTGAGAGCACGCATAAGATCATATTTGAAACCATTAAAACCATCATTTATTACATATGATGTAAAAGGGATAGGGGTAGATGGATCATGACCTAGTTTCCTACCATCTAAATCAATAAAATCCTAAACATTGTTAGTTCTATAAGGTTGATATGAAATTATAGAATCAATATCTACTTCACCCTCATGAAAAAAGGATACCTATCATCAACATCATCACCATTATCACCACCTTCCATTATTTCTTAACTATATTTAAATGAATTAGGACCAATGATATCATTCAAAATTTGGTTAACATAAAGTTGTCATATGAGATACCTCAAGAATATATTTATAATTTATATTATCAAAAAGTAATCCATCTCGAACTTTATGAGTAGAATGGATAGAAGGCCCACAATGTCTTGGTTAACTTCCCTCGTCATCATTTGAATCTAGTTAATCCTTCCATAGAAAAAGGATCAAGGTGACTTCTCCCCCTTATATGTTTAATCTAGAATATATTTCCTGGGAGTACATCCAGTCATCAGTGATCCTCTTGAACAGTCTTCAACACTCTTAGAGTTCTTAGAATCATCTAATTCATTTCTATTACCCCTCACAAAAACATCGATGTTATGTAGATCCTCAAAAAAAAAATATTCTTCATGTGATAGAAATGGTAAGGAAGATTAAGGAGGTACAAAGGATATAACTGGTGAGGTTTTCCTTACATCCTCATGATATTATATTATTTATTCATCCAAATATAATATTTCATCTTATCGCTCAAATTATTTCTCACCTAAAACCTCCTCATCATCTGAATACTTAAAAATATCACTAGGTTCGTGACCTGGCTCAATAAAATCCCTAGGTCTAACCAATTAATTCAAAATATCAAACTCTTCGTAAACAATTTTTGGGAAAGCCACCCATTCTATTTTCCATGGTTTCCAATTTACTTTCATCTACTTAATAATCTTCAATATAATGAAGAGGCCATATGATGTGGTAATTATTTCCTTCCGAAGAGGAACCCAGACTTTTTACACTATTATGGATTAAATAATATTTTTTCAAGGTAATGAACTGAACTTAAATGTAGGAATACAAAATTCATCCATATGTCTAATGACATAACTACATAGTTTTATCTAAATACTATTATCCATCAAAAGAAAGATAAAATGAATAGAAAACCATTGGATACTGAATTATCCTTTCCTTGGATAAATAAGATGCTGGATAAACTTAACGAGTATCCTATATTAGATGCTCAACTCAATAACCAATGTTCATCGAGGAGTTATAATTATATTGAGATCATATTAATCATTATAAAATTAAAATTACAGATGATTAACTAGATATGATCTATAGCAATCTCCAAACTATTATTTGTGAGATACACCCAAAAAAATTCAAAATCACCTTGAAGAGAATTATAAATCTCTACTATTGATGCTCGATTTAAATGTATCCATTTTCTCTCTTGTTAAGAACTCATGGTGCACATAAAAATATTTAATAAGATTCAAATAAAAGTAATTATATTCTCTCTAAACCAAGAATCCAATCCCTATTATTTAATTACATTCCAAACCGAGGATCAACTTGATCTAAACCATTTTTCATCAATTTCATTTTCTATAGAAACAAGATGATCAAATTAGTGTGGATTATTTGTCTCCATTTTTTCACTTGAGATGGATTTTTAGTTATTAAACTTATTTCAAGGATGATACTGAATAAGAATTTAAGTTTCCAAAACACGCTTTATCCCTTAAATTTTTATTTCAATTTGTTATCTTATAAGATTATAGTTCCCAAGAGAAGTTCAAAACTGGAAGTTCAGGGTCAAAGAGAGAGTGAGAATTTGAGAAATTTGGATTTAAATTTGAAGGTAATAATTTAAGAGATTGGAAGATATTTTGGGTAAAAGATACATATCAATTAATATTATGATTCGAAATATAGTTTAATAATTTAAGGAGTATATTAATGATAAATTTAAATAGAATCCAACCAAAACTATTGAAAAAAAAACTATTTATGGAAACAAACACGGTAGGTCTTCTGAATGTGGATAGATGATACAAGAGGTTTTTAGGAATACTGGAAATGACGTCATGGTAGTTATACTATCCAAATGAATAAAATTTTCATAGTAAGTACTGACCATGTGAAATTCACTTCACAATTACTTCTAGAAAAATCAATAAAACAACAGATACACAGTTTAACATAGGAATTAATAACTAAAGATATATTAACATTACTATACATAATTATTTCATTCCAAATTCATGTATGATATAATTGTTTCTATCAACATTCTATGTATTTGTAAATTTATTATAAAGATAATGTTTAATACTAATGAATTCAAGATTTATATCCCCCTTTCTAATATAATCTCTAAAAAAGTGATGTGTTATATCAATGTGATTTTCACTATAGTGTGAAAAAAGATTGTTATAAATATTTATCACACATGTATTATCACAATTTATAGGGACTTATCAAAATTTATATCCATATTATAGATATGTATTTTTCATCGAATGAATCTATATAGAACAAATGACTACAGCTATGTACTCTACTTAAAAAGTGGATAAGGAAACCAAATTATATTTCATATTACACTATGAAACTAGATACTTTAAAAAAAGTGACAAGTTTTAGAATATTTTTTTTATCAAACTTACAACCACAAAAATATGTATTTGAATGACTAACTAAATAAAATGCTTATCCTCTATTGTAAAAAAATCCTATATTGGTTGTATTTCAAAGTTATTTGAATTTTTTATCCATAAGTAAATGTGACCTTATTGGATTTAATTGAAATGAATAAAACATTTACACACTAATCATCATATTTATCTATATAGCAGATAAGTATAATAAAATTCCAATCAAACCTTTATAAGTGATTTGATCAATATGTTTCCCAGTTTTATCACGATCCTATTTATATCTAGTACTCTTTGGAGTATCAATACCTTTAGTATTATCCATACCAAAATTTTATAAAATATTAGTAGTTTACTTTATTCTATTTAAAATAATTCATTCCTTATTTTAAAAAATAAAAAAACCATGAAATAATTTAAGATTACCATCAAAATCATTTCAAATTAACTTTTCATCATTTTTTAAAATTCAGTACACAAAAAATTTCTTGATGATACAAATATAATAACATAAACATATATTTTTATAATAGAAAAATATTTTGAAATTATATTAATAAATAAAGTATCATTAGGTATTCCTTTGGTAAAACCTTTAGAAATAAAAAAATGAGTCAATACAATCATACCATGCTTGATAAGCATGTTTTAAACCGTATATGGATTTTGTTAATTTTGAAAAATTATTTGGAAAGTGAGGGGTTTGAAATCTTGGTGATTGTTTATAAAACACAACCTCAACTATATAACCATTTGAGAAGGTAATATTGACATCCATTTGATATAGTTATAAATCCAAATGTGTTGTATAGTAAATCATCATTCTGATTGATTCTAGTCTATTTAATGGTGAAAAGGATTATTTATATTCAATACCTTCTTATTAACCATATCATTTTGAAACAAATCTATATTTATTTCTAAATATTGTTTCTTACTCATAAATCATATTTATAAAAAACCATTTGGTGCCAATAGTTAGGTAGTCTTTGAGTCTTTAACCTAGTTCTCAGACTCTATTTATTTTAAAGTGGTTAGGTTCTTCTTGAATTGATGTCACCCAAAGTTAATCATTAATTTCATCATTGATATTATTTGGTTCATACTAGGATAAAAAATCTTGATGTTCAGACTAATTTCTAAGAGAATATCTAGTATGAATAGCTTTATATGGGTCTCCTACAACTACATATAAGGGGTGTTATCTTGAGACCAAAAATCTCTAAGAAGAGAAGTATTATACACATCAATCTCTTTTATAGGGGTAGTTTCAATATATTCATTATAAATAGGATATTTCTTTATTATAGGTCGAGGGGAATTGATGTCCTTATTAGAATGGTCATTTTATAGATTTTATAAAAGGTTCTTAGGCTCATATGGACTTATCTCATCAAACATGACATGTATAGACTCTTCAAAAACCATGGTTAGTTTATTAAATACCCAATATGATTTACTGTTTATTGAATATCCATGTAAAATACCTTCATTATATTTGGAAGGAATCTTGTCTAAATTTTATTTTGGGTCGAGCAAATATACTTTACAGCAAAAAATTCTATTGTAATTAAATTTTGGTCTTATACCATTCCATAGTTCATAAGGTATATTATTTAAAAGTGGTATAATTAAAACACTATTTATTATATAGAAAGATATTTTTGTAGCCTCTACCCAAAAATAGATAGGTAAATCATATTCATTATGCATGGTCTATGGAATTTATTAATGGGTTTTATGTATTCTTTCTAATACACCATTCTATTGTGGGGTCCTAAGAGAAGATTGTTTTTTATTATAGCCACATTGAGAGAATAAATATTCAAATTAGTGATTTTCAAACTCAAAACCATGATTACTTCATAAGGACTTAATTCTAATTCCAGTATGTTTTTATATAGATCTAACAAATTTAAAAAAAACCATAAAGAGATTCGCTTTTATTTGTAAGGAAAAACACCAAACTATATCTTAAATTATTATCCACTATAACATAGGAATAATATTTTCCAGCTAAACTAAAAACTATAGAAGTCAGAAAAAATTCCATGGTAACAACTTTAATGGTTGATTAGTTGAGCCTTATTTATTTTGTTTGAAATAATGTTTTTGGTTTCTTTCTCTTTTGATAGATATTAAATACATTGTTAATTGGTAATTATAGCTTAGGTATATCCTTAACTAAACCTTTCCTTATTATATTTCTATGTTATTTAATATTAAAATGGTATAGTATCTTATGCCAATGATAATATTCTTTATGTAATGAACTCAAAAAGAAACATTCTGAGAAGAGAATGAATTTATATATATAGTATAAACATTTGAATTTTTCATTGAAGTAAAAACTAAGGCATATTTGGCATCAAAAATAAAAGAAGGATCATTTTAAAACTTAACATTAAATCCCTTATCACAAAATTGAGAAACTCTTAAAATATTATACATTATGCATCTATAGATAGAACATTGGAAATTAAAATTATACTAGAGTTTTTGATTTAGCCTACCAAAATTATCAATCGTTTTTCATTGTCATCAAAAAAGACATGTCCACCATAAACCTTGATTAGGTTCTTTAAACTTGTGTAGTCTCTAGTCATATATCCGAAATTTCAACTATCCATATGGAATAATTTCATATAGGAACTCTTCAATAAGGTTTCTTACAAAATAGATATAAAGAATAAATTATTTTTCTACTAGTTGCAACTGCTAGAGTTTTCAACTCTATTTGGACAGAAAGAAAGAAATTCCTATTTGAAAATAAATTGTCATCCATTAATATAAGATCCATTTGATATATATAGATACCTTTATACTACTTTAGATGTATAACCAGGCATAATGAAAAACTATTTTTCAGACCTAAACACCCATATAATTTTAGGGATTGCAGGTAGGACAAGAAAACCATTTTTTCTATATATTATTTGAGGGATACCCCTATTTATTCATATGTAAAGATTAATTTTGATGGAGTAGCCTCTGGAATTACATGGACTTCGGGTTGTGGGGGTGTCTTCTAAACTCAACATGGTTTTGTAAAATACTACTTTCATCACTATATTGGACAGTGAATTGCCTGTGAAGTTGCGCTATGGGAAATCATTTATGCTATCAATAATGTTGTATACCACAACTAGAAATCACTATAGATTGAATGTGACTCTCAAGTTTCTATTAATTAACTCAAACCAATAATAAGTTATATCCAATAGAAAATTCTACCTCATTGGATAAATTTTTACAGTCATGAAAAATTCTTCAATTTGACTATCTCACATGTGTACACGTAAGCAGATGAAGTGGAAAATGCATCATTGAAAAAAGAAATCATGGAAATGAATAACATGTGGTCATTAAAAATACTTTATTACTATGAAATGATGGTGGATGAGGATATGCGGGGATTGGTACACTCCCACATTTTTATTCCCTCTTGTAATACATGATATTGTACTTTATACTTTTTATTAAATAATTTTAGGTTTGTCGGGTATGGACCTTGGATCCTCTTGGAAAAAATGATTTTGGTACCCATATTTTCATAGTTTTAGAGATGTTAATAATTAATTATTAAGAATACATAATTGAATTATCTATTTCTTAAAAGCAGACATTATAATTTTAGAAATAAATACTTTATTATGTCTAGTAGAATAAGAGATATTAATAGAACTATCAGAACCAGAATATTAAAAATGTCTATCTTTATAGTTTTTACTCTATCTAGGATGGTAAATTGTTTCTATATTATAATTATGATTATTATTTTTACCCCAAATATAATTAAGGGGTTTTAATCCATTGATAAATATCTCAAGATATTTCTTTAATCTCTCATTAGATAATTTTATCTCATTATGTTCCTTAAGAAGTTTATCATTCTTATCTTTCAAAATAGTAAGATAAATTTTAAAGTGAACTGATATGGCATGCTTTTTCTTTATGATTTTATATTTATCTTTCAATTCACTAAATTTATCTTCCAATATAGTACAATATTCACATAATACATAACTATATATATTATCATCACTAATTTTAGTTTTAGCAGGAATAAAAGTATATACAGAAGATTCATGAATGAAATTCAATACCTTAGATTGTTCTGAAATAAAAAACATATTATTTTTTTCATATCTCTCTTCTCTGCTCGAGTCTAAATCACTTAATCTATCCTCAAAGGCAATCCAAGTGGCTTTCATTTCCATTTTATATTTCCTTCCTTTGTCCTCATATTAATTTTCATATTTCAACGTAGGAAAGTATACATTGATTTTTTGATTTCCTCTTATACTCGTAGTAGGATACTTCATTGGAAAAATCATACTTTATCCATTATTTTCTTCAATTTACTCTATTATTATACTTTAATTTATAGTTTTATTTTTTGAAAATTCCTTATTTCTATAGAAATTTTAAAATCATCTAGCAAGGTGATCCATTTCTTAATCAATTTCTAACGGTGATTCCTTATCACTTGAAATTTAAGGTTTGACCTTCTATTTATTTAGAGTTAGAAGTATTAAAGGCTAATAAAATCTTATTTGGTTCATCCATTTACATTTTTTCACTTATAAGTATTCTTTATACATTATAATATTTCTAATTAGCACTTTTAATGTTAGTGTAAAACATCCAAAGACTCTATGATGGACACAAATGTTTTTATCTTTCACTCAAGTAAGCATATAATAATTCCTATGATTTTTATTTATTAGTATTATTTTTTCCTAGTGCATGCATCATGGTAAGAATCTCATATAACATGAGATAAAAATCATAAATGGATTCATCAGGATTAATATTAATAATATTGTATTTAATAGTATAGGTATTTAAATGTATTTATTTAACATTATATGTAACTTCATGATAAACAAATAGTATATTCCAAAATTTACAAGTTGTAGTATAAAAAGATATTCTATTTAATTTTGGTTTTCTTAAATAACAATAAAATACATTCATATCTTTATAGTTACAATCATATACTGTCTTAGTGGCATCACTCCAAGAAGATCTATAAATTCTAGTTTTTTTATATTTATCTTCAATTTCAGTTCAGATGTCATAACCAATACTTTCTAAATGAATTTTGATATTAATTTCCCATTGAATATAATTTTTTCCCTTAAAATCAGGAGGATTATTTGTGGTAGTCCCTTATTATCAATTATTATCCACAAAGAAAAAAAATTAGATAAAATATAAATTTAATAAATTTAATAAATTTAAATATAACTTGACCATACATAACAAATATTTGGATCATGCTCTGAAGACAAATGTTATTCCTTGGGGACAAATCAAGAGTGGTATGAATTGAATTTCCAATAAACATTTCTATTTTTAAAAAATTAAAACCCTAAAACACAAAATTTAATAAAATTACCCAGTGAACAAAAATATTTTAAATATATAATTTGATCATCAGAAAATATTTTCAAAATATTGATCATAGATCAGTTAGAAAAATTATGAAAACTATTTAAATTTTGAATCTAATATACTCATATAAATCACTGTATATAAAACACTAATTTAAGCTATTTATTAGAGAAAATGACTAATTTTATTTGAATATAAAGAAAAAATAAAAAATAATATAATTTAATATGTATTTTGATCTCAAGATGTGACTAAATCCCCACCACATATAAATAACCTTATGCTAAGAAGCCTATTATTAAATAAATTGATCCAAAACCTAGATTAGGTTTTATTGATAATAGTACATTAGACTATCTAGAAACAAAAATTCTTCCATAGTTATATGTAGGATAAAAATATTATTCAAAACCACATTGGAACTCATCCACAATTATTTTTGGTAATACAAATAATATGTTTGAGATAATATCAATTTCTCTTCACCTTAATATAGAAGACTATGTTTTTGAAAATAAGATGATGAATGCAAAACACTACTCAAATATAAAGAGCATGGAAATGTTTCATGGATGGTTAAGAAAACAAAGTGTCATAGGGACTTATAAATAAATTTTTTTAGTACACGATCCTCTATTATTTTTCCTAAGATCATATTTTTTTATCACACCACACACAATTGGATTTTCCTTCTTAATAATATATTCCTCCAATCGTATCCATTGTAAAACAATGAATGTCATGTTAAATGCACCAGTGCTTCAAATATTGGTTTTAAAAACTATAAATTGGATATTTGAAATTATCCACATATAAGACAGACATTGAAATAAATCTTTACTTAAATCATGGGTATTTGATCTCTTGGTCAGTTAGTACTATCAATTGGAATGTAAATTTTTTACTATAGGTCAAATCCTTCATATTGTCAATTATTTTTCGTATGTGGTCAGTTCATGAATTCATTATATAACGTATTTCGTCATGTGGTAACTATAATAAAAGACATGTTGAGAAAACTAATTGATGAAATTTTTAAATACCTTAGCATGATATATTTATTTCATCACACGATAAGTTGATTCCTTCATGCAGTCACTTCAGTGAATCACATAGTCTAGTCATTTGTACACACAGAAGGTAGATCATTGTCAGTTGGTGGGTTGATTGTATATGTGGTAAGGTGATTGTAAACACATGAGAGGTTCAAATTCAATGATATCTAGGTTCATTAATTTGATATAATTTTCTTATCTAAATCACTATTAGTAATTTAGTAACGTTTCTATGTGAAGTTTAACATGGGGTATGCTGAAATGGTCATTTAAACTTTATGGACAGTCCATAGTCTTCACATGGTAAGAACATTTAACACAAGGTAGTTAATCATGGTATGTTTAAAAATCATATAAATTTTCAACTTTTGGCTAGAAAAAGCATAATAATAGATAACATGATATTTATTAATAAAATTGTGAACATGACTTGGGATAATTAAAATAAAAAAGGTTTAGGAAAAATCCAATTGTTTCCTTTTCATTAGGTTATGAAGAATGATGTTAGATGTTTTTATCTAGAAAGATTTAATTTTTGAATAATTTCATGGGATATGTTGAAGACTTTATATGAAATATGAAAAGTTAGGTATATATGGGAAAAATTTTCACTAAAATACATGGGTATTGTTATGATTATGCTTTTCGTAATTCTATAAAACACTAAACCTAGAAGGACCATGGGTATGTAAGTGATTAAATATTTAATTTATGTATTTTGAGTTTTTAGTGGTTTAAACTAGGTCACATTTTTTCCTATCAAATCCAGAAATGAAAATTTTTTGGTTTACTACTGAATATGGAAGTTCAGGTTTTGGGTTATTATTATTAGTATCAATGAAAAGGTTTAGATAACTTTGAATTTTATGATTTTTTCTTGTGATGAAAAATAATTTTTCTAGATACTATCATCGGTTTATATGTTTACGTGTGTTCATAATTTCAAATTCTTAGACACCCATTATGAGTTTTTATGTGATTATATTTTGAGGTGATTAATGATATTTTGGGAGATGTTTTATTGGGTTAATGTTTATGTAACCCTTATGTATATAAATTGGTGTAACCTAAAGGATTATTTCTGAATAATACTATAATATTTTTTAGGATATAAGATGAATGTTATGAGACACCCTATAACATTAAAACATTATTCAATGTTTATTTGACAAAGGATAATAGGGATATAGGGTTATTTATTTGTGGAATGATTTATCTTGATCCTTTGGTTTTATAATATAATTTTATAGGTTAACCTATCATTTCTTCATTTGAAGGGTTATTCATTTTTTATTATTATCTTAACTTATGATAATGATTTAAATTTTAGTTAAAATATAAGATATAAGATAAATAACATGTTATACTTTTAAGGATTATGTGAACAATTAGAAGTTGATATTTTTTGTTTCCAGCATGAAAAATTCATTTTTAATACCCATCGGTTGGAGTAAAAGATTTGATTATGGTGGAAATTGATTAAAGGATGATATTATAATTTTCAATTAATTATACTCACTTATGTTCATAAGTAAATATTAAAATGAAATTCCCTAATACTAGGAAAATTATCTTGAAACAAAAATGTTATACTATTATATTTATTTCTGATGAATCAATGCTCTTTTTCACACCTTAGTGGCTTGTGGTCATTTTCATTCTCATGATAATTCAATTTTTAAGGATAAATTTTATCTATCACTATCTATCATTTTCAGGAAATTAATTTTTATACCATGTTCATATTTTCACTTCCTCTAATTAACTTATATTTTGA
The DNA here is from genome assembly GCA_963277665.1 of Viscum album. Taxonomy (NCBI): domain Eukaryota; kingdom Viridiplantae; phylum Streptophyta; class Magnoliopsida; order Santalales; family Viscaceae; genus Viscum; species Viscum album. The sequence continues at coordinate 17,746,853 of OY728159.1, read as the reverse complement.
AACCTTTTTATTTGTTATTTTAGATGAACTTCATATTTCCCATTACCTCTTTTCAAGAGGAGGTTTTATTAACCTTTATTTATGATATGGGTTTTTAACAAAGGTATTATAAAATATAAACCAATTGATTTCCAAAACTAAGTTAACATTGAGAGGGAAAAGTTTAATAATTGGTTTGAGAATGTAAAATCCCAATATTTTATAGTAACACTATATTCGATCGAGTATACAACATGAATCACCTAGATTAAATGAACCATGAAATATTAATATTTAAATATTATAGAAATAACCATAGTGTAATGTTTTTGGGTATGAGTAGGGTTAGGAACATTATAAAATATATAAATTTCCTACTTAATACAAATTTATTGATTAATTTATATGAAATAAGAACTAATTATTTTAGTAAAGTTATTTTATTCTTAAGAAATATATCTTCCTCAAAAATAATTTTTGTTATTTTTTTGTGAGAGAATATTATAATTACTTACAAGATATTTAAGAAAATTTACTTTTTTTAAAATTATATTACATTAGAAATCATCATATCAAAATTAACTTTAGTTAATTATTTTGGATTTTTCTGAAATAATTTATTTTTCTTTAAATAGTGGAAACTAAGAATTTTTCAAATACTCTCATTTATTTTAAATAAATAAAGTAATTTAATTATACCATTATATTTTAGATTTTTTTATTAAAGTTACATATGACCTCTTTTATTTATGTAATGAAATTAATATAACTTGAATCAGTAATTTTCATGATTTTAATAGAAGTTAATTTTTATATTTAAAAATTCATTTCTCTGAAATCATTTTTTCATTGCATTTTACACATTTTAAAAAAAATATCTACCACTTCTAGATATTGAATTATGAAAAATGGATACCGTATATGGAATCATGTTGTTAAAATTTGGAAAATAATCCCCTCTCATTTTTGGTCATTTTAAATAGAATATGTGGTAACTATTTGTATCCTTGGAAAGGGTAAAATGGGTAAAATATGGTTAAAACCATGAGATAAGGTCTCAAAATCAAAAAAATATCAATTTATTTAATTATAAGGAATTAATTTGACCATTTCGATCCAAAAAATAGATATATGTCGTTCGTTTTCCATTTTACATAAAAAATTACTTTTATATTATTTTAAGTAAATAAAATTTAAAAAATTCACCCTCTTGACTTAAATATCACTACATTTTTTACATAAGGATAAAAAGGATAAGATTAGTGAAAAAAGTTAATTTAAAATTTGAATTAATTTTTTATCATAGTATTTTGTTTTTAATATTTAGTGATGACATAATTATATTAAATTATTAGACAACACTGACATAGTGCTTCTCTAACTAGTAGAAAAATCATGAAAATGATTTGAAAAACTATAAAATTAATATTATTTTGCTGAGTTATAGTTTCCCTTGATGTTTATATATGAATATATCATACTAGGTATTTTTTAAATTCTTTAATTCAAATTAAAATTTTATATCTATGAATTTAAATTCAAATTAGTTGAGTAGTATAAAATAAGATCTTAATGATATTTTATGTTCAATAATATATATGTTTTGAAAATTATATAAAAATAATAAAAAATATGGAAAGAAGAAAATTACAATTATAAATGGTTTAAATATTTATCTATTTTCTATTTATGAACCAATTTTTAATTTATGAGTAAAATTATAACTCTTTAATATTGAAAAATCTATTGCCATGGTTATAGATAAAATTTGTTAACCAGGGGTTAACCCAAAAGATAAGGATTGAATTGATATCTAAACTTATGTAAATTTGATTGGAAGATTATATTAAGACAGTAATGTCTTTATATTATAATCCATGTCATTTTGGAACTATTTTATATGATTTAGACATATATTATATTATAATATTTCCTTAATTTCTAAAAATGTCCCTTCCATCCCTTATAAAAGGAAACCGCTTCTCTATTTTATTTGCACCAAATTGAGCAATCTAGATTGAAAAAAACCTACCTAATTATCTTCTAACTTAGATGTCCATAAATTAGAGTTTTTTTTATTAAAATACCATTCTAAGGGTCCCTAATAATGGATCTAAAGGAGGTCTACCGAAGAATAGGTAATCGTCCAACCTGACATATTTCAATTTATTTATTCTTCTACCTATTTAAAATAATATCCAATCATGATAAAATAATTATAGAAATTTATTACATATACTGATATTTTATTATATTAATTTCAAAACCTAAAGATATCTCATCTTTCATAAAATGGGAAATTAAACCATCCTTTGTCTGTTTGGCAGACTACTACCTTGCAAACTGATGTAATTCATTTTCCATTACCACCTCTCATGGTTGTTTATAATGATGTATTTAATGTATACATATATATTATATTCATAATAAAATTATCAATCTATAAAGATAATATATCATATACTTTTTTATATTTCTATCTATTCAAAAATGATAACATCGTTCATGGATTTGTGTAAATTTCCACCCCCACGAAGCGATGAGATTAATTTTTCATCACCACGTTACATGGATTATGTAAGAACCTATTTCTTCATGAGGAACAATATTTTTATTTTTGTTTGAACTATTCCTTAATTTATTTTTGTCTTAGACCCTAATCTAGGCCATGGGAAGGTTATGTAGTTATTTGGAAGGAAGAGACTGGCGGGTTGTATATTGGCTGCAGGGAAATTACACACCGTGTAATTGGGATACATGAAGTGTATCAATTACATGATGTGTAATGGTGTGGCTAAGGATACTTGAGATTGTGTAATATTTTTTTACCAGGAGGAAGAACCCAATATTTACATGACATGTAGGTTATTTACACATCATGTAAATATGAGAGTAGTTTTTTAAAAAGATGTATGGGCCTCTATTTTTTGACAAAAGTCCTCACCCTCCTTTTTCATGCACAAGAGCACTGACAGAAGCCAATAGGCAATCTTTTCTCCCATTTTTCGATCTAGACACCGTTTTTTCACTTTCGGTAACATTATATCCAAAATGGAAAGATATCAATTTTTTTGTCCATTCTTCAATATTTTGGATATTAGATGTGCTATTTTGATGCAATCTAACATGATATAATTTTAGGTAATTCATTAATTCTTCATTTTTCTTTTGATTTGAGACAAATAAAGAGTTGATACTAGAAAATAACTATACTAATAAGATATAGTTTATGATATATACTTTTTTGTTTTGGTTTTGGTGCTTTATAGGTCCAACTACTGTAGTAAAATCTTCCATACTTTCCAGTGAGACCCTAAAATTGAATTTGTATATTAAATTAATGGAATTGTAACCTATTATGGATTCCATTTAGCTTCAATGAGAATTTTTGGAGGTTGTTTCCCCAACCAATGGCCACCCATGGGGTGAACCATGTGTCCACCCTTTTTTTCATATGTTGAACCACCCAAGGGGTGTGTTCTTGAGCTTTCCTTGTAAGAGGAAGCCAATATATAAATTAAATTAATTAAAGGGAATGTTAGGAGTTGTTTTATCTCCCATTGCAAGTGATTATTAATTAAATGGTTTATATTGAACATTAATTTCTAAAATGGTTTACTCTATAATTGTGGAAGTGAGTGGGTAAATAAATATGACATGTTGAAATGTAGATATCGAATAATCAGTGGGTATAATCATTGGTTGCCTTTGAATGTGAATGTTTATATGAGTGGGAATGCTCATATGATATGAAATGATAATTGGTTTGAAATAGTAGTGAATTATTAGGTTGATATAAAAAGGATATTGATTCTGTTTAGATGACTTGGATTTTAATCCTTGGTTCTTGATGTGGTAGTGGACTCTTTGTATAGAGTTTGCTCCATGGGTCTTGATTCTGTGGGATTTTTTAGACATTGCTACCCCTTAGAGGTGGACTGTTTTTACTGACACATGAAGAGTTTGGTATGATGTGATCCTTGGACTCTAACTACTTCCATTATTGTGTTTCCAACGAGATGATAATAGTACATGATGATGATTCCATGGTCTTTTACCCCTTGGATCTGGTCTTTTATGGTCAAACACTTCGATTATACATCACAATTGTGGAAATGTGATACATTCAATTATACATCTTGGCCATGGATGTTATGAATATCTTGTTTATACAAAAAGTCCATGGTTTCCATGATATGTAATACCCTATTATTTTTATGATATAATTTTTTTCTATGATTTATTTCATTTAATACTAAACCATGTTAATCATGCATTACACACAACACCAGTTTAGCTTGCATTACACACAACATTGAGTTTCTACAAAACATAATTTTATTATTATTTATATAAGATAATAACTTAGCTATTGAATTAGAGGGAATGAATAGAATTTACTAACTTATGAAATATATGATTTAATATATTAATCCAATGGTTACTAAATTATTAGAAATGAAAATTTATACCAATAAAATATAAAGAAATTACTTTAATTTTTATGCTCCTAATGTTTTTTTTGTCTTAATAAATTAAATAATTTAATATAAATGAATTATATTGATGAAATATACATGTTAAATACTAAATAAAATATTTTTAATATTTATTCATTAGATTTTATATGAATATGATAGGAACCAAACCAATTTTATGCATAAAAACCTATATTTTTTTTTCAAAAAGGTAATTTTATCACCTTTTAACGAAGAACCCACGTTAAATCCAAATTTTGAAACCTTTATATATTATATTTCATAAAATAAACTTCTTATTTGAAAACATGATATAAAAATTTAATTTTTGAAATTTTTGTATTTTTCTGTTAGGTTTCATGTTTTGGTGAATACAAAAAATATACTAAATATTAATTAAAAACAACTTTTTTCATCGAAATAATTTATATGGATACATTATATTATTTATTGGTTTTAAAGAATATATAGAATATATATTTATTATTTAATATAATATTTTTCATTGGACTAAACTTTACCTTAAATTTAGATATGAAAACATTTCTATGTTTTCTATGTTTTTACTTCTAAAACTCGTTTTCTCTTTTCAACAATGGGATTGATTTTAAATAAATTAATATAACTTATGTGTTTTTTGTTTTTGAGAAATGTATTACATATTATTAATCATTGGGTCTAAATTATGTAAATATATTTCTTTTATTTTTGTGAATTACGAGCAGTAACTTTAGTAATTTTTTTAATACTGTAAAAAGGTAAATATATTAATATAGGGTACAAATAATATTATAAAATGACCCTAAAACTTGTCATAATATAATTGGATGGGTTTTTTTCGACCTAAATCATCCTTTGGACGAAATGGTATCCTTTTGGAAGAAAATTGGATGAGATTAGAACATTTAATATATTTTATTTGAAGAAAAGTTAAAGATGTCTTACTAAAATTTTAATATATTTATTATTTTTAATATAAGGTTATAGAGAATTTAAATTTGAATAAAAATACTTTTTTCAAAACTAAAATGTTTTTATTTATCATGGAAATTTATTCATTATTTTTAGTAAATAAATAATTACCTTAAAGTCTTTTATAATGATGACGCATAAATTATTTAATTGACGGAAAATCAATAAAATAATTTTAATTAAAATAATAATAACCATTAAAAGACCAATTTTTTAATCAAATATTATTATTCAATTATATCTCGACCAAAACAATCCAATTTCAATTTATTGACATTTTTGAGAACATGGAAAAGATTATGACACTTTTAATATTCTATTTAAAGGGATGTTAAAGTTGTCACATTCATGTTTTAATAAATATAACATTTTAATGTGGTATTTTACTGATGATATATTCGAATGTTAGAATTATTATGAAATATAAAGAATATTCATTGACATAGTGTTTTATTTATAATTTTTTTCAATAAATAAGTATATTAAATTATTACACAATACTGATGTAGTAATTATTTTATTAATAGAATTAAAAAATTAATGTTATTAAAAATATCAAAATAAATATAATATGGGATAATTAATATATCCAACAAATTTTATAAATAAACCTGACCACATAGGGATATAATAAAATATTTTTTTCTTTGTTAAATTCTTAACTTGATTTTGTAAAACTCATGAAATTAATAGTGTCAAAATTGGAACTATTGTTATTTTGTCAAAATAATTATTATATGGTCTAAAATATTATATATGGTTCATTTATGTTCTAAATTACATAAAATAAGTAAAACATATACTCTTTTAATATTGAAACATTTGTTACCCATGTTAAATTTAAAATAAATTAATTAAGGGTTAATTAAAAAGATAAGGTTTAAATTGATAATAAAACTTGTAAAAAAAATTATTTGATATTGATATTATAACCTTATATCATCTCATATTATAAAATATTAAAATTTTGAGGTTTTTAGATGTTATTTTATTTTATTATAAATTAATATTTTTTGGAGATTTCAAAATAACTCCTCACCTCAATTATAAAAGGGTACCTAATCCCTCAGTTATTAACTTAAATTTGTTATTTCAAGAGCCATAATACCCATAAAACATCATTTATCAACATCACTAGTCATATTCTATTGGTTCTATTCTTCTCCAAAGTCAAATTCTATTTCCTTTAAGAAGAGATCTAGAGGGAGATCATTGAAGAAGAGGTATTCTCCTATACCGATTCTTTCAAACATACATCTTCTTATACATATTATTACAGAGTTTTTTTTCATTAAAAAGTAAAAAATCAAGTATCACATATATTATTAGATTTCATTATGATTACGTAAAACCCATATTATACCTTTTATCCATCTGATGAAAAATGAAATTACCATGCATGCGTACGTACGATTTAACGTCTCCATGTCGCAGTGTCATCTGTTTTTCACCACTTTATTTTGATGGGTATAATGACGGAAATAACATATATATAGTTATTATATCATGCTATTTACTCTATAATAACAAATATACCACAAACTTCCATAATTTTTACTATTAAGAAAATGATACCATCACTCGTGTATACGTACGACCCACAATCTCCACAACACAAGGTGATTCATTTCCATACACACCTTTCATGAATGATTATATAAAAGTATATAATGAGTAAATATGATACATATTAACTTAATATAATTCTATAAATTAGGGAACTATATACTATTTATAATAATTGGGACTTATATGACAAAACCTACTTGACAAAATGAAGGAGTTAACACCCGAAAGAAGCGTAAAAATAAAATATTATTAAACAGGTGATAAAATGATCATATAAGATATCATAAATATACATATGGATATTTAATAATTTAATAAAATTATTTAAATCTTTATATAGGAGGTTTGGATACGTACCAATGGAATTAGATATCAGTTAAGGGATTATGTTTGTCTCACCCTTATTTCAATGAGACACATGTCAGATACACTACTTTATTCTTCTAAGTGGTGTATATACAGCCCATGAATGTATTTTATGTGCCTTATCCCAAATAGTATGTTTTTTTATAATTTAAATTCTTTAATAGTGAATAAAATCAGATATATTATAAAGTGAAGTGTATTTATTTCACAATGTCTTCAATATTTATAATTTTATCGTTTTAAGTCTTCATAGTGGAATATTTATCATCCATGTACATGTTTTATAAAATTGTTTACATAAAATGTTTTTCTATTATCCTATGGATATTTAAATTCATTTTTAACAATTTTTAATATTTACTACATGGTTTTAAAATATTATTTAATTTTTTTCAAAACAAGGTACTTTTTGACTTTTCTGGAAAAAGTACAAGAAGAATGTTTTTTAACTTATACAACATGAAAAAAAATTTATGCTTTAATAATGATTTATTTTATTTAATGTTACCTTACAATTTTAATTTTTTTTTCAAATATATTATTTTCTTTCAAAAATGGAGAGCCTTTTACGAAAAGAAAATATTTTTGAAGAATAAATGATATTTTCCCCAAGAATCATTTTCAAGTGTCTATCAAATTATTATCCATATAATTTTAAATTATTTGATGTTATATATTATTTAATTGGGATATTGTTTTTCAAGGATATTATCCCAATTATTCCTATTATTTTAGTATGTTAATGATGGAATGATATTTATGGAATCCATTTCTTTTTCATGGATTAGGTTATGATGGAATAATGTTTGTGAAACCCAATTTGCTATGATATGATGAATGTTTTATGTTCTTATGTCAATAATATATATATATATATATATAATTATAATATGTTTTGGACGTATATCTCAATCCAATTCATTGGGTAATGATTTATATCTTATAATATATACATGCTTGGAACACGAAATGATCTGGATCCATCAATACATGTTTGGAACGAAAAGTAAACCTAGTTCAGTAATAAAATGATTGAACGTAAAGTAAACTCTACTTATTAATACATGGATAGAATGGGGAGTGAAATCAGATTAGTAAAAGAATTTTTTGACAATTATGGTCTTGGAAATGATCCTTGATTGATATGGAAATGATTTTCCATGATTATGTGTCTTATACAATTCCATGTTTTATACCAATTTTACTTTTTCATTGTTCATGTCCCTTTATGATATATGCCCTATGAACTACATGATTTTTCCATGAATCCATATTTTGATATAAGTTATAGAAAACATGATTTCAAAAGTTATGTTCATGTTTTTTACATTATTATGTTCATGTTTTGTTTGATATTTTTTTGGTCTACCCTTAATGAGAATATGAGCTCACCCATTTCATATGATTTCTTTTCCCCAGGATATAGAGAAAGGTTTTAGGTATAAAAACTAAATGGGGAGTTATTTATGGGATATATTGAAGTCCTTTCACCAAATTAGTAGAATGTGTTCCAAATTCCTGAATTCAATAAATTAATATGGTCTTTGGGTGTGAGTTTATGTAATTCATAAAAGATTTCAAAAAAATAATATAAATTCTATGTACATCAATCATGGGATGTTATAGCTGGAATTAGAGTGAAGGTTTAGTTAACCTTTGGAAAATAAGATGAGAATACTTTATTGAGATTCTTATAGATACTTTTAAAGATATATCTAGAGATTCCCATATAGATAAGTCTAAGTACATTTTACAATACTACAATTTTGGTTACGATCATGGAAAACCTTTGAATAAAACTAATACATTACAGACTGAATGTAATTTACCTTGATTATTTGGTTTCCCAAGTATCATTTTTCTTCTCATGCTTTTATTTTTTTTGTTTTAGAGATTGAATGGAACTAGGGGGATTCATGTTAATGATGAACATAATAGGAAATGGAATTATCTTCCTCACGAGAAAACAAATTAAATGAGAGTTGGAAGGCGAAATATTTTTATTATTCATAATTAGAAATATAATAACATGATCAATAATCTCAACTTTGGTGAGTTTTATGACCCACCAAATAAGAGAAATATGCAGTTTCATGGTGACCACAGAGGAAATAATATTTAATTTTCCTTATGTAAATCTTGTGGGATGAGGCATCATGGAGAATGTTTCAATGGAATAGAAGATGATTTTGGTGTGGAAATGAAGGAAATAAAGAAAGTAATTGAAATCTAAAAGGTTTAGATAACACAATGGACAAGGAAAATGGTATTTCTAAGGCACCAATGAGAGTTAAATATTGTAAATATGGAATTTATGAGAATTATGAAAATCTATTCCCTAGGGGGAAAGATCATAAATATAATTATAATGTTCATATGATTAATTTTTATATTTTTTATGTTGAAGAGACAATAAATAAGTGTTAAAGAATAACATGATGAAAATTGGTTAATAGTTTAAGAAGATAATGGAATCATTGAATGTCTATGTATTGGAATTTATAAATAAAGTTATTAATGTAATTTTATGGTAGTATAGATTAATGAAACATATTAGGAGAGTTCCACTATAGTTTTTTACTTAAGTATTTGAAAGTTTGTGTTGAATAGTACTAGTAAACATGAATAGTGATGGAGGTTGCAAGGTAATATTTTTGAAGAACACATGATTAAGGGAAGGATAAACATTATTATGTGCATAATGTTAGGATAATGAAAAAAGGAGATGTTTGATATTAATAATGAACTCAGGACTAATATAATGACAATTTGGTTATATATAATTTTTGGATTTATGGTATGAAGAGATAATTAAGTTTGTAAATCATGCATGTTTTCATTATAGTTTAATGGTAATTTAAGTTATTACCAAGTTTCAAGAGAATACATGATTATAGTTTTCACATGTTTAGTGTGTGACAGTTATGGGATAAAACATGTTGTTTTGGGAATTCATGATCGATTTATTTTCAAAATTAAGTGGTTTTTTTGGAATGCTATGGATTTAATCCTTTAAGAAGGATCATAAAGGTAACAATTTATGAAGTTGTTTGGAGTTTTTCAGATTAATGTATTATCTTTGCATATTAGGATTTATTCATATTAGAAAACTTGTGATAACCTTTTTATTATGATAAAGACAGATATAATGACCTATCATTCTAGTTATCGATCTCTTGATCTACTAATACTTAACGAAAGGAAAGTTCACCTTCATTTCTTGGAAAAATAGATAAAGTGGAAATTGATCAAGGAACAATGAAAGGATGAGATTATACTTAATCAATTAAGTATTTATTCTCATTCATCAACTCTATGAGAGGGATCTTGAAACCAAAATTTTTATCTTAATAATTTTTTTACTGATGAACGAGATGGTCCCTTAGATCATTGTGGATTTATGGATTTGGATTTTCAACTTTCTCCAAATGATATTATCTATAAATCTCTATCAGAACTTGATAGTTTTATTTCTCTTAAATGTCTAAGTTTTCACTTTCCACTTACGTTCTCTTAGGTAGAAACCTAATTATGAGTGACTTTGGGAAACTGTTATGTTTTTAACATTCTTCTTTAAAATAAAGTTTTATTATTCATTTTTATGATGTGATTTTATTTGAAAGGAAATTTCAAGTATTAAAACCAGATTAATTTTGGGTGTGAAAATAATTTTAGGGGGGGATAATGTAATACCCTAATTGTTTTATGAAATATAATTTTTTTCTTTAGTAACTTTCATTGAATGATAAACCATGTTAAGTTTTAGTTGCATGCAACACTGATTTAGCTTGCGTTTCTCACAATACTGGGTTTCTAGAAAATATAATTTTATTATTATTTAAATTAAATAAAAACCTAGATGTTAAATTAATAGGTATGAATATTATTTTATAAATTATAAAATATGTGGTTTATAAGATTAGTTCAATGGTTACCAAATAATTAGAAACAATATTGTATACAAATTAAATAAAACAGAAATATTTTTATTTTTTTTACTCCTAATGTTATTTTTGTCATAATAAATTAAATAAATTATAATCAATGAATTATATTAATGAAATATATATGTTTTATACTCAATAAAATATTTTTTATATTTATTAATTATATTTTATAGCCATATGATAAGAACCAACCAAATTTTAGGCACAAAAACCTATTTCTTCAAAAAGGAAATTTTACCGCCTTTTAATGGAGAACCCACATTAAATCCAATTTTGGAAGAATTTATATATTATATTTAAAAAAAACTTTTTCTTTGAAATCAGGATATATAAATTTAATATGGTTGAATGTTTGGTATTTTTTTGACAAATTTTATATTAAGATTAATCGTAAAAATATTCTAAATTTTAATTAAAAACAAATTTTTTCATCAAAATAATTTACATGGATAAATTGTTTTATTAAATGGTTTTAAAGTATAAACATATTATATTTTTTAAAATTTAATATAATTTAGTCCATTTAAATTAATATTAGATTAAATTTAGATGCAAAAACATTTCAATCTTTTCCTTGTTATAACTTTTAAAACTCATTTTCTCATTCTAATAATGGGATTAATTTTAAATAAATTACTAAAAATTTTATGTTTTTAATTTTAAAAAATGGATTCCATATTTGGAATTAATGGTTACAAATTATTTAAATACATTTCTTTTATTTTTGGGTATTATGAATAGTAACATCAATATTTTTTTATTAATAGGGTAAAAATGTAAATCGAGTAATTAACGATAAATATAATATTATAAAATCACCCTAAAATTGTACTAATATAATTAGAAGAGTGATTTTGGACCTAAATAATTATTGGGAAGAAATAATATCCTTTAAAATACAATTATATGATATTAGTACAGTTAATATATTTTATTTAATGAAATGTTAAAGATGTCTTACTCGAATTTTAATAACTATATTTTTTTTAATATAAGGTTATACAAAAGCTAAATTATACTATTAATACTCTTTTTAAAACTAAACTATTTTATTTATAATTTTAATTTTTTTTTAGTTTTTAGAAAATATAAAATTATCTTAAAGTCTTATACAATGATGATGCAGAAATTTTTTAATTGATGAAAAATCATTAATAAAAATTTATTTAAAATAATAATAACCATTATAATGACAAAAAATTGAACAAATATTATTTTTAGAGTATATATCGACTATAATAATCCAAGGATCTAGTTATTGACTATCTATAACCACGCAGAAATGATTGTGACACTTATAATATTCTATTTAAAGGGTTGTTAATGTTGTCTCATTCACGTATTAATTAATATAAAATTTTTAATTTAGAATTTTCCAAAATATATATTTAACTACATGTATTAATATTTTATATAGATAATTTATCTTAGTTATATTATTTTATTTATATTTTTTATTCCACAAATGAGTCTATTAAATAATTACATAAAACAGATGTAGTAATTATTTAGTTAATGGAAATATCAAATTAACTTTATTAAAGATCTTAAAAGAAATATTATCTAGGAAAATTAATATATCCAACTAATTTTATATATAATCTTGAACCCTTAGTGATATAATTTAATTTTTTAGGTTAAATTATTATATACATATTTTTAAAAAATCCATGAAATTAATTGTCAAAATTGATATTATTGATATTTTATCAAAAAAATGTTTTATTAAATTATTTAAAAATCATAAAATAATTTTTAAAATTTTTAATTATTTATTATATGGTATAAAATATTATAAATTGTTTATTTATGGTATAAATGACATAAAATACGTGAAAATTATACTATTTTAATATTGAATCATTTGTTACCTTAGTTAAAATTAAAATAGAATAATTAAGGCTTAATTAAAATGATGTGGCTTAAATTAATAAAAGAAAATTATATAAATTTTATTGGTTGATGATATTACAATCTTATATCATATAATATTTTAAAATATAAAATTTTGAAAGTTTTTTGATATGGTTTGAATTTATTATAAATTAATATTTTTAGAGATTCCAAAAGTACCCCACACCAAAATTATAAAAGGGAATTGCATCCCTCACATCATCACTTCACATTGAGAAATAAAGATCTAACATCCCATGAAAATTTACCTTTTCAAATTCAATATTCACATTCTATAGGAACTGGTATTCTCCAAAGACCGACTCTAGTTCTTTTAATAGGAGATCTACATGGAGCTCATCGAAGAAGAGGTAATCCCCTCTTCCAATTATGTCAAAATTATTTCTTATTATACTTCATCTTAATGAGTTTTTTTAATTTCAACGTAATAAATACATTATAGATTATATTATGAGATTATATTATGATTATTTAAGAACTATATTTCAACTTTTATCAATACGATGAAAAATGATATCACCACATATATGTATTCATGGCTTACTGTCTCCACGTCGTAGCGTAATCTATTTTTCACCACATTATATAGATTGTTATAATGTTAGAAATAATATAAATATATAGTTATTAAAATATTATATTTATTCCAGAACAACAAATATACCATCCAGTTCCATACTTTTTACTATTATGGAAATGATACTATCGCTCGTACGTACGTATGACCTACCATATCCATGACGCGATGCGATTCATTTCCATTCCCACCATTCGTGAATGATTAAATAAATATATATAATAAATAAATATGATATATATTACCTAAATATAATTATATAAATTATTGAACTATATCCTCTTTACAAGAATTTGGACTTATATGACAAAACATGCATGATAAAATGAAGCAATTAACACCCGAAAGAAGCGTAAAGAGAAAATATTATTTAACGAGTGATAATATGGTAATATATGATATCATAAATATAAATATGGTTATATAATAAGTTAATAAAATTATTTATGAAATTATACAGGAGGTTTAGATATGTACCAAGTGAATCAAACCTAAGGTAAGAGATTATTTGTGTATAACCTTTATTTTTGTGAGATAGAAGTCGTATACACAACCTGTTTCTTCTAAGTGGTGTATAAACTTCACGTGAATGTATTTTATGAATATTATCTAGAAGTTTATGTTATTTTATTAATTTTATTTCTTTTATATGGAATATTATTCTATTAATTAAAAAGTGAAGGGTATTTATTTCACAATCTCTTAAATATTTAGAATTGTTTTATTTTACGCCTCCATTGGGGAATATTTATCATCCATATACATGTTTTGTAAAAATGTTCACTTAAAATGTTTTAATATTACCCTATGTGTATTTAAATTAATTTTTACCCATTTTTAATTTTTACTCTATGGTTTGAAAGGAATCCTTCTTTCGTTTTTTAAATAAGGTACTTTTTGAATTTTCTGGTAAAACTCCAAGAAGAATGTTTTCTTTTAACTTATACGGTATGAAAAACTTATACTTTCATAATGATTTACTTCGTTAAATATTACCTTTAAATATTACAAGGTTATTTTCAAAAAAAATTCTTTTAAAATTGAACTCTGATTTATGAAAAGGAAATATTTTCAAAGAAGAAAGGATATTTTCTTCTACAATCATTTTCATGTGTATATCAATATTATTTTCTTTCCAATATTAAATTATTTTATGTTATATATAATTTAATTGGGATTTTATTTCAAGGATGTTATCCCTATTATTTATATAATTAGATTATGTTTATGATGAAATGATATTTATGAGATCTATTTCTTTTTCATGGATTATGTTATGATGGAATTATGTTTATGAATCCCATTTGGATATGATATGATGAATGATTTATGTTTTTATGGAACACATATGTGTGGTTTCCATTATGAGATGGGTGGTACCTATATCTCCCTCCAATGCATTGGATAAATATTATATCTCATGAGATAGATAGGATTGGATTGAGAAATTATCTCGGTTAAATAATACAGGGTTGGAACAGAAAGTAAACCTCATTCAGTAATACAGGGCCTGAACCAAATGTAAACCACATTCAGTAATACAGGGCTAGAAAAAGGAGTGAACTCAGTTTATTAAATGAATTTTTCCACTATTATAGTCATGTTAATTAGCCTTGGATGATATGAAACTGATTTTATATGCTTATGTGTTTTTCACATTTCCATGTTTTATATCAATGCTATTCCTCATGGATCATGTTATTTTATGATTTATTTTTTATGACCTCCTAAGATTTATTTCATGACTCAATTTTTTGATATAAGTTATACATGGTATGATTTTCATAATTTATGATCATGTTTTACATTATTATGTTCATGTTTTGTTTGATATTTTCTTTGTTTACCCTTACTAAGCATCTTAGGTCACTCTTTTCATAAGATTTCTTTTCTGCAAGATATAAATAATGGTTTTAGGTAGGAAAACTAAAGTGGAAGATCTTTATAGAAGATGTTGAAGACCTTTCACCAAATTATAATTATGTGTTCCATGTTTCCAAAGGAACTAAACTAATACGTTCTTTGGGAATGTGTTTGTGTAATGTATGAAAGGTTCCATAAAACTAATGTAATGTACATTCAAATCATATCTGGGTTATTATATGATTTTTTGGATGTATAGTGAGTAAATTTTGGTTATTTATGTTTGTTATATATTCCTTGTTAAAGGTGTTGACAACTATTTTATAGGGATCCATGTATGGTTATGTAGTATATTTTTTTTATTAGATCTATGCCATGGGAACTTTATTTTCATATTTCTTAATTATTCACTTGAACACTATTTAGGATAATATATTGAAAAACCTCAAATTTTATAGATCATTTGGATGTTTCCTACTAGTATTGTTTCTCAAACCCTATTCATGCTGTCGTTGGGTACTCTAAAAGGCTATTTGGATGAAGGTAGAGACAAATTCATGGGGCATCAGTTTTATGCTTAACATTATACTATGATTAGGGGTAGGGGAGTAGAAGGTTGAACCGAGTCTCATGACTTTATTTGTAGATAACACTTTTTTCTCTCTTTTTTTTACTTTGGGATATGTATTGTACTTTTATTCTTTGTAAATATTTATGATAATTTGTAGATACACTACATGATCATCATTTTTTTGAGATACCTTATTGCATTGTTATCTATTCCTATGGTTTATCTAATTTCTGTATGATTTAATAATTTCTCTACTTGTATATTATTTATATTCTGTAGTGTTACGCTCTAGTGATGAGGTAATAGTATACCCACTTAAACACATATTCCCTCCCATCTAGTTGGAATCCGATGGAAGTTGGGGATATACGCTTGAGGCTATGTGGCCAACCTGGCTTGGGGCACTGTTGAGTGGAATTCGGGTCTGAGATGTTATAAAGTGGTATCTGAGGGGTCTATTTTCTGGTTTGATTTACTAATTGGAAAAATAGAAAGGTATATGAATGAAATTGAATTTGGTAATGAGCGGTTCTCAAGAGTTGATATCCCGTATATAGGAGAAATCCAAATTGCCATGAATGAAATTTCTATTTTATGGATTTTGGTTGTAACATTTGATTTAATTCCACCATTCGGTGATTTACTTGAATTGTGATGTTATTATTTATATTTCTATGGTTATATTTTTGTTGAAGACCAATGAGGCGAGGGTATTCCACCTCATGCATCATTTTAGGAACTTTCTTGAAATCACATTCCATACATTATGCCTTGCCTTTTAGGATGCATTACTTTTTGCATGATATTTTGATAGGTGTTGTGATAGATGTATCTATTGTTTTGATAGATTTTGTAAAGTGGGTAGAGAAGTGATTACATATATTAGTTCATGAGGAGTATGGGGACTTATGGATTGTAATGTTACACGCCTTTTAATTCAATCATTTGATGTGAATGTAATATGGTTTGAGATATATAGGCACCACATTCTGATTCATAAGGTGTATGGGCCCTTATGGGTCGAAACATGGGGAACCATTAGGTAAAACCTTTAAAAGTAAATGTGATATAATTTAAATGAATATTAAATGAAATTAAAAATGGAAAAATCGAAAATGGAAACAAAGACTTGACATAGACCTGACTTTTGAGTGGGTAAGAGGCAATTTATCTAGTGACTTTTCCAATATTCCTTTTTCAGTTCTAGATTTGGGATCATGATGTGTTGTTTGACCTAGTTTAAGAGTATTTTGATCCATCCCATTATTTTGAGCTTTATAATTTCATATCATTATATTTTAGGCATGTGTTTGGCATTGTAGATGCATCCCACCATGGTGAAATAAAGTCGAGCACTTGAAGGGTGGTGATGAACACACTATGGAGCCAATGGGCCATAGTCTAACAGTGCATCCTCAATTGGTTCTAGATATGGAAGCAAATACTATTCTAGGAATAGATGTTGAGTCATAGTTTCATGAGGGGTTTTATCACTTTATATAGACTTTTTAGGGAGAACCACATGATACATTGTTTACGAAAGAGCTGAAACAAGTGTTCTTACAGAATCATCCTCCCACATTTTTGAGGGATGAAGATCCATAAGATGATGAGATGTGGTTTGATGCTATTATTCCAATCTTCAAGTATCCGAAGAAACCTCTTGGAAGGAGAGTGTAGCATACGACTTACATGATTCGTAGAGTAGAAAAGCGCTTGTGGGATGTTCTGAACTAGGAAAACAGACTGCGAGATATAGTGTGGGTTGATTTCAATGATAGGTTCCATGATTACTTTTATCTGGAGACTCCACAAGAAGAATAGGCTAGTGAATTCAAGTGTATGGAGAAGGATGTGATTAATTTTACGGAGTACTCGACACACTTTATAAAGATTTAGTATTTTGTGATGACGTACCATACTAATGAGTTATTTAGGGTGAGATACTTAAAGGAAGTCCATCAACATGTCCTTTGGTGTCAGGTCCATGTGTTAATATTGGCCTCAATTAATAATGTTGTGAATCAAGCACTGATTATGGAGAAGAACTTGATTGAAGATGGGTGGGCAGAATAA
This sequence comes from Viscum album, assembly GCA_963277665.1. NCBI lineage: Eukaryota > Viridiplantae > Streptophyta > Magnoliopsida > Santalales > Viscaceae > Viscum > Viscum album. Next base: position 17,728,541 of record OY728159.1, on the reverse strand, counting down.
GTTAGTGTTGTCTCTCAACCCATTGGTTCAACTTCCAGTTGCAGTAAGAGATGTTTCGAAACATCCTATGAAATGAGTACTTGTCAAGTGGTGAGTAACAGTAGCTCAGTTTTGTGTCATTAGTGTGTTAGATTAGTCCATGTGATGAATTAGGGTGATCTTGATCTATTCGAGTGAAAATTATGCAACATTATGGGCCACATGTAGTGTTTTGGTAGGATCTACCATCATGTTGTGAGTGGTATGAGGTTAGATCTGACACCAGTTTCAGTAGCATGTTTTCACCTCCACATCATGAAGGGAGTTGGATTAGTACCAATCATTTAGGATGATGTAGTGGTGGTTGTGGTAGAGGACGCTAGACACAAATTACATTGAGACATCAGAGTGGGCCTACTCTGGGTGGGGAGGATGTTTCACAAGGATATGATACATTCCTGATATTTTCAATACATCCTACCATCGAGGAGAAGAGTTCTAGATCATCTATGATGGGAGGTATGATTTTGGTAGGCTACACTACCGCATCTTCTCTTTTTTATACCAATGCATGGCATCATTTCATATATTCACCTATGGTGAAATGACTTGGGCTAGTTAAACTGTCTTATGAGAGCATTATAACCCAATACACTCCGTTGGAGATTATAATGGAGGATGTATTCCATGGTAGGGAGTGCCCCCTTGAGGTTTGTGGGTGTCATTTCATCCTAGACCTGTATGTTCTCAAGATGTCCAGGTTTGATTTTATACTTGGGATAGACTGGCTAGTATATTATCAAGCTTATGTTGACTTTTATAACCTGAGGGAGACTTTCACATCATAAGAGGGTGTAGTTTATACTAACAGGGGTGAATGATATATCCATGTGATCCATGCTAGACCATAACATCATGGTTTGGGCTGGATGATATACAAGATCACTAGTTTGTATCTGGATGATCAGGGATCAGGTTAGGAAGAATTCCCTCTAGTGGTTAATCATTTTGGGGATATGTTTCCATATGTAATTTATGGTTTACCACATGAGTGAGAATTTTATTTCTTCATTGATCTAGTTATAAAAGGTGAAACAGTATCCATTCCTCTTTATAGGATGGATACAATGGAGTTGGAGGAACTTAAGAGGCAACTAGAGGATTTGGAGGCAAATGGGTTCAGTTTACCTAACACTTCTCCCTAAGGTTTTCTAGACCTTTTTATGAAAAGGTGTATGATACCATTAGGCTATGTGTGTATTATTTAAAATTGAACCAGATGAAGGTTAAGAATTGATATCCATCACCACATATAGATGACCTGTTTGATCAGCTTTGAGGAGCTTGGGTGTTCTTTGAAATCGACTTGAGGTTAGGTTATCACCAGTTATGTGTTCGGACTGTAGACATACCTCGTAAAAAAATTCATAGTTTGTTTGACCTATATGAGTATCTAGTCACGCCATTTAGTCTAATGAATGAACCCACAGTTTTCATGGCTCTAATGAACCATGTATTATATCCTTATCTATCCTATTTTGTTCTAGTTTTGATGGATGATATCTTAATGCATTCTAAAAATCAACACAACCATACCAACCATCTTTATATTGTTTTGGATATATATAGAGATCATTATTTATATGCTAATCTCAGAATGTGACACTTATAAATGCATCATATTTACTTCTTGTGTCAAATTATCTCAGAGACATGAGTGTTAGTGGACCTAGAGAAGGTGATAAATGTATCTTCCAAGGAGAATCCTATGAAAATTTTTAACATATAGATTTTCTTATGCATAGATGGATATTAAATGAATTTTATACAAGACTTATCACATTTAGAAGCACCACTGAGGTGAATGACTAAGAAGGGTGTGAAGTTTGTATGGTTAGATACCTATGAGATAGTCATTAGGTGATGAAATGGAGATTGACATTAGCATTGGTCCTGATACTTTTAGAGTAGGGGAATAGATACACTATGTATTGTGACAAATTATGTATTAGTCTTGGAGAAATGTTGATACATGGTGATAAAGTCTTGGAATATGTGTCTCAGAAGTTAAGGAAACATGATAGGATTTTTTTGATGCACAATCTTGATTTAACTGTAGTCATTCATGATTTGTTCCATTGGAGGAACTATCTACTAGGAGAGAAATTTTTGGTGTATACATATTAGAAAATCCTCAGGTATTTATTTAGACAATGTTATATGATTCCAAGGAATCACATGTGGGTTGATTACCTAAATTATTTTAACTTGGATCCTTCCTACATGCCTAGTAATGAAATTGTAGTGGTTGATGCACTGAGAAGGAGGGCTCAGATACAAGCAGTTCAGCAGGTCAGTAGCAAGTTGCATTTATGGATTTTTTCTATGATATGCACTTAAAGGTGAATGAAAGTCAAGGATAGACTTACCTTCCATCCTTAGATGTGTCCTATACCCTACTAGATAGGGTAAGTATTGTGCATATATTTGATTCTAAGTGTGTTGTCTTATAGGAGGGTGTTGTAGGTGAGGATCCACCTCATGGTTAGACTGTAGGAGAGGATTAGATCCTGCATTTCCATGGTTTTGTTTGGGTTCTAGTGGAAATATGTTAGTAGTTAATGAGGTAGATTCATTCCTCAACATGGGCAGTGCAGCCTAGAGTCACCATGATGTAGCTTGACTAACACTTAATTCTGGTGGTTGGGTATAAAGTATGAGTTAACTAGTTTCATTACAAGGTAATCCACCTATCAGAAGGTGAAGGTGGAACATCAAAAACTAATCAGAATTTTACTGAAGTTACATATTCCCAAATTCAAATGGAATGATGCTGTGATGGATTTCAAGACCGGTTTACCAAGGTCACCTCATGAAAAGAATGTTGTGTTGGTTTTTGTTGATAGGATCAGAAAGGTTTCTCATTTATTTTCGATCAAGAAGACCTCTAGCAGGGATGATCATGGGAGGTTGTATATACATGAAATATTATGACTTCATAGGGTCTTTTAATTATCGTTTCAGATAGGGACTCATGTTTACATCTCATTTATAGAAACTTTTATCGAGGGAATTTTTTACATAAGTGATTATGAGGAAAACATACAACCCTCATGCTGATGGCTAGTCAGAGCATATGATATAGGTTCATGAGGATATGATGTGAGCATGAATCCTAGATTTTATGGGCTCTTGGGTGTGGCTTATCCCCCCTGTTTAGTTTTCCTACAATAACATCTATCAAGATTCTATAGAGATGGAACCTTATAATGATTTGTATGGTAGGCCATGTCGATCGCCCCTAGTCTAGTTAGAGGCATGTGAGGCAGTTTTACTGGGACCGTGTCTTGTGCAAGGGACATCTGAACAAGTCTAGTTTATTTAGAATTGGATGGATACTATAAAGTCTTGAAAAAAATTATATGTCGATCACCATATATGGACTCTACAGTTCAAGGTTTGGTATCAAGTATTTTTTTTGTATCTCTCCAAGGATAAGACACAGATGAATCTGGAGATGGGGTAAGATTTCACCACAATATGTCGAGCCATTTGATATTTTTAGTAGAGTTTGGATGGTATCCAATCGATTACAGTTACCTTAGAGTTACTAAGTCATACATGATTTCTACCACATATCTCAGCTACATCACTATCATTTAGACCGATCTCATGCTTTTCATCCAGAAGAGGTTGAGTTACCGGTTGATGTATCCCTTGAAGATAATCCTATATGTATTGTGGATCATAAACCTAAGGTTGTATGAGGCCGATAAGTTCCTCTAGTATGGGTTACATGGAAGAATTCACGTTTACAGGATGATATTTACTAGCTGTAGGATGACGTACATGCTTTGTAGAAAGAGTTATTCTCTGATGAATCTTGAACTCCGCTGAGAGGGAGGGATGGGGATAAATTTATTTATAGGGAAAAGGTTTTAAGATCTTAATTTTTCATGAGGTATGGATTCTTTTATTTCTAGTTGATCTCTTACTTACATTATTTTTATCTAAGACCCTATGTCACGTTGTTGGCCAATTAGGTAGTTCATGGGAAGAAAGATGTTGGGGGGGGGGCTGTATATTGGCCGCAGGTGAATTAAAAATCATGTAATTGGGATACAGGATGTTTAATTATGTGGAAAAGGATCATTAATGTTATGTAAAGGGGTTTTATATGGAGGAATACCCCGGTATTTATGTGACATGTAATATATTACAGTTTATGTAAATAACCTAATTGGTTTTTTAGAAAAAGAGGCAGGTGACTTTATTTTTGGATAGAATCCTTACGCTCCCTTTTCACGTGGAGGAGAACCCAAGAAATCCTAGAGGTAGGATTTTCTACCATTTACATATCCAAACTCCATTTCTTTTTCCTTCAGTTTCATTCGATCTATGCTGGTATGATATCAATTAATTTTTATCCATTCTTCATTCTTATAGAAATTAGCTATAGTATTTAGATGCAAGATAAGTTGACTTAATTTTAGGTTCTTTATTTGTTCTTTATTTTTCTACTTATCAGATTCAAATATTAAGTTGATACTATATGAGTATTATACTACCGATATTTGGTAGGTGGCCTAAATTTTTTCATTGGTTTTGGTGCTTTATAGGGATACCTTCCATTGCGCATCCTACCAGATTTTTCAGAATGGCCTTGAAATTTAATTGGTAAATTAAATTAATGAAACTAGAACATGTTAGGGATTCCTTTGAGCTTCTATGAGACTTGTTGTAAATGTTTTCCCCAACCAAAGGCTACCACTACTGGAAAATGGACCTATCCCCATGGTTTTGAGGAAAACCGTGGGGATAGGTCTTGTCCAAAATTTCTATACCCACGGTTATGAAAAACCGTGGGTATAGGTCACTTTTGTGTGCGCGGGAAATTTTTTTTTTTCCGCGGCAAAGAAATTTTTTTGGCGGGAATCCTATACCCACGGTTCTTCCCTCTGTACCCACAGTTTTTATAAAAATATTTAACTAAATATACATATATACACATATAGGTGATGTTAGGGTAGTGGTTAGACGCGGTGTTTGCAGCGGAGAGGTTGCGAGATCAAAACTCGCCGCCTGCATTATTTTAGGACCTATACCCACGGTTTTGAAACCGTGGGTAAAAGCCGTTGACACCATGACAATTGGATATGTTTCGGTGACATGGTGGCAGGACACCTATACCCACGGTTTTAGAAAACCGTGGGTATAGGCAGGGGACCTATCCCGACGCCGTTCCAGCCCACGGTTCCTAAAACCGTGGGTATAGGCTATACCCACGGTTTTGGGGGCTATACCCACGATTTTGAACCGTGGGTATAGGCTGTTTTCCAGTAGTGTACCCATGGGGTGATCCATTTTTTCCTTGTTTTTCCCCTTTATTGAACTACCCAAGGGTTTTGTTCTTGAGATTACCTGGTATGATAAATCCTATATATACATGAAATGAATTAATTGGATTTTTAGGAGTTGTTTTTCCTCCACTTTCATGTGATGATTGATTAAATGGTTTCTATTGAAAATTAATTTCTTAAATGGTTAATTTGGAAATTTTGGAAATTGGTGGGTAGAATCATGTGACGTGATTAAATGTGGATTCTAAAAAATGAGTGGGTATACACATTGGTTTCATTTGAATGTGAATGTTTATAAGAGTGGGTAAGATCATATGGTATGAAATGATAATTGGTTTGAAATGGTATCTGAATATTTGGTTGGTATACAAAGGGTCTTGATTCTATTTAGATGCCCTGGATATTACTCCTTATATCTTGAAGTAGTAGTGGATTCCTTGGATAGAGTGTGGTCCTTAGGTGTTGATTCCATGGGAGGCGTTGGGCCATTCTAACCCATGGATTTGGATTTATTAGAATCTTATACGATATGTTTGGTATGAAATGCCCCCAAGACTCCAACCAGTTTCGTTATTGAGTTCCCATTAAGATTCTCCTAGGAATCAATGAGGATGACTTGTTCTTCTACACCTTGGATCTAGACCTTTATGGTCAGAAACTTCGATTATAAGACACAACCTTGTAAATGTGAAACACCTGATTATATGGCTTGGTTACAGAGGTTATGAATATTCTAGTTATATGGAAAGTCCTTGGTTGACATGATATGTGTGGATGTTCAATGAGGATTTGTTGGATATTTGCATTTGTTATAGCTTCCTTGTTATAAGAGATGAAACTTGTTTTGTAGGGAACAATGTATGGCTATGTAGTATCACTTTCTGGTTATAAATGTTCCATGGGAACTTTATTTTCATATTTCTTACCAACTCAGTTACACACAGTTTAGATTATTATGTTTTATAACTTGTAATTGTATAGATATTTGGGTAGTTACCTTCTGGGATTGTTTCTCACATCCTATTTGGGCCACCATTGGGTACCTTAACATACTATTTTGATATAGGTAGTGATTGGGTAATAATCCCTTAGTTAGATGCTTGATTTTGTACCATACTTAAGACCAGGGGAGTACAAGACTAAGCTGAGGATCATGATGCTATTTAGAGAGAGTAATTGTTTCTCTTTTTGGTATTTTGCAATATGTATTGTACTATGCTCCTTTGTACCTATTTTTCTTCTTTGAAGATATATTACATGATCATCATTTTATATACGATACCTTATTTCATTGTTATCTATTCCTTCTGGTCATCTATTTTCTATATGATTTACTACTTTTACTACTTGTATATTATTAAGATTCTACTGTGTTACACTCTAGTGATGAGGGCATAGTCTCCCCAATGACACACCTAGTCACTTATTTCTAGTTTTTAGCTTTGACATTTGGGGATATGCACTTGAGGCCTTGTGGTCAATCGGGCTAAGGGAACTATTGAGTGACATCTATGTTTGGGAAGCTATAACTGATATTTATAAAATATATAAAGATATAATATGATATTTAGGATAAAATAATAATTCTATAAAGGTAAAATAATGCTCACTCTATTTATTTCATGTTCATTTACAAAATAAAATGTTACTTTTGCATACATACAACATACCATCTCCATGATTGTAAAATAATTCATTTTTCATAACCATATTACATGGTTTTTTAAAAAAATTTAATATATAAAATGATAATTATTTCATGATAATTATTTCATGATAATTATTTTAGATTTTATAGATCAATTACCCTTTTGTTGATATACATAAGTCGGTTTACAATTATGAATTGAACTTCCTTATAATTCCCAACGTGGACTTAATCGGTTAAGTAATTAAATATGCATTGAAAAAAAAATAAATGGATTAATTACTAACGATTAAATATAGTAATGGTTTATAATAAATTAAATAATTGAAAAAATTTTATTATATAGGAGTTATAGGACATACATGTCAAGTCTGGACTCTAGGTAATATATTTCATCTCAATTTTTATTTATTGAGGCATAATTAATGTTATGCACCTAATTTACTTTATATGATGTATATAATTCCCCTTTAAATTTTATATTATGAATAATTAATACTCTATATTATTTTATGTTCCAATCCAAATTATTTCATCCAATGGTATTTGGCCATAATTTTATGAAGTTGTATGGGGTTTCCAAACTGAATTTCTATTCATTAGGTTATAGTTCAACTTAATTGACATTTTGGTTCCATGATTATGTGTGAATTTATCTCTAAATTGTTTAATGTTTTATTTCATACTTTTTTTGTGGATTTACATATGTGAACATAACCACTTCTTGGATTAATTATCACATAAAATGTGTTGACCTTTATAAGGGTTTTCATTGTCTAAGTATCATTTTAGTGAGGTATGTTTTATGTTGTGAATCATGATTTATTTGAATAGTTAACTTTCTAGACCATGGATGAATTTTTACATATTAATTAATTTAATTCATGTGATTTATAGAGTTATATATGTTGGAATGAAGGCTGTTCTTTGATGGAAATGAGGTGTGGTTTGTGTTTGTCATCAATCCTCTAATGGATGATTAGAGAGATTGCAAGGAAAGAGATCATATTGTTCAAGAGATAAGATGTATTAAAGGTTGAATAGTTTCCTAGAGTTTTCCAAATTTTTGGGCATCAAAATCAGGAGTTTGTTGTTAGAAAATGAATGTTTTTTTCACATAGGAGTTAATAGTATGAAAAATGATAAGGAAAATCAGAAAAATAAGGAAACCACATAACATGGAACATGAACCACATACCATGTTCTGAGAATCGTTCATGACTATGTACTTCGAAGTAAGAATGGTATGTAGAACCAAAAAATGGTTTGTGGCTATTGTTCTTGAGGAAGCTGTGCGGTATGCGGAATGCTGAAGGTTCATAGGATTGTTGCGGTTTGCAAATCAATAGTGGTAATTAGTGGAGGTTGTACCAAAATCAAATATTCGATAAATATTAGTCTAGATGATTTTATGGATCCATTTGTGCCATTATAAGGAGAAGTAATCCCCTTAGTTTGAGAGCGATGTTATAGATTAAATGTTCATAAAGAAATTTGGTGAAGTCTAAAGTGGTTCATGCAGAAGAAGATGGTACGCGGAGAGAACCATCAACATAAAGAAAATAGTATGTGGAAGAGAGTGTGGTTCATGGAGGAATCTCTCACAGTATGTGGTTGAGCAAGGTAGTATTCAGAGTAGGATGGAATGTGGAGGATCTGAGTAGTACACAGAGTATGGCAGTATGCAGGGTAGAGAAGTTCACAGAGGAGATGGATGGTATGGAAAAATATCAATGGTATGTGGAGGATTTGAATATTACATTATATGCTTCTAATTTTATTTTCAAACAAAACTAATTTTATAATATTTTTGAATTTCTACTTTTTAAATGTGATATTCATAGTGAAAAGTCGATGTAATCGTATGCATCATTCAATTCATGCGATCTGTGGTTAGATTAGATGACATTATTTCCCAAATATTAGTTTATATTATGACTTATTATAGTAAAAATTTGAGGTCTATTACATGGGTAATTAGACTATAAATGGTAAAAATTGTCTTAGAACCCTTTAGTGTAGGAGTCCTCACGAGTTGAATCAATTTGAGAAAACTATTTTTAGAGAGTTGAGGGTTTACTTCAAGAATAGAAAAGGGATCGAGAACAATTTTATGGATCTATATAAATGATGATCTTATTTCTAATATTTTTGGATCCTAAGCTTTAGGTTGAGAAATAAGAAGAGGTCACTAGTTTAGTATGGTCAAATCAACTAGTTGTACCTAAGAGGTAATTATTCCTTGATCTATAAATAGTGAAAACATAGATTCATTAAGCATAACTTCAAAGAAAGAAAGTATTTTAGGCTATTGGTATTAACTTAATATACTTTAATATAGAAAGGGTACTTCATTATAAGGTCTCATGATCATGGATGTTCAAATAAATTTAATTTACAATTTTTATTTATCCTGATTACTAATCTTTAAGGTTACAAAGATAAAAAATAATAATTTATTGAATTCAGATACACCTACTCTCGATCCCTTCCCTAGATTTTCTATCCACTCATGGTGGGATCAAATATAATTAAATAAGGAATTATAATCATGCTTAATATGCTATAAATAGTTTAGATTAAGTTTTTTTCAAACATGTAATTATTCATTCAGGAAATTAAATTATGAAAAAGTAGTTTAAAAATATTAGATAAAACACAATTCAAAAAAACTAATTAATTGAAATATGAACGACAATGGATGCAAGAGAAATTTCTCTAATAGTCAGTGCTTGAAACAGTGATGAGTGTGGTTGAAGGTGAGAAAAGGAATGATGTATTCCATTGAACGTAATTCAAGATGCTTGTATTAAAGTATAATAATAATAACAAACTAAGAAATTTCATGTTTGGGGTAGAGGTAGTAGTTGGAAAAAGAGATGAAGGAAATAATTAAAGTTTTCTACTCTAGAACCTCTGAAATATGATGTATAACTACTGTATTTATAATTGAAATATTACATGACATGTAATTGGGTTTCACATTGTGTAATTCAGATCCATGGTTTTCTCCACATCTTTTTAATTTATACATATCTCACGCATATCTCATATTATATTCAAATATTTGACTCTTTTCTCGTTGTGTATCTGAGACTCACAACTTGTTCCTTCTTTCAAGATTTATCTTTGAAGATGGAATTGTGTTCAAAGGGTTCACTATGTGTATATAGAGTAGTGACTTGTTTTTTTAGTCTTAATGGCTTATATTGCAACTTTCTTCATGAATTGAAGCATATTGTGAGACTCTACTACACGTCATGTAGGGATATTTCATGACGTGTAATAGGAAATTTTGAAATTTTTCCTTATTTCATCCATTTAAACTTTTGAATTATCATTCCCGTAAAAATTAAAAAATAATAAGTGAATTATCTATTAAGTCATTGACAATATTTAACTAAATTGAAAAAAAGTATATATTATTTCAATTTATCAAATTTTCCTATATGTGAAAAAATTCTTTTCCTCAAGCTAAAAGATCAAAACCGGGATTTCAAAAAAGGGTAAGATGTTTTTATATCTAGAAACATTCATTATGTCCTGAAAAAAATGGTAAGTAGAAAAAGTATTTCTCCAAAATCATCCCCTCATAAAAAATCAGTCATGCATCATAGTTTAGTTCTTTGAAGAAATTTTAATCATTTAATTTTAATATCTCAGTTATTCCTTTAATTCTATACCCATTTGAAATTTACCTCCCAAGGGAATTTATCTCATCACTCATTGTTAATTGAAACTAGATTTATGATCATATCCTGAGTACATGCTCCAAACCAACGACATTCATTGGTTATATCATCTACACTTTGTAAATATTAATACAAAATTAATCTTGAGTGATTTAATAATTTGGTTCTAGTGACTCTGAAGTTGTGGGTAGGTAGGTTAGTAGTGAAAACAATTCTAAAAAAGGATGTTAGACACCGAATTATAATACATGAATGTTGACAAAAGTGTAATACAATGAGCCCTCCAAAGGTAATAAAGTCCACACTCTTAGCAACTTAAGTTATATGCATGTATATGTCATGTAATTGAAAAAAGGGTATCCTATTCCTTTATTTTTCTTTGTATTTTTATTTTTAAATTTTTTTTTCTAGGTCATATCTCACATCCATACCCTAACAAAATATTATCATTTAGGGGATTCATTAGTCAAGAAATTGTTATTTTTGACCTTCCTAATACAGAACCATGCCAATTTTTCATTTCATTTTTTATTTTTTAGGGAAAAAATAGATATGAAGTGAGCATGAGTATACATGGACCACAACCAAATGGTCCGATGAGTGTTCCAATACATCTTCACATTTGAATAATTCCATGATTTATGAAGCCTACCCCACACTTTTCAAAGTAAATTCATGCATTATATAATGAATATTGTTATAAGGGGTAATCATCTTCAAATAGTTTCACCCAATAAGGCCAGTCATAGAAACTATGTTCTTAATGGGGGAAATATTTGAGGCGGAAATTAAAAAATTAAGCTCAATGAATATTACTTCAATTATTTTAAAATTGTATTTTTTAGTCATAACCTCAACAATATCTCAATGAATGTTTTGATAGGTTTAAATGACCTAAGTATCACTCAGGAAACATGACCATAAAATAATATGCAATTATAGGCCCATAATACTCTTTTAAATGAGAATAAAAATAGAAACTAACAATCACTAAGGGTATAACACTATGAAATAACTCAATTAACCATAATTTCAAAAAATTTTAATTTGAATTAAATCATTATGATTAAAAATTATTCTAAAAATATAAATAAATGAAAAATATAAATTTATAATAATTTACAACTTACCATTTTCTTTTATCTAAATAGATATGATTATTTTTATGTTTAAAACATGCTTCCAATTAAAAAACTTTATCCTAGACAGATGAGAATAGTAAAAAAATTCAAGTGTATCAAAAGTGAAACTCATGAAAGAGTCCCCCTCACATAGAAGGAGAGAGTACCCTCATTTTCCATGGATATATTTTGGGAGTGTTATAAAAATAACACTTAGAATTATGAAATGAAAATTGAAAATATGAATACATAGGGAATCAAGAGCTTTCTATAAGAAGTTTCATGCCATAGAATAACTTGGATGTCTTGATTTGTACATTGGTTGACCTGAAAAATGTGTTAGAGATATAAATAATATACTAGATAAATCATTAGTCCATAGGTTTGAAACATTTGTGAGCATAAATATAGGAAGGTGCAGAATATAATGTGAAATGGGAACCGTTTTTATTAAAGTATAGGAAGGATTATACAATAAATCTGAAGGATCCTATAATAAAAAGAAAAAGTCTCAATAACAAAAACCAGAATAAAGAATCAGACATGAAAAATGATGGACAATGGGTTGCCTCCAAGAAATCTTTAACTGAGATGTCATCAGCCAGATGGATGGATCAAAGTATTAGGTAGTGAAGTCTATATAAAAACCATATAAAAAATTAGAGGATCTAGACATGGATATTATAAAATTGTAAGATTTAATATTTTAAGACAAGTAATGTAGAGAAATAATCAATTCTTATAAGGGTAGTAATATAAAATATTGGGATACACAGACTAAAATAAACAAAACAGCCATCCTTGATAAACAATTCTATAAAAAAATGAGAAATGTGGCCAACTAAGATAAGCCTTCAGAATAAAAAATCTCCTCCAATATCCACTCACGATTAGGTGGTGTTGGTAGATGTGTAGCTTGATAAGTGCCAGTGGTGGTGGTAGGGGATAGTGGATCCGTTATGGATAGTGTAGTCGTGGTTCTGGGAAGATGGGTTGGGGTAGGTGGTGGAGAGGTGCCAATCCAAATTTGGGCTGTGAGTATGGAAGTTGGGTCAACGAAGGTCACATACGTTGATATAGAAATGGAAAGCCCCTTTCCCCACTGGGCATGCCGGGTGATGTAATCCTATTGTGCAGGAGGGTTAGAAATCTCTTGGGGTAGGTTGGTGTGAGATATGGGTGCTTCTAGTGTGGAATAGGAGGAGGGGCCAACAAATGTTGGTGGTGGTGTAGAGTCTACTAGAGGAGAGGGTGGATAAGGTTTGGTAAAATGGGAAAGATCTATGAAGGATAATTAGAGATGGGAAGAGATCCATCAGATGTTCTCCAGGATGCATAGATGCATTACTCAAAGATCTGGTAGGGTGAGATGTGTGGGTGGATTAGTATTGGATGTGGTTGTGGTAGAGGCGGGGACATGGGTTGGCGGTTTTGGTGGGGAAGTGGTAGGTGGATTAGGTGTAGGTTCTACAGCAGGTGGTGGGTCCTCTACTGGTGCTACCTCATGTACTCCTAGTGCAAAGTGTTAAATTTTATAATCCATTGCCAAGAATTGCATCTTGCCCAACATCAAAAAATCAATGGCCTCCGTAATTCCAGGATATGTTAGGGTAATAGTATAATCAAAGACTCTAAAATGTATAGAGAGGTGGGTGATGAATGAATCACCCATCAATGTGCCTTTTTTCTGTTGTGTGTGATCCCAATAGTAGAAGGTGAATTGGGGATCCATGTTGACGGTTGAGCCACGGATGGATATTGCAAAAATGAGGACACTGAAGTGGATCATACTCTCACGAGACTCTGCCCGAGGAAACCATATGTGGGTCAAGAATCTATAGAGTATCTGAATGGATGGGCTGCGTAGTAGAGTGGATTTGGTGATTCAAGGGCCATGTACTATCTGAGTATCTCATGCAATCATCTTCTATAGTCACTCAAAATTAGACCATTTAGGCTCAAGTTAAAGTTTTGTAAATATCTTATAAATATAAATCTCATCTAGGTAGATACCTAGACCAATGCTGAATTCAGAAAAAGAGAGATCATGTGGAAGGATTCCTAGAAAGAAGCGTAGTATATTAACTTCTACCTCCAACTTGGGAATGAACTCCATGAAAAAATCTCTATATGTTTCCTCGAACACCTCAATAGTGATGGAAAAATTGAGTCTGTTAAGGAGCTCTAGGATGCCATCTATAATGATCATGCAGGTGAGAATGGACATGTCCAAGGTCTTGTATGTTCTCATGGGATTCGCCTACAGCTGGTTGATGTTGACATAGTGATTTGGGTCTGAGAAGTATAGAATGGCGGAAAATGGAGGTTGTCATTCCTGGATGAGTCATAAGATCTTGTTTGGGATGTTTCTTGAGCTGCAGGTGTAGCACGGGCTACTCCAAGAGGTAGGGGAGATGATGCTCGAGGTGCTGAGTGTGCGGAAGGTGTAGTGTTGTGTGGGCATTTGACTAGGGACTAACTATTGTGATATCCTGACAACTCGGAAGGTGACTAGTGCAACTTTTTTCACTCCACACCAAAATTGGGGATTAGAGGTACGAGTGTGTGATAGGATGATGGGGGGGGGGGGGGGGTTTGATGTAGGTCAAAAGAGGCAGGGGTCATGGTAGGTATGGATAAGGGGAAGAAGGAGGTTTCATGGATAGTAGAGGAGGGGGTGTGAGTTTTCATGGATGATAGGGATGGATGTTTGTTTAGGGGAGTAGGATAAGGGGAGGGAGGTGGGTGGAGGTTTTGAGGGAGAAGGTGGTGCAGCCAAGAGAGGAGGGAGGGGGTTCGTGGGGGTAGGTGGAAGGCGGGGGGTCGGGGGGGGGGGGAGGTGGGGTATCAAGTCATAAGCCTTGGGTCCACTGTCTTTTTTTCATAGAAACTAGCCTGGTGGATTACACAACGTGTCACTACATTTCATGTCATGGATGGCTAGGTTTTCTGAATTTTGGTTAGAAAAGGTAATTGTCATGTAACAGGGTTACATGTTGTATAATAAGAATTTTTAGCTTATCTGTTTATGAACCCTAGCCTTTAGCTCCTGGAATATCCTAAGTTTTTCTAAGGTCGTTTTAACATAATCTAGTAGAGGATGGCCTAGCTTGGGTTGACTCCTAGTCATCACTTCCTTTAACGTCGAGATTTTTACTCCTTTATGGATTAATAGAGATTTAGTCTGATGACACAACCTTTGCAAAAGGGTTCTTCCTTGATTTTCATCCATTTAATATTAACATTGATAGGTGGTCCACCTTTCTTTTTAATTTCAATGTTCCCATAGGATAAAACATTAATGACAATGAAAGGAAAGAACCACCTATATTTTTTCTTCCAATAGAACAATTTCAATTTGGAATTGAACATGAGGAAAATATTTCTTGGGAAAATATACATCATGCAATGCATTGGTCATTATATTTAATAGTTATCTCTTTGCATATCTTAGCATTATCATAAGAATCTTTTCTGATTTCTTCTAATTCATCCAGCTATAGCATCCGACATTCTGCATCTTTTTGAGAATCCAAATATAGATTCTTAATTTCCCAGTATGAGAGATGCTCTAGTTCAACAGAAAGATGACACAGTTTCCAATAAACTAATCTGAAAGGTGTGATACCAATGGGTGACTTGTACACAGTGTGGTATGCCCCTAATGCATCATCTTGTTTCAAACTCTAGTCACGTTGACTTGTTTTCATGGTATTTTCCTAGAATTTTTTGATTTCCCTATTTAATAATTCAACATGGACACTTCTTTCAGTGTGGTAGGTAGTTTTTGTGTTATAGTGGATTCTATAATTATCCAAAAATCCTTTAACATCTTGATTAGTAAAATTTGTTCCTTGATCACTGCTGTGTAATCTAGGAGATCCAAATCTTGAGAACATATTAAATTTTAGGAAATTCATGACCACTTTTGATGGGTTATGTTTTGTGGATTCAGCTTCTACCCACTTTGAGACAAAGTCAACACTTACAAAAATATAATAATTTCCATATTAATTAAAAAATTGTTTTGATGAATTCTATTCCCAAAATGTCGAAGATCTCAACTTCCATGATTGGGTTTTGATGCATTTTTCTCCTTTTTCCGATGGACCCAGTTTGTTGGAACCTATCATAGCTTTGACAGAATTCCCCTACATCTTGATGTAGAGTGGGCCATCAAAGTATACTCTATAAAATCTTTTATAATGTGTACTCGGGTCCATGATGTCCTCCATTTGGTGGTGTGTGACACATTTTGATCATATTTGGGATTTTTTTTGTGAATGAAACGTCACAACAATCCATCAGCGCAACACTGGAACAATAGTGGTTCATCCCAGTAGTAGTTTTTTTCCTAATAACAAAATACACTTATTTGTTGGTAAACTATTTCCAAGTGAAGTAAATACTATGGTGAGATAATTATAAAAATATTGTAAAACCATGGTTGTACCTTTATGTTGAAAAGGGATTCATTAGAGAAATCGACTTCTATGTCGATATTGTCTACTTCATTGATGAGTGAAAGAGGGAGACAAGATAGATGATCGAAAATCACATTTTCCAAGAATTTCGTATCATTGATGGAAGTATCAAATTATTGGAGTAGGAGGATCCACCTTATCATCCTTGGTTCTACATCCATTTCGTTGATTAAATAAATGAGGGCGCATGATCTATTATCACGACCACATTTGACAAGACATGATATGATAGAACTTTTTCAAAATCATTCACAACTATTAAGATTTATTTATCTATTATTTTTTAATTGATCTTTATTCATTGTGTGGCTGGAATAATAGATAGGAAAGAAGATGTGACCAACTCATTGTCCTAAAAGAGCACTGAAAATGAGGTCGTCGGGGTCACACATCAGTTGAAATGCTTTGTCTTAGTCAAGTGAAATGATTACAGAGGCTACTATCAGGATTTTCTTTTATGTATTGAAGTCACTCTGAAATTTTATATTGAATTAAAATGGATATTCCTTTTACAATATGTGTTTCATAGAGATGAAAACTTTTTTAATGTCTTTCAAAAATCACATAAAGAATCATTCATGTCCTTGAAATCTCCTTATACAATTAACTATTTTAGTTTTAGGTAAATATTTTTTTAAATTTTTCTTAAATGTATCAAATTATATTCTCTTTTTTGGAAACTTTATGGCTGAGTACTATGCATCCTTGAACCATAAAATAAAATTTTTCCTAATTCAAATTAAGGCATTTCTCTTCGTAGCATCGCAACACTAACTCAGGATTGTTTATGTAGACTTCTAAAGATCTTCCATAAATTGAGAATTCATCCATGAAGATTTGTATGAATGTTTATACAATATCATGGAAAATATTCATCATGCATCTTTGAAATATTGCTGGTGAATTACACATACCTAATGATATGTGTATGTAGGGGAATGTACCAAATGGATATGTGAATGTGGATTTTGAGTAATCAGATAGGTCGACTAAAATGTGATTGTCCCCTAAATATCCATCCAAAATAAAATAAAATTATTGTCTAGATATTATTTCCAACATTTAATCCATAAAGGAAAAATAAAAATTATCTTTTTGTGTTTCCATATTTATTCTTTTGTAATCTACACAAACTCTCTATCATGTGATGGTTCATGTTGAGATCAATTAATTTTTATTAGTTTTTCCATTGTGATCAAACCATTCTTGTGAAATACTCATAGCAGGCTCACCCAATCATAATCAGATATTGATAATATCATTATTGATTCTATAAGTATTTTTAATTCATTTTAAAAAACTTATTTAATTGGTTGTTTATGCTAGATTTGAGGTTTCCCTTTTGGTTTTTCATCTTCCTCTAGCATAATTCATTGTGTGCGCATAGTAATACTTATTCAAATAATGTCAACCAATCCCCTAGAAATTGAATACTTGTGTATTTTAAATACATCAACCATTATATCCTAATGTTCCTAATATAGTTTAGATTTTATGATTACTTGTAAAGTGGTTGAAGATCCTAAATATGAATACTTAAAAGTACTAGGTAGAGGATTCAACACCAATGCCAGTGGTTGAATAATTGAGGGAGCGAAGGGTGGGATATTATCCCATGTGAGAGGTTCATTGAAAAAAACTCCTCAAAATAATATTCTTTTTCAATATCAGGGAGTGAATCTTCATTGCCTTATTTTATGGATGTGTATTCATTTTATTCTTGGGTAAGAGAGATAGTGTTACAATCAATGGAATCATCTGATTGTTTAGAAGCCTTGATGAGGGTGAAGACTACTTGTTCTTCTCTGAATTGAAATATTATACACCCCTGATTTATGTCTATTATATTATTTTCTATAGAAAGGAATGGTATTGGGAGAATAATGAGGAATTCACATTTTTTCCAAGTCTAAAACTCATAAGTTTGTTGGAAAGATGAATTTGCGGACTTTGACTAACATATCCTCTAGAAATACTTTAGGGAACTTTACTGTTCGGTCTTATATTTATAGTTTTACTCAAGTTGGTTTTATCTCTTAATTCCATGTTAAGAAATACACTCATTGGAATGAGGTTAATACTTTATCAATGATCGCATAAAGATCTTCCAAATTTACACTCTCCAACGGCACATGGGATTGAAAAACATAAGAGGCATATCATTATTAGTGGGATTTACTACTAAAAAAATTAGATCATTCTTCATTTACTGATATGACACCAAGATCTTCCTTTTTTGAGAAATTAGATCCTTTATGAAATTTCCATAAACTGGAATTAGAGTAATAACATCCGAAAAGGGTATGTTGATATGTAATTGTTTGAACATTTCTAGAAACTTATTTTATTTTTACTCATATTTTCCTTTTCTTTCACTTTTTGGAAAATAAAAATTTGTCTTGTTTGGTGGTAAAGTAACATTGATTTTCTCTTTTGGTTTCTCAGGTTTTTGGGTATTTTTGGCTGGTGATACTTCTAGGGGTATTACACAAGTGGTCTCATTGACTTTTTCTTCTTATATTGGTTACTACAACATAGGTTCCTCAGTTTTTCTTTTATATCATCAACATGGTTAATTGAAATCCATAAATTTTACACTTCTAAGCATTACAACCTTTGATTCCTCCAATGGATATGTCTCTATATTACTAGGTAGAGTAACTTGTTACTTATCTCACAGAGTCTTTGAGATCTGACTCATCTAAACTTCAAGATTTCATAGGGTAGCTCGTTGGTTATACATCTTCATATCTTGAGTATTAATTCACTTGTAAACATATTGAACAAAAGATTCTAGGATGTTCTCTATGTTATTCTATAGAGGATCGGTTTGTTTCTGAGGTCTTGGTTGAGTTGGTTGAAACTATTGATGTGTTGTATGAGGGAAAGGTTTTTGTTGTGTTTGTTGTTGTGGTCTTGTCATAGGGTTCAGGGGTGGGTACCCTAGTTTTACATGGTAATAAATTAGTTATTAACTACATATTTTTTTGGAAATATCCTTGGGTTTTTAGGAAACTTTTGAGTTTTCCACTAATGATAATATTGTTGCAGATGTTGGAATGGTGGGTTCTTCTAATTGTAATTGAAGTAATTACAATATGAGTTTTTTGTTCTTCAACTCCTACCTAACAATATTGATACAAGTGTAGACCTCCACACATTATGCATGATTGTATCTCCATTAAATGTGTAGGAATGGGTGGCATAGAAGGAAGCTGGAAGGACTCTAGCTTCATTGTGAGCACTAAAACATTCACTACTGGTCTGGTATTTTTGTGCACTTGGTGGATTCCATGCTGAAGTGTCCCTCAATCACTTTGTATAAGGACTCGACCTTAAACATTACATAATCTTGAATTAAATGAATAATTCACTTTAAGGATCTTTTCATGTTTATAGTTTTATAGAATTAGGCCATAACTATTACATTACATCTCAAAAATTAAATGGTAGACACTTCTACTCAGTTTCCATTTTTATCAAAAAATAAAAACTCTTGAAAAAAAGATTCATGCCTAGTCCCATGTTTTAGATATCATTACTTTTCATTGATCCCATCCTTGACCCTATTCATCTTTAGATCTTGTGAAAAACATTTCCAAACATTGGATGAGCATAAAAAGCTTAGTAAGGGTTTTAAAATAAAGAAAAAAAATGTAAGTTCATCATTGAATACATAACATAATCTCTTTAACATACCTCATGAAATCATAATATTTATGAATAAAACATAGAAAAAATAAATAAATAATGTAACTTGTGGAATTCATATCATACATACAATGTAGCTATCATAGCTACGTATGGAGTTACATTTGGAATACCCATCAGAGTATATTCCATAATCTCTTTGGAGAAAAATTCACGTTTACCTCTATCACTTTACCCGATGCATTGTAGAGCTATCTTAGGCTCACCCAACCCAGGATTATCACGGAACCACCCGTATACGTAAACAATTCCCAAGAACCATAACATATTAATAACACATAAAACTAACATAAAGGAAAGATAAAATTTCCACATTTCAATCACAATATATCATTTAAATATATTGACATGACAAATCCATTATAAAAATAAATTTCAATACCAGAATAATTAAAAATCATATATGGTATTTATTCCCCTTTTAATAACATTACAACTTGTTAAGGAAGTCAAAGATCAAATAACACTCATGGTTGCGGAAAGGGTCGTTTTCACCGATTATGTTAAAAAGAAACATTCTTTTTTTCCATTTGTAAAATGATTTGTAGGAAAATATTCCATTTGAATGAAAAGTCAAAAGAGTTTATACAAGATATATAATAAAGTCGTGTATTAAAACAAAACATGCCTCAATGAAAGGAGATTGAGACGAAGTCCCTAACCTCGTGTCTGAATTGACTCATTAATTCTTTAATCTCCGGAATAATAAACTAAATTTAATTTATATTTTCTTAAGAAAATTTTTCAAGTTTATTATTCAGTTTATATAACTGATTACCATGTTATAAACATTGTTTAATCATTTAAGTTAATAACGTTTGTTTTGTCGATATTTGGTACTTGAGTCAAAAATGGACTTCTTATAATTACAAGTTGTTCACATGGTCAAAATTTTATTATTTTCAGAATAATATTCATGATTTATATATCACATATATCCAGTCTATACATGTATTTATAATATTACATAACATTTGGAGATAATAAATGAAATGCACCGTTCATGGAGATGGTAAGTCGTACGTACGCATGAATGCTACTTTCATTTAAATTTCTTATTTTAATGAAATTAAAACATAATGATTCATAGGTATATTATAATTACAGTATAATATCACATATAATATCATTAACTCCATCCTTTATACGTCACACATATGGCATTAACGAGTTATGTCATTTTGAGGGGGCGGTAGTCCGCACTTCCTCAAATGAAATTATCACGTTTAACCATAATGGAAACCATAAAGGTAAGCTATAAAGGAAAAATACATAAGAATAAAGAAAAAAATAAAAAAATAAAAATCAAATATAAATATAGTTTCATCTTAATGGCCACCATGAGAGGTTGTAGAAGATAATTGAACAATCATTGTTTCGTGAGGCATTAGTTTTCCATCCACAGAAACAGTATGTTCTTCACCCATTAGATGGAGGTGTGTGTAAATGTAGTTCAAATACATGTCATAAAAACATCCTATTATATCTAGGATACATGTGTAGTTATAAAATAAAGGAATAAATTGATTTTAGGGGTTGGAGAAGTAAAATAAAAGAAAAGAAGTTAAGAGAAACTGTTACTTTTAAATTGGGTAACTCCCTTAGGTTTGAAGCAAAAAAGACTTCTTGAAGTGCCTTCTACCTAAGGTAAGGATTCTAGGAGGAGGAGAGGGATCTTGAGAGACTATTTGGTCAGGGTTTGGACAAGACAAGGGGCATGAGAGGTGTGATGAATCAGTTATAAGTGAGGGATTTTTCTAAGGTGGTGGAGGGGCTCTTTAGGAAAGTATGCAAATATTATTTTATTATAAACTTATCTTTAGTTTATAAAGATCCAAAAATCATTAAAGTTAAAGATAAGATGACTCATGTTCGAAATAAAATCAGCCAATAATAATTGGACAACTTTTAGATATTATTTTAATATTTATAATCTTATTTATATAAATCATTTATTAATGAGGTAAATATTGCATCATTATTGTGTCATAAATAATTTAATTTATTTATTGTCAAAAAATTATGAAAAATAAAATAATGTATGAAATATTTTTATCTATCAAATGAATATTTATAGTTTAAAAGATAACTTATATAACCCCTTGTAAAAATTAATTTAATAAAAGATATTTGTTTATGTTGTTGTTTCCTTTACGTTAAGTTAATTAAAATAAGGTGTCATTATCACTCCCAAGTGGCTCCATGGGGTCCCAAACTCAACCCAAAGATGCCCATGGTCGAAAATGACTCAACCAATAAGGTTAGAACATGTTTTAAGGTAATTTTGTATTATTATAATATTCGTTTTACCTTGAAATACTCTATTTACCTTTAACTGCGGTAAATAAAAGTCAAAAGTTACTATTCAAAAAAAATTATTTTCATCCTATAGAACCCAATTTTACTTACTAATAACAACCATGTATTCAATATTTTTAAAATTTAATCCCCAGAAGTGGAAAGTTTTCATTTAAATGAAAATATCAGTTTTTAACTCCTACTTAGTGGTTTCACTATTCATCGTAAATTGAAGTTTTTTAGAAAACAACCAAAAAGTCAGCATAAGCTATATTTTATATTCCGAATTCAAAAATGATGTGTATTTTACCAAATTCAAAACATAGAAATTATATTAATTAGTTTAAATTAATTCCTGTTATTAAAACAAATAGTGTGTGTTTAAGAAATAATAACTATCAAAAGATTGATACATGTTTATGTCCAATTTCAAAGTGAAATTAATTTCAATGAAAAAAATTGGATTAAATGAAAAAACATAACAAAGTTAAAATTTAAAACCAATTAAAAAGATAATCAAAAAACATAAATAAATTCAATTAAAAAACAATTTTGAATTAAATTTTTTTTCACTATTAATAAAAAAATGAATTTTATTAGAAAAATAACAAAAATTTATCCAAAGTAAATTTTGATGTCCCGATTATAAAGAAGAAATTTATTTGGTCAAATAAAACCTATAAAAGTGACCAAAACTAGATTTAAATACGGTTCACCATCAGAAGATGATAAATCGACCTTTTAACGAATATTAGAGTATTTATGCTTAAAATTAGATTAATTCACATTTTAAGACTCTAACTTTTATTAGATAAATGTAGAATCATTTAAAAAAAATGTATAATCATATTTTAGTTAGTTCTATTAATTCCCACCAATACAACGACTAGGTGCTAACTAAAATTTACAATAATATTATTATACTATTAGTGTGCAATGAATGATTTCAAAGAAACCCGTTGTTGTGTATCGGGTACGCCATCGAACCTAGAAACCCAATTAATGTAAAATTAATATTTAATTCACAGATATGAATAATTATGGTAAATGTATTATTCTTTATTTACCTGGGATGTTACATCCTGTCCCCATTTTGGGAATTGTGTCCTTGTAATTTTATTCACTTATCAAATAAATGGTGGTATTTATCCCTCATAGCATTTTCAGATTCCCATGTTGCCTCTTTAACCACATTTTTTTTTCACAAAACCTTTACCTAGTGAATTACCTTATTCCGAAATGCTTGCTCTCTACGGTCGAGAATCTGGACTAGGTGTTCCTCATAATAAAGATTATCTTCCAACTGAACTACCTCTGGACTTAAAACATGATATGGATCAAGTATTTACTTTCTCGGCATTGAAACATGAAAAACATTGTGTACCTGGGACAAAATTGCAGGTAAATCCACTTTGTACACAACGGATCCAACTTTCTCAAGGATTTCATAAGGTCCAATGAACCTTAGAATCAACTTTCCCTTCTTACCAAAACACATCACACTTTTCCATGGAGAAACAGTGAGAATGACATGATCACCTACCTCAAAAGAAAGATCCTTCCTATGATTATCCACATAACTTTTCTCCCTACTCTGAGTTGTTCTCATGTGATTCTGAATCAACTGAACCTTTTTTACCATCTCTTCTACCAATTCTGGTCCCATCAGCTTCCTTTCACCTACTTCATCCCAAAAATCCGGAGTTTGACACCGATTTAATAATAATTTCTCAAATGGAGCCATCTGTATACTGGAATGAAAACTGTTATTATAAGAAAATTAAACCAAAGAAATATGTGTGTCCCAAATTCCCTGGTAATCCAGTGAAGAAGCACATAGCATATTCTATGAGGTATGAATTGTTCGTTCTGACTGTCCATCTGATTGTGGATGAAAATTTGTACTAAAATTTAATTTAGTACCCAATGACTTTTGAAGGACATTTGAAAAGATAGAAGTAAACCTGGGATCATGATCAGATACAATGGAGAGGGGATCACCATGCAACCAGACTATCTCTTTAACATACAACCGAGACAGATTATCTTGAGATAAAGTATCACAAATCGGAAGTAAATGGGAATATTTATTCAACCAATCAACAATAACACATATTGAATTATTACCTTAAGATTTCTTCGGTAATCCCATAATGAATTCCATGGATATATTTTCCCTTTTCCACTCTGGCACCGGTAAAGGCTGAAGCATCCCATTTAGTAGCTGTCACTCTGCTTTAACCTGCTGACATGTCAAACACTTCACAGTAAAATCAACAATATCTCTTTTCATTCCATCCCACAAGTAATACTCACGAAGATCTCTATACATATTAGTACTGCCAGGATGAACTAAAAACAGAGAACTATGAGCTTTACATAACAACTCATTCTTCAACTTTGAATCACAAGACACATATGATCTCTTCACAAACCCCAAAACACAATCATTATTAATGTTAAATTATGGAAATATACCATTCTGAACCAACTATACCTTTTTCTATAACTCACTATCTTTCTTCTATCCTTTATTTATAATGTCTAATAGAGATTGTTTCACTCACAGTTGAAACAAAACAAAATAATTTTCTTCACCAAAAACTTCGATGAAAATGTTTATCAAATCAAAAACCAAAGGATCTTGTTCCAAATGTAGCATGTTTAATGAAGCATTACTTTTTGAACTCAAAGAATCAGCCCCTTTATTTGATTTTCCTGGATGGTAAATGATCATGAAATCATAATCCTTGAGTAATTTCAACTATCTCCTATGTCTCATGTTCAATTGTTTCTGAGTGAATATATACTTCAAACTTTTTTTGTTAGTATATATTTCACATTTTACTCCATACAAAGGATTCCTCCAAACTTTTAAATAAAAAAAATAGTTGTTAATTCTAAATCATCTGTAGGGTAATTTTACTAATGAGGTTTCAACTGAAGTGAAGCATAAGAAATTACCTGATCATTCTGCATAAGGACACATCCTAGTCCTTTCAATGAAGCATCACTCTAAATAACAAACTCACCATTTTTGGAAGGTAGTTCCAAAACTGGAGCATTAACCAAACTTCTTTTAAATTCCGAAAAACAATCATCACATTGTTTTGTCCAAACTAACTTAACACCTTTTCGAGTTAACTTAGTCAGTGGACTAGATAACCATGCAAAATTTTCAACAAACCTCTAGTAATAACCTACAAAACCATGAAAACTATAGATATTGGTTATATTTTTAGGTCCTGGCCATTATTCAACAACTTTTGTTTTAGTAGGATCAACAATTATGCCATTTTTTGAAACAATGTGTCCATGGAAACAATTTTTTTAACCAAAATTCACACTTTCTAAACTTCCCAAACAGTTTCTTTTCTTTTAAGGTTTTCAAGACAACCCTTAAATGACTTTCATGCTCCTCTTTACTTTTAGAGAAAAACCAAAATATCATCAATGAACACAACCACAATCTTATCCAAGAACTCATGGAATATTCTATTAATAAGATACATGAATACATTAGGTGAATTGGTTAACCCAAAATGCCTAACTAAAAATTAGTAATTCCCATATCTAGTACGAAACACGGTCTTCAGAATGTTTTCTTCCTTTACATTCAATTGATGGTACCCTGACCTCAAATCAATCTTCAAAAAATACTAATCTCCCTAGAGCAGATCAAACAAATCATTGATGCGAGGTGAAGGATATTTGTTCTTAAAATTGTTGTTATTTAATGCTCTATAATCAATGAAAAGTCTCATTGAACCATATTTCTTTTTAACAAACAAGATAGGAGAAACCCATGGTGATGTGCTAGGTCGAATGAAACCTTTATCTAATAACTCTTGAAATTTCTTCTCTAACTATAAAAGTTCAATTTGAGCCATTAGATAAGGGGGTTTTGAAGTTTTATTAGCATTAGAACTAATTCAACAGTAAATTCAACTTACCTATCAGGTATAATACAAGGCAACTCATTAGAAAAAACATCAAGGTACTCATTTAACACTGGCACATTATTAATCTGAATAATTCTTTTGTTTTCCACAATATGTGCAAGGTAAAATTCATTTCCATATTTTACTAGTCTATGAGCTTCCTGATATGTTATGAAAATAAAGGCTTCATTCTCGTACACAAATTGAAAATATTTCTGAAAAGAAACTTCTTTAGCTCTACAACCAATCTTAACATGATAAATTGAAAGCCAATCTATACCCAAAATAACATGAAACTCTACTAGAGGCAAAACAATACGGTTTTTAGGTAGATTCTTTCCACACACAAGGATAAGAAGGTTTATATAATTTTCTTTTTATCACAAAATTTCTTCCAAGTGATTTTACCATAAGTTCTATTTTCATAACTTTAGATGGAATTCCCAATTTTCTAGAAACTTCTTAGAAATGAAAGAGTGTGTTGACCCTGAATCAAAAAACACATTGGCATAATCTGAAAAAATAAACAGTGCACCTGATACTACTTCATTTGATGGCCCCACATCTATTGAAGTAGTTTCAAAGGACTTCACCACCCCTTTCTACTTGTAGTCTAGCTGATTTCCCTCAGTTGAGTTCTTCACTGGACACTCATTTTCATAATGACCCATATCACTGCACTTAAAGCTTTTCACAGACTGTAAATAATATTTTGTCTTACCATTACCTTGATCTTTTTCATTGCAATTAAGAGCCTTATGTCCCATTTTACAAAGTGGTAGCACTTATCAAAATTCAAAAGACATTCCCATCATGATTTTGAACACAATTTTCACAAACTGGAAACTTAAGTTTTTTACCATCATACTTTTTTGAAGAGTTCTTCCATTTCGTCTGCCACCTCGACCTCTTATTCTGTTGTTTTTCAAAGAACACCCGATCATTTTCAAACTCCATTTCTACCTTTTCCGAACAACAAAAAAATCATAACTTTTGAACTCATGAGAATCTAAATTCCTTCGATACTTTGGCTTTAATCCTAAGTAAAAATGGTTGATTTTACTCTCAAGATGTCATAGAAAATTTGGAGCATAACTTTCCAGTCAAGTGAATTTTGTTTCATAAGAAGCCACTGAGTCATCCTCCTGCCTCAATTCTAGGAATTGTTTTTCCATCCTAAGATGAACCACCTTAGGAAATATTTATTAAGAAACATACCTTTTAATTGATCTTAAACAAGAGCAGCAATGTCTTCACTATCCCTAATATTTTTCACCATCGACCACCACTGATCAGCTTTAACTTCAAAATGGTAAATAGCAAGACTAACCTTTTGATGTTCGGAACACCACAAGACATCAAAAATTTTCTCCAGTGCTTTAATCCACCCTTCTGCTAGCATAGGGTCAGTTGATCCTCTAAAT
The DNA here is from genome assembly GCA_963277665.1 of Viscum album. Classification (NCBI taxonomy): domain Eukaryota; kingdom Viridiplantae; phylum Streptophyta; class Magnoliopsida; order Santalales; family Viscaceae; genus Viscum; species Viscum album. The sequence continues at coordinate 17,700,883 of OY728159.1, read as the reverse complement.
GATGGGGGATGTTGCCTCATGAAATGATCTACTACGAACATGTTCCTTTGTGGTTGATCTAGCTGATATCATGCAGAGATACCACCACCATTTATAGAATGAGTCAATCATTCCATCACTGTAACAAACTATTTAGTTATGATTCCAACCATCTCGAGTTGCTGATTTGGAAGGTTGTATTCCTCCTGATGTCGTCCCAACATAGATGCCCTGTTTCCTCTGTGAAAACCCATTCTAGACACAGAAATATATTAGGAAAAGCAACATGGTAATATGTAAATGCTATATCATTTCAATATTAATATAAATTAATTTATGGATATTAATTTAACAATACCATAACTCCTAAAGTTATTTAAACCGACCTCTGATACCAAATATAAGGACCTGTCCTTAAAAATTACATAATCTTTAATTAAATTAATAATTCACATTGGGGCTCTTTGGAGGATTATATTTTTAGAGAAATAAGCAATAACTATTTCATTATATCTCAAAAATTACAAGGCAGAAAATTATACTCTATTTCAATTTTTTTCATAAAATAAAAACTCTTAAAAAAAGAGTCATGTCTAGTCCGATATTTTAGATAACATGACTTTTCCTTGATCCCATCATTGACCCTATTCATCTTTATGTCCTGTGAAAAGAATTTAAAAACATGGGATGAGCATAAAAACCTCAATAAGGGTCGTAATACAAAGAATGAAAATGTTATTTAATCATTACATATTTAACATAATATCTTTAACATACCTCATTAAATCATAATATTTATGAATAATACATAGAAATCTTAAATCATAAAGGTAACTTTTGGCATTCATATCATACTTACATTGTAGCTATCACAGCTACGTATGGTGTTACATTTGGAATACACATCATAGTATATTCCCTACATCTCTTAGGGTAAACATTTACATTTACCTCCATCAATGCATTATAGAGCTATCTCAGGCTAACCCCCTAGGTTTATCATGGAACCACCTGTATACATAAACAATGCCTAAGAACCGTAACATATTCATAACACATAAAACAAATATAAAGGAATGATAACATTTCCACATTTCAATAAAAATATATCATTTAAATATATTGTCATAACAACTCCATTATAAAAACCATTTTCAACACCAAAATACATAAAAATATTATATATTATTTATTTTCCATTTAAAAACATTATGGCTTGTTAAGGAAGCCAAAGATCAAATAATACTCACAGCGGTGGAAAGGGTCTCTGTCATCTCTTACATTAAAAAGAAACATTATTGTTTTAATTTAGTAAAACAATTCATAGAAAAAGATTCCATTTGAATGAAAATTCAAAGGATTTTATAAAGAATATAAAATAATGTAGTGTATTGAAACAAAATATGCCTTAATGAAAGTAGATTCAGACGAAGTCCCTTACCCAGTATCCGACTTGACTCGTTCATTCTTTATTCTCCTGAATAATAAACTAAAGTTAATTTCTATTTTATTAAGAACCATTTTCAAGTTTATTATTCCTTTTTTATTACTTATTACCATGTTATAAAAAATATTTAATCATTTAAGTTAATAACGTTCGTTTTGTCAATATTTGGTACTTGAGTCAAAAATAGACTTAATATAACTACCAGTTGTTCACATGGTCAAAAGTTCATTATATCAAGAATGATATTCAAGATTTAGATATCATATATATCATATATATCCTGTATATACATGTATTTATAATATTACATAACATTTTTAGGTACGAAATAAAATGCACCATTGATGGAGAAGGTAAGTCGTACATACACATGAACGTTACTTTCATTTTTATTTCTTATTTTAATGGAATTAAAAAATAATGATACATAGGTATATTATAATCCAAGTATAATATCACATATAATATCATTAACTATATCATTTATAGGTCCCACATATGGCATTAACGAGTCATATCACTTTGAGGGGGAGATAGTTTGCACTTCCTCAAATGAAATTATCGTGTTTACCTATAATTGAAACCATAAAGGTATGATATAAAGGAAAAATACAGAAGAATTAAGAAAAACATAAACATAATATATATCATATATAAATATAGGATCATCTTAATGTCCACCATGAGAGTCGGTAGGAGATAATCGAACAATCATCATTTCGTGAGGTGTTAGTTTTCCATCTACAGAAATAGTATGCTTTTCACCCATTAGATGGAGGTGTGTGTAAGGGTAGTTTGAATACTTCTCATAAAAAAATACTAGTATATTTATTATACTTATGTTGTTATAAAAGAAATGAATATAAATAGTTTAGGGATTGCAGAAGTAAAATAAAAGAAAAGAAGTTAAGAGAAATCGTTACCTTTAATTTGGGTAACTCTCTTTGGTTTGAACCAAAAGGACTTCTTGAAGTGCCTTCTGCCCAAGTTAAGGATTCTAGGAGGAGGAGAGGGATCTTGGTAGATTATTTGGTCAGGGGTTAGAAGATCCAAGTGGATTTAGAGGTGTGAGGAATGGGTTATAATTGAGGTCATTTTATAAGGGGGTGGAGGGACTCTTTAGGAAAGTTTGAAAATATTATTTTATTATAAACATATCTTCTGTTTCTAAAGAATCAAAACTCATTAAAGTTTAATATAAGATAACTCAAGTTATAAATAAAATAATCCAATAATAACTGGACATGTTTTTGATATTTTTTTAATATTTATAATTTTATTTATATAAATCATTTATTAATGAAGTAAATACTACATCATTATTGTGTCATAAATAATTTAATTTATTTGATGACTGAGAATTGAAAAAAACTATAATTTTGGAAATTTTTTTATCTTTCTAATCAATATTTATAGTATAATATATTACTTATATATCCCCTTGTAACAATTAATTTACTAAAAGATATTTTTTTATGTCATTTTTGTCTTTACTTTATGTTAATTAAAATAATGTGTCATTATCACTCTCAAGTGGCTTCATGGGGTCCTAAAATTGACCCAAAGGTTTAAATGGTAGAAAATGACTCAACCAATAAGGTTAGGATATGTGTTAAGATTATTTTGTATTATTATAATATTCTTTTTACTTTGAATTAACCTATTTACTTTTAACCGCGGTAAATAAAAGTCAAAAGTTACTATTCAAAAAAAATTATTTTCATATTATTGAACCACATTTTACTTACTAATAACAACCATGTATGTTAGATTATCGAAATTAAAACCACAAGAAGTGGTAAAATTTTATTTAAATGAAAATTCCAGTTTTTAACTACTACTTAGTGGTTTCACTATTCATCAAAAATTGATGTTTTTCATAATACTCCCAAAAATTCAGCTGAATCTATATTTGATATTCCTAATTAAAAAATGAGGTCTATTTTACCAAATTAAAAAAATATAAGTTTGATTTATTAGTTTAGAATTAAATTCTGTTATCAAAACAAATAGTGTGTTTTAAGAATAAATAACACCCAAAAGATTAATACTTAGTTATGCCCAATTTCGAAGTAAAATTAATTAAAATGACCAAAATTGGAATAAATGGTAAAAACATAATATAATTACACTTTAAAATAAATTAAAATGATAATCAAACTATATAAATAAATTAGATTAAAAGTTAGTTTTGAATTAAAATATATTATTTTTAACTATTCATCAAAAAATAAATTTTATTAGAAAAATACCAACAATTTACCCAAAGTAAATTTTGATGTCTTAATTCTAAAGAATATATTTATTTCGTCAAATAGAACATATAAAAGTTACCAAAACTATATTTAAATAGGGATCTCCATCAAAAGGTGGTAAATTGATCTTTTAAAGAATATGAGAGTATTTTTGCTTAAAATTAGATTAATTCACATTTTAAGCCTCTAAATTTTATTGGATAAGTGTAAAAACATTTAAATAACATGTATAATCATATTTTAGTTATTTATATTAATTCCCACCAATGCAATAGTTAGGCGTTAGCAACAATTTAAAATAATATTATTATATTATTAGTGTGCAACAAAAGATTTCAAAGAAACCCGTTTTTGCATATCAGGTACACCATCGATCATAGAAACCCCTTTAAAGTAGAATTAATATTTATTTCATAAATATGAATAATTATGAAGAATGTCTTATTCTTTATTTACTAGGGATGTTACACTCTGTCATAGACTAGTTTTATGAGAAACATCATCTAAATGGATATTCTGGCTTCAGGTGTCTTGAACATCATCCCTCCATCAGCAGCAGTGTCCACAACAATATGTGTGGCCAGTTTGATACCTTAGTAGAATGTCTGGAGATGGATTCACATGTCTAGTCTGTCTTCTGATAACTTTCTCATTATTTCTTTGAATATTTCCCAAGCTTCCCATACATATTCTTTTTCAATCTGAGAAATGTTTTGAATTTTATTCTACAACTTCCAAGTCTAGATTGATGGGAATTATTTGTCTATAATATTTTTGGCTAGATCATCCCAAGTCATGATTGACCTATTATATTGACTCTTGAGCCAATCCTTGGCCTGATATCACAAGGATAAGGTAAAGATTCAAAGTCTAATAGAATCATATGATACTCCATGATTGCAAAATATATCGCATATTTCTCAGAATATAGATATGTGCTCATGAGGATCTTCACTTTAAAGTCCACTAAACTTTCCCATATTATGGATCATGCGAATGAGTCTATGTTTTATTTCAAAGGTATGGGATTTAACAGGAGGATGCAAATGCTTGGTGTAGAACCATGGATTGATGGAAAGCTATAGTCCATGATGGTTCCCTCTTGTTACACAGGGTTCTCTCTAGGAACTAACTATTGCATGTCATGAGGTTTTGGTGGGTTAGGTCCCACTAGATTGTTTTGGATGGCCATGTTTGACCAGGGACAAGCATAGGTATACCGTTTGATTTTAGGATAAAAGAATAACCTTTATTGTTCTTCAAGGCTCCTTGAATTAGTATAAGGGCCCCGATGCATGCACTATCTTGCAAGATCCATGATACAGTGGAATCTAAAAAAGAAGAAGATAAAAATGGGGTGAGGGAGAGGAAATACTAGGTATTTTCTGAGAGGTTTCTTATGTGACACACATCTTAATTACCTGACAAAAGTGCCAAAATTTGACTCACCTACACATTTCGTTAAATTCACATGGGATGCAGTTAGATTAGATTTTATTGTATCCCATACATCGTTGGATAATAGGATAGAGTATAGAGAATGTTCGGGGTCAATCCCATTAGGAATTGATATGAAAATGGTATGATTCAGCTTGAAACTATTTGATGTAGAGTCCTCATGAGTTGAATCAGTATGGGAAAACTATTTCTATAGAGTTGAGGGTTGACATTAGGAATAAGTAAGGGATCAGGATCAATTTTGGGGATCTATAGATAATATTATCTTAATTATAACTTGGTAGGATCCCAAGGTTAAGCCCATAGAGAAATAAGAGGTCACTAGTTGTCTATGGTCAAATCAACTAGTTCTACCTAAGAGGTAACTATTCATTGATATGTAAATAGTATCAACCTAGATGCATTAAGCTTAGCTTCAAAGGAATAAATAATTTTAGGGTATTGGTTATAACCTAACATACTCCAATATGAATAAAGTTCCTTTATTCGAAAGTCCCATGGTCAAGGATTTTCGAATGAATTGAATTGAAAAGGATCATTTATCCTAATTACTAATAACTAACATTACCAAGTTCAGAATTAAATATTTATTGAATTAAGATATACCTTCTCTCAATTCCTACCGTAGTTGGTTTAGGCACTAATGGTAGTCTAAAATGCTATTAAATAAACAATTTAAATCATTCTTAATATGCCATAAATAATTGATATTAATTTTTTTCAAACATGCAATGATTATATTGGAGAATTCAATTAAGAATTATAAAGTCAAAATCTAAGATAAAAAACAGTTAATCAAACTACCTACTTTAAATAGGAATTGTAATTTTTTCAGAGGTAAAAGAAGATTTTATTAATAAAAAGAAGGGGGGGGGGAGAAAGAGAGGATTACATGAGTCTAAAGTAGGGGATTCTACAGACATCCCTAGCATAGATGGGGATGAGATCAGAGGGGAGGTCATCCATCCAAAGAAGCTCATGGAAAACACCAATATTTTCAAGTGCGTCAGCAATACAGTTGGATTACCGATATATGTGTGTGGCGATTAAGTAGAGGCCAACCATAGAGTTCAAGCAATCTGTCCATCGGGATGTGAGAGGCCAAGCGAGCTGAGTGGTGCCGTTCCAGATTGCTTGGATGATTGTCATAGAATCACTCTCAATCCATATATTGTTCCAATTGTGCATTCTAGAAAAATATATGGTGTGTATAAAACTCATCATCTCAGCTTCAAGAGAAGTAGAGAGGCCACATGATCCATATAAACATCCAAAAACCTGGTCCATGTGATTTCTGAAAATATATCCATAACCTACTGGTCCCAGATTTCCTTTGGAAGTGCCATCCACATTTATTTTGATCCAACCTGGAGAAGGGGGGTCCAGAAAACTTCAATGGTATAATGGGGATGAGGATAATTCCCCTTGACCCCGACACGCCTGAGAATTTCAAAGTCTCTATCCGAAGAACTGCAAGTGTCTTTTTGGATTTAAGCCGCATCTTGAATGGCCATTAAAATTTTCATTTTACTTTCATTGATTTTGAAAGAGTTAGTACGAAAAATCAAATCATTTATGCCATACCAGATGACGTGAAAAAGTTCTACAACAGCTGTGACCCAAATGTTTTTTATTTGATTAGAGGTAGTCCACTCTGTGCATCTTTGAATCCACATGTTAATACTATCAAAAGAAATCCACCTGCAATCAAACATGTCATGAATATAGTGCCAAAGGGAAGAAGCAGTATCACATGAGAGAAAAACATGGTTAATGTCTTCCCTATTCTGATTGCACATACAACATTTTGAACAGAGGTAAATCCCGAATTTTTTCAAACAATTATCAGAGGGTATTTAATGATGAGAAATGTTCCAGATAAGAGTAAATCTAGAAGGTTTGATCCAGGAATTATTAAAGATAGAAACCAGGCTATGGTGGATATCAACATTATGGAAATGGTGTTTAAAAAAAGTTTGGGAGTTCAATACCCCATTATGAGTAGGTTCCCAAAGAATGCAATCCTTTGTGGAAGTATAGTGGTAATTGTCTACAATTTGGGTTATATTCTCAGGAAGGGAAATGTTTGATGAAGTATTGATAGATTCAATGGTATCTTAGAGATTCAGAGGGTCATAGTTATTTTATAACAGTGAGATCAAGGGAGAACCAGTCCAATTATCAAGCCAAAATTTTAGTTTAGATTCCTTGCTAGCCATCCATCTTGAATTGGTCATGATGGAGATAAAAGAGCTTTTGATGGAGGGCCATATAGATGATTTTAGAGAAAAAGAGTAATTTCTTTTGAGTTTTTCCTGGATGTTATCCCTTAGGAAATCCATAGAGGAAGAGGTATTATGAATGATATTCCAAGTAAGTCTGGCTTGAAGAGCCTCGTTGAATTTAGCAATGTGCTTGATGCCAATCCCCCCTTTGTCAACCGGTTTTCAACAAGTGGTCCAAGGGATGGTCACAATATTTCTCTCTGAAATGTTCCCAGTCCAAAAAAAGTTTTTAATAGCAGTATTAATTCGATTTAAAAAACTTTTTGGCCATTTATAAACCATCATAGAGTAGACTAGTTTCGAAACAATTGTAGATTTGACCAAACAGATCCTTCCAGCCATAGAAAGCTTCTTACCTTTCCATGAGGATAGGTGATAAATGGTATTATCCACAATGTGGGAGAAAAGATTGTCCTTAGGCCTACCTCAGAAAATAGGAACTTTTATGTACGTAAAGGGAATAGAGCCCTCTTTGATGCCTAGAATATTAGAAATGTAAGCTTTCCTGTCTATGGGGAACTCTTTGCTAAAAAGGATGGAGGATTTATTCTAGTTAATGTGCTGGCCAAAAATTTCTTGGTAGTGTAAAATAATATCTTTAAGATTAATAATATTACTTTTATCACCCTGAGTAAAAAGGATAATGTCATCTTCATAAAGGAGATGTGTGAGAGAATTTACATTCCTAGAGGCTATAATGGATTTAAGGGATCTTTTATTAGCCTCTAGGGATATGATCCTACTAAAATAGTCATCCTCAATGGAAAAAGAATCACAGAGGGAGGGTCCCCTTGCCTGACAGCTTAGGTGCACTTAATGTAACCTCTAGGAGAACCATTTAAAAGAATGGAAATGTGAACCGAGTTGAATAAAACCTTTATTCGATTTATAAAAATATTATTAAACCCGAAGTGTGAAAGAACTTTGTATATAAAGTTCCAATCAATGGTATCGAAGTCATTTCTTATATCCATCTTAATAGTTACATTTCCACCTATACTTTTTTTATTAAGAAGATTTGTGATTTCAGATGCAAGGCAAGTGCAGTCTTGTATAGATCTTCCTTTTGTGAAGCCAAATTGATTCCTGGAGATTATTTTATTACAGATCGAGTTCATTCTATTAGATATTAGTTTTGTGATGATTTTAAATAAATAGTTGATGAGAGAAATAAGTCTGAAGTTTTCAATCTCATCAGTATTTTCAAACTTGGGAATAAGCACGAGGAATTGAGAATTCAGACCGTGTGGAAGAATGCCTTTGGAGAAGAATGTTCTGACCAAACAAAAAACGTATTTCTGCAAGATATCCCAATGTTTTTTTATAGAATCCATTATTAAAACCGTCGGTTCTAAGAGCAGTATCTGGGTTAAGGCTGATAACTGTGTCTTTAATTTCATGGTCAAAGGGTATGCTGTTAAGCATAAAGTTTTCCTCCTCAGTAACAAGATTGGGGATGATATCAGGTCTTAAATAATTACCAATATTATCTCCATTTAAGATATCCTTGAATTGAGAGATAATGAAGTTGGATATGTCTTCCTAATTTTCCATAATTTTATTTCCCTTTCTAAGAAAGGCTAGGGGTCTATAGGATTTTTTGATCCTAAGAAGAGCATTATAGAATTTGGTGTTTCTATCCCCATCATTGAGCCAATTAGCTTTAAAAATTTGTTTATTAAGATTATATTTTAGATTGAGTAAGGAAATGAGCTTAGAAGATATGTTGATTTCATGTTGTGAGTTTTGATCAAAACTTGAAGAAGCGTTGTCAATTTGAAGTTGATTCAGTTCAGCATCTAGAAGATTGATGTTGTCATCTATTTTTGAAGAATTGGTTTTTCACCAGCTTTTGAGGGTTTGTTTTAAAATTTTAAGCTTCATCAGGAAAGAAAAGGAGTCAGTTTTTCCCAACATCTTTTCCCAAGTGTTCTGAATAACTTTAATGCATTCAGGATTAGAGGACCAAGCATTGTTATATTTGAAAGGGGCCCTTGTGATTATCTTATGGAAAGGGAAGGAGAGGAGAATGGGATGGTGATCGGAAGCAATTCTCACCAAAGTAATACTAGATATGTTATCCCATTTGTCAAGGGAAAGTGACTTGGATAGGGATATGTCTAGTTTTCTAGCAACACTTCTTTTGTAATGTGTTCTATACCATGTAAATTTAGAACCTAAAAGATTAACCTCTGCAAGGTTGTTCTGTTCAATACATGCCTTAAATTCCCGAGTGGAAATAGAGGTAGGGGCAGGTCCAAGTTTTTCACTGGATGATAAGATAGCATTGAAGTAACCTATGATAAACAACAGATGTCTAATATTGTCATTGATTTGTGAGATATCCTTCCAAAGTTATCTCCTCACATGATAGCTATTACAGGCATAGACAAATGTAGAAGAAACCTATGTGTTATCAAAGATAAAATTGCAAGTAATAGCTTGACTACAATAGAAATGTAGGGTAACATTCTGTAACGATAAATGATAAAGGATCCATAGAGATTCAATATGTGTGCCATTATTACAAGATCCAAGGAATGAGTACCCATAAGGGATTTGATGTGATCGAGAATTAAAGTTGATTTTGGGTTCAACAATGGTGATAATTTAAGGAGAGTGTGTGCTGATAAATCGTTTAAGAACATTTAGAGTGTCAAGGTTGGAAATGCCTTGACAATTCCAGAATAATATATTCATTTAGACTTTTTTGGGTGGGGATGTCCCCTCTCTTTTTGGAGGGCAAGGTCATAGACCTAGGAGCCATTCCAGATGGATGGTCTTTTTGAGAATTGTCATGCTTGGTATGCAGCGGGTTGCATGGGCAGTGTGGGGGTAGGGACATTTGGATCATTTGGATGTGTAGAAATGGTGTTGGTTGAATCTGTTTGTGTAGATAAGTCATTACTGTCCAGCTTTCCAAATGATTCTCTGATGGGAGCAGCCGATGTCGTCATCTGTTTCTTTAATTTAGCTTGCTCTGTAGAGGTTTGTAAGGTACTAGAATTATCAGCTTTCTGTCAACTAGTGTTGGGACATGGGGAGGATAGTAAATCTTCTTTATAATTAGGTTCTGCCACTATTTGTTTGACAGAAATTTTGGTATGTTACTGTATATCAGGGACCTTTTCTTTGCCATGTGTGTGAGTGAGATTGTTACCGATGATCATACCATCATAAGTGGCCGATGTAATGGGTCTGACATACATTGATGGACCTGTAGTTGTAGGGACAGTAGAGGTGTTGTCAAATGTAGAATTTCCAGGGTCAGTGTCCTCGAGTGGATGGGAGAGGATGTCAATGAAATCTTCTTCAATTTGCTTCTTAATAATTTGAAGTAGGGTTTCTAAATCCTGTTCATTAGCAAGGTCAGCCCTGGATTTATTTTGGATAGGTTCAAGGCAAGAAAAGGGGTTGTTTTTAGCAACCCATACTTCTTCTTTTTTCTTGGGTGGGTCAGATTTGGTGCCAAATTGATCCTTTCCTCTTCTATTTCTCAGGACTTCATTCCACACAAAGGTATTTGGTTGTGTAGGTTGGTTATGCACTCTCCTACATTGATATATAGAGTCACCCACTATCTTTCACAATTCACAATATTCCAGAAGTTGCTCATATTCAAATTTAACCATAGTTCTATAGTCTTGAGTAGGGAAAACCAGGGTTTTTGAGGTTGATGTACTAGGTTAATGTCAATTAACACCCTAGCATATATACCCAGGTCACCATTAAGCATTCTTTTATCGATTTGCAGCGGAGTGCCGATACAAACAACAATGTCATTAAGTATTTGAGGGTGCTAAAAAACCAATTTAAATCGAAGAACATAACCCATTCCTGATCATTGCTCTTCTTCTGTGAAATAGGATTAAAGGAAAAATCCCATTCGGATAGCCTTAAAAATCCCGGTTTAAGATTGAGATTTCCCATTTTCTAGGCCAAGTCAAGATCATATTGTGAAGAAAAAATTACTGGAAGAAGCCTTTTCCTAGTGGAACCAATTTCCATCTAGAAAAACCCCAGCAAGCAGATAATATAACTTTTAAATCCTCATAAGACCAAGGGGAGTCACCTTTTAAATATGCAATTTGGCCCGACATAGAGAACATACAAAGTTGTGTGTATTGTTGAACTGCTATTGGGTCCACTTAAACATGGAAGCTTCCATCATCTGTTTTTTTGGATTCTGTTCGAATTCAACGTAGGGGGTTTCAAGGAATCAGTACCTGTAAGCTCTTCAAGAAACGATATGCTTTTTTCCCTTCACATTTGTAGTTTTCTAGAGTTCATCGCCTTCCCAATGATTCGATTCAAAATTTTGAATCTCCTGGATGACATCGTAAGCCTCCATTGTAAGCGAAAGAGCAGAAAGGGTAAAGGATCATAGAAGAAATGATGATTTAGGGCTTGCGAATCGAGTTTTTGAGCCGTTGGGGGAGACCGCAGGCCGAGGGAATCGGGGGTTCATCGTGTCCCTCATATCCTATCCAGAATTTATAGGAATTATAATAAAATCAAGAAAAATATCACCAATAGTTGGTTCTCGAAATGATGATGAATGAGGATGGAGATGTTAAAAGGAATGAAGAACAACATTGAGAAAAACTCATGATGATTGAATTAAAGTAAAACAATAAGCATGAACTAAAAAATCTCAAGTTTTGGGTATAGGGAGTAGTAGGAAACAAGTGAGGAATGAATGAAAAAAAATTCAACTCTAGAACTTTGGAAATCTGATGCCCATATGCTGTATATATAGGCAAAATATTACACAATGTGTAATTGGGACTCATATCGTGTAATTCCAATCTACAATTTTCTCTATAGATTTTGAATCAAAGTGCATCTCACACGTATCTCCTCTGTTTTTTTGAAGAATTGACTCCTTCCACATCGTGTATCTGAGAATCACAATTTGTCCTTTCCTTAAATATTTATCTTTAGAGCGGGAATTGAATATAAAGGGACACAATGTGTATCTGAATTTCATGTTGTGTAATGGATTCTCCCCTTGTAGTTTTCATGACTTCTATTATGACTTGCTTCATGACCTGCAGCATGCAGTAAGACTCTATCACATGTCGGGTAAAGAGATTCCATGAAGTGTAATAGGTAATTTTTCTGTTTTCTTCATTTTCTCCATTTAAACATTGGTAGCCTCATTCCTTAAAAAATTAACACATTCCAAGATCATTATTATTTAAATCATTGAAAATATTTAACTAAATAATAGAAAAATTATATTTGATTTCATCTTATCAAAAGGGTATTTTATGCAATATTGTTTTTAATGACCTTTTTATGTTATTTAAATTTAGAAATGAAAAACCCATTTATTTTATTTATACTCCACTGGGGATATTTTGTAATTATCCATCTCTATTTTTTCTCTTGATATATTTTCATTATTTTAAATAGAGTGTAATGGAACAGTTTTCTCTTCCGTGGGTAAATCCGGATACGAAATAACTATGGTTATTATTATGTTGAAAAATTAAATAATTCACATTATATGATTATGTTATAGTTCTTCGAATTTTTTATGATGATGAGTGATATTTATAAACTCATGATGATAGGTGAGCCCAATATAGCTCTGTAAATCATTCGATAATGATGACTGAGTTGATTAAATATAAGTATCTCCAAAGAGATGATAGAGTTAATTGATTAATAGGTTACTCATATGATATTATGGGTATTAACCTGGTAAGGTTATCCTATCGATAGGTGTTCTTGTAAGGGTTCTATAAAGATAATGTTCCATTATACTAATAAATTTTATTTATGATTTCTATGGGTATTTAATGATTACATTGATTAGGATTGACATCACATGGATCATGATTATTGATTCCTATGACTTGTGACATTATGAAATGTCACATATCTAATGTTCCAGGTTTTGATTTGTATATGTTATTATCATGAAACTCTGATATGATATCAAACTCATATGATCATTTTTTTTCAATAATTCTATTGAATTATTAATGTTTATGTTTAACCTAACTATGTGTTTTAGCTCACCATTATTATAATTCCTTTTCCTAGGTTATAAAAAATGATGTTAAATTATTTGGAATTGAAATATTTCATGTGTGGATAAGTTTTAAGAGTTATATTAAAGAATTAATTTGGAATATGAAAAGTTGTATATAATTGGGAAAAAGGATCACATAAAGATATGGGTTTTGTTATGTAATATTTTGAAATAATTCTCTAAATCTATAGATATAAATGGTGCTTTGGTAGGTTAGTGATCTGATATTTCTTTATGATGTTGTATGTTTTAGATGAATGAAATTAGGTAACATTTATTAGTATTAAAGATAGAAATATAATGATGATGCTTTTGATCTGAATCCAGAAGTGTGGGTTCAGGGAATTTATAAAAAAAATTTATAGATTATATTTTCATTTTTTCTAAAATGTTAGGGCCGAAGCCTCAATTTATTATTTAAAGAAAATATCTCTGTAGACTCAGTAGAGGGAGACCCATTACATAGCTCAAATGCCCAAGGCCAAGTGGCCTAAATACAAGGCTTGAAAGCCCATTTTTTTGCCCAAAGGACCCCTTAGTGAATAGTACTGCTACAGTACCCACACTGCTACAGTACCTGCTACAGTACAACCACCGCTACAGTACTTTCTACAGTCCCTCTGTAGCTACCGTGCCGCCACTGCAATAGTCCTACTACAGCACCTGCTACAGTACCAATGGGAATTCACCCCTACCCGGATTTGATCCTGGGTCTTTTGGATGCCATGCAGGAGCCTCTACCACTAGGGTAAATGCTCATTGGAATTTATAAATTATATTTTCTTTGTTCTATATATTCAATAGTATGTGGTATATAGAATACAAATCTAAAATGAACTACACTATACTATAAAAATATTAATATCTAAATATGACCATTATAAACATTAAATTAGGTTGGTGGGAATAGATATTAATAACCTTAGTAGAAAATATATGAATATTTTTTCTCCTTATATAAATAATAAATCATTCATGTATTATCAATTTACTGGAAATGAAGATAAAATCTGTTGAATGTAAATGAGATATTTTTTCAAAAACTAGTTTTATATGTCCAATTTATTTTTAACATATTAGACTAAAGTTATCACTAATGATAAATGATTCAAATTAAATTATTAAATTTTATGTAAAATTTAATTAATTATAATTCATTTAATTATGTTTATTAGACTTTCAATGAGAATAAAGTCATTTTATGCTTCAAAAATACATTTTCTTCGAAAAAAATGTTTTTATTGATTTTCATCCATATATATTATACATAAATTATTAACCATTTATAAAGTTTAATTGGAAAAATTAATATCATTTTATAAATTATTATATAATAATAGTCTTAGTTTTAATTAATTTTATTTTACTAGAAGGTCTAATTTTTTAGTGAGTAGTGAAAAATGCCAATTTGTGAAAAATTATTATTTATTTCCTATAAATATGTTAATTTGAAAGTCACATTATGTTTTGGATTTTGTATTATATTAAAATAATTAAAAAAATAAAATAAATTTAATTTATTGAAAAATAATTCGACTCACATTTATTTTTGGTATAAACTAATTTTTAGGCTCTAAAATCCATTTTCCAAAAACTTATATTTCATTATGTTTAAAAAAAAATAAATGTTATGTATAAGATATTTATAAATTAAATATTAAAAAATGTATTCCATGTTTTAAATTCGGATGTTAAATTTTTTAAATATTATACTTCTATTTTTGATTAGTGTGTATAGTATCCTCTGTAAAAATGTTATCACCACAGTAAGGGTAACAAAGTTAAAACATGGTTAAAACTATGATATAAGACCTAAAAATATCATGAAAACATATATTTCTCTTAATGGATGAGTATTTAGACTATAACCATATGATATTCCAAAATTTGTAAATTTTGTTCCATATTCATTTGATTATAACATTTATATTATTTTAAGTAAATGATAATTACAAAAATGACACTCTCCCGATTTTAATTTCACTTATATGTTGAAATTTGGATAATAATTTGTTATTAAATAATATAAAAGTATATTATTAACATAAATAAGTTATTTAGTTGATTTAAATTTATTTTTTAATTTTTAGTGATGGCTTAATTATCTTAAACGCTCATGCAATGCTCATACATTGCTTGTTAAAGCAACAGAAAAATCAAGGTAAATTACTTTTTTATAATAAAATAAAATTAATATGTCTTTTATTAAATGGTATATTCCAAGAATTTAATTGGTAATGATTATATATATTTAATTTTAAATGTTTTCATTTTCGAAATCCTTTTTGGTCTTGATGTCATTGATGTCGAATTATATGAATAGTACAAAAAATAAATTTAATGATATTTTATGATAAAAAATATGTAATTAAAAGATATTGAAATAAAAAATATTGAAATAAGACATTTTTAATGGGAAAAGTTATGAAATTTTATTTATGGACTATTTTTACTCCTTAAAAATTGAATAATGTGTTTCAACGGTTAAAGTCAGAAATTATTATCCAGGGGGTCAAACCAAAATATAATATTTAAAATGAAACATAAACATGTATAAATTTTATATGTTAAAGGTATTAATACCTTATCATGTACTACCTTAAAAATTATTTCAATTTCATTCCACTCTAAAAGGTTATGAAATTTATTATATTTTTTTGTTCATAACAGTTAACATTGTGGAACTCCCCTTAATTATAAAAGGGTGCCCCCTATCCTCTCATCCATTCATATTTTGACATAATTTAATCAACCAAAATATATAAAAACCCATTAATATAAATCTTTATAATGACATAGAGTCTATGGTCTCACCAAAAGACCATCTTAAAAGGATTTATGTGTATGCCAAAGGAGGATTTCTAAAGAAAAGGTATAACTCTAAAATGAGTTCTGTCGTTTTATGTCTTATTATACCTCCTTAAATTAATTAATAAACTTTTTGATATAATATCATCACTATTTAAACAAATCTTATATGTTTAATTCTATTTTATAACCGTTTGTCATGTCTATCTCCATCCTATAGTAAATGAAAACATAACTCATGTGTACGTGTGGATCACCACCTCCATGAAGCAATGCGTTTCATTTTTATTCACCACCTAATAAGGTTGGTTATTATGATGGATTTAATAAATAAATTTGATAATAATTAAATTATTATTATTCCATAAAAATAATATATTACTTACCTTCTTACCCTTCCACCTGTTAAAAAACGATAATGACGCTCGTGCATACGTGTGGACTGCCACCTCCATTGAAGTGACATGATTAAATTTTCTTGTTTGTATTTATTGGATGATTATAAAATTTTATTTAATGAAAAGGAATGATAATTATTTTCTGATTAATATTATTTAGGTGATGGAACCTTGAATCATTTTACCATGATCAACCTACCAAAGTATTTTAGCGATTATGAACCGAATGTCTTCAAACACTATGACATGAACTCAACTGATTTTATAACTATAGAATGAACGGTAATAAAAAAATAGATAGTAATGTGGATGTAAACCTTTATATGTTTATTAAGTAATTATTAATTTTATATAAGTTTACTATATAGGAAATAAGGTATGTATATTATGAGTGAGACTCCAAGTAAGGTGTTTCTTAACTCAATTTCTTTCATTGGGTTATATCGCTTAATTATTGATTTTGAAATACCATGATTATGTGTGAAATGGTCTCTGATTGTTTAATTATTTTAGAGTTGTTTTATTTGGATTCACATTATTTACACATAATTTCTTCATTTATTAAATCTCACTTCAATGTTACAATCTTTGTAAGGAATTTTCATCACAATTCCAATCCATTAAGACTTATGTTATATTATGCATATAATTTATTTTATATGATTTATATACATAACCATTAACATATAATATCATGAATTGGTCTTTATTCATGGAATTTAAATTTACAATCCACATTTTCTATTTTAGGAGGTTTGATTCCAAATTTATTAAAGCAACATGTTTATTACCTTTAAAATTTTATTTTAATGTTTTCCAGTAAATATTTTTCTTTACCTTTTTCATGATCATCATATTTTTTAAGACATTTAATATTTATTCTTGAAATATTGATAAATATAATTTTATAATAATTTATACTTTTTTAGAGATGATTTAAAGGAATATTTACAAATTTCTTTTCTTTAACTCACTTTTGAATTTTTACAAAAGAGTGAAAGCAATGCTCTATTTGAACTTATATAGAATTGATTTACTTTAAAGATGTTAGGAAAATTAATTTATTTTAATCTTCATTTATATTTTTAAATATTAATTTTTAAATAAATTTATTTTTTCAATATTTTATAAATTATTATTTAAAATGTTATCAAAAGAAAAGGATATTTTTCTCATTTTTTCAAAGAATATATATAATGTTATTTTAAATGTATTTTCATCTATGTTAATATATTTTCATGAATATTATGATTTAATGGGTATATAATATAATGATCCAATCCATCATATTACAATGTATGTCTTATGATCATGTTGTTCAATTTTAAAATGGGGAAAAATACCTGACATTCTATAAGCTAGTTTTCAAATATGGATGTTAATGTTGATAATGTATTGTATTGACTATCGACCCCTTCCATATGATAAAAATGTTAGACTTAGTATGTAATGTTACGGTCCCATTTTATACCCTCAATTCATCATTTGGACTCATGGGACAAACTACCCTGTGTATTTTGTGTACGTATATCGAGTTATTTTTTATGTCATGGCATGATTCCTTGATAGAATGTTTACAATGTCTTGGAATAAGGTCTTGAAGGTATGATTATGATATATGGAATTATTAATTCCATAATCATGAAATAAATATTTATTATCCATGATATTGTATATATTTTGGTCCATGTATATATTCCCCTTTTATGATATTACTAATATGGAGTATTTTATTATTGTTTTTCTCTACCATATTATTTATTGTGATTTTATTCTCGGGTAGATTATATTGTATGCTATCCCTTTTAGAAATATGATCTCATAATTTATTATGTTTTTTACAGACTTAATATACTATTTAAATTATTCATTATGTTCAATAGAATCAAAAAGGTCCAAAAAACACAAATATAATCCCCCTAGCCCAACATAAAAAACATGAAGTTACGGTGTCCAATAATAGAGAAGGCCCAAGGTGCCTTCCAAGAATAGATGATCCAATTTTCCAAGAAGAAATATGAGGCCTGGAAAAATATGAAATTATCATATGAATGTATCTTTGAAGACAAATAGTATGCCACCATGTTCCCATGACCCCATCTATGAAAAAGCTTACCTAGATCCGTCATAACTGACCTACATTTGTCGATAACATATTCAATAGTCTATTTAGTAAGACCGTGACATAGAATATCATTGAACACCATAAGTGAATATTTCTTGATGACCTTGAGAGTGAGTTTCATTCCCCTGTATAAAATGAGAGCATTGAGAAAAGTCACGGCTTCCACTAATAGTGAATCACTAGGACCCAAATGCAATGAGAAGGGGTGAATGACAGAACCCCATGGATTTCTAATAATTCCCCTTCTATGTATGTAACCTAAAATACACAAGACATATGTATTCATATTCAAAAACTAGTGATTCAGATTCCAACAGATCCATCTACTAATTTTGATAGATCTTGCAATGTTGGAATCTGGGTAGGCCTTAAATAATAACCACCAAGATGGAGCATTAGAGCTATCCTTACATAACCTGACAAGGTCAATTAAAGTAATCTTAGTGTTATGAATAATTCCAACACATGACCACACACTATATTTGTGTCTAGATTGATTCCTTTTCTTACATAATCACCATCATCCTATTGCCAGAATGATGGTCAAAGCCTTAAATTTTTATTTTTGGTGAGCTCCTTGAAACCAGAGATTCCAAAATGACGCATTAGGAGATCATTCTAAGGGAACATAAATGAAACACCCAAACCAACACCACATATTATTGGCCCATTCTACATAAAATAAGAGATGATCCATAGTTTCAATTTGTGGGACCTTATAAGGAAAACACCTCAAATCCCTGATAATTCTCAGATTCATAATATTATAGTCAGTAGGTAAAGCATAATTCTAAATGTTCCAAAGAAAAAATGTTGGACATGGTTGGGATACCATCACACCAAATTATTTCATACAAATTTTAATAGTTAATGGGAATCATTTGAGATCTCTGATAATCATTGGGGGACAAATTCTCGAGGGTGAGCCGAAGAAAACACAACGACCCAGATTCAAATTCACCATAATACTCTCCAAGCTTAGTTTCTACCTTCCACCCAGAACTGCACTGTTAAACCATGAGTAGTCACTGGCCTACCTGAAAGATATATTAGAAACAGAATAGCCTAAAACTCATATAGTTGCTCCACTAGAAACTTATATCCTATTTACCAATCATCCACCGAGACATCTGAATCAAGTTAGGCAAGATGGGTTTGATAAGATACCAAATGTTAGATCCTCTAATTCTCTGAGCTGATATCAAAACATTTTATTTTTTTCAATATAAATATACCCCCAAAGAATTATTCCTTCAATAAATTCCCATGAAACATTAGTATGAAGGCCCTATAGAGCCCCAACAATGCTTCTGATATTAACACCGCCTTTAGATAAATGTTTTTCCAACCAGCTCTACCTCACCGAAGGGTAATTTCCATTAGATTTTGAATCCCAGATAAATGAGGCCATTATTTTTCTACAATTGGAAATCACACCTTTAGGAACCACCAGGGTTGAGAACACATGCATAGGAATTGATGAAAATACGTTTTTAACCAATGTAATCCTACCTCCAAAGGATAATAAATGTTTCTTCTAATTCTAAATTCTACATGAAATACAAAAAAAATAATATTTTATCAATATGGTGGATTTTGTGGCTCATCAGTGATATCGGAGAAACCCTGTAAACCAAGGGAAGTGTCCCCTTGACATGTTGATAATTTTCTTTATATCACTAGCATGCCTTATCGAGCAACTATTTGAAAGATAAAACCTGCCCTTTTCTCTATTAACTACTTTACCAATCCACTTGAAGTATTATTCCAACACATCATTAATACCTTGAATGGATCTATTTATACCATACAAAAGCACATATAGTGTCATCAGAAAACATGATATGTGAATGAGAAGAAGAATTGAACATGGAATGATATCGAATCACCCTTCTCTAGACAATATAGTGGTTTAAAAGGAAAATCAAGATGTTTTTTTCAAGGATAATGATTTTAGGGGACATAGGATCTCCTTGTCTTAAACTATTTATTTCCTTGAAGAAACCATATTGTTTTCAGCTGAATGTAATTTGTAGACACAAGGTGCTAAAACACCTGAATAAAAGGTCAACAAACCACGCAGAAAAAACCATATGGTTCAAAACTCTAAGGAAAAACCTCCATTTGATTCTGTCATAAGCCTTGTTTATATCAATTTAAATATCAACATTGGAAGCAAAAAACATCAGAAGGATATCCACTATAGACTCCCAAGAGGGGATGATAACTCCTTGAAAGGAACGACCTCTCACAAATTTGAACAGTTCTTTCGAAACCCAATGGGGAATATGCAATGAGAGTCATCTATTAAGAATGTTTTCAAGAACCTTACATGAAATGTTGCATAGAATGATAGGCCTATAATGATGAAGAGATTTTGGGTCCTTGATTTTGGGAACCATAATCAGTATTGAAGCACACACAACCCACAGAAGATGAACACCATTAAATAAATTTGTGAAATCACTTTCCAAATCACTTCTAATAACATCCCAGGAATCTCTATAGAACGAACCAGGGAACTCGTCCGAATCTGGTGCATTATCTAGGTCTAAAGACCAAACAGATTCATGAATTTTCTTGTCCTAGAGGATTTTCACAAAACCCTCATTACCAACCAAAGAAAACAATTTAGAAATTTCTTCAAATATATCATAGTGATCCATCAAGTACCCATGGTTCCCATTGTTGGAAGCTCCTCCTAAGAGAGAACGGAAGTGATCAAGGGACATACCACATAAAATGTCACCGTCGTCTATGAAAGAACCATCCAAAAGAAAAAGGTTAGGTCTAGATAATAGTATTATCCCCATAATACAATCATGGAAATATTTAGTATTATGCTCACTTTCACAAATCCATTTTGATCAGGGATACTCATACGCCTGACTTTTTGGTTTTAGAAGGGAGTCATCCAGAGATCTCTTACGGTTAGAGGATTTCAAAGACACTTTCATTCCATTCCTCTTCGATAATATCTTTAATAATATAAATTTACCTACTAATATGCTCAAAATATGATACTTGAGTGAAGAAGATCATGTTCTAAGCCTTCAGATCATCCAAAAAACTTCAATGTATTTTTGAAGGACTAACCAAGACGGACCTTGAGTTGGTCTAATCCATGATTCTACTTCCTGGAGATGGAAGTATAGATGTTCTATCCAAATATGGGAAAAGACGAGTCTCACACCACCTGTATGACTATTCTGTAGAGATATAAGAGGAGCAGAATGATCAGAAATCCACCTCACCAGGTACGAAACCTTGATGCTGGCATAGAAGAAGATAACTTGATCATTCGCCAAATATCTATCAAGATGATACCATGTATGAAGAGCTCCCCTCTGATTGTTAAAAGTGAAATGACTACCCACAAAACATGTATATGAAAAACCATTTCTGTCCATAAAAGACACAAAATTCTACCTATCCCATTGATTAAAGGTACCACTTCTCTTATTTTCACTTCGATCCGCAATAACATTGAATTCCCCTTCGATCAACAATGGGACACCCCCTACATCAAACTCATTGAGTTCTTGCTAGAGGAATTCATGTTCTTACACCTCACAATTAGCATAAATAAAAGATAAAAAAAGAGAATTATAACACAAAAGGCCCCAATAGATTCTCCAATCCCGAACAAAAATGACAGGTTCCGAAAGGGAAGTGGGAGTCTAGGCAAAGACACGCACACTGTCGCACTATAAGGATCACAACCAGAATGCACCTCCATATCTCAGAGAAAAAGGTGAAACAACCATTTAACCACTGATCTATGACTAAAACACCATGCGTTCATGAAGTCGGAATGAGAAGCCATCACTATAGAAAATGCTTTCTGATTAATCCCCAAAACCTTCACCAGAGACTGAAGGCAATATAACTGCACAAAGCTCTGAAACACCTCCAAAATAAGATTATCCAAGCCAAAACATACAACAAGGTTCCATTTTAAAAGGCCAGATGCCTCCATAAATGAGGAAGTAGGAACCGATAAACCTGTAATGACACCTTCAAAAGTAGTCACTGGATTGTAAGAATCCTCTTGAAAAAATATGGTCTGAGATTCAACCGACCCACATAGGTCCTCTTTGAATGAAAAGGTCGTCGATGAACCCACTCCTCCACACCCGGAAGGAGGAAAATCATCATTACCTAGGACCTACTACAGAGGGTAATGAGAATGGTGACTCAGAGTTGGCGGAGATAGTTATAAAGCTGGTTATATGGAAGGTTTAAGTTACATGGAGTTATTGTTTATATCAGATCAAAGGTTAATAAACCATTAGAGGATAAGATGATTAGATGAGGATATTTTAAGAGTTATAGTCACCATGATGCGTTAATAAATTAAATTATGTTCATTAATATAAATGCATTTATACCCATTTGATGTTTTTTGTAGTGGGAGCTTAATACGATTGAGGATATATGGAGACTCATTTGTGGGAATGAAACCATTTGGTTTTGTATGTGTTTTAATAAAATGGTTATGTGGGGAATAATGATTTTTTTCCTGAAAAAATTTATTTTCAACCTTTTGGATTATTATTATTTTTAAGGTTAACAATAATTATTATGAATAATTATTACATTTTGGGAACATGTGTTTTATCATATAGATGACCAAGGGACTGAAAAATTATTCGATGAATAATTTATTAATGCTATATTCAAATATGATCACTATATTGGGAATAATATATAATTAAGTTTAAATTAAATATTTTGGGCTAAGATTGCATTTTACTTGAAGAATAATGGTTAAGATATATTTTGGAAGAATGTATGACTTTATTGTGGTTTTCTAGTGGTTTGGTTTATTTGTAGAAAATATGAGCATAATTTTATGATTTTATGATTAGGGCGTATACATTTTTTATATGTGACTTTATGATTGATTAATTTTGTATTTATTTTACTTTTAATTTAATCTTAGAAGAATACGTGATCAAATCTTACTGATTTCTAGGTTTCTAACTTGGTGAGGATTGTTTTGAAGAGTTTTATTTTTAGTTACTTATGGAATGATTTAAGTTGAATTTTAGAAGTTATTGTAGAGGATTTGGGGATTAATGTGATATTTATTCATATAATAGATTATTCATATTCATTATTTTCTTAATTCATGTAGACTATTTTTTTGTGATAGAAATATGAGAAATAATTTATCATTAATTTATTTTGATCTTATGATATACTAATTGTTAATTTTAATGCTTCAAGAATGATAAATTTATCACATAGAATACGAGATGAAATAGATGTATAAAAACGTCTAGAAGCATAAAAAATTAATAAATTTTTCTTATGTAATTGAAGAAATTAATAAAAATATTTTCATGGGTTCTCAATCTTAATGGTAAAAGAATCCCTCAGGTCTAAGAATATGGTCATGAAATAAAAATGAAATCCTTTTACCATCATTTCCACTGAATTAATGGTCTTCCTTATTCCTTATTGATTAATGGTTTTTTATTGTATTTTTTATGATCATTTTCTCTATAACTCTCTATTATTCCATTGATGTACTCCCCCCAATGTCCATATATTAACTTCCCACCAAATTAATTCTTATCTAGGAACCCGATTACATATTATTCCATGAGACCTTCATAATTCCATTTTCTTCATTTATAAATCATATTTTATTATAAATTTTTATGATGTTTGTTTTCAACAAAAGTTTTTTTAAATTTGCAATCCATTTTTTTTCAGTCATGATCATTTTTTATATATTTAAATCCCTGAAATTAATTTTAATAAAATGTTTTAAAAAATTTATTTACCAAACATGAGATAAAATTATGGTCAATAATTTATATGGGGGGGGGGGGGGGTAGATTCTAACACCCTAATACTTTTGAATTTTATTAACTAATATATTCGATATTGTTTTATATGAAACACTGAGCTTAAGAAAATCATGATATACAATAGAAATATTATTATTCAAATATGTGTGTCATAACCTAGCTATTTATTTGATGGGTATCAATATGAAAAACAGAATTATGAAATAAATTTTATTTTTTTACATTATAAAATGAATATTCAATCATAAATATATTATAATTTATTTGAAAATTAAGATAAAATCTATTGGTTGTAAAATAGATATTTTTCATAAATCTATATTAATATGTGCAATGTATTTTTTTAATAATAGATTAAATTAATAACTATTGAAAAGTGATTCTATTAAAATATGTAGATTATAAATATCCAATTAATGAAATAAACATTCATTTAATTATATCTATTTTAAAACTAATGAGAATAAAGTCAATTTATGCTTCCAAAATACAATTTCTTCAAACATTTTATTTATTATAAAAAAATATTATAAATAATTTAATCCAATAATATAAATTTGATATGAAAAATGAATAGTATTTTATAAATGATAATTTAATGATAGTCTTGGAAATAATGTTTAGATTTTTTTTGAAAGGATTCATTTTTGAGTGAATAGTGAAAGATGTGGATTTTTTGTAAAGCTGTTATTTTTTTCATTAAACCAAGTAATTTAAAATCACCATTATGTCTTGGATTTTTACATTAATTAAAAATATTCCTATTTAATTATAATTAATATAATCATTTAGGAAATAATTAGAATAATATTTAATTTTATTATAAACTTATTTTTAAGCTTGAAAAGTCATTTTTTCTGAAAAATGTTTGTTTGTTGCATTTTACGCATTTATATTGATTTTTTTCAAATTTTATAAATTTAATATTGAAATATGGATTCTGTATTTTTAATTAAGGGTTTTTGATTTCGATTATGGGTTTCTTTTATTTTTTATCATTATAATTAGTAAACTTGTTAAAAATTTTGTTAACACGATATTTGTAAAACATGAAAAACCTGATTAAAATAATGATATAATCCTAAAAAATTACACAACACTTATATTTATTTTATTATATGAGATATTTTCTAACATAATCATATGAGATTCCAAAATATGGAAATTTCATACCACATTTCTTTAATTATATCTTTTATAATATTTCAAGTAAATGATAATTACAAAAAAATATCACACTCTTACTTTTAATTTCTCTTATATGTTTTCATTGGGGTGAAAATTTGTTCTGAATGAATATAAATCATTATTTTCAACATAATTAAGTAATAATATATATTAATTTTTCAATTTTTGGTGATGGTATAAAAAATTATGCAACATTAATATAGAAATTTTGATAGTAGAAGACTAATAAAGGTAAATGAATTTAGAAACAATAAAATTAATATTTTTTAAAATTAATTGTCAAACCCTAACCTTGGAATTTAAATTAAATTAATTGATTAATTATTTTTTTATCCTTTCTTTTTTGTTTTGGAAGTTTTTGGGTCGAATTTTAAATTTTTTGGTTGCTTTTTAGTTGTTGCATGGCTTGGCCGCATAATTAGTAGTAATCGTGCAATGCGCATGTGGGTGCCTAGGTGGGTCAATGGTGTGGCACACAACTTACGCATGGTCCATTAAACTATGCGACAAGTGTGCATTTGGGATCTATAGGTTTACAGTACTCAGTCACATGGATTGATCATAGTTTTCTAAATCATGCTTCTACCTATAGGTAACCATGTGAGGGTATCTGGCCTACGCAGTGTCCAACACATGATTAGCGCACGGTTTGGAAAATTGTGTGCAAACTATGTATGTTTCCATGAACATTAAAATTGAGTTTTTATTTTATTTTTTATTTTATTTTCAAATTTATTTATTTTATCTTCATCTATATTCTTCCCCCATGTATGTCACACGATGTGTGCCTCCCTTCCCTCAATGGCATGCAAACCCCTTTCTCGAACTCTCTCCTCAATTAGAATTTCCACCGTTTTTCTCTGTGGTTTCTCTTTGATCCTTCAAGGTATGGTCTTTTGTTCTTATTACTCTCATTTTTATATTCCTATTTCCTTATCAACATCGTCCGGTGAGGTGTGGCTGAACCATATGGATTGATGCTA
The DNA here is from genome assembly GCA_963277665.1 of Viscum album. Lineage (NCBI taxonomy): Eukaryota > Viridiplantae > Streptophyta > Magnoliopsida > Santalales > Viscaceae > Viscum > Viscum album. The sequence continues at coordinate 17,674,092 of OY728159.1, read as the reverse complement.
ATTCTGATTACAGTTTTCCTTCGATGTTAGGGTATGCTAAGGGTCTCTTAGGACCCCTTCGTGGATATTCCAGCATCCTCCACTGAAGGAGAAGAAGGTTAGTTTGATTTTTCTTGTTACCACCATCCGAGGTATGGTTTTTCTTCACAATTTTTATCATGTTTCTATTGGGTCCCTTCGGTGATTTAGGGTTCTTAGAAATTGTTTGCAGTGTATTTGGTGGATCCTTTAAGGGTTTAAATTCCATAAATAAGTACATATGAATATATATATCTACCTTATAAATATTACCCCATGGGGAGGGGAATATGTACATTTTATTAAGGGGTATAGATATATAGAAATTTATGTGCACGTATGTATGTGGAGATCTTCATCAAAAGCTTCAAGTGCTGAAGTGATCCAACTTGATCCTCTTCTATTTGAGGTAGGTTCTCTATTGACACACCTTTTATTTGAATTCCGTGATTTCATAGCATTCTGAAATTGGGTTTTTATATTTATTTGGTATATATATATGTTTCTTAAAATTTATTTCACCCCTCGTAATTGGTCTCTAATTAATTTATATATCTTTTCTAATCCTGTTTGCATGTTTTATTTTAAATCTGAAGTATCCTATGTGTTTAGAATAGTTTTATAAAATATTCCTAGCTGGTGAAGTGTGTTTCTTGGAACCAAAAATAATTTGTTAAATCTTTTATCTAAAACCTATCTTTTTTGGAACCAAGAAGTTTAGTTTGAAAATTAAATGACATATAGGCCCATTTGGAACCTTTTTAGTATGTTGTATGTTTTTATCTTTGATTTGGAACTGACCTTTAAAAGTGAATTTGGTTTGGAAAATGAAATTTCCTCATTGGTACCTTGATATGTTTTGGATAATGGTTTGAAACTTAGGTGATGTAGAGGCTTGTTTGGTTCCTTATAATAATTGTTTGTAATTTTTTTTACTTGATATGTTGTGTAGACCCTTTTGGAACGATTTTGGAATGTCATATGTTTTCGACTTTGTTTTCTGAATGGGTTGTAAATTGATTTGGATTTTAAAAGTTTAGGACTGGTAGGTAATTAATAGGGATTTTTAAATAAATGATCTGTTTATAGGAGTTATGATTCTTGGATTATTTCTTGAGACCACTCGAAATTTGGATGAGATCTTCTCTAGAGGTTCATTCACAAGGGTTAAAGCATGAGAACACTATTGGTTGAGGTTACTATACCATGTTTTTCAAAGTTTTATTATTATTATTATTATTATCATGGTATTTTTGAGTGTCATCTAGAGGGTTGATTGACATTTACCTATCAAACCTGAATAGATGGGTTGATACACTTGTGGAAATCCCACCTATACAAATGCATTTCATCCAATGGATTAAAAAAATATTTGGAAAATGATACTATACCAATGGTTATAGAGAAACGTTGGTATAATCCTTTCATGAGTTGATTTTACAAATGGTTTCATCAAACAGTTGGGATACAGTAGTCTGAGGGTAGGTTTTGTGAACGGTTTAATGAAATAATTGTCATAGATTCAGTTTTCCCAATGGTTGTTGTAAACCGTTGGGATAGAAAATCCCCAAATAAAGCATGGACAACATTCCTCTAGAACCAATGTCGAACATTTTCCCCTAAACAAGAGCTTGACGTGAGCCCTACTTCCCAACCTCCTCTTGAGGGTGGAAACTCTACTTTTCAACCATCCATTTATCTTTGATTCAAGTAAATGTTTTTCTTTCACTTTTAATTGGAACATCAGCCTTCATTTATTATAGATTTTTCATTCGATTTCACTTCAATGTACTATGTATTATGATCCCCTTAAGATCAAAAGCCATATATCATTTTAGGTTGTGGTTTTGTTGTGATTTATCTTTATAGAATAATTTTGATTGATATTTAAGAGGTCAATATGATCCTGATTTATTTTATCCTTGGTATATTTTAAATTTTTGATTATTGACATGATTTTATTGGTTAGACAAAAAAACAATTATATAATTTTTTATCTTAACACTACTCGAAATTTTCCCTATACCCACCGTTCGAAACCATGGGTATATCCCTTAAAACTGTGGGTATAGGCTATACGCAGGGTTTCCGGGAACTGTGGGCTACTGAGGCATCAGTATAAACCCTGAACTATACCCACAATTTAGGAAACAGTGGGTATATGTTTAGTACACCATGTAACTCACCATTAAACCATGTCATTGACCTATACCCATGGTTTTAAAACAATGGGTATTGCATTGATAAAAAAAATGTGGCCACATGATTCGATCCATGGACTGATCCTTTATTCCTCCCAAACCTAACCACTAGCCCATGTGTATTATTGGTATATAAATATATATTTAGGTATATATATTTATATAAACCGTGGATATATGTAGAAAACTATGGGAATATGTAACACCTCAATATTTCATAGTACATTATATCATTAAAGTAATTCAATATCTTGCGCTACATGCAACACCGAGTTCGAGCGCACCACAACTTACCAAACTAGCCGTTCAAAAAGCAGTTATGAATAGTATTAACTAAATTTTGAATCTTATATACTCTATATAATTTTATCATCCATATTATGTGTTTCTTAGACATAATATAAGAAAATTTCATTTATTTGCAGATAAAAGAATTATTATTCAAAAAATTCAATTTTACCGCCTATTGATGGTGAACCCTTTTTAAAACCATTATTTGACCCCTCTATATATTCGATTTAATTAAATTTAAATCTTATTTAGAATTAGGACATAAAAATTTAGTCTGGATAAATTCTTGGTACTTTTCTGATAACTTTCACATTTTGACGAATAATGAAAAATACAATGTTTTAATTGAAAACAACTTTTTTAATCAAAATAATTTATAGTGTTAAATTATAAATTTGAAAGGTTTTGAAGTATAATTAGATTATATTTTTATCATTTAATAAAATTTAGGTCATTATAAGTAATCTCACATTTAAATTGAACATAAACACATGTTAATCTTTTGATAGTTTTTACTTTTTTAAAAAAACCCACTTTTTGGTTTTGACAACAGGAATTAATTTTAAATTGATAGATAAAACTTATATGTTTTGAATTTAGTAAAACAGAATTCACTTTTTAATCTGGAATATCAAAATTATCTTAGAGATAATTTTTGGTATATTTCTGAAAACATTCAATTTTTGATGAATAGTGAAAAACATTGCGTTATTGTTTAAAATCGACTTTTTTATTTAAATATTTATTTATTTTATTGAAATTTATTTTAAGTCAAAATAGATATATAATACCTATATATGTTTTATTTAATTAATTGGAGTCATTTTATAATAAAATTAGATGTATAAAGTTTTATAGAACTTTTTATCGTCTTTTACACACATTCTAGGAGCATTTGCAAATTTGCATAAAACATAATTTTATCGCTTATGTGGGTTGAATTTAAAAAATCCGAGAGGCACATATGATATCAGTAAGTAAAATATAGTTTAATAAGATGAAAATAATTCATGGTGAATAGTATCTTTTGACATTTATTTACCACGGTTAAAAGTAAATAGGGAAATTAAGGGTAAAAATGATATTATAATTACCCTAACACAAGTCCTAGTTTTATTGGATAATTGAAATTAGACAAAAAAAACCTTAGTAATAAAATATTATCATCTTTGGTCCATTAGGATTAGATTAGGACATTTATTATTATCTTATTTAAAGAAGAGTTAAAAGTATTAAATTCAAAGTTTAATAACTAAACCATTTTTAACATAGGGTTATACATAAGATAAAATAGACTAAAAATATTAATTATAAGGAAAAAAAGATTTCCTACAGAATAGTATTTTATTTATAATTTTTAGACATTAAATAATGAAAATTATTTCTGACACAATGATGATCCAGTAATTACCTTCTTAATGAAATATTAAAATAACAGATATTATAAATATTTAAATAAATTGAATTTTAATGTTTTGATTATATCCACGAATTTCTAGGTGAATATGACATGTTAGGGTTGATTAAATCTATTTGGTTTGAATTAATCAATTTGTGATGACTTTTACAAAAACCAAAGACTAAATAGTGTCAAAATTGACATAAATTAGATTTTTAAACAAATATTATATTATTTAATGATATAATATTTCTTAAAAAATAAGGTTCAGAAAAACGACTTATATAATTATTAATATGTCATTAATGAACCACTTGGGGTTCTCTTGACATTTTATTTTATGTTTATTTACCATTTATTATAATAATACAAGAGGACATTGTAATAGTAAAATTTTTTAACTTAGAGTTTAATCTAAATGATAGGGTAAATATGGTGACCTAAACTTGTCTAAAACCTATTGGTTGAGAGGATTTCGATGCATAACCACCTTATCTTAGAAATAAATCAATATTGATCCATTAGAAACCGAAAATGATTTTATAATAAAATAATATTATAAACGTTTCCTAAAGTGACCCTCACCCCTCTTATAAAAGGGCACTTCTCCTTCTCTCAAAATCACACCTCCAAAGCCATTTGGCACGGCCACCCCCTACCCAAATATCCTCCCAACTTCCATAAAATAAACCTAGAGTCCTTAATTTCATCAGAAAGGTAACCTAAGGATCCCTTTTGACCAACACAAAAGGAAATACTCGAAGAAGAGGTAATAATTTCACCACCCTCTTTCATGTTCTTTTCTTCTTCAAATTCCAAATTATTTTCTGTTTCCATACCAAAATAATAAATCTAGTACCTCCTACATATTTTGATGTTATTGTATATATGGTACAACCATATTCATTATTCTATTCATCCTATAAATGAAAAAGTCACCATACGTGCGTACGTACAGCTTACCGTCTCCACTTCGTCGTGTTATTTCTTATTCAAACACTTCATTATTTGGATGTGTATAGTAATGAGTATAACTGAATTAAATAATAAATATAACATGTTAATGATTATTTATATATGATATACCATCCAATTATATATGATTTCACCATCAAAAGAATGATATTGTCGCTCGTGCATACATAAGGCTTGCTGTCTCCACGACGCGATGAGATGTCATTCCCCATCATAACCATCCAAGACTAATTCTCATTTAGTGATTAACAATAATGTTTATATACTTGATACCAATCTGGATATGAATAAGATACATCCTATCCATAACAAACATGGCTTGTGTAACAAATAATGTAAAGGAAAACAAATCAGTTAACACACGAAACAATGATACTACTGAAATATCATTAACAAAGAAGTATTATAAGATAATATATGATATAATGTTAATGTATATGGTTCTTATATAATTTAATAACAATTATTTCACCGTTATATGTAAGGTTAACCTACCATCAACTAATGAAATGTACAAGGTAAGAGTTAATTCTACAATCTCTTAACTTATCTGAATTTGTTTTTACGTGAGTATCTACTGGGACCTCTTTATAATCCACATCTGTGTTTCATAAACATATTTCCAAAAGGATTATTTTAATATTTTATGGAAGGTAATACTTATCTATATCATCATTTTAAATGGTTTAAATATTTATTCTTCTAAATCATTCTCATTAATGTCCATGTTTTCAAAATGGGTTTTAAGGATTTATTTATATGGACATGAATGTTTTTAAAATATTAATTCGTTTGAAATTTTTCAAATTGGTATGGGAAACTTTTATTCAAAATTTTCATTAACTGTCTTCCTCTCTAAATTTAGTAATGTTAAATGTTTTCATGAAAAATTTATATTTCTCTCAAAAAGTTGTACACATAATTTTCATCTATGTCAACATCCTTTGATAGATTTTAAAATTTTTTGAAGTTGATTTATTATGATACAAATCTTCCATATTGTATTGAAGGTTTTGTCATATGTTTGACTGTGGATGTGTTATTTTTATACCATTCATGGTTTATGGATAAAGTATTGACATTTCATATGTTAGTTATAATATAAATGCTTATGTTATGTTTAAACCTTTTCAAATGAGGAATGCATTGGACTTAGTAAGTGATGGGTGGAGCCAACTATAGCTCCTCGATGCATCGATAGGTCTCATGAGACAAACTACTGTTTTGGCACAAGGCCTTGACAAAATCTTATTTGTAGTCTTGGAAGAAGGCCTTGACTATGTGGTTACGAAGTCTGACATTATGCATTCCATCATTATGAAATTGGCTATTGATATTACATGTGAATATTCAACTAGTAGAATATCTATGTGCATATGAAAATTTAATTATTTGATTTATCTTTTCCATATTATGATGATGTTTAAGTTCAAAAGCATGTGTTTTAGTCTTATACATAGTCTAAAATGTTTGTGTTTATTTCTGAAAGTTTCAGCTATATTGTTATCCTTACTGAGCATCTGAGCTCACCCCTTTCTATGTTTTATTTTTCCCAGGACGTGAAGAAGTATATTATGACTGACCTGAAGGGATATTCTAAGGGATATGAATATGTAAAATAGAGACAATGTTTTTGTTGTTTTTTATTTTATAATGTAATGTAAAACATATGAATGTATCTAGTACTTACAAGGATATTAGATAGATCAGTCTTTCAGGACATGATTCCTTGTATCATGAAAATGTTGTGGAATAATGCACTGACTCTGGGTAACTGGGGTTAGGGCATTATAGAATATGTGTTCCCATGAAAAATAGCTTGTACCCCGTGAATTTTTTTCGCGCCATAAGCCATGAAATCTATACCCATAGTTTTGTAGAACTATTGGTATAGGTCTCTAGAAATCAACCCTATACCCATAGTTTTTGTTCAACTGTGGGTATTGGTCTAAAACAAACTACCATATACCCACATTTTTTCCAAAACACTACATATATGTCCATTTAATAGTAGTGTAAGAGGAATGAAAAGATACTCATGTATTATGAATTCACCCTTAAATGTTGTCTTTGAAATTTCACACTCTAAATTTAAGATGAAGATACCCTCACTATAATTCATTCAATGAATTAGTTCTTTCACCTGAAGCACTAGAGTGGGTTTGGGTTTCATTTCATGTATGAATATTGATTGAACCAAAACTTACTCTATTATATGATCATTTAGTTATACTCCCTCAAGAATTTCATTAATACACTTGTAAGGTTGTATTTTTTTTAATTCAAAAAGTGTGTTAGGAATTCACGTCATAATTTTCTAAGGTATTTTTAAAGAATTATTGAAGAATCTAAATGATTTTCTATCCTAGGAAGCCACCCATAATAAAGGATTATAACCATCATATAACTCACCAAGGATGTTCATGGAAACACATTATTTACTCTCTGATATATATCTTGTGATAAAAATAATATGGCCAGGTAAACATAATTATTCATTTCTAGTTGATAGTATTTGAGGTCTGTTGAGGTGCACCTAAGGTGCTGTTCTACACCTGCTTGGATTCTATTTTTTTTTGTTATTCTTGGCATTAGAAATAAATATTAGAGTGTTTTATTTTTCTTAGTATTTGTGGATAATTATATGGTGAAAGGAATGTGTTGGACTTGTGGTAGTCCTCAAATAGGTGAGTCATGAACCCATCTCCAGTGGTAATTATAGGTTACTAGGGTTATGAAATTGCACTTCTTAGTTATAAATGTTTCATTTGAGATATTTAGTCAGGTATGAAGATATGATTTGATATTTTAAGTTGTGGTTTTGGCAGTCAGACCATATAGAAAACAGGCTTGTGTACATTCATCATATGTGGAATGTAAGATTCACATGACATTTATATTCTTATGTGTGACTAAATTTTCTTATGAAATAGGGTTTAGTTTTATACAGTGTCCATAATGAGTTTTATAAGGGTTTACTATATAACTTGTTAGTGGAATTATACCCACCCAAATCATAGTGTGATTTGAGGAAAAAACATGTGGATCTTATTTTGGGATGTTCTCTGATGATGTAAATATATTCCATTGGTGAAATGGATGTATTTTAACACTTGAGGTGTTCATTTATTAATTATATGAATTTTTAATTGTTTAAAGTATTAAAGGTAATCATATAAAGATCGTGCATGATGGGAATTATTCACCTTGATTATTCTGATACTCTTATAATGGTAAAAGTGAAGAAATGTAGAAATATTTCTTTATTTTTTATTTTAAATTATTGGAAGTAAATTATGAATCATGATTATATGAAGAGGGAATGATTTATTATATACCTAGAACAATTGGTTATGGGTGTGGTTTTTGATGAGATAGTTGATTATGATCTAATATGGTTGGATCTAGGATGGATAGATTGTCCATATGTACTTTTTGGTTTTTTTATAATTCATGGGTGAGTAGTGATCATTTATTAATTCATGGAATGAGTGTGATTCCTTATTATTGTTGGGAAGTAAGAACCAAGGGTGTGTTTTTTGTATATAAACTTGACATGGATGAGAATCATTGTAACTTTTTAGTTGAATGAGACTAGGATTTATGGAATATTACTCAATAGAGAACAAGAATGGCAGTGTGATCAGGTGATATGGGGGTGTACACTCATTGGGTTTATAACACCTTGAGTTTTAATGAATTATTTTTATTTTTGAATAAATTAAAATTTATTGGTGGATTGCATTGCAAGTTACTCCAAAATATTGTCAATATGATTATTGAATATCTTACCATTTAATGAATATATTTCCATTTAATGAATTCAAAAAATATTATCAATATGATTAACTAATTATGATTATTCCTTAGTGGATAATTATTTAGTAGTTGAGTATAAATTATAGAATTCCGCAAATTAAATGGGTGTTTGAAACATATGAGGGTACTATGTTACTTACTTCTCCACATAACACTTTATTTTCTGAGATTTATTTCTACACCTAATAGAATGATTCTTTGGATAATTTAATATTATATGTGGTAAATATTTAATGATAAATCATCAACCAAAATTGATCAAATACCGAGTTTCATCAATAACACAATACAATATTCATCCTCTATGATTCATTGTATATTTGATTTGTGCCTATGTTTACTGTATATTTACATATCACTTATCTTTTTATTTAAAAGGGTTTACTATGATACTCCTTGTTCCTAATTTTTACATATTTTTAACATGAATAACTACAATAAAGGATTTTTTTATCCTGGACTTCCTAGTGTGTAGTTATTGCATGTAAAACCTGATCCATGTTACGGTTCTTTTATTTTTTAAAATAAATGTGCTTTGTAGTGGATTATTATCATGTCTAGAGAAATATGTTCTATATTGGAACTAAAACTCCTATTTTTTTAATTCCAATATGTGTCATTTTATTTTTTCTCACACAGTCTAAAATCAATGTTGATATAATACTATAATTTCCAATTATATGTTTCAACATGTATCTACATATTGTGTCAGATGTGGTTTTATATAAAGTGAAAAATTCTCATTTAAATAATTTTTTTATTGAACTTCAATCTTAATGAATTCATTTCAAGAAATAACTAATTACCATTTTTTACAGATTGGATAGAAGTTGAATTAATGAAACTAATAAGATCTCAATCAATTTTCAAAACAATTTGGAGATATTTTTATATTTCACCTTTGAAAATGATTCAGATAGTGGTCACATGCACTGCCTATGTTATAATTTGGAATTGAACTATATTCAAACCTATAAAACCAATATTTCTAACATGGTGAACATTTTAATGATTTATTGGCCATATATAAAATTAGTATAACTTTAAAACTCCCTGTAACATTTCAATTCTTTATTGACCACAGATGCTTGACCCCAAGTCCCATAAATCCCCCTACCCCACTCATATATTTTGTTTTTTTGGGTTACACCTTAGTTATCATTTTCTAATTACTTCCATATTTGTTTTCAAATGTAGGAAATGAATCCTATTAAAGAGAAACAATGAAAAAGGATGAAAAACAACAATATTCGCATGGATGATATTGGATTTCCTCCACTAGTTCCTGTAGTGAGTATTTTATTTCAAATATATATATTTAAATAACATGAAATGTCATGTGATGAATTTTGTTTTAAACATTTTTGTAGGATCCACCACTTATGTGACAATTATTTGAAGAGAATCCTAGTAGTGGTCCCAGTACTAAGGCTAGTGGTAGGAGGGATGGTGGTACAAGAGCTAGGTGATTCTATCGACGTACCTGATTTGAACCTGCCCCTCCCACTGGTGTACCATATATCCTACATTCTGATCCCGATGTGTCATTAGGGACACATGATATATTTAGGCCTACCATGTTTTCATCACCCTATATATCTGAGCCTCGTCACTTGTCATTACCACATCAAATTATGATTCTCACTCCTCATCAATATCATGCATTTGGTCAGTCATCCATGTCATATTCTTTTACATCTACTTCCTTCTCTATGAGCTTCTATATTTCATCTTCTTCAACTTCTTGTCCTCCACAGTCTGTTCCTGTGGAGTATACATTGAGAACCACTCCACCTGTATAGGGTATTCCTTCAGTTTATGTGGATCAAATGGCGCCCATTAATTATACTGGAACATGTATATTTATTAAACCCAAAAAAATATACCATTATGTATTTTCATCATAACATATATTGATATAATATTTTTTTCTTTCATAACAGATACATATACTGATAAGAGGCGGGGAAGGGGCGTACATGCATGCGAACGATGTGGAACCTCTACACATTTTTAATGGTGGACTACAATGAATACAATCAAATGATTAAAAAAATTTGGAAGCAATGTCAGAGTTTTTTTGTGACACTTTACAAATACCCTGACATCATTCCCATCAGCCCAATCTCATGGAGACAGTTTCCAAACGAATTCAAGGATAATGCTTGCGCATATATATGGTTAAAAAAATATGTTGTATTTAATGTAATATATTGTTATTGTATTTATATGAATTAATATTTTAGTGATATCTTGGGTTTTATTTCCATGATGGTTAGGGTGCACTGCCATCTTGTCTAAATAAGTTAGGTGATCTTTAGAGATCCTATAAGGTTGAGATATATATTGGAAAGTGTGCTAGAGTTGAAATAGAGTTAGAAGAGGTACTTATCATGGATGATTATTCGACAAAACAATATCATCAAATAAATAATCATTGGAAAACTATCAAGTTTAAGGTATTAATCACATTTGAGGTATTTAAATGAAAATTTTCATGTTTTTTATTAGTACAATATTTTTATTTTATTTTATTTAGGAATAGCATGGAAAAACAAAAAAACATTGATGCGAAAAAATTCCTCTACACATTGGGGCCTACTACGACGTCATATCATGAAATGAATCAGGTATGAAAGTTGTTTATTTGTAGTGCCACTGAGTTCGAACAGGTTAAGGAACATGCTTATTACTGTGAAAATTGGTCACCCAGGTGGAAGAAAGCTTTTCTAGGGAAAACATAAAATTTATGAAACTGATGAATGTTTTATGTCCAACATTCCCACCAGAGTTCATCACATCTTGTGATGAATTCATTTCATTGATGCGTTCAATATATAGTGCAACAGGTTTCAGTTCCAGTGGTGGTCAAGATGGTGTCGTTCCAGGAAACGACGATGGTGTGGAAGAGGCCCAAGATGAGGATGATACCAAGGATGAGGGTGAGGAGGAGGTAGAGGTGGAGGAAGAGGGAGAGGAGGATGGTGAGGATGAGGATGAGGATGAGGATGAGGATGAGGATGGGCATAACAGTTGGGATGATGAATGAGATATGGATGAGTATGAGAATGATGATGATGATGGTGATGATGATGATAGTGATATAAATGAGTTATAGATTGATTTGATCCATTTTTGACTGATATTACTGACATTTGATGTTTGATGATTTTTACGACTAAATATATGTTTGATTAGGTAGGTCAAAATATATTTATTTCATTATGTATAAATAATGAAACCTACTTAACATGGAGGTATAGATTCTATGAATTCTTTTTTACATGGTATCAATGATATTTTACAATTCTCTTTTTACATACACTCAAACGTTTGGATAAATAACTCAAGGTTATTAATTTTCATTATACCACTACTTAGTCATCTTTCTCAGATTCATTGTCTTTTGATTCTTTACATTATGGGACACCATTTTTTTATCTAGTATCATTCACAGATCATGTAATACTTGATACTTTGTGTTGTATTTGTTTCCAAAAATATTTTGATTTTCTTAAAAATTATGAATCTTCATGATCTGGTTTGTAAGGATACATCATGGTATAATGTTTCATGATCCCGGAAGGTGTTTTTTATGTTATCTGGAAGTTAGCTAGAGAGTCTATGAGTAAATTTGAGTGAAATCTATAATTTTCTAGATTCATGTAATAATTTCCTATATATAGGAATTTCATGTATCCTAATATATCATGTAAATAGATCTATTCATTGCTACCATAACAGTTTCTATTTAAATCATAACCCCATTTCTCAGTAAACCACTCATGGAATCTCTACAAAATCCCACCACTGAATTATTAATCATAAAATTAAACCTATTAAGTATCACATTTCTCTCAAGGAAAAACATCCCACATTAATCTATATTGTTCTCCTAATACCTTATTCATCATTTATATTTTTTATGTCACCTTTATGTAGGCCACATGACCAAAATACAGCACCCATGATAGTATCAATATATTGAAATATATATCATTTAACCTCACAATAATTCTAACCCCTTTAGGTTTGATTCTATAACTGATAGGTTTTCTTAAATCAATGTTTTTCATTGGATTCATGGAATCCCATCCATCGAGATAATCCCAAATCTTTCTTTATTGTAAAATATACCCAAGTTCTAGAAGGTCATACAAGGATCCTTACTCACCAATATGCCCTTAGTCCCTAGCCCATTCACTTGAAAATAATTCCATATATTTATAAATTACCTTACAAAATCCTTTGAATATACCCATAAAGTAATGATATCATCACTATCAACCCACTATATGTCACTTGAGGTATTTACTCTATCTAAATAATTAATAAACCTTGATTATTCATCATCATCATTCTTCCACTATCAATCTCCAAAAATATACTCATACTCTTATTGATTTCACTATGTTGTGGTGGAATGTTCATATATTTCGTAAATCCACAACCACTAAATCAAAGGGATGTTGGGGGAGATTGAAATTGAGGGAGGTGAGGAGGAATCATACATAAAAATTCCATATAAACACCACTAAAATAACCCTTAATCATGGAGGATTTAAGGGAGAAAGAGAGATATGTGGAGCTATCCAAATAGACTTCCACATTGTCCCATAACATCATAAAATTAAAGGTGGGATAAATATGAAATTTTGGCTATGCTCCTCTTTATAAAAATTTTCTTAAACTACATTGAGTACCATGTATACGACCCTCGAGTACCTAATGGGAATCCATGAAAGGTCACCAAATGGTCAAAAATATCAATTATTTCATACCCCACCATTATATGATAGATGTATGATGAAGGAAATTTAGATCCACCTAGACCTCACTTGTTATTAGGTCTATTAACTCCAGGTACTTAGTCGTGTCTGTTACACTTGGATGAAACACCACCCTACTCCAAACCTTGGTCAAATTTATAAATCACTTCTTAAACTCATGATCATGGAAAAATAATCCTCATTTTCATGTAAAATACATATTGATTACATTATAATATAAAATTCCAACACACTATGGTTATGACTCTAGGAAATAAAATTTTTCGTCAGTTATACATACCTAAAACAATATGAGTAGTAACAAAATATTAACCCTAAACCATATAATCATTGATAATCATGTATAATAATATCTCAATCTCTATCCAATCTATGAAAATCCAATATCATCATTTTCTCATGAATTTAAATGAGGGATAATTGGTCTATCAACAAAATCAATCCCAATAAACTAATTTTTTAATGAAAAGACCATATTCAATCCCCATTATGAATCCACAATTTATTAAAATGAAAATTTTTATGTCATTTATCCATTTCCATATATAATTACATGTGAAATGTATTATTCAATCCTTAATCATGTTTAATTCATCTAAAATCACCCAATACTATGAACAACAATGCAATATTCCAAATTTGAAACATGATTTCCTTATATAGGGGTTGTCAAGATTCATTTTAACATCTATATAATACCTATATTAAAGCCCCTATTTTTATATTATTTTTTTGAAACATGTATATCTCAATCTTGATCTGTACTTGATACATTCATTTAAATCAATACCTCACTAGTCACCCTAGAACATAGATCGTATTCAATTACCATAGCTAAATCATAAAATTTTTTATTTTTAATGAATTATATATGACCAACCATTCTATGTCCATCCCCAAAATCAAAACTCCAATAACTCACAAGATGGATACTGTATAAAGGTCAATCTAAAAATTCATCACCACTTATCTGACATTAGGGTCATACTCAAATATCTGATAACCCATGAAGAACGACATTCCATATACACTCTTGTAGTATCTAGTGATAACTATCCCAAGAACCTTAATCTAAGGTATAAATACAAAATTGTTCATTTACTAATACAGTTAAATCTATGATCATCCTCATCATATGGATCATACACTTTATCATTTTATGGTGTGATCCCAAAAATTTGACTACAATCACCAAATATCCTTGAGCACCAACCAATATAGATGTCTATCATCACCCATGCATTTTCACCCGTTGAATATTCTAATTTCATACTCATAGATTCATCCCAAACTCCATTATTGGGTATGAACTTCATGATATCCCAAGCTTCTTCTACCCCATACTATCAAAATTACATCACCCAGGCCCCATCCCAATTTACACAATACCGAAAAGACCCGGATCTAGTGGAACCCTGCCCTGAGAAATTATTAAATAAAATATGATAATGAGTCAGGAATACAAGGGGTTATTACAAAAATGAGAGTGTGTGGCCCCACATCTATTCACCTCTACCAATAAGGAATACTAGTCTGGGGCCATAAAAGATCACATCATATGCATTTTAGTGATCAAATTGTTTCCAGAGCATCTGCCACCTGATTGGCCTCTCGATAGGATTGGGATACGACCATATTCATTTGAGTAATCTAATCATGGCAATCAACCCAATGAGGTTAAAATCTCTAAGGCACATTACACGTCCTTGTTTTTAAGGCATGAACTTCAAGATGAGAATAAGATTCTATCCACATAATGTACCCACTGTAATAGTCAACATAACCAATTTATTTAATTATTTACTATAATTCCGCTTCATAGGCATTGCCAACACCAGTAAAATAGTAGAAACATCCTTTAAAAACCCACAGTTAGTGAAAAACACCCCACCAAAACCTGATGGACCTGGTGCACCCGTGAAAGCTCTCTCAATAGTCACCTTGAGACATGACGTAATCAGAGGTATCCATTGAATGTATTTGAGCATCTAGGGATTTCACAATCAACCAAAAACCCCAATAAATCTGAGATTTTATAGGTCAGAAAAATTATTAAACATTATACCCTCTTGGAAAACTAAAGCAGCATAATCCTCACTATGTATGGCCGTCGTTCTCTACTGTACAGAATTGCAAGCACTATCAAATAGTATAGCATTCTGATCTTCCCAGAGAGGAGTAATGGTTGCATTAGCAGCGACAAGTAGAAAGTGTTTAATATGTTCACTGTAGTGGGCATAAGCCAACTTTGTTAATAGATTAATAAGTGAATTGAAGGTATCCAAGTTCATCATGAATAGAAAACAAACATTGGACCGGAGATTTTTGGCATGGTCACATTACATCCCACTATAGACCCACACTATCTTATAGGATGTCTTGTAATTCCATTGATTTTCTATTCCTCATAAAGGGGTAATATATTCCTCAATTCACATTTTTTACATAGTTCCACCTCTCCCATTGATATTGAAAAAGTTCAGTAAACTCATCTCAATGAATTTAAATGAGACAACACCAGGCAATTGGAAAACTAAGAATCATGAATCCCAGTTCAATCCTAATGTATTTTACTAGTTCTTAATTCCATAAATTGTTCTTGGATAGTCATATTAGATTAATAAAATCTAACCACCTATCATATTGTTAATGACTACCACATACATGTAACACTGAATTATATAGAGTATTGCAATTGCATAGGTAATGGCAGGTAATTACCTTCTGAAATCTGAATTCTGTATTTTTTATACTTGCAGGTAATTGCATAGGGGGATGAAGGCCTCTACTACTGGAATTGCAGAAAGTCTATCCCAAAGGATTAAAAACCATTGGTATATATGTGAAAACTTACTCTATACCAACAGTTTCATGGAAAGTATTGGTAAAATTATGTACCCATAGTTTACAAACCTTTTCTATAGACCTTTTAACTAAACCTTTACCAATAGTTACCTCAAAACATTGATAAATGTTTAATCCAATGTTTTGAAAACTATTGGATTAGACCTTCTTATATGATTGATGCAATAGTTTCAAACCATTGATAAAAATTTATACCAACGGTTACAATAAACTGTCGGTATAATGTTATTTTCACTACCATATACCAATGGTTACTCAATAACCTTTGGTATATGACTATACCCATGCCTAAGTAGCCAATAATTTGGAAAACCATTGGTGTAGGTTATCCCCACAATTGTCCATCCTTTCCCAATTGTATTAAACCATTGGTATAGATTTTGTTTCCAGCAGTGGTACACATTGGATGTCTAGAGTCTTGGTGGGACATGTCACTAGATTGGCTATTTTAGAGAGACCAGCTAGTTATCAACAATAGAGATTCACCATATTCTAGTAGGTGATTCCAGACTATGTATGTATAGGGATTTCTTCTAGATATGATTATGAAATTCTCATGGTTACATATTTGTATGTTCCTGACTCTTTTTGTAGAAATATTTGTTACATGATCTCATGGAATATTTACTTTTCTTATTATATTAGAACACTTTTTATATCACTAATTTTATTTTAAGGAAATTATTTAAATGAATTAAATTCTTTTAAAATTATTTTCGAAAATGAAATAGAAAGGGGTTTTTATTAAAAATAGAATTCTGTAACTTGTTTTGAAAAAAGAGTGAAAATAATTATTTTTTTATATCCCATTCTCAAACTAGTAAGAATAGATTCACATAAAAGGTGGGGAAAATGGAGTTTTTTATTCTTGGAATCCCTACTGATCATCTCAATTCTCACAACTACTCTATCTTTTCAGCTTCAGGTTATTCTAGTTTCAGATCTCTCCCAGAGCCAGTGTGGCCCTGTGGTTACTGGGGACCCATGAGGTCACATGGAGGAATGCTTTTTCATTTTGTTTTATTTTATTTTCTTCTTAAAGTTTAATATATTTTATTTCTTTTTAAATTTCTATCTTTTATGGGTAAATCATTACCAACTGAGTATATTTGATGCCCGAAACTAGTTTGTAGCCTAGAAGGATCAGGAATTCCACTTGGGCCTTGTTGTAGGAAGACTCTGTAGATAGAAATTTGAATGTAGATTCTCAATTACAAGAGGGGAGTGATTTGTATCCTTTAAAAAAATTAGAACCTATAAATTTGATATAAAGCTTTCATTTTCAACGTTAGGAGAAACTATGTTTGACAAAGTTAAACAAGGTAAATTCACAAGACCTCTTAGTTCTACAAGATTGATAGGTTCCAGATATATGGTTCCAGAAATAAAAATTAAGAAAAGTTTACAAGGAAAAATAATATACCTTAAATCTTATAGAATTTTACTAATCATACTATACAAGTACAAGAATGTATAATATATTTATACTTTCCTTATTAATCAAAAATCAACAGAAAATAGACTCGTAACAAAAAAAGTTACAAGTATGAAATATTTTAACCCAAAGTGTAGGGTATCCAACAAACTTGGATAAAGGCCCCATAATTTATACTTTCATGAAAGTATGTATTACCCACTCTTGGGTAAACCCTCAATATGAATATCATATTTTATCTTTCTATCCCAGAAAACTCTCAAGCATCAAGGTAGTCGGCACCTCTGGCTTGTTATCCCTAGATGTCCTCAAACATTAAGGTAGTCGGAACCTCTGTCTTTCTATCCCTGGAATTCCTTGATTGTACAAAGAAATAATCAGGGTCGCATAAAGAAAGCTGAACAAGATGTTTAGTACACACAAAGCATGAGAGTCCCTCTCTCTAGAAATTACTTCAGCAACATGAAATCTCTAGAGTAATGGATCGGTCTTTGAGCTCTTTCAAATGAGATCCCATTTATAGGCATTTCTCTAATGGTTAGCTCCCTCCTCCAATGGTTATATTTTTACATGAATCTATGAGGGACCTATACACATGTCACTCAAACAATGATTAATTAGAAACAGAATGTATGAAATCGTTTCATAACTATAACAGGGTAATCAAAATATGGTTTCTTTACCAGATCCATTTTTCAGAGTCTAAGGTTATATAAATTTTGGAGTCTATGAAAATAATCATTCAGACTCTATATTACATGGAAATTCGGATTTTGTTTTTTAAGGAATTCGGTATAATAATTCTACATACATCAGAGTCTGAATTTTATAGGAATTCAGAGTCTGAATATTGAATAATTTAGAGTCTTAATTCTGAGAAATTCAGAGTCTGAATTTCAGAGAATTATGAGTGAGGATTTCAAGGAATTTAGAGTCTAAATTTCATAGAATTCGGAGTTTTAATTTCAAAGGAATTCGGAGTCCGAATTCAAAGGAATTAGGAGTCAGAATTCAGAGAATTAGGAATCTAAATTCAGAGAATTCGGAGTCCGAATTTCAGATGAATTCAGAGTCTAAAATTCAGAGAATTCGGACTCTAAATTTCGAGAATTGGGAACCTGAATTCAGATAATTCTGAACCTGAATTCTGAACCTAAAAACAGAATACTATATATCTAAGTATTTATAGGATTCTAAGGTTTTTACATATGAGACCGAATTTTACAATTAGAAATAAAATGAGATATATTTGAGAAACTATAACATGAACAATGAAAACAAAGGTAAGGATGAAATTTCCTTGGGGAAGGAAAAATATCCTTATTAAGATAAATCTTTGGGGAAATAAAACTTTCCTTGAGATAGAGTGTTTGTGATTTTCAAAACATAAAGGAATGAAAAAGTTATAAATAACCCTTATTGACTCAAAAATCTCCCCCCTTTTGGAAAGCACAATCATCCTTACTAAAAAGAATATAAGGACTTATAATTTTATGTACTTGAAAAAAAACTTATCTCCATTTTACTAATGGATCATAGTGAATATGACTAACAACACCTTATGCTTTGAAATCACGAAGGATCATATTCTTGATTTCCTAAATGATATTTTACATTTTCTTACATTTGAAAAACATCAATGATTAGAACTTTCTTCCCGATGAACCCCCCCTTACGTTGGGAAATCTCTTATTTACTTTGTATTCTTTTTATCATTCCTTGCTCCCCCTTTGTGATTTTCAAAAAGGAATAAATGGTATGGAAAAAAACTAGTACCTGAAAAATTAGTACTAAACAACCACAATCAAAATATATAAAGAACAACCAAAATTTCATTAATGTTGAAAGAATTTGTACAAGGAAAAGTACAACAAAATATTGGAATGGAAAGAAATTATCCTTATTTCTCCTTCAACATCAGCTTCTTTCAAAATGGTTTTTAGCTTCTTGGCCTCCATTTGAACTTCTTCCATACACTTGAGTAGAGGATCCTGATCTTCACTTTTCTTCTCCAAGGATTTAATGTTTTCTTCCTGAGCCATAAGACATTCTGCTTGGGATTTCAACACTTATTATTTCTTAACAAGATTTTCTACAATCTAAATTATGAGATCCATTTCCCTATTCCAATTAATGGCCACATAATTAAGCTTTCCATTCATATCCTTAACTTTCAGCTTTTAAGTAGTCTGTTCTAGGATTAACTTTTCTGCAATTTTTTTTGTAAAATCCTTGACCGTCCCATCTTCGGTGTCAAAAGAATCTTTGAAATTATCATGGAATTCATCAAAGATTCTCCATTCTTTGATTGTATTCTTTTACCAGCTTTTAATATTATTGAAAGATATTTTATGAGACTCATAACCAGTGAGGAAGGTTTTGAAATCTTCCTCTAGTGCGACACATTTGTCCATAACCATGGAAACTGAATCTGATTTTTGATTTATCATATTCTGAAGCATATTTCATCTTGACTCTATGATTGGGAACAAAATAATAGTACCAACCATCTTTTTCAAAGACTAGAAAAAATCATTTCTAAGGGAAGATGATTCTAAATTCTAGTGATTGGTTGGTGAGGATTCTTTTTCGATGTCTTCATCTTTCCTATTTGATGTAGCACCAACATCTTTCTTCTTCACCACAAATTTTCCAGGTGTATCTACTACCACATACATTCCCTTATCGGCACTCGGATTGATGTCTTGTGCTTTGGGAGATTCATTTTCACTATCTGATAGTTGAACAATCTTATCTTAATCTACTTCTTCTTACTCGGTTCCAGCCTCAACATTCTCTTGCTGGATAAAATCATGATTTCTACATTCCTCTTCAAACAATTTATTCACTTCTTCCTCACCCATCTAATCTTTTTCTAGAGTAGTAAGTTTCGAAGACTCGGCTTCAGAAATTTTTATTGATAATTTCTCCGAAAGAATTTCTTTCTCATGATAATCCTCCACTTGCCTTATGATGTCCTCAGTATCAACACTTCCTTCTTCTTCTCACTCTTCTTCCACTTCTTCTTCTTCAACTATTTATTCTTCATGATGTGATTCTAGAATCACTACTTTCTTTCCCTGAGTCACAGGATGTGATTCTTGTAAAAAGGATTCTGGCATTGGAATTTGTTCAGATGCTTTCTCAGCATCATTGAGAAGATATTTTACTATCTCAGCCTCATACATCTTCTTCTTTTTCTTCTTCTCTTTCAACTGCTTCTCAATATCTTCAGCAGCCTTTATTTTTAAGGATTTTGCCTTAGCAGGGTCCAAGACGAACTTATACTCCCCTTCCATCCTATTTTTCTTATCCTCTCTCCACTTAGCCACGACTTTATCACGGTAGGTTTTTTGTTTCTTTAGCTTCAGTGGTGCTAACTGAGTTTCCTTATCCATATGGGTTTTTCTTTTCTCTTCTAGTTCCTTAGCCTTTCTCTTCCTTCCACCTTTCTTAGATGTTTTAGTCACTTCCAGCTTCATTGTCAATGCTTCTACTTCTTCTTCAGATAAATCATAAAATTCTTCAGATTCATTAGAGAAGCCAGCCTTCATCAATATTAAGGTATCATCACTCAACAGCATTACCTTATAATTTCATGGCTTGGAGCTGCACAGAATTGTGAATGATTCTAAACAAAGAACTATTATATTTGAGAGAATATCCTGATACATAATGATTTCTGATTTCATATTTCTATTATTGATATTCTCAATCTTCACCACGATATATTTAACCAAGTTTATCTTCCTAAGGTTCACGACGAAATCCAATATATAGATATCACTTTTCTTCAGAGTATCATTATCCCCTTCCCTTGGAACTATAAAACCTTGAACCCACAATTCAAGAATCCGTAAGTTCGTAGAAATATGAAAAATATTTGGAGTCTTTACTCCTTTCATTCCAAGACACTCTATAGGATTTTCCTTATCAGAAGATCCGGATACATCAAGTAATTTGTGAGTACATAATTCTGCTTCTCCTTTGTAAGGAATTCCAATCAGACTTGTTTCCTTGCAATAAGAAAGAGAGTAGGTCTTTCCATATCTCATAAAAGAGAACTTGTCTCTTACTTCTTCCTTTAAGAAACTTATTGTCCCATAGAACTCAATCAACAAGTATGGATAGACTAGATCCTTTTCTTTTGGTTTTGATACACATACACTCTCTTAACTATTTACCTTGACATTCTTAGATATGATATAGTCATACTTATCCTAAAACTTCAAATCAACTAACCTTTATTTTTATATATTCCACTTAGAGATTTCATTAACAGTTGACATTTCTTTCTAAGGAGAGGATTTAGCAGACATTCGGAACTGAGGATACATTTGATGATTCGGAACAACCTTAAGTACTGAGACAGAGCTCCAACATGTGAAAGATTGAAAAAACAATGTGGACAACCATCAGGGGGATTTATGTAGGTGATTGAGGAGATAGTTCAACTTCCATGGTTGATCCAATGGTTTGAAACTTCTGAAGAAATATGACGGTTGAGATGATAACCAAAGAATGATTTTGATAGGTTCCGATCTTTTGAGGTTTTTAAGATAAATATTCAAATTTAAGTAAAACTGAATCTGAAAAAAATCAAAATGAAAATACCAGCAAGTAAAAGGATGATTATGAAAAATTAGGAATGGAAACACAACATTCAGATTACTTAGGGAAAATTAATCATAATGAAGAAAATTATTCTTGACTATGGAAAATTTGACTACGAAAAAGTTTTACTACGAAAAAAATTGACTATGAAAAATTTTAACTACGGAAAATTTTTTGACAAATAATGAAATGTACCCCCCTATGAAAAAGAGTTTCTTACTATAAAGAGATACGTTTCAAAAAGAAGTTAATATAGAATATTACCTTACAATTATCATTACTAAATTCTGTTTAATGTATTCAAATCTATCAGAGGGTAACGATTTTGTGAAAATATTAGCAAGTTGATCTTGCATTCTGAAAAATTGAAGAATTATATCTCTTTTTTGTGTGTGATCCCTAAGTAAGTGATGCATAATATCTATTTATTTTGCATGAGAGTGATGTGTAGGGTTTTTAATTAATGCAATGACACTAGTATTATCACATAATATTTGTGTTTTGGTAAAACTCATACCATAGTCTGTGAGGGTGTGTTGCATCCACAACACTTGAGCACAACAAATTCCAACTGCTACATATTCAACTTCAGAAGAGGAAAGTGCTACTGAGTGTTTCTTTTTTCATGACCAAAAACTAATGAATCTCTTAAAAAATTACAATCTTTGTATATACTTTTCATATCCATTCTACATCCACCAAAGTCAGCATCTGAATTTTTTTTAAAACAAAATCATTTCTAGATGTATAACAGAGTCCTAAATCCATGATTCCCTTTAAGAAGTGAATAAATACTTTTCACTGCATTTAAATGATATTACATAGGATAGGATTGATTTTTTTTCACATAATCATATTGAAAACATTATATCTGCATGACTAGATTTCAGGAAAAGTAGACGTCCTATCATACATCTAAAAGATGTTTCATCTACTAGTTTCCCAGCTTCATCAAGATCAAGTGAATTTGAGGTACCAATGGGGGTACATAAACTCTTAGTGTTATCATATCCATAATTTTAAAGAATATCATTAATATAATTATGTTGGGATATATAAATTACTTCTAGTTTTTGATAAATTTGAAAACCAAGGAAAAATGTTAACTCAACCATCACACTCATTTCAAACTCATATTTCATTAGATCTGCAAACAAATCAGCTAAGTATTCCTGAGTTGAACCAAATATAATGTCATCAACATTGATTTGAACAATCAAATTTTTTTTCTTATCTTTATTTATAAAAAGGATTGGATCATCATTTCCCTTAATTTAAATGTTTTAAATAAAAAATACTGTAAGTCTGTCATACCAGTATCTATGGGCTTGTTTAGGTCTATATAATTCATTGGTATGTTTGAAAACATGTTCATGATATTTTGTACCTTCAAAACCATGAGGTTGTTCAAAAAAAAACTTCCTCTTAGACATATACATTAAGGAAAGAACATTTAACATCCCTTTAAAAATGTTTTAAATTAAAGAATGCTGCAAAGGAAAGTAGAATATGAATAGATTTAAGTCTAGCTACTGGATCATAGGATTCTTCATAGTCTATTTATTCTTGTTGATTATAGTATTTAGCAATCACTCTAGCTTTATTCCTTACTATGATTTCATTCTCATCACCCTTATTCTTGAAGACCCATTTTAATCTAATAATAGAAGTTTTCTTAGGTCTTTCAACCAAGGTCCATACTTTATTCCTTTTTAATTCATTTAGCTCATCTTGCATAGATTTTATCCAATCATCATCACCAAAATATTCATCAGTGCTTTTAGGTTCAAATTGAGAAAGTAATGCTAGATGTTATACTTCATTTATTATTGAACTTCTAGTCCTTATAAGTTGATTTAAATCCCTAATGATACTATCACTTTGATGATTCTTACGAAACAACTAATTTGGGTTTTTTAAAACCTGTTCGTCAACAAATGGTAGGAAATATTTTGGGGAAAATGTTTCAGAAACATTTTCATGGTCATTTTGCTTATTGTAATAATCTTCTATAAGGGGTTGATAGTCTATTTTTGAAAACACATCCAAATATATAGGTTGAGGTTGTTTAAAAATAAAATTAATTGTTTCATAAAATTTAACATGTATTGTTTCTTCAACAGTACCAGTATTATTATTGAAAAATCTATAATACATAGAAGTTGTGGAGTAGCCTAAGAAAATTCCTTCATCATATATGGGTGTGAATTTATGTAAATTATCTTTAGTATTCAGAAAGAATACTTTTCAACCAAATACCTTGAAGTAGGAAAGTCTAGGTTTTCTACCATTCCATAACCCATATGGGGTTTTATTAAGAAAAGATATAATCAAAACACGATTTATAGTATAACAAGTAGTACTTATAGATTTAGCCAAAAATATTTTGGCTACTGAATATTAACTCAACATGGTTCTTGTTATCTCTTGAGGAATTCAGTTTCTTTTTTCAACAACACCATTTTGTTGAGGGGTTCTTGGTGATGAGAAGTTATGAGTAATGCCTTTTCCAATAAAAAAGTTTCAAAATCAGAATTTTTAAATTCTCCTTCATGATAACTATGAATAATTATCAATGGAGGGTTTTTCTCATTTTTTAACTTGGGATCTAAAAAATTTGAAATAAGAAAAGGATTTAGATTTCTTTACTATAAAATAGACACATTTAAGTCTAGTGTAATCATCAATGAAGAAAAATACATAATATTTTCCTCCAATTCTTCTAGTTTGTGTTGGACCAAAAATATCCATTTGCACCAACTATATTGCATTCGTAGTTGAGGCTTCACCGACTAATTTAAATCCTGATTTATGTTGCTTTCCATGATGATAAGGATGAAAAACTTTTGAAGAATCAAATCTAAGCTATGGTAGATCCTTAACTAGTCTTTTTGTAGAGAGTTTTCATAGGTTCATAAGGTTATAATTTAATGACCTTATATTCCATAACCAATAATGATCTTCTATTGCACTAAGACAAGGTATGTCTTGGCTCTTAAGGTCTTCTTTGTTTAGTGTGTATATATTCTCTTGCCTATTGGCAGAAAGAATAAACTCTTCCTTAGAATTGTGTACTAGACACTTGTCATTCCTAAAATTCACAAGGTAACCTTCATCACATAATTGAATTATGCTAATAAGGTTGTTCTTAAGACCCTTAACAAATAAAACATTCAAAATAAATGTTTTTCTAAGAAGAACAATGTTACATATACCAATAATTTCTCCCTGAGCATTATCTCTGAAAGATAATTTTCCTCATTTCATCTTGATAATCTTTTCAAAGAAGTTTTTGTTACCAGTCATATGCTGGGAACATACACTATCCATTTACCATGTATTACTATAGGTATTATCATTAATTTCCTAAAAATAAGAGTGTTAGACTATCAAAACCCAAACATTCTTGGATCCAGAAACTTTAGAAAGCAAAATTTTTAAAATCCACATTTTATTAGAAAAATAAGATTTATAAAAACCTAAAGACCGAGTTTAGTTTAAGGGAAAATCTTTTTCCCAATGTCTACAACACTGACACTTAGTGTAGAAAGGAGCACTTTGAGGAAAAAAATAATTATTACCAACAACTGGATTTGAATGAGTATAACCAAATCCAGAATTATTCCTTAGAGGTCGAATTTGAGAGTACATCTTATCAAAGTTTTTCTTACCTAATTTAATGTTTGATAGACACGTATTCAAGGAAAAAAATTCAGACTTCAGTATAATAACTATGTTTTTATCCTAAAAAATTAGTTTTTGCACTAGATTTAGTCTCTAAATTTTATTCTTAGAAATTAATTTTTCTAGATCCTTATAAAGTTTATCCTTCTTAGAATTAACTTCCTCAAGGGTTTTTGAAATACTTTCCAAATCATAAATTTTCTTATCAATATCTTTAGAATGATCTGATACATCTTTAGTAAGAATATAAATTCTAGAATTTTCCTTATCAATATTTTTATTGACTTGAGAGTTTTCATTCTCAACAGGCTTAAAAAACCTAGATACTTCTCCAAAAGTAGGTAAAGTATTATCTTCATCAGAAGAAGATTATTTATTTGAATATCCATAATATTTATTATCACCATAATTAGAATTCAAGGATACATTGTTTATAGATTCAGCATTTTGTACTATGGCCATTAGACAATGACTTTCAATGGGTAACTTGAAAATTAAACCAAGATTATTCTGACCAAGAATATTCATACTCTGAGGATTCATCAGAAGAGTCTCCACCATTAGCACTCCAGGTGACATTAGCTTTCCAAAATTTCATTGATTTAGATTTATAATACTTCTTTCTGTTTCTCTCATAATGTTTTTCCTTTCTATCCCTTCTCTTAAGCATACGAAAATATGGCCATATATGCCCTGCTCTTTTTCATTAATAACAATTAACTTCAGATTCTTTCTTGTAACTTCTCTCTTTCTTCTTATATTTATACTTAAATTCTTTCTTCCAAACTATCATGTTCATCCTTCGAGCAAGATTATCTAGTTAATTATCAGAATGTTCACTTTCACTTGATTTAGATTAAACAATGAATTTGATCGACTTGGATGTTATAACCCTTTCAGAAGTCTTTTCTTTAGTAGATGTAAAGGCTAGACTACCATTTCCATTTTTCTTTATATTCAAATCAGCATCTCTTTTCATATTTGTCTCATGTTAAAGAAGAGTTCCAAAAATCTCATCAAGATTAATCTGAGATACTTTCTTATTCTCATCAATAGTTGTTATCTTAGATTCCCACCCATTAGGCATGATATCTATAATCTTTTCCAAAAGTACCTCATTATCTAAAACCTTTTAACCCATGGATTGTAAACTGTTAACAATAGAAATAAATCTTTGTTGTACCTTGCACACTGGTTCTCCATAAGGAAATAGAAATCCATTATATTCTACTCTAATCATGGATCATCTAGTTTCTATAACCTTGGATGTACCAAAATTATTAACCTCCAATTTCTTCTAAATACAATTTTCCATTTCATAAGAACAAATCTGACTATATTTATTCCTGGTCATGGAACACAAAAAAGTATTGCATACCTTTTAGTTTAGTTGATATTATGACTTTTCTTGATTAGTAAAAGTTCTGAATTCCTTATTAGGAATCCTGTAATCTCCAGTAAGCATAAACAAATTATCCACTCTAGTATTAATAACAAAAGTCTTCATACGATCTCTCCAATATTCATAATAATTCCCATAAAATTTAAGAGGTTTAGAAGGATTTAGATTATCAATTGAACCACCATTCATTCCTGCCATATAAAAGAAAATACATTTCCTAATAAACTTGTTAATAGAAAAAATTTTGTAAACAAGGATATAAATCCTAAGAAAGGAAAATATTAAGAACAATGAAAACGTAATCAAGAAAACTTATATGTGAATATAATTATTTCTGAGACCTACTCTGATACCAATTGTAGGATCGAAATATGAATTTAAATGCTCAATTACAAGAGGGGGGTGAATTGTATCCTTAAAAAATTCCTTTGGAACCGTTAAAGTTGATCTAAAACGTTCTTTTCAAACCTTAAGAAAAACTATGTTTAACGAAGTTAAACATGGTAAATTCATAAGACCTCTTAATTCTACAAGCTTACTAGGTTCGAGATATATGGTTTCGGAAATGAAACTTAAGAAAAATTTAAAAGGAAAAATATTCTACCTTATAGGGAATAGAATCATTGTAATTAGAGTATAAAAGTATAATAAAGTATAAGACAGCTATAATTTCACTATTAATCAAAATGAATCAGAAAATAAACGTGTAACAAAACTAGTAACAAGTATGTAATCATTTAACCCAGAGAGTATAGTATCCAAAAATCTTTGATAAAGGTCCCTTGATTTATACTTTCAAGAAAGTCTGTCTTACCCACACCAGGGTAAGGCCACGATAAGAATATGTGATTCTATCTTGCTATCCCAAGAATCCCTCAAACTTCAATGTAGTCGACACCTATGCCTTCCTATCCCCGGATGTCCTAAAACTTTTAGGTATTGAGTACCTCTATCTTTCTATCCTCAAATGTCCTTGATTATACACAACAACAATCGGAGTTCCACGAAGCAAGCTGAACAGGATGTTTAGTACAGACAAATCATGAGAGTCTCTCTCTCTATAAATTACATTAGCATCATGCAATCTCTGAAGTGATGGATCAGTATTTGAGATCTTTAAAATGATCTCATATTTATAGGCATTTCTCCAATGGTCAACTCCCTCCTCAAACAGTCATATTTTTCCTTGAATCTCAGAGGAACCTGTACATGTATTGCTCAAACAATGGTTAATTAGAAACAGAATGTACAACATTATTTCATAACTATAATAGGATAAGAAAAATATGTTTGCTTAACCAAATCCATTTTTTGGAGTCTAAGGAATAATAAACTTTGGAGTCTAAGAAAATAAACATTCGGATTCTATATTACATGGATATTCAGATTCTATATTTAAGGAATTCAAAGTCAGAATTCTATAGACTTCGGAGTGTGAATTTCAGAGAAATTTGGAGTCTGAATTCTGAAGAATTCGAGGTAATTTGGAATCTGAATTTCTAAATATTCTAAATTACAAAGAATTCGGAGTCTGAATTTTAGAGAATTCAGAGTCTGAATTTCAGAAGAATTGAGAGTCTGAATTCATAGAATTTAGAATCCAAATTCAGAGAATTCGGAGTCTAAATTCAGAGAATTCAGAATCTGAATTCAGAGTCTTAATTTAAATAATTCAGAATCTGAATTCAAAGAATTCAACGTCTGAATTTCAGAGGAATTAGGTGTCTGAATTTAGAGAATTGGGACATTGAATTTAGAGAAATCAGAACCTAAATTTAGAGGATTCAAAACCTGAATTCAGAACCTTAAAATAGAATACTATATATCTTAGTAATTATAGGATTCTGAGGTTTTTAGAGATGAAACCAAATTTTACACTTAGAAATAAATTGAGTTAGATTTAGGGAAACTATAACATGAAAAATGAAAACAAAGGTAAGGAGAAAATTTCCTTGGGGATGTAATGATTTCCTTATTAAGATAAATCTCTGGGGAGATAAAATTTTCCTTGCGATAGAGTGTTTGTGATTTTCAAAACATAAAAGAATGGAAAAGTCATAAGTAACCCTTATTTACTCAACAGACTCGGGGAACTCGTTCAGATTAAACCTAGGATAGCTTGCAAGAAAATGGTATTATAGGAGAGCCTTTTTTATTTTGGATATAAGGTAGACTTGAGATATGATTGTCAGGGCTTAGGAGGTAGGTTATGGGTTAGTTTCTGATTAGCACCA
This sequence comes from Viscum album, assembly GCA_963277665.1. Classification (NCBI taxonomy): domain Eukaryota; kingdom Viridiplantae; phylum Streptophyta; class Magnoliopsida; order Santalales; family Viscaceae; genus Viscum; species Viscum album. Next base: position 17,644,365 of record OY728159.1, on the reverse strand, counting down.
CTAGTGATGAGACTTGATTCACTAGGGGTAGTTGGGTTTTGAGTCTATATTTTTGGTATTGATGAATGATTTTTAAGTTTGTTAAGTTCGATGAGATTTTGTATTTTAGGGGGTGAAAGTGGAAGTAATATGGTGTTATATATTGAAATTACATCGGGTAACGAACCATGTGGAGCACACGTGCATGGTTTAATATGCTTCTAGTGGTTTTTTCATGCTTGGTACATGTTCTATTATAATATGTGGTAAGGTTATGACTGACAGATAGTTCCCTATATTATTTATTTTTGTGTGGATGGTGCATTTGTCTGATTCTAGTTGGTGTGAAGTAAAATTGGTTTTGGGGTGCTTCCTCGTGTTATGAAATAAAGATTGATGTGAAATAGATGGGTTTATAAATTGAATAACCTCAGTTTTTTCAATAATGGAAGGGAAACTATTTTAAATTTGGATGGGTTTCATAAAATGTGAAATGATAATTAAATAAAAATTCTTGATTTTGTTGGAAAAATGGTAGGTACGTCCCTTTGTATTCCTTATAGACATACACATATATGTTTTCTTATTTGTGAAAAGTTTATATTGACATGTATGTTTGGATGATATAAGAATAATTGTGAATGAACACATATGTGAATGTTTAAATGATACTAGTGTTGGGTATTTACAAAAAAAATATTGAAATGGTTTTCCAAAGTTGTTTTTGAAAAGGAAAATGGGTTTTGATAAGAGTCTTTTTTTCTAATGAGTTTTTTAGTTTTAAAAGGAAGGTGTGGGGTGTTTTGAATTCTAAATTGGATGTGCTAAAATGATTTTTGTTAATGTAATGTGATTTTTATTTTGAAAGGGGCATAAATTTAATTTCAAAATGGGTGAATATATACATTGTAGTTTCTAAAAAAGGATTTGACCTATTTTTTGAGGTTGTTGATATTTTATTTTGGTTGGGATTTGATTTGGTATTGATTTGGTTTTGTGATGATTTGGTTTATGAGCTTGATTTTTGGTTTAAGATGTTAATTAGATGAGTTCTGGTTCGATTTTGTAATTGTTTTGTTTCTTATGTTGTTGACAGCATGCCACCCAAAAAGACACCGAATATTTCTAAAGAGTTTGTTCCCGTTGTTTTCCCTACCTAGACTCCTAGTAGAATGGTAGATTCTAGTTATACTTAGTATTTTCTTGTTTTCTATAGTGACCAAGGTTTGATAGAGGGTGCAGAGTAGCGCGATGATGTTTATAGTGTTTTTTGGATGTTGGGATCTCTCAAAGTTGTAAGGGTTTGAAATGTTTTTGGTTCATTCTACATTCCATCTTTCAACCGGTGGAGGGTGGCCTTACCAATATTTTTTCAGGATGGGATTTCATGGGAAGTGCTAATACTACTTTCATCTAGTTATTTTTAACTAAGAAGGTAAATAAAAGGAAAGTGGTGGGGCTCATGAGCCTTTAGTAAGGTAAGTCGATGATGAAGGATTTTGTTGACTAGATTAATGAGCTAGATTCTTTTTCATCAGAGGTAGTTTTATAAGATAAATTTTTGAAGTTGTTAGATAAGGAAATTTGGGCCATGTTGGTTCCTAAAATGTAGGCAGTTGGCAGTTCAGTTTATCTTGGCACTTGTGAGGGTTACACATCTGGTGGAGGGTGTATACTAGAGGAACATATCCTTGAGAAGTCTCTTATATTGGTCCCAAATTTTCATTCACCAGTTCGACCACTTATGTGATTCCAGTGTCGCCTGTTCGGGAAATTGAATGACATATTTCAAAAATCCTTAGGAATCTTGCCAAAAATGTGGAAGTCTGGGTCACTTAGGGAAGTTATTCAAGTGGCTTTGTCTAAATATAATGTCTTGGCTGCAGTATGCCATCTCCTGAATGTGGGGAGGTTGGTACTTTAATACATTCGGCCTCTAGTCCAAGGCCTTGGAGTGAATCTCTTCACATAGTCAGAGATCATAGGGGTGTGGAGGACTTTGGTTTTACTTTTACCTCTTGTGATGGAATGAGATAGTTTAACTATCTCTTTTATAGCTTCTTCATCTTTGAAGGTCCGTTTTTTGTAAATGTATTAGACGTCTTGTTTTCTCATTTTGTCCTTTGTTGTTTGAATTATCCGCTTTGGTTATAAGAAGGCTTAGTGGTATTGTTTTCTTGTAATTCCATTGATTGAACCTGTTGGAAGGGAACACTTAAATTTTTTTCTCTCTTTTGTGGTTATCCTTTTTGGAGGTTGTGGTTTGTGATCTCTTGGAGATACATGTATCTTTGAAAATAATATATAGTGTGTTGGTTTGCCTCTTGGTTTTTGAGTTTCATTTTTTGGCGCCCCCTTGTGGTGCAGGTTGGTCTGTGCAGGGGGTTCTCGAGTTGGTTCATGTTTGGTTTTACATTTCAATCTGTCCTAGTTATTCTACGATGGTTTGTTCCTAAATGGTGGGGAGATCCACTGTGGATTTTATTGTGGATTCCTCTAGATTCAGTCAAATGTGGCTTGTGGAGTTAAAATGATACATTGGGATTTATGGTTTGAATGGGCCTTGGATAGTTTTGAGTCCTTGTTTTTTCCAAGTTTGGCTGGGTGAGTTTTTGGATGAAGAAAGTGTTAGTGGTGGGGAAAATTTTCAAAGGACAACCATGGAATTTAAATTATTTTAATTTATTATTTATTTTCAGCATCATTTTTCAGTTTTGGTCGTTCGAGGTACGAATTTCAAATTTTTGAAACCTTTTTAATTATTATACGGCTAGATCTCATAGTTATTAGTAATCGTGAAGAACATGTGTGAGTTACTAGGTTGGTTAGTGGTGTGGAACACATTTTTCACATGGTCAATTAAACAGTACGATAAGCATATGGTTGGGATCCGTAAATTGATAGTGCTGAGTTGGATGATTTGAGCATGGTTTTCTCAACTATTCTTCTAGATATTGGTAACCATGTGAGGGTTCCTAGCCTTGATAGTGTCCTGCACATGGTTAGTTCATGATTTCATAAACCATGCACAAACCATTCAAGTTTCCCAGAACATTATAACTGATTTTTTATTTTATTTTATTTTTTTATTTTCCATTTCCCTGTATTTTATATTTCTACCCCTATTCCATCCCCCCCATGTGTGTCGCTTGAGGTGCACCTTTCCTGCCTCCATGGTGCGCGACATCGTCTCATGTCTTCCCAATTAGATCATCATTTCCACTATTTTATCTATGATTTCTCTTTGACCCTTCATGGTAGGGTCTCCATTTGTCATTCCTCCCCATTTTATGGCATTTTTTAAATCTCCTCATCATCTGATGATGTGAGTAATAACCCTAGGGTTTGAGGAGAATCTATATTTCATTTTTCCTTTGATGTTAGGGTATGTTAAGGGTCTCATGGGAACCCTTCATGTATATTCCAACCTCCGACGCTGAAGGAAAAGTGGATTGGTTCGATTCTACTTGTCATTTCCATCTGAGGTAAGTGTTTTATTCCACTTTTTTGATTATCATCTTTCTTTTGGGCCTCTTTTGTGATTTAGGGTTCCTAGATATTGTATTTGGAGTGTATGGTGGCTCCTTGAATGGTTTCACCGACATACATAGGTAAGTGTATATATATATATATATATATATATATATATATATATCTCCCTTGTACATATTCCCTAACAGTGGGGGGAATATTTACACTTGATAAAGGGATATATAGATAAGAATTTATATGCATGAAAGTGTGGGGATATCTTCATCAAATTCTTCATGTGATGAAGTTATCTGACTTGATCCTCTTTTCATTAAGGTAGGTTACAAATACTTGAACCTTTGATTTGAAATCCCTAATGGCTTATCATTTTAAAAGAATTTTTTCATGGTTATATGGCATATATATTAATATATAAATATATATGTTTTTGTGTGTGTGAGTGTGTGTTTGGTAAAATTGATTGTGCCTCTTAGAATTGGCTTCTCATTTATTTACATAACTTGTAAATTTTTGTTTATAATTTTTCATTTAAATGTAAAGTATCCTATGTTTTTATAATAGTTATCTTAAAGATTATTAGATTTTGAGGTGTGTTTACTGGAACATAAAGGCTTTGGTCAAATTTTTTATCTAAAAATTTTCATGATTGGTTCCTTAAAGTTTATTTCGAAAATTAAATTACAAGAAATCCAATTTGGCACATTTTCAGTGGGTTGTGTTTTTTAACATGGATTTGGAAAGTGAATTTGGTTTGAAAATTATAAAGGCCTAGTTGGTCCCATGATATTTTTTAGAAAATGTATTGAAACTCATGTGATGTGAAGCCCCATGTGGCTCCTTTTAAGTATTTGATAGAAAATGGAGTCGAGCAGATATGATGTATAAGCCCGTTTGGAACCTTTTAAGCATGTTGTATGTTTTCTAGTTGGTTTTGAGAATGGGTTGAAAATTGATTTGGGATTTAAAGTTAAATTCATGGTTTGTATTTGATAATGATTTTGAAAGAAATTAATTTTCATTTGAGTTGTGATGCTTGGAATATATCTTGAGACCACTAGAAATTTGGATGAGATCCTCTCTAGTGGCTCATGCACAATTATTCATGCTTTAGAATGCATTTGGTTGTGGTTTCTGTACCATGTTTCACCAAGTGTTATTATTAATATCATTATTAATATAATGGGATTCCTAGGCATAATCTAGAGGGTTGAGTGATGATTACTTATCAACCCTTATTAGACGCGTTGGTACCACTTGGATGTCAAGAGGCTAGGTGGGGCCTGCCACTACATTGGTTAGTTTACAGTAGCCAGTTGGTTATTGACTATAGACCAGAACCATATACTGAAAGGTGATTCCGAACTATGTATGTCTAGGTATCGCTTATAGAAATGTTCAATACGGCCTCATGATTACATATTTGCGTGTTCCATTTTATTTTTTTGGAAATTTTGGTTACTTGATCTCAGGAAATATTTACCTTTATTTTCATACTGAAAAACCTATTCCATCGATTTTTTTCTTTTATAGGAATTTATTTAAATGGAATACATGCTTTATAATATGTTTTGGAAAATGAAAAGGAAATGGGGTTTCTTAAAAAGAGAATCATGTTACCTATTTTGATAAAAGAGTGGAAAACATTATTTTTTTATATCCTATTTTCAAACTAGCAGGAATGGATTCACTTTAAATGTGGGGAATAAAGATTTATTTATTCTTGGAATCCCTAATGAGGATATCAATGCTCACAACCTCTCTATATTTTTAGTTTCTATTCTTCTTGTTCCAGATCTCTCTCAGAGTGAGTGTGGTCCTATGGTTGGTGGTGACCAATGAGGCCACTTAGAGGTTCATTTTTCTGTTTAGTTTTATTTATTTTTCCTTTTCCAATTTGTTTTATTTTATTATTGTTTTATTATCTATATATTATTGGATAAATTTTTCCAATAAATTATACGTGATGATCAAATCTATTTTTCATCTAGGGAGGATCAGAAATGCCTCTCGGGACTTATTGCAGGCTGACATGAGTGTCCGGTTCAGGGTTGAACCTAGTTGGTTCATGACATGAATTGTGGTATTACATGAATTTAATAGTTAATAATAATTTACAACTAATGGAAATTTTTTTATATTATAATTCCATTACTTTTTTTATGTATTTGAAGTCAAATTGGAGGAATAGTCCAAAAAACGACTTAGTTATATTTTGCGATACACAATATTTTATTCAATAATTTTAAAAAAATATTTAATGAAGAAAATTTTGATAATAAATGGTCTAAAATTTCATCCATGGATCAATTGTGGTCTAATTTTCACCTTATAAGTAAATTTGTAACCGATAAAGTGTGAAAATACATTTTACCACGATGAAAGTTAAAAAAGTATAGTAAGGGGTGAAACTAAAAGTTACGATTTATAATGAAACCGACGCATGTCTAAATTTTATTAGTTGAATTCATTTTTTCCTTTATCACATAAAACCATATGAATTTTTACTATTTGGTTCCACATGATGTGATTATGTTATTTATTATATTTTAATGTTCTTAATGTTTAAAGTGGTTCCACTCTACTCAATTATAAAAGGGAACCCCATATCCACTCTTCCTCATAGCTATTTAGACATTTATCTCTACAAATATATAGTAAAATAAATTCTGGAAAACCCTTCATATGACCTTGAAGCTCTTTTCACTCTAAAAATTAATCGAGAAGGCAGAATGTCTAAGCCAATGGAGGTTTCCAAAAGAAGATGTATAACTCTTAAATGAGTTCATTAATTTAATTTATTCTTATACCTCCATTTCTATCATTACCATGAAGATGTAAAAATAGTTTTAAAATATAATGATATGTTATTAAGTCTATTTTATAATGATTTTCACCTCTGTCTCCATTTTGGGGGAATTGAAAACATCACTCATGTGCACGTGTGGACATCTAACTCCATGAAGCGATGTGTTTTATTTTAAAAAAAACACCATAGAAGGATGGTTATTATAATATATTTAATTAATATATATGATATTCATGACATATTTACGTTTCCAAAAATATAATATAGTACATACCATCTTTCACATCAACTGGTTAAAAAATTAGAACATTTCTTGTGTGTATGTTTACAAAACCACATCCATGAAGTGATGCGATTAATTTATCATGTATGTATTTCATGGAAAATTATAAAAAGGAATTTAATGAATTAAAAATATAATTATTTATTTTTAAATATTTAGGAGTTTATTTTATCATGACCCCTTTGATACTGCTTAACCTCCCAATGTTGTTTGTTGATTATGAATCTAATGTCCTAAAAATTTCTTATATAAACTTAATTTCTTTAATAACTACATAATGAACGGTAATTAATGAAATATAATTGAGAATACATTGGTTATACAACTTAAAATGATATTCATAAAGTATAAAATTAAAATATGTTTATTTTACAGAAGATAAAATATGTAGGTGGTGAGTCAAACTCGAGATAAGGGGTTTCTAAACTCAATTTACTTTCATTTGGTCATACCACTTCTTCATTGACTATGTTATTCCATTTTTATGTGTGAAAATACTTATAATTTTTTTATGTTTCATTGACACCTTTTGTATGTGGATTTACAGTTTTTATACAATATAAATTAATTTATTTAATCTCACATCAATGCTACGTTCTTTGTATGGGATTTTTTTATCAATTTGAATCCACTCAAACATTATTTTATATTATACACCAAATTTATTTTAAATGGTGTCTATACTTTCTTTATGACAAATTATATAATAAATTCCAATTTATTTATGGAATTAAAAAATTAAAAAAATGATTTATCTTTTAAGGTGTTTTGATTAAAAAGTCATAAATGTGGTATAAGGTTTTCATTTTAAACCTTATTTTGATGTTTTCATTTGAAAACTATTCTTCTCTCTGTCCATGTTCTTAAAATATTTCAAGAATTTTATTATTTATGTTAAAAATATTATTAATATAATTTTAAAATATGTTTTAACTATGTTATATATGATTAAAAATAAATTCTAAAGTATTTTTTTATGAATTATTTTTTATTTTATAAAAGTGTGAAAAATGTTCTATTTTAACATATATAGATTGAATGGAATTTTTTTAAATTATGTTTGTTGGAAACTATATTGATATTATTTAACTCATTGTTTTAATGATCAATAAATAATGTTTATTTTGATACATAATGAGTTTTATATTTTCTGTTAGCATTTTTCAATATAAGAGAGAATAGGAAAAGTATGGTTAAGTCTAGGAAACACTCTCCATTAGTTATGAGTCACTGACAGAATGAAAATTTGGTAACGTATGGAATAAGTTTACACACAAAAATATATCACCATCAGACTGAAGTCACTACCAACCATGAATTATGGAAAAATACTAAATTTATCTACTATAGAGTAGACTCACCTCCAGTCTGACCTACTACTAAGACAAGTCACTTCCAGACTCTGAGTCACCACCAGTTCAAGACACTAGTAGGGTGTTTCTCGCCAATAGATCAAGACACCTCCAATGTGTGTCTCCTTGACAGATCAGGTCACTGCCAGTGAAAGTCACTACCAGAATATTTCACTATTCTAAATACTCACCCCCACTGTTTTATATTTTTTAAAAATTAAATATCACTAACAAATATTTAATGAAATTTTATTCCCATAATTATTTTAATGATGTTTTCTTAATTTCTTAATAGTGGTGAAATACAATTCATGCTAGAACATGCATTATGAGGACCAAAAGATCCCATAGAGTCTCCTCACACCTACTGCTAAGAGAAAGATCAGGAAATCTCCCTCCTGCATATATTAAATGTGCCAATAATAATTAGACACACACACATGAAGTGAGATTAACCATATTGAAACAACCTAAAGAGATCCTACATGTTGTATCTTTTTTATACACGACTGTGATTTTGGAGCATAATAAACAATCAGATTATACATTAAGAGAAAAAGGGTTTTTTGACACTCTTTTCTAATATAAATTTTAGAAAGAAGAAATGAACCTCATTTAGAAATAAAATCAAGGAGTAAAAAGTTGTATAACATATAATTCAAAGAAACCTGATCCTTAAACATATTTTATATCCTCTTTTTATTTATTAATCTTTACATTATGAGCAGTGTGTGTATACTCTATATTTTAACACACAATGTCTCCAACAATTAAACTGAAAGTCACTAGATATATTCTCACACTCTTTTACCAATTTTACCAAGTTTTGTGGTAGACATCTATGCGTGTCATGTTATCTTTTGTACTCCCATGATTGTTAAGGAATAAGTCCTTGTGTGGTCGGGAAAACTGTCATAGTATTGTATACTCGATCCAGATAGTGGATTATAGTTTTAAACTAGTTCACAATAGTTCATTACCAAGTGGGGAGGACTAATTCTCATCTTGATATTGAACCTATTTTATTCAATTTTTCTGTGTGTGTTTTTGTTTCTATTTATTTCTTAGATTTAAAACCAAGCCTTTTTAACCTGTAAACAAAAACCACTTCTTTGATAGTTAACCCTAATTAGTGTTTATATAAGTCTTTTTTTGAGCAAATTGATTTAAATGGAGATAGTGATATTATATATTATTTTAAGAGAGTCATAATAAATCTTTGATATTATCTTAAAAGGTAAATATTAATATTGATATGTTTTTTTGGTTAACTATCCTATGTTAAATTAATTGGGGAGTTTTATTTAAACATATTTTTAACATAATTATTTATTGGGTAGTCAATTCACCCCCTCTTGAGATACTCATTTTGACCAATATTTGTTATCAAATTATTATGGTTTGGTATCAATGTTTGTCAAAAAAAAATTAATTGTTATTTTAGTTTTTCTTTAAAGATCTTAAATTTTTGTTAGTTCAAAATTTAATTAATTAAAAAGGATAATAGACCAGATTGTTCTACTACTAACATACCTCATTTTTTTAATGTAAATAATTATTCTCAATGGAAGGTAAAGATGAAAATTCATATTGATAGTATGGGTTTTGAGATTTAGTATACTATTGAGGAAAAGTATGAATTACCTAAGACTCTTAAAAAATATGGGTCTGATTCTAACAAAATATCTTATAATATTAATTGTAAATCCATGAAGTCTATTTATTGTGAATTAAAAGATGAATAATTAAATATAATTTCTACTTGTAAAAATACTTATGAAATATTATATACTTTACCTGTTTCACATGATGGATAAAAATTTTTTAAGGAGATGCGATTAAATACATATATTATTAAGTATGTTTTTTTTTGAGATGAAGCCTGATGAATTAATTTCTAATATGTATATCAGGTTCGATAAAATTGTGAACACCATGATATCCCTAGAAAAAATAGTTTTTGAAAAAGATCATATTTTGATATTACTCATATTCCTTCCTGAAATATTTAGAGGGACATAAGTGTTAATCAGAGAGTCCTACGATATTAGAAAAATGTGAGTTATAGAATTTATTTGAATTTCAATGATGTATGATGAAAAACTAAAATTCAAAAGAGAATAAGATGATGAACCAAAATGAAAATTAGTATCTTTCAAGTCTACTATATCTAAATAGAATAAAAAAGAAAATATACAAGCTAAAGGTTCCAGTCACTATGAGTCACCACTTAACAGTGATAAAAAATGGTCTAACTAGCTATAAGATCTAAAATATTTTATAAGAAGAAGAAATGTTGAAGAAATACAAGTTAGAAAGTAATGTATGATAGAAAATACAATTGTAAGAAGGATTGGAGAAAGGGCAAAAAAACAAATGAGACAACCTAGTATGAATGCAAGCACAAGGAATATGTTAAAGCAGGATTCCCAAAATTGAAATACAAAATGAAGCATGAGGAAAAGGATAGAGATTTTAAAAAAGATATGAAATTAAGTTGGAGTGACTCCGAGGAAAACTCTAGTGACTTAGACTCTACTCCTTAATTTATATATAATAGAGACAAAATGTAATTCATGAATAATGTATTTGGGGTACATAATGTATCATTTTTTCTTAAATCTGACTATTCTAAAAATGTAAAATTGATGAAAATATGACCAAATAATATATTTTTTAATATTTTAATATGACTAAGAACACATTAAAAGTAATAAAATATAAATATAACGATCTAAAGAGAGATAATTTTTTGTGTGTAAGTATTAAAACTAATCTTACTATTAACAAAATTATCAAATATTAATGTAAAATACTGATCATAAATTATCTAATGAGGTACTTGAGAAATATTTGAAATGGTGTTATAATGATGTATGAAATTTAACTCAAATATTAGGAAAATAAATTGATCCAAAGTATGTTATAGTTCTACGATATCAACTTGGATAGAGAAGAACAGTTAAGAGCACATTTGTACCTAAATTAAAATATGAAAGCTATACTACTTGTTATTTTTTAAATAGGCCAAAGAAAGTGTTTATTTAAAACACCATAAAGTCTATTTATAAGCGACATGTTAAAAGAATCATGGTTCCTAAATCCTTGATTACCAACATATCTGGACACAAGAAAACATGGGTACCAAAATCATTCCTTTTATAATATTTTTATAGGAAAACAATAGGAAGACCTCATATAAAATTATATGGTACTCAGATAGTGGATTTTCACGTCATATAAGAAGAGAATACTATATTTTTAAGAGCCTAACAATGGTTTATGGTGGCCATGTCTCCTTTGGTGATAGCACTACAGGGAAAATCATCAACCTTAGAAAAATTTGTAACAAAAATTCTATTTTAATATCCAAAGTAATATTTATTGATGGTTTGAAATATTATTTACCTAGAATCTCAAAATTATGTGATCGTTATGTTCATGTAAGATTTGAAAATAATGAAGGAAATATTTTTGAATCAGAAGTTAATTTACTATATAGTTCTTTAAGGAATGAGAATGTTTATGTTTTTTATCTTAATTATATAATTTATCAAAATGATTCCAGCTTGGGACCCTTTTATAAATAATCTTGGCTTTGGAATAGGAGACTAGGCCACTGTAATTTTCACTCACTTGGGAAACTTAATAAGAAAGGTTTACTCAATGATCTACCAACACTTGAGTTCATAAATGAAAAATTCTATAACCAATGCCAAAAAGGGAAACAACATAATATTTCATTTACATAAAATAAATATGTTTTAACTTTTCAACATCTTGAGCTAGTTCATATGGATTTATTTGGACCTTATAGAGTTACTAGTTTAAATAAGAAGCACTATGTTTATGTATTATTAGATGACTTTTTTATGTATACTTGGGTATTCTTTTTATCTCACAAAATTGATGCATGTTCTTATTTTACCATGTATTCCAGATCTATTGAATACTTAAGTGTACATAGAAATAAGTCATTAAAAAGTGACCTAGATCGTGAGTTTGAAAATTTTAATGACTCAGATTTTCCAGATTTTATTTTTAGAAATTATTTAGGAAATTTCTGAGACCATTCGTTGATATGACATGTGATTCCAAGACCCAGTGTGCTAGGAAAGATTGTTTAAAAAATGTTATGTTTTTAATAGAACGTGTTCATGAATTTTATAAAAAACTGAAATAACTCTTAAATGTGTTCCCTGATCTGAAATACGAGGGAACCCTTGAGCTTAGAGTTGGAGATTTACCCTATGCACGACCTAACAATATTTAGCGGGGGACATCTATATTAAATGTAAACAGGGGCATAACTGTCAATAAAAAAATTAAATAAAAATTATTTTATTTTGAAATCCTAATAAATCATATTAGAAAACGCATATTTGAAATCTGAGTCCACCATTTAGTTCTTAATGGGGTGTTTTCCTTAGGTGAGTCCTAACATCGACTGGTGCGGGTCAGCTGCAAAAGTTAGTTTTCGGACATGACCATCATTAAAATATTTATCAAAAATATTTTATTTGAACGTTATGTGTTGATGAAATGGAGGTTTTCTTTTTTTAATAATCCAATTAAGATGAATTCACAGCTATGTCTATAAATCTAAAATTCCCCTATGGTAGGGAGAATGAAGCTCTCTCCAAATGATGAGTGTCGGCAGATTGAGGATCAACGATGAAAAAGACCTCCGTTCTTCGTCAACGACCAATCCAATCATCACGGAAGGGTTTAGATCTCTCTTGTGGATTATTTTTACATTCCTAGAATCAAATTATGAATGTGTACAAACCCAAAAACAAGTTTATCCATAGTTCTATCGTACTTTTCAGAGGGATAATTATTGATGTATTAAAGGGAATTGATCTTTGTGATTATTCTGCAGTTTGTTTCCCTGTTATCCCGCTGACATGAACAGTTCAAGGACAAAAAAGGCCAATATCTTTTCTTTTTTTGTTCATGTTCTTAAGCCCTCCCACATAAATCTATCGTGTTCTTCGGTAATTATTCTCCTTGGAAAACCTACCTGAATGATTGACAATTTCCTCCACGATCTGTGGTGCAATGACTCAAGATAGAATGTTGTGATCCATGAGGAAATTTAATAGGTTATATTAGAGAATAGTAGGCATGTGGTGACTTATAGAGGAGGTAATGCATAATGGAGGGCCACTAGTAGGGTGGTCGACAGTGAGGGTAGTGTGTATCCTGACGGGAGGCCGAGTTTCGGCAGGGCGCACAACCATAGTCCAACAATAACGCGTCGGAGGAATAGCCCATGGTGGTGCTAGTTGTGGGTGGTGGACAGGAGCCATGGTGGTGGACATGGTGGGATGCAGATCAAATGCCACATTAGAGGAGGACTCCATGGTATCAGAGTTGTGGGACCAGGGGATGGGATGTGGAGTTATCCGCGTTGAATGCGGTAGCTGTGTTGACCATGAGTGCACAAATGAGCCATGCACTGAAAGAGATAGCCCACATGCAGCAAGAATGGCTAGGTGAAAAATGACGCTATAGTGGCCCATCGAGATATCCCAAACCAACAAGGTCCATTTGGGTTGGGCACACTAGTCCAGGTCAGGTCAGACCCTATCCTTACATAGCCCCTTTTTCTAAATTGTCCATCTCTTTCAAATTGTGTGTCCATTTAACGAATCGTTTGTGGTGTTGGGACCCTTGTGATTATGTGGTCCTTTTGGGATACTCTATGTAAGTTTTTGTGGAATTTTATTTATGACCTAACTTCTTGAGGTGTAGGTTCACCTGGAACAAGAGAACTACGAGCAGAATCACACGGTTGGTTGTGACTATGTGACTTGGGGGACTATTTGAACCATCGACACTCCATGAACCATCGATTCTCCATAAGACATCAACACGCCATGTGCTATCGACACTCCATGAGGAATCGATGACCTAAAAACCATCACCTCTCTAGGTTCCACCGACACTTCATGCTCCATTGATGCTCCATGGACCATCGACGCTCTGTACACCATCGACGCACTGTGATCCATTGAAGCTCCATGTACCATCGATGAGTTACGAACTGCTAACAGATCTAGTTTCATTGAGATAGGGATATCTATGGACTAAAACTATAAATCCTTCTCCTATATACATAGACTTTTACCTGTGTGAGATGATCATATTGACTATACTTCATATGTTTCTTTTGTGGTGTAATTTTCAAGGTTCATTTGTGGTGTAATTCATGCATTTCCTTTTAGGTGTAATTTGTGTTTTTATTAGTGGTGTAACTTTTTGGTTTTTGGGTCCCTACTGAGTATTTTTTTACTCACCCCAACATGGGCAATGCCCACATGTGTCATTTCTTTTACATACGTTCAAAGATTTGAAAGAGTCCTTGGTGAACTAGAGTCAGGTGGTGCTTAGAGAGAGGCCTGAAAACAGAGTTATACTTCAATGACTTCAAACTGATATTTTTGTACCTACCCTTCGGTTAGGGTTTTCTATGGATGAGAATCAAGATCCTGTACTTTACCTTTTGGATGGGATTATATTCTAGCCCTGTTTAGTTTACTTTTTTTGTACTGTCATAATCTATTTTGGGGTCTTAGATGAATTCGTGCTTGTTTTTTTAGTGTTTTATGTTTAGTACTTTTCATATTTGAAATGGGTGCATGTTTACAGGTACATTGGGTAATGACTCCCATTTGTGGGATATGTCTTCTTGGTTCTAGTTGTCTGCCCCATGCCTATTGGAAGTGTTCTTGGGGTATTCACAGCATGGGCCCTAGGGGGTGGGCCCTGACATAGTGGTATCAAAGGATGTCAGTTATACCTAACGAACCAAGAGTCTATGAGATTGGTTTGGGGAAATATTGTTAAGTGTTTTGAGTTTGGATTTCAAATCAGGTACTCCAGTGTTGGTGTGACGACTGACGTATCCATACACGAGGACTCTGAATTATGATTTTTGACTCGGTACATGAAAACACTGGTTGAATGCAGAAAAATAAATAGTACATGCATCATATAGAATTGAGTGTGTTCTCATGTCGTTCTTGAGTCATTGTAAGATCAACTGGTATAATCTATTGACTATGCTACATCTTGATCTATTTCTGAATACCTTCTCATGGATAGCCATCCATGATTCTAATTCATGATCATAAGGATGATCTACCTAGCGATGGGGCATCAGTACAGGGAACAATACTAGAGATAGCACCCCCCGTGGTGTACCAGTGAAACCAACACCCAGAAAGTAGAAGTTACAACCAACATTACTAGTAGAAGATGCATGCAGTCTGAGTGCGTTCAATGAGTTCCAAAGGCAATGAACTCTTAGGTTCAAGGGTGATCTAGACCCCCCAAGAAGCTGAGGATTGGCCAGAGGTGGTTATGTGTATCTTTTGGCCTGGTGAGGATGCCTCTTGACTAGATGGAATTCCTATCCGTGAGTTTTCTAGATGGATCAGTGGGGATATGGTGGATCTTAGTGATCTATATGAATGAGGAGATGACCCTCACTTGGATAGACATCATATATATCTTCAAATAGGATTTCTTCTAAATGATTTTATTCTCCATGGGTATAGAGGAGCTACTACATCTGCAGTAGGTCATCTAGACCGTAGTGGAGTACTCGACGAGATTTATAGATATTTATCTCTACTCTATAGATATGGTACGACACCCATTCTTCAGGGCCCGAATCATCAATCAGGGACTACACTGGGAGATCAGGGCATCCATGATATCCCTTATCATCCCGACATATACTGGGGTACAAGAGGGAGATTTACTATTAGAGAGATTTATGGTGGACCAGACATCGATAGTAGGATCCACCACTGGGCATCAAGTAGATGATTCTTTAGCTGTAGGTAGATGACAGCTAATATAAGGATCCAAGAAGACCATAAAGGTCAGGGGATGACCCCAAGACATGGGGTCATCAGTGTGAGGCTCCCATGGAAGGGGGAGTCGGCTGAAGGATAGGCTATGCTACTCATGCAGTGGTTAGGGACACATGGCTTGAGATTTCTTGGATCATTGTATGGATGACCAGAAGATTGTCGACGAACCACCACGGAATATTATAAGAGAGTAATATGGCGGTCCACTGTGTGGAGGATATGGAAGAGTAGTTAGACAAGAAGCAGGAGGTGGGAGGCGGTTTGAGGTACTACCACCACCACCCCTAGGTGGAACATCATGGGCTAAGAGAGCTGGTGGATAGGGATGATACTAGACTTAGGAAATTGATGTTTATGAACTCGATTCTCTAGATATAATTAGAGTTACAATCTATGTATATCCACCGTAGATGATTTTTTGATAGTCATAGGTTCCAGTCACTCTTTTGTCACCACGATGACTTTTCAAGACACATAGATTCTTGTGGAACAATTGACTCGATCCATACACCTAGAGGATCCTACAATGGAATATTCGATGATAAAACACTATTTAAAATAGTGTGACCTTACTATTGGGGTTAGAGTTTCAATTGGGATATCTTGGAGGAAACATCAAGGACTTATGACACCGTCATTGGTATGGAATTTTTTTCCACATTCCATGCCCAGATTGACTATTTTAGGCTCCTAGTGAGGTCTGTTCTTGGATATGGGACCAAGTTTTACATTTTCAGCAAAAAGAGAACCCAAGAAGAACAATATGGACTCTCATGTATGAGGGTGAAGCCGATAACACACAAGTTGGCTAGCATGACCTTTGGTACTATGGATGAGATGAGTCCTCATTTTCGTATAGTGGTGGATGAGTACGAGGATGTATTTTTGAAAGATTCTATATGATTAACTCCTCACATAGAAGTGTATAAATTAATTGTTCTATACCCCAAGACGACATCGATATCTACACCTGCATATTAGATGGATCTTGCAGTGCTCTGTGATTTAAGGGTACAACTGGAGGACTTGTAGAGAAAGGGATTTGTGAGAACCGGTGTTTCACCCTGGGAAGCCCCTGTGTAGTTTTCCAAGATGGGAGATATAAGATTGATGTTATGTGTGGACATAAGGAACTGGAACTAGGAGACCGTGAAGAAATATTATCCAATACCAAGGATTGATGACCTCTTTGATCAGTTGAATGGAGTGAGGTATTTCTCAAAGATAGATCTCAGATCTGGCTATCACTAGCTTTGTGTATAGGATGAAGAAATCCTGAATATGTATTTTAGATGTAGGTATTTCCACTACGAGTACTTATTGATTTTGTTTGTCATGGAGAAAACCCCATCAATGTTCATAGGACTCTTGAACAGGATCCTCTAGCCTTATTTAGACCAGTTTGTCATGGTCTTCATTTATGACATCCAAGTGTACTCAACATCTATGTAAGAGCATGTGATACAGTTAAGGATGGTTCTAGAAACAATCTTCTAGAACCAAATATATTGCATTATTTTGAAGTTTTAGTTCTATATTTGGGAGGTCCATTTTCATGGACACATCATTTTAGAGGCTGTAGTTGCATTAGATCTAGTGAATATTGAAGCGGTGCTTACTAGGGAGAAACACTAGAGTGTCACTAAGGTGCAGCGTTTCATATTTTTGGCTAGATACTATCAAAGAATTGTACCAAACTTTTCTAGGTTATTATCACTTTTTATGGCCTTAACACAAATGGGGAATCCATTCGTGTGGATAAGTATTTTCCATCAATTCTTTCCAAAGCTGAGGCAGAGGTTGGCGAGCACTCCCATCTTGAGATTATTGAAGGAGGGTGTCGAGTATGTGGTGTTTTATGGTTCCTCAAGGACCATTATTGGTTGTGTCTTGATGGCGGGGCAAGAAGTTATTACTTATAGTTTTCTGCAATTGAGGCATTATGAGAAGAACTACGTTACCCATGATCTAGAGTTGGAAATAGTACTCTTTTTATTGATGATGTGGTGAAAATACCTGATGGTTGAGTAGTTTAAAATCTACTATAACCACAAAAGTCTCAATTATATCTTCTCTAAAATATATTTTTACTTTATATAGAGTCATAGTATATAGTTACTAAAATAATATAACTTTGAGATAGTATATACTCATGTGAAGGAGAATGTGGTAGTATATTCTCTCAATCGGAGATCGAGTTCACAGCTTCAGAATGAGGGATCATAGTTGTTAGCCTCACTATCGATATACATTTTAGATATAGATGAAGTAGATTATCTCTTGTAGATGGTGGTTACCCCTCCACTATTATAACTAGTTGGGGAGTCACAACTCAGAGATACTGACTGTGAGACTACACGTGCTCAGATTTCCACGGGGCATGCCCCTGATGGATATTTGAATGGTGGGGAGAACATCATTCTCTTCAGAGGGAGAATAGTAGTGCATGTGACATTGCAGGAGGAGGTCTTGAGGGTGTTCCATACTTATCCTTTTGAGGTACATAAAGGAGTGTAAAAGACATATCAGGACCCCTCACATCAGTTATACTGGTCATGGATAAAGAAGGAAGTGGTAGAATTCATTTCTTGATGCCTATCTTTTCTGCAAGTGAAGCCTGAACACCATGTTCCGGCAGGTTTGACTCAACCCCTTAAGGTTTCAGAGTGGATTTGGGTAAAGATATCGGGGGAAATCCTAACAGGTTTACCACACACGTCCAAGGGACACAATACCATCTAGGTGATCATTGATCGACTCACCAAGTCGGACCACTTCATAAAAATCTCCGATCATAGCTCAATAGAGATCTTGGGATGAATTTATGTACAGGATATAGTTTTACTTCATTGAGTTCCATAAATGATTATCCCGGATCATGACACTCACCTTACATCCCAGTGGTGGAAGGGATTGCAGGAGGCATTTGGGACTTAGTTGCGCTTGAGAATAATGTTTCATCCCCTGATGGATGGTCAAGTGGAGAGGACCATATAGGTTCTAGAGGACATGCTATGTGCTTACATACTCAACATTGGATGAAGTTCGGAGGACCGCATACCTATGGTGGAGTTTTCATATAACAATAGCTACTACTCCACAATTGGTATGACATCAAGTGAGGACTTGTATGGATGACCATACATGTCACCAATGTGTTGGACAGAACCAAGAGAGTCAACACTCATGGGTCTAGAGTTGGCATGAGCTACAATTGAGGAGGTTCATATCATAAAGGAGTAGATAGAGACTACACAGAGCTGGTAGAAGTCATATGATGACAAAAGGTAGAGGCCTCCGTAGTTCGAGGAGGGAGACTATGTGTTCCTTCAGTTCTCACCTCAACGTGGATTATAGAGATTTGGATAAGGGTTAAGTTATCTCTAAGATACATCACCCCATTTTAGATTCTAGGTAGAGTAGTAAAGGTGGCATACCTCCTAGATCTACCCCCGTAGTGTCATCGGGTTCATGATGTCTTCCACATGTCCAAGATCTGGTATGTGGATGATCCATCACACTTCATTGGATAGGGTGATATGGAAATTGATGATGGGATGTATTTTGTGGAGTAGCTGATGAAGATTGGGGATCGATAAGAGAAGATTCTTTGTGGGTGGTCAATTCCTCTGGTGCCTGTTCAGTGGAAGCATATGAATCTTCAGGAGAGTACTTGAGAGTGGGAGGATTAAATTTGTGCTCAGTACCCTCACCTTTTGTTGACTAGAAAAAGTTCTGGATTTTGGGGACATAAATCCTTATGTACGGGAGAATGTAATGACTCATATTTTCCCCATTTTATTTTGAGAAATTATATGTGAAAATTTTGAGACCAGGCACTAAGACAGCATGTGATTCCTATCACTATGGTGCCCAGAATGATTGTTTGAAAAATTTTATGTTTTTAATAGCATGTGCATAAAACTTTTCTAAAAAAGTGAAATAAATATTAAAAGAGCACCCAGATCATAAATCCGAGGGCACTATTGGGCTCAGAGTATTGGGTTCACCCTAGGCACAACCTAACATTCGTCAGTGCGAGTCATCTGTAGGAAAAGTCACCAGGGACTTGAACACAAATAAAATAATTAAATAAAACTTATTTTTTATTGAAATCCTAATAACTCATAAATGATAACTCATATTTGGAATCTGAAACCATAGTTGAGTTTGTTAGTGGTTTTATTTCATTAGGCAATTCCTAACATCGACTGACATGGGTCTGCAATAAAACATAGTTTTTTGGACATGAAGATCATTAAATTATTTAATAAAAATATTTTATTTGGATGTTAGATGTTGACGTAGTGAGATATTCCTTTTTTTAATAATCCATGTCAGAGGAATTCATGGTTATCACTATAACCCTGGAATTGCCCTAAGGTAATGATAAGGAAGATCTTCCCAAATTATGAAATTTTGTGGATTGAAGATCAACGATGGGACAGACCTCTATTCTTCATCAAAGATCGATTCAATCATCGAGATAGGGTGTCGATCTCTTTGTGATTTATTTTTCCCATCATAGAATCAATTGAAAATGTGGACCAACCCATGAATTGGTTGATCTGTAGTTCAATAATTCTTTTGAGAGGGATAATTATTTCAGGAATAAAGGGAATATATCTTCGTGATTATTTTTCTGTTGGTTTCCTTGTGATCCTGCTAACATGAATGGATCAAAGACGAACGAACAAGTCAAAGATCTGTAGTTTGGGTGTTCATGTGCTCTATTCCACCACCCTAAATCTATCATGTTCTTAGTTTGTTCTTCACCATTGGAAACCCTACACAACCAATTGATCGTTGTGCCCATGATCCATGATGCAATGATATGATACCAAAGGTTGTGATCTGCAACGAAACTAAGGAGGTGCGATGAGAGCACAGTAGGAAGGCTGTGCCATATGGAGAAGGGAATGATGGAAAAAGGCTTTTGGAAGGATGGAAGGTGTCGATAGAAGTACATGACTCGGCATGAGGCCGGGTTATGGTGGGGAGCACATACACAGTCCAGTGGGACCATGCTTGAGGAGGAGCTTGCAGTGGTGCATGTCGTGGGCGGCGGAATGGAGTCATGATAGGAGGATGAAATGGTAACTATGAAAAGTTGTGGCTTGGAGGCTGCATAAAAAGAGGACCCCATGGAAGTGGAGCTGCGAGACTAGGGTTTGGGTCATAGTGCCTTACGTGATGAATGTGATGGCTCCGTTGACCGCAATGGATGTGTTGAACAAGAGTGCATGATCGAACTGTGCACTGAAAGATCTAGAATGCATGAAGCTGGATGGACTACTATGGTATCCCAGTAGGCTACAGTCTAGTGGCCCATTGGCCCAGGAAGGTTTGGGTTGGCCCTGACCAACCGGGTCGGGTCAGGTCGGGCGGACCGGACCGATTCAGGTTGGCCGGCCTGTGTCAGGTTGGACCCAAGCTAGCCTAGACCCTTTTTACTAAGTTTTTTGTATCATTCAAACTGTGTGTCTGTTTGATGAGTTTTTTATGGCATTGGATTTCTTTTTATGAGATGGTACTTTTGATATAATCTATATGAGTTTTTTGGATGTTAGTTTAAGAATTAATGGAATCAGTTGTAGGTTCTCCTTGAACAAGCATACTAGAAGAAGAATCCTGCAGCTGGTTATGACTATATGACTTGGGGGACTATTTGAAACATTGACGCTCCATGCGCAATCGACCCTCCATGTTATATTGATTCTCTATGTTCCATCAACACTTCGTGAACCATCGACACTCTGTGCACCATCAACTCATCTAGTTTCATAGAGACTATGAGATCTGTGGACTACAGTTGGAAGTAATTCTCTTTGTGCTTTAGACTTGAAACTATGTGAGATGACCATATTGACTATAATTTTTGTGTTTACATTATGGTGTACATTATGTTTTTCCTTTGTGGTGTACTTAACATGTTTAATTTATGGTTTACTACGTGTAATTATTAGTTGCATACCTTCGTGGTTTCGGGGTCCCTACTGAGTATTGTTTTACTCTCCCGTTCACATGATATGCCCGCACATGTTCTGTCTTATGAAAAAGATCGATTATTTGATAGATTTATTGGTATACCGTGGAAAGGTTGTGCTTAGAGAGATTTCTGATAGATTAGGTGTGCTTCACCATCTTCAGACATATGTTTCTGTACCTAACCTTCAGGTAGGGTTTTCTGCGGATGATATTTAGGAGCTTGTACATTCCCTATTTGTTGGGCTTGTATTATGGCCCCATTTACATTTATGTATTTCTAAAATCGTACTATGATGTTGGTATCTTAGAGGTATGCATGGTTGTTTACTTAGTGTTTTAAGTTCAACACTTATGGGCTTGGAAATGGGCGTATGTGTATAGGTACTTAGGAAAATGCCTCCCATTTTATGGATATGCCTACTTAGTGTTAGTATCCATTCCATGGCCTATTGGAGGTGGGATTGGGGTAGTCACGACATGGGCCTCGGGGGAAGGGTCATGACAAAAATCAAGACATTGATACAATTTTTCTCAAAAAAAATCAATATTCATAACTTCTCTGCTCCAAGAGCCCCTTATCAGATTAGAGTTGTTGAAAGAAGGAATAGAAAACTTCAAGATATATCCCAGACTATGCTCAATGAATATGACTTACTATCTTACATTTAGGAAGATGCTTTGAAGACAACCTGTTATACAATAAATAGAGTTTTAATTAGGCCGATCTTAAAGAATACCCCTTACGAGCTTTGGAATAGTAGAAAGCCTAGGGTTAATTGCATTAGTGTTTTTAGTTACAATGTTTTTATTTGTAACACTAAGGATAATATTGATAAATTTTCCTCTTAAAGTGATGAAGGAATTTTCCTTGGTTATTCAATCTCCAGAAAAACATATAGAGGGTTTAACAAAAAGACCAAGTTTGTGGAAGAGTATGTTTATGTAAAATATGATGAGATAGATCCGCGAGAGCCTAAAGCCTCTTCCAAAAACATTTAGGATGATTTTTCTTCTTTGAACATAAATTCCAAACCTTCTAATTCAGATGCAAAGTAAGAAGAAAAATAATCTAGTTTTGATGAAAATCAATACCCTGAACCAAATCCTATAGGGAATCTATAGGTGACTAGTCCCTCTTTTTTACAGTTTTAGTACCCTTACGTACCATACTTTATAAGTTTTAGTTTCATACTTAGACATAGGTACAAATATTAGAGATTATCTATGAAATCAGGCTGAACATTAATATTTTTTGTGATAACTTGAACCCAATAACATCAATGACATAATAAATGGTGAATTATAGGTAATGTAAATTCAAGGAGAACTAAATAAATTTTAATGAAATAAATTATGTGAACTTATTGATGAAACCAAATAAACCTTAAGTATAAGAACTAAATTTATCTTTAAAAAAAGTTTGATGAATTTTTTACTATAGTAAGAAATAAGGTTAGAATTTTTTCACAATGAAAAAGTCAAGAAAAAGGAATAGACTATTAGAAGACCTTTAAACCTACAGCCAAAAATGATTCCATTAGAATACTACTAGCCTATTCAGAACATATATATTTTGAAATTTATGAAATGGATGTCAATACTGAATTCTTAAATGGGTATATAGTTGAGGATTATTTTGTTGAACAACACCATGGTTTTTAAAATCCCCATCTTTCAAATCAGGATTTCAAATTAACGAATGCTTTATATGGTTTGAAACAAGATCATTGAGATTTTTCTGATAGGCTTAGATCCTTTTTTATTTGAAAAGGTTTTTCAAAATATACAGTTGATCCTTTTATTTTTATAAAATGATTTTAAAAAGTTGTTTTTGTTTTATAAATTTATGTAGATTATTTTATTTTTTGATCATCAAAAAATTCCATATGTACTAATTTTTAAAAAATGATACAAAATGAATTTGAAATGAGTGTTATGGGTAAACTAAAGTTATTAATTGGTTTTCAAAAACGTTTTAAATAATGAAGGAATTATTTTGAAACAAATTAAATATACTAAATTTTATTTTAAATGCTTTAACATGGTTTGAACTAAGAGCAGTGATACCCCTATGGTTACTACCTATACATTTGATCTTGGTGAAGCTAGGAAAACAGTGGATAAAAAAAGTTAAAATGGTATGATTAGAAGTCTTCTCTAATTAACTACTATCCATCCTGATATTTTGTTTAGTGTTTGTATGTGTTCTCATTTTTAAGAAAACCAAAAAGTTTCACACATTGTTGCTGTAAAAATAATTTTCAAATACCTCCAATATACTACCAGGTTTTGATTGTTTTACCTAACAGAATAATCATTTGACTTATTTATATATTCAAATAACAATTTTGGTGGATGTATGTTAGATAAAAAAGATCCTCTAAAACATGTTTTTTAATGTCTCTTGTTTCTTGGGTTAGTATGAAATTGAATTTGTTTCTTCTTACTTTTGCTAAAATGAATACATAGCTGCAGGTAGATGTTGTGAAAAAATTATTTGGATAGAAAAAAAATTATATGAATATGAGTACCAATTATGACTTGTCTCTTTATTTTGAAAATACAAGTTTTATAAATATTTATAATAATGTTGTTTCTTGTTCTGGAACAAATCATATTGATGTAAGATATCACATTTTGACAGATCATTTTCAAAAGGGTGATATCACCCTTGAATATGTTGGTACAATACATAAGTATGATGATATTTTTACTAAGTCTATAAATTATAAGAGAATGAATAATATCAAACATGTGTTAGGTATGATTGGTTTTGGTAGAGCCTAATTTTATGGGACTAACCACTGATATTTTCTCACCACTGTAGATGTCTCACCACTATATATATATAATCATTATAGATGTCTCACCACTGGGATTTCTCATCATTGTGATTTGTCACAATAGTTACCTCTCACCATTGACACTTATCACAATTGAAAATTCTCTCAATTGTGAATGTATGACCAATGTAAGTGTCACTGTTGAACATCATTACATTTTTATTTTCACTTGACTATTTTTAAGTCATAGTAACTAATTTTCCTCATTATTTATTTAGATTTTCACCTAATTCAAATTAGAACCTTATTTTCAATTTTCAAATCCTAAAATCACTAAATGATATAAATTCAAACTAATATAACTTCAATTCTCACTTCTCTTGAACTAAACATGTTGCGACCCTTTAAATCCATACTTTCAACCTTACTTTTCCATTACCCATACCAACTAAGATGATCTCCAAGGTTAGAATAAAGTTTCCTTCAGAGTCTTCTATGAACAATTTTCATCCTATAAACAAACAGAACAGTGAGTCGAGCCCTTCGACAATATCTTTAGATCCATTGAATCCTAATATTTCAAAGAGGGTTTTAGTACTTGGGAAATAATTTCAAGTAGATTTGATTCTTTTGAGAAAGTCTTTAGTACATCATGTTTTACAGAACTAAGGATTGGTGGAGTTGTTATCTTTCAACGAGATACCTTTCTTTCCTAGGTTGGTATATGATTTTTACATGTTGTAGGATTATATCATTGAGGAAAATGATGACTAAGTAAGAAGTATAGTGAATTGAAGAAAAATTGTTTTTTTATTGAAATAGTGGGTTGTATTTCATGGAGTACCACATTATGGTTTATAAAATTACTACCATGGAATGATTCCATAATATAGTGATGGTTTCATTTATGAAAATACCCATGCTAAGTTAACTAGAGATGGAATTGTTTAATGAAGGATTTAATCAGTGCTTGATGGTGAGTTAATTAATTTTTTTAAAGTCCATTCATTTCATTCTTTGTCCTAGAAAACATGTTTTTTCCACCTTGAGATAAAAATATGTTTATCTTATATTCCTTATAAAAATAATGATGAAGAAAAATTTGTGTAGATATTTTCTTCATCATATGGTAGAGATGAGTAAGCTTAAATCTATATCAAATTATTTGATATATCCTAAGTTTATATTTGCGGTGTTTGAAGATAAAGGTTTAGATAATAAAGATAAATAATCAGTAGTAGAATGTGGTGTTTTTTATATCAATAAGATGATATGATGAAGGATGCTAATATGTGGAAATCAGTGGAAAAAGAAATGATTGGTTGATGATGAAAATTTTTATATTGATTTCAACAATTTTGACTATCCTTTTAAACCAAAATACCACGTTGATCTAGTTTTGGAACAATATAAAGTAGTTAAATATTATGATTCTTCTAAGAAATAAGAAGTTGTTTCACCTATAGATGAAGATGAGGTATTTCCAATGGATGAAATTAGTGACCCTAATTTATCAAACTAATCCCCAACTATTACCTATAGATAACCTAGTACACCTAGGTATATTCATAAAAGAGAGTAAAATTTAAATGGAGGAAGTGGAGAAGATGAAATAGAAGTGTCTGGAGAAGAAATGTTCAAAATTAGTTCTAAATTTGATGATGATAATGGTGATTATATTGATGTAGAAGATGGAGATGGTGATGATAATGGAAAAGAAAATGGTGATGGAAGTGATGATGACGAAGATTTTAATGGATGTGGTGGTGATGTTAGTTTTTAGGTGGTAGATATACCTAGAGATATAGATTTTTTATCCACATTCATGTGGTTCTAAATCCAAGGAAATTCCATGTCTTGTGGAAAAATATAATAGAGAAGAAAAATAACCATTAGTTAAGGGGGATAAATCGTTAAGTTTGGAAACTAATCAAGTGGTTTCTACTATTAATAAATATGATAATGTATATGTTACTGATGATTAGATAGTTTTAGATTCAGTTTTTTTAATAGTCTGTGGATGAGAAGATGAAGGTTTTTTATTCTGTTGAGAAATCCAATGCTGAGTAGATGGAAGTTGAGCCTGCTAGTGTTGAGAAGACTATTATTGTACGATGTTTTGATGACTATATATCTATTATTCCTTATTTTTTAGTGTCTTCTCTAGTTAGGTTCACAATTACTGAATATTATGATGTAAAACCTTATGATAAGTCTTCTAACAGTTAGATTTACCCTTTTTTCGAGGAGTATGATCTATTTCTTATGCATTCAACAAGGAATGGTGAAGCTGATCTTTTATAGGGAAGGAATATAGTAGTATATTTAGTTAATTTGAATTAATATCAAGGAAAACTAGATATATTTCCTCATGTGTTTTCTAGTAATTAGCCTTCTACACCTTTCCCTACTCATGCTATACCTACAGTTCCAGTGGATATTATCACCAAGGGAAAAATAAATTCTTTAAGTGAAAATATTTTATCGAAGTTTGACATGAAATTACGAAATCAATCTACCTTTATTAATAATTTAAGTGAAAATGAAGCCCAATATTTGTTTTGTATGGTTATTCAACATATTTAGCAAAAAATGATGCATCACTTATAAGAGGATGAAATATAAAATAGAATGTTGTAAAACGAATTGAAATCCTTAAAATTCACTATGTAGGAGATGCAGTTAGCCTCTACTACTTATATGGATCCCTCATTTGATATAGTATATAATTTTACATCAGTGGATTATTATATAAGTCTAGATCCTTTCAATGTTAAGCTGATAAAAACTATTGTTAGAGAAAGGTTTATTGTTGCTGCTGCTTCAGGTAGTTTTCCGTATCAGCCTTAAGAGAATTTATGAAAAATAAGATTTTATAGTCATCATGTTCTCATTTTGGTTAAAGAGTATGTTAAGGACATGAATTATCACTGAGAGACTATATCAAAAGCTATCATGTTCTAACTTTCATGTATTTTCACTAAGAATGAGTTGGTTTCCCACTATAAGTTTCTGGTTGAAAATATGGGGTTTCCTCCAATGACACAATCATTAAAAGAGAATGCGAACCGGATAAAAGTGACAACTTTAGTGATTTATAGATTAATGGAAGAGAAGAAATATTTTTTCCGTGAAATGGAATAATGTGGAAATATCATAATGTATTTTATAAATCTCATGAAACCGTTTATGCACGTTCATGGAATTGTTGTAGTAGAGCAGGATCTACTTCCTGTTACATCTCATCTGACCCTTTTAGCTACTTCTCTAGATTTATTTAGACCAGGTGTTACTAGAGATCCTCATACACATTTTCTAGATCTCTTCGAGCCCTTTACCCAATATCATATAGATATCATTCATTTTCTTCACCCAATCATCAACATAAATCTTAGTTTTCTGACATATTTTCATACAGCTGTTCCTATTAAAACCCTAACCATAGTTTCTACATCCTCTACCTCAAACAAGGACAAGGTAAAATTTCCATGGATTCCTTCAATCCAACCTGTGATGAATCACTGATCTTTGATTTTTTTCATTGATGGAGATGTTTTTTTGTTCTTTTAAAACAATTTTCAATAATTATTTGTGGATAAACTACATTTGGTTTCTTGTGAAAATTATATTATTCATATTCTATTTTTATATAAACTTCCCATTTTATTATGAAATTTTTGATAATACAAAAAGGGGGATAAGTATTATGTTGAATTTATTTGTATTCCTTTAATTCAACTACAAGTATTTGTTTTTTCTATTGATTACTGTTTAATGTTAATTTATTTTATTTGATACGATAGTGTTTTCTTCCCACTTTTATTTTCTTGATTATTTTTGATATTTATTACTATGTTTATAACTTTATATAATATAATTTTTTGATGGTTTGTAACTTTGATAACATATTCCTTTTCTTCAGAAAAACATATTTTATAAAATCACATGATTTTTATCATCAAAAGGTGGATTTTATTGGAACCTCTATTGATATTGTTGACACCCTTGTTTCAATGATAAAAAAATAATGTTTTCTATGATACATAATGAGTTTTATGTTTTATGTTATAATTTTACAATATAAGGCAGATTGTGAAAAATATTTTTAAGTCTGGGAAACACTCACCATCAGATATGAGTCACTGCTAGAACACAAATTTGATAAATTACGGAGTGAATCACCAGCATAAAATATCTCACCATCTATGTAAATTCACCCCAACAACGAATTTTATTAAATTACTAAATTAATTTTCCAACAAATTGAGTCCCCTCCAGATTAAACTACTACTGGGACAAGTCACCGCTAGAATCTAGGTCACCGCTAGTTCAAGACACTGCTACAGTGTTTCTCACCACCAGATCAAGACACTATGAGAGTGTGTCT
Organism: Viscum album; assembly: GCA_963277665.1. Classification (NCBI taxonomy): domain Eukaryota; kingdom Viridiplantae; phylum Streptophyta; class Magnoliopsida; order Santalales; family Viscaceae; genus Viscum; species Viscum album. Next base: position 17,615,409 of record OY728159.1, on the reverse strand, counting down.
CACTTCCAGATCGCGTCACCACTAGTACAAGACCCCTCCAGATTGTGTCACCATTCTAAATACTCACCACTACCTTTTTGTATTTATTTTTAATTAAATTTATCAAATTTATATTTATGGGATTAAATGAACAAAATTTTTTTAATGATTGTTACATAATTTCTCACCATATATGAATTAAAATTATCTTCGGAACATGAAGTATGAGGAGTAGAAGATCTGGTGGATTCTATTTTCTTCTAATACTGATAAAAATATCCAGGATAATCCATCATGGGCATATTCAATGTTATTAATAAGAAATACTCACACAAATGTGAAGCGAACTGAACCATATTGCAATAACATGAAGACATCCTACATGATATATCTTATTTACACACGATTGTGAGAGTGGAGCATAAAAAAAGCAGTTACTACATTCAGAACAAAATGAGTTTATGAAACTCTATTATACTTAAAATTTCAGAAATATGACTTGAGCCTTATTGTAAACTACAATCAATGAGGCACAAGCTACAGAAAAAATCATTAAGGGAAACACAATCCAAAAAAATATTTTATTTTTCTTTTTGTTTATTTATCTTTAAATTATTAGAAGTGTGTACATACTATGTATTCATATACACACATACATAAATTATCTCCTACACATAAGCTGAATGATACTATATTTCTTCTCAAATACTCTTTTACATGTTTTACCTTGGCTTGTGGTAGAGGTCCATCTATGGCCTCTTATCTTTTGTACTCCAATGATTATTGTGTAAGAGGTACCTGTGTGGCCTAGAAAGATATCGTACTATTGAATACCCGATCTAGGTTATGGATAAAAATTTATATTATACAAATTCACTAGAAACATGTGATTTATAGGTGGAGAGGTCTATGTCTAATCTTGAGACTAAGTCTATTTTATTCAATTCCACTGTCTGTTTTTTTACTTTATTTCTAATATTTAAAACTTATCATGTTTTAACCTAAAAAAACACTACTTTATAGCTATCTTCAATTACTTTTTATATAGGTTTACAAATGAGTAAATTGATTTCAATGGTTAATGTAATATTATATATATTTTTCACTAATAAATAATCAATATTTGAGAATCCTTTTAAAAGCTCAATATTTATATCGATCTGTTACTTTTGTTAACTATCCTCTATTAGATTAATTAGTGGATTTTATTTAAACCAATATTTAATAGTGATTTTTTTATTTACTCCATTCACTCCCATCATGAGATACTCAGTCAGACCAACAATGGTGATTATTTCCATTGATTCTTATTTTATAATATTTACTGTTTATTTTAAAATATCAAAAATTTCTCAATATTCTATAAATTTTTATTTTAATGTATATCAATAGAAATTGATATTTTTACCATTTTTTAAAATAATGGTTAAAATATTATTTTAAATTTAATTTATTCTATATTAATATCCTTTATTTACTGTTTTGATTTAATGGGTTTATACTCTAATGATTCCATCCGCTATGTTACTCAAGATTGCCTATGATCATGATGTTTCTTTTGACTTGGGAAAAATATTAATATTCCATATGATGGTTTTCAAGTATGGTTATTTATTTTTATTATGTATTGAATTGATTATTCACCCCATACATATGAAAAATTAATTGGACTTAGTTAGTGATGGTTGTGGTCCATTATATCTCCTAAATGTATGAGTAGTGCTAATGAGTCAAACTAGACTAAGAATTTGGTGTATGACTATACCATTTTTTATTATGTATCTACAAGACGAATTAACAGTATGTTAATGATGTATTGGAATAAGGCCTTAATAGTATGGTTATGATGTTAGGAATTATACATTCCATTATTATAAAATCATTTATTATTATAAATGTGATTATTTAGATAGATTTCTATAGATATATTCCTGTTTTATTATTTTAGTAATATGGAATATTTTATTATTGTTTATATTTTCCATATTAATCATTCTTTATTTAGCCAATTATAGTTTTTATTGTATGATTTACCTTACCTAGAATCTGATCCTACCATTTATTATATTTTCATTCCATTATTAAACCAAGATGAGATATAAAAATGACTTCTGTGATATATTAGAGGAAATAATAAAGCTTTCACTATAATTCTTGTTTTAAATGAAACATGACTTTTTAATTTATGAATCCTAATTTTATAGAAAAAATGGATATTAAATGGATGTTTTCAATTTGTGTTGTATGTTTTTTATGTAAGTGTTTTTCCTAGTTCCTTGAAACTACAATCCAAAAATATCATTAAAATGTATAAAAGTGAAACCCGTGATATGAATCAAAAAATAATTGGGTTTTTATGTTATGGGAAGAAAAATTTTATATGTTGTGATTACTACCTATTGAATGTATGTTTATTTATTTATGAAATTAATTGGGTTTGAAGAAGAATTTTAAATTTTTATTTTTTAAATGATATTAAATTCATAACATAAAAAGTTATAAGGGGTTTTATTAACTAAAAACCATTCAGTAATATCTCGGATACTGGTGTCGTCTAAAGGTGCTGCATATCTGGTATCCCACATAGCCTCAAGGGAATTTACCTAAATGTCAGAGGCTACCGACTAGCATCAAGAACCTGGGGTGTGATAGTGGGGAAACTATTTCCTCATTGGTAAAGTATAGACAACAGAACACAAATAGTACAAAATAGCAGAAGCAGCAATACCATACAATAGAAGTAAACAGTGGAACACTAATAGTAATAAAACATCTATAGCACATATCTAAATGATGCATGTCACATGTGACTAGGAAAGTATCCAAACATGTCACAATGATAGAAATACAATACAGAAACCTATGTACAGAATGTAGTAAACTCCAATAGCATTGAAAGCCTCATCTTGGTCCTATGCTCTCCAACTCCAACAGAAATAAAGTACCCGATGAAGAAGGGAACTTTCTCTAATTTATACCTGCAACTATATAATCTGTTTGGGTCAAAAAACATGACCCCAATAGAGTGTGAGACGAATCATAGTTGGAAACCACCAATGGATCTGTACCTAACTGTCCGTGAATATATATATATATATATATATATATAGCAGGTAATATTTATAAATAATGAAATAAACTATGAAGTATTCAAAAAAAATCCTAATGTTTACGATTACATTCATTTAACCTTCATTATTATTCTATTAAATCATGTTAACCTTGGGATCTAGACTAGACCCTATATCCCTGGTGTAATAGTAACAAAAGAGATATATCATAAGACCATTTAAATAATCATGTAAGACCAAGTCCAAGATTTTGCTTTGGCTTGGAAGACTTATCACAATCATTCAATTATTCAATAACGACCCTTTGGGAATGTTCTCACGGTCTAACCCCTTTGGTGTAACAAAGCACTAAACATTTAAAAAAACCACCTGGGAAGCTCTCATGATTAATACCCCTAGGTCAACATGTAATCAATAACTTATAAATGGCCTCCTGGGTAACTCTCATAGTCAATACCCCAGGGTTAACATAGCAGAAACAATTCATAAATGACTACCTAGGTAGTTGTCATGGTCAATACCCATTGGTCAATATAGAATAAACAAATCATAAATGATCACCTGGGGAGCTCTCATGGTCAATACCCCTGGTACAATATCTACAAAAATGCTCTCACGATCCTGTGTAAATAATCATGGAAAACCCCCTCATTTTCCAGGTCCAAGGCTCTCACGGTCCATTGGAAAAACAATGTCCATATCATATCAAGGTATCACATGTAATCTATAACTACTACATGCATAAAAATTTACAAAGAATACCACATTTATTTCATATAATAAATAAACTACATCCAAATCATCCAAAGAATGGAAAAAATGTTATGCCTAACAATAATTCTAGACCAAATGACCATAAACAGTCAAACAAGGGAAAACACACCCATGTGGTATCCTATAAACAAGGTATATAACCATATGACTAAGCAGCAACCCCTTAACAATCTGTCAAACCGTTGTAGGAAAGAATCAGGGTTAAATTCCAAATCATGAAAATACCCCAAACATGGATATGTGTCTATTTAAGCACATATAATCCAAAGATGAACAAATAAAGGCACAAAACACCTACCTCAATGCCTTAAAATTGATAAACTTGAATGGAAACCTTTGAATCATCCTTGGATGACATAGATCTACAAAAATATGAAAAATTATAAACCATGAAATACTCAAATGAGAGAAGGAATTTGGAATAGAGACTCTAGGGGTTTTGAGAACTCACTGGTGGAATTCCAAAGCGCGTAACAGTGTCCCAATCGGAGCTCAAGTGGATAATTAGGAGGGGTTTAGAGTTCTTCGGTCATTATATCACTCTCCTCTATGAAACATGGGGAGAAGAAGATTGTTATGGACAAGAGACGTGACCTCATACCAATATATCAAATAAAAAGAAAACTACATGGTATGTTCATTATATATACACGCCATGTAGTAGCCTCACTCGACCCATGGCTTAATAAGTTTTCCATGTCATCACACAACCATGTACTTGGCCATTACACGGCCAGTATGTGGCAATATGTGGAAACCAAGTACATGGTGTGTACTCATATGTACATGATGTGTACTTAGAGAACCCCATATCTTCTTTTTTCATCAAAAACATCATGAAATCATGATCCATTCCAAAAAAGAAGATCTGAGTTATTTTAAACTCCCCCTTAAAGAAATTTGTCCCTGAATTTCTCTTCCAAGAGTGGTGAAAAAGAATCTTCAAAAAACTCTATCCACTATGATCGTACATCGGTCTCCCTATCACAAATATTGTCCCACACTCGGTCATGCTACCATAGCACCCATTCCAGAGCAATTGATCGGCAACAATGAACCTTCATCATGTGATCCACAATCTGAATAGGGTTCTCCTCGAAGGATTCATCCACCTCCAACTCAGCCTCCATAGGTTGAAAAAATGGGACATGTTTGAAAAGTAACAGCATAGCTAAGAAACATGAAGGAAGTCATGCATAGCCCGGTACCTCTGAGGTAACTACAATCGATAGGCAACCATCCCGAATCTCTTTAAAACCACAAACAACCCCGAAGTATCTTGGGGAAAGCTTTCGCTACCTCATAATCCTCTTGTGTCTCAACCTCGGTGTAACACATAAGAAAAACTAATCTCCATCCTCAAATCCAAAGGTTGTATCTATCAATTAGCATAATATTTCTAGAGAATCTATATAGTATCCATCATTTTCTGAATCCACTCCACTTTCTTGGTGGTCTACATGACAAGATGAGGTCCTAACATATCTACCTCTCCTACTTCCAGCCAACATAGGGTTTATCGACATGGCCTACTGTACAAAGCCTTATAAGATTCCATCTGAATGTTTGTGTAACACCTGAGACTTTTATGTGAAATATTTTGTTTTTATGTTATATAAATCATTAAAGGAATCTTTCACTACACACAACACTATCTTGTCTTGCTTTACACGCAACTACAGCCTTCCTCGATGCCTGCGTTGTACGCAATACCGAGTTTTACTAAACAATGATATGCTATTAAAATATTATTAAAACTAGTCGTTATGAATAGTAATAACCACCTTTTGAAATTTTATAAAATTTATTTTTCAAAATGGAATTCATTTTTGGATTCAGACTATCGAAATTATCCTAGGTTGAAATTTTGGTATTTTTCTGAAAACTATCAATTTTTGATGAATAGTGAAACCACTAATTGGTAGTTAAAAAACTGAATTTTTCATAAAACTTAATTTTACTGCTTCTGTGAGTGGAATTTTGAAAATCCGAGAGACACGGTTGATGTTAGTAAGTAAAATGTGGTTTAATGAGATGAAAATAATTTATTGGTGAATAGTAACTTTTTACTTTTTTACTACGGTTAAAAGTAAATAGGGTAATTAAAGGTAAAAATGATATTATTATTACCCTAACACATGTCCTAACTCTATTGGACAAGTGTAATTCGACCAAAAATAACCTTAGGAATAAAATATGACCATTTAGGCCCACTTGGATTATATTAGGACATTTATTATTAATTTATTTAAAGAAGGGTTAAAATAGTTAAAATCAAAGTTTAATAAGTAAATCATTTTTAATATGGAGTTATACATAAGATAAATTCGACTATAAATATTAATTAGAAAGATACAAAGATTCCCTACATAATGGTATTTTATTTTTAATTTTTAAACATTATATAATTTAATTTATTTATGACACAATGATGATGCAGTAATTATCTTTTTAATGAAATATTGACATAATTGATGTTATAAATACCCAAATAAATATAATTTGAGACTTTTTATGAATTACACTAATTTACTAGGTTAATATGACATGTTAGTATTGATGTAATTATCTTTTTTAGAACTAATCATTCTGTTATGAGTTTCACAAAAATCAATTACTAAATAGTGTCAAAATTGACATAAAATAGTTTTTAAAACAAATATAATATTAGTAATTGTCATTGTATTCCTAAAAATCTAAGGTTTGGCCAAATGAAATAGATAAGGTTATATATATTAATAATAAACAACTTGGGGTTCGTTTGGCTGCTTATAGTAAGTTTATTAACCTTATAGTGTAAAAAAACAAGAAGACACGGTAAAAGTTAAATTATCTAACTTAAAGTTAAATCTAAATGATAAGGTCCAAATTGATACCTAAACTTGTCTAAATTATATTGGATGAGTGGATTTTGACCCCTACCCACCTTTTCTTTGAAATATATTAATTTTGAACTATTAAAAACCGAATTTGACTTTATAATAATATAATATTTTTAGTTATTCCAAAGGTGCCCCTCTCCTCCTTTATAAAAGGGCACCTCCTCCCCCTCTTCCTCACACCACTTTGAGCCTTCAAGCTCGGCCAAACCCTGCCAATTTCTCCTCTCCACTTCCCTAGAAACATCCTAGAGGTTATGTTCTTCTTCAAAGACCTATTTAATGCCCTAAAAGGAGGTCTCAAAGAAGCAGTTCAAAGAAGAGGTAATGTCCGTTACCGATTCTTTCATCTTTACTTCTTCTTCCACTTATTCTTCTTTAGTTTTTTCATTATGAAGTAATAACATCAGTATCACTCATAAACTGATATGTTATTATATGTATGAAACAACCCTATTTCACCATCTATCCATCCTACGGAAAAAGAAATCGCCGCGCGTGCGTACGTACGGAATACCGTCTCCACGCCGTGGTGTAATCTATTTTCCACCACCACATTACTTGGATGGGTATAATGGTGTAAATAATGACTATATATGACTATTATAAAGTTATATTGATTCTTAAATAGTATACATAAACTCCAATTCAATTCCACGATCATAGGAATGATATCATCACTCATGCGTACGTACGGAATACCGTCTCCACAATGTGATGCGACTCGTTCTACATGATCATGATTTCATAATGATTATATAAATGAATTGAATGAATGAATATGATATATATTACACTAATACCATTCTGGAAATGAGGTATCTATATCCTAAAGAGTAGAATAAGAATTTATTCGACAAAACACGCATAAGAACAAAAAGTAATAAACACACGAATAACAAGTAGTAATGAAATATTACTAATAAGAAGCTAAGAATATGACCATATATGATATCATAACAATAAGTATGATTCTGGAATAAGTCAATAACATTATTTAAATCATTATACAGGAGGTTCAGACACTTACGAAGCAAATCGGACCTAAGGTAAGGGAAATATCACAATCTCATTTTTATCCAAGATTGTTTATACTTTGGTATTTACTGGGGTGTATTTTATCATCCAAATCCATGTTTCCCCAATATGTAATATTATTTCCATCCACCTAAAATTGTTTAAATCCAATTTTACCCTTCGGTGAGTTTTTAGTAAAATATATGAATGGAATATTTTGTCTTTTTTCGTACAAGGTACTTTTTGACTTTTCTGAAAAAAGTACGAGAAGAATGTTTTTTTAACTTATACGGGATGAATGGATTTTTAAAACATTATTTACAAGAAGATTCCTTTACAAGTTTTCAAGTTTATTTTTAATCAACTTCTTTTAGTTTAGAATTGTATGACATATTAAGAAAGGAACAGTGTTTTTGAAGTAGAAAGGATATTTTCCTGAAGAATGGAGTTCAAGTGTTTTTTCAAAATTATTTTCCATCTAAGATAATATAGGGTTATGTTTCTATCCCTATTATTACATAGATTTGATTATTTTGTGATGGAAATATTTTTATGAATTCCTTTATCTTATATGAATTGTTTTATGATGTCATGTTGTTTATGAATCCCATTTTTACTACACGGGTTATGCTATGATGTATGGTTTATGATTTTGTGGCACACATTAGAATGGTATCATTTTCAGATGGGTGGGGCCTATATCTCCCTCCAATGCATTGGGTAAAGATTTTATATCTCATGAGATAGACATGGCTGGAATGGTAGGTTATACCGGTTCAGTGAAACAGGACTGAAACAAGGAGTGAAATCGGTTCAAAAATGGACTTTTTCCACTAAGATAGTCTTGGCGATGAGTCTTGACTAATAAGAAATGATTCTCTATGATTATGTGTGTATTCCACAATGTTTTATGTTTTATGATTATTGGGATTCTATTTCACTAATATGATTTATCCCATGTTATGAAATTATGCTCTCTTTTGCAGGTTATGATTTCCAAAAGTTATGTTCTAATGAATATGATGTGATTGAAATTTCTTTTTCTTACCCTTACTGAGCATTTGATCTCATCCTTTTGTATGTTTTCTTTCCCCCAGGTTAGGAAGAAGGTTATTAAGTAGGATATGCCAAAAGTGACTCTAGATATGATGAATTAAATGGGAGATAATGTAGATTCTTTATGAACCAGTTGTTTATGTTTCCCAGTTTCTAAAGACACTATACCTATACGGTCCTTTCGTGGTTTTGTTATATGTTGTAATAATTATGATTCAATTTTTAAGTATTAACAATGTATGTAAAGTATGGGTAGTTATAGTTGGTATCAGAGAAAAGGTATAGTCAACCTTTGGAAACTAGGATGTGAAAGCCTTAGTAAGAACCCTAAGGATAAGTCTAAGCATAGAAAACAATCTTAGTGTTTTAGAAATGGCCATGAATAACCTAGTACAATACCTTAAGTGTGAAATTTTATTCTTGATTATGTGGTTTTCCTATTATAATTAGTGTTGCTCACACTATTATTCTTGGTTTTAGTCAATGGTTGGAACCCGAAGGAACCGTGTTAATGCAGAATGCGATGGGAAATGAAATGATTGTACCCCTGAGAAACCAAAAATTATGGGAGTTGGAATGAAAAATCTTGTAGCCATGCTCAGACAACTTTCTCAAGCTATGAATCATGCAGTACTTCCAAACGAGCAAAGGAAGGAGCAACATTCTGTTGAATCCTTCATGAGACAGCGTCCACCTTCATTCAGCGGGTATACTGATCTATTAGTTGTTGAACAATGGATTAGTACTACTGGAAAGATATTTTCAGTTCTTCAATGTTCTGATCATGATAAAGTCATCTTAGCAGTGTATCGTTTGGAAGGTGATGTTGATCAATGGTGGAATCTTATTAAGAATACGAGGCAAAGGGATGAAATTGAGTCCATGGAATGGGATGAGATCAAGAACTTATTTTTCAATAAGTACTTCCCTCGTATTCTCCGAACAAAGATGGAGAAAGAGTTTCTTGAAATGAAGCAAAAGAATGATGAATCTATTGGTACCTATGAAGAAAATTTTACAAGACTTGCAAGGTACGCTTCTGGTATTATTATCCAACCTGAGAGTAAGATCGATCGATTCTTTAGTGGCTTAAAACCAAGTCTTCGAAGGGCCTTAGCCATAAGGGACTCCAATAGCTATGAGGAAATCGTTCGACGTGCTCTCAAATTTGAGATGGAGATTGGAGTAACCCATCAGTCATATGGGTTTGATAAGAAGAAGAAAATGGAATTCAAAGGAAAATCTAAGGAGCACACTGAAAAGAAGATGAGCTTTCCATTATGCTCAAAGTGTGGAAAGAAACATGGAGGGAGTTGTCATAAAGGGACATGTAAATGTTTCAAATGTGGAAAGGAAGGTCATCAGGAATTTGAATGCCGCGATGATGGGAAGAAGATGTTTAATGATGAAAACAAAGGAAGGGATACACAGAATGAACCTACTACACTTCAATGTTTCAAGTGCAAGGAGATGGGACATTATGCCAATAAATGCCGTAATCCAAGGGTTGATGATGATGGTCGACGTCAACAAACTCTTAAGGCTAATGACAAAGGAAAGTCACATGCAATTTCTATCAGCGATGTGGAGTACGATAACGATGTGGTGAAAGGTACACTTTCCATCCACTCTAAAGTAGAAAATGTTTTATTTGATTGTAGATCCACCCACTCTTTTATTTCTGAATAATTTTCTAAGGATATCACGATATTACCTCAAAAATTAGATGTTGAGTTAGCTATGACAACCCCTAATGGCACAACAATAGCATCAAAAGTTTATAATTCTTCTCCGATCGAAGTTTGTGGGAAAGTGCTTCCTGCAAATCTTGTGATCCTTCCTATAGTAAAATTTGATGTGATTCTTGGCATGGATTGGATTTCTTTATATGGAGCTCATATCAATTTCCAAATAAGGGAAGTCACATTTCATATTCCAGATAAATCTATGATCGTTTATCGATGAAAGGATGAATATATAACCTTCCAGTGGAAATTACTTCTACCTTATGGGTCTTGATTCCACTAAATGAAGGTTATTTATCTCAAATGGTTGGTGAGAAATTCTCAAAAAATAATATACCCATTTTACGGGAGTTTGATGATGTCTTTCCGAAGGAATTACCAGGTCTTCCACCAAATCATGAAGTTGAGTTTTCAGTAGAACTCGTACCGGGTGCTTTGCCTATTTCAAAGACTCCTTATAGAATGGCCCCAATTGAGTTTCAGGAATTGAAGAAGCAACTCCAAGAGAATCTTGATAAGGGATTCATACGACCTAGTGCATCACCTTGGGGAGAACCTGTTCTATTTGTTAAGAAGAAAGATGTATCAATGAGACTCTGTATTGATTATCGAGAACTAAACAAGATCACTATCAAGAACAAATATCCTCTCCCACGCATTGATGACTTATTTGACCAACTACGCGAAGCTCAGTAATTTTCCAAGATTGATCTTCGTTCAGGGTATCATCAATTAAGGGTCAAAAGGGAGTATATACCAAACACGGCTTTTCGTACATGGTATGGACACTATGAATTTATAGTGATGCCATTTGGTCTTACTAATGCCCCTGCTATCTTCATAGATCTGATGAATAGAGTCTTTAGAGACTATCTTGATCAATTTTTGGTAGTCTTTATAGACGATATACTTGTATATTCAAAGAGCAAGGAAGAACATGAAGATCACTTGAGGATTATATTGAAGACCCTGATAAAGGAGAAGCTTTATGCTAAATTTACCAAGTGTGAATTTTGGCTTCAAAAAGTTTCATTTTTGGGTCACATAATCTCAAAAGAGGGGATATATGTGGATCCAACAAAAACCAAGGTTATCAAAAGATGGTCGAGACCAACAACAGTAACAGAGATCCGAATTTTTCTTGGTTTGGCTGGATATTATCGACATTTTGTGAATGATTTTTCACGATTATCTAATCCACTCACCAAGTTGACTCGGAAAGGAGTTAAGTTTGTTTGGACAGAAGAATGTGAAGAGAATTTCAAGGAGTTGAAAAGAAGGTTATCCAGTGCACCCATGCTCACACTGCCTTGTAGTGGAGAAAGGTTTTTGATCTATAGTTATGAATCCAAGAAGGGATTGGGGTGTGTTCTTATGAAAAATGATATGGTGATAGCTTATGCCTCATGAAAGTTGGAAATCCATGAGAAAAATTACCCAACACATGATTTCAAGTTAGCTGCGGTAATCTTTGTATTAAAGATTTGGAGGAATTATCTTTATGGAGAAAGGTGTGATATTTATACTGATCATAAAATTTTAAAGTATATTTTCACACAAAAGGAGCTGAATATGCGTCAAAGAAGATGGTTGGAGCTGATTACGGATTATGACTGCTCAACCCATTACCACCCTGGGAAAGCAAACAAGGTGGCAGATGCATTATGTTGACAAGACCATGCCAGTTTATCCATGATGAGGATCACAAAAGATCCAATATTTATGGATTTAAAAAGGATGGATCTTGGAATTATAATGGAAGGGGAAAAATCTTATCTTTCTCAAATGAATGTTCAACCATCTATACTTGTGAAGATTAAAGAGGCACAGAAAGAAGATGTCGAGTTACAAAAGAAGGTGAGAAATGTTCCTAAATTCAACCTTGATTGTGATGGGATAATAAAGTTCAGGAATCGGGTTTGTGTTCCTCCCATCCCAGAATTAAAGAAGGAGCTGCTGGATGAGGCTCATAGTTCTTCATTCTCTATTCATCCTGGAAGCATGAAGATGTATAGGGAACTGAAAGAGTACTTCTGGTGGGATGGCATGAAAAGAGATGTTGCTGAATATGTCTCTCGATGCTTGGTTTGTCAGCAAGTTAAAGCTAAGAGACAGAAGTCTAAGGGGATGTTACAACCATTACCCATACCCGAATGGAAATGGGAAAACATCACTATGGAATTTGTCACAGGACTTCCTAAAACATCCAAAGGCAATAATGCTATATGGGTCATAGTTGATCATCTTACCAAGTCTGCACACTTCATTGCTATTAGAGAGGATTTCTCTCTAGATCAGCTTGCCAAGATATATGTAAAGGAAGTGGTAAGATTGCATGGAGTACCACTTTCTATTATATCTGATCGGGATCCGAGATTTACCTCGATGTTCTGGCAAAGTCTTCAGCATACTATGGATACAGAGTTGAGATTCAGCACTACTTATCATCCTCAGATAGATAGTCAGTCTGAGAGAACAATTCAAACTCTAGAAGATATGTTGAGAGCATGCTCTATGGATTTCAAAGGTGGTTGGGATCAACACCTAACTTTGGAGGAATTTTCTTATAATAATAGCTTTCACTCCAGTATTCAGATGGCTTCTTATGAAGATCTATATAGAAATAAATGCAGGACTCCAACTTTCTGGGATAAAGTTGGGGAAAGAAAGCTATTAGGACCCGATCTCGTTGATGAAATGGCAGAAAAGGTCAGATCTATTCAACAACACATAAGAGCAGCTCAGAGTTGACAGAAAAGTTATGCCGACAATAGAAGAAAAGACCTAGAGTTTGAAGTGGGTGATAAAGTGTTCTTACGAATATCTCCCTGGAAGAGAGTCATGAGATTTAGAAAGAAGGGGAAGTTGAGCCCTAGATATATCAGTCCTTTCGAAATACTGGATATTGTTGGGAAGGTAGCTTACCGATTGGCGCTTCCACCAAATCTCTCTCAAGTTCACGATGTGTTCCATGTATCTCTCCTGAGAAAGTACATACCTGATCCTTCACATGTACTTAGCTCAGAAGTTGTACCGCTGGAGCAAGATCTTCCTTATGAAGAACAGCCGATAGAGATTCTGGATCGTAGCGAAAAAGTCCTACAAAGTAAGACCACTCAATTGGTGAAAGTTTTATAGAGGAACCACCAATTAGAAGAATCTACATGGGATCTTGAGGATATGATGAGGGAGAGGTATCCGCATCTGTTTGTTACAAAGTGACGAATTTCGAGGGAGAAATTCATTTTAAGGGGGGTAGAATGTAACACCAGAGGCTTTTATGTGAAATATTTTTTTATGTTATATAAATCATCAAAGGAATCTTTCACTACACACAACACTAGCTTGGCTTGCTTTACACACAACCACTTCCTTCCTCGACAGCTTGCGTCGTACGCAATAACGAGTTTTACTAAACAATGATATGCTATTAAAATCTTATTAAAACTAGCCGTTATGAATAGTAATAACCACTTTTTGAAATTTTATAAATTTTATTTTTCAAATTGGACTTCATTTTTGGATTCGGAATATTGAAATTATCCTAGGTTGAAATTTTGGTATTTTTCTGAAAACTTCCAATTTTTGATTAATAGTGAAACCACTAAGTGGTAGTTAAAAAACTGAATTTTTCATAAATCATAATTTTACCACTTCTGTGAGTGGAATTTCGAAAATCCGAGAGACACGGTTGATGTCAGTAAGTAAAATTTGGTTCAATGAGATGAAAATAATTTTTTTGGTGAATAGTAACTTTTTACTTTTTTTACTACGGTTAAAAGTAAATAGAGTAATTAAAGGTAAAAATGATATTATTATTACCCTAACACATGTACTAATTCTATTGGACAAGTGTAATTAGACCCAAAACAAACTTAGGAATAAAATATGACCATTTAGACCCACTTGGATTAGATTAGGACATTTATTATTAATTTATTTAAAGAAGGGTTAAAATAGTTAAAATCAATGTTTAATAAGAATATCATTTTTAATATGGGTATATACATAAGATAAATTATACTATAAATATTAATTAGAAAGATAAAAATATTTCCTACATAATGGTATTTTATTTGTAATTTTTAGACATTAAATAATTTAATTTATTTATGACACAATGATGATGCAGTAATTATCTTTTTAATGAAATATTGACATAATTGATGTTATAAATACCAAAATAAATGTAATTTTAGACTTTTTATGAATTCAACTAATGTCCTAGCTTAATATGACATGTTAGTATTGATTTAAGTAACTTTTTTCGAACTAATCATTCTGTTATGATTTTCACAAAAATCAATTACTAAATAGTGTCAAAATTGACATAAAATAGTTTTTAAAACAAATATTATATTAGTAATTGTTATTTTATTCCTAAAAATCTATGTTTCGTCCAAATGACTTAGATAAAGTTATATATATTAATAATAAACAACTTGGGTTTCGTTTGGATGCTTATTGTAAGTTTATTAACCTTATAGTGTAAGAAAACAAGAAGTCACGATAAAAGTTAAATTATCTAACTTAAAGTTAAATCTAAATGATAAGGTCACAATTGATACCTAAACTTTTCTAAATTCTATTGGATTAGAGTATTTCGACCCCTACCCACATTATCTTCGAAATATATTAATTTGGAGCTATTAAAAACCGAATTTGACTTTATAATAAAATAATAGTTTTAGTTATTCCAAAGGTGCCCCTCTCCTGCCTTATAAAAGGGAACCTCTTTCCCCTCTTCCTCACACCACTTTGATCCTTCAAGCTCGGACAAACCCGGCCAATTTTTCCTCTCCACTTCCCTAGAAACATCCTAGAGGTTCTGGTCTTCTTCAATGACCTATTTTAGTGCCCTAAAAGGAGGTATCAAAGAAGCACTTCAAAGAAGAGGTAATGTCCGTTACCGATTCTTTCATCTTTATTTCTTCTTCCACTTCTTCTTCTTTAGTTGTTTCATTACAAAGTAATAACATCAGTATCACTCATATACTGATATGTTATTATAAGTATGAAACAACCCTATTTCACCATCTATCCATCCTACGAAAAAAGAAATCATCGCACGTGCGTACGTACGGAATACCATCTTCACGCCGTGGTGTAATCTATTTTCCACCACCACCTTACTTGGATGGGTATAATGGTTTAAATAATGACTATATATGACTATTATAAAGTTATGTTGATTCTGAAATAGTATACATACACTCCAATACAATTCCACGATCATAGGAACGATATCATCACTCGTGCGTACGTACGGAATACCGTCTCCACAATGTGATGCGACTCATTCTACATGATCTTCATTTCATAATGATTATATAAATGAATTGAATGAATTAATATGATATATATTACACTAATACCATTCTGTAAATGAGGTATCTATAACCTAAAGAGAAGAACAAGAATTTATTCGACAAAACACGCATAAGAACAAAAAGTAATAAACACCCGAATAACAAGTAGTAATAAAATATTACTAATAAGAAGCTAAGAATATGACCATATATGATATCATAACAATTATTATGATTCTGGAATAAGTCAATAAAATTATTTAAATCATTATACAGGAGGATCGGACACTTACGAAGAAAATCAGACCTAAGGTAAGGGAAATATCACAATCTCATTTTTATCCGAGATTGTTTATACTATGGTATTTACTAGGGTGTATTTATCATCCAAATACATGTTTCCTCAATAAGTAATATTATTTCCATCCACCTACAATTGTTTAAATCCAATTTTACCCTTCGGTGAGTTTTTAGTAAAAGATATGAAAGGAATATTTTGTCGTTTTTCGTACGAGGTACTTTTGGACTTTTCCAACTAAAGTACGAGAAGAATGATTTTTAACTTATACAGCATGAATGGATTTTTTAAACATTATTTCCATGAAATTTCCATTACAAGTTTCCATGTTTATTTTTAATTAACTTCTTTTAGTTTATAATTGTATGAAATATTAAGAAAGGAAAAGTGTTTTGAAGTAGAAAGGATATTTTCCTCAAGAATGGAGGTCAAGTGTTTTATCAAAATTATTTTCCATCAAAGATAATATAGGGTTCTGTTTCTATCCCTATTATTACATGGATTTGATTATGTAGTGATGGAACTATTTTTATGAATTCCTTTATCTTATATGAATTGTTTTATGATGTGATGTTGTTTAAGAATCCCATTTTTACTACATGGGTTATGCTATGATGTATGATCTATGATTTTGTGGCACACATAATAATGGTATCATTATGAGATGGGTGAGACCTATATCTCCCTCCAATGAATTGGATAAAGATTTTATATCTCATGAGATAGACATGGATGGAACGGTAGGTTATACCGGTTCAGTGAAACAGGACTGAAACGAGGAGTGAAATCGGTTCAAAAATGGACTTTGTCCACTAAGATATTCTTGGCAATGAGTCTTGACTAATATGAAATGATTCTTTATGATTATGTGTGTATGCCACAAAGTTTCATGTTTTAGGATTATTGGGATTCCATTTCACTACTATGATTTATCCCATGTTATGAAATTATGATCTCTTTTGCAGGTTATGATTTCCAAAAGTTATGTTCTTATGAATATGATGTGATTGATATTTCTTTTGTTTTCCCTTACTAAGCATTTGAGCTCACCCTTGTGTATGTTTTCTTTCCCCCAGGTTAGGAAGAAGGTTATTAAGTAGGATATGCCAAAAGGGACTCTAGATATGATGAAATAAATGGGAGATAATGTAGATTCTTTATGAACTAGTTGTGTATGTTTCCCAGTTTCTAAAGACACTATACCTATACGGTCCTTTCGTGGTTTTGTTATATGTTCTAATAAGTATTCTTCAATTTTGAAGTATTATCAATGTATGTAAATTATGGGTCGTTATATTTTGGATGAAAACTATTATTGTAGGAAAACTCCACTAGGTGTATTTGTCTCTTTCAAGAGCTCCTGAAATCTAAGATGCATGCTCATAGCATATCTTCTAAATGATGGATCGTATGCTCAGATTGTCCATCTTTCTAGGAGTGGTAAGCTATACTCAGATGTACTTATGTACCCAAATCTCCCTGTAGTCCCTTCCTGACATGAGAAGTAAAATGGGCATCCATGTCTGAAATGATAGATTGTGGTACCCCATGAAAATGGGAAATCCCTCAGACGTACAACATTCCATGCTTATCAACACTAAATGTGTCCTTTATCAGAAATAAATGTGCAACCTTCATGAGTATGTAAAAAAAACACTGACAACATCATTCCCTCAAGGAGACCTTGTTAAACCTGTCACGAAATCCATTGCGACATCATTCCACTTCCACTCAGGAATGGGTAACTGTTGTAATATCCCTTTCGGTTACTGATACATTTACTTCACTAGTTTATATGTGGATCATATCATAAAAAACTAGGTATATACCTATTCATAACTGGCCACCAAAACTAGCGATGTAGATCTCGATACATCTTTGTGACACCAAGATGGACTGCCCATACTGAGGCATGAAAATCTCAAAAAATATCCTCAAGTATATATCACGATACCCATATGCACCCATGAAAACGAAAAACATCATCCCATCCTATGTTTCTCTTAAGAGTAGGGTCATTTCCTAACACACTCTTCTATAGGATTAGGCCTTTAACTACATTATTCACACTCAATCTAGTAGAGTATAGGTAATATCTATAGAAGAAATAAATGGATTCCCCTGTCTATCATGAATCTCCAAATGCATCTCAAAGAACATATTCATATGCTGTCGCTCAATAATGGCCTCCTGAACTACATGTATCTGAGTTATCCTGCTCAACAAATCAGCCACAATGTTGCCTTTTCCAGGTGATTAAGTATGCTCAATGTCAATGTAAAAATGTTACTCGACCCACCTTCGCTGTCTCAAATTTATATCATGATGAGTAAATATATATTTGTGGCTTTTTTGGTCATTGAATAACAAAAAATGTTCTCAAAAAAGACAATGTCCCCAAAAACGTAAAGTTTGAACAACTGTAGCTAACTCGAGATCATGTGTCAGGTAGTTCATCTAATGTGGCCTCAATTACTGATACCTGTATGCAATGACTCCTTCCCCTTACAAAAGCACTTCTCCCATCCCGATACCCAATGCATTGCAATAAACAGTGTTACTCTTTCCTGGCTCCAGAAAAATTATTATCAGTTCTGAAGTCAATCTACCTTTAAATTCTTAAAAGCCTAAATCATAGGAATCTATCCTCAAGTAATTCACACCCTTCTTAATCAGGCCCTTCAGTGGCACTGCTAAGGGTGAGAAGCCCTGAATAAAGTGTCTGTAGTAACCAAACAACCCCATAAAACTCCATTAATCAATGTCGTTCTTTATCTGCTCCTAGGAAACTATAACTTTCACCTTCTCTGGGTCTACTAATACTCCTGTCTCTGAGATGACTTGACCCAAAAATTTAATCTGATTCATCCAAAAGTTTCATTTTTAGAGATAACATATAATTGATGGTCTCTCAGTGTACTCAATACAATCTTAATATGGGTGGCATGGTATTTTAGAGTGTGATATTACACCAAGATATAATACATGAAGAATACCACAATAGAATCAAAGTAAGGATGGAAAAGTCAGTCCATTAGTGAAATGAAAACTTCTAATGTGTTTATGAGACCAAACGAAATAACCAAAAACTCATATAGACCACACCTTCTCCAAAAGTTTATAAGAGGTATATCTGATGGTCTAACGTGCAACTGATGATAACTGGATATCATGTCACTCTTTGAGAAGACCCGAGATCCTCAAAGATGATCAAAGAGATCATCAATCCTCAGAAAGTGATATCATTTCATGACTGTAAACTAGTTTATCTTCCGACAACCAATAAAACGTTTGAGGGTACCATCATCCTTCTTCACAAAAAAGGATAGGTGAACCCCAAGGAGAAGTACTGGGTCGGATGAAACCCTTTGCCTCTAGCTCATATAACTGCTCATTAAGCTCTTGTAACTCTGGTGTAGCCATCCTTTATGGAGGAATGGACACCTATGCCACTCCTAGAACAATCTCAATAGAGAAATCCACATCTCACTATAGAGGTTAACCTAAAAAGTCATCTGGAAAGTCATATCTAAAACAATCCACCAAAGGAGGAAAGTCCATCTGTGTAGTCCCCTTGTCATAAAGATATAAAATAGGAGTCAGGGCTATAATTCTTCCCAACCCATGATTCTTGGGTATCACAGTGCTCTCTTAAACATCCCATTCACCTTTGTGTAGAAAATACCATCCCTCTGGTGACACAAAACTCACCCTATAGTGATAGTAGTCATCAAAGGCCTGAAATAAGACCAACCAGTCCATTCTGAGAATGAAATCGAATCATATCATCTCTATGACATAGAGGACCCATAAGAAGTGACACCCACCAACCTCAAGAGGTCACTCCTTGTAATGATGTACACTAGCCATACTAATCATCAACAGAGTCTCTAGAATCATAACATCATCATAGGTAAAGATAAAAAGCCCAAGGATCCCCTCAATAGCAAGAAATATGAAAATATGAGAATACACTCTATCAAAAAGTGAAAAAGATCAAACTACGCCACCTGGAATCGTACCTCTAACTATAGAGGTTTTGGGATCCTCCTCATGTTGGGTCTATTCCATTGAAAATTTTTAACCTGTATCATTTCCCTACAACCCAACTTAACTAACCTGATCTGGTCCACCCTACTATCTCTGAAAACCTGTCGTCTGGTTTCCACAACCACAACCACCTCCCAGACCTGAACGTCCTGGTGAAATCTAGTTCCATGTCTGAGGAGAAACTTGTGGTCCCACTTATAAATGTTTAGTCATAACATATCCCCTCTCACTAGCTACGGGTGAGAAAAATAAGAAAATAAAATATGAAGATGTCCCATCTTGCCACAAGACTGACACTCCACTAGGTCTCTCAGGCAATGAGGTCTCATGTTCCCACTCTTTTTGCACTGGTATCACCTCAGATGGCTACCTAAAGATACATCCCTATTACTAGCCCTGGATCCTGAACCACCCGAGCTCACAACTACCAAGTCCCTCAGATTGCACTCGTTAATCAGCGCCTGATTTACTACAACAATAACCAAAGTTTTCCTGAAAGCATTTAGCTACGATCAGTTGTCATACCCAAGACCATTCTCGAATTTAGACTCTGAATTATCTGAAATTCAGACTCCAAATATCTTAAAATTGAGACCCTCAATTCCTCAGAATTTAGACTCTAAATTCATTGTAATTTAGAATCATGAATCTTTAGAATTCAGATTCCGAACTTCTTGAAAAATAGAATCTGAATATCCATTTCTTATTAATTCTGATTGTTTATATGATTAGACTTCAAATTATATTTTTCCATAGAATCCTAAAATACATAAATTGGTTAAGCCACTTTATTTTCCTTACACATGTTATTATTATGAAACAATGTCATACAATCTATTTCTAACTAACCATTGGTTGAGTGAAACATGTACAGGTCCCTCTAAGATTCAAGAAAAAATATGACCATTGGAAGAGGGATCTAACTGTTGGAGTTTTTCCTATAAATTTTATCTAATTTTAACGAACTCATGATCTATTGATCGACCTTGAGATTACATGTTCTGATTATGGGAAGTGATTTATAGAGAGAGAAAGAATCTCATCCTTTTCCCATTTTATGAATATCTTTTTCATTAGTGAACATCTTTCCTATCTTTCTTCATGTAACTCTGATTGTTTCAAAGTACAATCTAGGGCTTCCTAGGATAGGAAGGCAGAGGTATTGACTACCATAATGTTTGAGGGCTTGCGAGAATAGCATGATATATTGTGATATTTATTTTGAGGGCTTGCCCTGTTGAGGGTAAGATATAATTTCTTGAAAGTATAAATCAAGGGACCTCTATCCATGTTTGTTGGATACCCCACTCTTTGGGTTCAAATATTTATTACATGTTACTTTTTTTTGTTTAGTGTTTTATTTCTGATGTATTTTTATAAAAGAAGAAAGTATAACATTCTTATACTTTATTATAATTTTATTTACTCTGATAAGTAATATTTTATATGATTTAAGGTAGAATCATTTATCAATTAATCTTTTCTTAAGTTTCATTTCCAGAACCATATTTCCAGAAACTAAGCAAGATTGTCTCATAGAACTACTTTAGGGACTATGAATTTACCTTGTTTATCTTTATTAAACATAGTTTTCCTTAAGGGTAAAAATTAATTCTTTTAAACTTAAAATTCACCCCATCTTGTAATTGAGCATCTACATATAATATTTTGACCCTATAATTGGTTTCAAAGGAGGTCTCTGAAATACTTATACTCACCTATATGTTTTCTTGCTCAAGTTTTATCTTCTTGTTTAAATTTTCTTGTCCAAATTTTGTTTATAGATTTTTATCTTTGTTTATAAACTTTTACTACTTACAAATTTTGTGGAAAGATATTTTCTTAAATAATGGAAGGAATAAATATTTGTTCCATTGAAAATATAAATCCTACCATACCGACAATTTATGTTGGTAATGATTATGAGTACTGGTAAGATATAATGAAGACCGTTTTCATTAACAGTAAAGTAGAAATTTTTTTCATGCATATTGGTGACTACAAAATTCTAGACAGGGATGTCAAAACCCTCACCAACCAAGAAAAATGAGAATATCAACTAAATTATAAGGTACACAATACTTTGTTGTGTTATATGAATAGGAATATTTATAGTCAAATATCTTTTTGTGAAGATACTAATTTTATCTTGAAGAAATGTGAAGTTACAAATTTTTGGACTTCTAATTTGATCGATTCTAGAAGACCTATGTTGAGAGATGATTTCCATGGATTCATTTTTCCCTATAGGGAACTAGTTTGAAAAGTGAAACAAAGATTTATGACCATCGTAAACATTCATCAATCTATGGGAGATAAAGGTTTTGATGATGAAGTGCATGTGTAAGAGATAATTGATATTATGCCAAATGATTGGGAATCAAAAATGAACATCCACTGATAAAAATAGGAAAGTTACTCAAATTACTCTTGATGAACATTTTGGAACTCTTTTCAACATGATACATGAATTAAAAGAGATGATAATATGATTGAGAAGAAGAATGGAAATGGAATTGTATATTTTACTACTACTAACATCAAGACATCAAAAAGGTTTACAAGAACTAAGTCTAATAAAATCACTATTCTATCCGAGTCAATTAAAAGTTAACACTATAAAAATGAGTTAGCTAATCTTTCTCGAAGTATGAACAAGATAGTGGCAAAGAAATAATTTCATTATATATATAAGAAGAAATAAATAAAGGACAAGAAATATTTGGAAGTTTCTTTCTATGAATGCAAAAGATATGGACACATCATGCTAGATTGTCCCATGTTTAAAATAAAATATAGAATAGAAAATCATTCTGAGAGGAATAGGAAGAAGTATTAAAAATATAAGGCTAAGAAATTCTTGATGTCTAATGATAGGTGGAGTTCTAGTGGCGGTGACTATTTAGATGAATCTTTAGAGTATGAAACTTATAGTTAGAAGAATCATGGTTTAATAGCCAAACTACCCATTGCAAATCATTGTATAATGGCCAAGGTACATAATTATGAATCCTTAAACAATATTTCTTTAAATTCAAATATTTCTAATGAAGAATGTTATGAATATTTATATGATGAATATTCCTCATTAGAAGATATTACATTACCTTAATTTGAAGAAGTATCTAGATTTTGTAAACTTCTTGAAAATAAATTTTTTTAGATTAAAAATAAGTTCGAGAAAGAAAATGATAGAATTTATGTTTTAACTAAACAAGTATCAGATCTCTCTAAAGATATTGATAAGAAAACTTTTGAATTTGAAATTGTTTCTAAAACCTTAAGGAAGTTAATTATGTGAAGGATAATATTTATAAGGATCATTAAAATGTAATTTCTAAGAAAAACATTTTAGAAGATAACTCTAGTTCTAAAACTAATAACCTTGAGAACAAGAACTTGGTTATTAAACTAAATCCAGAAATATTTTCCTTAAGGAAATACCTATAAGACTTTACCTCTGGTAAGGAATACTTTTAAAAGACATATTCCCAAATTTATTCTTTAATGAATTACTCGGGATTTGTTTATAATCATTCAAAAACTATTTTTATTAATAATTATTTTGTTCCCCAATGTTCTCCAATTTTACAAAATGTCAGTGTGGTGGACATTGGGAGAAAAATTATTATCTAGACAAAACTCAATCTTTAAATTTTCATATATCATATTTTTTAAGAAAATTTGGATTCATAAAATCTTACATTATAAAATTTCCAGATCCAAGAAAGTATCAATTCCAAAATTCAAACATATTTATTTTCATAAAAATAACGAAAGTACCAACAATAATACATGGTTAAGGGATATTAGATTTTCCTTATATATGACTGGTAACAAAAACATCTTTGAAAATATTATCAAGATTAAATGGGATATCGTTCTTCAATTTATTGGAACGAAAGATCAACTTGATTATATTTTTACAAAATCATTACCCTTCGATAGATTTGAATACATCAAAAGAAATTTCAGAATGATGAATGTATGGAAATCTTCCATATTAATTATTTGTTGATATCTATCTCCTTACATTAAGAAAATCCTTCTCATCAGAGGAGTACATTTGTTTCTTAAATCAAAACATTTTTCCTTAATCAAATTGTTTTTTAGAATAATTTTTTTTCCATAAATAATAGTTTCCAGAATCCAAAATTTTCTTTCCTTAATAAAATTTCCCAGAATCTAAAATTTCTCAAATAGAATTTTCATCATTAATGAAAATTTTCCTAGAAATATAGAAGGTACGTTTCCTTACTTAAATTTTCGTAATCAAATTTTTTACTTGTTTGTATTTTTATATTGTTTTTATAAAAAAATTTATATTCAATTTCCTTAAATATAACTTTTTATCATAAAAAACTTTAAAAGATCGGAACCTACCAAATCCTTCATCAGATTTCATCTCAACCATCAGATCATAGTATGGTTGTTTCAACCATTGGATCAAATAAAAAATTCAAACATTCCCTTGAACTCTTATATGAAGGCCCCCTATTTCTCATCTCACATAAGTTTTCATGTTATTTATCCCCACCGCTCTACCTCTCTTTAAAAAGACTATTCTAATTTTCAGAGTTTTCATAGATTACAAATGTCATTGGATTCCAATCCTCAAAAAAATGTCTTTAGTCAAGGAAATGTTAGAATGGAAAATTTACAGAGAAATGTTAGTAGATATGAGGTTCTTTTCAATGTATAATTCTGTCATTACACAAAATATTAAGCATAATTGATGGGAGAGTCTCTACGAATCCAAATCTAAAAGACATGATCTAGTTTATTCGGCGTTTCTTGTTAAGATTTATGAGATAATAAGTTTTTTTAATGAAGGTGGGAAAGATAAGTTTTAATTCAAAAGTTATGGGAAAACATATTCCATTTCCATCAACATGGAAACTAGTATAAATAGAATACCATATGAAGGAGAAGCAATTTTCTGCACCTATGAGCTACCAGATGAATCAAGATGTTTTGAGAAGGAGAAAAAAATAAATTTCCTTAGACTCAAAAGTGTAAAACCACCAATGATAAACCATATATCAACAAATTTCAGGATACTTGAGTTATGGGTTTAGGGTTTCATAATTCTGGCCAAAGGAGACAAGGACTCCATGAATAAAATTGATATCTTCATTCTGGATTTTTTGGTGAACTTGGAAAAGATAAATTTGGTGAATTATATCTTGCTGATGATTAATAATATCATGAATGGAACTCTCAAATCTCAAATCATAATGTATCTGGAAATTCTTTCTAAGATCATAGTATTATTCCTAGAGTCATTCAAAATTCCCTATATCTCTAAGCCAAGAACATTCAAAAAAATTATGTTGAGTGATGATACTTTGAGGAGGATGAAAGTTGGTTTCAATTGTAAATATATAGAATTTTATGACTTATCAGAAATTGAGATCAAATCCTTTTCTAAGAAATTGGATGTATTAGAAACTTTGAAGAAATAACTGATGAAGAGAATGTATAATGTACCTGAAGTCATAGAAAAACATGCAGTTCAAGAAACCCATTCTGCACCCTCAAAGACAAAGAAGAAAAAATATTTTCTTGATGAAGTTGTAGCTAATGTGGAGGTAAGAGAAGAATAATAAAAAAGAAGGAGATACTAGTTTTGTACTAGATCCTACTAAGGAAAAAGTCCTAAATGTTAAAAATCATGAAGAGCTAGAGAAAAAATCAAACGAGAATAAACAAAAGAAGAAAATGTATGAAGATGAGTTTGTTCAAGCACTTCTCAAGGATACTGAGAAATCCTTTTAATAGATTTTGGCACCAAAATAATTTCTCAATGAATCAGTACCAGTAGATACTCTAGGAAAGAAATTCATAATTTCCTAACCTAATGTGGAGGAATAAATAGTTCATGAAGTGATATTATAAGAAGAAAACAAGGAAGAAGGTGATGAGAGTGATGATATAATAAAGAAAGTCAAAGAATATCATGATAAGGAAATCCTTTATGAAAAGATTTCCATATGTACTTCGCAGGCTGAATCAATGAAATTTTATTCTCATGAAAATGAGGATGAGGGTGAGGAAGAATTTAATAAACTATCTGATGATGAATATAGCAATCATGAATTTTTCTAACCTGATGATATTGAAGAAGATACTGATAAGAGAAAGGTTTATGAAGATAAAATGATCCATGTATCAGATAGTGAGAATAAATCTCCTAAGGTTGTAGAGACAATTTCCTAGAGTTAATAATGGAAAGTAAGTGATAATTGATACACCTAATAAAGTTGTAGTATCTAAGATGAATTTTGGTGGATCATCCAAAAGAAAGGATGTTGAGATAAAAAAGAGTCCTTAACTACAAAGGAATCTGATTCAAAATCATCATTTATTGGTCAGGAATTTTTAGAAAAGTCACTAAAGAAATTAGTCGACACTGTCCCATTGTATCCAAGTATTGAATCAAGGTTCCAGATGCTTCAATACTCATACAATCAGATGTCAGATTTCGTTAGCATGCTCAGGGAAAAATTTATCAATCTTCAGGTTGATTTCAAATATTTCTATATCGAGTATGATGCACACAAAAGTTCTTGTATGGAGATTAAAAAGTGGTCCAAGAAAAAATTAAAAATCTGAGAATTATTTATGTCCTTTAGGATTTAGTAAATTTTTCTTTTGATATAGCATGTGAGAGGATAAAAGATTTTACAAAAAGTTTTACTGAGCAACTAAACCTCGAACAAGTCACCTAGAACCAGGAAGAAAATGATCTGAATTAGAAATTAAATTCAGTTTCTTTGAATATAAAGAGGAAAAGGGATATCAAAATAGAGTTTAAGGAAAAGTTCAGTCAAAAAGAAGATATTTTGAAGTCTCAGGAAGAAATCCATAAGTCTGAAGATGAAAAGATCAAGGCTCTTGAAAAGAAAAATCAGCAATAGGAACTGCTGCTCAAGTGCTTTGAAAAAGTTCATAGGAGCTTCAGAAGCTGAAAACTATCATGAAGAATATCATGCATAAGGAAAAAGAAGGATGAATATTTTATTATTACAATTCCAGTCTTTTTTTTTCTTTCCCTTAATTTTTTTTACAATCATAATGAAAATTTGGTTGTTCTTCATTTTTGTTGTTGTATAGTTCTAATCTTTCAAGTATCATATTTTTTCCATTATCTCTATTCAATTTTGAAAATAACAAATGGGGAGAAAGGAATGATAAAAATAATATTAAGTATAAATAATAGAATACTCTATGTAAGGGGAAGTCTAAGTAAGGGGGTGTTTACTTAAATAAGTATTTCGTATAAAAGAAAAAGTAAAATTTCTCTAAGGAAGTCAAGAATACGATCCGTAGGGATTTCAAAACCTAAGGGGTAGTTACACATATTCATCAAGATTCATAACTGAAGGGAGATAAGTTTTCTTTTACAATACCGAAAGCAAAATCTTTGTCGTTATATTATTTTTTGTAAGGTTATTTGTGCTTTCCAAAAAGGGGAATATTTTTGAGTAAATAAGGTTTCCTTATGACTTTTCCATTCCACTATGTCTTGAAAATCAAAAAAAATTTACCTCAAGAAAAATAATATTTCTTTAAGGATTATTTTCTTAAGTAACATATCCCTTCTCCAAGGAAAATTTTATCCTTATCTTTGTTTTAATTGTCTCATTTTATAATCTCCCTAAATCATACTCATTTTATTTCTAAATCAAAAACTCATATTTGTTTTTAAATCATCGGAATCTTATAATTCCTTGGATATAGAGTGTTCTATTTTTAGACATTGAATTTTTTGAAAAGAAGGATCCGAATTATATGAAACTCAGACTCCAAATTATCTAAAATCTAGACTTTGAATTATTTGAAATTCAGACTCCAAATTCCCTAAAATTCAAACTCTGACTTCTTAGAAATTTAGACTTCGAATTCTCTAAAATTAAAACTCTGAATTCTATGAAATTCAAAATCCAAATTTTCTGAACTTCTAACTCTGTATTCTCTAAAATTCCGACTCTGAATTCTTTGAATTTCATACTCCGAATTCCTTATAATTTAGACACAGAATTCCTTATAATTCAGACTCCGAATTCATTGGAATTCTGACTCTGGAATCGTTAGAATTCTGATTTTGAACTTGTTGAAAAAGAAAATCTGAATTTCCTTGTCTTATAGATTTTGATTGTTTATATCATTAAAATAAAAATTTTATTTTTCCTTAGACTTCCAAAATTAAAAAATTAATTAAGATACTTTATTTTCCTTACCCATGTTATTATTATGAAACAATTTTGTACGATCTGTTTCTAACTAACAGTTGGTTGAGTGAAATGTATACAGGACCTTCCGAGATTCAAGGAAAAATATGACCGTCAAAAGAGGGAGTCAACCGTTGGAGGTTTTCCTATAAATAGGGGCTCATTTGAATGAGCTCACGATCAGTTGAACGACATAGATATTACATGTTGTGATTCTGTGAAGTAATTTACAGAGAGAGAAAGACTTCATGCTTTGTGTGTTTAATTAACATATTGTTCAGTAGTGAATATATTGTTCAGCTTTCTTCGTGTGACTCTGATTGTTGCAGAGTAAAATTGAGGGCTTATGGAGACAGTAAGACAAAGGTTCCGACAACCTTAATGATTTAGGGATTGTAGGCATAACAAGGCAGATGCCAAAATTTCTATCGAGGTATTACCCTACTGTGGGTAAGACAGACTTTTTTGAAAGTATAAATCAAGTGACCTTTATCCAAGGTTGTTGGATACCCTACTCGTTATGATAAAAGATTTCCTACTTGTTGCATGCTTTTGTTTCAAGATTTTTATTCTATATTTGGATAAAATAATAAATTATAACCTTCTTATACTATCTTATAATTTTATTTAGACTAATAAGTAAGATTCTATATTATTTAAGGTATAATTGTTTCCTAAGTAAACATTTATTGAGTTTCATTTCCGAAACCATATTTCTAGAACCTAAGAACATTTGTCTCATATAACTATTTTAGGTATTATTAATTTACCTTTTTTAACTTTGTTAAACCTAGTTTTACTTAAGGTTAAAAATGAATGTTTTTAAACTTACAATTTACCTCCCTCTTGTAATTGATCAGCTACATATACTATTTTTATCCTACACCGTGGTCCTCCATCCCATGAAAAAGTTGGATTTTTCTACTACTGAAACACCCTTGTCAACTCCTCCATATTCAGGGAAAGATATGGTGCTCCCTAAAAATTTTGCATCGTCCTCAAAAAGTCTTCATGGAACTATGCATCAACACCTATGTACATTATAATTGTAGGTTCCAAAATGGGCATGATGGGAGGATCTACAGGTTGTCCTTGATCTACCATTTTCGATTTCTAACCTTCTCCCTGTACCTAGAATAAAATCGGAGGACGTCTTGTTGGACTAGCTCTACGAGTTCAAGTGCACACCTCAATTTAATATTATTAAGGACTGCAACATAGAAGTTCATGTATGGAACATGTGAAGGAAAGAATTCATGTTTTAAAAAATATGGTTACACTGCATGTAGAAACACTACCCGACATGTTCCCTTAAGTTTTAACATGGGTGTGAACCTCTTCCAACTTGGTCATGTAACACCCCCTACACACTACATGTTCTTCATGAGACACTGCATTTACTTGAATACTACATCCTGCCAATGTACATCTACACAACTAGAACAACAGGATCCTGCTGGTGTAACACTACACGGCGTGTTCACTCTAGACAGAACGTGTGACACTATGTTCCATCCACCCATGTCATTAGTCACATAGTTGGTTACAAGGTCTATTACTACACGGTGTGTATAAGCGAGACACAATATGTACAACCTATGTTTGATCCACCCGTGTCAGTTGTCACACAACCGGATACATGGTCTTTTTTAACAAGTCATGTACTCCCAGTACACGCTGTGTTATACCAATTGTTTATCAACCCTATGCCTCTACTCACACAACAATTCACATGGTCAAAAAATACATGGAATGTATATATGGTACACTGAATTTACTTAAGAAAAGTTAGTTCTTCCAGAATAGATGAACACATGGCCTGTTTTCATAACAACACACCGTGTTGTCTGGGTTTTTTGACAGTAAACCTCTGAAACTTTTCTAGAACCCTCAAAAACATAAATTGTTTCCAAGGCATGCCATGTTATGATCCATGATATCTCATACTCCACATGAATCAATGTTTTGAATCTATATTCATGTCATATCTTAACATAATTCCATTAAAGATTAAACGTGATCCTCCAAATTCTGATCCAAGAGGGCCCATAACACCTCAAGGGACAATTTTTGGAATCCATCCAAATGAAACTATACATTTACCAATACCCTATCAAAATAACATGTATTTATATAATGAAATCTATCACAACAACATGAATATATAACACCATATCCATCACAACAACATAAAATCAATGATGAACCCTAAATGGCATGACACGAGTGCATGGAATGTGATCTCTATAAAGAGACTATATGATGCATGATATGACATACCCTCATCTCATCAGGTTGTAATAGAAACATAGCCAAAATTATATCAATAATAACAACACAAAACAAGTGTGTCACCCAATGGTGAAATCAAATCAACTATAACAATTTCAAAACCAGAAAAAATTGCAATATTCGAGGTAACATGGATTTTCCCTATTAAAGGGCTAGATACTCCCAATGACAGCTTATTACCAACTACATATTACTTCTTATCCCAGTATATAGGCTCTAAATAGTAAGGAAAAGATGAAAAATGACCTTCCTTTGAAACCACTTTGTAACGTCTCAGATCTGGGTATGGCCCAAAGGTACCCCATATCTGGTTGACCACATGGCGTCAAGCGCATTTTCCTAAATGCTAGTGGCTGCCGACTAGAAGAGAGGGACTAGGGTGTGATAGTTGTGAAACTATGCCCTCATTGGTAGAGTATACATAGTGGAAAAAAATAGTAAACAATAGAAAAAGCTGTAATACAATACAACAAGAGTAAACAGTGGAAGAATAATAGTAATAAAACAATTTGGGCATATATATAAATGATGCATGTCACATGTGTCTAAGAAAGTGGTCAAAAAAGTCACAATGATGGATATAAAATACAGAAACCAATATATAGAATGTATTAAAATACAACTGCATTGAAAGCCTCAACTTGGTCCCATTCTCTCCAGCTCCAACAATAATCATGTACCTAATGAATAAGGGCACATGCTCTTATCTATACCCACAACCATATAATCTGTTTGGGTCAAAAAACATGACAGAAACAGGGTGTGAGACGAATCCCAATAGGAATCCACCAAATGTTCTTTGCCTAACTGTCAGTGAATATATATATATATATACCAGGTAATATGCATAAATAATGTAATAAACTAGGATGTAATCCAATGTAAACAGTCCTACAGTTTTCAATTTCATTCATTTAACATTCATTATTCATCTGTTCAATCATGAAAACCTTGGGATCTAGCCTATGCCATTTATCACATGTGTAATAGTAACAAAATAAATTCCTCAAAATAACTTATAAACAATCATGTAAGACTGAGTCTAAGATTTTTCTTTGGCTGGGAAGAATCATCAAAATAATTCAATTATTCAATACTGCCCATTTAGTAAAGTTCCCACTGTCTAACCCCTTTGGACTAACATAGCACTAATCATTTAAAAAAACCACATAGGAAGCTCTCACAGTCAATACCCCTAGGTCATCATAGAATCAATAACATATAAATGATCTCCTGGGTATCTCTCATGGTTAGTAGCCCAAGGTTAACATAGCATAAACAAATCATGAACGACCACCTGGGTGGCTCTCATGGTCAATACCCTTGGGTCAACATTGAATAAACAAATCATAAACGACCACATGGGTAGCTCTCACGATCAATACCCTTTGGTCAATATCTACATCAAGGATCTCATGGGCCTGTGAAAATAAATATGGAAACACCCAATGTTTTCTTGGTCCAAGGCTCTCATGATCCATTGGAAAAATAGTGTGCATATCATATCAAAGTAGCACATGTAATCTATAACTACTATGTGGATAAAAATTTATATATCATACCACATGAATTTCATATAATTAATCAACTCTATCCAAATCAACCAAGTAAAAGAAAACATGGAACTCTTTATAGGTATTCCAAACCAAAAAACTATATATTGTCAAACAGTAGAAAATGCACCCATGGGTTGTTCTGTAAACAAGGTATCTAACTTTACCCCTAAGAAAAAACCCCTTAACAATTAGTAAAACCATTACAGGAAAAAGGTCGGGTCAAATTAAAAATCCAGAAAATATCTAAAACATGGATAAGAGGCAATATTAGTATATACAATCCAATGAAAAACAATGAAAGGCACCAACCACCAACCTAGATGTCTTACGCACAATAAACTTGAACGTCAGCCCTTGAGTCGACCTAGAATGCTGTATATCTATAAAAAGATGAAAAACTCTCAAACATGAATAACCTAAACAAGAAAACTAATCTGGAAACTTTGCTCTATACGTTTTAAGAAATCACAAGTGGGATTCCAAAGCACTTGATGATGTCTCAATCAGAGCTCATACAAAGAATCTGGAGGGGTTTGGAGTTCATTGGTCGTTCCGTCACTCTGCTGTACAAAAAATTGGGAGAATAAGATAGTTATGTAAATGATATGTGACCCCATACTGATATATTAAATAAAAAGAAAACTACATGTTGTGTTCATTAAATTTGCACACCATGTAGTAGCTTCAATCGGCCCCCGGTGTAAGCGGTTTGCGAGATCATCACATGACCATGTAGTCGGTCATTACATAGCTAGTACAAGGTTGTATGTGGAAACAGGGTACACAATGTTTACTCTTAAGTATATAGCATGTTCTTAAAAACCCCTTATTTCTTCATTTTTCTGCAAAAATAACCAAAAATCAAGATCTATACTTGAAACAAAGATTTGGGTTCTTACAATTCATTGATTTATAATGATTCTTATTGAACATCATTCTGAAAATATTTGTTTCATTCATCATAATATTTTTTTCATCATATACTATCATCCTCTATGGTAAAAAATATTTTTGAACGTGACCTGTAAATTGATCTTTTATAACCATAGTAAAAATGTCTTCTAGAAAATCGTTTTTGGTTTCTTTTGTTATAGGAACATTATTATATTTGAAGCTTCAATTCAATGTTTCCAAATTCATTTTCAAATTATTTTAACACTAGATGAATTTAAAAATTTAAGGAAATACTGTAATACATTTAAAAAATATATGTTTTATTTTTAAGGTAATTATTTATTTTTAAATTTTTTTTATTGTATTATCTTATAATGAATATTTTCATGTATTTTTATATATTTTAAAATTATTTTTTTGATAGAAAATTTCTCATTTAAAATTTATTTTTTAAGGACTCAATTTTTGTTTTAAAATATTATTTTTAAATGTTTTATCATGATCAAAAATTTATTTTAATATGATAATTTTTTATGGAGCCTTCAAGACTTTAAAAAATGGGTATTCCATCATATTTTTTTATTGATTTATCTAATTATCATAAAAAGTTATTTTGAGTCTTTAATAATATCCTTAATACTACTTATGTTAAACTTGGGTTATTTTGAGCCATAATCAAAATTAATTATCTTGATATCTTAAATAATGATTGAGGGAGGTATTTTTCTTAAATACATCTCTTTTCCACATGTTAATTATTTAATGTTTGAAGTATATATGTTCATGTTTTAATGGAACACAAAGATGTGATTATTATTACAGAGGTTGGGGTCCTATTTAACCCTATAATTCAATGGATAAGGTTCCATATCATATGGGATGATGAATTTATGCATGAAATTAAAATAATAATAATTTTTTACATGTATTTTTTTTTGTGAATGTGTGTCAGGAATAATTTTTCACAACTTTTTTATGTGAATTTGATGAGGTAATATTTTTTCAAAAAAATTATGTGAACTTTACATGGGAATTTTTTTCCAATTTTTTTGTATGAATTTGACATGGGAATATTTGTTTATAAGTTTCATGTGTGAACATGATGTAGGAATATTTCTTCAAAATTTTATTAAGTGAAAATGATTGAAAAATATTTTTTAAAATGTTTTTTATGGGAAAGTGATGTTGGAATGTTTTTTACATGTTTTTTATGTCAACATAATACAATAATGTTTATTTCACATTTTTTTTCAGTAAATTTGGCGAGAGAAGAATTGTAAAAAATTCATTACATGAATGTAATGTGTGTTTCTTTGTTCAAATTATTTTTTATTCTTATGTTGATGCTGTAATTCCTTAACATAGTTTGTCTCAATGTGTTGTACTATTTTCTATAGGCATATTATTATGATACTTGTATAATGTTTATTGTATCTAGAATCCACAATATTCTTCCATGTTTCATGTTTGATAATTTGAGATTACATGTCCTTCTATAATTTTTTATGGAATACTCTTATTATTAATTTTTCTTTTTAATGGGATATTTATTCTACTATCATGTTTTCTCATACTCTCATGATCTAAACCTTGATTTCATGTTGATAATCATACCCTTAAAATTTATTTGAGATCAAAAATATATTATATTTCCTTTCCCCATGTTATAAATATGAGTATAACTTATTATAAGTCAAGAAGTGAGTTTAGTGTGGTTTGATTATGGAGAAATATTCAAATGTATCATAAAATAAAACACTTATCCAACCGATCCCCAAAGAAACTAAAATTTACACTCATGGTATTGGGTGAGTTTTTTGATATGTAATGTTTAACTTATGTAAATGATGTAAAATTAATATATGTTCATCTAAATCCATATCAAATAAAACATATAAAGGTAGTTTTTTTAATAATAGGTCTAGGAGTGCGTGCCTAGGGATCCTCAGTTTGTACCACAGATAGGTTTAGTTATTTTTTCGGATTAGTTTTGTAATATTTCTAGATTAATATAATATGATTGTAGTTAAAATCCTTATTATAACATTAAGATAAAAGTATATATATATAGGATAAGATCATTATATTTTAGTAAATTAGAGGTTGTATGGTTCCCCAAAAAATTACATCCATATATGAATACTAGCAAGTTGATGTTTCTATGTAACAGATGCACCTTGGGATAAACACCATGAAAAATGATATTTGATTATCAAGTCAATATTCAATTTGGTGAACAATGAGTGGGATTATGACTTCACACCTATCTAAAAACTCTTATGGGATATACTCTGGTTACACAGATTTTCTATGAAAAATATTATGAAGGATTTATTAATTTATATAATTTGGTCAAAAAATATGATATTACCCAATAAAAAGAATCCAATATTGGACCAAGAGTGAATTAGGTTAAACTAAAATATTATATTATAGTTTCATAGGGCAATACATTTCAGTGGTTATATTTCTTGAGATTATATTTTCAAATCCTCTTATACTGATTATATTTATCACCCATGATTAACCATTATAGTTTTAGAAATATGCAGTTCTAGGTGGAATAATATTAATAATGGATTTGATGGAAAATACATTAATTTTCCTAAAGATAAACTGAGGGGGATAAAAACTAGTGTTGAATATTTTTTGTTTATACTCACCAAACTACCTCAAGATATTATTAACAACATTGACCATTGCAAACCTTATTACATTCCAACGAATATAAGGATAGAGTTTCATAGAAGGTTAGATGATTTAGATGACAAGTGAAAGGATAATCAACATCTCACATGTCATTAATGTGGGAATATGTATACAAGGGAATACCTCAAAGGAATAAGAAAATGATTCATGTATAGAAGGATTATCCATCGATTTTATGACCTTTGAGATGGGGGTTATAAGATAACCAATTCAATGAATGAAAAGAATTTCCAATGACAAGAATATAAGGAGTTTGGGAATTATATAGATCAATTCCATAATAAATTGAATAATAAGGGTAATAGTGCTCAATAACCTCATAAAGGAAGAAAACAAGGAAAACCCTATTAAAAAACAACTATTGATGTTTATACAAGTAAAGAAGCGATTCTAGGTTTACTTTTCTCTATAATTTTTGATATATTATGTTACGTAATACAAACCAAATATTCTATTTCAAACTATGTATAAGAAAATTATTAATGGTCTCATTACTCTATAAAATGAATTTGAACAACCTTCAAGGTTTGTGGGATTGTGATTCATGTAATCATATTATCTTTATTTAAATGAGTTGGTTGTGATTTTGTAAATGGATATTCCATATTCACATTGACACTATATTAATTGTCAAAATAGTGAAATAACATTTGAAAATATCCAAGGGTCACCCATAAGTTAAAGGATGAGTATAATATTTCTCTGAAAACTATTTCTATAATTTTAGCTCTGATACATAATCATGAGATTTGTTTAGTTAAAATGATTAGGAAAAAACTCATTATAAAAAATAATCCAATTTAGATAACAAGTATATTTTCTCTAAGATTGGAAGGTTTATATTAACATATAAATTATTTCATGAGTGTTGAATGATTTTTTTTTACCATTTTATATTTTCATTATTGTATGATAGTTAAATTTTTAAGGATGAAATTTATTTAATAGGGGATATTGTAACACCACACGAATTTGTAATATATTTTTTTTATGTAAATTAACACTATGTTCAATAGCTTGTTCCACACACAAAAAAGAATAAAAAAAAGATAAAAAATATTAGATTAATATTACTAAGATAAATTTAGAATAATAAATACTAGATTAAATATAAATATAATAAAATCATATGAAATTTTATTGAGAAAAAAGTGTTTTAAAATGGAATTGTTCAATAAATTTAGTTTTCTGTAATATATAGTTTTTTTATTTAAAAATTAAAAATTAAAAATATAAATTTTTAATTTGAATAAATTAAATTATTTTTTAATATTAATTTCAATATTATCTTATTATTACTTTTTAGTATTTATATAAAATTATTGGTTTTTAAGTGAATAATGAAGAATAATGTATTAACAAAAATTATAAAATTTTAGACATTATCAATTTATGAGTGAGACATAGAAGTTTGTTATTTTTTTCAATTTACTAGATAATTATTTATGGAGTAAAAATATTTATTTTAAAATATTATTTTGAACTTATAAAATCTATGTCAAATTTTTAGATCATAAGTATAATTTTATTCAAATTTAAAAATATGTTTCCATCTTTTCTTTTAAATAAATTTTTTGTTATAAAATTTGTTTTTTAATTTATTTTAATGAATCAAGAAATATATTTATTATAAAATAATCAAATTTATTTCTAGGATGCTAGTAAAATTGATTATTTTAACCTGGAAATTACTTCTATGATTGAAAAACACTTTTACAAAAATTGTTTTAATGTGATATGTGAATTTATTCTAAAATTTACTTTTCTAAACTATAAAATATAAAAATTTTAATATGATTTCGAAAAATTAAAAAATTATTTTAAAATTATGTTATAATTTTATTTTTAAAATCCATCAATAAAATTAATTAGAACGGTTAAATTTTTTTAAGAATGTAAAAGTACATTAGGGGAAAAGATAAAAGAGATCAAATAAACAACTTTAAATCACTACATGATGTCTACGAAAGGAGTCATGAAGAGGATACTAATACAAATAATTATATAAACTTAAAATTTCCCTCATTTGGAATCTTTAACATTGGAATAGTAACATTCCCTTATTGTAAATTAATGGGTACTCGGTAGATCACTATTCTTTCACTTATAAAGGGGGAACACTTACACCCCATCATTAAACTTTAATATATTCTAATTTAATCTTATAAAAATACTATTTTGATCCTCATATAATACTTTATCAATTTCATAATCATCTAATCTCAATTAGATAGTCTAAGGTCTCTATTTCTGAGGATCTTTCCATGATAAATCTCACGTTCTCAATGTGATAATTTTTTACTCAGTCTTTTTTTCCTAATATTCATCTTCTAAAATTATAATAGAAACTATAATATAATTAATACAATATAATTAAAATAATGGGATGTTATTATATTAATTAATCCACCATAACTCAATCCTTTCAATCCTCTATAAAAAATAAAGCTACATCGATTCTGTGTATATGTGGACTACCGCACCCACAAGGCGATGGAGTTAATTTTTCATCACAACCCCTCCAGGATGGTAAAGAAAAAATATTTAATGAATTAATATATTTTATATTTTTAAATTATTATTCTGAATTTATAATTCATCATATAACATCATTCCTTCCCATTCACTGAGAAATGAAATTGTTAATCATGCTTACTTGTGGACTACATTCTCCATGATTTAGAATTTCATTTTTCATAACCACCCTATAAATTGTTTTATAAGTATTAATATAATTAAGATAATTGATATTTATTAAATATTTAATCTTCTATAAATTTTATTTTAACATTATATAATAACATTTTCTTACCCTAAAAATCATCAAAACATACTCTCGTTTGGGTTGTTTTTACCTCTTATGGGAATAATGTTATAATATTTCACCCAGGAATGATTAAGAAATGTTTTATAGAGTTAATATAATTTAATAATAATTAATTTTAATGATTCTATAAATGAGATATTAAATTTAATAATTTTATAATATATATTACATTTCGATCATTTGAAACACCAGAAATAGTTTATCACAGTTTCTTTTTCCATAAAAGATATCCATGTCCCTCAAATAATGAAATTACAATTAAAAAATCACTGAAAAAAATATTATTCTATCTTGAATAATATTGTAATTATGAAATTTGTGAGAATCATGAATAATATTTCCATTATGAAAAAACTAATTCAAAACAATCAGTATTACTAAAACCCGATATAAAATATAGATAATACCTAACTAACATAAATTTAGTGAATAATTATAAATGAAGTATAAAAAATATTATAGATATGAATAAGGTTTTGGAATAATTGATTATGATTTCTATGTTTATTATAATGGTTTTAGAGTACGTTTGAGTTAATAAAAATACAAGGTAAGAGTGTTTTTAATAAAATTTAATTATTCAAGACATATTTCTTATTATAAACAATGATATCATTGATATGGTTTTATTTCTACCTAATTATTGATTTTTTATATATTAATGAAATTCGTTGTTTCTGAATATATATATCATTTTACCTCTTCAAAATGATTTTATTTAAAAAATACCAATGTTGTACATGTTTTTATTAAGTCCACTCCCTTTGTTGATATGAGATGCTCCTTCTAGATTATTTTTTTAAAACATTTTTTGCTTCCAAAATAACATTTTATTTCACGACAAATTCTATTTCTATCTAGGGAAAAAAATCTTTCAATTTATCCCATAATTATTTGTTTAATGAATATGGTAAAAAATATTCCTAAAACCTCATTTATGGATTCTATCATCATTACATCATTCTTATTTATGAATCACCCCTTCCATCATTTAAAATGGGGTTTCAAATTATTTAACTTTTGATGATTATTAAAATTTAATGAGTTTTTTTTATATTTGTTGACATAAATGTTTAATTTTAATGGAATTTATTATTTTAAAATTGGTTATAATGGATTATATTTAATTAAATTATATTAAAGTAAATGTATTTCTTGTCAAATATTTATGAGGAACTCATATTTATCATAAAAAATTGTTTTCTTAAAAGAAATTTCTTGTTTTAAAATATGTTTTTTAAATTATTTATGAAACTCATTTATTTTATATTAAAGAAAACATTTTTAAAGTGTTAAGAATCCTTTAAAAAGGGAATTTCCATCATATATTTCATGTGATTTTTTCTAATTTTAATATTAATTTATTCTTCATCTATAAAAAAATACATAAATATTCTTATGTTTTTATGGGGATATATTAAAGAACCATAAAATTTATTCCTCATGATTTCATATGGAATTTTTAATGAAATTATTTTCATGAAAATCATATCTTTTATAAGGGACAGTTATGTGATTATTGAGGAATAAAAGTTTTCATGTCATAATGGCATGCATATCTATGATTATTATTATTATGTTTGGGGTTCTACATAGCCCTCCAAGGCATTGATTAAGGTTTCATATTACATGATATGATTTATTTTTATTTGAATATGCTGAATAAAGGGTTGTTCAAATGTTTATTATGTGAAAGTGAAGATAGATTCTTTGTTCACAACATTATTGTGTGAACATGATGCATGGAGCTTTGTTCAACATTGTTTGAGTTAATTTGATGTAGGAAGAAATATCTAAAATATATTTATTTGAATGTGATTCATGAATATTTGGTCAAACGTTTTTTGGTAATAATTACGTGAGAATATTTTTTCATATTTTCATTATATGAACATGTTGAGGGAATAATTGTTCACATGTTTTTTGTTTGAATGTGATGCAGGAATTTTTGTTCACAATTCATCATGTGAATGTGATATAAGAAGATTTTTTTCAACGTTATGACATGAATAAAATGCATGTACCGTGGTTCAAAATACATTTTATGCTAATTTTTTCCATAATTCATTATTATTATATTTTTCAATATGATTCCATATTTTATATATGCCTATGATTATGTTCCTTGGATCATGTTTAATGTCTCATGATTTCACAAACTTTCTCTTTGGTTAATGTTGGTTCTATTTTTATTACTTGTGAAACTATCATGACCTATAGAAATTTTTTTTATAAAATATTATTTTTACTAAGATATTTCTCCCAATAACATATTTTCTCATATTCTAATGATCTCCCCCTTAATGAAAAGTTGATAATATTTTCCTTAATAGAGGATTTAAGAACCCCCATTTCATATTATTCTTTTCCCCATGTTATAATGAAAATTATAACTTATGAGAAGTCTAAAAAAGAGTATAGTTTGGTTTTATTATTATTAAATGTTCAAAGCTCTCAAAAAACAAGTTTCTTATATAGAAAATAATTAAATTCATTAAATAACATATTCATGGGATTGTGTGATTTTTTTGAGATGTAATGTATAACTTGCATAAATTATGTAAAATAAATATAGGTTCATCTCAAATTTCGTCAAACCCAGTATTAAAATAAAGTGTTTTCAACAATAAAATGGGGAGTTAGGGTTTAAGGCACATCATAAAAGTTGTGAAAAAAATCATACTATATTACATTCACAAAAAAACACATGAACAGAGCTACCCTCATCACATTCATACAAAAAATGTTTGAATATATCTTCCCACATCACACTCACAGAATAAACATGTGAAAAAAGATACAAGAATTATGTTTAAAAAAATTCCAATGAAATAATATACCATTTTTACAATAAA
This sequence comes from Viscum album, assembly GCA_963277665.1. NCBI lineage: Eukaryota > Viridiplantae > Streptophyta > Magnoliopsida > Santalales > Viscaceae > Viscum > Viscum album. The sequence continues at coordinate 17,573,864 of OY728159.1, read as the reverse complement.
ATAAGAAACTTGTGAACGAAGCTACTTGAGTCATGTTAACACAATAAACACATGATCAATGTTACCCACATCATTTTCACTAAAAATACCTATGAAAAATGCTACCAACATCCCATTCACAAAAAAAATTGTGAATAAAACTGCTACTGATGAAATGGATTGGGTCATGAAAAATTATTATCAAATGTGTTTTTTGGTTCATTGTCTTCATATCTAGAGGCATCTTGTTAGACAATAGATATGATAGATATGAGTTAAATCATAGGTTATCATTGGGTTACTAAAAATATCTCATCATAACGAGCCTAATGTTACCATGGGATGTTGGGAAAATTATTTCCTAGGTTATGTACTGATTTAATATAATTTATTTAACAATTTTATAAGGATTAAAACTGATATTCATCCCTTGTATATTGGTCTCTCCTTTTCATTATATTATACTATTCCCAACAGAAGCATTCCAAGAGGTCTTAAAGAGGGTTTAGGGAATTATGTTCAATAAGGAGTCCATAAAATTGACATGAATGTAGCTAAAGTGGTAGTGTGAGTAGTCTGTTCCATGGACTAGGATATTGTCCCTACCATGGATCATGGTATGGAATATAAAAATATGATTGGGGGATATAATGATCAACCCTATGATATTATTCTCCACAATCCACCACACGTCCAAGGAATGAATGATCCAATAGAAGTGAAGGAATTTTTGAACATTATTGGGTTTATTTTAGATTTTTAGAGACTCTGTATTTTGTTAAGGTAAAATACGGCACCATTAAGATTGATGTTCCTAGTAGGAGATGGTGGGACATAATAGTTCCCAAAAAACAAAATGACAGTTTGGAGTGGAAATTATTTAAAATTATCTTTTTATATAATTTTTTCATTTCATCATTAATTCTATGTAAATCCATATAGTTTCTCGCCTTCCTATATGGTTATTGGACTATGATAGATTATGATAATTATTTCGTTATGTTGGTCTATTTTTCATATGTGGTTGTATCAAATGATATGTTAAAGGCTCAAAGGTTCCAAATGGGATTGGGATTAGATATTGATTCTCTCGATTATATATTGTATATTACCTAATATACTAATGTTTTTGATGGAGAACTGATGGCATATATGAACATGGTGAGAATGTCAAGGTCAGTTAGAAGTTTTCTTCCAGATATAGAATGTTTCATCAAATTCCATGAAATGTTGATGAATTGGAATGAGGCTCATAAAATTAGTTGTAGTGGATCTTACTAGTGTAATTTTACCAAACCATCAGATGTATCTATAAGTGGTTATATGAAATTATATGAATGTCAAATAGTAGGACACTTATGATATACTTTATTGACACCTCCTAAAATCTATAACATGTGTGTCAAATGAGGTTATCTGCAAAAGTGTATTCAAGACCTCTAATTTCCATGTGATGGATCACCATATTTAGTCCCTACAGTTTATTTGGTGTTATTGAATATTGAAATCACTATAGGGTTCTGGCCTCAGAAATCCTGAATGAAGCAGTTCCACACAATGGAAGAATTTCCGGTGGAAGTTGATATAGGTCATTTGATAGTGACAGTTATTATATTTTTTTTCCTTTTTTGATTTATTTATGTAATACACATGCCTCCAATTATTTTATATCAACTCATTTAATGAATCCATTAAATCATTCAATATAACTCATTTCATTTTTCATGGATTTGGGAACACCTCTCAAAAATAAGGAGAAGGGTTCTTAATTATGCTCATTTCACTTCTATATATTTGAAGCTATTTTTTTTGGGATTTTATTGTAATCAAAATTCAGAGCATTGATGTCATCATATGTATAGATTTTTTGGTGGTCCATATGAAAAAATTGATAACTATAATTAGTGGGTGTCCTTTATTTCATATTACGAGACCCCTTGAGTGTTTTAGGGAGAATGGGATCCATGATATATTTGATAAAGACCTACTTTATTAAATCATGGGGTATAAATATCATACATCATAGTTGAACTAGAAGGTGAACCCTTATGTTTTGATATTACACCAATGGTTATATTGTTTCCTAAGTTGTTCCCAATTGATATCTATAGTCTTTCATTAGATAGGGATGTTGAGTTTCTAAATGATTTGGGTTAGGATACTAAATTGATATTTTTTCCTTCCTATTTTATGGAACTATCTAAATTATAGGATACAAAGAATTAGAGTTAAAGGCTTAAGTATTCTATGTGTGTCACATTGGGTATCCCCAGAGATCCTTGCTAAGAAAATTTATTGAACTCTTCTTTTTTATGTCAATTATTATAAGACTAATTAGGTAAAAATTAATAATGAGTAACTATTTACATGGATATATTATTAATTTGATTTATAAAATTGAGAAAAGTGGTTATTTAAAATACTCATTCGATGTGGATATCTCCAGCTCAATGTTAAAGAGTTGGACATTCCAACAATCACATTATTGTGTAGTAATGGATACTTTTAATACCTTATAATATATTTTTTCTAATCTAATTCTCCAATTATTTTCATGGCCCTGATGAATCACATTTTCCACAGGTACCTTGATGCATTTAATATGGTATTCATGGAAGAAAATCTAGTTTACTCATAAACTAAAAAAGATAAATAATGTCACCAGATGTCTATTTTGGAAATCTTGAGGGATCACAACCTTTATACATAGTTATGAAAATGTAATTTCTTGATTTTCAAAGTTAAGTACCCCAGACATGTGATTTATAAACATAGAATATAATTTGATCCTATGATGGTAAAGATTTTAGTATCATAGGAGAATCCATAGAATGTATTTGAGATTGTATATTTTTAAGTTTTTCTAAGATATTATCAACAGTTTGTAAAGGGATTCTTGAAACATGCATCACTATTGGATGATTTAACCTAGAAAGTTGTGAAAATCGTATGCAATTATAAGTGTCATATTTTATTTGTTTAATTAAATCAATGTAAATATTAATTACCTATTATGATTTTTATATAAGTATAAAAGGGTTATAAAGTGTTCTGGGATACATCAATTACTATTATTGGGTTTGTTCTTATGAATAAAGATCATGTAGTGGTGTACAAACCTCATCAAATTTAGCTACATGATAAAGGCTAACCCACCCATGATTTAAAACTCCTTAAATCTACACATGATCTCAATAGTTGGTGACATTACCTCTTCAGGGAATGTTTTAGTATATAATTTGACAATAAGATTTTGAGTTAAATATTTCCCAAAGGGAACTGAAACATTAAGAGATTCAATGAGTTTAGTATCTTCAGTCATGCGACATCAACATTACCTATACAATGAAAATGGGGGATATTGTTTTAGATGATTTGAGTAGAATAATTCATTATCATGCTTTAATGGAATAAAAATTTGAGTGTAATGTTATATGAATCATTTCTCAGATTAACTTAGTTCTGATAGTGGAAGATACAAGTATTATTTTGGCTAGTTCTTAGTTGACATTGTCTCTTGTAAAGGTTATTTTTCTAGATAATTAATGTTTAAAGAGTTTAGTACTATTTGAATATTATTATTTGTATGTATATTATTACCAAGTGTTATCCCTCCCCATAAGGCATCATTTTTTATAAACCACATTTTTATTCCTTTGTCTATAAAGAGGGATATGGTGGACGGTTTTCAATGTTCTCAGTGGGAATTTAATCTGGGTATGGTGAAGTTTTACAATGATCTGAAACATCTGTTTTTTGGTTAGGTTTAAATTGTTACATACCTTATTTTTTTATTCATTTCTAAACATATAATAATATTTTGGAAAAACATTACTATCCTTTTTATATATTTCAAGATCTCCAGGTGTCTATCTGAAAACAAAATAAGGATTTTGTGGATTTTATCAAAAGATTAAATTGTATCCATGAGTGAGGAATTCCTTATGTGTGGTGATTGATCGACTATCCTAGTTAGATCATTTATTTTATATTCAAGAAACCACTATGGTTGATGATTTTTGAAATCTATTTGTTCATTATATCATCAGGTAACTTGAGGTCCCACTTTCTATTATTTTGTAATGGGACCCCTGGTATACATCTCATTTTCAAAAATGTCTACATGAGGTGATATGTTCTTTGGATTAATATAGAAAAAAATTCAATCATCAAATGAATGAAAATATAGAGTGAGTAGATTAGATATTGGAGGATACACTCTATGAATGCATCATAGACATTAGAGGCACTTAGGATAGCCATTTTAGAGTGGTTGAGTTTTCTTACAATAAAAGTTTATATTAATCCATTAGAATGGATCAATTTGATTCTTTTTATGGTTGATTATGTAAATAAACTATTTTTTTAGGTGTGTAATATTTATCTTTTTGGGATAATCATTTTCCAATATATGTCTTAAAATATTCAAGTTATTTTTTAATGATTGAAGATAACTAAATGTTGTAATAAATATTATTTAGATCTTTGGAATATTCCTCTATAAATTTTTGTAGGTTTCTGATTTTTCTTGAATACTTGGCCCCAATGGGGTCACCATCATCTTGGTAAGTAATGTAATTTAATTGTGATATACATTGTAAATTTTGAGATAACTAAGCTGATTACAAATGTGTCTTACATATTATCTATTTTTTTACTTAATTGGATTTTATCCACAATGTTTTATAAGTATCATAGATTAATAAGTATCATCTAAATATCACTCTATTTTTTAACATTGAAGAGCTTGTTTGGGAAAAAATATGTTAGTTATTGAATTAAATTCATATAATGTTGATTCTCAAGAAATGAATATGTGTGAAAATCAATTTTTTATGTGTGAATTTTAAGGTAGTATGGTAGGGATTCTAACCAAATGGTGGTAAGATAGTTGATAATGAGGTAGTAATTGACTCATCTATTCTTTGTTCATCCTTTTTTAACTCATATTTTCTATGAAAAAAGTGATATGGTTTGGATAATTTTAACATCCTCTTATTACATTCAGGTTCATATATTCAATTTTCCCCCATTTTTCATTTTATTTATGTTTCTCATATTATTCCATGTTATTCATGGGAACTTTTGGTGTTTTTAGGCATGTTCATGGTATGGGAATGGTTAGGCCAAATCACATGGCACTGTATTAATTCTAGTAATCTTGTGGATGTTTAGGATAGTTTCATTTCACATAGTTTTCAAATGTTTATCCAACTTGTGTGACTTATCTAGTGCACAGAAATGGGTACATGGATTCTTAAACCGTGATCCAAAAAAAATATGATGTGAATTAATTAATGTAAAATTATTTTTAAAACTAAAAAACCATCCATTAACCTCATTATTCAAAATATATCATCAGATCCTGACCTTGTGGATTTCTCATGGATATTTTGTAGATCCCAACCCTTATATATATTTATTTTTACTAATCTAGTGGTGTTGGATCTAGGGAACTCATGGTAATAGTCTATTATTATCTGTTATTCAACATTATTGTGGTATTTTTCTCTATCTCTTAAAAGTAGTAATATATTGGGGATGTAATAGAAAATTCTATGGGTTGTTACAAGATCTAATGGGTTTTCATATAGATCCATTGTGCGAACTGAAGGTAGAGATAAGATCTACCATGATTTTGGTAATCTTATACAAAAATTATCTTGGTATGTGGGTTTATTTTTATTTTTTGATATATAGTTTGTTTAATCCATGTTTCATGAAATGGGTTTCATAGTTTAGTGTTGAATATTTGAATCTAAGATCCCTCTTTCCACAAGCAATTTTGATCTTGTTAGACTGTTGGGTATACCAATTGATTGAGTAAAGTGGTTTTATGGAAGGTATTTATTTCATTAACTATGTTTACATAAGCATTTATTTTGTTTTTCATATTACATTACTAGAATGAGTTCGGATTCATGAAATGTTATGGTATTGGGATTATTTTGTGAAATGAATTTCCCAATGGGAGTTTTTTATTAAAATTAATTTCAAATTGTATTTTATTATGAATTATGTTAATTGGTTATTTATATGTAATATTCCATTCAAATTATTTTAACTATAGAATTAAAGACTCTATGTAATGGATGTTTTTGAAATTGAAAGCCCCCTGTTTTGGATTGTTTGTGAAGTGAAATTCTCTATGTGTGGGCTATGGAAAATCAAAACCTGGGGTCCATAATATAGGGATAGATTTAGGATAATAACACTAGGATGGTTTGTGACTACCAATCATGGATTTATTACAAAACTCTAACTATACATTATTATAATAGGAGTGTAATTTATTGGCATTTTTTCCTCATACATTAACCCATGTCATAGGGATCTGTGTTCACATAGTCATTTTTTAAACAAGGTGTGAGGATCCAATGTAGCCTGTACATAATATACCCTAGGTATTAGTTTCCATATTTATCTATTTCTAAATGTTTATTTATTAATGATTTTATAAATGGATAGATCAAATGTTTTTTGAAAAGAAATTGTTCATCTATTTACACATATTTCATAAACTACTATGAAATGGGGAATTTACATTTTTTGAGAATTTTGTAACCTATAATTCATGCCTTTATTTTCTTTAGTTGAGAATAATTTATTTTTTATGAAAAAATACCTAAAAAATAATAGGTGGGATTCCATTGGGCTTGTTTTCCTCAAACTACATACCCTTTGTTGTGTGTAAATCTTGTCTAATCTTATGCAGGTAAAGTAAAAGTTCCTCATGAATACAGTGGGTATATGTGGTAGCAGTTTGTGGGAAATTAAGGATTACATGGTTGGACGTTATACCTAATATCACATGGAGATAATATTTTGTTGTTATCATCTATTTTCAATTATCTAGTATGGCTATGAACTAGTATTATGATTATACTCTTTTACTTTTACTGTGTAACATTGTATTGTAATTTTGTTTTTATTCTTTAAATTTCATTTGTTGTGTATTGGATTTTTATTTATTTTTTCCAAGAGGCGGTTCTTGAGGCTCATTCGATTTTCACTTGTCCATGGGGATCTATAATTCCTTTCTGGACATTTCCTTATCCAGATGAGGTGTTTAGTTTAGGGATGATCTGTTTCAGGTTGTGAAAGATCAAGAATTGTAGTACTTGTTATAGATAGTGTAACCCCACAAATAAACATATTATAAGGGGAATTAGAATGAAATGGATGAAAATAAATTAAAAAATTATAAATCCTTTTGGGATAATTGGATAATGGAAATGAGAATACAAAAGAGTTTATTAGAATATATACTAATCATTGTCATAAAAGAATAAGTTACATATCATGTTCAAAAGTCATTTTCCAATATATAAAGTTAATTTCATTAAAAACACATACTTTTTAAAATAATATTTTATAATAGATCATTAAAAATAAATATTAGTTTTATAAATGGAATATAGAGTAGAAGTTAAAACATTTTACTATGAAATAATGAAATAACATTTTTGGTATTTTAAAATATCATTTTTGAAAATCCACATCAGAAAAAGTGTAATAAATCATATTTTAGAAATAATAAAATGGAAATGTGAAGGTAAACTATGATACATATAAGTATGTTTCAAAACAATGTTAACCATAGATGGAATGTAAATTATGGAAATGGAATATAGCTCATCGTTAAGTAGAATATGAAATATTCTTAGTCGTGAAAATATTTTTAGGGAAGAAATTCATTAAGGTGGAATATTTTAATAAAACAATTATTCTCCCAAAAAATAGAGAATGAAAAATAACATTGTAGGGTGGAGGATCCCATGTATATAAGAATGAATTTCCAGATCAAACAATATAACTCAAAGAATGGGGTTTTTAAGTTAGTTAAATTCATTATATTTTCATTATATTCTATATAAAAAACCATGAAAAGTATAAAATAATATTAATTATTAAAAAAATTTAATTAAAAGAATAAAATCATAACAATACCGATATGCATAGTATTTCGATATTATAAAATTAAACTACTATTGAATATATAATAATTCTAAAATAAAAAACTAAGATGAGATTCCCTTTCTATTTATTCCCTACTAGGAGAACACACTCTAACTTATATTTTAACAAACCCAAGGATCTTAATAAATTATTTTAGAAAATTATTAATTTTTATAAACTTTTATACTCTTTAATTATAATTATTTATTATATAATTTCCGATCGATTATAGTTTAGTTTTCTCATCGTATATCTGTAATTTTAATTATATTGGATGTTTTTTGTATTTTTTATTCTAATCCCCATTAATTGATTCCAAATTTATAATTACAATATTCTTTAAGGTAATTGATTAAATTTTTTTATGGATTATATAGTTTTAATTTAATTCCCTAATATTTTTATATGGTTATTGGAGATGAAATATGTGGCATGTTTGTTTCAGTAAATTTTAATGAACAAATAGCGGTATATTAATATTAAGTAAAATATTACTCTAAAATTTCAATTATATGAAACAAAATATATTTTACAAATTTATATCATATAATTCCAATAGTTATATTTCTATATTCATCAAAGATATAAATTTATATAATTATTTGTGACGGTTTTCAAACCAACCTAAACTAAAGCATCCAATATTGAATGGGTGAGTGGGATTAAGAAAGTGATTGCTTTGGAATAATATCATTATTATGTATTTATAATGATATTCTTTAGATGTTATTAAGTTGGTAAATAATATTTTAAGAGAGTTGAAAAAATAATAAAATTCTAGATGAAAATTGAAACATGTTCCTTCATCGAGGTGGAAGTCCGTACATATACACGAGCGACATTATTGTTTTTTACATAGAATGGAAAGAATTTAGGAATTGGTTAATATTTTATAGCCTTAAAAAGTATATAAATAATAGTTTTTTTATTTTATAAATACCCATTTTAACCTATCCATGTGAGGACGTTATTAAAAATGGATCATTTTAGTTATAGAGGTAGTAGTTCACATGCACCACAAGTGATATTTTAATTTTTCAAAATGTTTAGAAAATGGGAGAAAATGGTAATCAAAATAATAATAATGAAATTCCAATATAATTACATATGTAAGTATTAAAACATGGTTAGATTAGATTCATAGGAAATAGAACTAGAAATAAAGGAATTGAAATGAAAAAGGAGTAACTATGAATTTTACATTACACCTTCAAAGAGATCCGTTGAAAATTGGATTAACGGTTAAAGAGGTTGTATTTGGGGAAGACAAAAACATCTTTGATGTGTATATAATTGTTTTGGAGTTAGTTGGGTTGCATTTTGTCAAATATAATAGTACTTATTTTTGTGGAGAAGTTGGGTGGTGATCTCTCTTTTTATAAGGGAGAGAAGTTTCATTTAAAAAAAATCGAAGAGTTACTATTCAATGGTCTTGTGTATAAAATGACGGAAATCATGGAGTGGGGTAAGAAGTACTATCAAGAAAAAATTAACCATATATTTTAAAATTTTATTTTATATTTTTTACAATTATATTGTCAACATTTTTCACTTTTAGTTTTTATTATGGTAACAAATTTTTGTTTGTGTAATTTAATTTTAATGGGTAAGAATAAAATGGGAAATATCACATAATTTAGATGTAATTATTGTTTTTTTAAAAAAAATATCAAATAAAAAATTTATTGGTGATAAAAATGAAATTTAATATTTGTGCATATATCGTGAAAAAACCATTTTTATAAAAAGTATATTTTTTTCATAAAAGATATAATTAAGCTAAAATTAGAAATTTTATTCATTTATATGAAATTAATTGGTCCAATATTAAAAAAGGAATATTTATTTGTAATTAAAAGTAATCCAACATAGAATTCTAACTTGTTGACACTTAATTAAAAGGAACAAACCAATTTTGTTATTAAAGTAAATAATAATTAATTTTCAAAATAGTAAAATTAGGTTTTATAAATTAATGATAGTATTTTTAAATGCACAATATTATTCATTAAATTCATAATGGATAAATTAATTTTTTTAAATAAAGGTGTTTGTTTTTCTTTTATACTGATAAAGTAATAAGTGTTTCAGTATTGGTAAAATCTACATTTCTCACTATTCACCTAATAATAAATTATATCATAAAAATCTAAATAATCATTATCTTAAGATACTTTTTCCTTTTTGAATTAAATAATTATGGGTTTTTCATAATATTAAAATTCTAAAAAATATTAATTTTGTTTATCATTTAAATTAAAAAAATATTAAAAAAATATTTTTTTATTAAAGAATGATGTTATAGGTGTTCTCAGAACAATTCATATCATTTTTAAATTTAAATATTTTTAAAATATTATATATTACATAATAGTATTTGAAAATTGGTGAGTTTAATTTTTTAAGATAAAATATACCATAATTTAAAATAATAGGTACCTAAGAACAAATAATCAATTTTAACACTAATTAATTATTATTATTAATCAATTAGATGTAAGTTATTTTAGTTGGGTTATATCGTTTTAATTATTGGAGGTCTTATTACTCTATATATTTCATCTAATATCTTTTGGATTATTTTAGTTTATTGTTTCTTATAGAGAAATATATTAAACATAGTATTTATTTTAAAGGTAAATTAATTCTAAAATCCTGAAGAATTATATGATAATTTTGGAATGAAATTCGTGAAAGTGAGATGAATTTAAATGTAAAAGAGAGAGATTCATCCTTTTAACTAAATGATAGGTGTGGGGTAAGAATGGAATTTCTTTAGTGTTAGGTGTGTTGAACCTATGTTTTTCATTTGTTATCATAGATTGTCAATTTTTGTTTAATGGGAATGGATGAGGTTGTTATGTCTAGAGAATTGTTATGGATCCATATTATAGCATTGGATGTCACACATTTGTAGTTATTTTTTGTATTTCTATTATGACTATAATGGTGCTTCTCATTAATGTCCAATGAAATGTGTTGCGGAGGACACATTGTTTACATAAAAGGTGTTGAAGGTTCGAAGGAACAGTAATTGGGAATTTAGAATTGCCTGAGTTTTTATTTGGGATGGTTTTTAAATTCACTATGCTTAGAAAATATGTAATTATTTTGATGTGGCCTTTATAAAAAAATATTCAATCACCTAAAATCCACACTATGGAAATGTCCTCAATTGAATTTAGGGGGACCCAAGGGTTAACCCCTATGGGAAGGCCTTATTAATTCAGTAATCATGGTGGTAAGGCTATGTAGGTCCAAGGGAGTAGGCCACTCTATAGGGTTCACATAGGTGTATAACAATAGATACACTCATAAACTAGTATAGAAGGACCGCTTGTCAGGTGGACATAATAGCACGACCGCCTAACAGGTATGGGTAGATATAGGGAGTGGGGAAGATAATTTATAACATATCATTACAAAACATAGCTATATATCATAGGTAAGCTACTTAGAATTTTTGATGTGTGATGATAGTCTGTGGGTACTATTCAACCTTAGGTTAATAACAAAAAAAATAACCTTGATGATCTGTTGTATCACCCCATTTGAATGAGAACTATCTGATCTTGTGTTATATCTTCTTCTTCCTCCTATGATCCATCCCTTAATGGATGAAGCACCATGTGTATAAGGGTTTCTAGAACCGAGCACCAACAAACTGTGATGCCATGCGGGATTCTTCAAGGTTTGTTTGGAGTTTATTCTATCTCCTATGGAGGATTTCCAAAAATAATAAATTGATTTGTGATGGTGATAAATTGTTGTATGAGTGTATCATGAAGAATAAATGAGCATGATATTAAAACTTCATAGTAGTAGGTGTTGGTGAAGTTGATCCATGTAGAGAATGATTTACATTGGATACAAATTACACAAAACAGTCACAAATAAATATGGTTTGTTGGTGGCCCAACAGTTCATGGTGAGGTTCCTTTTCGAAGTAGTTTGTTCATTGAGAAGAATTTGTGGTGGATAAAAAAACCCATGATCGTACACAAATGAGAGACAATTCATGGATGATGCTATATGGGACAATTGGTTATGGATGATGTTATACAAGAAAATGGCTCACAGATGATATCATTTCATGATGAAGCTATTTCACGTGATAATCTATTGTGGGTAGCCATACGGTGCATATATGATGTTTAATTCATGATGAATTGTGATTTTTTAGTTAGTTAGTATGGGGATATGAATTATATTTGTATGAGGATTTTAGAGGACCGATTAAGTAGTGCATACCATACAGATGGAATTATATGTGAGAATTATGTGAAGATTCTATGTGGAGAAAAGGAGTTTTTCGGACAAAATTTCATGTATGAGATTCACCAAGGGTCTTTTTGGACTCTAAAAAACAACTTAATTATTCTTTTTATTTTTTAGTGTAATCATATGATAACTAAATTAAATAAAAAGTGGTTAATTTCATATAAATATCTGGTTGCCTCTTGGTTGAAGGGTGTTATATAGATGGTTGAAATAATTTGAAAAACATAGAGCAGTGTAGAGTGGTGCTGAAGAGTCTGTAGTTTCATTAAATTTAAACACAAGGAATTTCATAAGAATTATTTGTCACTCATAGTGTCAATATGTTTTTCCTGAAGGAAAATAATCAATTGAAAATAGTAAACAACAGTGTATCTGAATTCCAACATCAGTTCATGAAGCAATGCATTTTAGTATAGGTGGGTTTCTAAAAGAAATATATACTACGAAATAATTATTTTATTTAGATAATGAATATTTGTTATATTATTTGTGAAAAACTTAATTGATAATCCCAGAAGTATAATTTTTAATAATTAATCTATTCATTATAATTCTTTAGGTTTTGATAATATGATATTTTATTTGTCTTAAAAGCTCAAAAGAAATAATATCATCAGTTGTTGAAGCACTAGTCAACAACAAATGGGATATTTAGTTTTTTATTCAAATTTTTAATAAGGAAGTGTAAAACAATTGATTTAGAGGGACTCTATAAACCATAGTGGCGATCTATACTAGTGAAGAAATGTATTTTGTATCTGCTTTTGATTATATTGGTGAATCATTGGTTTTTAATCTAACTAATAATAATAAGGAGTATGCTCATTTTAAGGACAAGTCTTATAAAACTATTGTGTTCATGTAACATTTATTTTTACCACATTCAAGAGAGGCTGAGTTTTCGTAAGATTTGAATGGATTTTAACAGGTCAAGTAAGGTTAATTTTGGAAGAACGAAAAATTTGTAAAAAACACCACTAATTCAACCCACCCTTCTTAGTGGTGTCACTCATACTAAGAAATTCAATTGGTATCAGAGAACCAGGTTCCCTCCATAAACATCCACTAATTATTTGAGATAGATAATATGAATTTTGTTAATATTATTTGTGTTCCTAGTTTTGATGGAAACAACTATCACATTTATAAGAATCAGATATTACCATATCATATATCTCTTGTGCTGGATGTTAATGATATAGTTACTATTGGATTCCCATCTACTGAAGATAAATATCGTATTAATTTTACAAGGAATAGAAATATGGAGGATGATGGAAAATATGAAAATGGAATTTCAATGTCCATTTTAGAAATAGTTTACACTAAGGTTATGGGAATCAAAAATGCCAATGAAATTTGTGAAAAAATAGTAAATCAATTATAAAGGTCATTTAAAAGTCAAGGAGGCCAAATTATAAATTTGGAGAAAAAATATTAAGATATCAACATGGGTGAAGAAGAAACTATTGACCAATATTTCACAAGACTTAATAAAATTGTCAGTGGCATTCGGGGTTTTGGTGATAAGATGGAAGATTAATCCACAATCCAAAACACAATGAGATATTTTCATTACATATTCGATCTGAATGTATAATATTTAGAAAATAGAGATGATCTTACTCCTGATGAATTACAAAACACACTCAATGAATATGAAATGGAAAAGATCCCAGTATTCAAGAAGAATATAAAAGTTGAGATGGATTTTGAATCCATGAGAAATATCAAAATCAAAGATAATGAAATGCCAAAATCAAGTGAATCTGATAATAAAAATGAAGTGAAATATTACAATAGAATCACTTATTTTGTATCGAAAATTTTGAAGAATGTAACATTTAGGGGTATAAGTAAGTTACCACCAAGGTGCTACAAATATAATTACATTGTATATTCAGTGGTAAATTTTTCTAAAAATAAGTCTATGAAACTTGAGACTGATGCTGAAAACCCATGGAAGAAGAAATGAGGGAAGATCTCAAAAGGCACAACTAGATTTTATGAAAGAATGAAATTTCTTTTTAAAAGAAGATGTTCTGTGAGAATGGAAGATCAAAATAACTCCACTATAATATGCTAATAACAATATTAAACTAACCTAATTGCTCATATTGAAAATGGGTTTGACACTTCATAAAGCGAAGATGATTAAAGTGAAATAAAACAAGATATTGAAAATAATGGAAAATAAATTAGAGGATTTTCATTATCAAAAAACAAATCTCAATAATGTGAACAAATTTATATTGAATAAAAATTAAAAGATTACTAATAAAAAGGAAGATATTGCAATGAAAAAGATTCATTACTTTGATGAAATAAGAATTCTAAAATTGAAAGTCCTTAAAATTGAAAAGAAAGTAAAGGAAATTGAAGAAAAACACTCTCTCAAAGAAGAAGAACATTTGAAGACTCACTATAACTTTTTTAAAGTATAGAATATATTTGAAAAGATCATAGAATATTTTATCAAGGCTATTTAGATTAAGTCAGAGTCATCAAAAACTATTGAAAGAGGGGTTCAATGAAGAAGGATAATTAGACACTCTACAAATCACAAAATAAATCAGTTATCTATAAAAATTAAGGTCCAAAAATAGATTTAGGATAGGTATGAAATTATGAAGACAAGTGAGTAATTATCTTATAAATCTCTAAGAAGATTTTTTTCCTCCTGAATAGAGACAATCTATGTTTATGGAAGGACAAAAACAAAAATCTCCAGGGAAGGGATATTATCAGTTGAGAAGAGTAATATTTAGAGGACACTCCTAGTGTTATGGAGTGTGTGGGAACATATCTTATTTATGATGGTATAAAATTACCCCTCTATAGCTAAGACATGAACTAATGGATAGATATTCTGAGTATAGGAGAGGAAATTTACAAATTAAGGAAGTAGTTTTTTAGAAAAAGTCCTATCTACCAACACTTAACAAAGTTGAATGTTTAGAATAAGTATTTGGAATATGTTATCAAAAAGATCATACATCTAAAAAGCTCATAAGTATTCTCACTAAACAAACATACAAAATTGTGAAAGGTAAGGGAGTTCAAAAAAATAGTTAAGAAAAGTCATTTTTGCTGATGATTCCTTGAAATCTAGTTGAAAAACAAAGTCATAGATTCTTGATAGTGGATGTTCATCACATGTGACTAGTCTTATGAAAATTTTGAGTGAAATTGAGTATCTTTCTAGAGGAGCAGTGAACTTTAGAAATGACTGGTCAATGAAAATTAAGGGAGTTGGAGAAGAAAATATTGAATCCCAAACTCTGAAGTCCAACAATGTGTTAAATGTTGAAGGATATAAGCATAATTTTCTATGTTTCATCCATCCATGTGATGACACACATGAGTTTTAAAAAAAAGGATTTATGTATCATAAAAATAACAAAAGAAGGAAGAGTTTTCACTAAAGGAAAAAATTAACCATTGATAATCTATTTAAAATTGGTTATTCTGTCAATTTATTTTATTTGAGTTCCATAGATGAAAACAATAAGTGGCTTATAAGGCTTGACCATCTTGGATACATGAGTATTTTTAAAATATTGAAGCATGATATTATGAGTGATTTCCCAAGATAAAAAGATAAAGGGATGAAATCTATGAAACATGTCAAGAAGTTAAATTAGTACAAAACTCAAGAAGAGTGAGGGATGTAAAATATTATAGACCCCTTGAACTTATTTATGCTGACATATGTGGACCGATGAGAAAACATTCAACCAGAGGTGATCTATATTTCATCACATTTGTTAATGAATATACTTGAATGACTAATTTCATGTTTATCAATCACAATTCAGAGGGAACCATAATGTTTGAAATATTTAAAAGGAAATCTAAGAAAGAAATGGGTCTATATATCAATAAGCTGAGATAATATAATGGAAATGTGTTTTCATGTGATCCTTTTAGAATTTATATTTCTAAACATGAAATCAAGAATTAATACATCGCATCATATACTACATAGAGAAATTGGGTAGATAAAGGAAAGAACAGAAACATAGTTGAGATTAGAAGAACTATATTAGAAAAAAAAATCTATCGTAGTCTTTCTAGAAAGAATCCATATGTACAACCATACATATAAACAAAATATCTCAGTTAAGACTAGAAACCCAAAAAAACAACATATAAATTGAGGAATAGTGTAAATATATCTATTAATTACATCAGAGTTTTTTTGGAATCCCTTGCATTATAAAAATAATGAACATCAATCTAGGTAAATTTGATGAAAATGGAAATGATGGAAGTTTAAGGGGATACCTATCTAATGGTAGAGACTATAGATGATGGAAACAATGGGAAAAACATTTTGTGACTGAAAATATCACTAGAAATCAAGAGGCTTCAATTCAACCAATAAGAATATTGGGAATTGATGACCAAGTGTAATTATTTCTCAAGTTTAACCACATACATTGGTAGAGGAAGTTGATCATGAACAATTTATACAATATATGAAGGATGAGCTTGATCAAATTTAGAAGAACTATACATGGGATCATGTATCAAGACTTAAAAATAAAATTTTATTGGTACCAAGTTTGTTTTCATGAATAAGATAAATGAGAAAGGTGATGTCTCAAAAAACAAATATATGATGGTATGAAAAGGATACTCTCTAATGGAAGTAATTTACTTTGAGAAACATTTTCACCAGTAGAGAGAATCAAAACCATTAGAATGTTCTGGTAAGTTTCAGTATACAAATATAATATTATTTATCAAATGGATGTGAAATATACATTTCTAAATGGAGATCATGAATAAGAATTTTATATTGAACAGCCTGATGGATTTGTTTTAGATAGTCAAGGTAAAAAGTACCTTTGGTTGATGAATGATTTTTATGGTTTAAATCATGCCCCTAGATCCTGGTATTCAAAACTAGATGGTTATCTATGGGGTATGATGTTTTTCAACGGAAAAGTTGAAAATAACCTTTATTTGAGATAGATGTATAATGGTAATCTCATAGTCATTGTATATGTGGATGAAATCCTATTTTTTGGTGAAAGGAAAGGTTTATGTAGAGAATTTGAAGAGAAAATGGAATGAAATATTGAGATATACATGTTGGGTCAGATGACATATTTTCTAGGATTTCATGTTGAGAAGAACAAAAATTCTATATTTTTATCACATGAAAATTATTCTATGGAATTTTTGAAAAATTTTAGAATGGGAAATGATAAATAGTTTTCAACACCCATTTCAATTGGAACTAGATTATGTAAAGATGAAGCTGCAAATAGTGTGAATTAGAAATAATTGAAAAGAATATTTCGTAGTCTTCTTTATCTCACAACATCAAGGGACAATATAAATTATGCAGTAGCTCAATGTTGTAGATTTTAGAGTGATCGAAATGAATCTCAGTTGTTGGATGATAAAATAATACTGAGATATGTCAAAATAGATATGATTTATTGTTTTATATACCAACATAGTACAGATTTGAAACTAACGTGGTTTATAGATGTTCATTAGGAGGTGATTGTATTGATAGGAGATCAACATCATATGGAACCTTATTTCTGGGAAAAGGATGTGACAATTGTTATAGAGAAAAATTATATTTTAGAAACACTAAGAACAACAGATGGTGAATATGATGCAGCAAAAAAATCATGTACCAAGACATTTTGTATAAAATTGGTGCACGTAGATTTCAAAAATAGGCACTGAGGGACCACAAAAAATTCATGTGATAATCAATTTTCTATTACATTTTATAAAAATCTGGAACAACATTCAAGATCAACGAACATTGATATTAAGTAAAATTTTATGAAATATATGGTGGCATATAGAGATATCAATCTCAAACACATTTTTACAAAAGATCACACTACATATATTTTCACCAAGTAAATTCCAAAAGAGAGATTTGTTGAGTTGAGTCTTAAACTTCATGTTCATCCTTCTCCTATCACATGAAAAATATCACGCTTTGCCTCATTATTCCACATTATTTAATGTGTTTTGTGATAACAAACCAGGAAATTGGTGGATAAGTGTTGTTAATAAAGGATTTTATTTAATTCCATGATCTTTTAAGTAATTTCATATCATTATGGGGAGTCATTTTTAGTTTTGATTCATCTAATTATACTATTATCGCATTCCTAGAAGATAAAATAATGAGATAAATTGAAATTACTCTTGTACACCTGTAACTTCTAATGTTTTTGATGATGTGTGTGCATGATATTGTATTTCCCTTGAGGTTTTTTAATCTTGACTTCACGTACCTGGTTATTTGAAAGTACATCTTAGATACCATTGGTTATATCTCTCTTTTTTTCTATATTTGGTACGCCCACATAGACATATAGGTGGTCAACTAAAGTCTATTTTCCATGTATCATGTGATGTCATTATTTCTTTTTGAAAATAAGAGAAGAGGTTTTTTTGAAACCGAGGAATTAAGAAGAGGCCACATACCCTTAATATTTTACTGTCATTAAGGGGTGTAAAGAGGATGCGCGCATATTGAATTTTATTTGAAATGATAGATGAATGTTTCTGTTGAAAAGAATACAAATGGGGAGATTTTTCAACTTAAGTGTTACATGTTTTGTCAAAGAGTGTTGATGTGACCTTATTTTTACACTGGATTCCACAAATTTTTATTATATTTTTAATGAATTTGTTATCGTATTTTAATATTTTTACTAAATTCATGCACTTTTTTATTTTATAATTTAATTTATTAGTTATTTATTTTTATGTTTAATTGTGTGTTTTTATCATTAAAATAGTTAATTATTCTTATTAATTTTTCTAGACTAATAATTTATTAATTAGTTTGGTGCTTGTAATCTACTTAACATTCTAATAATATTAATTTTATATTAATTAAATACCTAAACATTTTATTTTCATTTAATTAATATAGTTATTAATATAATATATTATATTTTTCTTATATTGATTAAATTTAAATTAACTTCATTAAATATTTAGTTTAATTATCTCTAAATTTTAATAAAAGTTAAATTTTAATGATTTAATTTAATAAAATAACGTGTTTATAATTTTAATTCTTAATTTTTTTAAATAATTTATTTAGTATTTAAAATATTTATTTCCTTAATTTTTACATTTAATAATTTAATTATGTAATATTAAAGTTTAATTTTATTTAATAACCTAGTTTCAGTATATTAGTTACCTTTAGTTTAGTTTTTCTAATGTTTTTTTATGTTTTTATCTTGCAGTTAATTTCTGTATCACTGATGTATTTTTTACACACTAAGGGTGAGACTGACATGCACCCACCCCATCAGTGTCGGTCTTTTAAGCTACTACTAATAGTTTTCCCCCTGTTTTTTTGTCATACTCACTCCATCCTTCTTTGCATCGGTGTCACGCACTAACCAATACTCTCCCTCCCACTGATGCCTGTCATCCTTCATCTTCCTTATGCTACCGAGGAACGTTTTCCCAATTCCAACTCACTCTACTTCCGACAATCCTCTAACATCGGTCTCACCGTCACTGCTTTCTCACTCATTAATGCCCCCATTCATACTTCATCGTTACCTTCTCTTCCAACCTACCAACACATTCTCTGCCTCACATTTTCTCCCCAACTTGCTGATCCAAAACATTCATTTTCCATTTTCATCCAACACACTCAAGAAATTCCATTATGCAACAAATCCAAACTCAAACCAAGGAATTAAAAAAACCACGTAAATTTCAATTAAATTATGATAAACCCTAATTCAAAAAATCACATTTCATTTCAAGCTGCCGAAGAGATTCCAACCACCCCCTTTGATTTTACGATTTTAATAGAGCCACCTGAACCCTTCACCACCACAAGGAGAAGCATCGTCGGGGTTGGAAGGTGATCATTGTCGGCCCGTTGAAGGAATCCGTTGAGGAGGCCACCGCCACTACTAATTATCCACCGCTGAGGAGGATCAATGGTGCAAGTGGAGGCATTATGGAGGATCTGAGGCCAACCATCGTAGAGAAGACCATCATTGTTGAACTCGTCGCTATGTATACTAGAGGAGTTCACTGAAGACGCCTGAGTAGCTAGCCCCTAATTTGACAGAAGAAAACCCAAATCATCTTATCTATTGTGTGGTGTAACATGGAAGAGATGGTGGGGATGGAAGAGAAATGATTTTAAAAAAATTAAGAAAACTAATTTATAAAAAAATAATATAATAAAATAATAGGTAAAAAATTAATAAAAATAACCAAAAAAATAAATAATAATAATTTTGTAAAATAAATAAGAATAATTTTGGGGGAATTCTTCCTGGAGATCTAAGTGGTTCAGGAATAGAGCAGTTTTGGAGGGAGTTTCTTCTTCTTATTTTTTAATATTTTTAGTATGTAATTAGATGCTTCCAAGGAATGTGATTGAGATGATTATAGGGTAAATCTGTAGCTTGGGAATTTTAAATCCTACTAGTTCTTCGTTAAAACTTTTCACATGATTATCATTTTAGAAAGTGAGAATCAGTTAGTGAGACTGATTCTGAATTTATTTTTAATTGTTTACTTCTCTACTTTTTTCAATTAAAAACTTCAAGATCAATTGGAAAGGTTGATCATGAAGGAATTTATTGAAAATTAAACTGCCATAAATAATTGGAATTTTAAAACGAGTTCAATTTGAGCAATTTTATTTTTAAATTCTTTTGCTGTTCAATTGATTTTTAGAGTGGAAAACTTCATGAATCAATCCTATGTATGTTGAATTTCATGTGTTGGGAGATTATTCATTTTTTCCTTGAGGTTTGTTTCAGTTTCATGTTGTGAATAAGTCATCATTTTAAACCTGTAGCTTAAAATTCTTGAGTGTTTATTTTTATCTGATGGTCCTTAGTTATTATTTCACTATCTTAGTCCACTATTACTATTACTCATCCTGTTCATCCTAGTTTAGTTTTAAATATTTCTTACTCATTACTGTTTAAAAAAACTCAAAGACAATTAAAACACTTAAAATGTAATAGAAAAATAGATATATTTCCCTACTACTGAAAAATGTGGGGTTTCCTTATAAATTTTAAATGTAAATAGGTAGTTCCACATTCCTTGTGGGTTCTACCCTACTCACCACTATACATTAGTTAGTATAAAACATAAATAATTAAAATTTTACCCAATTTCAATGATAGTCGAGCCTTCATTTTTGGTTTCATTGTTGGGGAAGGCATGAGTGACCATCTTTCTAGAAAAACATTCAAAAAAATCACATATAAAAAAATTGAAAAATTGAAATCTGTTAAAAAAATTCGATTTGGTGAAATTTTTAATATTTTTTTGTAGATAAATTTTCTCTAATTTTCAGTTTGTTTTCAAATAACTGTTATTACTTTTTTATAATATTTTCATTTCTTTGCCACTGTTTGTGTTGAATTCATTTGTTACTATCAATTGGATGTGCATAAAGTCTTCCATTTCTTGAGTGGAGCCTTTGAACTCTAAAATTTTTAAAACACTTAACTTCTCTAGAGAAATACTTCAATTGAGAATATAGATAACATAATTGAAAACCAAAATTTCAATTAGCCACAACCTATAGTTCCAACCACTTATTACCTAGACTTAAGGAATTTGAAATTACAATTGTCTCAGGAAACCCATATTGTATTAGGTTGTTCCCTAGGTCTTGGAACTATTAAATCTCACTGATCTCCACTGCCTTAATTCAATTGTCTTTCAAGAGGATGATTCACATGAGTTTATTTGATATTTTTATAGTTAGGTCCAACAATTACCTCTGAGAGAGTTGTGTTAGGACTAGTTGAGATTGAGAATGTTCCCATTTTTCCTAAAGGGGAAGGCTAGGGTTTGGTTTAATAAATTATAGGAGGAATGTTTTGAGACCTGGGAAGTGGTATTAACTACCTTTGTATCGAAATTCTATCCTAGAAACACCACCACTGAGGTTTGGGATGAAATTACTATGCTTTCATAGGATATGGGATAGTTATTTCACAAAGCTTGGGATAGATTTAGAAGTCTCCTTAGGCAATTTTCCAATCACTAGTTTTCTCCACATTTTGCTCATGGAAACTTTTTATAATGATCTCACCCCTTTCAACAATAATATACTAGACCAACTCAATGGTGTTGACATTTCTGACTCCACTGCTGATGAGAATAAACATGTGTATAATTTGTTTTCACAACATTCACAATAAAAGTGCTCTAGAGTCATCCATTGGAGTGAAACCAATCCCTAGGATGCTATTGTTAATAATAGGGTCCTAAGGTGGTAATGTTGTCATTGTGGGATGTTCAGTAATACTCATACTTATTGTCCCAATTTTGACCCCCTGTCTAGTTTGATAAGAGTTCCCAATTTTTGGATTTTAGTGCTAGGAATCGAGGGGAAAATGATCAATTATCATATCAGTACAACTCTGAGAAAAACCCAAATCTTTCATGGAAAGAACAAGGGGTGATAAAACAACCCACAACCCAAAATTGTCACCCACAGTCCAATCAAATCTTCCAAAATTAATATGGGGTTGATTCTTATAATTATCAAGGGGAGTTAAAGGGGTTGTTATAAATTTTTTTAGAAGAGATTAGTTCATTAAAGAAGAATACAGATGATAATATTCACAATTTAAAACATCAAATAAGTTAAATGTCTAGGGGTCAAGGTTGTAAGGTGAAGGGTAAGCTACCCAAAACTTCAATTAATAATCAAGGAGACAATATCATGGTTTTGACCTCCATATATGGCCTTCAAACCCATGATCAAGTTAAGAGAACCCCTGGGAAAAATAGAACTGATGATGAAATTAATCAGGAAAGAAAAATTGTCATGATACAGAATCTAGAAATCTAGACAGTTATGTCAAACCTGAATAGAATTATGAACCCACACTTGAAAAATTAAAAGAATAAAAGACAATGAAGTGGGAACAAATTAAAGAAAAAAAATAAAAAAAAGTGGTATTGAGGAGATGGAGAATAATAAATGTGTTCTAAAAAATTACTCCCCTCCCATTCCCTTCCCTGAAAGAATGAAGAAGAATGATGAACCAAACTACTCCAGGGTTCATTACATGATTAGAAAATTTAGTATCGGCGTGTAATTTATAGAATCTATGGATAAAATCCCTTCAAATGTTTCATTTAACAAAAGTTTTAGAAAAAATAAATATGATTGGAAGAAGTAGGATAATGTTAATCTTAATGAGTAGTACAGTAAAATCATGTTAAAAAAGTGGCCTCCAAATTGAAGGACCATAGTAGTTTTATCATTAAATGTAGAATAAAAGGTAGTAGGAAACATAATTGTTTGTGTGATTTAGGATAAAGCAACAATATTATACATTACTCCATATTTAGAATGCTGGGTCTTAGGGATTTGCAACCAACTTGTTTTTGTATTAAAATTGTTGATAGGTCACTCACACACCATTCTGGGAGGTTGGATGATTTTTATTGAGTGTATGAAAAGTCACATTGCCCACAAAATTTTCGATTCTTGATATGGAGTGTGATGATAATGTTCCTATCATACTAGGTATACCTTTCCTTGCTACCCCTGGTGTTGTAATAGATGTGTCCAAGTGGAAACTGAATCTCTAAGCTGTTGATGATATAGAAGTGTTCTTAGTATTTGAAAATCACCAACATGAGATTGGTTGTGATTTGTTAAATGTTTTTGAGAATAAAAATTTTAAAATTGAGGTCTGAGCTGAGTATAGTTCTTTCCCTCTTGTGTTCACCGAGTTTATGATTCCCCATACCATTGAATGTTTTCTACAGGCTCATACTCCTTACACACTCACTAATTTAGATGAGAATGATTTTTTACATCTAACCCATTATAGAGAGTGATTTAAATTCTTTTCATAAACTATATCAACCTATTTTTGAATGTTTTCCTTATAATGTCGACGATGTAAAGGTTTCTAAAGTTGTAGAAATATTCATGACTGAGTCCATATATTAAACTTGATTATGCCCATTATAAGAAAGTGTATTTAATTAGAACATTCTTTCCTACCATGTTTGATGGTGTTTGTGAGGACTGTCACTTGAACTTAATATGTTCCCTTCATTTTAGTCCTCTATGACCATTGTGATGTATCTTTTGGAAAATAAGTATGAATTCTTCTTTTATGAGTTTTTTGAGTTGTTAATTTTTAAAACATGTGATAGGAATAATTTCTGAAAATGGTGAAGAGTGTGCTGCTGATTTTTTTCTATTTCTATGAATGAGACAACCATTAAGTGTGGGGGAAGCTGTGATAGAATTTGTGACCAATTTATTGATTTTACTAGGAAGCTATTGAAAAATTTTAGAGGTGAGGGAGTGTTCTCTAGAGACCAATCTAAGATGGACAGTATATTACCAACTAGTGTGTTGGATGAATTTTTGTGAATGTTTCTTGACAGTAAAGATGAAAATGTCTTGGTTGATCTTGATTCTAAATCATTAGATAATAACGATTTTCACATTTCAAATAATTCATTCCCATTAAATTATCATGGATATTAATATCTAAGGAAATAATATATGGATGGGGACTTTAAATCTGGCGATGCATTGGAAGAAATCCTTGGTTTTTCTTTTTATTTCAATAAAATAAAAATATTTATAATTAAATAAAGTCTAAATATAGAGTTAAAACTCAATGCTTCATGGGATTCATCCCATTCTCTTTCCTTGTTTTCACAATTGAACTATTTTTGTTTTGAATAAACTGCATGATTTTCCAGTTGTTGTTATATTCTCTGTGGATATTTCTTCCTAGTGCTCATGGATCTTCTTTTCTGGAAAATAAATATGTTTCTTTTACTGTTATCAAAATGTCATGGAATTCCTATGCTGGAGATGTAATGACAAAATTCGTTAAGGAAGTTCTTTCATTTTTATCTCTGCATTTATTTTTTCTCCTTGTTAATTTCAATTTAATTTTTTCTACTAATAAGTCACCGAAAATACACTTGATCAACCCTTCCACTACTATCGATGAGTCATATCAATGGTGACTCACAAGAAGTTGTGTTAGTGAGTTAGAAAAAAAATGTTATATATTTTTGCTGGTGCTTAAAAAATCCTTATCACTTAATAAAATTCTGTTACATTTGTTATTGTAAACATCGTGGATGATACAAGTCTACTGCATGTATTTTTAATGTAAATTATACTATATAATTGTCTCATTACTTCCATTTAAAAAATCCTACACACCCCCTTTTGTAGGAAAATTTTATTTCTTTTGCTTGAGTGTGATAATAAAAATTCTATAAGTGCCTCACTGCTGAAAAATAAATTTCATTGTTATTAAATTCATTCCCCTGGTAGAACTTATGTGTGTTTGTGTGGGGGGGGGGTACGTGTAGGGTGGTTGTTGTTGAATATTCTTTAGGATGGGGTGTTAGCAATAATTTTTCTGCTCAAATTGTTAATCTGATTGAATTAAAATTTCTGAAATACGACCCCCTTTTCACTGTGCACTTACATGTTCACATGAACCTTTTTAAACTGTATTGAAAATTTTTGTCACTACCTTCAGGAAAAATCATGTGAACCTGTAGTTGTAATGTAATTATTGGGTAAAAAAATTTCTTTGAACTTTAATGAGATCCTTGATACATTTCATACATCTACTCAATCGAAAATCTGTTTTGATCTTTAATTGTGAATTTGTTTTTCTAAAAATTTGGAAATATTCTTTGGGGAAAAAGTTGGGTTTTAACTGTGAGGAAGGGGATAAATTATTAACTGATATAAACATCATTTATTGAAGCATCCCAATAATTCCCACTACCACATCATGGTTTTATTTAAAGAATGGGTAAATTGTTTCAAAAGTTTATCAAAAAAATTTATTCAATAGGATTCACTTTCAAATTCAATAGAGTCTTGCATAAATATGATATATTGCTGGTAGTTTATATCTTCTTTGAATATGAAATTAATGTGGGTTCATGATTTCTAGTGAATTCACTTAGCAATTTAATGAAAATTTTGGTTTGAGAACTACATTTTAGAGTGATTTGGGTAACATTTTTGTGGAATTAAAATCCTAACCCTTAGAATAGGAAGTTTGAACTTTATTCTAGGGGCCTCAATCTTCTTTTAATTTATAAAAGTAATAAATTTACGGAATAAGTTTAAATGGTTTTCATATAGTTATTTTGAAACTTGAGTAGTTTGGGAATTTGGGATCCCACCGTGAATCTATGAGACCCTAGAGGTTGGGTGTGTTTTTTTTACTAAAACAGCTTTGTACACTTTGAATAAGTTCATTTTCACAGTGCTAAGAACATGTTACATGGCATGGGAAAAATAAAATAAAGTGTATAGGGTCAAAAATGGGTTCATTAAGGTGAGTGGAATGATGAGTTCCAGATGAA
The DNA here is from genome assembly GCA_963277665.1 of Viscum album. NCBI lineage: Eukaryota > Viridiplantae > Streptophyta > Magnoliopsida > Santalales > Viscaceae > Viscum > Viscum album. The sequence continues at coordinate 17,547,257 of OY728159.1, read as the reverse complement.
GAAGGGGTCAATTGGTTTATATGGGAACCATTTAAGTTTTATTAATGATGCGATTTAAAAAAATAATTATTTCTGGAACCTAGGTGATGCATCAATGTACATAGTTCCTTTGGTTAAGTTTTTAATTCCACATTTAATTAACGTCTTGCCACTCTTGGAATTTGAACATAAGTCTTGAATGAAATGAGTCACTATGAAGAATCATATATTAGGAAATACATTTTCATTGGTGGATGATTCATTGCTCTTTTGATTACCTATAAGAGTTTTATATTAGGAAAGACTTTATTTGATGTTATTTTTTTAAAAGCCTATTGACAGTTTAGTCCTCTGTTTCAAAAGTGATTATCATGTTAGAATTTTAGCTAAATCATAAACACATTTATGTTTTTCAAGCCAATAATGTGTCGGATTGTTTGTGTACAAAAAATGTTTAAGTGTGAGGGAATTTGATGTGACCTTATTTTCAAACAGTTTGTCACATCTTTTTATTAGATTTTAATGAATTTATAAACTTAATTTACTATTTTTTACTAAAATCATGCACTTTTGTAATTTTATAATTTAATTTATTAATTTGTCAGTTTTTATATTTAATTATGTCATTTTAGACTTTAAAATACTTAATTTAGTCTTATTAATTTTTCTATGATAATAATTTATTAGTTAGTTTTTTGTTTGTAATCAGATTTAGATTCTAATAATATGACTTTTATATTAATTAAACATTTAAACATTTATTTTCATTAAATTAATATAGTTCCTAATTTAACATATTGTCTTCTACTTTAGATTGATTAACGTGAAATTAACTCCATTTATTATTTAGTTTAATTATTCCTTTAGTTTTAATAAAAGTTAACTTTTTAAGATTTAGTTTAATAAAACAATGTGTTGATAATTTAAATTATTCATTTAGTTTTTTAATTAATTGGTTTATAATTTAAAATATTTATTTCTTTAATTTTTACATTTAATAATTCAATTTTGAAATTTTAATGTTTATTTTTAATTAATAACTCAATTTCAGTTTATTAGTTAACTTTATTTTAGTTTTTTTAATATTTTTATCTCACATTTAAATTATGTCTCACGAATGAATTTTTTTTACACCCTAAAGGTGATGCTTATGTGCACCTCACCCCATCGGGTCCATCTCTTAAGAAACTACCAATTTTTTCCCCCTGTTTTTGTGTCATACCAACACTGTCCTTCTTTTCATCAGTGTCATGCACTCACCGACACACTCCCTCTCAACAATACACAACATTCTATTTCTTCCTTGTGCTGTTGATGCACTTTTTCCCAGTGTCGGTCTCACCAATGCCAACTCACACTTCTACTGACACTCCTAAAACATTGGTCTCACCATCCCTACTTTCCAACTCATCAACGCCCCCATTCAAGCTCCATCATTCACTGCCTTAGCTTACTTAGCTTCGAACCAGTCCCGACTTGAGGGAAAGTCTAGTGAACCCCTAGGCTAGGGAAACAAATGAAAAGCGGCAACATCTTCCCTTCCACCTCCCTGAGATACCCCATCCATCCCCCCATGCGATGGCACCTCCTTTCCCCACCACGTCCCACCACACCTCCTCATCCCACCACCACTCCTACCTTATGAGACCTTTTTTTAAACATACATCGATAATCGATGGTGTGCGGGGGACATAGCCGAGCAGGTGGTGATGCCGATGGATTGTGTGAGACAACAATTGGAGACATCGATGGACATGAATGGGGGCAGATAATGACATAAAAAGATGAGGGAGGAAACGACAACGGTGAGTGATGACAGGCATTGAGCGGGCGATGGGTAACGTGACAGGTGCGATCGGTGATACAGAAGTGGGAAAACTACAAGTAGACAAAATTTCCAGGCAAATTTTCCTTTCAGTTTTGAGAAACCCAATGGCGGCCACCAGGTTTGGTGCTCCACCAAAGTCTATCTTCCTACTATCACTTGAATAAGTTCTACCTTCTCACCTCCATCTCCACTTTATGACCGCGGAAGTTAAATCACATGTCTGATGATGGTGTTGCGACTACAAAATCTATTGGGCATATCGAGGTCCACCACAAAAAAATATTACCCTACTCTGTTCATCACTCTGGGAACATGTCAAATCCGGTAATGTAAACTCAGTCCCAAGTAAGTTCATCCTGATGCAATTTTGTCATATAAATCTTTTCAAATGTGTAGTATGCTTAGTTGTTTCAATGTGAAGTGTTATTAGTTTTGGATGATATTGATTTTGATCCCAAAAATTTCTAATTTTTATTAATGGATTTTGAATCCTTGAATTTATGATTTTTGGCACTAAAGGGAAAAAATTTGAACATCTTTCTTGGGAAATCATTTTTCCTGGGCCAACCCTTCTGCCAACCTACCAATGCGTTCTCTACCTCACCTGTGCTCCGAACACACTGATCCACAACCTTCGTTTCCCATTTCACCCGACACACTCAAGTAATTCCATTATGTATCAGATCCAAACTCAAACTAGAGATTTCACAAAACCACTTCAATTTCAATTCAGTTATGAGAATCCCTAATTAACCAAACCAATTTTCGTCACAATCCACTGTAGAGCTACCCACCACCACCCTACTTCTGCTATTTTGATAGAGCCACCTGAACCCTTCGCCACCATAAGTAGAAGTGACAGTGATGTTGGTAGGAGATCACCACCGGCCTTTTAAAGGCATCCGTTGAGGAGACATCTACTTCTACTGATTACCCACCGCTGAGGAGGAGAATTGCTGGAAGATGAGGGCTTAAGGAGGATTTGAGGCTAGCCGCTGTAGAGGAGACCATCGTTGATAAACCCTTCCCTACCTATGCTGCAGGAGTTTGCTGAAGCCGCCTGAGGATCCAGTCCATGATTCATGGAAGAAACCCCAAATCAACTCCCCTCCCTTGGGGAATAACATGGAATAAATGGTGGGTGGGGGGAGAGAAATGATATTTAAAAAAAACTAAATAAAACTAAATTATAAAAAAATAAGAAAATGAAATAACAAGTAAATAAATTAATAAAAAGAAACTCAAAATAAATAATAATAATTTAATAAAATATAAATCTAAATAATTAAATAATATATATTAAAACATAAATAATTAATGATAATAATTTACAAATTAAATTTGTTTAATTAAATAAAAATAATTTAACATATTAAATAGATTAAAAATAACCTTCTGAAATCTGTTATTTATAATTATCTTTAATAATGATATTTAACAAAAAAAATTAACTAAATTAAATAAAGCCTTTTAAATTTTGAATTTATAATCTATTTATAACTTGTTAATAATAATAAGTCCTAAATTAAAAAAAATTAAATAGTTAATAAATAATAAATACATATATCAGTATGTAATTTTAAATAAATTAGTACCCTAACATATTTATAAATAGTAAAATAACACTATATTTATTAAATATTTACAATTAAATTAATTAATTCATTTATTTTGTGATGATATGTCCAGGTTAGGGATACATATCAATGTGCATTTAACTAACTGATGGGACAGTTAGTTATAAGAGTGATTCAAAAACGACATGTGTTGCACTAAAACGTTCATGTGTGAAGTGTATCATTGAAGAAAATTGAAATTAGTGGAAAGCATGACGGAGGTATTAAAGAGGAGTATTAACGGTAATTTTGGCCATGCTTATTTTGACATTGGACATCGACAACTTTTACACGAGCGAAGCAGAGGAGGCCCGAGGAGCACTCTTGAAGGACTTCTTCCTGGAGATCCAAGGGGTTCAAAAACATAGCAGCACTGGAGGGAGTTTCTTCTTCCTCTTTTTTTTTAATTTTTTATATTATAATTAGATGCTTCGAAGGTTTTTGATTGAGATGATAGTACACTAAATCTGTAGCTTGGGAATTTTAAATCATACTGGTTCATCGTTAAACTTCACCCCTTGCATATCTTATTAAAAAGTGAGAATCAGTCAGCGAGACATATTATGAATTACTTTTTAATTATTCTCTTCTCAAAAGATTTCAATTCAAAACATCAAGATCAATTGGCGCAGTTGATCTTGAAGACATTTATCGAAGCTTGAAAGACCATAAATAATTTGAATTTTATGGCGAGTTCAATTCCAGTTGCTTTCTTTTAATTTTTTTAATGTTCGATTGATTTTTGGAGTGGCGAACTCCAATACTAAATCCTATATTTGTTGAATCTTTTGGAGAGGGAGATTCATCAGTTTTTCCTTGAGGTGTTTTTCTATTTCAAGTAGTGATGAAGTCATCATTTAAAATCAGTAGCTTAAACTCCCCGAGTGTTTATTTTGATCTACTTCTCCTAGGTTCATATTTCACTGTCTTTGTCCCCTATTACTGTTACTCATCATTTTCATCCTAGTTCAGTTTTAAAGATTATTTACTCATTACTATTTAAAAAAACACAAAAAAATTAAAACAATTTAAAAATTAAAAGAAAAATATAAAGGTTTCCACACTGCTAACAAAAGTGGGGTTGCCTTGAAAATTTTAAAAGTAAATTGGTAGTTCCACCTTCCCTGTGGGTTTGAACCTACTCACTACAATACAATAGTTAGTAGGAAACATAAATAATTAAAATTTTACCCAATTTAAATGACTGTTGATCATTGAGTGTAAATCTATATTTAATAAGCAAGGATGTAGTTGTGATTCCTTGGTAATTGTTATGTATCCATCTTATAACATTGGAAGTCACACTTGTACAATTGTTTTTCATATTTCTTCTATTATGATTTTTGTGATGATTTTTAATTTCCAATGACATGTGTTATCGAGGATGACTGTTTAAAACAAGGGTAGAAGATTTCAAGGAAGATTAATCATGAATTGAGGGTGGATTGAGTTTTTATTTGAGATGGTTTTGAATTTCATTGTTATTTGAAATTATATATGTATTTTGATGTGTCCTTTATTAAAAATTATTCTAGAACCTATAAGTCACACTATGAACCAACCCTCAACTTTATTTAGGGGGAACCCAGGGTGAACCCCCATAGGAAGGCCTACCTAAGGAAATAGGCAAGAAGGATCACAAGAAGGGAGGGTGTAGGAGTGCGCTCACAAAACTAGTACGAGACGCCATCAGGAGAGGGGGAAGAGAATTGGGAAAAGCTCATTATTCAACATAAATAATATATTATAGGTATATAATATTTGACATAGGAAGACAACATGTTTGTACTATTCACCCATTAGTTAAAAAAACATAAATAATGATGATTCTATGATCTTTCACACATGTTTGAATGAGAGAAATCTGATCTCATGGGATATTTTCAATTTATCCCATGAGTGATATCTTCCTATTTGAATAACCTCATGTACGAGGGTTACAGAACTAACAACCAAAAAACAAGGATTCCATGCAAGATACTAGAAGGCTATTGTATAGTTTAAAATATTGCCTAAGTATGATTTTTTAATATCATAAAATGTTTTACGGTGGTGATACTTTGTGGTATGAGTATCGCACAAAGAAGAAATGAGTGAGCTATTAACAGTTCATAGAAGCATGTGTTGGTGATGTTGAGACACTCGAAAAGTTCTTCATGGTGGTTAAAAACTACAGTGAACGGCCACAAAGGAAATGGTTTGTGGGTGGCCCTACAGTTCATGGTGAACTTCTACAGATGTTCACAGATATTTCTGTTTGGTGGATAATAATATAGTGATCATCCAAAAATGATAGGTAATTCGCAGATGATGTTATGCAGGAGATTAGTTCACTAATGATGTTACATTGATGAATGAAATATTTTGAAAAACATAGATCATAGTGGAGTCATGTTGAAGAGTGTTCAGTGGTGATGAAGTTCAACATATAGAATTTTCTAAAAATTATTTGTCTCTTATAGTGTTGAGATGTTTCTCAAAAATGAAATATAGTAAATGGAAAATAGTATGCGATGGTGTATATAAATATAGAAACCAGTTCACAAAGTAGTTCATATTTATGTATGCATGTTGTTAAAATAAATATATACTATGAAATAATTATTTAATACACATAAAAAAAATTTCATTCTATTGGATCAGTATATAATTTAGAAATCAAGAGATAAATTTTTTAAGAAATAATCTGTTCACTGTAATTTTTCAGGTTTTGACCATATGATATTTAATTTATCATAATGGCTGGAAATAAATATTTTCATCAGTTATTGTAGAAACAAACAACATCAGAAGTTTTATTTCTTGTGTTATTGTGTTATAATTTTTTGTAATAAGGCAGTGTGAAACTGTTTTTCTAGTGGGACTCTCGAAATCATATTGGGACTCAATTCTAGTGAAGAAATTTTTCTTGAATTCGCTTGTGATAATAGTAGAGAATATTTGACTATATAGTATAAAAAATAAAATTAAGGATTAGAATCATTTTAATATAGATCCTTGTAAATATATTTTTCTCGAGTTCCATATATTTTTACTTTATTTTAGAGATGAATAGTTTTCATAAGAGTGTAACATATTCTAACAGATCAACATCGGTTAATTTAAAAAATGGAAAATTATAAAAATCACCTTTTATTCAACCCACTCTTCTCAGTGGCTCTACTACTATATGTAACTTTAAGGTGAATAAATGTTTCTGCGCCATGAAGGTATGAATTTCAAACCTATAAAATGTATTTTAAAAGTTCTTTGTGTCAAGTTAATTTTTTAAAATTTTATCCACTTTAGGCTACTCATTTTTTTATCCTTATTAAACTTCATTAAAAATATAACGTGGTATTATTTTTATCAAAAAGTTTATGTTGAACCCTTTTATAAAATTTTATTGCGATACATTGTCACTTTTAATAAACTTATATAATTTTATTTCTTTTCATGTGAACATTTAATTTTAAACTAGACCATATAATATATTAAAAGATTGTTTTTATAGAAAATTTAATTTTTATAATTTTTGTTTTTTATTCTTATTTCCTATAAAAAAACTAATTATAGGAGTGATAACATATTTGTTTTATGTTTAAATATCACAATATAATAATTATGTAAAATAAATAAATTTTATATAAATAATTTAAATGAAATTTATAAAAACAATTCACTTTAAAATAATTGTATTACCATGGTAAATAATGTCACCTTTTCAAACTTGTTTTTATATTTTAAAAAGTATTTACCATATTACCAAATCTATATATTCTAATTAAAATGTGAAAACCATATTATTAGAATCAATTTATAATGCTGATAAAAATTATTTTTCATATAATCACGTATAATGTATAAAAATAATGTTAGAAAAAGTTATATTTTAATAGTAAATTAATTAATTATAATTAAATTCTTAGTAATATCTATTATAATGATGTTAATTTATTTTCATATAAATTTTAAGAATACATTTTTATTAATAATTAAATTTCATTTTCATTAAAATTTGAAATTTAGAATGTATACAAATACATCTGATATATTTTATTACATTGATAATTTTATATTTATATCATCATAACGTGTGCATATGTTATTGATTTCATAATATGGTTACTTTTATTTATACAATCTGTTTAAATAAATATTCTGTAATGTTCATATTTTAATTATTACACAATTCATTTTATTTTGTGTTTCATGTTAAAAAAGCTATCGTAACTTCCAAGTATTATAATTTATATGGTATTATAGACTAATATGGTTCAACTATCCCCACATATATTAAATAAATCTTGTGTCCTGATTACTGGACAACCTATCAGGAAATTATAGTACTTCGTAATGGGGAATGACATGTTTCCCTTTAAAACATTCACTTGTGTGTACTTTCTTCATATATCCACAAATTTCTAATTGATATGGCTAAATGGAGAGACACACTTTTTTTATAATTCGCAGACTTCCATAATTTTAGATGATTCTTCTTGAAAGAATTTATGTCACCATTTTAAGGAATATATTTAAGTTATTCTCCTAGGATTTATTTCACTATTAAAATCTTCTTATTACTATATGTGATTGATTATTCTTTATGTGTCAACTTTTTTCCTCGAACACTAATTTCCATACTCTATTTGAAATTGACCAGGGTATTGCCTCTTCTCAAAAAAATGATGAATATTATTATAGTTGATGTGACATCTATTTAATAATTCTTTATTAACATCATTGCAGTAGTTTACTTATCTCTCTTCATCATTTTACACCTCAATTCTGACTCTTATATATTTTTATTTGGTTTCTGTAACTTTGGATTTTTTTATAGTCTCTTTACATATGAAACGAAATTTTGTTTAATATATTTTTACCAGAATAAATTATCAAAATGGACACCTATATTTAAAGCCCAATAAATGTTATTAAATAATTTTAAAACTATTTTATTTTAATATATTTATCCTTTTATGTGATTTTGTTTTTTCACATCAAGTTTTATTTTCTCTTCAGATTTTATCCTACATAATACATCCTTTCCATTATCTCAATGATTTGAAATTTTGTTCCAAAATAAAATATAATTGTCATTAAAACACAATCATGAGTAATAGTAGCTTATAATGATTATTAATTTTTGTTTAGATGCAACAAAACTTAAAGTTTTACCATGCAATTTTTTTGGTAAAAATTGTATCCTTTTGGACTCTTCTTATAGAAATGATCTTCTTGAGTATACCTACATTCACCCTTGAGGTGGTAGTGGATTATTGGGAATATTTTTCACCCATGAATGTTCATAAATATATTTTAAACATATACCATAAGATAAAAATAAATTAGTACAGATAGAATCATCTAGAACACGAGTAACCATTTTTCCTAGAGCTTGCAATAACTAAACTATTCAACGATCCCATAAACTTACTACCACCATTATGAATCCAATTTTATGAAATAATTATTTTAGATTAATTTTATGGATCATGCATTATATAAATTATTTGAAAATTATCATTATTTTTTGATTCTTCATTTCTTAATTTCACATCAAGTTAAAGACACTTAATGTTGAGTGAATTATTCTATCCTTAACTTATCTAAAACAACCTCTAATTCTTCCATTGGATTCATAATATTATAATTATTTATTTTTCTACTATCTTGCAATGAATTATTATTTTCTCTAAATTACTATTTTTTGAACTCTAATTAGAAATCCTCAAAATCAATATTTTTTGTGTTTGAATCATTAATTTCATGGATATTCACTTAAAAAACATATTAATCACATATTTATCATATTTTAATTTATTAAAATATCTTTATATAAAAACATATTTTTATTTAAAATTAATAAAGATTCATCATTAGTTAAACCAGTTCAGTGAGAGTGTACAACTTGGGATTCGTTTTAGTCAATATATTTTCAATATCATTAGCTTCCAACTCTAGTTTTTATTTTTCATCATAGATTCCCTAGATGAACCCACCAATTTAAGTAAAAAATTATTTAAAAAAATTATTTAGGTAATCTTTATCATTAGAGTTGATGTCTTCAACTATTTTAACAGACTCATCTTCCTCACACTCTCCACAACTAGATATTGATTCTTTAGGAGGATCATAATCAACTATTTTTACAAAGAAATCTATATTTTTATTACATCCCACTTGTTGTGAATAATCTTTTCCTTTTGAGATCATTTTCAATTTACTTTCATAAAATTTCTTCATATTCATGAGCTATTTATTTGAGATATCCATTTCTACATTGACAGGGATACATACTAATTTCCCGATTTTTGGAACCCTAATAACTTCTTAAAATATACACATCATATAGATCTATTAAAAAATCTCATAAATCTCATAGATTTTATCAATAGTAACATGGATTATCATTGATACCAATTGAAATACCAATTATAATGTCCAAACACATTAGGGTGGGGGTGGGGGTGAATCTTGTTTTTCCTTCTCATGAAAATCCCACTTTAAATTTCAATTTCATTATCGATATTTTGACCACAATATTTGTTAAGAGGTATTTATTATTTTTATTCACACTCAAGAATCACCATCAAATGAAATGTGTAGAATTATAAAGATACTATTAGTATGATGATTTTTATATTTTTTTGTCCCAATACATATACGCAGTCCTTATTATGTTCAAATTTTATCGAGATGTAGATTATCCCCTATTAGTTTTAATTATAACAAGTGTGTGTAAAGGTATCATATTCTATATAATTCACACAATGTTTAGGACATTATCATCCACTTCCCATTGGTATATATCATACACTACTCAAAATCTATCTCTTAATATATTATTTATTCTACCTATCAACCATATTCAACCTATTAGAATGAATAAAATCACTATTTAGACTAAAACTACCAGTTTCTAATTTTCTTTCTTAAACAATTTTAATTAGAAATTATACTTACATTGGATTCCTGAACACAAAAAAAAATATCTTATTCCATAATGAACTAGTATTAAACCAACAAAATGTGATAAAAAATAAATTGAAATCCATTCTAGTTTCTTATATCAGTGTCAATTGGATCTTTTATGACAATTACTAAATTATCTGAGAGTATTTTCTGATTATTGTTATCAGTTTTTTCTATCAATATCCTTCTCAATATCCTTATTTTATATAGATAAATAATAAGCCTTCTTCTTCCTATTATTCTTCTCTTTCTAATTCCTATAATTCTTTTTTCTTATTTATCACAAATGATTCTTTCCATAGAATTAAGTTAGATTTTTCTCACTTTGTTACTCTAAGTTATTCAACAATAATAATAATATCATTATCTTAATCAAATATTTATCATCTATTAATTTTAAATATTTATAATTTCAAAAAAATAAATATTGAAAAAGAAATTTTCATATTCAATTATTGAAATACTTTTTGATTTATGGTAGTTTGATATCAAAATTAATTTTTTTTGAATAATATCCTATAAATTTTTCGATCTAGATAAATCTACATAAAATATATCAATATTAAAAACTCCAAGAGAATAATTATATTTCCTTCATCAAAATATCCACCAAATCCACATATCATTTATTCCATAGTGGAATACTTTTTCTGATGCACAAAACCTCATAAACTATAATTTAAACCCATAAATTAAATTAATATTCCATTTAATCTCCATCTTGTGAAAAATATTCTCAATTATCAATACATATTTGAAATAAAAAACATCCTCATTTGGATGTTTAATATGTTAAAGAAAAATATGATAATCATCTGAATTAATTTCTTTTTGTTTTGAATTTTACAATCTAAATATCATTGATATTTATGTTGTGTTGGTGAATCAAGAAATAAACACCATAATTTCATAAATTTTAAAAATTTCAGACTACATTAATTTCATATTAGTAAATGAGTATTACATTTTTGAATGTTTTTTATTAATCACCATATTAATATTGTGAATTTCCTAGAATTACTCCTATAATTTTATACATATCAAAATTACTCTATTTTGAGAAAGAATTAGTATTTAAAAAGTAACCAACGATCCTATTGTTCATAGGAATTTATCAATTATTAAATCTATTGATGGAATGAATTTTTTGAGATATTAATTTCTTTATTAATCATCCACTATAGAGCTAAAAATAGATAATATTAAATCAATAGAAAATTTTTCAGCAACTAATGAAATTTACGATAGATAGGGTGTCCTATAATAATTCATACAAATTGATATAATGCCACTTACAAAATATTATGAACTTCATGAAATATCGTATTTCACTTCCTTTATACAATTTTTTGAATCCTATAATTTATCACAATACTTCATATAATGTCTTTAAGACATTCCCATTCATTCTAATACAACATAAAAAAGGAAATTATTTGGATTACATAGTAATATCTTAGCCCCAATACTACATGGATAAAATTTCTATAATTCTTGAATTCATTGATTTCTAAAAAAACATATGATGTTTTTCAGTAAATAGTTTCCCCAACTCCATAAAAAACAATTTAGAAGGAAATTATCATTATTAGTGATTTAATTAACATGATAATAAATTTAATATTATATATATATGTTTTTTCCTTGATTTTTATTTTCCCAATAACATAAAGTGTTACCATGAACTATAAACTCCTTTTAAAAACATATAAACACATTCTTAAGAGTTATTCGAGGGCAGGTAGGTTCATCATCACTTCACATATTATCCAACACATATTGATAGCTTAAAATCCCAATAGAATCCTTATATTTTAACCTAGATTCCACTAACAGATTCATCCCTGACTGATGTTGATGATGGAAAAACTCAATTCAGTAAATATTTTAGGAATTATTTTACTTGATGGAAATAACATTCATAGTTGGATGAATTCAATACTCCCATATCTTATTTTACAAATACTAGAAGTGAGTGATATATAATAGTTGATGATATAACAATTGGAAGATAGTGTCCCATAAAATCTGATGATAAGAGAAATATATAAATAAATGGGAATATGAGAAATATTATTCTAGTATATATTACTTATATAGTGTACAGAAAGGTTATGGGACTCAATAAGTGTAGGAAGATGTGGCCTAAGCTTGAAAATAAATGAAATTATATTGTTAAAGAAAAAAACCTCCAGAATGAAATATTTTAATATAACAGAATGGTATATATTCATAATATTGATGACAATTTCATATGATTAAATGAGAAAATTAGTTATATTAGGGGATTTAGAGACACCATGGAATATTCAATTATAAAAAAACTGTTAATAAATTTTCATGCTTGGATTGATCAAAATATATCTATTCTATATGGAATGGAATAAATTTCTCTTTATGAGTTTAATACCATAGTTCTAAGTTATTATATGATAAAAATACCTTATGTTTAAATAAATATTTAAGAAAGTTATATAATTTGAATCCATGAATGCTCACAAGATTAATGAAATGCAGACTGAATTAATCTCATTTTCAGAACGTGGTGATTATAGGATTGAGGAGAAAGATAGAATCATGTATCTTATTTAAAAAATTTTAATAATAATAAATGGTGAATAAAAAGGCATATATCCTCTTATGTTATTTAACTGTGCAAATATTATGCATTTCGAAACTGGAAATCCAAATAATATATATGTTGATACTAAGGGTGGTGAAGAAGAAGAATAAATATCTTAAAGACATCCTAGAAAAATAATAAAGGGTAATTTTATGAAAAAATTACTTTAAAAAGGATAAAATTTTTCCCAAAAATAAGGAGAATAATAAGACATAGATTCATCTTAATGTTATGTGTAAAAGATTAAATTACAACTCATAAAAAAATGATCATCATGGATTATATTAAAAATAATGATGTGTCTTATATCATTGATGAGTATAAAGAATATATCTATGAGGAATACATACTAAAAGAAGATATTATATAGTGTCTTGAGAAAAATGACTAGCTCAATAAAAGAATCCAAATACTAGATAAAGAGAAAAAGAGTTGAAAATGATAATTTGAATGGTAAAAATGAAAAGTTAAAGAATCTCAAGGTGAATATAACTATGAAAGATAATATATTGAATGATATTGATGAGAAAATGTCTACAAAATGAGATGTATTGAATGAGATATAATGTAAGTGTCTTAAATATGAAAATAACATGAAGATGATGAGAAACAAGTTTGAAAAAAAATTGTCGATATTCAGGATGAATTATCTACTACTGCTAAGAAAACCTATCTAAAGATAAAGTTACATTATATTTATGATTACTCTAACGAGGTGTGGTCTCTTCCATCTAATATGATAGTTTTTGAAAGAAGAAGTGGACTTATATAAGCTAATGAAAGTATGTAAAAAATAAATCATATATCAATGAGTGTTGTAGATTATTTGAGAAGAGAATAGAAACAATGAAAGAAGAAAATATAATTATAGAATGGGAATAGGTGGCAAAGGTTATTTCATTAATAAAATATGAAAAATAATGAAAGGCAGAACTTAAGGGGTTATTATTAGTGACTTTTAATATTATTACAAAAATAACATAACTAATATTATAACATGTATCTTTTATTCAATTAGGATGAATCAGAGGAATACATTTTTGGAAAGAAAAGTAGAAAATATGTGAAGAAGAGAAATAATATAAAGTTGAATAAATTTGTAACTAAAAAATATATAAGGTTTCCTTCTAAAAAAATGATTGTTTGGGAGGAATATATAGATCATGTAACCATCAAGATCACTATATATAATAGTGTATGAAAACACTTCCATGATATATAGAACAATATTTTAATGTTAAAAAATCAATGGCATTGTTCTTGGACCATTTTTAAAACAATTATTTTACAAAAGGAATGATGAAGAGAATAGAATTATGTTATTCTACTAATAGGAATTATATTTCACCTAAAAATGAAAATTTTATTAGTTGGTTGTTAGAATGTGATAACTAAATAGCTTATGAGATGATATATGGATGGTGCAATGAACCTAATAATAAGTCAAATTTTTTTGTGTGACTATGTTCCCATCTCATGTTGTAATGATAAGAAAAAATATGAAAGAACCATAAGATGAATTTACTTTTATGTCTCATGCTAAGATGGATTTTACACATATGTAAATAGCTGAAAAGTGAAAAATGATCATGTTTCCGAATAATACTAGTAACATGTGAATCAAAAACGGCAGTGTATTATTGGCGCCAAAATATGGCCCGAAAGGAAGGAACAAAAAAGATGGTTGGCGCGCTGCCTCACGAAGTACTGACGCGAAGTACCGATGCGAAGCGCCCCGATCATCGCGGTCGCGTGAAGCTCCAGAGGCGGTAACCCTCCGCGAACACATTTGACGTTCGCAAGCCCGCCGCAAAGCTCCAGAGGCGGTAACCCTCCACGAACGCATTTGACGTTCGCGAGCCCGCCATGAAGCTCCAGAGGCGGTAACCCTCCGTGAATTCATTTGACGTTCGTGAGCCCGCCACGAAGCCCCAGAGGCGGTAAATCTCCGCGAACGCATTTGACGTTCGCGAGCCCGCTGCGAAGCTCCAGAAGCGGTAACCCTCCGCGGACGATGTTGACGTTTGCGAGCACGCCGTGAAGCACCTGAGGCGGCACGTGAGTTCTGCTTCATGGCGCCCCTTCCCTATAAATACTGGACTCCCCCTGAGTCCTGAGGATGAACAATCCGACCATTCGGCTTCTCCTCTCCCGAATCGTGAAGCACTCTTTGCCCCGGGAATCACGAGCTCCGCGAGGTACTTTTACTTCGCGAGACGCCTTTGCTTTGTCTCGTTTTGAGCCCCTCTTCCGAGAGGGATTCCCTTCGCGAAGCTCAAGGGCATTCGCGAGGGAAGGGGATTCCCACGGGAACTCGGGCAGCCGCGGAGCGTTTATTCTTCGCGAAATACCCAACCTGTACTAGTGATATCTAAGCTAAGGTAGGATCGCTCCACATCGCGAAGTACACTGCTTCGCAGCACCCTGCTTCGCGAGGCACCCCTTCTTCGTGAGGCAGTGCTCCGCGAACACTGTTCCACTTCACGAAGCACCTTACACTCACACCTATGCCCCGTGCTAAGGCCAAGGCACTCCACTTCACGATGCACACTCCTTTTCTTAGCAATTCCTCCTTTCGTGCGACCCTCCAGGTTTGCGGGATGTGATTTCAAAGTCCCATGGACAATACCACTCGTAGTGTTGCTTCGCCTAATGCTTCTTCGCATAGGCATGCTAACGGCTATTGCTTCTTCGCATAGCCATGATAACGTGGACCCCTTGATGGTTTATTCCACATCCCCCCTTGACCATGGCCTTACTGGTACCTTCCCTTCCCCAACAACCAAGGGGTACCGGTTATTTAAGTCCTAGGGGTGCGGAGTGAACCCGCTTCGTCCGAGCTGCAGGACGTTAAACTGCCAAGCACCACGTCCTCAACACATGACGTTAAACTGTGACCCCTGCGCTTTGTCGCACCTTGGGCCTCCATCCTGGAGTAAGTCCCAGCACCATGGGCCGCTTAACGCGTAATCCCCTCTTTGCTTCTCACGGATGCATCCTTCGCGACGTGATCATCAGGTCCTTGCAACCTATTGTTCCTCATCCCGAGCATGACTCACGTGGGCTTAGAGTGAGCACCGACCCTGACCCCCACCCATAGCGAACTACGAGGACTTTGATCCCTGGCAAGGCATGGTACGTAGGAAGCCTCCATGAGGTTCAAGCCACATTGCTCGGTCGTTCATTCACGTCGAGTTTCGCCTTCATCCAGCATGACGTTAAACTGCATTCCCCCATCCAGCATGACGATAAACTGCATGTCTTCTTCCTGCATGACGTTAAACTGCACACTTCGTCCAACATGATGTTAAACTCTATGCCCCCTTGTCCCTCATGACATTAAACTGCACATCCATTCCAAACTACGAGGTCTTTGATCCATGTTAAGTCATGGTATGTAGGAAGCCTCCACGAGGTTCAAGCCTACCGTAATTTCATCACGTCGGGTCCCATTATCGTCCAACATGACGTTAAACTGCATTCCGGTCTAAAGGCAAGCCGTCGTGACTCATCCATTTCGAACTACGAGGACTTTGATCCATGTCAAGACATGGTACGTAGGAAGCCTTCACGAGGCTCAAGCCCACCACAAAATGGACCCCCGGGTCCACCTTCATGTCGGTTTGCTGACGAAGCCCCTTTTTGAACTATGAGGTCTTTGATCCATGTCAAGGCATGGTACGTAGGAAGCCTTCCCGAGGTTCAAGCCCACCCATTATCCAATTCACGTTGAGTTCCACCTGCATCCAGCACGACGTTAAATCGCATTCCAGTCCGACGGCAAGCCGTTGTCACATTCCGAACTATGGGGACTTTGATCCATGTCAAGGCATGGTACGTAGGAAGCCTCCACGAGGTTCAAGACCACCACCCGTCATTTATTCATGTCAGGGTTCACTACCGTCCCGCATGACGTTAAAGTGTATTCCATCAATCCTTTGAACTACGAGGACTTTGATCCATGTCAAGGCATGGTATGTAGGAAGCCCCCGAGGTTCAAACCCATCCCCCGTCAGACCAAGGTCCCTCATTTACATCGGTTCGCCGACACCCACCGCCATTCCGAACTACGAGGACTTTGATCCATGCCAAGGCATGGTACGTAGGAAACCTTCCCAAGGTTTAAGCCCACCACTAGTGGACTCACAGGTCTACATTCACATCGGTTCACCAATTAAACCCTTTGAACTACGAGGTCTTTGATCCATGTCAAGGTACGGTAAGTAGGAAGCCTCCCCG
Organism: Viscum album; assembly: GCA_963277665.1. Classification (NCBI taxonomy): domain Eukaryota; kingdom Viridiplantae; phylum Streptophyta; class Magnoliopsida; order Santalales; family Viscaceae; genus Viscum; species Viscum album. The sequence goes on along the minus strand of OY728159.1, from coordinate 17,530,018 downwards.
GTAGGAAGCCTCTCCGAGGTTCAAGCCCACCTCTCATCAGACCAAGGTCCACCTTCACGTCGGTAGGCTAACAATGCCTGTCGGACCAAGGTCCACCTTCACATTGATTCGCTGACGACATTCATTGGGCCAAGGTCCACCTTCACGTCGGTTTACCGGCACCATCCCGAAATACACGGACTTTGATTCCCTACCACGGGGATACGTAGGAAGCCTCTTCAAGGCTCAAGCCCAACTCCACCGTTTCCCCTGCGATGGTCCCATTTCACTCCCCTCCACTCCATTCATCCACCTATCACCCATCCCGATTCTCGCCCGGACCATCATATCTCGGTGAGACCATGTCGGTATGCTCCTCTTCACAACCGCCCATGGGCTGGCCCCGGTATCGACATCCCTTCAAGGGGAATCCCTCAATCCGATCTATCCTAGCTAATGCTCCGGTTGGGTTGATCCATCTCCGCTGGACGTTATACTCTGGGCGTACCCTGTGTTAAACATGGGAAGCTGAGGAAAACCTCAGGTATGTGTCTATGACATATAATTCCCTGCGCTCGATGTGGGATGCCTCGGGATTCCACGCCCTGGAGAAGCCCTGTAACCAGGGATAATAGACATACATGCCAGGTTCCCCAGCATCCAGACATGCTACTGATGCCTCAAGGTGACTACTCCCCCAACTGAAGGTTGCTTCCCTTACCGGACCCTTTGGAATGTCCCGACATAAGCAGTTTAATTAACCGGCATCCATGGAAACATGGTACTAGGAAGAGTTTCATGAACTACGTATTAAATCTATGAGGGAGACTCGGACTAGGTGACGAATTCTGAAGAGGAATCCACAGAAGGAAGAACCGACATCCAATCATCCCGTTTTGATCAAGGAGCAGACGTCCCTGAATAAAGAGCGAATGCTGCCCGCCCTTGGAAAGCGAGAACGCGGGGCAACAAGCGCAGCGTATCGTCCTCCGTGGACGGATGTGCGCGTGCCCTGTCGAAAGCATCAGAAATAGAAATGGTGAACCCGACGTGAAATTCTTCTCCTCAATATGGAGATTAGTAGCGCTCGAGACACCAGTAGATTGACATGTCACCGGATCCAGATATCCGGCGCTTGGTCCCACCAAGAAAATAGCGGGCCTATTGTGAAACTCACCGGATGTCGGGGCAGTAGAACGTGGGGTACTCCGTTATGCAGCGTGTTGGCGTGGATCCTTCTTATAGACGTGGAGAATGGAAGGACGCTGGGGAAATGGTTGTCAATACTTTTCCCTCTCAGTGCTGATGAGTTGATCCCTTCGTTTCTCAGGAACCAGGTTGCTGTTACAGAGACGCGATCACCGCCCGCTAGCCTACGCCGGGGCAGGGGCAACATCGCCACAACCACCCCACATGGCGCTGCTACTGCCATGACGGCTACCACATCGCGGAATACGGGGCACCCACGTCCCCTCTACCCATCAGAGGTCGTCTAGCCAAGGGTGATCAACAACCTCGTGCGCAGGTACGAGGAGGAAGGGGTCATCCCAACTAGGGATATGGCTCGCTTGGACCTGGAGGCATCCAGGCCCCACCGTCAACGCCGCCCTAACAGGCCACGCATGGAGCCCCTACTCCCCACCCCAACGTTCAACTGTTTCGGGAGCTTGTCCCCGGAATGCCTTGAAGACTCATCGCCTTACGCCGAAGAGGCGGGCGCCGTCCAGCTCAGCCCGCTCAGGGTCCCGACCCAAAGGCTCCAGGCGAGAGCTCCCATCCGGCTGCGTCAGCGCCGCCGTCCGACTCCGCAGGAAGAGCAGGCATGCCATGCCCCTGCACCACCTGCACCAGCTCGCCTGACCCGACATTAGCTTCGGGCCTGGGCTGAGGACGCTCGCCCAGGCACGTCAACATCGACAACTATAGTGGCCCGAGCCACCACCAACATGCATCATGAAGCCCCAGCATAAACTGAGCTGGGGCACTCCTTCACCCAACCAGGATCCGGACCCCAACCGCCCCATGGGCATGATGGGTTGACTCTCCGGGTTGCAGGCCCAAGGGGTGGTCGCCATGAACTAACCTGCGGTGATGTCACCCAGTACAGAGGTCTTCCCCATACCACTAGTACATAGAGCATGGACCTTCCCCGCTCTGAAGTTCGTCATGGAGGTATCCTCGTGCTACCCCTATCCTGAGGGAAGACCTGCCCCGCGGCAGTGACGCCCGGCGTGTAAACCTTTCCTGCACCCACTATACAGGGTATGGAGTCCATCCTCCTTCCCTAGACCGCTGATCTGAAGGCACCATCCATCCAGTCCTTCTCCAACGTGGGGGCCCTCCCTATGTCCTCTCTATAACCGGTGAAGGTCCTCCTCACCCCAGCAACTCGAGGAGTGAAGGTCAGCCTCGCTCCGCCCGCATCGACCATGGAGGTCCTCCCCATGCTCCTACCGATTCCAATAGAGGCTCCGCCTATATGGGTGTTGTTCATGGAGGTCATCCCCATGTACCCTTCGACATTTTCCCGTGTGCCCCTCGCACCTCGGCTATCTCGAGTGGGTGCCCTCCCTGCCATAGTGCTAGCGCCGCCCCGAGACTACCTGATAGGGATCAACCATGTCCCGAAGAGCCACCCCAGGGCAGGAGAGCGGTTCGTCGCCGCCACAAGAAGAATCCTGGGAAGGCCCGGGTGGAGATCAAAACTGCCCGCTTCTCCGACTCTAAAGTGGAATGCGACTCAGCGATGGAACCTTCTCCCCGCTCCTCCGTGTCAAGGACTGGGGTTGGAACCAGACGCGTTAGCCTCATTCTCTCAGAATATGAGGTCCACCAGATTCCCATCTCTCTCCGCAGGCACATCCAGGAGGAAGAAATCTTGGGAATTCCACAGGTCTCGACCACGCAGTCACCGCCATTGTCACCATAAGCACCCTCTACCTCTACCAGAGATCACGGAGAGCTATTTTGGGGGCCAACGTTGGTAGAGCGACAACATGACCAGTCGCCGGTAGCTGCGATTCCTATGGGAGAAGTTGTGGCTATCAGCCCATCGTATCGTGACATCGTGGCCAGGACACCTTGCTCTTCAGAGGATGGCCCGGAATTTGGCGGCCAGTCAGCTCGTTCTCCGTATTCTCCGCCTCCGAGTTTCTTATCCAAGAGGTTTGCATCGGTACCACTACCGGTCCCTCAGCCGCCCCCGGTTGATGAGTGGGTCAATACGGGGCCAGACCCCGAGTCCGAACCCAGGAGCTTCTGGAGTATTCTTGCAGCAGATTACTTCCTGGAGAAGTTCTGGCCGACGGCAGCGCTGAACTTTCATGCACCAGAGTTCCATACCCCTGAAGAAGTGGGGTGCTTTTGTCGAACCCTATGGGAGACACACTTCTTCCTTCGTCACAAACGGGTGGTGTAACCCAGAAGTTGAGAGCACTTCGAAGAAATCGGCGAGCAGTGCCGCCTGATCGATTCGGCCGCACTCCTTGTGGCCCATCACCCCGAGTTGCCAGGCCGTCAGAGCGCCCTTCAACGGAAATGTGTTCAGAGTTTTAAAGCACACCGCAAAATCGTCAGGGAAGCTACCCCCATGTGCAAGTCCGTGGTTGGGGACACTATGCCGCTCTCCTCTTCGACCCTATCTGACGGCAGCCCGATTCGCTATGCGACATCGAGGGCACGCCCTCGAGAGGGGTCGCAGTCCACATGGACGATGTTGTGGACATGGAAGACGAGCTTGAACTCCTTGATGGAGACTTACCCCCCGAGGGCATACCGCCACTTCTGGACCCATCTGGGAGAGTTACCCGTCAGCAGAGGAACCTGCTAGGCCTCCCCATACCCACCGAGTCGCTGGTACTCGGTCGAAACACCGGCAAGGGTAAGGAGAATGTCGGAACTGTCAAGCACTCTGACCCGTCCACCTCTGTGTAGATAACGGACGAAGATCCTGAGAAGGCCACGTTATGCCAGCAGCTTGCCGAGCAGAAGAGGTTGGTTGACAAACTCTTGGCTGAGCTCACCGTAGAGCGGGAACCCGACTATGGTAATCCCTGGCCGGGGAAACAGGGGAAGAAACAATTTCCCCCCGGTGAGATGCCTCTGGGAAACCCTGATCATGCTACTGCCACAGACAGGGTGGAAGCCAGAACGTATGGCAAGAGGGCGCGATACGTTTCGCCAACCCCCCCGAGTGATGGGGCAATCTGAAGAACCCAGCCCGGGTACCCCCAGTCACCCCGCAGATCGTTCCGCCAGATGATCCACGAACGGCTGAAGTCATCTACCGTGTTGAAGAACCTAGCAAAGAACTTGTGGTTAGGGATCCCCGTCAAGACAGGGACCCCCACCCAGATGATCTTATTGCGGCACTCACAGCCCGCCTTGAAGCATTGGAAACATGGCAGGTGGCAGTCCCACCGGATGCCAAGCCGTATCCCGCATGGGTGGATGATATGCCCGCACCTCGGGGTTTTGGGAACCCCACTTTCTCACCCTTCAACGGGATAGGGGACCCACCACAGCACTTGGCACATTTTTCATCCAGGTGTGGCCCCATGCTGGGGACCCCGGCTCAGCAAGAAGCTGCCAAACTCTGGTGTTTCGTACAGACATTGGAAGGTCCAGCATTCGTCTGGTATAGCCAGCTCCCTATCGGATCAGTGACTGGTTGGGAGGACCTCCGCCTGCAGTTCCTGTACCAGTTCAGCTCCACCACATGGAAGACCAGCATTGCAGACCTCTTCAAGTGCTAGCAAAGGCCTGATGATCGGGTTGTAGATTTCATCACCCGGTGGAAGGGACTTACGTATTCCCTCGATATGCCACTGACTCAGGATAAATTACTGACGATGTGTGTGGGGAATGTCAAAATGGAGCTAGTACCCTCCCTGGTTACCCATAACTACCCTGGAGGGTTTAGGAATTTCTCAGATAAGGCTCAGCGCCTTGAGGAAGCCCTACAACAGGCTAGTCAGGCACGTTTGTTGCCCCCTATGATCCCAGCCAGGAGGACCGCCAGGGCTGAACCCGCCGTAGTGGCCCAAATAGAAGCCCCGAGGCAGCTGGAGTTACTACCGGTGGCACCATCCCCGCAACCCCACAGAGGTCCTCCACCTCAAGAATAGGCTCCTGCCCAGCAGCGACCACCTCAGAACCGACAGGTTCCCCCGCGCAATGCACCACATCCACCTAGGCGAGACAATCAGGCGCCACCTCCTCGGCAGGCCCCTCTGGCCCCTCGTCAGGGTCAGGCCCCCAGGGCCCCCTATCTGGAAAGAAGGCACCAGACTTATTCGTTCAATGAAAAACAGGTCCCTGGCTACTTCCGAAGTGCTATAGAGCAAGGGATTGTGCGCCTGCCCGATTGCAGAAGGCTGGAAGAGGTGAATCTCACCAATCACCCCAACTACTGCCCTTATCATCAGATTCTAGGGCACACCCTCAAGAAATGCTATGTTTTTAAAGACTTGCTTCAAGATCAGGTCAACAAAAACATAGTCAAGTTGGGCCCAGCACCAGCACAAGTGGCGGCTGTCATTGCAGGATTAGAGATCGACAGCGACAGCGAAGGTGAGTGGCAGCAGGTCCCCAGCCATGGATCCTGGAAATACGACGACTGGATGGCTCGAAAAACCGTCGTTCGTGCCCATGGTATCATCTTGGCGTGCCTGAAGCAGTCGGAACCTTCAGAAGAAGTAGCCGGTGCCTCCACATCGTCTTCACAGTCGACCTCTTCCCAAAAGGGCAAGCAGCGACGACACAAGAAAAAGCAACGCGCACCGCCGGTGCCATTGTCTTCCCGCACTCTCGGTGACTTTATGCCCCCTAAAATGGGGATTCCTACAAGAATCCGCCTAGTGGTGGATGAATCCTCGAGCGACAACCAGAGGTACGCTTCGGTTAACACCGTGGAGCTGGTAAAGCCCTATATGACCCCCGATGAGGGGGAATGCCAGGCGAACCTCCCCAACGTTCCCAGCCGACGTCAACGTCAGTAGAATCGCAACCGCTCCGGTCATCAGGGTACGTCAGCGGAAACTTTTGGCCAAGCCATGCACGCTACTAAGACCAGACAGCGGGCTCAACGCAGAGCTCAGCACGCGCAACCCCATCTAACGCTCTGGGATCTACCTCCACCGCCGTTCGTGCTACTGGATCAGGGAGAGCTGCCTCGTTTGTGTCATAGTCAGTCTTTCCCGGCTACAGGCCAGCCTCCGATGTCCAATCCTAGTCCAGCGACTACTCTCTAGGCTTCAACTAGTAGGCAGTAGGATGTACCTAGTACTAGCCGATCGCCGGTTCAACCGGCAGGGCCCGCTATGCCTCTAAATGCCGAACGACCTCTTGTAATCAGAAGTTTGTGTTTGTCACGAAAGTATGATGTCCTGAAACACCTGGCCGACATTCCGGTGAGGATTTCTATCCTGGAGGCCCTGCGCCTGTCATCCGAAATGCGCGAGGCACTTGCCGAGGCCCTAAGGAGCCCCCTCCAGTTTGAGACGGAGGTAGCAGCTGCAGAAGCCTTCCATACTGAGACGATTGAAAACACCAAATGTCAGGAGGTTATCTCGTTCTCTAGTGAAGATGATGACCCTCCTATACAGGGGCACATTCGCCCACAGTACATCACTGGCTACTTCAATGGTGTGGAAGTCCGCCGCTGCCTCGTTGACACGGTTCCGGAATCAATCTCATTCCGACTCGAACGTTGCGAAAGTTGGGTCTGTCTGAAGGTGATCTATCTCCCTCTGACCTCATAATACAGGGGTACGATAGGACTGAGCAAACCCCAGTCGTCAAGATCTGCCTGAAGACTCAGTTCGGTGGCTCAATTTCCAGCACCGAGTTCATGGTCGTCTCTCAGGACACCGCCTAAAATGCATTGATGGGTAGTCCATGGCTCCATCTGCATGCAGCGGTCCCTTCGTCGTATCACCAGTGCCTTAAATACTCACTCAATGGTCGAGTAGGCGTGCTCCAAGGAGATGCGTCCCCTATCGCTTCTTGTGAGGCCCGCTATCTGGATGCAGGTTATTAAAAAAGTAAGGGTAATCAAATCCTAGTAAGTGAGGATGAACCCGCCCCGGTCACAAGTGATCCCTAGGCAAGCATGGATGACGGCTACATCCTCCCGATCCACTGGTTGGAGGCCACGACCCCCGGACATGGGGAAATGTTTTGTTGTTTCGGGTACGCAAGGAAGGCACGTTCCCTTGTCCAAGAGATGACGGAAAATCACCTCGTACTCCTACATCAACTAGGCTCAGGTCATCCCAGAACCTCCTACCCCTGTACGGTACTAGAATGTCAAGCTTATGACAACGGCGGTACGCCATACGTGTCTCTTCTGCTGGGCTGGAATCCACCAACTTAGGCCGACATTTTACCACTGCTTTGATATCATCAAACATGGCCCCTTAGGCCGAAGGCCAGATGGGATAGAATCGACTGCCTTTATTGCTATGGTCTCAATGGCAATTGAGTCTCTCGATGTGATGACCGCTGCTTCCCGAGTCGGCACCAGCTGCCCCTCAGATTTTGATAGCCCAGAAGTATCTCCCATCGTGGGAAGTCCACCCATGGGTGGGGAGGAAGACCTAGAGAATGTTCCCCCCGCCTTTGAAGAAGGCGTCTCTACCATGGTTGATGAACTGGTACAGGTGAACCTTGGTAGCGAGGCAGATCCGAAACCCACATTGATCAGTGCAGCCATGTCCCTCGAGGAGCGGTAGCAGTACGTAGACTTCCTCAAACAACATCGTGACGTATTTTCCTGGAGTTACAATGAGATTCCAGGACTAGATCCCCAGGTATCCGTTCACCGTCTGGGCCTCCCGAAAAAACATCGTGGGTTTAAGCAGCCCCCCAGGAAAATGCACCCTTCTCATGGTGCTATGTTTGAGGCCGAAGTTGACAAGCATATCAAAGGCAACTTTATTAAGGAAGTCTAGTATCCCAAGTGGCTTGCCAACATTGTTACAGTCAGGAAGAAGAATGAGCAGATTAGAGTTTTCATCGACGTCCGCGATCTTAATCGCCATTGCCCAAAGGATGACTTCCCACTCCCGGTGACAGAGTTATTGATTAACGCCACAGCCTGGTTCCAAGCCCTCTCTTTCATGGATGGATACTCCGGGTACAACCAGATCCGGATGGCCCTCGAAGATGAGGAGTCCACTACCATCAGGGCTCCCCAAGGTACCTTTTGCTACCAGGTTATGCCATTCGGTTTGAATAATGCAGGTGCCACTTATCAGAGGGCCATGCATCTCATATTCATACTGATCCTCGGGACATTAGTGGAATGCTACATTGATGACCTCGTAGTCAAATCATGTCAGTGCCAGGACCATCTCAAGGACCTTGAGAAAGTGTTCGGTTTCCTCTGTTCCCGTCACTTAAAGATGAACCCGTTGAAGTGTGCCTTCGGGGTCACCTCTGGGAAGTTTCTGGTCTTTGTTGTTAGATACCGAGGTATCGAGATCGACCGAGAGAAGATCAAGGCCATCAGCCAAATGCCTCCCCCGAGCAACATTCAGGATCTTTGAGGCCTTCAAGGACTCATAGCCTATATACGCCGATTCATCGCGAATCTGGCCGGTAAGTGTAAGCCCTTTTCCAGGCTCATGAAGAAGGGTGCCGCCTATGAATGGGATGAGGAGTGTCGGACCGCCTTCAAGGAAATCAAGCAGTATCTGTTCCACCCTCCTGTCTTGATGCCACACATCTCCGGAAATCCGCAGGTCCTTTTTGTGACCACCCTGGAGAGATCCCTCGGTGCGCTTCTTACCCAGAAGAATAACGAGGGTACTGAGAACAGTCTCTACTATCTCAGTCGCATGCTTCTCGATATGGAGGTCAGATACTCCCCTTTCGAAAAGAGCTGCCTTGCGCTCTTCCTCACCGTGTAGAAGTTGCGACATTACCTGCAGCACCATGAGGTACAATTGGTCTCCCGGGTAGACCCACTGAAGTACATCCTGAACTGCCCCATGCTAACTGGCCGACTAGCACGGTGGGCAGCGATTCTCCAGCAGTTTGATATCAGGTTCGTACCTCAGAAGCCCATTAAGGGACAGGCGTTGGAAGACTTTTTAGCTGCCCATCAAACCTCTGCGGATCAATCCCTGGACCTATATTTCCCTGATGAGATGATCCTCTCAGTTGATCATGTTGTCCCGTGTTGGCAAATGCATTTCGACGGTGCCTTCCGGAGCACCACCGGTAGGAGGCTCAACGATCCCAAGCTCAACAGAGTAGGATTGGGTATTGTCTTCATTACCCCGGCGCAGGTCATCCTGCCATACTCATTCATGTTGTCAGAAGGTTGTACGAACAACAAGGCAGAGTACCAGGCTCTCATCATCGACCTCGAGTTCGCCCTTGAGATCCATGTGCCCCATCTACATGTGAAGGGAGATTCCGAGCTGGTAATCAAACAGGTTAATGGTGACAACGTCGTTAGGAAGCCGGAGCATTCACCGTTGCTGGAGTACACCTTACGCCTAATGGCCCAGTTCTCTTCTTGACCATAGGTTACCCATGTCCCACGGTCACAGAACGGTCAAGCAGACGCCTTGGCTGGCTTGGCCGCATCGCTCGCAGAACCCGAGCAAGATGATTTAATCATACATGTGGCACACCGGAGAGTCATTTCCCCCGTCACCCAAGAGGACAATGATGGCATGCGGGTAGGTCATCTCACCGCCGGACCCTCTACGTCAGGGGTCCCAGGTTCTTCAGACACAGTGGTTGAGGCCACTCCCGACTGGAGGGCACCTTTTGTTGAGTATCTCCAAAATGGTCGCCTCCCGGACGACCGGGCCGAGCACGAGAGAATCCGACGCCGCGCGCTGCAATTTACCCTCCAGAGCGGCCCTGGTCTTGAACAGATCCTTTATAAGCGGAGTTTCGATGGTGTCCTCCTCCATTGCATCCAAGGAACAGAGATACCTCAAGTTATGCAAGAGGATCACGCCGGTTCCTGTGGTGCCCATCAAGATGGGCCGAAGCTGTCCCATCAAATCCGGAGGTTGGGGTACTTCTGGCCCTCTATGATCCACGATTGTATTGGATATTCCAAGAGATGCCATGCGTGCCATGTTCACACCAACTTCCTGCATCGGCCGCTGGAGCCCCTCCACCCCCACCAATTACTCTTGGCCATTTGCGATATGGGGACGTGATGTAGTGGGATCGTATCCACCGGCAACAGCCCGCCAGTGTAGGTTCATCCTGACTGCTACAGATTACTTCTCCAAGTGGGCAGAGGCAGTTCCTCTTAAAGGGGTCAAGGCCCGTTCCATCGTTGACTTTGTGAGCTCCAACATTATCCACCGGTTTGGGGTCCCTCACGCCGTCCTCACCGATAACAGCACCAACTTCCGAGCGGCTGAACTAGAGAAATTGTACGCCAAGTACGACATCCAGTCGAACCATACCTCCCTCTACTATGAGTAGGAAAATGGACAGATCGAGGCATTCAATAAAACCCTCTTTAACATTATGCATAAGATGGTTAGTCAGAACAAGAAAAGTTGGCCGGAGAAGCTCCCCAATGCCCTCTGGGCTTACCGGATGATGACTCGGAACTCTACCCAAGTGACCCCATATTCCCTGGTGTATGTAGCTGAGGCCGTCCTACCCATTGAGATCTAGCTGCAATCGTTACGCAGTGCATTTTATGATCCCCAGACATCAGATGAGGTAGCTGAGATCCGTCTAGCCGAATTAGAAGCACTGGACGAGAACTGGCTTCGTGCCCTACACAATCTGGAAAGGCATCAGGATAAGATAATGATGGCCTTCAACAAGAAGGTTTGTCTCCGCTCTTTTCTACAGGGCGACCTGGTACTAGCCCTTCGAGTGCCAATGATTCCCGGTATGAAACCCCCCAAATTAGAACCCAAATGGGAAGGGCCTTATATCATCCATAAGGTTTACCCCAATGGAGCATACTCCTTGGAAGCCACGGATGGAGAGCATATAACCCCTCCGACCAATGACAAGTTCCTTAAGCGATACATTGCCTAGGGAAAAAGGGTCCTGCATGACCCTAAACTGCACATTATGGTCTCGCACGACCTTAATATGCATCTTCGTCCTGCAAGACAATAAACTGCGAAACGGTCCCGCATGACCCTAAACTGCACATTATGGTCTCGCACGACCTTAAACTGCATCTTCGTCCTGTAAGACAATAAACTGTGAAACGGTCCTGCACGACGCTAAACTGCACATTATGGTCTCTCACGACCTTAAAACTGTATCTTCGTCCTGCAAGACAATAAACTGCGAAACAGTCCCGCATGACCCTAAACTGCACATTATGGTCCAACACGACTCTAAACTGTAAAGTCATGCATGACCTTGAACTACATCTTCATCCTGCAAGACAATAAAATAAAAAATAGTCCAAGTTCTATGACTTTAAACTATGATCTCCCCCCGTCCTTACTGCAAGACGTTAAACTGCAAGCCGGTTAGGCCTTCTTGACCGAGCCTCATCCTCAGGCCGCTTGGCCTCCTCGGGCCCCTGGCCCCCCGTCTTCACCGCGAGACGTTAAACCGTGAGCTGGTTTTCCCCGACTTACCCTCTTGCAGGATTGTACGGTATGGTATGGAATTATGTCCTCATTCCTGTCAGATTACTCACCGTACCGTACATATCCCCAAATGAGATTCTCCTCGTCCCACATGACGTTAAACTGGATTTCAAGAACTACAAGTGGCTTGATTCCCATCTTCATGGGATACGTAGGAACGCTCGGACACCTCGTCTTCAGCCCAGCCCCAAGCTTTTCTCTACCACTATACCCCCTGGGAATAGTGTCCTCGGAGGCTCCTTGTGTAGCGAGGGGAAGGCTTTCTTATCCCCACCCATACAACCCCGCTCGCACAAGGATTGTAAGGGTCGCACCATGTGCCCACTCCCGTACTTCTATCCTCCCACGTCCTTACCGCATGACGCTAAAATGCATGGCCTTCATGAACTACATATGGCTTGATTCCCATCCTAATGGGATACGTAGGAACACCAGGGAATTTTTTCCATTGGCCCAGCCCAAAAGCCAAAATCTTCCGCTCGTGTCAAGATATGGCAGGGTGCATACTTTTTCCCCAACTCACATCGAGCAATCCTTGACTCAGCTGCACATCCCCCCTGGAGATGTTTGCCTCTTTCTTGGATGGATACAACTATGCTTCACCCACTCCTTGACTGGGATTCCATCATTTTTGCACACCCAGAGGGACCCCCAAGAACGACCTAGATACTACGCCCGAGGGCTCTCCTACCGATACGGGCCAACTCCCCCGAGGGTTTTCAAGCAACAAGCCGATACAAGTCCCGCGTTGCAAATTTGGTCAGCGGTCGACGCTCATTTGTTGCTCCCATATCGGGTCACCATAGGAACACTGTATTTCGAACATGGTCAACAATGTCCTGGATCTTCGGATCCACCCTGAGATGTCACAGACATTGAGGGCAATGATTCGTTCTGCTCCATCCCGAAGTGACAAACTTCCCCCTGGGTGGTGCTAGCAATCGGGCCCACAGCCCCGATTCCCCATAGGGGTGTACGGTGTGGTGCGGGACTACGTCCTCATTCATGTCAAAATTGTGTACCATGATGTACGCCTCCTCTTACGAGGCCCAGACTCAGGCCCCTTGGCCATCTCGGGTCCCCGACCCCCGTCCTCATGTAGGACGTTAAACTGCAGACCCATTAGGCCTTCCTGACTGATGCCTAACCTTAGGCCCCTTGGCCTTCTTGGGCCCTCCGGCCTAGGTCCCCTCTTACCCAGGGGTGTACGGTGTGGTGCGGGACTACGTCCTCATTCACATAGGGATCGTGTACCACGTTGTACGCCTCCTCTTACGAGGCCCAACCTCAGTCACCTTTGCCTTCTCGGGTCCCCGACCCCCGTCCTCATTGCAAGACGTTAAACTGCAAGCAGGGCAGGCCTTCCTGACCAATGCCTAACCATCAGGCCCCTTGGCCTTCCCAGGCCACGACCTAGGTCCTCCTTTACAGGAGTGTATGGTGTGGCGTGAGGTTATTTTCTCATTCACGACGATCTCGTAATGACCAAGCCATGTACCTCTCCCTGCTGAGCTGTTTCGTCGATCCCTTTTCGGTAGTTCAATGATGTGCCTAAGAGTACTCTGGTTTATTACCTGGAATGCCAAGCTTTACTCAGACACGTCCGCACCCTCTTTACAAGATTTCTGTATCCCTGCATCAGGGCTTTCATCATCTTTCACACCCGGAGGGACCCCCAAGAACGGCCTGGATACTACGCCCAAGGGCTCTCCTACCGTTACGGGCCAAAGCCCCCGAGGGTTTTGTACAAAAAATCGATAAAATCCGACGTTGCGAATATGGTCAGCGGTAAATGCCCGTTTGTTATTCGCGCTTCAGGCTAACACGATATGGACGATGCGTTTCCACCATGGTTAATGGTTTTCCTCTATCACCATGCCAACCCATTAAGCCCAAAATTTCGGGTGCACAATTCACACCCTTCAGCACTTCACCGTGTCCTTGTAGAGTCTCAGAACTCTTGGTACTTTTCCTCCGTGCACGTCCGCGCGTTGGGGGAACAAGCCGCGTCAAATATGTCCTTCAGGGATCTCTACCATCTCCCATTTGACTCGCCCCAGTATTGCGATGAGGATACCCCCCTTGTTTCCCACACCGAGTTTAACTCACGTGGGCTTATGAATCAGGTTGACATCTGTGATTACTCAGGAAGTTGTCACCATCCACGGTCCGAGCTCTAAGACCGTAAACTAAGTTTCTCATCTGGAAATATGTTCATCTTGATTCCCATCTTAATGGGATACGTAGGAATGCCCAGACCCCTTGTCTTTGGGTCCATCCAGGTCCAGCTTGAGTTCAGAAAATTCACCTCTCTGGTCCTGCCTTCAGGACCCCGACTACGGGAGCGCGTGACGTGGTGCGGGATTATGTCCTCATTCACGTTGGGTTTGCAATGGCCGCACCACGCACACCCCCATTCTGAGATTTAGCCCTCCTATTCCTTGTCCAGCATGACATTAAAAGGCACCCTTCAAAACTACGTGTGGCTTGATTCCCATCTTCATGGGATACGTAGGACCGCCCGGACGCCCTGTATTCGGGTACAGCCCATTTAGGGAACCAGTCTCTCTCCCTTTTTCACCTATTACCTCTATATAGGCCCCTTGGCATAAGGTCTCCCTCTCCAATTGGCGTACAATTTGATGTGGGATCATGTCTCTGTCAATTTTGTTTTATAACACTGCTCACATTTCCCGTCTAGCATCATTTCTGCTACGTCTGGACTGCATGATGATAAAATGCATGGTTGGTCCTATCATACGACCCTAAACTGTGACATTATCGTCCTGGCCGGACGACGAAAAATAGCACTGCATTGTGGTGACCTCGTTGTATAGGACATCACGTTGGGTATTGGTCATGTGTCATGCCATTTGTCAACGCCCATCACGGCTTGATCCTTGTGGCGACATCACGGCCTACTATTCTAGGCCTATCGCTTCACAAAAAAAACCATTCACCTTAAAGGACAAACAAGATTTATCAAATTCCGCTTCTTTTAGTGCAAGGGCCATGCCCGCACTCCCCTTCTCCCCCGGCACTGGTATCTTACCATTTCATCTTCCAGAACTACGTATGGCTTGATTCTCATCCTCATGAGATACGTAGGAGCACCCGGGAACTTCCCCGCGGGCCCAGCCTAACCTTCGTGTTCGGTCCCTCGACTCGAGAATTTCCCCAGAGAATGCATGGTTAGTAGGGCTTAGGTCCTCATTCATGTCGGGTTTTGTAATCACCTTTCCATGTATCCCCTGCTCCCCTTACCCATCCATGGTCCGAATTCTACGACCCTAAACTAAGATCTCCCTATGGGAAATAAATTTTCTCCCCCTATCTAATACGACTCATTGTCGTATTCAGATGTGTTTCGACAAAGAGCCAGAAGTGTGGGATCTCTACCTCGGCCTGAACGGCAGCCATCTTTCTAGAGGTTTTCCCCATATGCTCTTCTGCCTCTTCCAGCTAGGCCTTAAACCATGAGACCAGTTCAGATTGTGCATCAAGAGAGGCTGAAAGCTCGTCTGCCCGGGTCTGCATCTGTTGGACTTCGCCTTCAGCCTCCTGGAGATTCTTGATGCTGGTCGTCTTCCTCCGCTGCCAGCCCAAGCTGAGCCCATGATCATGCTCCCGGATCTTCTCAGCCATAAGATCTCAGATGAGTGCGTGAGGACGTTGGGCATCTACTCCCCCAGCACACAGTTCACGCAACCACGAGAGGAGTCTATCCATTTCGGCCAGCCATTTCACTTGGGGAGTGTCCTTGATAAAGCGTGTGATCAGCTTCCACAACCGGCGGCGGACTATGCTGATGTCTTCCTCGTCGGAGGCTGTTTCGTCCCAGTCCGCATGATTGGCAGGCTCGTACGCGGGATACGCCCGCAATAAATCCTTGTCAGGATCTACATCTGGTGTTGAATCTAGTACGACACCTGGCGCCGAAGCAGGCGCGACAAGACTGGGACCGACCGGTTGATCCTCTTCCTCAGAGTCCATCTCAATGACTTCGGGTGCGACCCTTCTGGTGGCACCGCCAGTGATGATGTGCGTCACAGCTTGAGGAGATGGGGGGACTATCGCCACCATCACCGGTATGCCCCTAGGAGGGACTCCACCAGACATCCCGACCAATCTTTCCGCAGCAGCCCACGCCAGTCAGAGAATTGTACGACAGAGAGGGACATAAACATTAGTTGGTGGGCATAGTCTACATATGACGACAAGGGAACCGATAAAAGAGACTTACGGAGATCGACCTCCTGGTGCTGATCTTGAGCCGGTACTGACGGGACCCCGAGGCTAGGCCCTCCGTATACTGCTGGAAGGTCTGGAGATTCCGGAGGAGCCACCTCGGGTGCTCTGGTCCCACCAGACACAGAACTGGACGCATCCATAGGCGCGGGTTCTGAAGTCCCTGCATCATCACCCGCCAAGGGGCGAGAACGAGGCCGGCGAACAAGTTCCTCCTGCATGGCTCAAACATCGGTGAGAAGTCCATAGTGACCCAAGGACGGATCATAGGGAAAGAAGTTCGGAATGCTACCTCGAGAGCCTCTGCAAATTCGTCGGAATTTGAGCCTCAGTCTCCGACCTCACCCTCCTCCAACGGGCTCCCTCCTCCAGCCTCATCCTCCCGAGAGGAGTCCTCTGATTCTTCCGGTAGGGGAAAGTGCTCCCTCAGATCGGCAGCCGATAACTGTGGGGGGACCGTTTGATTCAATAGTACCCTCACCCGGTCTGTCATTGGGCGAGGGACACCATTGGAGTGAACGTAATCCTCCAGCTCGTCCAGGTACTGTACTGCCTCCGCCGGAGACGCTATGAATCCAGCCCAAACTGGGCCTATTCCCGGTAATTCCATCCCGAGGTGATTCAGGTGGGCCCATATCTCGATTGGGCTGAGGAATTTCCGGTTGACATTCCAAATGTCCCAAGCTTTCGGGAAGACGACATCCTCTTCCATGTCAACATGACGCAGGCGCTTCCCCGGAGCCTGAGTAGATATCCTACGAAATCCCCTCGGTGGATACCCCTCCGGATGGACGTGCTCTTCCAGAATCACCAGATCCACCGCTGATGCCATACCCTCGGCCGGTGCGGGTCTCGCAGCCATGGCAGCCCCGCTACCGCGAGTGGCCCTAGCTGCCCTCCGACCCCGACCTCGAGATCGAGGAGGCCCACCATCACCGACCCGAATAGTTAGTTTCTTAAGCATTTCCCCTAGGTAAGAAGCCTCCCAACTGATGGCGTACTCCCTCACCAATCCGAAAGCGGCGGTGGATGGAGGCAATGCAATCCGCATCTTTCCATCGTCCCGTGTGAACATGAGACACAACTGCCTCATCACACACGGGTGCTCCTCGTGACACACCTCCCAGTAGACCTGTAGGGTCAGCCGCTGGAGGCACCGGAACAGCCTCGCAAACTGATGCGGGGTGTACGGTTCGCAGAGTGGCTCACGATCTATCCGTGCCACCAAAACTACACCTCGAAAGGCTAGGAGGTAAGCCCAATGTTCTTCCGTTCCCCGCCCGTCCTCAGTAAGTATCCCCGTTGGCAATGGGAATGGGTGAAAATTAAACTCATCCGCCCTCCACACCCGATTCAGCACCATCGGCACAACTAGATTGAATGGGAAGCTCCCAACCGCGTTTAGGATGGAGGGGCAGAAGTTCGATCCCGATGGCGAAATGGGGTTTGGATACTCGTAAATCCCCCTGATATGCGCTGCGATCCACCCATACAGGAGGTGGACGAGCCCACATATCCTTGGAGGCTTCTTGCCCTCGCTAATGTGCCGCAGCTTTCTGTACAGTTTGGTGAGCATCAGAATACCCAGATTGATCCGCTACCCCATGGCCAACATCGATGCCATGATAAACGAGCAGGGCCACACCCCCATGCTTGTATCCCTCACCGGTAGGATCCAACCCCAAATGTGAGCCGCGATGAACGCCGCCAGCCTGACTATTGGCTGTTGTTCAGTGCTGACACTGAAACCCCAAGTCTTCCATTGGCTGTCCTCCAAGACCCGCCAATACGAGTGCCCCTTGCCCTGTTGGGCTTCCCTTGGACAAGTTCGAGGCCTCGGAGGGAACTCTCGGTTCCCTGGGAAATTCCAGAAGCATTTGAACCATCTCTTAAAGTGGACATCCCTCACTGCCTCCTTGTCCTTTCCAGGGACGAGTGCCATCAGCGCTGACACCAGTCACGACATTTTCTCCATATCCTCTCACGCGTTGATGACAGGGAGGAACTCGTCATACATGGCCCCCATGATCAGAACCCCAAAAATCAGGTGGACATCCCACAGGCTGATGGCCACCTCCCCGTGATGCAGGTGAAAGGTATTGGTCCTAGACGACCATCTTCTCAGCAGTTCCGGCATTAGTTGCTTTGGTTGGTAAATGTGGAATTGGGAGGCCCATGCGGCCTCATACAAACCCACTCTCCTCAGCTCGACCCCGAAATCCTCGCATGAGGCGCCTACCCAGTAGGCCCAGGACCATTCATCAGTAAAGTTACCGCCCTGGTGCAGGTCCCACTCATCATACCATCCCTTCTTCGAATCCTGCAAAGTTGCCTTCAACATGGTGCGGTAGAGGGGAGGGGACGTCTCCAGTTGCAGTGGCTTCCCATCAATATCGTTCAAATGGTTGTAGAGACAGTCAGCGGTGATGGGTGTGAAGTCCTCCCGCGCATGACCATCGGCCGCCCTAAACCATTGGTGCTGGCATGATGTGCTCCTGAACCAGCAAGCTGGTTCGTCCCTACTCGCCTCAGGGATGAAGACGTCATCCCTCAGCCCGAAGCAGTACAATGACAGTTTCTTGCATTGCAGATAATCCTTCTGAACCTCCGATAGCAGATCTGTCAAAGAAGTATGGTCCGAGTGGCTTCGGACCATCTCCCCCAGGCCTGGACAGTTGGCCATCTCATCCCGACGAGCAGCATCTGAAAGCACTCCCAATAAAACCTCTTGATGGGCCATTTCGATTCCGGTCCTCAGAAAAGAATTTTTTCAGCTGGATCGCGAAGCTAGACCGCGAAGCTGAATCTTGAAGACGGATCGCGAAGATCAGTTTCCAAACCAAGCCGCGAAGTCTGGCCGAGGCCGACAAGCATAAGTTCGCTTGACGTGGACGCGGAGTCGGAGACCCGCGGTTCGCCGCGAAGCTCGATTCGCGGAGGGCTGTTGCGGAGTACACGGAGCTTCGCGAAGTCGAGAGCACAAAAAGACAAGGAAGTCACGTGAAGACAAAAGAGGTCGACCTCGCTATTTATAGGTGGCGACCCCGGAGCATCGCGGCGCGCCTCACCCACACGGAGCATCGCGGCGTGTCCGGATCCGTGGCCCCGGTCAGCACCGCGGGCCACCTTCGCGTCGCTGCATCGCGAACCACCGACAATTTTGGCGATTTTCCCTCAAAGTTCGACCCTTCACCCTCCGCGGCTCCAAGTCTGAGGGGGGGGGGGGCATTTTTTGGCACCAAAATATGGCCCGAAAGGAAGGAACAAAAAAGACGGTTGGCGCGCTGCCTCGTGAAGCACCGACATGAAGTACCGACGCGAAGCACCCCGATCATAGCAGTCGCCTGAATCTCTAGAGGAAGTAACCCTCCACGAACGCATTTGACGTTCGCGAGCCTGCCACGAAGCTCCAGAGGCGGTAACCCTTCACGAACTCATTTGATGTTCGTGTGCCCGCCGCGAAGCTCCAGAGGCGGTATCCCTCCGCGAACGCATTTGACGTTCGCGAGCCTGCCGCGAAGCCCCAGAGGGGGTAAATCTCCACGAATTCATTTGACGTTCGTGAGCCCGCTGCGATGCTCCAGAGGCGATAACCCTCCATGGACGACGTTGATGTTCGCGAGCGCGCCGCAAAGCACCTGAGGCGGCATGTGAGTTCTGCTTCGCGGCGCCCCTTCCCTATAAATACGGGACTACCCTTGAGTCCTGAGGATGGACAATCCGACCTTTTGGCTTCTCCTCTCCCGAATCACGAAGCACTCTTTGCCCCGGGAATCATGAGCTCCACGAGGTACTTCTACTTCGCGAGACTCCTTTGCTTTGTCTCGTTTTGAGCCCCTCTTCCAAGAGGGATGCCCTTCGCAAAGCTCAAGGGCATTCGCGAAGGAAGGGGATTCCCACGGGAACCCGGGCAGCCGCGGAGCGTTTATGTTTCAAGAATTACACAACCTGTACTAGTGATATCTAAGCCAAGGCAGGATCGCTCCACATCATGAAGCACACTGCTTCGCAGCACCCTGCTTCGCGAGGCACCCCTTCTTCGTGAGGCAGTGCTCCGCGAACACTGTTCCACTTCGCGAAGCACCTTCCACTCACACCTATGACCCATGCTAAGCCCAAGGCACTCCACTTCGCGAAGAACACTCATTTTCTTAGCAATTCCTCCTTCCGTGTGACCCTTCAGGTTTGCGCGATGTGATTTCAAAGTCCCATGGACAATACCACTCGTAGCGTTGCTTCGCCTAATGCTTCTTCGCATAGGCACGCTAACGGCTATTGCTTCTTCTCATAGCCACACTAACGTGGACCCCTTGATGGTTCATTCCACAACCCCCCTTGACCATGGCCTTACTGTTACCTTCCCTTTCCCAAGAACCATAGGGTACCGGTTATGTAAGTCCTAGGGGTGCGGAGTGAACCCGCTTCGTCCGAGCTGCAGGACGTTAAACTGCCAAGCACCACGTCCTCAACACATGATGTTAAACTGTGATCCCCGCGCTTTTTCGCACCTTTGGAATCCATCCTGGAGTAAGTCCCATCACCATGGGCCACCTAACGCATAAGCCCCTCTTCGCTTCTCACGGACGCATCCTTCGCGACGTGATCATCAGGTCCTTGCAACCTCTTGTTTCTCACCCCGAGCATGACTCACGTGGGCTTAGAGTGAGCACCGACCCTGACCCACACCCATAGAGAACTACAAGGACTTTGATCCATTTCAAGGCATGGTACGTAGGAAGTCTCCATGAGGATAAAGCCACTTTGCTCGGTCGTTCATTCACGTCGAGTTTCGCCTTCGTCCAGCATGACCTTAAACTGCGTGCCCACTTCCAGCATGACGATAAACTGCATGTCTTCGTCCAGCATGACGTTAAACTGCACACTTCGTCCATCACGACGTTAAACTCTATGCCCCCTTGTCCCGCATGACATTAAACTACACATCCATTCCGAACTACGTGGTCTTTGATCCATCTCAAGGCATGGTACATAGGAAGCCTCCACGAGGTTGAAGCCTACCCCTCATTTCTCACGTCGGGTCCCATTCTCGTCCAACATGACGTTAAACTGCATTACGGTCCGATGGCAAGCCGTCGTGACTCATCCATTTTGAACTATGAGGACTTTGATCCATGTCAAGGAATGGTACGTAGGAAGCCTTCACGATGCTCAAGCCCACCACAAATGGACCCCCGGGTCCACCTTCTTGTCAGTTTGCCGACGAAGCCCCTTTTTGAACTACGAGGTCTTTGATCCATGTCATGGCATGGTACGTAGGAAGCCTTCCTGAGGTTCAAGCCCACCCATTATCCAATTCATGTCGAGTTCCACCAGCATCCAGCACGATGTTAAACTGCATTCCAGTCCGACGGAAAGCCGTTGTCACATTCCGAACTACAGGGACTTTGATCCATGTCAAGGCATGGTACGTAGGAAGCCTCCATGAGGTTAAAGCCCACCACCCGTCGTTTATTCACGTCAGGGTTCACTACCATCCCACATGACGTTAAACTGTATCCAATCAATTTTTTGAACAATGAGGACTTTGATCCATGTCAAGGCATGGTACATAGGATGCCCCAGAGATTCAAACCCATCCCTCGTCGGACCAAGGTCCCTCATTTACATCAGTTTGCCGACACCCACCTCCATTCCGAACTATGAGGACTTTGATCCATGCCAAGGCATGGTACATATTAAACCTTCTCAAGGTTCAAGCCCACCACAAGTGGACCCACAGGTCTACTTTCACATCTGTTCACCGATGAAACCCTTTGAACTACGAGGTATTTGATCCATGTCAAGGCACGGTACGTAGGAAGCCTCCCCGGTGGGAAGCCTCCCCAAGGTTTAAGCCCATCTCTCATCAGACCAAGGTCCACCATCACGTCGGTACGCTGACAATGCCCATCGGACCAAGGTCCACCTTCACGTTGGTTCGCTGACGACATTCATTGGGCCAAGGTCCACCTTCACGTCGGTTTACCGGCACCATCCCGAACTACACGGACTTTGATTCCATGCCATTGGGATACTTAGGTAGCCTCTTCAAGGCTAAAGCCCAACTCCACCGTCGCCCCTGTGATGGTCCCATTTCACTCCCGTCCACTCCATTCATCCACCTATCACCCATCCCGATTCTCGCCCGGACTGTCATATCTCGGTGAGACCATGTCGGTACGCTCCTCTTCACAGCCACCCATGGGCTGGCCCCGGTATCGGCATCCCTTCAAGGGGAATCCCTCAATCTGATCTATCCTAGCTAATGCTCCAGTTGGGTTGATCCGTCTCCGCTGGACGTTAAACTCGCGGCGTACCCTGTGTTAAACACGGGAAGCTGAGGAAAACCGTAGATATGTGTCTATGACATATAATTCCCCGCGCTCGATGTGGGATGCCTCGGGCTTCCACGCCCTCGAGAAGCCCTGTGACCAGTGATAATAGACAGACATGCTAGGTTCCCCAGCATCCAGACACTCTAATGATGCCTCAACGTGACTACTCCCCTACTGAAGGTTACTGCCCTGACCAGACCCTTTGGAATGTCTCGACAGAAGCAGTGTAATTAACCGGCATCCATGGATACATGGCACTAGGAAGAGTTTCACGAACTATGTATTAAAACTATGAGGGAGACCCGGACTAGGTGATGAGTTCTGAGGAATAATCCCCAGAAGGAAGAACCGACATCCTATCATCCCGTTTCGATCAAGGAGTAGACGTCCCTGAATAAGGAGCGAATGCCGCCCGCCCTTGGAAAGCGGGAACGCGGGGCAATAAGCGCAGCACATCATCCTCCACGGACGGATGTGCGTGCGCCCCGGAGAAAGCATCGGAAACATGTATTATGTTCCTCAAATGTTAAGGTAAAGAATAAAGAAAGACCATAGACGAGTGAATACTCTCAACCTAACTAATTTCACTAAGGATCACATCACTTCATCCCTATTTCATTACCTATTTTTATAATAAATTTCAGGGAATTAAAGGTGATAAATTTATATATAGTTGTATGAGTAGTGTGGTTGTTTTATTACAAGATGATTTCAACATCATGGATTTAGCTAAGCTTCATGAAGAAGTGATGTTGAATGCATCCCTTTAGGGGGAACTAAAATGTAAATAAAATATATCCTAGATGTATTAACTCTTATAAACATGTAATGTATGAAAAAACTAAATAATAGATGAAATATAAGTATTAAATTACATTATAAATATAGGTAAATATCCCCAGAAAAGTGAATTCATAAATGGTATCATATGATGGATTGAATTATCGCTAACAACAATGTGAATAAAAATCACTCTTTATTTCTACACTAATAAAGGCCAACATGAAAAAAGAGTTGAATAATTTTTAGCTCATTTATAAATAATATAAATGAACAGTTTTTTCTCAAGAGAATAATAAATAGATAACTAAGATAAAAAAATACTTTCATATTTTCATTCAGTTTCAATATTCCAGTGAATAATCATGACATTTGATTGAAAAAATGTCTATTGACAACAAAAAAGGGGGATATTAAAGATCCCAATAAAATTATGATAAAGATAATCATTGGTTATATTTATTATCAATTAATATATAAACAAAATTATGTAAAAATGTGGTGACTATGTTGTGATGGAGAAATATTCCAATGAATACACAATATTTTTATATTATAAGTGAAAATAAATAAGCATACGAGGCTTCTAATCTTTAGTGATACATTGAGAATATTTTTAATAAATAATTTTTTTTATTTTCTTTTTTGTTTAGTTGGTTTTAAATAGATAAAGGTATAGTATTCATTAAATCTAAACAAAATGACTACAATAATTTCCTCATATGTTTGGAAAATATTACTACTGAAAGAGATTGAGATATGTTATTAAAAGAAGGAAATACTTGATGGAAGTTTAAATAAACCATCCATGGGGATATAAGAATGAATTATAATATATCTTATGAAGGAGATACATTGGTTATATCTTTTGAATTGATTAATATTCATTAAAAATTTAATATTTTAAATTGAAAAAGCTTTGAACTGATTTGAAGATTTTTTTTAAATTCGTTGGTGGAGCCCAATAATTACTATGTCTTAGGGATTTAATATGGGATATCAAGTTAACAAAATCTATCAAAGGATTGAAGAGAACATATATATTTACAAGATTCATTTTAAATTCCATAGGGTTCATTTTATATTTTATAAGGTTAATTTTTCCAACCATAATGGTCGTTGATATTACATAAGCTTCATCCTAGATTTTTGTAAGAGTAATTCTAGGATTCTTTATAAGATTCATTTATTCTTAGGGAAAATCCTTCGAATGGTTAAAATGAAATTTCAGAAAATGTAAGAGACATATTTTAATTTTTTAAACGTCCTATGAAAAATGTTGGGGTAGGAATCATCTATATAATATACACATGAAAACAGCTACTATAATTTACTATTAAAAAACTATTTTCTAAAACTTTTCAAATTCTGAAGGAAATATAGTGTTATAGAAGATAATCTAGGTGATTAATGTTCTGGTCACTCATGAAATAAAAATATTAATTATCCAATGGCATTTTTATTTAATCATTGAAAGTATGAACAAGATGAATATTTTTTCTGATAAATGATAGATAGTTTTGTAGAGATAAAATAATCCATTCCATTAAGGCCATTCATGTAAACGTGTGTTCCACCATGGATTAAATGGAAATTTATTTTTAAGATAATTTTAAGGTCACAATAACTCTAATATCACATAGATATTTCAAATCAAGTTTCTCACAGATGATTTAAATTAATACTCTAAATAAAACTAGAATTTTATTAAAATAAGAAAATAAATATGGGGATTTTATCAAGTAGTTTAAATATAAGTTGATCTAAGTGTTTTGAATCATTGAGATTCCATATTAAAATTTGAAAAACTATAATTCCTAAAAATTGTTTAATCAAAAAAGTAGAATAAAAATATGATATATAGTATAAAATATCAATACTACATTAGCCAGATATTTTTTATGCTTAAATGAGAGAAGATTTATGCTTCATAGATAGTGTCAATATACCAATGAGTACTTGAAAATGGGTTTCTATATTTTATAGTGATATATATTAGGTTTTATTATGTCTTCATTATGTTTAAGGAGGCACCCTTTCTATTAGGTAACTGAGTATCAATCAAAATCAAAGGGACCGTCTTGATGAATTTGGGTAATTATAGGTTTAATTAAAAATCACCGAATTTTATCATTTTAAATAGAACCTTATTATTATTTCATAACCTTGTGATGAGGGTAATGAAGTTATACTATAGAAATATTTTTTTGAATGTTTTAAAATATTGATATGTTACAAACAGAAAATAGTAAACTCTAATAAATTTAGGTCAAGTGGGAGAAGTTAAAACATCTTGCTACATGGGAATGAAGGAGAAAAATGTTTTGTGTCATAGAATACATCATCACATTATTATAATGATAATGGATAGTATGAATCATATAGAAAATATTTTGGATGTTTTATTATTTAAATAGGAGAGAAATAATTCATTTTAAACATTTTTAAAAAGTGATGTTTTTAGTGGATAATTTAGTTATGTAGGGAGGGGTGAATCATTGTACAATGATTTTACTAATTTAATTCAACATAAATATTTACTCACTTTTTCATATTTAAAACTATAACTTAGTTAAATTGTATGGATCTATTTATTTATTATCAACAGAAATCATCAAATGAATAATAGTAAACTAACATGAAATAGAATCAAAAAACATTTTGAAATGATCGATACCAATTTCGGCATCTACTCCATGTTGTCTAGTATTTATTCCCAAGAAATTTTTTCTACTAAATTTGAAATTTGTTATAATGGGGATATATTTTCATAATCCTAAATGTGTGTCCCAACACTAATTGTTTTTGTGGATGAATCATTATTCACTAAAAAGCGTTTCCCAACACTAAAATCTCCAAATATCATAATATATTTATTCCCACCAGTTAACAATGTCTCCCTAATAAAAATAATGTTATATCTATACTTATCCTACACTTATAACAAATAAATGATATTATAATGAGATTTTATACAATTAAAATTTATTAAATTCCCCCTTCCTTGAATATCATCAACTTATAAATCTTTAGAAATATATGAATTGTGGTCCTCAATAAGAATCTTTTGGAATTTATCATTATAGAATATTCTTTTTCATTATGAATTTAATCATTTAAAACATATATAGATTACTACAGGTAATTGTTCTTTCTCACTAACATTGGATTCCTCGACTATTAGAATCCGCTAATTGATAATTCAAAAACTCATGTTTCAGATCCTAAAACTCTTTGACCAAGATTATATTCAGAAAATAAAAGTATGATTATCTATCTCTACTATTTTCATAAAATCATAGTAGTAGAACAATTATCTGAATTAAATCAACCTTTTATGGACATTATTACTCTCTCAAATATAGGGAATGAAATATGTGAATTTTTAATCTTCCTCCATTCTAAAATCTCATCCAAATTTCTTCAATAACTACAAATATATTATATTTATACATCTCAAATCATCTAAAAAATTATTTTCCAATTTTCTTTATCATTTCAAAAAATCTCACAAAGTATCAAAATGTCAACTTCATTAATTTTCTCTTTATTTCCTACATAACATCACTACATTGACTTTGAAATCATTTAAAATTTATTTGAAATATATTGGAATATTTCATTTCATTAAATTTTGTAAACATAATATTATTCTACCATGCAATTCATTCATCATTTTTCCTATGGTTCATTAATTTCCTCTTTGTTACTTAATCATCCAAAACCTTTTTTTATTAAAATTAAATAAGACATTACTTTTTACCTTCATATTTTATTTTTTCCATAGCTCTAAAATATCATTCAAACTTTTTTTCACGACCCATCCCAGTGGGTTCGCACCTTGACTCCCCAAGCCCACCTCCAATAGGCTAGGGGATGGTGACTAGCACCGAGTAGGCATAATACTAACATGGGAGGCATTTACTAAGAACCTATACAAACACACACATATCTGAGCCCACAAATGATGAAATATAAAAATCACTGAGGAACAAAATGCATGCATATAACTAAACCCAACCAACAGAGTACAACAGAAAGTAGAGTACTGAATGTAAACTGGTCCAGAATACAATCCCACAAAAAACACGAGTCTGAAAATTGCAAAGTCCAACCTGTAATCAAAAATAGGTACTGTGACTACTAATCATAGTCGTATGAACACCTCAGCCTATAGGGAACTCAGAAAGCTCGGTCCTATCCTGGTCTACCCTGGACTCTATCAAAAGGCTGCTCGTCTGCACAAGACAAGAAACATGCGGTTAAATCTTGTGTAGGGGTGTGTATAACAATACTCAGTAGGGGACCCCAAAAAACCACAAAGCAAAACACAAAAGAAAGGCACATTCAGATTTAGCAAGTATATGTCTACTGACATATAATAGGAGAACACAATCCAGATATACTCCAAACCCAAACCCGTGGTATAGAAATTGGTCAGACAACTGCACACCCCTTCCAGGGATTCAGTTTAAAGATTCCACGAAGCACTCATTCCGAGAGAACCCACTCCACGAGTCTGGTAGCATTGATGATGTCCGTTCAAGAAACACTGTTCATCAAGAAAAGACACGAGAGACAGATACACTCATTACGGGAGAACACACTTCTGAGTGGGAAAGATCACAATACATAGATGAGGATCACTGTCAGGGCCATGGAGAATACTGCAACTCATTAAGATTCACTAGCTAGGTAGAGAATCGATACCTGGTGGAGTTATTCATGTCGACACCTGACTCTACGTAGGGTCAGGAATGGAAATATGATCTTACTCTGGGCCTCTCGGAGGGATGCCTGACTCTATCACAGAAAGTCCAGCTAAAGGGATCATACTCCTGTTGAAGGAAACGATAACCGACCTTCAATGTAATGAGAATAAGGGGCACTAACCCAGATGAATCATGTCCGAGATATGTTGGAAAAGATGACCAAGCCATTTTCCAAAAAGTACACGGCTCGTTGAAAAGTCACACGCTGTTTATTATGACCTCAGGTACTACCTGTGTACAATGGATCATGTCGTAATGATGGTCATGTAGAAAAAGTTATTTCATGACGTGTGGTACGGGTTACACGCCGTGTCCGAGTAAATGGGGTCAGCTCCATGTATACTGGCCATGTGTCCGTACACGGCCTCAACCCATGCGTGCCAAACTATGAAATCGGCACACGGGGTGACCCGTGTTACTGGCCTCTCCTGGACGTGTCGTGGAGTACATGGTCTTGTTCTCTATACCATGTCCATGTATCCCCTAGATACACTCTGAGTCCTGGGTAGTTGCCTCTGCCATGCCGCATAGGGTCTACACCCCATGTTGTGAAGCCCTGTAGTACATCCCATGTCCATGTATTTTCAAAAATACACACAAATATTCTGGAAAGGACCAACACACCGAGCAACCGGGGTCAAACACCAAGTGATACCTCTCTGATGCCCGAAACCCTAGCCGCCGCTGAGCCGGTCCACATAACGTGATCTTTGGGATACACGCTGTGTATTCTGCAAATTTACAGAATCGTGGACTTCCACTGTCACACCTTCCATGCTACCCCGTTCATCGATATGGCCATCTGATCGCCATGAAAATCACTAGTTTTGGTTTCTCTGACACCACAAAGCTCATTCAATTATTTTCAGGCCTCCGATCTGTCCTGAAAACACGTAATGATACACCCATGTGAAGAACACTCGAATACTGGAATTTCCCGATCCAGTCTGATTCGTCATCCGCTAAAGTCATTGCACCTCCGCTAGGTCATCGTGACGTCAGATCTTCAATTTGGGATCATTGCATCTAAAAAAAATGCGCAATGATCTGTTGTTCCTTGCCCCACAAAGAACACAGAGAACGCATGAGGAAAAGAAATAGGGAAGAAATCCAACAAGAAAATTGAGGAATGAACCTCCACCGTCATTCTTCATGGAATTGATTCGCTCCTATGAGTAGGATCAAACGTAGCAGAAAAAAAAAATTCAAGAAGGATTAATTCCCCAAAATCAACCCAATAAAATCCTCCCGCAAGAACGTACAAATCAGCGGATCAACATGTTCTTGGTTGATCTATGTTCATTGTTTAAATTAAAAAAATGGGGAAAGAAAAATCAAAATAACAACCCCTACCTCAATCCAGTTGAAGAACGATCACTATGTCACATTTTGGCGGGATTCATCGAATCCGAGAGGCATTTGATCACGTCATCATCATCCGCCAATGGATCCTCATCCTCCAAAGCTCCAAGAGTCTCTCCCCCTAAATTCGTAGGGTTACGAGGCTAACCCTATGAACATTCCATAAGCATGAACTTATATGGGAGGATTAGGTCACTATGAAAAAAAGAAACATTTTCAAATAATAAGAATAAATTATTAATTTTTTTTATTTCTTCTAAAGTGCTTCCTTTAAAAATGCCCCAAAACTGACTTTTGCAACAGACCCACGCTGGTAGATCTTATGCCCCTCCTAAGGTAAAATGGATGCTCTGAACGCAATGGTGACCTCATATTTATGATTCAGGATCCTATTTAAAAGATATTCCACTTTTTCAGGAAAACCGTTCACATGTGCTGTTTAAATTTTTAATTTATTTCAAACATTTTATTCAAGGAACTCCGGACCTCGGAATCGCAAACCATCGAAAATTGTAGTCTAAATTTAATTCCTTATAATATTTAAAAATAATTAATTGAAAAATATGGGACATTAAATTCACTCAACCATGGGGCTTTTCATGCTGAAAATCCAAAAAAAATACTACTCAAGAAGATGTGGGTATTGGGAACGAATCTATGTCTCCCGCTCCCTTGTGCCCTCTTAAAGATTCCTTTGCTGCTGACAAATGTGTACCAAGGGAATTGATCACCCACAAATGATCCTCTCCTTCCAATCCTCAATATCCACCATGTACTCAGCAAAGGTCACCCATCCTCGATTTCTAGCTCGCCCTAGTCGATGATGTGTGATGGATCATGCATGTACCTCCACAACTGCGACACGTGAAAGACATCATGTACCCAGTGCAACTGCGGTGGTAGAGCTAGGTGGTACACCACCTTGTCGAATCTGTGCAATATTTGAAAAGGTCCGGTGATCCTCGGAGATAGCTTGCCTCCTCGGCCAAACCTCCGTAAACCTCATCGATGTGAGACCCAAAGAAAGACGCAGTCTCCCTCCTCAAACTCCAGGGTTCTCCAGCTTCGGTCAGCATAAGACTTCTGTCGGCTTTGTGCAGTCTTCATCCATTCTCGCATGATCTACACCTTCTCTATGGTAGCTTGCACCAACTCTGGACCCATGAGTGACGACTCTTTGGGGTCGGTATAGCAAAGCGGTGACCGGAAGGGTCTCGTATACAAGGCCTCGAACGGATCCATACCAATGGTGGAGTGGAATCTATTATTATACGGAAACTACACCAGTGGTAGGTGGTCCTCCAAACTATGACCAAAGTCCAAGATACATGACGAAAAAATATCCTCTAGAACCTGAAGGGTCTTCTCCATATTACCATCTATCTGGGGATGAAACTTTGTGCTCAAGAATGGCTGAGTCCTGAAAAACATCTGCAATCCCTTCCACAACTTGAATGTGAAATGAGCATTTCGGTCTGAGACTATTGGCGAAGGGACTCCATGAAGCTGAACTATCTCCTGCATGTGGAGGCGTCCCATGCTCTCTACAGAACTTTTCTCCCTGATAGCTAAGAAGCGGGCCGACATGGTGAGTCTATCAATGATCAAACAGATGAAATCATACCCCTTGGATGTTCGTGGTAAGCCTGTAATGAAGTGCATCAATATCCCAACCCACTTCCTCTTTGGAAATTTCAGGGGTGAGCTAATCTATTTGGAACCTGGTGCTCAGCCTTCACCTATAGGCATGTAAGGCATCGAGAAACGAACTCTACTACTGCCTTCTTCATGCCTGACTAGCAGAACTGCCGTCAGAGATCCCGGTACATCTTTTCCAATCCTGGATGTACATACATGGGGGATGTATGATACTCCCTCAGGACCTCTTCCTACATTGACATTGTTACAATAATGCATCCTCTGAAAGGAAGTATGTGCTCCCCACCTTGCGAATATCCATCAGGAGCATGTACTCTGTATAACTGAGCACGTAAAGCCTCACTATCGACATACCCAAGATGCGACTCCCTAACTCACTATAAGAGTGGAGGGGTAGCAACCATATACTATAGGTAAGATGTATCCTCTCTATCCGTAAATAATAACTGTAATGTGGCTAACTGCTCTATCTCCTCACTCAATAGATGTGAGCTTGACCTTTTTCTAAGAGCATCTGCCACTTTGTTCCCCTTTCCAGGTGTATAAATGATGTTGAAATCATAGTCTTAGAAGAACTATAGCCAATGAATCTACCTCAGATTCAGATCCTTTTACGAGAAGATGTACTTGAGGATCTTGTGGTACGAGTAGATGATAAATTGCTCCCCCATAAGGTTGTGTCACAACATCTTCAACGCGAAGACTACTATTTGCAACCCGAGATCATGGGTCGCATAGTTCTACTCATGTATCCTAAACTGGAACGAACCATAATAAATCACTACATGTCTTTGAATCAAGGCATAGCCAAGCCCGGTTCCGGATGCGTCGCAGAAAAGTACATACCCAACACCCTCATCTGGGTATCTCAAAACAAGGGCACTCATCAAACTCTGTCTCAACTGATGAAAGCCTGCTAAAACTTATTCATCCATATGAAGGGTTCCCCTTTTTATTTAAGGCTATCATCAGTGCTTATATTTGGGAGAAATCAGGGATGAATATTCTATAATATCCCTCCAATCCAAGGAATATTCGTACCTCCGTCACGCTCTGAGGTGGCTCCCATGCTAGCACTGCCTCCACCTTGTCTTAGTCAACAGCTACACCATCGTTTGAGATGACATATCCCAGAAAGTAGACATCGTGAATCTAGAACTGGCACTTTGAGAGCTTCCCATAAAGAAGGTACTCTCGGAGTAGGTCTAGAACCATCCACAGGTGTCTCACGTGCTCCTCCTATGACGCCGAGTCCACAAGGATGTTGTTGATGAAGAACAATACGAACTTGTACAAGTATGGCTAGAAGATCTGTTTCATCAGTCCCATGAACACTACATAGGCATTTGTCATGCCGAAAGGAATCACTAATTACTCAAAGTGACTGTAGTAGCATCTAAAAGTCCTCTTCGGTATATCCTCATCCTGTAACCGTAACTAGTGATAACCCAATCAAAGGTCAACCTTCGAGAACCATTGTACCCCTCTTAGCTAATCGTAGAGGTTGTCTATTCTCGGCAGTGGATACTTTTTCTTCACCGTTACCTAATTTAGGTGCCGGTAATCCACACACAACCTCAAAGTCCCATCTGCCTTTTTGGAAAACAAGACTGGGGCTGACCAGGGTGAGACACTTGGTCTCATGAAAACCTTTCTTTGTAAGTCCTCCAACTGCACCCTCAGCTTGCAAAGTTATATGGGAACCCTCCGATAAGATGATAAAGAAATCCGTGCTGTCCCAGGGGGCAGGTCGATGCAGAAGTCAGTTTCCTAGTTGGGAGGTAGTCCCAAAACATCTTCAAGAAATACATCATCATACTCCACCACTACTGATGAGAACTAGGAGATCATCACATCGACTGTTCAAAGGGAAAGGATAGCCAACTCATGTGTAACTGGCTGCACCCTATTATGCACGATCCCATTCTATACTGCATAGGTCTCTTTTTCTCCGACAATGGAAAACCTCATCCCATCACTACGGACACACCAAACTCTTCACATAAAATAGTCAATCTAGTCATGGACCGAAGATAACCAATCCATACCATGAATGATGTCATAAGGCCTCGACGCAACCACCGAGAGGTTTCAATATAAACTCTCACCTCCAAGGGTATGATCACACTTTCTGCAAAGGTGTGTGATCATCGTGTCCCCTCCAATAGGTGTCTCCAAATGTAGGGGTCGAGTCAACAGCTCTACCGAAATATCAAGGTTTCACACAAGACATGTGGCGATGAAGGAATGACTAAAAACTGTGTCTATAAGTATGACAACTATGGTAGAGATGACATAGATCGTAACAAAAATCATCTCTGGAGTCCTTGGGTCATACGCTTCGACCGCATGAAGCTACCCCCGCCGTTGTCCCCCAGCTCCCTAAGCCTAGTGTGGACCTCCTGGGGGTGGTGGTGGAAGTAGATCGAATTGTCTTCCACAACCTGCAGATCTCCCTGCTCCTCTGCCATGTCCGCTTCCTGGCAGGTTTGTCTGCTCCGTTATCTGCCTCTGCCTTAGTTGTCCATCCACCACTTTCTTATCAGCTGCTCGACGGGTCGGACAATCCCTAGTGATATTTCCCCTATTTTTGGATGCATAGAACGACTTCTCCCTAGGATGACAGGATCCATCATTAGAGCACTAGACTATCGACTCCCTATTCCGGTTCCTCCTCTGACGTCTCCAATGTACCGATCCCTTTGTCCGACTTCGACACTTCGCTGCTGAGGTCTCCAGACCTGTCTGCGTACTGCTGACTGTCATTGATTATCTCTAATTCTCCAAGAAGATCTCAATCACCAAAGCCCGCTCGAGAACTCTAGCATAAGTCGAAATGCATAGAGACACAAAACTAGCTCGGATGTCCTGTCGTAGAACTCGCTTGAATGTCCGAGCTCTGAATTAATGACCCCTGACCATATCAATCAAGTACAGGGCGAGGTTGGTGAACCTTGATGAATAGTCAGGTACTGTCAAATTGCCCTGCTGGAGCTGATGAACCCCCTAGATATGAAATCCTCTCAGTGTAATTAGAGAGAACTCCTCCCGGAAGTGTCTCTTAAATTCCATCCATGAAAGAGGTTCCTCATCATGAGTCTGTGTGGTTAGAATCCACCATCGTCCCACCGAACGCTGAAGAAGTCTCTCTCAATGGATCAACATTTGGTCTACTGGTGTTCTCACAAGACCAGAAACTCTAGTAACTGCCTCAAGCCATTCCTCAGCCACCTGAGGGTCGGGCTCGCCTCAAAACATGAGGGGCCACTCTCTCTGGAACTCATGGAATGCACTCAGCATGCGCTCCTCGTTGGTTAGTATTAGAGGTACCACTGGCTACTACATAGGTGATGGTATAAAAGGTGCACCACTTGGTGGAAATTCCTAGGGAACTAGCCCCTATATAAAAGCCTCTCATTTAGGGGGTCATCCTCATCATTGTGCTGCTAAATCCTAGCAGGTATTTGTCGCAGAGGCATCCTGTAAGAAAACAAGATGTACATGGTCAATGAGTATATCTGGATAGCTGAAAAAAGGACATGGAAAACACAAAACATTAATATATGATGCATGTACCATTCTTTTATTTCCCTGCCACTAGGATTTTCAAGTTCTAAGTTGAAAAGGAGGTTATCAGAGTCCTAGTGTATGGATACGTCAGCCGCCCGCACCAACACTGGAGTCTCTGTCCAGAAAGATGACCTCGAAAAGTTGAACACTGTTTCCCCAAACAAATCTCCCAGACTCTTGGTCCTAAGGTAGGACCGACCACCTCTAATTCCACTATAT
Organism: Viscum album; assembly: GCA_963277665.1. Classification (NCBI taxonomy): domain Eukaryota; kingdom Viridiplantae; phylum Streptophyta; class Magnoliopsida; order Santalales; family Viscaceae; genus Viscum; species Viscum album. The sequence goes on along the minus strand of OY728159.1, from coordinate 17,495,488 downwards.
CACAACCCATCTCAATGGCGCCCGCCCGTAACTCCCCAAGCCCGCCTCTATTAGGATAGGGGATTGTGACTAGCACCGAGTAGGAATATTACTAACATGGGAGGAATTACCTAAGAACCTGTACACATACACACATCTCTAAGCCCACAAATGTTGAAATGTAAAAACCAATAAGGAACAAAACGCATGCATACAACTAAACCCAACTAATAGAGTACGATGGAAAGTAAAGTAATGAAAGTAAACTGGGCCAGAATACAAGCCCAACAAAAAACAAGGGTATGAAAATTGAAAAGTCCAACCTGTAAACACAAAGATGTACTGGGAATACTTCTCGTAGACGTAGGAATGCCTCAAACTGTAGGGAACTCAGAAATCTTGGTCCTGTCCTGGTCCTCCATGAACTCCGTCAAAAGGATGATCATCTTTACAAGACACGACATGTGTAGGCAAATCCCGTGCAGGGGTGAGTATAACAATACTCAATAGTGGAACCCAAATAACCACAAAGAAAAACACAAAATAAAGGCACATTCAGATCTACACAGTATATTTATAACGAAATATAATAGTAGTACACAATCTGAATATACTCAAAACCCATACTCGTGGTATAGAGACAGGTCACACAACAGCACACCCCCACTAGGGATTCAGTTTGAAGATTCCCCAAAGCACTCATTCTAGGAGAACCCACTCCATGAGTCCGATTACACTGATGATGTCCGTACGAGAAGCCCTGTTTGTCAGGAAAATCCATGAGAGATAGATACAATCATTATGGGAGAACACACTTCTGATGGTGAAATATCATGATACATAGATGAGGATCACTACTAGGGCCATGGCGGATACCACGACTCATATGGATTCACCATCTAGGTAGAGGATCGACACCTGGTGGAGTTGGTAACGTCGATGCCCGACTCTACCTATGGTCAAGAATGGATAGAGGATCTTGCTCTGTGCCTCTCAGAGGGATGTCTCACTCTATCATAGAAATTCCTATTGAAGGGATCATACTCATGTAGAAGGAAATGATGCCTGACCTTCAGGGGAACCTAAATAAGGGGCACTAAATCAAACAAAACATGTCTAAGATACGGTGGACAAGAAGACCATGCCATTTAACAAAATGTACACAGTGTGTACAAAAGTCACATGCCGTGTTTTATGACCCTGGGTACTCTGCATGTACAACGACCCATGTCATAAGGTTGGTTGTGTAGAAAAAGTCATTACACGACATGTGGTACAGATTACACACCGTGTCCAAGTAACTGGGGTCAGATTCATGTATGCTAGCCATCTTCTAGTACACGTCCTCAAACCATGCCTTCCAACCTAAGTAATTGGTACATGGGGTGACCCATGTTACAGGCCTCGCTTGGCCGTGTGGTGGAGTACAAGGTCGTGTTCACCATCCCGTGTCCGTGTATCCCCTAGATACATGCCGAGTCCTATACATTTTCCTCTTCCATGCCGCATATGGTCTACACGCCATGTTGCAGAGCCGTGTAGTCAATCCCATGTCCGTGTATTTCTCAGAATACACGCCGAGCATCAGGGAAGTTCCAACACGCCATGTGACTGCGGTCACACGCCATGTGTTACCTGTCTAATGCCCGAAACCCGAGCTTCCATTGATCCGGTCCACATGGCGTATTCATCGAGATACACGCCGTGTATTGTGGAAATTTCTAAAATCACGGACTTCCACTATCAAACCTTCTATGTTTCCCCGTTCATCGATTCGGCCATCTGATTATCCTGAAACTCACTGGTTTTGGTCTCCTTGACACCATGAAGCTGATTCCATTTTTTGGGCCTCTGATCAGTCCCTAAAACACGTAATGATCCACCCATGTGAAGAATGATTTAGAACATTCTTTCTTCATCCAGTCCGATTCATCGTCCTCTATCATTTTCGCTTTTCCGCTAGGTCAACATGATGTTAGATAATCAATTTGGGTTCATTGTGTTGCAAAACGAATTCACAATAACCCATTGTTTCTCGCCCCGTGAAGAACATGAAGAATGCACGAGGAAAAGAAATTGGGAAGAAATCCAATAAGACAATCTAGGAACGAACCTTCACCATCATTCGTCACATCATTGATCTTCTCCAGTTAGTAGGATCAAACAGAGTAGAAATCAGCAACAATTCAACATGGATTTATTCCCCAAAATCAACCCAATGAAACCTTCCCGCAAGAACGTACGAATCTGGAGATCAACATGTTCATCATTGATCTATGTTCGTCGATTAAATTCAAAAAAAAGGGAAAGAAGAATAAAAATAACAACCCCTACCTCGATACGGTTGAAGAAGGATCATCATGTCGCGTTCATAGGCAGGATTCGTCGAATCCAAGAGGCATTTTTTCACGTCGTCATCATCCACTAATGTGCCCTCCTCCTCTAAATATCCAAGAGGCTCTCTCTCTCTCTCTCTCTCTCTCAATTCATAGGCTTATGAGGCTAATCTTGTGAACTTTCCATAAGAATGAAAATATAGGGGAGGATTAGGTCACTACGCAAAAAGGAAAAATTTTAACATAAAAAGAAAAAAAATTTATTTTATTTTATTTCTTCTAATGTGCATCCTTTAAAAATGCCAAAAAACTAACTTTTGTAGCCAACCCGCGCCGGTCGATGTTAGGCCCCGCCTAAAGTAAAGTTGCTGCTCTGAACACAACAGTTCCCTCATATTTCTGATTTAGGCACACATTTAAAAGATATTCCTCTTTTTCATTAAAACCACTCACGCACACTGTTTAAAAATTTAATTTATTTCAATCATTTATTCCGGGCGCTTCAGACCTCCGAATCACACACCGTCGAAAGGTATGGTCTCAAAATAATTCTGTATAATATTTAAAAATAATACACGGAAAATATGTGACATTACACTTTTTATTATATAACCCCACTATCTGGTACTATTTAGAACTCTATAAATTCTAATAATTTTCAACATAATATCTTTTAAACCTCTGAATATCATTACCATTCAATATAATTATATTCCTAACATCAATAAAACCTCAAATTTCAGTCATATTATTTTTCTCTCTTCTTTAATAATGAAATATTTCAACATAAACCATCATCCATAAAAAATAATACATATTCATCATTGGATCCGACTTCAATTATTTCAATAGAATCCATGGATTTAATTTTTTTCTAATTGGGATTAGTTAATTGCACTTGAATAACACTAATACTATCATATTTACATCAAATGGTGTTATCATATTAAAAAATAATCTATCTTCTTATATTTTCAATTCAGCTAAACCATTTTTACATGATGGTCCAAGATTATCCTTAGCATCCAATGCTATAGATTTTGGATTCCCATTTAAGAAAAACTCAAGATCTGTCTTCTGGTAACATTTATTTTACAAATTTAACACATTTGAATTATAGTTGATTATATAAACATCATGATTATCGTTTAATTTAATGATCATCATATCATCATCAAAATTAACTTCTTCAAATATAGACTCATTAAATAATGTTATGTTACATATACATATCCATTTACAAGACATATTAAATAAATTAATTCTATATTCAAACTACTATATGTTTTGATAACATATTAATACAAAAAAATATTACATCTCTAACTAATCGGGTATCTTCCATGAGTGAATATTCTTGCATTTTTTATATTCCAAATTAATTTCATCATAGAATACACACCCCATCAAGTGTATTCTAGATACAATCTTCTAGAAAACATACCTAGATAAAAATACTTACATACTTATTATTTTATATGTATCTTTCAGATAATGTGACTTCTGTATAATATAACTTCGAGATTCAGTTTCATTTTACATTACTCCATTATCGTAATCCATGTGTAGTTCAATATTCAACTACATTTTTCAAAAATTACAAACAAAAGGATGATTTCTCATTGATATGAACAATAACATGTAATGGATGTTTCTTTTATCAACCTAAAATTCTTATTATATATTCTCACAGAAATTCACCTCCAATGTAATCAAATATCTGAGATTCTAAGTAGACTATCCATATTAAAATGGTCGCATCATGAGAAATATTAAATAAAATACACTCTATTCCATCATTTTTATTAATCATCATTGATAATATCATTTATTACTAACATTAAGAAGTATATTCATATTCCATCTATATTCTAATGTGTTGTCTTCCAAAATTTATTGTAATTATAGACCACTCATTCTCTATTTTTACATTCATATAAAATATTTATGAAGTATTAAACATAATTCTCATTGAATAAAAACACACCAATGATGAGATGAAAATCACAAGGCTCTTAAAAAATTGAATTTAACACTATTGAAATGAAACTTAAGACTGACTAGATTTGTTCATCAAGGTGGTAGGCCTCTATATTCACTACTCAGTCACTTATTATATTTTTATTTTTTTTCTATAATTCAATGATAGATTGATATTTCAATATATTTTTATTTTAATTTTAATTAAATAAATATAAGTATAAAAACTGAAAATATTTAGTAAGAATATTTTGATGGTCCAATGCTGAATTTCAACGGGGTCCATCATAATTTTTAAATATTCAATAAAACATCATTCAGTATAAATATCTAATAACATGTATCTAATCATCTAATATTTTCTAATGATTGAAAATAATAATATGGTAAGAATATCTTTAATAATATAATTAACTCATTAACATGATGTTAATCTATAGAATTATGTTGAAACATCGATGTGATATTAGTGTTGCTACATCAAATCTTACACCTCTCTTTCATTTCATTCCAAAACTAGTGAATATTTTCGAGAACTCATATAAATAAATTCATGTATCCCACTATTATTTCCTAAGAACGAACCTCAATGGTTTATAACTCATCAACTAGAGATTTATATATCACTTGGTACTTCAAAAAGGTTGAGAGAAATTATGAAATGAAAAAGAAGAGAACAAAATAGTCGATAAAAAATGGAATAGAATTAAAATGAAGAAAATATAGATGTTTCCATGATATATCTTTAAAAGACTAAATAATAATTTATATAATAATTTCAAATGATAGAAGATAAATATATTTATATTCATTGAAGAATCTTATTCCTCCTCTTCCTAAAATTTAGTTAAATGTGCTACCATGATTATATTTCAGAGGAGTTTCATGTGTACAACACAAAGCTTATAGATTATTTCAGTGAGCTCATCATAAATCTCTTTTCTTCTCGCCATTATTCACACAAAAACATTATAACCATCCTTTTTTGGTTGGTCACCATATAGTAAAATGGAGACCATCTTCTCAATATGGCTAAACCAAGGATTGAGTTTTAATTATTTTTTTCAATTTAATTAATTTCATTATTTAATATACCTTGTGGGTACCCATATGTAGTAGAAATGGCCACGAGATACCCTTAAATAGTTGTTTATTACCTTGAAAGAAAACTTATGAAATGTTTATATAACTTTATATTGTGGAGGCACCATGGGTACTAACTTTATACAACACCCTTTTCACCTTTATATAAAATGTTGTTTACACTAACATTCCATGTACAATGTTTCCTTTACCATTACATGGAGTAAGTGTTACTATAATCAAATATCATTGGATTCATATCAGTTCCTATATATAGAACCCACCCATGATCGTTACATATATTCATCTCATTGAACAATGAGTATTACTTTAGATAACATGAAAAATTAACCCAAAGCCTTTTTGTGGCCTCAAAACTACCATAATGAAACCCCTTCAGTTTGATTATGACCCTCAAATAGTTTATTATCACCATAGGGTTCCCTTTAATCTATAAAAATGAGGACAATATGGATGATATAATTGTTTTGGAATCATCTAAAGTCATAAAATATATAGTCAAAAGTCATATATTCCCGACTTTATTAATTTTTGTCCCCAAACTAAAAATGTAAAAATAAATAGATTTATGTGTTGTCTTAGTATGGAATAAATCAATCTTATTAATAATGGAATATCAGAATCAAAATAACATAAATAATAAAAAATATAGAATCAATGCGAGGAATTCCTAATAATTGTACAAATGAATAAAATAATTAAGACTCCTGATTTGAGCCATTAAATAATTACTTTAGTGATTCACAAGAATACTAAAAATGACTTAATTTTTTAGGTATTAATAAAATTTTGGAGTTAATTATCAATGATAGCATAACAAAGCTTTGAAATTATTATCTCCTATCAACTAATAATAATCATTATATTAGGTTTTTAAAATATTATTATTACTCCTTTAGTTAAACTCATAGAGATTTATATGACACATCCCTTAAAACATGTCCACTTAGATACATATATATAGATAATGAATAAATCAATGAATAAATATTGATTAATTATCAAATTTATTAATTATTGTACTTGGATCACTTATATTATGTTTGACATGTTTTATAAATTTCATCTGTCTAAGCATTTAAAGAGAAGTTTTTAAAATGATTTTTTATTCGTTGATGTTATTTTTTTAAAAAAATAGGGTTTAGTTTTGAAGTTAATGTTTTGAAGTACACTTATATAAGCATGGAATTGATAATTATTATAGTTCACCCTATACTTATTTAAAAATGGTGTAGCTAAGAGTAAGAATTGATCTCTCATTAAGATGGATTGGATAATTTTAGTGGAACATGGTTATTGTAATAGTCAAAATATTTATATCTTGATTAATAAAAGAACTATAATTTTTTCATAGTGGTGGTATTATTTATTACATAAGGGATTTACATAGAAATAATTTTACAAGAAATGAATAATATATATAAAGTAATAATACCAATTACTATAACTAAGACTTGTATAGGGATACAAAAACCAATTAATAATAACCAAAACATGGTATACATCTTAATATATAACTCTATAAGATGATTAAAACAACCATGAAAATAGTTAAAATAAAAATAAATGGTAGGAATATGATAGAAATTATAAATTGGATTATAAAAACATTATAGTATAAATAAGTAAATGCTGATGTTTGGTGGTTTATTTATAAGATGTAACAGGAAATATTAATATTAGTGTATTACCACTACATTCCTTTTACATGACTATTGTTCAATGTGAACATTAAAAAATATGACTATTGGTAATATAGGGTTAGTTTATATTAAGTAAATTGATAAGATTAAATTAAATATATAAGGAATAAACGATGGCCTCAACCAGTGTAATCATGCCTTATAAAGCTCATTTTTTAGTTCTTGGGAGGGAGGTAACATCATTGGGATTTTATCTCAATCAACCCAAAATAGAGATTCAATATGCAAGGCTTGAATGAAATCACCAATGATAGAAGTTCCACCTAGTTCAGATCACCACTTGTTCATTATTGGTAGAACCGCCCCTTCAAAATACCACTATGGCACACCGTATCCTTAGAGCATATTCTATAGTAATTATGGGTTATTTTTCTTGTACATAATAGTATTAAGGTGTAATTATTTTAGAAACTAATTAATAGTTTTATTGATTTGGAAATCTTTTTATGTGTTACACTATTAAATAAAGTGAATTTTATTTGAGAATATGATAAAATAGATTTTTATATAATTATTTCATAATTTTATTTTCCTAGAGAGTATATATATTCCATTAAAACTATTTTTTTTAAAAATATTTCTTATAAAACATAAAAACAATTGTTTCTTATAAAAAATATTTTTCAAATTATATATAGTTTTTCTAGGTGGTAGAAATTCTACTGTATAATAGAAATATGTGGTTTTAACAATTAATTATTTTATATTTAAAAATTAAATTTATAATATTTAAAAAACATTTCCCAATAAAATGGATGAAGATTCTAAGACCATCACATGAAAACTAGATGACACTAATTTTTTCATAATTTTCTAAGACAATCAAATTTTTGGGTAAAATATATTATAAAGTATAATATACAGTAAAAATAAATACACAATAAAAAAAATTCTTTTAATAATTAATTTACTACATTTCATAGAAAAAATATATTTTCTTGCCTATATTTTGTGATTTAATGGATATAAATCAATTTCTAAAATATATAAATGATTTTCTAAACACTTAAATTAAAATTGAGATTTATAAAAATATATTTTTTGGGAAATTTATATTTCCATGCAAAAAATAATATTGAAAAATTGATTTCAATTCTAATTAATTAAAATAATATAAGGGATGACTTATTTGTATAATACTAGAGAGTAAAAACCATGGGTAAACGAATGGTTTTTCATTTTTCACAACCTTGAATTCCAAGAAATATAATTATAATTTTTTAAAAATTCCTCATCTTTTAATATAAATACCTATAAATACCACCATTCCTCTATTTTCCAAATCCTTTATCTATGATGTTATTTTCATTTTACCTAGTAAAGAGTCCCTCCAAGGTGTTATTAATTTCTTAAGGTGACCCCCTCATGTTCTATAAAGAATAACTACAAGTAAAATGAAAATCTCATCTTCTTATTTTACATTAAAGTACCTATTTTGTTAAATATATTCTAAATGATGAATTAATTTATTTTTCATACACATTTTATTATCTAAACACATCCAAAATATTGTTTTATCAATGGGATACCTTTGTTCCCCATCATTATTTCTTTTTTAAACTCATTTTGTATACATATAATTATACAAAACTACTTTCACGAATTTCAATATTTTAAATAAAATATTATTTTATTGTGAATTTTCAAACCCATTTCTTATCTATAAGTATTCACCTAGTGGTAAAAATGATTTATTTATTGTGGATTTAAATATAAAAACCCATTTTCCCTTATCATTGGATAAAAATGATGATATGTTTAAATATTTTTGCACATATGTACTAAATTATTTTATATGAAACTAATTATTTATTCTCCAAGTATTATTTATTAAATGATTTACTATGATCGATGTGGATCACATGAATTAAGTCATATAAAGGGTGTACCCTGATAAATTACAAATTCATTTGGTAAATAATTAATCTCTACAAAGTACATGTTTTATTATACATTGTTGAATGTTCGTGGAAATTATGTTTTATGAAACTGTGGTGATATTATTATAAATACATTATTTCTATGTTGTATCCATATTTCTATTTTATCCTTCATTATCATTCTATTCTTATATGCTTCATGTTCTTATAATCACCCTCAAGTGTTATACCTCATGATCACATGCTAAATATTTCATTTGATAATTAAATTAATAACATTTATGATAAAAACATTATTTTTATATATTTCTATAGGATATGAGATGTAAAAAATGTTTCATATCATGAATCTATGTATAATGCTTTCAATTTGATTAGAAGAATCTTTATTTTTCATTGTATCACATTCTTAGTTAAAAAAATGTTATCCTCAAGAGATCTTATGAATTATTAAATGATGTACTATATATTGAATGATTTATGACTTAAAAAGTTAATATTCTGTAGTTATTATCAATGTATGTTTTAGTTATTTATAGAAATTTGGGCTAGATATAATGTGTATTATCCATTGGTAAAATTTTAAAAATAAACAAACATCCAAATTTTTTGGTGAAATATAAATAAAGTGGTTTCAAAGAAATTTAATCCAGATCTCGATAATATAGGTGGATGTATCTCTATAGTAGTTGCACCTTTGGGTAATAACCCTGAAATTGTTTTGTTGTATATTAAATAGATGTTCACCTGGTACCTGAAAAAGTGACCTTGTTTTATAGATAGTTTGACACACTCGTTGCTAATGATTATTTAATCACATACTTTTTATGAACCATTATTAAGGATTTATAGAAATGTTAATTATTATTAGAGTATATTAAATAATAAAATCTTTGAATAATGTTGTTTATGGACATAAAATCCCATTATAATTAAAAGAGTTTGACAAGTAACACATTTCATACTAACATATTCTTGTTTTTGAAAATTATATTCAAATAGGAGGAATCAAATCAATGAAGAGTAGAAAAAATGATTCACTAAAAACATCCAAACATAATGAATGATAGAATGAAAAAATCAGGATGATGTGAAATCAATTATCTCATATTATGAATAATAACATAAATCATTTTGTGTCCTTCATGTGTCAATGATCGCATTCCTTTATTGGATCCACTATTCCTTTAATTATAAAATAATGGATTTCCCCTTTTGAAAAGTTATTTTTCGTAATCCATAATTAAAAGATAAATAAGTTCAACCTCGAAGATTATCTTTTAGAAGGTGAAGTTGATTATTAGTGTACATTGATTAAGAACACAAATCCAATAGGGGATATTAATATTATAGAATATTGATAGTTTAAGAGAATTATTTTCAATAAATATTTTCTAATTTAAATGTGAAAAAATAGATAAGGAATTATTATTGATGATTTAGAATGAAAATGATTTATTGGGAAGCTATATAAAGAAGTTTAAAAACCATTACCAATACACCTATATCATATTTAAGGATCCTAAGGGAATGATTGACAACTTCTTTGGCTGAGTGAGACCCCACCTATAGAGGATTTTACGAAATAGATAGTATATAATATATGAGGAGATAGTGTGAAGTTCTATCAAGGTTAAAATGGAGTTTAGAGATATAACGTGGTCTTGTATTCCAAATGAAAAGACGAGAGAAGTAGATCCAAAATCAATAAAGAATTTTTATTATGGATGATAAAGAAAGAAACTGCATTAACCCAATTTCATCAAATGTGGGAAGAACAATTCGGGTAACTACATACAATGAAATGTAATGTGTTATATGTATCGAAGATATGGACTTATAGCTTAGAACTGTCATGGTTATGTGAATCCACAATATCTCAATGAAAATAAAAACGAGAAGATGATGATAGAACATATTAAAGTTCAATGGTTCATCTATAGATAGCATATTCACATTGAAAATAAATGTCCAAATTATACTATAATGGACAATAACCACCATAAACCATAGTATAGGTCAAGTGAGTAAGTATATGCATTCATAATCATGATATTTGATGTAGAGGCTCCAAAATTTATGGTATAAGGAACAATAATTTTCATCTCAATCCCAGTAAGTATATTTTTTGAGTCAGGTTATATAGATTCATTTATCTCATCTATGTTTTAAAAGAATTTAGAAATAAACCCAGAAATGTTAGGAGTAAAGTTATTAATTAAGAATCCCGGAGGGCTTATCCAAGCATCAAACGTGTATAAAAATTATAATAGAAAATTTGGTGAGTATAACCTTATCTAAAATCTATTATTCATTCACATGGGGTAATTCGACTCTATACTAGGGATGAATTGGTTCTAAAATTATTATTCTATGATCAAATGTAGAAGAACTAAAATTTTGGTGGCATTGAATAGAAAAAAAGTGTTATTTTCAAAGGAGAGATATCACAACATGATATTTTTCTTGAAGAAATTTCTATAGCTTTATTTTTTAGATATGATAACTGATGAATGAGAAGATAATTAAATTATATAGATAAATAATGTCTCAAATATTCTAAAATAAATTGGTGTATTTCTTAAAGAGTTACCTAGACCTCTACCCAAATAAGAAGTATAGTTATCATATAAACTCATAACTAGATCCAAGATAATAGAGATGAAGCCATATAGAATGGCATATGTGGAGTTAGTGGAATTAAAGAAGCAATTATAAGAATTTTGGGAATAAGGTTTTATTCAATCAATTGTGACTTTTTCAGGATTACTTGTTCCCTTTTTAAAAAATATAAATATATCGATGTGAATTAGAATTGAATATATTGAGCTTAATGGGATCATATTATAGAAAAAATACCATCTCTTGAAGATTTTTTTTAATTTAATAAAATTCAAGGGGATCAATTCTTCCCAAAGATTAACCTCAAGGAAGGATATCATTTGTTAAGTATTATGTAAGAAGATATTCCAAAGCCTGACCTTTAAAAAATATATTGACATTATGAGTTTTTGTATGCCCACTATCCTGACTAATTATCCTACCAAATTTATGTTCATGATTAATTTATTATTTAAGAAATTCCTTGAAAAATCTATTGTGGTATTTATTGATGATATTGTGGTATATTACAAAAGTCCCAAAGAGTATGATAATCATATATGTGTCACATTATAAACTTTGAGAAAGGAGAATCTATTAGGTAAATTTAATAAATGTGAGTTCTTGTTACAAAAATTCACAATCTTGGAGAACATAATAACCTGTGAAAGAATCTTAGTGGATCTATAAAATACAACAGTTGTAGAGGGATAGGAACATCCTATAATAGTAACTGAGATTCATGGATTATTTAGTCTAGTACGATACTATATAAGGTTTGTAAAAAACTTTTCACAAATTTATAATCTATGAAACCTATTTACTCAAAAAGGAGTTATGTTAATCAGGAAAAAAGATTATGAATAAAGTTTCCCAAAATTGATAATGTCGTTGGTCATTAACCATATACTTATTTTACCATTTTCGGGGAATTATTTTTATCTATTGTGATGTAGTTATGAATGTTTTTGGATGTGTTCCCTTGATAAATGAAATATGAGATCACCTAAGAATCTCAATAGTTAAATCATCATTATAATAATTATCCTACTCATGATCTAGATATAACTACTTTCATTTTTCTTTTAATATATAGAGAAAATATCTTTTTGTGTAAAACTGCGATATATACATAGACAACTAGATTGTAAGTATATATTCACACAAAAGAAACTGAAGATGAGACAGATCAGGTGGTTGGAGATTCTTATAGACTATTATTGTTCAATACATTATCACTGAAAAAGTTAAAAAAATGTTACAAATTCATTTAGAAGAAAGATCCATGTGTTCTTGTAATTTTTTGGATTGAAGGAGATCCTTTGATTAAGGACCTAGTAAGTTTGGACATCAGAATCATATGGTAAGGTAAATCATCAATCATATCCCAAATTATTTCACTACATTCATTACATGGGAAGTTTAAGAAATCACAATGACATTACCCCTGATGCCAAGAAAGATAGAGGATGGGTAATATAGAAGGATTCTAAAATTCAATATTGATCAAGAATGTGTAATTTGTTTTTCACAAGGCCTTGTATCCTATCTAATTCAGATATAATTAAGGATCTTATGGATGAAGATTGAAACATTACATCCTCTATAAATCTTAGAAGATCTAAAATGTATAGAGGCCATCATGGTGGTTATTTTTGGGATAATATTACAATTTATGTTTTTGATTATATTGTATGGTTCTTGTTGTGTTAATAAGTAAATTAATAGTAATAAATTCATAAATGTGTATTAAAACCACTACCCATACCTGTTTTTAAGTGGAATAACAACCCCATGGAATTTTTCAATGGCCTTCCCAAGAAAACTAAGAGAATAAATGAAATTTAGGTAATCATTGATAGGTTGTTAAAATCATCATACTTTATCTCAATAAGATAGGATTCCTACTTAGAGATCCTTTATCACCTCTAAATATATGAATTTGTGAGACATCCTGGAGTACAATTGTCTATTTTTTCTAACCAATATCCCTAATTTATTTCTATGTTTTAGAGGATTATTAAAAAGGATATGAATATAGGATTAAACATGATCCTTCCCTATCAATACCAAATTAATGGGATGATTAGGATAAATTTAAAAACATTGGAAGACATTCTATAAGAAAATCACATGATTTTCAAGGGACTTGGGACAAAAATCCTCAATTTGTTTAATTATACTATTACTATAGTTTATACTTGAGTATTCACACGGCACATTTTTATGGTCACTATGGAAATAGGTATAGAACTATAACATATTGGAATAAAGTGGGAGACGAGAAATTGTTGGGAACAGAAATTACAAAGGAGACTACAAAAAAGATACAAGTGATTAAAAAACACAGAAAGGATGTTCAAAGTAGATGAAGAAGTTATATGGAATACCGATTGAAGGACATAAAATTTCATTTTGGGAATAATTTATTTTCCATGATATCTCCATGGAAAGAAGTTATGTTATTTGGAAATAATGGTAAACTGAGTCCAAGGTAAATTAGACCACTTGATATTCTATAGTGTATTTGAGCAGTTTCTTATCAATTAAAACTACTTCCAACCCATTCCCAATGTCCAGGATGTATTCCATGTGTCTATATTGGAAACAAATGTCTGAACCAAACATGTATTTGTTATTATTGGTGTGGAATTGGATCTTGATTTTTTATATAAATTGGAAAAGATTTATATTGATGAAAAAAAGATAAATGGTTACAGTGAAATACAACATTACATGTGAGAATCTGGTGAAAAAATCAAAATTTTAAAGAATATATGTTTTAACTTGAAGAAGAAATAAAGAAAAATGCACCTATTTTTTAAGTAGGAAAAAATATGGAGGATTAAATTTATTTAGGTGGGGTGTAACAACATGAAAATTACTTTTTTATTAACAAAAAAAAATTCTTTTTTTAATAATGGATATTTTAATATTTGATGTAATGGATTTATATAAAATGAATTTTATTAAAAACAATATTACATTTTATGTAATAATATAAATCACATATGCTATGAAAATAAATGAATATAAAAACTAAAAAAAATGACCAAAAAATGGTATAATGCATAGGACCAAACACAACGAGGATGATTAAAAATACCATGAAAACTACTAATTGGAAATAAAATGTTAGGAATATGATAGATATTATCAAATGAATTGTAAAAAACGATATGAATGAAGTAGTAAGTTTTAATTTTTTGTGGTTTATGTATAAGTTTTAATAAAAAATTAGAGCTTTAATGTATAATAGTTACATTAATAATTAATGACCATTGGTCAATATTACCATTGGTCTATATGACCATTACACATTATGACTATTGTCAATGAAGCCATTATAAAGTGACAGTTTGGGTTAGATTATATGAAGGGTAACGATAAGAGTTAATTAAATGATAAATGAAGAAATAATGGCCTCAAATAGTATAATCATGCCTTAGGAATATCATTTCTTAGAGGTAGGAGAGGTAGCGTATTCGAGGTTTGATCTAGATCATGTTAAAATAGAGATTAAACAGGTGAGGCTGAAGCAGAATCACATATGAGATAATTTATATCTAGTAGAGATCACCACTACATCTATGTTGTTCAAAACACCTAATGAATCTACCACCATTAAACACCTTAATATTAGAACCTATTCTACTCTAAAAATAGGTTATATATCTTGTCCTTATTAGTATTAAAGCATAATTATTTTAGAAATGAATTAGCAGTTTTATTCAATATGTATTCTTATTTAGTGTTATAACCTAATTTAAATTTACATTATTATAGAATATGATAAAATATAATTTTATAAAAATAGACAATGATATCATTTTTCTTTAAAGTATATATATTTTATTAAAATATTTTTTAAAAAAATTTGATATATTAAAGCATTAAGATAATGAAATTTAATTATAAAATATTTTTATAAAATTATATATAGTTTTTCTAAGGGAAAGAAATTTGAATCTATAACAAAACTTTGTGTCTTCAATATGTAAATATTTTATTTTTAAAAATTAAATTCCATATATTTAGAAAAGTTCCCAATAATATAGATGAATGTTTTAATTCTAGGACATCATAGCTATCTCTTGGTGTTTTTTTCAAAATTTTATGAGAGAGAAAAATATTTTGTTAAAATAGAAAATATGGTATAATATATGGTAAGTATTGTGGAATCATAAATAAATAGAAGTGATGTAATAATTAAGTTAATATCTTTCTCATTAAAAAATAGTTTTTTATAATATTCTGTATTTTTATGGATTTAAATCATTTTCGTAACTTATAAATTACATTCCAACATCTAAAATTAAAATTATGATTTTGAAAACTATATTTTGTGGGAAAATTTTATTTTACATGGCTAAATTAATATTAAAAAATTTATTTCAGTTCTAATTCATTATAATATTATAAAAAATGACTTATATATTTTAAACCATGATAAGAACCCATGGTTAAGACATATTGTTTTTCATTTTCCATAACCTAGATTACCTAGAACTATATTTTGAAATTATTAAACAATTCCTCCTGTTTACTATAAATACCATCAAATCCAACCATTAATCTCCACTACAAATCCTTTATCTATTCCTTTCGATTCATTTTACCTCCCAAATAGTCCATCCATGGTTTCCTTAAAGTCTTAAGGTTTCAACCTCATGTAATAAGATGCATCTCTTCATGTTAAGTTAACTGTATTGTTGTTTTTTTCCATTAAAGTATGTATTTTTTGTAATGTCTTATAAATGAATAATTACTTTATTTTCATATACATTTTACTATACCATTGATACCATAATTGTGTTTATCATTGGGACACCTTAATTCCCTCTCACTATTCACCTTATTTATTCCACATTGTATACATGCGATGCTGTTAAATCCATTTCTTGAATTTATATATTTTACACAATGTATTATTATATTATAAATTCCCAAAACCATTAATTATCCATGGGTATTCACATAGATGTAAAAAAAATTTATTGACATTTCATTTAAATGTATGAAGCCCACATTCCTTTATCTTGGGTTATAAACGATGATATGTTCACATAATTAAGAACATATATACAAAATGATTTTATATGAAACCTATTCCTTATTCAATGTGTACTATTAATAAATTAATTTATTATGATTGATGTGGATCACATGAATTTATACATATAAAGGGTGAACTCGGATAAAACTCTAATTCATTAGGTGATGAATTAATCTCTTGATATGGCATGTTTTATTATAACATAGTAAATAACCATGGTAATTATGTTTTATGAAACCATGGTGATATGCTTATGGATTCCTAATTATTTTTTATGTAGTCACATTTACATGTTATTCCTCAAGATCATTCTATTATGATATTCCTTATGTTAAATCATCATTCACAACTATTATGCCTTAGGATCATATCTTAATATTTCAGTTTGTTTATTACCTTATCAGTAATTATGATCACCACTTTATTTTGATGAATGTCCTTAGGAAATGAGATACAAAAAAGTAACCATGTATGAATCTACGAAGAATCATTTCAAATGGATTGGAAGAATTTTTACTTTTTTATGTATTTTATTTATATTTTCCAAAACATTAATTCTCAAAATAATATATATATTATTAAATTTTGTACAATTTAATTAATTTTTTAGGTATTAAAAATATAGAATGACATATTTCATCTCATTTATTTTAGAGGCAAGAGATTGGGATATCAGTTCACAATCAAAAATATATATTAAATCCTTATAACTCTAATATTTCTCTTTATGAGATGTATTATAATTAGATCCCAATATTTCTGTATTAGTTCTTTTTAGTTGTCCTTATATAGTCAAATCTATTGGTCCATTTAAGAGTATAGTTTATCTAAATCGTGATTTTTGTTTCAGGAATGGATAATATATTAAATGTATTTCACGTTATTCATTATTTACTTGGTTTTTTCTTCTAAATATTGATAAAAATTGAAAGAACTAGGTTTCCCCATGGTTTGGTTCATATTTGTTAGCATCCATGAAAAACTATTCAATTGGGGTAGTTTTTTAAAGATATTATTTTCACAGTAAGCACACATTTTACATAACCGTTTTTCCAAACCGTGAAGGTACCTAGGAGAAGGAGTAGTGTTCTGGACTGTTGGTGGATGGTTAAGAAAGCAGTGTGGCCAAACCATATGGTATGCCCTTAATTTTCTAAAAAATAAAAATCTCAAATTTCCCTCACACGATTTTACACTTCTTTTCCACATGTCTCCCCTCACTTGATCTACGTGACTACCCCTCTTACAAAAATCCTTCCTCCCTTCCTCTATGGTGGTTTTTGGTGGATTTCACAATGTTTCTTCTAGATACCCTAAAATAAGTACTTTCTTATTTTAACCCTAGGTCTTATAAACCCTATTACTTCATTTTTATAATCCCCTATAGATATATATGAATTATTATTTCTCTATTATAATTTAACAGTATGATTTTTGGAGATTATGTCCTCATATTTTTTATTTATGGTCTATTCAAATTGTTTGTTGTAGATTTTCACCATTTCAATGTGGTTAAATTTAATATGGTATGTGGTTACATGAAGATCCATTATTTTATGCCTTAAATATTATTAGGTAAATTTATAAACAATTTATTATTATTTTTATTCATTATAATTTCATTTTGAAACCACTTATGTGTGTTTTGTTGATTTCAAAATGGTTTTCTATTGTATTGAGGTGGAAATGGATTTATGTTTGAATGTATTATTTATGTAATGAGTCATAAACAATTATTTTTATTTAATA
Organism: Viscum album; assembly: GCA_963277665.1. Taxonomy (NCBI): domain Eukaryota; kingdom Viridiplantae; phylum Streptophyta; class Magnoliopsida; order Santalales; family Viscaceae; genus Viscum; species Viscum album. Next base: position 17,477,100 of record OY728159.1, on the reverse strand, counting down.
TAAAGGGAATAAAAAAGGGAACTCCAAGTACAAAGATGGGAAAAATATGATATGTACCCCTGGGAAATGTCCACCCTCCCAATCAATTTGACAATGCTATAACACTAACTAAAAATATTCAAATTGGTTCTGTTATAATGGTCTTGTCTCACAATTCTATTAGGAATATAATGATTCTCTCCCTAGTTGAAATTCACACATGTAATGTAATTGATCAATACCATTGAGTACAGTGATGTTATACCGAGGAACTGACCATAGTTACCCAAATCTTGTCCTATGGTAAATGTCATTTCTTACATGTCATTCATACTCTATTTATTATAAAAATAAAATAATGTTTTTATTTAATTTTTTTTTAAACTAGCATGGAATTTTTTTTTCTAAAAATGACTATTTATGAAACACTTGATGATATATTATATGACTATAGGTGATAATACCCTATACACACCCTATGGGTGTATGATGTCTTTGTTTTTTCCAAAACAAAAAATAGATATGAATCACTCAGAGGTAGTGGGTATGTATGTCAGCAGAGATTGGGTGATAGAGGTGACATGGTGGGAGGTTGACCTACATGTCACATGGTGAAGGGTAGCTTCATTATATTTTATTTTGAGTTGTTGATGTAGAATCATGACCCTTACCTATCATTTTTTGGATTCTCATATCATATTTCCAATATGTATTCTGATGATATTTAATTCCATATTTGAATATTTACATTTCACATGGATTCATTTTCTTTCTCTTGAGGAATCATTTATTTTGTATAAGGTAGACTATTTCCAATGTATTTTATTTATTTCCAGTCACTTTTTTCCAATTTCTGGGGATTGGGAAGGCCCTTTAGGAATAGAATCTTTAGTGCCTAACTCTCATGAATTTTAGGTTAGATCCTAAATGAAACGTTATTAAAGACTGGTTTTTATTTTTATAATACTTTAGAGGATATTTTTGGGTGGATAATGGATTTTTGGGAAGTAAGGTGTATGTTGTGGTGGAATGTTTCACCAATACTCATCGTGAAGATCCTTTATACGCAAGAGGATGTCAATTTTTTTGTAATTTATAATTCCCAAATTGGGTTTCACATTTCCAATGGGCGAAGATCAAGGGTTGTAGACTGAGTATGCTATCCCTGTGTCATGTTAATCTATAATTATCATTCTATCAATAGTATAATTCATGAAAAATATTTTATAAATATTAATCATTTAATTTTCTCCCTTTAATTTGCTTCATTCATTTCATGAATCCTATAAGACCATTATTAAACCACTAAAGAAGGTTAAAGATAACTTCCCATGAGTCAATCCACCCATTGATCAGAACCTTATTATGAAATTTTGGAAGTATATTTGAGTTATAGAATATGGGTAAGGTCTCAGTCATACTCTTGATAAGGAATATTATTCACCCCCTAATAAGGGTTGGGTTAAGGATTTTTAATGTGTAAAAATCTCTCCTTATGAGGATGCAATTAATCTTAGGATATTGAAGATTTTTTTTGGAAGACCCATAATATCATCAATTTTTTAAGAGCCCCATATTCTATTAATGTGAAGTGTGACAACTTTCGATATAAAGGACCTATTTAAACAAGTTGTTAGTCCATTATTCTCTAAATTTGGAATTTTAATTTAGAGTGTAAGGATTTAAAGTTGATATCTACTTATAATTTTAACCCCAATTAATTATAATTGGATAAATATAAGGAATCTATGTTCTTACTATAGGGAAACTGGACGACCATGAGGTATATAAACTAGTTTTTATAATATTTAATTCTTTCACCTAAAATAATATGTAATGAATAAAAGAATTTTTGATTCTTTGAGATGAATCTATGACCTAATATTTAGTCCCATGTTTTATAATTGAATCTCTCGACCTATGTTGAGATTGCTGACTTTTCCATAATGATATATATTGACCAGTAATGTATTGTCAGACTAATGGGACTTGTATATATGCCTTGTTATGGTGGGAATGTCTCCCAAGAGAATAAGTGTAAGTAGAAAGAATCAATTAAGGAAAGTGGAAAACATTATTGAAATATTAAGGATCAATAGGGATGACACTGTAGGTGGTGGGTTTTTTTTCTACCACTAGTTTGGTAAGGTGGGACATAAATGGTATTCAATCCCTTTGGAACCAATGGCATGAGATTTATGCCCAATTCTAAGCCATATTTAGTGATTCTTCCATTCCATCATTCCTCCTCAGAGGGGTGTAGACTCTTCATCCCCCATGGGATCCATGTTGTAGTGAAATACCTCCCAGTCAATGGGACTCCATATTCATGGGTTTTTGGTTAGGTCCAATTCTTTATATATAACGATTCATCATAGGATCAATCTTTAGGTATGTTATAGATTATAGGCTTATTTATAAGTAATGTAGTTTCCTGTAGAAGATCAAGAACCAGTGGAATATGAGGCATAAACTACCAAAATTAGAGGCACTATTATTATTATGTCATCTATTGTGACTGATGTCTCTAATATAGGTTCATACCTCCCTTTAGTTACATTATAGTTATTTTAATTACTAAAAAACCCTACTGAGATCATTTCATATGTAATGGAGATACTCACACATACTATATGAATGAAAGATAAAGGATTTAGTTTCCCTTTATGTGTAATCACTAAGTCATAATTAGAGTTGGTTTGAGACTTTATCATCCTTCAAATATATATTTTTTATTTAATACTCATAATTTACTATATGATGAACTATGAATCACATATTGATTATTACCATGGAATACAAACTTTCACCATCCCAATGGGAGAAATCTAGTTTTCTTGGGAGAGTGGGATCCATAGTCCATTAACTTAGGTAATCCTATTCCAAAACATGTAAGTATTATCAAGCACGTGTTCTCTATTTTTTTGGGATCAAACAAGGTAGTTTTTTAGAGTGATTTACCTATTGTTCCCAGTGTAATCCATGAGTTTTTCCTGGATGATTTCTCAGAAATACCCCTTTAAAAAAAATATTTTCACTAATGACATTGTTCAAGGAACTCATAAGATATATCTTCCTTTATATCGCATGTTTCTAATCATGTTTAATGAGTCATAAAATCATGTAGACTACTTTGAAGCTAAAAGATTCTTTCTCCCTAGCATGTCCTCATGGGACTCCCTAATTGTTTTTTATTAAAAGTTGAATGGGACCCTAAATTTGTGTGTTGACTAAAAAAATGTTGATTTGATTTGAATTAAATAATAAATTCCATTTTTCTCATAATGAAAAATTCATTGATTAGTTGATGGGAGGCTCATGGTAAGAAATATTGATCATTGTTTTAGGTGTCACCATATTATTGTAAGAGAGGATTAACTTCCAATGACTACTTTTTGAACAAGCTGTTTCCATTTTTGATTGTTAATTAATTATATTTGGTTTAGATAATTCCCCAATGGTAATCATGGTAATAATGAACTAGATATTCTATCTATTAATTTAAAATATTTTAATGGTATTTTTGGAATAATTTTTTGTTTACTCAGGGTCAAAGGAGGATAATGAATGCAATTTTAGACTTTTTCTAAGAACCTTATGCAATTATCACTTCTTTTGAAAATTATCTAAGTTTAATTTTTGGATTAATGATATAATGTATCTTTGGAATGTGATTTTTGAATAGGGTATTTTTTTATACTGATAAGGTAAGGGTCATAATGTCTACTGAGGATCCCCATTTTTTTTAAATTACGAGTCTTGTGGTTGGACATTTACTTAAATGGTTTGTGAATTGTTTATCTGAAATTCCATTTCCATTGAAAATGCTGACCTAGAAAGGGGTGGTTCTCTTGAGGTGTGTAGAATATCATGAATCATTTGATGTGGTAAATAAATTATTGAATTTAGTTATATTCTAATTTTATTTGAGGTTGGTCATGGTTATATAGTTTACAATGATGCATCGATTGTAGGTATATTGTTTTTTATTTTACATTCCAATCATGAGGTGTTATATGGATCATTAAAAATATACCCACATCAAAATCAATACCTAAAATATGACCAAACTATAGTAGATATGATGCATTCACTTAAGTGTTGGTTCAAATAACTTTTTTGAGGGGTAAATTCATTTTATATTTAGATCATGCATGTTTGAGCGATATGTTCTCCCATAAAGACCCAGATCTTTAGTAGATGAGATGTATAGATTACTATAAGGTATTTTATTTAAAAATTACTATATGAAGGGAAAGTTAATGTTGGTTTCTAATGCTATAATTTTGAAGTTTCCATTTCAATATCTCAAGGAGTTCATGTATGAATGTAATTATATATGCCACTTTACTCAGATGCATTTTTATGTAAAATAAGAAGAAGGGAGTGTGTTCCTTATAAGTATTTATCTAATTATATATCTTCTTGGTCTCACTTACAAATATAAGAAGGGTATTATGAATACCCACACATTCAAGACACTCTATATGGTTGATATACCCCCATATGTTGTTCTCTATCACCAGAATGAACATTTTAATTTTAAAACCATTTTCTGGTTTCTATATCATTGAAATGGATCATGATGGAGTTTTTCAATATATCTCAAGGGTATTTTCATTATTTATACTCTAGGATTTACTGTGATACAAATCATGGGTATTGGTGGCTAGGAATGTGGTGTGATATATCATATTTGGTGTCTCGATGATATACTTTTCAATAAATTAGGGTTGAACACTATAAGTCCTTATGTTTTCATTAGAATCTCCATAAACCTACTTGGAAGAAGGATGAATTTTCCATGGTCTTTTTTATGGACCCAACAATCTAAAATTATATAATAATGAACTTGTCATGTAATATTTTTCCAATCCCCCTAATTTTATTTGGGATCCATGTATGGTTCACACTCTACCTACGAAAGAATATTTTTGGAAATAAAATATTTAATTGGAACTAATGTCTTTGGTAATTGTTGATTTAACCATGTTTTTTTCATTTAATTATTATAAATGATACCAATAATGTGGAAGATCTTAGTAATTTGTTTGTGATGGGAATTTTGAGTTTATACATTGTACCTCCCTGTATTAATTTCGATTGAGATCCAATGTTTGACTGTTAATTATATAATGTCCTCCATGATGTGATGGAGTAATAGGTAGGGTAGAGTACAACCTATAATCCAAAAATATATGAGCATATGGATCTTGCGATAAAAATGTTGTAGGATATGTTCCTTGGGTTCATCTTGAGATATGAAGAATCACGGGACACCGATGTTTCCCTAATTGAATTTACCAATAACTATATCTACATGTCTTCAATCAAGATTTATCCTTTCCAGGATCTCTATGGTCAATCATGTCTATCACATCTATTTCAAATAGATGTATATGAGACCTCTTTTGTAGGTCTGTGTTTTGTACAAGAGATGACCATCTTGTTTTATAGTACTAGTAATGTTCTTAATCCACTCATATTCATCTTAAGTATTATGTTGATCATCAACATCATACCATGGAATTCATAGTTGGGGATTGTGTGTTTTTAAAGGATTTCCACTATTAGGTCACCATTATCTAGGAATGTAATGTAATCTTTCTCCAATGTATTCTAGGACCATCAAAATTGTTGATATAATTGGGATAGATTCATATATACTTACATGGCCTCCTAAATTAAGGTTTATTCATCATTTCATTGACATTAATCTATTGAAATATTATAATATAGAACCCTTTCATATTTTTAATTGGGATAAAGTTAATTTGGATATTGACACATCTATTATTGAAAAATAAATTTTAATTATTGAATCCAAGGAGAATATGATACATGGGAAATCTATACCATTGGTCCATTTATTATAGAAACATATAAGAGACTCTTATAATAATAGGTATAGGGAATCATTTATGAAGGATAAATAGCCTCATCAATTTCTTGATCAGGCTTCGAGTTGACATTCTATGGGTGGAAGGTAATATGGGGAAAAAAATTATCAAAACTATATTTTTTATGTATGAATTTTCTCTTTATAGTCTTTCATTTTATTATTTCATTCTTGGGTTGTTTTCCATTGAGATTTTCAAACTCAAAAGAAAATTTTTTTTGTTCCATTTTCTGAACTTGGATATGAGTAACTGAACAAAATATGTGAAGTAAGTATGTAATTTTTTACGGTGAATATTTTCATTTTTGGTGAAATATTTACCTAACCATGTGGCCACACCATATAGGTACCATGGTAAAAAAATGGTGATCTTTATGGTTGGTGAACTATTTAATAATTATATAGATTAACCATGTGGTTTACATAAAATATTAAAAACCCAAAATACCCTCGTTGCCCACATTCGACTTCACCCAAAATTCCCTAGTTTCCTCATTTCCCCCATAACTATACCGAGAAGCTACTCTATCTCAAAAAATTCTTCCTACAATCCTATTTTTTGTTGATTATAAATATATTTATTCCAGTTTCTTCGGAAAAAAGTCTTATAAGTGGTTTACTATTACATTTTTGGGTTTTAAAATATTTCTTCATTGGTTTTCTATTATACCACATTCCTCTGTTATCCTAGAGTGTTCCCCATTAAAATTAAATCATGTGAGTTTTAGTTACTACGAACCCCTCTTTCTTCTATAGGGTCTCTTCCCCTTGTTTTTTATGGACTCACACCATTTCCTAGTGGTTTAACATGATTTAGTAATGTGTTATCTATATCAATAAAAAATATTTCTCAGCTAAATATATAATGAAATATTGTAGTTTTTCAGATGCATTTAAAGGTATTTTGGTAACTTATTTTATGTGTTTTCTTTATTAAACAATTTATATAATTTCTATTTAGGTTTAAATGGAATGAAGTTGGAATTGTTTTTTGACTAAATGAATTAGTAATGTAATTTAAATTTAATATGAAGGTAATATCACATGGGAACCCTTAGTACATTGGTGAGAACATTAGGACAATCACTACTAGGTATGGTCCTCCTTCCATAGCCTTTGAACTACACTACAACATTAATAAAAAAGGTAAATTTTAAATGGTTCATTTGTTTAGTGTCACTAGACTACAAGGAACATGAAGTTGCTTTCCCTATCAATATCACACACATAAGATGTGTTAGATAGATAAATAAGAGTATGATTATCCTAGTATAAGGCCCTTAAGTTATTAACCACACACAATTGTGCTTGTATTTTCTAACATTTCATTCTTCTAGTGTTTATTTTAAAATTTAAATTTATATTAATATTTATAATATTTTTAAACTAGAATAACCATTTTTTATTAACAATGACTATTAAATTAACACTCGGTGAATCTTATAAGGATAGATTTGTAAAAGCAGAACATACACACCATGGACTTATTAAGACATTTTTACATAATGAACAGGTAAAATAAAATCATTTCTTATAGTTGGTGATCACTTATGTTAATTGATCACGATCCGTAGAGGTGACACGGTGGGAGGAATCCATCACTTTACATGAATATAGTTAGATTAATTATGTTTTATTTTTAGTCTCTGTTATAGTACCCTAACTATTTTTATACACTTTTCGCTTCCCATGCCAAATATTCTAGACGTGTTATGATTATATTTTATTCCATATTTGGATATTAATTTTTCATCAGTGTTGATCTTATTTCTTTTAAGGTTTCATTTATATTTTTCGATTAATTTATTTATAAAACCATTCCCAAGGTGCATTTATAGTTCCTAGGAACTAGTTTCTAGCCTATAGGGATTTGGATTTACCATTTAAAATTTCCACAGAATTGTTTGGGTACCTACGTTTTTAAAATCCTAGGTCGGTTCATAAAATATTTTAACAAAGATGATTCATTACTATTTTCCTTTCATACTCACTAAAAAAAGGGTATCATTTATATAAAAATGAATTAATTATGGTTATTTATATTATTGATATAAAGGTTTTAGAACAGTCATTCAATAGGTTTAAATAATAAATTACACTTTAAAAATTTGTTGGAGATGTAAAAAAAACTAATGAAAAAACTAGTCTTTTCATAAATGTGGATGACTCAAGATATATGCATGAAGAAGATGAAAATTAAAAAATATATTGTGATAAATAATTTTATTTAAATTTAATTCATTCAAGATTAAAGATGTTGTTAAGATAAAAAACACATTAGTGATCATTGAAAGATGGTTAAAATAAAAAATTACTTGAAGACAACATAACACACACCATTAGTTTCTCATGTAAAATTGATGAGTGTAGATAAATCATTAAAATTGGTAGTTGGGTTATCCTATGAATGAATAATTGGATATGATTGAGACAAATAATATCTGATATTTTTTACTTAATACAATAAATAATAATTTCATTTTAATGAAAAAAGTGTATAAAAACTGCCAGAATGAGAAAGTATATGTGATAAGATATAAAGTTATGGTTGAATTAAATGGATGTTATTATTTTTAATACAATGAATTTGACATTTAATTTTATCTAGATTCTATGGTTGAATCTAGAAGGATATTTATTTCTATCATTACTCAAAGTAGCAAAAAATATGTTTCAAAATGTTATCCTTCAACAGTAGCAATCATGAAGATGAGGTTTATATTTAAAAATGCAAAGGATTAATTGTTGAAGACGATGAAAAAATGTTTTCAAGAAAATTAATGGTTGATATGGCTTAATATGGGATCCTAGATCATGGTTTTTAAATATTGAATCAATTTTTATATTTTAATATTTCATGAAATATAGAGTGAATAAAAACCATTATATTAAATATATCACATAGAAATATCTAATTTTTATCACCTATGTTAATGATTTTAATTTTTCTATAAATAAATAATTTTATATTTAATTGAAATTGTTTTTAAAATATAAATGATTGGATGGATAAAGTATTTCATAGGAAATAAAATTAATAAAGAGAAAGATTGTATCATTCTTTTTCACGGGAATATTTCCTATGAACTATTATGATGGATTGAAATAAAGCAATTGAATCTATGTGGTACTTTAATTTATTTGGAATCCAAAAAACTCAAAGGATAAGTATATAATGTATTTTTAATAAAATTATTTTATTAATATTTTTATGATTTTAGATACTTAATGTATTTGAGAATATATATTTTATGTCCTTTTTGTATTATGTTTAAGAAATAATGTAATACAAAGGAGTCTTATTTCATATTAGTAAGTATAAGTAGATCATAGAAAAAAGTAACTAAAAATAATGGATCAGCTTATAAAATTAAAGTGATTATTTATATTGTAGGATATACTGATGTGTATTTGAGTAGAAGTGTTTATGACTAGATATAAATGTTTGGTGGTGTATTTTTAATTTTAGATACTTGTAAACCATTGAATATGAAGAAGTAGAATTTTTTACATTGAGTATATTGGACCTATAATTTGTTTATCTCTATAGTAAATAATATATTTGATAAGGATGAAGACACAACTTGAGGATCTAAAATTATAAATGAAAGTACACTTTTTGGTGAGCTAAGATAATAAAATTCCAATCAATAGTTTCTTACATCTAGTTCATTATTAATGATTAATGAATAATTATTTTAACATGAAAAAGCTAGAATAAGCTGGAGTGAGGAGAAATCACCATTCAATAATATTATCAAGGCTATGTTGTGCTAGTTTTTCCCACTCTCATTGGTTATTTGAATTTTAACTTCTAAAATATGGATATTGAAATATACATAAAAAGTTATATTTTTTCCTTTAATTATTCGAGATCTGAACTATATGTGATGAATATAGTTATGGGTAGTTATTAAATGTAAAACTATAGTATTTTAGTAGACACACACACACATGTGTGTGTGTGTGATAATATTATTTCTGAATATGTGTGTGTTTGTTGTTTTTCTATGATTTTTGACATTTTTATCGAGTATATTTGTAAGGAATGAGTTTGAAACATATAAAAGTTGGGTTTATGGATGCAAATTGATGATTATAAGAGATTTTATATTACATATATAAAAAAATAATAAATGTTATTCACCATTATCATTTCCTACCCTAAGTATTCCCATGTTGGTATATAATGTCTAGGTAATGAATCATTTATAATAATGATGGTGTTTGAAATTAAAGTGAATTATGCTCATTGGTTTAAGGGGGGGGGGGGTTCTTTTAGACTTTATGGATCCTAAATTAAGATAGATATCACTGATTAAAAGTGATTAAGTTAATTCCATTTAAATCTGTGTTATCTCTAATTGACAGCACCAACATCACATTTAATACTCTGTGAAGTTTGGGGTTTTAGATATGATGGTGTTTTTTAAAGGTTTTTCATGTGATGATTGAAGTAATTAGTTATTATTTGACCATTTTATGAATTTATAAGTTTCACTAAAGTGATATTAAACCAAATACAACATGGTATTTAAAAAACACATTATGGTGGTGTATAATAATAACATTTTTTAAGAATATGAGAAAATATACTTTTTTGTTGACAATATTTTGGGGAGTAGTTCCCAAGTTGTTTTAGACTATATAGGTAATTAAACCATGTTATGTATTGATATTGTTTCCATGGTTTCATATAAATATAGTTATAGTTTTATTGAAAAACATTAGGATCTGATACCAATTTGAAGAGAAATAGGAATTCATCCTAGAGAAATAATGAAAATAAATTAAATATCAGATTAACAATATCATAGTTGATCTATCTAGGACATGATTTATCTATAATGGTTTTTATTTTTGAATATATTTGATAATTTTGATTATGGTTAATGTATAGAAAGAAAATTTTGACTAAAGATTTAATGTTTTTTAAATCATTCAAGTTAATAAATTTCATTCAATAGTGTTTGTGAAATTGAAAAAAAACAATTATATTCTATAAATTTTATCATATTTAGATAATATATATATTTATGTGATAAATGAAATTGATTTGGTCTGCTCATATAGGTACCATAAGAAAATTAATCCACCCAAACCCTAGAAATTTCTTAATCATACCTATGCTTATTGTTATGTATACATTTATTTAATGGTTAAAATTTAAATTGATTTTCATGGGTGTTGTTGCAGACGAGACATATTTTTTAATTTGAATTGAAAATTAATATATGGATATTATGTAAGAGGAAGGGGTCATGTGAAGAATTATATTAATAGATGAATAGGAGAACAATAAATTGATGAATAAAGAGGATATATACAATGATGGGGTGATCCAAATTATTCTTCAATAACATATTTAAAAAATTATTAATACTTAAAAAATTAACATTGAAGGGTATCCCTAATGTGGGTGAGGATTTTTTTGGTTTATAGTGTTTTATTGATTTTATTTTTGATTAAACCATGAAAATTATTTCTTTTTTTGATTTTCAAATAACCATAATTTATTTTGTGAAGGAACTAAAAAGGATACTAAGTAAACACTTACCATGAAAAATAAAAATCTGGAAATGGATAAATAGAATGAGAAGGCCACCCAATCTTATCCAGACCCCATTCTCTTGAGTGACTTGAAATTCAAATGTAAAAAACAAAACCAATAGATATACAACGACCTTATGCACACAATAACAACTCATACCCTTCCTTTAGTCAGTCACCATCACTCTCCTAGTCCATAGATGGTACTAACCAGTTAAAATTAAAAAACCACTAGAGATACCATAACCACAAAAAATGTAAATACACAATAAAACATATCATGAAGAAGTAACGTTAAAATGGGAAACAAAAAAAAAACAGCACGGAATGAATGATTCCATTAATTCATACCATAAAAATGTGAATCTTCAATACCAAAAATGAAAAAAAATGGGGAAAACACTATACTGGGCACACCACAACCATCATCATACCTTTATTAGAGATTAGGAAATAGAAAAATTATACCCATAAAGGGGTCCAATCAACAATGAAGGAAAAATAAAAAATATATTTAGTAGACCCACAAAATAAACACATGGAAGAATGAAACTAAAACTGATCCACTAAGGAGACAACATATAATAGCCATGAACCCTAATTGTTAAGTCAAGAAGGAACTAAAAAAAGTCACCATGAGGAAATTGAAAATAGAATAATATTTATTTGGGTTGGAAGAAATGTCTCAGACATCATGTGGGACCTTGATGATGGGATTCAATAATATTTATCCAAAGAACATATCCGATGAATTTTTTCTCCAATGAAATAAAAAATAGAAAACAAGAAGATGTGTGATGAATAGAACCCTAAACCAATAAGAAGATTAAATGGAGACTATGATACCATGGTATTAGGCAATGACTCATGAATAATATAAGGACCAAATTTTATGAAATAAATCCTTAAAATAAATTTACCACAATGTTTCATCACTTACATAGGAAAACTCTATTGTGGTGAAAAAAGGGAAGGAAAAGAGAGGGAGGGTGAACTTGATACCGAAAAATGTAATCAATATCCCCCTATAATTCACCACTTAGAAGGAAAACCATTTTATTTTCATTTTATTGTCATAAAATAAACTATATATCATGATATCAATGTGTATGTTGAAAGAAGTAATTAAATGATATTAGAGAATTTTTTTTCAGTGAATTTCAAAATCTTAGTTTTTAAAGAGGAAGATCTGAATTGATATTATTGTAATGGTTTATTAGTTCCTTAATTTTTCTTTTGTAGATATTTCTATGATTTCACTGAATTGAATTAATTAGTGTTATAAAATTTACTATTGATGATGAATTCTAGGAAGATATATTATATTTCACCAATCTAAATTAATGATGAATGATGATTTTTTTATAACTAAAAAATATTTAAATTCATTGATTCACACCATATTAATGTATTATTTCTATTGGAACTCTCAATGGTAGAGAAAATTAATTTATATTTGACTAAAATTATTCTTTCAAAGTTTCATCTATGAAACATTATCATGCATGAAATGAAAATATGATTTTGGTGATTCATATATTAATAATATTTTATTGGTCTTGAAAATAATAAATTAACCCACTTTCCGGGGAAAATTGTGATACTCCTTACTAGGTAGATTAGTAAACGTTGAGTTTTAATAGTTTCATGGATGAAACTTTGAGTTTATAGAGGTAAAATAAAGAATGAAAAATTAGCAACATGGTTTACCTAGATGATGAAATTAATCATGAAATAAAAACTTTTAGTTTAATGAGAAATATATGGTTGGGTTTAGTATCCAAGGGACTATATAACAATACCATGTATTTTTAGGAATATTAGAAAGAGATGAATACATGATTTTGTGTATTTTACTAGAGACTATGTTACCAGACCATATATCCATATTTATTTTTCAAATTTTATTTTTATAACCATTTTTTATCTTTTAAAACCCTTATTCATACCCTATATTGAATTTAAAATACTCTAGGTAACATTTAGATAAATTTTGGTGATTATGCACTATCAAACCATGTAAATCAATATAAGACCAATCTAATCGATAATGAAATAATGTTTATATATTTAAGATCTCATCAGTTTCTGGATATATCCGTCTTGATAGAACTATAATATTATGTTAATATGGAGTTATTAAATTATTATATATTGGATCATAGAAGGATGAATCATGATCTAAATACATGGTAAATGTATTTATTATACCATATTATGACCAATGATTCTAGATCTATGTTTTTATGAATATTTGGTACTCATAAACTATATTAAGTGTCTCTAATTCATTACTCAGTGTATCTTGAATCCTCATTACAAGATTATTGACATTTTAATCCTTTTTATGTGAATTGTTATTAAATATTGTTTCTAAAAATTATTTTATTAAAAATTATGGTTTTTACATTTTCAAAACCAATATTACATTTATTTCAATAAAAACCATTATATTTTATTTGAATTGATATTTATTTATAAAAATTGGGTTATATATATAATTTTTTTTTCGAATTATAGATAATGTTTTTGATGGAATGTTTTTTAAATAATTGTTTTACAAGATAAATTGGTTTTGAAAATGGATACATTTGGAAATGAGAATGGACTGGGAAATATCGAGAAATAAAATGGGTAGTTAATATTCTTGGATGAGACGTTTAATTATGTGTGATGCCAAATAATAAGGTATATTTTTTAATAAACACTCAAGTGGGTGATGATCCACAATGGGTATATACTAATATTATTTAAATAAAATTATTGGTATTTTTTATTAATTTGGACTCATGTGATTGTTATGGACATAAATGGTTTATATTATTTGTATAAATATAGTAGGGTTACATTATTTTTTAGAAAACATTACCATGATTTATTTTCATGTATTTAGTTTGATTTAATTTGATGTCTACAATTTATTTTTAAATTTGTGGAATATTACTCAATGGTATTTGTTATATGGTTGAGAAAATATATTTCATTTGAATTCATGGATATCATATCAATAAATTATACTAGTAGTCATTTATGAACCTATATTTACAAATATAAATGTGCATGTATATTTATTTTATCATTATAAAGGAAAAAAATGGATTTAAGGAACATTTGTGATTCATATTAGGGTATGATCAAGGTAGATGTGGTGCTATTCAACTATAAGTTGTAGTATGTGTTGAGCTGTCCATGGTGTGTAAAAATTGTCTATTTTAGCCGGTCATTATATGTTTTTAATATTTTTATTTATTTTCACTCACTAAATTGGTTTTATATTTTCACTAAAATGGGTTGTTTTAATGCAATAAAATTATTTTTTAATTTAATATTCCATTTTTTACATGTAGTTGGCTATTTTATATTAAGGTAATTTCATTCCCAAAGAATTTTTTTATCAATTTACACTTCCTGTCATCCACTGGAAATCAGGAAAATATCATGAGGCTATATGGTGATCCTAGTTCATATCCAATTTATTTTGGTAATAGGTTTGGTATTATTCCAAATTTTAATCCGATCACAAATTAAAAATTTAATATATTTATATTCAAATAATATTAGATATTGGGGTGGCCAAAACACAAGAGGTACCCATAAAAATATTTATCTGATCATGTTATACTAAGGATTGAATTTCTGGAGAGTCTACCAAGGATAAGTTATTAGAGGGAACCTTATAAGATGTTGATTAACTATTGAATATAGATATATAAAACCATGATGGGTCGAGATGGGTGGTATATACATATATCATGGCTGGAATGTGTATATTTGATATACATGTTCATTATATTATCGAAAAATAATTTCATTACCTGTAATTTCTATTTAATGTGATTCAAAAAGGATTATTTGGGATTGGAAAAATAATTTGGTTATAATAATTTGTGATTAATTATGTGACCTTTTAATTGTGTATAAAATTGATATATTTAATTTGAATTGAGTAATGTAGATGTGGAATCATAACTTGGGCACTGAGTTTATAAATTTGGTAATCTATGAAGATAAATTTTTTACATAGTACCTTGTTTCTGTTTGGTTGGTTTTATGTTGTTATAAAATTTTCTCTATATAGAGATCCAATTTTTAAGGAATTCGATAACAATGTCGATAGTATTTTAAAACTCTTGACTTCATTTGGGTAATAAATCTATATTTTTAGAATTGAGAAAGAAAATGAGTTACCTATGGATGTGTATAGATAATATGAGTTCTAGAGGTAAAATTATTTATTCATTAGGGATAAGTTTTGAATATAAATAACCTATGATTAGTTTCAGGGGATTAGTGAAATCTTCTGGTTTATTTGTTCTATGATAGATCGATGGATGAATTAATTTCATATATTTTAGAGGGAGAAACTCATAAGTGTTTACAGATAAATATGGAAGTAAGGACTTATGAGTTTCATATATAGATAAAATTAAAAAATATTTACAGTTTTTAGTTTTATTAAAATATGATGATTTTTAGAAGGATTTATAGTCCATAGAATTATAATAGTGAAATAATATGGTTCTAAATTATTATTATAATTTCATGAAGATAATTAATTTTATTCAAGATTAGATCACTAATGAACATATAAATATATGGAGGTATGAGATGAATCATCAACTAAATATTATATTAATTTTTTTCTTTACTAACCCATGTATGTGTTGGTTCTTAACAAGGATTTTATGGTAGAAGATATAACAGATAGAAAAGATATGTATACTTTAAATCCTTTACTTTAGGGAGTATAATATAACATCATTAGGTAGAAAATGAGATGCGATGAATTTTTTTTGAGGGTGGGGGGAGTTAGAAGAAATTAGTGAGGTCATGTTCATATCAGGGGAGGAGACATCTTTGGTGTTACAAATTTGGTATCCCATCAAACTATAAGAGAGAGTACCCTAATGAAAATTTGAAATATAATTAGCATTGGAATATTAGGAATATGATGCATTTTTTTAGTTAATTATTTCAAAAATATATTTTTTGAGGTACTAATTAGGTACAAGGCTTGTAGATAAAGATCTCACTTTTCATGTTAGTTGATTTTATTGAAAATTGTGATCATATGTTTTTAATGGTTTTCAATGAGTTAGAAATTATTCATTGATGTCAATATATTGAAGTGGTTTTAAAGAAGAATTTTCTTGGAATTATTGTTTAAGTATCCTCGACTACTAATGAATAAGCTGGATCTTTTATGATTGGATTAAGAAGGGAAGAAGTTCTGAAATCTTATTATCTTCAAAATAGATAAATGGTGTTCTTTACTATAGTAGAGTGGGAGATTACTAATTAAAGGTGATTTTTTTCTTTGAAGATAATTATTTTACTTATAATGATTTGTTAAAAAATATTAATGTCTCTAATATGTGAATTGATGGTTGGAGCAGAACATTTCATTATAACTTAATGAATATGAATAGAAAATATGATGGAATATTCTAATAGAATGATGTGATCAGACTGAAGTGATCAGAAAATGTCCAATGGAGAGAGTCGATCAAACTATGGTGATCACCAAGAGGATGAATGACAATTTTTTGTAAAAATTAATTCTACATTGGAGAAATATCTCCAAATATAACATTTTTTGATTCTTTCTTATGTGTTCCTCATTGAATAAAAATCACAAACCCTTGTTTCAATAACTCAAGATGAATATTGTGTTAGAAATATACTCTATGAAAGGGTGAAAATAAGGAAATGAATTGTTTTTATTTCAAGTACAAAATATCATGATAATTCTAAATAATTCATGATCCTAGATAATGATGGTTGAAGGAAGAAGTTAGTAGAACATGGTTCACTAGTGGACCCCAACCGAAGTGAAGAGTTATGGAAGTTGTGCAGAAAGATGAGCTACATGAGGTTTATCAGATGAACTTGTACAAATATCGTGAGGAAAATTGAATAATTTTAAGTTAATGGATGATGTAAATTTATTGAAATAAATCTTTTATTATAGATTAAAAACGTACTTAATTATTGGAAATAATTTTCCTAAACACTTCAATAATTATAAAAAACATGTGATGATCATCAGATAGATGTTTTCATGTGATGAAATCAAAGATAAGTTTCCTATAGAAGGAATTTGACCATGGGTTTTGAGTGAAATAATCAAAAAAAGGATTATAAGAAGTATAATAATTTTGAAATTTTTGAATTATTTGGTTTCATACATTAGTCTCTATATGATTCCAATAGATTGAGGTCCCTAAGTGAAATTCATTGGACATGTGTTTATGAGTAATAGAATGGGACATTATCTTTGACAGATTTCATCCGACAGAATTTTATGATGACATCACTTATAGTATTACAAAGTCATCAGATATAGTTACTCAAAGATATTTGGGCAAAGTTAACATTAAAATATTCATGTAATAACAATTAGGAGGATTACAATATGGAAGAGTCCCCAAGAAGTTGTAATGAATGATGTTTTTAATGTAATTTAAAAAGTGTTTTTAAATTTAATAATTTTTTTTATGTTGAGTTGGATGATCAATTCCTTGATAATAAGGATGAAAAAATCATTATTCTATATGAAATTTCAGAATTATTAAAGAAGAAAATTATTTCTATGTTTTATGGAAGTATTTATAAATATTATTGATACCGATATTTAATGTTGTTTAATGAAGAAAATTGATTCCATGTTTTCATTAAGTATTTACCAATAATATTTAATAGTATATTTTTATAATTTTTGAGGAAGTCAAAAAATGTAATGATTCTCAGTGGGAAAATAAATGTCTTATTTTGGACATGGAATTTGGATTTCATGAACCTCTTTATGTTTTCATAGAAAATATGCCTATATAAAGGGGACCCGATGTATTGATGAAAGGATTCTCATGTTTCTGATTGATCTAGAAGAAAAGCCATGATTATATGTTTTTCTTAGTGGTTTCATCCATGAATACTAAGAGTAATTATCTGTTTGGTCCAGATATTAAATGGAGATGAATGAATGGAATTTAATCACAAAAAGAGAAATAGTGTACCAGAAGAAGAATAATTACAAGATAGATAAATAGTTTATAGAATGTAAAAGAAGGGATGTGAAGAAAATGTATCAAAGAGATAGTTATCAATCATAGAACTACCTAATGACTAGAACCAAATAAAAAAGAATAGAAAGAAAGAAGAAGGGAAATTATTCTACTGAAAATCCATGTACACTTCTGTTAGATGAAATAAGAAAGAAGAAGAAGATTTACTTGTATGATATTGTGCAAGTATGATAAGGGGATGGAGAACACATTTTCCCCATTCATCATAAGTCACATAAGAGAATTAATTCATTGAAATTTTAATGTAACTGATGAACATGAAGTCTATCCTCATAGAAATAATAAATTAATAATATGGAAATATAGTTGGATGAGGTCATCACTAGTCCTAAGAAGAATCTTATTTTACTATCTGCCCCACTAAAATATAGGTAAAAACAAGTAGGTGGAGGGTATTTGGAAAAACCTTAGTAATTGGGTTCCACATTAGAGTGGATAATTTATATACTATTCTAAACAATACATTGAAAGGACTAACTACTCTTATTGAGTTGTGAATTTTTTTAAAAAAAATAATTCCTTGTCCTTTACATTCATTCATATACTTTCATATGATGAAAAATGGAAAATGGAATTGAAATCCTAATAGGACTAATAGTTAAATAGGTAAATATAATTGATTGGATTAAAATGTCCCAAACACTTACTCACCCCCTCTCATTGTTTATCATTTCCCAAAGTGGTCAAAAAAAGTGGTATCAAAGTGAACATTCACCTCTAAAAGATTATTTACATTGATGATATTATTTATTAGTATTTGAGTTTTTATAATATTTACAATGACGTGAGATTTTGGTTATGAATCATTTATATCATTGTTGAATTGTATTCCTACCAAGAACACGAAGAAGATGAGAAAGAATGTGAAAATAAATATAAATAAGGTGTCCATCTTAAACCAAGAGGAATAAAGAGGTTTTGTATCTCTATAAAATGATAACAAAGAACGTATATGTGGACTAGAAAGTTAAGAATATATAGTTCAAATGATCATCATTTTAAAATAAAACATTCCTACCTCAACTGAATCTGGGAAGTTAAGGCATTATGAGTTAAGTAAAAACTCTTGTACAAACAATACACATGAAGAATAACCTATAATAAGTGGTGATAATTATCTATCTACATCTTCTCAAGATATTTTAGTTAATAGATTAATATATTTTCTGAATTTCATTCCTATAGAAATGATCTACCTATTTTAGGGATTTATTGATAGTGTGTAGAATGAAATCACCTAGCTAGAATAAAAAATTTATTTAACGGGGAAGGATTATTAGGAAATGTTTCTATAATTCAGAAACCTCTATATGTAGATTGGAAAATTTGGGAAATTAAAAGTTTATCTTAAAATAATTTCATTAAAATTTGAATGTATTTTAATAAAATAAGTTGAATAAAAATATAGAGTCAAGAGGTATCTTCAAGAGATGATCCATTAATTTGAAGAAAATTTGAAAATAACATTATTGTTAGGGATTTGAAATTGGAAGAGAAATCCAAAAATATGAAGGAAGAAGAATAATTTTTAGAAAACAAATATAAGGCTCATAATAAAGATATTTAATTAAATAATATGTATTATGAAGAGAATGTGGTTTTTATTGAAAATTAGATGAACACCCTCAATAAGTGATATCATTATTTGGGGGTAAATATTGATAATATAGATAAGAGACATATTTTGTATAAAAAAATGAAAAATATCTTTATAGAAATCAAAAATCAATATATTATTCTAATGATAATATATATCTAACATGCGAAAAAAATAACATGACATAATTTACTATTCTATTTGATGTAGTTGTGAAGAAAGATATACCATCAATAAAATCTTTTAATGTTTTATCTAAATCTATTTTTTTGGAAAGTGTAGGATTAGAAATTAAATCTATAAAATTATAGATAACAAAAAATGAAAATATGTCTACCACCATGTCCATAGTGGATGGAAAGAGAAATGTGGAAGATGGATCCCAATAAATATTTATAATAATTATGATGAAAACCCCAAAAGAATCATTCTTATGGATCACATGTGATAGATATAATAAGAGTAAGGTTTTTAGGTCAATTTTGGTTCTGAAATATATTAAATTGCATTGAATATAATATCTATAAAATCCCTAAAATGTAAAATCACAATGAAATTCCATGCCAATGGGGCTCAATCTAATGATGAAGTTGTATCATCCAGAGATTTGAAAAAATAAATATTATTTAAAAAGATTTAGAAAGAATTAAAATATATTTTATGTATGAAATAATAGTCTTCACAAGGCTAGTGTATTCTCATCTAGAAATTTATAAAAATTAGACGTGAAAAGAAAACAATTGATGTTGGTGTAGAAACAAGAAGAAAACTTAGTAAGGGGATTAATAGTGTAAAAATATATATAATATTATGATATTCAGATAGATATGTGATAATTCCTTTTATTCCAAATCCAAGAGTTTAATAAGTGTTCATAAATTTCAAGATATAAAAAAATTATAGTCCATTGATGAATTATTTTAGATAATCCAAAATTATCCCCAATGTATTGATTGATATTTTCATAATATTTTTAGAGGATTTGGAGTGAGAATGAAAAATGTTAGAGGATCAAGAAAAGGACAATGAAAAAAAGGAAAAGAATGTATTCCAAATGAAGAATATGCACTTTATAAGAGGATATTAAAAAAATAGAATAATTAAGTTTAGAATGTTCTATGTGAGAGATGTATAGAAGATGGGACAATGCTAATGAATCTCTTACTATTATAGGAGAATAATAAATGAACATTAATATAATTAAAATTATTGATCTTAAAATTATATTTAGGTGAAAAGTTATCCACACAATGTTGAAGAAGAAGTGATATGATCCACATTGTCTTTGTTATAATTGATGTGCATATGTGAAAGCATAAAGATTAGGGTAAATAGAGAAACATTGTTTTTAAAATAATCTCAACAGTGTTGTTCATATTATTAATCAAGGATGATCTACCCAATTCTAGTAATCATTATGTTTTTTATTTGTTATTCTAATATAAGTAATTTAAGGTGAATAATAATCTCAGCAGGAGAAACAGAGATAGTGTATGAACTATCAATGTTTGAAAAAAATATTTAAATAAATTTCCCCCCTAATTTTTTTCTAAGTTTGTACACATTGATATTATTATAATATGTCCATACTTGATGATTTTGAATTGTTTGTTATCAACACATGATATCAAAGTTATGAACATCCAATATTGTTTTGATCTTAAATTTGAAATTAAACATAATTATATTGAAGAAGATAATCCTTTGAGAAGAATTCAAAATTATTTGTTTTATAAAACCACATAAGGAAGATCATTTGTTTTTTATATTATCCAAATTATGTTCCTAATTCATATATATAGAATAAATTCATCATTAAAAATTTCATGACAAATCTCACCTTAAGGGGGACACAAGTATAGTATGATGAAAAATTTCCATAATTTTAATTTCATATAAATTTTATTATTCTAGAATATGCTTGAAGTGTCATTAAAAAAGGTATATATTTTATAATATTTCGTAATATCTCATCCCTATTTACAAAAAAATGATCTTAACATAATGGGGGATAAGTTTAATCCAATATAGTCTTAAGAAAAGTAGAAGAATGAATGTGTAAAATTATGCTTATACTATTGTCTGTACATGAATTATTTTATCCTATTTGATGATGTAGGTGTATGAGATTCAAATTGATTTATTCTATAATTTTTATATATTATAATTAGTAATATAAGTCTAGAAAACACATGGATAAATAATTAAGACATGGTTCTAGGTTCCTATTACACGTGGTATCAAGACCAGTTAGTAAAGGAAATATTTGTTTCCTAAATAAAATTCTATTTTTTCTACACTGATCATGGATCACATAGACATAGAGTGAAATTTATGATATAACATTGCTTAACAATGAAATAATACCATTGTTTAAAGTACATTGTATTTCTAATTTATAGGGGGAAGATAAATGATTTTTTGTTTAGAAAGGGAAAGAATAGATGTAATTATTCACATATTAAAATATTAATTATAATTGTTTATTTGAAGGCATTAAGAAAACAAAAATGGGGTGATTAAAAATCTCACATTATGTGTGAGTAATATTTGTTATAAATGGTTGTCATTAGATTTCAATTGTTTTTAACGAATCAAATTGATTTCATTGATGTAAATATGTTTAAGAGGTTTTAAAGTATATTTTTCTGGGATGTATCGTTGAAGTATCCAACCCTATTATTAGAGATGATATTTATAAGATGATTGGATAAAGAATTGAAAAAGTAATCAAGTCTTGCTATATAAAAACTGATAAATTGAGTTATTTCCTTTAGTAAATTAAGGGATTAAAATATGAAGGTTAAATTATTTTGAATACTTTTAGTTTACTTTTAATGATTGGTGTGGTGATATTAATGTATCAATAATGTGTCATAATAATTAGAGAAAAAAATTTATTTTGACGTAATGATGTTCAATCAACAATGTTACTAAAGAGTCCAACAGACTAGAGTGATCTTACCAAAGTGATCAGACAAAGTTGATTAAACTACTATGATTAGAGGGAAGATATAACCTAACGGTAGTGAAAAACGATTCACGGATCCATCAGATAAATAACATTGGAAACGATATCAGTAAAGGATTTATGAGGTGTTACACATTGATTATGTACTACAATGTCTTGTGTTAATGATTCTATACGAGTATTGAAGGTAAAAAATACTCTTTGAAATAATGATAAAATAGATGGTGAATTTCTATTATTTAGAGGATAAAATACAATGATTATTATAAGGAATTCGTGATACATGATAATGTTGGTCAAGATAATAACTTGGTGCAATAATGGTTCACAAAAGAAAGAGAGGTGCTATCAAGGTCATATCAGATGAAGAGCTGTATGAATTTTATTTGGATGACTTGTATAGTGGTGAATATCTTATGTGAAGAAGCTATGGTAAATAAAAAAATAATTTTTATTGGAATGATGTTTCCAGCATAGAAAAAAATTATTATTAATAATAAGATAGTTTTTTATTAATAAAATGAATAGATCGTGGAAAAGTGTGATGAATATCTTACATAGGTTTTTAAATGAATGAATCAGACATTGGTTTCAAAGTGAAGGAATCTGAGATAGGATTTAATGTGAAGTACTCAAAAAATGGGTATCATAAAAATGAAATAGAACATAATTTTTTAAATTTAGTTGTATCAGAATAAAGTCTTCATATATATACATCAGAAAGAGGTCTCCAGGTGATGTTTATTAGACATATGTTTATGAGAAAATGTATCAGAAAAAATCCTTCAAGTGATGGAATCTGATAGAATGTAATGATGACTTCATGAATCTTATTACAAGTAATCATATGGATTTACTCAATGGTATCCACATAGAGGGAACATATAAGGCATATCAGATAGCATATTACAAAGAATACTGGATGAAGGAGTTCCAATGATGTTGTGATAGATTAGGGTATTGAATGTCAATTAATTTTTTCAAGAATTAAACAAAATGTGACGATTTTGAGTTGGCTATTCAATTATATAATAATCATTAAAGAATAATTTGTGATTTTATCCTATATTTAAAAAGGTTTTAAATAGAATGTTGATATTGAGTTATAACTAAATCTTTATGACGATTATTGATATATTCTATAAAATGAATTATTTGTGATGGGATATTTACGATGGGATCCTATCTCAAATAGCTAGTGAAAAAACATCATAAAATATATTTTTTGTGATTTTATTTCACATAAAAACTATTTAAAATGTATTAAATACCCATTTCAAATAGTTCTTGGCCAATTATATTTATGTGAGAATTTGCGATGGAGTAGGTACTCTATTATAAATAATTATTTATGATGGTAAAAAATTCTTCCTCCAATATTTTTTTTAAAAAAAATTAGAAATAAAAAATTAAAAACCATTAAAATAATTAAAAAACTAAATATATAAAATCATATACATTTTAATTAATAATAATATTAAAAATAATATGTTCATTTAAATATTATCATAATTGATGTGTCAGAAAAATACATAAATCACCATGGGGTCATCCGAAGGTGGAGGTGGAGGGAAGTCTATACCTATACACTATGACAATTGTCACATATACTCCATCATTTTCACACACTAATACTCCTACCATTGGAGCTACTCCTATTGCGGCTACTAATGGTGTCGATAAATCACTTTCTACCCCATATTAAGGCTCTCTATTACAAAATTTTGAGCTCACATATTTTCCCCATACACTCTATAAATTGTGTTGAATCCCTATGATCTCCCATCGATCTGGACGACGACCAAAAAATTGTACCATAATAATTACAATGAATTAATCAATAAATATTACCATCAATTCATCCTTTATTGATAGCATATTGAGTTACCTTTATCCATGTTTCATCATCAAATCATAGAGAACTACTGTCATGAACCTCAGCCTTGGCCTGAATCTCATCATGTATCTGAGATGTAACATCCTTAGATGACTCCATCAAATGAAATTTAAAATTAAAATAATTAAAATATTATTATCAATTAATTTTAAAACTCAATAAAACTATACTGACTAGAATATGATGTTGTCGATCACCAGCAATCACTCTAGTGGCATGATCATTGAATGTCCTCTTATAAAAATAAAACTCTACAATACCAGGATTCCTAACTATCTATTTGAATATAAAGTAAACAGTTTTCATTTAAAGAATTTATAAATTTTTTTAAAAAAATTATTTACTATACAGCCTCGATGAGTACCGAATATAGGACTACTGGCTCTATGTGTGACATACTGCCCCCATGATTCTACTGGTCTGATGATGATCTCCTCTAAATCCTTTCTACTATACTATATGAGAACAATCCATCCCAAACCTAAGATGACATGTAATCTGGTTGATAGAAATAGAAATACTAAAAAAATGCTTTAGCTTTATTTATGTATATCTTCCTCAGATTGTTTAAAAATTGAATACAACATTCACAAATAGATATCTCCTAAGACTCCTAGGTATTGGAATTCATGAAATCATCAATGGGAGACCATAAAACCAATAAATAATTAATAATATAGAGTTAAAAATTAAATTAATTCAAAAATAAAAATTATTTATTTATTTATTATATAACAATTAAACGGGCACTACTAAACATCGATGGGAATTTGATTTTATTTTAGAAATTATTTATAAAAATAATTTCATATAATATAAATAACCTATCCAATATATGGGAAAATATATTGGAAAATAGAAAAAATAATTAAAAAATTACTACATAAATATATTTATAAAAATTAACTAAAATACATAATCGAACATACCTCCACCTAGGTGGATCAAAATAAAGATATAGATGTCACCCAATAATTGGGTTTGGAATCATCAATATCATAATACTGGGACCCTTCTAAGTAAATGATGAACTGACATCAATCAAAGTGTTTGATGAAAAGGATTTAGGCTTGTCACTAGGAAGCATAACGTCATTGATGCTATAAAAAGTATCATCTAAATCATCACCAGTCATCTGAAACACAAAAAGAATATTGTCATTATATAATTGAAAATATGTAATATGTATATATATATATTAATTATGACTATAAACAACATGTAATTTCATTATTCATCATCTTCCCCCTCATCTTCATATGCCATGGTTTCAATAACTTCATCTTCCTCCTCAATATCATCAATTTCCTCAAGAGCTTCAGCATCATCATCTATTGTTATCTCAAATTCATTTGTTACACTACCAACATCATCATAAACATCATATCATAACAATGGCATGTCATCATCAATATTATTGTATCTTTATGAAAAATATATATTTGGATCTGTCTCTTAATTTTTTTTGAATTCCATGCACTTTAGCCAAGCATCATTCAGTTTACATAAACTAATTTTCATGAGTTTTTATTTTTATAATTCTCCACCATTAAATTAAATTTCTTTAATAACATAATAATATTGATAATAATTTTTTTATAGTTGATGATTCAACATAAATCGTATATTAACTACAAGAATTATTTTTGGTTTATTGAAAATAATTCCACGTAATGGATGTCTAAAAATTCCTCTATTAGTCTCAAAATAATGGAATTTATCATCATTGTATAATTCTATTCCAAATAAAAAAATCAATTATTTCATCCAATATTCCATAAAATCTATCTTCACTTTCTATATGATGTTATCCCTTCACCAAAACACTGCCATTAATTATTCTTTTGATTAACAATATTCATGTTTATGAAATCAAAAATCATTAATCACATATGCATCATATTATTTTTAAATTTTGGATAGTGGGATAATCACTACACACAATTGATTATAAATTTTATTATAATGTTGGGATGCCTGAAAAATTGAAAATAATTATCAATAAAAATAATAAATTTAATTTATATGTTTAGCCATAAAAAATTTACTTTACCAATTTTAAACCAGCATAAAAATTTTATATTGCTGACGCTCTTTAGGAGAATATGAGGAAGTTTGTGGAAAATGTTTATTAATACGATCATCATTCAATCAAAAAATAAAATAATTTTAATTTAATTAAAAAAATATAATGAATAGGTGAAAGTATATCTCATTGTATAAATCATTTCATTTCATAATATATAAGATAAACATATGTATGATCCCAATGATTTTCATCATTATAATCCATCGCTTATTAACTCCACCAAATCCATGTTTTGGAAGATTAATAACTGATAATTAATTATTCATTACATCATTAAAATTTCCCATATCATTACCCATTAATTTATGTTTTCAAGGATATTCAAATCAGAAATAATTGGAGCATAAAAAATAAATTTCCTCTTTAAAATGATATTTTTCAATTGGCTATTAAATTGATTAATTTTTATATACCATTTTTGTCAATATCTATATGCATCCCTCTTATGGGTAAATCTATCAGAACTGTACAGACCATCTAATATTTTCATCATATGGAAAATGAAATACAAAATTCTCCATTAAATCTACGAAATACAGAAGAAAATATATCTCTAGTTTACCAAAAATTAAAAAAACATCTTCCTGTAGTATAATTAGTGCATCACAGTTTTCTATCCCCACAAAAATTCATCCGAAAAAATATGATATTTTTTAGCACATCCCAAATCTAGAAATTTAAGAACATTAAATCTAATTAGTATAATTATTTCCATTATAACATGACAACCATGAATATTTAATCTGGAAATATAACAATTTCTAACACATCATTCTAAATTTAAAACATAACCATCGAGCAACCTCGAATTTTCAATTAAATGAAAAAATAAAAAACTAGTTTTTTGAAGACAATATAATCTGATTTTGGATTCATTATGTTCTATGATCTATCATTTTCAAACAACTCAAGTACAAGTCAGTAAAAAATTTGGGCAAGATATAATAACGCCTTTACACTATCAATGGTCTTACATGTTGTGTACAAAGATATATAAAATATATGAAAAAAATAGTTCTTCTCAGAACATAAGAAATATGACATATTACAGACAAAAAAATAAGGCAAATATAGAAGATGTAGGAAAATACCTTATTTTATCCAATTATGATCTTTCCCAAAGAAATCTGTTTTTAATGGTATATAGTCGATGAAAATGTAATGGTTGGTAATTAAGAGATAATAAATTTTAAATCAATTCTTTAGATCATTGCTAGAGGAACACCTATTTCAATTGTACCTTTTTTGAAATTATTTCTATTCCTTCAAAATGGATTATCAGTTGGAATAAATCTATGATGATTATAGAAATATTTCTCTTCCATTGGTGAGAATAAATACTATGACATCATTAATAAGGTAAAAACATGATTTTAGACGATCTTTACTCCAACCAGATGACATTTAATATGTTGGGATGCCACTAATATTCCATATTAATGCATATTTCATTAGAAAATTTAGTTTTTCATCAACATAATCACTACTGACACCATTAATCTATAATAAATTTAACACATAAATCAATATCTTCAAATAAACACCAATATTATTTTTTGTATTTCTTGGAATTAATAATTTCAATAAGATATATTGTTCATTCATAAACATCCATGTAGGAATGTTGTACCAAGTTATAAATATGGGCCAACAATAATATTGACTTTTATAAGAACCAAATGGATAGAAACCATTAGTAGAAAGATCCAATCTCACATTATGGGATTCTAAAGAAAAAGACAGTTAAAACCAGTAAAAAATAAATGAATCACATTAACAATATGATTTAATCTTTCACCAGTTGAAATATTGGATTTCTGAAATGAAATAAATCACACTATGTTTTGACACATAAATAAATACTGCAATCTGGGTGTAAGAGGGAAATACCTCAGCTTTCTAATGGGATCCAATCCATACCTCCCATGTTGAGACTCTTTATTCATCGATCAACCACATTTAGGGGAACTAATTAACATTTCAACTTCTCCATAATATAAAATGAAATAATTTGAATAGGTATAAATCTTTTGATAAACAATACCCAAATTGCAGAACATCAAATTTATCACACAAAAATTTTTAGGCAACACATTTCGTTTGGCTTATAGTGATTTAACCAATGAGAATATTTAATCAAAATAGCTATTTAAAATTCCATTATCTGATTTAATATCAAAAAACATTACAACCTATTCTTTATTTTTTATCATCTGACTAGGATAAAATATATTAGTAATAGACATGAACAACTTATAAAATCAAGATGGTTTTAAATATGGATTTAAATCATCATTCTGATATTTTTTTTGTTAAAAGACAGCCCGACTATCATATGTATTAATGTTTTAATGCATGATTTATACAGAATTAAATTATTAGTATCTTATCCAGAACTATGTTCGCCATGTTGATAATAAAAAACCCAATCTTTCCAAAAAAAATTCAATAGATGACCTGAAAATATCAACAAACTGATCAATATATACATGATTTATATAAGTGTTTTTTGATTTCAACAATGATTTATCCAATCCTGATCTTGTAATACTTTTTTTTCTATTTTCTTGATTAATATTTT
This sequence comes from Viscum album, assembly GCA_963277665.1. Taxonomy (NCBI): domain Eukaryota; kingdom Viridiplantae; phylum Streptophyta; class Magnoliopsida; order Santalales; family Viscaceae; genus Viscum; species Viscum album. The sequence continues at coordinate 17,447,452 of OY728159.1, read as the reverse complement.
TATTAAAATATGAAAAATGAAAATATTTATTATAATTAATCAAATAGAAGGAAAATATAATTTAAGAAAAATAAAAAATCAGTGAAATAAATATTTCGTGTAAATATTACCAAATTTCGATAATTAGTTTAAAATTTATATGATTATAATAAATTTTTAAAAACTAAAAAATTAAATTATTGTAGAAAGGTTTCATACTAATTTTGGACAATTATATTTGATTTTTATAAATTTCTGCCTATTCTTTTTAATTACCTTTAATTACCAAGAATTTGAGTACAGGATAAGGGAAGCTTGGAGTAATGGGTATAAAGGTGATAATGGAGGGAAATAATTCTGGCACCCTAGGGTTCTGACCAATAAGATGAGAGTAAATCAGGGGTATTCTTCTGAGTGATAAAAGAATAAGCAGATGTCTGAGATAACAATGACATGTTATGTGATTGTTTACATTATTTGGTTAAACCTCTCAATGTAAGAAAGCAATGTTTTGTCCATAAATATATTTTAAAATCATGCTTATCAGTAAAAAACAATATTATCATGAAGATAGACTGAACCAAAAAAGGGGAAACATCAGTAAGCATGTCATTGTTATCTCTAACATCTGATCTAACTTCCATCACTTGCAGGTTTACCAATGATGAACTCTCCTCCAAATAGTTTGAACTTAGGGGCACATTAATTATTTCACTCTGTCATCATCTTCACCCCTATGATTCTTACTTCACTCATAACCCTATGTTGGTTAATATTTTTGAATTATTACTAATTATGTGTAAATATGGTTAATTATGGATTATTTTTACTAATTTTGTGTAATTATGGGTAATTAGGGGTAATTATGGGTAATTAGGGATAATTAGTCACAATTATGGGTAATTATAGTTAATTATGGCTAATTATCACAAATTATGGCTAATATTTTCTAACTATGTCCAATTATAGATAATTATTGCTACTTATTACTAATTATATAAAATTATCATTGATTAGTTCTACTTAATTCTTATTATTTAAAATTATTCCAAATTATTGTTAATGTTTTGAAAATTATTATAAATTACAGTTAATTAAAACAATATATTTCTAATTAATACTATTTATTTCTAATTCATATTGTTTATTGATAATTAATACAAATAGTTTATAATTAATACTAATTATTTCTAACTTAAAATATTATTTTCTAATTAATAATAGTTATTTTTAATTAATATTATTTATTCTTATTTAATACTATTTATTCCTGATTAACACTAATTATTCTTAATTAGTACTAATTATTGTTAATTATTAATATTTATTGTTCATTAATACTAATTATTTTTAATTATTACTGATTACTATTAAATAATTTTAATTACTAATAATTACCATTAATTCCTAATAAGCACTATTAAATTTGTAGTAATTTTTTCTAATTATTCCAAATTATTTCTAATTATTTCTAATTATTTTTAATTATTTTTAATTATTTTTAATTAGTGTTAATTAATACTAATTATTTTTATTTAATGGTAATTATTGTTAATTAAAACAAATTATTTTTAATTAATATTAACTTTTTGTAAGTATTACATACTATTTACAATTATTGTTAATTATTACAAATTTATGCTAATTACATGGAAATTTTACAAAATTCCCTTAATATTTTTACCAATTTTTCTTAATTATTAGTTATTATTGTTAACTAATACATATTATTGTCAATTAATATCGATTAGTAATATATTGTAATTATTACAACTATTATTTAGTAATTACTGCCTAATTTTAATATTTACCTCATATCATTAACTATTAATCGTTAATTATCTAAAATTTTTACTAAATTATACGAATTCTTACTAATTAATATTAGTTTTATACTAATTATTGTTAATTTTTACTAATTACTACTACTTATTACTAATAAATAATAAATTTTAATAATTGCTACTAGTATTTTTGATACCTATAATTTTTTCTAAGTGGGAATTTTTTTTCCCACTACTGAAAATGTTTTGTAATTTTCACTAATTTTTACTAATTGCGATTATTTTTTATTAAATACCAATTAATTTTACTTAATACAAATAATTTTTTTTAATTACGAATAATTTTTACGAAATATTGTTAATTTTTACTAAATATGGTTAGTTTCACTAATTGTGATAAATTTTTATAAATTATTTTTATCATCACTAATTATTTATCAATTATCTATACCTAATATCAATTAAAACTAATTATTTCTAATTAAATTTAATTATTTTCAATCAATTCTTATAATTACTGATATGTAATAAAATAAATAAATTAAAAGGATTAAAATAAATTCCATAAAATGATTCTTTATAATATTTAACAACGTGGTTTACAACTAAAATTGATAGATCATTGAAAAAAAATCTGTAGAATGAAACTTGAGAGAATAAATGGAGTAGATGACATGTGGTGGTGTTGAAACATTTAGCAATTTTTTTTACATAGAGGTTTTATTAGTTGCAGTGGGTTCCATCCGAAATGGTTCCCACAAAAAATAATCTTGTCGGTGATATCAAATCATTTTTGATGGGACGCATCATAAATGTTTTTATGCCTACTTATTATTTGTGATAAGTCCCTTCGTAATTAGTTGTGGAGATATAAAAAGAATTTGGAGACCATTTTCATTACAATGAGTGGAAACGTTGTAAAAACAATTGGGATGGGTTCCATCAAAAATGTTTCTCTAGTTGTATATTTGTTATGAAGGGGATCACATTCCCATCGCAAATAGTGTTCAATCAGTATGGCACACACTCATTCCAAGAAACTTGATACGGTTAATATGTTCCCATTGAGAATAACATAAAAGAAATAGTTATTTATGGTGATACAATTTACCTATTGCAAATAAGTCCATCGATTGGGTTATTTGTGATAGGATAAAAACTTGTTGCAAATAATTCATCATAAATGATCACTTTTTTCAAAGTGGAATCTTATATTTTATGAGGATTGATGATTTATGTTGAAATTTTTCATTGATGAATTCTTTATAAGGATTAATGAATCCTATATTTTAGGAATTTTGATGTTAGTTGGAATATTGAATGATATCGAGTGGCATATTAAATGTTTTAGTGGGTACTTCTAATTTAAAATTAATGCCCCCCTGTGTGTTCAGAGAAACTATTCCAATATAAAGGTTAAATGGTGCATGAAGGAAGTTATGCTTGGTTTAGTGCTTGATCTTGAAGAGAAGGTATTAGCCTTAGTTTAGTTTGGAGGTTCCCTCCATAATGATTATGATTAATTCTCATTGTGGTTGATGTATCGAGTGGTGAAAAATGAATGAAGGAGAATCACAAAAAGTATCAATAGTGTACCAGATGGAGTAGAAATAGCGGATTGAGAAATGATGTACCAGATGGAGATAAAATTATATGATGAAAATGTATTAGATTAAAAAGTATCAAATAGGGCACTACCATATAAATAATATTGGATGATGATGATGAATAATAGAAACAAAAAAGGTATATGGTTCTAGTGAAATTCATAGTGAACTGAAGTAAGAAGTTAATATAAATAAGAAGGAGATTTGTATGATGTTGTTAATGCAAAGAAGAAAAAGATCAAAGTAGTATTATGATATTCATTAGAAGTCGGATTTGTGAATGAATATATTTGTGTTTCAATTTAACTGAAGCTGTTGAAGATTGTTTACATTGTAAGTGTAGATAAACAATAAGGATATGAGGTTGGATGATGTCCTCATTATTATAAAGTAGAAGGATCTTCACATATGCACATGTCTAAAGTGATAAGAACCATAATTGGGAAAAGTCACTTTTTATGTTAAAAAATTGATACCAGTTATCTAATTATAGTCTAGCATATTTTTATTGTTCATCATCATACATGGAAAGGACTAGATACTATATCAAAGCAGTGATCCTTTTAAAAACATTATATTCCACAATTTACATTCTTTCATATACTTTCACATGATAATGAATATAGAGTATAAGAATCTATAGCCTAATATTTCTAATAGGTAAAGGGATAAAAATTAATGATTCTTTTAAAAAGTAACCAACATTGATTCACTAAAAATTAGTGTTGAATATATCACAAAGTGGTCCTAATAGAGGATTCTCACAAAGAACTCAATAAAGGATGGATCAAATCACAATTGGGGACTAGTATCAACCCACAATGGGATTATGCAAAGAGAAACCAAGAAAAACTATTTATTATAGATCATGTACCCAAGAAAATTGATGAAAGACCAATGATAGATAGAGGAAATCCCATTATTTCTTCTAATATGGTCCTTTATATATTTTATAAAAGTTAGTTTCATTCATTCATACCCACAAGAGTGTCAAATCAGTTAAATTATTGTTTAGAACTAATGTATTGTTCCTCAAATATAGTCATGCTATAAAAAGAATGACTAAAATAATGATTGAATTATCCTTACTGTAATATTTTGATTTGTGATGTTGTGATCTCATGAGACTTATTAATTCTAAAGATAAAAACATCTAAAATTATAAGTATAATTTCTTTGATAGTGGAACTAAAGGCCTGTATTGATTGATGTGGATGTATAGTTTCTTTTACTTCATTTCATTAGAGTAATAACACATATTGAGAAGAGTGAAACATTCATAGGATTTTTGTGTGGGAAAAGTTTTTAATGACCTTGGATCATTCAAAATATTGTTTAGAATGTTATTTATTTATTAATATCGATAATTTTTTTTTATTTCAATCATTAGTGGTGGAATTATAGGATTCGTTCTTAAATACCTATTTTGACTGAATCCAAATAGAGGATTGAAGTTCTCTATCAATATGGTTCCATGAATACGTTTGATATAACATAATTTAAATAGATTTATGCATTTATATTTATGAATGTGGAAGATCAAATTGGAGTGTTTGAAGGAAAATGTATTTATTTGATAGATCTCTTTTCTTTATGAGATATAATTCTGTTTTTTAATAAGGCTAATATTAGCTTGTAGTTATAAATTGGCTTCTGAAATATGAATCAAGTGATTGTGAAGATACCATTTCCCACAAAATGAATATTTATTTGAATATCTAATTTAAATAAATTTTCTTAAAAGATAAAATTGAGATCCAAATATCACATAATGATGGTGAAAGATATAAACATACCCAAGGATACATTTTAAAATATCCATGAGGAATTTTATTTCATGCTAATGGTATTTAGTGGTACTAATGATCTTAACATTTTTATATTAATAATAAATAATATCTTCAAGAATAACTTGTGTATAAACCATAACATGGATACTTAAATAGTACCCAAATCAGAGTTCCATGACCAAAGGGATATTCCCTAATCCCTGAGAATGATTACTAGTGTCACGGTTTCAAGGTAAAAATTAGGGAATTATTTTCATTCATTCAGTGATATAATAAGACAATATTAATTCATCCAAAATATCATCATGACTAATCTAAATGCCGATTGTCTCCAAGACACATAAACAAGACAACTAAAAATAACTAAACAAAAAAATAAGAGGAACACTGAAACCTCTATATTCATATAGACATAACATAATTAGAGTTCACATAATATAATGGAGTAGTCAATCATGAATAAAAACACAATATAACTTGAGTGAATAGGCAGTTTCCTAGAACTACTCTTCTTAAATGATGTCTCTTTCCCCAAAATAGTTGAGATACCAATCATTACCCATGAGCTTGATGTACTTGATATTGAATAAGTGAACATCCATGTCTATTAGAGTATCCATAATGGTTGTTAACATTCAATTACTTGGTATGGAACCACCAACATTCCTAAAATCAACTAAAAATCAATAGGTTTAAGCACGAACATGTCTAGAAATTGTAGATTGGTATAGTAAAATAGATTAACAAGTATTCAACAATCATAACATAGAAGAAATATAGGACACTCACCTGATGAGTAAATTAAAGGATATATAAATCGTGTCCTTCTATTGGGAGAGTCCACACCATATATACCCATTTGATCATAATTCTTGGAATCTATGAAAAACTATAGAGGGAACCCCTGATGGAAATTGAAAAAGACAATAAAATTAGGATTATAAAATCCAACACAAGGAAATATAAGGTGTATGTAATAGGTACATATGTAAGCTGATCCCATTTTGGGAAGGGGAATGAGTATATGTTAGTTAAGGTGAAACACCCACCTTATTCATCCTTGTATATCATTGATCAACATGCCTACATAAAGTGTTTTTGAAAAAATTCATATAAATTCCCCTTGTAATATGATTATCAATAATCAAAGGATTAGATAAGATAAAAAAAATTCAATTACAACAATTATATTGAACATCAACATAAAAATATATAAATATTATTTGGTACCAGACATTGACTAATGCATTGGAATAATGATATTCATTGTAACACCTAATCATGAGATAAATCACAAATATATTTGTGATGATTAAATTATGAAAACACTATTGGTATTAATCATTATTACATGTATGTCTCATATAAACACCTATGTTTCTTTGGACTTTTAAAATCAACAAAAAATTGTTTTTTGGATGCTTGTGATGGGTAAACTGGACATTTTAACCCGTAAAATGATTTTATATAAATTTTATTACCACTATGTGGGACCCAAATAGGGTTTTTACCTTATGGAATGTATTTGGTGGAAATCCTAGTCGTTTAAATTTTCATTGAATAATTAATAATTAATAATTAATAATTAATTGATTAAATATTGATTTATTAACACATGTTTTTTGGGATATATCTTTTGAATAGATTTTTGGGTTGAAATTATATATCTTCCATTGTGTATCGAATGGGGGGTGGTGTTCTTAGTGGTTTCATAAACTCGTGTTGGGTGTTATGCCATGCCCAAGCCCCTTTTGATTTTTTTTCTTTTTTAATACGTTGATTTCTCCCAATTAATTTCTTCTGATACCCTTGGATTTTCACATTTTACCCTTATGTTGTTCCCCTTATGCGATTGAGAGAAAAAAAAGGGAGAGGGAGAGAGATACATAGGGAGTGAAAGTGTTGTTCAATTGTGAAACATGGGAGGATTCGGATAATTGGGCAACAATGGCGGACCACAAATCCATGTGATGATTTTCCATATTCTTCCCATAGGTATGAAATTTTACATTTTAGTACATAAACACTAATATTTTTATAGTATTCTACATTTATATCCCCTTTATAATTTCTAAGGATTTCTAGAGGGGTATTTTATTCTTATCCAAGAGAAAAATAGTATTTTGGGTTGATTACACGGGTTCCCTTTCCAAACATCATGATCACATGGGATGAAATTCTAGGAATAGACACCATGTACACTTGATGGTCGAGGAAGATGGATTTTTTTGAAGTAAATGTTGGGTAATTTACTATACAGTCTGTGTATTAGTAGTTGGCCATGTATCTTATATGGGAAGATAAAGTTTTCAAAAACCCATTCTATGTACCAGTGGTACATTATATGTACTTGGGGTACATGCTATGAACTATGGGTACATGCTATATACCAGGGGTACATGCTATGTACCAGGGGTACATTCCATGAATTCGTACTCATTAATATAGATAAGTACATGTCTTGATGGCCTATATTGGGGCACTTGTCTATATAGGGTATATGACCATACCCTTTGTGGACCACACATTGTCTAGAAGTATATGGCCTGAATAGGAAACATGGCCATGCTAAGTGAGGTGCACAAACAAGTACCATTTATAGGATACACGATGTATAAATGATTTATAAGTAGTATTCTAGGGTTTTAAATTTCAATTATTGATTAAGTACCTTCCCATGTGGGGGCTTTGACGGTACACTGCATGTACTAATCTATACACATCACATACCTATATTTTTCTATCATTGTGAGAGTTTTTATGTTTTATGCCCCATAGTCAGAATTGGACAAATGATTAGTCCATTTTGAGAGTTTTCTACATAGATCAAAATTGTTAAACCCTTTCAGTGATTTGAGTAATACTATGTGGTGTTTGTGGGTGAACAAAATATAATAGAGAGCTGATTCCTCTAGTAATTGAATTTTATTTTCTCGTAAGAGTGATATATGTGATGGTGCTCACTATAGATTCATTGGAATAATTGGTGGAAATGTAAATTTAATTCCATTATCCTCTAATTTAGTCCCGTTACAATATTTAGGGTTAGTATTATGGGTTTTTTACATGAAAAATTGGATAGGTTGGGTGTTCACACAAACCTAAGAAGATAACTTCATATTAGATGGTTCGTGACCTATCTCCCTTGAAAAATTATTATATATCTCTCCCTTGAGGATGTATCCAATGTGGGATTCTCCATTTTTTCCTAGGAGGCTATGATATTTTAGAGATGTGGTTGTGGGATGCTTTTACCCATGAGATTAGTTTTAATTAAGGATCATAAATAGGATACCTCTCATCACTTACCAATTCTGAGGATCTAATAGGGATTCCTTTTCTTATGTTAGAACCCATAGGATCACACGTAGGATGCATATGTTTACTTACTATTTCTAAGGTTCATGAGAATAATGGACATTATTTATTACCAGTTATGATGATCCTAGGAGGTATTCCATTTCTTATGTATGAATTTAGAGGATTCCTAGTGGGATGCCTACGATTTATTATCATTTCCTAGGGTCTTGATTACGATACCTCCATTGAGTTACTCTATTCAAGGTTCTATTCTACTATTACCTTCCTCTAATTGATATAGGGGACCTCGTGGGTGCCATAGATTTTAACTGACCCTAAGAAAGTGTGTTGGTATTGTGTTTATATTGAATTGGATATCACCTTAGAGCTCATTTCTAAAATTTAATCCCAAGGAGATGTTGTAGCAGTAATGGACTTAGGCGTTCGACCAACCTCAGTCAATTTTTTATTCTCCTGCACAATTACTATGTATGTAGAATTAATTACAGATGTAGTTCTAAGAACTCATACCATTAGGATTTATATGGTGTGATGCTATTATGAGGATGCCCAAAGTTATTTCTTGGGATCCGGATTCTGATTCTTTAGAAAATACTGTTACATTATCAGAATTCCCAGAAGAACTTCCCAGGGTATGAAATTTTATTCCGTGGGGGATGCTTGTATTCATAATATGGAATTTCTTTAATGCGATCATAGGTCAAGTGAGATTTTATTAAACTATGATTGATACTTTCATTCTTGATATAGGATTAATTTGATGAGATCATGTTGAGAATGAGATTATATTTTGCATTAAGCGATACTTGGATTCCTAATATAGAATTCATTGGATGAGATCATAGGGAATATGAGATTATATTTGGCTATGTTAGATACTCAGATTCTAGATATGGAATTTATTGTATGGATTCATACCTCAAATAAAATTATATTATTCCATGAGGGATACTTGGGATTAGATTCAGAGAACCTTTGAAAATATCATGTGGTAAATTGAATTTCATATATTGTTATTGAATATCAGGAAACATGGATGCCTTGGTTATGTACCACATTTCACTATTTTATTTATAAAAATTAAACTTTCTCAAAGTAATTTTTGGAACTGGTCAAAGAAGGCATGGTCGATCTGTATTATTGGCCTAATGATCAACTTGTTTCTACATGGTCTGAGCGGTATAGCATCCGGCTCAATACCTTATTCATAGGATATCTAGCCAATAGGGTTCATAAAACCTAGGAGTGATTACTGATTTATATTATTCTTTAATTAATTTTTTTTTCTCATCAAGGTTGAGTATATTTCATGAGAATACAATTATGATAGTGTATTATAGGTCAAACATTGGGGGTGGCCTACTAAGATTTATTTCCCACACCCTGTATATATACCTTTATTTGAGTTCAGAAGTTATGTATACTTTTAGGTTGAGCACATATACATGATATATAGGTTGAGGGTTAATATTGCATGATTGAATAGAGTCAGTCACATGGATTCTTTTTATTGGGATGGAGAATATCACTGTGGTCTTGTATATTGGTTATGTGTTTTGGCCTGGAGGAGAAAAAGAGGATTGTACATTTATTTTTATTCCTGTCTATTTAATCCTATATATTTTATTGGCCCAACAAGAAACCTATGTTGTATGTATGACATGGAAAATCAATATTTTATTTCATTTAATTTATTTATTAAAAACTTTTAATATTTTGATCTTTTACAATTTTTTATTTAATACTATGTGTAACAACCCAAATCTTTTAAAAGATATTTTTTTCCTAAATAAATGTATGTTAAATATTATATAATATTATACATGTAAAAATGTATAGAAATAGAAAATTTTTAAATCAATTATAAATATCGTTACAATAGTAAAATATAAAACCAATTATAATTCCAAACATTACCAATAGAAAAAAATTATATAATAGAATATGTAGAATCGGAAAGTATGGATTAGCCCAGACATCTAGAATCATCACCCACGTAGAAAATTCTACATAAATGATAAAATATATTTGTAAACGAATTAACATCTTAAAAAATTTAAATATATCCTTTGGGATAAATTATATTGAATTTTGAGTGAAATAATTAAGTGGTATTTATAGGGTATAAAGGGAAATGTGATCATTGGGACTCAGATGTGATTTGAATATTGGTCAATTGGATCATTGGTCAATATGAAAGTTGGAAACTATACACATTGGTTGATAATTTAACTATTATAATTAGTGTTTATATGTATTAATGATAAAGGATAATTGATGAAGAATGGATAAATTATGACATCAACTAGTAGAGTCATGGCTTTTGAATCCCATTTTTTAGAACATGAGATGGAGGTAGCATCACATGGGTTCGCCCTTAACCAATCCCAAGATGATATTCATCATGTGAAGCTTGGACACAATCTCTTATGATAGAAGTTCGAGTTAGAGGATATTACCACTCTATCTATGTTAGTCGAGCCACCCCATGAAACTACCACCATCACAAAAACTTACCCTTTTGGAGTATAAATATGTAACAAGGTGTTACATGTATTGGCCTTAGTTACATTATGTTTAATTTAAATTTTTAAAATAAAAGTTTTATTCCATGAATTCATGTTAAGATTAGTTTTTTCATAAATAAAATATATGTTTAATTGAAGATAATTTGATAAATTTATTTATGGGCACAAATAAAACATAATTGTATATTTTTAGAAAAGGTATAAATTTTTAAATAAAACTATGTATTTTGAAAAATATTTTTATAATTAAATTTTCTTTTAAATCACTATTATTTAAAAATTCAAAATTCTATAATTATATAATGGAATAGGAAATTTTTATAAGTGTCATAAATTTGACTATGCAGTAAAAATTTCAATTTTTCAATAAATAATGATTTTAATATTTAAATTCTAAAATTATGGTAATTATATAATTATTATGATATAATAAAAATAATTTTTGAAATAATAATGTCAAAATCACTTTAGGGTTAATTAATGAGAATTCACTAAAATACGTTGTAATCTGTGAATAGTAAAAACAGAGTTTGGGGTTTTCAATATGTTTTGTGATTTGATAATTATATCATAATGATGTAATAAATAATTAAATATAATCCACAAACTAAATTATTTTATTTTATTAATATTCTATATTTAAATATATTTTAATCAATTTCCAAACCTGTAAGTGACTTTCCAAAGTCTAAAAAGGAAAATTTGATTTTAAAAACATTATTTTAGGGATAATTTAACATTCCATGTACAAAGGGAAATTAAAAAAATGATTTTATCTTCTTGGGGATTAAAATTTCATAAATTATGATTCAAAATTTTAAAACCATGTGAAAAATGGGTAAGAAAATGTTTTTTCATTTTCCACAACCTAGAATTCCAAGACATATATTTGGAAATTATTGATCAATTACTCCACTTTTGCTATAAATACCAACCCATTTCACCATTTCCTTTAACTCACAATCCATCCTCTATAAATGTTTTGTTATTTTTACTCCCATGGAGCCCCCAAGGTTTACTGAATCCCCCAAGGTTCCATCATGATGCTTTAGGAACAAATCATCAAGGTAAAAGAAATATATAATTCCATTTTCTAGTCAAGTTCACTTATATGTGGTATGTATTATAATTTCGAAACTAATATCTTTTTTCCACCTTCTATTATCCCATTAATTTATTGATAGTATTTTATTATTGGGTTAAAATTATTCTCCCTCATTTTACCCTTTTATAAAATCGTGTTTTATACCAATCATGCTTCCTAATTTACTTACCAAATTTACCTCTTTTACATGATAAATTCTATTTTTTTTATTTGAATATCTAAACCCCTCTTATTTTTATTTTGTATTTAAATAGATGTAAAAAAATTTTATTTATTCAAGTATTTGTTTACATGAAACCAAAAGTTCCTTCTCATGGGTTAAAAATGATGCAATGATCATGTATTTAATCACTTTTGTATGAAATGATTTTGATAAGAAACCTATTGTTTATTCCCCATGTTTTATTAATGAAATAGATTATCATGATCTATATGGATTAAATAAATTAATACATATGAATTTTCCACCTTGACAACAGTCCAATTCATTGGGTAATGAATGTAATATCTAGATATTACATGTTTTACAATACCATGGTGAATAACCTTTGTAATTTTCATTTCTAACACCTTGGTAATAACCCATAGTAATATGATTGTGAATGTATCATCGAAATGTTGTGTAAAAACTTCAATGTTATGATTCTTTTTATTATTATTAGGATATTCCTCTCATTGATTCCTTATTTTTATTCCTCATGTTCTTATTGATATGTCTCATGATCACCTGTATTTTTATCTCCCTTATACATTCCATTACTAGGATTCATGCTCACCCATTTCCTTTTATATATGTCCCTAGGATATTATCTGTAGAAAAATTATTTTATGTTGGACCCATGAATATTTCATTCAAGTGGATTTACAATACTTTTTACATTTTCATGTATTATGTACTTTATTTTGAAGAAACTAAACTTTAAAGGATCCTTTATCTTTTCTCATGAAATGGAAAGATAAGTAATAAAAAAGTGAAATTCCCTATTGTAAATGTTATTTGGTTATTTAAATAGGTTTCTTAATTTTAAATGATGGCATAGTCTCCACATTGACCCAACCTAGGACATCACTTCTAGTTGGGAACCTCTTCCATATGCAGTGGAATTCTTGAGTTCTATTCATGAATAGGTTCAGTTACAATTTATTGTGTGAACCAGGTGGGGATGCGGCAATGTTGTATTAGAGCTATCCCATTCCTGTTTTATTACTATTTGAGATATGTAAAAATGAATTATTTGGATTTTTTAGAACCAATGATGGATATTAGAAAAGTGTTTTGAGAAAACCTATTCTGATATGAAGTCTAGGTTTTGAAGGTCAAGGGATTACTATTCTTAATATGTTATATTATATTTTTATATAAATTTATCTTTTAGAGACACACATGTTATGGAAAGTTATGATTTATTGCATATTTATGCCTCTCATCTGATTGATGATAAGATAATGATTTATTTTGACTATTGGACGAGAAAGGAAAGTGGTGTATCATTAATTATATTCGGCATATTGGGTCCACATGTTATAGATATGTTATTGTCTAATTTTACTATTTATGATGAGGTAAATTGTTTTATATGTCAATAATGAACTAAATGGTGTTTTAAAATATAGTTTCTCGATGGAATTCAACTCAGTTAGACCGATATGTATTTAATTTTTATTCTGATGGAAAGTCAAGTGGATCTATAGTGAGACATTTTATTGTGGGGATTATAACTTACTATTCATGAAAAATAGGAGAAGTGACTGTAGTAGGCTAACATGGCACATGATTCCCATGATTTAAACCCCTTGTAGAGTGTTTCTACTTAGGTTCGGTAACTCAAATTGTCTGTAAAAACCTATAAGTTGTTTTCCAACAAATATTTCCATGGTATTATACTTATTTAAACCATTTTTGTATTATGTAATAGATCATTATGATGATATTGTGTGTATACTATTGACCCATGTTGGCCAGAGTTGGAAGTTGATTCTTTTTAGTTGAACCTTTTTAATACGTATTCTTTTTCATGTGTAGTTAAATAATTGTTCGTAACAACCTATATGGAGTTCTCTAATCTATATTTCTATGATATTTTACATAACTATCCTTCATTTTTAGTGATCTAGTTAGATTCTCTAGTGACATTCTAATATGTATATTCTTTTTTAGAGAGAATAAATACCTCGATGAGGTATTATTATGAGTGTATGCATGTTATCTTTTCAACATTTATATTATGACCCTTACATGGTGCATTACCTAATGAGGGTATTTGGAGAGGATCATGGTCTGGGGGGATGATTCATGGTAGATGATACCATTATAGTCATTTTCTTATATTAGTAGCTACAAATGGGTTTTAATTAAGTGGGTTTCTTATTAAAATGTATAGGGTAATTTCTTATGTGACATGAGAATTGAAAACTTATATAATTAAACCCATGCTATTATGTTTTGACCATAATAGGTCAATATTATTTTTCCCATCCTTAAAGAGGTTTGACTTATTAGATAGTTTTTTAGATCGAGTGACCCTCTTTGTAATGATTAATCTATATGGATAGGTGGGAGACATAGGGGACCTTTTCTTTTACTTAAATCCACGTTGGTCAATTTTGTATTTGATATAGGTAATCATGTGTTAGGGGTTTTCCCAAGTTCTTACCGATTCCATTTTATATAGTTATCGTGGTTGTATGATCATTTTGAGACTAAATCATATGAGGTGCTTGGGTCTTGTTTTATAGACATGATGATGCCTTTGTTTTTTAAGGAAACACTTAGGGAGATTGGATATCATTATTGGATTCCATGGGCAGGAAAGTTTGGATGCTTGAACCTATTGACCAATGAATGATTTTTTATATTCGTGTTATAGAATGGGTACATTCTCATGAGTAGAATGAAAATGAGTGGTAGGTGGTCATGGAATAGATAGTGTCATAAGATAGGTTCATGATTTTTAAGAGGAGTTCTAACGGTTATTATAGACATATTGTAACTGAGTTGATGT
The DNA here is from genome assembly GCA_963277665.1 of Viscum album. NCBI lineage: Eukaryota > Viridiplantae > Streptophyta > Magnoliopsida > Santalales > Viscaceae > Viscum > Viscum album. Next base: position 17,432,336 of record OY728159.1, on the reverse strand, counting down.
GTAGCATGAACATATTAGAATTATAATGTTTGAATTCTAGGAGTGTGAGTAAGGAGATAATGATACAAGATAATTAGATATGGTATCTTTTAAATTGAAAATCCACGAGTGACCATTTGCAATACAAGGAAAAAGTTTTTCAAATAATTTCCATGGGAATGGTTTCTTGAGAGTTGTGATAAATTGATGAATATTCCTCTATTGTAGAAGACACAGAGAATAAATCTGGTTCCAGGAGATGGTTCACCCATTCTTCGACTTAGACACACATTTTCTAGAGATGTGGTGTCAAGGGTGGGGAAAAGGTGAATATAGCATTTTTTTGCGGGTATATATTTGGGAGAGTAGTGCACACCTGCCAAGGAAATATTAGTGTACAACTAGTTTAGAGATGATCATGTATAGTACTTTCACATCATTATGAGAATTATTAAAGATTATCGACTATAAAAATATATATTTAACTATATTTTATCGTTTTATGGAGGAAAATGTTTAGGTTTCAGGGTGGAGTAGTTTAAGGTAATCCATATAGTGGGGAGAGAACCATTGGACTTTTTAAGGTGGAGACCCCTATTATGAGTTGAAATTTTACTATTTTGATGGACATCATTCTCAATAAATGGTAATGGGTAATATTTTTAGATTTATTACTGAAGTTATGTAATTAGTAGTTTCATCCATGTCAGTCATTACATTCTATGATATTCAATAGATTGTCCCTTGATCTTGGAGTTCAGTTTCAAGGTGATGATAATGGTGTTTCTATAGTAGAGTTTACCAGATCAATTTCAATTGAATATATTCTATGATGGGTGAGTTTTTTCCATTGGATGGAAAATATATCATATTTTTTGAAACGATTGTGATGGTATCATGGCTTCAATTCAACCAATATTTCTTCCTTGGGATGTGATGTTTTATTTGCAAGAGTTTGTGAAGTCTTGTGTTTTGGTAGAATATTTTTAAAAAAAAAATCAAAATGTTTTCTTTAATATGATTTTGAGGTAAAAAATGGTTAGCTTAACATTACAGATGATCTCAGATAATTTTTCTGACCACTCTGTTGGTCCCATAATATGTATTTTAGCAAAGAAAAAAGTTTGGTGGAAATCTAATCCATTTGAATTGTCATGAAATAATTAATAATTAATAATTAATTAATTAAATATTAATATATCTACACACATTCATTCAGATATATAATTTAAATAGAGTTTTGTGTTTTGATTCCATCTTTTTCATTGAGTTCATAATGTGGAGTTTTCATAGTCGAGGCATAAACTCATGTTGGGCACAATGGTTGTGGCTTATCCCCTCTTTCCTTTTTATTTTATTTTTATTATGTATATTTTTCCTTTTTTCCTTTATTATACACCCACATTATTTTCATTTAATACCCATATATTATTCCCCTTGTATTTCCAAGTGATAATAGGGTGAGGTATGGGGGGAGGATTAGAGGTGCCACTGTGAAGCTGAGGAAAAAACTGATCATCATGCGACATTAATCGATTGTGAATCAGTGTGAATATTTAGAAGATCCCCCCAAAATTTATTAACTTTTTCATTTAATTTAAGAAATACCCATATATTTACCAATTTCTATTTTTAAATACCATTTATAATTTCTAAGGACCACTTTTAGGTTTATCTATGCTTAACTCAGAGAGAACCAAGGTTTGTATCTAATTCTAGCTGTTGTCATTATATAAATTCTAGTTGCACAGTTCATGGTTCTATAAAAATACATACTTTACTATTATGGTTAGGGAAAGATTAATGTTTGAATGTACATTCCTTATTCTTGGCGTACACAACATGTACTTGTACATGGACATATAGCAGAGTACTTTAGTAGATAGAGTCTTCAGAAATACATGTTGTGTACTAGGGGTACACTGCATGTAGTTATAATTGACTATATAGATGAGTTATGGATAGAGATACCATATTGGAACACATGGACATGTAGGGTACATGAAACAACCCGGTTTGTCTAACACACAATGTATATGTAGATGTCCATAGTAAGACACATATCTAGTCCATATGATATACATGGAAAGGTATCCTATGTATGGTAAACACTATGTGAATTACTTACATGCCTTCTACTTGGGTTTTACACACAAATTTAGGATTATGTACATTCCCATGTTGGTATTTGAGGGTATATACATTGTACTCACATATACACATCATTTACTTCTCCCTTGATAAGATTTTTATGGGTTTCTAAATTTTACAACCTCGATATCAGGATTGAAAACATGAGTAGTCAATATGCGTTATTTTTCTATATAGATCTTTATTTTGAAACTATTGAGGTGATTTGAGGACTCTTAAATAGTGTTTTGGGGAGAATGAGTTATAATAGAGAGGTTCTTCCTCACGTAATTGCATCTTGTTGTCTCTTAAGAGTGAGAACTGGGATGAGACCCACATGAGTTTTGTAGGAATAATATGTGGAAATGGAATATGATCACCAATTTACTCAACTTCAGTCTCTTTATATATTCCTTAGTTAGAAGGATTGGTTTGTATATTGACAATGTTGATAGGTTGGGTATTTGGACTAACCTAGTATGAGAACATTATCTATGATGGACCATGTACCATCTACCTAAAATGATTCCTATGTAGCTTTTACATGATGATTTATCCCTTATGAGTGTGCCTTTTTTGGCTAAGGAGGATATGGGATGTTATATAGTGGGGTTGTGGGATATGTTGACCCATGAAATTAGCTATGACCAAGGATAGAATGAAGGATTCCTCTACTCACATACCATTTCTAAAGATCAAAATGTGGATTCCTTACCTTATGTTATGACCCAGAGGATCCCATGTAGGTTTCCTCTTTTTACATACTATTTCTAAGGATCTAGAGTAGGATTCCTATTCTTAATAACAATTTATATGTATACAAATAGGGACATATTTTCTGACATTACAATTTAGAGGATTCCCAATTGAATGAATTTACCTTATTATTATTTTTGAGAGTCTTGATTTTGATACATCTATTGAATTTCTCTTTTTGAGGATCCTGAGTAAAATTACCTTCCTATGTTTGATCAAAGGGGCCCATTGGGTTCCCTAGTGTTTGACCAACCCTAATCTAATGTGATGGGTTTTGGTAGATATGGTAGTGAGTTCACTTTAGATCCCATACCAAACATATGATCTCGAGGGTCTCTGGAATTAGGGATAGGTTTAGGTGTTCGAGAAACCCCACTCTCTAATTTATTCTTTCACACATTCAGTATTTATAAAGATATAATTCCATACATGATTCCTAGAACAAATCACATGGGGCTTGATACATTGTGATTCTATGATGGTGATTTCTAGATGTACTTCCTAGGATCTTTCTTCTGAGCCATTATGATTAAATATTACATTATCTCAATTCATAGAGGAACTTCTTGGGAGCAAATAGCTTACACCATGTGCGATAATTACATTCAGAATATGGAATTACATGGAAGGTATCATTGGGAATAATATATTATATTATTCCTTGTGTGAAACATAAATTTTTGATTTAGAATTCCTTGGATGGGTTCATAGGGAAGATGAGATTATATTATTCCTTAAGTGATACATGGATTCCTAATATGAAATGACTTGGACAGACATATAAGGAAGAAGTGATTATATTAAAACTTTATGAATTCTTGGATTTCTAATATTGAATGCCTTGGACGTAGTCATAGGTTAGATAAAATCATATTATGAATTGACTGATAATTGGGTTTTGTTCAAGACACATTGGACATCCTCATATGATAAATGGAATTACATATTTTGTTAAGGAATATTGACAAAAAATCAATTCATTGATTACAGAACACATTTATTGGTTTTATTTATATAATATAAAAGAGCTCAGAGAAATTTCTAGCACAATAAAAAGTAGGTATGTTCAATTTGGATTATATGACCAAGGATCAATTTTTTTATATAGTTTGGGTGGTACAAAATCCAACTCAATCAATTTTTCATAGGAGATCATCTTAATTGGGGTCTTTGACCCATTAATTGAATTATGGTTTATTTTACTATGTTCATCTAGTTTTATCTAGGTTAGGATGAGCATATTTCATTAGAATGCACTTATGAAAAACAATTATAGGTTCAACATTGGGGGCGGCCTAATGAATTTTTTTTCTCACACACTGAACACTATCCTTAGTGTGTGTGGAGACCGTATATATATATTAATTGTAATCATGAATACATGATAGTTTGGGAGAGGCCATGGATGGTATGATCGATCATAGCCACTCATGATTATTCTTTTGACCGGAGATTAAAGATGAATATGGTCTTGGTGACCACGTAAGTTTCTCGGACCTGATGAGCAGAGAATCCTTTCACTTATATTTTTGTTCCTATTTACTTACTCCTATACAATTGTTTAAACTATTTAAAAATCCATGTTTTATGTTTGACATGTTTATTTGGGACTTTACAACATTTTATTTATTTATTATAGGATTGTTCTATTTATTTCTTCCAAAATATAAATATTCTTCTCAATGGATGTTTTTATGTTATTTATGTGAGTGTATTACTCAGATATGAGAGTATAGTCTACCCACAATCACACCATTCACAATTTATTCTAGTTGATATCCTCAAGAATATGAGGAGTCCCGGTCGATTCCTAATACCCAACTAGTTAGGTTACTATTTCTAGTTTGAATTCATCCAAGACATGACATCACATGATATAGTATATATTCTTCGTAACACTTTACTGGTAATCGATATCCCATCTCAAATTTAGAGAAAATAACTATTCACAGTCCTCTAAAATCCTATCAAAATAGAGTACCGAACATTACATGGATAATATAAAATTTTATTCACTTGTAATGAGGTAGTAGGTCAATTATAGTATGGATAATAACACATAAAATCATTTTTTAGCATGAATTAAAATAAAATGTTACACAAATATTAAATTTTAAGAATAATTTAAAATTTATGGTTATATTATGAATATGTTTTGTATAGAGACACCCCTTTGTTAATACATTATTTTTAATATAATTCCTTAAAAAAATATTGAATTAATAACTTTGAAGAACCTTTTATGGTTTGGTGTCTTGGAAAATAGGTACATCATATATTAATTTCATAAGGAAAACATAAAAATTAACTGTATATAATCCTCTTGAAAGACTCTCTTATTATTCGATCCTAGTCACCTCACTACAAGTGAGTTCCAAGATAAGAAAACATCAATTGAAATGGGTGAGCATAAATCATAGTAAGTGATAAACAAAGGAAATGGAACATGAGTACCATCATCAACAAAAAATGATGAAGGATAAGAGATAATAATCATAATTATATGTTATATAACATGGAAATGTGTCTATAACATAAAAAATGGGATATTCATAAGCATATCACCTAGGTTCATCACAAAAGTTAAATCAAACATATTACCAAGCTTATTAACCAAGGAATCATAAACATGAAATATCTAGAGATTAATTTCTATACCCATTAAACTGAAGCACTATGAAGTCACACCATTCATATATGTTAATTTATATGGTCCACATCAATCAAAATAAATTATTTCATCAATAACTCAAGGAGAATAACAAATTAATTTCATATAAAATCATTGGGTATGTATGGTATTAAACACGATAACATTTAAGAAATTATAACCCATGAAAAGGTAATGTGGGTATCATATATAGAAATACACAATCAATTATTTATAATTACATATATATGAATACCCCTGAATAAAAATAATTGTGGGTATTCATGAAAAAAATTATAGGAATAATAATTCAAAGGATGGTTTTAGCAACATTACAACTATACAAAGTAATTTATATAATTGTAATAATTAGAGATAATGAAAGAATCTCCATTAATAAATAAAAATTTGGAATTTAATTTAATGATGATAAGTTCATAGGAACCTAATATCATTGAAAATATAAGACAAGATGCAATGTAAGTAAATGGATAAAAAGGAGAGACAGAGAATCAATTATCACATGGGTTAACTTAAAAAAGATGTACCTTGAGACATTAGAAACTACATTCAAAGGATACATAGAGGTTAAATATGGGGTACATTTTGATTAATGGAATGGAAGATAATGAAATTGGTTCAAGATGTGGGTATTTATATTAAATGGTCTAAGATTGTTTATTAATTTCTAATATAGGCCTCAGAAACATTTTTAGGGAAAATGGAAAACCATTTGATTACCAAGGTGTTTAGATCTTGTTTTATGAAATTAATAAGGTTTTTTTATATATTTGTGTTTCAAAACTGAAACTCGTTATTTTTTCACACTTTTGGTGTGGATTTTTTTTGCATAAAAAAAGTTTTTTGAACAATTAATTTACATTCCACACTTCTGAATGTGGTTTATAAGTTTAAAAATTTATTTTAATTTATTTAAATACAGTATATTAACTAAATAACTAATTAATGTTCTTGGATTTAGTTTCATTATCTATTAAAACATTATTACATATTTGTGAAGTCAAAAAATATATCGAAAAAATGAAACAATGTTTCTACAATTCATAGAAAAATAAAATATTTTATAAAATTCGTAAAATTTCATTGTATCCTAATTTCAACAATTTTATTTCAAATATAATGTTCATTTTATCAATTTTACAAATGAGAAAATTTAAATTTTAAATAAAACCCCTCATTTATTTAAAATCAATATTTTTTACTACATATTTATCTTTTTAACCCTTATGGGAATAATCTCATACAATAAAAAATAAAATAGAATTTTTATTTAAATGAATAATATTTTATAAGATTATTTTAGGAAAATAATTTTTTTTGATTACCTAAATTTATCATAAAATTGAATATTTTTCTAAAAAATACAGTTATGCTTTATTTTATCCAATTATTTTAATTTAATTAAGTTTATATTCATGACTATTTTGTACAATAAAATAATAATGAAAATTGTATTGAATAGAAAACTATTTTATTTCAAAAAATAAATAAATTTTATTATAATACTGAGGTCCTGATATATCACAAACTAGCCAGGAAACCCCGGTAACCTGATGCATAGACTAAAACTAATATTGGAAGAAGGAAATTCCCAATTCCCATGGGTTGATGGCTATCACCATTAATCATAAAAAATGAATGTTGGAACTAATTTTCCAAAAACATTAAAAATGTAAGATAAACAAGTTAGTATGCATATAATTAAAACAACAGAATGAGAACTATACTTGAAGTCAAAGAGGTAAACAACCCAATGTACTATAAAAAAGTACCAGAAAACTAAAAATGTAAATTACACAAGTCTCAATAGACACAACTCTCTAAGCACAAGGATCAATAGATAATACCACCTATAAGTGGAACCATACCTTTGGTCAAACTTGGAAGAAGATAATCTACAAACACCCTAATTAACAGGTAGGGTGTGAGATAAATCCTAGTAGGGTCTCAACAAGAATTTCATAATTACATACCAACATTTAACTAATAGAATAATGATTTCAATTTTAAATAAATAATATTGTAATTTCAATGAATATTTAAACAAATGATTCATTAAATATCAAATGATGGAAAATACTTTAAACAAATACTTTTAATAAAAATAAAATATATAAAACTATTTATATATATTCAGAAGTAATAGTAAAAATTATACAAATATTGGTATATATACATTTCAAAAATAAACAATGAGTTAAAAGGTCATATTACGAAAGGTATGATAGTTCCAGGATATAAGACTCCCTCACACTCAAATATTTTTCATGACAATATGTGTACAAACTTCCTCTCTGATATTGACCTGAGTGGACACATCACCCTCCCATCGGGGATGTGACCAACTACATATGTATTGTTATTATTATAAATCATAGAGTCCTATCCCGAAAAACTCAATAACTACATAAGATTTATTGTTCTCTAATAAAAAAATGATTTGAAATTAATTTTAAGACTACTTAAAATACAATTCATGCAATTATCCCATTTCAAATATAGTAGTTTTCCCTTAAAAAATTGGTTTTAATCAAATCATTCTTTTTCAATATAAAACAATGGGTTTATATCAAAATAATTTCAATAAATTTTTATCAAATACTAATTTGAGATTAGTTCTATGAAATAAATTTCACAATTTAAATTCATCAATTTAAACTCCATAATTTTCCATCCAATTTCACAACTCACCACAATTCAATGGAAGTGGGGGTTTTCTCAAATTTATGACAAATCTAATTTCAAATCCCAAATTTAATTTAATTGTGTGTTTAATAAATGAATATGAATATGTTTCATATACATCAAACAATAGAATATAAATCAAACAATTGAATTTAAATCAACTTATTTAGGGTTAATGAAAATTGGACATCATAATGGAATCACCGACATCAGGATCCTGGGATATCTAAAAAAATCCCCTAAAAGGGAAACTACAATGATGATTTTTGGAAATGAGGATCCAAGAATCCAAAATTGATTCCAGATTCGAAACAGTGGGTATTACATCCTAAAATAGTAGGGGATTTATAAAACCCTGGGGATGAAATGATAGAGAGTGGGAGAAAGAGAACGAGAAGTGGAAACCTACTGGGTAGTTATTAAACTTGATTTTATAAGGATTGATCTGCTACAATAAGTGTGTAGTGGGAAAAAAAATTACCACTTGGGTGATCTCGAGAAATAAAAAACTGTAATAAGTCTATCTAGGTCAAATGAGAACATAAAAGGGGGATTTCTGGATAAAAATGAGTTTTGTATTAATTAAATCCCATGCATAATTTCTTGGGTAGGGTCGCACGGCTAAAAACCATACACCCAAACTGTAAACCCCTTTTAATGGGGTTTCACGGTTTCTCCTAGGTGGGAGAATGGTTTTTCAAACCGCGTGCCAACTGTGGAAACCCTTGCTATCTAGGTTTTCACGATTTTCACTACCAAGGTGCACCATTTGGGAAAACCCTATGCGAACCATGAACATCGTAGAAACATTCAAAACTTCCCCAATTATCACCTAAATCACACATAAACGAAACCCAACCAAATCATGGTTAAAATAATGGTTTATGAATACCTAAAAACTATAACAAGATGTTAAAACCTCCCACCATAAAAACATTATGTCACCAAAAAGCATACTCAGAAGCTTCCATGCCAAAGATATGATACCAAAACTCACTCAGAGGTGCCTCCCTCTCCAACGTCACATGAAAACAAAAGCTTTGGTTCTATAGCACTCAAACAAATTGCATGATCCTCCAAAAAAGTACCTCAGTTTCAGAATGAACTATCCTGACTGGACGTTCAGTCATAGAAAAATCAGGTTCAACCACAAGATCACTCCAGCTAAGAACATGATATGGGTATGATAGATACTTTGGTAGCTGTAATACATGGAACACATTATGTATTGAAATATTAAGTGCTGGGTGTGATAAATGGTAAACAACATTTCCCACCTTATCTAAAACTTCAGAATGTACCAAAAAACAAGGATAATTTTTTCCCTTTAATCCCCATCATTAGATGACCCAAATAGGGTGATACGTTCAAGAACACCTGGTCACCAACTGAAAATTCCAACAGTCTTCAAGGAAGATCAACCTAATACATATAACAACTCTATTACATGAACATTATGAGAAAAATAAACCATATCCTTACTCTCATTTCTTTATCCAAGTTCAATATAATCAAGGGACTTTCACAACTCTTTATCCAACATGTAAGTGTTCTACATGGATGGACACACAAGGCATAAAAATGAGACATTAATATTACATACTAGTAACTTTTGTTATAAGAAACTCAACCAGTCCTAGATGGTTATCCCATGACCCTCTAAAGTCAAGGACATAATAATGACGAATAGCCTCAATAATTTGTTTATCTCATTATTTCTGGCCATCCGATTGTTGATGGTATTCCAGGGTCAAAGAGATATGAGATCCCTATGCATCCTAAAGGACTCTCCAAAAGTAATAAGTGAATTGAAGGTCACTATCAAAGACTATAGTAAATGGGAATTCATGCGAATGAATAATCTCTTTCAAATAGCTATTTCACAACTCTTGAACTTTTGTTATATATTTAATGGGTATAATGTCAACATATTTTTTCAACCTATCAATCACAACCATATCACATTTTTCTTTTTATAGGTACGAGGAAAACCAACCATAGAGTCTATTAAGATCTCATCCCACTTCAAATTCAGAATAGGAAGCTGCTGTTGTATACCGAATGGTTTCTAGTGCTCGACCTTGACCTGTTGGCACATATAACAATGACAGAAAAAATTAACAATGCCACATCTCATACATGGCCACTAGAATCTACACTTCATGCCATAAAACATATTTATGGTTCTTGGGTGCACATCCAACTGGGAGTTTTGGACATATCACATCACAAATTTCCTTACCGCTAACATGACAACAAAACAATATCAATATAATATTATTCCCTCATTGGATAATGAACATTCATGTATAGTATCCCCACAATAATGTGAGTCTATAATGTTTAGAAACTCAACATCAAGTTTTTTTTCTGAAGAATCATCTCTAAAAGATTCTATTTCAACTGAACACTGAACAAGGAACCATCAAAACTTGATTTCTTGGACTTTGATATGGAAATTTGAAAATAGATCCATAAACCTCCACTTTTTGGACGATTCATTCACTTTTTGGGTCATATGTTTACACCTAAAATAATTTGTGATGAATTCCCTTCACTAGGTTATAAGTGATGTCAAAGTCAAAATATTTAAGTTATTACACATAATTCCTTTTGTGTGGATTTAAATATTTTTTGGTGTGTATATAACTAAAGATTTTTTGGTTAGTATATATATTAAAACATTCTCCAAAAAGGTAGTTCCTCAAACTTTATAACACATGCATCATAATTAGAAGTTCACGGTAATGGGTTGGATAATTATAATAATGTGGTATAAACTGTTGAGATCAATAAGAAACAACAAGATCACCCCAAAAATACAGAAAACCCAACCCTAAAATTGATGAATCATAAAATACCATGTATCCCTACATGACCATTGAAAGATTCCTCATTGTTGTAGTAGTCAAAATATGTTTTTCCTCCATAAAATAATTATGATATTTCTCATCCAAGGAAAACATTTCTCCCTTTTATGTTAGAGAATATATCAGATAAGCCTACTTTGATAATCCGTTTATGATCCAGTGGTCGTACCCACCTATAAACAAGAAACTTCAAATCTGAAAAACATTTTGTGGTTTTCCCATCTTGTAATCGCCTTCACCATTTCAGGATCAAATTAAATACCATGTTTTGACACTACATGTACCAAGAACATCACTTCTCGAATCTAGGAATCACATTTTAGAATCATGTCATATATTTGGTGATTTCTCAGAAATATTGTAACTATTATCATATGATATACAAGATCCACCTTGTACATAGAGTGAAAAAACATGGTATCATTGAAGAACACAAACCAAACATCATGGTACTCTTGGGAAATCATGTTAATTAATTCTATAAACACTACAGGATCACTTGTTAGAAGAATTGGAATGAAAAGATACTCATAATTGTTTTACCTTCTCTAGAAAATGGTTTCATAAATGTTAGATTCATTGATTACTAACTAATGGTAACAGAATCAATGATCAATCATTTAGAAAAACTTATCCCATTTAAAATGATCAAATAGATATTCAATCGAAGTCAAAAAATACTTTTCTGTAATAAAAAAAATAGTGAAGGGAACATCCATCCTTCTTAGAAAATAGAACCAACTCTTCAAAAAGTGACATACTCATAAGTATAAATTCCCCTATAATGTAGAGACCCGAATCTTGACGTACATTGACATTACATTACATTTGCGGAATACTTATTACATAACAAAAACACACACACAAGCATCGTAATAGTTTAGTGTCTTTGGAAACTCGGAATATAATCTTCTAATCCTGGTGAAAGATCTTCAATATCTCCCATAAAGATATTACTTTTTTTTATACCTAAAACCTTTCTTTATAATCCTATGGAAAAGAAAACATAAAAGGGTGAGATCAAATTCTCAGTAAGGGTAAACAAAAGAAATATCAATCACATCATATACATAAGCACATAACTTTTGGAAATCTTAACCTGTAAAAGAGATCATAATTTCATAACCTGGGATAACTCATGGCAGTGAAATGTAATCACAATAATCATAACTTAAAACATTAAACTTTATGGAATACACACATAATCATAGAGAATCATTTCTTGTCAGTCAAGACTCATTTCCAAGACTATCTTAGTGGACAAAGTCCCTTTCTGAACTGAGTCACCCTCGTTTCAGTCCTGTTTCCCTTAACCGGCATAACCTACCATTCCAGCCATGTCTATCTCATGAGATATAAAATCTTTACCCAATGAATTGGAGGGATATATATGTCCCACCCATCTCATAATGATACCATTATTATGTGTGCCACAAAATCATAAACCATACATCATTGCATAACCCATGTAATAAAAATGGGAATCTTAAACATCATGACATCATAAAACAATTAATATACAATAAAGGGATTCATAAAAATAATTCCATCACAACATAATCAAATCAATGTAATAATAGGGATAAAAACAGTACCCTTTATTATCTTAGATGGAAAATAATTTTGATTAAAAACTTGAACTCCATTTTTGAGGAAAATATCCTTTCTTCTTCAAAAACATTTTTCCTTTCTTAACATGTCATACAACTTTAAACTAAAAGAATTTGATTAAAAATAAACTTGAAAAATTGTAAAGGATTCTTCTTAGAAATAATTTTTTAAAAATCCATTCATGCCGTATAAGTTAAAAAAAACATTCTTCGTACTTTTGTCGGAAAAGTCAAAAAGTACCTCGTACAAAAAACGACAAAAGATTCCTTTCATATATTTTACTAAAAACTCACCGAAGGGTAAAATTGGATTTAAACAATTTTACGTGGATGGAAATAATATTACATATTGAGGAAACATGGATGTGGATGATAAAATACACCCCAGTAAATACCAAAGTATAAACAATCTTAGATAAAATGAGATTGTGATATATTCCCTTACCTTAGGTCCGATTTGCTTCGTAAGTGTCCGAACCTTCTGTATAACGATTTAAATAATGTCATTGACTTATTAAAGAATCGTATTCATTGTTATGATATCATATATGGTTCACTTATGACTTTATATTACCCGTTCTTTTGTAAATTCCATGTTAAAGAGCGTTTTGGGTAAAATTGTTTCATTTCTCGTCCATATTTTGACATGTAATTATTCATATGATTACTTAGATCATGATTACTTAATTACAGAATATAAAAAATTATTTATATATATATATTCAGAATATACATATATATAATAAATCAGTAAATGGAAAGAAATACACCGTTCATGGAGATGGTAGGCCATACGTACGCATGAACGCTGTTTTCGTTTCCTTATTGAGTTGAGTGGAATTAAGTAGATGACATACATATATATATACACTTAAATCCAGTAGCTTTATAATGTCATATATTTCATTATTATTGCTTATATATACTTTATAATCATTCTTAAATGGTTAACATGGAGAATGAATCTCATCGCGTCGTGGAGACGGTAGTCCGTACGTACGCATGAGCGATGATATCATTTCCATAATTATTGAATTGAATTGGAGTGGATGAAACAATATATCAGAATCATTATGATGTTATAATAACTATGTATAGTAATTCATTACACCATAATACCCATCCATGTAAGGTTTTGGTGAAAAACAGATTACACCACGACGTGGAGACGGTATTCCGTACGTACGCACGCGCGGTGATTTCTTTTTCCGTAGGATGGATAGATGGTGAATTAGGATTGTTTCATACTTATAATAACATATCAGTATATGAGTGATACTGATGTTATTACTTCATAATTAAACAACCTAAGAATAATAAGTGGAAGAAGAAATAAAGGTGAAAGAATTGGTAACGGAAATTACCTCTTCTTTGAAGCGCCTCTTTGAGACCTCCTCTTAGGGCACTAAAATTGGTCTTTGAGGAATACCAGAACCTCTATGATGTTTCTAGAGAAGTGGTGAAGAGATTTGGGCAGGGTTTGGCCGAGCCTGAAGGCTCAATGTTGTGTGTGGAAGAGAGGGAGGAGGTGTCCTTTTATAAGGGAGGAGAGGGGCACCTTAGATATATCTCAAAATATTATTTTATATTAAAGTCAAAATCTGTTTATAATGGTTCCAAAGGGTCTTATTTCGAAGGTAAAGTGGGGATGGATCGAAATAATTCCAACCAATAGGATTTAGACAAGTTTAGGTTATTATTTTAACCTTATCAATTAGATTTAACTCTAAGTTAAATAATTTAACTTTTACCGTGACTTTTTGTTTTCTTACACTATATGGTTAATACACTTACTATAACATGCCAAACGAACCCCAATTTGTTTATTATTAATATATATATATATATCCTTATCTAAGTCATTTGGCCTAACCTTAGATTTTTAGGAATAAAATAACAATTACTAATATAATATTTGATTTAAAAACTATTTTGTGTCAATTTTGACACTATTTGATATATGATTTTTGTGAAAGTCATAACAGAATTATATGTTCGAAACAAGTCAATTAAATCAACAATAATATATCATAATAACCTATAAAATTAGTGGAATTCATAAAAAGTCTCAAATTACATTTATTTGAGCATTTATAACATCAATTATGTTAACATTTCCTTAAAAGGGTAATTACTACATCATCGTTGTGTCATAAATAAATTAATTTATTTAAAGTCTAAAAATTATAAATAAAATATCACTATGTAGGAAATCTGTTTATCTTTCTAATGAATATTTATAGTCGAATTTATCTTATGTATATCCCCATATTAAAAATGTTTTAATTATTAAACTTTGATTTGAACTATTTTAACTATTCATTAAATAAAATAATATTAAATGTCATAATCTAATCCATGTGGACCTAAATGGTCATAGTATATTAATAAGGTTGTTTTTGGTTGAATTACACTTATCCAATATAATTATGACATGTGTTAGGGTAATAATAATTTCATTTTTACCCTTAATTGCCCTATTTACTTTTAACCGTGGTAAATAAAAGTAAAACATTACTATTCACCAAAAATTATTTTCATCTCATTGAACAACATTTTACTTACTGACATCAACCATGTCTCTTGGAATTTTTGAAATTCCACTCACAGAAGCGGTAAAATTATGTTTTATGAAAAATTCAGTTTTTTTAACTACCACTTAGTGGTTTCACTATTCATCAAAAATTGAATGTTTTCAGAAAAATACCAAAAATTAGGCCTAAGCTATATTTGATATTATGAAATCAAAAATGATTTCTATTTTACCAAATTAAAAACATATCAGTTTCATTAATTAATTGAAAAAATTAATTCCCGTCGTCAAAACAAAAGGTGTGTTTTTAAGAGATAATAACTTATCAAAAGATTGACACTAGTTTATAACTGGTTTAAAGGTGAAATTACATCCAATGACCAACATTGTATTAAATTGTAAAAATATATTCTAAATATACTTTAAAACCACTAAAATTAATAATTTATCACTATTAATTATTTCGATTGGAAAAGTTGTTTTTAATTAAAATTTAATAATTTTCACTATTCATCAAAATATGAAAGTTATATGAAAATCACCAAAATTTCACCCTAAGCTAATTTAGATATTACAAATCCAAAAATGACTTCCATTTTGAAAAATAAAATTTACAAAATTTCAAAAAGTGGTTACTACTATTCATAACGGATAGTTTTAATAATATTTTAATAGCATATTGTTGTTTAGTGAAACTCGTTATTGCGTACTACACACGCTATCGAGGAAGGTCGTGATTGCGTGTAATGCAAGGCAAGTCAAGGATGCGTGTTGTGAAAGATCCTTTTGGTGTAGCATACAATAGAAGACATTAATGAAATTAAAAAGAATATTTTTCATAAAATCTCGGGGTGTTACATTCTACCCCCCTTAAAATGAATTTCGCCCTCGAAATTCGTCAGGGTTATAAATGGTTTACTACTTGAAAGTTTCTTTAATAGAAACCCACATCGTAAAAAGGAATACCAAAACCAATCTTTAAAAACAAAAGTATGAAATGTAACGATTACCCAAATAAACTAATCACTGGGTTTCCACATAGGTGAAAATATGGATATGGAAGAAAAATACAACCATCATGTTCTGATGGAGAGTGGTAGAGTTCATGGCTATGGAAAAGCCAGAAATCACAAATCCATAAATTTGTGACGATCTGAGGTACCATCTGATTAATCAGATATAAGAGCACTAGGAAAACATTTTTGGTTTTCAAGATCGTTTCCCTAAAGTTGAAGAATTTGAATTAGAATAAATACTTACTTTATTTTGGTACAATCTCACTGTTGTTCGTGCCTTGAACAATTTCCACTTCATCTCTTAAATAAATGAAGTTGAATTTGTTATTCGTGAAGTGTTAGCAGATCATGTGATAGAATAACGGGTCATTCCATCTCTCTCAAACAAAAGGTTAGCAAAAGTTATTAAATATACATAAGTTATTTTATAGTGAGATTAATCATATATGGTTCCTAAAATGGACTTATACTTCATATATCATACTGATTAATATAATAAAACTAGTTTCTACTAAACAGGGACTTCCTGTAGGCCAGTGGTAGGCGATAAAGGCCAGTCGCACTTCGGTTGTGGGTTCGATTCCCACAGCCTTGTCCGACGCGATGGGTTGTCGCACATCCTGTAGGTTGTCCTTTTTCTAAAACTACATTATTATAACATCCCATCAACAATATCAAAAAAAGTTTTATCCTTAAACAATACTAACTTATGTCCAACATAATCCACTCCAATCTTTAGGCTTATCTAAAATACTTCGGTCCAAGCTCATAGTATAAAGAAAATGATTACTTGAAATGTCACAGAACAATCACGTGAATGCCATCATTTATCCCCCATATATCTTGTTCGTCACATTCCATTCATGTGAATTCCATAATCATGTATTCTCTTGAATTCCCATTGAACCATAGTAAAAACTTGAATGCAGTTAAAAGTTAACACTTTTCACATATCAAAATCCTCAAAATTATATATACTCAAACCATGATATCACTTAGTCTTTATATCAATCATGATCTCATGAATACTATAAAACATTTAATTTTCTCCTTATCCCTTCATTATGTGCATATCATCTACTTTCCAAAAATATCTGAATAACCTTTCATGGATACCAGTACCATTAATCTTACAATTTCAAAACTCAAGGAAAGAAAACAGTGTAACAATCCTTAGATGTCTCTTTATTCCATAGTACCATGATATTACTTATACACCATTACACATGATAAACATGTAATAATTCCACTACATTCTTAAACCATTGACCGAGCTTCAACAATTCTTTCATCTCACATATCATTTGTAGTCTCTTCATCATCATCAACATAAATACTACCCATACGACCATACTGATTCTCTTCATGAGACTTTACCTTAGGGAATTGGTTTGCATAATGCCCGTACATTCCACATTTAAAACATTTAACCATTGTTGATGTCGTAGCAATACCATTATCCTCATCCCTGGTGTTAACTGAACCTTTTCATTTGCACTTACTAGATTTGTGTCCTTCTTTTCCACACCCAAAGCATCTTCCAGTTCCTTTGAAACATTCTCCTTGATGCCTCTTCCCACATGATTTGCATAGGGGAAATTGAACTTTCTTTCCTCTATGATCATCATAAAACTCCATCTTTCTCTTATTAGCCGAGTCAGGAAACATACCAAATTTGATTTTATTTATCATATTATGAGATTTCTGATTCAGCATAATAATGATGATTGGACTTACAAATCCCATTTCATTTGTTTTCTCATGAAGAATATCATTCCATTTTCCATCATATCCTCCATTGTCGTGAATCATCTTGTTTCCAGCCATTTTCTAAAACCCAAAAAGAATAGTGTGAGAGGAAAAAATAATGCTAGGGAAAACAACATAGTAAAGGGGGAGTACCCTTAATATCTAAAATCTTAGTTTAAATTATAATATCGCTACCGTAGTTCTAGGACTATATCCTATACGTATACTTATCCTTAGGGACATCCCTAGACATACCTTAGAAATATCTCTAGGGATCTCACTAACGCTTTCACATCCTAGTTTCCAAAGGTTGACTAAACCTTTCCTCTGATACCAACTGTAGAGACCCGAATCTTGACGTACATTGACATTACATTACATTTGCGGAATACTTAGTACATAACAAAAACACACACACAAGGATCGTAATAGTTTAGTGTCTTTGGAAACTGGGAATATAATCTTCTAATCCTAGTGAAAGATCTTCAATATCTCCCATAAAGATCTTCCTTTTTTTTATACCTAAAACCATTCTTTATAATCCTGGGGAAAAGAAAACATAAAATGGTGAGCTCAAATGCTCAGTAAGTGTAAACAAAAGACATATCAATCACATCATATACATATGCACATAACTTTTGGAAATCTTAACCTGTAAAAGAGATCATAATTTCATAACCTGGGATAACTCATGGCAGTGAAATGTAATCACAATAATCATAACATAAAACAATAAACTTTGTGGCATACACACATAATCATAGAGAATCATTTCTTGTTAGTCAAGACTCATTTCCAAGACTATCTTAGTGGACAAAGTCCCTTTCTGAACCGAGTCACCCTCGTTTCAGTCCTGTTTCACTGAACCGGTATAACCTACCATTCCATCCATTTCTATCTCATGAATATAAAATCTTTACCCAATGCATTGGAGGGAGATATAGGTCCCACCCATCTCATAATGATATCATTCTTATGTGTGCCACAAAATCATAAACCATACATCATTGCATAACCCATGTAATAAAAATGGGAATCTTAAAAATCATGACATCATAAAACAATTCATATACAATAAAGGGATTCATAAAAATAATTCCATCACAACATAATCAAATTATGTAATAATAGGGATAAAAACAGTACCCTTTATTATCTTATATGGAAAATAATTTTGATTAAAAACATGAACTCCATTCTTGAGGAAAATATCCTTTCTTCTTCAAAAACATTTTTCCTTTCTTAACATGTCATACAACATTAAATTAAAAGAAGTTGATTAAAAATAAACTTGAAAACTTGTAAAGGATTCTTCTTAGAAATAATGTTTTAAAAATCCATTCATGCCGTATAAGTTAAAAAAAACATTCTTCGTACTTTTGTCGGAAAAGTCAAAAAGTACCTCGTACGAAAAACGACAAAAGATTCCTTTCATATCTTTTACTAAAAACTAACCGAAGGGTAAAATTGGATTTAAAAAATTGTACGTGGATGGAAATAATATTACATATTGAGGAAACATGGATGTGGATGATAAAATACACCCCAGTAAATACCAAAGTATAAACAATCTCGGATAAAATGAGATTGTAATATATTCCCTTACCTTAGGTCCGATTTGCTTCGTAAGTGTCCGAACATCCTGTATAATGATTTAAATAATGTCAATGACTTATTACAGAATCATATTCATTGTTATGATATCATATATGGTTCACTTATGACTTTATATTACCCGTTCTTTTGTAAATTCCATGTTAAAGAGCGGTTTGGGTAAAATTGGTTCATTTGTCGTCCGTGTTTTGACATGTAATTATTCATATGATTAATTAGATCATGATTACTTAATTCCAGAATATAAAACATGATTTATATATATATATTCAGAATATACATATATATAATAAATCAGTAAATGGAATGAAATACACCGTTCATGGAGACGGTAGGCCGTACGTACGCATGAACGGTGTTTTCATTTCCTTATTGAGTTGAGTGGAATTAAGTAGATGACATACATATATATACACATAAATCCAGTAGCTTTATAATGTCATATATTTCATTATTGTTGCTTATATATACTTTATAATCATTATTAAATGGTTATCATGGAGAATGAATCTCATCGCGTCGTGGAGACGGTAGTCCGTACGTACGCCCAAGCGATGATATCATTTCCATAATTATTGAATTGAATTGGAGTGGATGATACAATATATCAGAATCATTATGATGTTATAATAACTATGTATAAGTATTCTTTACACCATAATACCCATCCATGTAAGGTGTTGGTGGAAAAACAGATTACACCACGGCGTGGAGACGGTATTCCGTACGTACGCACGCGCGGTGATTTCTTTTTCCGTACGATGGATAAATGGTGAATTAGGATTGTTTCATACTTATAATAACATATCAGTATATGAGTGATACTGATTTTATTACTTCATAATGAAACAACCTAAGAAGAAGAAGTGGAAGAAGAAATAAAGGTGAAATAATTGGTAACGGAAATTACCTCTTCTTTGAAGCGCCTCTTTGAAGCCTCCTCTTAAGGCACTAAAATTGGTCTTTGAGGAAGACCAGAACCTCTAGGATGTTGATAGGGAAGTGTAGAAGAGATTTTGGCAGGGGTTGGCGGATCCTGAAGGCTCAAAGTTGTGTGTGGAAGAGAGGGAGGAGGTGTCCTTTTATAAGGGAGGAGAGGGGCACCTTAGGAATATCTCAAAATATTATTTTATATTAAAGTAAAAATCGGTTTATAATGGTTTCAAAGGGTCTTATTTCGAAGGTAAAGTGGGGATGGATCGAAATCATATCAACCAATAGGATTTATACAAGTTAATTTATTATTTTAAAATTATCAATTAGATTTAACTCTAAGTTAAATAATTTAACTTTTACCGTGGCTTTTTGTTTTCTTACACTATATGGTTAATACAGTTACTATAACATGCCAAACGAACCCCAATTTGTTTATTATTAATATATATATCCTTATCTAAGTCATTTGGCCGAACCTTAGATTTTTATAAATAAAATAACAATTAATAATATAATATTTGATTTAAAAACTATTTTGTGTCAATTTTGACACTATTTGATATATGATTTTTGTGAAAGTCATAACAGAATTATATGTTCGAAAAAAGTTTTTTAAATCAACTCTAATATATCATAGTAACCTATAAAATTGGTGGAATTCATAAAAAGTATCAAATTACATTTATTTGAGCATTTATAACATCAATTATGTTAACATTTCCTTAAAAGGGTAATTACTGCATCATCGTTGTTTCATAAATAAATTAATTTATTTAAAGTCTAAAAATTATAAATAAAATATCATTATGGAGAAAATAGTTTTATCTTTTTAATGAATATTTATAGTCGAATTTATCTTTTGTATAACCCCATATTAAAAATGTTTTAGTTATTAAACTTTGATTTTAACTATTTTAACTATTCATTAAATAAAATAATATTTAATGTCATAATCTAATCCAAGGGGACCTAAATGGTCATAGTATATTCATATGGTTGTTTTTGGTCTAATTACACTTATCAAATAGAATTAGGACATGTGTTAGGGTAATAATAATATCATTTTTACCCTTAATTACCCTATTTACTTTTAACCGTGGTAAATAAAAGTAAAAAGTTATTATTCACCAAAAATTATTTTCATCTCATTGAACCACGTTTTACTTACTGACATCAACCGTGTCTCTCAGATTTTTTGAAATTCCACTCACAGAAGCGGTAAAATTAAGGTTTATAAAAAATTCATTTTTTTAACTACCACTTAGTGGTTTCACTATTCATCAAAAATTGAAAGTTTTCAGAAAAATACCAAATATTAGGCCTAAGATATATTTGATATTATGAACTCAAAAATGATTTCTATTTTACCAAATTAAAAACATATCAGTTGCATTAATTAATTTAAAAAATTAATTCCCGTCATCAAAACAAAAGGTGTATTTTTAAGAGATAATAACTTATCAAAAGATTGACACTTGTTTATAACTAGTTTAAATGTAAAATTAATCCAATGACCAACATTGTATTAAATTGTAAAAATATATTATAAATATACTTTAAAACCACTAAAATTAATAAATTATCACTATTAATTATTTCGACTGAAAAAGTTTCTTTTAATTAAAATTTAGAAATTTTCACTATTCATCAAAATATGAAATTTATCCGAAAATCACCAAAATTTCACCCTAAGCTAATTTCGATATTAAGAATCCAAAAATGACTTCCATTTTGAAAAATAAAATTTACAAAATTTCAAAAAGTGGTTACTACTATTCATAACGGCTAGTTTTAATAATATTTTAATAGCATATTGTTGTTTAGTGAAACTCGTTATTGCGTACTACACACGCTATCGAGGAAGGTCGCGATTGCATGTAATGCAAGGCAAGTCAAGGATGCGTGTTGTGCAAGCTCCTTTTGGTGTAGCGTACAACACAAGACATTAATGAAATTAAAAAGAATATTTTTCATAAAATCTTGGGGTGTTACATATAAGATCATCCAACTAAGTTATCATCTCTTTCATTTTAGGTGGTGCTAGTCTACAAGAGGGAATTAAAACTGGTTGAGTACCAGACACTAAATCAATAGAAAACTCTACCTCCATTATCAGTTCTAAACTAGATAAGTGAGATGGAAAAACATTAGGAAACATGATGAAATGTAGAATTAGATCACCTATTTGGGATTCTCATTCTAGATCAAATTTAATCAGTGATATTTATTTCTGCAACTCCTGATAAGATATTTTATCTCTACTCGACCCTGGGTCCCATTTTCCTTGAAAGATATGGAACAAACCATTGAGTGTTGTTACAGAGACTCGTCAAAGATAAAAATAAATACATTATTTATTGGTAATGAGAGAATCCATCCTAAATATGAAATCAAGTCGTTCCATGTTGAAAACCATAAAAATACAAGAAATATCCACATTGGAAAGAGATAGAATACAAGAAGGACTATATAGGACTTACCCTATTTTTGTTTTGAGGGGTGTAGAAATATCCATAACATAAGATAAAATATTTGTAGGAAAATTTAGCATATTTACAACATAGTTTGAAATACATGAATGATATGCACTAGTATCAAATAATACAATCAATAATGATGAAGCTAGAGGGATGGTACCTCTCATAGTCACCAGAACCATATACTCTTCCTCTAAATACTGTTCCACTATATGAAATAGCTTTGTTACAGATTCCTATGGCTATAACCCCTTTATCCATGATGAATATGATTTCAACATCGTTTTACAAGGTGTTGATGTTACCATTATTCTACATGGAGTGGAATAAACATGGAATAGTTTCTCTATCTGACCTGAGCATCCGTAGGAGCCACAAAACTTGACTACTTCAGTGAAAACCTATTTAGAATTCCTAGAACTTCCAAACTAGTAGAAAATCAAGGGCCACATACAAGAAAATCATTGAGGTTATTAAAACCCTAATATTAAGATCCACCATGAGAATCATCATGCTTCCTCTTTCACAAAGAATAATTTTCACTTCCACTGGGTTAAAAAAGGACTCCCATCAACCTTGACTTCCCAGACAGGTCCATCTCAACCATGAACACTCTATCATGAACATTATTATAAGAAATATTCTTTAGTAAGAAATCCTAATAAAGAATATTATCATGATGTCCTAACCTTAACCATCAAGTATTAAAATGTTGATTCGATAGAATATTTGTTACAAACGAAACATGCTCAGAAAAACGGTTTTCATAAACTTTCATAGTTTTTTTAGACTACTCAAGTTTTAAAAAATTTGTAGCCTTGTCCAACAACATAGAATCTTAATTGAACTAGTTTGTGAAAATAACCTTGATGTATTTTTACTCGAATCCCTCATGATACTTCCCTATCACCATAGTGGCCCACCCTATTTTTCTCAATCCCTCCAACACAAAGGTGGAACAGTTCACCTTGATTTCATCAGGTGTTTCTATGAATTCAAAAAAAAAACATTCCATCCTGCTAAAACATTCGTCAACCTCTTGAGGATTATTGGATCCTTTGAGAATTGGTGGCTAGTAGGAAAGGAACTACAGTGAATTATTTTTTAAGAACATAATTAGAAGCATCCAAAACATGATCCTGAACAAGAACTACTATTTTTGCCTCTCCTAGGTCATGGAAAACATGCACATTCACTTCAATTAGAATCTGGTCCGTAAGAGGATTTTATCACTATGGTTTAGTAAAAAATTCCTCCTAGATCTGATTCTCACATATTTTTAGAGGAATGATTCTACACAATACTATTAAACAACAAAGAAGACATCAGACATGATACATAGATCAATACCCAAAAAATATAAACATGTAAATTAATCCCAATAGATAAATAATAATATTTAGATTTCAATCCATCGAAATCAAAAGTATCGAAAAGACTAAAACTAATCCCCAAGATGTATTTCCCAAACCACCCCTAGTGACCTAAGTCTCATTGTAGTGAGAGCTGTCTAGGAACTCAATCAAAACTACCTCCCATGTCCCGAAAATATTACAAAACTACATACCAACATAAATACAAGAAGCTCAAACTATAAGTCAGATTCCATTTTTTCATGAACCGACCCAGAAATTACGTTACCCTAATACCCGAAATAAAAATGGCATAGCCTAAATTGAATTCATGATCCCTTGATGTTGGTGAATAGAACCAAGGATCATATAAAATGAAATTAGGAAAAAAATCCTCAAACATCATTGAGGAAAGATAAACAACTTAGTATGGACACAAGAAAAAACTCGTAGGTATAAATATACCAAATCTCAAGTAGGTAAACTACCCAAAGAACTAAAAAAAAGAACCAAAAGACTAGTAAGGTAAACTAATCGAGTCCTAATGGAAAAACACTCCACACCTAGGGATCAATATCTACTAACACCTCTATGTGGAACCATACCCTTGCTCGAACCAAGAATAATATAATTTACAAACACCCTAAGGAATAGGTAGGGTTTGAGATAAAATCCCAATAAGGTCTAACCATGGATTCTATATTAAGATGCCAAAATTTAATTAACAAAATAAAGCATTCAATTTTATATAAACATGAATTGAATTTTAAATAATATTTAAATAAATCATTATTTATAATTCAAATACTGGAAAATAATATTACCAATTGGAAAAATCAATTTTTATATAAAAATATTTAAATAAAATTAGAATATGTAGTAAAAATATTAAAATCATTGGAATATATACATTTCAAATAAAAATAACAAACAACATGGTTATCCTATATAATAGATGATATTTTCAGGCTATAGGTTTTTAATCAAATCAATCCCTTTCATAATAAAAACCAATGGGTTTCTATCAAAATATTTTCAAGTAATTTTTTAAAAAACAAATTAATCAATTTCATGAAATCAATTTCAGAAATTAAATTCAAAAATTTATATTCCATAATTTTTATCCAATTTCTCATGACACCCCAATTCAATGGAATTGTGTTTTTACCAAACTCTTGCGAAATCTAATTTTAAATCCCTAATTCAATGGAATTTAGTTTTTTATCAATCAATTGAAAGAAATTTAATTTATTTAAATAAATTTTTTTAAATAAATTAATTGATTTTAAATAATTCAATTTAGAGTTAATCAAAATTGGTCATTATAACGGAACCACATACCTCGAGATCCAGAGATCTTGAAATACAAAGAACTAATTGGGAAAATCCAATAAAGATCATTGAAAATGGGGATCTAAGAATAAAACAAAGATTCAATATCTGAAACACTAGGGATTAGATTCTCCAAGAACAAAGAGATCCAATAAACCAAGATCTAAAAAACCCCAGGGAGGAAAGAAGAGAGATGAAGAGAATGAGAACAGGAGGAGAAAACTTAATAGGATGAGATTAAACATGGTTCTACAATCATTGATCAACATCGAAAATGGTGTAGAGGGGATAAAATTTCATATTGTTTGATAATGGGGAAGAATAAAGAATAGTAAGTTGAGCTAGGCGTGTTGAGAACCTAAAAAAGAGGTTTATGGATTAAATTATTTTTTTGGATTAGTTAATTCCCACACACAGTTTTTTGGGAAGTGCCACACTGCTATACAAAATCTGAACCCTAGCCATGAACCCCTTTTAATGGGATTTATCAATGTCTCCCAAGTGGGTGTATGATTTGTTGAACCTTGCACATATCGTGAAAAACCTCACAATGTCAATTTATAGGGATTTATAATTTTCACTTGAATCGCCCCTAAATGAAATCGATCCAAACCATGTAAAATAGAGTGGTTTATGAATACCTAAAAACTATAATATGAAGTTAAAAGATATATAATCCATTATTATACTAGAATATACACTATGGGAAAGGTGTGTTATGGTAGTACCTTCATTTGGTGTCTTAGTAAAAATTGACCTTGTGGTGGTCTCCACTAAAAATAAAATTTTCATATACTTGATTTCACATAAGCCTTATATGTTGAAGTTATAATAGGAATTCATCAGTGTAGAACCCTAGTGATGCTACCACCCAC
The DNA here is from genome assembly GCA_963277665.1 of Viscum album. Lineage (NCBI taxonomy): Eukaryota > Viridiplantae > Streptophyta > Magnoliopsida > Santalales > Viscaceae > Viscum > Viscum album. The sequence continues at coordinate 17,405,751 of OY728159.1, read as the reverse complement.
TTAGGTTGTGAAAAATGGGAATCAAAAGGTATGATCCAATAGGTTAAGGCCATCCTTTCCCTATTATGAATCAATTATCCTTTATTATTTCACTTTATATATATTATTTCTAATGGAAACATTATTAAATAGAATAATAATTTTGAACAATCATATTTACCAAGGTTCGGGTAACAGTTAGACACTAATGGCCTATTTTCCCTTTATACCCTATATATACTCCAACATTCCCATACCTCAACATTCATTACTTCTCCTATAAATCATATATAATTACTTTGGTAATGTCTATCATATTCCTAACTCTTATATTTATTTTTATAATTTTTGTAAAAAGAGAGAACTTTAATGGATGACTAAATCCTTGGAGTGTCCATTAATATGTTCATTATTATTTTCTATCTCCATGTATTTTTATAGATTTTATAGTCACTATTAATTCATGCCACGAATTGTTCAGGTGAATGTTAATAATAATCAGATTTGGTTATAATAAATTAGTCACTGTAAAATAATAAATTTCAATGACATAATGTAATATTTGGGTCATTACATTATATAACATTACATAATTTCGTTATTAAATCCTATTTCGTACCTAAAAAATTGGTGGATTTTCTCCTGCATCACTTCTTCAAAATCTCATGTCACTTCCTTAAACATGTGATTTCTCCAAAAAAACATTCATCGGTGGGGTTTTGCTGCTCCACAACACATTTTACCTATCATAAAAAAATCTATATTAGTTCTTATAGTAATAATAGATTAGGATAAAATCCCATTAAATTTGTTTCTAGTACCTATGTTAGGCCTGACATATATTTATTAATAGCTACACAAGGAATATGTTGTGGAAATTAGAATGATTTTGAGGTAGTACTACCCAATGGGAATCTACTGTACCAACATATCTAATCTTAAATGGTCTATTGTACCTTATATTCAATCATCCCTACCATCGAAGCCTCATGAAATTTTTTATGGTGATATTTACAGGAAAAAAACATCCCAAATATGAAATTCTATTTCATTACTTTGACTATTTGTATAAATATTATCTAATTTACGTATCCTAGATATTTTGTAAGACCACTTGTATGTTATCTTTATTTATTTTTTCTGAATTTCTATTCTTTACATTTTTTTCTCAAAATTCTTCCAAAAATGTTGGTGGTCTACACCACTTACCATGAAGTTATTTATATTGATCCATTTGAATAATCAAGTGAAAAAAATTTTATAAGAAAATTCCAAAAGTTAATAACATTGTGTAGAAATTCCAAGAAATTAAATTGATAAATACCTTAATATATCTTCCAATATTTGAATATTCCTCTCATACTACCCATCAGTTTTCATATGATAGGTTGTTCTAATTTTTACTTTAGCATTAGATGAATTTTAATGTCTCCTATAGAGAATAGTAGTAAATCTTGTATTGTGGTCTAAAATAATTGGTAGTGGCTCCACATGAAGTCTCACCATATATTGAGTATACAAATTTGTATGGAACCCAATGGATAAATCTTCTCATATAGTGATAAAAGAGATGGAATTGTTATTTTATCATATATTACCCCAATGACTGTAACGCCCCGACCCCAGTTACCTAGAGTCGGTGCATTATTTTAATACATTGGCATGATTACAAGGAATCAATTACCAAAGGACCGATTAGTTTAGTAGTCTTGGAAAATAGATTACTTACATGAATGTTACATTAAACTTCATAACATACAAAAAAACATAAATAATCCTTTATGAATTCCATTATTTCTCTTGTCTTAACCCTTCTTATCCATCACAATATACTTCTCGTAATCCTGGGAAAAATAAAACAGAAAAAGGGGTGATCTCAAATGCTCCGTAAGGGTATGCAATACATCGGGAACTTTAATAAATAGGCAATAACATTTAAGGCAATGTATGACTAAAAACGCCTTCTAAACATGAACTTAAACATAGTATGGGAAAAATAAAATGAAATAATACCATTTACTTATTTACATGGATATTCTACTAATCGAATAATCACATGCAATATCAATAACCACTTTCATAATGATGGAATGAATAATGCCAGACTATCATAACCACATATCCAAGGCCTCGTTCCACGACTACAAATAAGATTTTTTCAAGGCCTTGTTCCAAGACACTAGTTTGTCTCATGAGACCTACCGATGCATCAAGGAGCTATAGCAGGCTCCACCCGTCACATATTAAGTCCAATGCATTCCCATATGAAAAGGTTTAAACATTACATAGACATTCGTTTTAAAACTAGCATACAGAATGTCAATACTTTCACCATAAACTATGAATGGTATAAAAATATCACATCCATAGTCAAACATATCACAAAACCTTCAATAAAATATAGAAGTTTTGTATTATAATAAATCAACTTCAAGTAAGCATAAAATCCATCAAAGGATGTTGACATAGATGAAATCAAAACTCTTTTTATAGAAATATATCTTTCTATTTTGAAATCATTTAGGAGTCATATATTTATAAAATAGAACTTTTCTTTGAAAATATTCTTATAATATTGTAAGGTAATCTTCGAAGATTTTATAATGGTGGAAAATAACTGCACCCGCCGTATAAGTTAAAAAAACATTCTTACCTTAATTCTGTCGAAAAGGTTAAAAAGAACCTTGTTTGGAAAATGACAGAAATATTCCTTTATAAAACTCTTATAAAAAGTCAAACAAGGGTATAAATGACTTTAACCCATATTCTTTTAAATAGTAAAAATGTTTTCAAATACATTTTTAAGAAATATGGATGTGGATTATAAAGAGATCCTAGTAGATTATTACATATAAACAACCTCGAATAATGAAGAGATTGTGACATAAACCTTAACTTGTACTTTTCCTTGGTTGGGGTAGGTTAACCTCCTGTATAATGGTGAAATAATTTTTAATAAATTACAGCAGAATCATATACATTAATATGATATCATATATGATCTTTTAAGATTGATTTTTTAATAATATCTTAGTATTATCGTCGTTTCATGTGTTAACTTACTCGTTTTATTTTATATGTTTTTTTACCTAAGCCGTGGTTTTCATGGATAGGTTGTATATTAATCATATCCATAATGATATCAAGTCCTTATATACTATTTTTAAATCATCAAATGATAATTATACTTGAATGGATACGATGGAGAATGAATCTCATCGCGTTCGTGGAGACGGTAGTCCGTACGTACGCACGAGCGAAAATATCATTCTTTTGATATTAAAATAATATATAATTGGATATTATATAATATATATAGAATTATTAACATGTTATATTTATCATTTACATGAATTACACATCATTATTATACCCATCCAAATAATAATTTATTGAATAACAATTACACCACGACGTGGAGATGGTAAGCCGTACGTACGCACGTATGTTAATCAAAGGATAGATAGAATACTGAATATGGTTGTAACATGTTTATAATATCATCAAAGTATATATATGATACTTGAGTTATTATTTTATAATGGTAATAACAAAGGAAGAAGAAGTGTATGAATAAAGGAACTTGGAAAAGGGTGGTGAAATCATTACCTCTTCTTTGGGTTCTTCCTTTTGATTTGATAAAAAGGGCTCCTTAGGTTGGCTTTTTGATCAAACTAAGGCCTCTAGGTTGTATTGAGGGAAGTATGGAGTGTATTGGGGAAGAGGTTTTCCGAACCAAAAGGCTTTGAATGTGTGAAGAAATGAGAAGGAGGAGTGCCCTTTTATAAGAGGGGTGATGGGCACCTTTGGAAAAGCTAGAAATATTAATTTATAATAAATTCATATTTGGTTTCTAATGGCTCCAAAGTTGTTTATTTAAAAGTTAATTAGGTGGGGATGGGTCGAAAAACACTCAACAAATAGAATTTAGACAGGTTTGGGTCATTATATTTCCCTTATCTTTAAGTATTAACTCTTAGTTAATTAGTTTCACTGTTACAATTTCTCTTTGTATTTTTATTTTATATGGTTACTAAAATTACCATATACATCCAAGAGACCCCCAAGTGGTCTATTAATGATACACCTATCATGATATAAGTCTCTTGGCCGAAACGTAGATTATTAGGAATTTAATATCAATTAATAATATAATATTTGTTTTAAAACTCTTTTATGTCAATTTTGACACTATTCATTAGTTGATTTTTTGTGAAACTCATAACAGAATGATTACTTTGAAAAACGTTAATTAAATCAATAATAATATATCATATTAACATAGAAAATTAGTTTAATTCAATAAAATTCTCAAATTAATTTTTTTTGGGTATTTATAATATCAATTATTGTAATTTTTCACTATTATGGTAATTACTACATCATCATTGTGTCATAAATAAAATAAATTACTTAATGTCGAAAAAATTATAAATAAAATATCATTATGTAGTAAATCTTTTTAGATTTCTAATTAATATTTATAGTCGAAAATACAAGATATATATCCCAATGTAAAAATTGTTTTTCTAAAAGATATATGCTTGGGTCATTTTGGTATTCATTTTAACTTAATTAAAATAAAGTGTCATTATCACCTACAAGTGGCTCCATGAGGTTCCAAGATCGACCCAAATATGTAAATGGTCGGACATGTATCAACAAATAAGGTTAGGACACATTTTAGGGTAATTTTTTATTTTTATAATATTATTTTTTAACCCTTATTTATCGGATTTACCCTTTAACCATGGTAAATAAAATATTTATCGAAGTAATTATTCAAAATGTATAAAAATAAAAGTTACCTATTTACAAAATTTTAACATCCTGATTCCAAATAAGGAATCCATTTTTCCATATTCAAAACACAGAAGTGGCAGAAATTAATTTAAAATTAATTCCCGTTGTTAAAACAAAAAGCGTGTTTTTAAGAGATAATAACTATCAAAAGATTGGCACTTGTTTATATCTGGTTTAATTGTGAAATTATGTACAATGACAAAAATTGAATTAAATGGTAGAAATATATTATAAATATACTTTAAAACCACTGAAATTCATAATTTATCAATATTAATTATTTTGATTAAAAAAGTTGTTTTTAATTAAAATTTAGTAATTTTCACAATTCATCAAAATATGAAAGTTATCCGAAAAGTACCAAAATTTCACCCAAGAATAATTTCGATATTTCGAATCCAAAAATAAATTCCATTTTGAAAAATAAAATATATATAATTTCAAAAAGTATGTATTACTATTCATAATGGCTAGTTTGATTGGTAATGGTGTGTTAGAACTCGGTGTTGCGTACAACACACTATCACATTATTCAAAGAGAAGCGTACTGTAGAAGATTGGGGTATTACATTCTCCCATCCTTCAATAAATTGCATCCTCTCAATTTTAAATTGTTCTTCGAAAATAAAAGGTTGAAAATAGAAAATATCTCTGTGGGAAAACCCACATAGGAAATTGGGTTACTAAAATTTAGTCTTAATATGAGGAAAAGAGAAATGAAAGGGTCACCACCAAATTATGATCTCAATTAAGAGAACATTGGTGGAAATTAGAGACAAATAATTGGAGGGAAAACGTAAGTATTTATAGGTAGTGATTTAGGTCATCAATAACAAACAAGTGTAAAATTGAGGTCCTTAAATTTATCAATCTATGATGATTTGAAATACCATCGGTTCAACAAAACATGGGGTATTAGGATAAAAAATTTTGGTTTTAGGATTCCTTAAATAAAGATTAAGAAATAATTTCTTTATAGAATAAGAGAAAAAGAAAAATATATTCTTGAAAAGTAGAGTTCCATCCTTTAACTAATTTCTACTAAAAACGCTTCTTTCACTCTAAAAGATAATAGAACATAAAAAAATATATTCTATTTATCCTATTTGTATAGGGTTCCAAAAAAAACTAATTTATAATTCATCTACCAGATCGTTTTTAAAAAAAAAACTACATTATTTAATCCCAGACATCACGTGGGTTAGTGGTAGGTGATACACCCTCATCGCCCTTCGGTTGTGGGTTCAAGTCTTGCGGCCTTTCCGGACGTGACAGATTGCCGCCCGATCTCCGGGTTGTCCATTTATGACAATCCAAAATAATCCAAACTAGAACTATCCAAAATACTTCAGTCTTAAAATTTATAAGGAAGGTAAACACAATAAAGATTCTTTTTATTCATGTAATAACATGTGAACACCTTCATGATGTATTCTTTTAAAACACTGCAACATCCTGAATTACCATAAAACCTTATTGATTACATTCATGATCCCTTATTCCTTAAAGAATAATAGATATACTCCTTCAATCCAAAAATGTTTTAAACCCCAAAAATGATGGAATATATAAATCATTAATCAGTTTCAAGGTAGTCAAGAATATCGAATATAATTTATCTAAATCAATCATGTATTATTCCAAAATCACTACCTCGGTATCAGAACTATATTATGGTTTATCATTCTCTCGACCATATATTTTCCAAAACATTATAATGCTATTGAGTCACTTTTCTTTGTTCCACATAATCTCAAGTCCTTAATTAAATAGTACTGCAATACAATCCTTATATACTCCATAATTATTATAAAAAGTATATTGTTGATACAACACTCAAATAACATAATCAACATAAGAACTCTAATCATTCCTCTTCATCTCTGGTAGTATCATAACTTGATTATTGTCCAATAGAATCATTTCTGGCATAGTCTGATGACTAGTACATAGGTTAGCGTAGTGTCCAAACTCCTTTCAAATGAAGCATCATACAATTGAATCCATTTTCTTACCATTGCAGCCACATACTTTTTGCCCTTTTTCTCCACACTTATGACAAACTCCCATTCCTTTTAGGCAAGTTCGAGGGTGTTTCTTCCCAAAGTTATCACATATCAGAAAATCCTTCTTTACCTTATTCCTTTTATCGGTCCTTCTCTCTACCATCCTTTCCTTCTCTGGATTCCCTTCAAAGCCATAAGACTCTGAGAATTCTTTACTTATCTTATCAACACATGATACTATTTCTTCATATGATGATAATACGTGGGAGACTATTTCCCTTCTAAATTCTGGATTATGACCATTAAAGATATGATCCTCCTTACTCTTTGGATCACGCATATTGTTGGAGTTCTCATTCCTTCTATTGGCCGGCATTTCTAAAAAATGTCATAATCTTGATAAATTTAAGAATCAAAATACATAAATCCATACTTGTAAAATACTTAACATAAATTGAACTATTTATGCATATAATCCATAATCATAAAAAATAATCTTTGAGGAAGTATAAAATCATAAACCCATCATAATGATTTGTAATGAAAATGGGAGTTATCCTAAGCATATCCCCCGGGAGTGTCGTAACCAGGAGTGCAGCAAGGCCCGTTGTTGTGCACCAGTTCCCATTCGAGTCCAGCTCAAAGCGGTGTTTTTGGGTTTTACCCCTAGGTACATCTGTTCCAGAGCCGCCTCTACCTGCTCATATCCAGGCAGGGATGTATTGCTTGGAAAACTCACAAAATCTCTACAATACCAAAATTCTAGGATGTTCTTCTATACTAATCCTCAAAGTCTATCTTAGGGCTATGTGCTCTAATCAGATTTTATCTAAATCTAGTTTCCAAGGTTATTACTAAACTTCCTCTGATACCAACTTAACTCCCCGACACAAGTTACCCAGAGTCGGTGCATTATTTTAATACATTGGCATGATTACAAGGTATGAAGTCCCAAAGGAACGATTAGTTTATTAGTCTTGGAAAATAGATTACATACATGAATGTTACATTACACTTCATAACATACAAAAAAACAAAATAATCCTTTATGAATTCCGTTATTCCCGTGTCTTAACCCTTCTTATCAATCACAATATACTTCTTGGAATCCTGGGAAAAATAAAACATATAAAGGGGTGAGCTCAAACGCTCTGTAAGGGTAAGCAATACAGTGGAAACTTTCATAAATAAGCATAAACATTTAAGGAAATGTATAACTAAAACAAAATCCTTTTAAACATGAAATTCAACATAGTATGACAAAAATATAATGAAATAATGCCATTTACTTATTCACATGGATATTCTACTAATCTAATAATCACATGCAATATCAATAACCACTTTCATAATGATGAAATGCATAATGCCAGAATATTATAACCACATAGCCAAGGCCTCATGCCAAGACTACAAATAAGATTTTGTCAAGGCCTTGTGACAAGACACTAGTTTGTCTCATGAGACCTACCGATGCATCAAGGAGCTATAGCGGGCTCCACCCGTCACATATTAAGTCCAATGCATTCCCACATGAAAAGGATTAAACATAACATAAACATTCGTATTAAAACTAGCATACAGAATGTCAATACTTTCACCATAAACTATAAATGGTATAAAAATAGTACATCCACAGTCAAACATATCACAAAACCTTCAATACAATATAGAAGTTTTGTATCATAATAAATCAACTTCAAATAATCGTAAAATCCATCAAAGGATGTTGACATAGATGAAATCAAAACTCTTTTTAGAGAAATATCTCTTTTGATTTGGAAATCATTTAAGAGTCATATATTTATAAAATAAAACATTTTCTTTGAAAATATTATTATAATCTTGTAAAGGAAGCTTCGACGATTTTATAACGGTGGAAAATAACCGCACCCTCCGTATAAGTTAAAAAACATTCTTACCTTAATTCTGTCGAAAAGGTTAAAAAGCACCTTGTTTGGAAAACGACAGAAAGATTTCTTTATAAAACTCTTATAAAAACTAAAAAAGGGTATAAATGTCATTAACCCATATTCTTGTAAATAGTAAAAATGTTTTGAAATACATTTTTAAGAAACATGGATGTGGATTATAAAGAGATCCCAGTAGATTATTACGTATAAACAACCTCAGATAATGAAGATATTGTGAAATAACCCTTACCTTGTACTTTTCCTTGGTTGTGGTAGGATAAACTCCTATATAATGGTGAAATAATTGTTATTAAATTATATAAGAATCATATACATTAATATGATATCATATATGATCTTTTATCATTGATTTGTTAATAATATCTTAGTATTATCGTCATTTCAGGTGTTAACTTACTCGTTTTATTTTATATGTTTTGTTACCTAAGCCGTGGTTGTCATGGATAGGTTGTATACTAATCATATCTAGAATGATATCTAGTCCTTAGATACAATTTTTAAATCATCAAATGATAATTATTCTTGAATGGATACGATGGAGAATGAATCTCATCGCGTTCGTGGAGACGGTAGTCCGTACATACGTACGAGCGACAATACCATTCTTTTGATATTAAAATAATATATAATTGGATAGTATATAATATATAAAAAATTATTATCATGTTATATTTATTATTTACATGAATTACACATCATTATTATACCCATCCAAATAATAATTTATTGAATAACAATTACACCACGACGTGGAGACGGTAAGCCGTACGTACGCACGTATGTTATTCAAAGGATGGATAGAATAATGAATATGGTTGTACCATATTTATAATAACATCACAGTGTATATATGATACTGGAGTTATTATTTTATAATGGTAATAACAAAGGAAGAAGAAGTGGAAGAAGAAAGAAACTTGGAAAAGGGTGGTGATATCATTACATCTTTTTCGGGTTCTTCCTTTTTTTTGATCAAAAGGGATCCTTAAGTTTGATTTATAATCAAAATAAGGCTTCTAGGTTATATTTAGGGGAGTTGGGAGAGTATTTGGGTAGAGTTTTGCCGAACCAAAAGGCTTTGATGGTGTGAAGAAATGAGAAGGAGGAGTTCCCTTTTATAAGAGGGGTCAGGGGCACCTTTGAAAAAGCTGGAAATATTAATTTATAATAAATTAATATTCGGTTTCTAATGGCTCCAAAGATGAATATTTAAAGTTTAGGGTGGGTATGGGTCGAAAAAAACTCAACCAATTGAATTTAGACAGGTTTGGGCATTATATTAACCATATCTTTAAGTATTAACTCTTAGTTAATTAGTTTCACTTTTACAATGTCTCTTTGTATTTTTATATTATATGGTTAATAAAATTACCATATACATCCAAGAGACCCCCAAGTGGTCCATTAATTATTCACCTATCATGATATAAGTCTCTTGGCCGAACCGTATATTTTTATGAATTTAATATCAATTAATAATATAATATTTGTTTTCAAAACTCTTTTATGTCAATTTTGACACTATTCAATAGTTGATTTTTGTAAAACTCATAACAGAATGATTACTTCAAAGACATTTAATTAACTAAATACTAATATGTTATATTAACCTATAAATTTTGTTTAATTCAATAAAAGTCTCAAATTATATTTATTTGGGTATTTATAATATCAAGTATTTTAATTTTTCACTATTATGGTAATTACTGCATCAACAGTGAGTCATAAATAAAATATATTATCTAATTTCTAAAAATTATAAATAAAATATAATTATGTAGGTAATATTTTTATCTTTCTAATGAATATTTATAGTCGAAAATCCAACATATATAACCCTATGTAAAAATTGTTTTTCTAAAAGATATATGCTTGTGTCATTTTTGTATTCATTTTAACTTAATTAAAATAAAGTGTCCCTGTCACCTACAAGTGGCACCATGGGGTGCCAAAATCGACCCAACGATGCCCATGGTTGGCCATGTATCAACCAATAAGGTTAGGACACGTTTTAGGGTAATTTTGTTTTTATAATAATATTTTTTAACCCATATTTATTGGATTTACCCTTTAACCATGGTAAATAAAATATTTACCGAAGTAATTATTCAAAATGTATAAAAATAAAAGATGCCTATTTACAAAATTTGAACATCCGGATTCCAAATATGGAATCCATTTTTTCAAATTCAAAACACAGAAGTGGCAGAAATTAATTTAAAATTAATTCCCGTTGTTAAAACAAAAAGCGTGTTTTTAAGAGATAATAACTAACAAAAGATTGGCACTTGTTTATATCTGGTTTAATTGTAAAATTATGTACAATGAAAAACATTGAATTAAATGGTAAAAATATATTCCAAATATACTTTAAATCCACTCAAATTCATAATTTATAAATATTAATTATTTTTATTAAAAAAATTGTTTTTAATTAAAATTTAGTAATTTTCACAATTCATCAAAATATGAAAGTTATCAGAAAAGTACCAAAATTTTACCCTAGGATAATTTCGCTATTCCGAATCCAAAAATGAAGTCCATTTTGAAAAATAAAATATTTATATTTTCAAAAAGTAGGTATTACTATTCATAACGGCTAGTTTGATTAGTTATGGTGTGTTAGAACTCGGTGTTGCGTACAACACACGCTATCACATTATTCAAAGAGCAGCGTACCGTAGAATCTTGGAGTGTTACAATGACACTATTTCCTATTAATATATTAATAAGGCCATTAATAATATCCATATTTATATTGGACCACTTTCATACAGTTTTGGGCAGTGGTTTCATTATTCTATGTGTATTTCTCACTTATCCTTCACTTGATGGCATACCAAATAATGATGTCATAGATCTATGTACATTTTACTGGTTTATGGATGTATAGAGAATACAGAGTTGTGAGATTTTTCCATAATTGATTTATTTATAATTATATTAGTTTGGATATATAACCATGTACAAAACCTCAGTACCCCCTATTGTTCAACATTGAACACATAATACATCCCATTTATCATAACTTCAGTGTTCAATTATAATATAGGATCATCTCTTTGGGAATTCCCGATCCTCTCTCGTAATTATGGTTTTGAAATAATTTGGGATACAATTGATGATTTCCCATCCCTTATGACTTACATATATGTCTTTACAAAGTCCTCTATCAACATATATCCTTCAGTCCTCATCAACAAAAGAACGTCATTGTCTTTCCTACTCAATGCATCAATGATTTTCTTTTCTATTATAAAGTTTAATGGATATAAATATTGTATACCTTAAGAAATTCTAACCACCTCCTTGGTCTCATGTTTAGTTTCATTTGTGTGAATATAGAATTTAAAATATCATGGTAGTTGTATATATCAAAATTTTCACCATAATTTTATTGTATCTATAAAATTAGTGAAAAAAACTACTGAATCTAACTCTAAATCATGTTTATTTTAATTATATTCATTGGTTGTTAACTTCCATTCTACATAGGGAGACAATTTGTACTTTATCATGAGTACACATAAAATTATCTTCAATGATGATTCATTATAAATGAAAATAATCCATAAAATTATAATGTCAAATTAAAATATTGGAATGACCAATGAGTTTTTTAGAGAATTTACTCACCAATGATAATAGGGGAATAATAATATATCATCGATGCTTGAATATTTCATCCAAGAGTTCTGACCAACAACTATACCACTAGAAGTTCAGGGGTAAACCCTATTTTCATTGCAAACATGAATTAATTAAATGGATGTGAATGAATAGAATAAAATAATGTACTTTCTTACTTTGATTATATAATGATTATACCTTTTACAATATTATTTTGGGCCTCAACTCTTGCTGTTGTGATTACAGAAGTATAACCTTTCCTTGTTGTCCTATACTAGTGTTTATATATGATTTCCTGCATTATCTTATAAATAGTATTTTCTAATGAATTTACCATTATCTACCCACATGAAGCATTATATTTTTGGGTTTTCTTACCCCATATTCTCTTTGTTTTTGAATTTATATGTTGGGGAATTACATCTCCACGATAGTTGTAAACTATGGATCCATCTCTTCACCAATTTTAAAAACTTTTAACTTCCTTAAAGATAATTCCAAAAATTATTATTCCCATAAATATTCCAAACAGTTAATTTTGGCTTCATTCATTATCTTATATGATCAAATTTCATTCCTAAATTATGATCCGTCCTCCTCTTTTTTCAATTTAGTCTGTGAGACCCCAATGCATCTCCAAACTCCATTTCCACTCTATGAGAACACTGTAATATTTCATTATAAATCCAAAAGTCGCTTTTGTAATAAATTTACATATATTATGCCTTAGAATCGAAAATAATATATTGATCTTCCCATAATAATAATTATAAATCTAGATGAAAATTATGAAAACCCATGTAAATTTTTACTCTTAATTCCCCATTGATTAATTTTCCAACTATTTTAGATGAAGGAATTCCCTATCCATATTGGTTCAATGTTTTTGAAGAAAATAATTATTGAAAAAGTCTATTTTGAAGTACATGAATTTTGTGGATTATACCTTTTCCCTTTTCTTCATAATCTTGATTAGTATCCACCACTGATCATATTCTCCCCCTTAATAATGTACTACCTATGTAACATTATATTACTCAAGAAAATGGATTAGATAGAATAAAATTTATATAGTGTTAATCCATTGTTATGAGATCAATAGATTATAGGGTACAATAAAAATAAGTGGTTTTAAATTATTAAAGGATCCAACTGCTAGTTGCTACTTCTTTGGTGTAGATAGAAAATCCACAGGGTTTAAGTTTTTATTCATAACATGAGTTAACTGAGTCATCCCTCTCTTGATGCTTTCAATTCCATATTCCATCATATAAGGTAGACCATCACCACACTGCCTATCACATCCATTATTTACAAAATTAATTCTATTTACTACATTCTTACAATAATAAGAGAACCTCTTAAAGAATTTTTTTCTATTTGGAAATATATAATAATAATTCGTAAGGATTATGTATTCCCAAAATTCTTTAATCTCATGATTTGAGGATGATATACTTCCAACATTAAAAATTTCTACATTATCCATATATCCTTTATAATGGTTTGTCAGTAGTATGTGATTAACCAAAACATATTTTTTGGTAGTTTAAAAATAGTTTTGTAAAAAGTAATCATATTTATGAACTAGGTGGATATTGTATTAATACCCAATACACACTTTCAGGGGTTATTATCCCAAGGTACAACTATTCTAATTCTAGATCCACATATAGTATCCATACATGGATTTCATTTCATGAAAACCAATCAGTTTATACTTCATTAATATTTAGGATGTTTTTCTATAATTATAATTATTCATATGGTTCTTACTATGGTTTTTATTCATAATATAAACAAACAAATAAACCTTTCCAATGATAAAAACTATATTGAACTACCATTTTAATATATGATTTGTAACATAATTCCTTAAAAAATATTACATGAATATCTTAAAAAAACCTTTTCAAGATTAATGTCATGGAAACGAGGTACGTAATACATTACGTACATAAGGAGAACATAAACATGAACTTAATTGAAACCTGTTGAAATAATCCTTTATTATTTTATCCTATGTTACATTACTATATGTGATTTCTTAGGGACATTCATTAATAGAAAAGTGTGATCATAAATCCTAGTATGGGATAAATAATGGGATTGAAACATGTGAAATCATAATTAATAAAAAAAATTCATAACAAGAGATAATAATAATAATTATATGTTATATAACATATAAATGTGTATAAAATGTAATAATGATACATTCATAAGATAATCACCAATGTTCATCACCAAAGTGTCAAAAAATATATTACAAATGTTAATGACCAAAGCATCATAAACATATCCTATATAGATATTAATTATTTTAACTAATTCATTGGACATATATTATATAACACCCATTATAATTTTTAATTCATTTTATCCATGTTGGTCATAATAGATCATTTCATCATTAACCTCTGGAGTGTAAAGAATGAGTTTCTTTTTAAATCACTAACTACATAATGTTTATAGAATTTTAATTTTCTTATTTTTTAACTCATGATAATTTAATGTGTGTTTCATACATGTAAATAAAAAATAAATGAATTATAAATATATATATTTTAATATCCTTGACTAAAATTAGGGTTTTTTATTCATTACATATAAAAGGAGGCATGGAAAATGAAAGGATGATTTCAGAAGTATAATAGGTATAAAAATTGATATATTAAATGTACCTAATGAGGGAGAATAGAAATATCTCATTAATATAAAAACATTTGGAATTTTATGCATTGATCATAAGTGCATGAGACTAAAATAACTTTTAAATTAGATGAAAATTATAGAGGATGATCTTAGATATAATGAACAGGAAGAGAATCCTTTACCTTATATGATTGATTCTTAATGCATTGTGAGAGTTAATTGGAATCTTATAAACTACTTAGAAACAATATAATGATGGTAAATGATGGAAAAATGATGGTTAATGGATTGGGAATGAATGAAATGGGTTGGATATGTGGTATTTATATCAAATAATTAGGGATTTTTTATTAATTTAAAATATATTCCTTTGAAATCTAGTTTGGGGAAAATGAAGAAACATTGGCATTCCCATGGTTTTAGTTCATATATTATAGAACTAAGAATGTGTTTTTTGATATATTGGAGTTTTTTAACAAAAATTCAATATATTATATTACTTATGGCATGGGAAATTATCTTTCCAAAAAATTAATGTTTTCAAAAACAAAATTGTCATTTTTTGACTTTGGAATGTTATTTATTGGTTTGGGAATTAATTTTAATTCATAGAAATGTATTAAATTAAAACATAACATATATTTGGTTTTTAATTATGTTTTATTAATTATTAAATCATTAAAATATATTTTTAAAGTCATAAAACATACCAAAAAAATAAACGTATTTTTACTTTCCATAGAAAAATTAATTATTTTTTAGAACAATAAAAAGTTCACCATGACCTAATTTCGACATCTACATTTTAAAGATAAAGTTTTTTCTCATTATTTTACAAAATATCATAATTTTAATTTTTGAATAAAAATAATTATTTATTGGAAAATTGCATTTTTTATGACATAGTAAAATTTTTGAACATTATGAAAATTACATTGTACATTTTAAAATTATATTATCAATTATATTTAAATAAATAGAGTTTTATAATTATATTTCTTTGAAACAATTTATTTAGAATACACGTTTTTTTAAATTAAATATATTGTCAATTTTTTTATACAAAAATATACTTATCATAGTCATATTACATTCATGATATAGTACCCAAGGATATGTTAGTTACCAATGAGAGGGGGTGAACTAGTGGTACACTACTTTTAGAAATTCATTCAGACATTATTTCAATATCTGTGATGTATTAAAAGTATTGGTCCCTCACCTATGACTATCTTCCTCACCCTAAAACTAACAATAGAAAAGAGAGAGTAAAACATTTGAATTTAAAAGGTTCAATACAAATACTTACTCTCTATCATGTGGGTTA
This sequence comes from Viscum album, assembly GCA_963277665.1. Classification (NCBI taxonomy): domain Eukaryota; kingdom Viridiplantae; phylum Streptophyta; class Magnoliopsida; order Santalales; family Viscaceae; genus Viscum; species Viscum album. The sequence continues at coordinate 17,389,417 of OY728159.1, read as the reverse complement.
GATCCCTGAACATGGAATCTCCACTATGATAGACGATTATTACAATAATAACTAGTTATACCCCCCAATTATAATCTAGTTATACCCCATAAATTAAATAAACCCTGAATAATTAGTCAGAACCATTATTAATACCTTATTCTCTAATGATTGATTGGACCACCAATCATAGTCTAAAAGTAACTTCTCAGCCCCCGTAGATGTATCCTTTATTTTCAGATGTCTTGATCCACTATATAATTATTTTCACTAATTGGACCATACACCCTGGTACCGAGATACCAAGGATGGCACTAACAAGGCTCGAAGGGCATTCCGAGTCCCCACGGGTTCGATACAAGCATGTGATATCATATGAAAATAAAGTGGGAATAAATTAACTAGTAACAACATAGAATAAAGATAAAAAGTCAGTATGTATATAAGAAAAACACCACCTAGAGAACTATAAGATAAGTCAAATAGGTAGTCAACCCAATGTACTATGAAAAAATACCAGAAAAAAGACAGATAACCTGAGTCCCAACTTACAAAACACTCCATGACTAAGGATAAAGCACTACTACCATTTCCACGTGGCTCCTTACCCTTGCTCGAACCGGGAAGAAGATAATTTATGAACACCTAAAGGCACTGGTATGGTGTCATTTAAAATCCTAATAGGGTCTCACAAATTATACCATAATAATATGAAAAAAATTAATTATGAAATTAATGCTTGAAATTTTGAATATATTCCATGTACTTTAAAAAATAATACATAAAAAATCATGCATTACATTTCAAATGATGGAAATAATTTAAAAATGGATTAAATTAGAATTTTATATAAATTAATTTATATAAATCATAAGGCATGGTAAAACAATTCAAAATCATTGGAATATATATATTTAAAATATAAAAAATGAGATAAATGTTCATCATACAAAATGTATGATAGTTCTAGGCTATGGGACACCCTTACACTCAAATAGTTTTCATGGTAATATGTGTACACACGTTTTGCTAGCATTGGTAAAAGATGATTCATCACCATCCCATCAGGGATGTGACTTGCAACATATGTATTTTATGTGTGGTAGATAAAAGAGTTTTTCCTCAAATAACTCGCCATCTACTTACTAGAAAAGGTGTGGGAAAGCCCATTTGTTAAAAGAGAAAAAAAATCCTTTAGTGTGAAAAGGGAGAAACCAACAGAAATAATAGAACCCAAAGGCATAAATGCCATAGAATACAATGTCCCGAAATCTTAATGACAAAAAGAAAATACAATCATATGTCCCAAAGTACCATAAACCTAGAAAAAAGGCCAAATAGAAGCCCATGTCCAGAATTTCATAGATTCTTCCCACAACCACAACCCCATAACCCTACAATAAGCAGATTTGTGAACTGCTCCATTGTCTGGTTTCCAGATCTAGAACCACCAAAACCAAACCTCAATATACTATATTTTTCCACAAAAAATCCTCAACACAGTGTAGATCCTATAAATATGATCTGTGTGTATCTTGAGAACTACCACACTAAGAGCTGACTCCCAAAATGCACTCACTGAAGCTGCATAAGCCTCGCTGCCTGCATCCGCCTCCTCGCCAAGAATGCTGCCACCTTATCTCTCAATCCCCATGTCTTCATGGTGCCAGAAACTCAAAGGATCATCAATAGAGACAGATATTATCTAGATATGGTATAAGATAATAGTTCTGGAACAAATCCGACCTTCCGACCACCAATCGGGAAGACCGACACCCTTAAGCCCAACCGCTGTTGTATGAGACCAAAACGAGACTAAATCCACCTGACGCCCTCCACTGCCCATGCATTGAATCCTTACCATCTATTGAGTACTACCATCCTGCACCATCCAACATGGTTGTAACCTATGAAGATGAATCCAACCAAAGAGACGAATCACTTGGGAAGCCAGTTGGAGATATGGGAAAATCTAAGAGAGAAGGGAGCTCTCTGCTGATGCCGAGAGTCCCCTCAAAATTCAATTGTATAATATATCTTTTTTGACAACACTCAACTACCTAGCTAATTATTATTGCATTTCCTCTAATAAAATTCAATTCTGTTAAATTTATTTTAAAACTGTTTCAAATAAAATTCATCACATTCTATCATTTCAAATATTCCAAATATTAATTTAAAAACCAAAAATAGTTTTTAATCAAATCGTGGATTTTTATAGATAAAAAATTGGTTTTTTATCAAAATAATTTTATTATATTTTTTAAAATTACAAATTTGAAATCAATTCCACATAATCTGTTTTAGAATTTAAATTCAACTACTTAAATTTCACAATATTAAATATATTTTTGAAACACACCCAAATTCAATGGAATTAGGGGTATTCCCCAATTCAATGGAATTGGGGGAATTCCCCATTTTCATGACAAAAAAAATAAAAATCCTCCAATTTAGTTGAATTGAGATTTTAATAAATCAGTTGAATGAAATTTTAAAAAATTGAATTTAAATCAATCAATTTAGTGGTAATAAATTTGGCCAATCAAAATAGAACCACCTACCTCAGGATCATTGGATCATGAAACCCCGAGCCCTAATCGAGAAACCCCAATGAGGAACATCAAAAATCAAGATTAAAGAATAAATCCTAGATTCAAAATATAAAAATAGTGGATATTACATCCTCCAAAACACATAGATCAACAAAACACTCTCGAGTAAATTAGAGAGAGTGGTAGAAAGATAACTGGAAGAGGAAAACTACCAGGTATAGATATAACATTTATTACCAAGCTTCGATTTTCTTGTAGAAGGGTGTAGAAGGGATAACATAACTATTTGGGATTATCAATAGAATATTAAATCATAGGAGGTCTAGTTAGGTCCATAGAGAACCTAAAAACAGGTTATTATAATTTTCAAACTGAAACTTTCTAATTAATTAAATTTCATGCATGGTCATCAAGGAAAGGCCATAAGATTAAAAAAGCTGTGCTCTCTCATAGGTTTCTCCTTTTTATAATGGTTCATCATTTTTCCAACCATTAAACCACTATGAAAACCCTCACTATATCTGTTTTCACCATTTTTACTAGCAAGGTGGATAGTTTGGGAAACTCATGTGCTAACTGTGCACATCCCATAAACATTCAAAATTCCCAAAAATTCAATATTTCAACCAAATCTCCCTAAATTAATCCCAACCAAAATATTATCAAAATATAGGTTTATGATTACCTTAAAACTATAACATGATGTAACAAAATCCCCCCAAAAAACATTTTTTTCCTTGAAGGCCAACTAAGAAAGTTCCATGTAAAAAGATGAGGCCACAACTCTATCTTAATTTCTTCTCTGTCTCCCACATCTCATGGGAATAAAATATGGGATTCAATAAAATCCTAACCAATGGTATCATCCACCCATAAAGTACATTGGTTTTATAATCAAATATCCTTACTCGATGTTTAGTCATGGGTAAATAAGGTTCAACCCCAAGATCACTCTTTCCCCTAACATGAGATGGATCAAATAGATACATTTATAGTTGAGATACATGGAACACATTTTTCATAGACTTCAAAAGTGTTGGATGTTTTAAATGGACAGAAACTTTCCCCGCCTGGTAAAAAAACTCAAAATTTACCACAAAATTAGGAGCATGTTTCCCTTGCCTCCCAATACATCAAGGACCCAACTAGGGTGAATCTTTGATGAATACATGGTCACCAACTAAAAATTACAAGGGTCTCAGATTATGATCAACATAAGTCTTAAAACTTCTCTCTACTGACCAAATTATATAATGAATCTACTAGATATTTTCTATCGTCCCTTGAAACAACATCACTTTAACCAAGGAATATTCAATGTTATTTGACCAACATAATGAAGATCTACAATGGAAACTATGAAAGGACTCAAAAGGATCCATTCTGTTCATGGACTGGTAACTATTATTATAAGAAAAATCAACCAGTAGTAGATGGTCATCCCAAGATTCACCAATTTCATGAACATTAGCACGGTGCATATCCTAAAATATTTATATAGATATTTTTTTCTAGAACTTCGACTACAATGGTATGTCATATTTAAATGGACTAGACATCCCAATGCCTCTTAAAGGACTCCCCAAAAATCATAAGTAAATCATGGATCAGTACTAGTGACTATAGTATATGTAACTGAATAGAAAGGAACAATCCCTTTCCAATAGATATTTCCCAACTCCACAAATCTTATTGTCACTTGAATAAGTATAAATTCAGAAAACTATGTCAGCCAATATATCACAAACCATATCACATTATTATTTCTCTTGATATATGATATATAAAAATGAGACATAATTTTAGTAACTCTCTATCTCATTCTTGTCCACAGGAATCTACGCCACATGTTCTAGAACATATTTTTCATTCCTGGGTGCAATACCTAGTGGGAATTATGGAAATACAACATCAAATATTTCTTTAATGAAAAAATCATGAAAAAGAGATTCCAATGAAATATAATTCCCTTAGTAGAGAATGATTATTCAACAATGGCCCCTCCACTATAAAGAGTGTCTCTAATTCTATATAACTCATCATTAAGATGCTATTACTATAGAATCAAATCAGTAAGAGATGATTGCAATTGAACGATGGCTAAGGAAACCTTGGTCCCTGATTCATGGACTCATATACTTGACAATGCAATGAAATCCATCAGTTTCACTCTTACTAAGACTATTTCATGGCTTGGGTTGGAAGTTTCCTACTCAAATAGTTTATGATGACATTACCTTTCCTTAGTGTATATGAAATGTAAAAGTCATAATACTATAAGTATTCAACCCAACGCCTCAAGATGAGATTAATCTAATTTTGAGAGTAGATATAACTCATTATTTTTCAGTTACAAATCAATGTAACGATTTCTTTGAAAAGGTACTGCCATGAACTCTTAAGTGAGTGCATCATAGATTCAAGTTCAAGGTCATGGGTCAGATAAATATTTTCATGTGGCCTAATCTACCAAGAGATATAAGAAATGGCTTGATCACCTTGCATAATAATGAATCCAAAACCTAACCCCTATGAATCATTGAATAACAAATAAAACTTCACATCCTAAATGAGAGTCAATATCAGTGAAGTAGTAAAAATAAATTTCAACTCAAAAAAATAATTCGGACATTTTTTATACCAACAAAATTTACTCTCATATGAGTTAGTGCAGTCCTTAGAGAATCCATCTATAACTCCCCAACCCCTCTAGACATGAGCCGGTACATTACTTGTGATATTTTCATGGTTAAAAAAAATGAAAATCTTGAAGGAACGATCATTTTAGTAGTCCTTAAGAAACTAGATTCATATATGTAGGACAAATTACATTGAAAAGGGTTAAAAACTACAATTGAAAACAAAAACATAAAAACTATAACCACAGGAACATAATAAACGATCACCTATTCACCTCTTGTTGAAGTTAAACAATGGAAGTGGTGAGCTCAAACGCTCAGTAAGAGTTACAAATAGCGGAAACATGAGTACAATAATAAGTGAATCGGAATGAATCTGACATAATCAAAATGGCATAGTGAATAAATGAACAACCAATGCCACTAATAAACTGAGAATGAAATTTCATCCATAGGTTTCTCATAGTGAAAACCTCATGGATAATAATAATAATTGATAATGAATAAATATAATTCTTCTTAATTCGACGTCATGAATCTGGCACATGAAACCATAATACTATTGAAACAGTTTAGTTCTGTGTGAAGAAACCCGTCTGATTTTTGGAAACAAACTCAAAGGGTCTGTCGCCAAACAGTTTTGTCTCATGATACCTATCGATGCATCGTAGGGCTGTAGTGGGCCCAACCCACCTCTACATCCAAATCATTCTTTATAAATAGATTCAATACAAGATCAATATGTATTTACCTTGTCCATATATAATAGTGGATACAAATTCATCTACATTCCCACAGTCAAAAAACAATTCAAAATAAATACCGTATGTAAAATTGTATGTGTCATAGAAAATAATAATATCCATGATATGATAATATGGATATTTAAATGGAATATAATTTCAATTGAAAAGTGATTTCAAATGGGCAGTAGGTACACTACATAAGAAAGAGTAGGTGCACAATACTAAGCAAGTCACAATGAAGTGAAAATTGAGACAAAGCTCATTATCGTCTTGTATTCAATTGAGTCATATGAAAAAAGTAAAAAACCCCCAAAAGAGTCACAGAATAAAATTAATATAATGAAAACCATGATAACATATCTCAAATGGAAGTACACCTATACCACATATAAGAAAGAAGAGGTGAACAACGAAAATCCCACAGAATTTAAGGTGAGATGAGAAAACCTCTTACAAACATTTTGGAATGGTAATGAGTGTTATTGAAAGGTGTTAATGATCGGTAAATGGGTATCCCATTATATATATTTCAAAAGGGAAGTATGGGGGAGGTGAAAAAAGAAACAGAAATAAAATAACTTTAAAGAAAATAAGGGATTTGAAATAGAAATTTACCTATTGAGACTTCCTTCTTTGAGAACCTCTTAAGGGGAAAGGTTGTGGTATTTTGAAGAGTCTAGGAGTTTTTCACATGGTTGAGGATCTAGGGGAGGGATTTGGGAAGAATATTGGCAAGGAAAAAGGCTTTAGAGGAGTGAAGAGAAGAGGGAGTGAAGGGGGGTTTTTATAGTGGAGGAGAGAGGGGATTTCTTAATATTATAATCATTAATTTATTATTTCCTATCAAGACAAACAATAGTGAGTATTCCATGAGCAAGAAAAGTAATATATTCATGTAACCTCTAACCAATTGTGCTTAAATCATCAGATCATCATCAATGAATCAATTAATCCATTATTTAGCATTTATTGTGAATTATCGGATTTTACTATTCATAAAAAATTTAAGTATTTCAGAAAAATCCCAAAAATTCGCCCTGACCATTATTCGATGTGAAGAATCCAAAAATGAAGTCCATTTTTCAAAAATAATTTCCTAAATATGATTAAATAAATATTTATTTAAATCATGATTTAATTGAATTATATAAACACTTATAATATTCATCTTCATCTTTATGGTGTCTAAATTCATTTACACACTCAAGGGTAAGGATACCATTCGTAAGAGTAATATTACTACTCATAAGGATAAGTTAATATTCCTAAGGGTAGGTTACAATTCATAAGGGTAGGTTACTATTCACTTGAAATTATGTTAATTCTATCAGACTCTAAATATCATCTTGAACACAACCGTGTATATCATATTTTTAAAATTCAAATCACAGAGCTGGTAAATTTATGTTTAGTGGCTAAGTTATGTTTATCTCCTTTAAGTAACCATGTTTTGTTCCATAGGGGCTCAGTGATTCTTGAAATATAGTCTACCTAATGAATATAATGTATTTAAGAAAAACATAACATAAAATGATTAGGGTGCTACTGTAACACCCCGAGATTTTATGAAAAATATTATTTTTAATTTCATTAATGTCTTGTGGCGTACGCTACACCAAAAAGAGCTTTCACAACATGTATCCTTGACTTACCTTGCATTACACGCAATCGCGACCTTCCTCGATGGCCCGTGTAGTACGCAATACCGAGTTTCACTAAACAACGATATGCTATTAAAATATTATTAAAACTAGCCGTTATGAATAGTAATAACCAATTTTTTAAATTTTATTTTTCAAAATGGACTTCATTTTTGGATTTGGAATATCGAAATTAGCTTAGGGAGAAATTTTGGTACTTTTCGTATAACTTTCATATTTTGATGAATAGTGAAAATTACTAAATTGTAATTAAAAACATCTTTTTCAATTGAAATAATTAATAGTGATAAATTATTAATTTGAGTGGTTTTAAAATATATTTAGAATATATTTTTACAATTTAATACAATGTTGTTAATTGGATGTAATTTCACATTTAAACTAGTCATAAACAAGTGTCAATCGTTTGATAGTTATTATCTCTTAAAAACACGCTATTTATTTTGACGACGGGATTTAATTTTTAAATTAATTAATGCAACTGATATGTTTTGAATTTGGTAAAATAGACATCGTTTTTGAATTCATAATATCAAATATAGCTTAGGCCTAATTTTTGGTATTTTTCTGGAAACATTAATTTTTTGAGGAATAGTGAAACCACTAAGTGGTAGTTAAAAAAAATGAATTTTTCATAAAACTTAATTTTACCGCTTCTGTGAGTGGAATTTCAAAAATCCGAGAGACACGGTTGTTGTCAGTAAGTAAATTGTGGTTTAATGAGATGAAAATAATTTTTGGTGAATAGTAACTTTTTACTTTTTTTACCACGGCTAAAAGTAAATAGGGTAATTAAGGGTAAAAATGATATTATCATTACCCTAACACATGTCCTAATTCTATTAGATAAGTTTAATTAGACCCAAAACAACCTTAGGAATAAAATATGACCATTTAGGCCCACTTGGATTAGATTAGGACATTTATTATTAATTTATTTAAAGAAGGGTTAAAATAGTTAAAATCAAAGTTTAATAAGAAAATAATTTTTAATATAGGGTTATACATAAGATAATTTCAACTATAAATTTTCATTATAAAGATAAAAAGATTTCCTATATAATGGTATTGTATTTGTAATTTTTAGACATTAAATAATTTAATTTATTTATGACACAAAGATGATGCAGTAATTATCTTATTAATGAAATATTGACATAATCGATCTTATAAATACCAAAATAAATGTAATTTTAGACTTTTTAGGAATTCCACAAATTTCTAGGTTAATATGACATGTTAGTATTGACTAATTAAATTTCTTCGAACTAATAATTCTGTTCTGATATTCACAAAAATCAATTACTAAATAGTGTCAAAATTGACATAAAATAGTTTATAAACCAAATATTATATTATTAGTTGTTATTTTATTCCAAAAATTCTAAGGTTCGGCCAAATGACTTAGATAAGGTTATATATATTAATAATAAACAACTTGGGGTTCGTTTGTCTTCTTATAATATGTTTATTAACCATATAGTGTAAGAACACAAAAAGACACGGTAAAAGTAAAATTATCTAACTTAATGTTAAATCTAAATGATAAGGTTAAAATAGGTACCTAAACTTGTCTAAATTCTATTGGATGAGAGGATTTCGACCCATCCCCACCTTAGCTTCGAAATAAATCAATTTGGAGCTATTTAAAACCGAATTTGGCTTTATAATCAAATAATATTTTTAGTTATTCCAAAGGTGCCCCTCTCTTCCCTTATAAAAGGAAACCTCCTCCCTCTCTTCCTCACACCACTTTGAGCCTTCATGCTCGGCCAAACCCTGACAAATTCTCTTCTCCACTTCCCTAGAAACATCCTAGAGGTCCTGGTCTCCTTGAAAGACCAATTTTAGTGCCCTTAGAGGAAGACTCAAAGAGGCGCTTCAAAGAAGAGGAGGTTCGGACACTTACGAAGCAAATCAAGCCTAAGGTAAGGGAAATATCACAATCTCATTTTATCCGAGATTGCTTATTCATAATTATTTACTGGGGTTATTGTTATCATCCCGATCCATGTTTCCTAAAAATGGTTTCATGTATGTTTAATGTCCTTTTTACCCACTTTTGACTTTTACTACATGGTATGTAAGTAATATTTCTTTTGTTTACGTTATGAGGTAATTTTTTGACTTTTCTAGAAAAATTAGGATAAGAATGTTTTTTTAATGTATATGGTATGAAAGGATTTTTATGGTTTTTTAATGATTTATTCTCATGAAGCTTTCTTCAAAAGATTTCATGACTTTTTTCAACAAAAACTTTTTCTTCTAAAATTGCATGACATTTTGTGAAAAGAAAATGAATTTGAAGAAAAAAGGATATTTTCCTCAAGAATTCATTTCATGTGTTTTATCAAAACTATTTTCATCTAAGATGACATTATTTCATATGTGTATGTTTCAAGTGTAATGTATCTATGATTTACGTGGTTTCACTTTTCTTATTATGAAATGATATCCATTTCTTTTATATGGATTATGTGATGATGGGATGATGTTTATGAAACCCATTTTATTTATTGGGTTTTTATGAATGATGTATGTTTATTTTGTGGCACAAGTAAGAATGATTTTCATTATGAGATGGGTGGGTCCTATATATCCCTTTAATGCATTGGGTAAAGATTTATATCTCATGAGATAGACATGGCTGGAACGACAAGTTAAATCGGTTCAGTAATACCAGACTGGAACGAGGAGTGAACTCGATTCAGAAAGGGACTTTGTCCACTAAGATGGTCTTGGCAGAAATGCCTTGGCTAATATGGAAATCATATCATGTGCTTAATGGTTTCAACAATTACATGTTTTATTCCCACTCTATTTTATCATTCTTAATGCTTCTTTGTGATCTATGCCTTACGTACTTCCATGTTTTATGTCATTTCTCAAGATTTTTATGTTTAAACATTATGTTCATGTTTTTGAGGTCAAATGTATATGGTATGTTTTATTTTATCCATGCTTACCCTTATTGAGAATTTGAGGTCACCCTTTTTATGTTTTCTTTTCCCCAGGATATAAAGAAAGGTTTTAAGTATGAAAAAAAGGGAATGATCTTTATGGGAGATTTTGAAGATCTTTCACCACGATTAGAAGATTACGTTCCAAGTTTCCAAAGGCACTAAAATATTATAGTCCTTGTGTGTGTGTTTTTGTTATGTACTATGTATTCTGCAAAAGTAATGTAATGTCCATGTACATCAAGCTTCGGGTCTCTACAGTTGGTATCAGAGGAAAGGTTTTAATCATCCATTGGAAACTAGGATGCGAAAACTTTAGTGAGGTCCCTAGGGATATTTCTAAGTATGTCTAGGGATGTCCCTAAGGATAAGTATACATATAGGAGAAAGTCTTAGAACTACGGTAACAATCATAGAATTACACCAAATATGTTAGATATTTAGGATACTCCCCCTCTACTATGTTTTTTTCCCCTGCATGATTTTTGCCTCTCACACTATTCTTTTTGGGTTTTAGAAAATGGCTGGAAACAGGAAGATTCATTATAATGGAGGATATGATAGACAATGGAATGCTTTTCTTCATGAGAAACCAAAATGAAACGGGATTTGGAAGTCCAAACATCTTTATTATTCCTAATCAGCAATCTCATAATATGATCAATAATCTCAACTTTGGTAAGTTTCCCAACTCAGATAATAAGAGAAAGATGGATCTTTATGATGATCATAGAGAAAATAAAGTTCAATTTCCCTCATGTAAATCATGTGGGAAGAGGCATCGAGGAGATTGTTTCAAGGGAACTGGGAGATTCATTGGGTGTGGAAAAGAAGGACACAAAGTCAGTAAGTGCAAAGGAAAAGGTTCAGTTAATACCATGGATGAGGATAATGGTATTTCTATGACATCAACAATGGTTAAATGTTTTAAATGTGGAATGTACAGGCATTATTCAAACCAATACCCTAAGAGAAAGTCTCATGAAGAGAATCTGTATGGTCGTATGGGTAGTATTTATGTTGATGATGATGAAGAGACTAAAAATGATATGTGAGATGAAAGAATTGTTGAAGCTCGGTCAATGGTTTAAGAATGTAGTGGAATGATTACATGTTTATCATTTGTAATGTTGTATAAGTAATCTCATGGTATTATGGAATAAAGATACATCTAAGGATTGTTACACTGTTGTCTTTCCTTGAGTTATGAAAGTGTATGATTAATGGTACCAGTATCCATGAATGGTTATTCAGATATTTTTGGAATGTAGATGATATGCGCATAATGAAGGGATAGGAGAAAATTAAATGATTTATAGTATTGATGAGCTCATGACAGATATAAGGAGAAGGTTATATCATGGTTTGAGTATATAGAAATTTTGGATTTTGGTATGTGGAAAGAGTTAACTTTTGACAGCATTCATGTTTTCACTAAGGTTAAATGGGAATTCATTTTTTCAAGAGAATACATGATTAAGGTATTCACATGACTGGAATGTGACCAAAAATATATATCGGGGATAAATGATGGTATTCACATGCTTGGTTGATGAAATTTCAAGTAATCATTTTCTTTATACTATGAGCTTGGACCGAAGTATTTTAGATAAGCCTAATGATTAGAATGGATTATGTTGGTCATATGCTAGTATTGTTTAAGTATAGAACTTTTTTCGATATTACTGATGAGATTTTATAGTTTTAGAAAATGGACAACGTCCAGGACGGGCGACAGCCCATCACGTCAGATGAGGCTGTGGGAATCGAACCCACAACCAAAGTGCGACTGGCCTTTATCGCCTACCACTGGCCTACAGGAAGTCCCTGTTTAGTAGAAACTAGTCTTATTATATTAAGCAGTATGATATATGATGTATAAGTCCATTTTAGGAACCATATTTGATTAATCTCACTATAGATGGACTTATGTATTTTTTGATAACTTTTCTAACCTTTTGTTTGAGACAGATGGAATGACCCATCATTCTATCACATGATCTGCTAACACATCGCGAATGATAAATTCAACTTCATTTCTAGATGAAGTGGAAATTGTCCAAAGAACGACTAATAGTGAGAATATACCAAAATCATGAAAGTATTTATTATAATTCTAATTTCATCAACTTTTGGGAAATGATCTTGAAAACCAAAAATGTTGTCCTAGTGATCTTATATCTGATGAATCAGATGGTACCTTAGATCATCACAAATTTATGTATTTGTGATTGCTGTCTTCTCCATAGCCATGTTCTCTACCACTCTCCATCAAAACATGATGGTAATATTTCTCTTCCATATCCATATTTTCACCTATGTGGAAACTTAGTGATTAGTTTATTTGGGTAACCATTACGTTTCATACTTTTGTTTTTAAAGATTGGTTTTGGTATTCTTTTTTTTACGATGTGGGTTTCTATTAATGAAACTTTCAAGTAGTAAACCATTTATAACCCCGACGACTTTTCAGGGAAAAATTCATTTTAAGGGGGGTAGAATGTAACACCCCGAGATTTTATGGAAAATATTATTTTTAATTTCATTAATGTCTTGTGGCATACGCTACACCAAAAAAAGCTTTCACAACACGCATCCTTGACTTTCCTTGCATTACACGCAATCGCGACATTCCTCTATGGCTCGTGTATTACGCAATACCGAGTTTCACTAAACAACGATATGCTATTAAAATATTATTAAAACTAGCCATTATGAGTAGTAATAACCACTTTTTTAAATTTTATTTTTCAAAATGGACTTCATTTTTGGATTTGGAATATCGAAATTAGCTTAGGGAGAAATTTTGGTACTTTTCGGATAACTTTCATATTTTGATGAATAGTGAAAATTACTAAATTGTAATTAAAAACAACTTTTTCAATCGAAATAATTTATAGTGATAAATTATTAATTTGTGTGGTTTTAAAATATATTTAGAATATATTTTTTCAATTTAATACAATTTTGTACATTGGATGTAATTTCACATTTAAACTGGACATGAACAAGTGTCAATCTTTTGATAGTTATTATCTCTTAAAAACACTGTATTTGTTTTGACGATGGGATTTAATTTTTAAATTAATTAATGAAACTTATATGTTTTGAATTTGGTAAAATAGAAATCATTTTTGAATTCATAATATCAAATATAGCTTAGGCCTAATATTTGGTATTTTTCTGGAAACTTTCTTTTTTTGATGAATAGTGAAACCACTAAGTGGTAGTTAAAAAAACTGAAATTTTCATAAAACGTAATTTTACCGCTTCTGTGAGTGGAATTTCAAAAATCTGAGAGACACGGTTTATTTCAGTAAGTTAAATTTGGTTCAATGAGATGAAAATAATTTTTGGTGAAGAGTATCTTTTTACTTTTTTACCACGGTTTTAAGGAAATAGGGTAATTAAGGGTAAAAATGATATTATTATTACCCGAACACATGTACTAATTCTATTGGATAAGTGTAATTCGACCAAAAACAACCTTAGGAAAAACATATGACCATTTATTCCCACTTGGATTAGATTAGGACATTTATTATTAATTTATTTAAAGAAGGGTTAAAATAGTTAAAATCAAAGTTTAATAAAAAATAATTTTAATATAGGGTTACACATAAGATAAATTCGACTATAAATATTGATTAGAAAGATAAAAAGATTTCCTACATAATGGTATTTTATTTGTAATTTCTAGACATTAAATAATTTAATTTATTTATTACACAAACATGATGCAGTAATTATCTTATTAATGAAATATTGACATAATTGATGTTATAAATACCAAAATAAATGTAATTTTAGACTTTTTATGAATTCCACTAATTTTCTTGGTTAATATGACTTGTTATTATTGATTTAAGTAACTTTTTTCGAACTAATAATTCTGTTATTAGTTTCACAAAAATCAATTACTACATAGTGTCAAAATTGACATAAAATAGTTTTTAAAACAAATATTATATTATTAGTTGTTATTTTATTCCTACAAATCTAAGGATCAGCCAAATGACTCAGATAAGGTTTTATATATTAATAATAAAAAAAATTGGGTTTATTTTTCCTTCTTATAGTAAGTTTATTATCCTTATAATGTAAGAACACAAAAAGACACGGTAAAATTAAAATTATCTAACTTAATGTTAAATCTAAATGATAAGGTTAAAATAGGTACCTAAACTTGTCTAAATTCTATTGGATGAGAGGATTCCGACCCATACCCACCTTATCTTTGAAATAAATCAATTTGGAGCTATTTAAAACCTAATTTGGCTTTATAAAAAAATAATATTTTTAGTTATTCCAAAGGTTCCCCTCTCCTCCCTTATAAAAGGGCACCTCCTCCCTCTCTTCCTCACACCACTTTGAGCCTTCAAGCTTGGCCAAACCCTGCCAAATTCTCTTCTACACTTCCCTAGAAACATCCTAGAGGTCCTGGTCTTTTTCAATGACCAATTATAGTGCCCTAGGAGGAAGACTCCAAGAGGTGCTTCAAAGAAGAGGAGGTTCGGACACTTACGAAGCAAATCGGACCTAAGGTAAGGGAAATATAACAATCTCATTTTTATCCGAGATTTCTTATTCATAATTATTTACTGGGTTTATTATTATCATCCAGGTCCATGTTTCCTAAAATTGGTTTCATGTATGTTTAATGTCCTTTTACCCACTTTGGACTTTTACTATATGGTATGTAAGGAATATTTCTTTTGTTTACGTTATGAGGTACTTTTTTAACTTTTTCGGCAAAAGTAAGATAAGAATGTTTTTTTAATGCATACGTAATGAAAGGATTTTTATGGTGTTATAAAGCTTTATTTTCATGAATCTTCCTTCAAAAGCTTTCATGACTATTTTCAACAAAAAAATTTTCTTCTAAAATTGCATGAAATTTTGGGAAAAGAAAATGAATTTGAAGAAAAAAGGCTATTTTCCTCAAGAATTCATTTCAAGTGTTTTATCAAAACCATTTTCATCTAAGATGAAATTATTTCATATGTTTATTTTTCAAGTGTAATGCCTCTATGATTTACATGGTTTTACTTTTCTTATTATGAAATGATATCCATTTCTTTTATATGGATTATGTGATGATGGGATGATGTTTATGAAACCCATTTTATTTATTGGGTTATTATGAATGATGTATGATTATTTTGTGGCACAAGTAAGAATGATTTTCATTATGAGATGGTTAGGACCTATATCTCCCTCCAATGCATTGGGTAAAGATTTATATCTCATGAGATAAACATGGCTGGAACGGCAAGTTAAACCGGTTCAGTAATACAGGACTGGAACGAGGAGTGAACTCGATTCAGAAAGGGACTTTGTCCACTAAGATGGTCTTGGTAGAAATTCCTTGGCTAATATGGAAATCATATCATGTGCTTAATGGTTTCCACAATTACATGTTTTATTCCCATTCTATTTTATCATTCTTAATGTTTCTTTGTGATCTATGCCTTACGTACTTCCATGTTTTATGTCATTGCTCAAGATTTTGATGTTTAAACATTATGTTCATGTTTTTAAGTTCAAATGTATATGGTCTGTTTTATTTTATCCATGCTTACCCTTACTGAGCATTTGAGCTCACCCTTTTTATTTTTTCTTTTCCCCAGGATATAAAGAAATGTTTTAGGTATGAAAAAAATGGGAAGATCTTTATGGGAGATGTTGAAGATCTTTCACCACGATTAGAAGATTACATTCCAAGTTTCCAAAGACACTAAACTATTACGGTCCTTGTGTGTGTGTTTTTGTTATGTACTAAGTATTCCAAAAAAGTAATGTAATGTCCATGTACGTCAAGTTTCGGGTCTCTACAGCTACATTATTCCCTCCTTCGGAAATTTTGTTCACCAAAATTTTATGTATAAATCCCACTAAAAACATGTGGGTGATACTTTTTCATAACATCCTCATGTTCCCATGTTGCTTCCTCCATATTCTGGTTTCTCCAAAGAACCTTCACTAGGCGAGTTGTCTGATTTCTTAATATATGCTTCCATGTGTCTGGAATCCCAATAGGCTTTTCACAATATGACAGATCAGGTTCCAGTTCAATTTCTTTATATGTGGGAACATGTGTTGGTTATGGCGTGTATTTCTTTAACAATGACACGTGGAACACATCATGAACTCTGGAGAGATTTGGCAGCACTACTAGATGGTATGTTATAGCTCCGATTATTTCCATAATTCTAAATGGCCCTATGTACTTGCGGCTCAGTTTTCCTTTGTTACCAAACTTTGGGACACCCTTCCATGTAGATACATTCAGAAATACATGATCTCCCACCCGGAATTCTAAATCCTTTATCTGATTGTCAGCATAACTCTTTTGGATACTTTGGGATGCCTTAATATGGGCTTGAATTTTCTTCACCTTTTCCATGGTCTCTTTAATATGTTCTAGGCCTTTAAGTTTCCTCTCACCAACTTCATCCCAAAAAGTTGGAGTTCAGCATCTATTTCCATACAATGCTTCATGTAGATCCATTTGAATACTTGAATGGAAACTATTTTTGTAAAAAAATTCCACCAAAGGTATGTATTGATCCCACATACCTTGTATGTCAAGAGAGTATGACCTCAGCATGTCTTCTAGAGTTTGTATAGTCCTTTCAGATTTCCCATCGGTTTGGGGGTGAAAAGCAGTACTCATACAAAACTCAGTATTCAAAGATTTTTGGAGACTTTCCTAGAACTTTGATGTAAACCGAGGATCTTGATCGGATACAGTTGATAGTGGTTCACCATGAAGTCTTACAACTTCATTAATATAAAGTCTTTCCAAGAGCTCGAGTGGAAAATATTCTGGTATATGAAGGAAATGTGTTGATTTTGTGAAATGATCAAAAATTATCCATATTTCATCGTTCTTTCTAGGTGTCCTTAGTAGTCCGGTGATAAAATCCATCATAATGTTATCCCACTTCCACATGGGAATAGGTATAGGTTGCATCACTCTTTGGGGATGTTGTCTCTCTGCCTTCACTTGTTGACAAACTAGGCACCTTGACACGTAGTCAGCAATTTCCTGCTTTATATTATCCCACTAGAAATATTCTTTCAGATCTATGTACATCATGGTGCTACCCGGGTGTATAGAGAAATTTGAGCTATGTGCATCATCTATTTGTTCCTTTTTTAGCTCAGGTACTGATGGAACACATAACCTCTTCCCAAATTTCATAACTCCTTCTTCATACACGAAGTCATGTAGTCTTCTATCCTTGACAGCATTAATTTTCTTGTGAAGATTCTCATCATCAGATTGAGAGATTTTTATTTTCTCTAATAAAGATTGTTTAGAAATAATTTGAAAGAGAAATGATGTTTCCACTTCTTTAACAATTCCCATATCCATCT
This sequence comes from Viscum album, assembly GCA_963277665.1. Taxonomy (NCBI): domain Eukaryota; kingdom Viridiplantae; phylum Streptophyta; class Magnoliopsida; order Santalales; family Viscaceae; genus Viscum; species Viscum album. The sequence goes on along the minus strand of OY728159.1, from coordinate 17,371,494 downwards.
TTATTATATCCTTGAATATAGGATCTCTTTCAATCCTCATTTTAGTTAAGAGGCCATGATCTTTCCTGCTTAATGCATCTACCACCTTATTCTCCTTTCCTGGGTGGTAGTGTATTGAACAATCGTAATCTTTTAGTAACTCAAGAAATCTTCGTTGCCTCATGTTGAGATCTTTTTGTGTGAAAATTTATTTCAAACTCTTGTGGTCTGTTTAGATCTCTCATCTATTTCCATAGAGATAATGAATCCATATTGTCAGAGAAAAGATTACGGCTACTAATTCTAGATCATGAGTTGGATAATTTTTCTCATGAGCCTTCAACTGTCTTGATGCATAAGTAATAACTTTATCATTTTTCCTAAGGAAGCAACCCAACCCATTATTTGATGCATCACTGTATATCACAAATCCATCACTTACAGATAGAAGAGTCAAAATTGGAGCATTGACCAATCTTCTTTTCAATTCTCTGAAGCATTTATTACTCTCTTTTTCCACCCAAACATAACTCCTTAAAATGTGATCTTGGTTAGTAGGTTAGCCAGTCGTGAAAAACTCTGAACGAAATGCTGATAGTAACCTGCTAAGCCAATAAAACTGCATACCTTGGTTATGTTTATTGGTGTGGGCCAATCTTGGATTACCTTTTTCATCTCAGGATCAACTAGGATTCCATTCTTAGAGACAATATGGCCATGAAAAGAAACTGATTGAAGCCATAATTCGCACTTGCTAAACTTACTATATAATTCATTTCTTCAAAGAGTTTCCATAATAATCCGCAATTGATTCTCATGGTATTCATAACTTTTTGAGAATACCAGGATATCATCGATGAACACCACAAAAATATTATCAAGATACTCATTGAAAAATATTTTCATTAAATCCATTAAAACATAGGGTGCATTTGTTAGTCCAAAAGTCATCACTGTAAACTTGTAATGCCCACACCTGGTCCAAAATGCTATCTTAGGAATATCTTCCTTCCTCACACGCAACTAATGTTATCTGGATCGCAGGACAATCATAAAACGTATTGATCTCCATGAAGTTGGTAAAATAAATCATCAATTCAGGGTAGATGATACTTATTCTTTATTGTAATAGCATTGATTTCTCTGTAATCAATGAATAGCCTCATGGATCCATATTTTTTCTTTACATAAAAGATGGGGGCTCCCCATGGAGAAACACTAGGTTGAATAATTTCTCTGTCACTCAACTCTTATAGTTGTTTCTTCAGCTCTACTAACTCCACAGTGGCCATTCTATAGGGAGTCTTTGATATAGGTCTCGCACCAGGAATTAAATCAATAGAGAAATCAACATCCCTCTCTGGAGGATGTCCAGGTAAATCCTCTGGAAATACATCAATTTACACTTGCACTATGTGCACATCATTAATTTCATGATTTCTTTCCTCTCCAATATATGTTGGTTTATCTTCCTTTCCAAGTATTGCATTCAGTAGAGCTACAGGGGGTGGTTCTCAATAAGAATCAGGTGGCGATGTCTCTGCCCTAAAGATAAGGGATTCTATACCATTTTCAAAAATTGTAACTTCCTTATTCCTATAATAAATCTTTGCATCATAATTTGATAGCCAATCCATGCTGAGAATTATATCAATTTAGTCATTGGTATAGTGACAAGGTTAGCAACTAAAGAATGTTTTGGTGATTGGAGGTGGACTAGTCAACATGCCTTTGTTGCAATGATACATCCCCTAGGCATTTTGAATGAAAACTCCTTTATTAAATCAATTTGGAAATATATAATTTTTTTGGAAAACTGAGAAGATATAAATGAATGCAATGATACAGAATCAAAAAGGTGTTATCTAAGATTGCGGAAACAATTTAAGTACCGTCCACCACATCACTAGGAACTTCAACCTCCATTGATGTAATCACATATGCTCTCCCTTGATCTCTTGGACTTTTCTGAGTCAATTTTTCTTGTAGTTTAGGACACTCATTAGTATAGTGTCCCATCTCTTTGTAATTTTAGCATTGAATAACATTGAATTTTTTCGTCCCCTTGCATTCATCGGATTGATGACCCTTTTCTCCGCAGTTATGGCAGACTCACATGCCTTTCAAGAATTTCCTGAGATGATTCTTTCCACATTTCTCACATAATAGGAAACTATTCATTCCCTTGCTCTTCTTTGGTGCTTCCCCTTTTCATTTTTTATCAGAGTAACACATCTTATCTTGGTTTCCATTGAAATGAATTGATATAGAAAATTCCTTCTCTTTTTTGATGGCACTTGATACAATTCCATCGTATGATGAAAATGTTTGAGAAGCCAGTGCCCTCCGAACACTTGTCTTAAGAACTTCACAGAGATGATCAATCTTGTCTTCCGAGTCACGTGCGTAATCTACGGCATACCTGGCCAGCCTTGTAAAAGTAGAATCATACTCTGATAAAAATTTTTCTTACCTTTGTTTTAAGATAAGGAATTTACTCTTCATATCAGTTCGTTTCTCACGATGGAAATATTTTTCAAAGAATATTCCATTAAAAGTCCTCCACTCTATATCTTCTATTTCTTCTTCCTCCATGTTATTCTGAATCAGGGACCACCATTGGTCAGCATCACCCTTGAGACAATATACTACCAGCACCACCTTCTCATTCTCATTGCTTCTTAATGCCATGAATATCTTCTCAAGTGACTTGATCCACTACTCAGCTACAACTGGATTAGTTGTCCCACTGAAAGATGGGGGATTCTGCCACCTGAAATGATCCATCATAGGTGTGGAATGGTTATTCGTTACAACTTGAGTAAGTTGTCCCAACATAGTCATGATATGATCTGCTCCAAAATTGAATGTATTGACTTGCTAAGTAGGGATATCCCTACCTTTCCCACGAGCATTGATTCCCCTTCTTCCATTAGACGCCATTTATAAATAATGGGATAAACTAGATTAGTATATGAATATTAAATAGAAAATCACTCAACATAAATTTAAATTCTATGCATAGATAATCTTATAAACATGGTTTATCTGAGGTAAAATTTACATTAAACTCATTCACAATGTCTTGTAAAGAAAATGTGATTTATCCTAAGCATATCCCCCGGGAGTGTCATTAATAAGGGTGAATCAAGGCCTGTTGTCGTGTGCTAATTCCTGTTCGAGTCTAGCTCAAAGCGGTGTTTTCGGGTTTAACCCCTTGATACATCTGTGCCAGACCTGCCTCTACCTGCTCATATCCAGACAGGGATGTATTTCTTGATAGATCCACATAATCTATTCCTTACCAAAATACTAGGACGTTCTTGTAATTTTATCCTCAAATACTACCTTAGGGATTTGTTCCCTATTATCTTACTCTAGTTTCCAAGTTTCCAACTAAACATCCTCTGATACCAACTATAACACCCTGACCCCTCTAGACAGGAGCCGATGCATTACTTGTGATATTGGAATGGTTAGAAAAAATTAAAATCCCGAAGGAATGATCATTTTAGTATTCTTGAAGAAACTAGATTCATAGATGTCACACAAATTACACTGGAAAGGGTTACAAACTACAATACAAAACAAAAACATAAAAACTACAACAACATGAACTCAATAAATGATCACCTCTTCATCACCTGTAGAAGGTAAAAAATGGAAGGTGTGATCTCAAATGCTCAGTAAGGGTTACAAATATCAGAAGAAAGAGTACAATAATAAGTGATTCATAATCAATCTTACATAATCAAAATGGCATAGTGAATAAATGAACAACTAATTCCATTAATAAACTGAGAATGAAACTACTTCCATAGGTTTGTCAAAGTGAAAAACTCATGGATAATAATAATAAAAGATAATGAAAAAAGATAATTCTTATTAATTGGACATCATGTTTCTATCACATGAAACCATTATACCATTGAAACTGTTTAGTTATGTAGGTAGAAACCCGTCTGATTTTTGGAAACAAACTCGAAGGGTCTGTCGCCAAACTGTTTTGTCTCATGAGACCTACCGATGCATCGAGGGGATTTATTGGGTCCCACCCACCTCTACAACAAAATAATTCTTTATAAATAGATTCAATACAAGAGCAATATGTATATACATTATCCGTATAGAATAGGGGATATAGATACATCAACATTTCCAAAGTCAAAACAACATTCAAAATAAATACCTTATGTAAAATGGTATATAGATTAGAAAATAACAATAACCATGATATGAAAATATAGATATTTAAATGGAATATAATTTCAATTTAAAAGTGATCTCAAATGGGCAGTAGGTACACCACATAAGAAAGAGTTGGTGCACAATACTAAGCAAGTCATAGTGAAGTGAAAATTGAGACAAAGCTCGTTACCGTGTTGTATTCAATTGAATCATATGAAAAAAGTTAATAACCACCAAAAGAGCCACATAATACAATTAATATAATGAAAACCATGATAACATATGTCAAATGTAAGTACACCTATACCACATATAATAAATAAGAGGCAAACAATGAAAATCCAACAGAATTGAAGGTGAGATTAGAAAGCCTCTTACAAACATTTTGGCATGGTAACGAGTGTTATTGAAAGGTATTAATCAGAGGTAAAGGGGTATACCATTATTTATATGTCAAAAGGGCAGTATGGGGTATGTGATAAATGAAACAAAAAATAAAATAACATAAACGAAAAGAAGGGATTTGAAAGAGGAATTTACCTCTTGAGACTTCCTCCTTTGAGAACCTCTTAAGGGGAATGTTTTTGGTATTTTGAAGAGGTTAGGAGAATTTGAACGTGTGGGAGGATCTTGGGGAGTGATTTGGGAAGTATATTGGCAAGGAACAAGGCTTGAGAGATGTGAAGAGAAGAGGGAGTGAAGGGGGGTTTTATAGTGGGGGAGAGAGTGGATTTCTTTATATTATAATCATTAATTTATTATTTCCTGTCAAGACAACAAATAATTAGTATTCCATGACCAAGAACAGTAATTTAGGAATGTCACTTTGAACCAATTGGGATTATATCAGTAGATCCTAATCAATGACTCAATTAATCCATTATTTAGCATTTATTCTGAATTATCGGATTTTACTATTCATCCAAAATTTAAGTTTTTCAGAAAAATCCCAAAAATTCACACTAACCATTTTTTGGCATGTAGAATCCAAAAATGAAGTCAATTTTTCAAAAAAAATTCTAAATATGATTAATTAAATATTTTATTAAATAATTATTTAATTGAAATATATAAACACTTAGAATATTCATCTTCATCTTTAGGGTGTCCAAATTCATTTATACAATCAAGGGTATGGATACCATTCATAAGAGTCATGTTACTATTCATAAGTGTAAGTTACTATTCCTAAGGGTAGGTTACTATTCATAAGTGCAGGTTACTATTCACTGAAAATTAAGTTAATTCTATCAGACTCTAAATATCATCTTGAACAAAATAGTATATATTATATTTTTAAAATTCAATTCACAGAGCTTGTAAATTTATGTTTAGTGGAAATGTTATGGTTATCTCCTATAAGTAACCATGTTTTATTCAATAGTGGATCAGGGATTCATGAAATATAGGCTACCTAATGAATAGAGTGTATTTAAGAGAAACATACAATAAAAATATTGGGGTGCTACACCATCTTTGAGGAGTCCTTAATGAACCTGTGATAATACTCAGCTACTCCGAAGAATATCTAAGTATTGAAAACATTTCATGGTTCTTCCATTCTCATAACAACTATCACTTTTCCAGGATAAAATGAAATACAATTTTTAGACAAAATTTTTCCTAAGAAATTCACTTCCCAAATCTAGCAATCACATTTATAAATATTGGAATAATGTTGGGGATTCTTCAAAAATTACATAACTAATCTCAGACGACTCACATGATCCTCCTCAGACATAGAGTAAACAGGGATGTAATCCAAAAATACTACAACAAAGGTACCAAGATACTCCTGGAAAATCTGGTTCATAAAATCCCAAGATACTATAAGATCATTGGTTAAATGAAATAGAATGAAGAGGTTCTCAGAATGGTTATATGTCCTCTGAATGCCAGTTAACCAGATCGAAGGAAAATCCTAGAGAACCACGGTATCCCTTTCAACTGATTAAATAGATCATCAATCCATAAAATAAGATATTTTTTCTTTAGAGTTACTCAATTGAGTTTTAGTAATCAACACAATAGTGATTTTAACTATCAGCATTCTTAGAAAAGAGAACTCACCCAAGGTGACACACTTAGGTGTATAAAGCGATTCACTAAAAGATATTCTAATTGAGCTTTTAGATAATTCATTTTAGTTGGTGTCACATGGTAAGAGGGAATATAAACTGGTTGGGTAACATTTACTACATCAACAGAAAAATCTATCTCCCTTACCAGAGGAAAACTAGAGAATTAAAAAGTAAAACATTGGAAAACTCAATGATAACTTGAGGGAGATAATTGCACAAGGATTATTACTCCAAATCAAAAGGAAACAATGATATCACCTTCCCCAACATTGGGTACGATGTTCTACCTATACTCTACCTTGGCTCCCATTCCCCTTGAAATACATGGAATACACAATCATGTGTAGTGAGAGAAAATTGTTAAAGATAACAATAAATCCTAAAATCCAAGGGTACTATAGAGAAATCAGAAGATGGACTATAGATCTACTTCTCTTTCTTCGTTTTGAGGGATATAGTAATATCCAATGCAAAAGATTAAGGCTCTATAAATAGATTAAGAATATTGATAATATGGGTTGAAATAAATGAATGAGATGAACAAAAATCAAATAGTGTAGTACCTAATGGAAAATATATGGTGATTATAACTCTAAAAGTTGCCCGACCGATATATACTTCCTCTGGAGTCTTCCATTGCGTGAGGAAGCTTTATTCTATAAACCTATGACTTGAAGCCCTTTGTAAATGAAGCATCTAATTTCACCACTATTTTAATATTCATTTATGAAACTATTCCAATATTTGGTGTAGAAAATACATGAAATAACTTCTACAAGTAACCTGAGCATCTGTAAGAGCCATATATCCTGGGTGTCTAAGAGAAAGCCCTCTAAAAATGCCAATGATTTCCACAAAGATATAAAATAAAAGGGATTATTCCAAACACTTTAATAGGTCTAGAAAAACCCTAATATCAAGAACCACCATGATAAACATCATCTTACACTTTCCTTTAGAGTAATTGACACCACCACTAAGACAAAAAGGAACTCACCTCAACCCAGACTTACCAGCTAGGTCCATTTCAACTATCAGTGATCTATCCAGAAGATCATCATAAGATGGTAGCTTTAGGATGAAAACCTAAGAATAAATATCACCTCAAATCCCAAATCAAAATGTTATGTCATCATATTCTCATTTTATACTATCAAAGTTGAAAACTACTCAAGCTCAAAAATACGGGTTACATACTTAGTTAGGATCACGTATTCCTTCTTGGGTATGAAAAAATCAATATTATTGTCCATCACCATTAACTCTGGATAGAACTAGTCAGTGAATAGGGCCTTTAATTCTTTACACTCTAATCCCTCATGCTTTTTTATCACCACTATCATGTCCCACCATCTCGTGACTGGTCCCTGCAACATGAAGGTGGAACACGTATCCTTGATTTCATTAGGTGTCTCCAAGAACTCAAATAAACACACAATCATACTAAAAAATTCCACATCCTCTTGAGTATCATTTTTTCCTTTGAATGCTGGTGGATTCTGGTGAAAGAAATCCTAAGAAGAATTCGGGAAAATATCCATATTTGGTTCTATAGTTAGCCCAGGAATGGGAACTATTGTAGCTACCTGTCATAGAGCTTAGATAGAATACACAATCACCTCAACTAGGATGAGGTCCATTATAGGATTTGATGAACGGGTTTCATAAATAACTTCCTATAGGATCCAATTCACACTTATTATTAGTGTAATTGTACTAGAAAACATTAACATAGAACATAAAATACATATGATTAACACTTAAACTAGAGAAATAAGGAAATTAATCCCAACATATAGACATACAATATTTTTATTTCAATCTATCCAAATTAAAAGTAGGGAAATGTCTAGAAATAAACCCCATGATGTCTTTCCCAGACTATCCTTGGTGACTTAAGGATCATTTCTATGAGATATGGCCACAAACCCAATAAAAACTACCTATAAAGTCCCTACATGAGTTTAAAAATGCATACTGAAATCAATACAAGTAGCTCGACCAAGATATATGATACTATTTTGTCACAATCCTTCTAAAACTCCCTGGTACCCTAATACCAGGGCTATAATTGATAAGGATTGAAAGGAATTCTCATGCCCCATAGGTTAGTGACAGGCACCTGGAAGCATAAAAATAATAATGTGGGAACAAATTTTCCATAAACATTAAAGAAGAAAGATTAAAATGTCAGTATTAATAAAAGAAAAAAAAATCCACAACGGGAACATTAGTAGAATTAAAACTGGAAAACAACCCAAATAACTACAATAGATTACCCAAAAACTAGATAGATAACCAAATTCCCAATAGATAAAAATCTCCATGCCCAAGGATCAATAGCTACTACTACCACCATGCGGGGCCTTAACCTTTCCCAAACCTAGAGTAAGATAATATAAAAACATCTAAAGGTGCAAATAGGGTGTGAGTTAAAAGCACAGTAGGGTCTAACCAATGAATTTTTAATTATATGAACACATTTAATAAACCAAACAAATCATTCAATTTTCAAAAAACAACCATGAAATTTCAAAAGAATATTTGAACAATTCATGCTTAAAATTTATAATGAAGGAAACACATTAAAAACAATTGGATTAAAGAAGCATTGTATATAAAGAAATTTATATAAATAAGAAGGCATTGTAAATAGTTCACATAAATTGGTATACATATATTTCAAATATAAACAATGAGAATAAATACCATCACCCAAAAGGTATGATAGTTCTATGCCATGAGACTCCATTTCCCTCAAATAGTTGTCATGGAAATATGTGTACACACATCCCTCTAGAACTGGTCAGAGATGAATCATCACCATCCCATCAAGGATGTGGCTAGATATATAGGTATTATTAGTGTTTTCAATCATATAGTGTTGTCCCAAATAACTACCTAACTACCTTTGAATTTAGGTGATCTATTAAAATTCAATGATGGGATATTTATTTTAAAAATATTTAAAATACACTTCACCCCATTGTTCTATTTCAAAATTTTCAATTTTCAATTTAAAACCCAAATAAGGTTTTTAATCAAATCATTACTTTATCAAGGTAAAAAATGGGTTTCAATCAAAATCATTTTAATCCATTTTTATCAATTACCATTTTGAAATCAATTCCATCAAATCAATTTTGAAATTCAAATTTAATAATTCAAATTTAATAAATTTCCACCTATTTCACAAACACACCATAATTAAATGGAATATGGGGTTTCCCCAATACTGTTCCCAATCAAATCCATGTACCCCAATTCAATGGAATTAGGTTTTCAATAAATTGATTAAAATAAATTTGAATCAATTGAATTTTAATAAAAAAATTATGTTTAATTAAATTTTCCAATAAAAATGGAACTACCTACCTCGAGATCAAAGGATCATGAATCATCATGTAAAGACTCGGAAATTTCGAGGAAATTTTTTTTTCAATTTCTTTGGAATTTTGCGAGTGCGCGGTTTCAGACGACACCTGATTCCAAGGCCCGGTGTGCCCAGAATCAATTTCGGATGTTTATCTCGGGTATGGTCAGTGAACGGATGAGCGGGTTTTTCTAACTTTTGAACTGGTGCTCGGAATCGAAATCCAAGGGCACCGATGAAATCGAAGCACTGATATTTTCTTATAAACACCTTTTCTGGAGTTGTGTTTCCTCAGGTGTGGTTATTAAATAAAGGGGTTAACTAATGAATAAAAATAAAATTTGTGCAACAATTTTTATTTTCTATTCTAAGTAGTTTAAACCTAAGAAAGGTGGTCTGAGTGGGACCCACTATATCCTAACTCCACTAGGTAGGATATTAGTGAGGTGGGGCCCACACGAGCCCCACCCCTTCAAATCCCTTAAAACCTCCTTCATGAATTTAATTAAGTAACACCCCCGCACCCCCACTTAATTCCAAGTCAACTTTCGATTTTATTTGGTTTTTTAAACGCCTCGTTAATTGGTCAACACACGTTAATTAATTCATGAATTCATTTTAAATTTTGAAAGGGTTGACATGAGGAATAAAATAAGGGAAACCTTATTATATTATTTTTTTGTGAGAGAAGATTTGGGGAGAAATACTCTAGTCTCAAAAAACGTTATTCCACGTTGAAGAACGTGAAGAACGACGAAGAATGCCGGCCTCCGACGAAAGGCGATGAAGAACGCTAGTTCCTCGGAGATCGATGACGCGACACCATATACCGCGACGCCGATGATCCTTTTCTCTAAGACGCCGTGTACCGCGACACCCACAATCCTCTTTTTTGCGACGCCGCCTTCCGCAACGTCTTTTTCCTTGACGATCCTCGTTCGACGACTTCTTCGAGGTAGCATTTTTATTTATGTATAATTTAATTCCCTTGTTTCTTTCGTTCAAAAGAAAACAAAGAACGTGGATCAACATATTGTCATATTGATCCGCGAATGTTGTAAACGCAGGTTGGGAATTTTGGTATGCTTCAATTTTATTTGAGGGAACATGGAATGGTTTGTTTCAATTTTATTTAAATAAAATTGATTATTCGTTCTTTATAAAACGCTGTCTAATCTTGGTTATTGGGTAACGCCTAACACGGAGGGCACAGGCCAACCAAACACGGCCTGACAACCCTCCGCAGATTGTTGTCGGTGCGCGGATTGACACCGATGATGGAATGGGACCGCAACAGTGATTTGAGGCCTTCGCAGTAAAGTTTGAGACCCGAGATGAACACCAGCGCAGACGGAATTGAAAACGAACCACCGAAGCAACTCCAGTGGCCCGCGGACATCACCGGCGGCAGGGGTTGTCGGCGCGGCGGTGCCTCGGCACGCTTCCAGGAGGAACCACCACGGCTAAAGCCGCGGCGGCAGGCGGCCGGATGCCGTAGCCGCGCGGGATCCGGGGGAGCAGGACGCGGCGCTCGCCGCGTCCGCGGAGCGTAAAGGCCGCGGGGGACCGCGTCCCCTGGTCGGCTCGCTGGCCAAGCCAGCATGCTGCCCGGCCGGGCCGGGCCAGGTTACGCGGACCGGGCCAGGCCGCGCCCAGCCGGGCCGGGCCGCGCCCTACCGGGTCGGACCCGGACCCGGGTCGGGTCGACCCGGTTCAGGCTGACCCTGGGGGGGTGGGCCGGGTCGGACCCGGCCCAGACCCCCATTTTCGGATCAATTATGGTCTTTTGACCATATCTTGGGCTACGAACCTCCAAACTACGCACCGTTAGTTGCGTAGCGATCCTTGGATAGAGACGGTCGTTTCGGTATTTTACACTCAAGGTTTCGATGAACTGTTAGTACAGCTGGGTTGGTTCGAACACGAAACCAACCGGGCCCTCGGAGCGAAAACGCCTATAACATGAGCTCTGGACGTCCGATTGATGTGCCGTCAACTTTTTTAGATTCCTCTTAGTGAGACAGACCTTTTGGCTTACTCCGCTCGAGGTTTGGATGCAGTTGGAGTATGGCTGGATTGGATTGTACCCGAAATCCAACAGGGCCCCTCGAACGGAAAAGCCGATAACTTTCAGACTGGACATCCGTTTGACGAACTGTCAGCGGATTTGGTGATCAAGCCAAGAAATGGTCCCTATGAGTATACCCTATGTGGGTTTAGGGTACAGTTGAGGTACGTCTGGGTTGGTTCGTACTCGAAACCAACTTGGCCCCTTGGACCAAAAGGCTAATAACTCACAGATCGGGCGTCCGATTGAGGCACCGTCTGTTGTGTTGAGACCCCTATGATGAGGCGGTCCTTTGAGATACTTCTTCATGTGAATTTGTGATACTTGGAGTATTGACCTGTAGCTTGTGGAGTAGACCCTCCCGGGGACGAGCATACGGAGTACGGAGACCGTGTAGCTAGCTGAGACCTGATGACTGCTTGTCCGATTTGATTCGGAGAGACTTGCATAGCCCAGTGGGGAGAAATACTTTGTGAGGTGGAAGAACCATGGAGGAAGAGCACTACTTTGTGAGGTGGAAGACCCGTGGTACTTGACAGGAGGAGTACCTCTGTAGGCTATGAGGGGTAGCACTACTGTGTGAGGGGGCAGACCCATGGCGGAGGAGAACTACTTTGTGAGGTGGCTGACTCGCGGTACTCGACAGGAGGAGTAACTCAGAAGTCTTAGGTTAGTGAGAAGTACCTCGAAGTCGTGACAGGATCACCGTACTCGTCAGAGACGGAGCTCTTCAGCAGTTACAGTTTTGATAGTGAAAATCCTAGTTTGAGCCGAGTCAATGGCCTTTGTGTTTTCCTAATGATTGATATGGAATACTAGATATCTTACATATATGTATGGGCATATATCTAAGTAGTGGTTATCCGTCGACTTCATATCTGTGTGATACCTTGTGGATGAGATGAGTTACATGGTAACTTAGGTATAAGTACGGGCTTATACCTAAGTAAGGTTTATCTATTGAGAACTTTCTTTGTGCTTATCCTTGTTGGATTTTAGTGAGACCTTGAGGGTCTCGGGGTCCCTACTGAGTATCGTATAATCACCCCTTCATGGGCTTTTCTTGCACCTCATTGTGTTGGTTGCAAATGGCAGACATCACTGATCGTGGTTGAGGCTTGTAGAGCTGGATGGAACCCGGAGGTGGATCTCATGACGAGTTGGTACCAGAGGTGGATCTCATGATGAGTCGGTACCTGGAGGTGGATCTAATGATGAGTCGGTACCTGAAGGAGAAGGACAGATGATCGGACATGGAGTGCTGAGGAGGACATACGTACCTACCCTTCAGGTAGGATCTGTGGTGGGCGATCCAGGAGCTGCTTTTCACCCTTTCAGCTGTTATCCTTTGAGTTGTACATTACTTTCAGTTGTATCTGTATTTTTCTTTGAGGCTTGTATTTCCGGCCCCTTTTATTTTCTGTACGTTGTTTACATCTTTACTTAGTGTATTACTTCCGCTTGTACTCTATGGTTTTTTGTTTACTTTTATAAAGGAAATGCCTTCTTAGTTATTGGGATTTACACATTTGGTGCTAGTCGCCAACCCCTGGCCTATGAAAGGCAGGCTTGGGGTAGTCACGACACGTGCCCCGAGGACGGGTAATGACAAATTGGTATCAGAGGAGTCGGTTCTACCGCATAACTTATAACTTTGATATTTCTTTTCTATTGAGAAATAGTGTTAAGAGTACCGAGTGTGGTATTCAGTTCAGGGAGTCCAGTGATAGTGCGGGCGACCGACGTATCCATACACCAGGCCCCTCACCTCTGATTTCCGACTCAGTGCATTAAAACACTAATTTCATGTGTGTCTTCAAATGTTTTCTTCTTATAATAGCTCAAACTAGGCCAGCTCACCATTTCTAATCATTTAACCATGTCACGTTTGTTTCTTTCAGGATGTCTTTCCACGGACAACCAGCTAGAGCCCAGAGGGATGTACGTACTGATAGCCTGCTGAGTGATGAGGCTTCGGTACAAGGCCCTCTTTCAGTTGAGGCACCATCGGAGTCACCAGCGGTATTACTATACGTTGGGCCATTGATGCCACCAGCCCCACCTACAGGCGATGCACGCCGCTTGAGCACGCTGCACGAGTTCCAGTGCCAGAGGCCACACAGGATCTGGGGAGAGACGGACCCACAGGCGGCTGAGGATTGGATGGAGGTTGTGGTGGTAGTTTTCAGGATAGTGCGTACACCAGCGGACTTCATCGTGAACTTTTCTGCCAGCCTCCATCAGGCAGCACCAGGCAGATGGTGGAGCTGGATGCTCCAGTTTTGTGATGAGATGAAATTCACATGAGAAGACTTTGAGACTTTATTTAGGGTGGAGTTCATACCAGTGACTCTACACTCCGAGCTTGCTCATGAGCTTCTTCCTTTGTCGCAGGATTTTCGATCAGTAGCTGAGTCATCTGTGGGCAGTAGACAAATGATGTAGGGGTCCAAGTAGGCCAGACCAGCAGATGGGAGATCTTGGGTTATAGGATCGGTAGTGCAGGGCACCCGGGGTGGAGTCAGTTCTAGGCGTGCCAGAAACGGACAATGTTTCTCCTACAGCAGGAAGGGTCACATGGCACGTGACTGTCCGACTCCGCGCACAGTTGATCCAAAAGCATTGGAGGGGCCACCGAGACAGAAGTAGGAGCGGGTTCTTGAGCAACAGCCGAGCAGTAGACAAGGGAGTAGAGATCCGGAAGCAGGTGGACATGAGCTGAACTAGTGGATTCCTTTTTGTTTTTGGTACTTCTAGTTCCATGTTACTATTGTATTTGTGTCTTTGTACTATGAGCTGCAATAATAAAGACAGTTATCTTCGAGATGTTTACTTTCCTTCCTTCTGTTTGGTTGATACTGAGAGGTTCCGATTAAGACTGTTGACTTGACCCTCACATTCAAGATTTCTACTAGAGGAGACCCAGTGACCTCACACGGATGCCGAAAGTGTGACTCGATCTTTGGAGGCGAGAGTGATGGTTGGATCTCTTGGTAGTAATGTCGAGGCCATACGACTTCATCCATGGAATGAATACATAATTCATGTCTGGATTGACTGTATCAGGAAATGGGCGTGGTTCATCCTAGGGATGAGACCGTGTTTCTCTTTTTGAAAAAGGAGAAATCTTAGCAGCTCTTACAGATTATAGGAAAGGGAGGTGCAGATCATCCAGGAGCAGATGAAGACTGCACAATGCAGTAAGAAACAGGAAAATGGTGCCAGTCTTAGAGACTCGGGCATGAAAATGTTTCAAGAAAGAGTGTTAAGGATAGATGAGTCTGCGGAGTAGCAGATGTGGAGGCATAGCAATGAAAACAACATGTGGTGGTATACATTTCGACATTGTTACAACCACCCGCCTTTGTTATCCCCCCAAGTTCAGGGAGCTAGAGGGCAGGGAAAAAGAGTAGCTGCATGTAGTCAAGGAGTGTGAACCAATGACTCTAAGAATGATTCGAGAGACGTCTGTGTCCACTACTAGCTGTCGTAGTAACAGACGTTGGTTTGAATCATTCATTCCTTCCACGAATCTTGTCCCAGACCGATAGTTTCTGGTAAGCCGTGGAATTGACCCTCACGTCTGGAGATACCTTTGGGAGGAGACTCTATAATCACACCTACGTCGATAGTGCGATCTGACCCTCGAGGTTAGTGTTTCAGTTGGAATCTATTGGTGGCAGTGTCGAGGCCTTATGGCGTTGGATTGTGTGTGTACTAGGCAATCACAGTTCATACAGAAATTGACTGTATTAGGAAAAAATGTTGTGGTTAGTCTACAACGTTAGGATGGGTTTTCCTTGGTCGTAAAAAAGGAAACCCCAGGCTACACAAGATAAACTCATGCAGGAGGGTTCGGTCGATCACTCTTGACTCATTAAACCTTACCCTAGTGGAAGAGGGAGTTTTGAGTTTCTGTTCTAATCCGGAAATGGAGGCCTCTTGAGTTCGAGGATGACAACCATGTCCTTATACTGGTCTCACCTCGACGAGGTTTATGGAGATGTGGCCAAGGTGGCATGTTCTCTCTGAGGTTCAACGGACCTTTCTAGGTCTTCAGCAAGGTATGCGGGGTGGTTTACCGCTTGATCTTTCCACCTCAGTTGCACCGGGGATATGAAATCATCCACGTACCTTGGTTGAAGAGATATGTTCTTGATCATTTACACATCATTGACCTCAGGGAGTTGGATGTCGATGACAGAGCGACATGAACGGAGGATCCATTGGAGATCGAGGATCGACAGGAGCGGGTCCTACGTGAACGGTCCATTCCTCAGGTGAACTTTCACTGGTAGTATGGGAACCTCCAGGAGAGCACATGGGAGCGAAAGGCTCAGATTCTTGCTCAGTACCTCCTTTATTTTCCCTAGTTTTATGTTGTAGCTTTACGAGGACATAAATCCCTGAGGTGGGAGTAATGTAACGACCCGAAAATTTCATGGAATTTTTTTCAATTTCTTTGGAATTTTTCTAGTGCGCGGGTTCAGAAGACACCTGATTTCGAGGCCTGGTGTTCCTATAATAAATTTCGGAAGTTCAGCTCAGGTACGTTCAGTGAACGAATGAGCGGGGATTTTCTAACTTTTGAACTGGTGCTCAGAATCAAAATACGAGTGCACCGATGAAACCGCAACGCTGCTATTTTCTTAGAAACACCTTTTCTAGAGTTGCATTTTCTCGGGTGTGGTTATTAAAAAAGGGTTAACTAATGAATAAAAATAAAATTTGTGCAACAATTTTTATTTTCTATTCTAAGTAGTTTAAACCTAAGCATGGTGGTTGGAGTGGGACCCACTATATCCTAACTCCACTAGGTAGGATATTAGTGAGGTGGGGCCCATACGAGGCCCACCCCTTAAAATCCCTTAAAACCACCTTCATGCATTTAATTAAGTAACACCCCACACCCCCACTTAATGCCATTTCAACTCTCAATTTTATTTGGTTTTTTAAATGCCTCATTAATTGGTAAACACATGTTAATTGGTCAACACATATATAATTACTTTGTGAAACATGAGATTTCCATAAGATTTAAACAATACATAAGAACATAAATATATCAATAAAGGTATCTTGGGGAATTACATACATAATCTTGTAACCCTCTCAGATACCTTATAATTTTTAACCCTCACGACTACCTTATAATTTGTTTGACCATCACAGTTACACTTGGAGTAACCATACGGCTGACCCCCAAATTACACATACCAAATAAATTGGAGGTAAATATAGGTCCCAACCTTCATCATATAAAATTATGAATATCTATAATATAATCATACAACAAGAATAATTTTATAAAAACATTTCCTTTGAAATTTTGTAAAACTGAATTTTAAAAGAGGATTATAAAAGAAAATCCCCTTATAAATATCATATAATTCAAGTGAGAATTCATTGAGTGGATGGAATATTTATATAAAATATGAATACATATAAATAAAAGTAATATAAACATAATTCATCGCTCAATTGTTTTTAATAAAACACAAATAACGATGTAGAAAGCTAACCCAAGGAATGGAAATCAGGTTAAGAATTCCATTACTTCGGGATTGTATTACTTAAAACTTGTTTAAACCAACAGTATAATGGTTAAAAGATTGTTATTAATATATTAAATAAACATATACATATTTATAATACCTTATATGATCATTTCATTACATCATTTCACCCTTTAATTGTTATTATTTTGTTCCTTGCACTGGTTTTGGGTGAGTTCTTTACATGATTTCCATGATTGGTCCATGGTGGTTGTTCTTATGGATTGGAAGTGAAACTCCATAATTGGAATGGAGTAGTATTTAAATATTTCTATAACTATAAATTATACCATTTATCATTTTTAATTCTTACCTGAGGATGATTTATAAGTTAAAACATTATTGATGTTCGTTTAGACCATTTTAGTGGTTCTTTGATAATAACGACCTCATTTTGTTTTATAAATAAAAAACATGTGTAAAAAAGAATTCTTGAACTATGAATGGGACATAATACAGATATTATAACCTGGATAAACCATGAAAATGGTTTCATGACCAGCCTAGAAGGAATTAATGTAGATTGATATCACATCATCCACGATGTCTGTAATTCGACACATCACATACAATGTGTTTAATAAGTTAAATAAGTGGGGAGGAGAAGAAGATCAATGATAAATTTTCCATGAACATGAAAAAGTCTCTAATATACCCGATTCTATAGCTCTCATGTCTTTTGTATAAGAGGAGGTGAGGAAAAATAATAAAGGAACTCAAAATAAAAAGAAAAATTGAGAAATCTCTCACGAAAATTCAACATCCTAACAGAGTCACTTAAAATTTCATAAAATAGTTTGATTTGAGAAAAGGGGTATCTCATAACTATTACATAATATGCGCAGTAAGGGGGGTATTAAATTACATATACCAACATAATCAAAATCAAATTAAAAATAATAACATAAAATGAATGAATGGAAAGGAAACAAAAGAGGATGTTTACCTCTTGATCTCTTCTCCTTGAGATTCTCCTTAAGGCCTTTGGTTTTGGCCTTTTGGTTGGACCAGAAGCTCTGTGACGTGTGAAGAGACTTGAGAGGAGTATTGGGAATAAGTTAGTTAAGGATCAAGGCTTTGGAGGTGTGGGAGGAAGATGAGAATGAGGGTGTTATTTATAGTGGAGGAGAGGGGGTGTTTTTCATTATTTTAATCATTATGATGATATTTTTGCTCTAGACTATGAATAATATTAATTCATGTAACCCCAAATAATAATGATGGAATGTGAGTTAGAACCACGTGTCCTTACATCACTTATGATGTCATAAATAGTGTATTTTACTGATAATTTGAATATACAGTATCTTACCATATTTCACTATTCATCAAAAATTCAAGAATTTCCGAAAAATCCAAAAAATTCACCCTTACCAATTCTCATCATATAGAATTAATGAATGAGCTCCATTTTTTAAAATATAAATTTCTTTATATTATTAATTTAATTTTTAAATAAAATCATGCTTAATTCAAAAATTAATTATTTAAAAACTATAACTGCTTTTATATCACATTGAAAAATCAACCAAGACACTATTATCTTAAATCCTTAATAAAATAAAACAATAATAAAATTTACTATTCATTAGGGCCATGATACTATTGATATTACTATTCATATAGGTGTGTTACTATTCCCAAAAAACACAAGTTGCTTTCATCAGACTCCAAATAACATTCAGAACACAATTATAGATGACCGTTTTTGAAATTCAAAACATATAAGTGGAAATATTAGTTTTAAAGGCTAGTTGTAAATATCTACTAAAACAATGTTTCATGTAATTAAAATTATTTATAAAACCTTGGGGTGTTATAGCCTTAATACTTTAACGGATGTTATTGTGATAAAAAAATTCTACTAGAGGTAAATACTGATCCTACATACCTTGAAATTCATGTGAGAAATATCTGAACATGTCTTCTAAGGTTTGAATAGTCCTTTATGATTGTCCATCAATTTGAGGGCTGTAGACAGTGCTCAAACGAAGTTCAGTATCCAGTGCTTTCTAAAGAATTTTCTCTAATATTGATGTAAAATGGGGATCCCGATTAGAAACAATCGATATTTGTAAACAATGAAGCCTTAAAACATCATTAATATGTTGTCTTTATAAACGTTCAAGTGGTAAATCTTATCTTATAGAATGAAAATGTGTTGACATTGTAAGATGACCAACAATGAACTATATTTCATCATTCTTCTAGGAGTCTTTGGTATCCCCATGAAACGTTCCATCATAATATCATCCCATTTCCATTCATGTATATGAAAAGGTTTCATGAATCCTCTAGGATGTCGTTTTCTAGACTTCACATGTTGAAAAACCATAAATCTTAACACACAATCAGTAATCTCCCTCTTCATGTTGTCCCACCAAAAATGTTCTATCAAATCTCTATACATCGTAGATTTAACATGGTGTATATGGAAATTGGAGCTATGAGAATCATCCAACATTTCCCTTTTTAGATCAGGTCTATTAGGAACACAAATCCTCTTCCCAAATTTTAAAATTCCATATTCATATATAAATTTGATCAATCCCCCATCATTCATGTCTTTAATTTTCTTTTGAAGCTCCTCATCATCAGTCTTATAACATTTTATCCTTTCTAGTAATGCTGGTTGGGAAACCATTAGAAAATGTATTGATGTTTCACCTTCCATGATTGTAGAGACCCAAATCTTGGTGTACATGGACATTAAATTAAATTTGTGGAATTCTTAATACATAACAAAAACCAACACTCAAGGATCCTAATAGTTTAGTGTCTTTAGACACTTGGAACCTAATCTTTTAATCATGGTGAAAGATCTTCAACATCCCCCATAAAGATCGTCCCCTTTTCTTTTCTTACCTAAAACCATTCTTTATAACCTAAGGAAAATAAATCATATAAAGGGTGAGCTCAAATGCCCAGTAAGGGTATGCATTGAGAGAATAAAACTAACCATATACATTTGAACGTAAAAACATGAACATAATGTTTAAACATCAAAATCTTGAGCAATGACATAAAACATGGTAGTACATAAGGCATAGATAATAATGGAACATCAATCATGATAAAATATCATGGAAATAAAACATGTAAATGTGTAAAACTATTATGCACATGATATTATTTCCATAGTAGCCAAGGAATTTCTGCCAAGACCATCTAAGTGGAAAAAGTCCCTTTCTAAATAGTGTTCACTCCTCGTTCCAATCCTGTATCACTGAACCAGATTAAATTACCATTGTAGCCTTGTCTATCTCATGAGATATAAATAATTACCCAATGCATTGAAGGGAGATATAGGTCCCACGAATCTCATAATTAAATCATTCTTACTTGTGCCACAACATAAACATAAATCATTCATCATAACCCAATGAATAAAAATGGGTTTCATAATCATCATCCCATCATAACATAATCTATATAAAACAAATTGATATCACTTCATCATAAGAAAAGTGAAACCATGTAAATCATAGAGATAATATACTTGAATCATACTCATATGAAATAATGTCATCTTAGATGGAAAATGGTTTTTATGAAACACTTGAAAAGAGTTATTGAGGAAATCATTTCTTCTTAAAAAACATTTTATTTTCACAAAATGCCACACAATTTTAAAAGAAAAGGATTTTATTGAAAATAAGAATGAAATCATATAGATTAAACTTCATGAAAATAAGGTGTTATGAAACCGTAAAAATACGATCTTGTCGTATAAGTTAAAAAAACATTCTCCTCATACTTTTAAAGGAAAAGTCAAAAAGTACCACATATGGTAAACTAAAGAAAGATTCCTTCCATAACACAAAGTAAAAGTCAAAGAGGGTTAAACATGAAATTAAAAATACATGGAAGAATATTAAGCACTTTATGAAAAGAGTTTTTATGGATATGGATGAAAAATATAACCCTAGTAAATAATTTCGAATAAACAATCACGGATAAGAATGAGATTGGAATAGTTATCCCTTACCTTAGGACCAATTTGCTTTGAACGTATCCAAAAATCTTGTATAATGATTTAAATAATGTCATTTACATATTACAGAATCATATTAATTTTTATGAAATCATATATGGTTCACTTATGTCTTTATATTACCCGTTCTTGTGTAAATTCCATGTTAATGTAGCGTTTTGGGTAAAATCGTTTTATTTATCGTACGTGTTTGGACTAGTTGTTATTGATATTATTATTACTTATATCATGATTTACATAATTATAGAATGTAAATCATGATTTATATATCATATATATTCAGTATGTTTTTATATATATATATATAATAGATATATGAATGAAATGAAATACACCATTCATAGAGACGGTAGGCCGTACATACGCATGAACGCTGTTTTCCTTTCCTTGTTGACTTAAATGGAAGTAATTAGATGAAATATATATATATAAACACATAAATCCATTATCTTTATTATGTCATATATTTAATTATTATTCATTATATATACTTTATAATCATTCGTGAATGGTTAACATGGAGAATGAATCTCCTCACGTCGTGGAGACGGTAATCCGTACGTACGCACGAGCGATGATATCGTTCCCATAATTATTGAATGGAATTGGGGTTGATGATATATTATCTCAGAATCGGTATCATGTTATAAAAACCATATATATTTATTCTTTATACAATTATACCCATCCAAGTAAGGTGGTGGTGGAAAAACAGATTACACCACGATGTTGATATGATATTCTGTACGTACACACACACAATGATTTCATTTTCCATAGGATGGATAGAAGGTGAAATGGGGTTGTTTCATATTAATAATAAAATTTAAGTATATTAGATATACTTATGTTATTACTTTATAATGAAACAACTAAGAAAGAAGATGTTGAAGAAGAAAGAAACTTGTAAGAATCGGTAGAAGAGATTACCTCTTTTTCGACGCACCTCATTTAAGCTTCCTCTTATGGCACTAGAGTTGGTCTTTTTAGGAGGACATAACCTCTATAATGTTTCTAGGAAACTTTTGAAGGGAAATGGGAAAGGGTTGGCTGATCTTGATGGCTCAAAATTATGTTAAGTGAAAATGGAGGAGGTGCCTTTTTTAAGGGTGGAGAGGGGCACATTAGGAAAAACTTAAAATATTATTTTATAATAAAGTCATATTCGGTTTTTAATAGCTCAAAAGTGAATTATTGCAAAGCTAAAATGGGTATCGGTTGAAATACTCTTGAAAAAGTGGTTTTATACATGTTTAGGTTACTATTTTAACCTTATCATTTAGATTTAACTCTAAGTTAAATAATTTAACTTTTACCGTGTCTTCTTGTTTTCTTACACTATATGGTTAATAAAATTACTATAACAAGCCAAACGAAGCCCAAGTAGTTCATTATTAATATATATAGACTTATCTAAGTCATTTGGAATAACCTTAGATTTTTAGAAATATAATAATAGTTAATAATATAATATTTGTTTAAAAACTATTGTATGTCAATTTTGACACAATTTGGTAATTTATTTTTGTAATGATCATAACAGCATGATTAGTTTGAAAAAGATAATTGAATCAATAATAACATGTCATATTAATAAATAAAATTAGTGTAATTCATAAAAAGTCTCAAATTAATTTTTTTTGGGTATTTATAATATCAATTATGTTAATATTTCATTAATAAGGTAATTACTGCTACATCATTGTGTCATAAATAAATTAAATTATTTAATCTCTAAAAAATATAAACAAAATACCATTAGGTAGTAAATCATTTTATGATTCTAATTAATATTTATAGTCGAATTTGTCTTATGTATAAACCTATATTAATTTTTTTTTATTTAATAAACTTTGATTTTAACTCTTTAACTCTTCATTAAATAAAATAATAATAAGTGTCCTAATCTAATCCAAGTGATCCTAAAGGGTAATATTTTATTCCTAAGGTTGTTTTTCGGTCGAATTACACTTATCCAACAGAATTATGACACATTTTAGGGGAATAATAATATCATTTCTACCCTTAATTTCCCTATTTAATTTTAACTGTGGTAAATTAAAGTAAAAAGATACTATTCACTAAAAATTATTTTTATCTAATTGAAGCACTTCTTACTCCTTGATATTAATCGTGTCTCTCAAATTTTCAAAATTCCACTCACAGAAGCGTTTAAATTCAGTTTTATTTAAATTTTCAAATTCTCCTTGGAGGTAGGTAAAATGCGTTGAAAAGTTTAAAAAAAAAATTTATATACCTAAAATTATTATAAAATGACTCCAACGAATTAAATTGAACTCATATAGGTATTGTGTATCAATTTTGACCTAAAATAAATTTAAATAAAATAAATAATTATTTAAATAAAAAATCAGTTTTTAAATAGTTACCGAGTGTTTTCACTATTCATCAAAAATTGAAAGTTTTTAGAAAAGTACAAAGAATTCACCCTAGGCGATTTCTATATTCCGAATCCAAAAATGATTTCCATTTTGAAAGATAAAATTTATAAAATTTCAAAAAGTGGGTATTACTATTCATAATGGCTAGTTCATAATAATATTGTAATAATATCTTATTTAGTGAATCTCAGTATTGCATAGTACACACGCTATCGAAGAAGGTCTTGATTGCGTGTTATGCAAGCTAAGTCAGGGCTGCGTGTAGAGAAAGATTTATTTGGTGTTGCATATAACATAATGAATATATAGTTCAGTTATGCATTGATCAAAATCTATACTTGGTGTTGTGTAAAAATAATTTTATTCGAAAGAACTTGAAATTGTGTGCATCACAAGCCAAGAATAGTGTTGCATATACTGCAAGCTAATACAGTGTTGTATATAGTACATGCTAATCTTGGTGAAGCGTCCAATAGAAGACATCAAAGAAATTAAAAAGAATAATTCTCATACAATCTCGTGGTGTTACATTCTACCCCCCTTAAATTGAATTTCCCCCTCAAAATTCATCGGGGTTATAAATCGTTTACTACATAAAACTTCCATTCCTATAAACCCACATCGTAAAAAGGAATACTAAGTCATTATTTTAAAAAGGAACGTTAGAAACAAAATGAATACCCAAAGTAACTCATCACTGGGTTTCATTATGGAGAATATGGGAGAAAATATGAATATGGAAGAGAAATATAACCATCATGTTCTGATAGAGAGTGGTAGAGAACATGGCTATGAAAAATCCAACAATCACAAATCCATAAATTTGCGACGATCTAAGGTACCATCTGATTCATCGAATATGAGGGCACTAGGGCAACATTTTTGGTTTTAAAGATCATTTCCCTAGTGTAGAATATTTTTTGAATTAAAAGAAATACTTACTTGATTTTGGTACAATCTCACTGTTGTTTGTTCCTTGAACAATTTCTACTTCATCTCTTAAATAAATGAAGTTGAATTTTCTTTTGTCAATTGTTAGCAGATCATGATAGGTCATTCCATCTGTCTCAAAAATATGGTTAGCAAATGTTATATACATAAGTCCATCTATAGTGAGATTAATCATGTATGGTTATGAAAATGGACTTATAATTAATCTATCATACCTTATAATAAAATAAAACTAGTTTCTACTAACCAGGGACTTCCTGTAGTCCAGTGGTATCCGATAAAGGCTTGTCACACTTCGGTTGTGGGTTCGATTCCTGCAACCTTATCTGACGCAACGGGTTGTCACCCATCTTATGGGTTTTTCTTTTTATAAAACTATACTATTATAACATTCCAAAAAAATATCATAATGTTCTAGCCTTAAAAAATACTAAATCATGTCCAACATAATCCATTCCAATCTTTAGGCTTATCCAAAATATATATGTCAAATCCCATTGTATAAAGAAAATGATTACTTGAAAGGTCATATAACAAACACGTGAATACCATCATTTATACCCCATATATCATAATATATATCTTGTTGGTCACATTACATACATGTGAATACCTTAATCATGTATTCTTTTGAAACATTAATTACTATAAAAACGTAGTGAAAACTTGAGTGATGTCAATAGTTAACTCTTTCCACATACCAAAATCCCAAAATTTCTATATACTCAAACCATGATATCACTTTGTCCTTATACAAGTAATGAGCTCATTAATACTATCAAACATCTCATTATATCTTTATCCTTTCATTATGCACATATCATCTACCTTCCAAATATATTTGAATAACCTTTCATTGTTATCGGTACCATTCATCATATAAATTCAAAAACTCAAGGAAAGACAACAGTGTAAAAATACTTAGATTTTTATTTATTCTATAGTACCAGAGATTATTCTTTATAAACATACAATCATTCCACTACCATCATAAACTACTGACTGAGCTTCATAATTTCATTCATCTCATATATCATTTGTAGTCTCTTCATCATCATCCACATAAAGTAATAAATGAATCATATATGATATCATAAATATTATTATGGTTCTTTTACAAGGTAATAGTATGTTTAAAGCCACTATAACATAGTTTCAGACACATATGAAAGAAATCAGACCTAAGGTAATGGATAATTTTGCAAATCTCTTTTTTATCCGAGATTGAATATACGTAAGTTTATACTAGTGTTATATTTATCATCCATGTACATGATTTTTAAAAATTTATCATAAAATTTTTACTATTCTTCCATGTATGTTTAAATTCATTTTTACCCATTTTTTTAATTATACTACATGGTATGGAAGGAATATTTCTTTGGTTTACCATACGAGGTATTTTTTTGACTTTTCCGGTAAAAATATGAGGAGAATGTTTTTATTTAACGCATACAACATGAATGGATATTTATGGTTTCATGATTCCCAATTTATAAAACTCTTCCTTTCCACTATTTAAAGTATATTTTCAACTAAATTATTTTCTTTCCAAATTTCACAACATTTTGAGAAAAGAAAAAAAATTTGAAGAAGAAAAGATATTTTCCTCAAGAATTAAGTTCAACTGTTTTATCAAAATTATTTTCCATCTAAGATGACATATGATTATTTCTCTATACATGCTATTACATTGATTTGATTGTGTTTATGATGGAATTAATTTAATTTTGACCATTTATTTTATATTTATTATGTAACGATGGAATGATGTTTTAAAATCCCATTTTATTTCATGAGTTATGCAATGTTGAATGATTTATGTTTTGTGGAACATGTAAGATTGATGTCATTATGAGATGGGTGGGACATATATCTTCCTACAATGAATTGGGTACCGATTTATATCTCATGATTTAGACATGGTTGGAATGGAATGTAAATAAGCTTTAGTAATGCAGGGTTGGAAAAACAAGTAAATCCAGTTCAGTAATTGACTTCGTCCACTATGATGGTCTTGGCAGCAATGCCTTGGTTACTATAGAAATCATATTATGTGTTTAATGGTTTTCCACAATAACATGTTTTATGCCAATGATATTCAATCATGGTTAATGATTCCTTTATGATCCATGCATTGCGTACTACCATGATTTATGTCATTTCTCAATATTTTAATGTTTAAACATTATGTTCATGTTTTTACATTCAAATGTTTATGGTTTGCTTTATATTCCCCATGTTTACCATTACTTATAATTTGAGCTCAATATTTCTATGTTTTTATTTCCCCAGGATATAAAGAATTTTTTTAGTTAAAAATGGGGATGATCTTATTTGGATATGTTGAAGATCTTTCACCATGATTAGAAGAATATGTCTCGAGTTTCCAAAGACATTATACTAATACGATATTTGAAAATATTTTTTTGTCTTTTATTAAGTATTCTGAAAATGAAATGTAATTTCCATTTCAGTCATGTTTGAGTCTCTATATGATTTAATTTCAATTAAGGTTCCTCATTCTCAAAATCACTTGATTCCCATTCTTCTTTAACTCTTGATTTACATTTTATAATTTATTCAAAGGACACCTTATCTCTTAGCTTCTTCTTGAATGTTGTTAAATTTCACATTTTCTACGCTATGTAAATTTTATTATTTTAATATAATTATAGATCTTATCAGTCATCCAAAATTAATCCTTTGGATCACATCTAACTAGGAACTTTATCATTTTCTTCTTCATAATACTTGAATCACCTGGCTTATCAAAAAAATTTGTGATATTGCTAAAAATCTCATTTAATCTTCTAAATTCATCATAAATAATTTCTTATAATGAAATTTTGATGTCCTAAAACATTTTTTTGAATACTTACAACATAGATTCTCTATATTGTTGATTTTATTCATAACTACTTCTCAATTAATCCTTGATCTCCTTAGTATTTTGGGGACTCATCCTTTTAGTGTATACCTTTTTTGATAAATCTATAATGATTTCTTTTTATGCCTTCCCATAAACATACATATTTATATACATATATTGATTCCTAGAAATATCCTCAATAATATGATTGAATCCTATAAATTTTGAATATATAACTTATCAGCCAAGAGATATTAGGTAAAGAAGCATCGAATTTTTCCATCTTTGGTAGTTATTTTCCAACAAAAATTAGTTTTCCTCGGTTTCCCACTAAATTAAGAATATTTAATCCTCATAATGTTACTATATCTTCATTGTGTCCCTTTTTGTGGTATAAATTGTTGTACCAATGGATAAGTTGGGTTCCAGTGGTGGGGGTGGGGAATTCATGGTAAATAATTTTTAGAAATTAATTATCACATTAATTCATCCTCTATGACTGATTAAAATCCCGATCCATTATCATTGAATCTAAACCAAAAACTATAATAAATAATATTATATAGAACACAACACACTGGGATTTACAGGGATAGGTTAAAATACACAGTCTATAATGTGTTGGTTAGACCCCCAACATATATTATCCACAATAAAAAGTTTATTTAAAAAGTAATTTGTTAGAATGAAAAATTACAAACTATTTATACCCCCCAAATCTAATAAAACACTAAGTATTTGTTATAACCATACCATTACTACTTATCTAGTTATTAATTAATACCCCCAGTCATAAACTTTGTACTTCTGGTTAGACCCATTAGTTATAGACTTCTTATTCAAATGACGTGAAACAATATTGGAAGACCAGTGGATGATTATTCTCTTATATGTGGATGATAGATGAAACTATCTCAATTATTCATCACATATCTTTATATCATGATGGTCTCACTGAAATATCTTGACCACCTATGTATTATTACTTTACTCATTGAAATAACAAAAATATACAATCTTAACAATTTTTTTGAATTCATTATTTCATGATGAATTAAACTAACTCCATTTATTTTTAACTTGAAACCCTATATAATTACTTATATTCATATATAAAGAACATTTTTAATATACATAACAACTCGCAGTATAGATTCACTATTTCATTCATAGCCAATAGTGTGAATTCATATTAATAGATATATCATGAAACTCAATAATGAAACCCCAACTGCTCATGATATTCTTCTTTTTGATAGACCGTTGACCAAAAATTCACTTCATTGTTCCTTCATGTAAATCAACTCAACATTGTATTCTAAAAATATTCACATAAATATTTTTACATGAAATATAAGTATTCTTCACATAACAATATACACAAGATCTATTCTTCATGGAACTTTTCAATTCAGGGAATACTCATAGTTTCTTCAAATAACACAATGAGGTTTTTCCAAATAGAACAAAAAATCTATCATAAATCATGGTATCATGAAGGGAAATTTACATCATGAACATTTTTGAAAAAAAGAAAAATAACCTTTCTTATATTTTTTATGTTTTTCTCCCTATGATCATTCATATTCGTATTATGTTGGTAGCCAAAAAATGGCATTTTATGTTATTTATAGTGAATCCCCAACACCTCAGATCATGTTCATTACACATTACATGAAACATATCATATCATGTTCTTTTACTATAAAAACACCTTCATAAAAGTACATGACTAATTTATGTTTCATGTACACACATCTACTGCCATCCGA
This sequence comes from Viscum album, assembly GCA_963277665.1. NCBI lineage: Eukaryota > Viridiplantae > Streptophyta > Magnoliopsida > Santalales > Viscaceae > Viscum > Viscum album. The sequence goes on along the minus strand of OY728159.1, from coordinate 17,342,259 downwards.
TATGGTGGGATTATCTTTTCAATATATTAAAATCTCATTCCAAACTATCTAGGTAAAATATGGTATTGACTCATTTACCAGAACTCTAGCGATGAATTACGAGGAACAGAAACCCTCAGATGATGGTTGGAGGTATAATATGGTCATTCTTACGATCAAATGACTTAGGAACAACTAATCAGATATTTTACATTCTACCCACAACTTTTTAATGGGGATCTTTAGATCGCATATCCCACATTAGATATGTTCTTATTCTCTCACTCTCTAAAAATACTCACTATGAATTCCATAATTTGAGATAGAGCTAGGGTAATAACCCAAATACACTTCCACCTGACATGGTATTCACATGGCCACACCTCATAGAAAGGCCCAATTTCCCACTCCATGCATGTAGTTATGGGATCTATGCAACACACTATGCTTTCAATAAATCATTCTCTTCATGTGGGTACTATGCTACCTTTTACTGCCATGTTTTTTATGTTTTGGTTAATATTATATCCATCCTCAACAGTGGTTTCATATGCTTCCCATGTTTGGATAGTTAGTTGGAAACTTTTTTTATTTAAACTCTAGTAGAACGAGTTAAAAATTTCTAAAAAGTGACTAGAAAAAATCAATATCAAACCAAAATTCCCCTAGTTCATTACATTGGTTTACAATTATAAATTAAAATAATATTGAACTTTAAAAAATATAAATTTTTTTAAATACAGTCAATATTTTTCACATCTCCTAGTGAAATTAGAATATGTTTTTGATATTAAGAATGATAATAAAAAAATTACAATTACTTAATGTAAAATTTCAGATCAATTCTCCAAATGTCATCACTTATTTCCATACATATTAACATATTCTCAAAACCAAGTCAACCAACCTTATGTAAAATATATATAATTTAATAAAAGGTAATATAAAATCTTAATATTTAAAAATAAAATAATAATGAAAATGGAATTGGAGAAACCACAATTTCATTTTTAAAAACAAAATTAAACTCTAATAAAACAAGGGTTTCAATACATGACCCCTTTATTACAATGGAATACACCATATGGGTAAGATGTTTTATTGTGGTACTTTCATTGGATTGTTAATCTAACATTAACCTAGTTTTGATCTCCACAAAATTTAACTTATCCTATAGTAAATTCCACTCGCGCATTACTTATTGAAGCTCTTATTGGCCCTATTCAAGGGAGAACCACATTAATAATACCTCCCTCATAAGTTCTAATAAATTTTTTCCAAAATTAGGGATCCTAAATGTTTATGCAATCATTTATTCATCCTGTATCAATTATCCTTTATGATCACCCATTATATACAATATTTATAATGATAACATTACTGAAACAAATTGTCATAATTTTCAGCAGCCAAGTAACATTCAGATCCTATAGTCACTATTCCTTTTATAAACTATAGATATTATACTAGTATTATACAATAAAATTTATCACGAAACATAATTTTTTTTTCAATTACATTAATAAATTTTATCAAATTCTGGACTTTGATATTTTTTACTATTTCTATTATAGGAGAGGCCTTTAACAAAGAATTCAGTCTTATAGATTTTACATTATTGTGTGACTTTTTATTAGTTTTTTATATCCCTATATTGTTTCTTATAATTATAATCAATAATAATTAATGATATTTAGTACTCATATGAAATGTTATAGACTTTTTTTTCTCATACAAAATTCATTGTAAAATAAGATCTCTTAATAATATAATGGAAATTTTTACGTTGTCAAAACATCAATTTTATTTAGGGAAAACATTCTCTATAAAAATAATGTGTTAAAAATTGAGAAAAAATATACCACTTTAAAAAATGTTGTTGAAAAAAACCATAGTATTAGATTTAAAAATTTGCATTTAAATGCCTAAAATTTTAATATATAAATACAATTATAGTTTCTTTGGAAGATGTGATTTTTCAAAAATGAAGTGATAAATTTGAGACCTAATCCAATGAAGAACACATTATCTAATTCATATAAATGATCCAATATTGTCTTAATTGAAATTAAATTTTATTTATTAAATAATCTTATTTAAGAAACCAAATATGATTGAGAATTATTCCATTTCATTCCATCATGAAATTTCAACCATTATGTCGCTACCGATGGAAATTTTAAATAGGGTTACGTTTGGATCATTGTTTTATAATTCATTATATATATGACAAGAAGAAATAATGTATATTTAAAAACATGAAAAATAATTTATGAAGGTAAATATAGGAATAACATGTTTAAAATAGTATTTTTTAGGATTTACCGTCATATCATATCCACATCAGAAAAAATAGGGAAAATCCAAATTCCCACCATTTATGACTTACCACACACATATAACCTTATTACATTCCTATGGATGAATTCATATATCATAAAATATGATAATGTATGAATTAAGTATAGAATTTAATTATATTTTGAAAATATATTAGTATGAAATATAACATGATTAAAAAAAATTATCATCATAAGTAAATCATAACACTGAATATATCAAATTATTCATACCTAATAAAAAGTTTATCAAAGGAAAATTATACAGAGACTAAAGATCCCCTGTTAAAAAATATATCTAAAAGAACTGTTTAAAATCTAATGAAATCCCATTTAAAGGATTGATTTTGGTACAATGGAACTAATTATTGAAAATAATTAGTTCATAGTTACAATAAAGTTTTCAATAATTTATTATTATATTTTCAAAATCATTTTCATCCATTTCATAAGAATAACCTTGAAATTAACTAAAAAACCGAGACTACCCAACCTTGATTATCTAAGAAATTTATAAATCCAATGATTACCAAATAAAACTAAGAAATCCACAATAAATGCACTAATAATCATTAATTAAAATTATATAAACAAATAAAACGTGATATGATAAAAATTAAAATCAAAATAGACTAACATTTAAGGAAAATATAGGGAAAAAATCCCATGAAAAATAAATTGATGGACATAGATAAAAATTCATAATAAATAAAATCTAATCATCCCTCAATTCTAATTGTAAAATTATTAACAAACTATGTAAAAAACATTCATTAATCACTTCCTAAGAAAATAAATATTACTAAAAGAAATATAATTCTTAAGATATTTGTTTATACAAGATAATTTAAAGCCCCATTTTTTAAAATGAATTCTTTCATTATCCAGTGAAATTCATTACAGAATATTGAGATAATGTCTAATAAAATACAGAGGAAGGGATGGAGTGGATGGGGAATTGGAATGGATAAATTTGATTTAGAAATGATTAATAGCCATTATATTCCATGAACTAAAATGGGTGGAATATTAGGTTTGATGAACCCAATGCTTACTCATGGAGAGGCTCCCTATGAATGAGACAAAGTGGTGTTAGAGCGAAGAAATTAGGTGATAAGAGGATTCAATAAAAGTTAAAAAAATGTAACATTTAAATTAAAAATTTTCCCAAGAAAATATGTCACATCCATAGGCCACATGGCACATGATGGAACCCTATGGGATTCACCAATTCTTTTAAGATCAACGGGTATATGATATATTCCATCAACTAATAAATATAACCAATAGTCCCAGTAACGTAGGTTTCACTATCCTAATCCTATTCTGAATGTATAATATTCCTACCCAATATCAAACCACACTCCAAAATACCAACAATTTCATTATCACACTTTAAAATTGATAAATGAATCTAAAATTAAGATAAAATCATCGAAAATACTAATAAAAAAATGTAAAACTTTTTCTCTATAGATTCCAAAGTTAAGAAAAAACGTTCATTACGTTTATATCATTGTGAAAAAAATATTTTAATGCATCAAGAAATATTTCAACTCATCTTTAGTAATTCGGTATTGATACTCATCCATCATGATCTGAGAATATTTTTAGAGTTACATTTCTCAATTATATATGTTTGGATAGTCAAGAATTTGGCAAGATACATTGACCATATGAGTTACTTCCCAATAAAATGGTTGGGTTATATTAAATATGATGAACATAAAGCACACTAATCAATAAATGTGATGATTAGTTAGGAATATCATTACATAAACCTATAGTGTCTCCCCACTACCTGGAAATCCGTTACTAACTTGAGAATACACCATAATGTGATAGATCATGCATGTTTTTAGGTTATTTATAATGTCTCACCAGTCCTAACTCATGTTTAAGAAAAATGAAAATCTGAGAAACCTAGTTTCAATATGATACATCTTTGTAATAACCCTAACCCATAGAGTAGAAAAGTCCCCAAATTTGAGTTACATGAGCACATGAGCATTCCATGATCCCTAAGGGGTTGAAACTAACACTACTGAACCGAATAAAATATTAGGGAACTATTTTTTCACTCATAATGATAAAATATTTCCAGCCCAATTCAAAAAGCGGATCATCACAAATCCCCCAGTTTTCAATCATATCGACGATAGAAAAAAAAGAAAATGTAAAAATTTCAAACATCAACATAGGATGAACACCAACAATTCTTTCTATATATAGTTAAAATATAAGAATAATATTCATCGAACATAGTTGATTCTCGATTAAATATACACAATATAATCAAGGGGATTATGAAATGTGTCACAAACCAACCCTGACTACCAAAGGATCGGGAAAATTATCCCACCTATGAAATTCTTCATTGAAGGGGAATATGGTGAAAATATTATGATAGAACGTTTTGAAAGAAATTTAATAAGTAATCGTAAAATAAAGAAATAAAAAAAGTCACCATATGAACCTAGGAGCTGTGGGAACAATTGTAGAAAAGGCTATGCCACTACTAATTAATCATAGCTATTGATAATAAGAATCATCACTAACACCCGATATCTCCCTCACCTTCCCAACCGAGGGGAACAATCCTATTACAGAATAAAATCTATATCAAGGATACTATATATAGAATTATAATTTACTAGTGAATCAAATCCCGCTATATTTCTTACCTAACTACCCATGGATTATTATGTCATCCAAATGGGTGTGAGCATAAACAATTTTTATATAAAAATACATAATAAAAAATAACAACTATGTCACACACTCACATTAAATGCCATCATATAAATCATACCCAATTCAAAAAACAATATAAATACATAAATATAATCCCATTTATGGAACCCCTAGTTCATATCATCAAATAATTCATTTTTCATAACCTTGAGTGGTATGTTTGACTATTATTTCATTTTTAAAGGATTTTTTGAGAGTTATAATCAGGTATCGTGATATATCCTTATAAAAATTATCTATATGAAATGATTATAAATATAAAACATAATTAACAAATAAACTATCAATTTCAAATATCCAATTTAGAATTTTTGAAAACACATATTAAGCATTAATTTCAAATAAAATCAAAGCACTTTAAATACAAAAGGAAATCCCATGTGCAGTTGAAGAATCCAAAAATAATAACACCCCATTAATAAAAAAATTATTTATATTTAATATAACATATGAAACCCAAAAATAGAATGTATCATAATAATAATTCCATGTTTAAAATCTAAATATCTATGTAAGGGAACTTCTATAGTAAATCCTTTTTCCTCTTTAAACAACAACTCAAATCCTCATCAAAGATAACCAATAAAGATTACTAAAATAATAGAAACCCTAAAGTATATAAGTCCCCAAATTAAAATTATTTAAATAAATCTATAGCTTCTAATACTATTATGGGGATGGAGAGAAATATAAAAATAATGGAATAATATGAGAGGGAGAATAATTGATTGTCCTATCATAAATTACCAATAATAAATCATCTTGTGACACCAATAATACACTAAGGAGATAGGATAAAATCTAATGGGAGAGGCCATAGGTTTATGTTAAATATATGGTAGGATCAAAACCTGAATTCAGGTTGAAAATAAATAATGGAAAAAGAGTAAAATAAAATATTTAATGAATGAAGGAACTACGTAGAGTTTGAAAGCACAATTTTCTATACCATTTTCAAACAATGAACCTCGTACTTGGAACCTATAACACAACATATGGTAATTTAACAGGGTTAGAAAAACAATGTTCTATTAGTGTGTTTTTTCTATGTTTAAAATTTTGGGCCTTTTGAATGGTAATTAATCACCGGTAACCGTAAACATGTATCAAACATTACACCAACCATGAATTCGTTGCAAGATTTCTTGATACTTGGTGGGGGATTCCAATAAAAACATGGAACCCAAAACATAATTAGAACAAAACAAAAATTTATACTCTATAAAATCCATAATAAAATAAAATATAAATCTCATATTACCATTTAAAACATCCATCAAATCCTAATTTCTAAAATTCCAAAACAACAAGAATGTAAACCCAAAAATATTAAAATAAACCTCAAACTAATGACCATCTACAAATTTATATAAACAAATGAGAATTTATTAGCATTTATACAGTACCATTATAAAAATTCCCTTAAAATTAATTGTCCATCTCAAAATCGAATGTTCAACCTTAAACATTTTATCAAACATTACATGGATAATTATTAAAACATTTCCAGTTCTCAACTTTTTCAAACAAATAATGTAAAATTTGACAAAAACATTCATAAAAATAATCTTAATATTTCTCAATATATTCCAAAAAACATTTCAATATAAAATTAAATCATTTATAAACACCCATTTAACATTAAGATCAAATAAATTTTGAAAAAATGTTAAATACCTTATAAATTTCAGCATATATTCAAAATAATTCTAGGTTTTCATTTTATAGATAAAATAAAAATGAATCCAACATATCATATAAAATCCTCACTATAAACTAAAAAACACCATTAAACAATAAAATGAATGAAAAAGTTATTCTATCTCATAAATAGTCCTAAATAATAAAAATTAATGGATGTAAAAACAATGCACAGTTTCACCGCATTGTTTGGTAGACAATACCCAAATAATGAGAAGCTCACTGGAAACCATCCATTTTGGTTCCCATGGTATGCGAATGGTTTTCCATACTAAGATTAGTAACTACTTACCTCTTAAATTCTTTCCAAAATCCACTATAATTCTTGGATAATCTTAAGATATCTCATAAATTGTATATACCATAAATTAGGAATAAAATAATGAAAAAATATAAAATAAAATTTGATAACTGAGCTCAAATTTGAATCATAAACACATGGGACCACCCAGGTATCTCAATAATCATTCTAAATAATAAGTGATAAGTCACTTAAATATAAATGACCACATGAATTTTCATACTAATACCTTTAATCTATCTAACATATCAAAGTATTAAGGGAGAGCCATGAACTTAGGACTTTATAGAAACCTATTATCTGATAGCTTTTTGTAACAAACCAACCGGGGCTACCACATGACTAGGAACCTAATCCTACCCAAAATATACAAGATAGGAATTAATAATCCATCCATGATATTGAAAAGATCCAATGAAAACATGATAAAAACAATGGTAATTATTTCCATTTAGAATAATAATAAATCAAATAACAATCTAAAAGACCCATAAATCAATTCCAACTATGAATCTTATACCAATGTTATCACACCCATGAATAATTGGGTGACATATAATGATAATAGGATTTATCTAGACTACCCAATAGGAAACCACCCACCAGCACACAAATACCCTTTAAAAATATTTCTAATTTATATATGTTTATATATATATATATATAAATAGTAGTTAATTTGTTTCCTAATATATATGGTATTTCATGTAAGTAAAAACAAATTCAATTTTGAAAAAAATCACATTTTATGGAAGGAAATTAAAAATCCATTCAATGAAAAGTGGTGAGTGATATAATTATTGAATATTAAAACAGTGATTTGAGAGATCATAATATGATAAATAATTTTGAAATTAGAGTTTCAAGGAATTGACAAGTAGAACATACACACGATAATCATCTTTGAAACCTAGAAACTATGGGGAAAATCTAGGAAAATGATATATAACTGTTATATAAGACCAGTTACAAATAAAAAATATATTCCCAAATACATGATATTTACCTCACTATCCTAACTGAGGGGAAAATCCCATAATAATAATAACATCTATCTTAATTCCAAAAGCTAGAGTGTGATTATGAAAATGTTCATAAAGTTTCTCTTGATATTCCACCTCACTACATGTGGCTTCCCAAGACATCTAAATGAGGTTGAGAATTATTAATTATTACTTTAAAATACCTAATAAAAATTAACAAGAAAGACACAAGTTCACCATCAAATAATTATAATAAAAAACCCCAATTACATCAAGAATTTAAATAATAAAATAATCCCCTTACCAAGGATAGTCATATCCATACCATCAAAGAATTATTTTTTATAAAATAAAGGGCCATGTTTTAAGGGGTTTTCATTATATATATATTTTTTTAAATGTACCAATCACGAATCATGTGATATAATTATTAAAATCTTCTATAATAATTGGTTCTAAAGTGAAAACCCCATTTATAATTCAATTACTATTTTTATAGAGATAACTAGAAATTTATACAACCTCTATGAAATCAAGGGTTTCTTATATAATAATTAAACTTTAAAACAAATGGGAATCCCAAGAATGTTTGATGAAAATAAAAAAAACAACAATAATTCCATCAAAATTACTATTTATATTTAATAAGACTTTTAAAAACATCTAATATTCTTTTAGAAAAAAAATAATATTTATAAAATTAAATGACTATGAATGGGACGACATACTGGAAATCCTTTCCCTTTTTCAAATAACATTTTAAATTAAACTAAAAGTAACCCAAGAGTCCTTAAAGTACATCTTTAAACCGTAAAAAATTTAATAAATAACTAAAATTAACTCAAGTTATCCCTCGGTCAGCGGGTCATGCTGGTTATAGAGATAATGAAAAAAATAGAGGAACAGAAAGAGTGGGAGAACTCAAGAAGTTTGTACCATGAATAATTTATAATAAATCATGAAGAAAAATTCTGAATCCATAAATGTGAGAATTAGAAAACATAGAGGAAAGTCCCCATATAATGTTCACCAAATCGGAGGAGAATGGATTTAATGTGAGTTAATAAATGAAAGAGAGAAAAAAATTAACATCCAACTATTAAATAATATAGGAACTATAAATGGTTAGGTATAATGGTTAGACATATCATATACAAACCATGATCCTCCTAAAAGGAACATGTAGAACTATTCATGAGAAGGTGATTTAGTTAACAAAACATGCACCAACTAGGTGATTTGGATCTCTCAAAAAACTATAGGCATGTCATATGGTTTTTGCATATTGAGTTCAAACAATAATCCTTAAATGGGTGTCCTGCATTGCAACATTCAAAAAAATAATAATTAAAAATTAAAAAACATCAAAGGATATAGAAACATAAGATAATAAAAATAATTAAAATAATTGGGTGAAAATAAGATCTGGGGTGACTTGATGTACAAACACTACTCCAGTCAAATGTGGACTCCATTCATAACTCCCTATAGATTACAGATATTCGATATAATACATGTAACCCAGTAAACAAAAATATAACTACTCCCATTCCATTTACTTGTTATACCTATAATGTATTAATTTAAGATTCACATCAACTAAAGTGAATTTGAATGTTTTTAGGCTAAATATTCTCAGTAAGGCACCACCAACAAGTCTAAAAAAAATTGTGAATAAAATATTTCAGGCATGAACATGTGCAAAAATTCACACACATATACAAAAAAATCATTTTATATGAATTCATAAATCATAACATATATGTGATAAAAAAATAATCTAATAATTGAGTTAGTGGATATATCAAAAAGCGTAATATATTGGGAGGATCCATACCTAACATTCATAGATCATAATTAGTGAAAATCGAGACAAGGAATCCAATATCACTATTATATTATATATCAATATACAGGGTATAAAACATATCCTGTTGAAAGGGAAATTTGTATACAAGGGTTAGAGCATTGGTCATATCCATTTTTGGGAAATGGTGAGGGGTATATAGTTGTCATGTTTCAAGACCCATCCTATTCATCCATGTGTGTCATTAACTACCTATAATTTTTATAATGAAATCATACACACTTAAAACATATAGAATACAAAACAACTAACATTTTAGGTTCCAAGCTTATGAAAAATTATATAAAAAAATATAATAGTGTTATTAATATAAGAAGAAATTGGAATTCTCCAACATTAATCTGTAAAACATTTATATAGATAATGATATTTAATTTTACACATTTAAATGAAATAAAAATTAATTTCATCCATGGATACAAATTTATGATAATATTTATTATAATAAACATTAATCCAAGAAAATCATAGGTTATGGTATACAATATTATATGTAACACTCTAGTAGAATGTAAAATCACATCTATGAAATATATTAAATAAAAATTTGTGGTTTACTAAAATCATAAACAAATTCTATACCAAGCATTACCTAGATAAAATCCAATGAGAATTCATTTCAATGTGGATGATTTTAAAGTATAATACATTTCATAAACAGTACATAAATTTGGAATCCTGATTAAGAAAGACTGAGACAAAGAGGTTAAATTTTATCTCTATAATAAAATGTAAATTTGTTTTTAACAGTGGTTTTTATTACTGAATATTTATTTATGTAAAAAAATTATATGAAAAGGTAATTTCTAGAATTTAGAAATACCACACAATTTATTTCATTCCTATGTAAGATGAAATATTCTATGAAATACATATTATAATTTTATATTCATTTATATTACTTATTAATATATAAATAAATATATATTTATAAGGACGAGGTACTTTTATGGAAATAATGTTATAAATTAATGGCCTACACAAGTCAAAATCAACCATTATAATTCATGTGGAATAACCATTTTAATCTCAATTGGTATTTAATTTAGGAAATAACATAGTTTTAGAAACCAATTATGTTTTAGAACCACATAATGTCTTTACATCAAGTTTTCCTATCCATTACCACATCACTGATTCTAAACAAAACTATGGTTATGTTTGGATAAGGTTACTAAATTCCATCATGATATGGTGAAATTAAACAATATTTTCAATAATGTATGAAAATGAATATACAATCATATACCAAGGTATAACATGATCATACTATATATTCTTTATGTTTGATGTTCTTATCATCATAATATAATGAAATAAATTAAGGGATAAAAAAATTAATACCAATTATGTTTAACATTAAATATGAAATATTTTAACATTATTTATCATAAATTCATATAAATGTAAACATGAAAATGTTTAATCAAAGTATTGAAGGTAAATAAGATCAAGAAAACCAATAATTAATTAGGGTAACATTGTTAGAATACATTATAGAAGAATCCAAGAATAATACTCTATCAATCAAGTGAAAATTACAAAATTAAAAAATTATCGAAGAGAAGTTATTCAAAAACTAGAAAAAATATAAAAAATGGATTTAAAACCAGTATATAATAACATATGAAGTACAATTTAATGTCTATGTTTTGGAATAATAAAATAATTTTAATAAATCCATTATTTCATAGTTATTAAAATACATTCAAGGATTTATTATATTAACTTAAAAAACTACTAGATAGGAAGACTCACGAATAACATAAAAATTCACTAAAACAGTTGAGATCCACTACCTTGAACATTTGTGAGATTTACTAATCTAATGATAAAAAATCCACAAAACACCAAAATGACCATATTAATCATTAAATAAGATTCTACAATAAAATAATTCTTAATATTTGAAACATCACAATCAAAGAAAACTAAACATTATGGAAAATCATGGAAAAAACCCATAAAAAATCAATTCAAGACCATAATGGCCAAAATAGATAAGAAATAAATCACTATCCATCTTTATTTTCATTTTTAATTCATAAAACCCCACATTAATAACGATACATTAATCACTTCTGACCAATAAAATGGTGAATTGAATGAAATGGATCAATATGAGTTTCCTTTAGAAATGAGAAGAGGAATACTATATGGTTCAAATGAATTACATAGTGAACATGTTATATTAACTATTAAATCTATATCCAATTAATGTTAAATTAGAGAAAAAGTGAAGTAGAGGGAGAAGAAAGTATGTGGGATGAGAGGACTACCATTGATTTGAAAATGAAGATTGACCATTAGATTCATTTGATTGAAGTAATGAAAGAATGGTGTGGAGTAACATAATGAGAACCAAAGGAGATTATCCTAATGGATAATTATAAATGAGGTTTTAAGGGATAGAATAAGAAAATAAAAGGTTTTTATGGGAAAAAAATATGTCAACCCATGAGATTTTAAAATGAAAACATTTCGGTGTGTTTATTTGATGGTGAGGTTTTCTTCTACTAGTTTCCTGATCCCCTATTCCCTAGATCTCATTAGGGGGTATCCCTTTATTATCTTCATTTTGTTAGGATTACATCACCTACTTTAGAGACATTGAATGTGAACCATGACTGTTACACAAAATAAATCCCCATGACAAAACCCCTTTTTTGTCTAGTATGGCATTCATAATGGTGATTGGGTATGTGTTAGTGGTTTATATCATTTTATTTCTTGGTTTTGGGGAGGTGCGTGTCCACATTTTTTGGTACCCTCCATGGTCATGGCTCACTATTGAATCCCTTTTACAGTTTATTGTCTTCTCTTTCTTAGAGATCTCTTTTTTAGGCTACATTTCGGCCTGATGTTGTGGATTTTATTGATGTTCTAGGATGTTTTGGTTACCTATAAACTAAATTTCCTCGAATCAAGACCGCATTATATTTAATTTTTATTTGGTGATCTTCATCCTTGTTTCTTTTTGAGACTTTTTCTATTTTATGGTGGTCTTATGAACGTGTAGTTGTGGTTTTAGTTTTTTTATATTTTTGTTATTGTTCACATCATTGAAGATGATGAAATATATTAGTGATTATGTTTCAGTCATTTGACAATGTCATTTTTTGTATTGAGGGTTTTGTTCATTATGGTTGTAATTGTTTTTGGTTTTGTGCAATCTTTGGAAATAGTAATGTTGGTGTAATGGATGTTCCTTCCCATAGTGCATCTACGATTTCTTGTTGTTATTTGTATTTTTGTTTTGGAAGATATTAATGAGGTGAGGTTATTTTTGGTTTCCATTTCCTTATAACCAGTTTTGATGGTAGGGTTTGGTGGCCATGGTGATGGTATGATATCACTGTCGAGGCCTTAACCCATTCTATACTCCTCTCTTTTTCCAAGATTACACCACCCATCTCCCAGTTGGACATGTGAAGTAGATTTCAAGGTGTTTTGGGAAGTTATGTTCGAGAAGTCAATGGAATTCTGAGAGGAATATATCATGGGGAACTTGTCTGTATATTTGGGCCCCACTCGTTTATTTGTGATTGTGTGGTTTTTTTAAGTATTGGACTTCAAGTTTTATGATGATTTTATGGTATTTTTACCATGGTGATAATGAATTCTGGTGGGATGTTGACCTTAGTGAACTCATTTCAACTGGTGGTACATTTTTTAGGGGGTGTGATGTGACAAGGTATGTTCCCCTAAGCGGTTATGATGGTTTCTGTTTGAAATTTTAAATTGGGGTGTGTGCTGTAAGGTAGTTTGTGTCCCGAGGTGGTGACGGTGGTTTCAGGTTGAATTTTGAATTTGAAATTACTTTTTATGGGGTTCAAGTGACTACATTTGATTCCATTAATGTTTTTATGGTTATCAGTTAACCAGATTTCAATTTTTAAAAAATTATAAAAAAATAATTTAGGTATTTTTGGATTACTGAATAATTCATAATGAAATCATATTATTCATGAAAAAATATTTTTTCTTCAAAAATGGTTTTATTTGTCATTTTCATTGGGAATTATATTGAATTTATAACACTTTCAGAAATTGTATTTCATTAATGAAATACCATTTTTTAAATAATTATTTAAATATTAGATGAGGGTGAAATTTTGGGATTTTCCTTAAAAGGGTGATTTTTCGTTGAATAGTGAACATACAACTTTTTATAGAATAATCATTTCACATTAATTAATTAATTAATGTCCTATTAAGATTTTAATATTACTTTAAATTAAAAGAATTAATATTTATATTTATTTGAAAATTAATTACATTTTAGTCATCCTTATACTTGATTATGGTGTTTGTTAATTTTTAGGATTAAAAACTCATTTTCCGGAAATCTTCTTTATGTTCATAATATAACGCCATTTTAATGAAATAAATAAACCATAATGAGGAATTTTTTTAATTAAATTTGTATATTATAAATCAATGAATTTGAATGGAAAATCATCTAATGGTGATTTATAGTGGAATATTTAATATAAAATCATCATGTTCTTGAAAAAGAAATTTATAGACAAACCATTTTCCAACATTATATTCAAGTTTATTTTTAAATTAAATACAAAAAATTTAAAAACATTAATTTCTTAAAATATATTACATATTTTTAATTATAATAATTAGTATTATATAATTATTTTATCTTTTTTTTATCCTAATTATTAGTAAATATAGTAAAATTTGTTTACAACGGTTAAGGTTAAAACAATGATTTTTCATGTTATATTTTATTGTGTGAAATTTAATTTCCCCCACCGAAGAAATATTTATTTCATAAATTGGAATTAACAATATGAATAATTTTTTTTCTATGTATCTAATATGGATCATTTTATTTTATTATTAGAGGATAAATTACTTTGGTAAAAAACTAATTACAATTGTGAAAATTAAAATGGTAAAAGTAAGTAAATTTAGAGGATAATAAATAAAATGTTGCAAATAAAATTTCTAATTTTTTTACAGTGAAGGTTTGGATCAATATTAACATACAAACATTAAATTGTTTATCATTTTTTGTGTCATTTTTGGTAATATTTACTTCCCATTATTTAATAGTTTTAGGAACATACAAAACCCTCCATCCTACTCAATTATAAAAGTACACTACCTACCCTCACATCATCCCACATATAAATATATTTTCCTAGAAAAACCATACCAAAATCCCCAAAAAACATACTTAGACACATTATATTGATTATGGGTTACC
Organism: Viscum album; assembly: GCA_963277665.1. Lineage (NCBI taxonomy): Eukaryota > Viridiplantae > Streptophyta > Magnoliopsida > Santalales > Viscaceae > Viscum > Viscum album. Next base: position 17,327,108 of record OY728159.1, on the reverse strand, counting down.
AATAATCCAACCCTAGGGTTGTTAATCCAAAGGAGTTTCTTCTAAGTGATGGTAATTCTCTTCACTAAGTTCCTTCTTTTTTACTTCATATTTTTATAGATTCAATTTATTCATAACAATTCCAACATATGAACAATAATATATTATGCATACGAATATGTTATTATGTTTATGGAATAATATTTATCCCTCTCATCCTCTATCAAATGGGAAATAATCCATCACACATGTGTATGGAAAACTACCACCTCACAAATTGATGTAATTTTTTCCCTCACTAACTTAAATGGGTAGTCATAATGAAGAAAATAATGAATATATATGATACATATATCATTATATTAATTTTATAAAATTAATATATCATACCCTTTCACCGATAAATGGAATGATTACTCCGCTCGTGCACAGATACGACCTACCGTCTCCACAAAGGGATGTCATTCATTTTTGATGTACAAAATTAGATAATGGTTATAAAACTATATAAAAAAAATAAATATGATATTTATAACATTAATATTAATTGGTATATGATGGATCTATATCCTATGAAAAAGAACTAGAACTTCCATGAAAAAACATGCATGATTAAACGAACCAGTTAACACCAAAAACTACAGTTATAATGTTATATTTTTAACAAAAAAGTGATAAGATGCTATAAAAAGACCATATATGATATTATAAATAAGAATATAGTTCTGTTATAAATATATAACATTATTAAAACCATTACACTCTAGTTAAGAGAGAGTTCATATAAATATAATCATTTGGTGATGGACTTCATCTCAATTTCCATTTATTTATGAACATTTTAATTTTATCCACATAATTTCTTTTAGATGGTGTATATACAATTCATTTTAAATTTATTATCCTAAATCCTTAATATTTAATTGTAATTTAGTTTTCAAATTGATTTATTTAATCCAAGTGGGTTTTAATGGATATTTACCATGTGGTATAGAATTTCATGAATCAATTTCATTGGGGAATATTTCTTCTTCATTATCATTAATATTTGTAGATAATGTGTGTAATGATTTTTGATTATATTATTTTTTATTTCTATATTTTTATATGCATATAAATTTCAGACATATAACCAATTCATTGATTAATTCCCACTTCAATGTTATGATCAATGAAATGGTTTCTCATTTCAAATTTTCTTGTTTGGGACATATTTCAATTTTACAATTATCATATTTTATAGGGTGTTTGTACTTATAATTTGATATTTTATAACATAAATACTTTCATATTTATGGTATTTAATTTTTCATTACATTTTATTTTTTAGGGGGGTTAGTATTGTAAATTTACGAAATTTGTAGTGGTTTATTTAATAATCTTATCATTACCCAAGATTCTTTTTGTTTAAGTATTCATTGGGAATTTTTTTTTATATTTACATCACAAAACTAATATATTTTTCTATAAAATTGTTATTAATTAAGTAATCAAGTAATAATTCTACTTTCTTATCTATGGTAATTAAAATTATTGTGAATTTCCTTATTGAAAATATGACTATATTTCTCTGCTCAATCGAAATTCAATTTTTTCCATATCACTTTTTTCTAAAAATATTTACATAAAAGTTTTAACAATTTTTCAATTTATTTATTATATAAAATTTTACACATGATTTTCTTCTAAAAATGTATTTATATGAATCTTCCAATCACATTCCAAATTAGGTACCTTTTGACATTTCTTAAAAAAATGTGAAAGGAATCATTAATTTAATAGAATCAACATGTATGTATTTTCTCGAAATCATGACCATTCATTTAACTGAATATTATTAAAAAGTGTAAAAGTTAATTTTTATATCTTTTATAATATTCTATAAATTTTCAGTTTTAAAATGTTATTTTCATTGTGAAAAGGGTATTCCTTCAACATTGTTTTTAATGTTCTTGTTATGGTATTTCTATTCATAAAACTGAATACATTTTCTTATTTATACTACTATATGGATATATTGTTGTAATACCATACATATTATTTAATTGTATAATTTATGATTCATTTTACTAGGGGGAGTATGGACATTCAAATTCCCAATTATTTTTTGTGTTGGCGACCTTCTCATGGAACATTCAATTTCTTATAATTATTAGAGATGAAATTTTCCTAATATTTATCTTGAATATTAATATTTCTTAAGACATATATAATTTATATATATGATGTTTACTTTGAATATAATTTTATTGATGGGGGAATTACTAATAACCAATATTATTTAGTCAATATTGATATTTTTTTGATAAAGTATATTTATGATGAATTAAATCGGTCATTTGATATAAGTGGAATGCATTGTACGTAATTTTATAGGAGTCACTAATAATTATATATCCTTTAAATGAATCAATGGATACAATGAGATAAATTAGTAAGATAACATTAAATTTGCCTTTACACATTGATTAATCTTTAACGGTGAGAAGTATTCATGGTATAAATATAATTATTTTTGAGATCATAACATAAACTATTATGAATTCAATTTCTTATTAATTAAGTTATTATTATCAATGAAATTATTTTGTTGATATTAGGAGTGGGTACGCTATTTTTCTCATGTTATATATGAAATTTTATGTGTTTTCAATAATTTACCATTCCATAATGATTATGGATTATCTAATCAGGATATTTATGTTATCGATTAAATGAAATTTGTTTTAAACCATTTTCGTTTTCATATTTATTATTCCTTATTGATTTATGATACTCTATAGTGTATTCAACCTTTATTAATCAATTTAGACCACCCTTATTTTGTTTCCTTTCACCAGGATATGACAATGGAATATTTTTTGGGTGTAAGGATATAGAATTGCTTTTCTAAATATGTTGTATTTTATGTTTTCAAATGTAATGTGATATTCTAGTATATATCCAGTTTACCTACACTATTAAACTATTCATTCACTTGTAAAGAAATCACTTGTATCTTATGGAAATGAATTGAATAGTATGATAGGTGAATATAAAGATTACTTTGGGAAACATATAATAATATTATTTTTATTTTGTATAAATTAATGTTATTTCAGTAGATGTTTTATTTTTCTCAAATATATATAACCATTAATATTAACATACATGATTATTTAGGAAAAATGTTATTAAATTTTGGGGGATGTAAGTTAAATGGTATAAGATATCCTTTTAGGTGAAAATATTTTATAATATTCTGTATAGTGAGGTTAATAGGGATGTAGGGTTATCTATATGTGTTATAATCTATGAAGAACCAATGGGGGAAGTTATTATTTATAATGTATTATTTATTCTTATAAAGTTTTTTACATTTTTGTTATTATAATAACTTTTGGAATCAATTTCAGTTTGGTTATAATTTTAAAACAAGAGGAATATATTATTACATTATTATAGATATTACTATATGTAAAATGTTAATTTTTTTTCATCAGGCATAAAAAATTCATACTGTATATTCATTTATTGGATTAACAAATGAAGTGGGAATTGATCGAAGCATCCCAAAATGAAAAAAATTTACCTATAAAATAGATAGATGTCAATTGTATTTCTTGGTGTTATCTAACATTATTTTAATGTAATACATAAACTCTTGTAAAAAGGACCTTGAAACAAAAATATTATCCTATTACCATCATATCCAAGGAATCAATAGTCTTTTAACTCCTGGTAGATTTAAGTTTTTTTGGTTGTTAAATTCGTCTTGATCATTCATATTATTGTGATCAATGATCTATATCACAATCCCTAATTATTTATATTTTTCTTAGATGTCATTATATTTTTTACTTCTAACTAATGATTCCTATTCTTAAACCATGTTATGAGTTATTCTATATGACATTCATATTTCTCTTCTCCTCCTTTTAATAGGATGATTTATTCACCCTTTTACAATGTGGGTTTTTTACAAAGGTAACTAAAAATGTAAAACCCTTGATTTTTTTGTGCATAATCAATTTGTGATGATGTAATTTATTAATTTTGGGGATAATTTAATACCAAAATATTTTAAAATAACAAAATTTTGTTCGATAGATTATACCAAACTAAACACCAAGTTTTATGTGAATTGTATTATACAATTAAAATATTATTATTTCAGATAACTATTATAAACTAACCATTAAGTTGTAAGGAATGAAAACTATTATTATAAAAATGAAAATGTGTATAAAGGTTTTATATATTGTATTTATCAATAAGTACTTAATTCTCAATCAAAACTTCTTCTGCTTCAAAAATACGCTTTCTCTTAAAAAGGATTTAATTTTAATTTTTTGGTAATTATAATTATTTTATACCATTTTATAAATTTTATTTTATAAAAAAAATATCATTTTAAATCATCATATCAAAATTTAATTATTGACAAATTTGGGTATTTTTTTGGAATAGTGTGATTTTCTATAAATAGTTAAAAAATAATGTTTTTTTGTAAAACTACAATTTATCTTAATTATTTTATATGTTAAAAGTCCCATTATTCATTAAATTTTATTTTATTGGAAAAATATTATCTATTAAGATTAAAAAAATTATTTTAATTCATTCATTTTTATTATTAATTTTTGTATACGATTATTTTTCATCTCAAAAATTCAATTTTATGAAATATATTTCTAAGCACATAATGTCACCCCTTTTTAATTAATTAAAAAAATCCTGATGAAAAATGATTAAATTAAATATATATAATATATATATCTATACCTATACATTTAAATTAATATAATTAATCTTCTTAGATATAGAGTTAATATAAGATCATCTTATGCATGAAAAATGCATTTATTGAAAATCCATTTTTCGACACGATTTATAGGTTTTTAATTTAAATTAAAAAATAAAGTGAAATTATTTTAATAGAATCTAGTATATATTTGGAATCATAATTATTAATATTATATGGTAATTTATACTTAATTTTTGATCATAATCAATAGTATAAACAGTTAATTTTATTTACCTTGATTAGGGTTAAAACTGGGATTTTGCGTGTTACATGCATTTGTGTTAAAATTAATTTTCCCACACATATGAGATTTATATTTGATAAATATTATTTCATATTAATAATAAATGGGTATAAATGATCTAATATGGCTATTTTTTGGAATAAATGATTAATTTACTAGGTTAAAAGACTAATAACTATGGTGAAAATTAAAATGGTAAAAGTTAGTAAACATAGTGGGTAAAGAAATAATAGTTTATATATGTTCATTTTTTTGTGGTGGAGGTGTGTGTAAAACATAAGTTTCCAAAAATCCATTATTTTTTAATTTTGCAGGCATGTGAGGAGATATTGAATTCTCATTATTTAGTAGTTTTGGGTATTTACAAAAGGCCACTCCTCTTCAATTATAAAATGGCTCTCCATCCCCTCATTTATTCAAACATATCAATCAATTTGTATTGAAAACCCACTGAAACAATTTATCTCCAACATCAATCAGAAAATTATAGAGCAACTGGTATTCCAAAAACACTTTTCCTAGGGTGCTTAATAAGATATCAAAAGGAGGTTCTTCGATCTAAAGTAATAGTATTCACTACGTTCTTTCTTTTTTAATTAGTATTTCCCCCAATAAATTGTATATTAACAAATAAAATATAATATAATCAATATCTTCAATATAATATGATGTAACTATGAGGATTAAAAAATACTTATCCATCTCCTTCTCCCTCAAATTGGAAACAAATCCATCGCTCATGTGTATAGCAGAATACCACCTTAATATGTGATATAATTTGATTTCTATCACATATATCACATGGATAGTCATATTAATGAAAATAATTGACATATACGATACATATGAAAGGATATTAATTCTATAAAATTAATATATCATTTAATTACTTAACCTTTCACCTATTAAACGAATGATACTGTCACTCGTGCGTTCGCATGACCTACCATCTCTATGAATTTATGTGATTCATTCTTCATGCCCTAAATTCATGAATGATTATAAAAATATATCCAATAAATAAATATGATATTAATAAAATTAATGAAATTTTTGGTTTTGATGGATCTATATCCTATGCATAGGAACATGATATTCAACGATAAAACATGAATGAGAAAATAAAGGAGTTAACAACTGAAATAATGATAATAATGAAACATTATTAACAAACGAGTGATAAGATATTATAATAAGATCGTAAATAATATTATAAATATAAATATGGTTCTTTATTATATTTATTACATTCTTAGAACCATAATACAATTCTTAATCTATCATTTACAATTGGTAAGTGTGAGGTAAGGGACTTCATCTCTATTTCCCTTTATTGAGGAATATTTTAATGTTATGTACTAATTTTTTTTATAAGATGTACCTACAATTACATTTACATGTAATATAATGAATCCTTCATAATTAATGGTAATATAAGTTTCAATATTAATTAATTAATCCAATTATTTTTGACACAAATGTCACCATGTGGTAAAAAATATCATAACTCAATTTTTTTTAATGGGTTATATTAGTTCTTACTTGTATTTGATATTATAAGACTATGTGTGTTATGAATTTTTATTATATTAAGTTTTATTTCAAAAAAATTATATGAACTTACATTTTACAAGTGCATTTTATTCATTGATTAATTCTCACTTCAAAGTTATGATCTTTGTATGGGTTTCTCCTTTCAAATTGTCTTCTTATTGGCATTTGTTATATTTTACATCTATCTTATTTTATGAGGTGTATCTAATACTAACTTGATATGTTATATCGTGAATATTATTTTATTCATGTTTTTTACTATTTCATTAGAATTTATTTTTTTCAGGAAGGATACAATTCAAATGTTATGAATGTGTTAAGAGTTTATTTCACAATTTCATTGTTATTCATGATTTTTTAATTTTAAGTGACCATTGGATGAAATATTTAATATTTACATACTTAAAAAATAAAATTTTCTTCTATTATATTTATTCAATAATTTATGATAAAATTACACCTTTTTATCCTACTCTACTTAAAATGATTGGTAAATGTTTTTTAACTAAAATATGACTTTATTTATCTCTTCGGTCAAAAATACATTTTTTCCATATCCATGTTTTCAAAAATTATTTTCAAAAATTATTTTAATACTATAAAAATTATTTACTAATTAAATTTTGACCAACATTTTACTTTAAACAATGGTTTAAAAGGTATCTTAACATCAATTCCAAAACAAGGTATATTTTGAATTTTTTGAAAAAAAAATGTGAAAATAATCATTGTTTTAATGTACTACAGATTTAAAAAATGACCCTCCATCATGAAAAATGATTTCAATGAAGATTCCTATAAAAGTTTTATTTTATTTCCAATGGAAATTGCATTCCAAATATTTTTGTAAATTTTTACTTTTTAAATGTGATTTCCAAAATGAAAAGGATATTTTCCTCAAGAATTTTTTTTCATGATATACTTATGGTATTTATATTCATCAACAACCAAAAACCATAAATGTATTTATTCTAATATAAGGATATTGTTTTTTAATACCATAATTACTATTTACATGGATGGATTATAATCAATTTGACTAGGTAAAGTTATTACTTTCAATTTCTCTTTTAATTTTGTGGTAGTTAACCTTCTCTTTAAACAATCAATTTCGTATGATAATTAGTCATTATATTTACCTTAAATTTCCATATTATTTATCATGGAAAATATTATTTCATAAAACTTATATATCATTTCTACATAGTATGTTTACATTGAAATTTGTTTTATTGATTGGGTAATTATTGATACCCATATTCTCTACTCAATATAGATATTTGTTGATAAGGTATATTTTTCATTAATTAAATCAATAATTTAATATATGAGGAAGGAATTGGACATACAATGATGGGTGGGGTATAATGTTATATAACACATATGTATTTTAAATTTTTTATAATAGAAATCAGTAAATTGGAATTAAATGGGTCTTCACCCCTAGAAAACCATCTTGGTGAAAGGCCATGATGGTATATATATCATGATGTCTACGTTCATGATGGATAATATAAATTATTTACATAACTAAGAGTTTTTTATTATTATCCATGCTTTTATTCCATTGACATTATCCATGGATGCATTTTTATTGTCAATTTATTGATTAAATAGAGTGTGTTTTCTATTATATACCCTTCCGTATTGATTATCACTTATCTAATCATGATAGTCAAGTTATTGATAGAATGGAATGTGTGTTTAGTTATATAACTTTTCATATCGATTACCGATTATGAATTCATCATGGATTTCACAGTATGTAATCCTTAATGAGAATTTGAGATAAAAATTATTTTTTCCCATTATGAGGTATATGATGATAAAATATTTTTTTGAGTTCAAGGATATAAAATTATTACTCTCTATATATTGTATTTTATATTTTCAAATATAATGTGAGATCCAATTATGTATATAGTTTACAAAGAATATAGAACCATTCAGTCCTTTAGGATGACATCACCTGTATCTTAGGCCAATGTTGTTAAGTATCTTCCATCTATGTGATACTAGGGATATGGTCATTACAAAAAAACCTTGAATTTGTTTTCTTATTATTATCATATAGATATTTAGGGGGGAAAGAAACCTGATAGAACCCCCACTGAATGATTCATTCTACTATTCTCAACATTTAATCAGTACCTCATACTTGGCACCTAGTGGCACATATAGTCCTTATACTATATGTGAAACTATACTGTGATTGACATAAATTTATTATCCTATTATCATACCTCTAACTACACATTAAATAAAAATAAATTCATCAATAAACATTAATATTATGGAAACAATCCAAAAAAATAACCACCCATTGGGAACTCAAGCATTCAAAAATATTTTGTTTTAACATATCTAAATTCTAAATGAAAATCAAAAGCCCACTTATTCTTACATCCTTGAGGACATGTTCCATTACACCTTGATGCATTTCTCATGGTGTTTTTTTTACAATTTTTTATTTTCATGACCTCATAATGATCATGGAATGATCTTAAATATTTTAGAATAGGTGATGTGAAAACATAAGTTATTTGAGAAGCTATACAAGTGTCACTAATTGATATATGAGATGTAGTTCAAGGGACATTTTATCTTTGAGAATTTTCTTTCAAATGATCCCGATAAACCCAATGTCTTGATGTATTAGGACACCTCAAATTTTATTTTGATATTTGAATTATATTTCTATGATAATGATAATCCTAATGTTGTATTAAAAAATTTCAATGTTATCATAAGAAATGATATATTTGAATTAAAAATGAATGAATATTTACTGGGATAAAAAATTTTAGAATGATTATGAAGGTCTAAAATAGAATTTAACATTTATAGAAATGTTAATATTAATTGGATTTAATGAGGAATTGTTAATACAATGTAATTACTTTAGAGAAATATTAGGTTTTGTCTTCGTATAAGATGATAATAGGGTGGTAAATAGATTGAGGAAGTAACAAACATCTATAAAGAGATAAAAAATACATTATCTTAATCTATTGGTGATTTTAAATGAAATAAAGAGATAGAGAAATTAATTATTTTGTGAAAATTTCATATTATATCCAAATTAGAAAGTCAGAATAATATTTTCTATCTGCAATATTTGAAACTCCATAAATGGATATATGTGGAATATATTAATAATTTTGACATCATGACATCTAATAAACAATGAAAGGGAAATGTTGTAGTATATTATTTATTTATAAATGTTGGATCTCAATGTATATGAATATGAAAAACCTAAAGGGAGAGTTATAAGTTTAAAAACATTTGTTTTAAATCATAAAAGAGTACTATATTAACAAGTTTGAAAATATTGTATTCACAAAATCACTTAATTAATTGAAATTGTAATCTTACATGGAACATGGATCCGATGAAAAATGTATCATAATCAAGTAGATTTTGATATGTATTCCACATGTCCTAATGGAAAATTGAATCTATTTTCAAATCATATAGAATCGTAATTAGTAAGAATTGGTAATGTAATTAGATTTTTAATTATATTCATGAATAAAATAAGAATCATAATCATAACATTTATGATATAACATATTAATATAGAAAGGATCGTAATCAGAACGATAATGATATATGAGAGTATTAAACAAATTAGTGACTCTATCTTAAATCATATAGAATCATAATCAGGGTAAAAATGTTTTCATATATTCATAAATATTAAATAATTATATCTCAATCAATGTTATTTTGATAAAAAAAAATAAAAATAAAAATATGAATATAAAAGGATTCATTTTATTACAATTATAGAGGAAATAAAATACTAGTAATAAAACAAGTAATATAATGTTTACAATTCTATTAACCAAATGAGGAGTGTATCCAATAACCTAATATAAAGGTCCCTTGTTTTATACATACAAGAATTTCTATCTTTCCCTTACCAGGAAAATACCACTATTTGAAGATTGTTTTATCTTGCTACCCCCATGGGCCCTCAATATAATTATCAAATTCTCTGTCCCACTATCCCAGTGAGCCCTCGATATGATAATCATCTTTTCTATTTCACTATCCTCATAGGCCCTCGACAATATCCACACGATCATTCAATACAATTTCAAAAAAACTCAATAATATTACAATTACAAGGAACAATTAGTTCGCTGTTATAATTTAATTATGATTTTATTTGTGTGTATGATTCTGATGATATCAGTTCTTATGTGATGTTTGATTATAAGAACTTTTATCAGTATGAAGACATAATATAAAGTCTTAAATATGATTTGATAATGGAGATTACAATCATTATAGATTCTATACCCATTATGATATTTTTAATTAATAAAGTAGGTTTATATTTATAAATACATTTAAAATTTTTCTATGTATGGTAAAATAGTATGTTTTCTTCAAAAATAGTCTGAAATCACTTTTCTCATGAAAGATTTTGTAAATAAGTATTTAATAAAGAGTTTGTGACATAAAAAATAGAAGGAATGGAAAAGTTAAAATATTATTTTGACTAACAAATCTCGCCCTTTTTGGAAAGCACAAACCACAATACTTAAATAATAAATAATTTTGAAAAATCATAAGTCCATTAACTTATAGTTTTATCATATTCAGAATTTAAATAGTAATAATTATATCCCACTAAGTTTATAACTCATCTGAATACAACGGAGAATATTACTAAATTCCCCATAGGATAATAACATCCCCTAAATATCACATTCTCTTCTTTAAAAAAAATTCTCCAAATTACTTAAAACATATCCCCCATACTATAAAATTATCCCCCTTTGTGATTTTTAAAAAGGAATGAGAAGAGTCCAGTAATTCAAGAAATGGGATAGAGAAATAAGTATATGAAAACAATATAATGATGTAGATTGTAATGAAAAAATGGAACAACAACAAACCAGGTATAATTGGGAATCATTTAAACAATATTCAATGAGATGAAAATGTTACTCATTAATGATATTCTTTTACCAAAAATAGTAAACACAACAAGATTCCATAGAAAATAATTTAATACTTCTTCATGATGAATGATCTAATAACGGTATTATACATTTTTATATCCTTTCAATCCACTTCTATCTTTGAAATTACCTCTTCCTAACACCAATTCTTCTTTTCTAGATCTTGTATCCTCTCCTATTGAATCTGATGTTTTTTATCTTAAATCGCAATGATTTATTCTTCATTTTTGACTCTTTTGAGAAAAATCATTGTTCAGGGAAATGAATTTATAATTATTATTGTTGATTATTCTTATCCAATACTTAAAATAACACATTTTTCCTTTCATCTCATTTACAGTATTAGTATGATTGTTAGTCTGATGTTTGAAAGACTGAACAAACCTTACTCATTCTTCCATATGCATTGTTAATAACGGAAGTTTTATGCTAAATATTTCATGTCCTTACTTAACTCTTCATAATTCCATTAAAAAATATTGACATCATTATTGAAATTGAGAGACCACTTAGTCATTTCTCTATATAATTTTATGTAAACCAGATAAGAAATTTGATAGAATTGAAAATAATCATATAGATTGATTACTTTTTCTATTAGTATGATTGTTGAATAAAATTTTTTATTACAAAAATCCTAAAGAATCTGACATTGATATTATATATTTTGGGAATAGGGAATTCTTCCTACAATCTTTTTTTAATTATAAACAATAAAATATAATCTTTTTGAATAGTTTGTCCTTGCTAAATCCGATTGATATTCTTATGAATCCTTGGTAGGTAGAATGTGACTAGTCTTGATTTTTTCATGGATTTTTTATATATATATTTTTAATTGTAATAGATTTTTAAATTCTCAGTTCAACATTCTTTCCATCTGAAATCTCAATAGCATCAACATCAAAACCTTTACTACCTTATTCTTTTTAGTTCTAATTTTTTTCCTCATTTTTTGATGAGGGTTCGACTATTTAACATTGTGAGGACATTATTTTCTCTAGAGATATATATTTCTCACATTGATTTCAAAATGAATACAATTTAATAGAGGATGATTGTGAAGTACTTAAAGAAATATTATCAAATGAATGATTTTATTTATCAGTAATTTGGTTTTCATCCTCGTATTTTTCTTTTTATTCTTCTTATCGTTATTATTATTCTTATTTTTATTCTTCATATTATTGTTCATACTCTTATATTTATTTGAAAAAACTTCCTTATTCATCCCCTTCAATTTAATTGGCTAGAATATCAATTCATATAGCTCCTTTATCCATTTCATTAATAAAAACATAACAGAGCTTTTCTGTTGTTTTTATATTGGCCTTACCGGTTAGAATCAATTCATTATCTACCAAAACATTATTTACCTTGTCTATAATAGAGGGAACATTTTTATGGATAACATATGTTTCTTGGAACGATAAACAAACATCTTGATTTGTTAAAACAATATTTTTAGAAGCACTCTTAACCCATTTCATTAATTAATCAACTAATATATAGCCTTGAAGTTTCTTCTTCTATTCAATTTATCTTAATTCATTCTCCTGAGAATTAGCTCCATGAATCTATAATTCTAAATCATTTACTATGTTGAGTATGATATGAGGATCCCCTTATTTTACATTAGCTTGTTTCATCATCCACTCCGTATTTACTTCACGAGATACCTTCATTTATTTATTATCTTTTAGAGGAAGTGATTCATCCTGTCTATATTTCATAACTTTATCAAATCTTTTTGATTTATAAAAAGGGTCTAAATCCAATGTAGAAACTTGGGTATTCATAAAAAAAATTTGATCCAGATTAAAGGAAATAATTTATTCATTTTATTATATCATCAACAGTAAACATCATCTTTTTTGACAACCTCAAATTTGATTGCTTTGTTGAAATGATTCACAAATATTTCAATTAAATTTATTATCAATGTTAGAGTAACGATAATCTGATACTTGATTTATTGGGATTTAATTTTATTCATTATCAAAAGAATAAAACCATCCAAATTGATTATCCTTATATTAGCCAAGTAGTCCAAAATAAAGATATCATACACTTTTAAAGTATTTATATCTCCCTTTCTTGGAATTATAAAACATTTCAACCATAGAGATATTACACTATGACCAGGAAATAGATGGGTGATCTTCCTTGTTTCATTACATGATAAATTTTTAAACATGGAATTTTGGCATTTTCCTTGTTAAACATACCTTGGAGTGAAGTAGTTTATGAGATAAAAAAAGGAATCTCCTTCAGTTAAAATTACTAGGAAACCTGCTTCTACCCTATATGTCATATTTTATATTTTCTAATAGTTTTGTAAATAAAACACCTTTTTTCATTTTCATTAAATAATTTTACATAGGCATAAAAATATTTAATGATATACATGTAAAACAAATGGTAATCAAGAATGACTTGTTCTACACATAACTATTTCCATCCATGAAAATCTATTATTATCCCTGGAGATGAATCATATTTTTCAAAAAAAAAGTGTTACTATCCTTTCCTGAAAATACATACAACTTGTTATATAACTTTATGAGTACCAATGTATTAGGGCTTGAAACTGAATATTTAGACCTGAAGAACAAATCATATTTGTAGTCTTAACTTCGACATTATTTCGAGGTAGATATCTTGAAATAACTGATGTGGGGAACAAAGGGAGGGAGTCACATTTATTTAATAGATTTCAAAATACAATTGATCTCCAAAATATATCTGATAGTTTTGATTTAATCTAACTGATATAATGGTAGAGAAAATATCTGATGAAATATTTTTAATGAATTTGAACACTTGAGGTTTTATAATAATTATTTTTTCATATTTAGTAGATATGATTGGAAAATTAAAAGAAGAAAAAAAATTTATAATAACAAAAAACAAGGATAAAAATAATTAAAATGATGTAGTGTCTAAAAATATATTAGAAGGAAGAATACGTTTTGAAGTATAATTATCGGTATTATAATTTTTTCTTCTTTTTTTATAATATATTAAAAATTAAAAATTTAAATACAATATTTTTATATGAAATTCAAATATGGTGAATTCAAATAAAAACTCAAATATGATAAATTTAAATGAAAACACAAATATAATAATTTTAAATGGAAACTCGAATATTATAAATAGAAATGAAACAATTGAATACGTTAAATTTAAATGAAAAAAATAGAATATGATAAATTTTATATATTTCTTGAGTTTGGGAAAGAAAGGGGATATGGAAAATGAATTCTGAAAATTTGTATTCAAATTTAAGTCCAAAGAAACCATTATGATAAAAATTTATGATAACTAGAAATTTGAAAACCAACAAATTTGAAAAGGAAAAATATTATATAATCCACCTATGAAAATAAGTATCTTAATGTAAGGATATTGTTTAAAAATTTATACATATGAATGATCACTTTACATTGATCATTCCTAGATTTTATTTACTGTATTTAAATATACTAGGAGTTTATAGTTTTTTAAAAATAAACGAATTCTTATCTTGAATTTGGAGGAATTATAAAATGATATCTCCATTAAGTGAGTGATACCAAAGAATGTGATTCAGAATATCTATGTGTTGTTCATGAGATTGATGTGAAAGGTTTTTACTTCATGCAATGTCACTAGTTTTATCACATAGTATATCAGTTTTTTTTAAATCTCATGCCATTTTCTATGAGTGTGTGTTTCATCCACAACACTTGAGAACAACAAATTTTAGTTGCAATATATTCGGCTTCAGTAGTAGAATGTAATACTAATTGTTGTTTTTTACAGTACGAAGAAACTAATGAATCTCTTATGAATTGAAAATATCTAGAAGTATATTTTCTATCAATTATAAAACCACTAAAGTCATCATCTAAATGTTTTTAACTCAAAATTATTTCTAGAAGTGTAAAAATTCCCTAAATGCAGAGTTCCCTTAAAAAAATTCATTTTCTACATTTAATTAAGATTCTTTTGTATTATATAGACATCTTAAACAAATGAAAAAATAATAATTAAGTGTGTGTGACTTTCAGTTATGTATAGTAAACTTCCTATCATAACTCGGAATACTGTTTGATCAACTGGTTTCCCAAATTCTTCAATATCAAGTGTATTTTAGGTATCGATTGAGGTAAACATGCTTTTAGAATTATCGTATCCAAAAAAATTTAAAAAATCCTTTATATACTCATTTAACGATATGTAAGTGCCTTTTGGTTTTTGAGAAATTTGAAAACCAAGGAAAAATGTAACTCACCTACCATACCCATCTAAAACTCATATTTCATAAGATTCTTAAAGGAATCTGTTTTATATTTTTGAGTTGATCCTAATAAAATATCATCAACATATATTTGAATAATTACAATTTATTTATTATCATTCTTTATAAAAATAGTATGATCAATGTTTCCTTTAACATAATTTTTTGTTAAAAAATCCTATAAATATATAAAACTAGGATCTATGGGCTTATTTAATTCAATATAAATCATTGATATGTTTTTGAATATCTTTAGGATGTTTTGTATCTTCAAAACCAAGAAAATATTTCCCCAAAAATTTCCTCTTGTACATAACCATTTAGGAATGAACAATTTACATCCATTTGAAAAATGTTGAAAATGAAGATTGTTGCAAAGGCTTATAGAATACAAATAGATTCAAGTATAGGTTAAGGAGAATAGGATTCTACATAATCTATTCCCTTTTATTAATTATAACATTTAACAACAAGTCATTATTTTTTTCTAACGATTATGCCATTTTCATCAAATTTATTTTTGAAAACCCTTTTTAATCCCAATTGTGAGGTTTATTTAGGTCTCTCAACCAGGATCCTGAAATTAATCCTCTCAAATTCATTTAGCTCACAATGAAATGATTTTATCCATACTCATCACCTAATGTATCATCAGCATCTGTAGGCTCAAAATGATAATGAAAAGAACGATGTTCTACTTCATTTCTTAAGGAACATCTAGTCTTGACTGTCTTATTCACATCCCAAATGACAATATCTCTAGGATTATTCCTAAGAGACAACTTACATAGGATGTGTAAAATCAGTTCACCAACATAAGGTAGAAAATTTTTCTGGGTAAATACTTCAAATACTATTTCTTGAGTATTATCCTTATTAGAAGAATCTTCCAACAATGAAGGTGAATAAGTTTTGTAAAATACATCTGAGGATATTAGTTGGGTTTGTTTTAATACAAAAGGGTCGGTTTCATCAGATTTAGCATGTACTATTTCTTTAATTGTACAAGAATTTTTATTAAAAACATTATATGCTTTAGAAGTAGTGGAATAACCTTAAACTATATCTTCATCAGATTTTTGTGAGAATTTGTGTATGTTATCTTTTGTATTGAATATGAATAGTTTTCATCCAAATAACCTGAAGTAATAAACTTTTAGTTTTCAGCATGTCTACAACTCATAGTGAGTTTTATTAATGAAAGGGAAAATTAAAACTTAATTTATATTAGAAAAGTAGAACTAATTTCTTATACCCAAAAATGTTTAGCAATTGAGTATTCAATCAATATGGTTATTGTTATTTTTTGAGGAATATAATTTCTTCTTTCAAAAATACCATTTTTTGAGGAGTTATATGAGATGAAAAGTTATGTGGAATGATTTTTACAAAAAAAACTTTCAAAATCAGAATTTAAAAGTTCTCCACCATGATAACTATAAATATTTATCAAGGGATGGTTTTTTAATTATTATGTTTGGCTTCAAATGTTTTGATATAATAAAATAATTCATATTTACTTGATAAAAAACAAACCCATTTATATCTTGTGTATTAATCTTTTAAAAAATTAAACAGTACTTAACTCTAATACTCCAAGTTTTTGCGTGACTAAATAAATCAATTTTCACTAAATTTAAATAATCAGAAGTTGAGACTTCACAAATATATTGATATATGGAATCATGTTTCTTACCATAATGACAAGAGTCAAAAAAAATTAATAATCAAATTGGATATCCATTATATCCTTAACCAGTCTTTTCTTAGTCATCTTACATAAGTTCCTAAGGTTACAGTGTCATAGCATTCTATTCCATAACCATGATTTTTCTTACATTGCACTATGTTAAGGTATTTATTGGACCATAAGGTATTCTATGTTTAGTGTGTATACAATCTCTTGCTAATGGGCAAAAACAATGAATTCATCTTTGGAATTATGTACTATAAATTTATCATTCCTAAAATTAACAATGTATCCTTTATTAAATAATTGAATTATTCATATTAGTTTGTTCTTAATGAAATTAATAAGTAAAACATTGAAATTAATGTTTTATAGAGAAGAAAAATATTATATATTCTGATAATCTCTCCTTGAGCATTATAGATAAATGTATCCTTTCCACCTTTCATCTTGATAATCTTTTCAATGAAACAGTTGTGTCTATTCATATGTTTAGAACACCAACTATCCATGTACCGTGTATTATTTTTTTGGTACTATCTTTGTTTTATTGGAAACAAAACGATTAAACTTTCAGAACACAAACATTCTTGGGTCCACAAATGTATGAAATCAATATTTTAGGAATCCATTTATTTATTTTTTGAAAAAATGGGATTTGTAGAACCATGTGGATAGAATATTTTTTAAATATAAATTCGTTTCCCAATGACCCCCACTTTGAAATTTAGTATGAAAGGGGGAATTTTTAGTAACACCTAATTTGTTACTAAAAATAGGTTTTCTATGAGTATATCTCATTACTGAACTAGTACAATGTGAAAAGGATTATTTTACATTTTATCAAAACATTCCTTACTAGAACCAAAGATTGATAAAAAATTTAAATGAAAAAATTTCATAAATTAATTTTACGACTACATTCTTATACATGTTGGTATTAGTTTTGGAATTGAATTTCAAAAAACTAGTTTTTTAAACTATCCTTTTAATAAAATATTTTTTTATAAATATTCAGAAATAGTATCTTTTTCGGAATTATATTAATCAAGATATTTTGATAAAATTGATATTTCATTTGTCAAAATATAAATTTTTGAATTATCTATTGAAACCTTATCAATATCCTTATCATGTTTTTTTACAAAACATTACAATTTTAATTTTTCAAATGTTTTGGATAGAGAGAAACTTCTTCATAATAAGGTAAAGTATTATCATCACTACCTAATGAGGATTATTTATCTCATGATCAAGAATTATTACCATTAGGAAAATTTTCATTTAATGACATATTTGTTGAAGAAACAGTTGTGTATACCTTGGAAATAAAACATTTATTTTCAATATGTACTCAAGGAAGAAGACCGATAATCTTATGATTTGGAATTTCATTATCTAAGGAATTTTCTGAAGAATCAAATCCATTGGAACATTAAATTTTACAATCATTAAGAATATTATTAATTTTTTACTTAAAAAATCTTATAACTCCTATTATAATTTCTACCCTTTATATATTTCTTATTAACTTGTGGATGTCAGGTCAAATGTTACCATCTCTTTTACACTCACAACAGGTCACCTAAGAAATTTTTTTTTCATTCACATCACTGTTAATATTCTTGTTATAATACTAAAAATTAGTTTTTCCATCAATATTATTCATCTTTTGAGAAAGAATAGATAATTAATTTTCAGAATGTTCTGAATCACTTCATTCAAATTGATGGATAACTTTCGTTTTCTTTTTCAACCCAAAAACATTAGCAGGAGTCTAAACTATTATCTAATTTTAAGTCTTAGTAAAAGAAACACCTCCTTTATTTTCCATTTCATTCTCTAAATCCATTTTAAACATAACCACATATTTTAAAAGGGTTCCAAATAAATCATCAAGAGTGATAATTTTTATATTGCACGATTCATCAATAGTTGTTCTCATAGATTCACACTCATCCTGTATGATATCAATTATCTTTTCAACAAGGATTTCATATTCTAATCCATTATCTCCCATAGATTATATACTGTTGACTATTATCATAAATCATTGTTTAAACTTGGATGCTGGTTCACCAAAATAGAATTCAAAAGCATGATAGTAAGCTCTAAGAATTGGTCCTTTAGATTCAATGAATTTTTAGGTTTCAGAATAATTAATCTTAAACTACTTATAAATACTATTAGCTACTTTACAAGAAGAAATATGATTGAAAATTCTTCTGTTCATATAACATAATAATTTTTTCTATATCTACAACTCAATAGATACTTCTTATTTTCCTGATTCGTAAAATTAGTCACCTCTTTGTCTAGGATCTTCTAATCTCTAGTTTACATGATGAAAATTCCAACTCTAGTATTTATAATGAATTTCATCATTTTGCCTCTCCAATACTCATAATCCGATCTATTAAAAATAGGGGTCTATTCAGGTATAGGTTATTAATTTAACTGAAATTTAGTCCTTCGATATTTAAAGAAAATACAAAAATATTATTCCACAATACACATTAGTGTATTAGGTACTTATAAACAAACATTTTATCAAAAAATTTAATAAACATGAAAAATTCATGATGATAAAGGTATCAAGTATTAGCAGTGGAAACCTCCTCTGATACAAAATGTCAGTATCAATATAATAGATACTTGGATATAATACCAATTGTTGGATAGTAATGTATATGGAGATGAAAAACTATAAGTGGGAGGGGGAGGTTAATTAGAAGTTTTAAAACTTTTAATTATAATTTTCAAAGTGACATATTTTAAAAAGGGTAAAATAATAATATTCACGAAACTACTTAAGTAATTGAAATTGTAATCAGACTTATCCCTTGGGTTTTATGATAAAAGTATCATAATAAAGTAGATTATGATATGTATTCCACAAGTCATAATAATAAATTGATTATATATTAATAGAACATATAATGGTAATCAAAAAAAAGTGGTAACATAATCAGAGATTTAATCGTATTGAAAAATTAAAAAAATTAATCACAAAAGTTATGATATAGTAGAGTAATACATAAATAATCATGATCAAAACAGTTACGATATAACCTAGTATTCACAAAATTAGTGACTTTTTCGTAAATCATAGTGAATCATAATCTTTGAAACAACATATTCAAAGATTAATATGGATTAAAACAATTGTATCATAATCTAGGTTATTATGATAAACAAAATACACATAGAAAGATGAATATAAAAGAATTCACTTTCTTTTTCAATTGTAGCGGAAATAAAATAATTCTAATAAAATAAATAATACAAATGAATGGAATTATTTTAAAACAATGAATAGGGAATCCAATAATATAGGATGAATTTCAGTTGTTTTATACTTATAAGAACTTTTTTCAGTACAAAGAAAAGAAATAATGACTTAACTATGATTTGGTAAATGTGACTCCAATCATTATTGTTTCCATACCAATTATTATAATTGTAATGAATAATGTAGTTCTATAATAATGAATACTTTTAGACTATTTATAAGTACTATAAAAGATTATTTACTCTTTAAAAACATTCTTAAATCACTTTGGTAATCAAAGAGTTAGTAATTATGTATTTAATAAAGTGTTTATGTTTTACCAAAAAAGGAATGGAAATGTCAAAAGATACTTTTGACTCAACAAGTAAGACTGAAGAAATGAAATAATTAGAGAATCAATAGTAGTTATTGAGATTGATAGTGGATTCGAATATAATGTAATGTGTATACGGTAGCAGCTTTGTGTATCATTGAATCAATATCAATTATATACATATAAAATATTTTAAATATGGATAATTTCATGATCTTTATTGTAATAAAATTAGTGATATCATAAATAATTGGAAGACCATCGATAGGTTGTCCATAGTAACAAACCATTCCTTTATTTCTGAGTTTTAGGGTGATTGAGTATGAAGGAATAATCTATGAATTTTTTTATAACTCTATAACATCTTTGAATTTTCATGTATTTTTTATGAATTTATATGGAATTATTTTGAGACCGTGAAATCTAACGGCATGTGATTTTGATGCCCGGACTACCCAGAATGATCCATCGAAAAAAACGATAATCTTTAAATTGCGTGCATGATTAGTTTTACAAAAAAGTATAATAACTCTTAAACGGGTGCCCAGATCATAAATTTTAGGTAACCGTTGCATTCAGGATGGTGTGTTTACCCTAGGCACGACTTAAATTTAGTCAGCGCATGCCCCCAGTGTGAAAACCCAAAAATGGCATAACCGTAAATAAATTAAATAAATAAAATTATTTTATTTTTCAAATGCTTAGATCTCACAAATGGTGACTCATATTAGAAATCTGAGACCACCGATAAACATGTTAGTGTATGCTTTCCTTGGGAAGATACTAACATTTCTTGGTGTGGACAACCATTGGAATTTAGTTTTTGGCTGTAAATAAAATTAGTAAGTAACAATTATTTTATTATAAAATCTTTAACTTCTAAATGGAAACATGGATTAAAAATCTAAGAGTACCATTGATCTCATGAGGTTGTGTTCCCCTTAGGTGGATTCTACCCTCGACCGGTGCGGGTCGGGGTTGACTGTTAATAATAGCTGAAACATTTTTTACGGTGAGTTCAATAAACCTGTGGGAGAAAAATTCTATATTTTGAATTGGGGATCAGATTAAAAACATGAGGGAATCAGTGAATCTGTAGCTCTAGGATTCACTTAAGGGTAGCTGAAATTCGAACGTAAAGGGTCAGAGGAAAATGTTAATTTCTAGAGTTTACAAAAAATAATTAAATAACATTTAGTTATTTTATTTTTTCTTTGCGCAACCATTGAACAAACGGTGTTGCGACATCAGTACAATGTCAAAACCATTTAATGTCTTGACTCATTTCTTTTGGGTAACCACAGCTTTGCGATATTTAAATGAATGTGTAACCACACCATAGATAAAATTAAAGAGGTTCATTAATTATACTCATTAATGAACATCATTAATTGTGTGGTGTGTTGATCCTTTCCCCCCCTCTATTTAAACGAAGCGCGGGCATGAGTTTTTAGACTCAAGAGAGGAACCTCTAATAAAGTTCCATGAAGACTTCCACCAACCTAGAATGAATCTTCAAGTGACGAATGTTGGAGGAATCAAAGGGCGACGACAAGGACCGACGAACACCTTCAGACGTGGACACATCTTCCTCATCCGCAATAGCTTCCAACAAACTTGAGGTAGGGGGTTATATGTTTGATTCCTACCCTTTGTACCGTGTTCATGAATATTATGATGAACAGATGTCAACCATCCAATGGGATGAACACTTATTTTCTCTTTAAAATGGTAGGATAATGTGAGGTTTCATTTTGAGAGTTTGTATAATATAATAAACCTTCCCATGTTATAATGTTAACGCAGAGGGTGCAGGCCGAACGAACAAGGCTCATACACTTCACTGAACCCGTCATGTTTGTCTTCTATGTGTTCAATAAGAAGAAGAAGCGGCGTGACATCAACTTGTGGTGGGACCAACAACCGAGGGAGGCGGTGACCGGTACCCACCAGCCGTAAAGGAACGACGGTGCCTGAAGGCGCCATGTAGGAGAATGGGCGGCCGACCAACGCTGTAACGCCCCGAGATTTTATGAAAAATATTCTTTTTAATTTCATTAATGTCTTGTGTTGTACGCTACACCAAAAGGAGCTTGCACAACACGCATCCTTGACTTGCCTTGCATTACATGCAATCATGACCTTCCTCGATAGCATGTGTAGTATGCAATAACGAGTTTCACTAAACAACAATATGCTATTAAAATATTATTAAAACATGCCATTATGAATAGTAATAACCACTTTTTGAAATTTTGTAAATTTTAGTTTTCAAAATGGACATCATTGTGGGATTCAAAATATCGAAATTAGCTTAGGGTGAAATTTTGGCACTTTTCGGATAACTTTCATTTTCTGATGAATAATGAAAATTACTAAATTTTAATTAAAAACAACCTTTTTAATAAAAATACTTAATAGTGATTAATTATTAATTTTAGTGGTTTTAAAGTATATTTAGAATATATTTTTACAATTTAATACAATGTTGATCATTGGATGTAATTTCACATTTAAACCAGACATAAACAAGTGTCAATCTTTTGATAGTTATTATCTCTTAAAAATATGCTATTTGTTTTGACGACAGGATTTAATTTTTAAATTAATTAATGAAACTGATATGTTTTGAATTTGGTAAAATAGACATCATTTTTGAATTCATAATATCAAATATAGCTTAAGACTAATTTTTGGTATTTTTCCAGAAACTTGCATTTTTTGATGAATAGTGAAACTACTAAGTGGTAGTTAAAAAAATCAATTTTTCATAAAACTTAATTTTACCGCTTCTGTGAGTGGAATTTCAAAAATCCGAGAGACACAGTTGATGTCAGCAAGTAAAATACGGTTTAATGAGATGAAAATAATTTTTGGTGAATAGTAACTTTTTACTTTTTTTACCACGGTTAAAAGTAAATAGGGTGATTAAGGGAAAATGATATTATTATTACCCTAAAACATGTCCTAATTCTATTGGACAAGTGTAATTCGACCAAAAAAACCTTAGGAATAAACTATGGCCATTTAGGACCACTTGGATTAGATTAGGACATTTATTATTAATTTATTTAAAGAAGGGTTAAAATAGTTAAAATCAACGTTTAATAAGTAAAGAATTTTTAATATAGGGATATACATAAGATAAATTCTACTATAAATATTCATTAGAAAACTAAAACGATTTAATACATAATGATATTTTATTTGTAATTTTTAGACTTTAAATAAGTTAATTTATTTATGACACAAAGATGATGTAGTAATTATCTTATTAATGAAATATTGACATAATTGATGTTATAAATACCCAAATAAATATTATTTGAGACTTTTTATAAATTCCACTAATTTTATAGGTTAATAGGACATGTTAGTCTTTATTTAATTAACTTTTTCGAAATAATCATTCTATTATGATTTTCAAAAAAATCAATTACTAAATAGTGTCAAAATTGACATAAAATAGTTTTTAAAACAAATATTATATTATTGATTGTTATTTTATTCATAAAAATCTATGGTTCGGCCAAGATACTTATATAATGATAGGTGCATCATTAATGGACCCCTTGGGGGTCCCTTGGATGTATATGGTAAGTTTATTAACTATATAATATAAAAATACAAAGTGACATGGTAAATGTCAATCTAATTAACTAAGAGTTAAAACTAAATGATAAGGTTAATATAATGACCTAAACTTGTCTAAATTCTATTGGATGAGAGGATTTCGACCCATCCCCACCATAGCATCGAAATAAATCAATTGGGAGCTATTTGAAACCAAATTTGGCTTTATAATAAAATAATATTTTTAGTTATTCCAAAGGTGCCTCTCTCCTCCCTTATAAAAGGGCTCCTCCTCCCTCTCTTCCTCACACCACATTGAGCCTTCAAGCTCAGCCAACCCCTACCAATTTCTCCTCTCCACTTCCATAGAAACATCCTAGAGGTTTTGGTCTTCTTCAAAGACCTATTTTAGTGCCCTAAAAGGAGGTCTCAAAGAAT
Organism: Viscum album; assembly: GCA_963277665.1. Taxonomy (NCBI): domain Eukaryota; kingdom Viridiplantae; phylum Streptophyta; class Magnoliopsida; order Santalales; family Viscaceae; genus Viscum; species Viscum album. Next base: position 17,301,975 of record OY728159.1, on the reverse strand, counting down.
CACTTCAAAGAAGAGGAGGTTCAGACACTTACAAAGAAAAACGGACCTAAGGTAAGGAAAATATCACAATCTCATTTTTATCCGAGATTGTTTATACTTTGGTATTTACTGGGGTGTATTTTATCATCCACATCCATGTTTCCTCAATATTTAATATTATTTCCATCCACCTACAATTGTTTAAATCCATTTTTACCCTTTGGTGAGTTTATAGTAAAATATATGAAAGGAATTTTTTGTCGTGTTTCGTACGAGGTACTTTTTGACTTTTCCGACAAAAGTACAAGAAGAATGTTTTTTTAACTAATACGACATGAAAGAATTTTTAAAACATTATTTCCAAGAAGCTACCTTTACAAATTTTCATGTTCATTTTTAATCAACTTCTTTTAGTTTAGAATTGTACGACATGTGAAGAAAGGAAAAGTGTTTTTTTAAGCAGAAAGGATATTTTCATCAAGAATGGAGTTCAAGTGTTTTATCAGAATTATTTTCCATATTAGATAATATAGTGTTCTATTTCTATCCCTATTATTACATTTATTTGATTATGTTGTGATGGAATTATTTTTATGAATTTCTTTATCTTATATTAATTGTTTTATGATGTCATGATGTTTAAGAATCCCCTTTTTATTACATGGGTTATGCAATGATGTATGATTTATGATTTTGTGGCACAAATAGGAATGGTATCATTATGGGATGGTTGGGACATATATCTCCCTCCAATTCATTGGGTAATGATTTTATATCTCATGAGATAGACATGGATGGAACTGTAGGTTATACCGGTTCAGTGAAACAGGACTTAAACGAGGAATGAACTCGGTTCAGAAATGGACTTTGTACACTAAGATAGTCTTGGAAATGAGTCTTGACTAACAAGAAATTATTCTCTATGATTATGTGTGTATGACACAAAGTTTCATGTTTTATGTTATGATTATTGGGATTCCATTTCACTACTATGATTTATCCCATGTTTTGAAATTATTCTCTCTTTTGCAGGTTAATATTTCCAAAAGATATGTTCTTATGAATATGATGTGATTGATATTTCATTTGTTTACCCTTACTGAGAATTTGATCTCACCCTTTGAATGTTTTCTTTCCCCATATCAGGAAGAAGGTTATTAAGTAAGATATTCCAAAAGGGACTATAGATATGATGAAATAAATGGGAGACAGTGTAGACGCTTTATGAACCAGTTGTTTATGTTTCCCAGTTTCTAAAGACACTATACCTATACGGTCCTTTTGTGGTTTTGTTATATGTTGTAATAAGTATGCCTCAATTTTGAAGTATTAATAATGTATGTAAAGTATGGGTCGTTATAGTTGGTATCAGAGGAAAGGTATAGTCAACCTTTTTAAACTAGGATGCGAAAACGTTAGTGAGATCCCTAGAGATATTCCTAAGGCATGTCTAGGGATGTCCCTAAGGATAAGTATATGTATAGGATATATTCCTAGAACTATGGTAACGATATTAGATTAAACCAAAGATGTTTGATATTGAAGTTACTCCCCCTTTATTATGATTTTTTCCTCTCACACTATTCTTTTTGGGTTTTAGAAAATGGCTGGAAACAAGATGATTCACGATAATGGAGGATATGATGGATAATAGAATGATATTATTCATGAGAAACCAAATGAAATGGGATTTGGAAGTCCAAATATCATTATTATTCCGAATCATCAATCTCATAATATGATCAATAATGTAAAATTTGGTAAGTTTCCTGACTCGGCTAATAAGAGAAAGATGGAGTTTCATAATGATCATAGAGGAAAGAAAGTTCAATTTCCCCTATGTAAATCACGTGGGAAGAGGCATAAAGGAGAATGTTTCAAAGGAACTGGAAGATGCTTTGGGTGTGGAAAAGAAGGACACAAAGCCAGTATGTCCAAAGGAAAAGGGTCAGTTAACACCAAGGATGAGGATAATGGTATTGCTACGACATCAACAATGGTTAAATGTTTTAAATGTGGAATGTACGGGCATTATGCAAACCAATGCCCTAAGGGAAAGTCTCATGAAGAGAATCAGTATGGTCATATGGGTAGTATTTATGTTCATGATGATGAAGAGAATACGAATGATATGTGATTTGAAAGAATTGTTGAAGCTCGGTCAATGGTTTAAGAATGTAGTGGAATGATTACATGATTATCATGTGTAATGTTGTATAAGTATTCTCATGGTACTATGGAATAAAGAGAAATCTAAGGATTGTTACACTGTTGTCTTTCCTTGAGTTTTGAAAGTGTATGATTAATGGTACCAGTATCCATGAAAGGTTATTCAAATATTTTTGGAATGTAGATGATATGCGCATAATGAAGGGATAAGGATAAAATTAAATGTTTGATAGTATTCATTTTCTCATGACTGATATAAGTAGAAGGTTATATCATGGTTTGACTATATAGATTTTTTGGATTTTGGTATGTGGAAACAGTTAACTTTTGACAGCATTCATGTTTTCACTAAGGTTTAATGGGTATTCATTTTTCAAGAGAATACATGCTTAAGGTATTCACATGATTGGAATGTGATGAACAAGATATATGGGGGATAAATGATGGTATTCACATGCTTGGTTGATGAAATTTCAAGTAATCATTTTCTCTAAACTATGAGCTTAGACCGAAGTATTTTAGATAAGCCTAAAGATTGGAATGGAATATGTTGTACATAATTTAGTATTGTTTAAGGATATAACTTTTTTTATATATTATTAATGGGATGTTATAGTAATATAGATTTAGAAAAAGGACAACCTGCAGGATGGGCAACAACCCATCGCATCGGACAAGGCTGTGGGAATCGAACCCACAACCGAAGTGCGACTGGCCTTTATCACCTACCACTGGCCTACAGGAAGTCCCTGTTTAGTAGAAACTAGTTTTATTATATTATGCAGTATGATATATGAAGTATAAGTCCATTTTAGGAACCATATATGATTAATCTCACTATAGATGGACTTATGTATTTTTGATAACTTTTATAACCTTTTGTTTGAGAGAGATGGAATGACCCATCATTCTATCACATGAGATGCTAACACTTCATGAATGAAAAATTCTACTTCATTTCGTTAGGAGATGAAGTGGAAATTATCCAAAGAATGAACAACTGTGAGACTGTACCAAAATCACAAAAGTATTTCTCCTATTTCCAATTTCATCAATTTTAGGGAAATGAACTTGAAAACCAAAAATGTTGTCCTAGTGCCCTTATATCCGATGAATCATATGGTACCAAAGATCATCACAAATCAATAGATTTGTGATTTCTGGCTTTTCCATAGCCATATTCTATACCACTCTCCATCAGAACATGATGGTTAGACATATTTTCACCTATGTGGAAACCCAGTGATTAGTTTATTTGGGTAACCGTTACATTTCATAATTTTGTTTTTAAAGATTGGTTTTGGTATTCCTTTTTACGATGTGTGTTTATATTAAAGAAACATTCGAGTAGTAAACCATTTATAACCCCGACGAATTTTGAGGGCGAAATTCATTTTAAGGGGGGTAGAATGTAACGCCCCAAGATTTTATGAAAAATATTCTTTTTAATTTCATTAATGTCTTGTGTTGTACGCTACACTAAAAGGATCTTTCACAACACACATCCTTGACTTTCCTTTCATTACACGCAATCACGACCTTCCTCGATAGCATGTGTAGTACGCAATAACGAGTTTCACTAAACAACAATATGCTATTAAAATATTATTAAAACTAGCCATTATGAATAGTAATAACAACTTTTTGAAATTTTGTAAATTTTAGTTTTCAAAATGTATATCATTTTTGGATTTGGAATATCGAAATTAGCTTAGGGTGAAATTTTGGTACTTTTCGGATAACTTTCATTTTCTGATGAATAGTGAAAATTACTAAATTTTAATTAAAAACAACCTTTTTAATCGAAATACATAATAGTGAAAAATTATTAATTTGAGTGGTTTTAAAGTATATTAAGAATATATTTTCACAATTTAATACAATGTTGGTCATTGGATGTAATTTCACATTTAAAACTGACATAAACAAGTGTCAATCTTTTGATAGTTATTATCTCTTAAAACACGCTATTTGTTTTGACGATGGGATTTAATTTTTAAATTAATTAATGAAAATGATATGTTTTGAATTTGGTAAAATAGAAATCATTTTTGAATTCATAATATCAAATATAGCTTAGGCCTAATTTTTGTTTTTTTCTGGAAACTTTCATTTTTTGATGAATAGTGAAACCACTAAGTGGTAGTTAAAAATAATGAATTTTTCATAAAACTTAATTTTACCACTTCTATGAGTGGAATTTCAAAAATCCGAGAGACACAGTTGATGTTAGTATGTAAAATGTTGTTCAATGAGATGCAAATAATTTTTGGTGAATAATAACTTTTTACTTTTTTTACCACGGTTAAAAGTAAATAGAGTGATTAAGGGTAAATATGATATTATTATTACCCTAACACATGTCCTAATTCAATTGGATAAGTTTAATTAGACCAAACAAACCTTAGGAATAAACTATGACCATTTAGGTCCACTTGGATTAGATTAGGACATTTATTATTAATTTATTTAAAGAAGGGTTAAAAAAGTAAAAATCAATGTTTAATAAGTAAATAATTTTTAATATAGGGTTATACATAAGATAAATTCGACTATAAATATTAATTATAATGCTAAAAAGCATTCCTACATAATGATATTTTATTTGTAATTTTTAGACTTTAAATAAGTTAATTTATTTATGATACAATGATGATGTAGTAATTATCTTATTAATGAAATATTGACATAATTGATGTTATAAATACCCAATAAATATAATTTTAGACTTTTTATGAATTCAAATAATTTTATAGGTTAATAGGACATGTTAGTATTTATTTAATTAACTTTTTTATAAATAATCATTCTTTTATGATTTTCACAAAAATCAATTACTAAATAGTGTCAAAATTGACATAAAATAATTTTTAAACCAAATAGTATATTATTGATTGTTATTTTATTCGTAAAAATCTAAGGTTAGACCAAGATACTTATATCATGATATGTGTATCATTAATGGACCACTTGGGGGTCTCTTGGATGTATATGGTATGTTTATTAACTATATAATATAAAAATACAAAGTGACATGGTAAATGTCAATTTAATTAACTAAGAGTTAATACTAAAAGATAAGGTTAATATAATGACCTAAACTTGTCTAAATTCTATTGGATGAGAGGATTTAGACCCATCACCACCTTATCTTAGTAATAAATAAATTGGGAGCTATTTGAAACGGAATTTGGATTTATAATAAAATAATATTTTTGGTTATTCCAAAGGTGCCCCTCTCCTCCCTTATAAAAGGGCTCCTCTTCCCTCTCTTCCTCACACAACTTTGAGCCTTCAAGCTCGACCAACCCCTGCCAATTTATCCTCTCCACTTCCCTAGAAACGTCCTAGAGGTTCTGGTATTCTTCAAAGACCTATTTTAGTGCCCTAAAAGGAGGTCTCAAAGAAGCACTTCAAAGAAGAGGAGGTTCGGACACTTACAAAGCAAAACAGACATAAGGTAAGAAAAATATCACAATCTCCTTTTTATCCGAGATTTTTTATACTTTGGTATTTAATGGGGTGTATTTTATCATCCACATCCATTTTTCCTCAATATGTAATATTATTTCCATCCACCTACAATTATTTAAATCCATTTTTACCCTTTGGTGAGTTTATAGTAAAAGATATGAAATGAATCTTTTGTCATTTTTCGTATGAGGTACTTTTTGAATTTTCCAACAAATGTACAAGAAGAATGTTTTTTTAACTTATACGGAATGAATGTATTTTTAAAACATTATTTCCAAGAATCTTCCTTTACATGTTTTCAAGTTTATTTTTAATCAAATTCTTTTAGTTTAGAATTTTACGACATGTTAAGAAAGGAAAATTGTTTTTTTAAGCAGAAAGGATATTTTCCACAAGAATGGAGTTCACGTGTTTTATCAAAATTATTTTCCATCTAAGATAATATAGGGTTCTATTTCTATCCCTATTATTACATTTATTTTATTATGTTGTGATGGATTTATTTTTATGAATTTCTTTATCTTATATGAATTGTTTTAAGATGTCATAATGTTTAAGAATCCCCTTTTTATTACATGGGTTATGCAATGATGTATGATATATGATTTTGTGACACACATAAGAATGGTATCATTATGAGATGGGTGGGACCTATATCTCCCTCCAATGAATTGGGTAAAGATTTTATATCTCATGAGATAGACATGGCTGGAATGGTAGGTTATACCGGTTCAGTGAAACAGGACTGAAACGAGGAATGAACTCGGTTCAGAAATGGACTTTGTCCACTAAGATAGTCTTGTCAATGAGTCTTGACTAACAAGAAATGATTCTCTTTGATTATGTGTGTATGCCACTGAGTTTCATGTTTTATGTTATGATTATTGGGATTCCATTTCACTACTATGATTTATCCCATGTTATGAAATTATGCTCTCTTTTGTAGGTTAAGATTTCCAAAAGTTATGTTCTTATGAATATGATGTGATTGATATTTCTTTTGTTTACTTTTACTGAGAATTTGAGATCACCCTTTTGTATGTTTTCTTTCCCCAGGTCAGAAAGAAGGTTATTAAGTAATATATGCCAAAAGGGACTATAGATATGATGAAATAAATGGGAGATAGTGTAGACGCTTTATGAACCAGTTGTTTATCTTTCCCAATTTCTAAAGACACTATACCTATACGGTCTTTTTGTGGTTTTGTTATATGTTGTAATAAAAATGCCTCAATTTTGAATTATTAATAATGTATGTAAAGTACGGGTCATTATAAACACTGACTGCATTGAAGTGGGGTGGCACGTTGTGGTGGAAGGCCCCAACATCAAGTCACAACAGAGGGTGGACTGGAGGTGCAACACCATCCGGCGTCGCTGCTGAGCTGGGTGGCACGATGCGGTGACACGCGACAGAGGAAGGCCACGACATCGAGCCACAATGGAGAGTGGACCCGCGCCCACGGGTCTGATGCGTTCTGATCCACATGGACCAACCAATAGATGTGGCACCACCTAGTGCAATGAAATTGATGACATGAATGTCTTAGACCGTTCGGAAGGAGAGTGGTCCCCCGTGCTCAGCCAACAGGCCGAGCGATTCCGCAGCCCGGCGGGCCGTGCCCATCCAAGTGGGCCAAGCCAAACCCACACCCCAACAGGATGAGCCTACGGCGCAACCTGATAGACTAGGCCCAGAAAAATTGGGGAGAGACTAGCCCTTTTGGGTCGGGTCCGATCGGTCCGGCCATGTCGGACCGGACCGAGACCCACATACGACCTAGTTTGTTTAAACGATTGTATCTCCAAAACCGGACGTCTGTTTGATGAACCATATGTGGTGTCAGAACCCTTATGATGAGTTATTCATTTTTAGATACTCTATGTGACATTCGGTTAATGTTGGAATTTTTCCGAGTTGGATCATACTAGAATACAACCAGGCCCTTGGCCCTAAAATGCCTATAACTTTCAGACCAGGTGTCCGGTTGATGCGCCGTTTGTCACGTTTGAACCATTATGACATGATAGATAATCAGGAAACATCATTTAGGAACTTCTAGGTGATTGTGGTATGACAACAAATATGCAGAGCAGAACCATTGTGTTTTTTGTAGTGATAGTTAGGATGGATACTCCCATGATGACTCAAAGCGTGGGTATTCCTTACTCCTCTGCTCCGGTAGAGACGAGACTCCCCACATCATGAGTGTGGGTTTGATTTCCTCTGAGATGGTTTTTCAATCTTTGGAGTAGGTACTCCTATATTGGACTAGGGAACGGGTCCCCCGTACATAACTCACATAGAGTCAGGTACTCCCCTACCAGGTAGGGTGTGGGTCCTCTATGTTAGGAATAGGTACTCCCCTATCAACCCAGGGAGCGGGTCCTCCTTATGTAGTTCTACAATAGAGTTAGTACTCCCCTTCCATTCTAGGGTGTGGTTCTTCTAGAATGGGGTTGGTACTCTCTTAACATACAAGGGAGTTGGTCTCCTACACTGAAAAAACTACCAGAGTTGTACTCCTCTATTGGGTAGGGTGCCGGTCCTCACATATGGAGTTGTACTCCCCCGTCCTTGAGTAGCGACAGATACCGAGTCCTTCAAGGGAGTTGGAGACCCCTCTACTGCAAGACACAATTATGAGGAGCGGAACCCGGTACTTGAAATAATCAATACCCAGGGTAGAAGTTAGAACTCCATTAATAGACGGAGGTGAGGGCCACTTCATACTGGGGTGACTGAGATGTCGTGGGATAGGATAGATTAGTGCTCCATAAACTGAACATAGTGTAGATGAGCATTCCACTTCTCATGGACTCCCTTGGTCTTGCATTGGGTGCAAGACTATGACGGAGATACATCCAGTGTTGGGAACCAGAGGTAGTTCTAGAAGAAGGTTCCTGACAAAGCAAATCCTTTCATACGTTTTGTTAAAAATGGTTGAGTTGTACCTGAATAAGTACATCTCTCAGACGGGTGCCATCATGGATGGAAAATACATTGAGTGTGTACTCATGATCCTTAAGTTATGCATTGATACCTCTTTTAAAATCCTAGAAATAGATTGAGGTCAGGGCTTTATGTTTCTTTGTGGCTGAGAAGAGTATATCAGGATGATCGTGGTATATCCAATGACATATTCCTGAGTAGAACTGAATATGAATAATCTCTGTGGTTTACTTCATGGTTTCATGTGGTATTTTTCCATTTTGTAATTCTATGAGACCATTGATGGTATTGGGGTCCCCTACTATGTGTTGAGTTAATCACACCTACATGGGATTCTCCTTTAAGTGTTGTGTCTGGTGCAGAAGTTCGACGTTTCAATAGGGGCGCTATGGAAGACGGGACCAACAGATGTTATGATGGTGGACATGGTGGACTAGGACCAGGAGGGGTTTAGTAGGACTGGATAGACATGCCATACTACTTCGGCTTCCAGTAGCATCACTACTCCAATGATAAGGTGGGATCCTCCGTAGACGGTAATTTGTTCTCCCTTTATGCCTTGCATATTTCAGTTCTTTTGTTGGGCTTGTATACTGGCTCAGTTACACCACTCAGTACTTTAATTGTTTTTTTACTCCGGTTTTCGATTACTTATTGTTCACCTTTATTATTTGTGTTTCTTTTGTGAGTGAAAGTGTGTACAGGTATCCAGGAAATGCCTCCCACTTGTAAGTTCATGCCTTCGGTGCTAATCGCCAACCCCTGGCCTTTGGGAGGCAGGGTTGGGGTATGTCACAACATGGGCCCCAAGGGACGGGTTATAAAAAAGTGGTATCAAAGGTGGTCAGTTCTACCTCAATGACCAAGGGTCTGTCTTTTTTTGTTTTGAGAAACAGTGTTAAGTGTTTCAAGTTCAAATTTTAGGCCAGAGACTCCAGTTTTGGTGCAGCGGTTGACATATCCATACACCAGGACTCTGGACACCTATTACCCAACTCGGTACAAGGAAACACTAGTTTCCGGGAAAAGAAGGGAATATGAATCTTGTATTGATGGTTATGATTTCTATATTCCTTCTCAAGTCATCCCTCTAGATATAACTTTCTAACCATGGTACATATTGATCTATATCAGGATTCCTTCATGTGGATGACTGGACAGGATCATGATCTGAGGTCGTGAGGACAGCCCGCCTAGCGATGAGGTGTCTATTCAGGGACATGTGATTGAGACAGACCCACCGATTTGTTAACCAGTGCTACCACAACCTGATGGTTATCATCTACATGTGGAGGTTCCGTTAGAGGATGTTCGTAGGTTGAGTGACCTACATGAGTTGCAGAGGTAGAGACCTCCCAGGTTTCGTGGTGAGACAGATACTCATGTAGCTGAGGATTGTCTTGAGGCTTTTATGTGTGTTTTACACCAAGTGAGGACACTGCCCAACCAGATTGTAGTTCTGGCTTCAAGCCTTCTCCAGGTCAAAATGGGCAGATGGTGGATTCTGATGATTCAGACTCATGAAGAGGTGAAAATCACTTGGACAACCTTTTAGCGCCTCTTTAGAGAGGAGTTCTCTTCAGAGAATTTACACTCTATATACATATAAGTGTTTTTGCACATATGACAGGGCTGCATGACGATATCAGAGTGCTCAATGAAATTCACAGATCTTTCTCCCTACTCCATAGATATGGCGTGGGTCTATTACTTCAGGGCCCAGACCTTTGAATAGGGACTGTGCTAGGAATCCATGGCATCAATGATACCTCTCACCATTCCGACACATGATGGGGTACTGGAACAAGCACTGATGGTTGAGAGATTCACTGCGAAGGAGAAAGAGGATGCAACCTACCGCATAGGTGACAATGTAGAGGTGTATAATTGATCTAGAAGAAAAATGGTGATGGGATCATGGAATAGGAGGCATAACCATGCTTGGACACATACACGTGGGTGTGTGGAACAACAACAACACCAAGGAGAAGATCAGTTATAGGATATGTTACGCTTGTAACAGCTGGGGGCATCTCACTAGAGATTTCCCAACATGTCGTACTACTGAGAGGAAGCTGACAGACAATCCTCCTTGATAGAGACAATTCATGGAGCGTAGAGTTCCGCAAGTTGGTAGGTGGGGTAGAGGATCTAGGTGAGCATTAGGGGTGGTGCCCGCTAGGCTCAAGGAGTTAGAGGTCGTGGGCGAGGATAACTACATGCAGTCATGGATCATGACCAAGAAACTCTAGGAAAAGTTCGATGTATGACCTTTTTCGTTTATTTTGTTGCCTTATTAAATAGACACAGGTGCAATACATTCTTTCACCATGATTACTATTCAAGTATTTGAGGTTTTGGTTGGATCATGGACTTGACCCTCATGCTTAGAAAATCTTGATGGAGGAGTCCCACTGATAGTGTGACCTGGCTCTTGGAGGCGAGAGTTGCGGTTGGGATCTATTATCTGTGGCATCAAGACATTACAACATCAATATTGGAATGGAATACTACCATTTATACACTGAAATATTATATTAGGCAAGCAATGTTGTATATCAGCATGGTGGATAAGGTCTTTCCTTGGTAGAAAAGGGGGGAAAGCCCAGGAGGCATGGTCTGGACTCTTGTAAAGTTTCCTATGTGAGTCGTTATGTTGTTGAAGAGTTAAGACACAAGATTTTTACATAGTATAAAATGTGTTCTAGCCATCCATACTCAGTGTATATGCCACATGTGGGAGTGACTGGGTCTTGTTTCAGCTTTTTGTTAGGCTGCTAAAGGTTCTAGACAGTGGGCTACTAGAACCCACGATTGCAGATGTTTCGCGATGCATAGTGATTTCTCTATATATCACAGCTGAAGAAACATGTTCCTATTAGAACATGATGTTGACCTAGAATGATATAGACATAATAGTGGTTGATCATGGTATTCCCTCGTGGTGCATGTTTGGAAGCAGCACATGAACCTTTGTTGGACCCATTTTCTTCTTGTGAGTTTGGTCCTTGGCTTTTTAGGGACAAAAATTATAATGGTGGGATGAATGTTACATCTCAAAATTTCTCTGTAATTTTATTTATATATATGGAACTATTTTGAGACCACAAAATCTGACGGCACATGATTCCGATGCAACTCTTTGGGAAATAGATCAGTGTAATCCATCCTGATGGGAATGTCTTCAAGTATGATTCTATCATTTGTCTTAATCATTTAGGCTAGATAGTCTTTCTCATAAAGAAGAAATATACACACATTAGATGAAAATTCCAATAGATATTCAACTTCCTCCTTACATTTTGTAGAATTGGATGATGCTTTCGGGTGTGAAGAGTAATCTCCCTTTTCTGATAGTTGATGATGGATTTGTATAAAGATAGCCAATCTATTCCCAAGATACCATCGAAATCCACTGAAGGAAGTATTTTGATATTTTCTTAGAGGTTTAGTCCAAAAATTTTATCCATGGTGGAGTTATAAATCATAGAAAAAATAATTTTCCAAATCACTATTCTCAAAGACAACTTATCCTCTAAATTTTGAGGTGTTGTTTTAATTGTTCTACTAAACTTGCAAGATATGAATGAATGCATAAAACCAGAATCAAATAGTATGTTCACTATTCTTGAATGAATAACTAGAACACATTTCACCACATCATTATCCATATCCACGTCAGTAGTAGTGATAGAACAATTCGTTCTTTGTTTCCTTGGAGGTTGATGTTGATTGCATTCGACAACCCTTGGCTTAGGGATATTGTTCACTTAAAGCCCATGCTCCTTGGAATTGTAACATTGTAATATAGACTGAGTATTGATATGAACATTCCTTTATTATTCCATAATAGTGGGATTCCTCATATCACATCTGCTGTTTTTAGCCATATTTCCCATCTTTCCATATTTGAAGCAATTCCTGGTTCCCTTTAGAGAGTTTCTATGATGCTTCTTCCAACAATTTTTACACATGGGGTTTTCGAGTTTTTTTCCATCATGGAATTTATTTGTCGGACCTCTTACATTAGATTCCATTTTACTCTTATTTTTGTTGGGCCCATTATACCATCGAGAATCTCCAATCTCTATTTCAACCATGAGGGAACAGTGGAAATGTTTCTCATAACTTTTAATGTCTTCAATCGCCAATTCTTTTTGTAGACTCAACTTTAGTATCCTAAAGAAGTGATCCACCTTAATTTCAGTTTTCAATACAAATCCAAAGGTGTACCTTGAATGATGTGTAATGTTTTCATCATATTCCATGATTGGCTCATATTCCTTATGCTTGAGTCCGAGAAACTCTCTTTCCATATTAAGATGGAGGGTTCATGGAAATATTTATTGAAAAAACATTCTCTTGAATTCCACCCAATACATGGAATCAATTTACTCCTGGGGATTAGTATTTTTTATCCGTGTCCACCACTGATCAGCTTCCCCATCAAAATGATAGATTTCCAGTACGACTTTCTCCTCTAATGAGCACTGGAGGATATAGAATATATTTTCAATGGGGTTAATCGACTGTTTTATGAGAAGGGGATCAGATGATCCATTAGACTTGGGAGGCCGTTGTCGCATGAATGATTCAATGACAACTTTATCATTCCCTGGAAGAGGATGGTGTTCCACAAGATTCATGTTATTATTCATCACATGATCCAATTCAGCAAGTACTATCATGAAGTTTTGAGAACCCGTTCTCATCATATCAGTCATATCATTAGTGAAATATTGACATTCTCCATAACATTGATTTTTGTCACATGTTATTCTATTTCCCTCTATTAAATAATAAAATAATCATAAAATTATAGGGATTGAATACGTAGTTTTGAGTAAAAAATGATACTTTGAACATAATAGGATAAACTTTTAAAGGAGAATAAAATCCAATCATGTGATTCCCAATGTTTATATCTAGTTTATCATTGATATATTTTTTAACTTAAATTATTATGTTATTTTTTTCATTAATTTAATAATTTTTTTACCAATCTTTTGAATATACCAAATAATAACCCCCAGGACTGTCAATCCAAGAGTACAGAAATGCCAGTTGTCGTGCCCCAGTTCCTGTTCGAGTTTATCTCAAAGTGGAGTTTTACCCCTAGATATAACTATGCCAAATCCACATATACATATCTTTATGCAGACATGGATGCATTTTTTTAATAAACCACTTAATATATACTTAGCAAAATATAGGTATGTTTTCTTATACTTAGTCTCATCCTTAAGGTTCTTACTAATGTGATCTATTTATAATATCCAAAAATAACAACAACATCCTCTGGTACCAAATACAATGAACCTAGCCTTTTACATATAACATTATATTATTTTATGCATAATTATACATCAGAGTACAATCCAAGGATCCTATTGTCTAGTGTCTTGGAGGACTAGGTACATAAAACTGAAAACATGGAACAAAATAAAACATTGATTTATTTCAAATTCAAATTGATCTCTTAACTTTAAATGTTCCCAAAAATATTCATAGGGTACCGTAGGGTACACTTGAACAAAGGGATGATCTAAAAGGACCAGCAAAGAAAAAAAATATAAGAAAAATGCTTTAGCAAAAGGGTTAGAGATCATGACATAATGATATAAAATGGAATATAGAAACATAATAAATAAAACTGGGATTGTATAAAAAAGTATTAACAGTAATGTGGTAGAAACATAAATCGTGAATTTATTATGATTCAAGGCTCTTTTCATTAATAGGATCACAAGTCAAGGTTAACCTCAAAGACCGTTGCACATGGTAGTACGAGTCAAGACTAACTACCAAGACAATTGCACATAACATCTCATGAGACTAGAATTTACCCAATGCATTGAAGTCCTATCTGGGAGCACTCATGTTAACATGTTCATGAATATTATTTCTGCATAAATTATAATACAAAATCAACCATACATAAACACACAGAAACCCATGGAGAGAAATGGGTAACACATTCATGTCATAAAGGATAATGAATGGGTGGAGCATAAAAGTGTCCATGAGAGAAAGGAATTAAAAAATACATGGAAATTAAAAATGTAAAATAGGAACATATAATATTGAGTTATTTCAAATAAAAGTTAAATAATGTAAGAGGAGTATTTAGGAAATTCTTATTAATAAAACAATTTATTGTGGTTTTAAGGAAAATACTGAAGGGAATTTAAAATATAAAAAGAATACTCTTTTATATAAAACAATAAGTGAAACAAGAAATTTTTTATAATAATAAGACTGATTTTTTAAAAAAATTGGTGGCTTAATACAGAAAATAGAGTGCACTTGAAATCGAGCAAGAATTCAGGAATTTCCCCAAAAACAGGTTTTCTTCTCAAGAAGTATTGAGGAAGGAATCACTTAAAAAATGTTTATCCATAAAATAGAATGATGAAATGGTATTGATAAATGAATTTGTTACATGTAAAAAAATATTTATAAGATGCATAAAAAATGATATGTTGACTTCATTTTGGTAAAATAATGATAAGGCAACACAAATGAACAAATGAGGTTATGGTAGAATCCCTTACTGATTATCGACATTGTATCAGGTGTACTTATGAAGACATAATGAGAAATAAATGGGGTTTATAATAACATATAAATAATTAGGGAAGTACGGGAGTGGTTATAAATCATACTCCATCATTATAAATTACACTTAAAAAGGAATAACATATAAGAGATTCTTGAATAAATGAGAGAAAGAGAGGATCCTTTACCTTATATCTGATGGTGTTCTCCACTTGATATTAATGACATGAATAATAAAATTAGGTTCATTAGTTAATAATTATATAAACCCTTATATATTTAAAATAAATAGTTTAACATTTTAAATTTTTTTTATAACCATTTTGATTTGTTAGGAGTTTCAATTTTATTGTTTGAGTCTATTGGCTTCCATGGTTATAATGATCGATATAATTATTTTCATGAATGAAGGATCACCTAAGATGGGGATGGTTGTCCAAAATTGGTGTTAGATATTTTTATTAGAAATACATAAGGTTACATAGTCGTAAATTTAATTTTGTTACTTGGATTGATATTGAATATATATATGAAATATTAATGATAAATGCATGAATTTTTTTTTCAATTTCGATTATACTTAACTTATTTTGTATTATTATTTTACGTCATATGTGAAAAATGATTACAGAATAATAAATAAGAGAAAATAACTATTGAATAGTCTAGTTCAACCATAAAAATTGTATCATGACCATAATTGAAGAATTTAATAGAAATTGATTACCCATTATCCTTGAATGTGGTTATTTAACACATCTCGCATGGTTTCGTTACTACTAAAATAAATGAAGGGTATAAGAGAGATGATAATAAATTATTCCATTACCATAAAAACATTAGATTACATGTAAGTTACTAGAGTTTTCATAATATTTGGATGATGAGTGGTAATTATAATAAATAAAATAAATGAACTTGAAATGAAAATTAATGAAAAGAAAAGAGGAATTTACATATTGATTCAATCTTCATTGAGAGCCTCTAAAGGGAAATGGATTTGGTCTTTTGAGTTATCCAAATAATGTTAGACATGGGGGATGATCGTGGAGATATATTTGGTCCGAATTTAGGGAAGTCAAAAGGCTTTATAGGAGTGAAGAGAAGAGGTAAAGAGGGGTGGAATTTATAGGGGAGGAGAGGAGGGTTTTCATAATATTTAATTCATTAGTTTTTTAATTTATATCAAGATCAGAAATAGGGATGATTCCATTACAAAAAATAGTAATTATTACATGTGAGTTTTATCATTTTGGTATAAATCTGCATAACATCATACATGACTCTATAAATCATGTATTTAGCTTAATTTTCAAATTATCAAATTTTACTATTCATAAAAAAATCAAGTATTTTAGAAAACCACCAAAAAACCACCCTAACATTTTTTCTATGTGTAGAATCCGAAAAATGAACTAAATTTTTGTAAAATATTTCTATAAATATCATTAATTTAATTTTTAATGAAAATCATAATTTTCATGTAAAATATAGATTTTATAACTACAATAGATTTTATAATGATTTCAAAAGTTATATTATGTTTTATAAAATTATCCTAAAATTAGAAGACATAAAATTTCTAATTTATGAACACCTTTTAGGAAAATGTATTTTCATTTAAATTAATTAATTAATCTTAATTAATTATGTATGACTTACAAAAATACCAATACTTTTACTATGGTCATTTATCAATTATATGATACAGAAATTTTATTTATACATTCAATGTTGAGTTTTCTATTCATTTGGATGATTTATTATTCCTAAGGGTCATATTATAATTCATAAGTGTAAGTTACTATTCATTATTGTAGGTTACTATTCACCAAAAATTATGTTTGTTCCATTAGACTCCAAACATCTTTCTTTTTGCAACCGTGTATGTCAGATTTTCGAAATTCAAATCATAGAAGTGACAAAATAATGTTTAAAGGTATCATAGTACATTGTAGTTCATTGTGTTGTGATTTCATGTGATTAGATGAAATGTTTATAAGAAATGGATTTCCATTGATAAAAAATATTGTTGTTAAACTATAGATGTAGAGACCAATACCTAAAACCATCCGATTGGTGTGCCAAAATTTGACCTTCCTAAGACTTGGTCAATTTCATGTTATATCCCTATAATAAATTGGATAAATTTATTTATTATTGTATTAATATTATGAATTTACATAACATTGATATCGTGTGAATGTTTTTCATTCAATCGTCTTGGCTATATTGTGTTAACTAATATGTTAATGACCTTAATTTTAAATGATAAATGAAACCGGTTTGGTTGAATTATGAGGACAATAGGGAATTTTAGTTAATGAAATATAGTTGGATAAAAAATGATTATATTATAAATTGATAATTATTTATTATGATTAAATATTTTTAATGTGTGTTTTTTGCCTTATGAATTCATTCATTTATTTTGTGGTTATGTGAAACTGAAGTGATTGATGCATTAGGGTGGGAAACATTATGAAATTTTTAGTTTCTCAGTATACAACCTTTGATTGATGTTGACAAAAGAGGGGATGGTGCATTTTTATGTACCGTCTGAGGGATAGGTTCATTGGTACTACATGATTGAGGGAAGAGTATAGAATTATGTTGAATTTTTGGGGGAATGATGCATAATCACATGATGCTTTAGTTTGAGATTTTATTATGCACGAGGGTGAGATTCTTGTTAGCTTAAGAGAAGGGTCCATTAGATTATGATACGTTATGAGTTACTCATACTCACTGGAAAAATCTACCACTGAATCAGGTTATCTTTCATGATACAGGAGGTTCTACTCTAAGATATAGATATAATTAGGGTGGTGTAGAAGGTTTGGGTACCCTGGGTTTTAACCCATACCATGGTAAATTAGTGGGTTTTCATTATTCGTGATATTAATTTAAAAAATTAGTACCCTGTTTATCATTATATATCTTTCATTATATTTCTCATATTATAATTTTATAGACATTGAGGTGTTGAAATACTATGTTTTACTCACACCCTATATGGGCTGTTACTTGGTTCCTGAAGAGATTACATGAATTTTGTTTGAACAAAGGAAAAGGACCTTGTAGTTGATTGTTTAATTCTTTATGAGTTGGAGATTATAGGTGAGGATGACGTGTGGTTTGTGACCAGGGTCATAAGAGTCTCTATTTGTGTCTTCTTAGCTTTTTATCTATATTAATTTTATTATGTCATTTAGTTTTATCAACACTTGTTTTTATATTATATTTTTATTATTTGGGTTTATTCAAATCGTCCTTTCTCATCCTGGGGTTTCTGATTATTTATTCATAATTTTTATACTTTTAGTTCTACTCTAATTTTTGTTACGCTTCCTTGAAACTATTTAAAATAGGGTATAGTCTCCCCTCTATATTCTTTAGTCCCTCTCTACTAGTAAGTAGCCACTGGAATACATGTTGGTGCCCCTGATGTCATGTAGCCAATCATCTCTATCACTTGAGGGAGCTCCGAGTTGGGGAGGATATATATAGAGAATTTGAAAATAATTTTTTAATTGAACTTATAATAATAGTAGGATACTAAATATGTTAAATTAAAATTTTGAACTTCTATATTATATCTAACAATGAGAAAATGGGAGTAAACCCAAACCTAACTAAAATTTATCCATAAAGTAATGGGTGGGACCTACATTTCCCTTCAATGGTATAGGTGGCCACATGGATTTTATAATCATACTAAATATCATGGGATTTCAATTTAAAAAATAAATATTATTATAATTTTCAAAATTAAATGTTATAATTTCAAATGGAATTTTTTATTTTATTTTAAAGTCTTCAATTTTTTAAATTTTTGTCATTAATATTTGATGTATTCTCAAATAATTTTTCAAAAAAAAATCATTTTTATGAGAAATATTGTTTGAAAGCCCATTTTATATTTAAAAGGGTTATTTTTAATTTTTTTTATAAATATCGATTTATTTATATTCAAGGAAATATTTTTGATGAGTGTTTAAGAATTTCAAAAGGGGTTTTCCTATTTCATTATAAAATGCATAATAATATTTTTTACTTACTCCATGTTTTAAAATGATTTTGACAAGGATGTTTATGAGAATGATATATAATGCATTAGGGTCGTTATTATATTTTCTAGAAAGACTTAAATTTCTAGTCCTTTTGAAACTATTCTAGTAGTGATGATAATAGTTTACCCATTTAAAATGATAATGATTTGGAGCTATAATAAAATTTCTAATTCTCATAAACTATTTACATTTAAATAGTTGTATAATATTGATACTCAATATTAGTAAATTATGTTAATTTTATTTTTTATAGGTATCCATGTAACACCCCATGTTTCCTTGGTATGGTTCTCTTTGAATAATACAGTAGCATGTGTTGTATGAAACATCATGTTTTAAGAAGGTTATATAAATTTTATTTAAATATATTTTTAGGAAATTATAAATTGTGATTGAAATATAATATTTATTAATGTATTTGAAAAATAGATATAATGATAATTATAAGTTAAAAATTATGATTAAAATATATTAGTAATGGAATATATTAAATCATTGTTTGAATGCATATTTAAAATATTGAAACTCTATTATTAATAATGAATTATGTTTAATGAAAGAAATAGATATGTTATAAGAATCATATAAAATAAAAATAAAATAAAACTTTTAAATAATTTTTTGAATAGAATTATATTAATTGATTGTTATATAATAGATCTATAAATACTAAAATTATAATTACATCAAAGGTATTCAATGTTTATTTAGAAAAGTAATTTTATAAAAAGGAAAAAATAGAGCCACACATCCCACTCGTAAAAGAGATCATGTCAGCCACAAGGTGGACCACCAATCATCAACCTAGAATATGGCCGATGTCATAGGTGATGTAATTTCTATACATAGGATATCATGGGAGAGAGAGCACAGGGGTATATGGGGGGTGGTTAAGCTCAACCATGTGGGGTGGCAGTGGATGACGAAGGGGGCTGTCATATCCCCTTCGATTTCAATAATGGTTGAATATATAATGAAAAATGGTGTGGATTGAAAATAAAATGTAGTATCAATTTATATAAGTAATATTCCTAGATTAAAAATAACATGCATGCAAATTTGTTTAAAATAATAACTATCATTGTCTTCCACCTCAACACGAATACATAAAACTATATATAACTGTTGATTTTATTATATTCAACTTCCAAAATGGTATATAAATTTTATTGATGGAGTAAACACACACACACGTGTGAATGAACACGCAAACACACATACTATAACACCCGATATTTTTATGAGTAATATTTTTTTTATATCATCAAAGGAATCTTTCACTACATACTAGCTTGGCTTACTTTACACACAATCGCGACCTTCCTCGATAGCTTGCGTCGTACGCAATACCGAGTTTCACTAAACAACGATATGCTATTAAAATATTATTAAAACTAGCCGTTATGAATAGTAATAACCACTTTTTGAAATTTTATAAATTTTATTTTTTAAAATGGACTTCATTTTTGGATTCGGAATACCAAAATTAGCCTAGGGTGAAATTTTGGTATTTTTCTAAAAACTTTCAATTTTTGATGAATAGTGAAACCACTAAGTGGTAGGTTAAAAACTGAATTTTGCATAAAACATAATTTTACCGCTTCTGTGAATGGAATTTCGAAAATCCGACTGACATGGTTGATATCAGTAAGTAAAATGTGGTTCAATGAGATAAAAATAATTTTTTGGTGAATAGTAACTTTTTACTTTTTTTACCGCGGTTAATAGTAAATAGGGTAACTAAGGGTAAATATGATATTACTATTACCCTAACACATGTCCTAATTATATTGGATAAGTGTAATTCGACCAAAAACAACCTTATGAATAAAATATGACCATTTAGGCCCACTTGGGTTTGATTAGGACATTTATTATTAATTTATTTAAAGAAGGGTTAAAATAGTTAAAATCAAAGTTTAATAAGTAAATCATTTTTAATATGGGGTTATACATAAGATAAATTCGACTATAAATATTCATTAGAAAGCTAAAAAGATTTCCTATATAATGGTATTTTATTTATAATTTTTAGACATTAAATAATTTAATTTATTTATGACACAATTATGATGCAGTAATTATCTTATTTATGAAATATTGACATAATTGATGTTATAAACACCAAAATAAATGTAATTTGAGACTTTTTATGAATTACAAAACTTTTCTAGGTTACTATGATATATTATTGTTGATTTAAGCAACTTGGTTCGATCATATAATTCTGTTATGACTTTCACAAAAATCATATATCAAATAGTGTCAAAATTGACACAAAATAGTTTTTAAATAAAATATTATATTATTAATTGTTATTTTATTCCTAAAAATCTATGGATCGGCCAAATGACTTAGATAAGGATATATATATTAATAATAAACAATTTGGGGTTCGTTTGGCATGTTATAGTAAGTGTATTAACCATATAGTGAAAGAAAACAAAAAGACATGGTAAAAGTTAAATTATTTAACTTAGAGTTAAATCTAATTGATAAGGTTAAAATAATACCCTAAACTTCTCTAAATCCTATTGGTTGATAGGATTTCGACCCTTCCCCACTTTAGCTTCTAAATAAGACCCTTTGGAACCATTATAAACCGATTTTGACTTTAATATAACATAATATTTTGAGATATTCCTAAGGTGCCCCTCTCCTCCCTTATAAAAGGGCACCTCCTCCCCCCTCCTTCTCACACCAATTTGAGCACTCAAGCTCGGCCAACCCCTGCCATTTTATCCTCTCCACTTCCCTAGAATAATACTAGAGGTCCTGGTCTTCTTAAAAGACCAATATTAGTTCCCTAAGTGGAGGATTCAAAGAAGCGTTCCAAAGAAGAGGTAATATCCATTACCGATCTTTTCAATTTCTTTCTTCTTCAACTTCTTCTACTTTAGTTGTTTCATGATAAAGTAATAACATAAGTATTACTTACATACTGATATGTTATTATAAATATGAAACAACCCTAATTCACCTTCTATCCATCCTACGGAAAAATGAAATCACCGCGCGTGCGTACGTACGGAATACCGTCTCCACGCCGTGGTGTAATCTATTTTCCACCATCACTTTACAAGGATGGGTATAATGGTGTAATTAGTTACTATTTATGATTATTATAAAGTAATATTGATACTGAAATAATATATATATATACTCCAATACAATTCCACGATCATAGGAACGATATCATCACTCGTGCGTACGTACGGAATACCGTCTCCACGATGTGAAGCGAATCGTTCTACATGATCATAATTACATAATAATTATATAAATGAATTGAATGAATAAATATGATATATGTTACACTAATAACATTCTTGATATAAGGTATCTATAACATTAAAATAAGAATAAGAATTTATTCGGCAAAACACGCATAAGAACAAAAGGCAATAAAGACCCGAGTAACAAGTAACAATGAAATATTACTAACAAGAAGCTAAGAATATGACCATATATGATATCATATCAATATGTATGATTCTGTAATAAGTCAATAACATTATTTAAACCATTATACAGGATCTTTGGACACGTACAAAGCAAATCGGACCTAAGGTAAGGGAAAATACCACAATCTCATTTTAATCCGAGATTGTTTATTCGTAAGTATTTACTGGGGCGTATTTTATCATCCACATCCATGTTCCCTCAATATGTAATATTGTTTCCATCCACTTACAATAGTTTAAATCCAATTTTACCCTTCGGTGAGTTTTTAGTAAAGAATATGAAAGGAATCTTTTGTCGTTTTTTTCGTACGAGGTACTTTTTGACTTTTCCGACAAAGGTACGAAGAATGTTTTTTTTAACTTTAACGGAATGCATGGATTTTTAAAACATTATTTCCAAGAAGATTCCTTTACAGGTTTTCAAGTTTATTTTTAATCAACTTCTTTTATTTTAATGTCGTATGACATGTTATGAAAGGAAAAATGTTTTTTGAAGAAGAAAGGATATTTTCATCAAGAATGGAGTTCAAGTGTTTTATCAAAATTATTTTCCATCTAAGATAATAAAGGGTTCTATTTTTATCCCTATTATTACATTGATTTGATCATGTTTTGATTGAATTAATTTTATGAATTCCTTTATCTTGTATGAATTATTTTTTAATGTCATGATGTTTAAGATTCCAATTTGTATTACATGGGTTATGCAATGATGTATGATTTATGATTATGTGGCACACATAAGAAAGGATTCATTATAATATGGCTGGGATCTATATCTCCCTCCAATGCATTGGGTAAAGATTTTATATCTCATGAGATAGACATGGCTAGAACGGAAGGTTATTTCGGTTCAGTGATACAGGACTGAAACGAGGAGTGAACTCGGTTCAGAAAGGGACTTTGTCCACTAAGATAGTCTTGGAAATGAGTCATGACTAACAAGAAATGTTTTTACATGATTATGTGTGCATGCCACAAAGTTTCAAGTTTCATGTTATGATTATGGGGATCTCATTTTCACTTCTATGATTTATTCCATGTTATGATATTATGATCTCTTTTGCAGGTTATGATTTTCAAAAAGATATGATATGATTTTTATTTCCTTTATTTGCCCTTGCTAAGCATTTGAGCTCACCCTTTTATGTTTTCTTTTCCCCAGGTCAGGAAGATGGATATTAAGTAGAATATGCTAAAAGGGACCCTAGATATGATGAAATAAATGGGAGACACTGTAGAAGATTTATGAACCAGTTGTTTATGTTTCCCAGTTTCTAAAGACACTATACCTATACGGTCCTTTGTGGTTTTGTCATATGTTGTAATAAGTGTGCTTCAATTTTGAAGTATTGACAATGTATGTAAAGTATGGGTCGTTATAGTTGGTATCAGAGGAAAGGTATAGTCAACCTTTGGAAACTAGGATGTGAATGCCTTAGTAAGAACCCTAAGGATAAGTCTAATCATAGAACACAATCTTAGTGTTTTAGAAATGGCCATGAATACCCTAGGATAAAACCTTAAGTGTGAAATTTCATCCTTGATTATGTGGTTTTCCTATTATAATTAGTGTTTCTCACACTATTCTTCTTGGTTTTAGTCAATGGCTGGAACCCGAAGGAACCGTGTTAATGCGGAATGCGATGGGCAATGCAATGATTGTCCCCCTGAGCAACCAATCGATATGGGAGATGGAATTAAAAATCTTGTAGCCATGCTCACACAACTTTCTCAAGCTATGAATCATGCAGGACTTCCAAACGAGCAAAGGAAGGAGCAACATTCTGTTGAATCCTTCATGAGGCAGCGTCCACCTTCTTTCAGTGGGTCTACTGATCCATTAGTTGCTGAACAATGGATTAGTACTACTGAAAAGATATTTTCAGTTCTTCAATGTTCTGAACATGATAAAGTCATCCTAGCAGTGTATCGTTTGGAAGGAGATGCTGATCAATGGTGGAATCTTACTAAGAATACGAGGAAAAGGGATGAAATTGAGTCTATGGAATGGGATGAGTTCAAGAACTTATTTTTCAATAAGTACTTCCCTCGTATTCTCCGAACAAAGATGGAGAAAGAGTTTCTTGAACTGAAGTAAAGGGATGATGAATCTGTTAGTACCTATGAAGCAAATTTTACAAGACTTGCAAGGTACGCTTCTGGTATTATTATCCAACCTGAGAGTAAGATCGATCGATTCTTTAGTGGCTTAAAACCAAGTCTTTGAAGGGAGTTAGCCATAAGGGACTTCAATAGCTACGAGGAAATCATTCGATGTGCTCTCAAAGTCGAGATGGAGATTGGAGTAACCCATCAGTCACATGGGTTTGATAAGAAGAGAAAGATGGAATTCAAAGGAAAATCTAAATAGCACACTGAAAAGAAGATGAACTTTCCCTTATGATCAATGTGTGGAAAGAAACATGGAGGGAGTTGCCTTAAAGGGACAAGTAAATGTTTCAAATGTGGAAAGGAAGGTCATCGGGCATTTGAATGCCGCGATAATGGGAAGAAGATGTCTAATGATGCAAACAAAGGAAGGGATACACAGAATGAACCTACTACACTTCAATGTTTCAAGTGCAAGGAGATGGGGCATTATGCCAATCAATGCCCAAATCCAAGGGTTGATGATGATGGTCGACGTCAACAAAATCTTAAGGCTAAAGACAAAGGAAAGTCACATGCAATTTTTATCAGCGATGTGGAGTACGATAACGAAGTGGTGAAAGGTACACTTACCATCCACTCTAAAGTAGAAAATGTTTTATTTGATTCTGGATCCACCCACTCTTTTATTTCTGAAAAATTTTCTAAGGGTATTACCGTACTACCTCAACAATTAGATGTTGAGTTAGCTGTGACAACACCTAATGGCACAACAGTCGCATCAAAAGTTTATAATTCTTCTCCGATCGAAGTTTGTGGGAAAGTGCTTCCTGCAAATCTTGTGATCCTTCCTTTAGTGGAATTTGATGTGATTCTTGGCTTAGATTGGCTTTCTCTACATGGAGCTCATATCAATTTCCAAATAAGGGAAGTCACATTTCATATTCCAGATCAATCTACGATCGTCTATCAATGCAAGGATGAACATAACATTCCAGTGGAAATTTCTTCCATCTTATGGGTATTGATTCAACTAAATGAAGGTTATTTATCTCAAATGGTTGGTGAGAAACTCACGATTAAGAATATGCCCATTGTACGGGAGTTTGATGATGTATTTACGGAGGAATTACCGGGTCTTCCACCAAATCGTGAAGTTGAGTTTTCAATAGAACTCGTACCGGGTGCTTTGCCAATTTCAAAGACACCTTATAGAATGGCCCCAATTGAGTTGTAGGAATTGAAGAAGAAACTCCAAGAGAATCATGATAAGGGATTCATACGCCCTAGTGTATCACCTTGGGGAGAACCTGTTCTATTTGTTAAGAAGAAAGATGGATCAATGAGACTCTGCATTGATTATCGAGAACTTAACAAGATCACTATCAAGAACAAATATCCTCTTCCACGCATTGATGACTTATTTGACCAACTACGCGGAGCTCAATACTTTTCCAAGATTGATCTTCATTCATGGTATCATCAATTAAGGGTCAAAAGGGAGGATATACCAAAGATGGCTTTTCGTACAAGGTATGGACACTATGAATTTATAGTGATGCCATTTGGTCTTACTAATGCCCCTGCTATCTTCATGGATCTAATGAATAGAGTCTTTAGAGACTATCTTGATCAATTTGTGGTAGTCTTTATAGAAGATATTCTTGTCTATTCAAAGAGAAAGGAAGAGCATGAAGATCACTTGAGAATTATATTGAAGACCCTGAGAAAGGAGAAGCTTTATGCCAAATTTACCAAGTGTGAATTTTGGCTTCAAAAAGTTGCATTTTTGGGTCACATAATCTCAAAAGAGGGGATATCTGTGGATCCATCAAAAACAGAGGTTATCGAAGATGGTCGAGACCAACAACAGTAACTGAGATCCGAAGTTTTCTTGGTTTGGCTGGATATTATCGACGTTTTGTAAAGGATTTTTCACGATTATCTAATCCACTCACCAAGTTGACTCGGAAAGGAGTTATGTTTGTCTGGACGGAAGAATGTGAAGAGAATTTCATGGAGTTGAAAAGAAGGTTATCCAGTACACCTGTGCTCACACTGCCTTGTAGTGGAGAAAGGTTTGTGATCTACAGTGATGCATCCAAGAAGGGATTGGGGTGTGTTCTTATGCAAAATGATATGGTGATAGCTTATGCCTCACGACAGTTGAAAATCCATGAGCAAAATTACCCAACTCATGATTTGGAGTTGGCTGTGGTAATCTTTGCATTAAAGATTTGGAGGCATTACCTTTATGGTGAAAGGTGAGATATTTATACAGATCATAAAAGTTTAAAGTATATTTTCACACAAAAGGAGTTGAATATGCGTCAAAGAAGATGGTTGGAGCTGATTAAGGATTACAACTGCTCAATCCATTACCACCCTGGGAAAGAAAACAAGGTGGCAGATGCATTAAGTCGACAAGACCATGCTAGTTTATCCATGACGAGGGTCACAAAGGATCTAATATTTATGGATTTACAAAGGATGGATCTTGGAATTATAAGGGAAGGGGAAAAATCTTATCTTTCTCAAATGAATATTCAACCATCTATACATGTGAAGATTAAAGAGGCACAGAAAGAAGATGTCGAGTTAAAAAAGAAGGTGAGAAATGTTCCTGAATTCAACCTTGATTGTGATGGGATAATAAAGTTCAGGAATCGGGTTTGTGTTCCTCCCATCCCTGAATTAAAGAAGGAGCTGCTGGATGAGGCTCATAGTTCTTCATTCTCTATTTATCCTGGAAGCATGAAGATGTATAGGGACCTGAAAGAGTACTTCTTGTGGGATGGCATGAAAAGAGATGTTGCTGAATATGTCTCTCGATGCTTGGTTTGTCAACAAGTTAAAGCTGAGAGACAGAAGTCTAAGGGGATGTTACAACCATTACCCATACCCGAATGGAAATGGGAAAACATCACTATGGACTTTGTCACAGGACTTCCTAAAACATCCAAAGGCAATAATGCTATTTGGGTCATAGTTGATCATCTTACAAAGTCTGCACACTTCATTACTATTAGAGAGGATTTCTCTCTAGATCAGCTTTAAAGGATATATGTAAAGGAAGTTGTAAGATTGCATGGAGTACCACTTTATATTATATCTGATCGGGATCCGAGATTTACCTCGAACTTCTGGCGAAGTCTTCAGCATACTCTGGATACAGAGTTGAGTTTCAGCACTGCTTATCATCCCCAGACAGATGGTCAGTCTGAGAGAACAATTCAAACCCTAGTAGATATGTTGAGAGCTTGCTCTATAGATTTCAAAGGAGGTTGGGATCAACACCTACCTTTGGTGGAATTTTCTTATAATAATAGCTTTCACTCCAGTATTCAGATGGCTCCTTATGAAGCTCTCTATGGAAAGAAATGCAGGACTCCAACTTGCGGGGATGAAGTTGGGGAAAGAAAGCTGTTAGGACCTGATCTCGTTGATGAAATGGCAGAAAAGGTTAGATCTATTCAACAACACATAAGAGTAGCTCAGAGTCGACAGAAAAGTTATGCTGACAACCGAAGAAAAGACCTAGAGTTTGAAGTGGGTGATAATGTGTTCTTATGAATATCTCCCTGGAAGAGGGTTATGAGATTTGGAAAGAAGGGGAAGTTGAGCCCTAGATATATCGGTCCTTTCGAAATACTGGATCGTGTTGGGAAGGTAGCTTACCGATTGGCGCTTGCACCGAATCTCTCTCAAGTTCACGATGTGTTCCATGTATCTCTCCTGAGAAAGTACATACTTGATCCTTCACATGTACTCAGCTCAGAAGTTGTACCGTTGGAGCAAGATCTTTCTTATGAAGAACAGCCGATAGAGATTCTGGATCTTAGCGAAAAAGTCCTACGAAACAAGACCACTCGATTGGTGAAAGTTTTATGGAGGAACAACCAACTTGAAGAAGCTACATGGGAGCTTGAGGATATGATGAGGGAGAAGTATCCTCATCTATTTGTTACAAAGTGACGAATTTCGAGGGAGAAATTCTTTTTAAGGGGGGTAGAATGTAACACCCGAGATTTTTATGAGTAATATTTTTTTTATATATCATCAAAGGAATCTTTCACTATATACTAGCTTGGCTTACTTTACTCGCAATCGCGACCTTCCTCGATAGCTTGCGTCGTACACAATACCGAGTTTCACTAAACAACGATATTCTATTAAAATATTATTAAAACTAGCCGTTATGAATAGTAATAACCACTTTTTGAAATTTTATAAATTTTATTTTTTAAAATGGGCTTCATTTTTGGATTCGGAATACCGAAATTAGCCTAGGGGGAAATTTTGGTATTTTTTTGAAAACTTTCAATTTTTGATGAATAGTGAAACCACTAAGTGGTAGGTTAAAAACTGAATTTTGCATAAAAGTTAATTTTACCGCTTCTGTGAATGGAATATCAAAAATCCGACAGACACGGTTGATATCAGTAAGTAAAATGTGGTTCAATGAGATAAAAATAATTTTTTGGTGAATAGTAACTTTTTACTTTTTTTACCGCGGTTAATAGTAAATAGGGTAACTAAGGGTAAATATGATAGTACTATTACCCTAACACATGTCCTAATTCTATTGGATAAGTGTAATTCGACCAAAAACAACCTTATGAATAAAATATGACCATTTAGGCCCACTTGGGATAGATTAGGACATTTATTATTAATTTATTTAAAGAAGGGTTAAAATAGTTAAAATCAAAGTTTAATAAGTAAATAATTTTTAATATGGAGTTATACATAAGATAAATTCGACTATAAATATTCATTAGAAATCTAAAAAGATTTCATACATAATGGTATTTTATTTATAATTTTTAGACATTAAATAATTTAATTTATTTATGACCCAATTATGATGCAATAATTATCTTATTTATGAAATATTGACATAATTGATATTATAAACACCAAAATAAATGTAATTTGAGACTTTTATGAATTAAACAAATTTTCTAGGTAACTATGATATATTAGTGTTGATTTAATCAACTTGGTTCGAACATATAATTCTGTTATGACTTTCACAAAAATCATATATCAAATAGTGTCAAAATTGACACAAAATAGTTTTTAAATCAAATATTATATTATTAATTGTTATTTTATTCCTAAAAATCTATGGTTCATCCAAATGACTTAGATAAGGATATATATATTAATAATAAACAATTTGGGGTTCGTTTGGCATGTTATAGTAAGTGTATTAACCATATAGTGAAAGAAAACAAAAAGACATGGTAAAAGTTAAATTATTTAACTTAGAGTTAAATCTAATTGATAAGGTTAAAATAATACCCTAAACTTTCCTAAATCCTATTGGTTGATAGGATTTCTACCCTTCCCCACTTTAGCTTCGAAATAAGACCCTTTGGAACTATTATAAACCGATTTTGACTTTAATATAAAATAATATTTTGAGATATTCCTAAGGTGCCCCTCTCCTCCCTTATAAAAGGGCACCTCCTCCCCCCTCCTCCTCACACCAATTTGAGCACTCAAGCTCGGCCAACCCCTGAAATTTTCTCCTCTCCACTTCCCTAGAATAATCCTAGAGGTCCTGGTCTTCTTCAAAGGCCAATATTAGTTCCCTAAGTGGAGGATTCAAAGAAGCGTTCCAAAGAAGAGGTAATATCCATTACCGATCTTTTCAATTTCTTTCTTCTTCAACTTCTTCTTCTTTAGTTGTTTCATGATAAAGTAATAACATCCGTATTACTTACATACTGATATGTTATTATAAATATGAAACAACCCTAATTCACCTTCTATCCATCCTACGGAAAAATGAAATCACCGCGCGTGCGTACGTACGGAATACCGTCTCCACGCCGTGGTGTAATCTATTTTCCACCATCACTTTACAAGGATGGGTATAATGGTGTAATGAGTAACTATTTATGATTATTATAAAGTAATATTGATACTGAAATAATATATATATATACTCCAATACGATTCCACGATCATAGGAACGATATCATCACTCGTGCGTACGTACGGAATACCGTCTCCACGATGTGAAGCGACTCGTTCTACATGATCATCATTACATAATAATTATATAAATGAATTTAATGAATAAATATGATATATGTTACACTAATACCATTCTGGATATAAGGTATCTATAACCTTAAAAGAAGAATAAGAATTTATTCGGCAAAACACGCATAAGAACAAAAGGCAATAAAGACCCGAGTAACAAGTAACAATGAAATATTACTAACAAGAAGCTAAGAATATGACCATATATGACATGATATCAATATGTATGATTTTTGAATAAGTCAATAACATTATTTAAACCATTATACAGGAGCTTTGGACACGTACAAAGCAAATCAGACCTAAGGTAAGGGAAAATACCACAATCTCATTTTTATCCGAGATTGTTTATTCGTAAGTATTTAATGGGGTGTATTTTATCATCCACATCCATGTTCCCTCAATATGTAATATTATTTCCATCCACTTACAATATTTTAAATCCTATTTTACCCTTCGGTGAGTTTTTAGTAAAGAATATGAAAGGAATCTTTTGTCGTTTTTTTCGTACGAGGTACTTTTTGACTTTTCCGACAAAGGTACGAAGAATGTTTTTTTAACTTATACGGCATGTATGGATTTTTAAAACATTATTTCCAAGAAGATTCCCTTACAAGTTTTCAAGTTTATTTTTAATCAACTTCTTTTATTTTAAAGTCGTATGACATGTTATGTAAGGAAAAATGTTTTTTGAAGAAGAAAGGATATTTTCCTCAAGAATGGAGTTCAAGTGTTTTATCAAAATTATTTTCCATCTAAGATAATAAAGGGTTCTGTTTTTATCCCTATTATTACATTGATTTGATCATGTTGTGATTGAATTATTTTTATGAATTCCTTTATCTTGTATGAATTGTTTTATTATGTCATGATGTTTAAGATTCCAATTTGTATTACATGGGTTATGCAATGATGTATGATTTATTATTATGTGGAACACATAAGAAAGGATTCATTATAATATGGGTGGGACCTATATCTCCCTCCAATTCATTGGGTAAAGATTTTATATCTCATGAGATAGACATGGCTAGAACGGAAGGTTATTTCGGTTCAGTGATACATGACTGAAACGAGGAGTGAACTCGGTTCAGAAAGGGACTTTGTCCACTAAGATAGTCTTGGCAATGAGTCATGACTAACAAGAAATGTTTTTCCATGATTATGTGTGCATGCCACAAAGTTTCAAGTTTCATGTTATGATTATGGGGATCTCATTTTCACTTCTATGATTTATTCCATGTTAAGATATTATGATCTCTTTTGCAGGTTATGATTTTCAAAAAGATATGATATGATTTTTATTTCCTTTATTTTCCCTTGCTGAGCATTTGAGCTCACCCTTTTATGTTTTCTTTTCCCCAGGTTAGGAAGATGGATATTAAGTATAATATGCTAAAAGGGACCCTAGATATGATGAAATAAATGGGAGACGCTGTAGAAGATTTATGAACCAGTTGTTTATGTTTCCCAGTTTCTAAAGACACTATACCTATACGGTCCTTTTTGGTTTTGTCATATGTTGTAATAAGTGTGCTTCAATTTTGAAGTATAAACAATGTATGTAAAGTATGGGTCGTTATACATACATTCATATTTATAATTCTGTAATGAAGGAAAAACACAATGCAACGACTACCGTCTTCTTATCCACTCACAAATGAATTGGATTATCAATAGGTTGTATAAATGTATATAAGCATATTAATATATACACCACAAAAATATTATCATAGAATTATAGGTTTTGTGAAATAAAAATCCAACTATTTCCATTTCTATGAGATGATGGTGTATCTGTTTCCTTCAGAAATAAGACAATAATAATAAATGGTTTGCTCCATGTAAATGACTATTGATGTGGGGAAACAATGCAACTAATGTATTGGGGGAAATAAAAATTTTATCATATGCTATAAGGTGTCACTATCTTCTACCTTCAATGGAATCTTATCTTTTTCATTACCATATTACAAATATATGTGAAATTTATTCATTGGATCTACACACTACAAATATATACAAAAATATTGATTCTTGGTTTCAAACTACTCTATAACCATGGCGGATGAAGCCCTTACTATTTAAGATTCACTGAAAATATATTCCTTGAAAACATAGTATAGTTTAAAATAAAAAATATTTAGTAACAATAAATACTAGAGGGTTCAGTTAGCATCAGATGGCATTATGCAAGGGTGCCTTTTTTGAAAATTTATATTTTAAAACATTTTGTAAATTAATATAATTTAAGAAAAAAATTTACTCATCCTACTAAATTCAGAATAATACTTCCTCCTATGTAATTTCTTTCAATACTAGCATTTTAAGAGTGTTTAAAACAATCTTTTTATGTTATAAATGATTTATTCCAAAATATGACATTCTCTGTGTTTTTATTAAATCTTGTTTTTCCAAAAAAGTACTTATTTTCAACATCATTATTCAAAATTATAATAAATATTCTAAAATATTCCATACCAGGTAACTAGATTAGATGAATATTCATAAACTGGATAAAACATATTAAAAATAATACTCTTCATGTTTCAATTCAATGTTTTACAAGGAAAAGTTTTACATGAATTTTCAATTTCATCAAATAAACAAATTTATTCTACTTTATTTAAGTGTATATTTGTTGATTTTTTTGAGTTCATATCAATATATAATTAATTTACTTATTTCCACAATGGATTTTATTTTTACAATTGTATAAGGAATCTAAAAATAAATTTATTTATGAAATTCATGAGATAGGAAAGATACTTAAAATATTTTATGAAAATTTGAAACTTGTATGTTGTATATAAAAATGATGGATGGAGACTGAACCCAAAAATCAGGGTACTTTTTCCATAATGTGATAGGAATTCCCTATATTGAAATTCACTATTCTAGGTGGCCATAAATATTTCTGATTTTGTTGAATATCATTATATTTCATTTTCACAATTAAATTTTAGTATATTTATAAAAAGAAATGTTTATTATTTTAAAATATGGTTTTTGATTTTATTAGTTTTTTTTAAGGACTCAATTTGTATGAAATATGTCTATAATAGCTTAATAATTTCCCAGAAAGGTTTCGAATGTATCATTTTTATAATTGTTTATGAAAATCCATATAGTTTTAATATGGAATTTTTAAAATATATTATCAATCTGAAAATATTTTGTATGAAAACTCTTTTGATGAAGTTTCATTAATTTCAAAATGGGGTTTATTGTAGTTGGGGTATGGCTTAGTGGTAAGAAACCTGTAATTATACATGATAAATGGAGGTTCAAAACCCATTGGGCGTTGGTAGTATAGCATCAGCTACACAGTATAAATGACGGGCACTGTAGTTACGGAAGGGCATTGTAGCAGCGGCGAGTACTTTAGCAGTACTATTTACAGAATGGGCCTTGGGACAAAAATTTGGGCCTACGGGCCATGTAATAGGATAAATGCCCACTGGGCCTTCGGGCTATGTAATGGATCTCCCTCTACCCATTCAAAGAGGTCTTTACTTTGCTTTAATAATAAATGAGGTTTCGGCCCCAAACTATAAAAAATGGGTTTGTTATTTAATTTTAAAACCCAGAATTTCATTTTGATCTCACCTACTGTTATTATATAGTTTCCACATGGATGTTGGATGATTTTTTGCTATTATAGAGTCATGTAAAAATAAGTTTTTCTATCAAGAGTGAATATGGATTATTATTTTAAATATATTTAATAATGTGTAAAATAAATTACCCATTCAGAATGGGTTTGATTTGTAGTTATAAAGAAATACCTTATACAAAGATATAGAAAAAAAATCTTATAAATATTATAAGTAAATATTAATAATTGAATTTTTAAAATTTATTTTTATATGAAGGTCACTTATTTGATATCAAAGATGAAATATTATAAAAATAGTAAGTTTTATTTCACCCAAAAAACATATATTGAATGTTTGTAGGTTCCAAATAGTTTAAAAATGAAATTTAAATAAAATAGATAATTAACAATGAAAAAATTAGATTTATATCGGTCACCCATGCCAGGATATGTAAAAGGAGAATGTATTAATGATTTTTTGATATAACAAATAACCATTAATCTACTGGATTGTGATTATAATTAATAGGACATGTTCACTAGTGATAGAAGTTCTATGGTCTCTTCCTCTCATACAATCACTTCTTCTCTAAAGGGATTCAAAAATGGAAATGTTCATACAAGCCTTAACTCATACAATAAAATTTTAATATTTAATTCAAAACAGAGGAATTTTCATTACATAAAAAAACAATCTATGCTAGAATCATTTATTTATACTAGTTTTGGAAATATAGATACATAAAATATGGGTTCATAAGTGAACTAAATCTTCTCCCACTATGTTTTTTTAACTATAAACCTTCATGGATATAACATTCGTAATACATTTAGTCATAACCCATGTAATGAAATAGATTAAATGGTGAGTTTAGATGTCTAGTAATTGTAATCAAGGTATATATCGACATATCCTGAGAATAATGGTATGATAACATGAGAATAATATTTTAAAACCATAAACTATATATCATAGTTAATAAAATTAATTCAAGAGATAATTCTAAGTAATTCAAATAACAATTCATTTTTTGGAAATCCAATTTATGTTAAGTGGGAATTTTATATAAACATTAAAATCATTAAGTCAAATTGTTTCCGACGCTTTTTCTGGGGCGCGCGTGTCCATCTCGTTGGAGGATGAAACGCGTGGTTTTGTTGCCCCACATTGATTCTTTCCAAAGGTGGGCGACATCCATCACTTTTTCAGGGACGTTTTCTCCTTGATCGAAACATAACGATGGGATTTCGGTTCTTCTTTCCATGGATTCCTCCTCATATCTCGTCACCTAGTCTGGATCTCCATTATAGATTTAATATGTCGTTCGTGAAACTATTCCCACTGTCATATCTTCATGGAAACTATTTATTTACACTACTTCTGTCGGGACATTCTAATGGGGTCTGGTCAGGGCATCATCCTTCAGTCAGGGGGTTAGTCATTTTGGGCATCACTGGCGTGTCTAGGCACTAGGACACTGGAACGTCTGTCTTCTGTACCTTATTATAGGGCTTCTCGAGGACACAGAAGCCTGAGAAATTCCACATCGAATGCGAGGAATCATATTCCATGGGCATATATATGAGGTTTTCCTTAGCTTCCCATGTTTAACACAAGGTATGTCACAAGTTTAATGTCTAGTGGATATATATTTTCCTGATCAGAACACTGACTAGAGTGGATCAGATGGGTTCAACCCCTGGATGGAACACCATTATTAGAGCCAACATTTGGTTGGATTCTTGAATGCTGTTAAAAGGAATGGAGAATGGTGTGGCATGATCCCACTAGGATGTGGCAGCTCAGGTAAGAATCATGATGGACGATGGGAGGTTCTATGAAGTGAATGGTGAATGGGATGGAACCGTCATGTGGATGATGATGGTTTTGCTATTGAGCCTTGAATAGGATTCCTATGTACCCTCATGGAAGGGAATCAAAGTCAACGTAGTTCATCTGATGATGTCTTACAACCGATTGAGGATTTTAACGGCTTACCACTGGATGGGGTCGCAACGTCTTATCGTTGGATAAGAGTATCAATGGATTACCGCTGGATAGGTTCACAATGTCTTACCGATGGATGGGGTTGAACCAACGTGAAGATGGTCGGGATGACCAGTGGATGGTGGGATTGAACCTTAGGGAGGATTCAACATACCCTGCCTTCGCAAGGATCAAAGACCACGTAGTTTAGGGGTGTCGGTGAACCGACATGAAGAAGGACATGGGGTCCAATGGTTGTTGTCCTAGAACCTCAGGGAGGATTCCTACGTACCTTCCATTGGCATGGATCAATGACCTCATAGTTCAAGATGGGTTTTTGTGTGGAACGACTTACCACTGACTAGGGAAGCGACAACTTACTGCTGATTGGGTTCCACAGTTTAACGTCATACAGGACGGGGGTGAACCGACGTGATGGTGGTCGGAGCGACAGAGTTTTGGGATTGAACTTCATGGAGGCTTCCTACATACCCTTCCTTGGTAAGGATCAAAGTCCATGTAATTCAGAAGGGGGAATTTTGGGATTACACTATGAGGCAGCCCAAATTTTTGGTGAACGGACCTGAAGACGGTTAGAACGACTGGGGTTGGTGGGCTTGAACCTCATGGAGGCTACCTACGTACCTTGCCATATAAAGGATCAAATAGCTCGTAGTTCATGTTTGGGGGTGGGCTTACATTCTTGGCTTCCCAATGTGTTGGTGAACCAACGTGAAGGGGGTAAGAGCGACCAATGTGTTGTGGGCTAGAACCTCATGGAGGTTTCCTACGTACCTTGCCTTACCAAGGATCAAAGACCTTATAGTTCATGATTGGGGGTGGGGATTACACTCTAGGCTGCCCAAGATGTATGTCATGGTTGGTGCTTTCTATAAGACCTTGTGATTCATGATCGATGTGAGAAACAAGGGGCAGTAGAGACCTGACGATCTCATCATGAAATGTGTGTCCATGGGAAGTGGAGTGGGGCTTTCACATGATCGAAATCCAAAGAGGAAACATGGGATTATGTGTATTTAGAAGCCCGAAAAGGTTGGTACATACTCCAGGATGGAGGCCCGGTGGTGAAAAATCCCAGATGAAGAGGGATTCGACACAGAAGAGAGGAAGAGCTATGTTCCCCATCACGCCCTTTGCTGGGCTAGGGCACCAGAAAAGAAAGGAGGAGTAGCAACGATACCTCCAGCAAGATAGGTTAGGGGCTTACACCAAGGTGGTCTCCCTTTCCCTACGTAGGATAGGTGGGGGGAAGTCACAGTTCAACATCATGTGGTGAGGATGATGATGCTAGGCAGTTTAATATCCTACATCTCAGGATGAGGGAGGGTTCACTCTGCACCGCTAGGACTTACATAACCGGTACGCTCTGCACCTTGGTGAAGGGAATGAACCGGCCATGCCATGGCTAGGTGGTGTCATGGAGCGAACGATTAGGGGGTCCATGATAGCATGGATATGTGAAGAATCAATAGATGTTAGAGTACCTATGAGAAGATGTATTGGGTGAAGCAAAACAATGGGCAGTGTCATCAATGGGACCTCGAAGTTACTTCGCACGAACCTAGAGGGTCAAACGAGAAAAGAGTATATGGAGAAGGTGTTTTGAGTGCAAGAGGTGCTCGAAAATGATGCCTGAAATACAGACATCATGGGAAACCAAGGAGGGAGGCTTGCATGCAAAAGGAATAGCTTCGCGAAAAAGGTCCAGGCCAGCGCATAATAGGGCTGCATGTGCGAAAAAGGTCGAGGTGGAACGCAATCAGCCTGTGGGCATGTAGAAGGTCGGGGCGGTGTGGAAAAGAGGGTGCGCAGAAGAATGGATTGTGTTTAATTAGAAGGAATTGTGCACAGGGGACGAGACTCGATGGGATTTGGATGAGGATTAAGCCTGAGGGGTCTCGCACAAAAGCAGAACCCCAGGTGACATGGCGTGAAAAATTTAGTACCTGAGAGCCATCCTTTGCACAAACGATAGGTGAATTTCTCACTGGAGAGATGGTTCGGATTCTTCTTACATGAAGTCGAAGGGGTGTTCTTCTATTTATTGGATTTCGGGATTGTGGGTCCATGTAGACAAACGATCCCGCACGAAATATTGCGCGTGGATGTCGGCAGCATGGAAATTCAACCGCGTCGGGCGGCTTCATGTAAATCCCCACTCCCAAGGTCGGGGCGTATAAAACATCTTTACCCACATGGAAATTTTTTTCAAATACCGCGGTTTTCCACGCGATAGACATTTTTTGTGCACCTTTGACTTTCAAGTGCGGCCCCTCCAGCCCCCCCCCCCCCCCGTAATGGATCATTGGTTCCAAATATGGTCATGCTTTTGTCACGCCAAAACATCCTGCAGCCTTTGAGAATTTTTCGGCATCTACAAATTCGCCCCTTGGAATTGGATCGGCGAGGGGACTAAAAGGTCAGATTCTAAGGGAATCAATGAGATGCAGAACTCCCTGGGACCCGCAAACGCTTAAACTAGAGTGGCGCGTAAAACAAAACCGTGGAATGAAAAACCAAGGGAGCTGCGTAATCAGATTTTTGAGCACGCGCGAAAACCCACCTTTGTGCCTAAAAAATCCCTCTTGGGTCCCTCATTTTGTACGTATTTTCTCGCGCGATATGTTTTGAGCTCTCACGCGTGAAAAAATTCCCTGCTTTGCGTGGAAAATCATCCTAGTTGCACGTAATACCCTAATTTTGGATGTCCTTTTATGCACAGAACCAGGGGTTTTCATGCTAAGTCCTATTTTTTCATGTTGGATCCAGAGTTCTCACGCCATCTCTAGATTCATTCCACCGACTCCGGATCTTTCCGCGTAGACTCCATAAGACCTTTCCAAAGGAAGATGGCTGCGAATCAGGCGGATGTCGAGAGAGAGGCTTCTTTCACCGCTTGAAGGTCTGAGATGGTTTCCAAACCAGAGGTATATGTCTCCTAAAAGATCATATCCAATACCTGTACTCTCTTCAACATGCTCACAACAACCTAGAAGGAACACACACTATACGACAACTTGACGTTATGGGACTTCGGTATCTTAGAGGAGGTAACAGTGCCAAGGATTGAAGTCGACACCCCGCGGTCATGGGTGACCCATGAGGATGACCTACCACGGTACAATATCACCAACAATGGCATTTCTTCTAGTGAAACTAGACATATGGACGTTTACGTCCTGAATCACAGGACCAGGACCATTTCGGGGAGTGAACCTGTTGTGGAGGATTCTCCGACCCTTTACGTAAGTACCTTCCGTCAGAGTGTTAATGACGAGAACAAAGGCTAGCTGTAGGATTGTGATCTATGGACTGGAAGCAATTTCACTAGTGAATGGGCCGAGGTGTATTGGGTATGGAAGACGTGTGACTAGTTTGGCGTCGAACGGTGACATATCGGTTTGTTCTATGCTTGTAGAGAAATTGAGGGCCCAGCTGGTGGATGCTAAAGAGAAGTAAGTGGAAGCGGGTCACCAAATGACCGGTCTACAAACTGAACAGGTGTAAGAATAGGCAAGGGAAAGTATACTATGCCATGTTTCTGCTGAGGAAGAGAGGTTCCTTAGGGGGTGGGAAGCAATCCTGGAGGCCACAAGCCAAAAGGTACCAGTGCTGGAATGATCTATCCAATATGTTGATCTTTAATGGCCATGTTTTGGTCGAACTCATAAACTCATTTCTCCTTACAACCTCTTATTCTGAATTACATGTATTGATAGAATCATTTACTTGTTTTTTTTGTTTAATTCATTCAACCAAAATCCTAAAATAAATAGAAATCCATTCCTATGCTCACGTGGGTCACACCTAATGTGAGAAACAAGGGATGTTTGTACTATTGCTTCATTTGAATGTAGGAGTGTCAACCAAGCTTCGGGCACCCGAGGTTTGAATGACCAATTCAGATTCCTGGAAAGAGAAGAGAGAGTCCTGCCTGAAGAATGAAGTTATTAGAACTGTCAAATTATAGTTTTCCCGATGTTCCATTATGCACAAATGGAGTAACACCTGGGGCGCTCGAATAAATATGAATAGGGGGATGAAAGGTGTGAATCAGAGTACCTGGGATTCAGAACACTATGGTTATGGCATAAAAATTAAGAAAAATTGTTGACTATATTCGATACACAATATCCTTATTGCATTAGCCTGAAATGGGGATAAAAAATTTGGGCCGACCACTGACCCTGTTCAAAACACGGGGCCTGACTCGAAATTTCATCCATTAGTCTTCTGAAACATTAGCCCAGGATAGTAGGCGATCCATATGTTGTGAATCAATACTGTTAGGGGGTTCTTCATGACATTAAAGAGGGAGAGGATCTGAATAAAGGGAATGCAAAGCATGGAGAGTGGAGAGATGGGTTGTTCGACTGGAGTCCAACACTCTTAAAATTACGCCACTGTGGTGAAAACACATTAGGTGGGTACATCGGTCTAATAGGGGAACAAAAATTCCCATAAAGAGGACCTCTCTGATGAGGAAACAATTTCCGCCTGATGATGTCGTGGGGAATCCTGAAATTGTTTAGGATAAAACTAAAATTCCATGGTTCGTTAAAGGAACTCAGGTCAAGGGACCGAAAAAGGAGGGGAAACAAGAATTATGA
Source organism: Viscum album (assembly GCA_963277665.1). Lineage (NCBI taxonomy): Eukaryota > Viridiplantae > Streptophyta > Magnoliopsida > Santalales > Viscaceae > Viscum > Viscum album. Next base: position 17,260,920 of record OY728159.1, on the reverse strand, counting down.
TTCATGGGGATGGACCTAGAGACAGGATGCCCGGGGTTTCCTAAATATCCCATGAGAATGGGAATCAAGACAAATGTAGTTCTTATGATGGAATGATGGGATACCATTTCTAGGTATAATATGGTTGTGCGGGTCTGTCCCTTTCACAAAAAGAAGTGGTATTTGATAAATCATGTTTGTCCTTTAGAATGAATGAGTGTTGTTTTTTGTGAAGCGATGGTCCTAGAATAGTGAATTTAGGCAAGAAAACAAACATTAATAGAAATGAAGGAATTGATAAATGGTATCGTGTTTGGACGATACCAAACATGATGTCCCTTATGCGAGGGCACCACAATGCAATGTCATTTTTCATCATGTAACCAGGACGGTACTGTCGTAGTTTAGGGTTATTTGATGGGACCAACCATGCACTTTAAGATCGTGCAACATAGAAATAATAGTTTAAAGTCACATGGGACTAGGAAGCATAGTTTCATGTCATTTTTCCTAGACATAGATATGTGATTCAAGAGGGAATGCACACAGTTCAATAAATCATACCCAAGTTGAATGAGGACAGAATCCCATACAACACCACGTGTGATTTTGAGAATGAAATCTCAATACGAGGGGAAAGAAAAGGTTAAAAGGTAGAAAGTAGGAGAGACTAGATCTCAATTAAGTTGGATCTGAGGATGAGATTCCCGAGTGTTCCTACGTATCCCAAGAGGATGGGAATCAAGCGACACGTAGTTCATGAAGGTTCCTTTTAATGTCATGAATAAAAAAATACAGTTTAATGTCATGCATGATAGTAGTTTGGAGAGACAATCTCCTAGTAGGGGGCATATGTGGCATGGATATTACAAACCCGACGCGAATGGGGGCAGAAGCCCATACACACCACACCACGTGGCCCTATAATGGTGCGGGCCTAAAAGGTAGAGTATAAGAGATAAATAAGCAGAACTAAGCTGGGTCAAAATATGAGATGTCTGAGCCTTCCTACATATCCCATTGGATGGTAATCAAGCTATACATCATTCTTCGAAGGGGAAATACGAAAAGATCTTAGATTAAGGTCTTAGAACTTGGACCATGGAAAATCGGGAATACTCCATGTAAGTGCAGACCTTAATCCTATTTTTAAGCCGGCGTGAGTCGATCTCAGTGTTGGAAACGAGGGAGGATAAGGTATTTTCAATACGTGATATAAATGCAAAGGGGAAAATAGTGGAGAGCCCAAAATGATGCCTTATCGTAGCTATCTCCTCCTACCGTGAAGATCCGCACTGAGGAATATTAATAAGAGTTTTGAAGTTCTACTTGGACATGATGAGGTGGAAAAGGATCGGAATCATTCAACCAACATTTTGGGCTTAATGGGGTTGGTGTGATGATGGAGGATAACTGTTGACCATGTTTGAAACACAACATCCATATCGCATTATCCTGAAATGGGTACAAACAAATTAGCATCGACCGTTGACCATATTCCCAATGTGGGACATGTATCGATTTTTTGCCTAAAACCCTATAGGATGTTGGCCCGTAATGGTACAATAGACCTTAGGCCTAGCATCCATGCCATTTGGGGGTCCCTTTGGGATGTGAAAGGTGATCGAAGCCCTAATGAGGGGGAACACGAAGCCTGAGAAATGGGTGAAACCATGTACGGGTAGAATCCTACATTCTAGGTGCTAAACCAGAGTACTCTTGGGCACATTAGTGAATCGCCGAAGAGGATCGAGGGGCTCATCCTGAGGGTGACCGATTTTAAAATATGAGTATTGTTCAAGGGGATGAAGAACTCTCCGGAGAACAAGGTAAATGGAGTGGTTGTTACAAAAACAGACATGAATGAGGACATAATCCCATATCACACCATAAATTCCTCTCTCTGGGGGAATGCAGGCGAAGAGGCCAAGATGAGTGAACTATTTATAAGAGATGGGGCTGGACCCGATGTCTGGACATTTGGGAAGTCCAATGTATCCCTTGAGGATGGTAATCAAGCCACAGACGGTTCGTGAAAGGAGTAATGTGTAGTTTATCATCATGAAGTAAGGATGAAAATAGGCAAGATACCCCACATATAAGAGGTGTCAGACTTGGCGAGTAACCCAACAAGAATGGGGACATAATACCATACCACACCGTACAAACCTGTAAGAGTTATGACTTGGGCCGGGGGCCCGAGATTGGGCATGTGATGTGTGGCAGGGCATGTTCTCACAGTATGGATGATAAATGATGGGAGGGATGTTTCAAGGGGATATGTGTGGCATAGAGAAATAACCAATTTTGAATGAGGATATAAGTCTGCTCCCCACCACACAACCCTAAACTGGATCTTGGTCTAGGGGCCGGAAAAGGCCAAGGGGCCTGAGGAGTCCAAGGGGCCTAAGGTTGGGCGTCCTTCCAAGTAGTAGCCATATGACCTCTTGGGTAGTTACCGCCTCATCACAGCTCCTAATCGCACATGAGCATTGCTCGGTGTGGGAAATGAGGTGCCGAAATCGGCTCTCCTTATCATATGGGGGCCTAATAACTAGCATCACACGAAGGGAGTTCGTCCCATGGAGATAAAACAGGGCATAATGAACAACTACACTCAATGTTTGGGACATCATGGGTTGGATCTATTGTGAAAGGATAGCGGTTGACCATGTTTTAAACATAACGTCCCTATAGTGACCTGGACTGGGGAAAAAATGAGCAACGATCGCTGACCATATTCGCAATGTGAGACTTGTATCAGTTTGTTTCTCAACATCCTCAAGGGCGTGGGCCCGAAGTTGTAGGTGAGACCTTGGGCCTAACATCGATGCCATTTGGGGGCCCTTCTAGATTGGAAAGATGATGGAGTCCCAATCAAAGGAGTGGGTGAAGCATAGTTGTACCGATCTGTGTAAGAGGAGAACACCTCCAGAGAGTGGGACGTATACAGGGATCAATATGGGATTGATTTGAATGGAGGATAAATTCCACACCACACCATATGTCTTGACCGAAGGGAAGATTTGGCATTTGGGTTGGGCCCACAGGAAAAATGTTTGGGTGTTCCTATGTATCCCATGATGATGGGAATCAAGACGTACATAGTTCTTTAATTCCATGCAATTTAGCATCGTACAATAAGGACGTGGGAGGATAGAAGAATGGGGAGTGGGAACATGGTGTGAACTTCGTAATCCTAACATGATTGGTGCTAAGGAAATCTATACCATATCATGAAAGGACCTCTGAGAGAACTATATTCAAGGGGAATAGTCAAAGAAGAGAGTTTGGGGATGGGCTCAAGATGAAATGTTTGAGTGTTCCTATGTATCCCATGGAATGGGAATCAAGCCACACATATTTCTATAGATGTAGTTTAACGTCTTTCAGGATGACATACAATTTAACGTCATGCAGGACGAAGTGGTGTAGGGTCATGCGGGACCTAAAAAGTTTATTGTCATGCCGGACCAACTGGATCAGACAATTTATTTCTTCAGAAACATGGCATTGGTGAGAGGATTTATACGCCCACCATCCATGGTCACTTGAGATTATGCATCATTGGGGAAAATCTTGTTGATTTTGTAAGGTCCTTCCCATTTTGGATCCAACATGGGTTGTTTCTTTCTGAGGATCATTGGTTTCTGGAGGGCCAATACCAAGTCTCCTTGAAGGAAAGAGCCGAGGCGATCCTTCTTGTTGAAGGCTCTAGCTATCTTATTCTGATGCCTTTCCAGATTGTGCAGGGAATAAAGCCTATTCCCGTTAAGTGCTTCCAATTCATCCAGACGAATTTCAACTACCTTATCTGGTGCATATTAGTCATAGACCGCTATGCATAATGAAGGGAGCTAGATCTTGATGGGCAGGACGACCTCAGCTCCGTACCCTAGGGAATATGGGGTCACCTAGGTGAAATTAAGAGTCGTCGTCTGATAAGCCCCGAGGGAATTGGGGAGCTTGTCCGGACAACTCTTCTTTTTCTGAAAAACCATTTTTAGAAAAATTTTACAGAGAGTTTTTTTGAACACCTCAATCTATCTATTTTACTATGAGTGGTGGTGGGAGGTATGGTTCGAACAGATGTTGTACTTGGCATACAACTTCTTCGACTCAACTTCTCGGAAGTTGGTGTTGTTACCTATAATGATGATATGAGAGACTCTAAACTGGTAGATGATGTTATAGTTCACGAAGACAACGACATAATTGGCCTTGACCTCTCTGAGTGGAACTGACTCTGCCCACTTGGAAAAGAAATCGGTGGTGGTCAGGATGAACCTCCACTGGCGAGATGTCATCAATGGATATAGTCCCACGACATCGAGTCCCCATATCACAAATGAACAAGAGTTCTTTGTGTAGTGGAGAGGTTTTGGTGGCCGATGCATGAAGTTAGCATGAATTTGGAATGTGTGACATCTCATGGAGAAATCGATGCAATCATTGATTATGGGGGGCCAAAATTACCCAATCCTCTGGATTTGGTGAGATAGATTCGGCCCAGTCTGGTGGGCGCCGCATGAACTGGAATGAACCTCTTGCATGACCTAAGATATCTCATCCCCTTGGATGCAACAGAGGAGAACACCACCAAACCCACACTTGTAGAGGGTCTGCTCAAGGTGGGGATCACTTTGGAGGGTAAACTATAGTGTGTGACTTCGGATTCGCTCGTGCTTAGCCCAATCACCCGGGAGGTAACAATTTTGGAGATACTGGAAAAGGGGTCTCTCTTGTCGGGGTCCACTTCAACCACAGTATCTGAGGAACATGGGGGTCCTGACGTGGAGGCTCCAACGGTAATATGGCTTACCCACAGGCTGTCGTCATCATTCGGGGTGACGGGATAAATGACTCTCTGTTGTGCTACGTGTATAATTAGGTCAACCAGCTTAGGTTTTGCAAGTGATGCAGCTAGGCCAGCCAGGGAATCAACTCGACTGTTCTATGATTGAGGGACATGAGTAACATTCATATATGATGGAAACTAGTCCATTAGCTGGAGGGTGCATTACAATAATGGTACGAGATCTGATTCCTTGATGACATAGTCACCATTAAATTTCTTGATGACTAGTTCGGAATCCACCTTCACATGAAATAGGTCACATCAATCTCAAGGGCCAGCTCAAGGCCAGTAATAAGAGACTGATACTCTACCTCGTTTTTTTTTCAGGCTTCTAACATCAAGAATGAGTACGATAGGATGGCTAGCACTAGGGTAATAAGGTCAATACCCGGTCCAACTATGTTGTGTCTAGGATCATTGAGCCTCCGGATGGTGGGGATCCAGGAGGCACCATCGAAGTGCCTTTTCCATCATGGTATGGCATGATCTATAGAGACGATTGCATCATTGGGAAAATCCAGGCCTAGGGACTAGTCTAAGGGGGTTGGATGGGTAGTAAGAAAATATGCCAATGCTTGTCACATAATAGCCTTCTGGGGCACTAACCCAATGTCAAACTACTAAAGGATTACCTCCCACCATGGTATTTGGTCTGTCAACATGGGGCAGTTCAGAATTTACTTCAGCAGGTCTACCCGAGACACCATCTGTACCTTGTGGTGTTGTAGGTAATGTCACAACTTCTGCACGAAAAATATGAGTGCAAGGTAGTATTTCTCGATGGGGGAGTGTCTGGTCTTTTTATAGAGGAGCATGTGGCTAAGGTAGTAGAGGTTGTTTTCAGTTCCCTCATTGTTCTTATAGATGAGAAGTGAACCAAGAGATCGTTCCAGGGAAGTCACATAAAGATCAATGGATTTCTGGAGATGGGTGCAATCAGGACAAGAGGCAGGAGTAGATACTTCTTGATTTCCTAAAACGCGGTTTGACACTCTTCATCAAAATTCATAGGCAGATCATTTATACATGAGCTGAGAAAAGGGATTACACTTACTATCCATATTTACAATGAATCGGCTTATGTAGACTTAGTGGCCTTGGAAACCTCGAAGCTCCCAAATATTGCTGGGGGAGGCATATGACTGATGGCCTTGGTCTTCTCTGGGTCGATCTCGATGCCCCATTAACTAATAAAAATGCCAAGGAACTTCCCAGAGGTGACCTTGAATGATCATTTCAATGGGTTCATTTTCAGGTGGTGGGAACAGAGGAAGACAAACACTTTCTCTAGGTCCTTGAGAAGGTCCTAGCATTGGCAGGATTTGACCACCAAGTCATCCACATAGAATTCCACCAATGTCCTGAGTATTGGCTTGAATATGCGATGCATAGCCCACTGATATGTGATACCTGCATTCTTTAAGCCGAAGGGCATGACCTGGTAACAAACCGTACCCTGCGGTGCCCTGAAAGCTATGCACTCCACGTCCTTGGGGGCCATTCGGGTCTGGTAGTATCTTCAATAACCATCCATGATGGATAGGGCTTGGAACCCAACCATAGTTTCGATCAACAATTCTATCACTGAAGGGGTAAAATCATCCTTCAGACACTGAAAGTTGAGATCTCGGAAGTCGATGCAGACTTTGATATGTCAATTCTTCTTCATGACTGGCACAATGTTGGCTAGCCACTTGGGGTACTGGACCTCCTTGACGAATTTGGATCTGATGAACTTGTAAAATTCAGCCTCGACCATGAACCATGAGAAGGGTGCATCTTTCTGGGAGGTTGCTTGAACCCATGATGATAGGCCAGAAGACCAAGGCGATGTACGAATACCTGAGGATCTGGATCTAGCACCTAGTCGTAGGTCCATGTCAATATATCTTGATGTTCTTATAGGAAGTATACATACCATTAATGCTCCTCGATAGTCATGGCATCACTAATTAATGTGGGTCTCGGGTCTGCTTCGCTAATGAGGTTCACCTGTACCAACTGATCGACCGTGGCAAAGACACCCTCTTCAAAGGCTGGGGGAGCATCCTCCAAATCCTATTCTTCAATTGAAGAGGAGGAATCCCCAGCAAGAGAAGATTTTTATGGGTCATTTGATTCTGATGGGAGGCTGGTACAAGCCTGAGCATTAGTGGTCACTACATCGGAAGATTTCAATACTGCCAAAACTATAGCGATGAAGGCAGTCGACCTGATCCCATATGGTATTCTGCCCAAGGGACCACACTTGATGATATTGAAGAAATAGTGGCACATATTCTTGAGTCATATGATTCCATTTTAGCGAAACAGGCACGTATGATGTACTGTTGTTTCCATAGGGAAGACATCCCTATACCTTACAGGGGTAGGAGGCCCCGAGATCACCTGAGCCTGATTTGTATAAGAGTACGAGGTGATTTTATACCGTCACTTGAATTTGGGAATATTATTATCCCTTCTACTAGAGACAACAAAACATTTCACCTTGTTAGGGGTTGTGGCCTCCAATCGATGGATCAGGAAGATGTAGGCGTCATCCAGACCTGCCCAGGGGTCAGTTGCAATAGCGACAAGTTTGACCTCACTGGCCTGAATCTGCTTATCCTTTCTCTTTTAATATTTGGAATCTAGGTAGTAGGATTCACAAGAGGTGAAAGGAGATTCATCACTTTGAATTACGCCTACTCGACCATTGAGGGAGTATTTGAGGTATTAGTGATACGATGATCAGACCACCGCATGCAGGTGGAGCCGTGGTCGGCACCTCAATGCATTGTATGTGTTGTCTTGGGAGACAACCATAAACTTGGTGCTGGCAACTAGGCCACCAAACTAGATCTTCCAACGGATCATACCGACTGGGGTCTACTTTTACCTATCGTATCCCTAGATTTGTAAATCTAAGGGAGTCCAATTATCTTTGGATAACCCCAGCTTTCATAGTGTCAGTGTCGGGATAAGGTTAATCCCGGAGCCAGTGTCAACAAGACAGCGGTGGACCTCCACTCTATTAAATTGGTCGGTGATGTACAATGGGAGGATGTTCCCTTATATGGGAGAGCCTTCATATTCCCCATATAACAAGATGATGTACTTAAATTCATCGTTCACGACCGCTTCAGCATGAAAGGCTTCTACAGCTACTACCTCTATCTCAAACTAGAAAGATATTTTTAGAGCCTCAGCAAGGGTCTTACGGATATAGAACGATAGGCGAAGGTCCTAGAGTATGGAAAGCCTCACATGGATACTATAAAAGTTCTTGATAACATCATACTTCTATTCTAGGTGTGAAATTCTGCTTGCATGGGGCTGATCTGTGACAGGAGGCAAGGCGGTCCCTGCCAGTTTGGCCGACGGCTGACTGGTGCTGTGCATATCTTGCTGATCACAAGATAAAGCCCATAGAGTAGCTACCAGATGAGGGTCAGATGACTGAGATCGGCCTATAGCAGGGCGAGACAGGTTGCGGCCTGGTCGAAGTGGCTCTGCCTGATCCAGCAACACAAATGGAGGTGGAGGTTGGGCCAGATGACACTGGATGAAGAGGCTGCGTGTGGTGAGATCTGTGCTGGGACAACTGTCTGTATTAGTGGTATGCATGGCCTAGCTGGAGGTGCCAACTGATGTGCCTTGACGACCCATATGGTCGTGGCACTGCCAATGTTGGCGTCGACTGTGGATGTTGGGGAGGTTCTCCTGGCACTCCCCGTCGTCAGGAGTCATATAGGAATTTACCAACGCCACGATATTAACAAAAGTGTACACTTGACTATCACATGAATAGTCATCTATTATTGGGTGGATTATAAGAGGAATCCCCATCTCTGGAGGCATTAAGTCGTCGAGAGTGCAGGACGATTGTGGAATTGGGAGGGCGTGTTGCTTTCCCTTGCACCGCCGACACTTGCTTTTTTGGGAAGAGGCCGGCTGAGATGATGATTCTGAAGTAGGTGCTACAGCTTCTGAAGGCTATGGATGATTCAATCATGAACAAATGATACCATGGGCATGATAAACCATTTTACGATCCATATAGTCATCATACTTATGGGACTCATGGTTAGAAACCTGCTGCCACTCACCCTCGCTATCGTTGCTACTGTTTGGCCTTACGACGACGCATGCCACTTGTGTAGAAGCTGGGCCTAGTCTGACTATGTTGTTATCGACTAGTTCATGAATCCATTCATTCAACACATAGCTCTTCTTGAGTGTGTGTCACAATATCTGATGATAGGTGTAGTAGTTTGGGCGATCACTAAGGTTCACCTCTTCTAGCCTTCTGCACTCATGAAAACACATAATCCCTTGTTTGGAGACCCTTCAGAAATAGTCGGGGACCTAATTCTCATTGAACGAGTAGGTCTAGTATTAATTATCTAGGAAGGGGGCCTTGGAGTCTAGTTCTGATGAGGAGCTGGAGGATCCTCTCGAGGAGGAAAATCCTGGTTGTCCCACCTAGGTGGAGGCAGCGCAATTTGTAGGGGCACCTACCGATTCTGAGGAATCCACTGCTGGGCTGGAGGCTACGCCTGTGGTATTGGGCCTCTGCGATGTTGGGGAAGTGGCCCTGCTGGTTATGATTCTAGCTATCTGGGGGCCTCTATTTGGGCCACCGCGGTAGGCTCGGCTCTGACAGCCCTTCTCACTGGAATTACGAGAGGAAACAGACATGTCTGGCTGGGCTATTGTAGGGATTCTTCCAGGCACTGGGCCTTATCAGAGAAGTCTCCAAATCCCTTTGGGTAGTTCGAGGTTATCAGAGAGGGAATCAATTCCGTCATGACATTTCCTAAAAACATCGTCAGAAATTTATCCTGTGTCAGTGGCATATCAAGAGAATATGTAAGCCCTTTCCACCGGGCGATAAAGTCCATGACATGCTCATCAGGCCTTTGTTTTCATTTGAAGAGGTCTATGATGATCATTTTCCTTGCGGTAGAGCTGAAATGGTTGTAGAATTTCCTGAAATGGTCCTCCCAGCTGGTTACATATCTGAAGGGAAGCTGGTTGTACCAGACGGATGCAGGCTCCTCCAATGTCAGAACAAAATAGCAAAGCTTGGCAGCCTCCTACTATGCTGGAGTCCCTAATATGGGACCACACCTTGAGTTAACGTGGGACAGGTGCTGCGGTGGGTCCCCTGTCCTGTTAAAGGGGGATATGGTCGGATTCCTGAAACCCAGAGGTGTCGTCATATCATCCACCCATTCCTGATATGGCTTGCCATCTGGCAATACTTCCATCTATCATGTTTCCAATGCCTCTAAGCGGTCAATGAGTTCAACCATTGGATCATCTGGGCGGGGATCCCTGTCTTGATAGGGATCCTTAACCACAAGCGTGTTGGAAGGTTCTTCAACATGGTAAGCGGGTCCAATGGCTTGTGGAGCAGCTGTCGGCACGACCCTTGGGGCGGCTGGGGGAGCCAGAGCTGGGTCCCATGGATTATCACCCCATTCTGGAGGGTTTGGTGAGGCATATCGTTCCCTCTTGCCATATGTTCTGGCCTCAATCATGTCTGTGGGGGTTGGACGGTCATGGTCTCCTGGAGGCATCTCGCCGAGAGGAGGTTGTTCCTACCCCTGCTTCGCTGGCCTAGGATCACCGTAGTCCGACCATTGCTAAATAGCGTGTTCATCCAAGATTTTATCGACCAATTTCACCTGCTCAGCATGTTTTTGGCACAATGTGGCCTTCTCAAGGTCTTCCTATATATTCTATACTGAGGTGGATGGGTCAGAGTGCATGGCAGCTTCGATGTTCTCTTTACCCTTACCGGCATTCTGGTTGAGTAATAACGCCTCGGTGGGCGCATGGAGACCTAGTAGGTTCCTCTGCTAGAGAGTAACACTCCCAAATGGGTCCAATAGTTGTGGAAAGCCCTTAGGGGGTAAGTCCCCATCAAGAAGCTTGCACGCATCCTCGTCGTCCACTATGTCGGCCATGTTTACTATGACCCTTCTTGGGGGAATTTCCTTGATATCGCATATCTAGTCAGGTTTCCACTTGATAGGACTGTAGAGGAGGGCAGCATAATTCCCCCAGCCATTGATTTTAACGTGGGGGGATGCCTCCTTGATAATAATGTGGAGTACATTGAAACTCTGAATGCATTGTTGTTGGAGGGCCTTACGGTGACCTGGTGACTCAGGGCGATGGGCCACTGGGACAACAACTGGATCAACTAGACGAAATTACTTGCCAAAGTCATCAAGATGTGCTTGGATCCTAGGATAAACCATTTTCTGATGACGAAGGCAAATGGTCCTCACCCAGAGAGTTTGGTGGAAACATTCAACCTGTTCTGGGGTGAGGGTTTCCAGTGCACGAAAATTCGATGCTTCCACGGACCATAATATCTCAGAGAAGTGGTTCGATGAAAATAGATTCCATAAGAACCTCGGCTAGGATTTAGGGTCTAGCCCTTTATTTCCCCATTCTTCAACTAGGGGTGACTGAGGGACTCGTGGTGGCACTGAGGTAGACGGCTAGGACGACAAGATGGCTGATGAAGAGCACGGCGAGCGGGATGACTGGCCACCGATTCATGGGTTGTCCTCCAAAGAGTGTAGCGACCTAACTGCTACATTGTAATAAGTTGGGATGATGAACATAGTTCCTGGATCAGGATCATGGGCTACCAGCGATAGGCCTCGATTCTTCTCACCCACCATTGGCCCCTAGAATAGTTCTCCAGGATCTCTTGTCGAGGTAGAGAGTTCTTCTGGTGATGACAGTGTTGATTCCACGACAGTGATCTGCAAGGTTTCCTGATTTTCATCCTCCAGGATATACCTCCAGATGGAGGTGAAAATCCTATGGACCTCTCATTCCGAGAGTACTAGCCTGATGCGCCTCATTCCTACCCCAGCCCTTGACTCGGCTGAGCAAGAGGAGGGTTCCCGTGCTGAGTCATATTCCGCTTTAGATTCTGAGAAGCGTACTAGTTTGATCTCTGTCAAGACCTTTCCATAATTCTTCTTATGGTGGTGATGACCCACCTTGCTGCCCCTTGGTGGCTCTTCAGGATAGGGCTGATTTCTGACACAGCGTCCTTCGGCTGCACTGGTGCTGAGGCGGAGAGGGTTTCAACTTGAGTAAGGAAGGGTTTGAGGAGCACCGGGAAAAATGTCAAAGGGAAAATGGGTAGGACCTCCATGGATAGTTCTGGAGAAGGAAAGACCTCTGCTAGAACTCGCATGAGCATAGTGGGGGAACTCCATGCTTGTTTCCCCTGGTGACCTTAGTATGAGGAGGGTCCCTGTACCGGTCTTGCTGAACACGGGTAGGACCTCCATGTTGGGTGCTAGTGATGTGAGGCTTTCCTTCACCGCTCTGGTTGCCAAGGCGAGGAGGACCTTCACCAACTGCTATGAGGACACAGGGAGGATCCCCGCGTTGAAGAGAGACCAGATGTGAAATAAACATACATCAGCGTTCCGGGGAGGTGGAATGACTCAATACCCAGGGTAATGGGTACTAGAGAGACTTCTGTACTGAGTGTCACCACCACAGAGAAGGCCCTCATTAGGATTGAGGGTGGCATGGGGCGGACCTCTATGCCGAGCCTCGAAGCGGGGAAGGCCCAAGCTCTCTATGGTAGTGGTATGGGGACGACCTCCGTACTGGGTGGCATCGCTGTGGGTTAGTTCACAATAGCCATAGCTTGTGCCAATGATGAATAGTGTTTACCCCGCCTACCCGTGGTGCGGTTGGGGCCTCACTCCTCATTGGGCATATAGGTTCCCCTGCTCTGTGTGTTTCGGGAACTGATGATATGCATCAGTGGTGGCTTAGGCCACAATAGCCGTTGACGTTGACACCCCTTGGCGTACGTCCTCCTCAGCTTGAGCCTGATGCTGGCATCAGGTTAGACAGACAGGGGCTGGCGGTGCAGGTACGCAGCTTACCTGCTCCTCAACTAGCAAGACCGGGCAGCAGCGTTGATGCGGCTGAGTGGCATCCCTCGCTGGGAGCCCTTGGAATGGGACTCTGATCGGGCTGGGTCGGACATCCCCTACCTTATCATCATAAGTCATGGAGTTGTCAAAGAGATCCGGGGAGAGGCTCCCAAAATGGTTATATGTTGGCGGGGGGAGCAGCCACTCCTTACGCGGCCCTCAGGGGTGACATTGGTGATGAGGAATAGACACCTCCAGATCTAGGTGGGCCTTATCCCGGGTTGGGATTATGACCTCCACCTCGTAGCGTTGCACGAGGTCATTCACCACTCTTCGTTTGATGACGTCAGATGGGGAGATGGGTCGTGAGCGCCCCAGGGCCATGGGCGCATTGGCCGTCGTGGATGAGGCAGAAGTACTCGAGACTGCTGCATTGGCACTGCCCCTACGCCTGTGTCGGTGTGTAGGAATTGATCACGTTCCGGGTGCAGCAACTTGATTCCTAAGGATCTGGGAGATTAATTCATCAGTGATGAAAGGAAAGGGAATCGATGAACAATTCCCCAATGTTATTCTGTCTTCCATGACCGGTAAGAGGGATCCACACTGACAACGTCACAAAACGGGATGTCAAACATTATAATACCCCAACTTTTGGTGAGTTTCACGCCAGGCTAGCTATTTTCCTAGTGGGACCCAATGCTGGATAACTAGATCTGGTCAATAACTAGCCCATAGATGCATCAAGAGATACTAATCTCCATATTGAGGAGAAGAACATTCACACTGGGTTCAAAATTTTTGTTTCCACCTCTTTCGACGGGGAGCACGTGTCCATCTTGTTGGAGGAATAAAGGGGAGGTTTTGTTTCCCTGTATTCCTGCTTTCCCAAGGCGGGCGTCATCCGTCACTTTTTCAGGGATGTTTTCCCCTTGATCGAAACAGGATGATGTGATGTTGGTTCTTCCTTCCATGGATTCCTCCGCGGAACTCATCACCTAGTCTGAGTCTCCCATATAGATTTAAGGCATTTTTTTGAAACTCTTCCCAGTTCCATATCTTCATGGACAACAGTTAAATACAAAACTTCTATCAGGATATTCCAAGGGGTTTGGTCAGGGCAGCAACCTTCAGTCGGGGGAGTAGTCACGTTGGGCATCACTTGTGTGTCGGGGCCCTGAGACACTGGCTCGTCTGTCTTTTGTCCCTTATTAAAGGGCTTCTCGAGGGCACAAAATCCCGAGACATCCCACATAGAATATGGAGAATAATATACTATGAGTATGTATATGAGGTTTTCCTTAGCTTCCCATGTTTAACACAAGGTATGCCGTATGTTTAAGGTCCAGCAGAGACAGATCAGACTGATCAAATCACTATCTAGGGTGGATTAGATGGGTGCAACCCTTAGAGGGAACACCGATATTGGGGCCAATGTGTGATTGGAATAACGAATTCTATTAAATGGAATAGAGAATGGGGTGTCATGATCCCACCGGGATGTGGCGACCCGGGTAAGAATCAAGATTGATGATGGGAGGTTTCTTGAAGTGGATAGTGAATGGAATGGAACCATCATGAGTATGATGATGGTTTTGGGTTGGATCCTCGAAGAGGCTTCCTACATATCCTCGTGGCAAGGAATCAATTTCCATATAGTTCATCTGATAAAGGCTTACTGCCGATTGAGGTTTTCAATGTCTTACCACTTGATGGGGTTGCAACAAATTATTGCTTGATAAGAGTATCAACGACTTACTGCTGGATAGGGTCACAATGGCTTATCACTGGATGGGGTTGAACCAACGTGAAGATGGTCGGGAATATTTGTGGATGGTGGGATTGAACCTCAGGGAGGATTCCTACGTACCCTGCTATAGCAAGGATCAAAGACCACATAGTTTAGGTGGTTCGGTGAACTGACGTGAAGGAGGACCTGGGGTCCAATGGTTGTTGGGATTGAACCTCAGGAAGGCTTCCTACATGCCATACCTTGGAAAGGATCAATGAACTCATTATTCAGGATGGGTTTTGTGTGCAACGGATTACCACTGACTGGGAAAACAATGACTTACCGCTGATCGGGGTCCACATTTTAACATCATACAGGACGAGGGAGAACTGACTTGAAGGTGGTCGGAGCGACTGAGTGTTGGGAATGAACCTCGTGGAGGCTTCCTATGTACTCTACCTTGGCAAGGATCAATTTCTATGTATTTTAGAATGGGTAATCTACGGTTATGCTCTAAGGAAACCCAATGTGTTAGTGAACTGACCTAAAGATGGTTGGAACGACTATGGTGGTGGGATTGAACCTCGTGTATGCTTCTTATGTACCTTGCCTTAGCAAGGATCAAAGACCCTGTAGTTAATGGTTGGGGGTGGGGATTACACTCTAGGCCGCCTAAGGTTTTGTTGAACCGACATGAAGGGGGTCGGAGTGACCAATTGATTGTGGGATTGAACCTCATGGAGGCTTCCTACGTACCGTGCCTTACCAAGGATCAAAGACCTCGTAGTTCATGGTTGGGGGTGGGGTTTACACTCTTGGCTGCCCAAGGTGGATTTCATGTTCGGTACTTGATCTAAGCCCATGTGAGTCATGCTCTATGTAAGAAACACGAGCCAGTAGAGACCAGATGATCACGTCGCAAAAGGTGAGTCTATGGGAAGTGGAGTGGGGATTACATGAGATCACAACCCAAAGAGGAAACATGGGATTATGCGTAGTTAGAAGCCCGAAAAGGATGGTACTTACTCCAGGATGGAGTCCCGGTGGTGACAAAGCCCAGCTGGAGAGGGATTCAGCACAGAAGAGAGGAGGAGCACTGTTCCCCATCATGCCCTTTTCTAGCCTTTGGCACTAGAAGAGAAAGGAGGAGCAGCGACGCAACCTCCTGAAGGAAAGGTTATGGGATTACAACAAGGTTGTGGCCCTTTCCCCATTTAGGATGCATGGGGGGAAGTTGCAGTTTAATGTCATGTGCTGAGGACGATGGTTCTTGGAAGCATAATGTCCAGCAGCTCAGACGAGGCAGGGTTTACTCCACACACCTTGGACATACATAGCTGGTACCCTCCTCACCTTGGTAAAGAGAATGCACCAAAAATATTGTGGATAGGGGGTGTCATGGAGTGAAAAATTGGGGGGGGGGGTCCACGTTAGCATGGCTATGTGAAGAAGAAATAGCTGTTAGCGTGCCTATATGAAGAATCATGACGAGAAGCAATGCAACGTGCACTATTGTCCAAGGGACCTTGATGTTACTTCGTACAAACCTAGAGGGTCTTATGACAATTGAGTATATAGAGAAGGTGTTTTGGGTGTGGGAGGTGCCTTAAAATGATCCCTGAAAGAGGGACATCACGGGTCACAAGGACGGTGGCTTGCACAAAAAAGGAATAGTTGCGTGAAAAAGGGTCGGGCCAGCGTGTAATAGGGCTGCTTGCGTGAAAATGGTCAGTGCGACGTGCAATCGTCTGGTGTGCACAAAAAAGGCTGGGGTGGCACGCATCAGCCAGTGGGATCCCAGAAGGCTAGGGCGACATGTAAAGAATAGAGAACAGATGAAAGGATTGAATGAAATTGGAAGGAATTGTGTGTGGGAGATGAGACTTGATGGGATATGGATGAGGATTAAGCTAGAGGGGTCTCACGCAACATCGGACCCCTTGGAAACCTGGTTTGAAAAATTCAGTACATGAGATACATCTTTGCATGAACGAGAGGTAAATTTCACGTTAGAGAGACTGTTCAGATTCTTCATCCTAGAAGTCGAAGGGGAGACCTTGAATTTATAGGTGCTCAAGATTACTGGCCCTCGCGGACAAATGAGTCCATGTGAAATATTGCGCCCAGATGTTGTCAACGCTCAAATTCAAACACATGGGGCGGATATGTGTAAATCTTCACTCCCGCAGTCAGGGAATGGAAAAAATCAATGCCTATGTGGAAAAAATTCATGAATCCCATGATTTTCCATGTGATAGAAATTTTTCGCTCGCCACATATTTTTTTTCGCGCGACCCCTTTGTGCCCCCAAGAACAGATCACCAGTTCCAAATATTGCTTCAATTTTGTTGTGCCAAAACCTCCTTCAGCCTTCGAGTGTTTTTTTGGTGTCTACACACTTAACCTCACATAAAAAATTTTAAAATTAAAAAATAAAAAATTAATAATTTCCAATGAAATCACAATTTATACATTGGGCCATGAACCACCATACATATTGCACCCTAATTTCAAATTTCAAATATAAACCTTCATCGTCGCCTTAGGATCCCTACTTCCTTGTTTAAAACTCCATTACATAAATCAAAATATTTATCAACACCAATTATTGAGAGAGAACTGACTACTAGGATCCATCTTCACTGTAAAAAAACACCACAAAAGAGTTCTAGTGAACATCAAAACCATGAGGCCCACCAGTCGAAAAGTTCTAAAACCACCAAAAATATAAATCCCATAGGGATCCCAAAGATATAGAAGCAGTAACCGGGATATATTCTTCCTAGAACACCATCGACTAGTAAAATTAAAAATACTAAAACACATATAAGAACACTGCACATATTCAAATAGAAGAATAGTGGTGGAATCCTTGATAAAAGAGCAAATTATGGAGTAGAAAAAGACCTCAGTAGCGAGCTAAAACTAATACCATGACCACTAAACATTATATATGAAACCATCACCAAGAGAATAAAACCCAACAACAACATCATATATGGAATATCATTCAAAAAATTAGATGAATATCAAAAAAATCATAAAAGAACCATGAAAATAAACAACCATCCACCATCATCACTATCAAAAAGACCACACCAAAAGGAAAATGATATTATCCATCATTAATAGAAAAAATCAATATAAAAAACACCATTTAAATCAATATAAAAAATCGTCACCTGTCAACATTTTTTCACTGAGGAAAAAAAGAATTGAAGAAAACAAATACTGATGAAATAAGGATAATAAGGAACTATACCACGAATTAGACAACCTAACAAATTGGACAAAAATACAACCAGGAAGAAACAAATAGTGTAAAAAGGAGAAGAAATATGGTTTGTGACACCAAGAACATTGGTGAATGGCTAGCCAATACATTCCCCCTCTATGAAATCCACTCAATCTATCCAAAATATATCCTAATGAAATTGATATTGAATAATGATAATGGGTTTAACTATAAAATGTCCTAGAAAGTAATCCATTATCAGGGTGAGAACTAAAAACATGAATAGGAAGATTCTAAAAACCAAGAATAAAATTAATTCAACCACTATGACATCTATAAATACCATAAAAACATTAAACAAATCAAAAATGGGTTCTCACAAGGCAGATCTAGTCAGAAGAGTAATCGTGGTTGCAGTCTAAGTAATGTGTGATAGAGACACAAGCCCATAGAATGAGTGAGAATCATGGGAAGACCCCTTGAGCAGATATGATGAATGAGGGATTTAAATTCCTTGATAAGAGAACCTCTCCATAAAAGAAATGTGCATATAACCTAAGGATGGATGATAATGATAGTGAGAGAGAACCCAATGGAGTAGGTAGTTCATAAGATGTAGATCAATAAGGAATCAATGAATATAATCCATGAGAAAATAATATTGTCAAATGAAAAATATTTGAAGAATTCACGTAAGAATAAAAAATATTATTTCAATGATACCAGTTAATTATTTAATAATTTGTTATTCTTGAGATAACGAACAATATACTTGCTTTCAGATTTAGATAACCTCTTATGTACCCCTAATTGTGCTTGTGATAAACTCTTATGTACCCTCCTATTCCTGGCCTGAGATTACCCTCTATACAAACTTTGGTTTTAGTCTTGGGATAACCTCCCCTACAACCACTTTTTTGGATTGGAACATCCTCCCATGTACCATATTTATTGGGCTTGATAAAACCTCTTGTGTACCCTTTGAGCTCATAAGCCATTAATCAGTACAAAATTTATTAATAGTGAAATAAGTACCATCAATTACAAAAAATAAAATCATACATATGGGTTAAAGAATATTGTATGCCATTCATCGTATTATAACCCATTAAAATAAAATTGTTTTTATAATCATTTTATCCTATGATTACGAATAATAAATAAATGGGGTTAGTGAAAATTTCAAAATATTATATCACTTGGGAAAGAAATAGGTTTCATAAACATCATATTATAATAATAATAAACATAATTCATCTAGAGAAACATTAAATATAGTACCATTGAATCATATCCCTAGTAAACATAAGTAACACAAAAGGTTATCATCATTGACAAATAGAAATTCCACAAAATTTTCCTTAAAACATTTTTAGGGAAAATATCAATTCTATTTTGAAATCACTTCATTAATATATAAATTTTTTGAAAATATTAATGATTATATTTTATTTAAAAATAACCATGAAAAAATATAATATAATCTTTAAATAATTGTGTAGTAATGATAGTGGGAATTCTGTTCATACCGTACACATTAAAACAAATATTCCTTTCACATTTGTGATACAAAGTCAAAAACTACCTAGTTAGGAATAAAAAATAAGTTTTATTTTAAAAAAATTATAAAAAAATAAAACATGGACAAAAAACAATAATAAACTCATTGGATATGATTGAAAAATTATTTAATATTTTTTATAAAACATTGACATGGAAGTAAATGGATTTTTGACCGAAGAGAGAAATAATGATGATTTTCTCTAAAAACCCATTAATTTGGTATAATTTAAAATATAAGAGAAGAAAATGAAATGAAAATATGTATTATCTAGATGTGTGAAAAGGAGAATTAAATACAGTTTTTTATTGAGAGTTTTACCATAATATCTCGTCAATTGAAACAAAGTCTTAATAAATCATGATAAATAATGAGATTGTAACATAATACCTTTACTGTATTGGTATCTTTTGAATAATAATCCCTGTGAATTAAAGGATGTTATATTTATTTTTATTTCCCTTTATATTCATTAGAATAATAATTAAATACAATAATTGGAAATATATATATATCACAAAAAAGGAAACTTGGGGTGTATATGGAATGTCTTCCATTGAAAAAAAAGTGAGACTAAAATACCTTACTTCATGTTTTAAATTTCATTGGACACATTCAAAAATACTATTAAATAAATATAGATTTATCATAATAATTTTATATAACCACATTAAAATATATCATTTCATATATTATTTACTTTTAACCATTAATTACGAATTTATTATCAAATCCTTGTTTAAATCATGTTTTGGGTAATAAATATTTCCTAAATCATGTATGTTTTGGTTTTTTATTTTTAATAGAATTACTTTTTTAATGGATATATAATCCCTATAATTTTAAAAATTATATAAATATAATATATATTCATTATATATGTTTTTATATTGATATATAAAAAATATATGTAGAAAATTAATTACATCGTTTGTGGAGATGGTATGTCGTATATGCACTTGAATTTTGCTTCAATTTTCTTGACTGATGGAATGAAATAATGGAAAATAATATTAAAAAATTTGATAATCATGTATATATAAAATATATTCATAAAATATATCCTTATTATCATCCATTTAAAAATAAAATTAAAAAATGAATCACATCACTTTTTGAAGGTGGTAGTCCACATGTACACATGAGTAATATCATCATTTTCCAATGAATAAAAAGGTAAGAAGGTAGATGTTATATTATAATTTAGTAAGTATAAATATTTCATGTATGTCATATATAGAATTTAAATACAACATTATAACTATCATTGAGAGGTGGTGATACAAAAATGAATGAGATCGGTTAACAAGGCAGTCGTCTTCCATACACACAATTGGCAGTTTCATTTCCCATTTGATGGAAAATGAGATGGATATAGATTGTGAAATTAAAATAATGAAATATTAGTATATGTTATATACAAATTTTTAAATAACCATTGTTGAATAACATTTCAAATAGGTATATTAAGAAATAAAAAACATATAGTTAAGAAACAGACATCTTCTTTTGAGTGCGTCTTTAGGTTTAAAACCAAAACCTTTATAGGACTATTTTAGAGTAAAATAAGGAATATAGTATATAGGTAAAAATTAAGGAATAATTTTTTTGTTCATTGCTAATACAAAAGGATTTTTCAGTTTGAAGTAGAAAGGACATGGGATGCTCTTTTATATGTGAGGGAGATGACACAAATAGATGTTTTTAAAAGAAAAATGTATACCCACATTATACACATTCCAAAAGAACAAAAAATTATTAGTTCTTCAAAATTGGTAGATATAAGGTAGAAATATGGCCATATAATAGGATTTGGATAAGTGTTTAGGTTATTTTAACCCATTATCGTTTGAGTTTAATGAAGGGAATATTCATCACAACCATAATCATTGTAATTAATTTTTACTCTTTTTACAATTTATTTCGAAAAAACATAATTTCACCTTATTATATTTTATTAATTATTATAACTCATAATACTGATTCCATTTTACCTAATTCAATTCATATAAGTAGCTGAATATAATTTATAATTATACCCACCAACTTGATGAGAAAATATTTTTCTAATGAAAACGTTTCGTTAAGTATAAATCATTTTTATATAAAAAAATGAACATGAACTAGATTCCCATTACCCAAATTGGATGAATAATAAAATAATTTAACTAATTTTAGTTTTTTTAACTTCTTAAAAATGATCATGTAAATTTAATGAATATGTAGTTTTCAAAAAAATATTTATTTTCCACTTTTCATTAAAAAATTAATCTTTATAGAAAAATGTCAAAAATTCACCCTAAGATAATTTTTAAATGTAGATTCAAAAATTGATGTTATTTTTTTTAAAAGAAAATTTCTAAATATAGGAAAATTTATTATTTTTATTTTCCCAAAAGAAGAAGATAAATCATATTTTTCGAAAAATTTATTTTGGAAGCACATTAAGTCTTTAAAAAGAGAAATTAATTAGTTATAAATTTATTTTATTTATATAAATAATTTGTACTAAATTTTAAAATATTTTCCATTTCAATTATTTAAGACAACTGTAATTTATAGGTTATAATCTTCATATTTGAATAATAATAATAATAGTACATTACGGTTCATGAAAACATGTTGTTTTATGTAACACAAGATATCAAAGAATTAAAATTAAATAGGAAAAAATATTACATAATATCTCATGGTGCTAAAATATACCACCAAGAATTTGAATTCCCCCCCATGAAATTTCATCACCAGGATACAAATTATTGTTAATACTTTTGACTCATCATATCCTTAGGTTCCTATATCGCTTCCTCAAGTTTGTGGTTTTGCCACAAGTCCTTAACCAAGGCAGTGGTTTTGTTTGGTTTTACATTATCTATATGATCTAGAATCTCCAATAGTATGAATTTTTATTTAATTATATGTAAAGGAATAGGTATGAACATCCTCAAGAGAGATATATTGATCACATTGTGGACTTGAGAGAGGTTTAATGGAAGACTAAAGCTATATGAAATAGTCCCTTTTCAATCAAGAATCTTAATTTGGCCAATATACCTTGTGATAAAATTCCCTTTATTTCAGACTCTCATAAAATTATTCCATATAGAAATTCATAGAAATATCTTCTCAACAATTTTAAACTCCAAATTACATCGATGATTTTCAAAACGAAGTTTTTATCAAATTTGAGTATACGTGATATTCTTTTTAATGGATTTAATGTTATCTTCCACTTCCTCAAATAGCTCATGTGCAGATATATTTCTCTTTCTAATTTCATACCATCATGTTGGTGTTCTACATATTATTTCATTGAGGGACTCATAAATATCCATCTCAATGTTTGATTGAAATATATTGTTGAGCGAAAACACAACTAGAAGAAGGTGTTCATCCCAAACACCATTGATATTTATAAAATAAGATATATGTATATCCTCATATATTTGAATTGTTCTCTCAAATTTTACATCTATCTGGGGATGATATTCTATGACGAAACTCTATTTTATATGAATATATTTCTAAAATATTCAATAGAACATCAAGTTGAACCATAGATCCTGAACTGATGGAATAGAATGTGTTACTCAATGAAACCTTACTACATTCATAAGGTATATCCTATAAAGTTTATACATTGGAATCTATTCTATGATATCTATAGTGTTTGATAAATTTATAAGGTTTTTAACAACTACGCATATAACACTACACCCTTTAGAAATATTGGAGAGTCTGAAAAAAGAATCCATTATGATGTTTCCCTATTTCTATTTTGGCATGGGTAATGGTTGTAACATCCCATTAGTATTTTTCCTCTCATCCAAAACATTATAAAATACCATGAACCTATATACAAACTCTATAATTTCTAACATCATTCCATACCTCCCAAAATACTCATTCAAAACTCTATACATATTTTTTACTTCTAGGATGAATAAATTATGATGAAATATAATCCTCCTATACCATCAATATAACATCCCCAAACCCGCACTCTTGATATATTGATAAAATAATAAACATTACATTTCCAACATTTATTCCAATGAAGGTGACTCAAGTTTCATCATCCAAAACATATAATATCAAAATGAATTATCAGATCACTTACATACCCGATGACCATTCATGTTTATAGTTTAATATAATTTGGACAAACTGTAAAATAAATAAAACCCAATTATTTAAATGAGAATATATCCCACTTAACCCATCTTTTCATATTTCACATCATTTTATCAATGTTATATATATGAACCCGTCAAGAAATAATTCATTCAATATCATTCCTGATAACTTCGGTAAAGGAAACACATGAATGATGAGATCAAATTATAAGTAAGGGAAAACATAATAACTAACAATTAAATTTCATTAGTGAGTATAAAAATATCAAATGAAAATGATGAGAAAATAAATGGGCATGAGGATAAAATTATGATATTCAAACCAATAAAAACCTGGATCATCAATCATGAGACATGTCATATTGCTTTTACGAAGTATAGAGTCATAATAATCAATAATCATGGTCTATATAATGTAAATATTTACCCAAAGGAAACATATATATCACATAACAAGCAAAATGAAAGCATGATGGTATTTCAGGACATTATCTTCAAATAAATCCTTAAATGGAATAACCAATATGGATGGATTACATATATAAGGTTCCCAATGAATTGGAGGGCTATCATAGACCCATCGGTCATTGGTTTATCAAAGAACCACCCATCCTTGGTTTATCTTAAAACCATCCATCCTTAGTTAATAACATACTAACCTGGACATGGTTTATAACAGAACCACCCATCATCATAAAAAAATTCAAATAAGCATATCACGAATAAAGTACATAAAGAATTTTTTTTAACATGAAATAATATAAAAACCATTATTATTTTCAATACATGATTAACCCATGGAAAATAAATGGGTTCTTTAATGATCTCTGTGAAACATGATTAACCTAGGGTAAAGAAATGGTTTATATGAAAATATATTTAAAATAATCAAAATACATCAAGAGAAATAATGTGGATTTTATTATTAATAATTATCCCTAATTTTTAATTAGTAATATCAATGTGTTTTGTTGTTGATAAATGTAAATACTATTAAAATTCATAAAAAATATTTTTGAGGATAAAAACAATTTTATTTTTAAAATCACATTTAAAAATAAAAAATACAGAGAATATGGTAAAAATAAATTTCCATGAAAACAAACATGGAATCAAATAAAGGAAACATAATGTTACATAATTAAATTGATGATAGGAAAATAATTTCATGTCATAAATGTTAAAAATAACCATTCTTTAAAAAACATTATTAAAAAGTGATTCAAAAGTGACCCATTTGGAAAAAGTTTGTAAAATTATTTTGAAAAAGTTTTAAAGGAATTTAAATGGACATGTAAATTTTACTTGGGTTATAATATAATTTTATAAGAGATATTTTCTAAAAAACCTTTTTTGAAAACATATATATGGAAGAGAAAGGTATCTAATCTAAAAGAAAATACATGAAAAATATAATATTCAAACTAATTTCTTGATGTTTCTTCAACTATAAGGGATAAAAATGGGAATTAAAATATGAACCAAATTTATAGTTAGAGGATAAAAAAATATATGTGGTTCAAGAAAACACCATTACATTTTTCCTCTAAAACAACCTTGAACATAAATAATCCTCAAATAAAAGAGATTGTAACCTAAAACCATTTCAAATGTGGTAACACTTCTATCATAAAACCCATGAATGAATGACATTAAATGATATTATAAATATCATAAACATAAGGAGTTTCCTGATCTAAAATTTTAAAGGGAACATGTATACCTCAAAAATTAATATATATTTATATCTTAAACATATACCTCATTAAAAGAGAATTTGAGACAGATTACCCTTACAAAAATCATACAACTAAATTTTAGAATTATTCAATGAATCAATTATGAGTATAAAATTTAAATCTACATCAAAATTGGAAATAAAATAAAATATAATACAAATTCCATACACAGATAATAATAGAATATAATATATAATAAATAAGTAATATAACTCAGTGAAAATAAATTGAGTTTTGAAATTATTTACCACATAGTAATGTTCTATTCAAATAATTTTGGATGAGATAAATAAAATTATAATGTAGAATAACACGACTTATGAATTATTAATTTTATTTCATGTAAAATGGAAATTAGATAAATAATATATAATAAATTAGTCACATAATAATAAAAATATGCCTCAATGAAAATAAATTAAGACGAAATCCCTTTCAGATTTGGATTAGTAACCCATGAAAGAGAGAAACTCATGCGGATTTATATATCAAAATAATATTATTGAAAATATAAATAAAATTAATTCAGGGTTATTATGTAAACTCCAAAACAAAAACAAGTTGTTAATATGTAATATGTCTAAGAGAAATAAATGTATGATGATAAATCCTTATAAAAATGATAAAATTTAAATTGTGAATTAATATATGAAACATTTATGTGTATAAAATTAAAACCCACTTAAAAAAATAAACAAAACATAATATAATAAAAATTCATTACACACATAATATTTAATATTAAATATAATTAAAAAGTAATATTAACCAATGAAAATAAATTTAGTGATGAAATTATTTACACCATGAAAACTTTCAATTCAAATCCCCTTGGATGAAATAATTCAAATTAGAAATAAAATATAATTATGTTTGAAGGATTAGTGTTTTTATATGAAAATGTGAGGTATACACATAATGAAAAATTAATGAGGCCTATAAAGCTAAAATTTTCCTCACTTGATGAAAATCTAGACGAAATCCCTTATGACTTTGGTAATATTTTCATCAAACCCCCATTAAAGAGAGAACCTAATTTAGATATTTAAATCACAATAATATTAAAAAAAATCAATCAAAGAATTAAATTATCCACATTATATACACCTTTAAATTTTTGGAATATTGCATATGTCTTGCAGAAATAAAAGTGAAATAATAAACCCTTAACTTGATTCCAAACATTCCATGTGTGTCCTTTAACACATGAATAATAAGATTATATCAATTATTTTATTTATTATTAAATGTTTCCATGTATAATACCTTATTCATAAATCATTTATCTATTTCTTTCTAATTAAACATTTAAGTACATATTCAATAAAGTCCACGTTGAGTGTTTTGAGGACGTTTTATTTCATTGTTTCAAAATGAATTTGGTGGGTTGATTGTGGGAAACTAGGTGATTATTTCAAAATCTCAAGAATAATTTTCATGAAATATTAATCATATTTATATGTAAATTAAACTTTCAATTCATTTAATAAATATGGTTATAAAAATTGAACTATGTTACAATAATATATAGGATATACAATATGTACACACCGGAAACGTTTCAATTTTACAATGATTATTATTGAGTGATTGTAAGTAATAAATTAAATGTATATAATGATAATAATATTATAAAAAATAATATTTTATTGTATATACATATATATATCATAATGTGTTTTGTGATGAAAAAATCAATCACATAACTTCATGGAGGTAATAGTTCACATGTACGCACAAAAAATGTTATCATTTTTCAGTGTAAGAAATAAAATGATATGTTATATTTTTATAATATTAAATATTACATTATTATAATAATTATTTCATTTATATCACATATATTCATAACATTTATTTTTATTACCTTCAATGTGAAGTGTTAGTGAAAAGTGAATCACATCCCTTCACAAGGCAGTAGTCCACCGTATGCATGAGCGAAGTTATAACATCCATCATATAATGGAATGTAATAAGATAAATGTGATGTAATAATCCCATAGGTATAACTAACTTAATAATATCACATATATATAATTTAAATCTATCATTATAATATGGTTTGATAGGTGATTAATGGAAATGAATGACATCTATTCCCGAGGCGGTAGTCCATCATACACAAAAACGACCATTTTGTTTCCCATTTGATGGAAGAGGATATGGATTTAGGTTATTAAATTAGAATATTAAAATATAATTATATTGTAGATAATTTGTTATATCATAATAAATTAATAATATTACAATAATGTGGAAGATTAAGTAAGATAAAAACATTTTGTTATGAATAATACGTCTTCTTATGCAATAACCATAGGTCAGCACCAAAAGACTTATTAGGATGGATTTATGATATAACCAAGTGATATATGTCATATGGATGGTATTTAGGAAGGATTTTATTTTTAAGTATTTTCTGAGAAAAATTTATTTGATGGTGTGAAGAGGAGAGGATCAATGGTGGCCTTTTATAAGTGCGGTGAGTGGAACATTCATAATATTTGTAATGAAAAAGGTGTATCCTTGTATTTTAAATAAAACAATTCACTAAAAAAAATTTATAAATAATTATAAATTACATGGTTTAATGTGGAAATAAAATATAATTTATATAATTTTTAAGTCATTTTAACCCTTATATTTTTAGTTTAACCGCCCAATAAATCCATTTTAACCTTAACCGCTATAATTTATATTTATTGTCTTCACATTTTTATTATTGTCAAAAATGAAGTTGACCTTATTAGATAATATATTTTTTTATTATTTCATATAATTAATACATATTAAAAAATTTAATAAACATAAGTGAGAAATATTGAAATAAATTTAAACCGAAAGAGACGATGGAAAATCAGGTTCCTCAAGAAGTATATTTTTCAAGGAAATGATGATTTTACAATAAATCAATAACTAATAATGGTTATTATATATATATATATATATATAAATTAATATTTATCGATATAAAATATATAAATTTTATTTAATAAAATCATTGTTATGATTTTTAATAAATTAAAAATTTTACTCATTATGCACTTTAAAATAGTTTGCAGAAAAATCTTGTTTTTAACATAAAAAATAATCATATACTAAATTATAATATAAATTTGATTAAAATATTATTTAGAGGATAAAATATAAATTAATACTACTTATGTTACTCTAAATTATATTCAAAAAATAATTTTACTTTTAAAAAATTTAATTTATTGAAGAGAAAAGATAGTTTTACGAAATCAGTAATTTTTCACTATTTATAGAAAAATCAATATATTATGAAAAATGCAATAAATTTCACCGTTTGTTAATTTTTATATGATTATTAAAAAATTAGGATAATAGAATATTATTTTTTTGTAACTATTCTAATATATAATTTTAATTTTTTCAGACATAATGTAATAAGCATCATTTTCTAAGAAAAAATAATTATGTGGAATAAAATTACATTACTAAAAATTGATTGATTATTTAACATGAATTTAACATTAATTTATATAAATTAAGAAATTTGTTTATATAAATTTATTTTATTAATTTTTTTAACACTACTCATACCCGCCAATTTAATATCTAGGTTATAATGGTTATACATTTTAGTGGTCATTTAAACTCAGTGTTGTGTGACAAAGACGATATAAAATATGATTCTCTTTTTTTAATAAATACCATTGTATTACATCCTCCCCACAATAAAAAATTGAATCCTATAAATTTGGACTATATCTTGGTAAATTTTTTTAAATTTTAAAATATAATTTTTTGGAGCCCATATAATAAAAAGGTTATATAAAACATCCTCTTGAATATATGGAATAGAAATATAAGGGTCATTTAGATTAATACATGATAATTTTTCCAAATAGATGAACATAGCTAGAAGTGAAGATTTTGAAATGGAAGAGAATAATAATGTTTAGATAATAACCGATAGTGATAGATATCATTGATCATAAGAAATTTAATGATCATGAGAATGCCAACAATCATAAACCATAAACCAAAGAGGTGTGAAAATGTCATTGATTTCATAAAAAATGATGGTAATAGGAAAAAATTTTATTTCAGGATCCTTTTCCTAGGGTTATAGAAATCACTACCATCTATACCATTAATATAAGAAAATATACTTAATTTATGAGTATAATTTCATTATTTTAGCATTTTCCACTAAATTTTCATATTTTTCTCCAAATAAAGAGAACTCAAGTGGTGTTTCATCCCTGAAGCTCTAAGATAAACATTTAAAAGACCACATTAACATAATACGGATATTCAAGATATGAAACCTTTATTTAGACATTAAAAAAACCAAAATGGTTATCATATGGTATGATAATTCCCAAAATTAATAAAACATCATATGATGAAAAAAATATCTTAATCTCCAAAATTAAACAGTAATACCCAAATTGGAAACTAAATCGTTGCATATATAAATGACATTATATCAAAAATATCATTTTTAACCTAAATATTAATGATTTTTTAACCTCAAAGGTCATATAATACCTTTCAACTGATATTCATTAAAATATAAATACCCTCCTCGAAAATGAGATTAAAAACTTATTCAATTAGTCACTTATAAATCCCATGTTTATCTGTATGATAAAAATTTTCATTCCCATAATTACCTAAATATTAGAGATCATATAAACTCTAACTGTTATCAATACATTAAAAATGTTTTCATCAAAATTTAAATTCATACATCACATTAAACCAAAGATTTATATATACTTCAACCCAATACAATGTCTCCTAAAAAGAATCTAATAAATTTAATATATCATCACTTAAAACCTCAAATGGGGTGTTTAAGAATTATAAACTTTTGGTTAACCATAATTCTATAAACCTATGATGTTATCCATAAATATTAACATATCTTCACATGAAAAATATATAAATATACAAATTTATATAAAACCTAATATAATACTATATTTTACTTCCTTGAACCAAATATATTATATCTGGTATTAAAATCATTAACATTACAATTCAAGGTTTTATACTAATGAAAGTGAACCAATTTTTTCCTTCCAAACCATACATCATGAGAAGAAATTATTTTATCACATACACATGCAAAGACATTTTAGATTTAGAGTCTTAGAGAACTATGAAGTAATCTTATATTAATAATAACCACATCTCTAAATGATAATTTATACCACTAAACCAAGATTTTTATATTTCACATCATGTCAACATAATAATCCATTTGTTACCCTAGTATAAATAATTCATTCTATATCATCATTGATAACCTTGAAAAATGGAAACATAAATATGTTTTGCTGAAATTGCCAGTAAAGGTAAACATAATTATTAACAACTGAATTTACATAGTGAGAATATAAAGAGAATAAAGATATAATGTCATGATCATGGTTCATGAGCATTAAATAATAATATTATTCCCCATAATTACGAGGATCAATAATCCTGAAAATTTGAATAATGATTTAACAAATGAAATAGTTATAAGAATAAATAAGCGTGATCCATGTGTTGTCAATCGTGACCCAAATGAAACATTATAAATGATAACAAGAAGAATTAAAACATGTTCATATCCTAATAAATAATCTTCATATCACTCATAAAAATGGAATAACTAATACAGTTGACTTACATCTCCAGATTATATAATGCATTGGTGGGATATCATGGACCCAACAATCATTGGTTTATCAATGACTCATCTACTTATGGTTTTTCATGGAACCACCAATATTTGCTTAATGAAGTTACAACTCATCCTTGGATTGTAACTGAACCACCCATCATAATATACAAAATCCTAGATACATATCATGAATAAAGTATATATAGAATTAATTTAATCATAAAATCATAAAAAATTTAATTATTTTATAACTTGATTGACCTATGGAGAAGAAATGGGTTATATGACAATCTCTTTAAAATATAATTAACCCCTAAAAAGAAATGGGTTCTACGAAAATATCATTGAAGAAATAATAATCCAAATAGAGAGAGAATGAAGATGATATCATTACAAAATGTTCATAGTGTATCATAGATAACATCAATTGTTATTTTCATTAATGAATAGAAATACAATTAAAAGGATAGTAAGAACCATTTTATGTAACATAACCTTTCCATTTTAAAATTACTTTTTAAAAATAAAAATTCATAAAATATGGTGAAAATAATTTTCATTAAATATGAAAATGGACACATATAAATTAAAACATCAATGAAAATAATGGGCTTGACAACATAAAAATATATTCGTGTCATAATTATTAAAAATAATCATTCTTTGTAAAAAATAAAATAAAGGGATAGAAAATGGGACCATTTTAAAAACATTAATAAATTTCCTTTCTAACAAAATTAAAAGAAGTTTAAAACTAATATAAAATGGGGTTTTAATATGATTTATTTTTTTAAAATAAATTTTTCGGATTTTATTGAAAACATGGATACGAAAGAGAAATATACATGATATAAATGAAAAAATTAGACCAGTATCACTTATAAAAGACTTTCATGATTTATTTTCAAATAACAGGGGAGGAAACATAAACTAAAAATGTAAAATAAATTATTTACAAGAGGATAATAAAATAGAAATGGTATTGTAAAATAATATCACATTATTTCCTCTAAAATAATCTTGAATATAAATAATCACCAAAAGAGAAGACCATAACATAAAGTTTTTTACACTTTTGTAACACTTCAATTATAATCCCCTTGAAATATAAAAATGTATATGATAATTTAAATTACATGAACATAATTATTTTTATGAAAAAATATTTCAAATGGAATTACATATATCTAAAAATTTAATAAATGTGTATATCATAAACATATGACTCAAAGAAAGGGAATTTTTAATGAGCAACCCTTATAAAAATCATACCATTGAATTTTAGAATTAATGATTGCATTTATTATGTGTATAAAATTTAAATACTGATAAGGAAGTTAAAAAAACCTAATACAAAAATAATTTATTACATACATAATCAGAAAATATCAAATTTACTGAGGAAGTAATATAACCCAATGAAAAGAAATTGATTTATAAAATTCTATTATCACTAGGTAACATTGAATTAAAATCCACTTTGATGAATATATTAAAATTAAAACATAAATACCATGATTTATGAATTATTGTAATTATTACATTTAAAAGTTTAATTATGTAAAAATATAAAACAAATTAGGTTCATGACAATATATTATGCCTCAATGAGATAAAATTGAGATGAAACCACTTACATATTTGGTAATACATATATCAAAACCAAATGAAATAGAGAGGCTCATATGGATGTGTAGATAAAGGTAATTTTCTTGAAAAGAAACATAAAAGGAATTAATTGGCTGTATATAATCCAAAAAAAATAAGTGGTGAATATGGCATATGTCTCATAAAATAAGTAATATGAGAAATCCTTACAATTATCATACCATTTAATTTGATAATTATACAATGGACTTATTATGAGTATTAAATTAAAATCAACATAAAACAAGTGAAAATATGAAATAAGATAATAAAAAGTGACGACCCATGTAATCTTATAATATCGAATAAAAAGAATATGTAATATAACCCAATAAAAAGAAATTGAGTTATGAAATTATTTATCACATGGTAACATTCAAATGAAATCCCATGGGATAAACTAATTCTAATTAGAAGTAAAATAACGTTATGTATGAATTATTAATGACATTTGATGTAAAAGGTGATTTATATTCCCCATATAAAAGTAATTTGGGGTACAAAATTAAAATATGCATCAATGAAGGATAATTGAGATGAAATATTCTACGCCTTTGGAAATTAGTTTATGAAAAACCCATGATATAGAGAATCTCAAATGGATTGGTTGATAATAAAAATGTTCATGAAATTAATCATAAAATATATTCTTGTGAAGTATATATATCACATAAGAAAAACAATTTTTGAATGTGAAATATGTGTCATAGAAATAAAATTGAGGCGAGAAACATTTACCTCAAGTAAATATATTCCATGTGTGTCCTTTAACTCATGTATAATATTATTATATAAATTACATGATCGATTAAGAAAAATTTCCATGATTATAAACTGATAAATAAATAAATTATTTTATTTATTTCTTATGAAAATTAAAAAACTTATTCTATTAATTCCACATTTGTTGTTTTGAGGTTGTCTGTTTCAGTGTTTCAAAATAGTTTTGGTGTATTGATCATATTAAAAGAAATCACTATAAAAATATTTAAAAATTAATAATAATGAAATATTTATCATATTTTTACATAAAAAATACTTTTAAAACAATTATTTAAATATGGTTATTAAAAATGAACTACATTATAATCATGGAAATGGTGGGTCATACACACGCATGAAAAACATTTCCATTTTACAGTGATCATCATGGAAATAAGGAAACTGATATTATATATTTAATTAATGATTATAATATAATAAATACAATATTATTTCATTAAATATATTTATATATAAAAAATATTTTTTGTGGTGATGAAAAAATAAATCACAATGATTAGTGGAAGAGGTAGTCCATACATACACCTAAACAATGTTATCATTTTTTAGTACAAGAAACAAAATGATATATTATCATTTAATAATGATATATATTCGATTAATAGAATAATTATTTCATATATATAAATATATTAAATATATTTATCATTATTAAATTCCATTTACATAATTAGTGAAAAATGTTTCACACCGCTTCACGAGGCATAAATCCTCTGTACAGACGAGCGACATTTTAGTATCCCTCAAAGAATGGGTATAAGACATTATATGTGAAATAACGACTAAATAACTCTATATTTGTTTTTAATATAATATATGTACTTCAAATCCATGATTATAATAGTATTTTCAAGGTAATTACAGAAAAATGATTGACATTGCTTCATGATGTGGTAGTCCCCCCCACACATGAATGATGATTTCTTATCCCATTTGATAAAAGATAAGAATGATTTATGTTATGAAATTAACATAATAATATATAATTTTAGGAGATATAATGGTATTATAATATCATAAAATTATATAATTTTTGAAATAATTGTAAGAAAAAATAAAATAAGAATGAACAGTTAAGCAGGATACCTCTTCTTTAGAAAACCTCCTTAGGTTAGTACCAAAAGACATCATTGGATGACTTTATGATCTAAAAATGGCTCTAGGTAATGGTTAGGGAAGTTATATAGTCTTTCTCTGGTACTGGATGAGAAAAATGTTGTTTAATGTGTGAATATAAGTTGAGAGGGGGTGTCCTTTTATATGTGACGTGGGTGGTACACTTGAAATTTGTTGAGAAGAAAACGTTATATCTACATATTAAGTACCTAAATGGATCTAAAACAAAATATTATGAATAAATTTAAATTACATAGTCTAAATAGGACTCTAAAATCAATTTTCGACAAATATATAGGCATTTTAACCCATATCTTTAAAGTTTAACCCCCGCTAAACCCATTTTTTCCTTATATAAGGTAATTTATTTTTAATATTTCACTACTAACTATGGTGAAGAAATATTTTTAACATATTAGATAATATAGTTTATTATTATTCTAAATTGGTAATATAGTCTACCTAATTAAATTCATAATAGTGAAAAAATTTGATATGTAATCAATCCTGTAGACACGATGAAAAACAGGTTTTCAAGAAGTGTAATTTTTATGAAAAAGACAATATTATGTTAACTATATGAATAATAATTGTATGAATATAATATAATATTTATTGATATATAATACATACATTAATCTTAAATAATTCCTTTTTATTGTATTTAATTAGTTTAAAAGAAGAATCATTATTCACTTTAAACTAGTTTTTAGAGAAATAGAATTTTTAAAACATAAAAACCTATGCATGAATACAATAAAATGATAATTAAAATGTAATTATTTTTCATAAATATAACTAAATAATGCATATTTTAATTAAAAAAATATTCAAAATATATTTTTTGTTTTAAAATACATAATTTGTAGAAAATAAAATATAGTTTAAAAAAATTAGTATGTTTCACTACTCACTAAATAGATTTTGAAAAATAAAAAATTATCAAAATATAATATTCCTAGTATGATGATATAAAATTTAGAGTTTAATTTGGTATTATAAATTATAAATAATTTCCGAAAATAATAATGATAATATCTTTTCAAAAAAATAAAAAAAACTCATTTTCAAAGAAAACATAATTTTGAATAATAAATATCAATACTAAAAATTGATTTACTATTTACTTAGAATTTTTAAATAATTTATATTGAGTAGAAACATTATATTTATATTTATGAAATTATTTTATACTATTCATACTCGCAAATTTAATGGCTAGGTTATAGAAGTTATAAATATTTTGTGACCTTTATTCTTAATGTTGTGTGTTGAAGATGATATCAATCATAAAGCCCTTTTTTTAAATATCAGTTTGTTAAAAGAACCTTATTACAAACTATAATGGATTAAAGACACAAATAATTCATTACAATTATCATTCCACCATAATAATGGTTAAAATAAGGAAAATTTCTAACCTTCTTCTAAGACTCTACATCTTCCATTTACACCTCTTTAATCTCCACATGGATAGATGGTTGGACAGTTATTTGTGAAAATAATTAATTTTTCCATTCCACCAATATTTCAAGATCAATCTATAAAAAACATATGAATATTAATTGTCTTTTGATCCTCATCATGTATAAGATAGTGTTATCCTTTTTCGACTCAATTCATCAGCCGCATTTTTCAAATTCTTAGGGTGGTAATGTATTAGATAGTCATAATCATTAATCAGTTCCAACCATCTTTTATGGTTATATTAAAATACCTATAAAATAATATATACTTTTAAATTTTATGGTCAAAAACTATATGAAACCTTTATCTATAAATATAATTTCATCATATCATTAATGAAAAACATTACCACAACTAAGACCAATTAATGAGTTGAGTGATTTTACTGATGAACCTTCAATTATCATGATGCATTATATAAAACCATAACATTCAGCATGAGAGAGAATCCCAATACTTCATTGGATGAATCACTATCTTTTACAAACACTTCTCCACTGTAGAGTAATAAAATCATAGTTGTGATGTCAAATATTCTCTTCAATTCCTTTAAATTTTACACACATTATTTATTCTATAGGAACTTGGCTACCTTCTTAGTAAAACTAGTGAGTAGATTAGATATTCCTAAAAACTTATCTAAAAATAGTAAATAATATCTTGGCAAACCATGAAGTCTTTAACATCTATGCTAATGTTAAATAAATTTCTTCTTTTATGGATTCACTAATATACCCTTGATTGAGATTATATGACCATAAAATGAATCTTTTTATATCCAAAATTCACACATATAAATTTTTTTCATAAAATTTATACATGCTTATGGTCCTTAGAAACATCCAAAAAATTATTCATTCTCTTCCTTGAACATTGAATATATAAAAATCCCTCTGCAAATACTACCAAAAACTGATCAAGGAAATATCTAAAGATTATATTTGTTAAATACATGAATATTGTAGTGGAATTAATAAGACCAAATGAAATCACTATATATATTCATTTTTTTATACCATGTATGGAATGTTTTATTGGGTATATCCTGCTACTTTATCCTCAATTTATGATATCCAAAATGATGATCATTCATGGAAATGTATTGAGCTCAACTTATTTGATCAAACAAGACTTCAATTTTGTATAGATTATACATGTTCATTAATGTGATCTTGTTCAATTCCCAATAATCAATGAAAATACTTAGTGATCAATTTCTCCTTTTATACAATAGATATGGTGAACCACAACATATCTCAAATGGATGAGTAAATCAATTTTCATAATTCTATTAATTTTTCATCTTGAATTCCTACAACTAAATCAAGTTCATTTTACAGGGAGTATTTTAAATAGGGTTTTACTATTTATGATTAATACTGAGAGCTCAACTTCACAATTCAGAGAAATAATAGTCAAATATTATCTAAAGACATAAAAAATGCCACAGAATAGGAATATGATCGATGTTGAGTTGTTCTCTAATCATATGAGATGAAAAACCCCTTTTAAGGGGAATTAGGACCCATAAAATGGTTGTAATATCTATTGGAAGTTCAAATTTATCATATCACTTATAGATGATCTTATTATGGTATGGAAAATAATACATGACTTCAGTTATTTTCCTAATGATGTGGGATTTATATAGATAAATATAACCAATTTTTAAGACAACATCAAATTCAATTAGAGGGAGAATAATTGGACTTGTAGGATGAAAACACCCATAAAAATCAATAGGATAAGAATCATAGGCATGAGATGTGATATTCAAGCCCTTAGAGGGTTTCTATGAAAATTTAACATCAAATAATTTGGGATTTGATTTAAAATTTATAGTGGCTTTTACGCTATAATAAATTTAATATAAATACGATCAAATAATATACATCAATATTTGGGCATTACCAACCCAACACCATCATTCTATAATCGTTTCATTTTTAAAACCAAAATTTTTAGCATGAATATGAGGAATCTTGGATCATAATGATCAATTAAGAAAAACCATTAATAGGATTTCTAAAACCTAACACATTAGTTTCAATATATGAAACCTTAGGTTTTACCTAGGTAATTACGGGTTATCATATTTTCAAATCCATTGTAAGAATCATAAAGAGTTTGTTGATTTCCAAACCATATTCCATGGGAGTTCCAAACTAGGTGTGTAGCAAGGTCCATTTTTGTGGACAAGGTCATGATTGGTTCAATGACTTATGAAACCATTTTATAGAAATTACCACTGGGAACATCTATTCCAAGTCCACATACACTTATAGTATGGCATCCCACCTTTTTATAGCATAAACTTTCATTACATTACACAAATTTGAGGATATTTAAGGTTCAGTGTCTTGGAAACCAGGAACATAATACATGAAAACAGCATAAAACATTCTTATTAAAAATTACCAAGGTTATTCACCAATGTCCATCCCCAAGGTGTTAATAAAAATTACCAAGGTTATTCACCAAGGTATCAGTCAAAATGGTCATCTCTAGAGATTAAGTATTTACCCAATGCAATGGAGCGCTATTAGGGAACACACTTAAATTATTTTTTATTATCATGTGAGAAACATATATCATCATCAATCATTTCAGAAACAACCCATATAGCATAAAATAAATGGGTTTCATTTTATAACCATAACGTTTTAAAAACTGCTATAAAGACATGATCTTTGTGTCACATTAAAACCCACAGAAAAGGAAGGTGGGTCTCTTGTATGTAAATACCATTATTTAAAATAGAAAATTTTGGTATATATGTGAATACCCCTATAGAATAGAGAGCTTTGACTATTCACTTAATAAAATAAAATAACTTTAGAAAAAGAGAGAGACATTTTGAGACAGAAATTCTGTAGCATAACGACTATGTTTTGGGGTTTTAGAAAACATTGAAAAGAGATGGGACATGGGTCAAATATTCATAAATAACCCATAAAACAGTAGAGGAACATAATATGAAGTATATATGAACATGGTAATTAAATTTTAAGAACATATCATTTGAAATGAAAAACATGGAAGGAATAAAAAAATTAGATTTCTCTTATGAAAATTCGGCAGCCTAACAGCGTCACATAAACTTCAAAAAAATGAATTGATGATATCAAATAGGGTATCTCATGATATGAACATAAAATATCTTTATGATAGATATACAGATCAAACATCAAAATAATAAAAAGGAATTTTAAATACTTGACATGAAAGTAGAACTTTGAAAAATGAGAAAGGTGAACGAATCCCGTAAAAATTCGGCAGCCTAACGGCGCCACTTAAAACTTCAAAATACTGAATTGAAGAGATAAAAGAGGGTATCTCATCATATTAACATAAAATAAAATTATGATAGATATCGAGATCATACCCCAACATAATAAAACGGAACATGAATGACTTGACATGAAAATAGATCTTGAAAATGAGAAGGGTGAAAGAATCCCTTAAAAATTCGGCAGCCTAACGACATCACTAAAACATTCTTAAATCGAATTGATGAGAGAAATAGGGGGTATATCATCATATGAAAATGAAAAGGTAAGTAAGAGGAATACAAAATATCATCCTCCAACCTAATATCATGGAGTATAATAGAAATTACATCGAAGAGATTACTTGAAAAGAAAGAGAGAGGTAGGATCCCTTACCTTAAAATGTAACTCTAAAAACACAACGGTTGGGACCTTGAGGGCTTGGGGGATCCTTGGGAGGAAATATTGGGAGGTAATGTGACCAGATATTTGTTGGGGGGGAGTTAAGAGTCTAATGGATTAGAGGATGGATTGGTATTTATAGGGAAAGTGAGGGGACAAGGCATTAATGGCCAAGGGACACCTCATTGGTGGTTTTGTCAAAACCATGGTCTAGCCCATGGTATTATCCCATGGTATTGGCCACATGGGTCCCCCCACACAATAATGCATCACCTTTGGTCGGACAACCCTTAAAATATCTCATGAAATCATCATGACACATTTATGATGTCATTAAACACACAGAAACTCTAAAACTGTATTTTGACTATTCATCAAAAATTCAACTTTCTCATAAAATACCAAAATTTCACATGAATAAAATATCAATTCTCTGATTTCAAAAATGAACTCCATTTTAAAAAATAATTTTATAAATAATTGTAATTTAATTTTTAAATAAATACACTATTCACCAAAAATTCATTTTTTTCAGAAAAATCCCTAAAAATTACCTTAACATAATATCGATGCTCTGAGTTCAAAATTAAATCCATTTTATATAAATAATTTTATAAATAATTTTAATTTCATTTTTAATTAAAAAAAACTATTCGCCTGAAAAAACTAATACTTGACTAATAATTTATGAAACTGTTATTTAACCATTTTATTGAATCACATTTCTTAATCAAGGTGCCTAGATTATATTAATACTTTCTTTAAATGAGATTACTAATCCATTTGGTCACATTACTAATCCTAGGCATAAAATCACTATTCATAATTTACTATTCATAAAAATTATGTTGATTTTTTTAGACTCTAAATTTCGTACTGAACATAATAATAGAAGACCATTTTTTGATAATAATTACACATTTTTAGTTATTTATGGTTTACATAAGCATTTTTAAAATATCATTTCTCTAAAATTCCTAAAAAATATGAATACTATATTTATCCGGACATTTAAAAATTCATAAACTTCATCATAAGAAGAAATCAAAATTTTATTTAAAACAAAGGATTACACAAGGAAATTACGGTCTCCTTACATAGCCCCTTATCACACCAGCATAGGACCTAAGTGTAAGTTGTGATAATGTGAGATAATCCGAGGGAGGCTCTGCCAATATCGCATGAGTAGTAATTTCTATCAGTTTGAACTTCTTGCAAAGAAGATTCCGTTCTAGCTTCACACGATGAAGTTCGGCTTGGGTTTGGTCTAGAGCAAAGCCCAGTGGTGCTACCTCCATCCCAAGTTCTGTTAGATGGGCTTCAGTTGGCCCAAGACTACTGGATGAGGCCATCGAAACTTCTTTCTATATTAATTAACCCAATACACTTGTATATAGCGACAAAAGTCACAACATTCAGTTTTCAACGGTCGTACTGACTAACGGTCATATAATAGTCAAAACCCAACAGTCTCATTTTTATTATACTCCTTTCATCAAATGAAACAGTTTTTTTAGTATGAAAAATTAAATAACACACAAAATTAGGAAACAAGATTTATTCAAAATTTCGGGTCGTTATAATCTTCCCCCCTTAAGAAATTGCGTCCTCGCAATTTTTAAAATTGGGTTTTGAAATTTCATTGAACGTCCCACATCGGAAAACGAGTCAGTAACACTATTACGATAAAAGAATGAAAATTGAAGTACAAAGTTCACCCAAGTTAACCCATAGTAGTATTCCATGTAGGAAAACATGGATATGGAAGAAAAAAAAATAAAGGTTCATGTTCTGAGGGAGAGTGATAGAAAACATGATTAGGAGAAAGTTAACAATAACAAAATCAAAAACTTATGATGTGTATAAACGGTCTTCGATTACCCAGT
This sequence comes from Viscum album, assembly GCA_963277665.1. Taxonomy (NCBI): domain Eukaryota; kingdom Viridiplantae; phylum Streptophyta; class Magnoliopsida; order Santalales; family Viscaceae; genus Viscum; species Viscum album. The sequence goes on along the minus strand of OY728159.1, from coordinate 17,219,553 downwards.
AGGAAATGTTTACAGACAACATTTTTGTTTTACGTTAATTTTCATAGTTTTGGGGAATTAATTTACTACATAGAATAAAAACATAAGGAAATATACCTACCTTCCAGTAGAGTTTCATCCTTTAATAATTTTCTACCAAAACTAATCTTTTCTCCAAACGATGAGCATTCAAAACTACTTGGTCTCATCAAAGCACAAGAATCATCTTATAGAGAATCACATAATCCACCAAAGATTAACTATGTCTTTTTGATATCTTTAAACATTATCCCGAAAACAGAAAGGGTAAGATAAAATGACTCTTCCAAAATAAAGAACCCTAGAGGAAGGGAAACTACTTTAAATCTTTAAAGTTCCACGGTACTACACAAATTTCATCATAGACAATTCCATAAATAACTGTTCTTAAATTTTTTCAAAATAAACCAATATAAGATTGAAACCCAAATACAAGAAGGATTTGATAACATAGTCTTCCAAAATAAACTTCATTGTTTATCTCTAAACAACATCAACCACTCCTAACATCTTATAACAAAAGTAACTAACCTAAACATATTTTCCCCAAGATAGATCAATCATTTCCATAAGTAACCTATAATAGCATAAGTTCTCCTTAAATTAATTGATTCTTCAAAATATAAGTCAACCTTTATTCCTCAAAGAAAATACCATAGTAATCCATTTACCTCGATGATATAGGGTTCCCAAAATAGTGAACATCTTCCCAAAATAATAATCATCATTTAATCCCCTAATCAACTTTTTTAGATGAACATCCTTGAGACTTCCTCTTCATCTTCCTTGATGAATTTGTGCATTTAACTAGGTACCAATTGTTAATTTTGATTTTTTTGATAGTTGTTTTGGCATAATCACGATATGTTCAACTTCATCTCCCGTCATCTCTGTCATATTAATAGGGAAATAGTCACATTTCATATCACATTGGTTGTTGGGACATGTTCTTCCATTTCCTGCCATTAACTAAGAAAATAAAGTATAATTAGGGGCTTAAATACTTAGCCAATAATCATGAAAAGGAAACTTTAATCATAGAAGGATAAACTTGTAGAATAAAAGTATATCCTAAATTTTGATCCCCTAGGTTCCAATCTAGATTATCCATGATCATATATTCTTATGTGAATATTTTTTTTATTTTATCTTTTCACCTTTAATAATGGTTCATACTATGATTATAAATTTACCAAAGCATATCCCCCAGGAGTGTCGTAACCAAGAGTGCAGCAAGACCTGTTGTCATGTACATGTTCTCGTTAGAGTGTAGTTCAAAGCGGTGTTTTTGGGTTTTACCCCTATGTACATCTGTTCCAGAGCCACCTCTATCTGATCCTATCCAGACATGGATGTATTTTTTTGGAAACCCATTACTCAATACTCACCAGAATACCAGGAAGATTTCATATATTTAAACTTTTCTATAGGAATCTTCCTAAAGTATTCATATACTAATTTCCATAAATGACTAAACCATCCTTTGATACCAACTATGGCATCTCGCCTTTTTATAACATAAACTTTTATTACATTACACAAAACTGAGGATCTTTAAGTTTTAGTGTATTGGAAACTAGGAACATAATACATGAAAACAACAGAAAAGGTTCTTCTTGAACACTTGAAAGGATTCTCCTTAAGTTCATCCTAGGTTCATTACGACATCTCATAACCTGGGGACATATATCAAAAGAAAGGGTGAGCAGAAGGCCTAGTAAGGGAAACAAGAGAAACATTTTACATGTGAACTTGAGATACTTCAATAAGGTCATGAAAAGAATTTATGAAATGAGAATTAAACCATGAGGCATATCATAATAAAAATAGTGTTTTTCATAACTTGAAGATGTGGATACAACATTTAACAAAGACAATCATTTTCGTTTCACCAAGGTCCATCCCCAAGGTGTCAATAAAAATTACCGAGGTTATTCATCAAGGTATCAGTCAAAATGGTCATCTCTAGAGATTAAGTCATTACCCAATGCATTGGAGCGCTATCAGGGCGCACCCTTAAATTATCCTTTATTATCATGTGAGCCACATATATCATCATCAATCATTTCATAAAAACCCCATATATCATAAAAGAAATGGGTTTCATTTTATAATCATAACGTTTTAAAAGCTGCATTAAAGACACGATCTTTGTGTCACTTTAAAACCCATAGAAAAGGAAGGTGGGTATCATGTATGTAAACCCCAGAATATAAAATAGAACATTTTGGTATATATGTGAATACCCCTATATAATATAGAGCTTTGATTATTAACTTAATAAAATAAAATAACTTTAGAAAAAAAAGAGAGACATTTTGATATGGAAATTCTGCAGCATAATGACTATGTTTCAGGGTTTTAGAAAACATTGAAAAGAGAGGGGACAAGGTTCAAACATTCATAAATGACCCATAAAACAGTATAGGGACAGAATATGAAGGATATATGAACATGGTAATGAAATTTGAAGGATATACCATTTGAAGTGAAAAACATGGAAGGAAGACAAAAATTAGATTTCTCTTATGAAAATTCGGCAGCCTAACAGCGTCACTTAAACTTCAACAAAAATGAATTGACGAGATCAAATAGGGTCTCTCATATTATAAACATAAAAGATCATTATGATAGATATAGATATCATACCCAAACATAATAAAAATAAACTTGAAATATTTGACATGAAAGTAGAACTTTGAAAAATGAGAAATCTGAATGAATCCCTTAAAAATTCGGCAGCCTAACGGCGCCACTTAAAACATCAAAATACTGAATTGAATAGATAAAATAGATTCACTAATCATATGAACATAAAATAACAGTATTATAGATATATAGATCTTAAAATAACATAATAAAAAGGAACATGAAATACTTGACATGAAAATAGATCTTGAAAATGAGAAGGGTGAAAGAATCCCTTAAAAATTCGGCAGCCTAACGACGTCACTTAAACATTCGTAAAAAGAATTGATGAGAAAAATAGTGGGACTCTTATCACGTGAACATGAAAAGGTAATTAAGAGGAATATAAAAGATAATCCTCCAGCATAAGATCTTGAAGCATAAAAGAAATGACATCAAAGAGAATACTTGAAAAGAAAGAGAGAGGTAGGATCCATTACCTTAAAACGTAACTCTTAAAACTCAATGGTTGGGACCTTGAGGGCTTGGGGGCACCTTGGTTGGACTCCTTGGGAGGTAATGTGATCAGAGATTAGTTGGGGGAGAGTTGGTAGTCTAATGGATGAGATGATGGCTCGGTATTTATAGGGAAAGTGAAAGGACAAGGCATTAATGGCCAAGGGACACCTCATTGGTGGTTTTGAAAAAACCATCGGCTTGCCCATGGTATTTTCCCATGGTATTGGACACATGGGTCCCCAATACAATAATGCATCACCTTTGGTCAGCCAAACCTTAAAATATCTCATGACATCATCATGACATAGTTATGATGTCATTAAACATATCAAAACCCTAAAACTGTATTTTCACTATTCATCGAAAATTAAACTTTATCAGAAAAATCCCAAAATTTCACCATGACCAAATATCGATGGTCTGATTTCGAAAATGAACACCATTTTATAAGAATATTTTTAAAAATATTTTTGATTTTATTTTTAAATAAATACACTATTCACCGAAAATTAATTTTTTTTTAGAAAAATCCCCAAAAATTACCTTCACATAATATTGATGCTCTGAGTTCAAAAATGAAATCAATTTTATAAAAATATTTTTATAAATATTTTTAAGTTAATTTATAATTAAAAAACACTATTCACCTAAAAAACTAATACTTGACTAATAATTTATGAAACCGTTATTTATCCATTTTATTGAATCACATTACTTAATCAAGGTGCCTAGATTATATTAATACTTCCTTTAAATTAGATTACTAATCCACTTGGTCACATTACTAATCCTAAGTATTAAATCACTATTCATAATTTACTATTCATCAAAAATTAAGTTGATCTTATTAGACTCTAAATTTCGTACTGAACATAATCGTAGAAGACCAATTTTTGAAAATAATTACAAATTTTTAGTTGTTTAAGGTTTACATATTCATTTTTAAAATATCCTTTCCCTAAAATTCATCAAAAATATGCATACTATATTTATCCGGACATTTGGAAATTCATAAAATTCATCATAAGAAGAAATCAAAATTTTTATTTAAAACAAAGGATTACACAAGGCAGTTACGGTCTCCTTACATAGCCCCTTATCACACCAACATATGACCTAAGTGTAAGGTGTGCTAAGGTGATAGAATCTTAGGGAGGCTTGACCAACATCGCACGAGTAGTAATTTATATCAGTTTGAACTTCTTGCAAAGTTGATTCCGTTCTAGCTTCACACGATGAAGTTCGGCTTGGGTTTGGTCCAGAGAAAATCCGAGTGGTGCTAACTCCTTCCCAAGTTCCGTTAGATGGGCTTCGATTGGCCTAAGACTATTGGATGAGGCCATCAAATCTCCTTTATATATTAATTAACCATGGTCACTTGTATTTAGAGTCAAAATTCGCAACATTCAGTTTTCAACGGTCATACTTACTAACAGTCATATAATAGTCAAAAACCAACAGTCTCATTTTTATTATACTCATGTCATCAAATGAAATAGTTTTGTTGAGTATTAAAAATAAAATAACACACAAAATTATGAATCAAGATTTATTCAAAATTTTGGGTTGTTACATATAGTAACTAGATAGGGATCTAAATACTTAGAAACTAGTCTCTCTTCCATTAAAAAAAATTCCATTAAATTATCTTATATATGGAAATTTCCTTAGGGTTCTCAATGAGGTTTTCTCATCCTAGTTTCCAGTGGTTAACTTATCCTTGTTATGATCCCAACTATAAAAGTATAGAATTTTTCTTAGTTTTGTATAATTAATATAATTAGATAATTCTGAGGGTTACTAAACCACCTATGAAGGTCTCTTACCACCATCCCTTATGGAAGCCCTTTCCACATGAATCACTTGGGAAGAGAACAATGCATTTTACAATGTTTATATATGAGGGTTCTTAAGAATTAGAATCCTTAATATCTGTGATACCAAATCTAATGACAGACACTTTTCATTCATATATATAACATCTTAATTGAAGAACATTCAATATATAATATAATGATATTCAACAAAATCAATCAAGTTTAGTGCCATTGAAAACATTAATATTTTAAAAAATACATTATATGTGAAATAAAGTATATAAATCTATGTTATCCATAACTAGACCCCTTATTTGATATATTATAATAAAAAACATTATATAGAACTTGGCGAAAGAAAACATAAGAGGTGGTGAGTTGAGATACTCAATAATGGAAAACAAGGGATATACCTATATAACCTGAATATATGGGTATGAGAACATGAGAACAACATTTTAAAACCCTAAAATTTGTATCATATATCAAAAAGACGAGTCATTGATTAAATCATTATTGTTTATAAGACATTAATATTGAAGGAATCAAATAATATAAGTCATAAAAGCATTGTATTAGAAAAAGATAAATATTTTTGGGTCAAAAATAAGAATTGAAAATATTATGTCAATGATAGAAACTATGAAATTCCTAACATATTATTCCTTGACTAACCACCCATGAAACTACTTCGGGTTTGGGATAACCTATCATGCACCCTATTTTGGGATTCAGATAAAATCTCATGTACCATCTTATATTGGGCACTGTATTACCTCTAATGTACCCTCATTTCATTATCATGGGATAACCTCCCATATACTATCTCATTGTATATTGGGACAACCTCTCATGTATCCTTTGAGCTCGTAAAATATTAATCATTACAAAATACATAAGAGGGAGATATACGTCAAACCCATTATATAATTAAATACATACATATGTGTTATAGAATATCATAAACCATTCATCATATAATAACCCTTGAAAATGTAATGGGATTCTTAATCATCTTATGATAGAATAACTCCTGGATTAGGAATAGGTATCATAAACATTTTAAAATAATATATCCCATTGGAATCAAACATAATTAATAAACATATTTTAATCATAATCATAAAAATAACCATTCTAGATAAACTAAGGAAGGTAGAATTAGATCATATCACTATGAAAAACAATGCAACACCTAAGGTAGATGTCATTGATGAATCAAAATTCTATAAAAAATACCATTAAAATAATCTTAAGGAAAATAAACATTATATTTTGAAATCACCTCTTTATAATTGTCTCAACCCATCCCAGTGGGGCCTGCACCGTGAATCCCCAAGCCCACCTCCAATATGCCAGGGGTTGGTGACTAGAAACGAGTAGGCATTTTACTAAAATGGGAGGTATTTCCTAAGTTTCTGTACACACGCACACATCACCATTCTCAAAAATGATGAAATGTAAAAAAAAATAAGAAACAAAATGCATGCATGCATCTAATCCAAACCAACAGAGTGCAATGAAAAGTAAAGTGCTGGAAGTAAATTGGGCCAAAAAAAAATACAATCCCACCAAAACAAGATTCTGAAACTGCAAATTCCAACATATAAACACAAAAAGGTACTTGGACTACTGATCTTAGCCATAGGAACACCTCGGCCTATGGGAAACATAGAATGTTCTGTTCTATCCTGGTCTTCCTTGTACTCTGTCAATAGGCTTCTCGTCTGCACAAGACACGACACGTGCTGGAAAGGCCCATGTAGGGGGGATTATAACTATACTCAGAAGTGGAACCCAATAAAACCAAAAAGCAATACACAAGGTAAAGGTACATTCAGCTACACACAGTATATGTCCACATATAGCAAGTGAAACACAATCCAGATATACTCAAATCTCAGACCCGTATTCTAGGGTCAAGTCACACAGCCGCACACCCTGTTAGGGATTCAGTTTAAAGATTCCGCGAAGCACTCGTTCCGGGAGAACACACTCCACGAGTCTGGTAGCTCTGATGACGTCCGTCCGAGAAATACTAATCATCATAAACCACCATGAGAGGAAGATGCACTCATTATGAGATACACACTATTGAGTGGGAATGATCATGATAGATAGAAGCACTCATTATGGGAGAAACACTTCTGAGTGGGAAAGATCATGATACACAGATGAGGATCACTCCCAGGGCCATGGCGGGTACCACGACTCATCCGGATTCACCATCTACGTGATACACCAGCTATGTAGAGGATCAACCCCTGATGGAGTTGGTCACGTCGATGCCTGACTCTACCTAGGGTCTGGAATGGATAGAGGATCTCTCTCTAGTCCTCTTAGAGGGATGTCGACTCTCTCAACGAAAGTACTACTGAAGGGATCATATTCCTATAGAAGGAAATGATGCCTAACCTTCAGGGGAACGAGAAGAAGGGGCACTAACCAAAACTAATGTTGTCCATTATATGGTGAACAAGAGGAACATTATTTTTTACAAAAAGTACATGACGTGTAGAAAATTTACACGCCGTGTTGTCTGACCCCGGGTACTGCCCGTCTACAATGACCTGTGTCGTAAGGCTAGCCGTATAGAAAATTGAGTACACGGCTTGTAGTATGATGTACATGCCATGTTTGAGTGACAAGGGTTTTCCCCATGTATGATGGACATGTGCTCGTACATGATCATAAACCCGTGTACTCCAACCCATGTAATTGGCACACATGGTGACCCACATTACTAGCCTCGCCTAGCCATGTGATGGAGTACAAGGTCATGTACTCCATCCCGTGTCAGTGTATTTACCAAAATACATTCCGAGCTTCGGGGAAAGTCTAACACACCATGTGACCAGGTTCACACACTGTGTGATTCTTCTCTGACCCCTAAAACCTTAGCCGCTACCGTCGCCAGCACTACAGGGCGTGTTCTCCAGAAGTACATGCTGTGTATTCTGGAAATTTCCCAAAATGACGCTCTTCGTCGGTGTGACTCTCGTGCTACTCTGATCGTCGATCTAGCTATCTGATCCCCAATAAACCTTAAGGTTTTGGTCACCCAGACACCACGAATCTTCTTCCTATGTTTTTGGGCCTATGATCAGCTCTGAAAAAATGTTTAGATCTTCCCGTGCAAAGAACGCCCGAAGAACGGTCCTTCCCGATTCGCTCTGATCTGTAGTCCGCCATCATCTTCGTACCTATGCAAGGTCATTGTGGTGTCGATTCTCCAAATTTCAATCGTTGTGTCACAAAACAGATGTGCAACGATCCGATGTTCATCGCCCCGTGAAGAACACGCGAAAGAAAAAGGGAAGAAATCCAATAAAACAAAATTGAGGAACAAACCTCCACCATCGTTCATCACGACATTGATCCCCTCCTATTAATAGGATTAAACAGAGAAGAAATCAACAAAAATAATTCAACATGGATCAATTCCCTGAATCATTCCTATAATCCCTTTTTCAAGAACGAACGAATCCGTGGATCAACTTGTTCATGGTTGATCTACGTTCATCGTTCAAAAATTAAAACAGGGAAAATAATTCAAATAACAAACCCCTACCTAAAATGGGATCGATTGCAGAAGGAGGTGTCGTGTAGCCGTCGTCGTCAAGATCCTCCAACTTCGTTGTCGTAGTGGTTCTAAACTTCGATCTGTCGTCGTTCATCGTTGATGGTTTGCTCCAGCGCTGAGCTGATCCTCCAGAGATTTCTCTCAAAAATTCATCAACGACCACCAATAACTTAACCCATTAAAAAGTTAAACATGATTAAATGTTCTATTATGTTGGCATTAATGAGTCAGGTTTCTATATCTAATCCATTATGACATGGCATTTAATATTGAAACAACTTCCTGGTCACTGCGCTGCAGCGGATGTTTCCATAAATAGATAATAAACATTGAAAAAATTAATTTATTTTTATTTTACTAAAAACGTCAGAAAATTAACTACTTCCCATGACCCGTTCCAATCAAGGATAGGCTCGTTCTTGGGTAAATTCGTTATCTTGGATGCAACTGTGCCCTCCAATTTATAATCCGGTCTTCCGTTTGGAAACTGCCTAAACCGCGAGCGAGTGCCGACTCACTTTACTGAAAAAGTTCCAAACCACCGTTCCAAGGTCACCGAGCTTTGGAATCAGGTGTTGTATCTGCGCCTGGTCTCGTAATAATGAAATATAATATTTAAAAATAATACATGGAAACAAATTCATAGAAATTACATTCTCCCCACCTTGGGGCTTTACATCCCTGAAAAGCCAAAATAAAGGCCACTAAAAAAGATGTGGGTACTCGACACGAATCTAGGCGTCCCGCTCCCATGTGCTCTCTTGATGATTTCCATGCTGCCATCAGACGTTCACCAAGGGAATCTATCACCCATGAAGGATCCTCTCCTACCGATCCTCGTTATCCATAGGGTACTCAGCAAAGGTTGTTACTTCCTCGATGTCCAGTTCGCCTAAGTTGATGACGTGCGATGGGTCATGCACATACCTCCTCAGCTGCGACACGTGGAAGGCATCATGTACTCGATGAAATTGTGTTGGTAGATCTAGGAGGTACGCCACCTCTCCAACTCTGCACAGTATCTGGAAAGGTTCGATGAACCTTAGAGACAGCTTGCCACCTCGGCCAAATCTCTGTAACCTTCTTCAAGGTGAGACCCGAAGAAAGACGTGGTCTCCCTCTTAGAACTCCAGAGGTCTTTGTTGTCTGTTAGAATAAGACTTATGCTGGTTCTGTGCAGTCTTCATCCACTCCCAGATGATATGCACCTTCTCAGTGGTAGCTCTCACCAACTATGGACCCATGAGTACTGACTCTCCGGGGTCGGTCCAACAATGTGGTGACCGGAAGGGTCTCCCATACAAGGCCTCCAATGGTGGCATACCAATGGTGGAGTGGAGGATATTGTTGTACGCTTACTCCACTAGTGGTAGGTGGTCCTCCCAAATACGACAAAACTCCATGATACAGGCCCGCAACATATCCTCTAGAACCTGAATGGTCCTCTCTCTCTGTCCATCTGTATGGGGATGAAACGATGTGCTCAAGCGTAGCTGAGTCCCGAAATCCTTCTATAGTTCCTTCCACATCCAGGTTGTGAAACATGCATCTCGGTCCGAGACTATTGTCATGGGGACTCGATGAAGCCGAACTATGTGATGCACGTAGAGGCGTCACAAGCTCTTTATGGAACTCTTCTCCCTAATAGCTAGGAAGTGGGCTGACTTGGTGGGTCGGTCAACGATCACCAAGATGGAATCATATCCCTTGGATGTCTGTGGTAATCCCTTCACGAAGTCCATCAATATTCCATCCCACTTCTACTCTGGAACATCTAGGGGTGATCTAATCCAGTTGGAACCTAGTGCTCAGCCTTAAACTGCTGGCACGTAAGGCATCGAGAAACGAACTCTGCTACTGCCTTCTTCATTCATGACCACCAGAACTGTCATCGAAGATCCTGGTACATATTTGCCACCCTAGGATGCACCTCTTAGGGGGATGTATGAAACCCCCTCAGGACCTCCTCCTACAATGCCACTGGTACAACTGTGCGTCCGTTGAAATGAAGTACATGCTCTCCGCCTTGTGAATATCCATCAGGAGCACATCCTGTGGATAACTGAGCACGTAAAGCCACACAATCGACATCCCCAAGCTGGGCCACTCTAACTCATTGTAAGAGTGGAGGGGTGACAAACATCGACTATAGGTAAGTTGTATCCTCTCCATCCACAAAGGATAACTACAACGCCGCTAACTGCTGTGTCTCCTGACTCAACAGCTGCAAGCTCGACCTTCTGCTAAGAGCATCCGCCACCTTGTTCCCATTTAAAAGAGTATAGATGATCTCGAAATCATAATCCTAGAGGAACACTATCCAACTCCTCTACCTAAGATTCATATCCTTCTATGAGTAGATATACTTGAGGATCTTGTGGTCAGAGTAGAAGATAAACCGCTCACCCATGAGGTAGTGTCCCCACATCTTCAATGTGAAGACTACCGCTGCCAACTCAAGATCATGGGTCGCATAGTTCTTCTCATGTGGCCTAAACAGGCATGAACCCTAAGAAATCAATGCTTGCCTCTACATCAGGACACAGCCCAGCCCCGTCCCTGATGCATCACAAGAAACTATGTACTCGACACCCTCCTCTGGAAACCTCAAGACTGGGGCGCTCGTCAAACTCTATCTCAACCCCTCGAAAGCCTGGTGGCACTCCTCCATCCACACGAAGGGTTTCCCCTTCCTAGTCAGGGCTGTCATCAGAGCTGATATCTAGGAGAATTTGGTAATGAATCTCCGGTAATATCATGGTAACCCAAGAAAGCTTCCCACCTCCGTCACACTCTGAGGTGGCTCCCATGCTAACACAGCCTCCACCTTGGCTGGGTCTATAGCTACTCCATCTACTGAGATGACATGTCCCAGAAAGTGGACCTCTGGATTCCATAACTAGAACTTTGTGATTTTTCAATAAAGCCGTTGCTCCTGAAGTACATCTATAACCATCCAAAGGTTTCTCGCATGCTCCTCTACTAACGCCGAGTACACAAGTATGTCGTCGATGAAGACCATTATGAACCAGTCCATGTACAGATAGAAAATCTGGTTAATTAGTCCCTTGAACACTGCATGGGCATTCGTCCTGCCGAAAGGCATCACCAAGTACTCATAGTGACAATAGAGGCATCTAAAAGCCGTCATTGGTATATCCTCGTCCCTCACTCATAGCTGGTGATAGCCTAATCGAAGTTCAACCTTCAAGAACCACTATGCACCTCTTATCTAATCAAAGAGGTCATCAATCCTTGGTAGTGGATACTTGTTCTTCACCGTCACCTAGTTCAGGCAATGTTAATCCACGCACAACCTCAAACTCCCATATGCCTTATTGTAAAACAAGACTGGGGCCACCCAGGGTGAAATAATGGGTCTCACGAAACCCTTGCTCTACAAATCCTCCAACTGCACCCTCAGCTCGATAAGCTCTACAGGAGCCATCCGATATGCTGATGAGTATATCGGTGCCGTCCCGAGGTGTAAGTCGATGAAAAAGTCGATTTCCCAGTGGGGAGGTAACTCTGGAACATCTTCGGGAAAGACATCCACATACTCTGTCACTACTGCTTGGAACTGAGAGTTCACAACATCCAATGCTTGGAGGGAAAGTCTCGGAAACTCATGAGTGATTAGCTACACCCTCCTATGTATAAGATCATTCTACACTGCCTGGGTTTCCATTTCTCCGACAAAGGAAAAGCTCATTCCATCACAACGGACACACCACAGTCTTCACCAAAAAACAGTCAATCTGGGCATGGACTGAAGATAATGAATCCATACCAAGAATGACGTCGTAAGGCCTCAATGCTACCACAAAGAGGTTCCAACAAAAACTCTCACCATTAAGGTTTAGATCACACTATCTTCAAAGGCGCATGATCATCGAGTCTCCTCTCGTAGGTGTCTCCAAGTGTAAGGATCGATTCAATGGTTCTACCAGAATCTCGAGGTTTCGTTCAAGAAATGTGTCTATGAAGGAATGACTAGTTCCTAAGTCTATAAGTACAAAAGATAATGTCAAAAAGACACATATTGTACCTAAAATCATCCTTCAAGACCCTCGGTTGTATGCCTCGACCGCATGCAGTTGTCCCCGCCCCTGTCCCCCAGCTCCATGAACCTAGTGCAGACCTCTTGGAAGTGGTCGTGGAAGTATGTCGAAGTGTCTGCCACCACCTACAGCTCTCCCTGCTCCTCTGCCACGTCCTCCGCCTGGCGGGTCTGTCTGATCCACTCTCTGCCTCTTCCACGATGGTCCGTCCACCGCTTCCCTGTCAGTAGCTCAACGGGTCGGTCAATCTCTAGAGAGATGTCCCCTACCATCAGATGCATAGAATCACTTCTCCCTAGGCTGACTGGATCCAGCATGAGAGCCCTGGACTGTCAATCCCATATCATGGGTCCTCCTCCGTCATCTCTCACCTCCTGGTCACTATGTCTGACACCAGCTCCCTACCGCGGAGGTCTCCGCGCCTCTCTTCCTGCTACTGACTATCGTTGGCAGTCTCTGCTCCGCCAAGAAGCTCTCGATCACCAAAGCATGCTCGAGCACTCCAGCATTAGTCAAAATGCATAGAGGCATGACACTAGCTCATATGTGTCATCGTAGACCTCGCTCAATGGTCCATTCTATGAAGTAATGATCCCTGACCATATCCATCGAGCACCGAGCAAGGTTGGTGAACGTCTAGGAATAGTCATCTATTGTCATACTGTCCTGCTGGAGCTGAAGAAGCTCCTGGATGGACACAACTCTCAGCGTAACTGGAGAGAACTCCTCCCTAAAGAGTCTCTCGAACAACTCCCATGAAAGAGTCTCCTCATCGTGAGTCTATGTGGTCAGACTCCACCATCGTCCCACCGAACCCTGAAGAAGGCTCGCTCCTAGGATAACCATCTGGTCTAGTGGTGTCCTCACTTGATGAAAAACTCTGCTCATCGCCTCAATCCAGTCCTCAGCCGCCTAAGGGGCGGGCTTGCCTCAGAACCTGAGGGGTCTCTTTCTTTGGAATTCATGGAGCGTGATAAACCTACGCTCCTCGTTGTTCGGTACTACAGGTACCATGGGCTTCTCCACTGGTGGCGGCATAGCAGGTACACCACCTAGTGGAAATGCCCGGGGAACTAGTCCCTGTATCGAATCCTCTTCACTGAGGGGGTCATCCACGTGATCGTGCTGCTAAATTCTCACGTATAAGCATTGCGGAGGCTTCCTATACGGAAACCAGATGTACCATGGTAAATTAGTATATCTAGATAGCTGACACAAAGGACATGGAGAACAGAAACCATTCTTATACATTGCATGTACCACTTTATCAATTCCTTGAAACCCGTGTTTTCATGTATCAAGTCAAAAAGTAGGTTATCATAGACCTGGTGTATGGATATGTCGGCTTCTACATCAACACTGGAGTCTCTGGCCTGAAAGCCAAGCTTGAAACACTAAACACTATTTCCCCCATCCAATCTTATAGACTCTTTTTCCTAAGGTAGAACTGACCACTTCTGTTACCACTATGTCATGTCCCATCCCAGTGGGGCTCGTGCTGTGACTCCCCAAGCCTGCCTTTAATAGGAAAAGGTCTAGTGACTAGCACCGAGTAGTAATTTTACTAACATGGGTGGCATTGCCTAAGAACCTGTACACACGCACACATCTCCAAGCCCACAAATGCTGAATTGAAAAAAAACTAAGAAAAGAAATGCATGCATATGACTAAACCAAAAAAACAGAGTGCAACGAAAAGTAAAGTGCTGGATGTAAACTGGGCCAAAAAAATACAAGACCACCAAAACAAGAGTCTAAAACTGCAAAGTCCAACATGTAAACAGAAAAAGGTACTGGGACTGCTTCTCATAGCCATAGGAACATCTCGGCCTGTAGGGAACTCAAAAAGCTAGGTCTGGTCCTTGTCCATCCTGGACTCTGTCAATAGGTTGCTCTTCTGCACAAGACACGACATGTGTGGGAAAGGCCCATACAGGGGTGAGTATAACAATACTCAGTAGTGGACCCCAAAAAAACCACAAAGAAATACACGAGGTAAAGGTACAGTCATCTACACATAGTAAATATCCACATATTGCAAGTGAAACACAATCTAGACATACTAAAATCTCAGACCAGTAGTCTAGGGTCACGTCACACAGCCGCACACCCCGTTAGAGATTCAATTCGAAGATTCCACGAAGCACTCGTTCTGGGAGAACACACTCCACAAGTCAGGTAGCTCTAATGATGTCCGTCTGAGAACTATTTTTCGGGAATGATCATGAGAGATAGATGCACTCATTACACGAGAGACACTGTTGAGTGGGAAGGATCACGATAGATAGAATCACTCATTATGGGAGACACACTCCTGAGTGGGAAAGATCACAATACACAGATATGGATCACTGCCAGGGCCATGGCCGATACTGCGACTTATCCGGATTCACCAGCTAAGTGATACACTAGCTAGGTAGCAGATCAATGCCCAGTGGAGTTGGTTACATTGATGCCTGACTCTACTTAGGGTCAGGAATGGGAAGAGGATCTCGCTCCAGGCCTATCAGAGGGATGCCAAATCTATCACAGAAAGTACTATTGAAGGGATCATACTTATGTAGAAGGAAACGATGCCTGACATTCATGGGAACGAGAAGTAGGGGCACTAACCCAAACGAAAGAAATCAAAGATTTAGTGAACATGGGGACCTTTCCATTCTCCAAAAAGTACAAGGCGTGTTGAAAAGTTTCATGTCCTGTTGTCTGTCCCCGGGTACTGCCCGTGTACAATGACCCATGTTGTAAGTCTGGTAGTATAGAAAATTGAGTACACTTTTTGTAGTACGATGTACACACCATGTCCGAGTGATGGGGGTTGGCCCCATGTAGGCTTTCCATGTGCCTGTACATGGTCAAAAACCCGTGTACTCTAACCCATGTAATTGGAACACGGGGTGACCCGTGTCACTAGCCTCGCCTGGCCGTGTGATGGAGTACACGGTCATATACTCCATCCCATATCCATGTATTTCCCAAAATACACGCCAAGATTCTGGGAAATTCTAACACGGCATGTGAACAGGGTCACATGCCTTGTGATTCCTCTCTGACCACCGAAACCCTAGCCACCACAGCCAGTACTACACGACCTGTTCTCCGAAACTACAAGCCGTGTATTCTAGAAATTTCTTGAAATGACGCTCTTCACCGGAGTGCCTCCCGTGCTGCCCCGATTGTTGATCCAGTCATCCGATCGCCACAAAAACATTAGGTTTTGGTCACTCCGACACCACGAAGCCACTTCTAGTGTTTTCAGGCCTCCGATCGGCTCCAAAGACCTGTTTTGATCATCCCGCACGAAGAATGCTCGAAGAACATTCCATCCCGATTCACTCCAATCCGTAGTCCGCCATCATCGTCACACCTCCGCAAGGCCACTGTGGTGTAGATTCTCCAAATTGGGATCATTGTCTCGCAAAACGGACGTGCAACGATCTGTTGTTCATTTCCCCACCAAGAACGTGAAGAACACACGAAAGAAAACCGGAAGAAATCCAATAAAACAAATTTGAGGAATGATCCTCTATCGTTGTTCATCACGACATTGATCCTCTCCCATTAGTTAGCTTAAACAGAGCAGAAATAAATAAAAAAAATTCAACACAGATCAATTCCCTGAATCATTCTGATAAAACCCTCCCGCAAGGATGAATGAATCCGCATATCAACTTGTTTGTGGTTGATCCGCGTTCATCGTTGAAAAATCAAAACGGGGAAAATAATTCTAATAACAAACCCCTATCTCAAATGGGATCGATCCCTGATGGAGGTTTCGTGCGGCTGTCATCGTTGATATCCTTCCACTTTTTTTGCACAGCGATTCTCCACTTTGATCCGTCATCGTTCGTCATTATGGGTTTGATCCAGCGCTCCACGGAACCCCCAAAGATTCCTCTCACAAATTCATCAACTACCACCAATATCTTAATCCATTAAAAAGGGAAACATGATTCAACGTTCTATTACACTGAGGAATTATTGAGTCAAGTTGCTGTTTCTATGCCATTATGACCTAGAATTTAATATTGAAATAGCTGCCCTGTCGCTGCACTATAGCGGATGTTTCCATAAAAATAAAATAAACATTGAAAATTTTATTTGACTAAAAATGTACAAAAATTATCTTCTTCCCTAGACCCATGCTGATCGAGGTTAGGCTCGTTCTTGGGTAAATTCATCATCCCGGATGCAACAGTGCCCTTAGATTTATAATCTGGGCATCTGTTTAGAAACTTCCACAACCGCACGTGAGTGCCGAGTCACTTTTCTTAAAAAGTTTCAAACCACTGTTCCGAGCTCACAGGGCCTCGGAATGAGGTGTTGTCTCTACTCCTGATCATGTAATAACCTCATATAATATTTAAAAATTATACACAGAAAAAAATCTGAGATATTACAATAATATTAAAAAATACCAAATATTATGGACAATGTTTAATTTGAAAATAACATTGAATAAATTTATAGTATGTTTAAAATAATTTAGTGGTCATGATTGTGGAATATTTCATTCATTTCATATTTGTTAGAAAATTTTGACTTCCTATTTTAGGTAAAAAGACAACACCACCTCATCTAAAAAGATGATTTATTTAATTTTTTTAAATTATAAAATGGATAAAAATTTAATTGAAAATTATTTTTTTATTTTAATAACCTCCATTAAAATAGTTTCATAAAAAATGGACATAGAATAAAAACAATTTTTGACCGAATAGAGAAATATAATGGTTGTTTTTCTTTATGAAAATCTCATTTTGGTATATTTAATCCATTTATAATTGAAAATTTATGGAAAACATATATTCCTTATAAATAAATAGGGGAATAGATATTAAATGTGTTTATCGAGAAATATATCATAATATTTCATCATTGGAAATGTTACCATAAATAATCTATAATAATAGTGAGATTTAAACATAAATGTTTATCACTTTGGAAACATTTAAGAAGTAATCCCTATAAAATAAAGATCCATATATGGATATTTATGTTCAATAGTAGTCATGATAAGAATTATAAAATTAATTAATGGTAAATATATATATATATATATATAACAATAAATGAACAATTGGTTTATAAGATATGTTCCCTGGAGAAATATAAGTGAGAGAAAACCCCATAATTCAAGTCTTCTCATTATTCACACATATTCAAACCTCATATATAATAAATAAATGGTTATATATATATATATATTATTTTATATTACTCACACTTATCATAGAATATATGATTTACCTAATAAATATTATTACACATTTATTAACATTCAGTTATTAAAAATACATTTCAGGTAATAACTTCTTAGTTTTAAATATATGTTTTGGTATTGTATTTCTGGTCAATTTTCATTGATCTTAGTTCCATAATTTATATAATTTTAACCATGAGATAAATTTCATAAATATTAATTATATATTTATTTATATTAATCTATAAAATTTAGATATAGAAAATGAATTACACCATCAATGGAGATAGTATGTTGTATGCAATCCTTTATAATATATCCATTTTCTTGATAAATAGAATAAAATAAAGTAAAATAATATTTCAAATTTAATTTTTTTATATCTTAGATATAATATATACACATCAGACCTATCCTTAATATCATTAATATCAAAATTGAACGAAAAATGAATCACATAACTTCGTGGAAGCGGTAGTACACAAGTAAGCAAGAGTGGAATTATCATTTTCTAATGGATTGAATGTTATGAAGGTATATGTGGTATTAAATTTATATAATTATAATAATTTCATAAATTTCATATATATATATAATATAAATTTATAATTATATCCATCTATGAGAGGTGCTCATGGGAAAAAATTACATCGGTTCTTGAAGAGGTAGTCTTCTGTACCTATGATTGGTGGTTTTGTTTTCCATATGGTGGATGTGGAGAAATATATAAATTATTACATTAAAATAATAATATAACATTATATAATATATAATTTTTTATTATAATATCAATATTTGAATAATATTCTATGGAGATGGAATAAGAATTAGAAAAATACATATGTATATGACTTTTACCTCTTCTTCGGATCACCTCATTAGGTTTATATCTAAAGCCTTAATATAAAAATTTAATAATAAAAATAATTCCTCTAGAATTTTTTGAGACAATTAAGAAATATATTTGATAAGGTATTTTACCCTAAAAAAGGAATTTTATCTGTGAAGTTGGGAGGAGGGAGTTGACATCTATATATGGGAGGGAGGAAACACTTGGGATTTTTAAAAAGAAAAAGTGTCACAAATGTTTTTTAAATGAATAAATGATAAAAATGGAACATTATCAAACCATGATTGATATAAGGTCTAAATATTTCTATAAAATACAAATCTTACTTGTTTTTTGATAATTCTAACCAATATCTTTTTAGTTTTATCCAGAGTAAACCCATTATTACATTAACAACAATAAAGATTTTTTTTTCTATTTTTAATATTTATTTTCTCCCAAAATTAATTATTCTATATAATATAATATAAATTATGTTAATAAAAAATATATAATCCATTTTTACACATTATAATCTCATAAGTGAATGAATTAAATTTTAAATTATACATACTAGCATGTCGAAATGGCTGGTTTCCAAAGATAAACATTCAAAATATTTAAAACAATTGTTGGACTCACCTATTTTGATAATCCCGAATCATGATTAATTCAATAATAGGTAAGTTTTTTGAAAATTTATTTCAATCTATTTTAATATCAGGACTTTACTAGAATCAGTTTACAACATAAAATTTTACTAAGTCAAAGGACACTGTGGAAGGTTACTGCTAAGAGGTCACTGTTTTTTAGGTCACTATCATGGTCCCCATTGACAAACCAATAGCTAAACCTTACCACTTAAAGTCATTGGTGAAAAGTCCACTAGTGAAGACTATACTGATGAGGGTTACCGTTATAAGAGATAAAATTATAAAGTTATTGTGGGAACTCACCTGTACATGGTCACTATTTTAAAGCCTACTATTAGAGTATTTACAGAAGCATACAGACGCCGAGTCAATGTGATAGGTCACTGTTGTGACAACGTTGCTGCTACAATGAGTTTATGTTAGAAGTCCTATATCAGACTTATTACTGGAAGTCTATTGTTATGTAGTCTATATTTGGTAAAGTCAACTTTTGATAAGTCTATAGTTGGTGATGTCTACCATTGGAAAAGTCTACCACTAGACAAGTCTACCATTGGAAAAGTATAATCCTAGAAACGTCTACCGCTGGACAAGTCTACCATTAGTGAAGTCTACAGTTGGTGAAGTCTAGCTTTTGAAAAGTCTACTGCTGGACAAGTCTACCGTTAGTGAAGCCTACCGTTGGACAAGCCTACCTTTGATGAAGCCAACCGCTGGATACACCTACTATTAGAAGTCTACTTCTATTTAAGCTTACTACTAAAGATGCTATTGATTAACAAGCTACTGTTACCAGTCTACTGATAACATATTCTATAGTTTATCCATTTTCTTATTATATTCATAACGGTCATATTGTGCAAACTTCAATGCTTCTGACTTAATTAATGATTATTTTAGACATATCTAGAGACCATATATCTATAGTATAAGGTACAAGAAATATTACATGTGATGTACATACTACTATTATTGGGCCTCAAATATGAATGAAAGAGAACACTGAAAAATAAGATATATATAGAGGTAGAGAGAAAACATGTTCATAAGATTGATGTTCACAAGTCGGATGTAGAACAAGAAGAAGAAAACTCCAGTGCATATACTGAAAATACAAAAAATCTTCATGAAGATCATTTTGAAGAACATACTCAAGGTTGTCCTACTGTGCTTCATCAACTCCCTTATACCAAGATGTTGAACATCTCAGTACCTGGAAGCTAGTACTTGGAAGTTTCGATGCTATGTTTTTGGAGACAACTTGTAAATAAGAACAAAATAATCATTTCCTAAAACTCAAAGAAGTCTTGAGCTAGTCTTCAAACACACATATCATTATAAACTTCATCCTAATTTCAATGGATCTTCTGTGTTCCTTATTTTAATTTTTTGAGCAGTGTGTGTCTGTTACACACACACTATATCCTATGATTTAATTGGAGGATAATGAAAATTCTCACTAAAAACTCCCTCACACTTTTTTCCCATGCATAACTATGGAATAAGCCATGTGTGTCTTGGTTACTTGTTTTCCCACTCATAACATTGGAAGAAGCCTTGTGTGCCTTGGTTTCTTGTTTTCACAAGCATAACTGTGGAAAAAGCCTTGTCTGGCTTGGATGCTTGTTTTCCCACGCATAACTGGGGTAGAGGTTTTAGAACTTGGATAGTTTGTAAAAACTGTTGTAAACCCCATTACAGGTTGTGTATCAAGTTTATATATATAAACTGCTTGGTGGAAGGGGATCACCAGGTGGAGAGGGATAAGTCTCATCTTGAGACTTAACCTCTTGTTTTAGTTCACTCTGCACTACATTTTTGTAATACTCTATTTTATCTATTTTCTGCTGCTTACATTAGCAAAAACATAAAACTATTTTTCTTTCACTCTGATAGTTATTTTTGGTTAGTGTGTATATATATTTAATTTAGTAAATATGTTTCAAAAATTGGATTAGTGTTTAAATTTATTAAATTGAGGACTAATCAAACTTAGAGAAACTTGTTGAGCAATTAAATAGTTGTATCTTTACTTCCTTAATTAAATGGGTTATTATCAAAATTTGGGGGATCCTTATAATATTTTTTTAACAGATATTTTATGTTGGAACTGAATTCACCCCCTCTCCAGTATCCACTCTGACCAAAATTTGGTATTAGAGGATTTTATTTTCATGTGTTCAAATTCTTTTCAACGGTGATTTTAGTTGTATCTTAAAGATCTTAAAATTTAATTCATATCAAAAATTTTAGTTATTTAAAATCTTAGGAACTATGGAGTCTAGAGTTGAGGGTGCTGCTGCTAACATGCCACCTTACTTTAATGGTAATAACTATACTCAGTGGAAATTAAAAATGAAAATGTATCTAGAGAGAATGAGACCTGAAATCTGGGACACAATTGAAGAACCACATGTACTGCCTTCTAATGCTAGGAACACATGGTCTCAGTTTTCTAAAGCCACATATAATAATAAATCGAAAGAAATGAATTCCTTGTACTATTCTCTAAGTGATGAGGAATTAAATAGAATATCTTCTTGTAAAACTGCATATGAAATTTTGGATACTTTAGATATTTCTCATGAGGGAACAACCAATGTTAAAGAAATGAGATTAAATACATCACTATTAAATATGATAATTTTAAAATGAAGCACGACGAACCTATCTTAGAAATCTATCTTAGGATCAGTGAAATAGTAAACACCATGAGTCTGCGTGGGAAACCAGTGGATAGTAAGGACCAAATCATGAGACTGCTTTGATGCCTACCTGACAAATGGAGTGTAACTTCTATTTGTATTTGAGAATCTTATGACATAGGGAATGTTCCAGTGAAAGAGATAATTTAAAAACCTATGATATAAGAATAAGATATTATGGTGAATTAAAAAGTAGATAAGGAACCAAGGAATAATTCAGTATCATTCAACACTTCAACCTCAAATAAAAAAGATAAAGAAAAGGTTCAAGCTCCGGTAGACTGTTCCACTAGTAAATTTTCAGATTCCAACAGTGATGATGAGATGGATCATCTTGATAGAAGGTTCAAAAATTTCTACCAAAATAATAAATTCACTAGGAAGTCAAACTACAAGGGAAAGTATGATAGTAAAGGAAAATGGAGGAAAACATAAAATGGAATGACAACTCAAATGAAATAATCTTCTATGAGTGAAAACAAAAAGGTCTTGTGAAGGCAAAATTCCCCAAGCTAAAGTTTAATAATAAATATAAAGATAAGAGAAAAGGATATAAAAAGGATATGAAAGCTACATGAAGTACTTTAGAAGGTATCTCCAGTGGATATGATTCTTCTGATAGTGAATAGAACCATCATGCTAATTTATGTTTCATTACAGAAAAATCTGAGGTAATACTTAATTATACTATACATAATGCCTATTTTTTAGGAATAAGAGTGAATCACATAATCCTGAATATATGACTAAAGATTAATTATTTGAATATTGTGAAATTCTTGAGGATACCTTTAATGATCTCATGGAAAAATATAAATCCTTAAAGAGATAACATGATTTAAATTCCAATTATAAGTTTGATCTAGATATTGAGAAAGAGAAATGTGTTCAGCTGTTAAAAAAAATAATGAACTCAAATTATTAAATGAGAAATTAGATAGAGATATTAATAAGTTTAATTCAGGTAGGTATACCTTGACTCAGTTTCTATGAAAAAATATTGCCCGAAAATATACAACTGTTCTAGGATATAAACCAGGAAAAAGAAAAATTAGCACAATGAAATTTGTTCCAAAATATGGACAGTTCACTGCTAGTTCCAGTTCTAGAACATCATTTGAACTAGAATTTTATAAGGGACCAAACAAAGGGTTTATGCCTATAAATACATATGTTTATGTTAGGAAACCTATAAAGAAAATATGGGTTCCCAAATTTTTACATGCTAACCTCTCTGGACCTAAGAAAATCTGGGTACAAAAGATACCCCATGCCTAACCTGTTTTGTAGGGAAGCTGTCTAAAGAGTTATTGTAAGACCCTGTGGTACATATACAGTGGATGTTCAAGACATATGATAAAATATTATTCTTTCTTCAAGAGCCAAATCAAAGTTAATAGTGGAAATGTATCTTTTGGTGATAATTCAAAGGTAAAAATCGTTGGCTTATGCCAGATTGTTAACCCTAATGCAATATTAATTTCCAATGTACTTTTTGTTGATGGAATAAATTAAAATTTACATAGTATCATTCATTTGTGTGATGATGGTTTTAATTTCGAATTTAAAAATTATGCATGTAATGTTTTTAGTTCCGAAAATGATTTAATATTTACTGCTCTTAGAAATGAGAATGTATATACTGTTGATTTAGAATCTTCAGCTAAGCAAAATGTTTCATGCATAACTGATTTTCATAAGGAATCTTGGTTGTGGAACAAAAGGATAGGACACTGCAATGTGCACTCACTTAGGAAACCGACTAAGAAAGTTTTAGTTAGAGACTTACCTAAACTGGAATTCCAACTTAACAAAGTGTGTAATCCTTCTCAAAAGGGAATAAAACACAAAGTTTATTTCAAAAAAAAAGAAAGAAGTTTTTACTTATCCACCGCTTGAGTTGAATCACATACAATTATTTGTACCATCAAGAGTTTCATTTTTAAATTGGATGCACTATGATTATGTCCTTGTAGATTATTTTCTAGGTACACATGGGTATACTTTCTGTTCACAAAAGAAAATTTTGTTCTTATTTTATCAAATACCACAAGCCTGTAGAAAATCTTAGTGGTCTTAAAATTAAGACCTTGAGAGGTGATCATGGTCGTGATTTTGAAAATCAGGAGTTTGAATCTTATTTCTCACACAATGGATATAGTCACAATTTATCTGCTCCTAGAACACCTCAACATAATGGAGTCAAGGAAAGAAGAAATAGAACACTTCAAGAGATTACCCAAACAATTATTTATGAGTATAATCTACCTATTTATTTTTGGGGTGAAGCTGTAAATACATCTTGTTATACCATCAATCGATTCTTTATTAGACCTATTATTAAGAAGACTACTTATGAGATTTGGAACAATAGGAAGCATAAGGTGTATTACCTTAGGGTTTTGGGTTGTAGAGTCTTTATCCTTAACACTAAGGACAATATTGACAAGTTTTCCTCCAAAAGTGATGAAAAAAATTTCCTAGGTTAATCAATCTTGAGTAAATCCTATAGAGTATTCAATAAGAGAACCAAATGTATGGAAGAGTCAGTTCATGTCATATTTGATGAGACTGATCCACATGAACCCAAAACCTCTCTTGAACACCTTGAAGAAGATATTTTGATTCTAGAACTTAATGATAATGATAGTGAGCCACCTATAAAAGTAACGAGTTTTGGGAATCCTCTAGAATCAGCATCTGTTGAGTCTGAACCTGTAAACAATTATGAGGAGTCTAGTACAACTATTTTTAGAGGTATTAGAACTCTCAAGAATCATACTTTAGATGCTTTAGTAGGTGATTTAAAAAGAGGAACACAAACTAGAGCATCTCTGAGAAACCAGGTTGAACATCAATCTTTTCTTTCACGTCTTGCACCCAAAAAAATTAATGATGATATCAATGATGAATTTTAGGTGATGGATATGAAACTAGGATTAAATCAATTTGAAAGAAATAATTTTTGGGATCTTGTTGAAATAACTAAGGACACTTTTACAATAGGCACAAAATGGGTATTTAGGATCAAATTGGATGATTCTGGAAATATAGTTAGAAATAAATCTCGGTTAGTTGAACAAGGATATAGTCAAGTGGAAGGAATATACTTAGAGGAGACCTTTGCACATGTATCTAGGTTAGAGGCCATTAGGATACTACATTCTTATGCAGGTCATCTGAATTTTAAACATTATCAAATGGATGTTAAAAGTTATTTTCTAAATGGGTATATAGTTGAGGATGTGTTTGTTGAAAGACCCCCTGGTTTTACATATACCCATTTTGCAATCCATGTTTTTAAGCTTTCTAAAGCTTTATATGGTTTAAAGTAAGCTCCAAGATCTTGGTATGATAGACTTATTTTTTTCAAAAGGTTTTACTAACAGTATAGCTGATCCTACTTTGTTTATTAAAACGATTTCCAAATATGTTTTAATTGTACAAATTTATGTAGATGATATAATTTTTTGATCGTCAAATTTTTCTTATGTATTTATTTTTAAAAAATAATGCAAAATTAATTTGAAATGATTTTAATGGGGGAACATAAATTTTTTCTTGGATTTTAGATTTTTCAAAATAAAAATGGCATTGTCTTAAATCAAAATAAATACATTAAGGATACTCTAAATTTTTTTGGTTTGGATAGTAGTAAAGGTAGTGATACACCTATGAGTACCACTTGTAAGTCGGCTGTCGATGAAACTGGTGAACCTGTGGATCAAACCAACTAAAGAGGTATGATAGAGAAGTTGATCTACCTTACAACTAGTAGACCTAATATTATGTTCAGTGTATGCATGTGTGCTCATTTTCAAGCTAATCCCAAAGAATATCATTTACTTGCTGTTAAAAAGATTTTCAAATATCTAATAAATACTCCCATCTTAGGACAGTTTTATCCAAGGGGACAACTGTTTAATTTAATAAGTTATTTGGATGCTGAAATTTCTGGTTGTAAGTTAGATAGAAAAAAACCTCTGGAACATTTTACATGTTAGGCAAATCACTAGTATCATGGTGTTGTAAGAAACAAAATTCTGTTGTATTATCTACTTCTGATGCTGAATATATAGTTGCTGATAGTTGTTATGCTCAAATTATTTAGATGAAACACACTTTACTAGACTATGGTTATCAATTCGATCATGTCTCTATAAATTGTGATAACACAAGTTCTATTAACATCTCTAAAAATACAGTATATCATCCTTGGACAAATCATATTGATGTAATACATCACTTCTTGAGAGATCATTTTCAAAGTGGTGATATGACTCTTGAATTCATTGGCACTGAACACCAATTGGAATATATATTCACAATGCCTTTGAATTCTAAGAGGTTAAATTACATGAAACATGATTTAGTTATGATAAAATGTTAGAAACTCACTATTGAACCTCACTGTTAGAACCTCACTGTTGAACGTCACTGTTAGAACCTCACCGTTGAACCACACTGTTAGAACCTCACTGTTAGAACCTCAATGTTAGAACCTCACTATTAGAACCACAATGTTGAACCTCACTATTAGAACCCCACTATTACACCTCATTATTAGAACCTCACCATTGCACCTCACTGTTAGAACCTCACCGTTGCACATCACTGTTAGAACCTCATCGTTGCACCTCACTTTTAGAACCTCACCGTTTCACCTCCCTGTTAGAACCTGACCTTTCCACCTCACTATTAGAACCTCACCATTGGGTACCTCACTGTTGGAATCTACCATTACTTCATATTTTATGTGGGAATCTGAACAGTTTTATTAGATTATTTTTCTAATTTTATTTATTCCCTAAATTGTAAAATTAGATCACAATCACATTTCGATCCACTATCTTCCTCACTCTCAATCCCTACTCCCAAAAATCCTTATAACCTACCTTTCTGCTAAAGCCTCAAACATCTTTTAACCTCAATGGATAGAGTAAAGCGATCGATGGTTGGTGATGAAGATAGACCAAACCCTAAGAGATCTCAAGATGAGCCCAGTAGTGGAAGTAGTACTGCAAAGAAGCTAGTTAATACACATTTGACAAAGAGGGATGTCGTACCAAAAAAGGTACTGTGCTAGGACTAGTTTCTTTTGAGAAAATCCTTGGTTCTAAAAGTGATAGAAACTCTAGGATGGGATGAGTCTTTCATAAATAAAAACGAGCCTTATTATCTGAAGTTAGTCAATGAATTATACGAGTTTCTGAGATTTGAGAAGTCTAATGAAGAGTACTAAATATTATCTATAATACATGGAAATGTGGTACTATTTTCATCTGCAAAGTGGGATGAATGTCTATGGGTACCTCATGAAGGTATATTTGATTACTACTCTAGAGTGATTCCTCCAGACAGTGAGATTTTTTTATATACGAAATCATTGGAAGAGCTAATAGAAAATGGAACCTCAATGAAGGTGGTTGCAGATAAAATGAATAGGGAGGATAGACTCCTGTTCATGTTTATCCAACATGTAGTAAGTCCTAGGAGAGGGGACTTTACTATGTTGAAGTTTCAAAATATTTTTATATTGTATTTGCTGAAGAAAGGGAATAATATAAACCTGTGTAGGTTGCTGATGTATTTGTTGGAAGACATGACTAAGCCAAGTTCTAAATCAAATGCTTTATTTCATGAAAAACATATTTTTGTGATGCTGAAGGTTAAGGTAATTATTGGAGATAAAGAGGAAAAAATTTTAACCAAAAACATTTGTTGTATCTTTAAGATATTATGAAAGTTCATGAAGATAAGTTGGAATCCCTAGAGAAGAGAATGGTTAAATGACGAAGGGGATCTTTATGAGAATTTTGACCCTGTAAATAATCCTTTTAGGCCAAAGTATAAGAGGGATCCAGGTCTGATTCTTGGCGAGGCAAAACCTTTATATTCTGATGAAGAAGTAGAGGAGGCTGTGGAACTTGAGAAATAGGGTACTCCTATAGATGATAGAAGTGATCCTGATCTACCTGCCAGTCCTCTAGTTGGAGTGATATCTTCTAGAGAGCCCAATCCTCCAAGAGAGTTAATGAGAAGGGAATATGTCCTAAGGGACAATGAGGTTGAAGAAACTAGTGAAGAAGTGTATGATGAGACACGTATCACTATTAGAGATACCACATAAGAGGAATAAGTTACTAAATCTAGTCACTCTGACCATGAGGAACATGAGGCTGCTGCTGATAAGGTTAGTGAAGGAGAGGAACTATGTTTGAGTCCTCTTATAGGGGTCAATAATAGGTAAATGAGTGAACAAGAAGAAGAAGGTATACCTACTTCCCTTGATATGGAAATTGGGGATGAATCACTGAACACAGTGGATCACTCTACTGGTGATTCATTTGATAATGTTGCATCATCTATTGAGGTTGAAAGACTGGAAGAGGCTGATGTAGTTGTTCAGGATGTAGCTACATGTTAGGGGGAGCATCCTGCTACAGAAGGATTAGTATTTGTTGTGGATGGCATTGATGGGTTGTCTGAGGACCCTGGGTTTCTGGTGTTAGGATTAGATTATGATGGATTAGAAGATGAAATGACCAAAAGAAGACCTTCTATGCCAAACCTCATTTTCGTACCTCTAAAAATTCTTCCCCTCAAGACTATGTTAGAAAGGAAGACCTTGAATCCTTGAAATCTAACTTATCGAGAATGTCTATGGATAGGTCCTCTGAGATGGAAAATGCTATTGCTCTAGTTTAAGAAGCATTCAACATATGAGTTAGCCAAAATTCAATCCATCATTCAATCTAATCTTACCCATGAAGTAATGCAATTTCAGAGTAAAATTAGTTAACTATCGGAGTCTGTGGAGCTTATAAAGCAATCAGTGGTGAGCATGAATTCTATTCTAACCTAAAGGGCTCAGGTGGATAAGGATAATCAATATATCAAAGGTGTAGTGCAGAAGATGGTTGATATCATTGAGGACTATATGAAGTCAAAGGAATCACATGTGAAAGGTCAAGATGATGATGTAAAAAGGTTGATCAATGGGATATCCAAATCTTTTAAATAAACTGTGGATTTCACTCTAGAACCTCTAGGTGCATCTGCATCTTCTTCCACCTCTCCTCCAATTGAAATTCCAGATTTTTGGACAGTTGTTAGAGAAGAAGTGGAAAAAAATCTCTGGTACAAGTACCTCAGACTCTCAGGTCATTTCCATTACCAGAGAAATTCAAAAGCTTATGGGAGATTATTTAAGAGAATCTTCTCAAGATCAGATGACCATCAAGGATCAAGTTGACTTCTATTACAAAAGGGTATACACTAAGCATCAGATGGATAGACACTTTAATTTTCAATTGGAGAACTTGAGTATTCCACATGTCACTCAGGAATTTAAGGACCACGTGAGCAAGCTTCGAGAGATGACTCCTGAATTGGAAAAATTTATGGAGAATAAGGATGATTTTATTTTGGCAATGGAAAGAGGAGGTAGTATCATCTTGGACTTCAGGAATCTTCTGTTACATTTCCTATATGTGGACTGTACACCCATTATTATCCTTCCAGCCATGCCTTCTACCTCCGGTGCCTCAAGATCTGCCAGTGCTTCTCCTATAATGTCTGCTGCTCATGCCATCAGATGCTTGACCCCTACCATTCCTCAGAGATCTACTCACAATAGAGCTACTGATTCTTCTATTGCAGCTCCTCCTACCCTGCTAACTTCCATCCCTCGGCCTATCCCACCACCTTCGGATCCTCCCTTATCAGCTTCTAAAGTCAAAGATCAAATGGGAATTTCTGACATTGATTGAGTGTGATTGTATCTTTTGATAGGGATTTTGTACTTCTCTTTGAATCATGTAATGATATTTCATTAATATAAATATTCTCTATTGTTTTTATTCTATTTCTTTTTCCTAGTCACAAAGGAGGAGAACATACACCCAAAATTAATTTCATATCAAAATCACATTAATCACTGCTAAATATATGATAGATGTGTGATAACATTATCTGTAAAACCTATTTATTCTATTAACTTATCTTTGATAATCTTGTAATTATTCAAAATATTCAATGACATAATTTGTGATTATCAAAAAGGGGGAGATTATTGCACTCACTAATTTTGATGATTCCAAATCATATTTAATTCTATAATGGGTTATTTGTTTGAAAATTTATTTCAATCTATTTTAATATCATAAATTTACTAGAATCATTTTACAACATAAAATAGTTTTATGTCAAAGGTCGCTGTTGATGGTTAGTGTTAAGAGGTCATTGTTTTTTAGGTCACTGTGACTGTCACCATTGAAAAACCTATAGATTAAACTTACCTCTTGATGTCATTAGTGAAAAGGCCACCGGTGAAGACCTTACTGATGAAGGTTACCATTATAAGAGCTACAGTTATAAAGTTACTATGGGAAATCACCAGTACAAGGTCACTGTTGTAAAGCCTACTGTTGGAGTACTTTCCAAAGCATACAGACATTGAGTCAATGTGATAGCTCACTACTGTGACAAGGTTGCTACTACAAAGAGTTTCTGTTATATGTACTTTGTCAGACTTATTACTAGAAGTCTATTGTCATGTAGTATATAGTTGGTAAAATCTACAGTTGATAAGTCTGTAGATGGTGACGTCTACCATTGGAAATGTCTACCGCAGGACAAGTCTACCATTAGTGATGTATATAGTTGGAAAAGTCTAATGTTAGACAAGTCTACCACTGGAAAAGTATTCAGTTAGTGAAGACTACAGTTGGTGAAGTCTACCATCGGAAAAGTCTACTGCTGGACAAGTCTTCAATTAGTGAAGTCTACCATTGGACAAGTCTACCATTGACAAAGCCTACCACTGGATAGGCCTACTGTTAGGAGTCTACTACTATTTAATCTTCTTGCTGAAGATGCAACAGATTGACATGCTACAATTACCAACATACTAATAACATATTATATACTTTATCCATTTTCTTAATATATTCACAATGGACATATTGTGCTAAATTTTATGCTTCTGACTTAATTAATGCTTATTATAGACATATCTGGAGACCATATCTTGATAGTATTCGGTACGAGAAAGATTTCATGTGATGTATGTACTCTTATTTTCAGACCTCAAATATGAAAGAAATAGACCACATAAAAAGAATATATATATAGAGGCATAGTGAAAAAGAATTACATAAGAGTGAGGTTCACAAGTCAGATGTAGAAAAAGAAGAAGAACACTCCAGTGCATATACTGAAAATACAAAAAGATTCATGAAGATCTTTATGAAGAACATTCTCAAGGATGTTCTGTTGGGCTTCATCAACTCCCTTATACCATGAGGTTGAAGATCGCAGTACCTAGAAGCTAGTACCTAGAAGTTTCAACACTCTATTTTTGGAGACAACATGAAGAGAAGAAACAAACAATCATTTCCACAAACTCCAAAAATTCCAGAGCAGATCTTCAATCACATAGCGCATTCTAAACTCAATCCTAATTTATATGGATCTACTGTGTTCCTTATTTTACATTTCAGAGTAGTGTGTGTTTGTTACACACACGTTGTCTCCTGTGCTTTAACTACAAGATACAAAAAATCCTCACTCAATACTCTCTCACCCTTATATTCCCACACATAACTATGGAAGAATCCTTGTTTGGCTTGGTTCCTTATTTTCCAACGCATAACTATGGGAGAATCCTTGTGTAGCATGGTTCCTTATTTTCCCACACATAACTGTGGATAAAGCCTTGTGTGGATTGGTTACTGGTTTTCCCACGCATAACTATGGTAGAGGTTGTAGAACCTGGATAGTTTGTAAATACTTTTGTAAACCCCGATACAGGTTGTGTATCATGGTTTTTATATAAACTGCTTGGTTGCAGGTGATCACCAAGTGGACAGGACTAAGTCTCGGCTTGAGATCGAACCTCTTGTTTTACTTCACCATGCACTACATTTTTAATATTCTCTGTTTATCTCTTTTCCATTACATACATTAGGAAAAACATAAAACTATTTTTCTTTCACTCTGATAGTTAGTTTTGGTTAGTGTGTGTATGTGCTTAATTTAGTATACCTTTTTCAATAATTGAATTAGTGTTTACATAGATTCAATTGAGGACTAATCTACCATAGAGAAACTTTTTGAGCAATTAAAAACTTATATCTCTACAACCTTAATTAACTGGGCCGTTTTCATAATTTTTGGGGATCTTTAAAATAATGTTTTTAACAAAAAATTTAAGTAGGAACTCAATTCTCCCCCCTCTTGAGTATCCACTTTGACCAAAAAAATTATATCAATATTCTATATGAAAATAATTAAAATAAACTAAATTAGTCACGTTTTAATATAATTGAATTAATTCTACTTTAAAACCAATTAAATAAGTAATTTAACTTTGTAAATAATGAAAAAGAAAAGGTACATTTAAATAATAATCAAAATTTGATATTTATAAAAACATATTCCAATGATAAAACAATGAAAAACTACCCAAAATAGTATTCAAATATAGGATTAGAAATTAATTTTACATTTTCAAATAAATTTTCTAAAAAAGGAAAAAAATAATTTTAAATGAGTTTACAGAGTGTGGCTTCACCGCCTTTTAGAAAAATAATGTTTTTTAGAAAACATTTCTTTTTCATTCAAATGGTTCTTATATTTTTTATAATAAATTCATATCCTTTTAATTTATTTTATACATGTGTAAACCATGTAATTTTGTTAATTTATTTATTCGTATTCATACCCAGCAACTTAATGTTAAGGTAAAAATGGGTTTGTTTAAATAATTATTTATTAATAATGTATCATGTTTTATTTAAAACTATTATTTCATGCATCATAATATATATAAGATATAAAATATATTTTAAAAGAAATATATCATAAATAATCATGGTGTAACATTCTCTTATAATCTTTGTGTTTAACGTTATATATGATATCCAACATGATGTTCCATTTTTTAAAATATCATTATGTTCTATTCTACACCATGAAATAAATTTCTTCATTGCAATTTAATATTGATCTTAGTAATCATGGTTTTGACTTTTTAAAATACCATTATTAGAAACCCAAATTATAAAAAGGGTTATTAAAACTTCCTATTAATAAGAGATAAATTTAAGTACAATGATCATCTAGAATAACGTATTATTGAATTAACATGTAGGTAAATATGGGTGGTATGTGAATTTATGGACAAGAAAGAAGAGCATAAATAATTTTTGAGAGTGATAGAGTTTATTGATCTAATAAAAGTGAATGATCTTGAATATTTAATGACAAAAAATCCATAAATCTACAATGATTTAAAAAAAAGTTTATTCACCATTTATTTAGTTACTATAATATAATAAATTTCAAGATCCTTTTTAGAGTGTTGAATAATTCCTTTACCATTAATAATGAGAACATAAGAAAATGTACTTACTTTATATCCTTCTATTTCAGAGGAATAATTTCATACATTTGTTGTGATTTGATAAATTACCACTTAATATCTTTCTTCAATAAATGAATGTCCAAAATTAATTTTATTTTTTCCCGAATCACTAAAAGGAACATTAAGAGGATATTTTTAATAATAAAAGAGTGAAAACCCATCCTATATGTCTCTAAATATTTACTAAAACCAAAAATTTTATGATGATTCATGTATTATTATACATTCATCTCTAATACTCAATAATAATACACAATGTTAAACTTAATCCCTATCATAAGTATTTATCCATCAAATCATTTATGTAAAAAAAATTCCGATTAACTAGAGCATTACATTGGCTAATGACCTATGCTAAACCCTTTCTTTCCATCAGTTATGGGTTCAATCCCCATATCCATACCAAAAGTGTTTTTATCACCCGAAAAGTGGGTTGTAATTTTTGTAAAACCATATTAATATAATTCGTATAATGTTTAGAAAATATGATATTTATCTTTAATCCATGAGGCTGGTAATGAACTGAAGAAACATGCTCCAATATCACGGGGGTAAGCTTTACTAGGCATATGGGTTCACTAGAATCCTCTGCGAAATGAAATAAAACTCAAAATATATGTTTCTTGTAGACATAGAGTTATTAGAGGAGGAGGTCTTCTTCGTGACACCCTGTTCTTGGTTATTATCTCCTTCTGTAACTACAATGGCCTAGGTGACTCGCTTATTGAGGAAGTCAATGCGATTCTTAATGGACTTCAGATTTTCCTTTCCAAAAATATTATCTGAAGTGAAATTGAAACTAACTCAACAATTATTTTAAACTCATTATTAGGAATTCATGACTCCCCTTATTCTATTTCTTAATTTATCTAAAGATAATTGAACTATATCGACTGGGCATGCTCGATCCACACAATGTGTGAGGGAATGATTTCTATCGATATCCTAGTTTCCTAAGAAAACCATTATGATCCTTTTATTATTTATTCATACATGGGATCCCTGCTCTATTAATGTAGTTATTTTGTTTCGGAGGATTCCCTTAGCCTATATTATTCTAGTCCTCCTTGATTGTGCATATCTCACTTCCCATCTCAGTTATATTTCTCTATTATTTATAAAAATTTGCATGTTTATTCCAAAATACCTTTGGTAAAAAACTATCTACAACAAAATTCATGAATTCAAATACCCAATAACATTTAGAAACCCATCCCATCTATAGTAATTGCACAAACATGACCATAATCCCTTAGATTCTTCAATGGAATTTACTATGATGTTCTAGACTAGGTTCACTCATGTTTAACTAATCTTAGTTGGCCACATGACCTCATGTTTACCTCATCATATGCAAAATGTTTCAAACTAGCAGTGATGATACATGGTGGAAGAATGGGGAGACTATACCCTCATTATAAGAGTGTATCACATAGGTATAATTATATCAATCAACCACATAAGAATAAAAGATAACTGAACAATGAAATAATTATCTTTCATCACATAAATAACCATGTAACCATATCCATCAATATCATTTAAAAAATGATGATCATGGAATGATATATAATCAAGGTAATATATGGGGATTATGGGAATATTTATATACCAAATGCTATTCCAGAATGAAAAAAACCCAAAATTATCTCTACTTTCATCTTAATCATTAGGTTGGTCCTCTTCTAATTATATCATCTTAGCAATGTAATAAATCATCTATAGTAGGGTTTTTTACATTTTCTCTACTGGCATCTACGAATTCTATACGTGTAACAAATGAATTCCCGAACAAGGGGGTAGATATACTATGTAGGCCACCCCCAAAATGTCTAATTCCATCCAGTATATGAATATATAATAAGTATTATTCTGGTAATAGTAAATGTTGAAAATTAATTGTGGTAAATAAATATCCCACACAGGTCTAAGTTCCCATGGAATGCTTTTACTATGCAACCTCTTTATTCCTAAGAAAAAATGTATATGAGGATACAAATTGTCATGATATAATATACTATAATGTTTTGAGATCTGACTCATAACCCAAGAATCTCCTGTAAATTATATCTATGTCAGAAATAAAAAATAAGTTTATTATAATAATTCAATGTTTTGATTGAATCTAAAATGTTCTTTGGCTTGTCAGTCATGTCATATAATAAATTCACTATAATATTTAATGTAACCTGATCCCATATATAAAATTTATAATTTGGTAACCAGGTATCACTCTATGGAAAACATGAACCCATCACATTAAAATCCCATATAAGGCATCCCCTATAAGAAACCAGGTATTTCTCTGGGTGTTGAATAAATTCACCACCCTTTGAGTCCATCATTAGAGGTCCACAAGGGAGTTCAAGTTTAACTCCTGAAATATATAAGGATATTCCTTCAATTTCCATCACTATAAGTACACCTAGGAAGTCCAAGTATCACTAATGGAATATATAATGATCTAACCTCTGTGTACTCCCATGGAAATACATATAGGGAGTCCAAGAATCTCTCATGAAGTATAGAATGATATACCCTCTGAGTTAGAGCTTGGTAGTCCTTGTATGCTTTCAAAATGTCACTCATGGGATATATAAACTAAATTACAAGTGATCCCATCCATGGAATTCATATGAGAACACATGTTTCACCCATGGTGCTGATGAATTTTATTAAAATACATTTAATAAAATAAGCTCGGTTAGCGTTTTCATGTCATTCAGGGTCAGAACCCATGTATGAGTCTTAGAATGGAAATATAAATAGTCATGAGACTAAAGAATAACCATAGAATTTATGTTCACATTTAACTGAATTGGTTGTAACTATTATATAATTATTTCAATAACGTCATAATGTGGATCAGTTATTAACATTGGCTTATAAGGCATAACATCGCATGAATTCTCTCACTGATGTTAATTGAGAATTTTGAATTTTAAAAAAAATGTCAGGATTAAGTGAGATAAAAATGGTAATTTTTTTTGTAACCAGTTATTATATCCCCTATTTCCACCAATTAATAAACATGTCATTCGATTTATTTAACACATAAAAAACAATGGGTAAAGGAACACAGATAAAAAGGTCAATGAAAATGATAGGCCTCCCAAGGGGGTTTATAAAATTTTGAAACACACCCAATGGGTTATAAATTAATTTTATCTAACTTCCAATGATATATAAACAAGTCCCATGAGATATATAGTTTATTCCAATAAATTTATTTTAAGAATAATTCATTATAATAAGTGTTACATGAAAAAATCAGTGCATGAAAAAACTATGTAATACATACAAAACAATTTATGGGAAAATCATGAGACCACCTACCTTACCTTGATAGTAGAATCCTTATTTTTTGTTGTCCTCTAATTCAGGATAGAATTGAAGAAATCAAAAAAAATAAAAACTGAAATAAAAATAGGGAATATGATCTCGCATCAAAATAACTCTTTAGATAGAAAGACAAATAAAAGAGTATGTGGAATTAAGTTCTTACCAATGGTTACCCAACATGATATAAAATAGGTTCTATGAGAGTCTATATAGAGTAGATAGCACAAAGGCATGATTTATTTGGGAGGAGATATCTCCAATCATTAAGAGGAAATGTTTTCCTTGGAGGAGGAAAGAAAAGGGAGAGGATTTATTAATAGAATGGAGGGGAAATGCCATTTTACAATTTTTAAAGGGTTTCTTGTATGGAAAAACCATGAACCATATTAGTTCCCATCACTACTACAAGACAACCCTCACATGGGCTTGGCGCATGGTTTGACTAATCATGTTCATATCCCATTCCAAACCCCTCTCTTAAGAGACCTGCATCACTCACATGAGTTTCTGTCCTGGATGTCAAAATTAGAAAAAAAATATGTAGTCCCATAAAAATCACTAAAACATCTCTCATTATTTATGCTAACTTTGTAACCCACATTTTTACTCAAAAAACTAGAGATCTAGGATATATACATTACTCAAACACTGTTGAAACGCTCTGTGAACTTATTTGGAACTTCCATTAGAATAAAATAAATAATTAGATTGAAAATAATTTGTCTTATACCTCATTGAAAAGATGGTATCTTATAATATTACCCCTTAAAGAAAATTATCCTTGAGTTTCCCTACTAAGGGTGGTAAAGGATCATTTTAGAGTAACTCCATCCAATGGGAATGTGAATTATCCTTCGGCTCCCATGTCTAGTCATGTACATGTCCATGGCACCATATTAACCATACTAGATGAAAAAATTTCCCCATAGATCAATTTTGACTTAGTTAATAACAAGGATATGATTCTCCAAAAAGGATGAATCAACACCCAATTCAACCCCCTTAATTTTAAGAATACAAGACACATCTAAATGATATTAGTGAAGCTATGATACCTAAAATATGCCATGCATGGCCCAATACCTCTGAGGTGATTATAACCTATAGGTTACTAACAAGACCACCTCTATAATCATAATGGGCCTGACATAACGAGTTGATAACTTACCTTGTTTATGAATATTCATATGCCCCATTCTAGGTCATACATTTAATAAAACCAAACTACCTACCTTGAAACCTACTCACTGATGATGATAATATGAATATAAATTATACCTATACTAAGATTTAGATATCCCAATCCTAAGAGGCTAAACCCGATATGATGTCTCTAGAATTAGATGAGGACCAAGTATCACTTCCCCTCCTGCCTATAACCACTTGAGGGGTGAGTATAATGACCTACTTCATAGGGATTCAAAAGGAACCATCTATATGATCTCTTGGAAGATGTGATGGTAAGAAAACTAAATTATATATTGGTTTTTCTCCCAAGAACCAAATAAATAAATGATGCATTCTAAATGAAATTCCTCAAAAACATGTATCATGTTTGCTGACTAACCATTGTTCTATGGGTGTTAGGGTATACGCTATAGTACCATTAATCCCATTTCCTTCTATAACCCATGCC
Organism: Viscum album; assembly: GCA_963277665.1. NCBI lineage: Eukaryota > Viridiplantae > Streptophyta > Magnoliopsida > Santalales > Viscaceae > Viscum > Viscum album. Next base: position 17,181,131 of record OY728159.1, on the reverse strand, counting down.
ATAAGCTCAATGTAAAATCATCATCTATTTCTGATATGATTTTACATGGAACCCTATGTAGATATATGATCTCACAGATTTAGAGCATCATGAGATCATCACTGAAAATGTCTCTTAAATTGGTATGAAATGGGTGACCATTAAAATTATATATATGATCACCCATACCATGTCACTACTTCAATTTGATTAATAAAATCCTATCATAAAGTCTATGGTGACATCATCCCTCTTACACTCTAGAATATGTAATGACTGGAAAAACATTACTGGTCACTATTGTTCTTCCTTCACCTACTTATAGGTGGAACACTGAGTAAAAAATCCAAATATCTCTAATTTCAACCCTTGTAACCTGTATTGGTGGTATAAGTCATGATTCATCTTGGAAATATTGGAATGTATTTAATATATATAGGGATGATAAAGTATAATAAAATTCTTGTAGATATTAGCAGGAACCCAAATGTATCCATGAATTCATAAGATCTAATTTTAATCCCTCACCCAACCTGGAGGTGGATCATCTCCTAACATAATCTCATGTTTATCCATGACCTTAGGATATGATAAATTCCTCACATTCACTCAGATTATAATTAAATAGGACACAAATAATGATATAATTACTGATTATTAATGATTCTCTTCAACCTTGATGCACATCTCAGAAAATGGGGCTATAAGATTCTACTTGCTACATGACTCATATACTGTATGTGTTTCAGTCCTCTTGCTTAGGGAAATAGTAATTTAATTTTCCGTTCTGAGAGTATATAAATGCTCAAAATCAATGTACTATAGCTAATCAACCCAAATTCATTTCCTTTGAATCATGTAACTATGTGTAAATATTTAGTTTCGGATTTTGTGGTACATATACACCTCATAATTTTCTCCCATCTAATATTAACTCCAACAACATAAGACATGAAAAATAATCGATATCTAGAGATCATTCTTTAGGTAGTTCCTCTCGTGTGGACTCAATTTAGGAAACCTATATTCCATGAGTTGATCCTCTTATATCATAACTAATCCAAGTCCAATTCCTAAATCATCTGAATAATCCTTATAGGTTCTTCTGGGATCTTGAATAATCCTTATTGGCTCTAAATTAATTCTTCCTTTCAACTCCTAAAATATTTTCTAATAGGTTTTTAACCATATGAAACTCACACCCTTATTATTCAAGACCATAAGAGGTAATTCTAGTTGTGATATGTCCTGAATGAAGAACATATAATAACTATATTTCCACTAGAAACTCTGTATATTGAATAAATTCTTGAGATTCTCCAAGGAAACTATATTTATGTCCTTTCTAGGTCAACCAATACTCTTGTATTTGAGATAATGTGACCATGGATGTGAACATTATCCATCCAAAAGTGACACTTTTTTATAATTGCATATAAATAATCTAGTACCAATGTATTGATTATGATCCCAATATTTTATCCATAGATGAATTGAGTGTGGGAATACAAAAAGATATCATCCCTGAATACTTCCACAAATGAATCTAGACACAAATAGAAAACCCATTTCATATATTCCATTAAAACTGGTGGGATGATCATGAGATCGAATGACCAAAACAATAATCATACAGGGAATATCTATTATGTAATTTCATACATGGTATATCTGATCATATAACATCTATATAATGATACATTAAATTCAAATCAAAATTTTATAAAACCCATACTCCCTAGATCTAGTCAAAGTGGGCATCTATACGAGTCAATTGATTATAGTTCTTAACAACAAATAGGTTTAATTGATAGTAACCCACACAAATCCTAAGGGTACCATCTTATTTCATGGAAAAACATACAGTGAATCCCATGATAACGAATAGTTTCATATATAAACCATAGCCTTCAAATACTATAGCTTCCTCTTGAGCTATTGAAACATATTAGTAGACATCATGTAAGGATGAATGGATACCGATGCAGTTTCTAGAACTCAGTCAATAATAAACTCTACATCTATATATTGGAAGTACTAAAATGTTGTCTTTGAAAAAATCTTGGAAGTGATCTTCCACTTAAGAGAAATCCTACTGATGCATTCCATGATCATCCCAATAAAAACTAGAAAACTATGTTTCCATCCTACCCAAAATTTGATGCTCTGGTCCATCATCGATTTAATGGAAATATCATTAAATCATGTAAATATAATTCCCACCCACCTGTGGTTTAAAATTTACACTTGAGTGATCAAATTCAATTTTAGAATGATATGGTACCAACTAGTACATTTTTATAATGATTTAAAACCCTTTAATCTCAAGATAAAAGTAGTTCTAAATTATTTAAGACCATCCTATCTCAAGGGGGAACTCCTTTCACTAGAAGAAAATCTCGGATTTAATCACCAATGAAGTATCAAGAGACATCACTTCATAATAAAATTGAACATTTAGATCATTGATCTCCAGAATGTGTATAGAATGAATGAATGAGATGTTTCTGTATCAAAAAAGAGAAGATACTAAAGTAGAGGCTACTATAATTTTACCTCTCACTGTAGGAGTTCTGAAACTCTAATCATCATGTATCAGATGCATTGAGTAAATATGGCCTGATCCACATCACAAAGATATATCCTATATACTCTGAGTAGGTCAACTCTATTGGCGTTGCATTTCTGGTTTTTAGATACCCCAGTCATAGGAACCACCTCGACATGATCGACCAGTCACACTCCATCATTATATCGGAAGAGATTCTACCGACCCCACTCTTAAATGTTTATTTGATATAAAAACTATCTCACTAGATACTGGTGGAAAATATATAAAAAAGAGATAAATATGACCCATATAGTCAAATGATTTACACACAACTATGTCCTTGGTACACTAGGGGTTTGTATGTTCTAACATATCTCATATTTGGAAACTCACATGGAAACCTGAGTACACACCCATGATACTAATATAACCACATTGAATATCAACAAAACATTTCATACTATTGGTTAATGTAGTATTATATCTAGGTGTCTAACTACCTGGGATGGGACCCCCAGACTCTCTCCTGGTCCAATAAGTGACAATATCCCTATTCGGTATTACATATACTGTAGTAAGATGAATGAAATTCCACAACGATCAAATGTTATACCTGAGTCCATACAAAAATCACCAATCTTCAGAAAACTGATCACCTGGAATAATAAATTTGAATAACTAGATCTACTTGAAATGAGAATAACTGTACTTGAGTAATAAAAATCCATGCTCCAAGTGAATAAACTATATATATATATCAACCTCCATCAAAACAAGATATTATTAATTATAGAAAACTATCAAAAATTCCTTCCAAAAAATTTAATGACAATGATTTGTCTGAGTAGTTATGTCCTACTATCTCTTGGCAGAATCATGAAGTGTAAACATAGTGGTTTTCAATATCTTATCTAGAGGTGTCTCAAGAGGATTGAAAATTGATAGCATTACCTATATCCATGATCCCACATCCTGTGGACTACCATTCCCAAAATACTTTGGTAGATTCTGCTCTTAAAACTATTGTGTTAACTATGATTTAGTTTGGGCAGGCCATGAGGTTCCCTGAATTTTCTACAAAAAGCATCGAAAACCCTCTCAAAACTAGGAATTAATACTCATCTCCAATATAATTATCATTACATCATGTGGTGCGAGAAGAGATTTGAATACTAACCTAGTTCCCACCATCTCCAGATCTTAGTCATCACCTCCCTCTTGGAACAAAACTCGAGGCTGTCGTGGTGGAATGTATCTATAAATTACACACACACACCTCAATATAAGATTTTGTAACTACTAAAATAGTATATATATGAATAAGAAAGGTAAAATACACCCTGTAAAAGAATTAAACCCTCCATCTGCATCTTAAATTCAGGACTAGGTGACAACAATATCATAAGAAAAGTAAGGAAAACTTCCTACTATACACTACTGACGATCAGTTACGGTCAATTTCTCTAAAATAAGTAAATCATACCAGTATATAGAGTATGATTTTGAATTTATAGTGGAACACATGCTTTAGATCATAATTGTAATCCCCATTTAATGATGACCATTTTAATTCTTAATTCAATTTATTTTATGTTCAAACTCATTTAGAAAGAAAATCCAAAAGATGGTGGTATTATATAGATCATCATTTCCAATTTATAATGGCATATACACCGTTGAAAATTGAAATGTGGCATACATTGAATAACATTAATTATTTATCGAATCCCTGCATGAAATGTTTTCACAATTTCATTGCAATAGAAATCAAGTCCATGAAACATGCTATATGAAAAGAATGTAATAATATAATCATGGTTTGAAATATGCTTGGAATATAAGTTCTCATGTGCCTATTAGGTTATATGATGCAAAAATTTCTTTCAGTATCAGGTAAGGGTAAAAACCTTATTCCTAAGAAAAATTTAACATCAAGTGAATCAACCAAAGGTGGAATCAAAGAAACAATAATAATAACAGTCTAGAACAACATGTACCATCCTAGGTAATTGTTATCTTCAATTTACGTGGGTCGGATAGTCCTAATAATAGGACCATGACCAAATACCAACATGTCATATTTCTCAATTTTACCATCCCAATTACTATGGAATGAAAGTTAAAGAAAAGAAACTAATTTGATTCCACATTTTTAAATCCTAGACCCATTTCAATCATCACTAATTGAACCTATCACAAACCAGACAATGTACCCTGGTGACCCAATAAACGATCTAACACTATCATGGCCCAAAGGGCATTCATGATCCCAGCTAGTTGGTGACTAGAACTTAGAATCATTCAAACTGAATGTGGGAATTAAATTTCTAAAAATATTGTCGAAGTATGATAAAAAATTCAGTATGCATACAAAATAAAAACTACATAGGGATTAGAGTAACAGAAAGTCAAACAGGTAAAAACTCAATGTGCTATAGAAATATACTAGAAAACCTAATTAAAATTCAATTTCCTATAGAAAAAACTATCAATTACCCAATGAACAATATCTTTTAATACCATGTGGCACATTTCCCTTCCTTGAAACAGGAATTATATAATCTAAAGACAAACGAAGTCACATATAGGGTGTGAGCTTAAATCCCATTATGGTCATACCAAGGATTCAATAAATAGATGAAAACATTTAACTCACTAATTAAAGTATTGAAAATAAAATAAATAGGTATGTATGTACAACTAAAAATTACAAAAATTCACTATTTACATTTCAATTGATGTAAATAATTTAACAAAATTGATTATTAAAAATTTTATACAAAATAGTTTGTATAAACATATTAGGAATCTAAAATAGTTTAAAATAATTGTCACACAAATATATCAAATATATAAACAAGAGAGAAATATGGTCAGGTATGACTAGGTGTGATAGTTATAGAGTTTTGTATCCTCACACAATCAAAGGTTATCATGAAAATATGTGAATACAAAAATACATCTTTCACTGGCCAAAATAAATACATCACCATCCCATTGGGGATGCGAACTGATGCACTATGTTTTGTTTTAGTTATAATGAATCAAAAGCATGTAATCCCAATAACTCAATAAAAAAAGGTTTTCATGTCCTATAGTATAATCAATGATGGGAAATTTATTTTTACAACCTTTTAAAACTAAAATTCATCCCATAAACCAATTTAAAAAGTTTCAATTTTCCATTTAAATCCATAAACATTTTTTTAATCAAAACATTTGTTTTCCAAGATAACACCATTTAGTTTCTTTCAAAAAAATTTTAATAAATTTTCTCAAATACGACCTTGAAATAAATTTCAAAAAATAAATTTATTAATTTAAATTCAATAAATTAAATTCCAAAAATTTCATTAATTTCACAAACACACCCCAATTCAATGTAATTGGTGGTTTTCCAAAATTTCATGCTAAAATCAAACCTCTAATTCAAATCATGCAATTCAATTGAAGTGGGGTTTCAATAAAAAATTTGAAATTAGTTTCATGTTATTTAATTTAAACCAATCAATTGAATTTAAATCAATAAATTTAGGGTTAATCCAATTTGGATGTCATAACAGAAACACTTACATTTTTCACGAAAAAACACCACAATGGAACCTGCCAACACGAATGAAGGTGTAGAAGATCTAAGAACTCAACCATGAAACAAGATTAAACAACACGGGGTTCAGATACATGAATCCCAAGATGATATATCGAACTCCTAGAGATAAACAGAATGAGGTGGAGATAAAGGGAGAACTATTACTAACAAAGTGTCACCACAACTAGAATAATGATCATTCACTAAGAGAAATGAACCGGACGGGTTTGAGGGCTCCAAAGTTTCACGGGAATGGAACTCAGGTCAAGATTAAATAAATAAGTAGAGGTGGAAATAGAAATTTTCCTCAAGTTCTGTTTAGAAACAACACTCAGTACAGTACATGATGTGTAACCCAATTACACATCATGTAATTTAAAAATCCCAAAATTACCAAAAAAACTCAATTTATTATAAAAAACATGTTTATTATTATATTATATCATACATATCGTGTATCCAAATTATACAACATGTTATTCTCCAATAGTTTGTAGAAAGTTTATTTTTTCTTTTTAGAATCAAAAGAATATCTTACTTAACCATTTTAGGAATCCTCACAATTCCTTCTCAACACAACCAAGATAATAAAAAAAGATATCCATGAAAATGGTTGAAACATAATTGATAGAACAATAAAGAGATGTTTTGATATCCCCACTATAAAATAAATGTGTCCCCAAAAATCTAATCAAGTCTCTTTTATATCGAAATGGTGACGCCAATTTCCTCTCATTAGTTATTAATGCTCCAAAGTCTCATGATATTTTTAAATGCGCTGCCATAACACTCGATCCAAAGGAATAAACCACCCATGAATTACCTTAGGTTGAGTATCAACAGTCCTAATTGGCTATCCGTCCATGGATAAATCAGGTTCAATATCATGTTCACTCCAGCTCAGAACATAAGATGAATTTGAAATATATTTTCATAACTAAGATACATAGAACATGTTTTGTATTGAAATAAACTACAGTAGAAATTCTAAACATTATGGAACATTACCAAAATGCTGAACAACCCAAAAAGGTCCCACAAATTGAGGAGAATGATTCCCTTTCCTCCCAATCCATCGATGAAACAACTGAGGTGATACTATCAAGAACACTAGAACACCAACTAAAAATTTCAATGGTGTGTGATGATGATCAACACAAATATTATACCGACTCCATACCATCAAAATTCTCTGATGAATCAACTAATTCTTTGATGTCATCTCCTGAACCAATCTTAGTCGAACAAAGGGACTTTCAACACTCTTTGACCAACATAACATAGATCCACAAGTATGGACATAAGAGGCCTCAAAAAGAGAAATTATGATCATGAAATAGTAAATATTGTTATTAGAAAACTCAAAACACTGCAAATGATCATCCCAAGCTACACCAATGTTGTGAACATAGGTGAAATTAAGATCCTCAAGAATTTTTATAGCTCTTTCTATTTGGATATCTGTCTATGGGTGGTATGCCATAATTAAATGGGCTTGATATCCCAGTGCCTCCCCAAGGCCTCTTAAAAAACATGAAGTGAACTGAGGATCCTTTTCAGTGACTATAGTAGATGGAACTCCATGAAAGATAGAAACCTCAATCATATATTGTCTTCCCAAATACCAAAATATAATTGTATCATGAATTGGTATAGTGTGAGACAATTTTTATAGAATATTGATCACAAACCATATCAAATTATTCAATCTCTAGGTATGAGGAAACCCAAACTCTAAATATATAGATATTTCATCCCACTTCCATGTAGTCATTGGAAGTGGTTAAAGTAATCCCGAAGATTTCTGGTGATCAAAATTGAACTATTGCAACCTATACCCTTGATAAAAAATTTCATTAATACCCTTATAATTCTAGGATACTATAATCTATGCCAAATGTCATTAAACATCTTCGTGGTTCCTTGGTTCACAGCCCATTGGGTGTTATGAAAATCCCCCACCATATATTTCCTTACTGCTAACAAGACAAAAATTAAATTTGGATAACATTAAATTCCCTCTATATAGAAAACCCAATATATCATAGTATACCCACCATTAATAGATTCTCTATTGTTATAGAACTCATCATCAAGATTTTTTTCCTAAATAATCTTCCCTTTAAGAGATTATATGAACTGAACAATGGCTAAATCAACCTCAGCCCCTGATTTTGGGACAAGAATATGAAAATGTAGAATGTGACCCATCATGTTCCACTCTTATGATTATTCATTATTGTTAAGGGTCAGAAGATTCTGGCTCAAGGCATTTGTAATGACATTCCCTTTCCCTAGGGTATGGGTGATGACAAAGTTTAAAGATTTCAGTTATTCCACCAAGTACATCTGGAAGAGATTCAGATGTTTTTATGAGAATATATTCCTCAAGATATTATTGTCTGGATTTTTTTAACAATTTATACCTAAAGTTAACTCCACTAATGTTTAATCCAATGTGTTAGAACTGTGTGATCAAGATGTCATGGGTCGTATAATTCTTCTCATGTGGAAAAAGCTAATGAAAGGCACAAACAACAATAATATCACCTAGCATAAAAGTGCATCCCAAACCTAAGCCTGATGCATTAGAGAAGACCACAATGCCCTGATTGGCCTCTATAGGAGTCCAAACCCAAGTTGTAGTCAAAATATGTATCATCTGAAAAAAATTATTATGACATATTTCATCTCCAAAAAACTTTTCTCCCTTACATTCTAGAGTAGTAATCGAAGAAGCAAAATTTTAGAATTCCTTAACGAACCTAAGATAATATACAGCTAATCCCAAGAAGATCCAGATCTAGAAAACATTTAATTGTTGTTACCATTACATAACATCCTTTACCTTTTAGGTTCAACCGACATTCCATGTTTTGGATCCACGTGTCCCAATAATTTCACTTCCCGAATCCAGAATTCATATTTTAAAATCATGGAATAATGATAATGAGATTTAAATAATTCGAGGAATGCTCTTAGATGACACACATGATCATACTCAAAATTAGTGAAGATAAGGATGGAATATAAAAATAGTACCACAAAGTTATCAAAATTCTCATTGTAAATCATGTTCGTTAAATCCATGAAAACCGAAGAAGCATCAGTTAGACCAATTTGCAGGAAATGGTACTCTAAACGGCTATACCTTCTCTGAAAGTGGGTTTTATGAATGTTAGAATATTTTATCCTCGATTTATGGTAGCCATAATGATGATCAATATTTGATAACCACTTTTACCATTTAATCTAATTAAATAGATTATCAATACATTGAAATAAGTACTTTTTATTTATCATAACTTAGTTAAGGTTTTGGTAATCAACACATTGGTGGAGTGAACCACCAAATTAATTTTCAACGAGAATAAATATTTCCCAAGGATATAGACTTGGGCGTATAAAGCCATTCTCTAGAATACCATTGAACTAAGTCTTCATATCTTTAATTTCATCTAGTACCATGCGATAAGAGAGAATAGAAACTGGTTTGTTACCAGACACTAAATCGATTGAAAAATCTACCTCCCTTACTGGTGGAAGACCAGATATTTTAGAAGGAAAGATATTGGGAAATTCAATGATAACTGGAGGGAGATATCCACACAATGATTCCCACCCCTGATCAAAAGAACAAATAGATATCACTTTTGCAAACACTGGATAAAATGGTCCATCTATTTTCGTCACTGGTTCATATTCTCTTTGGAATACATAACCGCCACTATTGGGTGTAGAGAAGGGGAGAAATCAAAAATAATAATCAATCTGAGATTTTTTTTACTGATCCAATCCTTCATGAAAATAATTTTAAGAGATATAATGTCAAGAAAAAGAAATGTTTAAGAAGGTTTGACAGTTGATAGAGAGAAAATACATGTGGGATTTCAGATACCCTACTCCATCTTAATACCAAAGTGTGTAGTAATATCCATTACACAAGGAAAAAGATCCATACAAAGATTTTGTAGATTAAACATATAGTTTGATATAAATTAATGAGATGAACCAATATTTAATAATGAAGTCTCTAATGATGAATATATAGTGATGGTACCTTCCACCGTCACAATACCTATACCACATGCATTGGAGACTCCTCCACTATATGAATACGCTTCATTCTTGATGATTATGGCTAGAACCCTTTTTTCCTTGAAGAATTTGATTTACCCACAGTTTTAGATGTATCTAATGATTTGGTTCCACTATGTTGGGAGGAATAGATATGGAAGAACCTTTGTAGGTGGCCTGAGTTTCAGTAGGAGACACATATCTTGGGTGACTTAGGGGAAAACCCTCTTTGAATACACTAGATTACCACCATTGTAAAAAAATAAGGACATATAAAAGGCACTTGTGGAGGTGTATAAAAAACCATGTAGTCAAGAACCCCATAGAGAATAATAATTATTAAGAACTTCCTTAGATGAAAACACACTTCCTGTGAAAGAATAAAAAACTCCCATCAACCCTGACTTGTTGGCAAGGTCCATTGAGGCTGTTAGTGATCTATTGAAAATTTCAGAATATGAGAGAATATTAAATAAGAAAACATTAGAATGAATATCCTATCAATGTCCAAAAATCAAAAAATTATGTCTTCATATACTTATTTGATACAATATGAGGTAAAAAATACATTATCTGCACAAAACATTGTCCATACCCTCTCTAGTTTTGTTAGTAATTCAATATTTGATGAACTCTATAGACATGTCTAAAACCATTGAATCTGGATAGAATAGGTTAGTGATAATATCCTTCATCTATTTCCAATATAATCCCACATGTTTCATTGGAATCTCCATTGTGTCCCACCACCTTATGTGTGGACCCTCTAGCATGAAGGTGACAAACTTTTCCTTGATTTCATTAGGTTCCTTCAAGAATGAAAACATGCTCTCAATCCAAGTCAACCATTCCTCATACAGTTTTGGATCATTAGAGACTTGGACCATCGGTGGAATCTAGGGAAGAAACTCTTTAGAATAATCACGATGAACATACATATGAGGTTCCACAATTGGATCCTAATTGGGAACCAGGGTATGTGCCTATCCAAAAGCTTCAACAGTACGCATAATCTCCTCAATCAGGCTCACGTATACTAGAGGATTTGATCACTGATTTTCAGCGGTATTTTCCTCATAGATCATATTTTTACATCCTCTTGGTGGAATGATTATACACAATATCATATGAAAACAAAGACAGAAAAAAATTAACACTCAAACAAAGAAATAAAGGGAAATTAATCGCAAGAGTCATCCAAAAAAGATTTCGATTTCTATATATTGAAATAAAATATAGGGAAATTATTATAAAAAATCATCATGATTTACTTCTATAACCACTCTAGGTGACTTATGGTTTATTATAACGAGATATGGAAAAAAACAAAATTCACAACTACCTCTGATGTCGTGACAAAAATTCTCAATTCTTTACTGACATTAATGAATGTTGAAAAACCTGCACCTCTAATAACACTTTTTCACAAACCATCCCAAGTACATTGGTGACCCCATTACCATTTCATAACTAACATGGCCATAAGGGTGTTTCTAATCCCAATGGGTTGATGACTAGTACATGTCATCATAAAAAATGAAATTTGAAATGAATTTTCCACATTGTAGAAGAATGATAAACAAGTAAAGCTTCATACAAAATAAAAAATCTATAGGGATTAGGTTACCAAAAGTAAAATAGGTAACAACCCAATTTAATATATCCATGTACCAGGAAATTCAAAAAAAAAACCCAAGTCCTAACGGACAAAACTCACAATGTCCCAAGGATAAACATCAACTGCCACCAAGTGGCTCATATCCATTCCTCGAACCTAGAAGGAGATAATCCACAAACACATGAAGGTACATGTATGGTGTGAGAAAAAAACATAGTAGGGTCTCAACAAATATTCTATAAATAGATTTCAACATTTAATTAAAAAATTAAAGATTTCAATTTTAAATAAATAGGTGTGTTAGTTCAAAGAATAATTATAACAATTCATACATTACATTTAAAATGAAGGTAATATACTAAAAAAATTAATTAATATACATTTATATGAAAATATTTATAAAAATTCATTAATCATTTAAAATAGTTTATAATTATTGGAATAAATTTAAATCTTATATATATAAAATAGAGAGACATGAATATATACATAAGTGTATGATAGTTCCATGATAAAGGATCCTCACACCATCAAAGGTGATCAGGAAATTATGTGTATACATAGGTCCCTATGATACCGACCAAAGGCGAATCATCACCGAACCATATGGGATATGACTTGCTGCATTATGTTTTATTTCAGTTGTAATGAATAAAAAGGGGGAAATCCAAATAAATCACTAACTAATAATGATTTCATGTGCTCATGTAAAATCATTCATGTGAATCGGAATTTGAAGTTTATTTAAAAATAAAAATATTCCCATCCCCCCATTTCAAAAAGGAAAATTTTCTATTTGAAAACAAAAATGTGTTCTTTAGTCAAAACATGATTTTTTCTATGATAATTCCACTGGGTTTCTATATAACCCATTTTATGAAATTATATCAAATACAACATTGAAATCAGTTTAAAAAATTCAATTTCATAATTTAAATAAAAAAATTGAAATTCCAAAATTTTCCATCAATATCAGAAACACAACCTAATTCAATGTAATTGGAGGATTGCCTAATTTGGTTCCAAAATAAAACTTCTCATTAAAATCCCCCAATCCAATGGAATTGGGTTTTCAATAAAAAAAATAAAATATTTCATATTTAATTGAATTTAAATAAAAAAATTGATCTTAAATCAATATAATCATGGTTAATCAAATTTGGACATCATAATGGAACCACTTACATTTTTCACGAAAACAGAAATCCTGAAATGTTTACCTCCATCAGGAACGGAGGAAAATAAATATAGGAACTCAACCTAGAAACCAGATCCAACAATGTGGTGTTTATATCTAACAATCCCAAGAATATGTATTACAAAATAATAAGGTAAAGAGAATGAGATGGAGGGATAAGGATAATTCTTACTCGAAAAGCCACAATGTAACTACAATGACAATCAATAACTAAATAAAATGACCCATAAGGGTTTAAGGTCTCCAACGTCACAATGGAATGGCTATTGGGTTGATAGAATGTATTTTTGATGAGGAGGAAGTAGAATTATCATCCAAGCTACCTGTTTAAAAACAACACTTTGTACTTTGCCCGATGTGTTACCCAATTAAACATTCTATAATTCAAAATAACAAAATCACCTACAAACCCATCAAATTTTCTTAAAAAGGGTTTATTATTATTTTAGAACATAAATTTCTTTTATCTACATTACATAGAATGTAACACTGCAATAGGCTGCAGAATGATATGTTTTTCTGTTGAGAATACAAAAAAATATACATTTACTATTATCAGTATTCTCCCATCTCCTCCATGACCCTACCTAGACAACCAAAAAAAGAGAAATAGGTAAAGGTTGGACATGTACCTACTAGAAATTTAACATGATGTTACATTACCTAGCTCACCATATGACCTCAAGAATACCTCCTCAAACACCAAAGGCTGCTGAATAACATTGAGAGTCCATGGTGGAACAGTGAGGAGACTATACTATCATGATCAGAGTGTATAACTATGATATAATCATTTCAATGAATAATTTAATTATATAAGATAATTGAACAATATAAGTGTACTGACCCATCACATAAATAACCCACTAATCACATCCATCAATGTAAAATAAAAAAATTATGATCATAGAATTATAAAAAAAGATTAATATAGGGTAATCAAACAAACATGCATATAAAACATGCCAAAAAATTAACAAAAGTCCTAAAGATATTTCTAGTAGACTATCCATTATTGTCTTGGTCCTCGAACCCCATATACCAACCTAGAGCGGTAATCATGAATCCACAATAGGTCACTTTCCATTATCCCTACCTAAATCCATGATGTTTGTATTGGTACCAAATTAAGATTGAATATGGTGTGAGATACAACCAATAGGACAAAAAAATTGGTGTCTAATGGTATCCAATCTATGAATATGTAATTTATAGTGTGATGGTAATAATAGAAGTTTTACATCAAATGTGTTAAATAAATAACCATCATATGTCCAAGTTCCCATGGAACACCAATCCTATTTTACCTATATCGACCAAAATTGGAATGTATGTGAGGAAATATCCAGTAATAATTTAATTTATGATAAATTATTGGGACCTTTCTCATAGATCAAGAGTCCCCTATGAATCATATCTAATAAGGGAATGTACTATGAGGCCTTCATAATTATATTAGTCTCTAAAAGAATCCAGGACTGTTCTTTCCTTGGTAGTTACATCATATAATTAATTCATTATAATAGGTAAAGAAACTAGATACCAAATTTGTAATTCCAAATTTGGAACCCAATTATCAATCCCAGAATAACATGAACCCATAACCATAATATACCATCATAGGCCCTTATCATAGGAACCCTGGTATTCCTCTTGGTGTAGTATAAAGTCGCTTCCCTCTCAATTTTTCCATTATGGTCTGTAAGAGAGGAGAAGTGTCACTCAAGTAATCTATAATGATATTACCTCTTATTCCATTCTCATTAGTCCTCATAAGGAGTCCAAGTATCAATCATGGCATATATATTGACCTTCCTTTTATTAGGTCCTTGGCTATCCACATTGGGAGTTTAAGTATCACTTATGGAATATAAAATGACCTTCTATATGAGTCCATCCATGGAATTACTCATAGTCCATGTGTCACTCATGCATATATAAACAAGACGAAAAGTGATTCCATCCATGGTATTCATATTAGATCACACATTCAATCCATTATTTGCAATAATTTCATTACAATTCATTTAATAAAATAATTCCAAGGACTCCATTGTTGGAATTTAGGATCAGAATCATTATTTCACATTTGGCATGGTAATATGAATAGTAATGGGCCCAAAGAATAACTATACCATTTATGTTCACATTTAAAATAATTATCCATAACATTTATATAATCATTTCACTAACCTCAGAAGGTGGCTGAATTCATATCATAGGATTATAAATCATAGAATCCAATGGATTATCTCATTCATCTCAATTTTGAATTTTGATTCTAAAGAACATATCAATCCTAAGAGAGACAGAACTATGATCAAAGGCATAGGGACATGGTCTTCCATTCCATATTTTAATCAATTCAATTTTTTATGTCTCTTAGTTCATTTAAAATCCGAAAAGGGGGTAAAAGAATACACATAAAAGGTTAATCAAATTTGTAGATCACCCATGTTGGATTTATCACATTCATAAAACCACCCATGGGGCAGTTCAATTGAAGTTTCTTAATTTCCGATGATTTTTAAATAGTTCTCAGCAATCACATAGGTCAAGATTATATAATAAGTTTATGAGTAATTCCATTTAATAAAAATTCCTCATATGAATTGACATGAAAGAGAAAGGAGTAATACATAAACCCAAAGATAAAAAGGGAAAATAACATGAACACCGACATCATCGTGGAAGTAGACCCTTCATCAAGTTTTGGCATCTAATATGGTATTGAATGTAATAAATTGAGAAAAAATAAAGGTTTATTAAAAATAAGGCATACAATCTCACACCAAAATAACTCTATCGATTAGAAGATTAACAATCAATGGGACCATTGGAATAAAGATCATACCATTGTTTATACAACATTACATATGATGGTACGATCACATTCTAGATGGAGGAGATACTTTAACACTTATCCCTGGATGGGAAGAGAGATCTCCAATGATGAGGAGGGATTACTCTACAGGGAGTTGGAAATAATACTATTAGGAGGAATAAATAAATTGGAGGAAAATTAATCATTTTACCCATTTTAATGGGTCACATAGTTCAGAAACTCTCTTGGCCTAAACATGTGCCAACCATGAACCCCATCACTACACCAAGACACCATTCACATGAGAAAGGAACATGGTTTGACTGACCATGAAAACCCCATGAAAAACCCCTCCATTAAGAGGTCTTCAATAATTTAATGGGAGTGCAGCCTTGGCAACAATGTTAGAATAAACATGCGTCCCTAGAGAAAAACTAAACCATCTAACACTATATAATCAAAGTGTTCAGATTGGGGGGACAATGTCTAGTAACCATGTATCCCACCTGTTTCAACTATAATATAGGGATCAAGGCACTATAAAAGCACTGAACACCCTAAAAACTCCCAAGAACACGTTTGGAACTTAAAATATGATAAAATAAAATAAATATACTTAAAATAAAAGGTTTAATACCTCAATGAAAAGATGGTTCCTTATAAATATCCTTTTAGGATTGGGTAATTCATTTGTGTAGTTCCCCCATATCCTTATAGATGATGCATTGAAAATTCAAAACATAATTATTTACCTTATAATCATGAGTATGGTGGTATTTTTCCCCACACTTGAAGCCAACACCCATTATCTTAATGAATGTACCAGATTTTTTATTTCAACAAAAAACACATGGGGGAAATCTTTATTTTTGTTCTTCCATTTGTCTATTTTTCTTCTTCTATAATATTCCTAAAATTCATACCATAGAATTAATATGACATGGATAATTATTTAAATATAATGATAGAACATTATATTATGTTCTTCTTTGATGATAATTTTTGGGCGATGAGTTCTCTTCGTTGAACATTCCTAATACGATCAATGAAATTTTCAATCGCTATCTTTGGATTAAATATGTTGTTTATAACATAAATTTATAACCATATAAGTTTGGATTCATATATAGAAATATTTTTATCTTTATTTTATCTTATAATCTATAATTTTCTATCTATACCCACTAATTAGCAATTTGGAAAATAATTTTACATGAAGAAAAACGTAAAATACTTCCATTCCAAGTTTTCTATTTCTTATTCATACTTAGTGATCTAATTCAATGACTA
This sequence comes from Viscum album, assembly GCA_963277665.1. Taxonomy (NCBI): domain Eukaryota; kingdom Viridiplantae; phylum Streptophyta; class Magnoliopsida; order Santalales; family Viscaceae; genus Viscum; species Viscum album. Next base: position 17,164,005 of record OY728159.1, on the reverse strand, counting down.
CTATTGATATGAATCTCCTGGGAGAAAATAAAGATCCATAAAGAAAATCTTGATTACATTTCTTCCTGATTTGAGAAGTATCTCTTGTCAAGTAATTATCCATTGATAAAATAAAAATGGATTTTTAGTCCCATTAAATTGTAGAGGGTTGTAACACATAAAGTAGTCTATAATTGTTACACTACCTAGTTTATTAGTAATATTATACATATGATAAAGGTTATTTCTTATATATAGAGTAAACTACACCAATATGGATATAATTTTATAAGTTACATATGTATCTCTAGTTCTAGAATCGTTATCTTACCCTAGTGAAAGATCCTTACATTGTGTACGTGAATTGATATGGTTTCCATTAATTTTTTCTAGGAACCATTTTTGAATAATGTAATAAAGTATTTAATTCATAATATAATGAATCATAATTTATATTCCCAAAACTAGTGAAACATTTAGCATCAACTGAAAAATTTATGCATGGATAATCATATAATCATAACCATGGTCTGTTTTATATTTTTTTCAAATAATAATATTAATTTCAAATCATTCATAATGGTTTTTAAAGAAATTGTTAATTAAAACTAGAATATCCCTATGTATTTTCATACTAGGTGAATAGTAAGGAACATTCTCATGCACCATGTGAAGATTGAGTTAGATCCCAATATTCCATTTTCATTGTTATTACTCGCAGGAACAACTGTTTCATATCTACGTCAACTGTTAGTATCTATAAATGGATGAATTTCTAGGAAAACCCCGTAATATATTCATCACAGAAACATTAAGATTTTCTTATATACATACCCTCAATATCTATCAAAGGGTTATTTTCCCGAATTAATGTTTTCTGAAATCTGGTATCCATGGTTTCTACTAATCATTTCAATAAAAAAAACTATGAATACCCCAAATCTAGTAGCACAAATCGTTGGTTCCTTTTTACATTGGAAATATATATATATATATATATATAATAGTATCTCAAAGGACCGAATGGTTTATAAATATTGGAAAACTAAATACAGACTTCAATCTCACATTATAATTGAAAACATAAAATACAACATAGTATTTTCTATGAGAGAATCATTATTTACTCTAATATAAATGTAACTTCCCAAGTAAATAAAGAATATGAAATTTTCATATTTTTTATTATTTTTGAATAAAATACTGATTTTACTTTAAATGGGATTCTATAACTGATATCATACTCAAAACGCAATAATGGGTTTCATTGAAATCTTACATTGCACATAACTTTGAGTTATAATGAAAAATAATATAATAATACTATTATTTTAAATTGTAGTTAACACCAAGCCATTGTATTGGAGGGAATGAACATAAATAAGTAAAATATGACTCCACATGTTTTTCAAATGTTTTTATTTTTATCCAATGTATTTTAGAGGATTAAAATAAGAATGAATTTGATTTTAAGCATGAAATACTCTAATATTCTTTAAAAGGTAGATTTACCATCTTTTGATGGTGAAACGATTTTAAATTTAGTTTTTTCACTTTTATATGATAAATTTGAAAAAAAATCTAATTCTTATCTATAATCAAGAAATCACAATTACCTTTGGGTAATTGTTTTTTATTTTTATGATAATGTTCATTTTTAAATGAATTGTGAAAAATCCTGCATTTTAATGCAAAAATGCCTTTTAATATAATTTATTTATATAATTATATTTTAATTTTTATTATTTATTATTCATAATTAGATTATATTTTTATCATGTAATCCAATTTTGGTCATTGGAATTAATTTCACATTGAAATTGGACATAAACACCTGTTAATCTTTTTTTAGTTTTTACGTCACAAAAACACACTTTTTGGTTTTGGCAGTAGGAATTAATTTTAAATTAATTTATGCAACTTATGTGTTTTGAATTTGGAAAAATGGATTAAATATTTGTAATCTTGAGTTCCATATTTTTTAAATAGTTATCTTTTATATTTAGACATTATGAATAATAACTTCAGTAAATATTTTATTTTCCATAGTAGAAGGGAAAATCTAGTAAATAATGAAAAAAATATTATAATAATATTAAATTACCCTAACATGTGTCCTAAACCAACTGGATGATATGTTTCTGACCATGTCCATCCTTCGGTTGATTTTGAGACTTCATGGATCCACCTATAATTGAAAATGACATTTTATAAAAATTATTTTGAAGTTAAGGAAAACGTAACATAAAAATATATCTTTTAATAATTTTTTTTATATGGGGTTATATAAGTAATATTTTTGACTATAAGTAGTAATTACAAAGACATAAATATTTACTACATTATGGTAATTTATTTATAATTTTTAAATATCAAATAAATATATTTAATTATGACACAATGGTGATTAGTGATTACCTTATTAATGAAAGATTTAAATAAATGAGATAATAAATATTAAATTTAATTTATATTGAATATTTTTTTCCATACATGAATTTTATGGATGTTTATGAATTTTTATATTTTAATTAATGATGTTTATTTTGAAATAATAAAGTTTTATTTGGATTTTTTTAATTTAATGATATGAATAGTATAAAAATTGGCATAAATGAGTTTTTAAATCATTTAATATTTTATTAAATGATATAATTGTCCTAAAAATATATGATTAATCCAAATGACATATATGATGTAAAAATTTCATTAATGATCCATTTTTTGGTCTCTTTTCATTTTATAGTAACAATGGTAACCATATACAAGAAGACATGGTAAAAGTTAGATAAGTTTACTAAGGGTTAATTCTAAAAGATTAGGTTAATTTTGAAACCAAAACATTTATAAACCCTATTGGCTGAAAATATTTCAACCCATCCTCATCTAATCATTGTAATATATTACTTTCGTGTTATTATAATTCTAAAATTAATTAATAATAAAATAATACTTTTAAGAATTCCTAAAGTTCTCCTCCTCCCTATTATAAAAGGACACGACATATAACCCATTACTCACACATCTCAATTACCTTAGATCACCCAAAATCTATTCCAATAAGATCCTAAAATTACTACCTTCCTCTTATAATCCTTCCACTATGAAGAATAAATTCAGGAATGCCTTTTATCATAAATCAAGAGGGGTTACCTGATTTGAGGTAATGCATTCTCTCAAGATCCATTCATTTATTTTCCTTCTCCAACCCCTAAAATATTTTTATTTAATTGTTTTATAATGAAAACACTATATTAAATATACTAGTTTATTTTATTATAAGTATTCAAACTACACTTATAGACACCTCCGTCTAATAGGTTTAGAACATACTGTTTTTGTGGACGACAAACTACTGCCTCACAAAACAATGATTGTTCAATATTCTCCTACCACATCTTATGGTGGACATTATGATGGAAATGTAATTTTATATGATATTTATGATAATTATTTTTCTTATCTATGCTTCTTTAATTCTCATTTATAAAATATTTTTATGCTTTTTATGTTCTATAAATACGATAATTTCATTTGAGGAAATGCGGACTACCGCCCCCTCAAAGATATATGAATCATTCATGCCATACAAGGAATGTATAAATGAAGGAATTAATAAACTTATATATGATATTATACTAGAATTTAAATATACTTATGTATCATTTACTTTTCATTCCTTTAAATATGTAAAATAAAAGAAAGTATCGTTCATGCGTACGTACGGATTATCGTCTCCATGAATTGTGCATTTTATTTCTTATATCCAAATGCTATGGACTATTAAAAATAAATATATATGAGATATATATGAGATATATGATATCAAAATAATTAATACAATTTTTGAGATAATTTAATTTTGACCACATGGACAATTTTTAATTATAACGAGTTCATTTTTTACTCAGGTTTCGAACACCGGAAAAATGTCTCATTATAAACTCATATAAATAAATAATTTTTATATCAAGGTAATAAGAAAAATAAAAGGAAAATAATCATAAAAAAGTATCTGAATCAAGTATAAATTAACTTAGTTTTATTATTCATTAAGAAAAATTAACATATGAGACAAGTCAGACATGAGGTAAGGGACTTCGTCTTAATATCCTTTCATTGAGTCATATTTTGATTTATACATGACATGTTTTTATATATCGTATAAACCCATTTGGATTTTAATTTCATTCAAATGGAATCTTTTTTTTTCTATGAAGAGTTTTACTAAACGTCTAAATGAATGTTATCATTTAATATAAACGGTGACAATAACCTTTTCGTCGTCAAAAGCATTATTTGATATTTTCCTTCCTTAATAAGAAATTATGTTTTTAAATGGAAAATAAATACTATATATCCTTTTTACATAGATTGGTATGAAAAATGGTTTTCAAAGTGGATTTACTATTTCAATATTTTGAAATTATTTCTTGTTATTTAAAATGAAATTTTATTATTGAAATGTTGATATTTGAAATCTTTTATGTGTGATGAATATATAATTGTACTTAGACATTTGACGGATGGTTATGTGATAAACCAAATGACAGGTTGTTCCGTGATAAACCAAGGATGGGTGGTAACATTATAACCTATAACGCATTGGGTATGGAAGTCGTCCATATGGATATTCCATTAGTAAGAATGATTGGTGGAAGTAGACCATATGGTTATTCCATTTAAGTATGATTATGTCTCATGTTTACCTTTTATATGTTATGTGTGCATTCTATGAGTTTAAATCTAATATTTTTGTAACAAAAGGGTAACCAATAAGCATTTATTTAGTGATGAGTACTTAATTCTTCATAAAGGTGAAAATTATTACTTATGATAAATAAGTCTTGGTTTACATGTTGTTCTGAACAACTAACAGTTTTCATTATTTGTGTATCCCATATTGAGATTTTTATTATAATCCAATGTTTTTGAAATGTTTTTCACAGGACAAAAAGTGGAATAGGGTGAAGGATGGGATCAATTAAAAGTCATGTAGTTTTAAACATGCATCTAAACATGTTTCTTTTCATTTAAGAGATTTTTCTATAACAAAATGGATACCTAGTTGAAGTGTTTACCTAAAATATGCATGTTGTTATGTATAGTTATGGAATAATTTTATAAATATATAAAGCTGAAAATATCCTCAATGTGAATTATTATCACAATTCAAGATTGTGTATTATTTTATTCAGGATCCTTATAGTTGGTATCAAAGGTCGGTTTAGATAAATTTAGATGTTAGGGTGTTATTTAAGAATAAGTGACATAACCATAATAGTTAGCATATTAGTAAGACACATAGTTATTTTTGATAAATTCAATGCATTTAAGATAACACAAATAAGTATATCTTAGTGTTCACGCTCCTCATAAGATATTAAATGATGATTTAACTGATATAATGACACTGAACTTTTTGGTTTTAGTAAATGGATTGATCTAGTAGGAACCAAAGTAACAATGGATGTGAAGAAAATTGTGATGGTTTTCCGATTAAGAAACTAGATGAAATGGGAGATCCAATGAGAACTCTTGTGGTTATTCTCAACTGACTATCTGGAGTCATGATTGACCACCCAAACCTTGGTGATTTTTATAAGGCATTGTATATGTGAGAAACGAATCCCAATGGGGCTTCAGGTAATAAAAATAATGGTATGTATATTTAAAAAACTATGTGACATGTATGTGGAAATAAACACTAAGGAAAATTCTCTAAAGGGATGGTAAAATATTGTAGATGTTGTAATGATGGTATAAAGTAATAAACTACCTTGGAAAATGGAAGCATCCAGTTAACTCTAGGAAATGGAATGATGTTCTTTCTAAAGGATTAATTGAATTTTTTAAATGTGGTGTGCATGGTCATTATAAAAAGATATGTCATACGAAGAAGGTTCAAGAATGGGATTATCCAGATCAGACAAATATATTTTACCAATTCCTTATTCCATTCCAATTGATGATAAGGAAAATAAAAACGATCTATAAAATGTATAGATTATTTCTCACCACATGTTTTAAAATTACTGAAATCATAGGACATTAGTCATGATTTTTTTGGAAATAAGTATAAAAGAATAAGTTGGGAAAACATATATAATGGATCAGGAAGAATGCTAGAGGATTAAGATGTCTACATTTTAGGAATTAAGGAGTTATGTTGGATATATGGATGATGATATGTTTAAATATATTAATGATAAGATTATTTTGGAATACTTTTTCTACTATGTGGAACCCTGATGTTTGATATGTGAAATTGTTTTTCAAGGAATAATTAATTTTTTCTTTTTTAGATATAGTTATATAGAACTATCTTTGTTTATATGATCCTTGAATTTGAGTAAATTACAGGTTATAACTTCTGGGGATGAAAATGTGAGGTATGAGATAAAATTTTCCATTAAAATATGTTATGGTTACATTTGAGGAATTTATATCATTATTGGAAATTTTATAAAATTATACAGTTTTTGAAAAATGATATCATATAGACCATGTTCCAACCCATCATGTCAGACAAAGATATGTGAGTTGAACCCACATCCAATGTGGGATCAGGATTTATCACTAACCACTAGATTACATGAAATCCTTGGTAGGTATAAATTTTTCATTTTTAGATAAATGATTTTATAGATCAAGAATAAGTTTATATTTGGAACTTATGTTTTATCAATTTAATATCCTTAGTATAGGAAAATGATTATGTGATTAAGTGCTAATGGTTATTTTGGAAGACATTCTCTCTTCTTGGAACACTATATGCTTACTGAAAATATAATACTATGGGATCTCATTTGGGTTGTAATTTTTCAAATATTATTTTGGATGAATATTTGTTATTATTATGGACATATGTAAATTGGTTTTATTTATGGAAATGATTAACCTGTCATAGAGAATATGTGATAAGGTTAATTACACTTAAGTATGATACTTTAAGAGTAGTTGTTGTTATTTGGAGATAAATGTTATGATTTACTATGGAAGACATTGTGATTAAATTCTTCTAAGATTTTCGTTTAATATTTGTTTGGATTATAATAAATAAATTTTGGGACAATTGTTTATTAAATGGTATTTGTTGAACATTGGGTATCATTTGTTCAATTTTAGATATTAAGATTATAATTTCTTTTTATAAAATATTATACTTTTTGGGGATTATATAATATTTTACTAACTATTTTGGTTTTGGTTGATGTCTAAATACTTGGGAAATATAGTGTTCATCTTTGGTAGATTATGTGATTAAATAGAATTTGATTCTTGAGATTAGGTATGACCAAGTAATCTTGAATACTCTTCGTTTGCAGAAAAGAAGAGTTTTGGTATAAATTTATTAAAGGATGAAACTATACTTGAAAAGTAATTATATTTCCTTATGTTATTCATCAATCTTATAAATAAATTATCCAACATTATGAAAGGGAACTTAAAAAAATATTTTCAATTTACTTTTCCTACCAGGGAAACAAAGACTATTTGACATATAACAAGTTTGTGGTTTTTTAGTGGTTAAATTTCTAATGATCATGTTTTCTATCACTCTCCATCAGAATTTGATGGTTAGTTTCTCTTCCATATCCATATTTTTTGACATGAAATCTTAATAAGGGTTATCTTGGATGACCATTGTACTTCTATTTTTTTCAAGTGATAGTTTTATTAACTATTTTTTTGATATAGATCTTTTAATGAAGTTTCTGAGCACAATTTTAAAATTGCAAGGCACAATTCCTCAAAGGGGGGAAGGATGTAACATCCTAGGTAAATAAAGAATATGAAATTTTCATATTTTTTAAATTTTGTGAATTAAATATTAATTTTATGTTAAAAAGGACTCTATGTATGACAGTGTACTATGTACGTAATAACGAGTTTCTTTGAAATCGTATGTTACACAAAACTTTGAGTTATACGAAAAAATAATTTAATAATAATATTATTTTAAATGTTAATTAATGCATAGTAATTGTAATTTTGGGAATGATAAGAACTATCTAAAATAATATTACACATGTTTTAATTTTTTTTCTTTTATCTAACAAATTTTAGAGGCTTAAAATAATAATTATTCCGATTTTAAGCATTAAATAATCTAATATTCCTTAAAAGGCCAATTTACCACCTTTTGATGGCTAACCTTTTTTAAATCTATTTTTTTCACATTTATATGTTTAATTTTTCAAAATAAACTTCTTCCATAGAATTGGGACATCAAAATTTACTTTGGGTAAAATATTGGTATTTTTCTGATAAAGTTTATTTTTTAATGAATAGTGAAAAATACAAACTTTTATGCAAAACTACCTTTTAATATAATGTCCTTATATGCTTATATTTTTTTAAATTGGTTATAAATTGTAATTAATTGTATTTTTATCAATTAATACAATTTTTCTGATTAAAAGTAATTTAACTTGGAAACTGGACATAAACACATGTAAATCTTTTGGCAGTTTTTACTTCCTAAAAACACGTTTTTTGGTTTTGAAAATGAGAATTAATATTAAAATAATTTCCGAAACATCAATGTTTTGAATTTGGAAAAATGGATTCCATATTTGGAAACAGGATGACCAAATTTTTTTAAATAGAAAACTATTATTTTTATACAATATGAATAGTAACTTTTGTATATATTTTAAATACCATGGTTAAAGTGTAATTATTTTATAGGAGGGTAAAATAATAATATTATAATAATATTAAATTACACTAACATGTTTCTTAACACTATTGGATGAAACATGTCCCACCATGGTCATACATGGGTCGATTTTGGGAACCCACGGAGACACTTGTAAATAAAAAAGACATTTTATAAAAATTAATTTATCGTTATGGAAAATGTAACATAAAAATATATCTTTTTGCAAAACTATTTTTATATGGGGTGTATAAGTGATATTTTCAACTATAAATATTCAATAGAAATATAAAAAGATTTTCTACATCATGGTATTTTATTTAGAATATGTAGACATCAAATAAATAAATTTATTTATGACACAATGGTTATGTGTTGATTACCTTATTATTTAATGACTTTAAATAAATGAGATTATAAATATTAAAACAAATTTATAACAAACTTTTTATGCCATCAATAAATTTTATGGATTATTATGACTTGTTATCATTTAATCAATGACGTTTTTTCGAAATAATCTATTTTTGGTGGATTTTTAAAAACTCATGATATTAATAGTATAAGAATTGGAATAAATAAGTTTTTAAATAAATTAATTTATTATTAAATGAATAATAGTTCTAAAAATTTAATATTCGTCCAATAGACATATATAATGATTAAAATTTAATTAATGATTCATTTTTTTTGTCTTTACATTTTATAGTAACTATGGTAACTGTATATAAGAAGACCTGATAAATGTAAAATAATTTTACTAAGGGTTAAAGATAAATGATAAGGTTAATTTTGAAAACAAAACTTATATAAAACCTATAGGATGAGAGTATTTAGAACCATCAGAATCTGAGCTATTAGATAAACCACTTTGGGTTTATTATAATTCCAAAATCAATTAATAATAAAATAACTCTTTCAAACATTCCTAAAGTGCCCCTCCTCACTCAAATATAAGGACACAACCTCTAACCCATTACAAACACCTCTTAAACCCCTTGTCTAGTAAAAAATATTCTATAATATGCTCCCAAAATTCCTCCCTTAATCCTATAATCCCCCCTAGGCAAAGGAAAATTCAAGAATCCCTTTTAGCTTAAATTAAGAGGGGTTACCCGATTTGAGGCAATGTATTCTCTCAAGCATCATCATTTATTTTCCTTCTCCAACCCACTAAACTCTCTTTATTCAATTCTTTTAATAAAATTCCAAAATATTTAATATACTATGTTGTTTTTATGATAAATATTATAAATATACATACACACACCTTCGTCTTATTGGTATAGAACATACTGTTTCTGTGGACGATGAACTGCTGCCTAACGAAATAATGATTGTTCAATCATGTCCTACCACCTCTTATGGTGGGCATTATTAAGGAATTGTAACTATATATGATATATATGATATTTAGTTTATCTATATGATTATTTAATTCTATTTTAGAACATACCTTTATGGTTTTCATGTTACATAAATATGATAATATCATTTGAGTAAGTGCGGACTACCTCCCCTTCAAAGTGATTTGACTCATTCATGACATACATGGAAATTATAAAGGATTGAGTTAATGAAAATATATATTATATTATACTGGAATTATTATATACCCATCTTTCATTTAGTTTTTATTCCTTTAAATATGAAAATGAAATGAATGTAGCGTTCATGCGTACATACGGCTTACCGTATCCATGAATGGTGAAATTAATTTCTTATATCCAAATACTATGGACTTTTATAAATACATAAATACAAGATATATATTATATATATGATATCTAAATCATTAATATCATACTTTAAAAAATTTAATGTTGACAACATGTACAATTTGTAATTATAACAAGTTCATTTATGACTCAAGTTCCGAACATCGACAAAATGTCTGATATGAACTAAAGTAATTAACTAATTATTATATCATGTTAATAAGGGATACAAAAGGAATATTAACTGGAAAAAGGTTCTTATGAAATTATAAATTAACATAAATTTATTATTTAGGAAGAAAAAGTAACATACAAGACAAGTCAGACACGAGGTAAGGGACATCTTCTCCATATCCTTTCATTAAGGCATATTTTGATTTATACACAATGTGATTTTATACGGTGTATAAAATTCATTGAATTTTAGTTTCACTCAAAGGTAATATTTTTTTTCTATGAATCATTTTACTAAATGAAAAAAATAATTTATCTTTTTAATGTACACAGTGACTACAACTTTTTCTCAGCCATGATCATTATTTGATATTTGGCTTCCTTTATAAGCCGTGCTGTTTTTAAATGGAAAATAAATACCATATAACGTTTTTACATATTTTGGTATTGATAATGGTTTTTAAAGTGGATTTAATATTTCAATATCTTGAAATTATTTCTTGTTATTATAAATGAAATTTTAGGATTGAAATTTGGATATTTGAAATTTTATATGTGTGATGATTTTATAATGGTACTTGAACATTTGACTGGTGGTTACATGATACACCAAATTATAGGTGTTTCCTTGATAAGTCAAGGATAGTTGGTTACATTATAACCACTATTAAATTAGGTATGGAAGTCGGCCATATAATTATTCCATTAGTAAGAATGATTTTTAGAATTCAACGGTATGGTTATTCCATTTAAGTATGATTATGTACCATGATTACCTTTTATATGTTATGTGTGATTTATATGGGTTAAATGGTGATATTTTTGTAAGAAAATGGTAAGTAATGGGAATTTATTCAGTTAATATTATTTACTACTTCAGAAAGGTGAAAATAATTACATATGATAAAATCTGGCAGGGGAGAGTGTTTTACTATTTCAGATGGTACGTTGATTGGATGGATTGATGGATGACAAAAGTTTGATTCACTGCACATCATTGTAAAATGGGTAAGTTTCTATGATAGTGACATATAAAATGCTAGTGATGTCACCAGACTATCTTATAGTGATATTGTTCAATGTAAAAAAATGAACTGTCTGCATGTGATGGCGGTATGACTGATCCCCCAAGAAGACAACAAAAAAGGATTACTCCTACCTTACAAAGTCAGTATCTACCAGATCATACTCTAAGAGGAAGAATTTTTCTAGGGCTGTCAATTGTTTGAATAAGGGAAAACAATATTCTACTAAGTTTCTCTCGTTGGAAAAGCTGAATCTAAGAATGAAGTATGCTAAGGTTCTAAAGAACTATTAAATCTCAGAGTGGGAATCAACTACTGTGGATGAAACTTTCTATCAATAATATGGTAATGGGGATGATTTATATGATATGTAGTAGTCTTCCTTGATGTGCTTTATCTTATTACTATACTTTTCTTTTATGTTAATAAATGGTCAGATGTCTTCCTCGGACCGACCTTTCCTTGTATAATATATGATAATGTATTCAAGGTTTTCATGTTGTTCTAAAAAACAACCAGTTTTGCCTCTTTATGTATACATTAATGAGCTTTTTATGCTCATCACATTTTTTTGAAATGTTTTTCACAGGAAGTAAAGTGGAATAGGGTCAAGGATGGGATCATAGAAAATTTATACTGTTTAAAACATGGAACTAAACATGTTTCTTTTCTTTTAAAAGATTTTATTTTATGACAAAAATTGATACTGAGAAAAAGTGTCTACATGTAATATTCAAGTTATTATGTATATGTTATGACCTAATTCTCAAAATCTCAAAACCTATAAAGATCCAAAATGTGAATTATTAACTTGATTCTAGATTATGTAATGTTTAATTCCATGTCCTTATAATAACCCCTCATGGAATCATGTGGATAGAATCATAAGAATGGGGTTAACTCAAATGGCCACTATGGGTGTTTATATAGTGGAATCTATCATGAAAAACCAGAATAGAAATTTTATGAAGGTAAATAATTAAAAAAATACATTCAATAATTTAAATGAGCTTAATACGGAAAGAATAAATGATTATCAAATAACTAGATATAAATAATCTCTTGAGATTGGAACATAACCATAGACGTTTTAACTATTAATATAATCACATAAAACATCAAAAACTAATCTCATAATTAGGGAATGAATAATGGATGACATCATAATCATACCCTCAATGCCTTATTCCAAGATATATTATAGAATTGGGTTAGGCCTTAGCCAAAAACCCAATAGTGTTTGTCTCATGAGTCCTATTGATGCATCAATTGTCTTTAGTTGGCCTCTCCCATCACATACTAAGTCTAATTCATTCCTCATATTTATTTTGTAAATCACAACCAACATAATCATTCGTATTGAAAAACTTGAATACAAAATGTTAATGTATTCCCCAATAAATGAAAATAATCATATACCATTCAGAGTAATATTGAGAACTATATCAAAATAGTAAATCCCAATCAACTGATCATAAAATATATAGAGAAATATTAAGTATTGTAAAATTAAAATATATTCCTAATGTATCATAAGGTAAAATGAGGGTTGTTGTCATTGAGAAATATAAATAATTTAAAAATTCTATTATAAAAATTTAGGTGTGAAATATCATTTTAATATTGAAAATATCTTTTAAAACCATAAAATTTTCAGAATAATAGGAAAAAATATTTTTCCAAAAGGGCATTGTAAACAAGTAAAGGGAGCATCAATTCAATGTTGGTGGGTAATTCAAAACATCCCATATAATGAAAAAAATTATTTTCACACTATTGTAAAAAAGTTAAAGAGTGCCTCATTAGGAAGACATAAATTAGATTCCTTCAATAAAATTTTTATAATAGATAAAATTGGGAAAAAATTATTTTATAAATCATTTTGAGGCTATTAAAAAATTATAAATTATTTTTACAAAACATGGTTATAGATGAAAAACATATTCTATTGAAAAGAAAAATATAGTTGTCTTTTCATAAAATATTTTTCTCGGTAATTTTAAGTAAAAAATAATGGAAAATGAGAATATTAATTTAAAATTTTATGATTAAATATATTAGAAGAAAATTCATGAGTTTATTTAGTTATAGATCATAATATTTCATTGGTAGAAGTTTAATCATAAACAATCTTGATAAATGATGTGATTGTAAAATAAATCATCACCACATTGGTTACCTTTAACTTATAAAACCTATAATGTAAATATATAAAAATGGAAAATTAAATAACATTAATATAAAGGAATTAGTGATATAAAATATCAAATTTTAAATATATACACCACACAACATAACTAAGTAGGGAATATGAAATCTGTCTGATGGATGTAAAAGTGAGGTAAAAAATACTTACCTCAAAACTGATTTCCATTGTATGTTTCCTTACCTCATATATAATAAATATATATTTATTACAAATAAATTAAAAATCTTACTAATATATTTCACAGTATTTATTATTTACTTATATATTTTTATGAACATTTTTAATAATTAATTGTTAAAATCACACTTTCAAGTGATAATAAATTCATTTTTCATGTATGTATTGGTTTAGTAATTTTAGTCCATTCACATTGATAATTTTTAAATATTATCTAAAATGTAAAATGTGGTATAAATTTTATATATACTCATTATATACGATTTTTTTGTAATATAAAAAATACTAATAATGAAAATGAAGTACACAATTAATGGAGATGTTAGGTCGTTTGTACATATGAATATTTTTCCATTTTCTTGATTGGTGGAATGAAATAAAAATAAATATTAACTCAACATTATAATAATTATTATTATTTTATATATGTATATATATCATTTTCTATAAAATCCATACTTATTACCATCCATTTTGAAAAAAATGAAAAACATTTTACATTTCTATGTGGAGGTGGTAGTACACACGTGCTCATGAGCGACATTAATATTTTTTCAAATGTATTATATTGTAAAATGTTATATATTATATTTCATTTCAATATATAAGTTTTTTAATTTATATAAAATAAATTTATCCTTACTACCTTCCATGTAAACAAAAGTGAAAATTGAATCACATTGCTACGGGAGTCGATTGTCCGTCGTACACAAGAGTGATGATATCATATCCCCCCACATAATGTAAAGTAAGAAATTATTTTTTATATAAAAAATATATATGTATAATATTATCCTAAATATATCATAGTTATATTCAATACCACATTATATATATACTTTAAATATTGTGATGGAAAATGAATTACGTTGGTGTTGATGCGGTTGTGTGCTATACACCTGATCCATTATTTAATTTTGCATTTGATGGAAGGTGATAAGGATAGATTTTATTAAATAAATATTATAAAATTGTTTTATATAGTATATTATGGTGTTATTATGTTAACATAGTAATATATTACTTTATGGTGGTGGAAGAATAAATAAAACAAATACACACGTTTAATATGTTTACCTCTTCCTTGGAAAGCCTCTTTAGGTTTATAAGTAAAGCCTTCATAGAAGGGTTTACTAATAAAATAACACATATATGATATATATTGGGAGGTAAGGAGGATATTTGGGATTTTAATGGATGAAAATATGACGTTTGATTTGTGAATATGGTAGGAGATCTGGTGGCCTTTTACAAGTGGGAGAGAGGACACACATGGAATTGTTTTAAAGAAAATGTTTCCCCAATTTTTTACATGCCAAATGGATCCAAAATGAATAACTCTAGAAAAATGGATTAAATTTATCAAACATATTTATATAAAATTTAAATTCTCCATTATTTTTTTAATTTTAACACTTACCTTTTTAGTTTAACCCATGTTAAACACATTATATGTTAACCGTAGTAAATAATTCTTACTGTGTTTACTTACCATTATAACCAAAAATTAATTTGTGATTATGATATAATATAATTTATGTTGGTTCCAAATGTTAAATCAATTTTAAATGTTAAATTCACATAAGTGTAATAATTCCACAGGAAAAGAAACCAAATGATGAGTCGAATATATGGGGTTTTCCAAAGACAAACATTGAAAACATTAAAAAGTTTTTATATAAGAATTTAACATGAAATCATTCCAACGTACTAAATTAGTTGGATTTTAATATATTTGAACTACATTTTATTTAGAATCAATTTAAAATATATGGTAACTTTTAATATAATTTAAATGAAAACAATGTTTTCAAGAAAAATATGTATTCATAATTATTCATAAAAAAATATATTTTCAAAAAATAAAAAAATGAAGCTAAATATCATATTGATATGTATATTTAAAAATTTTGGTTTATTTTTGAAATATATTTTTTTTGAAGTGTTTAAAATTAATATTCATTTTTTGCGTCCAAACAGAGACTAAAATTCCCTTTAAAAAATACAGATTTTAAAAAAGAATTTTTTTTTTCTCTCAAATGGATTTTATTTTAACTACTATCAATATATAACCATTTAATTTATTGTATACATGTTGAAATCCTATAAATATAATAATTTATTTTCTCTAATTCATACCCATCAACATAACTGGTTGGTCATAATGGCCATGTTTAAATAATAATATTTTAATAGAATATCAAAAAAAATTTATACCTTGTGTTGTGTTCATTGAATGTTATCAATGAGTTTGAATTAATTTAAAAATAAATATATCAGAAATAATTAGTGTGTTACATTATCTTTTACAATTGTTTTTGTGTGTCATATAGAATATCATTCATGATGTTCCTCTTTAAATATATCATGGTGTTACATCTTTTACAATGTGAACCTATTTCATAGCTTCGGTTGCACCAAATAGATATTTCCACTAAAATTAACCTAAAACTTTTAATAGTGTGGAAACATTTTCACAGAATGATAGTGAATAATAAATTTAAAAAATGTTTGAAACCTTATGTATCTTGGTTTTATTGGAGGTAATCCATACATATGCTCCCCAGAATACCCATATGTATGATGTTCATTATATTCCCATACTTCCCATGATATGAATCCTTAAACATGGGAATTATAAATTGTCCTAAAACATAACTCATGAATTGATCCCAATCCTAATTCCATGATCTATTGTTAATATTTATATAAATTCAGATGTCTTAATGAGTTTGGAGATTTTTTTAGATGAATTAGGTTATACTATGAATTTTATAGAAATTTTATGAATAGATCATGGAATGAGGATTGGGATAATAATTTAAAAAACAATTGGTTTGTAAAATACCTATAAATATCACTTCCTTATATATCCCTTCTCATCTGAGTAGACTTATTTTAGTTAAAAATCCTTCCAATAAAGGCCTTTGGTTCAAACTTAAGAGGGATACCTGAAGAAGAGTGAACATTCTTTAATGATAGTTTTTATTTTATAAATTACTCCATCTCCATCATTTATTATTAAACTATGTTAATATTATAAGAAAAGTATCATCCGTGTAAGAATATATTTTAATATTAATGGAACGAACAAAAACTATCCCCACATCCCTTAAATGTGTTACGAAATCATCATTTCTATGTACGATGGAATACTGCCTCACAAAATGATGTCATTCATTTATCAAATTCTATATATCAAGGATATAGATAATGAAAATTTTATTGTTTATATATAATATTTATGATATTAATATTCTTATCATTTATTATATCACATGTTATAATTTTCCTTCCATTCCATTAAAATATGTTAACATTGTTCTTCTGTGCGATGTACTACCGCCTTGTGAAGTGATGTGATTTTTTCTTCACGTACACTTCACTTGAAAGATAATATGGTCATGTTTAAATAGTTATAGTTGGTATATTTGAAATAAATAATATTTTAAAATGGAAATAAATTATTTACATTTATTTTATTTCAATTCACCGATAAAATGTAAACAATGCAAATGCGTACGTACGACCCACCATCTCCATGAATGAGGTATTTTATTTTGTATCTATAACTTTATTGGATAACTATAAAAAAATACATACGTATTATATAATATATTCATATCTTGTTTATTATCCTAGAGATTATTTTACAATGATAAATGTTCGAGGTCTGAAAATAATGAATCAAAACAAATATGAAAAAAGCAGTTATTGCCCGAAATAAGAAATTAACATGGAATTGATAATAAAAGAGTAATAAATGGTCAATAATATATTATATATGGTCTTATATATAAAATTATGGTTCTATAATACATTAATAATAAAATTATATTTATTATACTGGTGGAATGAACATGTAAAAAGTAATTCAAGTCTTACGGTAAAGGATTTCCATCTCAAATTGATTTTTCATTGAGACAAAAAGAATGTTCATGACATATTTGAATTATATGGTATATATAAATATCATGAATATATATTATAATTGTTATAAATAATAATCTTGGGATTTAAATATACTTTTTAGAATATATCTATAAAGGGGATTATGATTTAAGGTTTCCAAAGTGGTAAGAGTTTTATGTTACAATCTCATCTCTTACCAGGATTGATCAGGATTATTCTTCCAGTGATGAAATTTTATGATATACCTCTCAATAAAATTATTCATCTTTTTTTAAACGGTTATTAATGATATTTTCATGTAATATTACAAGTTTACACTTTTGGTTACTTAAAATAATTGATAAAATGTTTTTAATTGAATCAAAATTTAGTCATCCCTTCGGTTAGAAATCCATTTTCACTAAAACAATATTCTATAAAAAAATAATTGAATTTTTTTACTGTTATACTATGATTTATAAAATAAATATTTACCCATGTTTTACATTTATTATTTTTTTCAAAGTAATATTCATGGTTTTTTAAACAATACCCATTTGGTTGTAATTGAAAATGTGAAAAGAGTCCATATTTACAACATCCATAACATGGAATGTATAATCTTCATTCATGAACACTCAATTATTTCAATATTATCTTACATTTGTTAAAATATATTCCAAATAAATATTTTTTCTTTTAATATTTATGAAATTTTAATATTTAAATACATTATATTATGATTAAAAAAATATTTAGAATGATTTAACTTTTAAAATGTGTTTTTCAAATCCCATAATATATTTTTATCAGAAAGATTTTAAATGATTTATTAAGATCCAAATATAATAATTCGTGGTCATTTTAAAAGGAAAACAATTCATAATATTTTATAAAATTTTAGATTTAAAATTTTAAGTTCAATGAAATGTTATTTTCCGTAAGAAATGTTACAAGTTATATTTGAAAATCATTCTATATATAATATGACATCCTTTGAGGTTAATTTTGTTTTAATGGGGATATAATCGAAAGATAACATTTTTATTATTTATCTGAATGGTTTACGTTTATGAAGACATGATATTTTTGAAACCCATTTAAGTTTCATGGGTATATAATGATAAACTGGTCATGAAACCCAATTCATTTTCCACGGGTTATGCTTTGATGTAACAATTAAATGATTATGAAACTAGTTTATTTTCTATAATTCATGTTATGATTAAATTTTTCTGAATCACATTCAATTTCATGTATTACCATATGATTAATTTTTTATGTTCTTGTAGAACATATATGTATTATTTTCATTATGTAATGATGTTTATGGTATAAACAAAGAAGGTAATTAGATTATAACAATGGGTGGTGGTTACATTATATCCAAACCATCGTGGGGCATATATCTTCCCCCAATGAACTTGATAAAGAATTTTATCTCATGCGATAACAATGAGAAACACGTCGATGGTATTGATCCACTATGGAAAAAATGTGTGTCCTCATCCACTATTGGAAATAAGAGTGTCCATATTAACTATAGGAAATAGGTGTGTCCCAATAAACTCAAAGAAACAGGTGTGTCCTAATCCACAATGGGAAATAGATGATGTTTCCTAGTCCACTATTTTTATGGTCTTCTTAATTAACCATGAAATATGAGATGGTTTTCTATTTTTATGGTGGAGTCAATCTTTTATGAAATGAGTTTATGGTTCATGACTGATTTTTGATGATTTATCCTTCTTATGGTTCTTGTTTTTGGAAATGAAAATATTTTTTGAAATGAATAATGTTTATGATTTTTGAAATGTTGGGTTGAGCTTCACATGTTTTATTCATGATATCATGAACTTATTATTTCATATAATTGTAGATTACCAATTCTTATATTTACCTATATTGACAATTTGAGCACACCCTTTCATATGTTTCCTTCCCCAGGTTTTGATGAATGGTTCAGGTAGTGTTTTATAATGGCCTGAACCTCCATGGTCCATTACATTGTCAAAATCCAGTGTTTGGGGTGTTCTTGAAGGCAACAATAGCTTATTTCAGGAATGATCAAAATTTATGGTATTCCATTGGTAGGTAGAGGCATTGGTAGGTTAGGGCGTTGGTAAGTCAGGGCGTCGGTAGGTTAGGTTGTTAGTAGGTTAAGGGAATTTGTAGGTCAAGGCTTTGGTAGGTCAGGGTATCGGTAGGTCAAGGGCTATGATAGGTTGAGGTTTCGGTGGGTCAAGGTATTGGTAGGTTAGAGCGTTGTTAGGTCGAAGGTGTCTATAGGTTGAGGGAGTTAGTAGGTCGAGGCGTTGGTAGGTTATGGAGTCAGTAGGTCGATGGTTTCGATAGGTCGAGGCATCAGTAGGTAAGGGAATTGGTAGGGTATGGTGTCAATAGGTTGAAGGCATTAGTAGGTTGAAGGCATCGATAGGTCATGACATCTGTAGGTCAGGTCGTTGGTAGCTCGAGAGTTTCGGTAGGTTTGGGTGTCGATAGGTGTGGGCATCGGTAGGTTAAAGGCGTTGATAGGTGAGGGCGTCAGTAGGTCTAGGAATCACTGAGTCAGGGATTTAGTGAGTAAGGATGACATTGGGTTAGGTATCTATAGGTTACTTTGGTGGATCAACATTAGTAACATAGTGTCGTTAGCACAATGTTTGTAGCTCAGCGTCGGTGACTTGCTGTCAGTGGCTGACTGTTAGTGACTCACCTATCAGTGACTCATTTCTAGTTGTTCCTAGTTTTTCCATTTCTACCCTTCAACACTTTCATTGAAATTAAATTCATTAAATGGAATATTTTATGAGTTTTGGGGTGATTTCAAAGGTAGTATATCTTCTAAAAACCTAATGCTTCCTTCAACTCAAAAACCACGGGGCATTGATCGTGTTACATCATTAATCGGATTTGAAACCATTTTCCCATTGATATAGGATCTGACCATTCTAAAGTCGAATCTTCTCTTCCATTTACTCTTGGTGTTTTGAGACCATTTATTCCCCCTAAAATCCATGCTCCTATGGTGTATCCCCCCTGTTTGGTTTTTCATGGAGTCTCATTCTCTCACAACCCCTCTGTTTTGGTGAAATAAAGAGTTTTGGTAACCTGTTGTTCCAGGTAGGGATTTACTTTGTCTCTAATTTGTTTTTTTATCATGTGTGGTTGGTATATTAGTGTTGTATCTTGATCATAGTCAAAACCAATTATTGAGGGTGTTACGATATAATCTTCTTGTAACCATAGTTATAAAATGGGGAGGGGAATATGTTGATGATTGCTTTATTTTATCTGTTATCTTTGATCTGTTATTTGAATTTTATGGGTCGTTTCCCTCTAAATATCATTTTTATTGGTGGTCTTTTCTTACAAACCCATGATGGTACATACTTATTATTTATTCTCTATTGAAATGACTGTAAACTTGAAATCTGATTAATCACATATACCCAATTAATAAACAAGGATACCTCAGGATCAAACTTGATTTCTGATCATGACTATATATCAATGTGGACTTAAAGAACATTTATTGGATGAATATAAATATAGTCATCTTTTGTGGATTTGGATTCCGTTTCTATGGGATTTGACGGGTTTTATACTTTATGAGGGTTATAGGGTAGTGTTTTTGGTTGCATAGATGTGGAAATTTTAGTGGGAAAAGGGTTTGGTTCTGTGATAAGGGTGTGGTATGTGTGTGTAGTAAGGCTATGGTTTTGGTGGTGGTTTTGGTGGGATTCATGTATGATGTGGTGGAGTTTTAATTGAAATCCAGGTTTAGAGATTGATTGATTATGGAATGGATGGACTTTTAGAGTAGTGGGACTACTTCTATGTGGCGTTATGGCTATTCGATGGTGTTTTGCAGTGGGACTGTAATCTAGTTGTGTATTATTTTTTATAATGAATGTGTCAGCTATGGATGTAGTTGGTAGTTTCAAAAGTATTTTTGGAATGAAATAAGTGAACTTATTAATATAGAATAATAATTGGCTAAATATATTGGGTGGGTTTATGGTTTGGTTATGGTTCTTGTGTGGATGTTCTTGTAGGTGTAGTAGAAAGGGAAGTTTTGCGTGGGATGGTTGTTTGATTAGAACCCATAGATTTGGCGGAGTGTTTTTTACCTATATGTCTAAACATGTATTTCCTTTGGATTTATACCTGCACCACACCCATGTTTATCACTATGTCCAGAAAACCCCATTGTTATAATGGAGTGAGTTTTTTACTACACCCATGTGGGAGGATGGATGGATGGTTATTGGCTCCCCTTCTCCCTATTCTTGGAATTTATTGCCTAAGAATATTTTTGCATGGTTTAATGTATTGAGATTTATCACATATTTATGGTATTTGTTGTGCGAGAGGTGGTTTGTTTCCTAGGTTTCATCACATTAAGGCCAAGGTGTTTTGTGGTGAGACTTGTGGTGGTTATATCCCATGTGTTTTTTGGGGGGGGGGGATGTGGTGTGAGACTTAGGTGTGTGCGGGAAGGCTGTAAAAGTGGGTCTTGTGGAAGAGCGTAGTGGCATCAGGATATTCTGTGTTAGGGATGAGAAGTTATCATGTGGGAAGTGGTTCATGGTACCCAAATATCATTGTGCTTATACTATACTTTACTTGACTTGTGTTATTTGGTGACCGTACCTTGGTGAGGTTGGGGTGGATAGTATACGTTGTTATGTGCTTCTGAGTTTCTTCTGTTTTATTCATGGGAAATTAGTATTCTTCTCACACTGGTCCACAAGTGACTTTGGTTTTTCCATATTGAGTATACATGTATGTTGACCCTACATATATAAAACTATTTTTAGGAATCCAATTAGATCACGCAGAATGTGATGGATCGTACTAGCTAAGATGATGGGGATGGGTGTTGTTGCATCACATAGCCTTATTTTGGTACTTACTTCAGAGTTTTCCATGTATTTGTAGTAGATTTACTTTAAACATTCATGTGGGATGTATTTTGGTTTCCTTATATATATAGATATGTCCTTGAGATGTTTTTGGTTTATACATATTATATCATGATCATGGTTACTATTAAAAGGTTAATTCCTCCCATTTTGGTTATATTTCTATATCATTGGTTTCGGCTTCCACCCCTGGGCCTATTGAAGGTGGGAATCTGGGGACATTATCTCTCCTTTATATTAAAGAAGGTGGGTCATGATAAAATGGTATCAATGGATTATGGTTGAGAGATAGGATGGATTTTGGAGTTTGGAACTATGAGTATTTCATTGGTTGGTAGGGAAACCGTGTTAGGTGATTGTGGTTCATGAAATAGGCTAGGTAAGGCTAGATAAAACACATGATTTTTGGGCCCACTTGATCCAATGTGAGGAATCTGAACATTCCAAACAACCTAGTGAGGTTACAACTATTATGGGGTTGAGAACATAGTAAAGTTATAAGCATCATGATGACATTCATTATTTTCAGTTTTTGGTGATTTTGGGAAATTAAAATAATAAATAATTTGAAATTAATCCTAAATATATTCTATACTACTCAGCCTTAGTAGTTCATAGTTTTCCTTTCATCTATGGATCCCAAACATCACCTACATGTGGAAAGAGTAGTGGAGGGTCAATAGGCTGACCCATTTGACCGGTGGGTGGTTAATCTAGTGGAAGAGGATGATCAGTGGTAGAAGACCCTCCATGCTTTCCAATGAAAAAATCTGGGAAAGTATTAGAGAATTGTATCAAACATAGATATAGAGAGTTGGATCAAGGAGCTAGTGATCACCTTTAGCTTGATCTAGGATCTGATGGAGTACTGATTTCCCCTGGAAGTAAGCTAGAAGAGAGGAATATCATTTTAGTGGAGGATTATTTACATTGGGGAGAAGAAGAAGACTGATGTTCTTTGGGATGTCATTGAGAGGGATTTCCAGGTGGAATTCATTTCATCCATGATGAAGGCCGAAAAGAGGTAGGAGCTAATCTCCGTCCAGCAGGAGAGTATCTTGGTGGGGTAAATAGGGATCAATTTGAATGATCTATTATCTTTTTCTCTTGGTCTCTTTCCAGATAAGGAGTATCAGGCAAGATGTTTAGAGGAGGCCCTTCGTCCTTCCCTCCAATATATAGTTACTCTTTTCACCCTAACAACATACATAGAGATTTATAAGAAGTATAAGGTGGTGGAAAGGATGAACTCATGATGATGTATTCCATGATAATGAAGTCAACAGAGTTCTTAAAATGGGAATACCATCAACAAAATGTCTCCGGCATCAGGGCCTTCTAGGTTCGGGCTAGTGGGGAGCCAACCCTAGGAGTTTCTGTTTCGACCTTCTGGTCCTCACCATTTTCCCATTGACTTGGCCCTGGGGGGTTTCACTTGTGGAAGTATCGAGAACATTTAGAGTCAGTTCCCAATTAGAGCTCATTATGGTGGAGGTGGTAAGGTTCATCACCTTCCTTAGTAATAGTTTCCATCAAGGTCTTTACGGAAGTTGTGATAGTAGGCCCATTTTTTAGAAATGTATGATGGTGCAGTAAGAAGCCGAACTTAGGGTTCCCCTCAGGGATCTCAAACATGGTGTGGTCAGGGAGGTGGCCGACAGCCAAGGGGCATATGAGCCATACATAGATAGTTGCACAACAAAATGGCAGCTATTTCAGTGGGGCCGAAGATTGTTCTAGGAATTATCAATTTGTTCAGTACACTTACATGCACCTTGTGTGATTTGGTAGCCTCAAACTCCTTCATTTAACATAGTATAGTCCATGTCTTGAGACTTTAAATGTATATAATTTCTATTTCCATGGTGTTCAATACACCAGTCGATGTTCCGACCAACCTGTTTGACATTTTGTGGGTATAGAGACTGATTTTGGGGCCGCATTAGTCTAGCAGGGATCTCCTTTTTAAGTCATATGCAACCATAAAATGTCATGCATGCCATAGATTATTTTTTTAGTGCATTCTATTATCGACTTCTTCTAGAAAAGATTCTTGTTTTCAAACGTGATAGGCCAACATATAGCCTCCATTGGTAGGAAGATCTATCTGGTGGATAGACGGAATATGGAGCCTCTTCTTTCTTTGATAGTCGAGCTATTAGTGTGATAATTGGGTGTTGATATGGTGGATGTTCCAGGAGTTATAAAATAGTTTCTCAATTTTTCCCTAAGGATGTTGTGACTCTACCCCATATATAAGACAATGTGTTCGGAAAAAAATTAGAACCAAGTGATAGTCAAATTTTGATGGCTATTTATCGGATGTCTCCTTCTGAGTTGTGGGAGTTGTGGATCCAAATCGATAATCTAATGAAGAAGGTATCCATCCGACCCATAGTGTCAATATGGGGTTCTTTAGTATTGTTTGGAAAGAAGGAAAATAAAGGTCTAAGGATATTTATAGACTAAAATCAAATGAATCTTGTAAGGTTCAAGAATAATTACCCTCTCTCGAGGATAGATTATCTTTTCAGCCATGCGAGGGTAGTGAGTTGGTTTTCCAAGAACAATATATGGTCTATATATCACCAATTTATGGTTAAGTAGGGTGACATCCCAAATACATTTATTAGGTGCAGTTATGGGCACATCAAATTCATAGTTATTCTATTCGGTATTACTAAAACCCCATCCATGTTCATGGGGACCATTAATTCTGAATTTCATGCATTGATGGACTGGTTTACCATCCTATTCTTCAACAACATCTTGATCTACATGATGTTAGAGGAATATCATATAGAGAAACTCAATACTTTCTCAGAGAACCTTCGACACCAAAATCTTTTGTAAAATCTATCCAATAGTATGTTTTAGACACGATAGGTCCACATCATTGGGAGTGTGGTGTCTCAGTAGGGTATAACAGTGGACCCGTCCAAGGTCGAGGTAGTTGTTTACTAGGTAGAAACCATGAATGTAGTAGATTTTCTCTGTTTTCCCGAACTTTTAGGCTACTATTAGATATTTGTAATAGATTTATCATGAGAATAAACTTTATTTACGGCTCTGACCCAAATAGGCCATGCTTTATAGTTGAGTGATAAGTTCCAGGAAGTGTTCAGTTATCTAAAGGGGAATTTGGTCGGTGCTACAGTGTTGAATTTGTCAGAGTAAAGGGTGATCCTTGAGATTTTTTGTGATGCTTCCCATCTAGTCTTGGGCTGTGTAATGATGAAAAAATATGGATTGATTTCCTATGGGTCTAGGAAGTTACATCCCTAGGAATTAAACTATTCTACCCATTATTTGGAACTAGTATTGTTCATGTTTGAACTAATGTTGTGGTGGAATTACCTTATTGGGGTGCTTTTTGGGGTCTTCATGGATCACAAGATATTGAGGTACGTCTTTTCCCAGTGAGATATAAACATTCAACAATAGAGGTAGATGGAGTTTCTCTAGGATTATGATTTTTAGATCTCTTACACCTCATGAAGGGGAATTTTGTGGCTGATGCTTTGAGATGTAAGTTGTAGAAGGAAGTGGTTTTGGAATCTAAATATTCTTCGAGGTAGATGGAGGTGTTGTAATAACCCTAGCTTCCATTGTACTCTCCTCTTTGAATAATAGTGCAGCGTGTGTTGTATGCAACCTCGAGTTCTAACACACCGCGGCCAATAAAAGTAGCAGTTATTAACAGTAATACCTACTTTTTGAAATTATATAAATTTATTATTTCAAAATGGACTTCATTTTTGGATTTGAAATATCGAAATTAGCCTATGTTGATGTTTTGGTATTTTTTTGAGAACTTCAAATTTTTGATGAATAGTGAAAAATACTTAAAAACAAATTTTTTAATCAAAATAATTTATAGTGATAAATTATAAAATTGAGTGGTTATAAAGTGTGATTAGAAACTATTTTTACCATTTTATCCAATGTTGGTCATTAGAATTAATTTCACTTTGAAATTGGACAAAAACAATTGTCAATCCTTTGATTGACATTCCTTCTTAAAAACACGCTATTCGTTGTGACAGCGGGAATTAATTATTAAATTAATTAATTCAACTTATATGTTTTGAATTTTGTAAAATAGACATAATTTTTGAATTAGTAATATCAAATATAGTTTAGGGTTATTTTTTGGTGTTGTTCTAAAAAACTTCGATTTTTGATGAATAGTGAAACCACTAAGTGGTAGTTAAAAAAAACTGATTTTTTGTTTAAATGTAATTTTACCACCACTATGATTTGAATCTCCAAAATCTGACATACACCATTGTAATTAGGAAGTAAAATTTTGTTTAATGGTATTAAAATAATTTTTGGTGAATATAGACTTTTAAGTTCTATTAATCGCTATTAAAGGTAATTTGTGAAATTTAAGGTTAAAATGATATTATAAAAATATTAAAATACCATTACACTTGTCCTACACTTATTGGATGAGTCATGGAAGACCCATAAAATCCATGGGTCAACTTGGGGACCCCATGGGGCCACTTGGGTAATAAGATGACATTAATAACTTTTTATTTAAATTAAAAATAAAATTGTGACAAACATGTGCTGTTTTACTAAAAAAATTATTAAATGGGGTTATATATGTTACCTTTTCTACTATAAATATTCATTGGAAAGATAATATGATTTCCTACATCATGAAAATTTTTATATAATATTTAGACATTATATAAATTAAATTTTTATCACACCATGATGATACAACGATTACCTCATTAATGAACTTTTTAAATAAAATGAAAAGATAATGTAAACTTTAATGCATAAACATGTCAAAAACCTATTTGATGGGTATAGTTCAAACCCTTATCTCGTTAGACTCGAAATATATAATTTTGGGGCCTTTGAAATCCGAAAAGTACTTCATAATATTGTAACATTTCATTACATTTCAAGAGTTCCCCTCTTCTCCTCTTATAAAAGGCCCCCACTACTGCCACCTTATTCACACCATCATGCCATTTGTCTTGGCAAAACACTTCCCAAATACTCTATAAACTTCCCTCTATTACTCCTAGAAGACTTACGTTGGGCAGAATTCTTTCGAGGGTATCCTTTGGCTAAAATCAAAAAGAGTTGCCCAATTTTAAGGTAATTTCTTCTCTTTTGTTCTTTTGTTTTATTTTTCTTCTACAACCCATTAAACTATTTTTATTCCATTATTTTGTAACAAAACCAGTATATTGAATATACTAGGATTTTTTTATGAGATGTATTTGATTTAAACTTACACACACCTTCTTCTAATGGTTAAAGAACATACTGTTTATGTGGTTGGCAAATTTCTGCCTCACGAAACGATGATTGTTGAATGTTCATTTAACACCTCTCATGGTGTCCATTAAGATTTAAATATATTTATATATGATATATATTATGTTTATTTTTTCCTTATGCTTCTGTATTTCTCATTTATGGCATAACTTTATGATTTCCATTATCGGTAAATGCGATAATTTCATTTTAGGAAGTGCATACTACCGCCCCCTCAAAGTGATTTGAATCATTAATGCCATATGTGGGATGTATAAAGGATGGAGTAAATGATATTATATATTATATTATACTGTAATTATAATATAACTTTATATCATTATGATTTCATTCCATTAAATATGAAATGTAAATTAAAGTAGCGTTCATGCGTACGTACGGCTTACCATCTCCATGAACGGTGCATTTCATTTCTTACCTCTAAATGTTACGCAATACTATGAATGAATGTATATAAAGGATATATATGATATATATTATATCTACATCATGAATATAATTTTATAGATAATGGATATTCTACCACATAAACAACTTGTAATTATAAGATGTTTATTGTTGACTCAAGTACCAAAGATCGACAAAACGACCGTTATTAACTTAAATGACTACATAGTTTTCGTAACTTTGTAATAAGTGATATAAAATGGATAATGAACTTGAAAAAGGTTCTTAAGCAAGTAGAGATAAACTCTAGTTTATTATTGAAGAGGTTAAATAACGATCGAGTAAAATCGGACACGAGGTAAGGGAACTTCTTAACCCAATTTCCGTTCTTTGGGTTAATCTACAACTTTCAAATTATGTCATGGTATTATTATGTCATATATTTTAATTTCTTTATGTGTAATTTTAGCGAATACACATAATAGTTCTATTTTATTTTAAAAAATTATCTTTGTAAGGGACTTTGTCTCAATCTCCTTTCATTAAGGCATATTTGGATTTATACACAAATTTCCTTTATACAGTGTATAAACCCATTTGACTTTTACTTTTATTCAAAAGGAATCTTTTTATATGAATCATTTTTACAAAAAGACAAAAGTAATGTTTTTTCTTACGTATGTGACGACAACGACTTCTCCACCGCCAGGACTATTATTTGAGTTTTGGCTTCCTCTATAAGCCATAACTTTTTTTAAATGAAAAATAAAAACCATGTTTTACTTTTCTTTTATTTTGGTATAGAAAATGGTTTTATTATATCAATGTGTTGTATTGATATATTGTGATTGAAATATGGAAATGTTATGTTTAATTTATTCTTGTTTTATGTGATATGATTATGTTATGGTTTATGATATGTTTAACCTATTCATATGAGGAATGAATTAGACTTATTAAGTGATGGGTGGAGCCTGATATAGCTCCTCGATGCATCGGTAGGTCTCATGAGACAAACTAGTATCTTGGCATGAGGCCTTGAAAAAATCTTATTTGTAGTCTTGGCACGAGGCCTTGACTATGTGGTTATGATAGTTTGACATTATGTATTCCATCATTATGATAGTGGTTATTGATATTGCATGTGATTATTCGACTAGTAGAATATCCATGTGTGTAAGTAAATGGAATTATCTCATTTTACATTTTCCATATTATGATAAAGTTCATGTTTAAAAGGCTTTTGTTTTAGTTATACATTGCCTTAAATGTTTATGATTATTTATGAAAGCTTCTGCTATATTGTTATCCTTACTGAACATCTGAGCTCACCCCTTGGAATGTTTTAATTTTTCCAGGATGTGAAGAAGTATTTTATGAATGACATGCAGGGATAGTCAGAAGGGGATATGAGTGTGGTCTATGGAGACCATGTTATTGTAGTTTTTCACTTTATGATGTAATGTAACTTTTATGAATGTATATAGTGTCTCCAAGGATACTAAAGTAATCCGTCTTTTGAGACTTGATCTTTTGTGATCATGCCAATGTTACGCAATAATGCACCAACTCTGGGTAACTGGGTTCCAGGCGTTACAATTGGTATCATAGGCGGTATAGTACTGACCATGTAAGATAGATTTAGATAAACACTAATTAGAGCACATAGCCCTAAGATAGACTTTGAGGATTAGTATAGAAAAACTTATTAGAATTTCAGTATTATAGTGACTTTGTGAGATTTCTGAGAAATAAAGACATGTCTGGATACGAGAAGGTAGAGGAGGCTCGGGAAAAGATGTACCTTGGGGTAAAAACCGAAAACCCCGCTTTGATCTAGACTCGAATGGGAACTGGTTCACAACAACGGGCCTTTCTGCACTCTTGGTTACGACACTCACGGGGGATATGCTAAGGATAAATCTAATTTTCTTTACAAACCATTATGAAGGGTTTATGAGTATATACTTCCTCAAATAAAATTTTTTTATGATTATATTTCAATTTATGTTAAGTGTTTTACAAGAATAGAATTATTTATTTTGATTCATAAACTAAACTAGTTTATGCCATTGTTTAGAAATGGCACCTAGTGGGAGGAATGGAAATCGTATCAATGCACGCAGTCCATGTAGGGATTTCTCTCCTGCTCAAGATAATTATAATGGAGTTAGTGATACAACTGGTGCTGATCAGCTTATCACCATACTGGGGAAACTCACTCAGGTTATGAATAATAACCTTACTCGTATGGAGCACCCTGATCAGCAATGTGGATGATCAATGATAGACCGCTTCATGAGGCAACAACTACCAACATTTAATGGGGTTACAAATCCATTATTAGATGAGCAATGGATAAACTCCTTAGAGAAAATATTCCATGCCATGGGGAGTTGCGAAAGGGAGAAGGTTGTCATGGTAGTTTACCGCTTCACTGGGGATGCCGATCAATGGTGGTCGTCGATTCAAAACACAAATGAAGATGAAGAAGTATTAAGTATGTTATGGATATAGTTTAAGGAAATTTTCTTAGAGAAATATTTTCCACATGATCATTGAGCAGATACGGAGAGGCAATTTCTGAGTGTGAGGCAGAAGGAGGATGAGAATGTCGCAAAGTATGAGGCTAACTTTACGATGTTAGCGAGGCATGCTCCAGATTATATACATAACCCAAGAAGTAATATTGATCATTTCTTTGATGCGTTAAAACTATTTCTCCGTTGAGCATTAGTCTCACAAACCTTCTCGTCGTACGAAGATATTGTCTTGTGTGCTATCAAGACGGAAAAGGATTTCTCTAAGTCTTATGACTGTAAAGAAAAGCAAGAAAAGAAGAGATCTTCTGATCAATTTGGAAATGGAAATAAGGGGAAGAAGGGAAAATTTGAATATCAGTCCTGCATTAAATGTGGGAAGAAACACCCCGGTACTTGCTTGAAGGAAATGGGAGTATGTTACAAGTGTGGTGAAAAAGGCCACCAAGCTCGTGATTGCAAGGGAAAGAAAGGGGTTGTCAATGTTGAATGCTACAATTGTAGAGAAATGGGGCATTATGCAAATGAATGCCCTAAGCACCACAGAAAATTACCTCAGAAATGGCCAAGGGAGCAAGGCCAAGCTTATGCTGTTACTACAGATGAAGTTGAATAATTATTGTATTTGTGTTTTTGGACTCAAGAACTATATTATGGTTATAAGAATAATGTGATAAATATAAGGACTGTACTGCAGTACTTGTTGTTTTCATTTAGGTTTTAATATGATGAAGGTAATCATATTTTTAGTATGTGAAAATAAGAGAAACTTTACTTTGTTTGGGGAATATAATGTTACAATTGATTTTGGAATTTAAAGACCATTTAGTGAAAGTCTGGACGGAGGTATTTTGGATAACTATAAAGGTTGGAATGGAATAAGATGAACTTTGGATAGTCTTGATTAAGGTTAAAACATTTATGAAGATTATTTTTGTAATATTATAATACTATTGTTTTAGGAAAAGGACAACCTGCAGGTTGGGGGATAACCCGTCGTGTCGGACAAAGCTGTTGGAATCGAACCCACAACCATAGTGGGAGAGGCCTTTATTACCTACCACTAGCCTACAAGAATTCCTTGGTTATTAAAATAAAGTTTTCCTAATCTATATGGTATGTGTTAATATTTGGATCCTTATACAATTATGATAAATAGAATATTTTTGAGTTCTATTACCTTTTGGAGTGAAATATAGGTTTCTGGTAAACATTTATTAAAGAATGAAAGTCCACATGACAAGTAAGTATATATCCTTATGTTCTTAGTAAATCTCCTAAATAAATTCCTCAACATTATGCAAGGTAACTTAAAAAAATGTTGTTGGTTAACTTTTCCGATTGAGGAATCAATGACTGTTTAAACAATTGCATGTTTGTCATTTTCTTGTAGTTAACAATCTCCTAATACTATTTTATACAAATCTCTACCAGACCTTGATGGTTTGTTTTTCCTCCAAATATATATTTTTATAGAATCCTAGTATGGGCTATCTCAGGTGACCTTTTTACTTCTCTTTCTCTCTATTAATGTTATATTTTTAATAACCCTATTTTCGATGTGGGTTTTACACAAAGGTATTTTCTATTTTCAACATATTATTTTAAAATAATAATTTTAATTGTAAGGATGCAATTTATTGAAGGAGGGGAGAATTTAACAACCCAAGCTTCTATGGTACGCTCCTCTTTGAATAATAGAGCATCGTGTGTAGTACGCAACCTCGAGTTCTAAAATACTACGACCAATAAAAGTTGCAGTTATGAATAGTAATACCCACTTTTTGAAATTATATAAATTGTATATTTCAAAATGGACTTTATTTTTGGATTCTAAATATCAAAATTAGCCTATGTAAAATTTTTTGTATTTTTCTGAGAACATCCAATTTTTGATGAATAGTGAAAAATATTTAAAAACAAATTTTTTAATAAAAATAATTTATAGTGATAAATTATAAAATTTAGTGGTTCTAAAGTGTAATTGGAATATATTTTTAACACTTCATCCAATGGTGGTCATTAGAATTTATTTCACTTTGAAATTGGAATAAAAGAATTGCCAATCTTTTCATTAATATTCTTTCTTAAAAACACGGTATTTGTTGTGACA
This sequence comes from Viscum album, assembly GCA_963277665.1. NCBI lineage: Eukaryota > Viridiplantae > Streptophyta > Magnoliopsida > Santalales > Viscaceae > Viscum > Viscum album. The sequence continues at coordinate 17,130,892 of OY728159.1, read as the reverse complement.
TCGGGAATTAAATATTAAATTAATTAATTCAACTTATATGTTTTGAATTTTTTAAAATAGACATTATTTTTTAATTAGGAATATCAAATATAGTTTAGGGTTAATTTTTGGTGTTATGAAAAACATCAATTTTTGATGAATAGTGAAAACACTATCTGGTAGTTAAAAAAACTGATTTTTCATTTAAATGAAATTTTACCACCTCTGTGATTTGAATTTCCAAAATCGGACCTACATCATTGTCATTATGAAGTAAAATGTGGTTCAATGCGATTAAAATAATTTTTGGTGAATAGTGACTTTTATGTTCTATTAATCGCGATTAAAGGTAATTAGTGAAATTTAAGGTAAAAATGATATAATAAAAATATGAAAATACCATTACACTTGTCCTACATGTATTGGATGATTCATGGACGACCAAGAAAATCCATGGGTCAACTTAGGGACCCCATGGAGCCACTTGTGTAAGAAAATGACATTAATAACTTTTTATTTAAAGTAAAAATAAAATTGTCACAAACATGTGTTGTTTTACTAAAACAATTATTACATGGGGTTATATAAGTTAACATTTTGACTATAAATACTCATTGGAACACTACACGGATTTCCTACATCATGATATTTTTTATATAATTTTTAGACATTAAATAAATTAAAATTGTTATCACAGCATGATGATGCAGCGATTACCTCATTAATGAACTTTTTAAATAAAATGAAAAGATAATGTAAAATATAAGACTTATACTTGTCAAAAACTTATTTGATGGGTAGGTTTCGAACCCTTATCACCTTATCCTATAAATATATAATTTTGGGACCTTTGAAATCCGAAAAGTACATCATAATAATGTATCATTTCATTACTTTCCAATAGTGCCCCTCTTCTCCTCTTATAAAATTCCCCCACCACTACCACCTTATTCACACTTTCAATTTATTTGGCTCAGACAAACTCGGACCAAATACTATCTCAACATCCCTCTCTTACTCCTAGAAGCCTCAATTTGGTAATAATTCTTCCCAAGGAATCCTTTGGCTCAAATCAAAAATACTTACCCAATTTTAAGGTAACGTCTTCTCTTATGATCTTTTGTTTTATTTTGCTTCTATAACCCCTTAAACTCATTTTATTATTTTATTTTGTAACCCAACCAGTATCTTCCATATACTAGGATGTTTTTATGAGAATTATTTTATTTAAAATTACACACACCTTCATCTAATGGTTAAATAACATACTGTTTCTATGGTTGGATAATTTCTACCCCACGAAACGATGATTGTTCAATCTTCTATTAACACCTCTCATGGTGGCCATTAAGATGTCACTATATTTATATATGATATATATTATGTTTATGTTTTCCTTATGATTCTGTATTTCTCATTTATATCATACCTTTCTGATTTCCTTTATGGGTAAATGCGATAATTTCAGTTTAGGAAGTGCGGACTACCGCCTCCTCAAAGTGATTTGAATCGTTAATGCCATATGTGGGATGTATAAAGGATGGAGTAAATTGTATTATATATGATATTATAGTGGAACTATTATATAACTTTTTATCATTATTATTTCATTCCATTAAATACGAAATAGAAATTAAAGTAGCGTTCATGCGTACGTACGACTTACTGTCTCCATGAACGGTGCATTTCATTTCATACCTCTAAATGTTACATAATTCTATGAATGAATATATATACTGGATATATATGATATATATGAAATCAACATCGTGAATATAATTTTGGAGATAATAGATATTCTACCACATAAACAACTTGTAATAATAAGAAGTTTATTATTGACACAAGTACCAATGATCGACAAAACGACTGTTATTAACTTAAATGAATACATAATTTTCTTATCATTTTAATAAGTGATATTAAAGGGATAATGAAATTTAAAAAGGTTCTTAAGAAAGTAGTTATTAATTCTAGTTTATTATTCATGAGGTTAAAGAACGATCGAGTCAAATTGGACACGAGGTAAGGGAACTTCTTAACCCAAATTCTGTTCTTTGGGTTAATATCCTACTTTCAAATTATGTCATGATATTATTATGTCCTATCTTGTACTTTCTTTATTTGTACAAATAGTGAATAAACATAATAGATATATTTTATTTAAAAAAATTATCTTTTTAAGGGACTTCATCTCAATCTCCTTTCATGGAGGCATATTTGGTTTTATACACAACTTTCCTTTATATGGTGTATAAACCCCTTTGACTTTTACTTTTATTCAAAAGGAATATTTTTATACGAAGCATTTTACTAAACGAAAAAAGGAATGTTGTTTCTTACGTATGCAGCGACAATGACTTATCTGCCACCGTGACTATTATTTGAGTTTCGGCATCCTCTATAAGCCATAACATTTTTTAAAATGAAAAATAAATACCAAGTTTTACTTTTCTTTTATTTTGGTATTGAAAATGGTTTTATTATATGTATGTGTTGTATTGATATCTTGTGATTGAAATGTGGAAATATTATTTTTCCTTTATGCATATTTTATGTGATACGATTATGTTATGGTTTATGATATGTTTAACCTATTCATATGAGGAATGCATTGGACTTAATAAGTGACGAGTAGAGCCCGCTATAGCTCATCGATGCATCAGTAGGTCTCATGAGACAAACTAGTGTCTTGGAATGAGGCCTTGACAAAATCTTATTTGCAGTCTTCACACGAGGCCTTGTCTATGTGGTTATGATAGTCTGGCATTATGCATTCCATCATTATGAAAGTGGTTATTGATATTTTATGTGATTATTCGACTAGTGGAATATCCATGTGTGTAAGTGAATGGAATTATCTCATTTTACTTTTTTCATATTATTCTAATGTTGAATTTGAAAAGGCTTTTGTTTTAGTTATACATTTCCTTAAATGTTTATGTTTATTTTTGAAAGCTTCTGCTATATTGTTATCCTTATTGAGCATCTGAGCTCACCCCTTTCAATGTTTTAATTTTTTCTGGATGTGAAGAAATATTTTATGAATGACCTTCAGGGATAGTCAGAAGAGGATATGAGTGTGGTCTATGGACACCATGTTATTGTAGTTTTTCACTTTATGATGTAATGTAACTTTTATGAATGTATCTAGTGTTTCAAAGGATACTAAACTAATCAGTATTTCGAGATTTGATCTTTTGTGATCATGCCAATGTTATGCAATAATGCACTGACTCTGGGTAACTAGGGTCGGGGCATTACAGGTGTTGGATGACTTACACTAATCGGTAGGAAGGTATGGTGGTGAAGGACATATTTTTCACATAATGGTATAGTCATCTATAAGGAAGAAGGTGGAGGAGTCTCAATGGGGACACTCAGAGGTGGAGGTGATGCATGATCACATTGACCAAGGTGATGCTCTAGAGGGATGGTTAGAGGTTTGTCAGAATCAAATGTTGTTCCATGAGAAACTATTTTCACCAGTTTAAATGTGTGTATAAATTCTCTGTGAGATTCATATATCACCCCTATCAGTACACCTAAGAGTTTCCGTGATGTACATGGGATTGAGATAACAATTTTGGTGCCTTAGTGTGAAGCAGGTAGTGGTGGAGTTTGTGGAAATTTTCTAGGTGTGCCGAAAAGTAATGGTTGAGCACCAGGTTCCTGTTTTTTTGTTGCATCCCCTAGATTTATCGGAGTGGAAGTGGGATGACATCTCAACATATTTCATTATAGGATTGCTTAGAAATCAGGGAAGATGTGATGCTATTTGTGTAGAAATATATTAGTGGATGAAATCGCCTCACTTCACAGAGATCAAGGAGTTGAGTGTAGTGGATGCCTTAGCATGAAGTCATGTGGATGAGGTGGTGAAGTCGCATGGAGTTACAAAATCCATTGTCTTAGATCAGGATACACATTTTAACTCACGAGTATGGAGGGGATTAAAATAATATTTTCACATGTAGTTACTCCTCAACACTAGTTTGCACACTCATATGGATAGAAAGATAGATAGGACCATCCATACATTGGAGGACAGGTAGTAGACATGTTTTCTGAACCATAGTGGGTCTTTATCGTGATATTTCACTAGGTATAGTTCACTTACAATAATGGATACCACTATTCCATTAGAATATCTCCATTCATGACCTCGTACAGGAGTCTATGTAGTTTACCCTTGTTTTGGACGGAATTTGGGGAGGCATATGCTCTTTTTCCAGACATGGTGTTGAGATGACATAGAAGTTACAGCTTGTCTATGAGAGGATGAAGGTAAAACATTTCTGGAAGAATTTATATTCCAAATGTAGAATAAGGCCCTTCGAGTTTGAGGATGGGTATCACATATTCTTGATGGTTTATCTATGAAATTGGTAGATGAGGTCCAGAAGAGGGATAAAGCTTTATCCCAGGTTCATCGAACCTTTAATGGTGTTGGGATGAGTATCCAAGGTGGGATATTAGTGTGATATTCCACCATAGTTTTCTAGGGTCCACAAAATCATTAAATTCTCTAGCTTCGTCTATATCATCATGATTACTCCCATGTCATTGATTAGGGAGAGTTGGATATTGAGGTTTCCAAAACATTCGTGGAGCAACCAGTGGAGATCTATGATTGTTTAAAAACGTTTCTTCCTAGATAGACCATTACATTGGTTTGTGTATTGTGGAGGGATAGTGCACTAGAGGAGAGTATTTGGGAAAGAGAGGGAATATGTGTGCCTAATACAGAGAGTTTTTTTTGAGTTTTTCTCATGTGTTTGATTTGTGATGTAATTCTCAAACCTTGTTTTCAATGAGATGATTTGTTTCCTTATTATGTGACAAATGATAAAATACTGATGAATGAGGAGTGGAAGACCTTATCCATAATAATACACATTAATGCAGATGCGGATAATCCCATGTGGGCCAGTTAGTGCCACCTAATTCGGATAATATCTTCACATAGGGGAAGTAATTCTACGACTTATATATTCGGGTAGTGTGAAAGTTTTTGATTGTGTGGAATGTGTTTCTGTTTTTGGGTTGGAAAATCTTAGAGGAGGTGTTCTGGGATGTTGAGGTTTCACTCCTATGAGGTGGTTTATTATTGAGAGGTATATTATAGGGTTGTTGTTCACACCCCTCTTTCTTTTGGGTTTGGTTTTGAATTCTTGAGTGTGAGAATATTTTGAGAGGTATATGATGAAATGGACTGGACCATGGTGGTCACTTAATTTTTCAACACTAAATGTTTGGGTTGTTCAGGGAGGCAACAATAGCTCATTTTAAGAGCTTTTAAAATTTATGGTTTTCTAATATGTAGGTCCAATCATTAGTAGTTCATGGCGTCAGTATGTCATAGTGTTGATAGTTTAGGGCGTCTATAGGTTGAGGGAATCATAAGGTTGATGTGTCGATAAGTTAGGTCTTTGGTTGATCATTTCTATTGGTAGGTTAAGGTGTTAGTAGGTCAGGGAATTAGTAGGTTAGGGCATCTATTGGTCTAAGGAGTTAGTAGGTCGATGGAATTAGTGGGTCGGGGTGCCGGTAGGTCAGGGCATCTATAGGTTGAGGGTATTAGAAGGTCAAGGGATAAGTAGGTCCTGGCGTCAGAAAGTCAGAGTGTCAGTAGGTCCAAGGTCTCAATAGGTAAGAAATTCAGTAGGTCAGGGTGTCAGTAGGTTGAGAGCATTAGTAGGTCTAGGCGTAAGAAGGACATGGCATCAGTAGGTCAGGGTGTCTGTAGGTCAAAGGTATCGATAGGTTTGGGTGTGGGTAGGTTGAGGTGTTGGTGAGTCAGGGCATCTATGAGTAAGAGATTTGGTGAGTTAGGGCATCAATGATTCATGTTTCGGTAGGTTTCATCGGTAGCTCAGCATCAGTGACTCACTATAGGTGGCTTAATTTTATTGAGTCACCCATCAGTGACTCAACTCAAGTTATTCTTGTTCCACCCCTATAACACTTTCATTGACAGTAAAGGATTTAAATGACATATTTGATTGTCCTTTTGGTCTTTTCAAATGGTATTTTCCTTCTAACAACCGGACTCATACTTAGACTCCCAAACCATATTGACATGACCATGTTCAGACCTTAATGGCCTTTGAAACTTTTTCCCCAAATATTTAGGATCTAGAATTTATAAAGTTGAAAATTTACATTTTTTGAACCCCTCTATTTTCTCTTTGTGTAATGAGACCCCTTTTTTCCCAGTCAAGTCGTGCCCCTATGGTGTAGCCCCCCCCTTTTAGATTTTCCTTGGTGACTCCTACTCACTCGACTCCCATGTTTCAGTGTAAGGAGGTGTTTTGGACTCCTATTGTTCCATGTAGGGATTTCCATTATCTATCATTCATTCTTATATCATGCGGGGTGGGTATATTGGTGTCGCCTCTTGATAAAAGTCAAAAAAAATTGTAATGGCATTATGATATAATATTCTTGATACCTTATTCATAAAATGGGGAAGGGGAAGATGTTGATGATCACATGATTTTATGTATTATCTTTGATATGTAATTTGATTTGTATGGGTTGTATCCCAGTGAAAATACTTGATGTTTTTGGTATTTTCATGTACAACCATGATACTTCATACATATTTATGATTCTATAATGAAATTATTATAAACAGTAAATCTATTTAATCATATTTACCCTCTTAAATAAAAAGGATTCCATATGATCAAACATTATTTGTGATGACCCTTTTTTATCAAAGTGGAATTAATGATACTTTGTTGGATAAATCTAAATACTCTTAGTTTGTTTTAGTGTGGATGTGTGCTGAGTGGGTTTTTTGGGTTTTGTGCTTTCTAAGGATTATATGGTGGTGTTGTTGATAGCATGGATGTGGGAATAGGGGTGGGAAAAGGGGTTTGTTTTGTGAGAATGGTGTGGTATGTATGTGCTGTGGGGTTGTGGTTTTAGTTGTAGTTTTTGTGGGCTTTGTGCATGTGGTGGTGAAAGAGTTTTGATTGATTACCAAGTTGAGATATTGTTTGAGTGGGGAATGGATGGATTTTTAGGTTAGTGGGACAATTTCTAGGTGGCGTAATAACTGTTCGATAGTGTTGTACAGTTGGACTACAATATGGTTGTGTCCTGTTTATGTTACTGAATGTGTTTGGTATGACTGTGGTTGGTAGTTTCCTAGGTAGTTTTGGAATGATACAAGTTATCGTATTAATAATGAATCAAAAGTGGTCAAATGGATGGGGTGGGTTGATGTTTTGGTTTTGGCTGTTGTATGGCTATGCATGTAGGGGTAGCATCAAGGGTAATTATGTGTTTGATGATTAATTTTTTTGAAAACCCATAGGTAGGGATGAGTTTTGTTTACCTATATGTATAGACATGTAGTTCATTTTTATTTCTATAGGAACCCCACTCGTATTGATAACTACATTCTGAACACCCAATTATTATGGGGGAGGGTGTATTTCTTAACACCTTGATGGGAGGATGGATGGATGGATATTGGATCCCCTACTCCATCTTCTAGGAATTTACTACCCAAGATACTTCTGGCAGGACATAATGTTATGAGGTTTATTTCAAAATTTATGATATTGGTTTTGAGAGAGGTGGTTTGTTTACTAGGTGTCTTCGGGATGAGGTCCAGATGTTTTTTTGCAAGACATGTGGTGGTTGTGTACGTGGTGTTTACGTGTGGTAAGTGGTGTGTGGCTCAGGTGTGTGCATGCAAGTTGTGACAATGGGGCTTGTAGAAGACTGTGGTAGTGTCAGGGTGTTCTTCATTAGGGATTAGCTATTAACTAGGGGGAAGTGGTTCGGGGCACCCAAATTGTAATATCCTGGTTTCGGGTGCCACTCAACAGGTGCCTCAAACCCGGTTCACCACATGACCTCAAGCACATTTCCCCAAACGCCAGAGGCTTCCGACTTGCAGCGAGGGCCCATATCTGATAGTAGGGAAACTATTCCCTCATTTTTCAAAGTGTAGCACAGTGGAATAATAAAAATATACGACAATTGTAGAAGCGATTAACCATAAACAATTTTAAACGAACAATTTCATTAAAAATAACCAACAATCATACATATATAATGATGATGCAACATGCCTCAAGTTTTAAGGAAACAACCAGAACATGTTACATAACAGTACAATACAATACAGAGTACAATAAAGAAAAAACAAAACAGCCAGTAACATCATGAGCCTAAGCCCGGTCCCATGCTCCCCTACTCCTCAGCATTAATCAAGTACCATATAAGGACCCTTTCCCTTATATATACCTACAGAAACGTAATCTGTTTGGGCCGAAAAGCATGACCTAAACATGGTGTGAGAAATATATCTCAATTGGCACCCACCAAAGGCTCGTTCCCAACTGTGTGGAAATATGAAACAACAATGTGCAGTAGTAAAATTCAATAAACTAAGCAATACTTGAAAGTAATTAACTTACCAGTTATATTGCATTTTAATATTCAATTTATCCATTTAGTATAAGAAAACACCACAGTGAATTTCTAATTAAGCAGTCAGCGTCCTCATAAAAGCAAAGCCTCACCCTCAGGTAATCAGAATCCAACCCATAGGTATTGCTCTCAGGCATAACAATAATTGCTCTCAGGCATAAGAAGTGTCGCCCTTAGGCACAGAAGTCACAACCCTCAGGCACAAAAGGTTTTCCTCAGGTGAAATAGAACGTTGCCCTTAGGCTAATACAGTCACACCCTTAGGATAGAGTAAAACACCACCTTCAGTCATAAGTAATTGGGTCATACCCAACATATAAACATGCAATTTACATACACTTCCTCTCAAGGAAAAAGTAATGCATAATTTAAACATGGAATTCCCTCAGGTATACTTGCCGAATGGCTAAATAGAGGAACGCGCCTCCGGGGTGGTCTTGGATCCAATCAGTGATCCCAAACAACATTTTAATATAACATTTAATTACCAATACAATTATAGGTATTTATAATAGCCCCTGCCACAGCCACACGACACCCCAAATATGTGTTCATAGCTCAAAATCACACAAAATGCACGACAGTTGGAAAATAAACACCAAGCCACCTACCTTTAACACCCACTAATGATATACACGAACGACGATCCTCGATTTTTCCTAGAATGACGTAGATATGAGGTGAAAGAAAACTTCTTTCAAACATAAATAACTTCCCTAAATGAAATAATTGGTAAGAACTACACTAGGAGAAGGGAAAACTCACTCGTGCGGTTCCAGGGAGATCAAAGGTACAAAAAATAGATTCCCGACGAATTCTCGGCAAATCTCCAAAACTCCGGCCTCCCGTTCTAAGCCTTCCCTGTGAACAGGGGAGTCTACTGCCTATTTTAAAAGAAAAAAACAAAGTACACGACATGTATTTCCAAATACACGACCTGTACTTCCCATTTTTGAACTATTCCCTTGGCTGTATCCCGCCAGCGTGGCATTGTTCATATGACGACATGACTACACAGCGTGTCTTCTTGAGTACATGACATGTTCTATTGCATAGCTGGCCATCGCCATACTATTTGCCTGCTAACTGACTACACATCGTGTAAAAGACCACTACACGACATGTAGTCAGTTTTTACACCCTTCATCGCTGAAATGGCTACACACCGTGTGTACTCATCCCACAAGGCCAAAAGTACATGGCATGTGGAAAAGTACACGGCGCGTACTTCCAAAATTTAGGATTTTCCCCATTTTCCTTATTTTCAGAAAAACACTTAAGGAAAAGATAAAAGAAGAAACATGTACCTCATAAATAAGAACCGGGTTCTTACAAACTTTCCCCTCAAAGAAATTTGTCCCCGAAATGCCCTTCCAAGGGTAGCGAAGATACAGCTTAGAACAACTCTGTCCACTGAGCACGTATATCGGTCTCTCACTCCCGGGTTTCGTCCTGCACTCGACCATGCTGCCATCGCACTCGTATGAGAGAAACTGACCAGCCTTGGAGAAACATCATGCTCTTATCAATGATATGGATCAGATGCTCCTCAAAGGACGCATCATCCTCCATCTCAACTTCCTCGGGCTGAAATATGTGATACGAGTCCAAATGATAGTGGCACAACTAAGATACATGGAAGACGTCGTGCTTGTATCGGTACCTCTGTGGTAACTGCAACCGATAGGCAACTAGCCCAACTCTCTCTAGAATCTAAAATGGCCCCACATACCTCGGTGAAAGTTTACATTGTCTCCTGATCCGCATGTGTCCTAGGCTCGGTGAAACACGCATGAAAACCTGATCCCCGACCACGAATTCCAGAGGTCGTCTTTGGCGATCAACATAAGAATTATGATGAGACTGCGTGGTAGCCATCTGCTTCTGAATCAACTAGACCTGCTCTGAAGTATCCTACTTATATGTTGTCCTGGTAAAGCTGCCTCACTTGCCTATAACTGGCACAAAAGGGATCGACATGGCCTACCACATAAATCCTCATAAGGTTCCATCTCAAAAGTTTCATGAAAACTATTGTTATATGCAAACTAGACTAGGGTTATATGATTTTCCAAAGAGCCCCCAAAGTCTAGGATGCATGCACGCAGCATGTCCTCAAGCACTTGTATCATATGCTCTGACTGACCATCAGTCTGAGGGTGGTAAGCCGTTCTCAGAAACACCTGTGTACCTAGTGCCATTTGAAAACTCTGCTAGAAATGAGACGTAAAACGGGAATCCCTATATGAAATGATAGAATGAGGGACCCAATGAAGACGTAGGACCTCTCGAATATACAACTTCCTGAGCTCATCAACACTGAAGGTATCCTTGATTGGAAAAAAGTGAGCTACCTTTGTGAGTCTATCTACAACAACCCACACGTCATCATTGCCTCGAGGTGACCTCGACAATCCATTCACGAATTCCATCACGACATCATCCCATTTCCACTCTGGGATGGACAACTGATGTAATAGTCCGGCTAGCCTCTGATGCTCTGCCTTCACCTGCTGACAGGTGGAACATCTCATAACAAAACCAGCTATATCTCTCTTCATACCCAACCACCAGTACTGAAGTCTCAAGTCTCGGTACATATTGGTACCCTCGGGATGAACTGCCCAAGCTGAAGCATGAAACACCCGCATCATCTCCTCACGCATATCCCCTAGAACCCATACTCATCCATGGAAATGTTGAACCTCATCATCGCCTGTCGTCCAACCAGGAGCAGGGTCCACACTTGCCACCAACTCCCATAGAACAAGGCCTTCTGAATCAGATAGTTGTCCCATCCTCACTCTATCTAGGAGGGTAGAAGTCACAGCTAAAGATGAAAGATAAGTCTTCCCCTGACTGTCGTGCACCTCCAAATGCATCTCAGAGAACAAATCCCTAAACTTACATTGACCAGTGGCCTCCTATACTGCCTGTATTTGAGTCTTCCTGCTCATTGCATCAGCAAGTGAATTACCCTTACCAAGTGTATAGGCAAGCTCAAAATCGAAAGACATAAGGTATTCAACCCACCTTCACTGTCTCAGGATAACGTTACATAGGGTAAAAATGTACTTGAGACTTATGTGGTCGGTGAAAACAAAAAAAATCTCTCACAAGAGATAATGCCTCCAACAGTGCAATGCATGAACAACAGCAGCTAACTCGAGATCATGCATCAGATAATTCTTATCATGTGTCCTTAACTGTTGAGAACCGTACGCAACAACTCGATTACCCTGCATCAACACTGCCCCCATCCCAATACCTAATGCATCATAATAAACTGTATAGATCTTACCTTGCTCTAGGAGTATCAGGATCGGTGCTGATGTCAACCTTCCTTTCAGGTCCTGAAAGGCTGTCTCGCAAGCTTCTGACCAAATGAACATCACTCCCTTCTCAGTCAAACTCGTAAATAGCGTTGCTAAGCAGGAGAAGTCCTGTATGAAGCATCTGTAGTAACCAACCAGCCCTAAGAAACTCCGTATCTCAAACATGTTCTTATGCTGGTCCTAGGAAACTACTTCTCTCAGCTTCTCTGGGTCCACAAAAACTCCTGCCTCTCAGATGATATGACCCAAGAAATGAATCTGGTCTATCCAAAAGTGGCAGTTTGAGAGATTAGCATATAGACAATGCTCTCTCAATGTACTCAATATGATCTCAAGATGGGTGGCATGGTCGTGTCGAGTGTGAGAGTACACAAAAATATCATCCATGAATACTACCACAAAAGAATCAAGATATATATTGAACACACGATTCATCAAAGCCATGAAAACTGCTGGCATGTTCGTGAGTCAGAATGGCATAACCAATTACTCAGATAGACCATATCTGCTCAAAAATTCTATTAGCGGTATATCCAATGGTCTCACACGCAGCTGATGATATTCGGATCTCAAGTAAATATTCGATAGCACTCGTTCTCCATGATGCTGATAAAAAAGATCATCAATCCTCGGATAAGGATATCGGTTCTTAACTGTCACCTGTTTTAGCTTTCGATAATCCACATAGAGTCTGACGGTGTTGTCTGCCTTTATCACAAAAAGGACTAGCGAACCCCAAGAAGAAGTACTGGGTTGGATAAAACCCTTTGCCTGTAACTCATCTAACTACTTCTTCAGCTCCTTCAACTCTCGTGTATCCATCCTATATGGAGGAATGGACACTGGTGCTGCTCCTGGAACAAGCTCAATAGAGAAATCCACCTCATGATCCGGAGGCACACTGGAAATGTCGTTCTGAATGACATCCATGAAATGATCAACCACTGGAGGGAAATCAATCTGAAAAGTCCCCTGATCATCTTGATATAAACTTGCAATCTGGGTTGTAACTCCAGCACTCCCATGATGCTCTGGTCCATCTCGACTCCCCTGAACATCCCACTCACCCTTTTATAGAAACTCTCCACCCTCTGGTGAAGAGAAACACACCCTGCGCCGATAGCAATATACAAATTCCTGGAAGGGAACCAACCAGTCCATCCCGAGAATGACATCATAATCTGTCATATCTAAGACATAGAGGTCCCAAAGAAAGTGACACCCACCATCCTCAAGGGGGAATTCCTTGAAATGACGCACACATGTCATTCTAGTTCCCAATGGAGTGTCTAGTGTCATAACAGCAGTAGAAGAAGAAACACAGAGCCCAAGGCTCTCCACATCGGGCATAGATATGAAACTATGTGTAGCACCCGTATCGAAAAGTACTAAAGAAAAGAAAAAATCTATTAGAATAGTACCCCTGACTGTAGAAGGTTCGGGATCCTGGTCTTGCTTGGTCGGTTGCACTACATATGACTGCCCAGTGCCACGACACTACGACAGAGCCTGACTATCCTGAGCTATCCCGCCCTACTGCCTCTAAGATCCTGGTTTCTGGATACCACGACCATGACCACCATCTCGGGATGCATGCCCTGACGTATTCCAGTTCCCCGACTGGTACGAAGCCACTGGTCCTTCTCTCGCACGCGGAGTCTGCACAGAACCCCTCTCACTAGCCATCGGTGGAAATGCCCTATAAAAGCACTGCAGATGCCCCATCCTTCTACAAGCTCGACACTCCACTGGATCACATGGACACTATGTTCTATTGTTCCCCTCCTTACCACATTGGTAGCACCTAATCGTGCCACCTGTAGAAACATCTTGGCTGGTACTGCCACCATGAGAGAAGTCCATTTGTCTCTTGCTCTCACAAGTAGAGATAGTACAAGAAAATGGTGCTAATCCGCCATGCACCACAACACTAGCTTCACGCAGGTTCCTCTCTGTAATCAGCGTCTGATTCAAAATAGCATGTACTAAAGGAAACCTAAAAATATTCACCAGCACTCGGATGTCATATCGGAGACCATCCCCAAAGCGTCTGGCCCTCAACATCTCATCACCCACCAGAATGGGTGAAAAACGTTGAATCTTGGTAAAGATAGTAGTATAATCCATCACCGACATAGAGACCTGCTACAGATTCATGAACTCTCGAGGTATGTCTTCCCTCAGCGTCTCGGGAAAGAAGAATTCATATAAGACTACCTAAAAATCTTCCCACGCCATGATTCTGTGATGCTCTGACTGGGTGGTAACATCCCACCACCTCTTGGCGGAATCACGCAGCATATATGTCATGAGCTTGACCCTCCACCCTGGAGGAATCTAAAGATGATCGAAAATAGTCTGCATCGATCCTAGCAAAGTATCCATAGCCTGTTTTCCAACATCCCCTGAAAACGTAGGCGGATGCTACTACTGGAATATATGAGTCAGCTCAGCCATAGATGTGGCAGCCGTCGGTTCTCCTTGAGTGGTCAGCATGAACTGCATAAAGCCTTCACGGAACTACACCTCCACACCTGTGTCTGGTATAACAGTTGGCACTGCATCTGGGTCTGCTGGAGGATCCACTAGTAGCCTATGGACAACCATCTCTAGAGTATACTCGTTGCCGCTCTCCTGGAGAACAATGTGTGAACGTCTAGGCGGAATGAAACTACATGGTTAAAAAAATGCCTTAGATTCTAGATTATAAAGACTGAAAATGATGGAACCCGAAAGGAAAATAGGAGTAAGAAGGCATTTCAGGATTTGCAAAACAAGACTACACAACGTGCATACTGACTCCATGACGTGTACTTGACTTCCCTTCCCTACCCAGGTCTTTCTACAAGGCTGAGCTACACGGATCCCATTGACCAAAACTACACTGCATGTATATAATCTACACGACATGTATGGTGTAATTTTACAATTTCCCGTGTCATTTGTGACACAGTCGACTACTCAGCTTGAACTACACGGCGTATTACACCCGCACACGGCATGTACACTACCCTGTTTTCCAGCCACATGGTCAGGGCCACACGGTCTGTCCCAAGACAAGACTACACAACGTGTCCCACAGGTACACGACGTGTTACAAGACGAGTTTTGTTGACCCGTGTTGTTAGTTACATGGCCGGACACACGGATCACACTACATGGCTTGTTCGATATACACACGGTGTGTACTCGAAGGGATTACACCGACCCCTATTTTTAGTTACACGACCGGGTCCGTAGGTCAGATTACACGGTGTGTTCTATAATGGACACGGGGTGTATGTCTTAAGGTCTCCTCCATCTGTGTCTGTTAGTTACATGGGTGGCACCGGGTCAACAGTACACGGCGTGTACAGATGCTACACAACATGTTCACCCAAATCAATTCCCTTCCCCAGGTCGCTGCCCACACAGTTTGTGACATGTGAAGAGACTACACGGAATGTACCCTAGGTACACGACGTATACTCAAAAAAATTTCTTTTTCTTCCCGAACATGAATGCCATACAAGGCATGTTTAATGAACTTCACAGTGTGTATACTGGGTTTTCTAGACAGTATTCCTCAGAAACTTCCCTGGAACCCAAAAAATACTGAAAAACAACACGTAAGTGTCAAATTCCAACCCGTGAGGGCCCATACTCCCCATGAATCAATGTTTTACAGCTTATCTATTTTATATTAAATAAAAAGTCAACGATCCGCCAAATTTCAGTAAACGGGGGCCCATACTCTCAAAAACCAAAGTTTGGCATTCATTCTCTCAACCGGCTCACACAAGAAAATACCATATCACATAGCAGGTATTTTATCAAGCATCTATCACAATGGCATTATTTTCTAGAACAACAACAATCACAACAACATGCAAATTCTAATGCACCTACATGGCATATAACTATGCATGACATCTGATTTCTAGCATATGCCTAAATGATGCATGAGATTTCATACCCTCATCTCATCGGGTTGCAACTAAATAGGACAAATAGATAAAATACAAGCAGCACAATCAAAATTCTGTCACCCAACATTGAAATCAAATCAAATGTAATTTGCAAAATCAGTAAAATTGCAACACGAGTTAAATTGGCTTTTCCATGTACATGGGTTATCTATGCCCAGGAAAAACTTATTACTAACTATAATTCTCATCCTATCCCTAACTAAGGCTCCAAATATTACGTTAAATAAAAGAAACTCCTCTAATACCACTTTGTAACGTCCTGGTTCTGGGTGCCACTCAACGGGTGCCCTGAACCTGGTTCGCCACATGACCTCAAGCGCATTTCCCCAAATTCTAGAGGCTTCCGACTAGCAGCGAGGGCCTGTGTATGATAGTGGGGGAACTATTCCCTCATTTTTTGATGTGTAGCGCAGTGTAATAATAAAAATATATGAAAACAGCGGAAGCGATTAACCATACTCAATTTTAAACAAACAATTGAAGAAAAAATAACCAATAGTCATAAATATATAATGATGATGCAACATGCCTCACATTCTATGAAAATAGCCAGAACATGTTACATAGCCGTACAATACAATACAGAGTAAACAAAGAAAAAACAAAACAGCCGGTAACATCGTGATCCTAATCGCGGTCCTATGCTCCTCTACTCCTCAGTAGCACTCAAGTACCTATATAAGGACCCCTAACCTTATCTATACCTACAGAAATGTAATCTGTTTGGGCGAAAATTCATGAAACAAATAGGGTGTGTAAAGAGCTGTAAATTTCTAGGAAAATTTTACCTTAATTTCTGTGGGATTTTACGAGTACGCAGTTTCTGACAGCACTTGATTTCGAGGCCCGGTGTGCCTGGAATCAATTATTGAAGTTTATATCGGGTGCATTTAGTGAACGTCGAGTGGTTTTTTCTATCTTTTGAACCGGAGCTCGGAATTGAAATCGGAGGGCACTGATGGAACCGCATCACCGGTATTTGCTTAAGATGGCCTTTTTCAAAGGTGCGTTTTCTCGGGAGGAGTTGTTAAAAATAGAGTATTAAATTAAAAGTTAATAAAATTTGTGGTACAAATTTTATTGTTAACTTAGGCTGGTTATGTCCTACATGGGGTAGTTGGGGTGGGACCCACAAGACCCTAACTACCCATGTTATGATATTTGTGAGGTGGGGACCACACGAGCCCCACCCCTTCACATTCCTTAAACCTCCTCTATCTCACCCATTAAGTGGGTGTCATCTCCTCTCCTCACCTTCCCCTCATTAAATCATGCCAACACACAATTATTCAATTAATTGAATTAGGTATTTTAATTTTCTAATTTGAACCCATGGCATGTTTAATAAAATAAGAGGAGATTATTTTATTTGGTTAGTTCTTGGTTTTGTGGGAGAATTTAGAGAGAGCTCTAAGCCCTTTGAAGAACATTATCCTCCCGCGAAGAACGAAAAATTTCATTGAAGAACTCCAAATCCCCAAAGGAAGATGACGCGCCATCTTTCCTTTTCTCTGTGAAAAAAAGGGAAGATGTCGTAGCCTCCTCGGATGCTCTCCGTCGACGTCTAAGGAACCTCATCCCGGGACGCCATTTTCCGCTTCGCTCATCGTTCCACAACTTGTGTTGATGTAGGTGTTAAGTTCACTTTTAATCAATTAAAATTGTGCCTGTACTATCATTTAGCATGTTGTATTTTGGCCGCTTATTATGAACGTAACAGGAGGAGATCAAACCGCACAAATACGACCAATTTCTCTTCCCCGTTTTCTTTTTGAACTTGGACACAAGTTGTGGCAATGACGGCGCGGTGTAGTTGCACCATGTGGGAACAAAAAGAACTGCTACCGGAGTGGGCTGCGATGGAGTTTCATGGCGCAGTCGCGTCGTGCCGGTGAAGCCGAAGGAACCGCGACTAGAGCGGGCGAAGTCGGTGGTGAGCGGGGCCATCGCGCCGTGCCGGAGAACTCGAAGGAGGCCACAGCCAGGAAAGGCTGCGGAAGAGGGGCATAGTGGCATCGCACTGTGCCGGTCGCACAGGAACCGTGGTGGTTCAGCAGGGGGCGGCTGGGCTCGGCTGGCCCCCGGCGCCCCAGGAGGCGGGACCCCGCGGGTCCCGCAGCAGCCACACCGGCCAACCATTATGGCCTGTCGTTTCTGGAAATATTGGGGGGTTGAAACCCCTGGCCAGCCGCCTAGGGTGGACCCCACTTGATGCGGGCATCCCTTTCAAAACAATGGGGTGTCGCGCCCCCCTCGCACCCCGCGGCCGATTTCCGAGCTAGGCCGTTGCGCTGCGCCGGACCACCCGCGCCGGGCCGGGCCTCCCGCTCTGGGCCGGGCCTCCAGCGCCGGGCCACTCCGCGCCAGCCGGGACGGGCCACGCCCATTTGGGACGGACCCGGACCCGGGTCGGGTTGACCCGGTTTGGGCCGACCCAGGGGGTATTGGGCCAGGTCGGTCCGGGCCCAAAGTCCCTAATTTCAGACAGATTCATAGAAACATCCATAACATGGGCTACAGACCTATGATCGACGCACCGTCAGTTGTGTTGGGATCCTTGGATCGAGTCGTCCATTTCATTATATTACGCTCAAGGTTTTGGAGAACTTTGGGTATGGCTGGGTTGGTTCGAACACGAAACCAACCGGGCCCTCGGAGAGGAAACACTTATAACTCGAGCTCCAGATGTTCGATTGACGTGCCGTCGACTTCGTTGGTTTCCTCTTTATGAGACTCTTCATTTGGCTTAATCAGCTCGAATTTTGGACGCAGCTAGAATACGGTCAGGTTGGTTTTAATTAAAAAACCAACCAGGCTCCTGGGATGGAAAAGCCAATATCTCTTAGACCGGGTGTCCGATTGACGCGCCGTCTGTCGCGTTGAGTTCCTATTGGAGAGATAGAACATTGTGATACAACAAATATTTACTTCGTGATAGTTGATGTATCGACCCCCTTGGATCGTGGAGCAGACCCTCCCAGAATCGATCTTGTTGTGTGCGGGAACCCTAGAGATAGCTACGACTGCGATGACTATAACGACTGTACTTGGATCCTACGTGGGTTCGACAGCGATGACGACTGTACTCGGATCCTACGTGGGTTTGGATGCAAGGACGACTTTACTTGGTTCCTACGTGGGTTCGACAGTGTTGGTTACAGTACTTGGATCCTACATGGTTTCGAAAGCGATGACATCTGTACTTGGATTCTATGTGGGTTTGGCAGAGGAGATGATTCAGAGGCTACATCAATCATCTCCACCCCACTTCGTTAATAGTATACATGTGTGAGTTGAGTGTTGACATTCAGTCATTATCTTCGATATTATTGACTGGATTTCCTGTGTGAATTGGGTTGTGCATTCATGTGTGGATTGGGTTTTACTATCCTATGTGGACTGGGTTGAACTTAGGATCGAAAGTTGGAGCCGAAATGGAATTGAGGACTTAGGTATATGTATGGGAATATACCTATGTAGCATTGGTTGATACATCGTATTTGTATCTTTCCATTGTTGTTTATCCTTTGTGGATACTGGAGGCCTTTAGGGGTCTCGGGGTCCATAATGAGTATCGTATACTCACCCTTGTATGGGCTATGCCAGCACTACGTTGTGTTGGTTGCAGACGACGGACATCGATGATCGTGGTTGAGTCTTGAGGAGCGGGACGGTACCCAGAGGTGGACTATCAGACGAGACGTACATAGTGTGGATGGACGGATTTGAGGAGCCGAGGGAACCATCTATATCCACCCTTTAGGTGGGGTTTCCAGAGGTAGTTTCAGTGGAGGCTGCGTTACTTACTAGTTATTGTACATTATTTTTCTCAGTTGTATTTCACTTTAAGTTGGGTTTGTATACTGGCCCATTTACTTTCCAGCACTTAAATTTTTAGTCAGTTTACTTAGTTTTTACATCAGCTTGCGTACTCTGTGGTGTTTATTCTCTTATATAAAGATAATTCCTTACCTTTTATCAGGATTTATGCCTTTGGTGCCAGTTGCCAGCCCCGGGCCTATGGATGGCAGGCTTGTGGTAGTCACAGCACGGGCCCCGAGGATGGGTCGTGACAAATTGTTATTAGAGGAGTTTGGTTCTAGCACAGAACTCAAGAATCTGATCTTTCTTCTATGTGAATTAATAGTTTTAAGGTTATTGAGTGTGGTTATCAGTCCATGGAGTCGAGTGTTGGAGCGGTGGCCGACGTATCCATACACCAGGGCCCTGACTTCTGATTTCAGACTTAGTGCATGAAAACATTGATTTCATGTGTGTTTAAAATGGTTACTTTATGATTACATTGTGTAAGCTCATCAGGAATACTGTATTAACCGTGGCACACTGGTTTCGTTTTAGGATGGCCCGACATAGGCATCCAGCTAGGGTTCGGAGACTTGTGAGAGATGGCAGCCCACCAAGCGACGAGGCCTCGGTGCAGGGCCCCATTATAGTGCAAACATTGGTGGTATCTCTACCCGCTGAGCCACCGATGCCACCAACCCCAGCAGTTGAGAGTGAATGTCGCCTGAGTGTACTGCATGAGTATCAGCATCAGAGCCCACCTAGGTTCTACGGATAGACGGATCCTCATGCAGATGAGGATTGGTCGGAGGCTATTGTTCGAGTCTTCTGATTGGTAGGGACACCAGCTGACTTCATGGTGATCCTTGCGGCGAGTCTTCTGTACTCAGCCGCAGGTAGATGGTGGAGCCTGATGCTCCAGGTGCACGATGAGGCATATCTACTTTGGACGGACTTTGAGAACTTATTTTTCTCAGATTTCATTCCAGCCACCCTCCATGTGGTGCGCATCTACGAGTTACTACAGCTGCGGCAGGGCACCATGTCAGTAGCCCAGTACTCGATGAGATTTACTGATCTCTTACGCCACTCGACAGACATGGTACGTGTAACAACCCGAGATTTTATAAGATATATTAGTTTTAATTTCTTTCATATCTTCTGTTGTATGCTACACCAAGATTATCTTGCGCTATATGCAACACCGTATTAGCTTGCAGTATATGCAACACTAATCTTAGATCGTGTTACCCACAATTTTCATTTCGTTTGATAGTAGTTATTCTACGAAACATTGAATATATATATATATATATATATATTCAATATATTTTGTTATACGCAACAACAGAGTCATGCACTACATGAAACCTTGACTTGGCTTTCCTTACACGCAATCACGAGCTTCCTCGATAGCGTGTGTTGTACGCAATACCATGTTTTACTAAACAACGATATATTATTATAATATTATTATGAACTAGACGTTATGAATAGTATTGACTAAATTCTGAATTTAATAACATTATTATTCATCTTACACTTTTTCTAGAACATGGAATGAGAACAAAATAAATATTTCGGGTAAAATAAGTATTTTTCAAAAAATGCAGTTTTTCCGTCTTTTGATGGCGCACCCACTTTAAATCTAGTTTTTGACATGTTTATAAGTTCAATTTGAAAAACTAAAATTCTTCTTTGTAATCAGGATATAAAAATTTACCTTGCATAAATTTTTCATATTATTCTGATAACTTTCATATTTTATTGAATAGTAAAAAAAGCTATATTTAAATTAAAAACAACTTTTTTCATCGTAATAATTTATATGGTAAAATTATAATATTTAATGGTTTTAAAGTATAAATAGAATATATTTTTGACATTTAAAATAATGTATGTAATTGGCATTGATTTTACATTGAATTCATAGGTTAAATCAGTTCAATCTTTTGCAATGTTTTAAACAAAAATCTGTTTTCATTCGACAACAGGATAAATTTTAATTTAATTTCTGCAACTTCTCTGTATTGAATTTGAAAAAAATGGATTCCATATTTGGATTCAGTGGGTCCAAATTATTTCAATAGGTTAATTTTATTTTTTGATATTGTGTATAGTAACTACGACAATTTTTTATTTACTACAGTTACAAGGAAAATCGGGTAATTAAGGGTAAAAATAAGATTATAAAATTACCCTAACACTTGGAAAAATCCATTTGGATGACTAAAGGTCGACCCATATCACCTAAGGGTTTGATTAGAATCATTTAATGGTCTTTTTCCATGAAAATAATTTAATTATTATTAAAACCAAAGAAATTGACAACATGTCACTCTCTTAGATCTTATAAGTATATTAATTTTAATTTAGTGATAAACTTCATGAAACATAGAACCTTAATAGTCTCCAGAAATCTAATGAAATTATCTACATCATATGAATTTATTTATAATTTTTAGGGATTAAATAATTATCATTAATTGTGACACAATAGTGATGCAGAAATTGTTTATCTAGTGAAAAATCAATAATATAGTTTTTATTAAACTAATAGTGACCATAAAAAGAACACAACCCTGACCAAAACTTTTTGGTCATGTACATTTGAACAATAATTATCCAGTGGTCGAATATTTGACCATTTGGAGCCTTATAAAAGCGATTATGACACTTATATTATTTTATTTTAAATGATACCAAAGTTGTCACAATCATAATTTAATAAATATAAGAATTTAAATATTGTGATTTTAAGATGATAAATTAGAGTAAAAGTATTATTGATAAAGTTAATAGATTTATCTTCATCATAGGATTTTATTTTTAATTTTTATGCAACAAAGAAGTATATTAAATAATTATTGAAAAATTATGTATTAATTATTTTATTAAGCGATAAACCAAATAAATGGTTTTAAAAATAATAAAATAAATATTATATGAACTATTTAATGTGATCCACTAATTTTCTAGATATATATGACCTTAAATGAATCAATTAAATCTTTTATTTTAGATAGTTCTTCTATATATATTTTATTTAAATTCAAATAAAGGAATAGTGTCAAAATTGACACTATTGTTATTTTATAAAAATAACATATTATAAAATAGTTTAAAAATTACAAAAATATTTAAAAATTATAAATTTAAATTTATATGGTCTAAAATGTTATAAAGTATCCAATTCTGGAAAATTAACAACGATTAAGTAATTATGTTTTATAATTTAAAATATAGAATGTTATTACAACAAGTAAAATTAAATTGATTAAATAAGGATAAATCAAGTTGATAATGTTTATAATAAATTCCTAACATGTCTAAATTTTATTGGTTGATGAGATTAAAACCCTATCTCATATAATATTTTAATATGATTCATTTTTGGAGGTTTCGAAGTGAGTTTAGATATATTATAAAATAATATTTTTACGATTTCCAAAGGTGCCCCTCTCTTCCCTTATAGAAGGGCATCTCCTCCCTCTCTTCCTCACACCAATTTGAGCCTCTACGCTCGACCAAACCCTGCCCATTTCCCTTATCAACTTCCCTAGAAACATACTAGAGGTCCTGGTCTTCTTCAAAGACAAATTTTAGTATCCTAAGAGGTGGTTTCAAAGAGGCGTGTGAAAGAAGACGTAATATCCGTTACTGATTCTTTCAAATTTATTTCTTCTTCTACTTCCTCTTATTTAGTTGTTTAATTAGGAAGTAATAACATCAGTATCAGTCATATACTGTTATGTTATTATAAATATGAAAAAACCCTATTTCACCTTCTATCCATCCTACGAAAAACAAAATCACGGCGCATGCGTACATACGGAATACTGTCTCCATGCCGTGGTGTAATCTGTTTTTCCACCAATACCTTACATGGATGGGTATAATGGTTTAAAAAATAACTATATATGGTTATTATAAAATTATAATGATTCTGATATATTATACCATCCACTCAAATTCTATAATTATGGAAACGCTATCATCGCTCATGCGTACGTACAGATTACCGTCTCCACGATGCGATGCGATTCATTCTCCATGATTAACCTTACATGAATGATCATAAAGTTTATATAATGAATAATAATGAAATATATTAAATAATAATGCTACTGGATTTATTTATATATATATATTTATATCAAATATTTAGTTTCATTCAATTCAATAAGGAAACAAAAACAGTGTTCATGCGTACGTACGACCTACCGTCTCCATGAACTGTGTCTTTTGTTCCTTTTATCGATCTATAATATATATGTATATGATGAATATATATAATATATAAATCATGTTTTAAATTTTGGAATTACATAAATTAGGATATAAGTAATATTATCATGAAACGACAAGTCGAAACACATACGATAAATGAAATGATTTTACCCAAAACGCTACTTTAACATGGAATTTACAAAAGAACGGGCAATATAAAGTCATAAGTGAAACATATATGATATCATAAAAATTAATTTGATTATTTAATAATTCATTGACATTATTTAAATCATTATACAGGAGGTTCAGATCCATACGAAGCATATCGGACCTAAGGTACGGGATAATTCTTCAAATCTCATTTTATCCGAGATTGCTTATATGTAAGTATTTACTAGGGTTATTGTTATCATTCATTTCCTTGTTTTCTAAAAGTGTTTTGATGTATGTTTAATTTTCTTTTTATCCATTTTTACTTTTACTAAATGGTATGTATGTAATCTTTCTTTTGTTTACGTACAAGGCACTTTTTGACTTTTCCATCAAAAGTACGAGGATAATGCTTTTCTTTTTAACTTATACGGCACGAATGGATTTTTACAGTTTTATAAAGACTTATTTTCATGAGGCTTATGCTGAAATATTTCATGACTATTTTCAACAAAATCCTTCTCTTTTAAAATTGTACGAAATTTTGTGAAAAGAAAATGATTTTGAAGAAAAAAGGATAGTTTCCTCAAGAATTCATTTCAAGTGTTTTGTCAAAACAATTTTTCATCTAAGATGAAATTATTTCATATGTGTATGTTTCATGTATAATTTCTCTATGATTTACATGGTTTCAATTTTATTATTATGAAATGATATCCATTTCTTTCATATGGATTATGTGATGGTGGGATGATGTTTATGAAACCCATTTTATTTATTTGGTTTTTATGAATGATGTATGTTTATTTTGTGGCACAAGTAATAATGATTTCATTATGAGACGAGTGGGACCTATATCTCCCTCCAGTGCATTGGGTAAAGATTTATATCTCATGAGATAGACATGTATGGAACGGTATGTTAATCTGGTTCAGTGTTACAGGACTGAAACGAGGAGTGAACTCGATTCAGAAAGGGACTTTGTCCACTAAGATGGTCTTGGCAGCAATGTCTTGGCTACTATGGAAATCATGACATATGTTGAATGGTTTCCACAATTACATGTTTTACTCCCATGCTATTTTATCATTCTTAATGTTTCTTTATGATCTATGCCTTACGTACTTCCATGTTTTATGTCATTGCTCAAGCTTTTGATGTTTAAACATTATGTTCATGTTTTTAAGCTCAAATGTATATGATTTGTTTTATTTTATCCATGATTACCATTACTAAGAATTTGAGCTCACCCTTTATATGTTTTCTTTTCCCCATGATATAAATAAAGGTTTTATATAAGGAAACAAAAAGTTGAAGATCTTTATGGGAGATGTTGAAGATCTTTCACCACGATTAGAAGATTATGTTCCAAGTTTCCAAAGACACTAAACTATTACAGTCCTTGTGTGTCTGTTTTTGTTATGTATTAAGTATTCCACAAAAGTAATGTAATGTCCATGTACATCAAGCTTCGGGAATCTATAGTTGGTATCAGAGGAAAGGTTTAGTCAACCTTTGGAAACTCTGATGCGAAAACGTTAGTGAGATCCCTAGAAATATTTCTAAGGTATGTATAGGGATGTCCCTAAGTATATGTGTACGTATAGTATATAGTCCTAGGACTACGGTAACAATTTTCGAATTTTACCTAAGATGTTAGATATTGAGGATAATTCCACTTTACTATGTTGTTTTCCCTAGAATGATTTTTGCCTCTCATACTATTCTTTTTGGGTTTTAGAAAGTGGTTGGAAACAAGAAGATTCACGATAATGGAGGATATGATGGACAATGGAATGATATTATTCATGAGCAACCAAATGAAACGGGATTTGGAAGTCCAAAAATTGTTATTATGCCTAACCAGAAATCTAATAATATGATCAATAATCTCAACTTTGGTATGTTTCCCGACTCAGATAATAAGAGAAAGATGGATTTTCAATGATGGTCATAGACGAAAGAAAGTTCAATTTCCCTCATGTAAACCATTTGGGAAGAGGCATCAGGGAGATTGTTTCAAAGGGACTGGAAGATGCTTTGGGTGTGGAAAAGAAGGACACAAATATAGTATGTGCAAAGGAAAAGGATCAGTTAACACCATGGACATGGATAATGGTATTGCTACGAAATCAACAATGATTATATGTTTTAAATGTGGAATATATGGGAATTATGCAATCCAATGCCCTAAGGGAAAATCTCATGAAGAGAATCAGCATGGTCAGATGAGTAGTATATATGTGGATGATGATGAAGAGACTACAAATGAAATATGAGATGAAAGAAATGATGAAGCTCAATCAGTAGTTTAAGAATATAGTGGAATGATTGTATGTTTATAAAGAATAATGTATGGTACTATGGATTAAAGAATCATCTAAGTATTGTTACACTACTGTTTTTCGTAAAGTATTTGAAAGTATATGTTGAATGGTAACGGTAACCAAGGAAGGATATTCAGATATTTTTGGAATGTTGATGATATGCGCATAATGAAGGGATAAGAAGATAATGAGATGTTTGATTGTATTCATGAGCTCGTGACAGATATAAAGACTAAGTGATATCATGGTTTGAGTATATAGAGTTTTGAGTATTTTGGTATGTGGAAAGTGTTAACTGTTAACTGCATTCATGTTTTCACTAAGGTTAAATAGTAATTTATATTTCAAGAGAATATATGACTAAGGTATTAATGTGTTTGGAATGCAACCAACAAGATATATCTTATGATATATGTGGGATAAATTCCTATATTCAAATTCTTGGCAGATAAACTTTCTAGTAATTTTTTTCATTATACTATGAGCTTGGACCAAAGTATTTTAGACAAGCCTAAAAATTGAAATGGATTATGTTGTACATAATTTAGTATTGTTTAAGGATAAGACTTTTTTCGATATTATTGATTGGATGTTATAGAAAAATGACAACCTGCAGGATGGGCGACAGCCCATCGAGTCGGACAAGGCTGTGGGAATTGAACCCAAAACTAAAGTGCGACTGGAATTTATTGCATACCAATGGCCTACAGGATGTCCCTGGTCAGTATAAACTAGTTTTATTTTATTAAGCGGTATGATAGATGAAGTATAAGTCCATATTTGGAACCATATACGATTAATCTCACTATATATGGACTTATATTTGATAACTTTTGCAAAAAAAATTTTGAGATAGATGGAATGACCTGTCATTCTATCATATGATCTGCTAACACTTTGCGAATGAAAAATTCAACTTCATTTCATTAAGAGATGAAGTGGAAATTATCTAAGGAACAACCAATGGTGAGATTGTACCAAAATCAAGAACGTATTTCTTTTAATTCCAATTTCTTCAACTTTGGGGAAATGATCATGAATACAAACAAAAATGTTGTCCTAGTGTCCTTATATCTGATGAATCATATGGTACATTATATCATCACAAATTTATGGCTTTGTGATTGTTGGCTTTATCATAGCCATGTTCTCTACCACTCTTCGTTAGAACATGATGTTTAGATTTCTCTTCCATATCGATATTTTCACCTATGTTATCCTATATGGAATCACAATGATGAGTTACATTGGGTAATCGTTACGTTTCATACTTTAGTTTTTAAAATTATGTTTTAGTATTCCTTTTTACGATATGGGTTTCTAAGAATAGTAAATGATTTATAACCCCGACGAATTTCAAGGGAGAAATTCATTTTAAGGGAGGTAGAATGTGACAACCCGATATTTTATAAGATATATTCATTTTAATTTCTTTCATGTCTTCTGTCTTACACTACACCAAGATTATATTGCACTATACGCAACAGCGTATTAGCTTGCAGTATACGCAACACTAATCTTGGATCGTGTTACACAAAATTTTCATGTTCGTTTGATAGTAGTTAGTCTTCGAAACCCTGAATATATATATATATATATATATGTATTCAATATATTTTGTTATACGCAACAACAAAGTAGTCGTGCAGTACACAGAACCCCGACATGGCTTGCATTACACGCAATCACGACCTTCCTCAATAGCGTGTGTTGTACGCAATACCGGGTTTTACTAAACAACGATATATTATTATAATATTATTATGAACTAGACGTTATGAATATTATTAACTAAATTTTGATTTTTATAACATTATTATTCATCTTAAAAATTTTCTATAACATGGTATTAGAACAAAATAAAATTTTCAGGTAAAATAAGTATTTTTAAAAAAATACAGTTTTGCCGCTTTTTGATGGTGCACCCACTTTAAATCTAGTTTTTGAAATGTTTATAAGTTCATTTTGACGAAATAAGATTTCTCTTTGGAATCAGGATATAAAAATTTACTTTGGATAAAAGTTTGATATTATTTTGATAACTTTCAAATTTTAATGAATAGTAAAAACACGCTATATTTTAATTAAAAACAACATTTTTCATCATAATAATTTATATGGTTAAATTATAATATTTAATGGTTTTAAAGTATAAATAGAATATGTGTTTACAATTAAATATAATATATGTCATTAGCATTGATTTTACATTGAATTCGTAGGTTAAATCAATTCAATCTTTTGCAATGTTTTAAACAAAAACCCGTTTTCATTCGACAATGGAATTAATTTTAATTTAATTTTTTCATCTTCTGTGTATTGAATTTAAAAAAATGGATTCCATATTTGGACTCAGTGGGTCCAAATTATGTTAATAGGTTACTTTTATTTTTTTGATATTGTGAATAGTAACTACGGTATTTTTTATTTACTACAGTTAAAAGGTAAATCGGGTAATTAAGGGTAAAAATCGGATTATAAAATTACCCTAACACTTGGAAAAATTCTATTGGATGACTAAAAGTCGATCAATATCACCTAAGGGGTTTATTAGAATCATTTAATGGACTTTTGTCCATAAATATAGTTTAATTATACTTAAAACCAATGAAAGCGACAACATGTCACTCTCTTAAATCTTATAAGTATAATAATTTTAATTTATTGATAAACATCATGAAACTTAGAACATTAATAGTATACATAAATATAATGAAATTACCTACATCATATGAATTTATTTATAATTTATAGGGATTAAATAATTAGCATTAATTGTGACTCAATAGTGATGCAGAAATTATTTATCTAGTGAAAAATCAAAAATATTGTTTTTATTAAACTAATAGTGTCCATAAAAGGCACAAAACCCTGACCAAAACTTATTGGCCATGTAAATTTAAACCATAATCATCCAATTGTCGAATGTTTGACCATTTGTAGCCTTATAAAAGTGATTATGCCACTTATATTATTTTATATTAAATGATTCCAAAGTTGTCACCTTCATAATTTAATACATATAATAATTTAAATATTGTGATTTTAAGATGATAAATTCGATTAAAAGTATTATTGTTAATTTAAATAGATTTATCTTCATCATATATTTTATTTTTAATTTTTATGCAAAAATAAGTATATTAAATAATTATACAATCATGATGTAGTAATTATTTTATTAAGAGATAAACCAAATAAATGGTTTTAAAAAATAATAAAATAAATATATTATGAACTATTTAATGTACTCAACTAATTTTATGGACACATATGACCTTTTATGAATATTTTAAATCTTTTATTGCAAACATATATTTTGTATATATTTTATTTAAATTTAAATGAATGAATAGTGTCAAAATTGACACTATTGTTATTTTATAAAAATAACATATTATAACACTGTTCAAAAATCACAAAAATATTTAAAAATTATAATTTTAAATTTATATGGTCTAAAATGTTATAAAGTATCCAATTATAGAAAATTCATAACTAATAAGTAATTATTTGTTATAATTTAAAATTTAGAATGTTATTACCACAAATAAAATTAAATTGATTAAATTAGGATAAATCAAGTTGATAATGATTATAATAAAATCCTAACTTGTCTAAATTTTATTGGTTGATCAGATAACAACCATATCTCATCTAATATTTTAATATGTGTCATTTTTGGAGGTTTCAAAGTGGGGTTAGATTTATTATAAATTAATATTTTTAAGATTTCCAAAGGTGCCCTCTCCTCCCTTATAAAAGGGCATCTCCTCCCTCTCTTCCTCACACCAATTTGAGCCTTTAATCTCGGGAAAACCCTGTCCATTTCCCTTCTCAGCTTCCCTATAAATATCCTAGAGGTCATTTTCCTCTTCAAAGACCAATTTTAGTACCCTAAGAGGAGGTTTCAAAGAGGCGTGACAAAGAAGAGGTAATATCCGTTACCGATTCATTCAAATTTATTTCTTCTCCTACTTCCTCTTTTTTAGTTGATTAATTATGAAGTAATAACATCAGTATAACTCATATACTAGTATATTATTAAAAATATGAAACAACCCTATTTCAACTTCTATCCATCCTACGGAAAACAAAATCACCGTGCGTGCGTACGTACGGAATACCGTCTCCACGCTGTGGTGTAATCTATTTTTCCACCAACACCTTACATGGATGGGTATAATGGTGTAATGAATAACTATATATGGTTATTATAACATTATAATGATTCTGATATATTATACCATCCACTCCAATTCTATAATTATGGGAACGATATCATCACTCGTGCATACGTACGGACTACCATCTCCACGACGCGTTGAGATTCATTCTCCATGATTAACCATACATGAATGATGATAAAGTTTATATAATGAATAATAATGAAATATATTCAATAATAATGCTACTGGATTTATGTATATATATATATATTTATTTATTTCATCTATTTAGTTTCATTCAATTCAATAAGGAAACGCAAACAACGTTCATGCGTACGTACGGCCTATCGTATCCATAAACGGTGTATTCCGTTCCTTTTATCGATCTATAATATATATGTATATGATGAATATATATTATATATAAATCATGTTTTACATTATGGAATTATGTAAATCAGGATATAAGTAATATTATCAAGAAACGACAAGTCGAAACACATACGATAAATGAAATGATTTTACCCAAAAGGCTAATTTAACATGGAATTTACAAAAGAACAAGCAATATAAAGTCATAAGTGAAACATATATGATATCATAACAGTGAATATGATTATGTAATAAGACAATGGAATTATTAAAATCATTATACAGGAGGTTTGGATCCATACAAAGCATATCAGACCTAAGGTAAGGGATAATTTTGCAAATCTCATTTTTATCCGAGATTACATATACGTAAGTATTTACTGGGTTTATTGCTATCATCCATTTCCATGTTTTATAAAAGTGTTTTTATGTATGTTTAATTTCCTTTTTACCCATTTTGACTTTTACTACATGGTATATAAGGAATCTTTCTTTTGTTTACGTACGAGTCACTTTTTGGCTTTTCCGACAAAAGTACGAGGAGAATGCTTTTTTTAATTATACGGCTTGAAAGGATTTTTACGGTTTTATAAAGCCTTATTCTCATGAAGCATCCTCTAAAATATTTCATGACTATTTTCAACAAAATACTTCTCTTTTAAAATTGCACGACATTTTGTGAAAAGAAAATGATTTTGAAGAAAGAAGGATAGCTTCCTCAAGAATTCATTTCAAGTGTTTTGTAAAAACAATTTTTCATCTAAGATGACATTATTTCATATGTGTATGTTTCAAGAATAATGTCTCTATGATTTACATGGTTTCAATTTTCTTATTATGAAATTATATCCATTTCTTTTATATGGATTATGTGATGATGGGATGATGTTTATGAAACCCGTTTTATTTATTGGGTTTTTTGAATGATGTATGTTTATTTTGTGGAACAAGTAAGAATGATTTCATTATGATGATGGGAGAGACTTATATGTCCCTCCAATGTATTGGGTAAATATTTATATCCCATGAGATAGACATGGCTGGAATGGTAAGTTAATCCGGTTCAGTGTTACAGGACTGAAATGAGGAGTGAACTCGATTCAGAAAGGGAATTTGTCCACTAAGATGGTTTTGGCAGCAATGCCTTGGCTACTATGGAAATCATGACATGTGCTGAATGGTTGCCACAATTACATGTTTTACTCCCATGTTATTTTATCATGCTTAATGTTTCATTATGGTCTATGCCTTACGTACTTCCATGTTTTATGTCATTTCTCAAGCATTTGATGTTTAAACATTATATTGATGTTTTTAAGCTCAAATGTATATGATTTGTTTTATTTTATCCATGCTTACCCTTACTGAGAATTTTAGCTCACCCTTTATATGTTTTATTTTCCCCACGATATAAAGAAAAGTTTTAGTTAAGGAAACAAAAAGTAGAAGATCTTTATGGGAGATGTTGAAGATCTTTCACCACGATTAGAAGATTACGTTCCATGTTTCCAAAGACACTAAACAATTACGGTCCTTGTGTGTTTGTTTTTTATATGTATTAAGTATTCTGCAAATGTAATGTATTGTCCATGTACGTCACGCTTCGGGCCTCTACAGTATGGGACCCATTCTTTTGGGCCCAGAACTTCGATCAAGGATTGAGGCATGAGATAAGGGCTTCGATGATCTCCCTCAGCAGTCTGACACAGGAAGGAGTACTGGAGAGAGCCCTTCTTGTGGAGAGCTTTCTTGCAAAGCCTACGCCAGCAGCAAGGCCTACTACAGGGAGAAACGTAGCGGAGTCATCTATAGCTGACATTAGATAGATGTCTCAAAGGTCCAAGAGGACAAGGCCATCAGGTGAGCAACCTCAGGATATTTTTTCAGATGTGCGGGGAACATGCAGCAGATCCAGTCATCCGAGAGGCATCTAGTGCTATGCATGCGGTGGGAATGGCCACATGGCTTGTGACTGCCCGACCCGCCCTAAATATGAGCAGAAGACCGTAGAGGGACCTCCCAGGCAGTGGCAGAGGTTCGACCGTGGTGGTCCACCGGGAGCAGGCGGACATGGTAGAGGAGCTGGCTGAGCAGCGGGTGGTGGACGACGTTTCGAGACTCTACTACCACCACCACCAGGAGGTCCACCCCGACCACAGGGAACTGCTGGACAAGGGAGAGCATAGCTTCAGGAAGCTAAATCTTACAATAATTGGCCTTTGGATGCGGGTGGAAAAGAGCAGGACTAGCTCTAGACATGGAGGCCTTTGTCCATAGTGCTTCTAGCTTCGTTGACATTGTTGTTGGTGTTGCTTTGTGTCTTTGTACATTGAGTTGCAGTAATAAGAGACACTTGAAATTGTGATGTTTTCTTTCTTGTATTTTGTATGATAATACTAAGAGGTTCTGGTTAAAAAACTCTTGACTTGACCCTCACATATGATATTCCTACTGGAGTATACCCAGTGACCACACACTGATGACGACAGTGTGACTCAAAGCTTGGAGGCGAGAGTAACGGGTGGATATCTTGGTAGCAGTGTCGAGGCCATAAAACATCATTCATTGCATGAATTACAAATGTTCATGACAGTATTGACTGTATTTGGCATGGAATGTGGTTCATCCAGGGGATGAGACCAGATTTCACTTTTCGGAAAAGGAGAAATATTTGCAGCTTTGTAGAACGTTGAAGAAGAAGGGGAAACCCTTCGTGTGGTTAGATATATGTTAGCAGAGCTTCCAAGAGATGACATAGAGATTTACCAGTGCACCCATATTGAGGATACCAAAGGAGGGATTAGGGTATGTAGTTTACTACGATGCATCAGGGACCGGAATCGTGTTTGTCCTGATGTAGGATTGGGCAGTGATCACTTACGGTTCATGACAGTTGAGGCGACATGAGTAGAACTGCACTACCCATGACCTGGAGTTAGCAGCAGTGGTCTTTTCCTTGACGATTTGGCAGCACTATCTGATGGGCGAGTGCTTTACAGTCTACTCTGACCACCAGAGTCTCAGGTAAATCTTCTCACAGAAGGACCTAAACTTGAGACAATGGTGATGGCTCAAGTTCCTCCCGTACTATCACATGAGATAGTCTATACTCCTGGAAAGGGGAATGTAGTAGCCGATGCTCTCAACAGGAGGACGGGCATTCAGCTACTTGGAGAGGTGACATAGCAGTTCGCCTCTTTACAGATATCCTTCATGGATAGAGATGGGACAACCTTTATATAGTAGCTCACAGTCACACCTACACTTCTTCAGCGGGTCAGAGAGGCACAATGTGGGGATGTTGACTATGAGACGCGGCGTGGTCAAATTTCCACATGACAAGCACCTGATGGATTTTCTATAGGTTGAGATCACATCATCCTTTTCATAGGACATGTCATGGTACCTGTTGCATTACAGGAGGAGGTTCTGAGAGAGTTTCACACTTCCCCTTTAGCGGTACATCCAGGACTAGCGAAGATGTACCAGGATCTCAGACGATATCATTGGTGGCCAGGTATAAAGAAGGATATGGTAGAGTTCATTTCACGATTCCTCACCTACCAGCAGGTGAATTCAGAGCACCAGGTACCAGTAGGCTTGGTACAGCCACTTGAGGTCCTGGAGTTGAAGTGGAACGAGATATCCATGGATTTCGTGACTGGGATTCCACATAATTCTAGAGGACATGACTCCATTTGGGTTATTGTAGACCGAATCCCCAAGTCGGCCCACTCTCTACCTATCAGAGAGTAGGAAACAGTTGAGATCTTGGGATGCCTCTACATTCAGGAGATCGTACAGCTTCATGGTGTGTCATCATCTATTGTCTCCGATCGAGATTCACGCTTTACTTCCCGGCATTGGAAGGGGTTGTAGGAGGCGTTTGGGACGCAGCTATGCACGAGCACCGCCTTTCACCCTCAGACAGATGGACAGATGGAGAGGACCATTAAGACATTCGAGGACATGCTCCGTGCATGTGTCCTCGACTTTGGTCACAGCTGGGAGGATCACCTTTGTTTGGTGGAGTTTGCTTACAACAACAGCTACCACTACACCATCAGGATGGCACCATACAAGGCTTTGTACGACTGACCTTGTAGATCACATATATGCTGGACAGACCCTGGGGAGTCGGAACTTGTAGGACCAGAGATGGTCCAGGCCATGACAGAGAAGGTATAGATCATCCAGGAGTGGATGAGGACTGATCAGAGCCGACATAAGTCTTATGCTGACAGAAGGCGGAGACCACTAGAGTTCGAGGATGGCGACCACGTTTTCTTATGGGCATCACCTAGACATGGACTACGGAGATTTTTTTGGGGCGGAAAGTTATATTCGGGTTTCATCAGACCATTCCAGGTTCTCAGTAGGATAGGCGAGGTGGATTATGCCTGGCTCTTCCACCTCAGTTGCACCGTGTGCACGTCATCTTCCTCGTATCTTAGCTGAGGAGATACGTGCACGACCCGCCGCATATCATCGACCATGTGGAGATGGACATCGATGATGGGGAGACTTTTGTAGAGGTCCTGGTGGAGATTGAGGATCGGCAAGAGTGAGTCCTACGTGGACGGTTGATTCTTCTAGTGTGCGTCAGGTGGCAGCATGGGAACCTCCCAGAGAGCACATGAGAGTGAGAGGCTCAGAAGCGTGCACAGTACCCTCATTTGTTTCCCTAGTTTGTGACGTATCATTACAAGGATGAAAAGACCTGTGCTGGGAGTAATGTAAAGACTTGTAAATTTTAATG
Organism: Viscum album; assembly: GCA_963277665.1. NCBI lineage: Eukaryota > Viridiplantae > Streptophyta > Magnoliopsida > Santalales > Viscaceae > Viscum > Viscum album. The sequence goes on along the minus strand of OY728159.1, from coordinate 17,095,342 downwards.
AAATTTTTTTCTTAACTTCTTTGTGATTTAACGAGTACGCAGTTTCTAACGGCACAAGATTCCAAGACCCGGTGTTCCCGGAATCAATTTCTGAAGTTTAGCTCGGGTACGTTCAGTGAACGAAAGAGTGGGTTTTTCTATATTTTGAATCGGAGCATGGAATTGAAATCCCAGGGCACCGATGGAACCGCAGTGCTGACATTTGATTTATATGACCTTTTTCTAAAGGTGAGTTTTCTCGGGAGGAGTTGCTAAAAATAGAGGATTAAATAAAAAGTGAACAAAATTTGTGGAACAAATTTTATTCTTAACTTAGGATGGTTATATCCTACATGGGGTAGTTGGTGTGGGACCCATGAGACCCTAACTACCCATGTTAGGATATTTGTGAGGTGTGGCCCACACGAGCCCCATCCCTTCACATTCCTTATACCTCCCCTAACTCCCCTATTAAGTGGGTGTCTTCTCCTCTCCTCACCTTCCCCTCATTAAATCATGCCAACATACAATTATTCAATTAATTGAATTAGGTATTTGAAATTTTTAATTTGAACCCATGGCATGTTTAATAAAATAAGAGGAGATTATTTTATTTGGTTAGTTCTTGGTTGTGTTGGAGAATTTAGAGAGATCTCTAAGCCCTTTGAAGAACATTATCCTCCCGCGAAGAACGACACCTTTCGTTGATGAATACCAAATGCCCGAAGTACGACGATACACCCTCATTCCTTTGATCTGGGACCAAAAGAGAAGATGCCTCATCCTTCTCGGATGCTCTCCGTCGACCTCTATGGAACCTCATCCTGCGACGCCGTTTTCCACGACGCTCATCGTTTGACTACTTGTGTTGAGGTAGGGGTTATGTTCAGTTTTAATCAATTAAAATTGTGCTTGTATTATCGTTGAGTATTTAGCATTTTGTCCACTTGTTATCAATGTAACGGGAGGAGATCGGACCACACAAACCCGGTCGATTTCTCCTCCCCTCATTCTTGTTGAACTTGGAGAGGAGTTGTGGCAAAGACTGCGCGGTGCCATTGAACTGCGTGGGAACGAACAGAACCACGGCCGGAGTGGACCACGACAGAATTGTGCAGCGCCGTCGCACCATGCCGGGGAAGCAGAAAGAGCTGCGGTCGGAGCTGGCCGTGGCGGTGGTGCACGGGGCCGTCGCACCGTGCCGGAGAACTCGAAGGAGGCCACAGCCGGGGCGGGCCACGCCTGAGGGGAGCGGTGCCGTCGCGCCGCACCGGTTGGAGAAGATCCAGGGCCTTAGGATGCAGCAGTTCAACTGGGGGAAGCCGGGCTCGGCTGGCCGCTGACGCAGTAGGAGGCGGGACCCCGTGAGTCCCGTAATAGCCACATCGGCAGGCCATTCTGGCTAGCCATTTCTGAAAATACCCGGGGGTTGAAACCCCCGGCCAACCGCCTAGGGCTGACACCACCTGATTGGGGACGTCATTTCAAAACAAAAGGGGGATGCCTCCCCCCCTCGAACCCCACACTCGATTTTCGAGCCAGGCCGCCACGCTGGGCCGGACCGCCCGCGACGGGCCAGGCAGCCCGGGCCGGGCCGGGCCGCCCGCGCCGGGCCGGGCCTCCCGCACCGGGCCGGGCTGCGCCAGCCGGGCCAGGCTGCGCGAGCCGGGAGGGGCCACACCCATATGGGTCGGACCCGGCCCAGGTCGGGCTGGCCCGGTTCGGGCCGACCCAGGGGGTATTAGGTCAGGTCGGTTCGGGACCAAAGCCCCTAATTTCGGATAGATTTGTACAAGAACCCATAACATGGGCTACAGACCTCTGATCTATGCACCATCAGTTGAGTTGGGATCCTTGGATCGAGGCGATCGTTTCGGTATATTACACTCAAGGTTTCAAAGAACGTTGGGTATGGACTAGTTGGTTCGAACATGAATCCAATTGGGCCCTCAGAGCGGAAACACTTATAACTCGAGCTCCAGACATCTGATTGACATGTCATCAACTTTTTTGGTTTCCTCATTCTGAGACGGTTCTTTTATCTTACTCCGCTCAAAGTTTGGACGCAGTTAGAAAAACTACCAGGTTGGTTTTAACATAAAAAACAACCAGGCTCCTGGGACAGAAAAGCCAATATCTCTTAGACCCGGCGTCCGATTGACGCGTCGTCTGTCGCGTTGAGTTTATATTGGAGAGATGGAACATTTTGTTACAACAAATCTGGACTTAATTATAGTTGATCTATCGACCCCCTTGGATTGTGGAGTGGACCCTCTCAGAATCGAGCTTGCTGTGTGTGGGAACCCTAGAGTTGGCTGCGACTGTGACGATGATGACGACTGTACTAGGATCCTACGTGGGTTTAGCAGCGATAACGACTGTACTTGGATCCTACATGGGTTAGGTAGAGTTGGTTATTGTACTTGGATCCAACAAGGGTCCGACAGCGACATCATCTGTACTTGGATCCTACGTGGGTTCAGCAGAGAAATTGATTCAGAGGCTACATCAATCATCTCCACCCCTCTTCGTGAATAGTATACCTATGTAATCCGAGTCTTGACTTTCAATAATTATCTTGATAAGATTGAATTGATTTACTATGTGGATTGGGTTGTGCATTCCTGTGTGGATTGGGTTGTACTTTCCTGTGTGGACTGGGTTGAACTTGGGCTCGGAAGTTGGAGCCGAATTGGAATTGATGACTTTGGTATATGTATGGGCATATACCTAAGAAGTGTTGGTTGATACTTTGTATTTGTATTTTTCCTTTTTGGATTATCCTTTGTGGATACTAGAGGCCTTCGGGGGTCTCGGGGTCCCTACTGAGTATCGTATACTCACCCCTGCATGGGCTATGCCCGCACTATGTTGTGTTGGTTGCAGACAACAGACAACGCTAATCATGGTTGAGGCTTGAGGAGTGGGACGGTACCCGGAGGTGGACTATCAGGCGAGACGTACACAGTGTGGACGGATGGATTAGAGGAGCAAATGGTACCATCTGTACCCACCCTTCAGGTGGGGTTTCCATAGGACATTTCAGTTGATGCTGGTTTACTTACCAGCTATTGTACTTTGTTTTTCTCAGTTGTACAACACTTTCATTTGGGTTTGTATACTGGCCCATTTACATTCCAGTACTTACGTTTGTACTCAGTTTACTTAGTGTTTAATTCATCTTGCATACTCTATGGTGTTTTTTCTCTTATATAAAGGTAATGCCTTCCCTTTTATCGAGATTTACGCCTTTGGTGCTAATCGCCAGCCCCTAGCCTATTGAAGCAGGGATTGGGGTAGTCACGACACGGGCCCTAGGGAAGGGTCGTGACAGGGTGTTAGAAATATATGTCAGTAGGTACCCACCAAAGGCTCATGCCCAACTGTGTGGAAATATGAAACAGTAGTGTGCGGTAGTAAAATGAAATAAACTAAGAAGTGCCCGAAAGTAACTAACTAACTAGTTATATTGCATTTTAATATTTAATTTATCCATTTAGTATAAGAAAACACCACAGTGAATTTCTAATTCTGAAGTCAGTGTCCTCCGAAAAAGAAAAACCTCACCCTTAGGTAATCAGAATCCAACATGCTGGTATTTCGTTTAGGCTTAACAGAAATTTCACTCAGGTGTACGAAGTGTCGCCCTCAGGCATGAAAGGTTTCCCTTTTGCGTAATAGAACTTTTCCCTCAAGCTAATAGAGTCACGCTCTCTGGCTATAGTAAAAAACTGCTCTCAGGAATAAGAAATCGGTCCATTCCCAACATATAAACATGAAATTTACATACAATTCCTATCAAGGAAAAAGTAATGCATAATTTAAACATGGAATACCCTCGGGTATCCTGGAGAAACAGCTAAACAGAGGAACGCACACCCGGGGTGGTCCTGGATCCAAGTAGTGATCCCAAATAGAATTTTAATATCACATTTAATTACCTATACAATTCTAGGTATTTAAAATATCCCTGGCCTCAGCCACAGGACACCCCAAATATGGGTCCATAGCTCAAAAACACACAAAATGCATGACAGTTGGAAAATAAACACCAAGCCACCTACCTTTAACACCCACAAATGATATACGCGAATGACGATCCTCGATTTGTCCTTGAACGATTTAGACCTGAGGTGAAAGAAAAACACTTTCAATCTTAAATAAATTCCCTATAGGAAGGAATTGTAAAGAACTGCACAAGGAGAAGGGAGAACTCACCCGTGCGGTTCTAGGGAGATCGATGGTGAAGAAAATAGATTCCTAATGAATGGTCGGCGGATCTCCAAAGCTCCGGACTCCCACTTCTACTCCTTTATCCCGTTCTAAGCCTTCCATATGAATAGGGGAGGCTACTTCCCATTTTATGCGAAAAAAATGTACACGACGTGTATTTCCAAGTACACAACGTGTACTTCCCCTTTTTTAACTATTCCCCTTGCGGTTTTCCACCATCGTGGCACCGTTCATCTGCTGACATGACTACACGACGTGTCTTCTTGAGTACACGGTGTGTTATGTCACATAGATGGCCACCACCATACTATTTGCCTGCCGACTGACTACACGGTGTGTAAAATACCACTACACGGCTTGTAGTCGGGTTTTACACCCTTCATCGCCGACATGGCTACACGACCTGTGTACTCATCCTACACGGCCAAAAGTACATGATGTGTGGAAAAGTATACGGCGTGTACTTCTAAAATTTAGGATTTTCCACATTTTCCTTATTTTCTGAAAAACACTTAAGGAAAAGAGAATAGAAGAAACTCGTACCTCAGAAATAAGAACGGGGTTCTTACATCAATACCGATGTGCGTATACTTTACATTACATGACTAGTAATATTTGGAGAGTGTTCCTCGGCGAGGTTAGGGTGGACAGTATACCTTATCAGGTGATTTTTGTGTTTACTTTTTTTTTCATGACGGAATTAGTATCATTTTCCCATTTCTGCATAAGTGACTTTGGTTTTTTACCTGCTGAGTGTACTTGTATACTCACTGAACTTATATAAATCTATTTTTAGGTTTCTAAGGAGATTGTGCAGACCCTGTTTGATCTTCCTGGATTGGACGTTGGGGGCGTTTGTTCTATCACTACTTAGTTTTATTTTGTTACTTTAGTGTTTTCCTTGTATTTCCAATAGTTTTACATTATAAATTCATGTGGAATTTATTTTGGCTTCCTTATTTATATATTTATATATTTGGGTGTGTGTGTGAGTGTGTGTGTCCTGGCATTGTTTGTGGTTGATACATCTTATCTTCCGATCCCTATTTCTATAAAAAGGCTAATTATCCCCAATTTTTTTAATATTTCTATACCCTTGGTGTTGGTCACCACATTGGGGCTTATTGGTTGTAGGACATGGGGTTCATTATCTCACCTTCATCTTAAAGAAGGAGGGCCTAGATAGTTATTCCCAAAAGGAGTAATGTGTGAGATGATCATTGTGGGATACGTTGAATATCTTTCACCAATTAGAAGATTGTGTAACCAGTATACAAATACATTAAAATATTACTCACCTCAGGTGTGCGTATGTATAATGTATTGAAAATTAATATTAAAAGATGTAATATCTATGTGTGAAAGACATAGGTCGTTATATGACACTTTCATTTTAAACTCATTGTAGCGTTTAACGAAAGATAATCCTAATTTCACTTACAACAAAAAATATCAAAAATATTAAACTCATTTGGAAAAAATATTTCATAAAAAATTTCTGTTTACTACATTATAGACCATTAAAATGATTTTCAATGTCAAAATTATTCAGGTTCATCAATGTTATAACTTTTGAAAATTCCTTCCTTGAGAACTAAATCATGAAATAGGTAATAAAATACTATTATTAAAAAGATACATGGATGCATGGAAGTTATCTAAAATAACACAAACAAGGAATCAAAATAAGACAATATGTGTGAGTAGAGAAAAAATAAACATTTAATTGACAACTTAGACTAAAATATATATATAGAGTTTTAGAGATCATTTTTAGGAGAATGTTAACAATGAAACAACCATAAACCAAAGAGGATTAAAAAAATGTAGTTGATATCATCAAAAATAAATATAATAGGACTGAATTGTATTTAAATATATTTTTCTTGATTTTGGCACAATCTATTTTCGATATATAACGATAACATATGAAAATGCATATACTTAACATAGTTGTTTTTCATATACACAATTTCAAAGTTCTGTTTTTCCTTGATCATTTTCCACTTCATCTCTTACAATAATAGTTGAATTTTTCAATCCTAAAAAACTAAATAAGATCCAACAAAGAATAATATTTCATTAATTTTATTTATAATTTAAAAAGAGGTTAATACTAGTTATCCAACATGAATACATATTTATATGGTTATGTAATAAGCTAATATCTAAAACCTCATCAAAGGTTCAACACAAACTATTTCATAAATAGTTAATCTTATAACCCTTCCAAAATGAAAAATGTATAAAGAACATCACTAAATTTACCATAATCAAATTAATATTAAAACCCCAAATATATATATATATATATATAAATATATATATCATAAAGTGGTTCTTGATTATCACATAACATACATGTGAATACCATTATCATGTATTCTCTTAAAAAATGGTAATAAAATAAATTACCATAATAACTTAGTGAAAACATACATTATTCATTATTACTTTAATAAAATAATGATTATTGGATACAATAAAATTATGCCGATGCCATCAATGAAAGCATTAACTAACTTATCAACAAATCATTTATTAGTTACAAGGTAGTTAGTATGATCCAATTCAATTTATCTATGTCAATCATCTCTTCATTCAAACTAAACATAATTTTTTCATCATTAGAAAAATATTACAGGCTATCTTTCCTTAATCAAGGGTTTTCCATAATGTATTACATTTCCATTGTGTCAATTTTATAGGTCATTTGAATCATTCAAAATATTATTAAATATTTTTATTGAAAAAGTTCTATAAACAATCATTATATACATTTATATAACATAATTCAAGGATTACAAAAAATAAACACTTTCTATTATTACACTAGATCCTTATGCCATTAACTAAGATTTATCATCTTATTCCTTAATACCTGTTTTCCTTTATGTTTCTTTTGTAATATCTTCATTTATAATAGTATAACCACAAATCATACCACCTTGATGATTCTCCTTATGAGATTTAAACCCTGGAAAATGATTTGTATAATTCCCATACATTCATATTTAAATAATTCATCAATTGATAATACCCTAGGAAAACCATTATTCTCATCAATTTCATTAATTGAAATTTTCATTTTTCTATTGTAGTTACTTTCATTATTTCCTTATTTTCCACACTGAAAACATATTTTCATCTCTCAGAGTCATTCCCCTGATTCTTACCACATTATCAACATATTGGAAAATGAATCATCTTTCCTCCATGGTCTATATAACCCAAACACTCATTAATCTCCATCATTATCAACGTTATTGAGTATGTGAGCTGGTTATGGTGAAAAATGGTATTAATATTTCATGATTACTGATTAGGTATAATCAAAATATCCTTTACTATAGTCATCATCCCATTTTGTATCACGTTAAAAAAATTTCCATCACATTTAATGTAGAAAATTTTATTTATGGTTCTGGACATTAACTAAAACAAAAAGAATAGTGCGAGAAACACTAACCATAGTTTAAAACCACATTACTAGGAAAAAAATCACATATAGGATGTCTAAATCATGTAAAATTCTATTTAATCTATGACACATTATATTTATTCTAGGTTATTCAAAGTGATCATTTACTTAAATCCATTATGATGGGTTGTAAATAGTTTGTGAATTTATAAATCAAATCCCCATGCAGTGTAAATCTAGGTTTGATGAAAGTCCCACTATTATGAACTATATGATGATTGAGTCCAATAAAACAATCATGTTCTGAGTTATTACCCATATGTACCTATATTCATGAGAAAAATCCAATTTTAGTATCCAGATAGGGATGCAATTTCATAGAAACCACATGGTTTATCATTTACCAAAATCCAAAGACATTTTACAATACTCTGAATCCTCCTTAGATTTATCCTTAAATAATTCCATAGATATACCGTTAGAAATATCTCCATAGATCTCACTAAATATTTATCATCCTAGTTTCCAAGGTATAACTAATCCTTTCATTTTATAACAAATATAATGACCTAGGATTTGAATACATGGATATTAAATCATTTTAGATTAACATTCAATATATTACAAAAACACACACCCATAAAACAAAATAGATTACTATGTCTGGAGACTAGGTACATGAGAATCTAATTTAAAGGAATGATCTCAAACATCTCCTTTAATGACAATATTTTATAGTACACTTAAAAAAATTTCCTTACATGAAAAATTCAAATATAACATGTGGAATGGAATCCTAATAAAGAATGAGATCAGATGCCCAGTAAGAAAAAAAGAAAAATTACTAATAATTACCCGAAAAAAACGTAATGAGAAAATGGGCATAAAAAATGAAAACCATACAATTCATATAAAAGTTCAGGATATTGAGTCATGACATAATGATTGGAAGTTCATAAGAAATGAATCATAAGAAAGTCAAAGAACATGATCCATGATATCTTAACATTTTTATATGACATGGAATTTTGCAATACACATTAGCATAAAAAATAATTTCCATAGTAGTCAATGATCACTAAAAAACTTTTTTTGTGTAATGATCTCACTCCACAAACTATCAAAGTAGTCAAGGTTCATACTAATCTAGGTTCAAATACCATTATAGTCTTATCAATTTCATGAAATATAAATAATTAATCGATGCATTGGAGGGGGATATAGGTCCCACACATCATTGTTTATAACATAGCTACCATCCTTGGTTAATATGTATCCAGCATTCATTGTTATAGAAAAAATGACAAAAAATAATGAAAATAATACATATGTGTCCCTCAAGATTGAAAAACATTGTCTATATCGTAATCAATGATATAAAATATGTTTTATAAACATTTAGTTATAAAATGACATATTTAATAGGAACATGTTTCATAATAATTTCAAAATATCATCAAAGAAAAAATTATGGAAAATTAAGAGGGTTTTGTAATCATTTTGTCATGGAATAACATGTGATAACGAAGTAGGATTCATAAAAAAATCATTGTTATCATAAACCATCTTGAGAAATAATCTGAATGTTATCCTTCGATCATATCTCTAGTAATGAATATTTAACATCACAGGATATTATCTGAATAGGAAAATGATTTTAGAAGACTGATTAAAATATTTTTTGGGGGAAAATAGATTTTCATCAAAAATATTCTTTTAATTATAAAAATTCATAAATAATTTTTTAAATTAATATCATTTAAAATAACCTAGAAAAAAATTACAATGACCCATACTTTCACAATGGAATGGATCATTTTTTCCTATTTGAATTATTTTTTTTATTTCTAGTGATGGTGACAAAAAAACCTCAAGAAGGTCTCATGAGCTTCTGTGGTTTGTTTTAAGTCTGGAGTTTTGGAAATTAGAGATATATTCTTAGATCATGGTTAGAGATAATCATATAGCTCAACCGTGTGAGGGACCCAATAAACAGAAGAGACCTGACAGTTTATTTGAAAATATGTAAGACAGTCAGTACGCTCATGAGATGTTGTATACATTTCTAATAAATTATTATTTCCTGGATTTCACATGGTTATGAAAAATATTCCACCCCTACATTAAGGTTGTTTTTATAGTTTTACACTTAATTTTTTTAAGCCTCACCCTCTATATACTTTCTTCTCCATCATTCGTGAAACATGTTTTCCACATTTGCGAGTCCTCCCCTCCTAGGGATTTTGACAAGTCCCGTGTTCAATATTTGTTTTCATATCCATCTGTCATGTTGGGTCCATAATGGTGAGATCCATAATCCTATTTGTTCACATATAAGTTTATTTCCCCATCTATTTTTCTATTTTAGGGGATCCCATATTCCCTATTTTTAGGGAGTTAGTCTATTCATCAATTTTCCTCCATTTTACATCAATAATGGATAAAATATTAGACAAGGATTCATATATGGTCATAAAGTCAGTGATCTTGCAATTTTACATAAATGATTAGGTATTTTTATAGCTTCAAAATTGTATCAAATTCATGAAATTTATATTCGATGTAATAAATGTATTTTTATTCATAAATTAATTTATCCTTGTTAGAATGAACCCTCATAGTCTTGTTGAATTATTTTATGTTCCCTAACACTTTGATACCACCACATTGGGTGTGTTAGTGATTTTCCCTCATTGAGATAAATGGTTAAATTTTCGCAAAAAAGTTCTATGTGTTATGTCCTAACTATAAAATGTAATTTATTTTCATATTAAATTTAATGGATTGGTTTAATTAAATAGATGTGGGTGGAATGGCCACACCACATGATGTATATTTATAAATAAGAATAATGTAAATTATGAACCTATGGTTAAATTAAATTAAATTAATAGAACTTTTTTTGAGGTAAACACTCATTCATATTATTATTAGTATGCCATGGTTATTGGTTATTAAAAAATAGTTTAATGACTTTTCTTGCATAATTTATTAATTCTCCCTTATGTCAGGTTTTCGGAAAGGAAATCCACATCATTTACTTATATATGGGTGATGGACATGATGTCACACATTCCTATGTATCTGGTGTTGCTCATGACCACTCACCCATAAACCTCGTGTGACTATCATGATGTCTCAAATTCATATGACATTCTAAGATTCAAAATTTTCTAGATCTACCGACTCAATAGGCTTGTTATGGATTCCTTAGTTACACCCCATGTCTATTTAAAACATTGTATCCCTGTATATGCCTCTAGATGCGTTCAAATATATAGTTTATTTTCATTTAGACACACACACACACACACACAAACAGATATATATATTATTACAATATATATATGGTAAAATGATTCGACTCATTATACCCTCTGCTAATTTAGGTAGAGCTAGCTAGGAGTCCATCTATAAACTGAAGTGACTAGTATTTATTTTGCAGCATTGTTTATTATTCAATATCCCACCGAATTCTACACCGAAAAAAATGATGGTATTATTCTAGACACCATTTTTGGGGGCCTACTGAATTTATCTCACCCAATACTCAAGCAAAATTTTGTATAAATGTAGACTTAAATATTGTAGGTGCTGAAAAGTGTAATGGCCATGTGATGGACACTTGATCATTATACTTATAGAATAAATCATTAGAGAAGATTATTGTGCGTATTCAAATGACACTACTGGAACTACATTTCGGTTTTTTATATTTATAGTATGATATATATTAATGTACTATGTATCCCATGTATCCTTTTTTGTACATTAGAATTCCATGAAATCATTTTTTATATGAATAATCATATAGATTTTGGTTATTACTACAAATTCATTATTGTTTTTTCATTCGTAGTAATTTATCATAACTTCTTCCACTATTTCATCTGTTATATCATGTTTCAACTATTTGTAATTATTTATTATATCAGATGTTCCACTATGATATGAGGGTATAGTATATTCACCATACTTCAATGGACCCCTACTACGAGTCGACATCCTCTATAATATCAGAGGCACACTTTTGGCCATGTAACCTACCGTCTTTGGGAACATTTTAAATGGCTCCCTAGGTCAGGGCATTAAAAAGTGGAATCATAGAATATATATTTTTGTATTATTATTTGTATGTATGAAATGAGACATAGATGACATGGAATTTGTTAATAATCCTCTACCTGAGAGTATCTAGCACACTTAGAGGGGAAACCCAAATTAGCTAGGATGAGTTTATTCTATTATGGACTTTTCCTATTTCAATTGTATATAATTCAACATTAGTTGACACATATGTTTTTTTGATGTTATTTATGTTGATATTATTATTTTTGAATAAATAATTTTCATTTTCCTACTAAGGCAGTCGAGTAACATCACTTACAAGATTATAGTCCCTTTAGGATTAATATTATATGAATTTTATAGGCTATGATTACATTTATATTAATTTTCCTAGTGTATATATTTTTGTTAATTGATTGTTATATATTGAAAGGTACTGAAATTTTATTGTGTGATAGTATAATTAGATTAACTCATGTTATTTATTGAATATTAATTTTATTTTACCCCATATATTGGTGATGAAAATATAATTTCATAATTATACCATTTTGTGTGTTCTGGACCAACTGGTTTCATGGAAAAAACCATGGCAGTTTATTCTATTGCTTGGATGAAAATATTAATATATAATGCAAGTTCCTCAATAAATAATGATTTTAGATCCACGTAATAAAATCATTTCTTAAGGCTTGTTACATCTCGATACAAGATATCAAGGTCAGTTTTTTGTACTATGATGTGCCAATTATAATTTATATAAGGAATGAATTTTATAAATTAGAAATAGAAATGCATCTAAATAAACCATGATATATATATATATATGTGTGTGTTAACTAAATTAAATTTTAATCATTAAAATATACTGGTAACAGCTAAATTGGAATCAAATTAAAATTTAAATGGTATTTTCATCTATAACAATCAACTGTAACACCATATACTAGAACCACCATTGTGTGATATGATACATAGACCCAAACATGTCCATTTTAGTGGGTAGTTGGGTGTGTCCCTTATGTTCTTATGGCCTGTTATGGAATTCCATTATCACATAGTCCTTGATGTTAGAGATGGTAGAGAGGTGTGATAATTTTTACCAGAATCCTATGTGTCTATCCTTTTATTCATCTAAAAAATTTATAATTCTAAGTCATTTTTTGAGGAGTGGTTGTGGAATTGTATAATCATGCCACCATGAGGACCTCATGTCGTAAGATAAGGTATTTATGGTTGTTCACCCATGGAGGGGGTCCCTAATCCACCAATATCACCTCTAGTAGTGCCAATAGATCCACAATTATTAATTTTTGAAATGGGAACTAGAATCCAGATTTGAGAGGGATTTCTTTGCATGATGCAGTTTATACAAGGTGTTTCGTGACCTAACCAGTCAATGGAAATTTTTTCTGAGTAGTTCTAGCAGAAAAATCCCCTACCTCTTCGATGATTATGGGACAAATGCTTCCGAGTCATGGATTGAGGGAATCCTTTCAATATTTGAACATATGGAGAAACCACAAGAGTGTATGTTCTAGATCACTTTATATATGATATTGGGATCTTCCATGTGATGGAGCACTGTTATTACCTAGGAAAATTGACAGAGTTATTTTTTGAAAGTATTTATAGACAATATTTAATGATTAAGTGTTTCGACACACATGTAAGACTAACTAACCAAGATACTTCATAAACATATTATACAGATCCATTTATATCATGGAGTATTCTGCTCATTTTACTGAGTTGTAGGGTTTCACATAGACTCTATCCGGATATGAACTGATTCCTGTGAGGCAATTCGGGGATATGCTTTTATACATTATCTGATCACTTGTCAATAAATTTTAGATGATCACTATTTTTGAGAAAGTAAAACTGGCTATTATTACTTAGTGAAACTGTTTGATAGACAACGGTGTATGCCAAAGTTGTACAGCCCCTAGAACTGATAGTGGTTCTTATAGTAGAAGGAAGAAACATTTTTAGGTTACTCATGATGGTTTTTGTAGTCAGGAAACTAATAATGGAAATTTTGTTATGTTTCACTTGTGTGGGAAGCCGAGACACATGAAATTATAGTGTATGAGACATCCAATTGACTGTAGAAGATAAACCAGGATAGGAAATATCCCGATTTTTAAAAGTAATATTCATCCACTTCATGGAAATATAGTTTCGAAACCAAATCCATGCTCTGGATTTGGAAAAATAGTATATCTCTATGTGGTCAGCTGGAATGACACATAATTCTTAAGCTAAGGTGGTGGTCGAGGTAGATGGAATTAGACATAGGACACAAATCACAAACATAGAGGGCCTACATAGAGAATTCAGGTTTTGACTCAGGGCCATGGTATGAGCCAGTTACATGTAGTGAAACCTATAATATAGGTGTAGAGTTCCTGACCTTCTATTATTTGTGGTACTATTCTAGTATCCCCTACATTGGTTTCTACTTTATTTTTCACTCTCTTATCACAGTTTTTTATATATCTATAATTTCAAGAGAGTATGTTCCTCAAGAGAGAATATTTATTTTGTGTCAACACACTCAACACCATGTTGGGTATCTGATCTAAAATCGTTTTCTAATGTCAGGATTTCCCCTTGAGAGAGGGAGAAATCTTTTCACGTTTAATCTATTGATCCTATTCATGGTAGAGTTCGATGTAATTATAAAAATATACTGGTTAGTTCCATGTTAATAATATATTGGTTTCAATCATCTGGGTATGAGGTTTAAATCACCAAAGGTAAGTATAGATATACATAATGGATAATGGGATGTGCATTCATTTTGAGCTAGATCTAAGCATCATGGGATGGGCATAGTGAATACCAAGATTGAGAGTATTTTATTCGATATTTAGGGGTTATGACCAATTGTTTTCCCTCTTAAGGGGGACCATTTCAAGGAAGTCCTACCTAAATAATTTTCTAGGATACCTCCTATGATATAGGTAGAATTCACCACTAATATTGTGTCAATATTAGAACCAATGTCCATTCGTATTTATATAATGGAATATAAATAGCCTTCTAATCTAATAATGTAGTTTTTAGACTTGGAGAATAAATGTTTTATATACCCCATCACTTATCCATGGGATTTGAATATCCTCTTTGAATAATAGGAAAATTAAACCCTCAGTATTTTCATTGATTGCTGACAATTGACCCAAATTACTATAAAGATATAGTATCCACTACTTCAAATAGACGTCTTTTTTATGAGCTCTAAGGATCAAGGGTTTTCTCAATCATAAATTTAGTATAGGTTATCATCAGTTACATTTCACATATTTCGACATACCTTGCCCAGATTTCTGGTGAAATTATGGTCCTTATGAGTACATGGTAATGTTGTTCGGTTTGATGAATGTGCCTACTATTTTCACGGGTCTGATGAATTGATTTTTTCAACAATATCTAAATTCATTCATGGTAGTCTTTTTGGATGATATTTATTGTATTTTATCTCATGCCATGAAAATGCTAATCATATTGAGATCAGGATGAATACATAGAGGGAGAACCATATTTATGAAAATCTCCCCAAATATCACTTTTGAAGTGGCAAAGTTCAATTACTGGGTAATATCATCTCAGAGTCAAGAGTATATATACTCCCAATGATGTTGACAACTGTAGTTTCCTAAGAGTATCCCAATAATGACATTGATATAAATAGTTTCTTAAGGATAGATGGGTTTTACATACTCTTCATTTAGGATTTCACACTCCTAGAAATGCCTCTTACGGGGACCAATAAAAATGAAGAGTAATTCATATCGATAAAATATTGTGAAGGGCCATTTCATATTTAAAGGGATGTTTGAATCTCATACCAATTCCTATTCATTTCGAGCCAGCAATGAGTTACACGGTTCACTATAACATAGTAGGTATAAGGCTAGGATTGGTATTTATATAGGATGAGTGAGTCATTGTATATGGGAATTGTTTGGTGAGGCCCCACAAGAAGAATAATTTGATCCACTCCCTGGAGCTAGCTTTAGTGGTTCATGCTTTACTCCATTCAAGACATTATTTTCATTGGATCCATTTTTTGGTATTCACTGTTCACAAAAACATGATGTACATCATTACATTGTGTGATCAGAATATTAGGAAAAATATATGGTTTGAATACCTGGAATCCTTCAATTTTGATCTTGACTATACTTCTGGAAAAGGAAATGTAGTAGTCGGTGTTATGAGCTAGAAGACTCAGACAAATGCAGTTCAGGAGTCTAGTGATGAGCGGAAAATCATGTCCTTATTGTAAGAGACGAATGAGGAGGTTATGAAGGATTATCAGAAGATAGTCATCTCAGTCATGGTAGTGACTTATACCCTTTTAGAATGGGAGACAATGAGGAGAACCTCATATCTAAAGGGGATAGTATCTAGGGAGAGTTTATTAGATGCCGATTCATATTCTAGTTGGATCATGGTTGAGTATGGGACTTTTTTTCATACACAGATGTATTTGGGTTCCAACATATATCTAAGAAGAAATGATGTTGTAATTTCATAAATCATCTTGGAATGTTCCTACTATCACCAATATATATCAAGGCATACGTTTATAGTATTGGTATCTAGGTATAAAATGGTAGATAAATGGATTTATCACTCAGAATTCCACCTCTTAGTAGGAGAAGGTAGAAAATCATCAACCAAAACGAATCTTATCATCATTATCTATTCCCAAGTGGAAATGGGATAACATTTCTATGAAATTTTGATATTTTTTCCAAGATCTCATTGAGAAAGGGATACTGTATGGGTCATAATTGATCAATTGCTGAAGGTTTCATAATTTTTTCCTATTTGAGAGACATTCTCGTTAGATGATCTATGGAAGATATATGCGACGAAGATCACACAAATCCACTAATATCTTCCATTCATTGTATCTGATATGGATTATATGATTAAGTCTCATTTATAGAAGGGGTTGTCGAAGGACTTGGGTACATAGGTTCCTATGAGCATGACCAATCACCCTCAAACATATGGACATATAGAGTGCTTGATTCATGTGTTAGAGGACTTGTTGGTAGAATATTTCCATGAATTTGGGGGATATTGGGAGAAAAACATACCCCATGTAGTGTTCATTTAAAATAATTCCTCTAAAGCTACCATTTAGGTGGATACTTACAAAATCTACTATAGTAGGACTTTCTGTTTAACTCTATGATGATTAGAGGTAAGGGAGAAAGCTTTTCATGGAGCTAGAATTTTTTAGGAGACTTCAGAGATAGTCCAGATGATCCAAAAGAAAATGTAGATAGCTCAGTCAAGACAATAGTAATATTTCAAATCACCATCAATGACCTCTAGAGTTGTGGGATGGGGATCATGTTTTCTTGTGAGTTTCTCCTGGGTTAGGCCATCAATGGATTTAGAGGCAGTGTAAGATTTCACCTCGATTCATTACACCATTTTAGGTCTTACAGAGGATCAAAATAGTTTATTATCATATATAAATTCTTAAAATATAACAGTGTATGCATGGAATTTATTATGTGTCTCAACATTGTAGAATTATCCATACCCATAACACGTTTTCCATCATAATGAGGTTAGGTAAGATTTTGATTCTTCCGTCAAGGAGTTTGTAGTGACTATTGAAATTTTGGGTGTGAAGAATCTATATGGCTTCCTAGTTTCTTTAATACATTTTCAATTGAATAACGTATGAGTATATGAAGAGAACTAGGAGTGGAAGACTGATGTTTGAGCCCAATGGAAAATCATGTCAGAAACTAGGCCCAGTCACAATAAAAACCGAAACCTATCCCAGTCTACAGCAAGGCCTAAAGGGAATGACCTACCCCCATGGGATCGACCAAGTTCCTAAGTATCAAATAACATAAGAGGGAACACTTTACCCAAATTCATTGAATAAATCAACTTACTGGATAAATAAACCAAAATGAAAAAATAGACAACCAAACAAAGAATAACAAAATTTTTAGTATGAACATAACAATTTTAAAAAATTCGATGAAGCTACAAAAAAATTGGAAAAAACTATACAAAACCTCAACGAAATAGGAGGATAGACTTCTTCTAGCCACCTCCATGAAGACCCGTAATTGTAATCATGTGAACCCAAATGTCACTACCAAACACCATTCCTTTACTTGGAACAAAGAGACTACACGATCTTCATAAAACCAAGGGAAAATGAAGGGTGTGAGCCTAAGACTAGTAGGATGACACCCAAAATAGTATTCCATGCTATAAACGTTAAAGGATAAATAACCTTAAAGTTTAATAAATGAAAGGAAAAGCATGAAAAATTTAAAGGAAATCAAATTTAATGAAATCCACTCCAATAGAATGAAATATTAATTAATAATCCTCTACTTTCAAATTAACACATATGTCACATCATATGCCAATGGAGGGTCCAAAAAGCCAAAGAGAATTATACATGGGAGGGGTCTTGTAGGTACAAGTATGTAATGGGACCCTATAACCTCACATCTTGTTGAATGTTGGTATAGGAACAATGAAAACCTTTGTTATCATACACGAGCCACTGGTAGGGGACATCCCCGTAACCCTAGTGGTATCTAATCATCATCCATATATTTTGTTTGTGTTGTAATCATAAATCCAGCTAAGTGAAACTGGGCTGAAACCACCTCAAATCACTATCACAATAGTCCTCGTCTGACCACCTAGATACTCAGTCTTCCCTTAGTGATCATTCAAATTCTGAGTTCACAAATGATATCACTTACACATTTTTGAATCTAAAAAATTTACTACACATACAAAAGTAACCATTTGAATACTTGGATACATTATTTAAACCCATAAACATGCTAAAAATCATTTAAAATCATGATACACTCCACCTTAATGATTCAATAAATCATTTAAAATAATTATAAAAAAATTCAAGAATCCCCAATAAGGCTTTACATCCAAAATACACACAAAATATTATATTTAAAGTGACACTCACACCCAAACCCCTTAAAATCATGATTTAATCAAAAAATAATTTTGAAAATCATTTCCTTAATTAATAATACATTTCAATTGTCACAACATGGGATTTCATGAAGAACATGCCAATTTAACATGTAAATTATTTTTAAAATAAATTTTGTATCAAATATTTTAATTTTTTTCACCACATATATAATTTTATAAACCAATTAAAAAAAATTTAAAAAATTTCAAAGATGATAAATAAGGCCTTTGCAGAAAATAAACTTAAATTATTCTCTTTAAAATCCAATGAAAATTAAGAAAATTTTTCAGAAAGCACTCATATCATTTTTTCAATTTAATAAATCACCTACAGAGTTTGATAAAACATTTTTACATTTCAAAAAACATTTCAAGATTGATAATAGGGGTTTACACAAAAAATATTCCCAATTTCGCATATAAAATTCAATTTCAACTCCAAAACATGGAAAATAACTTCAAAGATCACTCAGGCACCCCACATATATTTCAATAAACACGCCAAATTAAATATGAAATAATAATAATTCATCAATTAATGGTTGATCATAGAATCTATTTTCTATGGTGACAAAAACACATAAAATAGGTGCAAATCACCAATCACTCCCTAGCCGCACCCAAAAAACCAACCCCAAACACTAAAAAAAAATATTAAACCTAAATACTCAAAACTAAACCACTAAACTGATACTCTAGCCACTAAAAAAGGAAAACACCACCTAGATGAGGAATAAACTACCAGAAGGGGAAAGCCATCAGATGAGGAGGGAACCTACAAGGTCACAACCAATGAAGAGGAGGCTTGTCAATTGGGTATCTCAACTTAAAAGTCTTCACTGGTAGGGGGATCGTGCGGCTGGAAGGGTGTCACACTAGAAGAAGGAAGGGTGACAAGGGGTTTCACACCAGAGATTATCTAGAAGGGAGGCTAGCTTGGGGTAGTGTGCATAGGTGGGGAGGAGTGATAGTGCAACATGATGTGGTGGATAGGTAGGGGAGAGGGTGCAATGGGAATGGGTTGAGTGGAGGGGTGAGGCACGATGTTGGGGGGATATGCTAACTATAACAAACAAACAAAAATAATAAAAATTAAGACAAACTAATAACAATTATTATTATCACAATTATAATAAAACTAATAATAATATTCTCAATAGTAATAATAATAATTATAATAGTAATATTAATAATAATGTTAATATTATAACACTAATAATAATAACACTATTCCAAATAATATAATAATTTTGTCATTATTATTAATACAATTATTTATATATTATTTGTCCATATTTCTTATATTATTTTATTTAAATTTTAAATTTATTTTAATATTAATTTTATTTCATATTTATTTTCTATATTAGACATATGTTATGGTGACTGGGGTGAAGCCACATGGTTTTGACTGTGCTCTACCCATGCATCAGATGCTATCAACCACAAAACATTCATTTATCAACAAAATCACAAATATTCAAACAGGGATTTAACCCAAACATCAGCAACGGTATATGATCCCAATAAATTTAATAAAATAAAAAATTTAAAAATGTAGGGTGTGACTATTCTCCCAATAATAACGATTTCTGCCCCCAAAAACCCACAACAAGGATTATGACCAACATAGAAATCAATACACCTTCACAATCCCTAGGGATCCATAATGAAAGAAGGCTAGGACACTATCAACAAAGGAAGAGACTCACCAATCAAACTCAGGAGACATAAGAAGGAGTCCACGCTATGTGCCACGTTCCCCTACAAGTGAAAACACCTCCAATTTATCATTTAAAAGAAAAGTGTTTCCCAAAAAGAACAATCCATCCTATTATGTAAAACACCTCCTATATAACTAAATGAGACTCAAACCTCTAGCTTGAAATGGGAAACAATAATCTTATAAAACATGATAAATACATTACATAATTTTAATACAACAAATCCATTGGGTGTGCTCCATTCATAAGTCTACACATATCACCAAGTCGATACCTAGAACATAACCAAATTTCTAACATGGGAAGACCATAATGGAATCCCCACTATAATAACTACAAACACCCAAGAAATAACCCAAGATACTTCTATTGGGAGGCCCGAACAAGCTCCCCACCACAAAGACTAGGCTGAAACCATTTCATTCCTATTGAATTTCAGCAAGTCCCACGGTTGGTCTCCCCACCGAATGGGTCAACTAACTTAGATGAATGGAACATAACAACATGGAAAACCTAGCATGGATAACATAGAAGCTTCCCAAATAACAAATATCTCAGCACAAGGTGCCCGAACCTAGAAACTCCCATCCAAACAGATGACACCACACACTTCATCCACCTTACGGGAATTACAATTCTCAAGTGAGCACAACCAGAACCGAAATCAAAATGGACTTACAAGTTTGTTCATACAAGAATAACCACAAGAAGGGTCACACCCAGAAGGGCACAAGCACTAATGTTCTGGTAAACAAAACAACCCTGCCTTCTTATAATGAAAGAGGAACTCTTTCACCCATGTGGGGAGGTCCCCAAGTCTCTTTTCACTAAACAGGGCTGCTCAGAATGAGACAACCTCCCTAGATGGTCCATATATCTTCATTTCCCATATTAAATACCAATACTATTCTGAGATCCTTTACTCCCCTAGGGGGTTCCTTACTATGTGCTAGATTCACTCTAGAACCCATGGTAGGAGCTGTAATGGTTGATGCATCTTATGCCTCAGAGTTAGGCACTAAAAAACCCTGAACAAAACTCTTCCTATGATGCCACAAGAAACCACACCGTGATTCCAAAAACACCAATAGAACACAACACACCCTAAAACATAATTTTCCTCAACATTTAACTTCACCGTGACAGAGGGTGACAAGATTCCCATGCATTATCCCTCCTGACTTTGAATGTTAAACTTCCAAAGGATGGGCTCATAAAATGTGATTTCACATAAAATACAAAAACATGGAATTCCTCGAATAAAACAAACACATTTGGTAAACCATGGCTCTCAAAAGATCCCACAAGATCCAAATTCTCATTTGGTCAATAATACGACACTACAAAATTCCAAATAACATAACCACTTCAATTTAAGAGGAGTTACAAAGGAAAAGAATTTTAGTCGAGTCCTGAACAATACACGACTATTGAAAATGGATATAACGGCCTATTAAGATTAGATTCTCCAAATTGGTGGCCTAACATGATGATTTTCATAATAGGAAACTTGAGAAATATCCAATGCCCTTTTTATGGACAACATCCAATACCAACAACCTAGACCACATCATATTTTTATGATAGGATTTCCATTCACTGATTTCAAGCATTTTATTCAAAATAATGAGTGTAAAATGTCACCTTTGACAATCCAAATGACTCAAGTAATCCAATACGTCCTTCAACTCCTCCCAAATCCGCTCCTCCAATATGGGAGGATTTGTTTATCTGAAGAAGAAGAGGGGCATACTCAACCCTAAACTCAATACGAATCTTCTAAGATTGATCAACTAGAGGATATTCTAACATTGAATTACACAAGGACAAAGTAAAATATTATAATAACTCTTTATGAGGGGAATAAACTAAACAGTTAGGTAAAAGCCCCAGGACCCTATCAAATAGGTCTGTCGGTCAAAAAATTCCATTAACCAATACCAAACACATGAGGGGAGCCACCACAAAGTATTCCTGAAACAATTTTTTAATGAGAGAACAAACCATTATTTCAATAAAACTTATGAACGATATACAAACTGAAAACATCAGTCACGAAAAGGTGTTTCAAAATCATTATGCCTCAAAAAAACATTCCCCAAATGTAAGTGTAACACACCAGTTCTGGAATCCACCTAGAGGTTCCCCGTACCCTGTTGGTCACATGGCCTCAAGCACATTCCCCAAAATGTCAGAGGCTGACGACTAGTAGTGAGGGCCTTGGGTGTGATAGTGGGGAAACAATGCCATCATTGGTAGAGTAACGCATCATAAATAAAATATAACAATATCAGAAGTAGTAATAATACACTACAACAAGAAACAGTGGTATACTGTTGAAATATAAAACTGGAGGACATATATAAATGATGTATGATACTTATGTCTAGGAAAATAGCTAAACAAGTCACAATGTTGGAATTCATTACTAAACCAAAGTACAAAGAAGAAAAATAACTCCAGCAGCATCGAAAGCATCAACTTTGTCCAATGCTCTCCAGCTCCACATCAATCAAGTACCAAATGTAGAAGGGAGCTTTCCCTTATCGTTACCTGCAACAATATATTCTATTTGGGACAAAAAGCATGACCCAAACAGGGTGTGAGATAAATCCCAGTAGGAAACCACCCAAAAATCTATGACTAATATTTAGTGAATTTATATATGGTAGTTAATAAGAAAAAAATCTGTAAACAAAGAATTGCTCAAAAGTAAACAATCCTATAGTTTCCATTACATAATTTTCATTTAATAATTTAATCAACCAAACACAAAACAAGAAACCCTATAGGAATGTTCCCACAACCAATCCCCTCTGATTCATCCAATAGTATAATGTAACCCTCTAGGTAGTTCTCACATCCCAACCCCTTTGGTTCAATTTACAAGAAGGATATAATGAAATCTCTCTGAGGAAGCTCTCACTGTCAATTCCCCTTATAGTATTGTTTAAATAACGACTCTATGAGAAAGCACCCACAGTCAGTTCCCCCAACATCCTTTTAACGGTAAATTAAAGGCACTATGAGGAAGTACTAAACATCGATTCCTCATGTGGTCTCATAACATATACATATACACTCTGAGGGAGAACTCAACATCTATCCCCCTATGGTCTCACAGTGTGATAAATATTATAGACACTCTGGGAAATCCCTCAATGTCAATTTACCTTATGGTATCATTGAACAGGGTTCCCACAACCCCATGTAAAGTAATCGAACAAAAATGATAATTTGCAGTCAAATTAAACCTCAATGTAATGCTTGGTTAAATATCTAAAAGGCATGACACATCATATCAGATAAATAATCACTCCATCCTAACAACACTATGAATTGAAAACAAACAGCCTAACTAGAAAAACTAAACCAAATTGTCAAAAAAACAAGCATGGGAAAACACATCCCAAGAATGGAAATTATCCCTATTCACAATTAGAAGCTTCTATTCAAAAAAAAAGGAATAGCAGGCATTAACAGGATTAATATCCCTAAACACACAATCCCCCAACTGAGGGAATTGGGAACTTTTTCACATATAACTCAAATAAAAACCACATAAAGGAATAAAACACCTACCTCAGCGTATTACGATTGATATACGCAAAAATAAGGCCTTGAATAGCACTAGAATGTTGTAGATCTACAAAAACACTAAAAGAGTTCAACCGGGGATATATCACAAAAGAAGAGAAATCAGGAAATGAGGCTCTAGAAAAATGAAGAGCTTATTTTGGAGATTCCAATGCAATCCATGACGGTCAATTCAGATAATTAAGGGTGTGTCGGGGGCTTGGAGAAGAATCACCGAATATGGAACTCTTGGACATGACATGTCAAAAAGATGGGAATTCTATCGATTATATGCGACCTCGGCCCATTTAACAAAATAAAAAGAAATAAAATAGTGTGTTATTATCATTTTCATGACGTGTACATGACTTAACTGACCTCCAGTTTAGGTTTTCTCTGGGTCACCCCACATGGCCATGTTCTCTTCCATTACATGGCCAACACACGGGTACTCGTGGAAACCATGTACATTGTGTGTACTTATAGGTACACAACATGTACTCTTGAAATATACAGGATCTCCCATTTCATAAAAAACAATCAGAAAAGAAATAAATATCTGAAAATAAGATCCCAGTTCTTACAAACTTCCACCCTTAATGAAATTCTTCCGTGAATTTTCTCTAAGAAGGTTGTGTAGAAGAAGAATCCTCAAATAGCTATGGCCACTATGATCGTACATCGGACTCCCTCCCTCAAGTCTCATCATTTACCCACCAATACCGCCATAGCACTTTTACTAGAGGGACATAACAACCATAGAGAAAATTTTCAGTGCGATCAATAATTCAGATAGGATACTTCTCAAACAATGCATCCACCTTTAACTCAACCACCTCTAGATGAAGGACATTAGATGGGTCTGCGAAGTAATGCCACAACTAAGAAACGTGGAAAATGTCATGCATATCCTGGTACCTCTGAGGTAACTACAACCGATAGGCAACCATCCTGCCACAGTCCAAAACCTCAGACGATCCTATATATCATAGAGAATGCTTAACCTATCTCCAAATACTCTTGTATCCCAACCTCAGTGTGACATGCAGGAAAACCTGATCTCCAACCTCGAACACCAAAGGTTGTCTCTTTCAATCAGCATAAGACTATATAAATGACTGTGTAATATCCATACTCTTCTGAATCAAATAAATCTTCTCTGTGGTCTCTTGAACAAGATGAGGTCCCAACATAGCTGCCTCTCCTACCCCCATCCAACATAGGGTTTATTGGCATGGCCTACCATTCAAATCCTCATAAGGTTCCATCTGAATATTTTCATTAAATATATTATTTTGTGAAAAATCCACAAGAGGTATGTGCTTCTACCATGATCCTCCAAAATCATGGATGCATTCTCAAAGCATGTCCTCTAGCACCTGAATCGTACGCTCAGACTGGCCATATGTCTCGGGGTGGTACGCTCTACTCAGAAGTACCTATATACCCAAAGACTTCATTAGTACCTGCCAGACCCGAGAAGTAAAACGGTGTGTCCCTGTATGAAACAATGTAATGAGGAATCCCATGTAAACATACAATCTCCCAGATGTACATCCATCCCAACTCATCAACACTAAAGAAATCCGTGATCAGCAAGAAGTGAGAAACCTTCGTGAGTCTGTCAATGACAACACAAAATGCATTATTACCTCATGGAAACCTTGGTAACCTTGTCACAATGTCCATTGCGATATCATTCCACTTCCACTCGAAAATGGGTAACTACTGAAAAATCCCTTCTGGTTACTGATGCTCCGCCTTCACCTGCTGACATGTGGAACACCTCATGACAAGCCCAGCAACATATCTCTTCATAACCAGCCACTAATACTGATAATGTAGATCTTCATACATCTTGGAGACACCAGGATGAACTGCCCAAACTAAGGATTGAAAGTCCCACATCAGCTCCTCGAGTATGTCTATCGACACCCACATGCACCAAATAAAAACAAAAGATCTCATCATTTCCTATGGTCCATCTAGGAATAGGGTCATCCCATGACACACCCTCCCGTAGGACTAGGCCTTCAGAATATAACAGTTTTCTCATTAAAAATCGATCATGAAGAGTATAGGTAACAGCCACCAAAGAGAGAAACATCTTCCCCTGTCTGTCATGGACCTCTAAATGCATCTTAGAGAATATACCACAAGCTTCCACGCATTACTGGCCTCCTCAACTTCCTATATCTGAGTCCTAGACACAAAGCATCAGCCAATATGTTTCATTTTTTGGGTTTATAGTCATGCTCAAATTCAATGGAATGAAGGTAATAAACCCACCTTCGATGTCTAAAATTCAGATTGTGCTGAGTGATGATGTACTTGATAATTTTAAAATCGGTGAAACCCACAAAATTCTCTCCCAATAGATAATTTATCCAATAGAGTAATACATGAACAAATATGGCCAACTCGAGATCGTGTGTCAGGTAATTCCTCTCATGTGGACTCAAATGCCGAGACCCGTATGCAACGACTCCTTCCGCCTGCATAAGCATTTATGCCAACCCGATACTTGATGCATCATAGTATAGAGTATATCTCTTTCCTAGATCTAGAAATACTAGTATCAATGCGGATGTGAAACTCACTTTTAGCTACTGAAAGGATGACTCACAACAATATGTCCACAAAAACATCGCACCCTTCTTAGTTTGGCCCATCCGTAGCCCTACTATGCGTGAAAGTCCTGTATGATGAAATTATAGAATGAAACTAGACCTAGAAAACTTTTTACTTCAAAGACATTCTTCATATTCTCCCATGAAACTATTGCTCTCACATTCTATGGTTCTACTGACACACCTGTCTCTAAGATAACATGACCCAAGAAGTGAATTTGGTCCGTCCAAAAGTGTAATTTTGAGATCTTAGAATATAACTGATTCTCTCTCTGTGTACTAAAAATGATCTCAAGATGTGTAGAATGGTCATGTCGAGTGTGAGAGTACTCCAAGATAACGTCCACGAAGACCACAAAGAAAGAATCCATGTACAAATGGAACAATCAGTTAATCAAATCCATTACAACTACAGGCGTTTTTGTGAGACCGAATGACATAACCATATACTTGTATAGACCTTACCTACTCCGAAAGGCTGTAAGAGGTATATCAGATGGTCTAACGTGAAAATGATGATAATCAGATCTCATGTAAATCATCAAGAACACCCAAGATCTTTGGAGCTGGTCAAAGAGATCATCAATCCTCGGTAAAGGATATCTATTCCTGACTGTCAACTGGTTCAACATATGATAATCAACAGAAATTCTGTGGTTACCTTCCACCTTCTCCACAAATAGGACAGGAGAATCCCAAAGAGAAGTACTACGTCGGATAAAACCCTTTTCCTATAACTCCTTTAACTACTTCTTGAGCTCCCGTAACTCTAGTGTACCCATCATATAAGGAGGAATGGACACTGGTGCTGCTCCTAGAACGAGGTCAATAGAAAAGTCTACCTATCACTCTAGAGGAAAACATGAAAAGTACTCAAGAAATACATATCTAAAATGAACTAACTCTAGATGAATTTCCAAATACAAAGTCCACTAGTCATCTAGATAAAGATGATCAATCTGAGCGGTAACTCCTCCCAATCCATGATGCTCGGGTACTACTCTACTCTCTGGGACATCCCATTTTCCATTATGATTAAACGATCCGCCCTCTAGTGATGTGAAACTCACCCTACGATGATAGTAGTCTACAACAACCTCGAAAGGAACTAACGATTCCATTTCGAGAATGACATCATACAATATCATCTATAAGACATTTAGGTCCCACAATAAGTGACACCGACCATCCTCTAGAAAGAACTCCATGCACTATTGTACACTAGATTTTCTTATCCCCAATGAATTGTCCAGCATCAAAACATCCACATAATAAAATATATAGAGCCTATGTCTCTCCATAATAGCATCATATATGAATCTATGGGAATATCCTGCATTGAAGAGTGAAGAAGATAAAACTGATGAAACATGAATTGTACCTCTAACTATAGAGGGTCCAGGATCCTACTCATGATGGGTCTGTTCCACTATAAATGTCTGAACTATACCACGACCCTGTGACCCGACCTGACAACCCTGAGCTGATCCAACCTATAGTTGCTGAAATCCTACAAACTAGATACCACGGTCATGACCTCCACCTCATCCTAAATGGATGGAAGAACACCAGTTCATAGACTGATGAAAAACTAGCAGTGCTTCTCCTTAATGCAGAGTGATAGGGGAACTTCGATCACCATTTCATGGTGAGAAAAACTGACAGAAGCGCTAAAGATGGCCCATCTTAACACAATATTGTAACATGACTAGTTTTCTTGGGCAATGTGGCCTCATATGCCCAACCTTCCTTCAATGGTAGCATTCCACCAAGCTACATAAAGATGTATCTCCCCTACTCGGGTCTCCATGTGTAGACTCTCGGTGGTGCTTCCTACAATATATCAGAAAAGAACTCACTCTAGTTTTTGAACCACCCTATCCCACATCTCTATAATCCCTTGGGCTGTGCTCCATGATCAGCGCCTGATTGACTATGGAAGATAATGTTTTCAACCTGATGATTTTCACCTGAAATTGAACGTCTTTCCTGATACCATCCTCAAACTTTTGTCGCTAGGAATAACTCACCTCCCCTATAAAGTGTGTAATGTGTTGTAGCTCTGTGAAGGGAGAATAATACTCCATAACTGAAAGAGTACCCTCCTCTAGACTCATTAACTCTCAAGCTCGATTGGCCCTCAAAGTATCCTGGTATAAGTAATCGAATAAGGTATGCTGAAACAGCTCCCAAGTCATAACCTGTTGGCATCCCATCTATGAGATCAAATCACACCATCTCTTGCTGTAATCCCGATGAATATATGTATTGAGAATTACCCTCCTCTCCAGAGGCGTCTCCTGATGATCGAAGGTCATAAGCATGGATTCTAGCCATGACTCTGCATAATTGGGTCCTCCATCCCCAAATAAAGTGGGAGGATGCTATTGCTGAAAGACCTACATCAATTCTTCCATTGATGGGGTATGATGCGGTGCACCATTAAAGATCTTCAGGAACCTCATAAATCCCTTTCAGAACAATGTGTAGCACCTATGTCCGGAATGATGGCTTGTGTGAAGACATGCACTATAGGAGGATCTGCTGGTTGTCCTTGATCATCCATGTTCAGTGTCTCATCACTACCTTGTATCTGGTATACAACCAAAGGACTTCCTGGTGGCATGAATTTTCAAGGTCAATCACACACCTTATGACCAATATTATCATGGACTGAAACTTATAAGTGCAAGAATGGAACAAGAATTGGAATGAATTCGAGTTTTTTAAAACATGGTTACATGGCATGTATAACCCTTACACGAAGTGTTCCTTTATGCCTTCCCATGGGAATGTACTTCTGCTTAAACTTTTCATGTAACACCCCATATACATGGCATGTTTCTCTAATGACATGATGTGTACTTGATTCATTTCCCCTACCTGAGTTCTTCTACATGACTAACCCATACAGTTCTCCTTGGACAAGACAACACAATGTGTTTGTGCTAGACATAATATGTACCACTTAGGATTCAACTTCCTATGTTGTTATTTACTTGGGAAGACACACAACTGACTATACATGGTGTGTTTATGCCATAAATAGTGTGTACTAGAAGGATTTCCACTACCCCATGTTTTTGTTACATGGTTGTATACAAGGGTTATACTACGTGGGGTATTCAAGTTTGACACGACGTGTATAACCTATATTTTATCCATCTGTGTCATTAGTCACATGGGAGGTCACATGGTCTACACAACACAGTGCATACATCTGGTACATGGTGCATCCCACCAATGATTTAACCACCACGTGTCTCTGCCCACAAAACTAGTGACGCGGTTAGAGACTAAACACCGTGTACAAATAGTACATGATATGTGCTTAAAGAAAACATGTTCCTTCTCGAACCGAAGGATACATGTTGTAAATTTATATTTACACATCGTGAACTCATGGGGTTTTCTAGACAGTAATCCTAATAAACTGCTCTGGAACCCAGAAAAACAGTAAAACAGACAATAAGTGCCAATTTTTTATCTGTTTGGGCCCATACACCCCGTGAGTCAAATATTGGAATCTTATTCAAGTCATTTACAAGCATAACAAAGCAATGATCCAGAAAATTTGGATCCATGATGGCCCATAACACCTCATGAACCTTCTTTTTTCGATAATTCAACATACCCTTACAAAATTCAATATCCTGTCAAAAATTAGGTATTGTATCAAGGAATCTATCACAACAATATGCGTATCTAGCACAATATCTATCTCAACAACATGAAATCTCTAATTCACCCTAAATGGAATGACAAAATGCATGACATGTGGTTTGTAAGAAGTGCCTATATGATGCATGAGATGGAATACCCTAATCTCATCAGGTTGTAATAGAAATATTACCTCAATAATATCAAAAATTATAGCACAACACATGTGAATCACCCAATGGTGAAATCAAATCAAATGTAATAATTGGAAAACCCAAAAATAGAAATATACAAGGTAAAGAGGATTTTCCTTGGACCCGAGTTAGCTACTCCCAGTCACAGCTTATTACCCAATACCTATTCCTTCCTATCCATAGATATATGCTCCAAATAGAAAATCAAGAAAAAAATAATTACACTGATAATAATTTGTAATTTCCCGATTCCTGAAGCTGTCCAAGGGTTCCCCATACCTCATTGGTCAAATGGACTCAAGTGCATTTCCCGAAACGTTAGAGGCATATGACTAGCAGCAATAGCCTTGGGTGTGATAGTGAGGAATCTCTGCCTTCACCTGCAGAGTAACACAGTGGAAATAAATAGATAACATTAGGGTATGTAGTAATAATACCATACAATAATAAATAGTGGAAGACGGAAGAAATAAACAACTGGAGAACATATAAAAATGATACATGATACGCATATCTTGGAAAATAACCATACAAGTAACAATACAGGAATACATTACTAAACCTAAGTACAAAGAGGAAAAATAACTCCAACAACATCGCAAGCCTCACCTTGGTACCAGGCTCTCTAGCTCCACAAAAATCAAGTACCTGATGTAGAAGGGTGATTTCCCTTATCTATACCTACAACAATATAATTTGTTTGGTCCCAAAAACATGACCCAAACAGGGTGTGAGACAAATCCCAGTATGCAACCACCCAAACATCTATTCTTAATAGAATTTGAATATCTATATGGCAGGGAATAAGAAAAAAGAATTAGTAAACAATGATGTACTCAAAAGTAAATAATTCTATAGTTTCAATTACATCATTTGAATTTAATAATTTAATCAACATAACACAAAACAAGAAACCCTCATGGAATGTTCACATAGCCTATCCCCTCTAGTTCAACCATCAATCTCAATTAACCCACTGGGTATTTCTCACGGCCTAACTCATCTGGTTCAATTTACAATAACGATATAACGAAGACTCTCTGGGGAAGCAGTCACTATCAATTCCCCTTATAGTCTTGTGTAATCGAAGAATCTCTAAGGAAGCACTCACCGTTAATTCCCCATATAGACTTTTAATGGTAAACTACAGACACTTTGAGGAAGCACTCAACGACAATTCCTCATGTGGTCTCGTAACGTATATATAGATGCTCTGAGAGAGCACAAAATTTCAATCGCCGCTTTGGTCTCACAACATGAGAAATATTACAGACACACTAGGTAATCCGTCAACATCAATTTTTCTTATGGTCTCACTATACCAGGTTACCACAACCCCGTGTAAATAAATCGTACTGAAAAGATAATAAGAATCCAATGTAAACATCAAATTACTACTTGGCTAAATAGATACAGGGCACGGAACAACATATCAGATAAATAATTACTCCATCCTAATAACAATAGGAATGGAAAACAAATAGCCTAACTGGAAATGCTAGATCAAATAGTCACAAAAACAAAAGCTTGGGAAAATACATCCATATCATGGAAATTATCCCTCTTCACAATAAAACAACTTCTATTCAAAAATAAAAGGCATAGCAGGCATTAACTGGGTTAAAATCCATAAAAACACAATACCCCAAACAAGGGTATTGTGCAATTTTTCACATATAACTCAAAGAATAACTACAAAAAGTTAAAAACTACATACCTCAGTATATTAAGATCAATATATGTGAACCGCATTCCTTGAATCTCCCTAGAATGCCGTAGATATTCATAAATGATAATAACATTCAACCTAGGATATCTCATGAAAGAGAAAAAATCAGGAAGTGAAGTTCTAGAAAAAGTAAGAGCTTACCATGGAGATTCCAAAATAATCGACAATGGTCGATTTGGAGAACGGATGGAAAGTCGAGGGCTCAATGAAGAATCGTCGGCTATAGACACTCCTGGATGGGACAAGTCGAGAATAAGGGTGTTCTATCAATTATACGCAACCTCGTTCCATTTAATAAAATTAGAAGAAAGTACATGGCATGTTCTTTAAACGTACACATGGTGTACATTCCTTAACTGGCTCTAGGTCACCCCACAGAGCCCTGTGCTCTGCTGTTACATGGAAAACACATGGCTACCTGCAACAACTAGGTACACGGTGTGTAATTATGAAATTTCCCAAGACTCATCTTTTTCTCAAAACCAACCGAAAAAAGATATATCTGAAAATAAGATCCAGGTTCATATAGTAATAAAGTCACACCCCAAAACCTCGATTATCAAAACACCAAATTTATCTAAAAGAAATCATTTGGGAAAATATACAATGTTGGTGGGTTTCACATTCACCAATGGTACCCCTAGGCCTCTCACATGCATGTTTCTATGCCACATCAAGAAATTATCCACTTCCTGCACATATCCTATGGATGTGGTCACTTACGAGTGTACCAAAGGTCAAGAAAATAACTTTTTCACTTTCCAAAAAAATGATTCAACCCACATCCTTATCTTTCCCAAAATCGTTTGTCACAAAATCATAACCAATTTTGAATCATAGAAAACATTTTAAAAAATACCCATCCTTCAAATAAAAATTCAATTTAGAATCTTACACATATATTTTTCAATCATTTCATTCCATTAAAAACTCATTTCAATAGTTTAGAAAATCTCCTTTAATGTTTATTTTTCCAAAACCCGCATTACCATAATCTGTATTTTATAAAATATTAATTTTAATTACCAAAATATAACACCATATAACCAAAAACATCCCATGACGGTCCACATTTATTAATATTTTTTCCAAAAAAAAATTCTAATCCATTTTCCACCCCTTTTAACATCAAAACATCTCCATTTTAAAGTCCTGATTTCATAAATTTTCAAACAAAGGATTTCAATTTTATTTTCAGTACCCATGAAGATGCAAGACAATGAAATGTGAAATTAGTTATTGTGGGTGGCTTGGACATATGGATGGAGTGTATCTTCCAAGTGCACCACTATTACAGAGAGTGTACATAGACAATTTCTCTGACTCCACAATATTTTTCCAGCCTAGTGAGCTCACTGAGACTAATGACCGAACTCTGTTTTCATTTCACAGGCAACAAACCGTAAGAACCAAATGACTCCGATGAAACTCAAATTCCCTTGACGACTTGAGTCCCATCATGAGGTGTGTGGGCCATGGACCCAAAGAGTATTCATAGTGTAATGTTTTCTTAATCCTAGCATTGGTCTACCAAACTCTTCCCCAATGAAAATCCCTTGAAACAGAATGACCTCTTATGATACAATTTTTTTCAAAAACCAGGCTGGGTCTCCATCCAAACCAGTGCCCAAACCGGTCTACAGAAAGTCCGTATGGGAATTACCAATTCCCACAGTCTGACACAAGTTCCCAAGTATCAAATAATAAAAGAGGGAATGATTTACCGAATGTCATAGGAAATAATCAAAAATGAAAAAATATACAACAAAACAAACTATAACCAATTTTTTAGTATTAACTTTATGATTTTAAACAAGACTAAAAAGCTAGAAAAAAGGGGAAACAAGAAAGCTATCCCAAACCTCCCTGTAGTAATAGGATTATCTTTCATACATCACCGCCCCGAAGACCCACAAAGGAAACCATAGGAACCCAAAATGATACTACAGAACACCTTTCCTGCACCTAGAACAAACATAAAACAATAACTATATACACCCAACTGTGTATATAGGTTGTGAGCATAAGCCCAGTTGGATTCCACCCAAAATAGGATTCCATGCAATAAACAATAAAATAAAAATAATTTTCTAGTATATTAAATGAAAGGAAATGATTGAACACTTTAATGGAATGAAAATTTAATGAAAAAACATCAAATGAATGTAAATTTAATTAAAAAACACTTTTCGTTTTATGTAACCCAAATTTCACATAGCATGCTAATGGTTATGACAAAAAGATATATATCACTATACACGGGAGGGGACCTATAGGTACTATCACATAATGAGACCCTAGAACCTCACTTCTCAAAGAAAGGTTATTTAGGAACCATGATAACATGTGTTCTCATGAATGAGCTACAACTAGGGGACATCCTCACAACCCTTGTGGTCTCTAATCATCATTCATATATTTATTTAGTGTTGTAGTGGCTAACCCCACAAAGAGAAATCCGGATAAATCCACCTCGAATCACTTTCACACTAGTACCGATCCACCAACCTAGTTATGAGGGCTTCTCTTAGTTCTCATTCATGTTATATGTTTGAAAAATATATTATTTACACATTTTTCAATCCAAACAATGTAATACATATATCAAAGTCACCATTTTCCTACCATAATACTCTATTTAAAACAAAAATCATGCCAACAACCTTTTCAATTGATGATATTCACCACTTTAATGAATCAATAAATCATTTAAAAAAATTATATAAAAAACATTTTAGGAAACACCTATAAGGATTTAAACCCAAAATCCACTCTATAACCCAAACACACACCAAAAAATCTTCCATTTTCAAATCAATTTCACATAAATTTTTTTCAAAAAATAAATTCCCACCACTTAAATAAGTTAATAAACCAATTAATTTTTTTAAAACATTTAAATTATTTTCAATAGGGCCTTACTACAAAATAAACTGAAATTAATATTTTTTAAAATCAAAATCACAGTAGAACACCTTCCAAACACAACTCGTATTATTTTTACAATTTAATAAATAACCTACACAGTTTGATAAATCATTTACATAATTCAAAAAATATTTCAAGAAAAAAAATAGGGGTTTACACAAGAAATATACCCAATTTTTCATGTACCCATTTTTTTTAAATTCAAATGCATGGAAAATATAATCAAATAACACTCACTCACACAACATATATTTCAAAAAACATACCAAATTAAACAAGCATGCCTAAAAATTCATCAATTAACAGTCAAGCATGGAATCTCTTACCATTGGAGTTAAAAAAAACCCTTAAACATGGTGTGAATAACCAATAACACTATAGGTAAACCCAATGCAACCAATATTGTTCCCTAAACACAATGATTAAACTAAAATACTTATAACTGAACCCCTAAAATGAAACCCTAGCTGGTGACAATGGAATCCCCAAACAAGAGGAGGAAGAAACTACAAGATGGGGAAAATGCCAGAGGATGGTGGTGATGGCGAGGTCGCATCCTCCAGAGAGGTGGCTGGCCGAATGGGTTGTGCACCAGAATAGGCTTCATCCATAAGGGGATCGTTCCAACAACCGTGGGTCATGCTGTCAGAAGGAAGGATGGTAGGGTGTTTCGGGATAGAGCTTCACAAGAAGGGATGCCATCCAAGGGCGATGTGCGTAGGTGGTTAGGGGAGATAGGAAAACACAATAAGATAGAGAGGTAGGGAGAGAGGGTGTGACGGGAAAGGGGTGTGGGGTGGGTGATCTATGATATTGGGGGGTGAGAGCAACCCTATCAAAATAATAATAATAATTAAAGTAATGAAAAAAAATAATTTTTATTATAATAGTTATAATACAATTAATAATAATATTCTTAATAATAACATCAATAATAATATGATGAATAATATTAATCATAATGTTAATATTATAACACTAATAATAATTATAATAATAATGATCCCAATAATATTATCATTATTATCATTATAATTAATACAATTCCTTAAATTTAATTTTACCCTTTTTCTTAATTTTTTATTTCCAATTTTAACATTATTTTACTATTCATTTAATTTATAATATATTTAAAATACCGATCATGATGGACGGTGTCCGATGTGAAGCCGCATGGTTTCGACCATGCTCTACCAGTGCGTCAAACACTATCCAACCCAAAACATTCATTTATTAGAACAAACACATAAAATCAAAATTGGCTTCAACCCAATACTTAAAAAGTGTATCTGAGGCCAAATAAAATTAATAATTTAAATTATTTGAAAAAGTTGTGTGTGAAATATTTTTCCTTAGATGAGACATCTTTGTCCTATAAAGGCCAACTTCGGGATGAGTTTCCTTGAGGTTGCAAGGTTGTAATGAAATGATTTTTATCTATGGTATAAATAATTATTTTTGTGGTTTTAATTATTAAGTTCTTACTAGTGAGGGTTACATACAACCACAAGAAGGTTTGAGGAGAATACAGGGATTTTTCGGAAGTTAATGTTCCAGAAATTGTAGTGGTAGACTGAGCCACATGTTTAGTGCATGGTTAGTGTTATCCATGAGGCACAACTATGTGAGGAATCCAATGAACAAAAGAGCCCAAACATTTTATATGAAACCATTCAAGATAATGTTAAATCCTATTCTATGTTTTATAATTTTTGTACAGAATATTTTTTAATGGATTATGCATTATTAGGAAAATTGTGCACCTATCCTGTGCGTGTGGGGTTTATCAACAGTGGTAGGGATAAATTTTTCTAACAGTGTATCCAAACAATGAACCCTATATTATGGGGTATTTTATTATTTTAACAATAAATTATTTTTTAAACTCACCACTCTATCTCCATTCTTCTCTAGAACATTTGTACATCATTTTTCTACTCCATGAGTTCTCCTCAAATATGGAATTTTTTAACTCCCAAGTCTGGTCTCCATTTTCATTACTACTAGTCAGGTTGGATTCACAATGATATGATGTTTAATCCTATTTCATAATATAATAGATTATCTTCCAAACACATTCACTATATCAATGTGCGATCATATTCTATATTTTATGGGCATTAGAATATTCTTTTGTTTTCTTCAGTTATAATTCAAACCTAATGCAGTTAGATTAAGAGTCATACATGGGCCTAAATAAGAAGGTCTAGTAATTATAAATAATGGTATTGGTTTTTTTGTAACTTCATTTTTGTATGGAATGCGATAAATTTACAAGAAATCCAATAAATGTTTTTTCCTTTAAATTTAATTGAACCATGTTAGAATATGATTATAGAGTCTTATCGAATTATTATAGTTTTCCTAACCTTTAGATTCCACCCCTTTGGTCATGTTAGTTTATTTCCCCTCATTGAGTTAATTTTTTATCTTGATGAAACCATTATCTATGTGGCCTTCCCTGATTATTATATAGAATTTCATTATATGTTAAATTAAATGGGTTGATTTAATAAAATTGAAGTGCGTGGAATACTCATAACCCCTGTTTCATTTTAATAAATGTAAATTATATGAATTGTTCACCAAAGGATAAATAATTTTAAATGATTATATAATTTTATAGGCAAACCCTCATTGTAATAATAATAATAATAATAATTCCATGGTTATTTGATATTGATCAATGATTAAGGGACTTACTGAGCATGAAAATTACATGTTCCATTAAGTTGGGTGTTTGGAATAACATTCCATATTGTTTACCTATACATAGGTGATGGGCATTATCACTACAAGAAACTGACTATATAGCGGTGGGTTTTTTATATATAGGCAGTTTAAATCACTATTATATGGTTTTTGCAATAGTTTTAAAAAATCGACGCAAAAATTGTTGTCTGAAATCAAAATGTGGCGATATGTTCTATTCAGCAGTAGTTTCTGAAACGTGTCATAGAAGACATATTTTTTAGTGGTTTTATATGTTTTAGCAGTAGTTTTCACTTAAAAAATAACTGGGATCTAGCATCTATTTTCATCTTCTACTAAAGCCTGGCATTTTTTACTAAAAAAACCTCCAACAATGTGGATAAAACCATTACTAAGTTAATTTTTTCATATTTAGTAGTGTTTTTAACCATGTCCTCTAAAAAATATCATAATATAGTGGTTGTTTAAACCGTCATAAAAAATATCTCTAGAGACTGTTTAAACCACTGCTATATAATGAATGAAAAAAAATAAGCTACATGTTCTGTAGCCCCAGAACCTACAGCCAGAACAAAAAACAGTGGCCTGGAAAATTTTACTACATCATCAAATATATCATCAATATAAAAATAAAACAACATGTTAAAACTAAAGAATCAATGTATGTTGATTCACACTAAAACATAAATAATCAACACATTAAAAATGGTAAACAAAACATTGAAAGATATAACACTTTTCTAAATACATCGAAGGAATCATACAAAACACAAAACATTAGAAGAATCAAACTATATGTAAAAGAGAGAAAATAATATAAATATCATATATGATAATATAGAAAATTCATTCCCCAAAGCCAGTTGAAACACAATATATAGACACATGGATATTCAAAACATACACAGGGAACCCATTGTCCTGGTCCTATCTAAAATATAAGAAAAAGGAAAAAGGATACCCACATTAGACGTGCTGGTTCATGAAAAAACTATCCACAGATCGTTTCCCAATGATAAACTCCTCTAATCACCCACTCCATCTCCATCTCTACTAACTACAACAGGAACTTGTAGGACAATTATTTTGAAAATTAATCAATATTTTATATTCATTTTTAAACATAAACTAAATAATAGTTTTTGAACTACATGATTATGATGTTGTGTGATTTACCTCTTGACCAACAGTCATCACTTGTAATCCCAGTTTGTCTGCCAATGACCTCAGATGGTAATATTCCCATACACATCCCTGTACTTGACCAGGATTCCCCTTCCCAAGGACTTTACCAATTGGGTCATCATGGAAGAATGAGTAGGACAATGTGGGATTTCCATCGCATAACTCTTTAATTTTTACCTACAAATCTGTATTAGTCATATTAGAATTAGTATATATTAACAAATTGACAACAAATAATAAGTTATTATAATGAAAAATGAATTCACACCACAACTTATTTTTAAATATTATTAACAAAACTCCCATAATATTTTTTATAAACATTCAACCAATCTTATGTATAGGATGTTTGATGGCCTAAACTCAGTGACTGCATTAAAAAAAAGTTAAAAACCATTTAATATATTAAATATATGACATTTTATAATAAATATCTAAACAGCTTAGAATATTAACATAGTTGATCAGATTCTAGAAAAAATCTTTGACTCTACAGTGTGAGTATAATTCTTTCTCACATTACTATCTTTTAATCGAAAATAATTTAGTTTAGAACATATATTTTTATAAATTCATGAGACAAAATAATATAAATGATAACATATGAAAATTACTAACAAAAAAATACATAACAATGATAATGAATGACTGAACAAATAACAAAAGTGGTTAATAAATAAATGGATAACTACACATACCATCATTTTATACTTCAATCATGTTAGTTTCCTTCTCCGTCACTACTTCATCTACTTCATCCACTCATTCAAGACTAAAATTTCCAATATCATGAAGGAAAAATACGTCTGCTTATTTCTATTGATGGGATTCAATGTCAGAGGCCAAATCTTCCACTTCATCATCTATATCATACAATTCTATTAGTTTAAAATGACAAAATACACTTCACGATTCATTGAAGATATCTTTGCCATAACATACAATTTTTTCTTGTGATGATAAGATATATGGATAATTTAGTTCATGGTCACTAACATCCATCAACTGATAGAATTACAGAGAAGTAAATTTCTAGGAATCACTTTTAACACACTTGATAATATCCATACAATTTAATTTTAATAAAACAACTAAAAAATATATATGGTAGTTCAATTAGATAATATTAGTCAATTTTCCATAATATTTAACTTTAGGAAATGTAAATATTCAACTATTATCTGTTTCTAGACCCTCTTCCTGATCAACTGTACGGAATCTAAATCCAATCACATTGTAATTATTTAGCATTCTAGATTGTTTTAGAGGACCGCGAGCAAGAAACAACAAATCTTCTGAAAACTATACTCGAGTATCAGTATTCATGATCTAAAAAAAATTATATACATTATTAGATTTACGAAATTTATTTAACAACCTTATATATGTATTGATTGAAATATTTATGAACTTACCCATTGCGCAGACCATTCTACAATATCCTTATTAAAATATTTTTTTATATATTTCTCATTTAGTGTTCATCCTTTCATTAATATATTTGTTTTTATCCTTAACTCTTCAATAAAGGGATATGAAATATCACTATTCAGTTGCACATATCTATATACATAAAATAATTCTATTTTGGTTAGTGAAACATTTGAGCTCCACCCAAATGATCGGCCAATAGTTGGAATGATTTTTTATTTCCCTTATATTTTGGATTGAGTCGATGTGTCATCAACACAAACAAATCAATTTAATATTGTCTTAATATCATCAAAGTATCTAGAAAATTTTTTATGACACTCCCCTACCAAATATATTGCAGAAATATAGCCATGAGGTTGCGATTTATTTTTCATTTATGATTTCAAATGATTAGGATATCATTGAAATAAAATAAAAATAATAATTATTATTTATTTAATTAAGTGACAAGAATTGTTTACTGAAATGAATAAAATATAACTAAAGTACCTATAAATTAGATACATCAATCAATAATGAACGAGGCCTCATAAGTTAGCTTTCTCAACCAAATGCACAGTTAACTACATTATTTGAGTAAAACATTATGGAGGAAAGGTCATCTCCGTTGCACAAATTGTCAATACAAATATCTTTTGGATGTTTGAAATTTTAAATGGATGTAGAGATCTCTCCCATAGTTTCCTAATAAATTTATATAATTGGATTACATCAGTAGTAACCTTTCTGGGTAATAATTTATGCAATGCCAATGAAAGTAATTGTTGTAACAAAATATGTTAATCGTGGATTTTCAATCCATGTAACCCATGATTCATTAAGTAAACACAACTTAATATGTTACTTGAATACCCATTAGATACCTTCACATGTTTTAAAATTTAATTTAATGAATATTTATCCCTATTTTCATTGCAAAAATTATCAGAGTAAACTTTCCATAATCAACTGTCCATAGATCACGCTTTATGTTCACTTCTTTTAAGTCTTTCTGAGAATTGAGATGACCCATCAACATTCCATGCTCATTAAGAAATGTAAATATTAAATAATCACAAAAAATATTCTCAATATGCATCATATCAAGATTATTCTGCAACAAATTAAATTCCCAATATAAAGGTTTTAAGAATATACTTTTTCCTTCCATTGTTGCATTCTGATTTCATTTGATGGTGAACATAGAACTCATTTACCACTATCATTCAAATCATACACCTTTACAAATTCTATTTGAATATTTCCATATTGTTTCAATATTTCAAACCATGTTTAGAATATTTCAGGTGGTCTAAGATCAATGAAACTATTGGATTTTGACTTGTTCCGCCAAAATCTCTAAGATGCATTGAGAAATATTCAATGAAAGTAGAAGGACCATTTACTACTTTTTGGTAGCCATTGATGATCAAAATATGTGTTACAAATAGAAAAATCAAAACACATGTATGTGTTTCAAATAGATAAATTTATATGTCTATGGAAGTCACTAATGGTCCACATTAGAAAAGCTTTCATTTTGAACATTGTTTGTGAAGATGCATCATATGTCTCAACACCGTTTCTCCATAACTTCTGTAATTCTTCAATTAAAGGCTTCATGTATCCATAAATATCATTTCCATGAATTGTTTTTCTAGGAATAGTCATTAAAATGATAAAATACGTTTCTTTCATACACATCCACAGAGGAAGATTGTGAGGGATCAAAACAACTAGCAAAATGCTACAATTGGTACTCAAATTCCCAAATGAGTTGAATCCATTGGCAGCCAATCCCAATCAAACAATCCAAGATTAAATAAAAAATATAGATGTAAGGGATCATATTTATTCCATGATTTTTAATCTCTTGGATGTCACATTAAACAATCATTGTTATTCTCTAAATAATTCCACTTCATGTGTTTTACAGTTATTGATGACATGAATAATCTTTTCAAGGAATCATTTAAAGGAATGTAACACAACACCACTGCAGGTGTGTTCATTTTATTTTTATCCATGGTATTATATTGATTAATACTTTCAAAATCACCCATCGAATAACATGTATAGGAAGAAAATTTCTTTCAATCCTTTCTGAATGAATCATCTCCACAATAAACCATACAATCATTTAGACACACATCAATTTTTTTTATAATTCAGACCATGTTTTTTAACAACATTATTCATATCATTAAAAGACATAGGAATCTTTGCTTTAGGAAATACATCACAGAACAATTCCAATATCATTGACATCACCTTATTTTTAATTCTACATAGGTATTTGATATTGTATAACATCCAATGAAAATAATTTTTTGAATATTTAAAACATTCACTATTCAAATATTAACTTCCATCATTGAATAAACCATGAGACAACTATTTCTCATTAGTGATGTTTTACCATACATTAATCTCCATAGAATCAAGAGGAGGATCCAATGATATGTTATAATCATGATCTGGTTATCCAATAGTCTCAAAAAAACATCCCTTTTCACACTGCTATTTGTAACGCTCTCAACTGGTCATTCTGATAGGTTTTGATGTTGATATTGGTGTCTTTTAGTGCCAAATTCACCATTTATAAAAAATTTCATATCAATTTTCAATGTCAATGAAGTTGGGAGCTCATTATGTGGATTAACATTAGTTCTCAACCTTTCTAATTTGATTCATTCTCTGTTTGAAAACCATCAAAAATAACGTGTAGGTAATTACTACAATATCAAGTGTTCATAAACATCATCTCCCTTTAACCATATTCTAAATTTACATTTCGGACATGGACATCTTATTCTCCCATCAAAATATTATTTCAAAATTGAAAAATATAAAAATTCAGCCAAACCCATAGAATTATTATTTATGTTCTTCAGTAATGTGATCCAGCTTTTATCTATATATATCTTAATGTGACTACACATTATCAGAAAAATCAATCCAAAATAATATAAATAAATAAGAAAACAGATTCATATATACTATTTGTAAAATATGAATATGTCAAATAATTATACACTACCTTTTAAATGTACGTATACAAATATGTGAAATAAGAATTACAGACACCTATGAAAAATAATAAAAATATTTAAACTATTAGAATATGGTGATGAAAAAACTGGTTTAGAGTAGTGCACTATGACCTATCTTTAATTGATAGAGAACATGAAAATATAGGGAAACTAGAAATTCCTCTAAAAATAAGTATAATGAATCCATTAAGTTCTAAATTCCTTTCTTATTATTTATCTACTTATTTCCATAGATTTTATTTATAAAGAAACAAAAATGGAAAACATTCTTTAGAAATCAATCGAATCTTCTACACATGGGTGTTTCCTAATTCTTCTTCATACATTTAAAATCCAAAAGTTATAAATTAAAATAGAAACATATCACTGTATAAAGTATCACACTCAAATTTAAAAAATTCTATATTTATTTCATTCGTGGTATCATTTTCTAGTGACAGAGGCCTTCTACCATTCAAACATACGTGATACACTACTACATAAATATAAAAGGGAAATTCTATACCTATATATCCCATGTAAGGGTAAAATAATTTTTTCACAGGCTGCATAAGGGTACTTCATAATTTTTATAATTTGAGTAAATGTAAACATTAAAATATATATCTCGAATAAAGATCAGATGCATTTCACAAATGGGGTATATATGTAAATTGTAATGATATCTAAGGTTATGGACAAATTATAACCAATGCATAAGGGTAACTAGATAAGTTTTTTAATGGTAATATTTTACTTAAACTAGTTATGTAATAGTAACTAGAAAATATGTATAATGGAACTCAGATGTTACATAAGGGTAATAGGCTTTTTATAAAGCAAACATAAAGGAAAAACAGAAATTCCATACACTATTTAAAGGTTTCTAGTTCACTACACAAGGGTAATATAATTTATTTCGATGCATCTTAAGGGTATCTTAGCACTTGCGTAGAGGTAAGAATCACTTGTGTAAAGGTAATAAACACTTGAGTAAATGTAATAATCTCTTTCTTAAAGGTAAGAATATAATTTATTCTAATACTATAACTTATATACATGTTTTTCCTATGATATAATCAATTTAAAATTTCTAACTAATTTATTTTATCACATTCTTGACATTCAATATTCTTTACGTCGTCCATCATTTTTTTAATCTCTCAACATCTT
This sequence comes from Viscum album, assembly GCA_963277665.1. Lineage (NCBI taxonomy): Eukaryota > Viridiplantae > Streptophyta > Magnoliopsida > Santalales > Viscaceae > Viscum > Viscum album. Next base: position 17,050,674 of record OY728159.1, on the reverse strand, counting down.
TATTTTCATTAGTTGTATAATGTATAATCATACCATGAAATATTTAATTTTTTTTAGAAAGAAATAGATAATATTATTTCTCATTCATAATAAAAATTACATAATTCTTGAATGGTAAAATTAATAAATTATTCCGGTAAGGACAACACAATCTTCAATAACAATTAAAAATCTCATAATAACACATCAATTAGTACTACACAAAATACATAATCAAAATAATAGAAAATATTGTCAGAATAAATCTTTTTGATTAATTGGTATATGTTTTTTGATGATCCAAGAGTTTAGAAGCCACAACAGAGGGGTGATGAGGCTCAGGATCGGCAGTGAGGCACGATGAGGGGTAACAATAAGGTTTTCTTATAAATATAGAAGAATGAATCATGAATCAATTATCATGATTTGAAAAGTAAATTCCCCATAAATATAAAAAATTATATTTCTGAAGTGATCAATCTTGTAACCTAAATTGCATAAGGTTAAATACTTTGGATTTATATATATATGATTTTTTTAAAATTTAAACAACTAAATCCATTTTAAAATTTTCAATTAAATTCATTCATGTATATGACATGAATGTAATATACAGTAAATATGTTTCATGCGCATAGGCCCCATTCTAGTGATAAAGAAGATGAAAATTTAAAATAACAATTTAAGTAAGAATATCATATTCCATAAAAAAATCAATCATAGAAAAAAATGAAATAAGAACAATCCCTCACCGATGGTAACCAGGAAATACCCCCGAAAATGTATTCATGACTCGCCAATATATGGTCTGTCATAAGATTCAATAAATTACTCATATTCCCCTATTACATCTACCCAATATATAAAATGAACTAAATTCTATGATTTCACAATGTATTTCCCCATTCTAGAATCATCAAATGAGATGAGGTTTGATATACCTCAAGCATTCTAACACATATGAAAGTGGATGAAAACATGTTGCAAGGTACTAATCCATATTCAACGGTGGAAAAATACATTAAATTAGAGTATAATATAATGGAACAATAACCAAGGAATCTACCACATATAAATGAAACTAGTATAATAAACAAAATTATATAATAAATGACATAAATAATTCATATTTTCATACAAAAACTAATAAACCAAGGGATGATGAAAAATATAAAATAAACTAAAAAAATAAAACACCAGAAATCTAGATTTATATCCATCCTCAGGCCTCAACACCCCCTATCTAAAAATAAGCATCAATCATTAAAAATACCTATCCACTACATGTCATGTGATTAACTGAAGTTTAAATATAAGGTATGCATACAGATAATGGTGTCGGTGAATGGTGTGAGAAATACATATTCATATGGCCTTATGAGGAGGCCCTAGTATATTCTATCATATTAATGAATACATGAAGAATAAAATAAACATTATACACAAGATCATTTTAATTAATTTGAAAACCTAGAAAACAACAATTAATTCTCAATAAATGGTAGGAAAATTATATTTGAATAATTTTTTAAATGTAATAAAATATGGAACACCAATCTAATTTAAATTATGAATATAATGACCACAATAATATTTTTAAAGATATTAAAGTCATTAAAGACATTGTTTAATGGTTTAAGACAACCAAAAGAACCAAAATGTTTCATGAAATTTTATTACAATGATTACGTATTAATTTTTTACATATAGGAAAAGATCCCACATATATATGAGGGTTAGTTTTCTCTGAAAAACAGAAAATGTAGTTTTATCATTTTAAAATTCTTCAAACATGCATGTAACATTTAAAACATGGAAAATGACCATGGATTGATTTGAAATTGTTGAAATTTTTATATTGGATAAGTTTTTAATGTATAAATTATTGAAACATCAATCGATGTGTGTTTTCTTTAGAATAACCAAAAATGTGTTTTTAATGTTATAAAAGTCTTTAAAAACAAGTATCAGAGGGTAAAATTATAGATAACATATATTGATTATTCTGAAATATAGGGACAATTACTAGTGATTAATTTTTGAAATATATGAAAAATATCACATCATGCCGAGTTTTTATTCTCTTTTAATGTATGAAATTGAAATAATTACTATTTCATAACAATAAAATATGTTTACAATGGTCAAAACTAATAAAACAACCCTTAATTGATTTGAAATTATAAGGATAAAATCATTTAAAATTTATTAAATGTAAGAATATATATTCCATCAATCTGAGATTTAGTGCGATCGAAAAGATCACAAGTTCATTTTAGTAAATATATGTTTCTGAAAATATGATTGAAGGTATCAAAACATTGAAAATTAAATTACATTATCATGAAATTTTGTGAATGTGACTAGTGGATAATTATTTAAATATAGAAATCGACTCTCATCCCACTACATTATTTATAAATGTAGAGTTCATTGATCTCATAAAATAATGAACCAGGACACAACCCTCTCATTATTGGTCCTTAATAAAAGAATACTAAATAAAGGTCAACATATCACACTTCCTAGATCATAGGGTGGTACATGATCAACTACATGAGGTCATTGGGAACAAGAATACATTCTTAAAATATAGCCCTCTACATGTGAAAAAATGTAACAGTCTTAGTTCTATAAATAATGTCACATCCATGTCACTTATGTGAGGTCACATCATGTACACTAACCTATAACCACAAACATTAGTTAGTTCACATAAAGAACATTAATAACAGACAAGGACCATGTTAGTCAAATAGTTCACCACCTGATCCTAGTGAACTAGGTAGTCGATATCTATCACCTCATCATAACAAGTTCTGCATCACCCTTTAGAGAATCCATTTAGACATTCAGAACCATCACGGTTTATGATCTCTGATACAATCTCACACACTTATATAATTAGTGATTTTGTACCATAAAGTATTATCCTAAATAAGATATAAATTTCCATTCTAAAAAAATTTATTCAACACCACACTCTTAGTCCCGTTACCCTTAGACCATCCCAATCCAGGTCACTCTAAACACAATGGAATCCAATCTCATCCATGCTACATCTGAGTCCTATCAATATTAAAATTTTTCATCACAACACATAACATTAATAATTACCTATAATTAATTATAATTATAAAAATATGTGAAAAATATTCATAAGTGATAAAAAATGCACCTGGAACTATTATCGAAATGAAAACATATCCAACACCCCTTATATGGTATATAGAGAAATATCAAAATTATAATAGAAAAAAACCTATGATGTATCACATATTTAATCATAAATATCATCCAATTTTTGAAAAAATCAATGAATTAAATTGTTATGTGTTACCTTCACATACCAGTATACCATTGATGGGTGGAGAGGTAGGGTCGGGATATGTTGTGAGGGGCAGCAAGTTGAGGTGCGACCAGGAGATGTGCAGCGAGGGACAATCATGTGAGGTGAGGTTCAGATTGGTGAGGTGTGACGAGTTAAGGTGCGACAGGGTGAGGTGAGGCGTGATGAGGGTCGAAGATGGGTGATGATGGGCTAGGGCTACGGGGAGTTTGTACGGTGGGGGGTCTTGGTGGTGGGGTTTGGTGTCCGAGGAGGGGGGAAGTGTCACGTGTATTATTTTTTTTTAACTTTTTAGTGGTGGTTTATAAAAAACCTCCTTGAAATTATTTTAATAATATTTAGCGGTGGTTTCCAAAACCACCCTTACAAAACCACCGTGAACTCTCATTTTTTTGCAGTGTATGATTCATTTTCACCAATATCGATTGGTGGGAATAAAAAATCACACCACCATATTAAGCGATTGATAATATATCCTACATTCATATGTGATTTTGGGATTATACCTTTACTAGATCCATCACTTTATTAGACTAGTTATAGATGCCTATGTAAAACCCTAGGTTCAGCTAGCACCTATTATCGAAGTATATGACTCTATATGTACATAAAATAGAGAATTTAAACATGTATAATATATATATATATATATATGATTACTATATATACACATCGTAAACTAATCAGACTAATTCCATCCTATATCGATGTAGGTAAAGGTATCTAAGTGTCCTTCCGAAACCAGATCTGACTACTATTAATGTTTCCATCATTATTTATTAGCCATTATCTATAAGAATTCTATAATATACGCATTTATTGGACAATTCTATACACATTTTTTGGTTGTATAATGAGTTTTAACACCCCATACTCTACCCTGCATTAGTGCTCAAATAGACTTTATTACTTCATGTGGGGATAAGGGAACGTACCATGTCACAGATGCTTGATCTGTTTACTTATAGCATAGATCATGGGAGTAGAGGACCGATCTTATGCTCATGATATATATGTAAATACCATTTGGAGTTTTTTTATTTTATATAGTATGATATATACACATGTACAATGTATCCCTTGGATCCCCTATTTATGTATCTTTCTCCCATGAAATCATTTTGAATATGACTCAACCTATGAATTTTAGTTATTATTAGTTTCCTATACTTCCAAAATTATTTAATATACTTTTTTTTTGTTGTGACATATTTTATATCATATTTATGCTATTTTTGATTATTTATTTTATCCGTTATGCCACTCTCATATGAGGGTATAGTGGACCCAATTTACCAAAATAGACTCATGCTTACAGTCGAAAATCGCTTGCAAATGAGGTGGGGCGCTTGATGCTATGTGACCCACTAACTCAGGGAACTATTTTAGTCTCTCTTGAGTCAGGATGTCAGACCTATAAATAATTCTTTAAAAATAATTTAAATCATTTCTTAAGGAATATATCCTTTCATCTTCCAAATTTATAAAATAAACATAATTTTAAAATTTATTTTCCTAGTAATTAACCATGAAAACATAAAAATGATGCTAAAATAAATCTTTTATCATAACAGATATAATTTCCATTTATGTTTTATATGTTACAACAAATATTCATTTCACATTTTTGATAAAATCGAAGAGGGCATTGTTTGTAAAACTACATTAATATTAATTAAAAATATTTTCAAAAAGAATCCAATAATGGGTAAAAATAATTTAATAAATAATTTTTTTTAATTTTAAAAACAGTTTTTAAAATATTTCTATAAAACATGGTTTTGGATGAAGAATGATTCTCAAACTGAAGAGACAAATAACTATTATTTTAAAAAATCATTATTTTGATCACTTACTTAAAGAGTGGAAAATGATGAAAAATCGTGTATTATAATAAATTAACTAAATTAGAAAATTTAAATGAGTTTTTTATAGTTATATTATAATATATCTTCATTGGAAGAATAATCATAAGAATTCTAGACAAATGTTGAGATATTGACATCAAAAACTTATCACTTTGATAACTTTTAATTGTTAGACATATGGAAGAATAAATACAACTATGACTTTTAATATAATGAGAAAAAATTAATTACTGACATTAAATGTTAATGGGGATGTACATAAACCATCTAAAGATACTAGGCACATAACATAACATATATCTCAAGGAATTCTAATTGAGACTAAGATCCCTCGCCACGTGGGTGACTTTTTAATGCTAAACCCTGTGAAATAGAGAGAATAAAATTAATATTTAAGTACAGATAATGTTAATAATAATAAATACAAAAGACATTAATTAAATGTATAAAAGACCCGTATAAAAAAAGGTGGTGAATATGTAATGAATGTCACAAATGTATGAAGTGATTTGAATATACCTTATCGCTTTAGTTATATTTTAAATCATATGCCACAAAACATCGTAACATAAAATGAGAATTTGAATATCATTTAATTTATGATATTCATGATATAACAATATAAAGAGGAATTATATACACCATAAAAAATTAATGAGTTAAGACATTCCATATGTCTCTAAGAAATAAAAGATGGAATATAAATTAATTAACTTAAGGCTCTACGTCCTTTTTACACATTCAAACATTCTCTATAATAAATATATGTTTATTATAAATAGATTATTTTACTGTACATATATATATAATAAAATATATTATTTACATTTGACAAGCCATTAGAAATTTATTACCATTTACATGTCAAAATCATGTTTTCGGTGTTAACAACCTTTTTTGAATGTGTTTTGATAAGTTATTTTTAGACCTATTACTTTAATCATGGATCCCTAATATCAAGAATGAAAATCAGAAAATAATTATGATATTTAAAAATAAATTATTATTAAAATACCAATCATGAGTGATTATTTTGAGAAATGAAGCATGTTATGATCATGGAGATGGTATCCATATTCATGCACGAGTAACGTTTATGTTTTTCAAGGATCATTTTGGAAGGAATGTAAGTAATATATGTAATAACTAAAACATTTATAAATAAAATTCCCCTTTCAACTTAATTAAAAGATGAATAATTTAATATGGACATACAAAACTCATGATCATTGTTAGGTTTAAAAAATCACATTGGATTTGAAAGACCGTTCAATATCATTACATTAATAATATATCCGTTCAATAGTGATCACGTGTTTAGTATAAATTTATACTTTTAAAAAATTAAAATTTACATAGATAAAGGAATAATAACCACAACTACTATGATCATACCCTACGATGACCATTTATCAGTGCTTCTATGAAATATTGAGTAATCTGGATTTTACCTTGACCAAGCCCAAGATGAGATCTAACAACTTAATCATGAGAAAAACCATTTATTGGAGATGTTCAAGCTCATTGTGATCATTAACCAAATCATGTACACCAAACCACCCCGATAAATTATCACCGTCACATACCTTTCTCTAAGGTAGATTGTAGGTGTGATAACGACAACAATATCAACACCATATCAATATGATTATGTGCATTGTTTTGTATATAATAAAAATTTTATTTTCATCATATTACAATTATTTTATAAATGATATTTATTAGGATATAATAAAACACAATTAGTTTTTTTGTAATATTGAAATTCAATTATGGAAGTTTTATTGTGAATTAATTTATTTCTTAAAATAAATAACATTTTAGTAAAATATTATTATTTGATACATTTTATTAAATATAATTGAACATATAAATTTAATAATGTTAATTTTTTTTGTAAGGGTTCAAAAAATATTATTTTCAACAAACTAATCATTTATTAAGAAATTTAGATTTTGTTATAAAAATAAAAATCACAATATATAAAAAATTATTATGGGAAATTGAATAGAATTTTTGGAATCAGAAAATGTCAATTATCCAATAGTTAATTTTTCATAATTTTGTGAGATTAAAATTTTAGGGTAAAAATTAAATACTATGTAAATATAATTTGTGTATTATGACATCGTAATGAGAAAAATGTTTTTTAATAAATTATATAAAAGAAATAAATGATTAAAACTATGTTTTTCATTTAAAATTAATTGGTTTTATGTTTATTTATTATATTTTATATTTCTATTATGAATCCTCCAATACATATAATATATTATAAGGTTTTAACTAATTTTGTTAATTATATGACCCGATTACACATTAAAAGGGTAATATTTTAATAATTTAGTTCCATGAACATATAAAATAATGGAAAAACTCTCATTTTGAAGAAATCACGAAGGAAAACCTTGGGATGTTTTCTATTTTTTGGTTAGATTATTATATAGATTCAAAAACAATGATTGAGAAATATGAAATAAATCCCCACTCATTTCCTATATATACACACCCATACTACCATTTATCTTTAATAAAACTCCTTTTAGAATGTCCTTACTCTCCCCTCTCCTATCTAGAGTTATCTCAAGGTTCATCCAAGATCTATGAATCCCCTATCAAGCATTTTGAGCACACGCTCAAGTAAGGGATCCCCACTTTCTCTTCTTTATTAATGTTCCTTTAATACCATATTCCTTATATTTACAATTAATAATGCTGGGATTTGTATTTACATGACACAATTTCTCTTATTTTATTTACAAATGACTAGATACCACATTATCTCTCATCAAACCATTTTATGAATTTTTATGTGATGTTGTTATACTGCAGAAATTTCACAGTGAATTTTGATGCCAAAACTATTGTGTAGTGAAAAGCATACCCATTTATTATCATGGGTTTTCTCCTCTATTGACGCTGGAAAATGCATCAAAAATATATTTCAAATACATCTATAAATGATCCAAGACCATATCCCATTTCTCAAGCTTATATTTGACTAGTTTTAGAGCCCGAACTGAGTTACTGATTAGGAGTTATGGACATTCAAAGTTGGGATGGAAAACTGGTTCATGGAGCCAATTCATGGATCTCCTCTGTGGAGCCGACCACAAACATATCTCCCTCGCAATGTCTTGTTCCCTTCGTAGAGATGATCACTAACGTATCACCTCCATGGCATCTAGTTCTTCACATATCCCATTGCAAACATATCTCCTCCATGGCGTCCATCTTCCTTCACGAACCCATACGAACGTATGTTATGAGTGGTGCCCCTTTTCTTCGCAGAGAGCTCCGCGAATGCCACCGACCTCCATCGCCAATAAATAGATCACTCAACCCCTTTTATATGTCCGGTTACACCACCCCTTGGGTGGTCGATCTCGAATTTTGTAGAGCTCATGAGCACCACGAAGTGATGCCATTCGCGAAGGTGTCCGCCCTTCATAAAGAATAGAACCTCATTCAGGTTTCTTGAGGCTCTGCAAGGCATTAAGACTTTACGAATCACTCTCCTAATAATGATCCTTATGCTAATGCAAGGCCAGGATATGCGAGCACATTTTCATTGAAACCCTTCTTCGTGAGACCCCATGCTCCGTAAGAACCTTTCCTTCGCAAAGCTGCTTCATGAGATACCATGCTCAGCGTCCACCATTCCATTGCCAATCTGCTTCTCTTGACCCCATGCTCTACGAACACCTTTCCTCCGTGAAACTACTTTTCGAAGCCCTATCCATTGAAAAGAACCTACATTTATGCCCATCGGTCCATACGGCAGGGGATGCACCGCAGCACCCTTCTTGAGATCACTATTGGGCTGCGGTTCCGGCCCATGGGCCGGTCCCATCGCTACCATGAATCAACCCTAGGAAAAATCAAGAGTTTTTCCACAAAAATTTATAGCTAGGAGATTCACATTTTTCATTTTTCACTTTTGAGTGTCTATATTCCACATGTGAAATAACATTATTTTAGATACTCCTCCACACTCTATGAAACACCAAGAGTCGATATATTTCTCTTGGTCCATTTCCCATTCCATCAATTGAGATTCTCATAATCCATTCCCCAAGTAGCATGAGTCAAACCATTCCTCAAGTAACTCATAGAATACCTATCACTTGACTCATATTCCATGATCGACTAGAAATGGATTATCTTGCATAATTCCCAACACCAGCCACTGCTAGAAACCTGATTCCAAATAGCCTTCTCTCTATGACTATAAACTATTGTTCACCCTATGTGACAAACATAAGATGCATCTTGATAAAAACAAGATATGCCTTATGTTCTGAGAATAATATGCCAACAATCCTCTCTATAAGACAATAAAATATAGTATGCCCAATCATTAAATAATTGGATGCCTCTTGGTCCAAATAAGAGATGGATTAGTTGACAGGCATATTATACCTCATGCCATGATTTTAGTGGAATAATTTCAAGGGAGTTGGAATCCGTTTAAACATTACATCACCCCACATCATGCTTTTCATGTCTTTCATTTGGATCTTCATCCTCTTTCATGTTTGAAGGGACCCCCTAATGGTCTGGTCCCATGCCGCATCGGCTTACCTACCATTCTGTGCTAATAATAAAAAAGAAATTGGATGAAACATCGGGTTAGGTCATGTGTTTCAAACATGGTCAGTAGTTGACCCTCATTTTATTTTTGGCATTCCAGGCTAACACAACATGGGAACTGTGTTTTGAACATGGTCAGAAGTTATCTCCCTTAGTCAACCTTCCCCCATTGTATACCGAATTTTGGGATTGTGATTCACACTTTTCATCTCCCCTTTTCGGATTAATTCCAACGCCCATGGCTTTATCCCTATTATGGAATAACTCATATTTTTAAGCCTCAATTGTATCTCTCATCCCAACAATGAGTTTGGATGCCCTCAAAGTCAGACATGAGGAAGACATTACAAGAAGAATCCATACATAATCCCCAATCACCATCGTCGTTCCATATCAACACTCAGGGAACTTCCATGCCTAAGACCCATCAATAATTACAACTCCATAGTAGCACCCTAGGATGATTCCCTATGTAATCCCCATTCACCACCCTTCATGAACACACCTTTGTGCCGTGATCATCAGGTCGTTACTGCCTCTTGTTTCTCAATCGATCATTAATCATGTGGGCTTAGAGTATCAATTGACCATCGCATCCCCCTCAAGATGCCTTAGTGTGTAAGCACTAAGGAATAATAGCCAAAATACATGGACTCTGATCCTTGCCCGTTTTTGAGAAAGGTACCTAGGAAGCCTCTCTGAGGTCCAAGCCTAACTCACATCAGTCCCGACAACTTGAAGTTTATTTACCCTCATCCTGGATGACGTTAGAATATACACCCATTTCATCCCGAATGTCTTCAAACTATATGTATTCAAACTATGTGGTTTATGATCCCTCTCTCTTGAACATGGTACTTAGAAGACCTCCCTGAGTTTCAACATTAAGAATTTGTAATCTTCTGTGTCCCCTTTTCTTGGACCCACATATCTGGCCTTCCCTTGTGGCGTCAGACCAATTATAGGGCTGATAACCACGCGTAAGCCGCAGTATGTATTAGGGTCACTGTCCTATGTGTACACCCTGATTTCATGTACCACCTTGAACTATGTGGGTTTTGATCCTTGGCTCCTGTACAGGGTACATAGGATCCCTCCTTGAGGTTCAACCCCAACCAACGGTAAGTTGTTATGGTCCCCAACCAACTATATGACGTTGTAGCCCCCAACCAGAAGTAAGCCTTTGTAGTTCCCAACCCACTGTAAGCCATTGTAGTTCCCAACCAATGTAAAGCTATTATAGATCCCAAAAAATAAGCAATTGTGGTCCCATTTATTGGGACACACATCTTAGGTCCTCCCCCCGTGCATCAGAACAACTTGGCATGCTAATCAAGTGTAAGCCCCAATATGTTGTCAGGTCGTTGTCCTATACATACACCCTGATTCCATGCCCCATCCTGAACTACATGGACATTGATTCCTTACCACATGGATCGGGAATAATCCTACCCTATGTTCAATCACATAACTCATGACTTATCCTTCTCCCCCACTCGAGCCTCTCTATCTTTGGAAGGCCACACCCCATCCCAGAGGTTCTATTTCCTTCGGGTCCCATCCATACACATATTATCACTAGTCACCCCCTAAGCTGTGCCATCACCCCATAGAACTATGTGGACTTTGATTCCAAGAAACATGGATATGTAGGAAGTCTTTTGGAGGATCAAGGCCAACATTACCATTATCTTCACAACTGCTCCATCTCATTCATCACCAAATTCAGTTGACCTACCATCATCCATCTCAATTCTTACTCAGGCTGCCACATCCTAGTGAAATCACGCCAAACACCTGGGAATATAACCATGAATAACCCCAAACAATACATAATAATCCAACCAAGAGCATTCCACTTTATATGGGCCACTAACTATGAGTAAGCTCAAATACATCTCCAGGTCATTGTCCTTTTACAAACTTCCATTCCATGTCTCTCCATTTGAACTATGAGGGTTTTGATCTTTTTTTTCCACAAAGGGTACACATGAAACCTCCCTAATATTCAATCCCAACCAATAATAATCTTTGGTGTACCCATTTTGGGGGTACACCCTCCCTAATCCACCCTCAATGGTGTCATGATCAACCTTAACGGTGTGATATATTCCCTCTATGGGACACACCACATTGGCTCCCCCCAAATTGATTTTTATGATCCATCCATCTGGTTCCCCCCTTTATGGGGTTCAATTTAACTAATCTCCCCTCAGTGGTGCATGAATCATATTCATGGTGTGATATCCTCCCACTATGGGACACACCACCTTAGATCAATCCTCATTGGGCATTCTGATCCATCCATGTCCACCTAGAAGTACTATTTCACAGGGATGGAATAATCTAATTCGTCTATATGGGATGTTCTAATCACTCTTATTCCGTCTCCGTAAGACGTTAAAATCATGTCCTACCATTTATAAGACATGAAATTCCTAAGGAAAACCTTGGAAGACACGCCTATGGTGTAACCGTCTCCACAAGACATTAAATTCGTAGCACACCCCATCATAAACAATGGAATCTGTGGGAAAACTCAAAGACACACCTCTAGAATATGATACCCCCTGAACGATAGGGGATGCCTCATGTTCTATTCCCTTGAGATGCCATCTTATGAAGAAGAATACAGTTTCCCTAATGTCTATGCATCCAAAAATCCCATGATATTCTTAATGTTTTCATCTATTCTGACTGGAGGATGATACCCTATCAGTACCCATTGGAATGTCCTAACAGAAGCGGTGTAATTAACCATCATCCAAAAAGATATGGAACTAGGAATGAGATTAAAAAAAACATCTCAATCTATAAGGGAGTGCTGAATTATGTGGAAAATTCTGCGAAGGAATCCATAAAAATAAGAAACGACATCCCGTCATCCCGTTTTGATAAAGGAGAAAACATACCAGAATAAGAGACAAATGTCGCCCACCTTTGGAAAGGGGGAATGCAGGGCAATAGATCACTGCATCCTCCAAATACGGATGCACACCCCAACAAAAGCATCAGAAAAAACCTCTATATAGAAATAATTTTTTGACTTGGTACATATATGTATTTATTCCTCACTTATTTATTGTGGAATAAATTATGATGATAAATGAATCCATGTTGTGTGATCTATGTGGAACAATTAAAAATGAGAATCAAATGAATGTGACAGGTGCCATAAGATTATATAGAAATACAATGATTTGGTTAATGTTCAAACTCATGAGACGTCATGTTTGGATTGGTAGTGAAACTCATTCTTTTATGAAACATTTTTCCATATTTATGTCTTGGCAGTTTGCCACGACCTTTGTTTATGATGTAGTATTTTAAATTACCACCACATTTCCCATTATTCCTTTATAATTATCTTGTTATATCACGTATCATGGTTTTTTATGATTACTACTCTTTTTATGCCACATTAATATGTCTATCTTATATCATGTATTATTATCTTTATGTTATTCCATGTTTATTTCATTACTAGGCTTTATAGATGACTTATTTCATATATATATATATATATATATATCCCCAAGTTATCCCATGTAGTATTAAGTGTGAGTATATCATGATCATTTTCAATAAAGATATTTTTTAATGTTTTAAATTGTTATTTAATGTACATATTTTTAAAATACAGTAGTCTCGTAGATCATACAGGTTATAAGAAGTGCAATTCTATATAATAAACCATGTATTAGTATGTGATAAAGAGCATTGTTTTTATAATATGTTATCCTTAAATATTAATAATAATATCATAAATGAAACATTTATCCTTTAAATATACTTATATATTTCATACTTGTGATTTGGTGAAGAAAATAGAGAGTCACATCGCTTTATGAATGTGATAGTCCCCACACAAACGACTGGTTTTATAATCATTCAGTGAGTGAAATGGTTAAAAAGAAAACGATATAACATATTTTAACAATGATATATATATCTTTATTTTCATCAATATTTCTTCTATATCATATATATTATTTAAATTTATCCTTATTATCTTCTATGTAAATCATTAGTGAAAAAAGAAACACACCACTTCGTGAGACGGTAGTCTGCCATACACACAAGCGACTTTATCGTATCATAGAAGTAATGGATATTTAAAAAGTATATTCAATATAATTACTGATAAAGTATGATTATATTATAAATATAATTTATATAATTTATATAAATCATCATACCCAACCGTTATAGGTGGTAATGAATATCATTACATCATTTCATGAGGTGGTATTCCGCCATCCACATGAATAATGATTTCATAAACCTTTTTATGAGAAAAGGGATGGTTGTAGGTAATCAATTTAAAATAAAACAAATACTGATATTTAATATAATGATATTATTATATCATAATTTCTAAATAATAATTTAAGGATGTTGTTGAATGAATAATGTAATACTATCGGTTGAACAATGTTATATCATCTTCAGGTAACCTCCTTTGGTTTTCACCAAAAAAAAATCCAACACTTGAATTATGAACAAAAGACATCCTCTGGGATGATGGGATTGATTTTTTTGAAGTGATATTATAGGTTTTTTCTGAAGAAAAAGGGTTTTATGGTGTGAAGAATAAAGGAGGTAGGGTGGCCGTTTATAAGTGGGGAGAGTGGCACACTTATAGTTTTTTAAAATAAAAAGGTGTACCCTCATTTATATCATGAAAAATAATTTAAAATCAATTATTATATAGAAATATAAATTATTTGGTCAAAATATGGAAAAACATTACTTTAAATATGTTTGAAGGTTATTTTAACCCTAATATTTTTAGTTTAACCCATCAGTAAACCCTTTTTAACATAACAAAAATAATTAATATATATTGTTTTAATTATTTACATAGAAAAAAAGTAAGTTGAACTAATTATAAAGGATTTATTTTTATGATTAAAATTATAAATTCGATTTTTAAAAATTATTGTAATTGAAGTGGCTCAATTTAATGAAAAATTAATCCTATAGATAAGATGAGAAAGAGGGGTTTCAAAGTGAAAATATTAAAAATATTTGTATGTTTTTATATCAAAATTAAATATATAAATGATTCCAATGATCTAATTTGGATTAATAGATTTATTATAAAACTAATGGTAATTTAAACCAAATTTAAAACATACTTTAAATTTATAAATAATATAAACTGATAATAGGTTTTCAATTGAAAATTATTATTTTTTCACTATTTATAAAAAAAGAATAATAATTATAGAAAATTATAAATAATTAAAAATAATATATTTTTTAAATGATGATTTATAAAATGAAATTAATTTTATTAAATAAATTTTATAATTTTTGTGAAAATTATTTTTAAAATAAGTGCTAAAAATGAGAAAACAAATACTTTTTAGGAAAAAATAGTTTATAACTGTAAAATTAGATTTTTTATTATCTCCAGTCTAGAATAGAAATATTATCAATGGTTAATAGTTGATTTAATATATAATATATAAATTTCATTATATTAAATTAACAATAGTGGTTTATTAAATTTATTGATTTAAAATATATTTTTTTCCTAAAAACAGTTTTTGAGAGAAAGGTTATCATTATCTTCTAATAGGTTTATTATATTAATTTTTTAGAAAATATCCAAAAAAATATATTTTATATAAAATTTTCTACCATATATTTTCATAATCTATTTAATCATACTAATATCCATATTTTGAAGTACTATAGTACTACTATTTTATAATAAAATCTTAATAATATGGAAAGTTTCCTTTTAACAAAGGGTTGTGTATAATTTAATCTTTATGTTACTTTTACCACAAAATATCAAAAATATTTACTATATTTTTGAAATATATTTCATAAAATCATGGGTGTTATAAAATAATAAATAAATAAATTTTTATTGATAATGATATTAATAGGAATAAAATTATTTAAAAATATAAGATACATATTGAGGTGAATTTGAATTAGTCACATACCATCTTGTTTTTTAGAAAAATAGAAAAGTAATATCTTCCTTAAAAATAAGAATGTTATATATTTTTTTGAAACTTTATTTCATCTAAAAAAACTTGGGAAATATATATTGATAAAATTATGAAATAACCAACATTAAAAAAATGGATTTCAAATATTATAAGAATATTATTTCCTCAAAATAATTCTTTCAATAAAAAGATTTTTTATTTTTAACGCAACAAAATAATTTATGTTAGAATTCATATTGTTTTGGAAGGAAACAAATTTTTTGGTAATTTGTAGCATTATGGAGTATTTTATTTAATCCCCTATACCATTTCATTTTATTGTATAAAAAGAAGGAATAATTTTATGTGAACGCACTCAGTGATGTCATTAAATGATTCTAAAATTAATAAAGCTATAATTATGTGGAATACTTCATATTTTAAAAAATATTTTTATTAATAAATTGGATGATTTGGTCTAGTTTTTCATCGTATTGTAAAAAATTAAAAAATTCTTCAAAACCAATTCCACCAACATGTTAGAGAAAATATTTATAAAGAGGGTAGAGATTTTTAGTTTCCTACACAGATGATGTACCCATTAAAGTGGAAAAGAAGGAAAATTTATGTATTAGTTTTATTGGTTGTTCATCTTCAATAACTGAATAGGTTTATGTTCATAAAAATATTTAAATTCATAAGAGATGACTACTTTATATCGGTAAGAACAATACACATACAATTGAAGGGATAAATAGTAGTCATATTAAATAATATATTTTTAAGTCTTAAGAAGTTAAATATTTCTATTGGGTGATAAAAAAAACTTCAATATAATGGAAATAATGTCATTTTTAACAACGAACCATTCAATATCAGTAATATTATATATATATATATATAATATGTATAAGGTAGAATCAATCATAGTTTTGATGTTGTATGTTATTAAAATATATAAATCATTTTATTTCCTTTATAAAGATGATAATAAAGGTGGTATAAAATTATTTTTTAACCTAGCCAAAAAAAATGAGGAAACATTATAAATGGTACTCAATGATAGATTATCAAAAATAAAAAAGGGAAATAAATATTTTTTTTCAAAATTGATCAAAATGTATGATAGTCTTGGGATATTATAAAATAGTATAGATAAAATAAATCTTCCCACATTAACTGATATATTCTAATTTTTGTCATTCAATTAGACATCATTATAATTTTTTTTAATTTATTGAATAACATTTATTAATTATTTAACACAATTGAATAATATCAGGCTAAAGAAAAAAAATATATTAAGTTATTTAAATTTACAATTTTTCAAAGGAGAGATTAAAAAAGTTCTTGGACTATTTATTACGAATTTATAGATATATATCTAAAGGGATATTAAATGTAATATATTTTAGTCATAACTCAATATTTATGGCATAAAATATACGTAAAAGTTTCTATATAAACCAAAAATCAATGGGGTTGTATAATGAAAAATGGGAATTTTATATAAATTTGAAGAATCATTCTGAATGAATTTAAGTTGTCAAAAATTATTTTGATGATAAATTATTCCAACTCCTATAAAAATTCAAAATAAATTTTCATTGATAGTTATATTAAACATGACTATTTTTTTGAGATTTCATAGAATAAGAACCCTCTCGTAAACTACTATTATGTTTTTTGGAAGTCCCTGTTTGGTGAAATTAAAAAATATCGATCTCAGAAAAATTATTGAGAATCGATAATAATGTATTAGAATGGGTGAATTATTGGATAACAAATGTTATATCTGTTTGAATCAAAAGGTTTAATTAAATTATATGTATATATAATGTTTTTATTATTTAATATAAACCAATTATATGCAAATTTCATGATTATATTTATCAAATTCTATAAATACTAATTTAGATCAAAAAATGATGAAGAAGATTCTATTAAAAATGAAAATAAAACTATTTAAGGGAGGTAATTTGAATGGAAGTAATAAATATCAGTTCAAGAAATAATGAACGTCATAAAAATAGAAGGATAATTTCAATAATATAATAAAATTGATGTCTAATATTGAACCATATTATGTCGACAAATATACTGAGTATAAAAAATGGATAATTATTATGAAGGATGAGAATTATTATATTAGATATAATTTTACATTGGATCTTGTATTAATAATTATAAAAATACTGTTCTTGTAATTAATCATAAATTAAAATAAATTGAATGACAATGGATGGATTATAAGATATATAGACATATTAATTTTTAGTTTAAAGTCTCATACAGATGGACTAGTTTTTTTTAAAAAAATATGTTCCCCTATATATATAATTACGGTTATTAGCATGTTCATGGAAATTGAAACAAAAAATAGGAATACTGTTTATCCAAAGGATTTAAGGTGTGTATTTCAAAACATGGATTTTGATTAAAGAGTTTTCATTGAAAAACAAGAAGGAATTTTTTCATGAAAATTATGGTATATAAGTTTTCATGTAAAATAATGAATTATATAGATTGAAATAGGATCCTATAATCAGTTATTCAAAAATGAATTTTTTTGGGAAAATGTTGATTTTTATTAATTGAAAAAATCAAAATAATTCTTATAAGAAGGAGAAGTGTTTTCATACTCACATTGTTTTTATTCATGTAACCCAGTTGACCAATTTTACATCCATCTTGACTAGATCAGGTCATTAAATTCCCTAGGAATTCTAACTTATATGCCAGAGTTTATCACCTGTTAATGTAGGTAAAAAGATTTCATGATGGTTCATTAACCATGGTGGGTGGGGGGGTGGGGGTTGAGGTGGGTGAATTTTTTTATAGATTTTCCAAATCCTATCAGCATTGATGAATTTTCATCACTTTTCCTCTCAGTATATTAACTAGTGTAGAATATTATTTTACAGCAAAAATATTTCAATGATATTTTCCTTTATTAAGGTGAATTCATCCCTTGTTTATCATGGTTTATATCCTCAATGTTTTTGTAAAGAATAACTTGGATAAGTGAATAAAAATGGAACTATTACAATTTATTCTTTAGAAAATTATAACATAGAAAAATTGATACATAATAGAAATTAAAACATGATATTACATATGATCTCCAAATGAACCTTATTTTCTTCTGTGTCAACCAAGATTGGTTAGTTTTCAAATGAGTAATATTTAATTTTCTCTTCACTATTAATTGTTTTTTTCAATTATGAAATTCAGTCTATCTAATGGGACCTTAGGTTCACTTTACATACAAAAAGAAAAAAATATCATATCATTTTTTTATACATGTAAATAGTATATAAAAACCTTAAAATAATATTTTTGTAACATAGTAGGTCAGTGAGTTTCTTCCTCACATGAATAAAACATGTGAATTTTATTTCTTCAAGTGTATATGGTAACCTCTCATGTTGTATTAGGCTTAATGTAACATTAAATGGAACAATATATTTTATTCTACACATGAATAAAACACATAGGTTCTCTATTTTACTAGTGGCTTATCAAATCAAATAACAACAACAACTTACTCTGATCCATCAAAATAATAGACGAGGAACAACTCATCTAAAAAAATTATATAATATCTAATATATTTTAAACATAAAAACTCCATCCCTCTTCATAGTAATTTGATTCTTGTGTGGATACGATTTAGTTTGACCAATGTCACTTGATCATGCGATAAAGTAGTTGGAAAATGTATGACATATTCTGAATGATTTATATGAATAAGGATATCTATGATGGGATCATTACATGATAGAAGTGAGACTACTTTTTAAGTGATGAATTTATAAGAAGAGACTATTCATGTGTTGCATGATCCTTCTTTTTGTTGGTCACATTCATCAACCCAATGCATGCATGGAAGAAGTTGACTATGTGAAAGGGAATAAGATCTTCAATATTGTCTTGATCTCTCATGGATTGACTTTATAAAGGATAGATGTAAATTTTTTGTGTTGGGTTGAAATCAGATATCCCGTTTTCCACACATATATTTTGATTTAAATTTAAAAAACTATAAATTGGATCTTCTATTACATGTGTATGGTTAAACTGGAGGTTAAAGACGATTCATTGATTAAATAAGAAATGTGATATTAGTTTTCGTAAGTGTAATGTGTCAAATGAATAAGTATTCAATGAATTTATAGTGTCTACATTGATATTTCTCCCCACATTAGTTTTATGAATGGTCTTAAGATACTTTATAATAAAGCTCATTCCTTCCTTATCTCAAGTTGGCACTAAGGTCTGAACCCAAAACAAAATTTCCTAATTTCCCATCACTAGGTTCCACCACACCCTATAACATTCCCTTGGGAACCCTCCCACAAGCCCATGAGCACACCTAAGGGTTCTATTCCTGACCCACTATATCTTCAAATGATGGATCTATCCTACGCCTCCACGGGTTCCCATCCATTGGTGGGATCCCAAGTTGTAATTCCTATACCTTATTAGTTTTTGAGCTATCAATCATTTGCTGGATTGTCAGGCCCATTTATTCAAATATAAGTAAAATTAATATATATAATAAAATTTATATATGAAAACCAAAATAAATAATTCATGCATCAAAATCCATATTAAAAATTTTCCATATGATAATCATTATAAAAATCCTCATGAAAAATATATATTTTCATCATATTTAACATTTTAAACTATTTCAAAAAACATAAACTCTGATAATGCAAGTTTATACCTAATTTAAGATTACCAACACACCAAAAATCATCTCACATGTTTTTTATTGAAAATTAATAAATAATCATCCTCATATAGGTTCAATAACTTCTCTCTTAGGACTTTTTCCAATAAATTATATGAATCTTATCCCCCTTATTGATAAGAAAACCAATGTGATTCAATGTATTAAACCTTTATTAAATAGAAAAATGTCATAATTTTATCATATCTATGTCAATGTGAGCTACCACATTGTAGAAAACAATACTGAAGAACAATGATGTCAATGTTATACACAAAACAAACATAACCGAATATTTTCCTTTTATTTATACACAATCATAATTGTATCTTGAAAGATATTTAAATATATTTTTTCCTATAAGGATCAATACACACATCAGAAATGTTCCCCAGTCAATGGGAATGATTTCTCCCACTACATATGACATCCACTCAAGAATTTAAACATGAAAGGTTTTAGGATGAAACATTATAAAAACATACCTTGGTGATTGTAAGTGGACTTCGTTTGCATTTATAGTATTAATATATCAATGGAATTTTTTTACTGGTTTGTTGAGGGTATCCGAACTTTATTAATTTTAAGTAAAAATTATAGTATTAAGATACATTATGATACCTTATATTTTAGGAAATGATACTTTATATCAATTTACATTGAAATTGTTTATCTAAAAATATTCTTTGATAAATTGATAATAATCATATTATCTCATTCAATGAATAGAGGATGATAAAATTCACTATTCAAATATTCAATTTGTGTCTTCATCCACATCATCTAACCAGCTTCATGTGATGTAGAAAATAAATTTAAAATTACAAGAGCTCAATGTAAATGACGTTTGATTCTTTGAGTACCAAGATACACAATATATTTTAATAAAAAATTCTCTAAAAGATGTGGGTTTTATGGAATCATCATCTCCTACCTAGTTAGCATCTATATACACTTTTAAATCTATATATTATATATTATTATATATCAATCCATAATTTCATATTATATATATATATATATCTATTCTTCAAACAAAATTAATTCTTTATGACTAGATTTACATATGTAATAGTTAGTGATAATATGCATAATATCATTCCTTGTTGATTTTTAGTACATTAGATATCCAATCAAACATAATTTTTTTTCATTGACTGATATTCTGTCAACACCATTGCCTAGTTTTATTTGTACATTAATTAGTGTCAACACAATCTATATTTGTGTATTTGAAACATCATTAATTCATCCTTTTCTTATTACAATTATGAGAAAATGATATAATCAGCTTCTTGGGAAATTTTTCTTATAAAGAAAAATTTCACCTCTTGAAGAATTTTCATTTCAAATATCACCATCACATATTCTAAAAATTCGAAAAATAATATTTGTATTGCATGAAAAAATAATTTCATCAATATATAAAATATCAATTTTTTGTTGTTTAAAAAATTTATATAATTGTTTTTGTCAAATTACACCTTCTTGAAGTTCATGTATCTCATGTACCCATAATTATTAAAAAACAAAACTATTTGATAATTTTTAAATCTATAAAAATATTTCTTCATCTTACATACTATAATACATTTTGAATTTTTTATGATTCTCTCTAGTTTTTCCATTTATACTTCTTTATTAAGATCACTATTCAGAATTGTTGACTCAACATCCATTTTAAAATCAATGAAACTGCTCTAAGATACTATAGATAAGAAAATAATATTGGAATCATGCTAGACCATAAGAGTTAATTTTTAATCCAATTCAATTCCATTAGTTTTTTATTTTCTTTTAAAACCAAGTATGGCCTTTTTTCTAACCCCTTATCCCTTATCATCAAGCTAATTATTTGAAAACTATTTTCTCCAATGACATTTTTTATCTAGGTCTACAAAAATGTTCCCCAATTTCATTCTTTTCAATCTATTCTGATTCATCATTTATATCATAAACCCACCACTTTTTTCTCAGAATAATTCTCATCCATTTGAGGTTCAATCATTAATGAAGAACTTGAATGGATTTTTTCCATAATTCTTATCCTATTTTGTACTACCTGATTTTGATCACCCATAACATTATTATTCTCAACATCCTTATTAAATATGTATTTATCCCCTTTTAATATCTTCTTTTATTAACCGTGGAGTATGCTGAATAAAAATTATCTATTTGAATCTATGTTATTTAACAAATTTCTTCAAATAGTTTAAAACTAATAACATCATCCTTTTCTTCAATAATGAAATTTTTTTGGAATTATTCCTAATTACAAAAAACTATGAAATTAACACTATCAACAACTTGATGAGATTTATTGTTATAACATCGATAGGAACATACATTTGATATATAACTAAGAAAAATTCCATCATTATATTTTTCATCAAATTATTCTCCCACTTTAATACTTTATTTATCAATCATGGAATCAAAAAAACTCTAAAGTATTTAAACATTTTATTATTCTTTATCTACCTATCATAAATAATCATATATTTTTTTGGACTTAAGAGACACATGTTCTGAATTATTTTATCATTTTTAATATCCAATAACAAGTACTCTCTTGAGATCTCATCCTCTAAAAGTATAGTTCTTTCTATATAAACTAAATAAGTATTATTTATTCTAGTAACTCTAATATACTGATTTTATTATGGATAACTGAACTCTTATCTTATGTAATGTTTATCAAGATATTTAATTAATAATATATTAACATACTCAGTTCTGTTATCTAAATTTATTCTATTCAAATGATAATAATTGTTTATTATCTAAAAGGATTTTAAATACCTCACATGTTTATAAGGACTATGAATTGCATGAAATGAACATGAAACACATCATAACTGTTAAATCATCATGGAATGTAGTGAAATATATGTCTCCTCTAGTTTATTTTATTTCATTGGTACACAATTAATGTAGTGGCTCGACTCAAGTGTTTTTAAAGTATGGATCTCAAAAAAATTTTGAGTTTTGATAAAAACATTCTCCCCTTTGAATGATTTACATAATAAATAATTATCATCATCTAGAATAAAGGAACTTCTTATAGATTCTTCTATGATATGGTTCTTCTTGTTTGTTTGGACAATATGACGAATTCTACTATAAAATATGTATTTCCTTGTTTTTATCTTAAATAATAATATATCATGTATTATACAACATAAAAAAAAATACATAGGGCTCTAAACCCCTTAGTTATATATTACCTTCCATTTAGTCTCTTAAATATAAAAAAATTTCCATCAAGAGAAATTTATTTATAAAATAAAATTATTTTTTATGAGACAAATTTATTTCAATAAACAAGACATTGTTGAGAAAATTTATTTGTACAATTTTTTCATGTTCCAAATCCTTTAGTTTTTAGAGATATTTCATTAATAAATGTTATATAGTTCATTTAAATTTTTCAATATTTCTTTGATAGTTTAAATATCTAGTCATGTGTGATAAAAAATCACTATTCATGATTTTTGGAAGTTAACATCTACAAGATTTAAATTCCACTTCCACAAAATTGTCTTATTCTTTTATTAGATTATAATTTTTTTTTCAATAATTTGACATAAATTCAATATAGTTTTTATAAAAAAAAACATAAATCGAATGTATGTACCTTCTAAACACATCGTCCACAATCAAATTTTATGATTTTAAAACTATATGTGTCTTCACATTTCATCTTAGGTGGTTTATTCTTTGATTGATTTTTTCTATTGTTTTATTTCATCTCCTTGAATCATGATCATTCCCAAATCCTCATAGAGACATGTTGTACCAAAAAATTTAGTCTTTATTTATAAATATTCCACAACATCCTAAATATCCATGAAACCTTCACCATTGAAAGATTTTTTTTGCTGATTAATTTATTTTCATGCTCTTTTTTCAACTCTCATTTTCTATGACATTATTTTTTATTGTGAAACACCACATTGATCAATAGAGACTCAATTTTATGGAATACATATATCATTATTCATCCATACATGTGTTGGTTTCCACTTCCATCATTATTTATAATTGTCTCTAATTTTTTTTAACTTTTTTAAAACCATTGATTTCTTTTGAGGTCGTTTAGAATGATTTTTTTCATCAATACTTTTGTTCTTATGAATAATATAAATTTATATAACCTATTTTTTAAAACATTTACCTCATTAATTTATATTCTCATTTAAATCAATCCTGACCTTTTTTTATTCTATTTTTCCATTTCATCCATCCTTTTCCTAAATTTACTAACTTCATCATCACAAAGAACAATATTATTTTTCATTGATTTATTAATGATTCATATCTTGTAATTTACAAGACTCAAAGTCTTAATTTATTTAAAAATTATACTTCTCAACATGGTGTTTATTGTTGAAGTAAAATATTTTGTTAAAATGAGTATTATATTTTCTCAGCCTTTTTGCCTTCTTGAAGAACTATATTTTATTTCAATTATCATACTAAATCCTTTAGTAGTCTCACCTTAAATTACATCATATATATAATTATAATTTTAATTATCATATAATGTTTTATTTTCTTTTTATTGTGGAATAATCAATCTCTATTTGGATTCTGATAAGCATTTCTCATCATCACTACTTTCTCCACTCTTAGAAAAAACATCCTAATCATAAATAAATTTTCTTATAAATGATCTAGGTGAGAACTTCTTGATTCCATTTGACTAATATTTATTAATGTAATCAATCTTATTTTTCACCTATTTATAATTTTCAATATCTTCATTATATTCCATAACATTCAGGAGACAATTTAAAGAAAATAGTCCACCATTCCATAATTAATGAAATTAAATAGAAGTTTTAGTTTATACACACCTCTTCCATGACTGATATTTATTGTTATTAGAGATACTAGTCTAGTAAAATATTTTAAAATCACCACCATCATCATCAAAACACATTTTCTCTTTTTATATAAAAAAATTATTTAATATAATATGTAAATATCAAAAACTAATTTCATTTTACTTTTTAGTGATTCACCACTTCTCGTCCCAAAGTTGATAAGTTTATTCAATAGAGAATTAATCAGGGTCTCCTTCTTAAAATGATGAGATTTTGTAATATAATTTATCTGGTTAAATTCTAACCGACTTCTTAAAAACCATTCAGTCAAGAATTGTTCCTAAAATTCACTAATTGAGGTAACAATCATATTAAACCGTGTAAATAAATCATCAGTTAATTCATACTCTTAAATTTTGACATCTTCAAACTGTTATGTTCTGATATGTAATATATATTCATTCACTTTCTTATTTCATTAATAAATATTGGTATGTTTCATACAAATATAATTTTTCATTCATAGACCATAACATTTTTTAGATACTTTTTAGATAATTAACAAAATAATTAATGTAATGGTTTTCCATCACATTCAATATTTTTCCATTTAGTAAAAAATTGTGGACATAAATCTATTGGGTCAATAAATACATATTTAGAAGAATCACGTACATCAATACAAAGAGAGGGGAGGTAAATGACCATTATCTTTTTCCATGAATGAAATCATTTTCCTTTTAATGTTGGAATTATTTTGTTGGTAATGAAATTGAGTTGATCTTAATGACCCACTATATATAAAAAATAGAGAGTAAACTTCATTCTATATATATTGAAAGGATAACATGAAGGAGATAAAAATGGGGGGGGGGGGGTTGAATCAGTGTTTATAAATTTTTACAAATCCATTGAAGTCACATTATTTTTAATCACATATTCTCTCATGTTTTTTAGTGGTGTAGAAAATAAATAAATAGTCCAAATTTGTTAATGTGGTTCACATCCTTTATGTATGAATATATCATATATGTTTCATGGTTGTCATCCCACACACCATGCACCCCATTTATTATCATAAAGGACTTGGGGAATAGAAAAAACTTTATTCCAATGAAGATTCTTCTTCAAAAAATTACAACATCAAAAAATGATTTTTATGAGCCATTGAATTCATGATCCTACACAAGAATAGGAAATGAAATTTCATTAGTTATTCCTCAACTAACAATAGAATGTTTAAATATGGAAAATATTCAATGTGCTTTTAATTTTTAATTGTTATTCACTTTTATGAAATATTGTGTGCTTATCATGTCCTCAAGTTCACTTAATCTATAAAATGAACATTAAGAGTTAGATCATAATTCCAATTCAAAAACTTAGTTTAAAAAAAACTCAAAAAATGATCAAGTAATGTATTTGGTTCATTGTTTTCTTCCTTTCATGAATATGATATGTGTATTCTATTCATTTTCATAATTAGATAAGCCTCATGGGTTCTCCGATCACTAATGTATATAGGAAAGGATTATGAGATATTATGAATCATGTGAACACACCACACATGTGCTCTATTTTAGTAGTAATTTCTAAAATCAAGTGACCACAATAACTCATTTTAGGCCCTTGTTATTTATAAGTGTTGAACCATGACACTCTTCAAAAATAATGTATATCATGATATGAATTTTATATTATTTCATGAAAAATTAATGGACTCTTGAAGTTTTAATGGTCTAATTTATTTGGAAATGTTGAAACTCTCAGTGTCTTGATAGTTATTTGATGCATGTGTGGATATGTATTAACATGAATGAATTTTATATATATTGAAATTAACCAGTGGATCAATTATTGAAACAGGAAAAATGATTCTTAAAGTGAATATTTTACATGATGGGGTCATTATGAAGTTAATGATTCAATATTTTTTATGTGAAGAGACTATTGATGTGCTTCATGCTTCTTTTTACTAGTCACATTCATCAACTCATTACATGTTGGAAAGAATTGATTGCATATACAGAATAGGGTTGCATAGTATTTTATCAATCTCTCATGGATTGATTTATTGATATATGGATGCTAAAAACTAGAGAGTGGTGGACATCGGCTATCTGAAGATCACTCATTTAATGGTTTATTTCATATTGTGTATGGTTTGACTGGATCTTCCATTACCCATGTAAGGGTAAAATAAAGGATAAAGATGATGCATTTATTCAATTACATTATTTATATTATGTTTATTATATATCGTATGCTATATATGTATATTTTTAGTGAATTAAATGAATCTATCTTCATATCGCTTCTCAAATCGATCTTACAAATGGTCTCATATTATTTTATAATACAAGATGCTCCTTCCATGACTCGAGTTGTCAATTGAGTTAGTTCTCAGAACACCATTGAAAATAGACCCATCATTGGGAAACCCAACACACTTGTGTATTCCCCCAATCAACTTAATTTGTGTAGCATGAACAAACATTGGTGTTCTATGATCGTAGCACACTACCTACCCATGCAAGTGCTCTCTCTATCCACTATAACATCACAAGCATGAAACAGATTCAACTTAGTAGAGATTATCTTTCATAAGTGGTTGGGTAACCCCTATATGGGTGTATTTGGAAGTCTTATTGTTTAATAAATAAGGAAAATCAATATAATAATTGAAAAAATGTATGAAAACTAAAATAAAAATCAAACTAATTCATCAAAATTCACTCCATGGTCTTTTCCCAAACATTATTTAATGAAAAAAAATTTATGGTGTTCACCATTAAAACATATTATATACAATGTAAAATTTATTTATACATGGTAACATTCCATTTAACTTTAATAACAAGTCTAAATTCATTAAACATGTTATTTTTCTAAATAGAAAAACCTTCATCCTCATATAGGATCAATAGAGAGTGTAATAAAATTTTGGGATAAGATAATCACTAGATTACCAAACCATAAATAATGGTGGGTGTAAATAAATAACAAAACCAAATAAACCTAAATAATTTGACATCATAATTTAATTTATTTAAATATAAAGATAAACCCATGTTATAAGGGTATGAACTACAATAAAAGTTTTAAAAATCATATAGACGTAGTGTCAATCCCATGTGGGAAGATAAAAAACATTAAAGTCCCAAAATAAGAAATATTACATAAACTTAGATACATAAAAAACTGTTCCATTGTCCCAAAAATTCCCACCCTCCTTAATTCATCCCAACAAGCCAAATCAAAAATAATTCATAGACCCCATATCTATTTTCAAAATTACAACCATGACGAAGTATTAGGTTCCCACTATAGACCAATGAGGGTGTGATTACAACTAAGTAGGACCACAACAATTCCCCCATAAATGAATATTCAAAATAGATAGCATGTTGGAATTCATAATAAAAAATTAAAACATAATAAAATAAATTACTACTGATCCTTGGGTTTTGTGATTTCACCCATTATTTACTATTCATACTGTTTGGAAAAAATATATCATAATGGTGCATTTGGGTCGATTGTGTTGGTGGTCAAGGTTTGAGGTTGTTGAAGAATGATGGTTCTCTAAGAATGAATGAAGAGTTAGCATGAATATATAATCTCATAGAAATCATGAATGTATAATCTTATTAAAAGTGAGAATTTTTTATCTTATGAAAAAGAGAATGTTGAACTGATCTCCTAGAGCACAAATGAAAAACTGATCTCATTGAGTATGAATGCTTTAGTGATCTCACAGAGTGAAAGTGATGGACTAATCATGTTGAGCAATAATGATAGAATAATCTCTTAGAGTACATGTTTCTAAACTGATCTCACATTGATATCTCATGAATCACCCATTATTATCATTATATCTCATGATGGATCAAGTGATATATGGGAATACAAGGACACTAACAATCACAAGATTGAATTTTTATCACACAATGTGATATCATGAAGCGCCTGATTGTCCTTCAGTCTCATGAAGGGTTATCATAAAATGATGATGATTTTATTTCGATATCATATAGTTCTCATGGTTTTATTTTGATCTTAGGATGATGTTTTCACTACCATTGTTATTGTCTTTATAGATCATACATAAATAATGCATAAATAATTAATGAGACACATACACATATCTTACACAATGTGTATGTAGAACTCACATTAAGATATCATTCTAGGAGGGTCATGGATAACATGATACTAATGAGGAAGATATTGTTTGACTATTTTTGGAGTTACAATAGTTTATTTATTCCAATAAATACACCATAACCCATCATTAAAAATTGATGATTTTATTTCTGGAAATATTTATCTGATGAAACATATGGGAAGATGGATCATGGAGAGATCTCACAAAAGTGGTTTAGGGGGAGATATAAAAAAGGTGTATATATTAATTATATTACATAATTTCATGATCTGAAAATAATCTTGCACAATGTGAGTAAGTGGACCCTTGGAAGGGGACTTACAAAGGCTAACTCATGAAAGCAATCTCGCAACCAAATATCACACTAAGCGAGAGAGTCCAGTCGTACAAGGGAATCCAAAAAGAGTGAAATTGGTCTCAAATAAGAAACACATCCTCCGTGGGAATGTGGGATCATGTAAGGGACTCATTTTTTGTTCTCCCAACAATGTCTCGTATAAGGTTGTTGTGCCCAAGTCCCATTCTAGGATCTAACGCAAGGAGATACACACCTTGATCTCATGAAACAGATTACATGATAGGGTCTCTCATAGGGGTATCACACTCTAATCTAGAACATGGAGATACATAAGAACATTGACCTGTGAATAATATCAATTTCATATTTGAATTATGATAAAGAATAAGTACACATAGGATCTGCACCATTCAACAATACATTCAAAAAGTGTTTTTTCATGACTACACTACAGGAAGAGAAAATAAGGCTTGGCATCACAGAAATATATTTCCAAAGATGAGGTTGTTTGTATGTCTAAATAAAAGGGAAGTTTAATCTAGTTATCTCAAAAGTAAAGGTGCTACATCCTGGTGTTTTCATATGAGTGAAGGATCCATCTAGAAATGGATTCAATATAAAATCTATATATAGTTGAGGTTGTATTATTTATTGATAGTGAAAGGAGATAAATTTTAATAAACTATGTATGGATATTTTATGGAGAAGTTAGAAAATGAAGATGAAAAACATAATCCTTTCCACTGAAATTGATCTACCAAAATATAGTTAGGAAGAAACCCTTGGGAAAGTATGGAGATAACTCTAACCATTGTAAAGGCAGTGAGCCTGAGTATAGAAGTCATCTTGCATAAACCATGATATTGAAGTGATACATTGTATATTCGGTACAACTAAACATTTCTTCTGTATGCTCCATGGACGTAATCCAGTGATGGTGTTTCAAATAGAACCTTCACGTTCCTATGATTTTATTCCTTATTTAAATTCTATGCATCATCATGATATAATATTGGAATATAAATGAGAAATATAAAAAATAAATATAAAACATTTTTTCCCTTATAATAAGGAGTTCAAGATCCATTGGTGAAGGAATAAATTCAAAAATAATATATATACTTTGACTAACCCCCCTATCAGGGTATCTTGGTCCCATTTGGACATAATCATTACTATTGGTGAATATGTTACTTTTGACGATTTGTTTGATCTGACAAGCTCTACAATACTTCTGGAATTAAAGTTTCAGGTTTGTATTATGTTAGTGCTCTATGGAAAATGGTATATCTTCAAAGAATAAGTATAAGTCAATTTGTATTCCCCAACTTGGAATTTCCAATGGAAAGAGTTTTATTTAATTGAAGGAAAAATAGTGCACTGATGAATGGTTTGTATGAATCAGACATCAAAAATATGTACACATTTATGGATGATGAATGAATGAGATAAGAACCTTATATTCTAAGTGATTCTAGAACTATTGATGATGAATAAATTGAAAACATTCTAAATGGGGACATTTTTCATGGAAAAAAGGAAAAGGATCTGAAATTGGATGAAGAAATTAAAAATAAAGATATTTAAATCCTAATATAGGAAATTGAGGTCGATAGAATAAAATGATAATATAACTTTATTATATAAGTGGCCAAATTTCTAAGATAGATGAATGATTCACATGATGGAGAACTGCAAAAATTTAAAGATGATGAAATGTGGAAGAATCTAGAAGAAGATAAAATTCATAATTTGAAATTCGGAAATGATTATATTGATCCATAACTATCTTAAAAAGTTTAGGTGAATTAAGGAATATAGTAGGTGAATGAATTCTATTCGAATTTGGTTTCTCAAAAGTCATTTAAAATAAAGGTCAAAAGTGTCATAGAGGATATGATCACCCTAGAAATAGAAGATGAGATAAGTTGTGGAAGGAATCTAATGAGATAACATAGGGCTCGAATTGAATAATGTGATAAATTTATTTTGTAGTTAGGAGAAGAAATATAATTAGTGAAGAAATAAGTGGATAAATTGAAGGAAGTACCAAATTAAAGGATTCCTTTTAATTTATTATTTGACTATTTATCATAAGGTAATAGTGAAAAGAATAGAAACTATTCTATATTAGTGGGAAAACATGAAATGATTCTCTCATACCAATGGATATCAGGTTTAATATTTTTTGTGTGGATATGATGAACCCCCACACGCACATGATAAGAAGAGATTTGTAAATAGTTCTAGAAATAAGAAAAATTATTAAGGTTCTGGATATATATAAAAATAGTTTTTAAAGGATTTAGTGATAATATATGCTATTTTTAGGGCCTGAAAGGTCACACTTCAATTTTTTTAGGTTGTGGAATATATTTCATGCTATGAACATGGAATTATATCTAAATTGAATAATAAGAAGTTGAATTTTGAGAAATATGAATAAAATTATCTCAGAGAAATGTAGACATGAAATAAACCAATTTTGGATGACTGGGACACACCATGATTATGTGCCTAGAAGACCATGAGCTCAATGTTAACAAAATAAGTCTAGTTGTTTGAAAAATCTAAATCAAGGAATAAGTATATGAGGTATGTTTTTGAAGGAATATTCTTTTTGTGTGCTAATAATGTGAATTTGGAAAGATAATTTAGTAGAGAGAAACATTGTATGTTAATGTAACCTAAAATGGGATCCGAAACTCTGGTAATGTATGATGAAAAATAGTATATTGTAAAAAATATTAAGATGAAAAATTCGTTTACTAATTTATGGGAAACACAGGAGCTCAAAAAGGCCTATCAATCAACACCTATATTACACTTTCAAAAAATCTCTTGGAAAGAATGTGAATGAACCAAGAAGAAAACGTAAGAAATTACCCCAGTTGTGAGTAAAAAGATTGTACATTTAGTGAAGGACACACTAAAAAGAAGAAATAGTGTGCTGAATTTGATAACTAATAAAAGAAATAATTAATATTTTCTTAACAAACATGCATGTTATTGCACATGGTGAGAAGTGAATTATAGAGATATATCCCCCAATGGATGAAAATATATAGAAAATGATCAATGAATGGATTCCTACCCATATAAAGACTCATGAAAAAATGGAATTTTGGTAGAGAATTAAAGAATAAAACTTTTATAAATGGATTTGAACCCTGAATTGTGAAAAATACTAGACCTATAGAGTCTACATATCAAAATAATACTAAAAATGTGGGTAATTAATTTCATGTTATATGGTCATAATAGTTAAATATGGGTGGGAAATTAGAATAAGTACTAAAATAGTATAGTTCATTGAAAAAAGTATCAAAGGGTTGGTTAATCATGATCAAATACAATCATCCTCTTGAGGATACGTGATTTAAACCTATACTCTATGTATAAATTCTAAAAACTAATGTTCAAGTATTTTAGGGTTTTAGGGGAGATACA
This sequence comes from Viscum album, assembly GCA_963277665.1. Classification (NCBI taxonomy): domain Eukaryota; kingdom Viridiplantae; phylum Streptophyta; class Magnoliopsida; order Santalales; family Viscaceae; genus Viscum; species Viscum album. The sequence continues at coordinate 17,017,448 of OY728159.1, read as the reverse complement.
ATCCATGCCAAAGTAACATCAAAATATTCAATGTGGTGATGTGATGTGCTCCAGAATTTCAAACAATTCAAATTAGTTATCAGTGATAAAGAAGAAATATAGAATAATTCTATGAAATTAGTTAATCGTTTATATATTCATGATATATATTCATGTAATTGAGTGTAGTGGATATGTATGGTGTTATTAACATTATCTGTTTATTCCTACATTGATTTACGACTTATCAGGATTAGTGGTTTTGGTGATGGTTCACTACTAATTGGTAAATTCAACCATTAATAATATTATTAAAGGTATATATATCTAGAAAATGTTATTGAGCAATAGAAGTATATCATACTTGCAGTCACATGTGAATAAATTATAGGGAGAAGAAAAATGTTTATTGGACTAAATAGAGATCCTAATATCAGGAAGAGTTACATATTATAGGGGTAAAATTATATCACCTAATTACATGCAACATTACAAGGTAATAGAATGGAATAAAGTTTATTTTCCAGAAGAATGACTAGGTGAGACGTAGAAACATTCATTTATCTAATGATTATCTATTTTTAGCTAACAACATGGTATCAAATGACTATTTTCATGACACCAATAAGCTATGAGAGAATATTTACAATGTTTACAATAAGTGGTCTCCATACTATAATGTCTAAAATAACATATAAAATCATCTAAAATTGGTATTAATCATATATATCTGCTTTATACTTGAAATTTTCTAAGGGATTGATTAAATATAAAAAGATAAAAATGTCCTTGGGACCAAATGGGTCTTCCATATCAAGATGAATCGATATGACATAATTATTCGAGACAAAGAACAATTGGTATACAATTGGTACACCCAGATAGAGGAAATTAGGTTTTATGAAACATTTACACCTATTGGTTTGATAGAGACAATTGAATTATACTTTTCCATAACAGTGAAAAGAAGCTTTAATGTTTTCCCAATAGACTTGAATTCATCATTTCTGAATGGGGATCTTAAAGAAGTATTCTATATTGAGCATCGAGATGGTTTTCCCATTCATAAAGATTATACCAATGTTTTTCATCAAAAAGATGTGCTATATGGGTTTAAGTAAGCACAAAGATCATAGTATCCAATACTAGATCAATGTTTGAAGAAGATCAGTTTTTGGCATGGAGGAGTTAGTTACAATATATATGTTAACAATAATAGTAATCAATAGATGATGTTGCTAGTATATGATGATGAAATAATATTTTTTGGATTCGATAAAGAGTAGTGCAATTCGTTTTTTAAATTCATGACGAGTGACATTGAAATGTGAGTGATTTTTCAACCGACCCTTTTTATTGGTTTACAGGTTCCATAAGGATATAATGAAACATTAAATTCTCAATATAAATATTCTATGGAGGTTTTGAGAAAAATATGAATGAATAATTTCAAGGAGATGATGAATCTAGTGGCTAACCAGATGGAATTGTCATAGGATGATAAAGGGAATGTAGTTAATGTCATAGAATATAGAAAAATCATTAGAAGTCTATGGTAATTGATAATGAAAATATATGTTCTGGGAACAATAGATGTGTGTTGGTGGGTGTACCCAAAATTAATTTTAGCATTAACAAAGATCAATCAGATATTTGTTATAATAACAAAACGTCGAATCTTTATAATATAATGAAGAAAAATAAATAAAAGAGGGGACTCCCGAAACTATAGATAATATCATCATATGTTGGTTATAATTAATTCAATTAATTGACAAGAATTACCTTGATGGAATTCAATCATCATTGATGTTTACGATCACGATCTAATGTGATCTGTTGTTGCGTCATAGAATCAAAGTGTAGGATTCCTAGAACGGTGATCCACACGTGCTCCATGTATCTCTGGATGCTGCTGAAGGGATCTCTAGGTACTAGCATGGAAGATCCTTTGTTTGCGATGTCCTCCTTTGACCACCTTGATCCAGTGGAGTAGGATCTCTCTCTCGTAGCTTGAGAGCCTTCTTGGAAGAAAAGGATTCTCTCTTAGCTGGAGAGATTTATCAAGATCCATTGTGAACAACCAAAAAATGGCTAGGATAATAAAAAATATATAATTGGGATTGTTAATTACATAGAATAATAAAATCAATTAATTACACTAAATCATTTATTCATTCCATTTAATTCTTAGTAATACCCCATGTCTAATAATAACAGTTGACTATTATTATTAACTGACACGTGACAAACGAATTACAACTAATATTATTTAATTAAATAAATAATATTATTTCTATTAAATTCCTAGAATAAAATACACGACATATATATTTAATATACACACCATGAACTTTTTACCATATTTCCAAATATCCTCCACCACATTTATTTGACCTTGAATAATGGATATTTATTTCAAAAATAATATCACTACAGTACTCATTAAGAAATATATTATTTTTCCAAAAATATATTCTCTTGAATAACTAGATTCGAAATAAATGCGATCAGGCATCCTTAAATAGTTATTAAACCACAATAGGAAGTAATATTTATTCAACTTGTAAATTAAGATTTATCTGAGATACTTGGACACACATAGTGTGCGACCCTATAGGTCTCTTTCAAAGTGGAATTAAGTGGAGCCTGCCTAATATCCCAGGTTAGCGTCTAGCTACATTCCATGGCAACCATAGAGAAAGAAGATAATGCTGAAATGACGTGGAACCTCCTAAGAACGCTTACCATGTAATATAATATTATTTTCTCGATATCTCGAATCAAGCGGGTTGTATGATTTTTCCATACACCCATGTGCCCGATTATTCTATTTTATAATTTTTGGAATAGAACATTCCCATTCTTCACCCTGGACCTGGATTTATTTAGGCTATATCAATTCCATCAAAGGGCCTAAGATATATACTTCCGTTATGGAACAGAAGGGAAAATACTTTATCTCATTATCTATTAATGCAGTATCACTCGTGACACACACAACGTATCCTACCTTGCTGCGAAGAGTGTGTTTTCACAATTTTCATCAATACATCTACGTGTGACAGTTTTAATACCCATTAATAATAATCATAAATTATTATGACTAATACATACGTATGCAGATAGGAATATCCAATGACACTATTAAATGTTGATTTCCTACTAGCGGGTCTGGTTCTCATAATATCCTCCTTGATATTAGTAAGGGGGCACACCATGAGAAGTTGCCTCAATGTTTTAGGAGTCCTCACCACTAATATCTTTTAATATTTGTGTCCCTCAAACAACATCATCCAGCTATAGAACATATATTCAAGAACAATGTTATGACACTTTTGTGTTCTTATCATAACAGGGATCCGCTATGACCCTTTAATGCAACAACTATCATTAGGACATTATCACATGAATTTCAATGAAGAATAACAATCAAGATGTGATAAGGTATTTATTAATGAATAAAGTTCAAAGTAGTTGGTACTAGGCCACCCAATCCAACAGACTCCCACAAATACTAGAGCCATCTACTTAAAAATTTTATCCCGATATCTCTAAAATGATATTCATGATCATGCTGAGATATGCCTTTAGTCATAGGGTCCACCACGTTCTCTTCCTTGATCACTCTGCTCCCAAAAACATCACCCATTTGATAGAAATCCCCCAGGAGGTGATACTTCTAGAGTATGTGATTTTTCCATTAATGTGACCTTGGTTCTTTTCAAAGAGCCACCACTACAGTATTATAACAATATAATGTGATTGGATCTTTATTTCTAGGAACCACATCAAGCTCATGGACAATGCTCTGAATCCATAAGGCTTACTTGGGTGCATTAGAATATGTTATATATTCTAACTCTACTGTAGAATCGATGATAACTGGTTTCGTTGAACTCTCCCAGCTCATAGCTCCTCCACTGAGACATAAAACATATCCAGATTGTGACTTTAGATCATTCTGATCTATCTGAAAACCAGCATCAGTATACCCTCTGATGACAATATCCTCGTCTCCTCTATACACCAGGAACATATATTTTATTCTTCGTAGATACTTAAGGATAATTTTTACAGCAGTCCAATGCTAGTCTTCTAGATCTACTTGATATATGCCTACCATGCTTAGTACAAAGGAAACATCTATCCTGGTACATAACCAAGCATACATGTTAGATCTAATAGCCAAAGTGTATGAGATCTTACTCATTATATCATTATCTTTCATTGTTTGAGGACACATTTTCATAGAAACATGTAGGCCATGTGACTTTAGTACCAATAACATCTTGGATTTTTCCATACTAAATCTCTTTAGTATCAGGTCAATATATGTACCCTGAATTAGTCCAAACAACCTCTTGGATCTATCACGAATGATCTTGATCTCTAGAATGTAGGATGCTTAACCCAAGTCCTTCATAGACAAACACTTGTTCAAAAAGTCCTTAACTAACTTTAAGTCTGGTACATCATTTCCAATAAGCAATAATTCATCAACATATTTTACTTGAATAACCACCACATTCCCATTAAACCGCTCAAAAACACATCTCTCAAATTCATTTTTAATGAAACCAAATTATTTTATAGATTCATCATATCAAATGTCCCAATACATAGATTCTATCTTTAATCTATAAATGGATTTCTGAAACTTGAAAACCCATTTGGCTTCACCTCTTGTCACAAACCCTTCTGGTTATGTCATATATACATTTTTCATGAAGTTCCCATTGAGGAATGATATTTTGGGATCAATTTTCCAAATATCATAGTCATGGTAAGCTACTATGGAAAGTAGGATTCTTATTGATTTAAACATGGAAACTGGGGAGAAGGTTTCATCATTGTCAATTCCTTAACACTATCTGAATCCTTTATCCAAAAGACTTGATTTATAGGTTCTAACTTGGCCTTTCATGTCCATTTTCTCTTGAATACACATTTTCATCTAAGAGGATTTGCATCAATTGGCTTATTGACGAGAACCCAGGCTTGGTTTTGATACATGGAATTCTTTACAGAATTCATAGCTTCCATCTATTTTGTAGCTTCTGAGATTTATACTTCTTCCTTATAGGAGATAGGTTCACCATTGTTCAATAATAATGATTCACCATTATCGGTGACTAGGAAACTGATTCTCTATAGTTCTCTTACCACTCTTGAGCTCTTATGTATTACTTATGTTTCTGGAACCTCTTACACAGGGACCTATGGAACTTGTTACAATATCCACTCCTATGTATCATGAGCATCAGCTTCTTCAAAGTAAATCATGCTCACACTATCCTTTTTTAGGATGTCCTCCCTCTCAAGAAAGGCATCTTGTCTTGAGATAGCCACTATTTTGTCTGAAGGGTTATATAGGTAATATCCTTTCGTTTCATTGGGATATCCTATAAAGATACACTTCATTCCTCATGGAGCTAGTTTGTTTCCAAAGAAGGGCTTAACAAATACCTCGCATCCCCATACACTTGTGTTCGACAAAAATGGGTTTCATTCCATTCCATAACTCGGAGGGAATTCCATTTTATACCTTAGTTGGTACTCGTTTTAATGTGTATATTGGAGTCTGTGATGGTTATACCAAAAAGGATAATGGAAGATCTGCATGACTCATAATCAACCTAACCATGTCTAACAAGGTGCAGTTTCTTATTCAACTAACACCATTCTAGTGTGATGTATACTGAAGAGTAAGCGGAGATATGACCCTAGACTCCCGTATTTGATCAATGAACTCTTGGTTCAGATATTCTCTACCTCGATCTAATCCAAGCTTCTTTTTCTTCTTACAATGCTGATTTTATAATTCATTCTTGAAATCCTAAAATTTATTTTAGGATTCTTACTTATACCTCATTAAGTAGACATAGAAATATCTACTCAAATCATCAGTAAAATTAATTATGTAGGAATATCCACATCTATCTTCTACTAGAAATGGTCCACACACATTTTTGTGCACTAATACTATAATCTCTATGGATCTTTCACGCTGTCCACCGAAATTCAGCTTAGTAATTTCACCTTGTAAACAAGCCTCACATCTATCAAGTGGGTTTAACTCAGTAGATGACAAATATCCATCTTGGTAGAGCTTTGTCAAGCACTTCTCATTTTCACGACTAAGACAATGATGCCACAATTGGGTGATGTATGAGTCATGTGAGTTTTTTATGTTATCTATTTCCAATAATTGGTTTTCATAATTTAATATATACAAACCATAATTTAAATATGGCATACCATAACATATGTTGTTCTTATAAAAGAAGAAACACTTAATTCCAAACTTAAAAATAAATCCATCCATATCCAAATATGATAAGGAAATTATGTTTTTTGTAACCCTAGGCACATAATAAGAGTTATATAAAACCAAAATCATCCCATCAAGAAATTATAGGTGGTAATCGGCAATGGCCACTGCAGCTAGCCACACGCCATAGGCTACTCGAAGATCCACCTCTCCTCTGGGAATATTTCTAAATCTACTTGGTTCCTTTTTTTGAATACACATTTGATCCCGAAAAGATGTTTCCAATACCCAATGTGTAGAAATGGAAATATTACACTCGATAACGAACACACACTTATCGTTCCCACACTTATGGGTGCAATTCATCTTCCAGTGGCCCGACTTCCCACATGAAAAAAATACCACCTCCCATTCCTTTCCCTACCTCTAGATCTTCCTCTTCTTGGATGGATGATGCTCTGGGGATTCAGACCGTTTATAAGTCCTTATCCCCCTTGCCTTGTCTTACCTTTTCTTATTCACCATAAGGACTATGGGTTTGTCAGGACCAATGTACTTATCTACCTAGTGAATTAATGTTAGAAGTTCGGATATAATCTTCTCATTTTTTCTCTTGTTCCAGTTGAAAATAAAGCTAGATATGGTCTTGGATAGTGATGATAGGATGAGATCTGTATGCAAATCATCAGGAAACTTAATCCCTATGATGTCCAGGTGTTCAATGTAGCCAATAAGCATAACTATATGAGGGCCAGCTAGCACAGTTTCCCTAGGAATAGTTGTAAAAAAATAATTGTAGATATAATATCCCTCCTATATAGCCTTCTCTTGGTATAGATACTTAAGGTGAGACATCATTATATACACATCCATGTTTTTATGTTGCTTTAAGAGCTCATTACACATGGCTGATAGCATGAAACATTGGTCATATGTGGCATCAACCACACGTTTCAAATAGAGAGATACTTTCCATTTGTGTCCTCTTTCCTAGGCACAAGTGAAACAAGATCTTCCAGCACATACAATTTCCTCTCATGGTGAAGGATGACTCATAAACACCTCTTCCACTCATGGAAATTGGTGCTGGTGAGCAGGTTTTCCTTCTCTAGTATGGTTCGTAATGATATGTTCAATGTCATTTTTCTTTCCATTTCTATAAATTAATATGATAAAAGGTTTAGTACTTTATCATGATAAATCTATGAAAAATAAATAAAATATTACTTATTAGTCTCCCACTATTTTATAGAAATCCAACAGCCCTCACCATTGACATCAATATATTCTGTTACCTAAATATTTTACTGGCAAGGATCTGGATTTCCCATCGCATTACCCCACATAGAGTTGGAAAAGCCACATGAAGGGTTTTCGGTAGGCATTCCAAATTCAAAATGCATTAACTCGCAGGTCCTTGATCCGTTGAGTGGACTCCCCAATCCAGAAGTCCTTTTATGTTGGACTCTCTCAACCTTTCCCTCTTGATCACACCAAGTCCAGCTGTGGTAGTCAAACCTTGATGAAAACCAAGTAAATTCAACACAAAACCTTGAATTAGAATTAATCGATAATTGAATGCACCCCAACTAGGTTAGCTCACGAATTTTGAGCTATGGTTCGAATCAAAGCAAGATTATGGGAGGCTATATAGACTCAATATTGTCTTTGAGGGATTTTATCCTTATGCATAAATTTCCATTTTATTATCTATTATTACATGATTACTAATATTAAGTGGGTTATAATTTAGTGATTTACCATGTCTAGGATATTATTTTATGTATAAGTCAATCTTATATTAGTTCCATATTTCATGCTTGTTTAATTAATTAATTGTTTGATTGAGACAACACATCAAAAACAAATAAACAATGAAACTGATAGAAATAAAATAAATGGTATGATCAGGAGCTTGTTCTATAGGTATTTTTATCTTGTGGTTGATAAAATTTCCCAAGACCTAGGGTAGTAACACCTTGATCCTTTTGGGTTAATGTTTACATCTTTCCACCTTTCCACCTTGGTATCACTTTGTAATTGTTTCACCCTGGCACCTAACTTGAGCCGCCTCCACTAGCATGGGAGCTCCTTCTATTACGTATTCTTTTATATCAGACATAGGTGAGTGGTAAAATGGGGTTTTCATAAATGAAACCTTGAGCATGCATTCCCTACATATTAATTAAGAGATGGATTGTAGGCTAACATTTTTTATTTAAATAAATAAATTAAAAGAAACCATTCACATACAAAGGTATTGGTCTAGCCCATGGTCATCCATGGATGCAACGATACTACGCATAAATAAAACTTTCATTCAATTGTTTAATAATTATTGTTTAAGATGAATCACGCTCGAACCAATTAGTTATCTTTAATTTATCAACCATTTTATCTTGAACCCTTTTCAGAATTACCTTGATATTCTCATTAATCATAATTTTAAACAAACAAATTCATTTAAAATTATCTTTATATGTAACATGTACCTTGGAGGCAACCCAGTGAATTTCCATTCATAACTACCCAATGAATAGAAATGAACAGTACACATATGTTAAATTAAATACCAAAATATAACACCTAAAATGTGTTGTGCCTTAACTTTACGCAATCAATATGGAAAATGTTACAAGGGTTTGTATAATATAATAATAAATTTTAATAAATCTGCATAATTTGGATAATTACACGACATATAATTCTGACTACACGACATGTACTTTTGTTCACCGTCAAACTGAAGTACATGCCTAGGGACATGGTGTGTAGATGTAATTCATAAATTTTTCGGAGTACATGACATGTTCAGTCGGACACATGACATGTAGTATACGTGTTACATGGTTTCCAGTTGGGCAAGCTGTGTACGAGGTACACGGTGCCACCCTAACATGAAGGGACTAAATTCCATGTTTAGTGGACCACACAGCGTGCAATATAGAAACCGTGTTCCACCTATTCCAGGTCAACACACTATGCCATTCAAGACATAGAAATACTCTAACAGACGACCAGATTTGGAGGACCAGTTTGATGCATTGAACCTAGAATACACAGCGTGTACTATCGAATACACACTGTGTATTCTTGTGTTGTATGGACAAGAATTTTTGGCACATTCGAATGAGATCCTCTATTTTAATTTAATCGAAATTAAACAAAAAAAATTTCTGTAAGGTGAACCGAAAACGAGAGAGGAGGAAGAAATCATGAGATTATATTTTAAAGAACGATTTACTGGATTTGAAACAACTAAATTAGTAAATGCGTAAATCACATAAGAAAAAAATAATTATAATCAAAGATATGACCCCCTATGATACCACTTATAGGTTCTTTGCGTAGCTGAAGCCCGATGGTGGGTGTACAAAAATTTAATTTTAGTGTTAAAAATGATCAACCTAAGATGCATCAGGATAATAATACGTTGGATCTTCATAATATAATGAAGAACAAAAACGAAAACAGGTGAGTACTAAAACAATAGATAAGATCGTCATATGTCGGTTATAATTTATATAATTAATTGAAAAGAATTAACTTGGTGGAATTATTTCCTTGTTGATGTTTCCGGTCATGATCTGATGTGATCCGTCATTGCGACATAGATTCCAAGTGTAGTTTTCCTCTAATAGTGATCCACACATGCTCCACATATCTCTTGACATCGCAAAAGGGTGATATGGGTTCTATAATGGAATAGCCTACTCTTGCGATGTCCACCATTGATCACCTTAATCCAGTGGAGGAGGATCTCTCTCTTTCTCTCGTAGCATGAAAGTGTTTTTAGGAGAAAATGATTCTCTCTAGGCTTGAGAGCTTTCTCTAGATCCAATGTCCACAACCACAAACAATTACAAGGCTAATGAGAAATATATAATTGGGATTTTTAATTATATAGAATAATAAAATTAATTAATTACCTGAAATCATTTATTCATTTCATTTAATTATTAGTAATACCCCATGTCTAATAATAAAAGTTGACTATTTTTATTACCTTACATGAACCCAATGAATTACACTTAGTATTATTTAATTAATTAAATAATATTATTTTTCATTTATTCCGAGAAAAAAATACACTGTGTGTATATTTAATATTCACGGTGTGATCTTATTTTTTCCATTTTTCTTTATTTCCTCCACCACATTTATTAGACCTTGAATAAGGGATATTTATTTCTAAAATAAATATCACTGCATTAAATGTTAATTAATATATTATTTCAACCACAATATATTGTCTTTAATAACTAGTTTCAAAATAAATATGATCAAGAATCCTTAAATAATTATTAAACCACAATTGATAATATTATTTATAAAACTTGTTAAAATAATAATTAATTAAGATACTTAGACAAACTTAGTATGTGACCCTCTTGGCCTCTTTCTTAGTAGAATTAGATGGAGCCTACCTAATTTCCAAGGTGAGCATATAGGAATATTCCAAGGTAGACATAGAGAAATAAGTGAACGCCGCAATGACGTGTCACCTCTTACAAACGCTTACCATGTAATATAATCTCTCTATCTCGTTATCTTGAATCTGGTGAGTTTCATGCTAGTGACATCAACCAATGTTCTCGAATAATCTTTATTTGACATTCTGGAATTGAACATTCCCATTCTTCACCATGGACATAGATTTATTTAGGCTATATAAATTTCTTCAATGTTCCTGATATATCTACATCACTTATGGAATAGAAGGGACAAATCCTTTCTCGCATTATCTATTAAGGCAGTATCACTCGTAACACACCCAACATATCATATCTCCCTACGAACAGTGTGTCATTATAGATTTAATCAATATATCTAAGTTTTCAAGTTATAATACCCATTAATAATAATCTTAAATTATAAGGACCAACAAACACATCCACAAATAGGAACATCCAATGACACTGTGAAATGTGTATTTCCTTCTGGTGGGTCTCGTTCTCATAATATCCACCTAAAAAATACCAAAGTCACACACCATGAGAAGGTGCCACAATGTTTTACGAGTCCTAAACCCCAATGGACTATATTATTTGTGTCCCTAAAATAACATCATCTGGCTATAGGACATATATTCAAGAAAAGTGTTATGGCACTTCCAGATTCTCATCATAGTAGGGACCCACTTTTCCCCTTTAATGAAATAGCTATACATAAGACATTATCACATGCATTGTCATGTAGAAGAAAAATCAATATGCGATACAGTGTCTATTAATGAATAAAGTACAATTTTGTTTGTTTTTGGCCACCAACTCCAAAAGAAAATACCAAATATTATTTTTTCCATATGCCAAGTTACATAATATCAAATAAAGATAAAAAAACCAATTATCATGTTGGGAAATAATACTTCAGTGTATCAAAGGATTGGTAGATTTTGGATTGATGTTCAATGAAAAATAATATCAATATTTATTGGGATATATTGATGTATATTGGGCCGGATTAGTAGAAGATAGAAAACCAACATTAGGTTGTGAATTCTATTTTGGTATATTGTTTATTTCCTGGATAAGCATGAAACAAGATTGTATTTCATATTGAATTGTAGAATATTAATATATTAAAACTACTCAAACATATATATAGTAATTGATTATGAAAAATAAAATTTATGATATGTGAATTGAAATGAATAATTTAAATGAAATCTATTGTGATAATTCAAGTGCTACAAATATATACAAAAATACAGTCCATCACTTGAAGAAATATCACATTGAAATAGTTTATAGGTTTTTCAAGAGGAAGGTGGAGAAAGGCCTTATAAAGAAAGAGTGTGTGCCTATATAACTATAAGTTGCATACATTCTAAAAAAGTACTTACCTATAGAAGGTTCAGAACTTCATCAACTGACTCATGGTGCTCATTAAACTCTCCTCACTTGAAAATTTGTTACTATGTCACCCCCTCTACCCAAGGTATTATTTTTTTCCTAGATATACTAATATTTTTTATAAAACTTTTTTTATACCAGAATGATGTAACCATTAGGTTAATTGAAAAGGGAGATACATTGTGGAATTTAAAGTGGATAAAATTTCTTAATAAATACAAGAGAGAAGCTAATAAGTTGAGTAGTGAAGTATGTGGATCTTGTAATATGACGATGCTAATGATGACTAATCCAAGGATATATGTCATGAAAAATGAGTTTTGTGGTGAATGAAATTGAGTCGTTTTTGGAATGATGTGTTTCACTAGGAAATTATTATTCTAATCTTATTCCTCATGGAAAACATGGATCATGTGGGCTTAGAGTGCGTGTTGTTAAAATCATTGATCGCTGTCAGAATCATAAGAACTGAATTTTTAGAAAATATGGACGAAGATTTATGGTGGTATCAAAATGTGAATATTTTTCAACATAAATAAATTGGAATATTATTAGAAAAAACATATCCGGTTATTTCTGTTTGGTTGATTTTGTTAGTTGAAAATGTTTTAGGTTGTGGGAAAATGATGGTTTTCATAGAAAGAATAAGGAGTTTTCATGAATGTATGATCTCAAAGAAAGTGTAAATGTTTGATCTTTCATAAAGGATAATGATGAATTGATCTTCTAGTGATAAAATGATGAACTGATCTCATGGATTATGAAATCTAGACTGATCCCACAGAGCATTATTGATGGACTGATCTCACGTAGAGAGAATGATGTAATTATCTCATAGAGTGAGAATTTATAAATTGATCTTGCAACGATATCTTGGGATGTTTTCAGGATTTTATTTGGATCTCTTGATGGAATTAGTAAAGCATTGGAATACATAAAAAGTGACAATCACATGACTGAATTGTGATATCATGGGGGGATCTTGTGAAGTGAATGATTGTTATTAAGTTTTATGATGGGATCATAGGTTGTTTTCATGATTTTATTTGGTTCTTGTGTTGGGATCCATCATAGTGCTCATAAATATATTTGGATCTCACAATGGAAAATCATGCATTTCTCCTGGATGTATTTTGAGATCATGATAAACAATTACCCAAAGAATTAATAATACTTCTACATATATCTTATGAAAATCTTGAGCGTAACACTCTCCTAGATCTCAAGCTATGAGGTTCACAGAGAATGTGATGCGGATGAGGTGGATAGTTTTTTGAAATTTTTTAGTTAATATGGTGAATTTATGCTTATAAATACCACGTTAACTATCTATAAACATTGAAAATGTTTTTCATAAATGATTCATATGATGAAACATATGGGAGGATGGTTCATGGAGAGAAATTTTTAAAGAGGTTAATGGAGGGATATTATAAATGAGTATACATGATTGACATTGGGTAAGTATTTCACATGATCTAAACATGGTCTTACACAATGAATAAAGTAGACTCTTAAATAATCTCTCACTAAAGTGGAAACATGCAAGGAACTTTCACAAACCATGATTTTGGTATCAGACTAGGGAAATGAATAAATATTGAAATTAGTATCAACCCAATAACTCATGAAAAATTCAAAATTTGAATCGTGGAAGGGAGTCATGCCCAAGTATCCCATCGGGGTCATGTTCCAAGGTCTCATGTGAGGATGTTGCATAAGTGGTTACATTCTGGTATCTCGCATAAGGGGATACACACTATGGCCTTGTAAAGGGGTATCGAACTAGTTTTTTTCCATGGAGATACACACATACATTTACCAATGAATAATATCATTTTCATATCATAATTTTAATAAATAATTAGAACAAAGAGAAACTACAATATTCAAAAAATACTATCAAAAGGATTTTATTCACTACTAAATTCAAGGAAGTGAAATGAAGGCCTAGAATCTATTGATGATCTTTATAAAGAGAAGGTGATTACTATCTCGTCAACAAAGAGGAGTTCCTTATAGTTTTCTAGAATGGAAAAGTGTTACATCCGTGTGTTTTCATAGGAGTGAATGAAAAGCCCATAAAGGAAATCAATAGAGAATATACCAATAGATGAGGATTCGTTAATTATTGATAATGAATGGAAATATAGGTACATAAATTGTGTTTGGATCCTTTTCCAAGAAGTGAAATAAGGAAGATGAAGAAGGTGATCCTTTTCATCTGAAGTGATCCATAGAAAGAGAGCTAGGGAGTGGTCATTAGGAAATGAGTGAGATGACCCAAAACATTGAAAAGGTTTTGAGCTTGGCTATAGAAGTGGTCTAGCCTGAACCTTTATTTCGAAGTGAGTAATAGTAAATTCGATATGTTTGTACATTTTGGTTGTATACACACTAGGCATAGCCTAGTGACGGTGAACCCAGTAAATTTTGTGTGTTCCTTTGCTTTCATTCCTAATTTACATTATCTACATCACCATCAGATAAAGTTATAATGGAATATTGAAATATAAAAACTATGGAGAAAAAAGTGACCCATATAATAAATATATCAATATTCAGTAGGGCATGAATAATTTCTAAAATAATATCCATAGTCTAATTATACAACATCCTAGGGTATCTAGGACCCTTTTGGACCTAACCCTTTCATTGGTCAGTGCGTTATTTCCCTAATCATGATACTTAATAAAACTAAGTAACATAATTCTCTAATATGGAATTCCTATAACTCCTAAAAAAATATATAAAACATGTACATACTTAAGGGATAATGGTACCCACCCCTAGAACCAACAAACATCATCAATGTTTCCTCATGGGGTAATGGCACCCAACACTGGAACCAATATACATCACCTAGATATTATCAATTTTGAATGGTTTTATAATGGATTATGATTATCATGCATGGATATTAATTCTTTTTAGAGAATAATTCATTACATTATAAAAACACACACTGATGACAATAATAGTTCAGTGAATTTTGATGCTTGGAACTGATTATTATAATTTGGTAAATGATTTTAAATATCTCCCATAAAGATCTTCCCCTTTAGTAATCCAAATTAAAATCATTCTACATAGAATGGAAAAAGGATTCATAAGAAACAATGACATCTGATTCCTAGTCGGGGTAAATAAGAGATATACATAAGAATAAAATTAGTGTATGTATATGAGAACATGTGAATAAAATTTTAAAAGAATAAACCTCATATGAATGATCATAATCATGAATCATGAAATAGTGACCAGACACTCATAAGTCATGAATCCAAATATAGTAAAAAACATAATCCATCATAGTATAACAATGGTATATGACATTGAATTTGCGGAATACATAATCATAAAAAATACTATTTCATGGATACTGACAAATAAATTCATAGCAAGTTAGGCTTGGGATAATCACTCATGTACCAACTCTAGGTATGGGTTATCCTCCCACATTCCTTCTTATTTTTTTATTTAGATTAACAACTATGTTCACAAATGTCTCCTTCTTGTGATGACCTCCCATGTACCCTTTAGTAGTGGTATTAGGATGACCTATCGAGTACCCTCATGTTGAATTCATGGGATGGCCTCCTATATACCCTATTTGTGCGAGCATTGGATAACCTCATGTGTACCCTCTTGTTGGGGGCTTGGTATGACCACCTGTGTACCCTTTGAGATCATAAAACCTTTATCTCTACCTAATTCATAGAAGAGAGATATTTGTCCCACACATCACATAATGAAATCATACATTTATGTGATGCAAGATCATAACAATTTATCAAATCATAACACATGAAATAAAATGGGTATCAGAAACAAGTAATAATATCATAACCATTAAACAATAGATAGGGTTCATAATCATTTCACCACTGCATAATCCATGAGAATAAGTAGGTTTTTTCAGGGGATAATTCATGGAAGAAAAACATGTGTCAAACGCCCTATCATCATAAAGATAAATTATTCAATTAAAGAATAAGAAATATCTCCCCATATCATGTCTCATATAAGGAATATTTATCACCCACATATGTCATATTAGATGGAAATAAAATTTGAATGGATCATTTAAAACAATTTTTAAGGAATTTACCCCTTTGGATTTGAAAAAAATACTTTTTAAAATGTAAAACCCTTTGAAAACCAATTTCATTGAAAATAAACAAGAAAAAATATAAAGGAAGATTTGAAAATCATTTAATCTTTTTCAAACATAATTTTTTTAAAATAATTTTCCCCCAAAATTATTTTAATCAAAAATTTAAAAACATTTTGTAAGTATTTTCAGAAAACATTATTTTTATAGAACATATATCTCTAACCGAAGAGAGAAATACTTTTAGATTCCCTTAAAATTTGTCTCATATGTATCATAAGTATAAAAGAGTGAAAAATAGGAACCATTATATGAATATATCCCAAATAACCAGAGTATAATATAATTCATGATAATTATCAAGAGATGAGTCATGAGATTTTATCCATGGAAAGATAATCATAAATAGTTTTGATACTAATGAGATTGTAGCAATAAACACTATCACTTTTGTAACATTTAATCATAATAACCATGAAATAATAACTGTATATAAAACATAAAATAGAATGTAAAATTGTATATTCATGATATAACATGTGATAGGGGTTGTATATAATGCTCATGAAAAAATATAGGTGCATAACATAACATTTGGGTCAATGAATCAATATTGAGACAATAATTCCTTTCAGATTTGGTAACTTTTTTTAATGGTTGGGGTCAAAGCCTCATTTTTATTATTAAATCAAGCAAATACCTCATTTAACTGGGTAGAGGGAAACCCATTACATAGCCCGAAGGCCCAGTGGGCTTATAGCCCATTACATAGAACGTAGGCCCAAATATTTGGCCCAATTCACATTCTGTGAATAGTAACTCGTCTACTACAGTACCGTACAGTATCGCCACTGCTATAGTGCCCTGCCGCCGCTACAATACCCGCTGTTGAATAGTGTCGCCGCTGCTACAGTAATGCTACAGTAACTTGCGCCCAATGGGTTTTGAACCCCCATTTTTCATGTAGCATTACGGGGTGGTTACCACTAAGCCAAACCCCAACTACATTCAGATTTGGTAACTCTTGAACCATATAACCTAGGAAATAGATATCATAAAATGGATAAGTAAATGCCAATATTTATTAATATAATAATAAAAAAATACATTTATGGGAATTATACACACCACATATAATAAATATGTGCTGAATGTGGCTTGTGTCTCCCAGAAATCTAAAGTGACAAAAAAATCATTTACCTTAGGACTTGACTATCATTGCAATTTTTCAAACCTCATGTATAATAAATAAAATTTTATTATATATTTATAATAGAACTTTTATAGACTAGATAAATCATTTAGGGACACTGAATGGGTTAGAGGTGAATTAGTGTACCTATTTTTTTACAAGAGTTTTCTTTCATTTAATTAAACCTACTACTCGTGGAACTCTACCCAAATTAAGAGGAATGAAACTATTGGGTGATATAAAAAATCAAATATTAATAAAATAAACATATAAAAGGACATGTTAGCGAAAAATTATTTCCACAAGTTTCAATATAAATCTCTACTCCTTATTATGTTCAACATATGGGTGATTCACAGATTCTCCTGTCACAATTGTTTTAAAGTGATTACAAAGACCTAGAATTGGTGTGTAATGTTCAGGTATGATGTAAAAAACATTTCAGAGTCCATAGTGTTTTTTATAGTAGTCCCACTGGTCTACGATGATGTGGTTTATATTTTCACCTCCAATTCTTGAAATATGTATAATAAACACACAAAACATGGTCTCTATAATGTATTATATTAAATTGTATCAACTGAATGCTATTATTATTTAAATATAGGTCATTAACAGCTGTTGCACCAGTAAGAATATATGCATTTCAACCTAATAATCTTTAATATGTGTACAATGAAAAATACACATCTACTTAATACTTTCTCATAATGAAAAACTGATGAACTTTTCAATACACAATTTATTGACTTCTTCCAAAATTTATCAATTTCTTGGGTAGATACTCCTTTGGTGATGAAGTTATTAACCTCATTAATGTGAGAAGGTGTTGAAAATACTCTTCCAAAATATTCTATGAAAATAAAAAAAAAATTACAACTTGAAATTGATTCCGCTTCATAAATGTGTTGCATGGAATCCAAAATAGCAACACATTAATCTATTCTATATATATTATGTTATATTATATATATATATATCATTTTGGGATATTCTCAAATGGTTGAATAAACATACATGTATGTAAATAATAACATTCCACAGTTCTCCACATTCAACCATGTGCAATTCCCGTTTTCACAACATGTGCATAAGTCTCAAGGCTTCACATTCTCATGGAAAAGAAGACACATACCAATTTCTAATACTCATTTAAAATAGTTACCCTATAAGTGTGTACTTCCTTCAATTTCACAATAATTCACGAACCATATGCATCAGACTTTACAAAAACCAGTACGATTAAGTGTCTGGGTTCTCAAAGGGATCCCATAGGTTTGTAATCCCCCTTCTAAAAAAATCCTGTAGAATAGAAAACACATGTGTAAGGATATCACATAATTTCGTAACTGGCTTAAAAAATAATTATTTAAAAATATTTTCATGTGTACTCTTCACAGATTTAACACCTGAAATATTATACTCTTCCTCATGTATGTATATGATTTATAGGTTCTTGTTGATTTTCACAATCCACGAGGAATACATGTGGTGAATTTCTTTTCCATTAGTGGATTAGTGGAATAGAAATTTTAAAAAGCCTTGTAGAGTGCTTAGAACAAGTCTAAATTCCATGATCTACTCCTCCATCACCTTTAATAAATCAATTTCATCACAGAACGTCCTCCTCATAAAATAATAGTTTTGTGGTGCTCTATTTTTGGGAGATATCTCAAAATGATGATCGAAGGAAACCTATTGGGTCGAGGTTATTCATTATTTATAGGAAAAGATATGTTCATCACACCTAATTATATATATGTTTTATTCTTAATTGAATATCTTAAAAACATTCCATGTTGATTCATATCTTCAATCTCACGATTCATTTGGGATATTCAAGCATAGGCCAAAAATCAGGGGGACATTGCGTTATTCCTTGTGGTGATAACATTTCATGCATGTGATACAGATAAAATTATACTCATCTTTGAGGATCATACATCATCAATGGTGACACATAAAAATTTTCCACCTACAATTGTGTGTGATGTTGACCAAGTATCATTCAACATGTTTATGCTCATTCGTAAAAAACAATTTCATGAATGGATTAAATTTGGTTTCAGTAGTGTCTTTCACATGATTTGGTCACTAGAGTTGGCTGTCAGCTATCGTGTGCTTTAACATAGCTCAATTCCAGAAAAGGTCATTGTCGAAGTCTATGGGAGGATGAAGTTGATAGAATGAATTGATCAAATGACTGTGATTAAATAGATCTGACATCCATAACCCTATGCATCATTTTAAGGAAAGAGGAATAATTCCATTTTTACTCCTTATCCCACATCAAAGTTCTAAAGTGATACCAATTTTTTATCAATAATGAAGGGACCTCAATGTATCGATATGGCATTGTGGTTGGCACTTGTATTCACTACACACCCCACCTCACATCCGTGCCACAACAGCGTGTGTACGAGCATCCTGGAGCGTGAAACATACACCAATCAACTTTTGTGGTGCTTATACATAGGTCTACTCAAGTCTAAAAAATGGACTATCCACATTCTAGATGTTTCAAAAATAGTTCTCATTGATTTTGGTAGACATTGGTTCCACATGCGCCTATGGTTGAGGGTTGAAAAGTAGCTTGAAATTAGGGTAGAGTTAATTTTCAATGGTGGAGGAACAGTTATTGTATGACTCATTATTCCACATAAAAAAATGATGTGATAACTCTTTTGTTTATCAATCATGTGATTCTCTAAGACTCTCAATCCGAAACTAAGGTCAACACCTGACTTCATTACACACACCGCCACAAATTCACACTACACTAGTGTGGGAACTAGTATCCTACAAGTGACTTGCATGAACCCTTCCACTAATAAGGGCCTTATAAACAGACACTCCCAAGTCTTACACATGGACCAACCACCATCAAGACGGTCTGGGAATGTTCCAATTGGGTGTGGTAACCATGGTACCACATGAGCCTATGGTCGATACTTTTCCCTTTATTAGCTAGTAGGATAGAGTTATTTTTTAATGAAGTTCACCTAAAGCATTACCATGGAAAAATATTTATATTCCGAATTAAACACAAATAAAATTACATGCAAAACTTCTCCTTAGAATCATTTTCCTCATTTCCAGTTATTATTGATTAAAAATATATATATAATTATATTTTTCATGGTCACATCTTCAAATCATCAGGAACCAATATTTCAATTGCATTTCCTTAAAATATTTTTTCTTTGAACTATTCATATCATCATGAAATATATATTTTATTTTCATATCAAATCCAAAAATATTCTTTAAAAAATAAAATAATCATGAAAATGATTATTTTCATTCCCCTTACCACATCAATGTTTTATGAAACTATGCACTCTCAAACTATATTAAGATCATATTTTTGAAATTATGACAAGTTCAACTAATGTCAGAGTTACAATGAGAATTTTCTAAGAGTGACATATAATGGAACTATGTTAATCTATACAAATACTCCATATATTATCAAAAATCATGGATAATTTTCATACGAATCAACAATTAATGGGTTTATAAAAATTCTCCAACTTTAATCACCACCATTGTTCAATATATCTCAAACACCTTCCAATATTTTAATTCTATGATTAATCACTAATCATAGGTGAATTCAACATATATTTAATTTTGGTTCCATATAATATATTGAAACAAATACAACCAAACTCATCAACCATCCAAATGGGATTTTCAATATCACCCTTTGGGTTTTTTTTCTATAATATTTTCTTTAAGTCAATGTCCATTATCCCCCTTATTTATAATAAATTAAGTGGATTAATGTACGGATTTTATTTCCCTATAAAGGTACCTTGAAATGGAATATCATTTTTTTGGAAAGAAATATAGCAAAAAATGGATCAATTTGAAACGAGCCTTATGTTGTTCAACTATAAGTCTATGTGGGCTATAATTGGGTAAAAAACAAGAGGTATACAACTGAGGTTTCATATGAAATCCATTCATTACCATGCATGTTATATCATGCTCAAAAAGTACTTATTTTTCAAAGAGTGGATTTCATAAAACTGATTTATGAAGTAATATATTATATTATGAACTTCAGCAAACACATTTGGAAAATAATATTGAAGAATATTTTACTCCCCATTTCTATGAGTTTACTCATTAAACTATATCCCCCTTGATTAATACATTTGATATAATCAATACAAGGGAAATATCTGTAATTTTGTTTCCTAAAGATTTTGATTATATTAATATGACATGAATTTTCATATATTCATTAAAAAATCCTTAAAACCATATCATTCCTCTTTTCCCCCCCTAGGTTGTACACTCCCTTTTATTTTACTGGTGGAAAAATTCACCAGATTGTCTTATAGATATTAATGTTTATAATCCCTTATATTAGAACAATTCTTGTTTCTATTAGTTATTGAATAATCATTCTAATGTGTTTTCCTGCACTTTTTTCACTCAGGTATCATGTTTAGATTGTACTATACTTTGAATTCCATGCAATGAAAATAAAAATAATACAAAATAATTAGGGAAAATGATGGAACACTTATATGTTACTTAATAGATGCAACTAAACTATGAACTTTTACTGAACCCAAAGAATCATTCATTGTAGATATAATGTTTATTTTAGTCTTTATGATTTTTTCTCTATTGAATTTAATATTTTTATTGTTCTATGATATCATAGACTCATTAATTCTATTCACGTTCCTTGTTTTTTGGATTGTTTATCCTCACTTATGCAAGTAGTGCCATATCTTTATTTGGTTCTTGTTTTTCTATAATCAAAATCTCCATTTGAGAAGGTAGAAAAGTTATATAATTATTTACATTAGGTGAAATCTTATTTTACATATCAGAAATTTCTTGTGTTTTATTAGTTTTCATGTATTAGAAATAGCTCATGTGATTCGAGTTCATCATATGGAAGAAACTATTTTCCATTTCCTTTGATATAACTAGTGTTTCATCCCCATATTTCTATATTTATCTATAAACATGAAATTAATAATGGAATATTATTAATGAATCCTTATTAATATATTATATCTTATATTTTCAACATGGATTCTTAAATTCTTTTGAGTTTCCTTCATTAGGTAACTTATCAAAACCATCTTTAGGAATGTCTCTAATCAATATTATATTATTATTTCTCTTTTAGATTGGTTATCTACATAATATCAGATTGCTTCCATTTATTTCCATGCCCTATTTTATTGGGCCATGGTATGACCTCTTTTTTCTATAGTAGAAGCATCTTTTAATGGATAACAAGAAATTATTGTCTTCCATCATATCATTATTTTTTGGAGTAGATTTCTTCAAAAACTTATTAACTACATTCTTTTGGATATTCCTGAAGGAATTCATTTCAACATTTGTTTTTTTCGTTATAATATTTTTGGTATTTTCATCTCATGAACATATTAATAGTGGATGGTTGTAATATAAAATCACTGATCATAACTATGACCACTTATAATGCAGTAATCATAGAAGTGTTTAAGAAAAAAAATCTATTTTTGATATATATATATATTCATTCTCATTTGTTTATTTTTTTCATTTTTAAAGGCCTATTCATTTCATCACATCTACTATCCCTAAATGTTTGCATTTTTAAATTTTCATATATTGAAACATTTATCCAAAAATCATTGTTTTGATACCCAAATTTATAGTAGCACTAGTAATAGGCAACAAATATCCGGCTTTTACTTGTCGTATCAATATGACTAGATTTAATTCCCCAATGTTTCAATAATTTTTTTCTTTATTTGGTGCATCATTTTGAGAGTTTTGTACTAATCTCTCTAGTATACACTCTTGGTATTTTGGCAGGTTTATCATTAATTTCATCAACTTATATCTTCCTAGATTTTATCTGTAAACATGAACTAACCAGATGAGTCTACATTTTTAGAAATAGAATTATGTTGTTTATGGGTTACATTCACTCATAAGATTTTGAATAATGATTATGATATGATCTAGAGTTATTATTACCACAAATAGGATCCCCTTTTAAATACATAATTATCATAAAAAAGTTCTGTAGATGTATCCCTTAATGGATCATGACTCTTTTCAATTTTCTAGGTGGAATAATTGATCCTCTCCACAAGTTGAGATGTTAAAACAAGTAGCTCCTTTGAATTTATTAATAAAATATCATGTTCATGAAACAACATGCAGAAGACCAATGTATGATTTTCATATGATTTCATCATAACTTTCTATTAACTTTTCATTATGTTGATACATTATTGATTTCATCTACTACTTAAATTTAACATGGTATCAAGGAATTCTATTCTTCTACCTTTAATATCTAATTTGGATTAATTGATACTAATTTTATATTTATGTCAGTCCTATAGAGAAAAGATACTCTTAATATTTTATTAATGATACATTTCCTTTTCATACACTAACCAATCGATCTCTTTAACATTATATGTTTTTTATTCAAGTTGAGAATTTATAACATTAGTGGAAATATTGAAAAATGTTTCAAGTACAAGGATTAAATCATAAAATATTTTTTCATAGTATTTAAATTAATATTCAATTGTAATTATTTTTTTATTATTAAAATTTTTATACAGAAAAGTGTCTGATATTCTTCTCTTCAATCAATGACGTTTTTGATAATATTGCACCTTTTGAATTTTAGAGGAAGTGAATCATCATGTCTGTTGATTTCATCATCAAGATGCACTCTTTCATAAAGAATATACATGAAAAAAACAAAGTATATATAAAATAAATTATTCAGGAACATGCTTTATATATCATTAAAATTGAGAGTAAAATCGTTCAAAAATATTCATTGATTCAACTTCTTCATACTCTCAACATCAAGAACTATTTTCATCGGAGGAATCTTATTTAAATGGTTTGAATATAAAGAATTTAGCCTTATATTTTTTATTTGATATTTTTATCAATCTATTTGATTCCATTTTCTATCTATTTTTATGAGTCTTGACCGAAATCTCCTTGTTTTATTTTAAAGGAGTGATGATTTATTTTTCCAACTAAGGTGATTCAAACTCATTTTTATATATGTACATAATATAAACCATGGTTAAAAACTAGAAATAAAACTACAAACTAATCAAAGGATGGCCCATGATTTGATACCACATTTAGAACCAAAATGAATAATGCATAGACACAATTAGAGATTTGGGGTAATTTTATATACCCAGAATTTTACATGAATTTAATTTATCATAATTTACCCCACTAGTTGCGAATATATTCCTCAGTTTAGAGGATTGGTAATTTTGTGTGTTATTAACTATCACATACAAGTGAAACGTATATTATAAAGTATGCAAAAAAAATATTTTTACATGGTTAGTTATAAATACATTGTCATTATCAAGAGAATCTTATGGTTGATTCACAGATTCTCTTTCCACCATTGTATTATAGTGATTTAAAACCACCAGAATATCTGTACAATGTTTTTGAATTAGGTGAAAAATCATCCCAAGTTAGTGGTGTTGTTTATACTGGTGAAAATTGTCTCTATTGAAATTGTTTATAAGGGCACAACCATTTCTTAAAATTTCTTCAATAAACACATCAAACAAGATATCTCTATTGTCTTATATGAATTTTCATCAACTGAATAATATTTTGAATTAAATATAGTTATTTTACTACTACTAACTCAATAAGATAATACAAATTTTCAACTATTAATCTTAAATAAGTGTAAGATTCAACTTCTACATCAACTCACTACTTTATCAAAATGAAAAACTGATCAATTTATCAATACAATTAAAGTTGAATTCTTCCTCACATTATAAAATTCTCTAGTAGATACTTCTTCTATGATGAATTACATATATTTAGTATTTTGTGAAAGTGGTTTACACACTCTCCCTAAATATTGTATTGAATGAAAAAACATTCAAAATTTCAAACCAATTCCACTTTATACATGTGTTTCATGGATTCCAGAACAATAGCACATTGATATATTGTTTGTTTATATTCTTATACTCTATGTATATATTGTTCTACTTTGTATTAAAATGGTTGTGAAATCAAACATGTATGAAAAAGCACATTGTACACAAGTCACTCCTTTTTCACATATGAACATATCCTTTCAAAAACAGGCTAATATTTCTCAAGGAGTAACATGTTTATAGAGATTCACACACATTCCATTTTCTAAAACCAAATTAAACAAGAAACATTTATAGATTGTATTTCATTATTTGGGGAAATAGGTCATGATCTGTTTGCAATATTACTCATTAAAATAGTATGTTTAAGTTTTTATGTTATTAATGAAATTTTATTGGTACAAACCAAGCATTATCAAAGAACTCACAGAAAATAGTGAAGTTACAGATAAAGATATTATTTAAGTTAAAAAACAACATCAAATAAATCAATTATTAGATAATATGATCAAGTGTATTATGTAAAATTCTAAATCCTTCAATATACATCTCTTCCACATTCATCAAGTTAATTTATGGGATACTGGTTCTTCACACAATTTTGGAGGAATCCATGTGAGGAATCATGATTTCTTCAATGTTATCATGGGACATATTTTTCATGAATCCTATGAGAGTTATTAAATCATTCCAAAAGACAATGAGCTTCTCCTCTTTCCCCTTCTTGATAGACTAGGCTTCACAAATCCTCTACCTTAAAAAACAGTTAAATCATGACGTTATTTTTTTCAATATGTCTTTTAAAATTAAGATCCATATCACCTTATTAGGTCAAGGGTATATGAAATTTATACCCAAAGATACATTCCATCACACTGCAATAGAGTTGAGTTTTAATTATCTTTTAATCTTTCTAAAATATATTTTGTTTATGAATATCATTAAATTAACAAGTCATTTGGGATATCCAAGAACACACAAAAAATAATGGCTCCATAACATTATTAATTAGGGTGATACCCTCTCATGCATGAGATAAGGATCACATTTATCACCTTGTTGATCCTCATACTACATTAACAGTAATAAAATAAAGGAGTTCCTATTTCAGCTATGTTTATAGTGAGACTATGATCTTTCTTTGAGTGTATTCTCATGAATACAAGATATATATTTAATGAATGGATTCAATTTAGTTTTACTGGTCTCATTTTAATGATTTGATCACTTGAGATGGTTGTAAGAATTTGTGCACTCAATCAGAGATCAATTCCTATATAGATTTCTATTGGAGGAAATGAGATTTTCGAGGAAAATAAAATGATTCAATTTATTGAACCTGATTATCTAGATCAGATAATTGTAGTTTTATTCTTCATTTCAACTATGGAGGAAAAATTCCTACAATTATCTTTATCCCATAGTGAAACTCTATATTAAAATAGTTTTGGATTATCATTGTTGTATTGATCGTATTATCTAAACCTGGCACCAAGTGTGACACCTAGATTTAGTAAACACACCTCCCGACATCCACAACACACTATTGTGATCACTATCATCATGTACACACACTTCAGGAACCCATCCACTTCTGTAGACCATATAAATGAGGTGATTAAACAAGAACAACCTACCTTATGGCTGGTCCACCCAGGTTCTTATTAGATGTAATAGACCTTTGTTAAAATTGAGCCTATCATTGATCCTTGGCCCATGGATGGAAAGTAGGTTGGCATTATCTTTTAATGAATAAAACATTAAAATTACCTAGAAATTTTACAATTATTCCAAATCCATCTCAAATAAAAGTCCAAGACAACCACATCCTAAAACAAATTTTCTTCAACCTTCGATATTACTTGTGAAATATATGTACATATATACTTATTTATTATTATGAAGATATCTTAAAAACACCATGAAACAATACTTCAATTTCATGTTCTTCAAAAAAAATTAATGTTAGTCTCCTTATCATGATAATATATATAAAGTATATTCATATTAAATATTAATATATTTTTTCATAACTAAATTTATCATGAAAATTAATATTTTCTTGATATTTAATATATCTAATTTTTAAGAAAATGTGTAACCTACTAGTATAATAATAACATGTGTTTAAATTTATGAATATTTCAACAAAGACAAGAGTAATATAGAGCATTGTCCATGTGTGACACCCAACACCATTATATGAATCCTTAAAAAAATTATGGAATAATAAAAAATAATGAAGAATTTTCTTACGAAGAGACAATAAAAGAGTCCAAAAATATTTTAGCCATCATCACCAGTCCTATTGAATATTCCTCAAACTATTTCCAGCTTTCTCATTCTATGATTAATCAAAAATCATATTGGAAAATATCAGACATTGACTTCTGATTCATTCTAATATAATGAAAAAATACAATCGAAATCATCAACCATAAAAATTGGGTATTAAGTACCATATTCATATATATAATTTTTTTTATTTAATTATAACTTTATATTACGTATTTATTAACTATTCGCCGTAAATGATTGATTTAGTTAATAACCGATTTTTCTGATACATTGTTGACTTCTAATTATTGATCCTCTTACACAGATCATGATTTTATCATCCATAGAATGAAAAAAAAATTATGTAAATATCCTATATATTTAGTATATATATTTAATTAGATTAATCCATACAACATAGTGATAGGAAATGAAAAACATCATCCATAGAGACAGTAGGACGTACGCACGTGTGAACATAGTTTACATTTTTATGTCATATTGAAACAATGAAAATAAATGTTATTTATATATATAGATGTTAAAATTAAAATAGAATTACTATATAATATATAAAAATATTCCTATTAAACTAATATTTTATAAATTACATGAAAATCATGATTGAATCACTTCACTTTTTGAGGCAGTAGTTCGACGTAAACATGAATAACGTTATCATATTCCAAAAAAACTAAAAGAATTAATTAATGTATTATATAATAATTTATGAATCATAAAATAATCATAATTATAATAAATATCATATAAAAACAATATGTACATCATTTTTCATAACAATGAAAGGTGGTAATGGAAGAATGAACGTTATAGGTTTGTGAGGCCGCAATTATCTGTACACATGAACAATGATTCTGTATCGCATATAATTGATGTGTGTGAAGGAGAAAGTAATACAATTATAAAACAATATATAATCATACATATTATAATGTGTTTATAATAAATTAATAATATAAGAAAATTAATGTTTTTTAATAAGAAATAAAACAAAAACATTTATTAATGAACATTAAATCTTTTTTGGGTACCTCCTTTTGGCTTATCTCCAAATAAATTACATGGTTGAATTTATGAAAAAACCGATTCTTCTAGTATGAAGGGCTGGAATTTGGGATGTTATGTGGAAATTTATTTTCTGAGCCAAAGGGCTTTAGAGGCATTAATAGGGGTGGAGTTGTAGTGGCCCTGTATAATAGAGGTGAGTGGAAAACTTATAAATTTTCAAAAGATATATGTTCCCCGAAGTTATTTAATGTAAAGTGTATCAAATAATAGTCTAAATTTTATCCATGAAATTTTAATTCAAACATATGTTTATACAATGGGTTTTTACATTTTTTAAGTTCGTTTACTTCTTATGAATAATGGTTAGTCCCTTGGTAAACTTATTTATCTCTTAATCACAATTAATTATTTTAATTGTTTTCCCTAATCATGTTGGTAACAAAAATATCTGCCTTTATAATAATTTATAATCTAATATCATTCATAATATTTAATAAATTTTTCTAAATAAAAAACACAAAAGTATCATAAATTACTTTAAAATTAATCACTTATACGTTTAGAGAAAACAAGTTTTTAATGTGAAAAAGTTCAACAGTTTACAATGTTTTTATATTCAATTTCTTCATAAAATTAATTACAATAACCTATATTGTATAAATATATGTATAATGGACCTATTTTTACTTTAAAACAATTTTAATATATAGTTCAACATTATAAATTATTTAATAGAAAATGCAAATTTCAATTAAAATTTAATAATTTTCACTATTCAACAAGAAACTAAAACATCTCAGAAATATAAAAAATTCAAAAAAAAATTATAATTTGGATAGGATTATTTAAAAAAATATCATTATTTAATTAAAAAATTTTTAAAAAATTGGAAAATATTATTTTTTTAAAAAAAGAACCATAAAAAGGTGACAAATATGATTTTTGGAAAAATATATTTTTTAAGAGTGTAATTGGATTTATTATTATATAATACCTAGAAAACATATAAGATGAATGTTAATTTTTTTGATCATATAATATATTGATATCATTAAAATTACTAAACAATTTTATTTTACTTTTTTGATATAAAACAAACTTGTGCAAATAATTTTTTTTTCAGAAAAATATTTATTTTAATCTTAAAAAGGGAACTATTTTCATTTAAGATTAATTGGTAAACAAATAATTATATAAAAATGTGTAAAAAATATTCTTCGTATACTAATAATCCTTTCTATACCTTCAATTGAAACAACTTGTTGATAACAATCATTTTAAAAAAAATAATTAAATTATATTTTTGTTCGGTAAAACATAATATTGTGTGTATCACAAGATATATATAGATCATGGAATTATGTGTAACACAACCCAAGTTACTGTTCGATGTACCACATTCTAATCTCAATGTTTCTTGTAGAGAAATATTATATTGGGTTTTCATATGAAAAAATTTTAACGTGGTGTCGAATGCAATGAATTTCATCCCAAAAATTTAGTTTACCCGAAAACTATTAATTCATAAAAACTATAGGGGTAAAATTAATCCCCCCTAAAATGAAATTCTCCCCAAAAATTACTGGGGGACACAAAATGTTTAATATATTAATGTTCCATTCAAATAAACCCAAATTGTAAAAATGAAGAATAAAACTTCATAAAAAGAATGGTCTGAAACATAATGGTTATCCAATATAACTCATAGATATGATTACACATAGGATAACATAGATGGTGATTTAAAACATGGACATTAAAGAGAAAAATAAAACAAAACAGTGATGTAGAGTTATATAGAACATTGTTTGGAGATTGGTAACCATCACCAAAGAAAAAAAAATCTTGACTAAGGTCATTGAAATCATAAAAAATGATGAAAAACAAACATCCATTTTTTCAAGAATTCCATAAGTTGAATAATTTTATCAAGAATATATAATTACTTGATTTCATTCCATTTCAAATGAACAATCTTATCCACTGGTTGTTCTTAAATAAATTTTCACTTAATCTCTTTCTCCAATAAATATAGTTGAATTGGTAGTGTCTGATGCACCAATGGATCATAAGATCCATAATGATAATTATAATGCATTCTATCAATAATTAGATATCATTGTAAAAAACATATTTATCACATTTTAGCCAATATTAATAAATCATCATATGGTGATGAAATACATTAATCTCAAAAAACTCAATAAATGTTTAACATAAAATTTTTCAGTAATGGATAACCTTATTACAATTTGATCATTCAAAATTTTTTAAATAAGTTTTATCAATTTCATAAAATAAATAGACAATTAGTCCCCCTAATATCAAAAATTAGTTCCAGACTTTCACGTACAAAAAAATTGAATACCTTCATAATGTATTATCCAAATACATGGTTATTACCTAAATTATAGTAAAACCATATTGAATATATTCATGCCTCTTCATTGCTTATATACTATCTAATATTATATATAAAAGTTCTCATTGTTATATTGGATTCATCCTTTTACTGATAGAGTATGTGATTCTCATTAATCTATAACTGAACTAGATAATGACATTAAATTTAACTACATGTTTAACAATAATATTTTAATAGGGATATTTCTTGTAAAATAAAACCTAAAATTCACACTTTTGGACCAGATTATAAGTATTTATTAATTATCTTGGATCACATCATCCATTATGATAGAATAATATTTTTCATTTTAATTTTTCCTCATAGGTTATTTTAAATTTATTTCCACTTTAGTCCTTGGCTTGGGGAACTTGTTACCATACTACCCAAAATTCTATAAATTGAAACAAAAATTTGTGGGAGGTGTATTATGTGTTGATCTCTCATTATTTTCATCAATAGATAACTTCTTTTCATCACTTCAGTAGTCAACCACTCAATGAATATTTTTTCAGACTTATAACACCCTCTATTACCTTTTAGGCATTCACTGTAGTGATTCTTCCCACATTTTTTTCATACGGATGCCTAGATTTTCATTCCACTATTTATGTTTTCATGAGACTCAATCTTCCTTTTCTTATCAAACATATAGTAATTGTAGAAATATCCAATTTAAATTTCTTCCCTTAGTTAACATTGATGGAATTATTCATAGATTATAATTCTTCTTATACAAAATGCCTTTCAATATAATGGATTCAAGACACTAAAAATCCAGCGATATTTCATTCTAGGCTATTGATTAACCATGAATTGTACCTTAAATGTCTGGTAAACTTAACATCATAAGTACCAATAGATTAATCATATATTTGTTTATTTTCAATGAATTCCTTACACATCTATATTCAAAGAATATAATTCATGTACTTACTAAAAAATATTCCCTCAATCTCTTACCATTCCCTAGATTCAATTTATTATTATTCCCTCTGGTTATTAATTATTGTAAACTACTGATCTACTTAAACTTCCAAATGAATAACAACCAAAATGAATTTTTCACGATCCAAACACCAATGAATGTAAAATATACATTTAGCGGTACACTTCTATTTTATAAAAAATATTGGATCATTGGATCCAGTAATATATGGTTGGTGATACCTTATGCAGAAATCAATAGAACATTGTTTCATCCTTTTCTCATTTAGAGGTTCAGCATGATTCACAGATTAAAAAAATTGTTTTAGAGTATTAATATGATTTTACAATCGTTCTACCATATCATTTTGTTAATGAGAATGGAAATTATTTCATTGTTTATCACACTTGGTAGTATCATGGTTCATTTGGGTTCCAACTATCGACTAAAACCAAAATCATAGTGTGAACATCAATAATCATTTTGAGGAACTACATAATAATGGAAAATAACATATAGGATTTTCAAATAATGAAACCTTATTTTTAATCTATGAATCCATAGGTTTATACAAGGGAATTTATAGTCATCTTATTTTTAAATTATTCATAATGGTTTAAAAAGAGATTGTGAATTTCTAGATCTTATCTCCCAAGAGTTTCAGACTAGGTTTGTAGAAAGGCATGCAGTTTCGCACCAGTTCCTGATACAGTTTATCTTAATACAATGTTTCCGGTGTTAGTAACACTTTTTACATCTGTGGATGAGACATATCCATATGTATTAACCAGATAGGGATGAAATTTCATAGAATCCACTCTCTCAATCTTTTACCAAAATTCCAAGACATTTTCAAAAAGTTTGATTTATCCTTTTAATTATCCTTAGATACATCCCTATACAAATCATTTGAAATATACCTAGAGATGTCACTAAGGATTTCTCATCCTTGTTTCCAAATTCAATGTTATATATTCCTTTGATTCCAATTATTGTGACCCCAAACACTCATACATTGATATTACATCTTTTTAGAAAACAGTTCATTACAATATATAAATACATGCTTGAGGACTATAATAGTTTAGTGCACTTGTAATCATTTAACACAATCTTATAATTTTGGGAAATATAAATAACATCTAATAAAAATATATTACTCTTAATTACTCCTAATTAAGACTTTTCCTCATAACCTTGAGAAATTAAACATTAGAATTGATGATCTTATTTGACCTATATTAGAAATAATTATAGATTCTTAATAATAACATGAAAATTAGTATATGGGAACATGAGAATAACATTTAAAAAGTATACCATGCAAATCAAAGATCATAATCCTAACTCATGGATAAAACTTAGTAATTTTTTTGTTATGAATCAAAATATTACTAAATAAAATTATCCATGAATTTATAAAAATTTCATTAAACAAGGTAGTTTTTGAATTCACCTTATCTTAGAAAATATTATTTCAATGATACAAAAAAAATAATATATAAAAAGTTTGGATTTTTCTAACAACCTATGTACCTTATTCAGTCTTGGGATTTCCTCACATGAACCCTACTATTTTGGGTTAAAAGTGAACAACTATATACCATATATTTCATTCTTGTGATGACCTGCAATGAACCCTCTTGTAGAAGGCTTGAGATAAGCTCCTATGTTACCTCTTGTTTCTATATTGGGATGACCTCATGTGTTCTTTCTTATTTCAAGCTTAGGATGAGCTCTTACATAGCCTCATTCTCTGAGGTTGGGATGACCACCCTTTTACCCTTCGATCTCCTATAAAATTTATCATTACCCATTTAATTGTAGGAATACATTGGTCAAACCCATCACATAATGATATAACACATATGTGTTCCACAAGATAAAAAAAATTCATTATATAATAACAAAGGAAATTGAATTGTTTTCATAAATAATTTATCTTATAATTATGTTTTGAAATGATACAAGTTTTATAATCATTTCATCATATAATAACCATTAAAAGGATGTGGATTTCATCATCGTATAACCCATTGATGAATAATAGGATTTTAAATAACTTATCATCACAAAAATAAACCATTAAAATAATGAATCAGAATGGTTAATGTGGATCATATCCACAATATGGCATCACTAAATCCAAAATATTTCATCAAAGGTAGAAAATAATATTAAAAGGATCTTTTAAAACATTTCCTGAAGAAAATACAATTTCCAATATAAGAAAACATTTTTAAAATTTAAAACCTTTTAAAAACCATCTTCATTAAAAACAATGTTGAAAAAATTATAAAGGAATATTTAAAAAAATTAAAAACAAATTTTAAAAATTAATCATGTTAAAAATTCATTTCCCATTAAAATGAACATAAATTATCATTACAAATATTTTTGAAAATATTTTTTGAAAACATTGTTTTCAATGCACACATATTTGTAATTGAATATTGAAACGAAGTCTAATTCCATTAAAAAATATTCATTATAAAAATTACCGATCAGTCAAATAGTCGAACCATAAATTTAAGAGATAATAAATAACCTGATGATATGAAAATTCTAGAAGTTTCTTGAGATACATATTTTAATGTTTCATAAATGGAAGAATAATCATAAAACACCCTAATAAATGATGAGATTGTGGTAATAAACTCTTAGCAATTTGTTTAATTTGAATAATAACTACTATGAAAGAATAAAATAAAATTAAAAATAAAATATAATTAGAATAATGATATACATGATATAATATTTCAATGGGGATATATAGTCCCCTCATGAAGGAATATAAGTGCACATCATTACATATGTCTCACAGAAGCCAAATAGGGACAAAAATATCATACCGATTCAATATATATTAAATGATAAACCTCATGAATGTGAGATAAAAAATTGATATCTAAATAAAAAAATCACACTAGGAGAATCATTATATATAGAAATGGGTAGTACGCACAAAAAAATAAGAAATATGTGTTTAAAATGCCTTGTGTCTCTTGAAAATTAAAATTGAGGTGGAAATACCTTAGCTTAAGTATTGACTATTGATGTACTCATTCAACCATGATGTATAATAATTATAAGTTTATTATAAATTATTTATAGTTCCATATTCATATATATAACAAAATATAGGATTTACTTATTACTTTATATTTCCTATTTAATAACAATTCAATTTTAATCTTATGTTTCTGCTAATAATATATTTATTTTTCATACTTGTTTTGGCTAATCTTTCATGGTCATATGACCTAGATCAATAAGTAATAATATAAAAATGGATAACCATTATTCAAATATCATATATATTCAGTAAATATGTTTATAGATTTATCCATAAAATATAGTGATAAGAATAGAAATACACCATTCATGGAGACGGTAGGCTTTACGTATTCATGAACAATATTTCCATTTTCTTATCATATTTTAATAAAGAAGTGTAACTGATATATATAAAAATTATCACACTAGTATAATAACTATTTCATATATATCACATATTTATATTAAAACGATCCTTAACACATTTCATTTAAAGCGTGATCGAACCACATCACTTCGGGAGGAGGGGGTCCTCTATACACACGGACAACATTATCATATTATCAAAATATGGAAATAATAAATATTGGTGTTATATAACCATTAAAGATTCATAATTACGTAATAAATATTATATATATCATATTAAAATTTAATTTCCATCATTTTTACGATCTTTTAAAGGTGGTAATTAAAGAACAAACAACATAGGTTCGAGAGGTGGTAGTCTTCTATACACGTGAATGATTTCTGTGTATTCTATTCTATGGAAGTATTTTAAGTTGTAGGTCATACAATAAAAATAAAAATATTACCAGTATATCTAATATTATGTTTTTTTATAATATCATGATAAAAAAACCAATTGAATTGTTTTAAGGGAGAAAAAGTTTGTTGATGACCTTTACATATTCATTGGGCATCTCCCTATGTTTTGAAGAAAGTGACTTATTTGGTTAGATTTATTCTATAATGGAGTATTATTGGATGAATGGATGTATTTTGGGAAGATATATTTTTAGGACTTTTCTAATCTAAAGGTCTTGAGATGTGTTAAGAGAGGGGGAGAGTGGGTTACCTTTTATAAGGGAGGTGAGTGGAAAAATTTTAAATTTTTTAACATAGAATTACAAAAATATTTTTTAAATATAATGTGTATAAGATAATGGAGAACTTTTATCAATTAATTTTTAATGTATAAATATGGGTTTCTAATAGGTTTTGGATATTTTTATAGGTTATTTCCCCCATAGGATTAAAATTGAGTCCCTCAGTAAACTTTTTTTTCTTTTAATCATCGTGACTATTTTTTAATATTTTCACTAATGACATTGGTGAATTTTTTTGACTTATTATAAATTAAAAATTAAAAATTAACTTGATTACAAATATATGATCCCTTCATTAAAATTTAGATAACAAAATTGGCTAAAATAAATTTAAAATTAATCCCTTAGCAGTGTCATGAAAATGAGGTTTTAAAGAGAAAACGATCCAGAATTTATAATGATTATATATTCAATTTCAATATGAAATATATTAAAATCACGTAAATTAGATTAAGATATTTATAAATGATTTTTTTTACAATAAAAGAAATTTATAATTTTTTTAACATTATAAATTATTTAAACAAATAATATTTTTTTAATTAAAATTTTATATTTTTCACTATTAAATAAAATAAACTTCTAAAAAATACAACTATTTCACCATAAGATAATTTTTGTACAAAATTGTTTTTTTATTAAATAATTTATCTAAAATTGGAAAATTTACTTTTATGATAAATATGACATAAAGCGTCAGAAAAATGGTTTTTTTAAAAAATATAGTATTTATTCATGAAATTGGATTTATTCTTATCTATGGTCTAGAAAACATATTATATGACATTTGAACGTTTTTTAATATATAATAATTCATCTAAAATATCACTTGAACTTTTTTGCTGAATATAATCATTCTATTTGAAATCACTCATTTAGAATGAATTTTTTTTCAAAATATTTTGAAAAGAGTAAAAAATATAATTTGGGATTCAATGAAAATAGTATTCATGTGGGTAGAGAATTTCATTTATGTAGTGAAAAAAAATTCTTTTCACGTTGTTAGTAAAAATTCTAAATCACATTATTCTGAAAATGAAAAGAATATTCATTTTGTTTTTTTTATAAAAAGTAATAAATATAAAAAAAATAATTTAATAAATATTTATAGAATAATTAAATCATTGTTTGAAATATTTTAAAGAAAATATGGGAATTGAGGAAAATATTTTTCACCAAACTCAATAACATGGTCATTTCTCCTAAGAGATTATTTTTTCTTCTTATGTACTTAAATGGGGGAAAATGAAATGAAAAAAATGAAATATCAAAAATTAACTAGAGTATAGTATTGGAATAATTCTTTGTATAGATATATCAAACAATATCATCAAAAGAATATATAATCATAAAAACCCGGAGAAAATTGATATTGCAACAGAAAATCCTTACCACTATGGAAACATTTTTACCATAACCCCCTTAAAAGAAATAAAATTAACTAAAACATTAGATACTATGAAAAAAATGAAATTCCATATAAAAAGTTATAATGGGTAAGTATATACACCTCATAAAATTAGATAAATATATAACATCCATCATTTATTAATGAAACAAAATTGAGACTAAGATCCCTTATAACATTTTTAATTATCGAAAGGAATGCAATTAGAATATCGAAAATCATATTATCCTATAAATACAATGAAATAAATCATGGATTATTCCAAAATAAATTCATGGTTATGATATAAATGATATAAATAATAAATTTATATAGAAATTTAAAACATATCTCAATGAAGAGAAATAGAGATGGAAACCCTTACATCAATTATACAATACGTTTAATGAACTCTAAACAGTTGTATAATAAATTTAAAATTATTATTATTTTATTAAATGACCATAATTTTACCTATAATTCCATTTATAGTTTACACATAACATATCATCACCCATTCATTAACAATCATCATTATCATCTTCATCTTGGGGGTTAAATGGTTTTTTTCATATGTGTTTTGGTTATGTGGTTATAGTATTTTTGTCTTCACCATTGTTAAATTTATAGAATATTCTAATAATGATTTAAATATAATATATATTCATCATATTCATATTTATAACAATTCATATAAACTGGTGACAAAAAATTATCTAGATAACTCCGTAGAGCTGGTGGTCCATACGTATATATGATCGACACTTCGTTTTTTAGATAGATGGAACAAAATTATCATAAATGATAATACATGTTTATATATTAATAATTATAAAATAATTAACCTATATAAACATTAAATATATAAAAATAACCCACCTTCCAGATGGGGTAGATAATGATTCATATATCTACATAGAAGAGGTATCCCACACATATGCACAATCCATACTGTCAACTCTCATGGGTTTGATAATAGAAAGTAAATGGTTGTTCAATAATATTAATAACATATCACTAAATTTTTATACTATATTTATTAAATTTATATTGATAAAACAACTTTATAGAATGAAATAATATAAATACAAATGAAATTTCTTGGTTAATTTCTATTTTATTCTTTGAGATACCTTCTATAGAATAATCTATAAACTCTGAAGGATCGGTTATCATAAATTGATAGGTGTTGGTGGAAATAAGAACCATATCACATTGTTTAACCCCCTCGTTTTTAATCATAACGTTGTTAACAAAATTTTACAACTTTTAATATTCACCATGGAAAAAATATATATGGACCATATTAAATTATATAAAATATTATGTTTGAAAATATGGAATCCATTATCCTAGAATAATTTCAATAATTGAAATAATGCAAATTTAATAAGAAATTTAAGATATAAAAAACCAATTTTTGAAAATTGAACTTTGAAGAGTAACACATATTTTACTTAAATTAATTGAATTATTAATACCATAAAATGAATGTCAAAAGATTATATTGAATATGTAATATATAAATTTCATTAAAAAAATTAATTAATAGAGATCATATTCTTTCACTAAGATAAAAACACATTACAGGCCTAAAAATAGTTTTGTTTAAAAAAATGTGCTATAAAGTCTAAAAAATAACTTATTACAAAATAAATTATAAATATGATTCAAATATAATAAATTATATTACTTATAATTATGTTAAGATTATATCACTTTAATAAAAAATTATAAACATAATGGGATATTTACATGATATTAAATGATATTTTTTAGGGAAACCCAATATTTTTAAATTTTTAATGAAAAATTAATCTATTTAGGAAAATCCAAAAAATATAGCCTGAAATAATATTGAAATGTTGATTTTATGAATAAAAATAATTTACTAAAATAAAATATCTAAATAATCTATAAATTTATTAGATTTTTTGTATGTAAAATTTTCATGAAACTCATTTTGAAAAAAAATTGAAGCGTTAAATATATTTATTAAAAACTGAGTACATATTTATTATGAATTAACCAATAAAAATTAATTAATATAATTATTTTATATATTTCTATTAAATTAGTTATTAATATTTATATATTGAGTGTTTAATGGCTATTATATTATGGTATACTATTTCATGGTTTATATAGACTTGGGGAAGCATGTTAGGAAATTTATCAAACACTTCATGTTTTGTTTAAAAGGAAATAAATATAAAAACATGGGGTGTTACATTATACAATATTAAAATGAATTTAACCCTAGAATTTATTTCACTATACTATGAATAAATGAGTAGATGTCTATTTCATCAAATCCTCAGGCTCCCATATATCTTCATTAGGTTATTGATATTTCTAAATAACAGTAAACAATGATTAACCTTGTTTTTCAGAACATAATATATATGATAAAATATTTTACCAGTTTTCTTTCATTAGAATGGTCATTAACATTTGATATAACCATTGAGTCTAGAATATTTAAGGATCATACTTTTATATCCTTAGGAGAGATACATGAAACACATCATGAATTTGAAAAAGGTTTAGTTGGAGTGCCAAGTAATCAGATAAAACCCATACTCTACCAAGAATATTGAAAGAACCAATATACCAAGGGTTTATAGTTATATTAATTATAAATCTAACAACTTTATTTTATGGATAAATTACTATTAAAAACATTATAAAAATAACATAATTCCTTAACACATTGATGATTGTTAATGTAACTCTTCTATTGATTCTATGTTTCCATAATATGCTGCAAAATAGATCTAATACTAAACTCTATTTCCAAAAAATCCACAGCTCCCAATAGATTTATTTCTCTAAATTTATCAATTTATGATATATTTGAAAAATTAATTCTATAGAGTTATTTGTAATAATGAATTTTAATTCTCCACATAAAGCTATTATGGTATGAAAACATGATTAAAGGATGGTTCTGATCCCAACAAGCATTTAAATATAGTTAAAAATATCTCAACATATCCTCCATGGTACGAATATACCTTTCCAATTGTCTATATATTTAAGGATGATAAAAAATTATTGAAACAAAACTATATGTCTAGTTATCGTATATGAATTCTCATAAAAATCAAGGTAAACCTCAGATATTGGTCAGATATCATAAAATGTTGAATCCTATGTAACCATAATACTTCATGAAAATATAGTCTACAAAAGTAATCTTGAGAAAAAAATATTTTATAGTAATGTTGTGTGATATTTTGTTGGATATCTAATAATAAAATCAATGGTTATTTTTACCCTGTACCATTCTGGAATGGAATGTTGTGAGTTTATTCCAATAATCCCCCCATTAGGTTCCGTATTTACAAGACACATACATGGTTCATGAAACATATCATTACATAATTATCAAGGTTTTACTATATTAAATATATTATATTAGTTTACATCTCTACATCCCTCTAATGGGCCAATTTATTCCTTAAATTTATAGGTTTTTGAACACACATTTTTGAAATAAGGGTTTTATAAATGAACCATTTATCTTTTCAAATTATTTTTTGTAGAACTAACCAATTTACTATCTATTATGTCATTATTAAATTATTATTATGTCATAAAACTTATTGTATATGAGAAATATTATTTTTAATATACAGTTAATGTTTATGTATTTTAGAAAAAATCCCAAAAACTATTCCCTATAAAATTTCAATAACATATTTCAAAAATTAATTTCACTTTATAGAAATATTTTTCTATCATAGTTAATTTTAATTTTCAACCTAATTTTTTTGATTTTTATGAAGTAAATTAACATATTGTTTTTAAAAAATGTAATTATATTATCTTTCAGTTTTTATTATGATATTAATTTTATAGAATTATAATATTTTTATTTACTAATATTAGTTATGATAGATATTTTTAATTTTATATTTTAAAATTTTGTGGTAAGATTATTATCCCAATGGTCATGTTACTATTCTTACCAGTCTGGTTACTATTACCAATGGTAAGGTTAGTATTATCAATGGTTATATTACTATCACAATAGTCTTATTATCTCATGTAAATACAAATATATTCCATAATTTACCATTCACAACAACTCATCTCCAAATTCTATATTTTCATATTCTAGGATGTCAATTAGTTTGATAATATTTTTCTTTATTTATATAGTGTTGGGTGTGGGAGCGATGATTCTAGAATATTGAAAGGATCTAAATTTTCCCATTCTACTTTTCATAATTATATTTTTTGTGGAATTTTAATGTTTTTAATTCTCATGGGTTTAGTTAATATATTTAACAGAATTAATGAATTATATTTTGGGTTTCGTTATGTATTATATATTTATAAAATATTATTAAAAAATGTATCACATATTTATTTCATGAAAAAATGAATTGTATAATTTTTTTTTGTAGTTACGTTCTTTCCAAAATTGGAAATTTCTTCTCTGAAATTTCAACACATACTCATTTTTTAAAATGTAGGAGGGTACTTTTGATTCATTGTTTCCTCTGGTTCCCATAACAGGTCTTCATATTTACGGTTCATCCATAGAACATTGACAAGGTTATTTTTCTTATTTCATATAAATTTTTGTGTATGGTCATATATCCTCGCTATATGATCCTAATATGAGGGAAAATATATATTTGTACAACCAATAGATTTAGTGCATGCAATGGTCCAAGAACGTACTTCCTCGGGATAAATGTGAGGAACATATCGTGAAAATGATCCACATTTTTTGGAATTTCAAGATGATATGACACTA
Source organism: Viscum album (assembly GCA_963277665.1). Lineage (NCBI taxonomy): Eukaryota > Viridiplantae > Streptophyta > Magnoliopsida > Santalales > Viscaceae > Viscum > Viscum album. Next base: position 16,975,144 of record OY728159.1, on the reverse strand, counting down.
ATACTATGAGATCAATGATATAAAATTTTTCATTGTACATATATATATAATCATCCCTTCTAATAAAAAATGCATGAATCTCTTCCATGGTGATATTAGAAGGAAATATTTGTCTTTGACTTTAGACTCAATTTACCTTTGATAGTTTTCAGCATATCCAATCTACTAATTCAAAGAGAAATTGTATGATGTTTTATGGACTAATATTTTTATATAGTCTATTACACATGGTTGGGTTAATGTTTCATTTTTACCTAAAATCCTATAAAAAAGAAAGAGTTATATATCACTTCCCTTATAGATATTCATATGGAGTCATTTGAATACTTTAGTGGAAGCTATTGTTGTATAATAATCGAACTAATGGTATATGTTATTCCAATCCGCCATTAAATTCAACTAAGAAGGCTCTCAAGATATCCTCAACTTTGAGAATTGTCCTTTCAATATTTCTTTTTTTGGAGAGATATGCCATATTGAAATTCAATTCAATATTCGGATCATGTTGAAGACGATTCTAATATTTAGAAATGAACCGTTGATCACCATTGGAGTTGATTGATTGTTTTGTACCATTTAACCACATATATTCCTTTATTTATGTCAAGTAATGTTATTCCAACAATAAATATACTAGAAAAGCAATGAAGTGGGCATTTTTGGTGACTAGATCCACCATGACCCATATCACATAGCTTAATTTAGATTTTCTGGAGAGACCAGTGCAAATTTACACGGTCTTTTTATTCCATTTCAAAATTGGTATGGGGATTGGTCACATATTACCCATTTCTCTATATCCATCAAGCTTAACATTTTGATATACTAGAAACGTTGAGGTGTACTCAATGATCTCCTTCTTCATGTTATACTACAAAAAGTGCTCTAAAAGATCTAAATACATCTTGTTACTTCTAGGATGGATAATCAAATATGAACTATGCAGAGTATCTAATAACTCCTTCCTTTTATAATTTTATGATGGAATATAAATTATTATTTCAAATTTAATGTCACTATATTTATCATTATAAAACTCATGAATATTCCCCTCCAAAACCTCTTTCAGCTTTTTTTGACGCTACAAATTATCCCATTAAGCCTCCTTGATCTTATTTTATATAGATGATTGGGAATATATTTGGGAATATTAGTATGTATCATATATAGTTTTAATATATACATATATAATTTTCATATCCATAAGGATATGGTCTTTCTCAATCAATAGCATGGATATTGTTGTAGGTTTATTTCCACCAACATAATGAGCTACTTTTTTCACCATTCTAGGATGTCAGTGAATAGAGAAATCATATTTCTTTTTCATCAGAATCTATATTCAGTAATTAATATTGAGATCCTTCAATATTAATATATTATTTTGACTATTGTGATAATTTTTTATGTCATTATTTCCATCATAGCGGATTCACTTTCAATTATTTATTGAAAATATCACACCTTCTATCATCAAACGATGTGTCTGGTAGTTTTTCTCTTGGATCATTAGTTATATAGAGTAATTGGATATAATATTATCATTAGGTAAGAGCTCAAAAACCAAGACTTTCTTTTAATCATTAATTTATATCACAATACCTTCTCTACTTATTGGTTGTGCGAGTAAATGTGAAATAATTATCCTCTCCATGAAATCCGTCAATATTTCACCATATTATTCAATATATAAATTCTATTCCCCATTACATGATTAAATATTTATAAGTATATAAATTCATGACAAATTTACCACAAAACATCGATAGTTCCATTTTAGTGTAAAGAAAACTATATATTTCAATGACACTAGTGGGTATGTGCCATTCCCCAATTGTATTTTTCTTTGAAGGGTCCATATAAATTCCCTCACTTGTGATAATTCTCCCTATGATATTTCCATTTTCCATCCAAAAGTAAAAATTTATAAACATGTAATACATTTTCTCTATTATTATTATCACCACCCAATCGATAGATGATCTTCTTGATTCTCCATTCTCTTAGGGAAAATGAGAATGTCCTTTATAAAAACAACATTATGTTTTTCAAGGTATCCTCAAAAGACACTAATTGTTAAATCCGTGATTATTTTTGGGTAATTAATAGTTCCTACAGGCGTAACTATGAAATAATTGTTCCCATTCATTATATGAAAGGAGTTATTCTAAAAATCATTCTTCTTCACATTCCACTAATGATATATACAATGAAAATCCACTTTTCAGAATTAATGATATCCCTTTAGTTAATCAAAAAAATAATCAATCTTTGTATATATATAGTTTTTTATTTATGATTATATTTTTTTATCCAAATAATTGATACAAAATGTAATTTATCTAACACATTTATTAAAATAGAAATAAAACAACCCATGGAGATGCACTAGGGTGTATGAAAACTTTTTCCAAATGAACTTGTTGATGCCAATTTATCTATACTAGTTATCTAATCCATCATATTGAAAAATTTAGATATAGAAGTGGCACTCAATAAAAGATTTGTTGATAAATATACGTCAATATTTAATGGCTTTTTAGGAAACCCTTTGGGAAATAAATTATTTTTTCCCAAACAACGTGAATTTACTCAAGGTGATGTTTTCCTTCAACTCAACCATTTGCGAATGGAATTATTATTCATAGGATATAATCACCCACACTATTTAGGGACTCTCTAAAGGATATTAATAACCTCTATATATTTTTTATAGAATCATTGTCTAGTATATAATTGGAAAACATATTTTTTTTCCAAAAGCTGATGTGTATTCTATATAATGAGAACCAATACATGCCCATTCTATAATCAAATTCCACAAATTAAAGTATTATAAGATTATATGGAATAATTATACCAATAACACTAATAATAAGAGATTTAGACATATGTTTTACATTTATCACATGAATCATTGCTTTTGTAGATATTTCTTTATCAAGGTATTTGGGTGAGGATTTATTAGTTCTTGAAAACTTCATTGATATAAAAGGATGTGTAGAAATAGAATCAAATAAAACATTTTTCACTCCTGATTGAAAAGGAATTTTACCTTGTAAACCATAATTTTCATGTTCCACATCATCTTTTGTAATGACATAGGGTTTCTCTTCCTCCTTCAGCATTAGAGGTTGCTGATGCATATTATGCTCAATGACCCATGGTTTAGTAAACTAGATTACATAGCACCCTTCCTACCTATTGTTGATACACAAATCCATATATGGTTCCATACATTCATCTATTAAATTGGTCATATTTTTCATATTTTATTGGTTGTTAATTGTTTTTTGGCCTTCTCTCTCACACTTAAAGCATATCTATGCATCACTTATCTAATTTTCTCAATTATTCTTCTTACATTAATAACATTTTGATGGTTGGATATTTTTTCCTCTTTTTTAATTTCATATACTACTATGAAACTCCTTGTTTTATTTAATATCTCCATAACCATGGGATCATTCAAAAAATTTGTATATCTACAAAGAAAACACGTTGAGATAATAATTTATAACTCTCAATTTATGGTATTGATACAACCATTAAAATATGTGGATTTACCCCACTAAAGTATATATATATTTCCCAATCATTCTTGATAAAATAACCCATGGATTATGTTTCATGACTTGTTAGGTTTTCTTTATATGAACTGACTGATTCACCCTCCTTTTCATTAAGTTCTAGATAAAATATCTCCATCTTTGTTCATAATGTTTGAGGTAAATTCCTATTAAGAAATATTTCATAGAGTTTTTCCACTTTATCTCCTATTTGATTCCTTTTTTCTTTGTATTATTTATAAATAAAAAATATTGATTAGACTCTACCTATAAATGAAAAATCTCCTCTCACATTCTCTTTCATAAAACAATGGACAATATAAAAGATCTTATTCATTGATTTCACAATCTATATAAATATAGGATCAGATGGCCAATTAAAGGCTAGTGGTTGTTGTTGTATAAAATACATAATTTCCAATTTATCATTTTTACGAGAAGTTGTGCATTCCACATGGTTCATGTTATTATTTATATCTTCAAAAAACAATTTACTAATAACTATATATATTTCAACTCCACCTCCTATAGGACTGGGGTTGTCATTTTGACAATCACTTCATTTTACCTCACACATGTTATTTTTTTGGTTTGTACTTGTCCCCACTATTTCCTAAAATATAATTTTTTAATGAAATAGTTATTTTTGAAGTAATGAATAAATAATTTATTACTATGTGACAATTAATTCTAATGTAATATATTATTATTTATATATGTTTTAAATTTTTATAAAACAAATATTTAAGGAATTTTACTTATTCGTAGACATATGAATATGGTTTTGACAAATATTTTTGGACTGTAACAACAAAATTAACTAAAACATACTTTGATACAAATATATAACCCAAATTTCTTTTGTATCCATATTATATTATTTTTTGAATAAAAAACATAATTGTAAAGAAATCCAAAATCCAATGGTTTTGTGTTTCTGAAAATTTATGCACGTATAATAAAATTAAATAATAAAAAGACAAATTGTTTTAAAAATATTATTATTTTTCAATCTAAAATTATCATTATATATTTAGTAAATGTATTAACATCAGGATATACATAAAATAAAAGGTTAAACTAAAAGTCCACTTAGAGGAACAATAATAGACATGAATATATAAAACAAGAGTGAGCATAATAAACACCAGCATATCTATAGAATATTATCATAATATTAATCATGAGGTAATCATTGGATACATGCATGTAAATTGAAGTATGAAAAAGAATGAAACATTATATGATTGTGGTAAAAAAGAACATATTCTCCCGAATAGTGAAATAATCATGTTCTTTAAAAACATATGTCTATAAATTGTAACATCATAAATGTGAAAAAATTTACCATAATGTTCTTGAATAATACACATTATTTCATGGGATATATCAAATATCCCAACACATTTTATGGATATATAAATCTCTGCCCAACCGTTACACCATAAAATCATAATAATCATTCATTCCACATTTAAGGATAACAATAATACTCGTGAAATAACCCTTGGAAAGAAACAAATTTCAATATATATCTCACATAATATACCTTATGAAATTAAATTCAGGAAACTAATTTAAATCAGTTAGACCATATTTTTCTAAATAAGATCATTTTTTTCATTTAAAGGAGAAACAACACAAGCAGAATCAATATATATTTTTTAAAATGAATCCTTTTTTAGAAGGTATATTAAATGGAAATGAAATTTTTTGGGAAGGGTACAGACATATATATCCCTATAATAAAATATGAGGAATATTGAAATTAAATATTTCCAATATAATGGAATACTAATAATAAAATCAATGTTAAATAAGAGATAACCTAAAATAAAGAATTTGGGATTTAAAATAACCAAACCATATATCCAACTTTATTTCTTCACGTCACTACCTCTTAAATAATTAAAATAGGTTTATTAAATCATTTAATGATAACTGAATTATGTTAATTTGTGTCACGATTTATCAATTATAATAATTTTTTATATTTTTTAATTACATTCTTTAAAGGGGAAAAATTTTCACATCATATCTTCCATAATTTTTTTATTCTTCAATTTTGGTATTTTGTTCATGTAAATTAATACATAAGTTAAACTAATTTAAATGAAATTAAATAGATATATATTTATAAATTTATTTATCATAAAAATTTTTGTATTACCATATATTAGGTTGGACATAATAATATAACTGGGATCATCCTCATTGGTGTTTAACCAATTGTTAGCAAGAAATTTTCCAAAGGTGAAGCATGATATGTTTAATACGTGATTATATTAATAAAAATTATAATAGTATATTATCATTATAAAGAATAATATAAAACAATATATAATTAGTTTAATATAGTTTGAATTAGAAAATAAATGGAGGACTTGACGTTATAAAAATGAAAATAAAATAAAAGTTTTAAAGGATAGTAACTCTTAAAGTGGTTCCCTTTCTTCGAACCATTTTTTTGAAATGATTAGAGTTTGATTACTACATTACACATATATTGAGTTTTATGGTATTTAGAGAAGGAATTTGTGTATAATATTTCCTTTTGTATATGTGAGAAGAGTGGTTCTCCAAGGGGGATAGAAAGTATGATTATTTATATTTTAGGAGAGTGGTATTTTAAGAATAAAATACATAATAAAATATTATATCAGAGGTAAACCAAGTAGGTATTTTTCGAAACAACTCATATTATATAAATTAAATAATATGTGATTTGATCCCTATACCTATTTTAAATCATAAAAGATTAATTTGTTAAAAATAAAAGTAGAATAAATGAAATATTTTTATTTCAAGGGAACACTTTAGACTTTAGACTATGTAAAATAAATTTTAGGATTATAATTTATGTTTATTTATTTTAAATGGAAAATTTAACTTATTGTATTTATATTTTGGATGAACTAACCAAGTTAATTTTTTTAAATTCATTATAAAATTATCATTAATTTATTAAATATGCGTTATTGGAGAAGCATTCTTTTTTAATAATCATTTTAAAATTGAAGTATTTCATAAAATTAATAAAAACCCATAGAATATTCCTATGTGATGATTCTAAAAAATAGTTTCATTTAAGAAAGCTTTTTATGAGAGAGGTAATTTTTTTTGAATATAAATATTATGATTTATATGAAATACCTTAATATAGAATTTTTCAACAATTCGACAATATATTATTTTCGTTTTTAGTCCTCATATGTATTTTATGTCATTATAATATTTATATTAACAATATATAATGATGACAAATATTATAAACATTAGATATATTTATTTTTAGTTTAGGATTACTATTCTAGTTGTTAGGTTACTACACTTTTCCCAATGGTTAGGTTACTATTCCAAACATCCTTGTCACTATTCTTAATAGTCATATTAGTATTCCATTGGTAATATTGACTTCGATAAATACCACAAAATTACATTACTCAATTTATTATAATCTTACCTCTATGGTTTTATATTATCATTTTCTAACATTTTAATTATTTTGCTAATATCTTTTTAATTTCCATAGTATTTACCATATCGTTGATGATTCAAGAAGATTAGAAGGATACAAATTTTCCATTTTTTTATTACTTTATATTTTTTACTTTTTAAATTTTATCATTTCCAAGGGATTAGATGTTGATTAATTTAATTATCTCTATTTTATAAATAAATCTTTCTCGGATTATTTTTTTAACTGTATGATGTGATATAATATATTAATACACCCATTTATTTCATGAATAAAATATATTTTAAAATTTTTCTTGTTAAAATTTAGTTATTCCCACTTATATAAGATATGTTAAAAGTGTCTTAGAGTTATATGGATTTTATTATCAAACGGGGAGAAGTAACAAAAATATTTTGATATATATTTTTAGATATGTGACATGTCATATGTGTGCCTAAACATTATAATGATGTTTTTATTAATATAAGTGAATTTAATTGTTATGTATATTAAAAGATTATAATTAATCTAGAAATCCCAACATTAACTATCATTGGTGGTTGAAGTAGTCTTAGAAACATTTCCTTATATTGAAATATAATGTTAAAAATTTTTATAATTGATTGAAACATGAGAATTATGCCAATTAATAGAATTGGAAAAATAAACTGTTTGATATTAAAGGACCTAATGATTTAAGGAATAAGAATTATTATTATAATACTATATTTAGTTCACATTGAACTAAAATTGAACCGAATAAGATAATTTTGGATTGTTTTGGAGAATACATGATTTAATGGAATAATTTTATTGGAACTTAAATATTATATATAGTGGAGTCTTTGAATTTTTACATACCATGAAATAATGAATAGTTAATGTATTATTGAGAATTGTAATTCCATTTGAAAATTTATTTTTTATTTGAATAGTTCAATAAGATATATAATAATTAATGGGAATAATTAACCTTTTTTCATAATTAATGTAAGTATATATAGGATTATATTGTAATTTATTATATTACAAGATTGGGAATTGTGATAATATAGGATTGAATGAAATTTTTTTAAGGATATGTGAGATTGATCATGGGATATATACGAATGAAATATATTTTTAATGTTTCAATATATTCAGATAAAAAACCATTATAATAAAATGGAATTTTAAAATATTTCGTATTTGAGAAGTGATGACAAAAAAATCATGATAATTATTTCATATATGTTATCTTTTTTCAAAACCGTAGGAGGGTTTGTCTAGTTTTAAATAAGATATTTTATGAGAAACAATGAAGTAGAATCATGGATGGTTTATTGATATTTAAGGATGATATTATTGTATATTTAAATAAATTTATTTTCCCATAATAATAATATAGATAAATAAATATGTTTTGGAGGATATTTGGATAATATCTATTTTGTTGTTTGGAACAACATTCATCATAATTTCAAAAATCCAAACATGGAATCTATTCCCATGTTTATGACTAAGGATGTGAAAATAAAAAAATATCATGGTTGATGGAGAGAATTTTAAAATATAATTCTGAGGGGGATATTAATAAATCATTGTGTAAAAATGGATTATTTTATTTATATAATCAAAAGGTTCATTATTTTTATCATGATTTGGAATTTCTATATGTATGGTGTCTAAATAAATTCCTTATATTCATTAATCTTTTTGGGAATCCATAATATTTATTTATTAATAATTAAATTTTTTTAATAAGTGTGAATATTTATAAGATTTAGTTATAAAAGAAGATTAAACATGGAGGACACTGTCTAAACTATTTAATTGTAAAACTATTGAAAAATCTAATGTTTCATTGATAATTTTTATTTCAATTTTTTCATTTAAAAAAATATTTGAATCATCATTAATTTGTATATATAAAAACATAACATGGCAGTTTTCACCCACATTTTCTGAGAACCATGTATAATTTCCATGTGATTTGGGTTCTTACAAATTATAAATATATGGGTAAGGATGGGATTATATATTTAAGAGGGTTTAAATGTAATTTAGTCACAAAAATTGTTGTGTAAAATAAATTATTTTAGATGGTTACAATTATTCAACCCCCATAATAGTGATACATATAAATCCTTGTTGGGAATATATTTTTACTCCATATTTCCATTATTTTACTTCTATAGAACACATTAAATCATAAAAACAAAATTTTATTTGTAACTATTTTTATTTTAGCCTCCACTTTCATTTTTTGGTAAACAGATTATATTATATTATTTCAATAGTTTCAATACTTTATTCCATAAAAGTAAAAAATTAATTTTTCTGTGATGGGTGTTACTTAACGTTCACTATAAGATCAATCATATAGTTAATGTTTTTCTTGTTACTCATTCTTAGAATTAAAATTCCTTGGATATTTGTTTCTACTAAATATGAAATTTATTATATTTTTCTGAAATCATCATGAATTTTTTTTCTTTTCATTATCAATCTCTCTTGGAACTCATTTTAATATAGCCATAAGTTTTGAAATTCCTTTCAAGAGTTATTCATTTAAAGTGAAAAACATATTAAAATTATATTGATCATTCAACATAATAAAATGATATACTCTATCATCTTTATGATAAATCAATTCATCAACTATTGGATTGAATCTTCAATAATAATAATTATTTTAAAAAATATTAATTTTTTATAATTTTTTTATGAATTGTTTAAATTTCTTTATTTTTAATGGAATGGGTGTTTGATTTAAAAATTATTACTAAACTTATAGATCTTCAAATTTATGTACAATAAAAAAATTATACTATTACAATTTTCCACTCTTGAAAAAATCTATTTGAATATTTCAATGGATTTCTCTTTCACATATAAATATATTATTTATGAAATTGAAATCATCTATTAATATCACCATATATTTATCCTATAATAATGTGTTTTTCAATCAATTTTAATAGTGAAAATTTAGGATTATTGTTTGAAATATATGATTCCCCCATTATTCTCATATCTTTTAATAGATAAATTATGTGTACACTATCCAGATAAGGAAATATTTAGGCTATTTAAAGGATAAATAAAATACAGGGATAAAATATAAAGGAATTACACTTAATTTATTATTTATAAACAGCAAAATATTCAATTTCTTATTCAATCCGTCTAAAAACCTAATAAATTAATACTATGTTTTAAAAAATTGTTTAAATATTCTATATAAAATATTTATTGATGTTGATTTTTTATTCTTAAGCCTTTAATTTTTTCATTAATATTGAAATAACTATCATATTTGATATTGATTTTGTCATACAATTATCTTTAGGGTTTGAATATCACACTAATAATGTATTTATAATTAGATAATAATATTGCAAAATTATTAAATATAATTGAATCATCATCCATAACTTCACTATTATTTTCTATTTGTTTGATTCAAATTTATTTAAGACAGACATAAAATTATTGAATGACAAGTTAAATTCAATTATAAATTTTCATAAACATTAAATCACTATTTTTTAATATTTTATATTATTTAACATAGAAATAAAAATGATTTTATAATTATTGTAGAATTAGTGTCTAGATAAAATTTTATATTTTAAATATATCTAATATGATATTAAACATTAGCAATTTAATAACAATTATTATATATAATAAAAATTTCTCAACATTGGTGGTATGTATTTAGACGTGATTAATTTTTAAAATAACCTATTCGAAAATTTTATCCATTTATATTTTATCCTTTATTATTTCAATTCATTTATAAATGTTTTTAGTGGCATAATTTTAATTCTATGTAAAATAACCACAGATAGAATCTTATAATTAAAAAAAGATAAAATGTATTAACTTGGTTATCCTCTAACATGATAAATAATTTAATCAGTATGCTTAGTTCACTACTCTAATGAATTTATCTATACTTTTTTCACATAGGTTCAGGAGGACTTCTTTAGCACAAGAATGAATATATAACATAGATCATATATCAATACCAATAATTCAATCAAATTTATGTATAGAATTTATTAAAGGGAACACCATTATAGATTTGATAAAATGTGTAGCCTCAATACACTTTTAACAAGTAATGGTGAAAATTTAGTTCTGTGTTTATTTAAATAGAACCACTAACACAATATCCCAAAAAGTCCTTTTTGATGTACAAATGCATCATTAACTATACATTTCAGAGTGTCTACTACTAAATTAATATATAAGGTTTTAATGAATTACTTACATTGAAAAGGTTTCTAATTTATTCCTAGTATTTTTATCATTCTTTCAATTCCTTAAATATTTAACTGCCATCTATTTATATATTCTAAAAAATTATCAATGATAATTAAATTAATAATATCTATAAAAAAATTTACTAAATATTAAATTAACTACCAATTATAGAAATATCATCTCAAATTCATAATATGAAAGCTCTACATATCCTTTAACAATATAGTGAAAGCCGACATCAAGAATCTCACACCATAGAGTCGATCAATCAATGACCATAGTAATTCTCCCTAAAAAAGAAAATATCAAATACTAGTAATAAATTACAAATTTTTTTTTGCAAACATCACCCTATATATACCATTTTTTTAATTATTTAATTATATAAGTAATAATGTATAAAAAACATAAAACATTATAATTTTAAAAATAAAAACATTTTTAAATGTTATAGATTGTAATTTGATGTTCAATGCTCTAAATATATAAAAAATTATTGAATATATATATATATTTTTAATATACCATATAAAAACTATGATAATCTCAATGTGTAAAATAAAAAAAGAAAGGATATATGGTCTTAAAATAATTTAAAACAAAACAAAAAACTCCTTTAGGATAACATGATAACATCTTACTGAATCATTGAACAACATGTATCCTCTAAAAAGGTTAAATAAACTCAATAGAGTGGAAAGAAATGATCCTACACATTAAAAAACGTATACCTATGTACTAATATAAAATAAAACATATTAACATTTTGGGTGAAAAAAATTCATTGTTGAATTTAAGAATATACCCCTCCTCTATAGAGAGAATATGATAAATTTTGATTCATGAAAACTTGTCTATTGAATGAAACTCAATATATTTTATAAAAATATTTCATAATAAATAAATAACATAATATAATTTTTTTGTAAATATAAAAACCATTAAGGGAAAACATAACTTAAATAATATACAAAATAAACAAAATTCTCTTCTTTCTCAATCCTAAAACAATTTTAAGCTATAATATAATATCACACCATTATCTAGAGATTCTAAAGTAAAATAATGTCTTATCTTCAAGGGAGTATTGAATAATCTATACAATATTTTCCAATTAAACTTATTTAATGTGATTAAAGGGTCCCTGATTAGTGGTAATAACACTATGAAAAATTAATAGTTGTTTAATCAGTAAATTAATATCTCTTTAGTTAATATTTAAAATTTTATTCAGCCTAAATTAAATTATTATATCAACTAACCATCATTTTAAAAAATTATTGAATGATGAGTAGAAAAAAACTAATAGTATATAATCATTTGCATGATTCAATAACAAAAATGTGTGTATATATAGATATATCCACATAATGGATTCAAAAGACATGAATAAAATTATACCCGACAAAAATCTAGTTAATAATAAATAGTAGAGTTTATTATTACATAGATTAAAAATTAACTCTATCAATATATCAAGTTCTCTTGTATAAGTATATAGATAAGTTGAAGTAAGAAAGTATTCATTATTTTATTCTAACACCTAATTTTATCATAGTTTTTTTCAGTGAAATTATTATTAAAAATAAAATTTCCCATTATTTAATCATCAAATCAGTGACTATGTGATGTAGAATTCATATTGTATTGAAAACTGCAAAATATTCTGCACTAACAAAAACTGTAACGACCCCCATCATTTGGGGGAGTTATTTATTATATTGTTAATAGATTAAATTGTTAAGTGATTAAATTTTATATTTCAAGTTATTTTTCATTGGTATAGAAGGTTTTTAGTGGAGGGATTTTTATGAAATTATACTTGTGAGGGTAAGGTGAAATAAAATTAACTGAAGGACTGGTGGCTAGCCACTACGATTTTAGTGGGACCCTATAGGTTCTAGATGGAAGGTAGATAACCAGCAAAGATTATTTAATTTATTTATATATATATATTTTGTGTTAAAATAGTTAATCACACCATATAATTTTAACACTAAATAAATCATTTCATATTATTTCCTTCTCATTAACAAGATATAGAATACTATGGGATCCCATGTTCTCATCACAATCCAATGTCTTCTTATGATTCAAATTCGATGGTTTTGCTTATTATATATTGATATTTTTTATGATTTTATTATAAAAGAATCTATGGTCGTGTTTTCATGTCTTAGTATAGATTTTTTTAATATGTTTGTGTTACTATAAATCGACAAGTCTCCTATTATCTATGATTCAATAATCTAGAAAACCCATGGGTTATTCTTACATAAAGAGGTAATGGTAGCATATTATTCATAATCATGATGTATAACTATCATTTTTTTCTGAGTAAAATTTATAATTGATCTATATGATCAATCAAATTGATACTCACAAATAGGTTTATATAATATTTTTTTATGGTTTTATCCTAATATCATCCATCTCAGTGACTTGTCTCAAACAAAATTTTGGTAGGTAATACCTTCACAAGCATCATAAAATTATAGTGTATGGGATAGTAATAGAAATTGTTGGAGTTTGATTAACGATAAATCATTTTTTCATAAATTTAATATTTTAAAAAAAAATTATACTGATTAGATTTATTTTATAAAAGTATATTTTCCACAATGTTTTGTATATTTATTTTTCCCATTCCATCAATTTTTTTATCTTCAAATATTTTTAAACATTAATTTTTTAATAAATAGAATATGTAACATGTGATTTATTAGAATATATTATTCCATTTAACATTATTGTTAAAGAATAAGAACTTCAAAAAATGTTATTATATTTTAATATATGAAATTATTTTTGGGAAATATTTTCTTAAATTCACTAAATTATAGAGAATGATTAGTATTGAAATGTGTGATACGCCAATGATATATCCATGTGTCCTAATAAATGAAAATGGGACAAAAAACAAGTCTATAGGGATTTATATTTACTTGTAAAATTTTTAGGAACATGATGATTGGGAAAATGTTTATAATTGGTATATGATATATCGATTTTCATTATTACACCAATAGATATTGTTACTTCTATTCCCTTTATGGAGGAACCTTAGGCCGAGTGTTATTACATTCCGCGTTGTTAGTTTCCAAGGGAACATGGAATTTTCCTTTACCAAAATGGGTAACCTTTATGAAAATTATTTATTATTCTAGGTTTCCTGATTATAATGATGTTATTTCCATTAGTGGACTGATTATGAACTATGTTGTTACGGGTGTGGCTAGAGAATGCATTAGTTGCTTAAATAGGGGATTTTTTAGAACATTATCACAAAACCATGTTGTTTTTTAATCATTTAATCTGAAAATATATTTTTAATTTATTATGTATTTTATATTTACTTCTTATATATCATTATTTCAATAATTATATAATTGGTATAATGATAGATTTTTAATGGTTGTGTGGTGATATATTATTTGGAATGATGAACTCACACACTTTATATTTTCTATTTGAATATATTTAGTACTTTTTCCAGGATATATTTAATGAAAAGTAACTATATAATTAGTGTTTATAAAATATTAATTTTTTATTTGAAATTTTGTTATTTTTATTATGAGCCATATTAAAATGATATAAGCTATCTTGGGATTTAATTATAGGGTATAACCTAATTGAGACAACAATTTATTTTTAAATATTGTGTTTTATTTACAAAGAAATGCATATGTATTTCAATGTTGTCTTTTTTTGTATTTTATTTATGTTTTTTGATAAATATTATTTTTTGTATTGATACATTCAGTTTTGTATTTATATTATATTTGTAAAATAAAAATCATTAAATTTGTTGAATAAGTTCCTCATTTTGACTCATATGATTGATTTTCCATTCATTTAAATTATTAAAAAAGACGTCCATGTTTTTTTATGATATTATGTATTTTAATATTTCTTCAAAGATGGTAAATTACTTACCATTATCCTTAATTTCACCCCTATGTGTTTTCAAAATCCACTGATGATTTAGAAGTTGACTTAAGGAATTATGATGATCTAGGTCAGGACAAAAGTTGATATATATTATGTTACTAAAAATTATTTCCATTGATTTTCAATGAATTCATTATATAGAGAATTTATGATATAGGAAATTAATGGATCATTAGGTGACCCATTGTATTAATTAAAAAACTATTTAAGGAGGAAACTATTTTTAATAGTTTTTATCTCAGTCTGATTCTTTTATATTTCTTGTTTATATATATTATTTTCGAGTCTCATTATAGGACATTGAAAAAATGAAATAATAACATTGTATTCGATAGCAGATTATAGCTTCACTTCTATTCTTACAAATCCCACAAAATATATTTCTTTAAAATTAATCTCATCGATATCATGCGGATCACGCAACACCGAGTCTATATAAATAACAATATATTATAAAATTATAACCAATATTTTTAATTAGTTGGTATGAATAGTACTAAATAAAATATTAAAATTATATTTACATATCAATTAGAAACAAAATAATAATCATTAAAAAGAAAAATATATCTTTTCCTGATAACAATATTTTTCTTATATACGAATTAGTTATCCTTTGCGCATATTATTTGAAATTATTTTTTTTACCGAATAAAAAAAATTATTTTATATATATAATTTTTTAGAGAATAATATAAAAATTATCATAGTGTAAATTTTTCAAATTTGACTGAAAAAATTCATTCACTACTAATAGTGAAAAATACAGAATTTTAATCGAAAACTGTTATTCCTTTTAAATAATTCAAAATGTTAAATTATATTTCATATTTTTTTAAAGAAATAATAGTTACCCTATATATATATATATATATATATATTTCAAATAGAGGTCATTGGACTAATTTTTATATTTAATTTTGATATTACATCTTAGTGAACTTTTGAACAATTTAACCTTGAAAACCATCTTTCTTATCATGTCTGTAAGATTAATTTTAAGTTAACATTTTCCATTTTTATGAATTGGATTTAGAAAAATGTATTCCATATTTGGAATAAGAATAATATATAATTTTTAATACGTTCATATAAATTTTAGACCAAAATTAATAGTGGAAATAATAAATAATAATTAGCACGGTTAATGTAAAAATTAGTTTACCTGGGTTGAATCAAAAATGATAGAAGTCAAATTGACGTATACCCTTTTCTCAATGAAATTTTATTTACATGTTATGAAAACAAAATTTTAACATTTTTTATTCAGAAATTCAATGTTTTGAATCCCACCATAGTGTTATTTTATAGGAAATTTTTATATATTTAAATTTTTAGTTTTATTTTCATCTTAATTGAAAAAATGGATTTATTTTCTATTTTAACAGTTTTATCTTACTTTGTATTTTTGAAATAAAACACTCTATACAGAATCAAATTTTGAAATTCAATTTTTTAGTGTTCCTCAAATATTGGGAGTGATTTCATCCTTTGGAGAAAAATAAAAATATGTATGTTGGATACTAAAAAGCAGCTAAGACTCAAATACTGTTCACAAATGATGACTCTTTTAATGATGATCTTATATCTTTAATTGGTTTTGTGAAAAAGAGATAAAATTAGACTTGGTTTTTGATATTAAATTAATGAAAAATTTTCCTGAATAATTATATGCTAGAATATGCCTATTTCAAGGTCATTATTTCATGAGATGTTGAAGTGTTTGAATATGAAGAGTAATCCATTTAGAATAAATGTATCAGAGTAATAAATAAATATATCTCTCCAAATTATCTAAAAAAGAGAAAATAATGTGGGAGAGGTGTAAATTACGAATAACTTTCATGAATATACATTGTCCAAATTAGTTCATTTAATTGGTATAGAACGTTTAAACATTTAGATGATGATTTTAGAGAAAATATTATTCTCCCCACTTCTGATAAAAAAGGTTTCCTCTTTATTTAATAATGTTGGAAATTTATGGGTTGTCATTATTAGACATTTACAGTATATTTTTAGTTTCCTTAAATTTTAAATTTTATTTTTATATTTAATATATTAGTTTTCATCCTCATACTACCATCTACCATTTTATTTATTTAATTTATTCTCCCACTAATTTTCCTTCTCAACTCCACTAAAAATGGATAACTAACCTTAATGATAGTTTGAGTGAGGGAACGGTGCTTTGACTGAGTTTTGTTGTGCATGATTTTATATCTATTTATTCAATTCAAGTAGTTTTAGAAACGGTTAAAATGATTATGCTGAACATTCAACCCATTTTAACTATTTTATAAATTCTTATTTGGGTTTACCATTTACCCTTACATTACCTTTTTGTATCATCCGTTCAAGGGAGCATGTCATGGATTGTTATGGTTAGTGAAGAGGTGTCCGTGTTGACTAAATTAATATTAATAAAATAAATTCATATGTCTCAGTAGGGGTTGATATAATTCAAATGAGAAGGTGAGGTGTGATAGGTAATAAACACCTCATTGAGTTGAATAATATGATTATTTTTTAACAATGATTTTAATCACAATAAACTCCTAAGAAAATATGACTTAATTTATTCATAATAACTTTATGATTTATTTGATTTTTATTTTTATATAAAAATATATATTATATTTATATTTTAAGAATTTAAACTATATCTCTATTAAAATATGTTGTTTTAGTTTTGTAGAGACCCGAAGCTTAACGTACATAGACATTAAATTACTTTTGAGGAATACATAGTACATAACAAAAACACACACACAAGGACCGTAATGGTTTAGTGTCTTTGGAAACTCGGAATATAATCTTCTAATCGTGGTGAAAGATCTTCAACATCTCCCATAAAGATCTTCGTTTTTTTAAAACCTAAATCCTTTCTTTATGTCCTGGGGAAAAGAAAACATAAAAGGGTGAGCTCAAATGCTCAGTAAGGGTAAACAAAAGAAATATCAATCACGTCATATTCATAAGAACATATCTTTTGGAAATCTTAACCTGCAAAAGAGATCATAATTTCATAACATGGGATAAATAATAGTAGTGAAATGTAATCCCAATAATCATAACTTAAAACATGAAACTTTTTGGCATACACACATAATCATAGAGAATCATTTCTTATTAGTCAAGACTCATTGCCAAGACTATCTTTGTGGACAAAGTCCCTTTCTGAACCGAGTTCACTCCTCGTTTCAGTCTTGTTTCACTGAACCGGTATAACCTACCGTTCCAGCCATGTCTATCTCATGAGATATAAAATCTTTACCCAAGGCATTGGAGGGAGATATTGGTCCCACCCATCTCATAATGATACCATTCTTATGTGTGCCACAAAATCATAAACCATACATCGTAGCATAACCCATGTAATAAAAATGGGAATCTTAAACATCGTGACATCAAAAAACAATTCATATAAGATAATGGAATTCATAAAAATAATTCCATCACAACATAATCAAATCAATGTAATAATAGGGATGAAAACAGAACCCTTTATTATCTTAGATGGAAAATAATTTTGATAAAACACTTGAACTCCATTCTTGAGGAAAATATCCTTTCTACTTAAAAAATAGTTTTCCATTCTTAACATGTCATACAATTATAAACTAAAAGAAGTTTATTAAAAATAAACTTGATAACTTGTAAAGGAAGATTCTTGTAAATAATGTTTTAAAAATCCATTCATGCTGTATATGTTAAAAAAAACATTCTTCATACTTTTGTCGGAAAAGTAAAAAAGTACCTCGTACGAAAAATGACAAAAGATTCCTTTCATATATTTTACTAAAAACTCACCGAAGGGTAAAATTGGATTTAAAAAATTGTAGGTGGATGGAAATAATATTAAATATTGAGGAAGCATCTATGTGGATGATAAAATACACCCTAGTAAATTTCAAAGTATAAACAATCTCGGATAAAAATGAGATTGTGATATTTTCCCTTACCTTGGGTTCGATTTGCTTCGTAAGTGTTTGAACATCCTGTATAATGATTTAAATAATGTCATTGACTTATTCCAGAATCATATTAATTGTTATTATATCATATATGGTTCACTTATGACTTTATATTACCCATTCTTTTGTAAATTCATGTTAAAGTAGCGTTTTGGGTAAAATTGTCTCATTTGTCGTTCGTGTTTTAACTTGTAATTATTCATATGATTACATAGATCATTATTACTTAAATCCATAAGGTAAAACATGATTTATATATAATATATATTCAGAATATACG
Source organism: Viscum album (assembly GCA_963277665.1). Taxonomy (NCBI): domain Eukaryota; kingdom Viridiplantae; phylum Streptophyta; class Magnoliopsida; order Santalales; family Viscaceae; genus Viscum; species Viscum album. The sequence continues at coordinate 16,955,650 of OY728159.1, read as the reverse complement.
TATATATAATTGATCGATAAATGGAATGAAATACACCGTTCATGGAGACGGTAGGCTGTACGTACGCATGAACGCTGTTTTCGTTTCATTATTTAATTGAGTGGAATTAAGTAGATGAAATAAATATATATATATAAATAAATCCAGTATCATTATTATGTCATATATTTCATTATTATTCATTATATATACTTTATGATCATTCATGTATGGTTAACATGGAGAATGAATCTCATCACGTCGTGTAGACGGTAGTCCGTACGTACGCACGAGCGATGATATCATTCCCATAATTATTGAATAGAATTGGAGTGGATGGTATAATATATCAGAATCAGTATGATGTTATAATAACCATATATAGTTACTCTTTACACCATTATACCCATCCATGTAAGGTGTTGGTGGAAATATAGATTTCACCACGGCGTGGAGACTGTATTCCGTACGTACGCACGTGTGGTGATTTCGTTTTCCATAGGATGGATAGATGGTGAAATAGGGTTGTTTAATACTTATAATAACATATCAGTATATGAGTTATACTAATGTTATTACATCATAATGAAACAACTAAATAATAACAAATGGAAGAAGAAATAAAGTTAAAAGAATCGGTAACGGACATTACCTCTTCTTTGAAACGCCTCTTTGAGTCCTCTTCTTAGGGCACCTAAATTTTTCTTTGAAGAATACCAAGACCTAAAGGATGTTGTTATGGAAGTGGAGAAGAGAATTTGACAGGGTTTGGCTGAGCTTGAAGGCTCTATGTGGTGTGAGGAAGATGGGGAGGAGGTTCCCTTTCATAAGGGAGGAGAGGGTTATCTTTTGAATAACTGAAACTATTATTTTATTATAAAGTCATATTCGGTTTTAAATAGATCCAAATTGATTTATTTTTAATTTATGGTGGGTATGGGTCGAAATTCTCTCATCCAATAGAATTTAGACAAGTTTAGATTCCTATTTGAACCTTATCATTTAGATTTAACATTAAGTTTAATAATTTTACTTTTACCGTGTCTTCTTGTGTTCTTATACTATAAGGTTATTAATCATAATATAAGAAGCCAAACGAACCCCAATTTGTTTATTATTAATATATATAACCTTATCTAAGTCATTTGGCCGAACCTTAGATTTTTAGGAATAAAATAACAATTAATAATATAATATTTGTTTTAAAAACTATTTTATGTCAATTTTGACACTATTTAGTAATTGATTTTTTTGGAAATCATAAAAGAGTGATTAGTTCGAAAAAAAGTTAATTAAATAAATAATAACATGACATATTAACCTATAAAATTAGTTTAATTCATAAAAAGTCTGAAATTACTTTTATTTGGGTATTTATAACATCAATTATGTCAATATTTCATTAAATAGACAATTATTGCATCATCATTGTGTCATAATAAATGATAATTATTTAATCCCTAAAAATTATAAATAAATTTATATGATGTAGATAATTGTATTATCGTTCTGGAGAATATTCATGTTCTAAGTTTCATGAAGCGTATCACTAAATTAAAATTATTATACAAATAAGATTTAAGAAAGTGACATGTTGTCACATTCTTTGGTTTTAATAATAATAAATTATTTTCATGGAAAAAAGTCCATTAAATGAATCTAATCCGACCCTTAGGTGATATGGGCCTAATTTTAGTCATCCAATAGGATTTTGACATGTTTTAGGGAAATTTTATAATATTATATTTACACTTAATTACCCGATTTACCTTTAATTATGGTAATTAAAATTTACCGTAGTTACTATTCATAATTCCCAAAAATAAAAATTTGCTTATTAACATAATTTGAATCCACTGATTCAAAATATGGAATCCATTTTTCCAAATTCAATACACAAAAGTTGCAGAATTTAAATTAAAATTAATCCCGTTGTAGAAAGAAAAAGGGTTTTTCTTTTAAACATTACAAAAGATAGAATTGATTTATCCTAAAAATTCAAGGTAGAATCAATGCTAATGACATAAATTATTTTAAATGGTAAAAATATATTTTATTTATACTTTAAAACCATTAAATATTATAATTTAACCATATAAATTATTGCGATGAAAAAAGTTGTTTTTAATTAAAATATAGCGTGTTTTTACTATTCATCAAAATAAGAAAGTTACCAGAATGATATGAAAATTTATCCAAAGTAAATTTTTATTTCATGATTCCAAATAAGAAATATATTTTGTCAAATTGAACTTATAAACATGTCAAAAACTAGATTTAATGTGGGTACACCATCAAAAGGCGGCAAAATTGCATTTTTTTAAAAATACTTATTTTACCCGAAAAATTTATTTTGTTCTTATACCATGTTTTAGAAAATTTTCAAGATGAATAATAATGTTATAGGATTCATAATTTAGTTAATACTATTCATAATGGCTAGTTCATAATAATATTATAATAATATATCGTGGTTTAGTAAAACCCGGTATTGCGTACAACACACGCTATCGAGGAAGGTCGCGATTGCGTGTAATGCAAGCCAAGTCAGGGTTGCGTTCTGTGAAAGAATCTTTCATTGTTTCATATAACATAATCCAACCATATTTCATTTATTCATTGAATATATATATATATATATATACTCAATGTTGCGTAGAATAACTATTATCAAAATTTTGTGTAACACGATCCAAGATTAGTTTTGCATATACTGCAAGCTAATACGGTGTAGCGTATAGCACAAGGTAATCTTGTTGTATCATAAAACAGAAGATATTAATGAAATTAAAAGAATATTTTTTTATAAAATCTCGGGGTGTTACATTCTACCCCCCTTAAAATGAATTTCGCCCTCGAAATTCGTCAGAGTTATAAATGGTTTACTATTAGAATGTTTCTATAATAGAAACCCACATCGTAAAAAGGAATACCAAAACCAATCTTTAAAAACAAAAGTATGAAATGTAATAGTTACCCAAATAAACTAATCATTGGGTTTCCACATAGGTGAAAATATGGATATGGAAGAGAAATCTGATGATCATGTTCTGATGGACAGTGGTAGAGAACATGGCTATGGAAAAGCCAGCAATCACAAAGCCATAAATTTGTGACGATCTAAGGTTCCATCTGATTCATCAGATATAAGATCACTAGGACAACATTTTTGGTTTTCAAGATCATTTCCTTAATGTTGATGAAATTGGAATTAGAATAAATACTATCGTGATTTTGGTATAGTCTCACCGTTTGTCGTTCTTTGGACAATTTCTACTTCATCTCTTAAAGAAATGAAGTTGAATTTGTCATTCGTGATGTGTTAGTAGATCATGTGATAGAATGATGGGTCATTCCATCTGTCTCAAACAAAAGGTTATAAAAGTTATCAAAAAATACATAAGTCCATCTATAGTGAGATTAATCATATATGGTTCCAAAATGGACTTATACTTCATATATAATACTGCTTTATATAATAAAACTAGTTTCTACTAAACAGGGATTTCCTGTAGGCCAGTGGTAGGCGATAAAGGCCAGTCACACTTCGGTTGTAGGTTCGATTCCCATAGCCTTGTCCGACGCGATGGGCTGTCACCCATCCTGCAGGTTGTCCTTTTTCTAAAGCTATATTACTATAACATCTCATCAACAATCTCAAAAAAGTATTATCCTTAAACAATACTAACTTAATTCCAACATAATCCATTCCAATCTTTAGGCTTATCTAAAATACTTCGGTCCAAGATCATAGTATAAAGAAAATGATCATGTGAATGCCATCATTTATCCCCCATATATCATAAGATATATCTTGTTGGTCAAATTACAAACATGTGAATACCTTAATCATGTATTCTCTTGAAGAATATATATCTATTGATCCTTAGTGAAAACATGAATACAGTTAAAAGTTAACACTTTCCACATACCAAAAGACTAAAAATTCTATATCCTCAAACCATGATATCACATAGTCCTTATATCAATCATGAGCTCATTAATACTATCAAACATATTAGATTCTCTTTATCCCTTCATTATGAGCATATCATCTGCTTTCCAAAAATATTTCAATAACTTTTCATGGTTACTGATGCCATAAAATTACTACAAACCACAATAGACCAAATCATAAATATTCCAATATTCCACGATACTATATACAACATTATTCTGGAATCCCATTACATAAACACTTAATCATTCTACCACATCGTTGTCATATTCAACATCGCCAATGGCGATCGCATGTGACTTTTCTTTGTCCTTTGCCTTAAGTGGTTTCTCATGTCGATCATCACTAACCCTTGGAATAGGGCATTTATTAGCATAATGCCCCATTTCCATGAATTTGAAGTATTGAAGTGTAGTAGGTTCATTCTGTGTATCGCTTCCTTTGTTTGCATCATTAGGAATCTTATTTCCATCATTTCAGTATTCAAATGCCCGATGAACTTCCTTTCCACATTTGAAACATTTACTTGTCCCTTTAAGACAATCTCCACCATGCTTCTTTCCACACTTTGAGCATAAGGAAACATTCATCTTCTTTTCACCATTATTCTGAGATTTCTCCTTGAACTCCATATTTCATTTCTTGTCAAAACTATTAGATGGATAAGTAATACCAACTTCCATTTCTACCTTGATAGCACAACACACAATATCTTCATAGCTACTGAAGTCTCTTATAGCTAATGCCCTTCGATGATTTGGTTTTCAGCCACTGAAGAATCAATCAACTTTACATTCAGGATGGATGATAAATCCAAATGCAAACCTTGCAAGCCTTGTAAAATTCGCTTCGTATATACCAACAGATTCATCATCCTTTTGCTTTAGTTCTTGAAACTCATTCTCCATCTTTGTTAGAAGAATACGAGGGAAGTACTTATTGAAAAATAAGTTCTTGAACTCATCCCACTCCATGGACTCAATTTCATCTCTTTGCCTCGTATTATTGATAAGATTCCACCATTGATCAGCTTCACCTTACAAACGATATACTACTAAGATGAATTTATCATGTTCAAAACATTGAAGAACTGAAAATAACTTTTCAGTGGTACTAATCCACTGTTCTGCAACAAGTGGATCAGAAGACCCACTAAAAGAAGGTGGACGTTGCCTCATGAAGGACTCAATAGAATGTTGTTCCCTTCTCTTCTCATTTGGAAGTCCAGAATGATTCATAGCTTTTGTGAGTATAGAAATATGATTTTGAACTCCATCTCCCATAAAATTTGTTTGTTCAGGAGGACAATCATTGCATTGTCTATTACATTGATCAACATGGTTCCTTCGGGTTCCACCCATCGTCTAAAACCCAAAAAAATAGTGTGAGAGGAAAAAATCATGAAAGGGAAAACATCATAATAAAGGGGGAGTATCCTCAATATCTAATATCTTAGGTTAAATTCTATGATCGTTACCATAGTTCTAGGACTGTATACTATATGTATACTTATCCATAGGTACATCCCTAGACATACCTTAGAAATATCTGTAGGGATCTCACTAATGTTTTTGCATCCTAGTTTCCAAAGGTTGACTAAACCTTTCCTCTGATACCAACTGTAGAGTCCCGAAGCTTAACGTACATATACATTACATTAATTTTGTGGAATACTTAGTACATAACAAAAACACACACACAAGGACCGTAATAGTTTATTGTTTTTGGAAACTCGGATTATAATCTTCTAATCATGGTGAAAGATCTTCAACATCTCCCATAATGATCTTATTTTTTTTTAAACCTAAATCCTTTATTTATGTCCTGGGGAAAAGAAAACATAAAATGGTGAGATCAAATGCTCAGTAAGGGTAAACAAAAGAAATATCAATCACGTCATATTCATAAGAACATATCTTTTGAAATCTTAACCTGCAAAAGAGATCATAATTTCATAACATGGGATAAATCATAGTAGTGAAATGTAATCCCAATAATCATAAATTAAAACATGAAAATTTGTGTAATACACACATAATCATAGAGAATCATTTCTTATTATTCAATACTCATTTCCAAGACTATCTTAGTCGACAAAGTCCCTTTCTGAACCGAGTTCACTCCTCGTTTCAGCCGTGTTTCACTGAACCGGTATAACCTACCATTCCAGCCTCTGTCTATCTCATGAGATATAAAATCATTACCCAATGAATTGGAGGGATATATAGGTCCTACCCATCTCATAATTATACCATTCTCATGTATTCCACAAAATCATAAACCATACATCATTGCATAACCCATGTAATAAAAATGGGAATCTTAAACCTCGTGACATCATAAAACAATTCTTATAAGATAAAGGATTTCATAAAATAATTCCATCACAACATAATCAAATAAATTTAATAATAGGGATGAAAACAGAACCCTTTATTATCTTAGATGGAAAATAATTTTGATAAAACACTTGAACTCCATTCTTGAAGAAAATATCATTTCCACTTCAAAAACACTTTTCCTTTCTTAACATGTCATACAATTATAAACTAAAATAATTTGATAAAAAATAAAATTGATAACTTGTAAATGAAGCTTCTTGGAAATAATGTTTTAAAAATCCATTCATTCTGTATAAGTTAAAAAAAACTTTCTCCGTACTTTTGTCGGACAAGTCAAAAAGTACCTCGTACGAAAAAAGACAAGAGATTCCTTTCATATATTTTACTAAAAACTCGCCTAAGGGTAAAATTGGATTTAAACAATTGTAGGTGGATGGAAATAATATTACATATTGAGGAAACATGTATGTGTATGATAAAATACACCCTAGTAAATTTCAATGTATATACAATCTCGGATAAAAATGAGATTGTGATGTTTTCCCTTACCTTAGGTCCGATTTTCTTCGTAAGTGTTTGAACCTCCTGTATAATGATTTAAATAATGTCATTGACTTATTCCAGAATCATATTCATTGTTATTATATCATATATGGTTCACTTATGACTTTATATTAACCGTTCTTTTGTAAATTCATGTTAAAGTAGCGTTTTGGGTAAAATCGTCTCATTTGTCATTCATGTTTTAACTTGTAATTATTCATATGATTACTTAGATCATGATTAAATAAATCCAAAATGTAAAACATGATTTATATATAATATATATTCAGAATATAAACATATATAATGGATCGATAAATGGAAAAAAAAATACACCGTTCATGGAGACGGTAGGCCGTACGTACGCATGAACGCTGTTTTCGTTTCTTTATTGAATTGAGTTGAATTAAGTAGATGACATAAATATATATATAAAAAAATCCAGTATCATTATTATGTCATATATTTCATTATTATTCATTATATATACTTTATGATCATTCATGTATGGTTATCATGGAGAATGAATCTCATCACGTCGTGGAGACGGTAGTCCGTACGTACGCACGAGCAATGATATCGTTCCTATAATTATTGAATAGAATTGAAGTGGATGGTATAATATATCATAATCAGTATGATGTTATAATAACCATATATAGTTATTCTTTACAACATTATACCCATCCATGTAATGTGTTGGTGGAAAAATAGATTTCACCACGGCGTGGAGACGGTATTCCGTACCTACGCACGCGTGGTGATTTCATTTTCTGTAGGATGGATAGATGGTGAAATAGGTTTGTTTCATACTTATAATAACATATCAGTATATTAAATATACTGATGTTATTACCTCATAATGAAAAAACTAAAGAATAAGAAGTGGAAGAAGAAATAAAGTTAAAAGAATCGGTAACAGACATTACCTCTTCTTTGAAACGCCTCTTTGAGTCGTCTTATTAGGGCACTAAAATTGGTCTTTGAAGAAGAAGAGGACCTCTAGGATGTTGCTACTAAAGTGGAGAAGAGAATTTGGCCGGGGTTGGCCGAGAATGAAGGCACAATGTGGTTTGAGAAAGAGGGGGAGGAGGTGCCCTTTTATAAGGGAGGAGAGGGGTACCTTTGGAATAACTAAAACTATTATATTATTATAAAGTAAAATTCGGTTTTAAATATCTCTAAATTGACTTATTTTGAATCTAAGGTGGGGCTGGGTCGAAATTATTTCATCCAATAGAATTTAGACATGTTTAGGTTCCTATTTTAACCTTATCATTTAGATTTAACATTAATTTAAATAATTTTACTTTTACCGTGTCTTCTTGTGTTCTTATACTATAAGGTTAATAAACATAATATAAGATGCCAAACGAACCCCAAGTTCTTTATTATTAATATATATAACCTTATATAAGTTATTTGGCCTATCTTTATATTTTTAGGAAGAAAATAACAATTAATAATATAATATTTGTTTTAAAAACTATTTTATGTCAATTTTGACACTATTTAGTAATTTATTTTTGTGAAAATCATAACAGAATGATTAGTTTGAAAAAAAGTTAATTAAATCAATATTATCATGTAATATTAACCTATAAAATTATTTTAATTCATAAAAAGTCTTAAATTACATTTATTTGGGTATTTATAACATCAATTATGTGAATATTTCATTAATAATACAATTACTGCATCATATTTGTGTCATAATAAATGATAATTATATAATCCCTAAAAATTCTAAATAAATTCCTATGATGTATATAATTGTATTAGATTTCTGTAGACTATTCATGATCAACGTTTCATGGTGTGTATCACTAAATTAAAATTATTATACTTATAAGATTTAAGAAAGTGACATGTTGTCACACTCTTTGGTTTTAATAATAATTAAATTATTTTCATGGATAAAAGTCCATTAAATGAATTTAATTCGACCCTTAGGTGATATGGGTCGACTTTTAGTCATCCAATAGGATTTTGACATGTTTTAGGGTAATTTTATAATATTATATTTACCCTTAATTACCCGATTTACCTTTTAACTATGGTAAATAAAATTTACCGTAGTTACTATTCATAATTCCCAAAAATAAAAAGTAGCTTATTAACATAATTTTGATCCACTGATTCCAAATATGGAATCCATTTTACCAAATTCATTACACAAAAGTTGCAGAAATTAAATTAATATTAATCCCGTTGTCGAAAGAATAGAGGTTTTTCTTTAAAACATTGCAAAAGATTGAATTGATTTATCCTACGAATTCAAGGTAGAATCAATGCTAATGACATTAATTATATTAAATGGTAAAAATATATTATATTTATACTTTAAAACCATTCAATATTATAATTTAACCATATAAATTATTACGATGAAAAATGTTGTTTTTAATTAAAATATAACGTGTTTTTACTATTCATCAAAATATGAAAGTTACCATAATGATATGAAAATTTATCCAAAATAAATTTTTATTTCATGATTTCAAAGAAGAATTTTATTTTGTAAAATTGAACTTATAAATATGTCAAAAACTAGATTTAAAGTGGGTGCACCATCAAAAGGCGGCACAACTGTATTTTTTAAAAAATAATTATTTTACCCGAAAAATTTATTTTGTCCTTATACCATGTTTTAGAAAATGTTCAAGATGAATAATAATGTTATAAGATTCAAAATTTAGTTAATACTATTCATAACGGCTAGTTCATAATAATATTATAATAATATATCGTTGTTTAGTAAAACCCGATATTGCGTACAACACATGCTATCGAGGAAGGTCGCGATTACGTGTAATGCAAGCCAAGTCAGGGTTGCGTGATGTGCAATAATCCTTCGTTGTTTCGTATAACATAATCCAACCATATTTCATTTATACATTGAATATATATATATATATATATATATACTCAATGTTGCGTAGAATAACTATTATCAAAATTGTGTGTAACACGATTCAAGAATAGTGTTGCGTATACTGCAAGATAATACGGTCTAGCGTATAGCGCAGGGTAATCTTGGTGTAGCACACAACACAAGACATTAATGAAATTAACAGAAATTTTTTTATAAAATCTCTGGGTGCTACAAGTTTTATATTGGTTAGATTTTAAATAGTGATGATATGAAGATAGTGTGTTGTAAGCAGCGTCTTTGAGATTGACCCTAGGGTGCACCACTAAGTGTATTTTTAGTTAAATAATATTTTAATTTACAAGTGGTTCAAAAAGATTAATTTCCAGCCACTTCATTTCCTTTAAAGAGAGGCCAAAATCATACAAACATTTCTTTTCATAAACAAGAAAAAAACTAGAATTTAAAAAAATATAAAAATGGATTCATTTAAAATCATTTATCTCTTCAGACCAGATGGATTTTTTATCTTTATTAGAATACATATTTATATATAGATCACTATTATGGTGTTCCTAAAATATAAATAACAATTGTGGATTCTAATAGAACAAACTACCTAGATGATTCAAGATAATTTCCTCGTTCTCAAAAAAATCAAGCAAGATGGTTCCATTGCTGGCTACCAAAGTTGAAGAAGATAACATGCAAGGAATAAACGAAAACATAAATTTGTAGAGGATTATGAAAATATTCCACCTAAAATTCTGGAATACATTGGTGAGGTTAAATACAATCTTTATTGTCAACTTCCATTACTAAAAATTAATTTTTAGCTGTCCTCTATAAGGAAAAAGAGTATGATGTTGAAAATGATGAGAGGTATTAGATATCTAAGAGCTGTTTTGATAAACATTTTATTGATTATAAATTGAATAAAAATCCATTATTCTAATTTTGTTCATTTATTGGCACATCCGTAGGCCCTAGATGTATAATAAGAAGATGTTTTTTTTATTTAAGAGAAAAAGGAGTTCCCAATCGAGTTGTACATTGGTAAATTTGAATATGATGACACAAAACTAGAAATCATTTTGGAATAATCTACAAAAACCGAACCACAATAAGAGATGCATCCTCTTTTACTATCTCCCCCACCATTGTACAAAAAACTTCTAGATGATCAGAATAGTAATAACCCATATCTTCTTTTCTCCATCTGTAAAACTCAACATATTTCATTCATATCATCTAGTGGTTAGAGAAATTTTTATTTTTATTAGTGTTTTCACTCCTAGAATCTATTGATGGATGTTAGGTGAAATAAAATGTGGTGGTTTCTAATCATGAAACCCCGTCAACCATCAGATTGGGGTTATTCTACTATAACTACCTGTTTAGGGGTTGTAAAAACATATCCCCCAGATAGGGGTTCAAACCATGTTATATCATCTTTTACCTTTCTATTTATTTTATTTATTTTTTAAATGCATCATTTTATTTATATCTTTATAGGTTTTGTAGTAGTATCTTGGATAATAAATCAAATATACTAACTTAAAATCATGTCAAGTTTAATCATTCTTTCACATTGTTTTTCTTTCCTTTTGTATATATATATATATATATATATTTAAGCAGAAATGATGGGAAATGAAATTCATGTTAGGGGGGAGTGTCAACCTAATATATTGTTTTTTTGTGCCTTTTGAATATTTTTTTTTCATTTTTATCATCTTTGATCTTCTATGAATATTATAATCATTGTTCACAATTGAATTTATTTTAATAAAAATAAAATAAATTTTGAAAAAAAATATTTTAAATGATTCTGGATGTTAAAACTTTTTCCATGAAATGTATTTCCAATAATTTTTATCAGTTTGATTGATTATTAAAATACATTCCCATTAAACACTGACTAAAAATATTTTCTTTTCATATGATGTATTCTGTGATTTTTATCATTTAAATCTTTTTAATTCAGTGAATGTATTTGATATTATTGTGGAATCTATTTGGATATCAACATTTTATCTTGAATATACCCTTTACATATACCATTCATTATCCCTTTTATTCCATAAATTTAATTATAGGATAAATCTATATTACAAGATGATTTTTCCATTGCTACCCACACTCATGGTATATTAAGCATTGATATTTAATTTTTGAGTATGGGGGGAGGGCCTTTTGTGTTTTTTGTTTGGGATGTGATTCATTTTTGGGTTATGTGAGGTGTGTTTCATCAATTTTGGATTTAAAGAAATATATTATTTTTCATGAGTCATCCTTTCATTGTGCAATATTTATTTCAACTGGTTCTCCTTAAAAAATAAAAATAAAATAAAAAAATAGAAACTGATAAAATGGAGATAAAATATAATTTCTCATCAAAAATTAATTTATTAATCATGTACATATATGAAATCAAGGAAATTATTTTCATTCATTCATTTTATTCAATTTTATGTTCATCATCTATGAAATAAAGGAAATATATAAAATATTATTGGGCCTTTCTGAAGAATTAATAAAAAAAAGCGGGATATTTTGGAAGATATTATTCATTGTATCATTTTTTTCTCACGTAACATGTCATAAAAATAGGGTTGTGTTTTATTTCACATTTTCAAGGTGTATTGGGTGAGGTTCATCCCCAGTTTTCAATTGAATATTCATGGAATGTACATAAGATTCTATGCTCCACTTCTCGGCCTTAATTTTTTTAATCTTTCAGCCAAAAATATAATCCACCAAATTTTCCTTGAAAACATCCTCATGATTGAAAATATTTTTATGTATCACACTGTAGAAAATTGATCATGGCCACACACCTATAATGAAACTTACAATTTACTCATTTGAGCATAACCCCATATTCAATTTCTATCATGTGAAGAGAAAAATAATATTCAATGTAATGTAGGTTGTGATTTTTACATAGATGGATTTATGGGGTTTAAAAAATTTAATTGTTATTAATGATAATTATAGGTAATTTATTTCATATATGATACATGATATAATTCTTTTACGGAAAATATCGTTGATGATTTCTCATTGTGGAATATTGGGTGGGCATTGATTTTAATATATCGTGATTTTATAATAATGTAATGGTTATGTGTAGTGGAGTGATAAATATGAAAATTTCAAATATTTTATTCTATAATTAAATGTTTTAAATCCCATCATAGCATTATCTTATGGGAAATTGTAACATTTATATGTTTCTGTTGTATTTTGATATTAATAATTAAAATGGACTTATTATGGATTTTAACAGTTTTATTTTAGTATTTATTATGGAAATAAACATTTCATTACTAAAAAAATGGGAAAATAAATTTTTTAGGATTTTTGACAACTTGGGATCTATTTTATCGTTATGGTTCCAATGCTCAATCTATCATTTATATGGACAAAACATTCTTAGAATCCAGGCCTCGAAAATTATTCTCAAATCTATAAACAATTAACCATGATCTTATTTATCTAAGTGGTCCATTCTAATAGAGATTAAATTCAATAGGGAGATAGATAGTGAAATAATGAACTACTTTAAAGATTTCATCTGGGTGAGAATATTCTTCTTTAAGGGTCATTATTGATTAGGATATTAAAGAATTGTAAAATAAGGAGACACTAGGAAAGAAGAAATATATTGGAGTAAACCATAAATATCAATTTCCACATGTGTGCTAAGAATATAATTTTGTGTGCGTATAGAAATAGCTGTAATATTAGTAAAAAATTCATGAATACACCCTATTGTAATTATGTGATTTAAAAGGTATAGATGTTTTAAATTTTAGAGGACTATTTTTGAGCCACCGTTTTTCTTCCCTCTCCCCATAAAAATATATTTCTTCTTCATTCTAGTTAGTGGGAAACATAGGGTTATCCATTTTTATACACTTAAATTTGCTTTTTTATTTCTCCAATTTCTTAATTTTACTTTTGTTTTAATATATTAGTCTTATTATTCATACCCCCTTCTTCCATTTCTTTTATTTTATGTTCTATAACTCACGGTTCCCTTCTCAACTACACTAAAAATTGAAATGTAACATCGACACTTGTTCAAGGGATGGAATGTTGCTTTTATTTATTTTTGTTTTTCATAATTAATTATTTCATTATTCAATAATAGGAAGTTTGGAAATGGATAAACTGATTATAGTGAGTGGTCTACCTGTTTTATCTATCATTAAGATTCTTATTCTCTCTTACCATTTTCACTCCCCCCACTTTTTGTGTCAATCATGTGGTGGAGCACAATAAAGATTTTGATATTTAGTGAAGACATATCATTACTAAGTTTAGGATGAAAATTACCCTATAAGAAAAGGTGTTGGTATGGGGTGATGTTATTTTATACAAGATTGAGAGGTGTGATAGGTCATGATCACATAATTGAGTTGAATAATGAGATTCATTTTTAACAATGATATCAGTCACTATTAACTTTTATGAACACCTTCCTTATGTATTTCTTACTAACTATATTCTGTTTTGAATTTGAATTTCAATATATATTATATTTATATTTTTTTCATTTCAACTCTCATATCATTTATATTAGATACATAAGTTTTATATTTGTTAAATTTACAATGATGACAATATGAGGATAGTGTTTTGTAAATGACCTTCTTGAGATCGACCATAGGTTGTGCTACTATACTGTACTCTTTAGTAAATAAGAATTTAATTTAAAAGTGGTTCACAAAAACCACTGTTATCCATTTTCTATCATTTTTGGTGACGCAAAAGACTCACACAAATAGTTTTTCATAAAAAACCAAATAGAAATGATATTTTAAAAATAATTATTAAAAAATAGGGTCATTTCATATAATTTATATCTTCTGCCTATATGCATTTTTATGGTGATTACTATAATTATTTTCTTATTGATACCTTTTATGGTTAACCAAGGAAGGAAGAGGGATGCCATTTTAATTAGAACAAACTACCTTTATTCTTCAATATATTTTCAATGTCCACAAAAAAGAAATCAAGATGGATATATTTTTGGTCATTGAAGTTGAAGAAGTAAAATAAGTAATTATGGAATAAAAACAAGGATAAGTTATGGATAATATAGTGATTGTTACTCCTACATTTTTATAATACATTGGGGAGTTATAATAAAGAGTTAAAGATCAACTTCTGTCACAAATAATTGTATTTTCTGCTTTTATTATAAAGAAAAATGTGTCTGAAGCTGAAAATTTTGAGGAAGATAAAAATTTTCAGAATTATTTTTATAAAAATTTCCATGATTCAAAATTCAAAACTAATATCAGTTATTTTTATTTTATAGATTTAGTATCACAACTATAGGACCTGGATTGAGATGATGAAGAAGTTTATTTTTTTTGAGGAGATAATGGGGGATTTAGTCGGGTTTTACAATGGTGATGTTGATGATGATGAGAAAATAAGAAATCCTTTATGAATCATTTTTTGAAACTGTAAAAGAAGAGAAGAATTATTCTATTTGACCATCTCAATCACTAGTGTACAAGACTCTTCTAGAAGAGCTAAACATGGAGAAACCATATCCTTTTATACCTCCCAATTTATATCTCAAATTATTTATTTCACCCCTTCTAGTGTTCAGGGTTATTTTTATTTTCATTGGGGGTTTCCACTCATCAAATATACTAATGGATGTGAGGAGAAATAAAATGTTATAGTCATTATGAATAAAACCCATCCAACCTTGTATTTAGTTTAAGACACTATAACTTCATGACTAGGGGATGTAAAAATCTAGAACCCACTTGGGGGGTTCAAACCATGTTTTATCCTATTTTATATTTATATTTTATTTATTTAATTTTCTTGTGAATTGTTTTATTTCATGACTTATATGATTAGGAGAATTATCTTAGATATGAAATCAAATAATCTATTATAAATTATTTTCAGGTTGTATATTTCCTTCCTTTTCTTTGTACGTCCCTATATTTATTTTTTGTTATGCTGAAATGAGGGGTAGTGATATTTAAGTGTGGTGGTAGTGTCAATATTATTATTTGTTATTTGTGTGTGATATTTTTAGTATACTTGAGCTCAATTAATATTCTTATAATTTTTCTCACATGACCTTTTTTTTATAAAAATGAAATGATTTTGGAAAAATATATTTTAAATGATTATTGATATAAATTCTTTTTCCTAAATTGGATTTTGAAGGAGTTTTTTGAGTTTTATTACTTTTTTAAATCCATGAACATGAAATATTGACTCAAAATTTATTTTCTACCCTATGATTAATTATAAACTTCTTTGATATAGTCTTTACTATACCCACAGTTTTTTGATAGATACATATATTTATTGTGGGAATAAGAACTTTTTATTTTTTTTTATATCAATTATTTGGAATTCATGGAATACTTATTATTTGATTTCGGAAAAAATTTGAATAGAAACATTTTATATTGATACCTTATTTTACATCTAAGAATCCTTAGACCTTAGATTCCATGAATTTCCTTATAAGTCTTCGTCACATTATGAGATGATTTCTCATTACCTACACACATTCTTGGTATTGTTTATAGATATTTATTGTATTAGTATAGAGGAAGGGCCATTGATGTTATTTATTTGGGATGTGTTTCATTTTGGGGCGATTTTAGGTTTGGGTAATAATTTTATTCATTAGAGAAATATATTATTGGGCTTGATTCATCACTTTATTGAGAATTATTTCTTTCATCCATTCTCCTTACGAAGGAAAAAAATAATAATAGAAAATTAGAAAATTTGGATAAGCATTAATTTGTCATTGTACATTCATTTATGACTTATTTAACTCTCAAAAAATAAAATTAATTATTTTCATTCATCATTTTATTCAATTTCAATCACATCATCCTTGAAAAAAAAGAAAACAATGAAAATGAAGTTGTGTGTTGTGAAGCATTAGGGGGGGTATTTTGATGATATAATTCATTGGAATCATGTCATGGCTCATTTACCATGTAATAAGAATCTTCGCAGGTTAATTTTATCTTTTTCTAGGGGGATTGAGATTGTTTTATCCTATGTATCACTTGATTATTCATGCAATGTACATAAGAGTCTACCCTCGAACATTTAGCCATAATTTTTTAATAATTTACTTACCAACCATAATCCATAGAATTTATCTGGAAAATTTCTCATGATTTAAAATATTTTATTTATTTATCATTGGATAAATAACCTTGTCATTATCTTATGGTGAACTATTCAATTTTCATGTATGATCATAACCTGAGATTCAATTTATCTTGAATAAAGATTGACATAACATTCAATGTCAGGTAGGATGTGATTTGGGCATGGATGGATGGATGATGATGAAAACATTTAAATAGGAGTAATGAATGTGATAGGTAATTATCCTTCATAAATGATTCATGATATAATTATATTTTGGAAAATATTGTTGTTGTTTTCTCTTTTTTTGTAGTTGTGTGGATTTTGATTTGAATATATAATGGATACATGCGAGTAAAATGGTTATGTGTGGGGGAATGGTATATGAAAAATGGTAACATATTTTATTCTATAATTCAATGTTTTAAATCTCACCATATTCTTATATTATATGAAATTCTCACAATTTTATGTTTTAGTTTTATTTTGAACTTAATTTCAACTTTTCCATATTTTTGACATTTACAGTTTTATTTTATATTGTATACTTGATATAACATTTTCTTTATTGAATAATGTTTTCCGGTTCCTTAATTGTATTTTTCTTTATATATTTGGATGCATTTCAATATTCTATATCCAAATCAATACTTATCATTTGGATGCTGAAAACCATCTCATAATTCGAGCCTTAAGATATGTACATAGATCTGGACTATTTTAAAGATGATGTCATATATCAAAGTTGGATTTTTAAAAAGAGCTAATATTCAATATATAATTGGAAAATTAATTAATGAAAAACATTAATGATGGATTCCCATGTGAGAATATGCCTTTTTGAATTTCATTATTTCATGGGAAGTTGAATAATTGGAATCTGTAGAGTCCCCAGGCTAGAATAAATGTGTCAGAGTAAAACATAAATTTGTCACACCAAAAATGTCCAAGGAAGCTAAAGGTATATCTCCAGAAAGGGTAGAAATATATTTAATAGTTTATTAAGATAAAATATCCAAATTATTACATTTAATTTGTATAGAATGTGGATGATTTAGAAGGTAGATTTTGGATTTAACATTTATCTCCGCTCTCCTTATATAATAATTTTTCTTCTTCATTCCAATGGGTTGGAAACATAGGGGTAGTCTTTTTGGCCATTTACAGTAGCTTTTTATATTATTTATTTATTTAATATTGGTGTTATTTAATTTAATTGTCTCCTACTTCATACCACCTTCTTACATTTCGTATATCTTATGTTTTATACTTGTGTTTTACCTTCTAAAATCCATAAAAATGGGGAACAAACAATGATGATTTTTTGAGGGAGAGAATGGTTCTTTGATTG
Organism: Viscum album; assembly: GCA_963277665.1. NCBI lineage: Eukaryota > Viridiplantae > Streptophyta > Magnoliopsida > Santalales > Viscaceae > Viscum > Viscum album. The sequence goes on along the minus strand of OY728159.1, from coordinate 16,937,438 downwards.
GGTTTTATTGTGCATAATTTTGTTTGACTATATTCAATTATGGGTTTCTTTTATGATGGTTAAAATTATTATGGTGAGTGGTTTCCTTTTTTCCTTATCGTCTAAATTCTTCTTCTCATTTATCATTGTCCCTTCCCTTCACATTTTGTGTTGTTCATACGGTGGAGCATGATGTGGATTGTGGTGTTCAATGAAGTGGTATAATATCTGGATCAAGGAAGAGAATTACACAATATGCATAGGTTTAAATATGTGGTTATAATAATTTATATGATATGGTGTGGTGTTAAAGGTATTTATCATCCCATTTAGATGAATGATGAATATTTTTTGAATAATGATTTCAATGACGACAAACTTTTAAAAAAATTTACATTATTTATTTCGTACTAAAATCATTCTATATTTCATTTTCATATATATATAAAAGTTATATTTATATTTTATATAATTATACCTTCCCCAATTTATATTATTTAACATAGTTTTATATTCGTTAGATTAATAACAGTGACAACGCGATTATAGAGTGTTGTAAGCTGCCACCTTGAGATCGACCCTAGGGTTATTCAATATGATGAATTTTTCAGTAAATAATAATTTAATTGATTATTTGTTCATTAAAAAGAACTTTTATTCATTGGAAACCATTTATAGGGATGGATAAAATATTACACACATTTTTTCATCATAAAAAACCCAAAAAAAATAAATTTGAAAAAAAATTAAACAGCTACTTCATTTCATATCATTCATGTCTTTAGCCAAGATATATTTTTATTGAGATTATTATTATTATATTCATATTGATCACTTTTAATGTGATCCTAGAAGTTAATAAACATTTATGACTGAAATGGAAAAAACTACCTTGATGCTTTTAGTGAATTTCTATGTTCTCAAAAAAGAATGTAGGATGCTTTTATTTCCAACTGTAGAAGATGAAGAAGTTAAAGACTTATGGAAGGAACAACAATGAGTAAATGTTATGGATAATGAATTGAATATGGATACTACATACCATGATTAAATTATTGATGTTGAAAGAAATATTAATATTTATTTCCCTCACCAAAAAATGAATTTACAGCTTATATACATAAGGAATACGAGTGTATAGTTGAAAATATATAGGCTGATAAAATTTAAGAGCATTATTATTGTAAAAATATAATTGATTATAAATTGAAAAATAATCTCCCATATACTGAATTTTTAGATTCAGAACCAAAAATATAGTACCTATATATGGAATATAAACATGTTCAATGCATTAAGAAGAAAAGTGAGCACCATTTGAGTTGTACACCGGTGAATTTGTGGATGAGGACACAAAACAAGAATCATTTTTGAATCATTTGATAAAACAAATAATATAGTATGCTGCATCTGATTTTACTATCTCTAAAACTAGTGTACAAAAACCCTCAAGATGTGTTAAACTGGGATCACCCATATCTTATTCACCCCATATTTACCTCAATATATTTCTTTCATCTATTCTTGGTGTTAGAGATATTTTTATTTTCAATGGCGTTTCTCACATCTTGAATCTACTGATGTATGTCGGGTGAAATAGAATGTTTTGGTTTCTAATAATTAAGTCCAATCAAACATAATACTGGATTTAAATAACTACAACTTCTTATTAAGGGAAAATAAAAACCTAGAACTCACCTGGGGGTTCAAAGAAAGCCTTATCCACTTTTACCATTCTCTTTATTTTAATTAAATTTTCTTATGTAGTATTTTATTTCCTGATTTATAGGTTTTGTGGTTGTCTGATGGATTATATTTTAAAGCTTCCAATGAAAAAATCTAGGTTTTGAATTTCGTTTCCTTTGATTTTATACCCATATATTTATTTTTTTCGACCTAAAATGATGGGTAGTGAAATTTATGAATGGGGTGACTAACTATATTTGTAGTTGTAATTTGTGTGTGATTTTTCACTTTTTGTTCTTTCAAATTTATTATCCAAGATATTCAAATAATATTATTATAATTTATCTCACCTGATTTTTTCTTGAGAAAAATGAAATGTTTTTAGAGAAAAATAGTTTTTAAATTATTGTTGATGTGAATTTTTTCCACAAATTGAATTTTCAATAACTTTTATGAGTTAGACTAATTTTTGAAACACATTCCCATGAAACACAAAATAAAAAATAATTTTATTGACATGTAATGTATCATAAACAATTTTCATATATTCTTCTCAATACCCCAACTTTCATTTGGGAAATATGGATTTTTAATAAGAACCAAAAGTTGTGATTTTTATATTTCAAATAATATGACTTAAATGATTTTTTTATATGATTGAGGCACATATTTTTCAAGCCAAAATATATCTTGATACTCACCATTACATCCACCATTCAGAAGCTCTCAGATTACCTACTTTTTCTTTTTGTTTTAAGCCACATTACTAGCTTATTTTTCCTCACTTTCCACCAAATTTGGAAATTTCGATGAATATTTCAGGTTTGAGAATTGGGGATAGTCTATTCGTGTGTGTTATTCAGGATGTGTTTTTTTCGGTGATGTGATGTTCTATTCATCATTTTTTTTATAGAAAGATATTATTGGGATTGGGTTATCATTTAATTATGCATATGTTCTTTCATCCGTTTCCTGTTAAAAAAGTATAAAAAGGAAACAAATATAAAATGAAAAAAATGAGATGAACATGAATTTATATCTATACATTATTTTTTGAATAATTTCACTATATAATTTCTAGTTCATGATATCCATTCATTTATTATGATAAATATTTATATCCTACTCCATAGAATAAATAGAATAAAGTTGTGCCTTTTAGAAGCTTAAAAAAATAAAAAAGGGGAGAAATTTTAGGGTATAAATAGTTGTAATTTTTTATTGGCTCATTCACCCTTTTATAAAAATGGGTTAGTATTGTTTTTAATATTTTTATTTGGGATTTAAGGTGGTCCATCGTATGTTTTCTCTTGATTGTTTAGGAAATGTTCTTAATAGTCTAACCACCTGTTTTTGATCAAATGTTTTAATATTTTACCCACTAACCCTAAGAAAGTGTATTATCCTTGAAACATTCCTAATTAATGAAATTATATTCATGTCTCATTACATGGTGAAATGATAATTTTCATAAGACTATGGTGAAATACAAAATTTGCAAGTATAATCATAACTCCGGATTCAATTTAACTTGACTGAAGAGTGACATAATATTAAATGTTAGGTAGGTTGTGATTGGAGCATGAATGAGTTTATAAAGTTGAAAAAATTTAAATTTGATGAATAAAAAAGAGAAGTAATGATTTTCATACAAAAAAGATGATAGAATTATGTTTTCGAAAATAATTTTTTTCTCATTTTTTATTGTTTGGTGGATTATGAATTGAATAAATATGGATTTTCTGATAGTGGAATGGTTAAGGTGGGTGAGTGATAAAGAAATATTTTTAAATATATAATTTTTTAATTAAATTTTTTAAATCCCACCATCGTGTTATTTTATGAGAAATTTCACATTTTTTATATTTTAGTTAGATTTTGAACTTATTTTCAAAATAGCTTTATTTTTTATATTAATAGTTATATTTTATTGTTTATTTCAGAAATAACATTCAGACAATGGAATAAAATTTTGAAATAACTTATCTTTCTAATTCCTGACATCTTAGGCTGCATTTAATCCTGATAGATCAAAAGATAAATCCATAATTTGGATACATAAAACAAACATACAATTTAGACCTCAATAACAATGCAAATATATCTACACATTTAAATATTAGATCATATATTTAAGTGATATTGTATAAAAGGTCTCAAATTATCCACAAATATGGATAAATAATTAGAGAAGAACTTTCATAATGGAATACATGTGATATTAATCATCTTTAAATTCAATTATTCCATGTGAAGTTGAAGAATTTGAATATGAAGAGTCACTAGGTGATAATAAATTTCCTAGTGTAAAACATAAATATATCTCACCATAAAAGTCTAAAGAAGTTAATTTTTTTTTGTGGAAAGAGGGATAATATACAAAATACATTTATAAGGATACACTATCCAAATTTTTCCATTAAATGGTATATATTGTGGTAACCTTCAAGTGAAAATTAAAGATCCCACATTTCTCTCTCCTATCCCAATAAAAATATGTTTCATCTTCATTCCAAATAGCTGGAAGCATAGAGATAAAAATTATTGGAAATTTACTGTAGATTTTTAGTTTCATTAAATTTTTAATGTAAATTTTATTTTAATAAATTAGTCTTTGTCTTCCAACCTCATTTTTCCATTAGTTTAATTTTATGGGTTCTACCACTATTTTCCCTTTTTAACTCCTATAAAAATGGATAATTAACCACGAAACGTTTTCGAGGGATCAAATGAGCTTTGATTTTGTTTTATTGTGATTCATATATAATATCTTTATTAAATTTTTGGTTTTTTGGATATGGTTAAAATGATTAAGGTGAGAGGTTCTTCTATTTTCTATATCATCCAAATAAATATTCTCATATACCATTTTCCCTTCCCTTCACTTTTTGTGTAATGAAAACATTGGAGCTTCACATGGATTTTGATGGTTAGTGAGGAGGTATCCTAGATGAAGTAAGGAATATGATTACCCTATATGAAAAGATCTCATTATGGGGTGATGAAAAATAAATTGGGCATGTGAGGTATGATATTTATTGATCAAAACATTGAGTTGAATAATGAAATTCTTTTTTAACTATGATTTCAATCACAACATACTCCTAATAAAATTTACCTTATTTCTTTTTTTCTAAATTCATCATGTATTATGTTTTCATATATATATATATATATATATATATATAATATTTATATTTGATATATTTCAAACCTCCCCAATTTATATTAGTTAGTTTAGATTTATATGAGTTATATTTATAATATTGAAAATAAAAAGATAGTTTGTTTTACGCGGCCCCTTGAGATCGACCTTATGTTGTGACACTAAAGCACTTTCTTAGTTAAATAATAATTTTATTGAATAGTTGTTCGTAAAATACCAATTTTATTGACATATTTAAGAGTAATAAATTATATTTTCATGAATGGTCCATTATTGGGTCCTTTTACATGAAAAAAAATATTTTGTAATTTATTCTTTTCAAAAAAATTTTGTGTTCCACTCACCTAACTTATAGAAGGTCACCCCTCTCCTATATTCATTAAAACATTAAAACTATTTCATTTAGAAAATTTATAGGTATATTAATTACCAAATTACCTCTATGAAACCTAAAAGACATAATTTTGGATGAAATATGACATAGGATGTCTTTTGGTGAAAATATGAGGAGGATACCTAGAGAAGAGGTAACATTCTATAAAGAGCATTTTTATTTTATTCTCTATGACATAATTTTTTTTAATCCCTGATAATATTATAAACCCTCAATATTATACATACTCATATGTTATTGAAATATTTCAATAGGCTAAAACTATATCTGGTTCCATTAAATGGGTCACGAAATCAGATTTCATGTGTATGGAAGACTACAAACTTATGAAACAATGTCATTTTTTTTATCATTTTCCACATCTCACAATATAGTATTATGATTCATGTAAAGTAAGTAATTTATATTTTTAACCTAATAATGCATATTGAGTCATTATATAATATATACTAATTATTACAATTCATTTCATATATGACTTGATAACATCACTCATGTGTACGATGGACTACCACTTAATGAAGCAATGTGGTTCGTTTTTCTCTCATGATTTACATGGAAAGTGAAAAGGTTATTTTTAAATATTATATGTTATATAATATTTATAATTAGGATATTCATGATATATTTATCATTATTTAAATATAATATATCATTTCATTTCTTAAATTTTTACTCACATGAATGATTGTAATATAATTTATGTTCAAGTGGACTATCACATTCATGAAGAGAAGTGACCCTCTTTTCGTCACCACACCGCTTGGATGAAATATATAAGTATATTTATGAAATAATATTATATTATTATCCTTATATACTGTTTAAATATTTCATACCTTCTTTGGATAATGATATTTGGAAAATGAATGTGTTACCCCTTTAGAAATACGACCTACCATCTCTATGATTTCAATATAGCCCATATTTAATAATCATATTTCATGACTGGTATAAAAAGTATAATTGTTGTTTATATATTACAATTATTTCCTGTTTATTATTCTCAATATCATGGAACAATATAGTATGCACAATAATGGTAAATTTCATGACAAATCATGAACGAGAAAAAAAGGAAATTGATACCCGAGGAAATAAAAATAATGAATGATTTTTAACAGATGGTTGATAAGATTTTATAAAAGTATCATGTATGATATTATAAATATTAATATTATTTTTATAATTAAATAATTTTTTTAAAATCATTATACATTTACTTAATAAATGTTAAACCAAAAATTAGCATAAGGTTATGGATTCTCTCTCAATTTATTTTTATTGAATCATATTTGAATGATAAGCACAATTTTCTATTATATTTTTTTAAAATACCCATTTTGTATGAGATATCATGAATAATTCATACTTAATGGTTTTTAATGTTTCATTTCCATTTATTTAATCCATGTGTATTTCAATTGAATATTACAAGTGGTAACGAAAATATTCCCAATTTCTCTTCATCAAGGAGTTCCATAATTCTATGAATATAATTCCTTTTAAATGGTTTTATAATAACTATTTAACCTAAAATATCATGATTAATTAACAATTAATTTTATTCTAAGTTTCAATTGGAAATATTTCAATGAAGGTGATTTTACATGAATGGTACCAAGAATTAAAAGTTATTTTTTAGTGTCACATTCAATGATTATTGTTTACTTGCTATTGAAAAAAACATTTTCCTGTCATAATTTTTCTTTGAAAATTATATTTATATTAAATAAACCTATTATTTTTTATGGATATGATTATATCTTATACCAGTTACCATTTTTAAATATGTTGATTGCATTGAATGTTATTTGATTATATGAGGAAATAATGATAAATTGGTATCCTTTACTCAATACTGATACTTTAGGATAAAGAACTTTGTTTAAGATTTAAATTGAAAATTTGAAATATGATTAATTATTTGTACATGAATGAAATTGGTGGGTCTCTATGATTATTAGTCTTTTGGTGCATCAGTAGTCTCTTGATACGACATAGATGGCTCACCGGAGTTAAATGGGTTTATTCCCATAAGTTATAAAATATCTTAAGGATTGATATTGATGGTAGAGTATTCATGTCCTGGTGAAAAAAATTTTAATAATTAGTAATTTCATTCATTCAAGAATCCAATTATTATTATCATTGATATTTTAAAAAAATTATTATATCTTGATGCATTTAATTATCATTTTTTTGATTATATGGAATGTATTTTCAGTTATTTAGCATGCCCTGTTGATTATTCCATATCAAGTAATTTAAATGGAATTCATGTTTAGTTAATTACCTTTCCATTGATTATGGTAATCAATTATTTAAATGGAACGTTTGTTCAGATATTTTCCGATAAATATTATTCACTCCTTATTGATTTTTCTTCATTAATTCCTGCTATCTTCTTCTCTACTTAATCACCAATAAGAATTTTATCTCACATATTTTATTTTTTCTTTACCAGGAATACATGAATTGTACTATGGTTGATATGAATGAATATTCTTGAGGTAATACATATATTCTTGAAAAAATGTGTTTTTCTCTAATGTAAAGAATATATCAAGAATTAGTCTATTTTACCAAGACTAATATACAATTTAGTCTTATAGTATGGGATTACCTATATCATATACAGTTTTAATATAGGAAACACTATTAATAGGATAATGGGGTCTAGTTTTCTATATTTTTTTTATCAAAGTATGTTCAGTACTAACCTGTAGAACTAGATTTAAGAAAACATAGATTAGGAAACATGAAACCGATGATATAATATGAGTAAAATAATAGAATAACAAATTAATGTTTTGGTAAGGTATTGATTTTGTGGGTTTACATTACATTAAATCATTCTTTGGATACTACATGTAGATTTGGTTTTATAACAAATGTACCTAGGGTTAATAAATCTAATAAAGATAGAGTGGTCTAGGTCTGGTCGTCTCATGGCCCACAGATACAAGACTTATTGTGAATTTGGATTGATACTCCCATGGGATAATCTTAGGATAATACAAATTATATTTAGAAGATATTATTAATGATTTGAATAGATAATGAAAATGATTAACATAGGTTAATCAAATGCTTTATTGGATTTTAAAAGGAGGAGTTGTGATGTCCCGGACCCTCGCTGTCCACCCCTTTTCCAAATTCCGGATCCTAGGGGTGAATTCTTGGTGGTAGGACGTCATTTCGGTGTGTGACTGATCAGCGTGACCAATCGGTGAAACCAATCGGTGTCACCCAGCATTGTCGGTTTCTCTTTTACAGTTCTTCCTGTAACGCCTCTTTGGGATTTTTCAACTTTTTTTCATGCGATTCAAAGCCATTTAAAATATGATAATTAATACCCAATAAATCCCAAGGGACCTCCCCAATGGAGAACTAAATAACAATTAATTCCATCATGTGTAACCACCCAACCACGTGGGGAACCACGATCCGAATTTAAAGCCATTCAAATCCCTATATCCCATAACAATGGGATCTTATCTATATATCGCACTGGAATTTCTTCTTCCTTATTCTTCCACATGACAGCCTTCCATTCTTCTTAGTACGTTTGGAGTTCCCGACGTCCCTCCCCTGCCAGTCGCGTTTTTCCCTGATTCTTGGCGAGTGGAGAAGAACTTCAATCCTTGATCAATCAAGTAGGGTTTTTCCTTCGCCTCTCCTTTCTGTGCATCATGCGGTGTGGGTACGCTTTTGCCTCTATGGTAATTGATGGAAACAAACTTAATGAAGATGATGAATGGACTTTTGAAGAATGAAGGGGGGGGGGGGTGAACGATGTTTATTCTGTACTACATTTATGTTGTTTGTGTTGTGAATTGTGCGGGCCTGCTCACTGAAAATCATGGTTGTTGGTGGACTTTCCTTGTGCACTATTTAACCTTTGCCTTAAATGATGATTAAATGACTTAACCTGGAAATTGGTTAATCACATAAACCTAATAGGTTTAAATGGATGTTCAGTAAAACAAGAATCCCTATGTGACCACCCCGGTTAACAAACAGAATGAATAACCTAGTGAATGATGTGCTTGAACCGGGAAGTTTCTCTAATCTATTTTTGTAGTAGAATAATTATTCTGTTTTTTATCCTATAGGGTGATGTGGGTGAGGATGAGATCATCTGATGTGGCATGATTTTTGGTTGAGAATATGGGGTTGTGGTTTCTATGCTTATATCATGAATTGTGGTGGAATCCCGTATCGTTGAGAATTGGTGGGTTCCTGGTTTTGGGGATGTGGGGCTGTGTCTAGTGGTTTTCTTTGTTCCAGTACATATAGGGATTTCACTTATCCTATTTGCGAGGTTTTCTTTGGTTCTAGTACTTTGAGGGATCTCACTAATCCCTTTTTTTAAGCAACTTTACAAGAGAACTGGGAGTGAATTCTTAAATTGCTTTTCGGCTGTTTCTTTTTCTTTGGCTTGTGGTTATGCCTATTAGTTACCCGGTTGTGCAGAATTCACCCTAATGGGATTACATGAACATGAAACATGAATGGTTTGAATGGGGAATGAGTTTGGGATTGATTTGTGACTTGTCCATGAGTGTCATGGCTTCTTTTGTCAATGAATAGTCACAAGGGTGTTTTTTCTTAGGTTTTGGATCCCCTAGGTTGGGATGACTGCTTGTAACCTATACATATACATTATATCTTATGTTTCTTATTCGGCCCCCACCCATGTTGAGAACATAGTGCCGAACACCCCATTTCAGGGGGAGGGTGTTTTTCCCAACACTTCTATGAGTGGGTGGTTATTACCTCCATTTTTGGTCCCTTTCCCGAATATCACAAGAATATTTGGGCAGGTTGTGATGGCCTTAGGTCCATTATTAGCCCAAGTGTCTTTGGGTGTGACATTATTTGTTCTAGCCCTGGTATATTCAGGTGTGGTAGTAGTTGTTCTAGCCTAGGTGTGTGCACGCGGGGTTTGGAAGTGATACTACGGTGAGGGTGTGGCCCAGGTGTGTGCGAGTGGGGTTTGATAGTGGGACTGTGGTGAGGCTATGGCCCAGGAGTGTGTGGGAGGGGTTTGGCAGTGGTACTGCGGTGAGAATGGCGGGATTGGTTCGATACATAGGATGTCTTCAATAACAAGTGGGAAAGTGGCACGGGCTACCCAAATATCGATGTGCTATTACTATTCATTACATGCCTTGCTTTATTTGGGGGAGTGTGCCTTGTTGAGACTTCTGTGGGTAGTTTTCCTTACAATGTTCTTTGTTTTTTTTTCTTTTCTCACTGGGCATTAGAATGCCTCTCTACTGGTGAAAGAGAGTCTTCGTTTTTCTTTACTGATTGTACTTGTAAGCTCAACCTACGTATATAAAACTAATTTCAGGTTTCCAGGAGGACTTCAGGGATCGTGCAAGACCGTACTACCTCGGACCTCGGGGTAGTTGTTGTTGTCGTTTTACTCTTCTTGGTACTTTACCTTTGTAGTTTTTGAGGCTTGTATTATTTACTGTTGAACATGCATATGGGAATGGGTTACTTTTGTCTTTGCCTTTACTTTTATATTTGGTATTTTTGGGGTTTCTATATTATCTCTCGATCCTATAAAAATAAAAAGGGTAATGCCTTCTATTTTTTGTGAGATTTTATACCCTTGGTTCTAGTCACCACTCTAGGACCTATCGAAGGTGGGTCTCGGGGGTCATTATCTCTCCTTCAACTTAAAGAAGGAAGAGTTTGGAAATCTACTATCCCTTCTCTCCTTTTGGTGAAGGAGGGTTGTGAGAGAATGGTATTAGAGGGAGGTTGGGAGGTTGGATCGAGTATGGAGTTTGGCACCGTGAGGATTGTATGGGGTGGTAGGGAAACAGTGTTGGGTGACCTTGGTAAGTGAATTAGGCCAGGGAAGACCATCTAGGACACAATATTTTAGGGTCCCCCGTGATCCGATGCAAGGACTTTGGACCTACAGAACGACCGAGTGAGGCTACAATGATTGCAGGGTAGAGACCCTAGGAAATGTATAAGAATCATAATGACTTGTGGTCTTATGTTTCATGCATGTCTTGGGGATTCAAAATAAATAAATAAGTCTAATAAAATTTAATAATAATATTCTACACTACTCAGGCGTAGGAATTCCTTGTTTACCTTGCAGCTATGGAACCTGGGAGGCGACCACGAGTAGTGCGGGCGATCGAGGACCAGGAGGATGACTTGGATGATTGGAAGAGGACCGACCGAGAGGAGGAGGATGATCAGTGGAAGAAGTCTCTTCAATCCTTTCAGTGACAGTCCCTCAGGAAGTACGAGGGCAGCAGCTCAGATATGTAGACAAAGAGCTGGCTCAAGGAACTAGTGATCGCTTTCGGCCTGATTCGGGCTCCAATGGAGTACTGGGTTCCTCTGTCTGTCAGCCAGATGCAGGGAGCAGCACGTCAGTGGTGGACGCTTTATCATGGAGAGAAGAGGGAGACTGAGGTTGTGTGGGCTGACTTTGAAAAGGAGTTCCATGTGGAATTCCTCTCTTCCACGATGAAGGCCGATAATAGGCAGTAGCTACTCTCCCTCCAGCAGGGGAGTATGTCAGTAAGAGAGTTGAGGATCAAGTTCAAGGATCTCATTCTCTTTGCTCTAGACCTCTTTCTGGATGACGATTCTCGGGTGAGATGTTTAGAGGAGGCACTCCGACCTTATCTTCAGTATGCTGTTACTCCCTTCACCCTGCCAACATACTTAGAGGAGCAGAAGAAGGCTGAGGTGGTGGAGAGGATGAACACCCTGGGAGGTGAGTCATGAGAGGGGATCTAGATGGGATCGTCAAAGGGGAAGGACATCAGCATCATGCATTCAGCATCAGGGCCCTCTATGTTCCGACCAGCAGGGAGCAGGCCATAGCAGTCCCAGTTCCAATCTCTTGGTCCTCGTCCTTTCCCTTCGAGCCTGAGACCGAGGTGGTTCGTCTATGAAAGCCATGGGAACCTTTGAAACCAGTGCCCGGACAAAGTGTAGTACAGTGGGGGTGGGTAGGTTCACTACACACCTCAGCAACAATTGTTCTCGACTAGGACCTTTCAGTAGTAGCAGCAGTAGGGGTAGCGTGCTCCCGCTCCGCCAAGGGCCGACGTTGCAGGAGGTGGACGACCTCAGTGCGCTCCTCAGGTACCTCAACCCAGGTGTGGTCGGGGAGGTGGCTGACAGCAGAGAGGTAGAGGAGCTGGGTGTGGGCATTTGCACGCCATGAAGGAAACAATTATTGTTGGGCCAGAGGTCATTCGAGGTACGATCTGCTTGTTTAGTAAACATGCATATTCCTTGTTCTATACAGGAGCTTCACACTCCTTTGTTACACCATGTTTGGCTCATGCACTGGGTTTAGATGCTGAGAGACTTCTAGTGCATCTAGTGTTGAGCACACCAGTTGGAGGATAGACCAACTTGTTGTATGTTTTTCAAGGGTGTATAACGATGTTAGGGCCACATCAGTCGGTCATGGATCTTCTTCTGTTGTAGACACAGCCATAAGATTTTATCCTAGGCTTTGACTGGTTTTTCTCTATATGTGTCATCATTGACTGATTCCGAGGAAAGGGTTTGTTTTCAGACTTGGGTGGCCTACATGTGACATTCATTGGTGAGCGGTGTTTCTAGGGAAGAATCAAGCGAGGCAAACCCCTCCTCTCCTTACTAGCTAAGCTGTCAGTGGATTCGGTGGATGTAGAAATGGTGGATGTCCCAGGGATATTCAGTGATTTTATGGACATCTTCCCTGAAGAGGTGGAAACTCTTCCCCCTTTGCATGAAGTTGAGTTCATGATAGACTTGCAACCTGGTGCCCACCCGATTTTGCTGGCTCCGGAAGGGAGGACAGAGAATAGTCGGAACCGCATGATTTTCTAAGGAAATATATTTTTACCAGAGGCAATACGAGGAAAAGTACATAGTGAGTTCCACAACTCACCCCTAGCGGTGCACCCGGGAGTTTCCAAGATGTACCAGGGCCTGAGGAGACAGTTTTGGTGGCCTGGGGTGAAACATGTTGTAGCAGAGTTCGTAGCGAAGTGCCTAGTGTGTCAGCAGGTGAAGGTTGAACACCATGTACCAGGTGGCTTGTTTCAACCATTAGATGTTCTTGAGTGGAAGTGGGAGGAAATATATATGGATTTCATCATGGGGATAACCAAGGTTTGAGAAGGATGTGACTCTATCTAGGTAGTGGTGGATCAGTTGACGAAATCGGCCCACATTCTGGTGATCAAGGAGTTGGGTGTAGTCGATGATTTAGCACGAAGGTACCTAGATGAGGGGGTGCAGTTGCATGGAGTTCAGAGATCCATAGTCTCAGATAGGGATGTTCAGTTTACCTCACGTGTCTGGAGGGGATTACAGCATGCTTTTGGCACCCAGCTACGTCTTAGTACTGCTTTCCATCCCCAGACAATTAGACAGATAGAGTGCACCATCGAGATGTTGGAGAACGTGCTTCGGGCATGTATTCTAGATTTTGGGGGATCATGGGTGCGACACTTCCCTCTAGTAGAGTTTTCCTACAATAATATCTATCACTCTACCATTGGAATGGCTTCGTTTGAAGCCTTTTACGGGAGTCCATGTCTCTCACCTATATGCTAGACTGAGGTTGGGGAAACGAGTGTTCTTGGCCCGGAAGATGTGCAGAGCACGTCATAGAAGGTTCAACTAATAAGGTAAACGATGAAGGAGGAACATGACGGAAAGAAGTCATATGCCGATAATAGGAGGAGACCCTTGGAGTTTGGGGTTGGGGACCACGTGTTCTTGAATGTCTCCCCACGGCATGGACAACAGAGGTCCGGTAGGGGGAGCAAGCTCTCTCCCTGATTCATCGGACCCTTCGAAATGTTGCGGTGGGTAAGATAAGTGGCTTATCAGCTAGTGTTACCACCACCTCTACTGAGGATACATGATGTATTCCATGAGTCCCACCTCCGTTAGTATCTGCACGATGATTCACATGTATTTGATTAGGGAGAGGGAGATATCGAATACAATGCAACGTTCATGGAGCGACCAGTGATGATCGAGGATCGTGAGGAGAAGGTGCTTCATGGATGAAATATTCCTTTGGTTCGTGTGTTGTGGAGGCATGGTGGGCTTGAGTAATGTACCTAGTAATAGGAAGCACATATGTGTGCCCAGTACCAAGAGTTGTTTTCAGTTTTGTGGTGTTCTATTTTTTTACTTGTTGTGACAGAACGCTTTACCTTGTTAACTATGGAATGTGTGGTTTTCCTTTTCTATGGATCTTTGTGAAGTATATTGAGATGTGGGGAGGGGATGACCTAATCCCTTGTTAAAACGTATTAGATTGGATGCTCCTAAACCCATGTAGGTGAGTCAGAGCTGCCCAAATCAGATAGTATCTTAACATGGAGGAAGGGAAACCCCTCAACACATGACCAGACTGTTTAATCCTTTGTTTTACAGTGATTGTAATTGTTCGGGTTCACTCTTGAAAGGTATCTTGGGGGGTGGTTGTTCGGACCCCACCCCCCCCCCCCATTTTTTCAGGTATGGTTTTAAATTCTCGAGGGCAAGAATGCTTTTAGATGTATCTGATGTGATGGCTCGGACCCTCACGGTCCATCCCTTTTCCAAATTCCAGATACTAGGGGTAACGTCTCAGTGGTAGGATGTCATTTTGATGTGCGACCAATTGCCACGACCGATCAGCGTGACCGATCGGCATGACCCATCAACACGACCCATCAGCGATACCGATCGGTGTCACCCATCCTTGTCGGTTTCTCTTCTACAGTTCTTCCCATAACACCTCATTTAGCTTTTCAACTTTTTATGACATGGTTCAAATCCATTTAAAATACCATAATTAACACCCAATAAATCCCTAAGGACATCCCCAATGGAGAAATAAATATCAATTAATTCTATGGTGTGTAACCTCCCAACCGCGTGGGGAACCACGATCCGAACTTAAAGCCGTTCAAATCCCCATATCCAGTAACAACAAGATCTTATCTATATATCGCACGAGAATATATTCTTCATTCTTTTTCCTCTTGGTTGGATTCCTTTCTTCTTAGTACATTTGGAGTTCATGAAGTCCCTCTCCTATGATACTCACTTTTACCTAATTCTTGGAGTGTGGAGAAGAACTTAGATCCTTGATCAATCAGGTAGGGTTTTACTTCGCCTCTCCTTTCGGTGTATCATGCAGGGTGGGTAAACTTTTTCCTCTGTGGGAATTGATGAAACCAAACTTAATGAAGATGATGAATAGAATTTTAACGAATGAAGGAAGGGTTTGATCAAGGTTTCTGATGTACAAATTTTATGTTGTATGTGTTGTGAATTGTGTGGGACTATGCTCACTGAAAATCATGGTCTTTGGTGGTCTTTCCTTGCGCACTAATGAAATTTGTATTCTATGATGATTAAATGACTTAAACTAGAAATTGGTTAATCACGTAAACCAAGTTGTTTTAAATGGTAGTTTAGTAAAACAATAATCCTTGTGTGACCACCCCGGTTAACAAACAGAATGAAGAATCTAGTGAATGATTTTCTTGAACCTGGAAGTTTCTCAACTCTGTTATGGTAGTGGGGGAATTGTTCTATTTGTCTTTCTATGGGGTGATGTGGGTTAGGATGGGATCCACTGATGTGGCACGGTTGTGAGTTGAGAATATGGGGTTGTGGTTTCTCTGCTTATATCATGAATTGGGGTGGAATCCTCTATCATTGAGAATTGGTGGGTTCCTGGTTTTGGGGACGTGGTGCTATGTCTCAGGGTTTTCTTTTTTCTAGTACTTCGAGGGATCTCACTTATCCCTTTTGCACAGTTTTATTTGTTTCAAGTACTATGAGGGATATCACTAATCTCTTTTGTTGATGCAACATTACAAGAGAGCCAGGTGTCAATGCTTGAATTTTTGTTTGGCTGTTTCTTTTTCATTGGCTTGTGGTTATGCCTGTTAGTTTCCAAGCAGGGAAGAATTCACCCTAATGGGATCACTTGAACATGAAACAAGAATGGTTTGAATTGTGAATTAGTTTGGGAATGAGTTGTGAATTGTCGGTGAGTGTCGTGGCTTCTTTTGTGAATGAATAGTAACAAGGGTGTTTTTGCTTAGATTTTGGAGCCCCTAGGTTGGGATGAGTGCCAATTACCTATACATATACTGTATTTCTTATGTTTCTTATTCGCGCACCACCCAAGTTGATTACTTAGTGCCGAACACACCATTTCATGGGGAGGGTGTTTTTTCCAACACTCCTACAAGTGGTTGGTTATAAGATCCTTTTCTGCTCCCTTTCCCGAATAGCCCAAGAATCATCGAGCAGGCTGTGATGGCCTGAGGTCCATTATTAGCCCAAGAATATTCAGGCGGGGTAGTTGTGGTGGTTTCCCCAAGAGTCTGCGGGCAGGTTGTTTCCCATGTGTCTTCGGGATGAGGAATATGTGTCTTTGGGTGTTGTAATATTTGTTCTGGCCCAGGTGTCTTCGGACTTGGTAGTAGTTGTTCTGGCCCAGGTGTGTGTGGGCAGGGTTTGGCAGTGGGACTGCGATGAGGTTGGGACCCAGGTGTGTGTGGGCGGGGTTTGGAAGTGGGACTGCGGTGAGGCCCTAGCCTAGGTGTGTGCAGTCGGGGTTTGGTAGTGGTATTGCCATGGGAATGGCGGGATTGGTTCAATGCATAGGATGTATTCAATAACTAGTGGGAAAGTGGCGTGGGGTACCCAAATATCGATGTGCTATTACTATACTTTACTTGCCTTGCGTTATTTGGGGAGTGTGCCATGGTGAGACTTGGTTGGATAGTTTTCATTTCTAGGTGCTTTGTTTTTTTTCTTTTCTCATAGGGAATTAGAATTCATCTCCACTTGTGCACGGGAGTCTTTGTTTTTACCTACTAAGTGTACTTGTATGCTCACCCTTTGAATATAAAACTGTTTTCAGGTTTCCAGGAGGACTTCAGGGATCGTGTGGGACCATACTAGCTCATACCTCGGGGTAGTTTCTATTGTCGTTTTCCTTTTCATGGTACTTTACCTTTGGTGTTTTTGAGGCTTGTATTATTAACTGTTGAACATGCATATGGGAATAGGTTACTTTTGGCTTTGACTTTACTTTCATCATTCATATTTTGTGTTTTCTGTAACATCCCAGGTAAATAAAGAATAAATAATTATCATATTAATTAATATTTACGAATTAAATATTAATTTTAATTAAAATTGGTTTCTACATTCAATAGCGTACTTGATATGCAACGATGAGATTCATTGAAATCTTACGTTGGACACTAGTAATATAATAATATTATCATAAATGGTAGTTAACATGTAGCCGTTGTACTGGCAGAAATGGATATAAATAACTAAAATATTATTATATATGTTTTTAAATGTTTTTATATTTACCCAATAAAATAAAAAGGCTTAAAATACAGAAAGAATTCAATTTTAGGCATTTATACCCTAATTTTCACTAAGGGTTCACTTATCACCTTTTGACGGAGAACCGTCATTAAATGTAGTTTTTATCAATCTTATAAATGCTATTGGACCAAATATAACTCTTCTTTAAAATCGGGACATCAAAATTTACTTTGTGTAAATTTTTGGTATCTTTCCGATAAAGTTCATTTTTTAATGAATATTGTAAATGTTGTATTTTAATTCAAAACCACTTTTTGATCTAATTTATTTATATGATTAGATTATTATTTGAATTGGTTTTAAAGTTAAATTAGAAAATATTTTTACCATTAAATCCAATAGTTGTCTTTGGAATTAATTTCACTTTGAAATCGGACTTAAACTAGTGTCAATCTTTTGATACTTATTGTTTCACAAAAACACGCTATTTGTCATGACAGCGGGAATTAATTATTAAATTAATTAATTTGACTTATACGTTTTGAATTTTGTAAAATGGACTTCATTTTTGAATTCAGAATACCAAATATAGATTAGGGTGAATTTTTTGGAATTTTTCTGAAAAACATCAATTTTTGATGAATAGTGAAATCACTAAGTGGTACTTATAAAAACTGATTTTCCATTTAAATGAAATTTTTCCACCTTTGTTTATTGAATTTCAAAAATCCGACATACATGGTTGTCACTAAGAATTAAAATGTGGTTCAATGTGATTAAAATAATTTTTTGGTGAATAGTAACTTATTAAGTTTTTAATCGCGATTAGTGGTAATTAGTGTAGTTTAAGGTAAAAATAATGTTTTAATAATATGATATGACCAAGAAACATGTCCTACCCTCATTGGATGTGTCATGGCCGACCCAGAAAATCCATGGGTCAACTTGGGGACCCCATGGAGCCACTTTTGTTGGAAAATGACATAAATACCTTTTATTTAATGTTAATGTAAAAAATGGCACAAACATGATATGTTTTACTAAAACAATTTTTAAATGGGGTAATACAAGTCAGATATTTGATTATAAATAGTCATTAGAATGATAAAACGATTTCCTACATCATAGTAATTTTTTTATAATTTTTAGACATTAAATAAATTTAATTATTTAAGACATAATAATGATGCAGTGATGACATCATTATTTGACGATTTAAATAAAATGGAAATATAATGTAAAATCTATGAACTACACATGTCCAAAACTTATTGTATGGGCGGATTTCGAACCCTTATCACCTTATCCACGAATTATATCAATGTGAGACCTTTTAAAACCGAAACACATTTTCAAATAAAGTAATATTTCTTTACTTTCCAAAAGTGAACCTCCACTCCTCTTATAAAAGGACCCCACCTCTACCACCTTACCCACACTCCCAAAGCCTTTGGCTCGGCCAAACAATTCCTATTTTGTCTCTCCACTTCCTTCTCTTACTCCTTGAAGCCTCACATTGGGCAGAAGTCTTCCCAAGGAAGCCTTTGAGCTCAAACCAAAGGGAGTTACCCGATTTTGAGGTAATGACTTCACTTGAGTCCTTCTGTATTATTTTGCTTCTCCAACCCCCTAAACACTTTTTATTATTTTCTTTTGTAACAAATCCAGTATCCTAAATATACTAGTATGTTGTTATAAGAAGGATTCTAGCTACACTTACACACATGTTCATCTAATGGTTAAAGAACATACTGTTTCCGTGGATGGTGAATTTATGCCTCCCGAAACGATGATTGTTCAACATTTCATTAACACCTTCAAAGGTGGCCATTAAGATGTCACTATATTTATATATGATATATAATATGTTTATGTTTTCTTTAAGCTTCTGTATTTTTCATTTTGGGAATACCTTTATGGTTTCTATTATGGGTAAACACGATATCTTCATTTAAGGAAGTGCGGACTACCGCCCCCTCAAAGTGATCTGATTTGTTAATGCCATATGTGGGACGTGTAAAGGATGGATATAAAGTTATTATATATGATGTTATACTGGAATTATAAGATACCTCTATATCATTATTATTTCTTTCCATTAATTTATGAGATAGAAATGAAAGCAGCGTTCATGCGTACGTACAGCTTACCGTCTCCATGAACGGTGCATTTCATTTCTTATACCCAAATGTAATGTACTATTAAAAGTACATGTATATATTGGATATATATAATGAATGATATATCTAAATGATGAATATAATTCTGGAATTAATATATAAATACCTCTCATTTAGTTTTAATTCCATTAATATGACAAAGAAATGAAAGTAGCATTCATGTGTACGTACGGCTTACCATCTCCATGAACAGTGCATTTCATTTCTTACCTCTAAATTATTATGCAATATTATAAATATATGTATATTCTGGATATATATGATATTTATGATATCCAAATCAGGAATGTCATTCTGGATATAAAGAACCTTTAACCACACGAACAACATGTAATTTTAAGAAGTCCACTTTCGACTTAAGAACCAAATATCGACAAAACAAACATTATTAACATAAATGGTTTCATAATGTTTATAACATGGAAATAAGTGATATAAAAGGAATAATGAACTTTAAAAAGGTTCTTAATCAAGTATAAATTAACTCATGTTTATTATTCATGATGTTAAAGAACGATCGAGTCAAGTCGGATCCAAGGTAAGGGACTTCCTCTCAATCTCCTTTCATTGAGGCATATTTCATTTTATACACAACATTCATTTATACGGTGTATAAACCCATTTGAATTTTACTTTTATACAAAAGGAATCTTTTTCTACGAAGCGTTTTACTAAACGACCAAAAGGAATGTTTCTTTTAACGTACGTGGTGACAACGACCTTTTCCACCGCCACGAGTATTATTTGGTCTTTGGCTTCCTCAACAAGCCATAATGTTTTTAAAATAATATAAATACCATATACAGTTTTATGTATTTTGGAATTGAAAATTGTTTTGATAAATGATTCTATTATGATATATTGTGATGTAAAAATGTAATCATTCCTTTATATTGGTTTTATGTTTTATGATTTTATATTGGTACTTGGACATTTTAACGGGTGGTTACACTATAAACCATATGACGGGTGGTGCCGTGAATACCAGGATGGGTGGTTACGTTATAACCTCCAATGCATTGGGTATGGAAGTCGGTCATATGGCTATTCCATTAAGTATGTATGGAAATTGGCCGTATGGCTATTCCATTAAGTGATATGTGTGGAAGTCGACCGTATGGTTATTCCACATAAGTATGTTTATGTCCCAAGTTACCATTATATATGCTATGTGTTCTTTATATGGGTTTTATGGTAATCCTTTGGTTACAAAAAGGTAAGTAATGATACTTTATTCAGTGAAGAGTTTTTACTACTTCATGATAGTGAAGGGATTACTTTTTTAGAGTATACATGGTTTACTTGATGTTTGAAAAAGTAATAGTTTTCATTCTTTGTGTATCCCTTACTGAGATTTTTATGCTCATCCCAAGTTTTTTTTTTGAAATGTTTTTCACAGGACTTAAAGTCGAATAAGGTCAAGGATGGGATCAAGGGAATTTCATGCTATATAAGACATGGAACTAGACATGTTTCTTTTTAAGACTTTTTTTTATTATGGAAAATTAGTAGAAGTGTCTACTTTTTAATCTTTTGATATGTAATAGTTATGTTCTAATTCTCTAAAACACTAAACCTGAAATGATACTCAATGTGAATTATTCATTTAATTCAATATTAAGTAAGGTTTAAGGCTGGGGACTTATAGTTGGTATCAGAGGTCGGTTTAGACAACATTAGGAGTTAGAAAATTGTTAAATTATAAGTTAATTTATGATATGATTGAAATGATATAGCATTTAAAGATTTCCATGTTGCTTCGCCTAAGATATTTTTGTGTTCAGAATGGTTTTCCGTAGAGGAAACAAAGCAGCTATGTTGGGACGACATCAGGAGGAAGACAACCTTCCAAATCAGCATCCTGAGATGGTTGGAATCGGAACTGAACAGTTTTTTGCAGTGATGGCACAGTTGACTCAAGCTATAAATGGGTGTGGTATCCATGCACGAGATCAGCCAGATCAACCACAGAGGAACATGTCAGTGGTGGAACACTTCATGAGGCAACATCCCCCATAATTCAGAGGATCATCTAACCCTGTGCAAGATGAAGGGTGGATTAAAGCACTGGAGAAGATTTTTGATGTCATGGGGTGTTCAAAACATCAAAAAGATAGTCTTGCTGTTTACCGTTTTGAAGGTGAAGCTGATCAGTGGTGGTCGATGGTGAAAAATATCAGGGATAGTGATGAGATTGAGGATCTTCACTAGGAAGAATTCAAATGTATGTTTCTTGAGAAATATTTTCCTAAGGTGGTTCGTCTTAGGATGGAGAAACAGTTCCTAGAATTGAGGCGGGAGGATGATTCAGTGGCTGCTTATGAAGCAAAGTTTACTCGATTGGAAAGGTATGCTCTGAAGTTCATACGAGATCTTGATAGTAAAATAAACTGTTTTTACTCAGGGTTAAAGCCAAAGTATCGAAGGTATTTAGCTTCTCGTGAGTTCAAAAGTTATGAAAAACTTGTTCGATGTGCGGAGAAGGTGGAAATGGATTTTGCCGATGATCAGGTGTTTAATGAAAAACAATAGAAAAAGAGGTCTAGTTGGTAGGAAAAGGGGTAGAATTCATCAAAGAAGCAAGGAGGTAAGAAAACCAAATATCCATCCTGTGAGAAGTGTGGTAAAATGCATCCTGGAGAATGTTTATCCAAGTTTGGTAAGTGCTTTCGGTGTGGTAAGTCTGGTCATATTGCTCATAACTGTAAGGAAGATGATAAAGCAGGCAATGAAAAGCCAACGGTAATATGTTTTAAGTGTAATGAAATGGGTCATTATGCAAACGAGTGTCCAACGAAGAACTCAACTGGGGGAATGCAGCCAGACTACAAGAAGAAAGGGGTGGTGAAATCCTTTGCAACAACTTCAGCAGATGTTGGGCCATCGACTGAAGTGGTATCAGGTACACTGTTTGTTTGTTCAGATTATGCCAATGTGTTGTTTGATTCAGGGTTTACACACTCTTTCATTTCTGAGAAGTTTTCTAGTAAATTGGAAATTCCATCTCAAGATATGAACCCTGAACTTATGGTAAAAACACCCAGAGGGAACGTTGAGGCAAAAAGGAATTATAAGAAACTTCTTATCCTTGTGTGTGGAAAGAATCTACCAGCAAACCTTATTGATTTTCCTCTAGTAGAGTTTGATGTTATTTTTGGCATGGATTGGCTTTCTGTTTTTCATGCTAAGATTGACTGCAAAGACAAAATGGTTTCTTTTCAGAAAGATTTTCAGTTTGTGTACAAGAATGAACCCTTGATTTTGATAACGTATCAGGAAGTTGAGAAACTAGTAAAAGATGGAAATTAATGTTACCTTGCACATATTATTGAAAATAAAGGAACTGTTCAGATTAATGATGTGCCAGTGGTAAACGACTATCTTGATGTTTTTCCTGATGAGTTGCCTGGTATTATTCATGATCGGGATGTTCAATTTACTATTGACTTAGTTCTTTATTCTAAGCCAATTTCAAAACCCCCTTATCGAATGGCTCAAGTTGAACTTTTAGAGTTAAGGAAACAATTGCAGGAGTTATTAGATAAAGGTTTCATTCGACCTAGCACATCACCATGGAGTGCTCATGTCTTGTTTGTTAAAAAGAAATATGGATTAATGAGACTTTGAATTGATTATAGAGCCTTGAATAATATTACTGTTAAGAACAAGTATCCTTTGCCTCATATCGATGATTTGTTTGATCATCTCCAGGGAGCTCAGTATTTTTCTAAGATTGACTTGAGGTCGGGGTACCATCGGTTGAAAGTAAAAGAAGCAGATGTTCCGAAGACTGCGTTCCATACTAGATATGGCCATTATGAATTTGTAGTTATGCCTTTCGGGTTAACTAATGCACCTGCTGTATTCATGGACCTTATGAATAGAATTTTCCATGAGTTCTTGGATAAGTTTGTGGTTGTTTTCATTGATGATATTTTGGTGTTTTCTAAAAGTAAAGAGGAGCATGAAAGTTATTTAAGGGTTATCTTGCAAACCTCAAAAGAAAAGAAACTATATGGAAAATTTAGAAAGTGTGAGTTTTGGTTACAACAAATTTCTTTCATAGGTCACATTATTTCAAAAGATGGCATAACTGTTGATCCTCCTAAAACAAAAGTTGTTGAAGAATGGATGAGACCCAGAAATGTAACCGAGATCCGTAGTTTTCTTGGTTTGGAAGGTTACTTCTGAAGGTTTGTTGAAGTTTTTTCACGGTTATCTAGTCCAATGACTAATCTAACTCGGAAGGGTGTTAAGTTCATCTGGACAAAAGAATGTGATGATTGTTTTCAGGAGATGAAAAGAAGATTGGTCAATGATCCAGTTTTGGAACTTCCTTCCAGGAATGGTGAGTTTGTTATATACAGTGATGCTTCGTTGAAGGGACATGGATGTGTCCTAATGAAGAATGATTAGGTAATTGCTTATGCTTCACGTCAGTTGAAAACTCATGAGGTAAATTACCCTACACATGATTTGGAATTAGCTGTTGTTGTCTTTTCTTTAAAAATTTGGAGGCATCATTTGTATGGAGTAAAGTGTGAAATATATACTGATCACAAAAGTTTAATGTATATATTCACTCAGAAATAATTGAAGATGAGATAGAGGAGATGGCTATAATTAATCAAGGATTATGATTGTACAATTCATTACCATCCAGGAAAAGCAAATAAAGTGGCTGATGCTTTGAGTCGATAAAGTAATGCTTCATTAGCAATGTTGCATTTGAAATGTGATCCTTTGGTTAAGGATTTGATGAACTTTGTCATAGAAGTTGTTGGTACATGAAGTTCTTCTGTTTTGTTTCAGGTATTAGTGAAATCTTCTCTATCAGACAGAATCAGGCAAGCACAGAAGCAAGACAGTGAGTTGTAGAAAAAGGTAGAGCTCGTTCAGAAAGGTAAGTTTCCTGAATTCAACATTGATAATGATTGTGTTTTGAGTTTTGGGAAGAGATTATGTGTGCCTTGTGATTAATAGTTGAAGAATGAGTTGTTATGTGAGGCTCATAGTTCTCCATTTTTAGTTCATCCTGGCAGTACTAAGATGTACAGAGATCTGCGGGAGTATTACTGGTGGGATGGAATGAAAAGAGATATTGCTGATTTTACTGTGAAGTGTTTGACTTGTCAGGGGGTTAAAGTAGAGTGGCAGTTACCTAAAGGGATGCTTCAGCCTTTACCAGTGCCAGAGTGGAAATGGGAAAACATATCCATGGACTTTGTTGTGGGATTACCGAGGACATCTCGAGGTAATAATGCAATCTGGGTTATTATTGATCGCTTGACAAAATCTACTGATTTCCTTGATATACGAGATACTTTATTTCTAGATCAACTTTCCCGTTTGTATCTTAAAGAGATAGTTAGGTTACATGGAGTTCCTCTCTCCATTGTATCTGACCGTGATCCTAGGTTCACTTCTAACTTTGGGAAAGGCCTTCAAAAGTCGTTGGGTACTGAATTAAATTTTAGTACAGCTTTTCATCCTCAATCAGATGGGCAGTCAGAACGAAAAATTCAGACATTGGAGGATATGCTACGAGCTTGTTCGATGGATTATCAGGGAAGTTGGGACCAATATATTTCTTTGGTTGAATTCTCATATAATAACAGTTTTCATTCTAGTATACAGATGGCACCATTTCAGGCATTATATGGGAAGCGGTGTCGAACTCCAGCTTTCTGGGATGAAGTGGGTGAAAGGATGTTGATGGGACAAGAATTGGTAGAAGAGATGGCAGAAAAGGTTCAGTTGATTCAGAAACACATGAGAATAGCTCAGAGCAGGCATAAGAGTTATGCGGATAACCGAAGGAAGGATCTATCTTTTGAGGTAGGTGATCATGTTTTTCTAAAGGTTTCTCCATGGAAAAGTGTGATGAGATTTGGTAAGAAAGGAAAGTTGAGTCCAAGGTTCATTGGACCATATGAAATTCTGGAGAAAGTTGGATCAGTTGCTTACCGAGTGGCTTTACCTCTAAGTTTATCTCTGGTACACTATGTTTTTCATGTTTCGATGTTGAGAAAGTACATGCCAGATCCATCTCATGTTTTGAGTCCAGAGGTAGTTCAGCTGGAAGAGAACCTATCTTATGAAGAACAAACAGTCCAGATTCTTGACCACAGGGAGCAGGTGTTACGGAATAAGGTGATTCATCAGGTAAAGGTTTTGTGGAAAAAACGATGTGATTGAAGAGGCAACGTGGGAATCTGAAAATGCTATGAGGGATAAATACCCCCACTTATTTTGATAAGTGAATAAAATTGCGAGGATGCAATTCCCAAAAGGGGGGAAGGATGTAACATCCCAGGTAAATAAAGAATAAATAATTTTCATATTAATTAATATTTATTAATTAAATATTAATTTTAATTAAAAGGGGTTTCTACATTCATTAGCGTACTCGATACGCAACGATGAGTTTCATTGAAATCTTACATTGCACACTAGTAATATAATAATATTATCTTAAATGGTAGTTAACATGTAGCCATTGTACTGGAGGGAATTGATAGAAATAACTAAAATATGATTATATATGTTTTTAAATGTTTTTATATTTACCCAATAAAAGATAAAGGCTTAAAATACGGAAAGAATTCAATTTTAGGCATTTATACCCTAATTTTCACTAAGGGTTCACTTATCACCTTTTGACGGCGAACCGTCATTTAATCTATTTTTGATCAATCTTATAAATTCTATTGGACCAAATAAAACTCTTCCTTAGAATTGGGACATCAAAATTTACTTTGTGTAAATTTTTGGTATCTTTCCGATAAAGTTCATTTTTTAATCAATATTGTAAATGTTGTATTTTAATTCAAAACCTCTTTCTGATCTAATTTATTTATATGATTAGATTATTATTTGAATTGTTTTTAAAGTGAAATTAGAAAATATTTTTACCATTAAATCCAATAGTGGTCATTGGAATTAATTTCACTTTGAAATCAGACTTAAACTAGTGTCAATCTTTTGATACTTATTGTTTCACAAAAACACGCTATTTGTCATGACAGCGGGAATTAATTATTAAATTAATTAATTTGACTTATATGTTTTGAATTTTTTAAAATGGACTTCATTTTTGAATTCGGAATATCAAATATAGCTTAGGGTGAATTTTTGGAATTTTTCTGAAAAACTTCAATTTTTTGATGAATAGTGAAATCACTAAGTGGTACTTATAAAAACTGATTTTCCATTTAAATGAAATTTTTCCACCTTTGTGTATTGAATTTCAAAAATCCAGCATACATGGTTGTCACTAAGAAGTATAATGTGGTTCAATGAGATTAAAATAATTTTTTGGTGAATAGTAACTTATTAAGTTTTTAAACGCGATTAGTGGTAATTAGTGTAGTTTAAGGTAAAAATAATGTTTTAATAATATGAGATGACCTAGACACATGTCCTACCCTCATTGGATGTGTCATGAACGACCACGACAAGCCATGGGTCTACTTGGGGACCCCATGGAGCCACTTTGGTTGGAAAATGACATAAATACCTTTAATTTAATCTTAATTTAAAAATTAGCACAAACATGATATGTTTTACAAAAACACTTTTTAAATGGGGTTATACAAGTCATAGTTTTGATTATAAATATTCATTGGAAAGATAAAAATATTTCCTACATCATAGTATTTTTTTTATAATTTTTAGACATTAAATAAATTAAATTATTTATGACATAATAATGATGCAGCGATGACATCATTATTTGACGATTTAAATAAAATGGAATGATAATGTAAACTATATGAACTACACATGTCAAAAACTTATTGTATGGGTGTATTTAGAACCTGTATCACCTTACCCACGAATTATATAAATGTGGGACCTTTTGAAACCGAAACACATTTTCAAATAATGTAATATTTCTTTACATTCCAAAAGTGCCCCTCCTCTTCTCTTATAAAAGGCCCCCACCTCTACCACCGTACCCACACTCCCGAAGCCTTTGGGTCGTCCAACCCCTGCCCATTTTGTCTCTCCACTTCCTTCTCTTACTCCTTGAAGCCTCACTTTGGGCAGAAGTCTTCCCAAGGAAGCCTTTGAGCTCAAACCAAAGGGAGTTACCCGATTTTGAGGTAATGTTTTCACTTGAGTCCTTTTGTATTATTTTGCTTCTCCAACCCCATAAACTCTTTTTATTATTTTTTTTGTAACAACTCAAGTATCCTAAATAGACTAGGATGTTTTTATAAGAATTATTAGAGCTACACTTACACACACCTTCATATAATGGTTAAAGAACATACTGTTTCCGTGGATGGTGAATTTATGCCTCCCGAAACGATGATTGTTCAACATTCCTTTAACACCTTCAAAGGTGGACATTAAGATGTCAATATATTTATATATGATATATAATATTTTTATGTTTTCTTTAAGCTTATGTATTTTTCATTTTGGTCATACCTTTATGGTTTCCGTTATGGGTAAACACGATATCTTCATTTAAGGAAGTGCGGACTACCGCCCCCTCAAAGTGATGTGATTCGTTAATGCCATATGTGGGACGTGTAAAGGATGGATTTAAAGCTATTATATATGATGTTATACTGGAATTATAATATACCTCTATATCATTATTATTTCTTTCCATTAAAGTATGAGATATAAATGAAAGTAGTGTTCATGCGTACGTACGGCTTACCGTCTCCATGAACGGTGCATTTCATTTCCTATCCCCAAATGTAATGTACTATTAAAATTACATGTATATAATGGATATATATAATTAATGATATATATAAATGATGAATATAATTCTGGAATTAAAATATACATACCTCTCATTTATTTTTAATTCCATTAATATGACGAAGAAATGAAAGTAGCGTTCATGCGTACGTACGGCTTACTGTCTCCATGAACGGTGCATTTCATTTCTTACCTATAAATGATTATGTAATATTATAAATACATGTATATGCTGGATATATATGATATTTATGATATCAAAATCAGGAATTTCATTCTGGATATAAAGAACCTTTGACCACACGAACAACATGTAATTGTAAGAAGTCCACTTTCGACTTAAGAACCGAATATCGACAAAACAAACATTATTAACTTAAATGGTTACATAATGTTTATAACATGGAAATAAGTGATATAAAAGGAATAATTATCTTTAAAAAGGTTCTTAATCAAGTAGAAATTAACTCAAGTTTATTATTCAGGACGTTAAAGAACGATCGAGTCAAGTCAGACCCAAGGTAAGGGACTTCGTCTCAATCTCCTTTCATTGAGGTATATTTCATTTTATACACAACATTCTTTTATACGGTGTATAAACCCCTTTGACTTTTACTTTTATAGAAAAGGAATCTTTTTCTACGAAGCGTTTTACTAAATGGAAAAAAGGAATGTTTTTTTAACGTACGCGGTGACAACGACCTTTTCCGCCGCCGTGAGTATTATTTGGTCTTTGGCTTCCTCAATATGCCGTAATGTTTTTAAAATAAAATAAATACCATATATCTTTTATGTATTTTGGAATTGAAAATGGTTTTGATAAAGGATTATATTATGATATATTGTGATGTGGAATTGTTATCATTCCTTTATATTGGTTTTATGTTTAATGATTTTATATTGGTACTTGGACATTTTAACGGGTTGTTACGTTATAAGCCATATGACGGGTGGTGCTGTGAATACCAGGACGGGTGGTTACGTTATAACCTCCAATGCATTGGGTATGGAAGTCGGCCGTATGGCTATTCCATTAAGTATGTATGGAAATTGGCCGTATGTTTATTCCATTAAGTGATATGTGTGGAAGTCGAACGTATGGTTATTCCACTTAAGTATGTTTATGTACCAAGTTACCTTTATATATGCTATGTGTTCTTTATATGGGTTTTATAGTAATCCTTCAGTTACCAAAAGGTAAGTAATGATACTTTATTCAGTGAAGAGTTTTTACTACTTCATGATGGTGAAGGTATTACTTTGTTAGAGTATACATGGTTTACTTGATGTTTGAAAAAGTAACAGTTTTCATTCTTTGTGTATCCCTTACTGAGATTTTTATGCTCACCCCAAGTTTTTTTTGAAATGTTTTTCACAGCACATAAAGTGGAATAAGTTCAAGGATGGGATCAAGGGAATGTCATGCTATATAAGACATGGAACTAGACATGTTTCTTTTTAAGAGTTTTTTTTTATTATGGAAACTTAGTAGAAGTGTCTACTTTGTAATCTTTTGAGATGTAATAGTTATGTTCTAATTCTCTAAAACTCTAAACCTGAAAATATCCCCAATGGGAATTATTCATTTAATTAAATATTAAGTAAGGTTTATAGCTGGGGCCTTATATTTTCTATCTTTTCTCTCGATCCTATAAAGTATAAAAATGGTCATGACTTCCATTTTTTTGTGAGATTTTATACCCTTGGTGCTAGTCGGCACTCTGGGACCTGTTGAAGGCGGGTCTCGGGGGTCATAATCTCTCCTTCAACATAAAGAATTAAGGGTCTGGTAATCTATTGTCCCTTCCCTCCGTTTTGTGAAGTCCGGTCGTGATAGAACTCTAAATGGAATATGAAAATTTTTTATTTCTTGAAATCTAGGGAATAATGTAATTTCTTTCAGAGGTAAAATGATATATCTAATATAATGAAATAAATATAAACCCATGGATTCAATTATTATTTTATTGTATTAGATTTATAGATGCTAGTAATTATATAATTCAATATTATAATATAAATGATAAACTATAGATTAATTAAGGGCCCATGTGGAAATAAAATTTATGAATTATTTATATATTGAGGATCAATAAATAAATTTTGAATTATTTTCTGCCAAAAGTATTTTGCTGATAATTATTATGAAAAAATTATGTATTATTTTATATTTTATGGCATATGTGTTTTCATTAACATTATATTGATGGTTACTAATATGATTTTATTAGTTAAATTTTATTCATAAGTTTAATGTATTGAACACCTCTTTTTAGTTTTTATGTTACATGAGTATACCAAGATTAAATATATTTTGGATGAAATTTACAGAAAGTATATGATTGTGTAACTTTATTTCCATGTTAAATACATATTTTTAACGGTATTTACAACCTTTGGGTTTAATATGATCATTAATGACATTTTAATAATAGGTAAATAATATTATCAAACACTGTAGGAAAAATAGTTTGTATTGAAAATATATAAAAAAAGGTTATTTAATGGTCTATTTTATTTAATGGAGGTCCTTATTATTTTTTTGGGGAATATTATTGGAATTATATTTATGTTTTTATATAATAATGACAACCCACATGCTAGGTAAAACCCTATATTTCTTGGTAAGTCCATGGGGCATGAACCCATATCTGAAAAACGATACGTTCTCGGTGCCTACAACTTGACTAAATGATTATTTTGTTAATATATTATTGTTTTTAGATAAAAAATTTAAAAATATATTATAATTATGGACCAGCGGTTTTGTGTTGAGTAAAAGATATTAATTTATCATATTGAATAAATTTTTCTAAATATATTGGTTCTGGAAAATATTTACAGATAGAAGAATAGATTTTCAAACTTATATTTCTCTTACGACCCATTAAATGTATATTTAGTCCATCAGGCATAATAAGTTTAATTTTTTTTAGAAATGGATGAATTAAAAATATTCAGAATCACAACCAAATAATGACATTTTTCTTATGAAATATAAATTTAACAAGTATATTTCTTTATATTCAGAGATAGTAAAATAATTCAATGACTTTAGGGAAATGATATTATAAAAAAATTCTTATTATTTTAATATATAATAAATTAATTTTCTAAATAAATAATCCTAAATTTATTGTTTTTAGGCCCTTCGTATTCCATTGATCATTCACATTCTTCGGATCAATGACCACAATCACTCTCTATAATTATTTACACTTTTTATACATGCCCTTTTCTTTATTTCTCAAAAATGTTCTACTACTTATAATCATAGTTTTCTATTATTCCATATGACCTTTTTTACTTCCATTTCTCTCTTATTATGTGGATTTTTTATTAACTATTTTTGTGATGTGGTTTATAATAAAACAATTTAAAAAAATATACTATTAATTACCTTGAACATGTTTAAATTGGTAGGAAATAATTTATTTTATTTGGGGAAAATGTAACACCCAAAAAATATATAAAATAGGAACATTGAACTAAATATCATATTCAATATGAAACACTGATCATTAATAACCCATAAAATATATTTTAGTTAATTTAATCTCTTTAATTTTCTACTGAACCAACAACCTAGAGACTAAATTAACATTAATATATTATACCCTTATAGAATAGACATTAAGTTGGAGGATATGAATACTATAAACTAAAATATTAAAATTATAGTTATCTATTGATTTAAATTAAAATAAAAAATCATTTAAAATAAAAATCAATTTTTTCTCAAAAATTGTAATTTTCAAAAATATCGGTTAACCTCCCTTGCAAGCATAATTTAAAATTACATTTCAACACTTTTAAAAATTTTATTTTATAAAATGAACTTAATTTTTTAAATAATTATTTAATTTGTTTTAGCGTTAATTTTATTTATTTTTCTAAAATGATTTATTTTTTGATGAACAGTGAAAAAATATTATATTTTAATGGAAAACTATATTTTCATTTAAATTATGTATAGTTTTAAATAAAAGTTTTAATCACATTTAATATTAAATTAGCTGATTTATTTTTCAATTATTCCAATTTTGGTCATTTTTATCATTTTAATATTTAATTTTGATATATAACTTTTTAATGTCGTGGCATTTTCCCTTTGCAAACCCATTTTGTTTTCAGGTCTTCGTGATTAATTTTTTACTATAATTTTTAAATTATGATAAGAAAATTTATAAAAAATTATTTTATATTTATAATAATAATAATTTCTAATTTCTAATAATGCCAACATAAGTTTTAACAAAAATTAATAGGTAAGATAGTAAAAATTAATTACCACTGTTAAAGTAAAAATGTTTTTATTGTGGTGTAAAAATAAATTTGAAAGGGTTTAATTGGCCTATAAAAATCTATAAAGACTATTATATTGAAATATTTAGACCTTTTTACTTCTATTATTGATAATATTCCAATAAGGGATTATTGTTACAGGAAAAAACATGGGTGTAGGTCTTCATTTTCAAAAATCACAAGCGTGCCTCTCATATCACTTATAAAAAATCACCCAAACAATCCCTTTGTCACACAATCAAATATATTTTTCAATTGAATAAAATTTCATCCTAAATTTAAAATACTCCTCCTATAAGACTTATTTTTATTAAAAATAAAACCTAGGATGTATAATGGTTCATCTATAAGGAGGAGACCCGAATAATATGTAACATTATTAAATGATGGTTTTATTTTATTTCTTCCCCCACCTACTAAATTTCTAATTAAAATATTTTGATTTAATAAAATAAAAATATTACATAAAATGGATATTTTAATAATAATGGAATTACATACATCCCTCTCCACTTCCATAAAATGGGATATGATATCATTATTTGTGTATATGAAAGATTACAACATCGCGAACCGAGGTCATCCATTTTTTTATTTCCACCTCTCACGTTTGGGTATCCTCGTGGACAAAAAGTATATATATATATATAATTTATAATTTAATGCTACTTATGTATTTGTTTTATCATATATCATTTTTACTTCCCATTGTATATGGGATATGAAAATGTCTCTTTTTTGGATAGCAGACTGTCGCCTCGCGAATTGATGTGACTCATTTTTTACTAATGCATTGCATGGAATTTGATACGGTTAATTTGTATTTTTATATGTGATATATGTGAAATAATTATTATATTCATCACATATTAATATTTCTATAAAAACAATACTTCATTTTATTCCTTACATTTTCACTCTCAAAATTATGATAACATCATTCTTCTATGTGTGTACTATAGCCTTCATGAAGTAATGTGTCTCTATATTCGTCACCACACCAAAATGGTTGATATATATATGTATATATTATGTTTTAATATGTCATATTATATTATTATCATTCTATATAGATTAAATATTTCATACATTTTTTTGCATAACTATCATTGTAAAATTGAAACCTTACTCATGAGTATGTTTGGCCTACAATCTCTTTGATTTTAAGATAGTATTTTTCTCCTAAACATAATTCATGATTTTAATTCAATGTATAATTGATGTATAAATTTTATAATTATGTCAAGATTATTATTATATGGATAATGAAACTATTTAATAATGAAAATAATAACAACTTCCGTGAAAAATAACGGATGGGAAAATAAGGCAATTAGCACGAGAGAGAACGGAAATAATGAAATATAATTAACAATAATGGGATGAGATTTTTTAAAAGGTAAATATATGATATTATATATATTATTATGGTTATTATATATGTTAATAATATTCATCAAATCACTTTATCGTAACTTAAGTCATGTTGGACCAAAAGTAATCATAATGTGTAACGTCCCTGTTCTGGATGCCACCTAGAGGTGCCCCGTACCTGGTTGGTCACATGACCTCAAGCGCATTTCCTCAAACACCAGAGGCTTCCAAGTAGCAACGAGGGCCTTGGGTGTGATAGTGGGGAAACTATGCCCTTATTGGCAGAGTACACAATGGAAGAGAAAAACAAATAACAACAATAGCAGAAACAATCAAAATACATACAAGTGTAAACGATAAACAGCGGAAGAGTAACAAATAAACAAATCGGGAAGAAGAATATGTAAATTATGCATGATACATATATTTCTAGGAAAAAAATCCAAACAAGTCACATAGCTGAACATAGTACTAAGCCAAAGTACAAAAGAAAAACAGATGAGTAACTCCTCAGCATCATAAGCCTCGGCTTGGTCCAATACTCTCCAGCTCCAGTGCAATCAAGAACCTGAAGTAGAAGGGTTCTTTCCCTTATCTATACCTGCAACAATATAATCTATTTGGGAGAAAAATCATGACCCATACAGGTTGTGAGAGAATGTCCCAATAGGCAACCACCCAAATTTATGTGCCTAATAGTCAGTGAATACATGGAAGTAAAGAAATACAGTAAGCAGTAAAAAGGATACAACACTACAGTAGTAATCCATAGTTTCTAGCATATAATCTATAGATGATAAAGAACCACTCATGAAAGTAGATCAAAAATGTAACTTCTGGTTAGCTCTCACAACCTAACCCCTAAGGATCAACCTACAAGTACTTGCAACCCTCTGGGAGGCACACACTGTCTCACCCCTCTGGTTCAGCCAAAATAATAGACTCTATGAGGAAGAAATCACCGTCAATTCCCCCTATAGTCTCGTAACATACTAAAGGCTATCTAGGGAAGAAATCAAAGTCAATTCTCCCTGTGGCCCACGTCGAGGAACTACAAACTCTCTGCGGAAGCACTCAACATCAATACCCCATGTGGTCTCGCATTGTAATTAAAGACACTCTAGATAATCTCTTAATTCCATTATCCCTATGGTCCACTACACTAGGTTCGCGCAGCCCTGTGTATAGCAACATGCATAGTGCGCGTATCGGCCCATGAAAACCTCATGAACAACTTGGCTGACATTTTAAGGCACAACAACACAACAAGTAAATAATTACACTATCTTATAACTAGGCATGGAAAATAGAAAAATGCTGATAAAAACAAGCATGTAAAAACATCCAGAGTACAATAAAACTACACTATTCACAATAAATTAACTCTACTCAAGCAATCAAGAAAAGCAGGCAATAATAAGGGAAAAACTGGAAACATGCAATACCCCATTCAACGGTATTGGTGAAATTTGCACAAAATACTCACATAATTCCCACATAAAGGCACAAAACACCTACCTCAATTCTAGGAGAACGATATACGTGAACCACAAGGATTGATTCTCCTTATTACTTCAAGGATCTAAGAAAATGTCAAAAACGCTCAACCAAGGATATCATGAGAAAGAGGATAAATTGGAAAACAAGGCACTAGGAGAAGGAAGAACATACAGCTTCGGTTCCAACGCAATCAATGGCGGCTAAACCGGAGATCAGACGGAGGCTCAGGAATTCAGAGAAGAATCGTGTTCGTACGGTCACTCTTAGACGAAGAACCTAAAGAGGGAGTGTTTTATTTCTGTTAGGCGCGACCCCAGTCCATTTAATGAAAAAAATACATGGCGTGTACTTCTGGAGTACACATCGTGAACTCTGTTTTTCCGTACTTCACTTTAAGCGGCTACCACATTGCCTCTACAAATTGTGTGTGTGGCCCGAAAATGACCAGCAAACGGCTTCGAGCGGCAAGGGAGTACAAGGTGTGTACATAGAAAGTTCATGGCGTGTACTTAATTTTTTTTCAAAAAACCCATTTTTTCTCAAAAAACTCCAGAAAAGGAAAGACATAGCTGAAACGAAGATCCGGGTTCTTACAAACATCCCCCTTAAATAAATTCGTTCCCAAATTTCCCCAACAAGACAGAGAATAAGAAACCCCAAATAGCTCCGACCACTGAGATCGTACATTAGATTCCCTTTCCCAGGTCTCGTACTATACTTGATCGTGTTGTCATAACACCCGTACTAGAGGAAAAGACTGCCCACGGAGAACCATCGTACTGCAATCAACAATACGGATAGGATGCTCCTCAAATGATGAATCCTCTTAGAGCTCAAGCTCCTTTGGATGAAAGACATGAGACATGTCTCAAAAGTACCGTTGGAGCTGAGGGATGTGAAAGACATCGTGCATGCCCTGGTACCTCTGAGGTAACTACAACCGATAGGCATCCGGCCCAACTCTCTCCAAAACCTCAAACGGCCCGACGTACCACGATGAAAGCTTACACTGTCTTCGAATCATCTTGTGTCCCAAACTCGGTGCAATACACAAGAAAAGCTGATCCCCGACCTCGAACTCCAGAGGCCGTCTCCGCTGATCAAAATAAGACTTTTGTCGAGACTGTGTTGTAGCCTTCCTCTTTCGAATCAACTCTATCTGCTCTGAGGTCTCTTAAACAAGATGAGGTCCCAACAAAGGTGCTTCTCCTATCTCTATCCAGCATATGGGTGATCGACATAGCCTACCGTACAAAGCCTTGTAAGGTGAAATCTGAATAGTCTCCTGAAAACTGTT
The DNA here is from genome assembly GCA_963277665.1 of Viscum album. Classification (NCBI taxonomy): domain Eukaryota; kingdom Viridiplantae; phylum Streptophyta; class Magnoliopsida; order Santalales; family Viscaceae; genus Viscum; species Viscum album. The sequence continues at coordinate 16,900,476 of OY728159.1, read as the reverse complement.
GTTGTAGGTGAACTCCACCATAGGAATATGATTCTCCCAAGAAAAACCAAAGACTAGGATACATGCTCGAAGCCTACCCTCAAGCACCTGGATCATACACCCGGACTGGCCGTCTGTCTTGGGATAGTATGTTGTACTCAAAAGTACATGTGTACTCAAGTCCTTCTGAAGTCCCTGCCAAAATTGAGAAGTAAAACTTGCATCTCTGTCTAAAACAATCGAGTGTGGAACTCCATGCAGAAGTATAATATCTCAGATGTATAGTCGTCCCAGATCATCGACCGTAAAGGTCTCCTAGATTGGAAATAAGTGAGATACCTTCATAAGTCTGTCGACGACAACCCAAACAACATCGTTCCCTCGAGGCGACCACGGCAATCCGGTCACGAATCCCATTACGACATCGTTCCACTTCCACTATGGAATGGGTAACTTCTAAAAAGGAATTTTGGTCGCTGGTGCTCCGCCTTCACCTTCTGACAAGTAGAACACCTCAATACAAAACCAATAACATCCCTCTTCATACCAGGCCACTAGTACTGGGGATGAAGATCCTGATACATCATGGGGATGCTAGGATGACCTTCCCAAACTGGGGAATGAAAATCCTGTATCAGCTCCTCGCGTATGTATGCCAGAACCCATAACCATCCATAGAAATGAAAGATCTCTTCCTCTACATATATCCATCCAGGAAGAGGGTCCTCTCCTAACATACTTTCCCAGAGGACTAAGCCTTTAGAGTCTGATAGCTGCCTCATCCGTACCCGATCAAGTAGTTTAGAGGTAATAGTTACAGAATATTGGATCTTCTGTCCCTATCTATCTTGCACCTCCAGATACATATTAGAGAACAAATTCATAGGCTGCCACTCACTGCTGGTCTCTTGAACTTCCTGAATCTGAGTTCTCCTGCTCAACACATCTGCCACTATGTTTCACTTTCCTGTCATATAGGAAAACCTGAAATCAAAAGGATGAAGATACTCATCCCAACTACATCATCTCAGAAGCAAATCACACTGAATGAAGACGTACTTTATACTCTTGTGGTAGGTGAAAACCACAAAGTGATCTCCCAGAAGGTAATGTATCCAACAACGTAATGCATGAACAACTACTGCCAACTCCAGATCATGCGTCGGGTAGTTCCTCTCATGTGGCCTCAACTACCGAGTCCCGTATGCAATGACTCCATCTCCCTACATAAGCACAGTGCCTATCCCGATACCTGAAGCATCATAATAAACAATATACCTCTTTCATGGCTTTGGAAAGACTAGTATCGGTGCTGACGTCAACTGTCCCTTCAGCTCCTGAAAGGCTGACTCACAAAAATCTTACCATAATAACATCACCCCCTTCTTGGTCAGACCTGTCAAAGGTGATGCTAGGTGTGGAATGTCTTGAATGAAGTGTCTTTAGTTCCCAGCCAGCCCTAGGAATATCTGTACCTCAAAAACATTCTTCAACTGCTCCCAAGAAACTATAGCTCTCACTTACTCTGGTTTTACAGATACTCCTGCCTCTGAGATGACGTGACCCAAGAAGTGAATATGGTCCATCCGAAAGTGTTACTTAGAGAGATTAGCATAAAGTCGATTCTATCTCAGTGTACTCATAACGATCTCACGATGGGTAGCATGGTCGTTTTGAGTGTGAGAGTACCCCAAGAAATCATCCACAGAGACCACGACGAAGGAGTCCAAGTATGGATGGAACAATCAGTTCATTAGTTCAATGAAAACTGCAGGAGCATTCATGAGACCGAACGACATAACCGTATACTCCTAGACACCATATCTTCTCCTGAAGGCTTTCATAGGTATATATGATGGTCTAACACACAAATGATGATAATTGGACCTCAAATCGATCTTTGAGAACACCCAGTCTCCTCGAAGAAGATCGAAGAGATCATTAATCTATGGTAAGGGATATCGGTTCTTGACCGTCAACCGATTCGACTTCCAATAATCCACAGAGAGTCTAAGGGTACTATATGCCTTCTTCGCAAATAGGATAGGAAAACCCCAAGGGGAAGTACTGGGTCGGATGAAACCCTTTTCCTGTAACTCCTCCAGCTACTTCTTGAGCTCCTGCAACTCAAGTGTAGCCTTCCTATAGGGAGGAATGGACACCAGTGCCGCTCCTGGAATGTGCTCAATAGAGAGTCCACCTCACGCTCTAGAGGTAAAAATGAAAATTCCTCTGGAAAGACATCCCTGAAATGATCCACCATTAGAGGAAAGTCCAACTGTGAAGTCACCTGGTCATCCAGATAAAGACTAGAAATTTGGACCATCACCCTTCCTATCCCATGATGATCAAGTCCTACTCGACACGCATGAAAATCCCATTCACCTCTATGAAGAAATTATTAACCCTCAAGTGAAATAAAACTCACCCTACGGAGATTATAGTCGATGACTGTCTGGATGGGAACCAACCAGTCCATCCCAAAAATGACATCATAAACTGTCATCTCTATGAAATAGAGATCCCATAAGAAACGATACCCTTCAACCTCAATAGGGCATGCTAAACAATAACGTACACTGGATTTCCTCGTTGCCAAAGGTGTGTCTAGTATCAAAGAGTCAGCAGAAGAAAAGAAACAGAGCCCAAAGCTCTTCACCACAGCAACAGAGATAAATCTATGCGAAGAACCTGTATCAAAATTATATGAACATAAATCTAAGGCTACAAAAATCGTACCTCAAACGGTAATGGTTCTTGGATCCTACTCCTGATAGGTCTTCTCCACCGCAAAAGTCTGGCCTGCCCCATGGCCCTGTGACCCTACCTGACCAGTCTGAGCTGATCCTCCCTGCTGGCGTTGAAGGACTGATGACTGAATGCCATGACCTCGACCTCCACCTCAACCCGAACAGCTGGAAGAACTCTAGTTCCATGACTGGTGAGAAACTGGTGGTGCTTCACCACTAGGTCTCTATGGCGCTGTGGTCTCATGTGACCTTCCCAACCACAATGGTAGCATACGACCTGGCTACCTGAAGATGTATCTCGCCTCCTCGGATCACCGCACATAGTCTCCCTACAGCGCATCATGCTGTCAACTGGAGGAACAATAGCTCTGGATGAAAAACCGCCCTAGATCGTAGCTCCGGAGTCTCTCAGATTACGCTCCGCAGTCAGTGACTAGTTGATGATGGAAGTGATTGAAGTCAACTGGATGATATTCACCTGCGAGCTGATCTCCCCCTGAGTCCATCCTCAAACATCCTTGATAAGAACACCCCACTTCCATCCTAGAGGGGTGTGAAATGATGCAGATCGGTGAAACGAGAGGAATGCTCTATGACAGAAAGAGTACCCTGCTCTAGGGTCATGAACTCGCAGGCATGATCGGCCCTCCGGGTCTCCGGGTAGAATTAGTCATAGAACACACGCTGGAACTCCTCACAAGCCATAACCTACTGATGACCCGCCTATGAGATCATCTCCCACCACCTCTTGGAGGTGTCTCGGAGAATAGAGGTAGCAATATTAAGCCACCTCTTAGGAGGTTTCTCAAGATGCTCGAAGATATTCGCATGTCTTCCAGCCATGACTATGCTACCTGTGGTCCTCCTTCCCACGAGAAAGTATGAGGATGATGGTGATGGAAAAGTGGTGTCAAGTCTGCCATAGACATGGTGGGAGGTGGTGATCTCTGAAAGTTCTGCATCATCCACGTAAAACCTTCCATGAATTTCACATCAACACCTACAATTGGTATAAAATTAGTTTCCAAGGTTGGTTCGACCGGATGATCGGCAGGAAGTCCATGATCAGCCATTTATGGCCTCTAATTACTGCCTGACAACTGACGAACAACCGGAGGATGTCTCAGAGGCATATCTCTGAAATATAAAAATCATATCTTTGATTAGAAAAAATAGGACAGAGAATAAAGGAGTACAAAAGGGAAATAAGATAAGGAAACCCTCAGGATTTACAAAACATGAGTACACGAGGTGTATAAATCTAGACAACATGTACTTAACTCCACTCCCCTGCCCGTGTCTCCTTGCAAGGCTAACCCACACGGTCTTCTTAAACTAAGACTCCACAGCGTATTTACCGTGGACATGGTGTGTAGTAGACAAGGTTTCAACGACCCGTGTTGTTAGTTACATAGCCGGCTACACCGCTGTGACTACACGACATGTTTCGAACAAACAACGTGTGTACTTGAAGATCTTCCTAACCCATGATGTTGGTGACATAGCCATGTACATGACCGACCCATACACGGCGTGTTCCTAACAAACACTGCACGTATTAGAGGAGAGAACACCATCCCATGTTGTTCATGAAACGGCCAGGTACAGAGGACAAGGATACACGACGTGTTCATACAAAACATGGCATGTATTAGACGAGTTTCCCCGACCCTTGTTGTTAGTTACACGGCCGGGTACACACTCACTACAACACGACATGTACCTACCGTACAAGGCGTGTTCCTAGATATTTTTCACAACCCGTGTTTTTGATCACACAGTCAGTGACACTTTTTAAAACTACACGGCGTGTATATATAAAGTACACGTTGTGTATTCTGGGTTTTTCCTAGCAGTAGCACTGAAACTACACCGAAGCACAGAAAACAAAGAAAAACAAGCATGAAAAAGCCAAGTTCCGATTCGTGAGGGCCCAAACTCCCCACTAATCAGATATTGGTATCCATTTAAGCAAAGTATGATACAATAAATCCTCTAAAAATAGCATATATTGTAAAAAATCATTCATCACAACAACATACATAATCTACACAATGTCTGTCACAACAACATGCAATCACTAATGCACCCTAGATGGCGTGGAAAGAATGCATGGCATGTGATTTCTGAAAAGTGCCTAAATGATGCATGAGATGGCATACCCTCATCTCATCGGGTTTCTACAAAAATAGAACCACAATATCAACAATAATAACAACAGAAGGAATTTGTATCACTCTAGGTGAAATCATATCAACCGTAATATCGCAAAACCAAAAATTTGCAATAAACAAGGTAGTATGGATTTTACCTGTACACGGGTTAGCAACTCCCGATCATAGAATAATACCATGAACTAAATCTGTACTATCCCTGGCTAAAGGCTCCAAACTATAAATCAAGAGAAAGAACCCCTCTGATACAACTTCATAATGTCCCGGTTCCAGAAGCCACCCAGAGGCGCCCCATACCCGGTTGGTCACATGGCCTCAAGCGCATTTCCCCAATTTCCAGAGGCTTCCGACATCAGTGAGGGACTTGGGTGTGATAGTGGGGAAACTATGCCCTCATTGGCAGAGTACACAACAGAAGAGAAAAAAATAACAACAATTGCAGAAAAAGTCGACATACATACAAGAGTAAAGGATAAATAGTGTTTGACTAACAATTAAAAAATTGGGGTAGAAGCATATGTAAATGATACATGATACATATATGTCTACGAAAAATATCCAAACAAGTCACAATGCTGAACACAATACTAAGCCAAAGTACAAAAGAAAAATAGATGAGAAACTCCTCAGTATCTTAAGCCTCAGCTTGGTCCCATGCTCTCTAGCACCAGTGCAATCAAGAACCTGAAGTAGAAGGGAGCTTGACCTTATCTATACCTGTAACAACATAATCTGTTTGGGCCCAAAAGCATGACCCAAACAGGGTGTGAGACAAAGTCCCTATAGGCAACCACCCCAAAATTGGTGCCCAACAGTCAGTGAATACATGGCAGTAAAGAAATATAGTAAGTAGTAAACATGATACAACACAATAGTAATAATCCACAGTTTCTAGCATATAATCTACAAATGAGAAACATCCAATCATGAATGTAGAACAAAAAGGTAACCTCTGGGTAGTTCTCATAACCTAATACCTAATGTTCAATCTACAAGTACTAGTAACCCTATGGGAGGCGCACACAGTCTCACCCCTCTAGTTCATCCAAAATAATAGACTCTGTGAGGAATCACTCACTGTCAATTCCCCCTATAGTCTCGTAACATACTAAAGGCTCTCTGGGGAAGCACTCAACATCTATTCCCCCTGTGGCCCACGTCAACGAACTATATACTCTCTGAGGAAGCACCCAATGTGAATTCCTTCTATAATCCCACATCATAATTAAAGACATTCTCGAGAATCCCTTACGTCTATTCTACATATGGTCCGCTACACTAGATTCTCATAGCTCTGTGTATCACAATATGCATCACGCGTGTATCGGCCTAAGAAAACCTCATGAACTACTTGGATATCATTCTATGGCACAACAATATAACAAGTCAACAGTTCCACTATCCTACAACTAGGTATGGCAAATGGAAAAACGCCGAACAAGAAAAAAATAGCATGGAAAAACATCCAGAGTATAGTAAAACTACACTATCCAGAAGCAATTACCTCTACATAAGAAATCAAGAAAAGTAGGAAACAACAAGGGAGAAATACGAAACATGCAATACCTTGTTCAATGGTATTGGTGGAATTTTCACAAAATACTCACAGACTTCCTGCAGAAAGGAACAAACCTCCTACCTCAAAGCTAAGAGAACGATATACATGAACCACGATGATCGGTTCTCCTTAGAACATCTAGGATCTGAGAAAACGTCAAAAAGCGCTCAACCAAAGATATCTTGTGAAAGAAGAGAAATTGGAAAACCAGGCTATAGGAGAATGAAGAACTTACTACTGTAGTTCCAACGCAATTAACGGTGGCTAAAATGATGATCAAACAGAGTCTTGGGAATTCAGAGAAGAATCACGTCCATAGGTGTCACTCTCAGACAAATAACCTAAGGAAGGAGTGTTTTCTATTTGTTAGGCGTTAACCCGGTCCGTTTAATGAGAAAAATACACGACATGTACTTCTAGGGTACACGGCGTGTACTCTGTTTTTCCGTACTCAGCATTAAGTGGCCGCCACATCGCCTCTACACACTGTGTGTGTGGCCCAGAAATGGCCATCACATGGCTTCGAGTAGCGAGGGAGTACACGGGGTGCACTTCAAAAATTTCTAGAGAACCAATTTTTTCTCAAAAACGTTAGAGAAGAAAATACATACCTAAAACGAAGATCTGGGTTCTTACATAATGTATGTAATTCACTCTCATGTTCCTTTCATTAAGGAAAATTTTCATATTATGCATAAATTTATTTTATATTGTGTATAAGCTGCCACTTTTACATGAAAATTCATGAATAAATAATACATCAAGGTACTACAAGTTTCGGTTTTAATTTTTTCATCACTAGGTTTTCTGATGGAATATTAATAATTGGTAAGGGACTTCATCTCAATTGTCTATCATTTAGGCATTTTGAAATATTAATCACCTAATTAATTTAATATGTTGTAAATACTACCGCATTGATTTGTAATATCATGATTTATTTAGAATTCATTTTATTTTAATTTTCATTTTAAATTATTTCATCCATTTAAATTTTAATTGAAAAATACTATGTGGTAATAGTTATTGTGGAATCTCACATTGTTTTTTTGACTGTTAACATTCTCATAAAGTAGTATCATTATTTTTATCATTTATAACTGTAAAGTATAATTTTTTTTGAAAATTAATATTCTTCAATGATGGATATAATTATTTCCTAAACCATATTCCATTTTTACATATGGTTTTCACATTGAATGTTGTTTGAATAATTGATGAAATATTGATAAATGCTTATATTATACAGAATATAGGTACTTAACAATAAGACATATTTATTATGAATTAAATCTATAATTTGATATATGAGGAATTTTTTGTATATCAAGGATATGATTGGGCCCAATTTATATTTATATGTTCAATTCATTAGAAGTCTCAGGAGATGAATGATATGGCCAACCTTGCATAAATGGTTATCTACACAATAGTTTTAAACACTATTGGGGATTTAAATTTGTGATAAAGGTATTATATTACAAATATATATTGCATAATAACTAATAATATCATTAATTATGAAGTAATTTATTATTATCAATGATATTGTTATAATGATTTTATCATTGGATATATTTCATTATAGAATTGTTTATTAATGGCATGTGTTTTCAGTTATTTTCATTTCCATATTGACTATGCATTATCAAGTTATTTAAATAAAACATGTGTTACGTTATATACATTTCACCTTATTATTGTATTTAATTATATAAATGTAATATTCATAAAGATATTTATCATGACATATTATTCATCCCCTGTTGATTTTACATCATTTTTTGTTGATAGTTTTCCCTTTACTTAGCCATTAATGATCATTTGATCTCCAAATTATTATTTTTTATTTCCCAAGATTCAATTAATTTTACTATTATTGATATTCAATGATATTATAGAGGGAAAAAATTATATTATCAGAAAATTTGTACTCATTTTTTTTCAAATGTAGTTAAATTCTAAAGTATATATATAGTTTATGAAGATTACTAAACTATTTGGACTTTCAGGATGAGAATACTTGTATCGTATGACAATGTAGTAAAATAGAAACATACCTCGGGATATTGGGGTTGAGTTCTCAACAATCATTTACCAATAATGAAGTCCATGAGTAGAAACTTCTTGGAAAACTTGTTATATTTATTGAATATATACGTCAATGTGGATTGTTAATAAAATAAATTAGATATTACTATTAACTAAGACATACGAAATAATTAAATTTTGTTTTTCCACTAAATATTTGTGATCATTATTTTAATATAGATTTTTATTTTATTAATTTAAATATTAATTAATCTTCAAAAAAAAATTATTTATATAATTCATGCATATATTTAAAGTATTCTTTATAATTTGAAAATTTTGATAAATTGATTAGAATGAATGAGGGTAGAGGGATTATAAACTAATAATAATTATGATGGTCTTATTTTAATAATTTTTTTATTCTTGGAAGAGTGACATAATGTTATTCATTTCATAAATGTAATATACGCTACCAAATAACCATCCTATTTCTATAAAGGAAGGAACACAGGAAAATTATCTATATTTTGATGGTTTATTTGATCAGTATATTTTAGAAGGGCTTGTAAAAATAAATTATATTATCTTTTAAAGAGAACCCTAATAGAAACCTATAGATTGATAGGGTATTTAGGACTTCCAATTTCATCACACACTAAGATGATGAGGTTATTTTTCCTAAAAGGATGTCATGAAATGTTACGAACATGTTTAATATATTTGAACGTATTTTGATCCTTAAGAAGTTTCTTGTTTTGTTGGATTTAATTATACTACATGTAGTAGATCATCAGTCATGGGATTCGATGGAGAAGATATATAAAATATATGAGATAACATGAATATTTTTTAGGTGATTTTTTAAATACATTTTATCCCAATATAAATAATCAGGTTAAAGATTGGTATATATAAATCATACAAAAACAATTACAATAATAGAAAATATGGAAGGTTTTACTTATTTCATTCACTTTAAAACCTACTATATCAGTTTTATGGAATCAATTAATTAGTGGTGTTTGATATTCTTTAAAGATAATTTTTAGATTCTTGTGATGATGTTAAATATTTACCCATTATTTAGTGAATTAAGGAATTAAAAAATAACTAATATAGTTTCAAAATAATGTATTGAAGTTATAGGTTCGCTTTTTGTCCCCAAAAATAGTTAAGGGTATTCTAGTAGTTGAAATAAGAAGCACAAATAATGGATGACCTATAGTATAACTCTCTATGTTACTCATCACAGTAGTACTATTTAACCTCTATCTCTGGGAAACCATAGGATTAGTGTTATCTGAAAAAATACACTTGGGTCATGATGTAAAAATATCTAATTAACGTAATATAATTCATCTTATATAGTTATCACTTTAATTATAAAAAATTATACTAAATGATTCTATTATATATTGATGGGTACTGATCATATAAGAAGTGTTTTCTCACATGATTTTCCTAGTTGGTAGTAGATAAAAGATATTTGAACACATAGAGGAATATATGGGAAAGTATTTAGGTGAAGAATATATAGTATCCATTTTATCAAACCGTTATCTAGAGATAATTTCACTAACTAGGCCTATATGATAGTGTTAAAATAGTATATACCATTGATAAATACATAACTTATATTAGTGGGATCCCTTTTCCAATGAGAGGTACTGTATCAATATAATTAATAATGGTACATTAAATAATTTATTTCGGTGAAAATCATTAATTTATATATAAATATAAAGGAGATCTATATAAGATTTAAGTTAGTATTTATTAAAAAATGAAAATTATTGACACTCTTTTGGGTTATCCAATTGAGTGGATTATAATATGTTTTCTTTATGATTTTATAAAGATTCCAGTGAATCTACTCAGATGAGAGATTTGATGAATAAAAAAACTATGTCCAAGTGAAATTATTTGTTAAATTCAGTGTTCTAGAAGTGGAAGAAGAGGTAAAATAATTCTACTACCTTTATACGATCCTACCTAGGGTTGTAGTTCTAGGTATAACGTGGTTCCTCCTTATTGAGTCTTTTCTACATTCGCTTACTTGATATTGAGATGGCTGATTATCATTTATGATAACACTAGAAACATAAAATGAGCTATATAGATCTTGATCATAAATTTGATAATTCTTTCCTTAAATTAATTTATAAGAGCTATTATTATAAGAGCTAACAATTTACGATATACAATAACCCTAAAATCGACAAATAAATAGTTTCATGATGAAATGAAATTTATGGAATATTCAACAAGTTTAATACACCAATGATATTGATTTTTATCTCCTTTAAGCTCATGAGAATTATTTTTTTTTAATAATTTCATTATTTATTATAACTATCATTAAAAGGATCAATAGGGAAAAAATTCGGTGGCTTAATTCATTTATTCATGAAAATATTTTGTATGAAAATTATCAGTAAAAGATATAGTTATTTTATATTTATTTGAAAATTTATTTCATAGAACCATCCACAAAATACAATATATTTTATAATGGATGAATTTTTATTGAAGAGATAATTGATGGTTTGAGATCCCTGTAAGAAAATTTAAATATTATTTCTCTTTATATTATGTTTTGGGTGGGATTGGTCTTATAACATGGATGAATAAATAAATCAATAAAAATGTATTACTCTCTATGTGGGTTACAAGTCTTATTAAGTTAATAATGTTTCATGAAATTCATATATAGTTCTACTAATACATTATAAAATAATAGATTACTACGATTTTTTCCTAGGGTTATAGTGGATAGTATGTGATACTTAAACACAAAAGTCTTGATTTTTTATTTAATCCACAAACTTTTCATCATTGTAAATAAGTTAAGAACTTTATGGATTTCACTACTATTTTTTTATTGATCTACGTGATTTTGAGACATGATGTAGGTCGTTATTTATATTTGTATTAAGATAAAAGTGATTCATGAATAATATATATAAATAATGAATTATATTATTTGATTATTCAATATATATCATAATAATACATAACCATGGACTATAAAGGTTTCATGTTTTTTGAAACTAGATACATAATCATATTATTTAATGGTAGAACATTTGAATAACCAATAATAACTTCCCATATGGTACTCCTATTATACATACCAAACATAGAACCCTTATTCACAACCTAGGGAATGAAAAGATAAAAAAGGTTCACCCAATATTCTTAGTAAGCGTAAAAATGTTAGTTTTAAATCATAGATTATAAAAGGAAATATGAGTTTGATAAAAAATTCATGTTCATGTTATCTGTATAGAATTTTGATACCCCAAAATAAAAGCATATATCAAATGACTTTAAATAAATTTATAAAAAGATGTATGATCAATAATGGTGTCAATGAATTAATCAACATAAATTAATATTAATATATGTAAGTGACATGATAATAATATAAAGTCGTAGACTTGTAAACATAAAAAATAAAATAATTTCCAAGAATTATATTATTATAACAAGTAGAAAGTGATCATAATCACACATAAACATTCAAAAGAAGGTATCTCTCCACATTTCCACTATGTTTTCTATCAATATGAAATGATATGAATCATATTCATTAATGAAAATGTGATCAAATCTATTTTAAATCATGTATACGCGTATCATTATCATGTAATTTTATTTCTATATCACTTTACCCAATGAAATGAAGGGAAATAACAGAACCAACTATTACATAATCATAATTTATTAATATAAATAAAAAAAGATAATAATTTCTTTATATTATCATAGCAACACCCATAGAAAATAAATTGATTTTGTAAACATATCATTATCAAAATCACAGTCCATCAAGATAAGTTATAAGGATTCTATACATCGATAATAATCCAATGTAAATCATAATTAACATCAAATGATGTTATCAAAGATGGAAAATTCGTATAAAATATATCTTGATTAATTTTCTAGGAAAAATAAATTTTCACCGTGAAATCAACTTTTTAAAATCCAAAAAAAAATCACAAATATTTATCATAAAATTTAATTGTAAAATAAACTTTGAAACATTGAATGGTATATTGAAATCAATTATTTTTTCAATAGATTAAAAAATTTTATTCGTGTAGTGCAAGATAAAATAATACTTAATTTAATATTTTTTTAAAAGTCAAAAGTACATCATCCATAATATGAATAGAAGATTTCTTTTAAACTATTATGTAAGAGTTAAATAATGGGTAAAAAAGACTTTATAAAATTATAAAGTTATAAAATATACATTATTGAAGTCATCTAAAAAATCATGTATATGAAAAACATGATTTTTGATTGAAGAGAAAAATAATGTTAGTTTTACTCAAAAAACATATTTCAACATCTTCAGTAATTAAAGAGTGAAAAATGGTAGGAAAACCATTACTATTTAGAATTAATAATATGGGATGAATTTTCATGAGTTTAATGAGACGTATTTCATGAAATTTAATCATCAGATTGTAAATCGTAGATAATCCTAATAAATAATGATATTTTAACATAAAACCCTTACATATTTCATCTTAATTCATCATATAAATTTGAAACTCCTACAAAATAATTAATGGGTTATTATAGATTTTTTCTAGATCCATAATAAATTATTTTACACAATACCTTATTTTATTATAACAACTTATCACCCATTAATTTATAATTATTTACTAAAATTACTATTCCATGTGATAAATGATTCTTTTTTCATTAATTTTTTTGGTTTAAAAGTATATATCTTTTTATATTGGTCATGGTTTAATACTTCATATAATGTTATCCTTAATATTATTATAATATGAATCCATCATAAATATATTTTTCGTCAACCATTGAAAATACCATGTGGATGGTTGATGAGTATGGTTGTATTTTATTTTAATACATTAGAATGAGTCAAAAGTTAGTTTATGATAAATTACTCTATAATTAGTTATTAATCATGGAAATAGATATATGGGAATATTTTTAGAATATAATAAATAATTTAGGTGATTATTCATAGGAAATTTTTACGAATTAATTGGTTTTTATTTTCTATGAATATTATCTATGGATGAAGTGGTGGTAAATGGAAAATTGATATGGAATCACATTATGGAATAGTATATTATTATAGGTAAATTATCAATTTTTTGTCCGATTATTTTTTAATTCATCATATTTCATAATCTATATGCAATATATATGTGGAGATTACACATTTTTTCAAAATTTTAAGAAAGAAGATAAGTTCATGAAAATATCTAGAATCATGAGTAAGTTAAATGAGTGTAATGTGTTATGAATATTATTATACGTGGAGTTTTTAGTTGATGAATATTGTTAAAATATTAATTTTTAGGAAGAAATATTTCAAAGAGATGATTTTAAAGGATATTAAAAATCTTAAATTTATTGAATATTTTATAGAATATTTTGTGATATTGGTATTTGATGATGTGATTTATATTAATAATGTTACTATTTGAATTTGTAATATAGTATATACTAAGAAACTTTGTATGGGTATTTCTAAAATATGAGGCCAACCTAATATCTAGTCAATACTGAGATCAATATCAACATTGTGAGAACAGAAGGTCACCCACACTCTAGGGGACATCGTATAATATCCCATGGGTGGAATTTGATTCAAAATAACCACATAATATGGATGGTAACATGAATAATTATCACAAATAGAATAACCCTATGGAATATAGGTTGTATTATAAGCCCACATGTGCCAATGGGAAAGAGCAGGTGTGCTATAACTTTTGATGTAGCCGTGTGCCATTGTAATTGGTGTGGAACACAATAGATGGATGGAAAAAACATATTTTCTTATAAATCAAGGTGAAGATGAATGGGAAAATTTATGTGGGAGAGAAACCTCAAGTTACAATTCACCTATTATTTAAAATAAAGATATTAAACAGGGTAATGGATTAGGTCAATCAAGGAAATCGAATCTCCTATGCTCTTCTGGTTTAAACCTATGATGTCGTCTTCTACCACTCAACATGGTTTATTACCGCATTAATAGAGATGGCCTACCATAGAGAGTTATCATTCCATGATAGTGAGAAAGATTCTAGTTTTTTAAACTAATTCCATGCATGCTATCATAGTATTTCAGGAATGTGATGATTTGATGAATATAAGCCATCAAATGATGCTTTTTCATGAACAAGTATGTAGAATAATGGTTCCTCAAATGAATTAAATTCAATAACAAGGAACATAATGTGACACACATCTAATTATACAAAGAAACCATGTGATCTATCAATTATGTTGTGTGTAAAAGAACACAAATTTTGATAATAAGAAACAAGAATCATTTATAATTATTATCAATTGTGTTATTTAGGAGGAAGTATGCAGAGATATCAAGAGTGTTTGTATAAAATCATGTTGATAGTCATCACTACATCACTAAAAGTCCTTTTTAGAATCACAAAATCAATGATGTTTTCATGTGAAGAAATCAGATACTAGCTTGAACATTCCACAACTGCATAGAGAGTCAATTCATTTCAAAGAGTTTCTAATTTCATATGATCCATTGATTCTCTATTGTTTAAATAGGTCCTCAACATGACATGAATAGTGGATGAGAGGCATTATAACATTTTCTATAAAAACTGAGGCATGAAGATGTGAAATTTGATTCACTGAGATTACTATTAAAGATTTAAAAATAGAGCTATCAAATGAATGATTCATAAGAATGATTATAATATTCATCCATGTGAATCATTCACATAAATTACGATGAGTTTCATGTGATCTAATAATGTGAAACCATATCTTAAATAACTCCTTACTTATAAATTGGAGAAAAATGTGGAGAAATATCTTACCTCGTGAAGGAACCCATGGGAAGTAACTATATCACGTTAATGTATCAAGAGAAAAAACCAACAAATTTTTTTTTGAAATAAAGGACCATAATATAGATTTCTGAAATATAGTAAATAAAATACACCATATTAGTGGGATATCACATGATATATTCATGGGAAGGTGTATTATCACCCATGACCCTTTCTAGGCTCTTGATAAAATATTATTCTTGATGGAAGAGAGCCTTTGTAATAGAATGGGCCACACAAAGTCAGTATATATCATATAAATACTATAAACATGGATACATAATTCACACATTATGAAACAATGTGGAGTGGAAAAAAAATCATCCAACCCATACATGCCACTATAAAAAAACATCATATGGTTAATATTTTAATCACCCAGAGAAATATTAAAAGGCTTCTTGGGGTATTTATATAAAATGATTAAAATGTAAAAAATTTATATTCAATATTCAAAAATAATGAATTATCACATGCATACATGAATAAATATTTATACTGAGACTGAGAAGAGTAATATAAGATCTTATATATGACATTAGAATATACTATGATTGTGAAAGTTCTATATTACATAAAATATTCTTTATGCAATTGTGTGAACTATTTCCCCAAATTTATTGAGGATAAGAAATTTATTAATAGAAATAGTATATTCCAAAGTATTTGATAGTGAGTGGAATAAAACAAGTTCTAGTGAGTTGGAAGAATCAATAATTGTTAATTATGAGAATGTAATGAGTTGAAGTAGACAATTTATCTTCATGTTAATGAACAGTATAAGGGTGAAATATATATATTCTTTTTTGATACAATAGAAGTTGAGTAACTATATTTGAGTGATATAATTATCTAGTTGATTAAAATCCATCCATTATAGTAGAGATATCATGTTCATAGTTTTTACTAAATATCATTGAAGAAATTCTGGTTCCTGTATAAACAATATCATTGAATGCAGGTGTCACCAGTACCAATCACTCTACTAATTTATGAAAATTAATTTAACCTAAATGAATATTTTAAAACTATTCTATTCTTCTATAATAACTAAAAATTTATAATGAAAATATAATTCATGAAAAAATAATATTTTGATCACGATATAGAAAAATGAATGGTACTAAACATTTTTAAAATATCAATATGCTATTATTTATTATATTAACATATTTTCTACTATATGTAACTATAGAGAGTAGATAATAAATCCATTCCTTTTAAAAAGTGTATATGATAAATAGTAATGTGGGATAATTAAATAGAAATTAACAATTGTGAAAAAAGATGATTCCACTGATTCACCCACCCTCTTAGTGTCCCTGCATGATCAATCTGAGTTTTACAAGGGTATCAACGTGAAATTCTTCCTATGACTGGATTATAGTGTATGACCATATTTGATATTATAAGCTTAATTTTAATGTACTCTTTGATGTTGATATTGAATTACCTCATGTCGAAAACATAATTTCTCCTCTAGTGGAAGAAAACATGAATGATTCTACCAATTCTCTATAAAATAGGAAGGTGAGTGAAGCAAAGTGAATGTAAAAAATCTCAAAAAAAAATAGTAGAATTAATTATCCTCTATAAAATGACTTTACAATGATCCTTTTTCAAAACTGGCATAATATATAGAGAAAATGAGGAACATGAGACTATGAAAATTGTTAAAGACATATTAGCTAAATTCAAATAACATATAAATAATGTTCCTGAATAAGTGTTTTCATATATGAATTTTTCATTGAATGATCATTTCAATGAAAGAGAATATATTAAACAGAAATCAGTAAGTAGGTGGATAATGTTTTTAAAAAATATAATTTGGGCAATGTTCTCTCATGCCTCAATGAATAAAAGGTATAATTTACAAGTATTCTGATTTAAATTATTTCATTAATTGAATAATAATTAGAATTTCATGTTTGTGAGAGAACTATGAGTAAACATGTTTCATGAAGTAATTAATGAACTTGGGTTAGTTTTCTTTTATTCTATGAATGTCAAAGATGCTCAATTTAATAAAAGACTTATTATGTAACAGCTCATGAAATGTTAGTTGATGGAAGGACCATGATGTATGAATTGACCTTCAGAAGATCCATTAAAAAAATAATGACATATATATATTATCATTGTTTGTCAAGCATAATTAGAATTCATCGATAGAAGAATCAAAAACCAAGAAAACTCATTCTATAATAATAGAAAAAAAATTATGATCAGATTAATAAAATGAAAAATTATTATGAAGGTAGGATGAAATTATTCTAAAATGAGTAGTCTCCCATTATCCTTAAATTTATAGAACAACCGATTGAATTGTGATATTTGAAGAAGACGCATACTGTAACATCCCATGTTTTTTTAAATAAGAACTATAACACCCACGAATGTGATGAGTGTAAATCCTCAAAAATGGATTTTTCAAAAAAAAATTATTACCGAGCTAGATGTATCTAAAGAGAGTCATATTGATGGAAAGAATAAATAAAAATTTTCATCCCGATCAACCTTAAAAATGCTCATGGGATGACATAACTCGTATCTTATTCAATATTCTATATATTAATACTGTCTCGTCATTTATTTCACGTTCGAAGAAAAATTAATTGATGACACTGGTATATAAAGTAGATAATAAATATAAAAAACACAAATGTTGGAAATTGGAATGATCTTGAAAAATAAGTATCAGAACAGAGATCTAAAGAAGGATAGAAAAACCTAGAAAAAATAGTAATAAGTCATTCTAGACTTGCAAAACAACTAAAATTAAGAGATTTATCTGCTACTGTTGGAGCTGTTGGCTGTTTGAAAATCAGTTTTCTAATTGATGGAAAAAACATGAAAATATTTGGTTAATATAAAAGACCAACATTTATTGGGAGAAAAGATGACTAAATAATAAAACCTGATAATCAGAAGTTGATTCCAAATAATAAAATAAATCTACACAATAAAATTATATTCTAATATCCTAAATATTTCTATTAGAACTACATCATATATGGTCACATAGATGATCAGTGTAAGTTGAAATAGATATGTACTACTAATACTCTATTGTGAATAGAAGAACACAACATAGACAGAAGAAGGTTAGATATATAATTAAATTATCGAATATAGAAGATAAAATGGTGATCAAACTTTTCAAACATATTATGAGTCTAATCATACAAGAACTAATACGTTTAAGAAGACGGATTACATGAATTTCATAAATAAATAGATTCTTCTAATATGAAATTATAGGTCAATCCTTGACCCACTACAAACATTCCATACAAATGAATTAAATAACGGTAATACCATTAAGAGAACAAATCTATGAGATAAACCAGAAGATAGGATTGATTTAAAAGATTATTTAATTATATATTCACAATTTTCCCCATATATGTAACCCAAAAAAACTAAAGATTCAATGTGGAAGCTCCAAAAAATAATATGTTATTAATGAATGGTTAATTATCATTCATGAAAAACTGAATGTTTCTTGAGAAATGAAAATAAATAAAGAGGAAGTACTCACTTGGGAAGAGGAAAAGGGAAAATAGATTGTTAATAATGAATAATAATTATAATTTCATGAGCCCTTGTCAATAAATGAAAATCTAGTGTCTAAAAAAATTAGAAGTTGAAACAATATTGGATATAATGTAATAAAAAAATTATACTCTTTAGCCTGCTGAAAAGTATTTGACAACAAAAATACCTCACTTAACTATGTTCAACGAACATTCTAGTTCTTATTGTCTTATAAAAAATCCAAATTTACGCAATGATAGTTTATTAAAAATAATTATATTAACACCCATAAATTAATAATAATTAATTCATATTTTTTCACACGAGCATAAAACAATCATCATATAAATATATCATAACCTAAAAAAATATGATAGGTTTCTTAAAAAACAAATAATTTAATAATTAGTTAAAAATAAATGTTTTTCATATTAATCTAATCATCATAATAATAAACCATAAAAAGAAAAATATAATTATATAATTTGGTCACAACCACATTAAATCATAAATTACAACAAAGGATGTTATCATAGATGAAAAAACACTTTAAATACTCTTTGGACTATTTATTGATGAAATTCACATTTTCAATTTGAAATCCTTTATTTAAAATCTAATAACAACAAAAATATTATTGAAAAAATATTCTTAAAAAAAACTATTTAAATATATAAATAAAAAAATATTCGAGAGATAATGATAGATTAAATTATTATTCATTTAGAGTATGTTAAAATAATGATTCCTTTTACATTTTTATTAAAATGTTAAAAGTAACATATTTGGAAAAAATAATATTCATATTAAAAAATTTTAATAGTAATTAAAACATGGAAAATAAAATTAAAGAGTCATAGGATTATATTAAAACTGTGATTGAATTTTTTTATAGAAAACATAGACATGTAAGAAAATAACTTCTAATAAAAGTGGAAATTATGTATGTTTCTCTTAATAACAATTTCCTAATCATTTCTAGAAAAAAAATATAGGAAAACGGTAATACTAAATAAAAACTCCTCGATTTACAATATTATTATAAATGTAAATGTGTTTATCAGATAAGAATAACATATTTTCCCTAAAATGAAATTAAATCGTATATAATCCTAATTAATATAATATTGAAACGTCAATTTCTCACCAATTTTCTGTCTTTTGGTTAATAAGGCCCAAAAATAATAACCCCAAATGAATATATAAATATGATGAACATAACTAGATTCATTAAATAACATTTAAATGGGTTATAATATAACCTTCATTAAAATAAGTTGGTTCAGAACATAAAAAATGTATCAATAAAGAAATCTTGTTATGAAAAAACATTATGAATTTAGAAGTCAATAAATAAAAATCTCATGAAATCGATAATAATATAAAGATTTTTAAATCCCCAGAATATTCATTATAATCATAAAAAAATAAAATCATGTGTGTTACATACATCCCATAACAGAAACAAGTGGGGCATATATCACATTCATCACAGAAATAAAAGTGAGATGAGAAACCCTGACCATAATTTAGACTTATTCAAAATAGAACTATCCTATGATATAATAATTTTAGATATATTATATTTCTAAAATATAATAATTGATATGTTTATATAATCCAATATTTTTAACTTATAAAATCTAAACACTAAAATATTAATAACTCTTTATTAATGTCATCGTTTGGGGGTGTTACGTTTTTTTATGGAGGTTTTAATTATGAATATCTTGTAATTTTTTTATTGATAATGGTTACATAATCTCTTGAATTTTATTCAGTGTATAACTATACTATATATTTATCATAAACATATTAAAAATGATCCATTAATGATAAATATATAAAAAATAATTCACATTATTCAAGGATAATGTGTGTTGTTCCTATTTATGAACATTGTTTTAATTTTCTAAGGAAAATATCGAAATCATGGTACATATTATTTTTATTATTATATATACATAATTATATCACAAATAATTCTTATAAACATAAAATATATCATTTTTATCATCCATTTGATTTAGAAATATTAAATTAATCACATCACATAGTAGAGGTGGTAGTCCACATGAACACACGAGTGATGTTATAGTTTTCCAATAGCTAAGAAGGTAAGAATGTAGATAAGTTATTTTAATTAAATAATAATATTATTCCAAAAATATTATATATAAACATTAATCCCATTATAATAACCAAACATCAAATATGATTAAGGAAAATTAATTGTATTTCTATGTGGAGGTGGTAGTACACATATAGGCACAAGAAATACCTTCAATTAATTCTACATAAAAAATGGAATATAATGTTAGATACATAATCATATTAAATATCAATTATATTTTGGATTCTGATTTTGTTATTTAATGTTAAATTCCATATATTTATAATATATATAATATGTAATGAATTGAATGTTGTTAGGTAAGATGATTACAAATTCTTCTATAAACCCTTGTTAGATCCATTTCTATGGACCAATATAATTGTATTTTATGAACACCAACACCTATATTTCATTTATATATATTTTTATAAGAAACTATTAATGGTCTTATGGATATAGGTTTCTCATGAAGGTGTAAATAAAATATAAGAGGTTCCACCTTTTATAAGTGATAGGAGGGACACTCTTGAAATTTTAAAAAGTATTAAAAAAATATAAAGTAATTATCATGGAAAGGTATAACAAGAAGGAAATATAACAAATATAGGATTATTTTGATTCCAAATGTTGACATTTAATAAAATTTTGAATAGTTTGGGATAATTATTTATCATTATTTATTTGTTTTAACCTAATGTTAACCCTTTTGAAATTAGCTATTATATCAATGATTTATTTACTTTATCGGTCTTAGAATTTGTTATAAAATGAATATTTATCAATAAATGGGTAAACATTATTATTTTTGACCTCATATAATTCATTTTGTAAAATATTTTTTTTTAATTTTAAATCATTTAATAAATTATAGATTATTTTTATATATTATTAATGTCATTTTTGGAACTATTCATGTAATTTAACTGTAAATTAATTAATATAATAATTGAATTAGAATATAATAATTTTTATAAAATTAAAAGATTACTATTAACTAAAGAATTTATACAGGACCTTAATTAATAATAAGAATAATTCATTTGATATTTTTAAAACCATTCATATTCTTTTTTTAACTGATTTAATAACACAATTATAACATTTTTTAATAATTTAAGGTAATTACAACATTACGTAAAATTTAAAATAAATTTAATCAAAAATAAATAAATTCATAATGTTGAAAAATAAATTCATCTTGAATTGTTATCCCTCCTTGATCATGTAAAAGAAATTAAACATCCTATAATTACATTATAAATTTTTCATTACCTAAAATAATATAGAAACATTTTTAATTAGAAATGTTAAAAAATTATATATATAATAAGTTGTGATATATATTGTTCCCCTTATCCCATCTAATGAATTTATTTCTTGTTTTGGGATTATTTGACATCTCCTCAAGGTTTGAACCCAGTTTTACCCATTTTAAATTTACCGATATGAAAAATATTTAGCACAGTCAATATTGATGATAACCAATTTAAAAAATTTGAACATCAAGATTCCAAATACGGCATCCAAATTTCATAATTCTATAACTATAAGTTTAATAAATCCATAATAATATTAATTTATAAAACACAAAAAAAGATAAGATTTATAAAAATCTATTTTACACATAAACATTATGTTGTAACCAGATCATGAATATTATTGTCCAAATGGAATTGATTAGATTATTATAAATAAAATTGAACATATTAAACATTATGATACAATAAAAAATAAATTTTTTATTTTAAATAATATGAATGATAGAAAATAAATGGTTGTTTTTCAAAATTTGTTGTTTTTGAATATTTTCTAAATGATAAATGCTTTTTGAAAAATCATATAATTTCACTCTAAGATAATTTAGATTTGAGAATTTTAATTTTTTTTGTTAGTATAATAAAATATATGTTATAAATGTGTAACAAATTAATTATAATTTCTAAGAGAAAAATTTGATAAGTGTTTTATGTAAATGAACATTTTAAGTATAAAATTACATCAATGAGAACATGTTTTCATATTTCAAAAGAATTTATAAATGCTTTTTCATGAGTAGTGCATTTATAAATAAATTAAATAATGTGGTTACTCATACTCATACTGACCACTTCAATAGCTATGTTATTATAATATTTCTATAACACGTCACATTATAATTAATGATCAATGTTGCGTGTTAGAGAAGTTATTAGGAATAATATTCGTTAAACTAATTTTATGTGGTGTTATAATTATCCATTAGATAAGTTATATGAGTTTGGTTTTATACTTTTTGATGTTTCTATTAATCCCAATCACTATTACTTAATACTAGTGAATCCTAACCCACCATATTGATAGATGAGCTCAATATAAATTCATTCGGAATTGAGTCCTTAGGAAACTGAAACACAGCTCAATGAACATTTAAATTCATATAATGAAATTAAAAGAAATTTTAAAATTAATTTTTTCATGGATATATTTATATCCAGAAATTATTTTATACTTCGACATGATCTCCAAGAAATACCTGATGGACTCGTGCTTTTATTTAGGAAAAATATCAGTTCATCAGTAAAGAATAGGTCATAAATACTTGGATACCAATACATTACTTAAAAGGTAAAACCTATCCAATGTATATTTACTTTTTATGATCATTATATAATAATACAATTTGAGAAGAAACAAATATGTGTTATAGGGATACCTTACTAGAATAAATGAATAGACCTAACAAATTCAAATATCCTTCTCACAAGTGTGACTATGATAAATGTTGAGTAGACACAGAAGAAAATAACCACTCATAGAACAATTCTGTAAATCTACAAAATGTTTATCTTTTTTTTTTAATTTCAATCCATATTTTTGTAAACATTAAAAATCTTGAAATTCCATAAAAAGTAGCCCATACCCATTTCTTATAGAGGTTGTAACATATATCACGTCACATATAAATGGCACCTTATATTTTCCACACCTTGATGATTCAACATTACTCCAATGAAACAATTTTTAAATTGTGGATAGTAATACTTTCATTGAAAACCTTGATTTTATTTTTATCGAATTAATTACATATACTAATATGTCGATGAAAGGTGATGTAGTTTGGTTTTTGCACAAAACATATGAAAACTGAAGATTATTGACATGTTAATCTAAAAAAAGTCTTCCTAAGAAGTACCGCAGAACCTATACCATTTCCTCTAATTATATCACATACACCAATGTTGAATTATATAGGAAATCCATCGAGTCCCTAATCATTATATAAATGAATTCCTTTAATAAATTTTAATAATCTAACCAAATTACTATAGTAAATCATGTTTAATTTTTCCAAATAAAAAAAATTATATAGGATTTTAAAAAAAAGTCATCTGGGTCATCTACTCTAGGTTATCCCCATCATTGGATTAACATTATAAAAGAGTGTAGATTTAGGAAGTGATCCATGGATAGAGTCCCAATGATATTGAAATAATTTTTATGGTAACCACCAGTGAGTTGGTAACTAATAGTCCCTATGTATTTACACACCACAATTGAATAACATGAATTATTTATGTTTATATCCCCTATTTAATCTATAGTTTCCTATTTTTTCCAAGGACCATTTATCCCAATCAGTAATAATATCATCTAATTTGATTTGTTTAGTCATTAAAGATGATAAAATATTATCATCCATTATTTATAGGAATTTGTAATCCTGATGGATGATTTTAATGAATTGATCTATGTTATCCTACTTAAGATGTTTTATTGAATTCTGTGCATGTTTATTGTTATGTTTGAAAAGTTATTTTTTAACACTAAGTAACATGAATAGTGATAATGTGGTTCTTGAGACCAAATCACATTGTGTATTATAATCAAACATGTTATAAAGAGAGTCATTAATCCATGATTTTGGGATTGATGATTCATGTAATGTGATAACATAATGGTTCAATCACTCACTTACTCCGATAGCCACAATATCCCATTATTATCAAAATAAAATTTCTATGAGTAACTTCAATTCATAACATGTTTTTTTAAATTTAAATTTTTTAATATGAAGATATATGATTAAAATAGGAAATGTTACAATATTAGATAATATTTAAAAAATGATTTTGAAATGTAGGACAATTTTTGTGTGCATGGAAGCCTATATAATCCTATTCTAATAATAAAAGTTTCCACTTCCTGTTTGATAATAATTTTCTACATTAATACTCATTGAAATAAGAATATTTTCACTCTATCATTGCATATTATATTTAAATGTTGGATTACAAAATTGTGTTATGAATATAGATCAATATAAATAATTTAGAGATTCATATATCTTATGGAATTCGTGGAAATAAATATTCATTTGGAATATTCTAAATGATCATTATCAAACCCAATTGAATGTGATAGATAATTTTGGAAGAATATACCTTATTATATCAATTTTATATTTTTAATTTCAGAAATACAGATAGATCATGGGTTTTCAGAGTTGTTTATTTGTTTTTGGAATTTGTTTTGATAAATGTTTTCCCTATGAAACACATTTGTTGTATCTGGGCCTGTTTATATAAATTTTTTGAATTATAATGAATTATTGATGGTAACTAATCCAAATTATTTTTCTAGGTACCGTGGAATTTATCTATGAAAAAATAATGTTCTTCTATGTTCTTCATTTGATAATACAATTGATGGATATGGGTCTGGTATTTTATAACTAAAAAATATTTTAAATGAAATAGGACTACAAGAGGATTCAAAAAATATAATGAATCAATTTTTGACATCACTATTATCTGGTTGGAAGGTTACTCTTCTCTGAATGATTTTTTCATTATGAAATCCGTGATATAATTGATGTATCAAATACAAATTATAAATTCTAAAGTTAGATATGAAGTGGGTTTTATAAAAAATACATCATAGCCAAAATGATTTGTCTTATTAGAATTAACATGGCCTATACAACATACCCTAAATATAATTTATGCATAATATTACATAAAAAATAGTCATTAATTTTGGTTTTATAGTTTAACCAAATTAAAATATAAGGAAACAAAGGTTGAAATGCATGGTGTTTCAAAATTTCACATGAAATTTCATTTTGTTAACACGTGAAAAAATAGATAAAATTTGTTAAAATATAAATGTGTTCGTTTTGATTTATTCATTGATCATAAGTGAAAGATAAATTTTTTAAAGAATATTTTTTTTTGAAAAATATAAATATTTAGAAAAAAATTTAAATATATTTTTAAGTGATCATCATTTTATTATTGAATTATTAAAAAATGACATATATTTCTAAAAACTAAAGGAGTCCATATTAAATCTATATAAATGGTTTATAAAAAGTTCAGGTTTTATTAAATTAAATTGTCTAGTATTTTCTATGTCGAAATGATAGTACCTTTAAAATTATTTTCTGAAGTGTTCAAAAATTCTTGTCACTTGTATAAATTTATGTATTATTTATTTATATCGTGTTACATAATTTTATATCATCTACATATATAATTTTTTTTCTTAATAATTTTTTATACGTTAGAAAAAATATTTAATTTATTTTATAAATTATCACACATGAATTTAGAGACATATATGTTATGAATGATGATTTTTATAGTTTCCCTTAACATTGGTATGGTATTCTATAAGGCTGTGAGACTGAAAAATGAAATTATGTATATTTTATAGATATGATGTGTTATAATTCTCTGTTAATTTATGGACATGTTGAATAAAGAACCAAAGATAAATGGTAATGATTGAAAATGGAAAAAACCCACCTTTTTCTTACATTCCTAAAAACAATATTCACACTTCTTTATCATGGTAAACATAAGTCCCGTTGTATTAAAAATTATTAATAGATTAATAATCAATGAATTTTTTTTGAAAAACATTATAGTGTATGTAGGTAAACCCAAGAAACCATGAATATAAGTAAATATTGTAAGATGAGGCCACTCCACTACTAAAATAGTTGTATTTGGAACCATAGAGACTTCTTCACACGATAATATGTGTCCCATGAATGAAACATATTGGATCTAGAAAATATATTTACTGAATTTAGTAAAATGAATCTCATTACGTTGTATTTTCAACACGACCCTTATGTTTTCCTCATGATACTTTCGATATTTGTAATATTTTATATTATCATCAACAAAGATGACTAATAATTTAACACGGTAGTGCATGATGATTTTATTCATAAAATCCATAATTATTACAGGAGAATCAGTAAAACCAAATGTAATAATAATGAATTCATAATGCCCATATATTTTTAAAAATTCAATTATATATTTTTATTCTTTCTTCACCCTCAATTAATTAAACCCTAATTAGATATAAATCCTTGAAATGAATTTAGATACATGACGATGGTTGAACAAGTCGTCAATTTATTGAAGAGGGTATTCTTTCTTTTCTAAAATCCCATTATGTTCTCTATAGTATATTCTTATACCCATTGTTCTATCCCAATTGATCACAATTATACGACATGCTCTGAAGGGAGACATAGTTGGATGTATAACCATTCTACATGAGGTCATTTAATTTCATCATTAATTGTTATGAAAAATTAATTAAATTATATATGACATATTAGACATTGGTATAATGATAACAATTATATAATTAGTTAATTTTAACTCTCATTCTAGTGGAGGTACATATATTTCATTAGGAAAAACATTAAATTATTCTTGAAAATTATTATAAATTTTAACTTTTTTATATCCACATTGTTCCCATTCTTCAGTAATAATTTCAACAATCAAATCAATGTGGGATGGTTCTTTAAAAACAGAGGCTAGGATATATCTCCTTTGAAAATAATTTCAAGGTTTTCCTCGAAGGAAACTAATATTTCATTACTTATATAACTTATCAAGGGATTATACTTCTAGAGGCATTCCATCTCTTGTATTATCTCAAATTCAACCATTGGAATAAGTAGTAGAATTGTGATCACGTTTTTTCATCAATTTTAATCAAGGATCCCTATATACACTTGTGTCCTGAATATATTCTCTTGAAATTATAAATGAAAACTCATCCACTAATACATCTGGGTTAAATTAAATGTAATTTATTAAATTAAAATAAATAAATCAAAACCTTTAACTATAATCATAAAGTATACAATAATGATTAAATCAAATAATAAATGTACCAATTAACACATCATACTGAGCATTAATATTATCTATGATGATAGAAAAAGTAAATACTTAATCACATGTCCTTGAATGTGGTTGATTGATATTTCCTTCCATCATTCTTGTATTTGGGAACTAGATTTCAATTATATTGTATTTTCCTCAGATGAATCATTACATTTCATGATGAACATTAAACATATTCTATTTTTCATTAGAATTGGGATTTTGAGGCCTTATATCTCCATTAAAATTTTCAAAAAAGTTTTTAACCTTTACACTCTTATAACAAATCCCACTTATTATAATATAATATCTAGAGTGCATTTTCAAATATTTTTTTCACAAGGAATGTTGTAATTTCTTCCTTTACATTTTATTGTCAGGATTAAACCCAATGTTTTTCTTTGTCCTCTCATTTTCATAATTATTTCAATTGGATAACCAAGAATATCCAAAATAAACTTCAAATTTTACATTAAATCATATTATTTCTTCAAATATCCCAAGTTCAAATATTTCCATACTCATTTTATGGATGAGGAATAAGTACAACAAATAATCTAACTCTATTACCATTAAAATTGATGTGAAATATTAAATAATAATAGACATGCATTGTGATTTTCATCTCATATCTTCCTACTAATTCACCATGAATTTTCATTAAATAAAGGAAGTCCCATTCAATCATTTTTCGTAGGGGTGAGGAAAATATTTATCAAAAAAATACCAATTTTATTTCTTCAGTATTCATAGAAACAATTTACACATTAGGAATCATTTTATCGATTAATTCACACTTTAGATCCTCTTGTACTTCTACTACAAATACTTTCAGGGTTACCTTTTATTACATAAAATAATATAGTAATAAGAATATCATTTCAATATCATTAATCCATTGTTCTATGATGAATTATTCAAATGGTCAAGTTAATGTTAGTGGTTGTTGTCACATGAAAGACTTAACAACTATATATTCCCTCATAGTTGAACCTAGATGATACTTGTGATTGATGTTATAATTCATAATATTGGATAACGAATTAAACGCCATCTTGAAGTTTTCAACTCCTACTTACTTTAAATTAGGAATTCCTTCATTTCATTTCTCATGTATTCTATTATATTCATGAAACATTCTATGTAATTCCATTTTACCAAATAAAAAGGATTAAATGAGAAAAAGAATAATTTTTAGAATATTAAAAATAATAAATTCCAATTGAGTGTTTAATCATATTTGGTATCGTATACTGATTCAAGGATCATGTATTCTAATATATTTTTTAGTTAAAAAATGGAATAAAAATTTTTTATATACAACCTATAAATGTATGTTGTGAAATTAATATGATAAATATTGCATATACATAGGGAGTTTCAAAATAGGGGTGAAGAGAAGAATTTTTTCATACAGATACTAAATATCAATATAATTCCCAATCCACCAATTATTTACGTTATTTCTCCTTTGTACAACTATTCTATATCCACATCCCCTTGTAGTATGAAATCAACAATTTCATTTTGTATAAATAACTCTATTTATAGTACATTACATTTTTAAGATGTTTTTATATATTTTGACATATCCTTAAGGTTATTAATAATGTTTTATTATAACAATTTCATAAAATAATATAACGATTCAATTGATTCCAACTATAAAAAATTAAAATTTTCAAATATATTTTATAGTGATATTTCTAGAAAAAATTATAAATAATTTTAAATGACTTTTTGACTATTTAGGTTTTCTAATAATGTCATAAAATAAAGAAATATATGGTAGCGGAAGGAAAATATTAACTAATTTTATACTACTTTTAAAATATTCTTTATTAACCCATCATATACCACCTAACAATATATAATATACTAGGGAAAATTATAAAATGGGAGTCTCAATCATACAACCCATTAAGGGATAAAAATGTAATAAACCCTCATAGGTGATAAGTGAAATATGATATAAAAATATTTACACAATAGCATGAATCATAAAATAAGTACATGATCATAAGAACATGATAATGGTATAGTGGAATGTATCATAATAGTATGGGCTTGGGATTGGAAATTATGACCAATAGACTGATGTAACTAAATCATTTATAGTGGGGAACATCCTAGTATAATGGTTGAGGACATAACATGGAGTAATTACGTACAAAAATGAAATAAAATAAATACCTTATTTGATATGAAGTGATTTTTGAAAAACTCTCATCACCAATGGAACATTGTTTTGAAACATCTATATCATCCACACAAACTTTGAATATCTATAGGAACATCTATAGATTAAATCTGAGTGCACTTGAGGAGGTATGGTGAAACCTATGACATACAGAAAATAACCACAATGTAATTCCTCTTATCCTTGAATGAGATTTGGATTCAGCACCTAGAATGGGAACTTCTTTATAGGATATGGTGGGGTGGATGATATGTGATATCATAAAATAGAGTGTATGAACACTTCCTTATAAAAGATAATTATCTTTCTTAAATAGTGAATATGAAACACTCAAAAATCCTCTATATCACCATATAATTATGGCCCAAAAAATAATCCACAAATTAAACATCAAGACAAACTAACTATGTCATAAACGTCATTTACACTTTTATCACTTACTCGTAATATAATATATTTATTACAATATAAATGTGATCTGTTAACTCATCATTTTATTTATGAATATATTAAAGGAACCTTGAATATTAAAAAAATGTTTATTCATTAAATATTTACCCATGTATTCAAAAAATTAATTTTCAATAAAATTTAAAAATAAATTCAATAAGAACTAATAAAATCTAATGTAATAAGAATTTATTTATTTCATAGTGATCTTTCAAATAATGGAATCAGCTGGGCCCCGTGGTGGGCCCACCCTGTCCAAAACTCATTTCTATAAGAATAAGCATGACTGTTGGATATTCTAAACATGTGAACCTATAGGACCATATCTAAATATCATTTAATATTACTGGTATAAAAATTGTATAGTCTAGAAACCCATCAATGAAATTAAATAGACAATATACTGACATAACAATTATTACCTTTCAATAGATCATAATCCATGTTATATAGTCTACTTTTCTCATAATATCTCATAAATCAGGATACCCAATTGTTTCATCAATTTATATTTATTTATTTTTCATTAACCATACTTCATTGATATAACATATTGAACCACTACTCTATATTTAATGGAAGTACAAAAATCCATATCAATCGGGCTCGAGACAACACTTCATTTTGAGATGATTATTTCCAATATTGATCATTTAATGATTTTCATGCTACTAATGAAAAACCCAACCCAAGATACCTCACCAGGATATTAATACCATGATTTTATAATTATATAAAATTATGTAATCAATTAGTATACATTGATAATAATGTCAACTTAACATAACATTATACGTGCTCATGTATAGTGATACCCAATAACACAAAAAACATAAGGGGTTATATATACAGGATAGTCATTATGATATCATCTAATAAATATTATTAAGTGGAAATATCATAAGAATATGTATAAATGAGTATGATCCTGAATACAATATTTTCACATATCATTTGTGTCCAGACAATATGATATTTTTGGACCATAAAACATATATTTAAGATTATTGTCACAATATTTCTATATTCATATAATAGCATAGGAACAATTATAATAATTCTATATAAAAAATAATATATCATCATTACCATGTATATATAGGATTAAATAATTTAAACATTATTAATGTATTTGTCCATGTAATAACCATTTCATTTTATAAGTACATCCCCCTTCGTGTTTTATCTTTTTTTCTAGGGTTGGAGATAGTCTGGTTGAGGTTATCCAGGAATTTTTAGCGGTTAGACCTTTTAATAATAATTTATAGTTGAAATACATTATGTAGAACATTTATGGTCCATGTAATACTATTACACACATTGTAATAATTTAATCAAGATAAATCACCAGAGGCAATGGGTTTTTGCGTGAAAACAATTAAAAATATCCACAAAAATTATAATGGAATTACAATCCTTGTAATTCTCTATGTAGAAAAATAGAATGTTTTGTATGGTTCATCATGGTTTCTTTCTATCATAAATCTTTTTTTCCCTCAATACTAGAGTAACTCTATATAGTTTTGGAGAAAAAAATTCATCTCTATTCTCAATTTATAGGTGCTTGATTCCTAGTAGACCATTTTATTTTTTGCCTTGTATTCCTCTTTCTTTTGACGAAGTAGTGGATAATTGTGCTAGTTGTGGGATTTGGGGTAGATATTGGCAATTCGTTTCTATCCTAGATCTCTTGTTACACTATTGATAATACCCTTTTAGATCAATTGAGGGTTGTGGTAGGGACATAATTCATCAATGATCTGTACGTAGGTTGTCTTTTTATCAATTATCATAGACTATAATGAAATTGTGTGTATGTAATTTTGAAATTCCAATCACCTAATAGATATTTTAAATTCTAAATAAAAATAATAAATGAAATTCCATGTGATATATAAATTATGTTAATTTAGGGAAATTGATATTTTTATTGGTAAATGTTGTGATATTGACTATTGGTTGGACGGGTGATAATGAAATTAATGAATCCTCCTTATATGAAATTGAGAATAATATAAATTATTAAATGGGTGATTAAATGAATTTTGAATGTTTTAGCCAACCATATGGTGATATAGGAGGATTATAGTAATTAATTCATATTTGTGTATGTAGGATAAATGTAACACCCTGAGATTTTATGAAAAATATTCTTTTTAATTTCATTATTGTCTTGTGTTGTACGCTACACCAAAATAATCTTGCACAACACGCATCCTTGACTTTCCTTGCATTACATGCAAGTGAGACCTTCCGCGATAGCGTGTGTTGTACGCAATACTGAGTTTCACTAAACTATGATATGTTATTAAAATATTATTAAAACTAGCCGTTATGAATAGTAATAACCACTTTTTGAAATTTTGTAAATTTTATTTTTCAAAATGGACTTCATTTTTGGATTCAGAATATCGAAATTAGCTTAGGGTGAAATTTTGGTACTTTTCAGATAACTTTCATTTTCTGATGAACAGTGAAAATTACTAAATTTTAATTAAAAACAAACTTTTTAATAGAAATAATTAATAGTGATAAATTATTAATTTGAGTGGTTTTATAGTATATTTAGAATATATTTTTACAATTTTATACAATTTTGGTCATTGGATGTAATTTCACATTTAAACCAGACGTAAACAAATGTCAATCTTTTGATAGTTATTATCTCTTAAGAACACGCTATTTGCTTTGAGGACGGGAATTAATTTTTAAATTAATTAATGCAACCGATATGATTTGAATTTGGTAAAATAGAAATCATTTTTGAATTCATAATATCAAATATATCTTAGGCCTAATTTTTGGTATTTTTCTGAAAAACGTTAATTTTTTGATGAATAGTGGAACCACTAAGTGGTAGTTAAAAAAAATGAATTTTTCATAAAAAATAATTTTACCGCTTCTGTGAGTGGAATTTCAAAAATCTGAGAGACACGGTTGATGTCAGTAAGTAAAATTTTGTTCAATGAGATGAAAATAATTTTTGGTGAATAGTAACTTTTTACTTTTTTTACTACAGTTAAAAGTAAATAGGGTAATTAAAGGTAAAAAATGATATTATTATTACCCCAACACATGTACTAATTCTATTGTATAAGTTTAATTCGACCAAAAACAACCTTTGGAATAAAATATGACCATTTAAGCCCACTTGGATTAGATTAGGACATTTATTATTATGTAATTGAAAGAAGAGTTAAAAGAGTTAAAATCAAAGTTTATTTACTACAACATTTTTAATATAGGGTTATACATAAGATAAATTCTATTATAAATATTCATTACAAAGATAATAAGATTTCATACATAATGATATTTTTTTTATAACTTTTAGACATTAAATAAATTAATTTATTTATGACACAATGATGATGCAGTAATTACCATAATATTGAAAACGTAGAATAATTGATATTATAAATACCCAAATAAATATAATTTGAGACTTTTTATTATTTCAAATAATTTTTTAAGTTAATATGACAAGTTATTAGTGATTTAATTAACTTTTTGAGAACTAATAATTCTGTTATGATTTTCACAAAAATCAATTACTAAATATTGTCAAAATTGACATAAAATAGTTTTTAGAAAAAATATTATATTAGTAATTGTTATTTTATTCCTAAAAATCTATGGTTTGGACAAATGACTTAGATAAGGTTATATATATTAATAATAAACAACTTTGGGTTTTTTTGGATACTTATAGTTTGTTTATTAACCATATAGTATAAGAACACAAGAAGACACGGTAAAAGTAATGTTATATTACTTAATGTTAAATCTAAATGACAAGGTTAAAATAGGAACCTAAACTTGTCTAAATTCTATTGGATGAGAGGAATTCGACCCATCCCCACCTTAGCTTCGAAATAAATCAATTTGGGGCTATTTAAAACCGAATTTGTCTTTATAATAAAATAATATTTTTAGTTTTTCCAAAGGATCCCCTCTCCTCCCTTATAAACGGGCACCTCCTCCCTCTCTTCCTCACACCACTTTGAGACTTCAAGCTCGGCCAAACCCTGCCACATTCTATTCTACACTTCCATAGAAACATCATATAGGTTCTGGTCTTCCACAAAGACCAATTTTAGTGCCGTAAAAGGAGATCTCAAAGAGGCGTTTCAAAGAAGAGGTAATGTCAGTTACCGATTCTTTCGACTTTATTTCTTCTTCCGCTTCTTCTTATTAGGTTGTTTCATTATGAAGTACTAAAATCAGTATCAATAATATACTGATATGTTATTATAAGTATGAAACAACCCTATTTCACCATCTATCCATCCTACGGAAAACAAAATCACCGTGCATGCATACGTACGGAATACCGTCTCCACACCGTGGTGTAATCTATTTTCCACCACCACCTTACTTGGATGGGTATAATGGTGTAAATAATAACTATATATGATTATTGTAACGTGATATTGATTCTGATATATTATACATACACTCCAATACAATTCCACGATCATGAGAACGATATCATCGCTCCTGCGTAAGTACGGACTACCGTCTCCACGACGCGATGAGATACATTCTCCACGTTAAACATTCATGAATGATTATAAAGTATATATAATAAGTAATCATGAAATATATTACATAATAATTATACTGGATTTATGTGTATATATATGTATGTCATCTACTTAATTCCATTCAACTCAATAAGGAAACGAAAACAGCGTTCATGCGTACGTACGTCCTACAGTCTCCATGAACAGTGTAATTCTTTCAATTTACTAATCTATTATATATATGTATATTCTGAATATATATTATATATAAATCATGTTTTATATCCCGGAATTAAGTAATCATGATCTATGTAATCATATAAATAATTACAAGTCAAAACACTGACGAAAAATGAAACGATTTTACCCAAAACGCTCTTTAACATGGAATTTACAAAAGAATGATTAATATAAAGTCATAAGTGAACCATATATGATATAATAACAATGAATATGATTCTAGAATAAGCCAATAACATTATTTAAATCATTATACATGAGGTTCGGACACTTACGAAGCAAATCAGACCTAAGGTAAGGGAAAATATCACAATCTCATTTTTATCTGAGATTGTTTATACTTTGGTATTTACTGGGGTGTATTTTATCATCCACTTCCATGTCTCCTCAATATGTAATATTATTTCCATCCACCTAAAATTTTTTAATTCCAATTTTACCCTTTGGTGAGTTTTTATTAAAAGATATGAACAGAATCTTTTGTCGTTTTTCATAGGAGGTACTTTTTGACTTTTCTGACAAAAGTACAAGAAGAATGTTTTTTTAACTTATACGGCATGAATGAATTTTTAGAAAATTATTTCCAATAATCTTCCTTTAATAGTTTACATGTTTATTTTTAATCAACTTCTTTTTGTTTAAAATTGTATGACATGTTAAGAAAGGAAAATGTTTTTGATGTAGAAAGGATATCTTCTTCAAGAATGGAGTTCAAGTGTTTTATCAAAATTATTTTCCATCTAAGATAATAAAGGGTACTGTTTCTATCAATATTATTACATTTATTTGATTATGTTATTATGGAATTATTTTTATGAATTCATTTATCTTATATGAATTTTTTTATGATGTCACGATGTTTAAGAATTCCATTTTTATTACATGGGTTGTGCAAGGATGTATGGTTTATGATTTTTGTGGCACACATAAGAATGGTATCATTATGAGATGGGTGGGACCTATATCTACCTCCAATTCTATTGGGTAAATATTTTATATCTCATGAGATAGACATGGCTGGAACGGCAGGTTAAACTGGTTCAGTGAAACATGACTGAAACGAGGAGTGAACTCGGTTCAGAAGTGGACTTCGTCCACTAAGATAGTCTTGAAAATGAGTCATGACTAAAAAGAAATTATTCTCAATGATTATGTGTGTATTCCACAAGGTTTCATGTTTTACGTTATGATTATTGGGATTAAATTTCACTACTATGATTTATCCCATGTTATGATATTATGATCACTTTTGCAGGTTAAGATTTCCAAAAATGTTATGTTCTTATGAATATGATGTTATTGATATTTATTTTTTTTACCCTTACTGAGAATTTGAGCTCACCCTTTTATGTTTTCTTTTCTCCAGGATATAAAGAAAGGTTTTAGGTATAAAAAAGGAAGATCCTTATGGGAGATGTTGATGATCTTTCACCATGATTAGAAAATTATATTCCGAGTTTCCAAAGACACTAAACTATTACGGTCCTTGTGTGTGTGTTTTTGTTATGTACTATGTATTCCAAAAAAGTAATGTAATGACAATGTACGTTAAGCCTAGGGTCTCTACAGTTGGTTTCAGAGGAATGGTTTAGTCAACCTTTGGAAACTAGGATGTGAGAACTTTAGTGAGATCCCTAGAGATATTTCAAAGGTATGTCTAGGGATGTCCCTAAGGATAAGTATACGTATAGGATATAGTCCTAGAACTATGGTAACGATATTAGATTAAACCAAATATGTTATATATTGAAGTTACTCCCCCTTTATTATGATTTTTACCTCTCACACTATTCTTTTTGGGTTTTAGATGATGGATGGAACTCGAAGGAACCGTGTTGATCAATGTAATGGACAATGCAATGATTGTCCTCCTGAACAAACAAATGTTATGGGAGATGGAGTGGAAAATATTATTGCTATACTTACAAAAGCTATGAATCATTCTGGACTTCCAAATGAACAGAGAAGGGAACAATATTCTATTGAGTCCTTCATGAGGCAATGTCCACGTTCTTTCAGTGGGTCTTCTAATCCACATGTTGCTGAACAATGGATCAGTACTACTGAAAAGATATTTTCAGTTCTTCAATGTTCTAACCATGATAAATTCATCTTAGTAGTGTATCCTTTGGATGGTGATGCTGATCAATGGTGGAATCTTATCAAGAATAAGAGGCCAAGAGATGAAATTGAGTCAATGGAATGGGACGAGTTCAAGAACTTATTTTTCAATAAGTACTTCTCTCATATTCTTCGAAAAAAGATGGATAAGGAGTTTCTTGAACTAAAGCAAAAGGATGATGAATCTGTTGGTATATACAAAGCGAATTTTACTAGGCTTGCAAGGTATGCATCTGGATTTATCATCCAACCTGAAAGTAAAGTTGATCGATTCTTCAGTGGCTTAAAACCAAATCTTCGAAGGGAGTTAGCTATAAGAGACTTCAGTAGATATGATGAAATTGTGCATTGTGCTATCAAGGTAGAAATGGAAGTTGGTGTTACTTATCCATCTCATAGTTTTGACAAGAAATGAAAGGTGGAGTTCAAGGAGAAATTTCATAATAATGGTGAAAAGAAGATGAATGTTTCCTTATGCTCAAAGTTTGGAAAGAAGCATGGTGGAGATTGTCTTAAAGGGATTAGAAAATGTTTTAAGTGTGGAAAAGAAGGCCAACGAGCAGCTAAGTGTCGAAGTAATGGAAAAAGGGTATCTAATGACGTGAATAAAGAAAATACTGCAGAGAACGCACCACCAACACTTCAATGCTTCAAGTGCAAGGAAATGGGGAATTATGCTAATAAATGCCCTAATCCAAGTGTTAGTGATGATCGACATGAGAAACCACTTAAGGAAAAGGACAAAAGGAAGTCACATGCGATCACTATTGGTGATGTTGAATATGAAAACGATGTGGTGGAATGATTAAGTGTTTATGTAATGGGATTCCAAAATAATGTCGTATATAGTATCGTGGAATATTGGAATATTAATGTATTGGTCTATTGTGGTTTTCAATTTTACTGGTAACCATATAATGTGATTGAGATATTTTTGGAAAAAATAGATTATATGCGCATAATGAAAGGAAAACAAGAAAATGAAATGTTTGACCATATTCATGAGCTCATGACTGAAATAAGGAGAAGGTTATATCATGGTTTGAGTATATAGAATTTTTGGATTTTGGTATGTGGAAAGAGTTAACTTTTGACTGCATTCATGTTTTCACTATGGTTCAATTAATGGGTATTCATTCTTCAAAAGAATTCATTATTAAGGTATTCATATGTTTGTAATTTGACCAAGAAGATATATCTTATGATATATGGGGGATAAATGATGGCATTCACGTGATTGTTATGTGACATTTCAAGTAATCATTTTCTTTATACTATGACCTTGGACCGAAGAATTTTAGATAAGCCAAAAGATTGTAATGTATTATGTTGGACATAAGTTAGGATATAACTTTTTTGATATTATTTATTGGATGTTATAATAAAATAGCTTTAGAAAAGGGAAAACCTTCCGGGCGGGTGACATCCCATCGCATCGGACAAGGCTGTGGGAATCGAACCCACAACCGAAGTGCGACTGGGCTTTATCGCCTACCACTGGCCTACAACAAGTCCCTGGTTAGTAGAAACTAGTTTTACTTTATTACGCAGTATGATATATGAAGTATAAGTTCATTTTTGGAATCATATACGATTAAACTCACCATAGATGGACTTATTTATATTTGATAACTTTTGCTAACCTTTTGATTGAAACAGATGGAATGACCCATCATTCTATCACATGATCTATTAACACATCATGAATACCAAATTCAAATTCATTTCATTAAGAGATGAAGTGGAAATTGTTCAAAGCATGAAAAACAGTGAAATTGTACCAAAATCATGTAAGTATTTCTTTTAATTCACCAACTTTAGGGAAATGATCTTGAAAACCAAAAATGTTGTCCTAGTGCCCTTATATCTGATGAATCAGATGGTACCATAGATCATCACAAATCTATGTCTTTGTGATTGTTGTCTATTTCATAGACATTTTCTATACCACTCTCCATCAGAACTTGATGGTTAGATTTTTCTTCCATATCTATATTTACACCTATGTTCTCCTACGTGGAAACCCAGTGATGAGTTAAGTTGGGTAACTGTTACATTTCATAATTTATTTTTTAAATCCAAGTTTGGGTATTCCTTTTTACGATGTGGGTTTCTATTAAACAAGCTTTCGAGTAGTAAACCATTTATAACCCCGATGAATTTCGAGGGAAAAATTATTTTTAAGGGGGGTAGAATGTAACACACTGAGATTTTATGAAAAATATTTTTTTCAATTTCATTAATGTCATGTGTTGTACGCTACACCAAAATAAGCTTGCACAACATGCATCCTTGACTTTCCTTGCATTACACGCAAGCGCAACCTTCCGTGATAGCGTGTGTTGTACGCAATTTCGAGTTTTGCTAAACAATGATATGCTATTAAAATATTATTAAAACTAGCCGTTATAAATAGTAATAACCACTTTTTGAAATTTTGTAAATTTTATTTTTAAAAATGGACTTCATTTTTGGATTTGGAATATCGAAATTAGCTTAGGGTGAAATTTTGGTACTTTTCGAATAACTTTCATTTTCTGATGAATAGTGAAGATTAATAAAATTTAATTAAAAACAACAATTTAATTGAAATAATTAATAGTGATAAATTATTAATTTGAGTGGTTTTAATGTATATTTAGAATATATTTTTACAATTTAATACAATTTTGGTCATTGGATGTAATTTCACATTTAAACCAGACGTAAACAAATGTCAATCTTTTGATAGTTATTATCTCTTAAGAACACGCTATTTGTTTTGACGATGGAAATTAATTTTTAAATTAATTAATGCAACTGATATGATTTTACTTTGGTAAAATAGACATCATTTTTGAATTCATAATATCAAATATATCTTAGGCATAATTTTTGGTATTTTTCTGGAAACTTTCATTTTTTGATGAATAGTAAAACCACTAAGTGGTAGTTAAAAAAATGAAATTTTCATAATACTTAATTTTTCCACTTCTGTGAGTGGAATTTCAAAAATCCGAGAGACACGGTTGATGTCAGTAAGTAAAATTTGGTTCAATGAGATGAAAATAAATTTTGTTGAATAGTAACTTTTTACTTTTTTTTACCACGGTTAAAAGTAAATAGGGTAATTAAGGGTAAAATGATATTATTATTACCCTAAAAATATCCTAATTCTATTGGATAAGTGTAATTCTACCAAAAACAACCTTAGGAATAAAATATTACCATTTATGCCCACATGGATTAGATTAGGACATTTATTATTATTTAATTCAAAGAAGAGTTAAAAGAGTTAAAATCAACGTTTATTTACTACTACATTTTTAATATAGGGTTATACATAAGATAAATTCAATTGTAAATCTTCATTAGAAATATAATAATATTTCCTACATATTGATATTTTATTTATAATTTTTAGACATTAAATAAATTAATTTATTAATTACCCAATGATGATGCAGTAATTACAATAATAGTGAAAAATTAGAATAATTGATATTATAAATACCCAAATAAAAATAATTTGAGACTTTTTATGAGTTCCACTAATTTTATAGGTTAATATGACATGTTAGTATTGATGTAATTAACTTTTTTCAAACTAATCATTTTGTTATGATTTTCACAAAAATCAATTACTAAATAGTGTCAAAATTGACATAAAATAGTTTTTAAAACAAATATTATATTAGTAATTGTTATTTTATTCCTAAAAATCTAAGGTTCTTCCAAATGACTTAGATAAGGTTATATATATTAATAATAAACAACTTGGTATTCTTTTGGCTGATTATAGTATGTTTATTTACCTTATAGTATTAGAACACAAGAAGACACGGTAAAAGTAATATTATTTTACATAATGTTAAATCTAAATGATAAGGTTACAATAGGAAACTAAACTTTTCTAAATTCTATTGGATTAGAGGCTTTTTACCCATCCCCACCTTAGCTTTGAAATAAATCAATTTTAATCTATTTAAAACCGAATTTGTCTTTATAATAAAATAATATTTTTAGTTTTTTCAAAGGAGCCCCTCTCCTCCCTTATAAATGGGAACCTCCTCCCTCTCTTCCTCACACCACTATGAGCCTTCATGCTCGGCCAACCCCTGCCCAATTCCATTATCCACTTCCATAGAAACATCCTAGAGGTTTCGGTCTTGCCCTAAGACAAATTTTAGTGCCCTAAAAGGAGATCTAAAAGACGTGCTTCAAAGAAGAGGTAATGTCTATTACCGATTTTTTCAACTTTATTTCTTCTTCCACTTCTTCTTCATAGGTTGTTTCATTTTGGTGTAATAACATCAGTATCACTCATATACTTATATGTTATTATAATTATGAAAAAACCCTATTTCACCATCTATCCATCCTACAGAAAACGAAATCACCGTGCGTGCGTACGTACGAAATACCGTCTCCACGTCGTGGTGTAATATATTTTCCACCACCACCTTACTTGGATGGGTATAATAGTGTACATAGTTACTATATATTATTATTGTAATGTTATATTGATTATGATATAGTATACATACACTACAATACAATTCCATGATCATGAGAACAATATCATCGCTCGTGCGTACGTACGGACTACCGTCTCCATGACACGATGAGATACATTCTCCATGTTAACCATTCATGAATGATTATAAAGTATATATAATAACTAATCATGAAATATATGACATAATAATGATACTATATTTATGTTTATATATATGTATTTCATCTACTTAATTCCATTCAACTCAATAAGGAAACAAAAACAGTGTTCATGCGTAAGTATGGCCTACCGTCTCCATG
The DNA here is from genome assembly GCA_963277665.1 of Viscum album. Classification (NCBI taxonomy): domain Eukaryota; kingdom Viridiplantae; phylum Streptophyta; class Magnoliopsida; order Santalales; family Viscaceae; genus Viscum; species Viscum album. Next base: position 16,857,941 of record OY728159.1, on the reverse strand, counting down.
AACAGTGTATTTTGTTAAATTTACTAATATATTATATATATGTATATTCTGAATATATATTATATATAAATCATGTTTTATATTCTGTAATTAAGTAATCATGATCTAACTAATCATATGAATAATTACAAGTCAAAACACGGACGAAAAATGAAACGATTTTACCCAAAACGCTCTTTAACATGGAATTTTCAAAAGAACGGGTAATATAAAGTCATAAGTGAACCATATATGATATAATAACAATTAATATGATTCTGGAATAAGTCAATAACATTATTTAAATCATTATACAGGAGGTTCGGACACTTACGACGCAAATCAGACCTAAGGTAAGGGAAAATATCACAATCTCATTTTTATCCGAGATTGTTTATACTTTGGTATTTACTGGGATGTATTTTATCATCCACATCCATGTTTACTCAATATGTAATATTATTTCCATCCAACAAAAATTGTTTAAATCCAATTTTACCCTTCGGTGAGTTTTTAGTAAAATATATGAAAGCAATCTTTTTTCGTTTTTCGTACGAGGTACTTTTTGACTTTTCCGAAAAAAGTACGAGAATAATGTTTTTTTAACTTATACGGCATGAATAGATTTTTAAATATTATTTACAAGAAGCTTCCTTTAAAAGTTTTCAAGTTTATTTGTAATCAACTTCTTTTAGTTTAAAATTTAATGACATGTTAATAAAGGAAATTGTTTTTGAAGTAGATAGGATATTTTCCTCAAGAATGGAGTTCAAGTGTTTTATCAAAATTATTTTCCATCTAAGATAATAAACAATTCTGTTTCTATCCATATTATTACATTGATTTGATTATGTTATGATGGAATTATTTATATGAATTCATTTATCTTATATGAATTGTTTTATGATGTCACGATGTTTAAGAATTCCATTTTTATTACATGGGTTATGCAATGATGTATGGTTTATGATTTTTGTGGCACACATAAGAATGGTATCATTTTGAGATGGGTGGGACCAATATCTCCCTCCAATTCATTGATTAAATATTTTATATCTCATGATATAGACATGGGTGGAATGGCAGGTTAAACCGGTTCAGTGAAATAGGACTGAAACGAGGAGTGAACTCGGTTCTGAAGTGGACTTTGTCCACTAAGATAGTCTTGTCAATGAGTATTGACTAACAAGAAATGATTCTCAATGATTATGTGTCTATGCCACAAATTTTCAGGTTTAATTTTATGATTATTGGGATTACATTTCACTAGAATGATTTATCCCATGTTATGATATTATGATCTCTTTTGCAGGTTACGATTTCCAAAATTTTATGTTCTTATGAATATGATGTGATTGATATTTCTTTTGTTTACCCTTACTGAGCATTTGAGCACACCATTTTATGTTTTCTTTTCCCCCGGATATAAAGAAAGCTTTTAGGTATAAAAAAAGGAATATCTTTATGGGAGATGTTGACGATCTTTCACCATGATTAGAAGATTACATTCCGAGTTTCCAAAGACACTAAAATATTACGGTCCTTGTGTGTGTGTTTTTGTTATGTACTAAGTATTCCGAAAAAGTAATGTAATGTCAATGTACGTTAAGCTTAGAGTCTCTACAGTTGGTATCAGAGGAATGGTTTAGTCAACCTTTGGAAACTAGGATGAGAGAACTTTAGTGAGATCCCTAGAGATATTTCTAAGGTATATCTAGGGATGTCCCTAAGGATAATTATATGTATAGGATATAGTCCTAGAACTATGGTAACGATATTAGCTTAAACCAAATATGTTAGATATTGAATTTACTCCCACTTTATTATGATTTTTACCTCTCACACTATTCTTTTTCGGTTTTAGATGATGGCTGGAACCCGAAGGAACCATGTTGATCAATGTAATGGACAATACAATGATTGTCCTCCTGAACAAACAAATGTTATGGGAGATGGAGTGCAAAATCTTATTGCAATACTTACAGAAGCAATGAATCATTCTAGACATCCAAATGATCATAGAAGGGAACAATATTCTATTTAGTACTTCATGAGGCAACGTCCACCTCCTTTCTGTGGGTCTTCTGATCAACTTATTGTTGAACAATGGATCAGTACTACTGAAAAGTTATTTTCAGTTCATCAATGTTTTGAACATGATAAAGTCATCTTGGCAGTGTATCGTTTGGAAGGTGATGTTGATCAACGGTGGAATCTTATCTAGAATATGAGGCCAATAGATGAAATTGAGTCCATGGAATGGGACGAGTTAAAGAACTTATTTTTCAATAAGTACTTCCCCCGTATTCTTCGAACAAAGATGGAGAAGAAGTTTCTTGAACTAAAGCAAAAGGATGATGAATCTGTTGGTATATACGAATCGAATTTTACAAGGCTTTCAAGGTATGCATCTGGATTTATCATCCAACCTAAAAGTAAAGTTGATAGATTCTTCAGTGGCTTAAAACCAAATCTTCAAAGGGAATTAGCTATATGAGACTTCAGTAGCTACGAAGAAATTGTGTGTTGTGCTATCAAGGTAGAAATGGAAGTTTGTGTTACTTATCCATCTCATAGTTTTGACAAGAAACGAAAGATGGAGTTCATGGATAAATCTCATAATAATGGTGAAAAGAATATGAATGTTTCCTTATGCACAAAGTGTGGAAAGAAGCGTGGTGGAGATTGTATTAAAGGGACTAGAAAATGTTTTAAGTGTGGAAAAGAAGGTCATCGAGCAGTTGAGTGTTGAAGTAATGGAAAAAGGGTTTCTAATGATGTGAATAAAGAAAAGACTGCAGAGAACGCACCACCAACACTTCAATGCTTCATGTGCAAGGAAATGGGGCATTATGCTAATAAATTTCCTAATCCAAGGGTTAGTGATGATCGACATGAGCAACCACTTAAGGAAAATGACAAAGGGAAGTCACATGCGATCACTATTGGCGATGTTGAATATGACAACGATGTGGTGGAATGATTAAGTGTTTATGTAATGGGATTCCAAAATAATGTTGTATATAGTATCTTGGTATATTGGAATATTTATGTATTGGTTTATTGTGGTTTTCAATGGTACCGGTAACCATATAATTTGATTGAGATATTTTTGGAAAAAAAGATTATATGCACATAATGAAAGGAAAACGAGAAAATGAAATGTTTGACCGTATTCATGTGCTCATGACTGATATAAGGAGAAGGTTATATCATGGTTTGAGTATATAGAATTTTTCAATTTTGGTATGTGGAAAGAGTTAACTTTTCACTGCATTCATGTTTTTACTATGGTTAAATTAATGGGTATTCATTATTCAAGAGAATACATGATTAAGGTATTCACATGTTTGTAATTTAACCAACAACATGTATCTTATGATATATGGGGGATAAATGATGGCATTCACGTGATTGTTATGTGACATTTCAAGTAATCATTTTCTTTATACTATGAGCTTGGACCGAAGTATTTTAGATAAGCCAAATGATTGAAATGGATTATTTTGGACATAAGTTTGGATATAACTTTTTTCGATATTATTGATGGGATGTTATAGTAATATAGCTTTAGAAAAAGGACAACCTGCAGGACGGGCGACAACCCATCGCATCGGACAAGGCTGTGGGAATCGAACCCACAACTAAAGAGCAACTGACATTTATCGCCTACCAATGCCCTACAGGAAGTCCCTGGTTGGTAGAAACTAGTTTTATTTTATTACGCGGTATGATATATGAAGTATAAGTTCATTTTTGGAATCGTATACAATTAACCTCACTATAGATGGACTTATGTATATTTGATAACTTTTGCTATCCTTTTTTTTGAAACAGATGGAATGACCCATCATTCTATCACATGATCTATTAACACTTCATGAATAACAAATTCAAATTCATTTCTTTAAGAGATGAAGTGGAAATTGTTCAAAGCACGACCAACAGTGAAATTGTACCAAAATCATGTAAGTATTTTTTTTAATTCACCATCTTTAAGGAAATGATCTTGAAAACCAAAAATGTTGTCCTAGTGACCTTATATCTTATGAATCAGATGGAACCTTAGATCATCAAAAATCTATGCTTTGTGATTGTTGGCTATTTCATAGACATGTTCTCTACCACTCTCCATCAGAACATGATGGTTAGATTTTTCTTCCATATCCATATTTTCACCTATGTTCTCCTACGTGGAAACCCAGTGATGAGTTAATTTGGGTAACCGTTACATTTCATACATTAGTTTTTAAAGTCAAGTTTGGGAATTCCTTTTTACAATGTGGGTTTCTATTAAACAAACATTCGAGTAGTAAACCATTTATAACCCCGATGAATTTCGATGGAAAAATTCATTTTAAGGGGGGTAGAATGTAACACCATGAGATTTTATGAAAAATATTCTTTTTAATTTCATTAATGTCTTGTGTTGTACGATACACCAAAAGAATCTTGCACAACATGCATTCTTGACTTGCCTTGCATTACACGCAAGCGCGACCTTCCGCAATAGCGTGTGTTGTACGCAATACCGAGTTTCGCTAAACAATGATATGCTATTAAAATATTATTAAAACTAGCTGTTATGAATAGTAATAACCACTTTTTGAAATATTGTAAATTCTATTTTTCAAAATGAACTTCATTTTTGGATTCAGAATTTCGAAATTAGCTTAGGGTGAAATTTTTGTACTTTTCGGATAACATTCATTTTCTGATGAATAGTGAAAATTACTAAATTTTAATTAAAAAGAACCTTTTTAATGAAAATAATTAACAGTGATAAATTATTAATTTGAGTGGTTTTAAAGTATATTTAGAATATATTTTTACAATTTAATACAATGTTGGTCATTGGATATAATTTCACATTTAAACCAGACATAAACAAATGTCAATCTTTTGATAGTTATTATCTCTTAAGAACATGCTATTTGTTTTGACGACGGGAATTAATTTTTAAATTAATTAATGAAACTGATATGTTTTTAATTTGGTAAAATAGACATCATTTTTGAACTCATAATATCAAATACAGCATAGGCCTAATTTTTGGTATTTTTCTCGAAACTTTCATTTTTTGATGAATAGTGAAACCACTAAGTGGTAGTTAATAAAATGAATTTTTCATAAAACTTAATTTTACAGCTTCTGTGAGTGAAATTTACAAAATCCGAGAGACACGGTTGATGTCAGTAAGTAAAATGTAGTTCAATGAGATTAAAATAATTTTTGGTGAATAGTAATTATTTACTTTTTTTTACCACGGTTAAAAGTAAATAGGGTAATTAAGGGTAAAAATGATATTATTATTACCCTAACACATTTCCTAATTCTATTAGATTAGTGTAATTCGACAAAAAACAACCTTAGGAAGTAAATATGACCATTTAGGCCCACTTGGATTAGATTAGGACATTTATTATTATTTAATTCAAAGAAGAGTTAAAAGAGTTATAATCAAAGTTTATTTACTACAACATTTTTAATATAGGGTTATACATAAGATAAATTCTATTGTAAATATTCATTAGAAAGCTAATAAGATTTAATAGATAATTATATTTTATTTATAATTTTTATACATTAAATAAATTAATTTATTTATGACACAATGATGATGCAATAATTACCATAATAGTGACAAATTAGAATAATTGATATTATAAATACCCAAATAAATATAATTTGAGACTTTTTATGAATTCAACTAATATTCTAGGTTAATATGACATGTTAGTATTAATTTTATTAACTTTTTTCGAACTAATAATTCTGTTATGATTTTCACAAAAATCAATTACTAAATTGTTTCAAACATGACATAAAATAGTTTTTAAAACAAATATAATATTAGTAATTTTTATTTTATTCCTAAAAAACTAATATTCGGCCAAATGACTTAGATAAGGTTATATATATTAATACTAAACAACTTGGGGTTCGATTGGATGCTTATAGTAAGTTTATTAACCTTATATTATAAGAACACAAGAAGACACGCTAAAAGTAAAATTATTTTACTTAATGTTAAATCTAAATGATAAGGTTAAAATAGGAACCTAAAATTTCCTAAATTCTATTGTAAGAGAGGATGTCGAACCATCCCCACCTTAGCTTAGAAATAAATCAATTTGGAGATATTTAAAACAGAATTTTGCTTTATATTAAAATAATATATTTAGTTTTTCCAAAAGAGCCCCTCTCCTCCCTTATAAAAGGGCACCTCCTCCCTCTCTTCCTCACACCAATTTGAGCCATCAAACTCGGCCAACCCATGACAAATTCCACTTTCCACTTCCATAGAAACATCCTAGAGGTTCTGGTCTTCCTCAAAGACCAATTTTAGTTCCCTAAAAGGGGATCTCAAAGAGGCGCATCAAAGAAGGGGTAATGTCTGTTACCGATTCTTTCAACTTTATTTCTTCTTCCACTTCTTCTTATTAGGTTGTTTCATTATGAAGTAATAACATAAATATCACTCATATACTGATATATTATTATAAGTATGAAACAACCCTATTTCACCATCTATCCATCCTACGGAAAACGAAATCATCGCGCATGCGTACGTATGGAATATCGTATCCACGTCGTGGTGTAATCTATATTCCACCACCACCTTACTTGGATGGGTATAATGGTTTAAATAATAACTATATATTATTATTTTAAAGTGTTATTGATTTTGATATAGTACACATACACTCCAATACAATTCCACGATCATGATAACGATAGCATCGCTCATGCGTACGTACGGACTACCGTCTCCACGGCGCGATGAGATACATTCTCCATGTTAACCAGTCATGAATGATTATAAAGTATATATAATAAGTAATCATGAAATATATGACATAATAATGATACTGGATTTATGTGTATATATATGTATGTCATCTACTTAATTCCATTCAACTCAATAAGGAAACGAAAGCAGCGTTCTTGCGTACGTATGGCCTACCATCTCCATGAACAGTGTATTTCTTTCAATTTACTAATCTATTATATATATGTATATTCTGAATATATATTATATATAAATCATGTTTTATATTCTGGAATTAAGTAATCATGATCTAAGTAATCATATGAATAATTACAAGTCAAAACACGGACGAAAAATGAAACGATTTTACCCAAAACGCTCTTTAACATGGAATTTACAAAGGAACGGGTAATATAAAGTCATAAGTGAACCATATATGATATAATAACAATGAATATTATTCTTGAATAAGTAAATAACATTATTCAAATCATTATACAGGAGTTTCAGACACTTACGAAGCAAATCTTACCTAAGGTAAGGGAAAATATCACAATCTCATTTTTATCCGAGATTGTTTATACTTTGGTATTTACTGGGGTGTATTTAATCATCCACATCCATGTTTCCTCAATATGTAATATTATTTCCATCCACATAAAATTTTTGAAATCCAATTTTATCCTTCGGTGAGTTTTTAGTAAAAGATATGAAAGGAATCTTTTGTCGTTTTTTGTACGAGGTACTTTTTTACTTTTCCGACAAAAGTACGAGAAGAATGTTTTTTTAAATTATACGGAATGAATTGATTTTTAAAACATTATTTCCAAGAATCTTACTTTAAAAGTTTTCATGTTTATTTTTAATCAACTTCTTTTAGTTTATAATTGTATGACATGTTAAGAAAGGAAAATGTTTTTGAATTAGAAATGATATTTTCCTCAAGAATGGAGTTCAAGTGTTTTACCAAAATTATTTTCCATCTAAGATAATAAAGGGTTCTATTTATATCCCTATTATTACATTGATTTTATTATGTTATGATGGAATTATTTTTAGGAATTCATTTATCTTATATGAATTGTTTTATGATGTCATGATGTTTATGAATTCCATTTTAATTACATGGGTTTTGCAATGATGTATGGTTTATGATTTTTGTGGCACACATAATAATGGAATCATTATGAGATGGGTGGGACCTATATCTCCTTCAAATGCATTGGGTAAAGATTTTATATCTCATGAAATAGATATGGCTGGAACGGCAGGTTAAACCGGTTTAGTGAAACAGGACCGAAACGAGGAGTGAACTCGGTTCAGAAGTGGATTTTGTCCACTAAGATAGTCTTGGGAATGAGTTTTGACTAAAAATAAATGATTCTCAATGATTATGTGTGTATTCCACAAAGTTTCATGTTTTATGTTATGATTATTGGGATTACATTTCACTACTATTATTTATCCCATGTTATGATATTATGACCTCTTTTGTAGGTTAAGATTTCCAAAATGTTATGTTCTCATGAATATGATGTGATTGATATATCTTTTTTTACCCTTAATGAGCATTTGAGATCACCCTTTTATGTTTTCTTTTCCACAGGATATAAAAAAAGTTTTTAGGTATAAAAAAAAGGAAGATCTTTATGGGAGATGTTGAAGATCTTTCACCATGATTAGAAGATTATATACCGAGTTTCCAAAGACACTAAAATATTACGGTCCTTGTGTGTTTTTTTTGTTATGTACTAAGTATTCTGAAAAAGTAATGTAATGTCAATGTACGTTAAGCTTAGGGTCTCTACAATAAACATATATAGGGAAAGGGATATCCAACCATGTGTTGAGCCGATATGATTGGAAAAAGTTGTGGGATAGTAACTTCTACTTAAAATTCCTCTAGGGTGAAAGAGAGATTCCCTAGGACCCCATTTCATGAATGTGATATAAAATTTAAATAGTAAATTAAATGTTGATATGTGATATGGTTTTGAAAGTAGCATAGACTAAAGCTCATATTGATGGTTTGGCTGTTATTATGAACCCAGGTGATTTATCTAGTTAATTAATGAATGATGAAATGTGATAACTATTTACTCTATTATATATTATTCTATATAAAACTACATACACTTTAATAGGTTGGGTACTGCTTTAGACACCATTGGTGGTGGCTACTAAGTTAAACCACACTATACTCAGTTTTTTGGATTAGTACTATAATAAAACCGATGTTTAAATGATAAAATTTGGGTAAGATCCAAATGTTAAATGGATGAGTTGAGATGTATAATGGATGAGGGAATATGACATAGTGTCGAGATCCTCTTGTGATTTTTTAATGTTTCTTTATTTTTTATTTTCCATAATGAAAATTGAACCATATATGACATGACATGCAAACTATTTTTTTTGGATATTGAATTCATGTTTTGGTCATCATGTGATTATAATATTATTATGGTTATTTGTTATATCATTTGGTTATTGTCTATTTATTTTGATGGTTGTACATATTTGAAAAAGAAGGTATAGCCTCCCCGTGTTATATATTAGACTAATTATACTAGTTAGCAGGCTCACGTGTATGGGGAGGTGAGCCTGAGGCTATGTGGAGAACCAGTTTAGGGCATTAACATGTGGCACCCTGTTCGGGACATTACAAAGAGGCATCAAAGGTGTGTTTTGTTTTATTTTATTTATTTTTTATCAATATTTCAGAATGGTTGACATTTATTAGGATGATTCATGTCTTGGACAAGAGCTCCATAATGGTTGTTTCTAACCCAAGAACATGGGAAAAATCCAAGTACCTTGGGTGGGATTAGATGCTTATTGTTCCCATTGTATATTATTTAACCTCATGCGATTCATTGGTTTTGTGATGTTATTGTATTATGTTATTTTATTTGTGGATTAGTATAGGATGGATGATGAGTATACATGCATTATTCTTGTAACTCAGGAATTATTATGGCATCCATAATTTTTTGGAACGCAAGAAAAAAAGGTTTTGGGTGAGTTGTTTAAATGAAAATTATTTTATTTACTTGTGTAATTTAAATGAATATTGTTTCTAATATGAAATTAATAATTGTTCAATGATGAGTAATATGGTAAATGAAATTGATAAATGGGGTTTTCAAGAGAACATTGAATTGTGAAAATGATTTACCCTATCTAATCCATGACCCATGAGAGGGATGGATTTTGGTACTAATAGCTCCTCATTTTCAACCATGTGGAAGAAAAAATGGGATGAATTTTTATTGATTTATAATGATCCATCTTCTAAAATTGTAATTTTGATATGTTATGTGTTCTAATACATATTTTTTGGAATTGTAGAGATATGAATCTAGGAAGACCATTTTGATAAGATGCAATGACAAAATTAATGGAAATATTCCTACATTACCAAAACTAGAGGCATTGATAGTTATAGGTAATGAATCTAGAGAAAAAGATCGATGATATATTTTCTCATTTTATGTACTTTATAGAATGAGTCGCAGGCCGGGTTGTGGAATGTTTGTGTGACATGACTAGGGGATTTCCATTTTATCACCATCATATTTTTACTAGAGTGGGGGTACCAAAGGAAAAGAAATATGGATTGAGTAAATCAATAAAATCCATGACCACCAAGAGAATCATTCATGAAATTGGGAAAAAAGGATTCTTATATGTTATGTGATCAAAAAAGATTTATCACAACATATAGAGTCAAGATGTTGAGTTAGAGAACATGATGTAGATGGACTATCAGTATAAGTTATTGAAATAATTTTACCTAGAGACCCTCACTTAGGAGAGGGAAGAAGAGTTCATGAGGTTGATCCAAGATATGATTTATATGTTGGACTATATGTGATGATTTATTGATTTGTATTGTCACGACCCGACCTCGGGGCCCGTTCCGTGACTACCAGAAGCCCGCCATCCGTAGGCCAGGGGCTGGCGACTAGCACCAAGGCGTAAAATCCCGGTAAACAGGGAAGGCATTGCCTTTATAAGTAACAACCACCACAGAGTCAGTAAGCGGAAAGTAACTACAAGTGCATAAAAGTAAAGGGGGCCGGAATACAAGCCCAACTGAAAGTACAACTGAAAAAGTAATGAACAGCAACTGAAGAGAAGACGGCGGCCTCGTGTCGTCCACTGGCAATCCCACCTGAAGGGTGGGTACAGATAGCCTCCAGGCTCCTCGGGTCCCACGTCCGCTCCGAGCACGTCCCGCCCAGTGGTCCACCTCCAGGTACCGTCCTGCTCCACGCCCCAATCGTGATCAGCGCTGCCCGTCGTCTGCATCCAACACAACAAGGTGCGGGCATAGCCCGTGCAGGGGTGAGTATAAGCTACTCAGTAAGGACCCCGAGACCCCCGAAGGTCTCCCGAAATCCACAAAGGATATAGCACAAAAAGGAAGGTGCAATCACGAAGTAACATCTGACTCGACTTAGGTATATGCCCATACATATACCTAAGTCCCCACTTCTAGCTCTGCTCACGAGCTCAAGAACAACTCAATCCACATAGGAAAGCAAGACTCAAATCCACAAAGGAGAGTAAACAGTAAATCCACATAGGATTGTTCAACACAATCCACAAAGGATAGTAACATAAGATTCAGCTCAACCAGGTATACTTTTTCAGATGACGTCAAAGATGATCACTGATCCATCTAAGTCGTCGGACCCACGAAGGATCGATAGGTACTAACCCCCGCAAAAGACCCACACAGGATCGGGCTCACACAGAACCTGTAGGCAGTGGCTCACACAGAACCGGTATTAAGGACCCACATACGATCGGGCTCACACAGAACCTGTAGCACTGATCCACGTAGGATCGCTGAGTGCAGTAGTCGACGCAGTCCACTGAGGATCTCTGCACAGTCGTCGCCGTAGTCCACGAAGGATCTCGGCTCTGCCGTCGTCGCAGTCCACTGAGGATCTCTGCTCTGCCGTCGTCGCAGTCCACGGAGGATCTCTGCTCTGTCGTCGAAGTCACAGCCAGCGCAAGGGTTCCCGCAGACAGCGAGCTCGTTTAGGAGGGTCCGCTCCACGAGCCGAGAGGCTGATACATCAACTGACACGTAGTCCGAAGTTGATGTATCCAAAACTTCCGTATCGACAACAGGATCTCAACACAACAGACGGCGCGTCAATCGGACGCCCGGTCTGAGAGATATTGGCATTTTCGTCCCAGGGGCCCGGTTGGTTTTTAGGGAAAAACCAACCCGACCGTACTCCGCCTGTGTCCAATCCTCGGGCGTAGTATGCCAAAAGTTCCATCTCACTTAGAGAAAACTACCACAGATGACGGTACGTCGATCGGACGTCCGTAGCTCAAGTTATGAGCGTTTCCGCTTCGAGGGCCCGTTTGGTTTTGTGTACGAACCAACCCGGCCGAACTCAAAGTCTTCCGAAACCTTGAGTATAATATACCGAAACGACCGTATCGATCCAAGGATCGCGTAGCCGCTGACGGTTCGTCAATCGGAGGTCTCAGGCCCAAGATATTGGCAAAAGACCGAAGAAGGCCCGAAAACGGGGGTTCTGGGCCTGGGGCGACCCGGCCCGAACCACCCCTGGGTCGGCCGAACCGGGTCGACCCAAACCGGGTTGGCCCGACCCGGCCCGACCTGGCTAGGTCGGGTCCGGTCCGGCCTGGGCGCGGCCCGGCCGACCGGACCGGCCGACTCGGCTTCGGCCGAGCGGCCGAAGAAACCGTCGCGGGTTTGACCCGCGGCTTGGATGAACGCGGCCCGCGCGGGCCGCGTGCTGGGTGGCCAGACCGCGGACGCGGTCCGGCGGTTCGCCGCCGCCACGGCTCGGCCGCGGCGGAGTTTCCGGCGGCGCGCCGGGCGCCGCCGCCGCCTTCCGCGGGCCGCCGGAGTTGTTCTGGTGGCCCGTTTTGCCTCCCGTCTGCGCCATTGCTCCTCCCGGGGGCCGATCTTCACTACGGGATCAACGGATCGCCCTTTCCGCATGGTTCGTCATCGTCCGCCAAATCCGCACAACAAAAGATCGGCGGAGGGTTGCCGGGTCTTGTTCGTTAGATCCGCACCCTCCGCGTTAGTCATAAACAACGGGAGGAAAAGAAAATAATCAACAACAATTTTAATTAAATTAAAATTGTTCAGAGATCAGGTTCTTTATTTTAAAAGAATAAACACGGGGAAATAAAATATTCCAACATCCCTTACCTTGTCGTCGTCGGACGTGAGGTCGTCGCGGAAGGAGGGGATCGTCGGGTCGTTGCGGAGGAGACGTTCGTCGCTCCGCGGGAAAAACGTCGCGCCGACGATCTCCGGATCAAGATCAAACGGATTTAATTAATTTAAATCCGTTGATATCGAATTATAAAAAGGGGAGAATTAGAAGATTCGATTCTCACCTTTAACCGCTGATCGAAGGTCCGCCGCGGAAGAAGAGGCGCCGTAGAAGAAGAAGGAGAAGGTCGCGGAAAAGTTTGTTGACGTCGCGGATCGTGCGTCGTCAAATTCCGGTTCCGGCGTTCTTCGCGTTCTTCGCGGGGAGGGTGGAGGTTTAGAGGATCTCGCACAACAGGAGGATCCTCCAAAATAGACAAGTTTGTCTATTTTATTATTTTTCCAACAAACGCAAAACGCGTAAGTAACGACCCATTAAATTCGTTGAATTAATTCAACGAATGAAACAGCCCATTTAATTCACGAAATAAACCACCCAATTAAATGGTCTGTTAAGAAATAAAGAAAACGCGTCGGTTGACTTTTCAGTTACTTTGACGGGTTTTCGCGGGTGCGTTACTTAGCGAAAGAAACGGCGGGGCTCGTGCGGGCCCTGCCTCACAAATATCCTACCAAGAGGGTAGGATATTTCCGGATAGCACCTTATCCGCTTTAACTCAGTTCAAGTGGCTTCCAAGTGACTTCCAAGCAGCTGAAGTGAAATAAAATAAAGTTGTCGCACAAATTTTATTTTATTTCTGTCTTAAAGCCCCAAAATTTAAAAACCACATCTGAGCAAACGCAACTCCGGAAGAGGCGTTTCTAAGCAAATACCAGCGCTGCGATTTCATCGGTGCCCTCAGAATTCGATTACGGGCACCGGTTCAAAAGATAGAAAAACCCGCTCGTCCGTTCACTGAACGTACCCGAGCCAAACTTCGGAAATTGATTCCGGGCACACCGGGCCTCGGAATCAGGTGCCGTCTGAAGCTGCGCTCTTGTAAAATTTCAAAGAAAATTAAGAAAAAAATTTCCTTGAAATTTGCGGGTCTTTACATTACTCCCACCTCAGGGATTTACGTCCCCATAAAGATACATCAAAAACTAGGGGAACAAATGGGGGTACTGAGCACGCATCTGAGCCTCCCGCTCCCAAGTGCTCTCCTGGAGGTTCCCGTGCTGCCATCTGATGCGCACAAGAGGAATCGACCGCCCACGTAGGACCCCCTCCTGTCGATCCTCGATCTCCACTGGGACCTCCGCAAAAGTCGCCCCATCGTCCACGTCCAGCTCCCCAAAGTCGATGATGTGCGTCGGGTCGTGCACGTATCTCCTCAGCTGAGACACGTGGAAGACGTCGTGCACCCGGTGCAACTGAGGTGGTAGAGCCAGGCGATAAGCCACCTCTCCTATCCTGCTGAGGACCTGGAAAGGCCCGATGAAGCGTGGAGACAACTTGCCGCCTCGGCCAAATCTCTGTAAACCACGTCGAGGTGAGACACGCAAAAAGACGTGGTCACCATCCTCGAACTCTAGTGGCCTCCGCCTCCTGTCGGCATACGACTTCTGCCGGCTCTGAGCTGTCCTCATCCTCTCCTGGATGATCTGGACCTTCTCTGTCGTGGCTCGGACCATCTCTGGTCCCACGAGTGCTGACTCCCCAGGGTCTGTCCAGCACAACGGTGATCTGCAGGGTCTGCCATACAACGCCTCATATGGTGTCATCCCGATGGTGGAGTGGTAGCTGTTGTTGTACGCGAACTCCACGAAGGGTAGGTGGTCCTCCCAGCTGCGACCAAAGTCGAGAACACATGAACGGAGCATGTCCTCGAGTGTCTGTATGGTCCTCTCCGTCTGACCATCCGTCTGAGGGTGGAAGGCTGTGCTCAGATGGAGCCGCGTCCCGAACGCCTCCTGCAACCCCTTCCAAAGCCGGGAAGTGAAACGAGCATCTCGATCGGAGATGATAGACGATGGCACACCGTGAAGCCGTACGATCTCCTGGACGTAAAGACGTCCCAAGCTCTCCACTGAGCCCTGCTCTCTGATGGGTAAGAAGTGTGCCGACTTGGTGAGTCGGTCGAAAATCACCCAAATGGAGTCGTGACCTCTGGAAGTGCGTGGAAGTCCAGTCACGAAGTCCATAGATATGTCGTCCCACTTCCACTCCGGGACCTCCAAGGGCTGTACCAAGCCTGCTGGTACCTGATGCTCTGCCTTCACCTGCTGGCAGGTGAGGCATCGTGAAACGAACTCTGCCACAGCTTTCTTCATGCCCGGCCACCAGTGCTGTCGTCTGAGATCCTGGTACATCTTCGCCACTCCGGGATGCACCGCCAAGGGAGAAGTGTGAAACTCTCTCAGCACCTCCTCTCGTAAAGCGACTGGTACGAAGGTAAGTCCTCTGAAAAGGATGTCGTGCTCTACTCCAAGGGAGAAACCATCAGGCGCCTGACCTGAGGATATCAGTGCACGCCGGGTCTCACAGTCAGCGTCCCCACGCTGAGCCTCTCTGACCCGCTGTAGAAGTGGAGGAGAGACTGTGAGAGACTGAAGAAAGGCTGCTCCTTCTCTATCCACGAAGGATATCTGTAAGGAGGCTAGCTGCTCTGTCGCCTCCTCAAGTAGCTGAATGCCCGTCCTCCTGCTGAGGGCATCGGCTACCACGTTCCCCTTCCCAGGAGTATAGACTATCTCAAAGTCATAGTCCTGGAGGAACTCAAGCCATCTCCGCTGTCTCAGGTTCCGGTCCTTCTGAGATAAGATATACCTGAGACTCTGGGGGTCAGAAAAGACTGTGAAGCGCTCGCCCATCAGATAGTGCCGCCAAGTCTTCAGAGCGAAGACCACTGCTGCTAACTCCAGGTCATGAGTGGCGTAGTTCTGCTCATGCGGCCTCAACTGACGTGATCCGTAGGCGATCACGGCCTGCTCCTGCATCAGGACGCACCCGAGTCCAGTACCTGATGCATCGCAGTAAACTACGTACCCAACTCTCTCCTCAGGCAACCTCAAGATAGGTGCGCTGGTCAATCTCTGTCTCAGCTCCTGGAAGCTCTGCTGAAATCTGTCTGACCACACAAAGGGTTTCCCCTTCTTCGTCAAGGATGAGAGTGGTGCCGCAACTCTGGAGAAGTCTGGCACAAATCTCCGATAGTATCCGGCTAGGCCCAAGAAGCTCCGCACCTCCGTCACGCTCCTGGGTGGCTCCCAAGCTAGCACTGCCTCGATCTTCGCGGGATCCACTGCAACTCCCACCTCAGAGATGACGTGCCCCAAGAAGTGGACCTCACGTAACCAGAACTGGCACTTTGAGAGCTTGCCATAAAGCTGGTGCTCTCGGAGCGTGTCTAGCACAACTCGCAGGTGGTAGGCATGCTCCTCCTCAGTCGTCGAGTATACCAAAATGCCGTCAATGAAGACCACGACAAATCGGTCGAGGTATGGCTGGAAGATCCTGTTCATGAGGCTCATGAACACTGCTGGAGCATTGGTTACGCCGAACGGAATAACCAAGAACTCATAATGGCCATACCGACACCTGAAGGCCGTCTTCTGCACGTCCTCGTCTCGAACTCTGAGCTGATGATAGCCTGACCGGAGGTCTATCTTCGAGAACCACCGCGCTCCCATGAGCTGATCGAAGAGGTCATCAATCCGTGGCAGCGGATACTTGTTCCTCACAGTCACCTGGTTTAGGCGACGATAGTCGACACACAGTCGCAAGCTCCCGTCCGCCTTCTTGGCGAACAATATCGGGGAAGCCCAGGGTGAAACACTGGGTCGGATAAACCCCTTTCTCTGCAAGTCCTCCAACTGTACCCGCAGCTCTCGAAGCTCGGCGGGGGCCATCCGGTATGCTGGAGTAGATATCGGGGCTGTCTCGGGGTACAAGTCGATGTAAAAGTCTACCTCTCTACGAGGAGGTAGCCCTGGAACGTCGTCGGGAAAGACGTCCACGTACTGGTCCACCACTGCAGGAAAAGCTGGACTCCGCACGTCCACTGCTCCTAGGATGAGGCTAGCCAACTGATGAGAGATGGGCTGCACTCTCCTCCGCGGAAGTCAATCCTGTGCTGCAAAGGTTCCCTTCTCACCGGTGAAGGTAAACCTGCTCCCGTCGGTGCGAACACATCGCACCTTGCGCCTAAAACAGTCGATCTGGGCATGAACCGTGGATAGCCAATCCATGCCCAAGATGACGTCGTAAGGCCTCGACGCCGCTACAAGGAGATCCCAGCCGAAGCTCTCGCCTCCTAGAGTAAGCTCACACTGCCGGCACCAGTGCGTAATCGTCGAGTCTGCTCCCGTAGGAGTCTCTAGCCGTAAGGATCGAGCCAACGGCTCAGTCGGAATCTCCGAGCTCCGAACAAGGGCAGAGGCTATGAAAGAGTGACTCGCCCCTGTGTCTATAAGTACTGCAGCAAGGGTGGAATAGACACAGATCGTACCTCGAATCATCTCTGGCATGTCGGGGTCGTAGTCCTCCACTGCCTGGAGCTGGGCCTGTCCCTGCCCGCCAGCTCCCTGTGGTCGAGGTGGCCCTCCTGGTGGTGGTGGGGGTAGAGCCTGGAAGCGTCGCCCACCACCCGCTGCTCGGCCAGCTCCTCTGCCACGTCTGCCTCATCCCTGCGGACCGCCACGGTCGACCCTCTGCCTCTGCCTGGGTGGCCCCTCCACCGTCTGCTGCTCCTCTGATCGGCGAGTTGGGCAGTCACGAGCCATGTGACCCTGCCCGCCGCAGGAGTAGCACAGCCTGCCTCTCGGAAGGCTGGCACTCCGCTGTGTGCCCCGCACTGCTGAGCCGGTGTCCTGAGGCCGTCTGCGTGGGGGTCTAGTCTGCCTGGACCCGAGAGTCATCCGTCGGCTACCTGCTGCCGAAGACTCAGCTACCTGCCGCCCTGCGCTAGGTCTCGCCGCTGAAGAGGGCTCTGCCAGGAAGCTCTCGATCAGGAGGGCTCGCTCCAGCACTCCCGCCTGGGTCGGAATGCTGAGGGAGATCAGCGACGCCCGAATCTCCTGTCGCAAGCCCTGCTCGAAGTTCCGGGCCCGGAAGAAGGGGTCCCGTAACATGTCGGTCGAGTAGCGAGATAGGTCAGTGAACCTCGCCACGTACTGAGCGACCGTCATGCAGCCCTGGCGCAGCTGGAGAAGCTCCTGGATGCGCACCGCTCGGAGGGTGGCCGGGACGAACTCAGAGCGGAAGAGGCTCTCGAAGTCCGTCCAGAGCAAGGATGCCTCATCGTGAACCTGGAGCATCAAGCTCCACCATCGTCCTGCCGCCGCCTGCAGGAGGCTCGCCGCGAGAATCACCATGAGATTCGCTGGTGTCCTCACTAGCCTAAAGATCCGTACCACCGCCTCTAGCCAGTCCTCGGCGGCCTGGGGGTCTGCCTCACCGTGAAACCTGGGCGGTCGCTGGCTCTGAAACTCATAGAGTGCCCTGAGGCGACGTGCATCGTCGGCGTCTGGTACTAGCAGCATCGGTGGCTCGGCGGGTAAAGCTACCGCCGGTGCCACTGCTGGCAAAGGGCCCTGCACCGAGGCCTCGTCGCTCGGTGGGCTGCCGTCGCGCCCTACACTCGGAACCCTAGCTGGCTGTCGTCGCGGGGCCATCCTGAAAAGGAGAACAAGAGCACCACAGTCAGAACAGTATACCTGGTGAGCTGGCACAAGTAATCACAAGGAAAACCTGAGACTTTCATAAAGCAGATCAGTATACCCGGTGAGCTGACACAAGTAATCTCGAAGAAGACTTGAAACACACACGCAATCAATGTTTTCATGCATTAAGTCGGAAATCAGGAGTCAGTGTCCTGGTGTACGGATACGTCGGCCGCCGCACCAACACTGGGCTCCCTGAACTGATAACCACACATAATACACTAAACACTATTGCTTCATATAGAAAAGACGATCAGAGTCTGCGGTAGAACCGACCACCTCTGATACCAATTTGTCACGACCCGACCTCGGGGCCCGTGCCGTGACTACCCCAAGCCCGCCTTCCATAGGCCAGGGGCTGGCGACTAGCACCAAGGCGTAAAATCCCGGTAAACAGGGAAGGCATTGCCTTTATAAGTAACAACCACCACAGAGTCAGCAAGCGGAAAGTAACTACAAGTGCAGAAAAGTAAAGGGGGCCGGAATACAAGACCAACTGAAAGTACAACTGAAAAAGTAAAGAACAGCAACTGAAGAGAAGACGGCGGCCTCGTGTCGTCCACTGGAAATCCCACCTGAAGGGTGGGTACAGATAGCCTCCAGGCTCCTCGGGTCCCACGTCCGCTCCGAGCACGTCCCGCCCAGTGGTCCACCTCCAGGTACCGTCCTGCTCCACGCCCCAATCGTGATCAGCGCTGGCCGTCGTCTGCATCCAACACAACAAGGTGCGGGCATAGCCCGTGCAGGGGTGAGTATAAGCTACTCAGTAAGGACCCCGATACCCCCGAAGGTCTCCCGAAATCCACAAAGGATATAGCACAAAAAGGAAGGTGCAATCACGAAGTAACATCTGACTCGACTTAGGTATATGCCCATACATATACCTAAGTCCCCACTTCTAGCTCTGCTCACGAGCTCAAGAACAACTCAATCCACATAGGAAAGCAAGACTCAAATCCACAAAGGAGAGTAAACAGTAAATCCACATAGGATAGTTCAACACAATCCACAAAGGAGAGTAACATAAGATTCAGCTCAACCAGGTATACTTTTTCAGATGACGTCAAAGATGATCACTGATCCATCTAAGTCGTCGGACCCACGAAGGATCGATAGGTACTAACCCCCGCAAAAGACCCACACAGGATCGGGCTCACACAGAACCTGTAGGCAGTGGCTCACACAGAACCGGTAGTAAGGACCCACATAGGATCGGGCTCACACAGAACCTGTAGCACTGATCCACGTAGGATCGCTGAGTGCAGTAGTCGACGCAGTCCACTGAGGATCTCTGCACAGTCGTCGCCGCAGTCCACGAAGGATCTCTGCTCTGCCGTCGTCGCAGTCCACTGAGGATCTCTGCTCTGCCGTCGTCGCAGTCCACGGAGGATCTCTGCTCTGTCGTCGAAGTCACAGCCAGCGCTAGGGTTCCCGCACACAGCGAGCTCGTTTAGGAGGGTCCGCTCCACGAGCCGAGAGGCTGATACATCAACTGACATGTAGTCCGAAGTTGATGTATCCAAAAGTTCTGTATCGACAACAGGATCTCAACGCAACAGACGGCGCGTCAATCGGACGCCCGGTCTGAGTGTTATTGGCATTTTCGTCCCAGGTGCCCGGTTGGTTTTTAGGGCAAAACCAACCCGACCGTACTCCGCCTGTGTCCGATCCTCGGGCGGAGTATGCCAAAAGTTCCGTCTCACTTAGAGGAAACTACCACAGCTGACGGTACGTCGATCGGACGTCCGTAACTCAAGTTATGAGCGTTTCCGCTCCGAGGGACCGGTTGGTTTCGTGTACGAACCAACCCGGCCGAACCCAAAGTCTTCCGAAACCTTGAGTATAATATACCGAAACGACCGTATCGATCCAAAGATCGCGTAGCCGCTGACGGTTCGTCAATCGGAGGTCTCAGGCCCAAGATATGGGCAAAAGCCCGAAGAAGGCCCGAAAACGGGGGTTCTCGGCCCGGGGCGACCAGGCCCGAACCACTCCTGGGTCGGCCGACCCGGGTCGGCCCGACCCGTCCCGACCCGGCTAGGCCGGGTCCGGTCCGGCCTGGGCGCGGCCCGGCCGACCGGACCGGCCGGCTCGGCTTCGGCCGAGCGGCCGAAGAAACCGCCGCGGGTTTGACCCGCGACTTGGAGGAACGCGGCCCGCGCGGGCCGCGTGCTGGGTGGCCGGACCGCGGACGCGGTCCGGCGGTTCGCCGGCGCCACCGCGCCGGCGACCCGCGCCGCCGCCGCCTTCCGCGGGCCGCCGGAGTTGCTCTGGTGGCCCGTTTTGCCTCCCGTCTGCGCCATTGCTCCTCCCGGGGGCCGATCTTCACTGCGGGATCAACGGATCGCCCTTGCCGCATGGTTCGTCGTCGTCCGCCAAATCCGCACAACAAAAGATCGGCGGAGGGTTGCCGGGTCTTGTTCTTTAGATCCGCACCCTCCGCGTTAGTCATAAACAACGGGAGGAAAAGAAAATAATCAACAACAATTTTAATTAAATTAAAATTGTTCAGATATCAGGTTCTTTATTTTAAAAGAATAAACACGGGGAAATAAAATATTCCAACTTCCCTTACCTTGTCGTCGTCGGACGTGAGGTCGTCGCGGAAGGAGGGGATCGTCGGGTCGTTGCGGAGGAGACGTTCGTCGCTCCGCGGGAAAAACTTCGCGCCGACGATCTCCGGATCAAGATCAAACGGATTTAATTAATTTAAATCCGTTGATATCGAATTATAAAAAGGGGAGAATTAGAAGATTCGATTCTCACCTTTAACCGCTGATCGAAGGTCCGCCGCGGAAGAAGAGGCGCCGTAGAAGAAGAAGGAGAAGGTCGCGGAAAAGTTTGTTGACGTCGCGGATCGTGCGTCGTCGAATTCCGGTTCCGGCGTTCTTCGCGTTCTTCGCGTTCTTCGCGGGGAGGGTGGAGGTTTAGAGGATCTCGCACAACAGGAGGATCCTCCAAAATAGACAAGTTTGTCTATTTTATTATTTTGCCAACAAACGCAAAACGCGTAAGTAACGACCCATTAAATTCGTTTAATTAATTCAACGAATGAAACAGCCCATTTAATTCACGAAATAAACCACCCAATTAAATGGTCTGTTAAGAAATAAAGAAAATGCGTCGGTTGACTTTTCAGTTACTTTGACGGGTTATCGCGGGTGCGTTACTTAGCGAAAGAAACGGCGGGGCTCGTGCGGGCCCTGCCTCACAAATATCCTACCAAGAGGGTAGGATATTTCCGGATAGCACCCTATCCGCTTTAACTCAGTTCAAGTGGCTTCCAAGTGACTTCCAAGCAGCTGAAGTGAAATAAAATAAAGTTGTCGCACAAATTTTATTTTATTTCTGTCTTAAAGCCCCAAAATTTAAAAACCACGTCTGAGCAAACGCAACTCCGGAAGAGGCGTTTCTAAGCAAATACCGGCGCTGCGATTTCATCGGTGCCCTCAGAATTCGATTACGCGCACCGGTTCAAAAGATAGAAAAACCCGCTCGTCCGTTCACTGAACGTACCCGAGCCAAACTTCGGAAATTGATTCCGGGCACACCGGGCCTCGGAATCAGGTGCCGTCTGAAGCTGCGCTCTTGTAAAATTCCAAAGAAAATTAAGAAAAAAATTTCCTTGAAATTTGAGGGACTTTACATTACTCCCACCTCAGGGATTTACGTCCCCGTAAAGATACATCAAAAACTAGGGGAACAAATGGGGGTACTGAGCACGCATCTGAGCCTCCCGCTCCCAAGTGCTCTCCTGGAGGTTCCCGTGCTGCCATCTGATGCGCACAAGAGGAATCGACCGCCCACGTAGGACCCGCTCCTGTCGATCCTCGATCTCCACTGGGACCTCCACAAAAGTCGCCCCATCGTCCACGTCCAGCTCCCCAAAGTCGATGATGTGCGTCGGGTCGTGCACGTATCTCCTCAGCTGAGACAAGTGGAAGACGTCGTGCACCCGGTGCAACTGAGGTCGTAGAGCCAGGCGATAAGCCACCTCTCCTATCCTGCTGAGGACCTGGAAAGGCCCGATGAAGCGTGGAGACAACTTGCCGCCTCGGCCAAATCTCCGTAAACCACGTCGAGGTGAGACACGCAAAAAGATGTGGTCGCCATCCTCGAACTCTAGTGGCCTCCGCCTCCTGTCGGCATACGACTTCTGCCGGCTCTGAGCTGTCCTCATCCTCTCCTGGATGATCTGGACCTTCTCTGTCGTGGCTCGGACCATCTCTGGTCCCACGAGTGCTGACTCCCCAGGGTCTGTCCAGCACAACGGTGATCTGCAGGGTGTGCCATACAACGCCTCATTTGGTGCCATCCCGATGGTGGAGTGGTAGCTGTTGTTGTACGCGAACTCCACCAAGGGTAGGTGGTCCTCCCAGCTGCGACCAAAGTCGAGAACACATGCACGGAGCATGTCCTCGAGTGTCTGTATGGTCCTCTCCGTCTGACCATCCGTCTGAGGGTGGAAGGCTGTGCTCAGATGGAGCCGCGTCCCGAACGCCTCCTGCAACCCCTTCCAAAGCCGGGAAGTGAAACGAGCATCTCGATCGGAGACGATAGACGATGGCACACCGTGAAGCCGTACGATCTCCTGGACGTAAAGACGTCCCAAGCTCTCCACTGAGCCCTGCTCTCTGATGGGTAAGAAGTGTGCCGACTTGGTGAGTCGGTCGACAATCACCCAAATGGAGTCGTGGCCTCTGGAAGTGCGTGGAAGTCCAGTCACGAAGTCCATAGATATGCCGTCCCACTTCCACTCCGGGACCTCCAAGGGCTGTACCAAGCCTGCTGGTACCTGATGCTCTGCCTTCACCTGCTGGCAGGTGAGGCATCGTGAAACGAACTCTACCACAGCTTTCTTCATGCCCGGCCACCAGTGCTGTCGTCTGAGATCCTGGTACATCTTCGCCACTCCGGGATGCACTACCAAGGGAGAAGTGTGAAACTCTCTCAGCACCTCCTATCGTAAAGCGACTGGTACGAAGGTACGTCCTCTGAAAAGGATGTCGTGCTCTGCTCCAAGGGAGAAACCATCAGGCGCCTGACCTGAGGATATCAGTGCACGCCGGGTCTCACAGTCAGCGTCCCCACGCTGAGCCTCTCTGACCCGCTGTAGAAGTGGAGGAGAGACTGTGAGAGACTGAAGAAAGGCTTCTCCTTCTCTATCCATGAAGGATATCTATAAGGAGGCTAGCTGCTCTGTCGCCTCCTCAAGTAGCTGAATGCCCGTCCTCCTGCTGAGGGCATCGGCTACCATGTTCCCCTTCCCAGGAGTATAGACTATCTCAAAGTCATAGTCCTGGAGGAACTCAAGCCATCTCCGCTGTCTCAGGTTCAGGTCCTTCTGAGAGAAGATATACCTGAGACTCTGGTGGTCAGAAAAGACTGTGAAGCGCTCGCCCATCAGATAGTGCCGCCAAGTCTTCAGAGCGAAGACCACTGCTACTAACTCCAGGTCATGAGTGGCGTAGTTCTGCTCATGCGGCCTCAACTGACGTGATCCGTAGGCGATCACGGCCCTCTCCTGCATCAGGACGCACCCGAGTCCAGTACCTGATGCATCGCAGTAAACTACGTACCCAACTCCCTCCTCAGGCAACCTCAAGATAGGTGCGCTGGTCAATCTCTGTCTCAGCTCCTGGAAGCTCTGCTGAAATCTGTCTGACCACACAAAGGGTTTCCCCTTCTTCGTCAAGGCTGAGAGTGGTGCCGCAACTCTGGAGAAGTCTGGCACAAATCTCCGATAGTATCCGGCTAGGCCCAAGAAGCTCCGCACCTCCGTCACGCTCCTGGGTGGCTCCCAAGCTAGCACTGCCTCGATCTTCGCGGGATCCACTGCAACTCCCACCTCAGAGATGACGTGCCCCAAGAAGTGGACCTCACGTAACCAGAACTGGCACTTTGAGAGCTTGCCATAAAGCTGGTGCTCTCGGAGCGTGTCTAGCACAACTCGCAGGTGGTAGGCATGCTACTCCTCAGTCGTCGAGTATACCAAAATGTCGTCAATGAAGACCACGACAAATCGGTCGAGGTATGGCTGGAATATCCTGTTCATGAGGATCATAAACACTGTTGGAGCATTAGTTACGCCGAACGGCATAACCAAGAACTCATAATGGCCATACCGACACCTGAAGGCCGTCTTCTGCACGTCCTCGTCTCGAACTCTGAGCTGATGATAGCCTGACCGGAGGTCTATCTTCGAGAACCACCGCGCTCCCTTGAGCTGATCGAAGAGGTCATCAATCCGTGGCAGCGGATACTTGTTCCTCACTGTCACCTGGTTTAGGCGACGATAGTCGACACACAGTCGCAAGCTCCCGTCCGCCTTCTTGGCAAACAATATCGGGGAAGCCCAGGGTGAAACACTGGGTCGGATAAACCCCTTGCTCTGCAAGTCCTCCAACTGTACCCGCAGCTCTCGAAGCTCGGCGGGGGCCATCCGGTATGCTGGAGTAGATATCGGGGCTGTCCCGGGGTACAAGTCGATGTAAAAGTCTACCTCTCTACGAGGAGGTAGCCCTGGAATGTCATCGGGAAAGACGTCCACGTACTGGTCCACCACTGCAGGAAAAGCTGGACTCCGCACGTCCACTGCTCCTAGGATGAGGCTAGCCAACTGATGAGAGATGGGCTGCACTCTCCTCCGCGGAAGTCCATCCTGTGCTGCAAAGGTTCCCTTCTCGCCGGTGAAGGTAAACCTGATCCCGTCGGTGCGAACACATCGCACCTTGCGCCTAAAACAGTCGATCTGGGCATGAACCGTGGATAGCCAATCCATGCTCAAGATGACGTCGTAAGGCCTCGACGCCGCTACAAGGAGATCCCAGCCGAAGCTCTCGCCTCCTAGAGTAAGCTCACGCTGCCGGCACCAGTGCGTAATCGTCGAGTCTGCTCCCGTAGGAGTCTCTAGCCGTAAGGATCGAGCCAACGGCTCAGTCGGAATCTCTGAGCTCTGAACAAGGGCAGAGGCTATGAAAGAGTGACTCGCCCCTGTGTCTATAAGTACTGCAGCAAGGGTGGAATAGACACAGATCATACCTCAAATCATCTCTGGCATGTCGGGGTCGTAGGCCTCCACTGCCTGGAGCTGGGCCTGTCCCTGCCCGCCAGCTCCCTGTGGTCGAGGTGGCCCTCATGGTGGTGGTGGGGGTAGAGCCTGGAAGCGTCGCCCACCACCCGCTGCTCGGCCAGCTCCTCTGCCACGTCCGCCTCATCCCTGCGGACCGCCACGGTCGACCCTCTCCCTCTGCCTGGGTGGCCCCTCCACCGTCTGCTGCTCCTCTGATCGGCGAGTCGGGCAGTCACGAGCCATGTGACCCTGCCCGCCGCAGGAGTAGCACAGCCTGCCTCTCGGAAGGCTGGCACTCCGCTGTGTGCCCCGCACTGCTGAGCCGGTGTCCTGAGGCCGTCTGCGTGGGGGTCTAGTCTGCCTGGACCCGAGAGTCATCCGTCGGCTACCTGCTGCCGAAGACTCAGCTACCTGCCGCCCTGCGCTAGGTCTCGCCGCTGAAGAAGGCTCTGCCAGGAAGCTCTCGATCAGGAGGGCTCGCTCCAGCACTCCCGCCTGTGTCGGAATGCTGAGGGAGATCAGCGACGCCCGAATCTCCTGTCGCAAGCCCTGCTCGAAGGTCCGGGCCCGGAAGAAGGGGTCCCGTACCATGTCGGTCGAGTAGCGAGATAGGTCAGTGAACCTCGCCGCGTACTGAGCGACCGTCATGCTGCCCTGGAGCAGCTGGAGAAGCTCCTGGATGCGCACCGCTCGGAGGGTGGCCGGGACGAACTCAGAGCGGAAGAGGCTCTCGAAGTCCGTCCAGAGCAAGGATGCCTCATCGTGAACCTGGAGCATCAAGCTCCACCATCGTCCTGTCGCCGCCTGCAGGAGGCTCGCCGCGAGAATCACCATGAGATCCGCTGGTGTCCTCACTAGCCTAAAGATCCATACCACCGCCTCTAGCCAGTCCTCGGCGGCCTGGGGGTCCGCCTCACCGCGAAACCTGGGCGGTCGCTGGCTCTGAAACTCATAGAGTGCCCTGAGGCGACGTGCATCGTCGGCATCTGGTACTAGCAGCATCGGTGGCTCGGCGGGTAAATCTACCGCCGGTGCCACTGCTGGCAAAGGGCCCTGCACCGAGGCCTCGTCGCTCGGTGGGCTACCGTCGCGCCCTACACTCGGAACCCTAGCTAGCTGTCGTCGCGGGGCCATCCTGAAAAGGAGAACAAGAGCACCACAGTCAGAACAGTATACCTGGTGAGCTGGCACAAGTAATCACAAGGAAAACCTGAGACTTTCATAAAGCAGATCAGTATACCCGGTGAGCTGACACAAGTAATCTCGAAGAAGACTTGAACACACACGCAATCAATGTTTTCATGCATTAAGTCGGAAATCAGGAGTCAGGGTCCTGGTGTACGGATACGTCGGCCGCCGCACCAACACTGGGATCCCTGAACTGATAACCACACTTAATACACTAAACACTATTGCTTCATATAGAAAAGACGATCAGAGTCTGCGGTAGAACCGACCACCTCTGATACCAATTTGTCACGACCCGACCTTGGGGCCCGTGCCATGACTACCCCAAGCCCGCCTTCCATAGGCCAGGGGCTGGCGACTAGCACCAAGGCGTAAAATCCCAATAAACAGGGAAGGCATTGCCTTTATAAGTAACAACCACCATAGAGTCAGCAAGCGGAAAGTAACTACAAGTGCAGAAAAGTAAAGGGGGACGGAATACAAGCCCAACTGAAAGTACAACTGAAAAAGTAAATAACAGCAACTGAAGAGAAGACGGCGGCCTCGTGTCGTCCACTGGCAATCCCACCTTAAGGGTGGGTACAGATAGCCTCCAGGCTCCTCGGGTCCCACGTCCGCTCCGAGCACGTCCCGCCCAGTGGTCCACCTCCAGGTACCGTCCTGCTCCACGCCCCAATCGTGATCAGCGCTGCCCGTCGTCTGCATCCAACACAAAAAGGTGCGGGCATAGCCCATGCAGGGGTGAGTATAAGCTACTCAGTAAGGACCCCGAGACCCCCGAAGGTCTCCCGAAATCCACAAAGGATATAGCACAAAAAGGAAGGTGCAATCACGAAGTAACATCTGACTCGACTTAGGTATATGCCCATACATATACCTAAGTCCCCACTTCTAGCTCTGCTCACGAGCTCAAGAACAACTCAATCCACATAGGAAAGCAAGACTCAAATCAACAAAGGAGAGTAAACAGTAAATCCACATAGGATAGTTCAACACAATCCACAAAGGAGAGTAACATAAGATTCAGCTCAACCAGGTATACTTTTTCAGATGACGTCAAAGATGATCACTGATCCATCTAAGTCGTCGGACCCACGAAGGATCGATAGGTACTAACCCCTGCAAAAGACCCACACAGGATCGGGCTCACACAGAACCTGTAGGCAGTGGCTCACACAGAACCGGTAGTAAGGACCCACATAGGATCGGGCTCACACAGAACCTGTAGCACTGATCCACGTAGGATCGCTGAGTGCAGTAGTCGACGCAGTCCACTGAGGATCTCTGCACAGTCATCGCCGCAGTCCACCAAGGATCTCTGTTCTGCCGTCGTCGCAGTCCACTGAGGATCTCTGCTCTGCCATCGTCGTAGTCCACGGAGGATCTCTGCTCTGTCGTCGAAGTCACAGCCAGCGCTAGGGTTCCCGCACACAGCGAGCTCGTTTAGGAGGGTCCGCTCCACGAGCCGAGAGGCTGATACATCAACTGACATGTAGTCCGAAGTTGATGTATCCAAAAGTTCCGTATCGACAACAGGATCTCAACGCAACAGACGGCGCGTCAATCGGACGCCCGGTCTGAGAGTTATTGGCATTTTCGTCCCAGGTGCCCGGTTGGTTTTTAGGGCAAAACCAACCCGACCGTACTCCGCCTGTGTCTGATCCTCGGGTGGAGTATGCCAAAAGTTCCGTCTCACTTAGAGGAAACTACCACAACTGAAGGTACGTCGATCAGACGTCCGTAGCTCATGTTATGAGCGTTTCCGCTCCGAGGGCCCGGTTGGTTTCGTGTACGAACCAACCCGGCCGAACCCAAAGTCTTCCGAAACCTTGAGTATAATATACCGAAACGACCGTATCGATCCAAAGATCGCGTAGCCGCTGACGGTTCGTCAATCGGGGGTCTCAGGCCCAAGATATGGGCAAAAGACCGAAGAAGGCCCGAAAACGGGGGTTCTCGGCCCGGGGCGACCCGGCTCGAACCACCCCTGGGTCGGCCGAACCGGGTCGACCAGAACCGGGTCGGCTCGACCCGGCCCGACCCGGCTAGGTTGGGTCCGGTCCGGCCTGGGCGCGGCCCGGCCGACCGGACCGGCCGGCTCGGCTTCGGCCGAGCGGCCGAAGAAACCGCCGCGGGTTTGACCCGCGACTTGGAGGAACGCGGCCCGCGCGGGCCGCGTGCTGGGTGGCCGGACCGCGGACGCGGTCCGGCGGTTCGCCGGCGCCGCCGCGCCTGCGACCCGCGCCGCCGCCGCCTTCCGCGGGCCGCCGGAGTTGCTCCGGTGGCCCGTTTTGCCTCCCGTCTGCGCCATTGCTCCTCCCGGGGGCCGATCTTCACTGCGGGATCAACGGATCGCCCTTGCCGCATGGTTCGTCGTCGTCCGCCAAATCCGCACAACAAAAGATCGGCGGAGGGTTGCCGGGTCTTGTTCGTTAGATCCGCACCCTCCGCGTTAGTCATAAACAATGGGAGGAAAAGAAAATAATCAACAACAATTTTAATTAAATTAAAATTGTTCGGATATCAGGTTCTTTATTTTAAAAGAATAAACACGGGGAAATAAAATATTCCAACATCCCTTACCTTGTCGTCGTCGGACGTGAGGTCGTCGCGGAAGGAGGGGATCGTCGGGTCGTTGCGGAGGAGACGTTCGTCGCTCCGCGGGAAAAACGTCGCGCCGACGATCTCCGGATCAAGATCAAACGGATTTAATTAATTTAAATCCGTTGATATCGAATTATAAAAAGGGGAGAATTAGAAGATTCGATTCTCACCTTTAACCGCTGATCGAAGGTCCGCCGCGGAAGAAGAGGCGCCGTAGAAGAAGAAGGAGAAGGTCGCGGAAAAGTTTGTTGACGTCGCGGATCGTGTGTCGTCGAATTCCGGTTCCGGCGTTCTTCGCGTTCTTCGCGTTCTTCGCGGGGAGGGTGGAGGTTTAGAGGATCTCGCACAACAGGAGGATCCTCCAAAATAGACAAGTTTGTCTATTTTATTATTTTGCCAACAAACGCAAAACGCGTAAGTAACGACCCATTAAATTCGTTGAATTAATTCAACGAATGAAACAGCCCATTTAATTCACGAAATAAACCACCCAATTAAATGGTCTGTTAAGAAATAAAGAAAACGCGTCGGTTGACTTTTCAGTTACTTTGACGGTTTTTCGCGGGTGCGTTACTTAGCGAAAGAAACGGCGGGGCTCGTGCGGGCCATGCCTCACAAATATCCTACCAAGAGGGTAGGATATTTCCGGATAGCACCCTATCCACTTTAACTCAGTTCAAGTGGCTTCCAAGTGACTTCCAAGCAGCTGAAGTGAAATAAAATAAAGTTGTCGCACAAATTTTATTTTATTTCTGTCTTAAAGCCCCAAAATTTAAAAACCACGTCTGAGAAAACGCAACTCCGGAAGAGGCGTTTCTAAGAAAATACCGGCGCTGCGATTTCATCGGTGCCCTCAGAATTCGATTCCGGG
The DNA here is from genome assembly GCA_963277665.1 of Viscum album. Classification (NCBI taxonomy): domain Eukaryota; kingdom Viridiplantae; phylum Streptophyta; class Magnoliopsida; order Santalales; family Viscaceae; genus Viscum; species Viscum album. The sequence goes on along the minus strand of OY728159.1, from coordinate 16,827,571 downwards.
CACCGGTTCAAAAGATAGAAAAACCCGCTCGTCCGTTCACTGAACATACCCGAGCCAAACTTCGGAAATTGATTCCGGGCACACCGGGCCTCGGAATCAGGTGCCGTCTGAAGCTGCGCTCTTGTAAAATTCCAAAGAAAATTAAGAAAAAAATTTCCTTGAAATTTGCGGGTCTTTACATTACTCCCACCTCAGGGATTTACGTCCCCGTAAAGATACATCAAAAACTAGGGGAACAAATGGGGGTACTGAGCACACATCTGAGCCTCCCGCTCCCAAGTGCTCTCCTGGAGGTTCCCGTGCTGCCATCTGATGCGCACAAGAGGAATCGACCGCCCACGTAGGACCCGCTCCTGTCGATCCTCGATCTCCACTGGGACCTCCGCAAAAGTCGCCCCATCGTCCACGTCCAGCTCCCCAAAGTCGATGATGTGCGTCGGGTCGTGCACGTATCTCCTCAGCTGAGACTCGTGGAAGACGTCGTGCACCCGGTGCAACTGAGGTGGTAGAGCCAGGCGATAAGCCACCTCTCCTATCCTGCTGAGGACCTGGAAAGGCCCGATGAAGCGTGGAGACAACTTGCCGCCTCGGCCAAATATCCGTAAACCACGTCGAGGTGAGACACGCAAAAAGACGTGGTCGCCATCCTCGAACTCTAGTGGCCTCCGCCTCCTGTCGGCATATGACTTCTGCCGGCTCTGAGCTGTCCTCATCCTCTCCTGGATGATTTGGACCTTCTCTGTCGTGGCTCGGACCATCTCTGGTCCCACGAGTGCTGACTCCCCAGGGTCTGTCCAGCACAACGGTGATCTGCAGGGTCTGCCATACAACGCCTCATATGGTGCCATCCCGATGGTGGAGTGGTAGCTGTTGTTGTACGCGAACTCCACCAAGGGTAGGTGGTCCTCCCAGCTGCGACCAAAGTCGAGAACACATGCACGTAGCATGTCCTCGAGTGTCTGTATGGTCCTCTCTGTCTGACCATCCGTCTGATGGTGGAAGGCTGTGCTCAGATGGAGCTGTGTCCCGAACGCCTCCTGCAACCCCTTCCAAAGCCGGGAAGTGAAACGAGCATCTCGATCGGAGACGATAGACGATGGCACACCGTGAAGCCGTATGATCTCCTGGACGTAAAGACGTCCCAAGCTCTCCACTGAGCCCTGCTCTCTGATGGGTAAGAAGTGTGCCGACTTGGTGAGTCGGTCGACAATCACCCAAATGGAGTCGTGACCTCTGGAAGTGCGTGGAAGTCCAGTCACGAAGTCCATAGATATGCCGTCCCACTTCCACTCCGGGACCTCCAAGGGCTGTACCAAGCCTGCTGGTACCTGATGCTCTGCCTTCACCTGCTGGCAGGTGAGGCATCGTGAAACGAACTCTGCCATAGCTTTCTTCATGCCCGGCCACCAGTGCTGTCGTCTGAGATCCTGGTACATCTTCGCCACTCCGGGATGCACCGCCAAGGGAGAAGTGTGAAACTCTCTCAGCACTTCCTCTCGTAAAGCGACTGGTACGAAGGTACGTCCTTTGAAAAGGATGTCGTTCTCTCCTCCAAGGGAGAAACCATCAGGCGCCTGACCTGAGGATATCAGTGCACGCCGGGTCTCACAGTCAGCGTCCCCATGCTGAGCCTCTCTGACCCGCTGTAGAAGTGGAGGAGAGACTGTGAGAGACTGAAGAAAGGATGCTCCTTCTCTATCCACGAAGGATATCTGTAAGGAGGCTAGCTGCTCTGTCGCCTCCTCAAGTAGCTGAATGCCCGTCCTCCTGCTGAGGGCATCGGCTACCACGTTCCCCTTCCCAGGAGTATAGACTATCTCAAAGTCATAGTCCTGGAGGAACTCAAGCCATCTCCGCTGTCTCAGGTTCAGGTCCTTCTGAGAGAAGATATACCTGAGACTCTGGTGGTCAGAAAAGACTGTGAAGCGCTCGCCCATCAGATAGTGCCACCAAGTCATCAGAGCGAAGACCACTGCTGCTAACTCCAGGTCATGAGTGGCGTAGTTCTGCTCATGCGGCCTCAACTGACGTGATCCGTAGGCGATCACGGCCCGCTCCTGCATCAGGACGCACCCGAGTCCAGTACCTGATGCATCGCAGTAAACTACGTACCCAACTCCCTCCTCAGGCAACCTCAAGATAGGTGCGCTGGTCAATCTCTGTCTCAGCTCCTGGAAGCTCTGCTGAAATCTTTCTGACCACACAAAGGGTTTCCCCTTCTTCGTCAAGGCTGAGAGTGGTGCCTCAACTCTGGAGAAGTCTAGCACAAATCTCCGATAGTATCCGGCTAGGCCCAAGAAGCTCCGCACCTCCGTCACGCTCCTGGGTGGCTCCCAAGCTAGCACTGCCTCGATCTTCGCGGGATCCAATGCAACTCCCACCTCAGAGATGACGTGCCCCAAGAAGTGGACCTCACGTAACCAGAACTGGCACTTTGAGAGCTTTCCATAAAGCTGGTGCTCTCGGAGCGTGTCTAGCACAACTCGCAGGTGGTAGGCATGCTCCTCCTCAGTCGTCGAGTATACCAAAATATCGTCAATGAAGACCACGACAAATCGGTCGAGGTATGGCTGGAAGATCCTGTTCATGAGGCTCATGAACACTGCTGGAGCATTGGTTACGCCGAACGGCATAACCAAGAACTCATAATGGCCATACCGACACCTGAAGGTTGTCTTCTGCACGTCCTCGTCTCGAACTCTGAGCTGATGATAGCCTGACCGGAGGTCTATCTTCGAGAACCACCGCGCTCCCTTGAGCTGATCGAAGAGGTCATCAATCCGTGGCAGCGGATACTTGTTCCTCACTGTCACCTGGTTTAGGCGACGATAGTCGACACACAGTCGCAAGATCCCGTCCTCCTTCTTGGCGAACAATATCGGGGAATCCCAGGGTGAAACACTAGGTCGGATAAACCCCTTGCTCTGCAAGTCCTCCAACTGTACCCGCAGCTCTCGAAGCTCGGCGGGGGCCATCCGGTATGCTGGAGTAGATATCGGGGCTGTCCCGGGGTACAAGTCGATGTAAAAGTTTACCTCTCTACGAGGAGGTAGCCCTGGAACGTCGTCGGGAAAGACGTCCACGTACTGGTCCACCACTACAGGAAAAGCTGGACTCCGCACGTCCACTGCTCCTAGGATGAGGCTAGCCAACTGATGAGAGATGGGCTGCACTCTCCTCCGCGGAAGTCCATCCTGTGCTGCAAAGGTTCCCTTCTCGCCGGTGAAGGTAAACCTGCTCCCGTCGGTGCGAACACATCGCACCTTGCGCCTAAAACAGTCGATCTGGGCATGAACCGTGGATAGCCAGTCCATGCCCAAGATGACGTCGTAAGGCCTCGACGCCGCTACAAGGAGATCCCAGCCGAAGCTCTCACCTCCTAGAGTAAGCTCACACTGCCGGCACCAGTGTGTAATCGTCGAGTCTGCTCCCGTAGGAGTCTCTAGCCGTAAGGATCGAGCCAACGGCTCAGTCGGAATCTCCGAGCTCCGAACAAGGGCAGAGGCTATGAAAGAGTGACTCGCACCTGTGTCTATAAGTACTGCAGCAAGGGTGGAATAGAAACAGATCGTACCTCGAATCATCTCTGGCATGTCGGGGTCATAGGCCTCCACTGCCTGGAGCTGGGCCTGTCCCTGCCCGCCAGCTCCCTGTGGTCGAGGTGGCCCTCCTGGTGGTGGTGGGGGTAGAGCCTGGAAGCGTCGCCCACCACCCGCTGCTCGGCCAGCTCCTCTGCCACGTCCGCCTCATCCCTGCGGACCGCCACGGTCGACCCTCTGCCTCTGCCTGGGTGGCCCCTCCACCGTCTGCTGCTCCTCTGATCGGCGAGTCGGGCAGTCACGAGCCATGTGACCCTGCCCGCCGCAGGAGTAGCACAGCCTGCCTCTCGGAAGGCTGGCACTCCGCTGTGTTCCCCGCACTGCTGAGCCGGTGTCCTGAGGCCGTCTGCGTGGGGGTCTAGTCTGCCTAGACCCGAGAGTCATCCGTCAGCTACCTGCTGCCGAAGACTCAGCTACCTGCCGCCCTGCGCTAGGTCTCGCCGCTGAAGAAGGCTCTGCCAGGAAGCTCTCGATCAGGAGGGCTCACTCCAGCACTCCCGCCTGGGTCGGAATGCTGAGGGAGATCAGCGACGCCCGAATCTCCTGTCGCAAGCCCTGCTCGAAGGTCCGGGCCCAGAAGAAGGGGTCCCGTACCATGTCGGTCGAGTAGCGAGATAGGTCAGTGAACCTCGCCGCGTACTGAGCGACCGTCATGCTGCCCTGGCGCAGCTGGAGAAGCTCCTGGATGCGCACCGCTCGGAGGGTGGCCGGGACGAACTCAGAGCGGAAGAGGCTCTCGAAGTCCGTCCAGAGCAAGGATGCCTCATCGTGAACCTGGAGCATCAAGCTCCACCATCGTCCTGCCGCCGCCTGCAGGAGGCTCGCCGCGAGAATCACCATGAGATCCGCTGGTGTCCTCACTAGCCTAAAGATCCGTACCACCACCTCTAGCCAGTCCTCGGCGGCCTGGGGGTTCGCCTCACCGCGAAACCTGGGCGGTCGCTGGCTCTGAAACTCATAGAGTGCCCTGAGGCGACGTGCATCGTCGGCGTCTGGTACTAGCAGCATCGGTGGCTCGGCGGGTAATGCTTCCGCCGGTGCCACTGCTGGCAAAGGGCCCTGCACCGAGGCCTCGTCGCTCGGTGGGCTGCCGTCGCGCCCTACACTCGGAACCCTAGCTGGCTGTCGTCGCGGGGCCATCCAGAAAAGGAGAACAAGAGCACCACAGTCAGAACAGTATACCTGGTGAGCTGGCACAAGTAATCACAAGGAAAACCTGAGACTTTCATAAAGCAGATCAGTATACCCGGTGAGCTGACACAAGTAATCTCGAAGAAGACTTGAAACACACACGCAATCAATGTTTTCATGCATTAAGTCGGAAATCAGGAGTCAGGGTCCTGGTGTACGGATACGTCGGCCGCCGCACCAACACTGGGCTCCCTGAACTGATAACCACACTTAATACACTAAACACTATTGCTTCATATAGAAAATACGATCAGAGTCTGCGGTAGAACCGACCACCTCTGATACCAATTTGTCACGACCCGACCTCGGGGCCCGTGCCGTGACTACCCCAAGCCCGCCTTCCATAGGCCAGGGGCTGGCGACTAGCACCAAGGCGTAAAATCCCGGTAAACAGGGAAGGCATTTCCTTTATAAGTAACAACCACCACAGAGTCAGCAAGCGGAAAGTAACTACAAGTGCAGAAAAGTAAAGGGGGCCGGAATACAAGCCCAACTGAAAGTACAACTGAAAAAGTAAAGAACAGCAACTGAAGAGAAGACGACGGCCTCGGGTCGTCCACTGGCAATCCCACCTGAAGGGTGGGTACAGATAGCCTCCAGGCTCCTCGGGTCCCACGTCCGCTCCGAGCAGGTCCCGCCCAGTGGTCCACATCCAGGTACCGTCCTGCTCCACGCCCCAATCGTGATCAGCGCTGCCCGTTGTCTGCATCCAACACAACAAGGTGCGGGCATAGCCCGTGCAGGGGTGAGTATAAGCTACTCAGTAAGGACCCCGAGACCCCCGAAGGTCTCCCGAAATCCACAAAGGATATAGCACAAAAAGGAAGGTGCAATCACGAAGTAACATCTGACTCGACTTAGGTATATGCCCATACATATACCTAAGTCCCCACTTCTAGCTCTGCTCACGAGCTCAAGAACAACTCAATCCACAGAGGAAAGCAAGACTCAAATCCACAAAGGAGAGTAAACAATAAATCCACATAGGATAGTTCAACACAATCCACAAAGGAGAGTAACATAAGATTCAGCTCAACCAGGTATACTTTTTCAGATGACGTCAAAGATGATCACTGATCCATCTAAGTCGTCGGACCCACGAAAGATAGATAGCTACTAACCCCCGCAAAAGACCCACACAGGATCGGGCTCACACAGAACCTGTAGGCAGTGGCTCACACAGAACCGGTAGTAAGGACCCACATAGGATCGGGCTCACACAGAACCTGTAGCACTGATCCACGTAGGATCGCTGAGTGCAGTAGTCGACGCAGTCCACTGAGGATCTCTGCACAGTCGTCGCCGCAGTCCACGAAGGATCTCTGCTCTGCCGTCGTCACAGTCCACTGAGGATCTCTGCTCTGCCGTCGTCGCAGTCCACGGAGGATCTCTGCTCTGTCGTCGAAGTCACAGCCAGCGCTAGGGTTCCCGCACACAGCGAGCTCGTTTAGGAGGGTCCGCTCCACGAGCCGAGAGGCTGATACATCAACTGACATGTAGTCCTAAGTTGATGTATCCAAAAGTTCCGTATCAACAACAGGATCTCAACGCAACAGACGGCGCGTCAATCGGACGCCCGGTCTGAGAGTTATTGGCATTTTCGTCCTAGGTGCCCGGTTGGTTTTTAGGGCAAAACCAACCCGACCGTACTCCGCCTGTGTCCGATCCTTGGGCGGAGTATGCCAAAAGTTCCGTCTCACTTAGAGGAAACTACCACAGCTGACGGTACGTCGATCGGACGTCCGTAGCTCATGTTATGAGCGTTTCCGCTCCGAGGGCCCGGTTGGTTTCGTGTACGAACCAACCCAGCCGAACCCAAAGTCTTCCGAAACCTTGAGTATAATATACCGAAACGACCGTATCGATCCAAAGATCGCGTAGCCACTGACGGTTCGTCAATCGGAGGTATCAGGCCCAGGATATGGGCAAAAGACCGAAGAAGGCCCGAAAACGGGGGTTCTCGGCCCGGGGCGACCCGGCCCGAACCACCCCTGGGTCGGCCGAACCGGGTCGACCAGAATCGGGTCGGCCCGACCCGGCCCGACCCGGCTAGGTCGGGTCCGGTCTGGCCTGGGCGCGGCCCGGCCGACCGGACCGGCCGGCTCGGCTTCGGCCGAGCGGCCGAAGAAACCGCCGCGGGTTTGACCCGCGACTTGGAGGAACGCGGCCCGCGCGGGCCGCGTGCTGGGTGGCCGGACCGCGGACGCGGTCCGGCGGTTCGCCGGCACCGCCGCGCCGGCGACCCGCGCCGCCGCCGCCTTCCGCGGGCCGCCGGAGTTGCTCCGGTGGCCCGTTTTGCCTCCCGTCTGCGCCATTGCTCCTCCCGGGGGCCGATCTTCACTGTGGGATCAACGGATCGCCCTTGCCGCATGGTTCGTCGTCGTCCGCCAAATCCGCACAACAAAAGATCGGCGGAGGGTTGCCGGGTCTTGTTCGTTAGATCCGCACCCTCTGCGTTAGTCATAAACAACGGGAGGAAAAGAAAATAATCAACAACAATTTTAATTAAATTAAAATTGTTCGGAGATCAGGTTCTTTATTTTAAAAGAATAAACACGGGGAAATAAAATATTCCAACATCCCTTACCTTGTCGTCGTCGGACGTGAGGTCATCGCGGAAGGAGGGGATCGTCGCGTCGTTGCGGAGGAGACGTTCGTCGCTCCGCGGGAAAAACGTCGCGCCGATGATCTCCGGATCAAGATCAAACGGATTTAATTAATTTAAATCCGTTGATATCGAATTATAAAAAGGGGAGAATTAGAAGATTCGATTCTCACCTTTAACCGCTGATCGAAGGTCCGCCACGTAAAAAGAGGCGCCGTAGAAGAAGAAGGAGAAGGTCGCGGAAAAGTTTGCTGACGTAGCGGATCGTGCGTCGTCGAATTCCGGTTCCGGCGTTCTTCGCGTTCTTCGCGTTCTTCGCGGGGAGGGTGGAGGTTTAGAGGATCTCGCACAACAGGAGGATCCTCCAAAATAGACAAGTTTGTCTATTTTATTATTTTGCCAACAAACACCAAACGCGTAAGTAACGACCCATTAAATTCGTTGAATTAATTCAACGAATGAAACAGCCCATTTAATTCACGAAATAAACCGCCCAATTAAATGGTCTGTTAAGAAATAAAGAAAACGTGTCGGTTGACTTTTCAGTTACTTTGACGGGTTTTCGCGGGTGCGTTACTTAGCGAAAGAAACGGCGGGGCTCGTGCGGGCCCTGCCTCACAAATATCCTACCACGAGGGTATCATATTTCCGGATAGAACCCTATCCCCTTTAACTCAGTTCAAGTGGCTTTCAAGTGACTTCCAAGTAGCTTAAGTGAAATAAAATAAAGTTGTCGCACAAATTTTATTTTATTTCTGTCTTAAAGCCCCAAAATTTAAAAACCACGTCTGAGCAAACGCAACTCCGGAAGAGGCGTTTCTAAGCAAATACCGGCGCTGTGATTTCATCGGTGCCCTCAGAATTCGATTCCGGGCACCGGTTCAAAAGATAGAAAAACCCGCTCGTCCGTTCACTGAACGTACCCGAGCCAAACTTCGGAAATTGATTCCGGGCACACCGGGCCTCAGAATCAGGTGCCGTCTGAAGCTGCGCTCTTGTAAAATTCCAAAGAAAATTAAGAAAAAAATTTCCTTGAAATTTGCGGGTCTTTACATGTATCTATTTTAATTAATGTTGGAAGGGGATGAGATAAATATAATGAAACATAATCATGAAGGGATAATTGTGATATTAAGTACTGGATTAACATATTTTGGTGAAATGGTTTTTTACAATATGTGAATTAGGCTCTTATATTTGAGGGGAACCTAAATTAGTCTTTTAAGGGAATGTAGGGGGTATCTTTTGAATGACCAGTACGTAAATATTCTATTTTTAGAAATGGACTATTTAGAAATTTCAACCAAGGAGAGAGAAATCATGGTGACCATGGAGATTGAACAATTTCATAGATAAGTAACCATATATACTACCAAAAGTGTGGTAAATCGTGATATATTTGTAACTAGTGTCCTAAACCACCACTAGAATACAAATATTTTAGTATAATGGGTTACTAGTATAGATATTGCAGAAACCATCGACCGATGATTAGTGATAGAGGAGATTGGACGAATAAGAGATATTGCTAGGGATATTTTATGCAATATTAGTCCAAAATATGAAGTTCTATGGGCCATGGTGGTTAAGGTAGTAGATGTGGTAATTTTTGGAAAGATAAACCACATTAATACAGTCGTTCCACTTAAGGGGATCATATTTTATCAAAGGGATGATAGGAAGGAGTGTTTCACATAGTGAAACATACACTTATGGATAGTGAGGCTAGACCATCAATAGTCGGAGGTACTATTCTTCTAGATTTTATACTTTACAGTGTCATTTTTGATATACGTGTCTCTTATTCCTTAATATACTCACAAATTGTGAATGTTTTGATTACAATGGTGGAGTTTTTGAACAAAATTATATTGACTAATACACATTTTGCGGTATTATCGACACACAATATTTTGTGCAGGGGTTTCTATCTTTAAGTCGCGGAAGATCATTTTCTATGGGATCCATAAATACATTATATGTTAGGTCTTGAGTTAATTTAGGGAATAGATATATTAGTGGAATAACGAGCCCAAATATGTTGTTTCCCGCAATAGATTAGACTTTGCATCTCATATGGATTAAAATTATGTTCATTGTGGAGTCTATGATAAAAGGAAATCCATTCATGGTCGGTTCACTAGAAAATGGGTGAGCTCACCACCCATGTTTCATGGATATTTCTTAATTATTGGGTTGGTTAGTGGGATGTATTTACACAAGTAGTAGAATGGTTCATTGATGTGTTTCATGAGTGCTTCTTAGGGATTCCACTTGAGAGAGATATATAGTTTACTATTGAGATGATGCCTAGAGCTAATCCAGATTTCATTCCACCATATCAAATGGAACCAACAAAGAAAAAATAAATGTGAAAACTATAGGAGTTCATGAATATGTGATTTATCCATCCATGTATTTATGTTTGATGTTTTTTTGTTATTGTTGAAATAATGTTGATGGGCCTTTGATCTTATGGGATAACTACCATATGTTGAACCAAATGATAGTGATGAACCTTTATTCACTTCCACAAATTGAAGATCTATTTGAAATTTTGAGACGTGATTTTTTATTCTCAATGATTTAATTGAGATTCAGGTATCATCAATTGATAGTTAGACGTTATGATATACCACATAGTTCTTTTGTAAATAACGATGGAATTTTTGTGTTTGTTTTATGTCATTAGGGATGATGAATGATACATTAGTGTTTATGGCCTAGAAGCTCAAAATATTCCACCCATATTTGGATTAGCATGTGGGTTTGTTTGTATGAATGACATCTTAGTGTACTCCAAGATTAATGAAAATCATGGAAAATATATTGACATCATCTTGAGTAAAGTGGGATAACATCAGCAATACAACAAGATATCTATGGTCCAGTTATGGATTAATTAGGTACATTTCATGAGACACATAACCTAATTGGAAGGTTTTTTATTGGAACCAGAGAAGGGGAAATAAGTAGTTTCTTGGGATTATGATAAGAATTTTAATGTTATTTATAGTTCATTGGGATTAGTACGATATTATTAGAGGTTCATCAAATAATTTTAATTCCTAGCTTCACCTCTATTGGTCATGACCAAGAATGTAATAAATTTAAAATTTATTGGAGCATGTGAGAATTATTTCATGGAGTTGATGAATAATTTGACCACCATCCCAATTTTCATCCTACCTAAGCTCGATGTAGAGTATATGGTGGACGGTGATGCATCTGGGGACATTCTTGGAGTAGTGTTTATATAAAGAGGTCATTTTATGGCATATGGGTAATGGAAGTTGAGGACCCATGAATTTAATTACCCTATGCATGATCTCGATTCTGCTATCATAGTTTAGAACTTTATGTGTGGGAAAAATTATCATTTGGGGAAAAAATTACATTGTATAATTACTAAAAGTGTTTGAAGAATAAATTCTTCTAAGTATATTTGATTCTCTACAACACAGATTATTTTATTATATATAGTCATTTGATTTTTAGTTATCATTAACAACTATGAAAGGAAATAGTTTTTTTTATGCTTTATGCATTAAAATATAGATGCATGTAGTTTAAGTTTCTAGTTCTGAGTGGAAGGTGACACTCAGTCAAGTTCCATTAGATTGAAAACATCTAATCCAGATTAGTGATAGGTTTTATTATGATTTGGAGTGTCTGTCCATGAGGGAAATCCTTTATGGTTGGGGATTACCATAAAATTGGTCTATAGATGAGGATGTTATCATCAATATAAGGGGGATTATTGTCGTTCTAAAGTGTATGAATGAAGATATGATGCATTAATTTCATGCCTCTAAATGGGTAATGAATTTGGGTTTATCCGAAATGTACCATGAACTATGGTGAATGAAATGGTGGTTGGGAATTAGAAGAGTGGTTATAGGGATTGTGACATGATTGTATAGCTGTCAATAGGTAAAATTTGAGAATAAAAAACAAGGAGGTTTTATACAACCAATTAATATTCTAGAATGGAATTTGGATGACTCTACCATCTATTTTTTGGTTAGTCTCTAAATGAAAACCTCAGATGAATGAAATTGTTTGGGTGGTGGTGGATCGATTGATGAAAGTGGCTCATTTGGTGAATATTCATGAGATATTCTTGGTGGAATAGTTTGGAGACATTTATGTTCATGGTTTAGTTCATATTCATTGGGTTCCATGGAGTATGGTATCAGTACATGAATCACATTTCAAATAATTATTCTAGAAAAGCTTGTCGGAGGCACTTTGTACATTGGTATATATATATACTTCCTTCCACCCAAATTAATATGGGTAGTCAGAAAGTATTATTCCTATTATGTATGAAATTATATCAGTGTGTAGTATAGACTTTGGTTTTTATTAGTAGAGGCACATAGCACAGATTGAGTTTTCCTATAACAATAGTTATTGGGAGATGATTATATGGAAACATATAGGACTCATTATGTAAGGGCCTTCAGATCACCTCTATTTTTGATAGAGTCAAGTCAGTACGAATGTTTGAAATCAAGTCTCATACAGGAGACATCAGAGTAGATTCAGATAATTCAAAAACATATTTCTATAGGATAGAGATGGAAAATTCTCATTTGATGATCGATGTCATCATCCCCTTGAGTTTATAATGGGATATTGTGCATTCTTTAAAGTGTCTCTAATATTTGGTCACCATAGGATTTAGAGGTAGTCAAATTTGTTCCACATGTTTATTGTACCATTCGATATTATCAATAGAAATGGTCTAGTGGAAGAGTATTATATTTTCCATAGAGATACAATGGTACAAATAATGTTTTCCACATCACACTACTTTAGAGATATAAGGTTGACACCTCTCATTGGACTTTTGTGAGTGATGTTGAGTAGGAAATTGATGCATCCTTTGATGAGAATATAATACATGTTATATATCAATAAGATAATGTGTTGTGGTGAAATATATTGATGATATCTTGATAATTGTGGAATCATGGTATTGTTTAGATGGGAACCTAGGAGAGATAATGAGATATGAGGGCTCAGTGGCCTGACGTTTTTACCATAAAATCATAAAGATTCTTGGGAGTACCACTTCATGAAGTGCTATTATAGGGTTATGAGATTGTAAGAACCCATTATTTTCTCAATATGTTCCCTTTTGAGTTTTCTTTTTTATAGTGTAGGTGATGATTTATTATGATTTAGATGGATTTGAAGGTAAACAGATATTTTATAACTAATTTTGGGATGAAAATCTACTTATAGAAAATTTACAGACCACGTAATACTATTACACACTATTTAATATTTTAATCGGGATAAATAACATAATTTGATGGGTTTTGTTTGATAAGAACCATTAAAAATAATTACACAACCTGTAATTGAATTAAATGCGCTGAAATTCACTGAGAAAAAAAAAGATTTATGTGGTTCATTTTGGTGCCATTCTTTCATGTAGCTTTCCACCCCTTGACCCTAGGGCGACTCTTATTTTTTCCGATGAATTTCAACATCCCTGATAATCTCATATTCCTATTTTATTTCCAATAATATATTTCTTCTTTGGTTTCCATCTATTCCTCTTTCATCTGAGGAAGTGGTGGAATATTTTTATAGTTGTGTGTATTTGGTTGAACATTAACATAGTTTTCGGTTACAGATCTCTTCTATAATTTTTTATCAAACTATTCTACATCAATTTAGGACTGTGTTAAGGAAGGAAATCATTAACAATCAGGCGTTAAGAGTTTCTTTATTAGCTCCCATTATTTTGATTGAATTTTTGTGTATGTAATCATGAAATTGAAATCCCAATGATGTGAAATTACCTTTTCAATGAAATGAATAATTAAATTCCCATCTGATAATGAAATGGGTTAAATTTGGGGAAATTGATATTTGTATTTATAAATGTTGTGTCAATTACCATTGGTTTTAATTATGATTATGGAATTGTTGAATCATGGGTATATGAAATGGATAATAATAGGAAGTGTGAAATTGGTCCTTAATGGAATTGTGATATGGGTAGCAACACATAAGTAGAAAAAATATATATTTAAGGTATTGAACAGTGATTTTGGGATTCATGATAAATTGATATAGTTAAATTTTAAGCCACCCATGGGGTGTGTCAATATAATACAAATGAGTCATGGTACATGGAATGCTGCTATAAAAAAACCCTGGGGGACCAGACTGCCAATTTTGGACCCTAATATATTTAGTTATTTATATCTAATGAATATGTTATGGGACACAAAATGGTTCTTCAAATACCCACAGGGTGCTGGACTACCACTATAGTCCCAAATTTCATGAATTCAAAATAGAAATTAATTGATAAATGGAAACCAAGATATGTTATATGATTGAGACTCTAGTATAGGACAAAGAAGGTATATATGGTTTTAGTGCCATAATAATCTTGATTGATTCATGTGGTTAATTAAAGAATAATGAATTGTTATAACTGTTTACTCGATTGAACAATATTCTTTAAATATATTTATACATAGATGTATATTGGATATTATTTTAGATACCATTAGTGGTTGCTTATCGAGTAGTACTCAAACCAAAACCAGGATGCCTGATCGGTACCCGAATAGTCTTTAGGTTTCCAAGATTGTATAATGATAAGATCCCAATGTTAAAGGGATAAGTAGGGATGAAGAATGGATTAGGGAACTAATATTTGTGTTGGGAAATTATTGGGAATTTTCAGTGTTTCATTATTTTGTGTTTCAAATTTTGACACTTTACACATATATTGCATGAAATATATAATGTTTTGTTTTTGGTATTGTATACCGGTTCGGTTCATCATGTGAGAATAATATTATTATGTTCATTGGTTATATAATTTTGATACTATATGTGTATTTTTCTGGTTGTGAGGATTTGATAAAGTTGTTATATTCTCCCCATGTTGTATATTAGACCCTTACTACTAGTTATTATGCTATATCGAATATGGATAGATAGAAGAGGTCATGTGGAGAACCAGTTCAGGGGACCATAATCTTCACCAAGGTCAAGATGTTATTGTAAATTATGTACAACTCACTATCAAAATTTTATGGTAATTGAAATATAATGTTCATGTTGGGTATAGAAAATATAATTTTACAATACTGCAATATAAAATATAGACAAAAAATAGATTATCCTTATTAGAACTCACATAATAAGTTCATGTTTCTCATGAGTTATAGATTTACCAATCGGGCCTTCCATGTCTCTATTTCATGGAATCTCTACTCTATCTGACCTCACCACATTGATTAAAAATACTCAAGATATGATATCCCATAGAATTTTCCTTCTCTACTTACTATTTATATAAAATAATGCCCATTACCATTAAATTCGGAATATCATAATTTATATTATGAATAAACATTATATTCTAGGTTGCATTAAACAAACTAGAAAAAAGATTTCTATATATTACTCATACTATTCATATTCAATAAATTTCAGGACAGAATCAGAAAATTTGGATATAGATTGAACTATATTTAATGTTATTATTTTGTTCATCAACTTATCATAACATTTTTAATAGGAAAAAATCATCCAAAGGAAGAGTATTTAGTGTCACCTTATTAATAGAGTCTCTTCCTCTCCATGTACTAGGTAATATAACCCATACCATCTTATGTAAAATTCGATAGTTTTAACTACATCCCATACATTTTTACTAGATCCTTACTGATTTTCACCAACAACAATGTATATGTTTCTAATGAAATATTTTATTGAATATAATGGAATAGGTGATATATCCAAAACTGCTGATTACATAATTATACTAACCATGTTAATCTCCTCCAATTTATCAAATAATTCATTTTGGATATATTTATTCCATGTTTCACTAGTAACAGTTATACATTGAATGGTTCCAAATTGTATTTCTTTATTCCTTACGAGTATATGTACATTTTACTTGGTCTAATAAACCAATTAGATCTACCTCATTATATCTCATTCCCTATAACATATGATACTGTATTAATCCAATCTATTGAGAGTTACATTTAGTATAGTCTTATTGAAATTTAATACTAATTTCTTTTTGATATGTTATTAAAAATTTGTTTCTTTATAAAATAGTGATTATATCATTAACAACTTATATGATCATGTAGAAAACATATTATAATCAAATATTATATGATATTGTTACATACATTTATTCAAAACTAGATTTTATTAACATTCACTCCATACTTGAATTTGATAATGTCACTAAATAATATTTATTGTATTGAATAAACACTTTCCATTAAAGGAGGTCCTAAAATCGAATGCTAAATAAAAAACTCATTGCTGGTTTCAACAACACATATATTTACAAAGGATTATTGATGAGTTCATGGTATAACCAATCAATAATTATTGTCACCACTTTTGTAAACCCATGTAATTTTTATTGTTATTACCACCCCAGTATCAATTTATGAACCATTAAAAAATAAAATCCACATGTACTTTGAGATATGGACTTAATTATTGATTTTTAATTAGAAATTTTAATATTAAATCATTTTAATTTATTTATTTAATGTAGTATTAAGTATTAAAAGTGAAAAAAATTTCACCCATTATAGTGAATATAAATCTACTGATAAAGATTTAACCTTTTTTCACATAATGTGTCTCCACAAAACACCCTTTTTACAAGATCGCATGGATCATTTTTTTATTCTAATTACTTGTGCAAATAAAACATTGGCATAACCCAATTCAATCTTCCGAACAATATCTCAATTAGTGATGGTCAATATAATTTTGAAATGTAGTCTATCACTTGAATAAAATTTTTCTATTTTAGGGATTTATATAATATCTATAGGGTCTTTTAGGATAAATAATTTAGATTCAAAATGTTTTATTAAACATGAATTCCTATTTATTTAGTAATCTTTAACAAACTATTTTGCATCTTAACACATGTTATTATGATTTTGTGGACTTATTATATGTTTTAACTCATATGATCTCTATATTTCAGTATAGATGGTATATGGTAATGGGATCACACTGTCACTTGTGATGCATGTCATGAAAATTAATTGAAGTTTCTAGAATGCCTATGAGTCTCAACATTGATTCTCTATTTTATTACACCACGAATTTTATGTGAATAAGATAATGTGATTTTGGAAATTTCTATTTAATAAATTTTAACATCGAATGTTATCATTTAAAACACTTCATCAATTATAATGACCCAATTTCAATGGATTTCCCTTCTTATAATTTTGTCTTATTGTATAATCCTATAATATTACATATAGAAAACAATAAGAACATTATAAATGAATAATTAGTGAAATAAAAGGTATCTATAGAAGTTAGGGATCACATAATGATGAAAAAGTAACTTAAACTTTGGAAAAATAATGTAATCCTTATGAATATTAAACCATACAATGTAATTGCATCCTCCCCAATGAATTTATAAATAAATGGTTTCCATCTTATAAGTGTAAATCTAATATAATTATATCCCAGTATGTGTAAATAAATATTTTTAAAATTATTAATTAAGGGTTGGTATTTTTGTGAGTCATGTATATTTAATAGAAATTTTATGATTAATTTAATAAGACAAAATAAAATTTATTTTCATAAAATATATTCATAAAATAATTTTTTTATGTATTATAAATATAATATAAATTTATGAGTCCTTAATTAATATTTCAATGATTTAGAGAAAGAGTTTTGATTTTAAAATTTGTTTTTTCAAATAAATTATGATTTTAATTAAAAATTATATTTATCATATTCATAAATTTTCTTTAAAAAATTGACATAATTTTGAATTCTACACATAAAAAAATGGTTGGGAGATCTTTTGGTATTTTTCTGAAAAACATGAATTTTTGGTGGTATTAAAATATGGTAATTCACCGTATATATACATTATAAGTTAAATACATTATTTATTGATTCATGTACGATGTAAAAACTTATTATTAGAACTCAAATGATCTAATTACTTTATTTATCATCCTGAATCGTCACTATTTGTTTCCTTGAGAAATATAATATACTAATGAATTTAATATTGAGAAAACACTAATTTCCTCCACAATAAATACCACCCTCACCACCTCTTATCCTCACACCTATCAAGACTTTGGCCATGTTGAAATTCTACTCCAGTGTCAGGTCATGCTCTTACCCCATGTCAAAAATCCCTTGGTCACATTAAAAAAACCTCCTCCCTAATGAGGCTCTTAAATAGGTTAAATTCAAGTGGTAAATTCCTCTTTCAGATTCTTTTATTTTCTTTTCAACGTCATGTCTTTCCATTTTATCTCATGAAATACCTTAATATAAATGGTATGATATATCTAGTAGAATAAAAATACTATAGTACTATTATTATAATGTAATAATTTATTATCATTTCTCCTTTACCCTCCATTTATACTAAAAATAAATACACCGCCCAAGATTTGTTAATTTATCACATTCAAGAACAATGAGTTTTTAATTTCAATTATCTTCTTCATGTGTGGTCATGAAACAATTTTTATGGTCTAACTAGATTATAATGTATGTTTTAAAACTTATATAATTTTCACGAATCATTTCTATGGATGATATTAATTTATGAGTTCATTATGATCGAAAAACAACCAAATTAATTTAATCAATTATCATTAAAATTTTATCTAACAATTCATCCTCATCCCGTTTAATAAAAATATTGGTATAACCATTTTATCTTCTATTATATAATTAATATAATATAATTACAATTTTTTTATAATCATTCTTATTTAACATGAACTTCCAATTTTTTAATCATGAAAACTGATCATGAAAACTACGAAAATGACCACTCACGAATGATAAAAGTGAACACTATAACCCATCAACAAGGGGATAAATAACATAATAAAATTATACTTAATAAAATTCATGTATAATTAGTTTTGTAATTTTTAATTAATAAAATGCCCATTTACCATTTAAATCTATTCTTTCATGGACACCACTTCTATATTCCCTTATGTTTTTCATTTTTAAAAGATTATGATACCCAATATTACCATAGGTAACCCTTATGATTATGATTGGTTCTTATATATGAATCATCATGTGATACACATATTCATGAACACTTTAAGAACCTAGATCTTCTTTTTTTTATGGATCTTTTGTTTTTGGGTGTTTTTGAGGAAAATGAGAGTTTTTGGAAATTTATGCAGTACACGCTGTGTACCCGATTACCACAGGTAGCCGTATACTACCCATATAATAGACGAGTACAAGGCCATGTTTGGTGACCTAGACACCGCCTAAAGCAGGGGCCGGTTAAGGAATGTACACAAAATGTACAATAAATGAACATTCCATGTAAATTTTTATTTATTTGTTAAGTTGGACCAGGTCACGTCTATTTCCCAGAATTGTCTTCTTCTATCTTCGTCTCATCTAGGTGCACCTGGAATCACCCATTCTTCTCTGAGCCACTGATCTGTTGTATTTTCTCCAAATCAAACAATTTCGAAGCATTGGAATTTATTCAATTAGTTCTTCATTCTAATAAGGCCTCTCCACTTGATTTATCTTTTTTTTTTGCGAGATATTTTAGGATGAAAATATTTGTTGTTTTTTTGTAGATCTATGACTTTATAGGTTGATTCAAAGGATGAGGTTCAACTATATCAACTGTATAATGATGAGGTAGGTGTTTTATTCCTTTTCTTAGTTTTATTTTGATTATATGTGAAAAAAGTTCTGAATAACCTAGTTCAAGGTATTCCATGTTCTTGAGATTTAACCCTATTTGATGCTAGATATGTTTTTTCCTTGAGAAAGGGTTTTGGTTGTGATTTTGGTTTATTAAATTATTTATGTATGTGTTTTCACATGTTTGTTTTATACTAGCTATTGGGTTTAGAACTACCTGATAGGCTCTTTTGTTTCCATGAATAGTGCTATTAGGATATAGTTGATATTATATGACATGCTTGTGATATGCAATGTAGATTCTTAGCCTTGTTGTAGTTCAGATTACATTGGATGATGGATATATTTTTTGAATGTTTGTTTTACAAAGGGCTGTGAGGACATGGTGTTGTTGGACCATAGGGGGAATTGACGTTGAGGGATTCCCCAAAGTGTGTTAAATTTTTCACAATGTGAGACCATAGGGGGGATTGACGGTCAGTGCTCCCTTAATGTGTTTATATTATACCGTTACAAGACCATAGGGGGAAATTACTTTGAGTGATTCCCAAGAGTGTATATATTATATCATTAAAAGACCACAAGAGGAATTGACGGTGAGTTCTTCCTTAATGAGTATATTTCCATGTGAGACCAAGGGGATAGACCATGGGAGCATTCCCATAGTGTCTTATATCTTTATTGATTAATTGATATGTTGATCTAGAGGGGCTTAACTATTAGAACATTACCATAGGGTTTCTAGTGAATGATTGGTTGAATAAATAAATAAATGTAAATGAATGTGGCTGAAACTATAAGATTGTTTACTTTAGGGCGTTTCCTTTTTTATTACTTCATTTTCATATTCCCTACAATATATATTCACGGATAGTTAAGAAAAAATAGTCGGGAGGTTTCCTACTAGGATTTTTCTCACACCCTATTTGGGTCATTCTTTTGGGACCAAAAAAATTATGTTGTTGTAGATGCGGATAAGGGATGGGTACACACCATGTACCCGATTACCATAGGTAGTTGTTTACTGGCCATGTAACGGCCAAGTACATGTCTGTGTGAGGTGACCAAGAGACTGCCTAAAGTGGGGGATAGTTAAGGCATTTACACGGTGGGTACATTAAATGGATATAGTGTGTACATTTATTTTTTATTTGTTAAGTTATATTGGGGTCTCATCTATTTCCTATAATCGTCTTCTTCTAGCCCCATCCCATCTAGGTGTGGCCAGAATTGTCGATTCTTCTTCGATCCGCCAATACTTCTTCCATTCTTTGAATCGAACACTGTTTATTGCATTTGAATCTCCTCAGTGAGTTATTCCTCCTTCATGATCTTGTCCTACTGATTTTACTTCTTTCATCTGATATTTGATGTGGATCATTTTTGAAATTTTGGTAGATCTACAAAGTTCTATGTCTATTCAATGGATGATGTTCAACTGCATCGATCGTACAATGTCGAGGATAGTGGTTTGTGCCTGTATGTAGTTGTCATTAGATTATATTTGAAAATAATTTTGAATAACTTAGTCTAGGGTATTGTGTGTTTTAGGGATTTAACCATGTTTGATGCCATTTTTTTTCTTGAGAAAGGGTTTTGAATATGATTTTGGATTATTATGTTGATTATAGATGTGTTTTACCATAATTGTTTGATACTATCCATTAGGTCTAGAACTGCCTGTCAGGCTATTTTGTTTCCTTGACTAGTGCTGTTAGGATGGAGTTTATATTATATAACATTCTTATGATATGAATTGTAGCCTCTTATCCATATAACAGTTTAGATTACATTGGATGAAAGATATTGTTTGTTCATGATTATTTTACAAAGGGTTGTGAGAACCTGGTGCAGTTGGAAAATAGGGGGAATTGATTTTGAGGTCTTCCCCAGAGCATCTGTTATACTTTTCACTTTGTGAGACCATAGGGGGGATTGATCGTGAGTGATCCAATAGAGTATCTATAGTATAATATTTCGAGACCACATGGGGGAATTGATGTTGAGTGATTCCTCAGAGTGTCTATAATATTTTGTTAAAAGGCCACATGAGGAATTGATGGTGAGTGCTTCCTTAGAGAGTCCTTTTCCTTGTGAGGCCTTGAGGTTAGACTATGTGAGAATTCCCATAGGGTCCTATATCTTTATTTATTTAGTGATAAGTTGAACCAGAGGGGTTAGAATGTAAGAACATTCCCAGAGGGTTGCTTGTGAATGATTGGTTGAATAAATAAGTTAATTTAAATGAATGTAGTTGAAACGATAGTATTTTTACTTTTACGTACTTCCTTATTTATTACTTCATTTTGAATATTACTGGCTAAATCCAACATTTACTATTGTGAAAGGCAGACCACTCTTCACATCGCGAAGCAGCCTACAATTTTTTATTTCTGTAAGGTATAAGATGAATATATTTCAAAATTATTGTCTCAATTATGGATAATGTTTGGTTATGATCATTAATATCCATATCAGATAATTGATACAAATTATTTAATCATGCTTGAAGACATGCCCAACGTGAGGGATTACACTGATGTGTTTCTTGAAGTCTTTCCTAATCTTCCTCCTAAACGAGATGTTAAATTCTCAAATGAACTTATTCTTGGATATATACCTACTATAACAACACCTTATGGAATGGACACTATTGATCATGAAGAATTAAAGAAGTTGTTACAAAATAATCTGTATAAGTGTTTTATACGCCCGAGTTCCTCAACTTAGGTTGCAGTAGTCCTCTTTTTCAGTAAGAATGATGGATAAATGTCTCTCTACATTGATTATCATAACCTCAATAAAATCATGACAAAGAACAAGTATCACATACCACAGATAGCTAAATTTTTCAATCTTCTACATGGGGCCAATTATTCACTATGGAGGACCTTCGATCGGGATATCACCAATAAAGTTGAGGAAGGATGATATGCCCAAGAATGAAATTCAAATGATGTATGGACACTACGAGTTAATAGTGATGCCCTTTGTAATAACTAATGATCCCCCAATATTCATGCACTTATTGAATATATTCTTTTGAGATTACCTTGATAGATTTATGGTAGTCTTTATCCATGAAATTCTAATATACTAGAAAATAAATTATGAAAATTAGGGGAATTTGAATACTTTGATGAAGAATATGTGAAGGGGAAAATGTTTTTCAAGTTACATAAATGTGATTTATGGATGATGTAAGTGTCATTTTTGGGGTAAGTCATCACCAAAAAAAAATATTTTTGGACTCTTCCAACCCAAAGGAAGTCGAATAGTGACCCAAGCATACATATGTAATAATTATATGTAGATGATATTGTCTAGCTGGGAATTAATAATTATTTTTAAAGAACATATCAACATTTTATACCCAATAACATAGATAACATGGAAGGGAGTGAATTTTTTATTAACTCAAGAATGAGAGGAATGATTTAAGGAGCTAAAAAAGAGGCTTGTCAATGCACCAATAATCACACTCCTTGTGAGTGGAGAACTCTTTATGGTGTATAATAATGATTAAAAAAGGGATGAATCTATGTACCGATTAAAAATGAGAATGTGATATCTTATGCCTCAAGGAACATGAAAATTCATGAGAAAAACAACCCCACACTTGATCTGGAGTTAACAACTATTATATTTGTGTTGCAAATATTTCATCATTACCTATATTGGAAAAGTGATAGATATATAAGGATTAAAAGAGTCTCAATTATATATTCACATAGAAGTATATTAATATTCTCAATTGGATTTGGTTATATCTCATCAATGATTACTCCTACTCAATCCACTACCACCCCGATAAGGAAAATATGTTAGTAGTTTCTCCAAGTAGAAAGGATCATGCATCATCATCAATGATGAGAATTGAGAAGGATCAAATCCTCTTCTAGCAATAAAAGATGGAAATTGTAATCATTAATTAAGGAACATCATCAATCATTTCTCAAATTATTTCTCGACCATTCCTTAGGGATAAAATAATTGATGCCCAAATAATTGATGTGGAAATTTTGAAAATGGAGGAAGCTAAAAGAAATGGGAAATCCTCTTAGTTCAAGATTGATGATGAAGGGTTTGTATGATTTGGGTCATGATTATTTGTAACATCTGATCCAAAGATAATGAAGGATATTCTTAATGATGCACATTGCTCAACCTTCCCTCTTCGCCTCATGAGCACAAAGAGGTATCAACAACATCAAGAGAACTGTTAGTGGGACAACATGATGAAGGAAATTTTGAAATAAATATAAATGTTCCGGGTATTTCAACAATTGAAGGATGAAAGAAAAAATTTTATGGGGATGATGTAACTACTACCCATAGAAACATGGAAGTGGGAGAACATTACCATGTATGCTTTCACTGGATATTAAAGGAAATTTTTAGGAAACAAAGTCATATGGATCATTATGGAATTTCTTAGAAATAAATCACATTATCTCAATTCAAGAAGAATTATCATTATATCAAATGAGTGGTAAGGATACATGGAGTATCACTATCAATTTTATCCAATCGAGATCCTAGATAAAATTTATGTTACTTAAAACTATCTATTATGATAAAAGATCTGAGTTGAACTTCAGTATGGCCTATCATTCATAAACTGATGGAGAATCTGAGTGAATGATTCATAAACTTGAAGAAACCTTGAGAGCATTTTCTATGGTCTTCAATTGAGGATGTGACCAACATATACCTCTGTTTGAGTTCTCTTAAAACCATATTTTCCACCCCAAAATCAAAATACCTCTATATGAATACATTTAGGGGAAATGGTGTTGAAAAATGGAATGCTAGGATGATGTCGGCGAATGTATGTTGCTAGGACCTGAATTAGTCTATGAAATAGTGCAGATGGTGAAAACTATTCATAAGAAAATCATGGTAAACCAATGTCGAAAGAAGAGTTATGTAGACAATCGTCAATGTGTCATTCAGTTCAAAGTTGGAGACATGGAATTGCTCAAAATATCTCCATAAACCAAGGTCCTTAGATTGGGGAATAATGGGAAAATATGTTCTAGTTATATCGGCCCCTTCGAGATTCTTGATCGCATCAGAGTTGTGGCCTATTGAATAGAACTTCCAACTACCATGTCTAATGTACACGATGTATTCTACATAGAACTTTTAAGGAAGAACATACTATATCCTTCACATGTATTGTCTTCAGAGGTGGTACTGTTTGAGAATGATCATTATTATAATGAAAAGCCAGTGAAGATCTTGGATCATAGATATAATGTTTTTATGAAACTAGACTACTATACTAGTCAAAGTACTATGGTGGAACCATATGTACAAAGAGGAAACATGGGAACTAGAGGAAGTGGTGAAGGAGAACTACCCACACTTCTTTATCTGATAAAGTAAAAAAAATCGAGGGTGATATTTCATAGGGTGAAGAATTTGATGACCGAATATCAATGAATTTCTCTTCTTAAATTTATTTCTTACTGTAAAATCATATAAGATTACATATAGAATAAAATAAGAACATTATAAATAATGAATGAATAAGATAAAAGGTATATCTATAAGTTAAGGAAAACCCACAAATGAAATAGTAACATGGCTGTCAGAATAGTAATGTGACCTTTATGAATAGTGAAACATTAAATGTAATAGTAAGCTCGCAAATGAAGTTATAAATTTTTTCCCTATTACAATTGAAAATATGATTTAATTATATCATAGTATATGTAAATAAATATTTTAAAAAAATTAATTAATTGTTGTTTTTTTGGTATGTCATTTATATTTAATTAAATTTAATGATTTATTTAATAGATTAAATGAAAATTAATTTTCATAAACTGTATTTATAAAATAATAATTTCATGTATTATTATTATAAGAATATTTTATTAGTCATTAATTAAATATTCAAAGCATAAGAAAATAATATTTAAATTTAAAATTTGAATTTTTCAAGTAAATTGTGATTTCAATTAAAAATTAAAAATATCATATATATAAAAATATTTTTAATATATCAAGATAATTTTCAAGTCTAAACATTAAAAAATGGTTAGGCTGAATTTTTCGGATTTTTCTGAAATACATGAATTTTTTGTGAATTGTAAAATACGGTAATTTACAGTATATATACATTATAAGTTAAATACACTATTCATTGAGTCATGGATAATGTAATAACCATTGGATCTAAATAAAATTATCTAATTAATTCCTTTAGTCTCAATATTCAGCATTATTTCATTCCATGAGCAAAACAATAATCTAATGAATTAAATATTAAGAAAACATTATTCTCCTCCAATACAAATTCAACCTATCACCACCACTTCTTATCACACCTTTAAATCTTTTTTTATTATGAAAATTCTTATAATATCTCTTATAAATCCCCTCCCCCAAACTTAATATCTCTTGGTCTTATAGAAATAAAGAAACTTCTTCCCTACAGTGGCCCTCGTGGAGGATAAAATCATGGTGTAAATTCTTATTTCTGATTCATTTGTTTTCTTTTCATGTTCCTTTATTTTACTTTTATCTCCTAAAATACCCCCATAAAAATGGTATTATAACTCCATTACCTTACATATAATGAATTTTTTTTATTCTAATGGATCAATTCAACATCATATCTCCTTCCAACTCCTTTTACAATAAAAATGAATACATTGTCTGAGATGTGTTAATTTATCACATTCAAGGATGAAAAGTTTTCAATTTATATTATCATATTAAATTATGGTAATGAGACAATTTTTATGGTTGAAAAATATTATAATTTATAAATTATAAATTATTTAATGTTCTTGAATCATTTTTCTTATATGATATTAATTTATGAGTTTGTTGTGATAAAAAAAATCTCCCAATTAATCCAAGCAATTATCATTAAAATTTTATCTAAGGATTCATCCTCATCCCATTTAATAAAATGACTAGTATAAAAATTTTATCTTATAAAATTTCATTAATATAATATAACTACACTTCATGAAAAATATTACTATTTTAAAATAACATAAATACTCTTAGTCAAGCGAATCGATCATCCAAACTACAAAAACGAGGACTCACGAATGACAAAATTGTACACTATAACTTATCAAAAAAAAATCAAACCAACATAATATATTGATAATAAATCAAATTCATGTAGAATAGGTTCCTTATTTATTAATTAATGAATCTAATTTTTTTATACAAGACATTAATATCATCTGAAGGAACCCTTCATTCTTAAGTTAAAGAATTCTATGTGACCCTATTTTATCTATTCGGGTTACTATTTATCTATTTTTACCCAAATGAAACTATAATTTCTTGTTTACATAGATTTCATAAATTATATTAATATATTACAAGATTATTCATTTTTCCTTTCAGGGCTATACATTTTTTTAAAGGATCCATACTCAATTCTTACTGATAAGGGAGCTCGATTAAAGGGAACTTCATGAATTATTACCCACTTTAAAGTACACTATATAATATGGATTGAGCTACCATATCTTTTCTAAAATAAATATTTCTATTATTAAAACCATCTTGGTTAACTTCTGTTCATATATAAAAGATTATTCTAAATTCTATTTTGAAATCACATTAATGTGTTCCTTAAACCACATGAAAATTTTTAAATTCTAAAGATTATTGAATACAATTTTTACTTGTTATCACTACAGTTTGACATAACTTATTATGATATATGACTATTTTACACTTTGAATGTACTTGTATGATTTTAATCCTTTCATTCATAGATATAATTGTTATATTCCCTTGTATTATGCCTTTTGACAAGAATATGATACCAAATTTTTACCATGTGTAACCATTATGTTTATGATTGATTCCTTATGTATGAATATTATATTGGAACACATATTCATGAACATATTATTATGGATATGACTAGATATCACTCTAATTCATTTTAAAATGTTTAGTCTCATGGGGCATCATGTTGTGATAATGAGTGAAATTGATTCCTTTAGGGACCTTTTTCCACCATGTAATATAGTCTTAGACCTTATAATTGTATCATGTTTATGTCATGTTATATATTGTTTCCAAATTCCAATTATGACATGACTATATATTCCCATGATATAAATGTTATTCTTCCTTATGTTTATTTAGGTCCCTCTCTTTTTATATCACCAGGATAGTTCTTCTAACCCATGTGATATTCTTTATTCTTATTCTCATTTCCTTATTGGGATTTCTAGCTCCTCCATTTTGATCATTTATTATCCAGGTTATTCTATGCATATGTTAGGTATTAATAGATTTTATAAACACATTTTGAATATTAAACAGTAGAATATTTATTTTATGATGTTTAATTATTTACATAGTCTTCGAAAGAAACTAGACATTAGAATCTATTGTTTGTAATTTTATGGTATATTTTTCTTAAAATCATGCAATATTATGTGTAAAAATATAGGGTCACTATATGGATCTCCATTACAGATATGGAAACCCTGATTTTTATAAGTAAATGTCAATCTAGGAATTATTACATGCTATATTATAACAACCGATAAAATATTGGTCTACATATTCCTTTGTAAATGGTCCTGAAGAAAATCATATCTTAAACCACACATATTATATAATTTAATTTTATATATTTTAATTACATTTAATAAATCTTATGAATTATATAAGTTTACCTCCATATTAACATTTTAATTTTATATGCCCTATAACTAAACATATTCTTAATGCTTTATGAATTTCTATTATTTATGAGGATTCATTTTCTAGTAATATATAAGTAAATGTTTCTATAATACATATGTTCGACAAATCTAAAATTATATAAACCAAATGGGGTATATCATTGATAACTATTATGTTATAGTAAAAATGTTATTATATTTTCACAAATGAGTATAACTATGTTTTACATTTTTTCATCAATTTTTACCAATGATTCAGGAATTATGAAACTATTTAATGAGTCTTATATTCAACATAAAATATTCATTCCATTATATAATAATTTCTCTTTATATATACGGGAAATATGACATAATTATTTTTGAAATACAAAACCAAATTTAAACTATATCCATTTGATATAGAAATTAGGTCTTTTTAGCTTCTCACTACTGAACTATGAATTACACTTTATAATCCACATATATAATTCACATTACATCTTGTAATATTTTTATAAATACTTAGATATAGTATTTGTATTGAAATACATGAAAAAAGTTCAATATTTAATGCCCCAAAAATATAATATAAATATCAACCAAAATTATGAATATACTTAATAAAAAAATGAATTATTTTCTTTTCAATAAAAATCATAACATTTAAATTTATTTATTTTTATCACATGAAATATATTATAAATAAAAACTTGCATGATGGAAATATTATTTTCCATTAAATTATGACATGAATTTTCCTTTTGTGTTACAATTTTCAATAGATTTATTTACCTAGTATTTCAAAAATGTTATTATAAAAACTAATGATTAATATTTATTTAGGTTAGTATTTGAATTTTAGAACTTACCAAAACTTTTAAAAATAATTTTATCCGAAAAATTAATTTATAAAACATATAATAAACATTCATAACTCGTTGATAAATTTATAATAATGAAATTTATTGATATATTTTCATTTTTCTTTCAATTTACACATGTTCAGTGAAATCATCACCTTATTTACATCCCACTACACACTCTACTTTTTCTCTTCTTAGAGATGTGAAAACATGTGAAACCCTCTAATTCATGATATGTTTCCCATAAACCATTGATGATTATTGATGGAATGATTATTTAAACAACAACACAAACTTACATGTGTACTCTATAAGAATATTCCTCACCCTCGCTTCATAATGTAGAAAAAAGTAACTTGGACTCTAGCACATAGAAAATAGAATCCCATATTACAATATGAATGAACATATACTAATTATAGAATATTAAACATTATGAAGAAATGTTTGTTGAATAGTAATTTTAGTATATCTATTATATTAATTTCTATTATATAGAAATTAATAATTATCACATATTTCATTTATTCAGACTAGCGATTAAATATTTAAATGTCTCATAATATTTGATTGAACCCTAGTAGCACCCACTACATGACTCAAAATAACCATATTATTTATCATTCAAGTGTAAATGATTAGTGAAGCCTCTTTAATAGTCCAATAAATGGATAAAACATTACTCTAATAGTGTCAAGTTAAGATTTTGAATGGCCAACCAAATTTACTCATAACTACTAGAACTATTGAGTGAAGCCATAACATCTAACAATTAAAACATGACTTACTCATCTCATTTCATATAATAAGGGAAAATAAATATATGGATAAATTTTTTTATTCCAACATTAAATAATTTTTTCCCACAACTGTTATAATATCTCTACATCATTAAATGGCACCCTCAACTGTTATTGATGAGAACCTCATAAACCCTATTTTGGTCGAAAATTATTAAGAAAGGTCTTTACTACATAATATTTCTTTGGCAATTCAATTATTTATCTAAGAATAAATTAATTTTATATTATATATGAAAGTACTATGTGATCTCAATAATAGGTAGGACATGCATTAAATGGAAAACATTCAACACATCAAAATCAATGAATTTTTGTTTCTTATTTTATGTGATTGTGTTAGCATTCATTTTCAAAAACCAATAATAAAGGATTAATAAATTAATTAAAAAACATGAGTAGCTTTTTGAATTTTGTGTTGGATGATCCATTTATTCACAATTATAAAACCATGACCCTTTAGGTAAAATAAAAATTCCATTATTGACTCATATTGGAAACCATGTATGATGTATCCATGTCTTGTATAGAATATCACCTCATCTCGGCCTGATAAACATGTTAATGAATTCTTGAAAAAATAAATAAACATGCATGTTGTAATAAATACTTATAGAATAATATTGTTGTAATAATATGACCTTATTCATATTAAGAGGTGTTGGATGATACCGATATAATAATAAATTAATTATTACATACATTACCTGCATTATAATAATTAAATTAAATAAATGTAATCTCAGACATACATTTGAAGTTAAATGATATAGACTAGTCATAAGGTAATATATAGTTGTTAAAAATTTAGTTTTAATTAAATTTTACTCTAGGGAAATTTAAATGAAATAATAAAATGTTATCTTTTTTTAATTCCTAATTTAATAATCACGCTATCACCAAATATTTTTTTAATGAATTCCACTTTTTTCTAAATATGATATTTTTTTATAAAAAAATTAAATACCTCACACTTACTAACTATATATAAAATCATATTATTGTGAATATCATAAATAAGATGTGGTTAGATGGGTCAGATAGTGACCAACCCGATCTGGATGGCTGTAGGGTCTTTCACTAGCAGGTTCCCACACACTCTGTGTTGTTGAGGATAACAAAAGGGATGAAGGGAGCCACCCATTTTATACCTTATATATATATATATAATGAGCCACCTACCAAAAGCTTCACTAATTAATAAACCCCCTAACAACAAAGGTTTGGGAATGTACGGTCATGTCTGTTCCACCTATTTTTTATAAATTTATTTTTGTTCTCACGCACCATGCATCAGACCCCCTGCAATTTTATTTCCTTTTTTTTAAATCAGGACACAAATATCCACAATTCCCATTTTATATTCATTTAATTTTATGATTTTAAAATATTCAAAACCTAAAATAAAATTCATTTAAAAATATAATAATTTCTATTCTATAGGGGTGTGGAATTTAGTCTTGTTTGAAATCACTATTCTGGTACCTCAAATCTAAACGAAAAATGGGGGGTCCCTGGAAAAATACTCTAGAAAACACTTATATATAAATAAACAAAGACACACACATAGAAACACACACACAAACACATGTATATATATATATATATCAATTATTTTATTCCCAAAAATATATTGAATTCGACAGGAATTACACCATTGGTTTACCACAACATGGCCTTATGAGATGATATCAAGTCATGGTTCATTTTGGTGGAATAGTTTGAAGTCCATCAACTTAAATATAATTAAGGTATCATTTTTTTTTGAACAACCAAGTGATCAATATAATCATAATTAATGGTTCCAAGGAGTACAAGAGAAGTTTATGGACTATGTTTTTAGAAAATTTACAATCGTATTTATGCAACTACATCATCTCCAACGGTGAATAGCCTCATACATGGGATAAGGATTACATGTGAATGAATTAAAAAAATATAAATCAAATAATTATTTATTTATAATTATGGATTATTTCAAAAATTTCTCATCTATAGTGGTCATGTCTTAATTGAATAGAGGTTAAATACCCTTAGATAAACTATACAGGCTTAAAAGATCTATTGTAATGTTGATCTCTGAAATCCAGCTGCTATCATGGATATATGATATAAGATTAAATATCATGATTATTACTAATATATCAATCATTAAATATTCAAGGGATAGCATGTATTGATAGCTTATATTTGGATCTTATCCCTATAGGATGTAGAATGAGTTATGGGGGATCATTCATAATCGACTGGATTTATTTTCCCTCATAAAAGAACTCCTTCTTGATTATATTGTGAATATTAAACACCCTAAAATGGATCCTCAACCCCCCATAATTCTAATTACCATTGAATAATCTATTAATGTCATATTATGAACACTTACCTATGTCATAAAATTTATTTTTATTTTTATCTATTACATGTAATATAACAAGTATGTTGTGAGATAAATTTAATTCATTAACTCGACTTTTTATTACCAAAAAGCTTAAACAAACTATTAATATTAAAGAAATATTCATTCATTAAATATTTTAAAATGTATTCATATAACAAAATGTGAATAATTTTAATAAATAAATTCTATACCAATTAATATAAACTTTAATAAATTGAATTTATTTATTTCATAGTGAGTGTTCAAACATAGACATTGCCGGGACCCCGTGGTGGGATCCACCATGTTCTAAACTCAATTTCATTATTATTGGAACTAATTTTTAATTTGATAATTGTGTGACACCTTAGGCCCTTATCTTAATATTAATGTATATTATTCATAGAATATGAGAAATGTTTAGAAAATCATCATGCCCTGAAAAGAGATAATGTAAATATATAAAAACAACACATATTCTAATGAACACAAACCATTTAATATTATATCTTGATCTTGTGATATTTCAATCAAAATGATTCACACATTGTGTTATCTTTATTTCATTCTTTATTATTTTTTACCAAACTAGAGGTAAATATGTTCTCCAACCATGGGAATTTATATATTAAAGGTTGTACTAACAACTTCTATAGATCATGGGATATCACTTTCTTTTGGATGTAAACAATTGTATTTTTTTTATTCAATCAATGTCATAATACTAATGACACACCTAAAAATGATACATTTCCATAAAATAAATTATATAGTTTTCATTTTGAATCTATGTATGTAATCAAATAGTATTAAATTATAATAATTTTATGTCATAAGGAAATTACACTTTTTCACCAATAAGAACTTCTATTGACACTATAAACATAAAACATTCCTTTATTGGGCCAGTCATCATAATCTCATCTACTTAATATCACAAAAGGTGAACTCTTTGAGAAAAAGTATCAACGATTATGTCCCCCAACACCTAATAGAAACAAATCATATAATTCTATATAGAAATATGATTATTTACCATAAAACATGTATTTAACATTTTTATCATAGTATATTTTGGTTCACATTACAACTTGGGGAATACAATTAAATTTTGATACAAAAATAATATATGGTTATTACTATTAAATTTGTGGTTATATAAAAAAACTACTATGGCATGTGTACATCAGGAAAATATCACTATATAAAAAATATGTTCATTGAAAAATTATGATGAATTTTGGTCTAGGACAACCACTTTTACAAAACATGACGCATACCCTAAAAATGTTTCTATAACTAAAACATCACACATTTATTAATATATCACAAAATCTCATAAGAAAATGTGTCATAAAACAAATTACTATGGATTTTGATAATAATATCATAAATAATTACCATGTCCTGTAGACAAGGTATAATAATAATTTAATATATAGAGATTATTTCTTTACTCAATACATTGGAACACAATCTGGGTGCATCCATCATATTTATAACTTTATGCTTTTCACATCAATCAATTATCAAAAGTAAATATCAATTTTAATTGATTATTAGGGAATGAGGGACACAGATATGTATTTTATCAATTTTTAACCAAATGATACCTATAAATGAAAACACTAGAATGAAAATTGGTTTGGGTATTCATGAAAGTGTACTGTAGAAAATGAAGTGATTATATTTTATAAAGAATGGTTATAAAAAGAGATATAAAATGTTTTTAATGATATGGAAATGAACTCTATCACTATTAATTCATCACGTATACAATATTTATGGTTCCTATAATCATTATATAACATAATAAATTGAGAATAAAATGGTTTAAAGAAATAAACTAATTAAAATGAGAATGTGAAGAAAGATAACAACAACCATGAGATGATTGTTCGTAGTGCTAGATAGAGACCCATTAGAATCCTAAGAATACCTTGGGTGGTATTTAGGATAAATGGAGAGTAACTTATTTTTCAATGGGTTTATTGGTGGAGTAGAATTTTAGAAAAGGTTCATAATTACGCTTTTATAGGAGTGGATCATAAGGGTTAAAATATTTTTTATTTCATTATATAAGAATCCCAATTACGGTTAAAATTAATTAAAAATTTTGTAGACTTGTTGATAATTTAGTTTATGTTTTTCGAAATCAAATATAATCCAAATTCAAAAATATCCTTCCATGAAAACCACAGAATGAATGAAATCTCAAATTAATTTATATTTAAATCATCAAATTTTGGGTTAAAAAATTTAATGATTGAATTTATAAATCAAAATTAATATTTTAAAATTAATATTTATAATTATTTTATGAAATTATTATAGAATAAAATATTTCAAAAATTTAGGAATCATGATAAATTCATATCAAAGTCATAAAATCCTAGAGCTCAAAAAATGACCAATTTCACATTTCCATATTAAGAATCCATATTTTTATAAAATGGAAAGAAATTCTCCTGATGGAAATTTTATTTTTATAATTCCAAAAATTAAATTTATTTGAAGGAAAATATTTTATAAAAGTAATAATATTACCTTTTATAAAATAAATCTTATTTATTAAATATTATTAATTTTTATGTAATTTAAAACATTATGACCACTATTACAATTGATTAGGTCTTCTATAAAATTTATTATGATTTAAACCTTGTTTCATAATATTATTTCATGAAAATAAATTTTATTTAGTACTTTTAAATTTATTAGAAAACATAATTATATTGTAAAATATTTAAAGTCTTAAAAAAATATAATTTGGGTCATGTGAGGAAACATTCCAAACATTCATATAATTGAAACTACATTACCCACCATAATAATAGAAAAATATCATATTGAACATTAGTCATGATTCTCATCGGGAATATTTCCATATAAATACACAATCTCTCTCAATTAATCATATACTACATCCATTAAATTGGTTCTTTCTCGTCTATTGATAATGTCTACTAATTTTCAATGCGTATATTTTATTTTAATTGTAATTATTTTGAGAATAATATTTATGGGTAAATTCAATCCTTCATAGTTCCTTTTAGAGATTGTATTATTCTATTCTATCTATATCAATGTACTACTCAAATTTAAAGAATTCATTACTAAAAAATGATATGTAATAAGTGTGATATTATTTATATGCTCTTATAAAGTAAAGTATAATAAAATAGTTAATGACAATTTTTTTTTTTAAAATGAACCATTTTTAATAACATTATAAATTTAATTTGGTTTATTGAGTTTTTGACATTTTTTATAAGTTTTAGTTTTCAAATGAATAGTGATATCATGTTATTATGTTTTTTATTAATAATTCCTAAATTTTTTATTTCTTAAATATAAATTTTTTGAAATGGATTAGGTACCTTAAATTTATTTTAAGATATGGTTATTATGTATTTTTTAACAACTCATGGTGATAAAAGAGAATATAAGGATAATTTATTCCTGTACCAATATGGATGAGATATTTAGAGTGGTTGATTGTAGAGGAATACATGTTCAATTAAATTTAACTTAGAAGAGTATGATAAAAATATGGGGTGAATATGGACATAATATATTTTGTATTAAGATATTTTTAAATTATTATATTTAGTTTGTAATGAGTTTTAATAAATTACTATTCTGTAAGATGTTGAATGAGTCATTGAATAATTTTACACATATCTAATGTTTATTATTTATGTTTTATCATGTTATAATTTAGTAGGACTATTTTGTTTTAGGTGCCTAACATATGTTTGTAAAGATAATGTTGAAAATAGAAATGATGAAAAATAATATTTCATTATTTTTCTAATTTAAAAAAGCTATAGGTTAGATATAATATATAGTTGGGAAATATTATAGATATTGAAAAGAGTAGGGAATTTTCATGATTTATTTCATAGATTATAATAAATATTAATAAACCCTGAAAACTCAGTGTTTGTGTTTTATTATCCCATTTCATATTGGATTACATATTGATTTATGTTGTTTTTAATAGAAGAATTAGAGAATATTTGTTATATTTGTTTCGGAAATTGGAATGAACTGTATAATAAAAATTAATTCCAAGGTATATAATAGTAGGAGTTTACATCTATAAGATTTCATATATGTTTTCTAATTTTTTTATTAGTTTTTTTATGAGGGAGATATAGTTGTTAAGAAAGATTATGGGAGAATACATCTAGAATTATTTGATAGGATATTAAATTAATTAAAACATTTTTATTAGGAAAATTAGCGAGAGGGTTATTAAAAAATGTGTATTGGAGGTGGTGTTTATCATGTATTATAACATATACCTATATGAGTTATTATTGTATGGAGTAATATAAATTATGATTATATTTCAGTTTAATTAATCATGGTGACTGGTATTGATATTTTATTTGATACAGGGATGTAGGTGATCATAAATAATATTTAAATCAAATTTTTAATAACATCATGATGGAGATAATTGATTAATTTGAGTGAAATTTTAAATATAATATTTTAGTTTTTTGTTTAATTTGATATTTTAATATATTTTATTGTGATGAATTTTAGGAGGAATTTTTTCTTCTTATTGATGATGTTAGAGGATAAATGATATATATTTTTGACATTATAAATGATTCAAATGGATTTATTAGAGATTATATTAATGGTTTGGTGGTTTCAGCTAAATATAATAGGTTATTGAGTATATAAATGAAATATTTGGAATTATTTATTTTTTAGAAGAATTTAGAAACAATAAAGTAAAACCTTGTAATACTAGTAGAAATGGACCGTTAGCATTCATAGAATGACAATATGTTCTGTTATCTATCTTAAAAAACTATCTGTTGATTAAAAATTATATTTTTGTTATTATTTTACATATTATGAACTTTATTTCCAAAAGAATTTATAATATTTACCCAACATGACCCCCATGTTTTTCAATTTTAATATACAGATATTCATATATTTATCCTTGTTATTTCTTCAACAGGTTGTATTTTATAGTATTAATATCTTCTATTATATACATAAGAAACCATATTAACTCTATTTTTTTGTATGAATTAATTTAGAAATAGTTCCTAGCAGAAGGAACCTGAACATCGGCAAAGGATATGATCTATAGAGTAAAAAGGATTATATCTTTTATAGTTATATGCCAATATTTTAATGGAAAATAGACTCAAATAAATTCTTATCATCCGAGGAAATAGTATATTGAGATAATTGGATGGGTAATTAATTATACAAGTCTATTGATTTGTAGGAGAGCATGAAAAATAGAAGGTTGTATGGTCAAATGATGTCTTAAGGGATTATTGGAATGAAGTATTTTCCCACATTTAATATTTTATGAATAAAACAAATCAGTAATTTATTGAAGGGAATGATAGTTTTCTTCATGTTTGGAGAACGTGGTACGAGGAAAAATAATGAAATTTGAAGAAGGAAAACATTTCTATTTAGTGTAAAAAATGATATGGGGCACTACACACATGAAATCATGAATTTTTAAAAGAGTATACCTCAAAATAAGCTAAAGGTCAAGGTCAAGCATATGTTGTGGGAACAACTGAGGTGGAATAATTAATGTACTTACTTTTTTTATTATAATAAATATATTGTAAAATAATTTTATTTAAGATTTTCTCATCATATATTTTATGAAATATAGAAGTATTGTACTTTCATAACTTTTCATTAACGATTTGACATCATATATTGAATGTTACTAAGAAATGTTAATAGTATAATGTAAAACATTTTGGATAAAACATTGTTTAGGGAAGGATAACCTTTAATATGTTCCTAATGTTTAAACAATAATTTTTGGATAAATAATTTTTTTGGACAATATAAATAAAATATGTGTCTAATTCCTCAGAACTGAGTAATGATTTGTTGATGAAGTTTTTTATGCTATCATTGACGGAGTTTAAAAAAATGATTATTGAAAGAATAAATTAAACATTCTGTATTATATTTAAGGTATAATAATCATGTATGTTTTCAATAATCTTTTTGGGAAATTCATGTTATTAACATATTCAAATGTTTGGTATGTGATTATTAAATGATAGTTCAGGTTATTTGATAGGTTAAATTTTCAAATTTGGTGTCCATCAATGTAAAGTGTTAAATATGAATATTTCAAAGTATTAATACATTTATGAAATGGTTTAAGTTGATATTTGTGTGAGGATTTAGAGGTTATTTAATTACTTCACCAAAAAATGCATCTAGTTCTAATAAATGATTTATAAATAGTTCATGGAAAAGTCCAATGATAAGAATTGTTTTATGAAATAAAAATGTATTATGAAATTAAATAACCTTGAATTCCAATAGAGTGAATGAATTACTCAAAAATATTCTTAAAATAAAAATGTTATCAATTTACAATAATTATTGGGGATATCAGTAACCATTATTCACACCTATGGTTTATAGTTTCTTGATTAAAAAAGTTCTCATGAAAATTTTCTGTATCACTCTCCATTAAAAGTTGATTGTTATAATTTTTTCCATAATCATGTTTCTATTTACCAATTATTTTCTCCCAAATGGGGACCTTCTGAAATGGCCATTTAACTTACCTTTCTCTCATACTAATAAGATGTGTTATTTTTCCCTTTCATGATGTTTGTTTTCCAAGAATATATTTTTTTTTAAATATCAGGATCTTGATTACCGAGATCAATTTTGAATTTTAAGGATGTAATTTATTATTTGTGGGGATAATATAATACCCCAATGCATTAGATTATTTTATTTTTAAAAAATATATATTTGTTTCATATATTTATTCATATGAAATAATAATTTATTCTAATGTTGTTTGGA
The DNA here is from genome assembly GCA_963277665.1 of Viscum album. Classification (NCBI taxonomy): domain Eukaryota; kingdom Viridiplantae; phylum Streptophyta; class Magnoliopsida; order Santalales; family Viscaceae; genus Viscum; species Viscum album. The sequence goes on along the minus strand of OY728159.1, from coordinate 16,788,918 downwards.
AAATATTTTTTATTGATCTAAAATAAAAATAGGGGTTATCTTTTATTACATGTAATATTGACATTCTTTAATCGCTCGGTTAACATGCAACAATGAGGTTTACAGAAAAATAATATATTATTAAAAAAATTATTATTTAATATTATAATGTACAACCTAGACATTTAATTGATAGTAATTATTATTATTAACTATCTTATGAAAATATATTGTTTAATTAATTGGTTAGAATTTATTTATAAAAGAATATAAGAAACAATTGAATATAATGGTGTTGTTTTTATAAAAAACAATCTTTTCCTCACAAATCCATTTTATCAAAATAAAATAAATTATATAAAATTATCGAGTGATATTAATTTAATAAATTGATTATATATTCAATCAAATATTTTTTATATTTATTAAATATATGCAATAATCATAATAGATGAACAAACCCAATATAAAACATATAAACATATATTTTAATAAAAGAAAATTTACCATCTTTTAATGGAATAAATATTTTACATTATAATTTTTATAATTTTATAATTTTAATATGAAAAAATAATCACAAATTTCTAAAAATATCCATCAATATTATATTTGTGTTAATTTTTTGTAATTTTCTGTAAAGTTTTATTTTTTTGATGAATAGTGAAAATTACTAAATTGCAGTTGAAAACAAATTTTTCATATAATTTATTCATATTGATAAATATTATTTTAAGTTGGGTTTAGCGTTTTATTAGATAATGTTTTTATTAACTACTCTAATTTAGGTAATTATAATCAGTTTTACTTTTAAATTCGATATAAATATCATAGCGAAATTTTAAACATTTTTACATTTAAAACCCATTTTTTTCATCTCATCTGAAAGATAAAATTTAAAATAATTTCATTCCATTAAGTGATTTGAAAATTGGAAAATAAATTCAATATTGATAATAAGAGAAATTTGTAATTTCTAATAGTATAAAAATATTTATTACCATAAATATTAGTGAAATTGATTAAAATTAATTGCAATGATTAAGAGAAAAATTATCTAATCATAGTACAAGATGTTAAACATATATGCCAAAATGACCTATAAAATTTTCCACAATCCATTTTATAGCCTTATTTATACCCTATACTACCTTTTATATAATTTGGACCATTATATGAACCATAATAAATTGAAAAAACATAGGGGGAATTCCCCTTCCAAAAATTTAGAAGAATGTCACTCCTCCAATATTAAAAAATAACTCTCCCCTTCCTCTTTCTCACACCTTTCTAGACACATGAGATAAACTTTTACATTCCAAAATAGAGCCTAAAAATCTATCTCCTAAAAATAGAATCATCCCATTGGTAACAAATCAATCAGTGTAATCCCTTTGGTGGAAACAAAAAGGAGTTACTCAAAGAAGAAGTAACACCCTTCCTCAAGATCTTTCGATTTATCTACATTATACATCCCTTCAAATATTATTTTTCTATTTTAAAATTAATAAAATTAATAAATATAATAATATTTTTTATTTCTTCATTATCTACATTAAATAGAAAAAACTTCCACATAATGGTTAACGAATATCCATTTATGTGTAGGTTTAACTACTACGTCACAAAACTATGACAATTGTATTTCATTTACAACCAATAATGGTTAGTAATTATGATAAAAACATAAATAATATATGATATATATTATATTTAAAATTACTTAATGCTTATGTACCTTTTATATAACTTATACCCATATTCATTCCATTTTTTTTGCAAATACGATAACATAATTTGTGGATGTGTGGACTACCACACCTCAAAGAAATTTTATTCAGTATAACTATAATAGAACATATAAAATATTGTTTTAATTAAAAATATGAAACCTAAAAGACCTATATATTATATTAAAGACAAAATTACTATTGTTAAAAAAAATATCATTTTATTTGTTACCTTTTCACAATTATAAAATGATAACGTCAGTCATGGATGTGTTGACTACAGGCTCCACAACACGTTGAGAATCTATATACACAACAATATATATATTTATATTTTATTAAATAAAATGGTAAATATCAAATTATTATCATTATTAAAAAATATTTTGTTATTTCCCTTCATTCCATAATTACCACTGAAAAATAGGAACGTTACTCATGCATTTGTACAACATACTGTATCCATGATTGTAACGTTGTTTTATTTTTCATAAACATAATTCAATATTTTTTTGATATTTATAGTTTACATATAAATTTGATAATAATTTTATGATTTTTTTTGGAGATTTTTATACAACGACCCTTTGGACATAGTTTACCCACCAATACCATTTTCGACCGATAAATTGAATATGGTCAAAACACCCGATGGAAACATAATTGTTCAAGTAGTTGTTTACAATATTGTAATATGTAAAATAAAGGTAACGATAAACATGAAAATTTTATAAATTATGACAATAATTATCATAAGTAAAATATTTTGGTATATAAATTCAATGTATTTTTTCTCAAATAATATTCAATGAGACTTATCTGTTATTATACACCTATTAAATTTTTATGGTGTGTATAATGCCATTTGACTGGTTATATAATGAATATTTTTTGTTGTCATGATATTATAAGTCTCATTTAATGTTATTCCTTAATGATTATTATGATCCAAATGTTTTAATGTGCTAAGGGAAAAATTAGAATGTATAAATTTTATTCTCCATAAAAAATTTTAATGATATTTAAATTGTTTTTCCATTCATAAACATAAAAAACACTGTTATTACCTATCATACCCTAGAAAAATCTTTATAAATATGTATATTTGATTCAATAAGAATATTTTATAAAATTTATAACTTTATACTAATTAATTTGATTATTTCAATATATAAAGAATGCATTATGCAAGGAATATTTAGATTTGGGACTCTTTAATGAAATCCCTAATGGATGGGGAATTATTAATGAAATACCTATGGGTTGGGGAACTTTTAATTTAATCTCCACAATGTATTAGTAGTCTCATGATACAAATCAGTTTGAAAAATCAAAATAGTTTAAACTATCTTCACTTGAAAATAAATGTATCATGATCCGAGAAAACATGATGTCCACTAATTAAGAATTTTATTTATTGAATATTAATTTATTTTTATTTAATTTTTTGGATTATAGAAATGACATATCTATGGATGCATTTCATTCATAGTTAATTTATTAAAAGAAATGTATTTTTGTTTCTCGGATTTAAATGTTAATAATTCTATTTCATGTTTTTTAAGAGAATGTTTTATTAGCTATTTACCTTTCCATGTTGATTTAATCTCATCAATTAATTATCGGTTTCACTTTACTTTCACTTGCTGAGAGTTTGATCTCACCATTAATTTTTTCCCTTCCCAACGCCATAAATAAGAAATATTTGAATATGCTTTCAATGATGCAGATATTTTACTTATTTTACACTTTATCTTCTTTTTGTAAGGTATTTTGGGTTTGATGAATGAAATATAGTTTCCCAAAATTTATAAATATTTATTTACATTGGAAATATCAATCATGTATCTATGGAAATGTAATAATGTATTCACCTAACTTCAGGATTTCCATGGTCCAAAAATTACATAAACATACTATATAATAAATATATAGTTATTAATCATTTATTATAATTCCATAATCACACATATCGTAATTTACATGATTTAGTTATAACATTTGGTCACCTGGTTATTAATAATACTTTATTAAAATCATTGTTCTATGTGATAACAAAATATTTTTTCATACATGTATCTATTCAGCAATCCTGGACCTTTTACATTTATCATGGTTTCATTTTCTCAATAATTGTAACCATTAAGTTACAATTATTAATAAAAAATATATACTCTTTTATTTCTATTCACATAGTGAATTGATTAAAAATGAATTACATTACTTTTGGGAGATGGTTGTCTATTTTTACACGGGAGAGATGATTCCACTTTTTGATAGATTGATTGTGATTAATGTAAAAAATAATTCACCTTTACTAAAATGTAATAATTTTTTAATATAATATATATATAATAAATCAAAATTACAAAAAATTCATGTTTTCATAAAAAAATGAATCACTTAGTGGAGTATGTAGTCCTCGTATACTCATAAGAGAGGTTTTATTTTACCAATGCATTATACAAAGGGGGATAGTAGTTGTTACATCATTACAATGAAAATATATAATATTCTTCAATACTTAAGTTATTGTATTTTAATGTATATCATATATCTAGATGAGGTAGAATAATAAGTAACATTGAATGTACATGGTTAAAAGTTTGACATCATTGTTGAGATACCTCTTTATTTTACCGCTGAACCCTTGAAATGTTATTATTTTTTAAAGGCCAAAATCTTGATGATATAGGTAAGAAATCATGTATTTTATTAGGATAGTGATTTTAAAATATCATGGTGTAAATGGATTTGATTATAATGTAATATGAGGTTCTCTTTGATAGGAGATAAAAAGGAAAAAGTAGGAATTTTAAAAAATATATGATAATATATTTATATATATATATCTCATAATAGTAAAATGTTTTTTTGATAGTACCTAAAATGAAATACAAGATGTAATTGGGTATAAATGAACTAAAAAAATTTATCAAAACAGTTCATGGATACATTTTATGTCTTATCTCCTTGTTAAACCACATTAAACACATTATTCACTTTAATCACGATAACACTACTTTTTACCTTGACTACAAAGTTATATGGAAAAAATCAAAGAAGAAGTATAATTTTTGTAAAGTAAATTTGAAAATTTTGAAACCATTTTATTATATTCATATTCTATAAGTGGGTGGATTTTATATTATTTTAATAAGGAAAATTTTATGGAAAAATCTTTTTTGGAAAATAACTCAATTAACAATAAAAATAATTTTACATAGAAATAATGTAAAAAATTTGTTTCCATAATATTTTTATTACTTAATAAAAAATATATAGTTTTAAATTTTAGTATGAATCCTAAAATGAATGGAATACCCCACCCATTCCATAAAATTTATTATCCTAATGTATTATTACTTTTGAATAAAATATAAGTTATCTTCACAAAAGTCATGCTTGGGGTGCAAAATTCAATATTTTTGAACTAAATTATTTAAATAATTTAATATATATTCAATATAAAAATACTCACAAATAGGATAAAGGAATTTGATATAGGTATTTAAAAGAATTTCTCTTAATGTGTTAATCCAGTTTTACTTGTTTTACCCTTATCGAGGTGATCAATCATTATCGTAGTTACTATTCATAATAACCAAAAATTAAATTGAAATTTTTACAAAATATTATTTTTTTGATTAAAATTAGGGTTATATTTTTAATCGAATAAAAATCTGTATATACATAAATTAAATTTTAAATAAACCCTTAAAAACAAGATATAATTTAGTTTTCAGAAATAATGAATTTTTCTACCAAAACAAAAATTTTACGAAAATAAAGTATAATAATTATTACTATGAAAATAACTATGTTATCTCTAATTAATGGATAATTATGATATTTTGGTACAGAATTAGAAAAATAATTAGAGTTCTAAATGTCCATAATTAATTAATAATATAAAGGTTTTACAAAAAATAGCACCTTAAACTTTTCACACAAAAATTATATTTTCAGAAAAATATTCAAAAATCACCCTAATATAATATTGATATATTTTTTAATATTGATAATAATTGGCTAAATTTAAATTTATAAATTTTTTGACCGGAATAATAATTTCTACAGATACAATATAAAAAACTATTTTTGAAGAAATGATATTATGAATCATAAAATAAATTTATTAATGAATGATTACTTATTTATTATTAATGAACCTTAATAAATATTTATCATTATGTGGTTAATATTATTCATTCCTACAAATTTAATATCTATGTTATAATATATCGGGGATTATTTAAACACTATATTATTTAAAATGTATGTTATTAAAGAAATATTATTATTTAATAATAATTATATTAGAAAAATTTTAGGGTGTTATACAAGGATTTCAAGGATCACTGCCTAAGGAATAAGGTTCCCATCATTGAAAGTGTATGACAATTTCTTATAAGGCATCTGATGTTATTTATTCCATGAAATTTATGATCATCACATAGTTCTTCACTAGATCATCACATAGGGAATATTATGTTCATCAATAAGGGTAAGAATATTATGGGTTCCACCTTTTTAAAATGGTGGATAACTATCATAATTGTTACTTAGGGTTCATTTTCCATTCATATAATTCATGTCACACTCATCTATAAACATATAATATTGGTCTCATTTCTTAATAAATGTGAGAGGGTATGCCATGATTTTCATAGACTTATTAGGCTCATTACCAAATGAGATTTAGAATAATAAAGTAGGGTAACATTTCTAATGTAATAGGTGTTGCTCATATGTTTAAATATATGTGGATACAGTCCCACATATTCTTGTGATGTAATATTTGATCACATATTTGGATTCTAGTGAGGACAGTCCTATATATGTTCATCCTATATGGGTCCTCACATATTTTGAGCATGGTGTGGTTGGTCCGACATATGATCATCACATATTAGTCAACACATATTTAGAGTCCATCAGAGATTACCACATACTATGTTCATGTATGGGTTGTAATATATTTAAATTACCACGTGGATGCTTGAACATACACTCAACATATATGGGTCTACATATATAATCATTTGGTGAGGGAAATACAAATACACTCATCACGTATTGGTGGACAATATATTTTAAACATGATAAGAAGGATTATAATCTACATACAAATATTATTTAATTGTAAGAATTGGTTAGTATTTTGCATGTATTCCTTATATTTTGATGTCTTATGAAGACATGGTGGGGAATTTCAGGAGGTCTTCCATAACCATGAAAGAATATTGGGATTCAGAGATACCTTCCCCAAGGGGAGTTAATTTTTATGGGGATCTTGTTTTATAGATCTTATGGTAATATTGGGTCTTCCACATGATGAGTCACATTTCATGAAGGTAATATGAACTTTTTGATATAGGGATTGAGATATGAATTTGTGTCCTAGATACTAAAATTGTGGGATGGAATCAAAACACATATTGTTAGATTTTACCACTTATTATATTACAATAGTAATTTACCATGTTTTTTAACATCGTATGTTATGCATTAATGTGTCTTGGAAGAAAAAAAGGATAGTGTAGAATTTATGCATTTTAGTTTCCCATAGAATAGTAGAAATAAATAGGTCAGAGTTGGAAACTCATGATGGAGGTGAATTTAGTTCCTATAAATATGTTTTTGTTAAAATCTTTATCGGAAAGATTCCACAAATTTTAAAACATAACATTCTAGTTAATTGATGTTGTATATATACAATCATCTAACAGTTCCAATAATTTCTCATAAGATTGATTATTTGTCTACTGAAAAAATATGAGATATTAAAATATCATTGAAAAGTAATATTATAATCCAAAATAGTTATAAATACTAGATAAGAGTATCTATCAAATTGAAATTCTATTTTATGAAAAAAAGGTAAAACAGAGAAATATTTTTTTAAAACATAATTGATAAAAAATAAGAGGATAAGTCTCAAGCTAAGACATAGTACTATCCAACTGGTGATAACCTACCACCATGAAATATATAAAGAAAAAGGTTTTGATCCACACCCTATATCTGGGTTTACATAATTGTACACAGACATCCAAGGTAACAGGACCTCCACCATAATTCTATGTGGGAAAAAATACAACTAGGTCATAATGGACCTCTTCCATAGTTCTTCGTGAGATAAAATGTGTATGAAAATAGTTGTGTGAGATATCTAGTATCCTCTAGTTCTGTGTAGGATATAGTGTGTGTTTTATAGAAATATGCACACATAGATCAAAAATTTAATAAAAAGGTACAAAATAGAGCAATATATATTGATTGGGTTTAGAAGGCTCTGTGTGTTTTGAAGATCAGATCTTCACTCTTGGATGTATCAATGTTGTTGCTGACGTCCTATTCTAGATTCAGAAACTAATATAGAGTGTCATGAAGCACTGTGTCATGTCTTTAAGGATGATTATATGTTCTTCTCCTTATGTTCAGATTGATTCTTCATAGATGTTCAAACTTTTGGGGGAAGCTATTCTCTAATTCATAGTAAGAAAGAATTAAGAGTTCCTCGTGTGTTCTTCGTTTTTCTACATTTCTCATATGGGTATTATTCTCTATCTACTTGTATATTATTGTGTATATATTTCAGTCAATTATTGTGTGTATTTCATTCATCTCGAGTTTTTTTCTATTATATTATTACAGCAAGAGAATGTGGATGATTGATTTTGGTACATTAACTCATATTTCTAACATTATCAATTAATATTTTGGTAAAAATAATTAAATTAATCAGTATCACAAAAAAATCAACACACAACTTTTATAATTAAAAATAAATAAATAGAATTTTAAAGATTCTATCAGTTAGTCCTTTGTTGGTATTTATTTCATTAAGTCACTCATTCATTATGTGTGTCATTATATTTTTCATTCCCTAAATCAATGACACATTGCATTAGTGACTCATTGCATTGGTTACTGGTCGCATTGGTGAGTCCTTCTATCAGTAGCAGTGTCTCATTCTATCAGGGTCTCCTTCTAGGAGTATATACATTAAACTGTGATTCCTTGTGTCGGTAGCACCATTCATTGGTAGCAACATGTATCAATAGGTCCTTCTGTCAGTTAGTACATTCATTAGTAGGTCCTTTTATCAGTGAGAAAATCGGTCTATCATTGTGTTAATTGCAGTATCAGTGAGTTAGTTGATCTTTAGGCGTCCCAAATCTTCTATCATAGTTAGTGTGTCATACATAAGAAATATTTTCTATTTTGGCTGTCTAACTACATAAATAGTATCAGAATTTGTTAAACTTATATGTGATCATGGATAATTAGAATTACACGTTTTTTAACATAAATGAAAAATATTTAAATGTATAGATATGATTAAAAATATGTGATATTATTTGTGATTATTAATACCATTATTACATGACAGGGTAGCCATAATTCTCCAATGACTCATCAATCTCCCCTTTTTTATGATATTAATTCATGGCAGTGTAATGTAAAATCATTTGACATGGAAAATAATCATTTTACTTATCATCTCCCATTATTGATTAATTTTCCCAATATATATATAGTAATAAAAAAAATACTAATGATATCAAAAGGAAACAAAAAGAACAATATCAAAGGCTAATGCCTTTTTTCCCATTTGTAATCAGAGGTAGGGAAAATAAAATACATTAGAGTCATATCAAAAGTAAAATAAATAATATTAATTCCAAAATATTCTCCCCCTATTTGGATTATCAAAAAGTTAAAGGGTATAAAATAAGGTTCCCCCCTTTTTATTCCAACCTAGAAGGAAATAGTTAATACAAGAATAAGATGAAATAGAGAAGAAGAAAAAAATAGATAATATAAATAGATAAAACACAAGATAAATAAATTCCATTAATCTGTGGGCCCTATCAGAGAGTTATCCACATTACTTATCAGTATCAAGAGGTTCATTCCCTTTCTCATAGGGTTTAATAGAAGGTCCAGTAGGTGGTGTCTCAGATTTTGGACGGTCTGTAGAAATCATTAGAGGAGGCAAGATCTCTACATTCTAGAAAATTAATTGCTTGGCTGGGTTTGTGTTGTGACAACATAAAAGGATAAATCTACTCTTGGATCCTTGGATGAATCTAACTTAATGCCTATGAAATTTTAATATGAGGTGGATACACTGATACAATAGTTCCAATAGGTGCAACATTAGGCACTACAATTGATTCACAATTCACCTAAAGGAATGGATTCAATAGATTATATAAATCCTCATTTATTTCAACACTATAATTCAGAACATTCTAAAAATATTATTTATTCTGCATGAATTTCATCAAAAGAGGGGAGAAATCCTTTAATATTTAGACTTGTTCTATGAATTATCATGTAATAGGGGTAAAGTCAAATTTAGTACCAAATACATAATGTGACTAGTCAACTAGTTCATGGTGTACATCATTCGGAAATATTAATTAACCATATTTGTATGATCTTCATGAGAGGCACATGCTTCCTTTGTATAATATCTGACCATATCAAGTACACAATTAGTGTTCTAATCAATTTCAAAAAGACTTTCAAAACCATAGGAACCATATAGAGCTTGATGCTCTTCCTTAACAACATTTCAAACTGCTTCAATGTCAAAGTCCTGATATGAATGACCAGAGAATGAGGGACTAATAGAATATGAATAATGAGACTTCAAAGCATTTAGAATTGTTTCTAGGTAGCCTTCACACTCATAGGTAAAATTATTTATCATAGAGACTATCCCACTCATTTCAATATTATCTTGGTGTATTTTTCAACAATTGTTTCAGATATTGTTATTAGGTTGGGATCAATTTCAGTTACATCCTTTTCTTAATTTTTACTACATCAGGCTCACTCACCCCAACTGTAGAGACCCGAAGCTTAACGTACATAGACATTACATTACTTTTGCGGAATACTTAGTAAATAACAAAAACACACTCACAAGGACCTTAATAGTTTAATGTCTTTGGAATATCGGAATATAATCTTCTAATCGTGGTGAAAGATCTTCAACATATCCCATAAAGATCTTTTTTTTAAACCTAAATATTTTCTTTTTGTACTGGGGAAAATAAAACATAAAAGGGTGAGCTCAAATGCTCAGTAAGGGTAAACAAAAGAAATATCAATCACGTCATATTCATAAGAACATATCTTTTGGAAATCTTAACCTGCAAAAGAGATCATAATTTCATAACATGGGATAAATCATAGTAGTGAAATGTAATCCCAATAATCATGACATAAAACATGACACTGTGTGGCATACACACATAATCATAGAGAATCATTTCTTATTAGTCAAGACTCAATTCCAAGACTATCTTAGTGGACAAAGTCTTTTTCTGAACCGAGGTCACTCCTCGTTTCAGTACTGTTTCACTGAACCGGTATAACCTACAGTTCCAGCCATGTCTATCTCATGAGATATTAAATATTTAGCCAATTCATTGGAGGGAGATATAGGTCCCACCCATCTCATAATGATACCATTCTTATGTGTGCCACAAAATCATAAACCATACATCATTGCATAACCCATGTAATAAAAATGGGAATCTTAAACATCGTGACGTCATAAAACAATTCATATAAGATAAAAGAATTCATAAAAATAATTCCATCACAACATAATCAAATTAATGTAATAATAGGGATGAAAACAGAACCCTTTATTATCTTAGATGGAAAATAATTTTGATAAAACACTTCAACTCCATTATTGAGGAAAATATCCTTTCTACTTCCAAAACACTTTTCCTTTCTTAACATGTAATACAATTATAAAATAAAAGAAGTTGATTAAAAATAAACACTATAACATGTAAAGGAAGCTTCTTGGAAATAATGTTTTAAAAATCCATTCATGCTGTATAAGTTAAAAAAACATTCGTCATACTTTTGTCAGAAAAGTCAAAAAGTACCTCGTACGAAAGATGACAAAAGATTACTTTCATATATTTTACTAAAAACTCACCGAAGGGTAAAATTGGATTTAAATAATTTTAGGTGGATGGAAATAATATTACATATTGAGGAAACATGGATGTGGATGATAAAATACACCCCAGTAAATTTCAAAGTATAAATAATCTCGGATAAAAATGAGATTGTGATATTTTCCCTTACCTTAGGTCCGATTTGCTTCATAAGTGTCTTAACCTCCTATATAATGATTTAAATAATGTCATTGACTTATTCCAGAATCATATTGATTGTTATTATATCATATAGGGTTCACTTATGACTTTATATTACCCATTCTTTTGTAAATTCATGTTAAAGTAGCATTTTGGGTAAAATCGTCTCATTTGTCGTTCGTGTTTTAACATGTAATTATTCATATGATTATTTAGATCATGATTAATTAAATCCAGAATGTAAAACATGATTTATATTTAATATATATTCAGAATATACATATATATAATGGATCGATAAATGGAAAGAAATACACCGTTCATGGAGACGGTAGGCCGTACGTACGCATGAACGCTGTTTTCGTTTCTTTATTGAATTGAGGGGAATTAAGTAGATGACATAAATATATATATACATAAATCCAGTATCATTATTATTTCATATATTTCATTATTATTCATTATATATACTTTATGATCATTCATGTATGGTTAACATGGAGAATGAATCTCATCGCGTCGTGGAGACAGTAGTCCGTACATACGCACGAGCGACGATATCATTCCCATAATTATTGAATAGAATTAGAGTGGATGGTATAATATATCAGAATAAGTATGATGTTATAATAACCATATATAGTTACTCTTTACACCATTATACCCATCCATGTATGGTGTTGGTGGAAAAATAGATTTCACCACGGCGTGGAGACGGTATTCCGTACTTACGCACGCGTGGTGATTTCATTTTCCGTAGGATGGATAGATGGTGAAATAGGTTGGTTTTATACTTATAATAACATATCTTTATATGAGTTATACTGATGTTATTACTTCATAATGAAACAACTAATGAATAAGAAGTGGAAGAAGAAATAATGTTAAGGAATCGGTAACGGACATTACCTCTTCTTTGAAACTCCTCTTTGAGTCCTCTTCTTAGGGCACTAAAATTGGTCTTTGAAGAGGAACAGGACCTCTAGAATGTTTCTAGGGTAGTGGAGAAGAGAATTTGGCCGGGTTTGGCGGAGATTGAAGGCTCAATGTGGTGTGAGGAAGAGGGGGAGGAGGTTCCTTTTTACAAGGGAGGAGAGGGGTACCTTTGGAATAACTAAAACTATTATTTTATTATAAAGTCAAATTCGGTATTAAATAGCTCCAAATTGATTTATTTTTAAAATAAGGTGGGGATGGGTCTAAATTCTCTCATCAAATAGAATTTGGACAAGTTTAGGTTCCTATTTTAACCTTATCATTTAGATTTATCATTAAGTTAAATAATTTTACTTTTACCTTGTCTTCTTGTGTTCTTATACTATAAGGTTAATAAACATACTATAAGAAGCCAAACGAACCCCAAGATGTTTATTATTAATATATATAACCTTATCTAAGTCAATTGGCCGATCCTTAGATTTTTAGGAATAAAATAACAATTAATAATATAATATTTGTTTTAAAAACTATTTTATGTCAATTTTGACACTATTTAGTGATTGTTTTTTGTGAAAATCATAACAGAATGATTAGTTCAAAACAAAGTTAATTAAATAAATACTAACATGTCATATTAACCTATAAAATTAGTTTTATTCATAAAAAGTCTTAAATTACATTTATTTGGATATTTATAACATCAATTATGTCAATATTTCATTAATAAGACAATTACTGCATCATCTTTGTGTCATAATAAATGATAATTATTTAATCACTAAAAATTCTAAATAAATTCATATGATGTAGATAATTTTATTTTATTTCTGAATACTATTCATGTTCGATGTTTCATGAAGTGTATCACTAAATTAAATTTATTATACTTATAAGATTTAAAAAAGTGACATGTTGTCACATTCTTTAGTTTTAATAATAATTAAATTATGTTCATGGAGAAAAGTCCATTAAATGAATATAATAAGACCCTTAGGTGATATGGGTCGACTTTTAGTCATCCAATAGGATTTTGACATGTGTTAGGGTAATTTTATAATATTATATTTACCCTTAATTACCTGATTTACCTTTAACTAGGGTCAATAAAATTTACCGTAGTTATTATGCAAAATTCCAAAAAATAAAAAGTATATTATTACCATAATTTGGATCCAATAATTCCAAATATGGAATCCATTTTTCCAAATTCAATACACAAAATTTACAGAAATTAAATTAAAATTAATCCCGTTGTCGAAAGAAAACAGGTTTTTCTTTAAAACATTGCAAAATATTGAATTGATTTATCCTACGAATTAAAGGTAGAATAAATGATAATGACATAAATTATATTAAATGGTAAAAATATATTCTATTTATACTTTAAAAACATTCAATATTATAATTAAACTATATAAATTATTGTGATGAAAAAAGTTTTTTTAAATTAAAATATAGCGTCTTTTTACTATTCATCAAAATATGAAAGTTACCATAACGATATTAAAATTTATCCAAAGTAAATTTTTATTTCATGATTCCAAAGAAGAATTTTATTTTGTCAAATTGAACTTATAAACATGTCAAAAAAAAATATTTAAAGTGGGTGCTCCTTCAAAAAGCGGCAAAATTTCATTTTTTGAAAAATACTTATTTTACCCGAAAAATTTATTTTGTTCTTATACCATGTTTTAGAAAATGTGCCCGATGAATAATAATGTTATAAGATTCAAAATTTAGTTAATAATATTCATAACGGCTAGTTCACAATAATATTATAATAATATATATTTGTTTAGTAAAACCCGATATTGCGTACAACACACGCTATCGAGGAAGGTCGTTATTGCGTGTAATGCAAGCCAAGTCAGGGTTGCGTGCTGTGCTAGAATCCTTCATTGTTTCATATAACACAATCCACCCATATTTCATTTATAAATTGAATATATATATATATATACTCAATGTTGCGTAGAATAACTATTATCAAAATTGTGAGTAACACAATCCAAGAATAGTGTTGCGTATAGCGCAAGGTAATATTGGTGTAGCATACAACACAAGAAATTAATGAAATTGAAAGAATATTTTTTATAAAATCTCGGGGTGTTGCATTCTACCCCCCTTAAAATGAATTTCTCCCTCGAAATTTTTCGGGGTTATAAATGGTTTACTATTCAAAAGTTTCATTAATAGAAACCCACATTGTAAAAAGGAATACCAAAACCAATATTTAAAATCAAAAGTATGAAACGTAACGGTTACCCAAATAAACTAATCACTGGGTTTCCACATAGGTGAAAATATGGATATGGAAGAGAAATCTAACCATCATGTTCTGATGGAGAGTGGTATAGAACATGTCTATGGAAAAGTCATCAATCACAAAGCCATAAATTTGTGACAATCTAAGGTACCATCTGATTCATCAGATAGAAGAGCAGTAGGACAACATTTTTGGTTTTCAAGATCAATTCTCTAAAGTTGATGAAATTGGAATTAGAAGAAATACTTTCGTGATTTCGGTATAGTCTCACCGTTTTTCGTTCTTTGGACAATTTCCACTTCATATCTTAAAGAAATGAAGTTTAATTTGTCATTCGCGATGTGTTAGCAGATCATGTGATAGAATGATGGGTCAATCCATCTGTCTCAAACAAAAGTTTAGAAATGTTATAAAAAAATACATAAGTCCATCTATAATGAGATTAATCATATATGGTTCCTAAAATGGACTTATACATCATATATCAAACTTCTTAATATAATAAAACTAGTTTCTACTAAACAGGGACTTCTTGTAGGCCAGTGGTAGGCGATAAAGGCAAGTCGCACTTCGGTTGTGGGTTCGATTCCCACATCCTTGTCCGACGCGATGGGCTGTCTCCCGTCCTGCAGGTTGTCCTTTTTCTAAAGCTATATTACTATAAAATCCCATCAAAAATATCAAAAATGTTTTATCCTTAAACAATACTAACTTATGTCCAACATAATCCATTCCAATCTTTAGGCTTATCTAAAATACTTCGCTCCAAGCTCATAGTATAAAGAAAATGATCACGTGAATGCCATCATTTATCCCCCATATATCATAAGATATATCTTGTTGGTCAAATTACAAACATGTGAATACCTTAATCATGTATTCTCTAGAAGAATGAATACTTATTAGAACCTTAGTGAAAACATGAATGCAGTTAAAAGTTAACACTTTCCACATACCAAAATCCACAAAATTCTATATCCTCATAGCATGATATCACTTAGTCCTTATATCAATCATGAGGTCATGAATACTATCAAACATATTAGATTCCCTTTATCCATTCGTTATGTGCATATTATCTGCTATCCAAAAATACTTCAATCACTTTTCAAGGTTATCAATGCCATAAATTTTTTGAAAACCACAATAGACCAAAACATTAATATTCCAATATTCCACGATACTATATACAACATTATTCTGGAATCCCATTACATAAACACTTAATCATTCCACCACATCGTTTTCATATTCAACATCGCCAATGGTGATCGCATGTGACTTCCCTTTGTCCTTTTCTTTAAGTGGTTCCTCATGTCGATCATCTCTAACCCTTGGATTAGGGCATTTATTATCATAATGCCCCATTTCCTTTCACTTGAAGAATTGAAGTGTAGTAGGTTCATTTTGCGTATCCCTTTCTTTGTTTTCATCATTAGGAATCTTCTTCCCATCATTGCAGTATTCAAATGCCCGATGACCTTCCTTTCCACATTTGAAACATTTACTTGTCCCTTTAAGACAATCTACACCATGCTTCTTCCGACACTTTGAGCATAAGGAAACATTCATCTTCTTTTCACCATTATTCTGAAATTTCTCCTTGAACTCCATCTTTCATTTCTTGTCAAAACTATGAGATTGAGAAGTAATAATAACTTCTATTTCTACCTTGATAGCACAACGCACAATTTCTTCATAGCCACTGATGTCTCTTATAGCTAATTCCCTTCGAAGATTTGGTTTTAAGCCACTGAATAATCGATCAACTTTACTTTCAGGTTGGATGATAAATCCAGATGCATACCTTGCAAGCCTTGTAAAATTCTCTTCGTATATACCAACAGATTCATCATCCTTTTGCTTTAGTTCAAGAAACTCCTTCCCCATCTCTGTTCGAAGAATACGAGGGAATTAATTATTGAAAAATAAGTTCTTGAACTTGTCCTATTCCATGGACTCAATTTCATCTCTTTGCCTCATATTCTTGATAAGATTCCACCATTGATCAGCTTCACCTTCAAATGAAATACAGCTAAGATGACTTTATCATGTTCAGAACATTGAAGAACTGAAAATATCATTTCAGTGGTACTAATCCATTGTTCAGTAACAAGTGGATCAGAAGCCCCACTAAAAGAAGGTGGACGTTGCCTCATGAAGGACTCAATATAATGTTGTTCCCTTCTCTTCTCATTTGGAAGTCCAGAATGATTCATAGCTTGTGTAAGTATAGCAATACGATTATGCACTCCATCTCCCATAACATTTGTTTGTTCAGGAGGAAAATCATTGCATTGTCCATTACATTGATCAACATGGTTCGATCAGGTTCCAGCCATCGTCTAAAACCCAAAAAGAATAGTGTGAGAGGCAAAAATCATGCTAGGGAAAACATCATAATAAAGGGGGAGTATCCTCAATTTCTAAAATCTTAGGTTAAATTCTATGATTTTTATCGTAGTTTTAGGACTGTATCCTATACGTATACATATCCATAGGGACATCCCAAGGCATACCTTAGAAATATCTCTAGGGATCTCACTAATGTTTTCGCATCCTAGTTTCCAAAAGTTGACTATACCTTTCCTCTGATACCAACTGTAGAGACCCGAAGCTTAACGTACAAAGAAATTACATTACTTTTTCAGAATACTTAGTACATAACAAAAACAAAAACACAAGGACCGTAATAGTTTAGTGTCTTTGGAAACTCGGAATATAATCTTCTAATCGTGGTGAAAGATCTTCAACATCTCCCATAAAGATGTTCTTTTTTTTAAAACCTAAATCCTTTCTTTATGTCCTGGGGAAAAGAAAACAAAAAAGGGTGAGCTCAAATTCTCAGTAAGGGTAAAAAAAAGTAAAATCAATCACGTCAATTTCATAAGAACATATCTTTTTGAAATCTTAACCTGCAAAAGAGATCATAATTTCATAACATGGGATAAATCATTGTAGTGAAATGTAATCCCAACAATCATAACTTAAAAAATGAAACTTTTTGGAATACACACATAATCACAGAGAATCATTTATTATTAGTAAAGACTCATTTCCAAGACTATCGTAGTGGACACAGTCCCTTTCTGAACCGAGTTGACTCCTCGTTTCAATCCTGTTTCACTGAACCGGTATAACCTACCGTTCCAGCCATGACTATCTCATGAGATATAAAATCTTTACCCAATGAATTGGAGGGATATATAGGTCCCACCCATCTCATAATGATACCATTCTTATGTGTGCCACAAAATCATAAACCATACATCATAGCATTACACATGTAATAAAAATGGGAATCTTAAACACCGTGACATCATAAAAAAATTCATATAAGACAAAGGAATTCATAAAAATAATTCCATCACAAGATAATCAAATCAATGTAATAATAGGGATGAAAACCGAACACTTTATTATCTTAGATGGAAAATAATTTTGATAAAACACTTGAACTCCATTCTTGAGGAAAATATCCTTTCTACTTCAAAAACACTTTTCCTTTCTTAACATGTCATACAATTATAAACTAAAAGAATTTGATTAAAAATAAACTTGATAACAAGTAAAGGAAGATTCATGGAAATAATGTTTTAAAAACCCATTCATGCTGTATAAGTTAGAATAACATTCATTGTACTTTTGTCAAAAAAGTCAAAAAGTACCTCGTACGAAAAACGACAAAAGATTCCATTCATATATTTTACTATAAACTCACCGAAGGGTAAAATTGGATTTAAAAAATTTTAGGTGGATGGAAATAATATTACATATTGAGGAAACATGGATGTGGATGATAAAATACACCCTATTAAATTTCAAAGTATAAACAATCTCGGATAAAAATGAGATTGTGATATTTTCCCTTACCTTAGGTCCGATTTGCTTCGTAAGTGTCCGAACCTACTGTATAATGATTTAAATAATGCCATTGACTTATTCCAGAATCATATTCATTTTAATTATATCATATATGGTTCACTTATGACTTTATATTACCCATTCTTTTGTAAATTCATGTTATAGTAGCGTTTTGGGTAAAATCGTCTCATTTGTTGTTCGTGTTTTAACTTGTAATTATTCATATGATTACTTAGATCATGATTACTTAAATCCAGAATGTAAAACATGATTTATATATAATATATATTCAGAATATGCATATATATAATGGATCGATAAATGGAATGAAATACACTATTCATGGAGACGGTAGGCCATACATACGCATGAACGCTGTTTTCGTTTCTTTATTAAATTGAGTGGAATTAAGTAGATGACATAAATATATATATACATAAATCCAGTATCATTATTATGTAATATATTTCATTATTATTCATTATATATACTTTATGATCATTCATGTATGGTTAACATGGAGAATGATTTTCATCACGTCGTGGAGACAGTAGTCCGTACGGACGCATGAGCTATGATATCGTTCCCATAATTATTGAATAGAATTGGAGTGGATGGTATAATATATCAGAATTCTTATAATTTTATAATAACCATATATAGTTACTCTTTACACCATTATACCCATCCATGTAAGGTATTGGTGGAAAAACAGATTTCACCACGGCGTGGACACGGTATTCCGTACGTACGCGCGCGTGGTGATTTCATTTTCCATAGGATGGATAGATGGTGAAATAGGGTTGTTTCATACTTATAATAACATATCAGTGTATGATTTATACTGATGTTATTACTTCATAATGAAACAACTAAAGAATAAGAAGTGGAATAAGAAATAAAGTTAAAAGAATCGGTAACAGACATTACCTCTTCTTTAAAACGCCTCTTTGAGTCCTCTTCTTAGGGCACTAAAATTGGTCATTGAAAATGACCAGGACCTATAAGATGTTTCTAGGGAAGTGGAGAAGAGACTTTTTCAGGGGTTGGATGAGCTTTAAGGCTCAATGTTGTGTGATGAAGAGGGGGAGGAGGTTCCCTTTTATAAGATAGGAGAGGGGTACCTTTGGAATAACTAAAACTATTATTTTATTATAAAGTAAAATTCGGTTTTAAATATCTCCAAATTGATTTATTTTGAAGAAAAGGTGGGGATGGGTCGAAATTATCTCATAAAATAGAATTTAGACAAGTTTAGTTTCCTATTTTAACCTTATCATTTAGATTTAACATTAAGATAAATAATATTACTTTTACCGTGTCTTCTTGTGTTCTTATACTATAAGGTTAATAAACTTACTATAAGAAGCCAAACGAACCCCAAGATATTTATTATTAATATATATAACCTTATCTATTTCATTTGGCTGAACCATAGATTTTTAGAAATAAAATAACAATCAATAATATAATATTTGTTTTAAAAACTATTTTATGTCAACTTTGACACTATTTAGTAATTGATTTTTGTGAAAATCATAACAGAATGATTAGTTCAAAAACAAAGTTAATTAAATCAATAATAACATGTCATATTAACCTATAAATTTATTTTAATTCATAAAAAGTCTTAAATTACAATTATTTGGTTATTTATAACATCAATTATGTCAATATTTCATTAATAAGACAATTACTCCATCATCATTGTGTCATAATATATGATAATTATTTATTCCCTAAAAATTATAAATAAATTCCTATGATGTAGATATTTGTATTAGATTTCTGGAGACTATTCATTTTTGATGTTTCATGAAGTGTATCACTAAATTAAAATTATTATACTTATAAGATTTAAGAAAATGACATGTTGTCACATTCTTTGGTTTTAATAATAATTAAATTATTTTCATGGACAAAAGTCCATTAAATGAATCTAATCCGACCCTTTAGTGATATGGGTTGACTTTTAGTCATCCAATAGGATTTTGAAATGTGTTAGGGTAATTTTATAATATTATATTTACCCTTAATTACGCGATTTACCTTTAACTAGGGTAAATAAAATTTACCGTAGTTACTATTCATAATTCCCAAATATAAAAAGTATCTTATTAACATAATTTGGATCCAATGATTCCAAATATGGAATCCATTTTTCCAAATTCAATACACCAAAGTTACAGAAATAAAATTTAAATTAATCCCGTTGTCGAAAGAAAATGGGTTTTTCTTTAAAACATACAAAAGATTGAATTGATTTATCCTACGAATTCAAAGTAGAATCAATGCTAATGACATTCATTATATTAAATGGTAAAATTATATTCTATTTATACTTTAAAACCTTTCAATATTATAACTTAACAATATAAATTATTGCGATGAAAAAAGTTGTTTTTAATTAAAATATAGCGTGTTTTTACTATTCATCAAAATATGAAAGTTACCAGAATGATATGAAAATTTATCCGAAGTAAATTTTTATTTCATGATTCCAAAGAAGAATTTTATTTTGTCAAATTGAATTTATAAACATGTCAAAAACTATATTTAATGTGGGTGCGCCATCAAAAGGTGGCAAAACTGCATTTTTTGAAAAATAATTATTTTACCCGAAAAATTTATTTTGTTCTTATACCATGTTTTAGAAAATGTGCAAGATGAATAATAATGTTATAAGATTCAAAATTTAGTTAATACTATTCATAAAGGCTAGTTCATAATAATATATCATTGTTTAGTAAAACCCGGTATTGCGTACAACACACGCTATCGACGAAGGTCACGATTGCGTGTAATGCAAGCCAAGTCAGGGTTGCGTGATGTGAAAGAATCCTTCATTGTTTCGTATAACATAATCCAACCATATTTAATTTATACATTGAATATATGTATATATATACTCAATGTTGCGTAGAATAACTATTATCAACATTTTTTGTAACACGATCCAAGAATAGTGTTGTGTATACTGCAAGCTAATACGGTGTTGCGTATAGCGCAAGGTAATCTTGGTGTAGCATACAACACAAGAAATTAATGAAATTAAAAGAATATATTTTATAAAATCTCGGGGTGTTACACCATCTACCTGAACTAGAATAGGGGAAGCATCCACTGAATACTTCTACTCATCTATAAAAAATATAAGAGTGTAATTTACTAATAAGCTAAGTGAATTCCATTCAAGATTGTTGAATCTCGTGGACCATCTGGTATTAAACTAATACACTCACAACTTAAAAATATTCAAACTTAATCCTTTTAAAGTATTCTTTAAGTATAGAATCACTTGGAAGGGTCACAACCATTAATTCATTGGAAGTAGTTATAAACAGTTCATCATTTGATTTTTCATAATCCAACCCAATACAACCCAGGAACTACATATCAAAGATTCATTCCCCATTCATACATATCATTATCATTGAATGGGGTGAGAGTTTCAAGTCTCACTCTTCATTCTTGATGATCCTCCTTAACATGATCTCTTATTTCATGAGTCTCCCTCTCAACATGATCTCTTATACATTGTATCTCAACCTAAATATATTATCACCTCACTAATTTCACTCAATTATGAGGTCTCTTTATTTTTTACACTAACTATGGTGTAGTGGCTTCCTGAGCATCCACTTCATGATGAACTTCAACATTATCTCTTTCTTTGGTAACAACTGTAGAGGGTTCTACATCAACATTATAAACCAAGACATAAACCATATCTACATCTCTACCTTGATCATACTCATGATGGTTACCAACACATTCACTGCCTTTATGACTAAATTCATTATAATCATGACTAGTGGCATGATCTTCACTTATATTTCAATCCGAATTTTCATCACCCTCTCCCATGTCACTACCACTGCCACATCATGATTCATCTTCTTAACTTCATTTTTCTTCTTCGATTTCTTCTAAGCCCCTAAATCTACTTACATATTCCTCACTACATGATACTTATATATATTCATCTCAATTTGTGCTATGATTGGTTTCATCTAAGGTTAAAATAAGTGGTGGACATTGAGGTCCACAAGAAAAACCATTTATAGCTTCTCTGGTGTCTGGATCACTCCTATCATTGATAGGTGAACCTTGATCTCTAACTGGTGTGGAACGATATTCTTCTTCAATTGATGAGTAAAAACATCTTCTTGTAGTCCTAAACATGTATATACTATATTCGTTAGCCTAGATGGTTGGTCCACTGGATTGAACTTATCATAAATGTTATCTTCATCCCTAGCCCACTCTACCTTCCAGGGGTTCCAGTAGATCATCATCCTTTTATAGATCTATTTTCTTAAGAAGATCCCACTGTAAATAGAAAACAATAATATTTTTCACTAACAAAACATTTTTCTATAAACCAAACTGATATTAACAATTGATAAAAAATGGAATAGGTTTTTCAAGAAGGATTTATCATTTCGATTATGTTCTCATAAATATATATTCAAAGATTTACCTTAATCCCTGTTCTCAGTAGATAAATCAAATAGACATAATGATTCATTAGAGAGGAAAATTAGATATTATTATGATAGATTTGATGTTTTATAATCATGCACAAAATTCTACACTCCCCATATAACTATTTAGAAAAGGGTCTCATATACTTTCCCTCGTGAGTAAGCTCTTTCAGAGCTATCTCAAAGTAGAAAAATTCAATCTCACGTGTAGAACTACCCTAATAATCATAAAACAGACCCTCATGGGGTTACATAAGTCATTCATCCCATTTTTAAGATGAAAAATAAATCCTCTGACCCTTCAATATAGACTTAATCCATCAAACATCACTACATTCTAGAAGAAATTCTACATTCATATAAAAATAATGAAATAACATTTGGTAGAAAGGTCTTTCATTATATGATAACCACTGAAGCCATCCCTAATCCTATAAGACACTCGGTAGTAAAGATGTTATTTCTAACATCCATTGAATATGAACCTCTTTTTTGGAGTCTGTACATGGTTCACTAGAGTAGGATTCACATTTCCGGAACATTTTCTTGATTCCCCATTTTGTTTCATTACTTCATGAGACCCATTACATGAACGACCTTCAAGATATTTCTACACATTTTTAATTCCAATAGTTTGTTCTGAATTATGGAAGGTGAATGGTTATGAGTTAGATAGAGTAATGGATGAGTGAGTGTATGTTTAAAAGAGTACAGTGGATTGAATCAAATTTATAACATTTATGGATGATAAAATCACAAAATCATGAAATCGTGATCCAGGTTCAAAAAAATAAATGAAACAATTTAATTCTGGTAAAAACATATAATAGGAAAAAAGGTGACTCATTGGTGTTGGCATGAAAAATTTTGCACAACACTAATGATGCCAGACTTACAGGGTGTTTTTGTCGGCATGAAAACTGTGTCGTTGTGACATAGTGTCAGTGTTTCCATGAAAACTGTGCAAGTAGGACAATGTCATTAGTATTGACATGACATTGTTTGCATCAAACTATCTGTGTCGATATGAAAAATTCACTTAAAATTATCAATGTAATAACAACATAAGTACTTTTAAATTGGTCATTAATAACTCATGTCTAATGTATTTAATACTTTTAGTGTTAAATAGATTTTTGAAAATTTCAGCAAGGTGATGATCAGTCCAATGAACTCTAAAGTTATATAACCTTTTAGATAATTGTCTCTCAAAATGAGATGTCTTACTTAAATGTGTTTGTTCATATAATTTAAAACATGATTTTTATTAATATTAATAGAAATTGTGTTATCAAAATTTATAGGGATATGTCTAAATTTATATCCATAATCTATTAATTTGTGTTTCATCCACAAATTTGTGCATGACAACTATCAGTTTCTATCTATCCAGATTTAGCAGTAGATAATACAAAAAAAATTCTATTTCATAGTACACCATGAAACTAGAGACATTCCAAAAAATAGACATGTTCCCATGGTGTTTTTCATTATAACTTATATCCACCAAAGTCATCATTTAAATAACTCAAGATATCAAAATTTTTCTCTATACGATTGAACAATCTTAAATTTGTTTTATATTTTAGGAATTTAAAAATATTTTTGTTATAATTTAAATTAGATTCCACTAGCTTTTCATGAAAACATGCAAACACTAAACATAATATTTTGTCTTCTAGAATGTAAGTATAGTAAAAACTCAATCATTCCTTTGAAAGTTGTTTGATCAACTGATTTACCATCTTAATCAAGGTCCAACATATAAGTGGTACTTGTTGGAGTTTCACTACAATTAGTGATTTCAAATACAACCCATATTAAAACAACCTTACAATATATGGTCTGATTAAAAACAATACATTCTATATTTTGAATTATATGAAATCCAAGAAAGAATTTGAGTTCCCCCATCAAAACCATTTCAAATTCACTTTTCATCATCTTTGAAAAATACAAACATAAATAAATTTTAGAAGATCAAAAAATAATATCATCTACAGAAATTTTTACAACTAAAACATCCTTGGAGAACAGTTTTATAAAAAGGGTATTATCCAAAATACCTTATGTAAAATCATTAGAGACAACCAGAGTGTTGATCCTATCATACCAAGCACTTAGAGATTTCTTTGATCCATAAAAATCGTTAGTTAAATTAAAATCATTATTTGGAAAGTAAGGATATGTAAAAAAAAGGTGTTTTTCAACAAAAACATCATAAATTATATAACCATTTAATAACTCACACTTGAAATATATTTGTATTTTTTTGAAATATAAATGTGATGCATTGGAAAGTAATATTATATTGCCCTCATTTATAGCAACTTGTTAAAAGGTACAATCATAGTCAATTCAATCTTCCTAATTATGTCATTTTGAAACCAATCTAGCATTGTTTTTAACTATATTACCGTCTTCATATACCTTATTCCTAAACACCCATTTAGTGACTATAGTCATGGCGTCTTAGTTTCTATCCACATGTTTCTAGACATTTTTTCATTCAGACTGATTTAAATATTCATGCATAGCCACCACCCAAAATTATCATAAATAGAATCATTGATGTTCTTAGGTTTATGTTGTGAAAATAATTCTAAATTTTAAACTTGATTTTTGAGAGAAGCTCCAGTCTGATTTCCTTTGCCTAAATATACAACTATAGATTCTAAATGATGGTTATTAAGAGTTTGAACATGTCTCGAAAAAGAAGAGATAATCACTTAATATTCATCTACACGTTCAAGTTAATTATGACTAGAGTTTACAGAATTTTTAGAACATGATATTTTAGTTAAATCCCTAATAGGGCGTTCTGGAGATTTATTATTGATGTCCATATTTGACATATCATCCTCATGATTTTCAAGACAGTTCTTTGACTCGTGTGAAGATGTCTATTCAATATTGACATGTAAATATTCTTCCACAAATTTGGTTCATTTATAGAATACACTATAGGATTTATTAGAAATTTAATAACATAGGAAAATTCCTTCATCACTCATGGAAGAAAATTAGTCTATATTACCCTCATTGTTAATAACATAGACTTTTCAACCAAAAACATTAAAGTAATTTACCATGGGTTTCCTATTTTACAACTACACATAAGGATTTCTCTTAATGGTAGGTCAAATAGAATATTTTTATTATATATAATTCCATATTGACATATTCTTCCCAAATGAATATAGGTAGGTCAGACTCACTATGCATGGGTCAAGAAATTTATTACATGTTTCTTTTTCTTCTTTCTTATACTTCATTTTTTTGAGGTTTCACGGGATATGTGATGTTATTACTATGGAAATTTTGTGAGAAAAAAGATTCAAACTCTTGTTTCTAAAACGCACGTCCATGGTCTCATCATAGAGTTTTAATTATATGACCACTAAAACATTCTACAGTCCTATAATACATATTGAAATGAGAGCTAACTTCACTTTTTTAATCCAAGAAGAAGGTCCATGTATATCCAGCGTAGTAATCTATATGATTATTGACATAGTGCTTCCCATATAGATGGGAAACAATTGATAGTCCCAAAAATTCCTTGGGAGCCAACCCAAGAGGTTGATAAGTTGAATCTTATTTCTTTTGTTGGAAGAGATTTTGTGTTATTGACCATTTTGACAAGGTTTACAGACTTTTTTATTTGGAACCTTAAGTTTGGGTAGATCTATGACTAAGAGTTTTCATTTATTATTTCTATCTAAGTGTATATTACTGTTCCCTAATCTCATATTCCAAATCCACTACTCTCAATGAATATCATTTTAACATGAAACATTTTGAAAAATTAATAAAATCCATTTTAACAACAATAAAAATTTTTATTTCTAAAAGTAGAAAATAATAACTCATTTTAGGAATTACCAATATTTCAAGCATAATTATAAAATTTAAAATTAGACCATCATAACATTTCTGATAATTACTAAGTATGTTGTATTGTAATCCATCAACCATAAGTACAGTAGATATTAAAATTGAGTTAGAGTTACCAATCTGACCAAGGCTAATGATTTTTTCTTTTTTCATTGTAACCAAAAGTGACATACCCACAATCAATATTTATCACACTCTTGAAGAATGAGTTATCTCTTATTATGTGTCTCATACATCCACTATCAATGTACCATATGCTTTTATATGAGATATTCAAAAAATCTATCCTACAAAAAATTATCATACAAGACGTGATTTTAGATCCCAGATTTGTATGGGACCAAAAAAATTAGTAATAAGAGCTTTGGGAAACCACATATTCATCATATGTTTCATATAAGTAACATTAATGTTATTTGAAAAATAAAATTTCATTGGTCCAAAAAAGATTAAAATAGTAGAAGATGTTTCATAGATGGAATGTGTAGAAAATATCCCAAAACTGGGCATAAAAGTAGATTTTCTAGATTTTGATACAAAATGTGTTTTAGTTATATTCCTCTTTCATGGTTGGAATCCTACTATAGAATTATATTTAAGAGATACTTTTTTTCTAATAATTTGTAATAATATTTCCTTATAATCGGTATATCGTTCTAAATCACATTATAATTTCCCCTTTGAAAATTTAATTTAATTGTTTTCCTTAAGAATTTGAGAATTTTTCTCTTTTTATGTAGAAAGTTCATATTTGATATTGGTAGATAAAGAATGTTATTTATTTAAATATTGGTACTTTCCTTTTAGTTCATTACAAGTGTCCTCTATAATTTTTCTATATTACAAAAAATCCCCATTTTTTATATTTTCATAATCTCTTTGGTCTTCAGAATAGTAAAAATTATGTTCATGAGAGTTTACTTTTACCTAATATCTGTTTATCAAAACACTCATATTATCTTTTTATTATTTTCATCATGAGAGTATTTTGAGCCACTTTAGAAATCGTTAGAAGCACTCCATGTTGTCTTAATTTCCTTTTTATACTATTTATCTTTATCATCATACTTATTCTTATACATTATGTTGGGATAATCAGCCTTTACATGTCGCTTTATTTAGCACTAATATCTGATTATCTCATTTGGGGTATCACCTCTTTTACAATACATTTTCCAAAGGACCTTATGATCAAAAATTCTATTAGGGTTGGTATTTATAATTAATTTAATTTTCTATAAAATATCAGAAATCTTATGTCTATCTAAGCCATGTATTCATCATTGTCTGTTTAATATTTTTTATCACTTGAAAGTTATGTTTAATCTTGATATTTTTCATTCTTCTTGGATATAATAGATTTGAATGATATGTTTTCTTTGAGTTAATCAAACTCTTCTTTGTTTACTTTTAGTTCTTCCTCATATATCATCTCCTTTCTTATCATGTCATTTACTGGAAAATTGTTGAGGTCACATGATTATCTTATTGATACAAAATTCCCTCTCTATCTATTTGGTATGCATCTAAGTATAATCATGATTTTATCCTTGGATGTAGAAGCTCTTCCCAGAGAGATCATGGTGTTAACATTTTCCTTAAACTAGAGATACATGATAGAAATAGGTTGATCATGCTTCATCTTAAAATAATCATAATTAATAATATATGTGCTAAGTCTCATTGCTTTATCATTATAAGCTCCTTCTTTTGAAATTGATAATGTGTCCCATATTTTGTAACAACATGTAAATGAAGATATTATATTAAATTCATCATCTCATAGTGCACAAAATTGTTAATTAAAAGCTTTGGATTTGTTATCATAAGAAATATTTTTGAAAACACTCCAGGTATTCCTAGGAGTAATTTTTATTTCATATTTATCTTATATAAATATCCAATTATCAAAGAACATACATTCTAAATGCATTTTAATCTTAATCTTCCACTGGGAAAAATTGATTCTATTAAAGTAGGGATATTTTTTTTAGTAGTAGCTTATAATCTATTTTCCATCCAAAAGAAAATATGTTTAAAGAGAAAAAAAGTTAGAACTAATTTAAAATTTTAGGTCTTTACAACACAACTAAATCATATTTAAAAAAATTGAAAAATCCTTGAGGATTTTGAAAATAGTATTTAAAAAACATCATCTGATAACATATGATATTAGGAGTAGAAAATTGAATGGGTGGGGGATGAATAGATTTCCTATGAAAATTTACATTTATATCATTACTTAAAATATTCTACCAATTTAAAAAATAACATGCTAGTTAATTAATGTATTGAATTTACAATAGTCCCACTATTTGACAAATCTCTCATAATAATGATTATTTCTCAGTTATAAAAATCTGATATATTGAAACAATTATTTAATCGAATATAGTAATTCAAAATATCTATAAAAACTAGCTAAAAATAACTGCCAAAATTAAATTCTGGTTTTTTAAATACAGGTAAAAATAGAAAAACTAAATTTAAAAATATAGTAAATATAACCCAGGTTGATCAATATTAATTTGAGACTTATTCCACTCTACTTGGTGATCACCCACCACCAAGAAATCTATATAGATAAAGGTTTTGATCCACACACTAGTTCAAGGCTTACACAATAGTACATTGACTGTCCAAGTCAATGGATATCAACCATAGTTCTACGTTGGAAAAAAATACAACCAGGTCACACTTGACCTGTTTCATAGTTATATTTGTGATAAAAAACTTGTAAAATAATTTTTGTGTGAGGATATTTAGTGTCCTCTAGTTCTTTGCAGGATACAATGGGGATTTTTCAGAAAGATTCCCACACAACTCAGAAATGTAATAAAAAGTTACACAACATAGAAATAGATATTAGATTAGGTTTAGAATGCTCTATGTGTTATATAGTATAGATCTGGACTCTTTGATGTATCAGAGTTGAATATGGAGTCCTTTTATAGAAGAAGGCACTAAAACAGAGTTTTGGGAAGCACTATGTTCTATATTATAGGTAGATGATATGTTGTTCTATTAAGTTTGGTTGGATGATGTAGATATGTTATAAATTTGGTGGACAACAGTACTCTGGTTCATAGTAATCCTTAATAAAGCATTCCACCTATGTTGTTATTTTCTGTATGTTTCTTGTGTGGTTCTATTGATTTGTCTACTCCTATCATCTTTTGTATATCTTTTATGTGATTCATCTTTGTATTTATTTCATATATAGTATTTTTATTTTATACTCTTGTAACCCGACAATGTGTATGTTTTGGGAAGGTACATTACCTCGTATTTATGACATCCTAGTTTAAGATGTCTGCAAAAGGAATTGAATTAATAAGTGACATTAAAACACTCAAAATATAAATGTTATATGAAATACTAAATAAATGGAATTTTAAAAATTCTATCAGTGAGTCCTCTGTCTGTATCACCTTCTGTTAGTGACTCATTCCATCTGTGTGTTATTCCATTGGTCCTTCCCTTTGTATGTGACTCATTATTTCAGTGACTCATTTCTTCTGTGAGTCCTTATATCAAAACGTCCTTTCATAGGCAGGTCCTCATATCAATGAGACAATTAGTCTGTCAGAGTTTCAATTGCACTGTCAATGAGTTAGTTTAACTTTCATTATCTCAATTCTTTTTTCGATGTCAGTCTGTCATACATTGAAAATATTTTCATGTTTTGACATTATTACAAAATCAATAGTATCATAAGGTTTTAAAATTATATGTGACCATATATAATTATAATTACACATATTAGAACTTAAACTAATAATATTTATATGATTATATATGTTTAATAATATTTGATATGACTTATGATTATTAAAACCATTAATACTTGATATGGTGGCCAACAGCCTCCTTTGGGCCAACAGAATCATCTCATGATTAGTACATAAAGAACAATGTGTTCATCATACATGGTTTCTATATATCTTTACATAGGTAATCTTATTCTTAGCACATGGGCTATGTCTATAATATTACACCCTCTACTATGGACATTAGGGAGAACATTTACATTGGATGTCTAGGATATTGTGCAATGATGTTTAACATCTAGTCACATGTATGTCGTTTTTGGGACCAATTCATTAAGATACATATTACAAGTTAATATATTGGAAAATAAATTTATTAGGTCCTTGATGTGACAATCAATGTAAATGGTGGATGGTTTCCCTTAATGATGTAATAGGTAAGGCATAAGTATCCAATACATGGTTTATTTGGAGGAAAATAATCACTAAATATTCACATTTTATGAAAACTATAAGAAGTTAAATGTGAATTTTATTTTTATTATAAGAATAAGTATTAGATATTTCATAGTCTATGAATGATGAAAATGGCTTGGTCATAATGGTCTACGATACTGATTGATTATATGAATTTTCTATGATTAAGACTAGACTAGAAGAATGTGGATCCCATGAGAAGGTAACATTTTTTTAACTATGTGTGGTGAATGGAAACATAAAATGAAGGTTCCATATGTTTTCTTAATGTTATAGGATTCAAATACCAATGATTTAATATTGAAAATGTCCTTTATTACATATGTTTTTGCTCAATGTACATAGAATGGTTTTGTTCAAATGTTGTGGTCTCATGAAGCATGGAGTCACGTGAAGAATATATATTGAGTTTCAATAGTAATATTTATGGTTGAATTTATTTAAAAAAGAATCTAAAACATAACAAAATTATTTTATTAGATTATTATATTTTATTCAGGATGGAATTTTACAAGATGATATCAATGACGCTTCTAGTTTACTTAGTATGAAATTAAAAAATTAAGAGCATTAGTTTGAAGTCCCACGGTCATATATTAATAAAATGTGATCGATGTGGGATATTTATTATCATTTGAGTCATCATAGTTATGTTTAATAAAAATAAAAACCATCTTAATGATGATCGGAGTTTTAAGGAACTGTGACATCCATTTTTTAAACTTTGACCCCTCACGAACCCTATTCCATTAATTTGGTGTTTGGTATGGTATAAAATTATTTTCCCAGATTGATAGTATTATCCTATGGTAACTTCCTAGATGTTATATTTGGTGTTATATCCCCATATAATTAGTGTTGGTATGGAATTGTTCAATCATATTTTATGTCCTAAATCCAAGATTTGTTTGATATTTAATAGATGGTTCATAAATCACTAGACCACAATTTTCCTATAAATAGATGGGGGACCCCCACAAGGGACCATGGGATTCCATTGAATATTAGACTTATCCTTTATGATTATTATATTAATCTATTTTGTGGAATCATATAAAAAAATACCACTAAACTTTCTCTGACTCGAAGGATCATCCAAAAATTATTTTTTTGTGCATAGTGTTTCACAATTTACCTTCTGTAAATCCTAAATTATTGGAAACAATATTTTGTTGAATTTTATCCATTATAATTGAAAAATATAATACTTATAAAAAATTATCCAAATGGATGGTGAGGAATATTATTTTTTTGTTTTCCAATGAAGGCTAATGATGAAGAACATCTATATTAGGATTAGTTCTAGGATCGTGTCTGATTACGTTGCCCTAGTGGAACTACTAATGGAAGATCATCCGGATTAACCTATCTTATATAGGATTTCCCTATAAAAATTAAGTTTGTGGGATGATTTTTCAATCCCAAATTCTACATAGGATGCCTCAGGCTACTAGTTTAGGAGATCATCAGTGTTGTTAGAGAAGAATAGTATTGTGTCCTATAACATCGTAAGGGTTCATAACACAATAGTAGAGGATGACCACTTGATTACAATCAGAAACACTAATGTAGATTATGTGGTCATAATAGCGACACCTAACAAATATACCTATATATATAAATAGCTATTATCATATAATTATCAGGGTTATACAGAAAAGTTGGATCTTATTCATTGATGACACATCACTGATTAATGGGGCTAGGATGAATAGGTTCACCAATATTTTAATTAATTCATAGAGGAACTCTATTGGGTTGGTCTTTATGAAGAAATATGGAAATATTTATTCATAGTATATTACAGCCTAATCCTAACGTAAAAATTATTGATTATATAGTTACCAGACACCAACTCCTTCAACCTTCACTATGCATAATTCATCATCTAGTTTTGGGAGCACTACATTATTTTTTGGGATCCTCATCTGTTGGTGAATTATAATGAGTTTTTCTATCATATAATTTTTTGAGGACTAAAATAATATTTTGATGAAATATAGTGAATTTTTTAAAACCATAAAAATAAAATATGTATAGAAACCTTAACATTAAATACATTTTATTTGAGATGAATCATAAAATATTTCTCAATCCACCAAAATGATGGATGATATGAAGAACTAGGAATTGTTCAGGGGGGAATACCATGCATTAATGAAGGATCATATTAGGTTCCCTTATATTAGGTACAATACCATTTATAGGGATATAGTGTGAAGTATTTTTTCATCCTTCCCCACCTCACTCTTTGAATAGTAGTAGGGATAGATCACCAAATTTACTAAAGTTATCCTCCCCATATTCATGAGGGTAATGATAAGATGAGAGGGTATAAGGATGTACTTTTTGGATAATATACCCCCACATAATGTTTACAAAATAACAAAAATAACCATAAATCATCCTCAAACAATATAATATGGAATCATAAGTAATAAATTTATGAATAACTGAATAATAAATGAAATGATTTAAAGTAATAAAGAGTGAAGATATATATACATTGACCACCCAATGGTCTGATTAAATAATCATACAATATAAAAGAAAAATTAATAAAAAATTTATTCCAATAAAATCTTTGATAAATACTTCCTCCCAAGATACGAACATCCATCAAGTGGTACTACTTGACCATAATTTAACATGCCTCATACCAAATATGTGATGATAACCACGTTTGAGTCTTCTCAGGTACCCATGAGATTTTTCAGACAAATAATGTAGTTAATAAAACTACACCATTGGAAACCACCAATGTGGTCATGTAATAACATGAATATGCATTAATTTATAAATTTGATTTTCATAGATGATAATAAAAGAAAATTTTGAATAAATAAATAAATTATAATAAATCCATGAGTGGATTAAATTGATTTAATGTAATCTCTTCATACAGTGTTTGGGAATCTTTGGGTGTGTCTACACGAGCATATATCCTATTTAACATGTGGGCTCTATGTCTATGGTAACCCACCTAAATGATCACAAAACTAGAGACACATTCCATGATAGTCATATCATCGTGGATCCTTATCCAAGGAATAAATTTTCAATATCCTAGTGACTCTTGGGATAAGTTCCTCTATAGTTTTATCCTCTAAGACCCTAATAAAACACAACCCATATCACATACTCATGACTCTAGGTATATCACATGTTCTAGATCTATAATTTTTTCACCAAATACCTTGCAACCCCTATCAATATTAGAGTGATGAATGAATGGTTGCTCCCATACTATGCTCCAACTACACTGTAGATCCAATTTCACCATCTCCAACACATTGAAGACCATACTTCTAAATAAATCCATTCATGGAAGTCCAAATAAACCAAAAATTAAAAAAGATCACATTCAATAAATAAATAAATAATCCCATGGGATACCTAAAAACCCAAACTCATTATCATCATCTCTGCTAAAATGGACCTACACATTAGTTTGGGTTCCAGTTTTCACCTAAAACCATAATTACTCTTATATAAACATAACCACTCTTGCCCGTTATGAATTCAAATCACTTACATGCACCCCTTTTATTCTTTAAAAATCTTGTTTAAACACCTAATTTCTCTAGGGTGTCAAGTCCCACAACAATGTAAATAGGGTGGAAAAGAACATATAGATTAAGAGGGTTTTCCAATGTAGGAAACAATAAAAATATGTTCCATAGAATATATCAGTCCTAAGGGTCTATTCACCCAACAATGTATAGATATATTGAAGGTCAATCCACCTAGTCCATGACAAATCGAACAGAAGAGGGATTCTGTTCATATCCTCTTCTTGAAGGTATTTAATAGCTCATAGTAAAAATGGGGTTATAAGTCCCCATATGACATATTATGTCTATATCCACCCTCACTATTCTCTTGGAAGGGAATCAGTCCCCTAACCATTGTGTAATTAGTTAATTTTTACATATGCACCTCAATAGTGGTTTGAATGAGATCTAGTATCTCATAGGTTCATTCCAATACCATCACAAGATTAGGATACATTTAAGCACACAATTGTTGTTTGTGGCCCTTGGAGAACACTGATTTTAATAAAAAAATAGTTAAATAAAACATTTAATTTAACTAAGATAACATAGGTCTTGACCTTTCATATAAATCTTGAGTATCCTCATGTAACAAAAACTAACCTAAATTTTATATAACTTTTATATGTGACGACATTATAAATTACCAATGATTTTTTTTTCATTTATCCATTGGAAAAAAGATACATCCACGGACCATCCAAGCTTTTTTCACCCTCACCCTTGATCAAAGAGGCCAATCTCTACATCCTGAACCCCACAATAGAAAAAAAAACATCCATAGATAATTCATTATAATTATTATAATTATTTAATAAAAAATATTCTAATGTGGTATAATTCTTCTTAAATAAAGAAGAACCCAATTATTGTTAGATATTTTAGAAATGTATTTCTGGTCACCCACGACACACTCCCTAACCCTATATGAGTAAAATCCCAATCCATTTCCACAAATTTCAATATTAAACAGAATTGTATTTTAATGAAAAGATTGAATAAAATTAAATAGAGGGAAAAACATGGAAAATTTGGAAAACAAACACACGTGAACATCATCCCAAGACATCCTCATCCTAGTCTTTATCAAATCCCCATAAGAAAATGGAAATTTCACAATTATTAGGTAAAAAATCAAAATTTAATCTTCATGAGGAATAATGCCAAAATAAACACAAATAAGATGTATGTTCTAGAAGTAGAGGGTGTATTTTTACCTTATGTTATCTCTAAAAATGGATAAAAAAACACCACATACAAGGGATAATGAATGGGTAAGAAACCTTAGATATAAATGATAAAAATTATAGGGCATTGAGGCTACCCCTCTAAATACTCGGGGAAAATTTTGGAAATCCAAACTTAAATTCACACTACCCAACTGGTAGATCTACTAAATCATTGGATATTGTTGACAATAAAGACATTACTACACTCATTGAATCCACTATGATGACTCATAAATCTAAATTCATATATGAAGAACCTCTTTTATGTGACCCTAGCCTCAATTCCTATTTCCATATCCTAGTTTCAAAACAATTATGATCCCAAATCTGAAATTTAAAATTACCCTTGATTCTCTAATGCCCATATAGATGAAATATTTTATAATATACCAACCATAATACTTATCATCCATAAAAAATATATCAAAACATCTAACATAAAACCCCTATATACATTAGTCATGAATTCACACTCAAATGGCTATGCAACCCCGCTAATAACCAAACATGCTTCTAATTTTCCGCCATGATCATAAGGTGCCACAACCAAAAAACCCAAGACAATGAATGTAACCACTAATGAACCACTAAGATAACACTAAAATGATCTTGTATAACCCAAACTGAAATCAATCCATTATACGATCAATTTATTGACCCACATCGATATTCATACTATGGAATATAAAACTATGTCATATTCCAAACCAAGACACTACCACCCATAAAATTTTTCCATAAAAACATGCCATAATTTTTTTAACAATTCGTACATGTTTTATCACTAATGAAACACCTATTTATAAATTAGGATACCATTATGTATCCTTGTTTCTGAATATTAGTTTTCAAATTCTAATCTGCATTGATTAAAAATAGATATGTAGTATTTTCCATGGAAATGACACGCCATTTGTAAAACACCATTCATGTTTAAAGTGATGTGATCAATGTGATTAAAAACTTATTGAATAAAATTACATGTTAAAATGACATTTGAACCTCATTTGGAAGAATCCTTATTAAATAATATATCTTTCATCGCTGATACATAAAAACACATTAAACTAGTTCCAAAGGGCCGAGAGATAACCCTTTATCATTGAATCATACTCACTAGATTCCATGTTTGACACCCATTCACATTCCTTGGAAAAACCACAAACATTCCATTTCTATAACCATTCAATTCCATGAGAACCGAAGCACCACCATTATGACACCATCTCAAATTATGGTATGACGTCATGGTCCCAATAAATATACATGAAATCCACCCAGCATTGCATCTGAAAGCTTAAAGAACATCTAACGAATGGTATCATACTACCACGAGCATTCTCACATTAGTTCCATGTAATTGTGACTAGAATCCCGCCCATACCAAAAGAGAGTAATTATTAACATACCACCCTATCAAGAACTCTACCACTATATCCTACACCAAATATATCACATGATATAATGAGTAATGTGGATTAAACTTACCAACCATTAGTGGAACATCAATTGGTTTCAATTTAACATGTTTTTCACTACTCTAGAGCCATTATCACTTTTTTCCATTTACTAAAATCATGTATCCTTGAAAATGTGGGTAAATTCCCAAGCATCGGATTAGTCCCCCCCCCAAGAACGTGATCCGTTTATTAAATATACCTCATCATAAGAGGACATCATTTATTACATATGATGCTAATTTTCACCTCTCTAATAAGAATACCTCCAAATAACCATCGACCGTCATCCCAAAAGGGTATCACCAGACTCATACTATGATGAATCATACAACATAAGGTTATATGTTTTCCATGACATGTATAAAATAACACAAAAACTATCCCTTAAAACCCATCTTCATTATTGGTCGCATCACCTATTCCACGACTCCTCTACATGACTACCTACCACATGACACTGTTCTACGATGAGAATCCACCATCAATTTGACCATGTTGTAAAAAAATTCCACAAGTCAATAGGGTCGAGCAAAAAAGTATTATTTCTCATCGAAGTTAATATTATTACCTGTGTTCTCATAGTGTTCCCCAAAAACCAAATTGTATCACAATAACCATAACAAAATCATTTAGAACCATAATAAATTGCTCTTAAAATTTGAAGCACATACAAGATCTCTATGTCTATGGGAAACACCAACCAAGGATAACCCCTTATTCAGGTTACCCTCGATCATGAAAAACTGTGACCCACTGGGGTCTTAGTATATTCCAAGGGCCTCCTTGTCTCCCACGTAGAAACAAAATTTTATGTCTCATGAATTTCATAACTCGTTGGGTGTTATGAAAGTACTCATATTCTCCCATGAAAAATAAATACCAAAATGACACCCATCACTATGGAGGACATCCTCACGATCATCCACCAGTAGGGATCCTCCCTAGAAGATCACATCTAACCAACCAATTCATCATAAAACTAATAAAATTTTCCCTGATGGCTCATTCCATGGGTGATAGATACTCATAATTCAGTTATGTAATGTTTCATTACATGCTGTGTAGGAAAACACTGTATAGGTTGATAATTGACACATTGAAAAATTATTCCAAAATAACGACACCCCAATGAGGGGTTCAACCACTAAGGCACACTCTCCGTTACCCGACCCAATATTTCCACAATACCACATTTTAAAAATTGCATTCTCATTTTCATCATTAGACATATATCCGTAGATCATCCTAACATACCATCATATGGACATCAACAATAATGTTATCCTAGTGGATTAAAATTTCATCATGAACTTATATCAGGAAATTTCAAATGATAATTTGTTCATAATTAAAAAAAATGAGTGGTATTTTTTAATAAAATCTCACAATCTCCAGTCTAAATTTCATGTGAATCCTATATACCATATATTATTATTATTAAGACTACTCTTCCCATCACATGATAAGAGGTAAAATCGAACCACTTGTCTCTTTATATAGGTATATGATCCTAAAATCTATATGTAATAATAAAATAAAAACCACATGTGAATGGATATATATGAAAATTAAATTTAATGTTATCATCATATATAAAAAACTATAAACCTAACCATGTAATCATAGAATTATTATCAGAATAGGTGTAATCGATGAACTAGCCACTTTTCCATCATAAACACTGAAAAATTACTAAATCACCAATATACCCGATAACAAAAATATAAGATAATTGAAAAAAGAATCTCTAAAACCAAATTAAATAGTCATACAAAGGTTTACATGATGAATAATATTAAGGTAGTTTTTCACATGAGTTAATGAATTCATCCATGAATTCTAGAGCCTGTTAAATCAAAGAAGGGGACTAATGTGGTAACATGGTGAGACTATAACCACATATTAAAGTGTTAAATAATTAATATAACCTATAAATAGTAAAAATAATAATCTTAACTATTAAGAAATAAATATAAGAAAAATGAATACTAAATGAAATTTTTAAATGACATAAATGACCATTTGATATGTATATTGACTACCCACTAAGATATATATATGTATACAATCCTCATAAATGAAAAATAAATACAATCTGGGCTTTACAAAAACCATGATAAATATCCTTTACCAATCATCTTACTTCCACCATGCTACCCCTCTTGACTATACATA
This sequence comes from Viscum album, assembly GCA_963277665.1. Classification (NCBI taxonomy): domain Eukaryota; kingdom Viridiplantae; phylum Streptophyta; class Magnoliopsida; order Santalales; family Viscaceae; genus Viscum; species Viscum album. The sequence continues at coordinate 16,748,949 of OY728159.1, read as the reverse complement.
ACTAGGCCATGGCCCCAAACATTGTTTGAAACCAAGCGTAAATCGTCTTCTGTATCCATCTAAAGTGTAAGCCATAGAAGGGTGTGAGAAAAAAAACATATTATGTTACCCCAAATATTATTCTTTACTAACCATCATATGCAGTGACAAGTTAATGTGATATGTGTAGTTTAGAAAATTTAATAACTAGAAGAAATAAATAATTTATTTTTTGATATGAGGGATCATGACCCAAATCAACAATACCCACTCTCTCTTGTGTTGGGGTGTCTCTAATTGTGTCTTGAATACCATGAATCCCATATAATAAGAAGGTTTCAAGTCTTTGGTAGCCCAAATTATGAATCTCACGATCCACCACATTGAAGTCATATCATCCATGATCATAATCAATGGTACCACTATCAATATTCTAAGGAAATGAATTATTAGGACTATAACCATCCTATCAAATGGGTTACTAATTTAATGAAGCCCCTAGTATGTTCTCATGACATTGAGGACATAAAATATTTAGTAAATATCATCTAAGATAAAAATAAATGGCATTTATGTTAGCATTTTGGAGAAAATCAATGGTAGATCTGGATATGATCTCATCCTTTATTGAAGCTCCAACCATATTAGATCCTATGTGTTGTATACATACCATACACCTTATTCCAATCACGGAAGACCATCCAAATCCCAACTTCGATAAGGGAAAACTATATTTATAAATAAATAACATGTGGTTTGGCAGATCACCGACATTTTTTATCATATTATGAACCAAATAATTCTTAAAAATTATCTTGGGTTCAAGGTACCACCTATAACCTCTATTACCCAATCCAAAAACATGCCCAGTCAAATTGGGTCTAAATTCAAGGAAGCCCCTCAACCACATTGGTATCGACCACATTATCAGTCTAACACTAACCACTATAAAATGTTTCATCCCATGACATAATCAGCATGGTACCACATACTAACCGTATACTCACATTCTTTCATCATATGAAATAATCAAGATATGACCTATTACCTATCTTGGTCATGAAAATATATATGTGGTGATATTATCTCCCAAACTAATAATGGTTCTCATAAGTTCTATCAACCTAGGATCAATCACATCAGTTAGAATAGTGTCACTCATCCCCTTATCATATTAACAAGTACAAATACATAAAAGTAAAATGTTTTTTCAAAGGATTACAAGGCTTATGAACTATTCTTCAATCCATTCCTTCATCATAGAGGTGACACGAGTCCTAATGCTTGGATACATGGATAATTAGTTTAGATAAAACAAAAAATATTTATAGAGGATATATGATAATATAGAGACTCCACCATCTCACATTATTAGGTGAGGAAAAAATTTATTATACATGGTTTTTTTCATGATTCCTATCGCTAAATTATTTAAATAACGAATTAAATGTAATAAAAATGAATAATTTAATCATGAGAACCTAGAGAAACAAATTTAATGAAATTCTTAGCCACCCAAATAAATAATTTAAAATTTTAAATTATATGATTAACATATGCGGGATGACCTACCAAAATTTTCAAAGCTTTTTTTAAATAAAATCAAAGGGAAAGAACATCATCCAAGTCCATTCAAAGCCCATCCGAAAAAATGATTTTACAAACAGATCCAACTCAATATCTAGATCCCCTAACTCACACTAAACTCCCATAACTAATGAATTATAATAATTTGAAATAAATTAAGAATTTATTTCATACTCAGAATAATTCTTGTAAACTCACCAAGTTCCTAATAGTCATCAAAAATTCAAGATACTAGGTTTCAAACCCTCTTTGAACACCCCGATACAAAACCCTTGTGAAGTACTCAAATATTGAAAATAATTTGATCATTAAATTATTAATGTTTAACTAAAAAAATTCCATTATACAGGGTTCCATTGATAATTAGATGAGTGGTACCACATATAATTATCCCTACGATATCCTTATTCTTGGTTTTGTGAAATCATAATTGCAAACGAGAAATTTAAAAACTATGTAGAGAAATATCCTTTTTCAACCTAAATAGAAACTACCCAAAAATCAATGGAAAGTGGTGTGAATATATGTGTTGAGACGGAGGGGGACCCATACCACACTTTGTGGTTGAAAAAGCACATGAAGAAAAACCCTTACATGTAGGTAACCAAGGGAGAGAAAGGGGAAGGCCCCTTGGTTGGATGAGGTGGAAACATGAGGGACCAGGGATTACCCCAAAAAATAACCATGGGTAAAATTTTAATTTCCCTCACCCCTAAAAACCCATATCTACTTGTCGGTGGAGCAAACAAAAAATCCCATGGCTCTGCTATAACTTTTGATCCAAGAGACACTGACTCCTTTTGGGATCCTTTAAATGGTAAAGATGAATAATGATCCTCCATCCATATAACAAACACCTATTTTTATTTTATCCAAGATATGGAAACCATTTTTTCATTATTCGTCAAACAACTGTTCCCTCAATAAATATGAAATTCAAATTGGTCATGAATTTTGAGAACTCGTAACAACATGAGATTTTACAAGAACCATGACCAAGTGATCTGATTGGGTGGATTGATCACTATAATCCTCTTTGTGTTTTTATTTCTTATTCATTTTGATCAAATGGGGGATCATCTGGGAATCCTCATCAATTATGAAATGCTATTTATGGGATATCACATCAATCTAGAATCCCTATCAACGGCTAAGAACTGTAATTTAATAAGTCTATTGAGATCGAAGAATAAAAAATAATATGAGTATTTCATAATTTTAAATGAATATTTAATACATTTAACAATAATTGATGTATGAGGACTATAAAGGTTTGGTGTATTTTATTAATATATACATAATCATATTATTTCTTGAATGATCATGACATCTCTTACAATGAAGTTCTTATAACATAAAATACTTTGATATAACCTTCTTAAAACCATTCATCATAACCTAGGTAAAGGAACATATGAAAGGGTGAGATGAGATTACTAGTAAGGGTAAACATTTGATATATCAATAAATTTTAATATTTCATAATAATATATGTATATGGGTATAAGAAAATGATAATAACATGAAATACTAAAACCCAACAAGTCAACAATATTTAATCTTGAGTTATAGAATAATGTTTTCCCAATTAATATTCTTAATAAAAAAGAGTTTGGAACTATCAATAATCAATCATAATATACAAGCACATATAAGAAGCATGTTAAATATGTTCTTAGTATACACATATGAATAATAAGAATAATTCTTTAGGAAGGTTCATTCCAAAGACTATCATTATCGAAAAATCCCTAAATAGAAATTCCTACCCATTTATTTCCAATGTTCTCTTAGGAGTATCTTTTTTCGAGTTAAATAAAAATATCATAGTAATTTATTTCCTCATTCTCCTATGAATAGATTATCCACATTTTTTTCATTATACATTTGGAGTTCCATATAACTTAGGGATCAACCATAAAATAGTGAAACCAATATATATGTGTAACAAAAGATAAAAAAATAATTACATATTATTATCATCACATATGGAATAGATATATGTTTTTAAAATGTTTCTTCATATAATCATAGTATAACCCAAGGAAAATAGAAGGGATTCAGTAAGGATTCATCATAACTTAATTAGCTCATGGGAAAAAATAAGTTTCATGTTATTATCCCTATATCATTATCAACATAATATATCCACTAAAATAAATAGGATGGTATGATAAGATAAAATCCAAAGTTAATGAAAAGAATTATAAAAGGATACGAATTTAGAATAAAAATACATCAAAAAGAACTATGACACCATTCATTAAAAATACAAGTAAAATATTATTTAATTTTAATAAAAAATAAATACCAAATTATATGAATATTGAGAAAACAATGTTATTTTAATGTAATGATGCAATCATGTAATGATGCATCAACTAAAATAATGGGTTTGACTGTAGAAATATTAGTTCATATTTTATTCATTAAAGGGTAACAATTTCCACACGTGGAAAAAGTCATACATGTCTTGTTCAAAAAACAATTCTTCAAAAGTACTTATTCTAGAACATTGAAATTATTGATAAAGGTAATGAAAATAACCTTTTAAAAAATTAATATATTGTTAATAACTTCAATAAAACCAATTTGGTTATCATGAAAATGGAATAAAACCATTTAAAAAAAAGATAAAGTATGATTTATTTTTCATTAAAACAATTCTGGATAACATTGAGATCCACATACTAGAAAATATATCAAATATATAAATATTATAGTAATAAAAAATTGGATGAAATATATGGGACTTAAATTATAATATCTATGTATTTTCAATTAGTTAAAATTTATTATAAACAGTCCCAAAAAGTGATGACATTGTAACATAAATCCATAGCACTTTAGTAACATTTCAATAACTACCCCATGAATGAAACAAAATTAGATGATAAATTGAATACCATTAATATAAATAGATTCATAATCTATCATATTGATGGGGTAGTAGATATTGCAAATAATATAATATAGGTGTATAACCTAACATTTTTCGTAAAGATAAAAAATTGAGACATAAAAATTTAGCACTTTATTAAATTAAGATTAATACCCATGGATAAAATAATTTCAATTATAAAAATAAAAAATATGAATTATAAATCATCCATGATATAAAATTTTAATGGGGATGTATAAATAAATTTTAAATATAAAAAGGTGCATTACATCATTATTTTATCAATGAAATAATACTATGACAAATGACCCTTTAATAATGTCTCTAATGTCATTTTACACATTAAAAACTAATTATAAAAAATATAGATACATTATAAATATAATCCATAACAATATTAATAACTCTTATATAGTAAATTTTTTACTCATTACCTACAATCACCTTCTTATTTATAATCTTTCATTATCATCAACTTTTTCTATTTCAACTACATCATTTTCGTGCTTGTTTCAATTCAAATGTTATCATCCGTATACTTTAATCATGTTTACATCATCTTAATAATTATAATAATATCAAATATTTTATATTTGATCATTATATATTCTTTTATAATTGTTCATATATTTTGGTAATATAAAATGTTGAAATAAATATGTGGAACGGTAGTCCTTACGTACAGATGAGGGATGCTTCCTTTTTTGATGAATGAAATAAACGAATGGAAAATAATAATTCAGAATTAAAAAGTAATTATTTTATCATATATGTTATATATTTATTAAATATATAATTATTATATTCCACTGAACTATTAAACAAAACAAAATAACATCACTTTGTGGAGGTGGTATTCCCCACGTACGCACTAGGGATGTATCATTTTCCAATTGATGGAAAGCTTAGATGGCCTGTAAGATACTATAATTACAGGTGTTAAATAATGATATAAATATAATATGTAAACATTGGATCAATTATAATAACAATCCATGAATTCTTGTGATGAAAAACCAATCATATCTGTACACAGATGTGGTCGTCCACACATACACACAAGGGATAAAATCATTTCCAAATTCATGGAATGAGAATCCATAAAGGATAAATGATCATAATAATAATATCTTACTTATTGGACACCCTGATGTTATTATATTACAACACTTATTAAAAAAATAGTTGGAGGTAAAATAACAATTAAAATGAAAACACTCAGTCAAGATAATTACCTCTAATTAGAATAACATCTATTGGATCTCACCTTAAGGATCTTATAAAATTACTTTTAAGAATAAAAAAGATATACACAAAATAAAATGATGGTAATAAGATTTTCTGGTAGATTTTGATTATGGTAAGAGGCTTAAGGTGGCGTGAATACTAAAGGTGAGGTGGATTCCATTAATTTTGAAGGAAATGACACCCTTGGAATTACATCAATGATTAAAATATAATAATTTAATATATATGGTTAAGTGGATTGAAGGAGAAATTTTAATTAATCTGATACTTATTAATTTTGAAATAAATTCAACCAATAATATTTAGACTACTTTATGTGGCATTTTAGTCCTCATATTTTTTTGATTTCACCACTTTTATAACCTATTGTAACATTAAATGTGGTAATAATATTTTGATAATAATAGGTTATAATTATACTTATATGGTAAACATTGATTAAAAATGGGAAATGAATTTGTTTTATTCTATATGCCATCCCTGTTGTCCAAATTCTATATATTAGGATTTTTATAAAATTTAATTAACAATATTTAACATAAGATACCATTCATTTATTTTTCAGGTCTATTCACAAAATCTTGATATAAAAAATTAATATATAAATTAAATAAGAATATAATGATAAAAAAATTAATCATATAAAAGATAATTAAATGAAAATAATCCATCTGAGTTGTATTAATTTTAATATTTTAAAATTATTTATTATATTTTTCCTTTACTTGAAAATTATTGTTCCTTCCCGGCCTGAATATCTAATATAAATATTTATTTAATATATACTAAAATTAAAATTATAATGGAATCAATTTCATTAATCTTTAAAATATAAATTTATAACAAAACATTTCATTCTATTATCTGTATGCAACAATATTATATATTTTCAAACATAGAGAGTTACATTATTTTTTTATAATTTTAGAAACAAAATATAATGGTTATAATTAACCAAAAATAGAACCATGTTTCTATGTTGTAAAAAATTAGATTAACATGGATCATATACACTCATAAAAAAGAATAAAATAATTTTTTAGTGGTTCCATAGGCCTTATCCTTTACTTTTAACCCTATTTATACCATTTAACCCTTACCGAACTGAAAAATATTTACAAAGAGTACTATTCATATAGCCCAAAAAATAAATATTTCATGTTCAAAAAACATTCAGCTCTTTATTAAAAAAATACAAAAACAAAATTCAAGAATCAAATTATATATGTGTATAAAAAATAATATAAATTCATAAAACATGAATAAAAACATTTAAAAAAAATGTTTTTTTATTTCTAAAAATGAACTTATAAAACAAGTAATATATTTATTAATATGTAATAAATTATATTTTATAAAATTAAAATATACATAGTAAATTATATTTATATTGTGTTATTTTAATTAATTTATTTACTCATTTTAAATTAAAAGTTTACAAATATTATGTATTTTTCAATATTCATAGAAAAATAAATATTTTTCAAAAAAATACCAAAATTTATGAATAATATAAAATTAACATTTGGATTCAAAAAACTATACTAATTTATTAAAATAAAAATTATTCTAATGTTAAAAATTAATTAAAATATCAGGGTATCAAATTTAATAAACCATATTTGTTGAAAACATTTTTACGAAGGATAAAATGACTTTACTAAAAACTTAATAAAAACATTATTAATAATTTATAAATAAAATTTCATTATTTATATCCATTAGTTATATTTTTATTAATTTTATATTTCTATTTATATATTTAGTTTAATAAATGGTTTTAATTTATGATTGTTCATTTTAAACTCTGTATTTCTTATTATGAAAGATATCAAATGATTTTATATGGTTATGTATGTGCCAAATTTTTTTGTCTTATGAAATTTTTATTCTCTCAATTATCATGATATTTTAGTTCCTTATGTTTTATTTTTTAATATCTAAAAATATTTACTCCATGCCCCATGTTTATGATATTTGATATGCATGCTATGCCTTTCAAATGTTATGATCATGTTCGCATACCCTTATGTTCATGTTATGGTTAGGTTTATCCCTAGTTTTCTACTATAGAATATCTGATCTCCCCTTTTCCTTTATTTTTTTCACAATGTTATAATGAAGTTTTTTAGGTAAGTTATGTTTGTGAAGAGTTCAAAAGCTAAATATCTTAATGTGATATATTTATGACCATTCACCAAATTATAAGATTGTATACATAATCTTGATAGAAACATAACTATTAAGGTTATCAACCATGTTTTTGTATAATTAGTAGAATATTCATCTCAAAAGATATAATATCAATGTATGGAATGATAGGGTAACTATAGTTGGTATCAGAGTAATTTTTTAGTTAACCTTGTAAAATGAGGATGAGAAAATCCCTATGGATATTTCTAATTATATTTATAGTGGATTATGCAAGGATAATTATATGGATGATTCATTGTTTCAGATAATATCCTAGAATTTTGGTAAAGGATAGTGAAATTTGTTTCCATGAAATTACATCCATGACTAGGTAATACAAGTTGATGTAGATATAGTATTAAGTTACATATGGATAATAAATCCAAAAAGGGTGGATGGATCCACACTCAATCAACACTTGTTGTAAAAAAAATCCCTTCTACAAATCTAGTTTGAAACTAGATGGGGATATGATTTTTAAATTCAAAGACACTTCATTAACCTTTATAAAGGATAAAAATAAATTATGGATATGAAATACCTAGGATAAAACAGTGTTTTCAAATATTAAATAAAAGGCTCAATGACTTAGAAATCCTCTAATTGTTTTTTATTAGTATTTATTTTCCCAAAATGATTCGTGTTCACATACAATATATTTGTGTTTAGTTAATGATGGTAACCAGAAGATAATACGTTAACAATTATTATGGTGAAAAATGATCTGAAGAGAATCCAAATGTGGATGATGACTCGAGTGGAGAATATTGAGATTATATCTTTTTCCTTATCAAATTATGTGATTAAAATGTCAAATATAACCAACTATAGGACTCACAAAAAAATAGAAGTATTTATTTTGATGATTGTTCAAATAGTATTGACCATGGTGGAACGAAAAATATGTTTCCAATATTTAAATAAAGTGGGAAGAACAAGACAAGGGAACTTCTCAGAGGGATGATATCATGACATTGGCGTGGAAAATAAGGATAAAATGAAAGTAAATACAATAGAAAAATGAAAATTTGTGTTAAAAAAATTGATAAGAATAATGGTTCCCTAGGGTATCATTGACCCTTAAATGTTTTAAATATTAAAATAATATGAATCATGGAAATCGATGTCCTATGGGGAAAACATGTGAGGTGAATAAGCAAGGTTATATGAGTATTGTTTTTATTATTGATGATTAAGAGACCGTGAATTACATATGAAAGATAAATTTTATTATGGAATAAGAAGATGCAGTACTGTTAACATTTTGAGAAATAAGTGAATGGATTAGAGAATTAATGAATTTTAATTTAAGGAATATGTTATACGAGTCGTGAAATATTTAAGGATAGTTTAATATAATGTTTTTCTGTTATGGATTATCAAAAATATATTAAATAGAATAGATGGATAGGAAATATGATTTAATAGCATGGTGTTAATTTAAATTTGGGAATATAAACCTTAACATGCTTCAGATGTTGAGATAATGATGTTGGTACAAGAAATGATGTACATGAATATGTAAATTTGACATAAATATTACATTTGAACTGATTAATTATTTGAATGAAAATGTTGATTACAATATCATTGATGCAATTTACATCATTTTTGTGTTTATTTAATATATATATAAATATATTTTCTATATAAGTAATTAGGAATAATGCATGTTTTCAATACGCTTATATAGTATTTCAGGTTATTTATAGGATTTATGAAAATACATGATTACAAAATTGACATGGTTGGTATGTGACAATCAAGAGACACATAATGATATATGGGCGATAATTTTTATGTTTATATCCTGAAATTTAGTAACCTCAATTATAAATTTTGAATTTATTAATGATTATAATGTTGATAATTTATTAAATGATTTAAGATAAACATTGGATGTGGTTTCAAATATCAACATATGAATTCAACAAATATTTATTTTTTTATATTTAATAAATATTGTAAACGTTTTCTTAACTAGAGATAGTATGGATGACTTATCAATATTTTATTGATCTTATATAGTGATTAATATATGATAAATTCATTTATTTGTATAAGAGATGAAGTGGAAATTGATCAAGGAAAAACCGAATTATTTAATTATTAATATGAAAGGAAAAGATATTATGTATATACATTTTTATATGTTCTCTAAAAATATGAATAATATAAATTCCCAATAATTATGAAAAATATCTTCAAATAAAATTTTATCCTACTATCCATATTTTTTATTATATCAATTACATTTTCATGCCTATTCTCTTTATGTCGTTGTGGTCTCTAAATTTCCCCTAACCATGTTATCGATAACTCCTCAATTTTATTTGGGTGTTAGTTTTCTCCCCTATAACCATGTTTTCACATAAATTTTTTTTCACCTATTTGGACACCTTGTATGAGTTATTCTAGATGAATATCATTATTTCATTTCTCCTTTACATGACGATGTCTTATTAACCTTTTCTACGATGTATGTTTCTATAAAAGAATTTACAAATGTTAAAAAATTGATGAATGAGATGAATTTAGAGATGAAAATTTGTTTTAGGGGGGTATAATGTTATACCTTGATATTTTATGAAATTTATTTCTTTTAAATCAGTATATCCTTTTTGATATTTTTCATTACATGTAACACTATTTTTAGACTGTGTTACACACAACCTAGAGATAAAATGATGCCGGTAAAATTATTAATATGTTACTATATGATAGTTTTCACTTAGCCATTATAATAGAAGGTATGAATAGTAATAGCTCAATTATTAAAATATATGTTTTACACTTGTTTAGAAAATTATATCTTTAGTGACTAATTAATTAAAAAATAAAATAAAAAACTTTTTGAAATGAATCGAATTCTTTCTCTGGAAACTATTTTTTTATTTTTTTAACTAATTAAAAAAACCCCCATTTTAGTGAATAATTTTAAAGAATTTCATATATTGTATATTCAATCAATATTTTAACATTTATCATATTTTTTTTATAAAATAGATAAGAAAATAAAAAAATCCACAAGAGTGAGAGACCTATAGCCACTGTTGTGAAGAAGAATGGATAATGGAAATAAAAAAAAATACAAACCCACAGTTTATTATAACCATGGCTATTTCCCTCTAAAAAACCCTATCGAAACAGTTTTATGTGGATACATCCACGGTTTAAACCATTCTTATAGTGTCTATTTCCATGGTTTTGCAAACCGTTGCTACAGCTATTAAATAAATACCTATAGACAGGGTTTTAGAAAATCATGGCTATAGTTCTATGGATTTATCCTGGTTTCCCTATGTTTTATTATAGTTATTTTTTAAATATTTAATATTACATACCTATTTTTTATAATGATCTTTGAAAATGGAATTGTTAGTCATGAGTATGTATAACTTACAATCTCTATGATCGTGCAATAATTCATTTCAAAAAAACATATATATTAATTACTATTAAAATTACAATTTAGGTATAAATATTATAATTATTTCATTATTATTATTATTTATAGGATTGAACCACTATCCCTGTAAGAGGATGAAAAATAGAAAACCAAAACATATAAGAAAAAAATGTTTTTATTACCCAAAATGTGATTTGAAAATTGAAATTTTTTAATAAAAATCTATTGAATAGTCATAATTAAATCATATAAGGTATTATATATATTATTATGGTTATTAAATATTTGTTTAATGATCATATTTATAATATACAGGCGGCCTAAACATGTATTAAGGAAGTCAAGACATAAGGTAAGGGATTTCTAGTCACTTTTGTATTTCTAGGAGACATTGGAAAATTCACCACTAATTTAATTTGTATGGTGTATATACTTCCCCATTGATATGTTATATAGTTAATATACTAATTCCCACTATAATTATTGTTTAATTTTATGTTATTATTTTTTTGATCTTATAATCTAAATGATTACGAAAGTTGAAAGGGATTTCTATCTAACATTTTACTTATACGAGATCAATTCCTTATTCACCACCTACATCATTTATGTAGTGTATATACATACCATGAATGTATATTATGATAATATTCCTGAAAATTAGGGGTATTTGAATATCTATATTAATACTTATCATTCATTGGATTTAAGGATTAGATGGTACCAATGTCTTTTGGAATTTTAATATCTATTTTCTTTGTTTGAGACATATTCTATATTATGAACCATTATTATATTACAGGGTGTATATACAAACCCATTTTCAAATAATATCATTAATTCATTTATTCTCATGATATCTAAAGATTCATTTAATTTTATCCCTTCATGGGGACTAAAATTCAGATTTACCAAAGTGGGAAAAACATTATATTATAATATCATTATATATCGGGATTATTTATTATAATTTTTATGATAATGAAATAATTTGGTCCCTTCCTCAAGAAAGTCTCTAATTTTATTCTCTTATAGTTATGAAATGATAATATATGTTTTCACTTCCTTTTACTCTGATTATTTACTTATGAGTTAAAAATAATTTTTCTAATATAAAATCTTATTTCTTTATCTCTTCGAGTGCCAAAATATTTTTCGTCCAAAACCCTGTCTTCATATAATAATTTCAAAAATGTTTTTATCATTATTATAATGATTTATTGAAGATTTTTTTAACCCTTTTATCTTTTTGTAAAAAGTTTTTAAAATAGTATTCATTCAATGTTTAAACCAATGAACGTTTTGATAAAACTAAAAATGTGAAAGGAAACTATGTTTTTAATGTGTACAGAATAAGTTGATTTTTCAACTCTGATGACCATTACTTTAGTACAATATTCATTTATAAATGTTTAGGTTTATTTCTAAATAAAAAATTATGAAGATTTTTTTTATTTATTTTTATTCAATGTGGAAATGATATTTTATCAAGAAATTATTTTATAGTATTTTTAATGTTCTTTTTCATGTTTTCATGATAAATTTCAATGAAAATAATTAAAAAATTATTTTATAATGATTAGTTTTTTTAAAATAAATTTAAATTATATTATATTATTCATAAGAAATATTCCATGTATTTTTTAACAAAATCAATATCCCTATATGATAAAATATTTTGAGGATAGTTATACATTATTGGGGATATGATCCAAGGATACCACTATTGTTATTTATATGAATATTTTATATTTGGGATGAAATTTTGTTTATGATAACTATTTTTCTTTATTATGTCATAGAATTGTTTAAATATAATGATATCCAATTTTTTCATAGGTTGTTATATAATAGAATGATAAAATGATTATGAAAACTATCTCTTTTACACTAATTATGATATGATGAAATGTTTATGAAACCCATTTCCATTCATGAATTATGATATGATATTTCATTTATGAAATTATAAAAGGCATTCATATGATTATGATTATATTATGGGTGGGACCTATATCACCCCCCCCCCAATACAATTATAAATGATTTATATATCATGATATATACATGTATGAAATTGGGAGTGAACCCAATTTATGATGGGATTTTTACATGATGATCATATTGGGCGTAAACCATTACTAGTATCATGGTTTGGGTAGTGAACCAATTCAACAATGATATCCAAGGAAGTGATCATTGAATAATATGGAAATAATTTTATATTCATATGTTTTTATTTTCACAATTTTATGTCTTAAGAGAATATTATGATCTTATGGATGATTTGATTGATTTTCGAATGATTCGTGTCTAATGGCCTACTATCCCTTATTATATGACTCAATATTATTATCTTTGATATAAATATAATTGTTTAAAAAAAATTCTAACGCTCCCATACCCTTCTGTTCAATTAATTATTTTGTACCTCTATTTTGACCCTTAATTGGTGTATGAGATCATTCGGTATTGTGTTGCCTTCCCCAAGAAACAATGATGGGTTTAATGTATGGAATGCTTGTGAATTGTTTTAATGTCACAGATATCTATGGGTGGTTTTTCTTATCTTTCACAAAATTATAATATTGCGTAACTAAAATCAAAATATAATAAATTAATATGGAAATCATGTGTGTGTTTGTGTAATGTATTGAATATTCATCTAAAAACATGTAATATCTATTTATGAAAAGATGGGGTCTCTATAAGGATGATGTTCTAGAATGAAACCAGATATAGACTAACCATATTGATGAAATAATAGAGATACTCTATGCCATTTGATAAGATTGGAAAAAATTTCAAGGTTGACAGATGATAAATTCCAATAATTTTAGATTAAATCCAGATGTTTAGGTTCATAATAAGGTGTATATCTAAATTCTTCTATGGTAACCGGTTAAGTGAGTAGGGGTGAAAGGGAATTAGAGAACTAGATAAATCTTTTTCATCCTGTTTTTATATTATTTCGTCATCATAGATTAATTATTAACATTTCCTCCTCACACATCCAATGTTCAGTATATATTTTTAAGATCATTTCATAAGAAGTACGTAAAAAATACATCTGATTTACTAAAATATGATGTTTTGGAACATGAACATGACAAATCATATGAAAAAAACCATTGATATATTTGAATTATGAGATGAGATTCTGTGGAGAATGAACACCAATACATTTATGGTTATTTGGTGGATCATTATGATTAAGGAAGATACATTAGAACTAAAGGTTTTAATGAGTAAAATTTATCCTCAATTACATTACACAATGCATTATAATTTCAGGGAATTAATTTTCTTTTAGGGGTAGAATGTAATGATAAAAAAATTAGACATTGTATTACATGAGATTTGTTTAATATCTTTTACTATACACTAGACCTAACCAAAATAACGCAAAATGTATTAGTATAAGATTATTGATAAATCAATAATAAAATTAATTATAGTAAAAAAAGAAAAACCAATTACTTTTATAATATAAACAATAGTATTATTTATTCTTTAAAATTTCTATCATTAATATATATTTTACATTTATTTTATATTTTATTTTTCAAAATAAATTTTCACATTTGAGATTTTTAAATTTATAAAATACAAATCTATGGGTTATATAATTCCCAAGAGACTATCTGGGAATACTATCTAATATAATTTATTGGATTCATAGATACATATGATTTTATTTTTTCCAATGAAATTTGATTTTAAAATATTATAAATACAAGGATTTTGATATCTAAATTACCAATCATTGAGTTATACTTTTATTTATTTAAATTTTTTGATAAATGTTTGATCTAAACAATCTCATTATTTTTTATGCAATAAATATTACTGGAATTATGGGTAATCATATTTTATATCCATGATTTCCTCAATGATGAATTAATTTACAAAGTATATAAAAAAATGATTTTATAATTACATTTCAAAATAAATTTACATATTTTTGATGTTATACATTACTTCAATTAATTCATTAATTTTCTTCATTATAAGTAAGAATCCATAATTTCATAATATGTTTTAATGTGATTACTATAAATATCATGAGTATTATTTTTGGAATGATATTTTTCACTATTTTATAAAAATGCATAATAGGATTTTAAAACAGTGGGTTTTAGTGTTTTTATTCCATTTTTCTCTATAACATATATTGTATCATCTATTATAAACATATTATCAGGATTTATTCTATATGATTTTGTGAATAAAATTTATTTTGGTTATGTATATTTCATATATGATAACATCTATTGAATCTTGGGGATACAATTTAATGAGTATATCCACCTTTTTAAACTAGAGGGCCAATGTTGATTTTTTGAGGATTTTTTTTGAAACATGATACTTTAAAATGGGATTAGTAATGGAATTTTGGAGAAGTAACGAAACACAATTTTGTTCCCTAAGTTCTATATAACTAAAAATATCTTGAGATGAATTTTCCATTCTATTGGTTACTTTAGGATGTGATGATTAATTTTTAATTGGCCCAGAATTATTATATTATGAGATGGGTGGGTCCTATATCTCTATCTAGTTAATTAGGAAAATGATTTTAGCATATGAGATATAAATTTTACTTTAATTGGTTTTTGTGTCGAAACGTTAAAAGGGTGATTGTGATGACATTTATATCTTCACATAATTTTATATGAAAAACAACTGAAAGGTACCCATGTTCACAATGATAAGATATTACATGTTTATGGTTTTTCCATATTATTTCCCACATTCCATATTTCATGTTATAGGCTTCATTATTTGTGTTATCATACCATGGTAAATGTTTTATCATATGAAGTCATAAGTTTATCTTTCATGCTTATGATTAAAAAATATGGATTTATGCTCTTTTGAGTTATATATTTTCCCTTAATGATGGATTCCAACATTTTTATTAAATAATAATTTTTCAATTTATTATGTTAATCATTATTGACAGTTTGAGGTCACCCATTCTTATCTATTCCCTTCCCTGTAAACATATTATTATTACATATCATAGAATTTATAGGAGGGGTTGGATCTATGGTGAAAAGATCATAATATTTAAATAAAGAGTTTTAATGTTTTAAGTCTCCGTGATATGAAATCTTTATTTCATTGGGTTGGGAAACTATATGTGAGTTCCATTAATTAAACCACAGTATCAATGCATTATTTTTGTATGTTTATCATAGGTTAGTTTTTTATGACATCATCAATTATATAGACTAGAGAGTTAAAGCTTCCAGGGTGGAATTATCTATTGTCCCCCAATATTATCAATGCTTATTAGATATATTTTCAGAATAAATCTTCTTTTATTGGTTCACCATCATCTTAACTTTGATTGAGAGATCCATGTTTAATGATTTTTGCTATCCATTTTCATGTACATTATTATTGGATGTGTCATTAAACTTTATATTATACCTATAATACAACATCATTAGCTAGATATACAAAAATGGATATATTTTCCATGAGAATCACGTGAGTATTTGAAATAAATAGATGATATGGTACATGAAAAATTTGATCACATTCTATGTCATGATCTATTTAATGGGAAGGGCTTCATTTCTCTTCTAGAAGAAGTCAATAGTCTAAAGGATGGCCAAAACTGATGGTTTTTAAATATATCCTTTTGATCCATTAAATATAGAACCAATATTTTAATAATATAATAAAAGTTAATTTAATAGAGATGATTGAAAAGTTTATGAAAAAATTTATCATGAATCTGTATTGTATGATACTTTTTATCGAATTCCATGCAGTCTAGAACCATGGAGAGCCAAAACTGGCCCATCATTTAGATCTTATGTGAGAGATTCAATCCATAATGATGATTATTGTATGACATGGAATGAAGAAATTTAAATACCCAATGTTCTTCCTTTCCTTAATACATTAGTTATTGATTCCTTCCAAGTTGCATTTGTAGAGGATATATCCAAATTTTTCACCATCACAAAGTGTGAAACCTGTTTCACACTAGAAGATTTAATCATGTTGATCATAGATAGTTTGGAGATTTCCAAGATATAGGTACTATGTGATAGGTGTAATCTATTATGAAAATAATTAATCCTCAAGTATAGTTGAAGTTCCTCCTTGTTGAGTTCGAAACCTGAGTTCATTCGCCTCCCAGCTCACTTCATCATGAGTTATAGGTGTGATCAATTTCTGAAATTCCATGTGTATGATAAATTTTAGTGGTTTCGATTTACAATATATGCAACCAATATTTATATTTTTCCTTTTAGTCATTTTGCGATCAAGGGATATGGATCCACATTGGGTGATAAGGAGACATGGCCATCTGCTCAAGGGTGTTCTTAAGTAAATGAAAAATCTCCACCTTTCAAAAATTACTATCATTATTTATTTAACTGATGAATATATATATGTATTCATTCATATGTAACTATTTTACCTCAATAAATATAAACAACATGATGAACACGTTATATGAAGAGGGGATCTAAACATATACGGGATTGAAAGTCTTTCACATTAAGGCATTTTATATAGTGTCTTATGAGACCATAATGAATTCTATAATTGATACTAAGTCATAAAACTAGGTCTTAAAATGAATCATGTTAGGAGTATTTTAATCTCTCTTATCACATCAATTAATTTTCATGTTGGATGGGGTCACGTATATATTGATGAGTCCCATTTTGTGGAGGATTAGAGTGTTGATTAGTTTGATCCATGAACTAGTGTACATTTGGTGAAGAAGGTTATCTATATCATTGAATTCACTTGAGATGTAGATGGGATGATGTTACCTAGAATTATGTGAACCTAACATATCCCATGGAATGAAATAATGGAAAAAATCATCATTATCACTATCCTATATATGGTATGCTTTAGCAATGGCTACATCAGTTTCGATATGGTGATGATTGATGATTAAAGAATCTATTATTATAGTATTGTGTATCAAGGATAATGATCATTTAATGAATGTTTTTTAATTCATTGATCACATTATACATATTTTTATGGTAAAAAAATTCATTTTAGCTACTTATACTTAATATGAAGCATCAAAAGACATGTTAGAAATGATGTTTTGGCCTGATCAGTGCTAATATGTCCTCTTGTTGAATGAATTAATGAAACTTTACATTGGTCTGTTATAGTTGAGATTGATGGTTTTGGATAATCTACAATGTAAAAAAAATTTATAGTACAAAGTGGTGCACTAAAAGATGATACCATTGAGGGAATCTCATACTAAACTTTTAGAAATGTTTGTTTCCATGTCTTAGTGGCACAATAATTTTTTAGATGGAGCATGGTGAATTGTTTTTACTATAATAGATTTAACTTTTCTGTGATATTGTATGAAACGTGTCACTGAAGGATTCAACTTGGGATATTTATCTCTAAACATTAGATACTAGTCCACCAATAAAACTATTTCAATAGAGTAATATCTCAAGTCTTTATTTAGACCTCATTTTGTAGTAGATAAATGGAAGTAAAAGAAATGATGTGAGCATTTAATAATTATTTCGATTGTTTGGTGATTCCAATGTGACATGGGAAGAGATTTAGGGGGTGAAAATGAGAAGAATAATTTCCCCTATTTGTGGTTTCTAATCATCCCTATATTGGGACGATTTGGACAGAAATAGTATGCCTTATTAAGAGTGTTTATTATAATTATAATATTACCCCAATAAATAGTATCATTATATATTTCATTCCTTATCGTGTGTTCCTTTTCATCTTGATGTTGTCTAATTCCACCACTGTAGTTATCATCTATTGGTATATCTTGAGAAGCAACTTCATCCCCCCCATGTTTCTCATCATTTAATTTCTTGTTTTGTGAATATTTTAGGATTTATGTTTGAATGTCATATAGATTTATAGAGTTTTTATTGCGTTATGAATAATTTATGTTTTTCGTTTGAATTCTATATAACATTTCTGAGATCTTTATTTATTCGTTTTTAAATCTCAAAAAAATTATGAAATATTTAAAGATTGATTTTTCTATGTTCAACATAATTTATAAATAATAATAAAAATCATATATAAATAATTTTGATTGTATCTATATAAGTAATTTTAATTACAAATCATTATGTGTATATAAATAATCATAAACAATTTATAAACAATTTTGATTATAGATAATTTTGATTATAAATAATATGATTATCATGAATGAATACTTTATATTAATAATTTTGAATTAATAAATTTAAATTAATAATTGATTTTAATTAATAATTTGGAATTAATAATTATTTTGAATTAATATTTTTGATTATCCAAAATTAATAATTCTGAATTAATAAATCATATAAATAATTAATAAATATTTTATAAATATTTTTTATTATCCTAATGTAATAATATTGACTCATTTTAGTTTTTTTTATTTTAAAATAAGTGTTTACATATGTTCATAGATTAATGATTAGCTAACTTTGATGATATGAAAGATGATGATTTATTAAAAAAATTAATTTTTTTGATTTTAAATAAAAAAAGAAAAAAATACATTTATAAAAATGATTATTTGTTTCATTTAACATAAATTGTTGATATCGGATATACACTATGCTAGGTGTCCTATCCATTTGGATATAATCTATGGTTGTTTTAATCATGGGAAAGTACTCCCTTTAATCTTGTCTGTATGTTTTATTTTTTAACAAAATTTTATTTGTGTCATTTGCATTAAAACACTTTTTTCTTGTATTTTAATAATTTTCTCCGAACAATGTGAAGAGAAATAATAATAAATTCATTTCTTTAACTAAATTTATCATCCAAAAAAATGAGGAAAAATCATAATATTTTCTTTTCCTTTATTTTCTTTAATAAATTATGAAATCATTTATTTTCATTTAATAATATATGATAAAACATAGTATTATAGGAGTCCTTTGATATATTATGAGTGACAATACCACCTCAAAATTAAGTGTGCTTGAAATCCATGTGAGAGAAAAAACATCGGAATTGGAAATGGATCTTGAATTCCCTTACATTGTTAGTATATGTTCCCCTGATACTTTTATTATTTCTATGATAAATTTGTTTTTAGAGAAGATATACAACCACAAGAGGCACTAGTTTACACAACCATGCTTTAATAACCCCCTGAGAGCTTATGAATGGATTTTGGGTTGCCCAATTATTGAAATTTTGTGCACATTAATTAGATACCTATTACTTTTTTCCTATATCTATATCATTTTAAAGGTATGTCTATGACATATGTCACCAACTGAATAGTATATTATAGTTCATCTACA
The DNA here is from genome assembly GCA_963277665.1 of Viscum album. NCBI lineage: Eukaryota > Viridiplantae > Streptophyta > Magnoliopsida > Santalales > Viscaceae > Viscum > Viscum album. The sequence continues at coordinate 16,728,329 of OY728159.1, read as the reverse complement.
CAATTTTCAACCAAATCTAAAGCCAATAATTGAAGATAAAACACCTCTCGAAGGTATGTCCCAGGTACCTAAGGATGGGAAAACTATTGGGATGGTTCTTCAAGTAATCCAATTATGGAGACATGACTTCTGTGAAAAATATGATTGATCGTGTAAATATCATAGAGTAAGAAACATATGAATTTTTCCTCATTAAAGGAGTAAACAAATTTTCTTCATTAAATAAATGTAATTTATTGTTCTTGACTATTGTTGGGAACTTGGAGATTTTATCAAGGTTAGTTTGTTCCGGATGTGGTATATTTTATCAGTTTTTGTGATGTTTGTGTTATTCCAATGTTGTGATTTGGTTTTTCTTTCTATTATTAGTTCAATATATTTATTATGTTGACGAAAAAAAGTATTATTATTTTCATCATATTTTAATATGTATTAAAAATATAAATAAAGGGATATTTTTTCTGAAATAAGTTGTGTTTGTTTTTATTTTTCATCAATAGATCAATATGTTGATAATGTTTTAGAAAAAAAAGTATATTGAGATGTTAATGGAAATATAGATTGGATAAAAGTGTGTGAGAAATTTTCAATTTGATCTAGACTATCAACATGATAATTATATCTTGTACATCAGTATGAGTCAACATGGTCCATTATATTGGGATGATAATAACAAAGTCAGATGCTATACGAAATTGTATGGTGTTTGGAATATATGTGGTCACCATAATGAGTAATTGTTACTATGTTTGAATAGATATGATGAGAACCATAATTTGTTTTCTATTTTTTAATTCACACAATTATTATGTGTATTGAGAAAATTGTGATGAAATCCCTATGAAACAAATGAGGTATGTAAGAAATAAGATGGTGGATATAGTGGGTATTTATGATACATCCAAATATAATTCAAAGTATTTTATTCCTATATCAATCATATTCAAAGTCATCAGTAAGAAATGATTACTAGATGATGTATAGAAGAGAATAATATTGTGTAAAAGAGTAGATAACTTTGTGATGTATCCTGGTAGCTTTTCATTAGTTTGATGAACACCAGCCATAGAAGGATAAAAATCATATGATTCAGAATCATCTATGTGACACTATGATAAGGTTGGATAAATGATATTGCAGAATAATAGAAATCACTATATACAAAGTTCATTCAAAGGTAGTTTTACACTGATCCGTTTTAATTGATTTTACCATAATTTTTTATGAATTTTTACAATCATTAAGACATCACATATAGAGATATATCATAGGAAGAATGTTTGGGAAAATTTCAATTGCATATCAATTAGGTTAAGAAAAATAATAATTCATATTTTTTCTCTCACGTTTTGGTCAGGATAAAAAGAACCAATTTATATATTATTAAAATAAATGGTGAAGACTCATTAAAATGGCACTAAAAACATAAATCAAAGTGAAGTAGAGACCAATTCAACATGTGTATACTTTCCCCGATAACATCATTGAACTTTTGATCATCGATATAATGAATTAATGAATTGAAGAAATAATTTAAATACGTTTCATATTTTAATAGATGAAACAAAACAACCATACAAGAAGACTTTAAATGATTAAATTAGGTCATCATAATGTGACATATTAGGTTTTTAAATTTTTTTTATCATAATGATGAATCATAATGATGAATTGGATATAATTAGTAGACATAATAATGATAATGATCATTTTTTTTAAAAATGAAGAAATATTATTTTTCTAAAAGCTCCCAGATTTATTATGACACATTGAATAAATCAATTATTTATCCTAGATTTATGAAGAATTAATTTTTTGGAAAATTTTTCTATGAATTCATGATTTTTTTAATTCTTCCCAAGACATATTTGGGTTTAAAATAAACGGATATCGTTATTCAATTTTAAATGTGTGAAAAATGTGGATTATTCAAAAATTCTAGAGCTACGAAAATTGTAGAATAGGTATGGAATTTCTAACATGGGTTTGTTTTAAAGGATGTTGCTATGGTAGTACCCTCAGAATGAGTTCATAAGAGTCATGTACAATCAAATCCATGGAGCATGTTCCAATGGATAACACTTCATTAGAGCTAGTTCATTGAAGTGAGCCCATAAGAGTGACACCATAGAAGAAGATTTATCAGACCTAGTTCCATCAAAAAGTGCAATTTGGATCATTTGCAAGAGTTACAACTAAATTGCCTAAGGAATAGTAGAGGAAGAATTAGATTGAGGAAAAATTAGTATTATCCAATCAGTCTAATGGAACTAGGATGAAGAAGATCAAACTGACTTTTACTAAGAAATGTTTCTAGACTGTGTTTTTGGAAGAAGCTTCAAGGAAAAATAATTCCTTAGGTTGTTTTTAATGTTCTATATGATTTGAAACCATTGAATTTTATTTTGATTACTTATGAAGAAAGATAATACATTATAATGTAAATCATAAATGAAAAATAAACGTAAATCATGTTTCTATAGAAACATACAAATTCATAAAAATGTATAACTTTCTAGGGTGTATAAAATTTTTTTGGAAGGGGATACTGAAAATGGTAGTTGGGGGTATAACCAACAAATGTAGGAAATTTTCTATTAGGATTGTTTAAATATACATTGCTTTTGGCTTTGTATTGTAGAAAGAAGTCAGTGAAATAATCCATGTTTATGGGACCACACAACATGGAATGGAATATGTCTTTCCGTAGAACCTTGTAAGTATCATATATAGTTTTATATTCTGAATTTTTTCATTAGAAAGTTTATATGGGGAGTTATATTTTACTGTTTCATAACTCAACCATGTTTTGGAGGATAATATTTTTTGGAGGTGTCAAGAAACATTTGTATAAAATAAAAAGGAATCAATGATTCATCCCCCACTAAATGGTGTCTATCTAATATCTGAACAATAGTTGGTATCATAGTGTTGGTTCCCAATGTGTGATCCAAATATTAGAAAGTAGAATTTGAATTCTGTATACTATAAGGGGTTTAAATATTTCAATGGAAATAACTATCATATTTTTGATGATTGAATGCAACCTTGTGTTATATCTCTTGTATATAATTTTTTGGAAGCTACAATAGATGGATTTCATCCTCATATTGAGAATTCTACTCTTACTACTATTAATAAGAGAAATATTGATAATGATGGAAGATAAAAAATGGTTTAATCTTGTTACTAATTGAAAGCGAGTTTGTTAGATCGAAGGGAGTTGAAAGTACCAATGGTATCTAGAATATGTTGAGAAACTATTATTAAGCCGATACAAAGATGGAAAGAAAATTTTATATATTTAGATGATGAATTATAATGATATGAAAATGGATGAGGATAAATCTATTGCTGACTTATTAATAAGTGTAAATTATATTGGTAGCCCTATAAGATGTCTTAGTGAGATGTTTCAAGACATGAATATTGTTGAATATATCCTATGAATTATTCCATATATGTTTGATTCAAACGTTTCATTGTTGTTATATATATATATAGAATCAATAAATTCAGATTATCTTTATAGTACACTTGATAATTATTAAATGAGATGATAGAAGGTTTTGAAATGTAATAAAAATTGTAATCTTGAAATTGGCATAAAATAATTTTAAAATATAGAAAAGATAAGAATGTTGAAGAATAATTATGTGATTAATAAGAGTAGGAAGTAGCTGAATATTTCATTATACTTGATTCCCCCATAAAAAGAAGCTAAATTAGGGTAATTAGAGAAGAAAAAATCTCAAAATAATGGAATTTTAGAGGGAAAGGACATTTTGAACAAAATTTTACAAGGAAACAAATTGGAGAGTATGAATCTAAATAAGATGAAAAGAAACATGGAAAATAGAAGTGGGAGAAACATAAGGAAAAATTAATTTATAATGAGAATAAAAAAATATAACTAATTAGACGAAGGATGGATGATTCCATATCCAGTGATGAACATGGCCATCAACTCAAATTTATTTCTCAAGAAAAAATAGACGACAATCATCTATAAGTGAATATGATTATGACAGGATGATAGAAATGGAATGGATTATCAAAAGTAATTTGGATAATGGTGTTAAAAAAATACTCTAATTAGGAATGAAGGAAGGAAGTTGGAAAAAGATATTAAAGTTATAACATTTGTGAAATTTCAAAACAAATGAAAACTGAATATTTTTAAAGAACAATTATCTATAAAAGATATTATAAACAAGATTGAATCTAATATTATTGAATAATGGAAATAAGTTATGTTTAAGATAGATAAATTTTAGAAAATCATAGATGTTTGGAAAATTATGTGGGAAGAAAATGAAGAAGAGTATTTAGAAACACAATAATTGTATCATACATCACATTGTGAGATAAGAAATGTTTCAGAATACTTCAACTTGGAAATTAATGTCAAAGTTGAATCTTATAACGAATGTAATAAATAATTGTTCTCAAAAGTTTGTTTTTATGAAAAAAAAAGTATTAATCAAGAAATATAAATATTATTCAATGAATTATCCACGTTAGAAATGTGGTCCAATTTTTTTTTAAGAAACCCAAACAAAAAAATAGATCTTAATAGGGCCACTATCTATCCTGAAACAAAAATTCATAGGTTAATGTTGGTGTTGTTGAATTATTTGACCGAAATCAAATTCATACTGGTACAAAATGTCTATATTAGGAAATATGCAAGGATGAAGGGGGTCTATGATGAGAAAATAAGATCCAATGTTCTTATAAATTATGTGGAATAGAGAAGGTAAAAATCATAAAATTAAAAAACATATTTATATTGTTAAAGTGGATAAAATCAAACAACATGAGACCGAAAACAAGTGTTATGTAATATGGACAGAAAATTATTTAATTGATAGAAATCTAGATGAATTAAAACAATAGTTGAATGAAAGGGGAAGGAAATGGTCTATGAACATGTCTAAAATGTGGATAAGGTGATAACAACATTTTTTGGTATTAAAATTCATAAAATATGCAATAGATGTGAGAATGAAGGGAATGTTACAAAAAAATGTCTGATTTTTTTTCCAGAACAAGAGGAAGGAATGAAGGAACTGCTATAAACTCATTATAACAAAATGGTTTATAAAGAATAGAATAATTTTAGATCCTTATTATAATAATTAGGAATTAAAAAAATCTTTTTACAAGATCTGAGAAGGATGAATTGAAAGAAAAAATAGGTCTGATGAAAAATGAAAAATGAATAATAAAAAGACTGGATGAAGAGAGGAATCTTAGTTTGAATGTTTCTTTCGATTGACTATGTGGTTCCTCCTTATTACAAAAATAAATTATTTGTACCAACATGTGTATAAATTAAGGAGTTTAAATATAGAAGTTTATGTTCTTGAGTTTGTTAATATTTTTTCAAAATAACGTAATGGGGTTACAAAATATGTTTTTTATTTTAATTTTTATTTCAATTGATGATTATTCTGATTTGTTTTTTGAGATGAGTGTAGGTTAAAATTATATTAGAAATATTTTAAAAAATTCCATTATGTGTATAATGTTAAATAAAACATGAAATGATTATACATGAATGTGGTGTAATAGACAACATTGAGAACATTGATTACACATAATTGTTTTCCAAACTAGTTTTTCCATATATACATAGAATTTATTAGTTAATGTCTCTTTTTAAATAAACTCATGTGATACTATATGCTCTATATAAGAATAATTTCATGTTTTTTGGTTAAAAGATTCAACCCTTTATTATTTTTCAAAAAGTGGGAAAATATCATGATGAACCATTCAAATTAGATTGAAAATTTAGGGGAGAGATAAGAGAATGGGGGAGAGATAAGAAATAGGAGTAGAATGAAAATAATGGAGACAAGAAAAAGGAAACAACACATAGTTTTTTTATAGGTGATTGATGTGGGTATTGAGAAAAAGGGGTGTATTTTAGGAAAATATTTTGTTTTAGTGTATTTGTTTTCAATAGATCAATGCGCTGATTATGTTTTATAAAGAATTGCAATTTTTTGGAATATATTTAGGTCTGTATTCACAACCAAATCAAATGGGTGGATTGTTAGATCCATGTTTTGTTTTGGTTGTATTTGTTTTCAACAGATAATATATTGATAATGATAAATAAATAATGTATGTTGAGAAGTTAATAGAAATCTCTATTGAAGAAAAGTTAATGTGAAATTTTCAATTAGCTCTAGAGTACCATCATGATAATCAGATCTATAATATGAGCATTATTCAACAACATCCATCATATTGGTATGATGATATAAAATTAAAAAGTTTCTAGAAATCATATTATGTCTGGAATGAATGTGTTTATCATAAGGAGGATGTGTTTCAGAGTCTAAATGAATATTTTTAGAACCCGAAAATGCTTTTTATATTTTTAATTCATTATATTCATGTGATTTATTGGAAAATTTTTATTTAATACTTCTGAATGAAATAGGTAACTCAAGTGAAATAAGATGCACGAAAAGATGGGACGTTACGAAACTTCCAATGTAAAGGCATATGATGCTATGTAAATTTCATAGGTATTCAAAGTCAAGAAGAATTCATGACTAAAAGATAGTGCTTCTAGAATAATAAATCATTTGGAGGAGAGGAGAATGTGGTGTATTTTAATCTAGAAGTAGCTCATCAGTTAGGGGAATATAAGACATAAAAGTATGAAGATCATAAGTATGAGAATATTTGATTGTACATTATCAAACTTCTATAAGGGTGATTTTGAGGAAGTATAGAGGCCACTACAGACATCGGTTCACAGACCATTGTATGTCACCAATCCATCTTAATGAATTCTGATATAGATTTGTTTCAGGAATTTTGGGTGTCTTTATGACATAATATATAGATTAATATCAGATGTAGAATTCTTTAGATAATTTGAAATGTATTTCAATTCTGTAATGAAAAACAAGAATCCATAATTACATCTCTTACAACTGGGTTGAGAGAAAAAGAACAAAATTATTTGTTGTTTCTAGAATAGGTGAATACTCATCGAATTGGTGCTAGAAATATTCATAGGAGTGAGGTAGAGACCATTATATTATGAATATAATGACACTATTAAAGTCATTAGAAAAGTGATCAACATTATGAGGATGTTATGAAATAGAGAAATACATTGAGGAGATTTTAGATTTATAGAGTTGATACATAACATGTGTATGAGAAGAATTTCAGTGTATACAAGAAGTCATTGTAATGGGTTATCTTTATTCTAGGACATGTCTTTATCATAGTGAAGAATAAAAATAAAAAATCACACTAAAGATTCCAAGGGAAGATTTAAAATTATTAAATTTTTATAAAAATTAATAAGTCACAATTTATGAAAAGGTCCCAAAATTATTATGAATCCATGATGATGTCAAAGACTAAAATGAGATTTTAAGAAAATTAATGATTCATAAATTTTTTTTGAGTGGGAATTATTTTCAAAATATCGCCATAACCATGTCTAGTTTTCCTATAAAACTAGAACCTAGTTAATTTTTAAATGTCAAAAATAACATGGATTGTTCATGAACACTAGATGTCTTAAAATAATGGTGTAGGTATTGAGTTTCCAACTAGTGTTAGTTTTAGGTTTACACTAAGGAAATTCCATTGGAAAGAGTTTATCATATTAAGTTTCAATTTGATTAACAGAGGAAGATAAAGTGGATTAAACCTCATTGGAGAATGTCTATCAAAGTAATCCCCTCATAGAAACATTTATTGGAGAAAGGTTCATCGGACTGAGTTGCCTTAGATTTATGGATTGTGAGTCACTGATTGAGAAGACTGGCTGAAAATAATTATTTTTATTTGACTATCAAATCACTTTGCAAGGAAAATGAGAAACCACAGTTTCTATCAAAACAACCAAATAAATTTATAGAAAATTCCCAAGAACATAAAAGGTCTACCTCTCCCTAGAATTTTCATCGTGTATAGGTCCTCTACCATGACATGACCACTCAGACAGTCCCGTGTAAAGATGCACAGGCACAATACCGATGGCCAGGGCATACCCTCTCAGAATACTAGTTCCATAACGAAGTGGTGACCTCGTGCTCTACACCCCATCGGAAGTAGAACCAGAAAAATGATGGGAACATAACCCAAAATTCAACATAGACCCACTGGCTGAAATTAAGTCCTCATAATCAAACACTCATGAAAATTTATAGACTGAGGATTAGTCACAACATGAGAGAATAGATTCATTGAAAGAAAATTTAAACCTGCCAGAGTTCATATCCCTAAAAAACATCCATGAAATAGCTGTTACATGAGTTTGAGGATCTTTCATTATCAGGACATCTAAAGTAGAAAATAGTTTTTCTCATACCTGTATGTATTTCTCAAGCTTTAACAACCCCTTGTTGAATCCCCAAACTAGAATCAAGTCTGGTTGGTCAACCCAAGTGTATTTCTCCTCATTAAGGTTCATTTCTATATTCCGGCCCATCATCTTGGATGCATCATCTTCAGATCCATTGAGATACAACACCATCTCTATAACCTCATCTCCTGAACATAGAATTAAACCCCATGATCTGGGTTGATAACGGAATTCTGGTTGACATAAAGCCACACCGGCCACCCACTCATCCACGCTCTTTTTGGCAGACCGAGTCTTCAAAGTAGGTGGCAAGGAGGAGTAGTCATTCATGCCCTTCCTCCTTCTATTAATCCTTCAACTCCTCGGGCTTATTTCTCCAGCAGATATACTCTTATTTAATCACATGGAATACTCTACTCATTCCCCATTTCCAAATTATGATTCATCATGATTATTGTTCATCACTTCTATAGTGAGGCCATCAAATTGGTTTCCCACCTGTATGTTGTACTGAATCCCCCTAGGCACTTCCTCACAGGGATAATCACCTACATTCTCCACCCCGGGTATAACCACACTGTTTGAAGGGACCACCTCCATATCCAGCCCCTAGCTTCTCTTCCTCAGGTCATCCTGTATGGAAACCTCTACTCCCATTGTACTCTCCTCCATATGATTCCCCAGATACTCCAGAACATGAGAAATCCAAGACACCCTTGACCCTTCTTGGGTTTTAGTCTGGTGAACCATATCTACCTACCTACCAGAAGTCATGAATTTTTAACTACTAATAATTGATATCCTGGAAAAATCCTGCCTCATCCTCTTAAACACATTCTCCACTATCGGATTCTCATGATTATTCAAGAATTTCATCACCAGTGAACAAACTCGGGGAGTCCCCTCAGGTAAAAACTCCCTTGGCCCATCGTGCAACCTGGGAGGACTGACTGAACCTCCTTGTCATTCTGTCAACCCATAGAACTTTATATCACCCTCAGGATGAATTTTAGCTTATCTGCCACTGATATAACTCGACTTCATGGAATTCCTCGTAGAATTCCTATGGAAAGCCTTCTTCAGGTGACCCAATCTATTGCATTCAGAGCAGTAATCAGTCCATTATTCAAAAATCACACGTTGTTTGTAGCGGTATTCTTCGCCCACCATGATCCACACATAATCGAAAGGAACCCATGACACATCCATTTCAACACAGATTCTAAGATTAACAGAATGAAAAATGGCCTATGTGTGGCTATCCAAATACATGTATCTACCTTCCAAATTTCCTAACTTACAGAGAATGGATAGATTTTGGAATGGTAGAGAGAGGTTGGGAGACTTACCCAGATTGCCATTGAAGGAGGATCGTGTTCCATATGCAAGTCAAAGGACCACTGGAGAAGATAAAATTGGAAACCATTGAAGCTTCTTGGAGCACTTGACCAGGCTTTGATGAGATTGTCCACTAAGGAAAAACGAACAATAATTTAACGATAATCCAGAAGTATCACTGTTTCCCTCTCATACAGACCCCTTGAATCGAAGACGTGCCTATCCAATGAGTCTACCGAGGGCCGTCGCAGAATAAATCTCAAAATCAAAGTGTTCTTCATAACGACTAAAGACTCCAAAATTTTTGATGACGATAGTGAATGGTTAGGGAAACCATTGAGTAAATCATCGACTTTCATCCCGAGTAGGATTTTAGGAAATGTCATCATCTAATCAGTGTTTTAGAACAATATGAAATGAGAAGAATCCTCTCTCTCAAACGGTAAAGGTCTCTCCCCCGTTAGCGAGGGTGGGACCGGGGTAGAAGCCACCACCGTCCCGAAGGGAAAATGCCCCTAGGGTTTCCTCCACCGTCTCGTCACAAACATCATTCCTTACTACTGATTGAATTTATACTAAATAAATGAAGGAATAGAAGATAAATAATCAAACAAATTCTAATTAAAAAGAGACCATCAGACTAAGGGTACTAGACAGAGTCATATAAAAAAAATATCCAAGAAATATATCTAGGCCACGTTTCTTGAATTTGTTTAAAGACAATCAATATGTTAATTGAATTTCTGATTTTCAAAAAGATTGAATACAGGTAATGTTTTATTTATCTTACACATATTATATGTGACAATTTTAAGAAGTGTATAATTAAAGAATTATAAAATTTATTCCTGTAACAATGGATAATTACCAGTTGATAAAATTATTTATATTGATGAAGTGTATAAAAGTCATGTAAATTGGATACTCAAAAAGATCAATTGGTATTATTATAAATTATAGAAGATTAGTTCTACTAGGATTCAAAAATTGTTCAATTCTTTTACATTTTTATTCTATAATGATGTTAGAGAAAGAATCCAAATTAGTGTGACTATCTAACAAGGGAATGAGTATGCCATGGTATTGAACCTTGTAAATTTATTATGTTGTTCCATATTTATATTTCGTTTATATGAAAGGATAAATTTTGAGTTATATTTTATTATATCATAACTATAATCAGTTTCAGTGGTTAATAATTGTTTTTTAGTACGGAGTTATGTAACATTTTATAAAAGGAAAATGAACTAGGATTCACCCATATTAGTGGTCTCAAACTTATTTAGGAACAACTGTTTGATCAGTATAGGGGACAATATTTACAAATAATTGCCAATCTCTATTATACAATGAATTAAAATTGAATAGGTTAAAATGATAGTAATGAATGTTTATTGATCCATTAAATGTTTACCTCATTAACTTATGAACTATAAAGTAATTACCGAAATATATCAAAACATTTCGGAGAGATAAGGGTAAAAAATATATCATCATGGACATTTGTTTTTCAAATTCCCATGTATAATTCCAAAGGAAACTATATATCAGGGGAGTACACCATTCCCTTCAACTGAGTAATTAAATCAGTGGAAACATCATTTTCATTGTATTATAACATGGGGATTCCAATTTCACTTTTTGGATGCACGAAATAGTTAAGAATATAATGAAATAATCAGTACGAATCCTTTCAACTAGTTATTGATCATGGAACAAACTCATCATCCTAGATAGAGGTTTTTTCCTCCAATGTCTTGAAACGAATACTAGAATAATTTTTTTTATTTCATTGGGGTTCCCAAAATTAGACTACATAAATTGAAAATATATGCAATGTGTTTTAGTTTCAAACTTAAAACATTAAAGGAGAGGAATCATAGATTACAGAAACATGGTGGTGGAGGAATGTGGTACATCCATGATGATATAACTTTATATCTAATTTTACAAAATCTTTCATTATTGTTAGGGGATCAATATGGGGAGTAAGTGTATTGACCAATTCATTAGGGTGAATGTGTAAAATCATCTACCCCATGTAATTTTCGATATCTATTAATGAAAGGTGGTATTCATCTTTGGATGGGATGTCATTTAGGTCAACTATAACTAGAATCATGGAAAATAATAGACCATTTTTGGGATATGTGAAGGGACATGCCTAGATCACAGTAACCTAATTTTATCTTCATTCTTCAATGATGGATGATAGAAAAATGAGGTTATCATATTAGAGTATCTCTGAGTGTATTTCATGGGGATATTATATTTATTTCATATTAAATATGTTACCATTGTGGATTTTGACACTAAACATCATGTATTCTTAAAAAAATTAAATATGGGTGGTGATCCTACTACATGCATTAGTTATTCACCCCACAAGAGGAACAATAAAAGACTATGTGTTTCCAATTAATTTATTACGCTCTCAGAAAACATCATCGATTCCCATTGTTGGTCTACTAAGGCCCAAATCCAATTCAAACTAAAGGGTATGAGAACCTTTTAGAAGGCATACTTCATGTTTTCTACCATCACATGGTATGACCACTTCTATATGTTCCCTGTCACCAACCTCGGGTTCTTGTACATAAAAGGAATTGATCATGATGAAACTCACTATGATATTGGTTGGTGGAGGTTAAATTTCATCTTTAATGTGAGGACATACTATAGTGTCCAATTTACAATATGGGAGATGGTTTATATGAAGGGAATCATACTACCCGAATACCCAAATTTGTAAATGTGGAGTTTCCTATTCCATGATTAAACCAATAATTTTGAGTCTCTCAATAATGGTTTTATATAAACTCTGGAAGTACTTCTAAAATTTAAAATGAAATACCACTAGGAGATTTGTTCATTAAATAATTTGGAACTACTAAATGAGGAATTATTGGTACATATAACTCCTTGAGTAGGAAAATAGAAAACATAGAACAAATTTAAACATTTTTAATTAGTTCTTATGAAGGCACATCATGTGATCACTAATAAGGAGAACTGGGATGGGGAAATGTGGGGGTTTATAAGGCCAAAAGATGACTACTTACTAGGATATATCCAAAATATACCAGAAAATTCCATCTTATTTTCCCTATTACATAGGATTAAAATGATTTTAGATTTACAAAGGATCTATATGTGATAGTTGACAAGTAATTGTAGGAAGTGATGTAGATCAATTTTTAAGTTGGATTTCCACAACAAGTGGCATTATAGAATCCATCACTCTCTAAATTAGGAATAATCTAGTGTTTTAAAGGATTCATGACCATATGCATGTAGGAACCGGAATCCAGGAACTAATTATATTGTGGCTATTCATAAGGTTTTTTTCTCTATTAGGTACTCTTTTTCATAAAAGGGTGCCATATAGAATCCTATTTTATCACTAATTACAGAGTACATGTGGATAAAATAGAGCATGATGGTGGTCAGGATGGTCCAATGAATATCTCCATAATGGAGGAAAATAAATACTCAATTTTAATATATATAAATATATATCTCTGTACCTTGTGTAGATCATGCTATGGAGTGGTCATCCTCATCCTATGGGTGCTTTCCATGGATTGGATAACATAGGTAGTGGCATTTCCCTTATCAGTAACATCATATTTTGAGAGATCATGGGTAAAAATGTGTTCCCACCATACCCATATCTATATGTATAAAATGAGTTCTACCCTACAAAAATACTATATGGTTTGTGGTGGGGGGGTTATTTCATTAGTTCTACTGTCGGTGCCACTAGTAGGGAATCTGAGGTGATCGATAACCTCTCTGCACTGTGGAGTAAATCTAGTGAATTGAATTTATTGATCATGGGGAGGATCAAAATGATAATTTATGGAATAATTTGGAGGAACTATTTGGTGGGATTCGCTATCATGGGTTGTCACCAATGATGGTTGTGGATAGTGGCAGTGTCTTGGAGATATGACCCATCTCGTCTAATCGGAAGATGTGGAATTTATCAAAACCTAGAGAAAATATAGAACAATGTTGTTTTGAGGAAGGCACGAGATAGATAAGTGGTGTTTGAGAACAAGGTTTCTATTTAATATTGCATCCATTAGGGGTATTTTTCATCCTTCCCCTCGTGGGGGTTCTATATATATTTAACTAGGTTAGGTAGCGTGAGTTTAAAAACAACTTGATCATATGTGGGTGAGGCTATACAACATTTTCTGAATTGTATGATGGTGCGAGAAAACCACAATGAACCCTAAGTGGAATCTAAAAATAACACATACTACTCACCCCCAACCTCAATATTATAAGGGATAGGGTTATAAATAAATTAAATGGAGATAACTTTAGAATAGTGTTTTCTGAAATGGTTTGGGGGGATTCATGATCATTTTGGTCAATATTAGTGGCGTGATGTGAAACCTCTATGCTTTCATGAGGAATAATTAGAGGATGGATTAACCCTTACCCCATATAATATAGTAAAAAAAAATAATTACCTTTTTCCAAATGATCATATATGGGAAGATGGTGCTAAAATTCAAAGGATCTGTAGGAGATGTTTTAGTTATTGTAGGACTATAACTATGTGGGATTGTCAAATGGTTATAACTACAGACCCAATACCATTTTCTGGTTGGTTCTCAAAAATTGAATGTATCTTGGTCCCCAAATGAATATATGGGACCATCTTTTAATAAATTCATTGTGACTTTAATTCCAAATATTCCAAACATTACACTTCCTCTACTAGGAATTGAGTAATGTATTAATGTTGATGGTGTGGAGAATCAGAGGTACCCAATTCTCACTATATCTTCACAATAATGGTAGAAGATATTCACATTGAGTTTACTGTAATAGTATCTAAAAATTTAAATGGGTCACATTATTGTAATGGATTGTTTCACTAGAATGGTCCTAATGTTTTCACCCCACATTCCTACTTTCCAAAGGAGTGATTCCCAAAACACCATGATTTATTATGTCGAGTCCTTGATCAAACTAGAATGATGTTATTTAAAATATTAATTACATGTTTTCATATCTAGAGATTATCTTCTTATCCAAGTGTCCCTTAGGGTTATAACAAATGTTTTAAAAAAATTGTTCCAAGAATAATCATCTAGTGAACAATAGTTAATAGTTATCTTTTTTCTAAAACCATTCATATTCCTATGGTTAAAATTTAATATTTATTAATATTTTTTGGAATATCTAATTATCCTTATATCTAATATTATAATGGAATCTTTTTATGTTGACATAAGTAATATCAATTATAAACTTCAAGAATCTCATGATTTCCATGATGCAATATACAGAAACTATGTGTGGAATCCTAGGAGCATAACATAAGGATTTTTGTGATCATCACAAAAGGGGACCACACTCTTCATGATATTTATCAAGAACTATCTATGATGTTAATCTAATAATCATCCCATATGTCTACCTAGGATCTATACCATGGTCATCATTTGTTTATCATGATATGTAGAAATCATAAGAATTCTAACAATGTTAAGGAAGGTGAAATCCTAAATAAGTCACATAGTATTACTATGCTCATCAATTAAGGAATTTTGGGATCACCGCATGAGCTATAATGCTTTTACATTAAAATAATCAAATGGAGATGAGGTTATATGATCAACACATAGGCATCATAGGATCATCACCAAAGTTGGCCTAGGCTCATCACATATGTTTGGGATTCTAATTATTTATTTAAATTTCACTGATTAAAATATGGGTGATGGTTTCCATCATATTATCATCTTGTATTGGTTAATAAAATTTTTAGAGTACATGTGGAATTTTACCATTTACATTAGTTAGGTATGGGTCAACATATATTTAGATTTCGGTGTCTATAGTCCCATATATTCTCTTTATGTATGGGTCATCACATATTTATTGCATATTATGTATCATTCCTCTTTTTATTATGAGGTATAGTATAATGGAACATTCCACCATGGACCATTACATCGTTGTATGGGTAGTTGGATGTGTTTTGAGGAGGTGTAGATTGCTCGGTAGAGACAGAGTTGTAGGTGTTCAACATCTGGTGTATCATGATTTAAATCATATTCGTATAAAGAGATAGTGATTCACAGATTGTGTACATGGTGAAATCACATCCTCTGTCTAGGTTATGGAGGACAATGAGAAATAGATTCACTTCTCTAAAATTGAATTCATGATGTGTAATGAATTAAATCCGACATGATATGAATTTTACAAGAAAATGAAAATATGGCTAGTTCACACCATGCCCTAGCTTAAAAGATTGAAAAACATGGCACCCCATGCAATAGTAATCATGAATGTGATTAAAAACACAAAATGAGAAGAATCCACATAATTTTATAAACCATTTGGATGAATTATTTTCATTTTTATGCAACCCTCTCTCTCTCGCATTCTAGGTAAACATTAGGATCATAAAGAAGGAATTATAGACATCTTCACCCTTTTTTGATCATTCTATACCAATGGATTCTAATCAGAGTTTCATGATTAGGTTTCATTTATTTTTATAATTCTACTGGCATTGTTCTTCAAGGATCCACAAGGGGTTGGATCTATATTTTGGAGTGTATGTATTTTTTTTGACAAACCGTTAGTGTAATATTGGATTATTGATGAGTCCCTTATGATTTTCCTTTTCTAGGAAGTTCCTTCTTTTCTCTTATTTTTATATGGGCTTCCAAAATATTCTTTGAGGAAAGGGATCAATGTTATCACATTTTTATCTTCTATGGATGAGATTTGAGGGCTTTTATGTACCATTATAAAAATAATAAGGGTTAATGTAATTTGATAATTAATCATCCTGTACAAACATTATTGGAATGGTTTTTTTCATGTGATTTATTACATTAATATATGTTATTTATGTTATTATTCATGCACATCAACAATTCTAAAAACAAAAAACTATTGGGTGATTTTTTGTGTTGTAACTTTTTTGCTATAATGACTGTTGTGGTGTTTTTGTCTGAGAAAACCCAAGCTAAAAGGATAAAGAACACATATATGGATAAGGAACTTGATTCCATTGGATTCTGGTTTGTGTGATAAAACCTATGGTAAATAATTATGATATATGATAATTCCATTGAATAATTATGGAATCCATATTATGATGTTTTTTTATATGATCATTCTTGATATATTTCCCTACAAGGTTTGAGATACTCTTAGTTGATGGAGTTGATCGACCAGGTTGTGAGATGTTTGGGGTATGACATGGAGGATGGTTTTCATGGATTCAATTTGGGTAGTTGTGTGATGGGGTGTGATGTGGTTGTAGTGGTTGTGGGACAATTGTCATGGAGATGACTTTATGAAATAATGGATTTGTTGGGGAATATGGTGATATAATTTAATGAAGAATGAGTTGAGTGAATGAAATGTTGAGATAGATTGGGAGATGAGGTGAGGGTATAATGCAGGATATGTGGTTTTGTGGTTGTGGTTGTGTGAGTTTTAACAGTTGTATAAAAGCCTCACCAAGATAGTTTCTCAATTATCCATGGGATAAGCTAGGATGATAAATGAAACAAAATTGGATGGTATAAAAATTATATGGACTAGAAAACCAATGTGTTGTATTTGGTTAAGTAAATTAAATAAATTAATGTATATTATAGTGTTAAATGAAATAGATAATGAAAAAATGTTTCATAACCTATAAATGGATGAGAATTGTTTTTTGTCCTTCTCTTATGGTTGTGTGTTGTGACAGATATAGATGTGTCACCATTTTTTATAGTTGTTGTGGGGTATGTGTAGGTGATGTGGTGTACACTAGTATTGTTGATAAATTTACATAGGTTGTCTATTTTGTGCTAAAAATATATCATTTATGTTTATGTTAATTTATACCATCCTTACCTTAGTTAGATAACCATGATAATGCATAGAGGTGTTGAGATCTAGATGTATTCTCTAACACCCAGCATGGTGGTGATTTGTACAATTGGATACCCCATATCTCCCACACATCATTAATTAGTAGTTATAGGGGTTGGCATTGGACACTACCTAGAGATGATGTGATAGTATAGGTTTCTTTAGATTGGAAGTGATGTGTTGGCCCTGGTGTCTTTGGATGAGATGTGACATGTTGTCTCATGTATATTCTGATGGTATCTGATGTGTTGGCCCCTATGTCCGTAGGATGGACCACATTAGCTGGAACATGTCATTATGGGTGGGTTGTAATGTGATGTAATGTGATGTGGTGTGAAATGATGTGATGTGTGTCCCACGTGTCTCTGGGCATGATGTGACATCATATGATGTATGAGATTGTTTTTTATGAGTGGGATATGACGTGGTTTATGTGGAAGGGATAGGAGAAAAGGATATTCAATGTAGTGGTGTGAGAGTGGAAAATTAATGCGGATATAGCAGCGATGCACATTTGTTTGTAATAATATAACTTATATATTATTATATTGGATGCGTGCATTAGTGATTGAGCCCTGGTGAGGTTGGGTTTGGTTAGATGACATGTATATGTGCATGATGGTTTTTCTATTTTATCATTTTTGATTTGCAATTATCAATTTACATGTTCAATATATTCCTTGGATATATTTTTATTGAGTATATATATTATTCTCACACTATGTATATAAAATATTTTAAGCTTTCCTGTATGACATTAGGGACCATGTAGTAGATTTCTATCGGGTTTGGACTAGTTTTTAAGTAAATTCCACCAAATATTATTTTGGTACATTACATCAAAGACTTTTTATGTATTCGTTCCCACAGTTTATCCATTATTGGATGTTTTTACTTTATGCAGTCTAATGGATTTTTTGGTGATTGTTTATCCTCTCTCCAGATTCTGTTTCATTTATAGTTCTTAAACTATTCTATACTATGAGATTTTAGTACGCGTTGTGCTATTTACCCACATATGGCCTAAAAGAGGTGGGACATGGGGGAATCCACTCTCCCTCCATATGCTCATTGTCATAACTTTGGAAGGATGGGATGTTGATAGAGTGGTGTAAATGGATTTTTATGAGATATAGGATGGAGATTATTGGTAGGCACTGTGAGGTTTCCATAAGTTAGTATTAAAATGATGTATGTTGACCTAGGATAATGACATAGGATAGGGACACCATCTAGGGAAATGGATTCAAGGGATCCCCATGATCTAGTACATGGAATCTAATCTTATTGGACAATATAGAGTGTTGTACAAATTTTTAGGGTAGACACCCATGAGAGGTACATTATAATGCCCCAAATGCGCTCTTCTGCACTCAGTTCTGCAAAATGATGTGTAATAATTTATTTATAAAAAATAGGATAATTACAAAACAAATTACCCAAACATGGTCCTTCTTAAAGGTATTGGTTCGTGAGGATTAGAAAAAACCATACATTTGTATGTGTTTAACAAAATTAAAATAATTTCATACTACGCTTCTTCACATGCTAACACGAAAAGCATCGCTATACGATTTATAACATCTATGATTCCTGTTAAAAACATTAAAAACAAAGTCATGATCAATCAATTTCCTAATAAGGGGCTAGTGAAAACCATTTTGAAAATACTTATATTTTTGAAAAATAAATCTTTTGGAAATAATGTCATGAAAATCATTTTTGAAAATACTTCTACTTTTTGAAACAAATGACTTTGGAAATAAAATTTATTTTTTGGTAAACATAGAAAATACATCTAATAAATAATTTCTACTTTGAGACATATAAATAAACCACATTGAAGATAACTGTGGTTTTAAATATGATATAAAGCCTATGAAAGTAGTTAGGCTTTTTAAAATACATACACTTGAGAGTACAATAAAACAAAAGGGTGCTTCTTCAAAAAATAATAAGAAATCCTCTAAAAACAAAATTTTTGGGATACTTAAACATTAAAGTCTCTCTAGGCCTACCCACTTAGCGAAGGATTGGATCACTCCCCATTAACCATCTATATTTACAATGTTTATGTTTCCGGATTTTTTGATAACACTTTAGGCTTGCATTACATATAAATACATTCAGTGGAGTTTTTTAATTATTGAAAACATGTCAATGCATTAAGATACACTTAAATTTATATATAAGCACACGCACGCACACACAAATTTAAACATTCAAGTGATCTTGTTTCCAACCAAATCCCATGCCATAAGACTTTGAATGTAATATATTCCAACTTTTCCTTCAAGGAATAAATTTATTATTCATATATATAATTTATCATAAAAAAGATTTTATATTACACATAAAGTTATAAATCATTTCAAAGCATGAAAAAATACATGTTTATAAAAATAATATATAGTAAACCAAAAAATTAACATGAATAAAATGAATGAAATAAGAAAGAAAGGAATGTCGATATTATGCATAACACATGGTCATGGTTAAATGCAATTGCAACATCTATAATGTAACATAAAAACTTGCTTAATTATTCATTATGTAATAAATAAAAAATTATATACATGTCAGCAATCATATGTAATATATATATGACAATGAATCTATAATTTTAAATCAAAAAATCGATAAATTTAAATATTACCTGGAGGTATTTATATTGAATTGTATGAAAACAATATCATTAGTAAATATATATCCCTATGTGCAATAGTGGTTTAATAACTAGACATAAATTGAATAAATAAATTTAATTTTGAAAAAGTTAATATAAAACATTACATCATTAGTTCCAATAAAATTATATACATAAATGTATATATATTTTATAATAAAACATAGATTAATTAAAATAATAATAATTCAAGAATCAAATATGAAAAATAATTTTATTAACACTATAATAGAAAAATATCCCTCACCTAAAAAATGGAAATCAACATATCCTAAAATAGTTAATCCCTTTCAACTAGACCATAAAGAAGCGAAATATTAGAAAAAAAATTAAATTTCCCCTTTTAATTAATGGAGAAAAATCATAAACAAATAGATACTATGAAACAGTGAGTCCCTTTCAAAAAGCGATAAAATTTAAATCAAGTTTTTGAGATAAATAAATGATCTATAAATAATGATAATCCCTTACTAAAACCCATTCATATTAAGAATTAAATATTGAAAACAAAACTCCCTTCAATTTCATTTATACATCTTATATTTACATGAAAATTAAATAACGAAAGAAATATATTGAAGTTTCCTTTACTAAAAAAATTAGTAAATTTCTATTAAATTTTAAATAAATACCTTACCAAATATTTTGAACGAAATCCCTTATTCTTCTTCATTGAAGAATCATTCATTTTAGAAACATGAAATTCCATAAAATGGGAATACATTACCCCATCTATTTATATATATAACAAGAAATAATATTATATTATATCAAATTTTTTATTGATCTATTTAACTTGATGTGAAAGCTGATAATAAATGTATATATTTCTATATATTAAACTCTTAATTCACTGTATAGATTAATTTGAAGAAGACATGAAAATGAATTTATAAATTTTTTATTTTCAAAATGCTGATAGATGGATTTGTCTTGTAGTACAAGTGGAAATTCTAGGTTTAAAAGGTGAAAACAACAATAGATGAGAATATTTAATGTATCTAATAAGAATAATAATTTTAATTCAAACTCAAATTTGATCAAAAGGGAATGTGGATTCAAAAATGACTATTTGAACACATGATAAACCAATTTGGACACATGTTGATAAATAATTGATAGAAGTAAGGTAGTGTCGATATATTCAACATATCAAATTAGATCCAAATAGAACTGGTAGAATAAAAATCTAATATTGCGATTAACACTGACTTCGCAAATGAAGAAATTATGTTACCGAAAAAACTATAGAGGATCATAAATAATTTTTTGATGAAGAAAAACTATATATAATATGGATACATATTCAATTTAATGTGAATACTAAATAAAACATCAATAAACAAATCCTAATTTCATAATTGAGGATATTTCCAAACCAGGTTTTGATATTCGTTAAGAAGAAAAATGAAGAAAAAATAATTAGGTATTTATGACACCGAAAAAATCTAAAGATGAGATCTGCATAACAGAAGGAAGATAATCATACCAAGAAGAACCCTAACCACATCTTCAGCATGAGATTGACTTTGAAAAGGGAAACTATCACCCTAAACACGATATAGATATGTTATTCCATCAAACATGAATTCAGATCATGAATTAGGATCAACTTTAAACATTATGTTGGTCGAATTAACACTTGAAGTATACCTTGAATCCATTGGAAAAAACTTCTAAAACCATCAGCCTCTCAAGCTCGGTCGGAGTTGCACTTGACCTTTATCTCACCAAGCATGAATCCTCAGTCTCCGACACGGAGTTCGGCAGAACCCCTCAAAACCCTTTTCCTCCTAAGTCATTTCAAATTATTTATTATTATTTCATTATATTTTGATTTTATATTCATTTTTTTCTTTTCTTATCATTTAATTATTAATAATTTTGATTTTGTCATATATAAATTTAAATAAATTCAATTTAAAAAAAACTGTATTATGTTTCTTCTATAAATAATTAAAATTCAATTTTTATTTAAGAATTCCATTCCAAACCATATTTTAACAATTTAAACAAAAATAATATTTATATTACATTATGAGTTATAATACATTTATTTGAATATTTAAAACATTATCTATTCCAAAATAATAATATACATTTTACAATAAAATACATTGAATATGAAATTTATATTCATTAGTATTTTCTTAACTTCATATATCTCATATATTTAAATCAAATTACATTTCAGTATTGTCTATATCAAATTTTCCTAAATATGATTCAGAATTCTTGTAAAAATATTATAATACACTTAAATGAAATTTGAGTTTTTGGAAAACAATAGTCAAATAATAGAATATTATGTGACAAAAAATAACACTCTATTTATAATTGGATTACCTTAATTATGACTATTTATTAAATAACAATATGATATCTCAAATATATAAATTTCATGGAAGTATAAATATTTTTTTTTTATATTAATCAATTTGATAACATAATTATTACTATGCATAACATTTTTAGAATTTTACATTCTCCATCCCTTAAAGTAATTGGGGCCTTGCAATTCCTTTGTCAAAATTAGAAAATTATGAATTTACTTCTTCATAATTTGTTAATTTCTAAGGCGACTTAACTACCTAACAAAAATTCTAATGTGTAGAGTTACTTTCATCAAAAGATAACATTTAAATTTTAAAGTTATGTAGACCGTTACTCTGATACCAATTATAATTCCATGAACCCGCTCTTCTACACTGAGTTCTTGAAAATGCTGTGTAATATTTTTTAAAAAAATAAATGAAATATTACACAACATTTCACATGACCAAGGATCTTTTACCAGTCAAGGTTCTAGAATTTTAGGAAAAACCTTACATTTGTCAGTTTTGAACACAAATTAAACAAATTTCATACAAGGATTCCATGCACGCTAACACCAAAAGTATCGAATTCTGATTGATAACTTCCTTTATTTTTCTGAAAAACATTTTAAAACAAAGGGGTGATCATTCAATTTCATAGTAATGGATTAGTGAAAAAACATTTTGAAAATAATTTTAACTTTTGAAATGAAAGCTTTTGAAAATATGTTTGTGAAATAAATTTATAAAATACTTGTACATTTTAAAAAGAATGCTTTTGGATGTACCATTGAAAAATATTTTGTTAAATATTGAAAATAAATTTAATAAATACATATGGTTTTGAAACAAATAAATAAACCCTTTTGAAGACAACTATGTTTTAAATTTTCTGTAAATCCTATGAACGTAGTTACGCTTTGGAAAATACTTATACCTGAGAGTGCTTTAAAATAAACCAGTGCTTCTTTAGAAGACAGTAAGGAAGTCTATGAAAATAAATCATTTGGGCTACATAATCATTGAAGGCTAACATGGCTTAACCACTTATCTAAGGATGGGTTCACTCCCCATTAACATATCCATATTTATAATGTTTATGTTTTTGGAGTTCTTGAAAACATTTTGTGCTTTATTTACCTATATATACTTTCATTGGATATTTTCAATTGTCGGAATCATATTAATGCATTAATATACACTAAAATTTATATATAATCATATATATATATATATAATCATATAAACATTCATGTGATCTTGGTTACAACCAAAGCACATGACATATTAATTGGAATACCATTTATTCAATATTTTCATTCCCAAAACACATTCATTATTCTTATTGATAATTTATCATAAAAAATGTTTATATCATTCACATAATGTTCTAAATAATTTTAATGAATAAACAAATCCATCTTTACAAAAATATCAGATAGTAAACCAAAAAAAATTAAATTGAAAAACATGAATGAAATAAGAACAAAAAGAATGTCGATATTATGCATAACACATGGTCATGGATAAATGAAATTAAAAAATCATTAATATGACATAAAAACATTCTCAATTATTATTTGTTCTATGAAAATAAAATTATAGACTTGTTGATAAACATCTGTTATATATATATGAAATGGAATCTATAATTTAAAATCAAAACATTGATAAATTTAAATATTGCTTATAAGGTTTGATATGGAATTATATGAGTACATAAAATATATTAAATATATATACCTAGGGGAAACAATAGTTTTATAACCATAATTAAATTGAAAAAATAAATTAAATTTTGAAAAATCCAATCTACAACGATACGTCATTAGATCCAATGAAATTATACATTAATATATATATATATATATATTTTATAATCCGACATAGATTTATAAAATATAATAAAATTTAATAATTCAAGAATCACATCTAAAAAATAAATTTAATAATACCATAATAAAAAAATCCTTTTCCTCAAATAAAATGGAAATAAATGTATCCTAAAATAGTTAATCCCTTGTAATTAAACATTAATGAAGTGAAGTATTTGAAAAAAAATTATACTATCCCTAGAAATTAATGGATGAAAATTAAAAAAAAGATACTATGAAACCGACAGTCCCTTACACAAATCCATAAAATTAAAATCAATATTTTTAGATAAATAAACAATATATAAATATAGATAATCCCATGCTAAAACCCATTCTAAATAAGAATATAATTTTCAAAATTTCAATCCCTTGAATTTCATTTATACATTTTAAAGTTACATGAAAATTAAATTGGTATAAATAGAATGAATTTTCAATTACTAAAATAATACTGAAATTGTGATGAAAGTATAAATATATTTCTTACCAATTAATTCTCCCAAAATCCCTTATTCATCATAATTGAAAAATAATTCATTCAGGAAACAATCAATTCCTCAAAATTAAATGAAATACCCTATATATTAATATAGATAGAATGACATAATATTGTATTATTTCAAATTGTTTATTGATCTGTTTTTCTTGATGTTAAATATGATAATATATATATATATATTAATGTCTCCATTCACTACATAGTATTACGTGAAGAAGGTAAGAAAAAAAAAATTATACATTTTTTTTATTTCTAATGTGTTAATTAATGGATTTGTCATGGAGAAAAATTGTATATGCTATGTTTCAAAGTTAAAAACAATAGGAGATGATAATATTCATTTTATCGAATAAGATTAATAATTTAAATTCAAACTCATATTTTTTTAAGACAGAATGTTGATTGTAAAATGGCTCTTTAAATACATCATCAAGAAAATAGGACACAGGTTGATAAATAAATGATAAATGTAAGGGGGATCAATATATTCATCTTTTCAAATTAGATCATATTTGAACTTATAGAATAAAAATACAATATCATCAAAAACACTTATGCCAAAAATGAAGAAATAATGTCACCGAAATGAAATACAGAGGATCACAGATAGGATTTTGAATAATAAAAACATGAAATAAGATGAATACGTATTTTATTTTATTCAAACATTAATGAAATCATTAATAAACAAATCCTACTTGTATATTTGAGAACATTTCCCAAAAAGGAGGCCAATATTAGTTAAGATAAAAAATGATGAAAATGATGATTATGTATTTATTATCCCAAAACAAATCAAAAGATGATATCCACATAAAAGATGAAAGACAAACATACCAATCCGAAGAGTGAAACCATAACCACATCCAAATCTCGAGCATGACATTCCAAATTGAAATTGGAACCCTAAAAGCAATATAGATCTTTTCTCCCTTCTAACACAAATCTAGATCTAGACATCTGATCCACTTCGACAATTGTGTGGATTAACTCAACACATATGGTCGACCATGACTCCATCGTCGAAGAAACCCTAAAAACCCTTCTCCTCCTAATTATTTTTCTAGTTTCTTTTTATTATTATTTCATTATCATTTTATTTTATATTCATTTTATTTTTCTATAATTTAATTAATCATCATTTTTATTTTATTATTTATTAAATTATCTAAATTCAATTTGAAAAAAACTATATTATATTTCTTTTATAAGTAAGTAAAACTAAACTGCTTATTTTTTTCCTAATTACATTTCAAAATATATTTTAATAATTTAAAAAATAATAATATTTATAACAGATTATTTGTTAAAATACATTTATTTAAATATTTATAACATTATATATTGAAAAAGTATATATTTTATAATAAAATTCACTGGATACTCAATTTATATTCATTATTATTTTCTTAACTTCATATATTTCATATATTTTAATCACAATACGTTTCAGTATTTTATTGTATGATTTTTATTAAATAAAACTCAAAATGATTGTAATAATTTTATAATCCTCTTAAATGAATTTTTAATTTATTGGAAAAAAATAGTAAAAGAATAGAAAATTATGTGACCTAAAATTCCACTATATTTATAAACGTAACATTTTTAATTATTGTTATAAATTTAATAATAATATAAGATATGAAAATAATATATTTCATAGACATCTTAATATGAATTATTTTATATTATAATTTAATCAATTTGATAAAATAATTATTACTAGGCTTTTAATTTTTTGGATGTTACTTTCATGAATTTTGATTATTTGTGCATATGTATAAAATTTGTTCTTATGGGAAAATAGAATTAATAAAAAAACAAATTGATAAAATTACATGCTACCTAGAGTGTTCTCATTTTTTTAGGGATGGATCATATTCATCGTCTATGAGTCATTCATGCATTTCATGATCAAAAGGATGATTAGATTGATGATCTGATGGTTGACCTGATAGAGGAATAAGAATAATGGTAATTATCATTACATTCCTTTCAATCGCGGAGTTTGGGAAAGAATGAGGGGAGTGTCATAGGTCATGAAATATAGCTATATATTGAGGTTAATAAATTTTAGTTTTTTATGATCCAATATAATTTTTTGTTTTGTGTATCATTTTCTTTTCGTCACATGTGGATAGTTGGGCATCAGTGGTCAGGGTAGTTTCTTCATGACCGTATAGATGAAGAATTGTTGTGGATAGACATTAAGATGGAGTTCTTGAAAGAGCTTCTATTTTCAATGATGATGGTAACTAAGATGAAGGATCTTCTCCCCCTTTAGTATGGTTTTATGAATTTGTGAAGGTTTAGTTGAATATTCTATGACCTCAAGCACTAGGTTCTATACATTTCATCAAAGGAGGATTCAGGAACATAACATCTAGAGGAAGTTTTGTTCTTAGTGATTATACATATAGTCACTCAATTTATGAATATTATGATTCTATATGAAAATTAAAAAGAAAATTCCTATAAAAAGAATCATTCCTTTTGATTTAAGCCTTAGTAAGGTCCCCATCTAGGTGTTTTGAGAAGAAGAACATTTTGAATTCAGTCTTAGGTGTTCAGGTAATCATAGTTCCATTCAATGGGGAACTAGTTATGTATGTTTCTTTCAAATATTTTAGGTAAAATTCATTTCCAATTTTCTTCTAGTGGTGTTCCATTTTCATTTCATATTTGGGCTAGATATGGGAACCATTATTTTCAGTGTTTGACCATATAAGTGTTCAATTTTATATGAACTGTTCATCCCATTTTTAACAGTAGTGGATTCCTCAAATGTGGTTTCAGTAGAAAAGACTACAAGTTGTTGTTTAGAAATCAATAGAACATGGATTTAGAATATGGAATCCTCTAAATGGGTCATATCCATAGAGATCAATGTTGTAACACTTCCTTGGTGGCTGATAACATGGATGAAATGGAGATGGGAATGGTCAGATATATGTGTAATTTAGAAGTGACTACACATCATGGAGTTTATTTATATTTTAATAGTCAAACATCTATCCTTGTGTGTGATTTCATTGGCTCCATATCATCTCACTCTTTTTTACCACTTATTTATTCTATATGTTGGGTTTGTATGTGGAATGGATTCTAATTACCATGGTGTTATCTAAACATGTTAGAGATTAGGATTCCTTTTCTATGTATGTTGGGGATGAAGACTAGTGGTGAGGATACACCGGTTCTTGGGGGAAAAATTATTATTATAGATTCAACTATATGATATCATCCTTGTAATGGATTGGTTATATTTTATAGATGTATTATTTGACTAAATATAGAGAAGTGTTTCATTTTTGAATGTAGAGGGTCACCATGTGTCATTACTTATCATGTGAGGATATCATATGGTTGGTAGGAAAGGGTATCCTATATTGTCACATCTAGAATAGATGTCAACAGATGCTCATTTTTTGTGTGTTCCCATGGTTTGAAAGGAGTTCCTAGATGTTTTCCCATAGTAGGTCATGAAACTACCACCTTGAAATGATGTTATTATTTGGGTAATGACACATATGGGCACATCTGTGATCTCAATAGCTTCCCATGAATGTCTCTCTTGGAGTTGGGATAGTGGAGGTTTTAGGTTGATAAGTTGATACAAATGGATATCCTCTAATCAAGTGTGTCACTATGGAGTGAATCATAGTTTTTTTCCATGAATGGATTTGCTTGTCTGAGGTTGTTTTTAGACCAATAGATGTTAAATTAGGTGACAAGAAAGAACTATTACCCTATTCCAGGAATTGATGATTTGTTAGACGGGTTTAGAGGATTTAGATGGTTATCTTTGATCAATATGTGGTCTGGAAATCACCAGTTTGGGGAGAAAGATGATGATGTTTAGAATACTGCCTTCAAATGAAGGTATCAGCACATATACTTTTTTGTCACATCGTTCTATGATCTGAACACCCCAACTAGGTCCATGGGACTACTGAACTCCCTGTTCTTTGAGATCCTCGACGGATTCATCACTATATTCATTTATGATATCTTGATCATATCAAAGGCATATAAATATTATTATAACAATATCATAGTAGTTTTTAATTTCATTTGACACAATAAATATTTATTGGATGCTTTCCAAGTGTTAGTTCTAGGTGTGAAAGGTGCATTTACTTGGGAGTTTTGCATCTTAGAAAGCTATGAAAGTCTACCCATCGAAGTAAGATGTAGTTTTTTCAGGACAAATAAATAATAATGTGGTTCCATAGACTTGAAGGAAATTATTATATGGTCATTCCATTTATAATTCCAGTTTCATCCCAATTTATAATTTTTTCCAGGAAGAAAACAAATTTTGTATTACTGATTAGTGTCAATTAGTGTTTAGGTACCTAAACTTTAATTTTTATATTTATCATATTCATTATTTTATTGAGGATAATGTGTTGTTTTATGGTTTTTATGAACTATCAATTATAGTATTTAGATTCATAATAATTTAGTAGTGAGAAATGATCACATATTTTTATAGGTTGTTACATCCTCATGAGCATAACTATTCCACCCATGATCTAGTGTTAGAGAATGTTGTGATTGTAAAGGGGTTACTATGACACTACCTTATTGGGATGCACATTGATGTATTCACATATCAAAAGAGATTGATGTATATATTTTCTCTACATTTAGCTACACTTAAAAATTTTAATGAAGTTTCTTTAGGATTGGGATTTTTAGATCACACACACTATATGAATGAGTTATGTAGTTTCTTATGAGTAAAATAAAATGTTCAAAGAGGATGTGTCTTGGGAGTCTATGATTGTTCAAAAGCTATTATAAGAGCATGAAATGATTTAAATTATTGTTGTAGAGATAATTGGATGAGTTTTTCGTAATCCAAAAGATGAGATATCAGAATTTAATGCAGCAGATGGAAAAGTATCAGTGGGAATACATAGAGATAGTGGTGGTGAACGTTCATTCTATCCATGGTTGATCTGTTGATGGATGGTTCAAGGATTTTAGATATTGAGTGTCGATATGGGTAATTTTGTTTTATCATTGGTGATGTACGAATGATTTCTTTATGAGTTTTAAATACAAACATTAGAGGCACTTCCTATCATGGAAGTGATGTATCATGGATTGAAGAGGTAGATTTGGGGGTCCGGGATTAAATATTCCATGTTGGATTTTTTTTAATGAATTACTGGTTTTTTAAAAGATGAAGTAGCAGTACCTTGTTTTGGGAACATTTAATAGTTTATGGATGTTCATGAGTTAAAATTGGAGTATATCATGATGGATTTCTTCACAGTATTTCCATGACCTTAGGGACACTGTGATGTTGTTTGTGTGATAGTTGGCCGACTATAGAAATCAACTAACTTCATAGAAATTTTTTATTTGTGTTTCAAATATTTTATGGAAAGGAAGTACGATGATGATTAGGTAAGGATTTATGAAGTACTGAAGATTATAATATCTGATATTTTTCATTATATTAACTCAGAAGTCTGGAGGGAATTATGACATTCTTTTGGATCCCTATAGTGCCTTAGCACTGCTTTCTAACATCAGAAATATGGGATTAAATAGAGGACCGTCCAAACATTGGAGGATATGTTTCTGTAATGAATCCGGGACTTTTATGGATTTTGGGTATGACCACTACAATTGGTGATGTTTGTAAACAAAAATAGCTATAAATTTTCCATCAATAGGGCTCCATTTCTTGTGTTCTATGGTTGACCATTCAATTATCCATTATGGTAGATGGTGTTTGGGAGTGGGTAGTTTGTTTACCTTATTTGGTGCAGATGACGACTAAGAACATCCATTTTTATTATGAGATGAAGATGGCGGAGAAAAACAATCATAATGGTTCTGTTAATTGTTGGTGGTGGCCCTAAGAGATAGATTTTGTAGACCATGTGTTCATATGAATCTTCAATAAACCTAGTAAGGGGAGGTTTTGGATGGGTGATTAAGATTTATCCAATGTTTTTTTAACCCCTTAATTTATTTAGTAAATCTGGTAATTTGGTTTCTTGGATTGAATTTCCACTATGGCTAGATAAGATCCAAAATGGCTTTGACATGTCTCAACAATTTTAGAATCATCATGATGGGTTCAATGTTATTTACTGGGGAGTGTAGGATATCAAGTATGATGATACATTTGTATAGATTCATTTAGTGATCATGTATCATCAATTGAATATGTTTCATCAGTGTAACCATCCATTTAATCATGTGTTATGGAGGCATGGTGTCCTGGAGGAGTGTACATGGGAGTGAGAGTTATAGTTATGTGTTCAATACATATAGATTTTAAAGTTTTTTTTCATAGTTTTTCATTCAATTTGATATATAGATCTTGTTATGATATGAGATATTTTTTCAATGGTAAGTGTTTTGTGGTAATGTTTTCAACACATGAAATTTGGAGGACATGACTCCAAATCAAGATGCATTATACTATTATGTGATTAAAATAGTGTGGATGTGTTAGTGCATCCCAGAGTGGATAATATCATTAAATAAAGGATTGTATTCCAAGATATATGTTCTCATTATGGTTCTTTGTGTTGGTTGTGGTAGTGGTCGGTTTGGGAAGAGTGGAGGTAGATGCAATTGTGTGGTGATGTGGTTGAATTTCTGGCACAATGATATCCTTGAGAGGTATATTACAAGGTAGTTGTTTCGAACCCTTTAATTCATCATTTATTCATTTTGTTCTAAATGGGGAGAATCATTTGAAAGTTATATAATTTAATATAATTTTACTTCCCAACCCATTACATTGTTGTTTGGGAAATATGAGGTATTTGATGGGGTCTTGGAGGGTTTGGTGTTGTTTTAGTTATAGGAGTGATTCAAGTGGTAGTTCAAAACATGAACTAGAATCATGTAATGAGATGGTGATTCATGGAATGTTATCTAGTGATTTACTTGAATATGGAGACCAGATATTTTGAATAATATTTGTTTCCAAATTTTTGTTTTATTTCATTTTATACTCCACAGAAATATATCCTTTAATTAATGAAGTGTGTATAATTAAATGACACTATTGGGTTTCAACTGTTATATGATCGTTGGTCAATACGAACATTGGAAACTAATCTCCTTACATTAAAATTATGGTTAGTAAATAAAATTAATATTGGATAATACAGATATAAGAGTCAATTGCCTCATCCAGTTGACTCAAGATGTACGATGCCCATCTGTCAGATCTTGTAAAAGAGGTAGCATCTCATGGCTTTGCTCTGGACTAATACCAAATTAGGCTTCAACATGTGATGCTTGAACAGAATCTCCTATGGTAGATGTTCAAACTGATAGAAATCACCACTCAGGAAATGTTGTTTGAGCCAACCCATGATTATATCATCGTAGAACACCTTACAATTAGGTCTTATGTAGGTCTTATAAGGTGCTATGTAATGAGACCTCAGTTACATTGGGTAATCCTTTGGTATAAATAAAATTGTAATTTATTATTTTGTTAAAATTTTGAATATCAAATGTTCGGATAAATATTTTATGAAGTTCCATATTATTGATGAATATTGTAAAAGGGGTATTTTAAAATATTTTCGTAAACATCAAATAATTTAAAATGTGAAATGATTTTCAAATAATGGTGTTCTATAATTGTGACAGGTCATAAATTTTGATTCTAATAAAATCAACATAATATTTTGTGAGTAGTAAAGTAAGAATAATAATATACTAATATTAATTCTAATAAATAGTAATTAATATTAAATCATCCAAAAAAATAGAACCTTCACCCATGAATGTATAAATATAATTTAGACATCTTAAATGTGAAACAATTTGCATAATATAAGAATTTCTATTCTTGCATGTTATAAATATTTTAAATACAATTTTATAATTAATTTAATAATTTAAAATAAAAATTTACATTCATTAAATGTAATCATAAATGGTTACATTATTATATTATTGGTATACAATAATTTTATGTGACCTTGATAACTTTTTCACAGTGTTACGAAATAAGTATTAATTATAGAGTTGTTTTTTTGTATAATGAGTGATTTTATGTAAACATTAAATTACATTTTGATAGAAAATTATCTTCATAAAACGGGGATCATCTTTTAACTCATGGTATCGATATTTTGTTAGGGTGATTTTTTTGGGATTTTTCTGAAAAAGATAAATTTTCAGTGAATAGTAAAATACAGTTTTGAGATTTGTGTATTTAATGACATCATTGATGACGTAATCATGATTCAGTAAATTTTTTATACTTGTGTATAGTAATATATGTTAAGAGGTGTCCTGAGTGGTAAATACCATATAAAAATACCTTGGGCCAGCCCATCGTTTTGCAAATACCACCGATAAGGTGTCCCTTTGAAATTAATTAAATATTCTCTAACATTTCCTATAAATACCAATCAATTCCCTCATTAATATATTTTCAAAATCCTTGACAACAAATATCTGGTCATTCTACCACCCATGGAGTCCTTCAATGTTTTCCTAAATCCCGCCAAGGTGCCAACATTTTATATATTGAAGATACTCTTCAAGGATAGGGAACCTTGCACCCTCCTCTTTTTAGTCATGATTTATTTATGTTATGTCTTCTAGTTTCCATATTATTTTTATGTGGGGGTAAGTTACTTAATATTATTATTACTATAAATTTAATTTAAAAATGATGATAAACCATTTCCACTCTCATCACTTTATTTTCATAATTTTTAAGCAATGCCATTTGGGTGCCGAATTTTTTGTAAAAGAAATAGAATCTTCTCCTTTCTTTCATGCTTCCATTTCTTATGGTATGTCATTAAAATACACATACCATGATCTTATTATGTACCTATAATTTATTATAAATTTTTTATGAGTGGTTGACCCCTTTACCTTATCTTTTTAATATTTTCTAAAATGATGTTATTGAGCCATAATGCTGCAGATTTTTACTCTCAAAATCTCTCTCTTTTTCTCATGAAATTCTACTGTATTATTTATGTGGATACCCAAATATATTATCATTTCTATGGGTAGTAATGAATACATAAAATTGATCTATTTTATTCTTTAATTGATAAAAATATATCCCTCTCTCCATTTCCATGGGTTATAAATGAAATAATGATCTTAGTTTTAAGTACATTTTAAACGTCACAATTTTGACATGAAACCCATTTCATTGATTACATTTGGGTTGTTTACGAAATGTATGATTATGATCAATGTGAATCACATGAAAATAAATACATATTATGTGTGTGCCCTGATAGTTCTCCAAATCATTGGGTCAGGAATTAATCCCTAGAGAGGACAAGTTTCACAATACATTGGTGAATAAACACGTAAATGATTTTATGACACCATAGGAATAAACCTTGGTTATTTTTTCATGAATGTATAAAAGAAATTTTTTATCCACTTTTCCAGTTTTTTATTAATGTTATTTTAATATTATATGCCACTTTATCAACTTCTCATGTCTTGTTGTTTTCCTCAAGTTCTTGTTGATATCACAAGAAAATTGATTCCCTTGATTTTCTTACTGGGCCTTCTGATCACCCTTTCCTTTGATGTATGTCTCCAGGTTATGAGATAAAGCATTTTTTACTTCATATGAACATATTATGAATCCTTACAAGTTTATTAGAAGAATGTTTTATTTTTTTCTTATGTTATGTTCATGATTTCCAAGACAACATACTTTAACGATTCTCTATTTGTAAAATGTAATGAAAAGTTATGTTATAAAAAGCTGGGATTCCATAGTCAGTACAAAAGGGAGGTTTAGTTATTTATGAAAATTGGGAAATGAAAACATTAGGAAGAAACCTAAAGAAAAGTTTAAATATTAAAATACTTTCTAGTATTTTGGTGAGTATTGATTAGGTTGTTTATGAAGAAAATGCATCCCTATCTGGATTGGAGCAGGTAGAGGCAGCTCTGGCACATATGTTCCATGGAGTGAAAACTCTAAAAAGGAGCTTCAAGCTTGGCCCTGGGTATCCTGGTATACGAAAATAGGCCCTGATACACTCTTGGTTACGACACTCCTGGGGGATATGTTTGGTTAATCATAAGATTTTTTTGAATCATTAAGAATGATTTTTAGACCTATGTAATTGTTTAAAGCATGATGTTTTAAGACATAAAATCCGTTATAGTTAAAATATTCATAAATGAAATAGTCAACTAACTGGAGTTTTATTATTTTTGAAAATGGAAGGAAATGTGAGTAAATGTGCACATGTTGACTGCAATGGACCATGCACTAACATCCCTATGATGGAAGCTGGAATGGAAACTTTCATGCGAATGATGAAACAACTGAATCAAGTTATGGGAAATAACACCAATCAAGCTAATAGACCAATATCACTATAAAGGGAACTATATTTTGTTGAATTCTTTATGCGACAAAGACAACCAATCTTGAATGGATTACCTACCCATTGATTGCTGAAAATTGGATATGCTCTATCAAGAAGATATTTTCTATGATCTGCTATTTTGAACAAGAGATGGTTACCTTGGATTTTTATCGCATAGAGGGAGAAGCTGATCCATGGTGGGAACTAATTAAAAACACAAGGCCAGGAGTGGATGTTGATGATATGTAGTGGGAAGTGTACAGAGGGATATTTGTCAACAAGAATTTCCCTCGATCGATGAGAACATGATTACAGAAGGAGTTTCTCAAGATGAAGAAGAAGGATATTGAATATGTGGGAAGCTAAAAGATGAAATTCACAAGGGTTTAATGTTACACCTATAGATTTTTCAGGGATCCAAATGGTTTGGTTGAAAGATTCTTTGGTTGAATGATACCTCATCTACAGAAGAATATAGGAAACCACTATTATGATAGAAATGAGGAGATGATGCGATGTTTGATGAAAGTCAAACTGGTTTTTGTTGAGGTGCAGTGATCTCATAAATTCAATGACAAGAAAATATCTATGGATCCATGATTTGGGAGGAGTTTTAATCATGGAATAGGAATCAAGCAAGTACTACATCCCACGTGTAATAAATGTGCGAATAATCATTTGGGGAACTACCTGATCAGGAGCGGGAAGTTCTACAATTGTGGAAGAAATGGTCCCATCTTGTTGAATTGGTGTAGTGAGGTAGATCCACAACATACCAAAACTAACAACAAGGGGACGATGGTGCATGCCCTACCTAATGACCAATGATATAAGTGTCAAAAACTTGGGCACTTTTCCAATCACTATCCAAATATAAGGTAAGTGGAGGGGAATCACCATTAGCCTTAGCAACGGACGTGGGAACAAGGTCATACTTTTGAAATCACTACAGCTTAAGTTGAAGTGCCAAATTAGGTGGTGGTAGGTACCCTTGTTGTTATCTCAAAGATATCAAGTATTTTGTTTGATTCGTGTTCTATGCATTCCAATATTTCCTCCATGTTTGCAATGAATTTAGAATAACCCCTTAAATTACTAATAGTAGAGTTATCAATCAAGACTCATGGTGGGATTATCCAAGCATATTACGTGTCTAAAAACTACCGTATTTACTTTAGTGAGCACAATCTTATCAAAAATCATGTATTCATTCCCATTTTGTAATTTAAAATTATACTAGGGATGGACTGGATCTCAATTTATAATGCAAATATCAAATGAAGAATCAAGGAAATATTATAAGTATTGAATAGAAAACCTAGAGGTATCTTCAAAGGAGAGATATCACAACCTGATATTTGTATAAAATAACCACCTATATCCTTAGTTATAGAGTTGATCAGTGAAGAAGAAGAAGGAATTGAGAGTTTGAGGATAGAAAATGTCCCCATCATCCCGGAATACGTTGAAATATTTCTTGAGAGGTTACCCAGACCTCCCCTATGAAGAAAGGTAGTTTTCTCTATTGAACTCATACCTGTATCACATCCGATATAAAAGACCCAGTATAGGTTGGAAAATGTGATGTTGTAGGAGTTTAAAAAACAATTGCATGATCTTTTATAGATGGGGGTTATCCGACTGTGTGTGTCTCCTTGGGGAGCATATATTCTATTTCTGAAGAAGAGGGATGGATCAATGCGACTATGCATTGATTATAGAAAACTGAATGGGGTAACAATGAAGAAAAAATACCATCTTCCAACAATTGATGATTATTTGACCAACTTTGTGGGGCTCAATTAGTATCTAAGATTGATCATTGATCTCGTTATCATCAATTGAGGGTGAAAAATGTATATATTCTGAAAACGGCCTTCCAATCAAGATATGGGCATTATGAGTTTGTTGTTCTTCCCTTCGAAATGACTGATGCACCTACTATTTTTATGGATTTTATGTATAGAGTCTTTGTGAAGTACCTTGATAACTTTGTGGTAGTTTTTATTGATGATATTTCGATATATTTTAAATGTCGCGAGGGGAACATGGATCATCGAAGGGTCATTTTTTAAACTCTACTAATGGAGAGGATTTTTTGTTTGTTCTACAAATGTGAATTTGGGTTATAGCTTGTTTATTTATTGGGGCACATTGTTACCAATGAAGGAATCATTATTGACCCAAGAAAGAAAAAAGTTTTAAAGGAGTGGCCTCATCCTACAAAAATACCTGGGATTCATAGCTTCCCTAGATTAGTAGGATATTATAAGAGGTTTGTGAAAAACATTTCACGACTTCCTAATCCATTATCCATGTTAACAAGAAAAGGGGTCAAGTTCATCCGAACAATGTAGTCTGAGGAAATTTCAATGATCTCAAGAAGAAATTTGATTCTAAACCCATTTTAACTCTACCCTCGAGTTGAGAAGTATTCTTATTTTTAAGAATCACATATATGAAAGGTCCTCAGTGCGTCTGCATAAAAAGTGAAAAAGTCATTTCTTAAGCATCTCGACGGTTGAAGACTCATGAGAAGAACTATCCTAAGCATGATCTGGAGCTGGTTGTGGTCGTTTTTTCTTTATAGATATATAGTTACTAACATTTTGGGGAGAAATGTGATATATTCAAAGAACATAAAAGTTTGAGGTATATTTTCACATAAAAGGAATTGAAAATGAGACAGAGGAGATGGTTGGAACTTTTCAAAGACTATGATTTTTCTATTCATTATCACCCCGAAAGAGAAAAAAAGTCGTTGAAGCATTTAGCATGAAATACCAAGTTGTTATTTCCTTGATGAGGATTCAAAGAGATCCTTTTATCAATGACATAGTAATGCAGGACATGGAAATTATAAAGGAAGGTACATCATCTACCCTAACCAAAATTATTTCTCAACAGTTGTTACTAGAGAAGATAAAGAAAGATCAGAAAGAGGATACTTTGTTATAGAAGAAATCTAAAGCATTGAAGGATGAGAATTTTCTTAAGTTCAATATCAATCAAGAAGGTGTACTGAAATTTTGTACAAGACTATGTGTTCCATATATTTAGGAAATAAAGAAGGAGATGATGGATGAAGCTCACAGATCTACTTTCTCAAAACCTCCTTGAAGCACAAAAATGTATAGGGACAGTTGTGATCATTTTTGGTGGGATAATATGAAGAGGGAGATGGCTTACTACATTTCAAGGTTCCTAGTATTTCAGAAAGTGAAGGTAGAGCGACAAATTTCTAACGGGGTATTTTAACCACTATCCATTACAATAAGGAAGTGGGACCATATCACTTTGGACTTCATCACTAGTATTCTGAGAACTTCCAGAGGAAACAATGTGATATGGGTTATTGTGGACTGTCTCACCAAGAATGCCCATTTTCTCTCCATTTTAAAAGATATATCTCTTAATCAACATTCCTTGATTTACATTAAGGAAGTGTTAAGGATCCATGGATTTCCACTTACTATCATATCTGATCGTGATCCACGGTTTGCATCAAAATTATAGAGAATACTACAAAATGCTCTGAGTGCTGAATTTAATTTTAGTATGTCCTATCACCCCCAAAATGATGGCCAATCTAAAAGGAAAACACAGACACTCAAGGTTATGCTGAGAACATGCTCAATGGAATTTAAAGGTGGATGGGATCAACATATCCCATTAGTTCATTTCTTTTGCAATAACAACTTCCACTTGATCATTCAAATGGCTCCCTATGAAGATTTGAATGTTAAGAGGTGTTGAAATCCTGCTATTTTTCATGAAGAAGGTGAGAGAAAGATTATTGGGCCTGATCATGAGCAAGAGATGAACTAAAAGGTCCACGCCATCCAACAAAACATTAAGGCTGCTAAAAGTTGGAAAAAGAGATATGTTGACAACTGTCGAAGGGAATTGGAGTTTGATGTTTGAAACAAATTATTTATTCAAATTTAACCTTGGAAGATAGTCATTATGATTGGGAAGAAAGGGAATCTCATCCCTAATTACATTGGCCCCAATGAAATCCTTGACCGCGTTGGAGCAGTGTCTTGTCGGCTTGCACTTCATCCAAATCCAGCACAAGTTTATGATTTCTTCAATGTATCCCTCTAGAGGATGTACATACTTTACCCTTCACATGTACTATATATAATGGTGTTACAACTGGAACATTACATCACTTATGAGGAGCATCCGGTGGAGATCTTGGATCATAGAGACAAAGTTCTATGCATCAAGACTACCCACATTGTTAAGGTGTTATGGAGGAACCCCTAATGTGAAGAATCTATGTGGGAACTAGAGGAGTATAGGAGGTATAAGTACCCACACCTTTTCTTATGTTACGGTAAGAGTTAAAATTTTGGGGACAAAATTTCTTAAGGGGGGAAGAATGTAATGACCAAAACTTTTGAATAATATTCATTTCCTAATTTGTGTGTTGCTACATTTTATACCCCATAAGAATGTATCCTTTAATTAATGAAGTGATTATAATTAAATGAGACCATTGGGTTTCAACTGCTATATGACCATTGGTCAATATGGCTATTGGAAACTAAACTCTTTACATTACAATTATTTTCTATAAATACAAGTGATATTGGTCAATACAAAAAGAAGAGTCGATGGCCGCATACAGTAGACTCAGGCCATATGAACCCCATCTATCAGACCTTGGGAAGGAGGTAGCATCTCTGGGATTTTCTCTGTACAAAGCCGAAGAAGAGCATCAACATGAGAATCTTGAACAGAATCTCTTATGGGAGAAGTTCAAGATGATATAAATCATCACTCGGACAACGTTTTCTAAGCCTCCCTAAGATTCTATCAACATAGCACACGTTACACTTAGGTCCTATGAAGGTTCTATAGGGGGATATGTAACGAGACCTTAGTTACGTTGGGTAATCCTTTTCTATAAATAAAATTTATATATCTTATTTTGTTAAATTTTTGAATATTAAATGTCCAGATAAATGTAGGATGCAGTTCCATATTTTTGATGAATTTTGGAAAAGAGGTATTTTGAAATATATTAGTAAACATTAAATAATTAATAATGTGAAATGATTTTCAAAAAACTGTCTTCTACAATTTTGACTACTAAGAAATTTAGGTTCTAATAAGATCAACTTAATTTTTGGGGAATATTAAAGTATGACTAGTAATATACCCTTATAAATAGTAATGAATAGTAAATCTGACAAAAAAATAGAAACTTCACCCATGAATGTATTTATATAATTTAGACATCTTAAAAGTGAAAATGGTCATAATCTATGTATTGGTATTTTTGAATGTCATATATATTTTAATTATAATTTTATAATTAATTTTATAATATAAAATAAAAATATATTTTCATAAAATATAATCATAAATTTTTACTTTATTATCATATGATTATATAAAAAATTTATCAGACCTTGGTTACTTTTTCAAGGTGTTACAAAATAAGTTATAGTTTTAGAGTTGTTTATTAGAATAAATTGTGATTTTTTATAAAATAAAAATATTTACAAAATTATTTTCATAAAATGGTGTTTTTGGTATTCAGAGCATCCATATTAGGTTAGGGTGAATTTTTGGGATTGATCTGAAATAGTTGAATTTTCAGGATATACTAAAAATGCATTTTTGAGTTTCGGGTGTTTAATGACATCATTGATTATGTAATCATGATGTAATAAATCTGGTATACTTATATACAGTATGATATGTTATGAGGTGTCCCGAGTGGGAAATTCCATGGGCAAGACTATGGTTTTGCAAATACAATCGATGAGGTGTCCCTTGAATATTAATTTAATATTCCCTCACATTTCCTATAAATACCAAGCCATTCCCTCATTAATTTCATTCCAAAATCCTTCTGAATGATGATCTGGTCTTTCTACCTACCAAGGAGTCCTACCAAGGTTCTCTCAAGCCCCCCAAGGTCCCATCCTTCGAGCTTTTGAAGATTCTCAACTAGGTAAGGGAACCATTCACCCTCCTCTTTTTAGTCATGATTTTTTTTAAGTTATGTCTCCTAGTTTCCATATTATTATGTGGGGGTATGTTTATATATATTCTTATTACATTCCATTCCATGTCAAAATGATAAGAGACCCTTTCCACCCTCATCAATATATTTTATGAATTTTTAATCGATGCTGTTAGGTTGCCGAATTTTTCAAAAAAGAAATAGCATCTTTTCTTTCCTTTCATGTTTCCTTTTTATGTGGTATTTCATTAAAATATTCGTAACTGTAATATGAATAATTTATGAGTGGTTTACCCTTGTCCCCTCAGTTTTTAATGTTTTCTAAAATAGTTTTATATAGAAGCTATGCTACAAAATTTTCATCTCTATATATCTCACTTTTTCTCAAGAAATTCTATTGTATTATATTTGTGGATTAACAAATCTATTTTGTTTTCTAGGGGTATTCCACATTACCTAAAATTGATCAATTTTCTTTTGGAAATTACAAACATATAACCCTCTCTCCATTTCCATGGTTTATAAATGACATAATGATCTTAT
Organism: Viscum album; assembly: GCA_963277665.1. Lineage (NCBI taxonomy): Eukaryota > Viridiplantae > Streptophyta > Magnoliopsida > Santalales > Viscaceae > Viscum > Viscum album. Next base: position 16,686,463 of record OY728159.1, on the reverse strand, counting down.
TTTTAAGTCCTTTTTAAACGTCACAATTTTGACAGGAAACCCATTTATTTGATTCTATTTGGGTAATTTATGAAATGTTTGATTATGATCTATATGGATCAAATGAAAATAAATAAATATTAAGGGTGATCCCTGATTTCACTCCAATTCATTGGGTAATGAATTACTCTCTATAGATGACAATTTTCATGTTACCTTGGTGAGTAACCTTGGTAATGTTTTTATGACACTTTGGGAAAGAACCGTGGTGATATGTTCATGAATGTATAAATGAAATTTGGTAGCCACATATTCAATTTTTGATTCATGTTCTTTTTATTAGGATATGACACCTTTTCTATTTATCATCTCTTGTGGTTTTCATCTATTTCTTATTGATATCACAAGTGACCTGATTCCCTTGATTTCCTTACTAGGCCTTCTGCTCACCCGTTCCATTGATGTATATATCCATGTTATGATATTAAGCATTTATTATTAGGATGTACATTTTATGAATCCTTACAAGTAGATTAGAAGAAATTTTTCTGTTGTTTCATTGTTTTATATTCCTGATTTCCATAAAACTATACTTTAGAGATACTCTGTTTGTAAAATGCAATGAAAATTTATGTAATAAAATGGTGGGATGCCATATGGAATGTATGTGAGTTAATGGGGAATCTGTGAATTGAATTACAATAAGAAAATGTAATTCGTGATCTGTAATAAATTTTACCAAATGTAAGATGAATTTTGGTAGATAAGAAAATTTTGGGGTTTCACACCTTGTATCATGGTCACGAATTGTAGCATGTGGTTCCCCATGGAATTAACATCATGAAAGTGGTTAATGACATGAAACTAGAATAATCCCTAATACATTAAAAAGATTTTAGATGATTTATTATCAGTCTTTCATACATTTCTCTATATCTATCTCTCATTCTTTCTCTCATTTTGGGTTAACCCTTAGCTCCCCAAGGAAACAATATATCCCTCATCACCCTTTCTTGAACCCTTAGGATTTATTTTATTCACTTTGGAAATTTTTGGCGAGTAATCATCACTTCCACATGGACTTCCACTTGTTATTATTTGAATATCCCTTATAATGGACGAGCTTTTAGGGTAATTATGGGCTATATTTGGAAAACCCTTTTGTGTGGTATATGTTTATTTATGATTTCGTGAAGAAGAGATAATTTAAGGGGTGTTTTTTCTTCACAATGATATTTGCAATGAGATCAGAAAGATTCCTGGGATTGGGGGATTCTCATTATCACCATTTTATGTGCTATGTGTCAGATATTCTAGATTTTCTAAACTTTTTGCTAATATTAATTGTCTTCATAATGATATAATTAATAATAATTCCTAAAAAATATTGTAATGACTATTTTACAGTAGGCTTACTATTTTGATAAAAACGTTTCATGTTATTATTAATTAATATCACAATTTTAAAGAATAATAGTTGTTCAGAGGCCATTTTGAGATGTAGTTGTTATGCTGTAATAACACTTCCTACTTAATTTTGTGATCATTCCCTAAAATTAAAGGAAAAAAAGATTGTATATTTGTCTAATAAACATGTTGCGCATGGATTCTGGTTCATGTGATAATAACCATGCTAAATATGTAAGATATATTATAATTAAACTAAATAATTGTGGAATCTATTTTGTGATGTTTTTTTTATTCTTTTTCATTTCATGTTTCACTACATGGTTTGGGATGTTATATGGTGATAGAATCTACGATTTGACCATGTGATGTGTAGGGATATGATGTAGGGTTTTATTAGTAAAAATGTAATGTGTGTACATGTGTGACGTGGTGTGATGCGTTTGTGGCATAGTTGTTTTGTCCTAGTGTGTGAGGAGCAGTTGATTTGTAGTGGTATGGGTGATAGTGTTTCATGAAGATTGTGATGATTTGTTGATATAGTGAGACGACATGAGAAATGTGGCATTGAAGCTATTGTGGATTTGTGGTGTTGTGCTAGTGCCTATGTGATTTGGGCCAGTTGTAATGTGGTGTGGTTGAGATTGTATATCAGCAAGCCCTGGGATCCAAATAGATAATAATAGAAAAAATAGACATTTAGATAAATGAGATGAGCTAGAAATTTATATGGTAAATGGATAACTAAATTATAACAATTAATAAGGGGTGTAATGTGAAATGAAATTGATAATGAAAAAATGTGTTGATACCTACAACTATAAGAGAATATTGTTGTTTGTCCTTATGTTGTGGTTTTGTGGAATGTTTCATATAATGTTTTCAGATGTTGTGACAGTTAATGTATGATATGTAGTGGATATGTTGTGTATTATAATATTTTTGATGTGAACTTACAGGTTGGGTATTATGTGATGCCTATATGCCATGTATGATTATGTTTCTTTATAAGCGACACACTTGAGTTGGATGACCATAAGAATGCATAGTGGTTTCGAGTTATCAGTGTATTCCCCAAAATCTAGAATATAGGTGATATATATAGGTGTCTACTCACTCTCTCCTGATATTCCATCATAATTAGTGACATAGGTTCATGTTTGAGATTACCCGTTGGAGATGTGCTGGTCTTGGAGTCCTTCTGTATGATAAGTTGTGTTAGTTGATGTGTCTTTGAGAGAGAAGAGATGTGTTGTATGAGTTGTTTTTAGGTCAGATTTGATGTGTTGGCCAAGGTGAATTCAGGATCGATTTTATGTGTTTTCCACTGTGTACATTGGTGGGATGTGACGTGATCTGATTTGGTGTAATGGGTCGACCATGTGTAATCAGATGAGATGTGACTTGAAGTGATGGATGGCCTAGATGTCACTGGGTGGGATTTTATGTTTTCTGTGTTGAAGGAATGGGAACATATTGAATTTGAAATTGGGTAATGAGTGCATATTTATGATCCGATCTACTTTTCAGGATGGTAACTTTCATATTTTATTTAATAATAATATATTTATTGTGTTGTTCCTTTTTTTTAAACAATGGTTTTTTTAACATAAACGATATCTATTGGTTTGAATAATCAAATACTCGTTTTGTGTGGAAGCATATGGAAACACGAGAGGATCCACATGGGGATCTCATTGGGTATTAATTCTTGAATCAATAAAGCATGGTTATAAATGGTTCAAGTGTTAATGAGGGTTCTTTGAAACACCCCTTGATTTTATGATAATTATTACTTTTAATTTTTTGATGTCTTCAATTTTATTACTACACCAAAATTATCCTACTCTATACGCCACACCATATTATCTTGTTGTATATGAAACACTATTCTTGGCTTGCGTTACACGCAAGATCAGCCTTTCTAGATAGCTTGTGTTGTATGCAATACCAAGATTCATTAAACAACGATATGTTATAGAAATATTATATTAACAAGATTTTATGAATATTAATACCCAATTTTTTAAATTTTATACACATTATCATTCAAAATGGACTTCATTTTTTGATTCGTAATATCGAAATTAGCTTAGGGTGAATTTTTGGTATTTTTTTGAAAACTTTTGATTTTTGATAAATAGTGAAAACGCTGAGTTATTGGTTAAAACTGATCTTTTATTTAGATAATAATTTATTTTATTTAAATTTATTTAAGATCAAAATAGACACAGAATACATATATAAGTTCAATTTAATTCATTGGAGTCATTTTATAAGAATTTTAGATATATAAAATTTTTGTTGAACTTTTTACCGTCTTTTACCCACCTCCTAGGAGAATTTGAAAATTTGCGTAAAACATAATTTAACCACTTCTGTGAGTTGATTTTTGAAAATCCAATAGACACAATTAATATCAAGGAGTAAAATGTGGTTCAATAAGATAAAAATAATTTTTGGTGAAAAGTAACTTTTAACTTTTATTTACCACCGTTAAAAGTAAATATGGTAATTAAGGGTAAAAATTATATTATTATTCTTAATTCAATTAAATATGTTTAATTCAACCAAAACGAACCTCAGGAATAAAATATTAACCTTTAGGTCCACTTGGATTAGATTATGACATTTATTATTAATTTATTTAAAGAATAGTTTAAATAGTTAAAATCAATGGTTAATGACTAAAACATTTTTAATATTAAGTTATACATAATATATATTCGACTATAAATATTAATTATAAATATAAAACGACTTCCTACATAATTTTATTTTATTTATATTTTTTAGACATTATATAATTTAATTTATTAATGAAACAATGATGATGCAGTAATTACCATATAAATGAAATATTAACATAATTGATATTATAAATACCCAAATAAATGTAATATGAGACTTTTTATGAATTAAAATAGTTTTTTTGGTTAATATAACATATTATTTTTGGTTAGATTAATTGTTTTTGAATTAATAATGCTGTTATGAATTTAGAAAAAACAAATTACCAAATAGTGTCAAAATTTACATGAAAGTGTTTTTAAAATAAATATTATATTATTAATTGAGATAATGGTCCTAAAAATTTTTGGTTCAGCAAAAAGACTTATATAATAATATATATGACATTAATGAACCAATTGGGGTTATATTGGTAGTTTATAGTAAGTTTGTCATCCATATAGTGTAAGAATACAAGAAGACACGATAAAAGATAAATTATTTAACTTAGAGTTAAATCTAAATAATAAGGATGAAATTGTAACATAAACTTGTAAAAAACATATTGGATGAGATTATTGCAACCCATACTCACCCTATCCTTGAAATAAGACACTTTTGTGTCATTATAAACGGAATATGAATTTATTATAAAATAATATTTTAAGATTTTCCTAAGGTCCCCCTCACCCCTCTTATAAAAGGGCAGTCCCCCCTCTCTCTAATTCACACTTCCAAAGAAATTTTTATGGGCATAAACCTATCCAAATACCCTATAAATTTTTATCCCTTAATCCTATAGGCCTTCCTTTAGTCATAATGTCATCCTAAGGATCCCTTTTGATCAAATCAAAATGAAGAACCAGAAGAAGAGGTAAATATCTCACCACATATTTCAAGTTCCTTTCTTCTTCCACTTACACCTTCTTCATTGTTTCCATTATAAAATAATACATCTAGTATCTTATATATATTGTGTTGTTATTAAAAAAATTGTACAACCACATCGGTTATTTTATCCATCCTATGAATGAAAAAGTCACCACACGTGCGTACATACGGCTTACTGTCTCCACGTCATGGTGTAATTTGTTATTCAAACATTTCATCATTTGGATGGGTATAAAAATGAGTATAAAAGACATAAATAAAAAATAAAACATTATTATTATTCTGTATATAATATATACCATCCAATTATATATTATTTTAATATCAAAAATGATATTGTCGCTCGTGCATACGTACGGACTACCGTCTCCACGAACTTGATGAGATTATTTTTCCATGACTAACCATTCAAGTTTGGTTATAAAATATATATAATAAATAATCATGAGATTTATTACATAATAATGATACTGTATTTATGTACATACATTTTTCATTTACATAATTCCATTCAATTCAACAAGGAAACAAAAACAGCGTTCATATGTACATACGACCTACCGTCTCCATGAACGGTGTATTTCATTCCATTTAGAATTCTATCATATATATTTACATGATTAATATATATTATATAAAAATCATTTTTTACATTCTGGAATTATGTAAATCAGGAAATAATGAATAATATGAAGAACAACAAGTCGAAACAAGTACTATAAATTAAACGATTTTAACCAAAACACTGCTTTAACATTGAATTGAAAAATGACTGGGTAATATAAAGTCGTAAGTGAATCATATATGATATCATAAATATTATTATGGTTTTTTAGAATATAATAATATGTTTAAACCCACTATACCGGAGTCTCGGACATATATGAATGAAATTTGATGTAAGGTAAGGGATAATTTTGAAATCTCATTTTTATCCGAGATTTCTTATGTGTAAGTATTTACTGGGGTTATATTTTTCATCTATGTCCATAAAAATGTTTATTATAATGTTTTTAATATTCTTAAGTGTATTTTTAAATTCATGTTTACCCCTATTTGACTTTTACTTTGTGTTATGGAAGGAATCATTCTTTTTTTACCATATGTGGTACTTTTTGACTTTTCTGTTAAAAGTACGGGGATAATGTTTTTTTATCATATACAGCATGAACAGATTTTTACTGTCTTATAACGCCTTATTTTCATGAAGATTAATCTAAAAGATTTCAGGACTATTTTCAAAAAAGCATTTTCTTTTAAAATTTCATGGCATTTAGTGAAAAGAAAATGATTTTGAAGAAGAAATGATATTTTCATCAAGAATTCCTTTCAAGTGTTTTATCGAAACCATTTTCCAAATAATATGAAATTATTTCATACGTTTATGTTTCAAGTATAATGTCTCTATGATTTAAAAGGTTTCACTTTTCTTATGATGAAATGATATCCATTTATTTTATATGGATTATGTTATGATGGGATGATATTTATGAAACCCATTTTATTCAATGGGTTATGATGAATGATTTATGTTTATGTTGTGGCACACATAAGAATGATTTCATTATGAGATGTGTGGGACCTATATATCCATCCAATGCATTGGGTAATGATTTATATCTCATGATATAGAAATGGATGTAACAAAAAGTAAATCTGGTACAGTAATACAGGGCTGGAATGGAAGGTAAACCCAATTCAGTAATGGACTTTGTCAACTATGATGGTAATGGTAGCAATGCCATGGATACTATGGAAATAATATCACGTGATTAATGGTTTTACATAATTACATGTTTTATTCACATTCTATTTTATCATGATTGATTTTCAATTATGGTCTATGCCTTACGTACTACCATGCTTAATATCATTGCTCAAGATTTTTATGTTTAAACATTATGTTCATGTTTTTAAGTTCAAATGTATATGGGTTGTTTTATTATATCCATGATTACCCTTACTAAGCATTTGAGATCACCCTTTTTATGTTTTCTTTTCCCCATGATACAAAAGAAGGTTTTATGTAGGAAAGAAAAGATTATCTTTATGGGTGATTTTGAAGATCTTTCCCCATTATTAGAAGATTATGTTCCGAGTTTCCAATGAAAATATACTAATATGGTCATTGGGAGTTTGTTTTTTTAATGTATTAATTATTCTTAAAAAGTAATGTAATGTCCATTTACATCATGTTTGGGTCTCTACAGTTAGTATCAGAGTGATGGATTAGTCAACCTTTGGAAACTAGGATGCGAAAACTTTAGTGAGATCCCTAAATATATTTCTATTGTATGTCTAGGTATGTCCCTAAGGTTAAGTATAAGTATAGGTTATAGTGCTAGAATTATGGTAATGATCATAGAATTATACCTAAGATGTTATATATTGAAGGTACCCCCCATTATTATTTTGTTTTCCAAGCATGATTTTTTCTTCTTACACTATTCTTTTTGGGTTTTAGATGATGGTTGGTACCCAAAGGAACCGTGTTGATCAATATAATGGGAAATGAAATTATTGTACTCCTGAACAAACCAATGTTATCGGAGATGGTGTGAAAAATCTTATTTCTATACTTACCCAAGCTATGAATGATTCTAGACTTCCGAATGAGTAGAGAAGGGAACAATATTCTATTGAGTCCTTCATGATGCAACGTCCAAGTTCATTCAGTGGGTATTCTGATCCACTTATTGCTGAACAATGGATCAATTCCATTGAAAATATATTTTCTACACTTCGATATTCAGAACATGAAAAAGACATTCTGGATTTTTACCGTTTAGAAGATGAAGCAAACCAGCAGTGGATTCTAATTAAGAATACAAGGCCCCAAGGTGAAATTCAAACCATTTAATAGGATGAGTTCAAGTACTAATATTTCAGTAAGTACTTCCCCCGTATTCTTCGAACAAAGATGGATAAGGACTTCCTTGAGCTTAAGGAAAAGGATGATGAATCTGTTGGTATATATGAGGCGAATTTTACAAGGCTTGCAAGGTATGCATCTAGCTTTATCATCCAACCTGGAAGTAAAGTTGATCGATTCTTTAGTGGAGTAACACCAAGTCTTCGATGTTAATTAGCTGTAAGAGACATTAGTAGCTATGATGAAATTGTGAGTTGTACTATCAAGGTAGAACTAGAAGTTGCTGTTACATATCCATCTTATGGCTTTGACAAAAAATGAAAGATGGAGTTAAAGGAAAAATTTCAAAACAATGGTGAAAATAAGAAGAATGTTTCATTATGCTCAATCTGTTGAAATATGCATGGTGGAGATTGACTTAAAGGGACTAGAATATGTTTTAACTGTGTAAAATAAGGTCATCGAGTAGATGAGTGTCGAAGTAATGGAGAAGGTTATCAAATGATTTGAATAGATAAAAGACTACAGAGAACGAACCACCAACACTTAAATTCTACAAGTGTAAGGAAATGGGGAATTATGCTAATCAATGCCCTAATCCAAGGGTTAATGATGATCAAAATCAAAAACCACTTAAGTCAATAGACAATGTGAAGTCAAATGCGATCACTATTGGCGAGGTTGAATATGACAACAATGTGGTGGAATGATTAAGTGTTATGTACTGAGATTCCAAAATAATGTTGTATATAGTATCGTGGAATATTGGAATATTTAGGTATTGGTCTATTATGGTTTTCAATAATTTTATGTTACCGGTAACCATGAAAAGAGACTGAAATATTTTGGGAAAGTAGATGATATACACATAATGAAGGGATAAGGAGAAAATGAATTTTTTGATAGTATTCATGAGCTCATGAATCTTATAAGGAAAATGTGATATCATGTTTTATGTATATAGAAATTTTGTGATTTTCTTATGTGGAAAGATATATGACAGCATTCATGTTTTCACTAAGGTTCTATGGTAATTCATGTTTCAAAGAATACATGATTAAGGTATTCCCTTGTTTGAAATGTGAAAAAAAGATATATCTTACGATATATGGGGGATAAATGATGGTATTCACGTGCTTGTTATGTGACCTTTAATGTAATCATTGTCTTTATACTATGAGCTTGGACCGAAGTATTTTGGAAAAGACTAAATATTGGAATGAATTAAGTTAGACATAAGATAGTATTGTTTTAGGCTATAATTTTTTCCGATATTATTGAAGGAATGTTATAATAATGTAGTTTTAGAAAAATGGTTAACCTACAGGACGAGAGACAACCCATCGCGTCGGACAAGGTTGTGGGAATCGATCCCTCAATTGATGTGCGACTGGCCTTTATCGCCTACCACTAGCCTAGAAGAAGTCCCTGGTTAGTAGAAACCAGTTTTATATTGTTATGCTAGATCATCGATGAAGTATAAGTTCATTTTTGGAACAATATATGATTAATCTCATAATAGATGGACTTATGTATATAACTTTTGCAAACCTTATGTTTGAGAAAGATGGAATGACCTATCATTCTATCACATGATCTGCTAACACTTCGCAAGAAACAAATTCAACATCATTTCTTTAAGAGATGAAGTGGAAATTGTTCAAGGAACGAGCAATGGTATGATTGTACCAAAATCACGTAATTATTTATTTTAATTCAAAAATTCTTTAGCGTTTGGGAAATGATCTTGAAAACCAAAAAACGTTGTCCTAGTACCCTCATATCCGATGAATCAGATGGTACCTTAGATCATAAAAAACTTATGGCTTTGTGATTGTTGGCTTTTATATAGACATGTTCTCTACGACTCGTCATCCAAACATGATGGTTATATTTCTCTTCCATATCCATATTTTCATCTATTTTCTCTTATGTGGAAACCTAGTGAGGAGTTACTTTGGGTATCCGTTATGTTTCTAACATTTCTTTTTAAAATGTTGTTTTAGTATTCCATTTTACAATGTCGGTTTCTATGAAAGAAACATTCAAGTAGAAAACCATTTATAACCCCGATGAATTTCGAGGCAGAAATTAATTTTAAGGGGGGTAGAATGTAACACCCCGAGATTTTATGAGAATTATTCATTTAAATATCATTGATTCCTTCTATTGTACGACTACACCAAGATTATCATGCGCTATAGGCCACACCATATTACCTTGTAGTATATGCAACACCATTTCTGGCTTGCGTTACATGCAAGAGCTACCTTCCTGGATAGCATGAATTATACACAATGCCGAGTTTCACTAAAAACAATATATTATTTAAATATTATATAAAATAGCTGTTATGAATAGTAATACCAACTTTTTGAAATATTATAAATTTTATCTTCTAAAATGGACTTCATTTTTGGATTCAGAATATTGAAATTATCTTTGGGTGGATTTTGGGTATTTTTCTGAAAACATTTAATTTTTGATGAATAGTAAAAACACTGAGTTATTGGATAAAACTGATTTTATATTTAACTAATCATTTATTTTTAAAAATTTATTTTAGGTATAAATATATACATAATTCCTATATAAATTCAATGTAATTCATTGGAGTCATTTTATAATAATTTTTGATATATAAAATGTTAATAGAATTTTTTACCTTCTTTTACCCACCTCTTAGGAGAATTTGTAAATGTACACAAAACATAACTATACCGCATCTATGAGTTGAATTTTGAAAATCCAAGAGAAACAGTTAATATCAAGGAGTTAAATGTGTTTCAATAAGATAAAAGTAATTTTTTGTGAATAGTAACTTTTAACTTTTATTTACAACGGTTAAAAATAAATACGGTAATTTAGAGTAAAAATGATATTATTATTACACTAACACATTTATTAATTCTATTGGATAAGTGTAATTCGACCAAAAACAACCTTAGTAATAAAATATTACCCTTTAGGTCCACTTGGATTTGATTAGGACAATTAATATTATTTTATTTAAAGAAGAGTTAAAATTGTAAAAATCAAAGTTTAATAACAAAAAAATATTAATATAAGGTCATGCATAAGATAAATTCAACTATAAATATTCTATAGAAATCTAAAAATATTTCCTACATAATTTTATTTTATTTTTATTTTTTAGACATTATGTAATTTAATTTATTTATGACACAATGATTATGTAGTAATTACCTTATTAATGAGATATTAACATAATTGATATTACAAATACCTAAATAAATTTAATTTGAGACTTTTTATGAATTAAAATAATTTTATAGGTTAATATAACATATTATTGTTGGTTATATTAATTTTTTTCGAAGTAATAATGTTTTTATAAATTTAGAAAAAAAAACAAAATAACAAATAGTGTCAAAATTGACATAAAAAAGTTTTTTTAAAAAAAATATTATATTAATAGTTGATATAATGGTTATAAAAATATACGGTTCACCCAAACAACTTATATAATAATATATATGACATTAATGAACCAATTGGGGTTCGATTGGCAATTTATAGTATGTTTATTAACCATATAGAGTAAGAATGAAATAAGACATAGTAAAAGTTAAATTATTTAACTTAGAACTAAATCTAAAGGATATGGTTAAAATGGAATCCTAAACATGTCTAAAACCTATTAGGGGAGATTATTTCAACCCATACCCATCCTATCCTCGAAATAAGTTACTCTGGATCCATTATAAACCGAATATTAATTTATTATAAAATAATATTTTAGGTTTTTCCTAAGTTACCCCTCACCCCTCTTATAAAAAGGCACCCCCCTTCTCTCCAATTAAAACATACAAAGCCATTTGACGCAGCCAAACACTTCCCAAAATACCATCTCAACTATCCTCCCTTAATCATAGAGTCATTCCTTTATTCATAAATACAACCTAAGGAGCTCTTTTGATCAAATCAAAAGGAAGAACCCGAAGAAGTGATAAATACCTCAACACCTATTTCAAGTTCCTTTATTCTTCCACTTCCTCCTTCATTGTTGTTTCCATTATAAAATAATAAATCCAGTATCTTATATATACTGTGATGCTATTTTAAAAATTGTACAACCATATTAGTTATTTTATCAATCCTATGATTGAAAAACTCACCACACGTGTGTATGTACAACTTACCGTCCCCACGTCGTGGTGTAATTTGTTATTCAAACATTTCATCATTTGGATAGGTATAATAATGAGTATAAATGATATTAATAATAAATATAACATTATTATGATTCTCTATATTTGATATAATATCCAATTATATACGATTTTAATATCAAAATAACGATATTGTCACTCGTGCGTGCATACAAACTACCATCTCCACGAATGCGATGAGATTCATTTTCCATGATTAACCATTAATGTATGGTTATGAATTATATATAATAAATATTAATGAATTATATTACATAATAATGATACTGTATTTATGTACATATATGTTTCATTCACTTAATTCCATTCAATTCAATAAAGAAACGAAAATCGCGTTCATGCGTACATACGACCTACCGTCTTCATGAACGGTGTATTTGATTCCACTTATCTATCTATCATAAATATTTATATGATGAATATATATTATATATAAATCATGTTTTACATTTTTGAATTAATTAAATCAGGATATTAGTAATTATATCAAGAACATAAAGTCAAAATAAGTTTGATAAATGAAACAATTTTCCTCAAAATGCTACTTTAACATGGAATTGACAAATGAACTGGTAATATAAAGTCATAAGTGAATCATATATGATATAATAAATATTATTATGGTTATGTTACAAGTTTATAAAATGTTTTATCCCACTATACAGGTGTCTTAGACACATATGGAAGAAATTAGACCTATGGTATGGGATAATTTTACAATATTATTTTTATCCGAGATTGCTTATACGTATGTATTTACTGGTGTTATATTTTTCATCCATGACCATAAAAATATTTTTCAAAAAGTGTTTAATATTCTTCCATGTATTTTTAATGTCATTTTTACCCTTCTTTTACTTTTACATTGTGTTATGGAAGGAATATTTGTTTTGTTTACCAAATGTGGTACTTTTTGACTTTTCTGGTAAAAGTATGAGGATAATGTTTTTTTACACTTATACGGAAAGAACAGATTATTACAATTTCATAATGCCTTATTTCCATGAATCTTAATCTACACGATTTCCTGAATATTTTACACAAAATACTTTTCTTTTAAAATTTCATGGGATTTTGTGAAAAAAAATGATTTTGAACAAGAAAGAATAGTTTCCTCAAGAATTCATTTCAAGTGTTTTATCAAAACAATTTTCCATCTAAGATGACATTATTTCATATGTGTATATTTAAATTATAATATCTATTTAATTTATATGGTTTCAATTTTCTTAATATTAAATGATATCCATTTGTTTTATATATATTATGTTATGATGGGATGATATTTATGAAACCTATTTTATTCTTTAGGTTATGCTGAATGATTTATGTTTATGTTGTGGAAAACATAATAATGATTTCATTATGAGATAGGTGGGACATATATCTCCCTCCAAAGAATTGGGTAATGATTTATATCTCATGAGATAGACATGGTTGTAACGACAAGTAAATTCAGTACAATAATACAGGGCTGGAATGACATGTAAACTCGATTCAGAAATGGACATTATCCACTATGATAGTCTTTGCAGCAATGCCTTGGCTACTACAGAAATCATATCATTTGATTAATGGTTTTCCACAATTACATGATTTATTCCCATGCTATTTTATCATGATTGATGTTTCATTATGGTCTATTCCTTACATACTACCATGTTTAATGTCATTGCTCAAAATTTTGATGTTTAAACGTTAGTTCATGTTTTTAAGTTCAAAAGTATATGGGTTGTTTTATTTTCTCCACGATTAACATTACTAAGCATTTGAGATAAAAATTTTTATGTAATATTTTCCCTATGATATAATGTAATGTTTTTGGTAGGAAAAAATACGATCTTTATGGGACACGTGGAAGATTATTCACCATGATTAGAAGATTGTGTTCCGTGTTTCCAAAGACACTAAACTAATATGGTCATTGAGAGTTTGTTTTCTAATGTATTAATTATTCTGAAAAAGTAATGTAATGTCTATTTACATCATTTTTGGGTCTCTAAATTCTTGATATTGTGAGAAACCTTTAAGGGGTTTTGGTTTTTATAAAAAAAACCAATCTGAAAACTATTTTAAGGGCATTTACATGTTGTGTAATTGGATTTCATGATTTCTAAAATACATCAGACTCATGTAGTGAACTAACTCATTATGTGAAGAGGTACCATGTTGTGAACTGACTCATTATGTGAAGTGTTCCCATGTTGTGAACCACTCACATGATGTGTAACACTCAAGCTAATTTAATATTCCCTTTAGGAAATGGGGTTTGTTGTATCCATCTAAAATGGATTACATGACTTGTATGTGAATTTACTGTCATTTAATTCCCCAAGCATAATTTTTAATGTATGATGTGCAGTTGATTTCTCATTTATCTCACATGATACCTTTTACTCTCAATCCTAGGGAAAATTCCATGTGATTTTGGAGTGCATCTCTCTATTATGGATATCCCGTTTATGCGATTGATCCCCAATAGGTTGGTTTCATTTATAATCCTTTAAATTTCACCATTTTTAGACCATTGTGTTGTGATATCATAACCATGGTCATTAATGGTTTTGACCTTGACCAATTTTGATCTATTTTATCCTTCTGATATTCTGCACCATCATCATTATTGTAATTTTCTATTAATATCATTGTGATCTCCATCTATTAAAGTAGGGGGTCTAAATTTTAATACAATGGTATGATTTTAAATTTCTAAATATATTCAATAATTTTACTGTGCTAATCCATGTACACAATAATTAATTAGTTAATTAGAACGGTGCTAACCCAATGTTGAATTTTTCATTATATACCTGTGGATAAATGAACCATGTGACCTACTTGATGGATAACCATTTTGTGAGTCAATCATGGAATATTATGAGTAATAAATGGATTATATATAATTTTAGCATGACATGTCATTCAGGTGAGTTAATAATATAAATTGCATGTGGAAAATGGAGAAATTTATTAGTTTAAATAATGGGTAAATTGAAAGAGAAATGGTAATTAGAAGAATCCAGAATTTTTTATGCGGATATATTGTCATATTCTTTTTGTTGTGATATTCCATAATACATACTGATATGATTATATACTAGGGTTTACATTACACATGTTGAGATACATATATATCGGGTTATTCCCTAACACCTGCTGAGATGCTTATATACCAGTGTATTCATTGAAACATAATGAGATTCTATATATCAGGATATTTTTTGACACATGTTGAGATAAATATATATCAGGATATGACTTTCCACATGTTGAGATGCATATATACTAAGATATAACCTAAAACATTATGAGATTCTTATATATTGGGTTATGCCCTGACACGTGTTGATATTCCAATATATCGAGATATTCCATGACACATGTTGAGATACTTATATACCGAGATATACCTTTACAAATGTTGATATTAATATATACCATGCTATTCCAGGACACATGTTGGGCTATTTATTTTCTAGGTTATTCCCTGGAACATGTTGAGATTCTTATATAATGGGTTAGGCTTGGACACATGCTACGATGCATATATAGAGTGATTGTCCATGTGATTTGATATACAAGGGTTATATGGTGGTGGTTGTCCTACTTTTGATACATTTTTAGATATATTCTGGTATGGAAATGAGGAAGGTTATTTGTCACCCTGGATAGATGTTTTTGAGACATTCTCATAGATATTCAATCGTAGTGAAAAGGCAGGTGGATACTATATTTTATTAATTGTTGAATTAATTAATAAATTAATTTATCACATTATTTAATGCACTACTTATCAGACTATATTGTTTAGAAATTGTGGTTTCAACCAAATATGTTTTACTACCACCCAATTTGGGTTTCCATTTGGAATCTGAGAAGCTTTTGGGGTGGAGGTTTTGGATAGGGTATGGGAACCTATTACTGGCATGTTTCTTGTTGATTAGGATGTATTAAAAAACCATCTCGATAAAGTGTTTTGTAGCACATACATTGTTTTTATGTTTTTTTAGAGACTCGGTTATTTTTAATGTGTCCATTTTGACATTTATATTCATATGAACCTATAATTACGTGATACCACATTTTTGGTATGTTTATTTTCATTTTATTTTCTATGTTCTGATATTTAGATTCCACTATTTATATTAGAATAATTTATTTTTTTTATATAGATTATTATTATTAATATAAAACATAAATATAGGGGGTATAGTATCCCGCCTATACATAACACCCCACTCTACTATTCTCCAACCTCTAACATTTGGGGAGGTGAACTTGATGTCACGTAAAAAACTAATTTTTTTCTATAATAGAGTGTATGGAGTTGGGGGAGTCTAAATTGGAAACATGAGGTGAAGTATCCATAATGTAACTTTATTTTTTTTAACCTCTATTATATATTATTATATTCAATATATGACATATTTAGAAATAAATTCCAATGAATTATTTTTTTAGATGACCAACATAGCTAATTTATGCGTTTGTTGTTTTTTTCAGTGCTTCTTTACCCTACACTTTTCACATGTTCACATGAAAGCTTGGTTATGTACCAACTATGTATACTTTTTATGCTCAATCTATGTTTATATTCATTTTTTAGGTTTCTAGTATGAATTTTGGGAGTGATCTTGACATTACTACCAATGCTGGAGATTTTATTGAGTCTCAATTATAGGCATTTCTTTGGTACATTACATTGGATAATTATATCTTTATCTTTTTCCATTGTTCATTCATTTGGGGATGGCTTTGGGATGACAATTATATAGTATTCTGGAATTTATTGGTGATTATTTATCCAATCCCTCAAAAATATTTCATTTTAGGATGGTAATGCCTCCCATATTTTGGCTTTTTATACCCCCAGTTTTTGTCGCCAAACTCGATATCTACTTGAGGTGAGACATGGGATTATAATCTCTATTTATTTATTGAATTAGCATTGATTATAGAGGGTTATGTCATATGGACCAAGATGTATTTAATATATAGTGTTAATATCCCTACAAATGATCAACATGTATTGGTCTACACATATATAATGTTCACTACAGACAGTCCCACATTCACTCATCACAAATTTCATAACATATATTCTGAGCCTAACATGGATGGTTCCACTTACACACTTCACATATAAATTACAAAAAATTATAGACTTTTGTTCATGGACACACATGTGCTAGTCACACATGGTTTTACAAAGATTAACATCCAGTGGGGGATGATCCACATACGTATATCATGTATGGGTAGGATGAAATTTTAAAGCCTCAATCATAAGTAGTATATCCATGTATTATTGTTATATATATTGAGGCGCAGGTTAATGGTATGTGTGGACACCATATAATTTAATGTCTTGTGATGACATGGTGGTAAATAGTTAATGGTTTTTTATATTCCAAAAATATGAACAAGCTTCATAGATACCATTTCCGGAAGGGGAATGAAGTGTTATTAGGGTGTTTTTAGATGTTATGGCTATAATAGGCTCACTACCCACAAAATCTCAATAAAATGTCATAACACACATTTTGGGATGTTGGGTTTGAACACCATAGTGGAATCTTATATTTCATGATTTTGGGATGAAATAAAAATACACTTTGTTTAAGTGTAAAATATATGGTCATACAATAGTGTTGGACCATGATGTTTAATTTCACATGGAACATAAATTTTTTACATGAATGCGCGATAGTAATATATGCTGTTAGGATTACAAATTAAATAATCTTAAAGGATAGAATTAAAAAATTTAATTCTTTTCATGTTATGAATTTTTTGTTGTTTACATGTGATATCCTTGGATCATTACACTAATCATCTTATACTCATCACATAGGGTATAGATATAATTTGTATTATTTTTTCTGAGGACATTTTCCTAAAGATTAACATCACGTGACATTGATTTTTAGGTATTAAATATACCTTCAAAAGACATGGACATAGTGTGTGGGGCTTACACATTATTAAACAAAATATAATTAGGATGAGATGATACTACCTTTCAGGGATCCGATATATGATCAATAATGGAAATTAAGGGTGGTTTCCCATAATAATTTTGTTTTTTGGTATTACATATTCAACATGTGATTTCTATTAGAATAAATGAGGCACTGATACTTTTAGTTTTACGTAGCATTAAAAAGGCTCGACATGAGTGTTTCTATTATTAGGAAGATAATATAAGAAGATTGAATACCCCATGATTGATGTGAACATATTTTTATAAGGTTCTATGGAACCATTTAAATGTAGGGATTTCATTTTTGTAAGCCTAAATCTAATGGATTTGGGGATATTGAGCATCAATATTTCATGAAACAATGTTTGGTAAACAATATAAAAAATTGAGCCACCCTATTAGGATTTCATGAATTTTAAAGGATCCGTAAATGATAGAGTTTTTAATTTCCAACGTGTCTATAATATGTTTCTTCTTTTAATGTCCATGTGATGAGTTTCCTAAAGGATTGAGATCTCAAGATACCAAGATTTTGGTGAATCATATACATTTATCATGAATGGTTTTCTTTAGGGATTGGTGTTTTCATAAATTCAACTCAATAATAAGACAATAATTTAAAGGACATATCAGAGGAAATTTTTGTAGGAACATTACAAGGGAGAATATATGGGTATTATTGTCCAATATGGTAATAGTTTTATAAGTTAATACAATTAATTAGAAGTAAAAAATAAGATCTACCTAAAATTGAATGTGGATGACATTTTTATAAATATTGGTGTCATTAAAGTTACATTAATTTGAAGATGTACCATCTCCAAAAGGGTTAGATTTTAATGGTTCCCTAATATCCATTTTAAAAACTATAGACTCCAACAAACTATGTTCTTTTAATTGGAATTTTCTTATCATATGAAAAATCTTCCTTTATTGGCTGTTTTATCTTTCATACATTCTATAAATTGATTTTCAACAACAATATTTACAAATATCATATATTGTTGAAAAATGAACTATAAATTATGAAGAAATAAAATTATAAAGATCATTCCAATTTCATGTTGAATACTTGGAATTTACCCTATATAAATAAACATATAACAAATAATGACTTAAATCTCAATGACTTTTAACCACTGATCATCAGAAAAAATATTTGATTTGATTTGTATAGAAACTTGTGTGATGTAACACAGGACTCATAAGATTCTATTAATAAATGTAATCTCACTAAAAATATATGGAATATTTTTCATCACATGGATGTTTATCATTATTAAATAATTTTTTAATTGCATCACAACAATAATTTTTTTCATATGTTATGATAATATATTTTTTTAGGAGATAAGTTTTAAAGGATTTTCAAATGTATCCCATTATTTACAATTATTACAACACTTGATAAGATTAATAAATAAATGAAGGATGAGATATCACCCAGTGCTCACCATGGGATAGATTCACATTACACGTAAATCAACATCAAAATTCTTAATGTTACATTTACGAATATTTTTTATTTAATGGGGAAATATATATATTATCAAAAAAAATCCCTTAAAAAATATGGTTTGTTTTTAATAATAATCCATGAGATCCAAAAAATCACAACAATAATAATTGAAAAATATTTAACAAGAAAAATATAAACATAGTCTATAGTGATCAGGAAAATCACAGGGGATGTAATATTTCTATAAGATGATGGTTTTATCTTAATTATTCAACTATATCATTTCACTAAGTGGTTTATCTTTAGTCTAAATTGACTATAAGAATTACATCACAAAAAAAATATATATTAATGTTTGATATTTAATATTATAATTTATGGGATGAATGGATTCAACTATATTTGGTGTTATTAAAGATTATGTTTTTATAAATTGTACTTGTTAATATTTTACCACTAGAATACATTAAAACTATTTAAATAACATATAAAACTAACATTTAATCTAATGAATAATTTTTAAATTTATTTATATCTATTTCATAAATCATACTAGGATACTTTGGGAATGTTGAATGTTCTATATGAAGGAAAAAAATTTAGGAATCCTGATATGTTTAATAAAATATCATTTTCATTGTAAAAACATTATTAATAACATACATTGATTTGATCGAAGAATTTGTTATCTGGGTCAATGAGAGGGTGATATTGATTTTTGGATATGAAGAGAATTTAAAATTATCTAATTATCAATAAAATAATTATACATCTAACAAGTATGATTACTTTGAAATTTATTGAATTGGAAGATAATAAATTATAAAAAAATATTTGAAATCTATAAACATATTCATTATCTATTACATGTTAGGGTAAATAAGTTCAACAATAATAATAATTCTAAAACATTTGGCTTCTACTATTGTTTTAAATTGAGTTTAAATTAGTTTAAATGATTATAAACACAACAGGGAATCCTAAACTAATTAATTTGGTAAGATATATTGGAATGTATTATCAATTATATCAAAGTAATTCAAGAAAAGAGTTAAGATGTAGGGATGAAACCATTTAGAATAACAATCTATGAGAATATTAGGAAATTAATATATGATTTTACAATAAATTATATTGATTGTATTGATACATTTGAACATAAAAAATGTTAATTAGTTTATAAATATAAAAAAGATATTTTCATTAATAAATAGTTAAATGAATTTAAATAAAATAAAAACATCATATCATAAAAATAATTCTTATGAAAGGAGGATGAATAATATTGTATCAAGAATGGTTATATTCATTTAAAAGGATCAAAATATATTTAATGGGTATATATATAGCTTATATAATATAATGATGGCTCATCATGTGGAGATGAGAGGAGTATTGATGATGCATAATAATCAAAAATGGAGTGCTGATGTTTTCATTCAATCATAAAATGTGTATGAATAAGCTTTTTGAGTTAGAGGAAGATAATGAATAAATTAATAAGTATAGTGATAGAAGTTTTGTTTACCATCTATAATAGTTTTAGAGTATTGATTATATAAAGGATATTGTTGGATTCAAAAAACATCTTATTGAAAATAGTAATATTATTGAGAACATGACCTCTAAAGTTATTGTAAGTTATGGATAATATCATTCTATTACATAAATGTTAGATAATTGATATAATTTGTAAATAATTTAGATATTATTAGGCTTTATCCTTGGAGAATATATGGTAAAAATATCAATATTATAAAAATAAATACCTATATTGAAGAATCAGATATAGTGTATAAATGAAAAAATGATCTAAAAATTAGTCAGTAAGGGATAAGGATATGAAAATATTATGTAATATGGTTGGTTTCATAAGAATAAGGATTTGTTATTTACATTAATAGAACAAGAAAAGTATGATTTGTTTCCCAAAAATTCCAAATAAAAACTAAAACTTCTTATCAATTGAAGATGAAAACACCAAATCAAGATGCATTCATTATAAATGATGATAATATGTTCTCACAGTAGAGTGTTTTAGAAACTTATACCTCACCACTTTATTATAAATATGTTCATTGTGTGTTATAGTGCATCTAACACGTAACATAGATCTTAATTGACCCCTGAAATTTATTACAGTTATAACATAGCCATTAAATTGTACAGTATTAATATTATTTCATTATGAAAAATATATATAAACACATATAAATATCAGAATAAATATAAATTATATATTCTTTCTTAGTAAATAATCACACCTTTTAAGTAATTTAATTTAATTTTCCAAAAATATGTTTAATTCAAAGATATTGTTTTTTCAAAAAATATTAAAATTAAATAATGTATTTTTTTTAAAAAAAATTAAAAAAAATTATTATTTTTATAAATCTTAATATAAAACTAAAAAATGGTAAAATTTTGGTATTTTCATGAAATATAGAAATTTTGGTGAATAGTGAAAATTATAAATTTTTTTTTGTTACAAAATCATTTATTTTTATTTATTTATGTAATCCAAAAGACCAATTATAATCTTTATATAATTTAATATAACATAACTTTCTTTTAGGTATATTTAACCCACATAATTACTTTTGCATCATCATTATAATATAATTTATTATAATTTTATTTTTGGGTTTAACATAGGATTGTTTGGAATTGTTTTTAAAGTGGATAATGTTTATCCATTTTAATTATTTATAGTAAACCATAATGATATTTGGTTTAAATTAAATTCATATATCATATGTTAATTAATATTAATTTAGATTCAAATTTTAAATATTATTATTTATAGAGTCAATATAAAATAAACTTTTGTTGGCAATATACACTTCATGGAAAACCATTTTTTCTTCACATTTGTGGGTGTATGTTTAAAATAAATTTTCCATATATATATATATTTAATTTAGTAAAATGGATTCCATATTTTGATTTAAAAATATTATTTTTTCTAATATTTTGAAATTATTTATTTACAATTGTGACTATTTAAATTAGTAAAAATTAACTACCACTGTTATGGTAGAGATGAAGTTAATGGTGTTTAAACAAAAAGGATTTGGTAAAAAAATGATCTAACATTTTAAATAAAATATATATTCTAGACATATATAAAATTTATCAATTATAAAATTAGTAATGGTCTATTTTGGAGCCTAGTAAAATTGGAAAAAATTGGGTACACTTTTTTATTTTAAAATTTAAATGTGTTACACTCACATATCTTATATAAGGCCACATACTATACTCTCATAATAAAATGTTGGAAGAACATATAAAAAATGAATACCTAAGAAATAACTTATTTAATTTAATCCACATTTTTTAGATAAATTATTTTGATCACAAATCAATCTTAATATGTCATTTTGTTCTTAACTACTAAGTCTGTTCGAAGACAAGGTTTTGTGTTTTGTCAGGTGTTTTGGTTCTATTTATTATTACAAATTCATAAAATACATTACCATATTAATTATATAAATAAATAATTGTATCCCATATATTGATATTTTATTAATTCAATGTAAAAACAAAAAAAATCATAACCTATTCCATCAAATCATATATGAAATAATCTTTCATGTGTATAGTACATGACCTCCTCAGGAACTAATACCATTCATTTTCCATCATCGCCTCTCAAGACATTCTATAATGATGGATTTAAATAATATGTATTTATGATTTTTAAAATATTTATACTTTTTCATTATGACATAACATATATCTTTTTATTTTTACATTCCATAGGGTATATGATAACATCGCTCATGTGTATTATACAAACCACCTATCAAAGCATGAAGACTAGTTTTTCATTAAATCATTAAAAAATGTAATATTGATAAATATTGTGAATATATGTTATATATATGGAATATTAATTATATTTAAAATATAATTATCATTCATAATAGATTATATATCAATTTTATTCTTCCACTGAAATATTATAACATCGTTCATGCGTAGCTACGGAATACTGCCTCCAAAAAGCGATGTGTTTCTTTTTTTAACACTAAATCAAAATGATGGTTTATATATTATATTATGATCATTATTGATGGATAAAATTATACATATCTTCATCCCATTATGTTCATTGAAAATGGTAACATTACTCATGCATATGTATGACCAACTGTCTCCATGATTGTAACATAATTTTTCTTCATAACAGTATTTCATAATTAAATTGAAAATTTTAATTTATTTATAAACTTTTTAATTGTCTAAATACTATTATTCTTGATATGTTCAAATAATGACTACTTTGACCATGGTAAACACACCAAATCCATTTTGAAACAATGAACCAAACATCTCAAGACACCCATTGTGTTCTTATTTGATTAAATTTTTAAATATGTCATACATGATTTTATTATACAACAGGTTCGAACATGTATAATAGAATTTGGAGTAAAGGTAAGGGTTTTTATCTAACATTTATTTCTGTGATACATATTCCATATTCAAAATTGATTTTAGTTGTGTGGTTTGTATTCATACTATTAATGTATTTTATTTTGAATTTAGGAAAACTTATTATATTAAAAAATACATATGTGGCTGTCTATTTCATATGGGACTGATCAAAATATTACCAATGTAGAAAGGTATTTCATGTCAATTTAATATCATTGAAGAATATTAAATATTTATTCCCATTATTGTTTTTTTATAGTGTTTATATTGAACCATTAACATGTAATAAAATAAATGAATATTATATTTTTTTTGTATGCCTCAATTTTAATTATTTCATCAATTTGGATTTCAATTGAGTGTTACCAAGTAGTAAGGAATTGTAGAAGTTAAATTTTTTCATTTTATTATATTAATTATTCATTATATTTGATGTTATATGATAGTGTGTGTGAGGAATTCTTCAAATCATATAATGTATTTCAACTTATTTTATGTGAAATTAAATTTGATATAAATAATTTATTCATTGTATTTTCAAATTCAATGCATTTTTTTGTAATGGTTAACCTTCTCAGAGCCTCTTTATTTGAGTCATATATTTATTATATATATATATATAATCATTTTTAGGTGTTCATAATTCCCTTTTACAAGTAATTTCATGAATAATACAAGTTTAAGTTATTTAAAGTAACAATAATTATATTAATTAATGATGAATTTAAGATAAGAGTTTCCAATGTGGTAAAGAATTTATGTTAATATATCCATACTCTTTGGAATTTTTATGTTCATAGTGAATTGGAGGAAATAATGTGATATTTTTTCATTAGAAAAATCTATTTTATATTCACATGGTTATTAATGTGATTCACATGTTTAATTTCTATATTCTTCTTTATTAATTAATGAAACAAAAATAAATTCATTAATAAGTGATATTGTTCTTGAGTTTGGTTTAAGATCAGGTATCAATCACTTATATATACGTGTCTTATGAAATGTTTTAAAAAATATTTTTATAAAAAAAAAGATTTCATACCTCCATTTTACATGATCATTTTCTATTTTTATGAATTTTTAAAATTACATTTTCAAATTGTATCAAAAAAGGTCTACATTTGACACATTTTTTAATATGTTTTTAAAAATATTTTTATTTTTAACATTTATGATGTGAACATATTTTACCAAAATCATTTCCACTAGATAAATAAATGTTTCCATAATATTTTTCATAATTTATTTGATTGAAATTATAATAATAATATTTTTTTAATTTTAGTTTTAAAAAGTGACATTCAATGTGAAACTATTATATTCTTCAAGAATGTTTTTAATTATCTTTTTATGTTCTTTCTATTTATCAACATCAAAAACCCTTCTTGTTACTTATTTTACATGTGGGATATATTATAATAAAATAATAATAATTAATTATCTATGTGGATTAATATTCATTCAATGATATTGATATAAAACCCTTTTTTCTCCATGGGTTATTTTTTTAAGAGAGATCATTAGGGAAAACACTTATTTTCCTTCAGTTTTATCATGTTTCAATGATATTATTAAAGAACCAATTTATTTTCCATGGGTTATTCATGTTTCAAAGGGATTTTTTTGTAAAACATTCTTATTTCTTACGGGTTAATGATGTTTTAATGATATTCATATAGAACCCATTTATATTCCATTGGTTAATAAACATTAATGATAAAATTCATTGACATTAATAATAAAGATATGTGGTTCCATTAAAAACCATTAATAGGTGGTACCATGAAAACAATGTATATATGGTTCCATGATAATCTATTTATAGTTGGGTCATTGAGAAACCTCTATTCAATTGGGTACTCTAGTGATGGTAGTTAACCATATTAATTGCTCCATTTCTTGACGTAATATGAAGATAATAAACTAAGTTACGCACACATTTTCCTTATACTTTTTATGGAGTTTGAATGTTTCCTTTGGTCAATATTGATATCACATGGCTCATTATTATTATATCATATGACACTATAGATATTTAAATATTTATTCCGTGTTTCATTTCTTATGACCCAGGTATTGATGAGAATTAATATTACAATGGAATTCTCATGAACATTGATTATACCATCACACCCTTATTCTGTTCTTATAATCTATAAATTATTTCAATTTTAAATTATTTTTTTTACCCTTATTTTTCATTTGAGAACTCCCTTCTTATGTTTTTTTCTCAAGGTTATAATGATATTTTTTAATAAATTTTCTATAGAAGAATTTAAGATTGATGATATTGATGAATTGATGTGGTATAATAAATGTTTGGTCAAGTGAGTGAAATAATAATTTAAAGACACGGGTATTGTTAATGTGATGGTTTTTATTAATACTAAAAAACCATATTTATAAAAGGTCATTTAAAATGTATGTGTGGATGGAGAATGTTGGGTAACCGTCATCAGTGCGAAATATGGAAATGCAATCTATATTATTTCATCACTAGATCTAAGAATGTGAGATTTGGGTTATTATAGTATCTTTGATAGGAAGGGTTTAGATAATAACAGATATTTTAATGTTCTCATATCAATATATCATAATAGTTAAGGATTATATCATGGTTTTTATGTTTAGGTTTATTCATATGTTCATGTCTTAGAAACCACCTTTTATGATTTAGATATTTTACTTTTGAGGATATTAATGACATTTTGGGAGCTGTTTTACTAGGTTTTGGTATTCATGAACTTAAGGTTCAACATGATGTATAATTTGAGATGGAATTATATTTTAATAAGATTAAAGGTATTGATAAAATCTATGGTTTATATGATCAATGATGGTTAAGGATACATTTAGGGATTTCCAAAATATTTATGGGAAAATTATAATGATATATATTTAGGGAAAATGATAACACAAAAGGAAAAAGATAACCCATAATATTCTAAAATGTTATAGGGCATGCACCAATAACAGAAGGAGAAATGGGAAAAGATCCCACCACTAACATATATGATTACTTGAAGATGATTTCTATATTTTTTAGATTGAAATACAAATTTAATGAGAAAAAAATGATGTTAATGAACTATTTAATGATGAGTGTTTTATGGTTATTTAGGACAATGGCTTATTTATTTATATATTGTTTCAGTTTGTATATTGGGTATTGTTGTTGAATTATTTCTATTAGTATATATTTTCACCATATTATGGTTTATTTAGTTTGTGAATTACTATAACTTGTTCTAACAATATTGGTTTTAGTTAATGTATAAAGATAGTAGAAATTTATTATTAACCCTATCATTGTTATGTGATCCATTATATGTTGGTTTAAGTGGTTTAGGCATGAAATAAATTCATTTTTAATTCACATTGTTTGGATAATAAGATGGGTTCATGGTATAAGTTAACAAAAGGATGAAATTATACTCACTAAGAATATATATTTCCTTAATAAACTATTTTATATGTAAAATTAATTAATCAAATATAAGGAATGGATATGGAAATAAAATTTTTTACTGTTATTTTTTATGATATTAATAACCCTTTCAAATACCACAAAAGTCTATGTTTCATTGATTATATACTTTCTCTTGATTATTTACATTCTACTAATGGATGATCCTAGTCACTCTACATCACTATTTGAAAATTATACTTTTATTTCATATACAAATATACACATCCTACCTATGTTACATGATTATGAAACATAGTTTGTGTAATTACAAATGACCCCTGTACTTCATTTTAACTCTTATCAGCATGATGTTTTATTAACATTTTTTACGATTTGGGTTTCCAACATAGTATATGTGGGGTGGAGCAGAGGATGGAGGTATCGCTAAGAAGTTGGGTTTTGAGGTACGCTGAACTGTGAATAGTCGTCATGCCAGTCCCTCCCCCCTCCCCCCAGCAGGGGAGGGACCCCTCCCACTTCCAACTGACTCGTCACACTATTTTTCCCCATCTCCAACCCTAATTAACTTCCTCCCTTATCCCATATTCGCCTCATCCCAAAATTGTGAGATCTATTCAATGGATTCCATAATCTTCCAATCTCTTTCATCGAGTTCCAAGAAGCTTTATATATTCTGAATATAACTCTGATTGCGCAGTTTAAATTTTGATTTTCTTTGGTTGATGTCTTTGACATGCATGTTTTTGGATTTTGGGATTTACTGTATCGTGTGATGGAGGTATTAATTGACCACAAACATATCATGATTTTTTTGCAACAAAAGATGATTTGATCATGTCAAGATCTAGTTGTCCTTTCATATAAAACAGTCCCCGTTTTGTTCTGTTCAGGTGGTCATTGGACTTTCATATATAGCCGATGTCCAGAAAATGGAAATATGGGTTAGTATACCTGAACATCCTTTTCTGTTTCAATGTCCATCGATATTTCACTTGTTAGGAAATGTGGTTGGAAGATATTTGTGCTCTAAAAGTAGAACCAGGTCAGTATTTCATCCAGTAGCTCCTCGAATATGTGTGGAAGTGGACATGTCTAGATGGACACCTTATTTTGTGTGGATTTTAGTTGGAGAAGAATTTCAGTGGAACAACATTTTTTTTTGGAATAGTGGTCTGATTATTGCTCTACATGTAAAAAACTGGGTCATGGTTTGACAGTTAGTAGGTGTGGAAGTCTGTTGAATACTGGTTCTGGAGGCAGTGATAATGGTTTGTTTGTTGGATTTGGTGAAGGGGTGATGGATCTATCATTACTGGGTGACACTAGAGACTAACCTAAGGTGGAGAAGTTACTGGATAATATATCATAGAACAATACCAAGGTAGATGATATATTCCAATGCTTGAGGATGGATCTGGGAACTCCTCAGGTTGCTGGGAAAGACCCTCCCGACTTAGTGGAAAGTAGTGTGGTTAGCATGGATGGAACTTCAAATTCTAGACATGTCAGTTATGAAATTTCTATGTGAGAAGTGGTGGTACAAATGATGAAGGAATTCCACAACCGATTGGGGAGGGAAGCTCTATGGATTTCCAGGATTGTGTAGAACCAAGACATGGTTATTCTAGAGTGTTAAATGATAAACATAGACTCCAACCGAGAAGGGCCTTCTCCTGTATTAACTGGATTAATCACTTTGATCGCCTGGGTGATGATGGTTGTGCTGAGGGAATCATAAGTAGCCTCTCTGGAGAAGAGTCAGTAAGGTAAATCGCAGATGAAAATGAAAATGACAATGCAATGGGAGAGTATCATAAGGGTCTTCACATCCCAAAGAGGAAGAGTGTGAATAAGGAAAATATAGATCTAAGGGTTTTCACTACCAACAAGAAGAAGAAAACTAAGGGGTGTATGAACTACTCATGACTTCCTAAACAAATAGAGACTCATTCAGCTAAAAAGGTGGTAACATTAGGAAGAAGGAACTATAGGGAGTTGAGGGTATCAATATGAATCCTGGGCCAATTGGTGAAGTCACAAAGGGGAATAATCTTCTGGAAACCATGGTGGATTCTCAAGGGGAGGAAGAAGAGATGTAGGATGGGAACCTTCCTAGAAGAAATATGCTGGAGTTTGAGGATGTTCAGTTGGAGGAGAAGGTTTAATAAATTCTGTTCATTCCTAATGTAAAGAAGTGGGAGGATTCTATAGAAACAGAACAAGTTCAGGAAATGATTATGATTACAAGAGAAGAGTTAAAGGATAAAGTCCTTCTGATTAAGGCCGCAATAGAGGAAGCAACGAGAATGATGGAAGGAGTGATACATGTGAAAACTTATAGTGAGCATATTGATTATATTAATAATAAGGATCTTATCCTGATTAGAGGCTTCAATGAAGGGGATATCAATATTGATGAGTACCTGTAGGCTTGGGATTATCTAGCTACACACATTGAAGATCAAATAATAGAGGACCCAGGCTTATAAGTACTATTATTTTCCTGGAAATTATATAGGGGTAATATCTTGTGTAAGATCAAGTTAGATTTAAACAAGTATGTGGTTTAGTTTCGAGTCGTACCTGGGATAACTTCAGGTTTCTCACTTTTCCCTTAAAGTGTTTTCATAATAAAAAATTTAACTATCAGGTCAGGTTTCCCACATAGGTATTTTTTCAGATACTAATTATTTCACTACTGAGGTCAAGTTAAAATTTTAGTGATAAAATCTATAAAATGGATGTTGTTGTAACCCAACATGATTTTAAAATAGATCACTAACTTGGATAGAGAATTCAGTACCCAACACTTAGCTTTAAAAAACAGTGAAATATAAAACCACTATAGAATATGTTGTGACCCCAAACCTAACGTACTTGGACATTACATTATTTTTGAAGAATACTTAATATACTATAAAAACCAACCCTCAAGGATTGTAAT
This sequence comes from Viscum album, assembly GCA_963277665.1. Classification (NCBI taxonomy): domain Eukaryota; kingdom Viridiplantae; phylum Streptophyta; class Magnoliopsida; order Santalales; family Viscaceae; genus Viscum; species Viscum album. The sequence continues at coordinate 16,656,129 of OY728159.1, read as the reverse complement.
AGTTTTGTGTCTTTGGAAACTTGGAACACAATCTTCTAATCATGGTGAAAGATCTTCATCATCTCCCATAAAGATCTTCCCCTTTTTTTTCTTACCTAAAACCTTTATTTATATCCTGGGGAAAAGAAAACATAAAAATGGTGAGCTCAAATTCTTAGTAAGGGGAAACATATAGAACATAAAAAAATCTGTAAACATTTGAATGCAAAAACTTGAACATAAAATCTAAACATTAAAATCTTGAGAAAAGTCATAAATCATGGAAGAATGTAAGGCATATATCATAAAGGAACATCAATCAGGATAAAATATCATGGGAATAAATCTTTTAATTGTTTAAACTGATTAAACACATGATATGATTTCTATAGTAGCCAAGGCATTGCTGCCAAGACCATCTGAGGGGACAAAGTCCCTTTCTTAATCGAGTTCACTCCTCATTCCAGTCTAGTATCACTGAATTGGATTAAATTACCATTGTATCCATGTCTATCTTATGAGATATAAATCTTTACCAAATTCATTGGAGGGATATATAGGTCCCACACATCTCATAATGAAATCATTCTTACGTGTTCCACAACATGAACATAAACCAATCATCATAACCCGAAGAATAAAACGTGTTTCATAAACATCATCCCAACATAACTTAATCCACATAAAACAAATAGATATCATTTCATCATATGAAATGTGAAACCATGTAAATCATTGAGACATTATACTTGAAACATAATCATACTAAATAATGTCATCTTAGATGGAAAATAGTTTTGAAAAAACACTTGAAATGAAATCTTGAGGAAAATATTCTTTCTTCTTTAAAATCATTTTCTTATCACAAAATGCCATTCAATTTTAAAAGAAAATTATTTTTTTTGAAAATAATCATGAAATCATGTAGAGTAAGCTTCATGAAAAATTAGGTGTTATGAAACTGTAAAAATCCGTTCATGCCGTATATGATTAAAAAAACGTATTCTTGTACTTTTGCCGGAAAAGTCAAAATTACATTGTATTGTAAACAAAAGAAAGTTTCCTTACATGCCATGTAGTAAAAGTAAAAAATGGGTAAAATTAACTTTAAAACTAAAATGATTCATTTTTAGAAAATAGGGACATGAATGATAAATATAACCCCGATAAATATATAAGAAAAACAATATTGGATAAAAATGAGATTGGAAAAGTTATCCCTTACCTTATGTCTGATATGCTTTGTATGTATCTGATCCTCCTATATAATGAATTAAATAACTTTATTTACTTATTAGAGAATAATATTCTTTGTTATGATATAATATATGGTTCATGATTTACTTTATATTACACGTTCTTTTGTAAATTCCTATGTTAAAGCAGTGTTTTCGGTAAAATCATTTCATTTATCGCAGGTGTTTGGACATGTTGTTATTGATATTATAATTACTTATATCATTATTTACATACTTAAATAATGAAAATAATGATTTAAGTATCATATATATTCAGTATATATATATAATAGATAGATAAATGAAATGAAATACACCGTTCATGGAGATAGTAGGCCGTACAAACGCATGAACGCTGTTTTCCATTCCTTATTGACTTGAATAGAAGTAAGTAGATGACATATATATATATACATAAATACATTAGATTTATCATGTCATATATTTCATTATTAATCATTATATCTACTTTATAATCATTCTTGAATGGTTAAAATGGAGAATGGATCTCATCGCGTTGTGGAAACGGTAATCCTTACGTACGCATGAGCAATGATATCGTTCCCATAATTATTTAATTGAATTGGAGTGGATGATATAATATCTCAGAATTAGTATATTGTTATAATATAAATATATAGTTATTATTTACACCATTATACCCATCCAGGTAATGTGGTGGTGGAAAAACAAATTACAACACGGCACGGAGACTGTATTTTGTATGTACACACGCGCGGTGATTTTGTTTTCCATAGGATGGATAGAAGGTGAAATGGGTTTTTTTCATATTTATAATAACGTATAATTATATTATTGATACTGATGTTATTACTTTATAATGAAACAAACAAACAAATAAGAAGATGTTGATGATGAAATAAACTTGAATGAATCGGTAGACGAGATTATCTCTTCTTCGGTTCACCACTTTTTAGCTATCTTTTAAGGAACTAAAGTTGGTATTTTTAGAATATCAGAACCTCTAGAATGGTTCCAGGGAAGTGTATAGATTAAATGGGCAGGTTTTGGCCAAGCATTAAGTCTCAAAGTGTTGTGAAGAATATAGGGAGGAGGTCCCCTTTTGTAAGGGAGGAGAGGGGCATCATTGGAAACATAAGAGATATTAATTTATAATAAATTCAATACCCAATTAAAAACCTACAAAATGACGTAAATTAGAATATTAGATGAGATATGGTTTCAATCTCATCATCCAATAAAATTTAGACTAGTTGGGAATTTATTTAAAACCTTATCAATTTGATTTATCCTTATTTTAATTATTTAAACTTATTTTTGGTAATAATATTCATAATTATAAATTGTTATAAATAATTAATTATGTGTTGTGAATAATCAATAATATGGTCCTTTATGACATTTTAGACCATATAAATTTTAATTTATAATTTTTAAATATTTATGTAATTTTTAAACAATTTAATAATATTTTATTTTTCTAAAATAACAATAGTGTTAATTTTGACACTAATCATTTATTTGAATTTAAATAAAATCCACAAAGAGGATATAATCCAACCAAAATGTTTAATAGATTCATATCAAGTCATATTCATCTATAAAATTTGTGGAGAACATTAATTAGTTCATATAATGTAAATTTTTATATTTATAAAACCATAAAATTGATTTTCTCTTAATAAAACAATTACTACATCATTTATGTTTAATCATTTAACATACTTATTAGTTAAATAAAAATTAAAACTAAAATCCTATGATCATGATAAATATAATACTTTTAATAATAATATTTTTACTCGAATTTATCATCTTAAAATAACAGCTTTTAAATTGTTAAATTTATTAAATTATGAAGGTGACATCTTTCACATCATTTAATTCAAAATAATATAAATGTCCTAATCAGTTTTATAAGTCTCCAAATAGTCTAAAAATTGACTGTTTGATGATTAGGGTATAGATATACTTGAACAATAAATTTTGGTCAAATTTATGGTCCTTTTGATAGGTATTATAATTTTAATAAAAACTATCTTATTGATTTTTCACTAAAAAAATAATTAATGTATAAGATTTTAAGGTAATAAAACATTTATTAAACATTAAAAATAAATTAAAATGACATAGAAACACATTTTATCTTCTTAAAGAGTATTTATAATCGAATTTATATTCTATCTAACTATATATTAAAAATAATCTAATTATTAAAGTTTGAGTGAGACATTTCACATTCCTTTAAATAAGTTAAATAAAAGGTCTTAATCAAATAAAAGTGGGTTCCATTAGATTCCATTTAGACCCAAGTATGATTTAGGGTAAAATATTATCATAAAACTATATAGGAAAAGTGTTAGGTTAATTTTATAATATTATATTTACCCTTAATTACCTCGATTTACCCTTAACTATGGTAAATAAAATTTACCATAGTTATTATTCATAAGAAATTAAAATAAAATGTTTCTTATTAACATAATTTGGACCTACTGATTCTAAAAATTGAATCCATTTTTCCAAATTAAAATCATAGAAGTTACGGAAATTAATTTAAAATTAATCCCGTTGTTAAGAAAAATAGTTTTAAAAGTTAAAACATTGCAAAGGATTGAAATGATTTTACCGATAAATTCAATGTAAAATCAATGATAATGACATAAATTATATTAAATGGTAATAATATATTCTATTTATACTTTATAATTTAACCATAAAAATTATTACGATGAAAAATGTTGTTTTTAATTAAAATATAGCGTGTTTTAACTATTCATTAAAATATGAAAGTTATCAGAATAATATGAAAAATTCATCCAAACTAAATTTTTATATCCTGATTCCAAAGAAGAATTATATTTTTTCAAATTGAACATATAAAAATTTCAATAACTAGATTTAAAGTTGGTGCTCCATGAAAATGTAGAAAAACTACATATTTTTAAAAAATACTTATTTTACCCGAAACATTTATTTTTTCTCATACGACGTTCTTGAAAATGTGTAAGATGAAAAATAACGTTATAACATTCAGAATGTAGTTAATACTATTCATAATGGCTAGTCTATAATAATATTTTTACAATAGATCGTTGTTTAGTGAATCTAGGTATTGCATACTACACACGCTATCGAGGAAGGTTGCGATTGCGTGTAACACAAGCCACGTCAAGGTTTCATGTAGTGCAAGATCCCTTTGTTGTTGCGTATAACATAATCAAAACTTATTTCATTTATACATTAAACAAAAATTATACTTAATGTTGTGTAGAATAATTTCAACAAAACGAACTTGAAATTGTGTGTAACATGATCCAAGAATAGTGTTGTGTATACTACAAGCTAATACATTGTTGCATATAGCACACACTAAATTAGGTGTAGCATACAACCCAAGACATCAATGAAATAAATAAAATTCTATTAAAATCTTAGGTTGTTACATTCTACCCCCCTTAAAATGAATTTCAACCTCGAAATTCATCGGGGATGTAAATGGTTTACTACATGAATGTTTCTTTCATAAAACCCACATCGTAAAGAAGAATACTAAAAGTTAATTTTAAAAACTGAAGTATGAAACATAACGGTTACCCAAATTAACTCATCACTGGGTTTCCACGTAGGATTACATGGGTGGAAATATGGATATGGAAGAAAAATATAACCATCATGTTCTGATTAAGAGTGGTATAGGACATGGCTATAAAAGAGCCAACAATCACAAAGACATAAATTTGTGATGATATAAGGTACCATCTGAGTCATTAGATATGAGGACACTAGGACATAATTTTTGGTTTTCAAGATCATTTCACAAAAGTTGAAGAAATTTTTTATTAAAATAAATACTTACATGATTTTGGTACAATCTTTCTATTGCTCGTGCCTTGAACAATTTCCACATCATCTCTTAAAGAAATGATGTTTAATTTGTCTTTTGCGAAGTGTTAGCAGATCATGTGATTGAATGATAGTTCATTCCATCTGTCACAAACATATTATTATAAAAAGTTATATACATAAGTCCATATTATGGTGAGATTAATTCTATATAGTTCCAAAAATGGACTTATACTTCAAATATCATACCTCTTAATAAAATAAAACTAGTTTCTACTAACCAGGGACTTCCTGTAGGCTAGTGGTAGGCGATAAAGGCTTGTCACACTTCGGTTGTGGGTTCGATTCCCACATCCTTGTCCGACGCGACGTGTTGTCACCCATCCTACAGGTTATCCTTTTTCTAAAACTACATTATAATAATATCCCATCAATAATATCAAAAAAAGTTCTATCCTTATACAATATTAACTTATGTCTAACATAATGCATTCCAATCTTTAGGATTATCCAAAATAGTTCTGTCTATGCTTATAGTATAATGAAAACAATTACTATAAATTTCATCTATCGATCATGTGAATACCATCATTTATCCTAGATATATTTTGTTGATCGCATTTGAAACATGTGAATAACTTAATTATGTATTCTCTTGAAACATAAACTAGCATAGAACCTTATTGAAAACATTAATGCCATCAAAAGGTATCTCTTTCCACATTAAAAAATCCCAACATTTCTATATACTCAATCCATGATATAAAATTGTCCTTATATCAGTCATGAGCTCATTAATACTATAAAACATCTCATTATATCCTTATCCTTTCCTTATGCACATATCATCTACCTTCTAAAAATATTTGAATGACCTTTCATGGTTACAGGTACCATTCATCATATACTTTAAAAAACTCAAGGAAAGACAACAGTGTAACAATCCTTAGATTTTTATTTATTCCATAGTACCATACATTATTCTTGATAAACATACAATCATTCCACTACCTTTTTAAATCTCTGACTGAGATTCATCATTTCATTCATCTCATATATCATTTTTAGTTTCTTCATCGTCATCAACATAAATACTACCCATATGACCATGTTGATTCTCTTCATGAGATTTTCCCTTAGGGCATTGGTTTGCATAATGCCCATACATTCCACATTTAAAACATTTAACCATTGTTGATGTCTTAGCAATACCATTAACATTGTCCATTGTTTTAACTGAACCATTTCCTTTATAATTATTGGCTTTGTGTCCTTATTTTCTACACCCACAACATCTTCTAGTTCCTTTGAAACATTTTCCTTGATGCCTCTTCCCTCATGATTTACATGAGGTAAATTGAACAATCTTTCCTCTATGATCATCATGAAACTCTATCTTTATTTTATTAGCTGAGTCGGAAAACTTACCAAAGATGAGATTATTGATCATATTATGAGATTTATGATTAAGAAAAATAATGATATTTGGACTTCCAGATCCAATTTCATTTGGTTACTCATGAAGAATATCATTCCATTGTCCATCGTATCCTTTATTATCGTGAATCTTCCTTTTTCCAACCATATTCTAAAACCCAAAAAGAATAGTGTGACATGCAAAAATCATAACCAAGGGAGTGTACCTTTAATATCAAACATCTTAGGTTTAATTTTAATATCGTTTCTGTAATTCTTGGACTATAACCTATACTTATACTTAACCTTAGGGACATCCCTAGACATAGCTAAGAAATACCTCTAGGGATTTCATTACAGTTTTTGCATCATAGTTTCCAAAGGTTAACTAAACCTTTTCTCTGATACCAACTATAGAGACCCCAAACCTAACGTAATTAGACATTAAATTACTTTTTCAGAATATTTAATACATAACAAAAACCAGCACTCAAATATCGTAATAGTTTAGTATCTTTGGAAACTCTGAACATAATCTTCTAATCATGGTGAAAGATCTTCAACATCTTTCATAATGATCTTTCCCTTTTGTTTTCTTACCTAAAACCTTTCTATATATCCCAAGGAAAAGAAAACAAAAAAATGGTGAGCTCAAATGCTGAGTAAGGGTAAACATAGGGAACATAAAACAATCCATAAACATTTGAATGCAAAAACATGAACATAAAATCTAAACATCAAAATCTTGAGCAAAGACATAAATCATGGAAGTACGTAAGGCATATATCATAAAGGAGAAACAATCATGATTAAAGATCATGGGAATAAAACATTTAATTGTGGAAAACCATTAAGTACATGATATGATTTCCATAGTAGCCAATGCATTGCTTCTAAGACCATCATAGTGGACAAAGTCCCTTTCTGAATCGAGTTCACTCCTCTTTCTAGTCCTCTATCACTGAAACGAATTAACTTAAAATTCCATCCATGTCTATCTCATGAGATATAAATAATTAGCCACTTCATTGGACGGAGGTATAGTTCCCACCAATCTCATAATTAAATCATTCTTATGTGTGCCACAACATAAACATAAATCATTTATCATAACACAAAGAATAAAATGGGTTTCATAAACATAATCCCATCATAACTTAATCCATATAAAACAAATGGATATAATTTCTTCATAAGAAAAGTGAAACCACATAAATCATAGATACATAATACTTGAAACATAATAATACTAAATAATGCCATCTTAGATGGAAAATAGTTTTGACAAAACACTTGATATGAATTCTTGAGGAAAATATCCTTTCTTCTTTAATATCATTTTCTTATCAAGAAATTCCATTAAATTTTAAAAGAGAAGGATTTTGGTGAAAATAATCATGAAATATTGTAGAGGAAGCTTAATGAAAATTAGGCATTATGAAACTGTAAAAATCAGTTCATGCTGTATAAGAGAAAAATAACATTCTTCTCGTACTTTTGTCGGAAAAGTCAAAATTACCTAGTATGGTAAAAAAAAGAAAATTTCCTTACATACCATGTAGTAAAATTAAAAAATGGGTAAAAATAAAAATAAACATACATGAAAAAAGTTTAGAAAATAGGGTCATGAATGATAAATATAACCCCGTAAGCAGTTACGAATAAACAATCTCGAATAAAAACGAGATTGGAAAAGTTATCCCTTACCTTTTGTCTGATATGCTTCGTATGTATTCAAACCTCATATAAAATGATTTAAATAATGTCATTTACTTATTATAGAATCATATTAATTTTTATGATATCATATATGGTTCATTTATGACTTTATATAACCCGTTCTTTTATAAATTCCATGTTAAAGAAGCGTTTTCGGTAAAATCGTTTCATTTAACGTACGTGTTTGGACTTGTTGTTCTCGATATTATTATTACTTATATCATGATTTAATTAATTACAGAATGTAAATAATGATTTATATATCATATATATTCAGTATATATATATAATAGAGAGATAAATGAAATGAAATACACCGTTCGTGGAGACAGTAGGTCGTACATACGCATGAACACTGTATTCCATTCCTTATTGACTTGAATGGAAGTAAGCAGATGACATATATATATATATATATATACATACATAAATCAATTTACGTTATCATTCCATATATTTCATTATTATTTATTTTATATACTTTATAATCATTCTTGAATGGCTTACATAGAGAATGAATCACATTGCGTCGTGGAGACGGTAATCCATACGTATGCACGAGCGATGATATCATTCCCATAATTATCGAATTGAATTGGAGTGGATGATATAATATCTCAGTATAAATATCATGTTATATAATATATATATATATATATAGTTATTCATTACACCATTATTCCCATCCATGTAATGTGGTGGTGTAAAATATAAATTACACCATGACGTGGAGACTGTATTTCGTACGTACGCACGCTCGGTGATTTCATTTTCTATAGGTTGGATAGAAGGTGAAATGAGGTTGTTTCATATTTATAATAACATATCAGTATATTATTGATATTGATTTAATTAATTTGTAATGAAACAAATAAAGAAGGAGTAGATGAAGAAGAATGAAACTTGAAAGAATCGACAGAAGAGATTACCTCTTCTTCGACGCACCTCTTTTAATATTTCTCATAAGGAACTAGAGATGGTCTTTTGAGAATACCAGAACCTCCAAAATGTTTCTAGGGATGTGTATATGTGAAATTATAATGGGTTGCTGATCTTGATGGCCCATTTTGTTGTGAAGAGGAGAGGGAGGAGGTGCTCTTTTATAAGGGAGGAGAGTGGAACCATTGGAAACATAAGAAATATTAATTTATAATAAATTCAAAACGCACATAAAAACCTCAAAAAATGACTTATATCTGAATATGAGATGATATAGGGTTGTGATCTCATTTTACAATAAAATTTAGACAATTTGGGAATTTATTTTAAAACTTATCAATTTGATTTATCCTTATTTAATTTATTTAATCTTATTTTTGGTAATAATATTCTAAATTTAAAATTGTTATAAATAATTACTTATGTGTGGTTAATTATCCATAATTTTTTACTTTATTAAATTTTAGACCATATAAATTTTAATTTATAATATTTAAATATTAATGTGATTTTTAAACAATTTAATTATATGTTAATTTTATAAAATAACAATAGTGTTAATTTGGACACTATTCATTTATATGAAATTAAATAAAATCAACACAGAGGATATATTCGAAAACAAATGTTTAATAGATTCCTAACATGTCATATTCATCGATAAATTTTTTGGAGAACATTAATTAGTTTATATAATGTTTATTTTAATATTTATAAAACCATTTAATTGATATTTCCCTTAATAAAACAAATAGTACATCATTTTTGTATATTCATTTAATATACTTATTATTTTCCTAAAAATTAAAAATAAAATCCTATGATTAAGATAAATATAATACTTTTAATAATAATATTTGTACTCGAATTTATCATCTTAAAATCACATCATTTAAATTGTTATATTTATTAAATTGTGAAGGCAACATCTTTGACATCATTTAAAATAAAATAATACAAATGTCATAATCGGTTATATAAGGCTCCAAATGGTCCAAAAATAGATATAGTAGACCAATAATGTTTGGTCAAGTTTATGGTTCTTTTGATAGGTATTATTATTTTAATAAAATCTATCTTATTGGTTTTTTCACTAAATAAATAATCAATGTATAAGATTTTAAATTAAAAGAGGTCATTGATTTTCTTTAATAATAAAAATGAGGCTTCAACCTCAACCTTAATAAAATGTATATTATTTTAAAGAAATAAAATATTTATTAAAATTTAAAAATAAATTACCATGATAAAGAAATAAAGTTTAGCTTTCAAATGATTAATTATCATCTAATTTATATATTGTATAACTATATATTAAAAAAAATCTAATAAATAAAGATCGAGTGAGACATTTCACTTTCCTTTAAATAAGCTAAATAAAAGGTCTTAATCAGATACAAGTGGGTTCCATTAGATTCCATTTCAACCCAAGTATGATTTACGATAAAATATAATCATCCATTTATATTAGGAAAAGTGTTAGGGTAATTTTATAATATTATATTTACCCTTAATTACCTCGATTAACCCTTAACTATGGTAAATAAAAATTAACGTAGTTGCTATTCATAATGTATAAAAATAAAAAGTAGCTTATTAACATAATTTAGACTTACTACTTCCAAAAATGGAATAAATTTTTAAAAATTAAAATCATAGAAGTTGCAGAAATTAATTTAAAATTAATCTCGTTGATAAGAAAACAAGTTTTAAAAGTTAAAATATTGCAAAAGATTGAAATGATTTTACCTATGAATTGAATGTAAAATCAATGATAATGACATAAATTATATTAAATTGAAAAATATATTCTATTTATACTTTATAATTTAACTATATAAATTATTACGATGAAAAAGTTGTTTTTAATTAAAATATAGTGTGTTTTTACTATTCATTAAAATATAAATGTTATCAGAATAATATAAAAAAATTTATCCAAAGTAAATTTTTACATCCTGATTCCAAAAAAGAATTTTATTTTGTAAAATTGAACTTATAAACCTTCAAAAAACTATATTTAATGTGGGTGTGCCATCAAAAGGCGATAAAACTGCATTTTTTTAAAAATACTTATTTTAGCCAAAAAAATTATTTTGTTCTCATACGATATTCTAGAAAATTTTTTAGATGAATAATAACATTTTAACATTCAAAATTTAGTTAATAATATTCATAAGGGCTAGTCTATAATAATATTATAACAATATATTGTTGTTTAGTGAAACACAGTGTTGCATACTATACACGCTATCGAGGAAGGTTGTGATTGCGTGTAACGCAAGCCAAGTCAAGGTTGCGCGTAGTTCAAGATCCCATTGTTGTTTCGTATAACATAATACAAACTTATTTCATTTATACATTAAACAAAATAAATAAATAATGTTGCATATAATAATTTATACAAAACGAAGTTGAAATTGTGTGTAACACGAGCCAAGAATAGTGTTGCGTATAATGCAAGCTAATATGGTGTTGCGTATAGCACAAGCTAAATTTGGTGTAGCGTATAACATAAGACATCATTGAAATTAAAAAGATCAATTCTCATAAAATCATGGGTTGTTACAGAATAACTGTAAAATTTATTTGTATGAATAATATTAACTAATTAATGAATTATATATACATATATATATATATATACTACTAAATATTATTTTTATTAATTATTAATAAATAAATAAATAATATTTATTAAAATAATCCAATTCTTTTAAAATGAGTTTTTTAAAAATGATATTTATTTATTTTTCCACGAAAATATTATTATTATTAATTGGAACTTATAGAAAGGTTATTGTATAAAATAAAAATAAAGTTTGGAATATCATATCGAAATTTTCTATGGGTTATATTTTTGGATTTTTCAGAAAAAATTTATTTTTTGATGAATAGTTAAAATAGCGATTATTGTAAAAAAAGAATTTATTATAAATATATTATTTTTTTTTAAAAATGCCATTATGTTATTAATATATGTTAATGTACATATTTATTATTATATTAAATATGTATCATATAATTACTTTTGAATGTACCTTATAATTGATTTTATTATGTGTTGGTTTGGTCTTAAAAAACTATTTTTTAAATGGAATTAATGTTTATCATGTTTCGCCATTTTAAACATTTATAGTAAAACCTAATAATTAATGTTTTAAATGAGGTTAATACATTATATATTGGTAAATATTAATTTATATTCATAAAATATTTATTATTAATCATAGAGTTAATATAAAATAATCTTTATCTAAGAAAAGACACATCTTGTAACCACCCATTTTCATCTAGTCTGGTGGATTAATTTTATATAATATTTTCAAAAAACATGAACTTAATTTGTTAAATTAAATTCCATTTTGAAATTAAAATGATTTTTATTATCTAGTTTGTTCATTGTAATTTTATTATATAACAAATTGTGAAAGTAGTAAATAATAATTACCGTTGTTAAGGAAAAATATGATTTATTGGGGGTTAAAAAAACAATAAACTGTAAAATGACCATTTTTTTAAAATATACATTATTTTAAGATATTAGACCTTTAAATATCAAATTCTTGTTAATGTTCCATATTGGAGCCTTTTGGTATGATGAAAAACATGGGTACACCATTATCTTTTCAAATATTACAAGTGTTCCACTCATCTCACTTAGAAAAGGCCACCACCTCCCAGTCCTGTTGACACCATTAAAGAAATATTAATGGAAATAAATAATTAAATATCTTACTCTGAAGTGCACTGTGTTGCATTTGTTGTCAATGAGGCATGAGGTTGTCTTGGAATGAATGGAAGTCAAGGAATGTCAAGATGTGAATGACAAAGGTTGTGATGGTGTTGGTGATGAAGATAGAATGGCCATTGTACTAAGATGCATGTCACTTAGGAGATTCACTAAGTGGCATAGGAGATGTGGTTGAAACATTCTCTAGTTACATCTGACGATTGTTGAGCTGCTCTTAAAGTTCAAAGAACTTGTATCCTGATGATACAAAGTCACAACAATAATTGAAGACCAAGAATTGTATTGACAATGCATGATGAGTTGAAGTGATCCATCCGCAATCACTAAGTGGATGAATTGGTGCTAATGAATTCCATGTACTAATTCTTAGTGCATGATGAATTGAATATGATCCAGCTTGATCTCTGATTTGATCATTGAAGAATATTGAAGATTTAATTGATTCAGGAGCTCGGTTAAAGAAGGAACCTTCCTAAGTAATGAATAAATGTTGATGAAGAACCTTCAAGAATTTCCCTCCTAAGTGATGAATATATGTTGAGGAGATTGGAAGAGTTCTTATGAAGAAGAAATGAAGAAATGGGAGGAAGAAAGAAGGGTTGTGGAATTTGGCATTTTACACTTAAGAGTACTTTGGATACTTAGTGTATATTCAAGCAAAAAATAAGCCACCAAGGGCCATCCTTAAGGGTTCAACCCAAGGCACATGTGGGACTAGGTCACCACGCCCAAGGGGATCCCATGGGGCCAGCCCAAGAGGCCGCGGCTGTGTGTAAGCCGGGCCACGCAGGGGATCAGGTCCTGCGCAGCGTGGGCGCCAGAGCGCGCGCCCGAAGGAGCATAGTGGGCGCCAGTAGCGCGCCCGCAGGAAGCAGAGTGGGCGCAGAGCGCACCCGCAGGGAGAACACGGTGCGGGGCGGCACCGTGGAGGGGGAAGTGCAACTGAGCGTTGGGGGGCAGCAGATGTTTGATAATCCACGGCAAAACCGCGCCCCGTTTCGATGTGGGACGCGGAAAAAATTCCAGGAGCGAATCCTGGCCGTCCGAGTGATCGCGCGGCAGATCTCGGCCGCCCGATGCATCGCGCCATTCCCGTTCAAATCCAGGCCGTCCATAGAGCGAATCCAACGGTGCTAAGCTTATCTTCTTCCCTGAGCTCGGCTGAGGCCTCCCCGCGCATTCCCGCAGCCACCATCGAACCAGGCACCTCCCGACGACAAAATTTGAGCTCCCGGCCACCTCCGATCAAGCTAAAGCCACCATTGTGATCGTCTGGCCATAACGAACACATCCATGCGTAGAAATGGGAATGCATGCCAGTAATGAAGATATTCGTGTTCGGCCGAGGCAAGAGAATCTGCCGAGGATATGAATGGTTTATGATTTGCATGGGAAGTTCTTAAAGAAGGTCGTGCATGCGTTCTATGTCGCATGCACGTGAAGAAAGGGCAAATAAAAGAACCCGCGTTTGAACAGAGAGGAAATCAAGATTTGGAAGATTTTGAAGATCCGAAATCTTCGGGAGATCAAATATTTCTCACGCGGATGCACCGCCTCACCACTGCCTATAAAAAGAGAGGCTGAGCTCTCGTTTTGGATTGCTGAAGTTCTGTTGAAAACCCAAAGTCCCGCGTGTGCTCTGCCTCGCGAAGTTGAAGCCCCCGCGCAATTATATTTGCACGGCTGAGTTCCTTGCGCGCAACACCTTTGCGCGACAAGAAGAAGGGGACCATACACGCTAATCTTTGTGCAGCATGAAGTACCCAGGGCCGCAGCACTTTGCGTGCCCGTGGTTGAAGCCCGAGGGCTTGCGCGCCCCGCGGCTTGGTACCTTGCACGACTGCGGCTAAAGAGCCTTGCACGACTGCCTTGCGCGCCTTGCTCCCTTGAGCTTGCGCGGCTTGCACCCTGTGCGGTGTAGAAGAGGAAACACCCACGGGCAGTGTTGTGTGCTAAAAGGAGAAAACACCGTGGCCGTGGACAGCGTGTGTGCATAGTGAACAAGAAGATTGGCCGTAGCCATTTATGTGCAAGAAGAAGTGAAGGCCAAGCTATTGTGTGTGCAAATTGTTTGTGCATACTTGAACTAAACAAGAAGAGCCCGAAGCCCAAGTGTGTGCCAAGTGGAGAAGAGGACCCGAGGCTTTCAAACCTTATGTGTTCACATTTTGAAGAACAAGAACACCCTATGGCCATTTAAGTGTGTGCCAAGTGCTAAGAAGACCACACATTGTGTGTGAAGTGAAAAAGGCCGAGAGGAAGTGTGTGCAAGTGGAATAGGCCGTAGCCAAGTGTGTGTAAGTGAATAAGGCCAAAGACCAAACCTAGTTGTGTGAAAATTGGAGAACCTTGTGTTTGCAAAGTAATTGAGAAAATATGTGTGAAAACAAAACAAGAAGTGGGCCGAACCTAGGTGTGTGCACTAAGAAGTATGTATACACTTAGAAGAAGAAAAGGGAGGACATCCACACAAAGAAGAACACACATTTATGTGTGTAGACAAATTGCATAAAGTGTGTGAAGTTTGAGAAGTAGGTGTGTGCTGAAAAGAATTACACCCTCTAAGGGTTTACTGCACCAAGAAAAGAAAAAGGGAAGTGCATGCATGCATGCATGCACATGCGCACGTAATCAAAGTTCAAATCAGTGAGTGTGCATTTGAGTTGACCAAGACCAGAGGATCTTGAAGAATTTGAGAAGCCATGTAATCAGTGCATGAGGATGCAGAGATGCCATGCACTCAGTACATGAAGTTGATGTGATGTGAGACTGGACCAGACTGAAGTTAAAGATATCAGTTGTCTGAGTATTCAGTAGTTGAAGAGAGAAGCCAGGTCATCCTTAGAAGAAGGTGATAAAGCCTGAGCAAGACGAGAAGACCTGATCATCACAAGTGATCAGAGGTACAGAGCAAGGCCAGCAGTCTTTATCCCCGACTGCTAAAGTTACTTGAAGAAGTTAAAGTGAAGAAGAGCTACTCGTGCGACTCGAGGAGCCAAGAGAAGACCCTGTGGGACTCAGGGAGAAGAAGTCTTCAGTGGGATTCTGGAGTAGGCCAGTGGGACTCTGGTAACATTGTGTGACGCAGTATAAAGACCCTCTTGTGGGACTCAGGAGAGATACGGTGGGAACCTGTATCGACCATTGTAATACTAACAGATTATAATGGGAGAATCCATGCTGGGAGAGCATGGCAAGGATGTAGGCCTTTGGTGCCGAACCTTGTAAATCCTTGTGTCCTGTGCCTTTTCATTACTGCATTATTCGGGAAAGGTTGAAAGACATAAGAAGAGTGGATCGAGGCCTTAACAAGCCATAGAGGTTTAATTTATTAAGAATCAATTCGTAAAAAGTTTTAAGGGATCACTGATTCACCACCTCCCCCTCTCAGTGATTCACACTGATCTGGGAACTTCAATTGGTATCAGAGGGAAGGATACCTCTAAAAGATCCAAGGGAGTCTTTATGAAGTGCAGATTTGAGGAAACGAGTGACCAGCCTCAAATGGAGTTATCTGCCAAGACTCAGAAAAATAGAAAGAAGAAACAGGCCAAGAAGATGAAAAAAGCCTGTCCTAGCTGTGATGAAGTTGGAATAATGAATGATCTTCAAAATGCAATCGAATATCTTCAGAAGACAGTCCCCAAGGAAGTGGCAATGTGTATAGCTACAGGCATCCTTGATCTTCAAGAAGAAAAATCACAGTTAGAAGAAGAAGCCAATGCAATGGAAGATCAATTGGCAAAAAGGGTTGGCATAACCAACACTCTCAGAAAGTTGGTGAAGGCTAAAGATGAAACAGTTTCTCTTTGCAATGATAGATATGAAGATACTTGTGAAGAATTGCAAAGGAGCCTTTCTGAGAAAGAATTATTTAAGACTGTGGTAAAAGAAGTTTTCCATGCACTGGAAAAATTGCATAGAGTTTCAATGAATGTCAGAGATGCTCAACTTGAAGACAAAGTAAACAGGGTGAAGGAGCTGGACAATTCATTGCTAGAAATAAAAAAGGTGCATGAAGACCAGATAAACCAGCTGGAATAGAAATGGGAAGGAAGGCTAAGAACTATTGAGGATGAGAAGAACTCCCTCAATATGAAATGCTTAGAACTAGAGGTGAGATTGAAAAATCTGCAATCACCCAAAGCTGAATCCTCCCAGTCAGCTGAAAGGAGAAATGTTGCTACTCAAGTATGCTTTGAGAAGGATGATTCTAAAAGAAAGACATCCTCACATGAAAGAGCAACATCTTCTAAAAAGAAGGTACCATCTATACCATCTTGTACTGATGATTCTAATTGTGTTTCCACAAAAGGTGCAGGATGGAAGAATAATTCCAAACAAATATGGATGAAGACAGTAAAGAAGCAGAGCTCTCCTGAAACAGCACAACAGGTCATGAAAAGTACCCTACAATCAGAAGGACTGAAGAGGTCAAGATTCGTGGGACAATGCTGGTGTTGTAACAAGTATGGGCATTGTGCAAAGGATTGTTGGTACAATCCACTGAATGCCAAAGCACAGAGGAAGCCCATGCCAAGGGGGAGCAAGCCAGAAGGAAGGAAGAAACATCCACAGGTCCAGAGACATCTATTTACTGCAAATAGATTTGGATTACTTGACAACATCTGGGATGGTTTCAAAAGTGGTCAAAGAGTTGATACATATCAATCTCCGAATGTATCCGAAGCTTGAATGAAGAGAAGATCACTGAACCTGGCTAAGAGAGATTCCTTGGGAAGCAAGCAGAAGAAAGTGGAAGATGCTCCCAAGAAGAGTTTGAAGAATGAAGAGAAGTCCTTGGAATTGAAATCCAAGAAGGGTGATGCATCCAGAAGGACCACCAAGAAAACATGCTTCTACTGTGGAAAGAAAGGACACATCATGGACCTTTGTAAAGAAGCCATGAAACTAAATAGAAGCAGACTGAACTCCAAAATACAATCAATCCATAAGCAGAAGGGATTGATTGAAAATAAGTTTCCTAAGAGAGGTAGCTTAGCAGCATCCAAAGAACCATGTGGAACTTCCAAAACTGAGGCCACTCATCCAAATGATTTACTAGTCATATGGCCAAATCAGTTGCAACTTTCCAAAGATCTGCAAAAAACTGAAGATAAAGTTCTGGCAATTTCTAAGGAAAAAGGGAAGAAGAAGATTTCACATGAAGATGTGTTGAGATCCACACTAGCACAAACATCAAAGAGGATCAGATGTACAAGTGTGAAGATTGGTTAAAATGGGACATCTCGGTTGAGAGAATCTTCTCAACCTTGTTGTTCACATTGATGAACCAAGGAGGTTCAATCTTATTCCCTTATACTATTGGTATTTACATGTGCTGACATTGCAGGGAATTGAAGATTATGATCATTCTCAACTGGAAGATGGTTTGGACAGAATGGAGTGCACCCCTTGAGGGGGAGCCAATCTGGAGATGATGATGTTATGAAATTAATATCATCTTGAGAAAGTAGATGAAATGGGGAGCTTTATCTTTTCACCTGAACTTTCTAATGAGTTTTGTGAAGTTGTGCAGGATTTAGAAAATTCATTGTTATATCTGAAAAATTTCAAACCCCTAAGCATGATCTCACATGTGTAGAGAATTATGGACAACTTTGAATTCCTTGGTCATATCACTCTTGTTTTCTACACCGGGTTTTCCCAAGTAGACTTAGAGCTGATTCACTAAAGGTTCCTTGCTAAAGAAGAACATGTGACATCATCCCTATCCTAGTGTTTTTCAAGAAGATGCTATTCGAAGGGAGGAAGAGATATTGTGGAAGAGAACCACACCACACCTTTGCATTTGATTGCCAATAAGGGGGAGAAAATATTGGCACACATATTGACCCATTCATATGTGCTGAAGAAGTGTATTGACAACAAATACAAAGGGGGAGATTGAAGTGCACTGTGTTGCATTTGTTGTCAATGAGGCATGAGGTTGCCTTGGAATGAATGGAAGTCAAGGAATGTCAAGATGTGAATGACAAAGGTTGTGATGGTGTTGGTGATGAAGAGAGAATGGCCATAGTACTAAGATGCATGTCACTTAGGAGATTCACTAAGTGGCATAGGAGATGTGGTTGAAACAATCTCTAGTTACATCTGACGATTGTTGAGATACTCTTAAAGTTCAAAGAACTTGTATCCTGATGATACAAAGTCACAACAATAATTGAAGACCATGCATTGTATTGATAATGCATGAGGAGTTGAAGTGATCCATCCTCAATCACTAAGTGGATGAATTGGTGCTAATGAAGTCCATGTACTAATTCATAGTGCATGATGAATTGAAGATGATCCAGCTTGATCTCTGATTGGATCATTGAAGAATATTGAAGATTTAATTGATTCAGGAGCTCGGTTGAAGAAGGAACCTTCCTATGTATTGAATAAATGTTGATGAAGAACCTTCAAGAATTTCCCTCCTAAGTGATGAATATATGTTGAGGAGATTAGATGAGTTCTTATGAAGAAGAAATGAAGAAATGGGAGGAAGAAAGAAGGGTTGTGGCATTTGGCATTTTACACTTAAGAGTACTTTGGATACTTAGTGTATATTCAAGCAAAAAATAAGCCACCAAGGGCCAGCCTTAAGGGTTCAACCCAAGGCACATGTGGGACTAGGTCACCACGCCCAAGGGGATCCCATGGGGCCAGCCCGAGATGCTGCGGCCGTGTGTAAGCCGGGCCACGCAGGGGATCAGGTCCTGCGCAGCGTGGGCGCCAGAGCGCGCGCCCGAAGGAGCATAGTGGGCGCCAGTAGCGCGCCCGCAGGGAGCAGAGTGGGCGCAGAGCGCGCCCGTAGGGAGAACACGGTGCGGGGCGGCACCGTGGAGGGGGAAGTGCAACTGAGCGTTGGGGGGCAGCAGATGTTTGATAAGCCGCGGAAAAACCGCTCCCCGTTTCGATGTGGGACGCGGAAAAAATTCCAGGAGCGAATCCTGGCCGTCTGAGTGATCGCGCGGCAGATCTCGGCCGCCCGATGCATCGCGCCATTCCCGTTCAAATCCAGGCCGTCCAAAGAGCGGATCCAACGGTGCTGAGCTTATCTTCTTCCCCGAGCTCGGCTGAGGCCTCCCCGCGCATTCCCGCAGCCACCTTCGAACCAGGCACCTCCCGACGACAGAATTTGAGCTCCCGGCCACCTCCGATCAAGATAAAGCCACCATTGTGATAGTCTGGCCATAACGAACACATCCATGCGTAGAAATGGGCATGCATGCCAGTAATGAAGATATTCGTGTTCGGCCGAGGCAAGAGAATCTGCCGAGGCTATGAATGGTTTATGATTTTCATGGGCAGTGCTTAAAGAAGGTCGTGCATGCGTTCTAAGTCGCATGCACGTGAAGAAAGGGCAAATAAAATAACCCGCGTTTGAACAGAGAGGAAATCAAGATTTGGAAGATTTTGAAGATCCGAAATCTCCGGGAGATCAAATATTTCTCACGCGGATGCACCGCCTCACCACTGCCTATAAAAAGAGAGGCTGAGCTCTCGTTTTGGCATGCTGAAGTTCTGTTGAAAACCCGAAGTCCCGCGTGTGCTCTGCCTCGCGAAGTTGAAGCCCCCGCGCAATTATATTTGCGTGGCTGAGTTCCTTGCGCGCAACACCTTTGCGCGACAAGAAGAAGGGGACCCTGCGCGCTAATCTTTGCGCAGCAGGAAGTACCCAGGGCCGCAGCACTTTGCGTTCCCGTGGTTGAAGCCCGAGGGCTTGCGCGTCCCGCGGCTTGGTACCTTGCACGACTGCGGCTAAAGATCCTTGCACGGCTGCCTTGCGCGCCTTGCTCCCTTGAGCTTGCGCGGCTTGCACCCTGTGCGGTGTAGAAGAGGAAACACCCACGGGCAGTGTTGTGTGCTAAAAAGAGAAAACACCCTCGCCGTGGACAGCGTGTGTGCATAGTGAACAAGAAGATTGGCCGTAGCCATTTATGTGCAAGAAGAAGTGAAGGCCAAGCTATTGTTTGTGCATACTTGAACTAAACAAGAAGAGGCCGAAGCCCAAGTGTGTTCCATGTGGAGAAGAGGACCCGAGGCTTTCAAACCTTGTGTGTGTACATTTTGAAGAACAAGAACACCCTATGGCCAATTAAGTGTGTGCCAAGTGCTAAGAAGACCACACATTGTGTGTGAAGTGAAAAAGGCCGAGAGGAAGTGTGTGCAAGTGGAATAGGCCGTAGCCAAGTGTGTGTAAGTGAATAAGGCCAAAGACCACATCTAGTTGTGTGAAAAGTGGAGAACCTTGTGTTTGCAAAGTAATTGAGAAAATATGTGTGCAAACAAAACAAGAAGTGGGCCGAACCTAGGTGTGTGCACTAGGAAGTATGTATAAACATAGAAGAAGAAAAGGGAGGACATCCACACAAAGAAGAACACACATTTATGTGTGTAGACAAATTGCATAAAGTGTGTGAAGTTTGAGAAGTAGGTGTGTGCTGAAAAGAATTACACCCTCTAAGGGTTTACTGCACCAAGAAGAGAAAAAGGGAAGTGCATGCATGCATGCATGAACATGCGCACGTAATCAAAGTTCAAATCAGTGAGTGTGCATTTGAGTTGACCAAGACCAGAGGATCTTGAAGAATTTGAGAAGCCATGCAATCAGTGCATGAGGATGCAGAGTTTCCATGCACTCAGTGCATGAAGTTGACGTGATGTGAGACTGGACCAGACTGAAGTTAAAGATATGAGTTGTCTGAGTATTCAGTAGTTAAAGAGAGAAGCCAGGTCATCCTTAGAAGAAGGTGATAAAGCCTTAGCAAGACGAGAAGACCTGATCATCACAAGTGATCAGAGGTATAGAGCAAGGCCAGCAGTCTTCATCCCAGACTGCTGATGTTACTGGAAGAAGTTAAAGTGAAGAAGAGCTACTCGTGCGACTCGAGGAGCCAAGAGAAGACCCTGTGGGACTCAGGGAGAAGAAGTCTTCAGTGGGATTCTGGAGCAGGCCAGTGGGACTCTGGTAACACTGTGTGACGCAGTATAAAGACCCTCCTGTGGGACTCAGGAGAGATACGGTGGGAAGCTGTATCGACCATTGTAATACTAACAGATTATAATGGGAGAATCCATGCTGGGAGAGCATGGCAAGGATGTAGGCCTTTGGTGCCGAACCTTGTAAATCCTTTTGTCCTGTGCCTTTTCATTACTGCATTATTCGGGAAAGGTTGAGAGACATAAGAAGAGTGGATCGAGGCCTTAACAAGCCATAGAGGTTTAATTGATTAAGAATCAATTAGTAAAAAGTTTTAAGGGATCACTGATTCACCCCCTCCCCCTCTCAGTGATTCACACTGATCTAGGCACTTCATACTCAATTGCATCCCCAGTTACTAGATCCTTTATATATAACATAAAGAAATAATAAGATGGCTTCATGTGTTTAACTAAAGAGGTTGTTTGAAGAAGAGATTTCAGGTTTAACCGTGTGTTTTTATATTATTTATACACACTCCTACATAAGGTATTAATAAAATATTAAAATATAATAAAAAATTTATGTAGAATATAGATATATTTTTTATTTTAATTCCAAAACATAAATCAATTTAATCTATTATAAAATTCAATATGAAGTCGTCATTTGTGTTTATGACAGACTACCACTTAGCAAACTGATGTCATCATTTTCCATCATCAAATATAATGAATTTGTATAATGAAGGAGTTAATATATATATATATATATATATATTATATTTTTAACATATTTATTATTAGTTATTAATGATTTAAATTATTACTTCTTACTGTACATTCTGTGGGGGAAATTATAATGTCACTCATGTATACATCAGGATGTCACCTCATAAAGAAATGTAACTTGATTGTTAGTAAAGCCTTAAATGGAAGGTAATAAGGAAAAATATAATGAATAATTAGGATATAAATGAGATTACTATGATATCAATGAAATAGTTATCATTATTAACAGAAAAAATATTATTTTATTTTGTACAATGTTGAATGATCAAATCTAGCATGCACAACTATAGTCTGCTTCTTACAAGAATAGATGTGATTCTTTATTCAAAAACACATTACATTGAATATATGTATGTTTATTTTAAAAAATAATAGTTTATTTTTGAAATTATTATCATTATTTAATGATATAAAAAATACTTACCATATTTCCATGATTATCGTTGATAAATGGGAATATTACATATTCGTACGTATAACCTACCGTTTCTATGACTATAATGTAGTTAATATTTCATAACTTTTATTCATGAATGTATTTAAAATTATAAATGATATTTAATTATGATGATTATTAAATGAATATTATTCTAGAGATTTGATATAAGGATATCCTTGACCACTATCAAAACACCAAAACCATTTTAAAAAAAATTATACATATGTCCTCAAATGATATGATAGATAGTTAAATATATAAGTATTAAAATATGTCAGTAAAAAAATAAAAATAATTGATTAAAGTATAATATATTAAACCAATAATACGATCATCTGGATTCAATTAATAAACTTATATCTATTATATAATAGGTTGGAACATTTATAAAAAAAGGTATACCATTGTTAAGAGTTCCTAATCCCACTTTTATTTTTTTGGGATACTTATGAAACAGTCAATATTATTTTTATTTTTTGGAGTATAATTCTAATGAATTCATTTAATTATTTTTTATTTAAAATTATTTTTTATTTACAAATCCATATGTGGATCTCTCTATTTTAGGGATTTGATCTAGAAATTACAAAGTCATATGTGATTTCATCTCGATTTCCATTAATTGAGGAATATTTTATTGATATGAACATAATTTAATTTATACAGTGTATATAATTATTCTTTTATATTGAATAACATAAATATTATATATATATTTATATTTTATTTTTCAATTTTAATTATTTAATGCAATGTTATTTTAATTGAATGTTACTAGATGTCAAAGAATACTAGAACTCCGTTTTTTCATGGGGTTATATTACTAATTAATTATATCATTAAATTAATTATTTTCATTATATTTAAAATATTAATCATTATTATTATTTCATGGGTCATATAATTAAAGGGTGATAATAGTGGGATATGCTTTATGTTACAATCATATCACTTTTGGGATTGTTTGTGTTGAAGGATATTTTGGATGAAATATTTTGATATTTTTTCATGAAATATATCTCTATTATTAACCTCTATTTATGAATGTTTATCTCATGTTCAATTTCAATTTTCACTCCTATGGATTATAGACACTTCATTAAATTCATTTTAAGTAATACTAATCATTGGTTTTCTTTTTAATTAGGTATCATTATCTTATATATCCATATCTTATAAAATTTATTAAAAAATGTTCATATATGAAAATATATAATTTCAAACCACCATATTATATAAACATCTACCTTCTTTAAGAATATTTTAGAAGTAAATTTCCAAAAAATTTCAAATCATTCAATTTTGACTCTGTTTTTCAATTTTTTAAAAGAATTTTATTTTTATAATGTATAAGATGAATTGGTTTCCCTTCTATCAAGAAAATTGTTTTCATTTCTGTATACATTGCATTATTCCATGTTTTTTAAAAAATTAAATAATTTTTGAAATATTTAGTGAATCTATAGTTTAAAATTTTTAAATTAAAAAGGAAATGTTTATTTTGATCTATTTTTATTAATTATATTTTAATGGTATATAAATTCTTCAACATCAAAAAATAGTTTTTATTCATACATTTTGAAGGGTATAATTATTTATTATATTATTCAAATTATATATTGGGATTGATTAAAATTTAAAGAAATAGATTTTTATGGAAGACATTTTGTTTCCTTGGCACAATCATCTTTTATTTATATTATTATTGATCCTGTAAATTTTCAACGGGTTAATCCTTTTTAAAAGAGATTTTAATGGAAACCATTTCTTTGACAAGAGATTACCATGATTCGAACATATTATTATGGAAGTAGTTTCCTTTACATAGGCTAATAATTATTCAATGTTTTTACTATGTAACCCATTTATTTTTAACAAGTCAATTGTGTTACAGGAATATTGTTAGGGAACCCATTTCTGTTCCTTGAGTAAATCATGTTTGTAAAAAATTAAATGTTTTTTTCCACAAGGTTACGATGAAATAGATTCACCAGTAATGCTATAACAAATTCAATTATTGGCAACTATTTATAATCAATGGTGGTACCATTTTAAACCAAATATGGGTTGTTCCTTAATAAACTAAGTAATGGTGGTTGTATGATATTACAAAAATGATTTTGGTACACCGTAGATGTATGCCAATCGTAGTTATTTTATCCATTTGAATGAGTGATGTGAAGTTAATTTCACATGACACTAAAACATAATTGTTATTCTTTTTATGGGTCATTAAAGATTCCACTAGTTCTGATTGAAATCACATGGCTCGTGATGATTGATTCTTATAAATCATTCATTATTACAGTACAATTACACGTTTCATTTTTTTGGATCCTAGTATTTATGTGTGTGAATATCCTTATCTTCTACTAATGAAATTAGATTATATAATTGTTCCCTTGTTATATTCATATACTCACTAAGGACATTCAATTTACAAATATTATGTTCACCCTTATAGAGACATTGAGATATACCTTCTTATGTTTCTTTTTACCCAGGTTATCCACAACAGTTTGGAAATAGCAATAAATAGTAGGGTATCAAATGTATGATGATGGGGACATAATAATATATTATAAATATTTCTTAAGTGGTAGAAAATTTCATTTAATGGTATTCATATTTTTTATGTATGTGTTTTTTTACTAATTCAATAAAACTCTATACCTAATATTTTCTTTAGAATATAACTGATTGAATATTTCATTTAGAAGTTTCATGTTTAGGCTGGTGGAAACTGAGTCACCTTTATCATTATAAAATATAGAATTGTGATGTTTATTATTTTAGCATCATATCTGATAGTTTCAGTTTAGGGTTGTTAGAAATTCCATCCACCATAGAGCTAGAAGTTTTAAAAAATAATAATGTGAAAATGGTAAAATGTTTTATTGTTCAAAAAAGAAGAAATATTATTTCCAATTATTTTATAGTAATGTATAATATAATAAACACTTCATGTTTTGGTATAATCTATTCAATTCTATTACATGTAGGGGTTTTCATTAATAGAAATATTGATATAATGAATGATATTCATAATAAATGGATAATATAGAAATTTAATATTTTTTAGAATTTTTTCACTTAGAAATAAGTATATGATTCATAGATAAAAATGATATATAGAATATTATTGTCTTAATATTCTCTATCAGTAGTTAGAGGAATAATATATCAAATTATATTAGAGATAAAAATGATAAAAATAGATTACCCTAGTGGTTTATGTTCGCTACATGGTATCCATGTGAGAAAATCAATTAAGATTTGACATCGGTCCTCATCACACCAGTAATGTGAAAAATAAATTATCAACTATTTATAAAATACATTTTTAGGGATGTTATATTTTGGAATGATATATTATTTTTAATCAATATTGTATTTATTTAATAAAATAATGAAAAATATAAAATCTATGAATATTATTTTCATCCATAAATTGAAACATAACTTATTTGATAATGTATAAATATTATTATTTTCATAATATTGATATAATTTTATAATTTTCTTGTCTATGAAAAATATAAAGATATAAATCCATAATTTAAATTAAATATATAATTAATGATAACTTATTCTATGGAATATTTTTTGAAAATTCCTCCATTATATTTATGGATGATAAATAAACCATCCGAAAGGAATAATAAATATCGGTTGGACCACTGAGAGGGAAGGAAAATTAGTGTTTTCCCATTTTAAAATATATTGTATTTTAAGAAAAAAACACCACATATACATAGAGGGAATTGACTCAGCTACAAAAAATGACACATAGGGACACCCACAACAACCCAGGAGGTTTAATGGATCACTACTAAATAAGATTATATAGTCCTTGGATAGAACATTAAATAATAAGAAACCATACATTCAGCAGGAAAATATCTTGTTGTGGTCTATAGAAAAAAAGGGTATATTCATCACTTTCATTGTACTATATTCTATTTACAGTTCATTTTCTACCTACGTAGAAAATATGATAACAGAATTTGCACAAAAAAATGAACCATCAAAAACTAGATTTTAAATGTCATCAACGTGTTAAATGAATGATTCACACTTTTCCTTCTATAAGTAATATTATTTCCTCATTTATTTCTTACATAGATGTGAGGAATAATTTATTCTCATATTCTTTTATCACTTATATTTTCCCTTAAATTAACACACTTTTTCATGTTTATTTCCTCATTTAATATTTTTTACTATAATACCACTAAATTTGATCCTCTTTAATTACATGATAAATTCCCAAAACACCGAATTCTATTACTATTCATATGTCCATACATTGAAACATTCCTCCAATCAAATGTGGAATAAGGATTCCCTATAAATCATTTCAAAATTTTATAAAAAACATAAAACACATGAGTTCATTAAGGTGAAGATATCCACCAACTTGAACAATATTCATTATTTGTGAGGAGAAACAAATATACAATACACTTAATTCCCTTTACAGCTTTTTTAGAGTAACATAAAATATGCAATGAAACCCTATTATTTTGTAATTGTTATTTATTCATCAAAAACATTATTTCCTTGAATCATGATAGTATTTAATATTTTATTTATGATTAAAATGAATACATTAACTTTCATCACCATTATTAATTCAGGGTATCTACAACTACCATGTGACTCATGATCACATAAATTTTTCAAGTAATATATCATTTCATTATGCAGTCATTCTTCCATCAATGAAAACAATATTCCCATTACATGTATACTTTCTCAGGGTCATGTGTGCTACCATTCACAATGACATTTCATTATGTAGTTTCATTCTTATTTCCACGTAACATACCTTGTGTGTTTATATTTCATCATGAAATTTCCTGACCTATCAAACCTGACCACATTAATTAATATGGTCACTATCACAAAGACCCTCAATAAACTATGTTTTTCCACATATAATAATGTGGAAACCTTATCATGGTCACGTGACCTGCTATTCTTGTACATATTCCTTCAAGTGGTAATATTGATTCATTTAAGGATCTTTTCATAACATTATATATATATTTTTATGTTGACAATAATATCCAGAACCATATGAAATTAACCTTAATTTACAACATAATATTCATTAACCAATCAATAGATAAAAACCTTTTTGTCTCAGAAATGCCACCCATTTGTTTTTTTTGTAATATAAGGAACATAAATCATTAAAACTCATATATTCATGCAATGGATCAGTATCAATTAATTCAAATCAAATCTGAGTGAAAGTAGTATACGAAATAAGAATCCAGGAATAAAAATATCATGTCATCAATAATGTTGTAATTAAAAAATGCATCTAATTCCCAAAAATCATCAGCATGATCCAAAATAGACACGAAGTAGTTCCCTCATCCATGTCATTAAATTTTAAAACAAATCAAACATTCTGACATCAAAACTTATCCCTTTAAAAAACTCTCCCAAAATATTTTCTCTCCATTGAGAGTTAAAACACATATCACTATATAGATTTATATTATCATCATTATCCCCATTTCTTAATAATATCCAAATATTTAATTGGGGATTTTATAAAAAAACACATTCCACATACTCGAGAAGGATGGGGAAGAACACAAAAATTCAAAATGAGATTCTGAAAATATTATTTTGACAATGTATTGAGAAAATACATCATAAATATTTTCTATTACTTTAACATACTCTATATTTAGTTTATCGCATTCATTTAGATCGATGAAAAACTGATATTTAATTGTAATTTGTATTCTCTTTGAATTTTTAACATGGTTATTTGAGAAACAGGTATCACATGGATTATTATAGAAAAAAAGTAGTTGTAATTATAACCAATATTAAAGTTTTATCATTTTGTTTTCATCATCAATTACCATGTTATTTCATGATTTTATGAAAAATAATCTTGGTCAAATAGTTTTTATGGTCTTTAAAAAATTCATATTAGTATTTCGACACACATACCCTTCACCCAGGATAAAAACTCGACTTCAAGTGGATCTTCACTCTTAAACACGGCCATGTAAACCATTTTATTATAACCAAATAGATATATATCTAATAGGATATCATATTTTAAATGGAAATATATTATGTCATTTAAATATATGAGAATTATGGTTTTATCCACAATAAGGGACTCTTTTATATAACTTTGTAATCTGGCATAAGGTGTAATAACATACACTAAATCTATTGTTCAAGCTATGAGATACAACAGTCTTCTAACTAACGTCATAATCATTAATATGTCAACATTTATTCCAATATTATCTTTTGAAAATAATTTTCCCTCATAAATTGGAGTAGAAATAGTATTTTAATATTCAATTCCAAGCCATTTAATGAGTTTACAATAATGATTCTCTTGATAAAATAAAATTTCCAGCTTAAATTAATATATTTTAAGGTAAATAATATATATCATCTATCCTAAAATATTAATTAGAAAAAAATCCAACATTTATTCAGAAAAAACATATCACACATTTCATCATTATTCCAAAAAAATATGTATTAATAAATATAATCAACAATAAATATATATATAGATTTATCATTATTGATGCTGTGGATGTTGATGATTTTGCCTATTCTGAAATTATACCATTTAAAACAATTATCTATCTATTACTACCAAAGTTTCACATATTATTTCATAAAAAATAAGAGATTATATAATATGAAAACTTATCATCCATCTTTATAAAGTGAGAAACCACATAGTTTTTTAATATGTATGTCCTCATCTATTTCACAATTAAGGAAATAAGAATTGAAATCTTTTTATAATATCATGTATATCATTTTTCCATTAATATAATGAATTATCAAAATAATTTCAGGAATTGGAAATGTTTAAAATGTCTCCTCATAATGTACTCTATCAACATTAGAATATATATTGAAAACATGTCTTGAATTATTTTTTACGACTTTACCTTTTATATTAAACATACTTTCACAAATACCACCTTGTTGAAATCACATTTTTATCTAATGTTTTATGAACAAATTACAATTCATTTTTTTATAAATATGATTCAATTAAATGGAAATTACATCAATGAACTATCTCTTCTTTATTGATTCTTCAATATAACCTCGTTTGACTTATGAATATAAATTGGTATGTGTTTTCATCAAAAGTTTCTTTATTCAAACATAATTTCTTTAATCAATAATGACATTCTAGACCTATACATTATTTCCCATAATTGGATATGCTAAATGAGATTGTTCGTATTTACAGTAAGAATCTATATATTCTATATCTCATTAGATAACATCAATACGGTCATTTCATTCATAAATTTCTTTAAGTAACATAATAGGAATATATTTAATTTTTCACTTTATATATTTGTCTTCTTCAGCAACTCCCTTAAGTCACCTTTCTCAAACACTGAAATAAGATGAATAAAACAAATTTTATTAGTTTCTATGTTCAAAAACATATACCCAATAATATTTGGATAGTATAAATTGAAGACACTATCAAAATATCCTAGATCAAAATTCCATGGATTTTCACCATTGATTTAGACAATTTTGTTGTCATGAAATACACTTTTTTAAATCAATATTGGGTTATTTTAACAATAAATGTCATATTAAGAGATGAATAAATTTTTCCATTGAATTAGTGATTTTTAATTTGGACTTCTTCTCTAATATCATAGGTCAATCTCATTTTGTGTCTTTAAGTGCTGTTTCATCTTCTAGAGCCATCTATCCACTATTTTCTTCTTTCTCTATATGATTTTAGATTTTCAATTTAATACATTCTTATCAAGGTAGCACCACAAGAAATCCATTTTAATGGTGTTCAGGTTATTCTCTCATATCATAACTATTTTAATTATGTTTTAATGATTCCTCAATCATATAATTATTTTTCCTGGATTTTTATTGATTATATATTCTTTGGGATGGGAGATTAAAGTGCAATCTCATTCCCAAAAACCATGTTGAAAAGTTATATTAAAATATAAATAAACCATAAAATATTATTTTCATATGAAAATCCTCCGTAGATTCAGTAATATCAATAAAAATCTTAATTTTTTATATAATTATAATGCTATCAGGAACATTGGAAAAATATTTACTCCACTTTCTAACCATCAATATTGGATAATTTTTAGGAAAAAACACTTTACAGTCTAGTAAAATTTTATTCTTAATATTTCAATACTTCCCAACCTTCACAATGTCTCAAGTTATATCAATTTTTATATACATTTCTATTTTATAAAATTATAGAATTTGAGAATTCAATTTTTTTATACATACACTAATCAAATATATGTTTTCACATGAGACAAATTCAAATTATCTTCATTCTTTTTATAATCATTTAAGAATGATCTATTTCAATATTTATTTATTTCACACTCTATATAACATTAAATAAAATATATTTGTGGAATTTTTATGTTAGAGAATACATTCTTTGTTTCACCTAATGGTTTTGAAAAAGATAAAATTATTTATCCACTTATCTCAAATATTTCTTAAGCATGATGTCTAGAGTGTTCTCTTAATTGTGAAAATTATTTACATTTTTAATATATTTTAACAATATGGACTTTTCTTTATGAACTAATTCTATATTTCTTATTAATTTATGTTATTTATTTAAGTTCTTATTTTCATTAAAAATATTTTATGTTTTCAAGAGACATGTTTCTATTCAATTATTATGCACAAAATCCATCTAAATTTTCTATTCTTATTATTTTATTTTTATAATTTCTTCACTATGAAAATATGATACACTCACCATTTAAAAAATAATATTCTCTAATCACTCTTCACCAGAAACATCATATTATACGTCTCATTCACTATCATCATCATCCTAATATTTGTAATTTTTATTTCAATTTTTATATTTAGAGAAATTATCATTCCTTTCTTTTTAATAAAATAATGTTTTTTCAACATTCTTCTTCAAATATAATTTTATGAATCTTTCATCATCATCACAATATTTATCTTCCTTCAGTATTTTACAATTTGATGAAAACATTATAATATCTCCACAATTATATAACATTAATGTAATATTTACATTATTTTTATATGTTCCTATTTTCATAATTCTATAAAATAATGAAATTAACACACTAATCAAATTAATCACTTCATTTTCTAAATCAATATAAAAAACACATTATTAAAAAAATATTTATGTGACTCTTCATGCTCAGTGACTGTGGAAGCAATTTCATTTTTTGAATTTCCCTTTTTATAGGATTTTATTTAATCATCTCATACATAATAAAATTATAATGAAAATAAAACATATATATTATCATATGATCTTAATCTTCCAATGTTAATATTTTTTCATCAAATCCATTGGGATGAATTGTAAATATCATTTTAACAAATTTTAATCCTTTTTATTTTTTCCAATGATTATTAAGGTACATATAACATCATTATCCTATGTGAAATAATCACTAATAGATTTATATTCCATAATTTTATAATATACATATATCAATGATAAAATATAAAACAAACCATTTTTCTCTTTCATGTTTCCTTCATAAATGATCTTCATTTATCTCAGAGACCATCAGTAGTTATTATTTCCTTAACTAATATAAATTAACATTATACGAGATGGTAAATAGTATAATATTTTTTCTTAACCATTATTCATAATATTCCTCATCTTTATACCCCTTATTAGATCACCCTTAATATGAGAGTGAAACCATCTAAAAAATATTAGAGAATGTTATAGCTAATAGATAATAGATGGGGAATTAATATGTACTAATAAACATGACAGTTCTTCTCATAAGAGATATTAATCACTGTAATATTGGTTGTGTTATTAGAATCCACTATATTCTCCTCCTTCTTCATAAATTCAGTAGCCGATTATTGAATTTGGACATTGATACAAATTGAAAAGAAAACATCATGATTTATAAGTCCCCAAAGAGGGGGGGTGAATATATGATCATTATATATTAAATTTAATTATTTTCTATAAAAAACATAACACATAATTATTTGAAATTTTATCCGATATAAATGAAACATATAATCTATCCTATAATGTAAAAATGAAATTACAAATTAGGCTACTCAATAATAATAATTATTCCTTATCATGATTGGGACACAATCCAAGAGATCAAAACCCCATGAAACCGATAATTTATTAATTCTAGAAATATGGGTATATCCATCACTTGTGTTATACTATAGTCCTCTGAAATAGAATGTTCTCCTCGCAAAGGTAATATGAAAAAATATTTTTTAACAAATAAATAAACCTTCAATAATTGGTTTCCTAAAATAATCATCACATGGATTATTTAATTCATCACTCATTCCCTTATACATGTCAGATCTTATTCAACCATGATTTCATAAATATCAGTGAGTAAGAATTTATCCCCTTATTATTTATCTCTTATTATTTATATTTCATGAACTTCAATTTCATATCTATAAAAAATATTACAAATATTTCATGAATTCTTACCTAACTATTATCTTCTATCATTAGTGGAAAATATTTATGGTGCTGTGTAAAATATTATTGAATTTAAACCACCAGATATCATTCATTTTTTTATCCATAATTCCCATTATAAAACAGTTTCATAACTCATTGTAACTATATCAAAACATAGAAAAAAATAGTCCTCGTAATTATTCTTTAATAATTCATGCCAGCCCACTAAAATCATTGTGAATGTATCAATACATACAAGGTATATAGATAGAATAGTTATCACATCTACCTTTTAATTCATTATATATAATACCATTGAAATTAGACAAACTTATTTCCATGATAATTTTACAACCCACATAATGAAATTATAATACATATATTTAGGAAAAAATGTTCACGCCATTAAATATGTAACTAGTCTCCCTAAAACCCACCATCAAAATTCAATCAAAAAAATTGAAAACCATTCTTTTTATGGTGAAATTCATGGCCATCATTGAAAATATACATTCTTATTAACATAAAATAGAATATTAAAATTGAATTTTTCACTTCAACTTTTTGAGGACATTGGAATAGATACCATAAATATCTCATATTTCTTATTTATTAATCCAGTAGACTAATTTGTAAGAATCATGATATTATTTATCATGAAATTTAAAATTAATAGGAGTGAATTACATTACAAATTTATTATCAAATCAAATTACCTAAAACTATTATAAAATAGATGGTAACATAAATTCCTCATGTGGAGTCTCATTATATCATGTTGATGCTCTACATTTGGAACATTTTAAATTTTCTTCAAACAATTCATTATTAAATGTCACATAACAATCCATGCATTAAAACATTTATTATTGTATTCATTTTCGTATGGAATATTAATTTTCTATGATTTTCCACGTTTTTTCATGTGGTTACTTCCTCATAATCACATTACCTACAATCCATGTCCATGTTTTTTAAATAAGTCACATTGTCAATATAACATTCCATATTTTAGGTCAAAATTTATTTATATGGTCACTTTCTCATGGTTACTTGACCTACCATGAATGTCCAGATTTATTGATGTCCGATCATGATTTCATATTATGATATATTCATCTAATGAAAAAAAATTATATGTTGAAAAAAAGTGAAAACCCCAAAACCAATTCTACCTATTGTAAAATAATTTCTCCATAAACCAAAAAATTAAATCAAAACCACATGGTTTCATGAAATTCTTGAACTATTAAATTGGTCCCGTTTAGCAATAAAATAATAGAACATTATAATTAAGATATTTAGAATGAACCAAATCTGAAAAATAACTGAGTTTAATCATACTAATTTTTAAAAACCTAAATTTAAAAATCAATATTTCAATATAGTTGGGATCAGAATATGAAGAAATTATTACCCTATAAAAGAATTAAAAATTAAGGGAAAAAATTATTGACTATTTCTTAAATAAATTTATCTATTTCTATATTGGAATTACACTAGTTATTTGTATGGATAGTAAGTCAGCTGAATTGGTATTATTCTAGAGATATTAAAATTTATCTAAAAACCAACTAGTTGTACGAATAAGAGGATGAAAAATATAATTTAACTATATATAAGAAAAAATATGTTGACTTATATATTTAAATAATATGTTATCAGGATTAAGTTCATATTATTATGCAAAAACTAATAATAAGACATTATTAAATGAATAATATGAAAATTCTAGACAAGGTATGAACTATTCATTAAATATATTACACCACATTGTATTTTTGAATATATTCTATATCAATGGTTGTGTAATTAAAAAACCATTTCCAATAAATGAACCACTTATATGATAATACTTATCAAAAAATTTAAAAAATGTATAAAATATAATTGTTTGATATTTTTATATGCATTGTATAATGGACAAAAAACCAAAAGGAAATTGAGGATAATATTCCATATAAGCTTTATTTCCAAAATAAATCATTAGATTGTTGGGGAAGGAATTAAAAATAATAATATATCACATCCATGGAATATAAAGAAATGTAATATTAAAATATAATATTTCAGAGCATGTAATATTTTCAAAAGGAAACATTATTTTTATTAAAATGTGGGTACTCATTTGAAATATCTATGAAAAGGGGTAATTTCATGGAAGGAATTTATTTTTACAATTTTTTTAGAAATTTAATATATATAAATAATGAATATATTCCACATAATGGATTAATAATAAAAGTAACATTTATTTGAAATAAATGTAAAGTCATTTTTTTCTGAATTATGATCCCGAGTAGTGTATCTAAATTGAATAATCAATTGGGTATTTCTAGACGATGAAGAAACAACTGTCATTATGTTGAATATGAATTTTATATCTAAATAAAATTAAATAATTATTTTTATTAATTGTTAATGATGTCACATTGGAAGATGAATTATGGATAATAACATATATGAATAATAATAGAACTACATATATCTTATTATGAAAACGTATGTTAGTTATATTATAATATCCATATATATGGATCATGTTTTTTGAGGATTTTTAATCCAAATAATGTTATATTTTATGATGTAAATTATTTTTAAAAAAAATTATTAGGGTTATAAAATTCTGAATCTACTATTTTCATATTTATTTAATAATATAATAATTGTTATGATTTGTGGAAAAAAATTAAAATGAATAATTAAAATGAAATATGTACACCTGTGTTTATGTAATCAAAATCTTGAATGGAAAATAATAATATTCCCATTACTTAAAGGATTTAAAAATTATAATAGTAGTTTTCTATAAATCATAAGATTAAACCAAATATATTATATCTTGTGACTATTTATGCAAGATTAAAATTTATCCAAAAGGTTTCATGGAATTTAGGATGCATTTATTACCATCAATGCATAATATTTTTTATTATGGGTATATACATTTTCATGGCAAAATACATTTCAATAAGGGATATATTCATATATTTTTTTATTAACATTGATTATAAAAATTATACATCTAAATGAACTTTTTATTATATAATCCTGTGTAATATTGATGTTCAAAAATATATTCATTGTAATATTAAAAATAAAAAGCATATTATATTCATAGAAGAAGTTCTTAATGAATATTGGTTTATATCAGTTAGGTAATCCCCGGTCTACAAACCTCTGAAAATTGAATTTTTAATTTCCATGAAAACCATATTTATTTATGTTATATGCCTAATAAAAGAAGAAATATTTTAGAAATTATCAGTTACCAATATGATTTTACCATTACAAAATGTTACTATATGGAAATTTTTTAATCGGAAATTTCATATTGACAGTAATTTAAAGCTCCTAGGAATCACCAATGCCTCTAATTTTATTTACATCATGAACATGGAAAATAAAATTTGCCAAATTTTTTAAGATACTCTGTTATATCTTCTTAGAACTCCATCGTGGATATTTTGGAAAGATATTATTACTGTGACATATTTATTAATGACTATATTTTCTAGTGTATGAATATGAGGTTAATTCTATTACTGGGTAAATTAATTTTGTTTTCACTAAAATGGTATCAAATTTTTCTTAGTTGATTAATAATATTTTTTAGAATGAGGGTATTGGGGTCCCCATAACTAATTCTATATAAAAATTTCTTTCTATAGTGAGATCATCTAGAACTCTACCAATGAATAAATTTTTAAATAAATAAAAATTACTAGATTACTCTGAATCTTGTTATTCACATGAATGTCTCTACATAAAAGGGTGTCTTTTTTAATTCTCAGATGTTTCATCCTACAAGATAAATAATGATCTTCACATATAGTGACATTAAAAGAGTCCAAAAGATTATTGGTTGCAAAACTATAATCTATAATGTAATTACAACTATTTGGAAATTGTTTTTTAATATTTGAGGAATATAAGTAAATATGGAATCAAATAATGGAGGATCTTATATAGGTATCCCCATAGAAAAATATCAATGATTTAGGAACTTTTGGATCGATATTTATGAATTGAATTTCATTCATCATTTCATATACATATTCTTGATGGCTTTATTAAGATTCATGGTGTTGTTGGAAGAATACCAAATTTATCTTATAAATATTAATTGGTTCATAACATATGTGTATCAATTTGAAATAAAATTGTGGATTCTATCATATATAAATGAGTAGGTACTAATGTCAGTATCAATCTTAGAGTGATTTTATTTGAGAGTTTATACTTTCTATTTTGAATAGAATAAGAACCCATATACATCATATTCATTGAGTTTAAAATTATTTTTTATTTTTCTTATTGTTTCATTTTCTAAGTGCCACTATTTTATGATATTTTTTCTTAATTTATACAAATTAAGAGGGATAATTTTTTTTGAATCCTCCATTTAAAAGTTTTAGATGGATCTGTTGAATTAATATAAGGGATAATAAAATAATAATTAGTCAAATTCTAAAAATATAGAGGAATCAAAATTAATCAGTTTATTCTTTGAGCAGGAGTGGTTCTTCTAGAATTATTCTCCTTTTTAATGACTAAATATAGATTCATATTGATTATGATGATAATAATTTTAATGTGGTAGAATAATGTCTCTATAAAAGGGTAATATTTAAGAAGTATAATTAGATTAAATCCCCCCACTGAGAAATGGAAATTTTTCAAAATAGCCATAAACATGGTCATAATTTTAAGAGTCTCTTCTATATGGGAATAAGAAATAATATTTAATGTTTACCACTGAATTTATATTTTCTTATTACATGGTATTGAATGTTTAAAAATAATATTTAGAAATAAAATTTCAAAAGGATTTATTCTAATAATTTTTATTGTTTTATATGTTAATTATAGCCTTAGATTTAAAGTTAGAAGACAATGTAAGATTCCAATGACAGTGGTTTAAGGGTTTTATAATAAAAACATAATATAAAGTAATAATCAATATATATTATAAGAGAAACATGTATATAAATATGGTTGATTAATTTATAAACTATTACATCATATTTTATTGAACTAAATTATTCTTTCTATTCATATTTAATGTAATTATTTATTATTATAGAAAAAAAATAACACTCTATAATGATAATATTTAGAATTATATTTACATATAGTGAAGATAAACAAAAAAATGTTTTTTTGGTTTATAAATTATTGTTATGTATAAATTTATATTCAATACAAATTTTATATATAAATACTAGATGAAAAAAAATTATAGAACAATTATAACACCTGAACATCAATTATATTTGGTGAAAATTATATTTTAATAAAATTTAAATAAAAAGAAAATTTAAATATTACATGAAATAAAAATCCAAATTATAAAGGATGAATATTATTATTTCTCTTTTCCAAAATAATCATTGATTGAATTTTTGAC
Source organism: Viscum album (assembly GCA_963277665.1). NCBI lineage: Eukaryota > Viridiplantae > Streptophyta > Magnoliopsida > Santalales > Viscaceae > Viscum > Viscum album. Next base: position 16,617,186 of record OY728159.1, on the reverse strand, counting down.
ATTTTCGTTTAGAAATATGATTTTATTGAAGATAAGTATTTTAGTATTTATCCTTTTCTATTTTTATTAATATACATATCAAATAATTTTATTAGTGAAAATTTTTTTATGAAAATTTTATAAAACTAAATAATGTAACAGTAATATTCAAAATGGTTTATTTTCAATAAAACTTTTTTATTTTCTTAAAAATGTTTTTTAAAAAGAATAATGTTTATCCATTTTAATTAACAAAAAAAATTTATTATTGAATTGTTTAAATTAAATGAAAACATTATATAATAACATATAGAAATTTTAATACATTTAATTATGATTTATGGTTATATCATTAATGCATGGTCATGTTATACATGAAGAATATATTTCTTGAAACATCATTTTAAAAACGATTTATGGGTTTGTTTTTAATCTAGATTCCACCACTTTTGTGAAATGAATTTAATAAAATTGTATCAATATTTGGTATTACAATAATTAATATTAGCTTATAATTTCAATTTAATTTTTATTCAAAATGATTAGTAAAAACCAAGAAAAATTTATTCACATTTTTATGGTTATAATAAGGTTAATCACGTTACATGCACTTCTCTTCAAATTTATTTTCCACACAAAACTATTTTTTATTTTATAAATTAGTTTTAATTTTAGGAATCATTAGGCCCAAATTATTTAATAAGGGTTGATTTTATTTTAATCTGATGGGGTCAATTAAAATGGTTGAATAACTAGTTAAATATGTGAAACCTAAATTGGTAAAAATAAGAAAACATAGTAAATAAGGGAGTAACATGCTTAAATAATGTTTATTTTTGTGTGGTGAAGCATAATATTGACATTAAACTCCCTAAAATACATTTTTTAATTAATGGAGGACCTTATGTTTATAGTGACTCCCCATTATTGAATATTACATGGTATTTAAAAAATGTAACTCCTCTTTAATTTTAAAAGGTAACTCCCTCCCCCTCACTTTGTTACACTTGTCGAGACATTTTAGATCGGCCAAATACTATGAAAAAACCCTATAGAACATATTTATTCAAATTAATGAGTTTTTTTTATTCCAAAAAACCAAACCTACATTCCATAATAATATAACCAAATGAAGTTTCTTTAAGAGAAGGTAATCATCCTAGAAAATATCTTTATTTTTCATTCTTCTTCTATAAAAAATATATCCATTAAAACATGATATATAATAACAAAAGTATATATGGCTAAAATTATGTTATTAATTTTAGGAAGTGATATTTATACATCTATTTATCCATTAAATGATAAAAGAAACCATTTATTATGTGTACGGTAGACTACCTCCTTATAAATCGATATAATGTTTTCCATCACAGACCCATATGGATAATTATAATGATTTTAATAATGAATATTTATTATAAATATGAAATTATGTTAATTAATAAAATTAATATACAATAAATTCACATACCCTTTCTCCCATTAGTATAATATTATTTTCTCTCTTAAGAATGTACGACCTACAGTCACCACGAAGTGATGCAATTCATTTTTGATGTCCAACATTAATGAATGGTAATAATAATGAACTTAATAAATATTAAAAATATTAATAAAAAATATTATTTTAGATATTATTTAACTATAAACTATAAAAAATAACCATGTAGTTCTAGATACAACACACATTCATAAACAAGGAAATTAATACCTGAAACATTAATTGTAACACCCCAGCTAAATAAAGAATATTACATTTTCATATTTATCCATATTTGTGAATAAAATATTAATATGACTTTAAAGGGGATTCTATGCTCGATGGCGTACCCAACACGCAACAACGAGTTTCTGGGGAATCTTACGTTGCACTCTAATAATAAAATAATATTATTTTAAATGGTATTTAAAATGTTGCCGTTGTATTGGAGAGAATGGATATAAATAACTAAAATATGATTATATATGTTTTTAAATGTTTTTACATTTATCCAATAAATGATAAAGGCTTAAAATACGGAAAGAATTCATTTTTAGGCGTATATGCCCTAGTTTTCACTAAAGGTTCAGTTATCACCATTTGATGGAGAACCCTTATTAAATATAGTTTTAGTCACACTTATACATTCTTTTGGACCAAATAAAATCCTTCTTTATAATTGGGACATCAAAATTTACTTTGTGTATGTTTTTGTTATTCTTCCGATAAAGTTCATTTTTTATGAATAAGTGAAAAATGTTGTATTTTAAGTCAAAACCTCTTTTAATCTAATTTATTTATATGATTATATTATCTTTTGAATTGGTTTTAAAGTGAAACCATAAAATATTTTAACCATTTTATTCAATGGTGGACTTTGGAATTAATTTCACTTTGAAATTCGACATAAACGAATATCAATTTTTGATATATATTGTTTCTTAAAAACACGCTATTTGTTTTGACAGCGGGAGTTAATTATTAAATTAAATAATTCTACTTATATTCTTTGAATTAGGTAATATGAACATCATTATTGAATTCGGAATATCGAATATATCTTAGAGTGAATTTTTGGTAATTTTCTGAAAAACTCTAATTTTTGATGAATAGTGAAACCACTAAGTGGTAATCAAGCAAACTGAATTTTCAGTTAAATGAAAGTTTACCACTAATGTTTATTGAATTTTGAAAATCCGACATACATGGTTGTCATTAGTATGTAAAATGTGGTTCAATGGGATGAAAATAATTTTTTGGTGAATAGTAACTTTCTTTCATTAATCGCGATTAGAGGTAATTAGTGTAATTTAAGGTAAAAATGATATTATAAAAATATTAAAACACCATGAAACTTGTCCTACCGTTATTATATGAGTCATGGCCGACCAAGACAACTCATGGGTCAATTTAGGGGACCCTATGGAGCCTCTTGGGTGAGATAAGGACTTTAATGCCTTTTTTCAAATAAAGGTGAAAATGACACTAACATTAATTGTTTTGCTAAAACAATTTTTAGAAGGGGTCATACTAATCATATTTTTGTCTTTAAATACTCTTTGTAAATATAAAATGATTTCCTATATCAGGATAGTTTTTTTATAATTTTTAGACATTAAATAAATTAATTTAATTATGACCTTATGATGATGCAACGATGACCTCATTAATGAACAGTTTAAATAAAATGAAACGATAATATAAAATCTAAGACCTACACTTGTCCAAAAACTATTGGATGGGAATATTTAGTAGCCTCATCATCTTATCTTCTAAATATATCAATTTGGGACCGTAGAAATTCGAAACACTTTTTAAAATAAAATAATAGTTTCATGATTTCCAAAAGTGCCCCTCCTCTCCTCTTATAAAAGGCCCCCACCTCTACCTCATTTCACACACTCCTCAAGCCTTTGTCTCGGCCATCCCCTGCCCATTTACTCGCTCCACATCCCTCTCCTCATCCTAGAGGATTCCCTTTGGGCATAATCCTTTCAAAGGAAGCCTTTAGGCTCAAATCAAAATAAGTTACACTTTTAAAGGTAATTCATTCTCTCATGTTCATTTGTTTTATTTTTCTTCTCCAACCCCCAAAACTCTTTTTATTTACTGATTTTGTAACAACACCAGTATCTTCAATATACTAGGATGTTGTTATAATATTTATTAGAGCTACACTCTCACACAACTACATAAAATGGTTAAAGAACATACGGTTTCCGTGGATGGCGAAATTCTGCCTCCCGAAACGTTGATTGTTCAATACTCATTTAACACCTTCAAAGGTGGACATTATGATGTCACTATTTTTATATATGATATATAATATGTTTATTCTTTCCTTAAGCTTCTGTATTTCTCATTTATGGCATACAATTATTGTTTCCATTATGGGTATACACGATATCTTTATTTTAGGAAGTGCGTAATACCGCCCCCTCCAAGTGATGTGATTCGTTAATGCCCTACGTGGGATGTATAAAGTATGGATTTAATGTTATTATATATGATGTTATACTGGAATTATAATATACCTATATATAATTATTATTTATTTCCATTAAAGTATGAGATAGAAATGAAAGTAGCGTTCATGCATACGTACGACATACCGTCTCCATGAACGGTGCATTTCATTTCTTATCCCCAAATGTAATGTACTATTATAAGTACATGTATATAATGGATATATATGATGAATGATACATCTAAATGATAAATATAATTCTGGAATTAAAATATACGTACCTCTCATTTAGTTTTAATTCCATTAATATGACAAAGAAATGAAAGTAGCGTTCATGAGTACGTACGGCTTACTGTCTCCATGAATGGTGCATTTCATTTCTTACCTCTAAATGATTATGTAACATTATAAATACATGTATATGCTGGATATATATGATATATATTCTATCCAAATCAGGAATGTCATTCTGGATATAAATAACCTTTGACCACACGAACAACATGTAATTGTAAGAAGTCCACTTTCGACTTAAGAACCAAATATCGACAAAACAAACATTATTAACTTAAATGATTACAGAATGTTTATAACATGAAAATAAGTGATCTAAAAGTAATAATGAACTACAAAAAGGTTCAAAATAAAATGGAAATTAACTCAAGTTTATTATTCAGGACGTTAAAGAATGATCGAGTCAAGTCGGACCTGAGGTAAGGGATCTTACTCCTCTCTTTCTTTTTAAGTACACTCTTTTATGTCATTCCTTTTAAAGCTCATAGTTCTTGTTATTGGGATGTTCTTTTATATTACTCTTACTGTAATTTTTATTGTTCATATGATGATAGAACCTATTCTCTCTCATCAATCCATTTTGGATGTTTTGGGTAGCGCCATTATGCTTCTAGATTTTTGTAAGAGATCTAACCTCTCTCTTTCTTTTTAAGTACTATCCTTTTTGTCAAATCTTTTAAGCTCCTATTTGTTATGATGGGGGATTTTCTTTTATATTCCTCCTTCTGTACATTTTATTTTAATATGATGAGATACTCTATTTTTAGCTCATCAATCCATTTTGAATGTTATAAGTGGCGCCGTTAGGCTGCCGAGTTTTCGTAAGGGATTTTTCATGTCACTTTTATTCCCGTGAGATTTATGCTACATTTGCCAAAATTTACTTTGAGTGGTGTATGTACTCACCATTATTTTAATCATTGTGTAATATTATTTCATTTATGTGTATTTACATCAATGATGTATTTTCCTTCTTTCACGGGGCGTATGTTTCGAAAGATACCCTTGTTGGTAAGGGATCCTTTCACCCTCCTCTTTTTAAAAGACTTCTTTTGTTGGGACTTTTAATTTAAATATTGTTATGTTGAGATATGTTCTCATATATCCTTATTGATGTAAATTTTATGTCCAAGTGATGAGATACTTTTTTTTATCTCTCATCAACTCATTTTGATGTGACGCCGTTAGGCTGTCAAGGGAACTTTTTAACCGAATTTCGATTTCTTTGGGTTCAACATGTAGTTATTGAATATGTCATCCTTTGAATATGTGTTAATGACCTTTTATTGTTTTACACTTAATATACAATTATATTGGGTGTATTTATATTTTTCACACATAATTTTGAGATTGATTTATCCTTAATTTAAGGATACCTTCTTTATAAGGGATTTCATCACATTTTACATCTCTATTGAGACATCATTGTTGTTATGCACCAATTCACTCTTATATGGTGTATATATTGTCATTTGGAATATTATATCATGAATCCATTTATTCTCATGATATTATAATGTTCTGATTAAATGTTATTCCTCAATTATTGTATTCAAGTGTCTCTAATTTTGGTAAAAACCCTTTAACCAAAATATCGCTTTAAATGTTTTAATGATTTGTTCTTATTAATATCCATGTTTTCAAAATGATATTAAGGATTTATTTATATGGATATTAATGGTTTAAAATGTTAAAATATTCAAGGGGGTATGGGACACTTTGATTCAAAAATCTCTTTATTAAATGTTTTAAATGGTTTTGAAAATGGTTTTTTAATGGATTCATTATTTCAATATCCTAAAATGTAATATTGTGATTGAAATGTGGAAATCTTATATTTTCTTTATGCATGTTTTATGTGATACATTTATGTTCTGGTTCTTGGGAATTGTTATGAAAATGGGTGGTTCCGTGATAAACTAAGGGTGGGTGAGCCCGATATAGCTCTCCAATGCATTGGGTAACGTGAAGGAGTGAAACATTATGTTTTCTCCGAAGAGATTTAGGGAATATACTGTGATGGGTATTCCAAACGTAACCAAGAGGGTTACTCCCTACGTAAGAATTTTATGAATGCCTCAAGTTACCTTTATGTCTTATGTTTTCTATGATTTATTCATGGTTTTATGAGGTATGTTAAAGTGCCTATATTGTATGGGTAAAGTATGATTTCATTCTTATGTATATATGAACTCATGTTTCCTTTCCATATTTTTTATAACCCTTACTGAGCTTTTTATGCTCATCCCAAGTTTTTGAAATTTTTTTCACAGGTCAAGGGAAAGGTACATGATGTGATGATAGTGTCAAGGATGTGTCAAGAAAGAATCCATGTTTTATTTTAAATATGTTTCCATTGATGGGAAGAATGAATATTGTCTTTTATGTAACCACTTTGTTTAAATTTGGAATGTAATGCAAGTTTCATGATCTAATTCTCTAAAACTCTAAACCTGAAAAGATCCTCAATGTGAATTATTCATTTAATTCAATATTAAGTAAGGTTTAATGTTGGGGCCTTATAGTTGGTATCAAAGGTCTGTTTAGATAACATTAGAGGTTAGGGTATTCTCTATGCATAAGTGACATTACCATAATGGTTAGGATTTCAGAAAGAGTCCTAGTTTTAGATAATGTGAATGAGTAAGTATATCTTAGTGTTTAACTTCCTCATTAGTACATGATGGTTTTGTTGATATACTCACACTAACATTTCTGTTTTTAGTGAATGGCTGGATCTCACAGGGACCAAAGTGACAATTGGAATGAAGGAAACTATTGTGGTTCTCTGATTTAGAGACTCGATGAAACGGGGTATTCAATGAGGAAACTCATGGTTGTTCTAAACCAACTATCATGGATTCATGATCAACCACGTGAACCTTGGTATGTTCTATAATGCATCATGTATGAGATGACCAATCGATGTGGAAGTTCAGGTAATAAATAAAAAGGTAACCATTAGGGGTTATATGATCCTTAATTTTGAGGTAATTATGGGTTCTTATATGTTATGATGGAAAATAAAAGGAATGAGATAAACTTGAGGTTAAAATATGTTATGTTTATTTTTGAAGATTTTATCTCATTTTGGGAAATGTTTTGAGAATTATATAGTTTTTGAAAAAGGACAACACGCAGACCGTGTGACAACCCGTCGCGTCGGACAAAGCTGCGGGAATCAAACCCACAACCAAAGTGCGACTGGTATTTATCACCTACCATTGGACTACATGAAGTCCCTGGTTAGTTTGACTGATTCTTTTTAGTTATATGATTTTATGAATTAAGAGTAAGTTGATTTTGGGTTATTTATGAGAATTATTAACCTATCATTGAGGATATGTGATTAGGTTAATTACATTTCAATATGAGACTTTAGGAGCAACTGATGTTGTTTGGAGATAAATGTTACGATTTAACTTGGAAGACTATGTGACTAAATCCTTCAAATATTTGGGTTTCAATCATAGATTGGTTTACTTTGAAGAATTTTATGGACAAATTGTTTATATAATGGTCCTCGTTGAACTTTGAGTTTTGTTGGACAAATTTTGGAGGTTATGAATAGATTTTCTTTTTATAAAGGGTTATCCTTTTCTGGATTATCTGGTCTTGTACTAGCCTTTTTGGTTTTGGTTTTGGTTAAAGTCTAATGACATGGGAAGTATATAGTTCTCTTTTGTGGAATAGGTGATTCTCTAAAAGTTGATTATAGCACTCTTAATGTGAACAAGTCTTCCTAAATACTCGCCTTTTGGAGAAAATATGAGTTTGTGTAAGGAATCTAATAAAAGTTGAAAGTCAACATGATAAGTGATTATGTTTCCTTATGAATAAATTCCCCAATAAAAAGTATCTTAAAACAAAAATGTTGTCTATTAACTTTTCTTACTGGGGAATTGAATACCGTTTAACCCATCACAAGTTTGTGATTTTCTCATGGTTAACTTTCTCTCCTAAACATGTTTTCTATCACTCTCCCTCAAGAACATGACCCTTTTCTTTTTCTTCCATGTCCATGTTTTTCTACATATGGGTTAACTCGGGTGACCTCTATTCTTATCTTCCATTATTTTAACGTGATTGTTTTACCGACTCTTGTTCCGATGTGGGACTTTCAAGGATATTACCAAGCCCAATTTTAAAATTGCGAGGACGCAATTCCCAAAAGGGGGGAAGGATGTAACACCCCAGGTAAATAAAGAATATGACTTTTTCATATTTATCCATATTTGTGAATAAAATATTAATATGACTTTAAAGGGGACGCTATGCTCGATGGCATACCCAACACGCAACAACGAGTTTCTTGGGAATCTTACGTTGCACTCTAATAATAAAATAATATTATTTTATATGGTAGTTAACATGTTGTCGTTGTATTGGCGAGAATGGATAGAAATAACTAAAATATGATTATATACGTTTTTAAATGTTTTTACATTTATCCAATAAAAGATAAAGGCTTAAAATACAGAAAGAATTCAATTTTAGGCATATATGCCCTAGTTTTCACTAAAGGATCACTTATCACCTTTTGATGGTGAAACCTCTTTAAATATAGTTTTGGTAACTCTTATACATTCTTTTGTACCAAATAAAATCCTTCTTTATAATTGGGACATCAAAATTTACTTTGTGTATTTTTTTTCTATTCTTCCGATAAAGTTCATTTTTTATGAATAAGTGAAAAATGTTGTATTTTAATTCAAAACCTCTATTAATATAATTTATTTATATTATTAGATTATCTGTTGAATTGGTTTTAAAGTGAAACCATAAAATATTTTTACCATTTTATTCAATGGTGGACTTTGGAATTAATTTCACTTTGAAATTCGACATAAACGAATATCAATCTTTTGATATATATTGTTTCTTAAAAACAAGGTATTTGTTTTGATAGCGGGAGTTAATTATTAAATTAATTAATTCTACTCATATTCTTTGAATTAGTTAATATAAACATCATTTTTGAATTTGGAATATCGAATATAGCTTAGAGTGAATTTTTGGTAATTTTCTCAAAAACTCCATTTTTTGATGAATAGTGAAACCACTAAGTGGTAATCAAGCAAACTGATTTTTTAGTTAAATGAAAGTTTAACACTAATTTGTATTAAATTTTGAAAATCCGACATACATGGTTGTCATTAGTATGTAAAATGTGGTTTAATGGGATGAAAATAATTTTTTGGTGAATAGTAACTTTTTTTCATTAATCGCGATTAGAGGTAATTAGTGTAATTTAAGGTAAAAATGATATTATAAAAATAATAAAACACCATGACACTAGTCCTACCCCTATTGTATGAGTCATGGCCGACCAAGACAACCCATGGATCGATTTAGGGGACCCTATGGAGCCTCTTGGGTGAGATAATGACTTTAATGCCTTTTTTTAAATAAAGGTGAAAATGACACTAACATAAATTTCTTTTACTAAAACAATTTTTATAAGGGGTTATACAAATCATATTTTTGTCTATAAATACTCTTTGGAAAGATAAAAATATTTCCTACATCAGGATATTTTTGATATAATTTTTAGACATTAAATAAATTAATTTAATTATGACATCATGATGATACAATGATGACCTCATTAATGAACAGTTTAAATAAAATGAAACGATAATATAAAATCTAAGACCTAAACTTGTCCAAAAACTATTGGATGGGAATATAGATAAGCCTTATAATCTTATATTAGAAATATATCAATGTGGGACCTTATAAATTCGAAACACTTTTAAAATAAAATAATAGTTTCATGATTTCCAGAAGTGCCCCTCCTCTCCTATTATAAAAGGCCCCCAACTCTACCACATTTCACACACTCCTCAAGCCTTTGGCTCGGACATACCCTGCCCATTTACTCTCTCCACATCCCTCTCCTCATCCTTGAGAATTCCCTTTGGGAAGAATCCTTTCAAAGGAAGCCTTTAGGCTCAAATCAAAAGGAGTTACACTTTTAAAGGTAATTCATTCTCTCATGTTCATTTGTTTTATTTTGCTTCTCCAACCCCCTAAACTCTTTTTATTTACTTATTTTGTAACAACACAAGTATCTTCAATAAACTAGTATTTTTTTATAAGATTAATTCGAGCTACACTCTCACACAACTACATAAAATGGTTAAAGAACATACGGTTTCCGTGGATGGCGAAATTCTACCTCCCGAAACGATGATTGTTCAATACTCATTTAACACCTTCAAAGGTGGCCATTATGATGTCACTATTTTTATATATGATATATAATATGTTTATTCTTTCCTTAAGCTTCTGTATTGTTCATTTATGGCATACCATTATTGTTTCCATTATGGGTATACACGATATCTTCATTTTAGGAAGTGCGGACTACCGCCCCCTCAAAGTGATGTGATTCGTTACTGCCATACGTGGGACGTATAAAGGATGGATTTAAGGTTATTATATATGATGTTATACTGGAATTATAATATACCTATATATCATTATTATTTCTTTCCATTAAAGTATTAGAGATAAATGAAAGTAGCATTCATGCGTACGTACGGCTTACCGTCTCCATGAACGATGCATTTCATTTCTTATCCCCAAATGTAATGTACTGTTATAAGTACATGTATATAATGGATATATATGATGAATGATAAATATAAATGATTAATATAATTATGGAATTAAAATATACATACCTCTCATTTAGTTTTAATTCCATTAATATGACAAAGAACTAAAAGTAGCGTTCATGCGTAAGTACGGCTTACCGTCTCCACGAACGGTCCATTTCATTTATTACCTCTAAATGATTATGTAATATTATAAATACATGTATATGCTGGATATATATGATATATATGCTATCCAAATCAGGAATGTCATCCTGGATATAAAGAACCTTTGACCACACGAACAACATGTAATTGTAAGAAGTCCACATTCGACTTAAGAACCAAATATCGACAAAACAAACATTATTAACTTAAATGATTACATAATGTTTATAACATGACAATAAGTGATATAAAAGGAATAATGAACTAGAAAAAGGTTCTCAATAAAGTGGAAATTAACTCATGTTTATTATTCAGGATGTTAAAGAATGATCAAGTCAAGTCGGACCCGAGGTAAGGGATCTTACTCCTCTCTTTCTTTTTAAGTACACTCTTTTATGTCATTCCTTCTAAAGCTCATCTTTCTTATTATTGGGATGTTATTTTATATTACTATTACTGTAATTTTTATTGTTCATATGATGAGAGAACCTGTTCTCTCTCATCAATCCATTTTGAAAGTTTTGGGTGGCGCCGTTAGGCTGCCGAATTTTCGTAAGAGATCTAACCTCTCTCTTTCTTTTTAAGTACTCACTAGTGCAGAAAAAAAAATTTCGTCGGTTATTTTTCATTATTTACGTCGATTTTTAGGCGACATTAATACGGAAGACGTTATAAATAACGTTTTTACGTCGGTTATTTAAAACCCGATGTAACATCCCTAACATCACGGTGTTTATCACGTCGGTTCATATAATAACCGACGTGATAAATATGCGCAGGGGGGGGGTTTATCACGTCGGTTATGACATCACCGACGTGATTAACCCTTCCCTGGGCCTATTATCACGTCGGTTTCTTAAATACCCGACGTGATAAAAAGGCCTGGGAAACGTTTTAGCACGTCGGTTATCCAATAACCGACGTGGTAAATCGATTCCCAGGCCTTTTAGCACATCGGTTATATTAAGAACCGACGTGATAAAAGGCCCGGGAACGGTTTAGCATGTCGGTTCACGAAAAAACCGACGTGATAAACCCCTACCGATTTATTTACCACGTCGGTTATAAAATAACAGACGTGAAAGCGATATATATTTTTTTTTTAAAATAATTGCACTGCTCTCACCAAAAAGAAACCAGAAACCAAAAAACAAAAATAACCATGCCAGCCCTCCCCCAAGCCCCAACTGAACCCCACCCTCATCTATACCCACCTAACAACCTGGTCAGCCCACCCCCACCACATTGGAGCCCCACCACAACCCTTGGACACCCCCACCCCACCCCTTGGACAGCCCCCCCACCCTCATTTACACCCCCACGACCCCTAGTACAGCCTCAAACACCCATTGGACACCCCTCCCATATCCCTTGGACACCCCCACCCCCTGGACATCCCCCCACCCTCATTTACACCCCCAAGACCCCTAGTACAGCCTCAAACACCCATTGGACACCCCCCACACCTTGACAGCCCTCCCAGACCCCTTGGACACCCCCCCGACCCATGGACACCCCCCCCCCCCCCCCCCGAGCCCTTGGACAGCCCCAAACACCCCTTGGACACCCCTCCCATATCCCTTGGACTCCCCCCACCCCTTAGATACCCCCCCACCCCTTGGACAGCCCCCAACCCTCATTTACACCCAACCGACCCCTTGGACAGAACTCCCAGACACCTTGGACACCACTCCCATATCCCTTGGACACCCCCACCCCTTGGACACCCCCCCACCCCTTCGACAACCCCCCACCCTCATTTACACCCCCCGAACACTAGGACAGCCCCAAACACCCCTTGGACACCCCTCCCATATCCCTTGGACACCCCCACCCCTTGGACACCCCCCACCCCTTGGACAACCCCCCACCCCCTGGACACCCCCCGACCCCTTCGAAACCCCCCCCCCCCGACCCCTTGGAAACCCCCCCATCCCCTTGGACAGTCCCAAACACCCCTTGGACACCCCTCCTATATCCCTTGGACACCCCCCCACCACTTGGACACCCCCCAACCCCTTGGACAGCCCCCCCCCCCCCCACCCTCATTTACACCCAACCGACCCCTTGGACAGCCCCAAACACACCTTGGACACCCCTCCCATATCCCTTGGACACCCCCACCCCTTGGACACCCCCCCACCCTCATTTACACCCCCCGACCCCTAGGACAGCCCCAAACACACCTTTGACACCCCTCCCATATCCCTTGGACACCCCCCAAACACCCACCCACCCCCTTGGAACCTCTCCCCCCATACCAAAATCCAGACCAGAAAAACCATCAATAGTAGACCAAAACAAGAAGTAGAGAAAAATTAAACATTCACTTATATAACATTAAAAACATACACTGTCAACTTCAAAAAAAAATAAATCCAACCTAAACGACTACGAAATACACAATTACATTGACAATATTCAAAATTACATTTTACATTACAAACAACTACAAGTCAATCAAACCTGTAAAATAATTTGACCACTCCACTTGTAAGTGTTTAATATCTTCAGCAGTAAAGGGTTGAGGGTCATCAAAAAGCTACAAAGGAAATGGATAGTAGTCAACGTGTATAATGAATAAATCAAATTGAAATATTATGAGAAAGAGGAAATCTTACCAGGTCAAAACTCAGAACTATCCCAGTTGTTATTATTTCATACATAAATCTTAACATGTAATATCCGCATTCAATGATGCCTTGTTGCTCATGACATTTCTGTTTGAATGAGTGTCAATTCAATATATTATTTTTATGTAATAAATCAAAATGTACAAATTATAAATGGATATTTACCTTCGCATGTACATATTTGATCTTGAAATTCCTTTTCTTTGTGCTTTTTCGAAAGTGGACCCATGCCCTGTTAGAAAATAATACGAATGGGGTAAATTTAAAATTCATTATAATATATAAAACTATTGCGAAATTGAAACTTACGTTTCCAATATATTCTTAAAACTTTCTCGCACATCATCATGGAGAGAGCATATCCAATAAAGTGCTTTCTCCCTAGGGCAAAAAACCCCTAACATCTAAGGATCCCTGATAAAAGGAAATTTAACGTTAGTGGTGTTTTATGTTAAAAGATAATTAACTCTTTGAGAGGGATGTGTTTTATACCTCTCACAAAAAGGCATCATCCAACACTGTGTGATTACATTCTTTTCAAATCTATCAGCAATATAAATCATTCTTTGTTCCTCATCCAATGCACATGCTTCAGGGGAAATCAATTGTGGGTCCAAGAATCCATATCCATCTGTCAGCTCATTCCTCTCACAAATTTTATACAGATACCTAATACAAAGCAGACATAAGTATACATTTTTAATAAATATAATGCAAGGAAAAGTTGTTAAGACTTACATGATAAAAATTTGCACCACGTTGATGCCCAACTTATCTCCAGTGACAAACTCCATGATATCAGTTTTCATAATCCCCACACTTAGTTCACGTCCACAGACATGAGCTTCCATTGTAAAGTCATAATGATCCGCCAACAAATTTGAATATCTTGACAATTTGTCAAGACTGCTAGTATCTGCATCTGATGTCATAGCTATCTGTCTTTGTTGTTGTCTATACAGTATTTCTTTACCTTTGAAGTATTCCTGTAAAAATAAATTGAAAAATATATTAGTTTTCAAATGATAAAACATTAATAAAAATATAAAATAAAAGATATAACATCCATACCTCTATGGTAATCAGTCGAAGATGTCTGGATGGCCAAAGTAAAAAATGGCCGATACTATGTCCAACTGTCGTCACCTCATTTGTAGGTAATGGTATCCGAGCTGATCTATCTATAATATCCTATACAGTGACCCTCTGATTCTCTACCTCTAACTGTTGATGATGAACTGTATCTCCTATACAATATACCATCCCATATGCAACTATATGATGTTGAGGATCATCAACATACAACTCACAATAAGTAGGTAGCTGCGGCGGAGGACGAGGATCAAAAATGGGGTCCGCAGGCTGAGGTGGGGGAGTGGGAGCTACTGGGAGAGGTGGAGTGGGAGCTGCACCCTGAAATTGTCTTTGCAAGTCTGCAAACATAAACTTCACCGATGCTCTAATCTTGTCCTCCATTGTCGCATTAATATTATGGACTTCATCCTCCAAGGATTCTATTTTTTTTATAAACTCCCTCAACATTAGAAGTTGAGGAACGTGGCAACACTTTTCTTACCAATACACCTGCCGGATATCCTCTTACACGGCCAGGATGTTCAGGCTTTCCCAATGCCACAGATAAAATATCTTCCCTCCCAGATGGTGTAAATGTCCCCTGTGAACTCTTCTCCTCAAGAGAGTCCTGTAATAATTAATTGAACATTTCTATAATGATTGGAAATATATGACGAAAATAGTAAACTTAAATAAATAAAATAGATATCTTACAATCCTCTCAACTACGAGTCTCGATTCCTCCGAAAGATATTGTCCTTTTTTGCCCTTCCGAGCTCTTTTCCATTTCTCATGTCTAGATGGAGGGGATGGAGGGGCCACCTCTCCAGAGCTTGAAGACTCAGCTCTTAGTTGTTGAAATTTTTCTGCCATCATTTGTTCTTCCAATAATGCATACCCTCCCCGAGATAAACTATGAGGGTATACATTTTTAGATTGGATCTCTTGATGATCTTTCCTTGTTTGCTGTAAATTAAGAATAAGTAATCATTAACAAAACAATAATAAGATCATTTATATAAGAAAGCTTATAAAAGTTTACATTGCCCTTACCAAAAATGATTCTTTTCTTCTACTTTCAAAAAATTGTCTCCATGTGTCTTCATCTATAAAAGGATATATACGACATGGATTCTCACGACTCCTATGACCATAAATGAAATCAGATGAGAGGGTTGATTTGAAATCCCTCCATCTCCTAGCAGCCAACGATAAGCATTTCTTCCTGACTCCTCCAGTGTCAGGAATATCAAATGTCATCTGATAAAAAAGAGGTTAAAAATATTATATATACTAGAAACATTTAAAGAACAGTCAAACCATAGAAAAAGATCTTACCAAAATGGTCTCCCACAGCTGAGAAATTATCTCCTTATCCACACTTCTCCAATCATCATAGAGAATGCTTACTTTGCTCTTAGCCTGAGTTGCTACAAAACCCTTAAAATCTTTATCATTTGGACCTCTAGGAAGATCATCATCATCAAACTCCACGACTATCCTCTCCTCCTTCGTACGAGCAAGTGATAATTTTGGTAAATGTGTGCACCCACACTTACCAACCTTTGAACTCTTTTTCGTAATAGGAGCATGTGAATGTTCCTCCCCAGATGTATGACCAATATGCTCATCTCCAGAATCATGTGGCTGATCAACTGATTGATCTGTCATTTTCCTTCAAATCAAAAAAACAAACATTAGTTCAAAAATATACAAATTCAAATATTGTAATACTACTTAATCAGAAAATAGAAAAGTGTACTAAATTATATAATAGTAAACATTGGTAATATGGTAAGCATGTTAAACAATGATAAACATGGTAAACACAGTCTGTTGTACCCCTCTCTCTTGGATTTTAATGATCACAATCACTCTTATTATGTTCTAACTTGTTTTCAAGTGTTTTTGTTGATAGGCAAAAGGTTGCCAAGAAGTTGGCCCAAGAAAGCTGAAAAGTGGACTCACTGAGTCCACCGATCCGCCGGTGTGAGCTCACCGGCCAGCCGGAGGACCCATGCAGTAGACTTTCCCACTACCTGGTGTCACCGTCCGGCCGCTGGCTCACCACCGGCCGGCCGGTGGACAGACAGAGAGCCTTCCTCTCTGTCTGGACCACCGGCCGCCGCTGGATCACCACCGGCCCGCCGGTGGACCAAACAGAGAGCCTTCCTCTCTGTCTGGACCACCGGCCGTCCGCTGGCTCATCACCGGCCAGCCGGTGGACCAGAGAGCTTTGCTGTCTGGACCACCGGCCAACCGGTGGTCCACCACCGGCCAGCCGGTGCGCCCAGGACTTCTCCTCTTTACGGTTTTTATTGTTTTATCATTTTGGTTTGATACATGTTTTAATAAGTAAAAAATTTACAATATCTAACATTATATGAAAAAACTAAATTTAAACAAGAAATAAACATGTGTTACCTGTAATTTTGGGAATGTACAGTGGGATTGTTTTCCCAAATTCCTTCGTCGTGATCGTTCCTTATGGAACAAACCATGTCTTCAACATACTCATCATTATGTTCTGTTAATCTTTCCATGGAAGTAGGGATCTCACATAAATCAGCATTTTCATCAAATTCATCCTCACCAACATATTGTTTTTTCCCTTGTAAAATAACAGCCCACTTCATATCTGATTGATCTACTACATAGAAAATTTGTTTGGCATGTGTTGCCATTATAAAAGAATCAGCTGTGTCTTCCAATCTATTCAGATTAACAAGTGTCATTCCAAATTCATCGTGTCTGACACTATTGTTACCGATAAACCATTTACATTTAAAAACATGAACTTTAATATTAATGTAATCAGCCTCCCATATGTCTTCAATCACTCCATAATATGCACTTGATGCCGAAATTGGGTTTATGTCCTCAGCACTCGAAAAATGCATTGCTTCTACAAACACCAATACACCACTATTCTGAACTGCACTTCTGTTGTCCTGAGCTTTCGTATGAAATGTAAAGCCATTAATGTCATAAGCGGACCATGGTATCACATTTAAAGATGGACCACCCACTATCCATTTTAATGTCTCTGATACATCTGATCTACCAAGGAAGGTCTTTTTAAACCATGGAAAAAAGTTTTGTTGTGCTCATTCAAAATCCACATTTCTTTCTTCTTTGGATGACATTGTTTCAACTCATTAATATGCAATGTGATATACGGTTGAACATCAGCTATGTTATTCAAGATGTATGATTCTAACTTCTTCATCTGTTCAGCTGACAATGATTTGACTTTCAAGCCACGAATCCCCTTTCCCTCATTATTAACCCGTTCATGGTGAGATGGAGGCAAACCTATGTGTTGCGTCGTAGCCAAGTAGATCTTACAAAACTCTGCTACCTCCTCAGAAATATACTTTTCAATAATGGAGGCTTCAGGTCGATATGGATTTTTAACATATCCCTTTAATATTTTCATATACCTTTCAAAAGGATACATCCAACGAAGATATAAAGGTCCACAAAGCTTTATTTCTCGAACTAGATGAATCATTAAATGCACCATCATATCAAAAAAATTTGGAGGAAAATACATTTCCAAATGACAAAGTATAAAAACTGCATCCTTTTACAAAATGTTCAAAGCATTCACATCAATCGCCTTGTTACAAATTGAATTGAAAAAATAACACAACCTCATTATAGTCTTTCTGACACGGATGGGCAATATTCCACGCAGTGCAACTGGTAGAATTTGTTGCATCATGACGTGACAATCATGTGATTTCATACCTATCAACTTCAAGTCGTTCAATGAGACAAAATTTTTTACATTTGAAGAATAACCTTGAGGCACTTTGATATCATTAAGACACTGACAGAAGCTACTTTTCTCCCTCTTCGATAATGTATGACAAGCTGGGGGAGGAAATGTTCGTCTTCCTTTTGGACACCCCCCTGGACACCCCCCAACCCTCTGGACAGCCCCCCCCCCCCTCCTAAACACCACCCCCACCCCCTACCCCCTTGGACACCCCCCTGGACACCCCCAACACCCACCCACACCCTTGGACAGCCCCCCCCACCCACCCCCTTGTAAACTCCCCTGGACACCCCCCGACCCCTCTGGACAGCCCCCCACCCCTCCTAGACACCACCCCCACCCCCTACCCCCTTGGACACCCCCTGGACATCCCCCAACCCTCTGGGCAGCCCCCCCACACACCCGGACAACCCCAAATACCCTCTGGAGAGGCCCCACCCACTTGGACAGCCACCCACACCCTTCCACCCCCTTGGACACCCCCCTTAACACCCCACCGACCCCTCTGGACAGGCCGCCACCCCCTTGGACAGCCCCCCCACACCCACCCATCCCCTTGGACACCACCCTGGACACCCCCCGACCCCTCTGGACAGCCCCCGACCCCTCTAGAAAGCACCCCCACCCCTCCTGGACACAACCCCCACCCCCGACCTGCTTGGACACCCCCTGGACACCCCCAACCCTCTGGACAGCCCCCCCACCCCTCCTAAACACCACCCCCACCCCCTACCCCCTTGGACACCCCCTGGACACCCACCCACACCCTTGGACAGCCCCCCACACCCACCCACCCCCTTCTAAACCCCCCTGGACACCCCCCCCCCCCCGACCCCTCTGGACAGCCCCCCGCCCCTCCTGGACACCCCCCCCACCCCCTACCCCCTTGGACACCCCCTGGACATCCCCCAACCATATGGACATCCCCCCCACCCACTCGGACAACCCCAAATACCCTCTGGAGAGGCCGCCACCCACTTGGACAGCCCCCCACACCCATCCAACCCCTTGGACACCCCCCTGGACACCCCACCGACCCCTCTGGACAGGTCGCCACCCCCTTGGACAGCCCCCCACACCCACCCATCCCCTTGGACACCACCCTGGACACCCCCCGACCCCTCTGGACAACCCCCGAACCCTCTAGAAAGCACCCCCACCCCTCCTGGACACAACCCCCCACCCCCGACCTGCTTGGACACCCCCCTGGACACCCCCCAACCCTCTGGACAGCCCCCCCACCCCTCCTAAACACCACCCCCCACCCCTACCCCATTGGACACCCCCTGGACACCCCCCAACACCCACCCACACCCTTGGACAGCCCCCCCACACCCACCCACCCCCTTGTAATCCCCCCTGGACACCCCCCGACACCTCTGGACAGCCCCCCACCCCTCCTGGACACAACCCCCCACCCCCGACCTGCTTGGACACCCCCCTGGACACCCCCCCAACCCTCTGGACAGCCCCCCCCCCACCCCTCCTAAACACCACCCCCACCCCCTAACCCCTTGGAAACCCCCCTGGACACCCCCCAACACCCACCCACACCCATGGACAGCCCCCCACACCCACCCACCCCCTTGTAAACCCCCCTGGACACCCCCTGACCCCTCTGGACAGCCCCCACCCCTCCTGGACACCACCCCCCACACCCTACCCCCTTGGACACCCCCTGGACACCCCCAACCCTCTTGATAGCCCTCCCACCCCCCTGGAATCACTGAAAATTTACCATAACAAGAATTTGGGCCATTCAAAGAATGTTTTTAGGTGTGGAGGAAGAATTGAGTTTCAATAGATAGAGAAGGAACTCGACATTAGGTTGTCTATTCCAGGTGTGGATTTGAAGGAGTTAATGTTTGTTCAGTGACCCAAGAGATTGAATCAAAAATTCAGATGTTGTGCCATTTTCTCATGATGAGGATGAATAATTGGTGGCATTTGACTTTTAAATGGAGAGCTTAGCAGACCATCATATTTTCTATAGATCAGTAAAGGATGTTAGCATCGAACATAAGGCTTAAGGGATGCTTTCAGATCCAAATATGTATGTTGATGGATGCAATGGATCTAGTAGAGGTTCTAGAAAGAATGGTGGTTTTATTTGTTTAGGATAAGTAGTGAAGAAAAAACTAGTTAATTTTTTACTTGCTGAAAAGAGGGTATCTAAAATTTTTAACATGCCGAGGGGAAATCTGGCGAGTCCTCCTCGTGAAACTTTGTTTGTAGGGGGTGAAAATGGTGATGTGATCCCAAATCCATGCACCTATGCCATGGTTGTGTGTGAATAAAGTAGTAACAACTGTAAAAGGGCAACCCATCCAAATAGACACGCCCCAACCCTCTCAGGGATTTATAGAAAACGATGAAAAATTAGTGAATCATAAAATTAGTCAATATTGCAAGTCCAACAAATAGATCTAGGGATGATAAAAAAGATTATGGTGCCAAAACGAGTTAAAAGGGTTCTCAATCGAAGAATCTTAGCTAGTTTCAACAAAAACATCACAACACATATATATATACTATCCGCGAAAAAAAAACGAACGAGTGGGAGGATTAGCTGAGTGCTTCGAGTTTAGATGATTGATCCGAGGAGATTAAATATGAGAAACGATGATCGCAAAACGAATCTAAACCAACGAAATGGACGAGCCGATTCGGGTTTACGCGCGAGAGAGACACGTCGCGACTGTCGAAGGTAAACTCGCGAATGACAATCCACATTTTTAAATGAGTTATCACATCGGTTCTTCAATAACCGACGTTATAATTTTTTTAAAAACATTTATAACGTCGGTTATTCAATAACCGACGTAAAAACCTTCCTCCGATTCTTTTTTTACGTCGGTTATTTTATAACCGACATTATAAAGGGCTCAAAATCCATATTTTTTTACGTCGTTTATTCCATAACTGACGTCAAAAACATCTGCGGATAATTTTTTTACGTCGGTTATAAAATAACCGACGTAAAAAGGCCTTCAAAAACCGCGTTTTTAACCTCGGTTATTTTTATAACTGACGTAAAAAACGAAGCTGCGCGATTAATAACGTCGGTTATTTTTATAACCGACGTTAAAGGTGTACCGAACACAGGTTTTTACGTCAGTTATTAAATAATCGACGTAAAAAACCTCGTTTTACATATTATGACGTCGGTTTTATATAACCGACGTAAAAAATGGTGACGTAAAAAACGTTTTCTGCACTAGTGACTCTCCTTTTTGTCACATATTTTAAGCTCCTCTTTGTTATGTTGGGGGATGTTATTTTATATTCCTCTTTCTATACATTTTATTGTAATATGATGAGATACTCTATTTTGATCTCATCAATCCATTTTGAATGTTATAAGTGGCGCCGTTAGGCTGCCGAGTTTTCGTAAGGGATTTTTCATCTCACTTTTATTCCCGTGAGATTTATGCTACATTTGACACAATTTCCTTTGAGTGGTGTATGTACTCACCATTATTTTTCTCATTGTGTAATATTATTTCATTTATGAGTATTTACATCAAAGATGTATTGTCCTTCTTTCACGGGGCGTATGTTTCGAAAGATACCCATGTCGGTAAGGGATCCTTTCACCCTCCTCTTTTTAAAAGACTTCCTTTGTTGGGTCTTTTAATTTACATATTGTTATGTTGGGATATGTTCTCATATATCCTTATTTATGTAAATTTTATGTCCAAGTGATGAGGTACTTTTTTTTCTCTCATCAACTCATTTTGATGTGACGCCGTTAGGCTGTCAAGGGAACTTCTTAACCCAATTTCGATTTCATTGGGTTCAACATGTAGTTATTGAATATGTCATCCTTTGAATATGTCTGGATTACCTTTTATTGTTTTAAACTTAATATCCAATTATATTGGGTGTATTTATATTTGTCACACATAATTTTGAGATTGATTTATCCTTAATTTAAGGATACATTCTTTATAAGGGATTTCATCACATTTTACATCTCTATTGAGACTTCATTGTTGTTATGTACCAATTCACTCTTATATAGTGTATATACTGTCCGTTGGAATATTATATCATGAATCCATTTATTCTCATGATATTATAATGTTATTATTAAATGTTATTCCTCAATTATTGTATTCAATTGTCTCTAATTTTGGTAAAAACCCTTTAACCAAAATATCGCTTTAAATGTTTTAATGATTTGTTCTTATTAATATACATGTTTTCAAAATTATTTTAAGGATTTATTTATATGGATATTAATGGTTTATAATGTTAAAAGATTCAAGGTGGTATGGGACACTTTGATTCCAAAATCTCTTTATTAAATGTTTTAAATGGTTTTGAAAATAGTTTTTTTAATGGATTCATTATTTCAATATCCTAAAATGTTATATTGTGATTGAAATGTGGAAGTCTTATATTTCCTTTATGCATGTTTTATGTGATAAATTTATGTTATGGTTCTTGGGCATTGTTATGAAAACGGGTGGTTCCATGATAAACTAAGGGTGGGTGAGCCCGATATAGCTCTCCAATGCATTGGGTAACGTGAAGGAGTGAAACGTTAAGTTTTCTCCGAAGAGATTTAGGGAATATACTGTGACGGGTATCCCAAATGTAACCAAGAGGGTTACTCCCTACGTATGAATGTTATGAATGCCTCAAGTTACCTTTATGTCTTATGTTTTCTATGATTTATTCATGGT
Source organism: Viscum album (assembly GCA_963277665.1). Lineage (NCBI taxonomy): Eukaryota > Viridiplantae > Streptophyta > Magnoliopsida > Santalales > Viscaceae > Viscum > Viscum album. Next base: position 16,594,011 of record OY728159.1, on the reverse strand, counting down.
TTCATGAGGTATGTTAAAGTGCCTATGTTTTATGGGTAAAGTATGATTTCATTCTTATGTATATATGAACTCATGTTTCCCTTCCATAATTTTTATAACCCTTAATGAGATTTTTATGCTCATCCCAAGTTTTTGAAATGTTTTTCATAGGTCAAGGGAAGGGTACATGATGTGATGATAGTGTAAAGGATGTGTCAAGAAAGAATCCGTGTTTTATTTTAAATATGTTTCCATTGATGAGAAGAATGAATATTGTCTTTTATGTAACCACTTTGTTTAAATGTGGAATGTAATTCAAGTTTCATAATCTAATTCTCTAAAACTCGAAACCTGAACAGATCATCAATGTGAATTATTCATTTAATTCAATATTAAGTAAGGTTTAAGGCTGGGGACTTATATTAATAATTATAAAATACTACTATCAAACATGTGGTATGATGTGTTAAGAGGATCATTAATGATATTGTAAATTTTAATATAGTTATTGTATAAATTAATAGAATTTTAAAATCAATTTTATAGGAGTTTAAATCATATTCAACTGAATGGAAGTGTGAGGTGGTGGATTTTTCTCAATTACTTTTTCATTGGGACATATTTGTTAATAGTCATCTATATACACATGAGACTCAACATAATTGGTGAGGAATACTAAAGTGCATCCTGGTGACCTGGGATCAAATCTAGGAAGATGCATAATTTCTATGGTACAGTAGTAGTATTCTATCAGTACCGTAGTGGGAACTGTAGTAGTGCTATAGCAGGTACTGTAGCAGGAACTAGAACAGGTACTTTTTGGCACTGTAGCACCTGGGAATATTCCTCTATTTGGGCCTTAGGCCCACCGATTTGGTCCTTGAGTCCTTTAAGACAATAAATCCACCTAGGATATCGGGTGAGTAAGGTTTTTGGGCCACCTCAAGGACTTGAGGACACCTTAAGGCCTTTGGGCCACCTTAAGTATAGATGAAAACTAGACAACCTACAATGAACAAGCTTTAGAAGGATGATGAGAAAAGAGTTTTTACTATAAAAGAAGCTAAATGGATTGAAATAATGAGAGGGTATGGAACCTATTGTCAGGACAAGCCTGTGAATGCATAGAAAATCCTAGCTGAACAACAATGCAATGTTGGAGATCTGATTTGACGATGAAGATGCTGAGGAGGAGATGTTTGAAGTAGTTAATCTGGGTTGCATGTAACATTTGAAGCCTAAGGGAAGTGAACTCCTCTAAGGCCTACAGGCCATGTAATACTTACACCTTTGTGCCTTGTATGTGTTCTTCCTCAAACCTTAAATGATGGATTATCGAAAATCATTAAGAAAGTCCATTGGGTCATTAGAGGATAGTCACCTATTCAGTTTTAAGTGGTAAATATAATGAAATTTTTTTTATTTAAAAAGAATACTATTGTTTTAATGATAGTAAATATTTTAATTAAATATCATTATTTCAAGGTTTTATAATATAAATTTTTTCAAAGGGGTTTGATGATATTTTACAATTTCATTTTCTTTGGGATAAAATTTAATTTCATTGATGGAATATTATCATTAATAATTTAATTGGATTAAATAATTTTATTATATAATATATATTTATGTAGTTTTTATATTTTCATCTAAATTTTAATCTCGTTGGTACATGAATCAGGCCAATAATGTTTTAAAATAAAATAATATTTATCTTTAAATGATAAATATTTTTCTTCGAGGTCCATTTTTTGTTATGTTTATTTTAAAATTGCTATTATTTATTAAATTTTTTTATTAAGGAAATATTTATATAAAACATGAATTAAAAGCATTATTTTAAATGATTATTTATACTATTATCAAAAATTCACATTTTTTCCAAAAAATCTTATTATAATGGTTTTTGAAATATTAAGAGATATTGAGAAACAATGTCACCATAACATTTTTACAAAATTTATCTTATTCTATATGTTTTAAATACTTTTAAAATGAAAAATCTTATTTGAAATTATATTTTACAATTCCATATAAATTCATTTTTTTCATAAAAATGAAATAAGTTTATTAGAAAACAATATATTTGTGATGGACCAATATGCACCTATTATCTGATGATTAATTTTGTTATTGTTACATTTATTTTTAAACAATAATTTACTTGTGATCATATTTCATTAAACAATTCATTTATCATAAATTTCCATATTCATTGTATCGTGGATATTAATTTTTCAATCAAATCATATAGTAGTTATAAATGTGATCTTTTCATTAAATGTCATTGGATTAAATGAGAAAATTATGGATGAATCTATATGATTTGTCTAATACTAATATCTTTTTATATAGAATATTAGGCATTTGTTAAATCTGAAATTTTACATATGAGGAATTCATTGGACATGTACTGAGGGGTGGGGCCCAGAAATATTATCCCCCTCAATAAATCATTATGTCTCATGAAACAAATTTGATAGCCAAATTAGATTTTACACATATTTTTATAATATATTTTCCATCGTATTGATAGTATATATATCATCATTTTTAGATCATTCTGTCCAATATTAACTATTTTCTTCATTGACAATTCTATAATTATTTTCTATGTGATTATCACATTTAAATTATAAATGGATTAATTTTGTAATCATGTAATTTTTTAAATGGAATGTGAAATAAGATATTTACCATCCCATATCTATTATTCTATATCTAATCATGATAGTCGAGTAAGCAATTAAATAGAATGTGTGATTATTTTTATACCTTTCTAAATTGATTTTCCTCAATAATTCATGGTATATTACACTATATATAACATTTAATGGCCATTTTAGCTTAATATTATTTTGATTCATTTCTCTAATATATGAATAAGAGTTCTCTAAATGTCATCAAGTATGAAAAATGATTTCTTAAAACATGTTTTACATTTTAATACTACTGTAAAATGAAAATCATGTGCGTGTCTTCCTCAACATAACAACTAAAATGATGTGTCCTTTAGGATTTTACCCCCTATAGATTTTTCAATGTAATAGATTAAAAACTATCCCTAGGATACTGTGATCAGGGTGGTTATAGTCAGAATCAGACAATATTTAGTATAAATCATGGGAACTAGACTTTTGAAAAATTATATCCGGGATTATAACCCTGTTATAGAATTTCTATATAATTATAGAATAACATTATAATGATTTTATACAGAATTTATTTTGTGAGTTTCCCTTGTAATAAGTCATTATATGAATAATAAATGCTGATTTTGTTCTATCAAAGTCATACATAGTGTTAATAACATTGAAAAGGGTGCATTTGGATCTGTCTCATTATTTACCTAGGGCATGAAAATGGACAATACTAGGCACCTAGGTTGACACTCCTAGGAGTTACGCTACTGATAATTCACATTTTATTTACAATAAATTATATTTTATTTTAAAATAAATATGTCTCCAAAGATATCATGTGAACTATTATGAGATAAAAAGCATAATTATTTCATCTATGATAAGTGTTTCACAAGATATATATGTAAAAATTATAATTTAAAATTAGTAATTTCATGATCCAATCTTGTATATTCCGTTATTTAGAGATGGATCCTATAAGAAATATTTGAATTATTACTATTGGAAAATGTAGAGATCTCCCTATTGATCAAGGAAATACAGTTGATATTTGAACCAAGTAAATCGTGAATATATTATGTAATCATAATAAATTTATGAAAAAAACATTTCACAAATTGATAAACCAATTTTTTCTCAGTGCTATTCTCTTACATTGGATATCTTAGTGTGATATAATCCCTTATCATTTAGTTGGACTACTAATTCTCTTTTAATTGATAAAAAATTTATTTCCCCTAATAATATATTTATATACCTTGGATGTGATGTAAAAGAAAAGGAAATATATTAAATAATCATTATAAATGGATATGTTGTTCAATGGAGATCATTAATCAAGTATAATATGTACAAGGAGGAAATATGACACATATGATAGATATATTTTAAGGATATTTTCTTTGAAAAATATTTATCTTAAAAGTAATGAAATGAAATGTGGAGAAAATTTTCCAATATAAATAAAAATGTTAGACGAAAGTGTTTCATAGTATTGTGATATTGTTAAAAGACATTACATGTGTCTTAGGGGTTTCTCAGATAATATAGAATCCAATATTTATCATTTAATTTAAGGGCTAAAACAATGTCTCTTAAGTGACCAATTTTTCAAATAATTTCCTCATTTGATTAAATAATTGTATACACCGTATAAATTGAGAAGGAATTATCTAGATCCTATATATTTATGGGTAATCAATAAAAGAGGAGTTAATCTAAACACTAAAAAACAGAATTCATTAATGAAGAATAAAATTATAAATGAATTTCCAAGATGAGAATATTTATTAAAAAATCATATAAAATAATTGAAAGGGAAAGGGAGTTGGTTTTAAGTGTGATGAAAAGTGTTATTTTTCTCATGAATATGAGGTAAATGAAGGTATCAACTCCATTAATTGATTTTGGAGTAATGAAATTTGGAATTATTTTAAACCAATGTACAATGAATTAAGGTAATATACCACAAAAGTGGATTATTGAGTATTATATGCTTATTTGATCAGTAAAAATGATGTGGATTTTTGTAATCAGGTGGTTTATGTTTTATAAATCATATCCCATTTTTTTCAATGATTTATTAGATTCAGGATCTTTATAATCTTTTATGTACTAAATGTTTCTAGGGATAATTATATACATCTCTAGGTCGATAATAATTTATTTTTAGTCAAAACTCTTAATAGAAGTCTTACTACAATAAGGATGTTTTAGGATGTCCCCATTATGACACATAAACATGCTTTATTTAGTAACATTATTATCTAAACTATGGTTTACATTGATATAATCCATCTTATTGAATATATTTAATTATATTATGAAATTATTATTCCTTGTAGAAGTAGATTAAGATATGTGATGAATATTTATCAATCCCAATCATTAGATGATAGAATTCATCATTTTTGTCATGTCCAGTTCCACCTGTAATAGCTCTTCGAAATTATTTTCATGGGGAAGAATATCTGGAAAAATATTATTATAGCAAAATATAATCATCAAATTGAACATGTAACTAATTTATATGAATAAATTTTTTAGTTTCTTAGTGAATTACATAGACATAATCTAAAGCATTAATCCATTTTCTCAATCGATTAAATCCCTTATCCAAGACCTATGTCAAAGGCTCGCTATTAAATCGAAAATGTTGAATTAGTGGATTTGATGAAACAATTGAAGGTGTTTTGTGATAAAGGATTTATTCACCCAAGTCGTTCACCATGGGGATCCCATGATATCTTCATTATGATTGAATATGGATTCATGAGTATGCTCATTGAATATAGGTAAATCAATGTGATTATAATAAATAAAAAATAGTTTACACCTTACATTGATGAATTATTTGATCAAGTTCTTTGAGTCAAATTCATTTAAGTTATTGAACATTGTTTTGGGTATCATAAATTATGGGTAAAAGGTAGTCATTTTAGATAAAGCCTTCTGAATTCGTTATAGACATTACGAGTTTATAGTATTTTCATTTTGATTGATAATTTCCACATATGTTTTTATGGATATAGTTAAACAATTATTCATGGAGTATATTGATGATTTTTTGTGTATTCATTTTTAATGTCATGGTCTATTATATATTTTATAAGGAATTTGAGAATAACCAAAGGATCATACTAAGGATTCATATAAGGAAACAATTATATGTGAAATTTAATAAATGTGGATTTTGGCAATAAGAAGAAATTTTCTATGGCTATATTTTCTCTAATGATGGAATCATAGTTGATAAGTTAGAAAAATAAAGTGACTCGTTGATGAAGATACATGGTTTTATCTATATAAAAAGGATAATTTTATTTCAAATCAATCTGGGTAGTTAGAAACTCATGAATAGGACTATCAAAACTATGATATTGAGTTGGAAGATGTAATATTTTATTTCCAGTTATGGATATATTGTCAATATGGTAAATGCTTTTAGATATATACAGAACACTAGATTTTAAAATTTATCTTTTAATTAAAATATTTCAAGATAACGCAAATGTGATTGCTAAAGCTACTCAACTAGGATGATTACTCGATACAAATCCTCTTATGGAAGGAAAATATGTCATAAAATGTATTGAGATGAAATGATCATGGAGTTGTGACCCATATGTGGATTGAGAGGGACCTTATGTTAATAGATATAATATGAATGGAGAATTGAATTATTAACTAATGGTGTGGACATCAATAATTTTTCAAATTTTGGTAAATATGTCATTATTATAAAAAATAAATTCTCCTCAATATGATGAAGAGAGTATTATAATAATATTAAATTTCTGACTGATGGGAAGTTTAAATAAATCATTTATAAATATGAAAATCTAAAATGTATGAAGTATTATGGGTTCCATATAAACATAAGTTTAAGGTAAAATTTATGGATTTCCTTCATAGTTTTAGTTTCTCTATAAACCATGTTACAACAATGATGTATAAGGATTTAGGGGGAAATTATTTTGGGGATAACATAATGTGGTAATTTATTGATTTTTTGTCAACATGTTTGGTCTTTCAGATGGTAAAGGCTGAGAGAGAGAATCTGAGTAGATTCATGAATCCTTTTCATATTCCTATGTGGAAATAGGAGTCTACAACTATGGAATTCCTCACACAAATACTAATGAATCCTAGAAGTAATGATGTTATAAGGGTTATTTACAATCACCTAACCAATTTTTCTTATTTCATTTTTATAAGAGATGATTTACCACATTAGCATCTTGTGGACCCTATATTGACGATGTTGTAAGACATCAAGGAACACCTTTTTAAATTCTGTGTGATCATTATCCCCATTTTTCATCATTATTATATCAGATTCTTTAGAAAAATATTGATATCATGATTCATCAGAGCACTACCTACAACCCTCATACTAATTGAAAATCTAAAAAAAAACTATCCAATCATTTTAAAAAATGTTAATGTAATGATAAATTAAAAATAAAGGTATTATTTATTGGTATTACCATTTTTGATTTTTTCTTATAAAAATATATTCTATTTAAGTTTTAAAATAGTTTCATATAATTATTTATATTGAATGTGTTCTTATTCTGGAGTTTCTGTGGATGATGTCGGTGAAAAGAGAAAAGCAGGACAAGAATATGTTGTGGAGTTAAGAAAAAGTTACATACTATACAAGATTATATTAAATAAAATCAAATTTGAATCAAGTGTTATGGAAATAACTAATGGAAATATTAAGAATTTGATGTTGGGGATGATGTTATCCAGATTGAATGTCAATTTAATGGTGTTAAACCTTTTTGTAATTAGAGGAAATTGATCCCCTATTATATTATACCATTTGAAATTTTGTAAAGGATGAAAGATTTGGATTACCAAATGATAATTACACTAATCCTCCCATAACTATATGAGGTGTTCTATATATCAATGTTAAATAAATGCATTCCATAAAAAACTAATGGACTCACCTATAAATAAATTGAATTTATTTTTGATATATCATACTATCAAGAGGCCATTAAGATTATTGATAGTTGAGTTAAAGTATTAATGAATCATATATATCATCTAGTAAATGTAAAATTAATAAATCATAAAACAGAGGATGAAATTTCGGAACCATAGGATGTTATAAAGAGTATGTACTCATTTTTTGGAATTAAATATCCATGAACATTTTGAGGAAGAAGGTTTTGTTAAAGGGAAGGATGTCACACCTGAGCATCCATTGTAGTGGTTGAAAATTAAAATTTAATAAATATATAATTCAATTAATATTTATAAATTTCATGAAAAAATAAATCTAACATGATAGGGGAGAATCAATTTTAATCTTACAGGGTAAACAATAATCCTAGAATAAATTTTTGAAATTCTACCTTAGAAATAAGCATTTTTTAAAAAATTAATATATCATTTTAAAAAATACAAAAAATTTTTTATAATTATTTTAATAGTATTTAAATTTAAAAATTTATTTTTTATTAACCTTATAAAAATAAATATAAAATCATTAAAAGGTAAATGGGTATTTTTCAGAAACATTTATTTTCCGAAAAACTATTTATGTTTAATATGAATAATTTTATATGTTTTAGTTAGTAAAATTAATTTTATTTATGAATGATTTAAATGATATTTATATATTTAATACCTTACTATATGAATTTAATTCCTAATTTTATTGATTTATGTCATATAGTTAATATAAGATCATATTATATAAGAAAAATGCATTTCTTAAAAATCCTCTTCCCTCACATGATTTTTAGGTATGTTTTATAGATAAAATTTTCCAGTTATGTGAACTTAATTTTATAAAAAATTTAACATATTATGAATACTAATATCTAAAATTATTTAATATGTTCAACTTCAATTTTCATCGTAATCATTTGAAAAAGTAGAAAAAAAAATTAATAAATCCGATTACGGATAAAACAAAGGTTTAAGATTTAGATAACCTTCTGTTAAAATTAGTTTTCAAAAAAATTGAATTTTGATTTAATTAAAAGTATTTTATATCTCTAAGTAATAAGTTAAAATTTTATAATAAATATCATTTTAATTTTTCTTCCTATAGGAATAGTTACCTCTAGTAAAAAAGTAGTAATCATGATGAAAATGGTAAAAGTTAGTTGACATAGAGGATAAGGGAACAAAAGTTTTAAAAATTATTCTTTATGTTTTGGAGGAATGGGTTGACCTTGAAATATATCCAATGAATAATTTTTATTTTTGGAGTCACCATAGATGCGAGTGACGTCCCATTATTGAATTATTTTTTGTATGTACAAATCTTTCACTCCTCGATTTTAAAAGGGCACTCCATACCAACACTTATTCACACCTCCAAATCCATTGGGATCAACCAAAACATGAACAAATTTCTCCACAATATCATTAATAACATTATTATTTTTCCATTTATTTAAAAATATTTACCCTAGAGTCCCTAATAAGAGATAAAAAGGGTGTTTTTTTCAATGATGGTAATCATCTTATAGATGCTCTTTAGTTTTCTTTGTTCTATTACAACCATAAATTTTAACTCAACACTTAAAATACAATAAAACGAGGGTATAAAATATATTATATTTTATTATGTAGATGAAACAATATTTATCCATCTCCTTCTCCCTAAAATTGGATAAAAACTCTATTATTTGTGTATATGACGGGTTACCACCACACAAATCAATGTAATTTGTTTTTCATAATCACCTCACATGGATAGGCATAGTGATGGAAATAGTGAATATATATCATGAATATTACATTTTATTAACACGTTAATATTAATATAATACTTATTTTCTTACCCTTTCACCCATTAAGGTAATGATATTGTTTCTCATGCGTGAGTATGATATACTTTCTCCAGGAAGCGGTGTTATTTGTTTTCCATGTAAAAAATTAACGAATGGTTCTAAAATGTGTTTAACAATTAGAAATTATGTTAATTAAATTTTTATTATTCTGTATATTGTTAGATATATCGTATACATAATAACCATAATATCCCTATGAAAACACACATCAGAGAATAAGGAAATTAATATCTGAAACAATAGTAATTATAAAATATTGTAAATGTATGGATGGTATGATGTTATAAGAAGATCATATAAGATATTATACATTAAAATTTAGTTTTAAAACTAATTAATAACATTCTTAAACTGATTATATAGTATCATCAATAATTATAAACTGAGGGGAAGTGTGTGGTGGGGGATATTGTCTCAAATTTCATTTTAGTGGGACATATTTTTTTTAATATAAACCTATTAGTTAGTGAAGGTTATAAATACTCACCCATTGTAGTGTTTATCATGAATAACTATTTACTCATGATAACCAAATTATGGGTTATTGATTTTATTTCAAGGTGTTATAATTAAAAATATACCAAGGTGGTAAGAATCAATTTTAAAAAATTACATTGTTTCTCGATTTACATACTATTTTTCAAAAGGATAAGGGTAAGTCCCCATTATCTACAATACATTATTATTTAATGGAATAAGAGAAAAACCATTAAATGAAAAAAATAGAACCCTAAAAATAAAAATGACCAATGCTCCAAATATGATCCTGAGTGACCAATTTGAAATTGATAAAAACATAAAAGACATCAAAATCTCACCCCCAAGAGAAAATGAAATATTGAAAAAATAAAATTTGAATTTTTATCCCCCCTATACATGAATTTTCAGCATGATGTCCCAAGGAAATGTTGAAGGGAATCCATTACAATCATAATGACATTGGATGGAAGGTATTGAAGAGAGGATTCGACACTTATATCTCTATTTCAAAGCTCCGACCTAATAATGCTTATGATTAACTCAAAGAACTGCCAACTAGATGAAATAAAAAAAGACTACAAACTGTATACAAATTCAAATCAGGTTGACCGTCCATACAATGGGTGATAAGGAAAAATGTATAAATGATGGGTGTTAGGACAACCATTCTTATTTCTATTCCACAATCTATACAGTACCTACAAGATGATGCACCACCATCCAAATGAAATAAGAAAAAATATTATGCTAAAAAATAACTCTTCTACTCAATGAGTCAAATGGACTCAACCAAAATTAAAACAGAATTAAAAATCACACATATAATGCGTTCAATAAATAACTAGACCAACATTGTTTCTAACCTTAAGAAAACTGACCACACTTCCCTGAAACAATCATCCACTCGAGACTATCGAAATCAGAATTTATGTAACCAAACCCTCCTCACATGACCCAAAAAAGGATGGACATCACCATTGAAACACTACACACAACCAAATAATGAAATATAATAAACCACATCACCAACAAGAAGTTCCTCCTTGATGAGATTTTGAGCACACCCTTCTAGATTAATAGGAAAAATCTCAAAACCAAACCAGTAGCACTAAAAATGTTCATAGACCATGTAACACTATAAAAATGATTATCCATGTATTGTGGGAATAGATTTGAATCCAGATCCTGGGATCAGAGGTGTTGAGGAGGTTATAATGTGTTGGTTGGAACCTGAGAAATAAGACATGTAAAACTACATAGAAATGGAAATTGGAGAAGACTTCAATGAGGATAATTGAACATGGGTACCTCCATATCCATGAATGTGGGACAATATAAAGGAAGATATAATAGAATATCATCCCTAAAAGATGAGAAGAGGAAGGGAATGATACATTATGGCTTTAAGATTCTTCAGAGAGGGAGATGAATCATGTGAAGAGTTCTAATCCATCTAATTCCCTTGAGTTATTTCTTTTACAGTCATTTATGGAATATTGTAATTTATCCTTTATAATCTCCAATTATTTTTTACACTGTAGATAGTTATGGAGTTTCATTATTTTCTTCCAATTTCTCTAATCATTATTGCATGTATCATATAATCATATGATTAAAATGAAGACTTATTTGAATTTAAAATTGATATATTATTCCCCAATGACCATGATTTCAAAATTGGTTTTACATAATTACAATTAATTTATAAAATTATTAAATATTGAAATTATATTTTATCATTTAATTTGAAAAAATACATTAAAATAAATATTTATTAAATTTTTAAGAGAATTTTAAATATAAATTTTAATGTATTTTTTTATTATAAAATTATAAAGTAATCCCACACCACTGTGACCCTTTTAAAAAATATTGAAAATTCTACCTATTTACTATAGCACAAAAAATAAAATTCAATTGTGAAAAAATTATTTTTGTATTTAAACATTTAATCTATTAATGGACAAAAATTTATTAAAAACATATATTACTAATGAATCGATAGTCACCTATAATATTTTGATTTATTTTGTGAGTCCTATATTTATCATGTGACAACCAATTTCATTATTTTTTTCATTTTATATTATAATTATTTTTAATATCCACAATATTTTCATCATGTATATGATTATTTCATAAAATGTATTACATTTCTACATAATATGTTTAATATGAATTATTTTGATTAACTAAGGATACATTAATAAATAAATAATGTTTTTAGTGAGGATATTTATTGATAAGGAGTAATTTTCATAAATTAAATTGATAATTAGATATATGAGGAATGATATGGACATATAGTGATGGGTGGTGGCTGAAATTATATATTCCCTTGATATATTAGTACTTCTCATTGGAAAATATATTTGACCTAATTATGTGGGTTTAACCCATAGTTTTAAACTATAATTATACATTTATTCAAAGTATAGATATCATGATTTTGGGAACATGAAATACAATATGAATCATATCCTTAGTTAATAATTAATTATTATTATTTATGAGATCATTGAATTGGTATTATTCATTTATTCATTTTCTTATCAACTTATAGATTAAATGGAATGGGTTTGTAGGAATTTAGCTTTATATATTGATTATTCATTATCTGGTCTTGATGTTAAATTAATTGATTAAATTGAATGTGTGTTTCATAATTTACCCAACACTTTTTATTTTTATCTTTTGACTCATGGTAGATTCTATTGTGCATAACAGTTATAGAATATTTAAGCTCTACAATATTCTACTTTATTTCCTCATGTTTTGAAGAATAATTTTGTGAATGAGTGTAGGAATGATAATTTTTTTCAATTACCTTGTTTTATATTTTATCCCCAATATAAAATAGGTATTACGTAAATATTTTTCTAACTATTACTACTAATCAAATTTTTCTTTTTTTATTTTAAACCAAGTAATAATGTAAGTGTAAGAATTTAACCCTAGGCTCCAGGAAATAGGGGTTAGGGTTATTACATTTTTCTAAACTATATGAATATATAAAATTTAATGTCATTAAAAATATCAATTTAGGAGTGGAGATGAATTTAGAACATTTTTTAAATAAATGTTCTACAGACTATTTGACAATATCAGTACAATATTTTAAAAATAAATATTATTTTTATATATTTTAATTAATGAGTTAATTTTCATAATTATATTTCAATTAATATATTTAGAGGAAAATTTTAAACCTTATAGCCTAATGAAATTATAATCTTTTTTCTGTGAAATAGTAAATTAATGTTTTAATTGGAAATATTTTCTGATTTTTTGGTCCATGACGAAGACTAATCCCTTTCATGGTTTAAAATATTAATATTATGGAAATTTTGAATATTTACTTAAAATATATTCTTCTCTTTACCTATGATGTATTGAATTATTCAAAAAATGTAATTAATATTTAAAAAAGGTGAAGGGATAACCACATGTGTCCATGTAAAATTGTATATGCTATTTTGAAATTATTGGTCAATGTTATCTAATTAAGGAAAACAATTACTTCTAGATGTTGTGAATATTATTTAAGGCATATTAACTAATCATCAAAAAGGAAATAAAAAGATGAAATAGTTGATGGTAAGTTTTTAACTAAGGTATGATATTGTACACATTACTTTCCATTGAAGGATGATTTTGAATCCTTGTTGCTAGAAAAATAATGAATAGATTTATGTTATCATTATGCTTCCATATTTTTCTATTAAGTAAAAGATAAATCAATGAAAGATGAATCTAGTTCATAGTGTCTATCAAATATTGATCTCCAATATATATTAATGGATTTGTAGAGAGCTTATTGAAATCCTAAGGCATTATTTTTTATTTATTTTTGGATAGTCCATTTTTAAATGGGTCTTGGGGTAGCCTTTACATTTCCCATAGACTCGTGGGAATTAGTATTGATATATGGAAATTGGAGACCAAATTCTGTAAAGACTTAACAAAAATCCCTACCAATATGATGCTTATGAAATGCTTAAAGTGTCCAGCCAGTAGTAAAGCCGTGTGAGCATTCCCTATATAGTATTGTATGGGGAATGATTTGATGGACAATACATACCCAATAATTAATCCAAATAAGATTGCGTTGTGGATGGTGTGTTTTATCATATATAAACTCATAAGGGACTCCATAAGGTCATCTTTACCAATTATTTTTTGTATTTTTTATTCCTCGTATTTTGACCCACCCCTATGTACCATCAAATAAAATGGGAGACCGATCTGTTTCTAGCCCCAAGAACCTGATGAGCCTTCCTAATTATATGAATCTACCAATGAATCCTCATGACCTCTATTTACTCATATCCCATCAATGCACTGATCCATTGTGGTTAGCAAACCACAAACTCTCACAGACCCCTTTGGGCATTGGTTGTAAGACACCAACACATTGTGAAAATTCTATTTAAGTCTCCAATTAGAGAACCCATATCATTACATGACAGTGTCTAAGATCCCCTATTTTCAATAATATCCATGAATAAACCCAACATGGTCCCTCCAAAAACATTGAATATCCATTCAATGGATTTAATCCGTCCCTCACCCACTACCTGGTCAGATGATCTAATGAAATCAGAATGGTGTTGCCTTATAAAATGTTCCATTTTGGTCATGTTCTTTTGTGGAAGATATGGTTGTTCTATTTCAAGGATAAAACCACAATTTATTTATTGTTCTATCTAATACATTACCATCAAAAACTTCTTGGTTCCAGTCTCAACCATTCCGAGCTGCAGATTCGGAAGGATATTATCATGTGGGTGCCTCCCCACTTCAGATTCCCTATTTCTTCTGTGGAAAATCATCATGAAAAAACACATAATAGTTGAATAGAAATGATAATAATTAAATGGAATATCATATCAAATTAGTCATGGACTTAAAATAAAATATGGTATTATATTAACCAAATAATTACCCTTAAAGTTATATAAAAAATCCAATGATACCAAATGTAAGGACATGGTCTTATTACATTACATAAACTAGAATTTTAGTCATGAACTAAAGTCCATTCATATTGATAATAATTTAATGTTAAATTTTTCTTCCAATTGCGATATAACACATATATAAAATTCCACATTCATATAGAGAAGATACCACAAAAAAATATTCATTTCTTCAATGAAATAAAACATTTCAAATAAATCATTTTTCCTTGACAAACAAACATAACATTTAACATGGATTCCTTCTTTGTATTAAACATCCATAAAACAATTGAAAATAATTTAAAAACATGATATAAGAACAAAAAAATTATTTGGGGGTATATAAAAAAGTAAAACATTACTCCCTAAATACCGGTAACATATGTAATCATTTTCAAGAAGACATACTTTCCACCCATATAAAAATACTTTTTGAAAGAAGATATTTCCATGTGATTTCACAAAAAAAGTAGAACATAAATAGAACAATAATGTAATATTGGGTAATTAACTACATTATCTTATAACCCACTCAGATTCCATATATTTTTGTAACTCTCACGACTACCTAACAATGTAACCCTCACGATTACCTTATTATGTAACGACTGTAGTTGCACTTCAAGTAACCATTGGGTCATCCTGCAACATAAACATACCCAATCCATTGGTCCGAGATATAGGTCCCACTCTTAATCATAAAAAATTACCAAAAACCTCAATATAATAATAAAACATCAATTATTCCATAGAAATAGTGATTTTGAAATTTGTAAAACTAGATTTTTAAAAGAGGATTTTATATGAAAAGCCTCGTACAAATAACATATTATTGAAATATAAATCAATATAATGAGTTGAATATTTTTATACATTATAAAGAAATTTAATATAAAAAAATTCATCACTTAAATGATATTAAAACCACACTTTTAATGAAGTAGATTGTTATCCCCAAAAATGAAAATTTTGTCAAGAACTCCATAACCTTAGGTTTGAATTACTTAAAACATGTTAAAAAATTCTTTTATAATAGTTAAGAGAGTGTTATTAATATATTAAAAAACAAATTCATGTTTATAAAATCTTAAATGATCATTTTACATCATTTTACACTTTAATTGTAAGTATTTTTTTCCTTAAACTATTTTTAGTGGGTTATTTTCATGATTTCCATGGTGGTTTTGTGTTTTATTTTCATTTCGTGTGGATATGAAATTCTAGAAGTGGAATTAAATGGTATTAATATGGTTCTGTTATATTAAATAATACAATAAATCATTTTTTATCATATATTATGATGGATCATTGGATAAAGAGTTAATGATATTTTCTTAGATCAATTTTTTGTTGTTCCCTGATAATCAGAAACTTGTATCATTATATAATTTAATGTCATGCATAGAAGTTAATTTAAAAACATAAAATATGTTAATTAATACACTTTAAATTATTTTTGAACCATTAAAATGGGTTTATAACTAGTTTTGAAGTATTTATTGTATATTTAAAACACAACATCAATACTTTTGGTAAATCAGAACATAATAGACTATGTTTTTATTTCCAGAACAAGAGGAAGAGGATAGGAAGAAAGATGATAAATTTTTAACATGAACATTATAAAATAAATATTATATAAGACTCTGAATATTTCATACCTCTTAGTTAAGGGGAGGGGAATAGAGTATAAGAAAATTAAGGAATAAAAAAACACATGAAAACGAAAGTGGATTCTGACCTCTTGAACTCTTGTCCTTGAGATCCTCCTAAAGGCATTTGGTTTTGGACATTTGGTGAGACCAACAGGTCTTCGATGTGGGGAAGAGCCTTAGGTATGGGAGTTTTTAGGACTTATTCATTTCTCGAGGCTTTTGATGTGTGATATAAAGAAGGGAATGATAATGGTATTTATATTTGAGGAGAGGAGGGATTTTCAATAATATTAGTCAATATTTTAAACCATTTTTTCATGAATATTAATAATATTGATTCATGTGACCACAATAGTAATACATGAATGTTAGTTTGAAAAAATTGGGATTACACTAGCCATGATTCACCTATGTTGTCGTAAAAAATGTATTTAGAATTTATCATAATTTACTGAATTTTTCTATCAACCAAAAATTCAAGAATATCAGAAAAGTACCAAAAATTAGACCTAAACATTTATTGACGTGTAGATTTAAAAAACTGAACTAATTTTTTAAAATTAATTTCTGAATATTATTAATTTAAATTTTAAATAAAATATTAATTTATTCAAAAATAACAATTTTATATCTATAACACATTTTTTAACACCTTGAAAAATTAATCAACATCTCATTATGATATAACAATATGAAAATAGAATAATAATTTAATTTACTATTAAGAAAGTTAATATTATTATTCATATAGATATGTGACTATTAAAAAAACAAGTTCTTTCTATCAAACTACAAATTACTTACTCATAGCACCCGTAGATGACTCTTTTTTGAAATTAAAAAAAATATTATTAGAACCATTACGTTTAAAGGATATTTTTAATTGTTTTAAAAAATATGGTTTTATGAATTTAGATTTATTTTTAAATCATTGTGGTGTTAATTTTTATTTATGAATTAGGGTTAGATTACCCGAGTTAAAATCGTATAGATGGGTATATGTATATGAAAATATCAATAAATGTTTTTAAATTCTTAAGTAGGTGGTTTTCATAGAAATTAATATTTTTAGTTTGAGGAAAGTTGAAGAAAATATGCAACTAATACATCTTTGATAATCAACACTGGAAATTATAATTTGATCATAGACTTGATCGTCACTATGGTGCATGATGAGTGAGAAAAATATTACATAGTATGATAAAAATAATGGGGTATATTATTTGGTCAATTACATGTCATTTATGAACTACTATGAAGGATTCAATTCCTAGCTTCATTAAAGGATTATTTAGATACATAAAGGATACCCAAATTTACATAATAATATATTTAACAAAATGTATCAAAAGATAAAATGAAGGTGAAAAGACATAATGTGATTCTATTTTCTTATTAATTTGATAATTATCTATAATTTTATAGGTATTAGTTTTGGGATTTATTATTTGGTAAAAATATGATTAGGAAAATAAATCTCAAAGGGTATATAGCTAGAAATAACTATGTCTTATAACTGAATAAGAGAGTATAATTTAATGGTCGATAAACATATTATTTTCTAATCATGATGGTATATATGATTTTAATAGTCTTAACAATGTAATTGAGGTTTGCATAATAATATAATTTAATTATTGATTCCCATTTCTATTTTCACTAGTGAATGATATTTTTTCATGAGTTTACATTGTATTATAAATGTATTGACAATTTATTGAAAAATATAGGGATTTTTCATATTGTTTTTTTATTTACAGGTCATGAAACATATATTAAATGATATGAATGTACATGAAAATACAAT
Organism: Viscum album; assembly: GCA_963277665.1. NCBI lineage: Eukaryota > Viridiplantae > Streptophyta > Magnoliopsida > Santalales > Viscaceae > Viscum > Viscum album. The sequence continues at coordinate 16,575,663 of OY728159.1, read as the reverse complement.
TTATAAACATTTTAAATTTTGTGGATAACTATTAGAGAACAGATGATTGACATTTTCATAACTCTAATGTTTAATATTTTCGTAATGTTGACGAAAAAAGGTATACAAATTGTGATAAATGTCAGTTAGATAGTTTTGATAGAGGTAAGATTTATTTTTAATTAATGAAAAATAAATCAATGTTAATATTGGTTATGTTTGTCTAATTTTTTGGGTTATGATATATATATATCCTATTTTGTGTCTTTATGAGCTATTGGTTCATTATAAGAGATTGTTTTAAAGGAATATCTGATTTCTATAATGTTAAATGTCTTTAAGATTCAAATGGTATTTAGAATGGAATGTAATGTAGTATATACGTTTAGGGTATATACATACTAGAGTAAATTATTATATGAATGATTACTATGGTTTGAGGAGTGATATGAATCATTTTCAAATTTAAGAGTGCGAGGTATGTGAAATAATAAAGGTTGAATCTAGAATAATGAATATATTAATATCAGCCAACTAATGATCATCAGTGGGTAATATTTAAAATTTTAAGGATGCAATTTATTTATCTAGGTAGAATGTTACACTCCATGATTTTAAAATCTGATTACCATTAAATATCTCAATTCTTTAGATATATTTCTCATCATTCAAAAATATACTGAAAAGATATTTTTATATATGTAGATAAAATATAAATATTTATGTAACGGCCCGAAATTTTGAATAAATCTTGTTTCCTAATTTCATGTGTTATTTTATTTTATTTTTATACTCAACAAAAATGTTTTATTTGATAAACATGATTATAATTAAAATGCGACCGTTGGGATTTGACTATTATATGACCATCAGTCAATATGACCGCTGTGAACAAAATGTTTTGATTATTATCTCTAAATACAGGTAATCTTGGTTAATTAATATAGAGAGAATATTCGATGGCCTCACCCAGTAGTCTTGGACCGATCGAAGCCCATCTAACAGAACTTGGGAAGGAGGTAGCACCACTGGGCTTTTCTCTAGACCAAACCCAAGCTGAACTTCATCGTGTGAAGCTAGAACAGGATCACCTTCGCGAGAAGTTCAAACTGATAGAAATTACAACTCGTGCGATGTTGGCCGAGCCTCCCTCGGATTCTCTCACCTTAGGACACCTTACACTTAGGTCCGATGCTGGTGTGATAATGGGCTATGTAAGGAGACCGTAACTGCCTTGTGCAATCCTTTGTTTTAAATAAAAACTGGGATTTCTTCTTATGATGAAGTTTATGAATTTTCAAATGACCGGATAAATATAGTATGCATATATTTGATGAATTTTAGAAAAGTATATTTTAAAAATGTTTTTGTAAACTTTAAATAATTAAAAATGTGTAATGAATTGAAAAAATGCTCTTCTACAATTATGTTCAGTAAGAAATTTAGAGTCTAATAAGATCAACATTATTTTTGATGAATAGTAAATTATGAATAGTGATTTAATGATTAAGATTAGTAATGTGTCCAAATGGATTAGTAATCTCATTTAATGAATGTATTAATATAATCTACGCACCTTGATTAAGTAATGTGATTCAATAAAATGGTTAAATGACGGTTTTATAAATTATTATTCTAGTATTAATTTTTTTCAGGTGAATAGTGTTTTTAATTAAAAAATTAAATTAAAAATATTTAAAAAATTATTTTTATAAAAAGGATTTCATTTTTGAACTCAGAGCATCGATATTATGTTATGATAATTTTTGGGGATTTTTCTAAAAAAATGAATTTTCAGTGAATAGTGTATTTATTTAAAAATAAAATTAAAGATATTTAGAAAATTATTTTTATAAAATTGTGTTCATTTTTGAAATCAGAGCCTGATATTTGGTTAAGGTGAAATTTTGGGATCTTTCTGAGAAAGTTGAATTTTCAGTGAATAATAAAAATACAGTTTTAGGGTTTCGGTATGTTTAATGACATCATAACTGTGTTGATGTCATGAGATATTTTAATGGTATGCCGGCCAAGGGTGATGAATTATTGTTTTGGGGGGGTCATGTGGCCTAACTCCATGGTAAATGCCAAGGGAGAGCACATGGTTTTGAGAAAAGTACTTTTGAGGTGTCCCTTGGCCATTAATGCCTTGTCCCCTCACTTTCCCTATAAATACCCACCCTTTCCTCCTTTAGTTTTCAATCCCAACCCTCCCCCAACAATTTTATGGTCTCCTTACCACCCAAGGAGTCCTCCCAAGGTTCCCCCAACCCCTCAAGGTCCAAACTTTTGATTTTTAAGAGTTACGTTTTAAGGTAAGGGATCCGATCTCTCTCTTTCTTTTCAAGAAATCTCTTTTATGTAATTTCTTTTATGCTCCTTGTCCTTATGTTAAAGGGTGTTCTTTTATACTCCTCTTACATACCTTTTCATGATCACATAATTAGAGATCTCCTCTTACTCTCATTAATTCATTTTATGAAATTTTAAGTGGCGCCGTTAGGCTGTCGAAATGTTTGTAACAGATTCTTTCTCCCTTATCATTTTTCAAGATCTATTATCATGTAAAGTATTTCAAGTTCCCTTTTTTATGTTGGGGTATGATCTCAAAATTTATCATACTTATAATTTATGATCATATGATGAGATACCCCATTTTATCTCTTCAATTCAGTTTTTTTGATGTTTTAAGTGGCGCCGTTAGGCTGCCGAATTTTTAAGTGGTTCTTCACCCTCCTCGTTTTGATGTTCTACTTTAATGTAAATTTTTTCAAGTTACTTTTTGTTATGTTGGGTTATGATCACTATATCTATCATACTTATCTTTTATGACCATATGATTAGAGAAACAATTTGATCTCTTAAATTCAGTATTTTGAAGATTATGTGGCGTCATTAGGCTGCTAAATTTTTAAGTGGTCCTTGCACCTTTCTCCCTTTTCAAAGTTCTAATTTTATGTCAAGTCTTGCAAGTTACTTTTTATTATGTTGGGGTATGATCTCTATATCTATCATACTGATGTTTTATGTTAATATTATGAGATACCCTATTTGATCTCATCATTTCATTTTTGCTTGAAGTTTATGTAACGCTGTTAGGCTGCCGAATTTTCATAAGGGAAATCTTATTTTTGTCTTCCTTTCATGTTCTTCATTTAATATGGTATATCTTTAAAATTTCATTACCATGTTCTCAAATCCTTTATATTTTGTCCCTCTACTGTGTTATGGGTCATTTATAAGTGTTTGACTCATGTCCCCTCTCTTTTCAATGTTTTTTAAAACCTTGTAACATAGCCGTTATGCTGTAGAATTTTCGTCTCAAAATTCCTCTCTCTTTTCTCAAAATTATTTTATGTTATAAAGTGAATACTCAATGCTCTTATTTCTTCGATGGTATTCACATATATATCAAAATGTTCTATTTTAAATTCTGGGATTTACATACATGAATCCCTCTTCCCCTTTCCGTGGGTTTAAAGTGACATAAAGATCATGTCATTAAAGTAGTTTTTAAAACATTATGATTATGAAATGAAACCCATTTAGTTTATGCTATATGGTTTGTTTATGAAATTATTGATGATGATATATGTGTATCACATGATAATAAAGACAAATTTAAGGGTGCTCCCTAATAGTGATCCAATGTATTGGGTAAAGACTTAATCTCTAGAGATGACCATTTTTAACGACGCCTTGGTGAATAACCTTGGTAATTTTTAACGACACCTTGGGGATGGACCTTGGTGAAACGAAACGATTGTCAGTATTAAATTTTGTAGCCACATCTTCAAGTTATGAAAAATGTTATTTTTATTATGATATGATTCATGGTTTCATTTTCATGCATTAATGTTATTTTCATGTCCTTATTGAAGTATCTCAAGTTCACATGTAATATGTTTCTGTTGTTTCCCTTACTAGGCCTTCTGTTCACCCTTTCTTTTGATGTATGTCCCTAGGTTATGAGATGCAGTAATGAACCTAGGATGAACATAAGGATAAGCCTTTCAAGTGTTTAATAAGAATGTTTTATGTTTGTTTTCATGTTTTAAGTTCATGGTTTCCAAGACACTAAACCTTAAAGATCCTCGGTTTTGTAAAATGTTATGAAAGTTAATGTGATAAAAAGGCAGGATGTTATAGTTGGTATCAAAGGATGGTTTAGTTATTTGTGGAAATTAGGATATGAAAACTCTAGGAAGAACCCTATAGAAATGTTTAAATATAGGGAATCTTCCTTGTATTTTGGTGATTATTGAGTAAGGGGTTTCCAAGCAAATACATTCCTGTCTGGATACGAGCAGGTAGAGGTGGCTCTGGCACAGATGTACATAGGGTTAAAACCTGAAAACACCGCTTTGAGCTAGAATCGAACGGGAACTGGTACATGACAACGGGACTTGCTGCACTCTTGTTTACGACACACCCGGGGGATATGCTTTGGTAAATTCATAAGCTTAGTATGAACCATTGTTAAAGGAATAAAGATAAATAAAAATAAAAGTTCACATAAGAATATATGATCATGGATAACCTAGATGGGAACCTAGAGGATCACAAGTTAGGGTATACTTTTCTTATACAAGTTATCCTTATATGCTTTAAGTTTCTTTTCATGATTACTGGCTAAGTATTTAAGCCCCTAATTAGAGCTTCTTTTCTTAGTTAATGGAGGGAAATGAGAGAACATGTCCCAACAACCAATGTGATATGAAATGCTATGATTATCGTATTAATACGACAGAGATGATTAAGGGATTAAAAGATGATTATTATTTTGGATGATGTTAACTATTTTGAGGACCCTATATGATCAAGGTAAATAGATTACTATGGTATTTTAATTTAGGAGTGACGTTGAATTATATTTTGAAGAATCAATGAATTTAAGGTGGACTTATATTAATTTAGGTTACTTATGGGAATGATTAACCTATATTGGTAAAATATGTTTAGGTTAGCTACTTTTTTTATAAGATGTTAGGAGTGGTTGATGTTGTTTCGAGATGAACAATGAAGTTTATTTAGGAAGACTATGTTATCAAATCATTCTTGTATTTGGGTTTCAATCTTAGTTTGGTTTATTTTGAGGAATCTTAAGGACCATTATTTAGAGAATTGTCTATGATGAACATTGGGTAGTACCATGGAACTTTGAATATTTAAAAGTAGTTTCCATTCCTATGGGATTCTTTTTGAAGATTTGTTTTACCTTACCCTTTCTAATTTTGGGATAATGTTTAAAGATAGAAGAAATAGATAGTTGATATTTTGTGGATTATGTGATTCTCTAGAATATGATTCTTGTGTTTTGATGAGACCATGTAGTTTTTAATGCTCATCGTTTGGAGAAAAGATTAGTTTTGGTAGAAACTTATTAAAGTATTAAACTCTACATGAAGGTAGATTTATTTCATTATGTTTTTGTTCTATGTTGTAAATTAATTCCTCAAAGTTATTAAAAGGAACGTAAAAAAAACATTGTTGGTTTACGTTTCCTACCAGGTAATCAAAGACCGCTTACAGACATCATAATTTTGGGATTTTCTGGTGGTTAACTTCCTCCTAATAATGTTTTCTATTACTCTCCTTTAGAATGTGACCCTTTGTTTTCTCCTCAATGTCCATGTTTCCTACATGGAATCCTAGTATGAGTAAACTCGGGTGGCCTTTGTACTTCCTTTTCATTCTTTTAAAGTAATGGTGTTACTGACTCTTTTTCCGATGTGGGACTTTTAATGAAATTTCAAAACCCAATTTTAAAAATTGCGAGGATGCAATTTCATAAGGAGGGAAGATTGTAATGGTCTGAAATTTTGAATAAATCTTGTTTCCTAATTTCATGTGTTATTTTATTTTATTTTTATACTCAACAAAAATGTTTTATTTGATAAACATGATTATAATTAAAATGAGACCATTGGGATTTGACGGTTATATGACCATCGGTCAATATGACCGCTGTGAACAAAATGCTTTCATTATTGTCTCTAAATACAAGTAATCTTGGTTAATTAATATAGAAAGAAGATTCGATGGGCTCACCTAGTAGTCTTGGACCGATCGAAGCCCATCTAATAGAACTTGGGATGGAGGTAGCACAATTGGGCTTTGCTCTGGACCAAACCCAAGTTGAACTTCATCGTGTGAATCTAGAACGGGAACACCTTCACGAGAAGTTCAAATCGATAGAAATTACTACTCGTGCGATGTTGGCCGAGCCTCCCTCAGATTCTCTCTCCTTAACACACCTTACACATAGGTCCTATGCTGGTGTGATAAGGGGCTATGTAAGGAGACCGTAACTGCCCTGTGTAATCCTTTGTTTTAATGAAAAATTAAGATTTCTTCTTATGATGAAGTTTATGAATTTTCAAATGACCGGATAAATATATTATGCATATTTTTGATGAATTTTAGAAAAAGTATATTTTAAAAATGTTTTTTAAACATTAAATAATTAAAAATGTGTAATTATTTGCAAAAAATGGTCTTCTACAATTATGTTCAGTACGAAATTTAGAGTCTAATAAGATCAACTTTATTTTTTATGAATAGTAAATTATGAATAGTGATTTTATGATTAGGATTAGTAATGTGTCCAAATGGATTAGTAATCTCACTTAATGAAAGTATTAATATAATCTCGGCACCTCGATTAAGTAATGTGATTCAATAAAATGGTTAAATAACGGTTTCATAAATTATTATTCAAGTATTGATTTTTTTCAGGTGAATAGTGTTTTTTAATTAAAAAATTAATTTAAAAATATTTAAAAAATTATTTTTATAAAATGGATTTCATTTTTGAACTCAGAGCATCGATATTATGTTATGGTAATTTTTGGGGATTTTTCTAAAAAAAAATGAATTTTCGGTGAATAGTGTATTTATTTAAAAATAAAATTAAAGATATTTAGAAAATTATTTTTATAAAATGGAGTTCATTTTTGAAATCAGAGCCTTGATATTTGGTTAAGGTGAAGCTTTGGGATCTTTCTGAGAAAGTTGATTTTTTAGTGAATAGTAAAAATACAGTTTTAGGGTTTCAGTATGTTTAATGACATCATAACTGTGTCATGATGATGTCATGAGATATTTCTAAGGGTTGGCCTTCCAAGGGTGATGAATTGTTGTTTTGGGGGCCCCATGTGGCCTAACTCCATGGTAAATGCCAAGGGAAAGCACATGGTTTTGAGAAAAGCAATTTTGAGGTGTCCCTTGGCCATTAATGCCTTGTCCCCTCACTTTCCCTATAAATACCCACCCTTTCCTCATTTAGTTTTCACTACCAACTCTACCCCAACAATGTTCGGGTCTCCTTACCTCCCAAAGAGTCCTCCCAAGGTTCCCCCAAGCCCTCAAGGTTCAAAACTTTGAGTTTTAGGAGTTACGTTTTAAGGTAAGGGATCTGATCTCTCTCTTTCTTTTCAAGAAATCTCTTTTATGTAATTTCTTTTATGCTCCATGTTCTTATGTTAAAGTGTGTTCTTTTATACTCCTATTAATTCCCTATTCATGTTCACATAATTATAGATCCCCTATTACTCTCATTAATTCATTTTATGATGTTTTAAGTGGCGCCGTTAGGCTGTCAAAATTTTTGTAACAGATTCTTTCTCCCTTGTCATTTTTCAAGATCTATTATCATGTAAAGTATTTCAAGTTCCCTTTTTATGTTAGGGTATGATCTCTAAATGTATCATAGTTATCTTTAATGATCATATTATGAGATACCCCATTTTATCTCTTCAATTCAGTTTTTTTGAAGTTTTATGTGGTGCCATTAGGCTGCCGAATGTTTAAGTGGTTCTTCACCCTCATCGTTTTGAAGTTCTACTTTAATGTCAATTATTTCAAGTTACTTTTTGTTATTTTGGGGTATTATATATATCTATCATAATGAAATTTTATGACCATATTATTAGAGAACCCATTTTATCTCGTCAATTCAGTATTTTGAAGTTTAAGTGGCGTCGTTAGGCTGCTAAATTTTTAAGTGGTCCTTGCACCATTCTCCCTTTTCAAAGTTCTAATTCCATGTCAAGTCTTGCAAGTTACTTTTTATTATGTTGGGGTATGATATCTATATCTATCATACTGATCTTTTATGTTCATATGATGAGAGACCCTATTTGATCTCATCATTTCATTTTTGGTTGAAGTTTATGTAACGCTGTTAGGCTGCCGAATTTTCATAAGAGAAATCTTATTTTTGTCTTCCTTTCATGTTCTTCATTTCATATGTTATATCTTTAAAATTTCATAACCATGTTCTCAAATCCTTTATATTATGTTCCTCTACTGTGTTATGGGTCATTTATGAGTGTTTGACCCATGTCCCCTCTCTTTTCAATGTTTTCTAAAACCTTGTAACATAGCCGTTATGCGGCAGAATTTTCGTCTCAAAATGCCTCTCTCTTTTATCAAAATTATTTTATGTTATAAAGTGAATATTAAATATCTTATTTCTACAATGGTATTCACATATATATCAAAATTTTCTATTTTAAATTCTAGTATTTACATACATCCAACCCGCTTCACCTTTCCGTGGGTTTAAAGTGACATAAAGATCATGTCATTAAAGCAGTTTTTAAAACGTTATGATCATGAAATGAAACCCATTTCTTTTATGCTATATGGGTTTTTTTGAAATTATTGATGATAATATATGTGTCTCACATGACTATAAATGAAAATTTAAGGGTGCACCCTGATATTGCTCCAATGAATTGGGTAAAGACTTAATCTCTATAGATGACCATTTTTAACGACGCCTTGGTGAATAACCTTGGTAATTTTTAACGACACCTTGGGGATGGACCTTGGTGAAACGAAACGATTGTCAATATTAAATGTTGTATCCACATCTTCAAGTTATGAAAAATGTTATTTTTATTATGATATGATTCATGGTTTCATTTTCATGCATTAAAGTTCTTTTCATGTCCTTATTGAAGTATCTCAAGTTCACATGTAAAATATTTCTCTTGTTTCCCTTACTGGGCCTTCTGCTCACCCTTTCTTTTGATGTATGTCCCCAGGTTATGAGATGTAGTAATGAACCTAGGATGAACATAAGAAGAAGCCTTTTAAGTGTTTAATAAGAATGTTTTATGTTTGTTTTCATGTTTTAAGTTCCTGGTTTCCAAGACACTAAACCTTAAAGATCCTCGGTTTTGTAAAATGTAATGAAAGTTTATGTGATAAAAAGGAGGGATGAAATAGTTGGTATCAAAGTATGGTTTAGTTATTTGTGGAAATTAGGATATGAAAACTCTAGTAATAACCCTATAGAAAAGATTAAATATTGGAAATCTTCCTGTTATTTTGGTGAGTATTGAGTAAGGGGTTTCCAAGCAAATATATCCCTGTCTGGATATGAGCAGGTAGAGGTGGCTCTGGCACAGATGTACATAGGGTTAAAACCTGAAAACACCACGTTGAGCTAGACTCGAACGGGAAATGGTACATGACAACGGGCCTTGCTGCACTCTTGGTTACGACACACCCAGGGGATATGCTTTGGTAAATTCATAAGCTTAGTATGAACCATTGTTAAAGGAACAAAGATAAAATAAAATTAAGGTTCACGTAAGAATATATGATCATGGATAACCTTGATGGGAACCTAGGGGATTAGAAGTTAGGGTATACTTTTCTTCTATAAGTTATCCTTATATTCTTTAAGTTTCTTTTCATGATTATTGGCTAAGTATTTAAGCCCCTAATTATAGCTTCTTTTCTTAGTTAATGGCGTGAAATGGAAGAACATGTCCCAACAACCAATGTGATAGGAAATGCTATGATTGCTGTATTAATACGACATAGATGGTTAGGTGATTAAAAGATGATTATTATTTTGGAATACGTTCACTATTTTGAGGGCCCTATATGATCAAGGTAAATAGATTACTACGGACCCTTTGTTTTCTCCTCCATGTCCATGTTTCCTACATGGAATCCTAGTATGAGTAAACTCGGGTGGCCTCTGTACTTCCTTTTCTTTATTTTAATGTAATGGTGTTACTGATTCTTTTTCCGATGTGAGACTTTTAATGAAATTTCATAACCCAATTTTAAAAATTGTGAGGACGCAATTTCTTAAGGAGGTAAGATTGTAACGGCCCAAAATTTTGAATAAATCATGTTTCATAATTTCATGTGTTAATTTATTTTATTTTTATACTCAACAGAAATGTTTTATTTTATAAACATGATTATAATTAAAATGAGACCATTGAGATTTGACTGTTATATGACCATCGGTCAATATGACCACTGTGAACAAAATTTTTAGATTATTGTGTATAAATACAAGTAATCTTGGTTAATTAATATAGAAAGAAGATTTGATGGCCTCACCCAGTAGTCTTGGACCGATTGAAGCCCATCTAATAGAACTTGGGAAGGAGGTAGCACCACTGGGCTATGCTCTGGACCAAACGAAAGCTGAACTTCATCGTGTGAAGCAAGAACGGGATCACCTTCGCGAGAAGTTCAAACTGATAGAAATTACTACTCGTGCGATGTTGGCTGAGCCTCCCTCAGATTATCTCACCTTAGCATACCTTACACTTAGGTCCTATGCTGGTGTGATAAGGGGCTATGTAAGGAGACCGTAACTGCCTTGTGTAATCCTTTGTTTTAAATAAAAATTGGGATTTTTTCTTATGATGAAGTTTATGAATTTTCAAATTACCGGATAAATATAGTATGCATATTTTTGATGAATTTTAGAAAAAGTATATTTTAAAAATGTTTTTGTAAACATTAAATATTTAAAAATGTGTAATGATTAGAAAAAAATGGTGTTCTACAATTATGTTCAGTACGAAATTTAGAGTCTAATAATATTAACTTTATTTTTGATGAATATTAAATTATGAATAGTGATTTTATGATTAGGATTAGTAATGTATCCAAATGGATTAGTAATCTCACTTAATGAAAGTATTAATATAATCTAGGCACCTTGATTAAGTAATGTGATTCAATAAAATGGTTAAATAACGGTTTCAGAAATTATTATTCATGTATAAATTTTTTCAGGTGAATAGTGTTTTTTAATTAAAAAATTAAATTAAAAATATTTAAAAAATTATTTTTATAAAATGGATTTCATTTTTGAACTCAGAGCATCGATATTATGTTATGGTAATTTTTGGGGATTTTTCTAAAAAAATATATTTTCGGTGAATAGTGTATTTATTTAGAAATAAAATTAAACATATTAAGAAAATTATTTTTATAAAATGGAGTTCATTTTTGAAATCAGAGCCTTCATATTTGGTTAAGGTGAAATTTTGGGATCTTTCTGAGAAAGTTGAATTTTCAGTGAATGGTAAAAATACAGTTTTAGGGTTTCGGTATGTTTAATGACATCATAATTGTGTGATGATGATGTCATGAGATATTTTAAGGGTTGGCCGGCCAAAGGTGATGAATTATTGTTTTGGGGGCCCCATGTGGCCTAACTCCATGGTAAATTCCAAGGGAGAGCACATGGTTTTGAGAAAAGAACTTTTGAGGTGTCCCTTGGCCATTAATGCCTTGTCCCCTCACTTTCACTATAAATACACACCATTTCCCCCTTTAGTTTTCACTCCCAACTCTCCCCCAACGATGTTCTGGTCTCCTTACCTACTAAGGAGTCCTCACAGGTCCCCCAACCCCTCATGTTCAAAACCTTTGAGTTTTAAGAGTTACGTTTTAAGGTAAGATATCTGATCTCTCTCTTTCTTTTCAAGAAATCTCTTTTATGTAATTTCTTTTATGCTCCATGTTCTTATGTTAAAGGGTGTTCTTTTATACTCCTCTTACTTCCCTTTTCATGTTCACATAATTAGAGATCCCCTCTTACTCTCATTAATTCATTTTATGATGTTTTATGTGGTGCCGTTAGGCTGTCGAAATTTTTGTAACGGATTCTTTCTCCCTTCTCATTTTTCAAGATCTATTATCATGTAAGGTATTTCAAGTTCCGTTTTTATGTTGAGGTATGATCTCTAAATTTATCATACTGATCTTTTATGATCATATGATGGGATACCCCATTTTATCTCTTCAATTTAGTTTTTTTGAAGTTTTAAGTGGCGCCGTTAGGCTGCCGAATTTTTAAGTGGTTCTTCACCCTCCTCATTTTAAAGTTCTACTTTCATGTCAATTCTTTCAAGTTACTTTTTTTATGTTGGGGTATGATCTCTATATCTATCATACTGATATTTTATGACCATATTATGTGTGAAACCATTTGATCTATTCAATTCAGTATTTTGAAGTTTAAGTGGCGTCGTTAGGCTGCGAAATTTTTAAGTGGTCCTTGCACCTTTCTCCCTTTTCCAAGTTCTAATTCCATGTCATGTCTTGAAAGTTACTTTTTATTATGTTGGGTTAGGATATCTTTATTTATCATACTGATCTTTTATTTTCATATTATGAGAGACCCTATTTTATCTCATCATTTCATTTTTGGTTGAAGTTTATGTAACGTTGTTAGGCTGCCGAATTTTCATAAGAGAAATCTTATTTTTGTCTTCCTTTCATGTTCTTCATTTCATAAGGTATATCTTTAAAATTTCATAACCATGTTCCCAAATCCTTTATATTCTGTCCCTATACTGTGTTATGGGTCATTTTAGAGTGTTTGACCCATGTCCCCTCTCTTTTCAATGTTTTCTAAAACCTTTTAACATAGCCGTTATGCTGCAGAATTTTCGTCTCAAAATGCCTCTCTCTTTTCTCAAAATTATTTTATGTTATAAAGTGAATACTCAAAGCTCTTATTTCTACAAGGGTATTAACATATATATCAAAATGTTCTATTTTAAATTCTAGGATTTACATACATGAAACCCGCTTCCCCTTTCCGTGGGTTTAATGTGACATAAAGATCATGTCATTAAAGTAGTTTTTAAAACGTTATGATTATGAAATGAACCCCATTTCTTTTATGCTATATGGGTTTTTTTATGAAATTATTGATGATGATATATGTGTATCACATTATAATAATGGGAAATTTAAGGTTGCTCCCTAATAGTGCTCCAATGCTTTGGGTAAAGACTTAATCTCTAGAGATGACCATTTTTAACGACGCCTTGGTGAATAACCTTGGTAATTTTTAACGACACCTTGGGGGTGGACCTTGGTGAAACGAAATGATTGTCAATATTAAATGTTGTAGCCACATCTTCAAGTTATGAAAAATGTTATTTTTATTATTATATGCTTCATGGTTTCATTTTCATGCCTTAAAGTTCTTTTCATGTCCTTATTGAAGTATCTGAAGTTCACATGTAAAATGTTTCTCTTGTTTCCCTTACTGGGCCTTCTGCTCACCCATTCTTTTGATGTACGTCCCCAGGTTATGAGATTCAGTAATGAACCTAGGATGAACTTAAGGAGAATCCTTTCAAGTTTTTAAGAAGAATGTTTTATATATGTTTTCATTTTTTAAGTTCCTGGTTTCCAAGACACTAAACCTTAAAGATCCTAGGTTTTGTAAAATGTAATGAAAGTTTATGTGATAAAAAGGAAGGATGTTATAATTTAAGTATGAATGATCAACCATAGAAATTTAATTATATGGAATGAATATTATTAACATATTTATTAATTATATTTATTAATAAATTAAATTATAATTGTAATATGAATTTAATTAATTTCGTTTACCTTACATGACAAAAGTAATATTTATTTTTTATAAAATTTATTTTCCAAAAAAAATTCTATTTTAGATATGAATTTAAAATTAGAAAACATATTATTAGTAATTATAATTTTCTATATATTAATGGATGTTTTATCACATGTTAAGTTGGTTAATGATATGAAATAAAAATAAAAAAATTAATATTTAAAAAAACATTCTCCAATAAAAATAGGTTTTCAATTTTTTTTTGATTTTATTAAAAAATGAATTTATAAAATTTAAAATATTAATTTGATAATATGAAAATAATTTTTTGAATAATAATGGTAATAAAATCTAATTTTTCAACATTTTTTCTTTCCATAATATGTTTAGTCATTATGTAATTTTTTTTTGAAAAAATGTTATTTTTAGTTATATTATCACACTACATTGTACATCCATGATGTTTAAAAAAAATTATGTAATAAAACATGTATTTTATGAATATAATTATAAATTTTATTATTTTTCATGGGCTTATAAATCCTATGTCCAATATTTAATGATGTAAAACAAAATATAATCGTTATAAAAATTGTTTTTGATATTCTCTTTGAATAGAGTATTTTGATGGTGAGATTTAGTTTTTTCATAACATGAAATCCAAATAAATGTTTTATAACAAACAAATTTATTTCATTAAAATTTATACTTTTAATCAATATTTATTACACCTATATTTTGTATGTATTTTTATAACCACAATTTTTTACATTGTGAATTAAAATACTAAAATAAACTTGTTGAACCCTTATAAATGTTAATTGATAAATGGACTAAAAAATTCAAATTATAATTTTCCAATTACATATACATTTAAATATTAATTTTTTTATTTAAATTAATTACTAATAATTTAAAATAATTTCCAAGGAAAAATTAAATTAGGGTAAAATACAAAATGATAAATTAAAAGACCCTGAAAACATAAGTTTGCCTAAAAATGAGTGATTTAGGTGATTTTACCCCAACACGTTATTTCACATCCTTTATTTATAATATTCATCCATCAACCATTGAGTTATAATATTAAATTTTTGAAAATGTAATTGTTACTTATAATACTACCATTCAATATACTTATAAAAAGATAACACTTCCACCAAATCAAGACTCAACGATATTTTATATTTCTTATAGAACATATAATGAATATATCCTCCTATTATTCCAACAAATTTTTATTATTATTTTTTCCTCTATTTTTTTCTTGAGGTAATAATTTTCATAGAGTTTTCAAAGAGAAAACGGATGATTCAAACAAGATTATAACATAAATTACTCTTAATTTTACATACTTCTTGATAAAATCTTGTAAAACCATACTAGTATAAGTAAATTATTATTATTATTATACATATATATCATTATATTAATTTTAAAAAATAATTTATTATTTTCCATCCACTATTAGGGACTAAAATAGTGGTCGTGCGTAATTGGAGACTACCTCTTCCATGACATGACGTGGTCCAGTTTTCATCTCCACCTATCAAGGATGGATTCAAGAATGGATTTTAAGAATAAATATAGTTTATTTTTCTAAAATAAAACTATAAAAATATTTTTTTTCATATAACATAATTTATTAAATTCATTGAGAAATGGAACCATCATTAATGATTTCTCGAGAGGTACCACCTCTGTGAATGAGGAATTTCATTTTTATCACCACACTTCATTGATTTTTACTAGAATATTGTTAAATAAAAAATATGATGTTTATGAAATGTTTAGTTTAAGTTATATTTCCTTTTTTAGTTATCTAAATACATCCGTTACTCATTAAATCATTATAAAAAATTACTATTTTGTCATATTTAACCATATATTATTATGAAACCATAATGATTAGATTATAAATGGATATTGAAAATCATATAATGGTAATATAATATTATAATGATATATATTAAATTGATAATGTTATTATTAATATATTTTTCCATATTTAAATTTTTTATTAATATATCTTAGTTTGATCGCTAATCAAATTAAAAACTACATCATCATGATTTCTCATTTCAGAATTAGTATTCATGTATTCCACTGAATAATAATCAAAAAAATTATACATTGAAAAAGTGATTATTATATATCAAGTGATCTTTTAGTATTTAACATTCTACTAATTAGATATAATTTAGCCCTTCATCATAATGTTTTATGAAAAAATTAACAAAAAAAATATTATCACCGGATAAAGAAAATAAACTATAATGAGTTAATATGTTCATAATATATTAGTATAAAATTATTATAAAAATGAAAAAATGATAATATTATTGGGATTTAATAAATTATTAATAGATTTGCCTTTATTATAGTTTATTTTAATTTTCATTAGAGTAACCAAAAATATTATGTAATGGATTTTCATCTCAATTTACTTCTTTGAAGACATGTTTTATATTTTACACCTACATTCATTTGGAATCTAGACATAATTCCAGTTTTATATATCATATAATTAAATAAAATTTTATCATTATATCTTATATTAAATCGCATTCCCTCACTTTATGTGATTTTGATATAAATTTTACTCAAACCATTAGTGTTTTCATGGTCTCAATTACAAATAATTAGCACATATTACATGGTTTAATTTTTTTTTTCATTTGTATTATTTTCTATTGATTTAAAATCGCATGACTTTTAATTCATTATTTTATTTCAATCCATTATGAATACTAATTAATATTATTTTCTTTTAAGCAATTTTGGGTTTTCTCAAGTGTTCCAAGTGTCATAAGAAGTTTTGATATCAAAACTTCTTATATATTTTCAAAACAACTTATATATTCACATATATATATATATTCATATATATTGATGATGAATTTTTTTTCAAAACTTATTTTAAGATTGATCTTATATTTCCATTATCATTCTATAAATGGTATAAATTAATTATATTGAAATCACATTATTTATCATCAATATATATGTATATATATATATATGTATATATAAGTTTTGGGTTTTGAACATGTAGTGTCAAACAATTAATTTCATGATCCCGTCTTATATAACAATGTTATAATAATTCATTGATATTTATTTTTTTCATCTTTGTCAATATCATTCTACATTTACATTTTTACAATAACGATGTGTTATATTTCAATAATACACCATATTTTTTTGGATTCCTTATGAACAAGTTATGACATCCTTGATGTAACCATATAATTATTACCGTATACACTCTAACCGCCTCATTTTAAAAAATTCATATTTAAGGATCACCTAGAAAAAAATATATTTATTTTCTAGTGTTATATTGAAATTAATGGTGATTTTTGATAGAAAATATGGGTTAATTATGTAATGAAATTTCATCTTCTATAGTATATAAATAAAATTAATTATATTTTTATAGAGGATACATAGGGAATTGAATGAAAGGTCTTCTTGTCTAATATGGTGAAACCATTGGACTAAATAATTTTTAAGGTTATTCCCCATATTATATATCCCATATATGATTTAAAAATCCACTTAATACAAAATTTATTTGGATATGGTTGATAACTCTCCCCAAATTAGAGTAGTGTCTTAGCATAAGGCCATGAATGAATTTTTGATTCATAACTAAAATTATAAAAACCATTATTATGAGGTCATTAATTATTATTATACATTTTTTCATTAATTTTCACTACTATAGAATTTATTATAATCATATGATTATATAATTATTTATAAAGTTTATTCATACCCTATTATTTACACCATGATCATGTATTAACATCTCCAGTAATATGTTTCCATTAATGAAGGATTTAGCTCGACCATTTTCCAATTAAAATGGGTGTAATAAAAATAGTAAATGGAATATGTATAGAAGGATAAATTGTGTGGTTTAATTTGTGGGATATGTTGAACATTTATTATGGATTAAATAGTTTCACATACAGTGTAAAAATATTAGTTTTACACAAAGAACATATGCTTAATTTAGTTATATCTTTTCCCAATTATATAAAGAATGAAACCTGAGATATAACTAGAATGTATATAATAAAATAATTTTATAAATCCTATAATTAAGGGATAGTTATATATGGGAATTTATAGTTTTTATCAAATATAGTAAATATATTATGTGCTTTTGGCCCTTAATATGTGAGTGATGGTCTATAGTGCCACAAATATGCTTCCTCTATCTTGAATTTTTTCAACTAATCATTATATTTTGAGAATCATTGATGGTGTATATATAATATTTATCTTCTATAAAAATAAATATATTTATTTAGTTTGTATAACATGTTCAAAATAGAAAACATCAATATCATAAATTACAATGACTATTATATTAATAAGTTTTTCATTTTCAATGATTTTAACATCATCAAAATTAAAAATACTTATTGATGTCATTGTGTAGAAACTATAAAAACTTTTATTCTCTTTATATATTAGGAATTTTACTTCTCCGACTATTTATCATTTTTTAAAAAACATTAATCTAACTATATGATCATTAATGAACTCCCAAAAACTAAAATTTTCTTATTATTGGGATTATTCCAGAACCACGAGTCATTGGGTTTCTTAAATTATGTTTTCTTAGAGAGAAAAATGATCTGAATAAATTTAGAAGTAGGTATTAAATGTAGATAATAATATCTTTATGTGTCCGGTTTTATAATAATGCTTTTATCCATATCTGTTACTCTATGCATCTTTACTTTTTCCACCACATTTTTCCATGGTGTATATAGATAACCGAACTCATTTATGATGACCTTTTGATCAATATTTCTATTGATGTTTTTGATGGTATACTCTATACTATTATGATCACATTATTTATAAAAATACAAACCTATTGGGTTTTATCATTTATTCGACAACTCTTTCACATTTTTAAGGATATTTATATGTGAGAAATGAACATGTTGCATATCATACTTGTGAACTCATGTTAGAATATGATGATGTAACTTTATATATACAATTAACCTATGTCAATGTTCTGCAATCATCAGACTAAATCTTCTCAAGGGTATTATTGTCTAAATATAACCTCTCTTATGAATTTTTTAAATCATTCTTCCATAGTATATATCATTATTATTATTGTAAGTGTATTATTTAAAAACTAGGATATTTCTTATAGCCTTTTAACTAATAAATATATTCATATTTCTTTATCTATGGTGTAAGATTCTTTGATTCCATGGATTATTTTCATCTTATAGACTCTAGTAACAATATGTCTCAGATTTTTCAACATAAAAAATATTTTACAAGATTTCTATCCTGTGTGTAATGATACACCATCATTCAACATCCAAAAAAATCGATTTCCCCAGAAGATAGTTTCATTTCATCCTTTACAATTTTATGACACACACAAATTTTCCTTAATCAATTCATAAATAAGTAATTAATAGTATTGGTATTATTTTAATTCCTATATTAGATATTTTGACTCCTTGTATGTTAAGTGAGATATCATTTTTTTAGGTTACATACCATCATTCATATGTCTAATTGTAAATTTTAGATTATTAAAATAACATATCTAGTCATAAGAACAACCAATGTATATTATTTATGGCTTTTTGTATTTATATTATTTCAATTAAGTTTCAATAATATATTTGTATTAATTTTTCTCACACTAATAATAAACATATTGAGATTTTTTTATAATATTTAAATGATCTTGATTAAGAATAAAAAATTGATTTAATGTTTCTCCTTCATAATCACACCACCCAAACACTTCTTATAATCCCTAAAAAAAATTCATTACATAAAATATATTATTCGAATATTGGTAATTCTGTAATTATCTAATTTTAATACAATGTAACAGTTAATAATTTCTCCCTTATCAAGTCTAGTGGAGATATATTATACTAATAATTGTCGATATGGTCTCTAAATAAAACATAACACTAGAAATTAGCAATGAAAAACAACTTTATATAAAATATATATTCCTATATTGGTTGTAAAATTTCATTATTATTATTCCTTCATTGAGTTAATTCACTATACTATTTTATGGGAACCATTCATGATAATTTTTAATTCAATATTTGTCTATTTTTAAGTTTTTCTTTTTATGGATTGTATTATATTAACACATTTTTGATATTCTCATACCCATATGATTTTTTATTTTCAATATTTTATATTATATGATATCATGGATAATGTTTTCATAATAATATTAAAAACCATTCCATGATTCATTGAAATAGAACAAGAAAACATAAATAACTCATGATGATTTCACTTATTTAACTGTGATAATCAGTTTCAAATATTCTTATTTTAATTTTTAAAAATATCACTAAATTATATTATAAAATAATCCCCATTAAAATAAAAAAAAACAAAAAATACTTTTATATCTTTTAAAAGAGTGATGAGAATTTTATATTGAAATAACACCCTATTATTTTTAGGTATGTCTAATATATTCACTAATTTATGTAGAACATCTTCAGAGATTCGAATATCATATCTTTTTACATACCCTTTGGCATTGTTATAATAAATTAGAATGTTATTTGATTATCATGGTGATTAATACATGGAGGAAAATCTTAGTGTATCTTTTTATTCAACAATGATACATACATTATAAATTTATCAAAACTTATTGAATATATGTTCCTTAGTGTTTGTTTCCTTAGATTAATTTTTTTATACCAATAATTAATTTTTTATTGTAAAATGGGACTTACAATTTTTAACTATTCAATGTCCCTAGGAACCATACATTAATGAGAAAATACCCTTATGAATATATGGTGATTACTTTTTTACTATTCAACCTTTCAACATATGGGTGAAAACTATGAGGTTTTTATATGATTTTTAAGAATATTGTTTCAAAATATTATTTTTCATTTCTTAATTTTGTAATAATTATACCTCGATCAAACCATTTTTTGTTGTTAAATATTTATATTGAATATTAATGAATTTTTTAATATCAACTCAAATAATTTAAACAACATTTAGAACTCTAGAAATCAACTCACAACATCAATCCAAGACTCTAGTATTTTATATATAGAAATATTCAAGATTACATCCCCATAAATGGTTTCTCTACATCATATCAATCACATTAGGCATATCATCAGGTATTGAGATTTTCATTAATAATAATTAATTTGTAGATACTATTTCCCTAAATAATCAAAAAAATTAATTCACATAATGATTAGGTCCATATTGTTTTAGTTTAAACAATGTATTGAAAATAAATTAAAAAACATCATAAAGTGTGTTCAATACTATTGTGGGATGTAAATTTTTTCATTTTGTGTATTTTGTTTTTACACATCATTATTACAATACTTTAATAATTTTATTCTAGTTTTATCTTAATTTTATGATTATATTAGTTCAATGGGTAATGTTATTCATAGAGTTTTATAATGTTATTTATTCACCATCCACTGTGGAATGAAATGATCTTATTTAAAAATATAAAAGTGTATTATTGTAGGATTATATTTCCAATTTGGTTATGAATAAAATTTAAATGGGAAATATTTTATAATGGTCCATGTTAATTTTATTTTTTTAATTATTACATTGACTAATAATGGGTCTCAATGAATTGTCGTAAAATTTTTATTATTTTATAGATTTCATAATGTGGGTGAAAAACAGTTTATCATAATAATAATATTGAATATATATTAAATTTTAATATTTTATATTATGGAAACATCGTTACATATATATATTCATCGAAAATTATGAGTAGAGTCTTTTGGTGATTTGTATGATTGTGTGTGTACATATCTTTGAGAACATTTTTATAAAATGTCTATTTTGATTTAATGGAATTTTATGTAAGGAATTACTTTTTTTTAATATTGTGATTAATAGGTAGATTGCAAATGGAAATTGACAATTCTTGAAATGATTTAAGGTAACATTTACTAGATTCAAGGACGAAATGATATATTCGATTTAAAATTTAATGTTTTTAAGTCTTTAGGAAATAAATTATGATTTTGGGAATACAAGATATTTAAATTAAAATATTAAAATTATTTGGAATAATTAAAATTTATTTTAACTAACATGTATAGTTTTTCATATTTTTTTCTAATTAATATTCAATTTTTTGACTAAGATAGTGCATGTTCCATCATTTTAGGGATCTTTTTCATTTTTAATATTATTCACTTGTTTTTCCCTAATGAATGGAAATAGATCATGGGTTATTGATACTTTATAAATAGAAAATCCGAAATTGGTGTTTATTAGGATGGGTAATAATACATACATGTGAGTATTATATCATTATCATGATATATATTGATACTGATCAACCTCACTTATTATTTTTCATACACTTATTCTATATCTATGTATATGGTTTTAGCCTTTATAAAAAATGTGATTTTGACCCCTTAAACACTACGTAGATGTGCCCTTGTGTTTTGACATTTGATAGTAATGTTTGATATCATCCCATTACATCACATGATGTCAAGTTACAGGTTCGTGTGTTAGAAGATGAACTTAGTTCCATTGTTCATTGATTGATTTATTGTATGATTGATAAAAAAGTATCTCATTGGTATGAGATGAAACCTTTATCATAGGGGATACCATGAGTTGAAATACATATGAAAATGAAATTTAGATTATCATTAAAGATTTCAACAATAAAAATATAGGCAGGATTGAAATTATTTTTTAGGATTCACCTAATACATCAATTATTTAGTAAAAATGAATTTGAATTTTATATTTCAAATTTATTAGTTAACATTAAATTACACGAGATCATTAAAATTATTGATAATTTTAGGTCATCCTAAATATACCAAAATATCATTTTCTAAAATGAACTTATTTATTAATAATATGACACTTATACCTATATTTAAATTGATTTCCTAAATTATTTATTTTAAATACCTAAATAAATAATATAATTACTAAAGAATAGTAAAATTGAAAGAAATTTTAATTAAATAATTTATATAACACCTTGAAACATTCAAAATTATTGACTTACTAGTGAAACAACAAGGAAATGGTTGAAGTGAATAATGTATAAAAATGGGAAAAATATCATTCACAGTCTAAATACAAATTATTGGGATGTTATATAAAAAATGTTGTTTCACACCAAAATGTCCAAAACACCTTATTAGGTGATGGTGTATTATGAATAATTCTTTTAGTAAAGGAATCTTGTTCTCATGTTTGTAGGAATTCATGAAAAAATAAGGCTAAAAAATATAAAAGAACCTTAAAATAATGATATTAATGTGAAAGAACATAGAAGTTATACTTAAATAACATTAAATAGAAATTTTGAAATAATAAAATCCAGGGTGTGTCAATGTAAAAAATGAATACAATGACACACTATTGAGTGAGTAAATCATTTATAGATGAATAACTAACCAGTCCAATTATAATTACCAATTGTTATATATTTTATTTTTATTTTCAGATAAATAAATGAAAATATGACATGTGAATAAACAAATTAATGTAAAAAAGAAAGAAAAAGAAAAATATGATTAGATTTTGTCACCTTATATTCACCACCATTGTTTAATCCAATAGTCAAAATTATTCACAATTTTTATCCTCGATAGAATAACTAATTACAATCATTGATCTATAGATATTTTGTATCTTTTTTTATCTTCAGTAATATTTTTATCTTCATTTTTATATCATTAAAATCAATAGAATAATATTTTTTAATATATATTTAAATTATATTTGACTTATAATAGCACTTGTCACCTTTTGATTATTCTTTTAGAAACTATAATGGATGATTTTAGTTAATCCAAAATATCCTACATTGTTTTAAAAATTATTCATATATATAAAATATAAACATATCTAATGAATAACAATGTAACACATGAACATTGAATATAACATATATATTTTACCATATCTTTCTAAAAAACATGCTATAATTACTATTTCAATATCTTAAGAATCATGAAATTCAAATCCTAATAAACCCTTTAGTTATATCAATTATTGAATTATATTAATATAATTGTGTAAATCCCACAATTATTGTGAGTTGTAACTTATGATCACATCCTAACATCTAAATTGTAACAAATATGTTGACACACATATCTTAAAATACAACGTCATTACAAATTACATTTTTATGTTATCATATAGTCCCTGAGTTATAAACAACACCCCAAACTTCGTCTCAAATAAGGCTTGAAAATATGAGGTTATTGTGAATGATAAAATGTTCAGAATTAATCTACTAATTCATCCTTAATTGTTTATGTCCACTCGAAGGGTCATATTTATTCATCATAGTGTAATGTTTCTTTCCTCAATTAATATTAATTATATAGAAACATCATAAAAAAAAACTAGGATGTGAAAATACATATTATTATATAATTTTTTATTTCTCAACCAAATAAAGTCCAATTCTCTGCAAACTATATCCATATTTCAATATATACAAAACATTTTTATTAAGTATAATCCTAAAAATATATCAAATTTTAATCATATTTAAGTATTTTGAAATTTTCATCAAATAATGTTCAAATATTTTCCCCTTTTTCGTTTTTGAAAATTTCAGTGTTATTTCCCCAATTTCCCAAAATTCTAAATTTTATTTTTGAATATATATAATTTTTATATGATATAATGAGAAATAAAATATATTATTATCACTATTTGTTTTAGTTGGATTTTATTTCCTCATACTTCCAACACAAAGACATTACATATCAAGAGAAAATATTTCCTTCATAATGTGCCAGTTAAGGATAACAACAACCACACATCAAAATTCCCCTCTTGTACATGATTCTCAATAAAAACCCACTTATATTTGTGTTTAAATATATTTATATTTTCAATAGTTTATTATTTATCAATTACATCTTTTATAGTAACCGAAATTTTTTATTTGTTATAAATATATCCAAGATTAATATCCTTGTCAAAAATCAAATATATATTTAGAAATGCGATGTGTTAACCAACCTGAGGATTTGAGAGGTGGATGATTATATGAATTTTTTTCAAACATAAATGTGGTTATTCTATTATTTAATATATTCACAACATATTAAATTATTCAACAGTTAATTGGTTTTTATTGTTTTTTACCAATATTGTTTTTAAAAAGTGTCATTTATTTTTTATATATTTCTACTGAAAAATAAAAAAAAGGTTATTTTCATAAGTTTAATTTCACACATTTTTAAATAAATATCATAATAGGGTTCATTATTTCATCACTAATATCTTATAATTTTTGTATAAATATCATTGGGGGTTATTATAATTTTTTTCAAATAAATCATCTATTTTAGTTACATAGTATTTTGTAATTTCATACTACATTCAACTCTAACAATGAATAATTTTTCAAGAAAATAATAATACCATATATATTTATTTTCCATCCATATTTCATCTAACAAAATATATAACAGAATATTATTTTACCCAATATTTCTTTTTTTTTCATTTATTATCTAATATTATACATTTTATCTGGAGATTTACATAAATAAAATCATTTTTTTCTTCAATTATGGAGTCACCCACATGTGATTTATTATTAGGTTCCCTAAAAACATCTTCTGATCATTCTAAAATTTAATTAAAATTCAATCTTTTCTTGTTTATATATTTTTTTAATTTCTATATAATAATAGAATCATAATTGATTTTAAAACTCTTTTTGTTTATTTTAAATATATTTTTCTTCTATATGACTTTTTAAATAACTACATAATTCATTTAAACCAACTTATTTTAAAATGATTCTTTATTAGATTGATTTTAGATCAAAAATTATCAAATAATAAAAATAGAATTAGAATCATTAATTTAATATATTTTGATTCTCAATCATCCTAGATTAAAATTAAGAATATCAAGTATAAATTATAATTTTTAATGGCTAAATAACTTTATATACTTAACTATAAATTCAAAACATTATGATATATTATTTTTAAGCTCTAGTTCATAGAAAAATATTATTGATATCCCCCACATGATCTAAACCATAAATAGATATTGTGTCAGATTAGTGTCTTTTTTTTATTGGTGTTGAGTATATTGTCTTGTTCATTTTATAATTTTAGAATCAAAATATAATAATATTGGTTTCCCATTACTTATTAATAATTTCAACTTTAATATTTATTGAAAGAGGATATATGTGATTTTACATTATAATCATGTTAAAATAAAATAACCATGTATTACACCCCTATCAGTAGTATCATAATATTTAACTAATATACCTCTATTTTTTTGTAATTGATCAATTAAATTTGAATTCTCTAAAAAGGGTTATAAATGTATCCTTTATATTCAACAAATGTGATGATTTTATTATCTCTTCATGTAGTAACATACCCATATTATTAGTATATAGCATAAATTGAATGGTCTATTTCTAGTAGATCGATGATATAAAATTCTTAATGAGCAATCGTTTTTTTGTATTCTCCTCTATATGATTCATTCATTCAAGACAAATCTAATCTACTATTTTGTTTTCACTAGTTATTTGGGATGAATTATTTCATTATCCTTTAACTATCTTTTTAAATTCAAAATTTTATTATTTTATAGAATTGTTTAATCGAAATATATCAATAGTTCTTCCAATTACATTTTGAACATGCCTTCAATAACATTTGATACCTTATATCATCTCTTCCCTTTTTTCATAACAAGGATACATAGTATAATATAATAATGATCTGTGAAATGAACAAATAAAATTTTCGTTTTCTTATTATATTTTTTATTGGAGATAACATGTTAGAATGTATAAATGAAATTTAATGAATAGATCATCTATTCATTAGTGTATATTGATATTGATCTATCTCCACCTTCTTCATGTATCACATGTATTTTTATTTCTCTTTTTATATTATGAATATCAATCAACAACATAATCATAGAATTATAATCCTTTAGTTCATGATGTATTTTATTGGGAAATTAATTCCAAAAGAGTTTTTCCACTTTAACCATAAAAAACATGAGTTCATATTCATTTTCAGTTGATATAGATAAATTTCATTGTCTATAATAAAATCAACACGTCACCATCCTATCCTTCGATTAGTATACAATAAATATGGAATTAGAATTCTAGTTAGTTGTTACAATGTTGACACAACCTAAATAAATTATGTTTAATACCATCCCCATAATTTACACTATAATTCATAAATTCTTATATTCAGATCATTGTCATACCACCACATTAGATTATTAAATCCCATGATATTTATATTTATTATCTTCATTATTATGTATTTTTATATTCTTAAATTTTAATGCCATACAATTATAATATAAGTGATTTTTCAGTATTAGGATTCAATTATCTCTGCGAGGGGGATGGCGTGAATCCGTGATATCATTTTCTTTTATGTTTCCTTATTTATGGAAGAACCTTCATATTCCCTTAAAATATCTCCTTCCCTATTGAACACAATCTTAACTCACAACCAAAATATCATAATAATTTAAAAGGTTCTCTACAAAACACTAGTAGCTACATCCTCGGTATTATTTTGAAATAATCCAATACCACCCAATCCACTATAGAATAATCTTTTATTGTGGAATAAAATTAATAGGATATTCCCTTGCACTTTTTTAGCAATTTGAAAATAATAAATCATTTAATGTGTATTCTAGAAAAAAATGATGGAATATAATGTATCTAATCATCTACATTATCCTTCAAAAATTTGATCATTTAAAACATTTATTCTTTTTCCTACCAAGAAGCTAGTAGGAATTTCCTTAAGTCCTTTTTGGACCATCCTGTTTTCTCTATGAATTTATTTTATCATCTTCGAATTAAATTACACTATGTGGCATGAGTACTTCATGGATAGGCTTCCTCTAACACTACCTACCCTACTATGTAGACACCAGATTTTTCTATGGACTAGTGATGGTTCAAGGACAGATGTTTTCTCAATGGACCACCTCTCCTTTGAGGTCTCCATTCATTATGGGATATAGTGGTCTGAAATATTGTTCCATATACTATCTCCATGAACCCTTTAAACTGCATGAATAATCCCACAACAACTACTTCTTCCTACATGGAAGATATCCTCCATGAACTACTTCCCTTCGTCGAATTCTCCTTTACAGACTACTTCAGAATTCTAAAAATTTCATCCCACATGGATGATATATTTATTTAAAATTTACACTATTTTAAGGATGGGATTAGTGTACTTTATATAGATAAATAACTCTAAAAAATTCTTCAATCCACTTTCCCCAAATTTTGGTTGCAGTACAACCTTCACCGCATACTACAATACTCTGTAGAATTATTTTTTCTTTGATGGACCACATACCACCTTTCATTCTTCGCAGGGTATGATTTCATCCACAATAATATCACCCCCACTATTTTGAAAATAACAGCCTTCTCTATGATCATAAATCCTTACATGAGATACAGTCCCTCGGTGAAATGTTTCCCTAATGCGGTCTGTGTACCACAAATCATTATCCATATATCCCCATTATGTGGGATCATTATTTATTGGATTTCCCTTTTCCACTCCAAATACCACCAATGTGGTCTACAAATTACCCTTTGCATTATGTGAGCTATTCTTCTCAGACACATTTTTTTAATTATCCTTTATTTTAAAAATCCAATTTACTATTGAGTTCTCATACTATTTTGAAGCCATTTATTTCATCCCAATCTACATCAGTTATGTTATATATCATTTGGTCGATCTGTTTTAGAATCATCAGATTTTCCATGGAAATTATTGTAGCTTCGCAATCTTTTGGGAAAATCATTCATTCCAGCCAAGCCTGAATATGATTATAAACAACTTTTCTTCCCATTTTCTTCATTGGGATTACATCCCATGTTCTATAAACAACTTAAGATATTTTTGAAATACAAATTAGAAAATCATTATCATATTTTTTGATATCATTTTCAAATTGAATTGATTTATCCTTTTCAATAACAAAAGACAACGGTATTGGAAACAAAATTTTTTACTTACAAAATATTATTTGTTCAAAATGGTCCTAATACTATGAACATTGTATTCTATAGCATGTATGACATGCAGTACAAAGCACGTAAGGTAAGAAAATATACCAATAAATTAAAATATTATTTTTATTTAAAATGAATTCAGTCTATGATATTTCATAAAATTCACACAATGTTGAGTTTAATTTTGTTTTTAGAATGTACTAAATTCTCTAATATCATGCGTTCCTCCCAAGACTGAGTTTTACCAAATAAAATTATATTATTAGAACATTATAATTTTACCTGATAAGATATAACCAAGTCATTAAATTATCACATATGAATATTATTAACTTACTTATAAAGATATATGGTTTATAAAAATATTAAATTATTTCATTGGATTCTTGTTAATTGTAAATGAAAATAAAAACCAAATTAATATAAATGAATTTTTTTTATTCTATCAAATGTGTTTTACACTAATAAATTAAATTAATTAATTAGATTAATATATTAATAAAATTAATATACTATATATTAAATAAAATAATTTTTTTATTCATCAACAAAATTTGATAGGAAAATGATAAGAACCTACCGAATATTACAAATTAAATGCTATATTCCTATAAAGAAAAAATTACTACCTTTAAATGGAGAACTTATTATGAGCCTAATTTATTAGAATTTTATAAATAATATATGTCCCCTTATTTTGGAAATAGTACATTGAAATTTGGATGGGATGAATTTTTGGTATTATTATAAAATATGCCATTTTGTAAAGAGTACCTGAAAATACTGAATTTCATATCAAAATAGCATTTTTTCATAATTTATTAATAAGAATAAATTATTTTTTTCATTTGATTAAAAGATAAATTATATCACTTAACAATATATTCATCCAATTTAGGACTTTTTCTCATTTTCACTTTCAAATTGTAAATAAAAACATATCAATCATTTGAACATTATTATTTTAAAAACCCTCATTATCGTCTTATCTACTGGATAAAATTTTAATTAATTTATTCCACTTATGTGATTGTGATATTAAAAATAGATATCATATTTCGTATCATCATAATTTATAATTAATAAAAAAATTGTAAATTAGTTTTTTACCAAAAAGATTTTTGAATGTAATTAATATTAATTATAATGATTATGAGAAAACATGGTTTAACAAAGGACTAAACGTGAATTATAAGTAAAAATATAACCGATAAACATGTCCAAAATCCATTGTATTGTCATATTTAGACATTATAACCCAATATATATAATTAGGATCATTATTAGTGTGACATGACATTGGAATCATGTGGGTGGAATTCCCTTTTAAAAAATTAACAATAAGGATACTACTCATCCTCTTTAAAAAATCATTCCCCACTAAATTCATTTTAATTGTCACAAATCTTCTCAAATAAGCTCCAAAATCCCCTCCACAAATCCAAGAATCCCCATATTGTGAAAAATGACTCCCAAAAATACTTTTGGAAAAATCCAAAAGGAGTTATTCAAAAATGATGTCACATTCTTCAATGATCAGTTTCATTTTATTTCTATATCAACACCTAAAATCATTTAATTCATTGATTATATAATTACATCAGTATACTAAATATACTAATATTTTATTATTCTATGTGTTATATGTACACTTAAACACACTTTCATATAATGGTTCATGAACATATCTTTATTGTGTACGGAGAACATCCTTCTCAGGAACTGATCTCGATTGTTCTTCAACTAACATCCATTCAAAGATGTAAATACTTATTTATTTATAGTTTATATATTATATATATTATACATATAATTTATTTATTTGTCTAAAAGTATTATTTGACTTATAAATTCGAGATTTATGTTTTATGTTATTATGATAACATCATTTATTGATTTGTGGACTACCACCTCTTCTAAGATATGTGATTTGATCTAGCTATACAAGTAATGCATTAAATAAATTTTTAAGAAAAATATGTGATATAGATGAAATAAATATCACAATTTAATTATAATATATATATATATATGTATCATTTAATTTTCATTCTTATAATATGACATGTCATGACCCACCCCCTGGGGCCCGTGCCGTGAAAACCCTTAGTCCACTGCCCAATGGCCAGGGGCTTGCGACTAGGGCTGAAGGCATCAACCAAAAAGTGGGAGGAATTTTTTAGAGTAACTGTATGCACACAGATTCTCAACCAAGTCCCACACACTGAAAAAGGTAATGACTATCATTAAAATAGAGCTGAGTACATGTAAAACTAATACTGGTGGTCATGAATAAACCCCAAAAATAGAACGGAAAAAATTATAGTGAAAGAAGGAATCTTTTGTGGCCATCTATAGAATACCCCACATGATCATGAGAGTATTGTAGATACTAGAATCTGAAGTATAACCAATTATCCACTTGATCTTAATTTTCCCCTCCTTGTCCCAGGCCACCATTTCCACCGTCGTAGCGTCTGTCGGTCCCGTCTCCCTGAGCACCTCTGGGTCCCGATCCACCAAATCCTCTGTTGAAACCCTAGTTGCCTACACAGAACACAACAAATGTGGGTGGATCCCGTGCATGGGTGATTAACATGATACTCATTAGGGACCCAAAAAAATTAAGGGAAAGACTACAAAACAATCCTTAATGTAAATCATGAAGAACAGGACAACTCACTGCAGGTATGGAATTAAGGTAGTGATAATAGAAACATCAGTCACATCATCGAACTCCTCTACTGCTAGAGAAGTACACCTCTAGAAAGTACAATGGGTTTTCTGGGTCACATAGAAGCAGTATCCCACTAATCTTGGACTAATGTGGTACTCATCCCGGATTACTACCATGGGTATGTAGGGACAACATAGTCTCACCCCAAAGTGGGCATGTTGGGTCACACAATGCTACTTCCCACCATAGCCATACTGAGGAAATCCTCTTATCAAGTACCATGGTTCTGTTCATTCACAAAGAGGTGCTCCCCACCGTGGGCCTTCCAGGTCACAATGAGCCACTTCACATTGGGTCATCATTGAGCCACATATAGTCGATAGTCAACACTCTTCACGTATCAACACATCGTTGAGTTATGTATGTAGAGGGATTGAAATAACTTCTCCATAACTAATTATTCAAATATCAAAATTCGTTAAATTCACCATAGATCATTTCTAATGATTCACATCATCGAGAGACCCTAAACACCACAAAAACTTGTCAATCGGACGACCGGATTGTAGGATACATGCATTTTAGTAAACATGGGCCGATTTTATCAAGGCCCAGTCTGACCTGGTCAGATTGACAGGACCATCCCAGCCCAGGGGCCCACATTCACCGGTTTAACTCTACCGACTCGACCTGACCAGGTTTGGGTCTGGGTCATTTTGTTCCCAATCTGGCCAACGGGCTAGGCCAAATGGGACCTGCTGGACCAAGCTCGGTTTTGCCGAGGGTTCCGCCAACCAGGTCACTCGGTGACCTGGTATAGTCCGGCCTAGCCCAAAGGGTGAGGGTATGGCCTGGGAGCATGGGTCTGGCCCATGGGCGTGAGTCTGGCCCACTAGAGTGGGTTCGACCTTCAATCTGGTAGCGCTTCCCACCAGCATGAATCCAGGCTCGCACAGTAAAGGCTGGTGGTTCGCCGCTGAGCCGGGAAGCGGTTGACTTCCGCGTCTGGCCTCCACTGTCTTGACAGATGTGTGAGGACGTCCTGTTGTGGTCAACCAACCAGGGCACTCTAAACCACTTTGACGACCCAAACGCGGGCCATCCCACCACGAGGTTTTATGCGGCGCCTGTGTCTCCCTACTACCACTGTGTCGAGCGGATGAGCATGAAACCAACTCCACTTGCAGCCACCACCAAGGACCACAATGTGTGCTTGAATATTCCATTTATTTCACTTCTGGTGCCTAGGGGATCTGATGAATTTCCACTTCAAAGCGAAGTTCTCAAACCCACCGTACCATCGATTTGTAAATTATGTTCATAATTAGAGCACATGGGGGGGGGGGGGGGTCATGGCTTGTTAATGTCGGCCCACGCCGTCCAGGATAGATGTTTATAATCATGGGGATGCTCAGATATTTTGGCTCAATCCAACAAGAAAAAAAATAATCTTAGATAATTACTCCCAAAAGAGAAGTTACCCTACCACGTAAACGCATGATTCGCCGATCAAACTATTCATGGTTGATCTGAATTCATCATTTCTAGAATTATAATAGGGAATAAATTTGAAAAATTAAACCCCTACCTCTTTGATGTTCATTTCCACAATGTTACATCCCCATGGATAGAAGTCCTCAATGTTGTTCGTTGCTTCCAAATCCATTCATCAGGATGCGTCGAAGATGTTTGACATTCATTGGTGTTTTCCATTCTTCATTTGAGAATAATTTCATCAGAGGTTCATCAGATTATCTGCATTGTTTCATTCCTCATTCCACCAATGTGTCAACCATAATAAAAGGAAATAACATTGCATCATTTCTGTTATGATGTGATGTGGCGTCATTGCACTGTTCCAATTATGAAACAATATTTCTGTTACACATAATAAATTTTTTGTTACATTGAGAGTTAATGAGCCATTAATGAGGATCATCAATTCTCATGATCAGTACACCACATCATCACTGTCCGCCTCTCAAAATATGAGAAAATAAAATAAAATAACTTTTTAATTATATTTGAGTATTTTTTTTAAATGTCTAAAAATTTCCTTTTCTGTTTAGTCTTGGCCATAAAATGTAATGTCATTTCTAGGAGAATCCCAGAATTCTTAATTCAATGGGGCCCTCATAATTTTGATCCAAGCACTTGTTCAAAAGTAATAAAACCCCATTCACACATTTAATTAAGCATACTTGAAAAAGATCAAAATCATGTTGTGGGCACACCAGGCCCCATAATTACATGTCTTCAAAGCATGTGTTCTCAGAATAATTCCATATAATTAGAGAAATTTACCTGGAATTTTTGAGACATTACACTCTCCCAACATTAGGGAATTACATCCCCGAAATCCAAAAAACTAATCAAATATATGGGGGTAATAAGCATGAATCTGAGACCTACACTCCCATGTTTACTCCTAGAGATTTCCATGATTTATCCAAACTTGCACTAGAGGAATCAACATCCCACAGAAGAAAAAATCTTCTCAATCTACTATCTCCATTGGAAAATCTGCATACATCACCCCATCATGAATGTCCAGATCACCCTAGTCGATGACATGTGATGGATCATGCATGTACCTCTTAATCTGTGACACTTGGAAAACATCATGCACTCAGTGCATCAGTTGGGAAAGAGCTAGGCGGAATGCCATCTCGACAAATCTATCAGGATCTGAAAAGGTATGATGAACCACAATGTTAGTTTTCCTATCTGGCCAAATATCAACAATCCTCGTCTGGGTGAGACGAGAAGGAATAAATGGCCCTCCTTCTCCAACTCCAAGGGTCTCCATCTCCTGTCATTATAAACTTCTCCCTGCTCGGTACATTACTCATCCGCTCCTGGATAATCTACACATTGTCGATAGTATCCCATACCATCTCTTGACCAACAATTGCTGACTCCCTTGGGTCAATCTAGCATAGGGGCGATCTGTAAGGCCACCCGTACAAGGCCTTAAACAGTTCCATGCCAATGGTTGATTGATAGATGTTATTGTATGGAAACTCTATTAGTGGATGGTGTACCTACCAGTTGTGACCAAAATCCAAGACTCAAGGGTGTAGCATGTCCTCCAAGGTATGTGTGGTCTTCTCCTTCTGACCATCTTTCTAGGAATGAAAATTTGTGATAAAGAATAAATACTTCCCGAACGCCTCCTATAATCCCCTCTACATCTTGGATATAAAGTGAACATCATTAACTGAGACAATTGTTGAAGGCAACATGTGAAGCCGCACTATCTCATGGACATAGAGGCGTCTCAAGTCCACTACCAGTCCCTTCTCCGAGATGTGTAGTGTGTGATCTAATGTGGTGAGTCGGTCAACAATAACTTAGATATAGTTGTGTCCCCTGGATGTATGTGGTAACGCCATCACAAATCGCATTGAGATACCATCCCATTTGCACTCTAATACCTCGAGTGGCTGTGACAAGACCACTAGAACCTGATGCTCAACCCTCACTTGCAGACAGGGGAGACATTTTCAAATGAACTTGGCTACCACTTTCATCACCCATGGCCACTAGTACTAATGTCATAGATCCTAGTACAGCTTCGCCACTCCAAGATGTACCACCAAAGGGGATGTATGGAACTCTCTCAACACCTCATCATGCAACAACACTTACACTCTAGTGAATCCTATGAAAATGATGATGTTCTCACCAACTATCAATAATACATTAGGATCCCATATTGAGGATAACTGGTCATGTTGAGAAATGCAGTCAAAATCCACTAGTTGTGCCTCCCTAACTCTCTATAAGTGTGGGGGTGTAATAGTCATCGAATAAATGTAAGAAGCTCCACAATCATCCACAAAGGATGTCCCAATTACTGCCAACTACATTTTCACCTCACTCAGCAGCTACAAACTAGTCCTCCTACAGAGCGTGTCTACCAACACATTCCCCTTTCTAGGAGTATAGACTATCTCCAAGCCATAGTCTTGTAGGAACTCCATCCATTTCCAATATCTACAGTTCAGGTCCTTCTAGGAGAATATATTCTTGAGACTCTTGTAGTCGGTCTAAACCATAAAATGTCATACCATCATTTATTGCCGACACATATTCAAGCATATGACTACAACTACTACTAAATCCAGGTCCTGGGTCATGTAGTTCTGATCATGTTGCATCAACATTCATGATTCTTAGGTGATCACTTCTCACTCCTTCATTAATACACAAAAATTTCAGGTCCCTGATGCATCGGAGTAAACTACATACCCAATTCCCTCATTTGGTAGTCTCAAGATGGGGGCAGTAGTTAGTACCTACCTTAGCTCCTAGAAACATTGATGAAATTTCTCAATTCAAACGAAGTGTTTCCTTTATGTGTCAAAGATGATGAAGGTGTTGCTACTATGAAAAAATCAGGCATGAATATTGGATAGTAACAAGGCTACCCCAAGAAGCACTACACCTCACTAACACTCCTGGGAGGCTTCCAAGAAAGTGATGCCTCAATCTTCACCAGATCCACTACAACTCCATATTATAAGATGACTAGTCCCAGAAAGTGAACAACCTGAATAAAAATTTAAATCTTTGAGGGTTTTACTTAAATCTGGTGCATTCAAAATGTTTCTAGGACTATCTGTATGTGTGTAGCATGCTCCCCCTCTGACACTGCGTGCACCAAGATGTTATCAATAAAGTCCACAACAATGAGGCCATGTTAAGGGTGGAAGATCATGTTCATGATTCCCGTGAACACTACAAGGTTGCTGGTCATGCCAAAAGGCATCACCAAGAACTCATAGTGGATGTACCAGCACCTCAAGGATATCTTCGGTAAATCCTCACCCCTTACCCAAAGATAGTGATATCATTATATGAGGTATATCTTTGAGAACCACTTCACCCCTTTAGATTGTCTAAGAGATCATCGATTCCCGATAGTGGATACTTTTTATTCATGGTCACCGGGTTCACGTGCTCAAAGAAAACACACAACCTCAAAATCTTGTATGCTTTCTTGGAAAAAAGCATCAGGGCTACCCATGTTAATACTCTATGGGTTAAGAACCCCTTCTCGTGCATGTACTCCAGCTGTACCCTCAGCTTGTGAAGTGACATGGGAGACATCAAATACACTAGTGTGGATACCGATGCCATCATTGTTGGTACAAGTGGATGAAAAATTCTACCTCCCAATGAAGAGGTAGTCCTGGAACATCCTTAGTAATAATATCCTCATACTCATCCACCAATACAGTAATTCATGGACTCATAACATCCACTACACAGAGGGTGAGGCTAGCAATATTGGGAGTGATTGGATGCACCCTCCACTAAGAAAGTCTATCATATGCTGCAAGGGATTCCTTCTCACTGATAAAGGAAAACCGGGTCCCATCTCTGCGGACACACCGCACTGTATGCATAAATCATTTGATCTAAGCATGAAATATTGATAAACTGTCCATACCCAACATGACGTTATAAGGCCTCGACCCTACTACTAGGAGATCCCAGACAAAGCTCTCACCTCATAGAGTAATCTCTCACCGCCAACACGAGTGTGTAATTATAAAATCCCCTCCCATTGGAGTCTCTACCTATATGGATCGAGCCAACGACTCCACCAGAATCTCTGATCTATTAATGAGAGACATGGAAATGAAATAGTAACTAGAACCTGTGTATATAAGAGATACATATAGGGTGGAGTTGACACAGATCATACCTCATATCATCTCTAGAGCATAGTGCTAATAAGAATCCGCTACCTGAAGTTGTGTTTAGCCAAGTCTTTATGCTTGATGAGGTCAGGTTGCACCACTGGGGGGTAGCAATAACAACTAAAATAATCAACAACCGCCTATAGCTCAGTCGGAACCCCTGCCTCATATGCTGCCCTACATATATCCTCACTCAAACTGTTGCCTCTCCCTTTCCATCCACTCAACCATCTACTGGTCATCTGTATAGTGGGTTGGGTAGTCACATGCCATGTGTCTTTGCCTACCACATGAGAAGCACTTACTAGATCCTAACTGACACTATATAGACTAGGATCCACACACTGTAGACCCTGAGTCCAGGGGTTGTCCCCTGAATGACCTGGCATACTTGCACCCTCATGTATGTTGTCTACTGCCTGTTGAAGACTATACCGGTTGGGGTCTGTTGGTGGATCTAGTTGTCAGTGCCTACTCCACCGGGAAGCTATCAACCATAATGACTCACTCTAGCACCCTGTCTTGGGTAGGTATGTTGATAAGAAAAAACTTATTTAAGGATTTCACACATGAGTCCATGATCAATGGATCGAGACCTGATGAAATGGTCTCACACCTTATCTGTCGAGTAGAGGTAATTCTAGGTGATCCTCACTGAGTAGTCAACCAATGTCATGTTCCCCTACTATAGGTGAAGCATCTCATGAAAGCGCACAGAGCACAAGGTCACAGAAAAAAACTACCCATAGAAAAGATCCTCGAAGGATATCAAGATGAGGGTCTCCTCATCATGTGTCTGGGTTGTCAAGAACCACCATCTCCCTATCGAGACCTAAAGAAGGCATGTTTCCAAGATTTCCAGCTATTCAAGTAGTGTCCTAAATAAGAGAAAGGCTCATGGCACTGCCTCCAGCCAGTCCTCATTGACCTAAGGATTTGTTTCACACCTGAATCGGGGAGGGCTCTGTCTTAGAAAATCGTGCAGGGAACTGAGTCTGCACACGTCCTATTCCGGAACCATAGATAGTAGATGATGACCATCAAGTGGTGGTAGTACCGGTGAAACACATGTTGGGGGGATCTTTGGAACTAGTATCTTAAGGGACTCCATGACGTTAGGTGGGTTGTCCTCACAACCTCATATCGGGATCCTGGCTAGTCATCCACGTGGAGGAATTCAGAGATAGATCAAGATGTACCATGGTAATAAGGTTATACATGTAAAGATTAATTTCAGTAAAAAGAACATAATGAAACCCTTATGAAACTATTATTTTCATTATAGAGCTGAGAGGTATAATTCATGGTCATGGTGTATGGATACGTCGGTCACTGAACCAACACTGGACTCTCTGAATTTGCAATTAAGACACAAAAAACATGACATAATTTCCCCAAAAAACATACACTCTTAGTATTTATGGTAGTAACAAACTCCCTCTGATAACACATTTTAATGATGCATCCCTAGGGGCCCATGTCGTGACTACCCCGAGCCCACCACCCTAAGGCTGGGGGATGGAGAATAGCACTGACGGCATCCACCTGCAAGTGAGAGGCATTTTCTTGAGAACTTATATGCACATGCATGCCCAACAAAGTCCCACACACTGAAAAGAAAGCAAGTATCACTAAATCATAGAAGAGAACGTGTCCAACTAAAACAAGTTGGTCAAATACAAACACGACAAAAGAATTGAAAATATAAACGTACAAAAAGGAAACATTGATGGCCATATATGAAACACCCCACATGATCATGAGAGTAGTGTACCTACTGGTAGACAAAGTAGAATTTCATGTCCACTTGATCCTTCTAGGACCTTCCTAGTCATAGGCCACCAAGACTTCCATCGTCGCATCCTTTGGTCTAATCTTCGTGATCACCTCATGGTCCAATTACACCAATGACTTTGTCAAAACATTGATCACCTAGACTGGACATGACATAATTGGGAAGAGCTCATGTTGGGGTGAGTAAAGTGATACAAAATAGGGACCCAAATAAAGAAGGGAAAGACCACATTGAAATCCTCAAAGTAATGAATGAAACACAAGACATATCACACAAGGTATACATTTATTATAGTGATAGTAGAGAGATAAAGCACATCATCGAACTCCTTGGATGTTGGAGAAATCATACTCTATTGAGTACTCTGGGATTTCCAGGTCACATATAATCTACATTCCACTAACGTTGGACTGATGTGGTAATCATCCCTGATGAGTATTGTGGGTATACTGGGACACACAAAACTGCTCCCCACCATGGGCCTACTTGGTCACACATAGCCACTTCGCACCATGTCTATACTAAGGTACTCCTCCTGTCGAGTACCATGGATATGCTAGGTCACATAGAGGCATTCCCTTTCA
Source organism: Viscum album (assembly GCA_963277665.1). Taxonomy (NCBI): domain Eukaryota; kingdom Viridiplantae; phylum Streptophyta; class Magnoliopsida; order Santalales; family Viscaceae; genus Viscum; species Viscum album. The sequence goes on along the minus strand of OY728159.1, from coordinate 16,536,157 downwards.
TGGGCTTCTTGGGTAACAGAGAGTCACTTCCCACTGGGTCATCATCGAGTCACATAGAGTCGATAATTAGCAGTCTTCAGTTCTCATCCAACCTTAGGGTTCTATACTTAGTGCGCTTGGTAAAACCCCACCTCATCCCATTCGTTGAATCTCAACATCCACGAATGTCAACATAGATCATGCCAGAAGAATCACCTCATCTATTAGGTCCCATATCTTCCAATATCCCATCAATCAGACACTTGAATTTCATGATAAAAGAGATTTGTTAAAAAGGGGCCAGTTGTCTCTAGGCCAAGTCCAACCCGGTCAGACTGACTTGAGAAACCCCGCCCGGGGATCCCACATACCCTAGTTTAATTCGACCTATTTGAAGTAACCTGGTTTATGTCTGGGTTGGTCTGATCGGGCCTAACCTGTGGGCCATGACAAATGGGCCTCACTAGATCCAACCCAGTTTGGCTATGTGGTCCAGCCCATAAGGTCACCCGATGACCCGATCTTGTCTGGACCGACCTGAATGGTGTGGGTCTGGCCTACTAGCATGGGTGCAGGTCATGCCTACTAGTGCGGGTCTAGCCAAATAGTTTGGGGTGAGGCCATGCAGCCCCAAACCTTGACGGTGCGGTGCAGGTCGGTGGTGCGCCACTAATCCGGGAGGAATCTGGCTACTGCATCTGGCCTTAGTTGGCTCGGGGATGCATGGGTCCCTCCTACCACGTTTGAGGAACCACGGCTCATAGAGCCCCTTAGATGGCCCGGATGTAGGTCTTCCCTCCACACAGCTCCAGGCGGGCGCCACATCTATCAAATGCTGCCACAGCTAGTCAGTCATAGCCTCCTACCACCATGGGCCACCACTGTCGCTGGCGCACTGGAAGATTGTTCAGTGGACCACTAGATGTGCTCCGGTGGTCCGTTCATCGCACTGCCTGTGCCTACAACCTCCAAAGAGATTCCTCTTCAAATATAAGGACTCAAACCCACATTTCCATCAATTCATACTATACATTCACAATGATCACACATGAGGGGGTGGGGGGGCTTGGGACTTCTTCATATCGGCCCACACCCTTAACGTTAGATGTTTATAATCATGGGGAGTCACAAGGATTGTGGTTCAATCCTATTGGAGATAAATTAATCCCAAATAATAACTCTCAAAATAAAATTCACTCTCACTCATAAAAGCACAATTAACTTATCAACATGTCCTTGGGTTGATCGGTGTTCTCTATTTCTAGAATAAAAATGGATAACAACTTGCACAAATTAACTTCATGCCTCTTTGATGTTCATCGCTACAATGTTACATCCTTGATGTTTCAAGACATCAAAATCCTTCATCGCTTCCGAATCTATTCATCATGTATCATCTAATATGTTTTACATTCATCAGTGTTTATCATTCTTTGATAGAGAGGACGTTCATCATAGTTTCGTCAGAGAATCCTTGTTTTTTAATTCATCATTGCACAAATGCATCAACAAAAATAAAAGTATTACACATGACAATGTTTCTGTTACGCTGTGATGTCACATCATTACACTATTTCGTTTATGAAACAACGTTGATGTTATGCATCATTAAGTGTCGTTACACTAAAATTTAATGAGCAATTAATGGGGCACATCAATGCACCCCATCAATACACCACAATGTCTCCGTACACTCCTCAATAGATGAGAAAAGAATATAAAATAACATTTTAATGTAATTTTATAATTTTTCAAAAAGTCAAAAAATAAAATTTTCCATTCGGCCCGTGACGGTTGATGATAATTCAATTATAGTTGAATATTGGCATTCTTAGTTTTTACATTTCCCTCAGATTTTCAATCCGATCAGCAGTTCAAAATTTCGAAAAAACCCGCTTGAACGTTTACTTCAACATACTGAAAAAGTTTAAAATTTCATTTCGGGATCACTGGGCCTCAGCGTCACGTGTCCTCAAAGCATGTTGTTTGAGAATAATTACATATAATTATAAAACTTTTACATAGAATTTTAGAGATATTACATGAATGTAAAATTGGAGTAGCATTCAAGCGTGCATAGGACCTACCATATCAATGAATGATGCATTTCATTTCCAATATCCAAATATTATAGATTCCTATGACTATATATATAATATATATATTATAATAAAAACAAATCTTATGTTCTTTAGATGATGAAAACATGATATACACAAGAAGAACAAAAATAGCAAGTCAAAACATATTAAAAAAACAAGTCTAATAACACAAGAATTAAAAAAATAATGAAATATTAACAACAAAATGGTAATGGAAAATTATATGAAGATTTTATATGACATTATTAATATGATTATGTTTCAGTTATAAGTTAATGAAAGTTTTATAACCATTATAATACCAGTAATAGGATGTTCAACCAGAAAGAATAATAGGGTATGAGATTTTAATCTCACTTTTTACATATGTGAGATAAATTAAATATTCAAAAATTATTTCTATCTTGTTGTGTATATACTACACCTATTTTAATTTATATATTGAATTAATTTATCATCATGGAATTTAAAGTTTCATTTTAATATCTTTATTTAATGGGGGTTTTGTTTTAAATGTTACCAAGTGGTCTCAATTTTCATTCATTGAGGAATACATTATTTTTGTGCACAAACATTCTTATATATGGAATATAAACTCCCACATTGACAAATAATATCATGAATAATTCATAACTCATGAAATTTAAAGTTCCAATTTTAATTATTTCTTCTAATTATATTTGAACATAGAACTATCATTTAGTAAAGAAATTTCATAACTCAATTTCTTTTCATTGTTTGGTATTATATCCTCATTATAATTTATATTCTTAGAATATTTTTGTAATTCAATTTAATATTTATTTATATAAATAATATTATTTTTTATGGATCTTTAGTGTATTCACATAATCAATTTGTTAATTAATTCTCTCTCCAAAATTAAGAACATTTTAAGGGTTTATTTAAAAATCTCATTCTAATCGAGATTGTATATTCTTCAAATTGAATTAATGTAATTTATTTGATAATTGTTCAATAAACCGTTTAATTTTATTCAAAACATATTATTCATGATTTTTTCAAGTAATAGTGCCATTGTTTTACTATTTCATACTCAAATTTTTTTTAAAAGTATTTAAGGACACCTGATTTAATTTATCTCTTTAGTCATAGAAAATGTTTTCATGTAAAACCAATGTTTTTAGTATCTCTTTTAAAAAACATGTACTCTTTAAAAAAATTCAAATGATTTTCCACCCAATACAAAAAAAAATTATGTTTTTGAATTTAATTTTCAATTTTTTCATTTTCAAATGGGATTTCAAAAGAAAATTAATATTTTCTTCTGGAATGTTTTTAAAAGATATTTTTATAGTAATTTATTTTATAAATCACAGAAAATAATTTTTTTACACACCATGGGATATTTTTTATTTATACCATATATATTCTAACTCTGGATGATTATTGATTGATTTTATGAAGGATTGTACTAACATTAACCTCCTTTATTACTTTTTTAGTCACCTTGAAATGTTTAATTTCCTATTATCATTTAACATTGATTTTCCATTAGTTATACATATCATTTATCATAGATATATTCATTTTATAAACTATATACCATTTTTACATATGGTGTATACATTCAAAGTTATTTTACTTTTTGTGGGGATATTGTTAAATAAATATCATATACTCTATATGATCTTTTGAAAAGGCATAATATTTTTGAATTAAATTGATTATTTGATATACATGGATTTCATTGGACATGAAAGACATAGGTTGAATATTATTTAAATAACACCCTCAATGCATTAGTACTTTTATTAGATGAAATTATCTAGTGATAATCACTTTTAGTTTGTTTTTAAGAAGTATAGATGGGTTTCTACCCATAGAAAAAAATGTCATGAGGATAAATCTCGACAATATAAGGGTTCATGTGACATATACATGACCTCTAATAATTAATAATTTCTTTCATTTTGATTTAATTTTTATTATCCAAGAGTATTTCACTATGACAATGTTTATGGATCCATTTCATTCTCAGTTTATTGACAAAATTGCATTGGTTTTCAGTTTCATACATTTACATATTTATAATTCTATATCCAGTTATATAAAGGTTACATTTTTTAGTTATATCTATTTATAAACTATTTATAAAATCTCTTATCATATTATATATTACATGTAATGTTTGTTCTGTTATTTACATTTTGATAATGACTATTATCATTTATTAATTATTTCTTTTGTGTACTTACCCTTACAAAGCATTTGATATCACCAATATTATTATTCCATTCCCTATTATTATTTGAATTTTACTATGAATGATATGGATGTATACAATAAATGGAATAAATCTATTATCCTCAAAGAAATTATGATGGAATTTATGTATTCATTTGAAATAAAAATTCATTTATGTATATAGGTTATGAATACTACTAAACTATAACATCCTTTAGGTTGAGAATTACATTTTTTTATTCCAATGTAATAGTATCACGACACTGACTTAGAGTTTTATGTGGTCGTGTCTCCACAGTTAGTATTAGAACATGTTCGGTAGAGAGCTTTGAAATTAGATTTCAAAAATAAATATTAAGGAACACAACCCTAATATTGATTGTGAGGATATGTATAAAAGAACATCAAAAAGTTATAGATAGAAATATAATATGTGATTTTCCTAGGAATAAATACAAATCAAAATACAAAAAGTGTATGTCATTATATAACATATCTACCTTGGGGTAAATATTGTATAACTGTGTGTGGGGCCTAACTCGAGCAAAACTAAGTACACAACAACATGACATACTACACTCCTAGTTTTATAATTTCATGCGATATACATAAGATAATTCAAATATTCTTGTAATTTTTTATGGATTTGTATATATGAAGAAAAAGAATATATTTTGGAAAATAAGGAATCATGAATTGAAAATAATGTTCAAAGATTTAGACATCATAAAAATGATTGTATGGTTTTATGATTTGATAATTAAATCCCCTTTCTTTTTTTATTTTTTGAAATTCTATCTTAAAAACAATAAAGTATAGACCAATGAAATGCATATATGGATATAAATGGATGAATTATTTTTTTACTGGGTTAGTAAATATACAATACTTAAAATAATATCAAATGATTACTTTTCTTCGATGTAAATCATATTTATTTTCAAAATTATATTAATTTTGTTTTAAAAAAAATGAAAAAAATGTATGATAAGGACAAACGATCATGTCTAAAAATTCCATGGGACATGATCTCATGAACGGTGGAGGATAATGGGTTTAACTCCAAACTCTGACCTACACAATGTTCTCGTTAATATTTCAGTGTAATAATTAGAAAAATTTAATAAAAAAATATTACTGATGAACATGTAGTGTTACAGATTAGGTTTAGAGATAATTGTATTATACGTATTGGAATTGGATAATAGTATGAGACAAATATAATGACTTTTTTTATGGTTATTACGATATATTAATAGAAAATTATTGTACATATGGCATTGAAATTAATTTTTCGATATCTATTTATTGATTTAATGGAAAAATTGGAAGTTTGATGAAAAATAACCAAAGGAAAAAAATTGTGTTTATAAAAATATTTCAAGTAACTATACATCGATATATTAAGAGGTAGTAAATTAATTACTAAATATTATAACAATTGTCAATAATATATTGTCCTAGTTTATTAATTTTTGTTGAATTGACAACCTTTTAAGTAATTATAGATTTTTTATTTGAGGCCCTCAAGATTCCTTTGAATCATTCCCTTTTTCGGATCGATGAACTCAATAACTCATTGTAAATTTTTAACATTTTCCTCCAACTCGATATTTTCATTCTCCACTAAATTTTATATACTAAAAGACTTAGTTATATATTATAGCATGCGACCTTTGTGCTTTTCATTGGCATTTATTAAGATGATATTTATTAACCATTTCTAGGATGTTGGATTTTATATTTTGAAATATTGAACAATATATTATGAATATATAATTTTAATTATGAACATACTATTTATTTATTGTGGGGAGAAAATAATTCCATGACATTATAATTTATAAACATTATATATCAATAACATATATGTCACGAAACACCAAACACATAAGAAACTATTTCTAATAATAATTTAAAATAAATTAACTAAATTATATAAATTCATTTTATGATATAGACTAAAATTAAGGGAATGATGAAATAACTTGTGTCAAAGGAAAAACTAAATTATTTGATAGTGTGTGTTTCAAACAAGTTTGCATTTCATAAAAAAAATAGTATTACATCATTATTATTTAAAATAACAAGATATAAGACAGTAGTTAAATTAGTGTTTTTGAATATTATGAAATAAATTATGATGATATATGGTTCATATAAAAAATAGATTCATTTGTTATCAATTAATTAGGAATGAATATCGAAACTGATTGAATATAAGGGAAATATTTTTATTTTCACAAAGGGGTTTTATCATAATAGATTCAATTAATTACTATTTTTTAATTATATTAATGAAATTAATATATTTTATATTCAATAAAATAGATTTTATATTCATAAAATAGATTTTATAGGAAAAATATATGAACAAAACAAATATTACACATAAAAGAGAAATATTTTTATAAAGTCATCTTACCACATTTGATGGTTGAAACTATATTAAATATAAATTATAGAACATTTATAAATCTTATATTTCAAACTAATATTTATTTAGTGAATGATAAGCATCAAAATTTGGGTAGGATTAATTTTTTTTTATTTTTATGAAATATTTTATTTTTTTATGAATAGTGAAAAATACTATATATTATTTTAAAACTTTTTTCGTTTAATTTTTTTATAACGGAAAATTTTCTAGTTGATTCATTTTAATGTAAAATTAACTAAATTTTACAAAAATTAATCCAATTTAGGTTATCATAATCAGTTCCACTTTGAACTCGGATATAGAAACACAGAAATGCTTTGAAAATTTATACATTAAAAACTTACTTTGTCACCCCATACGCATGATTAAATTTATATTAATTTAACCAAATTATATGATTGAAATTTATAAAAATGTATTGAATATTTGGAATAAAAATATATTATAATTTATAAAAATTTCATGTAATTTTCTTAAAAAAATATGACTAAAAGTAATGAAAATTAATTACAACAATTAAAAAATTATCTCAACAAAAGAATAAACCTTAAATAGAAGGCCCAAATGAACTAGAAACGTGTAAAAACCCATTTTATGGCAACATTTTTACCCTATCTACCCTTTAATAGAATTCATATCATTATAAGAGCCCCTTTATTGGGGTAAAACAAGGGTTTAATGCCCTTTTAAAGAATTAATAATAATGCAACTCCTCATCCACTATAAAAATCCACAGACCCCTACCACTCATTCATACCTATCAAGTAATTTTTCCAACAAACAATATACTCAAATATTCTCCCACCATCAATCCCATAAATCTGAGGGCCACATATTGGAAAAAAATACATCGAAGGAAGTCATTTTGGAGAAACCAAAATGAGTTACCCCAAAATGAGGTAACATTATTCTACGATCACATTTATTTTATTCACTATTCCACCACTCAAAACATATTTTTCCAGGATTACATAATATTATTTTTATTCTCATAATAATAATATGATTTTATTTTAATGTCTCTATATACACTTACACACACTATTATGTCCTTTCCCGATAGACCACTAAATCGGTACCCAGGACAGTGGGAACATGGACTGAAACACACCTTGCCATATGCTAGATTCTATTAAGAAAACCGAGGTTCTATGAATGTGATAGTGGAGATATTATAAAATACTGATCATAGTAAATAATTTAATAATAGAGAATAAATAAAAATAATGTCATAAGGAGTAATAAATGTAATATAGAGTATTAGGCTAATAATAATAACTGAATTAAAATGATGTCTAATGAAAAAGAATAACATTGTATAAATGTCCAAATGATAATTAATAACTAAACACTAGACATATAGTATTAAATAATATAAAAAACAATATAAGAATAATGAAATGAAAGAAATCCCCACAGGTGATCTCTACGAGAATCTTGAGCTCTAGCTCAGTATTATATTCCAAACTCCAAAGTATAGGGAAACTAAAACAAGCAATAATCCATGGTTCTGTGAACAAGAGATCTACTTTGGTACACTAGTAAAATGGAGGCTTCAGTAGGGAGTGATAAATAAATATTATTTGGTTACCAACCAATGTTTTTATGACTGAATACATTATGTGAATATATGTAATGAAGTTTACATGTAATATTAATAACAAACAAGAATAAATAAAAACAGCCAACCCACTCGAGTTTAGGAAGGACACTTGGCGAATCTACCTACATTAGATCGTGGATGGAAAGAGTTTACATATAGTAACTATATATATAGTTATAATATATATTTTATATATTTTTATATTGTATTGACATATATGGAACAAATACATGTGGACATAAGAAGTCATATTTCTATAATAAAAGTCTCTTGATGTATCGGGGAATAAATCAATCATCTATAACCTGTCTGAATGATCGTAGAAGATACATAAAAGGGTACAAGACCTACATCTCATAATGATTTGTAGATTCCAGGGTTTTCCCTTGAGATGTTAAGTGTTTCATCATTCCAATACTCAAATAGTTGTGAGTGTACTATCATGTTAATTCTCACTTGGAATGTGGTGCATTATTCCCACAATCCACACATTACCATTGGTGTAAGACGTCACGATCAACCCTCAATGTAAGGTATCATGACACAACCATGCTCAAAGAAAAACCTACCATCATTCCATAGCCTATATCAAGGCATAATAATATTTATTATAATACAAATGATTCATTACCTCTCATTATTTACATTAATTATGACCAGTTATAACTAATGGATTCACCACTGTAACAATTCATATAATCTTTTCTTATTTAATTATAACTAGATACATTGTCGAACCTCTAAATTTTAACCCATTTCAATTAAACTATTTTTCTCATTCAAGGAAGGTATACCATCATCAACATGTCATTACATTTAATCAATGAATTTTTCTATCAAACATAGAAATTCATTTTACAAGGCTCCAATAGACTCTAAGAATGTGTCATTGAAAAATTGGGCATTTACCTATATTGGAAAAAAACATTTATAAAAAAATCCATTCTATTTATAAAATAATAAAATATCATAGAATATGATTTTTTCGATTTAACATTTATATAAATTGAGGGACAATCCATTTATGAACATCATGGATGCCATGTAGTAGTATGCAACATAACAACAACTATCATGTTGGAATAATGAAAACTCAAATCATAAACCAATAATGATATCAAAAAATCGTAATAATTTAATTTAAAATATAGTTTACCCCATATGAGTGGTTTTTTTACAAAACATGATATCGTTTATCAAATAATTCATGATTTATAAATCATTTTAAAATAGAAGTATTTTAGAAGACTACGTCCTATGGAAAAACAATTATAAGGTTCAACATGGAATATATGAGGTGATATAAATAATTAGAGAATTACCCATACGGGGAAAATAAATTATTCATCCAATTTGAACTCCTTGAAGTTATTCCATGAAATTTTTAATTATAAAAATTTGGGAAATTTAGTTAAAACACCCAAGGGGTGTCCGTGCTTGTGGTTTCTGAGCTCAATTTATGGAACATGGGTCAATAGGTGTAATGATTGGTGTGTATAAAAAATTATATTGAATAAAAAAATTTGGTAGGAAATGCGATCAACACAATGATAACATATAAAATTCAACGGAATTTTAGGAAAAATTTACAGATCACTTAGATCATAAATTGAATGCTCAACTCATCCAATATCAAGGTCTGATTTAGTCTGATTTGTAAGATATATACAGAACGAACATACTCAATAAAAATAGGGAAAATAAACATACACCGCGATAACATGATCTATATAATATAAAATAATGAATTATTTGAATTGAATAATGATATTTTTTATGATTATTCATAGAGACAGGTTGAAATATATTTGATGAATGGATGTAGAATATCTATGAATGATTGGTTTAGGATGGTAGGATACCCATGACAAAAGGGAGAAAAAGGAACCCACTATAGGAGGATGAAAATTAAGAAAAGTGTATAAAATATTTTATTATGTGATAAAGGGAATATTCCCCCTCAAAATTGGGTTTCAAATTTTGGAAAAATGGATTACCAAACCGTGCACCAACCATATGAGTACTGCTAATTTTGGAAACCCACCTCGAATGGTTCTTCTGCATGTTTATCCTTAACCGTCTCCAAACCATGTGATGAATAGTTAATATATACTTCTTAAATGGAACTAAAAATGGGGGATTCATGCACAGTTTGGGAAACCATGCGTAGCTAGTGAAAACCACCCATACACGCCTAATGCAGCCTCACAATTTTCTACTAGAGTGTCACATAGTAACAGAAAAATGGTATGCACCAATAAATACTAATATGTTTTTATTATTTGAATCCTATCATTTCCAAAAAAATGAATGTGCTCCCCAGAGACTTTTTGGTCCTTTAACCAAGTTAAATAAATGAATTTATGTATTCCAACTGTCAGAATTGTGTTTGAATTCCCGATTCAATGAATGGACCATCCAACAAACAAAAAAATTCAATTTCCCTTTTAATTAAGCCTTATTTTAAAAACACTAGTCATTAAAACCTCCACACCATATATATTCTCATCTTATAGATGTATTATCTAACAATGAAAACATTAACCATCCTACATGGGTCATGAATTCTCAATAAACAATAATGCACTATTTTTAAAAAAATAAGAAATTTATATAAAACATCGAACTTTTCAACACACAATCCTTTAAAATTCAAAGAAATCTATCATTCTAAAAATAAAACCATGAGAAATCACTTACAAAATCTCATTTACCAAGAGATATAATTTTTTTTGAACATCCTTCTGATAGTTCACCCAACAAAATGATTTATAAAATTTGAAGAATAATTCAAAACCATGATATTCCCTACTGTCAGAGTATCCTTAAAAATTATTCTCATGAACATTCTTATGAAACTACTTGAGTGATTTTAGAATGGACAAATTTTTTCCCCAACGACCTCATTAAACTAGGTCGAGCTATCTATCTATTTAAAACTAAAACTGAAAAACAATGCACTCTTCTCCTCATGCATATGTGATAAAACAGTTCTCCACAGATCATATTCATCTAACAAGAAGGATAACAATTCGAGCCACTCTAACTGATCTATCAAAAAATGAATCCTTTTAAGGGGACAACCTCTAATCGAGTAATCTCAAATTCCTTCATCTAAGTCATCACGTGACAACTATACGAAGGCTCACCAAATCCCATACCATAATTCCATTGAAGTTCATTGGTAAAACCATCACCATACCATTTTTCATGTTATTTCTTCAAAAAGAATAGTATTTTATCACAGATCCATCCTAAAAGGGTCATCAATCCTTTCAAGAACACCTTTAATCTCGAAATAGGTCTAGTATAACATCAAATTAATAAAACAATAGTTAGTGTAATGAACCCCATTTATTAAATACTCATTGTTTATAAAGAGACATTGTTATAAAGCATAGATATCCTCATCTGTTCCTTTAATATGCCTAGAGTGGCATCAACCATTCGGTCAAGTCCATGTAAAATTGTCGATGTCTTGAAGTCCCTCAAAGGAGTTACTAAAAAGGACCCTAGTTATCAATTAAGATTTACCATGTGTTAGAAAAAACCTCACATCCCACACAACACTCTATAAAAACCTATTTATTGAAATAGTGAAAGAATGTCAAATGTTTTCTCAGTGTATAACAGATTATCTATTACTGCATCAAGGATGACATCATGATATAATTAAATCTTGTATCTTAATAAATAATATACTAGTAGAATACACATAGTTACAGAATGTTTCAAACCACTATTGGTTTACATAGTGGAAGAATGTTTCCTTCACCTGCTGAAACATTTCTTTTAATAGATCATAAAAAATTTTCACTCGAGGAATATAGTGATCACTCAAATATAACAATTGATGTCCATCCAAGATCATTGAGGTTTCTCCTGGGTAATGTACCTATACAAACCATCATCTTCATTCTTTCAAATAAATAAATTGGCATGTAAACACTAGATCATATATGACACTACCTGCCATAGAACTATTCTAGTCATTGAAATAAAAATAGACTAGCCATTTTTAAGTCCACTAGATCATATTCATCACAACACCCTTATGACCCACATCCAATTCATAGTCAAAATTTTTTATCTTTTCAAATGAAAAACAGAACCAATGTGGTCTTCATTTGAAAACACATAATTCTTTTGAAAAGTCATCCCAAGCATTGGAATGAACATGATTTTATTAACTCTCAAGTTGATCTACCCTCGATATGACCTATGATCATATAAAACTACTCAATGATCAATTATTCTATGGAACTCAACATTAATTTCAACTCATTTAGCTACTTGATCCTTATCATGTATGAGAATTCTCACAACCATGATATTAGATGATAGTGATAGAAATTCCCTGATACCATTCATATGTTTTCCAACATATACATTCGAGTATCACGTGGTCCACACATGTGATTGAACCCAGATCTGTATTACCATATATGAATATTAACATGAATGATGATGTATCATGTAATCCCTTAGTGAGGAAGAAGATAAGGTTACACATCCTACCATGTGGCCAAAAAATTCCTAGGCATGTGAAACCTGGTAAAATAGAAAACTACTTGATGATAATTCCCGTAATAAGGGTCAAGGATACACGGAATAACTATCCCACTAAGGGTGTGTTTTAGAAGCTAAGATTCCTTGTAGGGACAACGTCCCCCAAATTACACCATATGCCAAAAGATCACAACATTTTAAAATAAATTTATGTTTTATTGGTTCTAACTAACTTATGATTTCCCATCACAAAACTGATGAATCAGATCTATCACTAGGTCATAAAAAAATATCATTGGGGTTTTTTCCTATAATTTAAACCTTTGGTAAAAAATGATAATGAGGTGTATGAAAAATGATCATGTTTTCATTACAAGAAAACTCAAGGATGATATTTAAACTAAACTTACATAAATATTTAATCTATGGACACCACCAAAGTATCTATTTTTTTAGATAATACATTGATTTAAAATGAACAATTAAATATTTTAAAAAATATATAAGATCAAGTACCAATTATAAAACAATATAACTTGTTATAATATTAGGTAACCTAGCAGGGTCATGTAAAGCCAACCTAGATTCATCAGAATGAAACCGAATAATAGTTCCTTATTTATTAATGATTTAAAAAACAAATAGTGTTTTAACTCATAAGAAACATTATCCAATTGACTTACATGAGTCCAATTATCCATTTTAGAGTTTTATCCATAGGAGACTTCAATGCCATATAATAAAGTTATAAGTTTTATATATCAATGTTTTACCTGTTTAATAATACATCATTTTAACATTACTTTCTAGGTTCATATTATCATAACTGTAAGTTATAATGTACATATGAACATATTTTTAGATATTGTTTAAACTACACGAGTGGATATTTCCAATTTTTATGGAACTCATACACCTTATAAATTGAATATTGACTCCCATTTAATTTTTACCACCCATGTCTTAGACAATGTAACCAATTTTGCATGAATCCCACAAATGGTTATTGGTTAGTTTGGGAGAATCAACAAAATATATTGGAAAACACTATTTTCATATTGTAGGTACACTAAAAAACCAATTTCATAGCTTGGTCATATAGCCTTGAAAAACATTAGCACCTATTTGTAATTTAATAATGCACTCTAAAAACATTTAAATATCAATGATGGATTGATTACATGAGTTATGTTTTCCGAATTATAATCCTCCCATACACCATACAACTTATTTCTATCTCCCATTTAATAAAAACACATATATTTATCCCATGAAACCAATTTTATATAAAAGTAAAAATTGTGATGTTAGCACAACAAGAAACATAAATAAATAGACTAATTAGAACTAAAGAATTATACAAAATAATTACATGATAAATAAGTTGGAATCATTGAAATTAATATCATAACTTATTATATAAAAATGCATTCTAATGAAAAAATATAATGGAATAACACTCAAGGAAAAAATCAGAATTAGCAGGAAGGCTAGAAATAAACTACAATGAATGTCATATGCATAGAATATGAATCACTATGTTTATATTATAATGTTTTAAATTTTAATTCCATTATATGTCAGGCCATGAAAAAAATACCATGAACATCACATTTCATTAAGCAATGGAATTTATACTATTCATTTAATTTAAAAAAATTCTTCTGTAATAGAAAACAACATGAACAGCCAAACCCTCCCTAAGACACATGGTATTTTTCGTGTGCAAGGGTTGATCACTCCCAAAAAAACATTTTAATAAGAATGGACACATCAATTATATCATTTATACTACACCAAACAGCAAGACAATGAAATAAAAAATTATTATGATAATTATTTTTAGTATCCCGATCTAGAACACCACTAAACAGGTAGCTCAAAAGTTGGGTCACATGTCCTCTTGCATGCCTCCTTCAATGCAATAGGTTTTCGACTAGCAGTGTTGGACTTCTGAGGTGATATTAGGTATAATATACCCTCTTGAAATGTGTAAAAAAACTATGTAATAGTGAATAAATAAAAGTAGAAAATAGATGAAGAAATAAATGAAATATAAGGTAGTAGAAATTAATAATAACAAAATCAACATTTGGACAGTTCATAATTATAAAAATGCATGCATTTCCAAATGATGATTCATGAATAAATAGTTGATATACGATAAAAAATTATATTTGACATAAATGAATTATTAAAATTAAATAAAAACCAATGGTTGATCTCACTAAGCATCCTAGGATCCAGCTTAGTCCAATTCTCTTAGCTTTTAGGTACAAACAAATCAACACAAGAAATATTCTATAGTCCTATGAACATGAAATATACTTGGGTACCCCAGTGCAATGGTGTCCCGATATGGGTATGAGATATAAATTAAATTATGTTACCACACATAGTTTCATCAACTGAATCTATTCCTTTAATATAATTAAAATAGTGTGCACATAATGTGGTTAATAAATAAGACTGCATAAAAATAACCAGCCCGCTCAGGTTCCTGATGGAAACCTAGCTTCAATACCTAAATTGGCTTGTAGATAGAAAGTGTTTATGAACATTAATTATGTACATAGTAATAAAAAGTATAGTATGTTTATATATTTCGTCCACATATATATACAACGTACATGAAGATGTATGTTTCCATATTCCTGGAATACATGGTGGTGGAGGGACTCGTGTGTAGCTCAATCGACCATAACCAGTATACCAAGAATATAAGCTCCATTAAAGTGTATATTAATAACATCTCAAAATGAGTGGAAAAAAATCCACATCAATTATGATGGTGAGTGTTACTTCATTCCAACAATCAAACTTTAGTTATTACACCATCATTTGAACACTCATAAGGGATGTGGTGTATCATTCCCACCATCCATTTTGAATCATGGGTTTGTGACTTCATGCTTAAAATGTTCTCTAAGGGAACATGCTACCATCATTCTCAACAGAAACCTTACCATCATTCCATGTTCTATATCAAACTCTAATCATATTTATTATAATATCCATGATGCATTACCTATCTTTCTTTACATTTGTAGATCCTAATTAAAACCAATGGATTCCCAACTGAAATTATTTTTATAAGTTTTACATATTTTATTATAACCAGAGGCATGGTAATATCGACCAATGTCATTCCATGTCAATTAAACCCTTCATTTCATTCATGTAAGGAAAATGATATGAATAATTTCATTACATTTAATTCATTCCATTTTCTATATGAGACATGGAAATTAATTTTACAGGGTTCAAATAGACACACATATTGTGTCATTTTAAATGGAGAATTTATCCACTATATAAATTCCCAATTATAAATAAATACATTAAATTTATAAAATAGTCCAAGCACACAGAAGGTAATTTGGTTCATTTTATATTTATTTAATTAGGGGATAACCAATTTAATAACATCATGGATCCCATGACCTATCACTAAACATATCATGAACTATCATGAATTCATAGGTAAAATATAAAGCTATAAACCAATAAATATATTAAATAAAAAACCCAAACCATAAAATTTAGAAGGTAGCATACCATATATAAAGGCTTTTATAATAAAATCAGGACATTTTTAATCCAAAAATTAGTTGATCAGAATGAAACATCACATTCATAAATTATAATAAAACATACAAAAAGAAGTATTTTAGAAGTCTACAACATATTGTAAAATAATTATAAGGATCAACATGACACTTATGGGGTTCTGTAACTAATTGGACACTTACCTATAAGTGGATGTTCCGTTAATGATCCATGTAGAGTGATTAGTAGCTTTAATATGCATTTAATAATTTAATTAAAATGGTTAATTGATGTTGATACACCCACATAGTGTCTGTGATCATGGTTTGTGACCCCAATTTAGTGAAAAATGGTCAAAATGTGTAATATTTAGTGTTTATAATAGTATGTATTGATGAAAACATTTTAAAGGAGAAGTGTGAAAAAGTAATTCATGTGGGATAACATAAACATTTAAAATTCAAAATAAATTTTGGGAAAATTCATAGACCACAAAACTTAGACATATGAGGCTCTACTAGTCTAGTATCATGGTTTGTTTCTATATCTTTTTGAATGAATCAAATAAATAGTCCTCGACACTAAAAAAATGGAAAATATATATTTTCCATCATAACCTGGCAGAGATAAGATTAAATGGAGAATGATTAATTTGTAATTGAGTTCATACTAATGTGGATCCGTAGAGACTGATGACATTTGACTCGAAGAATAAATTATGGAGTTCAATGAAAGCCTTTTTCAGGCTTGGATGAAACCAATATTTCAAGGGATAAATATGAACACACTTGAGGAGGATGATAATATAAAGAAAAGACTTTAAAAAATGTAATTAAAGGAAAATTGATAAATTAACCCTCAAAAAATGGTTTGCAAGGTTTGGTCGGATGGTCTACTAAACCAAGTGCCAACCCTGAGGATCCCACAACAAAGGATACCAAACTAACAAGGTTGTTCCACACAGTTTTTCCTGAAAAAATTTGAACCATGTGGAAAATAGTGAATATGTACTCCCTAAGTGCCACTAATAGAGCGGGCTTGGTGCATAGTTTAAGCAATTCTGCCCAACCCATGTGCACCACCCTCCTCACCTGCTATAGCCACATGGTTTTCTATTGGAGGGTTTTATTATTTCATAAAAACCATTAATCCCTCTCCTTCCTATTCCCTTTTTCACTTTTGGAGCCTGATGCTATTGAGATGTGATGGAGAATGAAATGAACCTTTTAGGGATTTAACCAAGGGTATACACAACGCGTTTAAACCGCCAAACTACTGGAATTAGGTTCCTATGAACTTTTCAAAGAACATATCATCCAATAAACATCAGAATTAAAATTTAATTCTAATTCAACCTTGTAACAAAACATCTATTGGACCAAATGTGTAATTTCCATTCCGTTCATCTGTATAGCAGACTACCACCTCCCAAAATAATGTCACGATTTCTTATATTTACTACCATTAAAGTTTTTGAAATAATGATGGATTTATATTTCAAATATGATATGTATTATATTTATAATTTCAATATGTATATGGAATTTTTATATGACTCATACCCTAATGATTTCCATTTTATGGTAATATGGTAATATCATTTGGGGATGTGTGCACTACTACATCCTTAAAGTGATGTAATTCATTCAAAATATATAAGGAATGTATTAAGGATGATTTTAATTAAAATATATGAAATTTATGACTTAAATATGTTACTGGAATTATGATATAGATATAAATAATTTAATTTTCATAGTTTTAAAAAAATTAACTTACGGAAGCGTTCTTGAATACATATGGCCTACAGTCTCCATGAATGTTGAGTTCTGTTTCCAATATAAAAATATTATGGATTGTTATAAAAAAATATATAGTGAATATATAAGATATTGAAATCATTATATAAATTTTAGATATTATAAAATCATGATCTACATGAGAGGAACAAAAATATCAATTTTAACATACACAAAATACAAGGACATTAAAAAATGAGATAGTTGAAATAAAGAAAGACTGTTAGCAAAGGGGTAATGCGATTTTATAAGAAGATAGTATATGAAATTAAAAATATGAATATCATTATGTAATATGTTAGTGGAGTGTTTACAAACGTTATACAAGATGATAAAGGACATTCACCCAAAAGGAATAACAATGTATGTGATTTTCTTCTAACATTTTACATCTATGAGATAAATGTCATATTCCCCAGTTATTTCATTTTTGTGGTTCTTATAGTTCCCAAATTGTATATAGTGTCCTAATTAAATTTATCTTCATGGTATTTGAAATTTCATTCGATGTTATTTTATTTATGGGTCTTGAGATATAAAACTCACCAATTGAAATGAAATATCATCTCAATTTCTACTCATAGAAAAATACATTTTTTTCATAGACTTAATTTCTTATATACGATGAACATAATACCACATTGACATATAATATCATTAATAATTAATTTTACATGTTATTTGGAGTTTTAATTTAAATAATAGCATCAATGTTTTTTTGAACATAAAATTACCAAGTGTTAATGAAATTTCATAATTCAATTCTTTTTCATTGGGTTATATTACTTCTTCATAATCGTTAATATTGTATGATTATTTTTATAATGATTTTGACTATAGAATAATGAATTTACACTTCACTTTTGGGGATTTATTGTTGATATACATAATATGTTTATTGATCAATTCTTTCTTATCTTTTATGATCATTTTAACGGTTTATTTCACATTTGGATTCAAATTGAGTTTTTTTATTCTAAAAATTCCATTAATGGAATTTCTTTGAAAATTGTTAAATAAAACCATTAATTTTATTCTCATATTTTAATTCATTAGAATTTCCAATTAATACTAAGTTATTCCTATCATTTTTAATCAAAATGTTTTAGTATTTATTTTAAGAAAATAGGACATAATTTCTCTTTTTAGTCAGTGAACCTATTTTCTGCTAAGAACTATATTTTCTAAAAATGTTTTCAAAAATGTTTTTATCCTTTTCAAAACTGCATATCAATTAAATTAAAACCCATTATAAAAATTTATTTTTTTAAAAAAAATTCAAATAAAAGGTTTGTGAAATTTTTCTGTATAATAAACTAATATTTCCTGAAGAATTATTTTAAAATAAAATTGTATAGTATTTAAAATCATCAATGACAACAACCAAATATTTTAACTCCACGTGAGGTATTTTGTATTAACACCATCCTAATTATTTATCTAGATTGTTTATTAATTTTTTTGACTAAGGATAGTGTTATGATTCAATTCCTTAATTACCATGGTTGTACCCTTGAAATATTAAATGTTCTATGAACGCCGAACATTTAATTTACCCTAGTAGTCAATATAATTTATCATAGATATGTTTATTTCAAAAAATATATATCATCTTTGCATATGGTATTTACATTGAATGTTATTTTATATATTATGTGAAATATTTTAAAATAAATAACCCTTACGCAATATAGAAATTTTATAAGGGGTCTATTTTATGAATTAAATTTATTACTTAATATATGAAGAATTATTTTCACATGTAAGGCATGGGTTTGGAGAAATTTGACGTAATCACCACAACGTATTAGTAGTTTTCACGGATGAAATTAGTTCTGGATTAATCCTTTGAGTTTGTTTCCAATAAAGATGGACTAGTTTCTACCCAAACACATAAAATGTCATGAGGATTGAGATTCATAGTGTAGGGGTTCATGTGCCCGATACATGATGTCCTATAATTATGAATATCCATTATTTTGATTCATTATTTATTTTCTATTATACTTTCACTATAAAAAAATATATTTATTCATTTCATTCTCTATTTATTGAATAAATGGAATGTGTTTTTAGTTTCATAACATTCTATTATGATTATGTTGTATCATGTAATTTAATTGGAATGTTTTGTTTAATTATTTAACATTTCATACTTTTTATACTCCTACATCACAGTTTATCGATGACATGGAATGTGTGTCCTAATATTTTTCTTTCCATAATTATTATTCTGATTGATTCATTATTTCTCTTGATGTATATACCCTTAAGGATCATTTAACTCACCCTTATTCTATTTCATTTTCCCTTGATTCCCTGATGTGTTCTAAGAAATATACACAAGGATACACTTTATAGAACAATGATATTATTCACAAATAAATTATATTGTGATTTTTTTATTCATTTTTAATAAAAGACTAATGTATATATCTAGTTTACCGTGACTACAAGGTATGTGATTTAAGTGTATACCTTTCTAATATAATGGTAGTATTACTCTAGGTCTGGGATTTCTCATGTTAAGTAGCTAGATAAATAATATCACATTTCAAGTAATGTGGGATAAAACCACAATATTGAGTCTCTTTGTGCTTGTTTTATAACTCATTTATTTTCCATCTAATATACATTTGACTATATTGGGTATGGGTTGGGACTATTTTTATAAATTTTTCAATATATAGTGACTTACTCCCCCATTTTGAATCTTATATAAATGATTTATTATTTAATTAAATAATAGTATTAGTTTTACTTTAAAATACACTTCTTCCACATATGGTTTAGTTACTAATCCTATTTTTCATTAATTTATAATAAATTTCTAAAATAGTGGAGTTCTATAAATAATAACCATAATAAAAATGTCATTGATGTTTTTTATGAAATATTCTAATAGTTTTTTTATTTTAGGGTGCCTCAACATATAGATCACATCCCACCTCAATGAAATAGGTCAGGATATAACCCATGTTACTATAAAAGTGTATATTCGTTAATGGGAATATCATCTAAAACTCACTCCAAATATTCATAGAATCAAGGTAGGTCATATGATATTTAATATATATTGATTATTTAATTGTTGAATATCCTTTATACAACATTTTTTCTTTAATTAATAAATTTTTTTATGTAAAGGATTACTCTACCTCATTTAAAATACCAATTGTACCCAGAAGATGTGTCCTTTAATCAATGATATTTAATGTATATTTATGACAACAATAAGTCTTACATTTTTTCCTCACTATAAAACATTGAAAACTATAACATTTCCATGGGATTTTTAATTTCAAATCCTATCACGATTTTTTTCTTGATTATCATTTTCTCTTCCATTTATTCAATAAATTTTCCTTGTTATTTGATATAATCCATATATAAATTGAAAACATATAGATATTCCAAATTATTATTATGCACATAATATATATGATTACATTTTCGTGAAATGAATTTAAATTTTCAATGAGATTATCAATGGAAATTTTTTTAGGATATTTTATATCAGTATATTAAGAGGATTATTAAATAAATATAGTAATCTTTTTTACCGTACTTCATTAAATTTAAAAAAACTCTAATACATATTAAAATTTATATTTGAGAATAATTAATCTATTTTTTATCTTCTTCATGTTTTAAATTGAAATTACTACCATTATTTTAACATTGGATTATTTTTATTTTTATTTAAATTATAATTCTCTTTATTAAATGTAAATATCATCATTTTTTATTATAATAGGGTTATTTTGAAACATCATTCCAATGTAATTTCTCGATTTAGTAGTCCTTTTAGGTGAATATTCCTTATATATTTTTTTGGAAATATATTCCACTATATTCTTTATCAAGATTCTTTGAATAGTATTCAGTAATGTGGTTAATATTACCATTCATTAAACAAGTCGAAGTAGTTTTCCACAAATCTAGTTATTACTCACATTAACACAAATACCAAATTTGGGAGATATTCATTACAAAAATACTCATCAACATAAACATGAATGATCTATATAGTGTTCAATTAATTGAAATGAATTTATTTTTATATGCTTATTTTTCTTCCTTATAGGTTCAATCATATGTCATGTGATACCAAGATATTTTCAAAATCATCAACATATTGTTTTTTAAAAATATCATTAATTAAGAGATTAAATTTTATGACTATTCATATATGAGATTCATAAAAAAAATATTTATAATCTCAACATCTTTATTACATTACTCATACGTAGTATGGAACCATGAACCTCAATGATTTAGTTTGTAAAACCATTACTGTTATAATTAGGCAATATCGTCTTTTGATAAAATTTACTATCAAATACATAATTATTATTCATATTGAATTACTATTGAAATCTTAAATGTAAAAATATATCAAAAATTACATCCATTAATGTAATACTCATTAATTTAATGTATATATAATTTTATATTGACCTACTTAATGTTTTCTAAGAAACATAATCATCAGAGAGTATATATTATAAATTTCATCCAATAAAATTATAATAGGATCTAATAAATGGATTCTATGAATAAATATTTTGAATATATTCATACCAAGGTATTAATGTTAGGATCCCATATTTTTTATTCAATCATTACAACTGAACATATCAAACAATGAAAATCCCCCATGGTTTCAAAAATTCCCAATATCATATTATTTATTATCATATATTTTCCAAAAGATACTATTTGATTTTATACCACTTGTAAAATTCGAAACACTTCCAAAAACACTATGAATTGGGTTGATTTTTGTGTGTAAAATATTTTTTTAAATCATTATTTTACTCTTATTTGCTAAACCACTTGAATTATTTACTTCAATACTTGAAAGGAGAACATCTAAATTTTTGTAACTAAGAATTTTTTGGTTTTAAATTCCCTAAGAAATAATTTTATTATAAGGGGATATTAGTTGTTAATGTAGATTTTTATTTAATTAAAATGTGTGATTATGGTGTTTTATAATATTTTATATAATTATATCTCATATTAATCATATTCAAACTCATGTTGATTAGGGTATTTCATTTATTATGTATTTTATTTAGAATATTCATATATCATTAATGATGTTTAGTTTTAGATATGTTTTATAGAATATGAGTTATCAAACACCACCAAAATGATAATGATCAACAAATTATATTTCTTACATTTATAATGACACTTGAGCTGATCTTCATGACACATGTATCATTACAGAATTGCTAGGAAATGATATTTTTTGTTTTAGAATAGAAAAAGACATTCCATGATATATTTTATTTTATTTTTAAATCAGTAGCCACACAAAAATAATTAATTATATAAATATTTATTGATACGATACAAGGAATATGAATGTTTACTATTCCATATGAGAGTTATTTTTACTATAAGGATTTGGAGTTTTCTATAATATTGGATGTTATAATAAATTATTGTTTCTATAGTATTATCATTTTTCACTAGTTATAACTCAATGCAGGATGTCAACAAATAATGTGAAAAATGTTATAGGAACTTACAAGTAACTATTCTTTTTATCACATGGTGACCTCATAATGTCAAATTTCATCTAGTTATATTTATATCATGATATAATGGATATGGTCAAACCATGATTTGTGTTAAATTTATAGTTTCATTTTATGATGATTATGATTCATTGATTATTTATAGGAAAAAAAATTAGCTCATTAAAATTCCTAAATAAAATAAAATGTAAAAAATAATGATGTGTTGTTTCAATGGTAATAATATAAATGTGAGATTTTTTTTTGTAGTTTTTGAACATGAGCATATGTTTTAAATAAAATTTAAGGTTTACATTCTTTCTTTCTTAATGTAATTGGTTGAATAGAAATATCTTCCATCAATTTTATTGTGTTCATTAGGGAAAAAATTAGACGAAGACATCTATTAGGTAGATATACTATAAGGGATCCTCCTCAAAATCATATGTTAAACACGTAATATATAGATATAAATATAGAGTGAGTTCATGAATAATGTGTGGATTAAAATTATATTTAATGTGATATAATATGTAAATTCCTAATAAAATATGTTTGTATATTTTTAATTTAATACTGGTCTCATAGTGAATATAAAAGAGGTTTTATTTTTAAAAATAATGAGTTAACTTTTTATTTGATAAAAAGATCAATTAATTAGAAGTATATAGGGTTCAGTACACATCAATGAAATAGTATAGTTTCATGGTGCTGTTTATAGATTATACTTAATATAACACTGTTAAAAATTTGATTTATTAATTGGGAGAAAAATATAACAAAAAGAAATATCTTTTTTCAATGATAATTTTTTAGATAAAAATATAATGTGGGTTGGTAACCATCTATATCATATGGGTTGACTTCAGATTTGTGGTGACCTACCAAAGTTAGTTTTTATTATTTCTGAAGTTATTTATTTTTTCTTGGTCATTTTTTGATAAAAATTGGATTTTTGCAATTGTTCACTATTTACAAAAAAAATTTCTAATATAACGTAATGATAGATGGATGGTTATATTATTATAATGATCTAGATCTTGTATGATCATTTCTGAAGCCTATTATCATGAGGCTATATATTCAATGAATAAACAGATAAAATATTCTGTATCAAATTTAATTCCCTTTTAGAAAGGCATATTTTTAACAACCCAATCTTAACTGGAATATAAATTTCATAATTTTTTATGAAAACATAATAAGTTACCCAAAAAAAATTCAAAAAGTCCATATTAGTATAGTGACTTCAGAGACTTGGAATCATAAACACAGGAACATAAGTGAGATACATTATCTCACACTACGTTCTTCATGACTAGGACCATATTAAACACATAGTACTTAATACATTTCTATATATCATGGGGAAAGTAACAAAATATGTGTGATATTAGATTCTTAGTAACAGTAAACAAAGAATATAAGTAAGAATAAACTATAGCATAATGGTACATGGAACAGGATCCGAATATTAGAAGATCCTTACCTACATATCAGACATCATAAATTTAATTCATTTCCTTAATATTATAAGTTAATAAGACATGATTTATATTGGAATCGATAGAATGAACACTGAAATTATAACAAACAAATAAGAAATATAATTGTGGAATACACATAATCATTTAATATCATTACCTCTAAGACCAGTCACAATGCATGAACATTTCAGGGAACTTCATGGGGACTAACCTACTAGGTGGTAAAAACCATTATACACAATAGAAATCCTTTACATGTAAGTTATTAGGTTTCCCCATCTTCCTATAGTGGATTAGGTTTCCCCATATTCTAATAGTGGATCTGTTTTCCCCATATTCTATATTCAAGGTGAGTAGAAAAAATAGGTGGGACACACCAATATCCCAAATCTTAATCCTTCATTATAAGTCACCAGGATTCCCCATAATCACAAACTTAATCATGTTTCCCCATATTCCCCTAGTGGATCTGGTTTCCCCCTCTTCCATAATAACAGTCACTACACCTACAGTGCATGACAAGCCACAATCCACAGTCACAGTCCTTTCCTTGTATATGATCAAGTTTTCACATATTCCTTCAGTTGATGAAGGCAATTAACAT
The DNA here is from genome assembly GCA_963277665.1 of Viscum album. Taxonomy (NCBI): domain Eukaryota; kingdom Viridiplantae; phylum Streptophyta; class Magnoliopsida; order Santalales; family Viscaceae; genus Viscum; species Viscum album. The sequence goes on along the minus strand of OY728159.1, from coordinate 16,510,346 downwards.
GATTCCCATAAATATATCATGAATAATAAATCATCACCCAACTCATTGGAGGGAGATATTTGTCCAACCCATATATTAATAATGTAATTCCAATATGTGTTATAATATAATAAAACATTCATCATATCATGACCCTTAAAAAAGAGGTGCTTTATAAACATCCTATCATAACCCATGAAATAAAATGTTTGTCATAAACATGTAATCATAACATAAAATATTGAAATATTTAGGATTCATAATCAATTATTTACAGTATAACTCGTGAAAATAAGTTTGTTTCATAAGATTAAATCTCGTGGGAGAGGAATGTGTTTCATAGACATATAACCTATGAAAAAGATATGGGATTCTTAAAAATCATGATAATTAATCATAAACCATTCATTGAAAGAATATGAATGGGTCATTTTGATAATTTAAAATGTTTTAATGAGTAATAATAGTGGATTTCATTATAGATGTAAAATAATTTGGAAATAACCATTTACAAACTACTCTTTAGCAAAACATCCATTCCTCTAAAAAAAATTATTTTAAAAGATAAAGCATTTTTAAAAGACATTTTATGTTGAAAAACACTTCTAAAACATAAGCATGTTGTTTTAAATCATTTTGAAAACATTTTAATTGAAAAAATATTAAATAAAATTTAAAAAAAATGAACTCAGTTTTTAAAACAACATTTTCAAAACATAGAGAATATGTTTTGAAAATATTTTAGAAAACCTTTTGAACTGAGCTTTTTTTTAAATAGTTTCCATTGAAAAACACTGTGAAAAAAAATTTATGTATTATTTGAATAAAATATTTTTAAAAAATATCTTTTTAATATTTTAAATGAAACATCAATGGAATTATGCTTATGATTAGGGTAAATCTGTACATTATGAACATTGACCTCGCACTATATTTTTATTAAAAGTACTTGAAATGAAAAATTCCAAGAATATCAGTTTTTTTAAAATTATAAAATGTAAAATAGGGGTTTAAATTTTATTTAAAGATAATATTATAATATTTTTTAAAAATTTATTTTTGGAAATATTGTTTTGAGTCAACTCATATTTCCGACTCAACATACAGGTAATGTATCATTTTCTTAAAAATAATTTCTTTAACATATTATGTACCAAACATTGAAAAACGGTATCATTACTTTTATATAACATTATTAACCATAGGTTGAGAAAAAAACCAGATATTTCTTGATATATGGATCTTAATATTTCAATAATGGAGGCATAATCAGAAAGAATTTCAAAAATGGTTAGATTGTTGCTATAAACCATTACAAATATGGTATCTTTAAAATTATAACATAATAGAATCAAAGAAATTACATGAATTTGATAACATATTATTAATAATTATGTTAATTATATATTTTCAAAAGAATTATATATAACTCTTATAGAAATATAGGTGGATAATATAGAATTTGTTTCGAAGAAGGAAAATTGAGAAAAATTTACATTAAAAATTTGGTAACATTTGAAACATAAAACCATTAATGAACTATCACAAAATTGATATGTAAATAACCATAAATATATGTATAATATGTATAAAATACATCCATGTGAATTATACACACCACAAAAAAAATGTGTTTTGAATATTGTATGAATCTCACTAAAATAAAAAGAAAGACGGAATTCCATTACCCTATGTCTTCAATCTCATCGTACTTATAAAAAACTACTATATAATAAATATAATATTGATATAAATATTTTCAATAACCATATTTATATATATTATAATATATATGTTTTTATTATTGTTTCAAATTACATTTTTATTATCTATTCAAAGTTACGGTTTTTCTTCGGTTAATATTCTTCGTTGTTTTTGGCATTTTTTTAATTTTTTTTACTAAAACAAATATAAAGATTTATAGAATGTAAAAAATTATATATATTTAATTTATATTCATTATATATGTATTAATAATAATCTAAGTGTGATATAAATATGAAATGAAAGACACAGTTCATGGAGACGTTAGGTCGTACATACACATGAACATTGTTTTATTTAATTATCATATTTTAAGGAAGTAAGTAAATGATATATATTTATATATATAATAATAACATTATAATTATTATTTAATATACATCATACACGTTTAAAAAACCCAAAATTATAATATTTCTTGTTTATTATGAATGAATCACAACAGATTATGGACATGGTCATCCACACATCCCCAAAGAAAACTATCATCATTAAAAAAATGAAAAGCATGGATTTTTTTCTATATTAAAATAAAATATTCATAAATAAATTATAAATACCACATATATATTATATATCACTTTTATGTTGATCAATATTGAAAACCATGATTGGTGATGATGAAAAAAATGAACAACATCATTTCGTGAGGTGGTAGTTTGCCGTACAGAGGGATGATATGTTCATTACCCATTATATGGAAGTGTATGTATGTGTTTTCAGAACCCTTGGAATTACTAAATATTAGAATATTTTGGATACTAAGGATATTATTTATTCCTTTAATTATAATAATTGATTTACCAGAGAAAGTGTATAAATTAATGGATCTTGAGGAACAATGTTACCTCTTCTTTGGGTAACTCCTTTTTCTTTGCACCAAAGGTATTCATCAGATGGATTTCATCACAAATATATGCCTAATGGTTGAAAAGATAGATGTTTTGAAATTGAATTGGGAAAATATTATACGATGTTAGGTTTCTTGAGTGGTGTGAAGAATGATGAGAGTTGGGGTCCTTTTATAGTGGATGTAGGGGACACACATTGCTTTTTTTAAAACAAGTTGGTTGTACCCACATTTTTACATATCTTATGACATAAGAAATTATACAAAATAAATTATTGGTGGTTTATGGAAGAAATATTAACATGAAATGGGTTTAGAGATGTTTCTAGGTCATTTTTTCCTTTATGGTTGAGGTTTATTCTAATGGTAAGCATGATTTTACCTTAATCACTGTAATTAATTTTAATCACATTGACTAGTGTTTTTTGGTGAAATATTATGTTCATCGAACAAGAATAAAAAAAACAATGATTAAAATTTTTCTCTATTTTGATAATATAATTCACAAAAGTGGGAAATTTATGTTTAATGCTAATCTCCCATGTGTGGTGAGAAACTGTGTTTTTAATGTAAAAAATCATTAAAAGTTCATTAAGCTTCTATATATAGAATAAAGACATAAATAATTCAAATGACCAAAATTTGATTAATATATTATTAATAGATTCTTTTACTTTAAAATATACTTAAAATGTAATTTTTTATATAAAATAATTTTCAAAAAACATTTTATGAATAAAATCCTCTATTTTTCACTAATCACTGAAAAATGATGTTCCTCAGAAATATACCAATGAAACACAATAACCTAAATTCATCATTTTAAATAAAAATATTATATTTATTTTACCAAATTAAATTTCTATAAGTGTCATGAATTAATTTTCTTTGAATATAAAGACTTAAAAAAGTATTTCTTTTGAAAAATAAGTATTTCCAAACATATAATGACATTAGAAAAAATATTATGATTCATCATTATTTTTTTATTTATCCAAACCATTATAAATCATATTTAAAAAATGTATTATTATTCATATAATTTTGTTTAATATATATGTCATGACTATCATGTTTAATTAATAATGATACAAAATATTATTTCATAGATACTCACAGTTGCGGGTAATGAAATCCAAGTAATTGTTGTGTATATCAGATGCCAAGTCTATATTTCTAGTAGAAAAAAAATATCTTGATGTATCATATAATTATATATTAATATGGTGTTGTGTACATATAATGATTAACATTGTGAATTCATATAACACAATCTATATTTAGGGTTGCATGAAATGAAACATATCAAAAAGATTAAATTAATTTGATAAAACAATTCACAAAAACTAGAGGTGTTACATTATAAACACATTAAAATCGATATCGCCCTCTATATTTATCTGTGTTATAAATAGTTGAATACTCTCATGTTCCTTTAATAAAATCCAACTTTAAAAAAATGATCACTAAAACATCATTTAAAATATAACGTTTGAAGCATAACAGTTTCCCAATGTAACTCATAGATAGGTTTCACTTATGTTAACGTAAGTGGAAAGTGAAAACAAGGACATGGAAGAGATATCGAATAATAAATACATGTAGTTGAGTGATATAGAACTTGTTTAATCGAATGTAGATAATAATAATGCCATAAATTTGTGATGACCTAAGTGACCATCTAATTTATTTGAAAAGAGGTTACAATGATATCCTTTTATGTTTCAAGATTATTTCCCATGAGTTGAATAATTTTCTTATGATGTCATACTTACTTGAATTCGTTCCCTTTAAAAAGAATAATCTCACCATCTGGATAGGTCTTGACCAATTTCAACCACACCACTTTCTCCTAAAATGAAGGTGAATGCTTCATCCACGTTGTACTAATAGATCATGAGATACATGATAAGTCATCTTATATATATTTAGATATCATCAACTCAATAATGTTAGAACATGATATATAACATTCGAATATCCTCATGTTGTGAGAAAATAAATTAATCTCACATACACAATCCTAATTTTTAAATAACAAATTAATAAATTTATTACATTATAATCAATTTAAAAAAATAAAATACAAATATTTAGAAAGATATAACTAAATAAAATTAAAATTGATCCCCATATATTTCAATGTGGCTCTTGGTTTTCAAATTCCTGAAATGTGACACCTTGATTGTATATTCTGTTTAAATATACCAGTCACCTGAATTACAATTAATACTCACTTAAAACATGGATTCTCCTATATATAATTGATTACATGATATATTCCTTAAATACAAGGTCTTGTAAATATAATATATGATAACATATAATACATTCTAAAAAATTCCTCCATCAGTTTTTAGGTAATCTGTTCCATCCAATTATCTTATTCATACCCAAACAACATTATCCAAAATATCATTTCCAAACAAAATTAAATCAACATCAAGAATAAATAAACAGTTTCCTTCCATTAAAAAAATCACATTTCCCTGAAATTATCTCTCATCCTCACTAGAACTATTCAAAATATATTTTAAAATAATATATGAAAACATACAACAAAAGTAATTATATATTTCATGATTCAAATAATATAATATTTGAATTTAATAAAATATACAAATTAATCACCCAACATTATTCATAAACCATTACTCCAGCTTTATAAAAATATTCCATAATAACTATTTCATAGAATATGTAATAAAACTCATGTGTTAATATTTTTAAAACTAAATTTAATCATGATTTCAACAGTAATATTATAACAACACATACATTTCATGTGTTATTCATAGTCTCTTCATAAATAACAGAAAAACCATTACATTTACTAACATTCTAATTATCTTCATGAGCCTTCAACATTTAGAATTGATTTTTATAATGACCATAAAATCCATATTTAATGTGGAAATCTATTGATAATAACTTATTGAGGCCAACATTTCAATCCATTATGTTATTAAAAATTTTCATTCCACCTTTGAAGATACATGATTTGTGAACATATTTTCCAAAGTCAAAACATATTCCCATTCATTTAAAATATTCAATTGTGTGTTTCTTCCAACATTATTTGAAAGTAGGAAACTGAATATTCCTTCTTTGTGGGACCTCATTACCCATATTCACAGTGGCCAATTTCATCATATTCATTGGAGTGTCTGAGAGTTGGTTAAAGTACACATTGTTAAACTAATTACATTTAAACTAATTAGGTATGATAACAAATTTTTTCACTATAGTGACCATACCATTTGACTTCTCATAAAAAAAATTTCTATCACATTCATTCTTAACCTACTTCCTTTTGGTTTCCTCTAATGGCATAATCCAAAATGTATAGACAATAAATTGTTTTCATAGTGAGGAATTATATAATAATGAAAAAAATACTTATAGGATGTCTAAAATATGATACCTTATTTAATCTATGACACGAAAGGGGTTTCCTATGTTATTCATAGATAAATATTTTTTAAATCCTTCGTGATAGTTCATGATGATTTTTTGAATTCCCAAAGATTATCCCCTGGTAGTGTCTAAACAGGTGAACAGTAAGGCCCATTTCCAGGTACTAGGTTACTATCGAGTTAGTCATGGTACACCATGTCAGTGTTGTTACTCTTACATACAATTATTCCATAACCACATATTCTTGTAGTATCGAGGATATGATATATTGTTATGGAACCACTTATTGTATCCTTTATAATATTTTATGGATATATTCCAATACATTTTCTTATCATTAGACTTATCCTTAGAGATATCCTAATATTTATCAAAAATATTTTATCAACATTGATTCCAAATGATAATTAAAACATCTTCTAATACCAACTATAATAAACCATTCATAATTTATAAAGACATAGCATCATTTATTGAAAAAAAACAACAAATTAAACAAACACAGTCCCCAATGACATATTCATATAATAACTCTTGAAACAATGAAACATAAACTCTACTACATAAGTGAGATAAATTTTCTCCCACTCTGTTCTTCTAACACGAACACTTTCTATAACCCTCATACGTAATTAGTATCTTTATATAATGTGGAAGGAAACATAAAAAGGGTTGCTCTCATATACTTAGTAAAGGTAAACAATGGATATAATTAAGAATAAAGATAGGCATTAGGGTATGAGAACAATATCAAAACATTAGAATATCATTACCTACATATTTAAGATCATAAATAGAAATCACGACATCAATATTATCAGTACATAAGACATGAATCACAAGGGAATCAATATAAATATCCATGAAAGCATAACATATGAATAAGATAAGGAATTGCAGCATAAATATAAAAACATAATATAATTTTATATATGTAAATTCACATTACTAGAATATATTAATTCAAGTAATGGGGACTACACCTACAGGATGGGACACAACACCATTTCACTTCTTATTTATTTTATTATAAAGGATAATGTTTCTCCATATTCCCTTTATTGATCAGGTATACCTATCTTCCCAAAGCAGATTAGGTTTCTCAATTTTCTATTATCATGGTGACTACACCTACTAGGTCGGACACACCACCATCCATAAATAGTGTCAATTACTTATAAAAAGTGATGCTTCCTAATATTCTCATACTGTATCATGTTTCCTCATCTTCTCATATTTGACTAGGTATCCACATCTTCCATATTCACAAATAATATATCTAATGGCCAAGAAACACCAACATGTCCAGTCACAATCATTTCCCTTTATGTTATCAGGTTAATCTATCTTCACATAGTGGATCATGCCTATAGACTTCACTCCAATAAATATCTAATGAGATATAAATATGTACACAATGTATTGGTGAGATATATAGGTCCCACCCAAATCATAAAAAATTCATTCATACATATTCCAAATGTTAATAATACATTCATTTTATCATGACCCATATAAATTGATGGTTTTGAGAGACATCATTTCATAACCCATGAATTTAAATGTTTTTCTGAAACATGTACTCAACCATCTTTTGTGGAAAATATAGGTTTCATAAAAGTTTCTTAACTTCATAACCCCTGAAAAAAGTGGGTTTCATATGTATAAAACATAATGAAGAGGAAAAAGGTTGATAAATATATAACTCATGAAATATATATGTCCTTCATAAACATCAAGACATAAATAAAGAACCATTTAGAGAACAAATATGAATGGAACCTTTGGATCATTTCCAAAAATTTCATGATTAACACCAATGTTTGGTATCTTTAAGGGAAAATATTTTAGAATTATTCTTTTAAAATAATGTCTAAAAAATATGTTTTCGTCATTAAAAAAATTTCAAACTATAAATCATTTTTGAAAAACATTATCTTTGAAAAAAATTTCTAAGACACAGAATGAAGGATTTAAATTACTTTTACGACATTTCCCATGAAAACATAAATTTGAATTTTGAAAAAACTGAAAACATATTTCTATGAAAATAATATCAAAAAATATAAAAATAAAAAAATATCATTGAAATTATTTTATTTGAAAAAATAATTTGGAAAAACTATAAATGATTTTTTCAAAATAATTAAAATCACATTTTAAACATTAAATGTTTTTGAATTTTTTTAAATAAAAACAAATTTAATAAAATGAATTTATATAATATTAAGAAAAAATTTATTAAACAATAAATATATAATTTTTTATTTTTTTCAAGGGAATGGCGATTATAAGTAGGTTAATATATAAAATTCCAAACATTACATTTGTATAATAAAATGTATATTCAAGTAACTAGATCAGAAAATAACAATATGATTAATATTAATATTTTTTTAAAATTGTAAAATATGGGTTAAAAATTATTTTAAATATCATAGTAGAATATTTTTTCACTACTTTCATAAATCATGGTTTTGAAGGAATAAAACTTTCAACCGATTAGTGAGGTAATGTCAGATATTCTTATTAACAAATTATTTACCATCTTATGTTACAATGAGTGGTAAAATTGTATAATTACATGGATATAACATGAATAAATATATTTAAATAATACTCCTGAGATTTTTTTAGATATGGATCATATGATTTTATCAATGGGAGAATAATCATGAAAAATCTCGATAAATGGTTAGATTATAGCTATAATATTTAACCAATTTGGTAACACTGAATCATAACAAAATGGAACGAATAACACTAAATGAAGAAAAAAATATCATTAAAATAAGTTTATTAATGATATAACATGTCAAATGTACTATATACACATCATGTAATAATATAGGTGAATATCTAAGCATATGTCTCAATAAATGAAAATTAAGACAAATCTACATTACCGATTTGGTAACTTTTGAAAAAAATACACTTGAAAGAAATATCATCAAATGGATAGGAAAATAACGATAAATTTACATATAATAATCATTGAATACATCCATGGGTTTTATAAGAACCACACAAAATAAATAATTTGTTAATAAGGCATCATTCTCACGAAAATAGAAATTGAGATGAAATTCTCTTACCTTCTGTCTTGAGTCTAATCGTACTCATAAAAAGTCATTTATAGTAAATATAAGTTTATTAAAAAAAATTTAAAAAGACATATTACAGTATCTAATGACTTATATGGTTTATTATTACTTTATATTTCCTGATTATTATTAGTTTTATATTACGGGTTTTCTCCGGCTAATACCCACTTTGTTTTTCGCATGTGACTTATTTTATTATTATTTTGGTCTTCATATGTATATCCTAATTGATAAAATTTAAAACGTGATATATATTTAATTTATATTAATTATATTAATTTATAAAAAATATAAGTGGATTATATAAATATGAAATGAGAGAGACCTTTCTTGGAGACGGTAGGCTGTACGTTCGAATGAAGTACGTTTTTATTTAATTATCATATTGAATGAAATTTAGTAAATGAAATATATCAATATAAATATATATATTAAATATATTGTAATTATTATTTAATATTTATCATATACCTTTATTGAACCAAACCTTAAAAAATTCCACATAGATTGTGAACGAATCACATCCCTTTGGGGAAGCGGTACTCCACTAATCCTTAAATTAAATTATCATAGTTACACAAATTGGAATGCATAAAGGTAAGTATAAATTAAAAATTATTATATAATAAATAAATTATAAATATATCATATATCATATCTAAATTACAAGTCCATAATAATATGTAACTATGAAATATGGTAACGGAAAAACCAACAATATCATTTAGAGAGGCGGTAGTTCACCATACTTAAGAATTGTATGTTTGTTTCCCATTAGATCGAAGTGTGTGTATGTGTAGGTAGAACCATTTTCATAAAAATTTTATTGTATTGATCATATTGTAGATATCACCTATTCATTTGATAATAAAACATTACATAGTGTATAATGAAAATAAAATAATGGGTACTGAGGAAGGGTGTTTCCAATTATTTGTGTAACTCATTTTGGTTTCACCAATGGGATTCCTTGGATGAAATTCTTACAAAATGGGGCATCAATGTGTAATTGAGGGATGTTGTGAGCTGAATTTTTCAAATATTAGATGGAATTAAGTGGTTTTATAGGTGTGAATAACTGGCTATGTGGTGGCCATTTATATGGGTGGTATGGGACAAACATGAAATGGTTTACAACAAGTTAGGTGTTATGACATAAGTGCATTCAAAAGTAATAAAAAAGTTCAAAAAAATATGTGGTAAATTTTTCTAAATATGGACATTCAATGGGTTTGGAAAAGTTTCCAGGTCAGTTAATCCCTTAAGTGTATGGTTCAGTCACTTTTTAAACATAATTTTACATCAATATTTGTAATTAATTTTATTCAATTTCACTAATATTAATTTTCTATAATTAATTTCATCAGATTAAACAATAAATATTATACTGATTACATCTATGTATTTTTTGTTTTAAAAAATAAATTCACAAAAGGCTACAAATTGTGTTTAATTGTAATCTCAATAACATTGCGGGAAACCATGTTTTTAATGTGAAATTGTTCAAAAGTCCATTTATATTTTATGTCTAAAATTAACATAAAATTGAATAAAATGAGTTAAATTCAAAAAATATATGCATAATCAATCTATTTTGATTTTAAAACCAAATAAAAATATAAATTATCTATATAATAATATTAGAAAAATGAAATCTGTTTTGGATGAAAATCATATATTTTCCCAATTGACCTAGAAATGAAGTTTCTAAAAAACCCCAAAACATTAACCTAAGATAATTCCTTCATTCTGATATCAAAAAATAAAATTATTTTATCGTATTAAATATTAAAAAAAATATTCTATTCATTTTATTATTTTTCATAAATAGACATGAAAAGTAGTCATATTGAGAAATAGTATGACCAAACATTTAATAATTTTACAAAAAAAATAAATTTTATCCTCATTATGTTTTATTTATATAAAAACACTATAAAAAATATTTAAATTTTCTTATTAATATTTATAGTATTATATTAAGTGTTTATGTTATAAGTATCTCATTTATATAATTATAATAATATTATTATTTTTCATAGAAACCTAGTTTTGTGTGTAATAGAAACCAAGTTAGTGTTGTGTATAACACAAGACATGTTAGGGTTGAGTGTAGATCAAACATATCTTACTGTATAAAATAAATAAATACTATCATGGTTTATTGTAAAAATCATGAATAATATTATGCTCTCATATAACACATGGTATATTCAGTTTTTTGTGAAATGTATAATATTAAAATGATTTAATAAATTCAAAAAACATTTCACAAAAACTATGGGCATTATGATTTGTCAGTGTTAATGTATATTAAAATTATAATTTTTATAGGATATACAAAATATTACTAGTGTAATTTGACATATTTAAAATCATATTATTCACACATAACCTATGAATAAGATTTAAAAACAACTAAAATTAAGGAATATATAGAGAGAGGATAAACTTAAATAACTTGTACTCATAATTATTAATAGATCTCATGATATAAAATTTTCTGGGCCATTACAAGTATTTAATAATTCTTTATAGATGGTGATCATTTTAAATTTACATATAACACTATATTTATCATTATTCGTTTTTTTGAAATGTAATTAAAATAAAAAATCCATTAACAATAATAAGACAAAATGGATTTTCAGTTTTAGATTGTAAAATAAAATGTTTCCTTAATACGCTACTATAATTTATTTTATGATGGTTGTGATAACTTTTTTCTCTGTATTTTGTAATTAATATATGATTTATTAAATTTAATTTATTCAAAGACATATAAATCATTGAATAAATTATGTGACATATTTCATTTATTTTTGAAATATTATTTTTTATGAATTTATTAGAAGGAATATGTCAAAGTAATTCTTTAATATAACAACTATACCAATTTTTTATGGTAAAACATATGAAATTTGTTATGATAAGATGACCCCCACCTATTACCCATAATATTTGATGGTAATGATGTTATTTTAAATATTTTTGTTTCTTATGAGGAATTTATTATGATGACTATAGTTGATTATAATAATTTATAGAATTATGGTCTATGTGGAAATATAATTATTCCTTCAATATTAGAGAATAAATTCCATAAATTAAATGGGATTAAGTTAGTGAATGTAATATGGGATAAGTATTACTATATATTTTTTATAAATCTAAATTTGAATTAAACTAAAAAATATATATAGTTTTTGAAATTTTATAAAATTGAATTTTTGAAAATGATATTTTTCATGAATTATCCATACAAGTCAATGATGTGCTAAAACAATAAAATTTAATGGGAGTCCTAATAATTTATTGGTAATAAAAAAGATACATAATATCTTATTATAAAAATATGATTAAGGTATCGGGACCTAGAGACCGTTATTCTCACATAATTACACTAAATAATGTTCATATTATATTGATTTCTTATGAAATTTTATAGGGAATTATTCGTTAATGCCTATGTATAGGAGACATTTCTATATCCATCACACCCATGAAGAAATAAAAACTATTAAAATAATAACAGCAATATATAAGAATTTATAGGATTATAAATATGTGGAAAAAATTCCAAAAATTAATTTCTCTCATTTAAAGAAATTTTTAGAAAGGAAATAGAAAGAACATATTAAATGTGTAATAGAAATGTTACAAATGTTATGTTTTAGGGACTCAGGTTTTCTTTAGAAAATATATACATTAATTTTGAATTTCACATTCTCAAGTATGTTAAATGGGGTGAAATAGAAATTTTAATCTAGAGGATGCACAATAAAATTTTATTTAAGATTCTATTGAGTTTTAGATGTGGAGTTTATCGTTAGGATGAATTTGGGTGATGTTATAATATGGAAAAAAATTAGGGGTTATGTGATATATACATATTAAATACTAATATATAGTACATGAGATAAATGGAATCTATTAACTGAAGTATAATATTTAAATTTTATCACAACAATTATTACTTCAGTGGGCCATTTTTCCTTATATTAGTATTATATATGTATCTGGGTAACAAATTTCAAACTAGGACCTTTTAGATCATTAAGTTATCAATTATTTATTAACAAAAACCCCACTTATAAGTATTAATTTTTTATCTATAATTTAGTGTGGGTTGTTTTGATGAACGCTTGTAAGAAGAGTGACATGGATTTGTATTATTTTGTGGGTGTCTGATGTCAAATTCATGTGGTTAAAAAAATATTTCAATGATGATGATTATATTTCTATAGCATCAAAATTTATCCAATGTGGTAATAAACTTAATATAGTTCTTCACCTAGTATATTTTTATATCTCCTTTGGGTTCAATTAAAGTAAAATTAAATTATTTATTTCAAAATTCTATAATGTTGATCATATATTGAATGTGTTAAGAAATTTTTATTTTTTAACTATTATTCATTATTTTTTCCACTATTAGGATTCATATTACATGAATTATATTTATATATTTAAAATTTGTATCATTAGTAATCATATAATTTCTGGGTATTTAATTGTGTAATTATTGTTATTAATTTTTGAAATTTTATTATCGTATATGGTTTTGGAAAAATCTTTTTCTCCTAAAATTATCTCCAATAAATTCTACCACTAATCGTTCAACAATGGAGACAAATGATGTCCTTAAAAAATGATAAGATTAGAATATATATAAAAAATATATACTTTAATATTTTTATTTCATTTTAATTTCATTATGTACACCCTCCAAAAATCAAAATTTTTTTTATTGGTGTCAAGTTTTCCTATGGAGATGAATCAACCGATGATCGATGTTGGATGAGATCGTATGGAAGAATAATTGGTACGGTGATTCCTTTTCATTAAGTTTGGATTCCTAAATATTAGTGATGAAAAGATATTTTTCCTACTAAGGTGAGAACACCAGGATAGGGTATCACTAGGAAATACATTATGTAGATTAAATCAGCTCAAAAAATAGTTAATCCGCCTAAAATCAACATCTGTTCATATATGTGTATTTGGTAACTAATAAAGAGGAAGCAGTAGTCTAGTTTAACGGAATATGTGGTTTTTAAAGATGATAACTGAGTTATAGATTTGAATGATGGGAAAATATTGTTGTTTTTGTTTTTCACTATATGTTTGGATCTATAGAATACATAGATAATCAATATATAGTCCTAGTAAACACTGTATATATCACACCTGCTGTAACTTCCCAGCCTGAGTTCTACTAAAACGGTTCCGTGAAGTAGTTTCAAAATAGACTAAATCATGTATATTCATATTATAGAGTATACCAATATTCATTTAGGTTTGAATTATGGTACATTAAGGATATTATAGCCACATGACCAGAGTAGTAGAGTGGTACGTAAATAATATAGTAAAAGTGGAAGAAGAAAAAGTGAAGGGTGGTAGAAAATCAATCATCAATAAAATTATAAATTACCATATCCATAAATGGAATCATATATATAATTATTTAACGTAAATCATAAATGGAAAACATGCATAGATGATTTCAGACATCCTATTCAGGGATAACGAAATCAAAAAAAATCACAGAGAATATCTCTATATGAATCAAAATCATCAGCTTTGTGTTGTGCTCTTAAAATCCTATATACATCTATAGAACACATAATATAATTCAAAATTATATTCTATCATCTATGAGGTTTATCTGGGTCCCCAATGGTGGAATGAATAGGGTGTGAGATAAACCCAATCATTCCCCACCAATAGTGTCTAGTGGAATCGAGTTCATAAATGTATAATATGGAGTGTGCATGTATAGTAAATAATTAAGTGAATAAATAATTTTAAATGGGTCGGGATTCAGTTCCACAACGACTCTTGGTCAAACCTACTAATCTCAGCCTAATTTGGAATATCTAGGAACAT
This sequence comes from Viscum album, assembly GCA_963277665.1. Taxonomy (NCBI): domain Eukaryota; kingdom Viridiplantae; phylum Streptophyta; class Magnoliopsida; order Santalales; family Viscaceae; genus Viscum; species Viscum album. The sequence goes on along the minus strand of OY728159.1, from coordinate 16,495,340 downwards.
TTTATCATATATATATATTAGGGAAATTTGTTTATATATATATATATGATGAGATATACATTCATCGATGTGAGCCTATATTATATGGAAAAGGAATCAATATAATTATAGTAAAAAATTTATAATCAATTCCCTGTTTAAAAAATTTTTCTTTTTGTTTTCAATGTACTGAATAACACCAATTATGTCATTTTACCTAGAAGAAGCATCGGTTAAGATAATTTTACAATTATGTAATTGGAATCCTAAGACTATATAAAGAATTCCTTTGAAGGAACCAAATTATCACACTTGGTGTGAATGAACCCATCTCACTAAATTCATGTTTGTTGAATTCCTCAATAGAAACCTGGTATTTATTAAGGAGTTGAATAAATTAATTTCACTCAGATACTGTCCTTGGTGTTCCAGTTGATAAATCCAATATCACAATTTTCATAATATAGAAAACTTCCTTCTTAGTCCATATGTGGAATTATAGGTAGGGAACTCGCATCACCCTTAGTTTCATGTATATAACAACTTTAATTATTATTTTTAATTATTTTATGTCTGTGGCTAATGTTTTGGAGATTTTGGAGAACTTTTGGAATGTTTTGGGTTTTTTTTAAAATATGCATTGTTCTGGAAAACCTTGCAACACCTATAAAAAACTGTGCATATGGAGACAGGTGAAAAATGGAATGTGCACAGTTGGTTCATTGTTATCCTAAATCATGCAACCACAAAATTGAAATTGTGCCTTTTGTAAATAGTCTTTTTTATTTTTTACACAATTTCATCCCCATTATTGGCACATTTTTTGGAATCCATGTGAGATGAATGTGCGAGGTAAATACCTTAGGTAGTTCTAGTGCATGTATAGATTAATATTTTCGAAAAAAATGCTGCAAAAACAGAGAAAAAAATAAACAAGATCTTAAAAATGTAGATATGGGTAGGTATAAAATTTGTATGACTTGTGTGTTCCCCGAAATTTAGCTAACAACATATTTTCTATCACAAATGTTAAGGATGGTTCTCTCATCAAATTTGATGTGATATAAAGCCATTGCTGTGTTTGTTGAAGAATGATTTTTTCGGTAGTGATTTTTACATCATATTTAATGATGTGTTTCTTGTATATTTATTTCCATTTTTCTTGGATTCATAGATCTAAACATTTTGTGGGAATATCTGTGTTCAGAGATTCGAAATATCTTTATATTTGGATATGTTGTTGATATGGGAAGATATCTAAGGCGGGGTTTTAAAGATTTAACCTTGTTCCGTGAATGTTATTCATGTCATTCTTCATTTTATTCATCAAATCATGGTGGTTGTCTTCAATATTGACTCCTCAATATTACAATGTGATGTTTTCGTTTAAAATGGATTTCTTTGATTGAAATTGTTTTTTTTTCACTGTGACCTAATTGTTGAAACCCACTTAAGGCACAATATGTGGAAATTTGGAAATTTGGTGTGTCATTAGATTGTTTTTTTTAACACATGATTTTTAAATGATGATTTTAAATTTATTTTTGGTATTAATTTGTGTAAAAAGTTGGTTTAAATAAAAAGAAAAATGTTTTATTAATATGGATTGATGAGACATGGATTGGCATGGGTTGGTCATAGTTTTGGGGTGTGTGTTCATATTCATTGGGATTGATAAGGGCGTGAATTACCCACATAAAAATTTGGGATGGGTATAGGGATGAAGTACCCCCTTCAATATGGTCCACTAAGTTAAACAATTATGGGAGGATAACTCATCACTCGCCAGAATAAAGAGGTTAATGTATTTCGTCCATTCATGGATGTATGGTTGTGTGGAATGTAATGGGTTATTCATAAATATAATGTTATATTATTTAAATAAATTTTTATATACATTACATGGGAATATATATACTATGTATATTGTTTATATTATTATAAATAATATATTAGAAATTATTTTATATAAATTTATATATATAAATGTTCCTAACTAATCCTATCATTGAGGAGTGAGTTGGGAATTCCTCAGGTAAATCCCACTATGCTTTTAGTTCTCCACCCTTATTTTGAACATTGGTGCTTTATAAGATATCATCTATCAGGATAAGGTAAAAGGTAATGTATCACATATATTTTTCTACTAAATCATGATACTTGGGATATTTGGTGGAGTTGGATTATTGAGGATGTGGAGCTTTGGGGTCATGTGGTTTCCTTTGAATTTTGATAGTTTGTATGTTTTTGTTTACATTTAATTTGGTTTTTCTTCTGATGTGGTGCATTTGGGATTTTTTTGATATAAATGAAATATTTGAGTTTTCTATCACTTTTAGCATACATCATTTAGTGTTTTGTCTGGTTGTGGTTTGAGGAATTTTTTTGTCAAAGGTAAAATAATATTCCAACTATAAATGAAGCCTTTGGGATTTATTACCATCATATATAATCATAATTATGTCTCTTAAGTAAAATTTTCATTACTCCAAAATTATCAAACTAATAATATGGGGTGGGATTTCACAAGTGGTTTCAATTCTTTTATCCAAAATCAGTTTGAAATAAGCGGTAGCAGCTTGGTCCATCCTTTAGGAAACAAGTTGAAATCCGTTTTCTTGGTCCTAGAGTTGAAATTAATTCTGGTCAATTCTATGAGTTAGGATCATAGAAAGGGGTAGCATTGTTGAGATATAAAATATATTCCATAAAAAATATGTATGTATCCTTTTTTAAATGATCTTAATGTTACTAGATAGTTGGGTATATAAGTGTTTTTTAGACAATTATAGGATTTTGAAATATCATTTTCATAGGGTTATCTATTGAGACAAGAATGGAATGAATTAGAGGAATTAATAACCACTAGGATTTAATATTTAAATTTTAATGATGATATATTATTTTGTGAAATGTGTAGATTTTTTAGAAATGATGAAAATTTTTTCGAATGAATATTTATTTATAACATCATGGTGGTGGAATTTTAGAAATGGTTCTATTTTAGAAATCTCATGTGATAGAATTGGACATCATTAATCCTTTATTCATATAGAGTAAGAAATATAGGGGTTTTTTCTATTGAAATGGAACATTGTAGAAATCATAGAAACCAATTGGATGCAGTTGTATAGAATGTGGTTGCACCTGAGCCACACGTCAACCAATAGTTGATTCAATGTATCATACATGTATTTAAGAATGTGGACATAGGGATATAGTGGTCTTATCTGAGGAAAGGAAATCATACCATCTAGTTATAGAAGAAGATTCCACACATCTGTTGGGGTTATTTAGAACCAAAAAAGGCAGAGGTGTGGATGAATAGAATTAAACTTATCTTCAATTTCATTAGCACACTAGCAGAGTTGTAAGTGAATATGTCGATATATATTCAATAGAATATGTCATACATGTGGTGGGATTTATATGTGTAGGATAAAATGTATCAAGTCAATAGCTGGGAGAATTTTGTGGAATTATTTAAAAATCATTTCAATCATCACATGTTCCATATTCAATGAACTAAAAAATTCAGCATTTTAAAGTTGAAAAATCTCTCTGTCACCGTGTATGCGTCAAAATTCATGAATTTAAGGATATTTTTACTCAAATGGACTACTATTGCATCCTTTAAGGAACAAATTATTCAATTAGGGATGATATAAGAAATTCTCTTTTAGATATTTTAGCTATGTATTGTGGATTATATAGAGATTGTGAATAGAGAGGCAGTAGATGAACATGATATCTCCAGAGGTATGGGAGGATGAAGTATGTTGATACCCACAAGAAATGGTGGGACATATAATGATGGGAGAAATTAGAATATAGAATCCTATTTTTATGTTGGTATAATGAATATAAATCAGATGAATGGATCTATTAACATTCCTCTATAACCCAAGAGAAAAGCTGAATGTTTCGAATGTGGTTCAGTTGAACACATAAAGAAAGAGTTTATGGGAAAATATATAACTTCCCTATATCTAAACCATATGGGGAATCATCAGTGTTATTTTCATAGTTCTCAGAGGTTAGGTGCTCAAGATGCCTATCTGGTCTCGCAGACATCCTACTCATTGAAAGGGTGAGGCCAACAGACACAATCTCATCAGGAAAATAGAGCTAGCCTTGGTGATTATCAGAATACCTTGACTCCTTAGGTAGGGAAATCAAAATAAAAAAACAAAGAGTAGAGTGTTGCAAGTAGGATATTATACGGTGCTTAATAGTTTATGTCAGATTATTATTCTACATCATCTATAGTGAGAGGTATGATTATTTTTAATTTTGACCTTATACATGTGATGTTTCATACTAGTTCATCACATTACTTTACTTCATCTCATTTTGTTTATTTTATTTGTTTAAAACATTATAATATTTCATCAATGATATAACATAAAAGTCATCTGGGTCCACAAGAATGTCAATATTTCATATTTATAGCATGTTCTATGTATATTGAATGATTTGTTCTGAAATGGGACTTCTTCACATTAGAGATCAATGTCTATGAAATAATTTTATGTATGTATTGGATAAAAATGATAAAGGCTCACATAAATTATTATAGTAGAATATTTAGTGTTGTGACTATGTTTGGAATCAAATGTTACTTTAGAGGATAATAGAATGTTAAGAGAGGTGCAACGAGATTGTTGGATAAATTAGTGGGAAAAATATCTTACCAGTTGGTAGCATTAACCATGGAATTACAAGACATGGTTGAAAATTATAGTTTTCAAAAAATGGTGGATCAGTTTCTAGATGAGCTTCCCGAAAATTTCACTATGTTTTAATTAGTATGGGAATGGGATTTTATGATTGGTATCCTTTAGAGAACCATTCATATCTCACGTCATTCTTATCGAATAAAAACAACATAATTAAAGGAGTTTAATGAATAGTTGGAAGAATAATAAACCAATTTTTTCATTCAGCTGAGCATGTATCTGTGGGAACCGTTGTTCTTGTTCTTTAATATGGAAGCAAGAAAACTACATATGTGTGTAGATTATCCTAATAGTAAACATTACGGATAATGAGTTAATTTACAGATCAATGAATTTATTACACATTCTATCAATTGATGTAAGCTCAATGGTTTTCAAAGATTGACATGTTATTAGGGTATCATAAATTGTGAGTCCGGGAGGAGGATATTCCTAAGACTACTTTCAGAAAAAGATATGACCATTATGAATATTTGGTAATTAATGTCTTTACCAATCCACCAAAGTTCTTTATAGAATTTAGGAATTGGATATTCTATATATATTTAGATTCTTCTATTGTGGAGTTTTTCGACTATACATTGGTGTATAAACAAATGTTCGATCATGAACATCACGTTGTGGTAGTGTTGGGAATCATGAAATGTCATCTATTATATTTAAAATTTTCAATGTGTGATTTTTGGACAACATTGGAATGTTTTATTGGTATTGTTATATCTAGAATAGGTGTTCATGTGGATCCAAAATAGATCGAGGATGTGGTATCTTAAAAAACTGCAGAAGAATGTCTTTGAGACACACATTTTTTCCAGATTGGCTGGTTTTTACAAATTCTTCATTCTTTATTTTTCATTACTAGAAACACATATGAAATGTTTTAAAAACTATAATGTTCAATTAAAATTGGTAGAATAATTCTAGATATACCTTAAAGAGATTAATTTTAATCTTATACCCACACATATCTATATTTTTTAAAAAGTTAGGACACAGGGACATGGTGTACTTTTATGCCCTTGGATAATGGGTGGGTTGTGTTATCTTGAAATTATATTATGTTGTTTTTTTAATGGCTCAAGGAAATTAAGGAAGAATCAAAAGAACTACCCAACACACAATTTAATGTATTTTTCAGTCAATTGTGCTTTGAAAATAGGGCGTCATTGCCTCTTTTTTGAGATATTTTATTTGTTTAAATATCATAAGATCTTCAAACATGTTTCATCAAAAAAAGGTATTTGAATTTTAGGAAAAGGATATTGATCGAGAGTTTACAAATGTTTAATTTTGACATAATTTATAAACTAGGTAATGTAAATTTAGTGGCCTATGCATTAAAAATAATTACATATGATCAATTTGAAAAGTAGGCTTTAAATGAATGAAATTTGATGTTATTACTAGGTTACATGAACACAGACTATGAAGACTATGGTGAAGATTCATTTTTTTATAGTTTCATGTGTTCCTATTCTAGTCAAGATGGATAAATAGGCACAGAAGTGTGATTCAGAATGTATTTCAATGAGTTCAAAACTTAATGGTGGGGAGACATTTAAGGGATGGAAGATGGATGAGTGTTCATTATTGTAGTTTAGAAATCAAATGGTTGTACCTATGTAGTTTTATTAATAACTTCTTTATGCATACCACCATTCATTATGGGTTTTTTATCCAATAATAAAAATGACATATAAAGTATTGAGTGCACATTTTTGGTGGATTGGCCTTAAAAAAGGTGGATGAGTCTTTTTGAGTTTTTTTAACATGTCAGAATCATAATGGAAAGCATCCGTTAAAAGAAGGTACTTTAATATATTTAACTTTCCCTATTAATAAATGGGATTAGATATATATGGATTTGGTAATAGGTCTACATAGAACATTTGGACACATTATTCTATATGGGTGATTGTGGATTTTCTCACAAAGTCATGCCATTTCATTCCCATTTGTGAAACACATATATTGTTGGATCAATTCAAAATCTCTATATGAGAAATTGTAAAGAGACATGGCATACCTGTTTTGATAGTGTCAAATAAGGATTCATTTTTCATGTAATATTTACATAAATCCATTAGAAAATACATAGGGAGTTAGTTTAACATGAGTACGATATATCATTCTCATATGGACGACCAATCCAAAAGAACGATATAAACATTAGAAGACATATTCTGAGAATGTGTAATAGATTTTTGTGGCTCATGGGAAGATCATGTGCCACTAGAGGAGTTATCATATAATAACAGCTATCAGTAATTAATACATGTGGCTCATTTTTAAGAATTGAATGTGATTCCATGTCATTTTCCACTGTGTTGTGTGGAAACATGAGAGACATCAATATTTGGGGCGATCCATTTCCAAGAAACAATAGGGAGAATTAAGGTGAGAAAGAAAGATATGTTGATGGAACATAGTCATTAGAAATCATATGATGGTCATCATTGATTTCCATTATCTTACATAGTGAGTGATCAGTGGTTATTGAATATCTCTCAATATCGTTGACATCATAATTTTGGGAATCATGGAATGTTATATCATTGTTACATAGTCCCATTTGAGATACTATATTAGGTTGGAGATGGGGAATATTGTCTTTCATAGCCTCTACAGTTTTGTGTGGTGAATACTTTGTTCCATGTATCTCAGTTGGAAATGAATCAGCCAGATCCTATCCTTGTGATCAAATTGGATCACATTGACTGAGATCTAGATTCTATTTAGGTACACATGCCAGTGTGGAATTTGGACATGCAAGATAATGTCTTGGTTGGAAGACTTATTAGTCCAGTGTAGGTTATGTGGAAACATGGCATGATATGGGAAGAGACATGGGAACACGAGATAGAAAATAAAGTGTAATGGACCGAAAAATTTCATAGAAAAGAAGACTTTCTACTTTATAGGGATAGAAAGAGTAGTGGTGGTAAGAATTTTGAACCCCATGATTCAAGTAAGTAGCCCATTTAATGATTATTTTTATGTATGTATGGTATATTGGTGATGTTTTTGATCCTTTAGAAAACATTTGGAGTGTTTTTAGGGGTTTTATACTGGTTCACAAATTGATAAAAACCAATCAAGACCTACAGGAAACTATGAATAGGGAGATAGGGTTACACGGGAAGGTGCACATTCAGAACACAATTTTTTTAAACTATTCATCCAATAAGTATAAACAGTGCACACTATAAAGGTGGATGTGTCTTTTTTTAGATGGTGGAATTGGAATGGTTGGTAAATGGTTTGGAAACTACAAGAGATGAACATGCGTGTTCAATCCTTCTGGTATTGGCTAAAACATTGTTAGCACATGGTTTCCCAAACAATAAAGTTATACCATGCATATCAATGGAACAAGATCATAAAATGTGGATCTAGGAATGTTTAAAATTTTAATATCACTTTTTCCCCAAATAGGCCTAACTTAGTATTTTATCCTTTTTATGGTCAATGAAGGTTATACCATAGAATTGGATGCAATCTAGATCCATTACTTGGTGCATTAAATCACGATTATTATAGAAATTCATTGTTCTTCATTGTTCCTGATGGTTTTCATCGACCTTATTCACCCATTCTCAATGTTTCTTTGAACTATCCTTATTTTGAGTAGATATAGGGTCTAGGATGAAAAAAATATTTTTATATTTGATCTTTATTTAATAGTGGAAGTGATATATGGTGAGGTTTTGGAGATTTAACCTTGTTTCATGGATGTGCTTTATGTCGTTCAACATTTTCTCCATAAATTCCAAGTATGGGGACTCACTCTCAATTTATATATCTTTGAACTTAAAGGATTAGTTATAAATTTACTTCATTTATTGTTTATGAATTTTGAAATAATATTTGAGTCCATATTGAGTGACAGTTTTCTAAAATTATGATGTCTGGTCTTTTGTTGGATAGTGTTTTTTGATAACATGATTTTAAAGTGATTATTTAAAATTATTCATTGGTTCAACTACAAGGGAAAAATGTTTTTCAATAAAAGATAATTATGTTTTATTAAAATGGTTTGAACACACATGGATTTTCAGGGGTGTTTCAAGGATTGGGGGTGTGTGTTCATATGCATTGATATGGATAAAGGTGTGATGTACCCCCATCAAAACGGTTGGGATGGATATGGGAAATAAGTACCCCCATAAATGTTATTCACTAAGTGACATTTAATGGGAATAGTAACTCAAGACTCATGAGTATGGGGGTCCATGAATTTCATGCATGGTTAGATATGATTTTGTGGAAAGGATTGGGTTATGCCTAACAGAATGTTAAATGATTTAAATAAATGTGTATATTCTTTCATGGGGAAACTGTTTAGTATGGATTTTCAATATATATTTATACAAAACGTTTTACATGTTTATATATATATATATATAAATATAAATGTTTCAAACTTGTTCTTACCTAGTGGAGTGAGTTAAGAGTCCATCAGGGATAACCTACTGGGTTTTAGTACTCACCCATACTTTGGGAATTTTGTGCTTTTGAAGATATCATCTATTTGGGTATGGGAAAATGTATTATATCACTAATATTTAGTAATACATCATGATAAATTTTCCAATATTTTTTATTTTGATATTGGATCATTTGGATATTTGGATTGATGTTGTTGTATGTGAGTTTTGATAGTTTTTCATCTGTTTTTTACTTTGCTGGCTGTTTGTCTTCCAATACAGTATTTTTGGGTTGGTTTTGATATAAAAAAAAATATTTGAGATATATTTAATTTTTTTTCATGTATCATGTATGGTTTTATAAGTTATTGTTCTGATTTTTGGTTTTTTATTTTCAAATAGGAAAACATCCCCCAAATTCAAATGAATCCCTTCATATTTATTTCAAGCCTTTGGTGTCTTGGGGATGTCATATAAGGCCAAGTAGCATTCCTCCCACCATATAAAGCCCATGAGAAGGGACTAGATGTTATATAACCAATGTGTTAGTTGAGGCATAGTCTCAAGTAGCCTTTTTCCCATCAATTTTATTCAACAAAATGAACCTAATTATTCCTCAAGGTGTGCGTAATTCATTCATCCTAGGAGCTCGTCCAATGAATTCCCACATGAAAAACCAAGGGTAGCTCATGTTGTGTAATAATTTATCTAACCATTTAAATTTAGAAAGTAAGTAATTCATTGTTGGTAATCATTCAATATTGGTTTTCTATTATAAATAATAAATATTCCATGTCCATAAGTATTCCTTATTACAATTCATGTATACAATATGGGTAATTAGGTTTAAAAGAATTAGGAAGGAAATAGAAAAGTACATTCCATTTATCACATAAAAAATATATTTGATTCATAATTTATATTAATTATTCATCAAACCTCATAGGTTGTTTTATTAAAGAACATGAATACAATTTAATTACAACCCATTTAATTTAATATAAAAAAAATTTATATTAGATTTAATCCAAGGTACCTAAATGTAATTAAAGTGTGCTATGAGATCTATAATCAAAACTACTTACACTAACACAAACAAATGGTTTTCTAGTTTCCCATACAGGGTATAAAAGTAATCTAGTATAAGAAACACACCCCAAGGGTGTCATTAATGTTTAAGTGAGAATCTGATTTGTAATCTAAATACATAATATCTATTTCAAATATTGTGTCAGATTCTACACAAATAAAATCATAATTAGAAGGTGATATATGAAATATCTTCCAAATGAAACAATGACATAAATTTTAAATCAATGAAAATATAATATATAATAAATTGACCATCAAACTCATTTTTAGGATAATTCACTCATCATTTACTAGGATTTGATTCATGCTGAATCTGGAAAAATTGGAAGAATCGTCAACTAACCTAAGAATATGGCATATGATAATGCACTGAAATATCAATCAATAAGGAATGAAAATTGAATAAATAAGAAATAATGAAATGTAGGATAACTATGGGTGATCAAACATTACTGATAATGTTTGATTCTGATCCTGGAATAGGGAGATCCGTCCATGCTTATGAGAGGAGAGACCGATACATGTGGGCAGTTACTGTGAAAATTGAGGGAAGAAAAATGAAGGGTAATAGATCAATAATGTGGGATAGAATTTTAATTTCACTCCTTTAAATGTGTCACATAATTTGGTTTCATGGGTTTTCAAAAATGTGAGATAATCATGTGGGATCATTACCTATATGGAACTACCCGTGTAGGAATGGTACACTTTTCTGGAAAACTATGCACAACCAATACATCACTCTACAGTTTACAACAATACCTTGAATGGCTATGATGCCACCATTTAATTGTTAAAATAACCATTAAAATCCATTTAATACTCTGCATGGTTGATCCTCATGGTTTCGACAAGAAATACACTAACCATGTTCCTCATTAATTTTATTCTTCAAAAAATAGAGCTCTGAGATGTGAATAATCCCCCAACACTCCCAAATATCCATCAAAAACTCAAATGAACTATTGATATGTATATCCCATTTAGGAACAAAAAATTATTTTTTATAATTCTCAGATTTATAATCTATGCATAATTTTTGGAATCAACCCATCCATGAATGAAAAATTCTAATTCTCATGGAATTTTCAAATGATTCAAAAATATGGAATTCTAAAATCTCCACAGAATATAACTTGACATCCCAGAGATATATTTTTAAAAATGAAACATTACCCCACTAAATTTTACCCATAATTATATAATCAAGTTAATCCTCTATTGGAATATTTTCTTGATGATTCTCATCTTTAATTTTTGTGGTATACTACTCCCGATCCTGAAGCATCCAATCCAAAGAAACACAAAGAATCTTTGGAAATTATCATAGAATCCCGTAATTAAATTTCTATGACATATATAGACAATAATATTCATTTATATTATAAATATATTAAAAAACATATCATTACACCTATCTAACATCATTGGATCATAAAACCTTAATAATATTCGTTGAGCGTAATCATAAGTCCGATGTAAACTCTGAATCAACGATTAGAGTTCAAATAGCTCAAAAATTGTAGTCAATTTTCATGTGTTTACATGTGATACAGTGGTATATAACAATTATATCCACATATAAAAACACTAAATGAGATCATTGAAGTTGCCGGAGGTCGTCATGGCCCTCAAATTTACATTTATTAACCAATAGTAGCACAGTGGTGTAGGGTCGAACCATAGAGAAGGAAGACATGAATTATAAGGTTTTTAAACTAAAAAACTCAATGTTATCAGCAGTATAGTAGGAATTTTTTAGTTTTTTTAATTATAATTTTAATAAATTAGTATGAAACAAGTTTGAAATTCCGTATCACCCATACTAGAAATGACACAGTAATAAAGAAACAGTGAAAACTAAAAATAACTAAGAAGGAAACAGGAGTGTCGAGGGTAGATGAAATGTTTTCTTGAGATATTTGAACCATACCTGCATAAATGAATGATCTTGATTTGATTAAAATAACACCTTAAAAATGAGTTGTTAATCCTTCCTTGCTAGAAGAATTAACACTTTGTATTATAGCTCTCAATGTTCTCCACTTCAACAACCACATACAATAATTTGATTTTAAGAAGACAATAGAAAGCTATCTCACCCAAAGTTTCTGAAGTTTGAATTTGAAATCTTGATGAGATGTATCGATGATCGTTCTCGCCAAAAGATCATCGATTTAGAATTTTGATTTTAAAGGTGTCTATTCAATTTTTATTTTTAAGAACTAGATTCAATCTCACCGAAATAATCAGATTCTCATTGAAGAAATTAGTTGAAGATAAAATTTAACCAATAAGTCACCAAAATCTCGAGAAAAATAAATTAAGATAAGATAATTGACAAAACAATTAGTAGCTAGTACAATGTAAAACATATTAAAACCGAGAAAAGTAGATCCTCCCTTTAAGAATGAAGATCGTGTACTGCTGCTTTCTCCTGCCACTCCAAGTCTCCAGTATCTCACTTGGTGTCCCACGGGAGTTCTGCTCTCGAATTTTCAGGCGTGGAATGTTCAATGAGAGTCTTCCCAAAATACGATTCTTTATCTGCTTAAGTATCATCTATCATCTGCTACACATCACTACAATATCTTACACCCACATCCAACGTTCCACACCCACACACTGCAAATTGTTCATTTTTTCACGATAAGCACGTCGCGCTAGAATTTTCCTTGTAACTCACTCTCTATGAGTTATTTGAATACACCTGGACACTTTTAAGTCCCTTGAATGAACCTGCAATGATAGATAAGAAAAATAAATAAAATGAACATATGAATAAAACATAGTTAATTTTAAACATAAGTGTTATTTTAACTTGTTAGTTGTTAACTAAAGTAAATTAATAATTAATTTACTTTTATATAATTCATACAATTATCCACTAAATATTACTATGGTAAAACATAATTTAATTAAAAATTTATTAGCTTATTCAGGTTAATAAATATAAATACTAAGTTATTAATTTAATCAATTTTATAAACTAAGTTATTAAAAACTAAGAACCTAAGTAAATAAATAATTAAGATAACATTTTAAATTATATTGATAATTTAATTATTACTATTAAAGCGATTAAATTTCTTGATTAATTAATTAATTAGTTAATTTTAATTTAGTAATTACAGTTATTACTTATGTTTTAAATATTTTTAATTTATTAAGTAAATTTATAATTTATTTATAGTTATTATTAATTATAAATTTATACTGTAAAAAATTTATTAAATTTATTAATTAATTATTAATACTTATTAATAATTCTGTTTTATATTTTAATTTATAATTTTTTTCTTTTCATAAATATCATAAATTTTTTTTAAAATTATGACATTTATAAATTATTTTATATTTATTTACTTTTTGACTTATTTAAAGTTACTTTAACTTTAATTTTTGTATTCTTTTGTTTTTTTTATTTTCACTTTACTTTTATTATTATATGATTTTTTGTTTATTATTATTATTATTATTTTGTTATATAATTTTTTACTCTGTTCTTCATCCCTCCTCCCCTTCCTCCATGAAAGCGCACATGGGATCTCATCCATGTGGAAACCCAACCTCATCTCTAGCGCGGCGGACCAAACACCCGACTGGCATGGCACTCTTCTCCTTGAAACCCATTGGCTTGAGGAGATGGCGTGACTCCCCTCCTCCACCGGCATGGATTGGAGTCATGGTCGGCATCCTCCCAGTGCGATATCATTTTCATCTCAGCAGACCCATGATGAAATCAGTGTTGGCACGCACTGGCCTCCAGCAGAAAAACTCAGGCATCGAACTCCTCCAGAAATGGCTCATCTTGGTTTCTCCACGGCTCAAACAACATCCCTCCGAGAATCAGCACGATGGCAGTGGCTCACCCTCGGCAACAAGGATTGGGCTCCTCTTCAGCGGTAGACAATGGCCAGTCTCTAGAATCAGTACTACGAAAGTCACATGCAGTGGCGGGAAGGGATCCAAATGCGCGGTTCTTCCTCCAGCGCCTCATATTCTCTTCCCATCGACAGACAACAGGTGATCCTCCAGCGTGTCGGCACCTCTTCGACGGCATCCTTCTCCTTCGAATAGGGCAGTGGTGCACGCGCAACGGACATGGGCTTCGGTCCATCAAAAAAGCGTATAACAGCATGCGACTTCCCACCAGCAGACCGTTGGTGACCTCCCCTCCTCCTACCAGGAGTGGACCAAAATGGTGCGGAAAAAACTTTACATCGTTGAGAAACAGGGGAGAGGAGAGATGCTATAAGTGAGGTGCAGATACCGATAAAAAAGAAAAAAGTATCGGTGAGGAGGGGTATCGGTAGCTGAATCTACTAATAGGGAAAAAAAATAGAGGCATTAATGGTGAGGTTCTGCGAGGTGTATCAGTAGCTACTAACAGAAGAAAAATTATCGATGACAAAAGGCTGATGTCTATCAGTGAGGATGGAAAGCAGCGCGGGGTCACCATTAGAGAAAAGTGTCACCATTAGACCACAAGCAGACCCTCACCGATAGAACTCTAAATAAAAATAAATTGAAATTAAATTAAAACTAAAGAAAAAATAAAAATAATAAAATCAATTAATTACAATGAAGCTAAATCTAAACACCATTAATTTAAAACATAATTTTTATTAAACATTAAAACATTAAAATTTTTGATTGACAAGACTAAATTTATAAGCCGAATAAAATATTAAACTAAATTAATAAAAGTCCTAAAATTAAAATAACTATATAAATTTTTTAAAGAGTAGCGGCAAATAAAAACATCGGTGACCCAAAAAAATTACGGTAAGTTCATAATTACCTCACCAGTAGACTAAAACAATTATAAAATAAATTAAATATCAATCTGTATATATAAAATAATTTAATTAAAGTCTAAAAACTCTAAATTAGTTAATTAATTAACTATTTGAAAACATAAAATTAAGGGCGAACCATTTTATTAAATTTAAAACACATATTATATACATAAGTGATTGGAAGGAAGAATAAACATATAATTTAACATCGATAACCTATTCTAATGTGAATAATTTAAAAAATTATTTATTAATACAAAGAATAACTTAATTAATTAGATTTATGTTGATTAAATAATTGTTTAATTAGATATTAACTATTATAAAGTTAAGAAAATTTATCTTAACCAAAGTAAATGCTAACCACATAAGGTCTCACTGGTAGAATCTAAAGGCTACCATTACAGTTAAATAAGAGCTACCGGTAAGAAAGAGTATCGGTGACAAAGGTCACCGATACATGCATGGTCACCTATAGGCAGTACCGGTATCTTGCCTACCTGTAGAGAAAATATAACCCTGGTATCAGTAGCTAAGCTACCGGTAGTCTGGAAAGCGGTAATTAAGTTGTATAAACTTAAAAACTATGAGTAAATTAATTAGAAAACTCAATAATTTTTAATAATGAAAAATTAAACAATATAAAAAAATATAGGATAAATATAAAAATTCAAAATTAATTATATTTAAAACAAAGAAGGTATAAATCAACTATTTAAGGGCCAATAATTACATAAAATTTTATAAAAATGACTATTTGACAAATATAATTATAAAAATACAAAATTACAAATATTGAGCATAAAGTGATTAAATAATTAATTAAATCATTAAAATTTAAGTAAAAAGATGTGGCAAAACTATGAAAAAATAGAGCCACATCAATAATCTAAGGTATATCTCTTGGAAATTGAGTAAGAGAATCAGTTGGTGCTCATGTGTCTATCAAAGGACTTCTAGTACAATAATCCCCATATAACTCAAGAAAACAAGTGCCAATATTGTAATCTGAGAACCCATATTGACATAATAATATTTTTTGTTTTTGATTTGAATAGACATTCGATTTCTATATCAATCTTATAATGTAGTCGATACTCTCTTAGTGTACCACAGATGATATCTAGATAAGGGGAATGCTCGTTACTAAGGAATGTGTACACTAAAAGGAAACCAATGATTAATACTAAGAACAGAGGTAATCCCATAGTATAGACAATTAATTTCTTATAATGTTTTACATCCAACCATATCAAACCAAAGATAATATGAAATTCAAACCAAAACTGGAGAAATTCTTTTAAAAAAACTAATTTCACAAGTCGATGCATCATCATTTAGAAAATACTAATTCCTACTACTTAGGCATTCAATCATTTTACCAAAATTACCCATAAAAGGTCAACATCAATATATGGAGTAAGAAATGGTTTCCTACATTGTTGACCATTTAATCATATTTAAGACATGTGAATATCCAAAAGAGTTAATAGAATCATATGCATGGTTCTTGCACAAACCTTGATTCTAAATCTAGTTCCAGTATTGATTGAAACCCATAATATGGATTCTTCTATGGAATTTTCAAAAGGAATTTATAAACTAAACTATTTGCACTATAAGATTTATAAAGTATTGATGACCCTTCCAAAATTGAATATCATCATTTCTTTCCCTCTATTTAGTAGGAAATTCTAAAACATGTTTTATAAGACACTCCCATACATAGTGTTTTCATAGTATCCATTTAATATGAATGTGAACTCGTCCCACAGAGCATACTCCATACACCACTATAAATGGGTCCAAAATGTGGCCCAAACTCTTTTACCGTGTTCCATCTCAATATGAGAGGAAAACGAGCCTGATAAAATCCTTCTAGATAATATGTACTATCTGGGTATGAATGATAATATAACTTTATACCCCCTTTCATGTCATTACTTCCGGGTATAATTTTAAAAAAAATAAATTGATTGTGACACAACACCTGATCTTATTTTAATGTAATTCCCAGGAATAGGGAGAATGTAGTGCCTCCAACACCAATAACACTCTACCCTATAGATGACCCACATGCATAGTGTAAAAAATCAAGGTTTAAAAAATTTCAACAGAATTCATACAATTCACTGCAAAATTTTCACATGGCAAGAAATGTGTGTATCGAATCGTGCTACCTAGATATTGTATCAACATGACAACACATAATTTGATAATATCCATCAACCTATCATCTATGCATGCCAGTATTATATTTACCATGAAACTTATTTATTCTAGTGTCATATTATCCCATATGACGGTTAATCTAGCTTCCAATCACTAGAGTCGCATGTCACTGAAGTCGAAGAACTCGGGTCACATGACATACTAAGAAGGAGACCATTTATTAGTAATGACTAAACCACTAATTCCAATAATTAAGTTATACTCACATTTTTATCATGATTTTATCCACAACACTACAACCCATCAATCCCTAATGTTGTGTTAAAAATAATAATTCTATATCAAGCACCCCAGATTAAGGATGGAAGTTTATGTACCCATAAATATATTAAATCATCAAATAGTTATTAGTATTCTTAAGGTTCAACCTATAAAAATACTTCTCTAACATTAATTTACTCTAAAATAATTTCATTCAATAAAAAGGTCACTAGTATTGATAGCCTAACCACATGATCATTATATAAAAATGTTCAAAGTGATCAATGGGGAATAACCATGTCCCAATTCCCAAAAACTCTTATGAAAACATTTAAAATTTCGTTCCACCATTGTTAAAGAAAATCACACCACTTTACTATTTTATAGATCACTTTTCATTGATTCAAATATATATTAAATATTAAATGGGATCAAATTAAGAATCATATTTCACTATTTATGAAGTAAAACTATAATTGGTACTTTATTGAGATGATTCTACCAAGAATCATAGGAAAGTTATATTAGTACTTCCCTCAAAACATTATTAATTTAGGTTACATACTTGAACTTTTTAGGAAATTATTCTCCTAAATTCATTTCACCCATTTATTTATCCATATTGATTTTAAAATTGAGATTTGATAAATAAATTTTAAATTCCATAATATGTTGGTAAAAATCAACTATGTGATAATTTTAATTTTTTTTAAATAAATCCTCACATAATAATATTTTTGAAATCGAAAAACTAGTTAGTTATCATTTTATGGAAATTGATATAGTATTTTTTTCATCATACATTTATATGTGGAGTATATATGTAGCTACTAACAATTTTAATAACAATTCCAATGGTTCATGATGATACACCCATGGAATTAATAATAAATAATTTCAAAATAAAGGTTACCTAAGAGGGTCCCATTATTCCAACCGAGGTCCATATTGTAGAAACCTAATATTATTTTCCTTATTAAATATTAATCCCATATTTCTTCATGTTAATATCGTAAGAAACATGACCAAATTATTATACATGGTTAAGGGTTTTCAATTATAAATTCAGTCATACTTATCATCATATTAATGTTATTAATAGATATGCATTTTATGTTTCAAAAAAACACATTTATCCTACATCCATAGACAATGGTTTGAATTTATCGAATAAAATAAACTTACATGAAGTTCTTTTTTATCTATTTGATATTTGTGTATATATATATTTTGGTCCATTTAAATTAATTATAATTCCAAATTTATTATGGTGCATGCCTTTACATGTTATAATTGTCATTCATGTCACTAAGACATGTTTTTTACCTTCAATCCCAAGGGATAAAAACTTTATATATGATATTTTGATTATATGGTTCAATATCAAAAAATTATAAAGGCCAATACACTTCATAAATTATTACTAGAATGCATTTAATCACCATAATTCACATTCCATTTATTTCATTATAATTATTACATGATATGACAGAATGGATAATTGAATATAGAAAAATAATAAAATGTATCACACGACATGGTGTACCGTTAAAAATGATACATTATTACCTAAATAAGGTATATATATATTCTCATTATACTAAAACTCACAAGGCACATCCAACATATATTAATCAGTCAAGTAATGTAATATTTATGCCATGGAATGTGCATGGAATGTGAATCTCTATATGCCTATAATGTTGCATGAAGCAATATATCATTTCCATAGTGGAAAATGGAAATAATACCCTAATCATCTAAACTAATGATATGTGATAACAACATAAATCTCCACATGTGAAATTATGAACAACTATAATAAAAAATTATTTTAAATAAATCCCTATCTATAGACCCTTGACATTTCCCTTATGCACGAGTAGATAAATTCTTGACATGACCTATACATCATGTTTTAACACATTCATATACTCCCTTAAACAATCACTAAATAGAATGATGATGTAAAATTAATCCCTAATACCACATTCAAATATCCTCACATGGGAGCCACTAAAATGGTTCCCAAATCCTCTTTACCACATTGCCTTAAGAGACAAATAAAGAATGAAATGAGAATAGGTAGTCATAGACTGACCATATTTTAAAAAAGTGACAAAAAATCCTAGATTATGAGTTCGAATGAATAAGAACGAACCATTCCTTGGAGGAGAGAGCTTCACACGTTGGTGGATGATGTGTGGGTGAAGTGAATAAAATGGGGGATGTGGAATTGTTAAATAAGGAAGGGTAAAAGTTTAATTTCACCCCTAAAATTAAAAACAAAATTATTCCACATGGTTTTTCCAACACTAAATCAACCCTATGGGGTCACTACCAATGTGATACTACCTTTTTGGGCTTAGTTAACAATTTTAAAAAATTATATGTAGTCAATCCATCCCTCTGCAGTTTACTAACCCACCACACAAATACATTAATCATAATATTCAAATTTAAAATATCCTTGAACCTCATCTAACTATATTGGATGGTTAATACACATAGTTAATACTAACCATGCTACAACTATTCTCTTCATCATTCTTTTCCAAAAAAACTAGATCTTCAAGCACCAAAAAAGACTCATATACTCTTAAAACTGGACTAAACATCTAATTATCCTCTTTTTACTAACACCCCACTTAAAAATAGGTGTATTTATAATTTATGGATACAGATATTGAGGTTTACTATATAATGTTTAATTTAAACAATATAAAAATCTCAAATTTTGAATGATTTTTAAATAATTTTAAAAAATGGGGATGTTACACATATTTGTGGAAGATAGATATCTCATTGTTTATAACTATCGTTGGGGCTGTGAATATGGGTCCAAAAACATGTATATTTTAACATATATAGTAGTGTGTACTATATAATTTTTTTCTACCCTGTAATCCCCACACACAATTTGGGAAATCTTACACACTATGTATATCAAATACATGACTTGAGTAGTTTTGATAGTACATACCTAAGTTATCTATTTGTACAACTTGTGGTTTACACAAAAAAAACATTCCATATTGGTTTACCCCGCATGAATGTTTAATTTCTAGTACCATAAATGTAAATATATAATAACATGCATCATTCGAAGGAATTAAATCTAAATGTGTATTGGAAATACACAACGAGATTGGGAAGTGATTCTCATAATACCAATATTAGACTAGATATTCTTTTGGATATATTTCGTATGAATTAGAATTAAGTTTCACATTAATGTGGTCTATAAATCATTTCAAATTAATTATTTAGGTCATATATTTTGTGTTTTTTATATTTCCTCACATGACTTTCAAAATTGGATGCATGAGTAGTCATTTTTAAAATATTTTTCATATCAAATATAAGGGTTCATGACTCATATTTAGTAAGGGTTTTAT
This sequence comes from Viscum album, assembly GCA_963277665.1. Taxonomy (NCBI): domain Eukaryota; kingdom Viridiplantae; phylum Streptophyta; class Magnoliopsida; order Santalales; family Viscaceae; genus Viscum; species Viscum album. Next base: position 16,474,470 of record OY728159.1, on the reverse strand, counting down.
TTATAACAATACATGTAATTGGTTTTTCTTATATTCATTTATATGAAACTGAAATATATGTGATATGTTTTGGTTTTGAAATACATTCAATAATCCCATGGAAAATTTTCATGGGGTAGGGAACTGGCCACTTATATTTTTTATAGAGTTAGATAATCCCATTATCATGAGGCCCAAGAATTTTATTCTTGGGGAGTAGGTCTTTTATTCAGGTATAAGGTAAGTATTCTCTTGATATTGATGATGTATTGGTCACCATACAATAGATTTAGTGTGTACCCATTAAATATCAAGGCATTGGATTACTACCTGTATTGATTTATTTTATTTGTATATGTATGGGAGTGAATTCATCAACTCATTGTAATGTAGTTAAACCTCATTTCCATTCTTCATTATACATGATGAAGTGTGGGTCCCCTATATTCATCAATAGCTTCTCATCTAACATGAACTCATATATTATGCATAGACCCCCTAAATCGGTTAGGGAGAGGAATATTTGAGAAAATTGGTATATTATAATTTGAAGATGTGTGATATTAATATTGAGAGTCCAAATACATATATGGGAAAACATGTTTTCTTATATATAAGGCTAGTAATTTGGATATTTTTATTGTTTATTATGTGTGTTTAAATTTAATAAGTATCTTGGGTTCCTAGTGAGATGTATCCCATTATTGTGAAGAGATGAGAAAACTATATTATTTTACCATCCTTGGATGGGTTGACCTGTGATCATGTCTAGGTTTAGTCAAAATGTTTACCTCTTTCAAAGGATTGTGTTGTCATGTTATTTATAGTTTATTTCACGATTTAGTGAGTCTAGAATGGTATTTTCATACTACACCCTTCACAGGCCTTTTGGAAATAAGCATTGTTTCAGATTAGTACTTTCATAGATACATGGATATTTTGATGGTTTTATGGCCTAAAAATCCAATTTAGTTAGTTTCAAGTATCATATAGTGGTTTAAAGAAATGATGGATACTGTAGGTTTTCTATTATTAGTATAAATTATAAAGTGGTGGTGTTTTACTCTATCAAATATATGGTTTTCATGGTGATTTTATTTAAAATTTTTTTAACTTTATGGTTTTCCCCATGTGTCATTTTATTAGATTGTATTTACCTTATACATGTATTATTTTTTGTATAAGATTTTTATATTTATATGTTCTTGGTAAGTGTTGGATATATATTTTGTTTTTGAGATATATTATTATTCTTATAGGTCTATATAGTATAATTTTTCTCATATATTTTTATTCCTTCTTGGTATTGATTTCCTACCCTTTATCAATTATAGGAGGGCATGGTGTGGCCCACCTAGCTTTAAACTGTCCAATGTGGGGCCATGGTGGGATTCACCATGTTAGATTGATATCAAGGATCTTATGTACTGGGGATGGAGAAATGATATATTGAAATTACAAGTATCGTTTTGGGGAATTCACAATGATGGGGATAAGGAATCATAAATTAAATTATTATACTATGGAGACTACATTAATGGTGTAAGACAACATATCTATTCACTAAGAATATGAAAACCTATTATTCAACTCAAAACCCTATAAAATTATATTCATTGAACAACTATGTAATTATATTCATCATATAATGGTTAGTTTTGAACATTCATGTTCCTTCAATGTTAGGTCACCTAAATATACTACATTAATAATGGATTTATCCTACTGTTATGATTATTCCACCCATAGATATACATATAAGCATCAAGAACATGTTGTTATTAGGGTTTGATTGTTATTGGGATTCAATTTTTTTCATTATTTGGCATTAAAAAAATTATTTAATAAATTATTGTGAGGTATCATTTTCACATTAATAAATTTTATATTCTCACACATTTGGGTTTAATGGTTTTTTCCTCCAAGGGAAGATGGTATATCTCAATTTTTCTGAATTGACTACCATGATATTGAAAGTGAAATATGTTTTCAATAAATAGATTCATAATGGGTTCATCAGGAAAATGTAATTCTTCAACAATAGAGGATTTTTAGGGTTATAAATTAGCCATTACAGGATTGTTTGGACACCTTATGAAATAATTATGGTTTATACATTGGATTTTACATTTGTGGTATAGATGGATACTGTGGAAATATACCAAAAACATGTGCCATTATTACCATTCATTGGATGTAGTTGAGGCTTTAATTTATGAAAATCAATTTTAGAATTTCGTGGATGGTTTGAATTTTGACTGAGCTAGATCATCATTAGTGTTGAATGACAATGATGTTAAACATGTTATGGTTTATGGATATTATTTTCTTTATGAGAACACAGAATAGATTTTTTTCAATAATTTTAGATTTATGAATTTATCTAGAGGGATACTCATGTTGGGTTTGTGCCTTATAAATTCTGTACATATATTTCATACATAGATCATGTGCTTTTAAAGGTTTATTTTCTATTAAAACACATCCCTATATCAGGATTTCCCAATGGATAACAATTTTTCACAATATTGATTCCATGTATGCATCTTTACATTAAAAATTTCATTAATAACAAATATATTATTTTTATAGAAATTATTTCCATTCAAAAGGATGTGTTGGAAAATGGGTTCGTTGTGTGTGAGGGGTTAAAGATAAAAGATCCTTTTGATAATATCCACCACCATGTCATAGAGATCATCATTATATATAGGATATTAATGGAAAAAACATATTCATTTGAGAGTAATGGATGATTGTTATCATACATAACCTAGAAGGGTTTTTGATTTGATTTGAGTATTATTCACTAACACACATAATCATTTATGACTGTTCACAATATTTCCTTATTTTTGTTTACTTGGTTTGGTTTAGATATTCTAGTGATGATATTGTAAATAAATTTTGTGAAATTGAATCCCACTTTTTATTATCATCCCATTTTATAGTTTTTTTGAATGTATTATTTTTTTAAAAATGTGATAAATATACTTTATAGGACTGATTCATGATTAGATGAGAACCAATATCTTATAGGTCCCTTGTTATGGAATTATTTACTGGAGGGGTTGTGAATAGTCCTTTTTAAAATAGTTCAATAAATATTTTTATATCAGAGTTATAAAAGTGTTTAATTTGAAGTGGAAATAAAAATAGATAACACATTATTTTTTATTTGGGTTTAGATCACCAAGGCCCAAGTCCTCTCATCAATATCATCTACTATATGAGTAAAATGATATTAAATTGATCATAACATTTAATATGTAGTGATAAACCGATTATAAAAAAATATATACCTTTTCACACCAAGTAGTATATACCATATCTTTTAATGGGCTCAAAACCTACCAAAATATTTCTGGTAGAGACAACCCTTAAATCATTTTATTTGATTCAAATAACCAATTGAGATAACTTTGGATGGAAGAATCTATAACAAATATATTGAGGAAAAATAGGAATTATGATGAATTACAATAGATAATTAACAAAAAGAATTATAAAAATAGTCGAGAAAATGTTTCTAAAATTTATTACAATACAACTGACATGATATCGTTTGTGGTCGAATGTGGTGAAATGTGGATATTTAGTTTTCAAGGAAAAATAACATTCATCGAAGATGTTTCTCCATTATATAAAAGTACAATAAATTGTGTCAATTCTATCTATCTAATAAAAAGATGACAAGTTGAATTACCCCTTGATAACATACCTAACAGATTAATCCATGTTATTAATTAGAATATCATTAGAGAGAATATAAATGTTTAGTAGCTTCCTTCCACATGTTATAATGTAATAATAAAATAATGTCACTATAAGGCCCAGACCTTAAACATTACTTAATATTGAATTAAATGAATAATTCACATTGAGGATCTTTTCAGGTTTAGATTTTTAGAGAATTAGGACATAACTGTTACATCTCAAAAGATTACAATGTAGACTAAGTTTCCATAAAATAAAAACTCTTAAAAAGAAACATGTCCAGTTCCATGTTTTAGATAGAATGAATTTCCCTTGATCCCATCCTTTACCCTATTACACATTAAGTCCTATGAAAAAAATTTCAAAAAAACATGGGGTTAGCATAAAATGCTCAGTAAGGGATACACAAATAATGAAAACTGTTAGTTTTTCAAACATCAAGTAAACCATATATACATTATCAAAGTAATACCTTCACCTTTATGAAGTAGTAAAAACTCTTCACTGAATAAAATATCATTACTTACACTTTTGTAACCAAAGTATTACCATAAAACCCATATAAAGAACACATAACATATAAAGGTAACTTGGGACATAAACATATTTAAGTGGAATAATCATACGGTTGACTTCCACACATATCACTTAATGGAATAGTCATACGACCAACTTCCATAAATACTTAATGGAATAGCCATACAGCCGACTTCCATACCCAATGCATTGGAGGTTATAACGCAACCACCCGTCATATGGTTTATCACGTAACCACCCGTCAGATTTCCAAGTACCATTATAAAAATCATAAGACATAAAACAAATATAATGGAAATAAAACATTTCCACACTTTGATCAAAATATATCACTTAAATATATTGACATAACAAATCCATTGTAAAAACCTTTTTCAATACCAAAATACATAAAAGAGTATATGGTATTTATTTCATTTTTTTTAAAACATTACGGCTTGTTCAGGAAGCCAAAGACCAAATAATACTCGCGGAGGCGGAAAAGGTTGTTGTCACTGTGTATGTTAAAAGAAATATTCCTTTTTGTAGATTAGTAAAATGCTTTGTAGAAAAAGATTCCTTTTGTATAAAAGTAAAAGTCAAAGGGGTTTATACACCGTATAAAATAAAGTTGTGTATAAAATGAAATATGCCTCAATGACAGGAGATTGAGACGATGTCCCATACCTCGGGTCCATCTTAACTCGATCATTCTTTAACATCCTTAATAATAAACTTAAGTTAATTTCTACTTTCTTAAGAACCTTTTTCAAGTTAATTATTCCTTTTATATCACTTATTCCCATGTCATGAACAATATGTAATTATTTAAGTTACTAACGGTCGTTTTAACAATCATTGGTACTTGAGTCAAAAATATGCTCTTTATAATTACAAGTTGTTCATGTATCCATTATATCCCGAGTTATACTCATGATGAAGATATCATATATATCATATAAATCCAGTATATAAATGCATTTTTAATATTACATAATCATTTATAGGTAAGAAATGAAATGCACCATTCATGGAGACAGTAAGCCGTACGTACGCATGAACGCTACTTTCATTTTTATGTCATATTAATGGAATTAAAACTAAATGAGAGGTATGTATATTTTAATTCCAGAATTGTATTAATCATTTATATGTAACATGCATCATATATAACTATTATATATATGTACTTATAATAGTAAATTACATTCGGGGATAAGAAATGAAATGCACCATTCATTGAGACGGTAAGCCGTACGTACGCATGAACACTACTTTCATTTATATCTCATACTTTAATGGGAATAAATAATAATGATATAGAGGTATATTATAATTCCTGTATAACATCATATATACTATCTTTAAATCCATCCTTTATACGTTCCATATATGGCATTAACGAATCAAATCATTTTGAGGGGGCGGTAGTCCACACTTCCTAAAATGAAATTATCTTGTTTACCCATAATGGAAACCATAAATGTATGCTCAAAATGAAAAATACAGAAGCATAATGAAAACATAAACATATTATATATCATATATAAATATAGTTTCATCTTAATGGAGTCCTTTGAAGGTGTTAAAAGAATGTTGAACAATCAACGTTTCGGGAGGCAGAAATTCGCCATCCACGGAAACAGTATGTTCTTTAACCATTAGATATATGTGTGTGTTAGTGTAGCTCGAATACTTCTAATAAAAACATCCTATTATATTTAATATACTGTATTTGTTACAAAAGAAAAGAATAAAAATACTTTAGGGGGTTGGTGAAGCAAAATAAAACAAAAGAACTCAAAAGAAGACATTACCTTAAAATCGGGTAACTCCCTCTGGTTTGAGCTCAAAGGATTCCTTGGGAAGACTTATGCCCAAAGTGATGCTTCAAGGAGTAAGAGAGGTATGAGGAGAGACAAAATGGGCAGGGTTTGGGCGAGCCAAAGGCTTTGGATGTTTGGGTAAAGAGGTAGAGGTGGGGGCCTTTTATAAGAGGAGAGGAGAGGCACTCTTGGAATGTAAAGAAAAGTTACTTTATTTAAAATGATATTCGGATTTAAGAGGTCCCACATTGATATAATTCGAGGATAAGGTGATAAGGGTTCGAAATACACCCATCCAATAGGTTTCTGACATGTCTAGGTCATAAAGATTACATTATATTTTCATTTTATTTAAATCCTTTATTAATGAGGCAATCGCTGCATCATCATTATGTCAAAAATAATTTAATATATTTAATGTCTAAAAATAATAAAAAAAATATCATGATGTAGGAAATCTTTTTATATTTCTAATTAATATTTAGAGTAAAAAATCTGACTTGTATAACCCCATTTAAAATTGTATTAGTAAAACATCTCATGTTTGTGTCATTTTTACTTTAACATTTAATAAAAAGTTATTTATGTCATTTCCCAACCAAAGTGGCTCCATGGGGTCCCCAAGTTGACCCATGGATTGTCTTGGTCGGCCATGACACATCCAATAAGGGTAGGACATGTGTCAAGATTATATCATATTATTAAAATATTATTTTTACCTTAAACTACACTAATTACCTCTAATCGCGATTAAGAACATAAAAGTTACTATTCACCAAAAAAATTATTTTAATCTCATTGAACCACATTTTACATCTTAATGACAACCATGTATGTCAGATTTTTGAAATTAAAAACACATAAGTGGTAAAATTTCATTTAAACGAAAAATCAGTTTTTATAAGTAACAGTTAGTGGTTTCACTATTCATCAAAAATTGAAGTTTTTCAGAAAAATACCAAAATTTACCCTAAGATATATTTGATATTCCAAATTCAAAAATGATTTCTATTTTAAAAAATTGAAAACATATAAGTTACATTAATTAATTTAATAATTAATTCCCACTGTCATGACAAATAGCGTGTTTTTATGAAACAATAAGTATCAAAATATTGACACTAGTTTAAGTCCGATTTCAAAGTGAAATTAATTCCAACGAAAAATATTGGATTTAATGGTAAAAATATTTTCTAATTTAAATTTAAAACTAATTCAAAATATAATATAACCATATAAATAAATAATATTAAAAAGAGGTTTTGAATTAAAATACAACATTTTACACTATTCATTAAAAAAATTAACTTTATCAGAAAGATACCAAAAATTTACACAAAGTAAATTTTGATGTCCCGATTAATAATAAGGGTTTTATTTGGTCCAATAGTAAGTATAAGAGTGAACAAAACTATATTTAATGACGGTTCTCCATCAAAAGGTGATAAGTGAACCTTCAGTGAAAATTAGGGCATATATGCCTAAAATTGAATTCTTTCCATATTTTAATCCTTTATCTTTTATTAGATAAAAGTGAAAACATTTAAAAAACATATATAATCATATTTTATTTATTTATATCCTTTCCCGCCAATACAACGGCTATGTGTTAACTACGATTTAAAATAATATTATTTTATTACTAGTGTGCAACGTAATATTTCAATGAAACTCTTTGTTGCGTATCGGGTACGCTATCGATCCTAGAAACCCCTTTAAAGTAAAAGTAATATTTAATTCGTAAATATTAAAAAATATGAAAATTATTTATTCTTTATTTACCTGGGATGTCACATCCTTCCCCCCTTTTGGGAATTTCATCCTCGCAATTTTATTCAATTATCAAAATAAGTGGGGGTATTTATCCCTCATAGAATTTTCAGATTCCCATGTTGCCTCTTCAACCATATGGTTTTCCCACAAAACCTTTACCTAGTGGATTACCTTATTTCGCAACACTTGCTATCTTCGGTCAAGAATTTGGACTGCTTGTTCTTCATAAGAGAGGTTCTCTTCCAACTCAACTACCTCTGGGCACAAAACATGAGATGGATCTAGCAAATACTTTCTCATCATCGAAACATGAAAAACATTGTGAACCTGAGATAAACTCGGAGGTAAAGACACTCTGTATGTAACTGATCCAACTCTCTCCAGAATTTCATATGGTCCAATGAACCTTGGACTCAGCATTCCTTTCTTACCAAATCTCATCACACTTTACCATGGAAAAACCTTGAGAAAAACATGATCACCTACCTTGAAAGATAGATCCTTCCTCCGGTTATCCGCATAACTCTTCTGCCTGCTCTGAGCTGTTCTCATGTGTTTCTAAATCAACTGAACTTTTTCTGCCATCTCTTCAACCAATTCGGGTCCCATCAGCTTCCTTTCACCCACTTCATCCCAAAATGCTGATGTTCGACACCGCTTCCCTTATAATGACTCAAATGGTGCCAACTGTATACTGTAATGAAAACTGTTATTATAAGAAAACTCAACCAAAGAAAGATGTTGGTCCCAAATTACCTAATAATCCATTGAACAAGCTCGTAGAATATCCTCCAAGGTCTGAATTGTTCGTTCTGACTGCCCAACTGATTGAGGATGAAAAGCTGTACTAAAATTTAATTCAGTACCCAACGACTTCTGAAAGCCATTCCAAATGTTAGAAGTAAACCTGGGATCACGATCGGACACAATGGAGAGAGTAACTCCATGTAACCTGACTATCTCTTTAATATACAAACGGGAAAGTTGATCTAGTGAAAAAGTATCTCGTATAGCAAGAAAATGAGCAGATTTAGTCAAGCGATCAATAATAACCCTAATTTGCATTATTATATCAAGATGTCCTCGGTAATCCAACAACAAAGTCCACGGATATGATTTCCCATTCCCAATCTGGCACTGGTAAAGGCTGAAGAATCCCTTTAGGTAACTGCCGCTCTGCTTTAACCTGCTGACAAGTCAAACACTTCACAGTAAAATCCGCAATATCCCTTTTCATTCCATCCTACCAGTAATACTCCCGTAGATCTCTGTACATCATAGTACTGTCAGGATGAACTGAAAATGGGAAACTATGAGCCTCACATAACAACTCATTCTTAAACTATTAATCACAAGGCACACATAATCTCTTCCCAAACCTCAAAACACAATCATTATCAATGTTGAATTCAGGAAACATACCCTTCTGAACCAGCTCTACCTTTTTCTACAACTCATTATCTTCCCTCTGTGCTTGCTTAATTTTGTCTGATAGGTATGATCTTACTGATACTAGAAACAAAACTGAAGAACGTCCTGCACAAACAACTTCAATGCCAAAGTTCATCAAATCAAAAACCAAATGATCTCGTTCCAAACGTAGCATGGTTAATGAAGCATTACTTTTTTGACTCAAAGCATTGGCCACTTTTTTTGCTTTTCCCGGATGGTAGTGAATTGTACAATTATAATCCTTGATTAATTTTAGCCATCTCCTCTGTCTCATGTTCAATTATTTCTTATTGAATATATACATTAAACATTTGTGATTAGTATATATTTCACACTTTACTCCATACAAATGATTCCTCCAAATTTTTAAAGCAAAGACAACAGTAGCTAATTCCAAATCATGTGTATTGTAATTTACCTAATGAGTTTTCAACTGACGTGAAGAATAAGAAATTACCTGATCATTCTTCATAAGGACACAACCAAGTCCCTTCACCGAAGCATCACTATATATAACAAACTCACCATTCCTGGAAGGAAGTGCCAAAACTGGAGCATTCACCAATCTTCTTTTCAACTCCTGAAAACAATCATCACATTCTTTTGTCCAGATAAACATAAAACCCTTCCGAGTTAGCTACGTCATTGGACTAGATAACCATGAAACATCTCCAAAAAACCTTCAGTAGTAACCTACCAAACCATGAAAACTACAGATCTCGGTTACATTTGTGGGTCTTGGCCATTTTTCAACAACTTTTGTTTTAGCAGGATCAACAGTTATGCCATCTTTTGAAACAATGTGACCAAGGAAAGAAATTTCTTGCAAACAAAACTCACACTTACTGAATTTCCCATACAATTTCTTTTCATTATTGGTTTGCAAGATAACCCTTAAATGTCTTTCATGCTCCTCTTTACTTTTAGGAAACACTAAAATATCATCATTGAAAACAGCCAACATTTTTCACCTGAGTCAACTGAGCCATCACTGTAAAAAAACTGTTCAATTCTGATTATGACCATCTCATTATGCTGATTTGGAAGGTCATTTCCCTCTATATGCCTTCTTAGAAAAGATGTTCTGTTTCCTCTACGAAAAACCATTCTTAACACAGAAATATCTTAGGCGAAGCAACATGGTAATCGGAAAATGCTATATCATTTCAATTTGACCTTAAATTTATTTGTGGACATTAATTTAAAAATACCCTAACTCCTAAAGTTGTCTAAACTGACCTCTGATACCAACTATAAGGCCCCGACCATAAACATTACTTAAAATTGAATTAAATGAATAATTCCCATTGAGGATCTTTTCAGTTTTAGAGTTTTAGTGAATTAGGACATAACTGTTACATCTCAAGAGATTACAAAGTAGACTAAGTTTCCATAAAATAAAAACTCTTAAAAAGAAACATATCTTGTTCAATGTTTTAGATAGCATGACTTTCCCTTGATCCCATCCATGACCATATTCCACATTAAGTCCTATGAAAAACATTTCAAAAAAAACATGCAGTGAGCATAAAATGCTCAGTAAGGGATACACAAATAATGAAAACAGTTAGTTTTTTAAACATCATGTAAACCACATATACATTATCAAAGTAATACCTTCACCTTTATGAAGTAGTAAAAACTCATCACTGAATAAAATATCATTACTTACCATTTTGTAATCAAAGGATTACCATAAAACCCATATAAAGAACACATATCATATATAGGTAACTTGGGACATAAACATACTTAAGTGGAATAACCATACGGTCGACTTCCACTCATATCACTTAATGGAATAGCCCTATGGGAAACTTCCATACATACTTAATGGAATAGCCATACGGCCGACTTCCATACCCAATGCATTGGAGGTTATAATGTAACCACCCATCCTAGTATTCGCGACACCACCCGTCATAAGGTTTATCATGTAACCACCCGTCAAATGTCCAAGTACCATTATAAAAATCATAAGACATAAAACAAATATAATGGAAAGAAAACATTTCCACACTTTGATCACAATATATCAATTAAATATATTGACATAAAAAACATTATAAAAACCATTTTCAATACCAAAATTCATAAAAGACTATATGGTATTTATTTCATTAAAAAAACATTACAGCTTGTTCAGGAAGCCAAAGACCAAATAATACTCGCGGCGGTGGAAAAGGTCGTTGTCACTGCGTACGTTAAAGGAAACATTCCTTTTTGTCTTTTAGTAAAACAATTCATAGAAAAAGATTACTTTTGTATAAAAGTAAAAGTCAAAGTGGTTTATACACCATATAAAATATAGTTGTGTATAAAATGAAATATGCCTCAATGAAAGGAGATTGAGACGAAGACCCATACCTCGAGTCCGTCATGACTCAATCGTTCTTTAACCTCCTTAATACTAAACTTATGTTAATTTCTACTTGATTAATAACCTTTTTCAAGATAATTATTCCTTTTATATCACTTATTACCATGCCATTAACACTATGTAATTATTTAAGTTATTAACGGTCGTTTTAACGGTCATTGGTACTTGAGTAAAAAATATGCTCTTTATAATTACATGTTGTTCATGTATCCATTATATCAAGAGTTATACTCATGATTAAGATATCATATATATCATATATATCCATTATATAAATGCATTTATAATATTACATAATCATTTAGAGGTAAGAAATGAAATGCACCATTTATGGAGACGGTAAGCCGTACGTACGCATTAACGCTACTTTCATTTCTATGTCATATTAATGGAATTAAAACTAAATGAGAGGTATGTATATTTTAATTCCAGAATTATATTAATCATTTATATGTAACATACATCATATATATTTATTATATATATGTACTTATAATAGTACATTACATTTTGGGATAAGAAATGAAATGCACCGTTCATGGAGACTGTAAGCCGTACGTACGCATGAACACTAGTTTCGTTTCTATCTAATACTTTAATGGGAATAAATAATAATGATATAGAGGTATATTATAATACCAATATAACATCATATATCCTAACTTTAAATCCATCTTTTATACTTCCAACATATGGCATTAACGAATCAAATCACTTTGAGGGGGCAGTAGTCCACACTTCCTAAAATGAAATTATCGTGTTTACCCATAATGGAAGCCATAAAGGTATGCTCAAAATGAAAAATACAGAAAATTAAAAAAACATAAACATATTATATATCATATATAAATATAGTTTCATCTAAATGGCCACCTTTGAAGGTGTTAAAAGAATGTTGAACAATCATCGTTTCGGGAGGCAGAAATTTTCCATCCACAGAAACAGTATGTTCTTTAACCATTAGGTGTAGGTGTGTGTGAGTGTAGCTCTAATAATGATTATAACAACATCATAGTATATTTAATATAGTTTAGTTTTTACAAAATAAAAGAATAAAAAGAGTTTATAGGGTTGGAGAAGCAAAATAAAACAAAAGGACTCAAAAGAAGACACTACCTTAAAATCAGGTAACTCCCTTTAGTTTGAGCTCAAAGGCTTCATTGGGAAGACTTCTGCCCAAAGTGAGGATTGAAGGATTAAGATATTGATGTGGAGAGACAAAATGGGAAGGGGTTGGCTGGGCCAAGGGCTTTGGAAGTGTGGGCAAAGAGGAAGAGGTGGGGGCCTTATATAAGAGGAGAGGAGGGGAACTCTTGGAAAGTAAAGAAAAGTTACTTTATTTTAAAATGATATTCGGATTTAAGAGATCACACAATGATATAATTCGAGGATAAGGTGATACAGGTTAGAAATATACCCATCCAATAGGTTTTGGACATGTGTAGGTTATAGATTTTATATTATCTTTTCATTTTATTTAAATCCTTTATTAATGAGGTAATCGCTGCATCATCATGATGTCATAAATAATTCAATATATTTAATGTCTAAAAATTATAAAACAAATATCATGATGTGGGAAATCTTTATAGATTTATAATTAATATTTATAGTAAAAAATATGGTATTTATAACCCAATGTAAAATTTTTTTTAGTAAAACATCTCATGTTTGTGTCATTTTTACTTTAATATTTAATAAAATGTTATTTATGTCATTTCCCAACCAAAGTGGCTCCATGGGGTCCCCAAGTAGACCCATGGATTTTATAGGTCGTCCATGACACATCCAATAAGTTTAGGACATGTTTCAAGATCATATAATATTATTAAAACATTATTTTTACCTTAAACTACATTAATTACCTCTAATCGTGATTAAGAACTTAAAAGTTACTTTTCACCAAAACAATTATTTTAATCTCATTGAACCACATTTTAATTCATAATGAAAACCATGTATGTCTTATTTTTTAAATTAAAAACACAGAAGTGGTACAATTTCATTTAAACGAAAAATCAGTTTTTATAAGCACCACTTAGTGGTTTCACTATTGATCAAAAATTGAAGTTTTTTAGAAAAATACCAAAAATTCACCCTAAGATATATTTGATATTCCGAATTCAAAAATGAAGTCTATTTTAAAAAATTCCAAACATATAAGTCACATTAATTAATTTAATAATTAATTCTCACTGTCATCACAAATAGCGGGTTTTTATGAAACAATAAGTATCAAAAGATTGACACTAGTTTAAGTCCGATTTCAAAGTGAAATTAATTCCAATGACCAGTATTGGATTTAATGGTAAAAATGTTTTATAATTTCACTTTAAAACCAATTCAAAATATAATCTAATAATATAAATAAATTAGATTAAAAAGAGGTTTTGAATTAAAATACAACATTTTACACTATTCATTAAAAAAATGAACTTTATCGGAAAGATATCAAAAATTTACACAAAGTAAATTTTGATGTCCCGATTCTAATGAAGAGTTTTATTTAGTCCAATAGAAATTATAAGAGTGAAAAAAACTATATTTAATGACGGTTATCCATCAAAATGTGATAAGTGAACCTTTAGTGAAAATTAGGGCATATATGCCTAAAATTGTAATCTTTCCATATTTTAAGCCTTTATCTTTTATTAGATAAAAGTAAAAAAATTTAAAAAACATATATAATCATATTTTAGATATTTATATTCTTTCCCGCCAATACAATGGATATGTGTTAACTACCATTTAATATAATATTATTTTATTACTAATGTGCAACGTAAGATTTCAATGAAACTCTTTATTGCGTATCGGGTACGCTATCGAACATAGAAACCCCTTTAAAGTAAAATTAATATTTAATTCATAAATATTAATAAATATGAAAATTCTTTATTCTTTATTTACCTGGGATGTTACAGTCACCATTACCTGATTGTGAATGATTCACAATGAAACAAATAACCTTAAATCCTTTCATTTTGTCATGAAAATTCAACAAAAACTATCCAACTAGTTTTATAAGGAAAAATGTATATAATTCATATTTTTAAAATACATGAAATTAGATTAATATCCATCCATTTGTAATATAATATTGATGTTATAAAATAAAACATCTTAGGTATTATAACAACTTGTATAAAATTACATCACATATGATTAAAATAAATTTTGATCAACATTAAATTATATTTTAGAAAGAATATAATAAATGATTACAATAAATTTATTTATAATAACACCAATTAAATTAATGATTTTTTTTAGTTTTTTTTGAATTAATAGTTGATGAATAATATAATCATCCATTGGAATAGAAGATCTACCATGTTTGGATTCAAGAATGACATACATGGACATTACGATTATTTTATAGAGTAATTAATACTTTACAAAATAAAATTCCCAAAGACCTTATTAGTTTTGTTAAATTATAATATTGTAACATAATCTTCTTACTTGGTGAATGATCTTCAACATCTCCCATAAAGATCATGCCATTTTTTTTCCTTCCATAAATCATTCATTATATCTTGGGTATAAGAAAACACAAAAGGGTGAACTCATTTCATAGTAAGGGTAAACATTTAGAACATGAAACAAAAAAAATAACAATGTATGAAAATGAACATAATGTTTAAATATCAAAATCCTGGTTCACGAAATAAATCTTTGCAGTACATAAGGCATAGATAAAAAAATGAACATTATCCATGATAAAATAGAATTGGAATAAAACATGGGATTATAGTAAATAAATAAACAAAAAATATGACTTACATATTATCCATTAAATTGATTAAAAGACCATCATATTGGAATAATCCTTTTACTAAACTGGGTTTACTTACCGTTCAAACCATATATTACTAAAAAAGATTTACATTTTGTTCTATCCTTGTAATACTAAACCATATATATTTTTCATTCTAATCATGTCTATCTCCTGAGATATAAAATGTTAATCAGTTAATTGGATTGAGATATAGGTCCCACACTTCTCATAATGAAATCGTTCTTACATGTTCCACAAAAATATAAATCCTTCAACATAGCCTAACCCACAAAATAAAATGGGTTTTATAAACCTCATTCCATAATAACACAATCAATATAATAAAACTAAATTTCATAAAAATAATTTCATAATAAATGACATGAAATCAAAGTAATAATATGTATAGAAACATAACCCTAAGTCATATTATATGGAAAATAATTTGGATAAAACAATGGAGCATAATTCTTAAGGAAATTATCCTTTATTATACAAAAATGGTTTCTATTTTCAAAATGCCGTTAAATTTTAATAAAAATAAATTTATTTTAAAAATATAGAAATCTTATATAGGAAGATTAATCGAAATAATACATTGTAAAGAGATATAAATCTATTCATTCCCATTAATTGAATATAACATTCTTCTCGTATATTTTTCCAAAAAATTCCATAAGTACCTTGTATTGTAAAAAAAAGATTTCGTCCATACCGTGTTGTAAAAGTAAAAAATTTCTAAAATGAAATAATACAATCATAGAAAAATATTTAACATTTTCTGTAATAATTTTTAGAATACATGGACATGGAGGACAAATATTCCTCAGTAAATACTTATTTATAAAAAATCTTGGATAAAAATGAGATTAAAAAACTATCCCTTTCATTAGGTCTGATTTAACACATATGTGTCAAAAACACATGTGAAATTGTTTTAAACATATTATTAACTTCTAAAATAATAATTATAATATTAATGACATCATATATGATTGACTAATGACTTTATATTACCCATTCATTTATCAATTCCATTATAAAGCCACTTTTTTATCATAATTGTTTTATTTATCGCACATGTTTGAAATTTTTATTATTAATATTGCTACATAGATAATAATTTATTTATATAAATAATGGAAAACATGATTTTCACATCCTATATATTCAGTATATAAATATATATAATATAAATATAAATGAAATGGAAAAAACTGTTTATGGAGACATTAGATCATACGTAATGATGATGGATGTTCTGTTTCCTTATTGAATTAAATGGACATTATAAAATTACACAAATATATAGATGAAAGATTATTATGGTAGAATATTTTGTAATATATTTCATTATTATTTATTATATATACATTATAATCATTTATCAATTGTTAAAATGGAGAATTAATCACATCACATCGTGGATATGGTACGTCGTACGTACGCATGAGTGATGATATCATTCACAAAATGGATAAATTGTTGGAATTTTATAGAATATTGATTATAATGAATAATAATAAGTTTATATTAATTTTTCAAATCCATTATACTCATCATTTTACCCCTCCAAATTATGTATTGTGGAATAAACAATTACACCACGGCATGGAGACAGAACGTCTTACGCACACACACATGGTTGTATTGTTATTAGTATGATAGATAAAAGGTGGAATAAGGTTGTACCATAATTATAATAACAAATCATTATTTTGAAGATTCTTGAGTAATTACTTTTCTATTTAATCAAAAAAATAATATGTATTAGAAGAAGAAAAATATTTTGAAAGAGGTGATAATATAAATACCTCTTGTTTCTTGTATCACCTTTTGATTTTCACAAATGTCACCCTTGGATGGCTTTATTAACAAAGTGTGGCCTCAATGGGGAATTGAGGGATTTTTGGAGATTATTTGAGCAGATATTGGATGATCCAAAGGGATTGAATGGTGTGATTAAGTGGGTATTGGTGGTTTCCTTTTATAAGAGAGTGGAGGGGCACATTAGAAAAAGTCTTGAAATAGTAATTTATTATAAATTAGTTTTCAGCATATATCACTCCTAGACACATATATTTTGATGAAAAGATGCGTATGGGTCTAAAATCTCTAAACCAATAAAATTTATATATTTTTTGATTTTATTTTAAACCTTATCATTTTGTTTATCCTTATTTAATCTATTTAATTATATTTTTGGTACTAGTATTTTAAATATTAAATCGTTTTAAATATTTACTTATCTGTTCTCAATTTCCCATTATTGGATAATTCATTAAATTCTAGAAAATATATTTTTCAATTTTTACTTATGGAATATTTTTGTGATGTTTAAGTAATTAAAAATATGGTATTATTATAAAATATCAATTGTTAATTTTGACACTTTTCAAATACATGACTTTAAATAATATCCAAACACAAAAAAATTTATAAAAAAGTTATTACAGTACTATCATGTCATAGTCATCTATAAAATTCTTGGAGCACATTAAATAGTTCATGTTTTATTTATTTTAATATTTTTTAAACCATTTATTTTATATTTCTATGAATAAAATAATTTATACATCATAATTTTTTCATCATTAATAGAAATTATTAAATATTACCAATTCTAAATAAATTCACATGATGTAGATAATTTCATTATCATTCTGAATACTATTTATTTTTGATGTTTTATCACGTTTATAACTATATTAATATTATTATACATATAAGATATATGTGAGTGACATGTTTTCTTCTTATTTTGGTTTAATTATAATTACATAACGTTCATGGGAAAAAGAACATTATGAATAAATTCCAACCCATAGGTGATATTTGTCTAATTTAGTTCATTAACATAGATTTTGGGAGGTGTAAGGGTAATTTTATTATCTTTATCATATTGTTAGTTTCTCAAATTTACCTGATTTTCCTTTAACTATGGAATATAAAAAATATTTTAGTTACTATTCATAATATCTTAACATTAAATTAAACAGTTAACATAATTTGGACACACTGATTCAAAATATAGAATCCATTTTTCAAAATTCAAAAAATTTATGTTACATTCATTAATTTAAAATTAATTCCTATTGTCAAAACCAGAATGCATGGATTTTTAAAAAGTAAAAATTATCAAAATATTTACATGTGTTTTTGTCCAACTTAAGTATGAAATTACACCTAATGGAAAAAATTGTATTAAAAGATAAAAACATAATACAATAATAATTTTAAACAAATTAAAATTATAATAAAAATATATAAATAAATCAAAAAAAGGGAAAAAAATTTCAATATTCATCAAAAGGAAATTTTCATCATGAAAATATCAAAATATCAAATAAGATATATTTTGATGTACCACTTCAAAAAAAGATGTTTATTATGTAAAATAAAACATATAAAATTTTTAAAAACTCTATTTAAACCTGGTCTTCAATCAAAAGGTGGAAAAGTGTATCATTTGAAAAATAAGTCTCTTTCTAAAAAATCAACTTCATTCTTATAGCATGTCTAAGAAATACAGAAGATGATTTTTAGTGATATATAAAATTCAAAATGTAGTTAATACTAATCATAATAGCTAGTTTATATTATGTTTTAATAATATATCATTATTTAGTGAATCTCTGTATTGTGTACAATACACGATATCGAGGAAGGTTTCTCTAGCATGTAACACAATCCAAGTATATTGGTACATATACTGCAACATAATACAGTGTTTCGTATAACACAAGATAGTATTGGTGTTGCATATAACACAATACATCAATGAAATTAAAAAGAATATATATCTCATAAAATCTTAGGATGTCACATTATACCCCCCATAAAATGAATTTCTCTCCAAAAATTCATCAATTATATAAAAGGTTTACTACATTAAAGATTCATTAATTGAAACCAACATCATAAAAAGGAATAATAAAACATCTTTTATAAAATGACAGTTAAAAACATAACGGTTACACAATGTAATTCATCACTGGGTTACCACATATGAGAACCTAGGTGAGAAGTGTTAACATGGGTATGGAAAAAAAATATAACTATCATGTTCTGATGGAGAGTGATAGAGAATAAAGTTTGGGAAAGTTAACAACCACAATGACAAAAATATGTGATGATTTAAGAGACCATATGAATCATCAGGTAAGAAGGTACTAAGATAATTTTATTTATTTTCATGATCGTTTCCCTAGTGTTGAATAATTTATCAAGAGAATAAATATGTAATTGTTTTTTCTTCAATCTCACCATTTTTCATTCATTAAACAATTTACACTTCATCATTTTTTTAATGAAATGAATTTGAATATGATATTTTGGAGTGTTAGCAGATCATGTGATAGAATGATAGATCAGTCCATTTATCTCAAGAAAAATGTTTGTATTGGTAATCAAATTTATATAAGTCAACCTCTAGTGAGATAATATATTAATCTAACAATTTTAACATAGAATATAACTTAAACTTTTCATAAATGTATAACATTACAATAAATCCAAAAACTAAAAAAATAAAAAATTTGAAATAGGTGAACTAAATCGATATAAATGTTTTCTCCTATATCTCATAAGGTAGTTCTCGGATATCACATTCCAAATATGTCGATAAGTTAATCATGTATTCTCATAAAAGAAGGTAATAACATAAATTATCATATAATCTTAGAGAAAACATTCATTCTATTTAAATTTAATATTTCCACACTCAAAAAATATGAAAAATACTGTATACTCAATCCATGATATCAATTTGTCCTTATATCAATCCTTAACTCATTAATACTATCAAACATCTCATTATATCATTATCCCTTCATTATGAGAATATATTGTGTTTTCTAGAAAAAAATTCATTATATTTTCATGTTTATTGGAACCATATACTTATGTAAAACCATAATGTACAAACACATAGATATTCTAATATTCCAAAATACTACAAAATATATTCAACAACACTATTTTGGAATCCTGTTACATAAACACTTAATCATTCCACCACTTCATTGTCTTACCCAACATCACTAATAGTGATTTATTTTGATTTTTTTATTTGGTAGTAAGAAATTGATGACATCTATCATCATAATTAAACATTGTATTTGGGAACTGGATATTATAATTCCCCATTTCTTTGCACATGTAGAATTGAAGTGTGGGTTTTTTATTCACTACAATCTTTCCTCTATTCACGTCATTAGGAAAATTTTTCCCATTACATCAGCACTTAACTTCTCAATTACCTTCTTTTCAACACTTAATAAATTTTCTAGACCCTTAAAGATAATCTCCACCAGGATTCCTTCAACACATTGAGTAGAAGGAGAAATTCATCAACATTTCACAGTAGTTTTGATATTTTCCCATAAAATCTATCTTTAGATTCCTGTCAAAACCATGAGATTGATATATAACAGCAACTTGGTTTCTAACTTTATTGAACAATGTATGAATCTCTATATAGATATTAAGTTTTCAAATATATAATTCCACATGAGGAATTGGATTTAAGCCACTAAATAATCTATGAACTTTACATTTTGTTTGGATGATAAAACAAAAAGAATACATTGCAATACTTGTATAATGTTTGTCATATATACCAATGGCTTGATCATCCTATTGATTAAGCTCAAGGTACTCCATTTCCATGTTTTTTTAATAATATGATGGAATTAATTTTTGAAATATAAGTCATTGAACTCATCCCATTCCATGAATTCAATTTTAACATGCTGCCTTGTATTCTTGATTATAGTCCACTACTTGTTTTCTTCACAATCTAAACTATAAATTGCCAAAATGACATTTTCATGTTCTGAAAAGTGCCGGATGGAAAATATGTATTCAATAGTACTAATCCATTGTTCCGAAACAATTTTATCATCATACCCAATGAATGAATGTGGGAATTTTATTATAAAGGATTAAACATAATGTGGTTCCCAACCCTACACATTTGGAAGTTCAAAATGACTCATAGATAGTGTAAGTATAGCAATTAGATTTCTCATTCCATATCCCATAAAATTCTGTTGATCAAGAGGGAAATCATTAAATTTTCTAGGGCATGGTTCATTGACACAGTTTCTTCAGGTTCCATCCATTTTCTAAAACCCAAAAACAATAGTTTGAGAGTAAAATATGATACTCAGAAAACAACATAATCAATGTTGAGTACATTCAATATATAACATCATAGGTTTAATCATAGGTTATTCATGATCATTACAATAATTCTAGGACTGTATCATTTATTTAGACATACCCTTAGGGACATTCGTAGACATACCATAGAATTAACTATGGGTATCCCACTACTGTTGTTGCATCCTAATTTCCAAAAGTTAACTAAAACATTTCTCTTATACTAACTGAAAAAAACAAGATTGAAGTACATTGACATTACAATAATTTTTCAGAATACTTAATACACTATTAAAATATACTCCCAAAGCCCATATTTGTTTAGTGTATTAAGAATCACGAAAAATAATATTCTATCTTGGGGAAATATCTTTATCATCTCCCATAAAGATCTACCCCTTTTGTTTTGCAACCTAAATGAATTATTTATATCCATGGGAAAAGAAAAAATAAAAATGTTGAGCTTAGTTCTCATTAAGGTTCTAAATTGAGAACATAGAAGAAACCATATACATATGTATTTAAAAAATTAGCATAATGTTTAAATATCAATGTTATGTGTCCGAAAATACATCTTGGCAGAACGTAGGGCAAAAAACATAAAGGAACATTAACCATGATAAAATAACAGTAGAATAAAACCTGGTACTGTGAAAAATAAATATGAACATAATATTATTTCCAGCGTAGCCGAGTCATTTCATCCAATAATATCATTGTTGATAAATTCCTTTACTGAATCAGGTTTACATGTTGTTTCGACCATGTATTACTAAACCAGATTAACTTGTCATTCCATCCCTGTATTACTTATCCAGATTTACTATCTGTTCTATCCATGTCTATCTCATGAGATATAAATATTTACCCATTGCATTGGTAGGAGTTATAGGTCCCAACCATCTCATAATGTAACCATTCTTACATGTTCCACAGAAAATAAATCACAAATCATAGCAAACCCAATAAAAAATGGGTTTATTAAACTTTATTCCATCATAACATAATACATGTAATAGAGATATATTTCATAAAAATAATTGCATAATAATAAAAATCTAATAAAATTATTAATAGGTTTAGAAAAATAACCCTATGTCATCTTAAATGGATACTAATTTTCATGAAAAACATTTTCATTATTCATCAGGAAAATATACTCTCTTCTAAAAAAATATTTTATATTCTCAAAATGCTGTGAAAGTTTTAAATAAAAGAATTTAGTTGAAAATAAACATGTAATCATGTAGAGTAATCTTTGTGTAAATAATTCATTGTGTAGAAGTAAAAATTCGTTCATTCCATATAAGTTAAAAACCCTTATTCTTGTACTTTTTCCTGAAAAGTCTAAATGAACCATGCATGGTAAACAAAAAAAAGATTCATTCCAAACAATATTGTAATAATAAAGTATGCGTAAAAATAGTAGTAAGCATAAATAGTAGAATAATATACAATTTATGAAAATATTGTTAGAAAAAATGGACATGGTCGAAAATATATCCCAAAGAAATATTTGTGTAAAATCAATCTCAGATAAAAATGAGATTACGAAATTATCCATTACCAGATGTTCTATTTTTTCTATGTGTCTGGAATAACAAAATAGTGTGTTTAAAAAGATTATTTACATCTAATATAACCGTAATAATATTTATGACATCATATATGACTCAATTATGAATTTATATTACCCATTGATTTATCTATTCCTTGTTGAAGCAATGTTTTGGGTAATAATGATTTTTTTGTTCTACGAGTTTTGAGTTATTATTAATGATATTATTACTTATATCAAGATTTAAAAACATCAAGAATGTAAAACATGAATTATATATCATATATTTCCAGTGTAAAAGTATATATAATAGATAGATAGATGAATTTTAATACACCATTAATGGAGACGGTAGGCCGTACCTAAGCATGACCATTGCTTCTGCTACCTTAATGAATTTAATAGAAGTAAGTAAATGAAATATATATATATAAATAAATCTAGTTGAATTATTTTTTATTATATTTAATTATTATTTAGTATTTATACATTATAATCTTCCTTGAATGGTTAACATGGAAAATGAATCTCATCACGTCATGGAGACGGTAGGTCGTACGTACGCCCGAGGGATGATGTCATTCACTTAGATAGTAAATGGCATAGAATTGTAAGATATATTAATTATACACAATAATTATTATGTTATATTAATTATTTTAATCAATTATACTCATCATTATACCCATCCTAATTATTTATGTTTGAATAACAAATTACACTACGTTGTGGAGAAGGTAATCCGTAGATACACACACACGGTAATATTATTTTTTATAGGATAGATAAAAGGAGTTAGAAGGTTGTACTATAATTATAATAACATTTCATCATATAGTAGATTCAGGAGTAATTACTTTAGTATGGATATAAAATATAAAGAGAAATTTGAAGAAAAATCAATTTTAAAAGAGATGAAAAAACAATTACCTCTTATTCGAGTATCTCCTTTTGATTTGCACAAATGTCACCCTAAGATGGATTTCTACCAAATGTATGGCCTCTAAGAGAATTTTTGGGATGTTAGAAGCTTATTTGAGTTGATTTTTGATTATATAAATGGATTAAATGGTGTGAGTATGTGGATAGAGGTGGTGGCCTTTTATAAGAGGGTGGAGGGGCAATTTGGATAGTCTTGAGAGATTAATATATATATAATTGATTTTTGGCATATAATTCTCCAAAACTCATTTTTTTCGATTATATGACTAGTATGGATCTAAATACTATAGTCCAATAAAAATTACATATGTTTTGATTTTATTTTGAACCTTATCATTTTGATTTATACTTATCTAATATGTTTAATTTTATTTGTTGTAATAATATTCTAAATATTAAATTATTATTAATATTTACATATGTATTTTCTATCGTCCATAATTTGATAATTTATTACATTTTATACCATATAATTTTCAATTTTTTTTAATAATTTTTTATTTTTAAATATTTTAATAATATTTTATTTTTATAAAATATAAATATTCTGAATTTTGACACTAATAAATCATTTAACATTAAATAAAATCCACAAAGAAGATAAATTAGAATCCAAATATTTAATACACTCTAATCATGTCATATTTACTTAGAAAATTCATGGAGAAAATTAATTATTTCATACGCAATTTATTTTAATATTTTTAAAACCATTTATTGTATATTTCTGTCAATAGAATAATTTCTACTTAATTACTGTATCATAATTAATGGTAGTTATTTCATCTATAAATATTCAAAATAAATTCACAGGATTTATATAATTTCATTTTCTTTTTGTATTCTATTTAGTTTTTAATTTTTATCATGTTTATCACTATATTAATATTGTTATAATTTTAATAAATATGAGAGAGACATGTTGCCACCATTTTTTCTTATAATTATAATTTCATCACTTTCAGGGGAAAATGTCTTTTAAATGAATAAATTCTGACCCATATGTAATTTTCTTCGACCTTAATTCATAAAATTTTATATTGATAGGTTTTAGGGTAAATTTATTTTCTTTATCATATTGTATGTTTTCCAAATTTTCCAAATTTACCTTTAACTGGGGAAAATAAAAATTTCTGTAATTACTAATCATAATTTCCAAAAAATAAAAATTAACCAATTAAAATAATTTCTATCCATTTAATTAGAATATGGAATCCATTTATCAAAATTATAAACATAGAAGTTTCACTAATTAATTTAAAATTAATTTCCATTATCCAAACAAAAAAAGGGTTCATTAATAGTAGTAAATCAATCAAAAGATTGACATGTGTTTATTTCCAATTTAAATGTGAAATTACATCCAATGACCAAAACTGTATTAAAGGATAAATAAATAATCCAATTATACATTAAAACCTTTTAAAAAGGTAATAAACTATATAAATAAATTAGAAGAAAATGATGTTTTGAATTAAAATGCAATATTTTTCACTATTCATCAAAATATGAATTTCATCAAGAAAATACCAAAATATAAAAAAAGTTAAATTTTGATGTTCCTCTTATAAATAAGATATTTATAATCTCAAATAAAACATATAAAATTGTTAGAAACTCTATTTAGAAATGGTTCTCCATTAAAAGGATATAAAATAGTATTTCATTGAATAATATTTCTTTTATCTGAAACATTGAATCTTTTCGTGTAACATGTATATATAAAAAATAAGATGAATGTAAATTATATATAAAATTCAAAATGTGGTTAATAATTTTCATAATGATTATTTTATATATTATTTTAATAATATATCATTGTTTTGTAAAACTCGGTATTGCATACAACACAAGCTATCCAGGAAGGTCTCTCTTCCGTGTAACACAATCCAAGTGTAGTGACGTGCATACTTATTTCTAATATGATGTTGTATAGAGAACAACCTAATATTGTTGTTGCATACAACATAAAAAATCAATGAAATTAAAAAGAATATCTCTCATAAAATATCTTGATGTTACATCATACTCCCTTAAAATAAATTTCTCTTATATGTTTTTTAGGATTATAAATGGTTTTCTGATTGAACGTTTCTTTCATATAAACACATCATAAAAAGGAATAATATAAATTCCTTTTAAAAAAGAAAATTTATAAACATAATGGTTACCCAAAGTAACTCATCATTGGGTTTGCACATTGGAGAACATAGGTGAGAAGATTAAAAATGGATACGGAAGAAAAAATCTGACCCTCAAGTATTGATAGAGAGTGATAGAGAACAAGGTTTGGATAAAGTTAACAACCAGACATCCAAAAATCTATGATGATTTAAGGGACTATTTGAATCATCAGATAATATGGTAATAAGAAAATATTTCTGGTTTTCAATATCCTTTCCCTAATGGTGAATAATTTTGAAAGTGAATAAATACATACATTATTTTAGTAAAATATTTCCATTCTTCATGTCTTGAACAATTTACACTTTATTTCTTATTTAATGAAATGAATTTTATTTTTTTCATTATTGGATTATTAGTTGATTATGAGATAGAATGATAGATCATTCCATTTATAATGACCCATACTTTAAATATATGGTTATTACTTCAGAATTAAAGCATATGTATTACCAAATATAGCAAAACCATGGTAGGACCGTATAGGTATAGTGTCTTTCGAAACTGGGAAACATAAACAACTGGGTCATAAATCATCTACATTATCTCCCTTTTATTTCATCATATCTAGAGTCCCTTTTGGGATATCCTACTTCATAACATTCTTCCTGACATGGGGAAAATAAAACATTCAAAATGGTGAGCTCAGATGCTCAGTAAGGGTAACCAAAATAAATATGAATCATATTATATTCATAAGAACATAAAATATTGATTATCTTAACCTGCAAAAGAGGTAATAATATCAAAACATGGGATAAATCATAGTAGTGAAATGTAATCCCAATAATCATAAATTAAAACAAGAAACTTTGTGGAATACACACATAATCATAGAAAATCATTTCATTTTAGTCAAGACTCGTTGACAAGACTATCATAGTGGAAACAGTCTATTACTGAACCAAATTCACTCCTCATTCCAGTCCTGTATCACTGAACCAGATTAACCTGTCGTTCCATCCATGTCTATCTCATGAGATATAAATCATTACCCAATGCATTGAGGGAGATATAGGTCACACCCATCTCATAATGAAACCATTCTAATGTGTGCCACAAAATCATAGATCATACATCATAGAATAACCCATGTAATAAAAATGGGATTCTAAAACATCGGGACACCATAAAAAAATTCATATAAGATAAAGGACTTCATAAAAATAATTTCATCACAACATAATCAAATCAATGTAATAATAGAGATAGAAACAGAACCATAAATTATATTAGATGGAAAATAATTTTGATAAAACAATTGAAGTCCATTCTTGAAGAAAATATCCTTTCTAATTCAAAAACAATTTTCCTTTCTTAACATGTCATAAAATTTTAAACCAAAACTAGTTAATTAAAAATAAAATGAAAATTATTAAAATAAGCTTCATGGAAATAATTTTTTATGGAATCATAAAAATCCATTCATGTCGTATAAGTTAAAAAATCTTTCTTCTCATACTTTGGTCGAAAATGTCAAGATGTATCTCGTACAGAAAATGACAAATGATTCCTTTAATATCTTTTACTAAAAATTCACCAATAGGTAAAATTGGATTTAAACAATTTTAGGAGGATTGAAATAATATTACATATTGAGTAAACATGGATGTGGATGATATATATTCCTTAATAAATTCTAAAGTATAAACAATCTTAGATAAAAATGAGATTGCGAGATTTTCCCTTAACTTAGGTTCGATATGCATCATACGTATCTGAACCTCCTGTATAATGATTTAAACAATTTCATTGACTTATTACTGAATCATATTCGTTGTTATGATATCATACATGTTCATATTATTATCTTCTTATTAGTAATATTTTATTGCTACTTGTTATTCGGGAGTTCATTGCTTTGTGTTCTTACGCATGTCTTGTCGAATAAACTCATATTCATATTTTTAGGTTATAAATACCTTATTTTCAGAATGGTATTAGTTTAATATATATCGTATTTATTCATTAAATTCATTTATATAATAATTATTCAATTAATATCATGTAGGAAAAGTAGCATCACATCGTGGAGACTGTAGGTCGTACGTACGCACGAGCGATGAAAAAAGTTGTTTTTAATTAAAATATTGCGTGTTTTTACTATTTATTAAAATTTGTAAGTTATCAGAATAATATGAGAAATTTAGCCTAAGTAAATTTTTAATTATCTGGTGACTAGAACATAAAATCACTTTTATCTAGAGACATTATCACATCATGGACTATTTAAACATTAATTTAATAGTTCTCCTACCATGTTTTTTATCACAATAATAGGAAAATATTGATCCATGGTACCTTCACAATTAGAATGACCATACAAAGAATTCCACTATGTGTCAGTAAGACAATCTCGACATGACATCTTTAACTAGGTAAACCCAACTACATATGAGGTAATATTGGTGACCTCGCCATATGGGACAATCAAATCTTGATCGACCAATCAAAAATTGTTCATGTAAACCTTGCTAAATGTCATTTCAATCTTTTTTACCACACCCTTCATAACCTGGTGATGTTTTAAAATTTTGATCCTTATGATTTCAAACATCGAATGAGATAGATAAAAAGTCAATGAACCCCAAATAACTATTCATAAAATTAATGGCTTACACAACCAATGTATTACAAAATCAATTGAAACACATTATTCCAATGAATATTTCAATTACCATGAGCTCATCAACCGAAATTCATACCTGATTACTAGATAAATTCCATGTTAAACCCATCACATGAACATTTAATGATGTCATGCATCAAAATAAACAATGGTGTACTCCTTACCTATCCCACAAGAATAATAACCCTTTCTATACACCACCTCTGAACCCCACATGAGTGCTGGGTATCCTCAGATTCATTAAATCAACATATAGGGAACTAACCTCGTGTAGTCTATTCTCGATGTTTATAAGTGAGATGTCATTAGCAGGATAAGATGACCACTTAAAATAAATAATTGAGGACATAGATAAATCTTATTATAGATCAAGACAACATAAAATGGATGGTGTAATATATTCCATCCATGAAATTCCTACTTTGGAACCCATGATTCACTCAGGACTAACCATTCTATGATAGGAACCACAAATTCGCGTACAACACTAAGAAAACTACCCAGACAAACCCAAAATCTTTTGAAACATTAATACATAATAATAACAACAATCTTTTATTGTACAAAAGATTCCAATGAATATTAGTCAATCCATTACAAGTCAACTTCATTTAAAAGAATCTCAGCTTTATCTTCCAACACACTATCATTAACTGATATCATTCCATTACCACATGAGGTTCTCGTGATCATTCAATGATTAAAAATAAATTCCACACATGAATATTAGAGTTTCCTAATGGTTTAACACCTATATGACCATACTAATGTCATGGTTCTGAGAAGTAATAACACATACACAATAACTGAAGGGAAACTCTCTACCATAGGAGTTTCCAAGTTATCAAATAAAGAGATATACCAACATCTCATAGGTGGTCTAGATAAAATTAAACATAAAAATATTTGTGACATTCCTCTAAGTAACACTCACAACATCAATTCCTTTATCATGAACACCAAAACAAACCTGGTCAGTATCTCTGAAAAAGTTGATTATCTAGGATGTAATCATGAGTATTGGGATAGTCTTAATATATTTAACACACTGGTCATTCTACTCCACCTAAGTATGTACATAACAGCTCAAGGATCAACAATTTCACTGAACTCAACCATTTCATTATATCATCTAGAAACTCAATGGGTACAATGTTTATGATGGCACTGTACCCCAATGATTTAGAAATAAGATGACCATCTCCAACACTATCCATTGGATATCTTACCTATATATCCAAATATCTGGTATTATAAAAATGTGGCATTACCAATATTATTATTTCCTTATATTACCATTTACTAGGATAATTACATACCATTCCATCTAAAACTATACTAAATAAGAGGATCGTGATATATACTAAGAGGCTAAACATGCCGTATGAATGTCTAACCTGTAGAAATCACGAATTACCCAATTCCCACACTAGTATCTATTTTAAAGGATACTATGATTACCCATCCAATATAGGATGTCATAAAAAAGATACGAATTATACTGGGGACACTGTCACCCAAATGAAACCAAATGATAGAGACTCGCAACATTTAACAAGTCACATAAGATCTAGTGTTATACCTACCTCAGTCCATCCCCTCCTTAAACCATATTTAGTTAACACCTAAAATTTCACTAGTATTAAGATCATTTTACATAATATACTATCAGAAAGAAAAAATCTTATTGAAAAATCTCACGTTTTGATTCTAAGTAAACTAAAGGGAATGACTAAATTTTTATTACAAGAGGGTTTAAATTAAGGTCACCAATTCATGTTAAAGTTTTAAATTAATCAATTTGATTCAACATTAATCTCTAAAAAAATTAACCCTTTCAAATAGAACATCATTAACTGACAATAAAAAAATAGAACATGGTACTTGATTAAATGAACCCATCATGTAAAAACAAACATGTTGCGTAAAACATCATTTCAAAAGAACTAATCATTTTTTTAAATTTAGTCATAATTCAAAAATTCCACATATTATAATACTTTAAAAATATTTAAGTTGAGGAAAAATATAAGGTTCACATAAAACCAACCTAACACCTTCAGTGAAAACCCAATAGTAATTGGTTGATTATCCTGGTTATAATCTCTTATAACAGTTTGTCTCGAAATAAAATTTCTCCCAACTATGTACCAACTCTATTTTTTCATTATTTGAATCTAATAATCTTCCTAAAAAATAAAAACATCATAATTCATAGATAAAAATCATAGAATTAGAAGAAACCAACCAAAAACTAGTTCATACTACACAACCATCTCTTAATGATAGGAATGTAAAAATACACTCACTAAAAACTATTAGAGACACTACCAATTTCCCATTAAAAATCTAGGGCATGATCTTTGCTATATTTAGAAGTAAACTTTCCCATTTCAATGAATTTAAATCTTATTTCCATAATTCATTTATTAAAAAAAATTAACTAATGGTTCTCGAAGATAAAATACTTGAGGGCCCATAACACCCCATGAATGAAGACTTAGTGCCCATATAATCCATACCATATTGGAGTCAATTTAAAAAATTGGATTATAAGATTTGCCTATTTCCAATCCATAAGGGACCATATGATATATGAACTGAAATATGGAATCCCTTTTCTCCAACAACTGAAAAAAATCTATCAAAAAAATAATGGACATCTATCATAATACCAATCAAAATAGCATGAAAATAGGAAATGTATTCTCTGTGTCATGGAATAATGCGTGGAATATTATTTCTATCATGTAACTATATGATGAATGAGATGGAAAATTATAATATTACCGGGTTTCAACACAATATAACCATTAATCATATAACTATTAACATCATAATGTAACGACATCACCCAATGTAGAATCAAAAAAACCATA
Source organism: Viscum album (assembly GCA_963277665.1). Lineage (NCBI taxonomy): Eukaryota > Viridiplantae > Streptophyta > Magnoliopsida > Santalales > Viscaceae > Viscum > Viscum album. The sequence goes on along the minus strand of OY728159.1, from coordinate 16,442,689 downwards.
AATGAAAAAAATACAGAAAATTAGAATTTAATTCCAAATAAAATAAAATTTATCCTATATTTGTGTTAGATACACCCAAGAGAATTCCATTAACAAATTAAAATTCCTTATAATCCTTGTGTATTGTTACTAAATAATATGGAAAACTAGAAATAAATAGTTATGATACCACTTTGTAACTTCCAAAAAGGTGACACCGCTCAATAGTGACCCAAGCCAAGTTGGTCACATATCCTAAATTGATTCTACCCAAATGAAAATGGGTTCCAACTAGCAGTGAGGACATAGGGTTTTTGTTTTGGGATATTATTTCCTCATTACCATAGTTTCACACAGGATTATAATAGTAACAGTCAATAGAGGATGAAAATATAACTAGAATAAAATTGATAAATAATTTGGAAAAGAATTACTAACAATGCCTAATGAATCTCATATACAATGATTATGATACCTGTATCAAAAAATATTACAAATAAGTATATAATTGTATAGTGAAATATACATATTGAAAATAGGAAAAATAATAAGAGTGATATTTCTGAATAGAATCAGAAGCCTTAGCTCAATCTCATACTCCCCTTCTTCTAATCCGGGAAAACAATGAACCATTGAACTATGGGGCCTTCCCTAGGTACCTACTGGAATCTAAATATTCTGTTCAGGTACCCAATAGAGTCTTGAATATGGTCTGATATACCATCCTAGTACTTAACCACCCAATGGTTTATACAATTTTAGGCTGTAAAGTATAACAAGTTAAGTACTGTTGAAGTAAAATATGCCACCATTAATGAACTGTAAGGTGCGCATGGAATGAAAACTCCTATGAAAGTGATATATATTAGACTCTAAAGGATCTATACAAAATAAGTTTCATGATTTTAAAAAGGAAACTATACTTTAAATATGAAAAATCAATTGGGTCTTGCCATACATCCCTACAAATCATGTCATCCATGGCCTGGATGTTCAACAAGAAGAGAAACAACAACCACAACATTTCTATATAATCACACATGGGAAATTTTCTATAGTCATTCCATATAATCAATGTTCCATACCACGAAGGCCTAAAACACATGTTTAGAAGGAAAAGGAAAACATGTTGAGTCCTACAAGAATCTTAATCAAACCTCAGTTAGGCACTGGTTGCAGTTATAGGATCATATGTATTAAACATTTCCTACACAATTAGAAGAAAGATAGATCCAATAGGTAGCAAGGACCATGTAATCCAATGGATTCAAGACCCAAGGAGCATACTCTATAGAAGGGGTCCAGTGCCATATTCAATATTCGTGGATCATCATCCAAGGAATCTATTAAGTTATTCCCCATTTCATGCCATTTATTATTTCATACATTATTTCAAGTATACCATATGAGTTTACCCAATATTATGACCATTATATATAAATATAAAAAAATTATTACACACACTCAATTAACCATTATCGCAATCAAATGAAACCAATGAATATACCAACATATTTATCAAATTACTTACAAAGTCATTTAATTATTATGTTTGACATAAACCAATTAATCAAAAGAAAGAAAATTAAAAGAATGTAACCCTTATAATATTCATCCAACATGATTCAAGTGATTTACTAGTAATCATTAACTAAATTGGAAAGCATCAACTGACCCGACGGGTGGCTATACAAGGCATAAATAGGGATAATTCACCTGAAACACCACATGGGTGGCCATTGGTTTTATAAAAGTAACAAAACCAATATTAATAAACCTAAGGGATTCTATAATAGGTACTATTCAATTTAATTAAATTAATAATTTCAATTTAAGGGTTGGTCAAAAAATTATGGATGGTGGAAGAAAGGCCTATATGCCTATAAATTAACAACACAAATATAAAAAATTATAAATCACCTATAGTAGCTTGGTAGAAGATTTCTCTTCCAGTATCAAATAATGATTAAACTATAGCTAGGAGAATATTATCAATTTAGGAGGAACTTGAATGTGGATAAAATGCACTTTCACCTAAATATCATTGTCGATACAAAGAAGAATGACGATCGAATAAAAAATAAATCGAGTAATCCCCAATATAGGTCCAATGCGATGTTCTATTCTTGAATCAAATATTAGATGGATTTGGAGGACTATTTCCTAGAATAGACACTCTAGAGGGTTAAAAATAAGAGTTTTTCTTATTTTTAAGAATTAATGTGAAATTATGTTAAAATTGAATTTAGTTAGAATTATAATTAGAAAATAACCCATATTACTGGGGTCACACTGATTGAACACACAAATTAAAAACTGATTCTCCAATAATTAATTGGTAGATTTATGGAAGGGAGCCCATAAGGTCACTTTACAAGGTTTTCCTAACCATGCACTAACCATGTGAAAACCAATTTTCCAAAGTGCAATGGATTCAATATAGATGAGTGGCCCAAATATTATCATTTTTCCAAATCGTGTGGCATATAGATCTCAAATTTTCAACCTTTGATGGTTTGATCTAACTATCTGGGTCTCCCCATATGGATTTAAATAATACCACGTGAAGACATTTTCACCCCAAAGCATTGGTTTCAGTCTCCAAACAAGCCCCAAACACCAATGATATCTCTCTAATCACAAAGGGATTTTACATTATGCCATATTTATATATAAAAATTTAAATGAAAAGGAACTATACCATATAGGAAATCATGGGATCTTAAAAAATATCACAAAAGTTTTAAATTATCACATTTTATTTTGTGAACATAAGTTACTCAACATGGACGGATCTTCACAAAACAACTTCTTCACACAAACCCCTTGTGTGGGATATCACACAGATCACATATCTTATTCTACATGAGCACAATGTTAGTTAGGAATTTTATCATAATTCTTAAACATATTCTAAAATATAAGATATAAATTTAGATGTATATCATGTTATGTTGGTTTCTTCACAGAACCATGATCTTCTGGATAGTCCACGAGTATGTTATGCACAACTCAAGTGCTAACATCCACCTCCCCAACTTTTCAAAAGCACAAACTACAATGAAATGTAATCAAAGATGACTGTGTTTTTAATAGGATGTATTTTTATAAATAAAAATCATGTCTCCCAATATCGTCCACCATCCATTAAGTCCATACTCATTCCCCATTTATAGGTTAGTTGTATCATCTTTGATATGAGTACTATGCCACGTAGAATATTAAAAAATAATTAAAATTAACAACCTTTTAATTAACTAAGGAATTCATTATTCTCAAATAACATTAGGAGAAATATTACATTACCTCAAATTATTTAAAATTTACTCACATAAATGCCCATTATAGAATGGTCTGCTTATTTTTGAAGCACTCACTCATATATCAATAGATGATTTTGACCTGCCAACATCATCTTTGTTTACATTCAGTGGTACCTCTTTCTTCAAACTCATCATATTCATAAAATAAATATATTTAATTAATGAGATAATTTTTTCTCCAAATACATCATCACATAAAAATCATCTTAGAATATGGGTAGAATCGAGGATGAAAATGAATCGAGCATGTTTCGGTCCGTCTATGATTATAATGTTGAAGAATATCACTAGGGATTATCAGATTACTCACATAGGATACATTTAATTATCACAGTTCATTCTTAATTTGTATTAGATGGTAAAATTCATGCACTTCACATCTCCCACATCAATCTAGATATATATCTTGGTAATGTTTTATTACTCAAAAGTGGTTGTTTCACTATTGTACCATGGTTGTTGGGGATCAAAAACTACATCTAACCTTTACACACCAGCATCACATGCATTATACCACCAACATAACTTTCGCACCTATGTTCCCACACAATCATTTTTCCTCTAGGCCTATAAATAGGCCCACCCATAACATAGCCTCTACTAGGCCTCCATTATAATGCTCTCAGCTGTGGATAGACCCTTATGTCCCCCTAAATATGGTTGAGGGATTAAATTGGGGGGTAATATGGTTGGTTACTATGTTTTCCATAAACATTTGAAATAATCAATGAGTGACCGCATATAATATGAATATCCACAATATCCTTATCATAAAAAATTTAGATACATTTTTACAGGCCTCATTAAAATCACCAGACAACAATATTTAAATTTCATGGACTTCCTCCTCTTCATCTTATGGTAAATTAAGGTTCATCAATCTAATAAATCATGGAATATAAGATCACTTCCGAAAAAAATCTCCCTAACAAAGAAAATTTCCCCTGATTGAAATCCAATGACATAACTTAAATCCATACCATTTATCCATTCATAACCACTTAATCTATATCTCACACAAATGTGAGATGACATATAGTTAAAAAAATATGAAACTCTCATTCTAGAAATTCTTTTATTTAAACCCAATATGTTTTTTTGGAATTTTATAAAACATTTTGTGTCCCAAATATTCTATTTTATGCATATCAGTTACTATTATCTATATTCATATGGGGGTTCATGGATTTTTAATTTGTATTGGAGATACATTTTTTATTACATGTTGTAATAGGATGATGTATCCCATATATGATTAATCCTTCTTAATGTTCCTTATATTCCCAATTCATATTAACGATTACCTTGGGGTGGCACACTTAGCATAACATCAACCTAGGTGGGGACCTAGTGGGGATAATATTGTTATATGAGATTTGGAATTTTAAATCTATTTTAAAAATATAATGGAATGAGACTTCAATTATTATTAGAATCATCAAGATATTCTAAAAATAATACAACATCATACTATAATAAATGGTTTTTTCCTCAATGGGAGAAGGTAATAATTTATTTAATATTTTAAAGGATAATTGTTTTATATATGATAGATGATGAATAATGTGGTAATGATAAAACTGATGTTAATACTCCATGTAAATATGATGATAAATTTTTATATATAAATTTAATGATGGTGAGATCAATAGTTATAATGATGATGGTGATAAAGATAAGGAAGAGGTTATAAAAGAGCATATATTGAATTGAAATATGATATAGTATCTTATAAATGTCTAACATATTTGGAATGTAGAAAAAATACAGTTACAGAATCTCAAACTCTTAACGATAAATATTTTATTGATATATGTAAGGATGAAATGTTTTATAGAGATTGAAGATAATAATGTGAAAACAATTTAAAATAAAAATATAATATATCCAATGAAATATAATTTTAACAAAATAGAAAAGTAATTTAAACATATTTAAAAAAATATATTGGAATTTGAATGTTTAACTTTGAAATATATAAGCCTTAAGTCAGAGGAAGTTGAAAGGGAAGAGTCAAGTGTAATTAATGATCAATAAAGTGAAATTATTTTTTTATATTAAATATCAAAACAAAATTGGATTAAAATGACCACTATTTTTCAATGAAATACAAGGTTTAATATTGAAGTTAAAATAAATATTTATTATGGTAATATACATGAAATTTATGAAATTTAGAAATTTATTAAAATGGAAATTTGAATTAAAAATAATAATTTAATGGAAGGGTGAAAATTTCAGGGATGTTGTTTGATGGGATGGGAAATGTGATTATATTTTATAGTTTTTTATTTTCATAAATAATAATCTAAAAATTATAGATAAAGTTTCGATTGAAAATAAATTATATTGTCTAGAAAGAACCCATCATTTTTACAAATTTCAAAACTTATTTAATGAAAATTTATATTAAAATCCAATGATAATAATAGGAAAAATTTCACATAAGATTTTTTGGAATCCTATAAATGAAATAATTATAAACAAATCCAATGTGATAAATTAAATATATCGTTAAACCATCAACTCAAAGTAAAAAATGGAATGTCACACCTCAAGTAGGAACAAAAAAACCACAAAAAAACAAGGTGATTTAATATGAAAATAATATTAATTTTAAATCACTTTAAAAAACAACACCAACACAAATACTATACAGTTTGAGTATGACACCATAACAAAACTTCCTAATAAACAGACAATGTCACCTAAATCCCAGGGAATGAAAAAAAAATACATGTTGAAAATTTATTCAGTCGTGATGGAATACAATATTTAACTAAATGAATCAAAAAAATAAAACCTAAAAAGAATACTACACTGATGTAAAAGAAACCATTAATCAATAAATGATTAATTATAACTCAATTTATTTAAATATGTGATTGTCAAATTTTCCATTCCAAAAATGTACTTAGAACACATAAGGATACCATGGATTTTATTGATTCAAATATTTATTTATGAAAACCATCATGAGATATGTCACATGAAGATCATTGAACTAATCCAAAAAATGTATAAAAAACAAACCAATTTCACTTGTGTGAATATTCCCTCAATGGTTGTCCAAAAAAGTAACCATTATAATAGAAACTAGAAGGGATTATCATTTCACACATATATAAAGATCCTAAAAAATTGATATCATCTCCACAATATAAAAAATATGGATTCAATATGATTTTTTATGAATGAAAACTCAAAACATATGTACCTCACATATATAGAACATGGGTGTGAATAGGAATGTTTAACATGCCCCATTGTAGAGTTATGTTGAGAATCCACATCATTGAATCCAATATTTGGTAAAACTGAATATGTTCGATGTGAAGGAGATTTAAAAAAATAAGCTTTTATTTAACTAATTACTCACTATAAAACTTGGAATTAGGGATTTGTCTTGAACTAATGCAATCGAGTAGTTATTTCGAAGAAAACATAAAAACATGGAATATCATCTCTAATGTGAATGGGACCCAATTAATAGTACCATTCCAAAACCTATACCCTATATATGTGATCTTATAGAAAAAATATTAATCTGCTTATATATTTTATAATAAAAAGTGACACACATCATTGATAAATAAAAAATATTTGTAGTGAATAGAAGAGGTAACCCACCCATCAAAAATGGGTTTTTTAATATCTAATTCTAATATGTTTTCATATTGAAAAATTTCATGATCAGTCAAAAATTAACTAAATTCCATGAATAAGTTCCCTAAATAGAATACTGTTGAGATATAATAAATAGAAATAAATGATCTATAAAATTAAATTTTTGTGAAACAAGAGAGAACATAACTGTTACTACTCAAATTTTATCAAAGGTATAATTCCACAAATGTATGGAAAATATTAACAATTTTTAATTAGGGTAAAGACAAATGGTTTCAGAGAACATAATTACAAGTTCCACCACAAACCAATTCAATATAGTGTTTTAGAACATATGTAAGATGTATTTTAATAAATCATATTTTTTCCCACGCCTTCTATAGATCCAATACCGTATATTATTCCCTATTAAAAGTATAAACATTCCTTAAGTAGTTATATATCAAAAAATATATTAGATAACCCACCTCAATGGAAATATAATCCGTCATCACATGTAATAAAAGAAATTTTCGATCCGCATGGTCTAGTTACTAGATCTTTGGAATCAAAATAAATCAAGAGTTAATGATTTCTTCACAGTAACAAGATAACATAAAAAAACAGGATATAAGAATCAACAAACAATAAGTATTGCAAAAAATATTCATTGAATATTACAAAAATTAGATATATAGAAATTAAAAAAATTGTACATAAAACAATGAGATTATATAAAAAATATAACGAAATCATCAAAATCTACATGTATTAACTGGATCACTAATGATTAAACAAGAGTAATAGTAGCCCTAAGAGTCACATATCATGAATCAATTTCTATTTGAGACTTTTTCATTACATGCTGAAGAGTTTTTCTTGACGAATATAGTTGGAAACACATTTATCATGAATTATATGACTACCCAATAAACCCTCATAGGTATAAATATCTCTCACCACTACAAAGAGGTGTAAAATCATGGAAAACCATTTTCATGTGACCCGATCATAGACAAGAGCTATAGATCTTTAGTGCTTCTATACAAGAACACTATGAGTTACCATCTTATCCTCGTTGAAAAAATGTAAATGGTACTTTAATACGTAATATATATTATTTCAAGAATGATGTATATCTTGTATCATCACTAGTATTTTCATCCCATGATTCATTCTGATTCCACTTATCTTTAAAGGATCCACTTAAACCATTTCTAAGAGTATAACTAACTACCCTTATATATGAACTATTGGATTTTTTAGATTAATCCACCAAATCCATATCTAAATAATGATCTTAAGTTATATGATTTATAATTAATACAATATATTTCAAATCTAATCGGAGTCCCATAAAAAACTATTGTGCATTAACTGTCTCTTTCAAAGTTAACTCTATTGAGAACTGAAAATGTTCAAGAAAACGATTCGCATACAGAGTCACTATCATATCACCTGGATAAATGTTGAGTAACTCCATATACATATCCAAAACCATTAAACATGTATACTATTTCCCTATAAAAGGATCCTTGATGTCTTCCAATCCAAGAGTTCAAGATCCTTTTCTATAACTATAGCATCTCACTATATCCTATTGGGCCCTTCAGGTTTAAAGAGGAATCCTTTCACATTAATGGGTCCAAATGTCTGATAAAAAAGTAAAATATGTTCAATATGTTTTTACCAAACCTATAACTCCATATCATTATTCATCCACTAAAAATTTGGTTGCTTCTGATTATGGAAATTATGGGCGCACACATTACTATAATGCCATTCTGATACCATTTTTGGTTCATGAATGGTAACATATATAGTCACATAGACCATAACCTAGACCATGTTCACTAAAATATTTAACATATTCTAGGAAAATATAGGGTTCAAATATATTGATTCACTAGATTCTCCCTCCTAAGGCACGTTTAATCATCTTCTTATAGGCATGGATATGTACAATTTCAATTAAAACATAGTTATACTTTTCATGAGACACATGAAAATGAATTTTGTTAATGGAAAAACAACTAATAGACACATGTATTAGATCAAAATTTTGAAATTATAGGTTCATATTAAGATAATTCATCAATGGAATATTTTTCAAGCATCCCATGGTATCTTATTTCTCTCTATGATGATATATATCCATGAAAACATTAGTAGACTACCCAGTATGTTAGAAACATCATGTATAATTTATACCATGACATTAAAAATTACATATTGACATTAATAAATTGAATCACCAATCATATGATATTTATTTTTCATGAACTGACCTAGATAAGACACCCAAATAGTATCCAAATCAATCCTGACATGGCCTGAAAGGCATTCTTAATACCCATAGTTAGGTAACTAGAACATGTGAATCAAAAACTATAAAAAAAATATTTCAACACTCAACATAAAAATTATTGGACAATAATCAACAATAAGTCAGTAATCAAAACAATATTCAAGAGGGTATTACCAAAATATGAATGATAATGTTCCAAAATTAAGGATAAACTAATTTCGTAATATAAAACCATACATGTCATCATCACAAAATTTAGATGTATTTTGTGGATCTAAAACTATATAAGTCTAGACCAAATACAAAGATCATATTAATCATTACCTCCCACCGACTATAAAAGATATTATCCCTTTTCTTAGTTTAGGAATATGAAAATATAAAAACACAAAAACTCAAAAGTATGGTGCAGGAAACAATATCCATGTAGGATTCCACCAAAAAAACCACAACCAATCCATTAATAATGAAAAAAAATTAGATTTAAATAACAATTATCATTGAAATTTTTTAACAATCTAATCTGAAAATATATTTCTAAATCATTTCAATGGATTGAATAAAATGGGTTCAATTTGTTTTTTAAACAAACATAAATGATAAGTTGAATCCATATAATAATGAATAAATATTTATAGAATAAAATGAAATTTATAAATAATTTATAATCATAGCTCCATATTTAAGAGCCTTAGGGTTAGATTAGTATAGTGATTCTAACAAAACATAGTGAAATAAAATTCCAATTGTATATACATCCCTAGATAAAAATACTTGGGAGGATAAGAGAACACCCAAAAGAATGAACTCACTGATCTTATCATAGTTTGTTTATAATTTTTTTATCAATATATAACCATTTAGATATAATGAATTCCTATAGTCTTTATTCTAACCAAATCACCCATGTTTCGATGTTATTCAAGTAAATCAAATATAGAACGGTTTATCATTCATTTCAATTAAGATCAAATAATTTCAATAAATAATTTCTAATCAACCACAATCTCAGGTTTCAAAACATTCAATTTCATTTAAAACCGAACTTTGATTGGTTTTTATAAATACCCATGACTTTTAAATAAAATAAAATAATTTCATATCATTAAACATTTCTTGATATAATTATTCAAGTATCATCATTAAATTATTTCATTAATTAATTGATTCATTTCAAATCCATTTTCAATAAATCATCATATAAAATGAAAATCCATATATATGAGGTTCAAAAGAAACATTTATTTTTTAAATATTTTTTATAAAAATTAATTCTAGGAAAATCATTTAAGAATATAATTCAAAGAAAAAATCAGAAAAGGTTTTATTTGAAAAATAATTCCTTACTAAATCATAGACCCCAAATAAGGATACAATAAAACACCCAACAACAGATTCGTTATCAAGGAGATAGATAACATATAGTATCAATAAAAATGGGATCATAAAAAGATGATTATTATCAAATAATCTCTAATAAATTGTTTCAAGAAATAGAGAGATAGAAAACTCATGACTTAATGATTCAATCTAAAATAAAAATAACTAATTAAGTTTCAGGAATCAAATTAAAATTCTATAATAGATCTAAATGAAACCAATTATTTAATTTTTAAAACCATATATCTAGAATAAAAATCCCAAATATATGATTATATTCAAAAAATAATGGATGATCTAGAAAAATGATTTAAAATTATAAGATATTGTCCCATATCATTCAAAATCCTGATACATCGCCCTGCTATCAATAAAAAAATCCCATAGGGGTTAGAAAAAACAAAAAAAATTATATGTATGAATTGTTGAGTTCCCAATCTAACTTGAGAATAATTAAGTCAAAAAGAGGAGTATCGAGTCAAAAAAATAATAATTAATTAATAAATGTAATATTGTTTTTCCACACAGAATATTAAACCATTTTCAAAACATGAAACCAATATGTATTAATAGATGAACTATTTGTTTTGATAAATATTGATCTAATCATGCATGTACCCACAATATCTATTCATACATGTTGAGAGGCTTGGTATCTGTTTTTTAACTAATAACACTCTAATATATGAACCATCCTCTACAATTCCAACATAAGACACCCATTTTTTTGGAAGGCTTACACAACATTCCCTAACCATTCAACAAGAATATACATGACCAAAAACCACTAAAAATATAAAATTATCACCAAAAAAAGGAAGAGATATAGACATAGCATGGAAAAATGAATTTATGTCACTTAAAACCACTGTTATGATTATATAAATGTCCCCATCATAAACAGTTTGTTCCCACAGATGCCTATTAAGAATATGGGATAAAAAAAATAATCCCACTACTCTCTCACAAATGAATCATACTCCCACATATCTAGGGGAACCATAACAATGATTCTATAAAACCAGAAAAAGGATTATGAAATTTTTATGGAGAATATGAGTATATGAATCACTAATCCAAACTAGCTTCTTAGTCAAGGTTATATCATGTTCAACATAGTGTGCCTACCAATTTAAAACACAAGATGAATATGAATGTTTTATGATGATTTATGACATGTGAAACACATCATTTAATTATTTTAGTAGAGGTGGAAAATCCAAATGGTAAGATACCTTACCAGTCCACTAAATGGTCTCAAATTGTCCAATGAATGTCGATGCTAATTTCCACATTTTTTCCAAGCAATTGGTGACCAAACTGAGCTAATACACACAAAAGAACCTAATAACCAAACAGAAACTCTGAATAATGTATAAATATTCATAATATTTTTACTAGATAAGTGATATTACCATTATTTTTAAAATCATTTGGAGTATAGTTGTCTTTTTATAGACTAATCTAGGTCCCCTAAGGGAAGAATTATAATTTTTCAACATTCAGTGAATATATTTAAAAGGATTATTATTGAAGTAGTTAAAGTGTTTTTATTTTATTGGATGAAAGATATATATTTTTATTGGAAAACATAAAAATAAAAAAATGGTAATTTGAATCTTTTCTATATTCAAGAACTCGAGCATGGAGATTGCCTTCATAAATCTATATTTCTCGTTATATCTGAGCATCAAAATGTTATACCACGCACAACATAACCTGGGATCTCATCCCATTATGGATGTATCTACAAAAATGGGATGAAAATGGGGATATGGATTGAAAACAATGGTTGTAAGAAAAGGTAAACATGATAAACCTTTTCATATATAGACTTCTCAAATTTTCAACATTAGTGGTTTCAAAATTAGGAATGTTGTGACAAGATTTGGTCAATAGGTAAATCAAAACCAAAATTTCATGCATTACCTTATTTGGAAATTGAAACCCAACACCCAATCCTATTGATATGTTAATCCTTCATCGTTGGTGGAATAGGAAGGGGTTGAAGTAGTTTATAAGGACTCTAATGCTCATCCATAATCTATTGATGGGTAAAACAAAAAGAGACAAAATATATATTGTCTCATTTTTTAAATGGACACCAGAATTTATTCCCCATTTAATGAAACATATTAAATTTTAAAATGTGTACCTCTCACTAGATATGACAAAAATCTCACATCACAATGTTCCTCATGGGTTATGCAACAGTAAAATGGTTCTCGAGGAGAATGATAGCATCAATAGTTACTAATTATATGTAATTGTATCCATATCATATAAAGAATACCTAATTCCTCGGATCTAATGATAAATTTTTGTTCTAAGAGAATCGTCTTGATATGAGAGGATTTCAACTGAAGACTCACAAAAACAACATTGGCCTCATTCTCTCGAACTCCTAAATGTGGAAAGTAAGGAGAGCCAAAAAAATACCACTCTGGAAATTCCATCATAAACTGGTAATGATGTGTCCTACTCATAGAATAAAATTACATTTATCCTAATGGGGTCATAGGAAATGATATTGTCAAATTATTATAGGTATTGTAACCATAAACTTTTATGAAGAGTGCAATATTTTTTTGTGATAATTTATAGCCCAATATTTTTTCATTAGTGTAATTGGGAAAAAATTCATTCAAAAAGTAGTAATTTAGAATCATAAGTGTTAATATTAAAAATGTGTTTTCAAGATCATATTTTTCATATTTGTTTCTTGATTAAAAATATAAAAAGAACCATAAGACAACACATGGTTAACCAATATGGGAAAAAAACAAAAAATTAACCCAATTAATAATAGAATACCACCAAACTCTACCCAGATTCTAGAAGATTTTAAACTATAACTGAATTTAAAATATATTTCAACATATTCCTAGTTTAATGAGATTAAAAATACCAAAAAATATTCAAATTTTTAGAGTGGTAGAATTCAATAAAAATTCTATATTTTTCAATAATTTTACAAACAGTTGTGATTTAAACATCATGTGTTGGATCACACTTATCATGTGTCCAAATTTAATAAGAACTATAAGATACCACAAGATAACCCTATAAGAGAACACAACCAAAAAAATATCTTATTTCACTATAGAAGAAAACATAATCCAGCCAAACTTCTAGAATATTAAACACTAGAACAAAATTCAAACAGTGTATCAAATCCTCTAAGGAGGCATGATATTCAAAATCCCAAACAAAATTCACTTTCATTTGAGTGATATTAGTCAATAGATAATCCATATATGTGAAGTATCTTATCAAAATATTGTAATAAAATACTCCAACAAATAATCTATAAATCTTAATGGTGTTTCTAATATCTTACTCATTCATAATAACAATCACTTTTTCAATATCAACTAATATATAATGTTTTGAGGACATTTTCCTTATGAATATTAATTCTTGAATCCAAAAATGGATCTTTTATATCATTTCATAATTTCAGTGATATCACAAGTTTTCTAGAAGTACTCTAAAATGTGACACATGATCTACCTTGATTTTATAGTAATTAAAGATGACTTCCACGAATAACACATAGATTAAGTCAAGGAACTAGTGGATAATCTTGTTCATAAGTTCCATAATAACAGCATGAGCATTGTTTAATCCAAATGGAATAAGATGATTCTCATAATTGTAATTCTTAATCCTAAAGTAGATTTTTTTATGAAACCCCATAATCATAGGCTCATGATAACTAGAACAAAGATAATTTTTATATAATGAATATAATGCTTTTAAGTGATCAAATATATCATCAATATAATCCATAAGATTGTGGTTCTTGATAATTATCGTATTGAACTCTTTGTTATCAACACACAATACAAGGGTCCCATAATCTTTCATAGGAAAAAGTAATGGTGCTTCACATGGTAAAATTCTATGTCAAATGAATCCATTAAACACTATGTCATTAAAATAATAAATTAACTCTTCCTGTTTAGTTGGCACTACATATTAAGAACCCATATATGTGGGTTGATTACCCAACACCAACTCAATAAAGAACTCTAACTCCCTCTAAAATGGTAGAAAATAAATATTTGATGGAAAATGCATCACATAACACAAAAGATGATGGAAACAAAAAGAAACATACAAGGGTAAATCATTCATCTCATTTAGTCTGAAATAATTTCAATCAGTCATATAAAATCATCCGAAAATATAAGATTCAAATCATTCCATTTTAAAAAAATTTAATTTTTTTTAAGAAATGTATATATTTCAATCCAAAATAATTGATTTTATTCAATATAATATATAATTTCATACCACAATTTATCAAGGATGATCATCAATTTTTTTTAAAAAATAATTATTTCATTTAAACTCAATTTTTCGAGAAATTATTATTTAATTTGAAAATACATAATCAATTATTATAACAGGAAACATATGTTTTTCAAATAATTCATCATGAATCTCATATAAATAATTATAAATCATGAAGAAATTACATTCAATTAAATATGAATAAAACATTACAATTGAATGTAATTCCAGTATGAAACCACCTACCAAAAATCCAAATATTATGAAACACTGAACATACAATGGTTAATAATATAAAGATATGAAGTCTATAATTATTCAATAAGTGTTTATAAAAATAAAATTGTTGAATAGGATTTTCCAAATCATCAGTTAAAAAATAATATAAATAAAAAAAATACCATAATGATTATTGATGAAACTAAAATAACCTAAAAGATCCATGAAACAAATCCCATTTCATTGATAGATATAAAATATTTCCATTTTGATCATTATTCAAGACATAAAACTAGCATCAAAATCATTGTGTTGGGATTCCCATTATGATAAGACTACTGAATATAGAAGAATAAAAGAATAGTGACAAGAAAATTGTCGATACCTTTGATAATCTCTATCCAAAAAACAAGCGATCTACCAAAAAACATTTGAAATAATGGAATCCATAAAATACACTATATGAGTTTCCTTGGTTGACATAATAACAAAACATTAGAATAATTATGAAAAATAGGTGTGTTTTAGGTATTAATGATCCAATTAATAACAATTAGTACATTTCATATAGTTTGGTGGCACATTTTTTCAAATTGTGTTTAAACCACTCATCCCCTATTAGGATAATATGAGGGATCCATGGTTAAGAAACAACTTTTAACAAACCATCAGCTGACCGTGAAGTAACCCACTATCACATGGCTTATGGATTTACTGTATGGAAACATTGTTTTTAATGGTGTGCCTAACTATGATACATCCTATAGAACTCCAAATATATAATCATAGATTAGATGCAATGTTAATATTTGGAGCATATTTAATCCATGCCTGTACATTATATTCCAACCCTGTATAATATTTCAAAATAAAATATAAGTGGAATCAAAAGAAGATACACATATTTGTTTCTTTAAATGAGTGTGATAATTATTTGAAAAATTATCCCAGATCATTAAAAAGAAAAGGGGAAAGTCCTCTTTATATTAGGTGATCCCAAGAAACCATGTAAGACCATCTAGATTCCATTTTTATTCTCATGTAGAATTACTCGCACTGCCAAAAAAATGACCACTTATATTTGTAAGAGGCTACTCAAATAAGTAAGAATTCACTAATGTTAGTAATTCAGAAGGATGATCAACATTTGACCCCTTCATATCATTGTCCACATGTCTTCATAATCTTGTTTCTACAATGTTTTATCCCATTGTATAGATTTTACTATCCTTTAAGGCCATAACTTGACACCCTATTTCTGTTTTCTCATATCATGGATCCCCATTCACTAAGGTCAAATTCATGAAATCCCCTTTCAACCAAGATATCTATCTATATTCCCCTTTTACCCAGGTCACCTACCTAGAATCATATTCTACCATACTTCATTGATTATCACCCTATCCACTGGTACCTTTTAATAAACTAGATATAATTGTCCTAAAGTCCATGTCTATAATATGTATCCTAAACCAACCTGCTACATATTCACATATAACCTATCCAACTTATATGTGAAATCCCCTATCATATTATATTTGATAATATATTCCCCTTTACGATCAATGATCCCTAAAAATACCATGGGATTCTTAGTAGGTTTAATCCTTGACTATACCCTATGCTATTTTGTTAATAATATTTAGGATGAAGCAAAATGTAATTTTTCATGAAGAAGTCCCACATCAAACTTTTTTAGGTATGTATCACTTAGTATTCCATTCTAATTGAAGTTAAAAATATTGGAATACATACTAATCATGTTAGTGTAAACTAGATTTCATCACATTATCAGTGCCGTAATCTTTATAGGGGAAATGCTATTCGTGGTTGTATGAACATTGAAGGAACATCATTTGTCCTTTACACATGACCGTAAAAGGTGGATCATTTTTCTTTAACATAGGGAAATAAAATTCACTTAAATGGTTCATAGCTAAAATGAATATAATTATATAAAAATATTCGTATTTACATGTTCTTATAATTTATGAAGTAACCTATTAACTAAAACTAGGATGAAATGGTTTTCATTCCCTTTAAGAGGAAACATAGGAATCCCAATTTATAAGCCCGATCATGACTCCAAAACACCTAACATTTCCAATGACTATGATAAACAATATAGTTTCATGTTTGGTGAATATAAAATATTTCAACATAATTAATAAGAAAATTATGGAGGAACTATTTTACATATAGATCTTACAAAATATTATTTTAATGATCATTCAAAGGAGTAATTGAGGTAACTAATATTTAATTTTTTATTTATTTCATGAATAGAAATAAAATGTATTAATGATTCTAAAACTTTATCACAAGTCCTAGTAAGTAATGATTTGAAATCCGAACATCTTATACCTGAATTATAATTTGAATATTAAAATGTGTGTCACAAAAATCTCATACTGTTCAAAATAATTACAACATCTGAAACAATTATGGTTGAAAAAAACATGTAAAAATAGAAATGGTAAAGTCGGTAAAAAATATATTGCCATCAATGGGATAGATTTTCCATATATGGATTCATATGATGTTGCATTGAAGGATTCATTATATGATTTTCAATCAATGTACTCTCATTAGATCTAAATGGAATCACTGAATACAAAATAAAAATTAAATATTCTAATTCATGTTTGTGGAAACAATTAGTCACCTCAATCTACAATAGAACACTAGCTGATGATCAATAAAAATAGCTTGACCAAGATAATTTATATTGACCCAAAGTCACAATAGACTTAGTATCCAATTAAAACATCAAATTTTGTGTCATAAATACTCTTCTATGATAGTATCAACTAAATGGATTCATCCAAACATTGGAATCATCTTTTCAGTTCCTAGAGAAGGAAGTACTTCGATGCCCATCCTATTGATAAGAAGTTTCAAAAAAGTAATTATCCCCAACAACCACATGCAATTATATCTTTAGTATCCCAGGATCATATAAAAAAATAATTAAATTACAGTATATAGGAAACATATTATATAATATGAATTCATAAAATGATTCGAATGTCTCTTATTAAGTATTCTATCAGTCATATTCAATACAATCCCCACACAATCATGATTCCTAAAATATATTATTAGGAGGATTATATATAGATCTAAACACCAATGGTAAAAACCAAGAAACCTAAGTGGATGTAACACTATTTTCTATTATTAATTTTATTTTAGGGAAACTCTACACCGATATTACCATTGTCACATATATTGTTCTTTAATATATCACATTGTAATGTCAAGATCCTTTTTATGTGATAATAGTCAAGAATGTGTATTGAAATATTTGAAGATGAAAATTATGACTACCGTTCCACCCCCAATGACCCATTCTAGAGAATCTTGAAATAAGGATCATTTGAGAGAGTCTATATTTCACCGCATACGTACATTACTAGATCTATTGGTAAAACAATACATTACATATAAGGTTTTACAAAACGTGGGATGATCCAATCTAAAAATAACATTATTTAATATCATATTAACATTTTAAACATTAAATATCATAATAATCACATAATCATGATAATTTAGGTTTTTTGCTTTCAGTACTATCAATATAAGAATATTATTTTTTGATAGTTGTGATGATTTTTCCCAACGATGTTTATAGTATAAAACATTCTAGAATTAACATAAATGAAAATAACCATAATATTATTAGTCAATAGAAATATATTGAATGGATGTGCTCAATAAGTCCTTAAGGGGGAAATCTAATTGATAATTCATCACGTGTATGATTATAAACAAATGAGAAAACGTGTTTATGGGAAAAATATATTTTTGAAATCACATGAAACATTAATAATTTTATTTTCCCATGTGTACATAAGGGATATAATTTCATGTGGAATTTTATGTTCGGAATTTTTGGAGGTGTTGAATTTTTAACATGAGATATGAGTAGAATTATAAACATTCAAACCCCTCAATGTTTGTATTTTAGACAATTAATAGGAGTTGGATTGTGGCTTGGAATAATTTAAGTGCTTAAAAGGGAGGTGGGATTGATGGGTTATGGTTTGTTGTAACCTTCTAAAAGATACCAATGCACTACTATGCTAGTTGGGTGGGAAGTGTCCTAGGTAGCATCAAAGGTTCCACCAGTGATCTGGTGGTCCAATATGACCTAGCTAGTGTGGTAAAATGGTGGAACTTTTCACCTCCAAAATCTAGTTTTTAGAGGTATACCCCTTATTCTTTCCATAAATTTTTATTTCAAAAACAAGGGATATAACCAACTCATACCTCATCCAATATGCTTAATAATTTTGGGGTTTTTGGGTGTCTTCCAATGAATCAGTTTGAGCCTCATCCTCTATTGATCTCAACTTATTTTAACACATTTATATATTATTATTTATTTTTTTACTATGTTATTGGATTACAATTAAATTGGAACATCATGGAATCAGAAGCATTGTATAGGTCTTACACTCTATAGAGGAATGGGATGTCCTATAATATTGGCTACATAGAGTCCCCCAATTTCCTGATAAGGTATTTCATTTTTTTATAAAAAAAATCCTATTTAATAATTTATGTCAATATTTTAATATATGTGTTATGATAGGGATTCCTCCTAGGACACGTTATATTATAAAATGTAGACCTGAAATTGGTTTCTAGTAATGGTTGTGACATGTTGATGTAATGAGAGAGTGAAAATGTTTTATTTCCTCATTAATGTTAATTGGTCAATTAATAAAAAAATATTTAAATTAATAAAGGATTGATATTGGGATTGAGATAAATATTCCAAAATCAAAATTGTAACACCCGAGACTTTTATGTTATATAAATCATCAAAGGAATCTTTTTCTAAACAACACTTTCTTGGCTTTCTTTACACGCAATCGCGACCTTCCTCGATAGCTTGCGTCGTACGCAATACCGAGTTTCACTAAACAACAATATGCTATTAAAACTAGCCGTTATGAATAGTAATAACCACTTTTTGAAATTTTATAAATTTTATTTTTCAAAATGGACTTCATTTTTGGACTCAGAATATCGAAATTAGCCTAGGGTGATATTTTGGTATTTTTCTGAAAACTTTCAATTTTTGATGAATAGTGAAACCACTAAGTGGTAGGTTAAAAACTGAATTTTGCATAAAACTTAATTTTACCGCTTCTGTGAATGGAATTTCAAAAATCCGAGAGACACGGTTAATATCAAGGACTAAAATGTGGTTCAATGAGATGAAAATAATTTTTTGGTGAATAGTAACTTTTTACTATTTTTACCGCGGTTAATAGTAAATAGGGTAACTAAGGGTAAATATGATATTAATATTACCCTAAAACTTGTCCTAATTCTATTGGACAAGTGTAATTCGACCAAAAACAAACTTAGGAATAAAATATGACCATTTAGGCCCACTTGGATTAGATTAGGACATTTATTATTAATTTATTTAAAGAAGGGTTAAAATAGTTAAAATCAAAGTTTAATAAGTAAATCATTTTTAATATAGGGTTATACATAAGATAAATTCGATTGTAAATATTCATTAGAAAGCTAAAAAGATTTCTACATGATGGTATTTTATTTGTAATTTTTAGACATCAAATAATTTAATTTATTTATGACACAAAGATGATGCAGTAATTATCTTATTAATGAAATATTGGCCAAATTGATAATATAAATACCAAAATAAATGTAATTTGAGACTTTTTATGAATTCCACTAATTTTCTAGGTTACTATGATATATTAGTATTGATTTAATCAACTTGGTTCGAACATATAATTCTGTTATGACTTTGACAAAAATCATATATCAAATAGTGTCAAAATTGACACAAAATAGTTTTTAAATCAAATATTATATTATTAATTGTTATTTTATTCCTAAAAATCTAAGGTTCGGCCAAATGACTTAGATAAGGATATATATATTAATAATAAACAATTTGGGGTTCGTTTGGCATGTTATAGTAAGTGTATTAACCATATAGTAAAAGAAAACAAAAAGACATGGTAAAAGTTAAATTATTTAACTTAGATTTAAATCTAATTGATAAGGTTAAAATAATATCCTAAACTTGTCTAAATTCTATTGGTTGATAGGATTTCGACCCATCCCCACTTTATCTTCGAAATAAGACCCTTTGGAACCATTATAAACTGATTTTGACTTTAATATAAAATAATATTTTGAGATATTCCTAAGGTGCCCCTCTCCTCCCTTATAAAAGGGCACCTCCTCCCCCTCCTCCTCACACCAATTTGAGCACTCAAGCTCGGCCAACCCCTGCCATTTTCCCTTCTCCACTTCCATAGAATAATCCTAGAGGTCCTGGTCTTCTCCAAAGACCAATCATAGTTCCTTAAGTGGAGGATTCAAAAAGGCGTTCCAAAGAAGAGGTAATATCCATTACCGATCTTTTCAATTTCTTTCTTCTTCAACTTCTTCTTCTTTAGTTGTTTCATGATAAAGTAATAACATCAGTATTACTTACATACTGATATGTTATTATAAATATGAAACAACCCTAATTCACCTTCTATCCATCCTACGGAAAAATGAAATCACCGCGCGTGCGTACGTACGGAATACCGTCTCCACGCCGTGGTGTAATCTATTTTCCACCATCACCTTACAAGGATGGGTATAATGGTGTAATCAGTAACTATAAATGATTATTATTAAGTAATATTGATACTGAAATAATATATATATATACTCCAATACAATTCCACGATCATAGGAACGATATCATCACTCGTGCGTACGTACGGAATACCGTCTCCATGATGTGATGCGACTCGTTCTACATGATCTTCATTTCATAATGATTATATAAATGAATTGAATGAATGAATATGGTATATAATACACTAATACCATTCTGGAAATGAATTATCTATAACCTAAAGATAAGAATAAGAATTTATTCGACAAAACACGCATAAGAACAAAAAGTTATAAAGACCCGAGTAACAAGTAACAATGAAATATTACTAACAAGAAGCTAATAATATGACCATATATGATCTCATATCAATATGTATGATTCTGGAATAAGTCAATAACATTATTTAAACCATTATACAGGAGCTTCGGACACGAACAAAGCAAATCGGACCTAAGGTAAGGGAAATATCACAATCTCATTTTTATCCGAGATTGTTTATTCGTAAGTATTTACTGGGGTGTATTTTATCATCCACATCCATGTTTCATCAATATGTAGTATTATTTCCATCCACCTACAATTTTTTAAATCCATTTTTACCCTTCGGTGAGTTTTTAGTAAAAGAAATGAAAGGAATCTTTTGATGTTTTTCGTACGAGGTACTTTTTGACTTTTCCGACAAAAGTACGAAGAATGTTTTTTTAACTTATACGGCACGAACGGATTTCTACTGTTTTATAAAGCCTTATTTTCATGAAGCTTCCTCTAAAAGATTTCATGACTATTTTCAATAAAATCTCTTTCTTTTAAAATTGCATGATGTTTGGTGAAAAGAAATTGATTTTGAAGAAGAAAGGATATTTTACTCAAGAATTCAATTCAAGTGTTTTATCAAAATTATTTTCCATATAAGATAATAAAGGGTTCTGTTTCTATCCATATTTGTACATTGATTTGACTATGTTGTGATGGAATTATGTTTATGAATTCCTTTATCTTATATGAATTGATTTATGATGTCATGATGTTTCAAGAATCCCATTTTTGTTACATGTGTTATGCGATGATGTATGTTTTATGATTATGTGGCACACATAAGAAAGGATTCATTATAAGATGTGTGGGACCTATATCTCCCTCCAATGCATTGGGTAATGATTTTATATCTCATGAGATAGACATGGCTGGAACGGAAGGTTATTTCGGTTCAGTGATACAGGACTGAAACGAGGAGTGAACTCAGTTCAGAAAGGGACTTTGTCCACTAAGATAGTCTTGGCAATGAGTCATGACTAACAAGAAATGATTTTCCATGATTATGTGTGCATGCCACAAAGATTCAAGTTTTATGTTATGATTATGGGGATCTCATTTTCACTTCTATGATTTATTCCATGTTAAGATATTATGATCTCTTTTGCAGGTTTTGATTTTCATAAAGATATGATATGATTTTTATTTCCTTTATTTGCCCTTGCTGAGCATTTGAGCTCACCCTTTTATGTTTTCTTTTCCCCAGGTCAGGAAGATGGATATTAAGTAGAATATGCTAAAAGGGACCCTAGATATGATGAAATAAATGGGAGACACTGTAGAAGATTTATGAACCAGTTGTTTATGTTTCCCCAGTTTCTAAAGACACTATACCTATACGGTCCTTTGTGGTTTTGTCATATGTTGTAATAAGTGTGATTCAATTTTGAAGTATTAACAATGTATGTAAAGTGTGGGTCGTTATAGTTGGTATCAGAGGAAAGGTATAGTCAACCTTTGGAAACTAGGATGTGAAAGCCTTAGTAAGAACCCTAAGGGTAAGTCTAAGCATAGAACACAATCTTAGTGTTTTAGAAATGGCCTTGAATAACCTAGGATAAGACCTTAAGCATGAAAATTTTATTCTTGAATTATGTGGTTTCCTATTATAATTAGTGTTGCTCACACTATTCTTCTTGGTT
Source organism: Viscum album (assembly GCA_963277665.1). NCBI lineage: Eukaryota > Viridiplantae > Streptophyta > Magnoliopsida > Santalales > Viscaceae > Viscum > Viscum album. The sequence goes on along the minus strand of OY728159.1, from coordinate 16,418,947 downwards.
TTAGTCAATGGCTGGAACCCGAAGGAACCGTGTTAATGCGGAATGCGATGGGCAATGCAATGATTGTCCCCCTGAGCAACCAAACGATATGGGAGCTGGAATGAAAAATCTTGTAGCCATGCTCACACAACTTTCTCAAGCTATGAATCATGCAGGATTTCCAAACGAACAAAGAAGGGAGCAACATTCTGTTGAATCCTTCATGAGGCAGTGTCCACCATCTTTCAGCGGGTCTACTGATCCATTAGTTGCTGAACAATGGATTAGTACTACTGAAAAGATATTTTCAGTTCTTCAATGTTCTGAGCATGATAAAGTCATCCTAGCAGTGTATCGTTTGGAAGGAGATGCGTATCAATGGTGGAATCTTGTTAAGAATACGAGGCAAAGGGATGAAATTGAGTCTATGGAATGGGACGAGTTCAAGAACTTATTTTTCAATAAGTACATCCCTCGTATTCTCCGAACAAAGATGGAGAAAGAGTTCCTTGAACTGAAGCAAAGGGATGATGAATCTGTTGGTACCTATGAAGAAAATTTTAACAGACTTGCAAGGTACGCTTCTGGTATTATTATCCAACCTGAGAGTAAGATCGATCGATTCTTTAGTGGCTTAAAACCAAGTCTTCGAAGGGCGTTAGCCATAAGGGACTTCAATAGCTACGAGGAAATCGTTCGATGTGCTCTCAAAGTCGAGATGGAGATTGGAGTAACCCATCAGTCACATGGGTTTGATAAGAAGAGGAAGATGGAATTCAAAGAAAAATCTAAAGAGCACACGGAAAAGAAGATGAACTTTCCCTTATGCTCAAAGTGTGGAAAGAAACATGGAGGGAGTTGTCTTAAAGGGACAAGTAAATGTTTTAAATGTGGAAAGGAAGGTCATCGGGCATTTGAATGCCGTGATAATGGGAAGAAGATGTCTAATGATGCAAACAAAGTAAGGGATACACAGAATGAACCTACTACACATCAATGTTTCAAGTGCAAGGAGATGGGGCATTATGCCAATCAATGCCCAAATCCAAGGGTTGATGATGATGGTCGACGTCAACAAACTCTTAAGGCTAAAGACAAAGGAAAGTCACATGCAATTTCTATCAGCGATGTGGAGTACGATAACGATGTGGTGAAAGGTACACTTACCATCCACTCTAAATTAGAAAATGTTTTATTTGATTCTGGATCCACCCACTCTTTTATTTCTGAAAAATTTTCTAAGGGTATCACCGTATTACCTCAACAATTAGATGTTGAGTAAGCTGTGACAACACCTAATGGCACATCAATCGCATCGGAAGTTTATAATTCTTCTCCGATCGAAGTTTGTGGGAAAGTGCTTCCTGCAAATCTTGTGATCCTTCCTTTAGTGGAATTTGATGTGATTCTTGGCATGGATTGGCTTTCTCTACATGGAGCTCATATCAATTGCCAAAGAAGGGAAGTCACATTTCATATTCCAGATCAACCTACGATCGTCTATCAATGCAAGGATGAACATAACCTTCCAGTGGAAATTTCTTCCATCTTATGGGTATTGATTCCACTAAATGAAGGTTATTTATCTCAAATAGTTGGTGAGAAACTCACGATTAAGAATGTGCCCATTGTACGGGAGTTTGATGATGTCTTTCCGGAGGAATTACCGGGTCTTCCACCAAATCGTGAAGTTGAGTTTTCAATAGAACTCGTACCGGTTGCTTTGCCTATTTCAAAGACACCTTATAGAATGGCCCCAATTGAGTTGCAGGAATTGAAGAAGCAACTCCAAGAGAATCTTGATAAGGGATTCATACGCCCTAGTGCGTCACCTTGGGGAGCACCTGTTCTATTTGTTAAGAAGAAAGATGGATCAATGAGACTCTGCATTGATTATCGAGAACTTAACAAGATCACTATCAAGAACAAATATCCTCTCCCACGCATTGATGACTTATTTGACCAACTACGCGGAGCTCAATACTTTTCCAAGATTGATCTTCGTTCAGGGTATCATCAATTAAGGGTAAAAAGGGAGGATATACCAAAGATGGCTTTCCGTACAAGGTATGGACACTATGAATTTATAGTGATGCCATTTGGTCTTACTAATGCCCCTGCTATCTTCATGGATCTAATGAATAGAGTCTTTAGAGACTATCTTGATCAATTTGTGGTAGTCTTTATAGACGATATTCTTGTCTATTCAAAGGGAAAGGAAGAGCATGAAGATCACTTGAGAATTATATTGAAGACCCTGAGAAAAGAGAAGCTTTATGCCAAATTTACCAAGTGTGAATTTTGGCTTCAAAAAGTTGCATTTTTGGGTCATATAATCTCAAAAGAGGGGATATCTGTTGATCCAACAAAAACAGAGGTTATCGAAAGATGGTCAAGACCAACAACAGTAACTGAGATCCGAAGATTTCTTGGTTTGGATGGATATTATCGAAGTTTTGTAAAAGATTTTTCACGGTTATCTAATCCAATCACCAAGTTGACTCGGAAAGGAGTTAAGTTTGTCTGGACATAGGAATGTGAAGATAATTTCAAGGAGTTGAAAAGAAGGTTATCCAGTGCACCTGTGCTCACACTGCCTTGTAGTGGAGAAAGGTTTGTGATCTACAGTGATGCATCCAAGAAGGGATTGGGGTGTGTTCTTATGCAAAATGATATGGTGATAGCTTATGCCTCACGACAGTTGAAAATCCATGAGCAAAATTACCCAACACATGATTTGGAGTTGGATGCGGTAATCTTTGCATTAAAGATTTGGAGGCATTACCTTTATGGTGAAAGGTGTGATATTTATACTGATCATAAAAGTTTAAAGTATATTTTCACACAAAAGGAGCTGAATATGCGCCAAAGAAGATGGTTGGAGCTGATTAAGGATTATGACTGCTCAATCCATTACCACCCTGGGAAAGCAATCAAGGTGGCAGATGCATTAAGTCGACAAGACCATGCTAGTTTATCCATGATGAGGATCACAAAAGATCCAATATTTATGGATTTACAAAGGATGGATCTTGGAATTATAATGGAAGGGGAAAAATCTTGTCTTTCTCAAATGAATGTTCAACCATCTATACATGTGAAGATTAAAGAGGCACAGAAAGAAGATGTCGAGTTACAAAAGAAGGTGAGAAATGTTCCTGAATTCAACCTTGATTGTGATGGGATAATAAAGTTCAGGAATCGGGTTTGTGTTCCTCCCATCCCCGAATTAAAGAAAGAGCTACTGGATGAGGCTCATAGTTCTTCATTCTCTATTCATCCTGGAAGCACGAAGATGTATAGGGACCTGAAAGAGTACTTCTGGTGGGATGTCATGAAAATAGATGTTGCTGAATATGTCTCTCGATGCTTGGTTTGTCAACAAGTTAAAGCTGAGAGACAGAAGTCTAAGGGGATGTTACAACCATTACCCATACCCGAATGGAAATGGGAAAACATCACTATGGACTTTGTCACAGGACTTCCTAAAACATCCAAAGGCAATAATGCTATCTGGGTCATAGTTGATCGTCTTACAAAGTCTGCACACTTCATTGCTATTAGAGAGGATTTCTCTCTAGATCAGCTTGCCAGGATATATGTAAAGGAAGTGGTAAGATTGCATGGAGTACCACTTTCTATTATATCTGATCGGGATCCGAGATTTACCTCGAAGTTCTGGCGAAGTCTTCAGCATACTCTGGATACAGAGTTGAGTTTCAGCACTGCTTATCATCCCCAGACAGACGGTCAGTCTGAGAGAACAATTCAAACCCTAGAAGATATGTTGAGAGCTTGCTCTATGGATTTCAAAGGAGGTTGGGATCAACACCTACCTTTGGTGGAATTTTATTATAATAATAGCTTTCACTCCAGTATTCAGATGGCTCCTTATGAAGCTCTCTATGGAAAGAAATGCAGGACTCCAACTTGCTGGGATGAAGTTGGGGAAAGAAATCTATTAGGACCTGATCTCGTTGATGAAATGGCAGAAAAGGTCAGATCTATTCAACAACACATAAGAGCAGCTCAGAGTCGACAGAAAAGTTATGCCGACAACCGAAGAAAAGACCTAGAGTTTGAAGTGGGTGATAAAGTGTTCTTACGAATATCTCCCTGGAAGAGGGTTATGAGATTTGGAAAGAAGGGGAAGTTGAGCCCTAGATATATCGGTCCTTTTGAAATACTGGATCGTGTTGGGAAGGTAGCTTACCGATTGGCGCTTCCACCGAATCTCTCTCAGGTTCACGATGTGTTCCATGTATCTCTCCTGAGAAAGTACATACCAGATCCTTCACATGTACTCAGCTCAGAAGTTGTACCGCTGGAGCAAGATCTTTCTTATGAAGAACAGCCGATAGAGATTCTGGATCGTAGCGAAAAAGTCCTACGAAACAAGACCACTCGCTTGGTGAATGTTTTATGGAGAAACCACCAACTTGAAGAAGCTACATGGGAGCTTGAGGATATGATGAGGGAGAAGTTTCCTCATTTGTTTGTTGCAAAGTGACGAATTTCGAGGGCGAAATTCTTTTTAAGGGGGGTAGAATGTAACACCTGAGACTTTTATGTTATATAAATCATCAAAGGAATCTTTTTCTACACAACACTTTCTTGGCTTGCTTTACACGCAATCGCGACCTTCCTCGATAGCTTGCGTCGTACGCAATACCGAGTTTCACTAAACAACAATATGCTATTAAAACTAGCCGTTATGAATAGTAATAACCACTTTTTGAAATTTTATAAATTTTATTTTTCAAAATGAACTTCATTTTTGGACTCAGAATATCGAAATTAGCCTAGGGTGAAATTTTGGTATTTTTCTGAAAACTTTCAATTTTTGATGAATAGTGAAACCACTAAGTGGTAGGTTAAAAACTGAATTTTGCATAAAACTTAATTTTACCGCTTCTGTGAATGGAATTTCAAAAATCCTAGAGACACGGTTAATATCAAGGACTAAAATGTGGTTCAATGAGATGAAAATAATTTTTTGGTGAATAGTAAATTTTTACTATTTTTGCCGCGGTTAATAGTAAATAGGGTAACTAAGGGTAAATATGATATTAATATTACCCTAACACATGTCCTAATTCTATTGGACAAGTGTAATTCGACAAAAAACAAACTTAGGAATAAAATATGACCATTTAGGCCCACTTGGATTAGATTAGGACATTTATTATTAATTTATTTAAAGAAGGGTTAAAATAGTTAAAATCAAAGTTTAATAAGTAAATCATTTTTAATATAGGGTTATACATAAGCTAAATTCGATTGTAAATATTCATTAGAAAGCTAAAAAGATTTCTTACATGATGGTATTTTATTTGTAATTTTTAGACATCAAATAATTTAATTTATTTATGACACAAAGATGATGCAGTAATTATCTTATTAATGAAATATTGGCAAAATTGATAATATAAATACCAAAATAAATGTAATTTGAGACTTTTTATGAATTCCACTAATTTTCTAGGTTACTATGATATATTAGTATTGATTTAATCAACTTGGTTCAAACATATAATTCTGTTATGACTTTGACAAAAATCATATATCAAATAGTGTAAAAATTGACACAAAATAGTTTTTAAATCAAATATTATATTATTAATTGTTATTTTATTCCTAAAAATCTAAGGTTCGGCCGAATGACTTAGATAAGGATATATATATTAATAATAAACAATTTGGGGTTCTTTTGGCATGTTATAGTAAGTGTATTAACCATATAGTGAAAGAAAACAAAAAGACATGGTAAAAGTTAAATTATTTAACTTAGAGTTAAATTTAATTGATAAGGTTCAAATAATATCCTAAACTTGTCTAAATTCTATTGGTTGATAGTATTTCGACCCATCCCCACTTTAGCTTCGAAATAAGACCCTTTGGAACCATTATAAACCGATTTTGACTTTAATATAAAATAATATTTTGAGATATTCCTAAGGTGCCCCTCTCCTCCCTTATAAAAGGGCACCTCCTCCCCCTCCTCCTCACACCAATTTGAGCACTCAAGCTCGGCCAACCCCTGCCATTTTCCCTTCTCCACTTCCCTAGAATAATACTAGAGGTCCTGGTCTTCTCCAAATACCAATCTTAGTTCCTTAAGTGGAGGATTCAAAAAGACGTTCCAAAGAAGAGGTAATATCCATTACCGATCTTTTCAATTTCTTTCTTCTTCAACTTCTTCTTCTTTAGTTGTTTCATGATAATGTAATAACATCAGTATTACTTATATACTGATATGTTATTATAAATATTAAACAACCCTAATTCACCTTCTATCCATCCTACGGAAAAATGAAATCACCGCGCGTGTGTACGTACGGAATACCGTCTCCACGCCGTGGTGTAATCTATTTTCCACCATCACCTTACAAGGATGGGTATAATGGTGTAATCAGTAACTATATATGATTATTATTAAGTAATATTGATACTGAAATAATATATATATATACTCCAATACAATTCCACGATCATAGGAACGATATCATCACTCGTGCGTACGTACGGAATACCGTCTCCACGATGTGATGCGACTCGTTCTACATGATCTTCATTTCATAATGATTATATAAATGAATTGAATGAATGAATATGGTATATAATACACTAATACCATTCTGGAAATGAATTATATATAACCTAAAGATAAGAATAAGAATTTATTCGACAAAACACGCATAAGAACAAAAAGTTATAAAGACCCGAGTAACAAGTAACAATGAAATATTACTAACAAGAAGCTAATAATATGACCATATATGATCTCATATCAATATGTATGATTCTGGAATAAGTCAATAACATTATTTAAACCATTATACAGGAGCTTCGGACATGAACAAAGCAAATCGGACCTAAGGTAAGGGAAATATCACAATCTCATTTTTATCCGAGATTGTTTATTCGTAAGTATTTACTGGGGTGTATTTTATCATCCACATACATGTTTCATCAATATGTAATATTATTTCCATCCACCTACAATTTTTTAAATCCATTTTTACCCTTCGGTGAGTTTTTAGTAAAAGAAATGAAAGGAATCTTTTGATGTTTTTCGTACGAGGTACTTTTTGACTTTTCCGAAAAAAGTACGAAGAATGTTTTTTTAACTTATACGGCACGAACGGATTTCTACTGTTTTATAAAGCCTTATTTTCATGAAGCTTCCTCTAAAAGATTTCATGACTATTTTCAATAAAATCTCTTTCTTTTAAAATTGAATGATGTTTTGTGAAAAGAAATTTATTTTGAAGAAGAAAGGATATTTTCCTCAAGAATTCAATTCAAGTGTTTTATCAAAATTATTTTCCATATAAGATAATAAAGGGTTCTGTTTCTATCCATATTTGTACATTGATTTGACTATTTTGTGATGGAATTATGTTTATTAATTCCTTTATCTTATATGAATTGATTTATGATGTCATGATGTTTCAAGAATCCCATTTTTGTTACATGTGTTATGCGATGATGTATGTTTTATGATTATGTGGCACACATAAGAAAGGATTAATTATAAGATGGGTGGGACCTATATCTCCCTCCAATGCATTGGGTAATGATTTTATATCTCATGAGATAGACATGGCTGGAACGGAAGGTTATTTCGGTTCAGTGATACAGGACTGAAACGAGGAGTGAACTCGGTTCAGAAAGGGACTTTGTCCACTAATATAGTCTTGGCAATGAGTCATGACTAACAAGAAATGATTTTCCATGATTATGTGTGCATGCCACAAAGATTCAAGTTTTATGTTATGATTATGGGGATCTCATTTTCACTTCTATGATTTATTCCATGTTAAGATATTATGATCTCTTTTGCAGGTTTTGATTTTCATAAAGATATGATATGATTTTTATTTCCTTTATTTGCCCTTGCTGAGCATTTGAGCTCACCCTTTTATGTTTTCTTTTCCCCAGGTCAGGAAGATGGATATTAAGTAGAATATGCTAAAAGGGACCCTAGATATGATGAAATAAATGGGAGACACTGTAGAAGATTTATGAACCAGTTGTTTATGTTTCCCCAGTTTCTAAAGACACTATACCTATACGGTCCTTTGTGGTTTTGTCATATGTTGTAATAAGTGTGATTCAATTTTGAAGTATTAACAATGTATGTAAAGTGTGGGTCGTTATAAAAATGGGGTGAATTTTCGATTGGATAAGGATGGTTGTGTTGAGGATGTAACAAAAAAACTATGGAAATAAATTAAATGATATTTGGTTTGAGGTTTCAGGTCTTGGTTCTCACCCTATGGGAGAATGACTATTCAATTTTGACACATTGTGACATATGGTCTCGCCATTGTGGGTGGTACCCTTGTTAATTAAAATAAGGGTTAAGTGATATTTAAACATATATTTTTATTTAATTATGTCACTTAATTAATTAAATGAGATAAATTAGACCCTATATAGAGACAAGGGACATAATGGTCCCTTTCACTCTAGCTAGATACCTCAGTAAAATGTTTCCAAAGTTGTGTCCATTGTTTGATTTTAAATGAAAATAGTATGAGAAGGAGTTATCCTGAATGGAAATTTTAATGGTTATCATGTGTTGGGCCTCTATATGAACCGTATACTACTCGAAGAGGATGAATGAGTATAAATGTGATTATGGTTCTGTTTTGGGACAATAAGTAAATTATGATACCATAGATCCGATAGGTTCATTATACTAACTTAGGGAAAGTGATCCTTTTTTATATGGTGTTATTTGGCATATGTGATCCTACATTAGTGGTATCATGATAGGGTTGGGTGAGGGTAATGACCCCAAGTGACCATGAAGCCTGAGATAGACTGCATGCCATCAATTTTAATATTTTTTATATGGTGAATCCATAAGTCATTGGGATGGTCATGATACACTATTGATGATGTAAATGGATGGAGTGTGAACAATTTATCTATTGCAGACCAATGAACCTATTTATACTAATGGCAAAAACTAGATTTCCCCTATTTGTGTTTGATGACAGAACATATCGGGTTCATGCTGATAGATAGAACTGTAGAGGGTGAATGTGAAATGGGAGGTGGTGAAAGTAGGTGTTATTTGAGAAATTATGCCTCTTTGTATGCCTGATGGGGTTACGATGCAGTATTGATATGTGTAGATATGATTGTGAGTGTCACCCTATAAATCAAGTTACATTTTGATCCATTATAAATATGGTTGTTTATGTGGGTTAGAAATTCGAAAGAAGATTTTTATTCTTTTAAAATTCTATTGGTTGATTCCATAATTTTATATTGTTAACCAGAATGTGTTTTATTTTTTTAGACATTATCAGAATCTATATGATGTTTATTTTACCCCCAATATTTTCAATTTAATTACAAAAAATGATGGGTGTGTTCCTAATGATTGGATTAGACCTCATGGCATAGGAATGGGTAAATTTTCCCTAGTAGTAAGTGCTTTCTAGATTATCTAAGCACGTATCTATTGTAAAAATTATGTATTTCACCTAAATTTCTTGATCTAATCCATTGGGATGGGTATATTACCAAAGGATGGATGATTCTTCATCCCATAGTATAGTTATATTACCATTGATAGGCATGTGACTAAATTTTCACCCAAGATTACCCAGGGAGTGGCTCGAGGTCCTTGTTGGTTGGAACGATCTGTGTGGCATTAGTAGAGACACCAAAAAACTATCCAAACTAGGTATGGTCAATAGGGATCTCAAATTCAAGGATCATCACAATATACTATGTTTGCACAATCATCGTCACATGTTCAGAAACGTTCTAGCATCAATACAATTAAGTTAGTTTTTATTTACATTTCCATTACTATTTTATTTTACATATTTATTCAGAACATTTCACATGAAAATTTTAAAAATATCTTGGTTAGTATGGGTGGTATATACCTACCATGTTATCAATTGACATCCTGATCGATCTACAATTGCATATTATTACTCATCGCCTATCACATGGTTATTATATTAACATGTTTGGTTGAGTAACTGGATTAGTGATTTTCATAGTTGATCAAGAAAATATTTTTTATTTATGTAGAAAAATACGAGGTATTTCACATATTTTAATGGATCATGGTATTTTATTTCATTTATTGCTATATATATGTGAATAGTCAAATGAGAGATCTATATGTGTTACTATTTTAATGTCACATCATTATATATTATCAATTTTATATTTTTATCAATTCATGCATAATATAATTATTTATTCTTATGGTTGATGTTTGTATAATTGATATTTTATCTCGTGCAGAGATACAAGGGGTATATTATTCCCTTGAAAACTCCTTTTACCCCCTATGTTGATGGGTATCTTCTAGAGTTTGTGGAGGCATGTCTAATGTCATGTGGTGGTATGGTCTAGTTCATATTATAGGTCATTTTTTCTAGGATTTTATGAACTTTCATTAAGGCCATTGATTTTATTTTGTATTAATGATATGAGGTTAGGAAGATTGAATACATAAGGATGTGTAAAATATTTTGATGGAACTCGGGATGGTGTTCCATAAACAACTATTTCATTGGATATTCCGGATACAATTGGTGTAAATTTGATGTTGTTGGCTTGAAATACTATGGTTATTTTGATTTCCTCCAATCTAGACAAGTATGAGGATTAAGATATATGAATTATCAACAAATTAAATTTTTTGCCCCTTGGAAATTTTCCATTTTGTTTAATTTTTATTGTTTTCCTAAAAAAGAAAGAGGTGTCTCGTGTATCATATCTGAAGCACACGATTCACATGACAAGTACATTCCTTCTTATATGAATTTTATCATTGATGAGTAGTTCATCAACTTCCAGTTTCAGTATCCTCACTTATGGTGTTTTCCCATATAAATACTTTTTCGAATTCTATGTAGTTGAGAAACCCCATATATGTATCTTCTTCTCATGTATGGTCAGGTGGATCAACATTGAGACTCTCTATGAAAGGGATCATGGTAAATTCCATTAATAAATAATAAATGGAGTGACCCAAATATGATAGAATAAGAACATGACACCATAGTCCTAGACCCCATGTAGATGGTTTTTATTTAGGTTTAATTACTTAATTTGTTAGAAACATCACATATAATGTTTTATAATATATCTATTCATTGTATTCTAAATAAATATGTATGTGGTTGACTTTTCCATGACGTAAACCATCTAGGATGTTGATATTAGTTATGGAAGTGATAAATAGATTGTTTATCACTCTCTATGGGTACTCCTGTGTGTAGACAATCTTGAGAATTCGTTCCATTATGGGAATATTGTTTTGAATGTGAGTTTAGTATATATATGAGACAAAAATTGGGTTATATGAAATGTTTTATTTGATGGGATGTTTGAGATCAGTGGGTGGATGATATCATTGGTGATGTTTTTCTAATTAGAGACCACTAGTATATCTTGTGAAGGATAAGTGTTTTGGTGGAGAGTGTTTAATATCTGATGTTTATAAATAGGTATAAATTTTATGGGGAAATTTGAGTTCTAAATTAAGGGAGGGGATGAATATTTAATCATAATTTTGAATTTATATCTGAATTTTGTTGATATTAAATTAGGTATTGTTGAAATGAGATTTTGGTTTTATGGTTATGGATATAGGAAAAGGGTTTCACAAGGAAGCACGTCCATATGGGATGTAGTTTTCAGCCCCTAGCTTGGAGGTAGGGGGAAAAGTGGCTTTGATTCCATAGTATGTTCCACTAGCTAGTAGGTGGCTCCAATATAGGCCAGTTGGATATGTTTAAATGGGGAAATTATTATTTTTCCTACATTGAGTTTTTTGGGGTAGTCCCCCTATTCCCTCCTCATTTTTCTCCGACAACGTCAGGAAGAACCAAATACTCCCTCCTTCAAAACCATATATAGTTTTTTTTATTTTGTTTTTGAATAATTTTGACTCTCTCCCAAAATTTTTTCAAACATATCATACACTATATTCTTCATTGTAGGAAAACTATATTTTTATTGGAAAAAAGAAAATCCTCAAACAAATAAGAAGACAATTCATGGGGGTTAGAAATCACAGAGATGTAATGAATCACCCTAAAAATTATTTTACAGTCATATGGAAGGGAAATGTTATATATATATATATATATATTTACACACTCCCCAAGAACGTTCTTTTTTTCTATTTCATTGTCCAGGAAGTTACACTCTCTCCATGTATAAATGACAATAATTCTCGGTTTCCAGATAGTCTTAATCTTCATGATTAATTAAATCAGGTCCCAAGGTAGGATTGTACATCCCCAAAGAAATCAAAATACAATTCTCAAATCTAAATCTATCTATGTATTTCTGAAAATTATGTTTCTACATAGGTAGAGTCCACTATTCATGGCCCATGGTGCCACTTCTTGGGAGATACTGATACCATAGAACAAGATGAACCCAAATAGGTCAGATCCTATATCATCCCTCACAAGACCACCTCATCATAACCCTCCCATTATTGATCCAAAAAAATTGAACTTATAACCAAACTATGGATCCTTCCATTTAATCAAATCCCCTAGTTTATTCTGATCATTTGTCCCCACCATCATCAGGGATGTTCAGATGATACTACAGAGTGAGTCCAATTATCTTTTGTCTAGTATAAGAGCTCCCAAATCTAATAATATAAATTTATCTTATAACAACATGAAATAGATAGACAAATAACCTAATTATATTTCTTTATTCCATATCTCCAAGATGATATAACAACTAGAGGTGAATTTTATGATGTTATCTTTCATCTTAGTGCCAATAAGATCATATCAATGAAACTAGATCTCAATGAACAAATAAATATTATTTTTATACATTGAAAGTATCATTAAATTACCTATAATTCTTATATATATTTATGATAGTCTCCTCTAATGAAAAAAATGAAAACAATTTCATATCGTGGAATAGATAGAACTTGGAGAAAGACACCAACCAAATCTATTTCTCATGTGCATTATTGTTAATATGAATTGAACCATTCTTTAGGAATCACAAAAAAATTTTGATGAAATTTATTTACACAAGTTATTTGAAAGTAAATCATCATTCTCATGACTAACATGTTTCACCTCCCGATGTTACCTATTATTAAATTTTTTGGAATAAAAGCCCGAAAAAATGAATTAATTAGACTCATTATTCTGGATGATATTATTAAAGATAATAATTTTTTATTCTTAAAGGTAGTCTGGATAAATTCCAAACATAATCTATCTATAAAGCTATTTCTCTGAGAATACATATCCCATTCAAGACCTAATTTTCTCTTTCATGTTATGTCACACTTAATCTAGTATTCAACATATTGTTTTATTAAAAATATATCCCAATAAAAGGTCACTTCAAGGATTTCAATTTTTAATTTTACATGAAATATTTTCACGGTATCATGCACATTATGTAATTTGACACCATCTTAAGAAATGGGATCATCTAGCCTCTTTCATAATTTCTAGTGGCATTTTACTTTCAGATAATCATCTAATATTGAACTATTAAAATGTATTTCCAAATTCTCAATGGTCATGTTATGATCCTTAACAATGTAAAAATTTCAATGTGAATCTAGGTAACAACAGTATTCACCAAAGTGATATGGCCATTGAATTAAAAACATTGGGTTTCCTAGTTGAGAATACTTCCTATGATGTGGTTTAAAATGTCATCAAACAAATATTTCTTTATTATACCATTAATAATGGGATCTCTCACATATATAATTGGAATATCATTCCACTATATAACATGATCAATTTGGATATACTAACAATGACAATTTGATCATCTTTTTAAAATTTAAACATAACCCCTAACTATATTGATTATTTGTCCACTATTTTTCATATACCACTAATAACCTATTCAATCCCCAAATGGAACATTGATTTCTATTCCGAAATTTGATATCATCTCTACAAACAACAAGAGTTAAATGAGATTTTTACCTCATCTATCCTTGTAATGTTGAATGAATCACTAAAATAGTTTATATTTAAGACTACAATTAATATCATCCAGTGATATATTGAAAAAGTTTGTAGATATTGGGTAGCCTTCTTTGAGACCATGAACCATAATTAAAAACCCCGTTCATTTCCCCATTAGTGAAATGGATATCCATTCATAAGGGTAATATAACAAGATAGTGTCATAAACCCGTTATTTGAAACACGTCATCCCCATTATTCATCTAATAATATCAATTCATTATTATCATAATATGTGTCAATACAACATTTAATAGTAATATTATGACCAAAATGCTTCCTATTAATGTACTCAACCATTTCCTCAGCAATCCCCACCCTGTCTTGTATGATTCTTCCTTCTATGAAATCATGTTATTCTTCAGATTCAAGTTCTTGTGTGATATGTAATATCCTATAAAATATATGATAAAAAATTATTTTATAGAAAAATGATCACAAAAATATAATGTAATACAGATTAACTGTATTAGGATGAATAAAATATAATATAAGAACAACATTTAATGAATTTTACTCAATTGGAAGAAACCAACCAATAAAAAATACATGCATTGCTTTCATAACTTGGTCTTAGATTTTTTCCCAAGTATCCACTAAGAAGGAACAATGAATCCCATTAGGGCCTACCACACTGTCAGGGATCATTCTGGAGAGGTTATCCATTATATTCTCCTCCCTTATAATTCACTCTATCGTATCATTACATTTATCCTCAACCTACCTAAAATTTCTCTTCGTGATTCCTTATTATTCCAGGGTTACATACCAATGGTCATTTATAGTCTATGGGCCTACTAATAACCCCTCAAAATGGTAAAGTTTCAATCACACAACATCACCATTGTTATTCTTATATAACTCATACATATCATTTATATTAATTTTTCATGAAGCCTTCATCACCTTCAAGTATTCCTGAAAAAAAGGTTGTATTAAGGCCACCCTCTTTTGGAAATATAGCTCTTTAAATATCTATTCAAGGCCATTCACATTATTGATTTATTTTTATGAATTTATTTTGTTTTCTGAATATAGAAATAGTCATAACTTCATCCAAAGACTGATGGTGGATTTCAACAAATCTATCTATATCCTTTTCGATCCCATGTATGGTAGGATAATTTTTAGGCCTATTCAATACCCACTTATGAATCTCATTCATCAACCAAATTTTTTGCATTATTAACCCAGTCTAGGGAGATCCAAACACTACTTGATTCCATGATTTCTCATCCTTATACATGAAACACTCCATTCACATACAATTATGATAAAATTGAATGCTCTTAGAGCAACCAATTTCATTTCTTGTTTTTACCAAAAAGGGGGAATCAACATAAAAAACTAGATTATGATGAGTGACAATTGTATTAGAACACAAGGCTATTAATTTTATGTTTTATAAGAACCTATGTAGATGTCACCAAATATTGTAACTCTGTTTTTCATTATTAAACTAACTATATCTAATACCCAAAAATAGATATCCATAAAACTTTAACTAGAATGAAATATATGAACTTCTACATGGAGGGACCAGAGTGAGATCCCATACCCTTTTTCATAGAAATATCTAAATTGGTATTAAGTACCCCTCCCAAAAACCAATAATATCCAAATAAATTCATGTATGAATTTTTCTTCTAGAGAGAAGGTCTAAAATAAAGAACACATTTGGAATAAATGAATTTAAAAAAACACTTTACAATCCAACGACACCTTTTTATTAGGCTGATGATTTGGAGAATCCATATATTCCACTAAGTAAATATTGTTCAAAACTAACCATACCTAATCACTACATGCACTTTCTTGCATGAACTCTAGGAAATCCAAATAATTTTCATAAAATAAGAGTTCATCCATACTTTTATTTTGTTCAAAAATGAAAAAATAGCCACCTATTTTTAGAGAGACTCATTTATAAAAAAATTAAATTTAGCCCAAATCCCTAGACCTCTGGAATTCCATATCATAAAAAAAACATTATATAGTGATGTTGTTGGCCTATCCCCCTGAGTAAGAGGTCCCTGATAAGGACACATATCTGTTCAACTCACTGGATAGGATGGATTTATTCATGCTAGACTGGGTAATGTGACAAGAAGTTGATGGGGCTGATCAGGCATTGGGTCCTTTGATCATTTTGTATCATGGGGAACCACCATTACCAGAGCGTCAACATAATTTGTAGGCCGAAATATAAATCCATCCTGGAATGTCACTTTCGAAATATCCATCTCGGTAAAGTGGAGGGGATTATACTCCCATATTAGTAGATAAAACAAGACATAAAAGTCCTCTATGATGATATACATCTCAATAGGGGAAGATCTTAACGAAAATTAACCATGTCACCGAGTACACATTCTAAGGATACATGAGAATGAAAAGCGATAAAATTCCGAGTGAATTAATGGTTTTACCTCTTGGGATTAAATTTTTTATTAAATTTAAAATGATTAATTTTTTAAAAATTTTATGTTTGGAGTATGTAAATGGTTTGGGCATCAATATATCCTAATTTTTGGCTTGGATAAGTTTTACGAGGTAAGAGGAAAAAACTCTCAGACTAAGGAAATAAACTCTAAGATATTTTGTTTAATGTATGTAGTCTTGTTACTACACTAAAACAATAATTCTTATTTAGTTTTGATGAAATATGACCTAAAGTCTCTCCATTGTGTGAAATGACCATTTTATTTGTTCAAATGAACTAAGAGAATTGGGAACTAAGAATTTTAATTAATTAATCATTTAATTATTTAAATGAGCTCCATTAGATCCATCAGAGAACCAAGGATATGTCAAGACCTTTCTCAATAAATGGAAGCCTCAACTACAAATGGCCAAGGCCATGTCCACTGTTTTAGTTGTCCTTGACACCAATACTATGCGGCGTTCATATGTATTAAACTATAGGTTTTATAATGTGGTGGCCCTCTGTGTTTATTGTAGACACCTACAACAGGATGTGTGAGTGGATATATGTTAAGAGTCCCAAATGATTCTATTATAAATCTATTGACACCCTAGAGTTAATATTATCATCCTAACAATAGGGGAAAATTTATTTTCCCCAATAAAATCTTATTAATAAATGGTTGGAATACCTTAGGTAGACAAGGAACGTTTTTTCTGATTAGAAAGACATTGAGTAAACATGAAGATGGAGATAGGTCATCAACCATATTTTGGATAGTTTTTTATGTACATAATCTTTCTTTAACTATCATGGTTTTTTAACCCATTTTATTTGTCATGTTATGTAGAATCCCTAGATATTTTTAGGTTTACCCTAGAGAAAATTGATTCCGAGGACACCACGTGGAGGTCTATATTTGTGCTATCATTGGGGTTTCTATGGGTACCCAATGATAAATACACCCTAATATGTTTTATATGATATGGGAGGTAGAGAATGTAGTTGTTACATAGTACCCGAGTCACATGGTTAGCTTAATGGGGATGTGATAAGGTGTGTATTTTGTAAGAGATGATTATTGGTGTCATATTATATTCATATTTACAATGTTATTCAAGAAGGATATAGTGGATGTGGTCATATAATCATGAATTTGATCACTTTTTTACTTTTTAAATACTCATTATTGAATCCATGAGATGATACATCCATTAAGAACACATTATCTTATCTTCTTAATTTCTTATAGACTCAAATATGAATATATTATATTGATTTTTTAGTTTTATAAATTACCATCAGAATGAGTATATTACACTAGATTAGTTTAGCCCATATTCTATATGTATAGGTGTATTCCCAAGTATAGGCTCATTCACTCAAGATGATTTGTGTAACGACCTAAACAATCATGAATAACATTCCATTTATATTATTTTATTAAAAGTATCATCGATATAGAAAACACATGAACTTTTATTTATTTCGATGAGATTTATGTGTCAATACTATTGATAATGTAGTCTTTGAATGGCATTCACATCACTAGTACAAATATAATGTTTTAAAAAAATCATTTTGACAAAGATAAACAAGGTGATGGCCTCATTTAGTAGACTCGGGCCATACAAAGATCATTTTTCCGAACATGGGAATTAGGTAGAATCAGTAGGATTTTATCTTGACTAAAACCAATCTATTCTTCCACATATTGTTCTTTAATTGAATTTCATACGGTAAACGTGGATGTTAATAGTGTTTAACACCCGAGCGATGTTATCCGAGTATCCCCATAAGTTTGTCACAATCTCACACCTTACACATAGGTCTTATGTGGGTGTTATAAGGGTTTATGTTACAGGGTATTAGTTAATTTTTTTATAATCCATTTCATAAATAAATTTATTATTCCATCTATTTCATTATGAGAATAGTTTTTCTAAAAATATAATGAATTAGATAAATTGAATTTTCTGTTAAAATGGCACTATTTAGAAATATAAAAACTATTAAAATATATTTTTATTAATAATTTTATTATAATAGTATTATAAGAAAAATCATTTTAATTATAAATGATGATTATATCCCTTGTTTTAACTCTATAATAGTTTAAGTATTCATTTTGACAAGAATTATATTTTGATAAGAAAAACCAAAATTGAATTTTTAATTAAAGAACTTATTTTGACGAATTATTGAATTTATGAAATAATTAATATTTCAATGAAATATTATTTCCAAATTAATTTTATTAGTAATAAATTATTATATAATTTTTATGAAGTCAAATTCAATTTTTATTATGTTTAAAAACATTTTCATCTAAACCTGATAATTTTCACCTAATGACAGTTTTCAATATTAAAACTGAAAACATGAATATTTAGAAAATTATTAGATAAAATAAATATTATTCGGGAATCAGGATATCGAAATTATCCAAAAGTTAATTTTTCATATATTAATGAGACAATAGAATTTTTGGGTAAAAATGAAATACCCAATAAACATATAAGTTGTTTTATGATATCCTAATGACCCAACAATGATGTAATAAAATAAAATAAAAATATTATTCAAACAATATTTTTTTACCTTTAAAATATTGTGATATTATATTTTTTTGATTAATTTTATAATTCCTTTGTAGACCTTCCATGAATTATAATTTATTTTAACATTTTAAAATGATTTCCTTAAGTGTGTGACTCACCACTAAATAAGAACAACTAATATTTTAATATTTTAGGCATTTGGAAATATAAAATATTTTATGCTACTCCATTTTGGATGGAATTATCAAAAAAACCCTTGGGATGGTTTTTGGTTTTGATTAATTTAATTGGTAGTGTCTAAAACCAAAATAATAAATAATTTTATCTCATTTCCTACATACACCCACCCAAACAGCCTTTACTTTTGACTAAAACCACTTATAGAAAGACTAACATTTTCCCTATACTCCCTACAGTCTTTCCAATGTTCCACCATGCTCTAAAAAGCCAATCTAAATCCTTGGGGATCAAACATTAAAGTAATGGATTTCACCCCTCGCACATCCATTCAAACTGCACTTTTAAATTAATTTTCTTATGATCCGTATTTTTATATTGTGTTTTGATGTTACACAACACCCATATAGTAAATTTAATTGATATATGAGGAGAGAATCTATTTACTATCATAAAACCCTCCACCCAATGTCCTTTTAATCACACCTATTATTATGCCAAAATTCAGTAATGGATCTTCTGCACCACTCTTTTATCATGCATTCTTTTCATGTTATGCCTTTTAATTTATTTTATTATTATGTTTAGATATGTTATTAAATATCATAATTACTTCCCATATGATCTTTAAAATGATGATAGACACTTTCACTCTCATTTATTCCCCTTATAAACCCTTATGTGCACATGTTACCTTGCCAAATTTTCATAACAAATTTCTACCTTTCTATTTTATTCCATGTTTCTTTATGTTTTTATACCCATTATTTTCAATTAAAATTTTTGGGGTATGATTTATCACCTCCCACATAAATCGTTCCTTATGTTTTAATTTTGAGATACCTATTTCCCTATCATTAATACATCCCATGTACACCTATTACCAGGCAGAAATGTTTTCAGAGTTATTCCATTTCTCCTCTTTCATCAAGTTCTACATTATTTTATTCCTTATATTTTAAGATTACATGTATTAAGACATGTTTCTATAAGACCTCTTTACTTTCACATAATTTAATTATGATGAGATACCCCTTTCTCTCTCATTATCCATTTTTATGACTTTTTATGTCGTGCGGTTATGCTGCCGAAATTGCACCACGATTTTCCAAACCAAATTCATTCTATAGGAAATACCATACCCATTTCCCTATCAAGGGTATTCATCAAAATTATCCAAATTCCAAAATGGTGTAATATCTTATGAGGTTGAATGATTCCATGTTATATGATTAATGTGTCACAATAACGCATGCAATGAAATGTTTATAAAGAGTGTGCCTAATAGCACTCCATTGCAATGGATAATGTTGAGTATCATGATACTCCATGTGAAATGAGATAATAATTGTGATAATTAATTTGAAATAAGGATTTAATCATGTGAATTCATGTTCAATGATGGTTGACTCATTCTAATCCACATACAATGAGGGTTAACTCATGTTAATGCAGTGCTATGAGGGTTTACTCAAGCTAATCCATGTGAAATGGGGGTTTACTCATGCTAATACATGTGCAATGAGTGTTTACTCGTGATAATCCATGTTCAATGATCCTTTTCAATTCTAACATCATGTTTTCTATCGTTCAAACATTTCCATTTTATTATAATCATGTTATATCATTCCTTTTTGTTCATGTTTCTATTGTACTCTATTGATATTACTATTTCCTAACATGTAATGTATTCTTCTTTTTATTCCTTGTTTACTCCATTACTAGGCCTTATATCTCAATATTTTCTTATGTATGCCCTCATCTTATCCTGGGAATTTCTATGTATGAAGGAATGATGCAGTCATTTAAAATAATTGTCCAATAAAGTTGTTTTAATTTATATATTAAGTTCTTAGGTAATGTTCCTAATTCCCCAATACACTACAAATATTGTTCCTCATAATTGTATTAAGTGAAAGATTATTTAAAAAATAATTATTAAGTTTGTAATAAAGAACATGGTTGTTATAGTTGATCTCAAATGATAGGTTTACTTATATTTGGGATTAGGATTAGAAAACACTAGTGAAATAATTAAGTATATGACTAAATATAGAAAAGCATACATAAATTTTGGTGAGTATAGGGTATGTGGGTTATTAAGAAAATAAATCCTTGTCTAGATATGAACATCTTGAGGTGGCTTTGTAACATATGTATCTTGGCGTAAAACCCAAAAACCACTGCTTTGAGCTAGACTAGAACGAGAACTGGTGCATGACAATGGGCCTTGATGCACTCTTGGTTCAACACTCCAAGGGGATATGATTTGGTGAATTCATAAGCTTAGTATGATCCATTATTAAGGAAATAAAAAAATTCCCCTATGAATATATTCTAGGATGTAGATCATGGATAGCATATATTGAAGCCTATAAATTCATAAGTTAAGGAAAGAAATTTAATTTTTATGTTATCATTTATTCATTGTATTCCCATTTATATTTTAAATAAATATAACCATATCATTCCTTTTATTCTATACAATGGATTTTAATTTAGGGAATATGGATAACAACTGATGCAATGGGAAATGTGAGGAATGTCCAAGTGAGATTACCAATCAAATGGGAGCTCAAGTAGGATATATCATGATTATAACAAAAAATCTTTAAAAAATCTGGTTTACAAATTGGAACATTATTGAATGGCCAAGGAAATCAATGAAGAAGAAGATTACATCTCATGAAATTACATTAGATAAAGGTGATAAGGGAAAGGAGAGAAAATTTCCTTCATGAAATAAGTGTGGAAAGAGGCCCCAAGGGAAACGTCACAAAGGTACAACAAGATTTTTTATATGTGGAAATGAAGGGCTCAAATTATTGAATTTCCATGAAATAATGTATAATGTGATGGATGGAATCCAAGTTCCATCAAAGGAATCTTACACAGTTATATGTCATAAATGTGGAGAATTTGGGCATTACCCAAGAAAATGCTCTATTATATGGGCTGAGGTGCATAATGTACATAAATATTCACCATGATCAAGGGAGCACTGAATGTTTTATGATTATATGGATAACGATGAAAAAATTACATGTAACCACCACATAAATGTAGTTTATTTAATAATGTATATTACTTCATGTCCAATTAGTATATCATTTATGTTTTCTATGAAAATGGAATCAAAATCATAAATGAAATTAAATCATTAGGGAAAACTTTTATAAGTGATGTATCACTTGTTGATGTTTGTGGGAATATTTTTTTGGAAAATATTATAAGTCTCTATTTGATGGAATTTGAGTAAAAATTTAAAACTCATTGCCAACATCTTAATTCAGTTCACATTTGATGAGAAAAACAACCCCACACAAGATCTTGAGTTCACACCTGTGATCTTTGCATCGAAAATCTAGTGGAATTGCATCTTTGGGGAAACGTGTGTAGTATATAATGATCACAAAATCCTCAAGTATATTTTCACATATAAAGAGATTAATATGCACCAATAAACATGGTTAGATTTTATTAGGGACTATGATTTCAAAATCCATTACAACCCTAGGAAATCGAAAAAGAGGATGATGCTCTATATAGAAAGGACCCATCCATTCTATCATTGATGAGAATTTAAAAGGATCCAGTCTTCTTAAAATTGATGAAGATGGACATGTAAATCATAAATTAGGGAACATCATCACTCCATTTAAAAATTATTTCTCATCCTTCTCTTTTAGAATGGTTAATAGATTCCAAAAGTCTAATGTGGGAATTTATAATAGAGTGGAAAATATCCTAAAAGGGTAATCCTTATAGTTTAACGTTAATGAAGAATAAATTTGAGATTTGGGTAAACACTATGTGTTCCATGAAATCCGGAGTTAAATAAATTACTTTTGGATGCTTCAGATAGTCCAAATTTCTCCATTCACCCAGGAAACACAAAGATGTATCGAGTTATCATAGGAAATTATTGGTGGGATAACATGAAGAAGTCGATCACTGATTATACGTCAAATTTCTTGGGGTATCAGCAAGTGAAGGATGAGAGGCTGAAGTATAAGGGGATGATACAACCATTACCCATAATATCATAGAAATGAGATAACATCACTGTGGAATTTGTCACCGGACATCCAAAGATATCTAGAGGAAACAATTCTATCATGGTTGTTGTTGATCACCTTTCAAAGATTGCACACTTTATTGAAATTTTAGGGGATTTGTCATTAGATCAACTGGAAATGATATACATTAGATAAGTGGAAATATATCATGGAGTAACACTATTGATTATACTTAGTCGAGATCCATGATTAAACTATTTTTTCTAGAAGAGTATTCATCATGTGCTGAATAATGAGTTGAACGTTAGTATTGCTTATCAACATCCAACTGATGTCCAATCTGAGTGGACTATCCAAACAGTTGAGGACATGTTGAGATAATGCTCAACGGATAACAAAGGAGGAAGGGATCAATATATTTTTCTAGATGAGTTCTCTCAAAATAGAAGTTTATACTAAAGTATCCAAATAGATACTTATGAACCCCTTTATGGGGAGAGGTTCATAACACTATTTTATTGGGATAAATTTGGGGAGTGAACACTCCTAGGTCCACAAATAGTTGAAGAAATACTGTAGAAGGTTAAGACCACTCAAAATAACATTAATTCTACATAGAGTCAGTAAAAGAGCTAGGATGATAATCATCATTGAGGCTTAGAGTTTCATTTTGGAGACATGATATTCCTTCTCATATCACCAGGGAAAAGAGTTAAGAGATTTGGAAAGAAGGTAATGTTTAATCCAAGGTACATCATCCCTTTTCAGATCTTTTATTGCATCATAGTGGTGTACTATCAACTAGCACTCCCATTGAACCTATCCAATGTACATTATGTACTATATGAATCACTTTTGAGGAAGTATATACCTAATCCATCCCATGTACTCGATCCAAATATGTTATCATAGGAGAATGAGCTCTCCTATAATGAAATGTCGGTGGAGATCTTAGATCGTAGGTAAAAATTTCGATGAATTATGATAATGTCCCTCATCAAATTATTGTGGAGAAACCACAAGTTTGATGAATAAATGTGGGAACCGGAGGAAGTGATAGGGTAAATTTTCCCTCATATATTTTTGAGTGGAAAAAAAATTCAACAGAGAAATTTCTTAGAGGAGAAGTTTGTAACGGCCCAAAAATTCATAAATAAAATTCTCATTATTATATTTAATTTAATGTCTTATGGGTATAGAAAACGCATGAATTTTTTTTGGAATTAAATGAACATTATGTATCGTTATCGTTGATAATATTTTATTTGAAGAGTGATCACATGACTAGTACAAATAAAAAGTTTTTAAAAAAACCGTTCGACATGAAAAAATTAGGTGATGGCCTCATATAGTAGAAAAAGGAGGTAGTATCATTGGGATTTTCTCTTGACCAAGCCCAAGTCAAGATTCAACACATTGAGCTTTAATGGAATTTCCTATGAGAGTAGTGGAAGTTGACAGAGATTACCACCCTAGTGATGTTATCTAAGCCACCCAAGAGTCTGTCACAATCTCACACCTTACGCTTAAGTCTTATGCGGGTGTTATAAGTGGTTATGTAACAAGGAATTAGTCACTTTTTTTATAATCCCTTTTATATCTAAAATTATTATTCAATCAATTCCTTTATGAGAATAACTTTTCATTAAAATATATTGAATTAGATAAATTGAATTTTTGGGTAAAATTGTGCATTTATGATATATATGAATTATTTAACTATGTTTTATTAATAATTTTATTATAATAGTGTTATAAGAACACTCCTTCTAATTATAAATAATAATTATATTTATTGTATTTAATCTAGAAAAGAATAATTATTCAGTTTGATCGGGATTGTATTTGTATACGATAAAACATATATTTTATTTTAAATTAATGTATTTATTTTTATTTATTAATTAATTTTTTAAATAATTAATTTTTTAATAAATTATTTTTACCAAATTACATTATTTTATAATAAATAAGTATAGAATTTTTATGAAGTCAAATGTAATTTTTATTAATGTTAAGAACTATTTTTTTCAAAACACATCAATTTTCATTAAATATCTGTGTTTATTATAAAAGTAAAAATTCACATATCTATACAATAGTTTATATAAAATAAATCTTATTTTTGGAATCAAGACTTCATGATTATCAAACAATTATATTTTCCAAATTTTCTAAGACAGCCGAATTTTTGGGAAATAATTAAACACGAAGAAATTTATAATGTGTGTTATGAAATCATAATAAACCTATAGTGAGGTAATAAAATAATATAAATGAGATAATCAGACAATATATATTTTATATTTAAATTTTATGATTTTATATTTTTTATTAATTTTATAATTCCATAGTGGACCATCCAAGACTTATAAAATATTTTATCATTTTAAAATGATTTGCTTAAGATTCTGACTCACATCCACATAATCAAGCCAAATATTTTAATATTTTCTAACATTGGTCATATAAAATATTTTATTCCTCTATAATTTGGAAGAAACTATGGGCAAAAACCTTGGGATGGTTTGTGGTTTGATGTGTTTAATGTGTAGTATCCAAAACCAAAATAATGAAGAATTTTATCTCATTTCTTATGTATACCCAACCAACCTCCCACTCCTCTTCAATAAAACAATGTAGAGCTCTACCATCCCATCATCAATACACACTAGAGTCCACCCAATGTTCCTCCAATCCCCCCCCCCTTGAAGCCTTTCCCAATCCTTTGGGATCACACTTCTAAATAAGGGATTTCACGCTTCTCATTTACATTCAAGCTACTATTTTACATTATGCTTCTTAAGTTCTACATTGATATGTTAGGTTATGAATTTCCACAACCCTAATACTATAAATTTTATTAATATATGATGATATCTTCCTTTCACTCTCATAAAAACACCTATGACCCTTTAAGTACAACAGTTACTATGAAAAAATTCTGTAAAGGATCTTCCATCCTCCTCTTTAATCATGAAATCCTATCATGTTATGACTTTTAATTAATTTTATTCCTATGTAGGGAAATTTTAGTAAATATCTTAATTCCATAAAATATGATTAATAAATTATTATACCATCTTTAACTATCATTTATTCCACTTATAAACCCTAATGTTCACCCCATACCATGATGAATTTTCGTAAGGGATTTCTTCCATTCTCATTTTTTGTCAATGATTTTTATGTTGTTATACCATTTTATTTTCATTTAAAAATAATGGGGTACGATTGATCATATCATCCATACATTCCTCCTTATTCATGAATGTTTATAGACCTCTTTACCTCTCATTAATTTGTCCCATGTACACCTGTTACCCTGAGAAAATTTCGTAAGAGTTATTCCACTTCTCCTCTTCCTTGATGTTTCTTCATTAGATTATGCCTTCTATTTATAAATTCCATGTGTTTGAAGATGTATCTATACGACCCCCTTACTTTCCATTTTATGTAAATATTATGAGATAACCATTTCTCTCTCATCAACCATTTTTATAAAAAAATTTGTCACGCTGTTATGCTCTTGAAATTGAACAACGATTGTCCAAGCCAAAATCAATGTGCAGTGAATACCATACAGATTTCTCTATCAAGGGTATTAAACATAATACACATACACAAATTTAATTCCACTTACATGTTTTTATTCTACATTCCCTAATCGTGGAATAACTTTTGATATTTAATGATTCCACATTATAAGATCCATGTGGTACACTTATGAATGAAACACAATGTTTATAAAGGGTGCACCCAGATATAAATCCAATGCATTGGATAATGTTTTTTTATCATGATATTATTTGTGAAATGATGTTTTTCTCATGATAATAAATGTTCAATGAGGGTTTACTTATTATAATTACACTTAAATGATGTTATACTCATGTTAATCTATGTGCAATGAGGGTTACTCATTCTAATTCATTTACAATAAGGGTTTACAAATGCTAATAAATGTGTAATGATGGATTAATAATGATAATACATGTGAAAAGTGTGTTAACTCATAATAATCCACGTTCAATGATCCTTGTCTTGTTCTAATTTCATGTTGTATATCATTTCCACATTTCCTTGCATGTATAATCATGCTATATCAGGACATTATGTTATTATTTCTCTTGTTCTTCATTAACATGCCTATTTCCTAACATATTTTGTATTATTAATCCTATGAATTGTTTACTCATTTACTAGATATTATAGCTCACCCATTTCAATGTATGTCTATAGGTTATCCCATGCAATGATGTGTATGAAGGAATTTTGTGGTCATGAAAAAAATGTTTTCAATATAGAGGTTGTATTTTATGTTGTAAGTTGTCATGTAATGCTACTAATTTCCAAAGACAGTAGAGTTATCAATCCTCAGAGCTGTATTAATTTCAATCATATGTAATAAAAAATGTTTTAGAGTTTAATAAGTAGCATGGTTGTTATAATTTGGGGATGTAATATTTTCCATATATTCTATTTCACCAAAGTAGGCTTATTAATGACATAACAATGGTTATATTAAACCTAGTTATATGATCCTATTTTCCATAGGGATGAGAATATTTCCCCTTTTAAATATACTTTCTAGGGTTCAACTATTATTTCATAATGATAACCTATAGGGTCATGTTGGTATGAATGGTCTTTGGAAATTATCCAAAGAAACACCAACATTAGTCAATGTAGGTATGATGGATTGAGGTATTGAGCCTATAGAATTAAACTCATTTCAATATTGGATAAAATATCAGGATATTCCAAGAGAAACTATAGAATCATGCCAATGTAAGTACTTTCAATATATATTTAAGATGCTATTGTGTTTTATGTATTTCATATAAACATGACATTCACATTTTAAATCTTAATTCAGTTAATATGGGACAACATTGGTGGTTCCCTGTTGAGTTATATACTCACACCTTTCTTGGGAAAAGACTACACATAGTCTACCTAGTAGATCTCACATGGTAATTACAGGCTTCAGTTGTTCTAATGAAAAGGATTCTGGTTTTTTATTGCCGAGAAGAATCAATTGGGTAATTTCGAGATATTGGGATGAGTAATGGCAAGAAGATTTAGTATAGGAGACTATTTTATTTCTATTTATGTATATTATATTTGAGTTTATAAGTGGATTATTTGATTAAGTGATAAATGGAAATTTATTTAATTATATATTTCTTTTTTATGTCTAACTATTTTTATATACTTTGACTATTATATTATATGGTTGATTTTTTGGATACATTTTATGTTATATTTCACTATGAAACAAGGGTTATTGATTCCCCATAGATCCTCTGTAATCCTATGTTTATAGTTGGAAGCCTTTAATATTCTGGGAGGCACTATTGATGTCCCATAGTGGTCTAATCTAATTAATACTTAGGGTACACTAGGAGAGAATGTTTCCAGAGTTCACTATAAATCAGGATAAAATGAAATTCAATCTCAAATGACCAAACATCTTACAGGTTAGATGATTGTGAGATAATAGACATGATACACTGAGTATAATCATAGGAATATGACATAGAAATGTTGAATGTAATTTAACCATTGAATAAAAAGATATTTCCTATAAATATACCCATAGAAAGCATCATAATACAAAATTGTCTTAGTATGTATACTCTTTATATTGTGAATAAATCCAGGAAGGGCTACTCTTTATTATATGAACAACTGAATGAATTTTAATGAATTATGCTGTGATTAAATTGTATCATATACACAATATATATCGTGAAAAAAATAAAATCATATCCACATTCCAATATATAATCACATTTAAATCCATACCCAGTACTTTTGATAGAGAGATATGACCCAACCCATATATACATTATAACGTAACAACCCACACTCTATTTATAGTAGAACAATCCATCTGTTGTTTTTAATTGAACTAACTATCCTAAGATTATTACAAGTCCACTCATCTCACATATTTACATATGTGTTAAACTTATAATAATTCATCATATCCAAAATAACCCGTGGAAATAAAATGGGTTTCATTACATTTCTAATTTTTCTACCATATAGAACCCGTGGTATGAAAAATGCATATCAATAAATCTATTAATGTTAAAAAATTTAAATATTATAATGAATTGACTAAAAAAATAATGTTCACCAATAGAAATTAACAATAATAGAAAATATATGGTTAATATTAAAAAAAATCATCATCGATGACAAATATTTTGAATATTGAGAGGAAATTTGGAATAAAACATCTAAAATTGTATCATAAAATAGGTTTGTAATTTTATTCTATAAACATGAATATATATATAATTTTCATAATACCACTAATAAATTCATTGAGGTAATATAATTATTAAAAAATATTTATAGAAGATATTTCATATTTTATGGTATTTGGGTTGGATGATAAATGATTGTTGAAGGAAAAGGACTCTTTTTATATCAATATACCATTATTGAAAATAGATCATTATAAATAATAATAGAACCAACCATTTTAAAATTCAAAAATATATATTTGTGGATCTGAAAAAGGTAAAACATTTTCAGATCAATAATAGAGAACATTTTCAAAAATAAAAACCACATATATGGGGGAAATAGAGTCATTAGAAATTTTGTTAATTAACTATAATAATGTTACAATTTGGAGAAGAAATATTTATGAAGTAAATATGATTTATAATAATATAAAAAATTCCATGAATATTATGGGAAAATATATTATAAAACAATTTATATGTTAGAACAAAATAGACATTGATGGTAAAAGTTCAAATAGAATTATTTATAAATAATGAGTTGGAAATGAGTTAACAAAAAATTCCATGATAATTTTAATATAAAAATCAGATTAACATAACAAGGTTACACTAAAATAAAAAATAAAAAATAATGAAATGTAATATACATATTAAACATTAATAGAATAGGTTAGTGAATACTGTGTATAAAATAATTGATGGCATTCAGTGACAATAAGGTATAATTGAGTTGGAAATAGTGAAAAATAACCCTTATAATCATGATATATCTTGAAACAAAATCAATTTAAATAAATAAAATGAAATGGATATATGAAACCTCTAAATTATGTTAATATTTTAAAATAATTCCCTTTCGATTTCTACACACCATATTAAATATATCATGATACACAATATTAAATAACTTTCATGAAATTAAATTTTTAAAAAAGAACCACTTATCATAAATACCACTTGGATGAATATTCTCTAATATTCTGTATAATGACCATAAATACCGTAATCCTAAATTTTATAAACATATAAAAATATATTACATTATATTCATGACATTGATAACAACCAATTTCAAATGTCTTACTCATTTGTAGTTTATTTTCATCATTAGATATTAAGAATTTACAATTGCTGGTTTCATTAATGTTTTATATTGATAGGGTTTATTATCACTTATTAGTTCAATATCGTTCATCCATAAAATATTAAATATATAATAATAATTTTTTCAGTTATTCAGTATGTTTCATTTTCATTATGTTAAATAAAGGCATACTATTATATAAAAATAAAAATATCAATAATCTTATACTAGTTTGTTTAATGATTAAAATTGGATATAGAGAATGTTAGTTAAACAATAATAACAACATTTCAGAATAAAATAATATTTATAAATTGAAATTATTATTATATAGAATTCATAAATTATTCATGATATAAACACTATAATAGAATTCACATATATTATAATAATTACCCAGACATGGGTGTATAATAATGATTTAATATGTAAGGAATTTTTTATGTAATGATTATATAAATTTTACAAAAGCATAGAAAATTAATTAATATAATTTACCATGAATTAATTCATTCTCACAACCATATTTTTGGGGAGGCGATGACAAATTTAATTCTATATTCATCAAGGTGGTAGTCCACATATACACAGCATTAATGATTATATTTCACAATGAAAGAGACTGATTAAAGATATATGATATATTTTAATTTATGAATTATAAATTTGAAACACTAGAAATATTTATTCATCAAATCCATCATTGTTTTCATCCATTATCAGGGAGAAAAATTGATCTTGATCGCTTTTTTGATATGGCAGTTCATATATATACATGATCAGTGATTTTTTTGTTTCTATTAGTGGATTGAAATGACTGAATAAAGGATTCAACATTAACATGAATAAATTTAAATATAATAAAAATAATAACAATTTAATTTCAGTATTGTGTCTATGCTGTTTTTGTAAGAGGAATATTATGAAGAAAAGACTAATGTGTTCGAAATACTAATATAGTGGACATGATATTTCTCTGGAAAATGTCCTTAAAATTTGAAGATGTTGGATATTTAATTGGAAACAACATAATTGTAACAAGATAGATGAATATTGGTGAAAAATTGGAAGAGATATTAAATGAAATTATCAGTGATAATTGAATAATGCAGTGGTAGAAATGACAAAATTTTATAACTGATGAGAAGTTTAATTTTGGATGTAACCATTAAAATTCAATAATGGTATGTCACTATTCATAGGGTAAAGTCTTTTAAAGTGTAAAATAATTTACTAGAGGATGATTTTACATTTCAAAACTCTTAATAAAACACCCAAATTATTTATGAAATTCATTCTTTAAATAATTTTTTTTTTCAGTTGCTTGCTTAGCATTCAGTAGAATGGTTAAACAAACTGAGAGACTCTTATATTATAACATTACTATTATATCCTGGCTATTAGGATAGCAATTATAATTATAACTATCTTATGAAAATTCATTGTGAATTCATTGGTAATCAATTATTTATGAAAAATATAAATCAATTAGATATCTATAATTTTCATTGAATTAACTTTGTTAATGGAATTAATGTGTTATATATTTGTAATACAATTAATAAATTATTTTTTATATTCATCAAATAAATATTTTATTCATAAGGTATAAATATTACACAATTTAATGTTTGGAAACCTATTTATTTAAAGCTAAATTTTCATCCTTTGAATGGAGGACCAGTTTTAAATATTTATTTTTGATACATTAAAAATTTTTATATGAAAACATAATCCATTTATTTTGAATTAGGATATAAAAATTTTCTTTGGATGAATTTATGCTATTTTTAAGATAACTTTCCTGTTTTGATGAATTAGAAAAATACAATAAATTTTAATTGAAAACAAATTTTTTCATCGAAATAATTTATATGATAAAATTATATTATTTAATGGTTAAAAACTATAAATTTAATATATTTTAACCATTTAATATAATTTTTGTCATTGGAATTAATTTTACATTAAATTAAGATGTAAAAACATTTCAATCTTTTGGAATATTTTATCTTTTTGAACCCTTTGTTTCATTTTGAGAACAATATTAATTTTAAATTGATTAATGAAACTTATGATTTTTTAGTTTTGAATAGTAGATTACATATTTTTAATCAGTTGGTCCATATTATGTTAATGGGATTCATTTATTTTTGGGCATTATTAATAGTAACTTTGGTAAATATTTTTACTACCATGGTTAAAGGTAAATCAGTAAATTAAAGAAACAAATAATATCATAAAATTATCTTTAATCCTATAAAAATCCTATTGGATTGATAAAATAAAGCCTTATCATTTATTTTTCTAAATGGAATAACTTAATGGACAGTTACCTTTGAATATGACATGAGTATATTCAAAACTATTGAATGTGAAAAAAATGTTACAATCTCATTATATATACGTATATTAATTTTAATATATGTATAAATATGAACTGATTTCTTATTTATATAGTATCTATAATGCTAAAATAATTACCTATATCTTTTAAATTTATTTATAATTTATGATGTTTTAATAATTACCATTAATGATTTCATGATAGTGATGTGGAAATTATTTTATTTTTAGAAACAAAAAAATATGGTTCTAAATAAATTAAAATAAATATCATATGAATTAATTAATGTACTCCAAAAATTTTATTGGTGAATTTGACAGGTTAGGTGTATATTAAATATTTTGGTTTAAATTTATATTTTGTTTGTATTATATTTAATTTCAAATAAATGAATAGTGTCCAGATTAACATTACTAATAATTATAAAAACTATAATTTTATTAAATTATTAGAATATCATAAAAAAATTAAAAAATAATAAGATATAATTATAAGGTCTATAATTCAATAAAATATCTATTTATGGTCAATTATCACAATATAAGTAAATATTTATAAAGATTAAATAAATAGAATATTATTACCACAAATATAATTAATTGTAAGAACTAAGTTTCAATTAAAAAGATATGGTTTAAATTGACAAAACAACTTGTGGATAATTTATTTTTTGATGATATTGAAACCCTATTTTATATAATCCTTGAAATTAGAAAATTTTGGTGGTTTTTTGTTATGGTTTTATTTTATTATAAATTATTATTTATGGAGATTCTAATAGTCCCATCCCCTCAATTATAAATGGGCACCTCCTCCCTCTACTCTTACTTTGATTTTTAGATTTAAAGAGCTACCATCCCCTGACCCTTTTTTCTCAACATCCATATTTTCATTTTATAGGTAATGGTCATCTTCAAATAATAACTCTATGGATCTATGAAGTGATTTAAGGGAAGCACATCGAGGAGGAGGTAATAACATCTACTAATTCCTTCATACTTCATTATTGTAATACTTCATATTCATTAGATATTTTAACATCAGTATTTATCTTATGGGGATATGTTATTATAAATATGAAACAATGGTATTTCAATTTCTATCCATCTTATGCAAAATGAAATCATCGTGTGTGCGTACGTACGACTTACCATCTCCACATTGTGGTGTAATCTGTTTTTCACCACCACCTCAGTTGGATGGGTATAATGATGGAAATTATAACATTATATGATTATTATAAAATTTTACCAATCCTGAAATTTTATTCAAAATCCACTTCAATACCAGTCAACAAATTTTGGAATTATATCGTCACTTGTGCGTAGTACGACCTACCGTCTCCACAATGCGATGTGATTCATTATATATGATATTCATTAATCCATGATTATATACATAAATTAAATCAATAAATATGATATATATTATAATAATATCATTATCTAAATGATTTAAATATATCCTATGAAGTGCAACATGAACTTAACTTACTAATATTTCATAAGAACATGAAGAATTTAATGTCTGAAAAACAAGGGACAATGAAATGTTACTAACCAATGGTTGATAATATTATGAAATATTATATCATAAAAATGGTTAAAATTATATAATAAATCAATAACATTATTTGAATCATTATACGGGAGGTTTTGATACATACTATGGATATCTAACATATGTTATTGGATAATTTTACAATGTCATTTTTATCTGAGATTGTTTATTTTTAAGTATTTACAAGGGTATATCTATCATCCAAAACCATGTATCTAAATTATGTATTAATATTTATATTATTATCAAAAAATTTAAATAATATTTTATCTTTTGATAAATTTTCATTTAATTTTATGAAAATAATCTATTGTCGTTATTCGAAATTGAGGTGCTTTTTGACATTTCCTACAAAAGTACCAGGTGAATGATTTTTTTTGGCATGAATGGAATTTTTCAGTTTGAGGACACCTTATTTCCATGAATCATGCTCTTCACAATGTCAATATTATTTTCAAATAAATTATTTTCTTTTAAAATTACATATAATTTTAAGAAAAGAAAACGTTATTTAAAAACAACGGTTATATTACTCAAGAATACAGATCAAGTGTTTTATCATAAAATATTCTATCTATGATGGGATAATGTTATGTTCCAATCACTATTATTAGTTTTATTTGATTGTGTTTATGATTGTACTATTTTGGTGAAATCATATATTTTTAATTGGATTATGTTGTAATGATTCTTATGAAACACATTTTATTTCATGGGTTTTCTATGATAAATTATTATTGTTTTTGTGGAACATGTATTAATAGGTTAATTATCAGATGAGTGGCACCTATATCTCCCACTAATTCATTGGGAAAATATTTATATCTTA
The DNA here is from genome assembly GCA_963277665.1 of Viscum album. NCBI lineage: Eukaryota > Viridiplantae > Streptophyta > Magnoliopsida > Santalales > Viscaceae > Viscum > Viscum album. The sequence continues at coordinate 16,383,673 of OY728159.1, read as the reverse complement.
TGAGATAGACATGCGTAGAATGACAAATAAATATGGTTCTGTAATATATTGTTGGAAAAAGTACTGAGGTCATCTTAGTAATGGAATGTTTCCACTATGATGGTCTTGGTGATGATTCATGACTAATATGAGATGATTTTATATACTTATGTGTGTATTCCACAATATTTCCGGTCATATGTTATGAATATTTGAATTAAATTTCACTTTTATGATTTATACCATGACATGATATTCTGATATTTTATTTGTAGGATAATATTTTCAAATGTTATGTTTTATAATATGAAAGATATTTCCCTTTTTTTACCCTTACTAGTAATTTGATCTCACCCATTTATATTTTTCTTTTCCCCAAGTCATGAAAACGGTTATTAGGTAAGATATGTCAAAAAAGACAATTTTTTAAGAAATAAGCAGTAAACAATGTAGATGTTCTATAAACCAGTTGTTTATGTTTCCCAGTTTCTAAATAAAATAATCATATACAATCCTTGCATGGTTTTTTTTATGTTGTGTAATTAATATTCCTAAATGTTGAAGTAATTTATACATGTAATGTATGGGTTATAATATTTGGTATTAAAGAAAAGTTATATTTATCCTATAAATATTATAATGACATAACCTTAGTAAAAACCCTAAGGATATGTCTAAGTATAGGTTAAAATACTATCCTAGTTTTTTAAATATGTTCATGAATAACCTAGGATAAAACCTAAAGTGTCAAAAATTGAAATTTTATTCTTGAATTATGTGGATTTACGATAATTATTAGTGTTTCTCACTCTATGGTTCTTGGCCTTAGTTAATTGATAGATACTAAAATAACACCATTAATTATAAATGTTATAGGATATAAAATTATTGTCCCCATGAGCAACAAAATCATAAGGGATATGGAATGAAAAATCATGTACCCATGCTCACACAACTTTTTCTAGTTATGAATTATACTGAACTTCTATATGAGATATGAAGAGAGAAATTATCTATTTAATCCTTCATGAGGCATCATGCACCTTCATTCAATAGGTTTTATAATCCATTATAAGCTAAACAATGGAGGAGTACCATGAAAAAGATATTTTCATGATATCATGTTAGGGGATAAAAGTTCATTAAAATTATTGCACATAATCCCAAAAAACATAACAAATGACACCATGATTTTTGGCATACAAAAAATCATAGAAAATCATTTCATATTATTCAAGGATCATTATCGAGAATATCGTAGAGGACAAAGTCCATTACTGAACATGGTTTACTTGTTGTTCAATCCCTATATTACTAAACCAGATTTACTTTCTGTTCCAATCATGTCTTTATAATGTGATATAAATATTTACCCAATGAATTGTAAGGAGATATATTTCCCACCCATATAATAATGAAATCATTCTTACATGTTCTACAAAATAATAAATCATTCACCATTTCATAACTCAAGGAATAAAATGGGTTTCCTAAAAATCATTCCACCATAACAAAATCCATGTAAACAAATCGGATTTAATAAACAAAATTTCATCATAAAAACAATAAAATCATAGTAATAATAGGGATATAAAAATAACCATATTTAAATAATGTTATCATACATGGAATTTTTTTTGATATAACACATGAAATTAATTCTTCAGGTTAATGTACTTTCTTCTTCAAAAATGATTTCTTTTATAAATACACAATGTAATTTTAAAAGAAAATAATTTATTTGAAAATTACAATGAAATTATGTAATTTAAAACTTATGGAAATAAGGTAAAAAATCCGTCCATGTCTTATAAGTCAAAAAAATTCTCCTCAATCTTTTGTCAAAAAATTCTACAAGTACCACATATCGAATAACGAAAAAAGATTCATTTCATAACATTTAATAAAAAATAACCAAATGGCAAAATTAACATCAAAAAATTTTAGATGAATAGAAATAATATTTCATTATTTTTAAACATCAAAATTCTTTAAAAATATACAATAGTAAATACTTAAGAATATACAATCTTAGATAATAATAAGACTGTGAGGTTATCCCTAACCTTATGTCTCAAATCATTAGTATGTATTTGAACCTCATGCAAAATGAATTAAATAATATTTTGGATATTTTAAGAATTATAGTTATTTTTATGATATCATATATGATAATGTTATCATCCATTTTTTATAAACATTTAATTTTCACTCATTATTCGGATATTAAAAACTTTATGTTCTTATGCAGGTTCTTTTAGATAAGTTCATGTTCCACTTATTAGGTAATACTAAGATTAATTACAAAATGATATTAATATAATATATACCATATTTATTCATTACATTCCTATATATAATTGTGGTTTACTGAATATTATTTTGAAAGAATTACATCGTATCATGGTGACGGTAGGCCATACATACGCATGAGAATGGATATCATTACCATAATTGTTGAATGGTATTAAAGTGGATGATTAATAGTATTTCATAGTCAATATCATTTTGTGATAATTATATATAATTATTATTTCCATAATTATACCCATCCATGTATGGTTTTGGTGAAAAAATTGATTACACAATGGCATGGAGATGGTAAGTAGTACGTATGAACATGTGGTGATTTTGTTTTTCCTAGGATCTATTGATGGTGGAATATGGTTGTTTCAAAATTATAATAAAATATAATAATATTAGTGACAATTATGTTATTAATTTATTATTAAACAACTATTTAATAGGATATAGAAGAAGAATGATGTTTCAAAGAATCAGTAGAAGGGATTCCCACTTTTTCGATGTGCTTCCTCTAAATCTCTTCTTGGAGTACTAGAGTTTATCCTTGGATATGGAATGAACCTATTGAATTTAAATATGGAGGTTTATATGGAAAAATAGAAGGAATTAATGAGATTGGAGGATCAAATTTAATTGAATTTATGGAGGATGTTCCCTTTTATAATTGTGGTGAGGAGCACTTTTGGAAACTCCATAAATAATAATTTATAATAAAATAAATAAACACGCAAAAACCTCCAAAATTTCTCAATTTCTATGATGAGATGGGATAGTGTTGTAATTTAATCGAAAAATAAATTTGGGATAAGTATTTCTGTAAATTTACTCTCTATAATATAAATTAACAATTACTTATTCAATTTAATTTTTAACTAGGGTAACAACGAATTCAGTATTAAAATGGTGTGATATTTAGTTATTTTATATAAAATAGAGTATAAATAAATACATTATATCATTTTATACCATTTAATATTTAATATATTTTTAAAAAAAATATTAATTTTCAAATAATTTAATAACATATTATTTTGATAAACAATCGATAATATAAAATTTGAAACTATTCAATTCATTGATTTTTAAAATTATTAATATAACAAGATATCTTCAATCCAAAAATTATACTATATTCCTGTGATGATAAATGTCATATATGAAATTTATTTTTCCTATTAATTTCAACAAATTATACTTACTTTAATATTTTTAATAACATTTATTTGATATTTCTTTTAATAAAATAATTACTACAACTATTTTGTGACAATATTTAATATGAATAATTGATAAAAAAAATTTAAAATAAAATAATACGATGAATCTAAATACACTATATTTTATATTAATATTTGAAGTCGAATTTATCTTATGGAAAATATAATATATAAGATGTTTACTTATTAATTTATGAAGGGGACAATAGTAACATCACTTTAAATAAAATAATGTCACCGTTATAATCCATTAATTAATGCTTCGAATTGACCATAACATGATACTTGGATGATTATGGTTGATATATATTGGACCAATAATATATGTTTACGTGTTTGGAATTTTTATGGGAATTATTATTTTAATACAAAATATATTATTGATTTTTCATCAATTATATAATTAATGTACCATTACTCTAGAAGGCATTAAGGAAAATATTTATTTCCTAAAAAGTAAATATAAATTACCATAAAAATGGAATACAATTTATATTTTAAATTAATATATATAATAGAAATTATATATAATATTATATTATATTAAATTTAATTATTTATAAAGTTTGAGTGATACATATTTTTCATTTCATTAAATAAAATATGTTAAATGTTCTAATATCATCCAAGTAAATACAAATGGATTCTATTTTGACAAAAATATGATTAAGGTCTAATAAAACTCATCCAATGATATTGAAGAATGTTTTATTGTAATTATATAATAGTATTACTACCCTTAATTAACCGGTTCACCCTTTTACCGTGATAATGAAATTTACCAATGTTACTATTCATAATGAAAATAAAATTAAATAAATAAATTTATATAATTTGTACCTAATTATTTTAAATATAAATTCCATTTTTCAAAATTAAAAACATAAAAGTTATAGTTATAAATTTAAAATTAATCCCACTGTTGGAAAGAGAGAATGAGTTTTTAAAGCTAAAACATTACAAAAGATTGAAAAAAATTTACATCTGAATTCAACGTAAAATTAATTCTAATGGAATATATCATATTTAAATATAAAATAATACTATATTTATACTTTTAAAACATTCAATATTATAATTTAACCATATATATTATTTTTTTGAAAAACATTGTTTTGATTAAACATAAATGTATTTTACCAAATTATCAAAACTTTAATGTTATCAGACAAATAACATAAATTTATCCATTATAAAATTTTCAATTATTCTTAAAAATAACATGTTTATGTTTACATATAAATAATATTAATGTGTATAAATCTTAATTTTAAATAGGATCTTCATTCAAAGGTATAAAAGTTTCCTTTTTGAAAAATAAGATTTTATAAATCATCTAGGGTTTATTCCACCACTATAAAAAAAGAGTTTATTTGATGAATATAAAGAATATTTTATTCTATAAATAAAAATTATATATCATTAATTTTACTTCCAATAGTCATTAACTAAAAATAAAAATTACTCATTTTTTTATATTTTCCATTAATAATTGCAAGACAATGAATTGGCAATGCATTATCTTACGTAATTAATACATATTCTTGATCACCTAACATCTAGGATGTATTAGTAATTTTATAAAAATGATGTCTCTAAGTTCTTTAATATTCATAATTACATGAAATGATGGCTACTGGATAATTCAAATTATATAACAAAAATATTTCATAAAAATAGTTGAGTTTTAGATTCTACCCCATTTAACTGAATTCTATCTTGAAATTCATCACATAGAAACAAATATATGTGGATAACTCTCCCTCATCATATCTTGAAGTTCCCACATAGCTTCATCAAATATGTGGTTCCACCATAAATAATTAACCAAGATAGTGGTCTTTTTTTGTAGAATATGTACGTTATGATCAAGATTCTCTATCAGTTATTCTTCATAAGATAGATCTTACACCAATGACACAAATTTTGAGTTTATTACATGTGAATTACCATTTCTGTAATTTTTCAAGGGAGATACATTCAACTAATAATGAAATTGAGAGATATTCGTTGGAAGTGACAATCAGTTAAGCTACCTTCTCAATGCGATACATAATTTCAGAAGGAGCGATATACATAGGGTACAACATTATATTCTTTCAAAATCTCATTACTCTAATCAAGGGACATATTCGTAGAAACACATTTTCACCCACTTAATACTCTTGGTATTTTCATTTATTTTCAACGTAACATGTTGGTCGACACTGGGATACACTTATGTGTCGTTGATTAGATCTAATGTTTTCATTCAATTCATCAAAAAGATCAAGTCCGAAAAGATTTAATTCCCCATCATCATTCTAGTAATTTGGTTTTTTTCACTTCTTTAATTATATTTTATCTTAAGGATCCATCTGAATAATTTATTGAGAGCTATTATTGTATGAAATTTCGACAAAAGGTAAGTGTTTATCCCAACCACCTTGGAAATCCATAGAGATAACATTCAACATGTCTTCCAGAGTTTTGAATTGTCCTTTCATACTGACCACATTTTTGAGGGTGATTAGAAGTTTTGTAACCTAAATATGTATCCAGAGTATGCTGATGTCTTTTCTAAAACAAAAATGTAATCCTTAGATCCCGAACAGATATAATGTAATGTGTTACTTCATAAAATCACACCACATCTGTTACTTATACCATGGAAATCATATTAAGAGTGAAATCCCCTTTAATAACAATGATGTGTGCATACATCATAAGGTGATCAACTATAACTCATAGAGAATTATTGCCTTTTGATGTGTTGGGATGTTCGATGGCAATGTCCACCGTGTTGTTTTCCTATTTACATTCTGGTATGGTTAATGGTTGTAATATCTGCTTAGCCATATGTCTCTCAACTGTAAATTTCTAACAAACCAAACATTGATTGACCTATTATACAAAAACACATTACATGCCATCCATATATTAATTCTAGTTCATGTCCTTATATATCTATGTGCATCCAGGGTGAATAGATATGTGAGAACTATGATACTCATCCAATATCTCCTTCTATAATTATGGTTTGGGAGGAATACAATCCCAATTCTTGAACCATATTATTCAATCACGATGAATGTTGAATTCTGGAGCATTTCAATCATTCTTTTTTAGGTATACATCATTGTTCTGCAAAACCTTAATCTTTACTGGTATATATGGTTAAACATTCATTTGAGAAAGATATGATTTCTCCCCTTCCTTCAAAATTTCAATATCGATCCTTTATAATTCCATTAATATTGGATCATTTTTTTATCCACATCATGGACAAGGTAGCATAATATTCTCGACTCAAAGATTCTTCCACCTTGTTCACTTTACCTAGTTGTAATGTATTGAGTAACAATCATTAATCAACTCCAACTATCATTTTTAGTACATATTAAGAACCTTTTGTGTGAAAATATTCACTAATTTTTTTTCAGTATAAAAATCACACCTTTCACCATAAATATAATGCCTCTATATCATTAATGAAAAGATTACTATAGCTAAATCCAAATCAATATTTGGTTAATTTTTCTCAAGGATTTTCAATTTCCATGTGGAATAAGTTGTCACCATATAATTTATCATGATAACGCATCTCATACACTTCATGGATCAATCACTGTAGATCACGAAACTTTTTTAACTACAAGGAAGTGTGAGCACAAGTGCACTGGATAACCTTATATTTACCTCTTATAAATTCCCTTCACAATCCACTATCCAACTGAGAATAACTCCTTTCTAGGTCAACTAGGTGATTGGTTTAGATAATCATGAAAAATAGTTGACAAAAATTGATAATATCAATACAAATCACGAACAATTTGGATCTCTGTTTCAATTTTTAGTCTCAACAAAATTTTGACAACTTCAGTTTTTTTGATGGATCCAATGATATCAGATCTCTATAGATTATAAGAAAAAAATGAAACATTTTGAGGCCAAAATTCTAGCATGGTAATTTTTCTTAAAGATTCTCATTTATAAGGGTTTGTAGTACAATTCTCATGTTTTCTTCATGTACTTCGTTTAACATAGAATAGAAAAGAATATTATCTATATGTACTACCACAAACTATTCAAGATATTTATTAATTTCAATAATCATTATATTCATGATGATAGTGGGGGAATTAGTTCGACCAGAAGGCATCACTATAAATTCATAATGTTCATACCTTTTACGAAATGTTTCCTTTGATATATCCTCTTTATTGACATTTAATTTATGATATAATGAATAAAGAAAAATCTTGGAAATGTGTTGACCTATTCATAGTTGTTCGAATAAGTCATCAATACGGTGAAGAGTTTATATTTTCATGATAGTGATCTTGTTAAGTTATCGATAACCAATACAGAGACTCATTATTCTATCTTTATTCTTAACAAATAGAATAGGTGCTCCCCAAGGTGAAACACTAGGGAATATGAAATCCATATCAATATTATCTTGGATTTTCTTGGTCAATTTTTTCAACTCAATTAGGGTGAATATATATTGTGTATTTGAAATAGGGATAGTACCGTATATGAGTTCTACTAAAAATTTATCATCACAATTTTGTGGAAGACCTGGAAAATATTTCAGAAGGACATCACCAAACACTTATAAAATTGGTGTTTTATTAATTTTGAGTTTCTCACAAACCATTTGATATAAATAAAATTCATTTATAGGAATCAAGAACCATAAGATTGAAGAATGTTATATTATAAGGTCCATAGAGATAATTCCAATCCATGCGAAGATTTATATGAAATTCCTCTATATGTAGGATCATAATATTTTCATGAAGAAATTTCCCATAAACATAAACCAGCAAAAAATTATAAACTTTTCTTATGACTGTTGTGCCATTATAAGTTGTCACAGCTATCTCAAAATTTATGTTTTGAGCTAATACAATGAGAACCATTGAAAATTCATCACAAATAAATGTGTGGGTGGATGTAGTATCAATGAAAATGTTTCCTACTTTAGAGTGGATGGTGAACGTACCATTCAACACTTCATTATCATATTCCACATCACCGATTGGGATTTTATGTGACATATCTTTTTTCTTTGGCCTTGAGAGTTTTTTGATGTAGATTATCACCAATAAAAATTAGATTAGGGAATTTATTGGAAAAATTCTTCCATTTTCTTACACTTTTAGCATTGGTGTGCAGGAGGTGAATTCTATGTAGCCTTTTCTTTATTTTCATCATTACGCATATTTATCAAATCTCTTTAGCATTCAATTAATATACAAACTTCTTTTCCACACATAAAAAATTTTCTAGTGCCTTTAATGAAATTTTCTCCATGTTTTATTCCACACAATGAGAATTAGGGAAAACTCATCTTTTTTCAGATTGGTCTTTAGATTTTTTTATGAATTCTATTTTTCTATTCTTATCAGACCCATAGGACTGATGGATGAATTTAATCTCCATCTCAAACATGAGACCGCATCAAATGATTTTGTCGTATATATTAATGTCGCTTATGGATAATTCCCTTCAGATACATGATTTTATGCCACTAAATAATCGATCAATATTACTCTCATGTTGGATAATAATTCTAGAAGCCTAATGTGCATGTCTTTTAAAATATTATTTATAGGTACCAAGGGCTTCATCTTTTTTTATTAAGGTTATTGAACTCCTTCTCCATCTTTTTTCAATGAATAAGAGGAAATTACATTTTGAAGAACATGTTCTTGTACTCATCTCATTCGATGGACTCAATTTAATATCTCTTCATCGTATTCCTGATATTATTCCTCCATTTATCAGCTTCAGGTTAGAAATGATAGACTTCTATGATGTCCTTATCATGTTCAAAACATTATATAACTAAAAATATCTTTTCAATGGTACTGATCGATTATTCAGCTATTAATAGATCATAAGTCCTATTGAATGAACGTGTATACTACCTCAAGAAGGACTCAACAGAACGTTTCTCACTCCTTGGTTAATTTGGGAGTCCTTTTTGGTTCATACCTAGAGAATGTCATGTGATAATATTTATAATATTTTTCATTACTTCTCCCATAACATTTGGTTTCTCAGAAAGACAATCATTTCATTTCCCATCACATTTAGAATTAACAAGATTCATTTGTGTACCAACCATTGAGTAAAACCAAAAAGTATAGTTTGAGATTCACTAATCATAATAAAATAACAACATAATGAATAATGTAATCTAAATTTAGGATACATTAGGTTTTATCTTAGTTATTGACATTCATTTCTAAAACACTAGGATTTTAAATAGTATATATACATATCCTTAGGGTTCTTATTAAGGCTTTCTCGATCTTGTTTTCGTGATTTAACTATAAATTTCATTTGATACCGACAATAACGACCCATAAATTACATACATTGATAATGCTACAAAAATGAATTGTATTCATTATAACTTATAATAAATCCATTAAAGGACTGTATATGTATAGTATCTTTATAAACTAGGAACATAAAATACTGGTTCATATTGTCTCTCACTTATTTCTTCATTACTATACTCATATTTGACATATCATAATTAATAACCTTCTTCATGACATAGAGAAATGAACCATATGAAATGGTGAGCTCAAATTCTCAGAAAGGATAAATAAGGGAAATATCTATTATATCATAATCATAAGACATATGAATAAAACCATTGGAAGGATTATCCTAAATTTCAAATAACATTATATAATGTAATAGGGTAAAATTTAATATGAATAAATGAAAACAATTCAAAAATTAATAACATACGACATGAAGTTTTTGGCATACACAGAATCATTTAAAACCATTTCATATTAGTGAAAGATCATTACCAAGACTATCATAGTGGAAATATTACATGACTGAACTGAGTTTAATTACTGTTCTAGCCCAGTATTACTGAACTGGATATACTTACAATTCTATCCATTTCTATCTCATGAGATATAAATATTTATACAATGAATCAAAGGGATATATTTTTCCTAACCATCTTATAATTAAATAATTCATATATTTTCCATGAAAACATAAATCATCCATCAATGCCTAACCCAAGGAATAAAATGGGTTTCTTGAACATCATTCTATCATAATATAATCTATATAAAAATGGATTTCATCTATAGAATTCCATCATAAAAACTATCAAATAATAAATATAGTTATAGAAACATAACATTATTTGAAGTAGGTCATTTTAGAAGTAAAATAGTTGTGATATAACATATGGAATTAATTCATGGGGAAAATATCGTCTCTTCATAAATTTTTTTTTCTCAAAATAGTATGAAATTTTAAATGAAAATAAATTCAGTGAAATTTTTTTTGAAATAGTGTAATGAACATTCATGGTAATAAAGATTAAAAATCCATTCATGAAATATAAGTTAAAAACATTCTCCTCATATGTTTTGCAGAGAAGTCAACAAATACCTCGTAATGATTGACGACAAATGATTCATTTTATACCATTTCATAAAAATTAACCAAAGGGTAAAATTAACTTTAAAAAATTGTTTAGGATTAGAAATAGAATTACATACATATGAATCTGTATATGGATGATAAATATATCCCAATAAATACATACAAATAAACAATATCTTATAATAATGAGATTGCAAAGTTATACAATACCTTTAGTCCGACATCATTCGTATTTATCATAACCTCTTTTATAATAATTTTAATAATATTATTGAATTACTCTAGAATCGTATTCAAATTTATGATATCATATATTATAATTTTATCATCATTTTGTTAGTATCATTTCATTGTCACTTGTTATTCAGATATTAAATACTTTATGTTCTTATGAAAGTTTTGTTGAATTTGTTAATTTTCTACTTCTTAGGGTATAGTTATATCATTAAAATTATTATATTAGTATAATACATATATAATTTATTCATTTAATTCATTTACATAATCTTGATTTAATGAAGTTCATGAGGAATGAATCGCATCACATCGTGGAGACAATAGGTCGTATGTAAGCAAGATCAACGATATCATTCCCATAATTGTTGAATGGTATTGAATTGGGTGGTGTATAATATAAAAACATTAGTATAGTGTTATAATAATAATATATAGATATTATTTACATCATTAAACTCATCCATTTAAGGTGGTGGCGAAAAAATAGATTACACCATGACATTGAGACGTTAAGTCGTACATAAGCACGCATGGTGATTTCATTTTTCGTAGGATAGATTGAAGGTTGAATATGGTTGTTTCAGATTTTTAATATCATTTTATTATAAGAGTTATACTTATGTTATTTATTAATATTGAAACAAATATGGAAGAGGAAGAAGAATAAGAAATAACAATGAATGAATTATTATATGATATTACCTCTTCCTCAATGTGTTTCATCAAAATATCATATTAGAGCACTAGAATTAGACTTTGAAGATGAAAAAAACGCTAATATGTAAATAGGAAAGTTTATAAGGAAATAGGTTTGGGGATTTTCGAGCATGAAGTATCAATGTGAATTAAAATTACGATGGAGGTGGTTCTCTTTTATAATTGAGGTGTGGGGATCTTTTGGAAACTCAAGAAATAATAATTTATAATAATATCGAACACCACAGATTAACCAAAAAATGTCTCAATTTAAAAGATGGGATGAGATTGGGTTTTAATATAATCATCCAATAAATTTGGGTCATCTATTTTTTTCAACTTAAATATTATATATTAAATAAACACTTAGTGATTCTATTTAGTTTTTTACTTGGATAAAAAATAATTCAATATTAAAGGAATAAAATATTCAATATATTTGTTATAAAAAAGATCATTAATAAATAAATTATATCATTTTATATGATATAATAATTTTTATACATTTTATAAATTTTTTAATGATTTTCAACTAAATTAACAAAACATTATTTTGATAAACAATCAATAATATAAAATTAGACACTATTCAATTGATTGATTTTTAAAAAAATTAATATAAGAATATAACAACAAACTAATAATTATATTATATTCTGAGGTGGTAAAATTCATATATAAATTCCAGAGACTTATTAATTATCCCAAATTATCTTTACTTTAATATTTTTAATAATATTTACTTGATATATCTCTTAATAAAATAATTACTACAAAAAAATTGTGTAATTATTTAATTTTATTATTTTATAAAAAAATTAAAAATAGAATTATATGAAGAAGATAAATCTACGTGATATCATAAGAATTCTTGTATTTGAATTTATCTTCTATAAAATATAATATTTAAAATGCTGTACTTATTAATGTCTGAAGGTGACAACTTTAACGTCACTTTAAATAGCATACTATAATTGTCATAATCCCTTCAATAGGGCATAAATTGACCCATAACTCGGCCATTGGATGATTATGGTCAATGGATACTGAAAAAAATATATGGTAAACTATTTGTATTTTTATGTGTATTAATATTTTAATATAATGTATATTATTTATTTTTCATCAATTAAATAATTCATGCTTCATTTATGTATAAGATATTAAGTAAATATATATTTCCAAAAAATTAAAGATAAATTACCAACATAAAGGAGAAAAAATCATCCTTAAAATGATTATTTTAATCAAAATTATATTTATTATAACCATAAATTAAAAATTATTTAGTTTTAAAATCTTAGTGAGGCATATTTAACATTTATTTAAATATAATAAATTTAATTTACAAATCTAATCCAAGTGGATTGAAATAGATTCCTGTTATGCCCAATGAATATTTAGTTCAGTTAAACCTCACAAAATTAAATTAATACAAGTGTTTTGTTAATTATATAGTATTATTCTTGCCTTAAATTACATGGTTAACCCTTTTACTATATTAATAAAAATTACTGAAGTTACTTTTCATAATCCCAAAAAAAATTAAATAATTTGAACCTACTGATTCAAAATACAGAGTCTATTTTTTAATATTATAATTATAGAAGTTATATTAATTAATTTATAATTAATCCCATTTTCAAAAATAGAGAATGAGTTTTAAAATATAAAACATTTTAAAAGATTGAAATGTTTTTATATTTTAATTCACTGTAAAATTAATTCTATTGACATAAATTATATTGAATGGTAAAAATATAATATATTTTTAAATTAAAAAAATCCATTATTATAATTTAACCATATAAAATATTCGATGAAAAAAAAATTCATTAAATTTATTGTATTTTTACTATTCCTTAAAACTTGAAAGTTATCAAAAATCTATCAAAAATTCATCCAAAGTAAATTTTTTTATCCCACTTCAAAAGAACATGTTTATGTTATCACATAAAAAATACTAATGTTTCAAAATCATAATTTAAAAGGGGTTGTTCATTCAAGGGTGTAAAATTTCCCTTGAAAGAAATATATTTTTTTATACATCTAAAAGGGTTTATTCATAACCTATGACAAAAATACCTATTTAATAAATATAAAAAAAATTATTATTAAGTCAATAACATATATTTCTCATTAATTTCATTAAAAATAGTAATTTAATCAAAAACAAAAATATCTAACTGATTTATATTTTTTATAAATAATTGATATCCAATGGATTTATAATGCATTTTCATAAGTATGTTATAATTATTCACTCTAACCTATAAATGATTCTATAATAGTTTTTTATATTAATTTCATCTTGTATATCATAAAAACTAACCACTTCATGCAGTACAATTTACTAATTAATTAAAATTATTAAAAGAAAACATTTTATAAAAATTTCCAGGTGTTACACAGAAGATACAAATCCATGTATGCGTTGTACATGTATAGTTACATATTTTGAAATCAATTCATAGATAGAATTCCCTAAATTATATTAATTTCTCCATTGTATTTGAGATTTATTCATTCACATAGATCATTCCCTTCCATAAATCATCATCTGGGAAAATTCATTTTATCTTCCCTCTACACATGAGGTAGATCTCATGATAGATATTATTTTGAGAACTATTTATGGATTGATTACTAGTCTTTTGGGGAACATAGTGGTATGTGGATTTAATATCCAATGCCTATATTAGAAAATGATTTATATTCTTAATTCAACCCTAGTTATGAAACTTTTCACTAATTCATTTTTTGTTCTTTGCGTTATCCATGTACTGAGACAACATATATTGAATCTGGGATCACCAATATTGGTTAGGGACAATGGTTTTAATTTTATTCATATTCCGTTATAAAAAAGAATAATAATGCTATTAATAAATATGTGTGTCTTCATTCTAGTTTCCTTCTGATATAATTCATGGCATTATGATTTATATCCCCATGTTATGATAGATATACTATTAATTCCCATCTGCTTCTTGGTCATAGTGTGTGAGTATTATTTCTATTCAAATGGGGTGTTACACCATTAGTCATGCATTAATACATCGAAACTCATTAATTGTTTTTTCTTACTCGTAAACCATATATAAATGATTACAAATTCCATTCTTATATATTTCTCATTGAGTACCCAATCCTTATCATATGATCCTAATCAAAATAAATATATTATCAATCCTATAAGACCTTAAACTACATGGATATATCTATTCTATATTATCCTGATCCCTAATTAATGAGGGAGATATACATAAAATTTTAAAGTGTATGAATTTACTAATTTATGTAGACACATCTACAATCTCTATTCTTTAGTACATAACCATGTCATTATCTCATGTATGTGATCCTGGTCTTTATAGAGTCCTCTATACCAAGAACTATATGTTGTTTTATTCCTAAATCTAAAAGATACATATGTACATAAAAACATCATATGAATAGTTTTAATGAAACACCTAATTTTCACACTATCTATAGTTATGAGACCATTTATGAATTCAAATCAGTTTTTCATCCATTTTTTACTTGGATATTCTTACATTTACCTATAGAATCCCCTTTTCATGATACATAAATGAATGGAGATACATTAAAAACTACTTATTCCTTTATTTATATTATTTTAGGAAACATTATTTTTTTTATTATGAACTATATTATACCAATCAATGAGTTTAATTTGCATTCCATTATCGCCAATAATTTTACCACTCTTGATTTCTGATTCTTTTAAATTATATCCTCAGTATACCTAAGTTTCTATGATAACATAATGTATCATATTAAAAAAATTCATGTGACTTGATTCTTAATATAATTAGTACAATTTGATGTACATATTATCTATTTTTAACAGTGATATAGATTCTATAAAAATCCAATCTATCTCGGTGTATGGAATCCTAATCCACTTCATTATTTTCTACACCAGAAAATTATAAAATATGACCATATTTACTTATAATAAATATAGGTGGATTAATACTTGTTATTTCAAGACATATTGTGACACCCACAGATCTCAATTTCTATTCCAAAAATACATTATCAAAAACAATAAAAACCACATTATCCTATTTTTTATTCACTCACATTCATGTAATTTTATTCAATAGCATTGTATTAGGATGGATCCATTGTAATCTCCCCTAATCATGATTTAGATTTATGAATATATCCTTTATAAGAACAATGAATGAGTTGAATTATATAATTATAGGATACAGAGTTGAAATCTATGCTATATTTATTAGACCCATCTCAAAATCAAAATCTATTTATACTCCCCCTTATTGTTCTATTTTGTCGACCCCCTTTTAATTATCAAGACTATTGAGTTCCAATAACCTTTTGAGTATACATTTTTTTATTCCCAAAATTGTACATTTATTATTGGAAAAATTAAAACCCATTCATAGCTATCAGTAACAAGTGTATCTTATTCCATAAAAAACCCATTTTCATTGTGAAAATATATAAGCCATAAATGAAATGATTTTTAATCCATTAGAGGAATTATTTATTCATTAATTAATGATCCTACAACCTCATATTCCCATATAAAAACATTCATTTAACATGTCATTCGAATTTAGTCAATGTACATCCCCAACATTTTTGTTTCATAATATATCTTACTGATTCATGTAACTCAAGAGAAAATTTATTCCATTATCATTTTTTATTAAATGGTTTTCAAAATAAGTATATATGGACCCTCGTTAGGGTTATTCTCCCACAACACATTAGTCTATAAAATCTTATCTTAAACTATGTGAACTCTTTTCAACCAACAGTTTCTCAATTTCATATTTGTTTCATTATAAAAATTGAGACAGTTTCACCCATATTTAAAAATGTGAAACCTCATTAATAGTCAACTATATAATGATGTAATCCTCATACATACATTTCATATGAAATAAATAAAAAAAATTCATGGGTCATTCTTGGAGTTTATATATATTGATATAGTAACCTACTCAATTCAAAACTTATTTTCTTTTTCTGAAATGCTAACTAGACTTCCTCACATTTTTTCTATACATTAAAACCTCAAAACTGTATATTCCCCGTCCAGTTGAAATTTTTAACATTATTGGGAGTATAAATTCTTTTAGGGTTGGTTATAATTCTATTTCAAACATAAAAAACAATATTAGTTTTAGAATATATTTCATGATCATAAAACCTAAAAGTAATATGTATTAGAATAGTAAAAATTAATTCTGTTCATATTTCCATGAAATATTCTACAATTCTATTGATATATCATTTAATATTTTGGTCACCTTTCCATGATTGAGATAAATATTATATCATCACCTCATCAATTTTATATGCAAATAAGCTTCAACCTTATTTTGGTCAATGTTGTTCAATAATGACCACAATCATCATTAGTCTCATAGGAAAGGAAAAAACTATTAATGGAATGATTCATAGAAGTTGCTAGGTAAAAAACCTACATAGTCCATCTTGGGAAAAAGATGAGTCTCTCATCTGTAGGTAGACATCTATCATAGTAATAGATAACTTTTGCGCATTTGAGAATTAAAAATTAAAAAATCCTTTCACTTTAGAAAATAAAAAAAAGAATAATTTAAACAGGATAAATTCTTATCTAATAAATATCTATCATATTATGGATATGGTAATGATAAAGTAAAAATTATTCGAAATTAATCTTTTAGGGACCACCATTCAATAGTATAAAATCTATGATATCCTCACTGGATTTACAATCCTTGTAAAAATATAGATAACATATTAGTTTTTCTCATATATTAAAATCGATGATTTGTGAAAAAAGCCTAAAATTATTATTTTAGGGTGATTGATAGTAATTGATCATTTATTCCTTTGTGAAAAAAATCCAATTCATAATTAAAATTAGGTTGATTAATTTTTCTATGTCATATCTAAAATGAATAAAATTTTCTTACAGAGATGGAAATCAGGACACCTATTTTTTAAAAACAATATTCTCTCACAATTTTTTGTTTACATAGATGCCAATTAGTTCACTCATTCATCATAAAATGAATTATTCATTAGATTATTGTGATAGTAATCATGTTTTCATCATACCATTATATATTCATCTAATATTACTTGTAATCTAGGAAATTAATGTCATTTTTATTTTTATCATGTACTTTATTTAGCTTATGGTGATGATATTTTTAAGTTGTATCTAACGCGAATATATCCATTAATGTTGATAGACTAGGAAGATAATAGATTAACTAAATTATTCAATCAGTCAATAATGTTTATTGAAAAATTATCATTCTTTTTTTTATTAACCTACAGTTCTGATACATATATATTACATATTTTTAGAATTATATTAATTTATTTAAAGAAAAATTCTTCATGAAAAAAATAATGGTTTAGTTTATTTGTAAATATGGATAGATAATAAAATATGGTCCATAAGTGAACTGAATTATATCATAAGAACATATTCCTTAATATAAATTTTATTATACAGCATAAATAAAACCTTTTCCTCAAAACTAGGGGAGGAAACATAAGAAAGGGTGACATTAAATCCTTAGTAAAGGTAAATGAGGTATATACCAACAATCACATTTGATTAACATTTGAATGTCTCATACCATGAGATTAAAATTTGAATACTATACTATGTATATTATTGATCATAATATTGATTCCTGGATTAAGGCATGAAATTACATAATACGTCAATCATAAAGGAATCTGAGAACACGAGCCCCAATAATAAAACATTTGCATAAGACATATGCTTATATCATTCCCAGAACAATATAAAATAATTTCATTACTACCCATGAATCATTTAAAAAACAGTAATAGTGAAATTGGTTCACTCCCAAAACTATCATAGTAGTCAAGGTTCACTTCCATGACGTCCATAGTTGAAATATTCCCTTACTGAACTTGGTTCAAAATGCATTGCAGTCCTATTTATCTAATGAGATATCAATCATTTCATTATGAATTGTAATGGATATAGTACCCACAAAAAATGTAATTAAAATCATATATGTATGTCATAAGATGAAAAAAATAATTATATTAGAAACAAATAAAATAAATAAATTTCATAAACGTTTTACCATGTAATAACATAGGGAAAAGAAACATGTTTAAATAAATTTTAATTATTTTGTCATAGTTGAACCTATAGAAAAGGAACAAGTTTGATAAGATTTCCATCATTTCACCATTAAAATATACGGGGAATGGATTTGGTTTCATAAATGAAATTTTCATTAGAAACATAAAACATACATAAAAATATTAATGATGGTACTTTTTATCATACCCCATAAAATTTTATGTAAACTGAAATGATTTATTATTAGATGTAGAATTATTTTTAAAGAACACTTAGAACATTTCTTGCTGAAAATATCACTTCCATAATTTAGTCACATTTTTAATATCGAGAATCATTTCAATTAATAATGAAAATAAATTCATTGAAAATAAAACTGGAAACATGTATATGAGTCATTAGATGATTGAATGGAATGATGGTGGGAAATAACCTTCATTTCATATACATTATAGATAATATTATTTTCACATATTCTATATATATATAAATGATTCTTATTCAGAAAATGAATAGAATATTTCATTTAACATTTTTTAAAAAGTCTAACAAGTATTAAAATTTATTCAATGAATATTTGGAGAATACCAAAAACATTAATTATTTTTTTAAATCGACATGTAAATGAAATTATTTTCAACCAAAGAGTAAAATAATGTTGATTTTCCTTAATAAAATTTGGTTTCTTAAGCACATAATGATATGATTATGAATGAAAAGAAAATATTCTCCCAAAATAACAAGAGGAGATGAAAAATCATGATCGTTTAGTAAGGTAAATCTGAATATTTTATTATCCAAACATAATCATAAATAATCATGATAATTTTGAGTATATTACATAAGAAAATTACCACATTCCAAAATATTGTATCATAGTACACATTAGTTAAATAAAATTATATTGATATATATATATATCTATATATATATATTCCATAATATACATTAGAATGATCATATAATAAATTCATGGGAAATATATACACCCTATACAAGTTAAAAATTTGTGTATAATGAATGTGTCACACATAAACAAAAGTAAGACTAAAATCCTTTACCTAAAGTCTCAACTTTATTATTACATTATTTAGCCACATGTATAATAAATATTCGGATTCTATAAATTTTTTAATGAATCGTTAAAATATATATGATTTCATATATTATATAATTATAGACATTTATTAAGAATTTATTAACAATTATTTGATAAAATATATATTTCGGGTAATAACATATTATTTTTTCAGTAATGTTTTATTTTAGTAGTTTTGTTTCGTGTATATGTATCGTATAAAAAGAATATAAATCATTTTAATAAATAAATAAATAAAATATATATTCATCATGGATTAATTTATTTTCATCCATTAATGTTACATGTATAAAATTAATTACAACATTCAAATAGATTGTTGGTTGTCTATACGCATGAACATCAATTAAATTATCATGATGGATAGATAAAAACAAAGTAAAGTGATATATAATCATTGTAATATAATTCATATAACATTAATATCATTTATATTCACTAAATATATACTTAATTCCATCCAATTAATTATAATATGAAAAACAAATCACATCACTTCATGGAGGCGGTAGTCCACACATACATACGAGTGACGTTATTAGATTCATATGGATTATAACCTAAGAAAGAAGAGGTGATGTTGTAATTATATTATTATAATTATCTCTTATATATCTTATAAAAACATTAAATCTATCATTGCCTATATCTATGAGAGGGGTGTGGGAAAAAATTACATCAGTTTGGGGGAAAGTAGTTTTTCATACATATGATCGACAAATTTGTTTCCCTTTTTATTTAGGTGGATATGGGTGTATGTTATTAATTTGAAATAATAAAATCACAGTATATTGAATATAAATATTTTTTATATCAAAATTCATGAGATATATTTTTAATAGGTGTAATAGGAAATAAAAGAAAAATCTGTGGTAAAGAGTGATACAACCTCTTCAGACATCCTCCTTATCCTTTAACCCAAATCAATCTTATGATGGGTTTTTTACCTAAATAATTACTATAGGACGTGGAGAGAGAAGTAAAAATATATGTTTAAAGGAAATTTTAATCCAAAATCCTTTTTGTGTATATAATATGGGAGTGGGTGGCCTTTTATATGTGGTGGAGAGGAGACACAAGGAATTTTTTAAAAGAAAACATTATGACCATATTTATATCATGAAAAAAGGGATATGAATTTATCATTATTGATCCTTATATGGGATAAGTTTGAAATATTTCTATGAAATAGAAATTGTATTTCATTACTTGTTATCCCTTATCTATTTATTTTAACCCACATGTAGTCCAGATTCAACCTCAACTGTGAAGATTATGTGTTTCAATTTTTTTATTTATTGTGATAAAAATTATGTTGAAAATATTATATAATTTAAATTATTATGATTAAAAAAATGGAATACATTTTTATAATCTCTATTCAATGTAGTTACATAATTAAATTTAAAATTAATCTCACAAATGTGATGAAAAATGTTTTATCATAGTTAAACTATCCATAAATATGAAATGTTTTATTATTAAAATTCCATATAAAAGTGATTATGAAGAAATAAAGTGGATTATTTATAAAATAATTTAACTGATTATTCTTTTAAATCATTTAATAAATTTCATTGCATAAATAAATTAAAGTCAAAGGTTCTTTTCAATAAAAATCATTATTTTCTATAATCATGGAGAAATTAATATTTTATGAAAATATCAAAAAATAAATATATGTTATTTTTGACATGTTAGTTAAAAAATATATTCTTATTTTTTTTAATAATACATAACAAAACTATAGGATTTTAATTTTATTACTTTTCCAATAAAATTATTGAAAATTTTTTTTATAAAAAATTGTAGTCTTAATGAACAAATATACGTTACAAAATAATATGTACTAAATTTTCATTATATTTTCCTTATCTAAAAACATTATAAAAAAGAATAGAATGTGTAATTTATATTCATAAAAACTAGTTTAATTGGTAGGGTACAATGATATAATATAAAGATTATTATTCATATTGTATTGTGGTTTATTAAAACATAGTGTTTCCTATAACAAAAGATATCAAATTTATTAATTTTATATGAAATACAAATTATAAATTATTGTCTTTTAACATTGTAAATACTAAAAAATAATTTTCCCTTGAAATTATATTACTTTTATACAAAAATCTAAAGATAATTCTACCCCATCATACCCAAATTTCACATTTATATTCCATAAATTGGTGGTTTCTCCAAAAAGATTAATTGGTTTATGGAATTGTTTTGTAGTGCATTATCTCTATGATAGATAATATCTTAAAGATTTTCCTCATATGAAATATCATGATTGAATATTATGAGCTTTGGGTTAATTACACATAAAGTATTGGGTATTTACTTCCTCAAGGGTGATATATTGAACACATTTTGGACTTGAGACAGGTTTGGTGGATGCACAATGTGATTAGAAAATGTTACTACTTGATCATGAATAATGAAAGGGAACATTTACCTATGTATTATATTTAATTAAATTTAAAATCGCATACAATTTTTCCATATATATATTCATATAAAAACCTTCTCAAAATCCTCAAATTGGTTATCACGTCATCGACTATCATCACACCATTAATATAAACATTGTGCTTCCCTTATTTGATGATGAACATATCTAACTTCTCTACAAATTTATTATCCAGATCTAGCCCAAAGAGATTTATTTCTACATATTCATAAAAATTTGTTGGAGATATTTACATCATTGTTTAAAGGGATTCTAAATGAGCTATCTAATCACTTGAGTTATATCAATTTTGCAGGAAATATCCATATACTGAAGATATTGATCCGAACCAGCATTATAATTCATAGAGCATGGTCTTAGAATATTTTATAAGATCTGATTTATTCTTATAGGATGACTATATTTGAAATCATGATACATAGTCCTGAATCATTACTCTTTACCAACTGATTGTTTAAGAACTCTCTAAAATGTTGATTTCATCTTCATGTAACGTTTAGAAACAATAGCTTTTGGTAATCCATGGGATGTCGCCTCTAACATTATTTGTTTTCTAGAAATATTATCAAGATATTAATATTCTCTAATACTGATGAAGTTTTTTGAATATGTATTGTGATCCACAAATCCCTATTGTGATTTATTCATATAATATTTTTTTTTGGAATCTGATGAGAAAATTCATGTTGTTGTTTTCCCATTTCCAATATAGTATATGTAATGATTGTTATATCCCTTCATAATTTAACTTCTAGGACTTATCATGATGACATATGAAGAAAAAAGATTCAAAAATTGAAATATCTCTCATCAGGTGAGGCCTCCAAAAATACACTTTCAAATCCTCTTACGTCATTATACTTCTATGATGAATAGTTAATGAAGAACTATTATCTTCCTCTAAAATGGCCATCTTAAAATAAGGTATAGAGGGAAAACATACATGATTCCTGAAACCTATCATTCCTTTATTAATAAGGTTATTATTGGGATCATTTCTAACCTTCTCCTATTTCTTTAAATTTATACATACCTTTACAAACTCTTTAAACATATCTTGGATAGATGGATGGACACTTATTTGAGAAATATAATATTTCACTAATTACTCCATGATTTCAAGATCTATCATTTCCAAATCCATAAACAATGGATAATTTTATATCCCCATCTTATATATTGGGGAATCGTTCAACTTTTCCCCTTTCCAAAGTTGGTAATGTATTAATCAGTTATAATCTTTCATCGCTCCAACCATCTTCTCTACTACACATTTCAATCATTCCATGTGATAATATAATTTAATCTTTTATGATCATTATTTATATGTAAACATTCTAAATAAATGTAATTTCTCTATATTAGTAAATAAAAAATGACCAGGGTAACTCTATGTCATGATTTCTGTAAATTCGTTTTCCTAAACATTCAATTATAATAAGGTGGAAGATATAATAATCTCATTTTGGTAAGAGAACGAATCATATTCTCTTATTTGGTGAATCAATATATATTAAAAAAACTAATCCCCACAATATTTTAATTTAAGCATAGTTTTTCTAACTAACATTCTCATTTTTTCTTTACAATATATTCCTATTAATTTGTCTAAAGGAATATATATCCTTTCATTTTTTTCATGTTGATTAGATTAGATAGTTGTGAGAAATTCTCTATAGAAAAATGTCAATCTCTACCCAATCTATGAAAACAACTATTTTCAGTCACAATGGTTATTCTATTCTGATATTCAATAACTTACATCATTGATTAATATAGATATATATGAACTATTTATATTATATGACCCAAAAATGAATTATTTTGTTTCCAAAATCCACACAACTAAAATTTTGAAGGGCATCTTTCCATCCTTTGGATATTTAGTAAAATATCCATGTAATATTGATGATATTCCTTTTCATTTTAATATATAAAAATATCATCTAGGAAGTTTACCTTTAATGATCAACTCAGTCAATTATGACTCTATTTATTAAATCCTTATATTTTTTGAGGAATAAGTAAGACTATTCAGAATCAAAACATGTTCATTAGGTCAATACCCTTTATGAAAAGTTTTCATTAGTATATACTCCATATTAACCCTGAGTTGATGATATCCAAACCGTTGGTCAATCATGGATAATAATAGATATTTTTGTAGTTGGTCAAATAAGTCATCAATACAAGTTAGATGAAAACGTTTCTTTATTTTTATCTTTCATGGTTCCCATTAATTAATAAATAGTAATATATATTTATAGATGCTTATATGTGACCATATTACCATTAGTGTTCTTCAATACTAATTCAACAATTAATAATTAGGGATATCAATTAACATACCTCAATTATTCTCTTAATATGTAAGAATATATATAACCAATCACAAATAAGGTACTTCAATATTCAAGAATACCTCATCACAACCCCATATTCGTTATTGTATCGTCAATAACTTTCAAAAATGATGTTTTGGACAACCATCATGTATCTCTAATTAGAGTGATTAATCTAAAAAATATTTCATTTTATATCTAAATAATGAAATGTTATTTTCAATATATAACACCTTGGGTTTGTCCCAGTACATTCTTGGTCATCATCTATTGCAATACTTCATTATGGTTCATATAGAGTGTAGAATATACAAATCATATCTAACAGGAGTGTCAAATTGGGTGTGTAGTAAGGCCTATTATAATACACCTGGTTATGATCATATGAAATCCCAATGTTCTATTTTATATTTGTTATTCCAAAATAACATTTTAATGTAAATATCTATATATTGTATTCAGACATGTATATAATTTCATTGAAATCCATATTCTCTATACTTCACCAAATTTCATGGAAATTTTCTTATTCTTTCAATGATTCTTAGAATTATCCTTAGCATCTCATGAATGATTTCCCATCCATTTTATTAATGGATAACTAAACAATTCCTCTGATTCTATATATAATGAGCCAATAATTTTATATAAATATATCACATTTTATTATATGAAAATCCATTTTATTTTATAAAATCACACGTGAGTAATGCTAAGGGTTAGTACCCTATAAAACATGGATACATAAATAACTGGTTCATAAGAGAACTAGATAATCTAACATAATGTTCATTATCACTAGACCCATTCTTAGAAATACCATAGAAAATCCTTTATTGATAACCCATGAAAGTGAGACATATGTAATTATGAGGTAATTTTACTAGTATTGGTAAATGAGGGAGATATTAATGATCAATTATCCATTTTGTGAGAATTATGGAAAGTAAACATTATATTAACCTTATATATCCATAACCCGCATATGAAAGAATATAATAACTATTCATTTCATATATATGGTATTGAATAAGACCTGAGTTAAAATCAAATTTAAGAACATGTACCAATGGAAAAAAACATTGGAATACAGTATATATTTTTGGAATACACATAACCATAGAAATTAATTTCCTATGTATTGAAGGATCATTCCCAAAAAAATCATTGTAGAATGGTTTTACTCCAAAAACTATCATATTATTCATGATTTTCTCCCTAGACTAACACAGTTTAAAAATTCCATTACTGAATAGGTTTCACTTCTTTAATAATTTTATAAACCTCAATGGATATTAATATTTACCAATTACATTTTAGGGTGTTAAAGGAACCATTCCTCACATAATTAAAATCATACATATGTGTTCAAAAATATCATTTAATATTCATAATATCAAAATACATATAAATAAATTGGATTTATAAATAGTTTATGATGGAATAACACATGGAAAATAAATAGGTTTCATAAATATTTCATTTTACATTAATTAATAACATATGGAGAAGTAATGGGTTTCATAAAAAAAATTATTTTTATCGTATCATAACCCATGAAAAGTGAAAGGGTTTCATAAAAAAAATTCCATCATAAATAAAAACAGTCCAATGAATGGTAAAGTGTAGTTTCATTAAATCAAATATCCTATAAAAATTATGTAACATCAATGGATGTATTCTAAGATGTAAAATTATTTTTAACGAAAAATTGGATCATTTGTCAAGGAAAATATCATTCACAATATAGAATCACATATTTAACATGTATTCTTTTTAAATATTAAAGAAACCATTTCACTGAAAATAACATAAGAAACATATAATGGATTGATTTAAAAATTTATTATTCTAGAAAATTGGAAATATTTTATATACAATATATAATAAAATGATGATTCCCATCACATTTATAATAAAAATTAAAAAAGATACAATTTAGGGAAATGAAAAAAAATAAATTTATGGTAATTTGAAAATAAAAAATGTGTAAAATTGAATTTAAACAATCCGTGGACAATTAGGAACATAATATTAAATCATTTTGATATAATATTAGCCTATACGATAAATTATATTCGAATAAAGATTTAAATAATGATTCTTTTCCTTAAAAATTTCATTTTGATTATTGGGTACATAAATACAGGAAAATGAATGAAAGTAATGTATTCTATAGAAATAAAAATACGTGAATAAATTTAATAATATTTTCAGAGGTAGATCATAATTTATCATCATCTACAACATCATCATCAACAATCCTATTAAAAAATAGGATTGTAACATAGAACCCTTAGAATGTTGGAGAAATTTGAATCCAAAGACCAATGAAAATAATAACAATATAAGGATATGTATACATTATAATTTTTGTGTTAATAATTATGAAATACATTCTTGGGTAGTACAATCACCATAAAAAATGAAACAATTCTTGTATAAGGCATGTGTCCCAATGAAACAAAAGTTAAGAAAACAATATAACTAATGTGTCAACATTTTTTAAACTCATTTGAACCTATTTAATAATAAATATAGTTTTATTATAAATTTATTATAGAACCGTAAACATATATATCAAACTATATATATTGAGAATCTAGATCTTCCATGTAATACTTTGGACATTTCCTTGGGTTATTTTAAAAAAAGGTGTTGAGGGGATGTGAGGTTTCTAGGTCTACTAATCCAATAATTGATTTTATAAAAAACTTATTATATTAATATCACATGTCTACAATTTTATAGAATATTTTGGATTAAATATGAATGAATCCTTAGATGAAAAATAATAGAATACTAATGATTATATAATATCAGGTTTACTATAGACACAAACTATGGTTGTTCTATAGTGAACATCCAGTTGAGGTTTCTATTGGATGGTATGTTTAATTAAAAGAAATAAATATGTAATACATTAGTTTTATTACATTGAAAAATCAAAATCCCCTATAAAAACTAAAATTATTTTTCAAGGGTTAGCCACATAACCATTTCTATATCTAAGAGGAGTAATAAATTTTTCATCATTGTATGGTTGACATCGAAATAAGAATGAATGTCAAAATGAGGGGGATTGATGGGTAGTGATGGCATTAGGTCTTCCTTATTACTTGTGAAAACATTATTCACAGACAATGATCTATAATTGAGTTAAAGGTCATAAAATGCGGGTTTAGCTTTTTTATTAAAAATTTGAGCGTGAATTAATATATAATTTTATTGACCTTTTATTATCCTTGTATCACATGAGTCCATAAAATAATTTGATTTGTCTAAATAAATTTTTTTTATTTTTTATTCCTTCTTATCACCCATGATTCTACACCAATCGATTAATTACTAGGATCACATCATCCATGATGATTTCCAGGTTTGTATTATGTTAATTTTCCCTCCACCTTGGTGTTCATGATCTGTAATTAATTGACTAGAGGATCAGTGATATCTAAGAATACAGATCGTTTTTGTTTCAATATATGGATCAATGGATCACATGCACACATTTATATTTTGATTTTGAAGAAATGATTGAGGTGTGGGAAATATTCTAGTAACCTGGCATTAGATTGTGAATCGATGATTTTAGAGAATGATTGAGATAATCTCTCTATCAGTGTAGAGATTGTTATTTATATAAAATGGATGGACATAATTCAAAATTAAGCATTGATGTCGTCCAATATTTGTGTGGATGGTGGGATTCATATTACCTAGCATTTTTGGTTTCTATGGATGGATGTGGAAGTGTTACAGATTAATATTGAAAGGAGAATTATTTCTATCCAGCGGTGGATGGGTCATGTTGTTTTACTATTTTAAATAACAATATATGTTATTTGTTTATATTTATTGATTATAATAATTTTTTATGTTAAAACATAAACCAAATCATGGATAGGGGATATGTGAAACACATTACACGTGGGTATGTGTTCCTCACCCTATTTTTTATTATCATTATTATGATAAAAATGAATATTTAAAAGAAGAAGAATCATAAATGATTTCAAGAGAGACTTATAGGACTTAGGACACACCATGATGGAGTGGGGGGACATCCAATACACTTTTTAAGGACGAATGAGTTCATGCACCTAATATAATCTAGTTAAAATATAATTACAATAATATAATTATTATAATTTATTTCTTATCATACTTCATATATACTATAGCTTCTTTATACGATGTCTAATTTATGGAACATCTATGACATTGTGATAGAGACATTGAGATAGTCACTTTAATAATAATTGTTCATATTTAATTCATGTTCATGAATTAGGTTCATAGAGAACCCAATAATAATAATAATTGTATTATTGTTATTATTATGAAATATAATATCCTACAAGAATTCATCATATGTTAATGAAGTAAAGGTCTATCTATAACATCAAGACAGTCATATTTATCTTCTCATTTGAATAGGATTATTGATTATTTAATTTAGGCTCGTGGTTTGGGCCCAAAAAGCAATATACAAATGTGTTACAAAAATTGAAATTCTTTTCACTTGATGTATAATTTGGGATGGTGAAAAGAATATAAATAGTGTTTTATGGGAGGATAACAAGAGTGTGATCCATTTTTTCATTCATGTCCATTTATGATTCTATATATTTTTTTTAATGTTTTAGATCGATGTTTTGATGACGAACCTCATGCATTCATTGTTCTTTTCCATATACATTCACAGTAATATAAGTGTGCACACGCATTCATATGTATACCTTTAACCAACCTAATAACTAGGAATATTTATATATATAGATAGGTAGTAGAGTAGGACCACACACCTTGTTGTCCCCCTTAAATTTCATCTACTTATTAATGATTCTTTTACCTCTTGTGCCTATTATGTTTTGAATCATAATTTGGACTACGTGTAGCCTATCCGAAGTTGATACCATATAGAATGCGATGGTATAATTTATTGTAGATTTTGTGAAAAGATTCTAGATGACTTTAGAATCATTGTTCTTTGGATATGATCGATGATAGTAGTGGTCAAGAAATATCACCTAATGTAGACATTGCACTCCCATAGCACACCAAGGCATGTGTCATCAATTCCTAGAGATAGTAATCCCCTACTATTCTAGGTCACAATTCCTCCATACCTTTTCTGAACATACATTTGTGGAACTCCCCTATTGATCCAAGTTGTGGGACCTCTATATATAGATATGGTACTCACTTTTTTTACTTGTTCATGGGTTTCTATACATACTATGTACATGTAGAGGAATAAATTCCACATTTACACTATTGTGTATTTACTCGATCAATGGAAATGGTACTCCCATGTTGTACTAAAGTTTTGATCCCCCATACTCATTGTAAAGATATATAGGAATTACAATCATATTTGACTACCGAACGTGATATATATATTCAGTGCAAAGTTATATAGATGGTACTAATGTTTCATATCATTGTGTGGTTCCTCTATATTTTAGATATTACACTCCATCCAGATGTGCATCATTGTCTAGGTAAGGTATAACAACAAAAATATTTTATGGTATGTTTATCTTAAATAATTTTTATTCATTAGATATCCCATATTTCATGAGGCACTATTTCTTTTGGGAAACAAAACATTATAGGAAAATGTTATATTCTATCCATTAAACATTAATTTTCCACTTCTATGTTTTGAATTTCGAAAAACAGTCATCTAGAGTTTGACTAGTAAGTCATTTGGAGTCTGATAGAACCAACATGATTTTTTGATGAATAGTAACACTCCCTTATTAATAGTAATATTAACTTTATAAAAAGTAAATTATGATAATGTTATATTATCTTAAGGTAAGAATATAATGAGAAGTTAATTAATTTTTCAGTGTAATACAAAACTAATTATACCTTTAAATTGTTAATTTTTGAATTAACATTGATTTTATTTAAAAATTAAATTAAAAATAAAAAGAAAGTTATTTTAAAATAATTTAGTTCATTTTTGAATTCTACAAATCAAAAAATTAATAGGGATAATTTTTGAGATTTTTCTAAAATATATGAATTTATTGTGAATAGAAAAAATACAGATTTGAGTTTTCTATGGTTTAACAACATCATAATGATGATGTTATTAAAATAATGGTCTGATTGACTTTTGTACTGTATCATATGACATGAGGTGTCCCATGTGGCTTATACTGTGTGTAAATACCATGGGAAATCCCATGGTTTTGTGAAAACCACGAACGAGGTGTCCCTTTTAATTAATAAAAAACACTCTCTTAAATTACTATAAATACCACTCACCCGCTTCATTTTCATTCATCAGAAACTCAATATACACTTGTATCCGGTGGTATTACTTCCCAAGGAGGCCTCCCAATGTGTTCTTATGCTCCCAATGTCACACCCTTCATGATCTATGAGTTACACTACATGGTAAGGGAATCCTTCATTCTATTCTTTTGGTCGACACTTCCTTTATGTTATCTATTTTATTTTCTTTTGTCATATGTTGGGGTTGGATTTTATGTTTTATTATTAAATTAATTTTTTATTTTAATATAATGATATGAAAATTTTCTATCATCATTTCATTTTATGAAATTTTAAGTGATGTCATTAGGCTGCCAAATTTTCATAAGGGATCACTCACCTTTTCTTTTAATTTCACGTTCATCTATTTTATTTTTCTCTACTCACCTCCTCTATCCAAATGACCATGATAAAATCCATTATCATATTACACAATAATTATATCATGTTAATGGAAAAAATATCATCAATATCCTTACTCCCTCCCTTTTATTTTTATAAACAAAATCAACATCCATGAGGATTAAATTTATAACCTTTTTGGACGACAGAGTTTCATTCGTCATTTTCTCATAAATTACCGGTCATAAAAACATTTTAATGGATGAAATTGATAATAATATATTTATTTCATCTCATTAACTTTCTGGAATCCTTAGATACACATAATATAAAATAATAATACCAAACAAGTTCATTATGGACAAAACAGCCAAGTTAATCAGAATATTTGTAATAAACTTTTAACTAATGAATAATCATCCTGATATATAAACCAAAATCATTATAAGATCATTTATATCACATTAATGTCATTAAAAAGATATATTATCTTTTATGTATGTTTAACAAAATTTCAAATGAACTTCCATTCATGAAAGCAAGTAAACGAATCATGGAAACCAAGGAATAAAATGCTTCCAGACCAATAAAATTGAACCTCTTAAAACCATTAAAAGGGACATGAATGAACCAAATAAGGTTAAAATAAAAACAAATTTCATGTATTGGTGGTTCTAGACTTATTAATTAACGAATATAAATTTTATTATTCAGGACATTAACACAATTGAAACACACACTCGAGCAAAAGGTAAGGGTTTCTCATCTCACTTTCATTTCTATGACATTTTCATTGTTCAACACTTATTTCTAGTATGTGGTATATGTGTAATGTCATTTTATATATAATAACATGATATTATTTATATTCATGTTACTAAATGATTCAATTGAGTGTTATTATGCTCTGGTCATATGATTCGACCGATTACAATGTGATAAGAGACTTTGTCTCAGCTACTATTTTGTTGTGACTAACTTTGTATTGTGCACCTTCTAATCCTTATGTTTTTTACCTACTACCAATTTGAGATCACTTTTCATATTAAATTATATTTATATTAAATATCCATAATCACATATCATGGATATGTTTTTTTCTAAACCGTATACAATTTTACATATGTTGTTAATTTTGGAAGTCATTTAAATTATGAAAATATTGATGAATCTGTATACTATACTCTATACGTATATTGAAAAGGCATATTGATCTTGTATTAAATTGATTTATAAGGAATGATTTGGAAATGTAGTGGTGGGTGGGGCCAACTATATCCCCTTGATGCATCAGTAGGTCTCATGAGACAAATCAGTTTGGCGACAAACCCATCAAGTTAGTTTCGGAAAATCATATGAGTTTCTACCCCTAGAACTAAACCTTTTTTACGGTATTATGGTTTCTTATGCCAGATAAATGATTTCTAGTTAATAATAATTCTATTCATTTGTAACGCCCCGACCCCAGCTACCCAGAGTCGGTGCATTACTTCATAACATTGGCATGATCACAAGAAAGATCAAATCTCGAAAGACCGATTGGTTTAGTAGCCTTGGAAACACTAGATATATTCATAGGTTTTACATTACATCATAAAATGAAAAACTACTACAACAACATAATGTCTCCATAATCCACACTCATATCCCCACATAATATCCCTGTAGGTCATTCATAATTTACTTCTTCACTTCCTGGGAAAAATAAAACATATAAAAGGGGTGAGCTGAAATGCCCAGTAAGGATAACAAAATAGCGGAAACTTTCATAAATAAGAATAAACTTTTAAGGAAATGTATAAATAAAACAAAATCCTTTCAAACATGAACTTTAAACATGGTATGGCATAAATAAAATGAAATAATGCCATTTAATTATTCACAAGCATATTCTACTAATCGAATAATCACATGCAAAAATCAATAACCACATTCATAATGTTGGAATGCATAATGCCAGACTATCATAACCACATAGCCAAGGCCTCGTGCCAAGACTACAAATAAGATTTTGTCAAGGCCTTGTGCCAAGACACTAGTTTGTCTCATGAGACCTACCGATGCATCGAGGAGCTATAGCGGGCTCCACCCGTCACATATTAAGTCTAATGCATTCCCATATGAAAAGGTTTAAATATAACATAAACATTCGTATTAAAACTAGCATACGAAATGTCAATAATTTTTTACCATAAACTATGAATGGTATAAAAATAGCACATCCACAGTCAAACATATCACAAAACCTTCAATACAATATAGAGGTTTTGTATCATAATAAATCAACTTCAAATAATCTTAAAATCCATCAAAGGATGTTGACATAGATGAAATCAAAATTCTTTTTAAAGAAATATCTCCTAATATTTTGAAATCATTTAAGATCCATATAAAATAAATCATTTTCATTGAAAATAATCTTATAAGCTTGTAAGGGAAGCTTTGAAGATTTTATAACGGCGGAAAATAGCCGCACCCGCCGTATAAGTTAAAAAAACATTCTTACCTTAATTCTTTTGAAAAGGTTAAAAGGGACCTTGTTTTGAAAACGACGGAAAGGTTCCTTTATAAACCACTTATAAAAGTCAAAAAGGGTATAAATGACTTTAACTCATATTCTAGTAAATAGTAAAAATGTTTTGAAATACATTTTTAAGAAACATGGATGTGGATGATAAAGAGATCCCAGTAGATTATTACATATAAACAACCTCGGATAATGAAGAGATTGTGAAATAACCCTTACCTTGTACTTTTCCTTTGTTGGGGTAGGTTAACCTCCTGTATAATGGTGAAATAATTGTTATTAAATTATACAAGAATAATATATATTAATATGATATCATATATGATCTTTTAACATTGATTTGTTAATAATATCTTAGAATTATCGTAGTTTCGGGTGTTAACTTACTCATTTTATTTATATGTTTTGTTACATAAGCCATGTTTGTTGTATCTTATTCATATCCGGAATGATATCTAGTCCTTAAAAATCATTTTTAAATCATCAAATGATAATTATACTTGAATGGTTATGATGGAGAATGAATCTCATCGCGTTCGTGGAGACGGTAGTCCGTACGTACGCACGAGCGACAATATCATTCTTTTGATATTAAAATAATATATAAATGAATGGTATATCATATATAAAGAATCATTAACATGTTATATTTATTATTTACATGAGTTACACATCATTATTATACCCATCCAAATAATATTATATTGAATAACAATTACACCACGACGTTGAGACGGTAAGCCGTACGTACGCACGTATGGTGACATGTTATTCAAAGGGTGGATAGAATACTGAATATGATTGTACCATACTTATAATAACATCACAGAATATGTGAGATACTGGAGTTATTATTTTAGAATGGTAAGAACAAAGGAAGAAGAAGTGGAAGAAGAAATGAACTTAGAAAAGGGTGGTGAAATCATTACCTCTTCTTCGGGTTCTTCCTTTTGATTTGATCAAAAGGGCTCCTTAGGTTGCCTTTATGATCAAACTAAGGAATCTAGGTTGTAGTGAGGGATGTTGGGAGAGTATTTGGGTAGGGTTTGGCCGAACCAAAAGGTTTTAGAGGTGTGAAAAATGAGAAGGAGGAGTGCCCTTTTATAAGAGGGGTGAGGGGCACCTTTGGAAAAGATAGAAATATTAATTTATAATAAATTCATATTCGGTTTCTAATGGATCCAAAGTTGATTATTTAAATTTTAAGGTGGGTATAGGTCGAAAACAACTCAACCAATAGAAGTTAGACAGGTTTGGGTACTTATATTAACCTTATCTTTAAGTATTAACTCTAAGTTAATTAGTTTCACTTTTACAATGTCTCTTTGTAGTTTTATATAATATGGTTAATAAACTTACTATATACATCCAAGAGACCCCCAAGTGGTCCATTAATGATTAACCTATAATGATATAAGTCTCTTGGCCGAACCTTATATTTTTAGGAATTTAATATCAATTAATAATATAATATTTGTTTTAAGAACTCTTTTATGTCAATTTTGACACTATTCAATAGTTGATTTTTTTGAAACTCATAAAAGATTGATTACTTCGAACAAAGTCAATCCAATCAATCCTAATATATCATATTATACTATAAAATTAGTTTAATTCATTAAAAGTTTCATATTATATTTATTTTGGTATTTATAATATCAATTATTTTAATTTTTCACTATTATAGTAATTACCGCATCATCATTGTGTCATAAATAAAATAACTTATATAATGTCTAAAAATTATAAATAAAATATCATTATGTAGGAAATCTTGTTATATTTCTAATGAATATTTATAATCGAAAATCCAACATGTATAACCCTATGTAAAAGTTGTTCTTCTAAAAGATGTAAGCTTATGCCATTTTTATTTTTATTTTAACTTTATTAATATAAAGTGTCCCTACCACATACAAGTGGCTCCAAGGGGTCCCCAAATTGACCCAAGGATGCTCATGGTCGGGTATGTGTCCACCAATAAGGTTAGGACACGTTTTAGGGTAATTTTGTATTATTATAATATTATTTTTTAACCCTTATTTACCGGATTTACCCTTAAGCATGGTAAATAAAATATTTACCACAGTAATTATTCAAAATGTCTAAAAATAAAAGTTACCTATTTACACAATTTGGACATCCTGATTCCAAATATGGAATACATTTTTCTAAATTCAAAACACAGAAGTGGCAGAAATTAATTTAAAATTAATTCCCGCTGTCAAAACAAAAAGCGTGTTTTTAAGAGATATTAACTATCTAAAGATTGACACTTGTTTATGTTCGGTTTAATTGTAAAATTATGTCCAATGACCAACATTATATTAAATGGTAAAAATATATTATAAATATACTTTAAAACTACTAAAATTCATAATTTATCACTATTAATTATTTTGATTAAAAAAGTTGTTTTTAATTAAAATTTAGTAATTTTCACTATTCATCAAAATATGAAAGTTATCCGAAAAGTACCAAAATTTCACCATAGGCTAAATTAGATATTCCGAATACAAAAATGAAGTCCATTTTGAAATATGAAATATATACAATTTTAAAAATTTAGTTATTACTATTCATAACGGCTAGTTTAATTGGTTGTTAGAACTCGGTGTTGCGTACAACACATGCTATCACATTATTCAAAGAGAAGCGTACCGTAGAAGCATGGGATGTTTCATTTTAAATTTTTGATGTCCCCATTTAGTCAAAAAGTTTAAAATATAGTATTTAAAAACGTTTCACTATTAAAGTTGATAAAAGTGCAATACTGAAAATGAATTTGTTCTTGCATTATATCTAAGAAACTCATAATATGGATTCTAAAATTATAAAGATTATATAAACATCAAAATTTATCTAATACTATTCATAACCTCTTTTGAACGGCTTGTTTTGTAAGTCATGGTGTGCTTGAACTTTGTGTTGCATGTAGTGAATGTTATTGAATTATTTTGAAGAACTAACACACTATGAAATCTTGGGGTGTTACATTCTCCCCTCCTTCAATAAATTGCGTCCTCGCAATTTGAAATTGTTCTTCGAAAATAAAAGGTTGAAAATATATAATATATTTGTGGGAAACCCCACATCGGAAATTGGGTTACTAAAATTTAGTCTTAATATGAGGAAAAGAGAAATGAAAGGGTCACCACCAAATTATGATCTCGATTAGGAGAACATTGGTTGCAATTTGAGACATATAATTGGAGGAAAAACATAAATATTTATAGGTAGTGATTGAGGTCATCAATTAAAAACAAGTATAAAATTGAGGTCCTTAAAATCATCAATCTATGATGATTTGAAATACCATCGGTTAAACAAAACATAGGGTATTGGGATAACACATTTTTGACGTTTCAAAATATCTTAGTTGAAATCCCACATCGAAAAATTAATTAATGAGGCCTCTATTTTAAATAAAGAGTGGAAAGTATGAAGATTACCTAAAATAACACATACTAGGGTTCCATGTAAGAAAATATGGATATGGAAGAAAAATCTAGCCATCAATTATCTGATGGAGAGTGGTAGAGAACATGGCTATGAAAAGGCCAACAATCCCAAAGCCATAAATTAGTGATGATTTAAGGTACCATCTAGGACAACATTTTTGTTCTAAGTTCCTTTTATTAATGATGAGGAATTTATTTATGAGATTGGATAAGATCATAAGGAGATATACTTAGTTTATAATTAGAGTTTTATCCATTAATAAATTTCTACCAAAAACTCATCATTCACTCGTAAAAAAAATTCTATTTATACTATTCATAGAGGGTTCCAAAATAAACGAATTTATAATTCATCTACCAGATCTTTTAAAAAAACTACTTTATTTAATCCAGTACATCCCGTGGGATAGTGGTAGGTGATACACCCTTGTCTCCCTTCGGTTGCGGGTTCAAGTCTCGCAGCCTTGTCGGACGCGACGGGTTGTCGTCCGATCTCCGGGTTGTCCTTTTATGGAAATCCAAAATAATCCAAACTATAACTATCCAAAATACTTCTGTCCAAACTCACAGTCCAACATTCATAAGGAAGGTAGACATAATATAGATCCTTTTTACCCCGTAATAGAATATGAATACCTTCATCATGTATTACCATATTCCTTATTGATTACATTCATGCTCCCTTATTCCATATAGAATGTTGGATATACTTCATTAATCCAAAAATGTTTTAAAACCCAACAATGATGGAATATAAAAATCATTAATCAGTTCCAAGGTAGTCAAGAATATCCAATATAATTTATCCAAAACAATCACATATTATTCCAAAATCACTACCTAAGTATCAGAACTATATTATGGTTTATCATTCTCTCAACCATATATTTTCCAAAAATCTATCCTGCTATTGAGTCACTTTTCTTTGTTCCACACAATCTCAAGTCCTTAATGAAATAGTACTGCAGTACAATCCTTATATACTCCATAATTATTATAACAAGTACATTGTTGATACAACACTCAATTGACACAAACAACATAAGAGCTTTAATCATTCCTCTTCATCTGTGGTAGTATCATAACTTGATTATTATCCAATAACATCATTTGCGGCATAGTCTGATGACTGGGACATAGGTTCGCGTAGTGTCCAAACTCCTTGCAAATGAAGCATTGTACATTTGAAACCATTTTCTTACCCTTGCAGTCACCTACTTTGTGCCCTTTTCCTCCACACTTATAACAAACTCCCATTCCTTTCAGGGCAGTTACAGGGTGTTTCTTTCCACAGTTACCACATATGGGAAAATTCTTCTTTTCCCTCTTCCCTTTATCCATCTTTTTCTCTTCTATCCTTTTCTTCTCTTGCTTCCCTTCAAAGCCATAGGACTCAGTAAACTCTTTACTTATCTTATCAATACATGATATTATTTCTTCATATGATGATAATACATGGGAGACTATTTCCCTTATAAATTCTATCTTAAGACCATGAAAGATATGATCCTTCCTTCTCTTTGGATCATGTGCATTTTCGGAGTTCTCATTCCTTCTACTGGGCGCCATTTCTAAACAATGGCATAAAGTAGATCAGTTTATGAATCAAAATACATAATCCCATACTTATAAAACACTTAACATAAATTGAACTATTTATGGATATAATCCATAATCATAAGAATGTTTTCTTTGAGGAAGTATATACTCATAATCCCTTCAAAATGATTTGTAAAGAAAATGAGAGTTATCCTAAGCATATCCCCCGGGAGTGTCGTAACCAAGAGTGCAGCAAGGCCCGTTGTCATGCACCAGTTCCCGTTCGAGTCTAGCTCAAAGCGGTGTTTTCGGGTTTTACCCCTAGGTACATCTGTGCCAGAGCCGCCTCTACCTGCTCGTATCCAGACAGGGATGTATTGCTCGGAAAACTCACAAAATCTCTACAATACCAAAATTCTAGGAAGTTCTTCTATACTAATCCTCAAAGTTCATCTTATGTCTACGTGCTCTAATCTGAGTTTATCTAAATCTAGCTTCCAAGGTTTGTACTAAACTTCCTCTGATACCAACTGTAACGCCCCGACCCCAGCTACCCAGAGTCGGTGCATTACTTCATAACATTGGCATGATCACAAGAAAGATCAAATCTCGAAAGACCGATTGGTTTAGTAGCCTTGGAAACACTAGATATATTCATAGGTTTTACATTACATCATAAAATGAAAAACTACTACAACAACATAATGTCTCCATAATCCACACTCATATCCCCACATAATATCCCTGCAGGTCATTCATAATTTACTTCTTCACTTCCTGGGAAAAATAAAACATATAAATGGGGTGAGCTCAAATGCCCAGTAAGGATAACAAAATAGCGAAAACTTTCATAAATAAGAATAAACTTCTAAGGCAATGTATAACTAAAACAAAAGCCTTTCAAACATGAACTTTAAACATGGTATGGCATAAATAAAATGAAATAATGCCATTTACTTATTCACATGGATATTCTACTAATCGAATAATCACATGCAAAAATCAATAACCACTTTCATAATGTTGGAATGCATAATGTCAGACTATCATAACCACATAGCCAAGGCCTCGTGCCAAGACTACAAATACGATTTTGTCAAGGCCTTGTGCCAAGACACTAGTTTGTCTAATGAGACCTACCGATGCATCGAGGAGCTATAGCGGGCTCCACCCGTCACATATTAAGTCCAATGCATTCCCATATGAAAAGGTTTAAATATAACATAAACATTCGTATTAAAACTAGCATACGAAATGTCAATACTTTCACCATAAACTATGAATGGTATAAAAATAGCACATCCACAGTCAAACATATCACAAAACCTTCAATACAATATAGAGGTTTTGTATCATAATAAATCAACTTCAAATAATCTTAAAATCCATCAAAGGATGTTGACATAGATGAAATCAAAATTCTTTTTAAAGAAATATCTCCTTTTATTTTGAAATCATTTAAGATCCATATAAAATAAAACATTTTCATTGAAAATAATCTTATAAGCTTGTAAGGGAAGCTTTGAAGATTTTATAACGGCGGAAAATAGCCGCACCCGCCGTATAAGTTAAAAAACATTCTTACCTTAATTCTGTTGAAAAGGTTAAAAGGGACCTTGTTTTGAAAACGACGGAAAGATTCATTTATAAACCACTTATAAAAGTCAAAAAGGGTATAAATGACTTTAACTCATATTCTAGTAAATAGTAAAAATGTTTTGAAATACATTTTTACGAAACATGGATGTGGATGATAAAGAGATCCCAGTAGATTATTACATATAAACAACCTCGGATAATGAAGAGATTGTGAAATAACCCTTACCCTGTACTTTTCCTTTGTTGGGGTAGGTTAACCTCCTGTATAATGGTGAAATAATTGTTATTAAATTATACAAGAATCATATATATTAATATGATATCATATATGATCTTTTAACATTGATTTGTTAATAATATCTTAGAATTATCGTCGTTTCGGGTGTTAACTTACTCATTTTATTTATATGTTTTGTTACATAAGCCATGTTTGTTGTATCTTATTCATATCCAGAATGATATCTAGTCCGTAAAAATCATTTTTAAATCATCAAATGATAATTATACTTGAATGGTTACGATGGAGAATGAATCTCATCGCGTTCGTGGAGACGGTAGTCCGTACGTACGCACGAGCGACAATATCATTCTTTTGATATTAAAATTATATATAAATGAATGGTATATCATATATACAGAATCATTAACATGTTATATATATTATTTACATGAGTTACACATCATTATTATACCCATCCAAATAATATTATATTCAATAACAATTACACCACGACGTGGAGACGGTAAGCCGTACGTACGCACGTATGGTGACATGTTATTCAAAGGGTGGATAGAATACTGAATATGGTTGTACCATACTTATAATAACATCACAGTATATGTTAGATACTGCAGTTATTATTTTAGAATGGTAAGAACAAAGGAAGAAGAAGTGGAAGAAGAAATGAACTTAGAAAAGGGTGGTGAAATCATTACCTCTTCTTCGGGTTCTTCCTTTTGATTTGATCAAAAGGGCTCCTTAGGTTGGCTTTTGATCAAACTAAGGCATCTAGGTTGTAGTGAGGGATGTTGGGAGAGTATTTGGGCAGAGTTTGGCCGAACCAAAATGCTTTAGAGGTGTGATGAAATGAGAAGGAGGAGTGCCCTTTTATAAGAGGGGTGAGGGGCACCTTTGGAAAAGATAGAAATATTAATTTATAATAAATTCATATTCGGTTTCTAATGGCTCCAAAGTTGATTATTTAAATTTTAAGGTGGGGATAGGTCGAAAACAACTCAACCAATAGAAGTTAGACAGGTTTGGGTACTTATATTAACCTTATCTTTAAGTATTTAACTCTAAGTTAATTAGTTTCACTTTTACAATGTCTCTTTGTAGTTTTATATAATATGGTTAATAAACTTACTATATACATCCAAGCGACCCCAAAGTGGTCCATTAATGATTAACCTATCATGATATAAGTCTCTTGGCCTAACCTTATATTTTTAGGAATTTAATATCAATTAATAATATAATATTTGTTTTAAGAACTCTTTTATGTCAATTTTGACACTATTCAATAGTTGATTTTTTTGAAACTCATAACAGATTGATTACTTAGAAAAAAGTCAATCCAATCAATCCTAATATATCATATTATCCTATAAAATTAGTTTAATTCATTAAAAGTTTCATATTATATTTATTTTGGTATTTATAATATCAATTATTTTAATTTTTCACTATTATAGTAATTACCGCATCATCATTGTGTCATAAATAAAATAACTTATATAATGTCTAAAAATTATAAATAAAATATCATTATGTAGGAAATCGTATTATCTTTCTAATGAAAATTTATAATCGAAAATACAACATGTATAACCCTATGTAAAAGTTGTTCTTCTAAAAGATGTAAGCTTATGCCATATTTATTTTTATTTTAACTTTATTAATATAAAGTGTCCCTACCACATACAAGTGGCTCCAAGGGGTCCCCAAATTGACCCAAGGATGCTCATGGTCGGGTATGTGTCCACCAATAAGGTTAGGACACGTTTTAGGGTAATTTTGTATTATTATAATATTATTTTTTAACCCTTATTTACCGGATTTACCCTTAACCATGGTAAATAAAATATTTACCACAGTAATTATTCAAAATGTCTAAAAATAAAAGTTACCTATTTACACAATTTGGACATCCTGATTCCAAATATGGAATCCATTTTTCTAAATTCAAAACACAGAAGTGGCAGAAATTAATTTAAAATTAATTCCCGCTGTCAAAACAAAAAGCGTGTTTTTAAGAGGTAATAACTATCAAAAGATTGACACTTGTTTATGTTCAGTTTAATTG
This sequence comes from Viscum album, assembly GCA_963277665.1. NCBI lineage: Eukaryota > Viridiplantae > Streptophyta > Magnoliopsida > Santalales > Viscaceae > Viscum > Viscum album. The sequence continues at coordinate 16,340,713 of OY728159.1, read as the reverse complement.
TAAAATTATGTCCAATGACCAACATTATATTAAATGGTAAAAATATATTCTAAATATACTTTAAAACTACTAAAATTCATAATTTATCACTATTAATTATTTTTATTAAAAAAGTTGTTTTTAATTAAAATTTAGTAATTTTCACTATTCATCAAAATATGAAAGTTATCCGAAAAGTACCAAAATTTCACCTTAGGCTAAATTAGATATTCCGAATCCAAAAATGAAGTCCATTTTGAAATATAAAATATATATAATTTTAAAAAAGTAGTTATTACTATTCATAACGGCTAGTTTAATTGGTTGTTAGAACTCGGTGTTGCGTACAACACACGCTATCACATTATTCAAAGAGAAGCGTACCGTAGAAGCTTGGGATGTTTCATTTTAAATTTTTGATGTCCCCATTTAGTCAAAAAGTTTAAAATATAGTATTTAAAAAGGGTTCACTATTAAAGTTGATAAAAGTGCAATACTGAAAATGAATTTGTTCTTGCATTATATCTAAGAAACTCATAATATGGATTATAAAATTATAAGGATTATATAAACATTAAAATTTATCTAATACTATTCATAACCTCTTTTGAACGGCTTGTTTTGTAAGTCATGGTGTGCTTGAACTTTGTGTTGCATGTAGTGAAAGTTATTGAATTATTTTGAAGAACTAACACACTATGAAATCTTGGGGTGTTACATCATTCAATATTAGTTATAACAATCAATGAGGTTTTAATTATGACAAAATCTATGGATGCAATTTCATTCTCAATTTATTAATGGCTTTAGATTTTGATTAATTTTCCATTCCATATTGATTATGTCAGATTGATTAAGATTCCCTTTTTTTTATTCATTATTACAATTTTTGTAACCCTTACTGATCATTTGAGCTCACCCCTTTCATTGTTTACGTTCTACAGGTGATGAATAAAAGGCCATTTAATGAGTTCATGTGGTTGCAATTTTTAGTTTTGTTATGTATTGTGTCCTGTAACATTTTTCAATGTAATTAGTGTTACATCGATATATCTAGTTTGTTCAAGACTACTAAACTGATACTTCATTCTAAATTTTTAATTCCTTCTAACCATGACAATATCACAAGTAACGCACTGGCTCCTGTCTATAGGGGTCGGGGTGTTACAGTTTGTATTAGAGGAAGTTTAGTAGAAAACATGGAAACTAGAGTAGGAAATTTATGGTAGGGAATAAATCCATAAGTTAGTATTTGAGTATAAACATTCAATAATATCATGGTATTTTGTTAAGGAATAGATTAATTTAATACTTCTAACAAATACATCCCTATCTGGATATGAGCAGGTAGAGGTGGCTCTGGTATAGAGGTACCTAGGAGTGAAAGCTCGGACATGGAGTTTCGGGCTTGACCAGGTGTATCCTGGTACATGAAAACGGGCCTTGATTCACACTTGGTTATGAAACACTTAGGGGGATATTCTTAGGATAATTCATATTTTATTTACAAGCCATTATGAAGGAGTTTAATGTAAATTTTTCCTCGAAGAAGCCAATTTTATAAGATTATCTCTGCATAGAATATCAATATTTGTTGAGTGATTTTTTAATTTAAGATTCGTAAACTAATCTATTGTATCCCATTATTTAGAAATGTCATATTTTGGAATAAGGGGTGTCAATACTCATGGATGAGGTAGGGATCTCCCTACTGAGAATGTCAACACAGTCAAAGTTGGAGCAGATTAGATCATCACCATATTGTGAAAACATACTCAAGTTTTAACAAATAATTATTACACACCTATGTTGGATCATTTCATGTAGCAGAAGCCCCCAACAATCATCAGGACTAATAACCCAGTGGTTGCTGAGCAATGGATCATGACCCTTGAAATGATATTCATGGTATTAAGATGCAATGAAAATGAAAAGGCAGTACTAGCAGTATATTGTTTGAAGTGTAATGCTCTTCAATGGTGGTCCTCGATTCAAAATACCACTTATGAAGAAGAAATTAAAGATATTTAATAGAGGAATTTTAAGGAATTATTCTTTGAAAAATATTTTCCTCATGATAAACGAAATGAAATTAAGAGGAAATTCCATGGTTTAAAAACAAGGGAAGAAGACAATGATGCAGATTATGAGGCTACATTCAAAAGGATAGCCCGGTATGCCGTAGATTACATATGAGAATCGACAGAAAAGATTGAACATTTCTTTAATGGTCTTAATCCAATTCAAAAAAGGGAACTGTCTTCTCAATCATTTTCCTCATATGATGAAATTGTATCACGTTCCATCAAAATAGTGAAGGAATTTTCTAGATCAGATATTTTCAAAGGAAACCAAGATAAGAAGTAGTACTCTGATAACAATGGAAAATGAGAAGCACCAATGAAGAGCAAGGGAATAAAGATATTCCCATTATTTGGAAACTGTGGAAATAATAATCTTGAGAAATGCATGAAAGGCATGGGAGTTTGCTATTACTGTGGAGAAAAGGGTCATCGATCTGATGAATTTAGGGGGAAGTAATAAATCAATGATATTCAATGATACAGTTGTAGAGATATGGGAAAATATTCAAATGATTGTCCTAAGAACCAATGAAAAAAGCCTCAAAAAAAGCCATGAGAACAAGGGAGATCCTATGTGATTACAATCACAGAGGTTGAAGTTCCTAATGACATGGTGGAAAGTACTTTAATAGTTTCATTAGACGTATCCAATACTTCATTTCATTCTAGATCATCGAATTCATTTATATCTTCTCATTTTTCCATGAAAATTAAATATGTCCTATTTAATTTAATAATGGAGTTGACAATCAAAACTCATTGGGGATGTATCAATGCAACAAAGGCATGTTGACTAGTCCCCCTCTAGACACCAAAACATGCTTCAGTTTCTTACCTTATCATCATACAAATTACTAAATTTGATATAATTTATGGTATAGATTGGCTGTCAAATTATGATTCGAAGATTCATTACAAGAAAAAGGAAGTTACCATTTTTGAAAATGGTGTATAATCTTTTATCTTTAGGGAAGAAACATTGCAACCTGATTCTTATCTAAACCGTCGGTAGCTTTACAGAATGCAATACATGGAGAGGAAGATAAACTGATATCTATGGGTGAGGAAAGTAATATTCAAATTTGAGATGTGAAAATAGTGCAATATTACATTGATGTATTTTCAGAGGAATTACCTAGAAATCCTCCAGAGTAGGATGATGAGTTCTCTATTGATTTATTTCCTGATGCAAGATCTATATCAAATACACCTAATAGAATGGTTACTGTGGAATTAGTAGAGATAAATAAACAACTAGAGGATTTGACTGAAATGGATTTTTTCGACCTAGTGTTTCTCCATGGGGATCCCCTGTCTTCTTTGTCAAGAAGAAGGATGGATCCATGTGGATTTGAATTGATTACAAGGAAGAAAATTCTATTACATTAATGAATAAGTATCCTCTACCCCAAATTGATGATTTATTTGATCAACTTCATGGATATCAATAATATTCAAAGATTTACATTCGATCCAGATATCATCAGTTTCATGTGAGGAAGGAAGATATTCCTAAGACACCATTTCATACCAGATATGGGCATTACGAGTTTACCCGGATTCCTTTTGGACAGAAAAATGCACCCTTTGTTTTCATGGATTTAATGAATAGATTTTTCAAGGAATATATTTAGCAATTTGTTGTGTTATTCATCGATGATATCATTGTATAATCAAAACGATATTATGACAATGTGAATCAATCGCAGGTTATTCTGCAAACTCATAGAAGAAATAAATAATATGGGAAGTTTAGAAAGTGCAAATTCTGTCTTAAATAAGTTTCATTTATAAGACATATTGTATCTACGTATGGAATCCTATTTGATCCTATGAAGAAAAAAGCAATTCATGATTGGCCAATGCCAAAAAAACATAATTGGGGTATGCAGTTTTAATGGTTTAGCAGGTTACTATCAACATTTCGTTCAGAAGTTTACCTGATGGGCTAATCCACTAACCCATATCACATGTAAAGGTGTTATTTTTGTGTGGAAAAAAGAGTGTATGGAATTCTTCAATTAATTGAAAAGATTATTGCCAAATCCTCCAGTTTTGACACTTCCATCTTGATGTGATGGATTTGTAATATATAGTGATGCATCAAAGAATGGTCGGGGTTGCATCCTTTTGAAAAATGGTAATGTTATTGCTTATGGATCAAGGCATTTGAAGAATCATGAGAAAAATTATCTATCACATGATCTTTAGATTCTGGTTTTATTCATTTCTCTATATATATGGAGAAATTATCTTTACGGTGAAACATTTGAGATATACACAGATCAGAAGATTTTGAAATACATTTTCACACAAAAAAACTCTACATGTAGAGAAGAAGATAGCTCAAGTGACTCAAAGATTATGATTTCTCAATACACTACCACCCAGGAAAGAAGAATAAGGTGGAAGATGCTTCATGTAGGAAGGATCACAGACGTTGGACACAAATGAAGACTGAGAGAGATCATATATTTTTGGATCTATGGAAGATTGATATGGGAATTGTTAAGGAAGGGGAAACATCTTTTCTCTTTAAAATGATTGCTAAACCATCTTTAGTACAGAAGATAAAAATTTCTCAATATCATGATGAGAATCTTCACAAGAAAAATAAAACTGTAAAGGATGAGGGACTGGATGACTTCGGGTATGAAGAAGGAGCTCTAAAATTTGGGGAGAGTATATGTGTTCCACCAGTACATGAGCTAAAATGGGAACTATTAAATGATTCCAATAGCTCAAATTTTTCTATACACACAGGTAGCACCATGATGTATAGATATATGAAGGAATATTTTTGGTGGGATAATATGAATGGGGAAATTGCTGACTACATGTCAATGTGTCTAGTTTTTCAAAAAGTGAAGGCAGAGACACAACATCCCTAAGGATTGATACAACCTCTACCTATTACTATGTGGAAGTGGGATAACATTTCGATAGATTTTATCACCGGACTACCAAGGATGCCTAGAAGTAATGATGCAATATGGGTAATTGTTGATTGTCTCATAAAATCAACACATTTCCTTCCTATAAGAGAGGATTTACAACATTTGTGCCTGGAAAGACTGTATATAAATTAAGTGGTAAGACTTCATGGTGCACCTATGTCAACTGTATCCAATCATGATCCCCGATTCAAATCAAAATTCTGGGAAAGTCTCCAGAAGGCTTTGAATACTATGATTTGTATGAGTACTCCATATCATCTCCAAACCGACGGATAGTCTGAAAGGAATATTCAAACTCTATAAGTCATGATGAGGTGATACTATCTGGACTTCTAGGGTATGTGAGATAAATACATTCCTTTGGTGTAATTTTCATGCTACAATAGTTTCCGTAATATTATTCAAATGGCTCCATATAAAGCACTATATGGAATGATATGATGAACTCCAAATTGTTGGGATGAAGTTGGTGAGAGGAAAATTATAGGCCCAAAACTTATTGAAGAGACCACAACAATGGTGAAGTCAATCCAAGCCCATATTAATGCATCCCAAAGTAGGTAGAAGAGTTACGATGACAACCGAAAGTATGATTTGGAATTCCCAGTGGGAGATCACGTCTTTCTGAAAGTATCTCTATCGAAGGGTGTCATAAGGTTCAGTATGAAAGGGAAACTGATCCCCAGGTATATCGGACCATTTGAAGTTCTATAAAGAATTAGAGTTGTATCTTACTATTTAGTAATGCCGTAAAATCATTCTAGATTTCATGATGTGTTCCATGTGTCATTGTTAAAGAAATACATGTCATACCCAACACATGTACTCACATATGATGAAATAGAACTAGAACATGATTTTTCATACTGTGAAAATCTTATCAGGATTCATGACATGAGGGAGAAGGTATTGAGAAATCATAAAACTTGTCTAGTAAAGGTTCTTTGGAGAAACAAAAAAATGGAGGAAGGAACATGGGAACCATAGGATTTCTTGAGGAAGAACCACCCTCGTCTTTTTGGTGGGCTTTATACATAAAATTTTGAGGACTAAATTTCAGAAGGAGGGAATAATATAACACCCCAAACATTTCATTGTATGTTACTCTTAAATACATTATATTCATTAGATAGCCTATATTTCATGAAGAACTAAGTCTTTTGTGAAAAAAAACATTATACGATAAAGTTATATGTTATCCATTAAACATAAATTTTCCACTTCTATATTTCTAATTTCAAAAATTCATCATCTAGAGTTGTGACCAGTAAGTTGTTTGGAGTCTGATAGAACCAACATTATTTTTTCATGAATAGTAACATAACCTTTTTAATAGTAATATGAATAGTAATATGACCCTTATAAATTGTAAATAAGGATAATATTTTATTTTCTTAAGGTAATAAGATAATGATAAGTCAATTAATTTTTTAATGTAATACAGAACTAAATATACCATTAAATTGTTATTTTTTAAATTAACATTAATTTTATTGAAAAATTAAATTAAAAATACATAGAAAAGTATTTTCAAAAATTTGCGTAAATTTTTGAATTCTACACATCAAGAAATTGTAAGGCAGAATATTTGGGATTTTTCTAAAATACTTGAATTTTTCAGGAATAGTAAAAATACATATTTGAGTTTTTGATAGTTTAATAACATCATAATAATTGGATGGTTGAATTTTGTACATTATCTTATGGAATTAATTGTCCCATGTTTCTTAATCAATGAGAAAATACCATGGGCAAGATCATGGTTTTGTGAAACTCACCAACGAGGTGTCCCTATTAATTAATAGAAAAATAACTCTTAATTAGTATAAATACCCACTCACCACCTTAATTTTCATTCATTCAAAACTCAATATCCGCGATGCTCTGGTGGTAGTACCTCTCTAGGAGTCCTCCCATGGTGTCCTTCATCCTCCAATGTCCTACCCTTCAAGATCTAGGAGTTACAATACATGGTAAGGGAATCCTTCATTCTCTTCTTTTAGTCAACACTTCTTTTATGTTATCTATTCGATTTTCTATTATAATATGTTGGGGTTTGATATTATGTGTTCTTATTACTGTCCTTTATGACTTTAATTTAATTAAATTCCCTTTTCTCTCATCATTTCATTTTATGAAATTTTAAGCGACGACGTTATGCTGCCAAATTTTCATAAGGGATCTCTCACCTTTTCTTTTATTTTCAAGTTCATCTCTTTTATTTTTATCTCCTCACCTTAACTATCCAAATGACCACGATAAACTACAGTATCACCTATATACTGAAATTATATAATATGAATGGAATAACTATCATGAATATCCTTACTCCCTCCATTTTATTTTTATAAACAAAATCAACATCAATGAGGTTCCAATTAATAATCTTTGTGGACGATGGAGTTTCGTTCTTCACATTCTAATTCATTACTAGTCATGAAAAAAATTTAATGGTTGAACCAGATAAGAATAAATTTATTTCATATCATTAATGTTTTGTAATATTTCCACACTCATAATATAAAATAATAATACCAAACAAGTTCATTATGAACAAAATGGCCATGTTAATCCAAATATTTTTAATATACATTTAACTAATGAATCGTCATCATCGTATATAACCCAAACTTTTTAAAAGATCATTAATATATCCTTAAAGTCATTAATAATATATATTAACTATTTTGGATTATTAACCACATTTCAAATGAACTTCCATTCATGAAAGCAAGTAAATGAATCATGGAAACCATGGAAGAAAATGCTTCCAAACCAATAAATTGAACCTCTTAAACCCATAAAAAGTGCCATGAGTAACCCTAATAAGGTTATAATAAATAAATTACATGTATAGGAGGTTTTGTAATTATTAATTACTGATGCTAATTTTAATTATTCAGGTCATTAAAACAAATGAAGAACACACTTGAGCAAAATGTAAGGGGTTTCTCATTTCACTTTCATTTCTGTGAGATTTTCATTGTTCGCCACTTATTTCTTCTATGTGGTATATGTGTACTTACATTTGATATATAATAAAATTATTATCTTTATTTTAATTTTATTCAATTATTCATTTTAGGGTTATTATGTTCTGGTCATATGATTCAACCGATTACATTGTCGTAAGAGAATTTGTCTCAACTACTATATTGTTGTGACTAACTTTGTATTGTGTACCTAATAATCCTTATGTGGTGTAACTATAACCCATTTGAGATAAATTTTAATTTGAAATTATATTAATATTAAATATCCATTATCTCATATCATGTATTTTTGTTATTGTCTAAACCGTATACCATTTTACATACGGTTTTTATTTGAAATGTTAATTTAATTATGGAAGAATTGATGAATATGTATACTCTACTCTATATCAATATTTAAAAGTCATATTTCTCTTGTATTTAATCAATGTATAATGAATGTTTTGGACATTTAGTGTCGGGTGGGGCCTGCTATTGCCCCTCGATGCATTCTTAAGTCTCATGAGGCAAACCAGTTTGGCGACAAACCCTTCGAGTTTGTTTCAAAAAATCAGACGTGTTTCTACCCATAGAACTAAACCATTTTTATGGTATTATGGTAATGTGATATAATAATGACATCTAGTTAATAAGAATTATTTTTATTAATTATCATTTATTACTATCCATTAGGTTTCATTATGACAAAATATATTAATGCAGTTTCATTCTCAGTTTATTAATGGCATTTGTTTTACCATTCCATATTGATTATGTCAGATTGATTAGGATTCACTTTTTATTGTAATCATGCTTCCACTTTTTTAACCATTAATTAGCTTTTGAACTCACCCATTTCATTTTTTACCTTCAACAGTTGATAAAGATAAGGCTATTTATTGAGTTCATGTGGTTTCCGTTTTTAGTTTTTTTATGTATTGTGTCTTGTAACCTTTTTCAATGTAATTTGTGTTACATCAATGTATCTATTTTCTTCAAAACTAATGAACTGATCGTTCCTTTGTGATTTTTCATTCCTTCTCACCATTCAAATATCACATGTAATGTACGGCCTCAAGTCTAGAGGGGTCAATGTGTTACATGAGGACCCTCCTCATAGATTGTTTAGAAAGATCAATGATATTTTGGGCATTAATGGTGTAATTTTTCGATATATAGGTATATTCATTATTATTGTGTTTGATATGAGATGGAGATCCACTTTTTCTATCATTTCATATTAATTTATGATCATATATATCCATTTTTTGGGTTTTATTTTCCTAATTTCATTTTCATGATATGAAAACTTTTATCATATATTTTATTATTCTCAATTAATTTTTTTGGGTGTCTTAATGGGTTTGTACATGTTCAACCCTTAATGAAATTTTCAATCATGTTTAATCTCTTATGAAGAAGATCAGAAGATATATATTCACATTATAAGATATTAGGGATACTTGTGTGAATTTATAAATATACGGTGGTTGGGGATATGCAATTATGAATCATCATCTCTCCCGAATTTATTTCTTTTTTAGTTATTTTGATGTGAAGACATATTTTCATGTGGGCCTTGTATTTTCCCCCATACATTTCAAATTAAAAAGTCATACACTATTCTATTCCATAGATGTTGTTAAATTCATGACTTTTACTCTAGAATTTATTTTCTTTTATAATAATTCCTCTACACTTATTCATCAATATGGTTGGGAGTGTGTGTGTGTATATGTACAATAAGAATGATTATCCATTATTAGTTATGGCATCCAGTGCTTATCACCATCCCATGGCCTATGGAGGCTGATTTTTTGTAGATTCAGATTAACCATCCACTAGCGAGGTCATCTATAGTGGACTGGGTTGTGTTATATTTTAATCAATGGTGGTTCAACCTCTAGAATATGAATGAATTTTTTTACCCTAATATGATTCGTTTGGGACTAATGGTGACAATTTAAATGTGTCTTCAGTGAAGATTTATGGAACGGGATCTCAATGTTTGTGTAGTGGCTGATGTATCTGTACAATAGGACACTAACTACCTTCTTGAAGACTTGGCATAACGAGACATCTATTTCAAGGATCAATTGTACATTCATCATATAGTAATGATTCATTGTAATGTACTTCTTAATTCATATCTGAGATATTCTCTTTGAACACGGGATATCTTAATAATGTTTTAGATGACTCCACAGTAATAGCTAGAGGGGATTTTGAGATTTTGTTCTGTTGATGACCAGTTGGGTGATGTGGCCACAGTAATGGGACCCATTAATTTTTTACCATTAGGAAATTATGATGTGCTACCAAATTTTGAGAATCATTAGGAAACATCTACGAAATATGTAGTCATTATTCTATGTGGGGAGTTGTTGATAGACTCTATAGATATATATGATAGATTACAGATTAGAAGAATATTAAAAGAGTTATAGCATCTGATAAAATAGATATTTTGTAATGAGAGATAAGATAGTGTATTATAGGTTTGAATCAGGAGAGTTTTATGAGTCATACAACTTTTCAAGTCCCTAAATGATCATATGGTTGCATTACTGAATGCTCTTCCACAAAGAGTATCTATTTTTTATCCATCCAATCTTTTTTGATTTTCTAAAACACTTTGAGGCTAAGTCAGAACCACCAATCACACAAAAGTATCCATAAGTGGGTCGAACATGGAACGACGCCCAAGACCAAAATCACCAAAACACCAACAATATCAACAAGAATCCAAAAAATGGGCAGTCCAAGGAATGCTCCCTAAACCGAACTTCACAAAACACATGACCAAAACATCACACACTATTCGTTAGGACATAGCTCCACTACCGCATTAGGGACCTCGCATCCATGTCCTCCCTGTCGGGATTGAGAAATCTAGATCACTATAAATGGGCATGAGGGAGGGGATCAAACCCATGATGACCCACAGAAGAACCGGAGGGAGTATCCTACACCATCACCATCACCGCAAAATGTTGGGGGCCAGCAACGGACCACGTCGTCGGAACCAAGACAGGCACATATTGCAGGCAACAACCACCCAGTTTAGTATATCCATCACCAAAAACACCAACACCATCCCAAATCACCCAATATCCCTTCAAGATGAACCATCCTGGGGGCATGCACAAAGGGCCAGGGAAAAAATAGCAGAGGAAATGTTTCTGATGATGGTGACAGAAATGGGGGAAAAAGAACACCACCATCTAATTGTAAAAAACCTACCTACAAAAGAATACAGAATAAGGGACTTCCGCATACCTCAGGCATTCTTGGGGTCATCCTCTATGACTTTTTAGAGACTCGGGAGGAAGACAGTGAACATGTTGGCCTGAATAATAGATAGGGGGCGACGCTGGGGAAATTTTTCAGGGTCGTCGCAAGAGCGGGAGTGTAGATCTGTAAACCAGGTATAGTGTCTATCGGATTCAGACATAATGATAAACCACACATAAATGTTGAGTACCCTTAATGATTTTTAGAGATATAAATCACATATCCATTGTGGTGGGTTGGACCCGCCTCTCATGAGGTAGAGGATTAAAAGTATTCTAGAGTGAATATTTATCACTTCAATAGGACCCCACCTAATGGTGTTCATAGTAATGAGACTTATCTAGAGTGGAAAATGGCATCAGTATTTCACATTTTTATTAAAGATCAATGCATCTTTCGATATGGATGAATTAGGCACACATACCACTTGAACTTTCATTAGTATGATGAAATTAAAAACCATAAGGGTGGGTTAATGTTTCCCAAAGTTAATAACATCAATGTGTGGTATATTAGATCCTTCAAATTGTGTGTTTGATGTTTTTTATTCTAAAATCTGATAGATTGATTCCTTTTGTGGTGAGATGATGGGAATTTGAATGGATATCTCCACCGATAGATGATCAAAGCTCAGTGTATTCAAGTGTGGAATGGGTTACAAAATGTGTCTCTGCTACAGTAGATTTAGTTATACAATAGATTAATAAGAAATATTTATATATATGTAGCCCATGACTGAGAACTTGTGATTCCAGTGGAGGTCATTTTTTCCAACCCCTTATAAGAGGCTCCCATATAGAGGATAGGTGATAATCTATTTCTACCGATGGTGTTACATGCCTCTTCATGGAGAGATATAGAGATATACTGCTTTGAAATATTTCATTTGCAGAAGTGGTACCCCTGTGTGTTTTACTTAATATATTATACCTAATTACTATCCATGATCAAATGATATCTTCAACTGAGTATAGCAGTTCTTACAGTTTGTTGCAATGGAGTATTCACCCTTTGATATGGAGTGGTCCCTTGATAGGGCATGATGAACTCATCCATAGGTGGTTATAGACACTGTAATATCATATTGGACAATATTTCCCTTGGAAAATTAAATTTCATGAGCTTTACAGTTCCTGTAATGATGGTGGAGTATGAAGGAATCTATATTGAGGGCTGTTTCTGAAACATTCATTTGGGATCCTTGAATTGTGCATTAGAGTGAGATCTAGTGTTCCATTTTTTTCCCATATTCCATATTTCTAAAGGTGGGATATATTAATCAATTTAACCAGAGATGTATGATCCATGATTAAAACTACATGAAAGGATATTGGTTCTTCCATTGATATATTCCTTCATGGAACATGTCACATAGTCTAGGTCTCCCTCATCTATTAAGACGTGTTCTTAAAACTCATACTTTATGCCCTTTATTTGTGTACACTGGTAAATTACACTATATGTTTCATTAAATTCCATAGGGTATTCTTTGGGATGTAACCTTGGGCTAGGAGAGCAGTCACTTTCGGAATCACTAATATGTATGGATGTTGGGAATATTAGTAACTTGTAAGGAGGTATATATTTAAAAAAAACTAATTAATACCTTAACAATCATGTAGAATCTGATTCCAATGACATATCTTCTAAGTCATTAACCTTAGGAATCCAATATTTATCAAGGGTTGACTTCATGAAATGGGTCCCATGTTTAACTTCATATGAAAACAGAATGAGCATGATTAAAACACAGTGTAGATGATGATAAAGGTGGTGTATCCCTAGGAGGGTTAACCTATAAGGTTTAACAGATATGTGGATCAACACACCATATGGAGGAGGATCTAGGATATTTGTCTGATAATGAGGACATTTTACACCATGAAGGCTGATAATGAATTCATTTGAAGGAGGATCATGAAGATACACCACTAGGTGGAGGTCATCAAGGTTTTCCAATAGTCAGGATTGAAAATAAGAGAGCCATCCTACAAAATTTTCTTAAAAGATAGGGATCAAAAACAATATAGTTTGATGGATTAATGGTATATAGTTTAAACACATAAGCTTCCTATTTCAAATATATTTCTCTCAGTTGGATGCTATGGGAATTATGGATTTGAGATTCATAGGTGAAACTAGGCATACAGATGATGTGAATGGAGATTACACATAAATGTGGCCCATATGGGTTTCATAATTTAACAAAGATTTGGAGGCCTGGGTAAAATCAGAATGGATATGGAAGAATTTATGGTTGTTTTGTCTGGAATGGATGTAGTTTTTTTGGACTCCTAAGAGGATCTCTGTGTATCCTTATTAGTTAGAAATCAATGTTCATGAAGTTTGAGAAGAGTAATAGTGTTTCACACCCAAGTAGGTTGACTGGTGAAGTGGATAATATGGTTGGGGAATATAAATTAAATATTATCATATAAAGGGACATGATGGGATATAAAATTAAGGATGATGCATACATAAAGTTATATTAGATATCATGGTCATTATTAATCTCTAAGAAAACATAATTCATGTTCATTGTAAGAAACAATATGAATCCCTATACCAAATGGGAATGTTGTGAAAGATATGCCAAGAGTGATGATGTGGGTAATATGCATTGAGAATTCCCATTGAGTATTTCATTCTATAAGAGGAGGATCTCATTTTGTGTGAGGAAGATATCATTCCATGTCACCCACACACAGAGAATCTTATCAAGGGTGTCTGGGGAATATGTGTGGATGCATGCCAAGAAGGAATGTTCTTCCCATGGTGGTATACCATGATTTTCAAAAGTGTGGAATCCCATGTGTATTTTATGGGATGAGAATATATTATAATGGCATTTTTTGAGGATTTTGTTGAAATGAAATTTTATGATATTCAGTTCAGATGTTGGGAACTCACTCTCCACCACCAGGATCGTACATAATTGTAGATGATGCACTTATGGGTGTGGAATTACTATTGAAATTCTAATATACAATGGAATGGTGGAGGGGTCAGTCATGAGGCCCTTATTAGCTTCCCTATGATAATTAGAAATGGGGACTAGCATACTTATGTTGAGAATCCAGCGGGATGGAAACACATAAACTAGGGTTATATGGGACAGCAGAGTGAGGGAGGAACCTGAAGACAAGGAAATTATTGATTGGAACAGTGCATTTTCGACTACATGGCCTAGTTTTCTGGATCAATTCAGAGGATTATTGGAAGAGGTGATGTTATCTTTTGTGAAGATAATCGGGCGAGGGTAAGTCTCAGATTTCTGCATTTCCCTGAATCCAATATCTCCATCAAAGAAGCAAGAAATAATACTTCGTTTATTGTGGCAATACTCAATGAGGAACAGAAGGTGGTGTTTGATTGCATCTTCTTGGTTGAGGAAGTTGAACGATGTTGTTATACATGTTCGAGTCTGGGCAGATTCTCCTCCCTGGATTTTCGAAGAAGCAGACACGCAGGGGGATGTTCAGAGGAGGGGGCTGGAAAATATTGGTGTAAAGAGATACCCACAATAATGAACTCTCTGGTTTGGCACATAAATAATAAAGCTTTATCTATGGATTATAACGTACAGAAGAAGTGTATTCACTTAGAATCATGGTGCTTCTATAACATGATCCTGAGGAGGGAATCCATTGATCACTTATTTATTCAGAGTGACGGGGCCGTCGATGTTTGGATGAACGGTTTCACACAGCTAAAGGTTAATACCCATCATTATCTCTTCCAAATTCACATGAACTCTTGGTTTAAGGGTGTGAGGGAGAAGATCATGGAATGTAAATCCCGATCCATCAACCTTGCTTCAATCTTTTGTACAATTTGGGAGGAAAGGAACCAGTCACGATTGGGCGCTCGGGTTCTAACTTCTTTAATTTTTATGTCGAAAAAGGTGCCTTACTAAAGATCTACTCTCACTGCTCAAAGGATGCCATCAAACAGCTCTGACATTAAAAATCCTCAACAGAAATGTTCCGCTTGGATATATGGGAAGAAGATGGGTCTGTTGGCACTGATCTTCTAGTGGGATGAAGCTCAATGTGGAGGGTTCATTTAAATAATGGAGCCATGAAAGGTGGAGGGGTCCTACGTGATGCACACGGTTCTGTTGTTGTGTCCTTCAACTCCTTCTATGGCTTGGGTTCCTCTCTGGGGGTGGAGGCTCGGGCTTTGCTTACAGGTCTCCAAGTTTGTAGGGAGAAGGGTCTCGTGGTGGTTGAAATTGAGTCATACTCCGAAACTCTGTGTATGATGTTTCAAGGAAGGTATAATGTCCCATGGGACCTGATTTACATTATCAGAATTGGTGTCCAAGGACTTTCTTCTGGACACGTCATCCACCATAGATAGAGGGAGACCAATTTTGTTGCAGACACCCTTGCAAGCCTTAGTCGCCCAGGTGAGGGAGTTATCGTCTTTGACGGTTTGGGTTATCTTCTGCAGGAGTGTCAGGTTTTTTCACAGAATGCTTCACTTGGATTACATTATTTACGCCACCCTTGAGGGCCCTTTGTAGCCAAAGTACAAGTACTTTCCTTGAAGATAATTACAAAATTACTTTTCAGTCAGGGTTATTTGGGACACCTCCCAAGGGACCAAGATATCATTTCACACAATCTTATATTGTTACACAGAAGACTTTGCCACAAGGAATAGGAGGAAAATTCAATAGGTTCTTGAGAATAGTTCAATAGAATAGAGGTATTTCGTTGAGCATCAAATAAAGTTTTTCATAAAATATAGGAAGATTGCACCCAATATGATGGTTTGAAATCAATATTGTGTTACGCAAAAAAATTGGTGTGGACTAAAGAGGTTAACATTGAATGCAGCAAACTAAGGATGATTGATTTGTGGACGGATGACACATGTTTTCAACCAGTCAAATGAGGAACCGTAGAAAACATATCATGCAAGATCTCTACCTTACCGGTCCTATGAATTTATTGATGTCATGAAAGATGTTTCTTATGTGAAACAAAGAATTGGTTCGATTTCCAAAGGTTCCCTCTAATGAGGGGGGGGGGGGGGGTTGGCCTTATATTTATAGATGAAATCCTTTGTGACGGAAAAAACAATCTAGTAGTAGAATAGTTCTTCTATTTAGTTTTTCTCATTGTCACAGTGGGAGAACAGAAGGGATATTTGATGTTGTATTTGGTACATAACTGGATTGTTGATGACTATTGAACATGGGTGTAGTTAATTACTCTTTAATTCACCAACCATATCTATTTATCTTGGTATTTGAGGATAGAAAAAGACATACTTCATACCTGGTGAACAAAAATCTTCTCTATGGATTTCAATATTTCTCAAGGACCAAAAAAGATGTGTGTTCCTCACTTCAACATTATGGAATTTTTCCTTCAGGTGGAGAGTGGATTTGGTTCTCCCAAAGCATTTCAAGTTTTTCATAAAATGGAATTTTGAAATGAAAAATTTTCCCCACAACATGTGAGTTGAAATTAGACAGTAATTTCTGGTTCTGATGGAAATTATAAAGTCCTAGGTGGATTCTATAGGGTGAACACAATATTATCCAATAGATGAAGAATTCCATTTTCAAAACACTGAAGACCAGCTAAACGAATATAAATATGTACAGGGGGTTATGTATGGAACATTTACATTTAGAGGGATTTCCCTCCATTTCTCTTATGCATTCACGATAGAAACTATTGTGTGAAAAATTGTGATTTGGATTCTTATTTTGTGCATCTTAGGTTTCTTACATGATCCTGAATTTGTGGAATATTCAGCATCTCTTGAATCTATGGACCAATCATATAAGCTACATTGAATCTTCCACACCACTACTCTAATATTCAAAAGTAATTACCTAGAATTTCATAATATTTATTATATTTTCAATCTCATTTGATATGGCTGATAATCAAAACACTATAGAGATTCAAGCTACAAGATATTGGGAGTATTCAAAATGCATACAATGTTGAATTCCATCATAGAGAAGAATATATGAAAGCCATGGACATAAATGCATTCCAAAGGGGGAATATGAAGCACCATCCACCATAGTAATGGTGATGCTCTCCAGGATCCAGACTAGGTGGAAATATTTCCGTAGTAAGAGATTGATGAAGAAGAAGAAGAGGAAGAGGAGACTGGTGAGGGGAATCCTTAGAAACAACTGCTCAATAATGGAGTCCCAATGAATTTTTAAAGATTATGGACTTTTGGAAAGTGTTTTCCATGTTTCTATGAGTATGTTCAACATACTCATATCTTTTGTTGATCCATTTATTTAACTTCTTACATCCAATAACCAAAACACATCTCAAGCATCATTATATTGATAGTGACTAAGAGTCTCCAAGTTCCAGAGAATAAGATATATTGATAGCTGTTGAGGATCAGGATCTTGATCTTACACCTATGACTATGGATTGTGGTTATATGATAGATTTTATAATGGAAAAGGTGATATCCTCAGAGTCCCAGTCCCTACCTATCATTTATGGATGACCACACCCCTCGTATACTATTAGTGAAATCAACTTTTAGGGATACCGAACATCCTATGAATTTTATCATCGAATTCCATCCCACTCATGGTTATATCATGATTCAAATTCATCTCCAAATTGGATTTTAGTAGAGATTTAGCATCAACATATTAGATTTCCCCAAGAAGATTATGGTCAAATAACTTTAGGGTAGATAGTTCCAATCATTGACATAGCCTAGAATAAAGGATCTACCTTGCTGAAAGTAACATCTATGACTCAATAGATCAACATGGCGATGCTCATGTCCTAGAAGTCCTTTCCTTCATGGAGTAGAACCTATAATTTACTGAGAAAATTAACAGATGATCTTTTATCACATGAAATTCTCATAATACTAGATCTCAATGACTATATAATGTTAGGAAAGCTATGTGATCTCTTATAATGGATGCCCTTGATTATGAGGAGTTGGTCCTCCAAGATGATCTATCCATAGCCCTAGTTGAGCTGAAAACTTTATCTATTATTGATTCCATTAATGGTGTAAAACTCGAGTATGGAGAGGGTGGGTCTACTGAGGAAGAATCATGTGTAGATGGTCATACCCCTAACCTAGATACAATTATATCAGAGAGGATTCTAGAGGGAGAGCATGCTGCTGAACAACATTTTTCATTAATGGAATATGATCCCAATGATCATAAATATATGGTTGGCTATGATCATGATGCATCCAAATACAATCATATCATCTGATGTAGGGAATAGATGTGAATCCAACAGATTATTGATCAAACCCATAAGATACAGCCTTTAGGATAGATGGGATCCCTTCACCGTTGGCTAAATAATGTATTCACTAGAGGGGGGATGATCCTGGTCTTCATTTTTTAGTCTATTATCAATAAAAACATTTGGGAAGGGAGTTAGAACATGGATATCGATTTTTTTTAAAAAAGTTTCATAGTATGTGAAATATTTGAAAAGAGAATTTCAAGATTCTTCATCTAGAGGACGAGTAGATTAGCGTTATGAATTCCTCATGAATCATATAAAGGTTATAAACAAACATAGAGCTCAAATGGAAGATGCTAATAACCAAATGAATGTATAAAATTATAAAATTACTGATCTCTTTATTGACTGGGGCTTAGAACATGCAATAGATTATGATATTCATCTGAAAGTGAATGGTGATGAATAAGAACATGGGAAGAGGAAAAAATCATTGAGTCCACACAATAAAGGTTGGAATTGTTTACACTATTGATCACTTTAGTGGATCCATAGAGTCTATTTTACCAAATTTATTGAGAGGCTCTAATAATTTGATGTACCTTATCTACCTCATCATTTTTTCTTAGTTTCGAAAATTTTTTGTTCACAAAAACATTTCTTCGAGTTCATTAATTATCAAAAATTATTCATATTTTTGAGGAATATAAGGAGAAATACCTAAGTTCACTTGGTTCATTCCTGATGTGTGAAACACAGGGTAAAATCATAATTTTTCACATTGTATGAGACTACTAGATAATAATTAAAGGTTAAGGGTATCCTATTTTTGACATAACATCATGATAGATTGGGATTAAGAGAGGTTGTAGCTGGAGAATGGATCTGAGAATAGAAAACATGCTTTTTCCCAATATTATCTTGTGAAGGAATGGGATAACACCAAGGGTTTTTAAATCTATATAAACCTAGGGGAATGAGATGTGTGAGTCATGACACCCAATAATAATAACATAATTAGAATTGCATGGAGACACATGATAACTTCTGACCTTGTTCAAAATAATAAATCCATACCTTTATCCTGGAATGGGGAAAAAATTTAAAGTTGACCACTGATCATTTATGAAACATGGAAACTATCTCAAAATGTCATCTGATGTCTTCTGGAATGTTGGACCTAGATGGATGGTGGAAAAAAGATGCATTGTACCATTCCATTAGGGTGTCAGTTCAGAAATGAATGAGGAGGGGGGGTCCAAATAAGGCCCACACAAAGCATATAAATGGAGTGATGGAATGCTTTAACAAATTCAAACACACATGGAATTATTCCACTATTGGTTAGGGAACATTGTTTTAGGAACACTATTCCCAAAAAATATCAAAACCATATTATAGGGGAATGTCATATTAGATGCTGAGTGACAAGGGAAAATATGAACACTGAAGTTGATGACCAGCACCATGGAATATGAAATCTCTTATGATGACCAATTACATTTTTTAGTTTTACCACATGAAATTTGGATGATATAATTGCAATTACACATCGTATGGCAGGTACGTTGGACATGTAGTTTAACATTATATGGTAAAGACAATGATTTATATTGTTTTACATCATGTGACTGGGACATTTCACATTGTTTAAGTTCCTACTGCCTGGAGCTCATCCAACTATTTAATTTCACTTCACATGGACAATAACCTATTAGTTTCAGGTCATTTTATATAGACCCAGGGATGACCTAGTTAATGGAGTTCCCCGGATAGGCATATGTGGTGTGATAGAGTGAAAACCCCTATATGAATGAGGAAAAAGGAGGAATTATCAACACCATACATTAATGAGGAAACTCAAATACTATTTAGGGTCACGAAACAAGGACTATATATTATTATTTTTTGGTTATATACTTTGGAATAATGAGATTATATATCAAATAGACATGTTCATTATGATGAATTGGGAAAAATGATGTAAAATAAGGGCCATGTTGGCCCATTTCCACCCCAAAAATTTCTATGGATTCCCACTTAGATTAAAGACATGATTACATGGACTTAGTATTTCAGTTTAAGATCATAAATCATGAATTGAGGGTTCATATAGGAAGCATTACCATGTTTGTTCACACCTTACAAGACTGCTAACCCCACAACAGCCATGCTTGTTGTGAGAAATAAGAAATAGTATTATAGATATCTTGAAATATGGGAGTGCATAGGGATGACAACAATGGTAATGAAATTACCCTAATAAATTGGTATATATAAATTATTTCAGTTGATACTTCCATGGTTTGGAGAGATGGGTGAGTGGTGAGTAGTGATCAACTTTTGAACATATTCTAAACAAAGGGACTGCGACCACACTAGTCAAGAAAGGGGAATGAAAATTTATGATCGAGTGCTGACCAAGATAAAAAACAACATATCTATAATTTTTCATTAGATATCCAATAGTAAATCTTCTCATTATGTGAGGATAGATAATTTTCTTAGAGACCATCACCATTAGTGGCTCAGTTTGGATTTGAATAGTGATGGAAACCGAAATTGAGAAAGACTCGATGTGTGGAATTAAAGGCATGTGACAATTGCTTCCAAACCCAGGCAGTGAAAAATGTTTAAATCAATTTTTCTTATACTATGATGAATATTTTATATTCATGTATCATAGTATATGATTTTTTTTTAATTTCATGTTTCTTAGACTATGGAAAATTATTAAAAGTCAGGTTGTTTAAATAATAAGAATAAGATTATTGTCATGTTGGTTAGATGATAGAAAATAGTTTAATTTTTTTATGCATGTAATATCAAGGAATAATTTTTCTTATGGTATATATAGAGACTATGGGTGGTAAAACCCAACATTAATGATACAACAGAGACTCGTGTGACACACAAAAAACACCATACGATTAGGGAGCCAATGAATCACATTATTACCTTGGAGAATATGACGTTCATGATTTGAGGTATCATTTTATATTCATCCTATTCATATCAAATTAAGAATCCTAAATTTTTAGGGAATAATTCCACATTTAACCACCATGTGTCAAGGATGTTAAGCTATATAGTTTAAATACATACTATGCTAACTGTAAGGGCCACAAATTATTTATGTTCATAATGCTTGTACCAAATAAATATAGTTTAATTTATAATTTATTGGACCATTGATGAAAGGGTAATAACAATATATTCAATGAATATTTTCACCACATGATGTGATCCTAATGATAGTTCTTCATAGTTTAATTTCATTTTATCTGGACAATAAGAAAGATTGTTTTATTTTCATGATGTACGGACATGGAAAGTCCAATTCCTAGGGTATATGTGTGGTACATGAGAGTTATAACTGAACATGTATAAGGGAAAGAGGCTCAGGTTCCACCTATTCACTTTGAAATAGAAGTTTTAAAGTTTATAATCATAATTCTTGGCCAATAACTGGGCCACTAGGCTTGGTATTTCATAAATCAATGACAACGCATAAAGATGAAATATCATTGAATTCTTAATATTCCCATAATGATGGAAATCATTCCAAATGTAGTTCAAAAACATAGTGTTGTAGGATACAAACACTGCTTGGGGAAATACTATTTGGTGAGAAGATTGAAGCATCCCATGATTATCATGGGATGCATTGAACATATTTATGGTTGGGTTTTAGTTTAATGTCATGGGTTGATGAAGCTAACTCTGACACTGGGGTCATAGAGTTTGGTCCAAATGGGGGAATGATTCTAGTTTTTATGTGTTGTAAGGAGACTCAATGTGAATGAGGACCTTGGAGGCATGACCCCACACAACACATTATAGAGGAATCCCACAATCAATATAAATTCATGATGCTTTGAATATGGTGTAAAAAAGGTTAAGATCATGTTGCATACACCATCCACTATATTCTTAATGTAGTATTGTTTAGAACAAGTTAAGGAAAAGTGGATGAAGGTGTTTCCGATGCTTTTGTCGGGGTATGCACATCTTCCTGTTTTGGAGGATGAGGACTCATTGATTATTGCGATGAATTTCCTCATTCCAAAGGGGAGCAAAATCTATCACCTCTTCAGGGATGTTTTCTCCTTGATCGAAATGGGACGATGTGATGTTAGTTCCTCCTTCTGTGGATTCCTCCTCGAAACACGTTACCTTGTCCGGGTCTCCGTTATATATTAAGATGTTGTTTTTGAAACTCTTCCATGTTCTATGTATCTATGGATGAAGGTTAATTACACTGCTTTTTTCATGACATTCCAAGGGGTTCGGTCATGGAATCATCCTTTGGTCAGTGTAGTATTCATGTTGGACATCACTGTCATGTCTGGATGCTAGAACACTAGTGCATCTGGGTTTCATTCCCATATTATAGGGATTCTCGAGGGTGAGGATGCCCGAGGGATCCCACATCAAATGTTGAGAATTATATGCCATAGGTGTGGCTCTGATGTTTTCCCCAGTTTCCCATGGTTAACATAGGTTATTCTACGAGTTTAACGTCTATAGGAGATGGATCGAACAAATCGGAACACTAACTGGAGTGGATTGGATGGGTGCAACACCTAGATGGGACACTGATGTTGGGGTAACACGTGGTTAGTTACCCGATTACTTCTTGGGTAGTGAAGAGGTGAGTTACATGATCTCACCAGGATGTGGCAGTCAGGGAAATAATCGAGATGGATATGGAGAGTTAAATGAAGTGGTAGGGGAATGAGTTGGAGCCTACGCGAGGGCGATGATGTTGTTGGGATTGAGATTCGAAGAGACTTCATATGATTCCCTCTGGAAGGGAATAAATGTTCATGTCTTTCAGGATGGGGTATAAGATTGGGGTGTGCATAGAGGATAGTGACTTGATGATATACTAGGGCTTATGCATGGTTAGCAACCGGAGGATGGTCTGATGCCACTAGGATGAACCAATGATGTGGGTCCTAAAGAAAAGAAAACAATGGCTTACCGTCTATGGGGATCACACTGCCTTATCGTCAACTGGGGTATAATAATGGCCTGCCACCGGTTGGGGTTGAAAATGTATTAACGCAGATTGGGGGTCATTTCGGAGTCATGCAGGAAAAAAAGGGAATACGGTTTAACGTCATTCCCGATGGTGGTGGACCAACGTGAAGTACTTAGGACTAATGGGAGTAGGCATTGAACCTCAAAGACACCACTTACGTATCCATGTGGAAGGGAATCAAAGTATACATAGTTCAAGATGGTGTTGGTGAACCGACATGATAGGGGTCAGGACCAATGGTTGTTGGGATTGAACCTCAGAAAGTCTTCTAACATACCTTACCTTGGAAAGGATCAAATTTCACGTAGTTCGGGATGGTGTTGGTGAACCGACATGATGGGGGTTGAGAAAAATGGTTGTTGGGATTGAGCCTCAGGGAGCCTTCCTACGTACCTTCACTTGGAAAGGATCAATGTACACATAGTTTAGGATAGTGTTGGTGAACTGACATGAAAGGGGGTTGGGAGCAATGGATGTTGGGCTTGAACATCAGGGAGGCTTCCTACGTATGTTACCATAGAAAGGATCAAAGTCCATGTTGTTCATGTTTGTGTTGGTGAATCGACATGAAGGGGGTTAGGACCAATGGTAGTTGGTCCTGAACCTCAGGGGTGCATCCCATTTACCTTACCTTGGAAAGGATAAAAGTCCATGTAGTTCAATATGGTGTTGGTTAACTGACATGAAGGGGGTCGGGACCAATGGTTTTTGGGGTTGAACCTTATAGCGGCTTCCTACATACCTTACCTTGTAAAAGATCAACGAAAGAGTAGTTCGAGAAGGTTTTGTGGCTTTCACTGTAGGGAGGCCCGAAGATGATTCCATGTTCAAAGCATACTCAAATAAAATGTTAGTCATGCTCGGCGCGAGAAAGAAGATGCAACAAAGGCATGACGATCATGTTGTGAAAGGTTTGTTTTTAGAAAGTGGAGTGGGGCTTACGCGTGTTTGGACACCCAAAAATGAAAATCATATTACAAGTGGATCACATACCAAAGAGAAAACATGGGAATATAGGTTGTAAGTATCCTCAGGAGATGGAGATTGGGACTTACTCTTGGATGGAGGCCTGAGTGGCGGTAAGTCCCAGTAGAAGAGGGATATGGCATAGAAGAGAGGAGGTGTCTAGCTCCCATCCCCCCTCTGGTCCATGGCACTAAAGATGAAAGGATGATTATGGTCACTACATCCTGCAAGAATGCTGGGGGATTACACCAAGATGGTTTCCCTTCCCCACTAACATACACCGCTCGATCCAAGAGAATCTCATTCCATGTGAGGGAGATCTCACTCACGTGGATAAGAGTGGGCCTTGAGAATGTCCGAGATGGGGATACTTATGTAGAAGGCATGAGGTGAGTCCATATTTTAGCATCATGTGTTGAGGACAATGGATCTTGGCAGTTTAACATCCTGCAGCTCGGACAAGGGGGGTTCACACTGCACCCCTTGGATATACATAACCGGCACGATTTAACCCTTGGTGAAGGGAAGGCATCGACAATGCTACGGTAAGGGGGTTTCATGGAGTGATCCATTGAGGGGCCCTTGTTATCATGGTTATGAGAAGTAGAAATATCTGTTAATGTGCTTATGCGAAGATGCATGATGTGAAGCATTGAAACTAGAATCACCACCCAAGGGACTTTGAAATCACATTGAACAAACATGGAGGGTCATACGGGAGAAAGGTGCACAAAGGACATGTGTGTTGCACATAAGAGGAGATCGGAAATGGTGCCTTAATGTATGGATGGAACATGGATGGCACAAGGTGGGTCATGCCAAAGATGAGAGGTTGCGCACAAGATGGAACGACTACATGCAAACTGGAAGGACACATGCCAACAGGAAGGGTGCACCCAAAAATATGTCCAATACAAGGGGAACTTGTATGAAAGAAGGATCTTTTCCACAAAAATGAAATTGGGTTAAAGAAAATGGATGAGGATCATTACCAAGAGGGCCCACCCAAAGGGGTATCCTTAGGGGACCTGTCACACAAGATCTAATACCTTGAGGCCATAGGGGTTCTCATGTTGTCACAGAAGTGGTGTCTTTCGCACAGTAGAGCGTCACATTGTCTTCTGTCACCATCCTCGAAGGGTGGTGAGTACACATCATTTCATATCTGAAATACTCAAAGGTATCCTGCAATGAGCGTTGTGAAAAAATGACCATTTGACGTCGCATTGGGCATGCAAGGGTTTTCACAACAGATGAAAGTTTGCAAGCTTCCAAGAATATTGCGTGCTAGTGCCTTTTGCCGTTTGTGGGGGGTCACTGAGGTATTCTACCTTTGAGCTCACACTGGGCATGAAAGGGTTTTTGCGCCATCAGGTACCTTCTCACTCGAGGATTAACTAATTTTTCATCACACCGGCATGCAAGGGTCCCTTTGATGTCGCATCGGGCGTGCATGATTTTGCACGCTGTGGGGAGTGTTGTGTGAAACCCCGATATCTTGCACACCAGTGCAATTTGCAGTTTTATGTGGGTTGCTGAGGAAGCCTGCCTTTGA
Organism: Viscum album; assembly: GCA_963277665.1. Lineage (NCBI taxonomy): Eukaryota > Viridiplantae > Streptophyta > Magnoliopsida > Santalales > Viscaceae > Viscum > Viscum album. The sequence continues at coordinate 16,314,639 of OY728159.1, read as the reverse complement.
TGTCTCATTCTATGCAGAAGAGTTTGCGCGTTGAAGGTACTTTAGTGCACATCCCCTGAATCATGTGTGCACCTTCCTCTCAGGTCGTAGAATCTTCTTTTTCCATTTAAAATACATTTTTTGTTCTTTATTATTATGATCCTGGCCCTATCCAAAAATTAGCGTCAAGAAAGCCCCCCCCCCCCATAGTCAAAGCTGAAAGGGGACCCAAAGGTCGGATTTTGAGGGTCACTCCGAAATGTGGGGAAGTGCCCGTTCGATGCGTGTAAGAACATGATTTGGGCATGCAAAACTCCTTCGAGCGAACGGAAGATTCATTCTCACCTATAAATAGGATGTGGGCCCCCACATAGGAAACAACTTTGACATATTCTATAAGACTGGAACATTGCTCTAGTGTGCGAAAAGGGTCCCGATCCGTGTGTAAGTTTCCATGGCCGACTCTGGGTTCTGCGCGCTACCCGAACATTTTTGCGCAGATCGATACTATTTCGTGCCATCGTCTATTTTTCACATCGAATATACATTCTTTCTCGCATTTCACATATGATTTCAAAAATGGATGCCCAATAGACAAATGCTGAGAGGAAGGCCACTACGGCTACAAGGAGGACTCACATGTTCCAAACCCTCAAATTCTTCATGAGAGGTGGGTTGTGTCTGATAATCAGATTCTTTTGGGATGCTTATGAAAGATGAAAAAGACTATGCCTTGAGGGATAGCCTGAATTTTTAGAAATTTGGCCATTTGGAGGAGGTGATGATGCCCGACTTTGAGATGGATATACCGTGATCATGGGTTACCCGTGAGGATATTCTCCTACAGGTCAATATTACAAACAATGGTCATATGCTAAGGGAAACATAGTACATAACCATATATGTCCAAAATCTGATGAACAAGACTTTTGTGGGGAGTAATATGATTCCCAATGAATCTGCCGCTCTTTATGTATGTACGTCTAGTAGAAATATTACAAATGGATGAAGGGTTGGCATGAAGGTGATTTTAGATCTGGATACAAATTCACCAGTGAATGGGAATAGGCATACTGGGTACCCTATCCATGTGAAGAGTTCGGGCCAGAGCTGCGATATATTGGCCTCTCCGAACCTATATGGAAATCCAAATTTCACCTCTATTGGAATCAGTACCTAGTACCAGAATGTTTTAGTCGTTAGTCTCCCGACACCAACACCATCCACCTCTATCATTGAGAGGTGGTCATCAGTCTGTGGGAAGTCCACTGCATAGGAGGAATCCCCTTGGAGGGGTACCAGTACGACGAGTTCCTCCTGACTAGGAATATTTGGGGGGATAGAATGTGCACCCCCATCCTAGCAGGGAACCTACATGAGCTAGCTAAAGAGAAGATGAAAATAAAATATATTCTGAAGGACACATATTATTCAAGACGGTTTAGTATTTTCATAATATAGGAAATGATAGTAAAAATTCTAGGTCGAGGGATGCAATGCATGAACAAATCTCAAAGGGGAAAAGTGGGATAAAACAAGAGTGTCCTAGAGGTAGGAGAGTACCGATCATGGGGAATTGGCATAAATGAATGTCAATAACAAATTGTACGATATTCTGGGTTTCATGCTTCATTCATGAGCAGGTTGATGTTTCCAATGAGGGACACCTTGATGGGGGTATTCCCAGGGATTGTAGTGACGACTAGGATTATGACGGTGAAGAACAAGGTTAACCTAGACGTGCCTGTGTTGGCTAGGGTGTACATTATTATGGGTCCTAATATCAAGGGAAAGTATGCCCAAAAAATATGCAAACTATTCCAGATTCATCATGGATTGGTAATAACCCATTCTTGGGGATATTACTTCCCGAATTCAATTTTCACCCCTGGTAATGGAATGCAGCCATCCCTCTTGAACATTGCTGCAATCCACCCAATGACGCTCAGAGAAGAATGGATCGAGATCAAGATCGGCAGCCATACCCATTTCGACTTCCTCCCATTATGGTCCTTAGTTATAAAATGATAGATGATGGTAGGGGGCCATTGGAGAATATAGAATACATGCAAAGCATCCGGGGCAGTGTACTTTTAGCCAAGATTGACTGTAAAATCTTTTGCCTACCGTATGTGCGGACCAGGTTTTCCTGCCAGTTCGGGAGCATGCAATGGATGTCGAATAAAATATATAAACTGGTTCGGGAATAATGGAATCCTTGTATTCTCCAACAACTATGGCTTATGATTACGACTAAAGGCTACTGCTAAATCATCACTCTTACCCCCACCGATGATAGTGAAATCTTGTCAACAATGTATACCGGACACTGGACAAAAAAATATATCGTGGTGATTCTTGGGAAATGAATCTGAAAAATCCAGGTGGCTAGTAAAGAACCTAAAGAGCAGGTAGGTAAACGAGGTTCCACAGGATAGGTAGGACAAATATTGGTTCGGGTGCCTTGCATGGAACATTCCAGTTCTTCATCATGAAGATCATTATAAGACGAGAACGTTCCTCCCCATTCCGTGGAAGGGTGGTCCTGTGTGCAGCCTCATGGGCCAGTTGGGGAACTTCCAGGAAATCATCTTAGGTACCTCCTAAAGCTGACTACCGATTTTATCTTCTCCTCTTTGAAGTCTTCTTGGAGAACACTGCGATTGTCTATGTACAATGAAGAATTGTGGCAGAGGTTGGTACACACCGCTATCGATTTTCTAGACATAGATTGCATCCAGATGTTCTATAGCGTAAAATTTCATTACCGGCATGCATACTTGACAGTTATGGATATGTAGGCATGCCAACGAGGGTGGTATGAAGAACTGCATATCCTAGTGAAACTAATGCGTTCCAGGAACATGATGCAGAGAATCTTCCATATGAGGATGAATGTATAGGGGAGGAAGAAGAAGAATAGGAAGGAGAAGAAGAAGGGGAAGAAGGTGGAGATGAAGAAGAGTAGGAGTAGGACCAAGTTGAAGGTCTTGGTGGGGATGAACCCTCAGAAGCTTCTTCTCACCAACGAAGCTCTTGGGAGAGTGGTCAAATCATAAGCTCTGATGAAAAATTGGTTAAGCATCTTGAGGTGAGTTTAACTCATAACTCCACATGCCTTTATCTTCTCAAAATCCAATCATGTTAACTAAACTTTTTCTTGTTTAGGAACAAATGGGTGAGGATGCCCAAGAATCCTTCAGCACAGGGGAAGAAGACACATCTATGGACGCAAGGGAACATTCTGAAGAACCTATCCTCAAAACCTAATAAGATGGGGAACTGGTTATGGATAGGACATGAACTGATGAGCCAGAAGGAAGAGATGAAATGGCAGCCTCCGAGCTTCCCACCATCCCCAAAGCTTTGGAGGAGGCTTTACCGTTCATTGAGTTTACAAGTACCAAAGGATCCCCGGTGGTGGTGGTTCCTGCTATGACACAGGCACTGGACACTACCACACATGACTCCCATATGCCCTTATCTTCCCTAGATCTATTGTTTTTTGGGAAATTTTTATATCCAAGATAATGGTCCCTAATGCAGTGATTTCATGGTCGGAGTCTTGACATAAGATTGGGTATAGAACATCTATAGGATCCCTTCTGATGACTACATTTGCTCAGGCCAATACAACCATTCGAGGTGGCCCACCCCCGTACATGATGAGCTAGTGGTTTCGATAATGGGAAGCAATTCAGCTGAGGTGGAGTTCATTCCCGATGAGGATGATGTCTCCGATGAAGAAGGAATTCTCGTTGAGTACCATGCCTCTGAAATCCTAGCTACTTTCCCCAAATACAGGCCAATGGACCCTAACGAAATAGACGATACCAACTCAGATGCTGCTGAAGAGATCCATTTGACATAGAAAAAGGCATGGAAGTTCATCAAACACTTTCTCAGCAAGACACAAGAAGAATATCTATGCCAGATGGGGTTTCTCCTTACTTAGCTAGGAATTCTCTATGCTGGAGGGGTAAATGCTCTCCATCTTCACATAATGATACATGATTTAATGGCGAAGCAGATACGGAAGGATAGCCAATGTTCCGATGTATCTCAATTCCATAAAGAGTCACTTAATACTTATACATTACTGAAGGTAGATAAGGAAGACCAAAACCTTGATGAGAAAGAAAAAGAAAGGGAGGCATTAATTATAATCTAATCTGAGCTCATCGAGAAATGGAGGGCCCAACTGGTGTATGCTCAAGAGTAGATAGTGCAGGAGAATCTCCAAATAAATGATCTTAAAACTGATCAATTGTAGTTGTAGGATAGGGCTATTTAGTTATACTCCGTATCTATTTATGAAGAGAAGGATCTCTAGGAGTGGGAAGTAATGTGGGAGGCCATAAGTCAGAAGGTGGAAACACTCGAAGAATCCATCCAAAAAATCGATCCTTAGGGGCCTTGTTTTGGACAAAATCATAAACTTATTTATCTATAATGCTACTTGTTTTTAACTATGATCATGAATATATTATACAATTTTTTTTTTAATTAATTCAAACCACATTCGTCAAATAATTAGAAATGCATTCCTAAGCTTACGTGGGTCGTGACTGATGTGAGAAACAAGGGATGGTCATGTCGTCACATGCTTTTATTGTGGGATTTCTAACCAAATATCTGGAATCTGAGGTATGAACGACGCATCCAGGCTCCCAAGAAGAAAGTGGTAGACTTGACAGGAGAATGAAGCTCTCCGAAAAATCGAATTATCACCTTCCCAATGTACTCTAGTGCATGATCGGGGTAACTCTAGGGGAGTTTGAATAAATTTGAAAAAAGGGGAGTGGAAAGTGTGAATCACGATGACCAAGATTCAAAACCTTTTAGGGATGGTGTGAAAAAAGAAGGATAACTGTTGACCATGTTCAAAACATAGTATCCTTATGGTGACAACCTGAAATGGGGATAACAAATGAGGGCCGACTACTGACCATGTTCGAAACATGGGGACTGAATTGAAATGTCATTCATTGGTCTTTCCGAATGTTATTTCAGGATAGTAGTCGATCCATAGGTCGAGCATCCATACTGTTAGGGGGTTAATTTAGACATGAATGAGTACGAGGGTCAAAATAGGGGAACACAAAATGTAGAGGGTGGAGTGATGGGTTTTGAATGGATTCTAATGATCTTGAAATTATGCCACCATTGTAATGACACATTATGTGTGTGCATCAGTCTGATCAGGGATCATACCTACATCCAAACAGTACCTCTCTAGTAAGGACTTGGAATGCCTTGTAGTTTTACGTCATACCAATAGAGATAGTAAAAAAATATTTTAAACCTCATATCATGAGGATGGTGAAGATATTTTAAGGGTCATAGAGCCTAAACTAATAACAGGGTTGATGAGATAGAAGGGTTAATGACAATGGGTCTAGGCCCAAGGCAAATTTATGGTGCATCGCTACATATCACAAGAAAATGAGAATAAAACCAAACATAGTTCTAGGAATAGTGTGGCTGGATGTAGAGACCCGAAGCTTGACATACATTGACATTACAATACATTTGCAGAATACTTAGTACATAACAAAAACACACACACAAGGATCGTAATAGTTTAGTGTCTTTGGAAACTCGGAATATAATCTTCTAATCGTGGTGAAAGATCTTCAACATCTCCCATAAAGATCTTCCCTTTTTTACCTAGAAAATTTTTTTATATCCTGGGGAAAAGAAAACATAAAAGGGTGAGCTCAAATGCTCAGTAAGGGTAAACAAAAGAAATATCAATCACATCATATTCATAAGAACATAACATTTTGGAAATCTTAACCTTCAAAAGAGAGCATAATTTCATAACATGGGATAAATCATGGCAGTGAAATGTAATCACAATAATCATAACTTAAAACATGAAACTTTGTGGCATACACACATAATCATTGAGAATCATATCTTATTAGTCAAGACTCATTGCCAAGACTATCTTAGTGGACAAAGTCCATTTCTAAATCGAGTAACCCTCGTTTCAGTCCTGTTTCACTGAACCGGTATAACCATTCGTTCCAGCCATGTCTTATCTCATGAGATATAAAATCTTTACCCAATGCATTGGAGGGAGATATAGGTCCCACCCATCTCATAATGATACCATTCTTATGTGTGCCACAAAATCATAAACCATACATCATTGCATAACCCATGTAATAAAAATGGGAATCTTAAACATCATGACATCATAAAACAATTCATATACAATAAAGGGATTCATAAAAATAATTCCATCACAACATAGTCAAATGAATGCAATAATAGGGATTAAAACAGTACCCTTTATTATCTTAGATGGAAAATAATTTTGATTAAAAACTTGAACTCCATTCTTGAGAAAAATATCCTTTATTCATCAAAAACATTTTTCCTTTCTTAACATGTCATACAACATTAAACTAAAAAAAGTTGATTAAAAATAAACTTGAAAACTTGTAAAGGATTATTCTTAGAAATAATGGTTTAAAAATCCATTCATGCCGTATAAGTTAAAAAAACATTCATCGTACTTTTTTTCGGAAAAGTCAAAAAGTACCTCGTACAAAAAACGAAAAAAGATTCATTTCATATCTTTTACTAAAAACTCACCGAAGGGTAAAATTGGATTTAAACAATTGTACGTGGATGGAAATAATATTACATATTGAGGAAACATGGATGTGGATGATAAAATACACCCCAGTAAATACCAAAGTATAAACAATCTCGGATAAAATGAGATTGTGATATATTCCCTTAACTTAGGTCCGATTTGCTTCGTAAGTGTCCAAACCTCCTGTATAATGATTTAAATAATGTCATTGACTTATTACATAATCATATTCATTATTATGATATCATATATGGTTCACTTATGACTTTATATTACCCGTTCTTTTGTAAATTCCATGTTAAAGAGCGTTTTGGGTAAAATTGTTTCATTTGTCATCCGTGTTTTGACTTGTAATTATTCATATGATTACTTAGATCAGGATTAATTAATTCTAGAATATAAAAAATTATTTATATATATATTCAGAATATACATATATATAATAAATCAGTAAATGGAAAGAAATACACCGTTCATGGAGACGGTAGGCCGTACGTATGCTTGAACGTTGTTTTCGTTTCCTTATTGAGTTGAGTGGAATTAAGAAGATGACATACATATATATACACATAAATCCAGTAGCTTTATAATGTCATATATTTCATTATTATTTCTTATATATACTTTATAATCATTCTTAAATGGTTAACATGGAGAATGAATCTTATCGCGTCGTGGAGACGGTAGTCCGTACGTACGCACGAGCGATGATATCATTTCAATAATTATTGAATTGAATTGGAGTGGATGATACAATATATCAGAATCATTATGATGTTATAATAACTATGTATAGTTATTCTTTACACCATAATTCCCATCCATGTATGGTGTTTGTGGAAAAACAGATTACACCACGGCGTGGAGACGGTATTCCGTACGTACGCACGCACGGTGATTTATTTTTCCGTAGGATGAATAGATGGTGAATTAGGATTGTTTAATAATTTTAATAACATATCAGTATATGTGTGATACTGATGTTATTACTTCATTATTAAACAACCTAAGAAGAAGAAGTGGAAGAAGAAATAAAGGTGAAAGAATTGGTAACGAAAATTACCTCTTCTTTGAAGCGCCTCTTTGAGACCTCCTTTTAGGGCACTAAAATTGGTCATTGAGGAAGACCAGAACCTCTAGGATGTTTTAGGGAAGTGGAGAAGAGATTTTTTCAGCGTTTGGCCGAGCCTGAAGGCTCAAAGTTGTGTGTGGAAGAGAGGGCGGAGGTGCCCTTTTATAAGGGAGGAGAGGGGCACCTTTGGAATAACAAAAAATATTATTTTTTTATAAAGTCAAGTTCGGTTTTATATAGCTCCAAATTGATTTATTTCGAGGCTATGGTGGGGATGGGTCGAAATCCTCTCATCCAATAGAATTTATACATGTTTATGTTCCTATTTTAACCTTATCATTTAGATTTAACATTATGTTAAATAATTTTACTATTACCGTGTCTTCTTGTGTTCTTACACTATAAGGTTAATAAACTTACTATAAGAAGCCAAAAGAACCCCAAATTGTTTATTATTAATATATATAACCTTATCTAAGTAATTTGGCCGAACCTTAGATTTTTTTAGGAATAAAATAACAATTAATAATATAATATTTGTTTTAAAAACTATTTAATGTCAATTTTGACACTATTTAGTAATTGATTTTTGTGAAAATCATAACAGAATTATAAGTTCGAAAAAAGTTGATTAAATCAATAATAACATGTCATATTAACCTAAAAAATTAGTGTAATTCATAAAAAGTCTCAAATTATATTTATTTGGGTATTTATAACATCAATTATATCAATATTTCATTAATAAGATAATTACTGCATCATCAATGTGTCATAAATAAATTAAATTATTTAATGTCTAAAAATTACAAATAAAATACCATTATGTATGAAATCTTGTTAGATTTCTAATGAATATTTATAGTCTAATTTATCTTATGTATAACCCCATATGAAAAATGTTTTAGTAAATAAACTTTGATTTTAACTCTTTTAACCCTTCTTTAAATAAATTAATAAAAAATGTCCTAATCTAATCCAAGTGGGCCTAAATGATCATATTTTATTCCTAAGTTTGTTTTTGGTCGAATTAAACTTGTCCAATAGAATTAGGACATGTTTTAGGGTAATAATAATACCATTTCTACCCTTAATTACCCTATTTACATTTAACCGTGGTAAAAAAAAGTAAAAAGTTACTATTCACCAAAAAATCATTTTATCTCATTGAACCACATTTTACTTAATGACATCAACCGTGTCTCTCGGATTTTTGAAATTCAACTCACAGAAGCGGTAAAATTAAGTTTTATGAAAAAATCAGTTTTTTAACTACAACTTAGTGGTTTCACTATTCATCAAAAATTGAAAGTTTTCAGAAAAATGCCAAAAATTAGGCCTAAGCTATGTTTGATATTATGAACTCAAAAATGATTTCTATTTTACCAAATTCAAAACATATCAGTTTCATTAATTAATTTAAAAATTAATTCCTGTCATCAAAACAAAAGGCGTGTTTTTAAGAGATAATAACTATCAAAAGATTGAAACTTGTTTATAACTGGTTTAAATGTGAAATTACATCCAATGACCAAAATTGTATTAAATTGTAAAAATATATTCTAAATATACTTTAAAACCACTAAAATTAATAATTTATCACTATTAATTATTTCGATTGAAAAAGTTGTTTTTAATTAAAATTTAGTAATTTTCACTATTCATCAAAATATGAAAGTTATCTGAAAATCACTAAAATTTCACCCTAAGCTAATTTCGATATTCCGAATCCAAAAATGAACTCCATTTTGAAAAATAAAAATTACAAAATTTCAAAAAGTGGTTATTACTATTCATAACGACTAGTTTTAATAATACTTTAATAGTATATCGTTGTTTAGTGAAACTCGGTATTGCGTACTACACACGCTATCAAGGAAGGTTGCGATTGCGTATAATGAAAGGCAAGTCAAGGATGCGTGTTGTGCAAGCTCCTTTTTGTGTAGTGTACAACACAACACATTAATGAAATTAAAAAGAATATTTTTTATAAAATCTCGGGGTGTTACATTCTACCCCCCTTAAAATGAATTTCGCCCTCGAAATTCGTCGGGGTTATAAATGGTTTACTACTTGAATGTTTCTTTAATAGAAACCCACATCGTAAAAAGGAATACCAAAACCAATCTTTAAAAACAAATGTCACGACCCCCTCCCCACAAAGTGTTCCCCTCCTGGGCCGGCAATGTGAGAAGGGAGATAATGACCCCCGAGTCCCACCTCCAGTTGGCCCCGGGTTGGCGACTAGCACCGAGGGTATAATACAGACACAAATGGGAGGTATTACCCTCTAAGAGAACACATGCAGAAGAGGGAGATAGAATAGACTCCAACCAACTCCAACTCATAACTGGAATATAAAAGAAACCCATGTACATATATGAAATGTCATGCAAAAGTACTACAACTGAAAGGGAAAACTAAAAGTACCCAAAAGAAAGAAAAACGACAGAGACCACGAGCCCGAACAGCTCCTCCTCCAACCACAAGCTAGTAGTAACCCTCTTGATCTCCAACTTTCTCCAAGTGACCTGAAAAAAAACAGTTTATATGTACATAGGGTGAGTATAACAGTATACTCAGTAGGATCCTCCCCAAGCCTCTCGTGCAAAGGTAAAGAAAGCATGCTAAAGCCCAGTGAACAACAAGTGAAACTAACTCATCACCTAAACAGGTATACTATGTTCCCAACCTCACCATGGATAATCTCACCAAGCAACGCATACAAGAATATAGCATATAGTAAATAATATCAAGGGTACCCCGCTACTACTTCCCCACTGGTTTGCCACTTTGCCCATACGACATACGTCATGTGCATCTCTCTCGAAAGGCTTGCCCGCAGACACCTGGGCTAAGCTCCACAATCTGCACCTCGTGCACCACAAAGCTTGCCCACAGACACCTGGGTGAAGCACCACACCATCCTCACAACCAAAGTAACCAGGTAGTTTCCGGGAGCCACCACAGCTCGTATAACGTGTATCATACATCGGGTATAATACCTCAAGCCATTACAGCCCATACTCCAAGTAAGGATCCTCAAGCCATTATAGCCTATACACATTACACCTATAGTAGTCCATAGGATCCTATATCCAGAATATATGTGTGGGAAATAACCACAAGCCATCACAGCCCTCTACACACAAATATGGGTAAAACTAACCACTGTGCCTACCAGCACAAAGATCTACCAAGAGAAGAGAGTGGGGCCAAAGGGGGTAGTCAGCAATTCAACCTCCCATCAGAATGTTGGGGAAAACACCCCCCCCCCCCAGGGCTCAGAATCCCCGGGGTGTCAGTTGCCCTTACCGACAGGGTGGAGTAGCGTATAGAAACACAAAAAGTACAGAATATATGTATATATCTCACATCCACAGTATGGGCATTACGTAGTCTTAGATTCCACTACAGCTAACGTCTCTCAGACTCCAGGCTGCTAATTCAAAGACTAGGTATCCTATAAGAACACAACCAATTGAAGAGCTTTATTAGATTACTCAATTCTCATTTATCAGTTCCACTGTACATTAATTAATTCTTTAAACATTAATTAAGAATGAACAATTCCACATTAAACTGAATGGCATCACTTTCAAAAACAACTACTCCTTTTTAAGATTCACATCACCTTTAAATTCCAGCATCTCCATCCCCGTGGATTTTCACCATTTAATCAAACATTCCTTAAAGAATTACTTTTCCACATTCCCAGGCATTCTAGAAAAACATACTATGCTTCTAAACACAAAGGAGGCTCAACACGGTGAATAGATATACTACCCGTCGAGTCTTTTCCGCCTATAGAAAGAGCATATACCCATTCTCCCCCGGGAGGCTAAACACGGAAATCACGTGGCATACCCCGCGCGTCTTCGCCTCCTTCGGTAGAATGGTAACAAGACCAGCTGCCTTGAGCAGTGGGGAAAAGCAAAGCAGATTAACATTCAAGAAAACCGCAAGAAACTTGCAACCACATCCAACCCATTCCATCACCCCTAGTGTCCTCCCTGACACCCATATGCATAAACTGATGCATCTCTCCACACAAGGCGTCATCCGTTGCCACATCCACAAGTCTTCATACCTCCATATATTACAACAGCCATCCAGGCTCACATCACAGCACAAGCAGCAGGAAAACAAACATCACAAAATGGGCTCTCGGCCCTTTCACAAGGCATTCATCCTTCAAACACAATGAGCACTCAGAGGTCCAAACCACAAGGCATTCAGCCTTACAAGCAAGCGGGTAACTCAGAACCCTTTTGAAATTCCCACATAATCTGTTTTATAATCCATATGGAATTGGCAGATTTGTTATTCGTAGGTTCCAATCATGGATACCTAATCAGCAAGCTATCACAATTAAATAACCATGCTTACTTCCCTATTTTGATTATCCTCAAATTAGAACAACTACAACAACGACAAAAACCAGATTAATTTACATGCATCTTTATCTTTAGCCAATTAATTAACAATTAATTCCGGCTCTACGTTCCTTATCAATTTCTAACATGAACGAACAACAAAGCAAAGAAAACATAGATATCACTATATCTATGAAAACATGACGCAAACCGTTATCACGGTAATAAGAAACAACATGCGATCAACCAATTCTTTTAATCCGGTTCAAGTATTTAATTAGGTCAATTTCATTGTGATCCAAAGGGATAAATCATGCTAATTCTACGATTGCACATATACAATTAGAGAAGACATGAATCCCCTACCTCGAAGAGTTCTTGACGTTCTTTATCCACACAGCGGGCCACAATCCTTCTCTCGCGACAACTTATGCGGAAGAATGATCGACACAGCTTGGTTGCATCAAAACAGAGCAGAACCAATCCTAGGAGTAAAGATTGATTGTGAAACTCCTACGGAAAGGATTTAAAGGTTCTAGCACCTCTTAGTTGAGAACAAAGGGAAAGAACAAGGGAGAATGATATCTCTTCCCTTTTTAAGATTTAACGAGGTGACGGTTTAAGATCCGGTTAATTATCCATTAAAAACGGATCGCATTAACCCACGCGGTTGACCAAGTAAAACATTCCAAACCTTAGGAATAATTAATATAGGATTTATGGCATTTTAAACGGCCTTAAGAGCCCTTAAAATAAGGCTTTAAATGTATTTTACGTCAAAGGAAACGTCAAAAGGGGCAAAACTGTAGGAGTCTGGAAACACTGTTCACCCACTGTTACTGTACACCTACCGATCTGTGCTACCGATCTATGCTACCGATCTGTGCTACCGATCTGTGCTACCGATCAGTGCTACCGATCGGTGCTACCGAGCAGTGCTACTGATCCGTGCTACCGATCTGTGCTACCGATCTGTGCTACCGATCTGTGCTACCGATCTGTGCTACCGATCAGTGCTACCGATCAGTGCTACCGATCAGTGCTATCGATCAGTGCTACTGATCCGTGCTACCGATCTGTTACTGTTCATAAAACTGGAAACAATGTTCACAGAACTGGAAAAATTGGCAAAGTGTTGGGGATAAGTCCTCTTGACCTCCCAGAACACCTCCAACACCAATATTTCACAAAGTAATGGATCGGAGAGGTCCAGGCCATTATATTAGATACCTCTCAAAACATTCTCGTCCTAGAGAATTAAAACCAACCCAGAAAAGAAGAGGGGTCCGAACAACCACCCCATAAGATACCTCTCAAGGAAAAACCACCATGAGTTGTTCGAAAGCTGGAACAAAACTCTTACATCCGGGAACAAACAATCCATACCCAAACAATTCATTCACAACATCACATCAAAGGTACATAAATAAAACATGAAAGGTCTAACCAGAGAGGAAACATCATTACATGAAAGGTGTTAATCATTAAACAACTCTAGGTACTGAGAACGTATCTGTGACTCACGCTCCCAGGTACTCTCATCCATGGCAGCGTGTCGCCACAAGACATGAACTAAGGGGATAGAACGCCCACGCAACACCTTCTCCTTGCGGTCTTGGATCTCCACAGGTCGCTCCTCGAAGGTTGCATCATCGTAAATATCGATCTCTCCCCAATAGATAACATGAGATTCATCATGAAGATAACGACGGAGCTGTGATACATGGAAACCATCATGTATCTGACTCATATGAGGGGGAAGTGCTACTCGATACGCCACACCTCCAACACGAGCTAACACCTCGAAAGGCCCAACAAAACAGGGATAAAGCTTACTTCCGCGACCAAAACTTCGCTGCCCACGACGGGGAGTCACCTTTAGAAACACATGATCCCCAACATTAAACTCTAAGGGTCTCCTTCTTTGATCAGCATAAGATTTCTGACGATCTTGTGTTGTCTTCATCCTCTCACGAATCACTTGAACCATCTCTGTCGTATTCTGCACTAGTTCTGGTCCGAGAATTGCGAACACTCCGACCCCAGTCCAGCACAACGGAGAACGGCATGGCCGGCCATACAAGGCTTCAAACGGCACCATGCCGATGGTAGAGTGAAAACTATTATTGTAAGCGAACTCTACCAAAGGTAAGTGCTTTTTCCATGAACCTCTAAAATCAAGAACACAAGAGCGCAACATGTCTTCAAGAGTCTGGATTGTTTTCTCTTTCTGACCATCTGTTTGAGGATGAAAAGCAGTGCTAAGGCATAGTTGAGAGACAAAAGCATGCTGGAGACCTCTCCACACCCTAGAGGTATAACGAGGATCTCGATCAGAAATGTCGTCTTAGGAACTCCGTGAATCCTCACAACCTCCCCCAGATACTGCCTCGACAAAACCTCCACTGAGCTTGATTCCTTGATTGCTATGAAGTTGGCCGATTTAGTTAAACGATCCACTACCACCCACATAGCATCATTTCCTCCCGGAGCTCGAGGTAAACCTGTAAAAAAGTCCATTGAGATGTCCTCCCACTTCTACTGAGGGATCTCTAATTGCTGGAGAAGACCACCAGGAACACGGTGTTCGGCCTTCACCTTCTGGAAGACTAAACATCGAGACACACATTCTGCAACTGTACACTTCATCCCAGGCCACCAAAACTGACTCCTCAAGGATCGGTACATCTTCGTCACACAAGGATGTACCGCCAATGGTGAACTATGGAACTCTCGGAGAACCATCTCACGCATCGCTAAGGGAACAAAAAGCCCGCCATGATACAACACTCGGTGTTGTTCATCCTCCGACCAACCATCAGGGGCCTCACCACATACAACTCTGTCTCTCAAAACATCCACCTCTAGATCACCCAACTGAGACTCTTCCACCTTCTGCATCAGGGATGACTGCACCGTCATCTGGAAAAGACAACCTCTTCCCCCAACTTCTCCTATATCAAGATGAAAAGCTGATAGCTCTTCCATCACTATCAAAGAATCACCAGATTCACACACAACATCATTACGTGACTTTCGGCTCAGTGCATCAGCAAAAACATTTCCCTTCCCAGGTGTATATGATATTTCGATGTCGTATTCCTGCAAGAACTCCATCCACCGACGCTGCCGCAAGTTCAAATCCCGCTGAGAGAAGACATACCTCAAACTCTTATGATCGGTGAAAACCACAAAGCGCTCGCCAATGAGGTAATGTCTCCACAACCTCAGTGAAAACACCACGGCTGCCAACTCAAGATCATGGGTGGCATAGTTTCATTCATGGGGACGCAACTTCCGAGACCCATAAGAATCAACAGACCTCTGCTGCATGAGAACACACCCTAGCCCTAGATGTGAAGCATCACAGAAAACATCAAACTGGACTCCCTCCTCTGGAAGACAGAGGACTGGAGCACTTACCAACTTCTCCTTTAGATATTCGAAAGCTGCCTGACACTGATCAGTCCATATAAACGCTTGATCATTCCTGGTCAAAGCTGTCAGAGGAGTCGCAACTCGGGAGAAATTAGCCACAAACCTCCTATAATAGCATGCGAGACCAAGGAAACTTCGCACCTCTGACACGGTCTTGGGGGCTGGCCAAGACACCACTGCTTCTATCTTCAAAGGATCCACAGCTACTCCCTGTTGGGACACAACATGTCCCAAGAAACTAACTTCTTGAGCCTAGAACTCACACTTGGACAACTACCCAAACAACCAATGTTGGTGAAGAACTCCCAAAACGGCTCGTAGATGCTCTGCATGCTCCTCTTCAGACGTGGAGTACACAAGGATGTCGTCGATGAAAACCACAAAAAACTTGTCCAGGAATTCACGGAACACAGCATTCATCAACCCCATGAAAACAGCTGGAGCATTTGTCACGCCGAATGGCATCACAACAAACTCATAATGCCCATGACGAGAGCGGAAAGCAGTCTTCGGGATATCCTCATCCTTTACACGCATCTGATGATATCCTGACCACAAGTCTATATTTGAAAACCAACTTGCACCCTTCAGTTGATTGAATAGGTCATCAATCTGCGGGAGAGGGTAGCGGTTCTTTATTGTCACTTTGTTTAATCGACAATA
Source organism: Viscum album (assembly GCA_963277665.1). Classification (NCBI taxonomy): domain Eukaryota; kingdom Viridiplantae; phylum Streptophyta; class Magnoliopsida; order Santalales; family Viscaceae; genus Viscum; species Viscum album. The sequence goes on along the minus strand of OY728159.1, from coordinate 16,298,501 downwards.
ATCAACGCACAAACACAAACTGTCGTCGCCCTTTTTCACAAAAAAAACTGGTGCACCCCACGGTGACACACTTGGCCGAACAAAACCACACTGCAACAGACCATCGAGCTGTATATGTAGCTCTCGTAACTCCGAAGGGGCTATCCTATACGGAGACATAGAGATAGGAGACACTCCCGGCTGTAGCTCGATCCCAAACTCGATCTCTCGTCGAGGGGGTAAGCATACAACCTCTTCTGGAAAGACGTCAGGGTACTCCTCTACGACCCTAGGAAACGTCAACTGTTGAACCTCTGAAGAACTCAGCATCATCCCAGCCATCATGGATGATAAGGATGAAACTCGTCTATGACTCATCCGAGGATCTCTCTCACCAACAAACACTACTTCCTCTCCATCTTCATCAAAGAAAACGACCTTCTTCCTATAGTAATCCACAATAGCCTGCACCGAATACAACCAATCCATGCCGAGGATGACATAATATGGTTGTATTCGTAAGCATAGGAAATCTCCCCAAGAGCAGTGCTGCCCCAACACTAGCTCACAGTCTCTACATACTTCAAACAAGCTAGCTCGACCTCCAACTGGCGTAGTCAACGCCAAGGGCACGGGAATCCTCTCTACCTCAAGTCCCAAAGCGTGGACAAGGGTAGGGGATATAAAGGAGTGTGTCGCTCCTGAATCAAACAAGGCATACACCAAGGTAGAAAAAAAGCAAAGGGTACCTTGAACGACATCTTTCTCGCCTGGGGCTGGCAATGCTAGAGCATAAAGCTGACCACGACCACCTCCGCGGCCTCTATGACCCTGATGACGACCACCACCACGGCCACGCTCTGCTCTCTGAGGACGGGGAGCATCATGGGGCTGTCCTCTTCCTGCTCCATCTACCCTCGGGTGATCTAAAGCTGGTGCAACCTGCTGCTACTTCCTCGGCTGGAACTGCCTCAACGGAGGAACCTAGTGTGGAGCGCCTGGTGCACGATGACTGCACTGAAAAGTCGAGCACTCCCGCTGCTGATGACCACGACCACCATAAAAAAAACAAGCGCCTGATCCCTTGGCATAGGCCTGAGAGTTGCTGCATCTCTAGAAACGAGATGGGAAGGGCTGGGACCTACCCCCAGGTGAATGGAAACTCTTCTGTCCTGAAAACCGGGAACCCCGGACCACAGCTCTGCTTCGTGAGGAATCATGATGATTCCCCTCTCGTGACGATCCGATCCTAGTCAAAGTCCTCTCAACAACCACTGCCCTTGCCAGCACCTCAAGATATGTCTTCAGCATAAATGGGGTGACCTGGCGCTGGATCTCTGGACACAAAGCCTCCTCGAAATGCCTCGCCCTGGCCTCATCATCTGGTAATAGGTCTGAAGCAAATCGTAGAAGTTTCTTGAAACGGATTCCAAACTCTCGAAAACTGGAGCTCCCATGTCGAAGGGTGAGTAGCTCCTGGCGAATGGACTCCTTTACAATCGATGAAAGAAACTCGACTCTAAAACTGTCTCGAAACTCCTCCCATGAGATCGCTGACTCCTCACGATCCCCAAGGAACAAGAACCAACACTGTCTCGCTGCTCCACTCAGCATCGTCACAACCAAGGACACCCAGTGTTCCTTCCGATCACGAATCGAACTGAAGCCTATCTCGACCTCCTCCAACCAGTCTTCTGTGACTGCATCTGAAACGGAGCCCTCGTACTTTTGTAGACTCTGGCGCTGGAACTCTCGGAGTGTCTTCCTCCAAGTGTCATCGTCGTCAACCTCTACCCGGCGGCGATCTGCTGGAACAGCCTGCTGGGCATCTTCTGCGCAAACCTGACGAGGACGTCGACCTGGAGCCATACCTGTAAAATAACAACAATTAGAGCTCCTAAGCCTGGAATATGGAAGACTCAACAGTAATTTATTAATTGTTTTGTTTTATAAATTTTAGGTTACCTATCCCAAGGTCTACCCATTAAAACACAAGCGCAAATAATAATGATGCATGATCCTTTCCTAGGTCCCTACCCTGCAATCGGTATCACTTGTTTAGTAGCCATTGTAAACTTAAAGGTCCGTGCAACAAATCATAGGGGGCCCTGAACGCCTATGTCTCTACCAATCTCCAGTGTTTACCCCACTTGCTAAACATGAATGACACCGTTGCCCTACCATCCCATGCATCCTCACCTGTGCCTAACTCCAAACTCCATCCTATCCCTCAACCAGACCTCTGATACCACTCTGTCACGACCCCCTCCCCACAAAGTGTACCCCTCCTGGGCCGGCAATGTGAGAAGGGAGACAATGACCCCCGAGTCCCGCCTCCAGTAGGCCCCGGGTTGGCGACTAGCACCGAGGGTATAATACACACACAAATGGGAGGCATTACCCTCTAAGAGAACACATGCAGAAGAGAAAGATAGAATAGACTCCAACCAACTCCAACTCATAACTGAAATATAAAATAAACCCAAGTACATCTATGAAATGACATGCAAAAGTACAACAACTGAAAGGGAAAACTAAAAGTACCCAAAAGAAAGAAAAACGGCAGAGACCACGAGCCCGAACAGCTCCTCCTCCAACCACAAGCTAGTAGTAACCCGCTTGATCTCCAACTTGCTCCAAGTGACCTAAAAAACAGTTTATATGTACATAGGGTGAGTATAATAGTATACTTAGTAGGATCCTCCCCAAGCCTCTCGTGCAAAGGTAAAGAAAGCATGCTAAAGCCCAGTGAACAACAAGTGAAACTAACTCGTCACCTAAACAGGTATACTATGTTCCCAACCTCACCATGGCTACTCTCACCAAGTAACGCATACATGAATATAGCATATAGTAAAGAATATCAAGGGTACCCTGCTACTACTTCCCCACGGGTTTGCCGCTTTGCCCCAACGACATACGTCCTGTGCATCTCTCTCCAAAGGCTTGCCCGCAGACACCTGGGCTAAGCTCCACAATCTGCACCTCGTGCACCACAAAGGCTTGCCCGCAGAAACCTGGGCGAAGCACCACACCATCCTCACAACCAAAGTAACCAGGTAGTTTCCGGGAGCCACCACAGCTCGTATAACATGTATCATACATCGGGTATAATACCTCAAGCCATTACAGCCCATACTCCGAGTAAGGATCCTCAAGCCATTATAGCCTATACAGGTTACACCTATAGTAGTCCATAGGATACTATATCCAGAATATATATGTGGGAAATAACCACAAGCCATCACAGCCCTCTACACACATATATGGGTTAAACTAAACACTGTGCCTACCAGCACAAAGATCTACCAAGAGAAGAGAGCGGGGCCAAAGGGGGTAGTCAGCCATTCAACCTCCCATCAGAATGTTGGGGAAAACACCCCACCCCAGGGCTCAGAATCCCCGGGGTGTCAGTTTCCCATACCTACAGGGTGGAGTAGCATATAGAAACAAAAAAAGTATAGAATATATATATATATATATCTCACATCCACACTATGGGCATTACCTAGTCTTAGATACAACTGCAGATAACGTCTCTCATACTCCAGGCTGCTACTTCAAATACTAGGTATCCTATAAGCACACAACCAATTGAAGAGCTTTATTAGATTACTCCATTCTCATTTATCAGTTCCACTGTACATTAATTAATTCTTTAAACATTAATTAAGAATGAACAATTCCACATTAAACTGAATGGAATCACTTTCAAAAACAACTGCTCCTTTTTAAGATTCACATCACATTTAAATTCCAGCATCTCCATCCCCATGGATTTTCACCATTTAATCAAACATTCCTTACAGAATTACTTTTCCACATTCCCAGGAATTCTATAACAACATACTATGCTTCTAAACACAAAGGAGGCTCAACACGGTGAATAGATATACTACCCGTCGAGTCTTTACCGCCTATAGAAAGAGAATATACCCATTCTCCCTCGGGAGGCTAAACACGGAAAGCACGTGGCATACCCCACGCGTCTTCGCCTCCTTCGGAAGAATGGTAGCAAGACTAGCTGCCGTGAGTAGTGGGTAAAATCAAAGCAGATTAACATTCAAGAAAACTGCAAGCAACTAGCAACCACATCCAACCCATTCCATCACCCCGGGTGTCCTCCCTGACACCCATACACATAAACTGATGCATCTCGCCACACTAGGCGTCATCCGCTGCCACAACCACAAGTCTACGTGCCCCCACATATCACAACAGCCATCCAGGATCACATCACAACACAAGCAGCAGGAAAACAAACATCACAAAATGGGCTCTCGGCCCCTTTCAAAAGGCATTCAGCCTTCAAACACAATGAGCACTCAGAGCTCCAAAACACAAGGCATTCAGCCTTACAAGCAAGCGGGTAACTCAGAACCCTTTTGAAATTCCCACATAATCTGTTTTCTAATCCATATGGAATTGGAAGATTTGTTATTCGTAGGTTCCAATCATGGATACCTAATCAGCAAGCTATCACAATTAAATAACCATGCTTACTTCCCTAATTTGATTATCCTCAAATTAGAACAACTACAACAACGACAAAAACCAGATTAATTTACATGCCTGTTTATCTTTAGCCAATTAATTAACAATTAATTCCGGCTCTACGTTCATTATCAATTTCTAACATGAACGAACAAAAAATCAAAGAAAACATAGATATCACTATATCTAGGAAAACATGTGGCAAACCGTTATCACGGTAATAAGCAACAACATGCGATCAACCAATTCTTTTAATCCGGTTCAAGTATTTAATTAGGTCAATTTCATTGTGATCCAAAGGGATAAATCATGCTAATTCTACTATTGCACATATACAATTAGAGAAGCCATGAATCCCCTACCTCGAAGAGTTCTTGACGTCCTTTATCCACACAGCGGGCCACAATACTTCTCTCGTGACAACTTATGTGGAAGAATGATCGACACAGCTTGGTTGCATCAAAACAAATCAGAACCAATCCTAGGAGTAAATATTGATTGTGCAACTCCTACGGAAAGGATTGAAAGGTTCTAGCGCCTCTTAGTTGAGAACAAAGGGAAAGAACAAGGGAGAATGATATCTCGTCCCTTTTTAAGATTTAACGAGGTGACGCTTTAAGATCCGGTTAATTCTCCATTAAAAACGGATCGCATTAACCCACGCGGTTGACCAAGTAAACCATTCCAAGCCTTAGGAATAATTAATATAGGATTTATGGAATTTTAAACGGCATTAAGATCCCTTAAAATAAGGCTTTAAATGTATTTTACGTCAAAGGAAAACGTCAAAAGGGGCAAAACTGTAGGAGTCTGGAAACATTGTTCACCCACTGTTACTGTACACCTACCGATCAGTGCTACCGATCTGTGCTACCGATCTGTGCTACCGATCAGTGCTACCGATCAGTGCTACCGATCAGTGCTACCGATCAGTGCTACCGATCAGTGCTACCGATCAGTGCTGCCGATCTGTGCTACCGATCTGTGCTGCCGATCTGTGCTACTGATCTGTGCTCCCGATCTGTGCTACCGATCAGTGCTACCGATCAGTGCTACCGATCTGTGCTCCCGATCAGTGCTACCGATCAGTGCTACCGATCAGTGCTACTGATCAGTGCAACCGATCTGTTACTGTTCATAAAACTGGGAACACTGTTCACTGAACTGGAAAAATTGGCAAAGTGTTGGGGATAAGTCCTCTTGACCTCCCAGAACACCTCCAACACCAACATTTCAGAAAGTAATGGACCGGAGAGGTCCGTGCCATTACAACAAATGTATGAAATGTAACGATTACCCAAATAAACTAATCACTGGGTTTCCACATAGGTGAAAATATGGATATGGAAGAAAAATATAACCATCATGTTCTGATGGAGAGTGGTAGAGATCATGGCTATGGAAAAGCCAGCAATCACAAATCCACAAATTTGTGACGATCTAAGGTACCATCTGATTAATCAGATATAAGAGCACTAGGACAACATTTTTGGTTTTCAAGATCGTTTCCCTAAAGTTGAAGAATTTGAATTAGAATAAATACTTACTTTATTTGGGTACAATCTCACTGTTGTTCGTGCCTGGAACAATTTCCACTTCATCTCTTAAATAAATGAATTTGAATTTGTTATTTGTGAAGTGTTTGCAGATCATGTGATAGAATGACGGGTCATTCCATTTGTCTCAAACAAAAGGTTAGCAAAAGTTATTAAATATACATAAGTCATTTTATAGTGAGATTAATCATATATGGTTCCTAAAATGGACTTATACTTCATATATCATACTGATTAATATAATAAAAATAGTTTCTACTAAACAGGGACTTCCGGTAGGCCAGTGGTAGGCGATAAAGGCCAGTCGCACTTCGGTTGTGGGTTCAATTCCCACATCCTTGTCCAACACAATGGGTTGTCGCACATCCTACAGGTTGTCCTTTTTATAAAACAACATTATTATAACATCCCATCAACAATATCAAAAATAGTTTTATCCTTAAACAATAATAACTCATGTCCAACATAATCCATTCCAATCTTTAGGCTTATCTAAAATACTTCAGTCCAAGCCCATAGTATAAAGAAAATGATTACCTGACATGTCACAGAACAATCACGTGAATGCCATCATTTATCCCCCATATATCTTGTTCGTCACATTCCATTCATGTGAATTCCATAATCATGTATTCTCTTGAAGAATGAATACCCATTGAACCTTAGTGAAAATATGAATGCTGTCAAAAGTTAACTTTTTCCACATACCAAAGTCCAAAAATTCTATATACTCAATCCATTACATAACCTTATCCTTATATCAGTCATGAGCTCATTTAATTTTCTCCTTATCCCTTCATTATGCGCATATCATCTATATTCCAAAAATATCCGAATATCCTTTAATGGATACTGGTACCATTAATCATACACTTTCAAAACTCAAGGAAAGACAACAGTGTAACAATCCTTAGATGTCTCTTTATTCCATAGTACCATGAGATTACTTATACAACATTACACTTGATAAACATGTAATCATTCCACTACCTTCTTAAACCATTGACTGAGCTTCAACAATTCTTTCAACTCACATATCATTTGTAGTCTCATCATCATCATCAACATAAATACTACTCATACGGCCATACTGATTCTCTTCATGAGACTTTCCCTTAGTGAATTGGTTTGCATAGTGCCCGTACATTCCACATTAAAAACATTTAACCATTGTTGATGTCGTAGCAATACCATTATCCTCATCCCTGGTGTTAACTGAACCTTTTCCTTTACACTTACTGGCTTTGTGTTCTTTTCCACACCCAAATCATCTTCCAGTTCCTTTGAAACATTCTCCTTTATGACTCTTCACACATGATTTACATAGGAGAAATTGAACTTTCTTTCCTCTATGATCATCATGAAACTCCATCTTTCTCTTATTAGCCGAGTCAGGAAACTTACCAAATTTTACATTATTGATCATATTATGAGATTTCTGATTCGGCATAATAATGATGTTTGGAATTCCAAATCCCATTTCATTTGGTTGCTCATGAAGAATATCATTCCATTGTCCATCATATCCTCCATTATCGTGAATCATCTTATTTCCAGCCATTTTCTAAAACCCAAAAAGAATAGTGTGAGAGGAAAAAATCATAATAAAGGGGGAGTAACTTAAATATCTAATATATTTGGTTTAATATAATATTTTTACCACAGTTCTAGGACTATATCCTATATGTATACTTATCCTTAGGGACATCCCTAGACATACCTTAAGAATATCTCTAGGGATCTCACTAAAGTTTTTGCATCCTAGTTTCCAAAGGTTGAATAAACCTTTCCTATGATACCAACTGTAGATACCCAAAGCTTGACGTACATTGGCATTACATTAAATGTGCGGAATACTGAGTACATAACAAAAACACACACACAAGGATCGTAATAGAGTAGTGCCTTTGGAAACTCAGAATATAATCTTCTAATCGTGGTGAAAGATCTTCAACATCTCCCATAAAGATCTTCCCTTTTTTACCTAAAACCTTTATTTATATACTGGGGAAAAGAAAACATAAAAGGGTGAGCTCAAATGCTCAGTAAGGGTAAACAAAAGAAATATCAATCAAATCATATTCATAAGAACATAACAATTTGGAAATCTTAACCTAAAAGAGAGAGCATAATTTCATAACATGGGATAAATCATGGCAGTGAAATGTAATCACAATAATCATAACTTAAAACATAAAACATTGTGGCATATAAACATAATCATATAGAATCATATCTTATTAGTCAATACTCATTGCCAAGACTATCTTAGTGGACAAAGTCCATTTCTGAATCGAGTAACCCTCGTTTCAGTCCTGTTTCACTGAACCGGTATAACCTATCGTTCCAGCCATGTCTTATCTCATGAGATATAAAATCTTTACCCAATGAATTGGAGGGAGATATAGTTCCCATCCATCTCATAATGATACCATTCTTATGTGTGCCACAAAATCATAAACCATACATCATTGCATAACCCATGTAATAAAAATGGGAATCTTAAACATCATGACATCATAAAACAATTCATATACAATAAAGGGATTCATAAAAATAATTCCATCACAACATAATCAAATCAATGTAATAATAGGGATAAAAACATTACCCTTTATTATCTTAGATGGAAAATAATTTTGATTAAAAACTTGAACTCCATTCTTGAGGAAAATATCCTTTCTTCTTCAAAAACATTTTTCCTTTCTTAACATGTCATACAACTTTAAACTAAAAGAAGTTGATTAAAAATAAAGTTGAAAACTTGTAAAATATTCTTCTTAGAAATAATTTTTTAAAAATCCATTCATGCTTTATAAGTTATGAAAAACATTCTTCGTACTTTTGTCAGAAAAGTCAAAAAGTACCTCTTACGAAAAATGACAAAAGATTCCGTTCATATATTTTCCTAAAAACTCACCGAAGGGTAAAATTGGATTTAAAAAATTGTACGTGGATGGAAATAATATTACATAATTAGGAAACATGGATGTGGATGATAAAATACACCCCAGTAAATACCAAAGTATAAACAATCTCGGATAAAATGAGATTGTGATATATTCCCTTACCTTAGGTCCGATTTGCTTCGTAAGTGTCTGAACCTCCTGTATAATGATTTAAATAATTTCATCGACTTATTATAGAATCATATTCATTGTTATGATATCATATATGGTTCACTTATGACTTTATATTACCCGTTCTTTTGTAAATTCCATGTTAAAGAGCGTTTTGGGTAAAATTGTTTCATTTGTCGTCCGTGTTTTGACTTGTAATTATTCATATGATTACTTAGATCATGATTACTTAATTCCAGAATATAAAACATGATTTATATATATATTCAGAATATAAATATATATAATAAATCAGTAAATGGAAAGAAATACACCGTTCATGGAGGCGGTAGGCCGTACGTATGCATGAACGCTGTTTTCGTTTCCTTATTGAGTTGAGTGGAATTAAGTAGATGACATACATATATATAAACATAAATCCAGTAGCTTTATCATGTCATATATTTCATTATTATTTCTTATATATACTTTATAATCATTCTTAAATGGTTATCATGGAGAATGAATCTCATCGCGTCGTGGAGACGGTAGTCCGTACGTACGCATGAGCGATGATAACATTTCCATAATTATTGAATTCAATTGGAGTGGATGATACAATATATCAGAATCATTATGATGTTATAATAACTATGTATAGTTATTCTTTACACCATAATACCCATCCATTTAAGGTGTTGGTAGAAAAAATAGATTACACCACGGCGTGGAGACGGTATTCCGTACGTACGCACGCGCGGTGATTTCTTTTTTCGTAGGATGGGTAGATGGTGAATTAGGATTATTTCATACTTATAATAAAATATCAGTATATGAGTGATACTGATGTTATTACTTCATAATAAAACAACCTAAGAATAAGAAGTGGAAGAAGAAATAAAAGTGAAAGAATTGGTAACGGAAATTACCTCTTCTTTGAAGTGCCTCTTTGAGACCTCCTTTTAGGGAACTAAAATTGGTCTTTGAGGAAGACCAGAACCTCTAGGATGTTTCTAGGGAAGTGGAGAAGAGATTTTGGATGGTGTTGGCCGAGCCTGAAGGCTCAAAGTTGTGTGTGGAAGAGAGGGAGGAGGTGCCCTTTTATAAGGGAGGAGAGGGGCACATTTGGAATAACTAAAAATATAATTTTATTATAAAGTCAATTTCGGTTTTAAATAGCTCCAAATTGATTTATTTAGAGGCTAAGGTGGGGATGGGTCGAAATCCTCTCATACAATAGAATTTAGACAAGTTTAGGTTCCTATTTCAACCTTATCATTTAGATTTAACATTTAGTTAAATAATTTTACTTTTACCGTGTCTTCTTGTGTTCTTACACTATAAGGTTAATAAACTTACTATAAAAAGCCAAAAGAACCCCAAATTGTTTATTATTAATATATATAACCTTATCTATGTCATTTTTCCGAACCATAGATTTTTTAGGAATAAAATAACAATTAATAATATAATATTTGTTTTAAAAACTATTTCATGTCAATTTTGACACTATTTAGTAATTGGTTTTTGTGAAAATCATATCAAAATGATAAGATCGAACAAAGTTAATTAAATCAATAATAACATGTCATAGTAACCTATAAAATTAGTGGAATTCATAAAAAGTCTCAAATTATATTTATTTGGGTATTTATAACATCAATTATGTCAATATTTCATTAATAAGATAATTACTGCATCATCGTTGTGTCATAAATAAATTAAATTATTTAAAGTCTAAAAATTTCAAATAAGATACCATTATGTAGGAAATCGTTTTATCTTTCTAATTAATATTTATAGTTGAATTTATCGTATGTATAACCCCATATTAAAAATGTTTTAGTAAATAAACTTTGATTTTAACTCTTTTAACCCTTCATTAAATAAATTAATAATAAATGTCCTAATCTAATCCAAGTGGGCCTAAATGATCATATTTTATTCCTAAGTTTGTTTTTGGTCGAATTAAACTTGTCCAATTGAATTAGGACATGTGTTAGGGTAATAATAATACCATTTCTACCCTTAATTACCCTATTTACTTTTAACCGTGGTAAAAAAAGAAAAAAGTTACTATTCACCAAAAAATTATTTTCCTCTCATTGAACCTCATTTTACTTACTGACATCAACAGTGTTTCTCGGATTTTTGAAATTCCACTCACAGAAGCGGTAAAATTATGTTTTATGAAAAATTCAGTTTTTTATCTACCACTTAGTGGTTTCACTATTCATCAAAAATTGAATGTTTTCAGAAAAATGCCAAAAATTTGGCCTAAGCTATATTTGATATTATGAACTCAAAAATGATTTCTATTTTACCAAATTCAAAACATATCAGTTCCATTAATTAATTTAAAAATTAATTTCCGTCGTCAAAAAAAGGCGTGTTTTTAAGAGATAATAACTATCAAAAGATTGAAACTTGTTTATAACTGGTTTTAATGTGAAATTACTTCCAATGACCAAAATTGTATTGAAATGTAAAAATATATTCTAAATATACTTTAAAACCACTCAAATTAATAATTTATCACTATTAATTATTTCGATTGAAAAAGTTGTTTTTAATTAAAATTTAGTAATTTTCACTATTCATCAAAATATGAAAGTTATCCGAAAATCACCAAAATTTCACCCTAAGCTAATTTCAATATTCCGAATCCAAAAATGAAGTCCATTTTGAAAAATTAAAATTACAAAATTTCAAAAAGTGGTTATTACTATTCATAACGGCTAGTTTTAATAATACTTTAATAGCATATCGTTGTTTAGTGAAACTCGGTATTGTGTACTACAAATGCTATCAAGGAAGGTCACGATTGCGTGTAATGAAAGGAAAGTCAAGGATGTGTGTTGTGAAAGCTCCTTTTGGTGTAGTGTACAAAACAAGACATTAATGAAATTAAAAAGAGTATTTTTCATAAAATCTCGAGGTGTTACACTGGAGGCCAACGCTGGTAGGGAAAATCATCTATGGCGAGGAAGCTGACGCAACCCATAATTATCATTTGGAATACTGAACTTGGTAAGGGAAGTGGACACAATTTAATGTCATGCATCTAAGACATGGCTACCCAGAATGGAATTGTGTTGTGAGATACATACCTCGACGTGAGTGATGATCATAAAATCCATGCCACACCACACACTCCTAGAAAAATACTTAGTTCAAGGTACTAAAAATGAAGATAAGGATGGGAACGAGATAGGTTTTTTGGGCATTCCAATGTACCCTATGAGAATGGGAATCATTCGACAAGTATTTTTGAGAGTTCAGTTTAACGTCATGTGGGATGGAAGGCATGTGTGAAATGGTTATTCCACTACACTTCCTACCAAAACTACTAATCCCACGTGAGTCGTGCTCAATATGGTAAACAAGGAGTAGTGATTAGACCTTCCGAGTACATGGAGTCACACATTATGGTCAATAGTACGCTTGGTGAATGAAGTACCAATAATACTAAACTTTTCTTTTAACACACCTAGATGTGAAAAGGGATAAATTTGAGTATTTTGGAGTTCCATTTGAACATAAGGGAGGGGAATGTTGTGAATCATGATGCTCGATATCTGGACTACATTGATAGAGGCGTTACGATAGAGGATAACTTTGGACCATGTTCGAATCATAGTATTTGTTTCTCATTAGCCTGGAATGGGGACACAAAGATGTGGGTCGATCGTATACCATGTTCGAAACATAGGACATGTCACAAATTTTGTTCGAGGACTTCAGGGGCATTGGCCCAAGACGGTAGATCAGTTAATGTGGAATGATTCCATGCCATAAAGGGGGTCCTTTTTATACTTGGATGAGGATGAGGATCCATATAACGGGCTCACAAAGCATAGACATGGAGCAATGGATTGTCCCTATGAAAATTCCACACTTTGGGATTTTTGTCAAAAAGAATCTCAGAACAATAATATGATTTATTAGATAGAGGGTGTCAAGTCCATTTCCAAGGACAATGGTCTTGGGGGTGCACGATTCCAGCATAAGGTTATAGGGTGGACCATTAAGGGGGTACATGATATAATGGACTTTGTGTAGGGTGGAGAAGTATCCAAACACAATGTGTAGTTCTCATAATGAGATCTTAGTTTAGGGTCATAGAACTCATAACTGATTGGTAAAATATAAGAAAGGCACATAGTGTGGCAGTTTCAAAAGAAGACATTAATGAGAAGCCAATAGGTACTCACCACACCATATTTTCTAAAAAGGGTTTGTGTCAAGGGGCTGAAAATGAGCAGGAAGGATTTACGATTCCAGGGGATGGACCCAAAGACAATATACATGGGAATTACCATGTATCCGATGAGGATGGGAATCAATCCATTCATAGTTCATGGAAAACATCATGTTTTTTTAACATTTTTCATCAAGTACATGGGGTGGTCTTAGTTAATGGTCATAGAGCTCAGACCATAGATCAAACTGAGGGAGGGAGACACATGGGGAGGTAATTATTAATCACGACATGAATGAGGATAGAAGGATTCTGTATCACCACAATGTGCACCCCGAGAATATTTTATGTTTAGGGACCAAAAGTGAAAGGTAGGTTGGGCCTAAGGAAAAGTTCAGAAGAATTCCAACATCCCCCATGATAATGGTAATCAAGAAATACGTATTTCTAGAGATAGCATGGTAAAGTACCAGTGCGATTCATGTCTATCCCTCACACCAAAAGAAGCAATATTTGATAGATCTTGTTTTTCCTTTATTATAGATGTTTGTTTTTTTGTGAAGCGATAAACCTAGGATAGATAATCTTGATATCAATACAGGAATCAATCCATATTTAGGCATTAACAAATGTTATGGGGGATAACCAATACCCAACATGATATCCCATCGATTGAGGACACCACATTGCAGTGCCATTTTTCATCGTGTGGCCAGGATGATAATTTCCCAGTTAAAGGGCGTGTGGTAGGACCAACCATGCGTTTTAATGTTGTAAAATAAATACACAATTGTTTAATTTCATGTGATACCATAGGGGGAATGCACATGATGTGATGAAGCATACCCAATGTGAATGAGTGCAATGTCAACATCACACCATGTGTGATTCCGAAGAAGAAACCTCAGGCCAAGGGGATACCAGAGGTCAAAAAATATGGGGCTAGACCTATGGAAGAAATGTCCAGATGTTCCAACATATCCCATGAGGATGGGAATCAATCCATCTGTAGTCTTTAGAGTTTAGTTTAACTTCATGTGGGATGTAATAGTTTAAGGTCATGTAGGACTGTAAACAATTTAACGTCATGTGGAATGTCATACAATTTAATGTCATGCAAGATATGAGGTTAGAGGTACTAGCTCCTAAAATTGGAGTACGTGGTACAAATATTGCTACCCCAATGTGAACGAGGACAAAATCCAACACACACCAGATCATGAAATCTTATAAGACTCTGTGCCTAAAAGGAAAAAGAGAAGAGATAATAGTGGAAGTTGAGCTAGACCAAAAGACGAGATGTCTATGAATTCCAATATATCCCATGAGGGTGGGAATCAAGCTAGACATAGTTCTAAGGAGATGAAGTAAAAGGAGATATTAGTTTAAGCTCTTAGAGCTCAGACCATGAAGATGAAAAATTCTTCCAAGTGAGCGCATGACTCGATCCGATCCCAAAGCCCACGTGATTCAAAATCAGCATGGGACACAAGGGGAAAAGATGTATTTTCAACACATGGGGTTAATATAATGGGGAAGTCCATGAGGATCCCCAAATGACACCTTACTATTGCATTGTCCTCATCACGTGCAAATGTGCACTGAGGGATAGTACCAAGAGTGTCAAAATTCCACTTGGACATGATTCAGTGGAAAATGGTGTGAATCCTGAAACCGACATTTACGGAGATATGGGGTTGGTTTAATGATAGAGGATAACTTTTGACCTTGTTTTAAACACATTATCCACATCGTGTTACCTAGAATGGGAAAAAAATGGGCGTTAGTCGCTGACCATATTTGCAACGCGGGACATGTGTCAATTTGTTATTCGAAAACCTAAAGGGCATTCGATCGTATCAGAATGAGATCCCTTGGGATGAGAATCCATGCCATTTGGGGGTCTCTTCAGATGTGAATGCTAATTAAAGCCTAAATGAATAGGAACAGGAAGCCTGAAAAATGGGTGAAAGCATATCTAGGTAGAATCCGACACACCAGGTTCTGAACTAGAGAACTAGTTGGATCATTGGTGAATCACACAAGAGGGTCGAGGGAACCAAAACAAGAGAAACCAAATTTTAAATATGAGTATAGCCCAATGGATTTAAGGGAACTCAAGAGAGAGAGTTATTTAGCATGGTTGGTATAAACATGATGTGAATGGCGACATGATCTCATACCACACCGCGTACCCCTCACCTAGAAGGACTCAGCCAAGAGGCCAGAATGATAAGGGGGTATCTAGGAGATGGGTTTGAACCTGAACAATAGAAGTTTGGGTCGTCCTACATATCCTATACATAATGGAATCACACCACAAATTGTTCTTAGGATGGATGTTGTGCTGTTCAACGTCATTAAGAGAGGACACAAATAGGGGATAGGTACACCAATGAGGGATTTGTATGGAATGATGAGTTGAATATGGTGAATGAGGGAATTAGATCATACCACAACATACAATCCCAAATGAACACTTGGTAAAAGTGGACAAAATGGTCGAGGGACCTGAAACGTGATGTCCGAACCAGTTCTCAATTTAACATCTTGTCGTGAGGAAAACTGTGCTTTTAGATTATGATCATAGAGATCGGACTGTATTTTCATATATTAATGTAATATTCATGGAAAAATTAATTTTAGAGTGAGAATAATCATGCCTTTTTAAAACCATGAATCGAAAACAATGATAGAGGATAACTGTTGACCATGTTTGGAACACAGTATCCGTATTTATGTGACCAGAATTCGGGGGGAAACAATTGAGCATCAACTATTGACCACATTTATAACATGGGACTTGTATAAATTTGTTGCTTGAAATCCTCAAGGACGTTGGCCCGAAATGGTAGGAGATCCCTTGGGCCAAGCATCTACTCTATTTGGGGGTCCTTTTCTATAAAATAGATGATGGAAAACCAAATGATTGGGCACACAAAGCCTAATAGGGCATGTCCTCAAGGAAAGAATAGTAGAAAAAGGAGGGATGTCCCAAGGGGATATGCCTGGCATGGAGAAATAGACCAATTTTAATGAGTATGTTAGTCAATACAATACCACCCAATCCTAGATGTGAACTTCATCTAGGGGGAGAAAGGATCAAGGGACCTGTGGCTGGGTGTCTCAGAGAACATTATCCATATGACCCCTCATGAGGGTATTCCCTTACCAAATCTCGTAACCCCACATGATCAATGCTTAGTGTGGAAAACATGGAGTAGTATTGGGCTCTCCCCATCATATAGGGGTAAAAAAGCAAGACTCACACTCCTGCTCGAGGTAGAATGATGCTTGAAGAGACAACGAGGCAGAATGAACAACAACACCCAATATTTGGGACATATGGGGGTGGTGAAAATGAAAAAGGATAGATATTGACCAGGTTAAAAACACAGTATCAATATCATGATACCTGAAATGGGAACAACCAATGAGCATCAATTTCTGACCATATTGGCAACGCGGGACTGATGTCAACTTGTCATTTGATCTTCTCGAGGGCATTGGCCCAAAACGATAAGTGAATCCTTAGGATAAGTATTCATACCATTCCAGAGCCCTTTAGGATGTGAAAGGTGTTGGAAACACAAATTACGATGTGTGATAAGCATCAATGTGCTTGTGCAATTTAAAGTCAAGGATGGTGAAAGAGGTGGAGATCTCTAGGGAAGGGTATATATGGTGCACTCATAATGAATCTAACGTAATGGATGGTGAAGCTAGCACCACAGAATGTTTTCCATCCCGAGGGGAGATTTTGATAATGGGGTTGGGAAAACAGAAAAAATGCCTAGGTGTTCCTATGTATCCCATAAGGATGGGAATAAAGTCATGCATAGATCATGAATTCCATGCAGTTTAGCATTGTGCATTGAGGATGTGGGAGAGTAGAAGAAAGATAGGGGAACATGGGATAGTAATTTTTATCCTTTCATAAGTGGGGCCAAAGAAGCCTACATGACACCATGAATGATCCTCCAAGAAAACTATACCCATGGGGTATAGTCAAAGGGGAAATTGGGGATGGACTTAAGATGAATAGAACAAGTGTTCCTACGTATCCCAAGAGAATGAGAATCAAGAAATACAATGTTCATACAATTTATCATCTTGAAGGATAAAATAATGTTTAATGTCATGTGGGGAAAACAATTTATTATCATGTGGGACTCAATATAGTTTATCATCTTGAGGGAGGAAAAAATTCTTAATGTCATGTGGGACATAACAGTTCAAGGTCATGTAGGACCGGACAGTTTAAGGTCATGTAGGACCAGATAATTTAAGGGCATGTAAGACCAGAAAGTTTAAGGTCATATAGAAACAGACAATATTAGGTCATTTAAGACCACATTTTCTTAGGAAGTTTATTTTTTTTTTGAATATGGAAATGGGGGTAGGAGTTATACTATCACCATCCATTGTAACTATGCAGTATACACCATTTGGATAATCCTTGTGAATAGTGTAAGGTCATTCCCACATAGGCTCCAACATCGGTGGTATTCATCCAGGTATCATTGGTGTCCTCAAGGCCAATACCAATTCACCTTGAATGAAATAGTGGTGGAAAAATTATTGTTGAAACAACAAGATATCTTCTTCTGATTACATTTTAGATTGTACAAAGCATGAAGTCGGAAGACGTCATGTTCTTCCAATTCAGCCAGTCGAAATTTAGATACTTTATATGGTGGGTTATAATCATAGACAGAAGTGCGTAATGAAGGAGAATGAATCTTTATGGGTAGGACGACCTTTTTTCTATACCCCATGGTGTATTAGGTCACCTGTGTGAAATTACAAGTCATCATCCGATAAGCCCATAGGGCGTTGGGGAGCTTGTCTAGCCAACTCTTTTTGTTCTGACGAACCATTTCTACAGAAAGTAAGAGTGGGTTTTTTTGACTCCTAGATCATCCCATTTTCATGAATGTGGAAGAAAGAGTTATGTTTAGAATGAATATTGTACTTGGCGTACAGTTTCTTCAACTATTTCGCCCGAAAGTTGGTGACGTAATCAGTAAGGACGATGTGAGAGACTCTGAACCAGTAGATGATATTGAAGCTCACAAAGATAATGATTGATAATTCCTTGACCTCCTTGAGCTGTAGTGATTCTTCCCACTATGAAAATAAATATGTAGTAGTGAGGATAGACCATCACTGGAGAGCTATAGCCTGTGGATATGGTCCCATGTCATTGATTCGCTAGATGGAAATGGGCATAGAGTACTTGGTAGTGTGGAGATGCTCTGGTGGATGATGCAAAAATTTGACATGAATTTGGCATTCATGGAACCTCTTGTAAAACTCCACATAGTCATAGATCATAGAGGGTAAAACATACCCCATTCTATAGATATGGTGATATAGTTTCAGCCCGGTCTGATGATCCATGTAGGAAAGGACAAGAACCTCCTACATGACATGAGGAATCTCATCTCTTTGAATTCAACGGAGGATATTCCCATCAATCCCACACTTGTATAGGATCTTCTCAAGTCCAGGACCACTCTGTAGGGTAAAATATAATGTGCATCTTTGAATTTGATTTCCCTCAGCTCGATATGTTGAAATATTACCATTATGGAGGTACTCGACCAAGGAGGTCCTCTAATCGGGATTCACCACAATCACTACATCCAGGGGACCTAGTGGTCATTACAAGGAGCTGTCGGTGGTGCAGTGACTTACCTATAGTTTGTCATTGTCATATAGAGTGATGTGAGGGATGAATCTATGATGTTCCAAATGGATAATCAAATCACCTTGTTCAGGATCTACAAGTGATGTAGCTAGGCTGGGAAAGGCGTCAGCTCGACTATTCTGGGATTGAGGTAATTGAGTAACATTTGGATGAGTTGGGAACTAGGCCATCAGCTGGAGGGTGCATCCCAAAAGTTGTATGAGCTCTTGATATTTCATGACATAGTCATCATTTATCTACTTGATCACTAGTTCGATGTACCCATTCACATGCATGTGGGGATGATCAATCTCGAGGACTAGCTCGAGGCCAGTAACGAGAGATTGGTATTCTGCCTCATTGTAGGTTAAAACTTCAAAAAACCTAAAAGTATATAGAAAAATGGATTGTGCTGGAGTGATGAAGGTGAAACCCATGCCCAATCTATAATGTCTGGGGTCAATTAGCCTTCAGTTGGTAGGGAACTGAGAGGCACAATCAATGTGCATTTTCAAACATGGGATGGCTTGGTCTACTGAAATAATTTCCTCATTGGGAAAATCAAGGTCCAGGGACTGGTCCACATGAGATGGATATGCGGTGAGGAAAACATCCAGTTATTTTCCCTGAATAGCCTTCTAAGTGAAAAACCTGATGTCGAACTATAAAAGGATTACTTTCCACTAAGCTAGATGGCCTCTATACATTGGGCAGTTCAGGATGTAATTTAGTGGATCCCCTCGGGACACCAACGATAACTCTTGTGATGCATGTATTGTCACAATTTATGTATTGCGAATACCAATGCGATGAAGCTCTTATTTATATGGGACTATCTAGTCTCTGTATCAAGGAGCATGAGGTTGAGATAGTAGAGAATATTATTGTCCCGTCATTGTTCTTCTGGGCATAAAGGGCATAGAGAGATAGTTCCAGGGTAGTCACATAAATGACTAGTGGCTTTCCGGAGATGGGTGGCATTATGGCTAGAGGCCGGATCAGATACCTCTTGATTTCCTCGAAAGTATTCAGATATTCATCATCCCACTCGTAGATAGTGCCATTATTCATGATCCAGGAAAATGAATTACACCTTCCAACCATATTCATGATGAATCGGCGTATATAGGCTATGTGTATTTGGAATCTAGGAATCTGGTGAAGGTTTCTTTAGGGAGACATCTGGGTGATGGACTTGATCTTATCTAGGTCGATTTCAATGCCCTAGTATTTGAAAATGAATCTATGAAACATTATATAGGTGACCCCAAAGGCACACATCAATGGATTCATCTTCATGTGGGAGGAAAGAAGGAAGACAAACTCTTTATCAAGGTCATTGATATGGTGCTGATGCTTGTGATATTTGACCACCAGATCATCTATGTAGCACTCAAATAGTTTCCTAAGGATTAGTTTAAATATGAAATGCATAATCCATTAAAATGTGGAACCTAAATTCATTAGACCGATGGGCATGACTTCACAATAGAAAGTTCCCTGTGGTGCCCTAAAGGCCATAGAATTCTCATCCACAAGAGAATTCTGATCTGGTTATTCCCAAAATACCCATCAATGAATGGGATGGACTAGAACACATTGGTAACATCAATCAATATTTCCATCACAAGAAGGGGGAAATCATCCTTCAAGCAATGGCTGTTGAGATCCTGGATGTCAATCCACACTCAGATCTATCCATTCTTCTTCCTGAATGGAACAATGTTGGCCATCCATTTGGGGTGCTGGACCTACTAAATGAAATTTTATTTTATGAACTTATCAACATCGGCCTCAGCCATGGAACAATGGGAAGGATGTATCTATCTTGGAGGCTGTATAATCCCATGGTGTTTTGCTGGGAGGTCGAGGTAGTGGATAGCAACCTAAGAATATAGTCCTATAATCTTGTTCCAAATCTAGTATAATACATCACTGTGTAATTTATGGAAGTCCACGTACTATTGTTTCTCCTCTAGGGGTATGGAAAGAATGATCAATGTTGGAATCAGGTCCGCCTCACTACCGAGGTTCACCTGTACCAATTCATCAACCGTGTTGGAGTTTCCCTCATCAATGGTGGGGGGATCATCCTCTAAGTCCCCTCCTTCATTTATGGAGGAAGGATCCATGAAAATTGGAGTTTCCTCAGAGTCGACAGATCCTTATGTGAGGCCGGTACAATCCTGATCGGTAGTGGAAACCGCATAAGGGGAATCCTGTGCTGCTGAAACCATAGAAATAAAGGATTTCAACATGATCCCATCCGGTATTCAGCCCAAGGGGCCAAACATGATGATATCAATGCAATAGTGTCTCATCGTCTTGATCCAGTCTATCCCATCATAGTGAAACAAGCATGTATGACGTATTGTTGTCCCCATGGGGTGCACATCTCGATAAATTATAGATGTAGGGTATCTGGAATCACCCAAGCCTTATTCGTGTTGGTGTATGAGGTGATCTTCTGGCATTTCAGAGGCATGTTAATTCACTCCCCCCTCATCCCAAAAACAACAATGAATTGTCCCATGTCCTGGGTTGTAGCCTCCAATCAGTGGATTGAAAAGTTGTAGGCATCCTCCAGATCTGTCCGCGGGTTGGTCATATCCATAGCATGCTCAACCTCATTAGCCTGAATCTTCTGTTCCATACTCTTGTAATAGTCGACATGTATATAGAAGGCTTCAGAAGAGGAAATGGAAGATTTTTCACATTGAAGTATGCTCACATGACCATTAATGGAGTAATTGAGGCACTGATAATATGATGAAGGAACCATTGCATGCAGGTAGAGACACAACCTACGCATAAATGCATTGTAAGCAATGTACTATGAACTAACCATGAAATCAGTGCCAGAAACTAGGACACTAAACTGGGTCTTCTGACATGTCTTACTGACCGGTGTCTTTTTCATCCCATAATAACTATGAATTTTCGGATTAGAGGGCTCAGATCATCCTCTAAAACCCCAATTTTCACAGTGTATTTGTTAGGATTAGGTTTATCCTAGAGCCTGTGTTGAAAATAAATCAATGAAACTCTATTCCATTAAACTGGTCAGTGATGTAAAGTGGGTTAATGTTCCCTTGTATGGGAAAGCCTTTATATTATCTAGAGAACGAGATGATGCCATGGAATTTGGCTTGCTCGACCACCTCAACATGGATGGATTCTGTGGCTTCTAACTCTTTATTAAATTGTATAGGGATTTTTAAAGCCTCATCAAGGGATTCACACATATATTCTAATAGGAAAATTTCCTAATGGTTGGATTGCCTTGCTGGAATGCTGGAAAGATGTTTTAGGACAACATACTTCGCTGCAAGGCGTGAACTTCTTCTTATAGATGGTCACTCTATGACATGAGGTATGGCGGGCCTTGACGGCTGGACCGGCAGCTGACTGGTGTTTGAAATATGCCACCACTCACTATTCGAAGCTTATGGAGTGACTACCAGATGATGGCCAGATTGCTGAGACCGATCCGTAGGAGAGTGTGACTAATCATGATGTGGCTGAGGTGGCTGTACTTGATCAGGCAACACAAACAGGGGAAAAGGAGAATCTGATGAAACCCAATGAGAAGGTTGTTCCTGATAATCTCTATTCTAGGCATGCTGTTTGGTTTCAATGGAAAGCACAACCTAACTAGAAATACTGACTGAGGTACTCTGAGGAATCATATTGTGGTGACTATGTCAATGCAGGTGACAACTGGGAACATTTGGAAGAACCGACTAGCGCTCCACATTGTTAGAAATCATGTATGGGTTTACCAAATCTACGGTGTTAACCAATATGTACCCTTGATTATCCCATGAATAATTATCCAGTACATGGAGTATTCTGGTGGTAATCTCCATATCTAGGGGCATGAATTCGTCGATAGAATGGGATGAAGAGAAAATTGGTGGGGGGTTTGTTTCCATTACACCACTGATGATTGATCTTCTGAGAAGGGGACGACTGAGAGGATGATGTAGAAGTAGTATCTACATATTTTGAAGGCTCTGGTCGATTCAATAATGCACGAATAATAACATTGGCATGTGAAAATGTTTTATGAGCCATCAAGTCGTCATATTTCAGGGATCCTTAGTTAGAAACCTGATGTCATAACCATCGATGTCACTGATACTATCAGGTTTCACAAATATACATTCCACATGTGTCAGATCTAGGCCCAACCTGTATACGATGTTGTCGACCCAGTCAAGAATACTTTCATTAAATACATAGCACTATTTGAGGTTGTTCCCCATGATCTAGTGATAGGGTCAATAATTGAGGAGATCAATGAGACCCGCCTTTTCTGGCCTCCTCCATTCGTGAAAACGTACAATCCACTATTTCAACGACTTTGGAAATAGCCCGGTACCTGGGCATAATTAAACGAGTACGTCCAATTTATCCTTTCAGGGAAGGGGGCTCAAATAGCATGACCTTGACGAGGGGCTGGATGAGCTTATTGAAGAGGCGGAGCCTGGTTATCTCGTCTGTGCAGTGGTGGTGCATTTTTTAGGGGTTCTTGTAGGTTTTGAGGTGGGCGTTGCTGGTCCGGAGCATGCGCCTATGGTGGAGGGAATCTACGAGGCTGTAGAGGCGGCTATACTAATAACAAATCCACTAGCCTAGGGGGCTATATTTGGGCCAGTACGACAGGCTCAGTCTTGGAGGCCCTTCTCGTAGGAATTACAGGAGGCAACAAGCATGCCTGTTTAGCCTGCTATATAGATTCCTCTAGGCTCTTGACCATATACGAGAAGTCTCAGAATCCACTGGGGTAATTCATGGTGGTCATAGAGGGGACCAGTTCTATCCTGACATTCTCTACACACATTGTCAGTAGTGGTTCCAGACTTAGTGCCATGTCATGGAAGATTGTGAGCCCTTTCCACCAGGAGACAAAGTAGGGATGCGCTTATCATGCCTCTTCTTTCACTTGAAGAGGTTCGCAATACTCGCCTTCCGAGTAGTGGAACTCAATTTGTGAAGAAATTTCCTATGAAGATCTTCCCATCCAGCTACAGATCTGATGGGTAGCTGGCTGTACTAGACAAACGAAAGTCCTTCTAATGTCTGTACGAAGAATTAGAGTATGGAGGATTCTTGCTATTCTAGGGTTACCATAATGGGTCCATATATTGAAATGAAATGGGCAAGATGCGGTAGCAGGTCACTCATCCCATTAAAGTGAGAGAAGGTGGGATTTCCAAAACTCAGTGGTGCTGGCATATCATCCACCCATGCCAGATAAAACTTTTCATCATTTGAGATTTCCAGTTGTCATATATCTAATGTCTCATGGAAGGTAATTAGTGCTACCATGGGATCCTCTGGCTGGGGGATCCTATCTAGACAGGGATCCATGACCACTAGTGCATATGCGGGTTCTTCAATGTGATAAGTAGACTCAACGACTAATGTAATGACTAATGTGATATCATGTGGAGCAGCAGGTGAAACCTATGTTAGATCTCAGGGATTTTCACGTTGTTCAGGTGTATTCAGAGTCCCATACCATGATCTATTTATATAATATCCCCCCACAACCCTATAATCATGGGAAGGATGGTCATTATTACCTAGAGTCAATTCACTGGGAAAAAGTTGTGCCTACCCCTACTGCCCTAGCTGAGGATCACCGTAGTCTAGATGTCGCTCCGTGCCAAGCTCAATTAAGATGTCATCGACCATTTTATTATGCTTCATGATCTGTTGACACAATGTGGATTTCATGAGATTGTACTCCGTCTATTTTACTGAAGCAGACCCTATGGAGGGTTTGGTGGCTCTGAGCTGCTCCTTAACCTTGTTGAGATTTTAGCTGAGAACTGATGCCTTGTTGGGTATGGCAAGACCTAGTAGATTTCTCTACTGGAATGTAACACTTCCTGAAGGGTCCAAAAGTTTTGGCACTCCCCCGGGGGGTATTTTTCCCCTAAGGAGTTCTGTCTTCTTCTTTTCCTCTAATAAATCATCCACGTTAACCAGAAATCTTCTTAGAGACATATCATTGATATCGCCTGGAAAGTCATGCTGGTTCCAGATGGAGATGAAATGGAGGTACACATACTACCCCCAATCATTGATCTATAAATAGGGTAGGGCTCGTTGATATTCATGTAGATAACTTTAAAGAACTGGACTCATCTTTGTTGGAGGATTCAATGGTGGCCGGGTGACTCTGGGAACAGGGCCATGAGGAGTGCAGCTAGATCAACTAGAAGATATTGTTGGCCAATGTCTTTGAAGTTATCCAGGCTATTGGGGTAGTAAAATTGTCAATTATGATGTTATAAATTCATTGCCCATATGTTCTGGCGAAAGAATCCCACTTCCTCCTAGGTGAGTGATTTCGGTGCACTGATGTTTGGTGCTGCGACTGGCCAAAATATCTCTGGGAAATGGTCTTCCACAAGATTTTCCCACATATTCCTCAGTCAGTATTTGAGGTCTGGACCTTGATTTACCCACTCATCAACTAGAGGAAGCTAGGGAACTGGAAGCGGCATTGAAATAGATTGAGGAGATGGTAGGATGTCTGGTGGAATTATGGCGAGGGGGCTGACAAGACACCGCATATTTGGCTATCCTCCGAAGAGTGTAGTGACTTGGCTAAAACATAATTATACTATGGGATGGTGACCTTAGTATTTGGCGTAGGGTCTAAAGTTGCTAGAAGAGGACCATTTTTTTGCTCATTCACCATCGGTCCCCAGAATCACTCTCTGTAATCTCTCGTCGAGGTAGAGAATGAACCTGGTGACGATGGTTGAAATTTTACGGCCAGACCCAGAGGATTTTCCAAATTTTCATCCTCATTGATGTTTCTGCAGATGGTGGAATGGATCCGGTGGACCTCAAATTCCATAAGTATTAGGTTGATGCACCTTGTTCCTACCCTGACCCTTGACATGATGGATCTCGGTGAGGATTCCATTACTGAATCATATTCCGCCTCAAAATCTGAGAAGCAAATGGGTTTAATCTCAATTGAATCTTCCCAGTTTTCTTTTTGTGGTGACGACATCTTTCCTATCTGGACTAGGATGGCTCCTCGAGACATGGTAGAATTTTGGCACGAGGAGCTCCTTCAGACGAGCTGGTGCTGGGGTAGAGAGGACATCCTCTTGAATGAGCTGGGTTGTGACGAGAACCTGGACATATGACAAAGAATGATGGGTAGAACCTCTGTGTCCACTGGCTAACATTTGGTGAGGATCTTTGAAGTAAGTACTATAGATGGTTGGAACATGTGTAAGACCTCCATTCTTATTTCCCCTAGTAGAGCTATCATATGGAGGAACCTCATACAGGTCAATCTGAACTTGAGGGGCACGTCCGTGCGGGGTGCTGAGGAAGGGAGGCTGACCTTCAATCCTCTGATTAATAGGGTGAGGATGTCCTTCTCCAACCACCATAATGACCTGGGGGAGGCCTCCACACTAGATATTGATCGGGTCTGTAAGATCTCCACACCGGCAGCCTGTGGATGGTGGAACAAATCCATAACTGATTTCATGAGTGAGAAAGTCTCTTCCGTACTGAGTGTCATCAATGTGAGGAGGACCCTTGTTTATATTGAACGTGTCATAGGGCAGACCTCCAATACGGTATTGGAAGCTAGGAGGACCGACATCCTCAATGATGGTGATATGGGGAGGACAACTATACTGGGTTCTATTGCCGCAGGTCAGTCTGTAGCGGGTGCTCTCTACACCAAAAAACATGAGAGTTGACCCAACCTATCCATGGGGTGGTTGGAGAATCGATACAGGTAGGGAGTTTTCATGCCCCTACTCTGAATAGACCGGGGACTGATGGTATATGTTGTCGGTGGCACGGGCCATTGTAGTTGTTGACATTGACGCCCCTCGGCGGGAGTCCTCCTCGACTTGTGCCTGATGGTGGTGATAGGTCAACTGGACAAGGGCTAGTTGTGCTTGCACATATCATACCTACCCCGTGACCTATGCAGTCGAGTGGAAACACTAGAACGACCTAGTGGGGGACCTCCTTGGGAGCCCCTGGAATGAAATCCCAACCAGGCTGGCCCAGACAACCCCACCTCATTGACATAGGGGAGGGAGTCCTCGAAGCATTCTAGGGAGAGGCTCCCGAAACGGTTGTGCATTAGAATGTGGAGAAGTGCCTCCCTGCGTGGCCCTTGGGAGAAGCGGTGGCAATGAGGTTCATATACCTCTAAATCATGTTGTTCCATATCCTGAATTGGGATTATCCCCTCCTCATCGTATAGGCGGATGAGGTCGTTTATCGCCCTTTTTTGAATGAATATAGATAGGGAGATTGGTAGTGGGAAACCAATAGGTGTGGAACTGAAGACTATCATAGAAGTGGTGAAGCCACACGAGGTTTCCACACTGACATTGTCCCTGCCCCAACATTGGTGGATAGGCGGTGATTGGTTTCCTGTTGTGGCCGCTTGAGTCCTGAATGGCAGGGAGAATAAACCATTAGTACTGAAAGTAAGAAATCAACGCCCAGTTCCCTAGCTCCATTCTGTATCCCATGGAATTTAATAAGGATTCACGTTGAAAATGTATTAGATTGAGATGTCCAACATTTTAACTGCCCCAACTTCTGGTGAGATTCACACCATGCACACTTTTTTCTTAGTGGGACCTAGCACCAGATAGATGGATCAAGTGACACACTAGTCCAATGATGTATTGAATGCTACTAATATTTATATTTAGGAGATGAAATTAGATTCAAGTTCACCATTTCTATTTTTGACACTTTCATTAGGGCGCGCACATCCATCTGTTTCGGAGGACGGGGACATGTTAACTGTTTCTCCACATTATTCCTTTCCAAAGGCGATGACATCCATCACCTGTTCAGGGAAATTTTCTTCTTGATCAAAATTAGATTATGGGATGTCAGTTCCTCTATCTGTGTATTCCTCCTCAGATCACCTTACCTTGTCTGAGACTCCCTTATAGACTGAGACGTGGTTCGTGAAACTTTTCCAGGTTCCATGACTCCATGGATTCCGGTTAATTACACTTCTTATTCCTAGACATTCAAAGGGTTTTGGTTAGGGAAGAAACCTTTTGTTAGTGGAGTAGTTACATTGGACATCCATGGCATGTCTGAACAGTGGAACACTGGCTTATCTGGGTTTTCTTCCCCTTATTATTGGGATTCTTGAGGGCGCAGAAGCTTGAGGAGTCACATGATGAATGTAGGGAATTATAATCCATATGAACATCTATGAGGTTTTCTCATGCTTACCATGTTTATAATAGCGTATGATGCGAGTTTAACGTCTAGTAGAGAAGGATCAGACTGATCTGAACACTGACTGGAGTGGATCAGATGGGTGAAACCCCAGGAGGGAACAATGATGTTGGGTCTAAAACGTGGTTTTGCACCCGATTTCTACTAGGGGCAGTTAATAGGTGAGTGACATGATCTCACCAAGATGTGGTGGCTTGGGTAAGAATTGGGATTTATATGTAAGGTTAAATGAAGTGGTAGGGGAATGAGATGGATCTGACGCAAGGGAGACCGTTATTTTGGGATGGATCCTTGAATAGAATTCCTACATATCCCAATGGGCAGGAATCAAAGTCCGTGTAGTTCAAGATGGGGTATAAGATCTGGGTGTGCACAAAGGACAACGCCCCGATTATATACTGGGGTTTATGTGTGGTTAGCATCCCGATGATGGTTTGACGCCACATGGACGGACCAAGGATATGGGTCCCAACAAAGAGACGACAACAGCTTACTATCGACGGGGATCGCAACGACATACAATCGACTAGGGTTTCTCAATCTATTACCAATGGTTGGGGTTGACAATGGATTACCACTTATTGGGGGAAAATTTAATGTGTTGTAGGACCAAAAGGGTGTACATTTTAACGTCATGAAGGATGGGAGTGGACTGGTGTGAAGTAGTGGGGATCAATGGGAGTCGGGCTTGAACCTCGAAGAGACTTCCTACGTATCCTTGTGGAGGGGAATCAAAGTCCATGTAGTTTGGGATGGGGTTTTGAAACTACATGAAGGGGGTCAGGACCAATGGATGTTGGGATTGAACCTTATAGAGGCTTCTACGTACCTTATCATGGCATGGATCATTTTCCACGTACTTTAGGATGGTTTTGGTGAACTGATATGATGGGGGTGGGGACCAATGGTTATTGGGATTGATCCATAGGGAGGCTTCCTATGTACCTTGACATAGCAAGGATCAATGTCCACGTACTTCTGGATTGTGTTGGTGAACCGACATGAAGGGGGTCGAGACTAATGGTTGTTGGGATTGAACCTCAGGGAGGCTTCCAATGAACCTTACACTGGCATGGATCAACGTCCATGTAGTTCAGGATGGTGTTGGTGAACCGACATGAAGGGGGTCGCGACAAATGGTTTTTGGGAATGAACCTTAGAGATTCTTCCTATGTACATTACATTAGAATGGTTCACAGTCCATGTAGTTTAAGATGGTGTTGTTGAACTGACATTAAGGGGGTGGGTACCAATGGTTATTAGACATGAACCTCTGAGAGGATACCAACATACCTTATCATGGAAAGGATCAATGTCTAGGTAGTTTGGGATGGTGTTGGGTCTTACACTCTATCATGACCCGAAGAGAATTCTAGGGTCAATAATTACTCTAATTCCACGTGAGTCCTGATCAGTGTGAGAAACAAGAGGAAACAAATACTTTATGATAACGTTGTGAATGGTTTATCTATGGGGAGTGATGTAAGGCTTATGCATGGTTAGCTGCCCAAAAAGGAAACATGGGTTTACACGTGGTTCATAGCCCAAAAAGGAAATATAGGCTTATGCATGGTTAACATCTCAAAGAGATGGAGATTGAGACTTACTCCTAAATGGAGGCCTGGGTGGTAGCAAAGCCGAGCGGAATAGTGATTTATCACGGAAGAGTGGAAGGTTCTGGTGCCCACCCCCCCTCCAGTACATGAAATGGAATAAAAAATGAGGATTAAGGGTACGACCTCCTCCATGAATGATAGGGGCTTACACCAAGATGGGTTCCCTTCCACACAGAAAGTCATTGCTCCAAAAAAGACGATCTCATTCCATGTGAGGAAGATATCACTCTTTTGGAGAGGAGTAGGCATAGAGAATGTCTGAGATGGGGCTCCCCATGTAGAAGAAATTATGTGAGGCCACAGTTTAACATCATGTGCTAAGGACGATGGCGCTTGGCAGTTTAATGCCCTACATCGCTAACGAGATGGGACCACTCAGCACCCCTAGGAATCAAATAACATGCACACTTTAACCCTTGGTGATGGGAAGACACCAACAATGCCATGGTGAGGGGGTGTCATGGAGTGATCCATTTAGGGGCCCATGTTAGCATGGCTATGTGAAGAAGTAATAGATGATAGAATTCTTATGCGAAGAAGCATGAGGCGAAACAATGCAATGGGAATCACCACCCATTGGAATTGGAAATCACTTCGGACAAACCTAGAGGGTCATATGTTAGAAAGGTCCACAAAAAATGTGTGATTCACATAATAGGGGATCATACATGGTGCCTTAAACTAAGTATGACACATGGATCACACATGGAGGGCCGCACACAAGATGAGAGGTTGCGCTCATGATGGAACGACTGCACCCAAACTGGAAAGACACGCATAAAATGGATGGGTTCTCAAAAAATTGGTTTTAATATAGGGGGACTTGCGCACAATAGTTTTATTTTACATGGAAATAAAATAGCGTTAAACGAAATGGATGATGATCATGCCCAAAAGAAACCACCCGATGGTGGACCCTTGGGGGACCTGTCATACAAGATCCAATAACTTGTGAAAATAGTGTTTTTTCACACAGTCCTGGAGGAGGTTACTTTCGCGAAGGAGATTTGTGATTCATCTTCTATCACAGTACCCAATGCTATGGGGGTAAACTTCATTTTATTGCCGAAATCCTCAGTGGTGGTACATAACGGGCGCTGCACACAAATGACTGTTCGACGTCGCATTGGCTGTACAAGGGTTTTCACACTAAAGGAATGATTGTACGCCTCGAAGAATTTTGTGCACCAGTGCCTTTGGCAATTTTTTTGGGGTGACCACAGATGCCAAACTTTTATGTTGCATTGGGCGCACAAGGGTTTGTGTGTCGTTGGGTAACTTTTCCATCGTGCCTTAACTGATTTTCAAACTCCCTGATGCACAAGGGTACCATTGACTTCGCATTGGGTGTGCATGATTTTTCATGCTGGGAGGAGTTTTGCATGCAACCCCTCTCTCTTGCACACCAGCGCCTTTGGTGGTTTCCAATGGGTTGTCATGGAATCCTACCTTTGATGTCGCATTAGAAGCTCAATAGGTTTCACACTAGAGGGACTTTAGCGTGAATGCCCTAAATCTTTTGCACACTTGCATCCCAGGTCATAGAATCTCTTACATCCCTTCCAAATACCTTTATTGTTCTTTTTATCATCCCATGTAAAAAGGTTTTTTTTCTTTTCCCATAGAAAAAATGTTCGTGGATCTTTATATATCCCATAAGGATATTAGTGAAGCTAGAAGTTTTTCATAAATGTGATCTTCCTTTCTTGGTCTAATCTATACATAAAACGTGGTATTTTTAATTTTATCTTTTTTTTTGAATGGCTGGATTGGTATGTGAAAATTAATTCATTGATACATATCCCAAAAAGATTAGAATCAAGTCATATGTTGTTCACAAAAATTGAATAATTGATGATTGATTCCAAAGGAAATGACCTCTCGTGAGAGAACGTGATGGATCTATGTATTTTATCAGCATGCATCCATTAAAATGGATGTATCTTATTTTTAACATGATTCAACATGGATTATAGTTATATTAACTTTATAATCATATAACTAGGATATTGGTAGCATAGTCTAACATCATTTTTTAGGATTTTTTGGCGAAGTGCTCCAAGTAGTGGTGTATGGGGTAACAGATATGAAACAATGTGAGTGAGTATATATAAGGCATCATTATATACCACAACCACCAAATGTATACTTAGTAAAAGAGGGTAAAATTTTGGGATAATTTACAACTGGACCTGATCGAAAAATTTACGGGCATTTATACGTATCCCATGTTTAAGGGAATCAGTCCATAAAAAGATCACAAATATTGAAGGGTAGATGATAAATACCAAATATGATGTTCTCTCTGATGATATTATCATGAAATAATCTAGTTTATCAGTCTATGTCTAGGATATCAGTAGTATAGCATAAAATCATGTTGTGAGGATGATGGGGAAAATTATCAACCTAAAGATATAAGAGGCACAGAAAGGGTAACGCAACACAAATGTGGTCCCATGAATCCCATGTTGTGAGACATGTTCCTAGAGAGACACATAAATGGTTTAGAATAATTATTATAGGACATGGGGTCTTAGTTTAATGTTATAAAGCTCAGAAAAAATTGATACAACTAGTTTAAGGTCATATTTATTTGACCTATTGAAAACTGGTTATGTTCATGATGTCGAGATGAATGGAACTTAGTTTAATGTCATAGAGTTTGGACTATTAGGATATGTTTATATTGTACATTTATGTAGTGTGGATCTATGAAAACTAGCTTTGAATGAGGATTAAATAGGCACAAACCATCACTACGTATTATAGAGACTAAATCACACATAGTTTAGAGTTGAGATTCTTGGACAAGGAACCCAATTTAATGTTCCATTCTCGGGATTTTACAGTATTAAGTTTAATGTTTCAAATAATAGAATTTAGGGACTACAAATAGTTTAAGGTCATAATTCATGGACATGTTGTATACAGTTTAGGTCAATGTCACATGTTCCATGGGATGTTAGTTATAGGTCAAATATTTTAGAATAGATGAAAAGGGGATCTAGTTATACATGTGTATATTAGTGTTATTGAAAAACTAACATTAATGAGGGCCATGGAGGCCTAGGCCACAAAACACGGTCTAGAAGGAACCATGTATATAGTGTAGAGTCTTTATTCTTAGATAAAGGATATAATGTCTATTATTGTACAACTCAGACAATAATAGTACCCTTTAATGTCATTTTTCATAGAATTTGAGATACTTACACAAATTAATACTTAAGAAACATGTATTTGTTTTGAACAGTGAAACACTCTTTATCCATAATTATAAAACAATATGCACCATTGGGATATACCGTGTTTATGATGTATGTTTTTCCAACATGGGCTCTAATAATGGCAGATTTCTGCTGGGTATCACTGGCTTTCTATGAAAATGATCTATATCACCAAGGAGGAAGGAGATGAGATTTTCTATCATGATGAATACATTGGATATCTTTTTCTTGAGCATCTCTTGATCATGTAAGTCATGAATACTATTCACTCTGAGAACTTCTATCTCAAATAGATTGAAATATTATATTTGTTATATATTATTTTCATCAAATATAAATTTTAAGATCGATTGAAATTGAATATATATTTGTAGGACTTAATTTTTTCAGTAAACCAAAAAATATGAAGTCACCTTTTTTGGATTTTTGAGTTAATATCTGATAACTCCATAGAGAATTTTTGGGTTTTTTTCAGAGAACGTTTCCTATCCTGGAACATAATATTCTCTCGAAGGATAGAGATGGTTTGGTTAAAGGCCTCAATTTATTCATTTTACCTTGAATTATATAGAGATGTATAGCTGGAGTTGATATTATATATGGCGTATGAATCATCATCTTAGATTCCTAGAAATTTGTGACTTTTTCGGTGAGAGTATTGTGAGGGAATCGGAATTGTTGGATGATGTATAATATCTTTAATTCAATAACCAATCAGGCCTTTTCATCACTGAGGGATTAAATATTCCCACATGGAGAATATATTTGTCATAGTTAGAATCAACCCACACTTTTAGACACTACAGTTGGATATGGTCACACAACATCGAGTCCCATACTGTAAATGGATATGAATATATGGTTGTATGAATGGGATCTGGTGGTGTATACACACTGTTGTAATGGATTTGAAATGCATGGAACCTCTTTGAGAAAATTATATATCCATTGACCATGGTGAGAATATTGTAGTCAGACCTTGGAATATGTTGGGATAGCTTCAATCGTTCCCGATTAGAACATCATGACCCGACTTGAACATAATGTATAACTTTGGGGATCTCATATTATTGAATACAATATAGGAGAATTCCATCATCCCAAATATTTAGGGAATATGATCAAGGGTGAGTCTAACCTAATGTATAGAATATATTACATTCATTAGGATTCAATTTCCGTCATCTCTATCTGGTAGGATAATTTCAAGATAATCAATCTCAAAAAAGGGGTTGTCCAATTGCATGTTTCTGAAGCTACTGGGGGATCTGGAGGTCTCGATGTTTAAGAAATGGTGTTGATGTAGTTTACCTTATGGATTTCATTTTCATATGAGGAGACAGTGGGGTTGACACGTTGATGAGAAACGTGGTTGAATAAATCATCATGTCCATGCTCTATAATTGAAGCAGTTAGACTAGACATGGCATCATCTAGACCATTCTATGACCGGAGAATGTGAGTCACCTCTATTTTGGTAGATAACCAGTCCATCACGTTGAATGTGTTCATTATTTAGGAAAGCATCTTAGGCTTCTAGAAAGTATAATGTTCATTTATTTTCTTTATTACAATCTCATATTATCTTAAAAATACATGTGGGGAACACCATTCTCGAGGGAAAAATCATGACCATTAATAAGTCTATGATAATCTAAATAATATTTTGTGCAAAATTATGAAATAAGGTAAATGTTAAGCATTATTACTTATATTGGGATGATAAATACAATCCACATGCACTCTCTGTTGCGTATTGAGTCATTGAGGTGTCTACCAGTTTGTCATAGGGAGTTACCTTCAAAATGAATTTTCAGTCATGGAATAACTAGGTCCACTGAAAAGATAGCTTCATGTAGGAAATTAACATCCAATGGTTTTTCATTGGGGGATTTCTAGGGGGCTAGAATTTCATCGATCACATGACCCTTAATATAATTCTATAGAATTAGCCTAAGGATGAACTGTTGAAGGACCACTTCCCAGTAGGCCAGTCGACTAGTCAACATTGTGCTGTTAATGATATACTTTAGAGGATCCACATGTCACTCTTGATGTATCTCATGTTTCACCAGATAATGGCACAACATCTATACTACAAAAGAAATCACAATGAATATCTTATGAATTTGATAGTTTCATATATCTTTGTCAAGAAACAATTGAATAAGATAATATAAAATATTACCTATAACTTCATTATTATTATGAGTGAGAGGTTCCCTAAGGGATCTATTTATGGTAATCACATAAAGGACCATCATATACCTAGATAAAAGTGGCGTTATAATTAGAGGAATTAATAGATAATGCTTGATATCCTTACATGAGGTCTATAACTCTTCATCCAACCTGTAGACACCTCCTTTCCATATGATCATAGAAAAATCCACACACATTCTATATTAATTCTTGATGAACTGGTCATATAGGAATATTGTCATTGAAGGAATCAAATCTCTTAGAGGTTTCTCAAATGAGTAATATCGATCATTTCCATCTTCTTCTCATTGTTAAAATTGATGCTTTTGTACCCAATGGTGAAGCAGAGTAACATTTAAGAGGTTACCAAAAAAAGAACATTTCAAGGGTTTCATCATCATTTTCTAGCAGACTAGGAATCCAAACGATTTCTCAATATCTCGAATATGGTACTAACAACTGTGGTATTTGACCACCATGTCAACCGCATAACATTCCACTATCATTTTGAAGATTAGTCTGATGATGTAGTGCATTGATTGATGATAAGTGGTCTATGTATTATTTATAACAAAAGTCATTATATGATTATATAATGCACCTTATGCCACTCTGATGAATGTAAACTCCTCATCATAGGGGGCCATCCCGATTTGGATGTACTCTAAGTATCCATCCATGAAAAAGAGATCCTAGAACATGAAATTTAAATAAATCGTTAGATAAATTATTAAAGAGGGATAATAATCCATTGGAATGTGATATTTGGGATCCCATAAGTCAATATAAACTCTCATATACCCTTTAATAAACCTTAATAGGCTGTTTATGGCCATAGGCTTTGGGTAAAAAACATCCCCAGGGATGCCGACTTTGATAAGAATTTCATATTCGGCCTCATCCATGGAAGCATGAGTAGGGATCATTTTCGTGGTGGATTTTAGAACCCATGATCAATTACTTCAAGATCGAGATGATGGATTAAATCTTTATTATCTAGAACTAGAATCCTTTCATAGCTACATGAAAATATTTCACAATGGTACATCAAAAAATCCATATACTACTATTGTTCATCTGGATGCATGGCTGCAATAATCAGCTTCGACATCGGGTCTGCCTCGGTACAACGGTTCACCTGAACCAAATCATTGATGGTAGTGGATACACCCTCTTCAATATTGGGAAAAGTATACTCTATATCTTATTCATATTATAAGGAAGGGGAAAAAATTGGAAGAGGTAATTCCTTTAGACTAGATGATTTCTATGGAACACTTGTACCTTCCTTGAATTAAATGGAACCCTCACTATGATACTCATCCTATACTGAAACCATGGTCTGAAATGATGTCATAAGAATTCTATCAGTCCATCGAAATAGGGGTTCATGATTTATATCAATGAAATAGTGATGGGTCATTTTGTGGAATTTAATCCCATCTCAGTGGAACAAGAATGTTCGAACCGTAGTTGTAGATATTGGGAGAACATCATGAATCACAATAAGGGTTATTGTGTTATGTTATCACATGAGCCTGGCCTTTGTGGGAGTAAGATTTAATATTCCAAATTTCATTGAAATTGGGGGGAAACCATTTTATTCTAAAAATGATAATGTGATTCCCCAAGTCATCGATTATAGATTACAACCAGTGAATTGGTAGAATGAATGAGTCTTCCAATTCTATCCATTGGATGGCCTCAACGGCTCTGTGGTGAACCTTATTGGTCTGAACCTGGACATCATTCCTCTTCAAATATCCATCATCCATATATTTGTCATATTAGGAGTCATAGGGGGTATCTATCACTTAAGAGCATGAATACATTACCGTTGAGGGATTACTTGAGATATTTTTGATATGAAGAGGGTATCTCTACATCCATATGGACCCAATGTTTCCTATCAACATTTTTTGATTTATTTATAGAGACATAACTATATATTTAGTGTTTGATACCAAAATTAATTCTACCACATGATCTCTACTCGGTATTATCCTATCCCTAAATCAATAGGTCAGAGGGACTAAAATATGATTCAGTTAGTCCCTTTCTATAGAGTTCCATGTTTGGGATGAGATTGATTTCAATGACTTTTCCATGAATACAATAACAAAATGTTATTCCATTGAACTAGAAAACAATTTACATGGGGTATATGTTCTACTATATTAGGGATAAATCATATTCTATATATAATGTAATGATTATTTTTTATTATAGAGGTTTGAATTATTTAGTGTAGAAGGTCTGGATGTCCACAACCATTATTCAAAAATGTAGGGGGCTTCTCAATGATTCTACGATGGCCCCATGCATCACTTCTGATTGGGTGAGGGCTTCAAGGATCAAGAACGATCATGTAATGATGTTTTTGTTCTTTAGGATGTCATATGTTCATGAGAGGTGAAATTTTATATATAGAAGAGTTTTTTCATTGACCGGGGACATGGTTGGAAGAGATGGTAGAACCACTGAATTTCAACTGATTCTAGAAACATCCTACTGCTCACCAAAATATTCACCAATGACTATGGTTGAAAAAAATATAAATTGGATATGATCTAGAATTATCTAGAAATGGTCGGTCATGGTGTGATTACGCCTGCTCTTCTTAGTGATTAACACAGTTAGCGATGGTGGTGAGTCTAACAAAATAGGCTGGGAGGACCATTCCCATTGAGCTCGGCATAGACCATGTTGTCATGTCTCAGTTTCATGCACATCCTTTCTTGAATAACTAGACCTTACATTCCTGTGATTTTAATGCCTAGAAATCCATCCCTAATGATGTCATCTAGGAGCTTACAGGGGGATTTTAAGATATTCCTCACCATCGAGGACCATGTATGTGTCAAAAAATTTGATGGAATTCATGGAGGCATACTCCATGTCATCATTAGGAGAGTCCTCCAATTTTAGGTGGACCCTAAGGTTGATTCCCATAACAAGATCCATGAAATCATTGAAAGTTTGGGAAGGATTGAAAACCATTGGGGGAATTTTTTCTCTTTCACTATCAGCACCTACTTTTCTGAGACATTAAAGGCTACAATGAAGACATAGAGGTGTCATATGATGAAGGAACAACAACTATAGAAGGTTTTAACCGACCTAAAGAAGAATCAATGATTCAATGGGCAAGATAAACTACCCTAATATCCAACTAGTGACCATTCTTATTTATACCACAATTGGAAATCTACTTCCATTCACTGGAACCCTTGTTGTAATAATCAGGATCATTGGATATGTGTTCCCACTATTCTAAAACATGACATAGCCTATCTACACTATAATTAAATTGGTCCGGGAGCCAATATTTGAACACATATAATTTCTTGGTGTTATGTATAAAGATTCAATTGTAAAGGATGTGATCTTGGAGATTAGTGATCTCATCCTTCTGTGGTTTATTTCACTCTTGAAGCATCAAGACCCCATATTAAAATAAACTGATGAAGTAACCATGTACCTATTCTTATATAATATATTTGGTTTTGTTTCATTGGTATGAAAAGTGAGCTAATGGATCTTGACCTTAATGAGGGGTTAGGGCCAGAAGTGGGGCTATGCTACATTTTCTCTCTTAGGATGTGGTGCATGATGAGGAGGTTTATGTCTATTATATATTAGATGTGTATGAGATTGATGGGGATACATCACATGGAATTTCTACACTTAGTAGGTATATGATGGAAACATATATAGCAGTTATGGGACCCCACTTTCACTATGGTAGTGTTTTCTCCCTTGAGGGTTCTTTACTAAGGATCTATTAGAGGAAACAGATGAATGTTCTTGGCTAGATGAATGACATCCTATAGAAACTAGGCCTTATTAGAATATTCGTTGAACCCACCTGGGTTTTCTAAAGTGGGGATGGTAGAGATCACTTGAATATTGAAATTCCCCATATAGAACATCAGTATATGTTCTTGATACAATGAAATTTTGAGAGAGTACATGAGGCCCTTCAATATAATAACATAGTTTGAGACATTCTCATTTTTCAATTACAAAAACATGAAGATTTCAATAAAACATTCCTTATTCGTGGTGGATTTAGATGGATCTAAAAAATTTATGTGATGTTCATCCCAACTAGTGAAGGACTAGATGGGAAACTAGATATACTTGATGAACACAGGCACTTCCAATGTCTGAATGAAGAATTAGATCATGGAGGCCTCATACTTCTCTGCAGTTCCCAAGATTTATCCACACCAAGAGATGACATGTTAAAAATGTTGTAGTATGACTCATGTACTTTAAAAGAGAGTAAAATTATGATTACCAAATTCTGGGGGTTCTCCAATGTCTTTCTCCATACTCAATATAGATTTATTTTGGGAGGGAGTTCCACCTGTCCAGTTTCCAGGGATTTGAGGCGTGCATTGAAAAAAGATAAAAGATCATCATGGTGGGGAATATTGTTTTGTTAAGGATTACTTACCACCATTTCATCGAAAGGATCATAAACATGATAATTAAACTTGAAAAAACATGCCATGAATTGTGGATACACATTAGGAAGACTATAACACTGCTCGAGGAGATTGGCCGACACATATGGTAGTCCTTTTCCGTAAACTCTAGCATCTAATATGTTTGGATACATGTGATAAATGGGATAATCTAGGGTAACTGTACATGAAAGAACTATTTATACCCTTTCCCCCATATTTTATGTAAATGAATCATTCATGAAGAACCAAAACTTCGGACCCAATTAGCAAGGAGATCATCAATTATCCACTTTTTCTATGATCTCTTCATCCAAGGATACAATATTGGGATTGAACTATACCTTCTGCATGAAATACTGATAATTTGAGGGCATGAGATATCCCTTGAACTTATTGAGATTACTACTTTTTAACAATGTGGTGGAGGGATCCTCGAGGAAAAGTACCTACATTTTCATGTGGGTGAGAACACATGTATTAGCATCTACCTTACACTCT
Organism: Viscum album; assembly: GCA_963277665.1. Classification (NCBI taxonomy): domain Eukaryota; kingdom Viridiplantae; phylum Streptophyta; class Magnoliopsida; order Santalales; family Viscaceae; genus Viscum; species Viscum album. The sequence continues at coordinate 16,258,226 of OY728159.1, read as the reverse complement.
GACAACCTTGTAGGTGAGTTCCAGATATAGGATCCTTCAGTGGTGCCCCATCCATGGAAATCAGAGATTCACCATATTCCCCCTGAATCAAATTGAGGGTTTATCATCAATATCGCTAGATGGATCATACAACCAAATTATATGACTAATGTGGATAGTGATGTACTATCCCCAACCACATAACAACATGTGTAGTGATTCTTATTCGATGAATCTATATAGCACTATGATTCTCTAGATATTTCTATGTTTAACGATAATGTGGTAGTCAGGTGATGTAGGATGCTGATATACCTGGAGTGCTACCATGTAAACGATGTGGCACTACAGATCAATGTCCTCAATGTGCTCCTAGATCATTGGATTGGATAACTTATCGTCAATGGTGTGAAAAAAATGTTGCCTAGATAGTTTGGTGATATAACTTGGATTTCTACTCGATAAGGTACTCCAGCATGTAATTTTGAGGAATCACATTCTGCTTGAATACAATAGAATGGTGGTGAGGGGCTTGAGTGTACCACAATCTTCCTTGTTCTGAATCAGGGTCTGGATCTTGATGAACATAACTGGTGTGGTTAAGAACATCATATTTATTGATGAAGGAGTTGGTAGGAATTCAACTCTAGTTCGACATGCACGAGGAGGAAATATGTCGTGGTTGACAGTATTTAGTTACAGACTCTACATGTGTTGGGAAATGACATGTGGAGGTCCTTCAAACAATGTTATGAGACCTGAGGAGGAACATGACATTGGGAACCATGATTACGGGGAGGACCTTTGTATTGGATGTTGATAAAAAGGGGATGGCCTCCAATTTGACTGATGATGGGAAAATGGGGAGTAATACCATGTTGATTGTGAGAGTTGGTAGCAGCATTGGTGGTGTTGCATATAGTAGGCGGAGGACCTCCGTACTAGATCTCTACATCAGAAACAATTCCATAACGACTGAGAATGACTGTAGCGACAAAAATCGTTGACCAAAATTTCTTGTGGGGTAGTTGTGGCCCCAATCCCAATCGAGCATTGAGGAGTGGCTATAATATCAAGATATTCACAAGGGTTTCTAAGAGCCATTGGTATTGTGGAAGACATGCCTCCTGTCATCATCCTCCATTGATTCTTCTTGATGTTTGTGTATGGAAATTTTCATTGGGGTCAACAAAGAAGTGGTACAATCCACGAATTCTTCATCCTAGAGAATAGGTCGATGAAAGCACTAATGAGGCCTAATGGGATCCCCATGGGAGACTCCCAAGAGGTAGTCATTTCCGAGATGACTCCGACATCCCATGCCTCCCCAAAATAGGTGATCATGTATTATGATCTCTATATGGAGAGTCTCCCTAAGGTGCTATTGATTGATGGGTGGAGAAGTGGGTGCCTACAAGGAAATTGTGAGAGGTGGTGTCCCTGAGGTGCAAATGAATCTAGTCCCTTTCCATACATATCCCTCATGGGAATGACTCCCTCCTTTTAATATCGGTGTACATGGGACTCGATAACCCACCTATGAATGATTTCTGAGGGTGGTACGAGGTATCTAAAAAGGAAGCTTATGGCATATAGGATGTTAGGGAAGAGGTTTGATCATAATGGATTATCGTGTTGACATTTCTCCTACCCTTGAATCGGTGGGACTCGGGTGGTTGGTTTCTTGAATCATTCATCCTACATTGTCAAAATCACCGTTCATCAGTACCATAAATAGTAATGAAATTCCAAATTCCACAACTTCATCCAATATTATATCTTTGTATAGAGTGGTCCCTGGTGATGATGTCACATAATAGAATTCCCAATAGGTATTTTCCATATTTTCAAGTGACTTCCACTTCGGTCCCACTCAAAAAATAGTGGGTCTTGGAACTAGATTTATGGATCCAGTGACATTTTATTATATTAATGTCTTGAACTCTACTAGTCCCCAGGTTGATGATTAAATTTTCTCATCGGTTTAACCAATTTTTGAAGGATTTTTTTAGAAATCCCCACCTTGCTCACTGTTGTTCCCTCTGGAATTGCATAGTTACCATGCTTTCCCACCTTCCAATGGTGGGGGAAATTTATCACATCCATTAGATGTGCTTCCTCATTGATCCAAATGAGATCATTAGATGTTAGTTAATTATTCCATAGTTTCCTCCTTGGAAAATTCCACCTAGACCATGTCTCCATCCTAGATTAACAAGGGTTGATGAAACTCATTTCAAGAATCATATATTTTTTGACATCGATTAATTATTCTGCTTATGTCCAGATATTTTAATGGGTATTTCGATGGTATCATTGTTCAGTCAGGAGAGTAGTCACATTAGGAATCAGTTGTATGTCTGGATGCTGGAAACATTGGTCACCTATATGTAGGAATCACTTGCATGGAACTTGAGGCATCGTCTATTGATCCATAAGTATCTGATTCCAAAAACATATCTTACAATGAGTTCACCTCATGAATCCCGTGTTTAGAATGGTGTAGAATCATGACATAGGACATGAGTTTAATGTCTTACAGACCCATAATATGGCTAATAATTACACCCCACAAAGGAAGATTAATATGGAGTATCCTTATGAGGGAATATCGAGATGGTTTACGTGATGAATGGATCAAAAATCCATATAGAGGTCGATTCAAGAGGTGTGTCCCATAAAATTAAGATTTCATATTGCGAAGGATGATCAGAATTCCCTTGATGGTGTATCGAGAGGTACACCTCTACGAGGAGGGAACCAAATTTTACCATTGATCAACAATGAACCTAAGAGAGGTTTCCAGTGAAGGCTTATTATGGGACATTTATCAATAACCACATAGTTTTATGGATTTATGGTATGCGGGTTACACATGGGAGATGTTCATCACAAGACGGTTTCTCTTGGATGGATGGTGTGGGGCTTACACATATGAGATTCCTGGGTCCTTCTAGGAGCATTGATGATATGAATTGGGGATTACACATTAAAATGATACAGATGTGTGGTATTATCTCAGAAGGATGTGGTGGAGTGGGTAAAAATAATGTTCATGTGGATGAATTGTTGGGTGGAATTAATGAAATTTATGGAGTGCTCCGTTTGGACCTCATAGAGGCTTCCTAAATGTTTCAGTTAGTCGGGAATCAATGACCATGTTGTTCAGGATGTGGCATTGGGGGTTACAACAAATGAGTTTTCCTAGTGATGTGGAACATATGGTCTGGGATTCATATAAATACTGCCCAGATATGAGTTCTTTATGAGGATTACACATATGAAGGATTCCTATATAAGTTGATATTTTATATCATTGTTGCTAATATCCTAAATGACTATGTGATTAATTCTCCGTTTGAGAAACATGGGAACACACTAGACCTGGTGGTCTTATCATTAAATATTCACCAATGAGTGATGCAGTGGGGTTTGAACATAGAATCTACCCAAGGATTATTTAATTCCATGTATGGATGACCTCATTCCATGTGAGGAAGATATCATCCTTTTAAATTCATACATGGAATACCCTATCAAGGGTGTGTGGGGATTAAAAATGAAAGCTTCCCAAGTAGGGATGGTCATCCCATGGTGGTATGGCCACAAGTGTGGAATACAATGCGCATTACATGGGATTAGAAAATAGTATAAAATAATGTGCTGTGGAGATTGGTTCAAGTCGGTTTTATGTCTTCCACCATGGATGCAGAGGACTCAATCCTCACCCCTTTTAAATACATAATTGAAGCTCATGAAAACATTCGAGGGTCATGTATTTAGCATTTAAATGATATGATGGTGTGGAAGAGTAGTGAGTCATGAGTTCAATGTTAAAATTGTTATTATATGAACAATGGGGGATTGTAATACCTATACTGATATGAAAAAATATTACAACTCATGCATGAGGGACTAAGAGATACCTTACATGGGATGATGAAATAATTGTATGCAAAATTTAAGGGTTGTGTTGTAGAAGTGAATTCAAGGAATATGAGATTTGTGCAATCAGGGCTCGAACGTGGTGCTTTTGAATAGAGTTATGCAATAGAGCTACAGAAAATGGATTCATGAAAGACTGGATGATTGTGTAATAGAGAAAGGTTTGAGTTTAATGTTTGGTTTTGAAAGAGAACCTGGATTCATGAATGAGGTGTATTTTGAAAACACTTGAATAAGGATGAAATATTTTATTGAAGGGATACTAAACTGTGGGTCTACTTAAAAGAGGACACATAAAGAAACTACATGACAATCTCTCTACCATTAGTATTTCAAAACTTTTTCCATGTCATGGAAGATCATTCATACCCCTAGAAGAGTGTCATTTCTACTTCCAAATGATCACCTTGAATAATGGGGTGTGTCCTTCTACTTATTGGAAGAATACATGGTTATTCGATGGATGATCATGACATATAAGAGTTCTTCAATGTATTTTTTCTGTAACCATAGTGGGTATGTGATGGGCCATTTTTTGTCACATTTAGTGTGTGTTCATTTTTATTGAGAACAGTTCATTCCTATTGCATTCCCCAACCATTGTTTTTATGAATTGGGTTCTAGCAAAGTATGCATGTTAAATCATACCTATCCTAAAAGGTACATCTGTTTGGATTCAAATCTTTTGTGAGGCCCTGAAAACTTATGTGTGCCTTCTTTCGTGTTATCAGAATGTATCTTCGAGTCAGATAGTGGTTTTGGATTGCTTAAAACATGACGTTTATTGTTTCATATGGAATTACGAACCACCAAGTAGGATCCATTCATACCTCACAATCAAGGATTTTCATTCTAAATGGTATTACACTAGGGATCAACCAATATTAATGAATGTATATAAGATGAACTCTTGAAGCTGTGAGAGATTTCTCTCTAGTGTGGATTGGCATCACATGAGCTAGGTGGCTATTTGTAACGAGTATCCACCATTGAGAATCGATGGACATATCACATGATGGATGGTGGTTAACTGGGTATCATTGTTTTACATCAGGATGGTTTATCACCAGATTTAGGTTTGAGAGGTGGATGGATCAAGTTTGGATTCTTAGAGGATCTACAGTTTCCTTGTGTTATTGGGGGTAAAATCAATAATGTTGAACTCTCCAGAAGATATTTCAAGGCTTATTATACATATTCATAAATATTATTATATCATTTCATGGTATTAATTTATAATGGTACCCTTATTTATGTAGTTTCAGAATTTGAGTATGCAAGACACATGAGGATGGTACTAGACATGTTTCCGGAGTTCTTGTCAATTTAAAACTATCATGGATAAAATTATTATTTTGAAGGTCCATGTTAGGTTATATGTCTTCAATTAAATGGGACTGAGAGTGAGACCTATAAAGTATGAGGTGGAATGAGTTCGAGGGGCACCCATGGAATTGATGGGGTAAAAATTTATCACATATAGGTTATATATCTTTTGTTTTCATATGAGGTGAGAGATTAGAGAGCCTATTTGTTGTTTAACCATATTTTTGAGGATGGTGCATCATACCTCTAGTCAATGGTTGTTACCTCTCTTCTCTTCTACTATGAGAGAGAGTCATGGTGGTGAAACATTGATATTGAGGTTATATATGATCAAGTAACCTCATGAGATTCACAAGATGTATTAAATGGGGGATGGAATTAAATAATCCTTTTATAGGGATGTATGGTTATTCTAGTCACCTTGTGAGAGGAGGTGATGATTGTTTTTTAGTTATCCTTTGGTAGTATATATTATTGTATGAAAGATTTATATAGACCGTAAATGTTATTTTCGTGACCGGTATGAGGCAGAGTGTTTCCAGGTTCACCTCTCAGTGTATCACATGTAATTTGGTGATGGTTGAGCCCCAGGTTCTAAAAGGGTTATTTCCACCTCTTATGTTCAAAGAGTGGACATGGGATGAAATATATATAGACATTGTCATAGGTCTTCCATAGATAAATGAATCAATGATATCATCCTGGGGATAGTTAACACACATACCATGTCGACTAACATCCTCTCCATTAGGGATCAAGCAAGCTAGGTGAAAGAACAATATCCCCAAGATTTTATTTAGATAATTTTTTTTGGAAGAAATGATTTCTTTGGAAATACTATATATGACTATGGAATAATCAAAGGAATGTTTTCGGAGCCAAGAGATAAGAGGGAGTGATATTTTGTTTCCTGGTGAAATTAAAAATTAAAATATGGAAATATGAAATATATTAATATCACATGACCATATTTTCCTAAAAATCTTGTTTATCTCTTAATAATAGACTTAGATCAGGAATATAAGACTGCAGTTGGTTCTATAATGTGAGGTTTACCCTAGGTTTGACTAATGATTCGTAGACACCAGAGATAATATTACAGTAACCACTGAGATGTATATTTAATAAAAATATATAAGGAATTTATTAATTTAACTTATTTAATAACAAAAATAAAATCAACTATAAACACTCTCATATGATGTGTTTTCAAGGGTTATCAATGTATCCCTTTATTGATCTATTAGGAGAAGGGGACCATTCATTATTGGTTGATCGACATCGAATGAAGAATGAATTTTAGGTCGGGGAATCTGATGGTTAGTGAATCCATTAGTCACCAAAGAGCAGTCCATAATCAAGGTATGGCTATGAAATTGTGGTTTTCTCCATTTTGATTAAAAGTTAGAGCATTGAATCTTATTTACATTAATTGAATATTATTATTTTCCCATCATATGATCCCATTCATTAATTTGAATTGTTTAAATCAAATTTTTATGTTGTTATGTCAAGTAATCACACATGATTCTCCACATATCTATTATTGTCAAGGATAACATCAACCTATGATGATTTTCTCCTTGTTTTAATGTTTTTCTCTAACCATATTCTAGGTAATTTCTATCATTATTTAAAATACTAGGTATTAGATAACATTTTAGAATACCCATAATTGTTTTCTTATTCTTTGAAATAATGAAAAAAAATAATAGATTCATATATCTATTTTAGAGATATGATGAATGGGTGGAGATTACAATGGGAAGCCGACATTATATTAGATATCTATAGTTTTCAGGTTATATTGATTATATCACTCTAGAGGTGAAAAAATTGTTGTTTCCTTAAAACGGATGTCTAGAATCTGGCCATCTGTGATGACGGTGTCTATTTGCCACGTAGAGGGTATGACTCCCACATCCTGCTACGAGTGGATGCTATAGAAGGATGTGGATGGACATCAATTGAATAAAGGATGAAAAAAATTATGTCTTATTTTGGATGGGTCATGTGTGTTGTCATTTTTTTATAATTATAACATGTTTAATTTAAATATTATTATTGATATTCATATATTCTAGGTAAGAATATAAAGAGAAATAACATAGATGGGAGGCATGGACCTGTTTACACAAGAGCATGTATTCCTCATTTTTATATTTCTTATCATTATTGTGAAAATAAAAAATTTTCAAAAATAAGAATAAATTATTAAAAAGACTCTTAGGGGATTTAGGCACCACCTTTCAAGGGATATGGGACCCTCCTCAACATTCATAAATTTTTTGGAATGAATCCATGTGTCTCATTAAAATTTAACTAAATATAATATTATTATTATGGTTGTTGTTAATATTATTAAACCCCATTTTCTCAATTAATCTTCCTACAACATCAAATATATGATCCATATAAGGAATTTTGACCCCGACATTGAGATATTCAATTCAAGATTAATGTTTCAAATTTATTTTGGGAAAATGGATTGGGAAAACAAAAAGAGACATTAATAATAATATTAATTTTATTACTATTGTTATGAAAAATAATATCAAATTTACATTATTTATAAAATGTTGGAATGATGAATAGTCCATGTAATCAAGACCCTTCTAGTAAAATTACCATTTGAAGGAAAATATTGGATATTTTAATTAGATTCATGACTTGGGCCTACAATGTGAAGTATGTACCTTCTATAGAAATTTTTTTTCACTAGGGGACTGATTTTGATATGTGAGGAGAATATCATGTGTGTTATTTTAGTGATCCAAACATAGTGATCTTTTTTCCATTCATGGTCCTTTAAAATTACAAAATAGTGGATTGATTTTTTGGTCCAATGGACTAATGAAGTGAGTCACGGATTTTTTAGGATATTTTCCAAACACACCTTGTACTCTTGGAGTGCACAACCATCCCATGGGTTAATGGGCATGACCTGAAACACTAGAACATCTAGGTACACTTCTAGGAAGTTGAGTGAGGCCACACATCATGTGGACCCTTTACACATTGTGTAATTTTTAAATGATTATATGCCTATCATATATCCTTTATTTTGAATCGTATTTTCACCCATGTGTAGACTACAAATATAAATTTCCTATGAAGAATGTGATGGTATTATTTTTGATGGATTTTGAAATATAATGTGAGATATTCCACAAATGATGCTTCCATAGGGGATTATGGAGCGTGGTAATGAACTGAAGGGTCATCAGATGTAGAAGTGTATCTCTCATATCAAAATGGGACATGCGTCCTCTTTCTATGATGATTTTACTCTCATACCATGCTCAAGAATGGGTCATCCAATCCTACTATGATTTTGCAGAGGATGTAATATCCTATAACACCATGGAACATGTCCTCTATCCATGGAGATGGTACTCCCATGGTGTAACAGGGTCTGTGTCTCCATTCCTCTTGGGAATATTCAGAGGAGACACCCCATATCACACTGGGGTGCTGGTACCCTATCCATGGAGATTTTAATACCTTTCTAAACTAGGGTTAGGTTCCTCCATACAATTTTTACAGATATAGGGTGGTACACCACAGTCACACTAGAGAAAGAGTCCTCAAATTCTATTATGGAAAGATATAGATAAAATACCCCCAGTTGTACCACAGTGAATTCTCTATATATTTTAATGATTACTACATATCTTCTAATAGAGTAGTGGTGAGGTTCATACCCTCTTCAAAACGTATTTGGATAGTCATGGATATTTTTGGCATCGATTATTGACTTTTTAGAAATATAGGAAGACTCATGGTTCTTTGCTTGGATGTTTGATGTAGACCCTATTTCTATATTTTATATGATTATTTACTAAGAATATATATTAGTGTGGTTAGTTTTTCATTCCCCTCTTCATTTTGGTTTAGATGACTATATCAATCATGTATTATATTTCCCTCATTAAATTTTCATGTCATCTTAATGGGTGACTTTATACTCATCCATGCATGTGATTTTACTTCACATGTTGTGTTATATATAGACACTAAACATATCAACATTGGATTTGGTGGATAATAGTGATACATGGGTGAATTTAACCACATACAGTCGTCAGGTATTAGAGATCAGGATTCATGATCTCTCATAGATTTCTTCCTTTTCTATTTATTGTCAGATCAAGACAACTTTCTTTATTGGGTGGTTATTTTCACCCCTTATGTTTTAGATTACACTATCAATTTCCATTGTGTTCCCTATAGGTTATTACATGAATTTATTTTACTATAAATGTTATTATATACTATTTTTATTCATTTTTTACTTCATTATGGATATGGTTTGGTGTGTGTATACTACTATATTAGGAAAAGGCCTCCAATATTATTTATTCCCCCTAGATGATTATCCTCTTCCCTTAGCCTATGGAGGTAGGATTGTGGTAGTATAATCATAGACTTAAACTAGATAGAAAATACAAAGTGGGATGGTTCCTAAAAATATATGATTTACTTGTAAAATTTTATAACAAGGTCATTAACAATTATTTTTTAAATTAAATATTTTGAGTAATAAATGATTCTTTTTGCATTTTTGTTGTGATTTGGTTTATTTTACCAATATAGTGTGATCATTTTCCCGTCATCTCCAAAATGTAAAAATGATATAAATATCATATATATTCATTGTATATGTATTTATATAAATCCATTAAACATATCAATAAAAAATGAATTACATCATTCATGTACATGGTTGTCTAAATGTAAACTTGGACGTTGTATCCATTTTCATGAAAGACTGATAAATGAACGCTAAATAATTATCACTATTAAAAATAAAATTTTATAAAATTTATATAATATATATTCATTAAATATATTTTTATTTTAATCTATATAAAATTAAAATGACAAATAGATCATATCACTCCATGGAGGCAGTAGTCCCCACTTAAGCATGAATGGCGTTATCAACATCCATTGAATTATAATTTAAAAAGGTATATGATATATTAAAATTATAAAATTCTATTAATACCATAAAAATATTATATAGTATGTAAATCCATCAAAAATATTTTTCTTGTGAAAGGTGTGGATTAAAAACGAATTATATCGGTTCTTGAGGCATTATTCTACCATAAAAACAATTTTTTTTTAATTTCCCAATTGAAAGAAGAGGATATGGATACTTATTATGTCATTATACAAATAAAATTTCATTATATATAATATAATGATGTTTTTTATCAGTATATTTTAATAATATTTCAAGTAGGTTGAAAAAGAAATAAAATAAAAAATACTTGGTTATGAGTGATTCCTATTATTTAGAAAACCTAACTAGGTTTTCACCTATATTCTTATTGGGAGGTATTGAAAATTAATATAATTTTTCTAGGATGTGGGTAGTAGTGTATGTATGAGATTTTTTTAGCTATTTTTTGAACTAAATAAACTTGGATGTGTTACGGGAGAGGAGAGGAGGCTCCCATTTATATGTGGGGGAGAGGGGACATTTGGAATTTATAAAAATGGAAAGATATTCCCATTTTTAAAACATTTCACATGGATAAAAAACTATTATTATGAAATAGAAGATAATATATGTTCTTAATATGTTATTCTGACAGGAATTTAACAGGTTTTATGGTTTCAAATTCTGTATCATTTTAGTTTAAGCAACCATAAACCAGTTTTTACCCTAATCACGACAACTGTTTGTCTATTTGTACTATTCATTATGCCCAAAAATTAATTTTAAATTATTATATGGTATTAATTTTATTTATTAAAAAATGGATTCAATTTTACTAAATTAATTTCAAAGATGATGTATAATTAAATTTCATATTAAACCGATAGATTCCATGAAATATAAGTTTTACAGAACAAAATTTTTCACAATACATTAAGCTAAAATACCAAAATTAAAAATAAATTGGATTATAATAAGAAAAATTATATTATTTTTTTTAATAAAAAAATTACTCTTATTTCATTTTAAAAAAAATATGAATTTTTCAATAAATTAAATGGAAATATAGTTTTTCAATAAAAATCATTATTTTTTAAAATACATTTAAAAAGTAATTATTTCATTAAATCATAAAAAATTATACATTATTTATATTTGACATGTGGATTTCATGTATGATTTTTATATTCAAAAATTACATTTCCATAAGTGGAAAATTAATTTTATTATATAATAATAAAATGAAAAATATTTTTTTGAAAAGAAGTGTTTTTTCAAAATATATTTATACATTACCAATAATAAAAAATTTATTAACTATATAATTTATTTGATACCATTATACATAATTTTAAAATTTGGTTTTTTTAGAATCATTCCTCTATGTTCAATGACAAGGTAATATTGGTTATCTTCAAATAATATTGTTGATATTATATTAAAATTCATTAAAACTATGTTTTGCAGGTAAGAAAAGCTATCAGTTAAAATAAATTTATATAAAAATATTTTGTAATAAAATATTTGGTTTTTACATAGGATCCAATCCCATCCAATTATCTATTTATTTTAATTATTATGATATTAATCTATGTGAAATTAATATATGATCATGAATTGATACATTATCCAAAACTGATGTATGTATTTTTTTATCAATTTAAGAAAATGAATATTAAAATTACTTAAAAAAGGGAAGAACATTAATCTAATTGGATCCTCTTAAAAGTTGGTCCCAGAAATAGATGATGATGCAATATTTTAAAAAATTCTGTAATATAAATTCGATTAATACATGAAGATGGATCAACAATTTATATGAGTCATCAATATGCTAATGTGGTGTGGTATGATTTGTGTTTTCTTTATTTACCACTAATTGTAGCTTATGGTCCATGGTTAACGAATTCTCTCTAACATTTTAAACTACTTTAGTGAGACTCTCATTGTATCTTATATTCTCTTTATCATCAACTATCAGTTTTGGGATGTGGTTTTCCATGTATACCCTTCAGTATACAATTTTCATTTATTGACTATCATCCCAGAATGTTGAGTTGTATCCTACATTACCACTCCCCTACACTCCACAGGGAAAACAAATATCTTAATAAATATTAACTAGTCATTGTTTCAAAAATTTCTCCCCCTCATAATAAAAATTATTATTTAAATATTATATATATATATTATCAAATACATTGTACCCAAATTTGATAATCATGTACTCAACAATGAAAAATGTATGACATGATTCTCTGAATTTACTATTATATATAAATTTCTAGAAATATTTCAGCTCCACTTTTCTCATGGATCACTATATGTCAAGATAATTCATGATTAAAATATAACCCAATGGATACATGGGAATTAATTTCTACAATTATTCACTTAATTTGAACATGATATCAATATTTCTTGTACCCTCAAATGTATTCAATTATAATAAAAATGTAGTTGTAGCCTTGCTTACATGAAGCCCCATTAATTTTCATGGAATTACAGTTGTATGTATTAATCTCTCTAATTAATGAAACTCCACCCATTAGATTAAAACGAATACCCTCTTCCAATATTGATAAACTAGTTTTCCCTATTTAAATAATCATTATATCAACAAATAATTCCTCATATGTATTTGTGATACTGTATTCATTAAATTTAATTCCTCACACACCATTATTTAGTGATCCTAGAGATAATATTGTGTTTACTTGAGGACCTAACAGAAAAGTTATCAGCGGATCAACATAAACATATATTTAATATATTTCATCTCAACATATGTGTGATTTTTAATGATCATGGGTATTAATCCACATGATATTTCTTGCATTTTATTCAATATTCATGATCCTAAAATCTCATACTTGTTTGGTTTCATAATAACATTTCAGTCACCAAAATGCCTATTTCATATTTATTATGGATATACTGAAATGGATATCTTATTAATCATTAAAATAGTTTAACTAATACAAAATTAATGAATTCCCAAAATCATATGAAGGATCTAAATGAGTCCAAAAAGAATCTAAAACTCTTCCTTTCTTTTAAAATAAATTAGTAATTATACTAATAGGCAAAATCCATATTAGTGGGCGTTATATATTCAGTTTGGGAAAACAAGATTTCCCTCTATTTAATTAATTCATATACCTAAACATCAAATAGTTTTATGGTGATCTCTTTTTATTAGTACTGATAATATTCCTTTAATAATATAAATGGTAAAACGATCAATATTGAATGGAGGAAAAATTTAACAAGAAATATTAAAAAGTAAATAATTGGTGTTGGGGATATTGTACAATAGATAATGTTTCATTACCCAATGGGACCCATACATATTTACCATTATCCATGCATGACTCATATTTCACTCTTATTGAGAAATGATATTCTACATCTAAAAGGGTTAAAATTTATATATAAATATAGAAGGTAATTTTTGTAAGTAAATTCATATTTTTTAGTGATATTATGTGATGTTAATAACACAGTAATTCTATAGAACTTGATTGAATATGAAAAAAATATTATTATTTTATCGAGGATATACATTCCCATAACCTATAATGAGTAGAGAAGGTAACTAAGAAATACTTCTAAAATCATTCAATTGAATGTTGATAGTTCCACATTCAGTAGGGTTTTAGATCCCATGGAAATATTTATCAGAGTTCCACACACTATATACTAAGGTGAATCTATTGGTTCTTAGTTAGATATCACCATCCACACAAAGAAAAAAAATACAAACATGTTATAGAATGTTTTAGAATTCAAGGTAGTATTTTTATAGGATCATACTTTTATATATCTGAGGATAATGGTATAATTCCATTATTGATAAATAGATTGGTTAAATACCCTTACAACCCTCCATTTATCTACTATCTCATAAATATTTGATATGGTTATAAAGAGATCATAAAAAGTGCGAACTATTATATATATTAGACTAATATAAATACATTATTCCATTATATTTTTTTCAACAGTGATTCCAATATGTGCTTTTATAATCCCTATTTATAGGATTCAAATGCCACCTTGGAGAATATCCAACAAGTCCTAAAATTCTGTAGTGAGTAAACAGATGCTAAAAAAATCGAATACCTCAGCATGAACATACCTTAGAGAGATATATTAAATAATTCCATTTATCTAGGAGGATGTCGAACGACCCTTTGTCAATAGTTTTTCTATATATATTGATGTTTATTTAAAGCATCATCTCACCCATTCATTCTTATATATCTCAATATAGCTTTACAACAAGATATTTCACTAATTATAAACTAGTTAAGGCCTACATGCATATCAACAAATGATATATGGGGGTTTCAATTGTATTTACCCTCTTTGGGGAATCCTTGGTTCCCAAATTCCCAATTTTTATAGAAATTTCATCACTCCCCATAGGAACCTTCTATAAAAGCAAGCCACCATGATAGAAATACCTCCAACTATATATAATGAGACCCAATAATTTCATCAATGAATATTACCCCATTTAAGATGAATATTGATTAAATATTAGAATAAATCATGTCTCAATATAGAAAATGTTTACTTTATTTAGATAGTACATACATAATAAACCTCTTCGATGAATTATATTGGACATATTTAACAATTTTCAAGTAACTTATTACCTTTATTATACATATCCAATGTAAAACTATTATATATAATCTAAAGACATAGAATCATAATAAAGGGAAATCTCATAAAATTACTCTGGGTAAACATATGAGATATCAATAAATGATCATATTTTTTCATAATATAATCATAAGGTTTTGTAAACTTAATCTTAACCTAATAATTTTATACACAATCATTCAATTATTAGAAATCACATGTCCTGAAAAACACATTTTTCAAAATAACACAAATATTCCATAAGTGTGTGTAATAATGAATAACTATTAATTAACCAAGAGAACATTTCAAAATCACAAGTAATAAAAAAATGGAATACATATAATCATAGAAAACCATTTTATTACACAGAGATCGCTACTAGTATAGTCAGGGTGGATAAGATCCCATAATAGATTGGGTTCACTCCATTTTCCCATCATTTTCATTGATAAGGCTCACAATAAATTCTATAATAATAGAAAATGTTCTTTAGTGTCTGGTTTTAAATCCGTATTCACAACATTTACTTAATCAAGTGCGAATAATAAGAATTTAATAGTGGAAATATATACTTGCTGAACATGGTTCTCACCCCATTTTCGTTCATATTATCTCATGAGATATGAATATTTACCCAATGTATATATAATATATATATAATTCTATTCCCACTATTCAAAGAATAAAACATTCATATGAGTTCCACAATAGAACAAAAACATTCTTCATATCATAACAAATTGAAATGAAATAAGATTCATATATATTATATCAAAACATAATTATAATGTGGGAAAGTAATGGGTTTTATATAATCCTCATGAAAACATTATTATTATATTTCATCATGAGAAACTGATTTTATATTATTGTAAGTTATTATACCTAGTGAATTAAGAAAATACATAAATTATATTTATATATATTAATATTTTATATTACAAAATAATTTGAAAAATAGTTTTAAGTTCAATAGACTGTATCCCTATTTTATTTTGGTAAATGTTAAAAACTATAATTATAAGTAAAATAAGAAAATGATTTTATTTATAAAACCTTGAAAATATTTAATAGAATTAACATTATAATGGAAGGACATGAACTTGGTAAAATAAATTCATATAGTATTCTTTATTAGAGAACATTATTTTTTAAATTTAGTTAAATTTTAAAAATGAAATCATCAGAAAAACATGAAAAAGATTCATTTTAAATCATTGAAAATAAAGTCAATGGTAGTGATAATAATTTTTAAAAAAAATCAATTGATGTTAAAAATAAAATATATCAATCTTATGATAATTGATATGGTAGAAAATGAATCATTACAAAAAAAGAGTAGTTTGATAGTATTTTCTTATAAACATAATTGCAATCCATTTCTATTATCAAAGATAAGAAAAAGTTAAAAATATATTCAAAGCTGGGAAAAAACTAATATATAATAAAATATATTGGGTTTAAAATATAAGTCTCGTATATTTTCCCAAAATAGAAAATTAAATTGTACAATCCCAAAAATAAATCATGTTAACCTAAATCCTTTCTACTTAGGTAACATTTTAATAGTAAACCAATTGAATGAAATAACTTATAATAGAATCCTAAATAAAATTATTATTAATAGATTAATGATATAATAAAATAATTTTATATTTTATAGAAAATAAAAATAAAATTAGACATATAACATAAAACAGGTTTCATTGAAAAAACATTGAGTTGAAGAACCATTAACTCATGCCCCATATCTCTACATACATGTTCAATCCTCCTATATAATAATTATTGATTAATTATAATTATATAATAAAGAAATATATATATATATATATTTCTATATATAATTCAAATATATCTTTCATTTATCCATTTAATAATAAATGTTCATTTAGAGGGTGGTTCCATAAGACAGAGGGATTAAATGGACGAAGGAATAAGTGGCCTAGGGGTTATGGGAATTCATATATATTTTTAGGATATCTCTTTTGGGATTTCATTTTTAATTTTTCCTCTAATTAATAAATTAGATATCCAATTTATTTTTTAAATAATGATGCATCATCACTCAGATGCATAGATTAGAAGTCATAACCTTATATCTTCTCAATATTCCTATCGCAATTCTGATCTATATAGATCTATGATCATTGGGTGTGGAGAAGGATGATATCTACAAAGAATGTTAGTATGGTGGTGATGGATTATGATTTAGAAGTATTTTATTTGGAATTTTTATCATTTTTGTTTACTTTTATTTAGTGGGATATGGTTATTCCTGGGAGGAGGTGTCCCTCTTCTATTCTTCAACTTCTGCAAGATCAAGCGATGGTGATAACTATTGGGAATGTGATATGAGTTCATATGGATTTTAATTTATTTCATATAGAGGTATTTAGATCATAATATGGATTTTATATGGGTAATTCGATTATGAATCTATGTTCATGCTTATTATATTGTGGGAAATCATTTCAATGGACATTCATTATAGGCCATTTACAATATTTCACTCAGCGAATGATCCCTTAATAGATTTTAGGCATTGTATCTCAACCATTGTGATGTTCTTATTTTGGGATTTTATAATATTATGGTTTCCTTATTAACATAGTTGAAATGGTAGTCCATTTATTCGTAATAAATATGTTGGTTTAAAAAAATATTTATCAAAATGATTTCTTAAAATCATTATTTCAGCGAAAACTGTTCTGTTTTCCATGGTTGTATCATTTAAAAGATTTTGGTCTTTTCAAATTGGTCATGGTTTGATCATCTAAAGAATCATATTCATGTCATAAATATATTATTTATTAATTTATTATATACAATTTAATAACTATCCATAATTGGTGGTGATGGAAACTGTGTTACCCACTTTTTAGAGATGGTGGTTTTAATATGCACATGAATAATGTTTTCATTCTCAATTTTTGAAATGAAAAATGGAAAATAAAAATGCACCATTATAGAATAAAAATTATGTGACATATATCATATATATTAATTGATACCATACTTTTTATCATATATGACAATATAAATTCAATGCCAATCACATATCATCCTAGATGTGGTTTTCCACCTATGCACACATGGGACATTATTGTTTTCTAATGGATTCGAATATATGAATGTAGATAATATTTTATATTTAAGGAATAATAATTCCATTATAAAAATTATCTATGTCCATTACATATATCTATATAAATATACATTTTATATAATAATGAAATATCATACACATCATTTTGTAGAGGTGGTGGTCCACACGAAGGTGCAAACAAATATTTACTTTTTAAATTGGTCCGGAAAAAAGATTAAAAAGAATTATACTAAAAAATTAATGATGTTTTTTTATCAGATAAAATGATGTTATTTTTCCATCATTTTTATAGGTTTGATTTATTTTAAAGAACAAATAATCATAGTAGAACTAGGTTTTTATTTATATCTCTTATTTGGATAACCTCCTTCAACTTTAATCTTATTCGATCTAGATTGCACTTTTTGGGAGATAAGGACCTCAAGGTCTTGGGGAGAAAGGTTGGTATGGTATTGGGGACTATATTTTCCATTATAAAATGATCATATGGTTTGTATTAGTGATAATGTGGGTGCCCTTTTATAAATGTGGGTAGTGGTACAATTGTAATTATCATAACATATACATATAATAACTGTCTTATTCATGGTCATGGGGTACGAAAAAAGTTACAATTAAAATAAATGGATATTTTTTTTGAAATTATTTTTTCCAAAGAAAATTATGATGATATTTTTATATCTTATCAAATACATTTAACCATAACTAAGCACTTTTACCCTTTTACTATTATGGCAACATTTTAACCATGTTTACTACTCATAATAACTAAAAATAAGATTTAGATTATAATTAAATATGATAATAATAATTCCAAATATGATATATATTTCTAAAGATTAAATATTTATAAGTGGAAGTAAATGTTTTTAATATAATTATGAAAAACAAAAGAAAAATATTTTTTAGAAATATTTTTTAATTTATTTTAAAAAATAATTTCTACCCAAATAAAATATAATGCCAATTCATAAGCAAATAGTGATATTATATATAATAAATTTTATATTATGGGACATTTAAAAAATCACAATTATATTTAAAATTTTAAAGTAATTTATTTTAAAATAAAAATCAATGTTTTGAAAAATCATCTTTTCTCATTATGAACTCAAAAATCAGTTTTTTAGAAAAATAAGAAAACACACTCTGATAATTTTGATATTATGATATAAATAATTATTTCAATGTTTAAAAATATAATGGATATAGATGGAAAATATTTATTACAATATCCTCAAAAAAAATTTATAAAACATTTTTGGAATAAACTATATTTTTAAATCATAAAACAACATTATTATAATTACATTTCCAATTAGTACAATTAAATAAATTTTAATTCATCTTAAATGGAATATTTATGTAGTTTTATATATAGATTAAAATTAATTTAATCTATTAAGATAAATATACATTGATCACCCAAATACAATTTGATGGAAAATATCTGTTTTACCATAATTGTTTTTTCTTCATTTATAATGACATTATTTTCAATATATAACTGATTATAAATATTATTAAATAAATAAATTCTATAGAATGTTGAATAGTATAAAAAAGTTCTACTAACCATGTTATTGTGAGTAAAGAATGATAATAAACACATAAAATTTAATGAATAAAAATATATATTCAGAAATCTTGAGGTTTTACAATATATATATTGTTTAATTAAACCAATGAAAGAAGATAAAGAGAAATATATGATTTCATTAATATTGGTATCTTTGGAAATCATTATAAAAAATTATCACACCACAATACGATGTTTCCATTCACAAACAAATATTGAAATTGTTACCACTTGTCAAATTAGCAACCATAATTATCATGAAATTCAATGTGATTCATAGGCTTCAAAAATGTTTTCATAGTCCACATTGTTTCACAAGACACCATTCCATAAACCTATATGTAAAATCATTTCTCATAACAAGAATAATCGTTGTCTTATATGTTATCTTTTAGGATATCCCCATAATGAAAAAAATTAAATTATGAATCCATCTTTTGTGTTTTGACTACATGAACATACTTTAGTGATAGTTTATTGATTCCTAACCTTCTTTGAATATTTTTTATGATCCAGGGCATCAACATTTCAATCAGAATATAGAGTTTAGATTTCAAAATATGTACAATAATAATTATCCACTACATCTATGATTTTGGTTAAATATGAAATAAATACATTACATTATATATATATGTTAGGAACATATTCTTCTTGTCCAGCACCAGCACTGAAAATCCATTAATACTTCCAAAACAATTTGGAAATTCCGTAAATATAATCGATGATAGAAAAATGTATGATCTATAAACTGATATCATGTTCTTAGTCATCCGTTTTTCTTGGTAACTCGTGAGACATGTGTGTGGAAATATATTCGGATAAACTCTATAGCACTATTACCAGTTTTTACCATATTCATATTTATGATAGTTGGTACTCATGGTTCGCTTATGTTTTTATTATGATGCGCTATTGGGAATTGAGATGTTAATAATAATCTGTGCTTGACTATAAATATATTCACTCTTTTATGAAGCATGATATTAGTGTGAGGGAGAGGATGCATCTGAGCCACTTTCGTAGCTTGTTTCATGAAATAATATTCTTGTAGTAAATTGATTTTTCATTCACCATGCTAAGAATGTGTGGGTTGACTTCAACATAAAATTCTCTTAGAATTTTTACCAATTATAGTCTTTACACATCCAACATGTTGACCACTACAAATTTAGGTCCTCGATTAAAGGTGTTGGTTTGAGATATCCTAAACATCAGAAGCCTAGGAATGATATCCTATTTAATGTATACATATATATATATATATATGACTCACAAAAATAATAATAAATTATTGCATATAATATATGGTTCTCTTAATACACACATGTTTTGTGTGCCCAGAATTCCCACATATGCACCTCTAGGGATAACTTCTGATATTTCATTCCATGTATATATTTTTTCATTAGATTCTTGAAGAATGAAAAATGGGTGAAAATTTGTTTTCAGCGCCAATTGAAGATTTTAATTGTCATTATTGGACTCTATATAACAAAAAAATCATTTTTTGTCCATATAATCCTCTTTGATAAATTCTTTATTCATTACAATATTTAGTCACTCAAGACTTGAGTAGTGGGTAATGAAAAATGATGAAAATTTATGTTATGAATAATGAATGATATTTTCACATAGAATATGTTTTCATATAGAGGTATAAAATTTGGTAGTGTATTGTATTGATCATGTTTCAAAACAGTTTATATGGTATCTAACATATTTAGTTAGTACCATCTTACATTTCATGGCCCAAATCTTTTTACCATTTCATTAATCTCTACTTCCATAAACATGTGATGATTTTTTTAAATATACATGAACATAATTAAATATAGTTAAATATATCTAGATAAATTTTTAAATGAATTATAATATATTTTAATGAATGAGGAATGATATTGAGACAAAGAATTAATTTATATAGGAAAATATTACATTTTTTATAAAATTTTATATATCTCTAGACACTAATATTTACATGGCTCGGAAACAATTACCAGATTCTCATTCTTATAAGTGTATGACCAGGTCATTAGTGACATTTATCTATACACACCACATGTTCGTAGCTAAATGTATCCTAGTTCTCTATTCATAGTCACTTTCACCCCATACCTAGAATCAATTTTCTATAAAACATGATGAATATATTATGATTCCTTGATCATACAGAAAACAATACATTACTAATTTGGAAAGAGAGATATTTCATTTGATTTATTTACATTGAGATGTAAAAAATGACCAGGTAACCCATTATTAGTTATATAAGTTGACCACATCCAATATTAGACTACACATGTGGAATAAAGCATGTATTGAACCACTATTTGGGCTTCCTTCCACCCCCTCAATCTGAGTGCATATGTTAAACCCAAATTGAGACCAAGTAACATTTAAGTTACAATTTAATGATATTCATGTAGGTAAAATTCATTTATGAGTGGGTTTTATTTGGAAGTAAATTTATATAAATGTATTAATTTCATCAATTATTTGAGAATATTGTTATTTTCCAAACTATGTAATGATTAATGGTGCCTTGGTCATTGTGAAAACATTAACCTTTTCTATTTGTTCCCTATTCTCAATGAACCAAAGAACCATGTACACTAATGATCTTCATTATGACTCACACCCAATCCAAAAACATACATCAGCATCATATACTATCTTTAGAGTAGGTGGGTTCCTGATGTGCTCTGTATAAGATGTGTTTTTTCAATATTATCTTTTGGAATTTATTGATTTGTTTTTAATTAAATCTATTGTGAATTGATGATATCATGTGTTTGGATTATGTTGGAATGAAATTTCTATTGTTTAAATTATTATAAATTATAGAAATTTTACATTCTTAAATAATTTATTTTTCAAATATTTAATATATCTATAAGATATTATGAAAAACTTCTCATTGGAATTAATTTATGAGAATGAAATTTAATTATATTGTTAGATAATATTAATTAAATATTCTTGTGGTCTTTGAAATAATTTCATTAATATTACAATGATTTTAATTCTAAATATTTTTGATGGAGTATTGGTTTGGATCTAAAAATTTAAAGTAATAAAATATTTCTGTAAATTTTTCACATTTTTAATGGATATAATTTCACTATTTTTAGTCTTAAATTATAAAAAATAGTTATAGTCAACATATTAACTGTTTTGACCAACACTATGATGTTTGGACTCACCTTATAAATGATTTTTGATGAAAATAATAACATAAAGATGATATTTAAAGGGGTATAAACATCAACTAACAATGGAATGCTAAAAATAAACCAACCACGTGACTCATCCCAATAGATAGCGAGAAAGACTTCTAAAGATACCTACGTAATAATTTTCATTTTTACCCATAATTTCATCTAGAATATTAATTTACCATAAGAGGGATTTGTGATTGTTTTGTACAACCTCAACATTCTATAAGACATCGAATCTGTTTTGGAAGTCATTTTATTTGAAGCTTCTATGAATGCATGAAAATACCACCTACATTATAAAGGTTCATAGACATTTAATCATACATTATATAGGAAAAAAATATGAACCCTGAAACCAATAGATTTTTACATTTCGACATGAATGTTAAATGAATGATTCCTATGTTGAGTGTCTTGAAGATGGGATACATAATAACGAAGATTGTAGATCTTGGAATAAGGAAATTTGTGTCAAACAAGATTAAAGTACGATAAATATAATGAAATCCAAGTAATTTAAGATCAATATTGTGGATTTGATCTTATAGGATGGATTTTTACTTAAATTCTGCCTCATATAAAGAAAATAATTATGAAAACAACACTATATATTCAGTATAACATTATTAAACACCATCATTGAGTTACAAGAATAAGGTTAACCATAAGACGACTTAATGATAACATTCAATTGTTGAAGAATCTTGGCAGAATCATAGATTTAATATATCGATGACAGTAGGTTTTGAACAAACATGAGGAATTCATCATATACAAATCAATGCTAATATTAAAATGTGTTTTCCATAAAATATGTCAACCCAATCAAAATTTGGTTACTAACTCAATAGACCACTGAAAAATAAATATAAGTTTTTTTAAAAACTGAAATTATAAAAAATGATGATATTTAGTTTCATCTTGGTTGAAGTTGTTGTAGTTGGTTATAAGGAAGAAAAATATGGGTTTGTAAAGGAATCTCATGAATAACCATATTTAGGAATCCTATTTTTTTCTATCATGGGTTTCTATTTTCTGTTGTCAAATGGTTGAATAAAATTCAGTCATCAAATACTAAAAAATTAAAATCTTAATAATTGAAGAGGTACACCCACTAGATTATTGAATAAAAATTCATATATGTACTAGAGGTTCTTTTGAAATAATTTCATGGTGATATAGGGAAATATTATCCAAATTTGTTTAACTATATGACTTGTTAATGAAGAGTTACAATTATATGTAGAAGATGTGAAAATCTTTGATCGAGAGCTATATTTGGGAACCTACGGTTTGGAATTAAGTGTTCGAGGAGTCTGAAATATAAAAACTAGGATCAAAGACTAAGGGTTTATAACATAGATTCATATATCAATCTTTATGGGTATAATTTAATTGGGGATTTTTTTTAAACATGTTAAAATCAACTATCAAAGGTTATATATATGTTTTTGAGTAAATTGAAATTGCAGTATATGATAAAATGAAATAACAATGATGTTTTTTTTCAGGGAGTACAGTTGAATACATCACACACGGATGTCTATGCACATGATAATTTCGATTCACAATACCTAAAACATATTGTTTCGAGATAAAAATTATTTTCATGTAGCGAACACAAGAAAGAGAGAGAAATGAAAAAGATAGTTCAACATAGACTTGCGAACTATGATAAAATTCTTGATAGTCATATAAGAATTTTTTTTGAATTCATATAGGTTAAAACAGGTAAATAACAAGAACTAAATTGTGAGATAAATTTAGGAGCCTAGAATTGGAAGATTATTTTGGAGATCATTGTTTTATACTAGTTATTTCTTCTAAGAGGATAACCCGTAATGATTTATTATCCTATTTGATGATGACTAATTAGTCTTTTAGAGGGTGAAAATAGTTGATACACATGGTATATTCTATATTATTTTTATTAATTTGGTTTCACTAAAATTTTATCTAGGTAATTGATCATTGAATTATTTTTTATATTATATTTTCTTTTAGTACGTTATTTTGATTTCCTCCTTCGTCTCTTATGTGTCTGAATGCAATTAGTTTTACATGTCAATCATATAGTGAAGATTCTAAATTTAAATTAAGTAATAGTTTCAAGATGATTATTTATCTTTAAATTCATTAGTTTTTGAATGAGTATTATGAGATAAATGACCGATCAACTATCACTTGTGATTAATGATTTTTGTGTACACAGATCAGATCATACTAGAAGGAGAACGGTTGGGAAAATGATATTTATTGACATCATTGTTTTAATCTAAAAAAGATAAATGTTTTATGATAACAAATCATATTCTCATACTAATACTAATATAATAACCTTTTTAAATTATGAATATATGATTATCAAAGACAATTTATAGAATATGTTACTTCTTTTATTCTATTTATTATACATCTATAATTTCACTTCTATCATATTTCTATTTTTCTTGATAATGAAAATTATAATTGACTTGTTTTAATATTGGATTTCCATAGAAAATATTAAAAACATTCTAAATTTTTTAAAATTTAATATCCTAGAAGGCATCATCATATATGATAACAATGGATTTCTCGTATAAAAACACTAAATATTTTGACCCCGAGAGGGTGGTTATTTTATTACACTAATATATAGATCACAACACATAGTATACCAATGATTAGTATCCATAGGAAACAAGATAAATAAATATGTTTTACATTATATTGAATATAAGAAAACTTTATATGGAAATGTGAATGCATTATAATTCTACTTGATATAATTTTCCTAAATGTAGTACCAATCTTGTTCCCTAGGGAAATGGGGAAAAGGTTATATCAGATTCTCAGTTATGGGGATGTGTATAATAGAAGAAATTATAAATAAAACAATAAGGATTTAATAAATAAAATGGGTTAAGTTATATCAAAAGAAAATGAGAGAATATATAAATAAATTTCCAACATAAAAATGACTAAATGACAAGATATAAATAACTTCTCATATAATGGTAGAGAAATATATTAAAATTTTATGTATTATTTATCAAATAAAATTTTAATAATAAATAAATTCATGACCAAACTAATAATGAATCAATACCTTAATAATAATAAATGGTCATCTATTAATAAGAATGCATAATTATTATCATTTTGAACGTACAATCACAGAAATGTGCTAAGTCATCTTAAAGATACTATCAATACCATTTTCAAATAAATTTTATATTTGGGTAAGGACACTATAATTATCCTATCTTAGTTTTCCCATGAGACTTACCAGGGCACCATGATTCTATATATTTTTTTTCCCAACCGTCACATTAAATTCAAATTAAATCCCTCAAAAATTCAATAATTTTATTACTTAATGTTCAAGGAATTGACAACAAAAATACATAGAACAGTTTCTCAATGATTAATTATATATAATTTTTACCATATCCAATAATAAACTATATGGTTAAAAAATATTTCCCCTCATAAAAGAAGCAATTTTGAAATCTATTTGAAATCTCGTATTAATAACTATTTATTTTATAATGTACAAATAAACAAACTAAACAAGTTAAGCACATGATATTTTAGACATTGGTTGTTTATAAGGATTATGGTTTCAAATTTTCTAGGTATTATGATACATGCACTAAATTATTTATGGAGTCGAATGTATTAATAAATAAATCATTCATAATGGTATGAAAATAAAATATTGTTCTCCCATCAAATCCCCCATAAGTGTCAAACCATGTGAGTAGTAAGGAACTATTCAACATTCACTTGAATAATAGACATGAAATACTCAAAAAACTATTGTCAACGGTTTAACCCAATAATAGGGATTGATCTAAACCATTTCAACATGTAGTAATTAGATACATATTTTGTTTCTTATAAAACCATGCACAATTTATAATACCAAAATTTTAGGGTTGATTTATGGTTATTGGATAGTTTGATAATTATAACTGCTTTGAGAAAAGCTATAATGAGGGGAAATGAATAAAATCCATTTCATAATTTATCAAATGGAAGATAATGAAATGAATTAAATATTATGTATCTATAAAAAAATTGAATAAAAAATATAAAAAAATCAAATGTAATTATCTTGAAAAAGAATGTATCGGATTTAAGATACTTAAATTGGCATAGTAACTGTTTATGAAAAGGCTATATTGGGGGAGAATTAATTATCTATCTTTTAAAAAATATATAAAATAATATAATACCATCAAATAAAAATAATGTTAGTACAATAGAAAATAATTAGAATACAATACATTTCTGGTAATCAACATTAAAAGGAAAATTGAGTATTGAGGACCCTTACTTAAATGTAGTAAAAACTTATCAAAAGGATACAACAAGAGATAATAAATAGGTTATAATTTATAACATATCAAATAAAGGATATTACCTTGAAAAAAATTATTTTTGGTATAATAAAAATAAATTTATCATGAGAATATGAAGAAGATAATGATGTTCAAAATGAATGATGAGCATTAAGGACCCTCACATCTACATCCTAACAAAATATTAAATAGATATAATGAGAGGGTCCAAATAGGATCCATTTTACATAATCAATAATGAAAGACAATATAAATGTATAAAAATAATTTATTTTTTGAGAAATAAATATTAGATGAGAATATAATAAAGGTAGTGAAATTGAAAAATTATTGTAGAGGATTTAAAACTCTTACTATGGAATATGTATGGGTTTCAAAATTGATTTAATTATAGAGAATTAAAAGGATCCCATTTAAAACATATCAAATGTAAAATTAGAACATTGAATAAAAACAATGGAATTATGTGAAAAATAAATTGAAGAAGACAATAAAACTAGGTTAATAAACTTAAATAGAAAAGGAGAGGATTGAGGTCCCTTACATTTTCCTAGAACCAGTCAAAGAATAGGATATAATTATAATTAATAAATAATAATAAATAACTAATATTTAAAATGGAATAAAATAACATTTAACAGAAATTATTAATGCATAACCAAAATTTATTTCATAAGAAAATATATAAATGGTAATGATTTCGAATAGAAAAGATAAGGATTTAAGACCTTATATTTTCTTGAGCTTCATAGAATAAAGAAAAACCTTTAAACTAAACTAATAGTTCAATATGACGAAGGTGTAATAAAAGATACATATTTTGATGTATAGGATGAGAGAAATTAAATTTTTTATGGGATATTTAAAATAAATGTGGGTATGTATACTTGATTTGGGGTGGTTTAAAGGTATCATATATTACATATTTTATTTTACAATCCATCTATAAGTGGTATTAATGAATTTCAACGAATTGTATGGATTCTTAATAAGTGAGTGAGGACTTGTGGATTCAAAAAATTATTTACAATTCAAAAATTTCCATCTAACCAACCCATTTAAGGAAAATAATCCAATGATATTTTTTATATCAGAAATCCAAATATTGCATCCAAAATGTTATATAGGAGTTTGTAAATTAAAATTTCAAATTTCAATTTATTTTTATAATAAAAAAATAAAATTGTTATTTGACCAATTTTTTCCTAAATTGTTTAATCATTCTCCCATAATAAGGAATTAAAAAAATGTTAGTACTTATAGAATAATAATTTTTACCTTTCCAATAAAATTAAATTTGGAAATAATTTTATAAAAAATACTCTTAAGTTAATTTTTATGTTCTAATCAGAAAAATTATATTATTGTTTTCAAGATTAATTTTCAAAAAATGAAAATTAAAAATTTTAAATTAAAAATAAAAAATCACTTAATACTAAATATTTTATTGAAACAGAAATATTATGGAACTTATAAAAATATGCATTGACTTCATTAAAATATATAATTTTAAAAAATTTTGTTATAAGATTATATCATGTAAAAAAATTATTTGAGATGTCCATAATTATCATAATTCATTTTCTGAACTAGTTAATTTTTTATTTCATATGATAATATCTACTATCAAATTATTACATCTACATAATAATAATAATAATAATAATAATAATAAACTTTTTTATTTATTAATTTTCATAATTTACATCATCCATATTAAATGACAGTCATATTTTTGAACAGTGATATTTAAATGTCAATTGACTATAACCCAGCCACTTCTTCATTCACATTGATTTTATCAAGATTCAATATCATTTAAAGAATTAATATTTCAATAATAAATCTCTATTTCAATATTAATGTGTTGTTTTTGGATGTGTTAATTTTATTGGATAGTGTTTATCCAAATTTTCATATTTCACAATTTTTAACCAGTATTTTTTTTATCTGCAATATTCGTTATTACATTGGTAATTATGTAAACTGGGTATAAAATTATTAAATGATAAAATAATGCATTTTTTGTTCCATGTATATTTTTTCTATTATACTACATTATTAACTACTTTTCTGAAAATGGTTTTATTAAACGTTTTAATCACTTTCATTTTAATAATTATTCTCTTTATTTAATAGTCACTCTGGTATTAATGATATTCATATGGTAAATTCAACATATGGAGTTTCTTTTCATAAATTCACTATAATTATATTTAAATATCAAATTATTGATCATATTTTATGTTTTCCATGTCAAAAAATTATGTGTAGTGTTATTAAGAAATGTGAAATTCTTTCAATGTTACATAAAAAAATAGTCATTAAAAAATATGTAACCCCCAACCTCAAAATCCTGGAGTTGGGGCATTGTTTTGTTTCATTGGAATAATTATATGGAATGAAATCCCAAAATACCAATCAATTTATCTTTTTTAGAAAAAAAATACCACATACAAGAAACCCATATTACAATTGGGAAATTGAAAAAAAAATGATACATAATAAAATGAGATAGTCTCCATCCTTGAAACCCATTCAATGGGTTCCTCTTCATAACATAGGTAATGAATAGAAATTAAGTGTGGGTAAAAAAAATTAGTAATGGTTTGTAAAGGTGAATAAATAAGTAATTGATGAGATTAAATCAACATGGCCAGGTAATTTATTGTAACAACTTCCATTCAAATAAACTAGATAAGGAAAAATAAATATGGAAAGGTGATAAACTAAAAGACATTACATTTAATCAATAAATTTAGAATGATACGAATCAATAGATAATTGTACCCAAAAAAATGGAGTAATGTTATCTTTGTATGAATTAGATAAATGATTAATTATGGGATTCCGTGTTTCTTAGGTACATGATACCTTTTCCACCAATACCATTCAGAAGACAGTTTATAATATTGGGTAACCACGAATCTAATTTCACCCATTGATTCATCTAATGTGATTATCGAGGAATTAAGGGTGCTATCAATGACATGGGACCTCCCATATCGTACATATCAAAATCATTCCATATATATCACGAAATAAATTTTAATAAACAATATGCCTTATCAAATATCTTAATTAAATAAAAGATATGTATTTATTAATAATTCCTCAGTAAATCAAATAATAATCAAAGTGAACACTATATGTGAAAATGGTATACAGTTTAGGAATATATAATATCTATTTCATGAGAATATAGATATTTTTGGCATGTATAATAAACCATTAAAATGATCATACGTATGTTCTTATTTAATTATATTATTTACAATCACACAACAATGTGATATTGGAAAGGCAATCATTAAACACGTTCTTGAGTAATATAAGCTTTAAACATTCCACTGCGTCCCTTACCACATTGAATAATTTGAATCATAATCCATATGAATTTATTAAATTGAATAAAAGTTTTGAATTCCATGAATCTAAAATTATTCCTAATATAATATATCAAGAGGGGTAGTTGATACACCACACAAAATAAGTACGTTGTGAAAAAGACTTATATCTCACAAATGTAAAAATAGAAATTAATGTCCCTTGCCTTATCTGTCCTTTTTGGTGTCGGATCTTTACACTCTTCTATAATGGTTAAAAATATGTTAATAACTTATACAATAACCTTAATAATATTCATTATTTCACATATTAACGTAATGTGATATATTATTACCCATTCGATAACAATTATTCATTATATTTAGTATTTGGGGTGTTAATTTCGTAGTTTTCAATTTTTTTTACTTCTTACTTGTTGATATTATTAATTTGATCTTGATTTCAGCATTTAATGAATTTAAACCATTATTTTATTTTCTTATATATACTGTATATTTTTATTTAAAATAATCTAAAATATTTTGATAAACGAAATGATATGCATCATTCCCGTAGATAGTTTTTCGTAAGTAGGCATGAACGCTAATTCCATTTCATTTTTCATTATTAAAGGAATGAAAAGTAAATTATTTAAATCTTTATATAATTATACTATCATATATATGTCATATAGAAATCATATGTTTTATAATACCATCCTTTATATGTTCCATGTATATTTTGAACAAATCACATATCTTTGGGGAGGTGGTAGTCGACACACCCATGGACATTGTTATGGTATTTACAAAAAATGGATAGTATAAATGTATTTTTGCTAAAATATTTAAATATTAATAAATAAATTTTTACTATAATATATATCATATAAAAAAAAATTCCACCATAATTACCACAATGGGTGGTGGTAATGGAAAAACAAACAACCATTGTTTCTTGAGGTGCTTGTTCCATATACACAGAAGTGTTAGGATTATTAACAATTTGATGGATGTTTTTATATTATTATGTTGAAAAATAAAAATAATAAAATGATTATATATTTGGGATACTATTTTTATTATATAATAATTTATTTATTTGAATTGAGGCGGTGTAGAATGAAAATAACTAAAACAATGTTGACGAAGGATCTTACCTCTTCTTTTGGTAACTCCTTTTGGTTTCACCAAAGGGATTCCATAGAGCTATTTATTCCCAAAGGAATTATTGTAGGTTTAGGGGAGGTATGTTTAAGAGATATTTTTTAGATATTAGTTGATACAAAGTTTAAATTAGTGGATGGAGGAAAGGGAGTGGTGAGTGACCTTTTATAGTGGGGGAAGAGTTGCGTTTTTGTAAATATCATAAAAAGGGATTTACAAATATGTTTTCCCTTTTAAAAGTGAATAAAAAATTGAGAAATATTGATTTAAGAGAGGGTAGGTTCCCAATATGGCCCAACAATGGATTTTAGAAGAGTTTCTAGGTCAACACGGCACTTATGTTTATGGTTTAGTCCATTATTATGTTAATTTTACTATTAATCACTATAATTAATGTCATTCACATTACCAAATATTTTTGGTCAAAAACCATGCTGACTATATAATTAATTATGATTTATTTTTAATCTAAATACAGAAAGTATTTTTCCAAATTTCAATTATATAAGTGATAGAAATTATTTTAAATGTAATCTGTTGAATAAGACCATAATCTAGGGTTTCAATGTAAAATGGGTCTAATGTTTGGTATGTTTTTCTATAAAATTTCAAAGTGATATTTACTAATATTAAGTAAATTATATTAATTTATAAATAATTAATATAATATGACTTTGAAAAAAATTTAAAATATAAATTACCCTTATAAATAAGTATGGCTAAAAGGATGCTGTGAATTTAAATTCAGTATTTGTCACTCGTCATCAAAGAATGAAATAATTAATAAAAATACCAAAAAATTTACACTTCAATAATTTTATGATTAAAATAATAAATGTTTTTTATTTTTTCATAATAAAATAATTAATGTTTATAGTTTTTAAAATAAAAATATGTACGCTCTGAAAAGGATTTTAAAATACCTTTTTAAAAATATGGGGTTTTATGTGTAAAATTTTAGTTTTCTTATCTTTTTTATATCAAATATATTTAATGTTTTTCAAAATATATTATGTTATGTATAACATATAAAATTAATATATAAATTCTCAAATCATGTTATAATTTTATTAATAATGAAAAAAATGAAAAAGTAGTATTTTGTTTAAATCCGTTGTTGAGTTTATTGATAGCTGTCAAAAAAATTTAAATTTATTATCTTATAAATTCAAGGAATCAGTATATATAAAATGCACAAACATCCTAGATGGTAGAGTCAAATTTTGGTATTCAATAATCTTATGTTTATATAAACAAATTATTCACATTCCTTTTTCCAAAAAAACATAACCACTATAAATGTATAATTTTTTAAAGTGTTATCCAACCATGTAAAATTATAAACAAAATACAGATCATATCTTACCAAAAAAATGAAGCTATATACCCCATTCCTGTTTCTTTTTTAGTCTATTCTCTTACTATATTTTTCTAAGACAGATCTACTGATATTCCATCCTTAGAGAAAATACAATAGTGAAAAGAAACATCTTGAAGCCATAAATCACACTTAATAAATTTTATATATATCTCTCCCCTTCTAATAGTCTTAAGAATGATCCATAACTTATTATGGTGGTACTCATAGATTTTGGAATACAGCAGAATATAATTAATGAATACAAAAAATAATCATTTAAATATTCCATTAATACAATTTTTTAAGTCCACAAAAACATAGGTTGAATTGGTAAATATAAATGTAATTACTATAAACTAGTAATGTCAATTCCTCATACAAAAAACAATATTTAGTTTTTATCCCTTTTTCTCTCGAAATTGGTGATACCCACAACGAAGATCAATATATGGAAAATACTTTCCTCCATGTAGTTGATCAAACAAAATATCATTACATGGTTTTAGATACATGTTCTATAATTTAATAGTTTTTTTCCCTATAATCCATGCGCAACCTCATTGAACTATTATTCTTATCAATAAAAAGAATATGGGCTCCCCATGGTAAAACAATAGGGCAAAAGAATCCCTTATTAACGATATCATGTAGTTGTTTCTAAAACTCTACCAATTCTATAGTGGCCATTCTATATGGAGTCATTGATATATAAATTTCATCATAGATTGAATCAATTGAAAATTTAACCTCTTAACTAGGAAGATGTCTGGGTAATTCATCTAGAAATATGTCAATGTATTCTTTCTAAGTAGGTACATCCATAGTTGTGATATTACTCCCTTCTTCACTATATATTTTTATACTAATCCATTGTAATTTCATTAAATATAACTATTATGGGTGGATCTAGAAATTCATTCAGTGGGGATTCTTCTTCTCTAATGATTATGGGTTCTATTTCTTCCACAAATTTTTTTCCCATCCTCGTGAAATAAAATGTTGCATCATATTTTGAGATTCAATACATAAAAATTATTATATCAAATTCAACCATATGTATAAAAAAATTTTAGTAGGACATGCATGTTTATCTATCATACTGTTGACTTCCCCTCACATTCTTGTTGCAATGATACTTCCCTCAAGAGTTTTGAGTGAAAACCCTATTATTATATCAAAAAGGAAATGTATAATTTTCATGAAAAAATGGGTCGATATAAAATATTGACATAATACAAAGTCATAGAACAAATTGGATAAATTTGGATATAGGATTAATGTACCTTCCACCATATAATTTAGAAATTATTCCTTCATTATAGGGATCACATAATAATGGCCATCTCCCATTGCCACTTTCATGGTATATTCCTTTGACTCTTAGGGAATTATCTTGTATATTTCCATATATCTTTGAAGTGGATACACTAAATAGTAGTTTTATCCTTTTTCTGCATTCATTATTTAGTATGGTGACCGCTTTCTTATATTAAAAAATTCCCTTTCCCATATGGAATTTCCTCGGGTGAATGATTCCAATTATTCACAATATGTAAATATCTATAAATTATTCTCAATCCTTGATGAATTCTTGTTTTATTGTTTCTTTTATAGACTATTCTTCTCTTGGTTTCCTTTGAATACATGTGATCTCAATATTCCCTTCTTTGTTTCTATAGACGATAAAAATATTTCGTTATAAGATGAAAAATTCTAAGAAACTAGTGACTATCATAGATTTATCATATGACCTTTAATGAAGAGGTCAATATTACACACCGTGCCTTTTATATAATATATAGAATATATACCAACCATTAAAATGGTATATTAATAATATGGAGAAATTTATTCTTCTTTCATAATTATGTTTTTGAACCCTTTCTTCAGCTCAATTCTTTGATCATGACAGAAGTATTTTTACGTAATTTCATCTTTAAATATTATATTTCAATGAGTTCTGTTTTTTCTTCTTCCCTTGTATTCTGGATCATGCACAACCATTGATCTGAATCACCATGGATGCAATAGATTTCCAGTGTATCATTTTCTACTCCACTAAAACCCAAAGCTGTAAATATCTTCTCATGAGACTTAATCCATTGATCAACAACAATTTGACTTGTAGTCCAGCTAAACAATGAAGTATTTTTTTTTCATAAAGTGATCTATAATAAGATATTCTCTTTATGGAATTGTTTTCTTCGCTCATTAAATTTTATTTTTCTTAACATGAATATGGTACCCTTTAATACATATATTATTCTTTATACCAATACCAATTTTATTGGTTTCTTTATTAGGTAAATATCTTAATTTCCCTTCGGTATTGATACCATTCGTCCTACTTCTTTTAATTTCTAAAAAATGGAGTACACATGATTATCTAAAAAAAGCATTATGTAATTCCAAATATGTTATAGAAAATTACATAAATTAAGTAATCATAATTATTAGAATCATAAAATATTGTTTTTTGGGATATCTTTACTTTTAAATCCATCATAATGTTTTGTAAATAAAATATGCATTATATTAAGCATATAACCTTGGAGGGTCAAACCAGCGGATCTTTAAGCACTGATATCATGAACTAGGTTATGTCGAGTATTTCTTGAGACACATTTTCTATGTTGTTACCTCTAGGTACATTTTTCCAATAACCATATCAACTTGAAGTAACTCTTTCCTTTGTAATTGGAGATGATCTCATTGGTTTAAGATTCAAACATTCCAATCGGTTTCTAACAGGTTTTTCGGTATAACCGGAAACATCCAATGATTACATATCCATTTGGACCTACTTTCCAAAGGTATGCGCTTATTAGTTGTGGACTGATGAGACTTATGAATTTGCATTGGTCGCAAGGATTGGAGGTTGGACTCATGACACATTTTTGAGTGGAATTATTGTCTACTCTGAGACTCTCTTTATAGATTTAAGTTTCTGTTCGTGAATCCTTATTACATTACCATGTGTAAAATGAGCATTCCTTAGATCTGACAATCAATGAATGAAATGTAGAAAATTTAGAGAATATTTTATATGTATTCGAGGTTCTTCATCGACAGAGAATCATCTGCATTTTCTATAGATTCTTAGTCAATGGTATCCTTTAATACATAAAAGTATCTTAGTAATCATGATTACCAAACTTGTTTTAAAGGCACGTAGTGGGGGACATGAAGTTTGTTGTCATTCAAGAGGAAATGAATTATTTCAGAGTTGGGATTGTACCCGAAGATGGGCTACTTACATATCCTTTGTTTTGAAAAAAAATCAGAACCCACATAGTTTGAGTAAGGGGGTATGATGTTTATGATTGATGGCTCAAAGAAAGATTTCATAATTACTTTTACACTCTAACCTCACGCGATCCATGCTCGGTGTGAGAAATAAGTGGTATTGGTAAAAACTAGAAAATTGTGCCATGAAAATGAAATCATAAGAAATTATGTGGGGCTTATGTATGTATGACTGCCCAAATAGATGAATATTAAGATTTACTTCAGGGAAGAAATCCAAGAACAGGGTCCATAAAGGTATATGTACTTTATAGAGATTTAAATACTCTAATCTTGAGGCTTACTTCTAAGGAAGATTCCCATGTTATGAGGGGACTTATGATTGGGTTTTAATCCTGGGAAGGAAGACCAGATCAAAAGTATGTTAAGATTGGTTAAGAGAAATTAATATTGGGGATTACTCCTGAGAAGGAGGCCCAGGTTAAGGGACATTGAAAATTAATGGACTTGGGGCTTACTCCTAAAGAGGACACCCATTTTTGAAACTGGGGCATACTCTTGAAAAGGAAGCCCAGGTTAATAGAATTATGGTTGGGGCATACTCCTGAGGAGGATGCCCAAATTCAGGGACTTGGGGCTTACTCCTGAGGAGGATGCCCATTTAAGAGAACATGGACTTGGGATTACTCCTGAAAAGGAGGCCCAGGTTAAGGGAAATTATGACTGAGGCATACTCCTGAAAAAGAGGACCATATTAATGAGGAATTGGGGCTTAATCCTAAAGGGGATGCCTAAATTAAGAAATTATGGTTGGGGATTACTCCTGAAAAGGAAGCCTATAGTGGAAATTATAACAGGGGATTACTCTTAAGAAGGATTCCTAGGTTAGGGGACTTGGACATGGGCTTACTCTTGAAAATGAATCCGATTTATAGGGTTCTCTCATCTTAAAGAATGAGGTTGAATGAATTAAATCTCTAACTTTAGTGACATAACGATGTGTAAATCACTAGGTTTTGAGAGATGTTCCACGGAATTCCTTTCAGATAAGGAAATAAATCAATAAAAGTTTCCATAAATGTCTGTGAAAAGTGTCTTGAAGGATGAATCTTGAATAGGAGAGGTGGAATGGAATAAGAGAGGTGAAATGGGCAGGAAGGGCACCCAAAAATAAAATGGCGTGCAAGTCCTGGGAGGATCGCATAGGTACTGCGTTGGCACACAAGTCCTGGTCGCCCAGGTATTCTTCCGCGGCACATGGGTACTTGCACGATTATTAACTAGTATGGTAATACTTGGGCGATCCTTGTTCGAAGCCTTTAGAATTATCCCGAGGTACTTCCAGAAGAGTGGCGCACAAGTTTCTGTGAGTAGGTAAGGAGGTGCGCAAGTGTGTCCATTTCAGTTAAGGGTAAAACACTTAGGTGTGAAAGTGTTAGTGAATTCTAAAAAATAGACATTATTCCTCTTGTTTAGACCTTTCATTCTTGGCAAAGAATTACCACAGAACTGTTAATAAGACTTGAAGAAGATACTTGGGTGTTCAGAGCTCGGTATCTGAATTTTGGAAAAAATCCTCTTGAAATGGGGGGCCCACCAGGGGTATCTATAGGCTAGAGAAGACCCTGGGTGATTTTCAAAGAGGGAGCGGAAGTCACCTGCACGACCACTAGGCGGCGCGCAAGTGTACTTATGTGACCATGCTGGAACTTGCACGACCTATGGGCAATGTTATCCTAGTTTATCCCTTTCACTTTTTTTGATTTTCATTCAAAGTATAAATCTTCTTTGTTTTAGGTATTTCCCTTTTTCATTCTGTTAAGTCTCTGTGACAAGAAATGAGCGTCAACAAAATTCCCCCATCAGAGTCGGATCCAAAAAGGAATGAGGATGTGACTCTGAGGAAAAGGAGAAAAATGAATGAATTTTGGAAGATTAAAGTAATTCATGTCAGACTATATATATAAAAAGGCTAATGTTTAAGGTCAAAATAACTTTGACCAAATGGATTAAAAATTTACTGAATTCCTTGATAATTTGTTTGAAAACATATTACCAAATTCAAGTATGAAAGGGAAAAAATGTAATCTATTACATAAGAAACCTTGAATCTGAGGAATTATGTGAAGAAGGAATAAGAGGCATTAGAAGAAGTATTTTCCAAGAATGAAGTTACCATTATTTAACAAACACATTAGGGGGTTGAATTATGCAGGGCCACCTAAGGGCATTCGCTGCATAGCCAAATAATAGCATCTTTTTTATGATAGGTCCGTTATGTAGACTTGTTTATACAAGGCCACCTAAGGTAACGTGCTGTATAGTTAGGAAAAAGACTCTCAGAAAGTTACATTTACACTGCTAATATTCCAGTGGAAGTTTATGGAGATTCAAAATTTCCAAAGCATAGAGTTTTCTGTATGAAGAGATGACTTGAATATGGAGAAGATATTTCCAAACAAGATTGTTTAAAAACTGGGCGAATGTCACTCCTACAAAGGTGTGACCCAAAGG
Source organism: Viscum album (assembly GCA_963277665.1). Taxonomy (NCBI): domain Eukaryota; kingdom Viridiplantae; phylum Streptophyta; class Magnoliopsida; order Santalales; family Viscaceae; genus Viscum; species Viscum album. The sequence continues at coordinate 16,219,498 of OY728159.1, read as the reverse complement.
TAGAAAAGGGAAAATATAAATCTTAGACTTGAATATTTTCAGATCATGAAAAAGAGTATGAGACAAATATGTAAAGAATGGCTATTTTTGCATATCCCAACATTTTTTCATTAAGAAAACTAAGGACAAAAAGAGGTTTTCATCCTAATAATGAAGTTACCATTATTTAACAAACCCATTAAGGGTTTGAATTATGCCGGGCCGCCTAAGGGAATTGGTAGAATATTCAAATAATATCATCTTTTGGCTGACAGGTCTGTTATGTAGACTGTTTATGCAAGGCCGCCTAAGGGCACGTGCTGCATGGTCAGGTAAAAGAATTCTCCGAATTTGGACATTTTGTGATTAGAAGTCAGTAAACAAAGGGTTATGAAGATCTGAAAATAGTTAAGGTTAGGATTATGACACATAAGAATGGGTATTGTTCAATGTATGTAAAGATATATAGATCAATATTAACCATAATCACATTGTGGGTGGGTCTTGAATTGAAATATTAGACTTCACTATGTATCCAATAAGGTTGGGAATCAAGCCATATGTAGTTCTTGAATTACGGTTTAATTTCATATGGGACTAATGTATGGGAGATCTTATTTTAGGGTCATAGAGGTCGGACCATTATAAGAAATACACAGTGTGTGTTTTCATGGGGATTTTTCTGCTACGGGACTGAAAGTGGAACTTGGGGTCCAGCCCAAAGACTTGGGGCTGGATTTGAGGGACACTCGAACGTTCGTACATATCCCATATGGATGGGAATCAAGCCCACGTAGTTCTACAAATACCCTTTGTATAGATTTGGTTCGTACAAGTGAAGGGTGAAAGTGGAATTTAGTGCAATGATGGTTTGACCCCAAATAAAAGGATCGGGCATTGCCATGTACTCACGTAGTCATTGAAATAAAAATGATTACAGATCAATGTAAATAATTATTTCCTCTCTGGTGAGGGTTTCAAATAATGTTGTAGTTTATTTTCATACTGGACAAAAACTCCTGTATAGTTTAATGTCATATAGCAAGGAAAAAGTTGAACCAATGTAAAGATATTGATTCTGGGGGCAGTTTCACAAATCAACATCATACAAGATGGAGGTGAACCGATGTGAAGAGATTGGTTTTTGGATTTAACCATGGGAGGTTGCCTACGTACCCAGCCTAGAAGGCAAGGATCAGAGTCCGTGTAGTTCAATTAAAGAATGATTTAGTGATCAAGTAGTTTTTGGGGACAACGACCTAAAAATGATGTTGGGAATTACGTTTGGTTAGTGGCCCAAAGAGGGTGTTATGGTTGAATTTTTCTCTAAGATCACATGAGTCATACTTGGTGTGAGATACAAGAGGTTACAACAACCTTAACGATGCACAGTTTAATGTCATGTAGGACATATGAAGTGACTATGAAGTTTAAGGTCTAGCAGTTTAGACTATTGGTGCTGCACAGTTTAGTGTCATGTAGCTGGGACGAAAATAATGTTTAACGTCATGTAGGACATATTAAGGGATTTATACACAGTTTAGGGTCATGTAGTTAGGATGATATGGACAACACAGTTTAATGTCAGGTAGGACAAATGGAGGACTGTGCAGTTTAATGTCATGTAGTAAGGACAAAAGAAGACACATTTTAACATCATGTTAGACATATTAGGGACTTTTTCACAGTTTAACATCATATTGGACGAAAAAAAGGATGATACAGTTTAGTGTAATGTTAGACGAAAGTGAAAATATTTTATGGTCATATGCATAGACTGTTGGTTATGTTGTTCAACGTTTTGCTGCATGTAAGGGACATCTGTACAGTTTAGCGTCATGTAGTATGGACGTCACAGTTTAACATCTTGTTGGACGTAAGTTCCAATAGTTTAAAGTCATATGAATGGACCTTGGATGGTGTAGTTAACATTGTGCTTGATGTAAGGTACATGCAAATAGTTTAAGGTCATATTCTTGGACCGCTACAATGTATTTTGTGTTTATAGAAAATACTTCTTCAGAATTCTGGCATTGGTTGGAGTAGTGGTGAGTTCTCCATCCATTGAGATTAATGAATTTTCTCCATTAGAGTAGACCTTATGTATTGAATAAGGTCCTTCCCATTTTGGTTCAAGATTGGGAGGTTTCTTTCTTGATATCATTGGAGTTCTGAGAACCAATACCAGTTCTAACTGAATGAATGAATGAAGATTAACTTTTTTGTTGAAAGATCGTGCTATTCGATTCTGGTAGACTTCTAAGTGCTGCAGTGTGCACAATATTTTCTCATCTAACTGTTCCAATTCATCCAATCGCTTTTGAGATTTTTCATCTGTAGATTACTGATCACAAATAGATACTCTGAGCGAGGGTAGTTGAACTTCAATAGGAAAGACTGCTTCTGTTCCATATACCAATCAATATGGAGTTGACCACATTGCCCTTCGGGTGGTGGTCCGATAATCCCATAATGCATGAAATAGTTTATCAAGACATGATTTCTTATCTTTATCCACCATCTTTTTCAGAATTTTTGTAAGAGTCTTGTTGAAGGCTTATATCTGGCCATTGGCCGCTAGTTGATACCGAGATGAATTATTGGATTTGAGGCTGTATTCTTGATACAACCTTTTCACATTGGATGAACAAAAGTTGGTTCCATTGTCCATCATTATGGTATTATGGACACCAAATCTGGTAATGATTTTAGACATTATTAAGATAAAAATGCTTTTAGATCTAACTTCTTTGAGAGGTATTTCCTCTTCCCATTTGGAAAAGAATTTAGTAGCAGTAAGAATATACTTAATCTACTTGGCCATAGCTGAAGGGTAAGGTCCCACCACATCCATTCCCCATGTGGAAAATGGCCTCAATTATTTAGATGTATAAAGAAACTCAGGAGGTTGATGAATGAAGTTTTCATGTACATGGCATGAAGGACACTTCATTGTTAAATCAATACAATCTTGTATCATTGAAGGTCAAAAGTATCCAGGACTTCGAATCTGATCAGACAGTCTATGTATAGAATAGTGGGCACCACAGAATCCTACATGTACTTATTTCATGACATCCATTCTCTCTACACCATCAATGCATCTGAAGAAAAATCCATCAAAACCATACCTATAGAGAATTTTCTCTAGGTGATCTGGGCTATCATAAAGAGTAAAATTGACCACACGTCTCCAGACTTGTTCTTTCATGGCTCTATCAGGTGGAAGTGTTCAATTTTGATGGTGTTCCCTGATAGGTGTCATCCATCCTGTAGTATGACCATATGGTTCTAGAATGGGACTAATTTCACTGATATCCTCTGTTCTGGTTTGAACATAAGGTGAAATTGTACTACAGTGGGAAATATTGATGGTTTTTTTGTCCCGATTTGGATCTTCCAGAGTTGTGGCTATATTAGCCAGTGTATCAGCTTGAGCATTTTGTGATCACGGGAGATAAGAAAATGTAAGTTCCATAAGAAATTCCTCCATTAACACTCTGACATAATCATACAAAGGGATAAATTCTTCTTTTCTGATTGCATAATCCCCATTGACTTGTTTGATTACCAGGTTTGAATCACCTTTCACCTTTATGTGATTCACTTGTGCTTGAAGATCTAACTCCAATCCTGCAATAAGAGCTTGGTATTATGCTTCATTATTTGTACCGCCTCCCAACAATGATAAGGAATAAGGTAACACTGCCTTTTCTGGATAAATGAGTACAATTCCTAGGCCAACTTTGTTGAATTTAGGATTTTCCATTTTCTTCCCTGTTGGACATCTAGAATAACAATCAAAGTACATTTCACATACCTGAAGACTATCTTGAATATAGAAGACTTCCTCATCATGAAGTTCGATATCTGAAGATGTGTCTTCCACTAAAGGGTGTTCATCAAGGAAATCGGTCATATCTTGGCCCTTTATATCCTTTTGAGACACATACTAAATGTCGAACTGCTGCAAAATAACTGCCCACATTACGAGACGTCCTGTAACCATTGGATGACTAAGGATGAATTTGATCGGGTTATTACGAGATACCAATTGGAACACATGATGTTTCAGGAAGTGTCTCAACTTCTGAACTGCAATGATTAATTCCAGGCAGCACTTCTCAATATTTGAATACCGGGTTTCTGCTTCAAGCATAGTCCGACTAAGATAGTATAGGCTATTTTCATTCCCATCGTCATTCTTCTGAGCAAGAAAGGCACCCAATGATCGCTCTAAGGCTATCACGTAGAGGATAAGTGGCCTTCCTTCAATAGGGTGCATAAGTACCGGTGGAATCAAGAGGTATTTATTGAGAATATCTAATTCATTGTGACATTCATCAGTCCACAGGTAAGTGATTCCCTTCTTCATTAATTTGGTGAATGGTAAACTTTTTCCTGGAAAATTGGCGATGAAACACCGAATATAGGATAAGTGTACTTGAAGTCCTCTTAATTATTTCAAATTTCGAGGAGGTGACATAGCAAGGATTGACTTGGTCTTCTCCGGATCGACTTCAATACCATGATGGAATATAAAAAAGCCGAGAACTTTTCCTAAAGATACCCCAAAAGCACATTTTAAGGGGTTTATCTTCAAATTATGTTGTCGAAGCGTGCGGAATATAAATTCCAAATCAACCAAGTGATTAGAACGTTGTTTGGATTTGTCCACCAAATCGTCCACATAATATTCAAAAAACATCACTTAAAGGCATTTGATGATATGATGCATGGGACGCTGATATGTTGTGCCTGCGTTCTTTAATCCAAATGGTATTACCCGATATCAAAACACACCCTAAGGGGCTCTGAAGGCTATGGATTCCTCATCTTCTAGAGCCATTCGGATTTGAATATATCTGGAATATCCATCCATGAAGGAAAGTGCTTCATAACCAGCTGTTGTATCGATCAAATGTTCTTTAATCAGAACTAGAAAATCATCCATAGGACAATGCCGATTAATATCTATGAAATCGATGAAAACACTAATTTTTTATTCTTCTTATTCACAGGGACAATATTATCCAACCACTTGGGATATTTAACTTCTCTAACAAATTTATCTTTGATAAGCTTATCCACATCAACTTCAATTTCGGAAGCATAAGTTGGGTGTGTTCTTCTTGTGGCTTGCTTAAATCCTTGATGTTCTTATGGTAAACCCAAATGAGGAGTAGCAACATGAGGATCAAGCCCAAACATCTCTATATAGTTTCATGAAAATATTTCTCGATTTATCTTTAAAAAATAAATATATATATCTTGTTCTTCAAGAGTCATGGTCATACTAATTAAAGTGGAGCGTGGATCTTCTTTTGTACCATGATTTATTTCAATGAGTTCATCCACAGTGATAGAGATACCCTCTTCAAATGTTGGAGGAGCATATCTGAGATCATCATCTTCTTCTTCAACATGTGTTACTTTTTCTGTTTCTACTTGAATAGTAGATGATGAAGTAGAATGTCCATGATAAGAAGAGACGTTAAAATTTGAACATCTTGAAGAAGAAGCTTCAATTTCTGACCTAATTGATGATGAAGGATCTTCCATGGGTAATAAAGAGGAGATAATGGATTGAAAATCGACATCATTGTTCACCTATGACGTTCCTATCACTTCTTCTAGCCTGGTTGGGACAATATAGATTTGTTCGATTTCAACAGATGAAATGAAGACATCTCCATTTGAGCTTTCATCATTTCCTGGTGGATCACCAATTTCTCCCATGTTGTCTGGATCGATTACCGTAAATGACATTATGGATCATTCCATAAGAGTATTTTTATTTAGGTCTATCCTTTCAATTTGACTGATGGGCAACACATAATCTGTACTCACCTGTGCTAATGGGTTTACTTGAGTCTTTTCCAAACCATATGGATCATTAACATTGGTAATCTCCTTTGTTGTGGATTACTCATTTCCCTTCATGTGGTAGAATTCCACCTCAATGTATTGATATTCACATGTCTTGAATGTGGAATTATCACCATATAATTTCCCAAGTTGACCATCAAAACAATACTCGAGACATTGATGGTATGATGAAGGGATAACTGCATGTTGATGTAGCCAGGGTCTTCTAAGCATGATGTTGATGGCTGAGACTTGATCAACAACCATGAAATCTAAATTGCATACAGGATATCCAAATTGAGTTCTGAGTGTAACTTCTCCCAGTGGTTCTTGCTCATTTTTATCATATCCATATAACATCATAGTAGAATGAGATAAATCAGATTCTTTGAGGCCCAATTGACAAAGTGTACGAGTGGGCATGATGTTGACTCATGAACCATTATCAATAAAATCTCTTCGGATTTCTACACCATTGACCTTTCTAGATAAGTACAATGTTCTAATATGCCCATGCAAGACATCATCATCATCATTTGTGAAAGATATCACTGCATGGAATTCTGCAGGATTATTTTCTACCTGATAGACTTTGGCTACATCAATTTCAGTTTCAAACTCGTGAGGACTTGACAAAGCCTCGATGAGTGCCTCTCGAAGATCTTTTGACAGATTCAAAGCATCCTGAATTGATAACTTGGCTGGTACTTGGGCCACGTGATTCAATACATCACACTTTTGATCCAAAGATCTTTGTTTCCCAAAAAGAACATGTGGTTTAGTAGTTGCCTTGGAAGTTGATGCTTTGTAAGTTGATGCATCTTGTATTAGGATAGTAGTTTGAAATGTTACTGGCTTTGGATGATTAGACTGATTAGATCCATTTACTTGTTGAGAGGATGAAATGGAAACCCCAACTGATCCTCCCGAATAACTGTGCCATGACTGAACTTGCTATTGGTGGAAGAACAAGCTTGTTCGTGTTGATCTCAAGGAAGGGCTCTACCACAATTTTCTACTGTATACACAGTTCTAGCAGGGGTAGAATTGGAATAGTGGCTTCTGGGATATCCACGTCTTCCTCTGTATCCCAGACCCTTGGAACTCCCTCTAATTTATCCATTTGATACAAGGAATTGATGCTCATATAAATTGAAACTGCGACTGGCATAGGGATCGGTTAAATGAATCATGTTAACAGAACCAAATATTAACTCTTTATTCGATAAAGACTCTTCCTAATTACCCAATTTAGGCTATGCCGTTTGGTGGGACGGTGCCCGTGGCTTCGAAAAAGACGGCATGAATTCTTCCAGAGATAAAGACAACTTAGTCTTTGACACAATGTCATCTTCCTCTGATTGATTTTCTTTCTTCGAACTATGCCTCCATTTTGAGGATTTTCCCTCTGAAGAGGATTTTGTTGTGGCATCCATAGCAGAAGACACAATTAATTTCATCAATTGCATTCAAAAAATGGCATGAGTTCGGTTGATCATTTTCCTGACCATCCAATCATCATATTTTGGCACATTTTTTTCTTTTGACTTCCTTCCATTCTCCTCTTTCCTCAGGAAATTTAGCAGTAACACATGCTAACTGTGTTGAAGATCCTTTTAGTTTGACTTGTCCCGAGTCGACCATCTTTTACAGGAGGTCTTTGAAGACGAAACACTCTTAGATGGGATGCCCCAACATTTGATGAAAGGGGAAATAATTGGGACAGTCATCATCTCCTTCATTGTTTGGCCTTTTGGGCCTTGGTAACTGAACCAAATTATTTTACAGAGCTGAAATAAAGTAGCCAGGAACTTGTTCATTTCGGAAAGAGTAAACTTTTCTCTTTAGATCCTCAAATTGTTTCTGTCTTTGATCTCTTTGATCATCTTGATGAAATGGAATTTTTTGTTGACCCTCAAGAGGTGGATCCCTTTGATAAGATAATGGTTTTGATGAAGAATTAGGTACAATTGCTTCCTTAAGCATAACTATAGTAGTCCCTTCTTTACTCATTCTTCTTCCTAGAACTGATGGAATTACACGAGATTTTGTCTTAGTATGTATAAGGGAATCTTCAATCTGCTGAGTGATTGAAGAATGGTCTCGAAACCCTCCTATGTATTTCATAGGGATCAATGTCGTGCATAATTCGTCACATAGATTTTCCAGACAGATTGGAAACAGTTCTTCCTGAGGGAGTGTTAAGCTTAGGGAATATGTTAATCCCTTTCAGCGTGCAATGAAATCTGAAACCCTTCATTCTCCATTTTCATATAGTTTTTAAGTTCAAAAACTATTGTCTTTGGCAATGTGGAGCTGAACTGAAGATGAATTTTTTGGAGAAGATCCTCCCATTCGGTAATTGACCGATATTGCAAGCTTGTATACTAAACAAAAGCTGGTCCTTGAAAGGATCGCACAAAGCATCTAAGTTTCACTACATCTTTTTGTTCCGGAGTTCCCATAATAGGATCGCAAAAAGACACGTAATGTGTCAAATGCTATTTAGGATCGCCTGATCCATTGAAAATAGGGAATACAGGGTTCCTAAAACTTGATGGGGGAGAGATTGAATCTACCCATTCTGGGTAAGCTCTCTTTACTGGTTTCACCTGCACAAGATTCCCTTCCATAGATTCTAACTGAGATGTTAATGACTCAATAGTAGTTATTAACTACTGAGTATCATCCGGTTGAGCTTAGACCTGAATAGGTGCAATGACTGTAGCTTGGACCGGTATGATATCTGGTACTGCAACTGATGACTGCACTGCCGATTGTTGTTGCATTTGACTCCTAGGATTAGACCTATGAGGGTGTACTGATAAAGGTGGATTTTCTTGATCCATATTAGTAGCCACAACAAATTCCCTTAGCTGACTGGCTCAAGCACCTTTAGGAGGAAGTCTACCCTGATGTAGCTCTACATTCATCCTTCTCAATTCATTCATTTCTTCTTCTTGTTGAGAAATTTTTTTTCTCTAGTGAAAGTGATTGGCCTTCTCCATAGGATGGATATATAACCTGATTCTTTCCTTTCCCCTTGATGGATCCCTGTCAAAGAGGGGGAAGTGGGTTATTTGAAGGATTACCTAGGTTTGGAGTAATCCTTTGATTTCGTGTACACACACCTTCTTCATTTATGTCTATGCGTACAACTTCTTGGGCAGGAACCTCTTCATCTGACCCCTCTGAGTGAACCTCATCTGGTGGATCAACAAAAATGGCATTGATGACATTGATTGATGCATAATTCATTGCATCCCTCTTATCGGCATTTCTGTGATACTGTATTCTTCCAGGTCTTTGATGAGACATTGCCTTTTGTTGATTTTATCCCTCAGGAAATTCTTGATGAACAATAATTTTGATAGAATCTCCTAATAACTTTTCTCTTCGTTCCTCATTGGGATTCTTCCCCAATCGAGAGAAGACTGACATTCTCTGAGGGATGGATTGAGGATTTGAAAAATTCCCTAGTCCGGTGGACTGGGGTTGTTCCTTCTGTGTTTTCCCAACTCCTCGAATCCTATTTGTTGATTTTGAGGGTTTGTTTAAAAGAGTCCCCAGTCTGGCAAGCTAGGGTGGCTCTTGACATGCTATGTCTGAGACTTTATTAAAATCTCTCTTGATCTTGAGGACCATAGTCTGGAAATTGTCAAGATGCATCAATCGACATTCACTTTTATCACCCGGCTCAAAATACCGTTGAATGATTTCTGACACTTCTGTCACTTGATGATGTGCTTTCTCCATATGATATGACTGTTCAATATTCGCGTTTTCTTGATCTAGGAGTAATTCAACAACATTTTCACTGTATTTTTGACGTTGAGAAGAACTACTTGAAGACTGTTCTTGGGAAAGTTTTTTATTTCGCACAAAACCAGCCAAATGTGGCCAATTCTGGGAGATAAAATTTAATGAAAGAACATTTTGTGGGGTTTGGTGATTGGAGAGTACAGTGAAATGTAGTTCTCCATGAACACCCCGTCCTCTAACATGAATACCATATGGGGAATTGAAAATTAACTGGTGCAATCTTCTTTGTGCACCAAGGCGTGAATGTTGAAGGGCTCTCTGCTGCTTTTCAGCCTTCAGATATCGAGAGACTGATAGAGATTCCAAGTCAATTATTCATTGTAACCCTTCTATTATCTTGACATCATTTTCATATTCATCATAAGATAATATTTTCTTTTTCAATTGACAAATAGTTTTCCATATGTTGAGACGAATGTCTTGAATACAATCTTCCATCAACACTTTTGGAATGACATACTGAGAGTCAGCCAAAGGCCAAAACATGACTGACACATCACCTTTCACTAGTTATTTTCTCATGTTCATCATTTACTCTTTATCATTCAATGAAGATTCTTCTACCTGATTTGACCAGAGCTTGTGCTTCCTTGTTGCTTCATCGAATTCAACATGATTGGTAGAGATTTCAATGATCAAACTAGAAGAGGAATGACTCGGGGGTGGTTCTGAGAATGACATACACCTCAGGCTATCTTCTGATTGAGAAAGTATTTCAATTTCTGATGGTAAAGCATCAAACATGACTGGTTTCACATTTGAATGTGCCTCAAGATAAGAGGTCTTTCTCAGCACTACATTTTCCACTAGATTATTTTTCAGGAAATGTGCATCACTTTTGCGGAGTGGACATTCACAGTGAAATTCATCATCATGGGGAGGACCACCATGGTGGGTTACTGCAAAAGATACGATCTCTTTCTCCTTGGCCTTCTGGCCACAAAGAGGGTTATTGTAGCTCTCATATGGAGATGAATCATCAAGATAAACTAAACTATCATTAAGAAAGCCTTCATGAGGATTTGTCTGATGAAAACCTTCAGAATTAATGTTCCCACTATTGGGAACTGAGAAAGTAGAATCCTGAATTACAACAGATAATTGTCAGAGGGCATCAAGAACTCGAGCATCGAGTAAGGTCTTATCACAGATGGGACCTTTATTTCTTGACTATGATGGGCGGGTCTTCTTCTTAGATGCCTTATTACTCAATTTAGTAGGTGTGTGTGCCTACTTAGGAGAAATGATCAGGTCAGGATGATTATCTTCACTCAAACCAGGTGTATGTGCCTGATTTGGTTGTCCGTGTGATATGGGGGAGTATGCCCCACAACCCTCTTGGATAGGAACAAAGGTGTGTATCTACTCCGGAGTGATCTGTTGATGAGTCACTCCATTGGTAGGGATAGATTTTCATTTCCTTCCCTGTGATGCTGATGAAGCTGTTATAATATCTTGGCAGGCATCCAGAATATGAGTAGAGATTTACTTCTGATTTTTCACCACTGACAGAATATGCTTGGTGACATTAGCTGCCGAAATGGGGATATAGGTCCATTAAATTCTTGGAGTAGTTGTGTGTTACTGCTTTTTTTTCTTGTTTTCCTGTCAGTGAATCCTAATCGTACACATGTGTGGGGGCAGAGAGTTGAGTCTGCCACTTTTTTGTTGCTGGAGCTTTCCCACTGACTTCTCTGAGTGATACCATGTGAGACTGTTGGTAGGTTTGATCAATACTAGTAGGTGTATATACCTGCTGATTGCACTCTTTCAAACATGGATGATGATCTTCCTTCAACACTGACAGGCGAGGCTGCTGGCATGAATGATTAGTGTAAACAAGTGTATGTGCCTGTTTACCAGTTGTCAGTATATTGGGTTGGCGGGATCCATCGTATGTAGTCAGACGAGCCTGATGACTAGATGATGATTTATAAACAGGTGTAAGATCATATCTATAATACTCTGCCATAATTTCTTAGCAGGATTGGCGCACTGCTTCCAGACGAGTCTCCTGGATAATAGAATTAAAACAAACGGGTGTATGTTCCCGCTCGTTACATGCCACAAAGTTAGGTTGGTGGACTTCTCCGGAGATGGCAGAGATGAGAACCTACTCACTGTTGACCAGATTTCTCCTCTGGCGATTCTTCATTCCTGCTTGGGTTCGAGAAACCTGAGCCGAAGGCCTGGCGATGATACCCTCATCATGATGAGGGCGGACTGCCACACGAGTCTGGCGGTGAGTGTAGATGGGAGCCCTCGAGAAAGACTCATGTATCCTTGAATTAAGGCCCTACGGGGCATGCTCATTCCCCTCCCTAGAATATGGAAGGGATTGTTGATTGAATTTTATGGATAAAAACCTGAAATGGTTGGAGACGGTGGTTGGTACAACCTACTTCTTAATCACTATTCGTCGTTGTCCGGACAACCGGTGTGAGTTTTTCACTTGGAGGGCTTGTCGGGCAGGCTCTAGAGTTGGAATGGTACCGTGTTGATGGTACTCCATTACCAGTGCATTCGATACCCATCATTGAAGACACTGAGAAGGTGATGTTGTCCTCAGAGCAGATGACAATCCAGCAGGAGTAGCAGCATAGGTCTTCCTAGCATAAGTATTCACAGTATAAGTATTAACAATTGTGAACTTAAGAGAATCCATTGCAGAAGATCTTGGAAAAGAGTTCCAATTTGATATAATAGACGTAATCAAGATGTGTCCTTCTACTACATCTTTTGGATAAGAACATATGTTATTGATTGTTTTGTTGGCCCTCTCATTGAGTTTAAATAGGGACATAACAAATAAGTAAAACATCTTATTAACTTGGATAAGGATTCACATCGGGTTCACCATTTTATTGTTTCATCAGGAATTGGAGATGATCTCATTAATATAAGATCAAATATTCCAATTGGTTTCTAACTGCTTTGTTCATTGAACCAGAATCTTACAATGATTCCATATCCATTTGGACCTACTTTCCAAATATAGGTGCTCATTAGTTGTGGATTGATGAGAATTAGTAATTTGCATTGGTCGAGAGGATGGGAGGTCGGACTCATCACACCTTTTTAGGTTGAATTATTGACTACTCCGGGACTCTCTTTATAGATTTATGTTTATGTTCGTGAATAATTATTAAATTACCATGTGTAAAATGATCTTTCCTTTAGATTTGACAATCAATGATTGATATGTAGGAAATTTTGAGAATCATTTATATGTATTGGAGGTTCTTCATCAATAGAGAATCATCTGTATTTGGTAGTGATTCTTTTTCAATGTTATCCTTTAATTTATAAAAGTATCTGGGTAATTATGATGACCATACTAGTTTTAATGCCACTTAGTGGGGCACATGATGTTTATTGTCATTTATAAGGACATTTATTATTTCAATGTTGGGATCGTACCCGCAGATAGGCTACCTTCATATCCTTTGTTTTGGAAAAGGAATCAGAACCCACGTAGTTTGAGTAAGGGGGTATGATGTTTATTATTGATGGATCAATGAAAAATGTCATAATTAATTTTACACTCTTAGATCACATGAGCCATTCTCGGTGTGAGAAACATGAGGTATTGGAAAAAACCAGAAAATTGTGCCATTAAAGATGTAATCATAAGAAATGATATGGGGATTATGTATGAATGACTGCCCAAATATATTAAGATTAAGATTTACTTCAGGGAAGAAATCCAGGAACATGGTCTGTAAAGGTATTTGTACTTTATGGAGATTTCAATACTCAAATCTTGATGCTTACTTAAAAGGAATATTCCCATGTTAGGAGGGGACTTATGATTGGGTTTTACTCCTGAGAAGGAATCCCAGATCAAAAGTAAATTAAGAATGGTTAAGATAAATTAAGATTGGGGCTTACTCTTGAGAAGGAGGCCCAGGTTAAGGGACATGGAAAATTAAGGGACTTGGGGCTAACTCCTAAAGTGTTTGACTATAATTGAAACTGGGGCTTACTATGGAAATGGAAGACCTGGTTAAGAGAATTATGGTTGGGTCTTGCTCCTGAGGAGGAAGCCCAAATTAGGGGACTTTGGGCATACTCCGGAGGAGGATTCTCATTTAAGAGAGCTTGGACTGGGGAATAATCTTGAAAAGGAGGCCCAAGATAAGGGAAATTATGATTGGGGATTACTCCTGAAAAAGAGGCCCAAATTAATGAGGAATTGGGGCTTACTCCAAAGGAGGATACCCAGATTAAGGAATTACCATTGGGGATTACTCATGAAAAGGAATCCCATAAAGGAAATTATAACCTGGGCTTACTCCTAAGGAGGATGCCCAGGTTAGGGGACTTGGACTGGGGCTTAATCTTGAAAATGAGGCCCATTTATATGGTTCTTTCATCATAAAGAATGAGTTTTAATGAATGAAATATCTAACTTTAGTGACATAAAGATGTGTAAATCACTAGTTTTTGAGTGATGTTCCATGAAATTCCTTTCAGATAAGGAAATAAATCAAGAAAACATGCCATAAATGGCATCGAAGAGTGTCCTGAAGACTGAATCTTGAATACTATAGGTGGAATGGCATAAGAGATTTGAAATGGGAAGGAAAGGAACCCAAAAATAGAAGGGTGCACAAGTCCTGGGAGGATCGCTCATTAACTTCATGGGTGATCAAGTCCAGGATGCGCAGGTATATCTGCGCGGCACATGGGTACTTGCGTGATTGTTAACCAGTAGGTTAATACTTGGGAGATCCTTGATGAAAGCCGTTAGAATTATCCAGAGGTACTTCCAGAAGAGTGGCGTGCAAGTTTCAATGAGTATGTAAGGAGGTACACAAGTGTGTCAATTTCCCTTAAGGGTAAAAACATTGCAATGCAAGTGTTAGTGAATTCTAACACTTAGACCTTATTCCTCTTGTCTAGACCTTCCATTTTAGGTAAATAATTACCTTAGAAGTGTTAAGAAGACTTGAAGAAGACACTTGGGCGTTCATAGATCTGTATATGAATTCTGGAAAAAAATCCTCTTGAAATGGGGGGCCCACCGGGGGTATTTATAGGCTAAAGAAGACCCTGTGCAATTTTCAAAGAGGGCGCACAAGTCACCTATGTGACCACTAGGCGGCGTGCAAGTGTACTTGTGCGACCGTGCTGGAACTTGCACGGCCTATGGGTAATGTTCTCCTTTTCATCCCTTTCTCTTTTTTTGATGTTTATTAAAATGATGAATCTTCTTGGTTTGAGGTATATCCCTTTTCATTTTGTTTAGACTTTGTGACGAAAAAGGAGAGTCAACAGTATCAAGATAAGGATTTATTTCTAGGAATTCCCACATAAACATTTCCTTACAAATACTCTAATATGTAATTCAATACATATACATAATGTTTATAAATGGGTTATGTTACCTAATCTTTATTTTATACATCGTGTTTGAATGAT
Source organism: Viscum album (assembly GCA_963277665.1). Lineage (NCBI taxonomy): Eukaryota > Viridiplantae > Streptophyta > Magnoliopsida > Santalales > Viscaceae > Viscum > Viscum album. Next base: position 16,204,405 of record OY728159.1, on the reverse strand, counting down.
TCTTATAAGTATCCTTTGATTCCAACTATAACACCCCGACACTAGAATCTCTTAGCCGGTGGAATATTTTCATAAATTGTAATGATAAAAATGAATCAAATCTCATTGGACTGACCAATTTAATAGTTTTTGAAAATGATATAACATAAATGATACCCATGTTACATTGGTAAATAGAGGATAAAATATTTTACCTAATAAAAATAAATAATCTACATCGAACAATCTCATTTAAATGATTGATCATCATAACTTTTTATAGGAAAACAAAAAACAAGTGATATCAGATGATTAGTAAGGGTAATTAAAGTTAAAAAAGAAAAATGAATTATTGAGAGTAAATCAGCATGGAGAGGTAAATTACTTATAATAAATTCCATTCAAATAAACTCAAAATGATAAAATCAACATAGTCTAGTGAGAAACTAATACACATTTCATTTAATCATTAAAACAATATTTAAATACATTTAACGATACACTTACACAAAATGTCATGGATAAATAGCAACTGGGTCTGAATGAGGGAAATTTTCATTTATTAGATTCCATGTTTCCTAGTTACATCATTACTTTACCGTCAAGACCTTTCATAAGATAAATTAGAATATCGGGTGAAAAGGAATCTTATTTGGCCTAATAATTTGTTCCATGAGACTACCAATGCATCGATGGGATTTATATAATCATGCCCACCATTCTTATTACAATAAAAATAATTCCACATATATCTAGTAATAGATAAAAAAACATAATGATAATTATTAAAAAAATTATTGAATATAAAATACCGATTTATCAATAATTTACTAGTTAATCAAATAAAAGTCAAACAGAACACCATATGTAAAATTGGTATGTGGTTTGAGAAGTAATAATATCCACTACATGATAATTTTGATATTTAAGATATTATATTATAACATAAAATGAAAAAATTTATGTTATTAGTTCACCTTAATGCTAATAATCAAAAAATAAATTGATAGTGAAAATTTAATAATTAAATTCATTTTTGAAGAAAATAATCTTTAAACATTCCAATAAATATCATGGGATATTGAAAAATTAGAATCATAGTCCCCATTATGTAATTAGCGTAAAAAAACGTTTTAAATACCATGAAGATAAAATTATACATGTTATAATATACAAAAAATGTTATTAGATAACCCACAAAAAAATTATGTATTGAATGTGACCTTTATCTCAGTGATGTAAAAAATGAGATGAAATTCCCTTACCATATCCTTCTTCTTTATTATGTGTTATTTAATATCATATATAGTGGTTTAAAATATAATAATAAATTACACCATATAAATACTAAAATTAATTACATCATATATTAACTTCTTATAATATCTAATTACATGTTAAGATTATTTCTTTATTTTCATTATTTCCAGTTTTTATTGACTAGTTTTTCATGTTTGTTTGGAATTGTTACATGTTGTTCTTCATACATAGATTATGATTTAAAAATCTAAATAATTAATCCATGATATAATTTACAAATATATCTAGTATATATTTATTTATAATAATCCTTAACATTTGTATTTTATAAATTAAATGCAGTATTAATGGAGAGAGTAGGTTGTACGTAATCATGAATGCTACATCAGTTTTACGTGTCATATTTAAAACAGTGTTATGTAAATTATATATATTTATATTATTATTATATAATCATATATAAGTCATATAAGTCTTATATTTTTATTAAAACCATCCTTTATGCATTCCATGTATTGTGTGAATGAATCACATTCCTTTGGAGAGGCGATAGTCCACACATCCACAAATGATGTTATCATATTTATACAAGATGGAAAGTATAAAGGTATGTGATATAAAATATTTAATAAGAATAATGAAATAAAAAATATCATATATTTCATATATAAATAGCTTATCCATAACAATATCTACTATTATAGGTGGTAATTGAAAATCAAATAATCAATATTTTTTGAGGCAATAGTTCGACGTACACATAAGCGGTAGGTTTGTTACCCATTGGATGGATTTTTTGTATGTGAAATTTGAATAGTTTGAATAAAAAATCGAAGTATATTTAGTATATTATTATTTTTATATAATCATGGAATAAAAAAATATGAGGTGTGGAGAATTCAAAAAATCATAAAAGAGGATGACGAAGGATGTTACCACTTCCTTGGGTAAGCCATTTTGGTTTGAACTAAAGGCTTCATTGAATGGTTTTATACACAAAATAAATGAATCTATGATGATAGGAGAAATGTTAATAATATAGTTGGATATATATATTATAAGACAATGTGTCTTGAGAGGTGTGATCAAGAAGGAGGATTGAGTTCTGTTTTATTTTGAAAAAAGAGTAGAGTCCTTTTAAATTTTTGAAAATTGAATCCCACCCACGTTTTTACATTGAAAAGTGGATCCAATAATGAAACAAATTATACAAATTGGAGGATATTGTGTATATAATTTCATCCAATTTATTTTTTATAATATTACATTTCAATTTTACCTTGGAGTTTAGGTTTTAGTCCATTGATAAGATGATTTTCCTGTAAATCTTTCTAAATAATTTTAGTCACATTTCATAATCATTTGTGTAAATAAATAAGTTCAACTTGTTATAAAATATAGAAATGTTAGTTATAAATATGAAATAAAGTTTCCCAAATAAAAATCGCATTATTTTTTGAAATTAATATAAATTTAATATTGCATATAGGCCGACAATGCTGAGGATTAAAGTAAAAAAGGTTTACCAGATTGCTATGTTTTTTAATCCAATTGCATTGTGTAATTTATTTAAATGACTAAAGTATGTTTAATAAATAAATAATTTATATAATTTGACATTAAAAACCATTTATAATATAATTTAACCAATAAAATAAATTATATAAAATAGAAGGTTTGAATTTAAATTCAATATTTTCACTATACATAAAAAATGAAATAATTTTATAAAATATAAAAAATAAACATAATATAATTTTGATTTTTCTAATTCTAATTTGAAGTTTATTTTTTCAAGTTAAATTTATAAATGTTTCAATTTTCTTATTTAATGTTCGTACTCCACTAAAATGATGTATAAATGCCGTTATAAAAATATAGTGTTTCTATATAAATTCATGTGTATGATTATCCTAAGCATAAATTTTTTTTAATGTTTGTAATAATATTTGACTATATACGTAAAAAATAAAATTACTATATAAATTCTCGAAAAGTGATAGAATTTAATTTACACAGGAAAATAAGACTAAATAGTTTTTTGTTTAAAACTAATGTTTAGTGTATATCGAGCTATCAATAAAATTATATTTATTATATAATAAAATATTGGGGTGTTATATAAAAATATTTGTTATATTAATAATAGTAATTTATTTCTGGGGCCATACATTATATCCAAAAAAACCATTTCCTTACATTTTTTTCTAATTTGTTTATATATTTTAATTCATACATTTTATTAAACTAATCAGGTTGTTTCTTATAATTATATATCTATGTTTCAGAATTTTTTATGATGCATACAATTAATATATATATAAATGGTAATGCCTATAATGGTGGTTCCCTTGTTGATATTGATGCTAGAATTGTGATTTTGAAATCAAATAAAAAAACATGATTCGTATAAACTATTGAGTTTTTAAAAGGTGTTGGTTAGATCCCATAATTTCATACTGGAAATGTGGATTTTTGGAAAAAAATAAAATTAAACAATATTTATAATGAAATAATTATTACAATTAAGACATGTGGAAGGGATAAGAATGTTTTATAAGTTTTATTCCTTCTATGTGATAAGTAATCTTTTATCTTCTATAATGATTAAGCTAAAAAATTAGAATTAATAATTTAGAACTAAATTATAACATATTTTAAAACATCCAATTTACATCCATTGAATAGAATAAATAAAACAAGAATAATAAAGAAAATATTAAGAATCACTAAGATATCTATTTAAAAGGGAGTGTTTAATCATAATAATTTTTTCTAACATTAGCAATTTTGGATCACATATATTAATCATCTAATTATTTTTTAAAGGAAAAGGTACACATAATATATATCCATTCATGATGGTTCGTCGAACTAATATGATAACCAAATAAAAAATCCATTAAAAAAATTGGTTCTTTATGATTTCACATATTTATTAACACATAATAAACCAAAATGTTTTCATAACTATTAAATATCGAATAGAAATATTATAAAAACTACGTAAATATTAATCTTATATATTAAAAATAGTTATAGGTAAACTAGATGTCTAATGAAATAGGATATGAACATATTCCTCTAAAACCTAATTTTCAAAATCATAAGTCCCAAAAATAACCAAACTCTTCATTGATACTGACACAAGTCTCATCTTCATTCTCATGAGGGAAATCGATATACTGATATTGGGTGTTGAGAAAATTTTTCATTCCATTAGGTTTTATTTCTAGATAATGGTATATCCTAAATTAGTTCATAAAAAATAGGTTGATTTTCATTTATTGTAATCTAGAAATATATCAAGAATATACTAATGATTTAATCTATGTTTTATATTTTATTTAATTCTATTATAAATTAGTTTAGAAGTATTCTACTAAAATATTCATTATTACCAACTATATAAACCCCATATCCAATCTCCTAGAGCATGAGGTTATTACATTATATTGTTATAGAGATCACAACATAGATTATCCAACAATTTTTTAGCATTATTACACAAAATACATAATTTAGTTTTACAATAAATTTATAATAATAATACAACATCATAATGGATGAAAAAATTTATTATTTTCCATGTGGTCATTTATCATATGCAGATCTCTTATTTGTTACCCAAGGAGATGGTCAACAATATAAAATGATATCAATAATATATCATGTAGTCATAGTGGAATAGTTATGTAGAATGATTAATTCTATGTCAATGAGAACTAAATTAATAATTCAATCCACGGACAGGAAAACAATTTACCTATTTTAGTGTATTAAAAACTGATCATATAGTGATAAGATTGTATATTTTAGAACACCTTCAAATTACCATCAGGGGAATGTTCCAATAAATCATAGTCATATTGTTGTGGAATTTTACTAAGAAACCTTATATAAATGATACAGTTTATACCACTACCCTTCATAGATTTATCATGATACATATATGTGGAGTGAGAAACTATGTAATTATATGCCCCACTAATCACATGAAAATACATTAGAGCTTATTTTAAAATTAATAATATCATGGAAAAATGATTACGGAATAAAAAAATAAATTTTTAAGGAAATATCCTAGTGAATGATATCTTATGAAATATTACCATATAAAATAATGAAATATTTATTTTGAATATATTTTCTAAAATAAAATAAATAATGATTGTTTTTAGTTAAAATACCTTAAGTTATTGCTTTAGATTTCATATGGTATAAATTTACATCCATAACATGTGAAGGATATGCGATTGTACTCACTGGGTGTTCATAAGGAAAAAGGTTTCAAAGGGTTTAGATAACATGATACATAAAATATAAATAGTAGGCTTCCAATGAAAAAATTAATAAATCGTTCATAGTTGTTTTCAAATAGCATGTATATTATCTAAGAATATTTAGCATGAGTGTCAGACCAGATGGGTTTTACGAACCCATTCGCTATGCACTGGAATGATGGATTAGATACGTCAAAACAACTACATTTTGGGTTTTAATAGATAAGTGGATCTAAGACAAACCCATATCCCCATACTATCGAGACATATTTTTCATTTTATATAAGACTACACACATTTGAAATTAACAAAATTTATGTTGGTTTTCTGGAGATGAGATATTTCAAGAATTAGATATTCTTTACAAAGGATATAATGAGGGGAAATAAAGAAACTGTAATTTTCAAAATATATAACGTAATATAATTCAATGAAATTATAATTATTTCTATTTATAAAGAAGAAACTTAGATGGACTATATAAAAAAGAATTGACCTTGAAAATTAAATAGGAGGATTATGGATTCGTAAATTGGCATAGTAACAACTTACGAAAAGGCTATAATGAGATGTAATAAATATGATATCATATGAAAATAAAAAAAATATATAACACAGTTTAATAAAAAATAAATCATAATAAGTATTAATTTATGAAGAAAATATAACAATTTAATGATGCTGAGAATGAATGAGGGGGATTAAGGACCCCTAGTCATGTATTTTGATGGATTAGTAATAGGATATAATAAGGGTGGGTAAATAGGACATCATTTACAAAATATAAAATGAAAGATAATTACACGGAACAAAAATTGTGATCCTATATGTAAAATTAATTTGTAAAGAAAATATTATAAATGTAATGAACCGAAAAATGAAAAGTAGTGTATTGATGACCGTTACATCGGCGTAGTAATGACTTCAAAAAACAATAAAATGTAAGGGAAAACAAAGGCATTGTTTAAGATATATAAAATAATAGAAAATAATATGGAAAAAAAGATTTTAGTATAAAAAATTAAATTTAAGAATAAATATAACAGTTTTAATTGACATTAACAAAAAATTAGAAGATTGGCGACCCTTACTACTATATTTTAACTTCTTAGAAAAAAGGATATAATGAGAGGGAATACATTTGATTTAATTTAAAATATATCATTTTAATATAATACTATGGAATATAAATCCTGGATGTATAATTCAAAAAAATTTATATAGAAAATATCATTAAGGTTATGGTTTTGAAATAAAAGGATGAGGGTTGATAGCCCTTACTTTATAATAGTCCTAAATAATGAAAAGGATATAATGAAAGTGAATAAATAGGCTCGCATTAATGAAAATAATAATAGAATATAACATCATGGAAATAAATTGTATTATAAGAATAATTAATTTTTGAATAAAATATAAAACATTTAATGAATATGAATTGTAAATAGGAGGATAAATGGCTTTTCTGTCTCTTGAGCATTATATCAAAGATATGAAATATTAAAATAAAGAATCTCTTTATTATTTAAGATATTCTAATAGAAGTACTCCTTTTGAGGTATTTTAGGAGGTAAAAATATATATTTTTTGTGTTATAATCAGAATAGGGGATATTTAATAGATGAGGAGGCATTGTTTTATGAAATTAAATATTGTTTATTTTATTATATAATCCAACCCCTTTTGGGTGCAATGACTTACAACCAATTTTATGGATTATAAATTTTTTAATTATTTTGGGTGCATCATCGATGAATAACCAATTTTAATCTATCCTTCCATACTAGATAGTTACTAAGAAGTATCCAAAGAAATCTCAAAAAATGTAATTTTTGGTTAAAAATGGGAAATTATAAATTTATTAAATAGTAAATATATTTTAAAAAAAAATTGAACCTATTAAATAAAATTATTATTTAATAAATTTTTAATTAAACATTATAATCATGATCAAAATATAAAAATTTTCTAAAATAATAATTCCAGTGAAATTATAATTTTCAATATATAACAAAACATAATATTTTTTTCATAAAATTATTAAAAACATTCATCTAGTTTTATTATATATTTTATAAGTCTAAAGATGAAATTTAAAATTTTTTCGAAATATTTTTCTTAGTATGATACTTTTATATTTTAAATAAAAATACATAATATTATATAATTGATAAATTTTATAACACAATCAAAATTCTCTCCATTACTAAAATCGTGAAGGACTTTGTTAAAATTATCATCATTTAAAAATTATTTCATATGGTAATTTTATAAAAAAAAGTTCAATTTTAAATAATTATACTTATCAAAAAAAATTCCTAACTAATTAAATATTTGTTATATCATGAAATAATCTATAGAGTCACTTAATTTAATATTTCTATGAAGGTTTATTCATGATAGATTGTGGTATGATATTTATTTATTGATGATAAGATTTAGTTTATATTACTCTCAATAATTAAGGGAATCTCATTGCTAATCTCTTCCAAAATTAGTAATTGATTTCAAAATGTGGCTTGATACTTGTTAAAACAACAAGTGAAGTATATTATTATTATTATTTTAATAGAAAAATTGAACGTACATTGATTGATACCGCTAATATGATGGAAAATGTGTTTTCTGTCATTCCCCTTCATGAAATCAATATGAATCAATTGTAATAATTTAACTGAAATATGGAATATGTTCGATTTAGTATAATTTAATTAATCAATTTCATCAATTTACAGATCCTACATAATCATGTAGTGGGATATTCACTAATAATCATTTTAAATATAATGGTAATATTAAATTTCCCAATAGAAACATCAATTTTATTATCTTTCAACCGATAAATAATTTAATCCAAATCTATAATTATAAATCAAAAAATATTCTTAAGAAACCTGATTAAGTAATTTTTTTCTAGTAACCCCAAAAATACTCCACATCCATTATATAATCTAGATCATTTTGATAATAAACTAAGATGAATTATTAGTTATTTTTGAAATCAATATAATTAAAAATAATAATAAAAATAATGATTCACATGTTGAGGAGAATATTATAAAACAATAATATATTTCCCAGAAAATAACAGATTTGATTGATATATGATCACACCCCAAACTCCGTTTTTATTATTATTTAAATTTTTTCATGAAATGGTATCTTTTGGTAGAGGGTTGTGTCATGTTAAAAGTGAAATTTTTTCAGTTATGGAGTTTTTAAGTTGCTTTTGTACATGTCAAGAATTTTTTGGAAATGATTCCATGATAAACTATATGTCCTTTGATGTGTGAAGGATTTCTCTGATGTTTTTCTTCTTTCATGGTTAGCCTTGAAAAAATTGCACATGGATTGTGACAAACTATGTGAGGACAAGGAGTGATTTTGTGGCATTTTTTTCATGTCAATGGGATGGAGCACATCATGTGTCGAATTACCAAAAACTATATAGTAAGCATGTGAGGGGTTCTAAAACTTTTGAAAAATCCATTTATCACAATTAAGATATAGTTTTCCAAACTCTGTGGCAAAACCATTAACATGTTCTCTTAATATAGTAGGGTGTGCATGGTCAGTGCACCATTTGGAAAACTATTTGGACAAACTGTGTGACCTATCCAGTTTCATTAAAACATGTGATTCTTATTTAAACCCTCTTATTTTTTCCACCAAATTTGAATTTTTATCTTCTAGTAGACCATAAAAAAACATTGGGACTTCCATGATCTTACACATATCCTATCCTATAATTTATAAGCGTCTAGAAGATTTAGAAGTTAATTTACTTTTTATTTCATATTATTTTTGTATTCCACTCTTCTCATTCTCTAGGATTCTTGGTTCCTTATTCGGTGGTACTCTCCTAGATGAACCCTAGTATTTAGTGTGGATGTGTGGCATGTTATCCTTTAATTACAGGGTGATAATTTGTCTATTAGAGTATTTTCATCATTTCTCAGTAGTTTCTCTTCCTGAAAATTTCATTGAGTTAGGTGTTTCATTCCATTTCCAATAATGGAAACTACATTTGATGCCTATGTTTCAGAAATGATTTAAAAATTTGATTCCATTTATTTTGATGTGTTACTAAAATTTGATTTGAAATTTTATTGGTTTAAATTTTGTGTTAATGTTTTCTAACAGGATTTCAATAATTTTGTTTAATATATATATAAGTTAATTGTTTTATAATGTGAAAATTGTCCATTGTAATCAGGATTCGATGCTTGGGTGGTGTATAAACTGTTTAATCATCGGTAACATGTGTTTTGTTATAAATTGGGAGTTCGGTGTGGATATTTGGTTCTATTATGGATTAATGATTATGTTTGGATTGTTGATATTGGTGGCACTTGATGTGGTGATCCTTTTAATTAATTTTTAGAAACTTCTATGATTTTCTATGGATATTGTTTTAGATGTGGGCATATACATAAGTTCACAAGGAGGACCTATTGAAGGGAAAAAATAATATTACCATTTATAATAAAATTTAGGAATCCAAAATACATTCATTATCCCTGTGTTTCTCTTATATACTTCCACCCTCTATTTCATTCTCCATAACATCAATATTTGTTTCTAAATGGTTATTTTTTATATTATTATGAATGGTGTTTTTCACATTTTTTTGATAATATTTTCCCCATTTTGAGTTTCATAATTTATGTTGATAACAAAATGATACAGAGAAATGATTAAAACATTATAGCATATTGTGTGTTTTAACTCAGTTTTGGATGTGGGTTAATAATGGAAATTGTAGTTTTACATATCATGGCCCGGTTTGTACATTGTGGTGATTTGGAATATTATTCTCAATGAGATATGATATATCTTCATGGTTGGAACCTGTGAATGACGTTATGTGAGATGAGAACCTCTATATTGGAGAATCAAAGGATTATGTCATCACATAGGTTGTTTTAGTCACTGTGTAGGAAATCATGGGGATATGTGGTTTATTGGTTTCATCCACCCATTCGAGACATCTTATTTAATCATGAACCATTATCATGAAAGTATTGGGAATAATCTAGAGGGTCGAGTTGTGGTTTCTTATTAAAAATGATTAGATGGGTTGGTACCCCAAGAGTCGATGTGAGGATATGTTGGATGTTCTATTGGGGTGTCTTGAATAATGTAGCCAGTTGGCTATTGACGTTGTAGTAGGACCATATTTCGATCTATGAGTGAAAAATGATTATATCCAAGGATTGATATTAGATATGTTTATGAAATACTAATGATTATATTAATATGTTACTTTTTGACATCTAAATCATTTTTTATTGGAAATTCTAGTTTATAATCCCAATGTATTTTAATTTCTAATTTTGTATTCATTTTTATTACTTGGTTGTACCAGTATCCTTTTGTCGGTTTTGGGAAAAAATTCCCAATAAAGGTAGAGCTATGTATTTTTTCCAAAAGTACACATCTCATGGAAGTTCTGATTAGAATTTTAAATTTTCAAAATCATATTTTATAAATGTGTTTCAAACTAGTGTTTGTGAATTTTATTAAAAAGTAAATGAATAGATTCAATGATGTGTATCTACTTAGTTGTTTATAATCACACCCCAATCCGGCCACTCGGTGTTGGAAGGTGAATTTTTTTATGATTCATTTTTTTTTGGTTTAGGTTTCTTAAGGAGATGGTAGGTATGAAGATGGTGGTGACCATGAGGTCATGTAGAAATCTTATCAGTTTCTATTTGGATTAGTTTTATTTAGTATTTATTGGTTTTGTCAGTTGTAGTTATATCAGATTATGTGTATGATATAATCTGAGGATTAGTTATTACTTGGTTGTGTATCATTCTATATTTTGGTTCTATGATCTAGGTTTTTATAAGTATAACTAATTCTTAATATGAAATATTTGATTCCCAACACTAGTCTCCAAACCGAGAGGATTGAGAATGATTATCCGTCCTTGTTAGAGACCATGTTCAGTGTTGGGTCAGATGGCAGAGTGATCGGTTTGGTGACAAAACAATATTTGAGAATTTTTATGTTGTTTGGTGGATTAGGTAGACAAGAAATAAGGGATTAAATGACATGATAGTTAGGTATGTGAAGGAATTAATGATCCATTTTTTGTCTCAATCATCTAGTTAGAATGGGTAGTATGATATTTTAGAGTTGTTTATGTTTTGGATTTTGTTTGATTGGGATGATAATAGAAGGGTTCCACTATGGTGTGGTGGTCAGACATGGTGTAGTGTCCCATCTAGAGCTTGATTCCATTGATCAAGACATTCAAAATAGTTTGTTCTATCCTAGGTAATTGTCTACAAACCGTATCCTAAGATATTTCATGGATACTTGTTCCCTATCCGAGGATTTTAGTTTGAGATCCATTTTAGTTTTTTTTTCATTTATTGAGTGGATTTCCAAAAGGAAAGTTGTTTTCCAGAATTGTTTTTTAAAAATTAAAACTACATAACGGTGTTATTTTAATTTAATTTTCGGTTTAGTGATTTAATTGTATTTTGAATGGAGTTTATCATTGTAAAAATTGTCTTTACAGTGAAATATGTTTCTGAAGACTAGGAAGGAAATGTTGGTTTTGAATAATGATTTTGTTGGGGTTTCTTGATTTTTGGCATCTAAGATCAGTTTTCTATCTTTATAAGTTCATTTGGTCAAGTATTTATTAGTATTTGGTGGATTTGTTTTATATTTATTTAGAGGTTTTTTTACTTTTGGTGTATAATGTAGGGTTCCCAGAATAGACCAAAAGGATTCAAATGAGTCTTATATTATTGTCATATCCACCCAAACTATTAGTTGATTGGTGGGATAATTTTATTCTCAATTTACTACTTTTTTTGATGTGATCAATTTACATTATGGTGTTCATAGTGGCTTCGGGATGTTGAAGGTGATTTCATGTAATTGGGAACACCCGATTTTGTGCCGGTTTGTTCTCTTTTTAGATTGATAGGAGGTCTTAGTTTGGAGTGGTGGAATGTGATTGTCTCAACAAAATTATAATTTAGGATGTATTTGGAATTGTTTTAGACCATTTTAGTGTAATGGTTCATACTTGAGGAGGTGATTCTGAGGACCATTGTAATGAATTTGGTTTCATAGAAAGGTCAATAGAGATTGATGGCCTATGTTGATCATTTCAATGAGATGGTTCTATTCTCAATTAAAGTAGCTTTATAAAACCAGATGAAATATTATATCATTATATGGGGTATTCATATAGAGATCATAGTTTGATTCCTCTCATCGGGTGAAGTTCTATTCGTGAGTATGGAAGTTAAGGAATTATTTCCTTAGTTTATCCCAACTACATGGGTAGTTAGAAATGTAGTGTAAATTGTAGAACATGAATGTTACCCATCATGAAAGAGAAGTATAAAAAATTATTCTAATCTTAGGGAGTATCATTCATTGGTTCTAGCTTCAAGATCATAATACAATTCGTTCATGTACTTCTAGTGACATCATTTCGGGCATTCAATGTCATCATGTCATAATCTTATGAATTCCTATTAAATATGTGGCCATTTGGATGACCTGAATAAGTTCTATATGAATTATTTGTAGAATAATTACTCTATATCTAATTACGTTAGATCTTGAATTTAGGTTATAACATTATTCAAAACATTGAGGATCAAAAAATAGGCCCCAGAGTAATTATTCCACTCAATCATGGATCATCATAGATGTGGGGATCATTGGAATAACAATAGTTGGTGTTCATATATTTTTATTCTCACAGTTCCTGTATTTTCCTCATGGAATTAAAATTATTCGTTTCTTTATTATATTATATGTATTTTAGTTATTCTTATTTTAGTGAAAACATTTTGGTAATCATTGTGGAACAATTCTGGTTTTCATTTGTGTATTATATTGTTGAATTTGTAAATGGTATTCCTTCTTATGGATCCACTCATTTTAATGTGTGGTAATTCTTGAGGGTATTATTGTGAAATAAAAAAACCAATTAATTATTGTATTTTTCATTGTTTTGATCTGGTTCCTTTTGTATTTCATGGGTTTCTGTTTTTATGGGGTGTATGTGGTCCCAATGATCGCCATTTTTAGTTGGTTTCTTGAGGTGGGGATAACCGTATTATTTTTTCCAAGGTTCTTTTCAAGGATTTTTCCACTAGATCTATTTGGTTGTGAAATTTTTAATTAAATTGATCACACTGAAGTTATGGATTATTTCCTCTTTTTTTCCCTGATATTGAGTTTTGGTTCTTATTAGGAAGGGTGATTTTCATAGGGAGTAAATTTTTTATCATGGGGAGAATTATAACACCCCGAACATGTTATTTATATTATTTAATTAAATTCCATAAATGCGTTCATTATATTTATTTTTGTGTAAAATTATCAATGAGGGTTGTTTGTGCTTTGGAGTCTACATGGGTCTTTTAATCAAAATAATTGTTTGTGTGTAGAGTTTTAAGGTAAACCTAGTGTCCTATTGTGGATGAAGGATTTCACATAATATTTCTTACATGGTTATCCTGGTAGATATTGTGCACAGGTTGGGAAAAAATGTACGAAGAAAAAGTGGTAATATAGAATCTTATTTTTGGTTTCAGGTTAATGTAGAAGAGCCTGTACATAGTTATTGGAAACCATATAGAAAGAGTGAGGGGCTCATACATATTTTTATAGAGACATTTTTTAATGGTGGGTGTATAGTTTCTAAAACAATGTAGTCAAACTAGGTGGGTTCCCACCTTCTACAATAGGGTTCAAAATGTCAGCCAATAGTTTTTAAATACTGTGCTACCAAAGCATGATGCCTTTATAATTTTTTAAAACATGTGTTTTTAATTTTAACCCACTTACTTTTTATCCAAAAAATTTTATTTTTAACCCCCATGTGACTTAAGTGCAACATGGGGGCTTCTGAGATCTTCTTCCTTGGATCTTGTTCAATTTTATGCTTCTACATGGTTCCTATGTGAGTTTCATTTGTATATATCAGTTTTTTCTATATTTCTCTCATCTCATTTTCTTGGATTCCAGATTCGTTCTTTGTGGGTCATATTTTATAAAAACCCTAGAAGTTTGTGTTGATGTTTGGATTGTTTTCCAATGATTATAGGGTCTTGATATTGTCTCTTAGAGCATGTTCTTCAATTACACGATGTTTCATAAAATGAGCACAATATTGGGGTACGTATTTCTATCCATTTCCTTCTCCAACATATTTTATTTATTAGTTGGGCTTTCAAAAATGATTTATAAATTTGATTCCCTTTCTTTTGATGTGTTGAATTAATTTTATTTGGTATTTCCTTGGTTTAAATTTATTGATTTTTTTTCAAGGGGAACCAGATAGTTTTATCATATATATATATATACATATGTAAAGTGAATGATAAAATTTAAATAGGCCTTTGAATGCAGAAATTGGTTCTTGGGGTTGTTTTTCCATGTTTGTACCTGGTAAATTGATTTTTTTTTAAAATTTGGTGTTGTGTGTAGATTTTGTTGAATTTTATAGATGGGTGAATATTTGAGGTTTATTCAGATTTGTGCTGATTCATGGGGTGATCCTTTTAATTTTTGTATACACATTATTGGTTTTATTATGATATTACATTGGATGTCAGCATATCCATAGGTAAAAAAGGATCACCTATAGGTAGAAACACAAATGAAGAATGTCTTTGTAACAGGACAATGTTTTATTAATGTAATCATATTCTTATAATGTCACATTTGGAAATACAATGCCACAACATTATTAAATAATTTACTAAATTCTGGGTGACCATTAATCATTAATTTTCCACTTCTATGATTTGAATTTTGAAAATTGGACATACACAGTTGCGAGTAGTAAGATGTTTGGAGTCCGATAAGACAAACATAATTTTTAGTGAATAGTAATATGACCCATATCAGTTTTAAATTATCCATGTTTATAGAAACCATAACAATTATAGTATAAATAAAATATATACATCTTATAAGTGACAATATGATATAATTATTCTATAGTGGTGGTAATTTTGTATATCATGAATATTTTATTATTAAATTAATAAGTTAAATAAAAATTTATTCTCATAAAATGTATTCATAAACTAGTATTTATATTCCTTATGATTTTATGAAAATTTTATGAGACCTTAATTAATTTATCAATGTGCTAGAAATGTAGTTTTAAATTTAAAATTTGTATTCTTCTAGAAAAATATGATTTAAATAAAAATTAAATTCCTCATATTTAAGAACAATATATTCAGAAAATGTTTTATATTTTTGTATTATATATTTATAAAAAAAAATTGTAATTTTTTTTTATTTTTCTGAAATACTAGAATTTTTTTGAATATTAAAATATAATAATTTATTCTAAATGATAAATACATGAATTATTGATTAAAGGATGATGTTTTGCTTTTATAGGCACCATTTTTTCGAAATCACATTCTCATGATAGTTTATTTAGTCATGGAATCATCAATATTTATTCTGTTGTTGAGAAATAATAAATTAATGAATATAATATGAAGAAAACCCCTCTCCCCTCCAAAATAAATACCACCCCACAGAACCTAACTTCCTTACACCTCTAATGAATTGTGCCTACTCCAAATAATATTGAGATATCTTCTTAAGGTCCTTCCCAAGGCCCATCATTCCTTGTGCTAAAAAATTCCAAAAATCTCCCCAAAAGTGGCTCTCAAGGTAGATATAATGAAGATGGAATTTCTCTCACTCTTTTCTTGCTACATATTTTAAAATTTCATTTCTCTTCTTCTATTATAAAAAATTTATCTTATCTAAATTTCAGGATAAATGTAGTATTATTTATATACTGGTATGATATAATGTCAATGAAATATTATTCAATAAACTTCACTCTCTCTCTTTTTGTATATACAAATAAAATTGTCACCTGTGATTGTTAATTTACCTATATCGTTGGTCATGCACTTAAATTTTCCTTCAACACCTTCAATTAAGTCAATAAAACCATTAAATTATATAAGATATTAAGTAATATTTATTTTTTATCCCCTTTTATGTTCTGGAAACAAATATTATACATAATACTAAATGATAAAACGAAACGTGTTTGTTGTGATCCAAAAACCACTAAATTTAACATAAAATGATCATCATTAAATTTTATCTAATGATTCATCCACATGGTATATAAATAAATTTATTACAATATCATTTAATATACTATAAGATCATTAATTACATTTAATACAAATTATTGATGTTTACCCATGTTCTTCTTGAACTTTCATTCATGTGTACAAGTGAACCGTTCATGAAAACCAAGAAAAAGAACACTCCTAAACAATGAATTTAAACAATACAACTCATCATAATGACCATTTAAGAACTTAATGAAACTATAATGAACTATATTATTATATAAAATTTTATTTAATGGTTAATTTCTGAATCTAATTTTATTATCCAAGTTGTTAATGTGAAGAAAGCATTTCGATACAAGGTAAGGTGAATTCTGGAACTCCGCCTACATTCTTTGGGATTCCCTATTTCTACCAATTTTTGGTATATTATTTCCTTAAAAATTATTTATTCATGATTATCTTTTCTTTTGTAGTGTATAAATATTTTTCCACTGGATTTTATGTCATACATAATGTTTTCCAAGTGAACACTTCTTTTAATAACACAACTTTTACATCTCACTCAAGTTTGATGGTTCTTGTATCAAGTATGTTACTCCTCTGATTTTGGAACCCAAATTTTATGAATATATGATTCATTAAATGAAACTAGTTTATTTCAAAGGGTTATTTACAAATAATATTGAAATATTATCTTTGTGGAATGCATGATAATGTTGACTTTATGATGTGACTGGTGAACCCAGAATTATACAATGCTCTAATGCATTGGGTAATATGATGAATATTGCGATTTAAAGTGAAATATACATTAGAATGATGATATATTTGTTCACAATTGTGACTGTTAGTTATTTTATGAGACAAAAGGTTGTCATTTTTATGCATTTCAAAATTCCATGCTATTATCTAATGCTTCCTCTCAGGATTATTATAATGATATCACTACTATACTCATCCAATGTTATATTGTTTCGTATTATTATCTAGCCTCTTAATTGGATTTTAGATCACCACTTTTTTATTAATATACTAGGTGAATATAGGTACCAAGGAGTACACAAGGGTCAATTAGAAGAGATAATGCATAATTAAAAAAAATTATGAATTCTATTGTAAATATAATATATTGTCCATGTTTTCCAAAGACACAAATCCTTTTGATCATTGTTGTGTAATGTTTTTCTGTTTTTATCATTTAAATTATATAAATTTAATGTAATGCAATTTGGGTCTCTATAGGATTTCATAAAGTTAACCTGTAATACCAAAATACTTTACTTATTCCCTTATTTCTCATTTGGGGTTCCACCCTCAATGTGATTCTTCAAAAAATACCAATTTGCTTCTAAATGTTATTTTTTTGCTTTGAAAACTCTTTTTAATGTGGTTTTGTTAAGAGTTTCACCATTTAGAAATTAAAATCCTTATTTGATAAAACATTATATGGAGTCACCTTTGAAACCATTGAGCACGTTTTGTGATTTTACCTTAGATTTGGGTATATATTAAAAATGTAAATTGGATTTGAAAATATCATGGATAATTTGGTAGTGTGTGGTATTTTGGACAATAGTTTATAATATGACATAAATTTATGGCTTGGTTTCATCATGTGAATGATGTGACATATGATGAGATCCTCTATGGAGGACCTTCTGAGGAAAGGGTCATCTCATCGGTTGTGTTGTTTTTTGGTCTATACATGAATATTGTTATGTGGGTTATTGGTTTATTCAATGTGTGTGACGACCACCACATTTACCATGAACTATTATCATGGGATTTTGTTAGAGTCATCTAGGGGGTCTAGTGAAATTTTCTTATTGACCCTGAATAGATTGGTTGGTACACATCCAATTTGTTAAGAGTCTAGGTGAGATATATCACTAGATTATATAATTTAGTTTGTAATGTAGGTTATTCATTATAGAGTTCCACCATAAGACAACATGTGATTCCTAAGAAACTACATCAACATATTCCTTCAAGAGATGTTTTAATGTTCCAATGATTATATATATGGTCATGTTTGTGGCATCTATTTCATATTGGTTACTCTCTACTATATGTTTTTTCTAGCCTATTTTATTTATAATACTCTAAATGTTGTACCTTTTATTACCTAATTGGATAGGTAATTTGGTGTGGTTATTGGGAAAACTACTTTATAGAAAGGATGAGTTGTTTTATTATATTCTTAATTTTATTTTTCTTGGATGTCTCCTTTTTTTATTTAATATGGTAAATTGGTATTTTCTTAATGTATATAATACTAGTGTTTATAGAATTCTTCAGGAATAGAAATTAATAGATTCTATTGTTCTTACCAACTGATCTACATCTGACGAAACCTTACATTTTTCACAATGTGTTGGTAGACCAGATCTATTTTTAATATTTATATTTCTTTTTTAGTGTCCCAATATAGAGGGTTTGTTCATGGATAGTGGAAACTAAGCTCTGACATGGAGATCATGTATAATATAAATTTTTTAAATTTCATTTGATGTTTATGGTTTTTGTCATCTATAGTTGTATCCGATTAACTTTCTATATTTTCTAAGGATTAGTTGTTTTTGGTTGTGCTGAGTTCTTTATTTTTGTTCTTCAATACATGTTGTTACTGAAATAAATTGTTCCCATTATGTTATCATTTATGAAATGTGACAGTTTAAAAACCAAGAGGCTCAAGAATTCCTCTCATAACTAATTGAGGACCAGTTCTGGTGTCTGGTTTGATGAAAGAACAAAATAGTTCGTGATTGTTTTAACAAAAATGGGTCCAATAGTAATTAAAACCATTCGTATGAAAACTAAAATCAATTTTAATATTGTATCATAGTATGAATATAATATAAGAATTGAATATAATGTTTGTTCCATGATCCTATTAAGAATAATGAAATACAAAATTCAATATGTTGAAATTAATGTTCATGAACCAATAAATGAAATTATCACTCTAGAAAAAATGTAAATAAATTTGAAAAAGCATTATAAGGGATCCTACTAAATCTATTCAGGAACTTATTTTTCGCCAGTATATAAATCATGGGATAAAAAATAAAAACAATGAAATCATTTTTGAAAGAACCTATAGTGAATCATTACTTTTTTGACTCAAAGTATCATCAAATTTATTTGACTCATAGTATCATCATCTTTATTTGACTCATAGTATCATCATGTTTATTTGACTCAAAGTATCATCAACTTTTTCGACTCATAGTTAATGAAGCATTACTTTTTCGACTCAAAGTATCATCAACTTTATTTGATTTTCCCAGATGGTAATGAATTGTACAATCATAATCCTTGGTTAATTACAGGCATATCCTCTGTCTCAAGTTCAATTCTTTCTGTGTGAATATTTACTTTTTACTTTTTTGATCAGTATATATTTCAAAATTTACTACATACAAATGATGCCTCCAAATTTTTAAAGCAAAAACAACAGCAGCTAATTCCAAATCAAGTGTAGGGTAATTTATCTCATGAGTTTTTAGCTGACATGAAGCATATTCAATTACATGATTATTCTGCATAAGGACATAGCAAAGACCTTTCAATGAAGCATCACTGTTGATAACAAACTCACCATTTCTGGAAGGAAGTGCCAAAACTGGAGCTTTCACCAATCTTCTTTTCAACTCCTGAAAACAATAATCACATTCTTTTGTCCAGATAAACATAACACCCTTCTGAGTTAGCTTAGTCATTGGACTATATAACCATGAAAACATTTCAACAAACATGCTGTAGTAACCTGCCAAACCATGAAAACTATGGATCTCAGTTACATTTGTGTGTCTTGGCCATTATTCAACAACTTTTGTTTTAGCAGGATCAACAGTTATTCCATCTTTTGAAACAATGTGACCCAGGAAAGAAATTTTTTGTAACCAAAACTCACACTTGCTATATTTTCCATACAATTTCTTTTCTTTTAGGGATTGCAATATAACCCTTAAATGACTTTCATGCTCCTCTTTACATTTAGAAAACACAAAAATATCATCAATGAAAATAACCAAAAACATATCCATGAACTCATGAAAAATTATATTCATAATGTCCATGAATACAGCAGGTGAATTGGTAAACCCAAAAGGCATAACTATAAATTCATAATGGCCATATCTAGTATGGAACACAGTCTTTGGAACATCTTCTTCTTTTACATTCAACTGATGGTACCCCGACCTCAAGTCAATCTTCGAAAAATACTGAGCTCCCTAGAGCTGATCAAAAAAATCATCTATATGAGTAAAAGGATACATGTTCTTAACAGTAATTTTATTTAAGGCTCTATAATCAATGCAAAGTCTCATTGAGCCATCTTTTTTTGAAAAACAAGACAAGGGGACCCCATGGTGATGTGCTAGGTCGAATGAAAATTTATCTAATAACTCCTGCAATTGCTTCTTTAACTCTAAAAGTTCAACTTGATCCATTTGATAAGGGGGTTTTGAAATTGGATTAGAATCAGGAACTAAGTCAACAGAAAATTCAACTTCCAGATCAAGAATAATACCAGACAACTCATCAAAAAAAACATCAAGATACTCATTTACCATTGGCACATCATTAATCTGAACAGTTCCTTTATTTTCAACAATATGTGCAAGGAAACATTCATTTACATATTTTACTAGTCTCTCAACTTCCTGATATGTTATCAAAATCAAGGGTTCGTTCTTGTACACAAACTGAAAATATTTCTAAAAAGAAACCATTTTAGCTCTGCAGTCAATCTTAGAAAGATAAATAGAAAGCCAATCCGTGACCAAAATGACATCAAAATCTACCAGAGGCAAAACAATAAGGTTTCCTGGTAGATTCTTTCCACACACATGGATATGAAGGTTCTTATAATTTCTTTTTGTCTCAGCATTACCTCCAGGTGTTTTTAACATAAGTTCAGGATTCATATCATTAGATGGAATTCCTAATTTACTAGAAAACTTCTCAGAAATGAAGGAATGTGTAGACCCTGAATCAAAAAACACATTGGCATAATCTGATCAAACAAACAGTGTAACTGATACTACTTCATTCTATGGCCCAACATCTGCTGAAGTAGTTGCAAAGGATTTCACCACCCCTTTATGCTTGTAGTATGGATGATTTTCCCAAGTTTAGTTCTTAGTTAGACACTCATTTTCATAATGATACATTTCATTACACTTAAAACAACTTACCGCTGAATTTTCATTGCATACTTGATCATCTTACTTATAGTTACGAGCAATATGACCAGACTTACCACACTATAAGCACTTTCCAGACATGGAAAAACATTCTCCAGGATGCATTTTACCACACTTCTCACAGGATGGATATTTGGTTTTCTTACCTCCTTGCATCATTGATGAATTCTTCCCCTTTTCATTCCAACTGGACCTCTTATTCTGTTGTTTGTCAAAGAACACATGATCATCGTCAAACTCCATTTCCACCTTCTCCGCACATCGAACAAGTTTTTAATAACATTTGAACTCACAATAAGCTAAAGCCCTTCGATACCTTGGCTTTATCCCTGAGTAAAAACGGTTTATTTTACTATCAAGAGCTTGTATGAAGTTTGGAGAATACCTTGCCAGTCGAGTGAACTTTTTTTCATAAGCAGCCACTGAATCATCCTCCTGCCTCAATTCTAGGAATTGCTTTTACATCATAATATGAACCAGCTTAGTAACATATTTCTCAAGAAACCTACCATTGAATTCATCCCAGTGAATATTATCAATCTCATCACTATCCTTGATATTTTTCACCATCGACCACCACTGATCAGCTTCACCTTCAAAACGGTAATAAACAAGACTAACCTTTTGATTTTATGAACACCCCATGACATCAAAAATCTTCTCCAGTGCTTTAATCCACCCTTCAGCTAGCACGAGGTCAGATGATCCTCTGAATGATGGGGGATGTTGCCTCATGAAATGTTCCACCACTGACATGTTCCTCTGTAGATGGTCTGGCTGATCTCGTGCCAGGATACCACCTCCATTTATAGCCTGAGTCAACTGTGCCATTACTGCTAAACAATGTTCAGTTCCGATACCGACCATCTCAATTTACAGATTTGGAATGTTGTCTTCCTCCTGATGTTCTCCCAACATAGCTTCTTTGTTTCCTCTGCGGAAAACCATATTGAACACAGAAATATCTTAGGCGAAGCAACATGGTAATCTTTAAATTCTATATCATTTCAATCATACCATAAATTAATTTAAAATTTAAGAATTTTATAACTCCTAATGTTGTCTAAACCAACTGTTGATACCAACTATAAGGCATCAGCCTTAAACCATGCTTAATATTGAATTAAATGAATAATTAACATTGAAGATCTTTTCACGGTTTAGTGTTTTAGAGAATTAGGACATACCTATTACATCTCAAAAGATTAAAAAGTAGAAACTTCTAATAAGTTTCCATAAAATAGAAACTCTTAAAAGGAAACATGTCTAGTTCCATGTTTTAGATAGCATGACTTTCCCTTGATCCCATCCTTGACCCTATTCCACATTAAGTCCTGTGAAAAACATTTCATAAAAAACATGGGGTGAGCATAAAAAACTCAGTAAGGGATACACAATGAATGAAAACTGGTAGTTTTTCAAAACAACAAGTAAACCATGTATAGTTTATCAAAGTAATACTTTTCACCTTTATGAAGTAGTAAACACTTTACACTAAAATAAAAGATCATTACATACCCTTTTTTAACCAAAATATTAGCATAAAACGCATATAAAGATCGCATAACATATAAAGGTAACTTGGGACACAAACATACTTAAATGGAATAACCATATGGTCGACATCAACACATATCACTTAATGGAATTGCCATATGTCCGACTTCCATACCCAATGCATTGGAGGTTATAATGTAACCACCCATCCTGGTGTTCACGGCACCACTCGTCATATGGTTTATCACATACCCACCCGTCAAATGTCCAAATACCATTATAAAATCCTATGATATAAAAAAATATAATGGAATGAAAACATTTCCTCACTTTGATCACAATATATCGCTTAAATATATTGACATAAAAAATCCATTATAAAAAACCATTTTCAATACCAAAATACATAAAAGAGTATATGGTATTTATTTCATTTAAAAAAACATTATGGCTTATATAGGAAGCCAAAGACCAAATAATACTCACGGCGGTAGAAAAGGTCGTTGTCACCGCGTACGTTAAAAGAAACATTCCTTTTCTTCATTTTGTATAATGCTTCATAGAAAATGATTCCTTTTGTATAAAAGTAAAAGTCAAAGGGGTTAATACACTATATAAAATAATGTTTTGTATGAAACAAAATATGCCTCAATGAAAGTAGATTGAGAGGAAGTCCCTTACCTCATGTCCGACGTGACTCGATTGCTCTTTAATCTCCTAAATAATAAACTAGTGATTATTTCTACTTTCTTAAGAAGCTTTTTCAATATTACTATTCATTTTTATCAATTATTTCACTATTATAAACAATATGTAATCATTTAAGATAATAATGTTTGTCTTGTCGATATTTGGTTCTTATGTCGAATGTGGACTTCTTACAATTACTTGTTGTTCGTGTGGTCAAAGGTTCATTATATCCAGCATTATATTCATGATTTGGAAATCATATATATCTTATATATCCAGAATAAACATGTATTTATAATATTACATAATCATTTATAGGTAAGAAATGAAATGCACCGTTCATGGAGACGGTAAGCCATACGTACGCATGAACGCACTTTCATTTCTATGTCATATTAATGGAATTAAAAATAAATGAGCGGTACGTATATTTTAATTCAAGAATTATATTAATAATTTAGATGTAATATAAATCATATATAATAACTTTAAATCCATCCTTTATACGTCCTATATATGGCATTAACTAATCAAATCACATTGAGGGGACGGTAGTCTGCACTTCCTAAAATGAAGATATCGCGTATACCCATAATGGAAGCCATAAAGGTATGACATAAATGAAAAATATAGAAACTTAAGGAATAAATAAACATATTATATATAATATATAAATATAGTGACATCTTAATGGACACCTTTGAAGGTGTTGTAAGAATATTGAACCATCATCATTTCGCGAGGCAGAAATTTTCCATCCACAGAAACAATATGTTCTTTAACCATTAGATGTAGGTGTGTGTAAGTGTAGATATAATTAGTCCTATAAAAACATCCTAGTATATTGAAGATACTGGATTTTTTACAAAATAAATTAATAAAAAGTTTTTAGGGGGTTGTAGAAGAAAAATAAAACAAATGATCACAAGAGAAAACACTACCTTTAAAATGGGTAACTCTTTTTGATTTGAGCTCAAAAGCATACTTGTGAGATCTTCTTCCCAAAGTGAGGCTTCTAAGAGTAATATAGGGCTGTGGAGAGACAAAAGGAGCAGATCTTGTCTGAGCCAAAGGCTTGAATGGTGTGGGTAAGGAGGTAGAGGTGTGGGCCTTTTATAATAGGAGAGGTGGGGCACTCTTAAAAAGTCTTGAAAAGTAACATTATTATAAAAAGATTTTCGGATTTTAAAGGTCCCAAAATTATATATCTCTAGGATAAGGTGATAAGGGTTCTAAATATTCCAATACAATAGGTTTTTTACAAGTGTAGGTCATAGATTTTACATTATATTTTCATTTTATTTAAATCGTTAAATAATGAGGTAATCGCTACATCATCATGGTGTCATAAATAATATAATTTATTTAATGTATATAAATTATAAAAAAATATCATGTTGTATGAAATCGTTTTAGCTTTCTAATGAATATCTATAGTCAAAAATCGAACTTGTATAACACCATATAAAAATTGTTTTAGTAAAACCACTCATGTTTGTGACATTTTTATTTTAACATTACATAAAAAGGTATTAATGTCATTTTCCTACCAAAGTGGCTCCATGAGGTCCCCAAGTTGACCCAAGGATTTTCATGGTCGACCATGACACATCCAATAAGGTTATGACATGTATCAAGGTCATTTAATATTATTAAAACATTATTTTTACCTCAAACTACACTAATTACCTCTAATCGCGATTAATAAACATAAAAGTTATTATTCACAAAAAAATTATTTTAATCCCATTGAACCAAATTTTACTTCATAATGAGAACCATGCATGTTGGATTTTTGAAATTCAAAACACAGTAATGGTAAAATTTCATTTAAATGGAAATTCAGTTTTTATAAGTACCACTTAGTTGTTTCACTATTTATCAAAAATTGAAGTTTTTCAGAAAAATACAAAACTTCACCCTATGCTATATTTGATATTCCGAATTCAAAAATGATGTCCATTTTAAAAAATTAAAAACATATAAGTTACATAAATTAATTTAATAAATAATTCCCGCTGTCAGAGCAAATAGCGTGTTTTTATGAAACAATAATTATCAAAAGATTGACAGTAGTTTAAGTCCAATTTCAAAGTGAAATTAATTCCAACGACCACTATTGGATTAAAAGGTAAAAATATATTCTAATTTAACTTTAAAACAAATTCAAAAAGTAATATAATCATATAAATAAATTATATTAAAAAGAGGATTTCAATCAAAATACAACATTTTTCACTATTCATTAAAAAAATGAACTTTATCGGAAAAATATCAAAAATTTATACAAATAAAATTTTGATGTCACGATTTTAAAGAATAATTTTATTTGGTCCAATAGAATTTATAATAGTGAACAAAACTATATTTATAGACGGTTCTTCATCAAAAGGCGATAAGTCGACCTTTTGTGAATGTTAGAGTATATATGCCTAAAATTGAATTCTTTTCGTATTTTAAGCCTTTATCTTTTATTGGATAAATGTAGAAACATTAAAAAAACACATATAATCATATTTTAGTAATTTCTATTCATTCCCGCCAATATAACAGCAAGGCCTTAACTACCATTTAAAATAATATTATTTTATTACTAGTGTGCAATATAAGATTTCATTGAAACTCTGTTGCATATCGGGTACGCTATCGAACATAGAAACCCCTTTAAAGTAAAATTAATATTTAATTCATAAATATTAATAAATATGAAAATGTTTTATTTATTATTTACCTGGGATGTTACAATAATATTCAATAATAATTTTTTTTATTCTAATCTTTTACTAGGGATATGATATAATGGTTGAATCCTTATTTATTATCACGATGATTTATATTTATGATTTTTATTTAGAGTTTTTTATGAAACATATTATTATTCCAGGGGTTTTATTATTATTAATTTTTGACTAAAAACATTCATTTTCCATAGGTTAAACTAACATAAAACATTATGAAACATATTTATTTTTCATGGTTTATGTCATGGTTAAATGTGTACGAATCCTTTTTTATATATTCAGTTTTGATATATTGAATCTTCTGAGAACAGATTGAACACACATGTATGATTTTCATTGTATGATAGTTTTAACTATTTCTAACTCCTATGAATTAGTAAAAGAGTAATATCTAATGACATAAAACCTGACTCTAATGGGGAGTGATCCTGATTAAGTAAGGGAAATTGTACACTATGAAATTATTATATGTGAACCTAGAATAATATGATAGGTGTGAATCCGTTACACTATGATAGATTCAAAAATGATCCTTGATTAATAAAGAATTTATTTATGATGAAATAGTGTATAATTTTTTTTATTATTATGCCATTGTTATTCTTTTATAGATTACGCTTCAGGGATAATTTATGTTTCATGTCTTAAAAAAATCAATTATTTATTAAATGGATCATTTTTAGTATCTATTATATGTATAGTATAGTTTTAAAATTCTATTCTCTCATTTATATAATCTAATACACATGTTAGGTGGATATCTCCCTTATTAACACTTACTGGGAAAATAATATCAACATTTATTAGCATTCTTTCCTTATGTTATGATGAAAGTTATTATGTAAGATATGTCTAAGAAGGGTTATTTATAATAAGAACATGTTGATAAATGATGTGGTTGACTTATCAAGGAGTTGATTATGAAACCTTGTTTCAATGTAAACTCATACTTTATAGTCCTCACAATTTCTTTAAGTTGAAATTATCATTTGTCTATTAAGATGTAGTATCTAAGAATGAAATGTGTGGTTCTTTAAATTGTTATTGTATTGTCTCAAAGAAGAGTTATATATTTATGGTATTTTGTAGTGAGGTTCAAAGTATATTTATTGACTGAATTCTAGGATTTTATTTTTCATATTTATCATTTAGATAAGAATTGAATAATGCATTGGGTTATTGAAGATTTTTCAACACATTATTTAATAGAAACAACTACATTTTACAATGAAAAATAGTATTTGGAACTCTATTTTAGAAATGCGAAGTCTCCAAATAGATTTTCTATATTCATAATTCACAATCATTGGAGATCATTTATTTAATTGTACAAGATAATGATACATCACATGGGTGAAATTTGAATTTAATGTGTTATAAAAGATAACCATAACTTGTCTGTATCCACTATAATTAGTTGATCATGTGATCTTTGGATTTATAGACCATTCTCTGAATTAATCGAATAGTTTTGAATATAAATACATATAAATTAACTATTCCAATATTATTAGTGTTCAATAATGTTTTAGAAAATGTAATGAGGTCAAATAAAATATAAATTAACTATATATGAAGTTATTTTTGGGTTGAAATTTAAATTATATGAAATGACAAATTCAGAATCCGATAGTGAATAAATACTTACAAAAATAACAATTTTTTAGGTATCTATATCAAGTAATGAAAATAATTTTCAGGAGACTTGATATTTTATTGTATTTACTCAATTATTATTACCCATGGATATTACATTGTTAATATAGTAATGGTCCCACAAATTAAATGATTCTTTCTTGATTGAAGAGTACATTTTGTAATAGATCCCATCAGATTTTAAAAATGAGTACCTCATCATATCCCTCTAATCCCTTTTAGGATATTTGAATAAATATATTTCTAATAATTCATTAAAATGAAATATAATATGAAAGTAGGTCACCCAAACAATAGATGGTATTGTCTAGAACTCCATCTCTAGCGGTAAACCAAGGTCATCAATATTAGACATCTTCCTCTACTGTGATATTCCAAAAACATCATAATTTTATATTATTTTATATTTCAATAAATTTATGTGATCCTTAATAGTTCAGTTAATCTTGTTATTACCTTCTAAATCTCTAAAATGATCTATTTTAATCTCTTCATCAATGATAATTGACATATTGGTGTTGTACCAACAATGTTATAAAATGGCTCATGAGGTAAGAGAATATAGATTTTTAATTTCACACTAATTTAAACCATTAATATAACTAAATATTATGAATAATTATTTCAATTAATTAGGTATAGATTGAAAAAAATTGATGGATAAAATCATGAATATTATTTTTTTATATTTTCTACGGTGCACGGACTACTTCCCCAAATCCACTACAACAGCACCCATTACATTTTTTATGATATGTATTCATATCCTTTATTTAGGGATCCCTTTATTGAGTTAACAAAGCCATAACCTAATGTAAAAATCACACATGCATTTCTTTTTCAATCCCATATAAGAGTTATCTAAAATCAAACTTACACTATTTACATAATATTTCATTAAATAATGTAGGAATAGAAAGAAGTATAAATTTATTCAATTAGTAGTCCATAGATGGTATATATGATTGAATTTATCTTGAAGAAAATTATATATCTTATCTGTAGTTCAGAATAGAAATAATTGGCTATAACTGTTTTATTAAAAAATTATTAGATTAAATATATTAATTTATTTTTCATTTTAGACCCATATATATAATAATGCTCCATTTATAGAAATTTGGAAATAAAATAACTTAATTTTTATGTGCTATTATTTATAATTCATCTAAAAATAGTCAAATATTTAATATTTATAATATCATAAATTTATTTTCAACAATGAAATCAAAAATATTCTCATTGAACAAAGATTTTATAATAAAAGTTCATATGGGCTTTGATCATCCATAAAATAAGTAAATAATTATCTTGACCATACCTCCCTGAAATATATTTAACACTCATAATAATAATCAACAAACATTCATATTTTATAAATTATTAATGTAAACAAATATTGAAAACATTTTGATTAAAAGACATATAAGTAATAAAAATAGAATACATAATGGTAAAATATTAAAAAATGAAGAAAATATGAATGTAACTTCCCTAAATTAGTAATCATAAATTCTGAATTCAAAATCATATAAAATAATATTTTCAAATGAAAAAATAAATACAAAAGATTTATTTTCATATGATATAATCAATACATAAGAGTCATTTCACTAAACCAAAATTAATAAATAATATATATTTCTATTATAATCACTCAAAACAAGAGATTCATTTCTTTAATATAGAGTGTATAATTATTATTGATTTCCTTATATTATATATGTATGGGTCTTTTCCTTAGAGAATTTATTTGAATATGAGCCATTTTATAGAATTATTATATATTTAAGAGTGATTTACATACAAAATTCAATATATAAGTGTCATTTTTTGACATATTATATATATAACTTATTTCATTATAAAAACTCAATACATACAATACCATTCATTCAAATTGCACTAAAAAAAGAATAAATGAAAAAAAATTAAAACACATTTATCAAATTATATAAACATATTTATCATACATAAAATTTCTCATAATTAAATCAAACAAGGGATATTTTGAGCAAAAAAACCATTTATATATTCAGATATGTTGGAATAATGTTTCATTTTCTAAAAAACTCCAACTATTTGATGATCATAAATTACATAAAATTAAAAAAATAATATTTTACAAATTAAAAAACAATGAATGAAAATATAAGTATATTATTTTAAAAAATAAAATTTTATATTTGTAATAATAACCCATTGTTGGTGAGAAAAAAATGTAATGAAAGAGTGGTTGACACATTTATATTTCACAATAAATGCATAAACTATTGGTATATAAAATTTAATAGAATATGAATATGTTTGAAATATGAATTTATTATGAAGAAATAAATAATTTATATGAATGGAATTTTTAGAAATACATATAATATATAGTAAAATAATATCACTCTTTTAGATTTGGGTATGGATCCGTATGATGGTTTAGTAGATTCACTACGGTCATAACATTAGTTGAGGATGATCGATATTGGTCTCCAAATGATCCAACACCATTTTTCTACCATGTTTTTTCCTCTAAAAATAAATTATTTTATCAAATAAATTTCAATCGCAGTGCTTCTCACACTTATTTGTACTACAATACATTTATTTAGAGATAGTAGATGCAGATCAAGTGGTATTAGGCTATAAATATTTTAAATATAAATAAAATTTATTTGATTATCAAGGTAAAATGTTAATGGTACTTTTTTTATTAATATAACCCTTTATTCAAGAAATCTATTTGAAAGAATTGGTCATAGAAAATTTTAAAAAATTATAGGAATTTATTTTCAAAGCACATTTATCATGAAAAGAATCACATCTTTTTTTATAATCAAACTGATCGATAATTTCATACTTTAATAAATATATGTACTAATTTTTCATTTTCAGGGATTATAATCTTTCATACTCATCCTATAATGTATAAACCATATACTCAAAATAATACTAAACAGATTCAATTACATTTTTAAATTTAGATTCATCCATATTCTGAAAACTATAAAACATCCTCAAAAGCTATTATTTTATTTATAATGTGTATAAAGTAATTGAAATATGTACATGACTATTCATGATCAATATTTTACATCTTGAACATCTTCAAATGAGCTACATTGATCAAGGGTCTAACATTCATAGTAATATTAAACCCAGTACCTGAATCAACTATAATTTCTAATCATTTGGAAGAACCCTTATGAATTTTAGACATCATATGTGTTAAATCCCTATAAGATTATTTAGAGTATAAGGATATAAGACCATGAATATCATCTCACATTTTCTTTAGTAAATCTCTCTGTAATTCAAAATATTCATATAATAAATCTTCATGTTCTTCTAATATTTTTTTGGAAACCAGAAAATTTCAAAAAATATTGGAAACATTCTCTTATGGTTTTGGAACTATCTTTAACCATTGATAAAATATCATTCAATGATTTAGTTTCTACAATTAAATCCATATGATCAATTTTTTCAAACTTTATTGGCCCCATAGATTAATTATTTTTTAAAAACCTAAAATTTATTCAACACTGTAGAGTCACACTATAATGTATCAATCATTTAATCCATCATATATAAATATGATGAAAATTTCATCAACTAGTATCTTTTAGATTTTTTTTCTTCTAAAATTGAATATAATATAAATTATATAAATAAGGTTGTGTCTAATTTGACACAACTACATAACCTTTAACATTTCTTTAAGATGAATTTTCAAAGAATCATATATTAATATCTTAATAATTAAAGAATTATTTATCACGTAAATTTGATCATTTATAATCCTATATAGATTATCCAAATCATAAGAATAATCTATCAATTATTTCATGAATAAAAAATTGATATGGAAATAAAATTTTTATTACTCTTGATCATTTTATCATTTCATTATGTTTTATTAGTACTCAAATAAAAAATATTCTCCTTAAACTCATAAAATTAAGATAACTCTTATAACATCATGAATCAAGAATCCAAGATTCAGTGTTTATCCTACAAAATTGGAAAATGATTCCAGGGTTATCCTAATAAAGGATCAAAAAATTTATAAGTCTTATGAGACATGGTACATAAATGAATTGGAAAATACATTTGAAAACCTAGAATACATCTTCTTATTATAGTGATAAATTATTTTATTATTTCCCAAATGTCATTTATATATCCCATTTTATTATTTTTAGGGAATTAAAACATAATATTGTGGTTGACTCACATGTCATGTGTTGGAAAACATTCCAAAAAAATAAATCATAGAATAAATTATTCATAAATAAATTGGCAGAGATAAATAATAATTGAATATTCTATTTAAATGAAATCATAAAATTGGAATACATTCATGGTGACATAAAAAAAATTATAATAATCTAAATAATAAACACTAGATTCAAAATGAAATATTGTGTGGTTCCCTAATAATCAACATATGAGATCACCAAGTGAGGATGGATGAATAAATGACATCCTTTACATTGGTAATAAAGTTTCTCAACTTCATTATAAAACATTTTTCACCTCTAAAAAATATTGTTATTATGATACAATCTTATATAAATGAAAGAATTGACTTTAAATTTGTAATAAATACCAATAGATATCCACTCATGATATTTATACATTTCAGTAAAACATCATACTATTTTCCATGTTGTTCATCCCCCCAACAAGGATTATTTAACTAACATATGTAGGGAATACCAATGAATAAGCAGAAACTGGTTATACCCCCTTGATCCATCCTCTAGACAACCTATTCATAAACCCTATCAATCGAGTCTTCAATCATGGATGGTTATAACAACCAACTATAATTTTTCTTATCCAGTTATGTTACACCTAGATATACCAATCCCACTAGAATAAACTCTTTCCTTTTCATTTCATAACCACTATTGAGAGAAAGTCAATTTCACCATTAGCTTGCTGAATAAACATCACCTATATATAGTCTTAAAGATATATTACCACATTATTAAAATATTACTATCACTGAATCATTCTCCGGATATTTTTTAGGAATGGATATAATCAATATCAAATTAACCAAAGAATGTTAGGAAATCATTATTAGGAGATTTTGGATCATTCAGCATCAATCATGTTACCTCTTTCTGATGGCCTATATCCAATGGTATTCATGAGATTCTCTTCAACATACATATATAACTATAAATATATTTAGTGTACTTCAATATGATGAATATGAATTGTTTTTATAAGTCGATTGAAATAATCAATTGGGTATCAATAAAATTCTACCTATCCAGTGAAGCATGTATGAACCAAAAATATTTTATACTTTGCATCTGGAGAAACCCAATTAGAAAAACTCACATTTCCACTTTTACATCAAATAGTTTCATATTGTAGATCAATTTCAATCCAAAAAACACATTCACTCTTCATCATTTTCTCAATGAATAATATAATGTACTTTTATACATTTCACCTCCAATATATTAATGATCTTATTTTCGAAACGGTGTGAAATCTAAATCATTTCCTTAGTTTTTTGAAATTTTAATTTCAAATTTCCTCCTCATTTAAATTTCTATGTTCCAATATCAAAACATCTAGAATTTTCAATAATCATCAATGAATTCTATAGAATACACAACCAATTTCTAATTTACATAAACTCTTTATTATGAAAATTTCGAAAAATCATTATTCAATGTATGATATCAAAATTTAAATGAATGTGTTTGACATTTACATATTTAAGGAATTTTCAATGTGTTTTTACACCTCTATATTATTTATCATTCAATTTCTTGTTTGGAATTTTCCATTCATTACAAATTATCTATCCATTGCCACAAATTCAATATTTATTCATTCATCAATATTGTGAATATTGATTATCTATCAAACACCCATAAAATTTATCTTTGTTAAGAAACTTCTCTATGATGTAATCATTGATATTATTATTTAATGATATGTCAATGATCCATCTAATAGATTTTTATACATTACTATTTCGGATGATACTTTGAAGGTAGATCCATTTTGTGAAACTACTATATCATTTAATACATTATATACACTATTCTAATTGGTTCTATTTCTCCATTTGGTGACATCACTAGTCTCCATATTTTGATTCATTCACATTTATATATACTGGACCCTTTTCTAATTGCATTACAAGCTAACATCTATCTGATAGGATTCATAAATCTTCTTTATCTATTGAAAATTAATAAAGAAATATGGTTTTACACCATCTGATATATTATACAAGTTAACATATGTTTGGTGAAGACTCCCATTCAATGATTGATTATTCTACAAAAAAATATTTTGACACAATATTTGTATCTTTTCAAAAAAAAATGGTGTATATTTATATAATCTATTGCCTAGAATTAATAACATGAATCTCATCAACTATATTTTAATTGTTATTACATCTGAATTCAGATTCATTAATCTTTTCTACCTTCATATTGAACACTTAACACACTCACATTATTCTCTCCCTTTGTTTTTCTTGTTACTGTTCAATGTATTAATCTTTTTTCATAATCAGAAAATCCAATATATGTCCATCCAAAATTTACTTATGATCTATGTTTCATACATCCAACAGAACTGTGAACATATTCTGTTAAAACAACATCCCCAAACTGAATCTTGGAATGTTCATGTGGTGACTTCATTGACTCTTCCCATTATAATAACTTATAAAATTTTATTTTTTATTTTTTATTTCTTCTACCATGGTATTTACAAATTTTTTACTGATTCGCATTAAACCACATTATATAATAATTATGTCTAATTTTATACATCTCAATCATTATCAAACATTTAATAAACTCACTGATGTTCATTTTGTTTCTTCCAGAATTGTACATATGATGTTGTTATAAAAAAATCCTAAAAATATTCATATGGAACATTCATTCATATATATTTGTATGAATGGTGTTTTCTAGAAACAATAATTCATCTTTTTTACTATATCATGAATATTTTACACTGTTAAAATATATAAATGATTTATTGGATCATGAAAATAATCATGATTTTAGAAACATTGAATAACAAAAAAACTATATTCCTTGATAAGGAAAGTTGGAATGTTACTCAAACTTCCTTTAGTAACATTATTAATGATGTTTCTCTAGAAAAAAATATTTATATAGTGATAAAACATTTAACCAAAACCCACTTGGGCTTAAGAATCTCCCCATTTTTTATTGTTGTCAAAATCCATATAAAAATACAAACATCTTCAATGTCATTATCTGATCTAAATTAATCTCCAAAAATGAAATTTTCAATTTATTTCTACCCCATTTTCATTTGTCAACCTTATTTAAAATAAAAAGAAATGGGTTCATTTGTCCTTAACCAAATTTATATTAGAGGCATGATTCATTTTTTTCTGTAGAAAATGGAATAAAATGTAACTAAAAATATATAAGTCAATATTGGTGAATTGGGTGTAGAAACTAGATGGAATAATCAAGGTGTCTATTGTTGTCTAATCCAATACATTCATGTAATACATTCCTAAAATTAATTTTATAAAAATTATATGTAGGGTAATTTGAGATAATTTGTTCAGAGAAATCATTCACCCATATCAACAAAATATCAAAATAGTTCAAGTATATGAAAACAATTTCACCAATATTTCATCTTTATTATCATTGCAACATTTTTTTGAAGGAATGAGTGATATTCATACACCATCTTCAAATTTTCCTCCCATAATTGATATAAAAAAATATCACATCATGATTAGAATGTGTCCATGACTAATTGTTTTATGCGATAAAACATCTAGAACAACGACAAAGATTAAAAACACCTTCTTCAATTCAATATATTAGAGTACAAACAAAAAAATTATTTTTTGAATAAGGTGGAACCACAGTTTGAAGTTGATATACCAATTTTATTGATAATATACTATCATTATGGACTAATTTTTATTATTCATTAATGTTTCACTGGATTTGTGTTATTTCATATGATGGTATAACCTATATTTTAGAATTAATATCATCAGATCTATTGAATCTAATGATAATGTTGTTACATTTTATTCATCATTTGTAAAATTTTCATTACGTTGACAATGTATCAATATTTTCATCCATTTTTTATGGGATGTAAATATGGTCATTTAACTTTTAATATACTTTCTCGTCATTCTTATATCACTTACACATTTTCTTAATTATTAAACCACCATCTGTTGATAATTGTATATCAATATTATTCTTATTTTTTAATCATATTTTTTCTAATCTTTTCCATGTCATATTTCTGAACGTCCTACATTAGATCCACATCAATTTTATCTATCCAAATAATTAAAAAGACTTTTATTATCCGATTACCTTTTTTATTATTCTCATATTTCATTTCATGGTATGAATTTTTAAATTTCATTTCAATATTATGTTCAAATCTAGGAAAGGATATCTTAATTTTCCTAATTATCTCCTCCATTATTCATACATATATCTTGATATGAATTGTTATACCAGAATGAATAAGCTAGACTCTTAAAAACACAAGAATATTGGTAATAACATCTGAATCTTGATCATTCTGACAAATAGTACTTCGAATATGAATTATGTTATATTTTTTATTTTACGAACCATAAATACATTACTAAATAATATATTTCTAAAAATATTACCATTAATTATATTATAGAATTAGTTCTATGAAATATAATGTTTTGGACCAACAGTTTTAGTAAAATTTGATGTACATTATGTTTGTTTATTATTATATTCAACCGAATATAGTAAACCATTATTTTCAACCCCTTGAGATTCATTACATTTAGACTCAAATAGTTTGGTTAATTTTTCAATAATATTTGTTTAAATATTTCACTATTATAATAACTATTTATTTTGTTTTTTACATCTCATATACATTTTAGACAAATTTTCTTGAATGAGATTTATAATATTCTCATGTGCATGAATCTTCATCGTATTTATCGTACATTCTTCACAAAGAACGAATTATACTATATTTATAATGTAAACACTAGATGAGTTCACTTAATAATCATTCATATTTCTTTCAACCACAAAAATATTTATTTTTAGAGCTCCAATTTCATTTATGTGTATCTATTTTTTTAATCTCTATATCCTCAAAATTTATTTTCATAACTTCTTAATTTATATTTTTTCATTCCTTCTTGAGTTGAATATTTTCTTCATCTGATGATTACAATTTCCCATTATGGAAAAAATCATATTATATTATTTCTTAATCATCATCATCACTTCAACACGATGTACTTCAATTTCATACTCAATAAAAGAAATTGACAAGATGATCATATTAATTGTAGGATGAAGAATCATCCCACTATTTTTTCCACATTAAATTTATTCTTTTGGTAATAAGGTATTTTCTTATTTTTTTATCATATTATATTTTCAAGAATTTTTATCATCTTCTACTGGTCTGAATTCATTAGATAAATATTTATGATAGTTTTTGAAAAAAATATCTAAAATTTGGAATTTACGAGAATGTAAAAATTCACATTTCCAATTCCCCATGTTGAATCCCGTTTAGAGAAGATTATTGATTTTGAGGAAATATACCATTTAATCCCAATAAAATTAGTGGCTTATTACTTTTTCACCTTCATTATCATTGAACATATATTTAAATAATTATTTTGAGGAAATTGAATTTATTTCCTTTTTAATAAAAAAATATTTATCTCATATCATATCAAACAGGAATATTTTTATGTTTTTGAAAAGATTAATACCCATGATTTGTTAATGCATATACATTAGAATAAATTCTATCTAGAAACATTCTCATCAGTTTCATGATAATATTAGAACAATATAGTTCATCACCAAAACCTTTAATGATTATAACAATCTCATTTTCTCTTTTAATAAACCAAAAAATAATTTCTTCATCATCCATTATAATATCTTAAAGTCAAATTCCATTGATTAAAAAATTTTCATCATTAATATTCTCATTTCCATCATAGTCATTTCGTAACATATCCCACATTTTCGAAGTTGTTGGAAAAATAATAATCTTAATATAAACATTTTCGGTGATATCCATTATTATGGTATTATTATAATTTTAATCATATTCCCAATTACCATTATAAGTAGATATCATAGATATTAATTAATGTTTTAAAACCCCACTGTTTTCATATCTCTAACATCTACTGAATGATATAGAAGATATTTTAACATTCATTTCATCCAATTGTTTTTCTGTTATGATTAGTTTATGATATCTATGACAGGTGGTGGGGTGATTCAGTGATAATTTTTTCTTTTATTAAAATTTTTTATAAGTTATTTAGGAAAGATACATAAACTCTAAAAACAAGTTATGCTTATAATAAACTCAGATATAAATCATAATAATAAATTTCATATAAAAAATATAAATAGATACTACCATATGATAATACAATGGTTTTTTATAATGATAAACACCTTTACATGTTTTTTATTCTCCCTCACATGGATTATTTTACTAACATCTTTCCATAATAAAAATGAACAAGGAGAAAATAGTTATACACCTAGTATTCTTCCTCTATAAAACCATGGTTATACCACGAAAAATATCCTCTTTTTCCATTATTGGTTATACACCCAAATAAATTTTTTCATTTCAAATTATGCAATAATTGGTTATAGCCCCCATTCAATAGTCTGTTTCAACAAATAATTATACCCATTTATATACGATATTTCATTTTTTTCATTAAGAACTATTTTATAATGTTCTACAATTCCACTAATGTTATTTTGGGTCATATTTACATGTTTACAACAATAAAGATCAATAATAGTACCCTTAAGCATTTTTAGACATTTGATCATATTCGTGACATTTAATAGACTTGAATGTACTCAATATTAATGTACCAAATATTTTTAAGATAACATCCTTAGATAATGATAGTATTTTTTCCTCTATTTGATATCATTATTGTACTATAGTCTATGTACGATGCTCCTAAATGTGATTCATTTGGTCTTTACTATTTAGAGTATCTATATCGCATTAATGTTTATAGTTTTATAACACACCATAACTTTTGAAGTAATTTTATTTTATTCATAATATTATTAGAATATTTATTCATGACATGAGTTGATTGAGAACTGGTTTTATTTTTCATGTTTTTGTGAAAAAAATGTATGTTTTGTGGTTGACCACATCTTCGGCGCTGGTTAGAAAACCATGGGGTAACCGTAACGTTTGATTTTGGATCTAGGAAGTGGTATTCAACATGGTTGTCCCATTATTTGAGAAAACATGTGGAAAACCCATGCATATCCCCCTTCATTATAATAGGATGTTCATGGTTGACACACTTTTAAGAAGACCATGTGGACAAACTGTGTGGCATTTCATGTTTTCCAAAATAATAAAAATAATATCGAAATAAATAAGAAAAATACAATAAAACTACAAATAATTAGTTAATAATAATAATAATGAAAATAATAATAATTATTATTTTTATTAATATTATTTGTAAAATTATTATTATTATTATTATTGAGATTATTATTATTATTATGTTTAGTTTTTATTTTAAATTTATTTTAATTTTTATTGGAATCCCTATAAGGGGTTTATGCTTTTCCTCCCACTAACCCCACATGACCCAACCCTCAACCTTTCCCCACACCTATAATATCGCATATCCCCCCATTCCTCCAAACACACGCATGACCCCCACCGTCTGAGGGCCTCCTATCTGTTACCTCATCTCTGTCGACTACCTCATTTCGTGACACCATCCCATCTCCATCAATTTTCTTGTGCGATAACCCCCAGAAAAAGCCCCTCTATTTTTCATGAACCACTTAGGCTGAGGCCCTCTGGTGAGCCATCTCACTCACTCTAGTGATCATTTATTCCACCGATTTTGAGATCAATGTCCTCTAGTGAACCTCTTCTCCCACCCCTTCCCTTATTTTACAATTTCATTGATTTCATGAGGTTCACACACTATGGACAAACCCTAAATTAATTTTTGGGGTTTTTTTGTAGAATATGGTTGAATAGGGTTCATTTGTTCATATAGAGGCCCAATCTAGGAACTGCTATCAAGGGAGATGGATTTTACTAGGTATTCGAGTAAGGGGTTTTAAATATCTTCATTATAGATTAATTTTAATTTACTGCTTTTATAATTTTAAAGTTATTGGTAAATATTATATGGTGTGTTGTGTCTTGTCTATATGGTTACCAGTTGCGGGAGTTATAAATTCAAACTTGATCATCCAGAGGGTAAGGTATATATATATAAATTCTATATTTGTACATATTACCTTATGGATTAGGGGTTATAGTCAATAATGATTGTGGTATTTATAGATATATACAAATGATTATGCATGATTGTATAATGTGTCAATTTGGGTGATCTCCATCTTAGAGGGTCATGTCTGAGGTATGTCCCCTATTCCAAAAGAATTAATTTGAATTTAATAATTGATTAATAGGGGTGAGGGTGGTTCTAATTTTAATGGCGACATATGAGGTTACATGGAGGTATCTTTTTATATAGAGATATATTCTATTTTTCTTCTTCTACTGTTTATTTAGTTATTTATTTTTTTAGTTTATAATTATTTGACTTAAATTTTTGGTCCTTGAATTTCCTAAATTATTTAATTTCATTCCCGATACAAGTTTCCAACCCTTGGGGATTGGTAAGGCCCTTTGGGACTTCTCACTTGCGTACTCATGTG
The DNA here is from genome assembly GCA_963277665.1 of Viscum album. Lineage (NCBI taxonomy): Eukaryota > Viridiplantae > Streptophyta > Magnoliopsida > Santalales > Viscaceae > Viscum > Viscum album. The sequence continues at coordinate 16,163,196 of OY728159.1, read as the reverse complement.
ACCAGTTTAGGGTTTGGCCTCGGTTTGCTCATGAAATTTCTTCTATCTGATCACTGTGTCTATTAAATCTATTTAAAATAATATATATTCCAAAAATAAATTCGATCATAGTAAATTTTCTGTATTAATTGATTAGAAAGATAATCATCAACTCTAACTTTTCCAATTCCCTGATAGATAAGTTCATTTGGTATGTCTATTTCTATTTGAAACAAAACTATTATTAGTTCTTCTTTACTTCGGTGCATTATCTTAATTATGATTTTTGTTTTTCCATACAATAAATAGATTCTCTTAGGGTAGAAAATTTTGGAAATAAAAATCATTTTCCACATCATCCTAAGCATTAATTTGAAATATCCCAATAATTCAAAATTTCTTGGATTATTCTCAAAAACTATATAATAATAAAAATCATTAATTGAATTATTGAAAATCCATGAACATATAATAACTTACTTGAACTTGATTCTATTTAACATAAATAATCTTCCTTGACCTCAACGTGATATCAAATATTGAACAACTGGCTTCTACATCAAAATATTTATGGATTGTAAGAAGTGTTTGTAAATATCCTCAAAATTTATGTATCTAGGCTATGTTTTTTAATTTTATTTTATTCAAAAACATATATCTATTTATAATCCGTCAATATTTTTTCATCCAAGAACCCAAAATAATAACGATTGGTTTCAAATTTTTTTGATATCAATTTGATTGAAATATATTTTCTTTGATCTAATAAATATATATGCTTGGTGATACCTCAAAAAAATTACATAAGATATTCCAAATTTAATATATCCAATGTGATGTCATATAGATCCCTATCTGGTTAAAATCCTTTAACATCTTTGTATTTATTCCCCAGTTTTTATTTTGATATATCTATCCATCTTGTGAAATCACCTGTCATTATCTGCTGGAATGTTCATGTGTCTGTCTAATGGGCCTTTATTTGATAACATTAAAATGTTAACCAACTTCATAAAGGATTCATACATCTTCCCCATCAATTTAAACTTCATACAATTCATGTTTTTCAGGTATCTAAAATATTTGATCTATTATCATATATCTGATGTACTATCCTATTCTCTATTCAATTATTTTTCATCAAAACAATTTCAATCAATAATTATAATGATGCTACAACATAGGTTTATCATTATATATTACATTCATAAAATCATAATTCACAATAATCATTATATATATTTTCTCATTTATTATGTATGAACTTTTATCCATCAAACTTATTCCCATTTTATATTGGGAATGTTATACATGAACATGACTTTCTCCCATTTTATTCTTTATCCACTTCAATATAATCCATCTTTTCATAGTCACATAGAACCAGGTTTATATAATTAGTATAATATGGTGGTATATTTTATTATGTATCATTCTAGTGTGAAACAATTATAAATATACTATGTTTAGAAACTCATTCATTGAATTATTATTTTGATACATCACGAAATATTCACTTTTTGGAAACATAAAAACATTTTTTTCATTAATATTCATTTAAATTATCAAACCCTATATTTAAAAAAATTTGATGTGATTCATAATATGAAACATTATATAAAATATTATTTTTTATTTCCTATAACATGAACCTTCTCAGACATTTTATAAACTCAAAAATGTTCATCTAGTTTCCCAAGGCATTGAATAGTGATGACAGAGTACAAACCTATTACCAAAATATTTATAAGTAACTTCTCTCTTGATAACACTGTTTGACTGTGTAATTCTAGATACCCATATTATTCTTTTTTACTCTATCTTGAAAATTTATCACTTTATAAGAATTGATAAAATATTTCCATTGATCATGAATACATTCATGATGAATGCATCATTGAATATGGGAATAATATCATAAAATTTTGGTGATGGGAAATCATTATAATATTTGATAAATGAACTATAGAAGTTCATATAAATTCCATAATTAAAGTTTAGAAAGATTATTATAAAGAAAAACATACTAATATATTGAATAAAATTAAACCAAACCACACTTTGGGCTAATAGAATGAATAATACTAGAAATCATAATCATACTGTTAATGCCTTATTTCAAGACATCATTCCAAAATATGTATGGTTTTTAAAAAATACCATTACTAATGTGTATCATGATACATACTGATGTATAAAGGGGATTTAAAAATCCCTAATTGTCACTTAATAACTAAAATTCATTCATCATACGAAATGGTTCAATAATCAATACAATACAAAATCAAAAATTATCTTAGTCAAAAACAAACATACAAAACGTTAATAATTACCTTGTGGGAAAATATATCATATTATAATAATAAATCCAAAGAAATACATTTTAAAATTATATTGAAATATATAAATTTGATGTATATGAATCATCAATATACATTTACATATATTAAAATACATTTAAAAGAAGATTCAATCCATTAAATGAAAACATGATGAAAAAAATAATTTTCATTTGCTCACATATTTAAAAAAAATTCTTAATATTGATAAAATAACATTCATTGAAAATACTTTTTTAAACTTGAAAATGAATCATTAATGAATAAATAGAAATAATAGTGGAAAAAGTATTTTTTGTGGTAAACATTAAAAAAAATATTTCTCTCACACTTTGGTTAAAATTTCAATGTACCCAATAAAAAAAACAAGATGAATCTATTTAAAACTATGAAATTAATTTAAAATGTGATTAAAAATGATCATAATTTATTATTTGATCATAAAAAGAAAATTATTTAATGAATTTTTAGATGCACAGATATTTAAGAATAAGTTCATCGACCAAATAAAAATAATGTCATATTTTCGTAAAAACCGTTTTTTTAAATTATATAAAGTCCCCAAAAGATTAAAATGATAAGAAAATATATATAAACAATATATAATAATATGATAATAAAATTTATTGGAATTAAATGATTAAAATAATATAATATCATTTAATTAATATTTATACAAATAAATTCCAAATAAAAATTAAATTATAGAAGAAATCTATACTTGGGACTTTTACATTATCGAAGAGCATAAAACCTCTAATTTAATAAACTTTTGTTAATTGTTTTGTTTTGAAATAACCACATCATGTTTTATTCCCTTATCACAATCCAATATTTTTAATCTATTTCCATTTCCTATATACTTATCAAATCAGTTATGTTCATGTTTGATGTTTTGATGATATTAATACATTTTCCCCAAATAATCTTGGTAAGTTGACTATAGTAACTGAAATAATTAATATATAAAATAAAAAAAATATTATTCCTAATTTATTTATCAGTTTATAAATTAAGTTAAATTGTAGAACCATTAATGATATTAGGTTATAAAAAATGAGTATTTTTATATCCTAAATATGGTATTCCACATGTACGTATAAAAGATGTTTACATTTGTATAATAAATGAGTGGTAAGTGATACAAATATATATTATCATCTATAGAATTGGATAATTATTATAAATTTTATATTTTTTCATTAAATTAGTCATGATTACAATCCTTGTAAATAATAACTAAAAAATGTATCACATCACTTCGTGGTTGTGGTAGTCCATATGTGCACAAATGTGATGTTATCATTTTCAAAAAGATCAGAAATTTTGAAGGTATATTATATCCAATAATTCTATATGAATTAACCATTAATAAAAAAAATTACATTTAAATCAATCACAACTATCATAAATGAATGGTGGTGGTTGAAAATAAAAAATGACCCTTTTTGGAGGCGGTTAGGAAAATGAACACACTAGTGATTCTTTTTTTTCTCATTTGATAGAAAGGTGTAAACTGATGTCCCCATAATAAGAAAAAAATAAATTTATATTTATGATATAAGATTACTTATGTTATGATGTAAATAATATTTTTAGATGAATTATAAGATGAAATATCCTTGAAATATTTGGGTAAGATATGTATATATTCTTTTGGAGATATCCTTTGGCTTTAACCATATTCCTTCTTAGGACAAACTTAGGGTAAGGAAAAAATAGCGATGAATAGGGTAATGAATATGGTATGTTTTTGGGTAAATATTGGATGATATTTAGTGATCAATATTTTTTAAAAAAGGTATAGACATTCCCTTTCATATGTGAGGGTGTAGACAGACATGAAATTACGTAAAAATATAAGTAAAATAATGTCATTTTATTATTCAAGAGGCACTAAGTGACCATGAATTATAATTTATCATTAAATAATTTCTAAATATAATAAAAAATATATTATTCAATTTTTTTTGTGAAATTAGTTTCCTTAACTCTCCCCCCTACACACCCCTAGTAAACTTGTTTTTTCTCAATCCATTTTAATGGATATAAACTTTTTGCTATTCATTGTGAATAGAAATAGAGATAACCTTATAACAACCAAATTAATGATTATAATTCAAATTATCTTTTCAATTTTTAAATATTATATTTTATTAAGTGGTAATGATTACTTAATATGTGTTTGTAAAATACAGTGGAATTTGTTTTAGAAAAATAATTATCTTACAATATAAATTAATAAAAATTAAAGAATATTTATTTTGAAAATAGAATTTATATAATCACGATAAACAATTGGAGACATAGTTTTCAAAAAATTGACACCAGATCCTTAATTATATTTATAAATACTTGATTACGAGAGAATAATTGAAAACAATTTTTTAGGAATAAAAAATTATATTTATTTTTAAAATATTAATCATATATTTCTATATTACACTTTATATTTTTTATATAAATTTTGATACTTTAAACATAAATATCTTCTTATATAATAAAGGTTTCAAAATATCTATTATTATGATTATTTCATTATAATTTATTATGTGATTTGTTTTAAAAAACATTATTATTCACTATTCACCCAAAAAATAAAATATTTCTGAAAATTTTTAATTATTCCCCATAATCAATTTTAGATATGATAATTTCAAATTTAAAGTTCATTTTGTCCAATAATTTTATAATAGTGAAAATAAAATTCTTTTAATTTTCTCATCAAATGCTTGAATTAAATTTCTATGAATAATTTATTCTTCTAACATCTAATAAATATATTTCGATAACTTTCATTGTAAAAAAATTAGAGGGATATAAGTTTTTTAAAAATAGTTTATCAATTTTACTACAGAAATCATTTATACATTTATTTCAAAATTTTATTAATTTTATTCATATCATCCAACCCAATTTATATAGTATTAAAATAATATATAAATAATAATATTTCTATATTGTATCATGTTTAACTTAAGATAATTTTTTTATCAAAATATTCTGTACATATTATTCATAAATTAAAATATTTTGGTTTTATATTAACAACTACATATAATCTTTATTTTCTTCTAATATTGTTTTGGAAACCAGATAATCTCAAATATTTTTTGGAAACATTCTCTTATGTATTTGGAACTATTTTCATCCATAGATGAAATATAAATCAATGATTTAGTTTCTACCATTAATTTCATATGATCAATTTTTCAAACTTGATTGGCCCCATGGATTAATTATTTTTTAAAACCTAAAATTTATTCAACACTATAGAGTCCCACTATAATGTATCAATCATTTAATACTTCATATATAAATATGATTAAAATTTCATCAACTAGTATCTTTTAGATTTTTGTTTCTTAAAAAATTGAATATAATATAAATTATATAAATAAATTTGTGTCTAATTTGACCCAAATGAATAACCTTTAACATTTACTTAAGATCAATATTCAAAGAATCATATATAAATGTCTAAACAATTAATGTATTATTTATCATTTAAATTTGGTCTGTTATCATCCCTTATAGATTATCCAAATCATAGGAACAAACTATCAATTATTTCATAAATAAAATATTGAAATAGAAATAGAATTTTTATTACACCCGAACATTTTATCAATTCATTATGTTATAGTTGTATTCAAATATAAAATATGCTCCTTAAACTCATAAAATTAAGATTATACTTATAAAATTGTGAATCAAGAATCCTTGATTCAGTGGTTATCCTACATAATTGGAAAATGATTCCAAAGTTCACATTATGAAGGATAAAAAAGTTTAGAAGTCTTCTGAGACTTGATACATAAATGAATTTGACAATATATTTGAAAACATAATATAAAAATTCTATTATAGTGATAAATTATTTTATTATTTCCCTAATTTCATTTATATATCCCATTTTGTTATTTTGAGGGAATTAAAAGATAATAATGTGGTAGACTCACATGTCATGTTTTGGAAAACATAAAAAAACATAAATCACAGAATAAATTAAGCATAAATTATTTGGTAAAGATAAATAATAATTAAATATTCCATATAAATGAAATCATAAAATGGGAATACATTTATGGTGACATAAAAATAGAAATAATAATCTGAATAATAAATACTAGATCCAAAATGAAATATTGTGTGGTTCCCTAATAATCAACATATAAGATCAAAAAGTGGGGGATGGAGGAATACATGACCTATTTTCATTAGTAATTATGTCTCTCAACTTCATAATAAAAACATTCTTCACCTCTAAAAATATTGTTATTATGATACAGTAATATATAAACCAAAAATTGAATTTAAATTTGTAATAAATACAAATATATATCCACTCATGATATTTATATGTTTCAGTACAACTCAATAATCCATTCCATGTTTTTTATCCCCCAAACAAGGATTATTTAACTAACATATTTACTTAATACCAATGAAGAAGCAGAAACTGGTTATACCCCCTTGATCCATCCTCTATCCAACCTATATCTAAACCCTAACAATTGACTCTTCAATCATGGATAGTCATAAGAACCAACTATAATTTTTATTATCTAGTTATGTTAGAACTAGATATACCCTTCCCATTAGAAATAAACACTTTCCTTTTCATTTCATAACCACTATTGAGAGCAAGTCAATTTCACCATTAGCTTGGTTAATCAACATCACCTATATATAGTCATAATGATATATTACAACATTATTAAATGATTACTATCACTGAAACATTCACCTAATATTTGGTATGCATGGATATAATCAATATCATATTTTCCAAAGAATGTTAGGAAATAATTATTAGGAGTTTTTTCATCATTCAATATCAATCATGTTATAACTTTCTGATGGCCTCTATCCAATGGTATTCATGAGATTCTCTTAAACATACATCTATAACTATAACTATAATTAGTGTAATTCAATATGATGAATATGAATTTTTTTTATAATTAGATTGAAATAATCGATTAGGTATCAATTAAATTCTACCCATCCAATAAAGAATGTATGACCCAAAAAATTTTACACTTTGCATCTGTAGAAACCCAATTATAAAAACTCACGTTTCCACTTTTCCATCAAATAGATTAATATTGTAGATCAATTTCAATCCAAAAAACCCTTTTACACTTCATCATTTTGTCAATGAATAATATAATGTAGTTTAATACATTTCACCTCTAATATATTAGTGATCTTATTTTCGAAATGGTGTGAAATCTAAATCATTTCCTTAGTTTTCTGAATTTTTAATTTCAAATTTCCTGCTCATTTAAATTTAATTAGTCCAATATCAAGACATTTAGAATATTCAATAATCTTCAATGAATTATATATAAACCACAACCAATTTCTAATTTACATAAACTATTTATTATGAAAATTTTGAAAAATCATTTACCAAAGTATGATATCAAAATTTAAATGAATGGGTTAGAAATTTACATATCTAAGGAATTTTCAAAGTGTTTTTACACCTCTATATTATTTATCATTCAAATTCTTGTATGGAATTCTCCATTCATTACAAATTATATATCCATTGGCACAAATTCAATATTTAATAATTCATAAAGATTATGAAAATTCATTATCTATCAAACACCCATCAAATTTCACTTTGTTAAGAAACTTCTCTCTGATTTAATTATTGATATCATTATTTAAAGATATTTCAATGATCCATCTGTTAGATTTTTATACATTACTATTTCGGATCATACGTGGAAGGTAGATCCATTTTGTGAAACTACTATATCATTTAATACGTTATATAAACTATTCTATTGGGTTCTATTACTCCATTTCGTGACATCACTAGTCACTATATTTTGATTCATTAACATTTATATCTACTGGACATTTTTCTGATAGTATTTCATGCTAACATCTATCTGATAAGCTTCATAAATATTCTTTATCTATTGAAAATTCATAAAAATACATGATTTTCCACCATCCGATATCTTATATATATTAACGTATGTTTGGGGCACACTCCCATTCAATGATTTATTATTATACAATAAAATATTTTAACTCAATATTTGTAAATTCTCAACAAAAAGGTGGATATTTATATAATCTATTGCCTAGAATTTCTAACATGAATCTCATCAACTATATTTTAATAGTTATTACATTTAAATTCAGATTCATTAATCTTTCCGCACTTCATATTGAACATTTTACACATTCACATTATTCCTTCTCTTTGTTTTTCTTGTTACAGTTCAATGTATTAATCATTTTTCATAATCAAGAAAACTCATCTATGTCCTCCCAACAATAACTTATGAGATATGTTTTGTATATCCAACTGAACTGTGAATATATTTAGTTAACACAATGTCCCCAAGCTGAATCGTGGAATTTTCATGTAGTAACTTCATTGAATCTTCCCATAATAATAACTTATCAAATTTTATTTTACATTTTTTATTTCTTCTACCATGCTTTTTAAATTTTTTTTACTGATTCACAATAAAACACATTATATAAAAATTATGTCTACTTATATACATCTCAATCATTGCCACACTTTTTATAAACACACTGATGTTCATTATTTTTATTCCGTAATTGTACATATGATGTTGTTGTACAAAAATCATAAAAATATTCATATGGAACATTCATTCAGATATATTTGTATGAATGGAGAATTCTAGAAACCCTAATTCATCTTTTGTAATATATCATGAATATTTTTGACTATGTTAAAAACTATAAAATATTTTATTGGATTGTGAAAATAATCATGATGTTAGAAACATTGAATAACAACACAAAATCATTATATTTTATTATGGAACATCATTATATTCCTTGATAAGGAATGTTGGAATGTTACTCCAACTTTCTTTAGTAACATTATTAATGATGTTTCTCTAGAAAAAAATATTGATATAGTGATAATAAATTTAACCAAAACCCACTAAGGACTATGAATCTCCCCCTTTTGTTTTTTGTCAAAATCAATTTAAGAATCCAAACATCTTTAATGTCAATATCTTATCTTAATTATTCTCCAAAAATGAAAATTTTCATTTTATTTCTACTCCATTTTCATTTCTCAACCATATTTTAAATAAAAATAAATTGGGAAATTTGTCTTTAAACACCTTCATCTTAGAGGAATGATTCATTTTTTCAGTAGCAAATGGTATCACATGTAACTAAGAAATTCTAATTCAACATTGGTTAATTGGGTGTAGAAAATAAAGGGAATAATCACGGTGTCCAATGTTGTCTAATCCAATAAATTCATATAATACATTCCTAAAAATAATTTTAGAAAAATAATATCTAGGGTAATTTGAGATAATTTGTTTAGAGAAATCATTCACACATATCAACAAAATATCAAAATAGTTCAAGTATATAAAAACAATTTCACTAATATTTCATCTTTATTGTCATTGAAATATTATTTTTAAGGAATGAGTGATATTCATACACCATATTCACATTTTCTTCACATAATTGATAGAAAAAAATTTCACATCATGATTAGAAAGTTTCCATTACTAATTTTTTTCATGCGATAAAACATATAGAGCAGCGAGAAATATTAAAAACACCTCCTTTAATTCACTATATTTTAGTACAAACAAAAATATTATTTTTCGAATAATGTGGAACATTATTTTGCAGTTGAAATAAAATTTTTATTGATAATATCCTATCTGTATGGACTTATTTTTATTATTCATTAACGTTTCACTAGATTTGTGTTATTTAATATGATGGTGTATCCTATATTTTAAAATGTATATCAACATATCTATTGAATCTAATTATAATGTTGTTACATTTTCTTCATCTTTTGTAACATTTTATTTAGGTTGAAAATGTAACAATATTTTCATCCCTTTTTTCGAGGCTGTAAATATCGTCATTTAACTATTTTTTATACTTTCCTGTCATTCTTATATCACTTTCACTTTTTCATAATTTTTAAACCACCTTTTGTTGATAATTGTTTATCAATATTATTCTTATTTTTAATCCTATTTTTTTTGAATCTTTTCCATGTCATGTTTTTTAAATTCCTACATTAGATCCACATCAATTTTCACTATCCAAATAATTAAAAACTCCTTCATTATCCGCTTACCTATTTTATTCTTCTCATATTTATTTTTATCCTAGGAATTTTTAAGTTTCATTTCAATCTTCTGTTTAAATATATGAAATCATATATTAATTTTTCTATATTATATCCTCCAATATTTATATGTATATCTTGGTAAAAAAAATTTATACCAGAATGAATATTCTAGATTCTTAAAAATAGTAGAACACTGGTAATAACATCTGAATCTTGATCATTCAGAAAAATATTACTTCGTATATGAATTCTGTAGCAGCGGCGGGTACTGTGAAGTACTGTAGAAATGCAGGTACTGTAGCAATACTATTCACAGAATGGGCTTTGGGCCAAAAAATTGGGCCTATGGGTCATGTAATGGGCAAAATTCCCACTAGGCCTTCGGGATATGTAATGGGTCTCCCTATACCCATTTAAAGAGGTCTTTGCTTTTCTTTAACAATAAAATGAGGCTTCGGCCCTAACCATTAAAAAAATACATTAAACAATAATATATTTCCAAAAATATTTCCATTCATCATGTTATAGAATTAGTTCTATGAAATATATTTTTTTGGACCTATAGTTTTAGTAAAATTTGTTGGACATTGTGTTTTTTTATGAGTATATTCAACCTAATATAGTAAACCATTATTTTCAACCCCTTGAGATTCTTTACATTTCGACTCAAATAGTTTGGTGAGGTTTTCATTAATTTTTTTTAAATATTTCACTATTATAATAACCATTTAATTTTTTTTTGTTAAAACTCATCTATGTTTTAGCCAAAATATCTTGAAGGAAATTTATAATATTCTCATGTTCTTGTATCTTCATTGTATTTATCATACATTATTCACAAACAATGAATCATACAATATTTATAATGTACATACTAGATGAGTTCACTTCTTAATCATTCATCTTCCTTTCTATCACACGGATATTTATTTTTAGAGCTCTAATTTCATTTATGTGTATCACTTTTTTTTAATCTCCATATACTCAAAATTTATTTTCTTAAATTCCTAATTTATATTATTTCATTCCTTATTGAGTTGAATATTTTTCTTATGTGAGGATTACCATTTCCCATTATGTAGAAATTCTTATTATATTATTTCTTAATAATCATCACCACTTCAATAAGATGTACTTCAATTTCATACTCAAAAAATTAAATTGACATGATGATCATATTAATTGTAGGATGAAGACTCTTCCAACTATTTTTTCAAATAAAATTATTCTTATATTAATAAGGGATTTTCTTATTTTTCATCATATTATATTTTCTATAATTATTATCATCTTCTTCTAATCCAAATTCATTAGATAATTTTTTATGAACTTTTGGTGGAAAATATCCAAAATTTGGCATTTAAGAGAATGTAAAAATTCTCATTTCCAATTTCCCATGTGGAATCTTGTTTAGAGAAGATAAATGATTTTGAGTAAATATACTATTTCTTCCTAAAAAATTAATGAATTATTACTTTTTCACCTTCATTATCATTGATCATATATATAAATAATGATTTGGAGGAAATTTAATTCATATCCTATTTAATAAAAAAATGATTTATCTCATATCAAATCACACAAGAATATTTTAATGTTTTTGAAATGATTAATCCCATGATCTATTAATGCATATACATTCGAATATAGTCTATCTAGAATCATTCTCATCAGTTTCATGATAATAGTAGATCAATATAGTTCATCACCGAAAACATTAATGTTTATAATGATCTCATTTACTCTATTAATAAACCCAACCATAATTTCTTCATCATCTATTATAATATCTTAAAATCTACGTCCCTTTATTCAAAAATATTCATCCATAATATTCTCATTTCTATCATAGTCATTTGGAAACATATCCCACATTTATGAAGTTGATGGAAAAATAATAATCTTCAAATAAAAAATTTCTATGATATCCATTATTATGGTATTATTATAATTTTCATCATATTCCCAATTACCCTCATAAATAGATATCATATATACTAAAATAATGCTTGGTAATCCCATTGTTTCCATATCTCTAACTTATAGTAAACAATATAGAAGATATGTTAACATCCATTTCTTCTAATTGTTTTCTCTTATGATTAGTTTATGATATCTATGATAGGGGAGGGGTGATTAAGTGATAAGTTTTTCTTTTAAAATAATGTTTTATAAGATATTTAGGAATGATTCATAAACTATGAAAACATGTTATTTTTATAATAATCTCAAATATAAATCATAAAAATAAATTTCATATGAAAAAAATTATAAATAGATACTATCAAATGATATTAAAATGGTTTTTTACGATGATAAAATCCTTTACATGTTGGTTATTCTCCCTAACATGGATTATTTTACTAATATCATTTCACAATAAAAATGAACAATGAGAAAATAGTTATACACCAAGTATTCTACCTCTATAATACAATGGTTATACCACCAAAATTCGTCTCATTTTCCACAATTGGTTATACCCACAAATATCATTTTTCATGTCACATGATGTCATAATTGGTTATAGGCCACAATAAATAGTCCTTTTCAGCAAATAATTATACCCCATTATATACGATATTTCATTTTTTTCATTACGAAATATTTTAGAATGTTATAAAATTCCTCTAAAGTAATTTCAGATCAAATTTACATGTTTACAACAGTCAAGATCCACAATAGTACCCTTAAGAATTTTTAGACATTGTATCATACTCATGAAATTTAATAGACTTGAATGTACTCAATCATAATGTACCAAATAATTTTAGGATAACATCCTTAGAGAATGTTAGTTTTTTTTTCTTTTATTTGATATCATTCTTGTCCTATAGTCTATGTATGATTCTCTTAAATGTGATTCATTTGGTCTTTATAGTATAGAGTATCTTTATCCCAATAAATGTTTTAGTTTCCCTAACTCTCCATAGGTTTTGACGTTATTTTATTTTTTTCATAATTTTATTAGAATATTTTTTCAAAACGTGAGTTGATTAAGACGTGGTTTTATTTTTCATTTTTTTGTGAAAAAATGGATGTTTTGTGGTTGACCACATCTTCTGTGCATGTTAGAAAGCCATGGGGTAACCGTGCTATTTGATTTTGGATCTCGGATGTGGAATTCAACACAGTTGTCGCACTGTTTGGGAAAACATGTGGACAACCCATGCATACCCCCCTTCATTATAATAGGATGGTCAGGTTTGACACAAATTTAAGAAGACCGTGTGGACAAACTGTGTGGATTTTCATGTTTTCCAAAATAAAAAAAATAAAATGGAAATAAATATGAAAAATAAAATAAAATAAATAATAATATTTTAATAATACTAATAATAATGAAATTAATAATAATAATTATTATTATTAATATTTTTATTAAAATAGTTATTATTATTATTATTGAGATTAATATTATTATTATGTTTAGTTTTATTTTTATTTTTAATTTTATATTTTTGGAATCTCTATATGGGGATTTCTGCCTTTCCTCCGACTGACCCCACATGACCCAACCCTCCTCCTTCCATCACCCCTCCAATATCACATATCCCCCTTTCCTCCATACTCACGCATGACACCCAGCATTTGAGGGCCTCCTATGTGATAGCTAATCTCTATAGACCACCTCATTGCGTGACACCATCCCATCTCCATCAATATTTTTGTGCGATAACCCCCAGAAAAGCCACTCCATTTTTCATGACCCCCTTCATCTGAGGCCCTATAGTGAGCCATATCACTCACTCTGGTGATCATTTATTCCACCTATTTTGAGCATTGTGTCCTTTGGTGAGCCTCTTCTCCCCCCACTTCCCATATTTTACAGTTTCATTGATTTCATGATGTTCACAAACTGTGGACAAACACTAAATTAATATTTTATTTTATTTCTATTGAATATTATTGAATAGGGTTCTTTGGTTCATGTTGAGGCCCATTCTAGCCACTGCTATCAAGGGAAATTGATCTTTCTAGGTAGTCAAGTAAGGGGTTTTAAATTTCGTTATTATGGATTAATTTTAATATACTTGTTTTATAATTTTAATGTTGTTGATAAATATTATATGGTGTGTTGTGTCTTGTCTATATGGTTTCAAGTTGCGGGAGTTTTGAATTCAAACTAGATCATCCATATGGTAAGGAATATTTATATAAATTTTATATTTGTACATATTCCCATATGTATTGGGGATTATAGTCAATAATGCTTGTGGTATTTAAAGATATATACAAATTCTTATGCATCTTTGTTTTAAGTGTCTATTTGGGTTATCCCAATCATAGAGGTTCATGTTTGAGGTATGTCCCCTATTCCGAAAGAATAAATTTTAATTTATTAATTAATTGATAGGGGTGATGGTGGTTCTAATTTTAATTGTGACTTATGAGGTTACTTGGAGGTATGTTTATCTATGACGATTTACTCTATTTTTCTTCTTCTATAGTTTATTTATTTATTTATTTTGACTAGTTGATAATTATTTGACTTAAATTTTTGGTCCAAGACTTTCCCAAATTTTTTAATTTCATTCCCAAAACTAGTTTCCATCCATTGGGGATTAAGAAGGCCCTTTGGGCCTTGTCACTTGCTGACTCATGTGACCTGTTCAGGGTTGACATTGGATTGTTCGTGATATTTCCTCTATCTGATCACTATGTCTATTAAATCTATATAAAACAATATCTATTCAAAAAATAAAATCTATCCTAGTACATTTCCTGTATTAATTGATTACAAATATAATACACACATCTAACTTTTATTCTTCCCTGATAGATGATTTCATCTGTTATGTCTATTTCTATTTGACACAAAACTTTTATTAGTTCTTATTTTATCGGTGCATTATGTTAATTATGATTTTATTATTCCCACACACTAAATAGATTCACTTAGGGTACAAAATGTGGGAAATAAAAATCATTTTCCACATCATCTGGAACATGAATTTGAAATATCCTATAATTCAAAATTTCATAATTTATTCTAAAATATTATATAATAATAAATAACATTAATTGAATTATCAAAAAATTATAAACTTATAATAATTAACTTGAACTTCATATTAATTAACATAAAAAATCTTCCTTGTCCTTAACATGATATAAAACATAAAACAACCAGCTTCTACATCAAAATATTTATGGTTTGTACAAAGTGTTTATAAATATCCTCAAAAGTTATGTATCTAGGGTATGTATTTTTAAGATGATTTTATTTGAAAACATTTACTCATTTTGAATCCTTCAATATTTTTACATCCAAGAACCCAAAACAATAATGATTTGTTTTGAATTTAATTAATATCACTTTGATATGAAACATACTTTGATCTAATTAATACTTATGCTTGATGATACCTCAAAAAAAATATCCATAAGATATTACTAATTTATTATATCCATAGTGATGTAATATAGATCCCTATCAGGTGAAACTCTTCCAACATCTATGTATTTATTCCCCATTTTCTATTTTGATATATTTATGCATCTTGGGAAATCATGGGTCATTATCTGCTGAAATGTTCATGTGTCTATCTAATGGGACTTTGTTTGATAATATTAAAATGTTAAGAAACATCATATAGGATTTATACATCTTCCCCATCAATTAAATCTTCATACAATTCTTGTTTTTTAGGTATCTAAAATATTTGATTTGTTATCATATATCTGATGTACTATCCAATTCTCTATTCAATTATCTTGCTTCAAAACAATTTCAATAAATAATTATAATGATGCAACAATATAAGTTAATCATTGTATAGTATATTCATAAAAGAATAATTCATTATAATAATTTTATATATTTTCAAATTTATTAAGTATAAACTTTTATCGATCAACCATATTCCCTTCTTATATTTGGAATGTTATACATGAACATGACATTCTCCCATTTTTTTCTTTATCCACTTCTATATAATCCATCTTTTCATAGTTTTATAGAACCAGGTTTATATAATTAGTATCATATAGTGGTATATGTTATTATGTATCATTCTAGTGTGAAACAATTAGAAATATACTATATCTAGATACTTATTAACTGGATTATTATTTTGATACATCAAGAAATATTCCATTTTAGGAAACATGACACATTTTTTTTTCAATATTGTTTATTTAAATTATAAAACCCAATATTTAAAAAAATTACATGAGATTAACATTATGAAACATTATATAAAAAATTATTTTTTATTTCCTATAGCATGAAATTTCTTAGACATTATATAAACTAAAAATGTTCATCTAGTTTCTCTAGGCTTTGAATAGTGATGACATAGTACAAACATCTTACCAAAAAATTTATAATTAAATTCTCTCTTGATAAAAATGTTTGACTGTGTTATTCTAGAAACTCATAATATTCTTTTTTACTCTATCTTGAAAATTTATCAACATATAAAAATTCATATAATATTTCCATTGATCATAAACACATTCATGAAGATTGAATCATTGAAGAAGGGTATAAGATCATAAGATTTTGTTACGTTAAATCCTTATAATATTTGTTAAAAAACCATATAAGTTCATATAAATTCCATAATTAAATTTCAGAAGGATTATTATAAATAAAAACATACTAATATATTGAATAAAATTAAACTAAACCACACTTTGGGCTAACAGAATGAATAATACTAGAAATGTTAATCTTACAGTTAGTGACTTATTTCAAGACATCATTAAAAATTAGGTATGGTGTATTAAGAATACCTTTACTAATGTATATCAAGACACATACTGATGTATAAAGTGGATTTAAAAATCCACAATTTTTACTTAATAACTATAATTCATTCATCATATGAAATGGTTCAATAATCAATACCAGACATAATCAAAAAATTAACTTAGTCAAAAACAAGCATACAAAACGTTAATAATTCCCTTGGGGGAAAATATATCATAATTATAATAATAAATCCAAAGAAATATATTCATAATTATATTGAAATATATAAATATGAAATATATGATTCATCAATAAACATTTACATATATTAAAATAAATTTAAAATATCATTCAATCCATTCTATGAAAACATCAGTGAAAAATAATTTTCATTTGCTCACATTTTAAATAAATAATTTCTTAATACTTATAAAATCACATTCATTGAAAATAACTTTTTAAATATGAAATTGAATCTTTAATGATAAAACTGAAATAATAGTGGAAAAATTATTTTTTGTGGTAAACATTAAAACAAATATTGTTTTAATAATTTTGTTAAAATTTCAATGTACCCTTTAAAAAAAAGATGAATCCATTTAAAACAATGAAATTAATTTAAAATGTGATTGAAAATGAACATAAATAAATATTCAATCATAAATAGAAAATTATTTAATGAATTTTTAGATGCATAGATATTTAAGAAAAAGTTCTTCAACCAAATAAAAATATTGTCACATTTTCATAAAAACCATTTTTTTCAATTATATAAAGTCGCCTAAAGATTAAAACGATAAAAAAACATATATAATACATATATAATAATATGATAATAAAATAGATTGAAATAAAATGATTAATATGATATAATATCATTTATTTAGTATTTATACAAATAAATCCCAAATAAAAATTATATTATAGAAGAAATCCATACATGAGATTTTCACATTATCGAACAGAAGAAAACCTCTAATTTAATAAACATGTGTTACTTGTTTTGTTTTGCAATAACCCCATAATTTATTGTTCGCTTATCACAATCCCATTTGTTTTAATCTATTTCCATTTCATATATGCTTATCGAATCAGTTATGTTCTTGTTTGATGTTTTTATGATATTAATACATTTTCCCCAAATAAGCTTGGAAAGTTGACTATGGTAATTGAAATAATTAATATATAAAATAAAAAAACATTAATCATAATTTATTTTTCATTTTATACATTAAATTAAAATATATAACAATTAATGATAGTAACTAATAAAAAATTAGTATTTTTATAGCATTGATATTGTAGTCCATATGTACGTATAAAAGATGTTTATATTTTTATAATAAATGAGTTGTAAGTGATACAAATATATATTATCTACTATATAATTAGATAATAATTATAAATTTTATATTTTTTCATTAAATTACTCCTTATTACAATCCATGTAAATAATAACTGAAAAATGTATCACAACACTTCGTGGGGGTGGTAGTCCAAATGTGCACAAAAGTGATGTTATCATTTTCAAAAAGACCAGAAATTTTGAAGGTATATTATATCAAATAATTCCATATGAAATAACCATTAATAAAAGAAAAAAATTACATTTAAATCAATCACAATGATCAACCATTAATGGGGGTGGTTTAAAATAAAAAATGTCCCATTTTGGATGCGGTTGGACATATGTACACACCGGTGATTCTTTTTTCTCATTTGATAGAAAGGTGTAAAATGATATCCCCAAAATAAGAAAAAAAATCACTGTATATTTATGATATAGGAATAATTATGTTATTATGTAAATAATATTTTTAGATGAATTAGAATATAAAATAATCCATGAAATATTTGGGTAAGATGTTTACATATTATTTGGGAGACATCCTTTGGCTTAAACCGTATTCATTCTTAGGAAGAACATAGGGTAATGAAATAATATCAATGTATAGGGTAATGAATATGGTATGTTTTTTTGGTTGATATTTGATGATTTTTTGTGATCAATATTTGTTAAAAAAAATGTATAGACATTCCCGTTCATATGTGAGGGTGTAGACAAACATGAAATTACGTAAAAATATAAGTAAAATAATGTCATTTTCTTATTTAAGAGGCACCAAGTGACGATGAATTATAATTTATGATTAAATAATTTCTAAATATATTCGAAAAAATATTATTCAAATTTTTTTTTCTGGATTTTGATTCCTTACCTATTTGTCCCCCCCACCGACCATTGGTAAGCTCGTTTTTTCTCAATCCATTTTAAAGGATATAAACTATTTACTATTCAGTGTGAAAAAAATAGAGATGACCTTATAATATAAAATTAATGATTATAATTCAAATAACCTTTCCAATTTTTATATATTAGTTTTTATTAAGTTGTAATGATTACTTAATATATGTTTGTAAAATACAATAGAAATTCTATTTTAGAAAAATAATTATCGTATAATAATAATTAATAAAAAATTTTAAATACTAATGTTTAAAATTGAATTTATATAATAATGATAAATAATTCGAGACATAGTTTTCAAAAAACTGACACAAAATATTTAATTAGATTTTTAAATGCACGATTATGAGAGAAGAATTGTAATCAATTTTTTTATGAAAATAAAATTATATATATTTTAAAAATATTAATCATATATTTCTACATTACAATTTCTTTTTTTTATATAAATTATGATAGTTTATAAATAAATATATTTTTATATAAGAAAGGTTTCATAAATTTATGTTTATGATTATTTCATTATAATTTATTATGTGATTGGTTTAGAAAAACATTATTGTTCACTATTCCCCAAAAAAATAGAATATTTCTGAAAAATTTCAAATATGCACCACAATCCATTTTAGACATGATAATTTCAAATTTAAAGTTCATTTTTCCAATATTTTTATTATAGTGATAATAAAATTCTATTAATTTTCACATCAAACGTTTGAATTAAATTTTTATGAATAATTATTTCTTCTATCATCTAATAAATTTATTTCTATAACTTCCATTGTAAATAAATATAAGGGATATAAGTTTTTTAAATTTAGTTCATCAATTTTACTACAGAAATCATTCATACATTTATTTCAAAATTTTATTAATTTTATTCATATCATCTAAACTAATTTCTATGTTATTAAATTAATATTTAAATAATAATATTTCTATATTGTATCAAGTTTAACATAAGATAAATTAATTATTTATCAAAATATTTTGTAGATATTATTCATAAATTAAAATATTTTGGTTTTATATTCACAACTACATATAAAAACGTTATCACTACTATTCTATTTTATTTTTACCATATCAATAAATTTAAATAGATTTTATGAGGAAGTTTTATTTCGAGGTCAATACTAGGGGACTCATTATTTAAAAAATTAACATGTTTTTTACACTTATAAAAACATAAATTTATTAATTCGTTTATAATGAGTGAACTATTAAATAGTTCATATTTCATAATTTGTATTTATTCCTTACAAATATCTTTTTTTATTTTTTGAGTAAAAATCACTTTTTTAGATGAGTGAGAACCTCACAAACTGCCACTTTTTCAGTGATACAAACACCATAACCAAAACAATAAGGTTTCCAGCATCACAGTACACCTATAAATTCAAATTCAAAAAACTATTTCAATGTTAACAATCCAAAAAAGCATCACATGGTTCCTTTCAACATTATATGTGATTTATTCCATTTTTTTGTTTTTTAATTTGATTACCCTTCTGATTCTAATATTGATTGAATAATATATTTCTTTTCCATTTTAGAATAACTAAAATCACCTATTAATGGATCAAAATATCCATAGAGAATGAGAAGTTATTTCACTAATCTAAAAATGATTACAACATGATAAGTTAATTCTAAATATGAATAAGGATTCCTATTAAGAATATATACTCTACTTGAAAAAAAATTCAATAATAACACCCAATTAAATTATATAATAAATTATGACTTAAATTATAAAAACAAAATATCAACATAGATTATTTTATTCCACATCAACTAACTCCTAAATCCAAAAATCAATTACTCACAGAAAATTCCATACAGTATAAAATCCAGACATATGTATAAAAACCTTGTTTATAACTATGGAATAACTATTATTATTAAGAGAAAAAACTCATGGTATAGGTTATGAAAATATTATAACTAGTTTTAATGATTGATAGTTCATTTTTTTAATGTCATGGGAAAATGTTTTGTATTACATGATGTTCAATTATTGTATATATGATTTTAATTGTAATGAAACAATAGTATAATCCATGTAGAATTATAAAGAAATATGATCATTCAATTACTTTCCAAATTTAATAAATTTAATTTGACCAAAATGATATCAATTTTCATATCTACTTATCAAAATTACATTACGATGAAATATCAACAATTATATAATAAATTATGTTTTTTTTAGAATAATAAATATTAGAGATTCAATAAAAACATTATATTCAATTGAAAGATATTAAAAGTGAATATTTTTATTGAAATGATTTTAAAATTTTGTTACATAATTTTGATTAAATATAATACAATCAATTTTATTTGACTCAGAACTATGATTAATTATTTTATAATAACATTTTTGTTACTAAAATTTATATTTTTAAGAAAACAAATTATTCATCATGTTTGGTAAAGTTATATTAAAAGTAATTTCATCTATTTATAATATTATAATAAAGTAAATTGTTACAAAATATCAAATTTTTTTTATTTGATAATAGGTTACATGGACAACATAATTTAGGTCATCATGAATTGTAACAATGATAATGATTTATCACCTTAATCAAAGGTTAAATCAATTTAATGTTTCAAAAATGAAATTTTATATATACTAGATAAAAATGAAAACTAAATTAAATCTCATATTATGCTGGGATTTAATCCCAAACCTCATCATATTTAATGATATGAAATTTTGGATCTAATTTTCTTGAGGAAGAAAATAATATTTTTTTAATGCATTTAATGATTCCAAAGTTTTCCCCTCCAACACATAAGAATGGAAATCATCTATCCTCTCTTTATCACACTAAAATAAAAAATCATATTAGGGAATAACTAGAAAAATTACTTCCTTTCAACTAAACCCATGTCATATTGGTAATTTTTTAATCATAATTACTTCTTAATAGGAATAAAATTATAGAAATAATATGTTACCTCGAAGAAGAGGTGTATTTTAATCAAATGTTTTCATTTAATTTCCCATCATATGACATTAAAATATTATATATCAATTATAATATAGTAACATCATTATCTTCAATATACTGAAATATGATTACTATTCTGGCACCACTATTACTCATCTCCTTTACATAATATTGAAATAGAAAACATATGTTATGTATACATACGGCCTACCGTCTCCACATAGTTGTGTAGTTCAGTCTTCATATCCAAATTAATTAGATAGTTATAAAGATATAACCTGTGAACATATGTGATATATATGACATAAATATTATTATATTAATACAATATTTTCTTCACATTCTTACCATTTCATTAGTTAAAAAACTATAATGTTTCTTGGCGTACATGTGTACTACAACCATAATAAATTGATGTCATTTATTTTTAATGTACTATATTAAGGAATGACATTATATATGTATTAGTTAATATATTTAAAATTTATAACAACAATAAACTTTTTTAGATGGTGGAACCATTATCAACAATGAAAGACCGAACCTACCAAATAGAGACTTACATGAAAAATGAAACTATTAACTCAGAGTTATTAGGATTTCAATGATGAATTATTAATTAAATAATAATTAAATGTTATAAGTGGATCAAATATTATATATACAATATGAATAATTTTATACTATTGAGGTGTAATAAATATTTATTTATGACAATGGAGGATAAGAAATTATTTAAATTTTTCACACAAGAGGTAAGGATTTATTTTTAAATCTCATCCTCACTAGGAATTTTTATTTTCTAATATCAATTAGAGGAACTCTAAGATAATTAATTTCATAATACAATATTAATTATTTTATTCTCATAGTATTTAGGGTATTCAATTATTATTTCCATTTTTACATTATTTTTCACTCATATAGTAAAAAATAATGTTTTAATGAGAACTGGCATTAGTTTTATATCTGGCCAGAAATAATTTTCTTCCATTTCAATACTTCCATAAAATATTCAATTTTTTAATGTTCTCAAATTATTTGTTAAATTAATTTTATAGTTGTTTTTATTTTTAAAAAATTATTTAAAATGAAACTTCTTATAATTTTCTATACAAGGATCATCAACTAAGGGTGTTAGTGGAATCATTATTTTAATAATTACCACACAAATAAGTTTTCACACAGTCATGGATATTATCTTCCTTGAATATTATTTTACAGGTTTCCACACATCATTAAAAAAAATTAATCTAAGAATTTTGTATTTTTTTTATTTCAGGTAAAAGGTTTCGAAATAAAAATTATACATTCCTCAAAGAAGGCTTATATGATATGTCACAATTATTTTAATATATGTAAAAATAAATTGATGAGTATTATGATTTAATAGGTACATAGTCAAAATTAACAATACACCAAATTTATTTGGATGTTTTATCATCGGGTTGTTATATTTATAGATAGGGAAATTATTAACATTTAATATGATCATTTTTTAATTTGTTATTTTATAGTGATTATTTATTTAATTATTATTTAAAAATTCAATATAATTAATGATTTAGATATAGTATCTGACTATAGGATCCCATTATAACCCCTTGATAGTTTTTTGGTCTCATGAGATAAACTAGTTTGGGTAATTCGATTATGTGTTTCCTATTTATGTTTGATGTGTGTGCACATGTCTATGATTATAAGATTTTGATTTCCCTTATTCTGAATTTATTCATTATGAATCTACAATATATTTTCTGTGTCATTAATTATGATTCAATGTTATGAATGGATTTATCCCCTTGATTTTATTATTAGTACAAAAAATATTAATATTATTTATCTATAAAATATTAGTCATGATATATTTATTTTATGATATTTCATATTGTATTAATCCTTTTAATAATAATATAAGATCACACATTATTGTGTTTTATGTTCCCAATGATACGAAGAAGTGATTTATATTTCAATTTAGGATTTTTTAAAATAAATTTTAAACAAACCACATTCTTTATTTGTATTATTCTGTTATGTCAAATTTATTATGAGAAACACATACACAAACATACATACACACACAAACACACACATATATATCTAGAATCCCAAGAAAAATACAATAGTTTATCCTTTAGGATGTTATTTTTAACCTCAAAAGATTTTGAAAGATGAAAATTATGTATAATAGAATATAAGAGATGCACCACCGAGCTAAAATTACCAACAACATATATTATTTAAATAACAATTTTATAAAGAAGAAATTATAATTTTGGGTATAAATTGGGAAAATAAAATTACGAAATTTATATGGTAAACAAATATATAAAATAAAGTTATTGGTTATTATTTTATTATCAATGATAATTAAAATAATTTGTATCTAAATTTAATACCACTTCTAAATAACAATATTTATATATGAAATGGGGTTTTCTCATAGAAAATTAATTTAATAAATATTGGTGGGTCATTTGATGAAATATATATTATACACTCAGTAAATGGTTTTTACAATTGATATAAAATTTTACCATTGTATGGTATTAGAATAAACCCTTTTTGTATTCAAAAAATATATTTTGTCTTAATAAGAGTTTCATCATGTTTTTTAGAGTTATTGAAAAATTAATTTTCACAAAAAATTGAATGATTTCATAAAAATAACTTAATTACTAAAATTCATATTTTAATAATTTCATAAATTATATTGTCAAAAACATTTGGAAGTGATTAAATTTTTATTTTATAGTAAAAAATAACGGTTTTCATTGAAAACCACAATTTTATTTATTGAATTTAAAAAATATCATTTTTTAAGAAATTATTTTTCAAGAAATAATAATTAAATTTAATTAAAATTAATCCAAATTTTGACATTTTAATTAATTTGTAGTTGAAATTTTAATATAAAAATAATTTAGACATAAGAAAACATTTTCATTAGAATATTTTTGACGCATTATTTGGTTTAATTTTACAATACATTAGTCGATTCTATTTAATTTTAAAAAATAAATAATATATTTAGAATCAGAATAATTATTATCAGTTTATATGATCAAGTAAATTTGTGGTCAAAATTAAATGTAAAAATAGTAATAATTAATTAGTACCATTAATGATAAAATTGATTTATTGAGGATTAAAATAAAATTCTAAGGGTAAAAATGACCTTGAAAATTGTATGATTAATATTTTATTTCTGTTTTCAACCTTATATAATCTATGTTATAAAAGTGATCTATTTTTTCAT
Source organism: Viscum album (assembly GCA_963277665.1). Classification (NCBI taxonomy): domain Eukaryota; kingdom Viridiplantae; phylum Streptophyta; class Magnoliopsida; order Santalales; family Viscaceae; genus Viscum; species Viscum album. The sequence continues at coordinate 16,137,574 of OY728159.1, read as the reverse complement.
ATATTGGAATTTTTAAAATGTGGGTACAATTTATTCATTTTTAAAATTTATAGTGTCTCCTCTCCCCTAATAAAAAATGGATACCCACTCTCATCTCACATAACACATAAATAACACATTATATCATAAAATACATTTTAAAATCAATTAATTAAATATATCTCAATGTAATTGATTAATTGTTATGATATGGTATTCTTTTTAGGAATGATTTAGGAATAATCCTAATTATTTTCTTTGAAGAAGATGTATTGTTTTAATCAATGAAATTTCATTTAATTTATTCATCAAAATAATTCAAATATTCTCTAAATATGTTGAAATAAAAACACCATAATATAACATATATATAGTTATTATTATGTTTATTTAATTACTATATCCATCTCCTTTTCTATCAATAGTGAAATGAATATATTGATGTTGTGTATGGTGGATTATCGCCTCAAAAACTAATGTATTCCATTTTCCATCCCCACATATCACTAAATGATATAGTTATAGTATTAATGTTCATATACGATAATTATTATAGAATAGTTCTTCAAAAATTATAATATCATATCCAAATTATTACATTTAAATGCATGGGAAACAGATAATGGCGCTCATGTGTACATGTGCACTACATTCTCTACATACATATATATAAAAATTTTATTTTAATTTAAGACGTATCATAATAATGATTTGATTAATGAGTATAGATGATTTATATGATTCTATAAAAACGTTGTGAATTTGGGAATTTATTTATCTTTCTTTCATTCCATTCATTGAAAAAATGAAAACAATGTTCATACATACGATCAACATATCGTCTACATGAATACTTTAAAACATGTTTCCATATGTATAATTCATAGACTACTAGAAATAATTATATATTTATTAATTATGATATTTAAAATTTTATTTCAATTATATATATATTAAAAAACATGATAAATGTAAATGTGTAAATACCCGGAACATCCACGTATTTTTTTAAATATATAGGAATTTTATGAGTCCATGAAACCTGACAGAACACGATTCCGAGGCCCGAAGTGGCAAGAATGATCCGTAAAAGTTTTGTTGAGCTTATGTTAACGAGTGTAAGTAGTTTTCCTAAAAAATTAGAATAACTATTAAACTGTAACTCTGATCTGAAATCTGAGGGCACCATTGCGCTCAACATGGCGGGTTTACCCTAGGCGGGACTCAGGATTAGTCGGTGCGGGCCTCCTGTGACAAAAACCAAAAATGTAATAATTGTAAATAAAATAATAAATAAATTATTTTATTGTTCATATGATTATAACTCACAAACGGTATCACGGATTAAAATATTATACCACCGATGAACTCAAGAAGGTATGATTTCATTAAGCATACACTAACTTTTCCGGCACGGGCCACTAGTGAAAGTTAATTTTTGGTCGCAAATAAAATAATTAAGTTGAAATTATTTTTTGTAAAATTCATAACAACCAAACGGTTACTTGGATTAAAAATCTGAGAGTACTGTTGGGTTTGATGGGGTATGTTTCACATAGGCAGATCCTAACCTCGACCGACGCGGGTCTAGGTTGACTGATAATAATTTCCCATACTTTTTTTCGGGTACAATTAGTGAACACACAAGTATCATTTTGTAACTTTTGAGCCATTTCTCGGAATTGAAATATGAGGGCACCAGTGAACTAACAACGCTAGTATTCACTTAAGGAGACTTTCAACTTGACAGAAGTTGTTCGAGGGTGAAAGATAGTTTTTGGGTTTTTCGTGAAATTAATAAAATAAAATAAACTTCATTTTATTTTATTTTGTGCTTCCATGTGGATATTTCTGGTGGGGTCCATCGGAGCTAAACCTCCACATTGAAGTTGGAAGTGTGGACCACCACACCTTAACCTCCCATGAAGGGATATGGTGGTGGGGACCACCTGAACCATAAACTCCCATGAAAGGTTACATTGGTGGGGACCACCCGGGTTTTTAAACCCCCTTGAAACCTCCCATTAATTGGGAGAAACCTCTCAAGTCCCTATTAAATGTGGGGGGAGCCTCTTGGTATCCTCCCAATTATTATATCCAACACACCTCTTAAATTTCTCCATCGTATTTTAATTAGCTTGCTCCTTTTAAATTTAAATTATCACGTCGTTGGAATTTAGGAAGGTACCTAATAAATGAACAATCATAGATTCCAACGTTCGTTACCTACCTCCCTCCCTCTACTATATATAGGAATCCTGGGAGTAGGTTTTGTGATGGCTTCATCAAGTGATGATGCACAGGTAAAGTGATGTGATTCCCAACACTTGAGGATTACACTTCCTCCAAGAAGAACACATTCTTCCAATGAATAATTCCGGTGAGAAGAAACTTCGACTTCCTTCCTCGGAAAATACTCGGACGTAGGTTGTCTTCGACTAGGATGAGCTGGCACAAAAACCAAAGATCAAGGAAAATGATGAGGACACCGATGTCTGTCTTTTCCCAATGATCCATCTTCTTCCCCACACCAACGTCAAAAATCAACGAACAATGGTTGGGGGTTTTATTTGAATGTTAATGCTTTCCTTGATTTTCTTTTGCAGATTAGAAAAAAAAACGTTGTAGAGGATGTAGAACATTAAGTTAATCGTTCTCCTTTCTTAACGGACTGATTTCTATAATTATAAATGCAGAGGGTACATGCCAAACTAACATGGACTGACTCCCTCCACTGATCTCTTTGTGATGTTCTTCGTCATGGCGATGAAACGATGAGGCGACGAAGGAGACAAGCAATGACCGCACTACCAGCGAACTCTGAAACCCATTCCATCCTTGCGGTTCCTCAACCAAACCAGCTCCCAGCTGCCACCAGTCTCCCGTGTGCTCCCCGACCACCCATCTTCCCACCGGCCTCTCGGCTCCAGGCCCCCACCAGCCTCCCATGCACCCGGCGACACCCCGTCCACACGCCTGACTCCCGGATTCCGACTGCGCTGGCCTCCCGGCGGCCCGCTGGCCTGCCCGCCGCCTTCCGACCTCCCAGGCGGAGATGCTCGAGCTTCACCCCTCACGGTGTTGGACGATCCTTCCTCAACAATCTTCACCGAGCTTCCGAGATGCACCCCACACGTGCCTTGCCGAGCCGACCTTTTGTTCCACTCACGGCACCTCCGGGTCGAACTGCCCTATCACTGACACGTGGCCATTCTATGCCCTCGTGAATGGTTCACACCCTTGCGCTACATGCGGTCTTTGAGGTATTTCTTAATATATTTCAATTTCTGATTTAAATTCAATTTCATATATTTTATACAATTAAATTGATAAAACCCATATTCTAGTGAATCAAGATATTTGAAATTGTTTTTGCATGGAAATTTTAAAACCCCCCATTTCTATTGAATTGGGTGTCATTATGGAAATTGGTTGATTTAAATTGATTAATTTAAATTATGTATTTTATGGAAATGATTTCAATTAAATTGTTGAATTTAATTGTGGAAATAAAATTATTTGATGATATAATTAGTTTTGATTAGATTTTAAATCGGTAAAAATGGATTAAAATGATTTTATAGAAACCTATTGGTTTTATCTTGTGAAAAGGTATATTTTTGAATAAAACCTATTTCTGTTTTAAATTTAAATAAATTGGATCATTTCGTATGGAAGAATGGTATTGATCATATTTTTAAAAATTCTTAAAATAGTTCGCCCATCATGTAAGAGAACATGTAGGCCATAGTTAGTTAGTGGGTTATTTGGATACACTATATGCTACGACAATGTTGTCAAACATATTTGTGGCATGACACATTTCCAGTAGGTTGGTAATGAGTATCCTTTGGCCAGTTTCATAGGGCCATGTATAGACATTTTTCCTATTTCACTTAGAGAGTGTGGAATCCTATAACTGGTTAATACTATCGTACCTTTTGGCAGAAGATCGTGTTTCTCACTTGATTATTTATAAATGAGATATAAATGTATGCCAATGCTTTTGAACTTCTTTACATTTCTACTAAAGTAATATAAAATATTTATTATAAATGTTTTACATATGCCATTGTTTTAGAAATATTCCATCATTGTAAATCCATTTATTAATGTTTTTGTCCAATATTTTCATACTATAGAGCATGTTTTGTTTAAATATGATTTTGAATTTCCAAACCTGTTTACATTAAAATTGATAGCTTTTAATGGGATAAACTATTTTTGGCATATATTATGGAATATTTTGTGGCATCCTACTAGGCTTAGGATGACACATTACTTTTCCCTTGGGAATTCTGTAGATGTTATTCTTCCAGGTTTGAGAAAAGGGAAGAGATCGCTTGGAGGTGGATCCAACTATTGAGTTTTGGTCTTGGTGAGTTATATCCTTGAGAACATGGGTTTTTTTTCCCATTTTCAGTACTTGGGTTGTAGTACTTATAGATTTTTATGCATCTTTGTATTCTGGTACATTATTCCCAGTGGAGTTTCTTTTTGATATGCATACGTTATTGTTTCTTTTCTTCAGCATTGTTTGGGGAAAAATCATTCCCACTTGCATGTAGTGTGATGCAAGGTGCTAGTCATGGAACCGTGGGGATCAGGAATTCCCTTTGGGCTATGTCAGGATCATCTCGGTTTTCAGGTTACCAGGGTACCTAGGATGGTTCATGATAATGATTTAGTGGCTACATATAATCAACTCTAACTCCCAAAAAAGTTCTATAACTATGTGAGTTGAGTCAGTGACTTTTGTGTTTTCCTCATTATTGAGATGGATTACTTGATAATGTAGATATATGTATGGGCATATACCTAAATGGGGTTATATATTTATTTCACACTTTTTGATTTATCCATGTTAAATTTTGTGAGACCTTGAGGGTATCAGGGTCCCTACTACCTATCATTATAATCACCCCTACACGGGCTATGCCCACACCTTGTTGTGTTGGATGTAGATGATGGAAAGCACTGATCGAGGTTGAGTGTACCAGGAATTGACAGTACCCAGAGGTGGACCAAAAGTTGTGACAGATCACGGATGAGAGGGACGGACATGGAGTGTTTTTTAGGTTATATGTACCTACCCTTTAGACAGAAGCCCCTAGAGGATAACCCAGTAGCTTCTTTTCTTTTCGACAGTTGTATTTACTTTTCTATTATACATGTACTTTCCTACTGGGATTGTATTTCCTTCCCCTTTTACTTTTCAGCACTCTTTTTTATACAGTTTTACATATTTTTTTTCTTCCAACTAGTACTCCATTATTTGAATTTTCATGTAATAAAGGCGATTCCTTCCCTGTTTAGGGATGTAATCCATTGATGCTAGTTTCCAGCCCCTGGCCTTTGGAAGGACGGCTTGGGGTAGTCGCAGAACGGGCCCTGGGAGATGGGTCGTGACAAATTGGTATATGAGAAGTCAGTTTAACCAAATAAATTAGGACTCTGATCTTTTTTGTGAAGTAACAGTGTAAAGTTTTTGAGTGTGGTTTTCAGTTCACGTAGTCCAGTGTTGGTTTGGCGGCCGACATATCCATACACCAGGACGTTCCAATTTGATTTATGACATAGTGCACAAAAAAACTGATTGCGTGTGTGTTTTATTTGAGATTTTTTAAGTCATCTCACCATGTATAATCTTTTTACTTGTCACACCTGTTTCATTTAAGATTCCTCTATGTAGTCATCCAGTTAGAGTCTCGAGAGTTGTATACACTGATATCCCACCGAGCAATGAGGCTCCAGTACAGGGCCCTCTTACTATGTTGGCACCTTTGGGTGGTGTACCAGCAGCACCACTACCCGTTGGGAAGCAGATACCACCAGCCCCACTAGCGGACGGTTCATGCCAACTAAGCGTGTTGCATAACTTCCAGCAGTAGAGGTCTCTGAGGATTCGAGGCAAGATAGATTCCCACACAGTTGAGGGCTGGCTGGAGGCGATTTCCAGAGTTTCCCATCTAGTTGAGACACTACTAGAGCAGACTGTGATCTTAGCTACTAGTCTTTTTTAGTGAGTGACCATGAGTATGGTCTTCTTAGTGATGAGGCTTCTTTACGTGGTCCATTTCCCGTGATAGTACGTTCTGGTAGTGTGTCAGCTATATTACTACCCATTGGTCAGCAGTTTCAACTAGTGGTACCGGTAGAGGACACATGTAGGATTAGTTCCTTACATGTGTTTCAGCATCAAATGACCCTCAGGTTCCGAGGCAATCCCGACTCACAGGATGTTGAGCACTGGCTCGAGGAGGTTGCTGAGTGTTCTTTAGAACTTTTACAGGTTCGGTAGGACACCATGTCGATAGTTGAGTGTTCATCGAGGCGTACTGATCTTTCATTGTACTCAACGAATACGATTTGATCAGTGCTTCAAGGCTCGAACTTCGGATCCATGAGTGTTTAAAAAACATCCAAGCTTCATCTATGCATTCCTACTTATGTTAGGATGCTAGAAAGAAACTTTGTGATTGAATGTTCTATTGCTGAGCAGATACAGCTAGTGAATGTTAGTAGTACGAATTCAGGTAACTAGGACCTGTCTCAGAGACTAGGGCATGTAATATATTTCGGGAAGAAGAAGTGTTAGTTACAGATGAGTCTGTAGGGCAGTAGATATGGAAGTAGAGCTAGGAGAGTTACATGAGGTGGTGTACTATATAGGGAGGTAGACATGGAAGTAGAGCTAGGAGAGTTGCATGAGGTGGTGTACTTTAAGACATGTTACTACCACCACCCCCATTTTTTTGGAGCTTGCCAGGCTTAGGAAGATGGAGGATAGGGGAAAAGATTAGTTGCAAGCTTTCATGGAATGCAACCCAAGGGCTCTAAGAATTATTAAAGGTATAGTCTATGTATAATACAATTTTCCATATCAATAGACATAGGTACCAATGATTACTTCCTTCCACGAATCGTGTCCAAGACCTAGAGTTTCTAGTTAAAAAATTTACCTGACCCTCACATCTGTTGATACCTTTGGGAGGAGACATGATAATCACACTTACACTGATGGGGTGATATGGACCATGAGGCAAGAGTTTATGTGGAAACCTCTGGGTGTCAGCGTCGGGGCCTTATGACGTTAGTTTGGGTTTGGACTTGACATAAACAATTCACACTCATATTTACCGTATTAGGAAAAGAGGTTTTGGTTTATCTAAAATTTTGGGATGGGGTTTTCCTTGGTCGAGAAAAAGGAAACCCAAGAAGCACAGGATAAACACATGCATAGAAGGGTGACGTCAATCACTTGTGAGTTAGCCAACCTCACCCTCGTGGCTGCAGATGTTCACTTTGAGATCGTCTATACTCCTGGGAAGGGGAACATGGTAGCGGACACACACACTTGGGGGGTCTGACCTACATCTGTTGAGTGAGATGACAGAGTAGCTAGCTCCATTGTAGATATAATTTGTGGATAGTGATGGAGATGTTTTTCCACCATCACTCCCCCACTTCTTCAGCGAGTTAAGAAGACGCATCTTGGGGACATTTACTACAAGACACGACATGCTTTGATATCCACAGGACATGCACCTGATGGATTTTCTGATGGTGGGGCGCATGTCATCCTATTCAGAGGACATACGATTGTACCAGTGTGACATCAATAGGATGTGTTGAGGGAGAACCACATATCTTCTCTAGCGGTATATCCATGTGTGGAGATGATGTATCAGGACCTCCGATGACATCACTGGTGGCTAGGAATGAAGAAACCAGTTGCAGAGTTTTTCTTTTGGTGCCTCACTTATCAACATGTGAAGGCAAGGCATCAGGTACTAGTATGTTTGATTCATCCTTTAGAGGTCCCAGAGTGGAAGTGGGATGGGATATCAATGGACTTCATGATGGGACATCCATGTACATCCAGAGGTCATGACTAGACTTGGGTGATCGTCAATCGACTAACCATGTCGGCCCACTTCCTTCGATAATAGTGTAGGGTTCAGTATGGAGATTGGGATGCCTCTATGTGCAAGATATTGTGCGGCTACATGGAGTATATTCTTCTATAGTCTCAGATCGTGATACACAATTTAGTTCCCCACTATGGAAGGGGTTACAGGAGGCTTTCGGGATGCAGCTTTTTTTAAGCACTGCCTTCCATCCTCAGACGAATGGTAAGACTGAGCGAACCTTTCAGACCCTCGATGACATGATGTGTGCTTGTTTCATTGACAATGGTCTTAGCTGGGAGGATCACATACCTTTGGGGATGTTTTCATAGAACAACATCCATCACTTCACCATTAGGATGTCATCTTTTGGGGCGTTATATGAGCAACCTTACAGTTCACCTCTATGTTGTAATGACCCAGGGGAGTCAACACTCATGGGACCAAGGAAAGTACGAGCTACTATAGATAAGATGCAGATCATCCAGGAGCAGATGAAGACTGCACAAAGCAGTCATAAGTCTTATACTAACAGTATACAGAGACCTCTGGAGTTCCAGGATGGAGATCACGACTTTCTACGGGTCTCACCTCGATGAGGTTTATAGAGATTTAAACGAGATGACATGTTATCTCCAAGGTTCATTTGACCCTTCTAGGTCCTCAGAAGAGTTGGCGATGTGGCATAACACTTATCCCTTCCACCTCAGTTGCACTGGGTGCATGACGTTTTCCACGTATCCCAGCTGAGGAGATAAGTGCATTACACTTCCCACATCCTCAACCACGGAGACCTGTACGTCGACAATGGGGAGACTTTTACTGAGTTCCCAGTAGAGATTGAGGATCGATAGTAGTAGTTCCATCATGGATGGTTGATATCTTTGGTGCGTGTTTGCTCGTAGCACGAGAACATTAAAGAGACCAATTTGTTGCGGGAGGCATATATTCATGCTCAGTACTCCCACCTGTTCCCTAAGTTTTGAGTTGTGGTTTATGGGGATGTAGAGGCCAGAGGTGGAGAGAATGTAAAAACCCGGAATTTCTATGTATTTTTATAAATATATGGGAATTTTATGAGACTGATAAATTTGACGGCACACCATTCTGAGGCCCGGAGTGCCCGGACTGATCCATCGAACTTTTGTAGAGATTAAGTTAACATGTGTAAGCATTTATCCAGAAAAAGTGAAATAACACTTAAATGGTAACTCAGATGAGAAATATGTGGGAACCGTTGTTCTTAGAATAGAGGTTTTACCCTAGGGGTAACTTCCGATTAGTCGGTGCGGGCCTCTTCTGAGAAAACCCAAACATGCCATAATAATGAATAAAATAATAAAATAATTTATTTATTTTTGAAATGTTTATAACTCACAAACGACAACTCAGATTAAAAATACAAGACCACCGCTGAACTCATGAGGGTATGTTTTCTTTATACATACACTAACATTGGCTGGCACGTGCCACCAGAGAATGTTAGTTTATGGTCACAAATAAAATAATTAAGTGATAGTTATTTTTTTGTAAAATTAATAACATCTAAACGGTAACTAAGATTTAAATTCCAAGAGTACCGTTGGGTTTTTTGGGGTTTTATTCATCTTGGAAGAGCCTAAACTCGACCGACGTAGGTTAAGGGTAACTGATAATAATTTTCTGTACATTTTTCAGGTACGTTCAGTGAACGCACGAGAGGCGTTTTGTAACTTGTGAACCATTTCTTGGAATTGAAATCCAAGGGAACTGTTGAAATCACATCACCGATATTCACATAAAGAAACTTCACCACAATGGATGTTTGTCAAGGGTGAATGTTATTTTTTGGATTTTTCGTGAAATTAATAAAATAAAATAAACTTAATTTTATTTTATTTTGAGCTTCCATGTGGATATTTCTGGTGAGGTCCATCAGAGCTAAACCTCCACATGGAAGTAGGAAGTGGGGACCACCACACCATAACCTCCCATGAGAGGTTATGGTGGTGGGGACCACCTGAACAATATACTCTAATGAAAGGTTATGGTGGTGGGGAACACCCGAGTTTTTACACCCCGTTGAAACCTCCCATTAATTGGGAGAAACCTCTCAAGTCCCTATTAAATTTTGGGGAAGCCTCTTGGTATCCTCCCAATAATTATATCCAACACAGCTCTTAAATTGCACCATCATAATTTAATTAGTTTTCTCCGTTTAAATTTAAATAACCACGTCGCTGGAATTTAGGAAGGTTCCTAATAAATGAACCATTATAAATTTCAACGATAATTACCAACCTCCCTCCCTCCCTATATGATGGATTCTTGGGAGGAGGGTTTGGGATGGCTTCACCGAGCGACAAAGAGCTGGTAAAGTGATGTGATGCCCAACACTTGAGGATTACACTTCCTCCATGAAGAACACATTATTTCAAAGAAGAACACCGACGAGGACCGACTTCAACTTCCTTCCTTGGAACCTACTTCGATATAGGACGTCGTCGACTATGAGCAAACCGGCACACAAACTGACGATCGAGAAAAATTATGAGGACACCGATGTCTATATTTTCCCAACGATCTTCCTTCTTCCCTACACCAATGTCGATAAACATCGAACAATGGTATGGGGTTTATCTGAATGTCAATGCTTTCCTTGATTTTCTTTTTCGGATTGGAAAAGAATCATTGAAGAGGCTCTAGGATTTGAAGTTCATCGTTATCTTTTCTCAATGGAACGATTGATGTCATCCTAAACAAAGAGGGTGGGGGGAAAACTAACATGGACCAACTCCCTCCGCCGATCTCTTTGTGATGTTTTTTGGCATGACAATGAAACGATCACACGACAGAGGAAAGACGCAACGACTGTGGAACCTGCGGACTCCGCAACCCACACCACCCTCATTGAACCTCAATCGAACCGGATCCTAGCTACCTCCAGCCTCCCGTGTGCCCGACGGCCACCCAGTTGCCCGCCATCCTTCGCGATCTGGGCCGCCGTTGGCCTCCCGTGCGCCTGCCCGCCGCCTGGACCCCTGCCAGCATCCCGGCTCCCAACCGCCGCCAGCTCTCATCCTCCAGGATTCCCGTCGGCCTCCCAGGACGAGCCACTAGAGCCGTAACCCTTGCTATATTAGCCAAACCGGCCTCGGACATCTGTGTCAAGCCACCGAGCCACGCCCCACGCGTAACTGGAAGAGCTGGCCATCCGTACCCCTCTCAGCGCCTCCTAGACGAACTTCCCTTACACTGACGCATTTTCGGTTCGCTCCCTCATGACCAGTTCATGCCCTTGCGCTACTCATGGCCTTTGCGTCCTACAGGGCCTGGACTAGCGGGTCGGGTTGACCCAGACCAGGTCGGCTTAGAATGGGTCGAACCGGGTTTGTCCAACCGTGTCGGACCGGACCCGAGCCCACTTTGACCCATTTACGCTCCTTCGCCCATATATTGGGCACCAGATGTCTGTTTGACGAACCATCAGTGAAGCTGGATATCTTGGAGTGTGATGGTCCCTTAGAATATTCCCCATAAGAGTTCTGGATATTGTTGATATACAATGATTTTGGATCATGTATTAGACCAACTGGGCCCCTGGGGCTAAAAGGTTAATATCTCTCAGACCTGGCATCCGATTGATGCATCGTCTATTGCATTGAGACCCCTATGATTTCGTAGACCTTTGGGATACTACTTATTGGGACTTTGTGGAAGTTGATGTATCGACAGTTGGATTCAGAAGGGGACCCTCCCGGAATCAAGCGTGCTTCATGTCGAAACCATGTTGTTGGATGCTTTCGGACCACTGTTGCTGGATTCTATGTGGGTTTGACATCTTTGAATATTGTTCCTGGATCATGTGTGGGATCGAATATTCTGACCGATGTTCCTGGATCCTGTGTGGGTCCGAAAGATCTAACTACAATTCTTGAATCCAGTGTGGATTTGATAGTTCTAACAACTATTCTTGGATCATGTGTTGGTTCGACAGCTCTGACTATTGTTCCTAGATCCTATGTGGGTTCGAAAGTTCTAAACGTTGTTCCTGGATCTTGTGTGGGTTCAACAGCTCTATCTACTATTATTGTATCCTGTGTGGGATTGATAATTCTGATTTCTTCTCCTGGATCATATGAGGGTTTGATAGAATAGATGATTTAGTGGCCACATATAATCATATCTAACTCTCAACAAAAGTTGTTTACCTATGTGAGCTAGGTCAGTAACTTTTGTGTTTTCCTCATGAGTGAGATGAATTACATGGCAACATAGGTATATGTATGGGCATATACATATGTGGTATTATATTTTGATTTAATTATTTTTTATTTATCTATTTTGGATTTTGTGAGACCTTGAGGGTCTTGGGGTCCGTATTGAGTATCGTTATACCCACCCCTGCATGGGCTATTCCCGCACCTCGTTGTGTTGGATGTAGACGACGGAAAACGCCGACCAAGGAATAGTTTACAAGGACTGGACGATACCCAAAGGTGGACCACACGACGTGATGGATCACGGAGGAGATGGGCAGACGTGGAGTTCTGTGGAGGTTACATGTACCTACCCTTCTGGTAGGAACCCCTGGAGGACGACTCAGTAGCTTCTTTTATTTTCTTCAGTAGTATTTAATTTTCAGTTGTACTTGTACTTTCATGTTGGGATTGTATTTCTGGCCCCTTTTATGTTTTATCACTCTTTTATATATTGTTTTTCTTGGTGTTTTGCTTCCAGCTTGTACTCTTTTGTGTTCATTTTCATGTTATAAAAGAAATTCCTTCCTAGTTTAGGAATTTACACCTTTGGTGCTAGTCGCTAGCCCCTGGGCATTGGAATGCGGGCATAGGGTAGTCATGGAATGGGCCCCGGGGGATGAGTCGTGACAAAAAGGTCTAAAATTACCATATTAAACATATATGAAAAATAAAGTTAGTTATTACCTTAAATAATGATTTGAATGAATAGTTTCTCATAAAAGGTGATAAAATATTATTTGTCAAAAATGTGATATATTAGATTATTTTTATAGTAAATTTATAATAAATATACATTTACAATACTAGATTATCATACTCAAATACCAAATGTTGAACCATAGTTTAGTGTTTATCATCTAACTTTGACTTACACAAGGCATAGTCCTTATTCACTACTTATTTCTTATGAAAGTAGAATATAAAATAAATTTGATATTTTATATAATCAATATATTTACCCTAATTATATTTAATTATATTTAATTATATTTTTTTTGTTATTTATTAATGGGTTTAATTACTCAAAAATTACAAGGTGGTAAGTTTTTTGTTATTTCAATCCCATGATTTTTCTACATTATTTATTATTATATTTTTTGGATAAAATGTTATGATATATATATATATACCAATAAACTAATGAATTTAATCATAATATTGTTATTAATAAATTTTTCTAGTAATAGAATAATTTTACTCTCCTTGGTAATTAAAATGATTAAGAAACGTTTTTTAATAGAACGTATCATTGTTTCTTTATTCTGTCCAAAATTATTTTTTGTCCATATAGATGTTTTTCAAAAAATGTTTTCTTGAATGTTTCTAATATAATCATAATTATTTGTTGTCGAAATTTTAACCCTTTATAAAGTTTAAAAAACATAAAAGGAATATTTATATCATTATCCAGAAAAGTTAATTTTTTTTTTCAATTTACTAAAAATGTGTGAAGAAGAATTTTTTAATGTACATGTATTGAAAGAAATTTTATTACATCGTTACTAAACATGGCATTGATGATTAAATTACCAGATTCCATTAATCATTTCAATGAATCATTTTTCTCTAATATTTTTGAAATTATTAATTTTTAATATTTATTTAAATGTGAATATATATCCCCCACATAATGTTTTAATGGAATTTTTATGGTATTTCTCTTCATCATTTACAACAACCCTCATTTAACATAACATCAATTTGAAATTTTTTATTATTAAATCATCCTTATTTTTTATCATGATGGTTTCTGGTCATTTTGACAAAAGATGTACTATTTTTATACAATTCTCCATATTATTTTGGATGTTATATGATTATGGTTAATGATTTGGTAAATTATTAAACTATCATATTCTAGTTTCAAATTTAAAACGAATATGTTGATTATTCATTGGGTAAACTAATAACATTTCTTATGAATACAATTTCATTAAAACTAAATACATGATTGATTAATTTCTATTTAATATGATGAATTAATTAGACACAATAAGTGATTGTTCGGTCACACTATATCCTCTAGATGCATCCATTGGTCACATGAAAAAAAACTATATTGGGTATTTTTCTATGGCCTTACACATTTTGGTAAGATGTACTGGAATTAGTACTCGATATGATGATACAACATATGGAATTATGTATTCCATCATCATGAGCCTAATTATTGATTTACATGTTATTTTGAGAATATTTATTACATACATTTACAATATTTAATATCATGAGGTTATTTATGTTGAATTATTTAACAAAAATTTTGTACAACTACATTATTCACCATGGTAATGTAATTGATTATATTTAAGGTTTTTTGTTATTTATATTTCTGAATTGGTAAAAACTTATATATTAAAGATAGATTACACTCTATGTATACACATTCTATGAATCTATGCTCAACCATTTCTTATGTTACTATTCCATTAGATTTCAAGAGGTGTATTATGACTAATGTAAATGGATATTATTAAGGTAATAATTGTTTCATTTAATAAAATAATGTTTTTGTATATTATGTTTTAAAATGGAATGTGAAATTGAAGGATATATCTAGTTTTATAGGACTACTATAATAATACATCTTTTTGGATACACTCACAAGTGTATACAATTGATGTAAAAATGTAAGTACTGGTTATTTGGTATTATGTTATGGGTATTTACAATTTTAATCCAAGTATATTTAGAAAAAACCATTGAAACTACATTTTAAAAAGTAATGATTGTGAGATATATCTCAATAAATATCATTGAGGAAAATTCTTTATATCATACATCATCTTATGGTTTTAATAGGGAAGATATTATATATTCTTCATCGAATTAAATCATTATTCAGATAATAAATATAGATGTGGCTCTGGAATAGTAAAACATAGGTGTAATAACATTATGAAGGGTACAAAGGAAATTGACTAAATAATACCTAGTGCACTATAACAAGCCTTCCTGCACACATATTTTTACCATCCTGAGGAATATTCTTAGGTTAATTGACATTTTCTCTACAAACCATCTCAAACTATTTTAATCGATGTTGAAAATGAATGACCTAAGTTAAATAAATTTTTATTAGATTGAAATATGGTTTTGTTATTTATAAACTTGATATATGATTATATGTTTTTTAATGAGATTATTATTTATCACAGTATGATTTTCTAGACATTATTAATGAATAGAACTAGGTTGAATTGTGATAAAATAGAATGTAATGGACTATATGGTTATTATAAGAATCCAAATGGGTTGATAAATAAATGACAAGATACTGTGATTTTACATAAATAGTCAACGTGATATATATCCAAAATATTATAACTCAACCAATTCACATACGTGTAAATGAAAATATCAGTAGGGTGTCCAAAGAGTTTAGGTTATTGAAACCATATTTTAAGGAATGATTAATTTCCAGCAGACCATAAATATTGAAAAAAGAATGCAATAAATTTTTTCTATGGAATAATAAAATTATTTATGTGTAGAAATGAAGGGATTAGCAAAAGAATATTTTAGGAAAGGTGAAAATTTCAGTATAGGTAAATAAACTTGACCCTAAATATCCATTAATAGTTCATTGTCTTATGTGAAGAGAAACATGATATTTACTCGAGTCAATGAACTCTTTAATATTTAACTCCTAAAAAATGAATGAACAATTTTATATCAACCTTCGAAGTTAATGGGTTGAATTATTTTTGTATTTGGACCCAAGAGTTATGTTGCAATATTATTTTCAACAATGAAATTTATGATATAAAATTAATACAACATTGAAGGATTGAGTTCGTTTTTGGGAAGAATATATGTCTTCATCTTATAATAACATATTAGTTAATCACAACATCCAGGGTTTTTGAGTTTATGGTTGATAATAAGTTCAATTTATTGGATATAATATCTGAGGTATTATTTTTTCAATGTACTATGGAGATGTTTATTATTATTTAATAGATTTTTGAGGTATATGTAACACTTACATATTACATTTTCTAGGGAGAAGGTTATTTGAGTAATAAAATTTTAATAATTCAAGGAAATATTTTACAAGTTATTTATTACGATTAGGGTTAATACGATCAATAATTTAATATTGATTACAATTTTTTTTATTTTGCTAAAAGTTAGTTGTATATAAATTGATTTTTTTAAAATAAATTTCATGAATAATGGAATTTTTGGCGAATTTCATCATATTTTGTTCATGTTATAAGAAATATATTAATATTGTTTTTGAAAATTAAAAACCATATATTGAGTGATTTACCATTTAAATAAGAAAGGACATATGGCTTGAACCCACATACATTTAGTGACAATGTGCATCTGATTCCAGTAACCTACGTGATGTACTATTTAACATGACAAGTTTTTAATCAAAAGTTTTGATAGATAAATATTTGGTTGATTTGGGAAACATATTTTACTAGCACATGTTTTTATTTTTAGGTTAATAATGATATTTTTCAATTATATTAATTGGGATTAGATTTTTAAAACCCATTGGTTTAATGTAATGGAATATTTGGGAATAATTCTATTAAATTTTTAGTGGTGTAATCTGAAGGGTTTAATGGATAAATACTTATATAATGTGTTATGATTAATTTTTTGTGTTTCTATTGAGGTGTATAGATTAATATTTTATATTTGGTTACTTTTGGAAACTATATTTTTATTTGTAAATATTTAGAGACATACAAAAGTACATGAAAAACATTTATGGGTATTATGATTTTATAGAGGTTAATTTGAGTTCTTCAGGGAAAAAAATCATATTGTATATTTTTTTATGGCGTAATAAATGATTTGGAGGTTGATAAATGTACAACCAAAAGATGATATTGTTATTATGAAAAATAATGGTATCATGTATTTATAATCCATTTTGTTCTCTATCATAATAATAAATGAATCCATTTCCATTAAGAAAATGATATTGTAATAATAGATTCATAGAATTTTTTTCATTTATGACAATTCAATTGTCTTTTCACCAATCACAGATTTTTAGATTTATAGTTGTAGAAATTCACTTAATCACTAAGCTTATTTTAATCAATGATATCTATCACAATAAAAAATAATCAAAAATTTCATCATTATCTTTGTTATCACATCCAATTAATTTTTTCCTACATAGATTTACTGTTATGTGTTTTTCTAGATGAAATTATCACTTTTATTTCCATATTATATGTAGGAGGTTTTATTAATCCTTTTTATGAGGTGTGTTTACAACAATGATATTTCTAGATCGAACAACCATTATTTCTAAGTTTGTGTATTAAAATGTGATAATGAAATATATTATAGGTGTAGTGACTGTAATATCCTAATATTTTATAAGAACCACATTTTGATTAATAGCTTAGATGAAACAAAACACTATGGCAAATTACCCCAAAAATTATATTTTATATATATATATATCAACATTATAACCTTTAGGTTAAAATTATGTGTATGAATAGAACTAACTAAATTATGAAAAGAATACCATTTCAACATATATGAAATTAATTAATAAGTTATAAATTGTATAAATTAAAAATTCAATTAATTTGAATGAATAAGAAATATCTATTATAAGAAAAACAATTTATTTATGAATAATAAATTAAATTAAACAATATTAGTGAATTTTTATTGGAATTTATATTTTTTTATTATCATGATTTTTTAGTAATTTATGTAATATTTCATAAAATATTTCATATGCAAAACCCCGGTTATATATTACTAAACTATGTCTTTCTAAAATATATTTTAATGTGTTTTGTTGAAATATTTGAAAAAATAACTTTTCAAAATTGTAGAACCAATATAAATATAAATAATAATTTATTTGAAATTATCTAATTAAAACAATATTAGAATAAATTTAATAGAATTTTTTAAAAATACTACTTTTCTAATGAATAATTAAAAATATAATTCCATTTATTGACAACAACGTCTTCATTTAATGGGTTTAAGAAGTACCAAATTATTTTATTTTTTTTAAATGAATTATTAGTTTATTTTTTTAATAATTAATCAAATTTAAGTGATTGGAATTACTTAAATTTTTTTTTCATATAAAAATAATCATACTTATGAAAATGTTACCTTTGCAAACCTGTTATTTTGAAAAACATTAGGGTTAAAATGAAAATCAAATTTATAAAATTTTGGATGTATAATTTGAAAAAAATATTAATTATTAATAGTAATAATAATTACTGTTATTTAGAAATTTCAACTTAATTTTATGTCAAAATTAATAGTATAAATAGTAAATATTTATTTTAGTTGATAATGTTAAAATAGTTTTCGTTGGGGGTTTTTCTAACAATGTAAGGGTCAAAAATACATAAAAACATAAATAATTTTAATCAGACACAAATATTTGTAAATTATTTCATAAAAGGTTTTATAATGAAAAACTGTGGATATATATGTCATGTGTAAAATGAAGGTATATATTATTCTTTTAAGAAATTCCCACTATGTCCTCTCCCCAACTTATATAAGGACGCCATGATTCCTCTCCTCTACACACATCGAGAGCACATAGGTTCAACCATTCTCTACCTAAATCTATTACCTACATCCTTTACCATTAAATACATTTACTTTTTTAATATTAAAATATTCTATGAAGGGATTATGTATAAACCAAAATAGGTCCTCTGAAGAAGAGGCATAGTTTTGATGCATGAATCATCATTCAATTTACAACCCAAACGTCATTAAATATTATATAAATATGATGAAATAATGAAAACGTATTCTTAAATATATCAATGTGTTATTAGAAAAATGTAATAAAATATATCGACATATTATTCCATCAAATGTGAAACAAAACCATCTTTCATGTGTTCAACATTCATCCACCTCACGAAATGATCTAATTCTTTTTACAATACCTGCTCTCTTTAAAGGATACGAGGACATATAAAATGTAATATATATATATATATATATTATATTCTTTAATTATATATACTTGTGATAATTTTATATCGCAACTAACATCCAACATTTTATTCTACTGGAATAGATAACATCGCTCATGAAATCTTATGGACTCTGGCATCCTTGTCGCGTTGTGATTAGTTTTCCATTAAATTTTGAAATTGTTGATAATTTGTAAAGATTTAATTAAATATATTATTTATAGGATATAATAACAATTCTATATCGGTGAAATATTATTTACTTTTCTTTGAATCTATTTCTTGAAATAATGAAATCAATGTTTTTCCAATATATGCCCCAATGTTTCCTTCAATGGTGTAAATAATTTTTCAATATCAAACATTAGTGGAATATTATTAATACATATATGTTAAATAAAAATTGTAATTATTTAAATTTTAATATTATTTATATGATCGGTCAATGATAAAATTTATATGGCTAAAATTTCTAAACCAAAACATACATGATAAATGATGGGGTTATTAACCAAAATAATTTTTCTAATGAAGAATTGGAAAAAATTATTGATAAGGGATTATAAAAAATAATATAAGTTATTATATATATATATATATATATGATTATGGGTATTTAATAAATTTATAATAAATATATATTTACTATACATAATTTTAGAAACATATGATGGATGTCATACCTCAAGTAATGTTTTCTCATATCACATTTACTTCTGTTATATATAAACCATATTCACCACTTATTTAATTTTTTCATGTTGATATACTTCCCATTAGATAGGTTTTATCCTCAACCATTCAATATACATTAAATTCAATGATTCATTTGATTTTATATCCTTCAGGGGGGGTTATGACACAAATGTTACAAAAATGGTATTTTAATTAGGATTATAATTTCATCATTTATCAGGATTTTTATGATAGCGATTCTAATTATTAAATATTATGACCTACATAAAAATAATTTCTTCAATATTATTCTCCTATGTTTATTATTTGATGCTCTATGTAATACATTATTCTCACTCTCTTTGGATGAAAAAATTATTTTGAATTTTTTTAAGCGGTGACATTATTCTCCACTACGGGGGAAAATATGGAATTAGTTACCTAAAAATAATTGAGTACATAATAAAAACACGGATTTATCATTTAATTATTTCTTTTCCACATGAAGGGAATGTGATAATCATACATGTAAATTCCCCAAAAAATATATTTTAATTAAATCATGTTTAATAACATGGTTAGATAATTTTTTTGAGTATCGAAAATATAAAAATATTTCATAAAAAGATGATGAAAATAATGAATTGTTTTTTACTTCATAGTGATATTAAACGTGTTTTTGGGAAAATGAATAATGTTATCGAATTGAGGTCTCAAATTGAAAAAACACCATTTTTAAATAAACATAATGATTATATGTTCTTGAAGAAATATAGGCTCTATAATTTAGGATAAATAATAAAGTGAGGTACATGAATAAAACATGGATAAGAGGATAATTTTATAAGCTTGAAAATTGGATTCCTTAATCATAGACATGAAATTGTTTAGATATAGAACTCTTCATTATAAAAAATATAAAAATAGAGGGGACTAATGGGAGGTATATGATGAGATACCTTCAAATTGGTTATGAAAAAATAGGAACTAGGGGTGGAAAGTTATACCTTAAGAGTAGTGGTGTTATGGGTTTAAATATTAAATATTTTTAAATTAATTCCAACCAATTATTCATTGAATTAATTCAAAACATTTTGGATGAAAATTTATGTCTTCATGGTTACATAATGTAGTAAAATACATCAACCAAAAATATAATTTAATGTCACTTCCTAAAAACGTTTTGTTTAATAAAAATTATTAATAAAGTTAATTATCAATTTGTTAATAATGTTAATCATATTAAATTTTACATTAGCATACTAATTTAACATTTTATTTCTATGATATATTAATTTTGGGGAATATTATTTATAAATATATATAATTTTTCTATCCATATGTTGAAATATGGATCCAAATTTTAGGGAGGTAATATGTGGCCATAAAACCAATTTGGATTTGTATAGAACTAGACGGTTCCAAAAAAAATCATTCATAAAAAAGTTATCCATTATTTTATTAGGAATAAATATTAATATCTGTTATATAACATAATTTGGATGATTTCACACAACTGGAAGATTATCTTGTTCTATATTTATCATGGTGAAAAGTGTGTGTAAAATCAATGCATCAGGAATAAATGAATCTTCTTGGATGGAAATAGTTTGATTAATAATTTGATTTTAAATCCATCAAAACATTGTTTTAGAGGATGAATACTTGATATAATACTTTTCATACCTAGAGGGGAATGAATATATAAGAACAAATTACAATTTTATTCCTTTAATTTATTAATTTTTTTTAGAGATTGATTATATTGAATTTGGATCGTTTATCAGGACTAAATTATTTCTTATAAAAATTCAACCATAACATCATAAATACATTGGAAAATAATATGAAATTTTGAAGAGGAGAATATAATACCCGAAAAAAGGATGTTCCTGAAGAAAACATATATCTATTCAGTAATTTAATTTTTAGATAATGCATAGAATTTTCAATTATTGAATTATAGCATATTATTTTTTAATGGTTAAGAATAAATATCAATAATTTAATATTAATTGGATACTAATAAATTTCATATGAAGTAATTAATTTATATTATAATCTAAAAAAAAATTTCTGTTGTATTATGTGTCTTATATTACACTACATTATTTTGAGATAAAAAGGGATATAATGTTTTTGACACATATATATAACATATATATTATATTGTGCATATATTTTAACACACAGACTAACATATATATATATATATAAATATATATGATATTTTAACTTATTTGTGTAACATATATATAAATATATATTCAAACCATAATTATGAAAATATATAAAATATTAATATATACAACAACCAATATGAAATATATTTTTATGTATCACTATATTATTTATGTTCTCAATTATATATATTTTAAAAAATGCGGTCATTACATTCTTCCCCTTAAATATATTTCATCCTAAAATGTTTTTACATATCGCTAATATTAATAATTGAATTTATAAATAAAATCATAATCTTAATATTTTCTTACATCATTCATATATGATGATATAATTTAATCATTAAAAATATTTTATATTTTATGTATATCCTTCATAATGGTTTGTATAAGGTTGTCATTGACAAAATCATAACCTCGTTGAGTGTTAGAGTAGTTATGTAGTACGTCTCATTATAATGCACCACTTCATATTTGAGTCTAGAATAATACTGTGTTTTCAAGGTTGTTTCTCCAAGGTTCCTATATTTTATAGACACATCCTCCTGTAAAATCCAAATAGGGATGTATTTTCAGGGAAATCACTTACTCTATATATCAAAAAAAAGATGATATTTTTCATATGATTAGAATTATCTATATTTTTTTACTAATGTTTTGTATTATCAATTTACTCAAATAAATAAAGAATCCATTGATTCCATATATAGAAAACCAACTATTTTATTTTATAATCATTTCAATATTCTTGTAAAACATTTATCCACACAGAGGCTATTTTGAGGTTTATTTTCAATAAAATATGAACATAATAAATAAAAAACAAATGAAATGTAAATATTCTTATAAAAAACATGATTAATTCTTCATTGGTTAATCATTATTAACTTTTGCATAATATTTTATTCTATGTACAAACAACATTTAAAGGGTAGGAAGAACCCACAAATGGAATAAACAGTAGAGATACATAGCAAGTGTCAAAGAGACATATCTATATTGAATTCCCAAATAAACATGAGTTATATAAAAATATAAATAAAATGAATCATAATTTTGAAGTGTGGCTACAACATAAGTATAAGACATTCATAAACATATAATCACAGCTCATCACTTGGGAGTTTGAAAAAATACAACCGTGGTTTTTAGACAATGTATCATTATACAATTCTTTATATAGAATCAGCTAATAAGATAATTCTAATATCTCATTATAGTATCTTAATCCCAGTAAACTCCATCACAATACCCAATGAATTAGAGAGATATCAGGCCACACCCATCATACGTATAAATTCATGTATTCCATAGGGATCATAATTAAACATATCTGCAAAAAAAACATAGATAATATGGAACATGTTTCATATAATATCATGGAGTATGTAAATGTTTCATGAATTGAAATTTTAATCATTTTAAACATGTGAGAAGGGAATGAGGTATTCGTAAATGTAGATCCATGAATATTGTTTTCTAAATATTTTAATTTCCTTGGGTATTGAAGAGGTTTGAGTATTTATAATATAATAATATTTTATGAAAAATAGAAATTTTCAAGAAAGCTTCATTGCCACATAACGGTATAAAACATGGAATATGGAAAAGGACTGATGAGAGAGAATTGTGGACTCCCGTTTGTACAACCCTTTTTTGGATGTAATGGGAATATCAAAATAGAATGAATAGATAAAGGATATTACATTTAGAATATGAAAAAAATGGAATGTAAATGAATGAGAAAGGGAGAAGAGGAGAAGTACCTTACCTTGAAGAGTAACTAACTATATCATGGATATAAAAACCATCAGGAAGAAATAGAAATCATTAAAATGTACAGATATAAATAAAAGTTACTACCTAAGAGTTCTATGATGAGATTATATCAAATTGTGTGGGGTATAATGGTAAAAGTTGGTGGGTATTTATACATGACAAAGGACATTGTTAATGGTTTCAATAATACTTATTCATACATTACCATCAAGTCCAGCCATAAGCTAAGATTCTGACTATTTATTAAATTATTAAAAAAGGTACATAGGAGATGGGTGGGGTAAAAAAAAGGAACATGACCTCATCCATAAAAAAATAATATTACAGATCATAATTAGACATGTCATTCCTATAATCAGAGTCATTAGCACTTTCCCATTCAGAGTGGGACTTACCCTGATTGAGGATTATTAGAATACCAGAATTGAATTTCCATGATAACATAGAAGATCGTGTAGACACAGAATGAGGTGTGTTAAAATAATTTTTCATGGGCCTTCTCTTTGAGGGAGAAGGAGTGAAGACTATGAAATCCTCAACCTTCTCTTTCCTAAAAATTTAGAGTGTATTTGAAAGTGCTAAGAACGCCGCAAACATCTGTTTTATTCTCCACTTCAGAGATGTCACCACACCTCCCAAAAATAATAGAGGATATCAAAAGATTCTGAATTTCATAAAGACAATCAACATTTTGATGAGGCCCAGATTCAGGAGCCAACTCAATTGTCTCATCACGCATCCCTGCATTAGATTTAACGTTAATACTTATATTTGGAGGGTCAGTGCAAGCAGGGGATCCAGTAATAGAAAAGCTAAGAGTATGTCCAGACTCAACTAACCTAGTGGGAGTAACAACATGATCACTATTAGATGTAATCTCCTTGTAAAAATCAACCCTAACATTAGAGGGTCCACTCATTGGAGACTGATCCACTATCAGTATTTTTCTATTGAAATTATGCACATGAGAAACATATTTACCAGATGCGAACATCTCAGCCTGAGTGGCCGATGATTTTTTGGGAGAATCTGTATCATTATTTGACTAGCTTACATGTTTCCTCTCATGTTTCTTTCTACACCGAGTATCCAGATGACCCTTCATCCCGCATTTCTCACAAGATATCTTCCTCCAAAATACCTCCAATGAGTGCCCAACTGCCATTCATTAAGTACAAAAATAGGGTTTCTTTCATACTCAACATCAATATTATTGTTATCATTGGGTGTGGAAAGAGTTTCCTTATCAATCAATGTGGAACTCAAATCAACCACCACTAGTATTAAAGAAAAATGTCCAAAACGAACAACTTCAGTTTCCTTGTCAAGGTGAATAGGTGACCCAATTGTCATGACAATGTCATGAAAAATATTTAGATGCCAAAGGATGCAATTAAGCCCCTGCAAATGAACCCAGACCTGAGAAAAGGCATTCCTGGCACGAGGGGAATTGAAATCCGGGAACCATTCATGAAGATGAAGCCATCCAGGTTTCAAATAATGTGACCCAATTCTCCATGCATGTACATTGAGAGCATTTGATTGGTCAATGCAATGGAAGAATCCCCAAACAAGAGAAACACACTGCCAATCAGGGGAACCCCACAAAAACAAGACTCGTCTGACGAGATCATTAATCTTCCATGATTTCTCACCCTTTAATAAAACAATATGTGTAATTAAAGAATTATTATCGATTGCAATCCTCTCATTAAATATATCAGGTCTGAAATCAACATTGGCTGCTGACCCCTTCCGAAGAATCCTACCTGAGTCAGAGTCAATGAATGAATAA
The DNA here is from genome assembly GCA_963277665.1 of Viscum album. NCBI lineage: Eukaryota > Viridiplantae > Streptophyta > Magnoliopsida > Santalales > Viscaceae > Viscum > Viscum album. Next base: position 16,112,059 of record OY728159.1, on the reverse strand, counting down.
AGCGAAGGCGCGGATGCAGGACAACATGTTTGGCCACTCAGATCCTTAGCACTGCCATCTCGTAACATTGAAGCATCTTTGAAATTCACCCAATGGGGGTCTGAACACATGAACAGACTCTTCAGAAACACCCTCTTTGACACCGAATGTAGTTGAGGCCCATTCCAAGCTATATCCCACCCCTCTTCAGCCACCTGATTAACACTTCTTTCCCTTTTTCCCACCTGCGATCTAGAAACACAAGACATAGACACACGTGGTGGTTATAAGAACCACACACTGTCAGCCCTATTAGGATGATCCAAGGCAGCAGAAACCAGAATCACATATCTGTATACATCATGAGAAAAGGTGATCGAAACCGATGGTAGATCTTGGAATCCTTCATCCTGGTGAACAACAGTCGGAGCATCATGCCTTGGATCTGGAAGCGAGGCATTCACTGAGGCATCACAAGTGCATCTCTCAACTTCATTCCAGGTGGAGCCCGGTTCTCCTACCATGAGCGACGAGTGGAAATAGTGAGGAAGAGGGATGATAAACCCTAGAAATGAGAAGCTCGACAGCCATGGTCGTGAGTCACCCTCACTCCACAAAACCTGAGTGCCATTATACATATTGATACATTAATTCGAAATATGTTTTTTGAATTATTTCCAACATTTTTTGAATCTAATTGATGTTTTCAGGGATGGTTAAGGGATTATAATTCATAAATTACACAGTAAGAAATTTTATTTATAACATATATTTTAAAAAATATTAATGATTAATATATTTTTATAATTTCAGGGGAAATCCAGTTATTCCTTTGAATTCTAAAGTACTATTTTTCTTATATGATTTTATTATTTCTATATTGTAAATTTATTGGGTATTATGTACTAATATATCTATATTTTTCATATTGATAATAAAATATGGATCCACATTATAATGGGTGATAATGGGACATGAAGTCAATACTGATATGGGACTTACCAGATGGGTCCCACCTAGAAGTTATTTTAGAATTGATTTCCTTTTCATGGATTGGATATAAAATTTTAAGCTATTTTATGAATTAATTTGGATTAATTAATCCAATTGGATGATCATATGGTTTGAAATTAGTCATGGTAAAATGAGTGTGTTTGATGTCAATGCGTCCAGATTAAATGAATCTTCAGTTATGTAAAGACTGTAATTAATGATCTATAGGTAATGGCTTCTACCATCAGTAACATAGCCCATGATTCACTGTAGGATAAAATTATATCATTGTAGCCTTTCATGTTTCATTAATTATTGGATATTAGTGAATTCATGGTGGATCAAATCTAATGATTTTATCTATTTTTCCAACAAGTTAATATTTAAGAAAAATATGCCTTCGGGACTTATGGGTCATTTATGGTTCCACCCCAACATGTAAAAGAGGATTATCTAGAAATATTACAAAAATATGGCATTCATCTTTTCAAGAGAGGAAGAAATATTTATAGTGGATATACATGATCTATGTGGGAGTGTATATAGAATACCAAATTAAAATATTTTTCCATTATGGTAATACAATATGTTTGGACCTTTTACATTGAATATAGACATTCAGTTTGGATTGATATATTTTGAATAATTTTTCAGTCATAATATCATCAATATATAAGATAATATGCTAAATTTTTAAAGGATACCAAATTACATGGAATAACATATTTCACGATGAAAAATTACCCATATATATCCATTTAATTTTAATAACAATTATAAACATTCGAAGGATATATTAACATAAAATGTTTTATTATTAGAAATGTCTTTAAAATAATACTCATGGGTTCCTTATAAAATACATAGAACATAATTAATTTATATTAAAATATAAAATTATTATTGTATTATAGTATGTATATTATTTTATACAATATTAGTATAGTTTTTTAATATATATATGTGTGTGTGTCTGTAAAAATTATATTTTAATATGTAGATATTTTAATATATATTTAAATATATATATATATATATTATATTTTTACATAGTTTTATAACACATATATATATATATATTAAAATTATTATATATAAGTAAAAATTATATATTAATTTTTAGTAAAACATTGTATTTTATATTTTTATGTGTAATTATATTATTTCTAAAATATTTATAAATATTTGATAAACTTTTTTTGCTATAGTTGTGGCACAATTCCTTTATTCATACTAAATTTCAATATATAATCATGTTCTAAATTGAATATCATATTAAAATGTACCATATAATTCTCTTGAAAAAACATGTCAATAAAAATTAATGATGTAACATTACAACATAGTAATAAATTAATATTTAATATTCTGTAGACAACCTTGTTTATAGATTGACATTTTTTTTTGAATGTCTAAGAAATAATTTTTATTGTTGTACCTTAATTCTTCCTTTATTACTAAGAAAATTATAATGTAGAATTTATTCACCATAGGAAAATATTTCACTCACAAATCATCTTGAATTATCTAAAGAAAAGGAAAAATCCATATTGTAACAATACATATTATGAACTATTTTTTCAGTATCGAATATACCAACTTTGCATCATCAAATTAAATTTATAATTTTCTATATCCATAATATATATAATATGCCTAATTGATATGTAAAATAAAAAATTTGATAAAAAAATAATATTCTTATAATTTTGAAGAAACTAGGTTCCAAAATAATGACATCATCCTTAAATAGATACACCCGATTACGTATATATAAATGATATAATTATGGGTTGATTTTTAGGATGAATAGAAATTAATATTTCTATGAAATTGTTAAATTATTTAATAAATTGTATTAACCCTGATGAAATTATAAACACAATCTATCATTATTTATGTATTTCATGTGTTTTAATTTTAAGTGTGTAAATTCATTAAATTCTTGATCAAGACATGGAATTTATTTATGTATTTTAATTCATGAAAAAATAATATTATAATCAAAGAAAATACTTGAGTACCTATATAATATGTTTCCATGAAATCATAGTCTATGTCAGTTTCTCGATTTATTATGGTTTATCATCCCTTAATCTCAAATATCACTCTCATATATCTTTATTTCATATGAGGTAATATAATAACATGGAGAAACGGTGAACCACATATGAATGTAAATGATTCTGATTGGCCAATGGATACAAAATGGAGGAGGGATGATTGCGTTTTTCCACCTTTTTATCTTTATCAGACTTTTTGAAGAATATCAAGAATGATACAATGGCTATTTAGGGACTCGTATTTCATTCTTTAGAGAATATCATTATTTTATTTTTATTTCATGTTTTATTAATCTTTCCTTAGAGATCATAGGGATTTGTTTCTATTCTATTCATATTTTTATAACAACTATTATAAGATTCATAAAAATCCTAAAAATAGTATCAATTTGATTAATGATTTAGATTTATGAAGTATTTCATTGTAATTTTGAAGAAACAAAAAAAGAGAATTGTTTGTGGTTTCTTCATTTATTTTGAATGGTTTACACTTACATAGATGGGATATGTAAAGGTAACCAAGATCTTAACCTTTCATAGTTAATATGTGTATGGGGAACCAAGTATTTAACCATTCAATGAGTGGTCAACATAAGGGTTATATCACCTCACCCATAAATAGATCAATTTACTAATGGGTCTCATGATCGTAACATTATGTTTATAGTTGAATTTAAGGGTAATAATGTTTTTCTTAAATCCACATAAAGATAATAAAGTTTTTCCTATGGTTATATAAAGGGAAATAACTATATACTCTTACAAAAATAATGATTCATAAAGTCCATACCCTTATGAGAGTTGGCTATATAGAATTAGTTAGGCCTTTATGTTTACACATATGTTTTATTTAAGGGTAATACCATTATTACCTTGGTGAAAATGGTTTTCATCTAGTCCATTAGTAAATTATCCATAAGTTAATAGGTACCATATTATATGTGTAATGTTCAATGATTTTTAACATTATGTATCAAAAGAAATTTACAGATTCCCTTTGTGTAGATATCTGGCCTTATTATATTATCTATTCATAAAGCTCGCCCTGTTGGTTGATTCATTATTTACCATATATACCATGTTTTCTTTATTATATAGGCTAGTTACCATTATGTTGAGTGTTTGAGGAAGGGTAATGAAAGGATAAAATAATAAAATAATGTGATACCACATAAGGGTGGACATAAAATATTTAATTTTTATTTCTAAATTCATAAATGATTTTAATAATTTATTTGTTCTAAATTATTATAAAATATATTTTTAGATATTAAATAATAAAAAAATTTATAAAAAAATTATTTATAATGTAATTATAATAAACTAATTTTTTTTTATTTTTCTCCACATATTACCTATTAATATTTGGAATAAATAATACAAAATTATATAGAAGTTTATATTATTTAGAAATATTTTTTCAAATTTATAAATCATTTATAATAATTTATAATGGTTTAATAATTATGAAATATTGTAAAAATATAAAAATTTCTTATTAAACGCATGAATTAAACATAAGTAACTATTTTAAATTTTATAAAATAAAAAAAACAATATTTTGATATTATTTAAACCATATAAAAAATATATGACTAATCTGATCAAGTATATTAAAATTTTAATTTTTAAAAAAATTTCATAATTAAAATTTAAAAATAATAATTTATTTTTTTATAAAATATCGAATATATGTATATATACATATGAAAAAATTTAAAAATGAAAGAAAAAATATTTGAATGATTATAAATTTTTCATATTCAAAATTTTGGAATTCCCATAATTTTGAATATGAAAATTATTAATGGTATTATAATTAGATTTTATTTTTAATGTTTTTTTAATAGTTATAATATGTTTATATAATTTAATTGATCATTTATTTAATGTTCATTTTACTCTTTATTCATTTTTTGTAATTTATTTTATGAAATATGAATATTGTATATGCTTTAGATTATAATTTTAAACTGTTTCTAGGATATATCATTGAATTACATATTAGGTAATGTTAATTAATATTATCTTCCATATAACGTTAAATTTTTTTTAATTGAATATATTTTCCTAGATTTAGTTTTTAAATATATTTTGTTCGTATTTGTTGTCAGAAATATCATGTATTTTTTTCCATTATAATTAAAGAATCTTTTGGTAGAGGGAATTGTAGTCAGAATACATACAGACGTTGAGGCCTATGCATTTTATAGAAATTAGAATGGTGTTAAATATCTATCAAAATTGTCTTAATACTTTTTAGATTATGAATTAATTATAAATTTTTTAATTAACATTATGTGTTTTTGTAACTTATTCATGTCATTAATCTAGAGATGAGTAAACAAGATTGGCTTTTATTTGGGTGTGTAACATGGTCATTTATATTGTGTAAATTGATTCACATCAATATGTTTTAAACATATTGATTTTTTAGAGTGAATAAGATTCAAAAATTGAATACTAGATTATTTAATAAAAAAAATATTAAAACAAGTGTTAAGATGGTAAGATTAAATCCCCATAAAATCAAAGACCTCAAATTCCTTCCAACGAATCAATATTCAAATCCTCAGTTTTCTAATGTGGTAGGTCCTGAAAAATCATGATTCCTTGGATAATATTTTGTATGGAATATAGGATCTGTGAAACTATAATATAATTTCATTGGTGATTCTAATGATAGATTCCCTTTTTTCTTTTATTATATATTTTGTGGGATCTTGTTTTGGGTAACAGGAGATGAGAAACCAAAATAGGATTTTGTTACTATAGAAATAGGGATCATTTTTTCAATATGATAGATTCAATAAAGGGTTATTTTTTGGTCTATACATGAGACATATATGATATTGTTGGGATGAATCCCTAAAAATGGAAATTTGGTTTGGGAAACACAAATTGTGGCTCGTTTATTAGTAAAATATGAATCTTGGTCGACTAATGGATATAATGTATTATATAAAGGGTCATTATTTTTTTTGATAATATTTAATAATTTTAAATATTAATTGGTTAAATAACATGATACCCATCTGATAAAATATTTATTTGTAGAAATATGTAATCATCATCAAGATTGACCATAAGATTAATCTAAAAAAATTGAAAAAATTATATTGCGGTCTTCATCTATTTGTATTGGAATTTGGTAATTATTCTAAAAAAATTAGGAATCTTATATGTTTTATAAAAACCTATTCCTAATAATAAAATTACTAAATTTATTAAACAAAATAGATTAGAAAGCTATAATTAAAATAAAATGGTTACTAATGATGTATGTACCGTTATGATGGTTTCAAAAAACTAGATATAAAATAGGAAACAAGAATCTATTCATGCCTTTAAAATGATAGATAACCAGAAAATGATATATCAATAAAGTGAATGGAATGAATTGTATGATGTTTCTACAGAATTATAGAATTTCATGATTATGGAAGGAACCTCAATTCTAATAACAAAATAAATATAATTTGATTAAATTTAAAGGATAGGTTCACCTCTAATCTTTTATTTCACTATGGATTCCATTTCATAATCAATACCAAAAAGGCCTCTTATATTTTGTTATTAAATATATTATAAGTTTGGCCTAAAATCCATTATATAATCTCCTAAATATGTTGTGGATTAATAAACAGAAAATTGTATATTATAGTTCTAATTAAATCAAAATGGTAAAAATGATCTTAGTTAAAGTACGAGCCCAAAGGGATGAAATGAAATCATGGAATTGAAGGATGATGTTTTCGGATTGTCAAAGACATCCATTCTAGAAGAAATAAGATAAATTACCTTAATTACAAAAAAATACATGTTAATGTTTAACATTAGGTATGAATGATATATGATTTATTTTTTATGCTATGCGATTCAAATTTTATATTTTATAAGTTTTTTTAAAATAATTATCAATATAAAAAGAACAAAAAATGAAACAAATTCTTAATCATGAATATTATATCTATGTGATAGAGAAATATCACGTTGGGTTTAAAGATTTTGATAGATCTATCTCAATAGATTATTTAATAATATATTTTTTCCTCTTTTTTCAGTTGATCAGAAATTTCCAATAATGGCTATTTAAATTAGAAGAGATGGATCTTGATACACAAAGTATTGAATTTTTCATCTCTATTGGCTGCTTTATGGGGAGTATGGTTTTCAAGGGTATCAAAATAATAATTATACTAATATTTCTTGAAAGTGAGTTTTACAAAATAAACTTAGATAATTAGGATTTTGTACTAACATTTATAGTATGTTGTTAAATTATTTCATGGAAAATGTTTTACAGAATTAGTTTCCTTGTATGGAAATGATGAACATATGAACTGTTATATGTAGAAAACATAATATATCTTTATAATAGTGTTTATTATGATTTTAATATGTTTTAATATGTTAATAAGTAGAAATGTTAGAAATAAGATTCATAAATAACATAAATATTCAAACTAGATTACATCATATATGTTTCTTTGTAAGGAGTTTAATGAGATTGTTTTATCATATAGCTACCCAAAAATGTGACATGGATTATATATGATACAATGTGTCAGAAAAACCAAAAAAATACAGAAATCGTAATGATAAACAAGAAGTATATCATATATGACATGATAAAAAATATTTATGTTGGTTTTGTTAAATATTATTATATAATATTGGAGTTTCAAAATGTATCATATTAAAGGAAACATTCATTTAATATTCATTTATTTTGGGTTAAATAAATGTATATATAGCTATGAATTTCATGAACTACAATGATAATTTAACTATAAAATTAATTCATTTTGTTTATCTAGATTTGATGATTATTAATAAGTATTATATGGAATGATTAAATTCTATGGTCTATGTGAGTGATATTCATTTATAGATAAAAGAAATATAATCATTAGGAACAATATAGAGAATATTTTTATATTTGTGTAGTGGGTGACCAACTATGTATACCATATGTAGTGTTATATAAATTTATTTGGTATACTCTAGTTGTGTGGATCATATTTGAGTCTTTAATACCATTTTTTAATTATATAACTATTGGATAACCTTTATAATTTAATACCATACTTATGAAATTATATATATTGACTTTGATAAAACAAGGGTGATGAGATATATTACTCATCCTGTTATTAGTTGGAGCTTAACCTAGATGGGATATATAATATCATTTGATGAGTACGACATTAGGGACCATGATTGATATATAATGTGGGAGTTTATAATTTCACCAACATATAATATATTGATCCACATAAGATACATGTCATGTGAATATTCATAAGTATTAATGCCATGATGTGTATCCATCGATCCATTTATTTTATAATATGCAAATTGATAACAGATTTGTCAGTTAAATGGGATTGACATAATCTATGTATGTTGGTAACCAAAGATCATGGAAAAATAGAAAAATTGAGAATTAAAATTTTCATATGATACAAATGGGTGGATATAGATAAATAGATATAGTTGTTTTGTGGATATCGTTTTAGATACATTTATAGATTTAGTGGAATTAAACACATCTCAATGTATTCAATTTTTTAACATATAGGGATTCAAGTATTATTATATTATACAAACACAATAAAGTCATGTGGGGTCTTATTTGTTTGACTAAATGAGGCTTTTTTTTAATTATATATTGACTCTAAATTTATTTTGGATTTAATCGAAAAGTGTTTTGGATGAGTTTTCACAAAGTATTGCATATGAAGTTATACAATGTGATCTTAATGATAAATTTCTAAAAGTGGTTTGGATGATATCCAAATTGGGTTTTGGATGTGTTTTTAAATATATTATAAATGATACAATTTAAGGTGAAATTTAACAAAGTGTATGATGCTTTACATAAAGAGAGAGGTTGAATAAGATATTACAAAAAGCCAAATTTATTTTTCACATATTTATGATATAATAAAATTCTCGCATAGAAATTATTATTTACATGAATTAGTTATATTCTTATATTTCATATTAATACCCAAAACATTAGCCACATTATACATTATATAATTATGTTACTATAGTTATAATGTGGAAGGACTAAATGCATATGATTCATGAATTGATCGTGATATTTCTTCATGTGGTTTATTGCATTAATAAATTATAGGATATTCAATGAGAATACTTGATCACCAATATAATATATTTCCATGTGATGGATGTAGGGGGGGGGGTTCATTTTATCATCGTCATACCCCCTGGTACCAGAATCTATATCTCATACTTCCCCTTTGCATAAGAGCAACTAGGATTAGATGGAGAGATGTGGAACTTCATGAAAGCATAAACTATTTTAGATTATAATGAGGATACACTATAAAGGTGAGATGATTTAATTTTCAACATTTTTATATTTATAATAACCATTAGATAAATGTTAAAGAGGTTGTAATGGATCCGTTATGATCATAATTCATGTATATAAAACAGTTATATATTTAAATTATTTTCATATGTTATTCATCTTCCAATGTATATTCTAATATTTGGTTTCTAATTACATTTTCATAATCAAATACGTATTAATAAATAAATTTAACTACTAATACATTAATTACTGATGACTGTTCAAAAATGAATCATTTTTTATTAGAATTGTTATATTTTTCTCCACAAATCCATCAATAATAAAATTTCCATATACTGAAAGGTCAATAATATTTTATAAAGATAAATTTTTATGGGTCACAAAATTTGTTTGGGCTACTTTAAAATTAAACTTCATATTCATAAAATTAATGAATCTAACGATTTTATTATGAGGAATTGTTTTGATAAAAGGACATGAATGAATGAAATTGATTAGTTAAGAATAAAATTAATCAATATTAATCTAAAAGGAGATAATTAATTTTGAAACCTCATATTGATAATCTTCATGATATATATTTAAAGAGAAAACTATTTATTGTAATATTTCATGTCTTTATAATTTTTATATTTTCATTATCATTTCTTTTTTTAAATTCTAATGTCGAAAAAGAATATAATTTTTTAACCAACATGATTGCTTGTTACATCCACTGCGAATGATGATGTACTAATATTATGTACTTCTCACCTTCTAATCATATAATAGTGTTGTCATAGAAAATATGGCTTGTATTATTATGAATCAATGATTAGGAATGAATTATATTCAGATTTAACAAGTTATTGGAAAATGATCCTTATGCCACTAGTTCAAAATACTAATCCCCTATTAAATTATTATATATTTATCTCTAACAAAATTTAATTTCCATGATAGCTTTTTTTCCAACACAATACCTTGTTTGGAAAACTGTAACAAATAGTTTAAATATTTAAATTTTATATCTATTCAATTCCTACCATTATTTTTTCATTAACATATGTTGAATATTTTGGATTTTTTGAAAAATATTTATTTTTCAGTGAATATAAAAAATATATAATGTTTTAAAACTATATGTTTTTCTTTTAATTATGTATTTAAAAAGTTTTATTCTATATAGGAGATTGTATTAATGTGATATAAGATACATTGGATTTACAATTATACAATCAATTCTACTAGAATCAACATTTTATATGACTTTAATATAATTAAATTTTGAGGATTCAAGTTATTTTTTTGAAAAGTGTTTATCATTGGATTTATGGAGTTTCATAAAATTTAATTTATGAAACAAATTGTAATTGAATTTTATAAAATTTAATGTATATTTATAAGGATTTGGCATAAATTTGGAATATACCTCTCTTTTATTTTTAAGTAATATGATAAAAAACCAATATAAGACTTATCACCTTACTAAAGGGTAATTCAAGAAATTATTGTCATAAATAACATGATAATGCATAAAAAATATATCCATAACTTTAATAAATTTACAATTATTTGAATAATTAATGAATAGTCATCCATAAATTCTAATCTATTTAATTCCATTGCTAATTGACTTTTTAAATTAGACTTATATTAGTTTATGTAAATTTGAAAATTTCAGTCACTTGTTTTTCATTTATTCTATACATCCATATAGGGATATGAATTGGTTATAAATGAATATATAATTTTACTTATAAAATAATTATATTTTTATGGTGGTATTTTATTTTGTATTTTATTAACTTTATAATTAAATTTATGGATTACATAATCCTTATCTAATATTTTTTCATGTAATAGAAAAATAAAATAAATAATATTAAATATTAAAAGTAATACAATTTGGATGAATTATAAAATTAAAGATATTTATAAACTAATATTTCAAATTAATGTTTTTTAATTTTTTAATATTCTAATTGAATATTTTTATTGACAACTTAAATGTCAAATTAAATGTATCGTCTGAAAAATAAAATTAATGAAATTTTATAAAAAAACAATTTATCTAAATGCTTAATGATAATAATAATATTTAACTAGTAAATGATTTAAAATATAAGGTTCTTAATGTTATTTATTTTCTTTTGATGATCCAAATGTAATCACAATAGTAAAGTTATTACCCTTAAATATTCAATTTGTCGATACCACGATTTAACATAAATTTGGTTGACCAATGGGTTAGAATAATGGATAATGATTTGAATGATATCTAAACATGTATAATTTTTAATTGATGATTATATTGTGAATATATTCTCTGTAATTGTTATAGTGTTCAATTATTAGCGACTTGGCCTTGAATGTGACTTTATTATATTTTAATATTTTAAAGACATATAGGGGATCCCCTCTCTCAATTATAAAATGATAACAATTCCCTATTTTAATTACGAAATATATCACATAAACCTAAAATAAACACTAAAATATTGTATTTTAAAATTTCATAAATATGAATTAGAGTTTTTAGTCTTCAAAAACTACCTTCCCAAGTCTCCTTATGAAATATTCTAAAAGAGGACAATCCAATAAGATGTAATTAATCTAACAGAACACTTTCAATTTTTTTTTCTTTACCTCATATAAATTTGATGTAATAAATATAAAATAATAACATTAGTATACAAAATATACTGAAAATATATTATTATAACATTACCAACACTATTCACCCTATTTTCCATTAGATTTGAAAGGAATGTTTCAATAATGCATACATGTGAACATCCACCTCAATATATAGATACAATTTACTTTCCATCACAATCATTAATAGAAGGTTATTTTTATCGTAATAATAATTAAATAATATTTTAGTAATGTTATTGTATTTATGTAATTATAATTTTATATCTTAATTCTTCCTTTAAATCTATGGAAAAATAATAAGGTCGCTCTGGATTATAAGTGTAATGCCACCTATATAAAAACATGTGACAAGTTTTAATTTTCCAATATATAGCGATGGTAATAAAGATAGATTTAATTAATATAAATTTTATATATTAAATAATAATTAAAGTATATTTTTGACATATTAATGAACATTCTTTGTTTCCAACCATCAAAATGAAAAAATATTATTAATGTGTAGGTATGACCAACCATCTCTATGAACATGTTATTCATTTTAATATATCTACATTTTATTGACGAATATAAATAATGAAATATATATTATATTATATTAATTTAATTATTAAAATTAAATAGATTATGTAACCAATATAAATTAATAAGGAAGCGAACTACTGACGATAAATTTACATGAAAAATGAAACAATTAACATCCGGAAATGATTATTTTTAGGCGAAATTATTTAAAAATAAGTTATTACATGTTATATGTGTATATTATATGAAATTATAAATAGTCCATGCATGTATAATGTAATTATAAAAACTCAAATTTATTACACATGATTTTATATATCTTTTGAAGCAATTTTCAATTGAGAAAAATGGTTTCCTAACTGAATTTCTTCTCTTGGGATTATATCTCTTCATCATAGAGAATAATTTTAAATTATTATATGCTAAATGAAATTTTATCATTTTATTTTTTACTTACTCATTCTCCTTTTAGATTTAAATTATTTACAAATAATTTATTTATTGATATGATATTTATAAGATATTTCATATCAATTTAAACTCAAATGAGACATATTTGGTATTATGAAAATATTTCATCTTATTTAGTGTATGAAATGAAACATTTATGAATTAAAAATATATATATTTTCATTTGTGTTTATTAATGATTCAAATCATTTTTTTAGTTTCATGGTATTTCCATTTAAGAGTAACCAAATATGTAAGAATTTGTTTTACAAAATAATATACGGGACAATCTTTTATTTTTCACTAATAATATATTATAATATGTCCTTTATAAAACCCATCTATTTTATTATCCTACATATATTTATGTTTTTTTCTATTTTTTCTTAAAATTTTTCCCTTTTCCTTAGTTTATTGAGGAAAATAAATTTTGAATAGAAATTTGAAAATTATTTTTTATCTGGTATATTTTTCATCTTTGTCAATATTTTTCAAAACTGTTTCCCAATACACCTATTTATTTACTAAAATTAATTATAATGGAAATTTAATGATATATTGAACATCTAATAGGGATTAAAGAAATATTTTAAATGTTTTCGAACAGGGTCATTCTAAAATTTATAAAAAGTAAAAATGAATTTTTCTTTTAATCTAATAATTTGTTATGTATTTTCCACCACTGTATCTTTTTGACGCAATTTATAATATTCTAAAACAATTCAATTATTTTTATGATAAAAATCATTAACAAAAATTTATATTAAATATTTCTCTTCCATTTTATTTTATTCTAAAAAATAAATAATTTTATCTAAAATATATACTTTTATAAAGAATTTATAATCATATATTATCACCTATCGATTAATATTAATTTTTATTTTCAAGAATCATTCACTTTATTATGATAATCATTCATTAGAAATTTCAATTCACTTAAATATCTGTATTCTTGTAAAATAGATAATATCATTTCTAAAATGGTTTAAAATTTCTAAATATAGTGTTTTATATGAATTTGATTTTATTGAATAGTAAAATCAAGATATGTTGTATCAATTACTAAATAAATATATTAGTTTGAAATGAAATTTTTATATGAATTATACTGAAAAATAAATATGTGTGGAATGAAATTGTTTTTGACTGATAGATGGGGAACAAAATTATATATCCCCATGATGCATCGATTGGTCTAATGAGACAAAATAGTTGTTTAGCCTTATTAAATTGGTCTTTAGTTTATACATAACACTAAATTAAAATATCATTATGAACGATAATGATAGGAAAGATATTATGATGTTTAGGTACATGATTTATAATAGTTATAATTTTATTCAGTTTAAATTCAATTTTTATTATTAATGAGATTAATTTTATTTATATTAATCAATGATTATATTCAGGGAGATTATATTAATCAAGTGGTAGTTATTTTCTATTATTTTACATTCTATATTTATTATGTTTTATTTGTTTATGATAGAATCAATTTTTTAAAACTATTATTGTGATCTGATCTTTCCCATTATTTTTTAAATTTCTCTAAGATATGAATAATTTAATAATTAATAATATCATTGTTTTGGGAAATTTCTTATTATATGTGCTTTATATTTCATAGATAATTTTTTATCCACATATTTCTATTCTTCTGAAAGATTACTAAATTTTATAGTCCTTTTATATTAGATCTCGTATATCTTATAAAAGTATAATAAATAATAAAAATGCTATAGTTTATAAGAGAACATGTTTCTATTGTTCGTATCTAGGAATGTTTTGTAGAATCCTTAGGAACATGGTTTTAAATTAACATTAAATAAGAGATTTATAATAATATTTTATAGTATTTTAAATATTGTACCATAATATATGTTTTCATTTTATTTTCCAAAATTCACGATTATTATAGTATGCCATTTTTTAGTGATGAATCCTAATTATATAATGAGAATCAACACATCTAGTCAACAAATGAATTTACCAACTGATTAAACCAATAATGATTGTGATGGATTTCAACAGATCCCAGAAATATTATTAAGGACTACCGAAATTATGATGAATAACATTTTCCAGAGAGGGATAAATTTTATTTCAGATCATGATTTACCTATGTTTGATCACCTGATTTGAATTATTCATACCTTTTTAAATTAATTTTCTAATTATTTTGTAATTGATTAAAGTATTACTATCTTTTAGAAGTTATTATGTTCTTTAATAAGTCAAATTTTATTTTTCTAAATCAACATATGATGTTCAGTTAGAGTTAGGATGATCTTGAAATCCTATTGGTAATTAATTCTACTATATTATTTTTTAAGGATTTACGAGGAATATGTATCATAAATGTTTTGGAAGAAACTTCACATTGAAGACATTAAAATTTCATGATCGTTTTTTCCTTCTTCTCATAAATTGTTTCCTAGTATTCACATGGATATTGAAAATTCATTTTAAATAAATCACATAACTAGTGCTATATATTTCTCAAAGTCTCCCTATAGAATGGCTGCAATGACCCTCAACTTTCTTAAATAGATATTATATATCATTAAAAGAATTTTCATTACATAATAAAAAGTTTCCCACTATAATCATAGAGGTAATGTTCCTTTAGAATCATATATACACACCCAAATTGTCTATATTCGTTATACATCATCACCAAAAAAAATCTACAAAATTTTAATCTATTTTATAAATATAAATAGTAAAATCTAACTTTAGTTCGTGGGGAATGGAAAGATAAGTAATTTTGAACTCAAATTATTACTATGGTTAAATAAGTGATATTATAATGATAATATAAGAATAAAATGAGTATATTGGTTTGTGAACATGATCATAACATATAAAAAATATAACCAACATAAAATTGACCATAATCACGAATCATTGAATAATGATTTGAAGTTTATAATACCTGATTTTTCATATAATCGATGAAAAATATCCATGTGATAATAATAATGGAATAAGGATTAACATTACCATATAAACGTAATCATCAAAATTCATTTCCTTAATAGTTATGGCTCACACCCAAGAGTATCATTATGGATTGGGATGACTCCACTTTACTTAATATAAGTGAAGGTTCACTCCCAAGTCTGTCAAAAAGGAATGGATCCCTCAATAAGAGAGGTTTGCAACTCATTTTTTTCTAATGTATATCATCAGATATCCATCATCGTAATCTACATTGGAGGGATATTTAATTTAGGTCCCATACATCACCCAATGAAATCCATTAATATGAATACCTATAGAAAAAAGAATATATTCTTATCATAACCCATGAAAACTAAATAGGTTACATAACATTTACAATATATGATAAACCCATGAAATAATAACGGATTCATATACCATTAATCAATTATTTATATAAAAAATAATAGAAAATGGATGAATTTCTTTAAAATATTATCATCATAATCATAAAAAATATTTAGATAGAAAAAGTTTGTTATTATTCTATTATATCGCCACTATATATTATATATCATCAAAAGATGTCATTGTAGCTGGAAAATTTCATTCAAATATCAATAAGAACAATTTTCGGTTAAAATACCTTTTCCACTTTTAAAATAGTTATTCAATGTAAAAAAATTCATACATTTAAATAAAATATTTAACTTTGAAACATCGATGAAAAATTGTATTTTAAAAATAAATGTAATGAATGTTTATGATGGTAGTAATTTTGTTCATCCAATAGAAGTTAATCAAAAAAATTCATTTAAAAATTTTATAAAATAGATTAAATGTAACTTATTCAGAAAGTGACAAGAATTTTAATTTGAAAATAAAATTTAAATATTTAATCAATGATAATAATTAAATTAAATATTTATTATATAATGAAAAAACATTTCGTTATTCATTTTTAGAAAAATCGTATTTGGATGAAATGTTATGTTTGATTGAAAAGTAAAATAAATACAATTTTCCTTTAAAAATATTATCTCAATCTCATGAGTACATAAATAGAAAAAATGATTAGAAAACATTAAATTTTAAAATATAAATAGATAATATGAAAACTATTGAGTTTTTTGAGAGTTATATCATAAAATTTCATCATTATAAACATATTCATAAAGAATCATAATAAAAATATAGATTATAACTTAAACCCATAAACTCTAATTTAACTTTGTTCATAAGCCCTTCAACCTATGAAAGATTATATTTAAAATTATTATATTTCTATTATATAGTAATTTAAAAAATTATTATAAAATATACCCCTATCATATAACATTTTATCATAAATTTAGCAAAAATTTCTTGTTAAAATAACCATTTCTAAGTGTCAACTATTTCATTTTTGTGAGGATTTTGTTTCAATGGATCTAGACTAATTTAATTGATCACAATTCCATCATCTCCATAATATGAATAGTTATAAAAATATAGTTTGAAAATTGTCTCTTAAATGGAAATAGGAAGAATCTTTTAGCAATTTATTATATTACCCTCCCTATATCATGATTTTTATGATTTTTTAATAATTAAATAACATTTTAATCCAAAAATGTCATTAATCTAATTTTGTTCATAATTAATTTTATTTTACTACAATGAACTAATGAAAAAAAGGAATTAAAATAGGAAAAATTAACACATCACTAATATTTACCATTTCTCTAATAAATTTATGTAATATAATAATTCATCCAAATTTATTAAATTTAATATATTTAAAATCATTTATCATTTTTTATTATTATTATAATATATATTGTGTCTATTTTTCATGTTTGTTTTAGGTATCTATTCATTGAATAAATTTTTTAAATAAATTATCATTGTAAGACAATAACTCCTATTTAAAATAATCATTTATAATAAAAATGTTATTATTTTATCATTATGCAAAAAAATTATAGATATTAATGTCACGAGTGTAGTAGTTTTTCTTTTATTCCTTTCGTAAAATAATATAAAGGTCATAAATGATGAAAATAGAACCAAGTAGTCATATATTCAGGAAAGGGATAATAATTTCTAAAATTTTCTAATTTACTACGATGTAGTCATGTTCGATTAAGATATTAGGCCTCATCAAAAATTAATTACCCTATTTTACATGTTTACCCCTACTGAGGGTAAAAATACTTTGGAATATTATAGTCTATAATGAAAAAACATAAATGGGTACTATTCATAAAATTTGATCATAATGATTTAAAATATTGAATCTAATTTTCAGGATTAAATTTATATATGTGATAGAATTTAAATTTTAAATAAGGCTGAACTACTTTATCGAATCTTCTTTTCAAAATAGTATGTTATTTAACATAAAACAAGATATATTCTACTCCCATATCATTAAAAAATATTATACGAATGTGAAGTTTTTTAATGATTTTATAATAATTATATTAAATTAAAATCAATCTCAAATAGTTATCAATTTATCCTCTTAGTATAAAACCCCAATTCATGAAAATAAAATTTCCTTTAGAAAAATGTCCGTTTTTATACATTAAAATTATTTTATATATATTAATAAGGAACTGATAAATGATGAATTTATTTCATAAATGTGTTGAAAATAAATTTCCATAATTTAGATGGTATAGTTCATATACCATAATTTAATTTATATTATTAAATTATATACAATATTTTGGATCATTTTTACTCAGGTTTTCATGTATCACAACCTATTAGAGATATAATTATTTGAATTGAAACATATCTTAAATTATCATGGTGTAAAATTATACCCCCATTATAATTATTTTCTCCTCTAGAATTATAGTACACTGATAAAAAAATTGATGAAATCTTTATTTCATCTTATCATCAGGTTCCCAAGTATTATCTTCAAATTTTTGATTCCCCTAGAGAACATCAACTGGGTGTGTAGTATTTTTCTATAGAACATTATTTATACAAATAATATTTCGATCAATTGTTCATTATTGGAAAGATTATGAAGCAGTTGTACAACTGATATGTTCAGTACATGTGGAGGATTTGGTAAGTAAATTCGCATCATAGAAACAATGAACACAATTTGCACTATATCGAGTATCAGTGGAATCACTAAACAAAAAGAAAACATTGCTACAAAATAAAGAAACTAAAAATGGATAAAATCACAATATCACAACTCTCCATTCATTATAATAATTATTACACAACTCCATAGACAAATTCACAAGAATAAATTTGGAATAACATTCAACTTTATATTTATATATTAATATAGAGTTTATCATTTTTTTTCAACTCATAGCTATCTTTTTGCTAAGATAAATGAATCTGATATTCCCTAAAATTTCCTATTATTGTTAATATCCCTATATATTTATTTGATAATATTCATACTTGCATGTAGTAGTTATATACCTATTTATATTGATGATAATTCTATGATCCATATAAAATTTGGAGTGAGAGTGATTTCCTTAAAGAACTAAATTGTAGGAAGATATTGTTCCCAAAAACCATTTAAATCCATAGAATAAGATCTCGTCATATCCTCTCGGGTTTTAAAGGCTCTCGTAGAATGAACAACTATCTAGGTGTGATAAAAATTATTGAAACTCAACTATGTATACATAACTTGATAAAGACATTTCTAAAACATCTAGGTAATCCATGAATCCAAATCAGATACAATAGAATGTGGTATTCTAAGAGGAACATCAACATCCTTAATCTATATTCTAAAAAGAGGATCATGAGTGATATATTCTGAAATATAATTTATGTGTACTGACTTGATATGGATATCAAAAAGAACATAAATAGCATCATAGCCATAATTGTTTTTTGGAGTCTAATTTAAAGTTCCAATGTTATTTTCCCCATTTCCATTATAATATGAGAAATGATTACAGCATCCCCTTTGAATTATGTATCTATTAATTTCACATGCTATAATAGAAACACACCAATATATATACTCTATTATATCCCTTTTCATGTAATCTGACTATAAATACTCTATCAGATATCAATACAACATTTTTTAGTAATATGATGAATATGGAATGTTGAATTTTGGGATTTATCTATCATATCCAAATTAATGTCTAAAATGGATGAAAAACATTAAATATTCCTAAATAATATCATTTAATCAAAAAATTGATGATGTCAAGAAATTTTCTCACAATCTTTTGTATCACTAAATCTTTTTTCTATGGATCTTTAATGATCACATGGATAAGAGGTTTAAGATCTATTTTTGAAAGATATCATTTCCCCCTCCCTTCCATATTTTCAAATCAATCCATTTCAAATCTAGAAATATTATATAATTTCCATCCACATCAAATATAAGATAGTATGCTCTTATCTAGATATAGTATCCACCACCATATCCTCATCTATATAGGGGTTATGTATTTAGAATATTTAATTTTAAATCAACTAAAACCATCGTATCTGGTTTGTATTCAAATCATTCTAAATGATTATATTCATTAGATTTTAATTACCAGTATATATGTCACTCATTTTACCATGATTATAACTCCACCATATAATTAAATAAAATATTACCATTTTTAACATTTAATCTGATGTTGGGTAAATTTTCTCATGAACCATAAATTTTTGTGGGGAATAAGATACCATCATATAATTATACATAAGGATGGATCCTAGTCCCATCATCGATGCATCACTATATATTAGAGACCCTTCACTACTATAGGGTAGTGTACAAATAACTAACCTAACTATCCATCTCTTCAGTTCCACAATTTTTTCCTATTTATCCACCCAGTAGAACATTCCCACCTTCCCTATTAACAAGGGGAGTGGATTATATAGTCATGTGAAATTCCATATAATGAATCCATAATATCCAACAAAATGATAAAAATAATGATTTATTTCAATGTGGTTGATCTTAAACATTGTTAAATAACTTCTATGTTTGATGTATCAACCAATATACCCCCTCTTGAGATTATGTGAACAAAAAAGGAACCATTTTATCCAATATTTATATGTGATAAATTTTTTATATAGCATTTCCTCATTTAGGGTCCTTAGAAAAATCCTAAATTTATATGCGTACTTATTAATTTTCATTGAACATATATGTTTATCATCTATAAACACTCCAAATAATTATAATGGTAATATCTAAACACACAATTCAATATACCCATGATGATATTAGGGGAATTAATTTGACCGAATAGAATCAATAAAAATTTGTTGTGTACATACCCTTTATGGTAGGATTTCATGGGTATGTCTTCACATTTAAACCTTAACTGATATTGTATAGAATAGAGATAAATTTTAGAAAAATATTTTGATTCTTGTAATTGAGTAAAATAATAATAATAAAATGTAAGAAGATACATATTAATTGTTTTCATCATATTCAATTTCTTGGGATCAATGTTGTATTGCATTGATTCATATTTCTTTTTAGAAAAGAGACAATGTTACCAGAAGGTGATGCATGAGGTTGAATGAATCCCATATATAAATTGTAATCGATTTGGTTAATCAATTAAGGTAACACCTTTGGGGAGGTTCTATATATATTCTTCGAAATATGTGTTCACCTATAATTAATTCCATTGAAAACTCAACATCGTGAATTTTGGGAAGACAATGAAACTCGTATAGAAAAACATTATCAATATCTCATAAAAACCAAATCATTGATGTCATGTTTGTAACAAACAATCATAGATAAACACCAATTTTGGATAGGAATCAATACCCATACAATGGATTAACATTCCAATAGAATATAATATTTATTATTCACCAACATTAAATCATAGGTTGGTTTAGAATATCAAATGATTCATCCCTTCAATGATAAATGGCATGGAATGTAAGAACTCAGATATTCTTTTCAGGTATTGGTTTTATTTTAATTTTTTCTTAGAAAAAATTGAGAATCCTTAAATTTAAGGATTACACGCTGGGTACCTTGGAGTACACGTCATGTACCCTGTTGTCGTGGGTGACCATGTACTGGCCTTATAACGACTGAGTACATGGATATGTGCAGTTTCCTGGATAACGCCTAGTTTGGGTCCCGATAAAGGCATATACATGTCATGTACTTTTGAAATACATGCCATTTAATTTTCCTTTTAGTTTTTATATCGGACTGCTATTGCATCTCATTCACAGAAAATACTTCTTCTTGTCCAGTCTTGTCCAGGAGCGACTGAAGTCGATGAATCTTTTACAAGCCCCCATCCTGCCATCCGTTCTATGAATCAACCTCTTTCGATTGCATTGGAATCACCACATCGAGTTCTTCCTTCTTCTAGATCCATGTTTCCTGATTTCCCTCCTTTCGTGAGATATCCTTTGATGAAGGTTTTTGGTAGATCTACATCATTACATGCCGATTCAAAGGTAAAATCTAGAGTATATAGATCATACAACTCTGATGTTGGTCATTTGGGCCTTTATGTAGTTAGTCTTTGAATATTATGTGCAAAAGTGTGCAATAACCTAGAACGAGGTATTGTGTCTTTAGGGATTTTGCCTTTCTTTTTCATGCTATGCCTTGTGTGCCTGATTAGATGTTTTTTTATTGTGAATACGGTTATTTTCCACAATATGGATGTGTTTACCATGTCTGTATTAATGTTGACCTTTTGGTCTAGATTTTTTAGTTAGGATGCTTGTTTTCCATGCCTTGTGTTGTCAGTATAGAGTGATATTATCTGATGATATTATATTCTTTTAGATGTTTAATCAAGTATTTCTTGAAAGATATTGTCCAGGTAGTTATTATGGTTTACTTTAGTGGTTGAACATCATTATGTACGGTTGTCTTACATAGGGAAATGTGAAACTTCTCTAGTAGACCAGGGCAGTTGATGTATGCTAAGGGAATATCTAGAGTGTCTGTTTACTTTTACATTTTGAGACCATAGGTGGGATGGAATTTTTTCTCCCTTAGAGTGTTTATAGTTCCACATTTCAAGGAAACAAGAGGAATTGGATGATGAGTGCTTTCATAGAGTGTCTATAATTACTGATACGAGACCAGATAAGGAATTGATGGTGAGTTCTTTCTTAGAGAGTCTTTGCTAAAGATGAACCATATGGGTTAGTCAATGAGTGCTTCCCAGATGGTTTCATGTGTTTTATTGGTTGAACCAGAGGCATTAGGATATGATTACTTCCCATAGGGTTACTTGTTTTTGAATTGATTCTTACTTGATATATGAAAATGAATGCAATTAAAACTATATGATTGTTTACTTTTGAGTAATTAATTGTTTACTTCTTCATTTTTCTTATTAGCTTCCATATATATTCACTGACTGTTAGTCACAAATATTTGGGTGGTTTCCTACTGGGATTCTTATCAGACCCTGTAAGGGTTATTTTTTGGGCCCAAATAGGTTATATTTCTCTAGGTATAGATAAGGTAAAAGTACCCTTCTACTTCAGGTACATAACTGTTGTGGAGTTGGAGAGCATGGGACCATGCTGAGGCTTTCCATGCTACTAGAGTTTATTTTTTTCAATCTAAATTGGTTTAGTACTGTATTCTAGATTTGTGAATTTTTTTTTCTGTTTTCCTAGACATATATATCATTCTTCATTTATATATGTGCTATAGTTTTTTATTACCTTCAGTCTTCTGATGTCTACTTATTGAGTGTTATTACTACTTATGGTATTTTTATCTATTTATTTCCATTTCATTACTCTGCCAATGAGTGCATAGTTTCCCCACTATCACACCCAAGGTCCTCACTTTTTATCGGCATCCTCTGGTGTTTGGGGACCTGTGCTTGAGGCCATGTGACCATCTGGGTACGGGGAACCTCTGGGCAACACCGAAAAACGGGACATTAGAAAGAGGTATCAGTGGGTAGTTTTTTTTTCATGACAAACTGTTTGGATCATATAGCCAAGGATATGAATTAATTGGTAGTTCGTAATAATTATTTTCCCAGTAGTAGGTATCTCGTGTATAGGGAAAACCCATTTACCTCGTATATTGTAATTTTTATGGTTTTGATATTTTTACTGTTGAATTGAATTCACCATTGCGTGATTCACATGTTTTTTTCTATTATTATTGATATATATTGATGTTTTCTTTCTGTTGAAATCAATTATATGAGGGTATTCACTCTCATGCAACATATAAGAACTTTATAGAGTTCAAATGTCATGCATTATTACCATTCCATTTAAGATGAATTAATGATTGAAAGTTTTGGTGATAGATATTGGGAAATATATTCATGCTATTGTGTTAGATTCCATTATACAATATGTTCTATTTGATAGGGTATTTATAATATTTAATGTTTCATTTTAATGAACACCAATCTTCGGTTATTGATGTGTTATGGGCCCTGATGGATTGGAATTTTGTGGATCATTGCACTATTATACTTTTTATGATATATATAATATTCCAAAAATTTATTTGTGGGGAGTATTGGAAATCACGGATCGAAATTTGGGAAAGCAGTGTTTTTTCAAAAAAATTCAGGGTTCTGGGGTAGTTTATGAGGCTTACTATCTAGAAAAACCTAGAATTCACGGTGTGTATTTCTGGATACAGGCCATGTATCCTTCTGTTCGAAGATGAATTATTTTTCTTATATAAACACCATGTACATTTTGTACACACCATGTAGTTTGTAATCAAATCAATGGATTTGTGGGTAGAGACACGTGTATGCAAAATTCATGGTGGAACACATCGTGTACCGTATATACACAATGTGTGTATAGACCATGTGTCCAGCAGTGTGACTAACGACATGGGTGGATTATGGGTAGTTAGTACACGCCGTGTCTGGATGAAACATGCCGTGTAGAGTCATTCGTGTAACTGTCTATTTGATTAACATCGCTGGCTAGTGAAGTTCATTCTAGTATATGTAGTTTTAAGCACAACAATGCTATGTAGTCTTGTTGTTGGAGAACCATTAAGGATAGTTGTGTAGAAGAACTCAGGCAGTGGAAAACGGTTCATGTACATGTCGTGTCTTGGGAGAACATGTCGTGTGTATGGGGTGTGATAGATGCATGTTATGATGTGTGTAAAAAACTATTAAACCCTCCTATGGGTGTAGTATGAGTGGTAACAATAATATATTTCTCCAAGGATCAATGTTTTAGTCCTAGTGTCACTTAAAAAATAATAAGTTTGAGAGATTTAATAAAAAATAGTTTTTATTAAGATGTTTTGTGAATTTAATATGAGATAGAAGTGATTGGATTTGTGTTGGGTTTTCCCAATTGAGAAGTCATCATATTTTATAGGAAATATGAATCATTTGGATGTAGAAAAAATAATTAAATGAATTGAATAACAATGGTTTCTTTGATTCACCTTATATTTAATTATTTATAAAACTGTAGAAATATTAAAGGACTAATATTAATTACTCAGACAATACCAAATCTGGTATTGATTTCCTAAAATAATCAAATTAACTTATCTCAATTTCTTCAGGTGATTTAAAATTTCCAAATCAACCCAATAGTTTATTTTCTTCCCATATTAACTAATCGGTTTAAAAATGAATAGATCAAGGAAGGGAAGAATAATATTTAATTCAAAGAAATTTAATATTTAATAATAAATCAAAATACAATCGTATTTAAATTATCATTCAAAAATATATTAAATTGAAAATCATTAATTTAAAAGTAATTAATTCATTTGAATAAAACATCAGAAATTCAAACATTACAAAATGGTGTCCCCCTTCCCTTCACCCAATCACAAAGGATTAAAACCCTCCACATAAGGTGGGGTCACCAAATAAAAAAAGGGGAAGGAATTATGATTGATGAACAAGGAGGATGATGTTCTCTTCCTCTTAGATGCTTTTTGCTAGATGGAATGGGATGTGAAGAAATGTTTTGAGAGGTAGGAGCTCCTCTCCTTTTATAGGAAGAATTCTACTTCAATGGTTGATAAGTTTTATCTCCCATAAATTAATTTTTTTTTCACATTTAATCCTTCATAATAGATTTTCATAAATTTATTTTCTCTTCACCCTCAAAATATTAACCAATTTATCCACCGAATGTTGGTTTTTTTTAATTTTCAATGAATATGATTTTTTATGGACAAAAATTCAAGGATGTTTCTTTCAAATGTATAATGACCCATAGCCACCTTAATGGATGACATACTTGATAGAATATTATGGTTGAGCGTGCCTATAGGTCGTCTTACCTATCCAAGTAGAATTACATTAATAGGACTTTTGGATGCATAGTTGTGCATCTGTTACTATGTTGGAGTCTACATTGTCCGCCACGAAAAGTTTCCAACTTCAATTATCTTTTTGGCCGTGTATATGATGTAATAATATCTAGTTCGTAAAGAAAAATTTAGAGTATTTAAAAGAAGGATTATAAAAAATTAATCACTAAATTTGGAATTATGGTTTTTACAATGTGATTAATATACCCTTGTTGTCAAAATCTATCCAAAATACAGATTTATTCACATTTCACAATTTTGGTCACATTCATTCTAAAATATAAATTTTCTAATACTTTAATAAAACATGTAAATACATGGGTTTTATCATTAAAAATAGTAAGAAATAATCACTTTTTTTAAAAAAAATATGCACATAAATTTCGTCATTCATATACCTCCACAATTAAACCATGTTTGTCCTCGAGAATAAATTCTCTACATAGAAATAAGAGGACACCAATGTTACCAATATTTAAATTACAATGCAAAAAAATAAAAATAAAAATCAATGTGACATAAAACATTCAAAAATATTCATAAAATGTCAATTTAATTTCTAATTTTTCGAGGAAATAAATCATTCACATATTTTACTTTTCTCCTTTGAAATTTGATGGAACATCTTCTTTATTTAATTAAAGCTCCTTGATTTATTATTATTAAACATTCTATGTAATAATTTCCCACACTTTTAATTATTTTCCCTCATCACTCATGATAAAATTCTTGTAGATTTATGATCACATCATGAGAACATGCTCTTTATCCATAGACTTTTAAATGAACTACTTTCCCCACATTGTAAATACAAAAAACACATAAAATCATGAGGAATTATATTAAAGGATAAATGATTATAAGGATAATGTTTGGTATGATTTTATTCTTTAAAATATAATTCTCAAGAAGGAGGCTAATCAGTTAAGTACAATTCATGATATCAATAGTAAAAGTGTAATGAAATTCTCTTATTCAATGTAGCAACAACAATTTCCCAAAACTCAAAGTAAAGGATATGATCAAGTAAACATAATGAATGATTTGTGCACCTTCTTGACTTTTCATAATTTTGTACCTTTATTTTTGAATGTTATGACTAGATGAGACCTCACATCCATCACATAAACACATACGATCATTAGATCATTGTTCTAAAAAATGTTGATTTTTGGTTTTCCCAAATCACAACCAATTTATTTCTTTTTTTACTCAAGTGGGGAAAATAGTAGAGGTCAATGAATGATTCCATAACCTATTAAAATTACAATAATATCATCC
Organism: Viscum album; assembly: GCA_963277665.1. Taxonomy (NCBI): domain Eukaryota; kingdom Viridiplantae; phylum Streptophyta; class Magnoliopsida; order Santalales; family Viscaceae; genus Viscum; species Viscum album. The sequence goes on along the minus strand of OY728159.1, from coordinate 16,084,548 downwards.
AGATGTTTTTTATACAATGTATATCATCACATCTACCATGATTCCCATTACCCCAACACTTCAACTTTAAAATGTCATGAAAATACCAAGAGTAGTGTAGTAATGGATAAAAATGTCTTGAAACATGGTCCATACCGATAAATATCATTCATAGTCTCTATGGGATAAATGACGGATTAATGTAAAGGTGTTATTTTAAGAAAATATATCTTCTCAAAGGATGCCTCAATAATTTTAAATGTGTTTTACACAGTCATATCATTGACAAGTTTCAAGAAAAGTTCTAGTTGGTTATATATCCTAAGATCACTCATGAAGTATTTTCAATATAAATAAGAAGTACTCATTCTAGAAATCGTATTGGGAATGAGACATAAGACTTGTGACAATCACCAAAGTCATGATTACCATATTAAATTAATTCACATGAATTTTATAAATTCAATGTATGAAAAAATGGTAGGTAAATTTTATTTTCAAGAATCAATTAATTTCTTCAAATATTGAGTTATTATTTCAATATCCATTATTCTTTTCACTCATTTGATTCTGTATTTTACTCCTCAAATCTCATTAACATTGAAATCTAAAACATGGAATCTGGGTATTCCTAAGAAACTCATGTCTCTAAGATATGTTGGGTTGGAAATTAATTCATGTGTGGGCATGAAATTTAAACATTAAATCTCAAAAAATGATTTTGAAAAAAAATAAAAGGAGTTTAGATGATAATATAAAATAGTGAAATCCCTTTTGACATAAATCATTTTGTCCTATTCCACTTATTCATGGGTCTTCCTCTTTGTTTCCTTATATGATAGTTATTGGAAAATTAAAACCACTCATACTGGGGTAAGAACCATTCAATTATTGCTCAAATGGGTGATGTAAGAGGTCACAGACTCCTAAATCCTATGAAAACAATGAAACTCTTGTTGCCTCCCAATTGTGCCTTTGGATAATGTCGTCAGCTAGACCTTACTTCATGAGAAGCAATCAGTAGATGGGTTAGAGAAGATCGACCTCCTCCACCGGTTCTTGAGGTAAAATTATGAAGAAATTTTTCAGCCTTTTCCCATTTATAGTGAATGGGTGTCCTCTTTTATTCTCAACCTAAATGGTACCAAAAGGATATAAATTAGTAAATGAAATGGCCCTTCACACCTAGAACAAAGCATACCAAAAATTAACTTCAATATGGAATTGTATGGTTGAAATTTTTTCTGCTGGTTGAATGGTGTTTGGTTGGATCAATCTATCATGTTCCACACTAGTATTTCCTTTGTAAATCCACAAATTTTAAAAAGGCTCTCTTCTTATTTCTTCTAGCTCCAATAACTATTGTTTTCCTTCTTTCCATACTCTCACTAATCCAGAGTTTTATCTCTTACAGAAAAAATAAAGAATAATTACTAGATATTCAATGGTATCATTACCTTCGTCAGGGGTGATTACATAGAGGTGTGTTTGTTTGATGGATTTCGTTTTGAGTCATGGAACATGAAATTGGACATGCTATCTCCTAGATCCATGTTTAAGGTTCCTTCTTGTACATTGATGAATGTTTTTGCTGTTTTCAGGAATTTTATTCCCAAAATTATGGGTGAATGTCCTGGTCCATTGTTCTAATCTGTGGTGAGTACATAAGTGTTTGCTAAAAATTGAGTTCTCTTACTCTTAATAGCACGTCTTCCGCAACTTCAGAAGGATAAACAGTGGTCCCATTTGAGATTTGGATAACCACTCCCGTGGGCTTCAGCTTTCCTATTTTCGAAAAAGATATTACAGAATTATACATTACATTTATGGATTCCCCAAGGTCACATAAATCATTATAAAAATTCAGAGAACCCATTGTGCATGGTATAGATAATTTCCCTAGATCATGACATTTTTTGGTAATGGTGTCGTAGAAACAGATGAGACACTATTTATGAAACTAATTTTTTCATCCTCATCATGATTCTTTTTATTGGTGCATATTTCCTTTATAAAAATTACATATTTGGGTATTTTTTGAATTTCATTCAGCAATGGAATGGTTATTTCAACTTTTCAAAAAGTTTCATGGATCTCCCTTTGAAGCTGTTCTTATTCAGCCTTTGATGATCGAGTTAGTGGAGAATGGAATGGTACTTTGTTTCCTCTTTTCTATCTCGATTTCCTTTTAATTTTTTGTTTCTACCTTCTTCTTGGGGTGGATTTGTTTCTCTTCAGGTTATTGTTCGGAATCATCCAACATACTTGGCTCAGGGGGTGGAAGATCCTTTCCGCTTTAGGTCATGATTGAACTATCATTCTCTATTAGATTTGGGACAGTTTGGGTTGTGTGTTTACCTTTATTTCTAGTCATAATATCCATATGGTTATCAAACATGTTGTATACCTTTTTTATAGATTTTTTATATCTCCAATTTCTGTTTCATGGTGGAACTTATTAGAACTTTTTAGAGGCTGTTCAAAATTTCGTCGTTGGAAATGTAGTGGTTGAAATGATTATGGTGGATTAAAGGGATACTGGTATGGTGTCTGGATCTAAAAATGCTACTAAAATGGTGGTCAAACCTGGTTATTTTGTCTTTCATATCGTTTTGTGGTATGACATTATCTTAATTGTTGATTTGGTGGGAATTTCCTTTCCTAGAATACAGTTTTACAACTTTCTATATCCTGTAACTCAGCACATTGATCAGTGAAATGATTTGCTGATGAACATAACCCACATACTTTAGGTAGAGATGGTTTCGTATTCACCTATTTTATGTTCATTTTCCATACAAGGCATGTTAGTTCTTGAATTTGTGTTGTAATAAGAGGTGATGAGTCAGAAATTCTTACATCATGTATCCCACTTGTACCAATGCTTCTTGTCCTGAATTGTTTTGAATTCTAGGTGATTTTTTAAATTAGTATTCGACATTCGGTGGGTAATTTTTCAATCAATTCCCCTATGGAGGATGAATCCAAATGGTTCCCATTGTTTTCCAATAGTCCTTTCTAGAAAATGACCAGGATGTGTTGCTCGTCTATGTTTTGGTGTCGGCAGCTCGCACTAAGCTTCTTGAATTGTTCCCAATACTCGCAAAGAGTCTCACCGGTAGCTCGTCAAATTGCGTAAATCTCCTTCCTGATTGATTTACTCTGGGAGCTTAGAAAGATACATTTCATTAAATGTTTTTGGATATCATCATCGCCATGTAATTCTCCGTGTTGTAAGGTATACAACAACTCCTTTATTTCTCCCTCAAGTTAAAAATGAAATGCTTTCCACATTACTTTCTCTTTCGCTAATCATCTTGGTTTTAATCATGAATACAAATGGATGAATTCTTGAAAGTGTTGATTGGGATCCTCCCCAACAGTCCCTAAAATATTTGTAGCACAAGAATCATGTTTACTTTTAACTCAAAACCATTTGGTTGTTTGGGCATCTTTAACCGATTTAGGTGGTTAGCAAATTGCCGGGCACAGAGGTCCCTCATGGTTTCTCTTAGGTTCTGTGCCATTATTGGATGTTCTTATTAGAAATGTAAGTCTTATTAAATTATATATTAAAAATTTATTCCATGATTGACAATCCTAATCCTAGAAACAAATGTTCTTTATATATCAGGTTCAAAATCAAGTAGTTCCTCGTTTGAGGTCCCGATCATGTAGATTTACACTTGCTCCCCTGTAGTGGTTCCATTTTTGACACATGCTTTTCGTGGGGTGTGGAAAAAAAATTAAATCCTACTATGTGTGTAGTATGTGTGGAAACCAAAATTTCTTTCTCTAAAGAGCAGTATTTTAATCATTGTGTCTATTAAAAAATAAAAAGAATGAATGATTTAAGAAAGCAATATGTTTTCATAAAAAGGATTTTGAATTCAATATGAGAGAGAAGTGATTGGATTTTGGTTGGGTTTTTTCATTTGTGATGTCAACATAGTATTTAAAAAATATGAATCACTTGGTTATAGAAAATATAATTAAAAGAATTGAATAACAATTGTTTCATTGTTTCACCTCAGATTTAATTATTTATCAGAGTTTGGAAATAATAATGGACTAATATTAATTACTCAAGAAATACCAAATTTGGTATTGATTTCCCTATATAATTAAATTAATCTATCCTAATTTCTTCACGTGATTTAGTAATTATAAAATTACTCATTTAGTTTATTTTCATCACATATTAACCAATCGGTGAAAAAATGAATAGATAAAGCAAGGGTAGAATTATATTTAAATCAATGAAATTCAATATTTAAGAATAAATAAAAATAAAATCATATTTATTTTAAATTAAAATATAAAAAAATTGAAAATTCTTCATTTAAAAGAAAATAATTCCTTTGAATAATACTTATAGAAACTCGAATATCACAAAATGGGGTCCCCCATCTCATCAAACTATCACAAAGGATTCTACACTTCCTTACAATGTGGGTTTATGGAATTCAAATAAAAAAATACATGGAGGAAGTAATTATGAATGAAGAACCATTTGGAGGATGTTCTCCTTTTATTAGATACTTTTCGTAGGATGGAATGGGATGTGAAGGAATGATTTGACTGGTAGGAGCTCCTCTCCTTTAATAGGATGAATTCTCAATCTAAAGTTGATGGATTTAATGCCCCATGAATGAATATGTTTTTCATTTCCTTCTTCATAAAAGATGTTAATAAATGTATTTTCTGAGTCCCCCCACAATATCATCAAATTTATCCACTGGATGTAGGTGTTAAGGGATTTTCATTGAATATGAATCTTTTTGGACGAAGTTTCTAGGATGCTTCATTCAAATGTATAATGAACAATATCCATATTAATGGATGAAAACCTCCATGGAATTTAATGGGAGAACACAAGTATATGTACTCTTACATATCCAAGTGGAATCATATAATTTGGAGGTGTGGATACCGATTTGAGCATATGATACAGTGGTTTGGTCTACGTTGTCTACCTAGTTCGGTTTCCAACTTCAATGAAATTCTTGGGCTACTAGATGATCTAATTAGAACTCATTACTAAAAAAATATGGAGGTAATAAAACCAGGATTCTAAAAAAATTAGTTAATTTGAAATTATAGTTTTTATGAAATGAAAAAAATACCCTTGTGGTAAAAAATATGTCCAAAATACATAATTATTCTATTTTCACTATTTTGCCCATTTTCATTATAAAATTCAAATTACCCATTCTATAAGTAAAAAATGTAAATACATGAGGTTTATCATTGAAAAACATTAAAAAAAATACTCATTATTTGATTAAAAATATGAAAATAAATTAGATCCATTAGGGTGATACACGGCCAGGGTTGGTAGGTGTACACACCAATGTGAAGGATTAAAGGAACAAGCTGTGTAAGGGCCATACACACCGTGTATCCCGGTTTTGAAAAACATGAATGATTTCTATTCTATCGAAGGGAGAATTGGATGTCCATGTGAGAAGAGCAAGACTCGAGCATCACAAGTTAGGAGGAGTTATATCCCAGATTTCAAGTCTATATCTGGATGAACAAGGGACTTCCCAAATGGACCTTCCCCAAGTGGTGGATCATTTTAGGGATGTCTTTCCAGAGGAATTTTCACATTTTACTCTAGATAAAGTGGTAGAATTATCAATTTATCTTTTTCCTAGGGCGTCCCCGGTGTCCATTACTCACTATAGGATGGCTACACCAGAGTTACAAGATCTCAAGAAGTATTTGGAGGTGTTATAGGCAAAGGGTTTCGTCCGAGCTAGAACTTCTCCATGGGGTTTTCCTATCATATTTTAGAAGAAGACAGACAATACTCTTAGACATTTTGTGGATTATTTGAATCTAAACTAGTTGATGGTCATGAACTGATATCCCTTGACTAGGATTTATGATCTAATTGATCATCTTCAAGGATCCCCAATGTTCTAGAAAATAGATTTGAGATCCAATTATCATCAGTTGCGTGATATACCATCTGATATACCTCTTATAAATATTCGGAGCAGGTATCATCTATAAGAGTATATGGTTTTTCCGTTTAGACTCACGAATTTGCCTGCTATTTTAATGTAATTGATGAAACAAGTTTTCCATCCTTAATTGGATTCCATTGTCGTGGTTTTAGTGGACAATATCTTGGTGTACTCTTAGTCTCAACACGACCATGCCACAAATCTTGAGATCATTTTGAGCACACTGAGAAAGAATTAATTATATTTTGTGCTATAAAAATGCCACTTTTTGATGGACCAAATTCACATATTTGGTCATGTTATCTCATAGACAAGAGTATCAATAGACCAAGAGAATGTTAGAGAAGTAGATTCCTAGGAGAATCTGAAGAAAATCATTGAGGTACAGAGTTTTATATGGTAGGATTGTTACTACAGGTATTTTATACATGAATTTTCACACTTATTAGTGCCACTGACAGGCCTTACATAGAACGGTGTTACGTACTTGTGGTCCGATTCCTTTGACTCAGCCTTTCAAGAGATGAATGGGAGGTTGACTTCAGCACTAATACTAGTATTTCTAGAGATGGGAATGAGATATACTATCTACTTTGATGTATCTGGTATTGTCCTAGGAGTAGTACTTATACAGGGGGAGGAGTTGTAGCTTATGTGTCTCAACATTTTATGCCACATGAGGGGAATTACCCAACACACAATCTTGAATTGGTTGAAATTGTTCATTCTTTATGTTGTTGGAGACATTACCTGTTGGGAGAGAATTTTGTGGTTTTCACCAGCCATAAAAGACTCAAGTACATCTTTACACAATGTGATATTAATCTGATACAATGAAGGTGTGTTGAATAACTTTCATCCAATGATTTTGATCTTTCCTACACACTTGTGAATTGAAACTCAGTAGATGATGAATTGTTTCGGAGGACTCAGATATAGGATGTTTATGAGGCTAGCAGTGAGTGGAAGCTTATGGATATGTTCTCTGAGATGCATTTGGTGGTGCACAATAGAGAGGGGTAGATGTTTCTTTCTTCTGTAGTTGTTACCTCTACTCTACTTGACCGAGTGAGAATGAAAAAAACTATCATATTCTGAAGGGCTAGTACTATGGGAGAGTGTGGTAGGAGAGGATACAATTCTTGGATGGACTTTAGGTGAGGATAAGATCTTGCACTTTCATGGTCACGTATCGTTGTTAGTAGACATACGTGAGGAGTTGATGTGGGACATTCATTATTCAGTTTGGGAAGTTCATCCTAGTGTCACTAAGATGTATCGTGATCTAAACCGTTATTATTGGTGGCCAGGAATGAATAGAGATGTCTCTAAATTTGTCTTTAGGTGTTACACCAATCAGTAGGTGAAGGCAGAGCATCAGTGACCAATAGGTCCTTTGCAGAAGTTACCCATTCTCAAGTGGAAGTGGAATTATTTTGTGAAGGACTTCGTGAAAGGATTACCAGGTTCACAATGAGGGAATGATGCAGTTTGGGTTGTCATTTACAGACTCAAGAATGTTTCTCACTTCTTGAAGATCAAGGAGACCTTCAGTGTTCATGATCTGGGAAGGATGTACGTCTTGGGTATTGTACATCTAATTGTTGTTCCACACTCCATTGTTTCAGATAGGAATGCACGTTTATCTTCTCGGGTTTGGAAGGGACTACATAGGGCTTTGGGGATAAAGGTACCCTTGATTACAGCTTACCATCCCTAGATAGATGTCCAGTGTGAGCGTACAATACAGGTACAGAAGAATATGCCTCGATCTTGCATCCTAGATTTTGGAGGTTCATCGGATAAACAGATAACTCTAGTGGAGTTTTCCTATTATAATAGTTTTGAATCAACTAATAAAATGACCACATAAGAGGACGTATATGATAGTCCATGTTGATCACCCCTATGTTGGCTAGAGGTAAGAGAGGCATCTATGCTAGGACCTCATCTTGTCTAGGAGACTGCAAAGCAGATAGAGTTGATTCGGAAGAGGATGACTACTGAACAATCATGGAAGAAGTCTTGTGCTAATCAAAAGAGACAACATCTAGATTTTTTGGTTAGAGATTGGGTTTTTCTATGTGTCACACTGAGGTTGGGACACCAGAGGATTAGGAGATTGGGTGTTCTTTCACCGAGATATGTTTGACCATTTGAGGTTTTGGCTAGAGTCGGTCTGGTTTCCTATCTGTTGCAATTACCTTAGAATTATTAGGCTATTTACAACGTCTTCCCCATTTCATAGTTAAAACATTACCTCTCAAACATGTCTCATTTTTTTCAACATAAGGAGGTAATTTTAGAGGTGTATGCCTCATTTGAGGAGTATCCTATCCAAATTGTTGATCGTAGTGTGATGGTTCTCCGTAGCCAGTAAGTTTCTCTAGTACAAGTGATATGTCAGCATGGGCATGTATAGGATGAGACAAGGGAGAGGGAGTCCAATGTACGATCATAGTGGTAAAAGTTGTTCGAGGATTCTTCTTCTACACTTCCATGTTAGGGAAATTTAAGAACAAATTTTTTTAATGGAAGATGTTTGTAAAAACTAGGACCTTCATTTCAGGTATGGGTTTTTAGTTCTATTTTTTTTGAGAAAAATAGTAGAATCTAAGAATTTAAGGATTTGAAGCCTTGTACATTGAAGTACACGCCATGTAGTCTGTTATCATGGGTTACCGTTTACTAGCTGGGTAACGACTGACTACATAGCCGTGTGGGGTGACCTAGAGAATGCCTACAATGGGGACCATTAAAGGCATATACACACAATTTACACTTAAAAGACACACTGTGTACATTTCTTTTTAATTGTTATATCGGATCGGGATCATGTTTCATTCATAGAAAATTCTTCTTCTCGCCCTGTCTCATCCAGCAACAACCGAAGCCGAAAAATCTTCTCCCAGCCCCTGACCTGCCACCCATTCTCCGAATCGACCATTGTCGATTGAGTTAGAATCATCACAATGAGTTATTCCTTATTCTAGATCCTCATTTCATGATTTCTTTCCTTTCATGAGAAATCCTCGGTTGAACATTTTAGACATTTTTATAGATCTACATCATTCTAGTATAATTCATGTGCTAAAGCCAGATTAAATCGATCATACAATGACGAGGTAGGTGGTTTGTGCCTTTTTGTAGTTAGTATTTGAATACTATGTTCCAAAGTGCCCAATACCCTAGAATAGGGTATTCTCTGTTTAGGGATTTTAGCCTTGTTTTCCCTGCAATGAATTTTGTGCCTGGGTAGAGGTAGTTTGATTATGAATAGATTTATTTTCAATTCTATGGATTCGTTTCCCATGTTCGTTTTGATTTTGACTTTTTAGTCTATAATTTATAGATATGCTTCTTGTTTTCCATGCCATGTTTTGTTAGGATGTATTGATATTATTAGATGTTGTAATATTATTGTAGATGATTTGAAAAGTAGTTCTTGAAAGATGTTAAAAAAGTTGATATTATTGTTTACATTGGATGTTGAACAAGGTTGTGCATGATTTAATTTCACAGGGTTTTCAGAACCTAGTGTAGTAGACCATAGGGGAATTGATGTTGAGGGCTTCCTCAGATCGACTGTTTACTTTTACATTTTAAGAACACCGTGGGGATGGAATTTTTGCTCCCTAAGAGTGTATGTAGTTCCACGTTGCGAGACCACAGGATAAATTCGACATTGAGTGCTTCCTCAGAGTTTTTATAGTTACCGAAACGAGACCACATGGGAAATAGACATTAAGTGGTTCCTCAGAGAGTCTTCACTAAAGATGAACTAAAGGGGTTAGAATGTCAGTGTGTTCAAGAGGGTTTCTCGTGGTTGATTGGTTTTACAACAGGGGATAGGCTATGTGTACTTCCCAAAGTGTTTCTTGTTTTTGAATTTCTTCTTACTCGATATATTTAAATGAATGCAATTGAAAATATAAAATTGTTTACTTTGGAGTAATTCCTTGTTTACTGCTTCATTTTTCTTTTTCACTACTATTTATATTCAAAGACTGTTAGGCATACATATTTGGGTGGTTTCCTACTAGGACTCATCTCAATCCCTCTTTGGGTCTTGCTTTTGGGCCCAAGGAGATTTTATTTCTGTAGGTATAGATTTGATATAGTTCAATACTACTTCAAGTACATGACTGTTTAGGAGATGGAGAGTATGGAAGAAAGCTAATACTTGCGGTGCTATTATACTTTATTGGTTTTAATTGTACATTTTTTAGTTGTGTATTCCATTAGTGTGACTTTTTGGATGTTTTCTATGATATATGTATCATGTATCATTTATATATGTGCTCTAATTTTTTATTACCTTGACTCTCTTGATTTCTACATATTGCATGTATTACAGCTTCCTATATTGTAATCTATTTGTTTCTACTACATTACAGTTCCAATGTGGCAATATTTTCCCCCACTATCACTTCCGAGGACCTCACTACTAGTCGTCAACCTTTTTTATTTTTGTAAATGCACTTGAGGACATGTGACCAACCAGGTATGGGGCACCTTTGGGAAGCACCCGAAACGAGGACATTTCCCGGTTATTCTGTAAGTAAATTCAATATATTCACAAAATAAAATCATATATAATGTGAGGATGTATAATGATATTTTTAATAACCAAATTTCACCAAAATCACTCAATGAAGAATCATTGTCTTGAGATGTTATCATTGTAAAAAAGGGGCCTTCTATGATAATTTTATATTTTATCATCTAGGAAATGAATTATCATTCTAAGATACATTTAGAGATATTATTTAATTAATATATGTATGATAAAATAAGATACATCAATATTTATGTGTACATTTAACAATTTCATCTTCATTGTTCAATCATTAATCACATGCTGAAAATTCATAGAATGAACATCAGTTGTAATTAATAAGTGTCGTTGGTCAAAAAAAATCATTCAAATGATCTATAAATCATTAGACATTATATAAATTATATAGATGATTATGATTAACATAGGTCAAACATGAGCATAAAATATTCATGTTGTAACACCCGAGACTATTATGAGAAATATTTTTGTTTTTATAAATCATAAAAGGAATCTTTCACTACACACAACATTATCTTGGCTTTCTTTACATGCAATTGCGACCTTCCTCGATAGCTTGCGTCGTATGCAATACTGAGTTTCACTAAACAATGATATGCTATTAAAATATTATTAAAACTAGCCATTATGAATAGTAATAACCAATTTTTGAAATTTTATAAATTTTATTTTTCAAAATGGACTTCATTTTTGGATTCAGAATATCGAAATTATTCTAGGTTGAAATTTTGGTATTTTTCTGAAAACATTCAATTTTTGATGAATATTGAAACCACTAAGTGGTAGTTAAAAAACTGAATTTTTCATAAAACATAATTTTACCACTTCTGTTAGTGGAATTTCCAAAATCTAAGAGACACGGTTGATGTCAGTATGTATAATGTGGTTCAATGAGATGAAAATAATATTTTGTGAATAGTAACATTTTACTTTTATTTACCACGGTTAAAAGTAAATAGGGTAATTAAGGGTAAAAATGATATTATTATTACCCTAACACATGTCCTAATTCTATTAGATAAGTTTAATTCGACCAAATACAATCTTAGGAATAAAATATGACCATTTAGTCCCACTTGGATAAGATTAGAACATTTATTATTAATTTATTTAAAGAAGCGTTAATAAACAACTTGTGGTTCGTTTGGCTGCTTATAGTATGTTTATTAACCTTATAGAATAAGAACATAAGAAGACACGATAAAGTAAAATTATTTAACTTAATGTTAAATCTAAATGATAAGGTTAAAATAGGAAACTAAACTTGTCTAAATTCGATTGGATGAGAGGATTTCGACCCATCCCCACCATATCTTAGAAATAAATTAATTCGGAGCTATTTAAAACCTAACTTGACTTTATAATAAAATAATATTTTTAGTTTTTCCAAAGGAGCCCCTCTCCTCCCTTATAAAAGGGAACCTCCTCCCCCTCTTACTCACACCACATTGAGCCTTAAAGCTCGGCCAACCGCTGCCAATTTCTCCTCTCCACATCCCTAGAGACATCCTATAGGTCCTGGTCTTCTTCAAAGACCAATTTTAGTGCCCTAAAAGGAGGTCTCAAAGAAGCACTTTAAAGAAGAGGTAATGTCTGTTACCGATTCTTTCATCTTTATTTCTTCTTCCACTTCTTCTTCTTTAGTTGTTTCACGATGAATTAATAACATAAGTATCACTCATATATTGATATGTTATTATAATTATGAAAAAACATTATTTCACCATCTATCCATCCTATAGAAAATGAAATCCCCACACGTGCGTACGTACGGAATACCGTCTCCACGTCGTGGTGTAATCTATTGTCCACCACCACCTTACATCTATGGGTATAATTGTGTAAATAATGACTATATATGATTGTTTTAAAGTGAAATTGATTCTTAAATAGTATACATACACTCCAATACAATTCCATGATCATGGGAATGATATCATCGCTCGTACGTACGTACGGAATACCGTCTCCACGATGTGATGCGACTCATTCTACATGATCTTCATTGAATAATGATTATATAAATGAATTGAATGAATGAATATGATATATATTACATTAATAAAATTCTGGAAATGAGGTATCTATAACCTAAAAAGAAGAATAAGAATTTATTCGACAAAACACGCATAAGAACAAAATGTTATAAACACCCGAATAACAAGTTGTAATAAAATATTACTAATAAGAAGCTAAGAATATGACCATATGTGATATCACAACAATGATTATGATTCTGGAATAAGTCAATAACATTATTTAAATTATTATACAGGAGGTTCGGACACCTACAAAGCATGTCGGACCTTAGGTATGGGAAAATATCATAATCTCATTTTTATCCGAGATTGTTTATACATTGGTATTTACTAGGGTGTATTTTATCATCCATATCCATATTTCCTCAATATGTAATATTATTTCCATCCACATAATATTTTTTAAATCCAATTTTACTCTTTGGTGAGTTTTTAGTAAAAGATATGAAAGGAATCTGGTGTCGTTTTTCATATGAGGTACTCTTTGACTTTTCCAACAAAAGTACGAGAAGAATGTTTTTTAACTTATACGCCATGAATGGATTTTTAAAATATTATTTCCATGAAGCTTCCTTTAATAGTTTTCGAGTTTATTTTTAATCAAATTCTTTTAGTTTATAATTTTATGAAATGTTTAGAAAGGAAAAATGATTTTGAAGTAGAAAATATATTTTCCTCAAGAATGGAGTTCAAGAGTTTTATCAAAATTATTTTCCATCTATGATAATATAGGGTTCTGTTTCTATACCTATTATTACATGGATTTGATTATGTTGTGATGGAAATATTTTTATGAATTCCTTTATCTTATATGAATTGTTTTATGATGTCATGATGTTTAAGAATCTCATTTTTATTACATGGGTTATGCTATGATGTATGGTTTATGATTTTGTGGCAAAATTAAGAATGGTATCATTATTAGATGTGTGGGACCTATATCGACCTCCAATGCATTGGGTAAATATTTTATATCTCATGAGATTGACATGGCTGGAACGGAAGGTTAAACCGGTTCAGTGAAACAGGACTGAAATGAGGAGTGAACTCGGTTCAGAAATGGACTTTGTCCACTAAGATAGTCGTGGCAATGAGTCTTGACTAACAAGAAATGATTCACTATGATTATGTGTGTATGCCAAAATGTTTCATGTTTTATGTTATGATTATTGGGATTGAATTTCACTACTGTGATTTATCCCTGTTATGAAATTATGATTTCTTTTGCAGGTTAAGATTTCCAAAAGTTATGTTCTTATGTATATGATGTGATTGAAATTTCTTTTGTTTACCCTTACTAAGCATTTGAGCTCACCCTTTTGTATGTTTTCTTTCCCCAGGTCAGGAAGAAGGTTATTATGTTAGATATTTCAAAAGGGACTATAGATATGATGAAATAAATGGGAGACAATGTAGACACTTTATGAACCAGTTGTTTATGTTTCCCAGTTTCTAAAGACATTATTCCTATACGGTCCTTTCCTAGTTTTGTTATATGTTGTAATAAGTGTGCTTCAATTCTGATGTAATAAAAATGTATGTAAAGTATCGGTCACTACAGTTGGTTTTAGAGGGAGGTTATAGTCAACCTTTAGAAACTAGGATATGAATACTATGTAAGAATCTTAAAGATAAGTCTAATCATAGAACACAGTCTTAGTGTTTTAGAAATGGACATGAATAACCAAGGATAATACCTTTAGTGTGTAATTTTATTCTTCATTATGTGGTTTTCCTATTATAATTAGTGTTTCTCAGACTATTCTTCTTGGTTTTAGTCAATGGCTGGAACCCGAAGGCACCATGTTAATGCGGAATGTGATGGGAAATGCAATGATTGTCCCCCTGAGAAACCAAACGTTATGGGAGCTGGAATGCAAAATTTTGTAGCCATTCTCACACTACTTTCTCAAGCTATGAATCATGCAAGATTTCTAAATGAGCAAAGGAAAGAGCAACATTCTATTTAATCCTTCATGAGACAACATCCACCTTCATTCAGCGGGTCTACTGATCCATTAGTTGCTGAACAATGGATTAGTACTACTCAAAATATATTTTAAGTTCATCAATGTTCTGAACATGATAACGTCATCTTAGTAGTGTATCGTTTGGAAGGTGATGTTGATCAATGGTGGAATCTTATTCAGAATATGAGGCAAAGGGATGAAATTGAGTCCATGGAATGGGATGAATTCAAGAACTTATTTTTCATTAAGTACTTCCCTCGTATTCTCCAAATAAAGATGTAGAAAGAGTATCTTGAACTGAAGAAAAAGGATGATGAATCTGTTGGTACCTATGAAGCAAATTTTACAAGACTTGCAAGGTATGCTTTTGGTATTATTATCAAACCTGGGAGTAAAATAGATCGATTCTTTAGTGGCTTAAAACCATGTCTTTGAAGGGCGTTAGCCATAAGTGACTTCAATAGCTACGAGTAAATTGTTCAATGTGCTCTCAAAATTGAGATGGATATTGGAGTAACCCATAAGTCATATGGGTTTGATAAGAAGAGGAAAATGGAATTCAAAAGAAAATCTAAAGAGCACACTGAAAAGAAGATGATCTTTCCCTTATGATCAATGTGTGGAAAGAAACATGGAGGGAGTTGTCTTAAAGGGACAGGTAAATGTTCCAAATGTGGAAAAGAAGGTCATAGAGAATTTTAATGCCTCAATGATGGGATGAAGATGTCTAATGATGCAAAAAAAGGAAGAGATACACAAAATGTACCTACTACACTTCAATGTTTCATGTTCAAGGAGATGGGGCATTATGACAATCAATGCCCAAATCCAAGGGTTGATGATGATGGTCGATGTCGAAAAACTCTTAAGTCTAAAGACAAAGGAAAGTCACATGAAATTTCTATCTGCGATGTGTAGTACGATAACGATGTGGTGAATGGTACACATACCATAAACTATAAAGTAGAAAATGTTTTATTTGATTCTGGATCCACCCACTCTTTTATTTATGAAGAATTTTCTAAGGATATCACCGTATTACCTCAACAATTAGATATTGAGTTAGCTGTGACAACCCCTAATGGCACAACAGTCGCATCAAAATTATATAATTCTTCTCCGATCGAAGTTTGTGGGAAAGTGCTTCTTGAAAATCCTGTGATCCTTCCTATAGTGGAATTTTATGTGATTCTTGTCATGGATTGGCTTTATTTATATAGAGCTCATATCAATTCCCAAATAAGGGATGTCACATTTTATATTCGAGATCAATCTATGACCGTCTATCAATGCAAGGATGGACATAACCTTCAAGTGGAAACTTCTTCCATATTATGGGTCTTGATTCCACTAAATGAAGGTTATTTATCTCAAATGGTTGGTGAGAAACTCATGATTAAGAATATGCCCATTGTACAGGTGTTTGATGATGTCTTTCCGGAGGAATTTCTGGGTCTTCCACCAAATCGTGAAGTTGAGTTTTGAATAGAACTCGTACCGGGTGCTTTGCCTATTTCAAAGACACCTTATCGAATGTCCCCAATTGAGTTGTAGAAATTGAAGAAGCAACTCCAATAGAATCTTTATAAGGGGTTCATATGCCCTAGTGCGTCACCTTGGGGAGCACCTGTTCTGCTTGTTAAGATGAAAGATGGATCAATGAGACTCTGCATTGATTATTGAGAACTTAACAAGATCACTATCAAGAAAAAATATCCTCTCCCTTGCTTTGATGACCTATTTGACCAACTACGCAAAGCTCAATACTTTTCCAAGATTGATCTTCCTTCAGGGTATCATCAATTAAGGGTCAAAAGGGAGGATATACCAAAGACGTATTTTTGTACAAGGTATGGACACTATGAATTTATAGTGATGCCATTTGGTCTTACTAATTCCCCTGCTATCTTCCTGGATATGATGAATAGAGTTTTTAGAGACTATCTTGATCAGTTTGTGGTAGTCTTTATAGATTATATTCTTGTCTATTCAAAGAGAAAGTAAGAACATGAAGATCACTTGAGAATTATATTGAAGACCCTGAGAAAGGAGAAGCATTATGCCAAATTTACCAAGTGTGAATTTTGGCTTCATAAAGTTTCATTTTTGGGTCATATAATCTCAAAATATGGGATATCTATGGATCCAGAAAAAATAGAGGTTATCGAAAGATGGTCGAGACCAACAACAGTAACCAAGATCCGATGTTTTCTTGGTTTGGCTGGATATTATCGACGTTTTGTGAAATATTTTTCACGGTTATCTAATCCACTCACCATGTTGACTCGGAAATGAGTTAAGTTTGTTTGGATGGAGGAATGTGAAGTTAATTTCAAGGAGTTGAAAAGAAGGTTATCCAGTGCACCTGTGCTCACACTTCCTTGTAGTGGAGAGATGTTTGTGATCTACAGAGATGCATACAAGAAGTGATTGGGGTGTGTTTTTATGCAAAATGATATGGTGATAGATTATGCCTCACGACAGTTGAAAATCCTTGAGTAAAATTACCCAACTCATGATTTGGAGTTACCTGCAGTAATATTTTCAGTAAAGATTTGGAGGCATTATCTTTATGGAGAAAGGTGTTACGTTTATACTGATCATAAAATTTTAAAGTATAATTTCACACAAAACGAGCTGAATATGCGCCAATGAAGATGGTTGGAGCTAATTAAGTATTACAACTTCTCAATCCATTACCACCCTGGGAATGCAAACAAGGTGGCAGATGCATTAAGTCAACAAGACCATGCCAGTTTATCCATGATGTGGATCACAAAAGATCCAATATTTATGGGTTTACAAAGGATGGATCTTGGAATTATAATGAAAGGGGAACAATTTTATCTTTCTAAAATGAATGTTCAACCATCTATACATTTTAAGATTAAAGAGGCACAGAAAGAAGATGTCGAGTTACAAAAGAAGGAGAGAAATGTTCCTGAATTCAACCTTGATTGTGATGGGATAATAAAGTTCAGGAATAGGGTTTGTGTTCCTCCCATCCCTGAATTAAACAAGGTGCTGCTGGATGAGGCTCATAGTTCTTCATTCTCCATTCATCCAGGAATCACGAAGATGTATAGGGACCTGAAAGAGTACTTCTGGTGGGATGGCATGAAAAGAGATGTTGCTGAATATGTCTCTCGATGCTTGGTTTGTCAGTAAGTGAAAGTTGTGAGATAGACGTCTAAGGGGATATTACAACCATTACCTATACCCGAATGGAAATGGCAAAACATCACTATGGACTTTCTCACCGGACTTCCTAAAACATCCAAAGGCAATAATGCTATCTGGGTCATAGTTGATCGTCTTACAAAGTCTGCACACTTCATCGCTATTAGAGATGATTTTTCCCTAGATCAGCTTGCCAGGATATCTGTGAAGGTAGTCGTAAGATTTCATAGAGTACGACTTTCTATTATATCTGACCAGGATCCGAGGTTTACCTCAAAGATCTAGGGTAGTCTTCAACATACTCTGGATACAGAGTTGAGTTTCAGCACTGCTTATCATCCTCAGACAAACGGTCAGTCTGATAGGACGATTCAAACTCTAGAAGATATGTTGAGAGATTGATCTATAGATTTCAAAGGTGGTTGGGATCAACACCTACCTTTGGTAGAATTTTCTTATAATAATAGATTTCACTCAAGTATTCAGATGGCTCCTTATGAAGCTCTCTATGGAATGAAATGCAGAACTCCAACTTGCGGGGATGATGTTTGGGAAAGAAAGCTATTAGGACCTGATCTCGTTGATGAAATGGCAGAAAAGGTCAGATCTATTCAATAACACAACAGAGCAGCTTAGAGTCGATAGAAAGGTTATGCCGAAAACCGAAGAAAATACCTAGAGTTTGAAGTGGGTGATAAATTATTCTTACAAATATCTCCTTGGAAGAGAGTCATGGGAATAGGAAAGAAGGGGAAGTTGAGCCCTAGATATATCAGTCTTTTCGAAAATACTGGATCGTGTTGGGAAGGTATCTTACCAATTCGCTCTTCCACCGAATCTCTCTCAAGTTCATGATGTATTCCATGTGTCTCTCTTGAGAAAGTACATACCTGATCCTTCACATGTACTCAGCTTAGAAGTTGTACCGCTGGAGTAGGATCTTTCTTATGAAGAACAGCTGATAGAGATTCTGGATCGTAGCGAAAAAGTCCTACGAAACCAGACCACTAGATTGGTGAAAGTTTTATGGAACGACCACCAATTTGAAGAAGCTATATGGGAGCTTGAGGATATGATGAGGGAGAGGTATCCTCATCTGTTTGTTACAAAGTGACGAATTTCAGGGGCGAAATTCATTTTAAGGGGGGTAGAATGTGACACCCGAGACTTTTATGAGAAATATTTTTGTTTTTATAAATCTTAAAAGGAATCATTCGCTACACACGACACTATCTTGACTTTCTTTACATGCAATCACGACCTTCCTCGATAGCTTGTGTCGTACGCAATACCGAGTTTCACTAAACAATGATATGCTATTAAAATATTATTAAAACTACCCATTATGAATAGTAATAACCACTTTTTGAAATTTTATAAATTTTATTTTTCAAAATGGACTTCATTTTTGGATTCGGAATATCGAAATTATCCTAGGGTGAAATTTTGGTATTTTTTTGAAAACATTCAATTTTTGATGAATAGTGAAACCATTAAGGTGTAGTTAAAAAAACTGAATTTTTCATAAAACATAATTTTACCACTTCTGTGAGTGGAGTTTCAAAAATCCGAGAGACATGGTTGATGTCATTAAGTAAAATGTCGTTCAATGAGATGAAAATAATATTTGGTGAATAGTAACATTTTACTTTTATTTACCACATTTAAAAGTAAATAGGGTAATTAAGTGTAAAAATGATATTATTATTACCCTAACACAAGTCCTAATTCTATTGGATAAGTTTAATTCGACCAAAAATAAACTTAGGAATAAAATATGACCATTTAGGCCCACATGGATTAGATTAGGACATTTATTATTAATTTATTTAAAGAAGGGTTAAAATAGTTAAAATAAAAGTTTAATAAGTAAATAATTTTTAATATAAGGTTATACATAAGATAAATTCGACTATAAATATTCATTATAAATCAAAATGATTTCCTACATAATGTTATTTTATTTGTAATTTTTAGACATTAAATAAGTTAATTTATTTATGACATAATGATGATGCAATAATTATCTTATTAATGAAATATTGACATAAATGATGTTATAAAAACCAAAATAAATGTACTTGGAGACTTTTTATGAATTACACTAATTTTATTGGTTAATATGACATGTTAGTATTTATTTAATTAACCTTTTTCGAACAAATAACTCTGTAATGATTTTCACAAAAATTAATTAATAAAGAGTGTCAAAATTGACATAAAATAGTTTTTTAAACAAATATTATATTATTAATTGTTATTTTATTCCTAAAAATATACGGTTTTTCCAAATGACTTAGATAAGGTTATATATATTAATAATAATCAACTTGGGGTTCGTTTGGATGCTTATTGTACGTTTATTAACCTTATAGTATCAGAACACAAGAAGACGCGGTAAAAGTAAAATTATTTAACGTAATGTTCAATATAAATGATAAGGTTAAAAAAGGAACCTAAACTTGTCTAAATTCTACTGGATGAGAGGATGTAGACCCATCCCAACCTTAGCTTAGAAATAAATCAATTTGGGGCCAATTAATACCGAACTTGACTTTATAATATAATAATATTTTTAGTTTTTCCAAAGGAGCCCCTCTCCTCCATTATAAAAGGGAACCTCCTCCCCCTCTTCCTCACACAACTTTGATCGTTCATGCTCGACCAACCCCTGAAACATTCTCCTCTCCACTTCCCTAGAGACTTCCTAGATGTCCTGGTCTATTTCAAATGCCAATTTTAGTTCCCTAAAAGGATGTCTCAAAGACGCACTTCAAAGAAGAGGTAATGTCTGTTACCAATTCTTTCATCTTTATTTATTTTTTCACTTATTCTTCTTTAGTTGATTAATTATGAAGTAATAACATCCATACCACTCATATACTGATATTTATTATAATTATGAAACAACCCTATTTCACCATCTATCCATCCTACGAAAAATGAAATCACCGCGCGTGCGTACGTACGTAATACCGTCTCCACGCCGTGGTGTAATCTATTTTCCACCACCACCTTACTTGGATTGGTATAATGGTGTAAATAATGACTATATATGATTATTGTAAAGTGATATTGATTCTGAAATAGTATACATACACTCCAATTCAATTCTATGATCATGGGAACGATATCATCGGTCGTGCGTACGTACAGAATATCGTCTTCACGATGTGATATGACTCATTCTACCTGATCTTAATTGCATAATGATTCTATAAATGAATTTAATGAATTAATATCATATATATTACACTAATAACATTATGTAAATGAGGTATCTATAACCTAAAGAGAAGAATAAGAATTTATTCGACAAAACACGCATAAGAACAAAAATTAATAAACACCTGAATAACAAGTTGTAATGAAATATTAATAATAAGAAGCTAATAATATGACCATATGTGATATCATAACAATGAGTATGATTCTGGAATACATCAATAACATTATTTAAATCATTATACCAGAGTTTCAGACACGTACAAAGCATATCATACCTAAGGTATGTGAAAATATCCCAATCTCATTTTTATCTGAGATTATTTATACTTTGGTATTTACTGGGGTGCATTTTATCATCCACATCCATGTTTCCTCAATATGTAATATTATTTCCATTCAACTAAATTATTTTGAATCCAATTTTACCCTTTGGTGAGTTTTTAGTAAATGATATGAAAGGAATCTTTTGTCGTTTTTCATACGAGGTACTTTTTGACTTTTCCAACAAAAGTACGAGAATATTGTTTTTTAACTTATACGGCATGAATGGATTTTTAAAACATTATTTACAAGAAGAATACTTTAAAAGATTTCATGTTTATTTTTAATCAACATCTTTTAGTTTAGAATTCTATTACATGTTTAGAAAGGAAAAAATTTTGAAGTAGAAAGGATATATTCCTCAAGAATGGAGTTCAAGAGTTTTATCAAAATTATTTTCCATCTAAGATAATATAGGGTTCTGTTTCTATACCTATTATTACATGGATTTGATTATTTTGTCATGGAAATATTTTTATGAATTCCTTTATCTGATATGAATTGTTTTATGATGTCATGATGTTTAAGAATCTCATTTTTATTAATGGGTTATGCTATGATGTATGGTTTATGATTTTGTGGCACATATAATAATGGTATCATTATGATATGGGTGGGACCTATATCTCCCTCCAATGCATTGGGTAAAGATTTTATATCTCATGAGATAGACATGGCTGGAACGGCATGTTAAACCGGTTCAGTGAAACAGGAGTGAACTCGGTTCAGAAATGGACTTTGTCCACTAAGATAGTCTTGGAAATGAGTCTTGACTAATATGAAATTATTCTCTATGATTATGTGTGTATGCCACAAAGTGTCATGTTTTAAGTTATGATTATTCGGATTACATTTCACTACTATGATTTATCCCATGTTATGAAATTATGATTTCTTTTGGAGGTTAAGATTTACAAAAGTTATGTTCCTATGTATATGATGTGATTGATATTTCTTTTGTTTACCCTTAATGAGCATTTGAGCTCACCCTTTTGTATGTTTTATTTCCCCAGGTCAGGAAGAAGTTTTTTAAGTAATATATGTCAAATGGGACTATAGATATGATGAATTAAATGGGATATAGTGTAGACGCTTTATAAACCATTTGTTTATGTTTCCCAGTTTCTAAAGACACTATACTTATACCGTCCTTTCCTGGTTTTGTTATATGTTGTAATAAGTGTGCATCAATTCTGAAGTAATAACAATGTATGTAAAGTATGGGTCGCTACACACGTCCTTCATAATGGTATGTAATAAAAATGTGTATTGACTAAATAATATCCCCCATGAGTGTCGAACTAGGTAAATTTTTTGGGAATACTCACTATACACCATAATAATGGTTAAGATATATTGTACCTACTATTTTTAAGGATACTAAACATTTATTCCTATTAAAAAAACCATGTCCACATATTGAATCTAGAAAGACATGTTTTTTTGGAAAATAACACTTATTTTATTATCAGAACATTAGACATTTACTTATACATAGGATTATCCTAAGGGTATTCCCTAATGATTTCTCATTCTTGTTTGTAAATATTCATATATAAATCTTATAATACCAACTATAATAACCCATACATTTTATACATAAATATTACATATTATTAAATGAATATTTATTACATAAAATAAAAAACCACTCTATAATCATGAACGTTTATATCCTTTAAAATAAGATATAGAGAAATAATGTTTTCATATGAGTTTAACATTATCTCCTACTTCATTCTTCAAAACATTTATCATTTTAAAAGCTATCACACTAAAAACCACTATTCACTTCACATGGATGGAAAATATAAGAAAGGGTGAGATAAATTTCCCAATAAAGGTAAATAAAAGAGATATCAATGATCACATAATCATTCACGGTCATAAGTTTATTTTAATGAGATTGAATCATTTTTAAACCCTACTGATCATATCCTTGATCATAATATATAATTCAAGAAGAAAGGCAAGTAGTTCTTAATACATGGGTCATTAAAGAATTAAGAAAACATGATCCATGAGAAAATAATTAAATCAGAAGACATAGGTTTATAAAATACACATAATTGTAGAGAATAATTTGATTACTAGTCTTGGATATCATCCTATACTATCATATAAGATTAGGTCCACTCCTATATCAATTGAATTGGAAAAGTATCATTACTAAGATAATCATAGAGGATATAGTCCCTTACTAAACTCAATTAACTTCCCATTCTAGTTCTTTATAGCTAATGAGATACATATATTTTACTAATGAATTTGAAGGATATATAATTTCATTCCCCAAAATTGAAAAAAAACCATACATATTTGTTTTAAGATATTATTTAACATTATTTATATCATATCCCATGATGAATAAATATCATTTATAATCATTTCATTACATCATAGCTATTGGAAAACAAATTACAATCATAAAAATTTCATAAAATAATTGTAGAATATTCATCAAAAAAATGAATGGGTTTCATACGAAACATTTCTTGATAATCCAAAACCTTATATAGAATGAATAAGGAGGGTCTCATTAGATCATATTGCTTGTAAAACATAATTTAAATCAATGGATGTAAACATAGATGAATAATCCCATGAAAATGTCATTAATTACATTTCATAATGTAAATTA
This sequence comes from Viscum album, assembly GCA_963277665.1. Taxonomy (NCBI): domain Eukaryota; kingdom Viridiplantae; phylum Streptophyta; class Magnoliopsida; order Santalales; family Viscaceae; genus Viscum; species Viscum album. The sequence continues at coordinate 16,060,636 of OY728159.1, read as the reverse complement.
CTTTTAATATATTATATTTTAAATATAAAATCTATAAATATAAAAAATATTTTTGAATATTTTTTATTTTAATATTACCATGATACATGTGTGGGAATAATAAATTCATTTATTATTCCTAATGTTGTGATGTTTTTCTCATTTTATAAATGATAAAAGAAAACATTCAATTCACACTTTTGTTAAAAGGATCACAAGTACCACATTAAGTAAATGAAAGGAGTTTTATGTTAAAAAAATTTTGAACAAAAAATTATTTGTATGTAAAAATGAAATTTCATAATCAAAGGATAAAAATAGAATAATTTCAGAAAAAAATTTAGAAAACATATATATGAATGAAATAGTTTTTGACTGAATATATAAATAATGTTTTATTTACATTAAATATTTTTTCTATATAATGAGTACATAAAGAGACACAAAATTAAAGGGAAAATTGTAATCTCTTTTAATAACGATATGATATTAAAATTATAGAGTTTTTTAGTGGTATATCATAGTATATATTCATTTTAAAAAATATCATAAACAATCTTGATAAACAATGAGAGGGAAACATAGGACTGTTAGCATGAGTTTGACCTCCATTAAAAACCCTTTAAACTATTATATACCATATTAAAATTTACTATAATTATATAACAGAGTAACATAATTAAATATTATATCGTATATGATCCACATAAAAAATTTCAAAAACATTTTATTTATAATTTCTAATTAAAATCGTCTTTTTGGATATCGACTAACTAAATATTTACTTTTTATCAAAAAAAATGAGAAAGAATACAAATATCCAAGGTCATAGAGGATCATGGAGGGTTGAAATTATGAAGATAAATGGCATAATTTCGAACAATAAACATAAAATCATAAGGTGGGGAACACATTATACTGTAAACAATCAATCTCTCTCCTGGATTACCTTTTTTTAACAAAAAAATCAGTCGCATAGTTCCCTTCTATAAATCAGTGTATTACCTAAATTTTAAAGTTTACAAAAGTGTTTTTGGGTTTTAACTGTTTATTTTTTTCCTGAGAATTTGATATTTTTTTAATTTGAGTCATTATTAATTTTTAATATATTTATTATATATTTATTCATGCATTAATTAATTGTAAATATAAATGAATTACAATAATCTTGGTGAGGCATGTCATATATAAGCATGAATGATATTATCAATTTTCATTATATATAATAAAAAGAATGTTAAATAATATTTCACCATTAATTAATAAATATTTCACGATATGTATAATATATATAAATTACATCTATGATTATTACCATCCAAGGATAATGGTAATGAAAAATAAATTACAATGCTTTTCAAAGGTGGTGGTCCAGATGTAAACACGGGAAAAATTATCATTTTTTAATGAATTAAAATCCAATAAGGTATATGTGATGTTATAATTACATATAAATAATAATGTCATGAATATATTATAAATATTTTGAACCCATCACAATAACCATTCATGAATTGTGTTGATGTAAAATGATTTGTATTGAAATGTGATGGTGGTACCCACACGTATAGATAGAATATGATTTCATTTAAAATTTAATGAATTAGAGGGAAGATATTGCTAATACAATATTCATAATAATAGTTTTGTATATTTAGTTCATTGAATTTTTTTTTTCAAAAAACATATAATTATATGTGGTAGAAGATGAAATAAATTGAAATATATTAGGTAAGATAATTACATATTCTTCTTTATGCATTATTTAGATACTTTGTTATGGATTTTGGGAATACAATTGTAAAAATACAAGAAAATGTTAAAAAATTATTAGGATTTCAATAAGTAAATTAGGCTGTATTTAACAAATCTAATTTTTTCCATACTGTGTAATAAATTAGATAATGGGTTCTCTTTTATATTTGAGGGGATGTGTACTGATGGAATTTCTTATAAGACTAAAATATAAAATCTTTTTTCAAAAAAATACTATTCCAACTAAAAATAAAATGAATTAAAGATAAGAAATATTATTATTTATATTGGTTTTGGTGTCATTTTTTACCTAATATTTTGGAAAAACCCTTTATTAACCAAATTTTACTTTTAGAATTTTAATGACTATTTATATGTTAATGGGTAATAGTTTTACATAGGTAGTGAAAATTGGATCACAAATAGCCAATGAATTAAATTTTATACAATATATTGTATTCCATGTAATATTACGTGATATAATTTATTTTTAAATAATTTAATAACATTTTATTCTTAGAATATGTCATTATATCTATTTTCAACAACATACATTTAATTTGAAACTAATGTCAAAAAAGATATAATACATATATAACCCACCGAAAAATATATTTTATTTCATATTTAGAGATATAATTCATGGAACATAATAATTCATATAAATAAAATTACATTTATTTTTTAAAAATATTTTTTTTCTTTTTATAAATTTAATAAATGTTTTGTCAATGTAACTTAAATATTTATAGAATTATTCACTCAAAATTATTTAAAATAAATAACCTTGATAAAACTTACGAATTCTTTTTTAGGTAAACATTTATTATTAAAATCTCCCTTATTTATCTTTATTTAAATATTTTTGTGATATTTATTTCAAGAGAGTGAAATTTTGTGTTTATTAAATTTTTAATATATTATTATGGTCATAATCAAAGAAGAATGGAAGGAGGGAATTTATTAAAAAAAATAAGGAAAATGAGGATGTCCATAAATAAAATTGGGAAACAAAAAGTGTAAGGTAAATTTTAAATCCTTATTGATAATTTTCACCAACATATTCCCCATTAAACCCTTATTGAGGTAAAAAATATTTATAATGGATACTATTCTTAATCAAAAAACATAAAATATATCTTCTGATGAGATTTGTACCATCTAATTCAAAATATGAAAACACTATTTGAAAACTAAATTTTTATAATTGTTATAAATAAAATATAAAGACTGTAAGAATCAGGATAAAATCCTTTTTTAGAAAGAATTCAGTTGTAAGCTTAAAAAAACTATTCATTTATATCTTTTGATAAGAAAATAATATTGGAATAATGTTAAAAAAATTTAATTGAATATATCTCATATATTTAATTTAAATAATTTAATAATAGAGATTAACATAATTCATCAAGATAAAACTACATTTTGTGGGTCGAAATATTTTTTTAGAAACTCATCCATTTTTTATTTTCAAATGATTTTTCATATATTTAATTGATAACAATTGAGTTTATTATAAACAATTTTAGACTATAAATTTTCAATAATATAGTTATCCCTATTAATACCAAAAAATTTAATGGTTATGTCATAATGGTTTTCTATATTACATTACATTTAAAATCGAGGTTTCTTGAATCAGATGCCATCAAAAAAAAATTTACATGAAGGGAAATATTTCATGAAATATGAAGGGGTTACAATTATACAGATTTAGTTTTAGGCATTGATGAATTACCTCTAATATAATATCAATATTTGATTCATTTATATTAGTTTTTTCCATGGGTTTCACATATTAATTTTTTAGAATAAATATCTATTAATTCAACATTATATTGAGTATCATGAACATTACAAGATGTCTATTATAATTTTGTTTCCTATAACCCATATTGAGAATATGTTTCATAAATTATGATGACCTCAGTATTTGTCCAATATTTATCTTCTATCGGGATATCATCATCTTAGTGTCAACAAGGAGGATATACCAAGGAAAACCTTATTTAGGGTGTGTTATCATTCATAATTTAATGTAATAAAAGATAGACATATATATTATCATATTAAATTCATTTGTTAAAGTATAGAGTCTTTAGTGATTATCATAATAAATTTATGGTTGTCTTTATAAAATATATTCATATTTATTTGTAGATAATAGAATAGTATGAATAATATTTAAGGATTGTGTCTTTATCTCTGAATAAGGTTAATAAAATTTCCAAATTTTACAATAGTGAATTTTTCTAAAAAAGACTCACTATTGGGTTATACTATTTCAAGGGAAGGTATATCAGTCGATCCATTAATGAAAGAATTTATAGAGAAATGGGATATACTAACATTGGTATCCAAGAACTATAGTTTTCTCAAGATATGTGGATAATAATTACAATTTTTTATAGTTTATTTTTATCTATATTATCCACTCACCAAATTTACCAATAAGGGAGCCATGTTCCTATTTAAAAATTAATGTTTGGTTAACATCAATGAAATAATTGGAAGAATCACCATTATGTCAATTCTTATAGTAAAATATAGTAGGGAAAGGTTTTTGATATATAGTTATGTATCAAACAGGGGATTGTGATATATCATAATTTATAATGGAATTGCTAAAGATGATGACACATTCAAATTTTAAATTCATGATATAAATTAACATACTCATGATTGTGAGTTTTAAGCACTAATTGTTTCATTGAAGGTGAAAGGTAATTATTTTTTTGGTTAATGGTGTGAAAATTATACTAATTACAAATGATAAAATTCTATAATCACACAAGAAGAGATGAATATTCAACAAAAAAGTTTTTTTGAGTTGATAAATGAGTATGAATTCTCAACATGTTACCACCATGGGAAGCTGAACCCGGTAACTGATAATTTGAGTTATACGGACTGTGATATTATTTCAATGATGGGGATTGAAAGAGGTCTATTATTAATGGATTCGAAGAATATGGATCTTTAAATTTTATGGGAATGGGGAATATGTAATATTTATCAAATAAATATTTAAATATACAACTATGAGAGGATAAACAAGGAAAACAATGATTTGGAATTATAGATAAATTTGATGAATATTAATGAGTGAAACCATTAACATATTTGAATGATAATGTTTTTGAAATCGGGTTCAAATTCTTAAAATAACATATGTGAAGAGGGAGTTATTAGATAAATATCAAAACACATCAATCTTAATTCATCCCAGAATTATGACCAAGAATGGAGATCTAAATAAATATTTTTGGTTAGATAGAATGAAAAGGGATATTAAAGAGTATATATCCCAATTTCTAGTGTGTTAGAATGTTATGGTTGAGGGATATATGTCTAAGGGGATGTAACAACAATTATCCATAGCACAATTTAAATGGGAAAATATTACCATGGATTTCATCATGAGACTCCCAAAAACTGAAAAATGAACCAATTTTATTTTGTTTATTATTTATCTCCATATAAATATAGTGTGTTTAATAACTATTGTATAATATTTATCAATTGATAATTTTACTCAGTTATATATAAAATAAGGTGTATGAATGAATTAATTTTCAAAAATAATTCTATCTGATTGGGATATAAGGATCACCTCATTGTCATAGAGAACGTTTTATTGGTCCGTGGTTATATAGTTAAAATTCATTACTACTTATCATCCTTTGGAATATGGTCATTCAATGAGGATAATTAAAACACTATAATACTTTTCATAGAGATTTATATATATATTTCAATGGTGTTCATGATTAGAACCTTTAATAGGAATATTTTTTTCTCTACAATGTCTTTAACTAGAAAATGTATATGTCTCCTAATAAAGCACACTATAGAAGGATGATAATAACTATAACTTGTAGGGATGGTGGAGGGGAAATAATTTTAATAGGATTCCATGTAGCTTAATAAGTTGTATATAATTTTATATTTATGTAGCAACACAAAAGGGAATCTCATAGTAACCAAAAATGGATGTTGGAGCTCCTTTTAAAGTAGTGGTCTTTGTATTGGATGATGAATTGTTCATCTGAATATCTCTTTGGAAGAATGTTTTGGAATTAGGAATGAATAGAAAGATGAGACCTATATATCTTATTGCTCGGTGGTTCAAAAAAAAATATCAATCACGTTCATATTAGATTACTTCTATTTATGCTGAGAAATTAAACAATTGATCCATTAAATATAAAGAACTCAACAGTCATACCACTAGAGTAATATCATCCTTTTTAGGAATAAATGGTGGAGATTCTGGATTAATGAGATAAATTACAATAAAAAAGATCAATCATCTAGTAAAAGTTTTATAAAAAACCCTTGTTTATTTTGAAGATAAATTGGTTTCTAAGGATTTAATGAGTTTAATTTTTTCTCCATTATTTTTACTGGAGTGATGGAAATTCAAGTGTAAAATTCATGTAAGGGAATATAATGTGACTCTCTGAATTATTAGGATATATTTCTCTTTAAATAAATTTAATTTGTTTTATATCATTCTTTTTCACGTAATAGGGAGTTTAAAAGAATCATGAAAAACTATTAGGATATTATTATGTGAAAATTATATCATTTTAATCATTATTTTTTTATTTTATTATTATTATTATTTTACAACAATGTTTTCTTCTTCATAAAAAATTTAAGATTTAATATTTTGGTAAAATGTTAATTATTATCATTGATTCATGAAATAGAAAAACTACCATTATAATTTTAGGTCTGATATTACTTTTTTTATAATAATCTAATTCATTCTTTTACCATCATTATTTTACATGTTTTTTATATTAGTCAATTTAGATCCATAGATCTTTTTTTATGAAAATTTTTTACATTAAATTTTGTGTGTTTTTAGTTTATATAAGAAATATATATGAATTCAGTTGATAAAATATATTAAATAATTATATTAAAATGTTTCTTGTTTTGTAAGTATGCTTATTTTTTTTAAACATTATAAATATAAATCGTGGTGAAAGTATTCACTTTGATAAAGGGTAAATAAACTAATTATGGTTTAAAATAATTTGATAAGGCGTTAAAAATCCATTAAACACATTATATTTTTTTATTTCTATGGGATTAATTAAACCATATCCATCCCAAAAACTATGAAATTGAATTTTTGTGCCATATTACCTTGATAATAAATTTTTGATTATTTTATATAAAGAAAAATCCAAAAATGTCAATCTCTACCTTTTAATTTATTTTGTTTGTTCATATTGGGAGAAAAAATTGTCATAATATAATAAGTGGATTTATTTTTAAGATGATAGATTATTTTTAATTTTATTTACTTATATAGTTATTTTAAATTCTTCTCCAACACCGATATAGTGTTTGATAAAGAAATAGAAATGTAAAATAATTTCTATTAGAAATAAAAAATATAATTAAATTTTCATAATTTATTCGATTATAATTTTTTTATAATTTTATATATTATTATTGATGTGTTGAATAATTTTATTATAATTCAATTATTTTCTTGATTTTTTATTATTAAAATTTAAAGAATAGTTATAAAAATGAGAGTAATGATATTTTATGAAAATAATATTTAATTAAATTTTTTAAAAAACATAAAAAATATAGACCAGGACATAGTAGATATGATATCGTCTAAAATTTCATGTAAATTCATTTTATGATTTAATTTTAACCATATATTTAAAATTTAACCCCTTTATTATTGAGAATGTCATTACTCTGATTATGGTTAAAATTGGTTTAGTAAGTTGTTAATCCAAAAAATGTTGAAAATTATATCTTAAACCATATTAATATGATTTGATGATTATATTGGGGAAATATCCCCATAAAACTTGAATCCATATCATTTTTGTTCCATGTTTCTATGAATGTTAATTTATTATATTTTTATATTTTCCCAAATTAAAATAGTGCCCATCCATCACTTATAAATCAACACCACATCTCTTTTTTATTTGCACCACATGGAGATAGATTTAGTGAAACCGGTAAGACCAAATTACATATTTAAATTAATATAAATAATTTAAACATTATTTTCATCTCATAATTCTATTATAAATGTCTTTGATAAAGGATCTAAATGAGGCCAACTGAAGGATACATAATAAATCTATCATAACTCTTACAAATTGTTTACACTTTTAACAACTATTAATTTTTTTTCAAAATAAAAAAATAAATTAATTATCTCAAATATACTTAAATAATATTTTATTATGTAACCACAATTATTAACACTCTTTTCCAACAAATGGGAATTAAATAAATCACTCCAGATTGAATATGGACTGCTGCCTCTACAGAGCGATACAATTAATTCTCCATCACTAGAAATTGTAGATGTATATTATTATATTTTTAATGTTTCTCTATATTATTAATGATATATGAATCCTTATATAATTATAATACAATATATATCTTCTAACCTTCTAATCCTTTGGAAAACATAAACATCGCTTGTCTGTACATGTGGCATTCCACCTCCATGAAGTGATGTCAATATTTTTTCATCTATGATTTAAATTCTTGTTAAAAATTATTTTTTTTAATTAATTTATTCGATATATATGATATAATAATAAATATATAATTCTTTATTATTTATTATATTTCTTTTTTTTCCATAAATTAAAAAAAAGAAAATAGTGTTTAAGCAGTGTGCAGCTTACCATTATCATGAATTATGTATTTCATTTTTCAATAAGTCTTTTTTATGAATGAATCATTATAAATATATAAGATATTTATATCATTATTAAAATATTAAATATTATTGAACCATAATTAAATTTCATTGACCATAAATATCGAACCAAAATTCTCCTAAAAAATAAAATAGTTTACACATAGAAATGAAAATTTTGAAGAAATAATTAATTAGGGGGTATTGAAATATTAAAATTTGATCATATATGATATTATATGTTCATAAATTATTCTATTATATAATTATAGTAAAATTAAATTTAGTATACAAGTCATAAAATCATGTTCAAATCTAGTCAAACATTATGTATGGGTTCTCTTATCTAAATTTCAAATTAATGGGTTATATCACATATTCATTAATTTTAATATTCCACGATTATATATGAAATGATAGTTTTTTGTCGTACTTATAATTTTTTTAAGATTTTATATTTTTGAGGAATTATTTATTCAATGATAAATTATCCCATTAGTTATATTTTTTTTTGTGAGTGATATCATCAAAATATCTAATATATTTACTTATATAATTATTTTAAATTATTATCCCACACCGATATAGTGTTTGATAATGATATAGAAAAGTAAAATAAATTATATTAAAAATAAAAATGTAATTAAATTTGGGTGAATTATTCGATTATAATTTTTTTAGAATGTTATATATTATTTGTAAGAACCCGGTTCTTATTTTTGAGGTACGAGCATCTTCTTTTTCCTTTTCCTTAAGTGTTTTTGAGAAAATAAGGAAAATGGGAAAAAATGAAAAATTTTGAAACTACACGTCATGTACTTTGTCCACACGTCATTTACTTTTGGCCGTGTTGGGATGAGTACATGGGGCGTGTAGCATTTTTGGCGAAGAGGGGTGTAGGAACCGACTACACGCCGTGTAGTGGTACCTTACACGTCGTGTAGTCAGTCGGCATGCTTGAATAGTAAGGTGGTGGAGTCGCCTCCAGCTGGGTGATAGTACACGCTGTGTACTCAGGAGTACATGTCGTGTACTCATTTAGACATATGAACAGGGTGGCGGTGCCACTAAATGAATAGTTAAATGAAAGAAGTACATGCAGTGTTCTCAGAAGTACACACCGTGTACTCAGAAGTACATGTTGTGTACTTTTTTCTTCTTCTTAAAACAGGATGTAGCCTCCTCATTTGGAAGAGGAGGCGTTTGAGCCATTTTGGTGCCAAAGGAGGAGGTCGGACCTTTTAAGATCCACCGGGAGTTCGTCTGGAATCTGATTCGGCTTTAGACGATCTCGTTGGAACCACACTAGTAAGCCCTCTCTTCTCCTGGTACCGTTCTTACCAATTATTATCTTAATGTATGTTATTTATGTTTTAATGGGTTTTGTTCTTTATGATATCTATGCCGTTCTTGGGCATTTCTAGAGTCAGCGTTTGGGTATAACGCTCGTTGACGTAGAAGGTAGGTGGATTTGTGTTATTTTCCAACTATTGTGCATTTTTTGTATGTTTTTGTGTGTTTTTGTGCCATGAACCCATGTTGGGGTGTCGTGTGGCTAAGTTCGTTGCTATATTTAATGCCTAGAATTGCATAGGTGAATAAATTGTGATAATAAAATGCTTGTTGGGATTATTTCTTCGAACCGAAACCACCCCGGGGGTGTGTTTCTCTGTTTAGCCGTTTGGCCAAGATACATGAGGGTATGCCTAAAATGTTGTAATTGTATAATTTCCTTGAGAGAAATTGCTTGTTTACTGCATTTTGACATGTTGGTCATGGCCCGGTTACCTGTTTAGCCGGAGGGCGTTATTGTGATTATCTTGTGGGCACCACACTATTTAGCCTGTGGGCAATAGTTATTTTTGGCCTGAGGGAAACTTCTTCCGTGCCAGAGGGCCATAGACTCTATACATGAGCGCAACACTACCTACCCCTGAGAGAAATATTCTATTACGCCAGAGGGAAATTACATGCGGGTTGGGTTCTAGTTACCTGAGGGTTAGGTTTTGCTTGTCTGAGGACGTGGACTGTTTATGTAGAAATGCATTATGGTGATTTCTAATATTTAATGGATTGAATGGATAATAAAATGGAAATATAACCGGTAATGAGTTTATTTTGAGTTCTTCTTACTTTATTGCGTTTTACTACTACAGAGTATTGTTGCATGATTACACACAGTTGGGCATTTGCCTTTGGTGGGTGCCTACTGAGATATATTTCTTACACCCTGTTTGGGTCACGCTTTTCGGCCCTAACAAATTACATTGTTGCAGGTGTAGATATGTGCAAGAGTCCCTATACAGGTACTTGACTATTTCTGAGGAGTAGGAGGGCATTGGACCGAGCCTAGGCTCGTGACGCCGCTACCAGCTGTTTTCATTGCTTTGTTGTACTCTGTTTTCTGTTGTACTGTAATGATGTGCACCATGTTCTGGCTGTTTTCTTATAACTTGAAACATGTAGAATCATATTTTATATATTGTTGGTTATATCCCTTGTAGTTGTTTATTTCTATAGTTGTATGGTTTACTACTTCCGTTGTCGGTGTATGTTTATTTTGGTATTCCGCTGCGTTACACTTTGACAAATGAGGGCATAGTTTCCCCACTATGAGACCTGGGCCTTTGCTGCTAGTTGGCAGCCTCTAGAATTTGGGGAAATGAACTTGAGGTCACGTGGCGAACCGGGCTCAGGGCACCCGTTGCGTGGAACCCGGGTTCGGGACGTTAAAAATTGATGTCAGAGGAGTTTCTTTTCTTTGAATTACTATTTGGAGATGTAGTCAGGGATAGGATGGAACGGTAGTTGGTAATAACTTCTGCCCAGGTGTATCTAACCCGTGTACAAGGAAAATCCAGTCTACCTCATATTTTGCATTCTTTTGATTTTGAAAATTTATGGTTGATATGTTTTCACCATTGGGTTACACACTTGGATTGTGTTGTTTATATTTTATATGTGGGTTCTAGTTAGTTGCAAACTGATGAGATGAGGCTATGCCATCCCATGCATCATATAGGCACATTCTAGATATCACATGCCATGCATAGTTTCCATGCCAGGTCAGTCCATTAGAAATTTTCATGTTGTTGTAATAGATGTTGTGCTAAAAAACCATGTTGTTGTGATAGCAACTCTGAAAAAATATCTGCTATGTGATAGGGTAATTTTATGTGAGCATATTTATAGAATGAACGCCAAACTTTTGTTTTTGGGGAGTATAGGCCCTCATTGACCGGACTTTGGTGGATCATTGACTGTTTATTGGATATAACAAAGATAAGATGTCAAAATTTGATTCGTGGGGAGTATGAGCCCTCACGGATTAGAATTTGACACATAGGTGTTGGTTTTTAGTATTTTCTTGGGTTCTGTGGAAGTTTCTGAGGCATACTACCCGAAAAACCAGTATACACGCCGTGTAGTATCATTATACACACCGTGCATGACCTTCTGTTCGGGACGAAAATGAACTTTTTGAGTACACGCCGTGTACCCAGAGTACACGCTGTGTAGTCTCTTCCCGTGTCACAAACCATGTGGGAAGCGACACAGGGTAGGGAAGGGCTTATGTAAAACATGCCGTGTAGTTTTGTGCAAGCTGTGTAGTGTTGACTCAGAGTCTAGCCATGTAACTAACAACACAGGTCGGTGAACTCCTTGACAGAACACGCCATGTCAGTTATAGACACGTCGTGTAGTGTGACCTGGAGACTCGGCTATGTAAATAACAACATGGGCCAGTGTCACCTCTCCCTGCACACGCCGTGTACCTGTGGGACACGTCGTGTTGTCTTGTTCGAGGACAGACCATGGGGAGTTATCCGTGTGGCTGGGAAACGGGGTGTTGTACACGCCGTGTACAGGTGTAACACACCGTGTGGAGTTAATCCAAGTAGTCGGCTGTGTCAGAGAAAATACGAGCAATTGGAAAATAACACCAGACACGACGTGTAAATATTATACACGCAGTGTAGTTTTGTTCGACGGAATCCGTGTGGCTTAACTGTGTAGAAGGACATGGGCAGTGGAAGGGAAATCAAGTACACGCCGTGTAGTCATTGTACACGCCGTGTAGTCTTGTTTTGCAAATTTTAAATGTCTTCTTCATCTTGTTTCCTTTGAGGTTCCTTCGCTTTCCAATCTTAATAATCATGAATCTGAGGCGTGATTTTGACCTTGTAGTGTCATGCTGCCTAGAAAACCGCGAGTTGTTCTCTAGGAGGGCGGCGGCGATTATACTCCGGAGATGGTGGGCGATGGGATACCAGTTGATTCTCCCGTAGAGCCAGATGAAGTGCCAAATTTTATACCGGATACAGGCACGGAGGTGCAGTTCTGTGAAGGCTTATTGCAGTACATGTAGACCTTTCAGGGAGCACCACAGGCTGCAACATCTATGTCTGAGATGACGCGTATCTTTTAGCAGCAGCATCTTCCTATGTTTTTAGGGGACGGAGGACCACAGGATGCAGAGTCTTGGATAGGATTAATGCAGACTATTTTTGAGCATCTTGAGACGCCTCCAGGGCAGAGGGCCAAGCTCGCGACTTACATGCTGCGTGATTCTGCCAAGAGGTGGTGGGACGTTACCACCCGACAGAGCATCACAGGGACATGGCGTGGGAATATTTTTAGGCAGTATTTTATGACTTTTTCATTCCCGAGATGCTGAGGGCAGATAGAGCTCGAGAGATCATGAATCTACAGCAGGGTGTTATGTTAGTGATGGACTATTCTGCTCGTTTTACGGAGTTTCAGCGTTCTGCACTCATGATGGTGGGTGATGAGACGTTGAGAGCCACATGTTTTGAGGATGTTCTTTGGTATGACATCCAAGTGTTGGTGAATGTTTTCAGGTTTCATACTATACACGCAATTGTGAATCAGGCGCTGATTACAGAGAGGAACTTGCAGGAATCGAGTGGTGTGGGCCAGGGCGGTTCAGCACCAATTACGAGTATTATTTCTGTCGGCAAGAGGAAGAGACAGATAGACTTTTCTCAGGGTGGCAGTACCAGCCAGGTAGCTTCTTCAGGTGGTCTGGTCAGGTGATAACAATGTGGAAGAGGGGCACAAGAGCCCGTAGTGTCCTCGAGACCTAGTGGAGTGCTGAGCTTGCGGCAAGATGGGTCATCTGTAGCGCTTTTGCAGGGCGTTTACACCACCTAGTGAGAGGGGTTATGTGCATACTCCGCATGTGGGAGGAGGACCAGTGGCTTCTTACTAGTCTAGGAATTGGAATACGTTAGAAAGTGCAGGTAGAGATGGTGGTCGTGGCCGTGGAAGCTAGACACCAGGATCGCAGAGGTAGCATGGCGAGATAGCTCAGGGTAGCTAGGCTGTGTCGTAGGGTCGTGGCACTAGGTAGGCATATGCAGTGCAACAGACCCAGCAGGAGCAGGATGCCTGATCTTCTACAGCCAGAGGTAATATTCTTGTAGCTTCTGTCCTGTCTTCAGAACTTTTTGATATGGGTTATACACATAGTTTCATATCTATACCCGTTGTGGAGAGCATTGGGCTCAGTGTTTCTTCATATTATGATATCATGATTCTAGAAACACCTTTGGGGACTAGAACAGCTGGTGTTCATTAGTGCAAGGAGTGACCCATTGAGGTTGGTGGGTGTCACTTCATTTGGGACCACTATGCCTTGGAGATGACGAGCTATGCCGTCATTCTCGGGATGGACTGCTTAGTTCCCTATCGAGACTTTGTAGAATTCTATCATTGCAGGGTGTGTTTCATGTCACCAGAGGGCAGAGAGTTTCTATACAAGGGTGAATGGGATGTTCAGGTGATTCGAGCTGGACTAGAGCATCATGGGTGAGGTGGAGTCACAGCCCATATTGCGAGCTTATATCTGGATGATCAGGGGACTTGTCAAACATATTTCCCTCTAGTTGTGGATCGTTTCAGGGATGTCTTCCCGGACGAATTTTCAGGTTTACCTCCGGTGCGTGAGGTGTATTTCACTATCGAGCTTGTGCCAGGAGCAGCACTGGTGTCCATTCCTCCTTATAGGATGGCCACACCTAAGTTGTAGGAGCTCAAGAGGTAGTTAGAGGAGATACAAGAAAAGGGATTTATCCGACCCAGTACATCTTCTTGGGGGTTCTCCGATCATTTTTACGAATATGAGGGATGGTACCCTAAGACTTTGTGTGGATTATCGGATGCTGAACCAGTTGACGGTTAAGAAAAGATATCCCTTTCCGAGGATAGATGATCTGTTTGATCAGCTTCGTGGAGAACTATTGTTCTCGAAGATTGACTTGAGATCCGGATATCATCAGTTACACGTTAGACCATCGGATATACCACTCACAGTTTTCAAGAGTAGGTATGGTTTATATGAGTATACGGTTATGCCGTTCGGACTGAAGAATGTTCCCACAGTTTTCATGGCTCTGATTAATCGTGTGTTTCATCCGTATCTTGATTCATTTGTGGTAGCATTTGTGGATGACATTTTGGTGTACTCTCACACTCGACACGACTATGCCACCCATCTTGAGATTGTATTGAGTACACTAAGAGAGCATCATCTATATGCTATGCTATCTAAGTGCCACTTTTGGATGGACTAGATTCACTTCCTAGGTCACATTATCTCAGAGGTAGGAGTTGCAGTAGACCCAGAGACGATGAGAGAAGTAGTTTCCTAGGAGTAGCCTAAGAACGTGTTTGAGATACATATTTTCTTAGGGCTGGAGGGTTACTACCGACGATTCATACAAGACTTCTCCCTCTTAGCAGCACCGTTGACTGCTCTTACTAAGAAGGGTGTGAAGTTCGTTTGGTCAGAATCTTGCGAGACAACTGTTTAGGACCTGAAGGGAAGGTTGACATCAGCACCGATCCTGATACTCCCATAGTAGGGGAAGAACTATACAGTTTACTGTGATGCATCAGGGATTGGGTTGGGAGCCGTTTTGATGCAGGGCAATCGAGTCGTTGCCTACGGGTCTCAGAGGTTAAGGCCACATGAGAGGAATTACCTGACGCATGATCTTGAGTTGGCTGTAGTTGTTCATGCGTTGCATTGTTGGATACACTATCTATTGGGAGAGCATTTTGTGGTTTTCACCGACCAGAATATCCTCATGTATATCATTACTCAGCGTGACCTGAATCTGAGGCAGAGAAGGTGTGTTGAGTACCTACAGTCCTTCGATTTTGAGCTTTCCTATACACCTGGTAAAGGTAATGCAGTAGCTGATGCACTAAGCAGAATGACTCAGATATAGGAAGTGTAGGAGGCCAGTGGTGAGTGTCAGCTTATGGATTTGTTCTTTGAGATTCATCTGGAGGTGCATGACAGTCAGGGGTAGACTTAACTTTCCTCATTAGTTGTTACATATACCCTCCTGGATAGAGTAAGGATGAGGTAGCAATCTGATTCAAAAGGCTTATTTCTATGGGAGTCAGTGGCATGTGAAGACCCTCCTTCCGGTTGGACTATAGGCGATGGTGAGGTTTTGTGTTTCCATGGACGAGTATGGGTTCCAGGGGATATACGC
This sequence comes from Viscum album, assembly GCA_963277665.1. Lineage (NCBI taxonomy): Eukaryota > Viridiplantae > Streptophyta > Magnoliopsida > Santalales > Viscaceae > Viscum > Viscum album. Next base: position 16,044,667 of record OY728159.1, on the reverse strand, counting down.
GAGGAGATGATGCAGGAGTTTCATGCTTCGGCTTGGGAAGTTCATCCTGGGGTTACCAAGATGTACCGAGACTTGAGATGTCAGTACTGGTGGCTGAGTATGAAGAGAGAGATAGCTGGTTTTGTTACGAGGTGTTCCACCTGTCAGCAGGTGATGGCAGAGCACCAGAGGCTAGCTGGGCTATTACAGCAGTTTCCCATTCCATAGTGGAAATGGGATGATGTCGCGATGGATTTCGTGACTGGATTGCCGAGATCACCTAGAGGAAATGATGTCGTGTGGGTTGTTGTGGAAAGACTCACAAAGGTAGATCACTTCTTGCTGATCAAGGATACCTTCGGTGTGGATGAGCTCAGAAGGCTGTATATCCGAGAGATCATACGTCTTGATGGGGTCCCTCGTTCTATCATTTCAGATAGGGATGCCTGCTTTATGTCTCGTTTCTGGTAGAGTTTTCAGAGTGCACTGGGTACACAGGTGCTTCTGAGCACATCATACCACCCTCAGACAGATGGCCAGCCAGAGCGGACGATACATGTGCTAGAGGACATGCTGCGCACATGCGGCCTAGACTTCGGGGGATCGTGGGAGAAGCATATACCCTTAGTCGATTTTTCCTATAAAAATAGTTTTCAGGCGAATATTGAGATGGGACCATAGGAAAATTTATATGGTTGGCCATACCGATCACCTTTGTGCTGGTTTGAGGCATGTGAGATAGCTTTACTGGGGCCACAGCTCATACCTGAGACATCTGAGAAAGTCCAGTTGATTTGGAATTGGATGGCTACCACACAGTCTCGTCAGATGTCTTATGCTGATCGCCGCAGACGACCTTTGGAGTTTGTGGTCGAGGATCTTGTTTCTCTACGTCTTTCGCCGAGGCTGGGACACAAGCAGATTTGGAGACAGGGTAAACTTTCACCGAGGTATGTGGGTCCATTCGAGATTCTGGAGTGAGTCGGGATGGTTTCCTATCGGTTGTAGTTACCGCAACATTACCAATCCATGCACGAAGTCTTCCACATGTCTTAGTTTGCGTCGCTACCATTCAGACTCATCTCACACATTTCTGACTGAGGAGGTTGAGCTTCAGCATGATGTGTCCTTTGAGGAGCATCTGATCCATATCGTTGACAGGAGCACGAAGGTTCTCTGAGGCCAGTCAGTTCCTCTAGTACAGGTGCTATGGCATCATGCCTGAGTGCAGGACAAGACCTGGGAGAGGGAGGCCAACATACATGCTCAGTGGCTAGAGCTGTTCTGAGCTTTATCATCGCCACCCTTGGAAGGGCAATTCGAAGATGAATTGATATAAGGGGGAAGTTTGTAAGAACCCGGTTCTTATTTTTGAGGTACAAGATTCTTCTTTTTTCCTTTTCCTTAAGTTTTTTTGAGAAAATATGGGGAATGGGAAAAAATGCTAAATTTGGAAACTTCACGCCGTGTACTTTGTCCACACGCCATGTATTTTTGGCTGTGTTGGGATGAGTACACGGGGCATGTAGCCTTGTCGGCAACGAGGGGTGTAGGAACCGACCACACGCCATGTAGTGGTAACTTACACGCCGTGTAGTCAGTTGGAAGGATTGAATAGAAAGGCGGTGGAGTCACCACCATCTGGGGGACAATACACACTGTTTACTCAGGAGTACATGCCATGTACTCATGTCGACAGATGAACAGTGTGGCAGTGCCGCAAAATGAACAGTTAAATGAAATAACTACACGCAGTGTACTCAGAAGTACACACTATGTACTTTGTTTTTTCGGGTTAAAACAGGCAGTAGCCTCCTCATTTAGCAGAGGAGGCGTTAGATCCATTTTGGAGCCAAATGAGGAGGTCAGACCTTTGAATATCCATCGGGAGATTTTCTAGAATCCGATTCGTCTTTGGACGATCTCGTTGGAACTGCACGGGTAAGCCCTATCCTCTGATGGTACCGTTCTTACCAATTCTTCTCCTAACGTATGTTATTTACATTTTAATGGGTTTTGTTCTTCGTCAGATATATGTCGTTCATGGGCGTTTCTAGAGTCGGCATTTGGGTATAATGCTCGTTGATGTAGAAGGTATGTGTCTTTGTGTTATTTTCCAACTATTGTGTGTTTTTTGTGCGTTTTTGTGCATTATTCTGCCACGAACCCATGTTGGTGTGTCGTGTGAATGATGCCGTTGATATATTTAATGCTTATAATTGCATAGGTGATTATATTGTGATAATAAAATGCTGGTTGGGATCATTGCTTGGATCCAAAACCACCCTGTGGTTGTGTTTCACTGGTTAGCCGTTTGGCCAGGATACCTGAGGGTATTGCATAATTTTAGTAATTGTAGAATTGCCTTGAGAGGAATTTCTTGTTTACTGCATTTTGACATGTTGGGCAAGGCCCGGTTACCTGTTTATCCTGAGGGCGTTGTTGTGATTAGCCTGTGGGCACCACATTATTTAGCCTGTGGGTTGTAGTTATTTTTGTCCTGAGGGAAACATCTTCCGTGCATGAGGGCCATAGATTCTTTGCATTAGGGAGATACTACCTACGCCTGAGGGAAAATTTATGTTACGCCTGAGGGAAATTACCTGCGGGTTCGGTTCTGCTTAACTGGTGGTAAGGTTTTGCTTGTCTGAGGATGTGGACTGTTTACTTAGAAATGCACTGTGGTGATTTCTAATATTTAATAGACTAAATGTATGATAAAATGGAAATATAACTGGTAATGAGTTACTTTTGTGTATTGCTTACTTTATTTCGTTTTACTAATGCACACTATTGTTGCATGTTTACACGCAGTTGGGCACGAGCCTTTGGTGGGTTCCTACTGAGATATATTTCTCACACCATGTTTCAGTCATACTTTTTTCCCAAATAGATTACGTTGCGGCAGGTGTAAATAGAAGAAAGAGTCTCTATACATGTACCTAACTATTGCTGAGGAGTATGAGGGCATGAGACCAAGCCTAGGCTCGCGATTCCGCTGCCAGCTATTTTATTTTCATTGTTGTACTCTATTTTCTGTTGTATTATATTGATGTGCAACATATTCTGGCTGTTTTCATAGAACTTGAAACATGTAGCATCATATTTTATATACTATTGGTTATATCTCTTGCAGTTGTTTATTTAGGTAGTTGTATTGTTTACTACTTCCGCTATCATTGCATTTTTATTTTGGTATTCCGCTGTGTTACAATTTGACAAATGAGGGCATAGTTTCCCCACTATCAGACCTTGGCCCTCGCTACTAGTCGGTAGCCTCTGGAGTTTGGGGAAATGCTCTTTAGGTCACGTGGCGAACCGGGCTCGGGGTACCCATTGCGTGGCACCCGGCTCTGGGACGTTACATTATTATGGGTGTGTTAAATAATTTTATTATAATTCAATGATTTTCTTGATTTTTTAATATTAAAAATAAAAGAATACTTAAAAAATTGAGAGTAAAGATATTTTATGTAAATAATATTTAATTAAATTATTTAAAAGACATAAAAAGTATTGACCAGGACATAGTAGATATTATATTGTCTAAAATTTCATATACATTCATTTTATGATTTAATTTTATCCTTATTTTTAAAATTTAACCCCTTTATTATTGAGAAAGTCATTACTATGATTATGGTATAAATTGGTTAAGTAAGTTGTTAATCCAAAATATGTTGAAAATTATATCTCAACCCATATAAATATGATTGGATTATTAGATTAGGGAAATATCTTCATCAACCTTGAATCCATTTCATTTTTCTACCATGATTCAATGAATGTTACTTTATTATATTTTTATATTTTCCCAAATTACAACAATTCCCCTTTATCACTTATAAATCAACACCACTTCTCTCTTTTCTTTGCAACACATGGAGCTATATTTAGTGAATCCAATAATACCAAGTTACTTTTTTATGTAAAATAAATTATTTAAACATTATTTTCTTCACATAATTCTGTTATAAATGTCTTTAATAAATGATCTAAATGAGGCCAACCGAAGGATACATAATAAATCTATCATAACTCTTACAAATTGTTTATTCTTTTAACAATTATTAATTTATTTTTTTTAAAAATAATAAAATAAATTTATTAGCTCAAATATACTTAAATTATATTTTTATTATGTTACCACCATTATTAATACTCTTTTCCAACAAATGGGAATTAAAGGAATAACTCCATAGTGAATACGGACTATTGCCTCTATAGAGCGATACAATTCATTCTCCATCACCAGAAATTATGGTTGTATATTATTTTGTTTTTAATACTTCACTATATTTTTAATGATATATGAATCCTTATATAATTATAATATAATATATGTCTTATAACCTTATAATCTATTGGAAAACATATACATCACTTGTCTGTACATGTGGAATTCCACCTCCATGAAGTGATGTCATTATTTTTTCATCTATGATTTAAATTTATGTTTCAAAGTATTTTTTTAATTAATTTATTTGACTTATATGATATATTAATAAATATATAATTATGTATTATTTATTACCACTATTTTTTTCATCATTTGAAAAAATAAAATAGTGTTCATGTAGTGTGCAGCTTACCGTTATCATCAATTGTGTATTACATTTTCAATAAATCCCTTTTATGAATGAATCTTTTTAAATATATATGATATTTATATCATGAATAAAATTTTATATATTATTTAACCATAATTATCATTCATGGTCCAGAAATAGCGAACCAAAATTCTCATAAAAATGAAATAGATTACACATAGAAATGAAATTTTTAATAAAATAAATTATTTGTTGGTATTGAAATATTAAAATTTGATCATATATGTACTATATGTTCACAAATGATTCTATTGTAGAATTATAATAAAACGAAATTTAGTATTCAAGTCATAAAATCACATTCAAATCTAGTCAAACATTATGTATGGGTTCTCTTAACTAAATTTCAAATGAATGGCTTATATCACATATTAATTAATATTTATATTCCAAGATTATATATGAAATGATATTTTATTTTTTTGGGTCGTACTTACAATTTTTTTTAGATTTTTTATATTTGAGGAATTATTTATTAAATTATTAATTATCCCATTAGTTATATGCTCAATGTGAGTGATATCATCACAATATCTAATATATTGAATTATGTTTGGTATTAAAAAACCATTTTCATGTATTTGGTTTTAATAATTACCCATATATGTATTTAATATTAATCTATTATAATTTATGTTTATTAATTTTTAAATTGAACTTAACAATTTTAGGGTAATTTAAATTCAATATTACTAAGGTGGGAAAAAATTATTTTTTATCAAATTATTTGAATATGGTTAAATGTTTTGTCAAAATAATTCTATAATAAATTCTTTATAGTATCTATATATTTTATTATATTTTTGATATATAAGGAGTTTCTATGTTGTCTTCTAACTATTAATATTTGTTGAAATCTAATATGTAAAATAAGTGTTTAAATTAAAAGTAGTTATTATTTTTCTTTTTAATTATGTATATTATCATTCCATGTCAATATTTTTCAGAATAATATCTCAAAAGCAAATTTTTTAATTAAATTATTTTTCCTTGATATTTTATTTTTTGAATCCCATTTTATATTTTATTAAATATTTGTTCTATTATTTTTAGAAATTTTTATTTTTAGAATTCATATCCAAATGGAAAAAGTAATGTTTATTTCTAATGTATATAATATTCAATTATTTTATGACCACCTTATAAATTTAATGATATTTAGATTTTTATACTTGTTTTAAATGGTTTTGCAAAGAAAATTATTTATTTAAAACATAATTTAATATTTTTTACTCCATTTTATGTATTATCTTAAGGACATAATATTATTGAAAAAAAAACTTTTCGGATGGATTCATAGGCATATATTATTACTAATTAAATTTTTGGTCATTAACATTATCTTAAAGTATTCATTTTTTGCATCAACTTTTATTAGACACAATGTTTCACATAAATATACTTATTACATATATCAAGGATATGATTACTACCTAAACTATATACCATATCAGTATATTGTGTTTTAATAATGATGATAATTGATTTGAGAAGAATATAGATATTCTAAATAATTTTTTTAATATAAATATTTTTTAATAAGGAATATATTTTATGATTAAATTTCTCATTTAATATATGAGGAATTAATTGGAATTTTAGTGATGGGTGGGGAGTATAATTATATTGTTGCATGATACATCAATAGGTCTCATGAGACCGACATGTTATATATCATAATTAAATGGGGTTCTAGTGGATTCCTACCGCTTGACTAAACTATCTTGTTATAAGTTGATAATGGTAACGATATCAAGATTACTAATATCATTATTTCAATAATTAAGAGTATCCATCATTTATAATTATTTAATAAGTATCATAGAGATTACTACATTGATATTATCCATGGTTTCATTTTTTATCAAGTTATTTTGGAAAACAATATATTGATTATGTTATTCAACATACCATGTTGATTATCCCTTATTTTGTCATGATAACTTCTACTATAAAGAACTATTATTCACCAGTTTAGAGAAATTGTTATTTTTTTCTTTCACCATGATATTTAGAAAACTTGTACATATAATATGAATGATTATAGAATGTTCCATATACTATGTATTTAATATTTCCACTGTAATAAAAGAATTAGGTATGTATCTAGATATCCAAACCTAATAAAATAATAATTCAATCGAGATGAGATACCATGTATCTTATACAATTATAATAATGAATACACTGACTATTGCTCGATACGGGTTATCTCTCATCCTTAATTCAGATTTTGAAAATCAAATAAAAAGTGAATTTTCAGTCAATACACTGACTATGGGTTACTAGAGTTGTATTTTGTATATAAATTCCAGTATTATTTTATATTTAGAAACTTATTTAGTATATAAGGGTTCATAATTAATCCATTATTTACGAAACCAATTAAATTCCCCCTATCCCTCCCCTTCATGGCCTTTTTTAACTTATTTACAATTATTATATTGGAATTTCACTTTTTTTTATTTTAATAATATTTATAGACCATGAAAAAACCTATACATTAATCTAAAAATTTTAAATCCTCATCTTATTAACTAATAAATTTTATTATTATATATATTTTTAATAGTTTAACTTAATTTTCATATTATGATTCAATGGTAATTCTCTAATTACGATGGATATAATACAATATATATGGAAAGTCACATTAGGGATACATTGTTTTTATCAATTCAAAGGATAAATTTATTATACATAATATATTTTTCAAATTGGACATCATACAATATATACATTATTTTCATTAATATAATATTTAAATTTATGAATAGATTTTTTATGCATTTTTTAGATTCTTAATTTTTTACATCAATTCACCCAATATTTGTGATTTATTTAATGTATTGACTATATAATACGAAACAGTTTTAAATAATTTGAAAATTCATGTAAATTGTTAAATTTTTTAATTTGATATTTTTTATATTTTAATATAGATTATTTATTAATGGTCATTGTTTCCTCATACTCATATCATGTTCATTAAATTTCTTATCTCTCCCCTTATCCACATATTTTCAAATTTTTTGTACACTATAAAAACATATCCTATTGAATTATCATAAAACAATAGAAATAATAATATTATTTACTATTATACTCCATCTCATTTATTGATATTGATCATTAAAAAATTAATCTAATATTGATATAGACATGTTTGTTTATCTTTCAAAACATGGTAATCATTTGGACCTATATTTCCTAAAACTAGAGCATAAATTCCTAATATCTTCATAAAAAAGTCATTTATTATATTAAAAAACCAAAAGTGAATCCTATTATATGGTCCACATTTTAAAGAATATAATATATAATTTTAGGAATTTGGAGGTCATGAAGATTTTAAAAAATGAAACAATATTTCTTTCAAATTATATAATCATCAAATGTGTGATAATCCAAAAAATTCAACTCTAGTAGTGTTATATTCTAACTCTTATAACCATAAATTGTTTGTAATAGTTTAGAATCTATAATTAAATTTGTTATTCCAAACATGTTAAAGTATGTTTCATACAAATAATAGGGAATAAAATTACACTACCTATTATTAATGACCAAAACCCCATGCTTATCTCTCAAGGGATAGTAGTTAAAGTGGTGAAATATATTGTATCATCATATAACCCAATTTGTATATGATTAATTCCCAAATAAAGAATTTATTAAAAATTATTTTTCATTGTTAATCTTATTCAGTAGTTTGGATACAAATATCATACATTTGAAGTGAAACAGAAGTTTGGAGAAAATAAATCGTCACATTTGCACTAACATCATTTGCAAAAAAAAACACATCATTTTATGAAATGTAACTACATCTAGCAACAATTCAATTTCAAAAAAAAAGAAAATAATTATACATATGGAAGTAAATAATGTATTATTTTGATATATAATTTTAGTACCACATGAAACATCATAATGTTTTTATAATTATACATTCTTTAAGGAATGGAAACATATAACTGTATTACAGATGAAGTATACATAAGAAAAATAAATAGTTATCTATTAGGTTCGTAAAACATATTTCATTATATAAACATATAGGTTCTCAGAGTAAAAATTGGTACCATATTATTAGATACTAATTATTGGCATGAAAATATCAAGGGTCACAGTGAGGAGAGAAAATAAAAGAAGAATAAAAAAGAGATATACTATAAAAGAATCCTTTTATATAAAACATTACATGTGTCTTTGAAATAATCTTAATAAATTATCTTCCTGAATATCCCTTAGGAAATAAATGATAAATTTTAATATATATATATATATATATTGAGAAGGTATTTGAGGATTATTATTTGATAATTTAATTTAAAAGGAATAGTTTGAAAGAAGAAAATTTCATTGATATTTCCTACATACTTAGGTCATGTTATATTCCATCAAAAAATAAAAACCATATAACAAAAAATTGATTATAAAAAATTAAATCAAGAATAAATTTATGTAACATTAGTCATTATTGAATATTTATAATCACTTGGAATTTATTTATTGTAATTTAATATAAATTTAGAATGGATTGTCATGTTTTCTTGGAAATAATCTTCATCAGTTACTATTTTATTATTTTGATTATTTTAAATTTATCATTTTTCAAATTATTTAATTTACCATAGATCACATTAAATTACATTTAAATTAAATAATATTCACTAATAATCCATTTAGTCAGTGATTTGTAAAGCATTGACAATGTCCTCACAGATCGAAGAAAACAATAATTATTTGGAGAAGTCAAAAGAAACTGTGTGATAAAATAAGATATAAACATATTAATTTTGATATATGTATATCATAAAAAATAATTCTCATATAGAAAAGGTTTTTTATGAAGGCAAAAAAGGGAAATTTGTTGGGACAATAGAAAAAATATAACAGAAAAAAAAATTATTAAGATTTAGTTTTACCACTTAATTTAATATTTTATTATCTAATAATTATTAGATGTCTTGGTATTTTAGGACTATATGACATATATAATGGTATAAAGTTGATTCTTAAAGGGTAAATGTAATTTGTATCTTTAAAATATCCATGGTATGTGATTTTTTAAAAAAAAGGGGTAATTAAATCATATGAGTGGGTTATTTTGAATTATGAAATTGTTTATTTTTTCAGTTTGGCTATCAATTTAGGAACAATATTGATACAAGTGACATTTAATAGTTTAATATTAAAATTATTTCTATTAATTTTACTATAAATTGTGATAAAACCACTCAGTATATAGGAATTACATAATTAATGGTAAAAAATAAAAAATGGTTGTTTACAATAAAAAACGTCATATATTCCAAAACATACAAAATATGTTTATAAATTCAAATTATTATTTTAAAAGAATTAATATTCTCCATTAATAAATATTTATCAAATTATAAGGTTTAAAAAAAATTTCATTATTATATCAGGATTATTTTATAAAGGTTTCAGTAAAAAAACTGATTATATTCAAATAATAATATTTTTTTCATCAAAATACCAAAAATATACCATAAGAAAATTTAGACCTATTTATTCCAAAAATGAAATTGATTTTATTAAAATAATTACATAAAAATGATATCTTTAATATTTTCATAAAAAAACTTAATTACTGAATAATATATTTTATTACAATACCAAATTTCATACACTTAATCAAATTACTTATGATTTTGATAATTAAATTATATCTTATATAAAAATTACTAGTGTGATAAAAAACCATGTTATTAATATAGTATTTATATAAATATTAATTTATTGTGAAATAATATTTTACTTATTGTAAAATATATATTTTTTTCATAAAATTAATTTACTCCTTATTTTAATAAATATTTATTATTATTATTATTATACAAATATCTTTATTTATATTAGGATTTAAATTTGTTATACTAAAATAGTATATTGATGTGTTTTTAATTTTAATTACATTGATAATGTGTTTTAAACTATACTGCATTACTAAATATAAAAAATTTTAATCAGAATGAGAAATCCATATACAAAAGTGAGTAGTTTCATTATTCCCCACTTTATAAATTTAGTCCTTGAAATTTTAACTCATATCATTACATGATAATAGATTGTGGCACATTCATTTAATTTTATCATCATATTACTATATTTGATCTTCTTTCAAATGGTTTCACCAATTTATTTTGTAAATGTATGTAATTTTATTTCAAAAATGACTGTCTCTATGATATAGGAACCATACATGAACCTCCTTATAATGAATATCATTATCTAATTGTAAATCATTTAATTTTATATATGTGATGGGATAAATATTTACTCATTTATGTGGGAGGAATCAAACTTGATCTACCCATGAGGAAGGTTCGATAGAAGTGCCAGTTGATTGGAAACAACTCTAATATGCTAATAATATCATTAGGGATTATATATATTTTGGAATTTTCATTACATTTATCCCGATCCAAATGAATCTATTAAATTGAATTGTATTAAGAAAAAATTCATCTCTAGATTTTTTCTCCAAGTCCCATCAATTTTTATATGCATATATATTATCTAAATTACATTTTTATAGATTATTGTTTGAATTTATTTGGCATTTTGTGTCATTTATTAAACCAATTTAGAACCAAATATCACATATTCCCTAACATTATCCTAAAATTATAATGTTTCTTCACGTTCCATCCTTCAGGGCCCCTACTGTGACTACCCTGATCCAGCCTCCAATAGACTATGGGATGACAACTAGCACTGAGTTGGAAAATCACACAAATGTGAGGAATTTTCCTATGTACCTACACACATTCACCAATTTCTAGTTCCAAATGTGATGAATAGAAAACACTATTTATAAAAGCACCCATTCCTCAATGATACCATAAACAGATTATGATACTACACAAACTGATAAATAAATGGGGCCCAAATACAAACCCAACCATAAGGTAATGTACATGATCCTAAATCTCATTTGTAGAAAACCCTACCTAATGGGTAGGTAAAAAACCGTTGTGTGATGTTTCTGAAGAAAAACTTATATTTCAGGCCTCTATCGATGCACCACAAAGCCTAGGTCTAACAAGGACTTCATCAATGCTTCGATCATCATCACAACACATGACATGTGTGGGAATATCCCATGAATGGGTGAGTAAAACAATGCTCCGTAGGTTCCATGAAACCATAATGGTACACTACTAAGAATTACATTAAGTAGACAACAATGTAAAATCACTAAGTACACCACAAAGGAAAGACAAAAAGTACAGTCAATATGCTCAGATCACATATGTAAATATATAAATCATGAAGAGAAGGATTTCAATTTTTAGTCCACAAATCTCCCAGTCTATGATAGAACATTTTTTAGTGGCACATGTAGTATCGATGGACCATGGATCATCGATGGTACATGAAGTCTTAGTTGTGTTAGGAGCGTCGATGAAACATGGACCATTAGTGGTACAAAAATCTTCGATGGAACACTAAGAGGAGATGGAAAATGTAGAGTTGATGACACACAAAAAACTATGGGTCATGTAGTCCCCCCAAGTAACATTTTCAAAACCAGAAGAATGATTCTGGTCATAGCACGCTTATTCTGGGAGAACATACACTTAATGTAATTAGTTTGTAAACTATCGTTTAAAAAAACTAACATAGAGTATCTCAAAAGGGCCTCCTCAACAAATGTTTCCCAATGATAGAAATGACTCATCAAATGAATAGACAATTTGAAAGATGTGACCAATTTATTAAAAGGTTTTGTTGTGTCCTGCGTTCGACATGACCAATACAGATCATACCGACCCAACCTAGCCCAGGTCAATGGTATTGGTATGTATTCCCACCCACTAGGGCACATGAGAGGCCCATTTCACCCAGGTTTTCCCACTATAGGCTGGCTAGCTCTTTCAGTTCATGGATCTATCTAGTGCTCCCAGTCAAAAAGGTTGTCACATTCAATGTGGATGACACCACATAACGACTCCCTTAGCCATGGATTCTCCTCCATGGATTCCACTTAGACCCCAACTACATTCTAGTCATCCACCTACCACCATGAGATATCATTGATTCATCCATTGATCCACATCCCACCATATCCATAGGTGTGGAACATGTCCGCCACTCGCGCCCTACACCGACATAGGCTCCTCTTCCAGCGTGGTCCCACTGGATCATGGTTGTGCCCCACACTAGGCCATATGTTTTCCTCACCACCGAACACCCTTCATGTGGAACTCCATTCATCTATACCTCCAATATAATATTTTTTCCGCCTATGGCACTCTCGTCACGCCTCTACAATGTCTTTTCAGATCACAACCGTCGATATCGTACAATATCTCCATTGACCATTGGCACAATGATCGATCATTCATGTAGGGATTCAAAAGAGAGAATAACTAATGAAGAAAATTATAGATTTAAGGGAAGGGATTATGCACATAAACACCCAAACAATGGATCTTATCATTATTCTTTCATCCTTGATTCGTTCATGTTAGCTAGATCACAAAAAAAACCATAAGGGAATAATAACTAAGATGTATTTTCTTTAATCCAACAATAATTATCCCTCATAAAAGATTAATCAATCCATTGATCATCCTATTTGTGGGTTGGTCCATTTTAAAAATTTCATTCTAATAAGGTAAAAATAAATCTCAAAGAGATTGACACCCGACCTCAATGATTGGATGTGTCATTGATAAAGAAGGGGGGTCCGTGTTATTATCGATTTTGGATCCACTATTGATCATTGTTGGGAGATAGGTTCCTTCTCCATGACTCATGGAAATTCTATGGTTATTTTGATAACCCTAAATTCATTTGACATAGATTATTTTAACAAGGAAACATCCACTCTGTCAACACATAATTCCCAAATAAAGTATTTTTATTATTAATTTTAATGATGTTCAATTCCAAAACATTCGTTTAGATCTGAACAATTCCACCTAATGTTAGGCCTTTTATATTGAAAACAACTTTTTAAGAACTCTATGGTGGTCTCGGATTTCAAATCAGAGTTACCATATATGAGTTATGGGTTTTTCAAAATAAAATAATTTTATTTATTTATTTTATTTACTGTTACACCCATGGTTACTTTTTCTATAGATGACCCACACCGACCAATGTTTGGTTGAACCTAGGATAAGGCCACTACATTGAGCTAAACAATCCCATATATTTTTGTTCTGTGTACTCATTTAAGGGTTGTTTCACTTATTCAGAAACATATCACATGCTCTCTATTAAAAAAATAACAATTTTCTTACAAAAATTAATGGAACCATGGGCCTCTGAATCACAAGTCGTCTCAGAACCTACACATATAATTTTCCAAAATTATTTATATAAATAATATCATGAAAATCTATATCATTAAATTCTCCTCACTTTATGAATTTATATCCTCAGAAGACAAAACAATGTATTCTCATATAAATGTATGGGTACTAACACGAATCTAAGCCTCCCACTCCCTTGTTCTCTTTAAACAATTATCTTACTTCCACTAATCACACACCATAGGATTCTAATTCCCACGGGGGATCCCTCAGTTTATCCTCTATCTTGATTGGGTACTCCTCAAAAGTCACCCCATCTCAAAAGTCACCCCATCATCAATGTTCATCTCACATGAGTCGATTATGTGTGATGGATCATGCATGTACCCCTTCAATGACAACACATGGAAGACATCATGAACCCAGTACTACTATAGAGGTAGTTCTAAGTGATACACCACCTCACTTACTCTACTCAGAATCTGAAATTTGTGGATGTATCTCGGAGATAACCTGACTCCCTGGCCAAATTTTTTCAATCCCAATCAAGGTGAGACCCAAAAGAACACATTTTCTATAACCTCGATCTCTGAAAACCTTTGTCACTGGTCAGCATATGACTTATGCAGACTCTGTTCAGTCCTCATCTACTCCTGTATGATATTCACCATCTCAGTAGAAGCCCATACCATCTATGTACCCATGTGTGTTGACTTTCCTGGGTCTATCCAGCATTGTGGTTCCAAGCATGGTTATTTGTACAATGGCTCAAATGGTGTCATACAAATGGTGGAGTGGTAGATGTTTTTTTTGAAAAACTCTACCACAGGTAGATGGTCATTTTTACTGTGGAAAAATTCTAGTATTTATGAACATAGTATGTTCTGTCAAATGTGGATGGTCCTCTCCACCTATCAATCAATATGGGGATGAAAAGTAATTCTCAATGGAAAAAGAGTCCCAAATACATCCTATAATACCTTCCACATCCAAGAAGTGAAATGAGAATCATGATCTTAGATGATCATTGATGTTAATTCATTAATCTGATCTATCTCCTATATTTTGAGGTTTCCCAAACTCTACTAAAATCGTCTCATATTTTGGTAGGGGGTGGACCGACTTGGTGAGTCGATCAATGATTAGGCACATGGTATCATGTCCCCTAGAAGTGTTTTGTAAAACCCTCACTAAGACCACTGATGTCCCATCCCACCTCCTCTATGGAACCTCATGTGGTTGATTCGAATGTCCAGGAACCTGGGGATCAACCTTGACTTTCTCAAAAAATGTGTCATCATGAAATGAACTCTACCACCATCTTCTTTATCCCAGATGACCCGAATGGATGTCAGAGTTCCTGATACATCTCTTCCACTCATAGATATAGCTCTAAATAGGGAGTATGTAACTCTTTGAATAACAACTATTTCATTATCAATGGCACTACAGTGCACCCACTCAAGGGAACAACTTCTCCCCACCATTAAAATGTCCATCTGGGGAATGCCTTGTAGTCATATGTGTAAGTGTTGTCTCGCAGTCAGTATCTCATATATATGCATTAAAGAGTCACTATAAGATGGGAACAATATCCTCCATTGACTGAAGGTAAGTTGTTTCATCCCTAAACACTATGAATATCAGTAACAATACTTTCTTCTCTAATGAGATATTTAGTAGCTGTGAACTTGATCTCCTACGAAGATCACATTTCACCATGTTCCCTATCCTAGGAGTGTAGATTATCTCAAAGACATAGTCCAAGAAGAACACAATCTAACTCTTCTATCTCAAGATAAGATCCATTTGAGAGAATATGTATATGATACTCTTATGGTATGAGTAGATGATAAATAGCTCTCCCATTATGTAGTGTTACCTCATATTCAATGTGATAATTACCATTTCAAAACATTAGATCATGTGTTGAATAGTTAAACTAATGCTGACTCATCTTTCATGAACCATATGAAATCCACTCTTTACCCTTCATCAAGACACAACCAATCCTGGTCCCTTAAGAATAACAGAAAGCCACGTAATCAACACCCTCCTCAAGAAATCTCAATATAAAAGCACCCTTCAACCTCTACCTCATCTCATAAAAGCACTACTGACACTTCTCTGTCCACACGAATGGCTGCCCCTTTCATGTCAAGGCCATCAAGTGTGATGATACCCTATAAAAGTTTTTTTACAAACCTCTAAAAGTATCTATTAAAACCTATGAAAATAAACACCATGGTAACAATCATGGGTAAATCAAAATCGAGCATCCCCTAAATCATTGCCGAATCTACTGCGAACCAAGCCTCTGAAATGACGTGTCCTATAAAGTAGACCTCCAGTATCCATAACTAACATTTCGAGAGCCTCTCGTAAAATTTGGGATATCGAAGTGTTTCAAGGACCATGCTCAAGTGTATCACATTCCCTTCCTTGGACACTATGTATACTAGGATATCATCAATATAGTCCACAACAACCCGGTATATGTAGGTTTGGAAGATCATGTTCATGAGTCTTAGGATCACTATTAGGGATTTCATCACACCAAACAAGATCACTATATACTCATAGTGGACGAACCAAAATATAAATGCACTGAAGTCCAATCATAAACATATTCTCACATCATTCATCTTGGATAAAAACATTTGGGATACCCAGGGTGAAACACTAGGTCTATCGATTCCCATTCATTACATGTCCTCCAGATGTACCTTTAACTCACAAAGCTCTTACGGAGGCATCTAATATTATGGTGTAGATATTAGTGTCATATAGTGGTAAAAATTGATTAATAAATCCACCTTCTTACAAGGGGGTATTTCTGTAACATCTTCAGGAATGATGTCCTCATACTCAGCCACCACTGTAGGAAATTGATGACTTGTCTCATCTACTACACTGAGGTTCATCCTTGAAAACTAGTGTTTGATCAGTTTCACTCTCATACATGTTATTCTACCATGTGAAAATTCTCTTTTGCTTTCACCAAAAATGGAAAACCTTGTCCCATGTCCATATACACAACTCGCTATGCTCCTAAAACAGTCGACCTAGGCATAAAATGTGGATTACGAGTCTATACCAATGATGAAGTCATAAGGCCTCGACGCTACCACCAATAGAACCCAACCAATACTCTCACTAGAAAGAGTAAGAGAACACATTAGAAACTACTTCTAGATCATAGAATCTCCTCCCGTAGTTGTCTCTATGCATAGGTATTGAGTTAACAACTCCACGGGAATCTTCGTGTCTCAAACAAGGGTCATGGCGAGAAAAGAGTTACTAGAACATGTGTCTATCAAAACTAAATCTAGGGTGGAAAATGCATTGATTATACTTCTAATAATCTATAGAGCAATAGATTCATAAGTCAGCATCACCAATAGCTGGCTTAGTCCTTGATCACCAGCTCCATGAGCTCATGGTGGACCGCCTATGCGTGGTGGTGGTAGTACTTAGAACCTCTTACCACCTCGAGCTTCCCATCCAGCTCTTCTAACATGTCAAAAACCAGGTGGAACACCCTTCTCTAACCTCATACTATGCATTTATAGTCCCTCTATCATCTTATAATTGGATGTACAATAGCTAAAACAATCTCTATCTATATTTCCCTGACCGTTTCATGATCTACACAAATCCTTTGACTAACTGGCTCTACCCTCGGAGCATTCCACCATTGACCCCATGTCCTAGGGTTGTCACAAAAACTATTTGATCTGCATGGATCCATGAATCATTTGTTTGCTACCTACTATCAAAGATTCAGGTACATGACAGCTAGTGATGGATCCTATAGTAGATGTTTGTTCCTCCAGAATGCTCTCTAGGTGTAGTGATTTCTCTAGTACCCCAACATATGTACGGATGCTATGGGATATCATGTATGACCTGGTCTCCCAATGTATCCCATACTCAATGGTTCGTCCTTAGAAAAATAGTTCTTTCACTGTATCTATGGAGTAGAAAGATAGATCCATAAATTTTATTTAGTACTCTACTACTATTTTGTTTCCCTACAACAGATGTATTAACTCTTATATATGCATGGACCTGAACATCACTAGGAAGAGCTCCCCCCTATAGAGTCTCTTGAATTATGACCTTTTGAGTGTTATCACCTCATTCATATGAATCACTATGATCCGAAATCCCCGCACTGAGCCACATAGAAGACATGCGGCTAGGACTACCATATGGTCTATATGTTTCCTCCCTATGTGGAAGGCACACATCACTTCCATAAAAGAATATTCAGTTTCATAGGGGTCTGGATCACCCAATAATCAAAGAGGATCCAAAATATGGAACTCTTGCAACTCACTCACACATTGTGAATCCTCTAATAGTAAATTCGGTAGAAACTGCAGCTCTCCAAGTGGTGGTATCACAAGTACACATCCAATGGGTTCTGTCTCTTGTACTAGTCCTTGTATTGGGGCCTCATCACTAAGAAGATTATCCTCATCCTCCCACAAAAAATTCTTGCTGGAATTCTGCCTGGAGGTATCCTTATATGGATCAAGATGTACCATAGTCAATAGAGTATATCTTTTGAGATGAAACAGATTCAATAAGGACATGAAGGCACACTCAATTCTATATGATTCAAGTTCAATTATTTTCCATGTAACTAGTAATTTCTTATACTTACTCAGAAAGAAATATTCATACTCCAGTTGTATAGATAAGTCAGCTGCTATGCTAATATTATTTTCCCTATCCTGAAAGTTGAACTCAAAACACTAAACACTATTTCCGCAAACCAATATAAAAAAATCATGGTTCATTAGGTAGAACCAACATGATACTATAATACTACACTATCGTGACCCATCCCCTGAGGGTTCCATACAGACCCCATCCGCCTTCCGGTCATCCCCCATGGCCTCCTCACCATCGCAGGATCCCACCGACATGGCCTATGAGCCATGTTCCACCACAGACGCCCCCACGACCTACTTCCACAACTATTTTACAACACCTGTGACCTATTTCATTGTAGGAACCTATTCTCTCATTGTCCAATTTAACACAACAATGATACATGCCCAAACCAACCCCCCACTGGGCCACATGCTTCCCTCACCATCGAGCACCATTCCAGCATCACTCCATTTTTCGGGCAGTCCACCATAAGCTCTCTCCTACCTATTGTATTGTTTTTTCACATCCACAATGTCATCACTAATCATGACCATAGATTTCTAATTTTTGATCCATTAATCATTGGAACAATGATCAATCATTTCATTATTGTTTCAAAAGGTAAAAGAACGCTTGAAGAACATGATAGATTTAGGAGGAGATATTCAACAAATGAACACCCAATGAACAAATCTTGCCCTTTTTCATTCGACCATAATCCATTCCTGTTAGCAGATCATGAAGAAACCAATTACAGAATAATTAGGAATAAAATTTCCCTTTAATCAAGCAATAATTATTCCCTTTTCATGTTTAATAAAACTACAGATCAACATGTTTGTGGGATGGTCCAGATTCATTGTTTGATTATATTAATGGAAAAGTAAATCACAAAGAGACCGAATCTCTTCCTTGATGATTGGATCAGTAGTTGACAAATAACGTGGGTATATCTCATGGTTGATCCTCAGTCTTCTTGCGTTCATCGTTGGGAGAGAGCTCCTTATCCTTGCCTCATGGGAATTAAAGGGTTATAGTAATATCCCTGAATTCATCCAAGATAGATTATTAATAAAAGTAAACTACCACTTCTTTAACATGTAACATTAAAAAAAACCTCTTTTTATAAAATATTTTAATGATGTTCAAATCCAAAAACTAACTTTATCGGCCGACCATCCCCATTAAATTTTTGGAATTGCCTAAAAAAAACAATACATATGAACTCAATGGTGGTCTTATATTTCTATTAGGATACACCATTTATGAGTAGTTAAAATTTTAAAATAAAATTAGTATCATTTAATAAATTAATTTTAGTTTACACCCACGGTGATGTTTTCTACAGATGACCTGCACCGACCAATGTAAGGTCACTCTAATGGTAAAACAAATTCTCTAAGCTCAATTGCACCCTCAATTTTTTTTATGTGAACTTGTTTATTAGTTATTTATCTTTTTTATCGAAATGATTTTCACGTTATATTAAAAACACTACATATCTCAAAAAAAATTCTGAGAACCCTAGGCCTCAGAATCACCTACAGTCTTAGCACCTAGTGGCAGAACTTTCTGAAATATTTTCTAAAAATAAAATTGGGATTACCCAAGACATTAGAAACATATAAATTTGTTTTCATATATGGATTTATATGTTTCCATGAAAATAAATATATGAAACTAATTTTTTATGAGAACTCTACCAAGGGTAGAATTTGACCCTGTGCTTCATTATATTCTGTAGAGAAGGGTCTCAAAATATCTTATAGTATCTAGATTGTTTTGCCACAGATTATAGTAGTATGAGGATAATAGATTATAATAAAGACAATATTCTTATTATACTAGGTAAATTAGTGTAAAATAACAATCAAACAAGACCACACTGCACACACATTGGCTGGAATGACAGTTCATAGCACCCAAAGGGATAACCCACCCAATCATCACCTTTATTACATAGATTATTTAATTTATTAAGTACCATTTGAAATAAATCTTATTAAATGGTCTATAATCCCACCATTGGATGGCCTGAAGAATCTGATTGTGTCATGCATGCTACACTACTTTCCCATTGTGCCTAAGTCAACATTATTACTCCCTTGATGTATATATATACAATTTTATCAACAGGGAAGTCCACTTGAATAATAATTATTGAGAAGTATTTTTATGATGATCCACTTCAACCAATAAAGAATTATTTACCATTTATTTGTTTATATGAAATGTGAAAATATCTATAGTTATGTTCACTCATTTATTTATAGGTCTCGGTAATTGATGTATCATATCCGTGGAAATCATGCCTTATACGTTCAATTTTTTTCATACTATTTACTTATAAGTATTTAAGGAATATAATAATAAAAATTTCTGACGTTTACTTTATTATATATCTCAATGTAGCTTTAATATCACTATGTGTGTAGAAAATATTGAGTTATGGGAATCATTCAGTATGAACTTCTATATCGTAGGCTCTAATGATATGCACAACAAATCCCACATATTATAATGATTTCGTCAAAATTGTTAAATTTAAATTACATCCACATTATCTCACTATCAACATTATAATACATATCAATATTGTCCCACTGAGATTTTTTTTCCTCTTTAGAATAAATTTTCAGGAAATAATTTGAGAAATGTATTCAATGTGTTTTCCTTTATTATTCAAATAATCATCATTTGCATGTATACCAAGATTAAGTACTTTTAAATTCTAATCTTTGGTAAGTTTAAATGAACATTTATAAAAATAGAATCAACCACATTATTTTCTCTCTTGGGATTGTAGTGAATTGAACAAAAATAGTCATTTATTAAATATACTATTTTTGGGAACATGTTCAAATCCATATGTATATTATATACATAAATAATTTATGATTATTATATATGATGTACTGCTCTCTATAGTGTTGGTTCATCTAAATATCTAATTAAATTATTATTTAATTCAACTATAAAATGTTTTTTTGAATGTTATACTCATGGATCTTCTATATTGATTTTTATAGGCTGCCACTTCATCATTTTTCATGAGTAATCTAGCTGAACATTTCATTGATTCATATTTTTATATGAAAAATCCCCCCCCCCAAAATATTTTGTTCAGAGAAGAGAATTTATGTTATTCTTTACTAAATCTTGGATTCCCCATTTATAGTTATATGTATTTTTTCACTCCCTTACATATTAGCACGGTCTTATGACTATAAAATCTTAAATTTGTTTTACCGAAAACGTCAACCATACATTGCTAATCCTTGAAAATTGTTGATATTTCAGATAACTCTAGGTCTAGTCCATTAATGAATAATCATGTCCATCAACAGATCTATAATTATCTCTTTTATATTGATAATATTCCCCTGAAACAAAAATGATACATCTAAAATTAAAATTTACTTATTTTTAGGTAATAATTCTTATTTTACAATTTTTCCATTATATTACATATATTTTCCGCAGAATATTATATGTCCTAGGGGAGTGTGAGAATATCATCACTATATGCCACCAATATTTATCATGGCTGTCTATAAAGAAACAATAATCATGTCCATGAGTAATAATGGAAAATTGTTTTGTTTGAATTAGATCAATTTGTGCTCATATTGTCCATATTTTGTGCAAAATGAATTGTTATAGACATTTCCCTCCTAACCAGTATTAGATGATATACAAATAACTAAAATATAAATTCTATAAGTATTATTCTACTTTTTTTATTAAATCATCAATCCTAGGTAGTGGATAAGTCATCATTATAGTGATCTAATTTAGCACTTGCTAGTTGGTGAAAATATTCATTTATACATAATTATTGATGATAAGGATAAATGATGAGCTTTATATTGACGCGCTATGTTTTTGGAACCCATTTTCCAAATACTATTACATTTACCTTTTTAAAATCTTATTTTCTATCTATATAATCTTATAGGGGATATTTAATATAGAAGTGAATCTTGGAAAAATATATAAAAATAACTCAAACTGATGATATTATCAGAGGCCAAAGCAATACATAAAAAACAAATCAATACACTTCGTTACAATGGACTTTTCCTAAACGTTATTACTTTTCATTGATTTAACAATTTGACTGCAATATCCATCTTCATTGGTAATGAAAACCCATACTATTTAAGAAATTTTATATTATGGAACTGTAATCTTTTATTAATTTATATTGAATACTATTATGATTAAAAATATGGGATTTTATTTACTTCCAATAATTGTTGATGTTTACACAATTTAATTATAAACAATAATTTCCTAGTATAACATAAATTTTTATCAAATAAAGGATTTTGAAATTTACCGGATGAACCTTCCATCATACTCTAAATACTGAAGAGTCCATCCCCATTTTTCAAATTGTATGACCACTAGGTTTTTAATTATCTCATAATCAAGGTATTGAGGAGGTGATTCAATATTTTCAGAGTGATGAAATGATATATATAAATAAATAAAACTCGAATCAAATAAAACATTATCAATAATTTATTGAATATTATGTTAACATTGCACTACAATGTCCATACCTTAGTAGTGGTGAAGTTGTTATCTTTCTATTTATCCATCACCTTTGGTGGATGATAATGTTGATTCCATTCAATTTTTCATGGTTTAGAGCATGAGATGATATAGTTTTCTTATTCCATCTAGTTAATGAATTGAATCATGGATGTTTTAGACCCTTACCCCATAGTATTGATCATTTTGTTCACAAATTTTTGGAATTAATGGTCTTAATGTCCATATTTCCCAAAATTAAATCGTTAAATAATTCCTCTGAGGAAATTAACAGGATTTTATATCCAAATCCATGAAACTTTTGGTATTTGGATCATCTTACATCATTTATTTATTCATCCTCTAACTTGAGACTCCATCATTTTCTTATAATCTCTATTTCCATGGAACTATTCTTGATATAATATTTATTGTATTTGGGGAAAAAATATACATCTTCATAAATATAAAATTCATTACTAGTTCCTTTCAAAGATGTTGTTTTAAACCGATAGGGAAGAATTATATTTTTTATAATTATTAATCAGAAAATTAAAAATATATAGATATCCTTGAATGTTTTACCGTGTATGATGCAACATATTATCTCTCAATTTTCTTAATCATGAGAAATTATCTCATAAAAATTTAATGAAGAGTTTGAGGTAAATATATATTAAGAAATATTTTACTAATTTCTTTCCATTCCATTTCGTTGAATTTATCTATAAGTTTTATATAATTGATCCACATCAAGTACTGATCTTTATCTCTTACTAAAAGCTACAATGTTGTTGAAAATTTATCCTTCCCCGAATAAGTAAGCATTAAAAATATTTCTTCCATAGAGTTTACTTGTTACTCTAAAATAAGAGTACTGAACGGGCCACTGAATATAGGTTGTTGTTATCTAATAATGTTATCAATAAGTAGTTCTTCATCCCTGTAGAAATTATGACATTATATATGGTAAAGGTAATTTTTCATAACTGAAAATAATATTTTATGTACCACTATAACACTTTGAAATATATATCACATTTCAAGAGAAAACTCATTCAAATAATCTCTAAATTAACCACCACAAGGGTTCTTGGTCTAATTTTTTTGACTTAAATAAATTTCTATAATAAAAAAATAGAACCAATGGAAAAAAGGAATCCTAAAATTATAGCATATTCATATGTTTAAATAATATCATAAATATTCTCTAGTGAGACAAAAATATCTTCTATAGGTTATTTTTCCATCCCAATTCAAAATTATTTTTATCATTCTATGATTCCATCTATACAAACCTACATCTTTTATACAATACTATTAAATATTTTTTTGGATATAAATATTACAAAAAATATAATATAGAGGAACAATTATTTGGATTCTATGAAAATTAGGATTGTGGAACATAATCATACATTATATAGTAAACATTATTTCATTCCTTAACCATAGTCTTGCTATTAGAATTTATATTCCAAATTATTTCATATGCTCAATTTTAAACATATATCAATGTAATGGTCAGCTAAAATTCTATAAGGAGATGAATTAACGATAATGAAAAAAAATTATAGGAACCAATATATTATGTGGGTTATGATAATCACATTCATAATATTATATGTAAAGGTTCATACCAATAGAAATGTTAGAAAAGTTTTAAAATAGAATAATATCTAAAACATTCATAATATTGAAACATCATAACATTGTGGTCAAATACAACACATAAGTTACAAGTAGTTCATGTATCAATTTCACATATAAAATTTGTGTAAATATCATCATTTTATAAAATATTGAATAATATATCCTCATTTTTTTGAATAATACAAAAATTATTATGACATAACTCACGTAAAACAATTATTAGAGTGATCAATTACTCAAGTACCATGAAGGAAATCTCAATATCTTCATAATGTTACTTGGAATGCCTATAGGAAATATAAAAAAAATCATAAAAATTAAATAAACACATGATAATTCGTTGGTATTAAATATTTTTATTAGGGTTATTTCAATTATTTATCTGGTAGGTTCACATAAGAATAGTTAGAAACATATGTTGGTCCCCAAATATTGGCATAAAATATTCAGTGGTCATGGTGGGAAGGGTATATAACTCAATGTGAAATAATATGGAATTCTAGAAAATAATTGATTTGGAAGAAAATTATTATAGGTCACATGGAAATAATCTCAATGAATAATAATCTTCTATAACAACATTAATTATGAATAAGAGTAAATTAATATGTAATATAAAGATAATAATTAGGAAATATAGATGAAAATAGGATTATCTGAATGATTGATATTGGTTTTAGATTCCCCCTTATGATAGGTCCCCTTAAAAATCATCATGTATACAACCCAATGTAATAAAATAATATTTATTATGAGAAATATTCAAAAGTAAATTATATTATTGTTCACACTAAATACAAGTTATAATCATTTACATTGTTTATTATTATTTTTGATAGAATATATTTCATGAAGATCTATCTTCTTTTTAATTATCCAATTTTGTTTTTTACGATTTTATTTATCTATAATATAACATTTTTTATTGTTTTGAAATATTATTAGAATACATTAAAATTATATTAGATTAAAAAATCCACAATATCCTTCCATATAGGATGTGATATGTAAATTATTGTCAAAAACCATATAAGTTGATGAAATCCACCATTAACATTACTTTTCAAAAGATGAGGATAGATAGAGTATATGTTATATATATATTTAAATATATTTAAAGGGTAATAATTAAAAAATACAATATTATTATATTATATATAATTTTTTATGGTATATAAAGGGAAATGTTTTAGGAGAGTAGAATGGAGTGGATAAAATTATAATGAAATATAATTGAGGATACCAATTAATTGATGATTTATCCATTAATAATTACATCCAAACATGGGGTTGTGTGACTCTAGAATGTCCCTAAGGGTAAATAAAGACATAATATAGGGAAAATTGGTAGATCCTTGTATTTGAGATGTGTATGGGAAGTGATTTTATTTGGAATGGATGATGGGTTATTTATCCTGGAGGAGATAGTTATTTTTTGATTCATATACATATTATTTTATAATTTGTGTGAAATAAATTGAAAAATATAGATTAAAATGAAATTTTATAGTTTATTATTAAATATTTAGCTATATTTTACTTTTATAATGATAAAATATTTAATGGAATCCTAGATTCACATAACTAAAGGTAATGAGTCAAAATTAGATTTCTTTTGCAATAAAACATAGCTTATGTTCCAAAAAATCATACATAGGTTTTTAAATTTAACATATTGTTTTAAATGAATTATTTCACTCCATAAATATATATTTGGTTTATAAAATATTTCACCAATTTTTATCTCATTCCTTCATCATCAAGATGTTATCAATGTAGTGATATTTTTCAAAAACTGTATCTTTATCTTGTCACCAATTAATAATCAATTTTTTAACATTTATTAATTCTTATAAATTAATTTTAAGCCATTCATACCTAATAATGCATTCATCTTTTGAATATAATTATATAAATAATATAATTTTAATTTTACATAATAATAATTATTTATAGAAAAATATGTTTTTTATGAAATGATCAAATGATTATCCATTTATAAATATTAATATGATTGATAAAAAATAAATATACACAAATAAATTGTTTCTTATGAGGAAATATTATGTAAAGAACAATGATTTAAAATGTTACAATTTTTTATTAATGAAAAATGAAACATATATTGTTTAAAAAATTAAAACTATGCTTTTTTTGTGCCAAAATTTAAATCATTATCCTATTACTATTATTTAGTAGTATTTTAATTTTATTTCACAAATTACATTAACATATTGACTTTTGTAGTTTTTATTATGTGTGGAATGTGTTTTATACTATATTATTAAAAATATGAAACATGTCTGATCAGAAGGAGAAGTACTTATACAAAATTTGGTGTCATTACAAATGGACATGTGATGAAAACAAATATTCCCTTATTTTTATAGATACAATTAATAATGTTAATGTGGATCATGATACTAAATTTTTTTTGGAAAATTTATTGCATATTAAAATGGAGATGTTATGGAGTAAAATGGAAAAAATAAAATTTAGATTAAACAATTTTAATATATTCATATATATAAATTATAAATATTTGTTGATTCATTTGCAATAGTGAAAACAAAATTTATCATTATAAAAAAAATTTAATCATCTTTTATTATTTTGTGATTCTTTATATGTTCCATCAAATCTTATTGAGTGTGTTTGATAAACGATTTTATCTCTCTATTATTTTTACATTAATTCATTTGAACAAGATAAATTTCCATAGTTTTTTGTTTTTATGAGTAGTGTAATGGTGATTGAATAAATAAAATAAGTAATTGAGTTAATGGAATTTATTTAAAATCTATTAATAATGATAAAAATTGTAATGATGTAACAACCCAATATTTCATTAATGGAAATCCCTCTTGATCTAATTTACTTTCTCTTTATGTTTATATAAAATGTCAACTATCTTGGTTTTATGTTATGAATTTTGACCGTTTCTAATATAGCCGTTGAACAGTGATCACATGATTAGTATAAATATAGGACTTTAACAAATCCAATTTACTCTGAAAAAGGAACCGATGGCCTCATCCCGTAGAATTTCCCCATACGAAGCCCATTTGTAGGAGCTTGGAAAATAGGTGGCATCTTTTGGATTTGCTCTTGACCAAGCCCAAGATGAGCTTTATCATGGAAAGCTCGAACATGACCATCTACGGGAAAAGTGGAAGTTGGTTGAAATTACCACTCGAGCGATGTTATCCGAGCCACCCAAAGTGTCTGCCATCATCGTACACCTTACCCTTAGGTCTTATGCAGCTGTTTTAAGGGGTATGTAACAGATAAGTAGTACTATGTTCATGTACATTATTCATGTATATAATAATGAATATAACTTCTAGTTATTTTTGATACATTGTAAATAGTTTTTAAGTTACAAATGGTGTTTTTAGATATTATTTAATTAAGAAATATATTTTATTAAATTTATGGGTTTTGGGATTAAATAATATTTTAATAAAATGAAAATAATATTATTAAATTAATTTTTATTAAATATAAATGATCTTATAATTTTATGAATTTAGTTATAATATTTATTAAGGTTTGAAAGCCATTTCTGTCAAAACCCGTGAATTTTCGATAAATGTTAGATATTATTTTAAAAGTGAAAATAATAATATATATATATAATTATTTAGATAAAATAAATGTTATTTCTGAAATCAGGACGTCGAAATTATCCAACGGTGAATTTTTCATAATTTTCTGAGACAGTCAAATTTTTGGGTAAAAATTAAATACTGTTTAAATATATAATGTGTTTTATGACATCATAATGACCCAATAGTGATGTAGTAAAATACTATAATCTTTATGTTCGGTCAATATATGTTTTAAAATTAATATAATGTGATTTTTGGTTTGTTTGACTTACTTTTCAAGGGTTTAATGGACCCCTCAAGACTTATTCAACACCTTGCCTTTTTAAATTAATTTCAATGGGAGTGTGACTCACCTCCACATATGCAACCTTATTATATTAAGATGTTTGGACTTTGGAAATATAAAATATTCTTTTCATTTTCCCTTTTCTAAAAACCATGGGCAAAAACCATTGGATGGTTTGTGGTTTGGATTAATTTAATGTAAGGGGACCCAAACATAAATAATAAAGAATTCCATCACCTTTCCTATATAAACCCACCCAAGATCCCACTTCCTCCTCACTGAAAGCCTTTGGAGTTCATCAACCTCTGCCCTACTCTCTATAGAATCCTCCCAAGGTGACCCAAGAACCCAATAAGCCTCTCACAATCTCTCTCTATCCTTTGGAAGCACACTTCCAAGTAACGGTATTTCTTCCTTTTTCATTTTTTTCCATTTTTCTAAAGATGTTTTGCCCCGTTAATTTCAATTATGGATGTTGGGGTATGGTTTATCACCTCCCCCATACTTCCCCCTTATTTTCTGATTGATGGGAGACCCCTTTCTCTCTAATTAAATTCCTCCCATGTACACCTGGTACTATGCCGAAATTCCGAAAGGAACTTCTCTCTATTCTTTTACATTCTAGAAATAATTTTGTTTCATGAATCTAAATTCGATTACAATTGTTGGGACATGTATATATATGACCAACATACTTTCCATTACATGTAGATACGATGAGGAACCCATCTCTCATCAACCATTTTTATGAATCCTTATGTCACGCCATTACGCTGCCGAAATCCCACTGATTTTCTAAGCCAATGTCATTGTGTAGTGAATACCATGCCCATTTCTCCATCAAAGGTATTCACCTTTATGAACAATTAATTATTTATTATAATGTTTCAAGTTTGAATTCCACATTCCTTTATCCTGGAGTAAATTATTATGTTTTATGAATCCAAGTTTTATGATCCATGTGGCACACTTATGCATGAAATGAAATGTTTAAGAAGGGTGAGGCGTTATAGCGCTCCAATGCATTGGGTAAAGTATAGTATCATGATACGTCATGTTCAATGAGTGTTGACTAATTCTAATTCATGTGAAACAGGGGTTTACTCGTGCTTTATGTGCAATGAGTATTTACTCATGCTCCATGTGCAATGAGCATTGGCACATGCTAATTCCATGTTAAGTGTTGTTGCCACATTTCCATGTTATGATTATCATGCATTATCATGCCTTTATTTTCATGTTTATTTTATTCTCTATTTATATGCCTATTGTCTAACATTTATTGTACTCCTCATGTAATTCCATGTGTACTCCCTTACTGTGCTTTATAGCTCACCCTTTTCTTATGCATGTCCTCAGGTTATCCCATGCAAAGCTAAGTATGAGGGAATGTAGTGGTCATGTAAAGGAAGTTTTCAATAAAGATGTTTTATTTCATTTTTCAAGTTTTTATGTAATGATACTAATCCCCAAAGACACTAACACTCTTGATATTCTTTGTTATATCAAGTGACGTTTTATGTAATAAATCATGCTTAATTTTGTAATAAAAGAAGGGTTGTCATAGTTGGCATCAGAGGGAGGTTTAGTTATTTTTGGGATTAGGAAACCCTAGTAAAGCCTTAGATACAAAAATAATTATAATAAAAACATCCCTATGTTTTGGTAATTACTGATTAAGTGGTTTATTAGACAAATACATCCCTGACTGGATACGAGTAGGTAGAGGCGGCTCTGGCACAGATGTATCCTAGGGGTAAAACCTGAAAACACCACTTTGAGCTAGACATGAACGGGAACTGGTGCATGACAACGGGCCTTGATGCACTCTTGGTTACGACACTCTTGGGGGATATGTTTTGATGAATTCAAAAGCATAGTATAAACCCTTATTAATGGAATAAAAAAACCCCTAAGAATATATGTTAGAAAATAGATCATGAAAATCCAAGATTAAAGCCTATACACTCATGAGTTAAGGAAATAAAAGTTTGTTTATATGTAATCAACTTTTGTCTTCAGATTACCCTTTATGTGTTACCCCTAACTTTCTTTTTTTCTAGCCAATGGTCGGTAATAGGAGGACTCAGGCTAACAATCATTGTGAAGATCAGTGTGATGCCTGTACTAATGAGATGCCCAATCCAATGGGAGCGGGAATCACGAACTTTTTCACGCTTCTCTCTCCTCTAACTCATGTTTTGAATAGAAACACAGGTCAAGAGGAACGTTCAACCCCCCTAAGAAATAACATGTCACTATCGAGAGCTTCATGAGACAAATGCCTCCTACTTTTAGTCGATCATCTGATCCCATGATCGCTGATCAATTGATTAACTCCATTGAAAAGATCTTCTCCATCTTTCAATGTTATGAACAAGAGAAGTTTCTCCTGCCCACTTATCGTATGGAGAGTGAAGATGATCAATGGTGGACGTTGATAAAAAATACGAAGCCTGAGGAGGAGATTGTGGAATTGGAATGGATTGATTTCTGGAAGATGTTTTTCGATAAATATTTTATGTACACCCTCCGAATTAAGATGGAAAGGGACTTCCCTTCCCTCAAGAAAAAAGATGAAGAATATTTTGGAGCGTTTGTGTAAAACTTCACAAGACTTGCATGATACGCATCCGGCTTTGTCGATACCCCCAAATGCAAGGATGACCGCTTCTTTGGTGGGATGAAGCCTAGCTTGCTGAAAGAATTAGCGATCCGTGACTTCAACAGCTATGAAGAAATTGTCCAATGTGCCCTCAAGGTCGAAATGGAGATCGGAGAATCACAGGGGTATCCTGGGGGAAAGAAGCATAAGGTGGAATTCAATGTTGGCGGTCCGATTGCTTAATCCAACGGTGCTAAAAATATCCAGCACCCCACTTTCCAAAAGTGCAGGAAGAAGCACCCTGAAAATTTCCTTAAGGGGATGTGGAAATGCTTCAAGTGTGGAGGAGAAGGGCAACTGGCTATTAATTGTTGGCAAGAAATACCCACAGCTGCGACAGAGGAGAGGAACACTACATTCGAACCTCAACACATTTTTCAATGATACAAATGCAAAGAATCGGGTCATTTTACAAATCAGTACCCTAATCCAAGGGTTTTCAGAGGAAACCAACAACCTCCAAGGCAGAAAGGAAGAGCTTCTTCCATCACTTCTACCAAACTGAACCCCGAAAATGAAGTGGTGATAGGTAAACTAGTTATTCATTCAAGAATAGTGAACGTACTTTTTGATTCAGGATCTACCCATTCTTTTATATCTCAAAAGTTTAGTAGAATAATCCCAGAACCACCACAAATCATGGAAGTGAAGATGTCGTTGAGTACTGAAAATGGGGAAATCATTTCATTCCATGAGTATAAATCCTCCCCTGTTATAATCTGTGGATTGAATTTCTCAGTGAACCTCGTCATACTCCCTCTAGTGGAATTTGACGCTATTCTTGGCATGGATTGGCTTTCCTTATATAGATCTAACATAAATTTTCGGGGAGAGAAATCAAACTTCATATGGAGAATCGACTGCTGATTCATTTCAAGTGTCAGGAGGAAGATGAATCTCATTTAGCTCCATCATCTCAAGCATTGATATTACTGCCCTATGAGCACGCGTATCTGGTTCAGATGATTGAGTCCAAGGAAGAAACCATCTTTGATGAAATTCCTATTGTGAGTAAATTCACTGAAGTGTTTCCGGAGGAACTACCTGGCCTTCTTCCTAGAAGAGATGTTGAAATCTCAATTGAACTTATACTCGGGGATTTACCAATATCCATGAATCCGTATAGAATGGATGTTTTAGAGCTTGAAGAGCTGAAAAAACAACTACAAGAGAATCTAGATAAAGGGTTTATACTCCCAAGTGCTTCACCATGGGGTGAACCAGTCCTCTTCGTCAAGAAGAAGGATGGGTCAATGTGGCTTTGCATCGATTATCGTGAACTTAACAAAATCATGATAAAAAACAAGTATCCTCTCCCACTAATTGATGACATGTTTGATCAGTTTCATGAAGCACAATACTTCTCCTAGGTGGACTTACGGTCGAGATATTATCAAGTAAGGGTGAAGAAGGAAGATATCCCCAAGACTACTTTTTGCACAAGATACGGGCACTTTGAATTCATAGTAATGCCTTTCAAACTCACCAATGCTCCAAAAATATTCATGGACTTGATGAATAAAGTCTTTAGAGATTAGCTCAACAAATTTGAGGGAGTGTTTATAGATGATATTCTAATATAATCCAAAACCATGGAGGATCATGAGGAGCATTTAAAAACTTTACTAGAGACTTTTTGCAAGGATAAGCTCTATGAAAAGTACATCAAGTGTGAGTTCTGGTCGAAGGAGGTCTCATTCATGGGACATATCATCACAAGAAATGGTATATCTTTGGACCCCTCCAAATCCGAAGCAATTGAGGGATGGCTGAGTCCAACATCGGTAATGCATATTCGTAGCTTCTTGGGGTTAGCTGGATATTATCGACGATTTGTGAGGAATTTTTCATGATTTTCCAGCCCTCTTACCAAGCTGACTCGGAAGGGAGTAATGTTTCCTTGGATTAATGAATGCGAAGAATGCTTCAAGGAGTTGAAAAGGAGGCTTATCACTGCACCCGTTCTCACTTTACCCACAAGTGGGGAACTTTTTGTGGTATTTAGTGATTCTTCAATGAAGGGATTAGGATGTGTACTGATGAAGAATGATAATGTGATATCCTATGCCTCTAGGTAGTTGAAAATCAATGAGAGAATCTATCCAACACATGATCTAGAGTTGGCGGCTGTGATATTTGCCTTGAAAATCTGGCGGCATTATCTCTATGGAGAGAAATGTGAGATATATAATGACCACAAGAGTCTTAAATATATATTCACAAAGAAATATATTAATATGAACTAGAGAATATGGATAGAGATCATCAAGGATTATGACTGTCCAATCCATTACCACCCTGGGAAAGCGAACACGGTGGTGGATGCCCTAAGTAGAAAGGATCCAGCGATTCTATCAATGATGAGAATTGAGAAGGATCCAATCTTCTTAGACATGATGAAGATGGTTGTGGGAATCATAAAGAAGGGAAAATCATCAATCCTTTCACAAATGATTGCTCAACCTTCTCTTTTGTAAAGATTAAAGGATCCTCAAAAAGATGATGTGGGATTTCAGGAAAAAGTGGAAGCTATCAAAAAAGGGAAATCCTTAGAGATTAATGTTAATGAAGAAGGAATTATGTGGTTTGGGAAAAGACTATGTGTTCTATCAAGTCCGGATCTGAAGAAGGATCTTTTGGATGACACACATAGTTCTAATTTCTCTATTCACCCAGGGAGCACAAAGATGTATCGAGATCTCCAAGAAAACTTTTGGTGGGATAATATGAAGAAGGAGATCACTGAATATACACCAAAGTGCCTGGTGTGTCAATAAGTGAAGGCAGAGAGGCAAAAATCTAAGGGGATGATGCAACCATTTCCCATACCAAAATTGAAATGGGAGAACATCACCATGGACTTTATCACCAGACATCCAAGGACATCCAAAGGAAACAATGCAATCTGGGTTGTTATGGATCATCTTACAAAGACTGCACACTTCATTTCTATTTGGGATGATTTATCTTTGGATCAACTAGCACGAATATATATCAGGGAAGTCGTAAGGTCTCATGGAGGACAACTATCTATTGTGTCTGACCGAGATCCAAGATTCACCTCTATGTTTTGGAAGAGTCTTGAACATGCTCTGAATACTGAACTGAACTTCAGTACGTCCTATCATCCTCAAAATGATGGCCAATCCGAGTGGACTATCCAAACACTTGAGGACATGTTGAGAGCATGCTCAATGGACTTTAAAGGACGATGGGATCAACATATTCCTCTGGTTGAGTTCTCTTATAATAACAGTTTCCACTCAAGCATACAAATGGCACCATATGAAGCCTTGTATGGGAAAAGGTGCAGAACACCGGTATGTTGGGATGAGGTCGGTGAACGTAAGATGCTTGGACAAGAAATGGTCGAGGAAATAGTGGAGAAGGTGAAAACCATTCAGAATCATATCAAGGCAACTCAGAGTCGACAGAAGAGTTATGCAAATAATCATTGATGAGACCTTCAGTTTAATGTTGGAGACATGGTGTTTCTACCCATATCTCCCTGGAAGAAGTTCATGAGGTTTGGAAAGAAAGGGAAGTTAAGTCCAAGGTATATCGGTCCCTTTGAGATTCTTGATCGTGTCGGGGCTGTGGCCTATCGACTAGCACTTCCACCGACCATGGAAAAAGTACATGATTTCTTTCATATATCCCTCTTAAAGAAGTACATATCGGACCGTTCACATGTACTATCTTCTGAGGTGGTACAATTATAAGATGATCTTTCTTATGAAGAGAAACCAGTGAAGATCTTAGATCGTACAGAAAAAGTTCTATGAAATAAGATACTGCCCCTCGTCAGGGTGTTGTGGGGAAACCACAAGTTTGAAGAAGTAACTTGGGAATCAGAGTAAATGATGAAGCAGAGTTATCCACATCTGTTTCAGTGTGGGAAAAGAAAAATTTCGAGGGTGAAATTTCTTAAGGGCGGAATATTGTAACGACCCAAAGTTTCATTAATGGAAATCCCTCTAGATCTAATTTAATATCTCTTTATGTTTATATAAAATGTCAACTTCCTTGGTTTTATGTTATGAATTTTGACCGTTGTTAATATATCCATTGAACAGTTATCACATGATTAGTATAAATATAGGACTTTAACATATCCAATTTACTCAGAAAAAGGAAGCGATGGCCTCATTTAGAAGAATTTACCCATACGAATCCCATTTTTTGGAGGTCGGAAAAGAGATTTGGGCTTCTCTCATGACCAAGACCAAGCTGAGCTTCATCATGTCTATCTCGAATGTGACTGTCTGTGGGAAAAGTGAAAGTTGATTGAAATTACTACTCGAACGATGTTATCCGAGACACCCCAAGAGTCTGTCACCATCACACGCCTTACCCATAGGTCTTATTTGGCTTTTTAAGGGGTTATGTAATAGATAAGTAGTACTATGTTCATGTATATTATTTTTGTATATAATAATAAATATAACTTCTAGTCATTTTTTGATCCATTGTAAATAGTTTTTAAAGTACAAATGGTGTTTTTAGTTATTATTTAAGTAAGAAATATATTTTATTAAATTAAGGGATTTTTTAATTAAATAATATTTTAATAAAATAATAATAATATTATTAAATTAATTTTTATTAAATATATATGATCTTAAAATTTTATGAATTCAGTTATAATTTTTATTAAGGTTTGAAAGCCATTTCTGTCAAAACCCGTGAATTTTCGATAAATGTTAGTTTTTATTTTAAAAGTAAAAATTAACATATATATAAAATTATTTAGATAAAATAAATGTTATATCAGTATTTAGGACATCAAAATTATCCAACGGTGAATTTTTCTTAATTTTCTGAGACAGTCAAATTTTTGGGTAAAAATTAAATACCGTTTAAATATATAATGTGTTTTATGACATCATAATGACCCAATAGTGATGTAATAAAATACTATAATGTTTATGTTAGTCCAATATATGTTTTAAAATTAAAATAATATGATTTTGGGTTTGTTTGACTTACTTTTAAAAGCATTAATGGACCCCTCAATACTTATTCAACACTTTTCCTTTTTAAATTAATTTCCATGGGAGTGTGACTCTCCTCCACATAAGAAACCTTATTATTGTAAGACGTTCGGACTTTGGCCTTATAAAATATTTTTTTCATCTTCCCTTTTCTACCAACCATGGTCAAAAACCATGGGATGGTTTGTGGTTTGGATTAATTTAATGTTAGGGGACCCAAACCTAAATAATAAAGAATTCCCTCATCTTTCCTATATAAACCCACCCAAGATCCCACTTCCTCCTTAGTCAAAGCCATTGGTGTTCATCCAACATATTCCCTACTCTCTATTTAATCCTCCCAAGGTTTCCCAAGCTCCAAAGAAGCCTCTCACAAGTCTCTCTCTAGCCTTTGGAAGCACACTTCCAAGTAAGGGTCTTTCTTCCCTTTTCATTTTTGTCCAATTTTTGTTAAGTTCTTTTTCTATTTTAATTTCAATTATGAATGTTGGGGTATGGTTTCACTCCTCCCCCATACTGCCCTCTTATTGTTTGAATGATGGGAGACCTCTTTTTGTCTAATTAAATGCATCCCATGTACAGCTGTTACTATGCCGAAATTCCGAACAGAACTTCTCTCTCTTCTTTTACATTCAAGAAATATTTTTGTATCATGAATCTAAATTAGATTACAATTGCTGGGAAATATATATATATTACCTCCTTACTGTCCATTACATGTAGATATGATTAAGAACCCCTTTCTATCTAATCATCCATTTTTATGAATTCTTATGTCACGTCGTTACACTACCGAAATCGCACCGATTTTCTAAGACAATGTCATTGTATAGTGAATACCATGCCCATTTCTCCATCAAGGGTATTCACCTTTATTCACATTTAATTATTTATTATAAATTTTAGTGTATTAATTCCACATTACTTTATCATGGAATAAATGATTATTTTTTATGAATCCATGTTTTATGATCCATGTGGCACACTTATTCATGAAATGAAATGTTTACGAAGGGTGCGCCCTTATAGCTCTCCAATGCATTGGGTAAAGTATAGTATCAAGATACGTCATGTGCAATAAGTGTTGACTCATGCTAATTCATGTGAAATGAGTGTTTACTCGTGCTTTATGTGCAATAAGGATTTACTCATGCTCCATGTGAAATGTGCCTTGGCTCATGCTAATTCCATGTTAAGTGTTGTTGCCACATTTCCATGTCATGATTATCATGCGTTATCATGCCTTTATGTTCATGTTTCTTTTATGATATATTGATTTAAATATTGTCTAACCTTTATTTTACTCTTCATGTTATTCCATTTGTACTCCCTTACTGGGCTTTATAGCTCACCCTTTTCTTATGCATGTCCTCAGGTTATCCCATGAAATGCTAAGTACGAGGGAATGTAGTGGTCATGTAAAGGAAGTTTTCAATAAAGATGTTGTATTTAATGTTTCATGTTTTTATGTAATGATCCTAAGCCCCAAATAAACTAAACCTATAGATCTTATTTTTTGTATCAAGTTATGTTTTATGTAATAAATCATGTTTATGTTTGAAATAAAAGAAGGTTTGTCATAAAAGATTTAGAAAATTTAGATTAAAATTAATATAAATATGACGATTTTAATGTGAATTGTGATAAGATCATGTTAGTAATTTCATGATATTTTTGGTTGGGAAAATATATAGATTCATGATTTTTATACATGGATATTGTTTCTTTTTTTGAAGAATATTCAATAAATGACACTAAAAGATACCAGACTACCATTATTATTAAGTTCTTTTGGAAACATAGAACAAAATATTTATAACTAGCTAAAGTATCTGCAATGTCCACCACATAGATGGTACCCTATATTTCTCTTCACAAACATACCATACATAGACATTTGATGACATCCTGCATAATGGAAACATTATAAAGGGTGATCCTAGTTTCATGGTTGGGGTAGAAAAAGGATATACATATTCATATCATGATCATAACGGTTCGATAAAATGATACTTACATATTTAACCTAAACCACCATAAAAAAGATTAAAATTTTGAGTCACGATTTAAATATTGATAGTTCCTAAGACATAAATCACAATGAAATAAATGAATGTGTTCCATAAGAGCATAATATTGGCATATGAAATGGAATTGTCTCTTTCACATCAGACTATAACATTTTAAAAAGGCGTAAATACAAATAGTATTACTCATTTTGTAATGTATTGTATATTAGTTCCTCCAAAGAACATGTGGACATATATATTGGCCCATGAATAAGTTTTTTGAAATGAAATACAAGTCCACACATAATATTGGGATATTTTAATGACATTCACTTTCAATATTGTTAACATGTAATTTGGTTCATGCATTACATTATTGATATAAAATACATGTCCATACATAGCATCA
Source organism: Viscum album (assembly GCA_963277665.1). Taxonomy (NCBI): domain Eukaryota; kingdom Viridiplantae; phylum Streptophyta; class Magnoliopsida; order Santalales; family Viscaceae; genus Viscum; species Viscum album. The sequence goes on along the minus strand of OY728159.1, from coordinate 16,005,951 downwards.
TAGTGGCCAAGGGTCACTCCAAAGGCAACCATAGAGAAAATATTACCCTACATAACTTATTTCACACTCCATCTGAATCCAATATATCCCTTGAGGTACAAATTTTTACCCAATTTGTTAGCGGAGATATAGGCCCCCCTTGTCACAAAATTAAATGGGTATTTTTATGTACTATAATATCATAAAATTTGTCATATCATTATACATGAAATAAAATGGGTAATAATAATAATTCAATATGTTATTACCTATGGAAAAGTGATGTGTTTCATGGTCATTTCCCCAAATAATAACCTATGAAAATAAGTAGTTTTCATAATCATTTCATAATAGTATAACACAGTTAAGGTAAATAATTTTCATAAAAAAAATTCCATCATTAAAATAAAATATTAATATAAATATTAATAATGGTATCCTTGTAATGTATCACTAATAAGGGATATGAAACATCAATAAATTTCACCTTCAATGGAAAATGACTTCGATCAATCATTTAAAACATTTCTTGAAGAAAACATCATTTCTATAGTGAAATAATGTTTCTAAAAAATAATAAATTTGAAATTAAATTTCTAGAAATATACATGATAAAATTTAAAGTAAAATTAATAGAAAATATTGTTCTTGATGATTCTATGTTTTTTCATGACATACACATTAAAACAAGATTTATTTCCCATTTTTGGTAAAATGTAAAATAGATATGTATGGAAAGATGACATAGAGATTCCGTTAAATTTTTCATAGAAATTTAAAAAATGGGTAATATTTTATTCTAAAAATAATATTATAATAATAAGAAAATTTGAAAAATATTATTAGAAAACATGGTTTTGGAAGAATACATATTACCGATCGAGGAGAGAAATAATGTTGGAATTTCATAAAAACACTTTCTCAATTATATAATGTGCCAAAAAGTGGAAATGATGAAATATTAAATGATAATATCGTGAATAAACATATGAGAATAATATTAATGTGTTCTTTGGGAGATTAATAATATGTTTTTAACCTTAGAAACACTATCATATTCAATCATGATAAATGATGATATAGTAACATATACTTATTATCACCATGGTAACATTGAAATGTAAGACCCGTGAATGAATAACATAAAATAAAAGTGAAAATATCAGTAGGAAAAATATTTTCCTGATAATACATATAAAATGGTCTTTATATAATCAAGTAGATATAATTTATTTTTACAACAGAACATACTTTTCAAAGAAAGAAAATTAATACAAAAATCACATACCTTATATTTTAACATCAGTCATACTCATTAAAAACTCTTGAATATTAAGTATATTTTTATTATAAATATTTTATATTACTGTATTAGTATATATATATATATCATAGAATATATGAATTTATTATGAACCCTTTTTACCATTATTATAAAAATTCCATTTTTAATCCAGGTTTCATGTAACAAATGATTTGATTTTATATATGTTTTCATTGTCTATTTTTGATCAAATTAAATTGTAAATGGTTACATAATCAATAGAAATCATAATATATACAATGTATTGATTAAATTATCATTGGTAAATGATATATTTTATCATTTAAAATAATATTTTTTTTCATATATATACAATATCTTTAGAAAATCAAACCATAATACGTTCTATTAAATACATGATTGAATCAAATCTCATCACGGGGTGGTAGTCCTCCATACACATGATTAAAATTAACATTTTATGAAAAAATGTAGAGTATTATGGTATGGATAATATAATAATTTATAAATTTATAATAAAATAAAAAATTTCTATGTAAATAAAAAATACACAATTTAATCTAACCATAAGAGATTTTAAGAGAAAATTAATTATATATGATCATGAGAAGGTAGACACTCATTCACAAACGTAGTGATTTTTAACTCAATTAATAGAAGTGGAGATTTTTTTATTACTCCATAAAAATAATTGTATATGATTTTATGTGTGATATCGGGGTAATCATATTTTAAATATTAAGAGATAATGTGTGATGTTAAAATAAGAAATAATATTAAATACCCTATTAAAATAATTACATTCTCAAAGAAAAAATTTCATTTAATATTCGACTAAGGACCCAAGGGATGGTATTTTGGGAGGATGAGATGATCTAAAATGTGAAAAATGATTTTTTATAAAAAATGTATGTTTTTTAATTTAAAATATATTTTTTCAAATGGATAGGAGAAGGGTGGTGGTGGTACACTTTTATGTGAGGGAAAAGACCTCGTTGGATACTACATGGATGTTTTCCAAAAGACTACAAAACAATAATGCAATTCTAAAAATAAAAGCATATAATTGACTCAATTATTACAGTGGAATATATTGATTATAAATATGTACAGAAAATAATATTTTGAAATATTTTTAGGTAATGTTAAAACTAAACATCTCAATTTAACCCCATGGTAACCCCATTTTACCATATCTATGGTAATCCATTTTTACAATATTCATTATTATTATTATTCGAACATCATGTCTCAATTATTGGATATTATATATTATTTATATTAAAATAATAGAGTAAAATTTCGGAAACATATAGTAACATAAGTTGAAAATTTTAATTTAAAATTCAACATGCTGATGTGACAATAAATGCGAAAGTGGAAATATTCATAAGAATACAAATTTTTTATATAAAAATTCAATATAAAATTGATTCGAATAACAAAAATTGGATTGATAAATTTATATGTGAACTAATGTAAACATAAAATCAATATAAAATATTATTTTAGTATTATGTAATTTAAATGAAATTTTAACATCCAATAAAAATACATTATGTTTCACCATTCATCCAAAAATTGAAACATTACTATACAATCCCAAAAATTCACCTTATTCTAATTTTGAAACACAGATATCAAAAATGAGTTTATTTTATAAAACTTTTCATATGAAATTTTTAAATTTTATTAATTATTAATTTTTACAAAAAGATATAAAAATATTTCTGAAACAATAGTATTTTTGAAACATATGATTTCATTACTCAAAATTATATTTTTTTTATCAATATGATTAATTTATGTAAAAATATTATAACTAATGATTAAAAATTACTCATTAATATTAATATTACTAAGATTCATTTATATGTTATTACAGTCATGGTTTTACTAAAAACATAGGGAATTATAACACATTATTGTGTGTATAGAAAGAAATAAAATTTTATTAATTTATTAAAAAAAATATTTCAAAATAACACTATTTATTACATTGTACCCCACATAAAATAAATTTATACCTAAAAATTAATAACATTAGTACCAATAACATAGGATAATAATTCCCCATTACACCCTCATGTTCCCACATATCATCCCCATATTTGTGGTATCTCTAGAAAACTTTTAGTGGGTGGGTGATATTATTTCACATAAAATTCAATATTCAATAACAAATCAATACATGTTGTTCATCATGTGTAATGTAATAATCTAGTGGTATAACCAATTAGATTTGTACATGTGATGGATCAGAAATGTAATTTATCAAGTGTGATATATGGAACTCATCATTGACCTAAGAGAGCTTTTTTTGAAGCACAAAATGACAAGCTATCATACTGATACAATATAGTAGTTTAATTGGACCGATATATCTCTTCCACTGTTTTCCATTCCTACTTCCATGGAGATATTAATATAATTTCCTTCTCACCAATATCAACATATAGATCATTTGGTTATTTATCATCAAATATTTTCTATAAAAAATCTTTTATTATGTGTTTATTAATGGATATGTAATTATATTGAATATCATTAGAATAAAAAGGACCCTATATATATTTTTTCGAAAACTTCACTCTAGTAAAAATAATTTTCTTCATTAGGAATCATCTTTACAAAATATTATTATTTAAATGATAATAAAATATATAAAAGATGGAACCTAACAACCTTTGAAATCCATTGAACAATATAGTATTATATCCTCTAGGTTTTGAAATATTATCAATGTGTTGAAAGTCAACTATATATTAGGTTCATGATATTGAATTCTCCAGAAACATGATTTAATCCATATATCCAAAATAAATATAATTTAATGTTGTAATCCATGTAACCTTACATCATTATTAATGTATATCCTAGAAAAATAATCAAGAGATATGTCATATCTGATATTGATGATGTGTGATTAAATTGTTAGTATATCGACCAAAAAACATAATAAAATCATTATCAATGATAATATAAACATTAAATTTTACCAATATCATTAATCATATAAAAAAATTTATTTCATTCCCCCAAAAATAATTTTATCACTAAAACATATACAAAACTATAGGGATGTATTACCGTAAATGTCTCTTAAAATATCTATAATATTTTCAAACTATCAGTCTATAAAATCAAAAAAAGTTGTTTCAATGACTTTCAACTTATGTTCAACCTAAAAAAACCACAAATATGTTAGGAAATATTAGGTTAATATTACCTAGATACATATATGAATCCAAAATATAATCCACACATTAGTACATAAATAAGATCTCAGATTTTAAAAAAATCATTATAATCTTGTATTAATCCTTGTACCAATATAATTTCGAATATTATTTCATTATTCCATAATGTACGTAGAATAAGATAATCAAAATAAATTTCACCAATGGTTGAAATATTTGTTTTTCATAGGGCTCATTCAAAAAACAACAATCATGAAATTCCAAAATACGAGGGGAGGATAAGTGTACCTTAATTAACTCTATTATAATCCCCCATTGTGATTGAGTATTCCCTACATTTCCCCTTTCTCTTTAAAGGCATATTAGTCTTATCTTCAATATTATCCAATTGATTTAGGGATTAGTTCAAATAAGTCCCAATCTCGATTCACATGAACCACTCATTCTTCGGAGATGCATTATGTTAATCACTCCATCTATTCATTTCATTGTCAAAACTCTTTAAACTACATCAACATTATTTGTCCTGATTTATATAAATCCCACACATGAAACACCACCATTGAAATTTTATGAACTCTTATCCTTTCAAAAAAAATTCAAGTAGTAGATTAAATATTATTCTTCCCTCCATGCGACATATCATTGTATTTTCAATAGAGACACTTTTTTATTTTCCTATCACAATAACTTTGAGGGTTTTAACCATCCATCTATTATTTTAGTTCCAATCTAATAATTTATTTAAAGAATAAAATGACTATTTTGGATGAATTCATTCTAATATTTGGTTTCTAGCCACTGATAAATAGAATAGATTTACGTTCAAGCTAAATTATAATACCCAAAGAGTATCTCTCATGTTTCACAAGAGTTTCATCATAGGTACTAAGAGATTCATTGTGATTTTAATGAAGTTAAATAAATTACTTCTATTTTTTTAATGAAGTATATTGGTAAAGAACATATAATAAAAAAATTTAACAATCATTCCACTCCATGGAGTCAATTTGTTCTCAAGGACTTGTATTTTTTGCAAGATTCAATGATGATCTGCCTCACCTTCCAAATAGTAGTTCTGAAAAAATCGATTTTCGCAAGTTTTAAACACTAGAGAACAAAAAATATCTTTTCATTGGAACTAATCCCTTTCCCAAGAAATAGAATATAAGAAGAACGTTTTAAAGAATGTGGGATTTTCTTCATGAAGTACTCAAAATAAATTATTCTCTCCTTCTCTTATTTATAAGTCAATCAAGATTCAAAACTTGATAATATTTCATGATCATATCAATAAGGTTTTTTATTTGGAAATTATAATATTTAGTTTAATAGGAGGAAAAACATTGTATTATCTGATGAATTCTGTATTATATTGGTTAAATAAATTGACTAAAACAAAAAAATTACTGTAATTATCAATACTCAAACAATTGAACCATATAATCCTAGTAAATCACTGAGGTGGTCTAAATCAAAAATATTAATATTTAATCAATGAACCTTTTGTTTATCACAGTTCATTCAAAATCATATCTAATTTTATTCTGTTATTATGGTTTGTATAGAGATTATGAATTTATAAATAATATCCACTATGAGTGTCAAACTAATGTGGTAGTAAGTCATGTTTTCATGCACATGGGGATGATTGTGTCTCACTCGATGCACAATTTTTGTAGCTGTTACACCTATGTACCTCTGTTCTCTAGAAACATCTACTTTTAGTATCTAGGTAGGGATTTAATTTCATGGAAACAATGTTCCCTATATTCTAATAAATAATTACGAAATATTTCAGTACTTTTACTCATGCTTAGGTTTGTACATAGATAATCCATATGAATATCCTATGAAATATCCATAGGGATCTCACTAAAGTTTTCTCTTCCTATATTCCAAATATAAACGAAATATTTTCTCTAATACCAATTATATAGAACCATTACTTTCCGGAATATATATTAAATTTTTTAAATAGATATGAATAACATTAGTCAAATAGACACAGGAGGTCTATAATAGTTTAGTGACTTAGGAAACATAGAACACAATATTGTTAATTTTTTGGATGAACTTCAATCTATCCCAAATAGATCATGCCCTTTATTACTATTTACAAACATTCCCTAAATTATCCTTTCATCATAACAGGGGATTTGAAAAATAAAAAATGGTGATCTCATATTTTTAGTAATGGTAAATAAGGGAGATACATATTCACAAAATGGACATTAGGGTACTAGAATAAGAGAATTGCAAATGGAAACCATACCCAATATATAAAATAACATAATAATGAGTAATAATACAAATATTAGTATTTTATAATACATAAATAATAATGAAATCAAAGAACTTGTTCATTGAGAGAACAACATTGGAATAATATGTGGAATAATGGCATAAACATCAACTTATAAAATTATCAACATGTATAGATAGAATCATGTCCACTAATTATGTTAAGGACATAAAATTTTTCCCTTGAATTAATATATGGACATGCATCCAGGTCCACAAATAACATTATGGACATGAGAGACATATCTATATAGGCCAATATGAACATATAATCATGTTTATGCCTATCATTTAAAAATGTTATTACGTTCATGTATAATTTTATGGGCATGAATGAAAGGTCCATGAATAACATAATAGTAGTAAAGGATCACTCCCAACACATGGGTGAACAATTAATTTAATACATATATATTCATTATATATGAATTTAGAGTAATCTATTAAATTTTTTTGATGGAAAATAAAATACATAATTTATGGAGATCATATGTCATATTTAGGAATGAGTTTTGTTTCTATTTTGATTTTTGATTGAAATAAATAAAGGTAAATGATATATATTATCATCCCAAAATAATATTTTTTTATATATGAGAAATATTTATCAAGACCATCTTTATTACATTCCATGTGTGTATGAACAAATCACATCGCTTCATGAGGTGGTGGTCTTCCGTACACACTGGTGACCTTATTATATTGCAAAAAAATAATGAGTATAAAGGTATCTATGTAATAATAATTCCATAATCAAAATATATTATTAAAAATTAAATATAAATAATAAATTGATCATTATATCTTGACTCAAGATTTTCTAATGGAAAAATAAATTCAATTAGTTTGTGAGTTCGTTGTCCACTATAGAAACAAATGAGTTCGTAGTCCATTAGATAAATGCAATTAGTTTGTGAGTTCGTAGTCCATTAGATAAATTATATTATAAATTTAACAACTAAAACATTTTTTATATAATGTTATACATTAGATAAATTATATTATAAATTTAAATTAGAAATAAAATACAATTTCCTAGATAATGGTATTTTATTTATATTTTTTAGACATTAAATAATTTAATTTATTTATGACACAATGATGATGCAATAATTACTTAATTAATGAAATATTAAAATAATTGATATTATAAATATCCAAATAAATATAATTAGAGTCTTTTTATGAATTAAACTAATTTTATAAGTCAATATGACATATTAGTGTTGGTTATGTGAATTGTTTTAGAAGTAATAATGTTGTTATGAATTTAGAAAAAACAAAATACCAAATAGTGTCAAAATTGACATAAAATAGTTTTTAAAACAAATATTATATTATTAATTGATATTCTATTTTTTAAAATCCAAGGATTGGCCAAAAGACTTATATAATGATATTTTTTCATTAATTAACCACTTTGGGTTTTCTAGGAAGTATATAGTACGTTTATTACCCATATAATATCAAAATACAAAGAGACATTTTAAATGTCAAACTATTTAACTAAGAGTTAAATCTAAAAGTTAAGGTTAATATAGTGCTCCAAACCAGTCTAACACCTATTGGTTGAGTGGTTTTCGACCCATACACACCTTATCCTTTAAATATTCCACTTTGTAACCATTAGTAACCGAAAATTATTATATTGTAAAATAATATTTCTAGCTTTTCCTAAGGTGCCCCTCACCCCTCTTATAAAAGGGCACTCCCCTTCTCTCTAATTCATAACTTAAAATCCATTTGTCTCTACCAAATCCTGCCCAAATACCCTCTAAACAGTCCTCAATTCATCCTAGAGGCCTTATTTTAGTCAGAAAGCCAACAAAAGGATCCCTTTTTATCAAATCAAAAGGAAGAACCTGAAGAAGAGGTAATAATTTCACCACCCTCTTTCAAGTTCTTTTCTACTTCCACTTATTCTTTATTTTTTATACCCATTAAAAAAATAATAAATCCAGTATAATCTATATAATATGATGTTATTAAAAATATTATAAAACCATATTCATTATTCTTTCCATCCTCTGAATGACATGTCAACATATGTGCGTACGTACAGATTACCGTCTCCACGTCATGGTGTAATTGTTATTCAATACATTTATATTTGGATGGGTATAATAATGATGTGTAATTCATGTAAATAATAAATATAACAAGATAGTTATTATGCATATATGATACACCATCCAATTATATATTATTTTATTATCAAAGGAATGATATTGTTGATCGTGCATACGTACGGATTACCGTCTCCACGAACGTGATGAGATAAATTCCCATCTTATCCATTCAAGACTAATTTTCATAAGATGATTAAAAATATTATTTAAAAAGATGATATCATTATGGATATGAATAATATACATACCATCCATAAAAAATATGACTCAGATAAGAAAGAATATAATGGAAAATGAATCCCTTAAGACCTGAAACAGTGATAATAATAATATATTATTAACAAAGCAATGTTAAAAGATCATATATGATCTAATATTAATGTATATGATTATTTAATAAATTAATAACAATTATTTCACCATTATACATTATTTTATCCTACCCTATACCAAGGAAAAGTACATGGTAAAGGTTTATTTCACAATCTCTTCATTATCTGAGGTTTCATATACATAATTATCTACTGGGACTTCTTTATCATCCACATCCATGTTTTCTTTAAAATGTTTTTGAAAAAATTATTACAATTTTATAGACTATGAGTTGATATCATTTATACCCTTTTTTGACTTTTTAGAAGATGTTTATAATGTAATCTTTCCATTGTATTTCAAAAAAGGTCATTTTTAACCTTTTCGACAAAATTATGTTAAGAATGTTGTTCTTTAACTTACACGGTGGGTGCGGCTATATTCCGCCACTTTAAAATAATCAAAGCTCACTGTAAAATCTTATAAGAATATTTTTAATGTAAATGTTTTCTTTTATAATTATGATAATCTTAAATTATTTTTAAAAAGTGATATTTCTCTCAAATAGTTTTGATTTCATCAATGTCAACATCCTTGGATGGATTTTTATCTTATTTGAAGTTAATTTATTATGATACAAAACATCCATATTGTATGGATGTTTTTGTGATATGTTTTACTATGGATGTGTTATTTTTATACCATTCATGGTTTATGGAGAATGTATTGGAATTTCATATGCTAGTTTTAATACGAATGTTTATGTTATGTTTAAACCTATTCATATGAGGATTGCATTGGACTTAGTAAGTGACGGGTGGAGCCTGCTATGGCTCCTGGTTGCATCGGTTTGTCTCATGAGACAATCTAGTTAATTGGAACAAGGCCTTGACAAAATATTTTTGTAGTCTTGGAAACGGCCTTGACTACGTGGTTATGATTGTTTGGAATTATGCATTCCATAATTATGAAATTGGTTATTGGGATTGCATGTGATTATTCAACTAGTAGAATATAAATGTGAATAAGTAAATGGAATTATTTCATTTTATTATTTCCATATTAATATTAATTTCATTTTTAAAAGGATTTTGTTTTAGTTATACATATCCTTAAATGTGTATACTTATTTATGAATGTTTCCGCTATATTTTTATCCTTACTGTGCATCTGAGGTCACCCCTTTCTATGTATTATTTATCCCTGGATGTGAAGAAGTATTTTATGACGAAACTATAGGGATAGTCTGAGGGGATATGAGTGTGGACTATGGAGACTAAGTTTTTGTATTTTTTCACTATGAGGTAATGTAAGACTTATGAATATATCTAGTGTTTCAAAAGCTACTAAACAAATCGGTCTTTCAAGATTTGATATTTTGTGATCATGCCAATGTTGTGTAATAATGAACTAACTCTAGGTAACTGGGGTTGGGGCGTTGTAGTTGGTATGAGAGGATGTTTAATACAAACCTTGGAAACTAGATTTAGATAAACATTTATTAGAGCTCATTTCCCTAAGATAAAATTTTAGAATTAGTATACAAGAACATCTTGGAATTTTGGAATTGTAGACATTTTGTGAGTTTTCCATGAAATACATTCCTTTATAGATACGAGCAAGTAGAGGTTGCTCCGAAACATATGTACCTAGAGGTAAAACCCAAAACACCGCTTGGATCTATACTCGAACAGGAACTGGTGCCTGATAATGGGCCTTTCTGCACTCTTGGTTATGACACTCCCAGGGGATATGCTTAGGATAATTATCATATTCTTTACAAACAATTATGAAGGGTTTATGAGTATAAAATTCCACAAAGAAAACATTTTATTTATGATTATAGATTATATCCATAAATTTGTTAATCTAGGTTATGTATTTAACAAGATTGTAATTAGTCATTGAAATTTATAAACTGACCTAGTGTATGCCATTATATAGAAATGGTGCATAGTAGAAGGAATGTGAACTCCATCAATACGTATGATCCAATGAGTAAGAAGATCATATCTTTCACGGTATTAAGCCAAAATTTTGATGTGAAATTCTATCCCATGTATTCTCAACATATGAAGAATTAGTATTATGTGTTAATATGATAAGTAAATAATTATCTGAGTCATATGGTCTTGAAGGGAAGTAATAGAAGAAAAGGATGGAAGATATAAAGATGGATAAGGGGAAGAGGGAAAAGAAGAATTTTCCAATATGTTATAACTTTTGGAAGAATCACCTTGGATCTTTCCTGAATGGAATAGGAGTATGTTATAAGTGTGGAGAAAAGGGTCACCATGTATGTTACTAAATGGGTAAGAAAAAGGTTTCAAATGTACAATGATTCATTAGCAAGGAGTTGGGATACTACGTGATCCAATGTCCAAATCATCAGATTATGCCCCAAATGATGCTATTGGATAATAATCAAGTTATGATACTACAAAAAATAAGGAGGAATGATTAGAGTTATTATATTGTTATTAAATAATTATGTCATTTGAGTGTTGTATCAATGATGTACTGGTTATAATAATTATTGAGTATTTAAGGATGGTACTGGAGTACTATATCATTAAGGACTTGAGATTGTGTGGAACCAAGAAAAGTGACTCAATAGAAGGTTAAATTTTTGAAAAATATATGGTTGAGAGAAATATAAACCATAATATGGTTCTGATACTGAGGTATTGATTTTGGAATAATACATGTTTGATTTGGATAAATTATATTGGTTATTCTTGACTACCTTGTAATTGATTAATTATTTCTATATTCCATCATTGATTGAGTGTAAAAAAAATTTTATAGAAGGAGTATATCGAGTATTCTATAATTAATAAGGGAGAATGAATTTAATAAATAAGGTTTTATAGTAATTCAGGATGTTGTAGTGTTTTAAAAGAATACATGATGAAGGTGTTCACATGTTATTAAATGGAAAAAAGTATCTTAATTGTGTTTAACTTCCCTATAAATTTTGGACTATGAGTTTGGATAGAAGTATTTTGGATAAGTATAGATTGATATTATTTGTGGATTTCCACAAAAAGGACATCCCGGAGGTCAGGCGGCAACCTGTCCTGTCAGGCAAGGCCGCTAGACTTGAACCCACAACCGAAGGGTGACAAGGGTGTATCACATACCACTGACCCACGTGATGTCTTGGATTGAATAAGGTAGTCTTTTAAAGGGTCTGGTAGATGAATTATAAATTCATTTTTTTGAACACTATACGAATACTATAAATATAATATTTTTTTAGTTCTAATATATTTTAGCGTTAAAGATGAATTTGTGGTAGAAATTAGTTAAAGGATGGAACTATACTTGTCAAGTATATATTTTTTTCTTCTCTTATTCTTTGAAAAAATTAATTCTTAAACTTTAGGTAAGGGATATTAAAACTAAAATTGTTTTATCCTAATATATTATGTTTTGTGTAACTGATGATATTTTCAATCATAATAGATTGATGACTTTGAGGCACTAAATTCTACAATTTATTGTGACTGATGACCTCAATCACTCCATATAAATATTTATGTTTTTTCACCAATTATGTTTCTTTAATTACAACCAAGGTTCTCATAATCCAGATCATAATTTGGTGGTTATTTTTCATTACCCTTTTCCTCTTATTAAGACTAAATTTTATTATCCCAGTTTCCGATATGGGTTTTCCAACATAGGAATTTTCTATTTTCAACCTTTTATTATCGAAGAACAATTTCAAATTGAGAGGATGAAATTTATGGAAGGAGGGAAGAACTTAACACCCCATGATTTTATAGTACATTATTTTTCAAAGTAATTTAATAACTTTCACTACACACAACACCAGGTTCGAGCGAATCACATGATTACCAAACTAGTCGTTCAAAAGCAGCTATGAATATTATTAACTGAATATTGAAATATATATTATCCCTATAATTTTTGAATCCATATAATGAGTTTCTTATACATAATGTAAGAGTTAATTCATTTTTTTCAGATAAAAGAAGTATTTATTTCAAAAAATGCACTTTTACCTCCATTTAATGATGAACCCTTTTTAAATCCAATATTTGAAACTATTATATATTTTATTTAACAAAATAAACTTCTTTTTTATAATTGCGACATAATAATTTAGTTTCAATAAATTTTTGGTGTTTTTTTGATAACTTTCATATTTGGGTTTATAGTGAAAAATATTATATTTTAACTGAAAAAAACATTTTTAATCAAAATAATTTATAGTGTTAAATTATAAATTTTAATGGTTTGGAAGTATAAATAGATTATATATTTACCTTTCAATCTAATTCTGGTCATTTTAAGTAATATAACTTTTAGATTGGATATAAACAAGTGTCAATCTTTTGAAAGATATTGTTTCTTAAAAATACGCCTTTTGGTTTTGACAACGGGAATTAATTTTAAAATAAAAAATGACACTTCAATGTTTTTAATTTGTTAAAATAGACTTAATTTTTGTATTCGGAATATCAAAATTAGCTTTGGGTGAATTTTTGATATTTTTATGAAAACTTTCAATTTTTGATGAATAGTGAAAACACTGAGTTATTGTTTAAAACTGACTTTTTATTTAAATAATTATTTATTTTATTTAAATTATTTTTAGGTCATAATAGATAAATAATACTGTTATATATTAAATTCAATTCATTGGAGTCATTTTATAATAATATTATATATATAAAATTTTATTGAACTTTTCAGCCCCTTTTACCCACCTCCTAGGAGAATTTTCAAATTCACATAAAACATAATTTTACTACCTCTATGAGTGGAATTTAGAAAATATGAGAGAAATGATTTTTATCAAGGAATAAAATTGGGTTCAATAAAATAAAAATAATTTTTGGTGAATAGTATCTTTTTACTTTTATTAAGCACGGTTAAAAGTAAATAGGGTAATTAAGGGTAAAAATGATAATATTATTTCCCTAACACATGTAATAATTTTATTGGCTAGGTATAATTCTACAAAATACATCCATAGGAATAAAATATGAACTTCTTTTGTCGACTTGGATTAGATTTGGACATTTATTATTATTTAATTCAAAAAAAGAGTAAAAAGAGTTAAAATCTAAGTCTAACAACTAAATTTTTTTAATATCGGGTTACACATAAGATAAATTTGATTATAAATATTCATTATAAATATAAAAATATTTCCTATATATTGGTATTTTATTTATAATTTTTAAACATTAAATAATATAATTTATTTATGACACAATGATGATTCCGTAATTACCTAATTAATGAAATATTATAATAACTGATATTATAAATATCCAAATAATAGTAATTTCTGGCTTTTTATGAATTCCAATAATTTTCTAAGTTAATATGTCATATTAAGGTTGGTTATATGTATTTTTTTGAAGTAATAATTCTTTTATGAATTTATTAAAAAAAATACCAAATAGTGTCAAAATTGTCAAAAAAGATTTTTTAAAACAAATATTATATTATTAATTGATATTCTATTTCTAAAAATCTATTTTTCGGCCAAAATACATATATAATGATAAGTGCATCATTAATGAACCACTTGGGGTTATCTTTGAAGTATATAGTAAACTTATGAACCATATAATATAAAAATACAATGAGACATGGTAAATGTCAAACTATTTAACTAAAAGTTAAATAATCCATTGTGGAGCCATTAGAAACCGAAAAAAATTATTATAAAATAATATTTCTATCTTTTCCTAAGGTGCCTCTCACCCCTCTTATAAAAGGTCACTCCCCCTTCTCTCTAATTCACACCATCAAAGCCATTTGACTTAGACAACCCCTGCCCAAATACCCTCTCAACAGTCCTCCCTTCATCCTAGAGTCCTTCCTTTAGTAAAAAATCCAAATTAAGGAGCCCTTTTGATCAAATGAAAAGAAATAACCCGAAGAAGAGGTAATAATTTCACCCCCCCCCACTTTAATGTTATTTTATTCTTCCACTTCTTATTTCTTTGATATTTCCATTATAAAATAATAACTCCAGTATCTTCTATATACTACGATGTTATTATAAATATGGTACAACAATATTCATTATTATATCCATCCTTTTAATGACATGTCACCATACATGCGTACCTACAGATTATCATCTCCACGTTGTGGTGTAATTGTTATTCAAAACATTATTATTTAGATGGGTATAATAATGATGTGTAATTCATGTAAATAATAAATATAACAAGATAATTATTCTGAATGTATGGTATTCCATCCAATTATATATTATTTTAATATCAAAAGAGTGATATTATCACTCGTGTATACGTATGGATTACCGTCTCCACGAACGCAATGAGATTCATTTCCCATCGTATCAATTCAAGACAAATTTTTATTAGATGATTAAAAATAATGTTTAAAAACATGATATCATTCTTGATATGAATAAGATACATCCCATCCATAACAAATATGACTCAAATAACAAAGAATATAAAGGAAAATGAATCTGTTAACACTCGAAACAATGATAATACAAAGATATTATTAACAATGAAATGTTAAATGATCATATATAATATCATAATAATGTATATGATTCTTGTATAATTTAATAACAATTACTTCACCGTTATACAACAGGTTAACCTACCCTCGACCAAGTAAAATTATGATGTAAGTGATTATTTCACAATCTCTTCATTATCTGAAATTATTTATAGGTAATTATCTACTAGAACCACTTTATCATCAACATCTGTGTTTTCGTAATAATTTATTTCAAAAAATTATTACAATTTTCTAGACTATGGGTAAAAGTCATTTATTCCCTTGTTTGACTTTTTATAAGATGTTTATAAAGGAATCATTTTGTTTCTTTCAAAACAAATCCCTTTTTATCCTTTTCGACATAATTAAGGAAAGAATGTCTTTTCCTAAATTATATAGTGGTTGTGGCTATTTTACATTGTTTTAAAATCATCGAAGCTTCCTTAACAATATTATAAGAATATATTCCAAGTAAATGTTTTCTTTTTTAATTATATGACTATAAAATGATTTCAAAAAAGATATACTTCTCTCAAATAATTTTGATTTCATCAATGTCAACATCCTTTGATGGATTTTAAGCTTATTTGAAGTTAATATATTATCATACAAAACATCCATATTGTATTGAAGGTTTTGTGATATGTTTGAATGTGGATGTGTTATTTTTATACCATTCATTGTTTATGGAGAAAGTATTGACATTTAGTATGCTAGTTTTAATATGACTGTTTATGTTATGATTAAACCTGTTCATATGAGGAATGTATTGGAGTTAGTAAGTGACGGGTGGAGCCCGCTATATCTCCTTGATGCATCGGTAGGTCTCATGAGACAATCTAGTGTCTTGGCACAAGGACATGACAAAATCATATTTTTAGTCTAGGTACAAGGCCTTGACTATGTGGTTATGATAGTCTGGAATTATGCATTCCATCATTATGAAATTCATTATTGAAATTTCATGTGATTATTCGAATAGTAGAATATCAATGTGAATAATTAAATGGCATTATTTGATTTTATTTTTTCCATATTATGCTGAATTTAAAGTTTAAAACGATTTTGTTTTAGTTATACGTTTCATATAATGTATCTACTTATTTATGAATGTTTCTTCTATATTGTTATCCTTACTGAGCATTTGAGCTCACCCCTTTCGATGTTATAATTTTTCCAGGATGTGAAGATGTATTTTATGACAGACCTACATGGATTGTCTGAGGGGATATGAGTGTGGACTTGGGAGACTTTTTTATTGTAGTTTTTCACTTTATTATGTAATGTATGACTTACGAATATATCTACTGTTTCCAAGTCTACTAAACTAATCAGTCTTTCGAGACATGATCTTTTGTGATCATGCTAATGTTATGTAATAATGCATCGACTCTTGGTAACTGGGGTCAGGGCGTTATAGAAATAATTTCTATAAATACAAAGGTAGAAACCCATTATCAAAATGTAGAAATATTAAAAAAATGAAAATGAATAGGAAGATGTGACCTTTAGTGTAATTTATGAATATAGTCTAATTCATGAAGAAAATAAAGAATGAAGCACTAGAGAAGGATTTAGTGATGCTAGGATTGATGATGAAACAATGGTACTTTTTTTGAAGATATATCTAATTTTATTTCTTTCAGTGATATCAATGTTGGAGAAGGAGGACCTAATTTAGAAGAAAAGAAGTCCATATTCTCACATCATTGATTATATTAATGTAAAATATAATCCAAAATTATGTAAAAAATTATATATGTAAATAAGGTTATATATAAAGGGAAAACCCAAAAAAACATGGAATAAAAGGAAAAGGATTTAGATTATATATTTAACCTTATTAAATAAATTTTTTTAGGGAATAATAGGAATGGAAAATTTGTCAATATATCTCAAAATATTCTTTTTTTGAGGTTGGAGAATGTTCTTTAAAATACAAGGACTATTCAATCAAATAACAATAACCCTGTGAGTATTAATTAAATATTGAATAAATTTCTGTATAGTATTACAAGAAGACAAAATTGAACAATACAATTTTTATGAGAAAACATATGAATCTTAGAAATAAATAAATGTTAATATCTCTAACATTAAATAAAGAACTACTACATCTATTTAATCCAAAAATATATAAAATAGTCAACTATAGAAGAATGCATTTTTTGGTGTAAATAATAATTTTTGTTCACAAATCATACATGGTTTGTGACTAAATGAGATGAGGAAGATTGGTTTTATTTTCATTTTATTATTTTCAATATAGAGGTGAATTTGTTTAAAAATCTATTTTTAACACTACAATCGCCTTGGAAATACATAAAGAATTAATTGATAAATTTATAATCGCAATTATATGACTTAGTGCTTTTTAGACAAATATAAAGTAATATTCAACACTCTGAATGATGAATGTTCATAAACATAATGATTACTATGGATATAAATCTGATAAAGGGTTTTATATAATCATGGAATCCCTTCGAAGAAGTGAAAATATATATTACCATGAAATGTATGTATTCATCCCTCTACAAATCCCAAACTTAATGATTTATAATACTAATCCTCCTTGGAATATTGAGAGTAAGTGTAAAGAAGAATATTTTATTTTTGTAGTGGGAATAAAACCATCCATAGCGGATAATCAATGGATTCTAGATTATGTAACTTTCTCACATATGAATATTGATTTTAATATTTTAATTGATGTTGAATATTTCTTGGATTGATCATTATCATTTGGGAATCATGGGTCACACAAAGTCAAATTTATCTTATGATATATGATATGGAAATATCAATTAATACCCTTGATCAATTCACATATTATGGTCTAAAACTAAATATTCTCAAGGTATATCAGTTCTTTTATCAATAAAAAGGAATGATTAATACAAAGTATGGAAATATTTTCAATAGAATAAAATAAAAGTGAATTTCGAAAAGAGGTCATCAAACAAGAAGAAATTTGTTTCAATTGTGTGATTCAAGAAATTCATGTCACCTAATAATGAATTAATAAGATCAATTGTGAAATTATATTGTTGGATATTCATACAAAAAATATATGAGAAATATTTCCCAATTAAAAAATGTTTGTACTGTATTTCTATTGGAAAGTGAGAGGAAATAGATGTGATCAACATGTCAATAGTAAAATATTTTCAATTATACATATATGAAGGTGGAGACTCAATAAACTCTTCCAATGAATCTTATTCATTAATAAACGTATGATATAATTAATAAAAAATCGAAATCGGAGAAAATTAATTTTTCTTCCTTGTTTACGAGTTCATTCATATTAAAGTCATTATGATTAGGAACCCAATAATAGTGGATCTAAGTATTTTCAATAATTATATGATATGTAAAAAATGAGTGTGATTTATTCTTAAATGAGACCCAAGTATATATTTATGGTGAGTATTTAACTGGTATATTTGATGATTATCTAGATTTATATGGTATTCACTATGAAATAATTCCAACACAATCACATAAATAATGTTGTTATTGAATAAAAATATTATAATAATTGTGAATATGACTCTAACTATGTTTTATGAAAATTAAAAAATTATATACGTGTAGAGACAATAAATTGGAGAATAAGTTCAAATAAAAAATTAATTCATATTATAACACCCTCACCAAAGGTCACATATTCCATGCATATAATGGACTGGACCTTTCAACCTATTACTTTTTTAAAATTAATTTGGTGATGTTGTTCAGGGGTGGTTTCAAGATTTTTGGGAGTGATTAATGGATATATAACTAATAATATATAGTAAGTGGAGTCATAAAAAATTGATGGGTGTTTTATTATGTAAGGTGTAATGGTTGCATCATGGTGGTGTTGGCTACATTGATGGTTTCTCGGAGGAAGTGATTTTATGGTACATCAAATTTTATTAGGGAAACACCATGTTTCTAGGATACAATGTATGGTTGTTGAGTCCTCTGGTATGCCGAGACAAACTATGGTATAGTGTATTGGGTAGTGATTTTGGGGTTCTTCATTCTTCTACCTGGTTTATCAATAGTGAAAGGTAGCACAGTATCCTTATATTTTCTTATCAAGTGTTAATGACATAGTGTATTTTTAAATTCCATGTTCACCTACCCAGTCTTTATGATCAATATAACAATAATATACATGGTTCCCATTGAAAACATTACTGTAACTATTGTGTTTTAGTACCTTTCAATACACCATGGTCTTCTAAATTGTCAATATTCCTTCATTAAAATGGTAATTTAAGTGTTGCATTGGTTTTTTTAAAACACCTATAAATTATAAAAACCTTTAGAACCCTATAATTTTCCCTTATTATTTATCATTTCTTATTCTACACAAGTTATTCCCAAGGAGGTTGTCTAGACCACATTTAGTGGATTTCAATAATGGTTTACCGAGATAAATTTGCAGATGTTTTTGGTGAGTTTACAAAAATATCTTACCCCTATTGTACTATTTATTTGATAGTAATAGTTTCATTCAAGTAATAATTGGTACGTATATTTGTTTTATTAAGGGAGTGATGTGGATGTTCTGTTCCAGACTTGTAAGGGTGTTTTACTTCATTGTGATGTTCGATGGTGGACTTCCTCTTAATTCAACTATGTGTAGTGAATTGGAAAGCTTCATTTGAGTATGAGGATCCTTCATTTCACCATTAGATTTATGTTGTGGTATGTTTTAAACTCTTGATATCTTTTGGAAAGATAATATTCATGGGATTAATTATTATTATAAGATTATCTATTTTGAGTTTGTTGAGAATTTCCATGTGAAATTTAACTTATTCTTTAGTGGATTGAATGAATCACAAAATGGGAAATAGAATGTAAGGAGGAGAATTAGAACATTAAAATTTCCTGAATTTGGGTAATGTTTATGGATCATGTAATCTCTTTAAATGCATTAATGGTTATAGAGTTGTTGGACTTCAAAACCCCAGTTTTGGGAAAAGGCGGGCAAGGGAATGAAATTTCAACATGGTTAGTGAAAATCATTCCCCCAAACCATGTGACCAATTTTATATGTGCACAACATTTCTAGACCATGAATGGGACATGGTGCTAACAATGAGGCCAAATATTTGAGGCACACATTCTATTTAACTATGTAATATGGTCCACATATATGTGCATGTACACTAAAATTTATTATAGTTGAGAGAATAAATGATTCACATTGTTTTTCTAACCATGCACCATGCTCGTGTGAGATATGGATCATGGAAAATATAATAAACATAATAGAGAAACTGTTATCCAAATCACGTGTCCCTAACTTGTGTCTCATTAAAGAGAAGTGACATTACATTATTTCTTATATAGAAATTTACTTTTTTTTCTCCTTTATTTTCCCATATTTTTCAATCCCAATAACTACTTGATCACTCTATTTAATTCCTCTATAGGTTTCCCTATATCTCCTTTGTTCAAGGTACAAATCTAATTCTGTAAATTGAGATTCATATGTAATGATAATAACATCATCCCTCAACCCTCCTATATTTGTTTGTCTCACTATATGTAATTCATAATATGTGTGAGATAATTTACCTTATTGTTAGGGTGATTAATTAATTCTTCAATTTCTATCACTACAACATGGATTAAAACTTGATATTGGATAAGTGAATAATCTAGGGAATGAAGTTGGTCTTCAATGTTCCTTTCCATACTGTTGAGTGATTTACAAACTTTTTTGTTGTGCTGCACATTGGACATTCCTTATGTTTCACCATTATTACGAAAGTTATTAAATTAAATGTGTAGACCATACACATTAGGGACATGACATAAATTATTACAACCCATTTGGGTGTTATCATTAATTTCCTACATTTTTTTGGGTTTGATGATGATTAATAAATGTGTAAGATTACACTATAGTATGTATAGATGAAATTTATTGAGTTATGAATTATGCCTTGGTTAAAAAGAAATCTAAATTAAATGTGATATTCATATAACTTATTCAATAAAATATTTCATCAAATATTAGACTAGAAATCCTCATATATAATTATATTTTATCACAAATGACTAAACACCTTGGACTCTAAGAATATTATTATTTGATGTTTGTGGTGAATTGTGTTTAATCCTGGGTGTTTATCCTACACCTTATTGTATGATATAAATCAAATGCATTAATTTTATAATTCAATTTACATTTTCATGGATTGGTTACCTTTTAATTTACATATATTATTGAATTTATTATTCCATTTCCATTTAGTATAATGTTAAATGAATCATATTAATGAAGGTCTAATGCACCTTAAGCGATGTCATGTTCATCTTTATGGAATTCCTAGGCTAAGGGATCATAGAAATGTATGTTTTAACCTATAAAATATTATTTCATACTATCCTTTGGAAGGTTTGTGGATAAGATATTTTCAAACCCTTTCATCTAGGATCTTAGACATGGCACTTCACACCACTTGGGTTATTGGACATGATATTCACACCCCTTGGAATCAGATGTTGGGAATTAAACATTTCAATTTATTTCATGACAATAAGCTTGGTATAATAAATTATTTATGATACAAAAATTAGGGGCCCACCTTATACATGATACTCAAATAGGGCCCTAATCAATTATACTCATATGACTAGGCTTGGACACTTGATCCCTTAATCCATTAGACTCATATAACTATTCATGGACACTTGATTTATGCCTCGTGTCATAGTTAAATAGCACATATATATATATCTGTGTGTGTGTGTGTGGATATGTGAATATATATATATATGCTACTATGTATATAGTACATATATATACTTACATATATATTTATACATATACATATCTAACAATCCATATATATTTCTATTATTAAATTTCTTAGATACATACAGATTATGTTGAAGCATGTATCGTCGACTAAGTGACTATCTAGAACCTAATACCAAATTAATTACATTCACATTCGTTGTAATGACTAAATTAAAATTAAAATTTTATTATCAACAAAATATTAATGAAAATGTGAGAAACCACACTAGTCTTCCAATGATTAAAAACTCAATTGGATATCATAGAGTCACTAAAAAAGATCTTCAACACACTAGAAACCATACCCCTATATGAAATATGCGAGTGAGATTTTTTTAGTATCTTGATCATCCTTCATATGGTCTTCAATGTGATAAGACATTATGTACTCTGTTAAAATGTACTCCTCTCTGTTGATCTACTATTCATTGAATCCTCTTATAGGAATAAGATCATTCTTATTAAAACTTGAATGCTTCTAAAATTAGTATCCACAAGTATCAATGGGTCTACCATCCTATAAACCACCTCTTGTGTGGAAGTAGTAAAAATATCATTTTCCATAATTTTTTCCCACACAATTTATAAGAGGATCCAGTGTTTTTCTAATAATATGATCATCCACACCATTGCCCCTCTATGGGGCGGTCAAGACACCCTTGATGGGGTAGACTTTTCCAAAATGGTATCTCTATTATCTGGATGTTCTCTATCATATTTTCCTTGAAAATTATAACTTCTATAATTCTCACAATCCATCTACTTCTGTATATTTTCTATAACATACCTAGTCTCCATTTATTTTGGTAGATATGAGTTGTCTATTCACCCTTTTTTGTTATGTTTAATCCAAATATATATCACTCAATTACAATTAGTAGACTTCACCTTTTTCTTCCTCAATTATTACAGGACATTTCATTGTACCACACCTTCTATATCCTCTATTAAATATCATGGAAACACTTCAATAGACTCTTCAACAGACCATCCCTACACCTTAGTGGCATTATATACCTGTTGTGAAACTCCATATTCCTAACTCAATCTCATAGTTTCAAAACCATCCAATTAGATACCAATTTTGATATTCTCCTACTTATTCTTATGATTGTTATTAATGGATTATGTCATTTGACCCACTATATCAACTAGGGAAACATTCATTATACAGTTCAAATTCTCAATTCTTAAACATTTCCCAATTATTATCCCATAAAATGCCTCCTCTTAATATGGTTCGCTTTCAGGTTGCACATCCATATCATGAGATGATGAAATAAGGATAATGTTTAAGGACTCAGAAACAAATCCCACCACAGATTCCTTAGATCTGATGGGTACTACATAGCCAGATCATGATGCACAAATCCATGCTCCGAGAGATCGAAAATGTCTATGACCTTTGGATAATTCAATGGACTTTACCCTTTATTTATGTTAATGTTATGAAGAACCCAATTACATGCCACATGATCAATTACATGGTCCTAAAAATAATATTTACATAGATTCATTTCAACCCCCACCCCCAAGTCTGACTCCATGGTGGCTAGAAGATGCTAGATCACCAAGACATCAACTAAATTCGAGTTTATCAACCCAATATTCTAATAACACTATATGTTTTCACCTAAAATCTACCACAACCAAAATCCAAACCAACTCCATCGTTGTACTTGAAACATCAACTTCCGTATATATATTTATATGAATCAGATGACAAACATTGATTATTAGATAGTCGAATCACAAAAAAAATTCTTAAAAAATTTACATAAAAAATAATAATTAATGGAACTCTAGATTGTATTAGGATATCAAGAAATATTGACCAAATCACATGGGTAGGGGTATTCTATTTCATATGAAAATAAATTTACCATCAAGTAATATTGAAGTCTCATACATTTCATTATCGAGGAGAACTAGAGCACACACAAATCCGAACTTCCACCGAGGTTAACTGAATCTTAATATGATGTTTATCGAGGAGAAAAAAAATTTCACTTACATGTATCTCATAAATCCCAAAAATAAACCTATAAATACTATACACTAAATTTCAATGATACATGAAATTAACCAACATGGTCATATCTCAAAGACTCAAAACATTCGTGAACTCCGACATTGATTATGAAAGATTATATGTATCATTAATTCTATCCAGAACCCTGTGGATGAATGAGATGGTCGATAACTTAAGTATAATTCCATGGTTTTATAAAAGGATAAAACATATATTCTTCATTATAGGAGTGTATAAAGAATACCAACCTTCACTATTTCATTGAAAGGGTAAGTTTCACTATCTTTGATTAGGGAATCATAGAAGAGATATTGTGAAATAAGGTGACATTAATTTTAAGGCCATACTACTTATTGAAAACTCACATTTCTTATTTTATAATCACAAACTAGATTGAATTAGTACAAATTTTTTGGTGTCCCCCAAAGAATATCTCACACCCTATTCAGCACTCATATTGGTACTCAAATAGGCTTCTTTATTGTAGAATAGGTTCTTGACCATACACTTTGTTATTTATCTGTTGCGGTATATGAGTAGAGTTGTGAGATTTGGAGTATAGTCTAGGAAGGTAATGATTTTTTCTTGAGATATGTTGTCTTTAATTTTTTTATTGGTTTTCATTATAACACTGTTATTATGTATTACATAATTTATGTATTCTGATATTCAAATTAAGACACATTTTTTCATAGTCAAATTGTTGGTGTTTGGATTATGTATGTAATTGAGTTTGTATGATTATATAGGTTTATATTTTCATTAATCCCCTAAAAACTCTTAATGGATACAAAATTTGTAAAAATATAGAAGCCTATTTTCCAAAAACATGTGTTCATTTTGGGTTTCAATCCTAATGATTCTTAGGAACTCAAATTTATTGAGTGGATGTGATGTAAGGATTATTATTCCCTTTTGAGGGAAATCATTTCCTATTATTAGACTCTCATATAGATTAATGAAACGACACTAAATCTTCTCCAAGTATTTATTTATTACTGGTTACTCTAATAAAACAATTGTTGTGTTGAGTGCCTATGCCAAAAAAATGGTTTTCTATTAATGAACCATTCTATGTGTGTCACAAGATCTGTAAATGATTCCAATTATTTCTTTGAAATGGGAAAATTATTGCGTTTTAAACCCATCAGAGTAAGAAGTATTGTTTTCTCTATAATTCAAGAATGAGATTAATGTTTCATGGCCCAGATTGAACTTTTCAGTGCCATACTATGTATCCTAATATAATATGGATCGATACCCACATTTTTTATTTCATAGATTCTTTGGTCATATGAAAATAATACATTGTGTAGTATAATAACATGTAGAAAGAATGTAAATATTGGGATTTACAATTGATGAGTCCTCCTAAATATCCTATTAATATAATATACATATTATAAATTGTTTATGTTATGAGTTTACACTTCACAAATGTTTTAACAATAGATTCCTCAAGTGGGACTTATTCGTGTAAGTCATCAAGGAACTTCCTTACTAAGAGTCTGAAAATTTGAGTGGGTATGTGATGTAGTCGGGCATACATCCCAAAGAATGCATGACATTGTCCTAATCTAAATCATTCTATTGTTACAATCATTATTAGTATCAAATATCATATGATTCAATCTTGGTGTGATATAAAAATGATTGAATGATACATGAAAATTTGTATAAAATAAATATTTTTACAATTTATTAGCTTTTTTCCCTTAGATACGAATTATTAAAAGTAACATGGAGAATACAACATGGATCTCTAGTCTTGGGAAGGTGTCCTCCATATAAATTTTATAATACGAAATGGTGAGTTATAGTTCATTTTCTCCCCTAACTATTACACGGGTTTAAGGTGTTGGATGGCATGGTCATGTCCTTCAAATACGCGGATATATTTCAATATTTCATTTACTAATGGAAATGGAAGAATCATTGAATATGGGATGATTCAGGTCCCATTGAGTCCTGTGTTTTGGATATGTAGGGGAAAATATTAAGGTGGATTCCCATTATAGATATCATGCCCGTATCCATTTATGGTTAAGGAGTGTGGACTATTAGTCATGGATTAATCATTTTTGGTAGAATGAGGATCTCATTAAATCAAGAAGGTTTCAGAAGTTCTCAATGTTGGTCCATTATAGGCACATAACATACACTGGGATAATTATTGATCAGTGATTCATGGATGAATGTTCACATTCATTGATAATACGTGATCATGTATTTTTTCTAGACAAGAGGACATATTTAGGGGTGTCCACCTAACTTGTTGAGGGTGTCTATCTGATATGTCTGATGTGTTAGACATAAAATATAGAAATTTCAAGGTGTTATTGAATAATCTATGATAACATGTCCTTGGTATTTCACATGATCCAAGATGATATTTCCATTGGACTTCATGTGACAAGGGTTATTTACCATATGCCATTTCTTGATCTGGATGATATTCATTGGAGAATTCTCATGAATTGGATGGAATATCAGAGGGAATCCATGTTAATATGGTGAACTGTCTAGAGGTTATCACGTGATCTTGCTAATATGTCTGGAGAAAATAACATGAATTAGATGACATGTCAAGATGTCATCACATGATCTATTAATAAGACACATGAAGCGAATGACCTGTTCAAATGAAAATTAGTGTATCTACCTTTATAATATGTTTTTTACTCTTTTATTTGTTATCACATAAATTAATCAATGCTGTTATTGGGTAGGATTTTTAAAGACTCCCATGATCAAGTCAACAGGTATAAACTCATTATATTGATCCATATGGACAACTGAAATTACTTAACATGACTAATGGGGTAATTATATAAATGGAAAAATTATACCTTGTAATCCCCTGTGTATTTCTATCAACATACATAGTGAAAGACTCTTTCGGTTATATGGTTCCCCACTGAAAATGATCACTCTTGACTATCTCCTATTTTTTTTGTTTTCTACACCCATGTGGATAAATAGCCATCACCACCCTAGATTGAGGACACATTAATGGTTCCTGAAAAACATATATGTGATTGAGTTGGTCGAGGGGGAATCAAATCAAGTATTTCAAGTGATCCAATGAGAGGTCATCCATGATGTTATCTTTAAGTCATGTGATAAATAGAAACAGATTGATAATTAAATCATATTAAAATTTATTAATCCCATGGATTTTTAAAAGGGATTTTTAATATTTTAACCAAATCATCGAATGGACATCAAAATAGCATGATAACATGTTTGGTAGTATTTGAGATATCTGGTTTCCTATTAATGAATCTTATGCGTGATTGGGGGGTTCTAATGGGATTCATATGATCCTTAACATATCACCTGAATTATATAATGACACTGTGTAAAAATTAATGTAATACCCTTCATGTAAATAATAGTGTAAGTCCATTCTAATAAACCTTCTATATTTCTCATATTTTATTTCATTAAACATATTTCTTTTTCCATGTGGTTTCTATTTGTACATCAACTGATCAAATAAAAATTCATGATATCCTTTTCTTTTTTTATTTTAATTTTCCTTCAGAGTCTCAGGATGACTTTTAAGAGGTCCTTTGTGTGATCTATATAAACATTTCATGATGTACATAACTCCTTCACATGAAAGGCATCATAACGCTTCTTCATGAAATGGTAACATCATTTTCAGCATTCATTTTATAAAGCCTATGATGTTATCCCATCTGTTTTCCATTAGTGATGCACATGATAAAATACATATGTCTAATATCCATTGCATGACTGAGATATAATGTCAGGGGTGCATAATCTGATGAGGCTGACATGTACCTTGTATATCATATGATCAATAGATTTATCACATGAGCCACATCATTCCTTCTAATTAAATTTATAATAACTCACATTGCAAGAATATTTTTAATTTTTTGAGAGTATTATATAAATAACATTATTGATTGTTAAGTGTTTCATAACTATCATGTTTTAGGATAAAAATGAATAGTTGTATAGGCTTTTCATGATCAATATTTCCCTCTAGAGGGGCTATAGATGATTGGGGGAATTTTCTTGAATCATTCTTCATATTAGGATGGATTTTCCTTGGGTCTTATTGTGATCATAAATAGATCACGAAATGTATATAACCCCATCACCTTATGTTTCTAGGATCATGAAATTAACATTACCCCGGTTTGTAATCCCCATATATTGATTCTTATTTTTTATTCCCTTTTTGGACAATAATACCAATAGTTTTGGTATTTATATAATAGTAAAATATCCAATTCTTTTTTGGAGTGATTTAACAATTTCTACCCTCATAAGTTAGTTCTGGAAGAAAAATTATTTTGTTTTTAGGGTGTGAATTTGCAAATAATTAGTTTGGGCTTATATTGGTGGGTAATCCAAGTAACTTTTATTATTCTTATTATCAATTGAAATTATATTTAATTCTCAATAAAAACTGGCGTCATAGGTAGGTTATTTCTATTGTGAACAAGAACTCTAGATATCATACAATCTCATTTATGTTGAGATTTCTTCTCAAGAATGATTTGTGAATTCCCATCATGATATATGTATATGACACCAGATTGTGGGATCTCATCACCATACATTTCTTCATAATGATATGGTCTGGAAAAATCATACATCATTCATTTAATAAATTTAAAAACAATTATCATGAACTTTGGAACACATAATTGTACGTGGTTTCACTTCAAATTCTTCATCATTCTCTCAGTGGAAGTCACAAAATCACATAAATGTTATTCGATTAGTGTTACTATCACATGGTCAAGAGATCATGATCATTTTTAGTTGTCACAAAATTTATTAGATGTTAATTGTATCTTGTGTTTCATATAATGATTCCTAGGTCATGTGATTCTTTTAAATGATTCAACTCTTATTACCACACCCCTTCTCGTATATTCATCATATATTTGTACTAATTCCTTCCAGTTCACATACCTCTCAAAAATTTGGTCAACTAGAGAGATACGATTTTCAAGAACCATAATGACGACTCACATTACAAGCCCTTTTATAGAAAAGATATATTATATATGAATCTTCTATGTAATCTTCAAAACTGTCCTCTATCATATAGAAACCCATTATATGGATTCATCCTCCTGGATGATAGTGCCACTATTTCACCTGACTACGTTATTCTCTGTCATTAAATGTGTACATATCATGACTACATATAAATGGATGTTTCAAAATATAGTCAGTTAATTTTGGCATTGTTTTATGAGCTACCATATACATTTTATAATCCCTCTTTGGTTTTAGACTATCATGATCATGATCATCAAAAAAAGTTATCGATATAATCGAGGTTACTTGTATCCTCTCTAGACAACACCAAAAGTAGATGGAGTTCAATGTGGTTTTTGTACTATGATATTAGATTTTTGGATGAATAGGAACAGTAATTATGGGTTAGGATTAGTTTCAAATAATTATCCAATAAATTACATAATACCCAACCTTATGAGATGTTATGGATTTTGAATTTTAACATGTACCATCAATCAGAACATATCAGAGAGATAATTAGTCACTAGTTTCTATGTACCAACTCTTTTCAACGTCCCCTTGAAAAACATGAATCATCCTATAGAATAATTATCAATTTGGGGGAATTCCTCCCCTCATTTAAAAGTATGATAAATTCCTTCCTCGTGTTTAGTTTTTTAAGACCCTGAGTAATCTACATCCTTAGCATGAGATATGACTACCATTAAAAAATCATAGTCTGTAGAAGGAGTTGAATTTATGTTCAAATATTTCTAACAATAATTGGATTAATTACTTACTCTATTAATGTTATAATCATTAAAATTCCATACTCTCTCATCGATTCCATTTTCGATAGGTTCGAGACATCATATTCTCTTATGGAGAAATTGTGGAATCTGGATAAAATGAATCATGGGGATACTTGGTGAGATCAGATGCATCCTGATGTCTCAGATTAGTGGTACATTTGGTAAGTTTTTTAAATATATGTATAATATATAATGGGGATGAATGGTTGGGAATCAGCGTTATCACATTGGTAATGGGAAGGAAATTGGAAGATGGGTACCACCTCAATATTTATTTTACATACCTTGCACTTATTTATCAATATATTGTATATGTTCAACCAGAAATGATCCATTACTCAATCATAGGTTTTAAACTATATTTATGTTGTTGGATATGAGAGATTTTTTAGTGTTAAAAATATCATAATATTACAAAAATTATTAATACCCAATTTCATCCCAGTATGATAAAACTATTTTTGTTAGAGTAAATTTTATTGAGTTCATGTTGGGTAATTAAAAATATTGGAGATAAAATTCATTTCAACTTGTTGTAAAATCAGGCACCTACATGTATGATTATTGACAATGCCATTTATTCACTTTCTAAGAGATAATACAAAGTATCACTTTGTGGTGTAGTTTGATCAACTCATGTGAACAGGATAATCATTTTGGATCTATATACCCTTCAGATTTATAAAATTTTTTATACACTAAATGGGGTTCTCTTATTAACGTTCCTAGTTATTAAATAAAACAAAAATTTTGGTTCATTCGACAATTATAGAGTATACAAGAACATGAAGTGAGATATTCTAAAATCATTCTTCCACCAGCTATGGCACCTATCATTCTATATTTTTAATATTCCCAGGCATGGATCGAATCATACCTAGTTGGTATACCAATGAGATTTGGATTTTATGTAGTCAATCTATGTTTTTCATTGTGATTTATGTCCATGGTCGTGATGGTGCTGAATCATTGCTCTAAAAATCTTCCAATGAAGTGCACTTTTTATACTGATGAGAACCCATAAATTGGGCATATTATGATGAGGATTTCAATGATCCAGTAAATGTGATAAATGATGCCTCAGTCAGTGTCCAATATAAGAGACTTATTTTTCTTCAAGAGTGGATCTACAAATTCATCCTTTAACCTACATGATATCTGAAAGCATCCCGACCAAACATCAATATTCCTATTTTCCACGACAATTTTTCATTAGGATATGAGTACCATATAGTATAATTTAGTACAAAATACCTTCCATTATTAATGATACTCCCTTAGATAAGATTCATTACCAAGTGGAATACATTCACTAACTCATTTATTATTTGGGATCCATTGATTTTGACTATTGAAAATATATGAAATCCTGCTAAAACATTTATTGGGTTAGATATAATTGTCTAGAAAATAGAGTGACATTCATAGATTTTATGAGAATAATTCCCTTGAATAATCCACAATGGATAATTTAGAAGTTTTATAATAAAGACACCAAAAATGATCCTTTTTGTATAATAATATAGATTATTTGAATAGTCATAAAGTAAAACATTATGTACTAATATCTCCTTCCAATCTCCATATTTTAATATCATCATCTAAATTAGAGATCACTCAAAAATCAAGTGATGAGTGTTCCTCTATTATTGAGACCCTTCATCCTTTGTTGATGAAGGAAACAATATAGAGGACAACTATTTAATGCTCAATTTAGGAACATAGCTTAAATTTAGATTATTTAGAAAGATCAACAGACCATATTCAATTATGCTATGTATTTTAATGTATACATTTTTTCTACTATGCTCTATTGTGGTAGGTACACAAAAATGTGTATTTTCCTACCCCCATTTTACACTATCTGTGCACAAACCTTTGGTACATTGCATGTTTTTTTCGATAATAAACTAACTCATTATGTTCATTTATTTTCATCTAATTGATGTCATGTTTAATTTTAATGATATCATACATTTTTATATTATTGATTGAACTCATATATTGAACAAAAATGATAAAATTATAATTAAAATTCTATAAGATCATCCCATAAATGATTAAACGCCAATGAATCATCATTGATGTCTCTACTCCATTTGATCCGAGATCAAAAGGTCAAAAAGTCTAAAATCATTCATTATTTCATATAGAGATATTTACATAAGTTTTTCAAAATTAAATATAATTTATGAGAATAGATTTATTGTTTTATAGAAACATATAATGGTTCATACATGATTTGTATAACATTTTATCTGAGACTTCTTACTAAGCATTATAAGGGGGAATCAGATCTAGCTTGGAAATTGGTTTTTATTAGGCTTCTGATTAATATTTTTAATCTGGTGATGTATTTTATTCATTTCAATTTCAAAAGTTCTCAAAGGTATCTGTTTCAAACAATGTTTGTGTCCAGTTACTAGTGACTCTAATTTTTCCCTGATATCCCATTCTTGGTTTTCAAAATTTTGAGCAATATATAACATTAAATTGACTATTTTTTCCCTTCAAAGGTCACTAATATGATATAATATTAGGTTTAATATCTTTTAAATTTGATTGATATATTATAGGGTCATCTAAATTAGAAGATTTTTTGGAACCCTTAGGGTAATTTTGAAATATAGATGAAAATTTTGGGGCCCACAACTTGTGATTTAATGTCATTCGATGAGGGAAACCAGGATATTTTAGAATGAAATATGTATTTAATTATTTGAGAATGGGTAAAATACATAGTGACATAACCTCGAGGATGTCACATCCACTTGAATAGTCTTCTTTTGGGGGTTTCAAATCATGATCTATGAATATCAGAGTAAACTGAAAATATTGTATAGTATATAAAATTCAACCATTATTAATGGTGGGAAAATATATAACACATTGTAATGACAACAGATCATGGATTTAAGGGGGAAAATTCCTCTAAGGTAAAGACACCCAGTAAGTCTAATCTATAGTGAATTGTGTTATTCAACAGAATGTTAAAATGGGGTTCCATGAGATAAGTAAGTCACTATTAGAAATATACTACATGAATGAATGAATAGAAATATCATAATGTCATGAAATTCTAGGAGAAGTTTATCAACTCATGGAATTGGATGGTTTCAGCATGATTTTTAAATACAGGATGGTGTTTTTAAAAAAATTAATATTCAAAAAGGTTTTCAGTCCATTTAATGTTGTGTCACCACCAATTGAAAAGTTTATCATAACTCGGAGATAGGAAAAACCATTACCCTAAATATTTTATAGACTCTGGGTTCTAGGAGGCATGGATCGACTTTTACCAGTTCCATAACATGGGACTTATGAGTTTTATTCATTTTCAATTATCTATAATTTTCATAAACTCTATATATTATAATGTTAGCAAAAGGCCTCAATTTTACATAGACACCCCTTTTCGGGGTTTATGTATAATGAGTATCGTTTCACTTTAAATAATAATTTATGGTCTTCTTATTTAGACCATGTTTCGAGGGAGTGATACATTAAATCCTATCTAGGATTATCAAGGACATATGTTATCCAATTCCCTCCCAACGAGAGGATGAGAATGTTGTAAATCATTTATCATGCTTATTATATCATGAATAATGGTGTGGGACAGTCATATTAAATATGATAAGGTATCACTCTATACTAACAGAATCCAATGTGATGATTCCATAGATCACACAGATCTGAATCCCTTTTTTAAAGGTAATGGAACATTTGGTTGAAAGGTCGAGAGAGCATACGAAGGAGATAAATGAATACATTAATAGTTGAAAAAAAATTCCTTGAATATGTGATTTTTTTTCATCACCCTTGGATGGATTGTGGTAATTTGAGTCACTCATAAATGATGTGAGGTTAATGGATTGAGGTGCACATAAATATGATTTAATGACCTATAATATTAGATAACTAGGTTATGATCTTTTGGTCAATTTATAAAAAGTGAGTATGGATGATGGTATATATATATTTACGTAATATTGTGAGGACACATCTATCATGGATGTTGACATTGTGTGATAAGGGAGTTTTCCATGAAGTATAGTGTATTTATTTAATGATGTAGGAACCAACATGAAATTATTCAAGATAATATTATGGAAACTTTTAACCCATCATGGGAATTAATATGTGGGTACTTATTATCCACACTTAATATTATTGGGGAGTCTCCATATTCTAGAGTCTATCTCTCATAGATATGAATCATACCAATGAAATGTATATCTATAAATTTCTCTTATTTTAGTGATGAAATAATAAATAAATTGGCCATGCTTAAGTAGTGTATAGTCTATGAAGGATGACTATATATCAGGGTAACATATAATTTTTTCTGAGTATTAAATTTATTTCTTTATGATTTTTCAAGGGAATGAATTAAGATATAGTAATTTTTTTCTAAGAAATACCTCTCTGTATATTTCAATTATATATAATGAAAAATGTAATGTTTCCCATATAATGGATGCCAGATTATAACAATCAAGTGAAAAATCAATCAATGTTGATTGTAACATTATTGAAAATCGATCTCAAATTGGTATATTATTTCACTATGGGGGAACTTTTATAATATCATGTCCATCCATGAATGCCAACATTCAATATGGATCATGCACCTTGGGAGTTTGTGATTGTGTAAAATCTATAGTTTTTACAATGATAATATACTTATGTATCACTATGTATCATAATAGTTCATTAATTATGTCACATGAATTTATTATAAAAAGAGCCTCCCTTTATAGATATAGCTTATATATAGGGAGGGAAATTTTTTTATGTTCCTTTAGATAGCCTCAGCTATATAGTATGATAAGGGGTTATCTACATAGATCGATATCATATTTAGGGAAAAGGAATTTCAATATTTCATTATAGTATAGAGGTGAAACCCCCATCCCAACCACATATTTTTAAATGGGAAGACCCACTATAATAAATTTTTGGGAATCCATAATGGACCATATGCCTTGTAGTTTAACATCATGTGACTAGGATGTTATCATGTATTATATTTTCTTTCAATAAGGATGTGTTCACATAGTTTAACATCATGAGATTAACAGGTATCACTTAAAGGGAAGAATAACTTAGTAAAATTTGATATTCATAATAGATACATACTACATGATCGGCGGCTAAAAGAATACAATATTATAATTATTCTATGACAAGCAGTGTGATGAAAATATGTGTAATATATTGGGTTTCTAAATAAACTTGAATAATTGAGTAATGTAAAATGTAAATCATAACCCAATAATATCTATTTCAATTAATTATAAGGATTTATAGGTACATGTTGACCATTATTGATGATGGAATACCTCAATTCACATAATCGATAAAATAACTCTTAGATTTAAGGGTCGTGCTCCACCCATAGGACTAAGAATCTACAAAGACCATGCTACATTGTTTTCGTTCATTCAACATTGATTACTTGTAGGGATATTTTTGTTTAACCAGTCCTTATTAATAGATTTTAGAGGGGATAACAAAGATAAAGATACCTCAACATCCTTGGGATTCCATGATGTGGATATCTACTAGAGGAACTAGATTTTACAATTCCTATATCTATGATAATAAGTGGTTACAAAATATTACAATATTAAAGAATCTTTTTATCACCATAAATTCAATTCCATTGTTTATTTATAATATGTATAGGTATTGAGACAAAACATGTGATTCTTGAATTCAAAGACATTTGAGGGTTAGATTTTTTCAATGTGACTTCCTTTTTGCATATAGTTTAACATCATGAGATATGTAAGATTTCATTTAGTTTAACATCATGTGACTATGAACATTTTCTGTAGTATAAAATCTTTTGTCTAGGATGTTTCTCCATATCTTATTTATATAAGGATTATCAATCTCAAAGGCCAGAGTAGTGTTCTGATTTCTCTAAGATCACACGATTCATGCTTTTCATGAGAATCAAGGGATAATTGGACAATTGATTGAGCCATGTGATAGTAAATTTAAGTGAAAATATATTAGAACCAAAATTTTATTACATGTGTGAATCCATACAAAAATTTCTTTCTCGTCAAGGGATATGGTTACGAGTGTTGATAATTCAAATAAAATCCTAAAATAGAGGATCCAAGAGCCACTAAATATCCCATAGTATTGGAATCAATATATATATAGTTTTTAATATATAATCCCATAAACTAGTCAAATCTATAAAAATGAAAAGATGTATTTTTGTTCTTCCATTATTTTCATTATAATCGGGCCCATGAACAGAGAACTGATTGTCACTAAGAATCTTGTGGGAAAAGAAATAAAGCCACACATGGTTCCTAAAAATGAATTCAACTCAAAAATATTAGAATCATGTGTATAAAATGAGGGAACTATTACTCTCAAGAACATACTTTTCATGTTCCAGTGGAGTCTACATGAATGTAGTTTTAATATAGGGAATGGTTCATGGATATGCCTAAAAGTGATATCAATGATCCAGTATGTATCTATATGGAATGATAATCCAGACACAAATAGTTCATACACAGAGATTAATTATACAGGTTTGACCCATATGGTGGGATGGTTATTTTCTATATTGTGGATGGACCTATGGTTTGGGATCTAGGAATGACAATGTGTCTCATAGTATGGGAATCATTTCACATGAAGTTATATTATATGTTCCCCACATAGATTAACCAAAAATGTGTGAATGATAGATTTAATAAATAAATCATGGTTTGAACCAAGGATATAGACCTATAAATCATTACATATTCTATGGAAATTGAAATCAATCCACATGTAGTTCTGATATAACTGCTATGTAGTATAGAGTCCTTCTTACATCACATCAAATATGTAGGCATGAAATACTAATTCATTTATGATCTCTATTATATGTGGAGAAATGAATGAAATCAATTGTTGAATTAACACCCATTATAGAAATGTACCATGGAATTATGTGGAACCATTACAGTTGAGAAAAAATGTCTTCTGGGCACAAGAACATGTGAATTTTGTTATTGACCAATGAATCCTAGAGGTGTCCCTTAATCATCCAAATAAACCTCTATGAACAAAAGCATTATTTTTGTATCTCTAATATAGGTAAACTGACAGTATGAATACATCATGAAATGAATATACAATATTTCTTAAATATATTTGGTTATTAATGAATGAAACATTGGACATGATGTTTTTATTGTGGAAAACTTGTGTCTCAAAAGTTATTCTGATTCTCATGGATGTTAGGTCATCATAGGTGTTAGATAAATTAAATAAAATGTTATAAGAATGTGATATCATAATCTTGATTTTATATTTTTTGTGTTATATAGATTACTAATATGGATTTTTTCTAATGCTTCATGAATAGTTGAGTTTTGGGAAGTATAAACCCAAACCCAAGAATATATGACATAATTGGAGATGATGACCAGTGGGTGTAGGTTTACAATTGGTAATTTTAGAAGCTTGTATTGCACCTAATCGGGACTATAACTCCTTAATTTAGGGGGGCCTCTACTCAGGGACCATAATATAAAATATAAATAATCTCTAGGTTGTTTTTTTATTCACCACCGAAACCTAGTGGTCCACTTTTGGGGTATCAAGCCTATAATTCTAGTTTTCTGTAGGGATGAAACATTAATTTAGGCGATCATGGTCTATGGGGATTCAAGAGAAGGATATCATCTTGATAAATTGGATATTCATACATAAATGAGACAAAAGTTTTCTATAAGGATTGTTATTTTCAATAATTATTCAAGAATAAAAAATGTTTTGAGTATTTTTATTGAAAACATTTTTAGGGAAAAATGATAAATCCGGAAACTCATAAAAAATATATCATTAGGGAGATGAACTATTTGGTATGATGAAAACATTTTATATCATATAATGTCTTGAGAATATGATGTTTTAAGGGAGTTTAACATCAGGAGACTAGGTAATTAGTTAGGTATTTAATGTCATGTAACTAGGATGTTGTCTGGAATTTTAATTTCATATAATTGTGATGTGGTTCTCAATGAAAAATGAATATCAATCACACTAGTCATAGATGCCATATAGGATCTCTAATCTCATATGTTTCTTTCTTAACATGAGAGAAAATGGATAACTATTAAATCTATTATGCTATAAGGGAATGAGTGATGTGAAATATGTGGGGATTTAAACAATACAGTCTCCACAAGAGTGATTATAAAAATATGAATATCATTAATAGTTATTACTGATATTTTAGTAAATTCATTACTATTCATTGAAATAAAGATCCATGAATCACTATATGTCTTATGTTGACATGAATCTTGCACCATGTATTTGTGGATAAAGGCTCCCTAAACATATATTATCCATATGATGAGAGGAGCGAATTTCATTTCTTTTTTTTATCCGAACCCGGGATTTTATATTTCGGTGTAAATACTTATCATGTGTTGATATGAATCATGAAATAAATAGATATTAAATGGAAAATTCATTTAAATGTTCATGTTTCTATATGGGTGGGAGGGACTTGTTGTCATATTTCTTATGGGCTTAAGATTTCGGATCTATACATCACTAACTACAATGAGATAAAAGGAATTAATCCATATATAGTCTTTATGAGGACAATTTCCATTTGTAGGTCGGACCCATATACAATGTAGGGGTATTATAGCATTTATATTACAGATGTACCCATGATTTTAGATACGAGTGTCGCTGCGTATTTTTGTGAAAAAAATTAATCAATGAACATATTATTATTTGATGGAAAGTAACGTGTATAGGTTCTGATCATATTAAGGGAGGGATGAATATTAATAAGTGTTTTTTATTATATATATATTTGGGATATTGGCCACACCATTTTTCCAATGAGATCAAGAATCAAGACATACATAGTTCATTATTGGAAAATTACCTTTGTAGATCTGACCCATACATAGGGATGGAACTTTTTCAAATTTTTATATTGTTCCTTGAACCATGATTTGAGAAATAATTTTCACTACATATACCAGGGTTAAAAAAATAAATCTACAAGTTTTTATTTAATGGAAAATTCATTGTTTAGTTCTGAAAATTATAAAAGTACGGGGTTATATTTTGATTAATCAGATGACTAGGCCCAAGATATAAAATCTTGGATTCAATATGTATATCACAGTCATAGGAATAATTATTCTTGTAGTTATTTAATTGCATGTTCCTTGCATTGGTCCAGCCCATATGTAAGGAGGGGACTTTTTTCATTTATATTATGGTTGGACCCATGATTTAAAACTAAAGAGTCTATATGTATCTCATGGAAATTGGATTCATGAAATACAAAGTTATTTAATGGGAAATTTCTTGAATTTTTTTTGATCCATTCATATAAAGGGGAATATTTTTATTTAATTTATAGATAGACCCGTGATTTGAGATATGGTAGTCACTATTTATCACATTTTAGTAGGAATCTAGCCATATATTGTTCAAGAATGTATATTTTCCAATAGGTGTCTCACACATTTTATAAGAGGTGGAATTGTTTCCCTTTATATTATGTATGAAACCAATATTTTAGATATGATAATCACTAAATAACCCATGGTAATATTAATAATTCTACATATACTAACTGAATGGAAAATTCAATACATAGATCTTATCCATATTCAATGAGGGGGACATTTTACCATTCATAATGTGGATCTACCTTGGAATTTATATCTGGGATTCACTAAATATCCCACGGTAATAATAAGGAACCCATACATTGTTCTTCAATGGTTGATTTCATAGTATGATATAATACATAACTAGAAAGGGGTAGTTTTTAATTTTTATAATAGCTAGACCAATGATTGGATATTTGTGCGTCGTTATGTATCCTCTAATAATAGGAATCAAGATATCTAGAGTTCTTGATATAAATATCTCTTTGGGCTGTTCTGATCCATATATGGGGGGATTTTCCATTTTATATTTTTCATGGACCCAATATTTGATTTCTAGAAATCACTATGTATCCATTGATAACAAAAATCAATCCACACATAGTTTTTGAGAATTTTCTCATATGTTTATCAGACTCACCCA
Organism: Viscum album; assembly: GCA_963277665.1. Classification (NCBI taxonomy): domain Eukaryota; kingdom Viridiplantae; phylum Streptophyta; class Magnoliopsida; order Santalales; family Viscaceae; genus Viscum; species Viscum album. The sequence continues at coordinate 15,965,445 of OY728159.1, read as the reverse complement.
AATGGATATGTGAATTTTATTCTTCTGTATAGATCTAACTTAGGAAAATTGATTCTTCAATGATGTAATGTTCTCATTAATACTTAAAATCTTGTATTAGGACGTATTCCTTGTAGTTTAACGTATTTCTTGAAGGAAATCGTTAATTTTGTTCAACATCATTTCATAAGGACATATGATAATATTAATTACAAAATATTTCATCTTGCAAAAAGATTTTGTAATGTAATCCATACAAATTACTTCTTGAAAAAAATGCAATTTTTAGGGTCTTAATGCATATCATATCAATTGAGTAAAAGAAGTAAACTCTCTTAGAATAGAACTTATTAATTATGGGAGGCCCTTCCCAAATGGATTCATGTTTTTGGGGTTTTTTCCCTTCTATGTTCAGTTTTTTAAACCAATATAAATTCTCTTAGGGAGTTCTAGTGGAGGATAAAATTATTGTTAAAGGATTCAGCTATCTCAATATAATGATCCTTGAGGTTTTGATCGGTATGAATCATTTTACAATCATTTTTTCATACTCATCCATTAATTTAAGATATTTTTCATCATTAGAAAGATTTCAAAGGAAATATACCTAGATATATAGAAGAGGGATATTTATTCAAAACACTACATATTTCCCATAAAAAGATTAATATGGGGTTGTTTTTGAGGTAGTGTGCATGGTTGTATGGTAATACCAAAACAAATAAATGATATTGTTTGGAAAATAATATTTATCAATTTACCCTAGTTTTAGGAGTATATTTCATAATGTCTTTTTGAATTCATACATATTTATATTTTCAGATGCATGGTAGTCAGGTAAATGGTAGGATTCATTTTTGTGTTCATGGAATAAATTATTTAGCTCTAAATAATTGAGATTGGTTCAAATTTAAATCAATATCATTTGTGGGACATTGAATCTTCTAATAATATAATAATTTATGATGATTATTATATTACTCTTCCCAACACACTTTATGTGTATGACATTATACTATTTGGAAAGGAAGTCAACAATAGTAAGGATTTATTAAACCTACGTTGTTTTAGCTGGGGTATGTGGCCCCACAATTTCAATTCCCCATTAAGAAAATGAATACCAAAACACAACTTTATGTATAATATCTTGGGGTTAATGGACCATCGTTTCAGAAATTTGACACGCATGAAACAATTTAATGACATACACTTAGTCATGTATAATTATTTTCTAGTATATGTCACAAATCCTAATTTTGAGGTAGATTATGGTTTTAGTTATGTTAGTGCACATTATCTATTATAGACATCTTATATAATTGTGGGAATCTCTCACTATTCAAAAAATATTAGGGGAATACCATCAAGACCTCTATTACAGAGGGGTTTATTCTTTTTTTTATCCCATAAAAAAGGGTGATATTTTTCAGTCGTCATTTTTGTTAGTCCTTTTAGATCTATCTAGATAGTGGGTCTCATTTTACCGGTAATATAATATTGGATCCTACCATGTAGGGGTGGATTCGAGCACATCAATTTCTGTGGAAATGTTGACCTAACTAATTTCCTACATATTGAAGAAAATGAATTGCGAGACCACACAAAAATTAGTAATGAAATAAAACACTTCATATTTACTAGGATCATCTTGAAATTTGGTTTCATTGTCCAGTTCATCGATATGATCATTTTTTTATCAATGTCCAAGATTTAGTGTTCATTCAAAATTGAATTAGGTCATCAATCATCAAACATAACAAACGATTGTGTCATAATCTTGTATGATCTATTTAATTAAGAGCTTCAAATTCTCATTAATATTCATATAGGATATCTAATACTATAGGGTATCATCATTTCTAAAATATAGGATTTATATTCTACCTCATTATTAGTGCATCCTTCTGGGATTTGTAATGATTATGGAATATTTTCTTTTTCTGAGGAGATAATTACTGTCCCTATACTAATCTGATTGAGATTTGGGCCATCTATTCTAATACCTATAGACATTGGGTTTAACCTTAATAATACATCTCATATGTTCTAGGAGACACATTGAAATATAAAACTTCTTTATTTAGATGTTTAGTGTCAAATTGTATACATTTAGGGGTGGGATATAATGTATTGAAATCATTTGGGGCCTTTGATTAAACTGATTTATGTGACATGATTTGGATTTCATATTATTTTATGATAACCACCTAATGGGAAAATCACCATGTCAGTATTGGGTGTCCAAGGATGTACTTGGAGGGTCAATATGAGAGACTAGGTCGACCTCATTATACTACAAGTAACACATCATCATTTTAATTGTAAATTTATTGGTGATGAAATTGTTTACAATATCATAATATCATATTTCATCACCAAGAATAAATCAAATGAGATAGTAGAGACTTTAATCATTCTCTAAATCATTAATCTATGGGTGTAGGTAACCATGAACTCATTCCATATAGACCATATATTGTATAACTGAATTTTAGTTTACATGTGGGATCCTAGTAGGTGAATGAATGTGGTATTCATGATCATCTAAATTGCCTCTTGATAGAACTCCTAAAATCATTATGTGACTCCCTTATTTATCAACATAGTGAAGGGAAAATATTTTCCCTGTAGGAATAATATGAAGCACTGAATATATGTCTGGTTCTTGTGGTACGCCTCGGGTTTTTAATATTACGAGGGCTATAATTTCACATATTGAACTATAATTTTCTAGATTAAACTTCATGTTGTGGTGGGGTGCCACAAATCCACATAATTTCTTTAATGTTACTCGTAACAAAATCTTCATAGGATACGTATTCAATCATTGATGCTAAAAATTGTGGAGGATTTTTTTGAAGGTCAATGAGGTGATGAAATCACTATTGAGATTTGACTAACATGCCATTAAATTAAAATTAAACTATTTTTACAAACACGGGTTTAACTATATGATACATAGTTGGTTGGTATATTGAGGAATTATTCATTAATCTAATGATAATTTCCTAGAAACAAAATATCCCATGATGTTCTATAATTTATATATCTTTCTTTTCATCATGGGTCTTCTTTATCTGATTATACTATGAATTTCCATCTTTAATGGAATGGTCTTGGATGCCAAAAATATCATTTATCAAAAGTATTGTGATCATCAATGTGAAATATTCCTTTTAGAAGTGTCGATTAAGGTGTATAAAATTAATTTAGAATGGGATTTACCTATTCATTTTCATCAATTGGATGATATTAAAATTTTAATTTGAGTAACAACCCTCTCCAAAAAATATCTCTTTGATCAATTTTTTCACATCCATTTATAAATTTTTATTAAGTGAGGGGTTCATTCGACTAGAAATTTCTAGAATCTAAATGGCCAATGGGAAATTCTATTATATGTGTAGACACATTGGGGTTAAGAACTATAATCTCTGTATAACTATAAAATCAAACATATCAATGATTCTTTAGAAATAAAGCATGCATATCATCCTCATTGAGAGGAATGTATGCACTAATCCTCATAAGATTTGGGTCATCTTCTATTCCAAATTTCAACTTATTGTTCTCATTTATTATGGTGGAGATTACTTCCAAAAATTTAAGAGGGGTTTTCTGGAGGTCATCATCTTCTAATTCCATTTTAGTGTCTATGAGGGGAATACCAACACCTGCTGGATAATTCATGGTTAATATTCATCCTTATCTAGATAAGAGATCATATGAGAAGATAATTTGACATCATGATATTTCATAGTCATCATAGAGTTATTTCAAGGACAATTGTCATCATTTAATTTATATTTAGTGGAATGATAGGTGTGGTCTTCTAGAGATGCAATAAATGTGTTGGGAGTATTTGCAATTTCTGCTAATGAAATACGGGAATTTTCATATCCTAAAAGGGACATAATTTTATTTTTCTTCTACAAATCCATTTCAAAAAATGTGACGATTATCTCATGGAAATGGGTTACTGAATTTTAGTGTTCACAACATCATTTTCAAATTGAATATTCTACCTTAACCAGGTTTATTGGTAGTACATATCACTATCGGACATTCCCTAGAAATATTTAATGGAATTTACCAATCCATCTTGAAAGGTAACCTGTCTATCAAATTCCACCATTGGTTGTTTTCATTGAGTGGTCACTGCAACCATGTAGTGTGTTGACCATTCTATTGATAGGGTATCTCAGGAACTGATGAAATGTAGAGGGTACAACCAGATATTAATGAATCCAATGCATTGTGAGCATCACATTTTATGTTTTTCTAGATGGAAAAAAATGAAATATCATTAGGATTGATATCCCAAAATATTTTCATAGTCTTGAAATTTTCAAGAGGCCTTTGCTCACTCTAACTGTACCCTTTATTCATTGACATCATCATAGATAAATCCTTCACAATATATCACATGACTAAGTTGATGTAGATTGGGATGATGTTGATCATAGAATTGTTTTCATCTTGATCCGTTTAGATTTCAAAATTATTTTTTTTCATGAAATATAATAAGATATAATATTACACAAGATTACATCATTATTATATTGTTCTATGAACAAGATGGTTGTATTATGTTTTGAAGGTGTTGAATTAACTCAAAAACTATCAAATGTGGTGACATGTTTATGAAAATCCTACAGATTTGGAGGGACTCTATGAGGTACCTTATGTGTTTATCTAATATATATAGAGAGAATCCAGGATTGAGAGTTTCACTATGACAACCTTCATCTATTTTAGAATGTAATAATTTAATTATAATGGTCTGCACATCATAGTGTGGAGTTTCTCTTTACCTTGAGTATTAATATATAATGTGTTTGAGGTGATTGATTGTAGTTCATGGGATAAAGATGATGGTGCATCATTTATATATTTTCTTGTCCATGTGGGCCAAGAACATATTTTTTCGAAATAAAAAAATTGCCCACAATGTATTTTTCATATAATATTACTGTGTACTAAAGAATGATGAAGGATTATGAGGAATCTCAAAGATTATATATGTATTTATGATGTAATCACCCATGGGTCTCTGCCACATATACTGATTTTACAGGGCTTCAACATCAATACTGGGTTCAACTATGACTACGTCATCCGCTGTTACCTCAACTTCTTTGTACTCTACCTCTTCTTTCATGATCAAGTATGTGGAAGTGACTCTCATGATCATATTCATCACAGGAAAAGAAATATTTAATGTTAAATTTGAAAAATTTACAAATGAATATCTATTAATCTAATGTGTGTTCTTTTTTGGGTATTTTCTTGTATGCTAGATGCTAAATTAATGAAATCTATATGAGTATGTGTTCATATGGGACATGGAAATTAATCTTGCTCTTTTGTATTTTCATATTTCTAATGATTATATGTACATTCAAGAGGATTATTCAATGTTGCCTCTCTATGTACTAGGATTGTTAATAGTTTGTGAGGGGGAATTAGTAGGGTTGAAGGACCTCAGAAAACTTCCATTTGATTCATCTAGCAATAAAATTTTTTCCCATGTATATCTAGAACATTTCTCCATTAACCCAATTCCTCTAGTTCAGTAGTGGTCATATAAGTCACTTATACTAGAGACTTTCCCAATATCACCTATCAACAATTAACCAAACATTAGTGGAATTAATTTAATACAAATATATCTTGGATGGTGTGATCGAGTTTCATATGGAATGAGATGTTGGAATTTACATCAGTGTGGTTGACCACATTGGGTTTATTAGAATCTAAATTATTAAATAATTTATTTTCCATTGGTACATGTTAAGAATTATGAACCTAATTATTTCTAATGGAATAAGATATTTTCATTTAGTCCTCAAGTAAATAGCGATCCTGATTTATCTTTTCCTATAGTCTAGTGCAGTATTGGTTATGTTGTCATTCTTTGGGATGCACTGGGTGATTTTGGACCTTCCTAGGAGCTAGTATAGGTAGTATAACTGGGTTTTTGATAAAAAAAGTTGTCATTATATTACTGAGCCTTTTACCATACATCAGGGAAAATGAAATATTTTTTTTGAGTTAACTGAATGAAATCATTTAGATGTTTTAAAATTTATCAACATGATTGGAATATTAATAGATATTTCATCATAATCAATGTTTTTTTGTGGTGATTCATGTTCCAACAATTTCTCATCTGAGACTATGATACTGAGCTAATATGATAAACCATTACATCTGTATATAATGTCATCATACCTCTCATTTTTTCAATATTTTCTATTTTACTGTTTAGAAATAAAGGATTCTATTAAAATGGAGATTAATTGATAATAGAATTTATGAAGATGGTCTTCCCAACCTACAACCGATTCTATAGAAAGGATATTATACAAAAATATGTATGGTTCTAACAAATTCTCTCAAAAATATCATTGTTTTTTGGAATTTTCTGGTATTGAGGGCCAATATTAATGATAATCATGAAATGAAGTGTATGAGATGAATATTTGGATCTTAAAACCCATTGATGTTTGTGTTGATAGGATTTATAGTTTAGTCTTTTGAAAAGTGTTATTAAAGCATTTAAGAAATGACTATTTTTATGAAGTGTGGGGGTGTGTTGTAACAACATTGATTTTTTTGGATTTATTTTTAGTAAATTAATTTGTAAAATGTTGATATGGAAAACTTAGACGACATGATATTCTGAGGCCTAGTGTTCTAAGAATAATTTTTCTAATAATGTTCTATTTTAATGTTTGAAAAACTCGTTATAATACTTTGAATTTTAAAAACACACAAATGGGTGCCTTGATGTAAAATATGAGGGAACCTTTTTTTCTGGAACAATGGATATACCTTATGGAAGTCCTAATACCATCTAGTGCAGGCCGAGAAATATTGTTAAATTTTAAATGTTACCATCATTAAAAAAATTTAAATAAAAAAAATTTGTTCGCACAAAAAAGATTCTATTTCATTTTTATTAAAAATAGAGGTTGGTGTCCTTGAATATAATTAATATCTATTATATCTTTCTTGATCTCCTTGGCGAGAGGAAACCTTGGCAGGAGGTTTTGTAAAGCAAAAAATGAAGATTCGTGGATTGGGATCGCTCAACGACGGATCAACGAATGACGAACGCGAACGTTCTTCATCAGATGATCCAACCCAAAGGTAGGGTGTGTGATTTTATTTATTTCTACCCTTAGTCATCATTCATTTCCCAATGATTAATGTGAATCAATTGATGAACATATTGATTCACGGATTGTTCATAAGACATGGTTGAGGATTTTTGTTGTGGGATTTTAATCATGAATTGATTCATGTTATATTGATTTATGTATAGATGGATTCATGTTTAAATTGATTGATGGTTAAAATTTCACATCATTCCCCCATTTTCAAATTCGTAGATGGACAGATCAAGGCCGACACAAACAAGATAGGATCCTTCCATCTTGGATGTTCATTTGAATTTTCTTCCTCTCCTCTCATTTGTTTTCACATTCTTCACCACAATAAAAACTAGAAAAGGAATAAAAAATTACATCTTTTGTGGTGATATGAGTTCTAGGAGGGAACCGTGATTTTTAAATATGGATGTCGCGGCTGGAATACCCATTAGAAGAGGGTAATGGCTCAAAGGCCGAAGTGGCACAGGAGGCGGCACATGCTGGGGCCGCACCTCCATGGTGGAGGAGGCCCGTGATATGTGGATTCATGTAGTGAAATTGGGCCGCAACATGAAGGTCCTGATGATGCAGGAGATAGTGCACCCCGACATTGATCTATGGCATTAGAAGAGTCATGTGACTATGCCACGGGTGGCGTATAGGGGTTTCCTGAAACATCCAATGGCATACAATGGGGACATGGCTCTCTGCTGTATCATGCGTTTGGAGGTCATGGTCTAGCTAGTCCCTATAGGAGACAATAATTTGTTTTTGTGGGTTGATTGTAGTTCTGAAACCTGACGCGTCTTGTGCGGAATAGACTAGCCTACTCCAGCATGCCGGCCTTGGGCCAGGCCGCTTCAGGGGGTTGGGCTAATGTAGTAGAGATAATAGAATCACGCCAGGGCCAACAGGCCGGGTTGACCTGCCAGGGTCGTTCGGTGGACCAGGGTCGGATTGGCGGACCCAGGTTGGGTAGTCGGACCCCGGTCCTGGTCTGGTGGGGTTAGTCTAAACACAACCCCTAACATACCCTTTTTCGAAAAATATCCATAACATTCTAAACCATAACTTTGATTGAAAATACGTTTGGGAATTGGGACCCTCACAATGAGGCAGACCTTTTGAGTTGTCTTGTTTGGATAATAGGAAAGGTCAGTATAGGTTCTGAGTTTCCCCATTGGTTTTTTCCTCAAGGGTTCGTTATGACATTGCACATCACTCCCCACGAGAGATGAGTCATGGATATAGTTTTAAATCCTCTGTGGGAATGGATTTATTATCTATCACCCTGGATAAAGCTAATTGTGTATTGAAAAGACCTTCAAGCATAGGTCATTAATCCTCCATCTAGTTGCCTGTATCATTTGTTTCATGGTATTCATTAGGACCACCTACATTATGATATTCACCATAGGGTTCGTGGTATTCTATGAAAATACCCTATGTTTTGGGGTGATACAAATATGGTTTTAGGTATTATTTATAATCCCCCATTTGTATGTCATGACTATTGACTACTATTTCCTCAGTGGTCAGGGCCCATGTTAACAGTGTCCTATGATTGATATTAGTCTATAACGTACCAACTCCTTCCTAGTGGTTTTTAATGAGTATATATAGGTATATTTTCATATGTATGGGCATATACCAGGGTAAATCTATCTGTAATTTACTTTGGGTTTTTATTTCAGGTTTTCCTATTGATTATTGTTTTACTCACCCATGTACTTGATTTTCCCACATGATTCGTGTCTTGTGCAGATGAACAACACTTTGATAGAATCCTAGGTATAGAGGGACTGGGGATAAGACCAGACAGTGCCTTGAGATTAGATGGGCTGATTAATTCCTAAAAACATTCTAATATAGGTTTAGTACACCCGTTCGTAGGTCAATCATCGTAGTTTATTTCATTTTATGCTTGTATTCTGGCCCTGGTTTTAAGTACATAATTTGGCATTACATTTTCACTCTTGTTGTATTTATTTTATGTTTTGTGGTGTTCGTTCATGGTGGTTGGTGTTCCCTTTCCTTTTATCTTTGTGGGATTGGAGATGTGTGCATGTGTACAGGTAATTATGCTATGGTTTCCCATTGTGAGATATGCCTACTAGATGCTAGTCTCTAGCCCCTGGTCGATTGAAGGCAAGCTTGGCGAGGACACATCATGGGACACTCCAAGACAAGTCATGACAGAGTGGTATCTAAGGGGGTTCAGATCTAGTTTGGGACCTGGATTTAGTGTGATTGGTTTGGGGAAATATTCTTAATTGTATCAGGTTCGGATTTCTGGCCTGGGAATCTAGTGTTGGTGTACTGATCGACCTATCCATACACCTCGACTCAAGGCACCTTCATTCAGGATCTGTACATGAAAACAATTAATGGAAGGAAATGAGGGGAACATGCATCATATAGTAATGGGTTGTCTTTTCATTTTCCTTCTTAATTTAGCTCTCCAGATATACTCTTTTGACTGTGGTTCATATTCACCTATTTTAGGTTGCTCCATGCAGACATCCATCAAGGATCCTGATGCGCGATCATGAGGATGATCTAGTTAGTGATGGGGCATAAGATTAGGGTCCAATGCCAGGCATGGAACCCCCGGGTGGTCTTCCTTATATAGTACCACACGTTGAGAAGTTGTTTCTTCTTGTCCTACCAGTAGAGGATTCACGTAGGCTTAGTGAATTGTTTGAGTTATAGAGGTAGTTACCTCTTTAATTAAGGGGTGAGACAGACCCACAAATAGATGATTATTGGCTAGAGGTGGTTACACGTTCCATCCTACATGTGAGAATACCAAATAATCAAATTTTAGACTAAGTCGACATCCTTGTGTTGGGCGTCGCATGATGGTGGTAGAGCTTAGTGATCTATACGCATGATGAGATTACAATCTGTATGGCTGACATTGGGCACCTTTTAGGGGGGTTGTTCTTTCTGGAGACCTTGAATTTAGTACACATCCAAGAGCTACTATGCCTACAAAAGGGAATCATGATAGTAGCGGAGTACACTTCGAGTTTAACTGAGCTATCTCACTACTCCGTATACATGGTAAGAGAACCATTTTAAAGGGATCGTGATTTTGAGAAAGGACTATGTCTATAAATAAGTGCATTTGTGGTATCTCTCATCATCTAAATTGTGTCTGGTGTTTAAGAGAGAGCCCTACTCAGGGGGAGTTTCTTGGCATATCATGTGCCAGATGTGGGAGCTACAAACAGGAATCAGGTGGCATGGTCCTTAGCTATGTGTAGAAGTCCACAAACGAAGGGGAACTTGTAGGTCATGTCTTTTATGATAAATTCCTACGATGTGGGATTAGGTGTAAGAGTCTCACAGAGAAGAGTGGGACAGCTGAATGGAAGACTGTGTTTTGGGTGCTGTGGTTGGGGACACATGTCTCCGGATTACCAAAAACTGCATATAGATGATTAGTGGATGATCGAGGGACATCTGAGGAAGATATTGAATTTCAAACAGCGTGGACCACATGGAAGTACTAGACATGACATAGGTGCAGGTGGAGAAGTGAGTGGTGGGAAAATGATTGAGGTACTACCACAACCAGCCCTATGTGGTCCACCACGGGCATCAGGAGCCAGTTTATCAGGGAGAGTCCACCATTAGGAACTAGATGCTTACAACATCGACACTCAAGATATGATATGATATATGGTTTGTGTCTTCTCCACCAAAGATGCAGTTCTTGTAGACATGGGTTCTAGTCACTCATTCTTTGATATAGACCTTGTTCGGATATCAATGATTTTGGTGGATCCATTGACTCATTATTTAGGTTTAGAAACACCTACACGAGGGGATTCGATAATTACACATGGTTACTGATAGTTTTTCCATACTCTTAGAGGTTATTGCATTGGCTGGGATCTCATAGTAGTCACTTCGAGTCCTTATGACATCATTTTGGGTACAAAATGGTTATCTAAATTACAAGCTCAAATTGGTAATTTTAGGAATAATGTGTTGTGTGTTCACTTGGGTGGGAACAGGTTTTCTTTTTCCAGTGAAAAGGAAATCCATGCAGTAAAGGAGATAATTTCTTAGAGGAGGGTGCATCTGATCATTAACCAGTTGGCTAGACTCACCCATTGTGTGGTAGAGATGGGATGTCCCCAGTTTCCTCCAGTGGTGGAAGAGTATAAGGACATATTCCCAAAGGATGTCCCAGGATTTCCACCTTGTACGAAGGTTGAATTATGAAATATCTTGTACCCCGAGATGAAATAGATATATACTCTTGCATAAAAAATGGATCCCACAATGCTTTGTGAGTTGAGGGTACAGCTGAAGGATCTGTAGAGGGAGGGATTCATGAGGCCCAGTTTTTCACCTTGGGTGGCCCCAATTTTTTTACCATAAGAATAATGGAGTCTTGAGGCTGTGTGTGGACTACTGGTGGCTGAACCAGGTGACAGTGACGAATAAATATCCACTATGGAGAATCTATTACCTCTTCGATTAGATGAAGGTGACGATGTGGTTCTCAAAGATATAGCTCAAGTCTTGCTATAATCAGATTCGTCTATGGGATGAGGATATACCTAATACATCCTTTATATGTCGGTATGGACACTAAATGTACTTGGATTTTCTCTTCAGCATAACCAATACCCCTAGAGTTTTTAGGATACTTTTGAATAGTATTTTCCAGGTATACTAGGACCAGTTACTTGTGGCCTTCATTGATGACATTATGGTGTACTCAATATTTAATGAGGAATTCACAATAAACATAAGGATGGTGCTGGATACACTCTAAGATCTCCATATTTATGTGAAGCTCTTGAACTACCAGTTCTGGATTTGGGAGGTCCACTTTCCGGGAAATGGCATTTCGGAGGATGGCGTTGTGGTGGATCCTGAAAATATTGATGTGGTGCTCACATGAGAGCCACCTAGGAGTGTGATCGAGGTAAGACGTTTTTTAGTTTTGGTTGGGTACTATAGGAGGTTCTTTATTAATGTTTCAAGGGTGGAACCACCCATTATTGTCATGACAAGGAAGGCAAAATCCTTTGTAGAGACATAGATGTCCTAGATGTATTTCAGAATCATAGACGGAGGTTGAGGAGTTCTCCCCATTCAGTGTACTGGAATAGGGTGTTGGGTACGTTCTATTCTATAATGCATTAGGGACTAGACATCAATGTGACCTAATTTTGGTGCAAGCAGTGATTGCCTATGGTTCACGCCATATAAGCTAGCATGGGGAGAACTACAGGAACCATGATCTTGAACTAAAAGTAGTGGTCTTTGATTTAAACGTGTGGCTGAATTACTTTCTTTGGGAGAAGATTACTGTCGACTCAGACCACAAGACCCTCAAGTATATATTTTCTCAGAGGGATCGGAAGTTAAGACACAAGCATTGGATAGTGTTCCTCCCGGAATAAAATGTCCAAATTTTCTATTCTACTAGAAGGAGAACATGGTGGAAGATTTAATTGGCATGAGTCCTAGATTATAGTTTTTAAGTGTGTAAAAAGATCATTTGGATGTGATGATAATATCTTTCGTGCATCATGATAGAGTAGTTTTCCTTCAGTCGATGGTTGTCTCCCCTTCACTCTTACATCGAGTCGGGGAGGCACAGCTTGGGGATGTCGACTGTAAGAGCACACATGCATTGCTATTCTTAGTGTAGGCCCCTGATGGATATTTAATAGGTGGGGATAATGTTGTTCTATTCATAGGGTGCATAGTTATGCAACTAGAATTGCAAGAGTAGGTCCTCAAAGAGTTTCACATGCCCCCCCTAGCAGTACATTTGGGAATGGAAAATATTTATCAGGACCATTGATGCTAGTACTGGTGGTGTGGGGTGAAGAAGGTTATAGAAATGTTGGTTTCAAGTTTCCAAACCTTTCATAAAGTTGAAGACAAATATCAGGATCTGGAATTCTTGACTTATCCACCCATGGTTCAAGAGAGGATGTGGGATGGGATATCGACGGATATCGTGATAATTTTACCTGATTTGTCCAGGGGAGACGATTCTATCAATGTGATCATTGACCAACTCACCATGTTGGTCCACATCATACCTATCTAAGAGAAAAATTATATAGATATCTTGAGATGCCTCTATGTTAATGAGATTTTTCTACATCACATGGTTCCATCGATGATAGATTCAGACTATGATGCTGGTTCACATCCCAACCATGGATGGGTTTTTTGGAGGCTTTTGGGACCCAGTTGTAGTTGAGAACTTATTTTCACCCCCGTACAGATGGTCAGATAGATAGGAACATTCATGTCCTATAGGACATGAAATGTTCCTACATCATGACCATCAGTCTCTGTTTGGAGGACCACCTACCACTGGTGGTGTTTTCATTCAAAAAAATCTACCACTACACCATTGGTATGGAACTGTTTGATTCCTTGTTCGGAAGACCTTGCGGGACACCATTACGTTTGACAAACAATGGGGAGTTATCCCTTATGGGCCTAGAGATGGTGCAAGCTACAACTAAGAAGGTGCAGACCATCCATGTGTAGATAAAGACTCCATAGTGTAGACAGAAATCATAAGCTAATAAAAGATGAAGGCCTTAAAAATTTGGGGAGGGAGACCATGTCTTCTAATGCATCTCACCTTTTTGGGGCTTTAGATATTTGGAATGGGAATAAATTTATCTCCAAAGTTCATCACCACATTTCAGATTTAGTGTAGAATCATTGAGGTGGCATACCACCTAGCTCTACCACCATAGTTTCACTAGGTGCATTATGTCTTTTCCGAGTCACATCGGAGAAAGTACGTGAATGACAAGTCGGATGTTATCGACTGGGAAGAGATTCACTTTGTTGACCTGGAGGCTATTTTGGAGTAACCAGTGGAAAATTTGGATCTATACGGGTGGTTCCTTATTAGATGATAGATCTAAAAGGTGCATGTTCGGTGGAATCATAGAAATATCTAAGACAACATTTGGGAGTGGGAGGCTCCGAAGGGTGCACAATACCCTCATATTTATTGTTTGAGTACCCTTTTTTTGACTTTATCAGATGTAAATCCCTATGGTTGGTATATTTTAATGACTCAAAATTTGATATGAATTATATTTTATAAATTAATTGGGAAAATCATGATACATTATTCTAAGAGGGAACAAGATTTTGAGGCCTAGTGTTCCCATAATAAAGTTTTGAATAATGTTCTGTTTTTTAAATTAAAAATGCTAATCAACAAAATTAAAATTTTTATGAAAAACAAATGGGTTCCTAGATCAAATATATAAGGGAAAAATTTCATTAGAAACATCATATTTATCTTATTTGGGGTCGAATTTAATCTTGTGTAGTCCAGATTGAAATGATAGATTTTTGATGTTATCGTCATTAAAAATATTTTAATAAAAATATTTTTTTTGCCCATCGAGGATTATGCTTTCATTATATTAATCCTATAGGCTAGGGTGAAAGGTTAAAATTCATAACCTTGAGACATGGCATTGTATCTCTTATGAGAGGGAATAGTTTGGAGGAGACATTGGGATTAAATGAATGAGTATTTGTAGAATGGGATCACTCGACGATTATTCTAGGAATGAAGAATGTGAACGTTATTAATAAACCAATCCAACACTAAGGTAGTTTGTCTGATTTTATTTGGTTATATACTCAATCATCATTTTTCCCCTACGGTGAACGTGAATCAATCTATGAATAGATTGATTCACAAATATTGCATAGATATGGGTTGGGGAACTATGTTATGGTGTTTTAATTAGGACTTGATTTACGTTAGGTTGATTTATGTCTAGTTTGATTCATGTTTAAATAGAGGCATGGTTATAATTTCACATCATTCCCATGATTTCAAATTATAATGTGGAAGGATCAAAGTCAACACAAATAAGGCCCGATCTATCCAAATTGGGGGTTCATGTGAATTTTATTCTCCCACCATTTTTTTTCTATATTCATAACTTCAACAATATGGAAAGGAATCAATCATTTAAACTAATACGGTGATCCATTGTCCAAGAAAGTACCACAACGGTGATGTGCCGATGCCACAGAAGAAAAGGGTTATGGCTCGATGACCATTATGGTGTGGGAGGTGGAGAAGGAGGGCCGAGGAATGAGTCCGAGGGATGCGCATTGGGGGATGCGGCATGATGAACACTATTATATGAAAGGTAGTGTAGGAAACGGCTTGATGATCACTGTTGCAGCAGGTGGATTGTAGACGTTGTTCCCACCATATCTTGGGCGGAATAGACTGGCATCATCTAGTGGGACATGTTGGAAAACTGGGCTAACCTCATTTTGGGCTACTCTAATGGGTCAGGATGGTGTAGAGGATAGGACCGGACACAGCCGGTCCTGGACATGTCTTTTTGGCAGCCCTGGGTCAGGTCAAGTTAGGTAGATCTGATTGGGAATGACCAGAACCAGACCCCACCAGCCTCTTCTCACAAAATCAACCATAGCATTTAAACTGTAATGGGAATTGATGAACAATTAGTGGAGTTTGGACTCTCACGATGATGCTATGATTTTTATAAAACTTGTTGTGTTGTTAGAAAAGGCCATTATATGTGCATTGTTCCCCCTAGGTTTTCCCCACTAGGGTTTGGTACGACAATGCATGGAAATTACCTTGAAAAACATTTCCTGAATAGAGTTGTAAATCCTCCTTGGTAATGGAGTGATACTAAATAACTCTTGATAGATTTTGTTGGTCATTTATGTGACATACAATCATATTAAATTAATCCTCCATCTAGTGGGATGTATCGTAGGGTACGAAGTATTCTTTGGAATCCCCTGTGTTATGAGTCACACTATTGGGCTCGTGGTAATATATGAGAATCCCATATGTTTTGGGGTAATGTAGATTGGATTCATGGTATTATTTGAATTCCCATATATGTAAATCATGATCTATTACTAACGGTTCCTCATTAGGTGGGGCCTAGGATAGCAGAGTCTTAGGACCGACGTTTGGCTGCGACATACTGTATCCTTACTTATGTATTCTTATGAGTATATTTGGGAATCTTGGTATATGTATGGGTTAAAAATGGCTACAAGTTTATATTCATTCCTTTGTGTTTTTTAGGGATGTCTAAATATGTATTGTTTTACTCAACCCTACATGATATTTTTATACAGGTATCATTTCTTGTGTAGACGACCGATGCATTGATGGAATCCTACGTGGTGCAAGACCAAGTTCAAGACCAGACAGTTCCATTTCTGATCAGATTGTTCAAGTCTTTCCTGAAAATATTCTGCACAATCTTTAGTACCATTGTTAGCATGTTTGTCTATGTAGTTTTATTTATTGTTTTGAGATTTTATTCTATCCCCAGTTTAAAGTAAAACACATTATGTTCCAGTTTCACCCTTGTTGTATTAATTTTACTTTTAGTTTTCTGCATGTAAAGTGGAAGGTTTTCCCCCTTCTTTATTACTTTTAGGCCTTAGAGAAGCATGTGTGTGTACCGGTATATAGGCTAAGGCCTCCCAATGTGATTTATTCCTACTTAGTTCTATTCACCAACCCCTGGCCTATGAGAGTCGAGCTTGGGGTGGTCATGGAATAATCCCCACTTGGATGGGTCATGACATGTGCCTTCCCTCCAATGGAACCATTCACCTAAATCAGGATTTGATGGTGTTGAGTAGCGTTGGAGGCATCACGTTCTAGACAACATCCCATTCATATGAAGTGGATAAGCCTTGATGTAGTGTCCCAACATTTATATTCAGATGAATCATGATATGTTCTAGAATTGGATGATTACTCTGATAAGGGATAGTTTTTCACTGTAATGATGGAATGCAACTATAATATTAAATTTCGTCATTTATATAGACTTTTTTTGGAAATATATTTGATCTGAAAAAAAGTTCTACTATTAAAAGAGAATTAATCTCTTCTATCGTGTGTGATGATAGATATTCATTTACTTTTGGAGGTCATACCCATACAGAATATTTCTCCAAAGTAGTTAACCAATTTTTTTCTAGATGTTATATATAATATTACCATGTTGTTCTAGTTGTTAATCTATGAAGGAATTTTATATATTCTACATGACAAGTGGGACATTGATACACACTCACAACTATCCTTGTTATAGTTCTACTAAGGGGTGGAAAATAATTGTTTTTAGGTGCTATGTTTTGGATGATTCCTGGATTCCACATTCATATAACATCGTTTTGTGAATCTATATTTCCTATATACCATACTTCTGTTTCCCCATCCTATATTTCTTCATTATCAACTTGAACTATATCATTTTTTGGATTGCTGGTGATGAAATTCACTGAGGAATATTGTGCGACAATGGTTTCTCCATATATCTCTACATGGTATGGTAGTAATATATTATATTATATTCATTTTATGGTAGAATATGGATCATTTATATGACCATTATTCTTATTATACCATCTTTAATTAAGACCTTTTTGGGGTTTCATTTCATTTTCCCAAAGTTCCTAAAGCATCGGTGGGTGAATAATTACCTTGAGGGAGTTTAGGATCATAATTACAGTATGAGTATCAAATGAAAAAAATGTCTATGATGGAGGGATGAATGATTGGGACGATTTTAATTAACATTTACCTAATATCCAATATAATAATGATTCCATCTAGGGTGATGAGAATGATAAAAAAATTCCATTCCCTAGGGGATCGGAATGAATCATGGAAACCATTGGAAAATTTTGATCAATTTTTTATGATCTGAGAACTCTATTTTAGGATTTTATAGAAACTTGTTTAGAAATTATGATATAAATTCTCCCATTCCTATGGTATTTGGATTATCTAAAACTAAATTAAATTAAAGCAGGGATCTTTGGGGCGCATGATGAACGTAGCCGAGGAAATTGAGGTTATAATTACCCCTACATTACGATATGTGTTTTCTCTCAGATGAATTTTATAGAAGCCTCTAATTTGAATCTATTTATTTTTTGGAATATCATTCAGGCATGGTATTGGTGAAATTTCTTATATTAATGTGATTCAATTCCTTTGGGATTATATCGGGTAATCTTCACGTTTATCTTCAATGTTTGATATGTGTCCCAATATTTTGAGGCCCAACATTTTTGTCTATTAGAAGCCCATTCCCATTGACATTGGATTATTTTCATCCATAATAACGTGGTCCTTCATGGAATTGGTCAAATTTCCCATGAAGTACCTAGTCCCTAGATATATCATAATGATATGAATTTATATGATTCCATATATGATTAGATTTTTTGTTTAAGTAATGTTGAAATGTGTCTTGCTTTATACATGGCCCATTTTTGGATAAGAATATCTGAAGGAGATTTAGTGATAAGTGACCATATAGTTTAATTTCTATTAAAGAAGGCATGTTTTAGTTTTTCATTTTTTATTTTTGGTCTCAGGTCATGGGCCATAGAGAAGATATTCATGTCAATTTGATAATAGGGAATGTTTATGTCCAAGTCGTGGCCCTCTTATCTAATATAATAGAGGTTTATAGCGGTTAATCAAAAAATTACCCAACATGTTCTAACATAAATTGATCACACACAAAAATTTAATTAATTCAGAACATCATAATATAGATATTGTCTCAAGATAACTCTGTTTAAATGTTCATTCTAGATTCTACTTCATTGGAATCATATTCCACCTAGTCAGACCAAAGAGATCAATTCTCTTGGTCTCATATTAACTAGGATATGGTATTTGTAAAAGTTGATGGGGGAAACTATATATTCTAATCCATGATGTTTTGAGCACCGATCTATATAATGGATTCTGGTAAAGGGAATGATTCCTTTTTTTGAGATGTATATTACCATGGGGTGGTTCTCCATAGTAGATAACTATAGTAGAGTGACTACAGTCCACATCATTATAACCGTGATGAAGACTATCGAGGTATTTATGGCCTCTATCATTTGTTGAATAGTCAAAAAAATTGTGACTTAATAGATATGTGTCCTACATCCTCATGGGAACTAGCAATGAGTATATAAGGAATATGAGCCTAATTCTGCGTTATGGACAAAATATTTCGATGATCAATTTAGGGTTGAACATAGAAATAAGCATTTTTTAATTACAGTTTAGAGAATATGTTGATGAACGTATAATGTGGTGGGAATATGATTCAAATAACAATAAAAAATTCAAGTATATTGCTGAGATTATATATTAGTGTTAGGGTTATATGCTTGCATGTGGGTGGATGTTTGGGTATGCCAATAATATTTAATCAAAGAATGTGTTTGAGCTTGATTCTTATATGAATTACCTATTTGAATATGCTGATAGATCCCTGGAGTGGGAGGATGGGAATGTTCCCCCTCTTGTTTATCCCATAATGGATATTGGGTTAGTTGATCATTTATGGATGTAGGGATATGATACTAGCTTCTTTAATCTACTATAATTTGTCGATAGGCATCATCAGTCGGGATATTAGCCTTACACTATGTGATTTCTAAATTATGAGGAAAAAACTCATCTATAGTAGGTGTGTAGTCCTAGTAATATGGAATTGGAATATTTCTCATGATCTTCTTGATAGGAATGATTACATGTCTGGATAATTTTTCCAACCTAGGTTTATAACCCCCATGTAGAGTACGAGTATGAGCTCAGTTTTATGACTCATCCATTATTGAAATATAACAATAATACTCTCTTAATAAAAAATTAATGTGTTATTGATGAAGAGTAGCCACACTTTCACGTCGATCATTATGATATTCTTATTAGGTTATTAGTATAGGAATGTGAGCCAATCCCTATATTTTCAACATAATCGAATTATGTTGGATGAAATCTTCTAATACTATTGGAATATAGAGACATTTAAAGAGTATTTTCAGATATATAACCATGTTCAATATCAATTTACATGATACACTACATTATTTAATCAATTGAAATTGGGATATAATACTAATCCGATCAACCATGTTCCTTCCGAATATGATGTGGGACTTTAAGTGAGGGGCAAGGATAAGAGCCTCCGTAATTTTTTCTACAAGACTAAATTGGTTAACATTATGTCAGTGAGCTAGGATATGATACTTATCATCATACATTAATGTAATTGATTGAAGCTATTTTTTATTAGAAGACAAAATATAAGCCTAATCACTTTAATATGTAGCTTTTCACACCCGGTTATATCTATTTAGTGCCCTAAATTTAGTGTCCAGGGTGGAGATCCACTAGAGAGTGAGAAACACTATAAGGATAAAGCTATTAATAAAATTTCAAATTACGTTTCCTATATATATCTTTAACTAGAATGGTTTCTTGGTTGACTACATGATCTTCCTTCTTATGATAAGGAATGTTTCTATTATTGCAAGCTCATGAATGTCTTCATAGGTGGTTGGATTTGGAAATTATTTCCAGAGGATTAATTGAATCGTTTCATTAATGATAATGATTTTTCATATTTAGAATTCATAAACCTATGCATGTATCATCAAGGGACAGAATCATACAATACTGATGGTAATACTGGGGAAAAAAGACACCACCCAAAGATGAAGGTGTTAGGTGGGTGTTGTTGTATTGCAACTCGTAAAACTTGTTGTCATTGTTGAGGTTATATATTATTTAACTCATGAGTACATGATCTTGGGTCAAGAATATTTTTGTGAGAAGAGTTTATATTATCACAAAGAATACACATAAAAAGGTATCCAATTAGTACATCCTCACATGTTTGAAACAAATTCAATTAGCTAGGAATAGGTTACTCAAGTGCCTATTATTGTTATCAAATTGATCATTTTTATTACATAGGTTTCTCAAGAAAAATCAACATTTCTAATGGGAGAATGAATTAAATTTTATTATTTAAAAAAATTCATAATATGTTCATCATATTTATTTACATAGAATATGAAAAATATAATTTCAAAAGGTATACTAACCACTTGTTAGTTCATGATAAATATTTCATGATGGATTCATTTTATTGATGGATTTGGTTTGGTTATCTAGTTTTACCATTTCATAATTTCCATGTAAACACCCAATGAATCCCATGTCCCATATATGTGAAAGTATTTATTTCCCAAGGAATGTGGTCATTCGATGTTTCAAAAAATATAATAAATAGGAATTCACATTGTTATAGAGGATGGGAAGTCAAGCACACCACACTATTATGGGGGAATTAGTAAATACTATCTGACATTCTTTTATATTTAAGATATGTAAATGAATCATTCCCCAATCAAAATGTGGGACAAGTTACCCTTATAATATAATTGGTGTTTCAAATCCCTATGCATTCAAAAGGGTGTTCTATTAATGAAGTTGTGTATGAATTATTTTATACCCATTTAATTCTAATTATATCTTATAAATGGGTTATTACTTATGTTCCAAAGACATATGAGGAGAAACTATAGTGTTTTGTAACATCCTAGAATGAAATTGATGTTTTGGGGTCACGATTAATCATTTGAGTGGAATCATTAATATCCTGTTCGAATAGAAATCAAAACCCACATAGTTCAGGTCACATTGTTTAAGGTTGTATGATTATAATACATGGTGATGTTTAATTTCATTAAATAAGAATAAAAATAATGGGATTGTACCTTGAGGAGGGATCATGTGTATCTAATTTAGGAAGGAATATCAGTCCACATAATTTGTTTTATGGGATTTTCAAACAAAAAAGATATGACAATAGAGTCATGGAGCTGGGATTCTACATGTTAGGTTACCATGAGATGCCTCATATGGAGTATAACCCTTAGAGTGAGTTGGAGATATACTATGGATTACATCCTAATGAATGGACCACATTGTTGGAATACGTATCATGTTATTGGAATAATCATTAGTGTTCTCTTTCCCCACATTAGTCAAGAATAGTGATAGAAACATGAGATTGTGGGAAATTGGACACATCCAATTGTAGGAAACTTGTGCAAGGATTGCACATTATGTTTTATTTTAGAGATTCCGGATTACATGTTTCAAAGAGACTATTTCATGATGATTAGTTCATAGAAAGGCATCCTAGGAATCAAATTTATTATAAGAATCAACGTCCTCGTATTTAAGTTTATCACCTAACCAACTGATATATTTAAGGTGATTGATGGAATGGTTGCAGATTACACATAAAAGCATTCACATATATGAGACCATTTCTCATCTACTGATGGAATAAATAATGATGATAAATCAATTAGAGGATTTAGGATCAACTGTATCATTTGTTTTGGTTATATAGGATATTACACCAAGGTTTATCCCCATGGGAGATATCTAGAACATATCTTGTGACCGCTTGAGAGTGTGGACCCTAAGTGGATGATCGATCATGCTTTGGAGGAACGAGGATCTCATAACCCCAAAAATGATTTATTACTACCTAAACATGTTCCATTATTGTCCATCAAAACATGATGGGGTAATTATAGAGAAATGATCCATGGTTAGTAGTTCACATGGTATATGGGTACATGACCATGTATTCATAACGATCATTTTAACAATTATGGGGTTATCATCGAAATACGTCTGGTGTGTCTTTCTGAAAAAATCAAGGTATCATCCAAACAAGGAAGAAATGTCCAAGGGTATTCATATAATCAATGTATATATATCAAAGGTGTTTCGTATGATTGAAGTTGGCATGTCGAGGGGAATTCATGTGATCTAGATGACATGTCCATAGTTCATCACATGTTCTGGTTAACATATTCTGAAGACATCACGTGATCATGAGTTAAGTGGTTTTCAAATGATCTGACTTCCATGCATAGAGGAATTACTATGTATAAGATGACATATCCATTGGCATTCACTAGATTTGTGAATAGTTCAGATGAAATTAATTCTATGTTCACATGAAAATCTATGTATCCATTTCCACATGAAGCATACAACAATTTTAATCTTTATCAAGTAAATTCCTTATTGTTTATTAATTCCTTGACTTTTGAGGCATCTGTTGATCAATGAAACATTTAGATACTCCTTTTCATGATCCATTTAGAATACCATAATACTTTCTCACAAACAATAGGGTGATCACACAATATTCATAATTATAACTCATAAACCATTAATCCATTCACGGGGATTCCTTAGTGAAATACTCATTCGAGTGAGTGGTTCCCCACCCTATAAATTTATCACTCCCTTATTCTACCATGTATACATCTTTCTTGTTTGGTAGGAAATATATAGGTATTTCTACCCCAGATCTATGAAAATTTTCACCTTACATATATCTCATTTATGGGATTAAGTATGTGGATAGAGTATTGAATCACATATTTTGCTTGAATCCCCCAAGATAATCATTTACATAATCTTGTCATTTTGTGATAAACAAATCCCACATGTTAATTCCTTCATTTCCATATTTATTTAACCCAATAATTATCGAATAGATTTTTTATATTCAAGTTTTCATGTAACTCAACCAAAAAAATATTTCATCGACATGAATGGGATCCTTTTAGATTTCAAAATTCCTATTATTGATACCTATATATGATTTGAGGAGGATTTTATGAGTGGAATCATGTAATCATTAGTATATCATAATAAGAATAATATAAAATCATTTGAAAATCAGTTTAAATACCTTTATAAGAAAAATCTATTAATATCTTAAAATAAATATTATACCTTTCTCATATTTTATTTTATAAAATAGATATCATTTTCCAATTACTTGTCCATTTAGGCATTTCATGATTGAATTAAGATGTTAGATACCCAAAAAATGATTCATTTCACATGTTAATGGCCCGTTTCAGGATCAGGGATACATTTCATTCGGACTTCACATGATAAGTATAATAGTTATGTGAAGCACATAACCCCTTCACAAGACAAACAACAAAAATATTCCTTATGTAAGGGTAATATATTGTTAACAAAATTTTATAAATCCTATGATGGTTTCCCATAGGATTTCCATTATGGGGTCAAATGATCCAACTAATATGTCTGAATTGTTTTTCGAGATTGAGTTTACTTGTCAAGATGCATCCACAAAATGAGGCATGCATGTCTCTAATGATTTCTAATGATATATATATATTTATCACCTAAATCACATTATCCATTATAATGAAAACTAGAATATATCCCATCCCATGATGACTTCTCATTTTTATGCATTTATTATACAAATGAAAGAATAGATTATTACCTTTATGTCAGCATTCATGATGCATGAATGAATAGAATTGTCTATAGGACCATACATGATAAAATGATATGATTTATGTGGATTGAAATGATAAGGAAGAGTTATATTGAATGTTACATGATTTTTTGCGTTTTTTCAGAGGGGATTCAAGTGATAATAAATAGATATCTTGAAGGGAATTACCCCTTTAATGATGTTTTTGGGACATGTGGTTATCTTTAATCATGTTCTTAATCCCCAATTACAAATTCTTGCATTTTATAAATTTTAAGGGTGAATAATATATATTATTTGGATATTTTTATGATCCAAATGTTTTTTATGTTTATTTGATGGGTGTCAACAACCAAGATTTTTATTTTTTATTTACTTTATATCAACATTTCACCATATTCATCATTTTATTATATATTTTTCTACTGTATTTATTATTGATCCAGAGGGTAATGAAATCCCATTGAAACAACATGTAGACCCTAACTGCTACTTTGTAGCCACTGGTATACATAGAGACATTCTGAGGAATTAGTATCCTACCTCCTCATGGAATTGTTTTAGTTTATATCTGGTTCATATGTTACCAAGATGTATTAGATCTAGTATTTAAATTTTTTTATTAATATGTTGTGATGTGATATAGGAGACTGAGAATATGCTGACACTTATAAAATACCTTTTGACTATGTTTGGTGAACCCACACTTGAGTGAAGCTTAAATTTTTAAAAAATGGGCTTTTATTCATGTTGTTTGTTAATAAAGTTATTTATAATTTCACCTTGGGTAACTACACTACTACCAAATGTTACTTATTTATGGAATTATGGTATTTAATTCACATTAACATTACCGTAGAATGAAGAGGTAGTAATTCTAAAGAAATTATTTTATGAATATAGGGATACACATTCCATAAATATGTCATTCCATGTAGATTGAATTATTGATATCCAAATTATTAATGATTTGTATTTCATTCTTGTAGGATTACTCAGTATTATTGATAATATACCTTCTTGGGTGATTTTATAGTGTTGTTCAATGTAAAACGTGTTTAGGAAATCATTTCCTAGATTATTTCCTTATATACTTGTATTTTTTCAATATGATATATAGCCTTACTGTAATTTTGATATTTTATTGGTTTTTAAAGTTTATGTATCAATATAGACAAAATTTTCATGTATATCTTGATGAGGGAACCTTAATATAAGAAATAATGACATGGTTATCCATGGTGCACTGGATTCACTGGATGAATAATTTAAGGTTGTTATTAAATATGTGTTAATAACATTTTATAGTGTTTAAGTGATTTTATAAATTGGGACTGTTAAACATTATAAACAAAACACAATATATGATTTTTAATATATTCAAGGACAAAATGTAAAAACCTGGTTTTATTTATAGGAAAGATGATAAGAAATTATAAACACTTCAACCATTTTATGTTGGGAGTGGTAATGCATCTAATTGAACCATGCTATATGAAAAATTTAAATCCTTATAGACAATGTTTTTTTATGAAGGATAATACCTAATTTATTTGGTCATGACACCCAATATGACTAAATCACAAAATACACAATTGGACCCATGTAGGTTAGTTGGGGAATGTTACTTAAGAAATTAACCAATTAATGGTATTTTAATTTATTTATTGAAATATGATGACCAACATAGGACACCTTATATTGTCATATATTTTAATACTTAACCTCATCGGGGTATGGTTTTGATAACTGTTGGATGGTTATTTAATGTGTTTGTATACAATTATATGTTGTTGGATATAAATTTATTTCTATATATTATATAACCAATTCCATATAAAATGATAAAGTTAATTTTAATCTTATTTTGAGATATATTTTTATTAATGATTCATTAAATAAAATTCAAATTACAAGACAAAGGCTTTTTCCCAATATATCATGAAAATTGATATCTTCCCTAACTATTTTAGTTTTAATCAGTTATAGATGATTTAAAAAAGTTACGAATATAATTATAAGATAATTTTCCTAATATTCTACATGTATACATCGGAATAAATTTCTAATCATTGTTTGAGAAATTATTAAACAATAAAAATTACATTCCCTTTTTTATATCTGATCTTTTTTAAAAGAAATAGAAAATGAAAATAAATTTAATAACATAAATGGATGTTTTTAGTGGTTTATATAAGGTGAACATCATGTAATTGTATTTTAAATCATTTTACTGAGTTTTTACTTAGAAGGGTAGTATCATGATTCCATATGTTAATCATTGACAATTTAATTTATACTGATATTTGAGCATAATATTATTATCAAAATAGCATTTATGGTTGGACCATTTTAAAGGGTTGATTCCTTTTTCTCTATTATAGTGCTAGTTCGATTGATGTAGTGAACTGAGAGGTAATTTAGCTTTGTAAAATTATTTCATAATGTTTTTATGGGTGAGGTGTTGTTTGGGATCAAATTGAGTGTTTAATTGAGAAATTTTTTACAATAAAACGCGCATATAATGTGGGTAATAAAGCACTTGTAGATCATTTATTGAGTAGTGTGCATAGTTTAATATGCTATATCAGTGGGAGATGAATTCCATTTGAATGGACACCTATATTGAGGGTTTTGTGATTTTAATTCTCCTATATTGGAGTAAAACCAAAGTGTTGTTATCCAATTAATAGCCTTATGGATAAAATTACTCTCAGTGAATCCATTTTTACACTATCACACTATATGAATTAATGACGCCTTTTAGGTAATTTCAATAACATTGCAGTCTAAATTGTCATATGTGGTACAATATTTTATGAAAAGTTACATGGAATCGTATGAGTTTTTTTGGTAACTTTTTTATCATTCAGTAATTATTTAATGATCACATGTTGTGCCCATACTTGAGTGACCTAGGAATTAAAATGAATCTCATCCATACCAGTTCATGGAATGATGTTTTAAAATGACCAGGTTCTGTTTCTATTTAATTTCGTTTTCATTTGAATGATATTTTAGATTCTAATGATGTGTGTAATAGAATATTGAGATATTTTCATGCTCACAGCTCAAGTAAATATAGTGTATTGGGATTTTAAGCTGTTGTTTTTCTCTCAATTTGATTTGGTATATAGAATATGTGTTTTGGGAATACTCATTAATATTGTTCGGTGGTGTATGGAGTGTCTTAAATGGTATGAGTTATCATTATCCAGAAAATATGACCAGGAAACTCTTATGGTGGGGAGTTTCATTCCAAATTTTTTAATAGTGTCCTTGCATGTGGATAGATCATGAGAAAAGTAGGATACATTGAAATGGTCAGAGTTGTTTCTATAAGCCTGTACGGTTGGTAAGACCAATTTATATTTTCCTTGAGGCTAAAATTGATATATAACTTAATGGTCTTTTAAACCATTTCCATATTAAAGATTCAGACTCATGATGAAAAATTAATCTTGGAGTGTGGTAGGTCAGTAGCACATCCATGTAAGCAAGGAGGCATTATATTGAAGTTATTAGTTGAGTACCAAGACATTTCTGAACACCAAGAGTAATGAAAAGGTTTTGTTGGTTGTTTAGAATGATCATGTAAGCCTTTGGATTTGAGGATAAGTGATTGAGGCTTGGAATTCTACATCAGTTTTCAAGATATACATTTCACAATAGGTCATTTTGTATTGGATTAAATAACACCATGAAATTTAAATCTTGATGAATGTTTGAGCCTTTAAAATGTGTTTCTATTTTTTTATGACCTGAATTTTAGGTTCATAGATCTTATAAATATACCAACATAGGTGATGGTTGCATTTTAAGATTCATACTTGTATTTTCATATACATTTCTGTGTGACTTATTAATCTTGGTAAATTAAAATTCATCTAGATCGATCTAATCAATGTCCATGATGTGAGTCATCATTTGATACCATTTATTGTGAGTTGAGAAATATTCCAAAAGTGAATTTCAGTTTTTTTGGCTATGTGTAGAATAATTTTATGGAAGGGAGTATCATGAATCATAATTTTCCATTAAAATATGTAACACTTAGTGGGGTGTGACATAGTTTCGATTAAAACATAGATGATAATTATTAATGGTTTAGTTGCATTTAGGTATGAATATTCTTGAATGTTTCATTTATTGAATATGAATGTTGGTACTATTTATAGTGTATTATGTAGATCGTGTTAATGGTAAAGATTATAGGTACATTTTGTATGGGAATGGAATCATACTCAGTTGATCTGGAATTCACAACCCATGATGATTATGTGATGTTTTCTGTCCCCTGTGGATTCTTAGGGATTAAAAGATCTACGGTGGAGAAATTAGGATATCTTTTGTTTTAAAATGGTTGATAATTACTAACATAATTATAATTTTTTTGTTTTGTTAATATAAATACTCATAAATAATGAATCAGAATATGAATCCATGAATTAGAAATCTAGAATGTTATGTTTTTAAAAATTGTATAAAATTTAGGGAATGTCGTGAAATTATTCATGGGTTTCGACATAGATTGGATTTAACAATGTAGTTTCATATATAAAATAGTCCAAGGTTTGCACACATTCTGTGAGATCCGTACACCTATAACCGTCTGGCATATGGAATTGGTTCATTACATGTATAGACTGTGTTTGTTACCAAGTGTAACATGTATATCATTATTGTTGTGGTTAAAAACCATTATAAAAATATGATGATGAATGAAAAACCATAAAGATGCATTTCAATTTATTATATAGTAGATATCACCAGTTATTCTTGTTTGGACTAACCATCTTTATAAATATTTCATAGTGTAGCTAATGGTTAGTATGAGAATCATGGTTTCTGTAATGATTTCCAAACCATGTGGCCTGACCATGCACATCATTAAGGAGATAGATATTACTCTTTTACCTTATTTCCTTTAACATTCCCCCCTTTAATTTCTACCATTTTCCACACCATGTAGTTAATCGATATCTCTTATGACTTCCTCTATTGGCTTCTATGGATCTGCATCATCCATGGGTTGAATCAAATTTTAGATGTCCTGTTGGAATAATATCGGTAGGATCTTCTGTACAATCCCTTCATTTTTTATATCACCATATCGAATAATAAATTTTTGCAATCTAAACTTGGTTTTGTATACTTGACCCTTATGGATTAATGAATTATTCCTCTATTAAAAAGTTATATGAACAAAATGGGGGAATTTTTAAATAATTATCTATGATAATCCATTTATTATGTTTCCAAACACCATCCTAAGTTGTTTTGTTTTTTCAAAAATTAATAAATACCATGGGAACATAGAATGTAATAATTTTATTCTTGTGATTTATTTTATTATATAAAGGGTGTTTCCCATACCGCACTTCGTATGTTATAAATGAAATAATTTAATTGAATTATTTAAAATATAATTTATTCTATTTTATACCTTGTTTATGAATTGTATAATGGAATTAATGATTTAATTTATATTGTTATAATGTTAAAATACATATATTATTAACATTTCATAACACCTTAAGTGATTTAAGGTTCATCCTTACGAAAGAGCTCGGATAACATCATATGCAGTATATTTTAATACCTTGTACTATATTATAAAAGTGAGACCTCAGTTAGTGTTTTTGATATGGAATTTAAAACCTCTGTGGTTTCGAGTGTTGGATATGGAATTTCACATCTCTTGGGCTGCTCGAAATGAAGTATATGTGCCTCTAATTGGATATTGGAACAATCCTTCTCATTATTATTCATGATAATTAGAATGACATCATTTACAATTTATGAAACATGGCATGGTGTTCTACAATATTTATGATACATGGAAATGTGATCCCTTACACAATGATAATCATATGATTCTAGATAGACTTTTTAGTTACACCCTGAGTCATAGATATACTAAAAATGTATATATATATTTCTATATATATTAATACACATATATTTTATATGTACATATATAATTATATAATTATATTTATATACCTAATCATATATACATATATATATATAGTGACATATAGTCAGAGACATCCGGCATACGTCGAAGTTGGTATCGTCGGCCAAGTGTCCTCGAAAAACCTGAGCCTAGATTGATTACATTTATATTTTTGTTAAAAATTTACTACTCAGTAAACCATCACACTAAAAACTATATATTCATTGGATGGATTTCATTATACTCCATTTTTTTGGCCTAGTATGTATATATCACACTCAATTCCAGGCACTAATCAGTTCCCAAACAATCCTAATGAATGTAGGTTATAATGTGGATCATACTTGGTGATGTTTGTCTATTATAAACATGGAATAGCGATGAGATATATAGATTAGTTTCTTTGAATCTTCGTGCAATTACCTCTATTATATAATCCTTATATATACATAATAATTTTTTTTGCCTATCTTTGTTTTTATATATTACCTACTTCATGTCATTTTCTATATACATTATTTCATATTCATGAATGGTTAGATTATTTTAATTTCTATGTTTTTTATGATTTTATATAATTTTATAATCTTCCACTACCTCTCATTATTTATTTTTCGTTCCCTATTAATTAATGATCCAAAGTGTATATTCTCCCTACTATAATACCTTTTAGACTCATTATTCATTTTGGCATCCTCATGTGTGTGGGGGGGGGGGGGAATCCTTGAAGCCACGTGGCCTACCCCATCAGGGAATAATTTTAGTGGCTCCCATATAGGGTGTATATAATGAAAATGAACTAGTTTAATTAAAATTAATTGGGTAAGGTGATTGAATCTTCATTACATATTATGATATTATTTTATCATTTTGATTTTTCAGGTTTGATGCCTTGGTGTGAATTGTGAACATTTGGGTCACTGTTTGGGAAATGGTTGATGTGATGTAGACCCTTGTTGTGTTTTTATATATTATCTCCAAAATGAAATTTTATAACCAATTATATTTAGATAAAAAAATCTTTTAACATTAAAATTATGTTTGGTGTGAAATTTCCCTTGTGTAAAGAATTGAATGTTATGAAATCCCCCTTTCTAAATATGAGATTTGATTATCTGAAATGATTATTGGGGATGTGTTGTGAGGTTGTTACATGAAAAAAATTGTAACGTGTCGATATGATGTGTGTTATTTATGTGTGGTTGTGATTCAAGGTTACTGTGTGTAGTGTGGATGTGTTGATATGTGGATATTGTATGCAGAGGATGTCACATGGACAATAATTGTGATGTGTAAAGTGGTTGTGATATTGAAATATGTGTTCTTTTGAAAATTGGATATGATTGTGTATTGTTTGTAATGTGGGGATGGTTGGCATGAGTATGATGGGTTAAGATATGTGAATGTTTTTACATTCCCAATTAGTAAAATTATTAAATGTAAATGATCAATTGGAATGTAAAGAATTTGAATGGTTAATGAGTTCTTGAAATTATTTGGGATGTATGGCTAAATGGGATGGATGATTAAATATTAAATAAATTGTCTTAATAAATGAAATTATTGGTAAGTGGTTAATCTATGTAATGATTAGATTAAGAATAAAATTTGTAATTTAGCTTATGGTATGGTGATTTTTTGTTCGGTATTGTGTATTTATAGTTGGATGTGAATTCAGTTGATGATGTGAGGCTTTGTGTTGATGTTTTGAGTTGGGGTAGTATTTCTATTGTACACCCATGTGTTGGTATTTTGTGTGGTTATATATATATATATATGATTTATATTCCCTATGATCTCTAGATTCTCCCCTCCCAAATCAATAGCCATATGACAAAAAATTGATTAATTTGGAGGTGTTTCCCCAATATCATGGTGGTAAGGTTTGATTAATATAAAATCACTCCCCCCTCTATCTCTATACCAAGTGAGATTATAATTCATGTGATTTTAATGATTTAAGGAAACATTTCATTGTAGGAATATTTTATAAGGTTACATTAGATGGGTGTTGTTCATTAGAGGGGGTACGATGTTGATATCATTCATGGTACTAATACACTTCTAATATGGGTATGGTTTTGGTTATGATTTGATGGTATAGGTGTCATCTAGTGATAAGTGATGTTATGTGATTGGCCATGCATCCTTGGGAAATATGTTATTTTATGTGATTTTAAAGATAGAATCTTGAAAGATGTGAAGTGATGTGATGACCTACATGTCTTCAGTTAACATGTGATATGATGTGATAGCGCATGTTTCTTCATGTTGTAGTGATGTGGTGTGACGTTCTAGGTTTATTTATGATAGATGTAGTCTGTTGTGATTTGATGTCCTTGGCGTCTTTGGGAAATATGTTAAATGTAAGATATGTGAGTTACACGATGTATGATGATGGGGTGTGAATTAATAATATTAATGGGGATTAAGTGAATTTCAAATTTTTACCAATAAAATTATTATTATGTTACTATACATAGATTATTTATTTTGTGAGAATGATGTAATAATGAATGGATTTGTGTATTGAAATAATTATCTATTGATGGTTCTATTATTTTTTCACTGGTAGATTTGTGTACTTGCTTCCCATGCACCCAAGAAACATTAGGTATGATCCCATTTACTATACCTGTATGATCTCCCTATATATAATATATGGTCATGTTTATAGGATGAATAAATGGACCATATATTCATTAATATCTTGAACTTGTAGACCAATTCTATGTCACTTCCTTAGCATTTACATTTTGGGTATTCCATTGGTAACTTTTTTCTTCATTGGTTTAATATTATTCATGTGTATAGGGAGATTTTTAGTTAAATGATTTTATATTATATCATGTACATTATTTTTCATTAATATTTTTTCTCTAAACACTATATTATTGTTGATGGTAATTCATCTAAAATGGGATATTTTTTACCTTCTATTCTAGTCACCAACCCAAGGTCAACAGGAAGTAGAACATGGGGTCATTATCTCTCCTCCATCATTTTAAGTTTATCAAGACTTACATTATAGGGAGGGGGAATGGTAGATCCAATGTTATAGAAAAAATCACATGTTTATACCCATACTGAGGAGGGTTCTGACAAGTAATGAGTGTTTATTGTGTGATTGTGAGACTATACCCTAAGTATTCATTTCCATATTTGGAAAACAACCATATCATAAAATTCATCTAAAAATTAGAAGATTATCTGGATAAATGATATAACATAGGGAATTTTGGGTTTTACAAGAGTAATTTAAAGACCCCCATGGTGTATGGTTAATAAACACACAAAAACCCGAAATTGGTAATATATAGAAATGTTGTTTTATCCATCATGCATTTATCTGCTTACGGTTTCCATCTTTGATTGTTTATTCTCATTAGTAACCTAGTATAAGGCCATTTCCCTTCACTAGATCCCAAATCATGATATATGGATGTGCATCATGATACTTGCACAGGGTGGGAGTATAACCCAATCGGACACCCCATTAGGCCATTAATATATTTCTTCATGTTTAAGAGTGTTATCCATGGTTATCATAAATCCTCATATATCAACACTCGATTATGTTTTTAGTGTTTAAACTATCAAATTTAGTATTAAATTAATTATTATTATTTTTCTTAAATTATAGTTACTGTACATTTATTTATAAAAAAGGCCATTATTTTCATTTTATTATTTTTTTTGGATTTTATTTTAAATTTCTTATTATCATTATTTATTGTTATATATGATTAATTATTCATATATATTAATTTTCTATGTATTATAATAACACTTTTATAAGTTAACTTTTACCCTTATGCGTTCTTTATAATTTCAATTCTAACATTATTCAAGTCATCTTGTGGCATATTGTGTGTTTGAATAAATGGTTGAATACATCTAAAAAAATATTTTATATATGTATACAGCTAATCTTGTATATTTGTGTGAGTTTTCTAACATTAAGAAAAAAATTTATATCAATCCATGTTACCCTTATACAGATATTGGGAAACAAGGTCTACCATTATGTAACATTGTAATGGTCTTTATTCTGTATATAACATATCTAAGTAACCTTTATACGAGTAATATAATACCATTACACTGTTTTTAGTAATATTATGTTAACATTATGAATGGATAAATTCTCATTTATGTAGTGTTATAAATATATTTTTACAATTATGCTAATACTAAGATTTCACTTACACATGCTATAATATGTCCAGTTTACTTTTATGAATCTCTTAGTTAACATTTTGAAATATATAGGAAAATATCGTTAACATTTTGAAACCTGTAAAAATTATGGTTTAACCTTATTAATGGTATAGAATTTATGTTTTAACATTACACATGAATGTGTCATTTCCTATACATAAACATAAATATTATGTATTTTCAGATTTAACACTTTTATGATATTCTTGATGTACAAATATTATTCATAATTATGAAAAGTAATTAAATTATATTCAGGCTACTACTAATTCATAATAATTATATTTTATCTCTATGATGTTCTATTATAGAATATTTAATTATATTTTTGATCAATGTAAATAATGTAATTTCCTTCACATTGGATATATTATAATGGGGTATGTGAAACTATCCCTAATACATATGTTTCAAATTCACCAATCTAATTCATTGATGTGGATCTTCATATGGATATTCCATATATTTCTCAATGACAATCATTCATTTTTATTGATTTGGAATATCCAATCAATCATATACTTATTTTTTTCTATGTGATTCATTTGGATATGAATATTTGGATATTTTTAGATAATTTATATTTGAATTTACTTCAATTAGTTTTAAAGAGTAACATATGATTAATATGATTCATTATTTTAATAATGTTTTTATATATTGACTAAAAACATGTTTATTGAAATTACTTAACTATTTTATTACAATTTGAAATACATATTTCTATTAATGATTATATTTTTTCTATTTATTTTTTATTTCTGAAATGAATAAATATCTGTTAGAATTATCTATTAATGAGTGATGTTTTTAATTTATAGATAACTTATATTATAATAAGAATTATTATTCTATAAATCATAGCATACTATGGTAATTGTATGACACACTCTTTTGTACTCAAGATGAACATGATTTTAATGATATTGTATGATTAGTTGGAATGATTCCAAGGGATAATGAAAAAAATATATACTTGAAGAAGATTATTAAAAACCCAAGACATCATATTCTTGTTATAAATCCTTGTGGTAAATATTATTTTATTTGTTCATTAATGAATGAAGTAATTATTTGATCATCCACTATGTAATTAATAGAATTTATTTTTTTCATCCACATACATAGTAATCATCTTTAAATGTGTTCTTAATTCCAATATGGTTATCTTTTTTAAAAAATATCATATTTTATTTTTTCAAAAGATTCCTTTTATGAAATTATTAATCATAATAATTTTGGTCTTTGTCATTAAAAGAACAAAAAAAGGGTTCTAAGGTTGTTAATTCAGAATAATTATTTAGTGAAAATTATGTTTTAACACTTATGAAATTTATGTATTATAAGCTCCTTTTCTATTTTAATTGGTATATTATATAAAACGGTTACCACTACATTAAAATTGAGTATTCATAGTGTGTATAGATCTTGCCAACATGTATAAAATATTTATTACTATACTAAAATCTGGGTTTTTTGAACCACTCTAACAATACAATGATCAAATTTAGTTTTTTCTAATTTTATATTAATAACATTGTACTACAATATTAATTTATTCAACACAATACTCTAATTAGTTATTCATTTTTAATATTATAAATGACTATTCACCCCACCTATAAGTTATTCAAGTCAACTGTAGACCAAAATTTGTTTTCAGAGATTAATCGGTATGAATATAGTTCATGTTGATAATTTTAAACATTGTTTCTAACCAAAAATATCCTAAAAAATTATATGAAATAATTTCTTTTTTATGAGATGGAATGTGACAATGAAATTAACAGATGTATACCACAAAATCCTCCATTTTCTGATCATAGTAACTATGGGAATTGGAATGACTGATTAAATGAATACCAAAAGTAGTTTAGTATAAAACATAGAAAATAATGGATATATCATATAAATTTCTAAAATATGATCCTGATATACTTATAGATTATGATATTGAAATGTAAGTTTTAATCTATAAATTAAAAAATGTTTTTTACTTTTATATAATTAAATGTGTGTGTATCCATGTTTTAGTGGGAAATATAACCCATGAAATATGTGTAAGTC
Organism: Viscum album; assembly: GCA_963277665.1. Lineage (NCBI taxonomy): Eukaryota > Viridiplantae > Streptophyta > Magnoliopsida > Santalales > Viscaceae > Viscum > Viscum album. The sequence goes on along the minus strand of OY728159.1, from coordinate 15,928,855 downwards.
TATACGAGACTCAATATTGAATAGAAAAGCTTAACAATTATGAGCTAGGAATACTATGAATAATATACCATGATTTCAATATAATATAATATTTTCCATAAACAAGATGTTTCACCAATTTAGATGAAAAAAAATGAATTGATGGACATGTTAAAGTTCCAAATAATATATATCTAGTTAAAAGAGTATTTAGATAAATAAAAATATGATTTCAGGAAATCAATTTTTTCATCATTTAATGAAATAATTTTAATGATTATATTATAGATGAAATATTAATCACTTTACAGCACTATGAACATGAATTGATTTTTTTTCTCATTAGAATTACATAGAGTGGAAATATGTTTATTTTAATTCTAATGTTTCTAAATCCTATAACTATTCTGAATCTAATTTCCCAGAAATTTATAAGGAGTAATCTTATTTTAATTTTACGTTAATCATATTTATGAAAAATCAAAGTGGCAATAGGATGTTCCAAATAAAAAATAAAATAGTTATAATAGAGGAAATATAATAAATAAAATGATTAATTGGAAATGAATAATTATGAGTTTAGGGATAAATGATACATCTGGATTGATTTTCCGATCACAAAAAATAAAACACTTAAAAAAATAAGATAAATTCAAATAATGTATTGTTTAGAGGATGGGATTGTTTATATTGATTAGATATAAGGTGTTTCATTGGTAGTGAACATGATATAAAGAAACCATTGAATGATGGATACAAATAATGATCCACCTATATCATTTTTACTAAATTAACAACTCCATTGAATGATTATCTTAGTTATATTACATAAGATGAAAAGGAAAATGATTTTTATTGTCATTCTAATTTTCATTCTATGAATTCAATAGTAATGAAACAATATAAATTGAATAAGGAATTAAGGAATGATAGTGTCAATATTATTCAAAAATATGATTACATAGAAATTATAAGTATATAAAATGTTTAAAAAAATGGAATTCAAAATAAATAATATGAATATATGAATATTTGTGTTTCCCATGATGATGCATATAATAGGAATTTTGAATACGATATATTGAAACTAAAAGAAAAAAAATTTAATTATTTTATAGCAGTAAATGATATTGATCCTGCTGGAACACTTTATTTCATTTTCAAGGAAATTTCTACAGCTGATAATTTGTTTAATAACAACATGAAAATTAATATAAAATTTAGAAAAATTTATTCTAGTTCAGAATAGATTATTTTAGAGGTAACTCTATTTATAATGGTAAATGGCCATATTTAGTGGCCCAATGCATGTCAATAGTAGATCACTGATTTTTCATTTCAAAAAATATTATGATCCATGAATCAATATTGAGGTTATCAAAAGGGATAGGTTTTTTTGGATTATGTTGTACAATATTTATAATATTAACATCACATTTGTCAAATCCTACTCCACAATACATGTTGGTTTTCTCTGTGATTAGGCTAGAATATCATATGAACTGGACTATTTTATTAAGAAATAAAAGATCATCAATTAAATCGGTATTGATTTTTTCCCAAATAGAGGGATAGGAACATTACCATCAATATCTTAGATAGTAAGGGGAGTCCATTTGAAAGTATCATTTTATATTTTTTATTGGTTACTTATCAGATGATTGTAAGTTCATTATAAGCGGTGACCTACTTGGTCTTCACTAGTTTCACCCCCTTGATCTACATCCTTATGAATTGAAATTAAATTTTGGGTGATACACAAAATGATATCTAAGATGTATCAAAATTATAAAAACAATGGTTTTCATTATAAGAACTTGTTTCATATAATGAATAAAAATATCATTATTAATCGCTAAAAAGGGTGTAATTAATGTGTGACAATTTTAAATTTTTAATACAAGTGAAATATTCTAAATAATTCACATTGTTATTATGACAATTTTTTTTCTTGTACTGATGAATTCATTGAAATTGATTCGCTTTCTAAAAATCTAAAAATAAAAAACTATTTCTTAATAGTTTGGGATTGAAAAATTTTCAACTACTAATATAATTAAATCCATGAAAGAATGGGTACCAAATAATTACAGTTGATTGTATCGTAGTTAAGATTCCATAGAATTATAAAATATTCATTTTATTTATAGTGGGATTTCCAAAAAAACATACAAGTGATATCTTAAAATTTCAATCATTTAAATCATGCGATGGTGGTCTAGAAATATTTTGAGACCACTCTAATGCTTCAATTAATGTTATTAGAGAAGTATTATTTTCTAAAATTTTAATTATTACAAAAATAATATTTTTATAAAGTCAAAATAAAATGTAATATGTAGATTAGATCTCTTTTATTATGGATTACATGAAATATTTTAAAATGATAAATATAATGTTCTTAAAAATAAATATTTTTTCTATAAATAGAAAGGATGATGTTTACATTATTTATTTTTGTGATATAAACAAATATAATGTTATGTGGATAAATATTTTATAATTAGGTGATATTTTTAATAATATGAGACTTGGATATGAAACATTTCAACTATTTAACATGTTTTTAAAGTATGAACATGTTACAGTTACAAATGTTACCATCATATAGGTATATTATCTGTGAATCATGTATAAGGTTAAAATAACATAATTTTATTTGAAAATGGGGTTTATTTTAATACTTATTGATGTATTCATTTAATATATATTGCCTTTTTGGTTCTATTTAACATTCTAGTTTAAGTGGAATGGAATTTTTATTTTTAATAGTTAATGATTATATTATATTTATCCATATTTATTTCATATCAATTTTGAGTGAAACGTTGCACATATTTTATTATTTATGAAAATTGAAAAAACAATTCAAAAATATATCAGTTTTATCTATCAAAATTCATAGTGTTGGTGAAATTTTAAATTTATTGATCATTAATTTTTTTTGAAGGAAATGGATAAAACACTACTTTTTTTCCACAAGGACATAAAAACTAATTTTTTTTGGGTCAATGAAAGATAAAGTCATTTAAAGAAATGATTAGATGAATTATTTTTGATTTTAACGTACCTAAATATTTTGGGGTAAAAGATATTAATACAGCTCTTCATTATTTAAATAGATATTATATTATACCCTAGTAAAATAAATCCCCTTATGAATTATTAAAGGTCAAAAACCAACTATTTCTTATTTTTGGGTGTTTTTTTCAATGTCATTATTTCATATAGTAAAGATAATTTTACCATGTGTTATTCAAAATATGATAATGAAAAAAAAATTATTATATTACAAGAAAGGAATATAAAATATTCAATAAGAAAAATTTAAATATTTAAGAGTAAGTGTGTATTAAACTTGTTGAAAATAACATTAATATACAGAAATAGGATTTAAATAAATATTTAACGAATACTTAGAATTAAAATTTGTTGAATATAATGTTCAATGAAATAATAATGCATCATTTGAGTGGGAGAAATTTACTTCAAAAAACCTATTGTGGGAAGAATTTCATAATGATCATCATATTGAAAATTTTATTTGAAATTTTTGAATCTCGAATACAAACTAGGAAATCAATTATAAATTAGTTTTTTAATTAAAGATTTTTTTTATCTTTTTGGTCATTAATGTTAACGATGACTCAAATTATGCAAAATAGACTAATTCAATATATGGAGGATTAAATAAATTTTAATGAGATAACATGTCAAATTTGGTGGAATTACCAAAAGACAAACAAACAATAGGACATATGGGTACAACTCATACTAAACCTGATCAGTCTCACATCATAGCTATAAATAATTCATGAGTAGGGTCTCAAGATTATTCATATGAAGATGGAATTCCCATTAAAGATTATTTAGATCATTTTTTCTAGGATATATGTTATTATATTTTTATTAGGAATTTTTCTTTCATAATATCGAAATTTTAAAAATTTGTATTAAGAGTTCATTTTAAAATAAAATAAATTCTTAATAAATATTTTTAACCTTAATTTGAAAATGAAAAATTCTCTGATCTAGTTTTTAGACATAACATTGATTCATATGGAGTCAAATAAGATCCTTGATCATCGTTTGAGTGACTTAATCAATGTTTTTTTAAAGGTTGCAACCAAAGCCTCAATTTATAATTTAAAGTAACGACCTCTTTAGTGTAGGTGGAGGGAGAACAATTACATAACCTGAAGGCCCAAGACCAATAGGCCTGAATATGAGACTTGAAAGCCCATTTTGGGCACAAAGGACCCCTTAGTGAATAGTACTACTACAATACTCACGCTGCTATAGTAAAACCACCACTACAGTACCTGCTACTGTGCCTTCGCCGCTACAATGTTTTCGCTGCTACAATTACGCCTCTTTTACAGTACTACTACAGTGTCCTACAATATTACTGCTACAGTACCCCTAGAATTTTGAGCCTTCCAGAATTTGATCCAGGGACTTTTGGATGCCAAGCAGGATCTGGTACCACATGGGTACACGGTCGTTGGGTCTCAATTATTAATTCAAATTGATTGCATTAAATTAAAATTTAATCATACCTTATTTATAAATAAATTAAAATTAATATTTTGATAATAAAAATATATGTTAATGGTATAATATTTTATTTAAAATATGATTTACATTATGATTATTTATAAAATTTAATGACATTTTAGTTTGATTTGAGAATAATGGGATAGTCCAATTTTTTTCTTCCCCTAAAATTTAACCAATTTAATAATGTTGATTTCATACATCAATATTAGTATGATAAAAAATATATTAAAAGGATTTTACTTGATTTTTTCTTATCTATTAAAAACATTATGTTTATAAATAAAAAATTAAATTCTAATGAATCAGGAAAAAGTGGTGATGTAAAACTGTAGAGTCATGATAAGAATGTAACGTAATTTTTTTGAATCTTGACAAGATATAATGTTTTTAATTTTATTATATGCTATAATTTAGTAAAATCATAAGGAAGGTAATCTTAATGTTGGTATTAAATTCATTAGTTATTTGAATGGAACGTTTCATACTGTTTTATTTCATTCCAATAATAATTTTTTTATTTATTGTCGTATCCCATCTTTGAAATTGTACTTTGTAGCATTAATTGGAAAAGTAGAATATATATATAGGTCATTTTATCAGTAGAAATATAATTTAATGGATTTCTTTGGAATATCTATCAGATTCATTTTATACATTTATGGATGAGTTTGTTTTTTTATTGTTATTATTCTTAATGTATTTGGACTAAATATTAATTATATGGTTTTAATTCTAGTTTTGATAAAATTAAAATATTTTGTTAAAATTATAGAACCATTTTAATTTTCAGAAATCATACATGTCCATCATGAATAGAACAAAAACATATTATATTTTCTTGAGGGATCATGAAAAATGGTGATATGGTTTTAGTGTTTATCCCATAAGAAAACTGAGTTTATAGTCTTATTTATTAAAAAAATTATTAAATAATATAGAAAATGTTGTTTGGACATGGTGTGAATGAAAAATTATATATATATATTTAATTTTTTTAATTTCCCTAAAATAGCCTTTTTTTGTGTCATAATCATTTAGGAATATAATGGTTGTTATATAATGATTACATTCTATTTCTATAAGAATTTTAAATACATGTTATAATTATATTAATTATAAATAGGTTTATATAATGGGGGAGAATTATGAATTTAAATAAATTTTCAATCTATACATAAATATTCATTTTTCTCTATATATAATTTATGTTGGAGAATATTTATTATAGTTTAATTCTTTTTTAATTAATAAATTTAGAAAGGGGTTAATTTTTTACAAAGTGTAAATAAATAATATCATTTTTAATTGTTAAAATGATAGTGATTGTTTTTATTAGAAATTGAATAAAAAATATAAATTTAATTGTTTTTATTTTTAAAAAATACAATTTTGTGCCATTTATTTAAGTTTAAATCTATTTTTAAATTAATTAAATATTACTATAATTATTTTTATTATATTATTATAAGTTTAATTGTTATAGAAGAATAGATTTATAATTATTTTAATTACCCTTATACTTGTTCTATTTTACCATTATCTATGGTTTACAATTACTATTCTAAACTTATATAAGACATTGCATACATTTATGTGTATTTTGATTACTTTTTTAAAAATTTATAAAATTACTTTCTAATATTAGATAGATTATATTGGACCTCTACGTGGGTTAATAGCTATAGAATAAAATTAATTTAGAGTTCCACCTTACCCTAACATGGGTATTGGGAACTATTTTTACATTTATACAAGATCGTAATGACCTTTATATAGGGAAATAAGAGGTCTAGGATACTTCTAAATGAGTTATGTTGAATGCGATTTTTTTGAATGTTTATTTTACCATTGCATAGAATAACACATACATTTATATTGTTTTTATTAAATTTAATCATTTTTTATTGTATGTTTACATAGGGTTAATTATATGTGTTTACCAGTACACATATATCATGTTTACCTATATGCATTCCATATAAATACAATATTACCCTTATAGATTTCTTAAGTACCATTATGAAATACTGGAGAAAATAATTTTACATTTATTTAGATTGTATAAATTGTGAGTTAACCTTACATATGGTTTCAGCGTTTTGTGGTATCATTAAGCATGAATGCAATATTAACTATATATTATTTTGAATATTAAGAATCTATAATTTTCTCTGTTCCATTATATTTAGGATATAATGATTTCTATCAAAATTAGTAAAAGTTTTTAGTTGTTTTGATGACTCTATAAATACATATTAATGATGCAAAACCTCATTTATTTTTTTAAAGTGTTTTAAATAAAATTTTATAAAGATCAATTTTTCTTAATTCTTTCACTTCGGATACATAGTAATTAGTTGTGTGGTTCTATCCAAAATGGATATATAGAATATTCATCTATGTGATTCACCTTGATGGATATGTACATGATATTATAGGGGATTTTTATTCGTGAACCATTCAACTACATATATTTTTATTTTGTAATTATTATGATAGGTATTATTTTATATGTGAATCATTAAACAATTTATATTTATTCACACAAAAAAAATATCAGATTTGAATCTAGTGAAATATTTTTAATTAGTTTTAGATTAGTTTTATATTAATCTTTTATATAGCTTCTTGATATTTAAATTAACTTAAACAATATTTATTTTTAACTATATTATTACACTGTAAAATATATATTTTTTATATGATAATATTGGAGGTGTTCCATATTCAATTAAAGTACTAAAAAAATAGTGCTCAAATTATCTATTAATGAGAATTATAATTGAAATTATAGGTAAATGTTATTATTATTTATATTTTTAATCTCGATGATGTTGAATATTTTGGATTGATGATTATACATGCCTTCGTATGAAGAGATGATATTACTAATAATGATATGAGAATATATTATGGAATTCATTCATGGTGGAATGTGATAATATTAATTTGACATAGGTAGTTTGACAACCACGAAATCATATATATGTGTCAAATCTCTACCATGTACAATATTTAATTATTCATTTCATGGAGGAATTAATAATTTCATCATATACTACTGATGTGATCGAGGTTCTTGAGTTTCATTAACATTCACCATCATCTTGTTCACTTCTATTTGGATGTTCTTTCAGTTTTCATTTATAAATGTTTTATTATTCTGTTTATTCTAAAGTGACAGTTTATGTTTTCCCAATAAAAATGAATTAATTTTCATGTTATTATAAGAACTAAAATTATAGTCCTAGGGTTGTTACTCCCAAATACAACATATGGAAGATCATGTTGCGACTCTTTTAAAATTATTTTATTGGAATGTTCATTTGTTTATTTTAAAACAAAGAGTCAATTAATAGGATTTAATTCATCGGAAGAGTGGATTATTAGTTGGAATTAATCTTTATGTGGATTATAGGATATTAATGATGTTACTAAGATAATGGTTATATTAACTCCTATCAAAATACAATGTACGTATCTTATTTCTGTTGCGTTATATTTTGAACACTGCACTACACTTATCTTTTATTCAATATTACTCTCAAAATGATTATTTGTTATATTTTTTTAAAGTACTATTCACTTCCCCTTATAATCTATTCTTTCTATCTACATTAGACCATCAATTGAATCATGTAGTCCTTCTCTAACAAATATTCCATTGAACCCTAACTATACATGGTTTAGATCCATTCCATAAGAGTGGTCATACAAGAAGTTGGAAACATGGGATGACCATACATATACCTCCAATATCCCTAAATATCACAAATTCCAACATATATTTGGTCTAGAAACCTATATTTTGAGCTCCATCACTAACATTGGTCAATCCCAAAGGACTTCATACCTATTCAAATGCTTCGTTGAGTTAGGAGATACAGTCATCGAATCATGAAACTATCTCGGGACAAGTGACATGGTCATCTTAACCCTTATCTAGTTCTCATTCTATCGTTAACATTGATTAAAGTCATAAAAAATACCCCTCAAATAATTATCAATGATACCATGGTCCATCCATCATTCTATACCATATTAAATTTACATAATTTCAATACCTCCATACACATTAGGGAATATCATATATCAGCACAACATATAATATGAAACATTATTATTGGTAGATTTTCATAGAAACACACATTTGATCAACATAAAAGAAGGGTCTTGAAGGTCATATATGAAAACAAATAGGATAAAATACATATATGGGTCACAAATTACACAAGATCTGGCCATCCTCCCATTCCAAGAATCATATACAAGGGCACTATAATGTATTGAACATAAAACCTTTATCACATCAATTCTAAATCAATTATCCTCTGAGGAAAAATACCTAGATCATATACTTTGAACAATGTTTACTAGAATAGGAATTAATCCATTAATATATATCCTTTAGGATTTTTTTTCTGGTATATAATCAATAAATGAGGTTGAATCAACCTCAACATACCAAAAGTGATTCACATTCAACGATAGATCAGGACCCATTTGAGAAAAAGAGATATTTATAATATATCCAACTTTTATCTCTTAGTGATCCAACAATTATGCATTATATCATGATCTCATCCATATATATAATAATAATATCTTGTCTTAATAACACATATAATGATATAAAGACGATATCTTAGAGGAACATGGGGAATGGAGGTGGGGAATCCTCTTACCTTGAATCCACATGAGTTCAAGCTCATGGTCAACCATATATGGTGTATATAGGGAGAGAATGTTCTAAGAATAAACTATATAGTCCCTTGATCTAAGATCCCAGGGTATATTAGGATAAATAATAGGATTAGAAATGAATTCATGTTTTGAATCTCGTTTTTTATTATTCGACTACACTCATATGGTTTGGTCACATTATATCGTAATCTATGCATTAACAATTGTATATTTTCTATAACTTCTTAGAACCATAATTTTTTGGATTCATAGATTGATAATCAATGCACAAACAATTATTTTTTACCTCATTTATAGGACACATAATTTTCAAAGGAATGTCTCTTATTTATCTATAACCATGATCCCCCTATGCTCCTTAAATTGTCCCCCTCCAAACAAGATACATGTTTTCCTTGGCAGAACAAAACATGTTTCCCTAATCATGATCTATTTTTGAACCCCATTAAATTAACCTAAAATATTCCAAAACAATAAATAATGTACTTTATACATAATTTATGTTAATAATAAATCAATAACTATCATATAATGGAAAAAATATGGAATATGGTACCAAAAAAACATCAGTTCCTTACAATCTCTCCCAAATGGACTTGTCATCCTTGAAAAGTGTCTTTAGAGTTCCAGCACAAAATAATTGGGCCATTGAGCTTCTAAATAAAATTCTAACACTCGTGTCTCCTCATGGAATCATCCATTCTTCCATTGGACTCTGATGAGTTTCACTTTCTTTATTTAAAATAAAATATCATTTTAGTTAGTGATCTTCATCTGACACTCCTCAAATGATTTTTATTGTCAAAATAAACCTCATCATTTTCATTCACATGACCATAATATATTATATACATCCATATCTAAGAGACGTGAAACAAATAAAACATTCCATGATATCATGGGAGAATATTGAAATAATTTTACACTAACCCAACATGATCAGTAATCAACAACGATAAAATAAATAATTGAACTTGGTTCCCATTACTCTAAAATCTCTGATACCATAGTTGAGAATTCTCTAACAAGAAAACTCTACAACCGATAAATATCAAAATAGGTATCATACTCCTATAATAATAATATTGACGTCTTCTAATAAGATGTGACTAACCGCTTCCAGGTCAGCAAAACTCTATCGAAGGACTCTTCTACCATTCCCGGTCCCACAACAACTGCCTTTCGATCCTCAAGACAACATAACTGTGAGAGAGATGGATGAATATTAATATCATCAAAAGGATCCATATAAATCAAGGCATGGATAAGTTTTCTTTACATGAACTCAACCAATGCTAGGTGATCACCCCAATCTACACTTATGTTTAGCATACATTACTATGAACTATCATAAAATATCATGATGCATCTTTTTGAATGACTTTAGGTTTGAAAATAGTATGTTGTAATCAATTTTTAGTCGTTTCCAATTTCCTTATGAATGACCTTCCAATATTATGATGTTTAATGTGAAAAATTTTCTAACATATTTCTCAATGGATCCTCAAGTAGGTATAATATATCCTATACATACAGCATCCATAACTCTTTAACTAAATAATTCCCTCTAATTTTCACTAAATGAGACACATTCTTAATCCACTCATGTATTACCCAAATAGTTGGGCTTTGTCTTAGTTGAATTCTCCCCATATTTCTACATGAAAATGGGGGGTTCAAAACCCATTGAGCACATGTATTTTAGTAGTACTATATTGATTGTAGTAGTGGAGGCACTATAACAGCGACATCACTGTAGAAACTACAGGCAATGTAGCGGCAGCAGGTCACTGTAGCTGTGGCAGAGTATTGTGTGGTGCTGTAGCAGGTGAGTACTATAGCACGACAATTCACATAATGGGATTTGGGAAAACATTTTGGGCCTACGGGCCATGTAATAGGCTAAATTCGCACTGGGACTTTGGGATATGTAATGGGACTCCCTCTTCCTAGATAAAATCGGTCTTTGCATTGATTTAATAATAAATGAGGCTTCAATCCCAACCTTTAAAAAACAATTTCCCAAATAGTATCATGAATCCTCGAGAACCTAGGTTTCCCAATCATTATTTCAAAAAAATTATCATCCAACTTTGGCATATTAATTGAATGTGGATAAAAAATACACCATGAAACTGATGCTCATCCATTACCCAATAATCAGTAAAGCAACAGAAAACATATTTTGTGATGTAACTCCTCATTCCAGGACACTATAATTGATTTCTTATGTCAATATAAATATCCATTGATCGAAAATTAACAACCCACTTTTAATAATAAGAGTCTATTATCATCTCTAATCACACAAAAAACTATCACCAATAACCTCTCATTACTAGAGATCAAAACATAATAAAATGAGGATCATCACATAACTAAATCATCTAACCCAAGGAAATGATTCCTCACCACATGTTTGTTATTCTATTACGTTATAGAATTTACTCATTCAACTAATAAAATGAATATAATAGAAGGATCATATGTAATAAATCTATGATCCTCATATGAATACAGAAAACCATAATACATGAAACTCAGTAGAAATCATTCCACATGCAATGTATTCTCTTCACGATCATTCAACTCAATTATTTTCATTCGTAGAGTATCTCTAATCCAATTTTCCTTCACTATAACAAATGAAAAAGTAATTATGAATGCCTTCAGATGGTCCTCCCAAAAAATATACATCAGATGTATACCCCTTGAGAGAAGATTTATCCCAGTCTATGGTAGTCAATGTAGATAATAAACCTCTCATAAAAGATATAATATTTCCAAAACATCACATCTTGGAACACATATGAAAAATATAATTCATGCACTGGGTAGTTCGGATCATGGGGTTGTATCCAACATGACCCATTGGTGACTTCCGGATTTCTCTACACCAAAAAACCCCCTAACCCCATACCTAATTTATAGCATCCCGCCTTTTTATCACATAAACATTCATTACATTTTACAAAACTGAGGATCATTAAGGTTTAGAGTCTTGGAAACCAGGAACTTAAAACATGAAAAAAAAACATTCTTCTTAAACACTTGAAAGGCTTCTCCTTATGTTCATCCTATGTTCATTACTGCATCTCATAACCTGGGGACATACATCAAAAGAAAGGGTGAGAAGAAGGCCCAGTAATGGAAACAAGAGAAACATCTTACATGTGAACTTGAGATTCTTCAATAAGGCCATGAAAAGAACATTAAGGCATGAGAAAGAAATCGTGAGGCATATCATAATAAAAATAACATTTTTCATTACTCTAAGATGTGGCTACATCATTTAATATAGACAATCATGAACATATCACCAAGGTCCATCCCCAAGGTGTCATTAAAAAAAATTACCAAGGTTATTCACCAAGATATCGTGAAAATTGTAATCTCTAGTGGTTACATCATTACCCAATGCATTGGAGCGCTATCAGGGCGCACCCTTAAATTTTCTTTTATTATTATGTGAGCCACATATATCATCATCAAACATTTTTTAAATAACCCATATAGCATAAAATAAATAGGTTTCATTTCATAATCATAACGTTTTAAAAACTGCTTTAAAGACATGATCTTTACATCACTTTAAAACCCACAGAAAAGGAAGGTGGGTCTCATGTATGTAAATCCCAGAATTTAAAATATAAAATTTTGGTATATATTTGAATACCCCTTTAGAAGAAAGAGCTTTGAGTATTTACTTAATAATATAAAATAACTTTATAAAAATAGAGAGACATTTTGAGACGGAAATTCTGCAGCATAACGGCTATGTTACGAAGTTTTAGAAGACATTAAAAAGGGAGGTAAATGGGTAAAAAATTCATAAATGACCCATAAAATAGTAGATGGACAGAATAAGAAGGATAAATTACCATGGTAATTAAATTTCATGGAAATAACATTTGAAATGAAAAACATGGAAGGAAGACAAAAATTAGATTTCTCTTATGAAAGTTCGGCAGCCTAACGGCGTTACATAAACTTCAACAAAAATGATTTGAAAAGATGAAATAGGGTCTCTAATCATGTGAACATAAGAGTTTAGTATGATAGATATATAGATAATTCCCCAAAATAGCAAAAAGAACTTGAAAGAATTGACATGAAAGTAGAACTTCAAAACGAGAAGGGTGAAGAACCACTTAAAAATTCGGTAGCCTAACGGCGCCACTTAAAACTTCAAAGTACTGAATTGAAGAGATCAAATGGGGTCTCTCATCATATGAACATAAGAGTCCCGTATGATTGATATAGAGATCATACCCCAACAAAAAAAAGGAACATGAATGAATTGACATGAAAGTAGAACTTCAAAATGAGAAGGGTGAAGAACCACTTAAAAATTCGGCAGCCTAACGGCGCCACTTAAAACATCAAAATACTGAATTGAAGATATCAAATGGGGTATCTCATCATATGAACATAAGAGTCCAGTTTTATAGATATAGATATCATACCCCAACATAACAAAAAGTAACTTGAAAGAATTGACATGAAAGTAGAACTTCAAAACGAGAATGGTGAAGAACCACTTAAAAATTCGGCAGCCTAACAGTGCCACTTAAAACATCAAAATACTGAATTGAAGAGATCAAATGGGGTCTCTCATCATATGATAATAAAAGATCAGTATGATAAATTTAGATATCATAACCCAACATAATAAAAAGGAACATGAAATACTTTACATGAAAGTAGAACTTTGAAAAAGAGAAGGGTGAAGAATCCCTTAAAACTTCGGCAGCCTAACGGCGCCACTTAAAACATCATAAAACGAAATAATGAGAGTAAGAGGGGATCTATCATTATATTAACATAAAAAGTTCAGTAAGAGGAGTATAAAAGAACATCCTCCAACATAAGAACATGGAGCATAAAAGAAATGACATAAAAGAGATCACTTGAAAAGAAAGAGAGGGGTCGGATCTCTTACCTTAAAATGTAACTCTTAAACCTCAAAGGTTGGGACCTTGAGGGCTTGGGGGCACCTTGGGAGGACTCCTTGGGAGGTAATGAGACCCGAACTTCGTTGGGGAAGAGTGGGGAGTCGAATGGATGAGGGGAGGGCTTGGTATTAATAGGGAAAATGAGGGGACAAGGCATTAATGGCCAAGGGACACCTCACATGTGCTTTTCTCAAACCCATGTGCTCTCCCTTGGAATTTACCATGGATTTAGGCCACATTTGGCCCCCAAAACAATAATTCATCACCCTTGTCCGGACAACCCTTAAAATATCTCATGGCATCACCATGACACAGTTATGATGTCATTAAACATACCGAAACCCTAAAACTGTATTTTTATTATTCACTGAAAATTCAACTTTCTCAGAAAAATCCCAAAGTTTCACACTAACCAAATATCAATGCTGTGATTTCAAAAATGAACTCCATTTTATAAAAATAATTTTCTAAATATTTTTAATTTTATTTTTAAATAAATACACTATTCACCGAAAATTCATTTTTTTCAGAAAAAAACCCCAAAAATTACCATAGTATAATATCGGTGCTCTGAGTTCAAAAATGAAATCCATTTTATAAAAATAATTTTCTAAATATTTTTAATTTAACTTTTAATTAAAAAACACTATTCACCCGAAAAAACTAATACTTCAATAATAATTTATGAAACCGTTATTTAACCATTTTATTGAATCACATTACTTAATCAAGGTGCCTAGATTAATTTAGAACTTTCATTAAGTTAGATTACTAATCCATTTCGTCATATTACTAATCCTAATCATAAAATCACTATTCATAATAAACTATTCATCAAAAATCAAGTTGATCTTATTAGACTCCAAATTTTGTACTGAACATAATTATAGAAGACCATTTTTTGAAAATCATTACACATTTTTAATTATTTAAGGTTTACATAAACATTTTTAAAATATCCTTTTTCTAAAATTCATCAAAAATATGTAAAATATATTTATCCGATCATTTTAAAATTCATAAACATCATCATAAGAAGAAATTCCAATTTTTATTTAAAATAAAGGATTACACAAGGCAGTTACGGTCTTCTAACATAGCCCCTTATCACACAAGCATAGGACCTAAGTGTAAGGTATGCTAAGGTGAGAGAGTCCGAGGGAGGCTCGGCCAACATTGCCCGAGTAGTAATTTCTATCAGTTTGAACTTATCGCGAAGGCGATTCCGTTCTAGATTCACCTGATGAAGTTCGGCTTGGGTTTGGTCCAGAGCAAAGCCCAATGGTGCTACCTCCTTCCCAAGTTCTGTTAGATGGGCATTGATCGGTCCAAGACTACTTGGTGAGGCCATCTAATCTCCTTTATATAATAACTAACCAAGATTACTTGTATTTATAGACAATAATCAAAACATTTTGTTCACAGCGGTCATATTAACTGATGGTCATATAACAGTCAGAACCCAAATGTCTCATTTTAATTATAATCATGTTTATCAAATAAAACATAAGATAACACATGAGATTAGGAAAGAAGATTTATTCAAAATTTAGGGCAGTTACAATCTTCCCCCCTTAAGAAATTGCGTCCTCGCAATTTTAAAAATTGGGTTTTGAAATTTCATTAAAAGTCCCACATCGGAAAAAGAGTTGGTGATGCCATTACTTTTAAAGAAATAAAAGGGAGTACAAAGGCCACCTGAGTTTACTCATACTGGGATTCCATGTAGGAAACATGGACATGGAGGAGAAAACAAAGGGTCACGTCCTAAAGGATAGTGATAGAAAACATGATTAGGAGGAAGTTAACCACCAGAAAATCCCAAAATTATTATGTGTGCAAGCGGTCTTTGATTACCTAGTAGGAAACGTAAACCAAAAACGTTTTTGTTTTACATTCCTTTTCATAACTTTGAGGAATTCATTTCCAACATAGAACAAAAACATAAGGAAATATATCTACCTTCATGTAGAGTTTCATCCTTTAATAAGTTTCTACCCAAAACTAATCTTTTCTCCAAACTATGAGGATTTGAAACTACTTGGTCTCATCAAAACACAAGAATCATCTTCTAGAGAATCACATAATCCTCAAAATATTAACTATCTATTTCTTTTATCTTTAAACATTATCCCAAAAACTGAAAGGGTAAGGTAAAACAACTCTTCAAACGAAAGAATCCCATAGGAATGGAAACTACTTTTAAATCTTCATGGTTCCATGGTACTACCCAATGTTCATCATAGACCACTCCATAAATAATGGTCCTTAAAATTCCTCAAAATAAACTAAACTAAGATTGAAACCCAAATACAAGATGGATTTGATAACATAGTCTTCCAAAATAAACTTCATTGTTCATGTCCAAACAACATCAACCTATCCTAATATCTTATAACAAAATTAGCTAACCTAAACATATTTTACCCAAGATAGGTTAATCATTCCCATAAGTAACCTAAATTACTATAAGTCCACCTTAAATTCATGAATTCTTCAAAATACAAGTCATACTTACTCCTCAATGAAAATACCGTAGTAATCTATTTACCTAGATCATATAGGGTCCCCAAAATAGTGAACGTCTTCCAAAATAATAATCATCCTTTAATCCGGAAATCATCGCATTTCCTATCACATTGGTTGTTGGGACATGTTCTTCCATTTCTAACCATTTACTAAGAAGAGAAAGTATAATTAGAGGCTTAAATACTTAACCAATAATCATGAAAAGGAACTTAAAGCATATAAGGATAACTTGTAGAAGAAAATTATACCCTAACATGTGATCCCCTAGGTTCCAATCTAGGTTATCCATGATCATATATTCTTATGTGAATCTTTATTTTGTTTTATCCCTGTTCCTTTAATAATGGTTCATACTAAGCTTATGAATTTACCAAAGCATATCCCCCGGGAGGGTCGTAACCAAGAGTGCAGCAAGGCCCGTTGTCGTGTACCAGTTCCCGTTCGAGTCTAGCTCAAAGCGGTGTTTTCAGGTTTTACCCCTATGTACATCTGTGCCAGAGCTACCTCTACCTGCTCGTATCCAGATAGGGATGTATTTCCTTGGCAACCCATTACCTAATACTCACCAAAATACCAGGAAGATTTCCTATATATAAACTTTTCTATAGGATTCTTCCTAATGTTTTCATATCCTAATTTCAACAAATAACTAAACCATCCTTTGATACCAACTATAGCATCCCGCCTTTTTATCACATAAACTTTCATTACATTTTACAAAACCGAGGATCGTTAAGGTTTAGTGTCTTGGAAACCAGGAACTTAAAACATGAAACAAAAAAAAATTCTTCTTAAACACTTGAAAGGATTCTCCTTATGTTCATCCTATGTTCATTACTGCATCTCATAACCTGGGGACATAAAACAAAAGAAAGGGTGAGCAGAAGGCCCAGTAATGGAAACAAGAGAAACATTTTACATGTGAACTTGGGATACTTCAATAAGGCCATGAAAAGAACATTAAAGCATGAGAAAGAAATCGTGAGGCATATCATAATAAAAATAACATTTTTCATAACATTAAGATGTGGCTACATCCTTTAATATAAACAATCATGAACATATCACCAAGGTCCAACCCCAAGGTGTCATTAAAAAAAATTACCAAGGTTATTCACCTAGATATCGTGAAAATTGTAATCTCTAGTGGTTACTTCATTAC
Source organism: Viscum album (assembly GCA_963277665.1). Lineage (NCBI taxonomy): Eukaryota > Viridiplantae > Streptophyta > Magnoliopsida > Santalales > Viscaceae > Viscum > Viscum album. Next base: position 15,910,966 of record OY728159.1, on the reverse strand, counting down.
CCAATGCATTGGAGCGCTATCAGGGCGCACCCTTAAATTTTCCTTTATTATCATGTGAGACACATATATCATCATCAAACATTTCATAAATAACCAATATAGAATAAAATAAATGGGTTTCATTTCATAATCATAACGTTTTAAAAACTGCTTTAAAGACATGATCATTACATCACTTTAAAACCCGCAGAAAAGGAAAGTCGGTCTCATGTATGTAAATCCAAGAATTTTAAATATAACATTTTGGTATATATTTTAATACCCCTTTAGAAGAAAGATCTTTGAGTATTCACTTAATAATATAAAAGAACTTTAGAAAAAGAGAGAGACATTTTGAGACGGAAATTCTGCAGCATAACGGCTATGTTACGAGGTTTTAGAAGACATTAAAAATGGAGGTAAATGGGTCAAAAAATCATAAATGACCCATAAAATAGTAGATGGACAGAATAAGAAGGATACATGATCATGGTAATGAAATTTCAAGGACATACCTTTTGAAATGAAAAACATGGAAGGAAGACAAAAATTAGATTTCTCTTATGAAAGTTCGGCAGCCTAACGACGTTACATAAACTTCCTCAAAAATGATTTAAAAAGATCAAATAGGGTATATCATCATGTGAACATAAGAGTTCAGTATGATAGATATATAGATAATTCCCCAAAATATAAAAAAGAACTTGAAAGAATTGACATGAAAGTAGAACTTCAAAACGAGAAGGTGAAGAACCACTTAAAAATTCTGCAGCCTAACGGCGCCACTTAAAACATCAAAGTACTGAATTGAAGAGATCAAATGGGTTCTCTCATCATATGAACATAAGAGTCCAGTATGATAGATATAGAGATCATACCCCAAAATAACAAAAAGAAACTTGAAAGAATTGACATGAAAGTAGAACTTCAAAACGAGAAGGGTGAAGAACCACTTTCAAAATTCGGCAGCCTAACAGCGCCACTTAAAACATCAAAATACTGAATTGAAGAGATCAAATGGGGTATCTAAACATATTAACATAAGAGTACAGTATGATAGATATAGAGATCATAACCCAACATAACAAAAAGGAACTTGAAAGAATTGACATGAAAGTAGAACTTCAAAACGAGAAGGGTGAAAACCACTTAAAAATTCGGCAGCCTAACGGCGCCACTTAAAACATCAAAATACTGAATTGAAGAGATCAAATGGGGTCTCTCATCATATTATAATAAAAGATCAGTATGATAAATTTAGAGATCATAACCCAACATAATAAAAAGGAACATGAAATACTTTACATGAAAGTAGAACTTTGAAAAAGAGAAGGGTGAAGAATCCCTTAAAACTTCGGCAGCCCAACGACGCCACTTAAAACTTCATAAAACGAAATAATGAGAGTAAGAGGGGATATATCATTATATGAACATAAAAAGGGAAGTAATAGGAGTATAAAAGAACATCCTACAACATAAGAACATGGAGCATAAAAGGAATGACATAAAAGAGATCACTTGAAAAGAAAGAGAGGGGTCGGATCCCTTACCTTAAAATGTAACTCTTAAACCTCAAAGGTTGGGACCTTGAGGGCTTGGGGGCACCTTGGGAGGACACCTTGGGAGTTAATGAGACCGGAACTTCGTTGGGGAAGAGTGGGGAGTCGAATGGATGAATTTAGGTCTTGGTATTTATAGGGAAAGTGAGGGGACATGGCATTAATGGCCAAGGGACACCTCACATGTGCTTTTCTCAAACCCATGTGCTCTCCCTTGGAATTTACCATGGAGTTAGGCCACATGGGGCCCCCAAAACAATAATTCATCACCCTTGGCCGTCCAAACCTTAAAATATCTCATGACATCACCATGACACAGTTATGATGTCATTAAACATACCGAAACCCTAAAACTGTATTTTTACTATTCACTGAAAATTCCACTTTTTCAGAAAAATCCCAAAGTTTCACACTAACCAAATATCAATGCGCTGATTTCAAAAATGAACTCCATTTTATAAAAATAATTTTCTAAATATTTTTAATTTTATTTTTAAATAAATACACTATTCACCGAAAATTCATTTTTTTCAGAAAAAAACCCAAAAATTACCATAGCATAATATCGGTGCTCTGAGTTCAAAAATGAAATCCCTTTTATAAAAATAATTTTCTAAATATTTTTAATTTAACTTTTAATTTAAAAACACTATTCACCCGAAAAAACTAATACTTGAATAATAATTTATGAAACCGTTATTTAACCATTTTATTGAATCACATTACTTAATCAAGGTGCCTAGATTATTTTAAAACTTTCATTAAATGAGATTACTAATCCATTTGGTCATATTACTAATCCTAATCATAAAATCACTATTCATAATTTACTATTCATCAGAAATCAAGTTGATCTTATTAGAATCCAAATTTTGTACTGAACATAATTGTAGAAGACCATTTTTTGAAAATCATTACACATTTTTAATTATTTAAGGTTTACATAAACATTTTTAAAATATCCTTTTTCTAAAATTCATAAAAAATATGTATACTATATTTATCCGGTCATTTTACAATTCATAAACATCATCATAGGAATAAATCCCAATTTTTATTTAAAACAAAGGATTACACAAGGCAGTTACGGTCTTCTTACATAGCCCCTTATCACACCAGCATAGGACCTAAGTGTATGGTGTGCTAAGGTGAGAGAGTCCGAGGGAGGCTCGGCAAACATTGCCCGAGTAGTAATTTCTATCAGTTTGAACTTCTCGCAAAGGCGATTCCATTCTAGCTTCACATGATGAAGTTCGGCTTGGGTTTGGTCCAGAGAAAAGCCCAATGGTGCTACCTCCTTCCCCACTTCTGTTAAACGGGCTTCGATCGGTCCAAGACTACAATGTGAGGCCATCGAATCTCCTTTCTATAATAATTAACCAAGATTACTTGTATTTAGAGATAATAATCAAAACATTATGTTCACAACGGTTATATTAACTGATGGTCATATAACAGTCAGAACCCAAAGGTCTCATTTTAATTATTATCATGTTTATCAAATAAAACATAAAATAACACATGAGATTAGGAAACAAGATTTATTCAAATTTTAGGGCTGTTACATAATGCATCATTATACATTTCAAATCTAATCCAAGGAACTTGAAGAATAAAAACTATATTTCTCATCAATGTATAAAAAATGTAGGGAAGGAATCATCACATTGATCAGACCAGTTGAACTTCAACACCTTTTGTTATCTCTTTCAAATGTTATCAAAAATAGAAGATGTCTTGGACTAAACCGTGAAAATTTCCCAAAATCCTATGGAATCATATGATCTCAAATACAATCCTATTACATTCCAAACACATAAAATCCAATATATTCTACGAGTGCACAGAAATCACCACTAACTAAATTATTATATTGATGAACATTAAAAACAACATATTGAAGTAACGCATTAGTAGATTATAATAAATAAAATGTTATCAAAGAGTTCTCTATAAAATATCAAGTGTTAATACATTATCTAGAGGAATTATTATGAATTCATATAGGATTATGTCTTGATAATAAACTAACAATGGTGATAGGATAGGGGATACAACCAATTACTCCAATCAAATTACCATAAATTCTAAATGAATTGCGATAACTCATATATATATATTGGGTATAGTCTCGTCGTGACTTCTTGGATATCCCACTCAATGGTCATCATAATACTCTATATTATACGTGTGATGGATGTCAAACATCTTCAGTGGAAGTCAATATGAGCTCAATAACTGGTAATCAATTTAATATGAAATATTTCATTAAATGTAGACATAAATATGTTCATAAAATCCAAGAAACAACTATTGGAAACATATATCATCACTGGTGACTTTCCCTTTTCATTTCTAATAAAATTTCTAAAGAGATAAAAGAAAATGGATACAATAATAGGAAAATATTGTCCATGAGTGAAATAAATATATAGAAAATAATAAAAAAATAAAATTAAACAAATGCACTAGATAGAATAATTGAAATATAGATAGTGACTCTAAATATAGAGGGTCCCAATAGACCCATAATTGGATCTTCCTTCCTATAAAAAAACTCAACCTACGTCAGCTCCATGTGCACGTACCTAAGGCAGATAAATCACATTCGTCACCAAACACTATGACTTTAGACTCTGATAATGAATACCACGAATACAAACTAGGTTTACTATCAATATTTTCCTTATACCCTATGAGATCATATATACAATTCCCTCAAATATAAAATTCTATGATTCCAAATCTAGCCACATATATGATACAAAATCGTTTATATTTGATTTTTTTTGTAATTACCACTAATCCCATAGTTGAAACATTTGGGACCTCATATTATAGAGGTAGTAGAAGAATCCCTATATGTTTATACCTATATTATACCGTGTTTAATCTCATTAGACATTAACTTCTTACTATGTGTAGAGGTATTCGTTGCAATATAGGGAGTTATGGTTAAAAGAATATTGTAAGATTAAAAAAACATGTTAGCCTGTCATCATCAATCCACCTCTCAAATGTATAGTTCTTGGAAAGAGAATGATCAAACCTTTTCATGTAAAATCTCTTAAAATATATTCTATAATCTAGATAATGGATAATATCAATATTTCTAGCCTTTTATGCCTCATTCCTAGCAAAAATAGGTGAAAGGAATACAAACTCTACAATTAGGGTTTAGTATATTGAAATTGGAATCTCCCTATCTTAATATCCATACACACTTATGCATAGAATAGATTTATTAATTTTTAAAAGAATTCCTTAAATAAAATATCCTTGATGTCCTCAAAAGTGATACCCTAATGCATAATTTACTATCTCATAGAAACCCACCACCTCACATAGGTACCCTGACGCATAATGGAACCTATATTTCACATTCTTCCCTTAGGAGTCTCCACCTGATCAATGATTTCCTTAATCATTTCTATAGATTCCTCAGTATTATAAGGACCAAAAGTGCCCAATATTTATGATGCAAGATAGAGCTAAAAAATAAGGAACAGTGAACCATCATCCAATGTGTGCGTATTTGAATAGAAAGCATAATTTTCCAGACACTAGTATTTGGTGGTATTATCACATGAACTAATATAAAAGGTTCATGAGCACATTCACCTATATCCATCTACATAACATATACTTGAAATTTTTTATAGTCAATAGAAGGAGCATTCTGGGAACATGGATATTCATTTCTTGAATGTACAAAGTAAATTTACAACACATATTTGGAAATTCTTACTTAAAAATAGTGATATTATATGTAACACAATAGAAATTTCCATCTGAAGACCTATCAAAGGTGATACCCACTCATATGGTATGACAGTCTATGTTATATTTAATGCTCAAGAATAGTCCTAGGTAACATCATGTTGTTATAGATCATAAATATACTAAACAAAATATCGTTTACAAGTGAAACTATGTAATTCAAACATTGATACATCACATAATCATAGTGTAAAATATTTGTTAAAATAATGAACATCAAACTGGAATTAATTTAATAAAAACAATATATCACACAACATGTATATATATATGACATGTGATTATACATTCCTATAAATGATTGATGGATTCCAAAAATCCAATAAAAATATAATAACTATTCCATAATTAGTAACTCCTTTTTCTATTACACATGAGCTAGCCTGATGCATGGAAAATCACCAACCCCAATTCTCTATATACTATCTATTTTATATAATTTCAAGATAACCATTGAATAAAATAATGGATACTTGTGCACTAGTATAATTTTGATACATCCTAACCAATGAACATCAGGTCTGATAAAAATTAATACCTATCCTTGTATAGAAAAACTCATATACAAGAGGCTATCGACTGGCGATGATAGTCTTCTGTGGCATGGGCACACTACACACTTAGAAATAAAAACTGTCACCCAATAGAAAATTCCATACTATTAAACTAAAACAACACAATGAAATATAAAAATGATAAATTTTATAACAGATGAAAAGTCAATATATACAACAATAATCAATGAAGTTATAGTGTGGTTTGTCAATAAACAATGAAATAAAAGTAGAAATTAAAATAAATAAATTTTTAATATTAGTATTCCAACATTTCTAATGACAATATGTTCATATATTAAACTCTATGATCCCTAGTAACCTATAGGATGTCCCATTGCATACTCCACACCCCAAATCATGCATTCTGCATAAACGTTGTGAAACCCCTTTAGGGTGTGATTATAACCAATATGATACCATTAAAGTGTCCTCAAAATATGAAAAAAATGAATAAAAGTTTTTTGTAGGAAAATATATAAATGAAAAAAATAAAACCTAATAATTTTTTTAGTGTTCATGCACTACTGATGATATGGTGAATCCCAACAAAACTTTATTTAAATCAATGTTGAATGGTTGGTCCAAATATAAGTGGTGATCAAGGGATGACCAACATTCCACCACATATATCTCTGAACATCCAAATAAAAAATTGTTCTTAAGTTGGGTAACAATTTCATCTTGTGAGGTCACTATCACATGTCAGCCACAAGATTGCCATACCCCTAAATTTCCCTCTTTGTATTAGGAATAATGGTCATCATATCTTGGAACTGTCTCAGGGGAGGACACATAGGGATCATACTTTGAAAATTTGTCTCATTCCATCATCATCCTTGTCACATGTCATAATTTCTTCCCCTCTAATGGATATCCACAAATCCTTGGTTCACTATTCATTTCCTATAATTGTAAATTAATCCAAAAGATATAAGTCAATGAACATAATGATATAACAAATATATAAACAACATATAATATCAACAATGAGTGTTAGTATCCAAACACACTACCACACATATGAGAAACAAATAACATGGGTCTCACCGGAAACACATTTGTATAGATGTGATCATACACATGCATGGGTCTCAAATAAATGATGAACATGCCATCATATCAAGGAATCAATTTTAATAAGGGATATATATAGTATTGATCTTCCAAAAATTATATCATTTATCCTAAAATCTATGACACTCTATGTAATGTTACCCATTTAACATCCTTGCACCAATGTTTACTAAAATAAGACATAGTTTGTCAATAAATATCCTTTTCAATTCAAATTCAAGGAATGTATAATTTCATGGTTTTTAATCCACATCTTCATAAAAAATGGATTAATAATCAAAGATAGTTCTAGATAATTTTGATAGATAGAATTATTCGTAATATTTTTATATCTGATCCTTCAAGAATCCAGTAATTATCAATTAGATCATCATAGTATCCATAAATATACTAACAATTTGTTGATTTATGATTCATCTAAAGAATGAAAGAGGATATATATGATAAATGAGAGGAATAAAGGAGAAAATCCGTTTTCCATTTATGTAAATTCCCAAATTTAATATCCAAAAATATTATATCTTTATCATTTAATAATCATTATACAACTGAATGATCAATGTTAGAATCATTTTAGGTCTAGTGAATTCAGAAACATGGGAACATAAAATACAATTCCATAAGTGAGTTACAAAATCTCAATAGATGACCATCTTAACTAGAACCCATATTAGAAATATAATTCCTAATATATTTCTTCATAAAATTGGTAAAGAAAACAAAAGGGTGAGCTCATATTTTCATCAAGGGTAAATAAGGGAGATACCATCATAACATGAGCATAAGGGTATGATAACCTGAGAATAAAATTTGAAAACCACACCAGATATATAATAATTAATAAAATTAATTACATAAATCAATTAATAACATAATATATAAATCAGAAACTAATCAAAGAATCTGATCCATGTGATCATAAGATTGTCATAATGCAAAGATCTATGGTATGCATTTTGAAACAAAAAAAAAATCATGTCAAGGCTACACACAAAGAAATTAATTTTATAATAGAATTGGTCTAACTACCCATGAAATAGATTTTGTCTTGGGATAACCTCTTCTGTACACTCTATTTGGTGATTTAGATAGCCTCCCATGTACCTTATATTTCATTCATGGGATAAGCTCTCATGTACCCTTTGAGCTTATATAGAAAAATAATTGACCAAATTATTGGATGGAGATATGGGTTAATCCCATCCCATAATCCATATATTTGGTTCACCCATGATTAGAAAATATTCATTGAATCATAACCTATATAATGGAAATGGGTTTTATAAATATTTCATCATAGAATAACAAATATAATAGATTATGTTTCATAATCATATCATCAACTATTCAGAAACAAAAATATAGTAATGTAATTGGTTTCATAAAAGTGTCTTTAAAATAACAAAAAAGTGTCTTGCTAATTAATAAGGAAGGTAATATTAGATCATATCCCTTACAAAACATTAGCAACATCTATGGATATTATTTTTAATTAATTTAGGTTATTTAAATAGAAAATTATGATATTCTTGTGGAAAATATCCTTTCCATATTAAAAACACTTGTTTAAAAAATATAAATTTAAAAAATATTATAGAAGACAATATATTTAAAATTAATCAGAGAAACATTTAAATTATTCATTATATAATTTATAGTTCATGATGGGAAAAAATTCTATTCATGTCAGTCATGATAAAATGTATATTCCTTTCACATTTCTAGTAAGAAGTAAAGTGATCATTATTCTGAAAAAAAAACAATTCCATTTAGCCAAATTTATAAAAATTAAAAATTTTGTAAAATTTCATCCAATATTTAATGTAAACTCTTGAATATGTTCTTTAATTTTTTTTAGAAACATGGACTTTTAATGAATATAGTTTTCAACCGAATAGAGAAACAAGTTCTGTTTTTTCATAAAAACATTCTTTTATAATATTGAGCTTATAAAAAGAATTTTATTGAATGGAAAAACATTAATTTCAAGATATTAATATAGGGGAAAAATAATGAGTCTCTAAATATTTTTATCATAACTTCTCATCATTGGAATCATAATCATAACAAATTTTAATTAACAATGAGTTCTTAATAATAAAATTTTACAACTTTTATAAAATTTGAATAATAAGCCCCATGAGAAAAAGGTATTTAGATAGATTTGTATGTCTGATTATTTTCATCAGAATAATAATACCCTACATTAATGGTATGTATATATACCACAAAAATTAAACAATATGTGGGTATGGCATGTGAACCATAAAAATAAATGTGAAATGGAAAACACCTTATATTAATCCCAAACACCTTCATATATATTCCAACCTCCTGTATAAAAAATAAATGTTAACTACAATTCTATTATATGGAAATAAATATATATATCCTACCATATATTATATTCTTAAGAAATTTTTATTACCCATTTCATTAAAATTCTTTGTTAATATCATGTTTCAAGTAATAACTTCTTTATTTTTCGTGAATGTTTTGGTTTGGTATTTTTGATACATTTAAATTGATCATAATAAAATATTGAACATAATTTTTTCATGGATATAAATATAATATATATTAATTTTATAATAATTTATTTTAAACTATTATTGTTTGATATGAACGACATCACTCATGGATATGGTAGGTCATAGATATGCACGAATGAGGGTTCCATTTCCTTGATAGATGGAATTAATTAAAATAAAAAATTAATTTCAATTTATAGAATGGTTTTTATTTCATATATATATTTTATATAAAAAATTCATCCTCCTTACCAACCATGTAAATAAATTAAAATCATTTGATAATGATTCTTTGACGTAGTATACCACAAATATAAAAGAGTGACATTATCGTTTCCCAATAAATTAGAAGGGAAGAAATTATAAGTGATATTAAAAACTAATAAGTATAATATTTTTATGAATATAATATATAATCATTAAATTCTTCATTATCTTTATCCATGATTGGGGGTGATGGAAAATAAAAAGCATTGGTTCATGAGGTGGTAGTACATCATATGCCTGATCAACAATTTCATTTCTCACATGATGAAAGATGAGAAATATTTTATTAATTCCATTAAAATAATTACATATTTGTATATTGTAGATACATTATTTCCTATATATTAAATGTTTTAGATCTTCGATGGAGTTAGAGGAAGAAATAATATTAAAACCTGTGATTAAGGATTATACCACTTCTTTAGAGAAATTCATTATGTTTACCCCTCTAGGTATACTAAAAGGTTTTATGATTCAATTTATGACATACCTAAAGTGGGTATTGATTTTAAGATTCTATACCAGCATATCATGGACGATAAACAAAATTATAGATTTTCCAAGGACATCCTAGTTGGTTCCCTTTTATATTTGTGGGAGGAAAAAACTAGGAATTTTAGGAATGAAATGTGTGTACCCACATTTTAGACATGAAAAAGGCTCTAGAAGGGCTATTGATGAATCATATATAATCTATTTTATAAATAATTTTTTCCCATTGGATTTTTACAAGTTTATAGTGAACTTTATCTCTTCTCTTTTTAGTATAACACACTATAGTAAAATTTTAATCTTAAAAACTATAAATATTTCGTAATATTTTTAAATATAGTTATTATAAAAAATTATTCTGAAATTATTACATAATAAAATATATTTTGGTTAAATAGGTGTAAATAATTATTCAAAATTACATTAATTTATGTATAATAATATTAATTAAAATTTTACCCACTGACATGATAAAACAATGTTTTCCAAAGCCTACATATTCATAAGTATATAAATTGTTATCAATAAAAATCAATCTGAAATTTATTTCAATAACCAAAATTTGGTAAATAAATATAAACTTTAACTATCATTACTAATAAACCCATATTAAAATAAAACTACTCTTTTATACTCTTAAAACTAAAAGGTGGTGTCAAATGTAAATATTTATTTTTATTCTCTTCAACAAAAATTTAATCATTGCATGAAATTATAAAAAAAATCACTTGATGAAAATTATAATTGTATATTTCAATAAATATTTATATAATTAAAGTAAATTTTCTAGAAGATTTAAAAATTATATTTGTTTTATGTTCACATTAATTAATAGAGACATTTATTTGGGAAAATAGTATTTCCAAAACATATAAATACATTACTAAAAGTAAAACGATTTTTATCAATCTGTTATCTTAATAAAAACCCTTATACATATTTTTTTAAATGGATGTATTCCGATTCATTATTATCTAGTTAATTCCTCTGTTTCAATGGTTATTATTAGATAATGACATTAGTATAACAATTTCTTTTGGGTAAAATCAGTGTTATGTCTATTGAAAGCAGTCAATTAATTTTAATTTCTTCCAATAGAAATAAATAGAACTCAAGGTGATACATTATAAACCCCTTAAAATAATATTTTCCTTACAAATTACACCCTAAAATAAAATAAATGAGATACATAGATAAAATTATATCCTAATCTAACTACAAATATTCATTACATTCATCAAATCACTAATAAATCATGATAAGAACATTTATGTTGTTTCATGGAACATTCTCTATATGATCAAGAATCTCCATCATTAATTGTTCACTAGAAAGATCATTGTCCAGTTGTATGAAAGAAAAATTAATTACATATGAAGGAATAGATATGTACTTCCTCATGAGACATACATATAAAACATCTTGTTCTTGTTGGGGTTTCATACGAAATATCAATTGATAAGATACCATCATTATTAGATTAATAATATTGAAGGTAATAATATACCCTGGGTTTATTTTTCCATTACTTTCAAATATCATGACCTTAATCCATGGATAAACCCATTGGAAAACATTTTCCCCAAAATAAAATTCAAGATTATGATACTAATTGTTAGAAAAGATATTTTTTCAACTTTGAGAATCCATGATGTGATAATAAATTGATCAAACATTATTTTCCATTTTTTATCTATCTTAAGTCCTAATTATTGCCCTTCTCTAACTTCATTTTTGTATGTTTCAGTTAGATAAATTTTTCAATATAGGTACTCTTAATGAGCCATCTAAATTCGTGATTGAATACTTTTTTTGTGAAAACTAAACCCGATGAAGGTGTCGATCTAAATAACCATTTTAAATATGAAGAATAAGATCAAAGAACATCCTCTATGGATGAATTGTCCCAACAAACTGACCATCCATATGAGGATGATAAAAAGTGATGAACCTTATCAATATATCTAGGTATTTTATAAGACATTTGCATAACATTATAGCAACCCTGAAATCTTGATGAGACACAACATAATATAGTACACCATGAAACCATACCATTTCCTTATTTTCTATTATGAAAATTTTATCACTTTATAAATATTCTCTAGTATATTTAAAATGTGTGGAATTTTTATGGTGATTGAATATTGAACTTATATAATCAATAGAACTAGGATATTTTGGGTAGTATAACAAAAAAATCAATGGGGATGATTTCACATTTAAATTCTATTATAGGTGATAGTTAAAAAATCACCTAAGTTATTTTTCTATCAGAATCAAATTTTTTACGTACTAATCCCTAATATACATATATACATATATATATATTATCTTCATGTTATCCCACCAAAAATAATCTTTCTCATTGTTCTATGGTAGGTATTAATCCATTTTCACCATTCTGTTGTTGTTTAAACCTTATGGCTTTTCCAGATGCGACAAGTTGTATCCCGATATCTCTGTAATAGTTTTTCCAAAAGAAATATTATTATAATTCCTAAAACATTCCTAAATTGAAATAAACCATAATTTCCTCAAAAATAAAGATAAGATAAATCCAATAGGTTACCAGTTTCTTTAATCTTAAGTCCATAAAATATGACGGTCTTCCTATTAATATATTTCGTTCAAAAAAAAATCTAAAAAATCAATCAGTTTTTATATCAATATTTTTTTTCTAAAAAATTATTTATATTCATAAAATCTCATCGTATATGTCCTAAAAATGGTTTTCTAAGACTTAAAACCTATAATAATCCCCATGAATATACACAAATAATGGTATCCATATGTATTAAGATAATATTAAATGGACAAATATATTCTTTTAAAAGATAATTGATTCTTTATTCCTTAAATAAGATCAAATCATAAACCAAACAGAATTTTGTTAGCAGTATATGTTTATACATACAATGATTGTTGATCTTATATTGATTCATAAAATCATGGTTGATTTTAAAATTCTAGAGACATGGTGGAGAGAGATAATCAATTATTAGAATAAAATCATGTTCTAGTAAAGGATGAAAAGTAACATCATCACAAGACTCATTTATACAAAATCAAACACCATATTTCCAAATTTGGTGTTTAGGACAAGTGTTCCATAATTATCAATTATTCACAAATAATTTTTTTATTTAATAATTATTATATTCATTATTTGTCTTAAATTTTTTATAATATCATTCCAATTATCCCATGTATTGGGAAACAGATTCACGAAATGCCTATACCACTTTTATTTGAAAAACTGAAGTGTGGGTGGAATTTTTTTGGGATCTTTATCTATGTTCAAAAAATTATATTTATTCACCCCATATCTTCAAAATTTATTCACTAAATGACATTCCATTACACATTTAGGAAATATAGTATCCACTTAAATACATTTTCCTCCCTATTTCCAACCATGCTATAGGAATAATGGGAAGCTAATGTTCATTTTATCAATGGTTTTTTGAGTTTCCCTTGAATTCCATTTTATATTCATATTAGATCACTGTAATTGATTATTAACTCCATCTTCAATTCCTCATTAGTACCACAAAATTAAATTTCGGCATTACTACCAAATTCACTTATAGATAACACCATATAGATACTTGTATTAAATCCACTTAGGAATTAATTGACCATAGTTTTATGTATGAGAAAAATAAGAAAATTGTACCTCTCATTTCATGTAAAATATTTCATCTGGTATATAATGATTCATCATAGATCTATTAATTCTTAATGTGTTCCACATCTATTTTTTACAAAATAATACAAGGAAATATTTTTTTTAAATATTGATCTTAAAAACATACCACTCTCTCAACATAGTTTAAAATTATTTCCCTTTATTCTGGATATGATTCTACCATCGATTTGATTCACTACCCAATCTATATACAGGTAAAATTAATTCTCAATTATCCAAAACAAGTGGATAGAAAATTACATTAAAATTGAACTAAAAAATTTCTCATAAACTATTTTATCAGAAGGAAAACAAAATAAAGGTGGTTATTATCTCATGAAATACTAAAGAAATCATTATTACAATCAATTATAATTTGAATGTTCACTGTGATTCATATTATAATAATGATGTAGGAGTATAATAAAAACATATTTAATTCCATTTCCTATAAAATTTTGATCCATCAGTGGATAATCAATGTATTGAACATCACACTCAACATTAAAAATGTTCTTTCAGTTTCCATCAATTGTCTAGAATAATAAATAATATTTTAAGAAAAAATAATCATCACAAGGATCCACATTATCATGAGTAATAAATTATAGGATGTGTAAATCAAAAAAACTCCTATAAAATAATAGTATTAAACTCAATAATTCATGGTTCTTTTTTATATCATTCAGGATGGTTCCTAAATATTTTTCCAATTACCAAAAAAGTTCACCCAGGAGTGTCAAAACATCAATGTAGTAAGACATATTCTCATGCACCAAGTCATTATTGAATCAATCTAAATTCACCATTTCTAGAGTTATTACCCATAAACCCAACCATTCTAGATCCAGATTGACATTTTTTATTCAAAAAGTGATATAATTTCTTAGAAATAACTCATTATGTCCCTAATCAAAATTGTAGTATGTTTTATATTATTTTTATTATCTTTATACTTGTCCTTAAATATATTTTTTTGTGATCATATTATAGTTTTATCATCACAGTTCCAATAGGTTAACAATACATTCCTCAAATACCAACATTGATGGAAAACACATCTCATATAGAAATATTATTCCTTAATATATAAATATTCATAACATAACATAAAACTACTTTCAAAAACTATTTAGGTCATGTAAATTTTAAAATTTAGGCACATAAAATACTAGTCAATAACTTAGATATGTCATTTAGAACTATGTTCCTTATAACTATAACTATTATAAGGGATTTCAACCATAATAAAATTCTTAACAACATGTGTACTGTAAATATATGAAAGGATGAGAAGAGAAGCTTAGTTTAGGTAAAAAAGTACGATATTAAAATAAAAATATCCTAAGGGAATGAGAAACTGAGAATAAATTTTTTAATACCTACCCCACATATCATATATCTTAAACACGAGTCATGGAATAAATATTGGAGGATCATAATACCACAGTCACAAAAGAATCAAAGAACATGATCAATGAGATCATACAATTATAATAAGACTGAGATTTCTGCTATTCATTTAACAATAAAAAACTGTATGTCATGGATTCCCTCCAAATCCTTCATAACATGTTTGTCTAGGTCTATCCTTGGCTGCACATCCTTTAAATTTGGGATAACCTCTAATGTACACTATTTTTTTTTGTTTATGATAACCCCCCATATAATCTTTATTTGGGATTGAGTTAAACTCACATATACCATCTAATATCATATAACATTAATAATTACCCAATGTTTTTAAGGGGATACATTTCTCTCTTGTCACTTAATCCAAATAGTTTTGTTCTATAATATCTTAATCATTTCTCATATGATAACCATGAAAAAGGAAACGAGTTTTATAAAACTTTTATCATACCATAAGCCATACAAATGATATGATTTTCATAAAAATGTCTTTAAATAATAATATAAAAAACTCACGGAAAAGGAGTTAATTTCACAAACATATCATCAATATAATAAAAAACCATCAAGATAAGTAATACAGATTGTGTAATTAGGTAAAATTCCCATGAAAACAAAAGAAGTTGAAAAAGTTGTTTTAATTTATGAATAAAAATCCATTTAAAATATTATAAAAAATGACTAAGGAAAATGTTTATTCCATTCTGAAGAAAATTATTTCAAATACAAAATATTATCAAATATTAAAAAAATCATGTTCTACACATTAAAATTAAGATGACATTAACACTTTCTGTAAAGAGTCAGGAGATACATGTTTAAATAATGATAATAAGAATCATATTATCCTATTCATTAGAAATTTATATATGGGTTAAAATTTATTTAATAAATCAATATAGATTAATGAAAAAATATTATAAATTTTTGTAGGAAATATTGACATGGAATAAAAATTGGTTTCGACAGAAGAGGGAATTTAATAATATTTTAATAAAAAATAATTCTATAGGAATAATGTGTCCATAAAGATATGAAAAATAATGGAAACTATTTAATTTCAAGAAAAATATATTGGTGAAAAAAATAATGAGTTTCATTAGAGGTATATCTTGTTATCTCATCTTTTGAAGCGTAATCATAAATAATTATGAAAAATAATGAGATGATAACATAAAATTTTTTTGTCATTGGAAACATTTAAATCATAATCTTCATGAATATAAGAAATTATTTTTTATATAATTATCCCATTAATATCGTTATCATAATCATTAAACACATTCATGTGAATTATATGCAAGCCATAAAAGAAAGTGTGGAGTATGAAACTTTTCCTACATAAATAAAGGATATAAGAAAAATCTCTTACCATATATCTCAACATCCCATGTACACATTAAAAACATAAATATAATAATTTTTTCTTTTATATAAATATATTACATAACTATAACTATATATATGATAACAAATATTAATTACTTATGACCTTTTTATTACCCGTTTGTTAACAATTTCATGATTAAATCAAGTTTTTGGTAATAACTACATCAGTTTTCATGTATTTTTTGATTGGTCTTGTCAGTCATTTTACCGAGATCATGATTCCATAATCTTGATAATTTTAACCATTATTTAAATAAAATATATAATCATTATATATTCATTGAAATCGATTCATTATTATTAGATACAGTAAATGAATGACATTGTTCATGAGGACGATAGGTTGAAATTATGCATGGATAATGATTCCATTTTCTCTATGGATTGAATGAAATAAAAGAAATTATTAATTGAAATTTATTTAATCTTTAATATTTCATATATAAAATTTTTATTAAAAAATTTCAACCCTATTAATATCCATGTAAATATAAATTGAAAACCATTTAACATCTCTTTGTATAGGTTATAGTCCGTAGGTATGCATGTGTGTCATTATCATTCCCATGCAGATCGGAAGGTAAGAAAGTAGATGTGGTATTATAAATAGTTAAAATTAATTAGTTAGGAATATTATATATAAACATTAAATCCAACATATTTTCAACCCATTGGTGGCATTGATTTAAAAGATATTACATCAGTCTCTGAGGTTATAATATTTCACACAGATAATCCACATTTTTATATCATACATTATGGATGGGTATATTTACATATATAGGTAATGTAATTAAAATAATATATTCCCATTATATGGGATATATAAATTTTTTATTATATAATAATGGTTCATGAATATTTGGAGGATATTGGGTAAAAAATAAAATAGATATTCTTGGTTAAGGAAATCATTTAGGTTTACACATTATACCACCATAATAGGGTATTATAAGAAAAATAAGTCATCTATGATATTATTAGGGGATTAAATAATTAATATTGGTAGTTTTTGGTTGATCCAAAAGTATTTATATCTTTGTATATGAGAGGAGTGGTGGGGAGTTTTCATGTTTGTGGGAGACAACACACTTAGAGTTTTTGAAAAAAAATCAGACATTCCCACATTTTAAACATTACTAGTGAACCACAAATATATTATCAAAGACCATAATCTGATATAATATCTAAATATTTCCACATAGTAGCCGTTGTAATGTATTCTAGGTCATTTTACACTATATCACTTTTGGTTAATCCCCAAAAAACCCATTTTTAACCTTAATAGAGGTAATTCCTCCACTAATGTCCCTAAGGCCTTCATTTTTATTGATTTTTGATAATCCACCAATCAAGAGATATGGTGGAACCCTTAAAAGGAATGTAGGAATAAGTATTACATGGCCCATAGGCCTTAGGGGAAATCATTTTCCCATAGGATTCAAACATTACATACAACCGAGACTAACTACTTGGAACTACTCCTCCCCAGCATCTTCATCATGAAATCAACTCTCCACCATTGCATGGATGTTCGGATAGGCATTCTTGTGCATTCAGAGACTTGTCCCGATTGTAGGTGTCATACCCTTTCATTCTTGCAATCCGTTTAGCTTCTGCTGTGGTGAAAGCTCCTAGCTCATCCTCCTTGTAGAGCTTGTTACTCGTAGGTCGTCTAGTTTGCATATGCATTTTAGGTGGCCTAAGGCCGTGAGGTGGCCTGAAGGATTTACTGACCTGAATTCCTAGGTGTCCCAAAATCATTAAAGGACTTAGGGACCAAATCAGTGGCCTGATGTCCCAAACGGGGGCATATTCCCGGCTACAACAGGGCCAAACAGTACCTGGCACAGTTCCCGCTACAGTATCTGCTACAGTGTTGCACAGTTCCCATTTCAGTACTACTACAATACCTTCTACAGTACCTACTATAGTACCAGAAATAATGTTTCTGCCTGGATTTTATCCCAGGTCTCTTAGATGCACTTGTAGAGTCCTTACCAACTGGGCTATGTCTCATGTGCTTAATAAAGGTAATTAATTTTTTATAATTTTACTTTTAACATTGAAAGAAATTATTTTGAACATATTATATAATGTAAATTAATATAATTAATATTATATAATCCATTTATCTATGTTTTAATAAATTATTGTAAATATTATATATAAAATTATAGTTTTAGGCTTGTCAAAAATGTTTTTTCCAAATAGATTGTTTTCTTATTTATAGCATGTTTTAATAAAAAAATTGAAAATTAAATTAATTATAATGACATTAATTATATTAATATATATATAATTTTTCTAATTTTAATTTTTATACCATATTAAATGAATGGATATTTTAAATTGTTTCCATAAAAAGGATTTTTAAATAAAAAACAATATTATTTACTACCCATCAAATAACTAATAATTACATAAAATTATAAAAAATATGATATAAAATAATATTGACAACATGATTTAAAAATTGAATTTTATTTATTAAAATAAATTTTATAAATGTCTAAAAATTAATTTTTATATTATTATTAAAAAAATAAATAAAAACATTTTATGTGAAAATATTCTTTCGAAAACAAAAATTCACTTTAAAGAAAATTAACTACTTTCTATTTGATTGGTTTATTTAAATAAAACCACTACTATTGACATTTAAATTCTTGTTATTCTTATTAATTGATTTTCTTTATTCTATCTTTTTAATAATTCATTATTAAATAATAGTATTAATTTTATATTTCATTTTATTTAAACCTTCTGATGCATTTCAAAAATGCTTTCAAAGAAATATAATTTATTAAAAAAAAATTAAAACAAACATGGCATGTAACATTGAATGTACATAATTAAATTATCTAGAACCACTCCATTTAGAGTATATAGTGATATGAATCCCCACTAGATTATGTTGGTTTAGGATTCTTGGTTGTTCGATAATTAATGAATGGATTTAGAAAGGAATTCCATAGAAAATATAATTTCTGGATTAATTAATACATTGTATGTGATTTCCCATGCTATGTACCTATCTTATATGAAATTATTCCATTTTTTCGAAGAAACATGTTTTGGATTCATATTATGGTAATCCATGATTCAACATTTCATCTCAAATATCACCCACGCCAAACATATTTATAGGGTGTGTTTTATGGTTAGATCTTACAGATGGTAAATTATATGCCTCTCACTATCCTTTTCGAAACTAAAATTGCAGTTTCTTATGGAGAACCATATTTTTCCCTAACATGGAACCAAACATTAAACCCCATAATTGCCTCTAAAACCATTAACCAACATGATACTACTTATTCCAACAAAAAAATTAACTCAATATAACTTAAATAAGGTATTGGTGTATGGAGTAAGGTAACTATGAATCTTTAGTCTATTACAGTTATTCCATGAAATTTTAACTGAATCAACCTATTATATGTACTATATATAGTTTAAAAAACTATCTCCCAACTATGAAAATGTATTCTATTTTAGGGTTCTTGGGATGGGGGGGGGGGGTTGAGACCGCATAGTTTGAAAAAAAAAGTACTGACTTCTTACCAACTCATGTCTCTTCAAATTGTGAGGATTGTTTCATTTTTTAAATTGCATGGTTTTTCCAAACCATGTTCCAACCATTCCCAACCCCTTATGGATTCCAAAATTCTCCAATTTCACATGATATTAAAACAAAATAAAACCCACAAAAGTAAATTAGTACATGAAAATGATTATAATACATACTTCGAAAGGTAGGGACCGTACACTATAACCTCCTATATTTAATTTTAATAATATATCTCAAAAGAAAAGAAAATTTTATTTTTATAAAAATACACATTTTAAGCCTAAAAATAATTTCCTATTATAAACACGTATAATTATGATTTCTACTTAATTATTTAGTATTTTTTAAATAAACAGTGTCTTAATTAACTTTATAAAACATATCAAAAATTAATGGATACTTGTGAAAGCGTGATTAAAAGAGAGGATCAAAAAATAGTTTTTATTTGAATAAAACAATTACCTAGATATCCAAAATATATTAAATAGATTTATAAATCCAATAATATATTAATCAATGATTTATATTATTATTTAACTAAATATATATTTTTTATCTAAAGATACTTATATACCTTCTTATCATTCTTATGATATTGTAATATTAGTAAACAAACATTATTTATATAATGGATTTTTTCACTATTCACATGAAAATAAAATATTTCTAAAAATACCCTACATTCACCCAAAGATAATTTTTATATATTAAATTTAAAAATGAACTATTTATTTATAATTTTTCTAAATAAAATTTAAAATTAACATTTAAATTAAATTTTAAATATATAGAGAATTCTATTTTATAAAAAATGATCATTTTAAGATTAATTGTTCTTAAAATTATATTATTTCATTTTTTCCATTATAAATTTATTACAAATTTCTTATTGTAGAATCAACTATATTATATTATTAATTTTTATAAATATATATCATAATGAGGTTACTCTTATTCAAGATGTTCAATCCAATGAAGATGTTATAATTTTCATATCTAAAGAAAGTATATGTAAAAATATTTATTTTTACTATGGTATGTTTAAGATAGTTGATTCATGCATCACATTATGTGTAACAAAAATATTATTCAAGGGAATGTGTCCAAAAAGATCATTGTGTTTAATTCTACCCTCCATAATGAAAATTCATCCCCTTAATTTTAACACCTGGTTTCATGATATAGGTTTAAAAAATTATAGTATAAATTCAATGAAAAAAAATAAATTAGTGGATAAAAATAACATTACATTTACATTAATATCATTTAATTATTAGATGAAATTTAATTTATAAGATAATATTGGGAATATTAATTTTTTAAAATATTTCTAAAACCATTTATTTTGCTATGCGAGACTCACACATATGAGTGAGTATCATAATGTGTACCCTCAAAGATGAGAAATATTTCCCTTATTAGAATAGATATATTTATTTTCATATTATTTTACATTTAAGATTTATTTTTCCATTATCCCAGAAAATAAGAGAAATTCACTAACAAGACTTCATTCCATTCCATAATAATAATTTCAACCTTCTATTCTGTTTGGACCATTATTTCTTATCTTTTCCATCTTATATTATAAATGACAGAAGATAATTTTTTTCATTACCAAATAACGGAATTTAATATTCAGTGGATCATAAAAGAATATAAACTAGAAATTTGATTCATGATTTTTATTACCACGACCCATCTCCCAAGGCCCATGTCGTGACTACCCTAATCATGCCTTCTATAGTCCAGGGGCTGGCAACTAGCACATAAAGTTTTATTCCCTAAAACTGGGAAGGAATTTCCTTTATAACATGTAAATTGAATAAAATAAACACAAAACATTATTTAAGAACAAAGTATAACTATAGAGTAAATAGGGTGTGTATAGAAAGATATAGGGTAAAAAATAAATTCCCAACTAGAAAGTACAAGAAAATTGGGAAATACAAGTATACTAGAATGGCTCTTATGAACACCCACCAACGATTCTACTTAAAGGGTAGGTACAGCTCTCAAACGGTCGTCACTGCAGTACGCCTCGACTAATTTCCACCTCCGAGCTACCTCCAGTCTTGGTAGCCTGAGCCTCAATCAATGATGTATGTCATCTCCACCAAACACAACAAGGTGCAGGCATAGCGCATGCAGGTGTGAGTGTAACTATGCTCAGTAGGGACACTAAGAAGGTCGAAGGTCTCACAAAATCCAAAACAGATAATCCACAAAGAACAAAAACAACTGACAACCCTACTTAGGTATATGCCCATACATATACCTAAGTTGTCGAGTAAACCCATCTCAATCATGAGAAATCACAAGGACCAAATCAAAATCCCAAGCTCAACTATTCCACGAATGAAAGAATACCACAAAGGTAACACCACGAAGGTCTGTACCAAAAAGGAAGAACCACACCTAAGAATACCACAAAGGTATCACCATGAATGTATATAACACAAAGGTAGAGCCACAGAGAAAAATTCCACAAACGTATCACCACAGAGTTTTTCATCACAAAGGCATGCCACATAGATGATTACCACATTGGTAAAGACTCAGCTCACATCCGTTATAACTTAGGTACGAAAGTAAAGATGATTACATGTAACTACTGAATCATATTTCTCTGTTAAGAGGGAGACCCACGTAGGATCCTAAATCGTCATACCCACATTGGATCCTAGTACAACAGACCCACGTAAGATCCTAGAATAATCCCATGTGGTTTCCTAGAGAATATCTAAGTGGGATACTAGATCACAGACAAAATTTACGATCCCAAAGCTCAAACCCACATAGGATCCTATGACACATACCCAAAATGGATCCCTTTCTTATCATAGAGCCTGCAACAGGGTTGCTGCACTAAGGTTGCATTTTTCCGGTAGGGTTCTCTCTTTAAGACATAGTTCAATACTCTAACATCCACGAAGTCCCATGAAGAAGTATCCCAAATAACCTCCACATAATAGGGGTCTCAATGCGATAGACGATGCGTCAATCAGACGGCCAGTTTGTACGTTATTGGCCTTTTAGTCCCGAGGGCATGGTTGGACTCATGTTCGAACCATCCCAATCGTTCCCCAACATTATTCCAAACTCTAATGACGTATACCAAAATGACTGTCTTTTCTCATGGTTCCCTGCTCCACAGACGGTTCATCAAAAAAACACTCAGAGCTCATGTTATGGCCAAAAGAGTGGAAAAGGATTGAAGTTCGTCCAGGTCAGGTCCAACTCGGTCAGACAGACACTGCTTGGCTAATTCTGGGCCGACCCGGGTCCATCCCTGGGTCCAACCCGGCCCACTGGGTCTGGCTCCGCCTGCCGATGCGGTCTAGCCCGCGATGGGCGGCCTGCGCTGGGTGGCCCGCTAGCCTGCACTGGCCCGTGGCTGGATCGCCCCATGGTGGGGTCCACCCTAGCCACCGACCAAGGGGGAGGCACCACTTGGGTACCCCAAATGGCTGGGTCGTTCCGGTTTGTTAGCGGACCGGCCAGTGCCACGGGCCCCTGGCAGCTAGCATGTGGTAGTCGGGGTCTAGCTCAGCTCCCCGGCTGGCCAGATGGCCAGCCGACCCATGCGGTGTGGTCGCACGCTACTCCACCACCGGTATCCAGCAACGAGCAATCCTCCATCGGTCGCCACCACAACCTTGAGTCACGGATCTTGCACCACGACGACATGGTCGGGCGCCGCAACCCCCTTCACGCAGCCGGTCATGCGCCGGATGCCACCCTAGTTATGCCACGGCTGATGGGCTACAGCAGTTCACTGTTGGAACGGTCGCACCGCCAGCATCATCGACACCAGCTGGAGTGCTAGCTGCCATCCCCTAGCCCCACCGGTGCTGGTCGCCGACCTGAGTTGCCAGCGACGTTCCTCGGGTCACGTGGCATGCCCCTGTGTCCCGTTCTTCATTATGAAATCTCCCGCACTGGACTTGGAATATCGCCCTCAATTCAAGACCATCATAAACCCAAAAGGATGCGGAGTGTTCAGGCCATGTTCATTTGGCCCTCACCCTCCGCGTTAGAATGGTATCAAGCGGCATAATTGTTCTCAAATCAAGAAGATTGACAAGAACAGGGTAAGGGGTATTAAAAACATCATTCTCTTCCTCAATTTCTCATTGGAGTTGTCGCAAGATAAAGTCAGTTAAGGTGAGGAACTGATGGATGTCTGTTCATCATCATTGAAGGTGTTCCTCATTGGGGATCCTTCAATGGAGTTCTTTTTTTTGGAAAAAGTGTTCTTTATTGGAGATATTGTTTGTTCAAAATTATCCCAAGCTTTTCTTTGCCACCAAATCCCACAACCAAGAAGTGAAATTACAAATAAATAGAGTTAAGTTAATAAATACAATAAATGTTTTAACATTAATTAATTTGATGTTGGCACAATAAAAGGAAAAAGAATTCAATAGTCACCTCCCTTATTAAAGATGGATTTCAAGGCTTGGGTTCTCCCCACCACCAAATTCAATTTGAGCGGATTGAATTTCCTAAATAAAATAAGGTTATTTTATTTTATTTTCTCTTACAAAATGAACAAATACAAACTTTCATCCTCAACATACTGTGGTCGAGGTGAAGGTCTCATTATGAGAATACATGCGCTGCGAGAACAATGGTGTCCTTGGATTTAAATTCAAAGCATGGGTTCAAATGTTAAAAACACTCTCTCGCATGTTTACTGAACGTACCCAAAAAATGTTCAGAAGTTCATTTTGGGCACTTTGGGCCTCTGAATCACACGTCGTCAATTTTCACAGACTCGCAATACTAATATATAATTGAAAAAAAATTACATGGAATTTCTGGATCTTTACATTCTTCCCACCTCCGAGATTTTCATCCCCGAAAGAAAAATCACAAAAACTAGAAAAACTAGTGGGGTATTGAGCATGAAACTGAGCCCCCTACTTCCATGTGCTCTTATGGAGGTTCCCATGCAGCTAATTCACACACACAAAAGGAATCGATCACCCACGAAGGACTCTCTCTTGTCCATCACCAATCTCACTGGAACCTCCAAAAAAGTCACCCCATCGTCGATGTCCTACTCGATCTAGTCAATGATGTGAAAAGGATCATGTGTGTATCTTCTCATCTGGGTTACGTGAAAAACATCATGCACCCGGTAACACTGAGGGGAATGTGATTGGAAATAAGACACCTTGCCAACTTTACTAAGGAACTGAAAGGGTCTGATGAACCTCAGAGATAAATTGTCGCCCCGTCCAAATCCCCGCAAACCTCCTCGGGGTACGACCCCTAGAAAGACTTGGTCACCATCCTCAAACTCCAGAGTTCTCTATATTTCATTGGCATAAGACATATGTCTTCTCTTTGCAGTCTTCATTTTCTCTTAGTTAATATGCCCCTTCTCCATTGTATCTCGTACCATATCTGGTCTCATGAGTGCTAACTACCCAAGGTCAGTCCTGGAAAAAGGTGATCTTCAAGGCCAACCATATAGAGCCTCAAAAGAAGCCATCCCAATGGTCGAGGGATAGTTTTTGTTGTATGAAAACCCCATCAATGACAATTGATCCTCCCAACTACGACCAATGTTGAGGATGCAAGTATGAAACATGTCCTTGAGGGTCTGAATGGTTCGATCATCCTGGCCATCCGACTGAGGATGGAAGGCAGTGCATAGACGAAGACACGTCACTAAAACCATATTAAGCCCCTTATAATGTCAGGAAGTGAACTGTGCATCATGATCAGAGACAACAGTCGAGGGTACTCCATGTAACCACACAATCTTCTACACATTTAGTCATCCCAAGATCTCAACTAAACCCTACTCTATTATTGCTCGGATGTGGGCTGACATGGTGATTCGGTCGATGATAACCTAGATAAAATCATAACCCTTTGATGTACGTGGAATTACTATCATGAAGTCCATGGATAACCCATCCCAATTCCACTGTGGGACCTCTAAAGGCTGAACTAAGCCTATTGTTACCTGATGCTCCACCTTCACATGCTTACAAGTGATGCACTGAGAGACAAACTCTTATACTTCTTTCATCATTCCTGGCCAGTAGAGCTGTTATCAGAGGTCCTTGTACATCTTCGCCACTCTTGTATGTACAGCTAGAGGGGATGTGTTAAACTACATCAACACATCCTACCAAAGCAACATTGTTAGAATGGTACGTTATCTAAAAATAATGACATGATCCCAACCTTTATAAAATCCATTAGGTTCGTATCCTCTAGATATCTGAGCACGTCGAGCCTCATAGTAAGTGACCCCATGCTGCGCCGCCCTAAATCGCTGAAGGAGTGGGGGAGGGATGGTAAGAGACTGAAGAAAAGAAAATCCATCTTGATCTACAAAGGATATCTATAAAGCAACCAGCTACTCTATCACCTCATCATGTAGCTTCATACCAGATCTCCAGCTGAGTGCATCAGCTACGATGCTCCCCTTCCCAGGAGTATAGACTATCTGGAAGTCACAGACTAGTAGGAACTCATGCCAATGTCACCGTCTTAGGTTCAGGTCCTTCGAGGAGAAGATATACCTGATACATTGGTGATCAGAGTAGAACGTAAAACATTCTCCCATCAGATAGTCTCAACACATATTCAAAGTGAAGACCACTGCTTCTTACTCAAG
The DNA here is from genome assembly GCA_963277665.1 of Viscum album. NCBI lineage: Eukaryota > Viridiplantae > Streptophyta > Magnoliopsida > Santalales > Viscaceae > Viscum > Viscum album. Next base: position 15,884,017 of record OY728159.1, on the reverse strand, counting down.
GTCATGGGTTGCATAGTTCTGCCCTTGCAATCTCAGCTGTCAAGAAGCATATTCGATTACTTTTAGCTCCTACATCAGGACACATATGAGCCCAGTCCTTGATGCATCATAGTAGACTACATACCCAACTACCTCCTCCAGAAGCCTCAATATGGGGGCACTAGTCACCCTCTACAGCAGCTCTTGAAAATTATGCTGGCATCTCTCCCACCACATTTAGCACTTCCTTTTCTTCATCAATAATGATAAAGGTGCTGCCACTCTAGATAAATATTTCATAAATCACCAGTAGTATCCAACCAAACATAGAAACCTCATACCTCCATCACCCTCCTAGGGGGCTCCCAAGAAAGTACCACCTCAATATTCACTAGATCCATAGAAAATCTAACCTCCAAAATAACATGTCCCAAAAAGTAAAACTCTCGGATCCAGAACTGGCACATAGAGAGCTTACCATAATGATAGTGCTCTTGGAGTGTGTCCAGAACTACCTGCAAATAATAGGTATACTCCTCCTCAGTATCCAAGTAGATCAGAATGTCATCGATGAAGACTACTACAAAGAGATCAAGGTATTTCTGAATGATCCAGATCATGAGTCCCATGAACACTACTGGAGTGTTGGTCACGCTGAATGGCATAACAAAGAACTCGTAGTGTCTATACTGACATCTGAAAGATGTTTTCTGCACAACCTTGTCTCATACTTTGAGTTGTTTATAGCCTGACCATAGGTGTATCTTCGAGAACCAACTTGTTCCCTTTAGCCAATCAAAGATGTCATCAATCCTCGGAAGTGGGTACTTGTTCTTCACGGTCACCTGGTTTTGGCACCAATAGTCCACATAAAGTCACAAGCTGTCATCTGGCTTATTGGCGAACAAAATCGGGGCTACCCAAGGAGAAACACTGGGCCAGATGAACCCCTTCCCCTATAAGTCCTCCAGCTGTACTTGTAGCTCATGGAGCTCCATGGGAGCCATCTGATATGATGGTGTAGATATTTGTGCAATCTCAAGGTACAAATCAATGTAAATGTACCCCTCTATAGGATTAGGTATACCTAGAACATCCTCAGGGAATAAATCTACATACTGGTCCACCACTACATGATATCTCAGACTATTCACAACAATCGCTCTGAGGTTAAGGATAGAAAACTGATTACTGATCGACTGCACTCTCCTCCAGGTAAGTCCATCATGTGCTGCAAAGGCTCCCTTATCGACAATGAAGGTAAACCTAGTCCCATCAGTGCAGACACACTACACTTTGCGCCAAATACAGTCAATCTAGAATAGACTGTATATAACCAATCCATACCCAAGATTATCTTGTAAGGAATCGACGTTGCTACTAGGAGATCAAAGCCATATCTCTCACCTCCAAGAGTATGCTCACACTGCCAGCACAGGTGTGTACTCATGGAATCCTCTCTTGTAGGAGTCTCTAGCTGTAAGGATCGAGCCAACAGCTCCACCAGAATCTATGAGATCCGAATGAGGGTATTGGAAACAAAATAATAACTGCCAACTATGTTTGTAAATATAGAAAGTATGGGGTAGTAGACACAAATCAAACCTCATATCATCTCCAAAGTGTCGTGGTCGTAGGCCTCAGTTTCCGGTAGCTGAGTTTTCCCCTATACACCTACTCCCTGTGGTCAGGGTGGACCACCTAGTGGTGGTGGTGGTAATATCTTGAATCGTTAGCCACCTCCAGCTGCACGGATAGCTCCTCTGCCACATATGACAGCTCCATCCAGAACACTCCAGTCAAACCTATGTCTCTGCCTGGGCAGTCCATCGATTGTCTATTGGTCATTCGTATAACATGTCGGGCAGTCACGAGCCATGTGACCCTGCGCTCCACATATGTAACAATGAATTTTCCTCACATGACTAGATTTGTCTTGGGTTCCCCACACAACCGAACCTGAATCCTACGATCATCCACCTATAGGTTTGGTCCTCTTGGACCCCTGTGACATATGTATGATGTCAGATCCAGAAGACTCCTCTACGTGATGCCCACTGGTGGGTCTTGCTGTTGGGTCTAATCATCAAGAAAACTCTCCACTACGAGGGCCCTCTCTAGACCCCCTCCTGCATCAAGATGCTGAGAGAAATCATCGATGCCCTGATCTCCTGCTTGAAGGTCTGAGCCTGGAGGAATGGGTCCCACATCGTATTAGTGGAGTTGCATGAGAGGTTGGGGAACCTAGCTGAGTATTGATCCATTGTCATGATGCCCTAATGCAGATGAAGAAGCTCCTGTATGCACACAACATGAAGGGTCGATGGGACAAAATCTACGAAGAATATTCTCTCAAAGTCATCCTAGAGAAATTTCACCTCTTCGTGAATCTAGAGAATCATGCCCCAACATCTTCCTACTACTTCCTGTAGAAGACTGGTGGAAAGGATCACCATGAGATCAGCTGGTGTCCCTACCAGTCGAAAGACTCTCACCAGAGCCACCAGCCCATCCTCAGTGGCCTGTGGGTCTATGTCACCCCTGAACCTAGTTGGCCTCTGGCACTAGATCTCATTAAAGACACTCATGTGGCATGCACTCTAAATTACTGGGGCTAGTGGAATTAGTGGCCCAATGGGTAATGGTACCACTTGTGCCTCTACAGATAAAGGGACATGCACTGAGGCCTCATCGCTCAGTGGGCTGGCATCACGTATTCTTCGTATAACCAAAGATGGTTGTCTTCGTGAAGGAATCCGGAAAAGAAATAGGTGCTCCATGGTCAATATGTTATACCTGGTGAGCTAACTCATGAAATCACATTGAAAAATTTTCTAAACACACACACAATCAGTGTTTTCATGCAGTAAGTTAGAAATCAAAAGTCAGGGTCCTGGTGTATGGATACGTCGGACACTGTATCAACACTGGAATCCATAAACTGATAACCACACTCATAAAACATACTGTTATAGCCGATAAAAAATTATATTCCAATGTTCTATGGTAGAACTGACTCCTTTTATTCCAATTGTCTTGACCTTCCCCTCTGTGGCCCATGGAATGACTACCCCAAGCCCACCTTCCATAGGCCAGGTACTGGCGACTAGAACAAAAAGGTGTATTCCCTAAAATTGGGAAGGCATTTTCTTTATAACCATTAAATTCACACAACTAATTAAAAAACAGGATTCAATAAAAATGTAAAACTATATATTAAACATGGTGTTTAGAGAAAGAAAAAGGGGCCAGAATACAATTCCAACTGGAAAGTACAAGAAAACTGGGAAGTAGAAGTAAACTGGAACATCTCCAATAAACACCATCTATGGATCCTACCTGAATGTTATGTATAGCTCTCGTATGTTAGTCACTGTGGTATTCCATGTCTAATACCCACCTCCAGGCTACCTCTAGTCCTAGTACCCTCAGCCCCGATCAATGTTTTCCGTCATCTGCACGAAACACAACAAGGTGCAGGCATAGCCCATGAAGGGGTGAGTATAACAATAAATAGTAGTTTTCCAGAGACCCTAGAAGGTATAAATAAATACACAAAGGATCATCCAACAATCAAGAAAACAACAAACAAACCTACTTAGGTATATTCCCATGAAAATACATATGTTGTCGAGTAAATCCATCTCGATCATGATGAAACATAAGGCCCAACTAAACAGCCCAAGCTCAACTGTCCCACGAAGGAATGAATACGACGAAGGTTACACCATGAAGTAATGTACCACAAAGGTAAAGACACATAGAAGAATACCAAAAAGGTATCACCATGAAGGTATATATCTCAAAGGTACGCCATACAGATGGTTACCACACTAGAAAAGACTCAGATCACATCAGGTAAAACTTATTTATGGATGTAAAGGTGATTATATGTAACTACTAAATCATCTTACACTCTTAAGTTGCAAACCCATGTAGGATCCTAAATTTTCATACCAACATAGGATCCTATTACAGCAGATCCATGTAGGATCCAAGATTAATCCCACATGGATTCCTAGAGCGGATCCAAGTTGGATACTGGAACACATACCTACATAGCATCCCAAAGAACATAACAACATAGTATCCTAAGGAATAGACCCAAATATGATCCCTTTATCATATTACAACCAATTATAGGGTTCTCGCACAAATCTTTCTTTATTCCTCGAGAGTCTGCTCCTCAAGCCAAAGGTCGATATTAAAACTACCACAAAGACCCACGATGAAGTATCTCAATGGACCGCCATGAAAAAGTGGTCTCAACACAATATAAAGAACATCAATCAGACACCCAGTCTATAAGTTATTGACCATTTTGTATCGAGGTCCCTTTTGAATTCATGTTCGATCCAACTCGGTCGTAACCCAACATTATCCAAAACTCAATTGGGGAATACCAAAAGAACTGTCTCGATCCATTGTTCCCATCGCTGCATACGATTTTTGAAACGGACGATCGTAGTTCATGTTATGGATGAATGAGTGGAAATGGGTCGAAGATGGTCCTGGTCCAGTCTGACCCGGTCCGACCAACTTGGGTCTGACCCTGGGACTGACTTGGCCCACTAGGTCTCACCTGGCATCCTAGGTCCGGGCAGGCCTGCTGGGTGTGGCCCGGGCCGCTGGATGCGGCCCAAGGGCTAGCGATGGCCTGTAGCTGGGTGTCCCCACGGTGGGGTCCTCCCTAGCCGCCACCCTAGGGGAGGCACCCCTACGGTACCCCGAAGGACTAGGTCATTCGGGTTGGGTAGCTGACCAACTGACGCCATGTGGCACATGCAGCTACCACGCGGCACCCGGGGCCCTGATCGGCTCCCTGGATGGCTGGACAGCCAGCCCACCACCGTGACGCGGTCTTGCACCGCGCCTCCACCGGTGGCCGGTAGTGAGTCGGCTTCCCTCCTTCACTACTGCGGCCTCCTACCATGGCTCGTGAACGCCCTGCAATGTGGTCAGGCACCGCCGCCCCCTTCATGTGGCCGACCGTACACTGACTACTTCCCTAGATCCACAGCGGCCGACGAGCTGTAATACTTCTCTGTTGGTGCGGTCACGCAACCGACTTCGTCGCGGCCGGCCGGAGTGCGGGCCGCCATTCGCGAGAACCACCAGTTTCGGTCGTTAGCATGGGTTGCCGACGACATTCCTATGGTCACCGGGCGCGACCTGGTGCCCCGTACTTCTTTCAAAAAACTCCCTCACCTGACATGGAATGTCAACATTAATTCAAGACCGTCATAAACCAAAATGGATGTGGAGAGGTAAGGACGTGTTTTATTGGACCGCACCCTCCACGTTAGAATGGTAGCAAGTGGCATAACTATTCATAAATCTAGAAGACTGATAAGAACATGGTGAGGGGTATTCAAAATATCATTCCCTACCAATATTGCTCGTTGGAGGTGTCTCAAGATGATGTCTGTGAAGGTGAGGAATAGACAGATGTCAGTTTTTCATCGTTGAAAATGTTCCTCGTTGGGAATCCTTCAACAGAGTTATTCGTTGGAGAAAGTGTTCTTCAATGGATAGATTATTTCTTCACAATTCTCCCATGCTCTCCTTTTCCAACAAATCCCCCAAATAAGTGGTGAAATTCAAAATAAATAAAGTTAAGTTCATTAATACATTAAATGTTGGCACACTAATTAATTTGATGTTGGAACAAATAATGGGAAATGAACCCAGAAGTCAACTCCCTCATTAAAAAGGGAGTTCAAAGCTTGTCTGGTCCCCACCGCCAAATTCAATTTAAGAGGATTGAATTTCAAAATTAAAATAAAGTCAATTTATTTTATTTTCTCCCACAAAAATAAAAAAACCTAACTTTCACACTTGTCCAACTATGGTCTAGGTATAGGTCTCTTTACGAAAATACTGGAAATGCACGCTCAATGGTGTCCTCAGACTTCAATTTCGAGCACCGGTTGAAAATTTAAAAAAACTTGCTCGCACGTTTTGTGAACATACTCGAAAAAAGTTCATAAATTCATTACGGGCACTCTAGGGATCAGAATCACGCTTCGTCAATTTTCACAGCCTCGTAATATTCCCATATAATAAAAAAAATTACATGGATTTTCTGAGTCTTTAGATTTATATACATTTATATAAACCAAAATTGTTATCACAAGAATGAATAAAAAAATATAATAATAAATAACAATTTAATCTCCAAAAATTTAATAGTATCACCAAAAGTCTAACTTATTTATTTCTCTAAATAACTAACACTAATATTCTTCAAAATATGCTAGAAACAAATTTAATCCAATTTATTTTTGATAATGAATAACATATTCTTTCAATATGATGATAAAATACAGAAACAATCAATATTATTTAATTATAAAGGAATATTATAAAAATTATATTCTGTGCTTATATACATTAAAAAATACGATATTATATTCGTTAAATAAACTGAATTTGTATAATGACATAATAAAACCATATATGTTTCTACAAGATAACTATATAAAGATTCCTAAAAAAATTCCCTTAATAGAAAATAATAATATTTTAACATTAATCATGTAGTTATCCCAATATTGTGATATTCATCAAATATCACATTAATCACTTGGTAACCAAATCACTTTTCAAATAGACAATTATATAGATATGTATTCCCAAATATGAAAAACCCCATTTTTCCATTAACTATTATTACCTTATCATTAATGAACATATTATCCATAAATGTTATTTTTCACTTTTGACATATTTGCCCCATAAAATTTGTCATAAATAACAACACTCGGAATCACATGTTGATCCTAAAGGTTTCATATAAGGCAATAATATAATAAATGCAAACAAAATCCCTACATTTCATCATTCATCCTAAAATCATACAATAAAAAACCATAAAGGATATTGGTGTCATTAATAATGATGGTAATCCACAAACATATCAATGAAAACTACTTACATCAACTCTAAAATTATCCTCATATTATAACTTAATAACCACCAATGTAATTTAAAATTAGTTCTAAGGCCTACTAAGAGAGGCTAAGATCCATACACACTCATATGTTGCAAAAAAATATTATTTAATTATTGGACTTGTTTTTTACTGAAGAAACCATATTTTAAGCATCAATAATTGATATATATATATATATATATATATATATCATCATTGGTTCAGTATCAATCACAATGAATTTTAGGATTTGAATTTTTTATATTTATGAAAATTAATTTACAAAAAATACTCATATATTTATAAATAAATAGGTATTTTATGAAATATATATATATATATATATATATATTTCTAATGTATACTTCAACAAATACTATAAATATATCCACATATGGTATTTTTAATACATATCTTACATAATATCATACTTCATAACCTGATAAAATGGAAATATTTGAAATGGAATAGCCAGATTCCCTATCAGGGTAATCAAAGGAATTATCATGGTTAATAATATGTAAGGATAATATAACAATAAGGATATGAGAAAAATATCCTGACTTATGAACATATACCTAAAATTTTATATTCCAAAAATCATTAATTTGAGTATAATGGATTTTAAAAATAAAATATTTGAATTATAATTGTATGGAGGCATAAATAATCATCCAAAAATCCTTAAAGAATACTATTATAATAATATTTATGTTTCTATCATAGAAATAATCAAATAATTTCATTTATTAAGTCCCGGATAACTTTTAATAATATCTTAGTGGAAAAATTAACAATTTGGATTTAAATTACTCTTTATTCATTTCTTTTTATAGTCAATGTAGACTACCAAGACTAACATTGTGGACAGAATCCCTTAAAAGGCATCAGCAAATCTTTATTTAATTTAATATTATGTAATAAAACATATATTTTTATCTAATTGAATATATTTATATATATTTCTTCTTCTTTATATCATTTAATAATAATAATATATATTTGTATCATAATATCATAAAAATATTCATGATTTCAAAATATCTTAATTAACTACTGGGACTGAAGTTCGTCTCATGAAATCATCCTTAAAACATCATTATCAAAATATTTCTAGTGGATATATGGGAATATTATTATAAAAAATATACCTATTAAATAATGAAAATACCTAAAGGATGTTGACGTATATGAAAAATCTCTTTTATAAAATCATTTAATAAAAACGTTGCAAATCACGTGAGAATGTCCCTTTTATTTTAGTGCCTTTTAAAAAATAAAATTCTTAAAGATAATGTAATAAGTTTTTTGTAAAATCATTGAATCTTGTAAATAAATTTATTTTAATAAAAAAGGACATGATGAAATGAATGTTTATTTATACCAAATACTTTAAAAGAGAAAAATAATTTAAAACACTTCATAGAAGTCATAATTGAGTTTTTGAAGAATTATTTGAAAATACTATAATTAGTAACTATTAAATAATAATAAAATAGTGAAAATAACATTAAATAAAATTATTGTATTGGTAAAAACATATATAAATTTTTTTAAGAACATGGATATGAAAATATAATATTCTAGCATGATGTGGAGAAATAAGCATGGGGTTTCATCAATACATTCTTTTAGTCTAAATGATTACTAATGATAGTAATTTATAATAACAGCATGGGAACCCATTATATAACTATTATATAGTGAACAAATATTGGGTTTTGTAGACAAAAATCATATAATTTCTACCATTGGAATATTAACAAGGAAAATCTCGAACAAAAATGAAATTTAAACATAAACTCATACAGTTTTGTAAATCTCAATATCAATTCATAATGAAATAGATAAAAATATTGTATTTTACGAATCATAATTATTTTCATAAAATTAAACCTAAAATCCAATCAGTTATGTTATAAAAACCACCCATTATAAATAAGCAACTAATATGTAATATGTCTCAAGGAGAAAGAAGTGATACGATAATCCCCTACCTTAAGTCCTGAATTTCATCATATATGCTCATAAAAATACTATATAAAGTGTACAAATTTATTAAAACTATATTATAAAAAAATACCATGTAATATATTAATCTCTTATAAATTAAAATTCCAAAAAATTTAATAATAATTAATTAAAATTAACAATCTTTGTATTAAATATTTTATTTCCAATGAATCCTATAATTCAATGGTTCTTCTTATTACACCTATGTAATGGTTAAATCATCCCTATAATCTAATAATTTTCATATATATCATATTTATTCATCATTTAAACGTTAAATACAATATATATATTTGGGTGATGGAAAATTAATTACATTATATCATGGAGGTGGTATTCCACACATACTCACGAGTGGTGTTTTCTGATTTCGATAAAGGAATGGGTAGAAAGATTAAAAATACATTACTATAAAAAAGATAAAAATTATATAATATATATATAATTATATTAAATAAATATACACATAAAATCATTCATATAAATTTTAAATTGAAATTGAATCAATTCACTTTGGGGAGGTAGAATTACAAAAGCACACCCGAGAATCATTACAATTTTACACGAGTTGGAATGGTAAGACGGAATAAATTATTTTATTGTTAATGAATTATAATTATGTCATAAATTTTATATAAATTCATTAAATCCATAGATATAAATAGAAATTAGATACAATTTTCAATAAAAAAATACATCCCTTAATTGTAACAATAGTATGTACATATGTATGTGAGATGTTTTAATTTTACATTTGATGTAATGTAGAAAAAATTGGATATAAAATTATAATATAAATATTTTAGTATATTAACGATACTAATTTAATTTAAAAAAAAGGATATATCTGAATTTAGTGGGGTTTAAGAATATTTATATTTAAATAGATCGGCTTAGGAAAATACAGCTTCTTTGAGTATCATAGTATTGATTGAACATTAGGCCATCTCGATTTAGATTATTAGTGAGACATGAACCTCTAGTATACAGGGAGAAAAATTTTTCACGGATTTTTTGAGATCATGTTCATTATATGTGTAACATATCTTGATATTAAAATTAAATAATATGTTGGATAACATATATGGCATGCAACAACAAAAAAAATGAAAAACTAAGTAGTATTATTTAATATGGAAATTATCCCTTAGACTTTATAACATAGGGTTCAACTAGGAATAAATATATATTTTTTATGCATTTATTTAAATTTTCCAGGTATTAATTCGACACATTTTTTAGCCATAATATTAGAAAAAAATCAAATTTTTTTCATAAAAAGATGTATTTTTACTAAAAAATATATTTTTTTTCTTTTAATGGATTAATTCTAATAAAACTAAAATATTAATATTTTTTAAAATTATATGAAAAAAATTAATTTCTTAAATCATAATGTCAAATTTTACTTCAACTTTAATTTTATTATATTGCTGATAAGATTCAAATTTTGACGAATAGTAAAAATACAACATTTTAATAGAAAACCTACTTTTCATCCAAATAATTTATAATGTAAAATTATATTTTAAATTGTGTTTAATGTAAACATAAAACATTTTAAAATTATTAATCTAATTATGTTAAATTTAATAATTTTTATATTGAATTTGGATATAAAAACATTTCAATACTTTGAAAATTTTCACCTTAAAAACTTTCTTTCTCACCCCACATGTGGGATTATTTATATAATAATTTTATTCAAATCCATAGTTCAATTTTTCAAAAATTTATTCCTTATTTCGAATGAAAAATTAAAAATATATTAATTAGTTCCATTTTATTTTTTAAAATATGAATATTATATTTAGTCAATTTAGTTACCATGGTAAAGGGTAAACCTGGTAATTAAAGGGTAAAATTGAATTATAATGATTCAAAAATTAACCGAACACTTTCTTTAATTTTATTTGAATATTATTTCTCATCCCTAATCATTTTATATTCTATTATATGACTATATATTTCCATTTAATGGATATTATCACCATTATAATATATAATTCAATGAAAATTCAAACTTATCATACTGTTATTTTTATTGAGAGTAATACTTTTAATATGATGTTATTTATAAGACATATTTTATTTTAAATAGTATTTTTAAGATAAATTTTTTATCTTTTTCATTATAATTTACTTTTAATTTTTATGGAATAATTGATTACCTTAAATTCATAAACAATGATGATATAGAAATTATTTTATTAATGGAAATATAAAACAGATGTTTTTATACATATTAAAATAATTATATTAAATATAATTAATCTGATCATCAGATTTTATAAATTATCATTACAAATAGGAAATGTAATAAAATATGTTTTTCATATTATCTTGTTTCATTAATATTTTTAAATGTTAAACTAATGGATTTCATCAAAATTGATTTTAACGACATTATAAAAAGGTAAATATATTATATGATTGTATAAAATTACTAAAAGTATTACATTTTTTCAAATTAATAAATAATAACTAAAATATACTCATTTTACCTTTTTTTTAATTTTATATTACTTATATTAACCCTCACCATGTAAAAAATACATGTTGACATGGTAAGATTTAACCATGTTAAATAAAGGATTAAACAAAATTATAAGGGTAGACATTTAGTAAATAATTATCTAATTTTTATTTAATGAGAATATTTATACCCAAAGAGTCTTATATTAAGTAATTAATTTTTTTTTCATCCATTGTTAATAGAAAATTAAATTATTATAATTTAAAATATTTAAAAATTTCTTGAGTGCCTTTTCCCTCTCTTATAAATGGAATCATCTTCTTCTCTAATGATCACACAAGAAAATATGTATTTCAGAAAATATCTACAAACATACCATCTTATAAAACCTCCCATAATTATCAAAGTCATATTTTATGTAGTATAAGACCCTTTTTTGTCTTATGGTGTTTAACAAAAAAAATTGTCTCAATAAGAGGTATCGTTTGTAATTAAGTGTTTCAGTATTATTTATTCTTCTGAACACCTAAAAACGTCTTCATTAATGAATAAAACATTTAATCTAATATCATCCATTTTAAATGATGTTATTATGTCACTATAATGACCTATATCTATCTCCAAATCCGTCAAATTGGAAAAAAAATTAATTAATCGTGTGTATCGAGGACTATCACCTTTCGATCTATTTCAATTTAGTTTCCATCATAATCTATTAATAAATGGTATAATAATGTAATTAATTATATTTATTATAAAAATGAAATTTTTATCACTTTGAAAATATAATATTTCAATTACATGCTTACATTTCCATGAAAATAGAAATAATGACATTGTTCATGCGTAAATTTAAATTATCACCTCCATGAAGTGATGTGATTAATTTTTCATCACACCATCACAAGGATAGGGTATATAAGTATATTTAGATGTTTATTATAACATAATTATATTTTTATAATTCTTTGATGAAAAAAACTATACTTACCATTTTTACATAATGAGTATTGAAATTCAAACACTATACTCATGCGTATGTATGGCATACCATCTCTATAATTGGTAGGTAGTTAATTTTTTTAAATATATAGTTACTTGATGTATTAAAAAGTATAAATGTTGTATAAAAATGATAATTATTTCTTGAATATTATTCTTGAAATGACTTACTAAGGACCACATTACCTATATACATCATATCGAATTCATTTGGGACTATAATAACGAATATCGTCAATGAATCTGACTTGAATATAAATAGTTTTGTAATTTTTATAACTTGTTAACAATTGAAATAAATAAAAAATAAACATGTAAAAGGTTATAATAAAAATAAGTAATCAACAGATGTTTACTATTCAGTGAGATATATAACTTATGCGATGAGTCAAACTTATGTTAAGGGAATCTTTAACAAAAAACCATTGTTTTTAATGTTTTAATGATTTATTTTCAAAATAGTTTTAATTCATTTTCATGTTTCATTAAAATAAAATTTATGAATGAATTAATATCTATATTATTTTTTTTAAAAAGTAAAATTTTAATTGTATGGAATTTACATAAAAAATTAAAATTATAAGGTTTTATGTAAATTAGTGTCTTTTAAAATCCACTTTTAAAGTTAATATTTAATCTATATTTATAAATATCAAATGAAAAAAAAGTCAACTGTTTCTTAAAAAAACATTACTAGTTAATTTTTGTTTAATACTATATTTTTTCCATTAAATTTTATCACATATTTTTTCAAAGATAATGGTTTCATTATACTATAAAGTGATTTCATAATTTAAATTTGATTTTTACATGAAATTGGTATCTTGATATCAGAATTTGTTTAAATTAATTTACAAGGTTTTAATTATTGTTATGTCACAAGAGAATTTTATGAAACTAGTGAGCCAAATATAGCATATTCCAAAGTTTTATCTCCATTATATCTCAACAGTTATCCCGATATTTCTTATACAAAGGGTCAAAACCATTATAGCTCATGGGTGAGACCGATATATCTTATGTAATGGGTGATTCCCATTATATATTCCCAATTAATTTGGAGGTGATTATTTTAATTCATTAGTGTGGTCATTCTAATTAAAATGGTTTTGAATTGGTTTATAGAATATGATCATCTAAATTATTGGAAATGGGTTTTAAATTTCATTCTATAGTTTTTAAAGGCATTCTATGGGAGAAATATATGTTCCTTCTTATAGAAATTTTTTATTTAATTAAATCAAATAGGATTGATGGTATTTTTAAATGGTATATAAGTTTTCATGGATCCATTAGACTAATAGTTTTCTATATTTTATGTCCTTTATAGATTATTTCGTGATCATCCCACGTTTTGAAATACTTTCACATGGTTTATTGATTAGTAATGGAAAGAAAGATATCAAGTTGAATTTCATGAATATTTTTTATAATATGATATCATTATTTGTTATAAGATTTTTATACTGTGAGAAAATTAATATTGATATAAATCTGTCCACTTTTAATATATGATTTTATGTTGTATGTTGTTGTTTTAATTATCTTTAAATAATAACTGGAAAGATCCTCTAGATTTTGGAAAACAATTATAGTCTTAAATTAAGAGAATATGTAGAATATTGGCCAAGGCCCTTAATGCTGGTGTCATAGGATTTTTTAGACAACATTGGATATTATGATATTCTCTGAAGAGTTATAGAAATAATCATGGGTTTATAATTTGTAGTTTGATCATATGATCTATGTTTAAGAAACCCCTTTTTAGGATTTCTGTTTTGAAATTTTAAGGAGAATAGTATTTTTTGAGTTCATTCATTTTGAAATAATTATAGGTTATTACATTTTGGAACACAAAATGAATGTTATAAGATAAAATTTTAGATTAAAACATATAAATATACAATTTATAGGATATTTGTTACATTTCTAGATTTTCATAAGGATGATATTAATGTGTTTTTATAAAATAAAAAAAACAGACCATGTGACAACCCCTCGAGTCAAGAAATGGTGTGGTAATTGAATTCATAACCAAATGGATACAAGGGTGAAATTAATACCACTAACATATCTAATGTCCTAGTAAAAATAAAATTGTTTGATTACTTAAACTGTCTAATGTACAATGTCTATGTTCATTTTGGGAAAATTTGTTTTAACTTATAAATATCTATTGGATTGGAAATTGATTTTGTGATTATGTGATTAATGTTATATTCGAAGTCATTTAATATTTTTTGAAATCCTAAAAATTATGGTTAATAGAATATTTTGGGGCATAGACGATGAATATTATTTTGGAGTTAAATGTTATTTCGTTATGTTAATATGGTGATTTATGTTTTTAATGGAAATGGGTAGAATATAATTCGTATTAGGTGATTTAGGAAATAATATTATAGTTATGATACATGAAGAGGGATTGATGTTATTTAGAAGACTATATGATCAATTAGATTTTATTTTTGTGTTCCAATATTAATCTATAATTATTTTGGATAATGTTTCATGATAAGAGAAATTTGGAGATAATATTTTATGAATTATATGATCCTGTGGAAGATGATTCTTGTGCATTTTGAGAGAAATATTCTTATATTACACTTATATTTTGAAATAAAAGATTATTTTTGATGTAAAATTCATTAAAGGATGAAATTATACATGTTAAGTATGTATATTTATTTATGTTCTTATTATAGATGTAAAATGATGTCCTCGAATCTCAAAAAAAAATTGAAACAAAAAATAGTATCAGTTTTATATTATAAACGGACTTTTAATACATGAAACGTTTATGGATATGCGATGGTAAACATTCCAATGATCATGTTATATATTAATCTCTTTTATTCTTTGATATATTTTTCATCCATGACCATTTATTCGAACATAGAATCCTATTATGTGTTATCTCGATGACCATCTTAATTTTATTTTCCATATTATCTAATGGATGATTTATTAATCCTTATTTTGATGTGTGATTTCAAAAATGGAATTAGAAATTCTATAACCCTAAAAATGTGACCTAATTCAATATATTGAAGACATTTTTTCCAAGGGGGTAATGAAGCATCTTGATTTTTCTAAAGGGAATAATATGTTTAATGGTATATAAGATATGTCACATCAATCATAAATGAACTAAATATTATTATTTAATATGGAGGTTATCACCTCGTTGTTATACCAGATGGTATTAATATGAATAACTATATAAAATTGACAAATCTTTGTAAGATTTTTTCATTCATTTAATCTATTTTATATGCATTATATGAGAAAAAAATAAACCTTTACACTTAAAATATATATTGTTATTAAAATTACATTTTTATCCTTTTAATGAACCCATGTTTAAAAAATTAATTCCTTTATTATTTTTTATTATAAAATAATATTAATATTAGAAATATGATGATCAAAATTTTATTTGGATGTGTTTTTTGTATTTTTTTTATATGTTTCATTTTTTGTTGAAAAGTAATAAAATATTGTATTCTAATTAAAAACCGACATTTCTTATAAATAATTTATAATCTAAAAATGGTTTCAAAGTAAAATTAGATCAATTATAAATAATTTAATTAGATTATTTTTACTATTAGATTTTTCATAATGATATTTCACATTAAAACAATTCCAACATTTTAACTTTTTCACTTTAAAAACTCACATTCTCACCATGTTTATAGGATTATGTTTATAATAATTTTACAAAAATATTTTTTTCATTTTTTTAAAATTATATTCCATATTTTAAATACGAGTGAATTTTTTTCAAATAGTTCCTTATTATTTGTATACATTATTAATATTATCTTTTTAAACATTATTTAATAAGGAAAATGGTAAACAAAGTCACTATGGGTAAAAATTAAATCATAAAGAAGGTAAAATGACAAAAAAGTTACCAAGCTTTAATAGGATATGAATATTATGTCCCTAGGAATTCATGTGTCATGACCCGTCCCCAGGGCTCATATCGTGACTACCCCAATCCCGACATCCATAGGCCAAGGGCTGGAGACTAGCACAAAAGGCGTAAATCCCTAAAACTGGGAAGGCATTTCTTTTATAACATTAAACAATAACAACTAGAGTAAAAGAGAAAGAAATCACTAAGTAAAAAATATATAAAAAGTATGCTAAAAGTAAAGGGGTTCCAGAATACAATCCCAACTATAAAGTAAAAGTACAACTTAAAAATGGGAAAACAACTAGTAGGTAAAAGCATCTCATGGTTCGTCCTACGGGGTTCCTACATGAAGGGTAGGTTCAGATGGCCTCCTCACCACTCCACCTCCATCAGACTCCACCGTGTACTGATATATCGTAAGGTCCTCCTTCGGGTACTAACCAGTCCTGGTTCTCTCAGCCTCCGTCAGCGTTGTCCATCGTCTGCATCCAACACATCGAGGTTGTGGGCATAGCACGTGTAGGGTTGAGTACAAAGATACTCTGTAGGGACCCCGAGACCCTCAAGGTCTCACAAAATATAACAAGGATGAACTAAAAAAATACTTTTTCAATGGATAACCATTACTTAGGTATATGCCGATACATATACCTAAGTTATCAAGTAACCCATCTCAATCATGAGGTAAACACAAAAGTCATTGACTCAGCTCAATCTAGGATTTTCACTATCGAAACCATAACTGCTGGAGCAATCCTCCTATATTGAGTACAATGGTCATGTCACGACACCGACACACCTCTCACAAACCTTGGACTACAGAGTTACTACTCTTGTCGAGTACCGCAGGTATGCTGCCAACTACCAGGCGCTCCTCCACATTAGGTGTGCCGCCAACTACCATGCGCTCCCCTATTAGCTGGTAGAGGTACTCATCCTATCGAGTATCGCAGGTCTTCTACAAACTACCTGTCACTCCTCCACCATGGGACTGCTTCCAACTACCAGTCGATCCCCACTGGGCTAGTCGAATCACTCCGAGATGAATCTTTCAAGTAGTCATCAGGTCTGTTAGTTACTGGGTCTCCGCACTCTGTCTGCTCATCTCCAGGAGGTTCCACTCCACGAGCTACTGGTCGATACTCCAAGTGTCACGAAGTCTCACATGGAAGAATCTTAAAGGGCTGCCACTTCATAGGGGTATCAACACAATAGATGGAGCGTCAATCGGACACCTGGTCTGTGAGTTATTGGCATTTCTGTTCCAGGGGCCTTGATGGATTTCAGGTTCAAACCAACCTGACCTTACCCCAAATGTGTCCAAACCTCAAGTGGGGTATGCCAAAGGATCCGTCTCGCTCTAATATTTACATCTCTGCATATGGTTTGTTGATAGTACACATGTAGCCCGAGTTATGGTTGAATAGGTGTATTGCGGTCTGAAAAATCAGGGTCTGGTCCGATCCAGTTGGTTCGACCCGACCTAACCCTGGTCTGGACCAGGGTCCGACCCGATCTGTGATTCTGACCCGGTCCAAATGGGAGGCCTGACCGAAAGGCATGACCCAACCCGAAGGCGCGTCTAGGCCTGAAAGGGGTGGCCCGGCCGGCTAGCCACGCGTCCCGACCGGTCGGCCACGCGGGCCGGCAGGGTGGCCGCGTGCCGGCCGGCCGTGAGGCCCAGTAGGTGGGCCGCATGCGGGCTGGTTAGGTGGCCTAGACGGCGGGCCGCATGGCCCAAATTTCCATGTCGTTGGGGGTGGGGGCGTGACACGCCACACTGTTGTCTGTAATGGAACGGTTGCCTAGTGCTTGTTTAGGTAACCGACGGACCCTTCGTGTCCTCCCTGTAGCGCGAAGATGCGACCGGCTCATCCGGCTACCCTTCCCTGTCCCCCGTGGCCTAAGGCCACGATCCTTCTCTGGAAGGGCTTGATGGAATAACGCATAGATTCTCCACCGTGGCCCGCCCTAGCCACGACTCATCTCCACCGCGTGGCACGACGGCACCACGCCACCTCAGCCACGGCCCGTCCTGGCCGTGGTCCCCTGCTCTACCGCGTGGCGTGGCAGCGCGACACCACCTTCACCAAGGCCCAGCTTGGCCGTGGCCCGACATTCATCCACACAGCACAAAATTTTCGTGCCTTTCCGGTGACCCGGAAGTCTTCCGCTGCAAGTTTCATCACTGTCGGCCCGACTTAGGCCACCGTTCTCTACTTCTGTCATCAACAACAAACAAGATCAAAGGGGGGAGGTTCGGGCCGTGTTCGAGCGGTCTGAACCCTCCATGATATGTTTATAACAATTGAAATAACGTATTCCAAAATATTTTACGACGTAGAATGGAAACAAAACAACTCAATAATCTACCTTTCTTGTCGTTCGATGATGGTGGAAGAAGAGGAAAGGCGGACGTCGATTCATTGAAGTTGGGATGTGTCCGGGATATAAGACTTTGGAAGAAACATTTTCAGTGTTCTTCACGGTTGGATCCTTCATTTGATCCGGTTTATGAATGAAGAAGATGTTTGACAACATTCTTCACGTTCTTCACATTCTTCACATTCTTCGTTGGAAGAATGGTTCTCCTTTGAGAGCATTCTTCTAGGGTTCTCCAATCTCGACCAAGTTGCCGACCAAAAATAATAGAGAAAAAGACTATTATTTGTTGGAACGACAACATAAAGAGTTGTGTTTAATTAAATGAGAAAGTTCATTTAATGAATTGAGGTGGAATAGATTCAAAATTCGAATAGGGTAGGGGGTGAGTTTGAAATAAATGAATAGAGGGTTGGCACAATTATAGGGGAAGTCTAAGAGTTACATGGGGTTAAAGACCATGTGTTCCCCATGTTAATTATTCTCCCAAGAGATGTTATGTGTAGGTGGGCCCTACCATGACAACCTCTCATAGGAGTTTATGGTGTGGTGGCCCCCACCTCCAACCTCCCCTTGAATAATTTAAACACCAAAATAAAAATTAGCGACACTTATTTTTATTTTACTTTATTCTTAAAATATCCAAAAAATAACTTATATTCTCTCTATAATTCAACTACGTTGAAGGTATCACTATGAAATAACTGACATTGTGAGCTCAATGGTGCCGTTGGATTTCAATTCTGAGCACTGGTTCAAATGTTGTAAAATCTGTCTCATACGTTTTCTGAATGTACCCGAGAAAAACATCCGAAATTGATTCTGGGTACATTGGGCCTCAGAATCAAGCGCCATAAATTTTCGTACACTTGTAAAAAAATCCGATGAATTTAAAAAAAAAAAAATTCCACAAAATTTCCGAGACTTTACATTCTCCCCACGTCAGGGTTTTACGTCTCTATAAGATAAAACTCAGACTAAGGGAATAAATGGGGGTACTGAGCATGCATCTGATCTTCCCCCTCCCATGTGATCTCCTAGAGGTTCTTGTCCATCCAGTGTACATACACCAGAGGTATCAACCATCCATGTTGGACTCACTTCTATCGTTCCACAATCTCCACTGGAACCTCCATGATAGTGTCCCTATCAACGACGTCTAGTTCCATGTGATCGATGATGTGGGAAGGGTCATTCATGTATCTCCTCAGCTGAGATACATGGAAGATGTCATGCACCCGATGCAACTGAGGTTGAAGAGCTAAGTGGTAAGCCACCTCACCTACTCTGTGGGGGACATGGAATTGTCTCATGAATCATGGAGATATCTTGCTGCCTCGACCATATCTCTGTAGACCTCGTAGAGGTGAGACCCGTAGGAAGACATGGTTGCCATCCTCGAACTCCAGAGGACTCCATCTCCTATCAGCATAACACTTCTTCATACTATGTGCAGTCTTCATCCGCTCCTGGATGATCTTCACCTTCACCTTGGTAGCCCATACCATCACTGTTCCCACTAGTGCTGACTCCCCTAGGTATGTCAAACATATTACTGATATTAAAGGTCTACCATACAAGACCTCAAAGGGTTCCATATCGATGGTGGAGTGAAATCTGTTTTTGTAGGAAAACTCCACCAAAGGAAAGTGATTCTCCCTGATGCAATTGAAGTCAAGGATACATGCACATAGCATGTCCTTGAGGGACTAGATGGACCTCTATGTAACACCCGAGATTTTTATGAGTAATATTTTGTTTTTATATCATCAAAGGAATCTTTCACTACACACTTGCTTGGCTTACTTTACACGCAATCACGACCTTCCTCGATAGCTTGCGTCGTACGCAATACCGAGTTTCACTAAACAACGATATACTATTAAAATATTATTAAAACTAACCGTTATGAATAGTAATAACCACCTTTTGAAATTTTATAAATTTTATTTTTCAAAATGGACTTCATTTTTGGATTCGGAATACCGAAATTAGCCTAGGGTGAAATTTTGGTATGTTTCTGAAAACTTTCAATTTTTGATTAATAGTGAAACCATTAAGTGGTAGGTTAAAAAACTGAATTTTGCATAAAACTTAATTTTACCGCTTCTGTGAATGGAAATTTCGAAAATCCGAGAGACACGGTTAATATCAAGGACTAAAATGTGGTTCAATGAGATGAAAATAATTTTTTGGTGAATAGTAACTTTTTACTTTTTTTACCGCGGTTAATAGTTAATAGGGTAACTAAGGGTAAATATGATATTACTATTACCCTTACACATGTCCTAATTCTATTGGATAAGTGTAATTCGACCAAAAACAACCTTATGAATAAAATATGACCATTTAGGCCCACTTGGGTTAGATTAGGACATTTATTATTAATTTATTTAAAGAAGGGTTAAAATAGTTAAAATCAATGTTTAATAAGTAAATAATTTTTAATATGGGGTTATACATAAGATAAATTCGACTATAAATATTCATTATAAAGCTAAAACGATTTCCTACATAATGGTATTTTATTTATAATTTTTAGACATTAAATAATTTAATTTATTTATGACACAATGATGATGCAGTAATTATCTTATTAATGAAATATTGACATAATTGATGTTATAAACACCAACATAAATGTAATTTGAGACTTTTTATGAATTAAACAAATTTTCTAGGTTACTATGATATATTAGTGTTGATTTAATCAACTTGGTTCGAACATATAATTCCGTTATGACTTTCACAAAAATCATATATCAAATAGTGTCAAAATTGACACAAAATAGTTTTTAAATCAAATATTATATTATTAATTGTTATTTTATTCCTAAAAATCTAAGGTTCGGACAAATGACTTAGATAAGGATATATATATTAATAATAAACAATTTGGTGTTCGTTTGGCATGTTATAGTAAGTGTATTAACCATATAGTGAAAGAAAACAAGAAGACACGGTAAAAGTTAAATTATTTAACTTAGAGTTAAATCTAATTGATAAGGTTAAAATAATACCCTAAACTTGTCTAAATCCTATTGGTTGATAGGATTTCGACCCTTCCCCACTTTAGCTTCTAAATAAGACCCTTTGGAACCATTATAAACCGATTTTGACTTTAATATAAAATAATATTTTGAGATATTCCTAAGGTGCCCCTCTCCTCCCTTATAAAAGGGCACCTCCTCCCCCTCCTCCTCACACCAATTTGAGCACTCAAACTCGTCCAACCCCTGCCATTTTCTCCTCTCCACTTCCCTAGAATAATACTAGAGGTCCTGGTCTTCTTCAAAGACCAATCTTAGTTCCCTAAGTGGAGGATTCAAAGAAGCGTTCCAAAGAAGAGGTAATATCCATTACCGATCTTTTCAATTTATTTCTTCTTCAACTTCTTCTCCATTAGTTGTTTAATGATAAAGTAATAACATCAGTATTAATTAAATACTGATATGTTATTATAAATATTAAACAACCCTAATTCACCTTCTATCCATCCTATGGAAAAATGAAATCACCGCGCGTGCCTACGTACGGAATACCGTCTCCACGCCGTGGGGTAATCTATTTTCCACCATCACTTTACATGGATGGGTATAATGGTGTAATGAGTAACTATTTATGATTATTATAAAGTAATATTGACACTGAAATAATATATATATACTCCAATACAGTTCCACGATCATAGGAACGATATCATCACTCGTGCGTACGTACAGAATACCATCTCCACGATGTGATGCGACTCGTTCTACATGATCATCATTGCATAATAATTATATAAATGAATTGAATGAATAAATATGATATATGTTACACTAATACCATTCTGGATATAAGGTATCTATAACCTTAAAAGAATAATAAGAATTTATTCGGCAAAACACGCATAAGAACAAAAGGCAATAAAGACCCGAGTAACAAGTAACAATGAAATATTACTAACAAGAAGCTAAGAATATGACCATATATGATATCATATCAATATGTATGATTCTGGAATAAGTCAATAACATTATTTAAACCCTTATACAGGATCTTCGGACACGTACAAAGCAAATCGGACCTAAGGTAAGGGAAATATCACAATCTCATTTTTATCCGAGATTGTTTATTCGTAAGTATTTACTGGGGTGTATTTTATCATCCACATCCATGTTTCATCAAAATGTAATATTATTTTCATCCACCTACAATTTTTTAAATCCATTTTTACCCTTCGGTGTGTTTTTAGTAATATGTATGAAAGGAATCTTTTGTCGTACGAGGTACTTTTTGACTTTTCCGACAAAAGTACGAAGAATGTTATTTTAACTTATACGGTATGAATGGATTTTTAAAACATTATTACCAAAAAAGCTTCCTTTACAAGTTTTCAAGTTTATTTTTAATCAGCTTCTTTTATTTTAAAGTCGTATGACATGTTATGAAAGGAAAAATGTTTTTGAAGTAGAAAGGATATTTTCCTCAAGAATGGAGTTCAAGTATTTTATCAAAATTATTTTCCATCTAAGATAATAAAATGGTTCTGTTTTTATCCCTATTATTACATGGATTGGATTATGTTGTGATGGAAACATTTTTATGAATTCCTTTATCTTATATGAATTGTTTTATGATGTCATGTTGTTTAAGAATTCCATTTTTATTACATGGGTTACGCTATGATGTATGGTTTATGATTATGTGGCACACATAAGAGAGGATTAATTATAAGATGGGTGGGACCTATATCTCCCTCCAATGCATTGGGTAAAGATTTTATATCTCATGAGATAGACATGGCTGGAACGGTAGGTTATACCGGTTCAGTGAAATAGGACTGGAACGAGGGTGACTCGGTTCAGAAAGGGACTTTGTCCACTAAGACAGTCTTGGCAATGAGTCATGACTAACAAGAAATGATTTTCCATGATTATGTGTGCATGCCACAAAGTTTCAAGTTTCATTTTATGATTATGGGGATCTCATTTTCACTTCTATGAATTATTCCATGTTAATATTTTATGATCTCTTTTGCAGGTTATGATTTTCAAAAAGATATGATATGATTTTTTATTTCCTTTATTTGCCCTTGCTGAGCATTTGAGCTCACCCTTTTATGTTTTCTTTTCCCCAGGTCAGGAAGATGGATATTAAATATAATATGCTAAAGGGACCCTAGATATGATGAAATAAATGGGAGACACTGTAGAAGATTTATGAACCAGTTGTTTATGTTTCCCAGTTTCTAAAGACACTATACCTATTCAGTTCTTTGTGGTTTTGTCATATGTTGTAATAAGTGTGCTTCAATTTTGAATTATTAACAATGTATGTAAAGTATGGGTCGTTATAGTTGGTATCAGAGGAAAGGTATAGTCAACCTTTGGAAACTAGGATGTGAAAGCCTTAGTAAGAACCATAAGGATAAGTCTAAGAATAGAACACAATCATAGTGTTTTAGAAATGGCCATGAATACCCTAGGATAAGACCTTTAGTGTGAAATTTTATTGTTGAATTATGTGGTTTTCCTATTATAATTAGTGTTGCTCACACTATTCTTCTTGGTTTTATTCAATGGCTGGAACCCGAAGGAACCGTGTTAATACAGAATGCGATGGGCAATGCAATGATTGTCCCCCTGAGCAACCAAACGATATGGGAGATGGAATGCAAAATCTTGTAGCCATGCTCACACAAATTTCTCAAGATATGAATCATGCAGGACTTCCAAACGAGCAAAGGAGGGAGCAACATTCTGTTGAATCCTTCATGAGGCAGCATCCACCTTCTTTTAGCGGGTCTACTGATCCATTAGTTTCTGAACAATGGATTAGTACTACTGAAAAGATATTTTCAGTTCTTCAATGTTCTGAACATGATAAAGTCATCCTAGCAGTGTATCGTTTGGAAGGAGATGCTGATCAATGGTGGCATCTTATTAAGAATACGAGGAAAAGGGATGAAATTGAGTCTATGGAATGGGGCGAGTTCAAGAACTTATTTTTCAATAAGTACTTCCCTCGTATTCTCCGAAAAAAGATGGAGAAAGAGTTTCTTGAACTGAAGCAAAGGGATGAAGAATCTGTTGGTACCTATGAAGCAAATTTTACAAGACTTTCAAGGTACACTTCTGGTATTATTATCCAACCGGAGAGTAAGATCGATCGATTCTTTAGTGGCTTAAAACCAAGTCTTCGAAGGGCGTTAGCCATAAGGGACTTCAATAGCTACGAGGAAATCGTTCGATGTGCTCTCAAAGTTGAGATGGAGATTGGAATAACCCATCAGTCACATGGGTTTGATAAGAAGAGGAAGATGGAATTCAAAGAAAAATCTAAAGAGCACACGGAAAAGAAGATGAGCTTTTCCTTATTCTCAAAGTGTGGAAAGAAACATGGAGGGAGTTGTCTTAAAGGGACAAGTAAATGTTTCAAATGTGGAAAGGTAGGTCATTGGGCATTTGAATGCCGTGATAATGGGAAGAAGATGTCTAATTACGCAAACAAGGGAAGGGATACACAGAATGAACCTACTACACTTCAATGTTTCAAGTTCAAGGAGATGGGGCATTATGCCAATCAATGCCCAAATCCAAGGGTTGATGATGATGGTCGACGTCAACAAAATATTAAGGCTAAAGAGAAAGGAAAGTAACATGCAATTTCTATCAGCGATGTGGAGTACGATAACAAAGTGGTGAAAGGTACACTTACCATCCACTCTAAAGTAGAAAATGTTTTATTTGATTCTGGATCCACCCACTCTTTTATTTCTGAAAAAGTTTCTAAGGGTATCACCGTACTACCTCAACAATTAGATGTTGAGTTAGCTGTGACAACACCTAATAGCACAACAGTCGCATCAAAAGTTTATAATTCTTCTACAATCAAAGTTTGTGGGAAAGTGCTTCCTGCAAATCATGTGATCCTTCCTTTAGTGGAATTTTATGTGATTCTTGGCATGGATTGGCTTTCTCTACATGGAGCTCATATCAATTGCCAAATAAGGGAAGTCACATTTCATATTCCAGAACAATCTACGATCGTATATCAATGCAAGGATGAACATAACCTTCCAGTGGAAATTTCTCCCATCTTATGGGTATTGATTCCACTACATTAAGGTTATTTATCTAAAATGGTTGGTGAGAAACTCATGATTAATAATATGCCCATTGTACGGGAGTTTGATGATGTCTTTCCGGAGGAATTACCGAGTCTTCCACCAAATCGTGAAGTTGAGTTTTCAATAGAACTCGTACCGGGTGCTTTGCCTATTTCAAGGACACCTTATAGAATGGCCCCAATTCAGTTGCAGGAATTGAAGATGAAACTCCAAGAGAATCTTGATAAGGGATTCATATGCCCTAGTGCGTCACCTTGGGGAGCACCTGTTCTATTTGTTAAGAAGAAAGATTGATCAATGAGACTCTGCATTGATTATCGAGAACTTAACAAGATCACTATCAAGAACAAATATCCTCTCCCACGCATTGATGACTTATTTGACCAACTACTGGGAGCTCAATACTTTTCCAAGATTGATCTTCATTCAGGGTATCATCAATTAAGGGTCAAAAGGGAGGATATACCAAAGATGGCTTTCCATACAAGTTATGTACACTTTAAATTTATAGTGATGCCATTTGGTCTTACTAATGCCCCTGCTATCTTCATGGATCTAATGAATAGAGTCTTTAGAGACTATCTTGATCAATTTGTGGTAGTCTTTATAGACGATATTCTTGTCTATTCAAAGAGAAAAGAAGTGCATGAAGATCACTTGAGAATTATATTGAAGACCCTGAGAAAGGAGAAGATTTATGCCAAATTTACCAAGTGTGAATTTTGGCTTCAAAAAGTTGCATTTTTGGGTCACATAATCTCAAAAGAGGGGATATCTGTGGATCCAGCAAAAACAGCGGTTATCGAAAGATGGTCAAGACCAACAACAGTAACTGAGATCTGAAGTTTTCTTGGTTTGGCTAGATATTATCGTCGTTTTGTAAAGGATTTTTCACGATTATCTAATCCACTCACCAAGTTGACTCAGAAAGGAGTTAAGTTTGTCTGGATGGAAGAATGTGAAGAGAATTTCAAGGAGTTGAAAAGAAGGTTATCTAGTGCACCTGTGATCACACTACCTTGTAGTGGATAAAGGTTTGTGATATACAGTGATGCATCCAAGAAGGGATTGGGGTGTGTTCTTATGCAAATTGATATGGTGATAGCTTATGCCTCACGACAGTTGAAAATCCATGAGCAAAATTAGCCAACACATGATTTGGAGTTGGCTGTGGTAATATTTGCATTAAATATTTGGAGGCATTACCTTTATGGTGAAAGGTGTGATATTTATACTGATCATAAATGTTTAAAGTATATTTTCACACAAAAGGAGTTGAATATGCGTCAAAGAAGATGGTTGGAGCTGATTAAGGATTACGACTGCTCAATCCATTACCTCCCTGGGAAAGCAAACAAGGTGGCAGATGCATTAAGTCGACAAGACCATGCTAGTTTATCCATGACGAGGATCACAAAAGATCCAATATTTATGGATTTACAAAGGATGGATCTTGGAATTATAATGGAAGGGGAAAAATCTTATCTTTCTCAAATGAATGTTCAACCATCTATACATGCAAAGATTAAGGAGGCACAGAAAGAAGATGTCGAGTTACAAAAGAAGGTGAGAAATGTTCCTGAATTCAACCTTGATTGTGATGGGATTATAAAGTTCAGGAATCGGGTTTGTGTTCTTTCCATCCCCGAATTAAAGAAGGAGCTGCTGGATGAGGCTCACAGTTCTTCATTCTCTATTCATCCTGGAAGCACGAAGATGTATAGGGACCTGAAAGTGTACTTTTGGTGGGATGGCATGAAAAGAGATGTTGCTGAATATGTCTCTCGATGCTTGGTTTGTCAAAAAGTTAAAGCTGAGAGACAGAAGTATAAGGGGATGTTACAACCATTACCCATACCCGAATAGAAATGGGAAAACATCACTATGGACTTTGTCACGGGACTTCCTAAAACATCCAAAGTCAATAATTCTATTTGGGTCATAGTTGATCGTCTTACAAAGTCTGCACACTTCATTGCTATTAGAGAGGATTTCTCTCTAGATCAGCTTGCCAGGATATATGTAAAGGAAGTGGTAAGATTGCATGGAGTACCACTTTCTATTATATCTGATCGGGATCCGAGATTTACCTCGAAGTTCTAGCGAAGTCTTCAGCATACTCTGGATACAGAGTTGAGTTTCAGCACTGCTTATCATCCCCAGACAGATGGTCAGTCTGAGAGAACAATTCAAACCCTAGAAGATATGTTGAGAGCTTTCTCTATGGATTTCAAAGGAGGTTGGGATAAACACCTACCTTTGGTGGAATTTTCTTATAATAATAGCTTTCACTCCAGTATTCAGATGGCTCCTTATAAATCTCTCTATGGAATGAAATGCAGGAATCCAACTTGCTGGGATGAAGTTGGGGAACGAAAGCTATTAGGACCCTATCTCGTTGATGAAATGGCAGAAGAGGTCAGATCTATTCAACAACACATAAGAGCAGCTCAGAGTCGACAGAAAAGTTATGCCGACAACCGAAGAAAAGACCTAGAGTTTTAAGTAGGTGATAAAGTGTTCTTACGAATATCTCCCTGGAAGAGGGTTATGAGATTTGGAAAGAAGGGGAAGTTGAGCCCTAGATATATCGGTCCTTTCGAAATACTGGATCGTGTTGGGAAGGTAGCTTACCGATTGGCGCTTCCACCAAATCTCTCTCAAGTTCACGATGTGTTCCATGTATCTCTCCTGAGAAAGTACTTACCAGATCCTTCACATGTACTCAGCTCAGAAGTTGTACCGCTGGAGCAAGATCTTTCTTATGAAGAACAGCCGATAGAGATTTTGGATCTTAGCGAAAAATTCCTATGAAACAAGACCACTCGATTGGTGAAAGTTTTATGGAGGAACCACCAACTTGAAGAAGCTACATGAGAGCTTGAGGATATGATGAGGGAGAAGTATCCTCATCTATTTGTTACAAAGTGATGAATTTCGAGGGCGAAATTCTTTTTAAGGGGGGTAGAATGTAACACCTGAGATTTTTATGAGTAATATTTTGTTTTTATATCATCAAAGGAATCATTCACTACACACTTGCTTGGCTTAATTTACACGCAATCACGACCTTCCTCGATAGCTTGCGTCGTACGCAATACCGAGTTTCACTAAACAACGATATGCTATTAAAATATTATTAAAACTAGCCATTCTGAATAGTAATAACCACTTTTGGAAATTTTATAAATTTTATTTTTCAAAATGGACTTCATTTTTGGATTTGGAATACCGAAATTAGCCTATGGTGAAATTTTGGTATGTTTCTGAAAACATTCAATTTTTGATGAATAGTGAAACCACTAAGTGGTAGGTTAAAAAACTGAATTTTGCATAAAACTTAATTTTACCGCTTCTGTGAATGGAATTTCAAAATTCCGAGAGACACGGTTAATATCAAGGACTAAAATTTGGTTCAATGAGATGAAAATAATTTTTTGTGAATAGTAACTTTTTACTTTTTTTACCGCGGTTAATAGTAAATAGGGTAACTAAGGGTAAATATGATATTACTACTACCCTAACACCTGTACTAATTCTATTGGATAAGTGTAATTCGACCAAAAACATCCTTATGAATAAAATATGACCATTTAGGCCCACTTGGGTTAGATTAGGACATTTATTATTAATTTATTTAAAGAAGGGTTAAAATAGTTAAAATCAAAGTTTAATAAGTAAATCATTTTTAATATGGGGTTATACATAAGATAAATTCGACTATAAATATTAATTAGAAAGCTAAAAAGATTTACTACATAATGGTATTTTATTTATAATTTTTTGACATTAAATAATTTAATTTATTTATGACACAATGATGATGCAGTAATTATCTTATTAATGAAATATTAACATAATTGATGTTATAAACACCAAAATAAATGTAATTTGAGAATTTTTATGAATTACACAAATTTTATAGGTTACTATGATATATTAGATTTGATTTAATCAACTTGGTTCGAACATATAATTCTGTTATGACTTTCACAAAAATCATATATCAAATAGTGTCAAAATTGACACAAAATAGTTTTTAAATAAAATATTATATTATTAATTGTTATTTTATTTCTAAAAATCAATGTTTCGGCCAAATGACTTAGATAAGGATATATATATTAATAATAGACAATTTGGGGTTCGTTTGGCATGTTATAGTAACTGTCTTAACCATATAGTGAAAGAAAACAAAAAGACGCGGTAAAAGTTAAATTATTAAACTTAGAGTTAAATCTAATTGATAAGGTTAAAATAATACCCTAAACATGTCTAAATCCTATTGGTTGATAGGATTTAGACCCTTACCCACTTTATCTTCGAAATAAGACCCTTTGGAACCATTATAATCCGATTTTGACTTTAATATAAAATAATATTTTGAGATATTCCTAAGGTGCCCCTCTCATCCCTTATAAAAGGGAACCTCCTCCCCCTACTCCTCGCACCAATTTGAGCACTCAAGCTCGGCCAACCCCTGCCATTTTCTCCTCTCCACTTCCCTATAATAATCCTAGAGGTCCTGGTCTTCTTCAAACACCAATCTTAGTTCCCTAAGTGGAGGATTCAAAGAAGCGTTCCAAAGAAGAGGTAATATCCATTACCGATCTTTTCAATTTCTTTCTTCTTCAACTTATTCTCCTTTAGTTGTTTCATGATAAAGTAATAAAATCAGTATTACTTATATACTGATATGTTATTATAAATATGAAACAACCCTAATTCACCTTCTATCCATCCTATGGAAAAATGAAATCACCGCGCGTGCGTACGTACGGAATACCGTCTCCACGCCGTGGTGTAATCTATTTTCCACCATCACTTTACAAGGATGGGTATAATGGTGTAATGAGTAACTATTTATGATTATTATAAATTAATATTGATCCTGAAATAATATATATATACTCCAATACAGTTCCACGATTATTGGAACGATATCATCACTCGTGCGTACGTACGGAATACCGTCTCCACGATGTGATGCGACTCGTTCTACATGATCATCATTACATAATAATTATATAAATGAATTGAATGAATAAATATGATATATGTTACACTAATACCATTCTGGATATAAGGTATCTATAACCTTAAAATAATAATAAGAATTTATTCGGCAAAACACGCATAAGAACAAAGGGCAATAAAGACCCGAGTAACAAGTAACAAAGAAATATTACTAAAAATAAGCTAAGAATATGACCATATATGATATCATATCAATATGTATGATTCTGGAATAAGTCAATAACATTATTTAAACCCTTATACAGGAGCTTCGGACATGTACAAAGCAAATCGGACCTAAGGTAAGGGAAATATCACAATCTCATTTTTATCCGAGATTGTTTATTCGTAAGTATTTACTGGGGTGTATTTTATCATCCACATCCATGTTTCATCAAAATGTAATATTATTTCCATCCACCTACAATTGTTTAAATCCATTTTTACCCTTCGTTGAGTTTTTAGTAATATGTATGAAAGGAATCTTTTGTCGTACGAGGTACTTTTTGACTTTTCCGACAAAAGTACGAAGAATGTTTTTTTTAACTTATACGACATGAATGGATTTTTAAAACATTATTTCCAAAAAAGCTTCCTTTACAAGTTTTCAAGTTTATTTTTAATCAGCTTCTTTTATTTTAATGTCGTATGACATGTTATGAAAGGAAAAATGTTTTTGAAGTAGAAAGGATATTTTCCTCAAGAATGGAGTTCAAGTATTTTATCAAAATTATTTTCCATCTAAGATAATAAAAGGGTTCTGTTTTTATCCCTATTATTACATGGATTTGATTATATTGTGATGGAAACATTTTTATGAATTCCTTTATCTTATATGAATTGTTTTATGATGTCATGTTGTTTAAGAATTCCATTTTTATTACATGGGTTATGCTATGATGTATGGTTTATGATTATGTGGCACACATAAGAAAGGATTCATTATAAGATGGGTGGGACCTATATCTCCCTACAATGCATTGGGTAATGATTTTATATCTCATGAGATAGACATGGCTGGAATGGTAGGTTATATCGGTTCAGTGAAACAGGACTGGAACGAGGGTGACTCGGTTCAGAAAGGGACTTTGTCCACTAAGATAGTCTTGGCAATGAGTCATGACTAACAAGAAATGATATTCCATGATTATGTGTGCATGACACAAAGTTTCAAGTTTCATGTTATGATTATGGAGATCTCATTTTCACTTCTATGATTTATTCCATGTTAAGATTTTATGATCTCTTTTGCAGGTTATGATTTTCAAAAAGATATGATATGATTTTTTATTTCCTTTATTTTCCCTTGCTGAGCATTTGAGCTCACCCTTTTATGTTTTATTTTCCCCAGGTCAGGAAGATGGATATTAAATAGAATATGCTAAATGGACCCTATATATGATGAAATAAATGGGAGACACTGTAGAAGATTTATGAACCAGTTGTTTATGTTTCCCAGTTTCTAAAGACACTATACCTATGCGGTCCTTTGTGGTTTTGTTATATTTTGTAATAATTGTGCTTCAATTTTGAAGTATTAACAATGTATGTAAACTATGGGTCGTTATACTCTAGGTCTGACCATCCATTTGAGGATGGAAGGCTGTGCTCAAGAGAAGTTGTGCCCCAAAAGGTTCATGCATCCCCTTACATAGCCAGGATGTAAATCACGTGTCACAATCGGAGAAATTAGATGAAGGCACTCCATGTATCCAGTCAATCTCCTACATGTATAGGTGCCCCAATCCCTCTACTGATCCCTTCTCTCTGATCGGTAGGAAGTGGGCCGACTTGGTGAGCCGGTCAATGATCACCCAAATCGAGTCATGACCCTTGGATGTACGTGGAAGACCCGTCACGAAGTCCATGGATATCCCATCCCAGTTCCACTCCGGGACCTCTATGGGCTGAACCAATCCTGCTGGTACCTGGTGCTCTACCTTCACATGCTGACAAGTGAGGAATCACTAGACAAACTCCGCTACTTTCTTCTTTATACCTGGCCACTAGTACTATCGCTGAAGGTCCTGGTACATATTCTCCACTCATGGATGTACCGCTAGAGGGGAATTTTGGAACTCCCTTAACACTTCCTCCTGAAGTGTAACTTCTACCATGGGATGTCCTCTGAAATGGATAACGTGCTCCCCAACTTTAGAAAATCAATGAGGTTCTTGCCCTATGGATATCTGAGCATGATGCGTCTTACAGCCAGAATCCCCATGTTGTGCTTCCATGACTCACTGAAGAAGTGGGGGAGTGACTGTAATAGACTGTAAATAGGCTTCATTATCCCTATCCACAAAGGATATATGAAAGTTAGACAGCTGCTCTGTCGCCTATCCTAGCACCTGTATACTAGACCTCCTGCTGAGTGCATCTGCTACTACATTCCCCTTTACAGGAGTATAGACTATCTCGAAGTCATAGTCCTAGAGGAAATCAAGCCAACGCCACACTCTCATGTTCAGGTCCTTATGTGAGAAGATATACCATACACACTTGTGATCAGAGTACACAGTAAAATCTTCTCCCATCAGATAGTGCTGCCACATCTTCAAGGAGAATACCACTGCTGCTTACTCAATGTCATGGGTAGCGTAGTTCTGTTCATGCTGTATCAGCTGCCAAGAATCATATGTGATCACTGCTCACACCTACATTATGACACACCCGAGTGTGGTCCCTCATGCATCGTAGTAAACTACGTACCCTAAGCCTTCCTTTGGAAGTCTCAAAATGGGAGCACCAGTCAGCCTCTGCCTCAACTCCAGAATGATCTGTAGAAATTTCTCCAACCACACGAAGGGTTTCCCTTTCTTTTTCAAGGATGATAGTGGGGTTGCAACTCTGGAGATGTCTAGAATGAATCTTCGGTAGTACCCAGCCAATACCAGGAAACTTTGTACCTCAGTCACACTCTTGGGTTCCTCCCATTCAAGTACTGCTTCGATCATCACCGGATCTACTACAACTCCAGCCTCCGAGAAGACGTGTCCCAAGAATTGATCCTCTCGAATCCAAAATTGTCACTTCGAGAGCATACCATATAGCTAATTCTCTCGGAGTGTGTCCAAAACTACCTTTAAATGGTAGGCATGCTCTTCCTCGGTATTCGAGTAGATCAAAATGACATCAATGAAGACCATGACAAAGTGATCGAGGTAATGCTGGAAGATCCTGTTCATGAGACACATGAACACTACTAGAGAATTCATTATGCTGAAGGGAATAACCAATAAATAATAGTGGTCGTACGGACACCTGAAGGTCGTCTTATGCACATCCTCATCTTGAACATTGAGGTTGTGATAGCCTGATATGGGATCTATCTTCTAGAACCACTATGCTCTCTTTAGCTGATCAAATATGTCACCAATCCTCGAGAGTGGGTACATGTTCTTCACGGTCACCTGGTTCTAGCTATGATAGTTAACACAAACCCTCAATCACCCGTCTGCCTTTTTAGAGAACAGAATTAGGGATTCCCAGGGAGAAACCCTGGGCCAGATGAATCCTTTCCCCTACAAGTCCTCCAACTATTCCCGCATCTCACGAAGCTCGACGGGATCCATCCGATATGATGGAGTAGATATCGGTGTCATCCCGGGGAACAAGTCAATGTTGAACTCCACCTATCTGCGAGGCGGTAATCCTAGAACATCGTCAGGGAAAACATCCATGTACTGGTCCACCACTATAGGATATGTTGGACTCTCCACAAAAACTGCTCTGAGAAAAAAGGCAAGCCAACTGGTGAGTAATCGGCTGCACCCTCCTCCGAGTAAGTTTTTCTTATGATAAAAAGGCTCCCTACACACTAGTGATGATGAAATTGGTCCCATCCGTGCAGACACACCACACATTTCCCTTAATACAGTAGATCTGAGCATGGACTGTAGATAACCAGTCCATTCCCAAGATGATGATTTAAGGCCTGAACGCCGCTACGAGGAGATCCCAGCCAAAGATATCATCTCCTAGAGTATGCTCACACTCAAGAAACTAGTGTGTAATAATCGAGTCTTCTCCTGTAAGAGACTCTCACCGTAAGGATCAAGACAACGACTTGGTCAGAATCTCTGATCTCCAAATGAGTCAACTGGCAATGAAAGTGTGACTGGCACCTATTTCTATAAGAACTGAAGCTATGGTGGAGTAGAAACAGATTGTACCTCGTATAATCTTCGGAGTGCCATGGTCATAGGCCTTAGCTGCCTGAAGCTGAGCTCTCCCCTTTCCACCTGCTCTTTATTGTCAGGGTTGACCTCCTGGTGGTGGTGGTTGTAGCAACTCGTATCGTCGTCCACCGCCAGCTGCACGTCCAACTCCTCTTCCATATCTGCCTTCACCCTATGGACCTCATCGATCAAACCAATTCCTCTACATGGGAGGTCCCTGAACTATTTTTTGGTCATCAGTAGAGCGGCTTAGACAGTGATGATCCATGTGGCCAAGCCCACCGCAGGAGTAACATTGTCCACTCCTGGAATGTCTGGCTCTGTCTTCAATATCAGTGCCCCGCACAACCAATCCTGAGTCATTCATTTGACCACCTGTGGGTCTTTTCCTCTTGGACCTCTGCGTCATCTATCTACGGAAAGTTAAAGAAGACTCTACTGTAAGTCGACTAGTGGTGGGTCTCATTACTTGAGACTGCTCAGCAAGGAAACACTCCACTATGAGGGCTCGCTCCAACACCCCCGTCTGCGTCGGGATGTTGTGGGAGATAACCGATTATCTGATCATTCCCCTGAGTCCCTGCTCAAAGGTTCGGTCCCAGAATAACAGTTCATATACTATATCAGTGGTGTAGCATGAGAGGTTGGTGAACCTCACTGAGTAATGAGCTACACTCATGTTGCCCTGATGCAGATGAATAATATCATGTATCTGAACCTCTAGAATGGTGGCTGGTACAAACTCCGCATGTAACAGGCCCTCGAAGTATGCCCATAGAACTGTCGCCTCATCATGCATCTAAAGAATCAGGCCCCACCATCTTCTTGTTGCTACCAAAAGGAGGCTGGCATCATGGATCACCTTTAAGTCGGCTGGTGTCCCTACAAGTCTGAAAACACTCACCACATCCTCTATCCAATCCTCAGTCTCCCGCGAGTCCATCTCTCCCCTAAACCTGGGTGGCCTCTAGCACTGGAACTCGTGTTGCGCGCTCAAGCAGCTTGCACTCTCTGCTACCGGGGCTAGTGGCATCGGTGGCCCAATGAGGGGTGGTACCACTGGTGCCTCCGCTGGAATGGGGATCTATACTGAAGCCTCTTCACTCGGCAGACTATCAGGGTGTACAACACTCGAGGCTCTAACTGGTCATCCTCGAGGATGCATCCTGAAAGAAACAGATGCAACACAGTCAAACGATTATTCCGGCTGAGCTGACCTGGTTGAGATGAATTAAAAGAAGAACATTTGAAACACACACAAAATTAGTGATTTCATACAATAAGATGGAAATTAGTATTCAGGGTCCTGGTGTATGAATACGTTGGCATCTGCACCAACAGTAGACTCCCGAACGGGAAACCAAACTCGATATCCTTTACACTATTGCTGCACAGAAAATAAATATCAGAGTCCTATGGTCTATGGAAGAACCAAAACCTCTGATACCAATTTGTCAAAACCCATCCTATGGGGCTCGTATCGTGACTACCCCAAGCCTTCCTTACACAGGCCTGGGGCTGGCAACAAGCACCAAAGGCATAAATCTCTAAAACTGGGAAGGCATTTCCTTTATAAATGTAAATAAGCACAACTAGAGTACAATTGGAAGAAAAAACTAAGTAAAAACTATATAACAAGTATGTTGAAAGTAAAGGGGGACAGAATGAAAGCCCATCTGTAAAGTACAAGTACAACTGAAACCATGTACAACTGAAAAAGGGAGAAACAATATGAGATTGAAAGAAGCTCCTGGTTTGTCCTCTGGGGTTCCTACATGATTGGTAGGTACATATGGCCTCCTCAGCCCTCCATGTCTGTCACACTCCACCGTTTACCGATACGTCATAAGGCCCACCTCCAGGTACTGACCATTCCTGGAACTCTCATCCTCCATTTGTAATGTCCTTCATTTGCATCCAACACAACGAGATGCGGGAATATCCCGTGTAGGGGTGAGTATAAAAATACTCAGTAGGGAGACCGAGACCCAAAATGTCTCACAAAATCCAACAAGGATAAACCACAAAGTATTATTTAAATAGATAACCCTTAATTAGGTGTATTCCCATACTAATACCTATGTTATCATGTAACCCATCTAAATCAAGAGGTAAACACAAAAGTCATTGACTCAGCTCAAACCAGTATTTTCACTATCAAAACCATGGTTGCTGGAGAAATCCCCCTCTATCGAGTAGAGTGGGACTGTTACGACACCGAGGCTCTTCTCAATAACCTTGGACTACTGAGGTACTCCTCCTGTCGAGTACCATAGGTCTTCTGGGAACAACCAGGCGCTCCTCCATTATGGGTCTGCCACCAACTACGAGGCACTCCTCCACTTTGGGTCTGTAGCCAATTACCAGGTGCTCCCCCTATTAGCCTGCAGAGGTACTCCTCATGACAAGTTGCACATTTCTGCTGCCAACTACCTAGCTCTCCTCCTCCATGCATCTGCCGCCAACTACCAGGAGCTCCCCATTGGGCTAGACGAATCACTCCGAGTCGAATCAGTCAAGCAGTCATCACGTCTGTCAGCTACTAGGTCTCCACACTCTATCTTCATGTATCTAGGAGGATCCGCTCCACAATCTACTGGTCGATACACCAAATATCACAAAGTATCACGTGGAAGTATCTCAAAGGACCTCCATGTAATAGGGGTCTCAATGCAATAGATGAAACGTCTATCGTATTCCCAATCTGTGAGTTATTGGCATTTCCATTATAGGGGCCTGGATGGATTTTATGATCAAACCAACTCGATTGTACCCCAACTGTGTCCAATCCTCATGTTGGGTATGCCAAACGAACTGTGTCTCTCTATGCTTTCTGTCACTTCATACAGTTTGTCGATAGGACACCCGTTGCCCGAGTTATGGGCGAATAGATGTATTTGGATTAGATGGGTCTGGGACCGTTCCGACCTAGTCTGCCCAACCTAGTCGGTCCGACCAAACCTAACCCATGTCTGAACCAGGGTCAAAACCAGTCCGGGAGTCCAACCCAGTCCGATGGGGTGGCCCGACCAGAAGGTGGCAGGCCGCATGGCCCAGACGGCCGGCCTTCCAAGCCGTGTGGGGGGGGGGGGGTGCCGCTCCCCATGATTTCCGTAATGGAACTGGTGCCTTGCATCGGTTGAGTTTACCGTGGGACCCTTCTGGTCCAACCTGTATCGCACACAGGCAGCCATCTTAACCAGCTTCCCTCCCCTATTCACCACGGCCTAAGGCCGCAGTCTTTTTCTAGTGCAGCATGACAACACATTGTCCAGCTTCTCCACCGCGGCCTGCCCTGGTCGTGGCGCATCTCCACCACGCGGCGCGACGGTACCGTGCCACCTCCATTGCGGCCCGGACTGAACACTTAATGCTTTTTTACAGCCTGGCACGACGGTGCTGCGCCTCCTTCTCCACGGCCCGGCTTGGCCATGTCCCGACATTCATCCGTGCGGCATGATCGTGTTGTGCATTTCCGATGACCCTGTAGTCTTTCGTTGCAAGTTTCTTTGCTGCTAGCTCGATGAAGACCACCGTTATCCGCTTCTGTCATAGACAACAAACAAGATCAAAGGGAGGAGAGTCGGGCCGTGTTCGAGCAGTCTGAACACACCATGTTATATTGTTAACAATCAGTATAATGTATTACAAAATAATGTACGATGTTGAATGAAAGAAAACTGAAACCCCTATCTCGCATTTCCATCATTGAAGGAGTAAGAAGAGGAAAGGAGGATGTCGATTCGTTGACATTAGGAATCTTCCAGGACAGGTGACTGAGGAAGAAGCATTGTCGGCATTCTTCGCAGTCGGATCCTTCCTTCGATCTGTTTGAAGAAGGAAGAAGATGTGTGAAAATATTCTTCACGCTTTTCTCATTCTACATGTTCTTCGTTGGAATAATGGTTCTCCGTTGAGAGCTTTTTTCAAGGGTTCTCCAAGCTCTACCAAGTTTCCAACCAAAAATAATGGAGGAAAAATAAATTATTTTTTGGCACAACCACAGAATGAGTTATGTTTAATTAAATCTGATAACTCGTTCAATTAATTTAGGTGGAATGGATTCAACATTAGAATAGTGGACAAGGAGAGTTATAAATAAATGATGAGAGGGTTGGAGCAATTATGGGAGAAGTCGAAGAGTTACAAGGGGTTAAAGACCGTTTGGACCCCACCTTAATTATCCGCCCAAGGGAGGTTATGTGCGGGTGGGCCTGACCACCATAAAATCTCATGGGAGGTTATGGTGTGGTGGACCCCACCTCAAACATCCACTGTGAGATTTTAACCCCCAAAATAAAAATAAGACACACTTAATTTTATTTAACTTTATTCTTAAATTATCCAAAAACTAACTTCCATTCTCGCAAGAACGCAACTACGATAAAGGCCTCACTACGAAATCACTGATGTTGTGAGAACAACGGTGTCCTCAAATTTCAATTACATGCACCAATTCAAAAGCTATAAAATCCCTCTCGTACGTTTACTGAACGTACCCGAGAAAAACTACTGAAATTGATTCTGGGTACACCGGGCCTCAGAATCAAGCGATGTAATGTTTCAAAGACTCGTAAAAAAATCCCATGAATTTATGAAAAAATATTTCCCAAGAATTTCGGGGTGTTTTCATCATCGTTCAATTATATTTTCATTAATTTTAATTTTTATTAGATTATGACCTTTATAATATTTTATTTATTGAAATGGAAAATGTGTCACGCTCTTATTTTTATTGAGTGTAATATTTTTTTATCTTATTTTACTCAAAAGATGTATTCATATATAAGTTGTATTTTTTAATATAAATTATATATATTCACCATGGAAATTTTCTTATAATTATTAGTAAATAAATGATTGCATTAATTTATTACACAACACTACATCAATAATAATTTTACTAGAGGAAATAAAAAACAATGGTAATAATTTTTTTAATTATATATAATTTAGAATAATTTGTAACATCCAATGTATTTACAAATAAATATATAATTACATGCATTTAACACTATGTCTCTATGAATTAATAGAATATTATTTAAATGAGATAGTAATAACCAAGATAGTAATCAAATTTTTTTTGCTTCTATGAATTTAATTTCTAAAAAAAGATAGACATGGTCCCAGTCAATAATAAATTTAGAGTCAGTTTAGAGCAGCTTAATTCTATATGGATAGTAACATGAACCTTATGAAAACTAGATCAACCCTTATCAATAGTATTATTACCAAATGAATTGTAAACTCACCATTGAATGTATAAATAAAATTTGCATCTTATAAGTGAAAATATAATCATAGTATAAGTATAAGGGCTTTTGTAAGTAATAAATATTTAATTATAGTTTTATGATTAATTTAATAAAATTAAATGAATATTTTCCTTCTAGAATCTAATAATAAATTATTATTTTATTGTATTATGGTTATAATTTAATAGTATGAGACCTTGAATAAAATTTTAAGGTGTTAAAAATTGAGAATTGTTTTAAAATTGTTATTTTTGAATAAATTATAATTATATTTAATAATAATAATAATATAAAGAAAACTATTTATAAATAATGGATTTCATTTTAAAATTATAAATGTCAAAAATTATGTGGGGTCAGGTTTTGGTGTTTTCCTGATATACTTTATTATTTGTGAATAGAGAAATAAGGTAATTTAAGAAATAAGCTAAATATATGAAATGTTGAGTCATGGATTATGTTATTATGAGGTTAGCACTCTTGGTCAAAAATCAAATTCACTAATCACATTATTTATACATAGGAACCGTTATTATTTCTTGTCGTGGAAAAAATTATAAAATAGTTATTAAAAAATGAAAACCCTACCTCTCATCCACTATTACTACCACACCTCACCACCTCTTAACCTCATATATATTAAGCTTTGATAATTGTCTATATTAAGTCCAATAATATTCCGAAGTATCTACCCAACATCCAAGAACAAATGGTCTCACCAAAATTACAATGCCAAAGGCCTTAAGGAAGATCTCAAGGAGATGGGAACAATATGTAAAAGTTGTCTTTCTGTTTTCTTTTATATTCATTTCAATTATATTGTTTTTTTATAATATCTTCACCACCACATATTTAAGATGAATGAAAATTATATTATCATAAAAAATTTAATTTAACCATGTTAATGTAAAAATTCAACATCATATGTCTTATACTTTATGCTTAATTCTAAAAAAAGAACATTGTCTGTGATGTGTAAAATTACCAACATCTTGGAAGACGTGTTTCCAATTTTCATAACTTCCTTAAAATATAGTTTAAAAATAATTTAAATGGTTGAAACAGATTAATACGTGTATGATATGTCCTATTTTATGTTATTTAATTATCATATATACTTAATATTTAATTATATAATGAAACAAGATTGTGATTATCGAATAACCCCCCAAATGATCTAAACCAACATCAATAATGATTTATTTATTGAATAATCATAATATATGAAAACAAATTATGGTATAATCTAATATTAATGAAAAATATTAATACAATTTAATTTCACTATTGTTATTTCTCTTCATTTTTTGACAAGAAAATCCAAAACGAACTGAACATAGAAACTATATGAAGAAGGAACCTTAAGTAATGGAAATAACTAAAATATTATTAATAAATGGGTGGAATGATGTTATAAAATGGTAATATAATGTTTTATAAAAATTAAAATGTTTCTTTAAAAAATTAATAACTATAATTTAACCATTATAGTTGAGGTTTAACCATATTTTATGTAATGAGTAGCCCTGTTAAGGGAATTCATAACACAATATCTATTCATTGGGTTACCTTCTAGTTCTATGATTATATGTTAAAAATATTAATTTTGTAATGAATTTTGTTTATATAATTTTTTATTATGTGAATTCAGAATGTATACACATTTTACATCCATTAGATTAATTTTATTTTCAATTATATGATATTTGTAATAGCTTTTCTATAAAATTCATCTTTTCAAATATAATTTTAAAAAATAAAAAGGAATTATTTTTATGCTACTGTTTATGTTTTTGGATTATTTTATTGATAATGTGAATTTCTTATAAAAAAATGTGGGACATATATTTCCCTCTAATTCATTGGTTATGTGTAATCTTTAGTTTGGTTGTACTATTACACCAAGTGTAATTGTGATAGTTACACCATAAGTTACCTATGGGGGTAACATTTTAAGGTAGCTATGAGTATTAAAAATTATAAGGTAGCTGTGAAGGTTACAATATTATACACTTAATTCCTCAACACTCATTTATTTTTATTATGTTTTCATTTTTTATTTAATTATCAAGATTCATAATGTTTTTATATGATATAATATGGGGGAGAAGAATATATTTTTGAAAATGATTTCATATATTTATAAATATTCCATGACTAACTATTTATCTCAATAATTTTTTATCCCATACTGATTTTTGTTATCATCCAACGTTTTAAAATGTTTTTTACATTGTGTAATGATGTGTTTGTGAAAAGTAGATGCTAAGATGAATGTCATGATGACTTTTCATTAAATGATTTCATGTTTTTGTGTTATTGAAGAAATAAATGATTATTTAGTAATACCAAAATTTGTTTTTAGGTGGGATGATAATTATGAATTATTTACTAAATATATAAAACAGAAAATTTAAGGGATCATTGGGAATATAAATAAGTAAATTCTTATGGAATTTAATAGTTTAGATAATGTTTAAGGTCAT
Organism: Viscum album; assembly: GCA_963277665.1. Classification (NCBI taxonomy): domain Eukaryota; kingdom Viridiplantae; phylum Streptophyta; class Magnoliopsida; order Santalales; family Viscaceae; genus Viscum; species Viscum album. Next base: position 15,841,251 of record OY728159.1, on the reverse strand, counting down.
GTCCTTATAGTTAGTATCAGATGATGGTTTAGATAACATTAACGATTTAGATGATGTTAATAGAATACCTTAAATAAATTGACCTTATGTTTATGATGAAATTATATAGAATTTTAATAATAAAAAAAATTTCACCAAATTTTTTTTCCAAATTCTTTTCCATAGAAGAAACACGAAAGCTAAAATAGGAATACACCGAGAGGATGATTTATTTCTGAATATAAAACCTAGTATTGTCGGAATTTGAATTGAACAGTTTTTGAAAACAATGGATCAGTTGTTGAATGCTATAAATGGAAGTTAAATCCATTAAAGATCACTACCTAAGCTACATGAAAAAAACATGATGATAGTAGAACATTTTATGAGGCAACACCATACAACATTTACTGGATTATTTGACCCATTTGTGATTTAATGATGGATTAAAGAAAATGAAAAGATATTTATAGTTATAGGGTATTCAGATATGAAAAAGATTATTCTTTCCATTTATAATTTTGAATGTGAATTTGACAGTGGTGTTCAATGGTAATGATTATCCAGTGTGGCGAGGATATTATTTCCTTGGAATGGAATGAATTTAAAAATTGGTTCTATAAGAAATATTTTCTTAAGGGTGGTCAACTTAGTATTGAAAAGAAATTCATTGTATTGAATAAAAATGAAGATGATTTACTTGTCTTATATGAAGATATATTCACTCGATCGGCATGGAATGAATAAAATATTATTAATGATATTGATAGAAAAATCAATCCATTTTACTCTTGATTAAATAAATGATACTGAGCGGAATTGGGATCATAGGAATTAAAAATGTGTGAGAAACATATTTTTTTTATTTATTTGGTATAAATAGTGTTTGATAAGGATATCATGTATTTTGAAAGTATATATCAGAAAATATCAAGTTAGATAGAAATGGGAAAGAATCAATCAATGAAATCTAAAGGATGGAAAGCTAATTTTCTATTTTATGAACTGTACATTAAAATGAACCTTGGGGAATGCCTTACTGAAAATTGGTAGGGTTTTTAATGTGGAATGTTTGGAAATATGGACTGATATTGTAATGAGAATGATATTATGATTAATATTCATAATAATTATATAATGTGTTTTAACGGTGGTGAGATGTGTCATACAAAAACACTTCCCAAAGAAAGATTGAATTTATAGAATGTCCATAGATTGTAAAAAGAATGGTGTAGTGAGATATTTTTCTACTACATCTGCAGAAGATAGGCCATATAATGATGTGGTATTGGATTGTTTTTTTCTTTTATCTATTTTTTAAAATGTATTATTTGATACGGGTTCTGCACATTTCCCAATTTTGATAAAGTTTCAAGAAAATTAGAAATTTTACCTCATGAAATAAATCTGGAATTTATGGTTATAACACCTAGGAGAAATATTATAGAAAGAAATTCATTATAAAAATCTTCATATTATTATCTATAGAACACCATTACCTACAAAAATTGATTTTTTAACTAGTAGAGGTTGATGTTATTCTAGTTATGGATTGGCTCTCTATTTCTCATGAAAATATTTATGTTCAAATTAAAAAGTTGTTTTTCTAAAATATATGTAGTTTTTATAATAAAATGAACACATAAAATTAATAAATAAAATTAGGAAAATGAAACATTGTAAAAGGATGGAAATTAATGTTATCATGATAAAATTGTTGAAAACACGGTAACTACTCAGATTAGTGATTTTCCAGGGGTAAATGAATACGTGAATGATTTTATTGATTAGTTTCCAAATGTTATATTTGACTGGATGGTTGAATTTACTATTTAATTATTTCATAATGCTAAAACAATATCAAAAACCCCTTATCCAATTCTTCTTGTGGAACTTCATGATTTGAAAAATTAATCGAGGAGTTTCTTATAAAGGCTTCATTTATCCAAAAACATTACCATAGGGTGCTCTAGGTTTTTATTAAAATGAAAGCTGGTTCCATGAGACTTTGTGTTGATTATAGATATTTCAAAAACATTGTTGTTAAGAATAAGTACCTTTTTTCTCACATAAATATATTTTTGGAATATCTAGAGGGATCGTAGTATTTTTCCATTATTTATATGAGATTTTGGTAACATTATATGAAGGTGATGGATGATGAAATACCAAAAATATAATTTTGTTCTAGATATGGGAAATATGAATTTTTTGTTATTCCCTTTGGTTGGAAAAATTCCCCTGGTATATTCATTTATCATATGAATATAATATTCTATGAATATTTTTATAAGTTTGTTTTTTTTAATAATGATTTTTTTTATTTTCATAATGTTATGAAAATCCTGAAAAATATATAAGGATTATATTGAAAACTCTCAATGAAAATAAATTAAATAATAAATTTAGTCAATTTTATTTTTGTATGAAATATATTTATTTTATTGAGAACATTTTAAATTATTATGGAATAACATTAGATCCATCCAAAAAAAATTGGTTGATGAACAAACACCACCAAAAATATTTACAAATATTTTTAGTTTTCTTGGATTAGTAGGTTATTAACTATTTATTATTAAGAACATTTCATGTTTATTTAGATTTCTAACCATGTTAATAAGAAAAATGGATAAATTTATTTGTACAGATTAATGTGAATTTTTTTCTTCAATAACTAAAGAAGATGTTGGTGAATGAGCTAATTTTGGACCATCCTTTTAAAATTTTGACTTTCTCATATACAGTGATGCTTCAATAAAGGGACATGGTTGTGTTTACTACTGCATAATTATTAGGTATTTTCTTATGCTTCATGAAAAATAAAACCCAATGAGTTAAAAAATCCAACAATTGATTTAGAATTAGGATCTTTGGTTTTTTTCATTAACAATGTTGAGGAATCATTTATGTGGCCCAATATGTGAAATATAGACTACCCATAAATTTTTAAATCATATATTTATTCTGATGAAATTTACCAAGAGGTAGAGAATATGAATTTAACTGATAAAGGATTTTTATTGCATGATCACTTGCCATAATATTATAGAAAAAAGAGTGGCAGATGCATTGATTCAAAAAAATATCGAATCAGTAACAACAGTATGTTTGGAATAAACCCCATGAATTAATGATTTTATGAATTATGGATTGGAAGTTGTTGTTACGGGAAATTTATATATTTTGAATATCGTGTCATTGAAGTTGTCTATATTAGAAAAATTTAGGCAAGAACATAAGGAAGAATGAGAGATCTAGAAAAGGATAGAATTGGTTAAAATGGTGTGTTGCAAAAATTTAATGTTTATAATGATTGTGTTTTGATATTTGGTAAGTGACTATGTGATGTGTGAGATTCCTATATCAAGAAATAATTATTAAGTGAAGCTCATAGTTCCTTGTTTTTAGTTTATCTTGGAAGTGAAAATATGCACATAGACCATCAAGAGTATTACTAGTGGGATGGAATGAAAATAGATATTACTTATTTTACCATGAAATATTTGACTTGTATGTAGGTTGTCTCAGATTGACAATATCTAAAGGAGATCCATTAAATATTTCATGTTCTATAGTGGAAATGGGAAAATGTGTCCATCAAAGTCATGGTGGGACCACTGAATTCTTCTTGAGGTTACAATGTGTTCTAGGTTTTTTGTTAATCGTGTAACTAAATATTAACATTACCTTCCTATTCTATATACAATATATTTAAATAAATTTTATCGATTATTCCTCAATGATAGTGTCATGTTACATGGAGTTCCTCTTACCATTGTATCTAATAGTGATCCCAGTATCACCTCTAACGATTGGAATGTCATTTAGAAGTCATCATGCCTAGAATTAAATTCCGTCACCTTTTTTCATCTACAACATGATTGATATACTAAGAGAATAATTACTACATTTAGGGATATTCTTTGAACTTCATGATTAAACTACCAGGGATGTTTCCATCATCATCTTTCTTTAGATGAGTTTTCCTATAATAATAGATTTCACTCTAGTATAAAAATGTCATCTATTGGGGGCATTGTATGATAAGCAGTGTCAAACACAACCATTTTAGAATGAAGTTAGGGAAAAGAAGTTTATGGGAAAAGAATTCGTAGAGGAAGTGGCTGAGAAATTGAACAAGATCGAACAACACTTGAGGACAACTCAAAGAAGGATGAAATGTTTTTCATAAAATAAGATTAAAAACATTTCATTCAAAGAAGGTGATCAAATTTTTCACCAAATATCCCCATGGAAAAGTGATAAACAATTTGGCAATAATGGAACGTTAATTCAACAGTTCATTAGATATTATAGAATCCGTGGTTATTTTAGACTAGTAACCTACAAAATATCATTTCCTCTAATTTTATCCAAGAACAAAATGTTTTTCACATTTTCTTGTGAGAAACTATGTTCTATATTAATCAAATGTCTTTATCCAAGAAGATATTTAGATTTAAGATAACTATAATTATGAATAAAATCATATTTTGACTCTTGATCATAGAGAGAATGTGTAGTAAAATATTTTATTTTTCCAGGTTAAGGTTTTGTAGAGAAATCACATGGTTGAACAAGAAACATTGGAATCTGAAAATGTCAGAAGGGAATGGAACCCTCACTTTTTTATATGTAAATAAAAAATTACAAGGTCCCAATTACATGAAGGTGGAAGGAATTTAACAACCCATGTATTTAAAAATAACTATGTTATGAAATGCATGCAATAATGAGTCTCTATGAACTAATACATTTTTGAATAGAGATTGTTATAACAATGTCATTAAATATAATTTTTGTGGCTTCTATGAATTTTATTTCAATTAAATGGACATTCATTGTTGGAATTAGTAAGATATTTAGAGTCTGATAGTATTAACATAATTTTAGGTAAATAGTCAATTCACCATTAAGAATAGTAACTTTACCCTTATGAATATTAATATGAAAAAATAGTAACCTCACCAATGAATGTATATATAATTTTTTTGAATTTTATAAGTGAAAATATGATCATCGTATAAGTGTATGTGTTTTTCTAAATAATAAATAATTAATTACAGTTTTATGAATAATTTAATAATTTAAATGAATATTTATTTTCTTAAATTGTTATAAAAAATAATTATTTTATATATTATTGTTATAATATATTAATCTGAGACCTTGATTATTTTTCCATGGTGTTATAAAATCAGTTAGAGATTTAAAATTGTTATTTTTTAAATGAAATGTGATATTTTTAAAAAATAAATTAATCATATATATATATAATTAATTTATGAAAATATATTTCATTTTTAACTCTATGTACCGAAATATGGTAGGGGTTAATTTTGGGGATTTTTTTTGAATTACATGACTTTTTTGTAAATCGTGAAATATGGTAATTTACAAAATAATCTAAATACATGAAATATTTGGTCATGGTCGATGTTATACTAAGGTAAGAACTAATAGTTAGAAAATAAATTCAATAATTACAGATTTTAGTCAAAACAACCAAAACTATTTCTTGTCTTGAGAAAAATAATAATATAATAATTAAAATGATGGACCCCCCCTCCACTATAAATACCACCCCTCACTCCCTCTTCACCTCACACATATTCAGATTTGATCACTGTCTATATTTTTTTAAATAATCTTTCCAAGTCCCACATCCATAAACTATTGGACTCATCAAATAGAAAAATCCAACGACCTTAAAGATGATCTCAAGGATAAGAGATCATGAGATAAAAAACCTATTTCATTTTCAATTATTTTATTTTCAATTATTTTTAATTTCTTATACTCTTTTAACGTCCCATTAACCGAGAGGCATGAAAACTCTAGTATCATATTTACTTTAATTTTATAATTTTAATGGAAAAATGCACCAACATAATTATTCTCATCCCCCTTTCATTCTGAAAATGAAAACATCCTTCATGTTTTGTCGAATTACTGACATCCTGGATTAGGTGTTTTCAATTCCATTTACCTATGAAAACCTTTTTATAAAACCATTTTCATTGATAATAAAGTTTTTATGGTGTATTATAAAACCACATTCATGTTCTAGAATTAATATATATACATAATATTAAATTATATAATGAAAATAGATTGTTATTAATGAAGAGCTACTAAAATTATATAAAAGAGTATCATTAATGTTTTAAAAAATGATTCATCAGCATATATGAAAAAACAATTTATAGTATTATTTAATATTTTGGAAACATATTTATACCATTTAATTCTATTTATGTAGTTTCACTTCAATTGGACATGAAAATCCCATAAAAACTGCACATGGAAGCCTATAAAGAAGCACCTGAAAAAACGAAAATAAAAAAAATATTATTAATAAATTGATAACATTATCTCATAAATTGATCTTATAAAGCATAAAAAATTGATTATGATTATTAAAAGTATTTATAGTATTATTTTAATAGGGTTTACACACATTTTACATAAGACGAACTCGAGGAATGTGAATTTTTAACCAAATTTCTATTCATTGAGTTAGCCTTCATCCTCTTCAATTATGTTTTACAATGATTATTTTTTAATGAATTTAATTTTTATTATGTTTAATCATGTTTATTTTCAGTGGATAAATATATTTCATTCATTCTATTAATTCTCACATAAAATATATGATATTATTAATTACTTTCTGAAAAAATCATTTTTTAAAATATTATAGTATAGAATATAAATGTACTGTATTTGTGAAATTATTATTTCAGTATGACTGTTTTCTGGAAATTTTTAATTATTTATGATTAAAGGTGGGACCTATTTATCTCTCCAATGCATTGGGTACGTGTTTGTTGAAGGTCGTCCATTTGTTTACTCCAAGTTTAACTATGATGATTACCCCATAGGGTAGTAGTGAGGGTAACAATATAAGGTACTCGTGAGGGTTATAAGTCACAATCTGGCCACGAGGGTTGCAATATTAAGTAAATAATTTCCTAATAAACATTTATGGTTTTATTTATGTTTTATTTGATTTATTTACATTTAATTTTTTACAAATTTTTTATATTATACATTATGGGAGAGAAGTATATCTTTGGGAAAATGACTTCATATGTTTACATGTATTCTTGGACTATTGGTTTCACTCCAAATATTTATGTCACATACTATGATTTTTGTGTTCATCTAATATTTTACAATGTTTTTCATAGGGTTTACGGTAGGGTAAGATAAATTAGAATCTAAGATGAATATTTTGATACGTTTTCATTAAGAAGTTTTATGATTTTATATTATAGATGACATGGATACTGTATTAGTTTTCCCAACATTGAATTCATTTGGGAGGATATGTATGAATTAGGCCCAAATTTTCTAAAACACTAAACAGAAAATATTATTGGGAATGTAAAGAAGTGTATTATAAATGAATTTAATAGTTTATGTAATGAATAATGTTGGGTTGTTATATAATTCATATAATAAAATAGTTTATTGATGACTTTTATAGATTGGGGAATTAAAAAAAATTATGGTTCAAAGTTATCTTGTCTCTTTGATATTTTCCAAATTCAATATAGTGAATTGTTTTGAAACATTAGTTAATAACATTTTTAAATAAATAATATTTTATTAAATGATATAAAATAAAATAAAAATCTTAAATTAATCAAAATTATTGGGATATGAATATAATATTTATCCATATACCATTTATTTTGATTTTTCAATTTTAATGTAGTTATATTTGAACACAATGTGTAAGAAATAGATCATGTCATAGTAAGAGTCAAAGAGGTTAAATATGGGTTAATACTAAAGGATAAGTTCCAAAATTTAATCAAAATTTATGTAATTATTATTGTATGAGGTTATTAAAGCCAAAAATTGTATTATATTCTAAAATAATATTTTTGAGACATTTGGGATTGAAAATTAATTTATATTAATATAATAATTTTTAATTTCTATTAGTGAACATCCCCTCTCTTATTAAAGGAAACATCTAATTGTCTTTGTTTCACACTTAAAAAAATTAATTCTTTATTAATTTAATTCCAAAATACATTCCTATAATCAATTCCCTAATTTTAGAAGTATTATTTTAAATATAACCCAATCATTATTTGTGTTTAGTTTTTTAGAGAATGATATTGTCCAATGTAGATGTAACATTTTAAATGAAGTGTTTCTATTTTCTATATTCTTTCACTCCCTAATCTATATTCACCAAGGTTGAAATAATAAATAAATTATTATACATAAAATAATATTTTATTATGTAACTATAATTGTCTATATCCATCACCACATCAATCAAATATAAAAATAATAAATCAATAAATAGTACGGAGGACTATTGCTTGATTAACCTATGTAATTCCTTTTCCATAACTATCTTTCAATAATTGATAATAAGATGAATGAAATATTTATATATGGAATTTAGTAAATATTGCTCATTATTAAAGAATAATATATCATTTATATTATTACATTTCAATGCATAGAAAAATGAAAATTTCTCACATCTATATTTGTGAATTATAACCACCAAGAAGTGATGTGAAGTATTACTCATGACCACATCACATAGATTATATATATATAATATTATTTAAATTATTAGTATTATAAAATTTGTACTATGTTCAATAAGGAAATATAAAATGATACATACCATCATTCCGTAGTCCTCATTGAAAAATTGAAATGTTACTCACTCATATGTATGTGTTATCATCTCCATGGTTATAAAAAAGCTTATTTTTCATTTCCTTATTTAATGGTTGCCTGAAAAATTATAATTTATCTATAAAAATGAAAATTATTTCATTATTACTATTCTGGAGATGATTAAATATTGGACGTATTGATTATATACATCATAACGATGTTATTTCGGACATAAGTTCTAAATAAAATCAAAGCTTCTAAATTGAACCTATCTAAAAAAGTAAATTTTTAACCAGGAAAATAGGAGAAATAAAAGGAAATATAATCACCAAATCGGAACTCATTAATATAAATAATTTACTTTGTTCCTAATTTAATAAGATAAGTAATGTTTATGACCAATTACATTCATGTCCGGGGGCCCATAAACAAATTAAACCCTATTTTCAATGTTTATAATATTTATTTTATAACTATGTTTATTAAATGTAATTTTTATTTATATTATTTTTTTATATGTATTTATATGTACATTAATGTTTTAAAAATAGATATTATGAATTTCTTAGAAAATTTTGCAAGGCATAAATTTTTTATTGATTTATGTAAATGGATTTATTTTTAAAATACTCTAATAATGTCTATATTTAAGATCAATTTATAGAGGTCAAAATAAATTTGTTTAAACCTAATAAATGAATGAAATTTCATGATTTCATGACACTTTAATTCTCTTATGTTTCCATTATAATCTTTCACAGGTTTTTTTTCAATGAAAATGGTATCATTATTCAGTGCATGGTATTAATATTTTAAATGTGATTTTACAGTAAATGAGAATCCGTATATTTGAAATTTTTTTACAATTTTATTAAAAGTGTTTTAAATTTATTAATTAATTATATGGTACTTGAATGATTTCTTAAAGGTGTGAGAATGATATAGATTATATGATGGGTTTAGCTCCATTATATCTCACATGTGTGCCTGATATAGCTTATATGATGTGTTAACCCCAATATATAACCCTAATTAATTGGGAAGTAATTATATTGGATGTTAGTCACGTAGTTATTCAAATAAAATTTGATGTGAAAGGGATTAGGATTAGGATTTTCTATGTTACCATAAATGTGTTTTTAATTTAATTCTATGGATTTTAAATTCCATGATTGAGAAAAACATGTATGAATTTTTCATGTGAAAAGGTTTTATTTAATTAACCTATTTAGAATAGAAGGAAATAGTAAAGGATATATGAGTTTGTTGTGATTTTCAGTAGAATAATGGTTTGCATTATTTTCCCATCCCTTTGTGATATTTTTATTATGATGACATGTTATTGAAATGTTTATAAAAATATTTGAGGATGGATAGAAGATAAAAATATGTTATTTTGAATGTCATGAATATTTTTCACCAAATGAAATTAATTTTTGTTTAAAAATAAATACATTAGGAAAAATAATACAGAGAAATAAGGTCTCGAGTTCGAGTCTCGTTGAATTCATCCCTGTACTACTTGTTTCATGCTTTTCTTTGTACGGTATCCCCTTCCCCGAATAAATTTTCGTTTGAGCCTTTACTTTTTAAAAATTTAAACCAAAATGATCCTCAAGAATGTATGAAAAATAATTATACTTCATTATCAATAGAATATGTGGTGTTTAAAACTAGGTCCACACGAGAAGAGTCTTAAGTGGTATGGATAAGATAGAAGAAGAGTTTACTTATTATAAGTGAGGTGGGTGTAAAAATTATAAATATTTTAAAATATATTAAATAATATATTTCTTAATCATGTAAATTGAATAAAATTATTAATTGTTTGAATTAAATTAATATTTTATTTTAAATAATGTCAACAAAATTGATTTATGAATTTTTTTAATTTTTTTAAACCATATATGTTAGGTTGACCAAATTTTAACACTTTTGATCCTTACCGGGGTAACAAAATACTTATTCTTTTAGGTTCAATAATTTCATGGTATAAGTTAATAGTAATCATAAGTGAAAATTTGTTTTTATTATAGAGCGTGTTTTATTAAATTGAAAAAAATATATATTTTTTATTTATTTAACACATTAATTTTTTATTTCTTTCTATAAAATAACCTTCAAGTCATTTTTGGGTTGATTAAAATTATATTACATTAAACTTATAAGTATGAAAATGGATTTTGATTATCAATATTCAAAACCTGAGTTTTAATTCAAATTTATTAATTAATATTGTGAAAAATTTCAATGCATCCCAAACACAACACATTTAATATTTTAAAATTTTTAACATTAATTAATCATTTGCTTCCACAAGATCAACATCAGTAAAGTATATGTAATTTTGGAAATTATATCATCAATAAAAATTAAAAATAAATTAATTTCAAAAAAAAGTATTCATATTCATGAAATCTATTTGGAAAAATTCATAAATTATTTTAATCATTAAGAAAATTTATTATACGTACTAAAAATAGGAGAGTGACATTTTTTACTATTTATTTTTTTAAATAAATACAATCATCTTTATCAAGAGGAAAAGATAAAAAATAACCATTTTTCAATAATAATCAGTTTTTTGATAAAAAAATTAATAAAATTAAATAATTTGATGTGTATTAGAGGTTTTATATCCTTATACTATAATTTAATAATTTTTTATCCCATATAACAATTTACTATGGTGACTAACCATTATGATAATTTCTATTAAATAATACATAAAATAAATAAAACATGTAAATAAATTTGAAAGTGATCATTAAAAATATGTAATCTATTATCTAATATTAATTTCACATAATTGTAATTTATTTTATTAATATTAGTTTTAAAAACGAAAAGATGAATTTTTTTTTGGAAAATAAATGTTTTAAAAAAAATGATTTTATACCAAAATAATTCAAAATGAAGATACCCATTACATTTATTGTATTAGGTTAAATGAGAGAGTATTTATTTAATTTAAATTCCAAACTAACATATAGAGGATCAGTATGAAAACATGACTATAATTGAAATATAAAAAAAATATTTTTTAAACAAAATTACTTCTCCTTCAAAAATATAATACATTTATTTATAATTACAACATTATACAGTTCAATGAATTATGTTAAATAATTTAAATTTAATTGGTCTAAAAAAGGTTTTCATAATCATTAATGTCACTCTTATATCATGATAATTTAATATATGATAAAATATTTTTAAAATTTATTTTCATTTTAATTCATCCAAATATTAACAATTTTATAGAAATACAAAAAATTCAAGATAATATTATTTTTATATTATCAATATAAAAACGAAATAATTTTTATAAAATTATATTTATATGATTTATAAATTTATCTTTTAAATTTCAATAAAATGATATAGTAAAACTAGATTTATATGAATATTAAATTTTAAATGTTAACGATTCATAATATTATATTCTATCATATTTATAATAAAAAATATAGTACTTATTTCAAAGGAATAAATAATTAAATTTAAATTATGAAATATTTTCTACATGTTGATTATAAGGAATCTACACATTCTCATACCCTCTAATCCAAAGTAAATGTTATAATATTCATATTTATATGATAATGTTTCCATAATATATTTTGGTTTGTTATTTAATGGTGTAGTGTGCATCAAAAGTTATTCAAGGCATTCATATTATTAAATATAATATATTCTAAAATATCAGGGTGTTATATATATTATATTTGATACCATTATAATGGAGTTGTTTGGGTGGGTAATCATATGGATGTAAAATCCTGTGATCTTTGGGATCTTCTACGTACATGTAATCATCTTTAATTGAGACCTAAATAAAACTTATGTCTAGACCAAGGTAATTTCATGAAGACTAAACAATTTTAAACCCATCACAAAATAAATATGGAAATCCAAATGAGGCAATACCTAACATTCAGAATGTGATATATCAAACTAAGAATTACTAAATTAGACCTACCCAGAATAATTTTCAATCATGCAAAAGAAATATTTCCTATGTAGAGGTAAACTATATCATTAAAGAAATCCTAAACTGACATCCCACATTTTGTTTTGTGGAGTCTGGGAATCCTTTCCTCCTTATCAAATAGTTTCATGAAAACATAGAGACTATTTTACCACTCATAATGTCTTTTCATAATAGATAAAATTCTTCCCTTATCCAAGAAATCAAAAAGATAATATTTTTTTACAGAAAATCACAAAACATCCATAAATTAATGGGAATAATTAAAATGTAATTTTTATAATTAAAAAATTTATTCCACGGTAATATAGATTAATTAAAAAAATGAATTCAATATTTTTTTAAGAATTTGGGGATCCATTTTATAAAATATATTAAAGTCCCAACAATACCTTAAACATTGTAAGTCTCAATTGTTTTTGAATAACATAAAATAATAATATTTTATAAATGGTTTTGTCTAAGAAATAATGAATTCAATGACATGATATACAATGGGAAAGCTGAATGAAAATTAGAGTATAATTATTATGAGTATCTAGAATCACTTTTTAATTAAAACGTATGATAAGACCCTATCACTAATATGAGTACCCACAAATATATTTATGATGATAACTTATTAAGATGATGAATGTATCCGATATAATAGTGTAGTATTATCTGGGATGTTTGAAAAAATTCCATATGTATATGTCCATGATGTTCCAATTACTAACCACATTTGTAGAATTTTGGGAAAACATGACCCTAAAAATAAAAATTCCCTGAAAATTACAACAATAAAGTAAGCCCTTATAAATGGACCATCTATACCATTTAATTTTGTATGTTTTATAAATAAATTTTGCTAAAAAATATTCATTTCATGGTACAATGATTATTAAAAAAACTTTTAGATGGACATCCAATTACCCAATGAAGAAAATGGGTTGATTATTTACCCTAAAATAAACATTTAAAATAATAATATGTTTCAATTTTAATAATATGAGTTGTAACATTTACCACCTCAATTCCAAAATTTGAAAATACAATATATCCTGTTTCTAAAATATCCTTCTGGGAAAAAATAATTAATCAACCACATATATAATTTCATCCACAATAAATATATCAGAAAAAGGGAAAAAATAGAGAAAATTATAATGTGTTTTCATCAATGAAAAATTAAGGTTATCCATCGCACTCATATTTTTCCTTCTACAACCTTAATAGAGATATATAGTAATAAAAATTATTCTCATGCGTAACTCAATACTATGATTGTATTAAATAGTTCTAAAACAATTGAAAATACTAAAACATCCATAATAAAATAATAAAAATCATAAACATCAAATGATAATTTTCAATAGTGGCCCTTAGAATATGATTAATCTTGGAAAAAATATAGGACCAAATATCTCCATAAAAACCAGTCCATATTCTTCACTCACACAAAGAATGAGAGTCAATTAAAAACTAGATATGATTATAATTTCAATGGAAATATTCTTCCATTTTAATATTAATATCATAATTCCTAATAAAATTTATACCATACCTATATTATAAAATTTGCTGAAGTCATGGTGTACTTTTATAAGGATGTCACATAAAAAAAAGATCTTATGGTTGTAAATGGGATCCCTAATATAAATTATAATTAAGTTTCCAATGGTTAAATAAATTTTTTCCCTTAAATAAATTCTGATAATAAAAGAATTACTTCAATATATGATCTAAATTATACTATTAACCATATTTTATAAGATGTGAACTATAATTGAGAGCTTTAGAACATACAAAACACATATGACATAGTAAAACTATTTGGTCACAATGTACGAGTACTAGATTATATTGTATGTTTTTATAAATATTAAATTTTTTATTTAATATGTTTTCTTCATTTTCCATGAAAGTCATCAAATATTATGAGCTAGGGAAAAAATCACAGTCATTTTTGTTCATCAATTCTTATCAAAAATCATCATGGTCACCCATGTTAGTATTGGAAACATGATAATTTCTTTTATAAACAAGATCCATGATCTCAACGCATTTAATCAGATGTCTAATGTCAACTATGAGGATTATAATATTAAGTTGAATTGGAATAAAATGTTTAATTGGACTATATGAACATAAAATATTATTTTTTGATATTCTATATATTATGGTCAATTTCTATTTTGAAATAGTGTATATTTTCTTATTGTCTTAAAACACCATAATATAAAATTTTTGACTAATTTTTAAGTCCATGATTCCCTAAACACATGGTGTAAAAAATTAACATTAACACTATACCCAATTATTAAATTAAAGAAAAATTTTGTTTTAATTTTGAAACTATAGTTACAAAGAGAATTCCTCACGTTATTTTTACCAACCCAATAATTTACTCAAGGGCCTTTCCTTCCTCCCGAAAATATTCATTTAGATGGGATATCCAATACTACCATTTTCTATATATTACTATCTAAAATAAACATAGTATAAAATTATCTTGGATTCATTATGAAAGAATTTGTTTCATTTGGATCAGCAGTATATAAAGTTCTTTGGTTTATCCCACTCATTGAGACTGATGAGATTCTTCTAAGAACATATTTAATGCCTTTCCTTGAACCCCACGGTATACTCAATACCAATCTAATAGATGTTTTGAATAAATAAATACTTATAGTGTTGAATAAAGATATTTTGATTTTTTGTGGTTCCATTTCAAAATAACTTATATAAACTATGTTCATTATGGGATACCACATAACACCTTTTTATAGTTTTTCTTTTGTTTTGTTTTTTTTATCCATTGAACTAAAAAAATTAATATTGGTGCTTTTTAGTATTTAATTTTTTTAATTTTTTTAAATTAATTGGAATCTGTTAGGGGTCCCATAGTGCTATGATATTTTTTGGGTATGATATGTAGGAGTTAATTAAATTTACAATTTTATATTGAATCACATGACTACAACATTGAAAACATGATCATAAAAACTTTATTATAATTTTATGTGTGATATGGAGTGAGAGAGATAAATTTATAGTTATTGGGAACTAACCATCAAAATATTTTATTTTTTCCCTAATATAATATTAAAAATATTTGATAAATATATCTCTACTTGAATTATAATAATAGTAAAAAATTGCTTGTTTTCTCTATCAATACTGAGAGAAAAAAATTCAATTTTTGGTGTAAGAATTTATAATTTTTTGTAAAATGAGTTTTTAAGAAAAAATTAATTTATTTATCATTATTTATGATGAAATATTTGGAGAAAAAGAGAAAAATAAATTATAAAACATTTTTCATACATTTGTATTGATCATCATGTAAAAAAATGTTCATGAGAATAATTTAATTTTAAAAAATGATGTCTGATGATAATTTTCATCACATAAAATTTCATCAATTTAATAATAAAACAACAATAAAATGTCATGATATTTTTGGTTGTGAGTCTATTTTATTTAGGAAATCTATTCATATAAAATGAATTTATATCACCTTAATTTTAATAAAATTACCATTAAAATTTCATCAAATAAAATAAAATATCCACTTACAGTAATTGAAAGAACTAATTCATGGGTATGGGAATTTAGGAAAAGAGATCCATAATTTTATTTCCTATGTTTAGTCCTTATATATATACTATATAGTAATGGATTGATATAATGTGTGTCATCGAACTGATGGGGATAGTGAAACAATAATTTTCTTTTTTAGGATGGTCGCTTCATATCTAATATAATTTTATAACTCGATTAAAAAATAAAAAAAATAAAAAAATGAAAAATGAATACTCTCATTAATGATTTAATATAATTTTCACCTTGGGAATCTATATTTATTCCTTGAAAAAATGAACACCATATTTTTTGTGCTAAAAACACATCGTGTTACATGAATAGGATTAGATTAAGGTTCGCCTTGAATTTTAACAATGTCATTGGATTTAGTATTAGACATAATTATGTATTTTTCTTTTTTTAAGGTACTTTTTTATCTTAAATGATTGTATGATTCGAGTTCACCAGGGATTACATTGTATAAAAAATTTGTTTGTGGAGATGATTTGAATTCTGATATTTTATTTAGGAAATTTTATAGGGACTAGAGAAAATAATGTTCGTGTTATGAATAGAAACTATTAATAGATATTTTTTTAGTTACTGAGATTAATTTAAATTTCATTTGTGGTTTATAAAATTTTGTGACAATGTTTTTAGAATAAAAGCTTTATTTCTAATTATTTATTCAATTCATTATAAAAATGTATTAATATTATCCTCATTAAACATTACATTATAAAATAATATTTATATTAATGATTTGAATAGGAAAATTTAATATTTTGTAACTCAATATTTCTAAGGGTGTTTTTACATAATGAGTGAAAGAGTATTAAAAAATAATGGTAAACATATTTGAACTCAAATTCATGAAGATATGGTACAATAATATTGGATCTCAAGAAACTAAAATGGATGTAGGACCCCTCATTTATGTCCAATTAATATGAGATATTAACAGGATATAAAATAAAGAACTAATTATATTTCATTCAATAGTTTACAAGGATAATGTGGTCATTTTAATGGATATCAATATTTCATGTGTAAATGTTTAAATTCTATTATTGATTTCGGGTTCAAAAAAACACATCAACAAATTTCTATCATAACTTTAAAATTTCATATATTATTTAGATTAATGATTTCCATCTATTAGAAAATTCCATGGGGAATAGTTTTTTTATTCAATTTCCTTTCATAATTCACTAAATATAAATTTCATATCGTTTCTTGTTTGTGATTGTAATTTTGTGCTATAATTTTTTAATGGGGTTATTATTCACTACTCTGTATATAAAAACAACATATTGTTTTATATAGAGGTTCTTAAATATTATAATATTCATGGTATTGTTTTATTTATCAAATTAATACCTTTTATTTCATTATGTAAATAAATTTATCTAAAAATTGAACTGATCTTTTTTTTTCATTCAACCCGCTTATTTGCATAAACTTCCATATTCCATTAATAACATTACATCTATATATCGATAACACTATTATGGGTTTAATTTTTGTATTATCTTGTTCTAGATTGTATTTTATAGTATTTCTATGCATCCCTTATTTAGTTATTAAATTTGATTCTTCAATTCCATGACTTATTTCTTTATTTTTCTGCACAAAAAATCATATCAAATTATTCTGAGTGCTACTATATTCCAATAACATAGAGTTATCATGAATTTTATCATCACTGTTCTTAGGTGAATATACCTAGAATTATATATGGAATAAATTATTTTATGTTGGTGTATGTTTTTATCTCTTTGAGTGGATTCTTATTGTATTAATGGTTTGAATATATTTATGAAAAAATCAATCAAATCATTGCTTAGATAATACCTATGATCAAGACATAATCATTAATAGTATTAATGAAAATCATTATTTTAATTTTACTTAAATAAAGAAACCTTAAATTATTGGTCACATATTTGATAAAAGTTGCAACATCATCTCTCTATGTAAAGGATACATTCACTCAGCTCTATGGACTTGACACCATATCAGTGTTTGCAGTGACTACATCAACCAGGTGTGTAACATCCTAGGTATTTATAGAGTAATACTTCTTCATAAATATTAATAATTATAAATAAGATATTAATTTTACATTAATGGAGATTATTTTTCTTATAGTGCACTCTACACGCAACAACGGGTTTCTCTGAAATCTTAAATTACACACAACATTGAGTTATATCAAAAGCTTATATAAAAACAATAATAAATTTTAAATGGTATTTTATTACTAGCCATTTTATGGTAGGGACTTAAAAAATCTAACTAAAAAATTATTACACATAGTTGTTAAACGTTTTTACATTTATCAAATAAATTATTGAGACTTAAAATGAGAATGAATCCTATTTTAAGCATAAAATACTCTAATATTTTTAAAAACGTGTTTTACTACCTTTTAATGGTGATAATTTTTTCATATAGTTTTTTTCACTTTTATAAGTTTTATAAGAAAAAATAAACTTATTATTTAGAAGATGGACATCAAAATTTACATTGGTTTTAATTTTTGTATTTTTATGATAAAATCGATATTTCAATGAATAGTGAAAAATACTGCATTTTAATTCAAAATTGCCATTTCATTTAATTCATTTATATAGTTCTATTTTAATATTAAATGGTTTGAAAGTGTTATTTTATTATATTTCTATCATTTAATCCAGTTATGGTCATTGGATGTAATTTCAAATAAATATTGGTTATTAACATATGTCAATCTATTTATAGTTTTTATTTCTTAAAAACCCGCATTCTGGTTTTTACAACATGAATTAATTGTAAATTAATTAATAAAATTTATTTGTTTTTAATTTGTAAAAATGGATTCCATATTTGGAATCAGAAGATCAAAATTGATTAAATAGGTACCTTTTATTGTTGTGTATTATGAATAGTACCTTTGGTAATGTTTTTTTATTTACCACTATTAATGGGTAAATTAAGTAAATACGGGTAAAAATAATATTATAATAATGTAAATCTACCTTAACAGGTGTTCTAATGTTATTTTATTAGTCATGGGTGACCAAAAAAATCCTGAGGCCAATATTTTTTCATTTGAGATCCACTTGGGTATGAAAATGACAAGGTATAATAATTAAGATAAAGTAAAAGGGAAATATAACACAATCATGTATCTTTTAACTAAAACAATTTTAATTTGGGATTATATAATTTATCTCCTAGAATATAAATAGTCATTATAATTCTAATAATATTTCTTACATAATGTTATTATATATATAATCTTTATACATTAAATAAATAATTTTATTTATGACACAATGACGATGCGATGATTAACAAATTCATGAAAGATTCAAGTAAATGATACTATAAAAATAAAAAAAATGTAATATGAAGAATTCAATACCATTAATGATTTTTTTGGATTATATTGACATGAGAGGGATGATTTAATTAATTTGGTTTGAAATAATCATGTATTTATTAAATAAGAAAATAAATTACTAGATAGTGTCAAAATTGACATAAATGTGTTTGAAAAACAAATAAAATTTAATTAAATGATTTTACAGCAATTAAAATATATTATTATGAAAAATTTATAAACTATGTTCATTATGGGATACCACATAACACCTTTTTATAGTTTTTCTTTTGTTTTGTTTTTTTTATCCATTGAACTAAAAAAATTAATATTGGTGCTTTTTAGTATTTAATTTTTTTAATTTTTTTTAAATTAATTGGAATCTGTTAGGGGTCCCATAGTGCTATGATATTTTTTGGGTATGATATGTAGGAGTTAATTAAATTTACAATTTTATATTGAATCACATGACTACAACATTGAAAACATGATCATAAAAACTTTATTATAATTTTATGTGTGATATGGAGTGAGAGAGATAAATTTATAGTTATTGGGAACTAACCATCAAAATATTTTATTTTTTCCCTAATATAATATTAAAAATATTTGATAAATATATCTCTACTTGAATTATAATAATAGTAAAAAATTGCTTGTTTTCTCTATCAATACTGAGAGAAAAAAATTCAATTTTTGGTGTAAGAATTTATAATTTTTTGGAAAATGAGTTTTTAAGAAAAAATTAATTTATTTATCATTATTTATGATGAAATATTTGGAGAAAAAGAGAAAAATAAATTATAAAACATTTTTCATACATTTGTATTGATCATCATGTAAAAAAATGTTCATGAGAATAATTTAATTTTAAAAAATGATGTCTGATGATAATTTTCATCACATAAAATTTCATCAATTTAATAATAAAACAACAATAAAATGTCATGATATTTTTGGTTGTGAGTCTATTTTATTTAGGAAATCTATTCATATAAAATGAATTTATATCACCTTAATTTTAATAAAATTACCATTAAAATTTCATCAAATAAAATAAAATATCCACTTACAGTAATTGAAAGAACTAATTCATGGGTATGGGAATTTAGGAAAAGAGATCCATAATTTTATTTCCTATGTTTAGTCCTTATATATATACTATATAGTAATGGATTGATATAATGTGTGTCATCGAACTGATGGGGATAGTGAAACAATAATTTTCTTTTTTAGGATGGTCGCTTCATATCTAATATAATTTTATAACTCGATTAAAAAATAAAAAAAATAAAAAAATGAAAAATGAATACTCTCATTAATGATTTAATATAATTTTCACCTTGGGAATCTATATTTATTCCTTGAAAAAATGAACACCATATTTTTTGTGCTAAAAACACATCGTGTTACATGAATAGGATTAGATTAAGGTTCGCCTTGAATTTTAACAATGTCATTGGATTTAGTATTAGACATAATTATGTATTTTTCTTTTTTTAAGGTACTTTTTTTATCTTAAATGATTGTATGATTCGAGTTCACCAGGGATTACATTGTATAAAAAATTTGTTTGTGGAGATGATTTGAATTCTGATATTTTATTTAGGAAATTTTATAGGGACTAGAGAAAATAATGTTCGTGTTATGAATAGAAACTATTAATAGATATTTTTTTAGTTACTGAGATTAATTTAAATTTCATTTGTGGTTTATAAAATTTTGTGACAATGTTTTTAGAATAAAAGCTTTATTTCTAATTATTTATTCAATTCATTATAAAAATGTATTAATATTATCCTCATTAAACATTACATTATAAAATAATATTTATATTAATGATTTGAATAGGAAAATTTAATATTTTGTAACTCAATATTTCTAAGGGTGTTTTTACATAATGAGTGAAAGAGTATTAAAAAATAATGGTAAACATATTTGAACTCAAATTCATGAAGATATGGTACAATAATATTGGATCTCAAGAAACTAAAATGGATGTAGGACCCCTCATTTATGTCCAATTAATATGAGATATTAACAGGATATAAAATAAAGAACTAATTATATTTCATTCAATAGTTTACAAGGATAATGTGGTCATTTTAATGGATATCAATATTTCATGTGTAAATGTTTAAATTCTATTATTGATTTCGGGTTCAAAAAAACACATCAACAAATTTCTATCATAACTTTAAAATTTCATATATTATTTAGATTAATGATTTCCATCTATTAGAAAATTCCATGGGGAATAGTTTTTTTATTCAATTTCCTTTCATAATTCACTAAATATAAATTTCATATCGTTTCTTGTTTGTGATTGTAATTTTGTGCTATAATTTTTTAATGGGGTTATTATTCACTACTCTGTATATAAAAACAACATATTGTTTTATATAGAGGTTCTTAAATATTATAATATTCATGGTATTGTTTTATTTATCAAATTAATACCTTTTATTTCATTATGTAAATAAATTTATCTAAAAATTGAACTGATCTTTTTTTTTCATTCAACCCGCTTATTTGCATAAACTTCCATATTCCATTAATAACATTACATCTATATATCGATAACACTATTATGGGTTTAATTTTTGTATTATCTTGTTCTAGATTGTATTTTATAGTATTTCTATGCATCCCTTATTTAGTTATTAAATTTGATTCTTCAATTCCATGACTTATTTCTTTATTTTTCTGCACAAAAAATCATATCAAATTATTCTGAGTGCTACTATATTCCAATAACATAGAGTTATCATGAATTTTATCATCACTGTTCTTAGGTGAATATACCTAGAATTATATATGGAATAAATTATTTTATGTTGGTGTATGTTTTTATCTCTTTGAGTGGATTCTTATTGTATTAATGGTTTGAATATATTTATGAAAAAATCAATCAAATCATTGCTTAGATAATACCTATGATCAAGACATAATCATTAATAGTATTAATGAAAATCATTATTTTAATTTTACTTAAATAAAGAAACCTTAAATTATTGGTCACATATTTGATAAAAGTTGCAACATCATCTCTCTATGTAAAGGATACATTCACTCAGCTCTATGGACTTGACACCATATCAGTGTTTGCAGTGACTACATCAACCAGGTGTGTAACATCCTAGGTATTTATAGAGTAATACTTCTTCATAAATATTAATAATTATAAATAAGATATTAATTTTACATTAATGGAGATTATTTTTCTTATAGTGCACTCTACACGCAACAACGGGTTTCTCTGAAATCTTAAATTACACACAACATTGAGTTATATCAAAAGCTTATATAAAAACAATAATAAATTTTAAATGGTATTTTATTACTAGCCATTTTATGGTAGGGACTTAAAAAATCTAACTAAAAAATTATTACACATAGTTGTTAAACGTTTTTACATTTATCAAATAAATTATTGAGACTTAAAATGAGAATGAATCCTATTTTAAGCATAAAATACTCTAATATTTTTAAAAACGTGTTTTACTACCTTTTAATGGTGATAATTTTTTCATATAGTTTTTTTCACTTTTATAAGTTTTATAAGAAAAAATAAACTTATTATTTAGAAGATGGACATCAAAATTTACATTGGTTTTAATTTTTGTATTTTTATGATAAAATCGATATTTCAATGAATAGTGAAAAATACTGCATTTTAATTCAAAATTGCCATTTCATTTAATTCATTTATATAGTTCTATTTTAATATTAATTGGTTTGAAAGTGTAATTTTATTATATTTCTATCATTTAATCCAGTTATGGTCATTGGATGTAATTTCAAATAAATATTGGTTATTAACATATGTCAATCTATTTATAGTTTTTATTTCTTAAAAACCCGCATTCTGGTTTTTACAACATGAATTAATTGTAAATTAATTAATAAAATTTATTTGTTTTTAATTTGTAAAAATGGATTCCATATTTGGAATCAGAAGATCAAAATTGATTAAATAGGTACCTTTTATTGTTGTGTATTATGAATAGTACCTTTGGTAATGTTTTTTTATTTACCACTATTAATGGGTAAATTAAGTAAATACGGGTAAAAATAATATTATAATAATGTAAATCTACCTTAACAGGTGTTCTAATGTTATTTTATTAGTCATGGGTGACCAAAAAAATCCTGAGGCCAATATTTTTTCATTTGAGATCCACTTGGGTATGAAAATGACAAGGTATAATAATTAAGATAAAGTAAAAGGGAAATATAACACAATCATGTATCTTTTAACTAAAACAATTTTAATTTGGGATTATATAATTTATCTCCTAGAATATAAATAGTCATTATAATTCTAATAATATTTCTTACATAATGTTATTATATATATAATCTTTATACATTAAATAAATAATTTTATTTATGACACAATGACGATGCGATGATTAACAAATTCATGAAAGATTCAAGTAAATGATACTATAAAAATAAAAAAAATGTAATATGAAGAATTCAATACCATTAATGATTTTTTTGGATTATATTGACATGAGAGGGATGATTTAATTAATTTGGTTTGAAATAATCATGTATTTATTAAATAAGAAAATAAATTACTAGATAGTGTCAAAATTGACATAAATGTGTTTGAAAAACAAATAAAATTTAATTAAATGATTTTACAGCAATTAAAATATATTATTATGAAAAATTTATAATATAATTTTACAAATTTTATTTATGGTATATATTTTGTTATTTTTTATTTTTATAGTAACTATAGTAACCATTTATTATAATAATTTGTGAAGACATTGTAAGAGTTAATGTTTTTACCTAAGGGTACAATCTAAAAGTTATTGTTACTTTAATGACATAAACATGTATAAAACCTATTGGTTGAGTTTATTTAAACCATACTCATATTATCCTCCAATTATTTCACTTTTTAGTAATTATAATTCGAATGTAAGTTTTTAATAAATTAATATTTCAAGACATTATTAAGGTTCCCCTCCCCATCTAATGAAAGGCCACCACATCTACCCACACACTCACACAAATAAAGAAACATGTATTGTAAAAATTATACTAAAATAATCTAATAAAATCCCTCCATTTCTACTATAATCCTTAAAATTGGCATAAGGTAATTCAATAAATCTTTTCGACTCAAATCAAATAGAGATTCCAAATTTAGAGGTATCGTATTCTCTAAATATTCTTGTCCTTAATTTTTCATCTCTAATCGCAATGATCATTTTATTATAATATTACATAACAAAACCATTATCCTGTATAAAATAGGATGTTTCTATGAAAATTATTCAAACTAAACATACACGCACCCCCATATAGTGGACACGATCATATTGTTTCTCGGTATGGCGAACTACCGCCTCACGAAACCATGTTTGTTCAATTTTCTCCTACCACATCTTATGGTTTCCATTATGTTGAAAATATATTTATATATGATATATATTATAATTTTGTTTTCTATAAGATTCTTAAATTTTTATTTACAACATACCTTTATTCTTTCTATAATCTGTTAATACTACAATTTCATTTGAGGAAGTGCGGACGACCTCCTACTCAATGTGATGTGATTCATTCATTCCATTCATGGAATGTATAATGGATGTATTTAATGAAATTATGTAACATATAAAACATATATATTATACTGTAATTATAATATACATATGTATAATTTACTTTCCATTAATTTAATAAAACAAAGAATTGAAAATAGTGTTCATGTGTATGTACGACATGTCATCTCCAGGAACGGTGGACTTCAATTCTTATCTCCATATATTATGGACATAATAAATAAATATATACTAGAGACATAGGATATCTAAATCATGAATAATAATATTCTGGTGATGATGGAAATCTGACAACATGGACAAGTTACATCAAAACCATTTCATTTTCGACTCATGTACCTAATTTTGAAAAAACAACCCATATGAACATAAATAATTATGTAATATTTATAACATGTTAATAAGTGATATAAAAGGAATAATAAACAAGAATAAAGCTCTAACTCAAGTATAATTTAACATATGTTTATTATTCAAGAACATAATAATTTAAAGTGATGAGTTTGGATCAACGTAAGGAAATTTCTGAACTCAATTTCCCCTCATTGGGGTTTACGTATACATTGTTGATTGTATTATTCTAGGATTATGTGTGGAATCACTATTTATTTATTTAATTTTTAATTTCCACTTCTCTTTGTGTGGACATAATGTTGCTACATATAATCATCCTATTAGTAAATTCTTATGTCATTTAAACAAACATTGTAATGGAAATATTAACCCAATATCCATTCAATGAGTTAAATATCCAAGTCATTGGTTTTTATTTTCAATGAATATATGTGAATAAAATATAATTATTTTACACTGAATATACACTCAGTTTAAGTGTATCTAAATTTTTCACCCATCTTTAGTTCATTGATTTATCCTTAATCTAATGATATGGTCATTTAAAGGGACTTTGTCTCAATCTATTTTAATTGAGACATATTATGATAATATAAACTACATTCTTCTAATTGGTGCATAATAAATGACATTTAAATATAATTTCATTCAACTTTTTTCAAATGGAATAATTATCTATGAATCCTTTTTTTAAATGAAAAAAAGGAATTTTTTTAATGTACACGATGATAATGAACATTTCACAGCTATGATTTTTATTTGTTATTTGGATTCCTCTACAAGATAAAATGATTAAAAAAAGTAAATACAACATTCATTCTTAGCTATTTTGTTTTTGAAAATTGTTCTGATAAATGATTTGTTATATCTATATCTTTAAATAATCTCTTGTGATTGCAATGGGGAAATGTTATTTTTCGGGTATGTTTGTTTTATATGTAATGATTATATAATGGTATTTGGACATTTGACTGGTGGTTTCATGATAAACCAAATATAGGTGGTTAGATGATAACACAAATATTGGTGGTTTCGTGATAGATCATGGATGGATTGTATCATTATAAACTCTAATGCATTTGTTATGGAATTCTGGTGAATGGCTATTCCATTTGGTGATATGTGTGGAACTCGACAATATGGTGATTCCATTTATGTATGTGTATGTACCAAGATACCCATATATGATATATGTGGATTTATATAGGCGTTATGTTAATTATTTGGTTACAAAAGGGTAATAAACGATATTATGTTCTGTTAATTATATTTAAAACTTCATTAAAGGTGAGAAGTACTACATTATGATAAAGTATTAATGGTTTTCATGCATTACCAATACAAATAGTTTTCCCTCTTTTTATATACCTAACTAAAGTTTTTATACCAATAAAATGTTTTGAAATGTTTTCTCGAATACTTAAATAAGAATAGAGTCATGGACGAGGTCAATGAAAAGTTATGATGTTAAATTGTGAAATGATACCATTATTCATTCTTAAGAAGTTTTGTTTTATTTATAAAAAGGATACTGAGTAGAAATGTATACATGTAATATTAAGGTTGTTATGTATGGGTTAAGGCCTACATATCTAAATATGTAAACCAGAAAATATCCTTGATATGAATTAATTTCAATTTTTGACTTGTCACAAGATTATGTAATGTTTAAGGCTGGGGCTTTATAGTTATTATAGTGGTCAATTTAGATAAAATTTGTGTTTAGGTTGTAATTTTAGTATAAGTGACATGTTTTAAACAACTAAATTTCCTAGAATATTTGAATGAGTCATATTTATTTTTAGATAAATTTAATGAGTTTTACATAACATGAATAAGTATATCATAGTGTTTCTCCTCATTATATTATAGTATATGATGATTTTATTAATATAATCATTCTAACCTATTTTGTTTATAGTAAATGGATGGATCTAATAGGAACCAAACTAATAATGGATGTGAAGGAAATAGTTGTGGTTTTCAAAATTATCAACCGAATGAAATGGGAGCAGCAATGAGAACTCTTGTGGTAATTATAAAAAAACTTCTAGAGTCATGATTAACCACTTGAACCAATTTTATTTCTCCTTGGAATCATATATGTGGGAAATATTACCTTTGTAAGTATAGGTAATAATCATAAAGGTTAGTATATTCAACAACCTATGTGTTATGAATGTGGAAATAAAATCCAACTAAAATGTTTCAAAGGGACAAAAAAATGTTATTGATGTTGTAACGAAGCTCATAAAAAAATTACCTACCATTGTAAAAGGAAGAGTTTAGTTGACACCATGAAAGGGACAGAGTTAATTTCCAAGGGATCTATTGAATGTTTTAAATGTGGTTTCCATGGTTATTATTCAAAAATATTTCTATGTAAGATTTTTGGGAATTCGATCAATAGGGCAGTAAAAATATATGTTTACTGATACCTAATTTCATTCCAATTAATAATGAGAAAACTTAAAATAACCTATGAATGATATGGTTAATTCTTATCTCATGTTTTTACATTGTTTAATCATAGAAAATTATGATTTATTTTGTTTTTATGAGATAATTATTAATGAATAACATAGAAAATATGGATAAAGGATCATAAATAAGGTTTTATGATTATGATTTATACGTTTTAGTAATTGAAGAGTTATTTGGTATCTATGGATGATGGCATGATTAAATTTATTAATTATTAGATTACATTATAATACCTATAGTTTGTGTAACCCTTATGTTTATTATGTAATGATGAGGAAAAATTACCTTTTTATTTGTGGAAATATTTATAAATAACCTTTACGAACTATATGAGCCTCTAATTTGAGGCAATTTTAGGTTATTACATTTAGAGATGAAAAATTTAAGGCATGAGATAAAGTTGAGGTTAAATTATGTTATGGTTATTTTGATGATTTTATATCATGTTGGGAATTTTATAATAATTATACAATTTTAGAAAATAGAGAACCTTCTGGATGTGTGAAAAACTATCGTGGTAGGAAAGGTCATGGGAATCGAACCTAGAACTGCAGGGCAACAAGGGCGCATCACCTACAACTGGCCTATGTGAAGTCCCTGGTATGTATGAATTATTTTCAATAGTAAAATGATTTTAAGGATTAAGAATAAAATGATTTTGGGAACTTATGTTAAATCAAACATATATCCTTATTAAATAAAAATGATTTGTTGATTAAGTGATAAATGTTTTTTGGAAGACTTTTGCTCTTTTGGGTACACTCTATGGCTAAGGAAAACTGAATACATTAGGATTTTAATTGATAAGTAATGGTTGAATTCTATTTTGGAATAATCTATTTTATTATTGAGGATATATGATGATTTGGGTAATTTTTTTGGAAATTAACAACCCATCCTAGAAAAAATGTAATTAGGTTATTTAATTTTTTGTATGATACATTAATATTGGTTGATGTTATTTGGAGATAAATGTTTAAATTTTATCTGAGAAAACGATATGATAAAATCCCTCTATGTTTTGGGTTTCAATTTTTTTTGGATTACTTTTAGTAATTTTAAGGACTTCTATTAGTTTATAGGTCTATGTAGAACTAGGATATTACTAATGAATTTGAGAGATTAAAATCATTCCTTCTCCTTGTAAAGGATTATTATTTTTTGAGTATTATTTGATATTGTACTAACAATTTTGGTTTTGGTTATTGTCTACTAATAGGGGAAATATTTAATTTAATGTTTCTATATTATGTGATTGTAATGGCCCGGACCCCTCTGGTCCATTCCTTTGTTGAAATCGATGTGGTCAACACGACACGCACTATAATGTTAATTTTTAATACTAATGATAACGTGAAAAAATGTAAAATAATAATGATGATGACATAAATTGTGTGATTAATTAAACATAAAAGAAAATAATCATAATAAAATGATTAAATGGATGTTATTATTATTAATGATGAAAAGTGGGAAGGTGTGTGACCCATTTAAAGATGATAAATGAAACATGAATTTTATTATTAATTGAGTAATTGATGAAATTAAATTTGAATAATAATAATGGGTGTTGTGTTATTAATATTATTCATAGTATTAATAATAATGAGAAATTAATGAAATGAGTCATGGTATTTATTGTAAACATATAATTGAAGATGCACAATGGAAGCATGGGGGTGTGTTAATAATATTAAAGGTGAGTTCGTTATTATTATAATGTTAAATAATAATAATAATGGTGGTGTAATAATATGTTGGGTTTCTTAAATTGAATGGTTTTAATTTAATAAATGTGGTTTCAATTTAATCAGTGTGAAATAAAAATAAATAGAATTAAATAATTAAATTGATGGATGTTATGTGACATTGACGTGGAAAGGTCAGATTCAGATATCCAACGGGGTGGTTTAACGTGGTCAATGCAATGAGCGTAAATATTATCATTATTAAAAATAATAATGGTGACGAGTTAATAAAATAAGTTGATGAATTTTTTTTATTATTGAGAAAAAATAAATAATAATGATGGCGTAAAACTATGTGCGAGAGGTTAATGAAATTAAATGTATTGAAAAGGGGTAGAATATGTAATTTATATTAATTTTTTTGTCATTTAATTCAATTAAATGAAATGGTTTTGAATCACATGGAATGGTTTTAGTTTAATATGAGAATAATTATGGTAATATAATTTAATGGGATTAAATTAGAACATTAATGATGGGTATTGTTAATATTAACAATGACATTGAAGTGAGATTGGAGAGAGATTACAATGTGATGTAATAATGAAGGGAATAATAAAAACCATAAAGGAATGAAGGTTGGGGCATGTTGGGCATGTAATGAGGAACGGAGACACCAATTTTGGTGTAATATTAATTAATATTATGATAATAATTTTGGAAATAGGTCAAATATAACAAAGCATAAATCTTATGATGTGCTGGGCGTGAGAGGGGAAATAAAGGGGCATAAATAGAATTGTGATTAGAGAGAGAAAATTTAAAATATAATAATGATAATATAAAAGAGAAGTCAATCATGGGGGCTTATGCTATTCACTTTAAGAGTGGTTATCATGGGTTCTTATTTGAGGTGGAAAGAAAATAAGTGTTAAATTAAATTAAATAATACAATAATCGTGTTTTTGTTTTGGGTTATATAATCTTAATTCGACCGTAACTTCTTAATATGGTGTCAGAATGACGAACTGTCAGCGGCAATATAATATTGAAATTAAGATGGTCATTTTAAGACCAATGATGAATACCTTTTCATGACTCATGCCTCGGGTCAATGAAACACCAAATGTTAATAGAATTATTATTATCATTAAATTCATGGAAACTGTGTAACGGGTGTACGGTCACACCGTGTATTCATTAATTCACGCTGCATACCATTTTACATATTTGTTTCCTATATAAGAATGGGTCGCAGATTATTTCTAGACCGATCGCTTCTTTTTCACACGATAACGCTCTTGGACCATCGAAAAGACTTCCTCCTCTAACGTCTTCATCTGGACTCTGATCGTTGATCCTTCAGTGACTGCAGGATCGTGTTGGCGAGGAGACAACCATACACCCTGTTCTGTTCCCTCTTATTTGACTTCCCCTCTGCAGTTTCCAACCGAGGAGACTGCTGATAATTGACGGGAAAGACTGTCTTTGATGAACGACTTTAAAAAGTTATGTTAAACCTCAGTTCTTGTATTCTATTTCTGATCCAACTTCTCTCGGTTTCTTTCCTTGCTACGTCATGTGATCTTCATGTTGAGGGAGTTTCTTGTGTTGTTGATTCGGTGGTGCCGCAACATCCTTGGTGGGTGCAGTTGTTCTGGGAGAAGCCTTGTGATCATGGTGGTCATGTTCGTTGAAGGATATCAGAACATTTTGAGGTAGGGATCATACCTTCATCTCTCTAAATTGTGCATCATGCAGGGTGGGTGTCCTCTTGTTTACGTGAAACACATTTGAACCAGTTTAATAAAGAATATAAATGGATTATATAACGGGGATGGGAAGTTTGTGAATACATTTACATTATTTATATCCTGTGATATAATGCTGTGAATTGAATGAGCTTCTGCCTATTGAAAATCATGGTCGTTGGGGGCCTTTCTTATGAAATTAAATGTTTCCCTCTCCTTCTAGATTTTCTTATGGGTGAAGATTTTATTGAATGTGGAAATTGGTTAAACACGTAAAGATGGATGATTAAATACCTCGAACCCTTGTGTGATCACCCCTATTGAAAAAACCGAAATAATAAACATGTGGGTGTTGGTTAGGGTTTATTTATGTGAAGGGGGTGTTTTTTGGGTTTTTTTGGATCAGGTGAGTCGTGGGGCAGCAGTTGGCTTGGTTGTGGGTTACTGTGAACGTGATGTTGGTGATGGGTAGCGGGGCTGTGATAAATGGTATCAAAGGGATGACGATGTACGAGTTTCAGTGTGATTGTGGTTATGGTGGTTGGCAGCAGGGCTGTAGGGATGGGTTTGAATGTGAACGAACTATGGGTTGTGAATAATAAATAAAAGTGGAAGATTTAGTAAATGGTGTGGCATGGTAATGGAACGGGAATAATAATCAATGGGGTTGGTTGGTTAATTAGAAGGGAATTATTTGTGTTTCTTGTGTTTTTCTAACTTGATTTGTGGATGGCAGGGATATTTTTTATGAACGCTTGATCCAATTTGGTTGTTGATAGTTTCCTGGTAGTTAATAAACTGATAACTAAAGCTATTGAAACATGAAAACGTTAAATGGGGTTTTGGGATTGTTTATTGTGTGCATACTCTCGAAGTAGTAGTGCCAATGCACGTACTCAGATCTTTGTGTAGAAGCCTTAGGATGTGCAGAGTGGTTGTTATACTTATATAAATTTGTACGTTTTATGTTTCTTTACTCACCCCACCCATGTTGAGAATTTAGTTTCGAACACCCACATTTCATGGGGGAGGGTGTTTTTCCCAACACTTCTATTAGTGGCTGGTTATTATCTCCTTTCTGCTCCCTTTCCCAGGTAGTCCAAGTATCTTCGGGCAGGTTGTGATGGCCTGAGGTCCATTATTATCCCTACAATACTTGGGCAGGGTAGTGTGGTGGTTGGCCCAGGTGTGAGTGGGCAGGTGGTTTCCCAAGTGTCTTCGGGATGAGGCCCAGGTGTCTTCAGGCGTGGCAGTAGATATTCTAGCCCAGGTGTCTTCGGGTGTGGCTGTGGTTGTTCTAGACTAGGTGTTTGTAGGCATGGTTACATGTGAAAGTTGTGGCCGAGGTGCTTGCGGGTGGGGATTGGCAGTGGGACTGCGTGATGATGTGGCCCAGGTGTGTGCAGGTGGGACGTGGCAGTGGGACTGCGGTGAAAATGGTGGGATTGGTTCGATGCGTAAGATGTCATCAATAACTAGTGGGAAGGTGGTAAGTGGTACCCATACTTTGATAACATTACTACTTTACTCTATTGACATGTGTTACTTGGTGAGTGGGACCGGTGAGGCTGAGTGGATAGATTCATTTGTAGGTTTTGGTTCTTCTATTTTCTCACGGGGCATTAGGATGTCTCCCCACTAGTACACGAGAGAATTAGGTTTCATGATTGAGTAAACATGTATTCTCACCCTAAGTTTGCTTTCATGATTTTAGGAGGACTATAGGGACTGTTCGGGAGCTTACTAGTCAGGCATGGGGAGTTGCTGCTGGTTGTTGTTGTTGTCTTTCTTTACATTTGGTACAGTACTTGGAGCTTTTCTGTACTTGTAGTTATTTTTCACTATTTTATAAAGCATGCATATGGGATTGGTTTTGGGCTATTTCTATACTTCTTCATTTTCGACTTATTGGTGTTTGACTCATCCTATTTCCCAATCATAAATTAATAAAAAGGGTAATGCTTCCCATATTTGTGAATAACTCATACCCTTGGTGCTAGTCGCCACTCTGAGGCCTACTGGAGGTGGGACTCAGGGGGGTCATTATCTCTCTTCCACCATTGTGAGCTCAAGAGGGGCATCTTTTGTGGGAGGGGGTCATGACAGAATGGTATCAGAGGCTGATGGATGAGAGATAGGATGCAGTCTGGAGTTAGGCACAGGGAGGACTGCGTGGGATAGTAGGTCAATAGTGTTGGTTATTCTTGGTGTGCGACATAGGCCATGGAAGACCGACTAGGACACGGGATTTTAGGGCCCCCTTGATCCGATTCAAGGACTCTGAGCCTATCGAACATCCATGTGTGACAACATTGATTGTAGGGTAGAGACCCTAGGGAAGGTACATGCATCATCATGGTTGTGTTTTACTTGATTTGGGTGTTCTGTGAAGGAAATTGAATTAAAAATGATAAAATGAAAACTTGAGAAAATTTACTTGCTACTTGGGTTAGGATTTCCTTGTTTATAGAACAACTATGGAACTTGGACATCAACAGAGAGGCAGAGGAGTAGGACTCGGACAGTGGCAAGCAACCGAAGCGACAACCCTAGCCAGTCCAGAGATTGATAGAGATGTTTTCAGTATTTCATAAATTCTCTCGTTTATGTTTTTTTTAAATTCATGAGCATCACACACATTTGCTGAAACTCATTCTCGCACATGCTTTGGGCCTGGACCATATTTTTCATGAGTCTGTAATGCTAAGTTGTTTCCCTATTTACTTTAAATGTGTGTGAAGAGTCCTAACATGTGGGGGAGAGGAGGACTTGATCCCTAATTGAGACGCATTAATGTAGATGTGATTAAACCCATGTAGGCGATTCAGTGCCTCCTAAAGCAGATAATATTTCAACATGGGAGAAGTAATTTCTTCATGCCATGTGTTCAGGAAATTTATTGTTGTTTTGTAAAGTGTTGGGGCAAGTTTAAGGTTGGAAAATCCTAATACATGGAAGTTGGAAGACCTAATTCCTAATCGAGACGCATTAATGTGGATGCGATTAAACCCGTGCAGGCGAGTCAATGCCGCCTAAAGCAGATAATATCTCTGTATAGGAGAAGGAATCCCTAACTCATATAATTTGGGTTGTCAGTTGTTTCCTATTATATCAAGAGCCCTGAGAGGTCTCTTGCGAGATGGTTGTTCAGATCCATTCTTTTTTCTAGGTTGGTTTTTAATTATCGAGGACAAGAATTCATTGTGAGTTATCTGATGTAATGGAATGGACCCCTCCAATCCATTCCTTTATTGAAATCGATGTGGTCAACAGGTCGCACGTTATAATGTTAATTTTTAATACTGATGATAATGTAAAAATATGTTAAATAATAATGATGATGACATAAATTTTGTGATTGATTAAACTAAAAAGAGAATAATTATAATAAAATGATTAAATGGGTGTTATTATTATTAATGATGAGAAGTGGGAAGATGTGTGACCATTAGACATTGATAAATGAAACATTCATTTTATTATTAATTGAGTAATTGTTGAAATTAAATTTGAATAATAACAATTGGTGTTATGTTATTAATATTATTCATAATATTAATAATAATGAGAAATTAATTAAATGAATCATGGTATTTATTGAAATCAAATAAATGAAGATGCACAGTGGAAGCATGGTGGTGCGTTAATAAAATTAAAGATGAGTTCGTTATTATTATTATGTTAAATAATAATAATAATGGTGGCGTAAGAATATGATGGGTTTATTAAATTGAATGGTTTTAATTTAATAAAAGTGGGTTCAGTTTAATCTATGTGAAATAAAAATAAATAGAATTAAATAATTTAATTGACGGATGTTATCCGACATTGATGTGGCATGGTCAGATTCAGATATCCAACGAGGTGGTTTAACGTGGTTAATGTGATGAGCGTTAATATTATCATTATTAAAAATAATAATGGTGATGAGTTAATAAAATAAGTTGATGAATTACTATTATTATTGAAAAACAATAAATAACAATGATAACGGAAAACTATGTGCGAGAGGTTAATGAAATTAAATGTATTAAAAAGGGGTTGAATATGTACATTATATAAATTTTGTTTTGTCATTTAATTCAATTAAATGAAATGGTTTTGAATCGCATGGAATGGTTTTAGTTTAATATTAGAATAATTATTGTAATCTAATTTAATGGGATTAAATTAAAACATTAATGATGGGTATTATTAATATTAATAATGAAAATGAAGTGAGATTGGATAGATATTACAAAGTGATTAAATAATAAAGAAAATAATAAAAACAATAAATGAATGAAGGTTGGGGCATGTTGGGCATGATATGAGGAAGGGAGGTGCCACATTTAGTGTATTATTAATTATAATTGTGATAATAATTTTGGAAATAAGGTCAAATAAAATAAAGGTGAAATCTTATGATGTGCTGGGTGTGAGAGGGGAAATAAAGGGGCATAAATATAATTGTGATTGGAGGGAGAAAATTTAAAATATATTAATGATTAAATGATAATAATGATAATATAAAAGAGAAGTCAATAATTGGGGCTTATGCACTTCACTTTTAGAGAGGTTAGCGTGGGTTATTATTTGAGGTGGAAAGAAAATAAGTGCTAACTTAAATTAAATAATATAATAATCATATTTTTGTTTTGGGTTATATAATCTTAATTCGACCATAACTTCATCATATAGTGTCAGAATTACGAACCATCAGCAGTAGTATAATATTGAAATTAAGACGGTTATTTAATGACCAATGATGAATACCTTTTCATGACTCATACCTCAGGTCAACGAAACACAAAATATTAATAGAATTATTATTATCATTAAATTCATGGAAACTATGTAACGGGTGTACGGTCACACATTGTATTCATTAATTCACACTACATACCATTTTACCTATTCGTTTACTATATATGAAAGGGTCGTGGATTATTTCTAGACTGATCGCTTCTTCTTCGCACGATGACTCTCTTGGATGATCGAAAAGTCTTCATCCTCTAACTTATTCATCCGGACTCTGATCATCAATTCGTCAGTAACTGTGGGATCGTGTCAGCGAGGAGAACACCATACACCCTTTTTCGTTCCCTCTTCTTTGAATTCCCCTCCGCAGTTTAAAACCGAGGATATTGTTGATAATTGACGGGAATGATGGTCTTTGATGAAGGACTCTAAAAAGGTATGTTAAACATATGTTCATGTATTCTCTTTCTGATCCTACTTCTCTCATTTTATTTCCATGCTATGACAAGTGATCTCCGTGTTGAGGGAGTTTCTTGTGTTTTTTATTCAGTGGTGTCGTGACGTCCTTGGTGGGTTCATTCATTCTAGGAGAAGCCATGTGATTGTGGTGGTCGTGTTCGTAGTAGGACATCGGAACCTGTAGAAGTAGGGATCTTACCTTCATCTCTCTAAATTGTGCATCGTGCGAGGTGGGTGTCCTCTTGTTTATGTGAAACACATTTGAACCGGTTTAATAAATATATTAAATGGCTAATATAACATGGATGGGACCTTTTGGAATGCGGTTACATTATTTATATCCTATGATTTTATGTTGTGAATTGAATGAGCGTATGCCTATTGAAAATTAAGGTCGTTGGGGGCCTTTGCTTACTCAATTATATGTTTCCCTCTCCTTCTGGATTTTATTATGGATGAAGATTTTATTGAATTTATAAATTGGGTAATCATATAAAATTGGCAGATTAAATACCTGGAACCCTTGTGTGATCACCCTGGTTTAACAAACTAAAATAATAAACATTTGGGTGTTGGTTATGGTTTATTTATGTGAAGGGGGTGTTTTGTGGGTTGTTGTGGATCGGGTGAGTAGCGGGGTTGGAGTTGGCTTGGTTGTGGGTTGGTGTGAATGTGATGTTGATGATGGGCAGTAAGGCTGCGATAAACGGTATCAAAGGGATGTTGATGTACGATTTTTGGTGTGATTGTGGATATGGTGGTTAGCAGGAGGGCTGCAGGGATGTGTTTGAATGTGAACAAACTATTGGTTTTGAAAAATAAATAAAAGTGTAAGAGTTAATAAATGGTGTGGCTTGGTAATGGAATAGGAATAATAATCAATGGGGTTGGTTGGTTAATTAGAATGGACTTGTTTGTGTAGCTTTTGTTTTCATATCATTATTTGTGGATAGCAGGGATATTTTTTATGAACTCTTGATCCAATTTGGTTGTTAATAGTTTCTTGGTGGTTAAGAAATAGATAACTAAAGTTGTTGAAACATGAAAACATTAAATGGGGTTTTGGGATTGTTTTTTATGTGCATACTCTCGAAGTAGCAGTGCCAAGGCACATGCTCAGATCTTTTTGTAGAATCCTTAGGATGGGATGAGTAGTTGTTATACTTATATAAATTTGTATGTTTTATGTATCTTTATGCACCTCACCCATGTTGATCACTTAGTGCTGAACACCACCATTTCATGGGGGAGGGTGTTTTTTCCAAGGCTTCTATTAGTGGCAGGATATTAAATCCTTTCTGCTCCCTTTCCTGGGTATCCCAAGTTTCTTCAGGCAGGCTGTGATGGCCTAAAGTCCATTATTAGCCCAAGAATCTTTGGGCAGGGTTGTGTGGTGGTTGGCCCATGTGTGTGCAGGCATGTGGTTTCCCTAGTGTCTTTGGAATGAGTCCAAAGTGTCTTCGAGCATGGCAGTAGATCTTCTAGCCCAGGTGTCTTCGGGATTGGTGGTGGTTGTTCTGTCCTACGTGTTTATAGCCATGGTTACGTGTGACAGTTGTGGCCCAGGTGTTTGCAGGCTGGGTTTGGCAGTGGGACTGTGTCAGGATGTGGCCCAGGTGTGTGCGGGCAGGATGAGGTAGTGGGACTATGGTGAGAATGGAGGGATTGGTTCGATGCATATGATGTCATCAATAACCAGTGGGAAGGTGGTATGGGGTACCAATACATTGATAACATTACTACTATACTGTATTGTCTTGTGTTACTTGGTGAGTGTGACTGGTGAGGGTGGGTGGATAGATTCCTTGCTAGGTTTTGGTTCTTCTGTTTTCTCACGAAGCATTAGGATGTCACCCCACATTTGCACAAGAGCTTTAGGTTTTTCTACTAATTATACTTGTATGCTCACCCTACGTTTTCTTTTTGGTTTTTAGGAGGACTACAGGGACTCTACATGACATTACTAGTCAGGATGGGGGAGTTGATGCTGGTTGCTATTGTTGTTTTTCATTACTTTTGGTACAGTACATGGTGCTTCTCTATACTTGTAGTTTTGTTTCACTATTGTATAAATCATGCATATGGGATTTGTTTTGGGCTATTTCTATACATATTACTTTTCTTCTTCTTGGTGTTTGACTCTTCTTATTTCCAAATCTTAAATTAACAAAAAGGTTAATGCCTCCTATATTTGTGAAAAACTCATACCCTTGGTGCTAGTCGCCACTCCGAGGCCTACTGGAGGTAGGACTCGGGGGTCATTATCTCTCTTCCACCATTTCCAGCTCAGGAGGGGCATCTTTTGTGGGAGGGGGTCATGACAATGATTCAATAGAAGTCTATTCTAGTACATCAGGTGTGACCAAGTCATTGTGAATACTCATCATTCGTAGAATATATAACTGTGTGGTAGAAATTTATTAAAGGACGAAACTCTTTCTTTCATGTATGTATATTTCTTTATGTGATTATACTAAGTATTAAAATAATTCCCCAACTATATGAAAATGATCATAAATTTTTTTACTTTCTCCGGATAATGTTTTCTATCATATACATTAGAAGAAGATGGAAAATTTTTCATCTTTATCCTTTCTTTCCTACATGTAATCATAGTATAGGATATCTCGGTTGAAATTTTTACCAATTATTCATTATTTTAATGTGTTAGTTTTAATGACTCTCTTTCCAATGTAGGATTCTCAATGAGTTAAAGAGAAAAATTTTAAAATTGCGAGAATGCAATTTTCAAAAGGGGAATGATGTAACATCCCTAATATCGAGAGAATAACATTTTTTAATATATATAAATATTTATGAATAATACATTAAATTTCAATTAAATTTACATTAAATTAGATTGTTTCTTAAAGCGTACTTGATACGCAACAACGGGTTTCGACGAAATCTTATGTTGCACAAAACCTTGAGTTATACTGAAAGATAATACAGTAATATTATTATTATTTAAAATTGTACTTAAATCCTATCCATTGTATAGAAAGGAATGAATTTTACTACGTACAATATGATTAAAAAAATTTTTAAATGATTTAAAATTTATAAAATAGATTTTAGAGACATAAAATGATAATGAATCCAATGTGAAGTATAAAATAATCAAATATTATTTAATGCTTGTTTTACCACCTTTTGATGGACAACCAATTGAAAATATGTTTTTTGTAACATTTACATGTTATGTTGGAAAAAAAATCTTATTATTCATATGAAATACATCATCATTTTTTTCTTGAAATTTCTGTGTTTTTTGATAAAATCCATATTTTATTGAAAAGTGGAAAATATTGCATTTAAAATTTAAACTACATATTAGTATAATTTATTTATATATTTATACTGTCATTTTAATTGGTTTTAAAGTTTAATTGGAATATATTTTTATCATTTAATATAATTTTGTACATTTTATGAAATTTTACAATTTAATTTGGCAAAATATGATATTAATATTTTGATAGTTTTTACTTCTTAAAAACCAGCTTTCTAGTTTTGACAATAGGAATTAATTATAAATTAATTAATAAAATTTCTATGTTTTTAACTGTTAAAAAATGATTCCATATTTATAATCATAAGGTATAAATTGTTTAAATATATACCTTTTATTTCTAGACATTATGAATAGTAACTTCATTAAATTTTTTAATTTACCATTGTTAAAAAGAAAATTATGTAAATAAGGGTAAAAATAATATTATAATAACATAAAGCTACCATAAAAACTGTTTTTATATTATTTTATGAGTCATGGGTGAACAAAACAATACTTAGGCTTTACGTATACCATTTGGGAGCCACTTGGGTATGAAAATGACTTGTTATAATAATTAATTTTAAGTAAAGAAAAATATAACACAAACATGTGTCTTTTTACTAAAACAATTTAAGGTGGAGTTATAGAATTCAAATATTTGAATATAAATTTAAATCATAAGATAAAAATATTTCATAAATCATTGTATTTTATTTATAATTTTCATATATTAAATAAATTTATTTATTTATGCCACAATGATGATGTAGTAATTACATTATCAATAAAATATTAAAATAAATGTTATTCTAAACACTAAAATAAATGTAATTTTGATATTTTTATTCAATACCGTAATATTTTGGATTAAAATTACATGTTAGGGATGATTTAAAGCCCTATTTTAAGGAATCAATTTTTTATTACTTTAAGAAAAATATATTACTATACTGTGTCAAAAGTGACATAAATGTGTTATTAAAAAAAATATTATTTTATTAAATTGATTAATAGTCATAACAGCCTATGATTCATTAAATTAACTTATATAATGTTAAGAATGTGATTAATGGTCCACTTTTGGTTCTATTGTCAATTTATCGTAACTATAGTAGCCATATATTAGAAAATACTAGAAGACATAGTAAAAGTTAATGTCTTTCATTATAGGATAAAGCTAAGTGTAAAGGTTAATTTAATGACTGAAAATTATTTAAAACATATTGTTCGATATAATTTAGACCCATCCATATATTATCATTGAATTATATAACTTTTTATATATTATAATTGGAAAATAATTTTTTTATAAAATAATCTTTCATGAATTTCTTAAAGTCACCCTCCCCCTTCTTATTAAAGACCACCACCTCAACCCACTTACTAGCACCTATTAAGCATGTTGGTTTCTTAAAGATCTTCCAAAATAATCTGTAAACATCCTCAAATTCCTGATTGAATCCTTATATTGGGTAGATGTAAATTCAAGAAAGCCTTTTGGAAGAAATCAAACAAAATACATAGTTTAGAGGTAGTATCTTCTCTGAAGCTCTTATCCTTCAATTTTCTTCTCCACACCCTATGATCATCTTGTTATATTATTACATACCAGAATGAATATCCTATATATAATTTTATTTTATTTTCTTATATGCATTAAAAATATAATTACACACACCTCCATCTAATGGATATGCACATATTGTTTCACTACTTCACGAAAGGGTGATTGTACAATTTTCTTCTACCACCAATCCTGGTGTCCATTATGATAGAAATATTTTTATATATTATTTTTATTATATTTATATTGTGTGTAGTCTTCTATAATTTTGATTTTCAATATACATTTTTGTATTCCATAATGGTTAAATATGATAATTTCATTTGAGGAAGTGCGGACTACCGCCCCTCAAAGTGATATGACTAAATATTTTGATAAATGAATCATATGAAATATGGTTTTAATGAATTTATGTAGCATATATAGATATATATTATAGTTTAATTAAAATATTACTTTGTATCATTTACTTTTCATTCATTAAATATGACAAAGAAATGAAAGTACCGTTCATGCGTACGTACGACCTACCGTCTCCATGAACGTTTAATTTCATTTTTTCCCCAAATATTATACACATAATTAAAATATATATAATGGATATATATTATATTTAAATTATTAATTATATTTTTCTGGAGATGTTGGAATTTTTAAAACATGGAATAGTTACATCAAAATAAGTTTATTTTTTACTCAAGTTCTGAATATCGATAAAACGACTGATATGAACATAAATAATAATGTAATTTCTATAAGATGGTAATATGTGATATAAAAGGAATAATAAACATAAAATAGGTTATCAATCAGGTATAAATTAATGTATGTTTATTATTCAGTAACACAACAATTGAACGTGACAAGTCGGGCTCAATGTAAGGGAATTTCTAAACTCAACTTCCACTAATCGGGTTTTATGAATACGTCGTTTAATATATTATTCCAATATTATTTTTAGAATCACATTTTATTTATTTATGTTATAATTTCGACTTCCCATTATGTGTATATTCTGGTTCTATTCATAATCACCGGATTGATAAATTATTACAACATTTATATGTACTTTTTGAGGAAAAAGATTAACTCAGTCTCCATTAATTGAGTTAAATATCCTTGTTATTGGTTTTGTTTATCCAAGAATATTTTTGAATAACCATTAATAATTTTAAACTGAATATCCACATATATTGAGTGTAATTATTTCACATATAATTATTTCAATGATTTATCGTTAATCTAATAATATAATCTTTGTAAGAGACTTTGTGTAAATCTTATTTTATTAAGAAATCTTATGATAAAATACATTACCTTCATATAAATGGTGTATAACAAACCAATTTGACATTTAATTTCATTAAATGTTTTTCTAAAGGAATAATTTTCTATGATGCGTTATACTAAATGAAAAAATGGAATAATTTTTAATGTACACAGCGATAATGACATTTCCACCGTCGTTTCCATTATTTTTGTATTTGTATTACTCTACAAGAATAAATGATTTATAAATAAAAATAAATACCATATTACTTTTTAGGTGTTTTGGTATTAAAACTAGTTTTTATAAAGGATATATTATGTAAATATACATAAATATTCAATTGTGATTGTAATATGGAAATCTTATTTTCTATTATGTTTTTTATGTGTTATGATTATATAATGGTACATGGACATTTGATGGGTGATTATGTGATATCCCAAAGAAGGTTTGTTAAATGATAAACAAAATATGGGTGGATCTGAGGTAAACTAAGGATGGGTGGTTACGTTATAACCTCCAATGCATTGATTATGGATGTCAGTCGTATGGCTATTACATTTTGTGATATGTGTAGAAGTCGATCGTATGGTTTTCTATTTAATTTTGTGTTTATATGTAGTTTCCTTTATATGTTATATGTTTGTTTCTATGGGATTTATAGTAATATGTTTGTTACAAAAATTGTAAGCAATGACTTATATTCAGTGATGTATATTTAATTTTTCTTAATGGTTAAAAGTACTACGTT
Source organism: Viscum album (assembly GCA_963277665.1). Taxonomy (NCBI): domain Eukaryota; kingdom Viridiplantae; phylum Streptophyta; class Magnoliopsida; order Santalales; family Viscaceae; genus Viscum; species Viscum album. The sequence continues at coordinate 15,797,760 of OY728159.1, read as the reverse complement.
ATGATAATGTATTCATGGTTTTCATGTTTTACCAATACTAAATGTTTTACTTATTTTTGTATCCGTTACTCATATTTTTAGGTTTATCCCATGTTTTTAAATGTTTTTCACATGTCATAACGAAGAATAGATTCATGTATGATATCGAAGAAATGTTATGCTCTTAAATCAAGAAAAATACCATATTTCTTTATAAAGTATTTTAATTTTATATAAAAAATGTATAGTGAGTAGAAGTGTCAACTTGTAATATTTAAGTTCCTATGTATCATTTATAGCTTCATTCTTAGAAAAACCAAACATTAAAAGATCCTTAACCTAAATTAAAGTCTATTTTTGAATTATCGCATGATTAAGTAATGTCTATGGCCAAGGCCTAATATGGTGCAATCATTTGGGATAAAAATTATGCTAATTGATTCATATAATATAATATAATGGATGTAATTAATGAATATATTATATATTGGTTAAACCTTCTTCTAGAGTGTATTAATCTTCTACCAATTCTGAGGTCTGATAACTCATTAGAGTATAGACTAATTATTATGGGACCAAACCAGATTGATCAGTATTATATTTTCTATTTCCCAAAATATCAATTCACATATATTTATAATTCATTAATTTTATATTGAGTATATTATTTAAAAAGTGGTATACTATCCAAAATATTTGGAAATTTTCATGTATGGAGATTATAAAAATAAGAAATTATAATTTTATGAGAAAATAAAATAGAGAGTGGCTATAATTTCATTGTTATAAAATCATTGGTTAGAGATTTATAATTATTTATTTAGTGAATATTGTGTGAATGATCACCATTGATAAAATAATGTATGATGAGAAACAGTTATTCACACCTAGGTAGTTGGATAATTGAATACATTGAAAATAAAAAACCTTAATTTAATGACATGTTTCTTACATCGATGGTTTCAAAATAAATTAAAAAATAATCAAGAAATAAATTTTTAAAATAACTTGTCACTGCAATATTATTCTAAAATAAGAAAATTTTAGTTAATTATATTTGGTAGGAATAATATAATCTTATTTTATTTATTCTCTATTTCCAAATATAATTTTATTCAATTTAATTATATTTAATATATTTTATTACTCAAATTTTTATATTTCAGAATAAAAATATTACTAATGTTTTATGAAATTTTATGAAACAATATACTCTAATATTATTGAAAATATTTTCAATATAATGATAATAGAGAAAGGAAACAAAATATGATCACATAATATCAATCATACCCATCTTCTATTGAATATATTTGAATCATTTAGAATGAAATGTTTTTGTAAATATATAATCATGATGAATCATGGGGATAAAAAATTTGTTAATAATAAATAATTTTTTACAAGACCATAGTTGATGGGGTGTCTTATATCTATAATTTTGGATCATGAGTTCGATGGAATATTATTGGGAAAATACAATGGATTTCTATTATAAAATAAAATTTTAGTTTTAAGAAATGAATTCTAATAGTTACTGTAAATTTAATTTTTAATAATTTAAAACCACATATTCCTACAACTACATATTGTGATTTTATAACATATGGTGAAACTAAAATTTGATTTTTATTAGATTATGAAAATAATGAATCACCATAAAATTGACACTTTTTGGTTGTAATATATTTATACATGCGAATGTTATCAAAATTAGTATCAGAATAAATCATCAAGTACATTATGATCTGGAAGGGTTAAAAATTAATTGTCCTAGTGTATCCTTTTGGAAACAGAAAAACTATTTTTTTTGAGATGGATTATATCTTATTTGATTGAAATCAAACACATAGGAAAACATGGAATATAACATTAATTTGAGAGGATTTAAATTAATTTAGACAATAAATAACTCAACTATTAATGTTATGATCACCTTTTTATGATATTCATTATGATTATGTCTATATAATAATTATATAGTAGTAATTTTACCTGATATATTTTAATAACAAATATATTTATAATTATATATGATATACATATGTCATGAAAAAATAATTCATTGTTTTATCATTAAATCATTTATATAATAAATAAAATATGTTCACCCATCATACCCAACAAATATCTTCACTTCAAGGGTTTTGGGGATCTAAATGCATGTAATTTTTTGGGGGATCCGAAAATAAATTCTTTATTTTTATATATACTATTTACATTTAGAATTTCATGAAATATGATTATGATATTATACTTCATTAAAAAATAATTTTGATTTAGATTTATTAATATTCGAGTATATCATATTCTAAAATAATATTTCTATCTATAAATTAACTTATTATTTTTGGAATCATTTTATGAAATATTTGAATTTCAAAATAAAATAAACTATAATATAAACATCTAACAAGACATATAAATTATGAAAAATAAATTTATAATACCTTTATAATATGTTAAAATTTATATGTTTATAGAATTATTAAAAATATAGATATATACTAATCTCTCTATCAGAGATAATGTTTCATCATACTCTACTCCATATTCTTGATTATATCATGTTGAAATAATTCCAAATTTTTTTAGAATGATAGTATCATTTTAATAATATATTTTTATATGATTAATTTTGTTGTAATAATAATATTATTTTCTAGATTTTTTACTATAGACAAAACTATGTTCATTTTAAATTTATTGAGAACGTCTTTGAATGGAATTATCTAGATTTTATCACCCCATAAAACATGTTACATTTTAGGATTAAATTTATATAATAATAAAATATGTCCATATTCAATCTCAAATGAAATTTCTATACTCATATAATTTTTTGAGTCAAGTGTCTCTTTAGTATCCTTTGTTCTAAAAATCAATGTACACATGACATTGTGTACGTATTAACATAATGATATTTCATGTTATATTTTGTTGTATACATTAATTATGATCTAATATTTTTTTATTAAATAGACCAATAAAAGTTAAAAATATTTTAAAAGATGAAATAAATTTACATCATTAGATAAAAGAGACCCGTTTGGTGATTTTATAGTGGAAACCAAGAATCTCACGGATTAAATTACTCTGAGGCCTAAATAATTGAACTATACTTTAAGGAATAAATTATATATTAGAGATGATATAACAGATGATATGAATTAATATAATTATTATATTAGGAAGTTTTATTTTATTTTGATACATTTAGTGATTTTTTATATTTCATTCAGTGTCTTTATTAGAGATTCCATTGATGGGAAATGTACTCTGATAGACCTTTTCATTGTAATTATTTCTTCTGATATGAAATAATCAAAGAGTTTTCCTCGCTATAATATTTTATTTTCCAATCATCGTGACTTTTGATATGTCACACCCCGACCGCGGATGTCCGTAATTGTTCTCCTTTCTTGGTCCCGATTTAAATTTTTCGGAGTTTAATTGTGATTGGTGGTTTCGCACCGGTGCGCGGTCACCGCATCGTTAGCGGTGACCGTGCGTTCAGCCCGGGTGACAGTGTGTTCACCTGGTGTTTTAAATATTATAATTTTTATGTTGGTGTTTATTTATTGACACCTTTTTATTTGTGTTATTATTATTGTATATATGTTTATATATGTTTATATATATATATATGTATAATAATGTATGTATTTATATAGATCTATATTTGTATAAATATATATATATATATGTGAGTGTAACATCTTTAAATTATTTTATAATTATTATTTTAAATATTTGATCAAAATAATTATTATTTGAATTAACTAATTTATTATTTATTATTATTATAAGTTTTATTATTGTTATATAAGTTTTATTATTACTAATATTATGAGTTTTATTATTATTATTATAGTGTTATTATTATTATGATTATAATTTTTATGATTATTATTATTATTTCATATATATATATATATTTAACCCTAAAACCTACCCTAATCCCTTTACCCAGCCGCCACCCCCCTCTTTCCTCTCTCTCTCCCTCCCTCCTTCTCCCTCGCGCAACACCTCCCCTCCCTGCTCTCTGTCGCCGCTGCCCGCACCCAGCTCTCCCGGCGACCCCTGGCCCGGCACGCCCCTGCTCCAGCGTCCGGCGGTCCGAACGCCGCCCTGCCCCACCCCGATGCGCCGCCCGCCGCCTCCGCCCTCTTGCCGTCCGACTCCCCTGCGCGCTGCGCCGTCTCGGCTTCCCCGGCCTTCTCTGCCAGTTCCCGTCACCGACCCCCACGGTCCTCCCGCGCGCTCCCCGCTCCCGGCGTCCCCCGTTCCTTCCCCCGCCGCACCCAGCAGCCATCTCCGCCGCTTCCCGTTCCGCACGCCGCGCCCGGCCACACTGCTCCCTACACCCCCTTTGTCGGTCCCGGCCTCCCCGTCGTCCTGCCTCCTGCCTCCGGCGACCCGCTCCCTCTCCCCCTCCGGCGGTGACCCTCCCCCTGTCCGACCACGCTCCCGCTCATCCCCGGCGCGCTCCCTCTCCGGCGGCCCCCCCTGCGCTCCCCCTGCACCCCCCGCCTTCGCCGCGCCCAGCGGCTGCCTCCGCCCCCTGCTGGCCGTCCCGGCCTCCCTGCTCTGCCGCCTCCCGCGCGACCCCCCCCAGGCTGTGAGTTTTTTTTTCTATTCTTATTTTCATTTTTGTTTGTTTGTTAATCTTAATTTTATAACGTTAATTATTTTTATCATATTAATAACATTATAATTATATGATTATTATTGTATTATTATTATTATTGTTTTATTATGATTATTATGTTAATATTATTTTATTATTATTATTATTATGTTAATATTACTTTATTATTATTATTATATTATTATTATTATTATTTTTATGGATATTATTATTGATATTAACATTTCATATTATTATTATTACTAATATATTTATTATTATTTTAATTATTATCATATTATTTTTTTTATTATTATTATGTTATGATATTCTTGTTATTATTATTAAATTATTATTATTATTACGCTATTGTCATTATATTATTATTATTAATATTATTATGTTAACATTATTTTATATTATTATCATTATTATATTATTAATATATTATGATTATGTTAAATTGGCATTGTTCCTATTATTATTATTGTATTAATATTATGATATTATTATTATTGTTATTATTGATATATTATAATTATGCTAATTATATTATTATTGTTATTATTATAACGTCATTATTATTATTATGTTGTGTTATAATTATTATTGTGATTATTGTTATCAACGCGATTATTTTTCACATTGTTATTATTATTAATTTTATTCTATTATTAATATCGTTGAGACCGTTTAACGGTCTACTGTTTTAGGACCCGCGCAGGGCGTTTCCGAGAAAGCGCCATCGCTGCGCCTTGTTTCCGAGGTTCTGCCGTCTCCGCGCCTCAGTTTCGAGAGTGTTGGACTTTATCACGTGGCTTCGGACACACGTCGTGTCATCGCGCCTTGGTTCCAAGGTCGTTTTACCGCCGCGCATGGATCTTGAGGTAGGTCTCCCATTGCACTCGCCTTTAAATTACGAATTTATTTATTCATTTCCTTTTATTGAATTTCAGTAAATTTAAAAGAATATTTAGTAGTTTTTTTATAGTGTGGTGATCTGCTGATGATAAAAGCCGTTTTTAATTCTAGCGTTTCATTGAAAGTGTTCTTCTTGGATTTAGTTTTGTGCTTCCATGATAGTATTGCTAAATGGTTCTTCCTGAATAATGAAAGTAATGTTAAATTGTGTTTTGAAATGTTTTTGGCGTGTGTAATTTTGTAGATGTATTATTCATGGAAAATGGTGTTTTCTTAGAACCTTGATTAGAGAAAACGTCGTGTGACCTTTGAACTCGTTTTGGAAACATTATGTGTGGCTCCTGGTTGATGAAAGGTGTTTTCCTTTGTTACGCGAACAAAAGTTTGGATTTCATTTGGGAAATGGTGTTCCTTCAAAAAAATGATTAAAGGCCCGTTTGGCTCTTGATAAAAGTGGGGTGCGTTTGGTGATTGGAAAGTGACTCTACTTGTGAAACAAATGTGTTCCAGGTTTAAGATGCTGATTTGAGTTTCATAAATTAATTTATAAGTGCGTTTCTGGTTTTCAATGAAATGGCGTGTCTCATCCCTCCTTAAAAATGCTTTCTGGGTTGTGAAAGTTGTTTATGTTCTTGTTTGAGTGTTTCCAAAAAGGGGTTTTTGCGAAATGATTAGGTAATGACATTTATATTTCTAGAATGGTATTTTTGGCGTGCGTGAGTTTTGAAATATTGTTTGGGTGTGGAAATGGTGAATTTTGTGTGCAATATCTTGTTTGGCCTGCGATATGAGGAAGAAACATACTATGTGAATGTGAAACTTGTTTGAGCACACGGGGAGACCCTAGGTATCTAGGTGGGCGGACTAGAACTAGTGCGCTAGTGAGCCGGATGGGTGTCGTCCCTGTTTCACTTAGCTAGATTGACGATTGCAACACTAACTAAACATATGATATCTGAGGGTCGTGGCCTTCTAAGCCACGTGTTCTGAGGGTCGTGGCCTTCTAAGAAACGTTTTCTGAGGGTCGTGGCCTTCTAAGCCACGTTTCACCGAGACACGAGGTTCTAGGGTCCCACGCGAGCTAGATGAACCTTAGGGGATTTACCCATAGTTCTCTACCATCTCTGGCGTGGTGCCTTCCGTCGGCATACGGGGGACCACTTGGGTGTGAGTGTGTGCGTGTGTGAGTAAGTGTGTGTGTGTGTGTTAGTGTGTGAGTGTGTGTGTGTGCCCATGGTTATTGCGGATAACTTCTGGTTTATTTTTACTTGCACTTGGTTTTTCCATGCCTGGTTACTTTTACTTACACCTGTTTTCTTTCCTGCTTGTTACATTCAATTCTTCTTTACAACTTGTACTGGTTTCCTTGCGGAAGTGGCTTTCAAATAAAAATGTGTTTTTCTCTTGTGTGGTAAAACTGAAAATGTAACACTTCTTTATCGTTCAGAACGAATTTAGAATCAACGAAAAGAATTTCAACTTTTGAAAAGGAATAAGGGTAATGGCTCGTGTTTAGTTTTTCAAGTGAAACATTATAAAAGAATACTTTTATATATTGTTGTTCAAACCTGGAATAGGTAGATTCTTTATTTACTGGCAGTGCATTGGGTTTTGTTGTGGGGCTCACCTACTGAGTACTTTTGTGCTCACGCCTATCTTTTACCTTTTCAGTTGCAGGTTCCTTGTGTTCAGGTTTTCCTGGCTTGCATCGCTCAGTGTGGGAGCGACGTTGGTTGTAGTTGGGTGGTGACCCGTGAGGTCACGTGGAGGTATGTCGTGGTGTAGTTTTGTTTGTGTCTTTAGTGTTTGTTTTTTTGTTTAGTTTATGTTCGTTCTCTTGATCCTATTTTTAGTTTGGGCTAAAATTGTTCCCAACGATTGAAATTTTAATGCCCGGCACTTGTTGCCATCCCGGGGGGATCGGGAACGCCCCTCAGGACTTGCCGCAGACCGGCTTGGGTGACCGGTTCAGGGTCGACCCGGGCTGGTTCGTGACAAAATGGTATCAAAGGTGGTTCTTGTTATTTGGGTTGTTCGGTAGAAGGAGATTAGGACTGTCGGAACTCGAGGGGTATGTATGGGAAGAGCGTCGCGAACTCTTGCTCGCACTGATCCTCGAGTTACCAGGGGTAGTTCGGGAATTGTGTCCTTGTATTTTCTGGTTTGTCTTGGATTGAGAGATGATAATGGAGGCAATCCGACGCTACATCGTGATTCACATGGATTAGTGACCCATGTGGAGTCCGAGTACATGGTTTGACTCCCTCCTAGTGGTCGACGCTGACTTGGGACATGGCCCACTACCATGTTGCCAGGTTGAGCGTGACTACTAGTCCCTCACCCCAATGGCTGATGCAAATTTGGAAGCTTCTTTTGTTTTGGTCGGTGTAAGTACGTTGTTGGAAATGAAAAAAAGTTTTTGAAAGATTGGACTGGTTTCTTTTAAAAGACTTTGAATGTATGAAATGGGTTTTGAAACTGAAATCTCTTGATTTGGAAATCTGTTGTTTTCTTGGAATTGGATAAGAATGATTTGGGTTGAAACCTCGGTTCCTCTTTATGAACATTTGCACATGTGTGCGAATGCATGGAAAGTGTGTGTTGATGCACGTATGAATGGAATGTGGATGAAGACATGTGCAACGGTTCATGAGATTACCTGGGTGTGTATTTGAAGTTAAAGGCTTGACTTTGTTTTCTAAATTGGTTTTAAATGGGAAACAGTTTTGGAAAGTTTTGGTTTGAAGGTGGATTGGTTTTTGGAAAGTGATCTTGAGAAAGGGTGGTTGTGAAATCAAAAATGAAAAGGGAATTTTAAAGAGGAGATTTTATTTTGGGTTGTGTTGTATTTGATTGGTCCTTGTGCTGACTGTTTTTGATGAAGGCGCTTTTATTGATGTTGCTTCAATTTGATGTTGGTTGTGGCCTTGTGTTTTATATGTCGCTCAGGAAATGCCGCCCAGAAAGGTCTCTAAGGATTCAAATAAGTCATGCCCAGTTTTTGATCCTCCTCAGACTTTGCCTATTCTCCATGGTGATCAGGGTCCGTTAGAGGCAGTGAAATGGCTCGAGGAAGTGGAGCATGTCCTTAGAATGTTGGGAACTCCCGATAATGTTAAGGTTCGTGCAATTATGAAGTTGTTCGAGGGTCCAGCTCTGGACCAGTGGAAGGTGGTTTCCCCACCATCTATGCAAGTTGAAATGACGTGGGATGTCTTTAGAATTGTTTTTATCCAATGGTTTGTACCTGAGGAAGTGAAGCTGGAGAAAAAGAGAGAGCTTGTGCATATTCAACAAGGTCAACGGATGGTGAAGGCATATGTTGACCATTTCAAGGAACTAATTCCCTTTTTCTCCAGATGTAGCGTCGCATGAACTCATGAAGGTCTCTCTTTTCACTGGGGGTCTTCGTCCAGAGATCAAGGAGCGAGTCCTCCCTTATAAAGACCTTTGTTTCGAGAAGCTGGTGGAGGAAGCATTCTTGGCTGAGTTGGTTTCTAGTGTGTGGGTGGTTAATACTTCGGCGTCCCCTGTTGTTCGTAAGAGTTTCCGCTCTGGTGGGGAAAAGGCGCCAGAGACACCTGTTCCTAAGGAGTTATCCCCTTTGGTCCCAGTTTCCAGTTCATCAGATCGTTCAATGGTGTGCTATCAGTGTGACCGTTTCGGGCATTTAAAGTCGTCGTGTCGCAACCCTCCGAAGACGTGTCATCGATGCGACCGTCTGGGTCATCTGGAGAAGTTTTGCATGAAGCGTCGCTTGAAGAGGACGCTGTGATGGGAGAATGTCAGTACCTGACTGTGAGGCAGAAGATGCTTCAGCCATCAGAGCCCCAGCCACAAGTCTCGGGGTGAAGCTCGCGCACAGTCAGGAGTTCCCAGGGTTGTGAAGCCTTGGTCCCGGTTCTGTTTTCCGTATTGATGGTGGAACCATTAGAAACCTATTTCATGTCTGTTTTCCTACTATTAAAGTTTCAACAGCGCTGTCAATGCATTGTTTTTCTATAAAGTGATGATGGGCTTGCTCTATGATAATCTAAGCGGACTTGTTGTGTGAATGTAATATTCTGAATCGGGTGTCCTTCCTAAAAGTGTGTTTGACTCTCGTGTGGGTTGACCTCGTTTTAGTTATGTTGTTGGATGTGGTTATGTTTCATGGACTTCGGTGAATCATATCTCCAATTTGATATTGGTTAAGTGTTTTTCTATGGGTTTTCCCTGGTTTTGAAGTTGTTGACTCTAGTCGAGGGTTCAAGGTTTCGACGGAGGTGTTGTAGTAATCGTGCTATAAGAGTTGGTTTGAATTGGTTGGGAGTTCCCGCGTCGACCCCCCTTCCCTAGGGTTTTCTATTTAGATGTACAACTTTCCTGCACTAGTTAAGTTATTGTGGAGGGGAGAACCCCTTCGTGTTCTCCCCTCAATCTCGGACCCCAGTTTTCTCTTGAATCGGTCGGGTGTGACCTGTGATGAGTACGGTCATCCCCGAGTTTCACAGTTCTCTCTGGTTCCTTTAGTTCCGTTGGGGCATGGACTTAAATCTTGATCGACTTTTGTCCTGGTGACTTTCTAGGGGCAGAAAGTGTCTGTGGTGGGGAGAATTGTCACACCCCGACCGCGGATGTCCGTAATTGTTCTCCTTTCTTGGTCCCGATTTAAATTTTTCGGAGTTTAATTGCGATTGGTGGTTTCGCGCCGGTGCGCGGTCACCGCATCGTTAGCGGTGACCGTGCGTTCAGCCCGGGAGACAGTGTGTTCACCTGGTGTTTTAAATATTATTATTTTTATGTTGGTATTTATTTATTGATACCTTTTTATTTGTGTTATTATTATTGTATATATGTTTATATATGTTTATATATATATATGTATAATAATGTATGTATTTATATAGATCTATATTTTTATAAATATATATATATATGTGAGTGTAACATCTTTAAATTATTTTATAATTATTATTTTAAATATTTGATCAAAATAATTATTAGTTGAATTAACTAATTTATTATTTATTATTATTATAAGTTTTATTATTGTTATATAAGTTTTATTATTATTAATATTATGAGTTTTATTGTAATTATTATAGTGTTATTATTATTATGATTATAATTATTATGATTATTATTATTATTTCATATATATATATATATATATATTTAACCCTAAAACCTACCCTAATCCCTTTACCCAGCTGCCACCCCCCTCTTTCCTCTCTCTCTCTCCCTCCCTCCTTCTCCCTCGAGCAACACCTCCCCTCCCTGCTCTCTGTCGCCGCTTCCCGCACCCAGCTCTCCCGGCGACCCCTGGCCCGGTACACCCCTGCTCCAGCGTCCGGCGGTCCGAACGCCGCCCTGCTCCACCCTGATGCGCCGCCCGCCGCCTCCGCCCTCTCGCCGTCCGACTCCCCTGTGCGCTGCGCCATCTCGGCTTCCCCTGCCTTCTCCGCCAGTTCCCGTCACCGACCCCCGCGGTCCTCCCGCACGCTCCGCGCTCCCGGCGTCCCCCGTTCCTTCCCCCGCCGCACCCAGCAGCCATCTCCGCCGCTTCCCGTTCCGCGCGCCGCGCCCGACGACACTACTCCCTACACCCCCTTTGCCGGTCTCGGCCTCCCCGTCGTCCTGCCTCCTGCCCCCGGCGACCCGCTCCCTCTCCCCCTCCGGCGGTGACCCTCCCCCTGTCCGACCCCGCTCCCGCTCATCCCCGGCGCGCTCCCTCTCCAGCGGCCGCCCCTGCGCTCCCCCTGCACCCCCCGCCTTCGCCGCGCCCAGCGGCTGCCTCTGCCCCCTGCTGTTCGTCCCAGCCTCCCTGCTCCGCCGCCTCCCGCGCGAACCCCCCCAGGCTGTGAGTTTATTTTTTCTATTCTTATTTTCATTTTTGTTTGTTTGTTAATCTTAATTTTATAACGTTAATTATTTTTATCATATTAATAACATTATAATTATATGATTATTATTGTATTATTATTATTATTGTTTTATTATGATTATTATGTTAATATTATTTTATTATTATTATTATTATGTTAATATTACTTTATTATTATTATTATTATATTATTATTATTATTTTTATGGATATTATTATTGATATTAACATTTCATATTATTATTATTACTAATATATTTATTATTATTTTAATTATTATCATATTATTTTTATTATTATTATTATGTTATGATATTCTTGTTATTATTATTAAATTATTATTATTATTACGCTATTTTCATTATATTATTATTATTAATATTATTATGTTAACATTATTTTATATTATTATCATTATTATATTATTAATATATTATGATTATGTTAAATTGACATTGTTCCTATTATTATTATTGTATTAATATTATGATATTATTATTATTGTTATTATTGATATATTATAATTATGCTAATTATATTATTATTTTTATTATTATAACGTCATTATTATTATTATGTTGTGTTATAATTATTATTGTGATTATTGTTCAACGTGATTATTTTTCACATTGTTATTATTATTAATTTTATTCTGTTATTAATATCGTTGAGACCGTTTAACGGTCTACTGTTTTAGGAACCGCGCAGGGCGTTTCCGAGAAAGTGCCATCGCAGCGCCTTGTTTCTGAGGTTCTGCCATCTCCGCGCCTCAGTTTCGAGAGTGTTGGACTTTATCACGTGGCTTCGGACACACGTCGTGTCATCGCGCCTTGGTTCCAAGGTCGTTTTACCGCCGCGCTTGGATCTTGAGGTAGGTCTCCCATTGCACTCGCCTTTAAATTAAGAATTTATTTATTCCTTGCCTTTTATTGAATTTCAGTAAATTTAAAAGAATATTTAGTAGTTTTTTTATAGTGTGGTGATCTGCTGATGATAAAAGCCGTTTTTAATTCTAGCGTTTCATTGAAAGTGTTCTTCTTGGATTTAGTTTTGTGCTTCCATGATAGTATTGCTAAATGGTTCTTCTTGAATAATGAAAGTCATGTTAAATTGTGTTTTGAAATGTTTTTGGCGTGTGTAATTTTGTAGATGTATTGTTCATGGAAAATGGCGTTTTCTTAGAACCTTGATTAGAGAAAACGTCGTGTGACCTTTGAACTCGTTTTGGAAACTTTATGTGTGGCTCCTGGTTGATGAAAGGTGTTTTCCTTTGTTACGCGAACAAAATTTGGATTTCATTTGGGAAATGGTGTTCCTTCAAAAAAATGATTAAAGGCCCGTTTGGCTCTTGATAAAAGTGGGGTGCGTTTGGTGATTGGAAAGTGACTGTACTTGTGAAACAAATGTGTTCCAGGTTTAAGATGCTGATTTGAGTTTCTTAAATAAATTTCTAAGTGTGTTTCTGGTTTTCAATGAAATGGTGTGTGTCATCCCTCCTTAAAAATGCTTTCTGGGTTGTGAAAGTTGTTTATGTTCTTGTTTGGGTGTTTCCAAAAAGGGGTTTTTGCGAAATGATTAGGTAATGACATTTATATTTCTAGAAAGGTATTTTTGGCGTGCGTGAGTTTTGAAATATTGTTTGGGTGTGGAAATGGTGACTTTTGTGTGCAATATCTTGTTTGGCCTGCGATATGAGGAAGAAACATACTATGTGAATGTGAAACTTGTTTGAGCACATGGGGAGACCCTATGTATCTAGGTGGGCGGACTAGAACTAGTGCGCTAGTGAGCCGGATGGGTGTCGTCCCTGTTTCACTTAGCTGGATTGACGATTGCAACACTAACTAAACATATGATATCTGAGGGTCGTGGCCTTCTAAGCCACGTGTTCTGAGGGTCGTGGCCTTCTAAGCCACGTTTTCTGAGGGTCGTGGCCTTCTAAGCCACGTTTCACCGAGACACGAGGTTCTAGGGTCCCACGCGAGCTAGATGAACCTTAGGGGATTTACCCATAGTGCTCTACCATCTCTGGCGTGGTGCCTTCAGTCGACATACGGGGGACCACTTGGGTGTGAGTGTGTGCGTGTGTGAGTAAGTGTGTGTGTGTGTGTGAGTGTGTGAGTGTGTGTGTGTGTGCCCATGGTTATTGCGGATAACTTCTGGTTTATTTTTACTTGCACTTGGTTTTTCCATGCCTGGTTACTTTTACTTGCACCTGTTTTCTTTCCTGCTTGTTACATTCAGTTCTTCTTTACAACTTGTACTGGTTGCCTTGCGGAAGTGGCTTTCAAATAAAAATGTGTTTTTCTCTTGTGTGGTAAAACTGAAAATGTAACACTTGTTTATCGTTCAGAACGAATTTAGAATCAACGAAAAGAATTTCAACTTTTGAAAAGGAATAAGGGTAATAGCTCGTGTTTAGTTTTTCAAGTGAAACATTATAAAAGCATACTTTTATATATTGTAGTTCAACCCTGGAATAGGTAGATTCTTTATTTACTGGTAGTGCATTGGGTTTTGTTGTGGGGATCACCTACTGAGTACTTTTGTGCTCACGCCTATCTTTTACCTTTTCAGTTGCAGGTTCCTTGTGTTCAGGTTTTCCTGGCTTGCGTCGCTCAGTGTGGGAGCGACGTTGGTTGTAGTTGGGTGGTGACCCGCGAGGTCACGTGGAGGTATGTCATGGTGTAGTTTTGTTTGTGTCTTTAGTGTTTGTTTGTTTGTTTAGTTTATGTTCGTTCTCTTGATCCTGTTTTTAGTTTGGGCTAAAAACATTCCCACCGATTGAAATTTTAATGCCCGGCACTTGTTGCCATCCCGGGGGGATCGGGAACGCCCCTCGGGACTTGCGGCGGACCGGCTTGGGTGACCGGTTCAGGGTCGACCCGGGCTGGTTCGTGACATGATATTTTACCTAAGCATAATTTGAATCCTCTAACCTGGTTTTATTGATTAATTACTTTAATAGAACTCCTACCGATCAAGATAATTCAATGAGATATTTTTAATATAGAAATATGTGGTTTTGTGTCTATTTAAGTAGTTTATATTTTGGATTATCTCCATTATAATGGTTTTTTGGATGATTTTATTAGTCTATAAAATGTATAAAATAGTTCTGGTTACTGAAACTCATTCCACATAAGGATAAATGTTAATAGTTATAATTAATAGGATTATTGTGTTAATAATATCCTTTACAATGATTTTTTTTAATTTTTGTTTGAAACTCCATGATTTGTTTCTTATTGAATTTTTTCTTATTTTTTTATTATATTATATTAATAAGTATTGTAGATTATTTTTTTGTTGTATATTTTATTCTACATGTAATTTATATTTTTACATTGATATTATTCTTATTATTTCGAGGATATTCCATCTAAATAACTTATATTATATAGTAAGTTGAAATTTTATGTTCTATTAATGACTTCAATTATCCCAGTTTATTGATTCTTCTATCTTCATTCCTTCTATGACAATATATGGTGTCACATGTGATCTAATTATTATTCATAGCATTATATATAATTTATTTATCTATATTTTATTTAATTACAATGACAATGTAGAACGGTAATGATTATTTAATATTTAATTCAATACTACCAATCATAAAACATGATAATTATAATTGATCTAGACCAATTTTTTTATAGTTTTTAGTATGATTACTAATGAGTTAATATATATAACATTATTATAAACATGGAAGTTGAACATTATTATATAAATATTGAATCTTACAAAATTAAACAGGTAAAAAGGTCAAAATTTACTTGAGAATAAATTTTATAGTATTAGGTGAATTATAATATTTGGAATACATTCCTTTAATTTATGATGAGAAATATTTATACCAATATATAATCTTGCGAATCATAAAATTTAATTTTGAAAAAACATCAAAGGGAATATTTTATAATATAGAAAATTCATAATATTAGAATTCGTATTCATCTTTATCATTTTCAAGATTTTGATTTTCTTTTGGAAGTATTAGTGGATAAAATACAATATAGGTCCGTAAAAATTGCGAATTTCCACCAATCACATCATGAGAAATACATAATTTATTATCAACATATAGATAAGATGACATAAAATTCAACTAAATTAACTATAATAATATTGGATTGTGATTAATGATACTATGAATGGGATGGGTTTTAAAATTCATAACATTATTAGTACAATAAGTAAATATAAGATAATATTGAAGGGAGATTATGAGAATAAGAATAAATCTAATGTGGGTTCATTAAATTTAACATTTTTCGATTTCAAGGAATATGATTCTACCCTAATGTATTCAAAAATAAATAGATAATCATACAATATTTCATAAAATAATTTCTCAGAAGTTTGTTATGATGAACATGATCACATTTCTAATGGAACATGTTAGATCATTGATGAAAATGACATAAAAAAGTACTATCAAATGAATATTATGATAATATTATAAATATGTAATTTATGATGTTATTTTGAAAAGTGTAATAAACCATGTATGATATGAATATAATTTTTTAGAATAATAAATCTAGAAAAAAATATATAATAACTTCAATATGGAATGATAAATAGTTGTTAAAATCTATGGACACCTACATCACAATTAATGGTACATTTTATTTTACTATAAAATCAAATTATATTGGTTATTCTGGAATTGTTAATACATTTTATCCTAAATTCCTATATAATGAATTGTGATTCATGGGATAGTTAGTTGAAAAATTATTATTATTTAATTATTATGTTATTTATATTAATCTCAATAGAACGATGAAAAAAATACTCAATGATTTGATGATATTCATAGGAATGAGACTTTATTTATGAATAAAATTTAAAAGAAATGTTATGATTTTGAAAACAAAGATCACTCTTGTGAAAATCATCAAATTTCTCAACATAAATATGAGTTAAATTATAATTGTAATTCTATTTCATCCCATAATGATCATGTTGGTCGGATATTATAGAATTAGTTATGGTTATTTTCCTTTTAAAAATAATTAACATTCATAAAAATTAATAAATCAAGAAATATATTTCAAAATTTACCTCATAATAAATTTCAGTATATAATAATAATTAAAAATATTTAATGAATTGAAATAATAAAATATAAATTATTAATATATGTGAGTTGATATAAAATTATGAAATGTGGAAAATAAAATAGATAAAAAAATAGTTGATTACAAATACAACTAAAGATTAATGTGAGATATTACATCCCCATCCCAAAATTGTGTGTTGAATCAAACAAATCTCTTGAAATAAACAATGAATAATAACACAACCCTTAAAATCTAGGCTTTTAATAATCCTCTTAATCATTTTTGGACTTCAAGAAATTCCTCACACAATTATACATAGTGTGAGTTATTGGTTAAATGAGGATTAGGAAAGATAATTTTTATTTATGTATACCGTTGAAAACAAACATAAAATAACTATTCATGGATGGATGTAATATATATAAGAAGAGATATTATGGAAAAGTGTTAGATATACTAGTGAAACTATATATCATTGATGATATATCTTGATAGGATTAGTGATACACCATTGAACTAACTTGTAGAGGATGTTGTTAGAATAAAGGATTGTGATATAACTCTTCAAAGTGGAAAGGGAGTATCCAAATAGAATACTATATTGTTGAAATCAGCATGTAGAATGATACTCAAACATCCCTTCATAATGGTATTATCATTGATAATTTATTATGGAAAACTAGAGTCATCAATACACCATCATGTATCTATTAGACTTCATACGATAACTAGTGGGATTATTATTGCTTTTATTATATTTGGAACGAGCAACAACTGACTGATGTGCATCCACTATCCAGATGGTGGATGTTTTTACGAGTCCTTTATTTGGTCTTCACCATTGATTGGTGAGTTATATTACACCAAAAACCTGGTGGTTATACTACACATCTAAATTACTATTATCTCATTACATGGTATCTCATTCACTATGTAGGCTTCTGGTTAATTTCACAAGGTAGTTTATGCAAACTTCACTACTACACCTTTGACTACTTCCACCTCCACATCTCTCCACCTCCTTCTTTGGATCTACTAAGGAGTTTCTAAAATAATGATTTATTAAGAGTGAAATGTCTAAAGCTCTAACAAATATTTAAAGGGGCCTGAAGATTCCATGTAATGTGATAAAATTTCATTAAATAAAAAATCATTAAAATCACATAAATTAAATAATTACATTGTTAGGAGTGTTTATTTGGTCCTAAAATCAACTTGAGGGTGATAGGTAGAATTATTTCAATATTGTTTGGTCCATAATATATTAAATTTAAAAGGAAAATTATGAATTTATCAAGATAGAGATGGATATTTAATTTAATATATGAACATGATATTCCAATATATCAACATTATCAGTAAAAAACAACTTGTTTAATGAATATAAATGGAATAAATTTCAAAATTAAAATATCCATGAATAAAAAAATTTTACTATGAGAAATGAAAAAATTAATTTATAGAGTTTTAAAAAGTACTCCCCTTTATAAAAACAAATGTATAAATTTTAAATGATTTATTTTTATGATATATTTCTCCACTATTGTGATTATAAAATACATAATAAGTCAAAGATAGATAAATAAGAATAATAATTAGTAATGTAAGAACAATTTTTAATAAAAAAACAATGAAGAATTGTGAAATTAATAATGTTATTTGAAAATTAAAATTTAATAGATATAAAATTATTATGTTAAGAAAATGATTATAATAACTAATTTAAATTTCAGTAATTTTCAAAAAATATAATTATTAATGAGAGAGAGAGAGAGTAAGATAAGTAAAAGATAATAAATCAATAAGAACATTGGAAAACACTTCCTAATATAAAAACTCCCCAAATAATATGATCATTATATAGGGAAATATGAATGTTACTAGAAGAAGTAAAAGAAGAAAAAATGAGAAAATAACCTTATTGACTCCAAATACATAAAAAATAATGTGATTTATAATAATAATGAGTGGGAATACAAGTAAAGGATAAATTTGGAATTAAATGGAAAATGATTAGATTGAGAAAGTATGAGATTCAAAGATAAGAAAAATATAATTGATAATAAGATGACAAGAAGTAATGAAAGAGAGGGTTGAAGATAAAATGAGATGAAATAAAAAATAGTGAAAATGAACTATTATATACAGTTTTAATAAATCGTCCCCGAGTGGTGTCATAGTCATTTATTAATTTTTTATTTTTAGGATCTCAAAGAGGTTATTCCTTTAACGAGTAACCCTTAAATGAAAATATTCCAGAATTTCTTTCATTTTGTCAACTCAAAATCAAATGACAAGCTAAAGACAAGTATATATAATGTATTTTCACTCATCACTAATATTATTTACGATGTGAAAAAAAATTATTCTATTAAAACAATAAATAAATATAAAAGTTTTAAGAATGAATTTAAAAAATAAAATTTTAAAATAATGTGTTTGAAGTTAAATTTATGATATCAAAAAATTGTTTAAAATTTATTATTATATATAATTATATATATATATTTAAAATATTAAACTAAAATTTTCTAAACCTGGAAAAATATTTTTTTAATTAATAATTTAATAATTTTGAAAATATGATACCAATTTTAAATGAAATTTAATAATTAAAGTGATATAAATATCCCCCCTAAATTGGAATTACCTGTGTGAAAAAGGTATTATAGACATTAATAGATAATTAAAGAAATATATTCATGATATAAAATATTTTTTTAAAACAAGATTTTAATAACTGGTTTTAAAAAAGATAAATTAAGATATCCATAGAGAAAATGAGTTAATATCACAAGTGGACCAATCCAAATTCACCAGTAATGAATTAAATATGATCAATGGATAAATGTTTTTTCAGTGAGTTGATATTCTTTTGGAATAAAATCTAAAATGTTATCAACAGTTTCAAAGTGATCTGATTGTAAATAGTGAAGATGGTCAATGTGTTTAGTGTGAGGGAGATGGATTAAAATTTTCTAGATATTTATGTCACTATTATTCTCACATATTGTAGTGATATGATTTTAATTTATACAAATCCCTTGAGTGTGTGTTTTATCTATGATATTTATCTCCAACAGCTCCGAACCACTATCTATTTAGCTTCATCTAGAGAAATGGACATGAATTATGATTCTAACTAAATTGTGAGGTAATTATATTACCATTAAATTATTTTTTCCATTATTAATTTTCTTATATAGTTTGAATTCACTGATACTATCATTTAATAAAAAAGTTAATTCACATGTGGATCTATTTGGATAAAATATAATGAGATTTTTGAAACATTTTTAACAATAAATAATTTTTTAATAACCTTTTAATTGATATTAAAAATTATTGTATTGAAATTGTGAATAGATGAAACATTTAACCTGGAATTAGTACAGGTTAATGTAAGGTATTGTAAACTTCTAATGATACTTGTATAAGTCTTATAATTAACCATTTCACAAGATTTATAAAATGATTACTTACACCTTATGAAATTGGAAGTGAGAATATTGTTATCATGATCCAATCTGAATTATTTTATTTGTACATTGGTTTATTTCCATTCATTTAAAAATATTCTATCATATTTTTGAGAAATTTAAAAAAATAAGTATAATATTGGGTTTTTATGAATCTCATATCAATTTCAAATTTTAATAACTATGTGTCTTTTAAATTTTTTTAATATGAAAATGCTTAAGCCATGACATTGATATAAAATTATGTTTGTAATAAATATATTTACATATGTTTTAAAATTAATAAAGATTTAGATTTTCCAATATTAAAAAAATTTAAATGAAGATAATTAAAAACAAACAAATTTCAAGATCGATGGGATAGTTTTAATCCATAATTTTATTTATTATGGTAAAAACTGAATGTTTAAAAAAATTCAAAATCTTTATTTTTTTCCACAAAAACTTTTTCAAAAATAAATTAATTTAGAAAATGAATTTGGACATTAATTTGAAAGATATTTCAAATATGAAGTAAATAAAAATCAACAAACATTTTGAAAAACAATAAACTAATGATCTCTATTTCCAACCATTAGAGTTTATATATCATCTAAAATGAATTTATTTAGTTCCTCTCCCAGGAATGGTGAAAAATGTTCATTGTTATGGTTTTGGGGTTTGAGGTGAGATACAAATGTTAGGTGTTAAATATTATTTAATTGTGTCCTATGAGCATGAGTCCCTTCATTAAAATCATCGATGAAAATTTCAATGTGACATTTTTATATTTTTTGAGAATGTTTGGTAAATAATTTTAAGATGATTCTTCATCCTATTTATATTCATTATTTGAGAATATTATTTTAAAGCAATATTTTCATAAAAAAAATTAGAATGTGGTTATGAATAAAATTTCATAATAAAACATGGGAGGAACCTTCCCTTGTTTTAGTCATTTCGTTAATGTTCTAGTAGTCCTCTATTAGGTTTTTATACCTATGAAAAATTTAAATGTTATGTGTAGAATAATTGTTTCCCAGATTTTATTTGGTGTTTATCATAAATAATTTAGAATGGGAATAATTGAAAAATTATCTTTGTATTTTTTTTATAAAACTATAATTAACATAAGATTTTTGAAGGAAACATTAGAGTGAGAAAATTTAAATTATTAAACAAGATGTCTTGATATCCTCATCCCAATAAATAATTTTTTTTTATAAAATTAGTCTAAAAGAGTTTATGTTATTATTTGTGTTGTTAGATATCATGTTTCTACTACCCCATTTTATGATTGGTTTGAAGAGTATAAAATGAATGATTACATCCACCAGTATAACACAAATAATTATATTAATTATTTCTAAATAATCCACCATGGTCACTATAAAATGAAATAATTTTTTTCCATTTTAACACTTTTTTAAAACCAGATTAATTATTTAAAACATTTATTATTATGGGTGAATAAGTAACCCCATGTGAAACCTATAGCATATTTAATATTAATAATGGAATAGTTTATTCTATGATAATATTCTATGTTATTTTTATAAAAAAGATAATGAAGGGAAATCAATTTTTATATGAAAGTGAATAATTTCATTTCTCACCACATTGGAATGCATCCCAAATCATGAAATTTTGAAAATTGATGTGGAGAATGTCTCATTTTATTTGATATTAGCTATGTTCGGTGAGAGAGGGAATGAAACATTAACTAACACATTAGTGCTAATGACATGAGTCACTATGATATTCATTCAATAATTTACCCTTTTGGATATAAAGGGAATGAAAATTAGTTTTATCAAAATTAAGAAATCGAATATTAGAAAATAGTTTTTTTGCTTTTGATTTAGAAAAATTGGAAACATATTAATCGAAATAAATATTAAAACATATGTCACACAATTGAATAATAGTTAGTAAATTTTTTTTAACAAATTGTTTAATACAATATTTTTTAATTAATGAGGTTCTATAAAAATAAATGGTACCATCAATGATTATCTTACATATATAGTTATAATAGAAGGTGAAATTATCTTTTTTAGTAAAATTGATTGTATATAATTTATAGAGGTCAGCACACATGTATCTAGATTAATGAACTATTTAGGTTCCATAATGTTTCATGGAATGTTTTTAGAAGTCACGTACCCTAAAATTTAATGATCGATGATTTTGGTACCGAAAAAAAGTTTGGTCTTTATATTTTATCCTATCATTAATTGTTATTCAATATTTTATTTGATTTTTTTCGTTTATAATGAGTGGGAGTGAGATGAATTTCATTTCCCTTCCATATTGGGAATTTTTTCAATCTCAATCATATAATAAATGAAAATTATTTTTTCAATAATAAATAGAATTTTTTTTAGATACATCATTTGAAAAAGACGTTTTTAATGGAATTATTGAACATCCCTCAATGATGGGGTAACCAATGATAACCCATTATTTCTCAAATATTGGAGATCCAAAAATTCCAATTAATTTTTCATCAAATATTATGAATTTTATTAGATATTTTTTAATGTCTATAATGTTGGATTTGTTATTTTCAATATTGGGATGATGTTTGATTATCATGTTGAGATATTACTTTTCTTTAATATTGATGTGTTTTTCATTAAATAGTGGATTATATTTGTTCCAGACTTCTATAAATTTATAATATAGTAGAAGATAACCCTTTATTTTTTGATTTCCAGAATAATATATATCATCATAATTTAGGTGGTTTTAAGATCATGAATAATAATAGGATTGTGAAGAATTTGAAGAAGAACGAGGTGTGGAAAAAGAGGAGGAGAAAATGATTATAGAGTATTAGCCTCTAATAAAACATTAAATATGTTCCCCAATACACATTAGTATTGTATCACATGATGTGGATGAGGATTTTGAATCAATGAAATCTTCAATTACATTCCATGTATATAGTTTCAAATACTTCTTATGTTTGTTATTTTCATATAGATTGTTCTTATATATGGGAAAAAAGTCTTTGATGTGAACTTGATCATTACATTTGTTGCATGTCACAACATGTTCCTCATTTTGATTTAACTTTATGGTTATCATATTGATTTTTTATAATTGGAAGTGGCTATACATTTTATTGGTATGATGAAAATTATATCTTACCACAACTTCGGGATATTCTCTACTATAATATTTTATGTATTTTTTTTTTTGACATTATTAGTTTACTAGGTTTCCTTATTTGTTTAGTTATTCATCATTATTTCAAATTTCAATATGTAGTTGATATGTTTCTATCATTTATATTTCCACATAATTGTATTTTTTTATAATTGTAACATTAGGATCCCATATACTAGGTTCCACCCATATGATTTTCATTATGATATTTGTTCTGATAAATAATATCATAGGAACTTTCAACCATTGCAGATGTTTGAAAATATGACAAATGTGATTATAATAAAATTTTATATATTAATTTTAAAGATTAAATATAAAGGAACAATAAATAAAATCTTCTGTACATAACCAAATTTATTCCATCTTATGTCACTTATAACAATTTCAATATTTGATAATCCTTTTTTCATGGTAAAACATGATTAATCACATTTCAATGAAAGTTAAACGTAAAAAATTCATAGCATTGTTATTCTATTGAAAATTATTAATAAATTTGGGAGTCCATTTTTATTAATTTTTATGGGATGAATCATATCCATTCAGTTCCATTTTTTATATAGTAAAAGAAATACTCCCATTGAAATTATACAGACGAGTCATCTGGTATGAGTAATCACTATCCTAAAAAATTGTGGTTCGAAAACTAGAGTTGGATTCCATAATAAAAATATAACTATATAATATTTTTATGTTTTTAATATTATTAAATAATTATTTTTTAAAAAAATAAATGTTTTTATAATAACACAAAGTTCCCTTTGATACAAATTTTTTGTCGTAGATTATGAAAATATGTGGTGAATTTTATTTATAAAATATTTAAACTAAAAACTAATTAATATATCTATAAATAAATTATACAATATGTTACAATATAAATTAGAGTATATAAATATGATATAAAAATAATGTAATATTTTAAAAGGAAAATTTTAATTATGGGAGTATTTAAATAAATGTAAATCTGGTCAATGTTGAAAAGTAAACATATGAAAAAAAACAATGGATAAAGATTTTTGTAAATGTTTTGTGTGATTCCCTATGTAGCCACCCACTCAATAAAATCAATTTTATAAATCCCTTATTCTCAATGTAGATTTATATCCCATCCCTCACAATTGTGTCTTTTGAAAACCCACTTAAACATCATTAGTTATCAAGTATCACATCTCACAATTTCATATAGTGTTAACCTTCAGTAAATAGTGGATGAGTAAATATATGTTTTATAAAGGAAATAATTTGTAGAGAAGCTCAAAAATCAATTTATGAATGGGTGTTCAACTTAATAATAGATATTATGATAATGGTTTTAGAGATCCTACAGATAAATAATAACATTAAATATTATTCCTGAGATTATAGAAGCATCTTTATTGATTGAACATTAATATAATATTTATAGTAGAATGTACGAAAAGTTATATATCCAATGGTACATTAGTGTCACTTTATTTGAATCAAATATACTGGTAATCCTCTTGAAATTTTTGTTATTATAATCATAGAACATTTTTTCATAATTTCCATTATGATCATATGAAATTAGTGTTACATATAATCTTCCTAAAATCAATGGGTAAATAGTATCATTAATCTTTTAGCTTGTAGGAATCCTATAACATTACATGTGTAGCGCCCTGACCCCAGCAACCCAGAGCCGGTGCGTTACTTCGTAACATTGGCATGATCACAAAATATCAAGTCTTGAAAGACCGATTAGTTTAGTAGCCATGGAAACACTAGATACATTAATAAGTCTTACATTACAAAATAAAGTAAAACAAAACTACTACATATTCTCTTCATATCCCCTTATAATATCCCTGCAGGTCATTCATAATATACTTCTTCACATCCTGTAAAATATTAAAACATTGGAAGGGGTGAGCTCAGATGCTCAGTGAGGATAACAATATTGCAGAAGCATTCCTAAATAAACATTAACATTTAAGGAAATGTATAACTGAAACCAAAGCCTTTTTAAACTTGAAATTTAGCATAATATGACAAAAATGAAATTAAATAATTCTGTTTACATACTCACTTGGATATCCTTCTAGTCGAATAATCACATGCAATATCAATAACCACTTTCATAATGATGGAATGCATAATGCCAGACATTCTGAAACATTTTTTCAAGGCCTCGGCCAAAACCATAAATCAAATTGGGAAAAGGACTCGGCCAATTCCACATCTAGTTGTCTCATGAGACCTACCTATGCATCGAGGAGCTATAGCGGGCTCCACCCGTCACTTGTTAAGTCCAATGCATTCCTCATATGAATAGGTTTAAACATATCATAAATCATAACATAATCGTATCACATAAAACATGCATAAAGGAAACATAACATTTCCACATTTCAATCACAAGATATCAATACAGCACATTAATATAATAAAAACGCTTTCAAAACCATTTTCAATACCAAAATAAAAGAAAGTTAAAAATTTGTATTTATTTTTCATTAAAAAAATGATGGCTTGTAGAGGAAGCCGAAACTCAAATAATGGTCACGGCGGCGGAGAAGTCATTGTCGCCGCATAAGTACGGAAAGAAAAACATTCCCTTTTTGTCTTTTAGTAAAACGCTTCGTATAAAAAATATTCCTTTTGAATAAATGTAAAAGTCAAAGGGGTTTATACACCGTATAAAAGAAAGTTGTGTATAAAACCAAATATGCCTCAAAGAAAGGGGATTGAGACGAAGTCCTTAAAAAGATCATTTTTAAAATAAAATTTATCTATTATGTGTATTCACTATATCCACCCATAAAGAAAGTAAAAATACAAAATAGGACATAATAATATCATGACATAATTTGAAAGTAGGATATTAACCCAAAGAATGGAAGTTGGGTTAAGAAATTCCCTTACCTCGTGTCCGACATCACTCAACCATTATTTAACCTCCTGAATAATAAACTAGAGTTAATATCTACCTTATTAAGAACTATTTTCAATTTCATTATCCATTTTATATCACTTATTACAATGTTATGAACATAATGTAATTATTTAAGTTAATAACGGTCGTTTTGTCGATCTTTGGTACTTGAGTCAACAATAAACTTCTTATAATTACAAGTTGTTCATGTGGTGAAATATCCATTATATCCAGAATTATATTCACGATGTAGTTATCATATATATAATATATATCCAGTATATACATTCATTCATAATATTAAGTAACATTTAGAGATAAGAAATGAAATGCACCGTTCATGGAGACGGTAAGCCATACGTACACATGAACGCTACTTTCATTTCTATTTCATATTTAATGGAATGAAATCATAATGATATAAATTTATAATATAATTCCAGTATAATATAGCATATAATACCATTTACTCCATCCTTTATACATCCCACATATGGTATTAATGATTCAAATCACTTTGAGGGGGCGGTAGTCCGCACTTCCTAAAATGAAAATATCGCGTTTACCCATAATGGAGATCATAAAGGTATTCCATAAATGAAAAATACAGAAGCCTAAGTAAAACATAAACATATAATATATCATATATAAATATAGTTACATCTTAATGGCCACCTTTGAAGGTGTTATATGAGTGTTGAACAATCATCGTTTCATGAGGCAGAAATTCGCCATCCACAGAAACAGTATGTTCTTTAACCATTAGATGCAGGTTTGTGTAAGTGTAGCTCAAATAATTCTTATAACAACATCATAATATATTTGGGATACTGTTGTTGTTACAAAATAAAGTAATAAAAAGAGTTTAAGGGGTTGGAGATGCAAAATAAAACAAAACAACATTAGAGAAGACATTACCTTAAAATCGGGTAACTCTTTTTGATTTGTGCAATAGGCTTCTTTGGGAAGAATTATGCTCAAAGTTAGGATTCTAGGAGTAAGAGAGGAAAGTGGAGAGAGTGTTTTGGCATAGTTTGGACGAGCCAAATGGCTCGAAAGTGTGAATGATGTGGTAGATGCGGGGGCCTTTTATAAGTGGAGAGGAGGGGCTCTTTTGGAATGATTGAAATGTTACATTATTTTGAAATGATTTTCGGATTCCAAAGGTCCCAAACATCTATAATTAGAGTATAAGGTGATAAGGGTTTGAAATATACCCTTCCAATAGGCTTTGGACAAGTGTAAGCCTTGTATTTTACATTTTCTTTTAATTTTATTTAAATCGTTAATTAATTAGGTAATTGCTGCATCATCATGGTGTCATAAATAATTTAATTTATTTAATGTATAAAAATTATAAAACAACTATCATGATGCAGGTAATATTTTTATCTTTCCAATGAATATTTATGGTCAAAATGTTTACTTGTATAACCCCATTTAAAAATTACTTTAGTAAAATAACTCATGTTTGTGACATTTTTATTTTAACATTAAATAAAATGTTTTTAATGTCATTTTCCCACCAAAGTGGCTCCATGGGGTCCCCAAGTTGACCCATGGATTTTATTTGTCGGCCATTACTCATACAATGAGGGTAGGACATGTGTCAAGCTCATCTCATATTATTAAAACATTATTTTTACCTTAAACTACACTAATTACCTCTAATCGCGATTAAGAACTTAAAAGTTACTATTCACCAAAAATTATTTTAATCTCATTGAACCACATTTCAAATCATAATGACAACCATTTATGTCAGATTTTTTGAAAATCAAATCACAGAAGTGGTAATATTTCATTTAAATGAAAAATCAGTTTTTTAACTACCACTTAGTGGTTTCACTATTCATCAAAAATTTAAGTTTTTCAGAACAATGCCAAAATTTCACACTAAGATATAATTGATATTCCGAATTCAAAAATGATTTCTATTTTATGAAATTCCAAACATATAAGTTGCATTAATTAATTTTATAATTAATTCCCGCTGTCACAGCAAATAGCGTGTTTTTAAGAAACAATATATATCAAAAGATTGACAATTGTTTATGACCAATTTCAAAGTGAAATTAATTCTAATGAACACCATTGGATAAAATGGAAAAAATATATTCTAATTATACTTTAAAACCACTTAATATTATAACTTATCACTATAAATTATTTTGAGTAAAAAATTTGTTTTAAGTATATTTCACTATTCATAAAATTTTTGAAGTTCTCAGAAAATTTCAAAAAATTCAACATAGGCTAATTTCAATATTAGGAATACAAAAATGATTTCCATTTTGAAATATAAATTTTATATAATTTCAAAAAGTGGTAATTACTATTCATAACGGCTACTTTGATTAGTCATAGTGTTTTAGAACTCGAACTTGCGTACAATGCAAGCTATTGCATTACTGAAAGAGAAACGTATCGTGGAAGCTCGGGGTGTTAGATTCTCCCCTCCTTCAATAAATTGCATCCTCGCAATTTGATATTTTTCTTTGAAAATAAAAGGTTGAAAATAGAAAATACGTTTGTGGAAAACCCACATCGGAAATAAGATTAATAAAATTTATCCTTAATAAGAGGGAAATGGAAATAAGAAAGTCACCACCATATTATGATCTCTATAAGGAGAAAATTGGTGGAAATTAGGACATATAATTGGAGGAAAACGTAAATATTTTTAGGGAGTGATTGAGGTCATCAATCACAATCAACTGTCAACTTGAGGGCCTCAAAGCCTTCAATCTATGTTGATTTAAAATATCATCAGTTCAACGAGACATAAGGTATTATGATAACACATTTTTTTGTTTTAATATCCCTTTACTAAAGTTTAAGAATTAATTTATTCATTGAATAAGAGATAGGTATATATATATTTATGCTTGACAATTAGTGTTTCAACCTTCAACTCATCTTTCACTAAAAAACATAATAGAACTCAAAAATATTATACTTATCCTAATTGTATAAGGTTCCAAATGTAAACACATACCATTTAGATTAGTAAAATTATATTGTAATAACCAGGAACTTCCTATAGGCTAGTGGTAGGGAATAAAGGCCTGTCTCACTATGGTTGTGGGTTCGATTCCTGCAGCATTGTTCGACGCGACGGTTTATGCCCCACCCTACAGGTTGTCCTTTTCCTAAAACTATAGTATTATAATATTCCAAAAATAATCTTCAGAAATGTTTTAACCATAAACAATACTATCCAATGTTCAAATTAATCCATTCCAACCTTTATAGATATCCAAAATACCTCCGTCCAGACTTTCTCTAAAGGGTCCTTAAATTCCAAAATCAATTGTAACATTAGATTACCTAAACAAAGTAAAGTTTATCTTATTATCACATACTAAAAATATGATTTCCTTAATCATATTAAAACCTTAATGATAACCAACAAGTATTGCAGTACAATCCTTATATATATATATCACATTATTCTAATAACCAGAATATAATCCATGAGTCCAAAAGAACCAATACATTAATTATTCTGCTTCAACTGTAGTAACAACATAAGATTTTTATTGATCCCTTGGCCTTTTCTGAGGTAAGTTCCCCTGACGCTTAGGACATTCATTTTCATAATGCCCCATTTCCCTACAATTGTAGCATTCAACATTGATAGCTTCTTTTTTTCCCTTGCAATCACAAGCCTGGTGACCTTTTTCTCCACATTTATAACAAGCTCCCATTCCTTTTAGGCAAGCACCGGGGTGATTCTTCCCACAATTATCACATAATGGAAAATCCTTCTTTCCCTTTTTCCCTTTATCCGTCTCTTGTTCCACCATTCTCTTCTTCTCTTGCTTTACTTTGTTGTCATAAGACTTCGAGAATTCCTTTTCAATCTTGATAGCACATGAGACAATATCTTCATATGACGAGAAGGATTGTGAGACTAATGCTCGACAGAGAAATGGTTTTAACCCATCAAAGAAATGATCAATCTTACTCATTGGTTTACGTATATAATATGCATCATGCCTCGCTAACCTTGTAAAGTTAGCCTCATACTTTGCGACATTCGCATCCTCCTTCTTCCTCAGACTCAGAAATTGCCTTTCCATATCATCTCGATGGTCATGTGGAAAGTATTTTTCTATGAACAGATCTTTGAACTCTCTCCATTCCATACTTTATACTTCTTCATCTTCCTTTGTGTTTTGAATCAATGACCACCATTGATCGGCATCTTCAGTGAGGCAGTAAACTGCCATGATAACATTCTCCCTTTCGCTACTCCCCATGGGGTGGAATATTTTATCTAAGGAATTTATCCATTGCTCAGCTACTAATGGATTTGTACCCCCATTAAATGTTGTCTTTTTTTGCCTCATGAAGCGGTCTAACATTGATCCTCCACGTTGTGGATCATGGTTCTCCATACGAGTAAGGTTATTATTCATAACCTGAGTGAGTTGTCTGAGTATGGTAATAAGTTGATCACTACTAGTTGTATCTCCAGATCCACAATAATTATCTTGAGCAGGAGGGAAATCCCTACATGGAGTTCGTGCATTGATACGGTTCCCATTCCTTCCACTAGGCACCATTTCTAAACAATGGCATAAACTATATTAGTTTATGAATCAAAATACATAATTCCATACTTGTATAACACTTAACATAAATTGAACTAATTATGGATATAACCCATAATCATAAAAATGTATTCTTTGAGGAAGTATATACTCGTAACCCTTCATGGTGGTTTGTAAAGAAAATGAGAATTATCCAAAGCATATCCCCCGGGAGTGTCGTAACCAAGAGTGCAGCAAGGCCCGTTGTCATGCACCAGTTCCCGTTCGAGTCTAGCTCAAAGCAGTATTTTCGGGTTTTACCCCTAGGTACATCTGTGCCAGAGCCGCCTCTACCTGCTCGTATCCAGACAGTGATGTATTGCTTGGAAAACTCATAACATTCTATAATACCAAAATTCTAGGAAGTTCTTCTATACTAATCCTCAAATTTCATCTTTGTTCTATGTGCTCTAATCAGAGTTTGACTAAATCAAGATTCCAAGGTTTGTACTAAACTTCCTCTGATACCAACTGTAGTGCCCCGACCCCAGCTACCCGGAGCCGGTGCGTTACTCCGTAACATTGGCATGATCACAAAATATCATGTCTCAAAAGACCGATTAGTTTAGTAGCCTTGGAAACACTAGATACATTAATAAGTCTTACATTACATAATAAAGTAAAACAAAACTACTAAATCTTCTCTTCATATCCACTTATAATATCCCGGCAGGTAATTCATAATATACTTCATCACATCTTGTAAAATATTAAAACATTGGAAGGGGTGAGCTCAGATGCTCAGTAAGGATAGCAATATTGCGGAAGATTTCACAAATAAACATTAACATTTAAGGCAATGTATAACTAAAACCAAAGCCTTTTTCAACTTGAAATTTAGCATAATATGACAAAAATAAAATTAAATAATTCTGTTTACTTACTCACATGGATATTCTACTCGTCGAATAATCACATGCAATATCAATAACCACTTTCATAATGATGGAATGCATAATGCCAGACATTCTGAAACATTTTTTCAAGGCCTCGGCCAAGACGTCTAAAATGATTAAGGCCTCGGCCAAAACCATAAATCAAATTGGGAAAGGTCCTTGGCCAATTCCACGTCTAGTTGTCTCATGAGACCTACCGATGCCTCGAGGAGCTATAGTGGGATCCACCCGTTACTTGTTAAGTCCAATGCATTCCTCATATGAATAGGTTTAAAATATCATAAACCACAACATAATCGTATCACATAAAACATGAATAAAGGAAACATAACATTTCCACATTTCAATAACAAGATATCAATACAGCACATTGATATATTAAAAACGCTTTCAAAACCATTTTCAATACCAAAAGAAAAGAAAGTTAAAACCTTGTATTTATTTTTCATTAAAAAAATGATGGCTTGTAGAGGAAGCCGAAACTCAAATATTGGTCACAACAGAGGAGAAGTCTTTGTCGCCGCATAAGTTAGGAAAGAAAAACATTCCCTTTTTGTCGTTTAGTAAAACACTTCGTATAAAAAAGATTCCTTTTGAATAAACGTAAAATTCAAAGGGGTTTATACACCGTATAAAAGAAAGTTGTGTATAAAACCAAATATGCCTCAATGAAAGGGGATTGAGACAAAGTCGTTAAAAAGATCATTTTTAAAATAAAATAGATCTATTATGTGTATTCACTATAGGCACACATAACGAATGTAAAAATACAAAATAGGACATAATAATATCATGACATAATATGAAAGTAGGAGATTAACCCAAAGAATGGAAGTTGGGTTATGAAATTCCCTTACCTCGTGTCCAACTTCACTCAACCGTTCTTTAAACTCCTGAATAATATACTAGAGTTAATATATACCTTATTAAGAACCATTTTCAATTTCATTATCCTTTTTATATCACTTATTACAATGTTATTAACATTATGTAATTATTTAAGTTAATAACGGTCGTTTTGTCGATCTTTGGTACTTGAGTCAACAATAAACTTCTTATAATTATAAGTTGTTAATGTGGTGAAATATCCATTATATCCAGAATTATATTCATGATGTAGTTACCATATATATCATATATATCCAGTATATACATTCATTCATAATATTACGTAACATTTAGAGGTAAGAAATGAAATGCACCGTTCATGGAGACGGTAAGCCGTACGTACGCATGAACGCTACTTTCATTTCTATTTCGTATTTAATGGAATGAAATCATAATGATATAAATGTATAATATAATTCCAGTATAATATAGAATATAATACCATTTACTCCATCCTTTATACATCCCATATATGGTATTAACGATTCAAATCACTTTGAGGGGGCGGTAGTCTGCACTTCCTAAAATGAAAATATCGCGTTTACCCATAATGGAAATCATAATGGTATGCCATAAATGAATAATACATCAGCTTAAGTAAAACATAAACATATTATATATCATATATAAATATAGTGACATCTTAATGGCCACCTTTTAAGGTGTTATATGAGTGTTGAACAATCATCATTTCGTGAGGCAGAAATTCGCCATCCACAGAAACAGTATGTTCTTTAACCATTAGATGTAGGTTTGTGTAAGTGTAGCTCGAATCCTTCTTATAACAACATCATAGTATATTGAGGATACTGGAGTTGTTACAAAATAAAGGAATAAAAAGAGTTTAAGGGGTTGTAGAAGCAATATAAAACAAAACAACATTAGAGAAGACATTACCTTAAAATCGGGTAACTCTTTGATTTGAGCCAAAGGAATCTTTGGGAAGAATTCTTCCAAAATTGAGGCTTCTAGGAGTAATATAGGAAAGTGGAGAGAGTATTTTGGCAGAGGTTGTCCGATCCAAATGGCTTGAAAGAGTGAATGATGTGGTAGAGGTGGGGACCTTTTATAAGTGGAAAGGAGGGGCTCTTTTGGAAAGATTGAAATGTTACATTATTTTGAAATGCTTTTTGGATTCCAAAGGTCCCACACTTCTATAATTCGAGGATATGGTGATAAGGGTTCTAAATATACCCATTAAATAGGCTTTGGACAAGTGTAAGACTTGTATTTTACATTATCTTTTCATTTTACTTAAATCGTTAATTAATGAGGTAATCGCTGCATCATCATGGTGTCATAAATAATTTAATTTATTTAATGTCTAAAAATTATAAAAAAAATTATCATGATGTAGTAAATAATTTTATCTTTCCAATGAATATTTATGGTCAAACATATGACTTGTATAACCCCATTTAAAAATTGTTTTAGTAAAATAACTCATGTTTGTGACATTTTTATTTTAACATTAAATAAAATGTTTTTAATGCCATTTTCCCACCAAAGTGGCTCCATGGGGTCCCCAAGTTGACCCATGGATTTTCTTGGTCGGCCATTACTCATCCAATGAGGGTACGACATGTTTCAAGCTCATCTAAAATTATTAAAACATTATTTTTACCTTAAACTACACTAATTACCTCTAATCGCGATTAAGAACTTAATAGTTACTATTCACCAAAAAATTATTTTAATCTCATTGAACCACATTTTACTTATTAATGACAACCATGTATGTTGGGTTTTTTTAAAATCAAATCACAGAAGTGTTAATATTTCATTTAAATGAAAAATCAGTTTTTTAACTACCACTTAGTGGTTTCACTATTCATCAAAAATTGAAGTTTTTGAGAACAATGCCAAAATTTCACCCTAAGATATAATTGATATTCTGAATTCAAAAATGATTTATATTTTATGAAATTCCAAACATATAAGTTGCATTAATTAATTTTATAATTAATTTCCGCTGTCCCAATAAATAGCGTGTTTTTAAGAAACAATATATATCAAAAGATTGACAATTGTTTATGTCCAATTTCAAAGTGAAATTAATTCTAATGAACACCATTGGATAAAATGGTAAAAATATATTCTAATTATACTTTAAAACCACTCAATATTATAACTTATCACTACAAATTATTTTGATTAAAAAAGTTGTTTTAAGTATTTTTCACTATTCAAATTTTTTTTGAAGTTCTAAGAAGATAACAAAAAATTCAACATAGGCTAATTTCAATATTAGGAATAAAAAAATGAATACCATTTTGAAATATAAATTTTCTATAATTTCAAAAATTGGTTATTACTATTCATAACGGCTACTTTGATTAGTTGCAGTGTTTTAGAACTCGGACTTGGGTACAATGCCAGCTATTGCATTATTGAAAGAGAAATGTTTCATGGAAGCTCGGGGTGTTACAAAATGAATCTAGAATGGCCATCAGATAGATATTAAAACTCCTCAAGCAATTTATTTTTCTACTTATTAAATTCTAGGATTCAGTCTTCACAATCGGATAATGGTGATCCTCCATAGGGTAAAATGTGGCACATCTTCAAATCAATCTTACATAAATCTTGTCACACGGTGTCTAGCTGACAACATCTGGTTTTGGATGCACTCTACACTAGTACACACTTGATTACTTCTATTTCCCCTTCATTACAAGATGTTCATTGTACCTCCAATGGTCTCTTTAATAACATTCAGTATAAATAGATATATGTGTAATATTTTATCAAAATGTTAATGGGATGTAAAAAATCATCCTAATACGAACACTTCAATTTCAATTATAATTATGACACTCACATAAATGATTTTATTATTTATATAAGAGAGAATTTGTGATCAATAAAATATAATGAATAGAGATATTTACAAATTATTAAGAAGTAATTTTGAAATAATTGTTTATGGTTAGTAATCCTAAAATCCTTTTATCTAATATGAAATTGGGCATTAATAATTTTAAAATATTTTAGGATCGATGTACCCCACTAAAAATCCTCGATGAAGATGTTTTAGTTCTAAAAAGTTTCATTTATAGTCAAACAAAATAATTCCAAATAATGATCCTTTGTTCTACAAGTTACAGAGTACGTATTTGGAAGTATCACTGAACATTGAACAAGTTTTAATCCTTTGGAAATTATATGAATTATATTTAAATGTATCTAAAACTTGTTAAAAATTATAGGTTATGTTAGATGTGGGTTTTTATTGTTCTTATTACAAAAATTTTATACCCAATAATGCTATGGTACAAATCATATATCCTAGTATATTTTAGAGAGAGTGGTTTAGTACAGGTATCCAAAATAATTTATCTATGGATAAAGCTGGTTATAATCAGATGATAAGAAAAAATTATAAATTCTAGACATGATATATTGTGATGGGAGGACATGTTAGTTTTTAATACAATTTGTTTAGAATAAATTTTGGAATTGGTGATATTTTATTTCAAGATAAGTCAATTATTTTGAATGTTATTTATGTTCTAGTACCTAAGAAAACTGTTATTAGAATATGTATATTATGTAATGAGGGATACTAAATGATATTTTGTAGTAATATATGTATCATTATATGTTTTGGAGGAATAAATATCCTATGTTATGATATTCATGGTAATGTTTACACTATTGAACTAGATGAACATTATCAATGGAACATAAATTTTCTTTGTGTAGTCAAGGAAACATTTCTATGTTGGTATTGGAGGTTAGAAAAATCTAATTAACAATATATATAAATATGATTTTCCATTAGACGAGTGATGGATCTTAAATTACTTATGTAAAATTCATAATTTTTATGTTAATATTAAAAAAAATTATAGTGAATGTCAAACATTAAATATACTTGAGAAATAAAAGTATTAAAACAATAATAATTACAAAACCTTAATGTAAACAAAGATAAAACATATTTATTTGAAATGTTTTGTAGAAGTTATAAATTTCTTGTTATAATAATCACATAATCGAAAAAATGAAAACGATTAGTTTTATTGAGGACTACATACCATAGAAACACATTTTAGCACTCATTTGAATATTTATCTATATTTAAAAATATATTAAATGTTTGATCTCAAATTCTCTTCAAAAGGAAAATTCCATAAAACATAATTAAGGGATACAACATAATTATGAAAGAAAAAATGAGTAAGGAAAAAACCTCTTATTAAATAGATTATTGAATAAAATTTTTTGTTTATGAATCATAATAAAAATTTATACAATCTAAAATGTTAAAACATATGACATAAAATAATATTGTAGAATCATAAGAGAATAATAATGATCCAGGGGTATACTCACATGAATAATTATATGGAATTTAAGAGAAATAACTCATAATAGTGAACATTAACACTAACATTTGTGTGTAAATAATTAAATACTATTATGGTAATCAATACATGTTTCCCAAAAAATTATTCATCAGGAATCACAACATGATTCCAATTTTTAAGTGGGTATAACTACATGATTTTCATAAACATAGTGGTGTGGGAATCACGACCTAATTCTAATTACATATCAGAGTATGAATTACATTATTATTCCCAATTTGGATTGAGAACCGATACATAAATTCCATAATCATATCATGATATAAAAATCTAGAACCAATGAACTATAGGGTAATTTTGGACCCCAAACATCATAAAAATCACGAAAACATATGTGTTCCATCTGATCATGATACCATACATATATAAAACACCACAAAGATAACCTATGAAAAAGTAATGGGTTTCCTGAAAAAATATCCATTAATATTTCAAAAGAATAGAAGAGAAATAAGTTGGGAAAATACTTAAAATATCACGAGTGAAAAAAATAAAAAATAAGGATATTAACATAGATGGATATTTTATTTTTACAATCATTTTATTAATTGCAAGGATAAAATATTAGACACCACTTTTGAAAGGCCTGCAAACTCTACTAATTTGTTTTTAATAAATTAAAACATTTATAATTATAAGATAATTAAAAATTATCCTTTCATGTCTAATAGGTTTCAAAAAAATTCTATTAAAGATGTATTATTTCAAGAAAACAATAGGTTGTGGGGTTATAGATGAAAATAAAATCCTTATAGAGAATAACGTTTTTCAATTTTAAAATACCATTATTGAAATCCCACATCATAAAATGGTCATAAATCATCCAATTTAAAATAGACAAAACTAATTTTGTAAATTAGTAAAAATAAAACAAATTTGGATTACAAAATCAGAAAGGATAGTATTACTGGGATAATTTAATATGCTTATGAAATATGGTGTTATAATTAAGAGTGGATTGGAATTATTAATAATATCATCATCTATTAATAAGTTTGATATCAAATAATATATATCCCTAGAAAATAATGAGAAATGTAATTATAAGATTATCATGGAACATGTAAAAACCATATAATAAAGCATATATTGAATGGTGAATAACAATGAGTCAAGAAAATAAATTGACTAAAGAGAATAACCTTGTATAATCATTATCTTTTAAATTTATATCCCACTGAAGAAAGAAATTGATATGGGTATGTAAACAAGCGGTGAATATGCATCATATCACAATGAATAAAATAACATGAAAAACCCATTACCATTAATCTAGATCATCTAAATTTTCAATGTGATATTATATATGAAAAATAACTATACAAATATGTTATTTAAGTACCTATTTCATATATATTTAATTTTTTATAATTCCTTCATAATCATAAACTATAAATTCATTGGCATGTTTTAGATTATTTTTCATCACTGAGTATTAATAATTATGATTGATTATTTTTTTATATGTTATATAATATATGTGATGATTCATATTTATTGATTAAAATTTTATCATTCATATATTACACATGATTTTTGGAATCATTTTTTCAATGAATCATGTCATATAATATTCATTTTTTTGGTTGATCAATGTATGGGTTTTCTTAATATAAATCTTGAATAACATGTTTTAGTGAGATTACTCAACAAAATGAAATATATTAGTAAATATGATAAATATGAATAAAAATAATTATGAATAATAATAATATATATTAGATGAATCATTATTATATGATATTTTCATTATATAATTTTTTTCATTCATGAAGAAAAAATAAAATAACATCCATGTACATTGTTAAAAAATCCCAAATGGGAGTTTGTTGAAACTGTTTAATGAGTTAGGAATGTTTTTATATAATGGTAGTATGAGTTCTAAATTCCCTTAAACAACTCATTAATATCTTATATCATCGTTAATTTCACTATTATAACTATTCCATAAGGGTGGTGATGATATATGTAATTCATAATTTTTTGAAGATGTATATTGAACATACACCTGATTAACATTACTATTTCCCATCTAGTGGTATGGAATGAAGGTATATGATAAATTATCATTTCATGTTTATAATTATGCCAGTTTAGAAATATTCATTCTATATATTAATGCTTTTAACTAGGATTTAAATGAAATGATGAAAATTGAACAACATTTCATTATGAAGACATTGTTCTTGATGCTTTCCCAATCGATTTTGTTTTTATTTTATTATCAGATTATATTGCAACCCTATATTAACATAAATTGAAATTACATAACTCTTTCAGAATACTTAACACATTATCATAACAAAACCCCAAAGACAATAATTTTTTATTCCCTTTGGAAACAAGTATACAAACTTATAGTTTAGCGAAAGATCATCAATGATTCCCAAAAAATAGCTTACACTTTAGTACACCAATATATACCCTTTAATTATAACCTAGGGAAATGAAATCATAATAAATGGTGATTTCATAATCGTAGTATTTTTAAACAATGGAGACATGTAAATATAATCATGGGAATAAGGGTATGTGAACGTGATCATGAAAAAAGAAGATCAAACCCTCCGTATCAATGATAAAAAATCTGAATCCTAGAATAAAGACTGTAAAATAAAAATACATTAATCAAATCAAAAAAGGAAAAAATCTATGAAATAATAACATATGAATAATACATGGAATTATGATATACAGAAAAACCTGTAATATCATTTCTTATATGTCAAGATGGATTGCTAGAATATATCAGGGTACTACATGAGGAGTACACCTACAAGGTGGGATAAAACACCATCCCTAGATGTAGTTCTATAATCCAAATGATGTTAGGATTCCCCATAATTCTATAGTGGATTGGTTTTCCCCATTTTCCAATAGTGAATTTTGTTTCCCTATTATTCCATAATCGATCAAGCACGCCATCCTGATTCCCATCCTTATCTCATGAGTCATGAATCTTTTCATAATTAATTGGAGGGATATATAAATCCAACTAGTAACATATTGAAAAGTATAAGTATGTGTTCCATATTATGATTAACCATTAATCATATGAGTACCCATGTAATTAAATATTTTTCACAAATATCATCCAATCATAACATAATCCATTGAAAAGAAATTGGTTTCACAAATAACATTCTATCATAAACATAAATTTTTTTTATAAAGATGAATAATGTTATAATTAAATAATATATCCACATGAAAATAATTATGATAATATTATATTATGTGAAAAAATTTATAAATATCACATGAAAACTATTCATTATGAAAATAACATTTCTCCTTTGAAAACATTTTTTTTCCAAAAATAACGTGCAGTTTTAAATGAAAACATTTCATAAGGATATATCGATTTAATATTATAAAGGTAAAATCTAGGAATTATGGGATTATGATTGGTAAAAATTATGTTGCTTCCATACTTTTTTCATAATATTCAATAAGTTCCACCTTTGGAAAGTTATAAACTGGTTCATTTAAAACTATTTATTAAAAGTGATAAATGGATAAAATGGATATTAAAAACAATATATAATTATTAAATAATCTTTTGGAAGAATTTTTAGAAAACATTGACATGGGATTCAAATACTCCCCAATGGAAACAAAAAACAAAACAATCCTAATTATTGATGAGGTTGTTAAGTAAATACTCAACCCTTTATTACCAGTAGAATCATATTCCCCAAGAATGATAGTGAATTATATGGATATTAATATACCTTAAAATTATTGATAATACATTCAAATTTCAACCTAGGGCATTATATAAACCATATAGAAGAAAAAAGTTGTGTATAAGGAAAGTTTCCCAAAGAAATTAAAGTGAGACATAAATCCACTACAATATGGGTAACTATAAAATTTTGATCGCGACAAAAGAAAGAGAATAATTTAAATAATATAATATCATTAAATAAATTTATTTATGATATAATTCTTCATAGGTTAGTATATACACAACACAAAATATGTGAGTTGTGAATATAACATATATCGAACAAAAGAAGTGAGATTAAATTCCCTTACATTATGTCTTGACATCCTTTGCATAAATTAAAAACTCATATATAATAAATTTATGTTTATTATAAATCTATCATAAAATAATATTCAAATTTTTAATAACATATATTATATTATTATGAAATTATATTACTCCCTTTATAGAAGTTCTACATTAAAGCTACTTTTCACGTAATAATTTATTTTTTATCAAACTTGTTTTGACTTTTCATTCATGATCCCCTTATATAAATAATCATTTAAATATTTAAAAAGTTCATTCTTGACTTTTATATCATACATATTGAGTATATAAATATTTATGATATACTATAAATGATAGATAAGAGAAAAATAATACATTGTTCATAGATACGGTACGTCCTACTTTTGCATGAATGATGTTTTCATTTTATTGTTGGGATAAAAAAAAATTATAGGATATATTATCATAAAAAAAAATTTATTTCATCGAAAAAATTTAAATTTATAAAAATTCAACCTTATTACTATCCATGAAATATAAGTGAATAATGAATCACATCACGTCGTGGTGATGGGAAGTCATACATACAGACGTGTGACGTTATCATTTCCAAAACATTTGGATATAAAAATTTTAGACTTTATATTAAAATTCCAGATGTATATATATATGATATTTATAATATATATCATATATATATAGTGTGAATCATAACTCCCGACCAGAGGGGGTGGTAAAAGAAAACTTGCAACATCGTTTCATGATGCGGTAGTTCACCTTACATTATGGTATATTTATTACACATTAGATGGAACTGTGTGTGAGTATAGGTAGAATACTAAGTATTAAGAAATTATTAACTATTTATGATATTTATGTTTTTATATAATCCTGAAATAAAAAAAAATTAAGTAGATTATGCAAGAGATGATAAAAAAATTCATCGACGAACGTTTCTTATTCCATGGGTGTCTCATTTTCATTTTTGGTAAAAGTACTCTATTGTTTGGATTTATGACCCAATTAAGGATTATTAGATTAATGGATGAAATTAGTGTTTCTATTTAGAATTAATTTTTCTAAACCAAGGTCTTAGTAGGTTTGAACAAATGAGAAGGAGATGTTCTCTTTTATATGAGACGGTAGGCGTACTCATAGATTCTCCTAAAATATTACATTAATATAAATTATTATTTCATTCAAAATGACTCCAAATATAGTAATGTAGAATATAAGATGTGGATATATTACAATAATATAAACCAATAATTATTAGGCAATTTTATGTGTTATTATTAAAATTATATATTTTCATTAAACAATAATTATTCACTTTAATTCTTACACTGACAATGTGTGTTTTTACTATTTATGTGTTAATATGCCCAAAAAGTCAGGAGACAGGCAAAAACGTACTCCTAAAAAATATATTAAACAAAAGTAAAAGTACACAAGAGAACAATGTCATGAAATTGATCCTAAAAGATGGGTATAAACCTCACCACAAATATCAGCCTGGACAAGATCATTGTAAAAATCAGGCATGATGCAGGACCAATTCGAACTAACATCAAAAATTGGTCTCTTAGACAGAGCTTCAGCAACCCGATTGGCCTCATGATAAAC
Organism: Viscum album; assembly: GCA_963277665.1. NCBI lineage: Eukaryota > Viridiplantae > Streptophyta > Magnoliopsida > Santalales > Viscaceae > Viscum > Viscum album. The sequence continues at coordinate 15,755,374 of OY728159.1, read as the reverse complement.
ATGTGTTGCTTCAAGAGAGTGTACCTCCGCTAGCCGCAGACATTCGATCCAATCAGGCAAGATCTTCAATGGTACATATCAGGATCGAGCACGAAGAATTTTAATAGAATTAGTGGAGTCAGATTCAAATCATAAATGGTGCCAATTAAAGTGAAAAACATTTCTGATTGAATTAATTATAGCCCAAAATTATACTTCAATTTCCAGACCGTTGCCAATAAAATGAAATAAGCATCCTTTCACAAATCCACAGGAAGTTCGGAAAACACCACTGCATCCAGCCGGACCTAGGGCACCCGAGGCCGCTCAATCAACATTGAATTTGATCCAATTGGGTATGGGTGTTATCCACTGGACATACTTCATCATTAACATTTTCTTAGAAAATCCATTCACACTAAGAGATCTCAAAAGCACAAGATCAGGAACATCATTATTCATAGAACCTATTTTTATGAGGGAGTCCGTCCAAATTTCATGATGAATGCACAAAAAACCATTATAAAAGGTTGATTCAATGCTATTGAAAGCTAAATCATTCCTCTCTTACCAGATGAAGTAGAAAACACTCACCGCAATGGCCAAATGGAGGGAATAAATCTACTCACTACAATTTTTCCTACAAATAGACTGTGGAAGATCCTCCAAAGATTGAAGATCAAAGAAGCATCTGAAAATATCCTGTAGATAAATCCAGAATCTGGTCGTGAATTTTCATGACATAAAAGGATGCAGACTTGTTTCAACGACATCAAGGCAATGGCAGCAAGCGGGAGCCAGTTGTAGTCTGGTGCGCAGCAGCAGATGTTATACTGGAAGGCACTATTTCTAGATTTTCCAGATGATAAGTGTTGTTGCGGGTGGAATAAAGGCAGTTTGAACTCCTTTAATCCAAGTGGGTGGATTCAGCGGAGGACCATAAGACAGCTCATATCACTCCTTAGTGGAGAAAGTTCCATTTAGATTAGGCATCCTAACAATAGTGTCAGAGTCAACATAATTGTATCTTGCAATCTCCAGATGGAGGTGATCCGGTAAAAGATCATTCATATTGATAATATCATGGATATCAGCAATTTCATAGTCTATCAGGGGCATAGGAACAGAAATATCATTATAGATGGGTTGAGACAACCAAGGTGTTTTCCAGAGATTAAGAGAGGATTTCTCGTAAACTAGCCATCTTGAATTTTCCATCAGTCCATTATAGGCCTGCTTAATGGCAGGCCAAACAAAGGAAGTCATGTAACACCCATACCCATGTTGTAGCTTGTCAACAAACATGAAATAGAAGAAATCTGCAGAGGGATCAGATCTGGATAGCATGTTCCATACAAACATTTTAATCAAGGCATCATTAAAGACCCTCAGGTCGTTCACCCCCATTCCCCCCATTTGGATCGGTTTAACACAATCTTTCCAGTTCATTGTGATGACCTTTCATTCATTAATTGATCTAGTCCAAATGAAATTTTTAATCTTGATCATCAATTCATTAGAAAGTGCCCTTGGCCATCGATAAAGATAGATGGAATAGACAAACATTTAGGTGATTACTGAATTATCGAAGAAAATTCTTCCATCATGGGACATATTCTTCCGTTTCCAGTTTCCCAATTGATTATCAATTTTCACAGTAATGCCCTCAAAATAGCACTACCTCACTCTTCCCCAAAACAGATGTACACCAAGATATTTAAATGGTATATTTCCCCTCTTCATGCCATGTTTCATAAAAATTTTGTTCTATCTCAAGATGGTGATACATTCCCCAAACATAACCAAAGACTTATGCCAACTAATAACCTGACCTAAAACTTTCTCATAATGTGAAAATATACCTTTGATACATGAAATGGTCCCTTTCTATACCTTTCCAAAAAAATAATTTCATCATCATATAACATGTGAGAGGGAGCAAGAAGGTTCTTTCCAATTTTTATCTAATGAAACCAACCAAAATTAGCAATATCATAGAGACACCAACTCAAATAATCCTCGGAAATCGCCAAAAGAATACCAAATAAGGGGTCTCCTTGCCTACCCCTCATGTACATTGAAAGAAACCTCTAGGGGATCTATTAATAAGTACAAAAAGTCTCACACTTCCCGAGATAGATCCTATATGGCCATGAAATCTCTGCAAAAACCCATGCATTTGACGAATAGTGAAATGAGAACTCCAACTAAGTGTGTCGAATGCCTTTTGAGATATCAATCTTCAAAGCCATGTAACCATCCTTTTTCCTCCTCTTCATCGATTTGAAACATTCAGAATAAGTGAAGAGTCAATTTTTAATGTTCCTTCCTGGCACAAAACCAAACTGATTACTGGAAATAAGCCCCTTAGTGATTTCACCAAGTCTCTTGGTCATGATCTTGCTGATAATTTTAGGTATAGTGTTCCCAATTTCCACTGGTCGGAAGTCTTTAATATCAAGGGCAAATTACTTCATAGGAAATTGGGAAATAAAATTAGAATTCATCCCAAAAGGCATATAAGAGGACCTATAGAACTCCCTTACTGCATTTACAACATCCTGATTTACAACATCCCAGTAGAACATAAAAAACATGTTGGTGAAGCAATCAGGACCAACCACACTATCAATATTTAATGATAAAAGAGCATCATAAATCTATTTAGCATTGGGAATTTCAATGAGGCTATTATTCTGTATATCATAAATAGAGGATTCAAATCTGTGTATAATTTTTTCAGAGTGATCAGCTCCATTATTAGAGTAATGCATCTCAATGTAGCCCATGACAGCTTCAACAATATCACTTTCGAAAGAAAACATATATCCATCAATAGAAATGGAATTGAGACTCCTTTTTTATCTCTTTTCCTTATTTATACAATGAAAAAACATATAATTCCTATCACCCTCATTTAACCATCTCACATTGAATTGATTCTGATCTAATCGTTCCTTAAGAGTCAAGAGGTTGTCAAGATTTGATGCCGCTTGAATATCCTCCAGAGAGGGGACATCATAAAGGATATTATCCTTCTGATGATTCAGAAAACAAACTTATAACTGCTTAATATCATTATCAAGAGAGGAAAACAATTCTTTTCTCCATTTCCTTAATCTGGACTTGACTTCTTTTGACTTAGAACAGACAACATGAGAGGGGCTTCCCAAGAAGTGAGACTTCCAAATATCTAAAATGATCTTCCTGCAACCCAACATGACCAGCAAGGCATTATTGAATCTGAAGGGGATCAGAGCTGACCTAATTTTTCTATCATAGACCTCAACAAGAATAGGATTGTGGTTAGAGTCTATTCTGGGCAAAGCAATTCTAGACACATCCATTGAACTAGTTCCCTTACCCATGTGTACAGAACATCTATCCAGTTTACTTGCCTGTCTTCCATTTCTAGTATACCTGCTCCATGTAAAATCAGCTCCAGACACAAGAACCGGGACAAAACCACATTTTTCAATACAAGCCGAAAACTCAGAGGCTGAAGAAGGACAAATATTATCTACTTTCTTTTCATCTGGCCTCAAAACTGTGTTGAAATCTCCAAGAATAATCCAATTATTATTGATATTTTTAAAGAGATCCTCAAGATTCCTCCACAAAGTTCTTCTCGTTGTATACAAATTAAAATTATAAACAAAAGTAACCGAGAAGTTGAAACAGTTTATGCTGCAAGAGATTGTCACAAATTGCACGTCATTAATGAAGGTGCTCACAAGAACACTCTGATGCTTCAGAACCCATAATGATTCTGCATTATCACCCACTTTATTACTAGGACCATAAGAATATCCAAATGAGGACCACTTAAAAGAGGACCAGCTTTCAAAATTCATTCATAGCTCAGCAATACCAATCAAAAGAGGATTATTGGTCAAAATGAGGTTCCTAAGGGACTTGATGGTGGGAGAATTCCCAATCCCTTGGGAATTCCAAAATAAGACCTTCATTTTTTTTATCTGAACCTAGTTCTAGGCCCACCATCATTAGTTTTTAAATTTGTAGTATGTGTAGCAATGTCCAGTTTAGCATGGGTATGATCTCGGGAATCTCGGATCATTGTATATATTACATCACTATCTTTGCAAGATGTCTCAGGACTGAGTGATGAGAATATGTTCAAGGATTCAACATGAGCAAGCAATGTGGTAGGGTGTCTTCTCTTCCCAACCTTATTTGGATGTACCTGAAGGAATTCTCTAGGCTTCTGTCCAAAATTATGATCTACTCTTGCATCATCACCACCACTAGATGGGAGGAGAAATTCAATTGAGACATCATTAGAGCTTTCATTACCTTGATGTACATGAAGTAAATCACCAGGATTCTCAGCATTCTGAACTTCATCTGCATCCCCACCAACACTGTAAGTGGGAAGAAGATCCTTTGAGGCATCTTAAGAGTTTTCCTTATTGTCCACAACATCACCAAGAATAGGTTCCAATGGAATCTCCAGATCTGGTACATCATCACAGGTGATACAAATCTGCTCATCATTCGGCATGTCCTCCCAATAACTAATAGCAAGGGTAGCAGGATGAGAAGGTCCTGAAAGATCCAAATGATCAGAAACTTTATCATCCACCTGTGTAGATAATGCAACAGTCATTTTAACCTCATCGGGATCTCCCATAGAAGCTAGATCCCCCAATTGAGTAGCCCTCTCATTCTTTTTACCTTCCCACCTTTGATTTCAGAGGGTTCAGGTCTAGAAACCTTGACATTATTTCTCCTGTAGCTCGATAGCACATGGCCTCTGATTTTGAAGAGGCTATAATTTTTGTGTCTATTGCAGTCCGAAACCATATGTCTAAATAATTGACAATTCAAGAAAAACATGGGATTCCTCTAATAAAGGATCCCATGAGTTAGACTATCATCCTTAGTGGTCAACATCACCTCTTCCACAAGAGTGAAAGACGTGTCAACATTAACCAAAATCCTAGCATAATGACCAAAAGAGGGACTGTCAGTCTGCTTATCCAACCTAATTGCATTACCGAAAAACGGATAAATGTCCCATTATATTTGTGGATGCCAATATATCCAGTTGAGATTATAGAATCTAATCCATATCTGAGCATATGTATTCTTATAGAATTCAGGTCAACATTCCGGTCCCATTCATGAATTCAGCGGAACCCAGGCATAAAAGGTATAGAGCCAAAACACCATGCACACCTTTTAAGCTCATCAGATGGAAAAACAATATGCTAGAATCCATGACCCATCACCATCATTTTCCAGTCCAAAAATCCCCATATCACTGTAAGCCACTCAATGAGTTCATTGAACCTCCACGACTTCTCCCCTTTCAGAATATGAACCCGAGAAATTATGGAAAATTTACACAAAATCACGCTTTCCTCAACAGCATTTTGATTCGCCACAATATGTGCAATAAATCCTTTTCTAATAATCTTACCTTATGAACCAGAATCACAATCTAAAAAGCAGGAGCTGCCCGTATTTTTCACCACATCTGCAAAGCTTTTCTTTGCTCCATCTCCATCCCGCACAACACCCAATTTAGGGTAACCCTTCGCACAAAGACTAAATATCTCATTGTGACCAACAAAATCCCCCACCACTGATTCGATACCAGAAGACTTTCCCAATTCAACTCCATTTGATACAGGATCAGAATCGCCAGGTCCCTCTCTACTCTCTGCCATCACATGATCATTCAATCATATTATATGATTAATTTCATTTCATTTTCATTAATATAATTATTATAAAATTTCAACAAACCATAAATTTTTTCATTTATGAAATTTTTTCATATATTCCAATAATTATTATAAATACAAATTTCTTATAATTTTCATATCATTTAATCAAATATAAATTATTTTTAAATTTCAACAATATCAATTATTACACTATTCATTTCATGACATTTTTACAATATCATCAATACATGATATATTAATTTTTATTTTAAACATATCTATGTAATGTCAAAACCACATATAAAATTAGTTTCTCGAACTAATTGTGTCATGTTATTATTATTGTTTTTAATATCATTTATTTTCTTCTTCCATAAATTAAAAAATTCATGAATCATCATTATGATACCATTTAATATGATTATATATTTCATAAAAATTATAAATAAATTACCTTGATTTTAAAAAAAGTTTGTTTCAAATACTATTTATAACTGAACATATCTTTTATATTACACCATATTAAAAATATTTCACTTTTTAAAAACAAAAGTGTTACACAATTTGCTTTCCTTTTAATAAAATACTACTATAGTGTAAAAGTCTTCCATGTGGCTCCATATTAACATAAAATTACCCCTTAGGAAGATTATTATGGGGAAAAATATCGAATTAAATTAGGAAAAGTGTTTTGGTAAATATTTATCATGTCATATAATTTTTATATAATTAATTACCTAGTTTACCCTTAACCTTCGTAACAATGAAATATTACTAATGTTACTATTCAGAATGTCAAAAAATAAAAGGGGAATATTTACATAAATTATATCTTATGATTCTAGTAATGAAATAAAATTATCAATATTCAATATCTATAATTTTTAGAAATTAATTTAAAATTTATCTAATTGGAAGGGGGATAAAATGGTAAATTAATGTTAAAACATGAAAAATATTAAACTATTTTTATATCTACATTCAATTTTAATATAATGCTAAGGAAAAATATTAGATTAAATGAAAGAAATATCTCTTTATAATTTTCAACTAATCAAAAATATTATTTAATACAATAAACTATTATGATGGAAAATGTTGTTTTCAATTTTAATTTAGAATTTCATTACTATTCAGAAAAACATGAAATTTTTACGAAAATTCCAAAAATTAATACAAAGTGAAATTATATAGTTTTATTTAATTGAATAATTTTATTTTATCAAATATAATATATAAATTATTCAGAAAATCGATTTAAAATTTCCTATCCGTTAACAAGAGTAAAAAATATCCAGTTCAAAAATATATGTTTTTATGCATAAAATTTGGGTTTTTCTTATTTTATGACATTAAATTAAATGGGATTAAAATCATAAATATTTTATGGTTTATATATATAATATATATTAAATTAATATAATTCAATAATTATAATCAATTAAATTTATTATGAAAAAAACTAATGGGCAGAATGAAAAACATTATTTTATTTATAGTCCATTAGTATATATTTTAAATTAAAATTAATTGGTAATGAATGAATTCATATTATAAACCCTTTATTTACATATTTTATTTTATACCATTCATAACCAATAATTTCCCCACTATTTTAAGGATTTTTTTATTTAACAATAATATTTTTATAATATTGGATTGTTTGGTAAAAGTCATTATTTCCAGTAATGTAGTCTATGAAAAGAAATATTCATTTACAGTAACTCATGTCAAACAAAGTGTTACATAAACTACATGATAATCTAAATGTTTCATGAAGTGAAATATCAACATCTTGTGAGTATAATAGATGAAAAGCATAGTGTTTTTCATATTTCAAAAGCAATATATAGTAATCAGTTAAATGAAAAATACCAAAATCAAATAATTTAAATTGGAAAAAAAACTCACAAAATAACAGGGTGTTAAATTCTACACCCAACTTTAAATTATTTTCTCCCTCCAAATTCTCATTGTTAATTAATTAATTAATATATGAATTTTTTTTTATTGTAACCTACGTCGTAAAAATGAATAGTAAAACGTCGTTTAAAAAAATGTGGGATGCAAAATGATTTCCCAAATTAACTCATAATTATGTTTTCGCATGAGGGAACATAGGATGAATGTGATACTATATTGATGGAAGAGAAATATAACCTTCATGTTATGATGAGGAGTGATAGAGAAGATAGCTTTTTGAAATTTAACATTCATAAATTCCTAAATCAACATTGATTTAATGGGCCATTAGATTCATAAGTAAAGATGGTACTGGGATATCCATTTCAGTTTCAAGATCATTTCCTTAATGTTGAAGAATTTTTATCAATAATAATAATTAATTTATTTTATAACAAACATATAAATTTTTATTCCATGATCAATTATCACAAAAGGTGAATTTTTAATTCCTAAATCGTTAGAAGATCCCGATATCCATAAATAGAATGATCAGCCATTCAATAAATCTGTATGATAACAAAAACAATCATTATGTTATCCAATATGCATAAGTCCTCATGTGATGAGTTAATACATTATTATCTAAAACCTGATATTATGTTTAACATACACCATTAAAAACATTAATCTTTAACACCCTTCCCAATGAAGAAACTCAACAATATTGGAATGAAATTCACTCAATGAACATGACATTTATTTTCCATATATATATATATATATCAAAAGGTATGTTCATGTTTTCAAAATACAAAAATGTGAATATTTTCATCATTAATTATTTAAACATGCTAATTACCATAAATCCTTATTCAAAAAATGCATGTTTTATTATTCTAATCTCCATTGTATACACATCACAAGTCCAAAAAGTTTTAAAAATCACCCATGACAGCATAATCCACTTTTCAACATTTCTATAATAAGTTCCAAGGAACTCAGTGACATCTAATATACTTATTATTATCCAATATATCTTTATCCAAATTTCATTATATCATCGTTGAGAACATATGATGGGATATCCATCCTTTAATCATTTTTTTGCCAAAAAATAAAAATTTATTACTATATTCAGTCTATATGGTTTCTAGTACCATTCATCATATGCTCTAAATTTGATATGGGAAAACTGTAGTGGCCCAATACATGGATGTTTCTTTAATCCATAAGATAATAAATTTACATCTACACCATTATTCTTGAATTGCACTATAAAATGACTCGATCATTTCTATATTGTCATACTCTATATAGAAAATTTTAATCGCATGAGATTTCCCTTTGTCTATGGGATTTAGATGTTGCAGATAGTGATTGTGAACGTTAACACATAGATTTTCGACCAAATGAGAATAATTTATTTTCTCCTTAAACCTAAATCACTAAATTGTGGGAGGTGAATCGTCTAATGATTTCCCTCTATTCACATCATTGGTCCACTTCTTATTCCCATCAGTTTAGAATTAAATTTCCTAATGGTTTTCCCTTCTACAAATAAAACATTTATTTAAACCCATGATTCAATATCCATCATTCTTCATTTAACACGTAGATCCTAATAGAACACTCACCTTCTTATCTCTATGGTTTTTATATTTTCCATTGAACTTCATCTTTCTTTTATGGTTGAAAAAATTAGTTTTAACTAAATATATAACCACCATGTAAAAAAGGATTTCACAATAAAAACCCCCCATTATAGGTATAAATTTCTCTTATAGCCTGCCCATTTTGGACACTTGTCTTTAATCTATTAAAGAACTTATAAACATTAAATTTGAGTTTGATGATAAGTCCAGAAGCGTATAATGCATGTCTTGTGAAATTAGAGTTGTAGCTTCTGATAGATTCATCATCTTTTTTTTCTTACACTCAATAACCTCATTTTATATATTCATGCATAGAAAATAACTAAATCACTTATTGAAAATACTATATTGAACTTATCCCAATCCATGGATTCAATTTTATCTTTCTTACTCGTATTTTGGGTCAGATTTCACCACTGTTCTGCTACACGGTCAATCAAATAAATGACTATAATTTATTTATAATGATCTTAAGACCAGTGAACAGATAATATCTTATTAGTGTTACTGATCTGGTGTTATGTGAAACGATGGTTAGAATACACACTGAATGATATTGGTCATTTCCTTGTGGATGAATCAATAGAACATTGTTCCCTCCCTTGATCATTTGGGTGCTCAAAATGATTTGTAGATTTAGAAATCTATGCAAGCATACCAATTATATTTTTCATTCCAACACCTATAGCATTTGGATGCTCAGAAGAAAAATAATTTCTTTTTCCACAACAATCACTACTGAAATGGTTCATTTTAGTTCCAATCATTGAGTAAAACAAAAAATCAATGACAATGATATAATTATTATAGTGAGGAACCACATAATCAACAAAAACAACATATGATATATCTATATATCGATATATTCCTTAATCATTGTCACCTTAGTAATATCCTATGTTATTCATAGACAAATTATATTTAAATATTTCATGGTGGTTCACCAAAATAATTCCATTTCAAAAGAATATCCCCAAGAGTTTCAAAGTAGGTGTGTAACAAAGCTCATTGTTGTGTACTGGGTTACGCTTGAGTAAGCCCCATCCCAGATTGTCTAATTTGTTCCCCCTGTGTATATTTATACTATAGTCACTTCCACTTTTAGTATCTCTTGAGTGATGAAATTCAACTAAACCACACACTATATCATTTACCAAAATTCCAGGATATGTTTCTAATCATTATCCCATATAGAGAGTTATCCTTAATTACACCCTCGACATATCCATATAAATACCCATAAGGATATCACTAATGTTTTCCATCCTAGATTAAAAAGGTTCACTAAAAATTTTAATTAATATAAATTATAAGAACAAAATTATAATTTACATTAAAAACACATCACATTTTTGGAATACATAACACATTACAAAAACAAACAACAAAAGACCCTATTAGTTTGGTTCATTTGAAATCATTGAACAGAAAAATATATTATTGTGAAATATGTTAGATGTTTACAACATAGATCTTACCATATATTACACCAACCTAAAACCATTCTTTATATCTTAGGGAAATGTAAAAATAAGAAATGGTGAGCACATATTCTCAATAAGGGTACACAAGGATGACATGTAAACATAATAATGAGCATAAGGGTAAGAAAAAATGATCATAAAAATAAAATATCACACCTAATGTATAAATTATCATAAAAACGAATCATGGTATAAATATTGGAAAATCACAATTTATTAATCATACTAAAATAAATAATAGAATCCATGAAATCATAATATATCATTAAGACTTGGAATTTCTGAATATAGATAAATATGTAATATCATTCCCCATAAGTCTGGATGCATTGTTAGAAAATTTATGTACACTTTATGGTGACTACACCTACTAGTCGAGACAAGAAACATCCTCTATAGTTTTCCTTTCCTTGTAAGGGATATAATTTCCCAATATTCCGTTATTGGATCCGGTTTCCCAAACTTTCATAGTGGATCACGTACACCATAGTCCCATAGTGGATTGAGTTTTCTCATCTTCACTTAGTGGATCAAGCCCATCGAAAAGATTCCCATCATTACATCGTGAGACATAAATCATTACCAAATGTATTATAGAGATATGTAGGTTCCAAACAAAACATAATTAAAACCATACATATATGTTCCACAAGAAAATACATCATTAATCGTATTAGAACCCATTGAATTAAATGGGACTCATAAACATCATTCAATTGTAACTTAACTCAGGGAAAAGAAATGGGTTTCATTAATATCATTACATCATAAAAATATACCATTATTAGAAATATTAATAATTTTAAAATTGAAGAATATCCTTAAAAAATGTAAGTAATATAATGTTATATTGGATAGAAAATAATTTTGATAGATCACATCAAAAATATTCTTGAGGTAATTATCCACTTGACATTAAAAACAATTCTTTTCTTAAAATCAAGTTTATAGATAAAAAATTATAGAAAATAAAGAATTAATCATGTAAATGAAACATCATTGAATTAATAAATCATGATATGAACAATGTTTTTTTCATGCTGTATAATTTAAATAATAGTTCGTTGATACTTTTTCCTAAAAAGTATCAAATTACCTCATTTAGAAATGAAAAAATGATTCCTTTAAAACCATATAGTAAAAATAAAAAACAGTAAAATTATAAATTTTAAACCCCATTAAAAAATAGTGAAATTTTTTTTGAAAACCTTTTTAGAAAACATTGACATGGAAGATAACTATTACCCAATGAAGACATAAAACAAAACAATCCCTAATACTGATTAGATTGTTTAGTAAATACTCATCAATTTATAATTAGTTAAATCCTATTCCCCATGAACGAAATTGAATTATCTAAATATAAAAATAAAACAATATTATTGATAAGATGCAAAAAATAAAATATTGGTCAATATTTGCACCACATTGATGAAATAAGTGGGGTATAAGACATGTTCTCCAATGAAATAAAAGTGTGACATAAAACCCTTACTACTTGAGTAACATTAGAATCATAATCCCCAAGAAAGAATAAATTCAATTTTAAGATTTTAATATAAATAAATAAATTATATTAATGATATTATATATCACAGGTTAGTATATACACCCCACAAAAGAAGTGAGCGTGGAATATGAATTGTATCTCACAGAAATAAAAAGTGATATGATTTTTTTTACCTTACGTCTTGAATCCCATTTCACACGTTAAAACCTCATATGTAATAAATTTAATATTATAATACATATATCATATAATAATTTTTATATATTTAATATGGAATATGATTTACCAATGACATTATTTTATCCACTTATTAGCAATTCCATGTTAAATCATCATTTCAAGTAATAATCGATTTATTGATCATCAGTGTTTTTAATTATCATTATTTATAAACTTAATTAAATAATGATTTAATTATTTAAGGATTGTAAACCTGGCTTATATATCATATATATTCAGAATATGAAGCCTATATAATAATCTATAAATTATAGAAATATGAAATGGAATACACTATTCATGGAGATGTTTGGTCGCACGTACTTTTGAATATAGTTTTCATTTTCATGTCGATTTAAAAAAAATGAAGTTATATGATATAATATCAATGGATAATAAGATTTATTTCATATATAACATATATATTCATAAAAATCCATACTTATTACCATCCATGAAATATAGGTGAATAAATAATCACATCCCATCAGAGAGATGTTAGGTCATACGTACGCACAACAGACTTTATAATTTACCAAAACATTTAGACAATAAAAATGTAGAAATGAAATTATATTCCATAAAGTTTAATTAGAACATAAATATCATATATAAATATATTATCAATCATAATTTCCAACCATATGAGGTTTCAATGTAATAAATGTACAACAGCGTTTCATGATGCAGTGGTTCGTTTTACACATTAACAATTTTCTCGTTAATAATTAGATGGAAGTGTGTGTAAGTGTGATTATAATCCTTAATATAACAAAATCCCATTATATTTATGATACTATGGTTATTAAATATACTTTAAATATAAATAATATTTGAGTTATTTATGAAATAAAATAAAAACATTCATTTATAAACATTACCTATTCTTCAGGCATGTCATTTTATTTTTTACAAAAGACCAACTAGATTTGATTTATGAAAAATGTAATGATTCAAGGATTAAGGTAAGAATTTTTTGAGGACTCTTGGTCTATGTGTGGATAATAAATGGTCTTTATATATGTGAATAAAAGAGAATGATAGGTTCCATTTTATATGAGAGGAGATGGGGACTCTTGGAATCTCTAAAAGTATTACATTAATTTAATTTAATTTTTCATTAAAAATGGAGGAAAAGTGAAACATGTATAATATAAAGTTATGATATATATAAATTATATTAACCAATTGTTTTTAGACATTATTGGTTATGTTAATAGCCTTATCATTTGTGTTTGAACTTTAATTAACATCGTTAACTCTTATCATGACAACATGTGTTTTCTGTACTTATATGTTAATATAGTTACAATAAAATGAAAAAAGAACATTAAATGAGTAATTTATTATATTTTATGACTTTTCCAAATTATTTTAACAAATATAATGTTTTTATAAATTTTATATCATTTCATAAAATATATTTTATTTTAAAATATTAATAATGTCAATAATGACTCTATTAATTACTTGTCTTTTTAAAATAACATAAAAACCTGATATATTCAAAAAAAATAATTAAATATATCAATTAAATATAATATTAACCCTTAAAATAAATTTATGGAATTATTTATATACAACTATTCTAATTTTTATTTTTTTAATATCATTTATTTGATTCTTCTACTAGTTAATCCATTCCTGAATCATTATTATGTCAACATTTAATTTAGTTATTTCATTCCTAAATATTTTAAATTAGATAAAATTATGTCTAAAGAAATATAATATTTTCATATACTATTTATTGCATAAAAATTCCCTTTATATAACACAATATTAATAATATTTTTCTTTTTAAATATAAAAGATTGGAGAAATTGTATTTCAATTTAACATAAAACTATAAAAGGGTTATTTTTCCCCATGTGGATTCAATTAGATACAAAATATTCTCAATAAATATTATTTTAGAAATACGCTAATATAATAATACAAGGAAAAGTATTATGGTAATTTTATAATAGTTACTATATTATTTTTGACATTAATTACCTGATTTACCCTTAATTGTGGTAAATAAACATATTACTAAATACAAAGTTCACAAAATTAAAAAACAATGGATTTATTTATATAACTTTTATCTTCCTATTACAAATATGGAATCCATTTTTACATATCAAAAACATATAATTTACATAAACTAATTTATAATTAATATAATTGAAGGGGTGAGAAAATGGGTTATAAAAGATAAAACATGCAAAATATTGAAATAATTTTATAACTAAAATCAATGTAAAACTAATTCCACTAACTTATATTCTTTTAACTGATAAAAAATATTACTAATTATAATTTAATACCACTAAAAATAAAATTTTTCACTATACATTATTTTGACGAATAAATTTGATTTCAATTAATATTTATTATTATTTTACTATTCTTTATAACATGAAACTTATCAAAAAAGATACCGAAGTTAAACCAAATATGTATTCTATTTTATTTTTTCCTAGAATATGTTTATTTTTTATAATTATAACATATTAAATTGTCAAAATTTTGATATAAAATGTGTTATCTATTGAAATACTCTAAAATTAAACTTTTGAAATATATAGGTTTTATGAATAAAATATAGATTTTTAATATTTGATGCCAACAAAATATAAAAGATGAATATAAAAAAAATTGATTGAATATATAAGAAATATATTTAGATATTATCTTTATATAATTGAAATTAATTATATTTATTATGATAAAACTACTTAAGGATCATAAAAATAAAACAATTTAATTTATAATCAATTTGTATATATATTCATTTATAATTAATCGGTAACCAATTAATTCATAATATAAACCATTTATTTTCTTAATTTTTTTATAATATTAATATATTGTATTTTAGTGGATAGATTAAATCTTATTATATTAAGTAATAATATTTTAATAATGTATAATTGTTATGTAAAACTCAGAATTCTGGGTAATGAAAATTATCAAAATAACATGGAATTGTGTGGAACACAATCCGAACAAAGTGATTAGTAAATAGAAATGTAATTTATTGATTATAGATAAATACCAACAACTTGTTGCATATAATAAAATATAATAATTGTATTTTCCATATAGAAAATTTTATATTCAATATTTTGTGAAATATAAAATATCCAAAAAACTATGTTAAATCTAAAAAATTCAAAAAATCTCAAGATGTTATAGATGGGATGTTTTGGAAAAAAATTAAATGATAAAAAATTCAATTTGGGTAATTTTTTAACTCTAATTTTATTATATTTGTGTGTTTATAAATATTACAGATGAATAATATTTGGAAGAATATAAGTCGTAGTAAGAAATAATTCCGATAAGAACTTGTGATTTCTATTTGAAATAAATTTATATAAAGAAATAGTATATTAACATATTTATAAGTGAGGAATATAAATTATTTTTTTTATTATAGTATAATAACAATAATATAGATACTCATGGAAATTTGAATTAATGATTAAAGCATGAAATTGTTTAATTGATCAGGAATTTGAATTTTTTTTTTGGAAATACGCATTATATTTCTATAATGGAATGAAAATATTCATTGGTAAGGGGATAAAAAGTTAGAAATAATTAATGTATGTCGATATATGTTTGAAAAATACTCTACCATGAATTTTTTATTATGTTTCAAATTTTTTTATATCAATTTATAAAAATAAATTTACACATTCAATATTTTTTTAACCAAAGAAACTAGTTTCAAACTAGGTGATATAAGTTTTATTATAAAGATAAGATAACTACTATTACCCAATTTGGGTTTTATAGAAATCAATTTAACCACATATAATGTAATTAATTTTAAAAATAAACCAGCATTAAATTTTAAATTTAAAAATATTAATAAATATTAAAATTCTTTTGTAGAATATTTTTTTTAACCATAATATGTTCTTAATGATAGAAAAATTAATTACTAATTAAATTAGTTTATTTATATTTCTATATATGTTTTTAAAAATATATAAGTAATTTTTTAAAATAAATGAATTTAATTTATAAGATTAAAATTATAAAACATTAATAAATCATTTCTTTGAAAATAATTCATTAATAATTATCATAATAATTTTCATTTATCATGTATTCATATGTTTATGACAAAAATTAAATTGACCTTATTAAATAATATTCATAATTTTGTAGAAAATATTAATTACATTTTATTAAATTAATTTATGTAATCAGCATTATTCATCACATATTATAGTGAAAATAAACTAAAATTTGCATTATTAAAATATAGAGGATTTTTTCGGTTAGAATTTTTATAGAATGAGGACAAAATAAAACATAGAAAATTTTATTTTAAATGTAGGAAAATTCATCCAAGTATCCATTTTCTCCATAATTCAAAACTTTTGAAGATAAAGCATCGTTTCTTTTAATGACCATCCTTCAAAATACTAATTATAACCACATCCTTATCTCAACTCATCCTTAAAAACTATGAAAATACATTTTATAACATTGGATAAGAAAAAACATAATAAGGGATGTAAAATAATGGATATCGCTAGTGAATTGAAAAAGTAATATGACGAATAACATTACAATAAATGTTCTTTGAGTTTACAAAAAAGTTTCACATGAAAATATTACATTCTATTTTCAAAATGATAATATTTAAAATCCATCGATATCATTTAAATCCACTTTTACGTGAGGTAGAGAATCATATTCATAAAAACCATTCAAAAGATTTTAATTGTCATAACCATACAACTAAATTTAATTAAACATTACACATGAATTATCAATATATAACAAGACTCACCCTTTTTATATGCAACATCCGTATCATTAATAAGTTATAATGTTGATAAATCATTCATATAATCCATATTGGTCAAACTTGTTACCTATAATGGGACACAACCCTTTAAATCAACTATATCGGGCTCACTCATGTTTCCTGAGAAAAAAAAGGGAATCATTCATTCATATAGAATATATCTGGGTCACCCATTTTTCATATAATTCTCATGTACCATATTAGCTAAAAAAATTATTTCTATTTCCCTTTTTCATTATACTTTTTTATATACATAAATCACCTTTGGATATCAAAATACCATTTTGAAATATCTTATCATTATGGTGGTAATTAATCAAATGAATCCAGTATATTTGACGAATACAAATATGCATATAGAATAATTCCAAAAAATCATTCTCACACATAATTATTGGATGATATAAACCATGAAGTGAAACATTAACCTAATAAATTAAAATACAGTTAAGAATGTCCATTACAACATTGTAATCAGTTGAATCATATTCCTCATGAATGATTCACATTTAAAAAAATCCATAAATTTCATTATAATATAGAAATTCAAGATATAATATTTCATTGTGAGATTATACACACAACATTAATGAATATAGGTTCATAACATCAAAATATTTCACAAAGAACAGAAATTGAGATGAAGTTCCCTACAATGTTTTGACTGCATTATGAAATAACATAATGATTAGTTAAATGGATTAATCATATAAAAAGTTTTCTCTCATCATTTTAAGATAATAATTGATGTACTAGCGGTGTATAAAATAATATCAAATTAATATTAAATTTAAATAAAACACCAAAAATAAATAAGGTGCCTAAAGGGAAAATATGAGAGAGGTGGTCGTGGGGACCCTTAAATAAGACCTTAAAGAGATCCTTTTTGGGATCATTTTAGATAATTATAAAAATAACCATTTCAAAAAATCAATTTAAATATAATTAAAATGATAAAAGAAACATGTTAATGTAATATATTGATTTAAAAATAAATAATTAAAAAAATTTCAACGAGGTTTGTTAGTTAAAGAGTCCCCTACCGTGTGTCATAATGTATTTTAAACTTGATATTAATGTACTACATAATAAACATATATTCATGAATCGCCTAATTCATTCAAATTTTCATCAATATTTAATTTATTATATGATTATTATGTAAATTTATACACATTTTGATGATTGGTAGTGATAAGTTTCATTTTTCTGGCATCATTCATTTTTTAGTTTAATGACAGGTTCACTTGAGTATTGTGATGAAAGTTGCTTCGAACATGGGAATATTACTCCAGTATTAGAATGAAATTTTATAAGTGATCTTCTAGAATTTTTTATTTTTACATATATCATGTTTTTTCCTTGCATTATGATGGTTCAATTGATGAAACATTAATGATATATGATAATTTTATTTTGGACGTTTTCACCCCATTTCAAACAAGTTTTGTTTTATTTGACATTATGAATATATATTTTTCCCTAAAAATGATATATGTTATAAAAAACTCTTATAGTATAATTTAAATAGAACAATCATTTTATGACAATCCTTGATGTCTGTAATGTAAAATGAGAAATTATTTTCCAAAGAGAGGGTTAACAACCACAATTTAGGCAATGATCTCATTTCTTTTAATAAGAGGAAATAATAAAAGGAATTTATATAATATATTTATTTATAAATATAAAATTATAATATATAAATGATATTGGTTTTATCAGGACATTAATGATGAAGGATGTAAAGATAAGGTAGAAGAAGAATGGAAATCAAGAGAGTTGGTTTCAGAAAGTAACATATTGAATATCTCCTCCTAGAAGGACCCCTTAAGGATATTATAATTTTATTTTTAGTAAGACACCATGCACATTGACATGGGGATAGTGGATAGAATATGTTTTTTTTTTGATATTTTAAGAGATTCAAGAATATTTAGGAGAAAGGGGATGGTGAGGTTTTGTATTTATAATTGAGGAGGTGTGGTTTTACATGACTATAGAATGAAAATTTTATATTTTTAAAAAATAAATTTAGGGTAACATAAATTAGGTAGAATTATATATATATTTTGGGTTTAAATTCCAAATTATAATATATAAATAAATACGAAACATATTTAAAATTTTATTTTTTTTATTTTAGTAATATACTTTTTTCACTTCAACCTGTTTCATTATTTTACCTATACTGAAAAAAATCATTTTTTCAACAGTAATTTTATTATAAATAAAAATAAAAATAAATAAATAAATAAATTGTAAATTATTATTATAAATATGGAATATATTTATACAAAATTAAAGTAAAATAATTTTTAAAATTAATTTTAAAACAAACCATAAAAATGTGATTGAAAAGAGGGTTTTCAAGAATTATATTCCTTGTCAGACGTTGAAAATATATTTAATCTATGAATAATAATAGAAATTTTATGAAATTAAATTATAATTTAATTATATATAATACATAAATTACATATAAAAAATTTCACCATTTTGGAAATTTTTAATTAGTTAAAAAGTAGAAACATTAATTACTTTTAAAAAATTTCAGAAAATCTATTTTTTCGGCCGAAATATAAACTAATTATGAAATAAAACGTGTTATTTATTAAGAATATTTTAACTATAGGAATATAACTAAAAATACAAATATTACTTCATAACACTATCAAACCATATGGGGACTTTTACCTATATTAATTTATTGAAAAGTAAATACGTTTTAAAAAAACGGTATTATTTTTAATTCAATGAAAAAAGAATACTTCAATAATATTATTAAATTTCCTCCTTAGTTACTTTTGATATCCTAATTTCAAAAACTATTTTCATTTTATCAAATGGAATTTATAAAATATAGTGAAATTAATTATATTATTATTACTGAAAAAGCAAGAGAAATAATTTTTTGATGAAAATATGTTTTGATGAATAAAATTACATTACTAGAAATATGTTAATTATTCAGAAAAAATTAATTAATACATTGTAAATGAATATGATCATTATATATTTAAAAATTTCCTTAATATTTTTCCTTCTCACCAATTTCAGGACTAGTTTATAATAATCACAATTAAATAACACCATTTTGTTATTTTTATAAGGACAATGGTATGTATCTTGTACGCTATTGGACATAGTATTTCTTTTATAAAATTTTTAGATGCTACAACTGTTTTCCAACATGAGGTGAAAAAATTAATATAAGGAAAAACGAAATTTTATTTGAGTAAAAAATTTCATAACTTTACAAAATGTTAAACCTGAGTCTTATAAATTCAAAATAGTGCTTCTAAATGTTTTTTTTTACTTTATAAATATATGATTTTATATAAATATAATTTAAAGGACTCTATTTAATTTTTTATTATAATAATTCTATAATAGTAATGGTGTTAGATAATTCTTTATTTTATCATAGTTCATATATAAATTAGTTATTTTAGAATTATATGAAATATTAAAATATGTAAAAAATTATATAATGATTTAAAATTTTAATTTATTTATAAGTTTTTTTCAATATTATATTAATTTATATTTTCATTTAATGTAAAATTTATTAATTAAAAGGGTTTAATTAAAAAATTCCATTCACAAAGTTCAAGTGTTCTTAATCTGATCTTCTATAAAAATATAAATTATAAAAAACATTTTAGTACATATAATATTAGTATAATGATTATTTTTTTTTAGAAATAAAATTAAAATAATTTAACATGGATCATTTTATTTTAGTGTATTGTGTGACGTAACGATCATGCATACTATTAGTTTAGACAAAGGAAATATATTCTAAAACCTTATAGTGTAGTAATCTTCCCTCCACAAAAAATTGTATCAAATAAATTTTAATTATCTCATTATAATGAGATTATCTAAAGGAATATAAAAAACTAAATGGATATAATTTCATGAAAATTATCAACATTAAAAACCTATATAAAATATTTTCTTCATCTAAATAAGATGGTAACTGAAATTTGTGTTTTCCTTTCACCAAATTTTTTTGATAAATTTTAATAATAATATGAAAATCATAAAATAATTTTATAATTCCATTCTAAAAACCTATCAATACATGGTTAATTATAATAATATTATTTCCAAAACCGTATTCTACAAATTTTATTTCATATTATAATAATCACCATTTTTTCAAACATGACCATTGGTAACTTAGTTTATCCTTAATACATGAATTTTTAAAAATGAATGGGATTATCAGAGATAATGAATAATTAAAATAGTAATGTAATTATCAGAAAAAATCTCATGGAGAACTAAACATCAATATTTTATACACTTTGAAACCATTATTTTATATTTAATTTTTACCTACACCACTCTTCATTCAATCAAGTAATCAGTAAATGTTATCTATAATAATCTCCCAAATATTTTAACTTCCTAAAATAGTCATCTTTTTAAATACTTCATAATATTTCATAATGATAATGTTATTTTTCTAATGGATATACCATGGGAGTGTTCTTCAATGTGTGAAATCCTAGTCCCACTCATCTTGCACTGAGTAAAAATTGACGAAATAATCAAAAAACCATTTTTAGGTGATTACCCCTAGGTTCAACTATTCCAAATAGTTTTCCAATGGTTAGTATCTATATAGGGATAATATTTCATGAAACCAGATACTCAAAATATAAATTATATTTAATGATATTTTTTCTACACTTATATTTATACCGTATAATTATCACTATGGTTTTCCATCACTCATCCTAACACAGAAAAGTAACAAAAATAACAGTAAAAAAATTACATAAAATATCTTTTATACATATTAAAGAGACCAAATATAGAGATATCATTAATATACATCATTTTTTAAGTTCAACATTATATCACATAATAATTGCATATTACTATAACATAAATGTTTTGTTTCTCAAAACATTATCCATACAAGTATGTCATTTTAAAATAAATGTGAATACTTATATATAAATGATACACATTATACCAACTTAATAGAATCCCATATCTTAAAAATTACTTTATAACCATGTGGATGGAAATAAATACAATGGGGTGGGAAACAATTTCAGTAAGGGAATACTAGTCAACATGTCTTTAAGGGGTAGATCATATTATTCAGACAAAACAAGAGTAACAAAGATATATCATATTGAAAATATCAAGGAACAATATAAAGTTTTCATAATATATATAATAAATACATGTAATATCAAAAGATAAAAATTTACCATGGCATAAGTGTTTGAAAATATTAGACAATAAACATTCTCTACTTGTCACGACCCGTCCTCTCGACCTGTGTTGTGACTACCCCAAGCCCACCTTCCTTAGGCCAGGGGCGGGAAATTAGCACCACAGGAATAAATCTCTAAGCTAGGAAGGCATTACCTTTATAAATCATAATCCCCCACAAACAGAGTATAAGATGGAAGCAAAACACTAAGTAAAACCATGTACAATAGAGTGCTGTAAAGTAAAAGTGGCCGGAAATACAAGCCCAATTGTAAAGTACAAGGAAACAGAAAGTACAAGTACTGGAAAACGAGAAAATACCCCATGGAACGTACATCGATAAATCCTACCTGAATAGTATGTATATAAAGCCTCCATAGCACTCCACGTCCATCTGTCTTCTCTATGTACTGTCACGCCATGTGGTCCACCTCCGGGTACTGTCCAGTCCTGATCCACTCAACCTCGGTCAGCATTGTCCATCGTCTGCAACCAATATAACAAGGTGCAGGCATAGCCCGTGCAGCGTTGAGTATAACGATACTCAGTAGGGACCCTAAGACCATCAAGGTCTCACAAAATTCAACAAGGATATACCAAAAATTATGAATTCAACAGATAACCTTACATCGGTATATTCCCATACATATACGTAAGTTATCAAGTAATAAATCTCAATCATGTGCTAAACACAAAAGTTACTATCTCAGCTCAACTAGGATTTTTATCACAATATTGTAACCACGGGTGCTGGAGAACTCCTCCTCTGTCGAGTACAGTGGGCCTGCCATGACACCAAGGTGCTTCCCACTAACCTTGGATAGCTGAGGTAATCCTCCTATCTAGTATCGTGGGTCTCTTGTGTCACCCAGGATCTCCCCACTGTTGGTCTAGCACCACAACCAGGAACTCCCCCTAATATCCTACAGAGGTACTCCTCTTATCGAGTACCACATGTCTGCCACCACAACCAGGTACTCCTCTGCTGGGGGTCTGCCGCCACAACTAGGCCCTCCCCACTAGGCTATTTGAATAACTCTGAGTCGAATCGGTAAGTAGTCGTCATGTCTCAGCCAACTACAAGGTCTCTATACTCCACCCTCTCGACTTCGGAAGGGTCTTCTCTATGAGCTATATGTCAATACTCCAACTATCACGAAGTCCCACGTATAAGTATCTCAAAGGTATGCCTCGTCATAGGGGTCTCAACACAAGAGATGGTGCGTCAATCATACACCCGATATGTGAGTTATAAGATTTTTAGTTTTGGGGCCCCAGTTAGATTCGTGTATGATCCAACCTGAACGTATCTCAACATTACATTGAACTCCAGTGGGTTATACTCAAAGGGACCGTCGGGATCCTAGAAAACCAGCACCGCTGACAGTTCATCAAACGGTCGTCTGGTTCCAATGATATGGCCAATGATATTAAAGGGTCAGTAGCTGGCCCAGGTCCAGTCCGACCTGGTCGGGGGTGACCCGGTCAGACCTGTTGGGTTTGACCCGACCCATTGGGCGGGCCATCTAGTTAGGTTTGGCCCAACCTTGTGGGCAATGATCAGTAGGCCGTGAGGGCAGTTCGACCCGGACTCGAGGTCAGTTCGGCCTGGAGCGTCGTGATGGCGCGGCTCGACCAGGAGGGCACGAACGGTCCGGTTCGGCCAGGGTGCCACGAGGGTGTCGTGAAACTGGCTCACCTAGAAATCCTCAAGGGAGCCGGTTCTCCAGAGGTGGTGGGGCATGTGCCAAGGCCGATAGGCGGCCGGTTTGGGGGGTCTGCGTGGAGGCCGGCAGGGCGGCCGGGAGCGGCTCGTCTAGGCAGGGCATGACCAAGAGGGGCGGTGATGCGGTAGGTTCGGGCACTGCCAGGCTGGATACCGGGTTGGTCAGGGCGCGTGAGAGGCATGGGGTCTGGCCGGGGAAGCTGGCGGCGGTGCAAGACAGGGTACCTCGACTGATTTTCCGGTAGACGGCGTGACCAGGGTTGCTCGCCCTGAGGGTCGTGGTTCTGCCCGAAGCACCGGAGCATCGTGGGGGCACGACCTTTATCGATGATGCATTCATCGTTCCATCACCTCATTTCCATATCGAGTAAAAATCACAATGATATTCGGTGGAGGGATTCGGGGCATGTTAGTTTGGCCCACAGCCTCCGTGTTTAGGGGTGATAACAATTGGTTCATCAACGGAGTATGATGAACATCAATTATTTTCAATACTTCGTTTTGATTCCTTTCAGATGAATATTAGGAAAAGAAAAGGAATATTAATCAAATTAAACCCCCTACCTTTTTTTTCATTTGTCATTCATTGACAGAGTCGTGGAGAGAAAATGAAGAATATTTTCTTTCATTGAGTCTGATGTACACTTCCAATCACGAGTTCTGTCAGCTTTGGAAGACGCTCCACATTGGTAGTTGTCCAGGGAATAAGTCGAAGAAGGATTATCATCATCATTATTCATTAGAAGAATGCATTCGTCATTAGATTATACGGTTCCTCATTGAGTGCTTTCTCTTCGATCACCCAAGTGAAATAGTTGTGCCAAATAATATATTAGTTAATGTATTATTTCATTGGCACAAATTTAAAAGGTTGAATTAAATTAAAATGCTCCACCTCATTAATTTACATGTGTCGGCATGAATTAATTGGGGATTTGGAACCAATTAAATTATGGTAAGGTCAAGAGGCTCTCCCTCATTAATGATGGAGAGTTGAGAGGTTATACTCTCCTCCCATTAATAGGGGTCGTGTGGTCCACAACCCTATTATTCAAATGGGAGGTTATGATGTCTCAGGTGATCCCCACATCGTAACCTCTCACAGGAGGATATGTTTGGGTGGGCCCCACCACCATAACCTCTCATGGGAAGTGAAGTTGTGGTGGTCCAAACTCCAATTTCCATGAGGAGGGTTTAACTACCATTTTCCCACATGACAGCTTAAATAAAACAAATTGTAGCTCACTTTATTTTATTATTTTTCAAAGAAAACCCGAAAAATATCTTCTATTCTCTACTCACTATCGTCGATGTGGAAGTCTTCTTAAGTGAATACTAGCACCGTGAGTTCAATGATTCCCTCAGATTATAATTCTGAGTGATGGTTCAAAAGTTATAAAAACCCACTAGTATGTTTTCTGAACGTACCCAATCAAATCTTCAGAAAATTTATTTCAGGAACACCAGTCCTTGGAATCATTTGCCATAAAGTTTCTCAGACTCATAAAATTCCCAAGTTTTTAAGAAAAAAACATCCATGGATTTTCCAGGTCTTTAAATTCTCCCCACCTCAGGGTTTTACGTCCCCAAAAGCTACATCTCAAACTAGGGGAATAAGTGGGGGTACTGAGCACACATCTGAGCCTCCCGCTCCCATGTGCTCTCCTGGAGATTCTCATTCTTCTAGTGTAAGTGTACCAGAGGTATCGACTGTCCACATAGGACCTGCTCCTGTCGATCCTCAATCTCCACTGGGACCTTCGTGAAAGTCGCAAAATCATCGACGTCCAACTCTCCATGGTTGATGATGCGAGAAGGGTCATGCACGTATCTCCCCAACTGAGATACGTGGAAGACATCGTGCACCCGGGGAAACTGAGGAGGAAGAGCCAGATGGTAATCCACCTCACCTACTCTATTTAGAACATTGAATGGTCCGATAAACCTCAAAGATAACTTTCCCCCTTGGAAAAATCCCCATAGACCTCGTTGAGGTGGGACCCGTAGAAAGACGTGGTCTCCATCCTCAAACTCTATAGGTCTCTGTCTCCTATCAACAAAAAAGAATATCCGACCATGGGAAGTCTTCATCCACTCCTAGATGATCTGCACATTCTCTGTGGTAGCTCGTACCATCACTGGTCCCACTAGTGCTGACTCACCTGGGTCTGTCTAACACAAGGGTGATCTGCATGGTCGTCAGTACAATACCTGAAAAGGTGCCTTCCAGATGGTGGAGTGATAGCTGTTGTTTTATGAAAACTCCACCAACAATAAGTGATCCTACCAGCTACGACTGAAGTCTAGGACACAAGCACGAAGCATGTCCTCAAGGCTCTAAATGGTCCGCTTAGTCTGTCCCTCAGTCTGAGGGTGGAAGGCGGTGCTCAAATGAAGCTGCATCATGAAAGCCTCCTGCAACCTCTTCCACATCCAGGATGTAAATCATGCATCATGATCAGAGACAATAGAAGAAGGTACTCTATGTAGCTGCATAATCTCCTGCACATATAGGAGTCCCAAACTCTCTACTAATCCCTGCTCATTAATCGGTATGAAGTGGTCCGACTTGTTGAGTCGGTCAAAAATCACCCAAATCGAGTCGTGACCCCTAGATGTATGTGGAAATCCTGTCATTATGTTCTTGGATATCCCATCCCACTTCTACTCTGAGACCTCTAAAGGCTGAACCCAGCCAGCTAGTACCTAGTGCTCCGCCTTCATTTTCAGTCATGTGAGGCATCAAGAGACAAACCCTGCTACTACATTCGTCATACCTGGCCACCAGTGCTGTCATCGAAGGTCCTAGTACATATTCACCACTCCTGGATGTACTTATAGAGGGGATGTGTGTAACTCCATCAACACTTCCTCTTGAAGTGACTCTGGTACCATAGTACGTCCTCTAAAGAGGATTACGTGCTCCCAACCTTCAAAAAATCCATCTTGTGCCTGTCCTGTGGATATCTGAGCACATAGTGTCCCGCAGTCTGCATCCCCATGTTGTTCCTACCTATCCTACTGAATAAGTGGGGGAGTGACAGTAAGAGACATTAGAAATCTTGCTTTGTCCATATCCACAAAGGATATTTTAATGGGAACCAGCTACTCTGTAACCTATCCTAGCAGTTGTATGCCAGATCTCTTGTTGAGTGCATCTACTACAACGTTCCCCTTCCCAAGAGTATAGACTATTTCGAAGTCATAATCATTGAGGAACTCAATCCATAATTGTTTCCTCATGTTCAGGTCCTTCTGAGAGAAGATATACCTGAGACTCTTGTTAGCATAGTACACAGTATAGGTCCACCAATCAGATAGTGTCTCCAAATCATCAAGGTGAAGACCATAGCTGCTAACTCCAGGTCATTGGTAGCATTGTTCTACTCATGTTGTCTTAGCTACTGAGAACCATACGCGATCATTTCTCTCTCTTGAAATAGGACACACCCATGTCTGGTCCCTAATGTGTTGCAGTTAACTATGTACCCTACGCCTTCCTCAGGAATCCTCACGATGGAGGCACTAGTCATCCTCTACCTCAACTCCTGAAAGCTCTTATAGCATCACTCCAACCACATGAAGGGTTTCCCCTTTTTCTTTAAGACTGGTAGTGGTGCTGTGACTCAGGAAAAGTCTGGCCCGAACCTCTTGTAGTACCCAGCCAAACCCAGGAAACTTTGTACCTTCGTCACAGTCCTGGATGGATCCCAAGCAGTTTCTGCCTCAATATTCACTGGATCCACTACAATTATAGCCTTCAAGATAAAATTTACAAACAAGTGGACCTCTCGGATCCAAAACTATAACTTCTAGATCTTACCATAAATATTTTGCTCTCGGATTGTGTCCAGTACTACCCGAAAATGGTATTCATGCTCCTCCTCAGTAGTCGAGTAGATTAGAATATAGTCGATGAAGACTACAAAAATGAGATCGAGGTATGGCTGGAAGATCCTATTCATGAGTCCCATGAACACTGCTGGAGTGTTGGTTATGATGAAAGGCATAACCAAGAACTCATAATGGTCTTACCGACTCCTGAAGGTTTTCTTCTGCACATCCTCATCTCAAACTCTAAGATGGTGATAGCCAAACCTGAGGTCTATCATTGAGAAGCACCATGTTCCCTTCAGCTGATCAAAGAGGTCGTCAATGATTGAGAGTGGTTACTTGTTCTTCACGGTCACCTGGTTTAGGCAACGGTAGTCGACACAAATCCTCGAGCTCACATCCACCTTTTTGGCGAACAAAATCAGTGTTTCCCAGGTATAAAATCAAGGCCGGATGAATCCTTTCCCCTGCAAGTCATCTAGCTATACCTACAGCTCGCGAAACTCAGTGGGAGCCATCTGATATGATGTTGTAGATATCGGTGTTGTCCCGGGGTACATGTCATTGTATAATTCCACCTCTCTGTGAGGAGGTAGTCCTGGACCATCGTCAGGGAAAACATCCGCGTGCTGGTCCACCACTATAAGATTGCTCGGAAACTCCACATCAATTTCTATGAGGGTAATGCAGGAAAAGTAATGAGTGATCAAATGCACCAGCCTCCAAGTAAGTCCTTCTTCTACTAAAAATGATCCCTTATTGTAGGTTAAGGTGAACCTGGTCCCATAATTGTGAACACACCTCACTTTGCGCCCAATACAGTCAATATGAGCATGGACTGTAGATAACCAGTCCATACACAAGATGACGTCGTAAGGCCTCGATGCCGCTACTAGGAGATCCCAGCCACAGCTATCCCCTCCTAGAGAAAGCTCACACTTCCAACACCCGTGTGTACGCATTTATTCTGCTCCCGTAAGAGTCTCTAGCTGTAAGGATCATTCAAATAGCTCCTTCGGAATCTCTGAGCTCCGAATTAGGGTATGGGGAATGAAAGAGTTAATGTCACCTATGTCTATAAGAAATGCAGCTATATTGGAGTAGACATAGATCATACCTCTAATCATCTCCATAGCACCATGATCATAATCATCAGCTTCCTAGAGCGGATCTCTCCCATGACCACCTGCTCCCTGCAGTCGAGGGGGACCTCCAGGTTGTGGTGGTGGTGACACCTCAAAACGTCGCCCACCACTAGCTGTATGGACATCTCCTCTACCATGTTTTCCTACACTATACAGACATCCTCAATCGTATCTCTACTTCTGCATAGGTGGTCGTTTGACCGTCAACTAATAACCCGAACGGAGGGTCAGACAGTCACGAGCCATGTGACCATGCCTTCCGCATGCGTAACACGGCCCACTCATGGAATGTTTGGCTCTATATCCACTCTATGTGCCACGCACAACCGATCCTGATTTGTGAGGTCATCCACCTGTAGGTATGGTCCTCTTAGACCTCTTCGAAGTCTGCATAATTCCTTCTTAAGAAGACTATGTTGCATGTCGACTAGTGGTGGGTCTCGCAGAAGGAGACTTCTCAGCAAGGAAACTCTCTACTAAGAGGGATCTCTCTAATACCCC
Source organism: Viscum album (assembly GCA_963277665.1). Classification (NCBI taxonomy): domain Eukaryota; kingdom Viridiplantae; phylum Streptophyta; class Magnoliopsida; order Santalales; family Viscaceae; genus Viscum; species Viscum album. Next base: position 15,725,669 of record OY728159.1, on the reverse strand, counting down.
TTCATGCGTCGGAATGCGGAGGGAGATCATTGAAGCACTGATCTCTCACCTGATTCCCTGTTTGAAGGTCTGGTCCCTTAAGAATGGGTCTTGTACCATTTCAGTGAAGTAGCACGAGAGGTCTGTGAACCTCACTTAGTACTGAGCTACAGTCATGATGCCCTGCTGTAGATGAAGTAGCTCTTGTATACGCACTGTGCGCTTAGTGGTTGGGACAAACTCCGCCTGAAACAGGATCTCAAAGTCAGCCCAGATTAGTGTTGTCTCATCATGCACCGGGAGCATTAGGCTCCACCAACTGGCTATTTCTGCATAAAGAAGGTTGGCACCAAGAATCACCATGATGTCTCCTAGTGTCCCTACAAGTCGAAATACTCTCACCACAGCCTCCAGCCAATCCTTCTCAACCTGCGGGTAAATCTCTCCCCTGAACCTAGTCAGCCTATGGCGCTGGAACTCCTGAAATGAGCCCAAGTGGGGTGCATCGTCTGCTGTTGGGGCAGCTGGCATCAGTGGCCCAACGTGAAGTTGTACCACTGGTGCCACCACTGGAAAAGAGACCTACACCAAGGCCTAATCACTCTATGTGATATCTTTGCGTATGAATCTTGGGTCTCTAACTCATCGTCTGTGGGGAGGCATCCTGAAAGAAACAGATGTGACACAGTCAAGATATTATACCTGGTGAGATGACCTGGTTGAGATACCATAAATGAATTTTTTGAAAACACACACGCAATTAGTGTTTTCATGTAATGGGTCAAAAATCAAAAGTCAATGTCCTAGTGTATGGATACGTTTGTCGTCGCCCCAACACTAAACTCCCTGAACTGAAAACCCCACTTTGTACCCTTAACACTATTGTTTCATATAAAGAAATATCAGAGTCATATGTTTTTCAGTAGAACCGACACCTCTGATACCGATTAGTCATGAACTGTACTCGGGACCCGAGTCGTGACTACCCCAAGCCCGCCTTCCATAGGCCAGTGGCTGGCGACTAGCATCAAAGGCATAAATCTCAAAGCTGGGAAGGAATTTCCTTTATAAAATACAAGCACACACAAACATAGTATAATCTGGAAGCAGAACACTATGTAAAACTATGTATAAAGGAGTGTTAGAATGTAAAAGGGGCCAAAAATACAAGCCCCACAATAAAGTACAATGAAACGGAATGTACAAGTACTGGAAAATGGGAAAAAAACTCTTGGATCATCCATCTGGAAATCCTACCTGAAGGGTAGGTACATAAAGCTTCTACAACACTCCACGTCCGTCCGTCTTCTCCTTGTACTATCATGTCGTGTTGTCCACCTCCGTGTATTGTCCATTCCTAATCCACTATGCCTCGGTCAGTGTTGTCCGTCGTTTTCAACCAACACAATGAGATGAGGGTATATCAAGTGAAGTGTTGAGTATAATGAAACTCAGTATAGACCCTGATACCCTCAAGGTCTCACAAAATCCCACAAGGAAATACTCAAAAGAATGAAATCAACATATAACCTTTCTTAGGTATATGTCCATACATATAACTATGTTATCAAGTAATCCATATCAATCATGATGTAAACACAAAAGATACCAACTCAGCTCAACCAAGATTTTTATTCACAATATCAAAACCACATATTCTGGAGAAATACTCCACTGTCGAGTACAGTGGTCCTGCCGTGACACCAAGGCGCTTCCCACAAACCTTGGATAGCTCTAGTACTCCTCCTGTCGAGTATTTTGGGTCTTCTGCGTCACCATGGCACTCTCTACTGTGGTTATGCCGCCACAACCAGACGCTCCTCCTAATAGCCTGTAGAGGAACACCTCTTGTCGAGTACCGTGGGTCTGCCACCACATCCAGGTGCTCCTCCACCATGGGTCTTCCTCCACAACAAGGCAATCCCCACTGGGCTAGTGTAATCACTCTAAGTCGAATCAGTCAGCGGTCGTCAGGTCTCAGCCTGCTACTAGGTCTCTGTACTCTGCTAACTAGTCTTCGGGAGGGTCTGCTCTAGGAGATACATGTTGATACGTCAACTATAACTAATTCCCATTTAGAAGTATCTCAAATTTCTGCCTCATTTTCAGGGTCTCAACGCAACAGATGGCGCGTCAATCAGACACCCAGTCTATGAGTTACATGATTTTTAGTCCCTGGGGCCCGGTTGGATTCATGTATGATCCAAACTGACTGTATCTCAAAATTACCCCGAACTCCAGTGGGGTATACTCCAAGGGACTATCGTGCTCCTAGAAAACCAGTTCCACTGACAGTTCGTCAAACAGTCGTCTGGTGCCAAAGATATGACCAAAGAAAGTAAAGGGATGGTAGTGGGCTCGGGTCCGGTCCGACCTAGTCGGACCGACTCGACCAAACCAGTTTGGGCCAACCTAGTATGGGTTGACCTAGACAGACCTATTCGGTCTGGCGTGACCCATTTGGTGGGCCAGCCTGTAGGTTCGGCTCATCCCACTGGGCCCAGCCCAGCAGGCCGCGAGGGCGGTTCAGCCTGGGCTTGGGGCCAGTTCGGCCCAGAGCATCATGATGGCGTGGCCCAGCACGACTTGGCCAGGAGGGCATGGGAGGGCCAGTTCGTCTAGGGAACCTCTAGGGGTTCGAGACTCCGGCTTGTCTGGGAGTCTTCAAGGGAGAATATTAGCCAAAGTGTAACAGGGGGCACGCAGAGGCTGGTCGGGCGGCCGGTTCGAGGTGGCGCGCACAGAGGCCAGCAGGGAGGTAGGGAAGTAGCTCCTCTAGGCAGGGTGTGACCAGGTGGGGCGATCGGGTGGCCGGTTTGGGCTTGTGCAGGTTGGCAGCCGGGTAGGCCAGGGCGTGCTGGAGGTGCGGGGTTCGGCTATGGAAGCAGCCAGTTGTGCAGGCAGGGGTAGCTCAACCGGTTCTCCGTCGGACAGCGCGACCATGGAGGCTCGGACGGAGGGCCGCGGTTTGGCCCATAGAACTGGAGCGTCACGGGGGTGCGACCTTTGTTGTCACCGCCTTTGTCATTCTGTCACCTCATTCCCATGCCGAGGAAATATCACAAATAGATTCCGTAGAGGGATTTAGGCCATGTTAGTTCGGCCCGCACCCTCTGCGTTTAGGGGTGGTAGTAATTGGTTCATCAAAGGAGTGTGATGAATATAAATTATTTTCAATACTTCGCATCGATTCCATTCAAATGAAGATGTGAAAAAGAAATGGAATATTACTCAAAGTAAACCCCCTACATTTGTTTTTCGTTCATTGTTCGTTGATGGAGTCGCAGAGAGAAAACGAAGAAGATCGTCGTTCATTGTGTCAACATCACGCTTTCAATACTATGTTGTTCATCGGCTATGGGAGACGCTCTACATCGGTAGGTGTCTGGGGAAGAAGTCAAAGAAGGATTGTCATCGGCGTTCTTCATTGGAAGAACGCGTTATTCGTTGGAAGATGAGGTTCCTCGTTGAGAGATTAATCTTCAATCACCCAAGTTAAATCATTTTTCCAAATAATAGATTAGTTAATCTATTATTTCATATTAACAAATTCAAAATGATGAATTAAATTAAAAGGATCCACCTCAGTAATTCAGGTGTGTTGACACAAATTAATTAGGGATTTGGCACCAATTAAATTAGGGGATAGTCAAGAGGCTCTCCCTCATTAATGAGGGAGAGTAGAGAGGTTATACACTCCTCCCACTAATAGGGGTGGGGTAGTCCCCACCCTTATTATTCAAATGGTAGGTTATGTGGTCTCAGGTGGTCCCCACATTATAACCTCTCATGGGAGGTAATGTTCGTGTGGGAACCCACACCATAAAATCTAATGGGAGGATATGGTGTGGTGGTCCCACAACCATATTCCTTGATAAGGTTTTAACTACAAGTCACCCATATTCCAGCTTAAATAAAATAAAGTGTAGCTCACTTTAGTTTATTATGTTTCCAAGAAACCCCAAAAAATAACTTCAATTCTTGACTAAATGTCGTCTAAGTGAAAGTATTTTTAAGAGAATATCGGCACTGCGAGTTCAACGATTCCCTCCGATTTAAAATCTGATCACCAATTCAAAAGATATAAAAACCCGCTCATACATTTACATAACTAACCTAAACAAAACTTCATAAAATTGATTCTGGGCACACCGGCCGTCAAAATCATGCTCCTTAAATTTTCGTGGACTTGTAAAGTTCCCAGGTATTTAAAAACAATTCCACGGAATTTCTGTCTCTTTACACTACTAAGAATATATATTGGCAGAATGATATGGAATGTAATTAAAATAAATCATAATAGTAAACAAAAACACAAACATATTGGTATATGTTATATAATATTTGATTAATAATCACTATATGCATTCCATAACATGTTGGTACATTCCTCACTAACAAACCCACATAAAAATAGCGGAGAAGTTATTACAAAATTATTCTTATAATATAGTAGAAAAACCACCCCTTTTGGATTTTAATAGTGGATTTGGCCCCAATAATCAATTATAAGTATCATATAATGATATTTATAAATCATTATCCAATTCATTTAATGATTATATAGGATAATAATATTCATAATAATAAGAATCCATAATTATATGTTCTAATAGAACAAGAAAACATTCAAAATTATAATATCCAATAATTAACAAATATAAAATTGATGGCAGTGATGGAATAATTTTGTAAAACAATACCTACGACATCCTGAGAATGATGTTGGATAGTCTGATAAAAATATCCCCATTTTAAGATAAGGATAATTAAGGATATTGAAATAGATGGAAATTCATATTTAATATCATTGGACAAATCCATTTAATAAAAAGTGTAAATACTAAATTTTATAGACATGAAAACACCATTATAATGTTTTATTTAAATTCGATACATTGAAACTAATAAAAAATCAAGAAAACCTTTTAAAAAATCATTTTTACGAGGTATTGTTTTTAGAATTATGATTTAAAAAACACATATGAATTCTATCCTAAAAACAGAGGACATTGAAATACATTTTATAATAAAAAATTAATATTTTATATAAATATATTTTAATTGAAAAAAATATAACAATATTTAATTTTTTTTAAAATAATGTACTATTAAGATCATGAAGAGAAATGTTTTTATTTCATGAAAAAAACTCTTAAGAAAATAATAATACACATACTCTGATAAAAATTATTAAACCGTATTTGGAAAACCAATTTTAAAATATAAATAAAATAAGTACCCATGGGTCACATTAAAAATTAAAAATGAGTTTTAAAGGGGCTTTGGATTGGAAGATGAAATTGCAATCATGAAAAATATATTTTTTTTATTTTAAAATACAATTTTTGAAATATCACATTGCAAAATCATTTATCAAAAAAAAATTAAAATAGCTAATGAAATATTTTATTATCACAATATATTAAACATATTTATATATCATGAATAAATAATAATATCATTATTTGTTAAATTTGTTTTGGATATGGAATATAAATTCTATATTATATGAAGATGGGAATTATTCATACTATCATAATGTTTTTTGAAGAGATAAGTAAATCAATGTAATTACCTGGAAAATAAAGATAAAGAATATTGTAATATAATCTTATAACAATATAAAAAACTAGTAAGTCATTTTTAATGATGAATAACTATGACTCAATAATATAAAACCTATAACGAAATCCATAAATCGTTGCTGTATTTTGAATTGAAAAGCCCTGAAAATTAGATCATTATAAGGATCTATAAATCCCATAATTATTACTTGTAATAATGGTAAAATAAATACATGGACAATATATATGCCAAAAAATGAACCAATTTGTTAGTATAAATCATATAAAAATGAAACATATTTGATGTAAAAACCATTTCCATTAATACTACTTTGCCAAATGTTTCTATCCTGCTATATAACAATTTTTTCTATGTTAATAAGTTGTTTTAAAAAATTATATGATTCCTTTAAAACCATCTAAAATAAATATATTGATTAGCTAATTGTTTAATCAGCTAGTGTTTGGTAATTTTATTACTTATTTTAAAACATGTTCCATAATGGTGAAGATGATTCTTATTTATTGATAGAATGTTCATAATTTCTAGATAAATAAATATTACTGAATATTTGTATTTATTTGATACATGATATATAATTATCATTTAGTGATTGATAAATTTGAGGGTTGGGAAAATTAAAATTATAAAGATCTTGTTTTACTATATTTAATTATTAAAGGTTATCTATTAAATATTGATTAATTATTTTTAGAATCTTCAAAACATTAGGAGTACAAAATTATTAACGATTTTTTTATTATATAATATTATATAATCATTCATCATAAGAACATTAGGACATCACTCATGTTGGTGGTAAAACCGACCCAAACGAGACCATGTAATAATGGTTTAATGAGTAAAGACGTTTTTTGGGATGATAATATGACTTTATTGAATCAAAATGATGTAATAAATATCATATATAAAAATTAATATTATTCTTAGAAATATCCGTTATAACACCTTTAGTTTTTATGAAATTTTTCTTGATTAAATTATATTTCTTTGTTATCTTGGTTTACACAGAAGACCATGTTTCAACAAACTAGAATTTATAATTAATATTATTATTTAAACATAAAAATTATAATCTATCTACAAATCAAGGGGGTAGAATTTGAATAAATTTTATAAAACATTATGTATGATTTATTTTTTTAATGAAATAATATTTATCAAAAAGTGCATAGTTTTTTATAAATTATTCATGTATTTTAAATATATTATTTAAAAAAAATTATTTCTTTTAATTTAAAAATAATAATAACAAATTTTACAGTAATTTTAAAATTTATTCGATAAACTAAACATGATTTTAAATTATAGATTTCCAAATTAACATTGAATTATAATTTTTTCAGGAATTTAATTAATTTTTTTTTATTAATAGTAAAAAAATTATCATTTTTATTAAAAATTTTCCTTTTATTTTTGTATCATTTAGAGGCTCCATTTTATTTTAATATGGGTTTGAAAATAATATTTTTTAAATTAAATATTTATTATTACTATATTTGTTATTAGAATCATTACCATTTTTAGGATAAATCATTATACCATTATGAAATTGATCTATTTGGAAGACTAATATTCATCATGAATGTGGGGAAAATTTTAAATGAATATTATCTAATTCTATTAATGGGAATTAGAGAAATGGATTGCATATTTTCAACAAAAATAATTAATATTATATAATTAAATCAAAATAATTATTTCTCCAAATGTATTGGGGAATTAATAAAATAAAATTCCAAAGTTATGGTGAAAATTGGTTTATGGGATGGGAGTTAACTAAAATGATAACAGAAAAATTTACTAGAATATTTTCTAACTCCCATTTTCATGAAATATTTTAAGCATATTTCGTCTAAGTATATAAAAGAATCCATTTCAGTTCCAATTGGAGTGTATAATTCATGTTTAATCTATTTTCATTTCAAATATTCAATATCTGTCATGTCTACCAACTTATAAGAGAGAACCCCCTTTCCTTTCTAATATACCCATTCGAAAAATATTATCTCAACAAATCCCAAAAAAAATCAATTTATACTTCCCTCCCCACATCTAATTGACCGTGTTGTCATGAAACATCAAATTGATTATGTTTTTAAGGTTTCTTATAGTCTATGGTGGATGAAGTGTCATCTCTGAAAGAGCGATGATAGGATTTGAGTGTATATTTTTAATAAGAATAACAAAAGAGGGGGTGATTCTGTAAACAATTTTAAAAAAGTAACATAACACAAAGAGTTGTAAATTTGAAAGAAAATTTTTATTTTGAAAAATATGAGATAAATAAGTGATTATTTATATGTTACTACATAACATGACGATATCCTCATACTCAATTGTTTTTAGGGTTTTTTGTAATCTTTTGGTTGAGGACAACCAAGATCTTGATCAAATAATACTAAAATATAATGTATGTGTGAGAGAAATAGGACTCTTCTGTTGTCTAATCGGAACAACTCAGGATTCCCACATGAATCTCAACCCAATCGGTATGGAAAATGAGAATTGATCAACATAATTAAACCAAAAAATTTAATTCAGAGAGAAAGAGAATATAAAGATTAAACATAAGTTAAATAATTCAAACACAAATTAAAAAAAACTAATAGAATATAAGGTTCCAGAATTCCCTCTTCATGTGTATGGCTCCCTCGCAATGATCACCCACCATTTTTCCTGTCATCGTGAGGGGGAGGAATCTCGGGTGGAACCCCTTCATTATTGATACCCCAATGAAGATAGGGGCCTATTGAACGTAGAGGATAAAGATGAGACTCTTAAAATACTCCAAAATGGAGTGAATTATCTTATAGTTTAAACTCCCAAATGAGGAGACCAAGCATCCGTTTTATAGGCAAAGTGGATGGTGGTTTTTGGCACACATATTGTTTAAAACCAATTGGTCCGTGTTTTTATACCACTGGTTATTCGAATATCACTATGTAAAATACTAAGTTATTGTTTCCCCACCACTTTAATGTCTTCACCTAATGTTGGGAACCATTTGGACAAATAAATCTCTAGATATTAATAAAATGAAGAACATATCATTTTACTTTGTGTAGATTTGATTCTTCGGACTGAGAAGTTCAGATGGGAATCATAAAGGCCTAATGGGGCTTTGGTTCCTTCATAATAAATGTATCCCATTAAGATCTGGACACGTCCACAAAATTTCATAACATTTGGATGCACTTTTTTGTAAAAATGATCATTCAAGTCCACTGCTGTGCATGAATCCTTGGTAGTTTGGCCCATTTATCATGGACATCATTATGGGCCCTACAAATCACCTCCACCTTCAATGAGAATATAAATTCAATTATCATTAACCTTTTTAAATGTAATAAATACAAAATAATTGAATCAAACACTAAGTTCAATTAGTTAATATTTTTAAAATTTTCAATACAAAACTAGTTTAGTACAGTGGTGTAAGGGTGAAAATGAAACAGTGAATCATTGTGAGATCACACCCCCACACCTAAACATTTTCACTCCTAAGAGAAGCTAAACTTTTAGAAATTATGTATGTTTATAATTATAACTTCATAAATATTTATCATTTAATGAAAATTTAATTCCTAATAGAAAGGTGATCAATGTAAGAAAAACACTGATGCGTTTTTATCAATGATCATTGAAAAAGACATCTCCAAAATTGTATCCAAATTAAATTCCAATAGATTCATGATACCAATCAAATAAATTAATTTAAAATTTAATCGTGTCACTAATTCTCCATCTATGTGTGTGACAACCATTTTATGCTATTCATTCCACATTCGATTGAGTAAATATAAGTTATTTTAATAATTGTCTACTTACAAGTTCCTTTCCACCGAACATTCCCCACAAATATTCTAATAAAATTTCAAAATCCACTCACTTATGCATTCCCTGAAGTCAACCCATAATCTCTCAACCAAGATATCGACATAGTCTGTACATTTTATCACTCACATCATTTATTATTATTTACTTTTCAAAATTTTCACTTTAGAAAAAATCTCACTCTCATCTACCAACCCTTGTTTGATCTCTTTACGAAACTAATTGTAATAGTTATAGAAAAATAATAAGTCAAGAGTGGGTGGTTTTGGACCTACCCAATATACAAATATTTTTTGAGGGTGTGCACCAGTTAGATAACAGTTACATAGACATAGGTCAATCTAGTAAAACAATGAATTAGATTGAATAAGGAATGAATGTATGGAAAATTTATTTAAGAAAGTAGAGAAAAATAAACCTAACTTATATTTACCTTCCATTACTTACGAAATTTTCACACATTATGGTTGGGTGCAATATTTTTTGGAGAGATTTAGTGATATAATTTTTATTTAAACTATTCAAAAAAAGGGTAACAATCTTCTCAGTGGTTTCTAAATGATACAACCATCAATATCATCAATAACAAGCCAAATTTTGAAATAAAGTCACACCATAGTATTATATTTTTCATAAATTCAAATTTCATCAGATTTTTTTGAATGTTATAAAAAAATGAAAGATGTAAATTAAAAATTATTTCTTAATTACTTCCATGATTAAACGAGCATAATTTTCTATGATAATGTGGGAATAAAAAAGTGATATTATAGCAAAAATATGGGGGGAGGGTAAAGTAAAAATAAAATTCAGCAAGATAAAAATATAAAATGAAGAAAGATGAGGAAAATTCCTAACTAACCCAGGAATATACCCATCATTCTCCCACACACACACCTAATGTGTGCAGTGACCTCATTGTAATAGAAGAGGATTTGGGAAGGAAGGATAAAACCTGGCAAGTTTCATTCATTGATTTTTCTTCAACATGCAGTTCCTCTATCGTGGAATCGTGAATGGATTAGTGGACGTTCTTCAGCTACTTCCCATTGAATATGAAGGTTTGTTTTGTTTAATCATATTGAACCATGACCTCTCTTAAGGGAGAGACTTTAGTAACAATGTATTATCCAAATAAGAGAGAATGAAGCTTACTGGAATACTGCTTCTTCTTTACATTGTAGATGAGGACCTTCTTCCCAATGTGGAACTACTGATGAAGGATGAGACAGTCGGGGAAATCTTGGATCTGTCCATATTAATAATGGAGTTCTTATATGCATCTAATTTCATTTCCTCAATCCCATGAATCTGCAACATCCTATGAGAACCAACACCCGAAAGATTATAATTGCATTGTCTCATGGCCTAGTAGGCCCAGTGCTCGATCTCAATAGGGATGTGACAACACATTCCAAACACATGATGATATGGTGATATGCCAATGGGTTTTTTGAAAGTTGTACATGAAGCCCACAATAAATCATCAAGTCTTAGACTCCATTAGTTTCTTTTGGTTTGAACTGTTTTATAAAATTTTTGTTTTACTTCATTATTTGACTCCTCGACTTGACCAATGGTCGGTGGTTGATAAGAAGTAGTCACTTGATTCCCAACCCCATACCAATGATAACAAAATTTCATTGTTTGGTTGTAGATATTAGAACCCTGGTCACTGATGATGAAACTTGGTAAGCCAAATCTACAGAAAATTTGGGTTCTCAAAAATTCAACAATATCCATATAATAATCTGTACTTGTAGCTCATGCCTCTACAAATTTTGACATGTAATCTATTGTGAAAAGAATGTACATGTTGCCAAAGGAACTGGGAAATGAACCCATGAGGTCAATACCCCAAAAATCAAAAATGTCATTAAGGAGTAATGGTTATTGTGGAATTTTATTTTTTTAGAGACATTACACATTCTTTGACAATGTGGACAAGGTTAACAAATTTCATGGGTATCCCAAAAAATTTTAGGCCCAAAGAGTCCAAAATCAATGATTTTGAATGTATTCTCTTTGGGACCAAAGTTTCCCCCACAAACATGAGTGTGGAAGAAACTAAGGACATACTGAAACTCACTATCGGGAACACTATGCCTATTGACATGATTACCAGTGGTAGGGGTCATCCCAAAAGTACCAACGTGACTCATGTTTTAAACGACTAGCATGATTTTTGTTGAAATAAGTATGAATGCATGATGCTGCCAAATAATTTACTATTTCAGCATATAAATGAAAAACATCTTCCACTTGGTACAATTGCTCATCGGTAAGGATATCATTTATAAGAATACAAGGGCATGAGTCAGTGTTTGAAGATGGGGCAATCCTACTGATGTGGTCATCCACCACATTATCCTCTCCTTTTTACATTTAATTTCTAATTTTAATTTTTAAAGGAGGGGCATCCAATGAATGATATGTAGTTTGGTTTTTAGTTTATTAAGTGGATACCTGAGGGATGCATGGTATGAGAACACAATGACTTTGTACCCTAAAATGTATGACCTGAATTTTTCCAAGGAAAACATAATGGCAAGGAATTCATTTTCAGTTGTGGTGTAGTTTACATGGGCAGGGTCCAAAGTACATGAGGCATAGGCTATGACATATGGATCTCCATCTACCCTTTGTGACTAGACTACCCCAACTGGATAGTTATAGGCGTCACACATGAGCTCAAATGGTAAATCCCACTAAGGTGGTTGGATTAGCAGGGGTTATGTGAGACTCCATTTTAACTTATTAAAATTATCATCACGTTCTTTAACAAATAAAATTATTTTTTATTTTTTGAGTAATCGGGAGAGGGAGAGGTAAATTTTACTAAGGTCACGAATGAAATGATTGTAAAATACAGAATGACCTAGGAAAGGCCGCACATACCTTAAATTTTTTTGGAATGGACGGAAAGAAATGACATCCAGTTTTGATGTATCTACTTGGATACCATCCCCATGAAATTACATGTCCCAAAACTATACATTGTCGCACCATGATTTGTAATTTCTCATAATATCATACAAGATTGATTTCAATACATTGAAGTTGGACTTAATCAAGACTACTCAATCTTTTATCAAAATAGGATCCACAAATAGTGAAATCATCCATGAATACTTCAATGTAATTGTCCATGTAATCTGAAAAGAAAACTAACCATGCATCACTGGAAAGTACCCGGACCATTGCAAAGTTCAAATGGCATCCTCTTATATGAAAATGTGATAAAGGGACAAGTTAATGTTGACTTTTTCTATTACTTAGGGGAAATATAGATTAGAAAACGTCCTGATTACCCATATAAAAAACAGTAATGGGACTAACCCTCTAGCCTCTATAGTATTTGTTCAATTAATGGAAAAGGGAAATTGTCCTTCATAGTGTGTTGTTTTAGTCTGCGATATTCTAGGCAGACACACTAACTAGTCTTCACATGAGTTGGAAGGAATTAATTATTATTTTTTTGATTACTGTAAGGACAGTTGTTTTTGGAACTACTTGAAAAGGATTGCCTCGTTGGCTATCAGAGATGGGCTAAATAATTCCAGTAGCCATTAATTTTGTTACATCATTTTTCAAAACATCAAGGAGGTTGGGGTTCAGTCAATTTTGTTCCAGCCTCACTGGTTTAGCCTCATCATTTTCCAAAATACATATTTTTTATTATTTTCCAAACACTTTTAGGAAAAGTGAGAAACCCAAGGTCAATATCAAGCACACAAAACACATCCAAAAACCGAAAAAGAAAACTAACAACCATAGAAACCAACAAAAACTAAAAACCATAATCCCCATAACTCTCATCGCAAACAACACTGGTTCCCTCCTCTGTAGTGGTCATTCCCCATTTAGATGCTAGATTTAAACGCCTCATTAAATCACCATCATTGTCCTGCCTCACATCATCTAAAGTGATTCTCCTGAGACCATCTTTCATAGAGGTCACTAATCTAATCTAACTACATAATCATCTTATCCTTAGTTGTGGAATGAGATTTTACAAGAAAATAAGTATAATCTATAGTCATTGGATCCTTATTTCTTAAGAAATTATCAATTAATAAACATTCATAAAACCTTTTTAGACCACTACAAGAATCAATGCTAGATTCATTACCATTAATTTCAATCAAGGATGAAAACATAGAAAGGGGATTTGGGGAATGATACGAAGTGGTTTCCAGGGGAGGGTGCACATCTATTGAATTAATAGAGAGGGAGGAATATTCTTCTTAGGGGTGCTTCAAGGCATCAAGGATGTTGAAATGGACAATCTCACCACCAAATTCCATATATAATGTAACATTATGGAAATTAATTATGGTTTTAAAAGTTTTCAAGAATGATCTCTCCAATATAATCAGGGAATGTCTATTAATCCTATCATCTTTCATTTTTAGAATATAAAAATTCAATGGAAAAATTAACTTTTTCACCCTTACAAGGACATACTCTAACACACCAGAAGGGTGTACAGTACTCTGATTGGGAAGTTGAAAAAAATTCCAATGGGATTCAATACCTTGAACTTAAATTTAGAGTAAATGGAGTGAGGCATCACATTTATTGAAGCACCTAAATCATGCATGGCATTGGAAAATTAATACACCCTATGGTGCATGGAATAGAGAATGTCCTTGGATCATTGCACATGGTGGGATGTGATGGCTCGAACAATGATGATATGTTCCTCCCCAAGATCACCTTTTCATCTCCACGAAGACTCCTAATGTGTGTACACTTCTCTTTAAAAAACATGGCATATCTTGGAATTTGCTTCACAATATCAATCAAAGGAATCTTAACCTACACTTATTTAAAAGTTTCCCACATTTCCTTATCAAGTACAAGTACTTTTGTTTTATGGGATGTGTGAACCTTTGGGAAAATAGATGATGAATGGTTGGGATAGGAGACTCATCGACATAAACACTCTTTCTTATGGAATGGATACTCTCAGGATAACGATTCTATTTTCTTGGACCATTTTCAGCAGTTGGGATGATGGTTTCTTGTGGAGTTGATGAATCTAATGGAGGTTCTTTTGGTTTTGATGTTTTTTCCCACTCCTAAGGGTTATGGAACTAACATTTACTTTATTTATAGGGTTAAATACTAGTTAAGAGGTTAGTTTACCAGACCCATGAATTTTAATTTCCCCCACATAGTTAACTAGTTGTCTTAAATGGGATTTTAGTTCTTGTGTGGAAGCTTGGGTGGTTTTTTAGAATTGAATATTGGTGGAAGCCATTTTTTTAATCATATATTCTATGCTAGGATCGAGTTTGGGAGGGGCTGTTGGAAAGGAATTTGGGGTGGTTGAGGATTTTGTTGGTGGTGGTGGTAGATGACTACTCTACACTTGTTAGTTCCATGGTTGGTGAGGCTAGTATGAATACCTTATTTCTAATAAGTTTGGTTTTATTTCCACCTAGGGGTGGATAGATATTATGGTTCTTTATTAAATTGTTGGATATTGGGGTGTCCAAGGAAGATTAACTCACAAATCTCAGATGTTTTTCTCCATTGGGAGAATTTTTCAGAATCATGGGAGTCAAAAGAGCATATTCCACAATGGATTGGAAGATGAGATTGTGAATTCTTTTGGGAGAGAGCAAGTTGTCGTAAAAGGGTACTTACCTCTTCAATCTTTGTGTCCACCTACTTCTCAAATTCAGTACATTTCACCTCATGGACACCGTGAATGGGAACATTGGACCTTGTACCAATTTTTTTAGTGTTTTAAGCCATGTTCTCAATCAGGGTTTTTGTAGAATTTGGGGATTTATCTACTACTGCAGAACCTGCTGTAGCATCAATTGTGTTACGATCAATTGGAATTAAACCTTCATAAAAATACTATATTAACAATTTATAACTTATTTAGTGGTGTGTACTACATGAATATAAACATTTAAATCATTCCAAATATTCATGTAATGTTTGCTCTTGTGATTTCATTATACCACAGATTTCATTCCATATAGTTGCAGTTCGAGAGGCAGGGAAACATTTTTCATGAAAAATGTGTTTCATGTTTGCCCAATATTTAATTGGTGAATTAACATAGAAAACCCAATCCTTTGCAATGTCTTCTAATAAAAATGGGAATGCTCTGAGATTTAATTGTTCTTCATCAACATTTTCATGTTTTAAGGTAAAACACACAATATGAAAGAATTTTAAATGTTTATGTGTATCTTTTCTAGGAAGTCCATGGAATCTTGGTAATAAATGAATTATACCAGATAATAGTTCCAAATTAGGTTCCTCTCCTTGCATTTGATTGTAAGTGGGTTGTATATCAACATCAATGGAGGGTATTAATTTTAATATCTTGTTATTTTCAGCCATGTTATGCAAGTTTATTTTAGTTTTGATGTAGGTTTTGGATGATCAAGAGGAAGGATCAAGAAGAGTGTTGATGTTTGTGTGTCCTCCTTTGAAGGGTTTTCTTCTATGCCTCAATGTCCCTGACACATGATCCTCTCCAGTTCAGGTTAGAATAAAAGAAAAATCTCCTAGATTTGAATACATCATGCACCAAACCTACAAAACAAATAAGTCAGAAAAAAATGGCTTGAAAAGGTAAATAAATATTCAAAAAAATTCAAAATATCTTATAAAAAACATGCACTAAAAACTGAATCGCTCAATAGAAATGAAACCCAAATTTGAATGAGCTGTCAAGACATGTCAAATTTATTTTTTTAAGGTTGATTTATAGTCTAGGGCTGACCCTAGTTTATATCTCAAGGGGAATGAATAGGTTTTGAGTGTTTTTTATTAATTAAAGGAACAAAATAGGGGGGTTTAAATAATTTTAAGAATGTAACTTAATGTAAAGACATGTAATGTTCAGGGAAAAAGTGGATTTTGATAAATATGATATAAATAAGTGACCATTTTTTATGTTACTCTAGCACTTAAAGAGTTCCTTATTATAAATTGGTTATTAGGTTTTTTTAATCCTTTGGTTAAGGGACGAACAGGATCTAGGTCCCCTCGTTCCTCTTAAAATAAGGCACAAAAAACCACCCCTTGACACAACAGTCTTTTATTCCAGGATTGGACCTTAAGAATAGATTGAGGTTTACAAAATCATACTGAAATATTTGGTATGTGTTAGGGAAAGATGATTTGTGTGTGGTCCAATCGTAAAAACTCAATATTACCATATGAATATCAACCCAATCATTATAGAAATGAGAAATGTTTCACTTAATTAAACCAAATAAATTCATTTAGAGAAGAATAATATAAATATTAAGCATAAGTTAAACAATTCACACATAACTTACACAAAACTAGTAGAATAAAAGGTTCCAGAACTCCATCTTCATGTGTATAGCTCCCGCTCAATGATCACCCACAGTTTAGCTCGACATCGGGAGGGGGAGGAAGGTTAGGTGAAACTTCTTGTTCATTATGGATCACCCTATGAGGATATGGGCCCATAGAACTTCAAGAATGAGGATGAAACTCCTCTAAAACCCCAAAATGAATGAGCTTAACTTCTGGTTCGAACTCTTAACCAAGGATCCCAATCTTCCATTTTATATGAAATGTGGAAGGTAGTTTGGGGAACAACGATTGTGTAAAACAACTTGTCCCATGGATTTACACCACTTTAAAGTCGAGCCTCACTTTGAAGAAAACTAGAGACATGTTACCAAACATATTGAATTTCTCACCGAATGTTGGGAACCATTTAATCAAATAATGGTATAGATATTTATAAAATATTGAACAACTCATTTTACATTGTCTAGATTTGATTCATTAGACAGATCATTTTGGATGGGAATCTTAGCGGCCGAACGAGGCTTCGGTTCCTTCATATGAAATGTAGCCCATTAAAATTTCGACAAAAAATGTTCTGCCAATTTGGATGAACTGTTTTGTATAAATATGTGGTTGTGTCCACTGTTGGGAACAGATCCTCTATTGTTTGGCCAATTTTTCTTACACATCATCATGGGCCATCCAAATGAAATCTACCTTCAATGATTTTATCCAAACTAGTTTCATTACCCTTTTTAACCATAATAAATAAAAAAATAATGGAATCAATCATGAGGTTAAATTTGTTATTATTTTTGTAATTTTCAATAAAAAACTAGTTTTGCACAGTGGTGTAATAGTAAAAATGAAATAGTGAATCATAGTGCGATCACCAATACAACATATTATAATTATAAAACCCTCCTAGAAATGATTTTAGTTTACCAATAAATGATTTATCTGAAAAAGATAATGTTCAAATGATTTTGAAGTATGATGGGACATATATTAATGGATTTTTCTCTAACTTTTATTTACGAAGGGGAAAATTACATATTAAAAAAATGATTTTTTTGAGTTCTATATACTAAATATGAATTTATTTTTTTATTATTCTCATTATAATTATTGTATATAATTATCCATATAATGGTATTTGTTCCATGGGGCTTATGATTCAAATGTTACAAGTGTTTTTAAACATTAATGTCTTTCTCCCATTATTTATTTAGATTATTTATAAATTATCTTCCATTGATAGGATCATATGATTTAAATTCAATTAAACTCAATATTTTTATTATACGGTTTTAATTTCATAAAATTACTTTTTTTTTAATTTTCCATACTTTGTGAACTGATGATTTAAAAATAATGGTTTATTGAAGAAATAAATTTATTTTAATCCTTAGTAAAAACCCATTTTTATTTTATCCCCTTGTTATATAAAAATGAATTGAATACGTTTTTCACTCTAATCAAATAATATTATAAATAAATATTTTCTAATGGTTTACGTTTTTGAAAATAGGATTAAAGTATCATTTTTAACATTTTATCAACAATGATCTATTGACTTTTAATTGAAAACATAACAAGAATCTTCATATTAATATGTATGATGTGAATAGTATTTGAAAGTATTGTAAACACTAAATGATTTATCGAACCCATTAAAAAATTCCATTGAAATTTTTAAACAAAAACATATTCTTTAGATTTTGATAAGTTTTAGTCTTTAAATAATTGTTTTCAAAATTAAAATGGTATTTCCCGTAAAAATATTTTATTTATCTATTTTGGGATTTATTTTAATTAATTATAATAAAAAAGGATGTTTCTTATGTTTTTATATGGACATGATCCAATTATACCATCCTTAACATGTCTTTGGTTGATTTATGATTATTATAATGATATTTTTAAAAAACATGTTTCATTTATGTAGGTTTTGATATAATGAATTGATTAGATTATTTTTATTCCCATTTCTTTTTTTATGTGTTATGCTATTATGTATTGTTTATCATAACAATTTCCATTCTATGGGTTATGATTTGATAAATGTTTTATGATATTGTGGAACACAAATTTATTGTTTATGTGATGGATGGGTCCTATATCTCTTACCAAATAATTGAGTAAATTTAAATATCCTATGATTCCAGAGGGTACAAAAGTGGTTATCCCATGCCTGAAATGAGGGTATATTATAGGTTATCCCATTCCTAAAAAAATTTGATACATTGGAGATTTATCAAAATCCTGAACTAGGTATATGGGTATATTTTCCAAGTCAAACATGTTACAAATTTCATGGAGTGTATCTATGATATAAGGTTTATTATGATTATATATACGACACAATTATATAAATTATACTAGTGTTATGATCTCATAGGCCATGTCATTAGATTACAATAAGATAAATATCATATGAAATGAGAATATTTATTTTTGTGACTCAATTTTATGATCTATGAGAGGTAGTTAATGGTTTTCACATATTATTATGTTGTTCATATTCCCTTATAATCATGTTATGTTGACATATTCATTGTTTACCATTACCAATCATATGTGATCCCCCATTATTATGTTTCCATTCCAAATTATTTTAAAATAAATTATTTCATATGATATGTTTAATAAGGGTGATAGTTATGGATAAATTAGTGGGTGATGATGTATCTCACAGATGGACTGGTTGTGTATGTGGCCTGGTTTCCCCATACACTGGACCTAATGTATTATTGTGTGGATATTTATGCTATGTAAAAAATATCATCCTTAAAGAAGTAATATTTTTCAATGGGATGAGTGGGTATTTATAGATGTTATCATATAAAGTTTTATTATGACTTTGGAATCAAGGATGGGAAAAAATATATGAGTTACCTATTTATATCCCTATGGATAATTATAAGGGAATTTCAAAGAATAAGAAAAGATGAAAAAGATTTGGTAAAGGATAAATTTAGAATATTCCCTAAAATTAAAGATGTTCTTAAAGACTCTAGGTTTATATGGATCTATATATGTATTAACTATGGGAAATAACCCTAAAATCAAAAAATTAGCTATTAATGATTATCACATGGTGAAAGATAGCGGGCCTTGTTTTAGACCTAGTTTAACCCTCTGAAGAGATATGTTTAAGACATTCCAAAACTCATAATGAAAACTATGTAGGTTTTGAATAATGAAATGGAATGACCTAGGATAAGACCAATGTTTTTAACAATGTTCCATGCTGTTGAAATCCTATAATTCATTTTTCATTATAATGTGGTGAACTAAAATGATTTTTTTCAATAATGTTTTTTTGGTTTTATTCAATTCTTAGACCATGAAGAAATTAATAAAATTATTAGTGTGAGGAAATATTAAATGATTATCCTCATGTGGAAATAAAAATTTATCAGATCTAGAAAAAAATATTTTTTCCATTCACACACAACATTTAACATTATGATTCAAACAAAACAAAATAATGAGAAAATGAGGGAACAAAATTTTGTTAACTCCTTTAGAAGGAATGCACACATTATTTTTGTGGTTCTATTGATCCACTAATTTCATAGTAATTTATTATTACCATAAAAAAGTTATTTTAAAATTATCTAGTGCTTATTGAAAGAATTTTTTTTATTATATCTGTAGTTCATAATGATAAGAGGATATATGGAGGATTCTTATCAATAATATATTGAAATATGATGAGATTGAATCCAGATAGTGGGTGATATTAATTTATTATTTTTTAAGATTTAATTTTTGGATATTATTTATACCAAAATGGTTATTGAATTAAATGATCTATAAGATATGGATGATGAATATTTTGATTCTTATTCGGAAACATTTACACAATTTTTGAGGTACAATAACAATATTATTATCCAAATTTAAAGGATGGTTGGTTGACACATCTGATTCAAAAAACCATTATTATAAAGGGTGATATCCATAGAAGACTTTTGAACCATAGAATAAATATTTTTTTTAATATCATGGATGAAACAGAGAATGAAATACCCATTAATCAATTTGTTTTGTTAAGAAAATAATGATGAAATTTAAGTGAAAATTTAAAATCTATATTGAAAAAAAGAAATGATTTTCTTTTCTAATCAATGTGTAATTGGAAAAATGTAGAAAATTTTATTAAGGTTACTAATAAATGTCTAATTTATGTAAAGGTAGGTATCCATGTTTCTGAATGACAAATTATTGGGATGAAGGTATCTAATTATGTGAGCAGAGAGAACGCATGGAAAGATTCACCGCCCACACCACATATTTCTTATAAATGTTATATACGAATTATAAAAATAAATACCCATATATAAGAAAATTTTTTGTTGATAATCCAAAAAAATTATAAACAGAAATGAAAAGGAGAATGATCATTCAATCAACACAATTAATGTGAATCATTATAATTAATGCTCACTTATTCTTGAATCCTTAGTTGGGAATTTTAGGAATAATTTTTTTTATAAAGGTTCGCTATGAAAATAAAATTATTCATCATTTATTGGAACTATACGTGATTATAAAAAATGATTATCTCTCTCTACATATATTCTGGAATATTAAATTCCCCGTTGTTATTAAATATCAATATACAAGAATCTATAAGTGAAAAGATGAACCTAGACACCCAATGACATTTTTGGTCTATGATAATAAATTATTAAGGAATTAGTGATGAATTATTATGGAATAATATTATTGGATTTTAGGAACTTCTATACCCTCCTTTGGACAATAGTGTTTTTCTCTATTTGGGGTGCCTGGGAAGAAACGTGAGAATTATTTGGGGTGCATTGGGTTATGCACATTTGGAACACATTTTTTCCAAATCCTAGGCCCTACCAGTAAAAAATTTATGACCATAAATAATTGGATTTCGTACTATTGGTGGATGGTTTGGCAAATCATGTTCCCATATAGATGAAGTTGTGAACC
Organism: Viscum album; assembly: GCA_963277665.1. Lineage (NCBI taxonomy): Eukaryota > Viridiplantae > Streptophyta > Magnoliopsida > Santalales > Viscaceae > Viscum > Viscum album. Next base: position 15,703,991 of record OY728159.1, on the reverse strand, counting down.
TTAGTATTGTGGTTTACAATTATAGAGGATCATTTTACTAACTATTTGGCCCTACACTACTAACAATGTGTGTGAGAATATTATACTCTATAAAATAAAATATATATTAAACCCTTGTTTAAGACCTTTATTTTCCATAACATGACCAAAATATATTTCCTTTGTATTTTAGGCTCATAATATCTAATTTATAGATCCTCCAAACGTAATAATTTTATAATTGATGATTGTAAAATATCATTTGATCTAATCCAGTTAAGTGAATCTCATATCATGTGTTATATCTACCTCTCTCTTTCTCTCCTACTTTGTTTCTTTAGATCCTCATATTAATGATGGATATAAAATATTTATTAATAGAATCTTGTTTTTATGTTTTATTACTTGATATCCATTTTGGGCATTCCTCATGGGAAAATCATTTTGTGGGTTCTTTTTGTTGTCATTCCCTAATTAAAGGTAGGTAGTTCCATATGAGATTTTCCAAATAAGTAAAATATTATTTAACTGATTTTTTATTAATTTTTTTATGAAAACCTAAATGTATAAAATTTGGAATTGTAACATAGACTATTCATGGAATTTTTGTGAAACCCACAACTCCAATGGAAAACAATTTTATGGCCAATTTCAAAATTGAAATAATTTATGAAATTATGAAAATATTTGTTAATTGATTTTATAAAATATATTAAAATTAAATTGATAAAAATGTATGAGTGGTTTATTTTTTTAAAACTCATAAGTTGATTAAAACCCTCTATTTTTCTATTATATTATATTTTGCATATTAAATATGAAAATTGGTAAATTAATGAATTTCCCATTTCTGATTGATTGTTTGAGCACATCCAAGCCTGGGATGTTAGTGGGTAATTTTGGACTAGAAATCTAATTGACTCATCCCTAGAAACATATTGATGATGTGAAATGAAAAACTCTACATAGGAATATCATATCCCCAATGTGATTTAACGAGTCATATTCGACATATTCCCAATGGATGTGCATACACCTATGGATGTTACCACTGATATGAGATGTGTACGGATCCAATAACTTGAAACTATCATACACCGGGGTTGATTTCCATGGTGCTTATTGTGATGGAATTGATGTATAAATATTCCAATTATTATTGAACATTTTTATTCATTCCATTTTATTTTAATATTATATTTTATATGAAATTATAATCTAATACATTTTAAAAATGTGTACCATCATTTTGAAAAGTGTTCATATTTTTTAAGAATAAAAATTTATTACAATGGATTATGTTATTTAAATTAAAATAAAATTTTGCTTTATTATTAATCCATATTTTTATGGAATAGAATGTGAACCCTATTAGATTTATAAATTACATAATACATTTTCCATCATTTGTTTGTATAATTACTAGTGCTAGGTCCACGAAAAGAGAATGTTCATCATAGAGGTGGTAGATATTCCTGATCCTTTTGTCTTACAGTACTATTTCTATTGGATGTTTTCTATTTGGCTAAGTACATTCATGATGTACTATTTTTTTTATTTTATATATGTATTTTTTACTAATATTTCCTCCCTATGGAGTCTCGAGCATAACGGTGGGTATCATCTATCATCCACTATTTTTGGTAGATAATTAATTCCCAGTTTTAAATTTTTTTAATTGTAGTTACTACTCACCAACCCATGTGAATCATGAACAAACATTTGGGATATTTCAGTTTTTTATTAGGTATCGGGGTACTTGGGTATCATGATGTTTTATGACAAAGTGGATCCATGGCTACTGGTTGAGCATCATTTTCTGATATTAATATGTTTTATGGAATATATTTTTGGGCTGTATGTGCGGTATATGAGTGATTTTCATCCCAGATCTCATCATAATGTGAATTATGCCACCATTGTTTGAATGGGAAAATGTCATTGATGATAAAATTTATTTCATTATTGTCTTTCAACTATATTTCATTTTCATTATTGAAATAAAAATATTATTTCCTTATTGTATGGGATTGAAATTCCCATTTCTATTTTCGGAGTTATTGATCTTTGTATATCCTATAATATCTTCATTTTTTAGATTTTTAATATTATCATTCCTCTAATAAGGATTGTTAAAGGGCCCATACAAGAAACATATAAAGAACCAGATTGAGTGAACACTCCTTTGGATCAAATATTGGTTGATTTTATTAATTGTCTTGTCTAAGATCTGAGATAGGCACCTAAACTTGTTCCCATTTAGGCTCTAATTTTATAGCTTTAGAAGGATTAATTTAGGAATCATTTTCAAGAGTTCATTCTCCAAAAGACCCAATCATTACCTATCTTAAATGATCCTCGATAGGATGAAGATTAGTTGAAGTACATAGAGATTTTGTTTGAATTATTAAAAAATCTAGATTCAATTATAGTGGATTATGCCACCATTATTCTAAGATGGTCTAGAAGGATATGAGGGGAAAATATTTTAATGAAAAACTATCATAGGGGTTTAGATTTTAGTAAATTTAATGTTCATTTTAGCGATTGGATCAATCAAGAGTCCATGGTGATGGGTGAGGATATAGAGTTTTTTAATGTTGAGAAGGATGAAAAGACAACAATAGAGTATTAAAACTGATTTTTAGATCATACGGAAAATTCCATTGGGAATATATTGAATGTGAATATGATGTTATTCAATAATTCATCTTTATGACTTATCCATTCTCCTATGTTTTGAAAATCACAGACAATTTATCTTGAGGAAAATTATCTTTCCCTAAGGATTAATTTCCTAATGAAAATACCCCTTTTCTGAGGAAATATTTACCCTTACCTTGGTTTTAAGTTCCTCATTTAATATACTTTCAAAATAAAATTCATTTTATTACTAAGTCAATAATTCATACTGTGATAAAAAACAATGGAATCTTATAGTTTCATGGATATATTGTCTTATGTATTCATACTCCAAATTATGTGAAATTCAGAATCCGAATTATATTAAATTAAAACACCAAATTATATGAAATCTAGACTCTCAATTATCTGAAATTCAGACTCTAAATTATATGAAATTCAGAACTTGAATTCTCTTAAATTCAGACTCTGAATTCTCTAAAATTCATTCTCCCAATTCTCAAAATTTTAGTCTCTGAAATCTCTGTAATTCGGACTCCGAATTCTTGGAAATTCAGTCTCCAAATTCTATAAAAAATTCAGAATCTGAATTCCTTAGAATTGAGAATCCAAATTCAATGGAATGCGGACTCTGGTATCTGTATAATTTATATTCATAATACTTTTTAAAAAAGAATATGAATACTCATTTTTAAATAATTTGATTGATTATATGTTTAGACTCTGAATTCTATTTTTCATTTGAATCCTAATATTCGAATTTGGTTAAGCTAATCCATTTTCATTACACATGATTTTTTCAGTATGAAATGATATCATAATATTTGTTTCAAACAAACTGTTGGTTGAGTGACATGTGTACATGTCCCCAAAAAATTCATGGAAAAATATAATGATTGGAGGAGGGAGCTAACCGTTGATGTTTTTACTATAAATAGGATCTCATTTGAATGATCTCATTATCATTTGATAAATCTAGAGATTACATTATGTGATGCTGTGAAGTGATTTCTTAGATAGAGAAGGACTCTCATGCATTGTCTGTTTCATGAACATCTTGTTCAGCCCTGAACATCTTGTTCTTCTTGCTTCATGTGACTCTTTTTTTGCTGAGTACAATCGAGGTGTTATAGGGATAGTAAAAAAAGATTTCTTGACTACTTTAAAGATCGAGGTCTTGTAGGGATAACAAGAGAGACTCAAGTATTTTTATTGACGGATAAACCTGGTGTGGGTAATATAGAATTTCATAAAAATATAAATTAGGGGCCCTTTATCCAAGGTTATTGGATATCCTACTATTTGGGTTAAAATATTTCATACTTATTACTTTTTTTGTTTCATGTTTTATTTCCACTGAAATTTCTAAAAATAAATAATGTATTTCTTTTTTTTACTCTCTTATACTTGTATACTCTGATAAATAATATTCAATATGTATTAAGGTAGAATCTTTTTTCAAATAATCTTTTCTTATGTTTCTTTTTGGGATCTATATTTCTGGAACCTAATAATTTTTATTTCATTGTTAATAAAATAAAAGGGATTTTCAAATTTTCCTTGTTTAAAATTGATAAAAATAGTTCTCTTTAAGGTTTAAAAGATATTTTTTTAAACATACAATTCACCCCCTCTGGCAATTGAGTAACTATATACACTATTTTGATCCTATATTTTGTATGAGACTAGGTTTTTAAAATAATTATTCTTACATATAATTTTTCGTACTCAAATATCATTCCTTGATCTAAATTTTCTTTATTTAACATTTCTTGTTCAAGTTCTTTTTAATGATTTTTATCTTAGTTTAAAAATTATTTCTATTAACAATTTTTTTTGGAAAATATATTTTTCTTATAGAGAGGTAGGTATAAATGTCGGTTCTATTGACAACCTTAATCCTACCAAACCACCAATTTTTGATGGAAATGATTATGAGTACAAGAAAGATCAAATAAATTCCATTATCATTAACAATGGAGTAGACAATTATTTAATGCTCATTGGGGAATAAAAAACTCCAGACAAAGATGTCAAAAACATCGCCGACCAAGAAAAGGCAGAATTTCAACTAAATTACAAGGTACACAATACATTTTTGTGTTCTATGACGAGGAATATATATAGTCAAATATTTTCATGTGAAGCTGGCAATCGTGTTTGGATGAAACATGAATCTACTAAATTTGGAACATAAAAAGTGTTAGAGATCAGGGGAGCAAAGTTAATAAGAGAATATCGTGGATTTGTTTTTCCCTATGGAGAACTAGTTTTTGATGTGAAAAATAAGATTTATGACCATTTTAAACCGATTTAAATCTATGGGAGAAAAAGTATTAGATGATGAAATTATTGTGGACAATATTACAGATATTATCCCAACGAGTTGGAATCCAAAAGAATAGCCATTAATGAGAACATGAAGGTGTCCAATATTACTCTTGACTATCTTTTTGGAACTCTTCATCAACATGACAAATAAACGAAAGGATATGCTAATATGAATAATTAGAAGAATATAAATGGAAGTATAGCCTTTACGAATAATAAAATCAAAAATCCAGAAAGGGATACAATACCCATGTCTATGAAATTAACTGTTCTATACGAGTCAAGTGAATGTGAACATTATGAAAATGAGCTAAATATAATTTCTCAACAGATGAACTAGATATTGGGAAAGAAAGCATTTCAGTATAGATATGTCAAGAAATAATGAAAATAAAATAAGGACTCAGAAGTCACTTGTTATGAATGAAAAAGATTCGGACACATCAGGCCTGATTTTCCCGTGTATAAAAGATAAAAAAATAAAAATAAAAATGTGTGATATAAATAGAAAAAGGTATTATAAATCTAATGAAAATAATGTCTTGAAGGGGAATGATACATGGATTTATAGTGGTGGTAAATCATCTGATGATTACTCTATGTATGAATCATCTATTCAGAAGTATCATGTTCTACCAGCCAAACTACACATTAAAAATCATTCTCTAATGGATATGCTACACATTGATGGATGTATTACCATTGTATCATTGAATAAAAATTATATTGACGGTAAATATTATAAGTCTTCAGATGAATAATATTTATATAATGAAGATAACTCTTTACCTTCTTATGAAAAAAGTTTCTAGGATCTCAAATCTTCTTGAAAATGAGAATTGTAATCTCAAGAAAAAGGTTAAGAGGGAAAATTCTAGAATTTATATTTTAACTAGAGAAATATATGATCATTCAAAGGATCTTGATAGAAAAATATTTTATTTTGAAAGGGTTTATAAAAACCTTATGGAAGGTAATTTTGATAAGGATAAAAAAATTATGGATCTTGAAAGTGTTATTTCTAAGAAAAATATTTTAGAGGCTTAATCAAGTACTAAAAATAATAACATTGAGGATAAAAATGTAGTCATTAGTTTAAATTCTGAAATTTTTTCCATAATAAACTATTATCAAATTTTACTTCAGGAAATAATGAAATTGATAAAATATATTCACAACTTCTCCCTCTCAAGATTACTTTTGGATTTAGTTATACTCATTCAAAACATATTTTTAGATAAAATTATTTTCTTCCCCAAAGTGCTCCATTTTGTACTAAGTTTCAATGTGGTGGAAAATATGAGAAAACATGTTCTTTAAATAAAACCCATTTATTAGGTTTCCATAAATCTTACATTTATTAGAAAATGTGGGTGCCTAATTTTTTACTTTCAATCAATTTTGGATCAAAGAATGTTTGGATTCTGATATTCTAAAACTATTATTTTAAGGAAAATAAATAATGTACCAAGATAAATACATGGTAAAGGGAGAGTGGATGTTACAAGAATAAAAATGGTAACAAAAAATCTTTAAAAGGATTATCAATATAAAAGGTTGAAAAGTAACATTCAAAGATAATGCTAAGGGATAAATTTTTTTATAGGTCACATTGTTCTTCCTAGAAAATCATTAATTTAAAATGTTTTATTTGTTAAGGTTCATAATCAGAACCTCATTAGCATAAGTTAATTAATTGTTGAAGGTTACCTTTTGAATATTAGGAATGATAAATTCTTAGTATACAATTACAGGGAATAATTTACTAATTATGACTATATGCATGAAATGTATATACACTAAACGTAGACCTTAGGATCCTAGATGAACATTGTCATAATGCAATGGAAGATAAATATTGTTTAGGGAATAGAGGGATAATACACTGAAGCCATAAGAACAATTGAAAAATATTGATGAAAAGACTCATTAAGGATGTATCGGAGCTTAAATTTGATTATTCAAGAGTTTTTTATCATTGGAAATATTGAAAACAACAAAAATCATGTTTTAAATCAATCATAGAAGTCTAAACATCTAATCTATTGCAGTATGTGCATACGGAACTTTTTGGTCCAACAAAAACTGGAAGTATTGGAGTAAAATATTATGTATTTGTTTTAGTTGATGATTTCACTAGATTTAAGTGAGTTAATTTTCTTGAAATGATATTTCCAGCGTTTTCTTATTTCAAAACATTTAGATCCCATGTTAAAAATGGGAAAACCTTCCTTTGATAATTATTCATAGTTAACCGGGAAGAGAATTTCAAAAATTATATTTTGAAACTTTTCTGTAGTAAAAATTGAATTACTCATAACTTCTCAGCTTTATGAAATCCATAATAGAATGGTGTTTTAGAAAGAAGAAATTGAATTCATCAAGAGGTAACTAGAACCATATTGAGTGAATATTCTTTTGTTGAACACTTTTGGTATGAAGTTGTTAGTAATTCTTATTATACTATAAATCGAGCTTCAATTAGACCTCTTCTTAACAAAACAACTTCTGAATTGTAGAATTGATGAAATCATAGACATTTTTACATCAAGTAATTTGGTTTCAAATTATTTATTCTAAATACTAATGATAATTTACATATTTTTGTCCCCAAATCTGATGAAGAAATTTTCCTAGGCTACCCCACTACTTATAAGGCTTATAGAATTTTTAATAAAAATACATGTATTGTTGAAGAAACAGTGCATGTAAAATTCAATGAAAATGGTCTTTTGTTTTTAAACAACCAAAACCTATATATGTAGATGAAATTTTAAAAAATAATTATCAACCGTTGATAGAATATTCTTAAAATAAAGAAAAAATTCAAGAAAAAATTTCCAAAGCATTTACCCAAGATTATTTTCTAACATATGTTGATGAACATGTTTTACAAAACCCAAATCAGTTGTTTCTTATGAATCACCCCAATGATAGTATAATTGGAAATGTAAATCTACCAAAAAGAACTATAATTTCCTTAATAAATGGAGTACAACATTCAGAATTCCTTCCCAATTGTAACCAAAAAGAACTTATGATTCTTTGATTGATGATGATTGGATTAAAGCCATGTAAGATGAGCTAAATGAATTTTAAAGGAACAAAATCTGGACGTTGGATGAATGACCTTAGGAAACATCTATAATTAGAGTAAAATGGGTCTTCAAAAGTAAGTGTTCTGAAAATGGAATCATCGTAATTAAAAAAGAATGAATAGTGGCTAAATTCTGTAATCACCAAGAAGGGACAGAATAAGGATAACCATATGCTCTGGTATCTAGACTTGAATTTATTCACATTTTACTTTCTTTTGAAGCATTATTTAATTTAAAACTTTTCTATATGGAAGTGAAGTGTGATTTCCTTAACAGATATGTTCAGGATGAATTTTCTGTAGAACAACCTTCTAGTTGTGAAGACACAAAACACCCTAAACATGTTTTCAAACATACCAAATCATTATATGGACTTAAACAAGCTCATAGAGCCTGGTAAGATAGACATACAAGATTATTGTTATAAAAGAATTCAGTTATGTGAACTACAAATCTGACTATTTTTATAAAGAATTATAATAAAAATGTTATTATTTTTCAAATATATGATAATGAAATTATATTCGGATCATCATAGCACTCTTTGACTAATTCGTTTGTGAATATAATGAAATATGAGTGTAAAATGAGTATGGCAGTTAAGTTAACATTTTTACTAGGTTTTAAAATTCCTCAAAAACTATATGGAACTTATATATGATAACATATTTATATTAAATATATTCTTAAAAAATATGGATATAACAACAATAAAATTTTGTGAACTCCAATCGGTACCTCAAATTATCTTGATCGTGATGAAGCTAGTAAACCAGTAGGTCAACCATTATTTAGAGGTATGATATGATTTTTATTATAATTGATAGATAGTTGTCCAAACATAATGTTTTTTATATTATTTTGCGGATGATATCAGTCTAATCTAATGTAATCTCATTTAAAATATGTGAAAATAATTTATCTCTATTTAACGTGATCCAAAGATTTATGACATTTCTATACATCATAAAATGGTTTTGGGTTAAAATGTTTTTATACGTTGATTTTTGGGGATGTATAATCGATAGAGAAAGAACATATAGATCAAGTCATTTTTTAAGAGATTCATTAGTTTCATGGTCATGTAAGAAGCAATAGAGATTGTTACTTTCCACTACTGAAGTTGAATATATAGAAGTTAGAAGTTATTGTGCCCAAGTGTTTTCAATACAGAACACACTCATAGACAATGGCATGAGTTTTACTAAAATACAAATATTTAGTGATAACACTAGTGCAATTTTCTTAAGCAAAAACCCTATTGAATGCCCCAAAGAAAACATGTAGATATTAGGAATCACATTCTTAGGGATCATACACTTAAAGGAGATATTATTCCTCAAGTTATCAGAATGAAAAATCAACTTGCTGATATTTTTACAAAATATTTACCCTCTGATATATTTTAACACATTTAAAAATAGTTAGGAATGATAGCTGCAAGGTGATCTTCCATAGAATCTTTTCATTTAAACATATCTACTTACCTTAAGTATCTCATTCAGATAGTTGGGTAAATTCTCTAGATAATTTTTTTTTCCTTTAATAAAATTTTTTGGAAACAAATTTTTTTTCCTTAATCCAAATTTTTTCGTAACCAATTTGTTTTAACCTTATTATGTTTTTTCCCTAACCAATTTTTTTAATCATAATTTTTGTTAAACAAATTTTTTCACTAATAAATTTTTTCTTTAAAATTATTTTTTCACTAATAAAAAATTTTCGTAACCAAATTTCATTCGGAACACATAATTTCAGGACACAAATTTTCCTTTACATATGAAAATTTTTAAAAAGATAAAGTTATTCATTATTTAAAATAATATCTATAAATTTTTATGGTATGTTTTCTTACTAAAATTTTATGAATTGAATTTTTTATCATTTTTTATTTAAGAAAAAAATTTATCAGATACACTTTCCATAAATCCAAATTTCCCTTAATTCCTCAAAAAATTAGAACCCACCAAATCCTTCATTGGCTTAAATATCATCTGTCAGATCAGATCATGCTTGTTTCAACTATTAAATAATATCTGTAATTCTATTTATATCTTCAATTCATATATAAAGAAACCCTATTTATTGTCCCACATTATTTTCCAAGGATTTTTGTGCCTAAGATTTTCCTCTTTTAAAAATAATCACACTGCTTTCCCACTTTTTCATAGATTTAGGATGTCTCTAGAAGCCACCCCATAGAAACAGATGTCTTTAGAAAAGGATAAAGATGATTGAAAAATCTATAGGGAATGTTTAAAAGTCCCAATGTTCTTCAAGTATAATTCCTTGATTATAAAATATATTATGTTGAATGGTTGGAAGTGTTTTTGTATATCCATGTCAATAATTCATGATCCTTTTTACCCTATCCTACTTATAGAATTTGATGACACAATATGTTTTTTTGATTAATGTGTAAGGGAGAATTTTTCCTCAAAGGATATGGGAAAACATATTATCCTGCCTTCAACATGGAATCAAATATTCTTGGAGTTCCATGTGATGGTGAAGAAATTTTCTATAGCCACAAGCTTCTAGAACAGTCAGGATGTTCTAAGAAGGAAAACACAATAGAGTTACATGGACTCAAATGAGTAAAGTCACCAAAGATTAACCATCTCTCAATAATATTAAGACTGTTATCATTATTGGTAAAAGGGTTTCTCATTCTGAGAAAAGGATACAAGGACTACTTAATGAAATTTGACATCTTTATATTGAATTTTCTAGTCAAACCGAGGAAGATAAATCTTGTGAAGTATATCCTTATGAAAATCACCAACATCATGAATGGAACTCTCAAATCCTGGATCATTATGTATTTTTAAATTTCTTCTATGATCACATTTCTATTCTTAGAATCATTCAAAATTCCCTATTGCTCCAAACCCTAAAATATCTCGATCTTGCTACAATGTGATGATACAATAAGCAGAATTAAAATTTGTTTCAATACCAAGAATGAATAAATCTATGATCTTTCATAATGTGGTATGGAAGCTCCTGGTAAGAAAGTTGATGTAGGAGAGACATCCAAGAAATCTCAAAAGAAAATAAAGGAAAAATAATTGGAAACTAAAGAGAAGCCTTCAGTTCCAGAAACTTAATCAGCTCCACCAAAGCCAAAAAAGAAATAGATTTTCCCTAAGGAAGTCTTAAAAAATGGGGGGAACATAAGAAGAATAATAATGTAGGAGATCATAATTTGTCATAGATCTTGATGAGGACAAAGACCTAAAAATTGGATCTGTTTAAGAGCATTAATGAAAAAATAGAAGCTCAAAAAGAAAATGTATGAAGCCGAGTTTGTTCATGTTCTTCTCAAGAATTATGATAAAGCCTCCAAACAGTAGCAGGTACCAGAATCTTTTCAACAAATAACCAGTACCAATAGAGACTCTGGGAAAGAAGATTACATTTCAGGTACATAGAGTGGAAGAATAAATAGTTCATTAAAAATTAATAGATGAAGAAGAATATGAAGAGGAATATAGTAGTGATGATGTTGTAAAGATGGTGGAAGAATATCTTGAGAAGGAAAGTCCTTATGACATGATGTCGATCCAGAATTCCAAGGATGAGTCAAAAAAGATTATTTATCAAGGTAATGAGGATGAGGTATGGTAAGTGGGTAACAGACCTACTCGTGATGAATGTATCAATAATGACTACAACCAACTTGATGATCTTAAGGGAGATGTTGAGAAAGAAATGGTTGATGTAAAAAAATGTTTCGAACTTTAAAATTGTGAGAATGAATCTCCAAAGGAGGTAGAAAAATTTTCCAATGTAGACAATGGAAAATACATGATTTATGATACACATAAGAAGGTAGTTGTGGTTAAGAAGGATATTGGGGATTCATCTAAGAGGAAAGCTGAAGAGCTAGATAATGAATCTTCTCTTCTAAAGGAATCGGATTCCAAATCATCTTCTATGGGTTAGGATCTCGTGGTACTGTCGTGGAAGAATTTAGTAAACACCACTCCCCTATTTCTTAGTATTAATTCGATATTCCAACTATTTCAATGCTCTTTTAATCAGAAGTCATATTCCTAATGCATGCTCATGGTAATAATCGTCAACCTTGATAGGTATTTCCAAACATTCCTTACTAGATATGATGCTAATAAGTTATCATGAACGGAAATTACAATGTGTTCTAAAAGAAGAAGTGAACACTTTATGTTTCTTGATGACTTCCAAGATTCAGTTAAAGATTCCTTTGATAAATCAAATGATAGAATCCAAAATCATTCATTGACTTTTATTGGGAAATTGAAAATCATGAAAATAGCCCAAAAAATATATGATAATGATCTGAATTAGAAGTTGAATTCAGTTGACTAAAATATACTAAGAGAAAGGGAACTCAGGGAGTATTTTCCTAAACAAATAAATCAGTAAGAATAGATAGTGATGTCTCAAACAGAAATTATTAAGTTTCAGGATGAGAAAATAAATGCTCTGGAAAAGTAAAATTAGGATCAAGAACAGTATCTCAATAGGATTTAGGATGATTATAAGGAGATCGAGAAGTTAAAAGCTACATAGAGGAAGATTATGCTGAAGGAAAAGAAGGATATATTATTTTTTCCTGTAAATTCGGATATTTTTCCGAATTGTCTTAACCTGTATCAATTTTTTCTGTCATAATGAAATTTTTTTGTTCCATTATTTTTATTTTTTTGGTATTGTTCTAATATTTTAGGTACTATTTTTTCATTCTCTATATTCATTTTTAAAAGTTACAAAGTGTAGAATAAAATGATAAAAATAATAATAAGTATAAAATAAGATAATTTTGTAAGTAAGGTGGAGTTTACTTAAAGAAGACTTTATAATGCCCGAAAATGTAAAATATCTCTATGGAATTCAATAATACAATCCTTAAGGATATTAAAATTTACGTTGGGAGTGAGTCATATTAATCATGTTTCCTAAGTAAAGGGATATAAGTTTTTCTTTTAAAGTTCATAAAGAAAAATCCTATATCTTATATTCTTTTTCAAAAGGATTTCTGTTCTTTCCAAAAAAGGGTAGATTGTTGAGTCAATAAGGATTCCATATAAATTATCCATTCCTCTGTGATTAAAAAATCAAAAACAAATTATTTTTGGGTAAATTATCTTTCCCTTGAGATTATTTTCTTAAGGAAAATTTCCCTTCCCTATGGAAATATTTATCCTTTCTTTTGTTTTCGTTGACACACTTTATAACCTCTAAAATCTAAATTTATTTTTTTACCAAGTTAAAAATTAGGATTCTAATCTAATACCATGGAATATAATTGTTCCTTGGATTTAGAGTCTTCTATTTTTAGACTCTATAATTCTTTAAAATTCAGTTCCAAATTCTCAAGAAATCTGACTCCAAAATCTGTAAAAATCACATTCAGAATTCTATAAAATTCAGACATGGAATTATCTAAAATTCAGACTCCCAATTCACTGAAATCCAAACTTCTAATTCTATGAAATTAAATCTATGACTTCTCTAGAATTCACACTCTGAATTCTCTAAAATTTATATGGTGAATTCTCTAAAATTTAGACTCTAAATTCTCTGAAATAAAAAATCTTAATTCCTCATAATTAAGACTCAAAATTCCTTAGAATTAAAGCTCTTAATTCTTTTGAATTTAGACTAAAAAATCTATATAATTCAGATTCTAAAATATTTTTAAAAAATAATCTGAATATTTATGTTTATAGAATATTATTGTATATATTTTTAGACTCCGACTTATATATTTCCATAGAATACAAATATTCAGATTTGGTTAAGCTAATCCATTTTCCGTACACATGCTTTTATATGTATGAAATGATGTCATTAAATTTAACTAACCATTTTTTAAATGACGTGTGTAATTTCCCTTCCAATATTCAAGGAAAAGAATGATCATTGTAGGAGGGAGATGACTATTAATGTTTTTCAAATAAATATGAGCTCATTTAAATGAGCTCATTCTATGGTGATCGATTTAGAGATTACATGTTGTGATACTGTGATCTGATTTCTAAGAGAGAGATAGAATCTCAAGATTTGTGCATTTCGAGATCATCTTGTTCATAATTGAACATATTTCTTACCATTTTTCATGTTACCCTATTTTTTGATGAGTACAGTCAAGTGCTTTTTGGAATAGGAAGATAGTGGTGCCAACAACCTTAATGATCAATGGATTACAAGGATACCAAGACAAACTCTGATATTCTTGTTGAGGTCTTACCCTAGTGTGGGTAAGATATAAATTCAGGAAAGAATAAATCTATGTACCTTCATCTAAGGTTTTTGGATACCCTACTCTTTGGGTTAAAATATTTCCTACTTGTTACTTATTATTGTTTGATGTTTTATTTCTGCTACAATTTTGTTACCTAACGAATGTGTTGTTTTCATATACGTTAATATACTTGTATACTCTGATAAATAATATTTTATGTGATTTAACTTAGAATCATTCATTATGTAAATTTCTCATAAGTTTCTTTTCTGCATCTATATTTCTAGATCCTAAGAAATTTTATATAATAGTTATGATCTTAAAGAGGCTTTCTGAATTTACCTTATTTAACAATTTTAATCATTTCTTTCCTTAAGGTAAAAAAAGAATGCATTTAAACATAAAATTCACATTCCTCTTGTTATTTAGAATCTACATACATTATTTCGCTCCTATATATGAATAATTGCTAATTAAATATGGGAACATGAAAAGATAAATATTATCCTATTTTCATATTGTTTATCTCTTCTTATGTTGACATGCTTTTTAGGGATTTGATGGTGGAGTATGACTTGGATGGTATATCAGGGAGGATGAGTGTTTCTTTTCTTCCTAGTGGAAGTTCTATGAGTTCCCATAAATTTAAGAGAATTTTTTATATGTCTCTTTTTGCGTCTTGATAGATGGGTTCTTCTAGACCTCCTATAATTCTAGTAAAAGTTCATTTGACATGATCCTAGTGTGGCAGGCATAGGAATTCAAAACTGGTTTTCACAGAGACACCAAGATATATGATTCCAATAATAACTAATGACACATTATTAAATTATTTAATATATTTTATTCCACGCATAGATTTAGTGTGTCATCAAAACTAAAAATTACTTTTGTGTAATTTGATTCTTCATCAGAAAAGAGGTTCTAGATACATTCATCCAAAAAAATATAATTCACATAGTGAAAGAATATCTAGAGGAAGAAAATACATTACTAGTAACTGTGAGAGGTAACATCATAGTTGCATCATCTTTACTGTCTTTTTTTTTGAATACTTATGCATCCCACTATTTTATATCAACTCAAAGTGTAAACCTGAAAAATCATCATGCAATACTTTTATCTTATGTGATGGATATTACTACACCCTTCATAATTAGTAGAGACAAGGGTCTCCAAAATCATAGTAAATTTTTCTCTATATTAGTGATTGATCGATCATACATGGAATTTTATGGTCCTTGACATGAAACAACATTATGTAATTTTTGGGATGGATTTGATCATTATTCGTAAATAATAAATTTATTATTATCTTCAATATGCCACCTTTACTGTACCTGATTGGGTATGACATTTCATTTATAGAGAATTGGAACATAGGATGAGTTGGTGGAGAAATTCTTATATGGAGTTTGGGAATGTAAAAATAGTGTTTAATGTTTACCTAGATTGTGATTCTTTGAGCAGTAATCTACCTCATAATGGTTTCATGTTTCCAAAAAAAATTCTTCTTATTTTTCAGGTTTTCAACTC
Organism: Viscum album; assembly: GCA_963277665.1. NCBI lineage: Eukaryota > Viridiplantae > Streptophyta > Magnoliopsida > Santalales > Viscaceae > Viscum > Viscum album. The sequence continues at coordinate 15,688,172 of OY728159.1, read as the reverse complement.
GTAAGGGATGAATATTCTACTATTAATTGGGTACCTGGTACTCAAACATTGTCTATAACTCCCTACAACATGGAACTCATTAAAATGACTGAGTTTAATATTTAATTATAAGACTTTCTTGATAAATGTTTGTTACACATAAGTATTTCACCTTGGGTGGATCTTGTTATCTTTCATATGAAATCTGATAGAACACTTCTCCTTTGTGTTGATTAAAAAAATTTGAACCAAATTGCTTTTAATAACAGTAATCCATTACTATTGATTTATTATCTATTTGATAATTTGAAAGTGGAGAATTGATTTTTGAATATTGATCTATGGTCAGGATACCGCCTTTTGAGAATAAGATATTCTAAAGTGCACAAAAACCAGACTTCTGGATTCGGTATGGCCATTATGATTACCTTTTCAGGACATTTGGTATGATAATTCTCATTTAGTCTTTTTGGATTTGATTATAAATATATTTCATGACTTTCTTAAATTGTTCATAGTAGGCTTTGTGGATGAAATTATGGTTAACTCATTCATTGTAGAGGATGATGTGCATCATGTGAGAGAGGTTTTGGAATTTTTTATAATTCCACAACATTATACCAAGCAATATAAATGGGATTTTATGATTCTAAAAGTAAATTTATTAGGATATGTGGTCTCAGAACATGATATTTTAGTTGAACCGAAAAAGGTAAATGTTTTTATGAAACTAGACATACCATATACTATTTTATATATTTGGGTATTATATGTTTCAATAGTACATTATCACCATATTTAAATGTATTTCGTGAATTTTTATTCTTTGATGACCTCTCTCAATTTAATGATAGTGATTTTTTAATTGGATGAAAAATAGAAGAGTTGTTTTAATGAGTTGAAAACATTTTAACTTCTACATCAGGGTTGAAACATTGAGAGGCTGTTAGGGAATATGTGTTCTTCTATGACATAACATTTCTAGGTTTTGGATGTGTTCTTATCATGGGTTATCACACGGGATCCTATGGGACATGGTAGATTAGGTCTTATGAGAGGAATTATTTTACCCATGACCATTAACTAATAGATGTGGTTTACATTCTTCTAATTTGACAACATTAATGTTTATGATAAATGATTATCATTCATTATAAACACTATGGTTTTGAGTTATATATTCTCTTTAAAATATTTGAATCATTAATAGAGTCATTGAGTGGAATACCTACAATCCTTTGATTTTGTCATTTATTATAACTCGAGGAAACATAATATTATTACAGTTTCTTTGAGAAGGAAAATTTTGACCCATATTTTTAAAAAATAATCAGAAGAGTGGATCATTACATCTCTTTTATCATAATATCATATACCTTTTTAGGAAAAAATGGTCAAAGCTATCGTGGACAGGGATTTGTTGACCTCTAATCATCGCAGGATGATTCTTCACAACCAACATTTTCAGGATGAGTTTTAAACCATTAGGGACTCTCATTATATTGGAGTGACCATTTCAAAGTGGTCATTCTCTATAGAGGTAATCCTATGGATCTATATCCATTATGTTTTTTACATTATCTATAAGGAAATATATGATAGTGGATATCCATAATTCATAGTGGTATAACTAACCAAGAACCATAATGATGTTACATAACGTAAATAAATAAAATATGATGAGTTGTAAGATACGAGACATCATGGGTTTTATATCATACTACTAAACATACCAACAATTTATGGCCCATCATTATATTCCTTAGGGTTTTTAAAACCCACTTCACATACCAAAATGAATATCAGATGACATATCAATGGACGTTTTGTTTGGTTTTCCACATACCCATCAGAAGAATAATATGATACATTTTTTTATTAATCTTATGAACAAATCACCTCACTTTGTACCCATTCACAATAAAATAATAGTTAAGGTGAATGAAATTTCTATGTGATAGAGATTGTTCATTTTCATAGAGTCTCATCTACTATAGTCATTGATAGGGATCCACATTTTAATTCTATCTGTTGAGGATTCATGTAGGAGGTATTTGTATCCTTGATTCATTTAAGTATGATAGTCCATTAGTAAATGGGTGTCCAGATATGGATTACAATATTGATTCTTGGGGAAATTATTTGTTCTTACATCCTTAATTTTAGTGGTTCTTCCGAACGAACATTTATGTAGAACCCCAAATATTTTATGATATATTTATATTATATACATTTGAGTCAGAGCCTATATTTCATAAGGCTGTGAATTTTTTTGAAACAACACTTGGATATTTAAGATATAGTCATATCCTAGCCATTGAACTTAAATTTTTACTTGTTTGTTTTGAATTTTTAAAATCCGACGTACACGACAGTGTTTATAATGGAATTTAGAGTCTGATAGAATTCACTTAATTTTTGGTGAATAATAACATGCCATTATGAATTGTAACATACCATTATTTATATTAACATACCATTATGAATACTAATATGACTCTTATGAATTGTATCCACACCCTTGAATGTATAAATAAATTTTGTCACCTTACAAACGAAGACGAATAATATAAGTGTTTATATTTTTTGATTAAATAATGATTTTAATTAATTTTAAAAACATTCATATTTTGTAAATAATTTTTGATGATTGAGTTCATTTTTGTATTCTAGACATCCAAAATGGTTTGGATGAATTTTTTGGATTTCAATAAAATATATGAATTTTTTATGAGTAGTAAGAAAGCAATAATTTACGATAAATTCTAATTAATGGATTTATTGAGTCATTGATGATGATCTAATGATGTAATACCAATTGGTTCTAAAACAGATGAATTTATTACTGTTATTGGTCATGGAATACTTATTATTCCTTGTGTTATGAATAAATAGTAAACAAATGATTAAAAAACTATGAAAACTCTCCTCTCCTCCACTACTAAAACCCCCTCTCACTCCCTCTTCAATTCAATCATCTCTAGCCTTTTTCTTTGCCAATATTCTTCCCAAATATTTCCCCAAGCTCTTCCCCCACATCCAAAATCCACCACCATCTTCAAAATACCAAAACCTCCACCCCTAAGAGTTTTTCAATGGAGGAAGTCTCAAGAGGTAAATTCTACTTTCCAATTCCTTCATTTCTTTTCAGTTCATGTCTTTTTGCTTGTTTACTCAACTCCCTTCACCCAAATAGTTTGATAAATTCATTAATATACATGTACTAGAATTGTTTTCATGCATATGAGATATTTCATTATCTTATCTGTTTTTTCCAATGATTATTTGAATGAAATTAAAGCACCCTTTGAGATGTTCGAAATTTTGCACATTCAAGGACAACAGTTTATCAATTTATTTTATTATCTTTAATTCTAGTCTGGGAACCATTTGTGTGACGGTTCAACCAGATTATTATATATGTGATATATCCTATTTTTGGTTCTATAATCCTTTTTTACAAAATGTATTATGATATAAAGAAAAACAAGTTCTTTGTAATCAAACACACTGATTAGCAAAAAGAGTTCTTACTATGGGTTTATATAATAATTCGACATCATTCCAAGTAAACAAATTAAATTTAAATCCATTTAATATCATGTTTGTCCACTAATAGAACAAAACTTCAATTTTGGAGAACCACTTTTATCTAACATTTTTATCCAAACATGGTTATTAGTGAACTGGTCATTAAAACCAAATAAACAAACTAGCTCGAACAACGAATTTGGACATAAAAACCAATCAAAATGATTATAAATGAACATAAAATGATTATAATAAAACAATTAAATATATAAGAGTTTATGTAATTATTAATTAATAATCCTAATTTTTTTATTCAGGTCTTTAATAACAGGTGGAGAACACCAACAGATTTAACGTAAGGGGTCCACTCTCTCACTTTTGTCAAGAATCTCACCTATGTCGTGCTCTTTTATTTTTAATTCCTAATGATGTGGTATGTTTCAACACCTCCCCCATATTTCCCTTATGATATATAAATAATTGGAAACTCATTTTCATTTCATTAATCCCTCGTAAGAACACTTGTTACCATGTAGAAATGTTTGTAAGGGCTTTTATTATCTCACATTCAATTATATGTGATTTCCATTGTTCACCTATTATTTATTATATGTGGTATTGGTGTAATACCATTTGATATATATGATAATGCTTAACATTATATTAATTATATACTATGATTAATTTTGTTGTAATTAAATTTTGGACCTACGACTCAATTGATTACAAAATGGTAATGAGCTTTGTCTATATTTCCACTTCGTTGTGACTTGCTTTGTATTGTGCACCTTACCATTATTATGTGGTGTTCATAATGCTCAATTGAGATCACTTTTAAATTGAAATTATATTCAATTTAAAATTCCATATTCTCATATCATGGATATGATAATTTTTAATGTAATATATCATTTTACATACGGTATTTATTTTGAATGTTGTTTTGACTGTGGAAATATTAATGAATATGTATCCTCTATTCTATACAGTTAATGTAATGGCATATTAGTATTTTGTTTAATCTATGTATAAAGAATTATTTAGACATGTAGTGGTAGGTGGGGCCTGCTATAGCCCATCGATGCATCAGTAGTTCTAATGAGACAATCAGTTTGGCGACAAACAATTTGAGTTTAATACCGAAAATCAGATGGGTTTCTACAGACAAAACTAAAAAATTTTAACGGTATTATGGTATCATTTTCTAGATACATGACTTCCAATTAATAATAATTCTCTTTATTCATTATCATTTATAACTATCTATGGGGTTTTAAATAAGAAAAAATCTATGGATGCAGTTTCATTCTCAGTTTATTAATGTCGTGAGTTTTTCATTTATTTACCATTCCATAATGATTATGCGAAATTTTGTACAATTCAGTTATTATTGATTCATGATTCTGCTATTATTAACCATTACTAATCATTTGATCTCACTCATTTCATTGTTTACCTTCATCAGGTGATGAAGATAAGATCATTTATTGAGTTCTATGGATGAAGTTCTTAGTTTTTTTTATGTATTGTATTTTGTAACCTTTTCCAATGTAATTTTAATTACATCTATGTATATAGTTTCTTGTGGACTAATGAACTAATCGTTCATTTGGGATTTCATTCCTTCTACCCATTCCAATATAACCATTAATGTATCTGCTCTAATCTAGAGGGTTCGGGGTGTTACAGTTAGTATGAGAGGAAGTTTAGTAGCAAACATGGAAACATTATGAGAAGACATATATTTGGGAACAAAGAAATATGGTTGTATTTAAAGACAAACATATAATAACATTCCATTATTTTGGTAAGGAAAAGATTATGTTGATCTTTAAAGAAATACATCCCTGTCCAGATATGAGCAAGTATAGGTGGCTCTAGCATAGTTGTATCTATGAGTGAAGGCTCTGACAATGTGTTTCGGTCATGACATAGGGTATCATGGTACTTGACAATGGGTCTTGCAGTACTCTTGGTTATGACACTCCCAGGTGATATTCTTAGGATAATTCATATTCTCTTTTCAATTATTATAATGGATTTAAATGTAAATTATTCCTCAAAAAAACAAATTTTCTGATTATGGGAATAGCCATGCGTATGGTCTCGAATTATGCTAAGTATTTTGTTAATTTAATATTATACAGTATTATTCTTACCCTAATCTAGTGTGTTACATTATTTATAAATCACATATAATAGAAGTAGCAGAATCAATACTCATGGGCAATGTAGGGGTAACCTCGCTGATCAAGTCAACACAGTCAATGATGGAGCAGATCAGATCATCTCCACATTGGGAAAACATAATCAGGTTGTAATGAATAACCATTCCGCACCTGTGATGGATTGTTTCATGCGGAAGTAGCCCCAAAATTTCAATGGGACTACTAATCCTGTGGTAGATGATAGTTGGATCAGGACATATGAAAAGATATTCATGGTATTAAGATGCAATTAAAATGAAGAGGTAGTACAGGTAGTATATTATCACAAGGGAGACATGGATCAATGGTCCTCCTTGATTCATAATACCAATGAGGTAGAAAAAAATAGAATATATGGAGTGGAGGACTTTTAATGAAATATTATTCCAAAAAAATTTCCCTCGTGTACAACGAATCGAAATAGAGAGGAAATTCCTTGGAATAATTCAATGGGAAGAAGATATTGTTTCAAAGTATGAGGAAGCCATCACAAGGCTATCCATGTATGTGGTAGATTATGTATGTGACTCATCAGACATGATTGATCATATGTTTGATTGTCTTAAGAGATGTCTTCTACGGTCATTAGATTATCAATCATTTTAATCATAAGATGAAATTGTATCAATTGACATCAAAAAAGAGAAGGAATTAGCTATATCCAATTTGTTCAAGGGAAACCACGATAAAAAGCAGTACTCTAAAAACTGTGGTAAATGTGAAGCACCATGGAAGAACAAGGGAATGAAGAAATTACCATTAAGAGAGATATGTGGAAATAATCATCATGAGAAATGGTTGAAAGGCATGGGAGTCTACTATAAGTGTGGAAAAATGGAATTTATCTAATTAATGTAGGGGAAGAAACACTTTGAAGTTGTTCAATAAAACAGTTGTATAGATATGGGACACTTTTCAAATGAGTGTCCTAAGCGCCAAGGAAACATGCCTAAAAAAGAACAAGAGAGCACGTGAGAGCTTATGTGATTAAAATCGAGGAAGTGGAAGATCCTAATGATGTGTTAGTAGGTACTTTAGTTGTTTCCTCAACCATAGAAAACACTTTATTTGATTCTAGATCATCAAATTCATTTTTATCTTCCCTGTTTTCTAAGAAAATTTGACATGTCCAATTTAATTTAAAAAAGGAGTTATCAGTAAACAATCCTAGGGGATGAATCACTATAACAATTGTATATAAACTAGTCCCCCTCATGGAACATGAAAACAAAATTCTTTCTAACCTTATCATCACTTTAATGATGGAATTTGATGTAATTATTTATATGAATTGGTTTTCAAACAATTTTAAAAAGATTTATTGCAAGAAAAAAAATGTGACAATTACAGAAAATTTTGTAGAATATATTATATTTAGAGCAGAGGCCTCTCTAACTTATTCTTATCAAGATCCACCCCCATTAGCTCTAATTAATGAAATACATGGAGAGAAATATAAACCAATATCTATGGGCAAGGAATGAAATCATCATATTGAAGATGTGTATATAGTGAAGGAATACATTGATGTATTTCCAAGCGATTTACCTGGACATCCTTTAGAGAAATAAATTGAGTTTTTCTTTGACTAAATTCATGGTGCGGGGTCCTATATCAAATACCACCAATAAAATGGCCATTTTGGAGTTAATTAAGCTAAAGAAACAATTAGAGTATTTGACTAACAAAGGATTTATTCTACCTAGTGTTCCCCAAGGGGAGCCTCAGTCCTGTTTTTCATGAAAAAAAATGGATCCATGAGGCTATTAATTGATTATAGGAAAATCAATGCTATTACAATAAAGAATAATAATCCACTACCTCAGAATGATGAGTTATCTGATAAACTTCATAGAGCTCAATAATTTTCAATGATTGACCTTCAGTTTGAATATCCTCAACTACATGCGAGAAAGGATGATATTCCTAAGACAACATTTCGAACTAGGTATGGGCATTATGAGTTTATATTGATTCCTTCTCGACTGAATAATTCAAACTCTGTTTTTAGGGATTTCATTAACATAGTTTTCAAGGAATATCTTGATAACATTGTGGTGGTATTCATCGATGATATCCTGGTATACTCAAAAACCCTATGAAGACCATGAGGATCACATGTGGATTTATTTGAAAAATCATAGAAGAAATGAATTATATCAAATGTTTAGCATGTGAGAATTTTATCTTCAATCCATTTCTTTTCTTGTCCATATTGTCTCTAAGGATAAAATCCTAGTTGATACTTTAAAGAGAAGAGAAAACGAAGATTCCATCAAACATAACCAAGGTACATAGTTTTATTGCATTATAATGTTATTATCAGTGCTTTGTTCAAAATTTTGACAGACTGGCTAACCCGTTTAAAATTTTTCCTTGATAAGACTCTCGTGGAAACCTAGTCGTGACCTTGCTGTGGCGACGACGACCACCTCTGCGATGGCTCCTCTCCATTCAACGGGGGAGGAGAGACCTTCAGCACCCAGAAAAGGGACGTCTTCCCCATTCATCCCCTTCACGAAGCCTGAATTTCTTCCCCCTTTTCCTCAGGTCCCTCTTGGCCCGAAAGTTTCGGAATTGCTTGATGGTTACCCTAATCTCTTGTTATCACACACGGAGTTCTCAGAAACCTTGTATCTTTTGAATAATAACTTAATTTCTTGGTTTTTTCAGCGGCGACCGTCAGTGGACGCGTTCGATAGGCATTTCTTCGACTCTTGGGATTTAAAAGATAGGGCGACAGTGGGTCTATTGGATAGTCGACACATGATGATCCGCTTTTCCTTAGAGGATTACCTCTTCAAGGCGTGGTCAAGTGCTTCTCGTAACATCAACGTCTTCTGATTTCTCCTTTTTCGATGGTCCTTCGATTGGTATATGAAGCACGATCCTTAAAATATAGTATTCTGGGTAAGCTTCCTGAACCTTCCCCTTAAATTTCAAAATCCTTCGGTTATGCGTATGCTTGGGAATTTGCTCAGTAGGTACATGTGCTCCGATATCCAAACCAATGCTCTCAGTCACCCCATTAATCCATAGGTCATTGTCGAAGTGGATGCTTCAAGGGTGTCATTTGAGTATATATCGATCAATGTGGGTGAGGAATACCGCTACAAACAAAGGGTGGTCTAGGAGAATTGGACTGATTTCTGTTCTGGTTGCAATCATCTTGGTCACCTGTTGGACATCTATCGTAGGGGCTCTCAGTGAACTTTGAGGGGGAGAATTTACTGTGGAAAGTAATATGGGGGTCAGGGAAAGGTTGAGATGCTCATGCAGAAGTATGTAGTGGAGGAAGGAACTATGGATGGGGGAGACCCTTCTGGAGGATTTCAAATGGAGGAGGCAATGCTTAACAGTTCAGCTATGTGCGAGGGTGCACTTGTGGAAGGGTCCAGTCAACCTTCTCAGTATTAGTCTCCTATGAAGAAGGCTTTGGTTCCTCAAAACAATCATTTGGTCTCTGATATGTTTAACAGGTTGAGGCTGGACCTAGAACATTCTTCAACTTCCCTTGGTGTGGAAGAGTGTAGTTGGGTTCAGCAAGACTTGGTAAGGGTGAAAATTCAGATGTCTGGAAGCAAGGAGGTTGTGCTGTAGATGGTGGACAGGGGGGGAATTTGGGAGTCTGGTCACTATGTGGCTATGTTACAGATGGCGGAAAGGGGGTAGATTACTTTGGCCAAGCCAACAGGGCCGTTCAGTGGTTTTGTGCTGCAGGGGTTGCAAGGGCCTTCTTTGGAGGAGGAATGGAAATCCGGTAAGGGGAAGTCATGGGTTCCTGCTTCCAAACCTCATATATCAATTCCTATGAATAAAAAATATAATAGGTTGGATGAAATAGACTATAGTGCTTCCCCCAGCTACTCTCCGGAGGCAGTTCGAGGATGTGAGCATGAGTGCATGGAAGATTAGCACATGCATTTGACAGATGAAACACCAAATAAAAAGACCAGGAGGAGGAAGGGGATAAAGGAATCTTCTTCTCTACCTCCTCCTCTGAATACCCGATCAGTAAAGAGGATTAGTGATAAGAGGATGAATATAGAGTCTTTGAGATAATTGAGGACAGGGGAGCACAATTTTTAGCCCTTGGTTCTACTTTTGGGATCTGAAGAAGAAGTGATAGAACAGGTCTTATTTCTCAATGCTAATGAGGAGGAGGCTGCCAGAATGATGCGGAGGTCTCCAGAGGTGTCTCTTACTGAGCAAGAATATTCTTCGATCGATAATCATGACTCAATTTTGGATGGGGTTTCAACCATAGTGAGATTAGTGTTGAGGAGTACATTCAGACCTAGGATCAACTGGTGTCAGTTTTTGAGAAGTGGATATTGGAAGACGCAAGGCTAATCCTATCTTCCTTAACATGGAAATTATTCAGGGAAGCAGACTCAAGAAATATTAAGTTTCTGGTTAGCGACATAGCTTAAGTTGGGTTTTCTGCTTGGCTGGTGCGGCTGCTTGGGTTGTGTGTGCTTGAGTTGCTTCAGGTCACTTATCTTTATTCTTTGAAGTTTTGTTCATGATGGTCTTCAACACACTTCTCGGACCAGATCTGGAAGTGGTTTAGACCATTAATCCTTCATTGGTGCATGCCTCTTGGAATTGGATGTTTGAGAGGGTATAGCTTCTCCATCGGTTTTGTGCCCATGCTTCTATGCGGGACTGCATGCCAAGGGACCTTGTGTCGATGAAGACTTGTTAATGGTTTACTTGCTGGGTTCGGGCGGTCCGATAGTTTTCATTGGTTTTATTTGGTTTCTCACTTTTCCCTTAAAATTGATTTATAATAAAAAAGTAATTTTCAGTCTGTCAGTCAAGTTTGTGTGGACAAAGGAATGTAAAGAATGCCTCAATGAATTGAAAAGAATATTGGTCAATGCTCCAATTTTGACTCTTCCATATAGAAGTGGTGGATTTGTAATATACATCAATGCATCAATTAATGGACTCAGTTGCATCCTTATTAAAAATGATATTGTTGTTGAGTATGCATCAAGAAAATTGAAGAGTCATGAGAAGAATTATCCAACTCATGATCTTGAGTTAGTAGCCATAATATTTGATCTGAAAATATAGAGTCATTATCTCTACGGAGAAATATGTGAGATTTATATAGACCACAAGAGTTTGAAAAACAATGTCACATAAAAATAACTCAACATGAGGAAAATGAGATGGTTATACATAATCAATGATTATAATTTTTCAAAACACTAACACCCAGGAATAGAAAATAAGGTGGAAGATGCATTAAGCAGGAAGGATCACGGACTCCTGACCCAAATGAGGATCGAAAGATATCCTATATTCATGGATATACTGAAGGTGGATTTGGGAATTATTAAGGTAGTGGAAACATCAATCTTCTTTCAAATGATAACTAAACCTGATTTATTAGAGAAGATAAAAATCACTCAATATGATGATGAGAATATGTGCAAGAAAATTAATGTTCACATGGATAGGAGATTGTCCGACTTTGTGTATGAAGAAGGAGTTCTGAAATTTGGGAAGAGGTTATGTGTTCCATCCTGACCTCAGCTAATAAAATAACTATTAGATGATTTCCATAGCTAAATGTTCTCTATTTTATTGGGTAGCACAAAGATGTATAGATATTTGAAGGATCAATTTTGGTGGGATAATAAGACGTTGGAGATTTCTGACTATGTTTCATGGTGTCTAATTTGTCAATAAGCGAAGAAAGAGAGACAATGTCCAAGAGGAGGGATGTAACCTCTACCTATTCATATGGGGAAGTGGGATAATATTAGGATGTATTTTTTCACTGGACTTCCGAGGACACCAAGAGTAAATTATATAAGATGCGTAATTGTTGATCGTCTCATAAAATCATCACATTTCCTTCAACAAGAGAGGATTTACCACTTCAGCGCTTGACAAGAAATTATATTAATGAAGTTGTAAGATTTCATGGTGTAGCTCTATCTATTGTGTCTGACCAAGATCCTTAGTTTATATCAAAATTCTGGAAAAGTATCCAGAATGCTTTGAATAATGAGATTCATATGAGTAATCCTTATCACCCCCAAAATAAAGGATAGTCTGAAAGGACTATTCAAACTCTGGAAGACATGCTGAAATTATTATCTATTGACTTTCAAGGTATGTGGGATAAATAATTTCCTTTGGTGGAATTTTCCTACAAGAATTTTTTCTATTCTAGTATTCATATTGCTCCATATATAGCATTGTGTTGAAAAATATGTCGAAATCCAACTTATTGGGATGAAGTTCGTGAGAGGAAACATATAGTCCCATAACATATAGAAGAGACCACAGAAAAGATGAAGATAATTCAAGCACATATTAAAGCAGAAAAAAGTTGGTAGAAGAGTTATGCTGAGAACATAAGAAAGGATTTGGAATTCTATGTGGGAGATCATGTCTTTCTGAAAGTATCACTATGGAAGGGTGTCATATGTTTCGGAACTAAAGGGAAACTAATCCCCATGTACATCGAACTATTTGAAATTCTTGAATGAATCGGAGATGTAGAATATCATTTAGGAATGCCTTCTCTTTTCTCCAAAGTTCATGATGATTTCCATGTGTCATTTTTGAAGTAATACATGTCAGACCAAATACATGTATTCACCTATGAAGAAATAGAATTGGAACCAGATATGTCATATTGTGAAAGGCCCATTGGGATCCTTGAAAAAATAGAGCATATATTGAAAAATCAGACAACTCATCTAGTAAAGGTTCTTTGAAAAAACAAGAATATAGAGGAAGAAACAAGTGAACTTGAGGATGTTATGAAAAAGAACCACTCACCTATTTTTTGTGGGAATTATAAATGAAAAATTTGGAAGAAAAATTTTTCTGAAGGAGGCAATAATGTAGCATCCCAAACATTTTATGGTATGTTTCTCTTAAATAAATTCAAGTCAGGGCCTATATTTCATAAATCACTGAGTATCTTTGAAAAAGAACTTGTTTATTAAGGATATGGTCATATCCTAGCCATTGAAATTAAATTTTCCACTTGGGGGATTTGAATTTTTAAAATCTGACATACATGGTTGTGTTTTGGATGATATTTAGAGTCTGGTAGAATTAATGTAATTTATGGTGAATAGTAACATACTCTTATGAATGGTAACATACTATTATGAATAATAACATACACTTATGAATAATCACTTGACTCTTATGAATGGTACTCTTACCCATGAATGTATAATTAAATTTAGGCACCTTCAAAATGGAGATGAATAATTTAAGTGTTTATATTTTTCTATTAAATAATTATTTTAATAAAATATTAAAAAAATAATATATAAAAATTTATTTTCCAAAAATGGACTTCATTTTTTGATTCTACATGTTGAAAAATGTTTCGTGTAAATTTTTGGGATTTTTCTGAAATACATGAATTTTTGAAAAATAGTAAATTGCCATAATTTAGAATAGATGCTAAATAAGGGATTTATTCAGTCATTGATGATGATATGCTGTTGAAAGACCAATTGGTTCAATGTCACATTAATTTATTACTTTTCTTGGTCATGGAATAATTTTTATTCCTTGTATGGTGATGAAATAATAAACTAATGATTAAGAAATTATGAAAACTATTCTCTCCTCCACTATAAAACCCCCATCACTCCCTCTTATCTTCACTCTTCTCAAGCCTTGTTCCAGGACAATATTCTACCCAGATATTTCTCCAAGATCCTCCTCCACGTCTAAATGCCCCTATCCTCTTCAAAAACTAAATCCTCTCACTTTAGGAGGTTCTCAAAGGAGGTAGTCTCAATAGGTAAATCCCTCTTTCCAATTCCTTCTTTTTTTAAGTTTTTTCCTTTTTGTTTCTTTACTCTCCTCCTTTCACCCAAATAGTATGATAACCCCAGTAATATACATGTACTTGAATTTTTTATGCTATTGTGTTATTTTATTAACTTCTATCCTTTCCCCACATTTTATTTCAAAGAAATGAAATCACCATTTGAGATGTGCCAATTTAGCACATTTAAGGACAACTGAATATCAATTTCTATTATTATCATTAATTATGGTCAAGAAACCATTTGTGTTATGGTTGAACCATATTATTATATAGGTAACATATCATATTTCTGGTTCTATAATCCTTTTTTACAAATGGTATTAAGTTATAATGTAGACCATGTTCTTTGTAATCAAACCCACCAATTAGCAAAAATTGTTGTCATTATGGTTTTTTATAATAATTCGACTAGACTCCAAGAAAAAAAATTAAATTTAAAAACATTTATTATCTTTTATGTGCACTGAAAAAATATAAATTTAATTATGGACGACTAATTTAATCTTACATGTTTATCTAAACATGAATATAAGCGAACCGGTCATTAAAACCAAGTAAACAAATGAGCTTGAACAATGAAATTGAACATTATAACCAATAAAAACAGTTATAAATGAACTTATAATGTTTATACTAAAACAAATAAATTTATAATAGGTTCTATAATTACTAATTAAAAAAACTAATTTTTTATTCAGATTTTTAATAAGAAGTGGAGAACACCAACAGATTAAAGGTAAGGGATCATCTCTCTCACTTTTGTTCTAGAATGTCCCCTATGTAGTGCTCTTTTATTTTTAATATTTAATGACGGTGTATGTTTTTTGAACCACAAAATACTTACCTTATGAAATATAAATAATGGGATACCCATTTACCACTCATTAATCCCTCATAGAAACACTCGTTACTGTGTTGAAATGTTTGTAAGGTGTTTTCTCATCTCACATTCAGCTCTGGGGGATTTCCATTGTTCGCCTCTTATTTCTTATAAGAGGTATAGGTGTACTGTGATTTGATATATATTATCATGATTCTCATTATATTCATGGTATTCTGTGATTTATTTTGTGGTTATTAAACTTTGGTCATATGACTCAATTGATTATAACATGGTAACGAGCTTTGTCTCGATTTTCACTTCGTTGTGACATGATTAGTATTGTGCACCTAATATTTATTATGTGGTGTACCTACTGCCCATTTTATATCACATTTTCGTTTAAATTATATTCCATTTAAATTTCTATATTCTCATATCATGGATATGATTATTTTATAAGTTTTATACCATTTTACATATGGTATGAATTTTGTATGTAGTTTTGACTGTGCAAATATTGATTAATCAATATCCTCTATTCTATACAGATAATGTAATGACATATTGATCTAGTAATTAATCTATGTATTAAGAATTATTTGTACATTCCGCGGCAGGTGGGGCCCGGTACAACCCCTCGGTGAATCGGTAGGTCTCATGAGACAAATCAGTTTGGCGACAAACCTTCCGAGTTTGTTACAAAAAATCAGATAGGTTTATACCCAAAAAACTAATCCATTTTAACGATATTATGGTATCATGTTCAATATACATGACTACCAATCAATAATAATTCTCTTTATTCATTATCATTTATAATTATCCATGAGGTTTTCACTATGAAAAAATCTATGGATGCAGTTTCATTCTCAATTTATTAATGGCGTGAGTTTTTCATATATTCACCATGCCAAATTGTGTACAATTCAGTTATTATTGATTCCTGTTTCTACTATTTGTAACCCATGCAAAGCATTTGAGGTCACCGCTTTAATTGTTTACCATTAACTGGTGATGAAGAGGAGTTCATTTATTGAGTTATGTGGATGTAGTTCTTAGTTTCTGTTATGTATTGTATTTTGTCGCCTTTTAAATTTTATGTTGAGTTACATCTACGTATCTAGTTTCTTCAAGACTACAAAACTGATCATTCCTTCAGGATTTTCTTCCTTATAACCATGCCTATATAACTACTAATGGACCGGCTATGTTCTAAAGGGGTCAGGGTGTTACAATTTGGGTCTTATTATGTTTTCTTGTAATAACATTTACTAGTTTTCATTGAGAATGGGTCCTTTTGTGACCTCATATTAATGGCATTATAAGTATCCACTATTTTGGTTAAATATTGTTAAAAAATCATTTTTCAGACCTATCATCAACCTATTGATTCAATTAAATATTTAATTTATTTTATAGAGATTGATAATGGCCCAAATCTAGTATTAATCACATTCTAATTGTCATTATAGACTACTGGGGTTTTCAGTTGGTGACATATTGGTCTTAAATATTTCACCCATTTGGGGGATAGACATCAATGGAGGTATGGGAAACAAGATCCTCATTTCTTGGGAAATAATGAGAATGTTTAGATACTGGTTAATGTGTCTTTCCATATAGAAATTATATAATGATCCAACCTATCGAGTTTCAACCCATGACAACCTGAGTACTACCTCTAATAGGCAAGGGTTTGGAAACTTGGGATGAGTACGCATATATCACATAATTGAGGCATTAGAGTAATGTTTATGTATATACACACATATACAAGAATAGAAAACTCTAAAATATAAAATAAGTTTTTCCAATTCATGTATACATCTTACATCCCACAATCAGAGTATGATAGTAATGTACATAATGAAAAAGATGGCACAAATTGAATCCTAATATAAATTTGAAGAGATTCCAACATGCTTCATGGGTGAGTACTATGATCAAATTTACACACCCATAAAACACCTTGGTCATTAAATATTAAGAAAATCCCCATGTGTTCCCCGTACTCCTAGAAATCTATTAAAATGGATGTCTTCTATAAAAGGCATGATACATATTGGAAAATCTCACACATAGATGAGTAAAACAATACCCCTAACAATAAAATAAAAATATTAGACATGAATAATTATGAATATTCATCTTAGAGCAGTAATACAGTATTAAATATAATCAATTAAAAACCCCACATATTCTCTAAAAGGACATAATGCCACAAGGCGGTCACAACCAACTACTAGCCACATGGTACAACTCAATGTAATTCTTGTTACTTGAGAATCCATTACATGATCCATTTCATCTTTGGAGACACACATATAAGATGATAGATAATTGTCCCCTCCCATGAAAGCGTATTGGTCTTAGAAGACCCTAATACAAAGATATGGGGTCACACCCAGGACAAATGGGGGGCACTACGAACCAAATATGAATCATGCGGCTATATCGGGTATCATATGAAAATGATACTACAGATTATACTGATATGGTCTACTATATGGAGGACAAATACTTTTTCAATGATGTCACACCAATTCGAAAAACCCCACCGAGGGTATAATGATGATAGATGATCACACACCAGTCTCATAGTGGGACACCATGAACTCTAAGGATAATCCTCTAAAGGGGATCAAAATACAGAGATGTTTACATAATACTACACTATACCCATTAGGGTGGAGACCAACCAGAAAAAAATGAAACCTACATTGGTATGATGTGAATTGATAATGATCTCCATGCTTTTTATAAGGGAGTGCATGACTTATTAGAAGATTACACATCATGCCTAACTCATCATGGATTTACATGTGTGGTGATTCCTCACAAGTCATTTAAATAACCACGTACATGAAATGTAAATATATTAATGGAAATTTATAGATCATCTGAAAACCTACCCATGTCAAATGGCTATGTTGGGTACACATGGCTATATCTGTTATGGAGTACATGGTGTGCCCAAGACCATGTACTCAAGGTCATGTCTGCATAAACTCGGAGGTACAAAATAAGCTTCTATGTAAGGTTCATAGGGTGTGGTACAGTTTCACATAGTGTGTGATATTTAAATCATCATGTAAACCCTATCTCCAAATCATGGGGTTCACACATGAAATATAAGCCTAAAATTCATGCAGTGATTTGAGGGATTTTCCATATCAATTAAGACCTCTTATAAGACTTTCTCCATATTTACTATGCACCAACCTCCCTGAAACATGTGTATAAGAGGTCACCCATCCATAATGTCAATCATTAACAAGATTATAGTCTATACCTACATGAAAAATGATTCATCGTGCCAATACCCCCAATGAATTCCAAAATCAGTAAGAACCGTTTCTACAATTTTATTTTCACCCCAATTGATCTTTATCTATAATCATCTCACCACAATCATATCCTCAGTCATTATCTGTTCCTATGGTATTGACTTATTGCACTAAAAAACAATCATGAAATGGATAAGCGGCTAGTATTCATAACACCACGACCCATATAAAATTGTTATGATGAGCATACAAAAAATGGGGGAGAAATCAATAATCTATTAAGTGTGTTGAACAAACATAGTTTATTGTACATTGGTAATTGTTTCATGGTCATAGAAATCGAGAGATGAATAATATAAAAAAATGAACCAAAAAATTCTATCAGTATATTATTTTATTAATGCATGAAAAAATTATTTTCATGGAGTTGATCTATGCTGAATCGAGTTAAATGGAATGGATGAAAGTAAAAAATAAACATCCTAATTACAGATTGGATTGACGATTGTTGAAGAATGGTTCTCTACTATCTACATTGATATGATCTACAAACTCCATGGGTTCAATGACCCTCGATATGGTCCCAGACTATCTTTAATTTCTAATAATTAAATTTAATAGTTTTATAAGTATTCTAGGATTTAGTTTAAAAACCTATGACAAATCCCAAAACAATATATTTACTTATGAGTATGTATCTAAATCAAATAAAATAAATTAATCCAATTTAGTTAATTATATATATATATTTTACATTAAACATGAATTTTTCATAAACACTCTACGCCGAAAATGGATATGATGACCTCAGTAAAAAACCAAATGTCAAACTCAAAATTGTTCTCGAATTTCTTCTCTATATTCATGTTTGATAGTAATTCCAATTTTTATGAAAAATAAATTAATGTGATATTAATATATTTAATATTTTTCATGAAATATTCTCCAAAAACATGAGGCCTTAGAAACATAGCCCGTCCAAGTGCATAATCATGAAAATAATCCATATAATATAGAAATTTAAATTTTTGAAAAATATGAGTCATTATATTATCGTCACCTTATACATCTTCATCCCCAAAATATAAAATTACACTCAAAATGATGAGGGTACTTTCCTTACCTTTTATTCATCCACTACCAAGTCCTATATTAAATATTCCCATTATTCCACTATATATTCACCAGGGGAATTGACCACATAGGATGGATCATCTCCTACTGATCCCCAATATCCAATACGTTCTCTACAAAGGTATCTAGAACATTGATTTCCAGGTCAACCTAGTTGATAACATGTGATGGTGGTGATTGTAACTCCTCAACACTGACATGAGGATGAATTCATGTACCTGGTTCAACTATGGTAGTAGATCTACTTATTATTCCACCAAACCAACTAAACCTAGAATCATGAATGTTCTAGTGAATCTCATAGATATAATTCCTCCAATACCAAATCTCCACAAACAATGTCGACGTGAGACCCTTAAGAACACATGGTATCACTCCACGAACTCTATACATCTCTAATATTTGAATGAATAATAATTTTTATGGATAAATATAGTCTTAATCCAATCATGGATGATTTAAAACATATCTATAGTACCTAACCCCAACTCATGTCCCATGCACAATAACTCATCCTGATTAGTGTCACAATGTGGTGAAATTGATGGTTATCTATACAAGGACTCTAATGGTTCCATACTAATGTAAGAATGAAAGATATTGGTTTATACATACTCAAAAATAGTATATTATTTTTAAAAATCATCCTATATTCCCAAATCCCAACCTACAACATGTCCTCAATGACCTGAATTGTATTTTCATGTAGGAAATTAAACTGGGGGGGGGGTAAAATGTTCTCCTTAAGAACAAAATTTCCCCAAGGCCTCCTATAATCCTCTCTATAATCCTGAAGTGAAACATGCATCCCAGTATGAATTGATCATTGAGGGGAATCCATGGATCAAGATTATATCATGAAAAAAGAGGAATCCCAGGCTCTCAAATCTCTTTTCTCCACCAAATAGGATATGGGAAGACATGGAGTGTTTTTGTATTTATAACAATGTAGATTTGTGTCCCCTTGAAACATTTTGGATCCCAATTAGGATTTCCATGGTTACCCAATCCCACAAGAACTCTGGAACCTAAATGGTTTGAGCTAAAATTGTAACTCCCCGACCCCAGTTACCTAAAGTCAGTGCATTATTACATAACATTGGCATGATCAAAAGAAAGATCAAATCTCGAAAGACCGATTGGTTTAGTCGCCTTGGAAACACTTGATATATTCATAAGTCTTACATTACATCATAAGGTGAAAAACTACTACAAGAACATATTGTCTCCATATTCCACACACATATCCCCACATAATATCCCTACAGGTCATTCATATTTTACTTCTTCACTTCCTGGGAAAAATAAAACATAGAAAAGGGGTGAGCTCAAATGCCCAGTAAGGATAACAATATAGAAGAAACTTTCATAAATAAGAGTAAACATTTAAGGCAATGTATTACTAAATCAAAAGCCTCTTAAACTTGAACTTCAACATAGTATGGAAAAAGTAAAATGAAATAATTTCATTTACTTATTCACATAGATATTCTACTAATAGAATAATCACATGCAATATCAATAACCACTTTCATAACGATGGAATGCATAATGCCAGACTATCATAACCACATAGCCAAGGCCTCATGCCAAGACTACAAATAAGATTCTTCCAAGGCCTTTTTCCAAGACACTAGTTTGTCTCATGAGACCTACCGATGCATCAAGGAGCTATAGCGGGCTCCAACTGTCACATATTAAGTCCAATGCATTCCCATATGAAAAGGCTTAAACATAACATAAACATTCGTATTAAAACTAGCATACGAAATGCCAATACTTTCACCATAAACTATGAATGGTATAAAAATAGCACATCCACAGTCAAACATATCACAAAACCTTCAATACAATATAGAAGTTTTGTATCATAATAAATCAACTTCAAATAAGCATAAAATTCATCAAAGGATGTAGACAGAGATGAAATCAAAAGTCTTTTTAGAGAAATATATTTTTCTATTTTGAAATCATTTAAGAGTCTTATATTTATGAAATAAAATTTTTTTTTGAAAATATTCTTATATGATTGTAAGGGAAGCTTCGACGATTTTATAACAGTGGAAAATAGCCGCACCCGCCGTATAAGTTAAAAAAAACATTCTTACCTTAATTTTGTCGAAAAGGTTAAAAAGAACCTTGTTTGGAAAACGACGGAAAGATTCCATTATACATCTCTTATAAAAAGTCAAACAAGGGTATAAATTACTTTAACCCATATTCTATTAAATAGTAATAATGTTTTGAAATTCATTTTTAAGAAACATGGATGTGGATGATAAAGAGATCCCAGTAGATTATTACATATAAACAACCTCAGATAATGAAGAGATTGTGAAATAACCCTTACCTTGTACTTTTCCTTGGTTGGGGTAAGTTAACCTCCTGTATAATAGTGAAATAATTGTTATTAAATTATACAAGAATCATATATTTTCATATGATATCATATATGATCTTTTAACATTGCTTTGTTAATAATATCTTAGTATTATCGTTGTTTCGGGTGTTAACTTACTCGTTTTCTTTTATATGTTTTGTTACATAACCCATGTTTTTCATGGATAGGCTGTATATTATTCATATAAATAATTATATCAAGCCCTTAAAAATTATTTTTAAATCATCAAATGATAAATATACTCGCATGGATACGATGGAGAATGAATCTCATCGCGTTCATGGAGATGGTAGTCCGTAGGTACGCATGAGCGACAATATCATTCTTTTGATATTAAAATAATATATAAATGGATGGTATATCATATATAAATAATCATTAACATGTTATATTTATTATTTACATGAGTTACACATCATTATTATACCCATCCAAATCATAATATATTGAATAACAATTACGCCACGACGTGGAGACGGTAAGCCATACGTACGCACGTATGGTGACATGTTATTAAAAGGGTGGATAGAATACTGATTATGGTTGTAAAATATTTATAATAACATCACTGTATATATATGATACTAGATTTATTATTTTAGAATGTTAATAACAAAGGAAGAATAAGTGGAAGAAGAAAGGAACTTAGACAAAGGTGGTGAAATCATTACCTCTTCTTCGGGTTCTTCCTTGTGATTTGATCAAAAGGGATCCTTAGGTTGGATTTCTGATCAAACTAAGGCCTCTAGGTTGTAGTGAGGTAAGTTGGGAGAGTATTTGGGCAGATTTTGGCTGAACCAAAATGCTTTTAAGGTGTGAAGAAAAGAGAAGAAGGAGTGCCCTTTTATAAGATGGGTGAGGGGCACCTTTGGAAAAGTTAGAAATATTAATTTACAATAAATTCATATTCGGTTTCTAATGGATCCAATGTTGATTTTTTAAATTTTAAGGTGGGGATAGGTCGAAAACCATTCAACCAATAGAATTTAGATAGGTTTGGATTACTATATTAACCTTATCATTTAGTATTAACTCTTCGTTAATTAGTTTGACATTTACCATGTCTCATTGTATTTTTATATTATATAGTTAATAAAAATAATATATACATATAAGAGACCCCAAAGTGGTCCATTAATGATAAAAATATCATGATATAATTCTCTTTGCTGAACCTTAGATTTTTAGGAATTTAATATCAATTAATAATATAATATTTGTTTTATAAACTCTTTTATGTCAATTCAGACACTATTCAATAGTTGAATTTTGTGAAACTCATAAGAGAATGATTACTTCGAAAAAAGATAATTAAATAAATCCTAATATGTCATAGTATCCTATAAAATTATTGTAATTCATTAAAAGTCTGAAATTATATTTATTTGGGTATTTATAATATCAATTATTTTAAATGTTAACTATTATGTTAAATACTCCATCATCATTGTGTCATAAATAAATTAAATTATGTAATCTCTAAAAATTATAAATAAAATATCATTATGTATGAAATCGTTTTATATTTCTAATGAATATTTATAGTCAAAAATCCATCATATATAACCCTATGTAAAAGTTTTTTTTCTAAAAGATATATGCTTGTGTCATTTTTGTATTAGTTTTAACTTAATTAATATAAAGTGTCCCTATCACCTACAAGTGGCTCAATGGGGTCCCCAAATTGACCGAAAGATTCCTATGGTCTAACATGTATCAACCAATAAGGCTAGGACACATTTTAGGGTAATTTAGTATTATTATAATATTATTTTTTAACCCTTATTTACCGGATTTACCCTTAACCATGGTAAATAAAATATTTACCGAAGTAATTATTCAAAATGTCTAAAAAAAAAGTTAACTATTTATACAATTTGAACATCCTGATTCCAAATATGGAATCCATTTTTCCAATTTTGAAAAACAAAAGTGGATGAAATTAATTTAAAATTAATTCTCTTTGTTAAAACCAAAAGCGTGTTTTTAAGAGATAATAACTATCAAAAGATTGCCACTTTTTTATGTCCAGTTTAATTGTAAAATTATGTCTAATGACCAACATTATATTAAATGGTAAAAATATATTCTAAATATTCTTTAAAACCACTCAAATTCATAATTTATCACTGTTAATTATTTTTATTAAAAAAGTTGTTTTTAATTAAAATTTAGTAATTTTCACTATTCATCAAAATATTAAATTTATCCGAAAAGTACCCAAAATTTCACCTTAGGCTAAATTCGATATTATGAATCCAAAAAAGATTACCATCTTAAAAAATAAAATATATATAATTTCAAAAAGTATATATTACTATTCATTATGGCTAGTTTGATTGGTTATGGTGTGTTAGAACTCGGTGTTGCGTACAACACACGCTATCACATTATTTAAAGAGAAGCGTACTGTTGAAACTTGGGGTGTTACTTTCTCCCTTCCTTCAAATAATTTCGTCCTCTAAATTTCTAGAATATAATCGCATGAAAAGACTTGGGTGGTTCTTCATCATAAGTTACTCGGGTTCCCACGTTGCCTCTTCCATCTTTTGGTTTCTCCACAAAACTTTTACCAGACGCGTCGTCCGGTTTCTCAGTACTTGTTCTCTCGTATCAAGAATCCTGACGGGATCTTCACAATAAGACTGATCGGGTTACAGTTCTAACTCATCATAGGTGAGTACATGCATTGGGTCAGGCATGTATTTCATCAACATAGATACGTGGAACACATCGTGAACTTTGGAGAGACTTTATGGCATTGCCAATCTGTAAGCTACAGCCCCAATTCGTTCTAGAATTTCGAAAGGTCCAATGTACCTACGACACAATTTATCTTTCTTACCAAAACTTATGACTCCCTTCAATAGAGATACCTTCAGGAAAACATGATCACCGAATTGAAATTCCAAATCCTTCCTTCGATTATCGGCATAGCACTTCTGCCTACTTTGAGCTAATTTGATGTGATTTTGGATTACCTTCACCTTTTCTACCATTTCCTCCACCAGTTCTAGACCTACAAGTTTTCTTTCACCAATGTCATCCCAACAGGTTGGTGTGCGACATCTCTTTCCATATAACGCTTCATATGGTGCCATCTGAATACTCAAATGGAAGCTATTGTTATAGAGAAATTCTACCATAGGTAAATACTGATCCCACATACCCTCAAAGTCAAGTGAGCTGGATCTCAACATGTCTTATAAGGTTTGAATAGTCCGTTCTGATTGTCCGTCTGTCTAATGGTGGTAGGCAGTGCTCAAATGAAGTTCAGTATCCTTGGATTTCTGAAGACTCTTCCAGAATCTATAAGTTAAACGGGGATCACGATCAGAAACAATCGATAGGGGTACTCCATGAAGTCTCACAACTTCATTAATATATAGTCTTGCTAGACGTTCTAGTGGTAGATCTTCTCTTATAGCAAGAAAATGTGCTGACTTAGTAAGACGATCAACAATATCCCATATTGCATCATTCCTTCTAGGAGTCTTTGGTAGCCCCATGATGAAATCCATCGTAATATTGTCCCATTTCCACTATGGTATGGGAAGAGGTTGCATGACTCCTCCAGGGTGTTATCTTCCAACTTTCACTTGTTGACAAACCATACATCTTGACACAAAATCAGCATTCTCCCTCTTCATATTGTCCCACCAAAAATGTTCCTTCAAATCTCAATACATTTTGGTGCTCCCAGGCTGTATAGTGAAATTGGAACTCTGAGAATCATCCAACAATTCCCTTTCTATATCAGGTATATCGGGAACACAAAGCCTCTTCCTGAATTTCAAAATTCCATTTTCATACACAAAATCTCTCAATCTCCCTTCGTTCAAAGCTTTTAATCTTCTTTTGAAATTCTCCATCATTAGTCTAAGAACTCTTAATCCTTTCAATTAAAGATGGTTTGGCAACCATTTTAAAAAGCATTGATGTTTCTCCTTCCCTAGTTATTCCCATGTCCATCTTCACTATATCCATGAAAATTAGATCCCTTTCAATTATCATATTGTTCAAAACTCCATGATCTTTTCTGCTCAAAGAATCTACCACCTTGTTTTCTTTCCCTGGGTGGTAGTGTATCGTCCAATCATAATCCTTGAGTAATTAAAGCCATCTCTTTTTCCTCATGTTGAGTTCTTTTTTTGAGAAAATATAGTTCAAACTCTTTTGATCAGTATATATATCACATTTTTCACCATAGTGGTAGTACCTCCATATATTCAAAGCAAAGATCACAGCTGCTAACTTGAGATCCTGAGTAGGATAGTTTTTTTCATTAGTTTTAAACTATCGTGATGCATAGGCAATAACCCTATCATTCTGCATAAGGACACAACCAAGTCCTTTCTTTGATGCATCACTATAAATAACGAACCCATCATTCCCCGATGGTAGAGTCAATATAGGAGCATTGGCTAATCTTCTCTTCAGTTCTTCGAAACATTCTTCGCACTCTTTTGTCCAAACAAATTTAACCCCTTTACATGTGAGATTCATTAATGGGTTAGCCAATCGGGAAACATTCTGGATGAAATATCGATAATAACCTGCTAAACCAATAAAACTGTGTACCTCAGCTATTCTCGTCGGTGCTGGCCACTCTTGGATTGCCTTGGTCTTAGAAGGATCAAAAGAGATTCCATCTTTAGAGACAATATGGCCAAGAAAAGAAATCTCCTGAAGCCAGAATTCAAACTTGCTAAACTTCCCATATACTTCATCTCTTCTCAGAGTCTTCAAGATAATGCGCAAGTGATTTTCATGATCTTTGTAGAATTTTGAGTATACCAAGATATCATCAATAAATACCACCACAAATTCATCGAGATATTCCTTGAAAACTCTATTCATTAGATCCATGAATACATAGGGTGCATTAGTCAATCCAAAAGGAATTTCTGTAAACTCATAATGCCCATACCTGGTTTGAAATGCTATCTTCGGAATGTCTTCCTTCTTCACACACAACTGATGGTATCCAGATCGAAGGTCAATCTTTGACAAGTATTGAGCTCCATGCAGTTGGTCAAATAAATCATCAATGCGAGGTAGGGGATACTTGTTCTTTATAGTTATAGCATTGATCTCCATGTAGTCAATACATAACCTCATAGATCCATCTTTCTATTTAACAAAAAGAATAGGGGCTCCCCATGGAGAAACACTAGGTCGAATAAATCCTTTATTACTCAATTCCTCTAGTTGTTTCTTTAGTTTGACTAATTCTACAGTGGCCATTCAATAAGGGGTCTTCGATATAGGCCTTGATCTAGGAATTAACTCAATGGAAAACTCATCTTCTCGTTCTGGAGGATGTCCACGTAAATCTTCCGGAAATACATCTACAAATTCATTCACAACATGTACATCCTCTATTTGAACATTCCTTTCCTCACCCACATTTATTTCATTCTCTTCCTGTAACACCCCAATCTTCCACGGTACACTTCTCTTTGAATACTACAATAGCGATTGTTGTACGCAACACTGAGTTCAAGTACACCACGACTTACCAAACTAGCCGTTCAAAAGTGGTTATGAATAGTATTAACTAAATTTAAGATATTATATTATCCTTATATTTTCAATCCATATTATGCGATTCTAAGACATGATTTATGAACAAATTCATTTTTTCAGATAAAAGAAGTATTTTTCAAAAAACGAAATTTTACCGCCTTTTAATTGCGAAGCCATTTTAAAACAAATATTTGAAACTTTTATATATTCAATTTGACAAAATGAAATTATTCTTTAGAATATGGACATAGAATTTAGTATCAATAATGATTTGGTGTCTTTCTGATAACTTTCATATTTGGGTGAATAGTAAAAAATTACTAAATTTTAACTGAAAACAACTTTTTTAATCAAAATAATTTATATTTCTAAATTATACATTTTAATGGTTTGGAAGTATAAATAGATTATATTTTTACTATTTAATCCAATGATGGCAATTTTAAGCAATTTCACCTTGAAATTGGACATAAACAAGTGTCAATCTTTTGATAGATTTTATTTCTTAAAAATACGCCTTTTGGTTTCGAAAGTAGGAATCAATTTTAAATTAATAATTGCAACTTTTATGATTTGAATTTGGTAAAATAGACTTATTTTTTGGATTCAGAATAAAGAAATTAGACTAGGGGAAATATTGGTACTTTTTGGATAACTTTTATATTTTGATGAATAGTAAAAAATTACTAAATTTTAATTAAAAACAACCTTTTTAATCGAAATAATTAATAGTGATAAATTATGAATTTGAGTGGTTTTAAATTATATTTATAATATATTTTTACCATTTAATACAATGTGTGTTAATGAACATAATTTTACATTTAAACCAGACATAAACAAGTGCCAATCTTTTGATAGTTATTATCTCTTTAAAACACGATTTTTGTTTTAACAATGGAAATTAATTTTAAATCAATTTCTGCCACTTATGTATTTTGAATTTGTAAAAATGGATTCCATATTATGAATTAGGATGTTCAAATTGTGTAAATAGGAAACTTTTATTTATAGGCATTTTTCATAATTACTTCGATAAATATTTTATTTACCATGGTTAAAGGGTAAATCCAGTAAACAAGGGTTAAAAAAATAAAATTATAATAATACTAAATTACCCTAAAACGTGTCTTAACCCTATTGGTTCATACATGGTCGACCATGGGCATCTTTGGGTCGATTTTTGGACCCCATGAATCAACTTTTAAGGGATAGGGACACTTTATTTTAATTAAGTTAAAATGAATACAAAAATGACACAAGCATATATCCTTTAGCAAAACAATTGTAACATAGGGATATATATGTTGGATTTTAGACTATAAATATTCCTTATAAATTTAAAAATATTTCCAAAATAATGATATTTTATTTAAAATTTTATAGATTAAATAATTTAATTTATTTATGACACAATGATGATGTAGTAATTACCATAATAGTGGAAAATTAGAATAATTGATATTATAATTACACAAATAAATATAATTTGAGACTTTTAATGAATTACACTAATTTTCATTGATACTGTGAGATATTAGGATTGAGTTAATGTACTTTTTTAGAAGTAATCATTCTGTTATGAGTTTCACAAAAATCAACTATTGAATAGTGTCAAAATTGACATAAAAGAGTTTTTAAAAGAAATATTAGATTATTAATTGATATTAAATTCATAAATATATAAGGTTCAGCCAAGAGACTTATATCATGATATTTGTATCATTAATAGAACACTTTGGGGATGCTTGAATGTATATAGTATGTTTATTATCTATATAATATAAAAATACAAAGTGACATGGTAAATGTCAAACTAATTAACTAAGAGTTAAAACTAATCGATAAGGTTAATATAGTATCCCAAAACTGTCTAAATTATATTGGTAGAATGTTTTTAGACCTATCCCCTCCTTAAACTTTGAATAATCTACTTTGGAGACATTAAAAACCGAATATGAATTTATTATAAATTAATATTTCTAGCTTTTCCAAAGATGCCCCTCACCCCTCTTATAAAAGGGCACTCCTCCTTCTCATTTCTTCACAACTTCAAAGCCTTTTGGTTCGGCCAACCCCTTCCCAAATAATCTCTAAACTTCCCTCAATACAACCTAGAGGCCTTAGTTTGATCATAAAGCCAACCTAAGTAGCCCTTTTGATCAAATCAAAAGTAATATCCCGAAGAAGATGTATTGTTTTCACCACCCCTTTTCATGTTCCTTTCTTCTTCCACTTCTTCTTTCTTTGTTATTACCTTTCTAAAATAATAACTCCAGTATCTTATATATACTGTGATGTCATTATAAATATGGTACAACCATACTTAGTATTCTATCCACCCTTTGAATAACATGTCACCATACGTGCGTACGTACGGCTTACCGTCTCCACGTCATCGTGTAATTGTTATTCAATATATTATTATTTGGGTGGGTATAATAATGATATTTGACTCATCAAAATAATAAATATAACATGATAATGATTCTGTATATATGATATACCATCCAATTATATATTATTTTAATATCAAAAGAATGATATTGTCGCTCGTGCGTACGTACAGACTACCGTCTCCACGAACGCGATGAGATTCATTCTCTATCATATCCATTCAAGTATAATTATCATCTGAATATTTAAAAATAATGTTTAAGGACTTCATATCATTCTGGATTTGAATAAGATACAACCGATCCATGAAAAACATGGCCTACTTAACGAAACATATAAAAGAAAATGAGTAAGTTAACACCTAAAACGATGATAATTCTATGGTATTATTAACAAAGAAATGTTAAAAGATCATATATGATATAATATTAATTTATATGATTAATGAATAATTTAATATCAATTATTTCAACATTATACAGGATGTTAACCTACCCCAAACCAAGTAAATGTACAAGGTAAGGGGTTTCTTATCTCACTTTTATTTCCGTGAGAATTCCATTGTTCACCACTTATTTATTAAATGTGGTGTGTGTACTGCCCATATTTGTATTCATCATGTAATATACTTTAATTCATGTATATTTGTATAATCATTTTACGATCCTTCTTTCATGGGTGTATGTTTCTTATGTTACTTAATCGATAAGGGAATATGAAATTTCAATTTCCATTTATTCGGCTTTACGCAAACTTCATTGATTATTTTACTCCGAGATTATGTATGGAATAACTATTAATTCACTTATGTCATAATTTCCACTCCCCTTTTATGTGGATATACTTTTGATAAACATAATCACTCCATTGATAATTTCTCAAGTCATCGATATGAATTTGATAAGTGTAATTTTAACTCATTATCCATTTGTTGAGTTAAACATCCAATTCATTAGTGTTGTTTTTACAAGATTATGTGTGAAAATCCTTTGATTGTTTTACACTAAATATCCAATCATATTTAGTGTATTTATATTTGTCACACATAATCATTTTGTTGATTTATCCTTAACCTAAAGATATGGCCTTTATGAGAGATTTCATCTCAACTTAAATACCATTGAGACTTCTTTGTTGTTATACACCAAATCACTTTTATGTTGTGTATATAATGTACTTTGACATAGTATATCATGAATACCTTTATTCTCATGAAATTATAATGTTTTTATTACCTCAATTATTTGTATTCAAGTGTCTCTCTTTTGGTTAGAATCTCTAACTAAAATACCATTTTTAAATGTTTTAAAGACTTATTCATCTAAATATTTCTCATTAATGTCCATGTTTTAAAAATGGTTTTAAGGATTTATTTATATTGACATTAAATTTTTAAATTAAAACTCCTTTTAAAATGTTTCAAAGTGGTATGGGAAACGTTGATTCAAAAATCTATTTTTAAATGGCTTCTTGACGAATAGTGTGTCTTTTAAAATTGTTTCAAGAAAAAGGGAGATATTTATCTCAAATAGTATTGATGATTATTTTCATCTATGTCAGCATCCTTCATTATTCTTGATTGAGGTTAATGTGATACAATAAAATCTTCCATATTGTATCAAATGAGTTATGTTTGACTGTGGATGTGCTATTTTTATTGCATTCATGGTTTGTAGTTATAGTATTGACATTTCTTATGCTATATCTAATACGAATGTTTATTTTATGTTTAAACCTGTTCATATGAGGAATGAATTGGACTTAATAAGTGACGGGTGGAGCCCGCTATAGCTCCTCGATGAGTTGGTAGGTCTCATGAGACAAACTAGTGTCATGACACAAGGCTTTGGCAAAATCTTATTTGTATTCTTGGCACGAGGACTTGGATATGTGGTTATGATAGTATGGAATTATGCATTCCATCATTATGAAAGAGGTTATTGATATTGCATGTGATAATTCGACTAGTAGAATATCCATGTGATTATGTTAATGGAATTATTTTATTTTATCTTTGCTATTTTATGCTGAAGATCATGTTTAAAAAGGATTTTGCTTTAATTATAAATTGCCTTAAGTGATTATGCTTATCTATGAAAGTTTCTGCTATATTGTTATCCTTACTGAGCATCTGAGCTCACCCCTTTCAATTTTTTATTTTTTTCCTAGGATTATGAATAAATAATTTATGAATAACCTGCAGGGATAGTATTAGGGGATATGAAGACAAGATGTTTTTTTATGATGTAATGTAAACCTTTATGATTGTATCTAGTGTTTCCAAGGCCACTAAACTAATCGGTAATTCGAGACATGATCTTTCTTGTGATCATGCCAATGATATGTAATAATGCAACGACTCTAGGTAACTGGGGTCGGGGCGTTACAGTTGGTATTAGAGGAAGTTTAGTACAAACCGTGGAAGCTAGATTTAGATACACTCTGATTAGAGCATGTATACCTAAGACGAACTTTGAGGATTAGTATAGAATAACTTCATAGAATTTTGGTATTGTAGAGATTTTGTGAGTTTTCCGAGCTAAACATCCCTGTCAGGATACGAGCAAGTATAGGCGGATCTGGAACAGGTGTATCTAGGGGTAAAACCACAAAACACCGCTTTGAGCTAGACTCGAACGGGAACTGGTGCACGACAATGGGCCTTGGTGCACTCTGGGTTACGACACTCTCGGGGGATATGCTTAGGATAATTTACATTTTCATTACAAACCTATGTAAAGTATTATATATATAAGATTAGAGTAAATGACCTTGGTTAATCCTAATGTGTTTCAAATTGAGAATATGGTGGCATGTTAATCTCTAAATGATTGTATGACTACTATTAATAACACATTGCTTTCTGGTTTTAGTCAATGGCTGGATTCCAAGGAAGTCATAGTGACTTTGAGAATGATGTACAAGGTGGGAACGGTGGTGGAAATGAGCAACAAAATGCAATTTTGATAGGCGTAAAAGATATTGTCTTTACTCCAAATCAATTTTCCAAAAATATGATAAAAAATATATATATTAACCGATTACCGGACTCAACAAAGAAGAGAAAGGTGATGAATGATAAGATCTCCAGTAGTGGAGACCATGGAGAAAGAAATCCTCAATTTCCATCATGCAGGAAATGTGGAAGGAGACACCCAGGGAAGTGTCTCAATGGGATAAAGAAATGCTTTACATGTTTGAAGGAAGGACAAAAAGTGATGAATTGCCGAAGAAAAATGAAGAGTACTATGGAAGAAGATAAAAATGGTCCCAAGAGTCCATTTACAGTTATTTTCCGTAAATGTAGGGGACCTGGCCATTACCCAAATGAATGCCCTATTCTATAGGATATTTTCTTGTTCAAAGAAGAATCTATGTGGAAATAAATGGTAGGAGAAATGTTTAAAATGTATTAGTGCTCCTTGTTGATGGGTTTACTTTGGAATAATTTTATCATGTATTTGTAACCCCGCAGATTGCCATGTGAGAATGATATTTGAGGAAAAATTATCTTTTCTCTTGTAGATATAGTTATAAATAACCATTTGGTTTTATATGATCATTGGGTTTGAGACAATTACAAATTATTATAAATTGGGCTGAAAATTCAAGGTATGAGATAACATTTGTGGTAAAATTATGTTATGGTTATTTTGAGGAATGTATATCATCTTGGTAATGTTAAAAAATATAGTTTTTGGAAAAGGACAACATGTAGACCATGTGACAACCCGTCGCGTCAGACATAGCTGTGGGAATCGAACCCACAACCAAAGTGCGATTGAGATTTATCACCTACCACTGGACTACGTGAAGTCCCTGGTTAGTGTGACTATTATTTTTAGTTAAATGATTTTATAGATCAATAATAATTTGATTTGGGATCTTATGTCTTACCAAATGAATACCCTGAATATAGGAAAATTATTTGGTGATAAAGTGATAAATGTTATTTAAGAAGTTGTTCGCATTGTTGAGAACACTATATTCCAAAGGAAAATAGATTAGTATGGGATTTCATTTGAGGAGTAATGGTGGATTTTTATCTATGTTTTTATTGTGGATTTATAATGATTTGGGTTATTTATGGAAATGATTAGGTTAATTACTTTTAAGTATGCGACATTAAGATTAATTAGTGTCATTTGGAGATACAATTTAACATGGGAGACTACATAATCAAATTCTTCTATTTTTTGGGTTTCAATGTTAGTTTGGATTATATTGAAGTATTTTATGGACAATTGATTATTGAATGGTATTTAATTATCTTTGAGGTATTATTGGTTTAATTTTAGAAATTAAGATTAGTGTTTATTTCTCTCATGGAATATCCTTTTTGGGGATCATTAGATCTTATACTAACCATTTTGGTTTTTATTAATCTCTAAAGACAATGTAAATTTATAGTTTATCTTACATGGATCATGTGATTCTATAGAAGTTTTTTCTAGCTCTTCCAGTGTGACCAAGTCTTCTTGAATACTCATCGTTTAAAGAAATGAGTTAGTGGTGGAAATTTATTAAAGAGTGAAACTCTACATAAAAAGTATGTATATATCTTTATATTCATAATCAATATCATAAATGAATTCCTCGTCATTATGTAATGTAACATAAAACAAAAAAGGTTGTTCGTTTACTTTTCCTACTAGATGATTAATGATCGTTTTTCCCAACAAAAGTTTGTGGTTTTCTTATTGTTATATTTCTCTTGATCATGATTTCTATCCCTCCCCATCATAACTTGACAATTATTTTATCATCCATATCCATGTTTTCCTACATGGAATCCGAGTATGGGTTATCATGGTTGACCTTTATACCTCTCTTTCATTCTTTTAAAGTGATAGTTTTATTGGCTCTTTTTATGATGTGGGACTTTCCATTATATTCTCAGGCCCAATTTTTTTTTAAATTTCAAGGACAAAATTTATTGAAGGAGGGGTGAATGTAACACCCCAATATTCCATGGTACACTTCTCATTGCATAATACAATAGCGTGTGTTGTACGCAACACTGAGTTCAAGTACACCACGACTTACCAAACTAGCCGTTCAAAAGAGGTTATTAATAGTATTAAATAAATTTTAAATATTATATTATCCATATAATTTCAATCCATATTATGATATTCTAAGACATGATTTATGGACAAATTCATTCTTTCAGATAAAAGAAGTATTTTTTAAAAATGAAATTTTACCGCCTTCTAATGGTGAAGCCTTTTTAAAACCAATATTTGATACTTTTATATATTCAATTTGACAAAATTAAATTCATCTTTATAATCGGGAGATAAGAATTTAGTATCAATAATGTTTTGGTATCTTTCTGATAACTTTCATATTTGGGTGAGTAGTGAAAAATTACTAAATTTTAACTGAAAACAACTTTTTTAATCAAAATAATTTATATTGTTAAATTATAAATATTAATGGTTTGGAAGTATAAATAGAATATATTTTTACTATTTAATCCAATGATGGTCATTTTAAGTAATTTCACCTTGAAATTGGACATAAACAAGTGTCAAACTTTTGACTGTTATTATTTCTTAAAAATACGCCTTTTGGTTTCGAAAGCATGAATCAATTTTAAATTAATAAATGAAACTTTTATGTTTTGAATTTGGTAAAATAGACTTCATTTTTGGATTTGGAATAACGAAATTATCCTAGGGTGAAATTTTGGTACTTTTCGGATAACGTTTATATTTTGATGAATAGTAAACAAATTACTAAATTTTAATTAAAAACAATATTTTTAATCGAAATAATTAATAGTGATAAATTATGAATTTGAGTGGTTTTAAATTATATTTAGAATTTATTTTTACCATGTAATACAATGTGTGTCATTTAACATAATTTCACATTTAAACCAGACATAAACAAGTGCAAATCTTTTGATAGTTATGATCTCTTAAAAACACGCTTTTTGTTCTAACAACGGGAATTAATTTTAAATTAATTTCTGCCACTTCTGTATTTTGAATTTGGAAAAATGGATTCCATATTTGGAATTAGGATGTTCATATTGTTTAAATAGGTAAATTTTATTTTTAGACATTTTGGATAATTACTTCGGTAAATATTTTATTTACCATGGTTAAAGGGTAAATTCGGTAAACAAGGGTTAAAAAATAATATTATAATAATACTAAATTACCCTAATACGTGTCTTAACCCTATTGGTTGATACACGATCGACCATGGGCATCTTTGGGTCGATTTTGGGACCCCATGAATCCACTTGTATGTGATAGGGAGACTTTATTTTAATTAAGTTAAAATGAATACAAAAATGACACAAGCATATATCCTTTAGCAAAACAATTGTTACATAGGGTTATATATGTTGGATTTTAGACTATAAATATTACATAGGAATCTAAAAAGATTACCTACATAATTATATTTTATTTATAATTTTCAGAGATTAAATAATTTAATTTATTTATGACACAATGATGATGCACTAATTACCATAACAGTGAAAAATTAGAATAATTGATATTATAAATACCCAAATAAATATAATTTGAGACTTTTAATGAATTAAACTAATTTTATAGGATAATATAACATATTATTATTGATTTAATTGACTTTTTTATAAGTAATAGTACTTTTATGAGTTTCAAAAAAATCAACTATTGAATAGTGTCAAAATTTACATAAAAGAGTTTTTAAAACAAATATTATATTATTAATTGATATTAAATTCATAAAAATCAAAGGTTCGGCCAAGAGACTTATATCATGATATTCGTATAATTAATGGACCACTTGGGGGGGATCTTGGATGTATATAGTAAGTTTATTAACTATATAATATAAAAATACAAAGTGACGTGGTAAATGTCAAACTAATTAACTAAGAGTTAAAACTAAACGATAAGGTTAATATAGTAACCCAAACCTGTCTAAATTCTATTGGTTGTATGGTTTTAGACCTATCCCCACCATAACCTTTTAATAATCAACTTTGGAGAAATTAGAAACCGAATATGAATTTATTATAAATTAATATTTCTAGCTTTTCCAAAGGTGCCCCTCACCCCTCTTATAAAAGGGCACTCCTTGTTCTCATTTCTTCAAACATTCAAACACTTTTGGTTAGCCCCCCCTACCCAATTACTCTCTAAACTTCCCTCACTATAACCTAGAGGCCATAGTTTGATCAGAAAGGTAACCTAAAGATCCCTTTTGATCAAATCCAAACGAAGAACCCGAAGAAGAGGTAATGTTTTCACCAACCCTTTTCAAGTTCCTTTCATCTTCCACATCTTCTTTCTTTGTTATTACATTTCTAAAATAATAACTCCAGTATCTTATATATATTGTGATGTTATTATAAATATGTTACAACTATATTTAGTATTCTATCCACCCTTTTAATAACATGTCACCATACGTGAGTACGTACGGCTTACCGTCTCCACGTCATGGTGTAATTGTTATTCAATATATTATTATTTGTTTGGGTATAATAATGATGTTTAACTCATGAAAATAATAAATATAACATGATAATGATTCTGTATATATTATATACCATCCAATTATATATTATTTTAATAACAATAGAATGATATTGTCGCTCGTGCGTACGTACGGACTACTGTCTCCACGAACACGATGAGATTCATTCTCTATCGTATCCATTCCAGTATAATTATCATTTTATGATTTAAAAATAATGTTTAAGGACTTTATATCATTCTGGATATGAATAAGATACAACCTATCCATGAAAAAATTTCTTACGTAACAAAACATATAAAAGAAAATGAGTATGTTAACACCTGAAATGACGATAATTTTAAGATATTATTAACAAAGCAATGATAAAAGATCATATATGATATCATATTTTTGTATATGATTATTGAATAATTTAATAACAATTATTTAAACATTATAAAGGAGGTTGAACTACCCCCAACCAAGGAAAAGTACAAGTTAAGGGGTTTCTTATCTCACTTTTAATTCTGTGAGAATTCCATTGTTCACCACTTATTTATGACATGTGGTGTGTGTACTGCCCATGTTTGTATTCATTGTTTAATATACTTTAATTTATGTATATTTACATCATCATTGTATGATCCTTTTTTCATGGGTGTATGTTTCATATGTTACCTAATCGATAAGGGAATTTGAAATTTCAATTTCCATTTATTCGGCTTTACGCAAACTTCATTGATTATTTTACTCCGAGATTATGTGTGGAATAACTATTCATTTTCTTATGTCATAATTTACACTCCCCTTTTCTGTGGATATAATTTTGATACACATAATCACTCAATTGATAATTTCTCAAGTCATCGATATGAATTTGATAAGAGTAATTTTAACTCATTCTCCACTTGTTGAGTTAAACATCCAATTCATTGGTGTTGTTTTTACAAGATTATGTGTAAATATTCATTGATTGTTTTACACTGATTATCCAATCATATTTAGTGTATTTATATTTTTCACACATAATTATGTCGTTGATTTATCCTTAACCTAAGGATACAGCCTTTATGAGAGATTTCATCTCAACATAAATTCCATTGAGACTTCTTTGTTGTTATACACCAAATCACTTTTATGTGGTGTATATTATGTACTTTGACATAGTATATCATGAATACCATTATTCTCATGATATTACAAAGTTTTGATTACCTCAATTATTTGTATTCAAGTTTCTCTCTTTTAGTTAGAATCTCTAACTAAAATACCATTTTTAAATGTTTTAAAGACTTATTCATCTAAATCATTCTCATTAATGTCCATGTTTTAAAAATGGTTTTAAGGATTTATTTATATGGACATTAAAATTTTAAAATTAAAACTCCTTTTAAAACGTTTCAAAGAGGTATGGGACACTTTGATTCAAAAATCTATTTTTAATGGCTTCTTGACAAATATTGTGACTTTTAAAATGATTTCAAGAAAAAGGGGGATATTTCTCTCAAATAGTTTGGATTATTATTTTCATCTATGTCAACATTATTCATTATTATTTATTGAGGTTAATGTGATACAATACAATCTTCCATATTGTATCAAATGATTTATGTTTGACTATGGATGTGCTATTTTTATACCATTCATGGTTTGTTGTTAACGTATTGACATTTTGTATGATAATTTTAATACGAATGTTTATGTTATGTTTAAACCTGCTCATATGAGGAATTCATTGGACTTAATAAGTGACGGGTAGATCCCGCTATAGCTCCTCGATGCATCGGTAGGTCTCATGAGACAAACTAGTGTCTTGGCACAAGGCCTTGGAAAAATCTTATTTGTAGTCTTGGCACGAGGCCTTGGCTATGTTGTTATGATAGTCTGGAATTATGAATTCTATCATTATGAAAGTGGTTATTGATATTGCATGTGATCATTCGACTAGTAGAATATCCATGTGGGTAAGTAAATGGAATTATTTTATTTTATCTTTGCCATTTTATGCTGAAGTTCATGTTTAAAAAGGCTTTTGTTTTATTTATAAACTGCCTTAAGTGTTTAGGCTTATCTATGAAAGCTTCTGCTATAATGTTATCCTTACTGAGCATCTGAGATCACCCCTTTCAATGTTTTATTTTTTTCCCAGGATTATGAAGAAATAATTTATGAATGACCTGCAGGGATAGTATGAGGGTATATGAAGACAAGATGTTTTTTATGATGTAATGTAAAACATTATGATTGTATATAGGGTTTCCAAGGCTACTAAACTAATTGGTCTTTCGAGACTTGATCTTTCTTGTGATCATGCCAATGTTATGTAATAATGCACCGACTCTGGGTAACTGGGGTCGAGGCGTTACACTTCCTCCCCAATAATTGAATTTAGTTGAGCTACTGGGGGTGGATCTAGATAAGAATTAGGTGGTGGCGATTCTTCTCTAAAGATAAGGTGTTCCTTATCATCATCATCAAAAATCGTAACCTCTTTATTCTAACAATAAATCTTCGGATCATAGTTTGAAAGCCAGTTCATACCGAGGATTATATCAAAATCAATCATAGGTATGACGATGTGATCAGCAGATAAAGAACATTTATGTTCTCTAATGGGGACTGATTCACAAAACTCTGTTGCAATGATACTTTCATTAGGAGTTTTAACTGACAAATCCCTTGTTAAATCAAATTGGAAATATCTAATTTTCTTAGCAAACTGGGAAGATATGAAACAATGCGATGATGCAGAATCAAATAATTCATTTGCTAAACTTGAGGAAACCATTAAATTACCTACCACCACATCTTTCGGAGCTTCTACCTCAGCAGTAGTGATAGCATAAGCTTGGCCTTGATCCCTTGTCCTTTTCTGAGGTAAGTTATCCTGACGCTTAGGAAATTCATTTGCATAATGACCCATCTCCTTGAAATTGTAGCACTGAACATTGGTAGCTTCCTTTTTCCACTTGCAATCACGAGCTTGGTGGACTTTTTCACCACACATGTAACAGACTCATGTTCCCTTCAATCAAGTACCGGGGTGTTTCTTACCACATTTACCATAGGATGGATATTCAAACTTTCCCCTCTTCCCATTATTTCCATTCCAAGATTAATCAGCAGGTCTCTTCTTCTCTTCCTTTTCTTTAAAGTCATTATACTTAGAGAATTCCATTTCGGTCTTCATAGCACATGAGACAATGCCTTCGTACGATGAAAAGGATTATAAGACTAATTCTCGACGGAGAAATGGTTTTAACCCATCAAAGAAACGATCAATATTACTTCTTCGGTTATGTATATAATCTCCATTATACCTTGCTACCTTGTAAAGATAGCCTCATACATTGCGACATTCTCATCCTCCTTCTGTCTCAGACTCAGAAATTTCCTTTCCATATTTTCTCGATGGTCGCGAGGAATGTATTTTTCGAAAAAAAGATCTTTGAACTCCCTCCATTCCATATTTGATACTTCATCATCTTCCTTCGTGTTTTGAATCAGTGACCACCATTGATCAGCATCTCCAGTGAGGCGGTAAACTTCCATGATAACTTTTTCCCTTTCACTACTCCCCAAAGCCTGAAATATTTTCTCTAGGGAATTTATCTATTTCTCAGCTACTAATGGATTTGTACTCCCATTGAACGTTGGTGGTTGTTTCCTCATGAATAAATCTAACATAGAACCTCCACGCTGCAGATCAGGGTGCTACATATGGGTAAGGTTATTATTCAAAACCTGAGTGAGTTGTCCCAATATGGTGATTAGCTGATCAGCAGCAGTTACATCACCAGCTCCACTATAATTATCTTGAGCAGGAGGAAAATCCCTACATGGAGTGCGTGCATTGATAAGTTTTCCATTTCCTCAACTAGGCGCCATTTCTAAACAATGGCATAAACTAGATCAGTTTATGAATCAAAATACATAATCACATACATATAAAACACTTACAATAAATTGTACTATTTATGGATATAATCCATAATCATAAGAATGTTTTCTTTGAGGAATTATATACTCATAAACCCTTCATAATGATTTGTAAATAAAATTAGAGTTATCCTAAGAATATCCCCCGTGAGTGTCATAACCAAGAGTGCAGCAAGGCCCGTTGTCGGGCACCAGTTCCTGTTCAAGTCTAGCTCAAAGCGGTGTTTTCGAGTTTTACCCCTAGGTACATCTGTGCCAGAGCCTCCTCTACCTGCTCATATCCAGACAGGGATGTATTGCTCGGAAAACTTACAAAATCTCTACAATACAAAAATTCTATGAAGTTCTTCTATACTAATCCTCAAAGTTCATCTTAGGTCTACATGCTATAATAATAGTTTATCTAAATCTAGCTTCCAAGGTTTGTAATAAACTTCCTCTGATACCAACTGTAACGCCCCGACCCCCATTACCTAGAGTCGGTGCATTATTACATAACATTGGCATGATCACA
Source organism: Viscum album (assembly GCA_963277665.1). NCBI lineage: Eukaryota > Viridiplantae > Streptophyta > Magnoliopsida > Santalales > Viscaceae > Viscum > Viscum album. The sequence continues at coordinate 15,647,136 of OY728159.1, read as the reverse complement.
AGAAAGATCAAATCTAGAAAGATCGATCAGTTAAGTAGACTTGGAAACAATAGATATATTCATAAGTTTTATATTACAACATAAAGTGAAAACTACTACAACAACATATTGTCTCCATGTTCCACACTCATATCCCCACATAATGTCCCTGCAGGTCATTCATAATTTACTTTTTCACTTCTTGGGAAAAAAACATAGAAAAGGGGTGAGCTCAAATGCCCAGTAAGGATAACAATATAGCGGAAACTTTCATAAATAAGAATAAACATTTAAGGAAATTTATAACTAAAACAAAATCCTTTTAATGATTAACTTCAACATATTATGGAAAAAGTAAAATGAAATAATTCTATTTACTTATTCACATGGATATTCTACTAATCGAATAATCACATTAAATATCAATAACCACTTTCATAATGATGGAATACATAATGCCAGACTATCATAACCACATATCCAAGGCCTCGTGCCAAGACTACAAATAAGATTTTGCCAAGGCGTTGTGCCAAGACACTAGTTTTTCTCATGAGACCTACCAATGCATCGAGGAGATATAGCGGGCTCCACCCATCACATATTATGTCCAATGAATTCCCATATGAAAAGGTTTAAACATAACATAAACATTCGTATTAAAACTAGCATACGAAATGTCAATAATTTCACCATAAACTATGAACAGTATAAAAATAGCACATCCACAGTCAAACATATCACAAAACCTTAAATACAATATAGAAGTTTTGTATCATAATAAATCAACTTCAAATATGTGTAAAATTCATCAAAGGATGTTGACATAGATGAAATCAAAACTCTTTTTAGAGAAATATCTCTTTCTGTTACGAAATAATTTAAGAGTCTTATATTTATGAAATAAAACATTTTCTATGAAAATATTCTTATATGATTTTAAGGGAATCTTCGACTATTTTATAACGGCGGAAAATAGCCGCCCCTGCTGTATAAGTTAAAAAAAACTTTCTTACCTTAATTTTGTCAAAAAGGTTAAAAAGAACCTTGTTTGGAAAACGACAGAAAGATTCCATTATAAACCTCTTATAAAAAGTCAAACAAGGGTATAAATAACTTTAACCCATATTCTAGTAAATTGTAAAAATGTTTTGAAATTCATTTTTAAGAAACATGGATGTGGATGATAAAGAGATCCCAGTAGATTATTACGTATAAACAACCTCGGATAATGAAGAGATTATGAAATAACCCTTACCTTGTACTTTTCCTTGGTTGGGGTAGGTTAACCTCCTGTATAATAGTGAAATAATTGTTATTAAATTATACAAGAATCATATACATTCATATGATATCATATATGATCTTTTAACATTGCTTTGTTAATAATACCTTAGTATTATCGTCATTTCGGGTGTTAACATACTCGTTTCTTTATATGTTTTGTTACATAATCCATGTCTGTGATGGATAGGTTGTATATTATTCTTATACAGAATGATATCAAGTCCTTAAACATTATTTTTAATCATCCATGTTTGTGATGGATAGGTTGTATATTATTCATATACAGAATGATATCAAGTCCTTAAACATTATTTTTAATCATTAAATGATAATTATTCTTGAATGGATATGATGGAGAAGGAATCTCATTGCGTTCGTGGAGACGGTAGTCCGTACGTACGCACGAGTGACAATATCATTCTTTTGATATTAAAATAATATATAAATGGATGTTATATCATATATACAGAATCATTAACATGTTATATTTATTATTTACATGAGTTACACATCATTATTATAACCATCCAAATAATAATATATTGAATAACAATTACACCACGACGTGGAGACGGTAAGCCGTACGTACGCACGTATGGTGACATGTTATCCAAAGGGTAGATAGAATAATGAATATGGTTTTACCATATTTATAATAACATCATAGTATATATATGATATTGGAGTTATTATTTTAGAATGTTAATAACAAGGGAAGAAGAAGTGGAAGAAGAAAGGAACTAGGAAAAGGGTGGTGAATTCATTAACTCTTCTTTGGGTACTTCCTTTCGATTTGATCAAAAGGGCTCTTTAAGTTGGCTTTCTGATCAAAATATGTCCTCTAGGTTGTAGTGATGTAAGTTGGGAGAGTATTTGGGCAGATTTTAGCCGGAACAAAATGCTTTGAAGATGTGAAAAAATGAGAAGGATGAGTGCCCTTTTATAAGAGGGGTGAGGGGAACCTTCGGAAAAATGAGAAATATTATTTTATAATAAATTCATATACGGTTTCTAATGGCTCAAAAGTTGATTATTTAAATTTTATGGCGGGGATAGGTCGAAAAACATTCATCCAATAGAATTTAGACAGGTTTGGGTTACTATATTAACCTTTTCTTTATGTATTAACTCTTAGTTAATTAGTTTGACATTTACCATGTCACTTTGTATTTTAATATTATATTGTTAATAAGCATACTATATACATACAAGAGACCCCAAAGTGGTCCATTAATGATTAAAATATCATGATATAAGTCTCTTGGCAGAGCCTTAGATTTTTTAGGAATTTAATATCAATTAATAATATAATATTTGTTTTAAAAACTCTTTTATGTCAATTTTGACACTATTCAATAGTTCATTTTTGTGAAACTCATAACATAATGATTACATCGCAAAAATTTAATTACATCAATCATAATATGTCATATTATCCTAGAAAATTATTTTAATTCATTAAAAGTCTCAAATTTTATTTATTTGGGTATTTATAATATCAATTATTTTAAATTTTCACTATTATGTTAATTACTACATCATCATTCTGTCATAAATTAATTAAATTATGTAATCACTAAAAATTATAAATAAAATATAATTATGTGGGAAATATTTTTATCTTTCTAATGAATATCTATAGTCGAAAATCGAACATATATAACCCTATGTAAAAATTGTTTTTCTAAACGATATATGCTTGTGTCATTTTTGTATTCATTATAACTTAATTAAAATAAAGTGTCCCTATCACCTACATGTGCCTCCATGGAGTCCCAAAATCGACCCAAAGATGCATATGGTTGAACATTTATCGACTAATAAGGCTAGGACACGTTTTAGGTTAATTTATTATTATTATTATAATATTATTTTTTAAACCCTTATTTACCGGATTTACCCTTAACCACGGTAAATAAAATATTTTCCGAAGTAATTATTCAAAATGTCTAAAAATAAAAGCTAATATTTACACAATCTGAACATCCTGATTCCATATATGGAATACATTTTACCAAATTCAAAACACAGAAGTGGCATAAATTAATTTAATATTAATTCCCGTTGTTAAAACAAAAAGTGTGTTTTTAAGAGATAATAACTATCAAAAGATTGACACTTGTTTATATTCGGTTTAATAGTAAAATTATGTCCAATGACCAAAATTATATTAAATGGTAAAAATATATTCTATATATACTTTAGAACCACTAAAATTCATAATTTATCACTATTAATTATTTTGATTAAAAAAGTTATTTTTAATTACAATTTATTAATTTTCACTATTCATCAAAATATTAAAGTTATCCCAAAAGTACCAAAATTTCACCTTAGTCTAAATTTGATATTCCAAATACAAAAATTAAGTCCATTCTAAAAAATAAAATATATATAATTTCAAAAAGTAGGTATTACTATTCATAATGGCTAGTTTGATTGGTTATGGTCTGTTAGAACTCGGTGTTTTGTACAACACACGCTATCACATTATTCAAAGAGAAGAATACCGTGGAAGCATGGGGTGTTACAGAAATCATTATAACATATAGAATATCTTTCTCTTGAGATCAATTTAAAAATAAAAGGAAACAATATGAAATAGAATTCATCATGACTAGACACAAAAATAATGTCAGCGGTCCCACTATATCTTCTCCACACAAGTATTTTATTCTAAAGGGATGGTATAGAACTTCCACATCACCTCCTCATACAACATAAATCATACAATCATCAATAAACTAAAAAGGATAGTGTTCTCTCCACCTTCGTAATATCTATCCGGGGGACATCTATTTCAAGTCTAGGAACGAAAGGTCTCACAGTTTTTATATCCATAAAAATAACCCCCAACAAATAATAAAATATTTGGGATTACAAAAATCAACTATTGATATGAATCATCTTCCTTGTCCACAATGTACAACAACAATGACGATACCTCTTTTGACAAGTCCTTAACCAATTGATGACAATATCTCTTTTTTTGAGTGTATTCCTTTCCTAGGATTATATAAAATATTGAAGTCATATTACTAGATGAACTTTATTGGTCTCCTCTATCTAAATTTATGATTCTTCCGAGAAAATAAATAATTGAGTTTCTTATGGTAAGAATACATGATAAACTTCTCACCCATCAATTACTATCTCTATATATATTTTTTGAAATATATTGTTGCTAACTCGAAACCATCGGTCACATATCTCCTCTCATGTGTTCTCAAATTATGTGTACCATACGAAATCATTCCTTACTACATAATTGGAAAACAACCCTCCCTATTACTTGATGTATCAATGAACACCTCAGAGTCAACACCCTCTTCTAGATATATCTATATGGGAGTTTGTATCATTCTCTACCTTAGCTCTTGAATGCAGTACAAATAAATTTTTTTCTACATGAATTGTTTCCATTTCTAATCAAATATATCAATAGTGCACGCACTTAGAAGAGATTTATTAAAAACCTAATATAATTACCTTTCAAATAAAATGAATCTCGACACCTCAGTAACACTCTTGGGGGATCCCACATTATCCTTGTCACATCATTTTCTAATTCCACTTCTACTCTTGCCCTCCAAGATAACCTTTCCCAGCATGTTGAAATCTAAAATACAAGAATAAAAATTTTTGAGTTCCCCTAAATGATGGTGCTCTCAGAGTGCACCAAGGACCATCCTAAAGTTTCTATCATTATCAATATCATATTCCAAGTTCACTAGAAGGTCATTGATGAAGACCACCAAGAACATGTCTAATGATTGATGTAAGATCTAGTGCATGAGTCCCATGAAAACAACTAGGGTGTTCTTTATGCGGCTCAAAATCCCCATCCACTCATAGTGGCAATATAAAAACCTTATGTTCTTATTAATTATAAACACTGCATGAGCCTCTAGTTAGTGATAGCCTGATATGAGGTCAACCTTTGAGGACCATCAGGACCCTCCCTACCTATCAAATAGTTCATATATCCTTATTAGTGGATATATATTCTTCAAAATCACCTGGTTTAAATGTGTGTATTTGAAACAAATCTTCATTATCTTGTCTTCCATCTTGTGAAAAAATATCGTATATTCCTATAGTGATGCGCTAGGTCTCACAAAAACCTTATCTTCCATTTACTCAAACTGCACCCTAGACCTAGAACAATTTTACGGGAGATGTTTGATGTGCAAGTGAATATAAAATATTTTTTTTTAGTGGTAATTAAATTCATAATTATATATTTCAATATAGAGTTATATCAAATATTTCCTCATGAAAATAAAATTTTATACTCTATGACCATCGTATGAACCTGGTGGCGCATAACATCCACTACTACATAAGTCATTATAGAAAAATATTGAGTAATCTACTAAACAATCCAATTCCTAAGCCTATCTGTTCAACCAAGGATTCATTTTCACCCACTGAGGAAAAACTTGTTCCATAACTACATACAAACAACATCCACCAACAAATAGAAGTTCATATGTGAATGAATTAATGATATTCATTCCATACCTGAGATGAATTCATAAGGCATCATTACTGATATAAGGAAATCATATACAAAACACAAGCCTATATGCGGTAGATTGCACTATTGATGAAATTGTGAAATTGTTGAGTCCCCACATATCAGATTTTCTATTCATGTGGGTAATGTTAATGGCCCAACTGGATTCTTTATACCATAAACTAGAGAAGTGGAGTAACACAGCCGCTTCCACACTAGATTTGAGCTATCATAATATAAATTTTCCTATGATTATATTTCTTGAGATATACCCCTGAAGTGTTCAACAAGATTTGATACCTGAAATAGTTATTAGCTACCTACTACCTTGGTATCAGCTCCTAGGTTCCCTCTACCAGTACCCATTTTCATCCCTTATATTTCCAAGATGATATACCACACCAAGGCCCTCTGATGTAATAAAAAATTAGTGGTAATTCATTGGGATACAACTAAATCCATGATATCTCTATGTATCCCTTATAAAATGACTATGCTATGAGAATTGGATCCTGAACCACATCCATCAACTATCGAGAGAGATCAATGGGCCATTTTGAATAATCTTCCAAGGTCAAACCACACTTATGATGATATAGAAACTCTTATATGTGTAATGATCACAACATTTTGGTATAAAACAACTCCCTAAAGAGAGGTTCTAATTAAAATTATTAGAGATATATCTCTTCGTGTTACTTGGTCACTAAAATCTATCCTCATCCAGCATAGTTGTAAAGAAGACTAACTAAAAGTGTTTGGAAAATGTCAGATTGAAGTTGTTTTTGGATACTGAAATAAGTGTGTGTATAATGACCCATACTTTACTTACATTGTTGATACTTCAAAATTGAAGCACACTTATTACAACATATGAAAAAACCACAAAGTACCGCATAGGTATAGTGTCTTTAGAAACTGGGAAACATAAACAACTGGTTCATAAATCTTCTACAGTGTCCCCCATTTATTTCATCATATCTAGGGTCCCTTTAGCATATTCTATTTAAGATCCATCTTCCTGACCTGGGGAAAAGAAAACATAAAAGGGTGAGCTCAAATGCTCAGAAAGGGCAAATAAAGGAAATAAAAAATCATATCATATCTTTTTGAAAATCATAACCTGCAAAAGAGATCATAAAATCTTAACATGGAATAAATCATAGAAGTGAAAATGAGATCCCCATAATCATAACATGAAACTTAAATCTTTGTGGCATGCACACATAATCATGTAAAATCATTTCTTGTTAGTCATGACTCATTGCCAAGACTATCTTAGTGGACAAAGTCCCTTTCTGAACCGAGTCACCCTCATTCCAGTCCTGTTTCACTGAACCGGTATAACCTACCATTCCAGCCATGTCTATCTCATTAGATATAAAATCTTTACCCAATGCATTGGAGGGAGATATAGGTCCCACCCATCTTATAATGAATCCTTTGTTATGTGTGCCACATAATCATAAACCATACATCATAGCGTAACCCATGTAATAAAAATGGAATTCTTAAACAACATGAAATCATAAAACAATTCATAAAAGATAAAGGAATTCATAAAAATGTTTCCATCACAACATAATCAAATCCATGTAATAATATGGATAAAAATAAAACCCTTTTATTATCTTAGATGGAAAATAGTTTTGATACAATACTTGAACCACATTCTTGAGGAAAATATCATTTCTACTTCAAAAATATTTTTACTTTCATAACATGTCATACGACTTTAAAATAAAAGAATCTGATTAAAAATAAACTTGAAAACTTGTAAAGTAATCTTTTTTGGAAATAATGTTTTAAAAATCCATTCATGCTGTATAAGTTAAAAAAACATTCTTCGTACTTTTGTTGGAAAAGTCAAAAAGTACCTTGTACGACAAAAGATTCCTTTCATACATATTACTAAAAACTCACCGAAGGGTAAAAATGGATTTAAACTATTTTAGGTGGATGGAAATAATATTACATTTTGATGAAACATGGATGTGGATGATAAAATACACCCCAGTAAATACTTACGAATAAACAATCTCGGATAAAAATGAGATTGTGATATTTCCCATACCTTAGGTCCGATTTTCTTTGTACGTGTCCGAAGCTCCTGTATAAGGGTTTAAATAATGTTATTGACTTATTCCTGAATCATACATATTGATATGATATCATATATGGTCATATTCTTAGATTCTTGTTAGTAATATTTCATTGTTACTTGTTACTCGGGTCCTTATTGCCTTTTGTTCTTATGCGTGTTTTGCCGAATAAATTCTTATTCTTCTTTTAAGGTTATAGATAACTTATATCCAGAATGGTATTAGTGTATCATATATCATATTTATTCATTCAATTAATTTATATAATTGTTATGTAATGATGATCATGTAGAACGAGTCGCATCACATCGTGGAGACGGTATTCCGTACGTACGCACGAGTGATGATATCGTTCCTATGATCATGAAACTGTATTGGAGTATATATATATTATTTGAGTATCAATATTACTTTATAATAATCATAAATAGTTACTCATTACACCATTATACCCATCCTTGTAAAGTGATGGTGGAAAATAGATTACACCACGGCGTGGAGACGGTATTCCGAACGTACGCACGCGCGGTGATTTCATTTTTCCATAGGATGGATAGAAGGTGAATTTGGGTTGTTTCATATTTATAATAACATATCAGTATTTAAGTAATACTGATGTTATTACTTTATCATGAAACAACTAAAGGAGAAGAAGTTGAAGAAGAAAGAAATTGAAAAGATCGGTAATGGATATTACCTCTTCTTTGGAACGCTTCTTTGAATCCTCCACTTAGGGAACTAAGATTGGCCTTTGAAGAAGACCAGGACCTCTAGGATTATTCTAGGGAAGTGGAGAGGAGAAAATGGCAGGGGTTGGCCGAGCTTGAGTGCTCAAATTGGTGTGAGGAGGAGGGGGAGGAGGTGCCCTTTTATAAGGGAGGAGAGGGGCACCTTAGGAATATCTCAAAATATTATTTTATATTAAAGTCAAAATCGGTTTATAATGGTTCCAAAGGGTCTTATTTCAAAGCTAAAGTGGGGAAGGGTCTAAATCCTGTCAACCAATAGGATTTAGACAAGTTTAGGGTATTATGTTAACCTTATCAATTAGATTTAACTCTAAGTTAAATAATTTAACTTTTACCGTGTCTTTTTGTTTTCTTTCACTATATGGTTAATACACTTACTATAACATGCCAAACGAACCCCAAATTGTTTATAATTAATATATATATCCGTATCTAAGCCATTTGGCCGAACATTAGATTTTTAGGAAAAAAATAACAATTAATAATATAATATTTGATTTAAAAACTATTTTGTGTCAATTTTGACACTATTTGATATATGATTTTTGTGAAAGTCATAACAGAATTATATGTTCTAACCAAGTTGATTAAATCAACGCTAATATATCATAGTATCCTAGAAAATATGTTTAATTCATAAAAAGTCTCAGATTACATTTATTTTGGTGTTTATAACATCAATTATGTCAATATTTCACTAATAAGATAATTACTGCATCATCATTGTGTCATACATAAATTAAATTATTTAATGTCTAAAAATTATAAATAAAATACCATTATGTAGGAAATCTTTTTATCTTTCTAATGAATATTTATAGTCGAATTTATATTATGTATAACCCCATATTAAAAATTATTTACTTATTAAACTTTGATTTTAACTATTTTAACCCTTCTTTAAATAAATTAATAATAAATGTCCTAATCTAACCCAAGTGGACCTAAATGGTCATATTTTATTCATAAGGTTGTTTTTGGTCGAATTAAACTTATCCAATAGAATTAGGACATGTGTTAGGGTAATAGTAATATCATATTTACCCTTAGTTACCCTATTTACTTTTAACCGCTGTAAAAAAAGTAAAAAGTTACTATTCACCAAAAAATTATTTTCATCTCATTGAACCACATTTTAGTCCTTGATATTATCCGTGTCTCTCGGATTTTCGAAATTCCATTCACAGAAGCGGTAAAATTAAGTTTTATGCAAAATTCAATTTTTTAACCTACCACTTAGTGGTTTCACTATTTATCAAAAATTGAAAGTTTTCAGAAACATACCAAAATTTCACCCTAGGATAATTTCGGTATTCCGGATCCAAAAATGAAGTCCATTTTGAAAAATAAAATTTATAAAATTTCAAAAGTGGTTATTACTATTCATTACGGCTAGTTTTAATAATATTTTAATAGCATATCGTTGTTTAGTGAAACTCGGTATTGCGTACGACGCAAGCTATCGAGGATGGTCGTGATTGCGTGTAAAGTAAGCCAAGCAAGTGTGTAGTGAAAGATTCCTTTTATGATATAAAAACAAAATATTACTCATAAAAATCTCGGGTGTTACATTCTACCCCCCTTAAAAAGAATTTCGCCCTCGAAATTTATCACTTTGTAACAAATAGATGAGGATACTACTCCCTCATCATATCCTCAAGCTCCCATGTAGCTTCTTCAAGTTGGTGGTTCCTCCATAAAACATTCACCAATCGAGTGGTCTTGTTTCGTAGGACTTTTTCGCTAGGATCCAAAATCTATATCGGCTGTTCTTCATAAGAAAGATCTTGCTCCAGCGGTACAACTTCTGAGCTGAGTACATGTGAAGGATCTAGTATGTACTTTCTCAAGAGAGATACATGGAACACATCGTGAACTTGAGAGAGATTTGGTGGAAGCGCCAATCGGTAAGCTACCTTCCCAACACGATCCAGTATTTCTAAAGGACCGATATATCTAGGGCTCAACTTCCCCTTCTATCCAAATCTCATAACCCTCTTCCAGGGAGATATTTGTAAGAACACTTTATCACCTACTTTAAACTCTAGGTCTTTTCTTCGGTTGTCGGCATAACTTTTCTGTCGACTCTGAGCTGCTCTTATGTGTTGTTGAATAGATCTGACCTTTTCTGCCATTTCATCAATGAGATCAGGTCCTAATAGCTTTCTTTCCCCAACTTCATCCCAGCAAGTTGGAGTCCTGCATTTCATTCCATAGAGAGCCTCATAAGGAGCCATCTGAATACTGGAGTGAAAGATATTATTATAAGAAAATTCCACCAAAGGTAGGTTTTGATCCCAACCTCCTTTGAAATCCATAGAGCAAGCTCTCAACATATCTTCTAGGGTTTGAATTGTTCTCTCAGACTGACCGTCTGTCTGGGGATGATAAGCAGTGCTGAAACTCAACTCTGTATCCAGAGTATGCTGAAGACTTCGCCAGAACTTCGAGGTAAATCTCGGATCCCGATCAGATATAATAGAAAGTGGTACTCCATGAAATCTTACCACTTCCTTTACATATATCCTGGAAAGCTGATCTAGAGAGAAATCCTCTTTAATAGCAATGAAGTGTGCAGACTTTGTAAGACGATCAACTATGACCCAAATAGAATTATTGCCTTTGGATGTTTTAGGAAGTCCTGTGACAAAGTCCATAGTGCTGTTTTCCCATTTCCATTCGGGTATGGGTAATGGTTGTAACATCCCCTTAGACTTCTGTCTCTCAGCTTTAACTTGTTGACAAACCAAGCATCGAGAGACATATTCAGCAACATCTCTTTTCATTCCATCCCACCAGAAGTACTCTTTCAGGTCCCTATACATCTTCGTGCTTCCAGGATGAATAGAGAATGAAGAACTGTGAGCCTCATCCAGCAGCTCCTTCTTTAATTCGGGGATGGGAGGAACACAAACCCGATTCCTGAACTTTATTATCCCATCACAATCAAGGTTGAATTCAGGAACATTTCTCACCTTCTTTTGTAACTCGACATATTCTTTCTGTGCCTCCTTAATCTTCGCATGTATAGATGGTTGAACATTCATTTGAGAAAGATAAGATTTTCCCCTTCCATTATAATTACAAGATCCATCCTTTGTAAATCCATAAATATTGGATCTTTTGTGATCCTCATCATGAATAAACTAGCTTGGTCTTGTCGACTTAATGCATCTGCCACCTTGTTTTCTTTCCCAGGGTGGTAATGGATTGAGCAGTCGTAATCCTTAATCAGCTCCAACCATCTTCTTTGACGCATATTCAACTCCTTTTGTGTGAAAATATACTTTAAACTTTTATGATCAGTATAAATATCACACCTTTCACCATAAAGGTAATGCCTCCAAATCTTTAATGCAAATATTACCGCAGCCAACTTCAAATCATGTGTTGGGTAATTTTGCTCATGGATTTTCAACTGTCGTGAGGCATAAGCTATCACCATATCATTTTGCATAAGAACACACCCCAATCCCTTCTTGGATGCATCACTGTATATCACAAACCTTTCTCCACTACAAGGTAGTGTGAGCACAGGTGCACTAGATAACCTTCTTTTCAACTCCTTGAAATTATCTTCACATTCTTCCGTCCAGACAAACATAACTCCTTTCCGAGTCAACTTGGTGAGTGGATTAGATAATCGTGAAAAATCCTTTACAAAACGTCGATAATATCCAGCCAAACCAAGAAAACATCGGATCTCAGTTACTGTTGTTGGTCTTGACCATCTTTCGATAACCGCTGTTTTTGCTGGATCCACAGATATCCCCTCTTTTGAGATTATGTGACCCAAAAATGCAACTTTTTGAAGCCAAAATTCACACTTGGTAAATTTGGCATAAAGCTTCTCCTTTCTCAGGGTCTTCAATATTATTCTCAAGTGATATTCATGCTCTTCCTTTCTCTTTGAATAGACAAGAATATCGTCTATAAAGACTACCACAAATTGATCAAGATAGCCTTTAATGACTCTATTCATTAGATCCATGAAGATAGCATGGGCATTAGTAAGACCAAATGGCATCACTATAAATTCATAGTGTCCATTCCTTAAACGGAAAGCCATATTTGCTATATCCTCCCTTTTGACCCTTAATTGATGATACCCTGAATGAAGATCAATCTTGGAAAAGTATTGAGCTCCGCGTAGTTGGTCAAATAAGTCATCAATGCGTGGGAGAGGATATTTATTCTTGATAGTGATCTTGTTAAGTTCTCGATAATCAATGCAGAGTCTCATTGATCCATCTTTCTTCTTAAAAAATAGAACAGGTGCTCCCCAAGGTGACGCACTAGGGCGTATGAATCCCTTATCAAGATTCTCTTGGAGTTTCTTTTTCAATTCCTGCAACTCAATTGGGGCCATTCTATAAGGTGTCCTTGAAATAGGCAAAGCACCCGGTACAAGTTCTATTGAAAACTCAACTTCAAGATTTGGTGGAAGACCTGGTAATTCCTCCGGAAAGACATCATAAAACTCTCGTACAATGGGCATATTCTTAATCATGAGTTTCTCACCAACCATTTGAGATAAATAACCTTCATGTAGTGGAATCAATACCCATAAGATGGAAGAAATTTACACTGGAAGGTTATGTTCATCCTTGAATTGATATACGATCGTAGATTGATCTGGAATATGAAATGTGACTTCCCTTCTTTGGCAATTGATATGAGCTCCATGTATTGAAATCCAATCCATGAGAAGAATCACATCAAATTCCACTAAAGGAAGGATCACAAGATTTGCAGGAAGCACTTTCCCACAAACTTCGATCGGAGAAGAATTATAAACTTTTGATGCGACTGTTGTTCCATTAGGTGTTGTCACAGCTAACTAAACATCTAATTGTTGAGGTAGTACGGTGATACCCTTAGAAAATTTTTCAGAAATAAAAGAGTGGGTGGATCCAGAATCAAATAAAACATTTGATACTTTAGAGTGGATGGTAAGTGTACCTTTCACCACTTCGTTATCGTACTCCACATCGCTGATAGAAATTGCATGTGACTTTCCTTTGTCTTTAGCCTTAAGATTTTGTTGACGTCGACCATCGTCATCAACCCTTGGATTTGGGCATTGATTGGCATAATGCCCCATCTCCTTGCACTTGAAACATTGAAGTGTAGTAGGTTCATTCTATGTATCCCTTCCTTTGTTTTCGTCATTAGACATCTTCTTCCCATTATCATGGCATTCAAATGCCCGATGACCTTCCTTTCCACATTTGAAACATTTACTTGTCCCTTTAAGACAACTCCCTCCATGTTTCTTTCAACACTTTGAGCATAAGGGATAGCTCATCTTCTTTTCCGTGTGCTCTTTAGATTTTTCTTTGAATTCCATCTTCCTCTTCTTATCAAACCCATGTGACTGATGGTTTATACCAATCTCCATCTCGACTTTGAGAGCACATCGAACGATTTCCTTGTAGCTATTGAAGTCCCTTATGGCTAACGCCCTTCGAAGACTTGGTTTTAAGCCACTAAAGAATCGATCGATCTTACTCTCAGGTTGGATAATAATACCAGAAGCGTACCTTGCAAGTCTTGTAAAATTTTCTTCATAGGTACCAACAGATTCATCATCCCTTTGCTTCAGTTCAAGAAACTCTTTCTCCATCTTTGTTCGGACAATACTAGGGAAGTACTTATTGAAAAATAAGTTCTTGAACTCGTCCCATTCCATAAACTCAATTTCATCCCTTTTCCTCGTATTCTTAATAAGATTCCACCATTGATCAGCATCTCCTTCCAAACGATACACTGCTAGGATGACTTTATCATGTTCAGAACATTGAAGAACTGAAAATATCTTTTCAGTAGTACTAATCCATTGTTCAGCAACTAATGGATCAGTAGACCCGCTAAAAGAAGGTGGATGCTGCCTCATGAAGGATTCAACAGAATGTTGCTCCCTCCTTTGCTCGTTTGGAAGTCCTTCATGATTCATAGCTTGAGAAAGTTGTGTGAGCATGGCTGCAAGATTTTTCATTCCAGCTCCCATATCGTTTGGTTGCTCAGGGGGACAATCATTGCATTGCCCATCACATTCCGTATTAACACGGTTCCTTCGAGTTCCAGCCATTGACTAAAACCAAGAAGAATAGTGTGAGAAACAGTAATTATAATAGGAAAACCACATAATTAAAGAATAAAATTTCACACTTAAGGTCTTATCCTAGGGTATTCATGGCCATTTCTAAAACACTAAGATTGTGTTCTATGCTTAGCCTTATCCTTATGGTTCTTACTAAGGCTTTCACATCCTAGTTTCCAAAGGTTGACTATACCTTTCCTCTGATACCAACTATAACGACCCATACTTTACATACATTGTTAATACTTCAAAATTGAAGCACACTTATTACAACATATGACAAAAACACAAAGGACCGCATAGGTATAGTGTCTTTAGAAACTGGGAAACATAAACAACTGGTTCATAAATCTTCTACAGTGTCTCCCATTTATTTCATCATATCTAGGGTCCCTTTAGCATATTCTATCTAATATCCATCTTCCTGACCTGGGGAATAGAAAACATAAAAGGGTGAGCTCAAATGCTCAGCAAGGGCAAATAAAGGAAATAAAAAATCATATCATATCTTTTTGAAAATCATAACCTGCAAAAGAGATCATAAAATCATAACATGGAATAAATCATAGAAGTGAAAATGAGATCCCCATAATCATAACATGAAACTTGAAACTTAGTGGCATGCACACATAATCATGGAAAATCATTTCTTGTTAGTCGTGACTCATTGCCAAGACTATCTTAGTGGACAAAGTCCCTTTCTGAACCGAGTCACCCTCGTTCTAGTCCTGTTTCACTGAACCGGTATAACCTACCGTTCCAGCCATGTCTATATCATGAGATATAAAATCTTTACCCAATGCATTGGAGGGAGATATAGGTCCCACCCATCTTATAATTAATCCTTTCTTATGTGTGCCACATAATCATAAACCATACATCATAGAGTAACCCATGTAATAAAAATGGAATTCTTAAACAACATGACATCATAAAACAATTCATATAAGATAAAGGAATTCATAAAAATGTTTCCATCACAACATAATCAAATCCATGTAATAATAGGGATAAAAACATAACCCTTTTATTATCTTAGATGGAAAATAATTTTGATAAAATACTTGAACTCCATTCTTGAGGAAAATATCCTTTCTACTTCAAAAACATTTTTCCTTTCATAACATGTCATACGACTTTAAAATAAAATAAGCTGATTAAAAATAAACTTGAAAACTTGTATAGGAAGCTTTTTTGGAAATAATGTTTTAAAAATCCATTCATGTCGTATAAGTTAAAAAAACATTCTTCGTACTTTTGTCGGAAAAGTCAAAAAGTACCTCGTACGACAAAAGATTCCTTTCATACATATTACTAAAAACTCGCCAAAGGGTAAAAATGGATTTAAACAATTGTAGGTGGATGGAAATAATATTACATTTTGATGAAACATGGATGTGGATGATAAAATACACCCCAGTAAATACTTACGAATAAACAATCTCGGATAAAAATGAGATTGTGATATTTCCCTTACCTTAGGTCTGATTTGCTTTGTACGTGTCCGAAGCTCCTGTATAAGGGTTTAAATAATGTTATTGACTTATTCCAGAATCATACATATTGATATGATATCATATATGGTCATATTCTTAGCTTCTTGTTAGTAATATTTCATTGTTACTTGTTACTTGGGTCTTTATTGCCTTTTGTTCTTATGCGTGTTTTGCCGAATAAATTCTTATTCTTCTTTTAAGGTTATAGATACCTTATATCCAGAATGGTATTAGTGTAACATATATCATATTTATTCATTCAATTCATTTATATAATTATTATGTAATGATAATCATGTAGAACGAGTCGCATCACATCGTGGAGACGGTATTCCGTACGTACGCACGAGTGATGATATCGTTCCTATGATCATGGAACTGTATTGGAGTATATATATATTATTTCAATATCAATATTACTTTATAATAATCATAAATAGTTACTCATTACACCATTATACCCATCCTTGTAAAGTGATGGTGGAAAATAGATTACACCACGGCGTGGAGAAGATATTTCGTACGTACGCACGGGCGGTGATTTAATTTTTCCACAGGATGGATAGAAGGTGAATTAGGGCTGTTTCATATTTATAATAACATATCAGTATGTAAGTAATACTGATGTTATTACTTTATCATGAAACAACTAAAGGAGAAGAAGTTGAAGAAGAATGAAATTGAAAAGATCGGTAATGGATATTACCTCTTCTTTGGAACGCTTCTTTGAATCCTTCACTTAGGGAACTAAGATTGGTCTTTGAAGAAGACCAGGACCTCTAGGATTATTCTAGGGAAGTGGAGAGGAGAAAATGGCAGGGGTTGGCCGAGCTTGAGTGCTCAAATTGGTGTGAGGAGGAGGGGGAGGAGGTGCCCTTTTATAAGGGAGGAGAGGGGCACCTTAGGAATATCTCAAAATATTATTTTATATTAAAGTAAAAATCGGTTTATAATGGTTCCAAAGGGTCTTATTTCGAAGCTAAAGTGGGGAAGGGTCGAAATCCTGTCAACCAATAGTATTTATACAAGTTTAGGGTATTATTTTAACCTTATCAATTAGATTTAACTCTAAGTTAAATAATTTAACTTTTACCGTGTCTTTTTTTTTCTTTCACTATATGGTTAATACACTTACTATAACTTGCCAAACGAACCCCAAATTGTTTATTATTAATATATATATCCTTATCTAAGTCATTTGGCCGAACCTTAGATTTTTAGGAATAAAATAACAATTAATAATATAATATTTGATTTAAAAACTATTTTGTGTCAATTTTGACACTATTTGATATATGATTTTTGTGAAAGTCATAACAGAATTATATGTTCGAACCAAGTTGATTAAATCAACACTAATATATCATAGTAACCTAGAAAATTTGTGTAATTCATAAAAAGTCTCAAATTACATTTCTTTTGGTGTTTATAACATCAATTATGTCAATATTTCATTAATAAGATAATTACTGCATTATCATTGTGTCATAAATAAATTAAATTATTTAATGTCTAAAAATTATAAATAAAATACCATTATGTAGTAAATTTTTTTAGCTTTATAATGAATATTTATAGTCTAATTTATCTTATGTATAACCCCATATAAAAAATGATTTACTTATTAAACTTTGATTTTAACTATTTTAACCCTTCTTTAAATAAATTAATAATAAATGTCCTAATCTAACCCAAGTGGGCCTAAATGGTCATATTTTATTCATAAGGTTGTTTTTGGTCGAATTACACTTATCCAATAGAATTAGGACATGTTTTAGGGTAATAGTAATATCATATTTAACCTTAGTTACCCTATTTACTATTAACCGTGGTAAAAAAAGTAAAAAGTTACTATTCACCAAAAAATTATTTTCATCTCATTGAACCACATTTTAGTCCTTGATATTAACCGTGTCTCTCGGATTTTCGAAATTCCATTCACAGAAGTGGTAAAATTAAGTTTTAAGCAAAATTCAGTTTTTTAACCTACCACTTAGTGGTTTCACTATTCATCAAAAATTGAAAGTTTTCAGAAACATACCAAAATTTCACCCTAGGCTAATTTCGGTATTCCAAATCCCAAAATGAAGTCCATTTTGAAAAATAAAATTTATAAAATTTCAAAAAGTAGTTATTACTATTCATAACGGCTAGTTTTAATAATATTTTAATAGCATATCGTTGTTTAGTGAAACTCGGTATTGCGTACGACGCAAGCAATCGAGGAAGGTCGTGATTGCGTGTAAAGTAAGCCAAGCAGGTGTGTAGTGAAAGATTCCTTTTATGATATAGAAACCAATATTACTCATTAAAATCTCGGGTGTTAGAGTGTGTTTATTTATTTCCATTAGGGAAAACCAATTTGAATTTTTAGTTTTGTTTTTTCTTAAGAAATTGGAATTCATAATTATAATATCTCATTCAATACTGATAATAATGGGAAATAAAATTGTTTTTCTATTCATTAAATTGTTTGATAAAAAAATTCAGGTTTTTAGAGCCCCGTTATGTTCAAAATGAATTTTTTAATTGTTATAAGATTTTTTATTAGATTTGAATATTATTTAATATATTAAATGAAAAGAATAAAATTATTTTATATTTTCATGTTTTTATTTTCATAAGTTAATCCAAACTTTTGTTCGTATATTTTTAATAGAATTGGATAATTATTGACTGTGCCATTATAATTGGTGTTAAGAGGATTTAAATTTGTAGGGAATGACAGATGATGTTGAAAGGTTGGGAAGTCATAGGAAATTCTTAGGTGTATGATATGATGATATTATGGTCATTATATTCTCAAATTTATTAAGAATTCATGATAGAAGAAATATTTTCTAAAAGGAGGATGGAAACAGAGTTAAGGTCTTCCAAACATAGAGTATTAGTATAAATGTAACCAGATACTAGATTTTGAATGTAACTAATAATTTCTTAATTTACGGAAGTCAAATGGTTTGTGGAGGTAATGATAGACTAATCCATTAGATTGATCGATCCAATGAACTATTTGATTGACTTGATTAACAACTCACTAGTTTCAATCGATATATTCAGATAACCTAGAAAAGGAATTTGATCTTTCCATCGATCCCTCATAATATTACTGATCCTGATTCATCAGACACTATGATGGTATAAAAATGTAATCGGATGATGAATTCAATTTGAGGAATAATGGTTTATAATGTGAACATTGTTGAGATGAATAAATCACACTAGAAACTGAACAATAGTGGTGTATCTAAAAAATGTATTAATCCATTCTCATAAAAAAATGTACTACATGACTATAATCAGTCCAAGAGTAGAATAACACTGAATTTTTTAGTTGGTGAAAATATAAATATGTTCTATCATAGTTCAGGTGGATCTCGAGTCATAAAAAAAGTGATGATGATTCATCATATTGAATTATAGACTTGTCCATAAAATGCATATTGACACCGATAATTCATTAGATGTTGGACTTCAGGGGATTCCAGATCATCAATAAGAGACATTGAAGAAAATAGAAAATAATTTTGAGATTATGTTCATGTTTTTTTGATATGTTTATTTGAATATTTTAATGTTTAAATAATTCTTATGATAGAATGGTTGTAATGTTTTCAGTTTGAATGAATATCTATAATTATAATTCATTCATTTTATGTCAAAATGTATGTAGATTCATATTGGAATGTCTTTCGTTATTATATTTTTTTCACCGTGTTAGAAAAACTAGAGTACCTATATTAGATCGTCAAAATGAAGATAATTACAATGAAAAATGATATCAGACTAAATATTCATTATCATGTTTTATTTTGGTTGATGTTTGAAGAAGAGTTGAGTAGTTTTGAGAAGAATATATTTAATTTTAGACACACTAAATTTGTCAAATATAATGTTTATGTGAAAGTGAAGTTTGAGTTTACGGAAACAATGGTTGAGTGGGAATGGTTAAATAGTTCCATTCCCATTACTTTACTAGAACACCTTTACATAATATAAAATAAATATTACATTATGATACATGTATTGTTTATATGTACAGAAAGGTATATAGTGTTGATATTCTTGGAAGGGAGAATAAGTTTCCGCATACAATATTCATGATGGAGTTATCTAGATAAACGAATGATGGTTAATGTTTTTACTAGATTGACATAACCATTAGACATAGATTTTTACTTAATGATTGAATGGGTGACTATTTGTTTCTTATGTACTATTTTATAATCTATTTTATGGACTAATAAATTGGATAGAGGGATTGGACTAACCCAATAGGTCGAGTTTTTTAAAAATACCAAAATGAATGTTCTTACCTGATATAGGTTATGAAATTGATGAATTGTGTTTTGAAGAAATAAGAATATGAAAATTATAAGTAATCACTATAATATATTATAAACCAACAGTTGAAGGATTATTAACATGTTATAAAAAATTATTACTACATTCATTCAAGAAAAATGAAATGCATTTTTGTTTTGCACACAGTTCTTGACAAGTGTATGGGTATATAGTAGTTGGTCTATCTAAAAGTGATTTATTTTTAGCATACAATGTGGTATTTGATCTTAAAAAACAATTCCAAGGTCATCAACACACTTATTTGTAGTGAATCCTATAAATACATTTGTGGCTTTGGATGTATGAATACTTTGTTTTTAAAAACATGTGAGAACATTAATGATAGAAAATGATAGTTATTAAATATTAATAACATAAAAGAAAACAGCATAACTAATTCACCCATCCCGATCATTATGATACAATGACCATAATTAGGAATTGTCAACTGTTTTTAGTGAAAAGGATTCATTTGTTTAATCATTGATAATGCATTTTCAAATAGATTTTGTTATCGAAGATATAAATTTTCATAACAATAATGAGATTCCAATCATCCCTGGAAATAATTATACAATCTCAAATGATCGAATGTTTCCTTATCTTTTTCCTCATGGGTATAATTTTTGAAAGATACTACATATATATTTTCTACTCTTGTTGAGAATAATCCATATACATTAGTGGATACAAAGAATCTGGTAATTGAAGAAAGATCTAAGAATTATTTTCTCTCATTACATTCTGAAAGATTTTTTACATGAATACAAAGTGATTCTACTTGTAAAAGTATCTATGATATGATGAAGAACATCTAAGAGGGAAATTCTACGGTGAATAATTCAATGTTACAAACATTATGTTTTATGTATGAATATATTTAAATTGGTGTGTATGAATTTATAGGTGACTTTTTTTCAATGGGGAATGCTATTTTTATCAACATAATATGTCTTGATTGGAATTTGGAAGGCTAAAATGTTGGTAGGATTATATTGAGAGTTATTATATATAAGAATAATTCTAATATTTCATTTTACAAAGATAGATATATAGAAACTCTATTTTCAGATGATATTCACACTACTATAATTACATATAAAATGATAAGGGATAATGTAATGAATGGAAAAGAAATAGTTAATCAAGAAATATCCTTCAAATATTCCATGTAAGGATAATATAAATGGTATATGATAAAGAAAAAATTTATATCTCTGAAATAGATAATAGTGAATATAGTAATCTTGATGAATTATTATACTTTTTTTCAAAAAATGTGTGATGATAGGTATGGAAAATTATAATGGGAAACATACCATGATGCTTTTAAAATGTTTATTTGATGGGATATTTTTATTGAATTTTTCCCCAATTAAATAGTGAATTCAATAGTTATGAGGATTATTGGAAGCCATGCAGAACATAGAAGATACAATGTGAAAAAATAAAATATTATTCTGTAGGAAAATATAAAATATAATTCAAGTCACGAAAGAGAATATATTTTTTTAATATTTACAAATATAATGACAGTGATGTTGAGATAGAAAATTTTACAAATATTGTGGTAGAATGTACTATCATTTAAATTGTTAATGATATAGTGTTTTTGAGAAGTAGTTGTAAAGAAGAAGAGACCATGTAATAGTTTCACCTAATGTCTGATTTGAAATAATTTCTCATTAAGATAGTAAGATTTCAAAAATAATAATTTTTTTATGAAATAATGTCTAATAAAAATTGAATATGGTTTTTTTTAAATATAATACTAAGATAATATAAGATATTTATTTATTTTCAATTAAGTCTATTGACAGGTAAAGGAATTATAATGAACATCATTATGTAATGTTGAAGGAAACAAAAGAAGAGTTAGAACTCTTTTTATCAAAACATTCTTAAATCAATGTAGGGGGAACCAAGTTGAAAAAAATTATCTATGATGTCGATGATTGTTTTTATAAGGATAATCTTGAGAATGATCAAAAAACAATACCTTCAAATGATGAAATGAAACATAATGTTTTTTATTAGAAGAATAATGTAAGGAAAATATTGTATGTGTCATGAAACAAGAAAATATATAATTCATAAGTTTATAAAAATTATGATCCTGAAAAAAAATTGTAACTACATATTCATACGATAAGTTTGGTAATAAATCTGAATAAAATAATAATATTTTCTGTGATAATAAAAGTTTTGGTTGTCAAAAAATATTAGAAGTAAAAGACATGAATGTTTCTGAATAACATTAATAAAATTCTATAAGATATGGAAGTTATAGAGGAAAATACTCATTCTATAGTTATTACTGGTATTACGGTGGATTCGGTAATTTTGTGTGTTTGTGTTAGTTTAAGAAATAATATTTAAACTATCCAATGAGTATCAAATGGTAATTTTTAAGTGGTATTCAATCATATCAATGAAATAATAATTAGAAATATGTTTCGAAATATTAGAATAGGTTCCATCCTTTTGAAACTGTTTGTCTAATATGTAAACAACCTAGGTATCATTCAAAAAGATTTATTTATTTAATACTAGAAAAAGAAAATATTTCTAAAATTTCTAATAATCTGGTGGTGAATAAGGAAAACTGGAAGGAAAAATATATTGGTTTAGAAACCTCTATCAATGATAAAAAAGGTGAACTACATTGGATTTTGGATAGTGGGAGTTCTTATCAAATGAAATGATACAAAAAATTGTTAAATAATTTGAATGATTTAAAAGGTGGAACAATTATATTTTGAAATGATTAATCCATCATAATCAAACATGTTGGATTTGGTATTATTTGGGATGAGATTTTGAAATCAAAGAAATCATTTTATGTTGATGGTTTTAATCACAATCTATTTATTTTTTGACAACATTTTTGATGATGAAAATAATGATTTTTTAGAAACGCTGGTTTTATTATGTAAATAGGGGAATATATAAATGATGTTACTATAGGAAAACTATCAAAAGGGATTTTTTTTAGGTTGGTTATTTCCATAATTCATGTAAGTTATGATTGATGGAAGAGAATTTTTTGTAGAATAAAATTCAATGACATTTATAATAGAGAATCATGATGAAGTTATCAAAAAGAAATAATGTCCATGGTCTTCCTGACATGTTATGAATAAGGTATTGGTTATGTAAAAAACATCTAAAGGGGAATATTACACACACTATTCATACAAAATTTGACTTCCTTCCACTAAACCCCTTGAACTAGTCCATTTTGATCATTTTGGTCTAATGGGAAAACAATCATGTTCAAAATATATGAACGACATTTCATTCATTGATGATTTTTCTCACATTACTTGTGGTATGTATTTGAATCATAATTTGGATGATATTAATTTGTTTAAAATTATTTGGGGAAGAGTTGATTTTTAATTTTAATATTTTTTGATTAATTTGAGAACTAATATTGATGGATAGTGTAACATATTGTATTTTCCATATATTATATTTATATATTATATGTATTTATTTTGAGAAGATCTTTGAGACGACGCGTGATTCTGAGTCTTGTTGTTCCCAAAACAGATGTTTGGAAAAAATTATCTTTTTAATTTCATGCAGATAAGGTTTTCCTAAAAAAGATTTATAACTACAAAAATAGGTAATCAGATCAGAAATCAGATTCTACTGTTGGGATTGGAATGACAGTTTTACCCTAGGTGCGACCTAACATTGTTCATGCAAGTCGTATGTTTAAAATTCACAAGTGACGTAATAAGAAAAAATGTATATTATTTTTATAATCTTAATAACTCATGAATGGTTGCTCAGATTTGTAATCAAATACTATAGTTGAGTTTTTAATGTTTTTCCCTTATGAGTGACTTAAAATTAGTCTTTTCAGTTCTTCTAGTGAAAACATTAAAATGATATAATCATAAATTTTTAACTTGAATTATTTTTTTTGACTTGTAGACATTATCCTTAAATGAATCCTAATGCAGAAATTCTAAGGCTAGATTCATGACCTAGGGAATTCCATATAATATCTAGATAGGTATTTGTACAATCGCACTCAAACAAATAGCGACGAATCTTGGATCGATGATCAACATGAAAATAATTTGGAAGAACCTCACCAATAAAGGACACACAAAGACATCATTCGTCAACAACTGATCTAAACAGTGGTATGGAAGTTATTACTTTGTGATTTTTCCATGTTCAACATTTTTCTTGATGAATGCGGTAAAAAAAATGAATATATTGATGTTTGGTTTGATCGATGAGGGATGTTTATAATTGTGGGGAATATTTATACTTATTTTTCATGTATTAATTATTCATTATCCCATTCTAATAAGAAGAAATTGAGGCACATGTGAAAAAGGTTAGGGCTCCTTCCTCAGTGTGTTCATGTTCTGTTCTCTCCCCAATTATTGTAATTCCTCATCATTGTAACCACATGGTCACATCTCAACTTTCTCGGAGGCTCTAAATTCAATTAGAACCTCATATTAGAGGAATTGTGAAATCAGTGTCCTGATTAGTGTAGATCAAGGGATGAGGAAACCAGATCTATGATTGTTTTAAGAATCATACATTAGAGGATGAATGGTGTCTCACATAAGGAGAGTCATCAGATATAGGCATCATCACAGTTGGCGTGCAGTGGAATGGTGGCAGTTGCTGCAAGACGCGGTGGGAGCGCCATGTGGGTACGGTGGGGGCACTATGTGGGACATGGCGTGATGACCTTGTAGAGTGGCGGTGGTCCATGGGGGAAACCATGTGAGAAGACACGACTAGGAGAGATGTGTGTAGCAGCCTAGATGGCCCCTGTGCAAGAGGACCTAGCATGAGGAGTTGGTTTGGAATACATGACATGTGCACCAATGACCCTTGCATAATAACCCAGGTTTAGAAATAGAACATGCCAATCAGACCGGTCCGGACCTAGAGTGGTCAGTTAGGGCTAATATCCATCTGGTTACTACATGTCCATGGTACCATGGGATATAATCAACCATGACAGTCAACCGTGGCTACTGTGGGGAGGTTGGTATGGGTGATCGACTGCAATTTTTGACCTCCATGGTCAGGCCATGACCTAGTGAACCCCTTCTTTGACACTTCAATCTTTGATGAATTTCAAACATAGTTTCCATTATATTAGTCTTCTATGAAATTTTAACCCTAACTATTACAGTTTTCTTTCAATATAATATGACATTTTTTAGCTTGGAACAATATAATTTGATAGTATTTTCCCTTGTTCCTCCCAAAAGGATTTATTTCGGTATTATATCCACATCAATAGATTATAATACCCTCTAGAGGTCATGTTCTAGATATATTATAGCATCCCACCACAAGAATATAGTGAGATCCTCTATCACCCCTAGTGGAGCCTGTGCAGTTATGTATCATCTATTAATAGGGTGTTGATCCTCCACTAATCGGGACACATTGGTATGTTCTGTGGAATCCCTTGGTGCGACTAGACACGATCCCCTACATTGTAAATTGATTGATGTTTTGTTAGTGGTATCCTCCTATATGACTGGCCATGATCCCCTATCTGTGGTTTCATAATCATCCTTAAAAAATACGTTCTCTTTTGGGTGGGGAACAAATTATCTAGACATCCTCATGAGTGTCTCAAATGATATCATGTATCAATGAGCTATATCTCCAAAAATGATCATGCTTCAAGTAGAATCCTTTGATTGGCAGTTAGTTAAGACCGCCAGAAGGAAAGGAATTTGTTATCATTATATCTATAAATTCTTGTTACTTTTGTTATAGACATATACCTATGTGGATCTAGTTGGTATTTTAATTCGTGTTATTTAATTTAGGGTATCTTATTCGAGATATTTACTTTGTTGTTTTGGGGTGTCCATCTTAGTGTGGTTTTACTCACCCATGCATGGGATTTTCACACATGTGTCATCTCTTTTGTAGAAAAAAGAACCTTCAACAGAGTTCCTAGATTACCCAGACAAGGTGGTCTCTTGTGAGACCGTACTCACCAAGGATTATCACATCATATTTTTAGACAATAATCCCAGTAACTATTATATTTTAGGATGGAAATCTGGTTGTAGAATCGTTTCTTCTTGGGGAGGGATTTTTTTGGCCCTGTTTACTTTTCAGTAAATTCACTATTTTACTCAAGTTGTGGGATATAGTTGTCTTCATGCATTATTTACTAGTGTTTTTACATTTAATCCTTTATGGATTGGATATGTTTTAATGTGTATAGGTACATTAGGATAATGCCTCTAATTTCTAAAATTACTAGTCATTGATAGTCATGATCACCTAGCCTCTTAGGGGAAGTCTTGGTGTTGTGATGGTATGGGCCTCTCTTCGATAGGTCAGGACATATGTTACATGAGTACATTTTTCATTCGTTGTTTTGAAAAACATGAAATTCATCATGAGTTCAGTTCCACATACACACCCGCACAAAATGGATATTTATAAATAATGAAAATAGGTTTTAATGGAAGGGGTACATCAATGTTACTTGAATGTGTTCATTACCATTAAATCTGGAAGAAATGTATGATGATAACAATTGATATTCAAAGCATATGTTCAGATAGTGCATTTTTTTTAATATGACTTCTTATGAAATGTTCTATGATAAAAATTAATGTTTGAAACACATATGTCTTTTTGGGAGTCTATTTATCATAAAAGATGAATCATGGAGGGCTTGGAATGTTTGAAAAGATAGGTACATGTGGGATCATTCATTTTGATTCTCTTTATAGAATATAATATAGATGTTTCCAAAAAGAGATATGAATGTTAGTAGACTATGTTGACATAAAAGTTTCGGAAAATGGTGACAGAGATACATTGTAAGCACATGTAGATGAGGACAACGAGGAGGATGAAGGAATGGTTTTTATGAAACGTGAAATGGATTCCACTAACTGTGATGTAACACATATGTATGAATCATAGTCACTTATTTCAAATCATGTAGAAGAATTTCCTACATCACATCATATGATGAGGAAATAGGGAAAATCATAAAACATAACTAGTAATCAATAATATAAGGTTCAAAAAATAAGAGCATAAGATATTGTTACACATACTTTTTCATATCCAAATATTGGGAAGAAATATGTGAATCATGATTTTGAGTATATCGAAAGGATTCATGCTGTGAATAAATAGATAACATAGACTAAATAGAATTATACCTGGGAACTTGTACCCAAACCAAAAAACAAACATTTTATTTTTATAAAGAGTGTATTCTAGAATAAGTTAAATGGTGATAGTGAAGTAGTATGAAACAAATAAATATATACATTAAATGGATACTCACAAATATTGGTTATTTAATTTGGTGAAACTTTTTCACTATTTAAAATGTTAAAAACAATTATAATAAATCTTGAAATTATGTCACAATGATGATATAAATTTTTTCTAATGTATGTGATGATGATATTATTGAATTCAGAACTTGACAAAAAAGTTTATATGGAGAAACCATGTGGTTTTAGATTGGGAATAATGAAAGTCATTTGTGTAAATTGAATAAATCCTTCTATGGGCTAAAGAAATATCCAATGGTATGGTATTCCAATTTTGATACATTCTTAAGAAGGTTTACTATTCATAAAGAAAGGGAAGATATTAAACTCTACACCAAATAAATTCATTATATTCCCTTCATTTTTATAATATATATTGATGAAATTATATTATTTAGGAATATGGAATGATCGTTGGAAAGACTTTATAAATAAATGAATGAGTTTTTTTAAAATTTACATGATTGGGGTAATGAAATTAATTCTTGTGTAACAAATCACAGAGAAAGAAGAAAAACATATTTCATCTGAAGTAATGCATGATTAATAAATTCATTAGATGTTTGGAATAGATAACTCAAAACATTTTTACACACAAATTTATGTGGAATCTAAGTTGAATAATTATAATGAAGGTATGGATGTTCACTGTAATGTGATTTATAATCTGATTTGATGTTTTTTATATCTGGCTTCCTTAAGACCATTCATTTATTTAGTTGTTTTCCTATTTGTAAGACTTTATTGTTATAAAAATAATCAAATATATGTTTTTTTGGAAAATAATCACAAGATATATCATGTTCATAATATATTTTTGAAATCATATATAGTATGTTAGAATGTATTTATTTATTTGGTTATATCAATATTGATTGATAAGGAAGTATTTATTAGAAAATATCCCTATCTGGTAGAGCTTTATATTAAGGAGAAATTTGTGAAAAATTTCAAACTAATAAAAAGGATTTTTTAACTCTAATTATAGATAAATCTATGTATAATGATTTATCTCAATTTGGGACTTTACTATTATGGATAAAGACTCAGTTAGAAGACTAACATTTTGATGAGAAGTTACCTCTTCTAGTGGGGTGTTATTGTCAATGTTCTGTTAAACATACCAGAAATCCTATACTACATCATTTTTCAAAACATATTGACATCAACTATAATTTTGGTAAATAAAATTTAAAGATGAATGAACTCAAGACATATTATGTTCCTACATTAGATGAACATTAATTCATTTTAAAAAAAATTACTAGAGGACATATTTTTGAAACTGAGGTCCAACATGGGTGTTGATCCTTCTTTCCTCTATGTTTTAGTTTTGTTCTCATGTCCCCAATCTAATCGTTTCCATGAATAGTGTTTTCAAATGGGGAGAAAATCATATGTCATAAACATTTACATTGATATGTGATATACTTTTTAAGGTAGCATACATATACGGGGTGTTGTTGATAATATGTGAACTTATTATGTAAGTGTTTATACTATTCTAATAGTTATTATGAAGAGTTTATAGAAACCTATTTAATAATAAGGAAAGATGTTATGAATATTAGAATACCATGTTTTATTGGTTGTGATGTTTTAAAAATAAACGTTTCATAAGTCACTAATTTTGGAATGAATGGGTTTTCAAAAAATGGTTTGTTCTTCCTGCATTGAGTTCCCTCATATAGGCATATAACTGTTTTTCAGTGATCCATATCTTGAGATTATAATGTTCAGTTATTTATGAACTGTGGTTGATAATAAAATCCAATGGGGGTGGTTTTTGGGACCAGATTGGAGGGATCAATGTTTTGGATGATAAAAGATATTTCTGTTGATTGTTTTTAAAAATTTTCATGTGGAAAAAAATATATCTGCATTGTTATTTTTGTTATTTATAGGAATTGAGACATCATTATAAGAATCATAGATGCAGTCCAGACAAAAACTTTCTTCTATCTTGATTTTCTATTAATAAGTTGGTTTGTGATTGAACTTGTGTTTGAAATTAATATTTTCTTCATAATGAATGATTAAATCAGTATAAAAATTTATTTTGGAGATTGAATATCATTAAATAAATTTGATACCAATATGATGATTAATTTTTGTCTTCTAATTTTTTAATATCAGGAGTTAATAAAAAATTTTGATCCTATATTTTTGAAATGATGTGAGAAATGGTGGCTGATTCATTCAAGGATGTGTTAATAGGATTGATGTTTAGATGGAAATACAAAATATGTTTGTTTATTTTTATGTAATTGACCATTCCAGTATATTCCAGATGATACTATGATTTTCATTGGGTTTTCAATGTATGTAATAATTCATGATACAAGAAGTTTCATCACAAGAATAAATTTTAAGATGTTAATGTATTTCAGAAAAAATTCATCTATATATGTGTAACCATATGCTTTAGTTTTTAGGTAACTGGGAAATATTTAAGTAGCTATCATTAGATGGTTTGTGGATGCACTGATCGACTAATCCATCATATTTTCCAAACCATAAAATTGTCTGAGTCACCAGATGTACAAATTAAAAATATCAATATATAGTTATAGTGAAATATGCAGAGGGTTGATTCTATTGAAACTGATGCATTAGATGAATACAAAACCTAATTCATTAGATGAAATATTGGTCTAAAAAGGGAATCATATGTGGAATTCTATCAGAGGAAAAATGGATAAAAACGTTATCATTTTTGGCACTAATGAATAAAATAAGAAGCTGATCAAACTAATGAATCTCAACAATGTAATCTACCATTTTCATAAAAAAAATTACTTATTTACAATTGTGTGAAGAAAAGAAGAACTCTTATTTGTTTTTTTATTGGGTCAAAAGCAATATAAATTGAATTTTTATTCTGTTTGGTCCTGAATCCCTTGGATGTAATTAATATAGATTCATTAAAAGGAATCAAATACTGATTAATCATACCCACATTGACATAGATATGTCGTCATACATTGCACGACATCATATTCAAGATCATTTATTTGAGGAATTGAATAAAATGATAAATAATTTCATGATTCTACTGATGTTTTTTCAATAAGGTTATTATTATCTTTATAAGATTGAAAAATGGATATAGAATAACAGTTTTATAATTTTTAGTCCATACGATTGACCATAATGATAAGTCATTCAGGTGTTTTCATATAGAATGGAGGATTGTAATAAAAATTCTTTAGTTGTAATTTATTTTTATCAAATGGGTCATAAGAATTGGAGTGACCACATTTATTCATCATAATGAATATAATAATAATTATAATTGATATCATACTAAAAAATATATAGGATGTTCAATGATGGATGAGGTTGTATGAATATTGGTGATGTTTTGAGGAGAATTAAGAAGATGTGAGAAGTGTTTAAAGAGACAATAAAAGAGTTGAAATGAAATTAAAATTCCTGGTTTATAAATAATTTTTATAGTTAAAGTTGAATTTATTTCCAATTCATTTATTTAGTAGCACACCTATAAATAGTAGGAAGTACATTTCATATTTTGACACATGTAATGTTGATTTGTGAGGATATATATATATATAGCACTCAATGTTTTGTATGGGAGAAGATGTTTCCATATATATTTTTTATAATGGTGTTACCTAGAAGGGAGAAGAATATGAATTTGTTTACTGGACTAGATTGAGCCATCAGACATATATTTATAAGGAACGATTCATATTGATCTTAAATTATTATGTTATTCATTTCTTGTATGCTTTCAAAACTAATAAATTGTATATAGGACTCAGAATAAACCAAAAAAACTGAGTTTTTTACAATGTCCTAAAGTTATTTTCAAACCTTATTCTTGTTCAGAAGGTTAATTATTGGGTTGTGAAGAATTAAAAATATGTATGTTCATAACAAAATCATAGTAATATTTTTTGAACAAACTGGAAGAGGATTCATAACTTGTTACATAAATTTGTCTTAAATCATTCATTATAGATGAATACCAATCATTTTAGTAATTTTCATAGTCCTAATAAATTGTAATGGTATATCATATTTATTCTACCCACACAAAAATAAACATTTATAAGGGATTTTGTGGTTTTTGAATTTTTAAAAACCATGCCAAGGATGTAGAAACTAAAATAGAGTAGTAAACCATGTAAATAATTACATTCATGTGGTTGTGAAAATATTTTATTTTAAGTAGGGTTATATATTATTAACAAGAGGAAAGTTTTTTATACATATTTCATAAGATATAAGAAAAATAAATAACTAGTTCACCCCCCCCCCCCCCTCTTTGAGTAATTCAGTTTTCTTGGTTGGGCCTTTTTTAGGACCACAATCTGGTATGTAGGCATCCCCACAAGGTATTTAATGTCAGTGACTCCATATAGTGAATCATTATAAATTCATTTTTCTATATAGCCTCTAAACCTATAAAGTCACATCCTCTAGAACTTTCCTAGCACACTCAAAAAGCAGAAATACCCTACTATCACTGATAGTGATAACTACTACTTAATGGGTTGTTGTATAGATGGTAAACCACTATGAGGTGTTATCTATGATATAGGTCCACATACAGTTGGCTTGTCACATATAATGTCATCATTGTGATTGTGTAATAGAATCCTAACTGGCTATCATCTCATTGGATTACCGAAACAGAACATGATGTGACATGGTCAAAGATTATATCTATGGTGTTAAAACAATAATAAAATTGAAACCACTAACCATTCCAATATGACTCAAGTTCAACTATTTTACCTACACCCAATGTCAACATGTAATTATTCGAATGAATGGTGATCAGAGTCTGGGTGTATGGATACACTGCACACCACATGAACACTAGATCCCTTGACATGAAAGCTAAATTCAAAAAACTATAAAAATTAAACGAATATAATAAAATATAATTCATTCCTAAAATAGAACTGTATCATCTGGTTTCACTATATCACGACCCATCCCACTAGGGATTGACATTTGACAATGCCAATCCTACCATTAATAGGCCATAGGTTGGAAACCATTGATCGTTATATTTATCCCCAAAATGGGAGGCATTTTCCTAATGTACCTATATACATTAACTCATCTCCAGGACCACGCAATGCTATAATGTAAAAATAAATGTAACATATGGATTAATACATCTATAACCACACAACCAGAGTATGATAGTGAAGTAATAATTGTGATAAAGGGTCCAAATACAATCACATTCATAGAATGGATAGATTACAACCTGCCCCATGGGTGGGGAATGATATTAAATTATTGGACCCTGAAAAATGATCTATCTTCTATGATTATGATAAGCTCTACAAGCTCCGTGTCCTCTAAGGAAACTATCAAAAGGGTTGTCTCAATCATAAGACATGACACTTTTGGGTAGATATCATTCATGGTTGAGTATAGAAAATACCCAATATAACACTCCAAAAACACTAAACAGAATCCATTATGAATAACCCTCTCATAAAAAAATAAAATTTTGAATAAAAAAATGGACATCACAACTATAATCAACAATGACACCACACCGCCAGGATTCCACAACCATCTTCCATCTGTAGGATTGTACTCCAAGAAATGCTCATTTAGGGAGAATAAAATTCAATATCTATTTCACCACCAAAGTTAATAATCAAAGATTTTGAGATCAATATGCCCAACCCATAAAATATCACTTGTCCCAAAATACATTTATATGCATAAAAGGGAACATGTCATGGATCACTTGGGGCACCACGAACATATTCATGATAAACTCTCTATAGAAGTGATAAAAACAAATGATATTGTGAAGCCTACTAATTTAGACTACTATATAGAGGATCCACTCCCAATTTAAGGAGGACATGTTAATTCCACAAATCCTACCATGCTTATAAATATGATAGATGGTCAAACTCCAATATCATCGTGGGATAACATGAACTCCATCTATGACACACCCTCAAGAAGTGAACACAATCCTGATATTTTGTTGTAATAATTCATTGGACCCACAAGGGAATGTAACAAAGTGAAATCCAATCAATAGAAACGGGTCTGAACATAATAGATAAATATATCCATGCAGTCTTTAAGGGAGTAACTTAAGTGTTAATAGATTACATTGTGTTAATTTCAAATCTCGGATCTTCTCATGTGGTTATGTTGTAAAAAACATGTAAATATCCACATATATGGTGTGAAGGTAGAGTAAATAGTGTGAAGAGATCACATAACACCATTCTCATCTCTCTTAGACGTGTCCAATACCCATGGACCTGTTTGGGACATAGTACATCGTGTTTCTAAGATTGGGTACTCCTGGTCTTGTATGAGTATCCTGCGAGGTACAAACCATGCTTCTAGGGCTGTAAAACATGTTGTCTGACTAAGTCACATGGTGTGTTATATTTAACTAATCACAAAAACATCAGCGCTACATCCAGAATGTCCCATGTGGTTTTTATTCCAGATATACACATCTATTATAGTAGTATTTTTGAAATGCATCTAGATTTTTGAAATCCATTAGGATTTTTTTTCATCCTTCTACACATCATCAATTCTACTAACCTCACTGTAAACAGTATATTGGGGGTATCCCATCATCAATATCAACCACTCACCTGATTCTGGTCCTTGATCATCATGGAAAATGATCAATTGATCCAAAAAATTACGCCACACTATAAATGGTAAGAATGTAATCCATTAGTTAACTCTAGTCCACATCCAATTGTATTCATTCATCATCACATCACCATCGTATCCTATATCATTAACCACACCCATGATATCAATAAATTATGCTAATTAATGGTCATTAAATGGTATAATTTCAACTTTTTATCGAACAATGGTCTAGATAAATTTACCTCTATAAATGTGTTTTGAATATGGGAGAAATACATAATCCATCATGAGCGAGGAACAAATATTTTCTTTTATCAGTTCATCGTTTCTGCATTTTCATAAAAATAGATTGGTGAAGAATATAATCAATATAATGAATGAAATAAATCCATCAATTTATTCTACCATTGATGAATGAATAGATTCCATTCATAGAGTTGGTCAATGTTTAACATGGATAAACGAATTGTCTGGATATCAAAATTCAACAATATAACTAGATTATTTATTGATCAATGACAATGAATGGTTCTACATCGTTGTCTTTCGTGATTTCCATGAACTCCATTGTCGTAATGATTCTTGATAATATTTGTATCTATCATTAATTTCCTCAAATTTTCAATAATTTTCATCTAGAACATCATGGTTTTGTGTGGAAATCCTTGAGAAAATTTGTGTACCCATATATATTAGGAAGATCATTTAACTACATCAAAAAAAAAACTAAACAAATTTAATTTCTTAATTTTATTGATACATGGATACAGATGAAATTTTAACAGACACCACATGAAGACCATGGTTATGTCACACATAGGGGAAAAGCCATGTTCTGAACTCAATAGTTCCCTTAGGATTCTAATATAGGCCCCCATTAGGTAGTTATTACACATTTTCAAAAAAACATCAAAAGTGTGATATTAATATATTTAATAAATTCAAGCTTTTATTCAGGCTACATTGAGCCTCAAAATTACACACTATCTCTATAACACCCCAACACCAGATGCCCGAATCTAGTGATTTACTTTATTAAATTATCAAAATAAACAAAAAATCACAACCCAACGGATAAAATATTTTAGTATTCTTCATAACCAAGATATATATTCATTATTCAAATTAAATTTTGGACATAAAATTCAAAAGTTATCTTCATTGATTACACTTTTTTTCCCCTTAGCATAACCCTTCATAGCAATCAAAATAAACATGTTGGGAACCTGGAGAAAATAACTCATTTGAAAGGGTTGATCTCCAATGCTCAGTACTAGTTAAATATGGATGAAAAAATAATGATTCAATGATCAATCTCAACATAGATAGGTAAAAAACAAGATAAACATGCCATTAAATCAACAACATTATCATATTATGGATGAAGTAAAAGATGATAAAATATTTCCATATAAATAATATCATGGAAATAGAACACAACCATTGAAATTATACCAGTCAATTAGTCATACAGAATATCAATAACTAATATCATAGTGAGGGATATCATAATACTGGACATCTAAAACATTTCGTTTAGGCTTTAGCAAATATAGTATATATTAACAGGTATGACATATGATAAATCCCAAACTAGTTTGTCTCATGATACATATCAATAAATCTAGGGGATATAGTGGCAGTCATCTGACACATAATACATCTAATTAATTATTATTATGTTAGTGGTGGAACATAATTAACCGCAAAAGTTAATATTAAAAATAGCCTACGAAAATGGATTACATCAAACATGCACTATGAATGGTATCAAAATAGAACATCCATAGTCAAACTGAATCATAAAAACTGAGATGAAAATGGTAAATTATATCATAATATTTCATCCTCAATGAATCATACGATTCAAAAAATGATGTTGAGATAGATGAAAATAATTTAACTAATTTAATTGAAAGAATATTTATTTAAATAATCGTTAAACATTCTATAGTGTCACATACCACAATGAAACAATTAAATTATTTTCTCATTGAAGGAATAAAATTAAATATAATATATAATATCATAAGAACAATTATATTCATGATATAACATGTTAATGGTGTAGTATATGCACCTCATAAAATAGGACATCTGTATAACAGAAAAATATTCTTCAATGATAGGATATTGAGACAAATTACATTGCAAAGATTATATCATTGATTAAATTGATCGATTATGTGTATTATTTATAAATTCACATAAAAATTGGAAACAAAATAGTATATAAGAATAATTAATTTCAAACATAACCATAGCATGACATAATCATTAAAATAGATTTTTAATACAATGGATTAAAATTATGTTAAGAAATATCATAAAACTTGTAATTAGTCGAATCATGTGCCCTTTAAAAATACTAATTATAAAATAATGAACTAAATACCATTAAGATAATAATATACAATATGTGGTGTTTCAAAATTTTATATACATAATCAAAACATAATAAATAATTATTCAATAATGTGTATATCTCACATAAGTAAAAGTTAGATGGGAAAAAACCCTTACCTAGTACATTTTGTTGAACTCGAATTAAACTCCATTATAATTGTTTAAATCTTGTCTTCAATTTATACATGAACCATATTCTTATTTATAATATCATATATTATCTTCTTAAAATATCTTATTAACTTTTTGTTTGAAATAATTTAAGGGTTTTACTATTAAGGTTCTTAATTGCCTAGTATTTTAGATATGTTTTGACTTGTTACCAATTGATCCTATTAATTAGATACTAAGCACATCATCACAATAATTTGATCCTAGACATAAATATTATATATCTAGTGTGTTATTATTCATTGTAATTCATAATATTTTCTTGATAATAAATGAAATTTTACGTTCATTGAGATGGTAGGTCATACATACCCATGAATGCTACTTACTTTCCTTCATTATATTAAAAGAATAAAGTTAAAATAGAATTTTTATATTCAATAATTATAGTATATTATTTATTTAATATATATATAATATATTAATAAAAACTATCCTTTATGTATTCCATTTATATTTTGCACAAATCACATCTCATTGAGAAGGTAGTAGTCCACCATTCTAGAAACCTTGTTATCATACATAAACAAAATCGAAATGAAGATGGTATATATTATAAAAAAATATTAAAAACTATTTATAAAACATATTTATATTTTATATATATCATATAAAAATATTTTTTCCACCATTATTTCGAACCATGTGAGTAGGTAAATGGATAATGGATGTTATTGTTTTGTGAGGCGGTTGTTCTCCATACACGATAAGATAAATTATTTCCCATTTGATGGAATTGTGTGTAGGTGTAGGTTGAACAAATCATATAAAAAGATATCGTTATATTTATAATATTTATATTACTATATAGTAATGGAATGAAAAGAATTCCATGGGTTTGATGAAGAAATAAAATAAAAATGTTTATTTAAGAGAATTCCCACTTCTTTGTGTATCTCTATTTGACTTGAAACAAATATGACTTCATTTATTAAATATATATTCAATGGATGGATTTTAGGATGAAAAGAATGCTTTGGGGGGGGGGGACATTGGGTAGTATTTATCTGAGAAAAAAGGATTTGTAATTGTGAAGAAAAGAGAAGGAGATTTGACCTTTTATAGGAGAGGGGATGACCACTCTTGGAATCCTTCTAAATGTTAAATAAATATAAATTAATAAAAATTAAAAATGTATCAAAAGGTATTTATATCGAATTTAATATGATAATTATAATAAATAAACTTATCTAATGATTCTTAGATTTGTTTTGGTCACATTGTTAACCATTTAATTTGGAATTAACCCTCAATTAATCCCATTAACTCATACCTTGACTACATGTGTTTTTATTATGTATGTTTTAATATAGACCGAATAAAATGCCAAACTAATCATATATGATTCATGGATGATAAATTTAACTTTTTTCAAATCAGTTTTGTTAATGATTATATTTTTATGAATATTATTTCGTTAATTTTTTTTTCAAAATATCATTTTTGTCAATTTGAAAACTATTAATTTTTTTACTTTATAAAAAATATCAACCTAAAATATTACTTCAAACAAAATCCT
The DNA here is from genome assembly GCA_963277665.1 of Viscum album. NCBI lineage: Eukaryota > Viridiplantae > Streptophyta > Magnoliopsida > Santalales > Viscaceae > Viscum > Viscum album. The sequence goes on along the minus strand of OY728159.1, from coordinate 15,608,515 downwards.
TTGATAAATCCAAAGTTTCAGTAATATAGATCAGTTCAAGGGTAGTTCTAAACTATATTAGCGCTAAGAAAAACATGCTGATAAAATGGGGGCCTTCATTAGTTCCTATAAAAAGAGATGATGAATATACCATTTATCAATGCTAAAAAGTGTTGATAAGGATGTACCCACAATTTGTTGTTTTTTAGAACTAACAAAACTTATATTTATTAAGCCTCTTATTTTTGTTGATAAAAATTTCTAAAAAAATACTTTTAATTTATATAAAATAATTATATTTCTATTAAAAATAAATGATTATTTAAATACTTTAAATTAAAAACACATTTTTATACTTTATATATATATTTTAACTATATTAAAATATGTATAATGTTTCAAAAAAATAATTATATTATTATAAATATATATTTAAATAATTATAGTATTATAACAAATTTTATTAAATAATAAATACATTTACCATATTTATAATTATATATTTATAATTTTTTATAAATATTATATATTATATATAATTATAATTATATATATAAATTAGTATATGTTTACAATGGATTTGGTAAATATATATATTGATGTGGGATTACAATTGATGTTCATGTGTTATGGATTCATCATGAATTAATGTTTATTTATACATAACACCCTTAATAATATTATTTATGTTTTCCATATGTCATGACTCTTTTTTTAATATCAATATAATTTACTAGGTATATGATTCATTCATGTCATAACCAATAATTTATTATCATAAATACATATAAAATGAAAATAAATATATTTAAATAATGAATTTTTTATCATATTTATAAATAAAAAGTTTTAATTGTATATCAGAAATTTTAAAATATATTTAATTATATTTATAACTATAAATAAATATGTATATATATTTAAATAATTATAAAATTACAATAGATAAATTAATAATAATGTTATAAAAATAATTATTTTTTTATTTGTAATTAGATATAATTATTTAAGAATATATTTACTTATATTAATGATAATATATATATATAATCGATGTAGTTTTCAGGAGGGGCTTGGGAACATCTTGATCAGCTCCAAAAATGGAAATTCCCCATTTCTCCTTTGATGTATTTTTTCTATGTTCACCTCAGCTATGGGGTTTCTTATGAAGGGTAGGATTTAATTTTAATAGTATGGAGGGAAAGATTGTAGGAGTTAGGTTTCTTCCCATGGTTTTACTAACCACTTCTATGCTGGATCTAAACAATCCTTCATGTACATCAATGATTCGATTTTTGTTGTGTGTCACCACTATGGAAATGCGGTAGACATTTAAGCCAATCATGATGCTGTCAAAGAGAAGATGGAGAAAGGAAAATTTTCAATTTTTTCTCATATTTTGTTATCGAGGAATTCAATGACATGGAAAATAGGTGACCTAAATCACGTGACACGACCCGTCCCCCTGGGATGAGCTGTGACAACCCCAAGCCCTCTTTCCATAGTATAGGGGATGGAGACTAGCATAGAAATGGAATATCCATAAAACAAGATGGAATTGCCTTTAAACCTGTACAAACACATATTCCACGAACATAAGAAGATGCCACCACGAAGTAAAACTGCAGATGTAAAGATGTGTATTTAATGATATAGGGGCCAGAATACAAGCCCAAATAAAAAGACGTAACTACAACTGAAAATAAAAAACATCTCTTGAGATCACCCACCATGTATCATATCTGAAGGGTAGGTACAGATCATCTCCATAGCTCTGCATGTCAACTGTCACCATCGTGCACTGTAAGATCCTAGCTCCCCAGGTCTTAGTAAAGTATTACTATCATCTGCACAAGAAACAATAAGGTGGAGGTGAAGCACGTGTTGGGGTGATTATAACAATACCCAGTAGGGACCCTGAGACCCACGAAGGTCTCTCAGAATTCCATAAATGAAAACCAAAATGCATGATCTCAAACAAAAATCACAAAGAAAAAAATCAGCTCAAAACAAAGTATAACTAAAGTACATAAGTACAGATGATTAGTCCTAAAGCTTGATCATCATATTCTTTCATTAGACATTGGTGCTGACCATACGGAGTTTGATTGACAAAGGTTCGATAGAAATAAACCCCTCTGACCAACACATGATCTGAACCTCCTAGGACTGATAGTTCTCAACCCCCAATTACCCAAATAGGATCTGACCCGCCTTGGATCGATAGTGACTAACACCTGCAGGGCCCACACATAATCGATAGGTGCTGATCCATAGAATATTTATAGGTTCTGATCCATAAAGGATCACTGGGTGATGATCTAGATAGGGTCTTTAGTTGTTGATTCACACAGGGTCGCTAGATGCTGATTCACACATGGTCTCTAGGTGCTGATCCAAACATGATCTATTGTTTATGACTGACACAGGATCGATCGGTATTAACATCCTTATTATTTGTCTCTAACTTCCATCTCACAGCCAACCATTAGATTCCAACTCATTTTACACTTGATTCCTGGAGAAACCTCTCCTCAAGCCATCGATCATTTTTCAACCGTCATGAAGTCTCACAAAGAAATAACCCAATGATCTGTCACATTAAAAGGGTTCCAACGCATTAGAATTCGTGTCAACTGGTTGGTCGGACTATGAGTTATTGGCATTTTAGTGCTAAGGGACCTATTGGATTTGGGCATGATCCAACCTGGTCATACTCTAACATTCTTGAAAACTCAGGTGAAATATCTCAAAAGGACTATCTCTCTCCAAGGATCCAATCACTGCAAACAGTTTGTCAAGCGGACTTTCAGTTCGCATGATATGGCCTTTTGAGTACATTAGGGCCTGGGAGGGGTCCAGGTCTGGTCCGACCAGGCCTGGCCCAAACCGGCCTAGTTTCTCTTGGGAGGGCCAGGCCGCGGTGGGCTCAGGCCATTAGGTCGCGGACTAGCATGGCCCGCCCCGATTGGGCTGGGTCGTGCTGGCTTGGCCTGCTGGCTAGCACGAACTTCATGGGGGTTTCACAGTCCACCTCTCGAATAGCTCAATGAGCCAATTGTTCCATTAAATGGTAGTGCCATTTGGTGTCGCATCATAACCCATGGGATCCAAAGGTAGTGGGTCCACTTTTACATCGTGTATTCGTAGCCGCATCTTTCACCCTATAGTGCGCGACGACACACCACCTTATACCACTATGGCCAACTGAGAGCCTGCTGCCTATCCATCAGCCATGAAACGGAATGAAACTGCCTCCTTTCGCGGCCAGTGAGCGCTGACTGTTGCCTTTGCCTGCAAGCCCCGATCTCTAGTAATGTCGCATTAGTGATGCATCAGTGGGACTTATGTGGGCCACCAGATGGGATCTGGTGGTCTGTTCTTACTTCTAAAGGTTCTTATGGGCCTCCTGAAATTCCACCGTCATTATGTGCCTCTTGGTTTGCACTTCTAATCGAGTAGGAAATTTGTCCCCCGAAGAACACGACATGAATGAAGCGGCGGAGGGTCTGGCCTTGTTCATTTTGATTGCACCCTCTATGGTAGAATTATAACATGTTGGAGCTTATTCAAATCATCCAAGTTAATTTTAACAAATAAACCCCCTACCTCATATTATGTTTCACATGGTGCGGTGGTGGAAGAAGAATCTGTGCTTGACGAAGCCACCAACGTTCTTTGTTCCCGAATAGATTCTTCTGACGTTGTTGTCCAAGTTTCCATTCCTCTGTGGAAGTCACGAAAACACTTCATTTGAGGCTCCTCACCATCATGCCAAAATACCACGCTTGTGCTTCTATTAAATAGACAAAGGATCAAACCTATAACATGACATTAATCTGGTTCATTTATGAACCATATTTAATGTTTCAACGTCGAGGATACAAAACATATGAATCAATCCATTAAATTGAATGAAAAGTCATGGGTCTCGCCACTACCGCCAAGTAGTTATAGAAAAGAAATAAAATAACTTCTTATGCTATTTTATTTTAGTTTTGGTAAATTACAAAATTTATATTTTTCCCCCAACCTACTGCTGTCAATGTAAAGCATCCTTTAAGCGAATCCCTGCACTGAGAATTCAACTGTTCTCTAAAATTTCTATTCCAATAACCAGTTCAAAAGCTAAAATATGATGCTCATAGGTTTACTGAACGTACCTCAAAAAATTTTAAAATTCCATTCTGAGCACACCAGCCATTAGAATCACGTGCAGACTATTATTGCAGACTCATATTAAATCCCAAATATTTTAAAAAAATAAATAGAATATCCATGTCTTTACATTATCCCTACCATAGGGATTTTCGTCACTGAAATCTACAACAAAACAATGGAGACAAATGGGGGTTCACGGAATGTATCTAAGCCTCCTTCTCCCATGTGCTCTCCTAGAAATTCTAATGATTCCAACGGACTCGTACTGGATTAGATGATCACCCATGATAGTCACGCTCCTATCGATCCTCAATCTCCATCAAGAACTCTGCAAATGTTTCCCTATCATCGATGTCCAGCTCGCCCTAGTCCATAACGTGCGATGGATCATGCTAGTATCACCTCAGTTGTGAAACGTTGAATACATTATGCACCTAGTGCATCTGTGGGGGAATAGATAGAGAGTAAACCACCTCGTCTACTCTGCTAAGGATCTGGAATGTTCAAATGAACCTCAGAGAGAACATGCTGCACTGAGAAAACCTCAGTAATCTTCGTCGGGGTGTGTCCCATAGAAAGAAATGGTCTCCCTCCTCAAACTCAAATGGTCATTCTCTCCTGTCGGCATAATACTTATTCCATCTCTGTTCAGTCTTCATCCACTCCTATATGATCATCACCTTCTATGTGGCTACCAAAACCATCTCTAGACCCATAAGTGATGGCTCCCCTAGGTTTTTCCAACAAAGAGGTGATCTGCATGGTCATCTATATAGGGTATCAAATGGAGCCATACTAATGGTGAAGTGATAATAGTTTGGTATGAGAATCCCACTAGGGAAATTTGGTCCTCCAAACATTGTCCAAAATAGTGGACACAAGTACGAAGCATGTCTTTGAGTGTTTGTATGGTCTGCTCTGTTTGATCAACTATCTGAGGATGGAAGACGGTGCTCAGGCATAGCTGAGTCCTAAATGTATCATGCAATCCATTCCACAAGAGGGATGTAAAACATGTGTCACATCCCAAAATAATCTTTGATGGCACACTATGTAGTCACAAAATATCTTCTATGTATAGGCATCCCAATACCTCTACTAATCTCTACTATAAAATGGGTAATAAGTGGACATAAATGGTGAGTCTGTCAACGACCACCCTGATGGAACTGTAGCCCCTGGATGTATGTGGTATCCCTGTAATGATGTTCGTGGAGATACCATCACACTTCCACTCCATAACCTCACGTGGTTCAGTCAGGCCTGCTAGAGCTTGATGCTCAGCCTTCACATGCTGACAAATGAGGCATCAGGATACAAACTCTACAACTGCTTTCTTCATCCCAGGCCACCAGTACTGATTCCGGTGGTATGGGTACATCTTCACCACTCCAGGATGTACCACTAAATGGAATGTTTGGAGCTCTTTCAACACATCCTATCATTGTCTTATCGGTAACATGTGGCATCATCTGAGGAGGATGACATTCTCCCAACCTTCAGAAAATCCTTCAGGAGCCTGTCCTGAGGATATCTGAGCACGTCAGACCTCACAATAAACATCCCCAATCTATCTATCTCATGGTCATTGTAGAATTTGGGGAATATTAGTCATAGATGGGAGGTAAGATGCTCCATCTTTATCCATGAAGTATATTTACATAGCGACTACCTGCTCTGTCTCCTCACTCAGTAGTTGTAGACCCGACCTCCTGTTGAGTGCGTCTACTACAACTTTCCCATTCATAGGAATATATTCTATCAAAAAGTAATAATCCTAGAGGAACTATAGATATCGACATTGTTTAAGGTTCACTACCTTCTATGAAAAGATATACCTGATACACTTGTGATCTGAGTAAACAATAATTCATTCACCCATCATGTAGTGCTGACACATCTGCAGTGCAAAGACCACTACAGCTGACTCCAGGTTATGGGTATATTAGTTATGATCATGCAGTCTCAACTATCATGAGATGTAGGCCATAACCACTCACTCCTTCATTAAGACACAACCTAGTCTGGTCCTTGATGTGTCACAGTAGACTATATACCCAACAACCTATTCTGGTAGCCTCAAGATGGGGGAACTGCTCAGTCACTGCCTCAACTCCTGAAAACTATGCTGGAAATTCTCTGTTCACATTAAAGTAATCCCATTATTCTTCACGGATGAAAATGGTGCCTCTACTCAGGAGAAGTCAGGCCCAATCCTCCAGCAGTATCCATCCAATCCCAGGAAACATCTCATCTTTGTCACACTCCTAGGTGGCTCCCAAGAAATCACTACTTCTATATTTTCTAGATCCACTGCAACTCACGCCTCTGAGATAATATGCCCCAAGAAGTCGGCAACTTGTATCCAGAACTGGAACAACATGAGCTCCCCATAAGGTTGGGGATCTCAGAGTGTATCCAAACTATCTGTAGGTGCATGGAGATGTGTTCCTCCGATGCTGAGTATATAAAGATGTCATCAATGAAGACAACCCTGAATCGATTTAGGTATGGAAGTAAGATCATAATTATGAGCCTCGTGAACACTACTGGAGCATAGGTAAGGCCGAAAGGCATCTCCAAGAACACATAACGGCCATATAGACATCTGAAGGCTGTCTTTGGTAGGTACGCATCCCATACCTTGAGATAGTGATAGCCTGATCTGATGATTATCTTTGAAAACAAATGAGCTCACTTCAGCTAGTTGAAGATATCATCTATCCTCTGTAGAGGATAATTGTTCTTCAAGGTCACATAGTTTAGGTGTTGATAGACCAAAAAAGCCTTGTAATCCCATATTCCTTCTTGGAAAACAAGATGGAGGATTCCCAGGGAGAAACAATGGGCCTTACAAACACATTTCTCTACAAGTCCTCCATCTATACCCTCATCTCATAAAGCACCACTGGAGCATTCTGGTATGTTTTTGTAGATATTGTTGTCGTCACGAGGTACATGTCGATGTGAATGTCTACCTATCAGTGAAGAGGTAGTCCAAGAACATCATTAAGAAAGACATCAACATACTGGTCCACCAATACAGGATAACATAGACTCCACCCGTAAATTTCACTGAGGGTGAGGCTATCTAACTAATGAGTAATCGGTTGTACCCTCCTCCGAGATAGTCCACTATGTGCTGCAAATGTTTCTTCATAACCAGTTTAGGTAAAGATAATCCCATTTTCAGAGACACACCACACATTATGATAAAAAATTCTATCATTACAATGAATGTGGGTAGCCAGTCCATACCAAAGATGACGTCATAAGGCCTTGAAAATACTACTATGAGATTAAAACTGAGGATCCCTTCTCCTAGAGTGAGCTCACACTGCTGGAACCACTATGTAATCATCAAATATTATACCGTAGGAGTCTGTAATCGCAAGTATTGATCCAACTTCTCCATCCGAATCTCTGAGCATTGAATGGGTGTTGTGGAAATGAAAGAGTGAAAAACAATTTTTTCTCTATGTACTGCATATATGGTGGAATAGACATAGATCGTGCATCTAATCAACTCAAGACCACCATGGTCACATAACTCTGCTTCCTGTAATTGTGCTCGCCCCTATCCACTTACTCCCTATGGTCAGAGGTGGTCCACCTGGTGGTGGTGGCGGTAGAACCTCAAACCACTGCCGACTGCCTACTACACAACCTGCTCCATTGCCACATATGCCTCCCTACATACCTCCTCGCTTGAATCTCTACCTCTTCCTCGAATATACCTCGACCGTCTGTTGATCGTCAGTATGGCAGGTTGGGTGGTCCAGGAAATGTGGCCCTGCCCACCGCACGTGAAGTACACTCTACCTCCCAGTTGACTTCCTCTTCATTGTGAGCTAAACACCTCTGTCCTAGCATCACAGGGTCATCCACCAGAGGGTTTGGCCTACATGGACTTCTGCATCATCTACCAACTGCCTCCTATAGGTGACTCAGTAACATGTCCTTCAGTGGTGTCTCTCACCGTCACTACCTACTCAGCTAAGAAGTTCTCTACCAAAAATGCTCGCTCTTGCACTCCAACATACATCAAGATATTCAACAATATCATCGACACTATGATATCCCTTCGGAGACCTGACTCAATGGTCTATGACTTGAATATTGGATCATGTACCCTGTTAATGGCATAGAGAGAGTGGTTATTGAATCTAACGAGGTACTGGGGTAGTGTCAGGCTTCCCTAATGTAAGTGTTGTAGCTCCTAAATATGCTCAGTGTGTAGTGTCGCTGGAACAATCTCTACCATGAAGAGTCTCTAAAATTCGGTCTTTGTGAGGGTCACCTCGTAATGTAACTGAAATTCCAGGATGCACCATCATCATACCATTCAACAGAAGAGACCTGCTGCTAGGATCACCATTTTCTCTACTAGTGTACCAACAAGGCAGAAAACTCATAACACAGCCTCCATCCAGCCCTCAGCTGCATGTGTATCTATCTCATATTGAATCATTAGAGGCCTCTATCGCAATAACTCATGCAACTCCCATAGTCTCTGTGCACCGTCCTCTAGTGGGGATGGTGGAAAATACAGCTCAATGGGTGGTGGTGCTGCGGGTGCACCAGCCAAAGGGGGTAGCTCATTCAAAGGTCCAACCACGGATGCCTAATCACTCAGTGGTCTGTCATCATGTACTCTGTCAAATATCCTATATGACTATCTATATGGCGGAATCTAGAAAATAAATAGGTGTTCCACAGTCATTAAGTGATACCTGTTGAGCTGAATCCAAAGAGATCAAAGTAAAAACATCTCAAAAACACAAGAAATTTGTGTTTATGTGCAACATGTTAGAAATTAGAATTCCGGGACATGGTGTATGGATACGTCGGCCTCCACAACAACACCGGACTCCCTGAACATAAAACCACATGCAAAACATTTGATAGTATGTCTCCGTTGGAAAATTGGAGTCCTAGTTCTTCAGTAGAACGAACTACTCTGATATCACTTTGACACGACACATCCCCCAGGTCCTGAGTCGTGACTACCCCAAGCCCGCCTTCCATAGGCTAGAGGTTGGAGACTAGCACCAGAATGGAATATCCCTAAAATGGGTAGGTAATTCCATTAAACATGTACAAACAAATATTCCATGAACACAACAATATGTAACCACGAAGTAAAACTGCATTAGCAATGACATGTAATGATTGTAAAAGGGGCTGGAATAAAATCTCAACTAAAAAGATACAACTACAACTTAAAACAATAAACATCTCTTGTGATATTCAATTGAGGATCCAACCTGAAGGGAAGTTACAACTCATATCCAAAGCTCTCCACGTCAACCGTCACTGCCATCCACTATCAGATCCTAACTCATTGAGTCTCACTCAAGGATTCTTGTCGTCTGCACAAGACACTATATAGTGTGGGTGTATCCCTTGAAGGGGTGAGTATAACAATAACCAGTAGGGACCCTGAGACTCCAACGGTCTCTCATAATTCCACAATGCAAAACCACAAAGCATGATCTCAGACACTAAGTGCAGAGTAAAAATCTCAGTTCAAAACTGGGAATAACTAATGTATGCAAGTATAGATGATTAGTCATATACTATTACCATCTTATTATGTCAAGAGGAACTAATGATGACCATAAAAAGTATAACCCACATAGGATCGATTTTTACTAACCGACGCTGACCCACACAGGATCCGACCGACCCAGGATCAATAGGTACCAACCCCCGTTGACCGACACAGGATCTGATGCACCCTAGATTGATATGTACTATCCCAAAAAAGTCCCACACATTATCGATAAGTGCAGAACAACATAAGATTTATTGGTGGTGATCTACAAAGGATCGATAGGTGTTGATCCACACAGGGTCGCTAGCTAGTGATCCACAAAGGGTCGCTAGATGCTGATCCACATAGGGGCACTCGGTCCTAATCCAGAGAGGGTTTCTATGTACATATCCACACAGGGTCGCTAGGTGCTGTGACACATAGGATCACTAGATGTTGACCCATATAAGATAGTATGGTGTTCCTCACACATTATAACTCGGTACTAAACTCCATATGATTTATCTCCAAAAATCTATCTCACAGCAAGCCACTATATTCCTTCTCATCACACGCATTATTATAGGAGAAACTGCTACTTAAGCGATCAGTGGTTCATCAACTGGCACGAAGTCCCATGAATAAATTACCCAAATATATTTCACATTATAATGGTATCAATGCAACATACAGTGTACCAACTAGACATTCGGTCTGTGGGTTATTGGAATTTTTGTACCGAGGGCCTGGTTGGATTTAAGTACAATCATACCCAGTCGTACTACAAATATGTCCGAAATTCAGGTGGAGTATCTCAAATGGATTTTCTTACTTCAAGGATCCGACCACGATAGACGGTTCGAAAAATAGATGTTTGGTTCGCATGGTACAGACTTTTGTTGTATAAGGACCCAAGAGGGGTCTAGGTCCAATCTGACCTGGCCAGACCTAGTCTGGGCCGACCCGAACATGTTCGGGTCCATCCGAACCACTTCAGGTCGACCCGACCCGGTCTGGGGAAGACCCAACCTGACTCGGACCTGCCAGCTTAGGCTGGATCAAGGAAGGCTCGGGCCGCTGGGCCACAGATCAGCTCCCCCCACCCGAGCTGGGCTGGACATCAGCAGCTCGGCCCGCCTACTGGTGCAACCCATTGGGGGTCGTGCGGTCCACCTCCCAAACAACTCAACGATTCGTTCAGTCCTTTAAATGGAATCTCCAGGTGGCGATTCCTCCTCACCAGCGAGACCCATAGGGAGTGGGTCCACTCCATCAATGCGGCTTCGTAGCCACGACTCGCTCACCACGGAGCACAACGGTGCGCCGCCTCCTGCATCTGTAGCCGGCCGAGGGCCAGCCTCTTGTTCGTCCTCCGTAGTGCCGAGCAGCGGCACCACCTTATACATCCGGAGAGCACCAGATGCCGCATTCAGCTGCCATCACCGTTCAATGGTTCCACCATGTATATTCCACACCGGTGGGACATCCGCAGGCCATAGAGTGGGTTCTGATGGTCTATTCTTCCTTCCTGACGTGCCTAAGGGCCTCCCAGGATGCCGCCGTCATTTCTTGCCTCCCAATTTCTGCTTTCTATCGTGTTTGTAATTTTCCCCCAAAGAAGGCAACATGAACGTATCAGCATAGGGTCTGGCCTTTTTCATTGGGCATGCGCCCTCTATTTTTGCATTAAAACAAGCATGAGATTATTCAAATTAACAATGATAATCTTTAATAAATAATCCCATGTCTCTAATTTTGTTTGAGTTATGGTAGTGGTGGAAGGAGAATCTTCCCTTGAAGAAGCCACAAAAATTAATCATTCCGGATTCGATTCCTCTGATGTTCATGTCGAGGCATCTGTTCTATTTTGGAAGTCACCACAACACTTTGTCATTTATTCTTCACCTTTGATCTAAAATCCCATGCTCGAGCTTCTATTAAATAGTTAGTGGATCCAAACGTGGTGCATGGCATTAATACAGTACATTTATGAACCACATAAAATGTTACAACCTGGAGGATACAAAAAATGAGTCAAACAATTAAATGGCTAGACAAGTCATGGGTCCCGCCACTACGACTCAATTGTTACCCGAATGAAATAAAATAACATGGTTAAGATATTTAATTTTATTTTTGGTAATGTATGAAATATATCTTTTTTTAACGACCTACATCAGTATAAATGAAGTTTCCATTAAGCGAATTATGGCACCACGAATGAAATAGTGTTCTCTAATTTCCATTATGAGCACTGGTTTAAAATTTAGAAAATTCCACCTTGTATGTTTACTGAACTTACCTTATAAAAAGTTCAAAATTCAATTCTGGGCAAACGAGGCCTCAGAATCATGTGCCGTTAATTTTTATAGACTCGTAATAATCCACAATAATTTTAAAAAATTACATGGAATTTCAGGATTTTTACATCAATGGGTTATAGAAATTTGGGGATTTTGGGATGGAAAATTTTCTCCCTTTATCAAAGATGCAGCCATTTCATGTTTCCCACTACAGAATATAAGATAGGGGAATAGGAATTTGGATCTATATCACTCAACATGGGTTGTTTCCACCATGGGGCCTATTTTTCATCCCTTTTTAGGCCTTTAATTCAATTGTTCAACCGTTGTATATGGTCTATGGATTAAATTAGATACTATGGCACCCTCATATCCTCTATGATATTGGTTTTGTGATCATTTTTCCCTTCAAAATGGATCCTGAGATATATAATGTCAGGTTTAGACATTATGCTCTACTTCTTACTAAAATTGATTTGTTTACAATGTCTATTGATATATTTAAATTTTCAAGTGAGGATGAAGATATTGAGTGGAAAATTCAATTTAAAAACAAAACTCGATTCCATCTGGATTGTAAAATAATTGGGTATGATATGTTGAACAATAGGGGGAAGTGATATGATCATTATTAATAGAGAAAGACCTTTATGGTCATCAAATTTTCAAGAAAGTGAAATGGATTAAGACTTATGATTTGTTTAGAGGATATCCATGAAGATCAGATATAATTTGTGGTTATAATATGATCTCAAAGAGAATTGAGAAAATATTTCATGCTACACCAACTAAAGATAATGCTAAATCACCATGTCAGACTACTGGAGTGGATGAGAAGGTCTCGATGAATAAGGTGACTGATTTGAATCATGTTGGTAGTGTGTCATGTACGGTGGGACATCATGAGGGGGAAGAGAATGATGTTGGAGGTTATTCCTTATTTAATAATGTTGTCAAACAAGGTAATTATTTTGATATGGGAGTTGCGAAGGACACAACCTCACAATGTAATGCTATGACATATGAATCTTTGAAATGGAATGAGATCATTGATAAAGAAGATGATAATGTGGCTTCCATTCTATATGAGGTTGATCTTGAATTGAGGAACGATTTAATTTTGTATACAAAAAGGAAAAGAAAGGATAATGTTGTAGACATGGTGGGATTTCAAATTGTCACACAACAAAGTCCATGCCTCCATCATCTGAACATGATCAAAGGTTGGTGATTGTGGTGGACAGTGCTACACCTCATAATAAGGGTCAGGAAACTGATTCTATATAGGTTCCTAAATTAAAAACTTTTAGAGTGTTTGACTCCCATAATATAACATGAAAAGAGTGTTCTAATCCACTACAGATATATGATGTTTCAAAAATCATTTTGAATTTCCTTGATTCTTAGGTAGTTATTGAAATCACTGATAACGAGCAGCCAACATTGGAGAAAATCAAATGGACTTGAAAATAACTTAAATCCTGGAGGTGAGGTCATCATCTAAAAGGCCATGGATGAGGGTGTGGACGAGATGATTGGGTTAATGCATGTGGGTATGGCCGAACATCTTTTACATCTAGTATGGATACTTAGAGTCATCTCACTCAAGAGTAAGAAAAGCTCATGGAGAAATACTTATTGCTCTTCAAGAAAAAGAATTCAATATCTTAGTGGGAAACCAAAAATGATGCCAATGACTCCAATTACGGATGAAGGGATGATCTTGATCTTTTTGAACCTTGATGGTGGGTAGGGCTTGTCTGTCCCCATACTCCTCTCTTTTTGTTGTCATTTACTTTTTTATAAAAAATTTGATATGAATTGGTTTCTTGCCAACTTGTCCTTGGGCATGATTCATATATATATATATATATATGTTAATAATTATGAAATTATAATAAATATATTTATTATAATTATAATGTTATAAATATATATAGTTAAATAAATATATTTATAAATATATATTAATATTTCTAATTATATTTCAAAATAAATACAGATATATTTAAATAATTAAAAATTTATATAAAATATGTTAGTTAAATATATTTATAAAATTATAAATATAATAAATATATTTTTTATAATTTTATATTAATTTTAAGAAATATATATTTTTCAAAATATAAAAATAATCAAAAAAATTTATTTATTAAAATGATTAATTATAAATATATATATAGTTATTTATAGTTATAATAATAAATAAATATAAACTTATTTAAATAATTATAACAAAAAAAATATTTATTATACCAATATTGTTTTAAATATATATAACTGATTAAATATATTTGAAATTATTTAACATTAATTATAATTAAATAAAATTATTTATAGTTATATTTATAAATATAAATATATATATAAATAATTATTAAATTATAATAAAAATATTAATTATATATATTAATAAATTTATAAATATAATAAATATATTTTTTATAATTTTATAATTATTTGAATATATATATATATATTATAAGTAAAAATAAATAAATATTTGTTATTTCCTTTTAATTATATTTAATTATATATTTATTTACAGTTATAAGTGGAAATATATGTATATATATAATTAAAAAATTAAAAAAATTATTATAAATATATTTATCATCATTTTAATGTTAAATATATATATATATATATATAAATATTTGAAAATATTAATAAATAAATTCAAATATCTATAATTATCATTCTAAATAAATATAGATATATTTAAGTAATTATAAAATTATAATTAATATATTAATTAAATAAATTTATATAATTATATGTATAAGAAATATTGTTCCTATATTTTAATAATTATATACATAAATAAAGAAATATATTTAATATTATTATTATATATATATATATTAATTATATTTTTTAAATTGTATTTGTATATATTTATATATTATATTTTTTTATTTATAAGATTATAAATATATATTTAGTATTTTCATTATGTATATTTATAAAATTAAAAATATAAGAAATACAGTTATTATAATTTTATAATTATATAAATATATATATATAAATATATATTAATAAATATTAATAAATATATTTATCATTATATATAGTAAATATATTTATTATATTTATAATCCTACAAATATATATAATATATATATTATTTATATATATTGATAAATTTATAAATGTAAGAAATATAGTTATTATAATTTTATAACTGTTTAAATATATAAATATAGAAATATATCTATAAATATAGATAAATTTATAATTATAATTATATATATAATATATATTTATATATATTCATCAAATATAATTGTATATATTTTAAATATATTCATTATATTTTTATAATTGTAAATAAATATGTATTTATTTATAAAATTTATTATTTTCTAAATATATATAATTATATTAATTTATTCCTTATGAATATAAATATAAATAAATCAATATTCATTTATTTTAATAATTAAAAAAATAAATCTATATTTATTATATAAATAATTTTATAAATATATATAATGACATAAATAATTTATTTACATTATAGCTTTATCAGCACTATACTTTTACCACAACAAATTACACTTTTTATCAGCGTGTTTTTAGAATTGATAAAGGCTTTTCTTTATCAGTGCTAAAAAACACTGATAAATGCATTTTTTATCAGTGCATTAAATTTAGTGATGATAAAACATTCCATTATCTTGACTTTTTAACCAGCGCTCATAAAAGGTTTACATGTTTTTATAAATGAACCCTAACAGTCGGCTTCTTCTCACTCACACCTCAAGCTCTTGTGGAGGTCAACCTCTACGACCACCAACGACTACCCTACCACCACTGACCCCTCCTCTACCAACGACCACTACTCTTCCCTAACCCCTATTATGCCACCATGAATCCTTCTTTTACCGCATGAAGTCCATCCTCCTCTATGAACCACACCTCTGTCGTGACTCCCACATCTTCCACACTCCAAGCACCCCCTCTACAACAAACCTCTCCTCCGTCATGAACAGACCCGCACTATGATACCCACCTCCACCATAGAACCCCATTTCTACTGTGAATGCCTCCTCCACCACGAACTCACATACATCGGAATCCTCACCTCCACCATGAACCCCTATGTGGCGTCCTCTTCCATTATCGTAGTTGCTTACCTCAAATCAGCCACCCCCAGACCCTACAACTATTGCTGAACCTACAAATTATGGAATG
This sequence comes from Viscum album, assembly GCA_963277665.1. Taxonomy (NCBI): domain Eukaryota; kingdom Viridiplantae; phylum Streptophyta; class Magnoliopsida; order Santalales; family Viscaceae; genus Viscum; species Viscum album. The sequence goes on along the minus strand of OY728159.1, from coordinate 15,592,333 downwards.
TTCTTATTTTATTTGAAATTCAATGATAATTAATGATTAATTATAGTGTTTTAGTGATCTAAATATTTTTTATAAATCAATTATGTGTTTGGTTTGATTCATTAGTGTGAGATAATGGTTTTTTGATCAGTAAAGAGTTTGATTGTATTTTTTTGGGTATATTCTATGAAAATTTTGATAAATTTATATTTTTACTTGCATATGACATATGTACAATTCAAATTTCTGAATTTGGATTGATTTAAATGTCCGAAAAAGTTTTGATAAGGTGGGTTAATATGTTAGAATCATTATAAGGATAGTTTTAGGTGAAAAGTATCATGATTGTTATAATAATGGTGTGATTCTGGGTACTATTTTGTAATAACTATAAATTTTCTAATGGATAAATATGATAAAACACTATTGAGTTGGATATTATAGTGTAATTTGGTTTTGTATTTGGGTTTTGAATAACATTTTGAAGATTATTTTGGTTGATTAGAGGTGTTTTCTATAAATGGTTTTATATTATATATTATAAATTTTATAATTCATAATTAGTTATGTTAATATGTTCGTGGATTCTAAAATAGATTTCATACCGTATTAAAAATATTTTTATATAAAAATATTTCATCACATATTATTATTGGGATTTTAGAGAACCATCATTAGAATATTTTGGTAAAGATGTGTGAATAATGGATACATGAGTTAATATTACTGTCACACATTTATAGTACCATTACCATAGGTCTCACACAAGCTACATGTATTACCGTCTCGATTATTTCATTAATAGTGAGTTGATTGTGTTGCATTTCTATTTCAACAATATTCTAGTGTTATGATTCCCTTAATCTTTCAACTTAGATTATCTCTTTAGGCCTTCGGTAAGTACCCCGTAATGATTGATGCTTTATATTTTATTATTATTTTATCCTACAGTTGAATATTAATAAATTATATTTTCGTTAAAAGATAAATATATGGTTAAATTAGTAGATTCTTATATAATTACATCTTCTTTCAGTTTTTTTCCAGCTTTTATGCAGACAAGTCTCAGGAAACAATGTCCAATAATAACTACCATTCAAATTTTGAGATCCCTTTATATTAAAGGCCCCTTTTGTGTATTTATTTTGTTATATATTAAGAATAATGAATCAAATAAGATGGATATGAACAAATAATGTATAAATTCCAATTATTTGAGAAACTTGTATGAAGATGGAGTGGAAGGTTTTATCATGTTGGCCAAAGACCATGTATAAAACCTTTCTAAAATACATGTTCATTTTAACAATGTTGATATTAATGACTAATTAGTCCAAATGAATTGGAATAACACATGATCTGTCAGATAATAGATCAATGTTAAAAAAATTGGAATAAAGCTAGGGAAAATTGAATGTAGCTAGTGGTTGGGTTAACACTATCTATTATAGATCATCTAATATGTTTACAAGTGTGGACAATGTAGAAGACCATATGAAATATGGGATTACAAATGTGAATGATGATGAAAATTTCAATAATGAAATGGAAACGATAGTTGAATATGGACTTCATGATTTCCCCGAATTTTTTGAGATGTTAAAGAGTTCGGAAAAGATTCAATTGTATACTAGTTACACTAAATATACAACATTGTTAGTCTTATAGAAGTAGTATAATTTGAAAGAAGGAAATATTTGGAGTGATGCTCATTTTACGGATCTACTTTATCTCTTGAATGACATGATCACATAAGATAATGTGCTCTTGATATGAACATATGATGCAAAATGAATGCTACACATGAGGGGTACGATATTTGGAATAAAAAACACATACATTAGAGAATTTATTTTATTTCCCAAGGATTATAAATCACTTACAGAATACCCAATGTGTGGTGATTCATGCTAAATGAAAGTTGAATCCGGCCCTATGAAATTTGTATGGTACTTTCCAATCCATCCATGTATTTGAGGCCTATATAGATAAGTCTATACTAGATGGAAAGTAAGGTGGAATGCAGATACAAGAAATAAAGATGGGAAACTTCGGCTCCTAACAAAATCTACTCAATGGAAGATAATTGATCATGATTATCTGGAATTTTGAGATGATCCAAAAAATCTTCGTTTTGCGTTATCTATAGATTGAGTGAATATTTTTTTTTCTAAATAAGAAATCATAGTACATGGGTTTTTATATTGAAAAATTATAATTTTGAACCATTTCTATTCATGAAATTAAAATACATCCAGTAGTCTATGGTTATATAAGGACCAGAAAAATCGGGTAATTATATTGATGTTTATTTTCCCCCACGGATTGAGGATTTGAAATTATAGTGGGATTTTGGTGTTTAGTTGAATGATGTTTATATAAATTTCAATTTTAGGTTGAGGTCCACGTTATACGTGATTATAAATATCTTTTCTGGTTATAGAAATATTTAAGGATATAAAATTAATGGAATTCTAGGGTTCTCTATTTGTGAAAAAGATACATAATCAAATAACATTAAAATTTCATCAAAAATTGTGTTTCTAGGACATCACATATTTCTACCATGATGGAATAAGTATTGATCTTAGGAAACATAATATGATGGGAGATCATAAGAACATACATCACTGACTCCACTCAAAGGTGATTAATAATTTGAGAAAGTAATAGATATGGATTCTTATTTGGTAAACATATTTTGATAAAACTTATAAAACCTAGCCTGAAAAATATATTAGTTTTTTGGAATTAATATACTAGAATTGTCTTTACATCAGAAATTTTTTTGATGTTGTATATCTTTGAAAAACTCTATGTGATATTTTCATCATCATGTTACTAAATGCACATGAAAAAACAATGGTTATAATTAAGGCCAAGTTAGACATGGTTGAAATGGGAATATGAGAAGTGTTAAAACTAGTAAAGGGAGAAAAAAATTATTTCTTCCTCTATGTGATGACAGTCTTTCCAAGTAGGATAAATATCAGGTTTTCATCTTATAAAATGACATAATGGATCTAGATGGGTATTCATCAAATATTAAGAACAACATGTCAATAACCGATTTGAAGTTAAAGGTTTTGAAATGACATTACTGTCATGTTTTGATGTGAGATCTAATTCCTATATATTTTGTTAAATATTCCCCAATAATATAATTAATAAATTAAGCAAGATCATTTTTTTCTACAAAGTTATACGTAAAAATTTTATACACCCAAAAAAAATTTAGACTATGGAAACAGAAATTTCTATCATATTATGTGAATTTGAAATGTTCTCCCTACCAATATTCAGTGATATGATGGTTCATTAGATGGTATACTTAGTGGGATAGATTTTACTATGATCCCATATACACTATAGTTAGATGTAAGCCATTAAAATTTATAGGAGGTTTTTAAATGGTGTATCAAAAATCAATTACAACTAGAGGGTGGTATTGTAGAGTGATATATTGTGGGGGTAAATCAATGAATTCTATTAAGATTACTTGTTTAGTGTGGAAATCATTTTTCTACAAAAATATTGTCATACTAGGTGGCTTTTAGGTGAAGAAATTTATGGAATATATGTTGTTACGATCAGTATTAGAGATATAGAGCATGCACACATTTATGTACAAAATAATAGTTATTAGGTTGCATAATATATTGAGTCCCACAAATGAATTATTAGTCATTTGAACCCATAAAGTGATAAATTATGGATATCAAAAAAACCTAATATATATTTTATAGGATGGTTTCATAACTATATTTTTAAGGATTCCGATGAAATATTGGATCATTTTTTGATTGAAATTGATGGCTAACTGAAAGACCAAGTGTGAACGTATAATCTTGAATTTTTTTCTTTAATTAATAGATATATTCTCTATACAAATGAACATTATGAAGTCAGGACCACATGAAATAGTGTATAAGAACATATGGATGAAGCAATGCATGTTTCTGGTACTAAGTATCTAAATCCAATTTCCGTGAATATGTTATACATTTGACTCATTGAACAAATATGGAAGTTGGATTATACAACATTCCAAGATCCCATTGTTCAAGGAATGTGGGTTGATAGGAGGGGTGAGGAAAAAATAGATGAATTTAGATTCATCAATTTTGATTTTAGTATGGAAGGGTATAATGACGAACAATTTAAAATTCCATTATAGGCAGTATATGTATTTTTTTGTTCAATATCTCCCAAACTAAAGGTGGTCAATTGTTCTGTTATCAACCAAAACGGCGAATGTGTAAGAAGAAAATTCAACTAATGATTACCTTTTTATTGGGATGTCACAATAATTCTATAGTAGTTCCAATTTAAATGGAATTTTTATATCCTAAGAAACCAAAATGAAGGGATTTGGATAGTTGATAGAGGTTCAAGTCACTTCACCCTTTTAAAAATAGTTCAATAATCAGGTTATATTTTTTTGTAATATAAATCATATTATCTCATGTAAATACTTGTCTACTAATGAATTATATAATCTAAATTAAATTTTAAACTAATTAAAATGATAATGAATTCTCTAGGGGATGGTTCTCTGTATCTCAAGTCACAAAAGGTCTCTCATCTATATTTTGCTCGCATTGCATAGGAATAAGGACCTTCTTCACATGATGGTGCTCCTAATACGGAGGAACAAATGGTTTCTAAACTTGTTGATTATTCTTGTACTGAGGTACAATGACCATTTCCACATACTGATTATACCAATCCAGAGGTACCTATTGACTATATTGAATTTGAGTAAATTATAGGTGAAAAATGACTAGTGTTGTAGAAAAAATAGGAGCGACGTAGTTTGACAGTGTTAGGAAAATCATTAAGGTGAAAATAAAAGGAATAAAATGCGAGGTTAGATTGAACGTGTTGGGACAACAAAATAACCCCAAAAAATTTCATGTTCATAAGTAACATTGGAATCATCACTCTATAATGCATGCTTGTTTATGAAGATTCATGGAACCATGTTCTAACCATGACTAATACAATTATTTGGGAAGATATTACGATAACATTAAGATATAATTTTGTATTTTACCTAAATTAAAATAATAAAATATTTTCTTTATCCTCATAATCCATCATAGAGTTTATTTACAGTAGATGAATCCCACACAAAAATGTATTAATGATTTTTGGGAAGATTTAATGATTCGTTCAAAAAAATTTAAAGATTGATAAAATTAAGGATTTTGAATGGAAAATAAACCCCCCTCAACACTTATATACACACAAAATATAACCATCGACGAATGGGATGAATTTACTATGTGTCATTTAGATGTGATTTTTCAGGTACATTTTGGATTGTATAATTTTTTTTGACAATACATGTATTCATCCCATCGATTGAAAATTATTAATTTTTGAAACAGAAAATGGGTTTTGAAAATAAATAATGGGTAGAATAAACCAAGAAACATCTAACATGAAGTAAGGATGTGGTAGACATCACCTGAAGAAAATTGGAATATATTTAAAATCTACCATAATATATTAATGTGTCACGAAACAAATGTATTGTTATGTTCTTATATTTATATGTATAATGATGAATCCAATTACCAAGGCACATCTATCCCACACAATGTTATATGGAAGGAGGAATGTGTAAAACAATATTTTAAACTAATAAATGAAACCCCACAAAAGTGCGGGAGAGATTTGTACATATAAAATAAAAAAAATTACCTTAAATTGATATTGTATAACAATGATTTCTTATTTTCCTATATGTTCTAACTGAAATAGTCACAAGATTTAGAAAGATAGGTACTATGTGAAAACAAACTTTCGGTGGCCTTAATGCAGCTAAAATACTATAGCCACAACATAGGTGTGAGTTTTGGGTTGACACCCATAACTTATTTTCAGAAAATAATAAGATGAGGATAAAATTGAAGAGTTGAAACATAAGTGAGAAATACAAGCTACCCTTGAATAAAAATTCCAATTTTAGATATTGATTCTTGAAACTTTTATTGCAGGAAGAAAAGAGAATAATAAACTCAAGAACAACCTTCGATTGAAGATCCTTCTATGCCCTAACCATCTTCAGGACGATCCTGTCACCTCAATGAGTTGTCTTATGAGAGGTAATAAATGTTATAATAATTGATTCTATGAAATGTGTATGAGACAAGCACTGGTTCCATTAATTTACTAATATTCTATATGGTGATAATGACTACAATTTATATCTATCAACACCCACCCATCTACTAGTATTGAGGGTTATGTTGTTCAATACAAAAACATTATGCTACATAATAGAACACTTACAACTTGTCATGTGAGAGTGTAGACTAGAATAGCCCATGATCCAAGTGTCGAGATATCTATTACAATTGATTGGTAATATATTCATATGGTTATATAAGGTTTTTTAACATTAATATCATGACCAACATATCTTGTAAAAAACATTCGATAAGAATGTGTTGATTTCATATTTAATTTTCTATGTAAACCAATATGTTTTAATTAAAAAATATTAAAACCGATGAATATTATTATTGAATAAAAGGGTTAGGGGAAATTAAATACCAAATCAAAATCATCAAAAGTATTAACCAACCGATCTAAAAGATATACCAAAGAACATTTACACCACCAAATCTGTATCTGTATTTACTAGCATTGAAGGTTCATTTGTATACTATTATAAACGATGTTAGTAGAAACATAGTTTATTTTGAATAAAATTTGTATGGAGATGAATTTGGAAACTACATTGGCATAAAAAATGTAAATGAAATATTCAACTATGATTAGATAAGCTCCTCAGTTGTAAATTTATATATGAGGTTTGTTTTCATGGTTTTTATTTCCAAAAGCTGGTATACTATGGTTATTAAGACTAGATACATTTCCATTTTTTCGATGGGGTATATAAAAAATAATTTTAAGTTACATTCATATGAAAAATATTTAGACTAATTATTCGTCACACAAGATATATAGAACAAGAAAAAAAATCCCAAAGAAATATTAAACAGTTAATTGCTTTTTCAAATAGTATGAATAAAACATATAGATGAAAGAATATTCTTATTATCAATGATGCAAGGGAAAAACTCTAGAAATAAAAGATATCAAATTTATTTTAATTTATTTAATTAATTATTCATTTTTATATATTTATGAATCTGTGGATTTTCATTGTAGTCAATATGAATACTCCAAATATTTATTTCCTAGATTCAATTCATGGATATCAAAAAAACCAACCACACAAGATGGTATTCCTAAATTTTTAATAATTTACATCCAATTTTTTTAACTAATAATGATGTTATATTGTTTTTATTATCAATTAAGGAGGATTTCATTTTGATAAGTTGGATCATTAATATCATAAAATAAGGAATGCGGACAGGGGATACACATAAGGACTCCAACAGGTTCTATGACTAGATATGTATCATGCTAAATGTAAAAATATTTCAATATCCAAACACATATAAAAAATTACATATTATACTAAATGATTATATAATTTTTGAATCAAAAATATGGAATGTATTATGGTTTTTATATTGGTAAATTTATGATAGAGATCATATTTAGTGAACAATCTAGCATCTATAAAGAGGTATTTTTGTCAAAAATTGCAATTTCATTTAAATTATTTATTAATCAATTTTGTTTTTATATTTTTCTAGTACAACTATAACATTTGAAAATAAAATTATTCACAAGAAAATATAGATTTAAATATAAATTAATGGGTAGTATACCTGATGGAAGATTTTACACAAAAGACATGAAGATTCAACTTCCATAGAATTAGTGAATTTTTTCATATTTATGATGAAATTAAATATTTATGCTATTTCTAACATAATAATTTTTTTATTATATAGTTGGGATCCATTGTTCGAGTTGGGGTAGTTGATTTGATGTTGTCCATTATTTTGTGTGATAGGGACTCATAGATGCAACTGATTTAATGAAAATAAAGAAATGTGTTAGGAATGTATAAAAACATCATGAAAATTTGAATTTTTAGTAATAAATTAATTAAAGTTTTAATAATTTTATATAATTTATGTATGTTAATTTCCTTATCATTTTTATCTAATAGTTATTTAATTTTTTCTTTAGTCTCAAAAAATTTCATTTCTTATCGATGTAGAGTTTCCATCACTATACAGAGTCAATTTTAATTGGTAGAAACAAATTGTCATTAAAAGATATAATAGTGGTGGAATCTATTGTGCTCATTGTGATGAAATCTCATGATATAATGGGCACAAGGGCTTCCTCCACTCTACATTATTTCATAAATGAGAATGGGTTATCAGCTATAAATAACGAGTTAGTATGCAGTGTGGATAATTTTATATTCAAAGGAAATTGATGTTATGATAAAATTTGTACTTATGTATTGTTTCATGAATATGTGATGTTTATAATTCTGGTTCACCTCAATCTGTCACACAATGTGACATGTATGACTCCAAGTGCATCAATTTATTTATGAATGACATAAATTTTAGTAAAAGTTACAATCGATATAATAAAAAATGAGGAAACCTAATAATATTGTTTAGTACTTTAAAAAATGGTCCATATTTATTTATTAAAATGTAGGATTCAATTTCTAACAACCTGATACATGATTTTCTCGGTATGAACCAAAGTATCTCTTTTTATTTAAAATCGATATTAATTATTGTGAATAAAACTAGAATAATAAAAAAGTCTCAAAAATGTCAATCTTGTTTCTATACTTTAGGAAAAGGTTCTATAATTCATTTTTGAAATCTAGGAATCATCCTAATCTCAATATGATGCACGACGTGACTAGTATAACTCAAAGAGTCTATTCTTATTTAAAATTGACAATATTTTTAGTAAATAGAAAAAGTGACATATTGAAAACTACGAAAATAGATTCAGATTTTTTTGATAATATAGGAAAACCATATAAGAGTTCTATTTTACGTGAATGAGTGAACCTCACCTCAATAATATTCACACTGGGGTATGTATGACTTTATGTGTGTCTTTTTATTTTAAATTTAAATTAATTTATATAAAATTACAATTTATAAACTAAAAATGAGAAAACACTTCTTAATTGCTTTAATACATTGAAAAAATGATCCATGAGGCATTTTTTGGTTTGTTGGTAACAATCACACCCCAATAAAAAATATGGTCTGACTTTTATGTCTAAAAGAGCATGTTATGAATTTAAAATTGATATATTAGTTCAAAACATGTCACTCACTAAAAAAGGAAAATGTGATCTAAATTTCTTGATAAATTGGGGAATGAATTCATATGTTATATGTGTTTTATATCAATCATTCATACTGCAATACAATTCACGATTAAACTAGTATGGCTCAAAATGCATGTTTCTAGAGTGAAATGACATTTTCATAAAAATCAAAACAAACATCCTGAAAAATAAGAAAACAAATTCAGATTGTTTTGATAAATTCAGAAAATGATATATATGTTATTTTTTATGTGTAAGAATTCACAAAACACCAATATGATCCATGATGTGACTATTATAAAACAATTTGAATGTGTATAATTTAAATTTGAAATAAATTTTAGTAAAATGAATATGTTCAAATAAGAAAACAATGAAAACATATTCATATTGTTTCGATAATTTTGGAAAATGATTTATGTGTCCTTTTTTACATAAATGAGTCAACAACACCTTAATACGATCCATTATGTGACTGGTATGACTCCATGTGTGTATTTTTATTTTAAATTTTCATTAATTAAGTAAAAAGAACAAGTTACATAGTAAAAAATAAGACAAAGTATTCTGATTGTTTTGATGCTTTAGGAAAATGATCCATGTGTCATTTTTGACTTTTATAAATTAGCCCCACCTCAAACGGACGCATAGTGTTACCAGTATGACTAAAAGAGACCATTATACGTTTAGAATTTACATTTTATTTCAAAATTTATAACTCAATAAAAACCAATAAAACACACTCTGATTGACTTGATAATTTAGGGCAATGATTCATAAGAAATTTTGGATGTGTATAAAGATGACTCACATCGAACCAATGAACGATGCGGCTGATATGACTCATATTTTGTGTTTCTGGTTATAAATGAAATTTTTCTAAAAAACAATTGGGATTCTAAAAAATAAGAAAAGGCAATCATATTGTTTTGATACACTAGGATAAAGATCCCTAAATAATTTATTATTGTGAGGGATTATCCACACCTCAATCTAATGCAATGTTTGGTTGGTATAACTCAAAATGTTCCATTATTCCAAGTTGACATTAATCATACTCATAACACAACTGATATACTCAAAATAGATCTTAGCTATTTGGATTGTTTTGATATTTTATGAAAATGATCCATGACTCATTTTTTATAAGTAGAAAGCAAACCCACGACAATGCAACCCATGGTGGGATAAGAACAACTACCAATGTGTCTTCTTTATTAAACATTGTCACTCTATTAATGTATTCAGTCATATTAATGTTTAATTTATTTATTTTCTGTATTATAGTGATAATTTTCATTCTATTATGTAAGGGGAATATTTTTCTTAGGTTGATATGATTTGTTCAGCAACTGATACCTTGGGAAGAAATTTTTGGGAGGGAATCACGGGCATCAAAAGAAAAAACATTGTTTCTTTTATAGGCAGATTGTATAATTTTAAATATAATTATATAAAATAATTATTAATATATATATTTTTTTGTTTCATTGTATGTACCATTAGAATCCATTTTTGTGTTCATGATTTCAATTAAATTTAAATAAAATTCTTTGAAATTATAGGATTATTCTGGGTGTGCTATTATATTTGCAAGACACTATAGCAAACTAGGCCATTATCAGTGTGAATAATATCATTGATAATGGGTGGCATTTTTCATGAACAAAGTAGAATTACTAAATGGGGCAGATCCTTATTAGTGATTTTATATCATGGGTAAAAGAACCCCTTTATCATCTCTTTTTTAGTTCTGATAAAGGGGGACCCTTTTTCCTCGCTATGATTAAGAACACTTTTTAGTACCGTTGAAGCCTTTTTTCACATTGTTATAGTGAATATGTGTAGTCCTATTTGTAAATGTCATCAACAAAATACATTATTGAAATTTATTATAACAAATTAAATTTTGATTAAAAATTTTAATAACAATTATTTGATATGTCCATTAATTAAAAAATTAATGCAACATTTTTTGAAGTCCATTAGGAAAATTATTTACTACCAAATGATAGTAAATAAATTAACATGTTTAAGATAGAATTTTATATTTAAAATTATTATTTTTAGATGAATTTATCTTATGTAGGACACTATATTAAAAATGAAATAATTATTAAAAATGTTTGTTTTATATCATCAATTATTTGTTAAGTAAAATAAAATATATTTTATACTCTCATACAAGTGGATTTATATGGATAAAATCTCTTCCTAAGGGTGCTTTTGGTCGATAGCCGCTCATCCAATGATATTTGGACTACTATCAGGGTAATTTTCTAATATTTATAAAATTATTATTTACCTTTTATTATATAATTTATATTTAACTATGTTAATTATAATTACTAAATTTACTATTCATACTGCCCAAAAATTAAATAATCCCATTCACATAGTTTTTACCCAGTGATTCTAAATGTGAAATCCATTTTTAAACAATCATGACACATATGATGCAATAATTAATTTATATTAACCATGTTGATGAAACAAGAAAATAAGTTTATTAAGTGAAAGTATTCAAAAGAATGCAATGTATTTATTTTAAATTTCAATGTATAATTGATTCCACTGAACTACGATGGATTAATAGATAAAAAATAATATAATTATACTTTAAACATAACCAATAATATTATTAATATTGATAAATTATTCCTATGAAAAAAGATGTTATTAATTAGAATTTAGTATTATTTGACAATTCATCAAAACCTAAATCTTATTAGAAAAAAATAAAAAACAGAACCAAAGTAAAAAATTTAAAATCATATTGAAAATTAAAAGATTATTTTTCCAATTATAATATATAATATTATTAATAACTAGATTTAAAATAGGTTGGCTATTACAAGTTGGTAAAACTGCCTTTAAAAAAATATAAGATATAATGTAAAAAAAATTATTCATAGCTTATGATTATAAAATATATTTTATGAATATAAAAAATTTATTAAATATATAAAATATATATATCATTAATATCATTGAATACTTTTAATTAATTCACATTATAATGAGAAAACAAATTTGAGAACAGAAAAATATTTAATTTATAAACAATTGGTATATACATTCATTTCCAATTAACAAGTAACTAATGAATTCATCTTATATTTTTATAAATAATTTTTTTTATATGTTGGTTAATACTATTCAAAACCACTAACTTAATGACTGTTTTTAAAATAATAATATTTTTATAGTATCTTTCAGGTTGTTTATGCTCAGTGTTGTACACAATCTAAGTTATAGATGAAATTGAATTTATTTATGGAGGGACATGTTATTAAATTAATGGGGTGTTAAATTATACCATACCTAAATAAATTTCATCCATAAAATATGAAATAACGCATTGAAAATCAATGTTTTGTACCTGAAAATTACTTTATCGGAAAACAACCTTAAAAATAAGGTTGATAAAATACTTTCTTAATATGAGGGAAAGGGATATGTGATAGTCATAATAAGATTATGCATCCAAGTTGTAGAACATTGGTGGAAAGTGGAAACGTACATGGAAGAAAAATATAACTATAATTTTATAAGGAATAATTATAAAATACATGGTCAATAAAATGTTAACTTTTAAAAACCAAAAAAATCATTAGATAAAAAACTATTGATTTCGTAGAATTAAAATTAAACAAATAACATTTTTTCTTGAAAATTCATTCCCCTCGGGTTGAGGGATTAAATTCCTTCCATTATTAAGAATATAAAGAAACATACAAACTTTAACTCTATAGTTTCATCCTTTAATGAATTTAAACCAGAAAATCAAATTTTTCGTTAAACAATGAGTAATTAAGATGAATTTATAATGATTAATGAACTTGAATCAACTACTATTGTTCATAAAATAAAAATAGTATATCTATATATTCCTCCATTATTTTTTACTTTAAAACCTGAAAATAGTCAGGATAATATAGGATAATAAATATAAAAAATAATAATAATTTATATGACAAAAACCAATTTTAATTTCCAAAATTCAAAATAAATACCAAAATTTTATCACAGATAATTTAGAAAATAACTATCATACCTCAATAATAATCTTGACATTGATTGATACACAGAAATTGGGTGTTTTTGGTCGTATAGTCCTACAAATAACAATGATCACTCTTAAAGACTTATACCATATATTGAATTGCAAAAATCACTAAATCTAAAAGATATGATAACCATTTCAATATATTACCCAAATCATCATAAGTCCACAATAAAATCCTATTTTAATCTAGAAGAAAATCTACTATGAAATCCTTATAATAATATTTTTACCATTATCATATAGAATTCCAAAACTAGAAGACCTCTTCCAAAATAACATTAATCACTTAAAAATTTTCTTGTCCTAAGGATATCTTTTTTATAAAAAAACGTCCAAAAAATAAAAATAAACATTATCCATTAGTTTCAAATAAAAATTTCATGTTCACTCGGAAAATACATAGGCTTCTAGCAGGTGAATCACCCTTGACACCTTATGGTTGTGGGTTCAAACCCCACAACCTTATCAGACATGAAAAGTTTTCAACATTAATTAAAGATATCCTTTTTAAAAAACTATATTAATATTGTAAACATATATGATAATCTTTAAAAAATAGAGACTTAAATATATTCAACATTAAAGAAATTTTTTAACCCTAAAGATTATCTCATACAATTTATTTTGTATTCCCATTAATATAATTATCCATAATTACCTAAAATTTAAAGTTCATATAAAACATATCTATTATCCATACCATTAAAATGATTTTTATGAAATGAAAAGAAATTGTTCATTAAATAAATGTAGGACACATTTTAATCTAATGGGTTTTGTTCCCTAATCGATTCTTTCCAAAATCTAGTTTTTATTCTTTTTATACCAAATATAACACCCTAACCCCAGTTGCCAGAATTTGGTGACTTACTATATTTAATTGGAATAAGATAAAATAAATATTATCCCAAAAAACCGCAGTGTATATTAATCTTGGTATATTATATTAATTTTTTAAATTTAAATTATATTTATCACATAAAATAAAAACAATTCGACAACACCAATTTTCACGTTAGAGTTACCCTACATATCCATCATAATAATCTTCATGGGAACCTCTGAAAAAAATAACATAAGAAAATAGAGAGCTCAAATTCCTACTCAAGTTAATATATAATGGGAACAAAAATAATTCAACTAAAATAATCAACATGGAAAGGTAAATAACTAGAAACAGACGCAATATAATTAATATCATGATCATAATATAGCTAAAATAAATGATGATCAAATAATTGATTTAAAATAATCAAATAAAAATGAATGATAACCATGGATAGTTTATTATTCTAAAAATTAAATTGAATATTGATAAATAATATCATAATTAGGGAATATATAATGTGAGATATCTAAAAATCACCATCTAGGATTCATCCAAAACACCATACCAAAACTGATAACAGAGAAGAAAAAAACCAAACTAGTTTGTATTATGAAACCTACTAATATATCGAGGGGATGTACATGGACTCACATGAGACATACTATGTCCAATTAATTATTATTATAAAATGGGTGAAACATATTCAATATAAAAAATGGTATTAAAAACTATCATATAAAATTTGAATACTTCAACCATAAAGATTTAATAGTATCCAAATAGCACCTTGATAGTAAAACTAAATCATTAAAGATTTAATGAAATTTTTTAATTGATATCATAATAGAAAAATGAAAACAATAATATGATTTACAATGGATTTTGAAAAAGATGATAATAATTTAAATGATTTCATTGATATATTCATGAATTAAATAGTTATTATACATTCCAAACTATCACATTAAATATTGAAACATTTTAATTACAAGCCACAAGAATTTACAATGATAAATGAAACATATAATATACTAAGATTAAGGTGATTTATTATATAACATGTCAATGAATAATTTTATACCACTCATAAAATATGATAAGTGTAGAAAATCAAAATATGCTTCGAAGAAAGGATATTGAAAATAATTCCTCAAGTAATGTTATATCATTAGTCAAATGGATCTATTATATTAATTTTCTACAATACATAAAATATCATGGAAATAAAAAAATATATAATTAAAATTAATATCACATATGTCCTTAACATGACATAATCAATGGAATAAAAATTTAACCTAATGAATGGAAATTTTTGTTATAAAATCTCTTAATACTCGCAAATAGTCAAATCAAATGAACCATAAATGTAATAATTATAAAATTAAACATTAATCATAATTAAGATAATAAGAACCATGTTATGGTATATCAAAAATAGGTATGCATATACCACACTAAATAAATAAATTGTGAAAATATAATATATCTCATAAATGTAATAGGGAGACGAGAAAACCCATACCTTGTGTTTTCATTTAGTTGAAATCCCATTTTCCTCTTGTATAATGGTTTATAGAAATATATTAATTTATTCAATAACCATATTAAATTTTATAATTCCTGGTATTATCTTATTATAATATCTTATTACCTATTTGTTAAAAATATTTGACTATTATCACTAATTCATGTGTTAATTGCCTAGATTTTTGAGTATGTTTTTACTTGTTACATGTTTATATATTTAATTAAATCAAGGTATAGTCATATATAGATTTTAATTAATGATTAAAATATATATATATATATATATATATCCATTTTTACATATTTATAATAATCCATAATATTTGGAGATATGAAATGAAATGATCAATTTATGTAGACGATATGATGCACGTACATATGAATTTTACATCCATTTAATTATCATATTTAATGAATGAAATGAATATTATATATATATTATAATTCCTATATAATATTTAATTATTATAAATCACATATGTTTATTATAACTATCCTTTATACGTTCTAATTATAATGTTAAAGAATCACATTACTTTGACGAGGTGGTGGACCACACTTCCACAAACTGCGTGATTGTTTTTACAAAAAATTGAATGCATGAAGTTATGTGTCATAAATAAAATTCAATTATTTATAATAAAAAATAAATATCTATTAAATACCTCTTAAAAAATGTTTCCATCATAATTAATACCCATGATATATGGGATAGGACGAACGAAGGGCATCGTTTCGTGGGGTGGTAGTAGCCCATTCATAAACGATAAATTATTTACCCATTTGATGGAGGGTGTGTAGGTGTAGGTATAACCCATAACATAAATTAATATCACTATATTGAGGATACTTATTTCATTATATAATCATGAAATGAAATTAATTGTGGGGGTTAAAAGAATAAATAATATAAAACATTTATCAAAGAACATTACCTCTTCTTTGGGTATCTCTTTTTTTATTTGTAAAAAAGTGAATTTCATGCTTGGATTTCTATCAAACTGAAGGATTATATGATTATTGGAAGTATTTTTTGTGTATTTTATTGATTATTTAAGAAATAAAATGGTCATTTATAGGTGTGGAGAAAATAGAAGGAGTGGTGCCCTTTTATAAGAGAGGGCATGTGCACACATGGAATTCTTCAAAATGATAATTTAATATAAATTATCATTCTATTACATATTGCTAAAAAATGGGTTATATAAAATATAAAATGATGATGGTTCAATATAATGCCACCAAATTATTTTTGTACAAGTATAGGTCACATTATTTACTATAACATTTTTATTTAACCCTTAATTAATCACTTTAACTATTGCATTGACATCATGTGTTTTTAAAACTATTCAAATAATATATGAACTATAAAATGAGAACCGAATCATAAATGACTCCTGGATGATAATTATACCCTTACCACAATCATAAGGCCTAATTTTAAATTTTTTTTTAAATTTATTGCATTTTCTAAAATGTTATTTATTTTAAAATACCTTTAATTTCAATTTTGACACTATTCTGTATTTGACTTTTTAAAAATTATCAATACACAATATATCTTCAAAACAACATTTAATGATTCCCAAATATGTTAAGATAATCTAGGAAATTCATGAATGATATTAATTGTACAAACTTATATTTAATTTACAATTTCTAATAATGATTATATGATATGAAAATTAATTAAAAAAATTGATGAATCATAATTATGTAAGACTTTACTAAAATAATTTAATCCTAAGAATTTAAAATATAATACCTTTTTCAATATAAAAATATTCGGTTTCAAATGAATACTTATACTATAATTTTTCTTCTATATAACCCTATATTAAAAATTACATATTTAATAAAAATTTGATTATGACATATTTAAATCAACTTTAAATAATATATAAAAAATGTCGTACTCTCACCCTTGTAGATAAAAAGGTATTAATATTTGAAAAAATGTTATTTTTATCGACCCCCACTAATCCAATGAAATTTGGGCAACTTTTATAGTAATATTGTAATATTTATAATATTAATATATACCCTTAATTACTTGATTTATCATTAACCAGGTTAATAAAAATTACTAAAGTTACTATACATAATGAAAAAAATAAAATAAAACTATTTAAAAAATTTTGACAGGATAATTACAAATATGGAATCCATTTTAAAAAATTCAAAATACAAGATACATTAATTAATTGAAAATTGATCCCATCAAAGGAACAAGAATATAGGTTTATCAAGAGAAAACGATGAGATGATTGAAATGTTTTTATATCGAATTTCAATTTAAAATTGTTCAAGTTATCTTACTTAGATTAATGATAACAAATAATATAATTAGTCATTAAAACCCAAAATAATTATTTAACACTAAAAAATATTTTGATGATTTTTTTTCAATTAATGTTTATTATTTCTATACTATTCATCAAAACATAAAACATATTATAAAAAACAACAATTAAGTCAAATTAAGTTGTTATATTATTCATTAAAAGAAGATGATTATATTGTAAATAAAATATATACATTTCTCAATACTAGATTTTAAATAGGATATCAGTTAGAAAGGAGGTAAATTCGAATTTAAAAAATATAGGATTTTATGCATAAAATTTGGTTTGCTCATATATTATGCCTATAAAATCTATTGGATGAATATATAATTTTTTTTACTGAATATATATCAAATGTATTTCATTAATATCATTCAATAATTGTAGTTAATTAAATTTAATAATAAAAATCACATTTGGGAATATAAAAATAAATCATTTATATTTTATTATTATATACATTATTTAATAATTATTTGTAACCAATGAATTCATCTTATATTTTTATAAAAAAAATATTTTCATAAGTTAGCTAATTATATTCATAACTCTAAACATAATGACTAATATTGAAATAATAATATCTAATAGTATATCACGATTTGTGTAACCTCATTTTTCATTGCATCATTTTCTAACAAATAAGTTGAGTTTATTTCTGATGAGACATACTATAAAATAATTGTCTATTAAAGTCTCAGTGCCTAGTCTAAAAAATTCTCCACAAAATATCAAAAAAACTACAAGTATAATCCTATTCATAAAAAATTCCACCCCAATAAACATAGTTACAAAACATGTTATATACATATATATTACTCAAAAGTATACTTCAAACACATCCCATATATTTTTCTGGGAGGATCCTTTTGTTGAGCCTTATTTATTCATGACTGAGAATCTAGTCAATATATTTGATTCTGAGACCAATGTAATTCAATAGAGGGTTATTTATTTGTTATGTTTTCTTTTGTTGTATGGTACTGATTCTTATGATATGTGGGAGCATGATTCACTAATGATAGTGTAGTGACGTCATCTACCGCCAATAATAAAATTCTATATTTCCACACCTCTATTACAGAGCTATATTAAAACCCTGTCAATAGGTCAAATGCATCCAAAATTTAAATTTACACTTTGGCGACACATATCCTCCTAATCAAGACCTCTCATACATATCCCTCCCTATTGAGTCATCCACTATACCCTCTTGACTGAGACCTCCCCTGAAGATGATCTACATATATTCCCGACTAGCAGTTGACAACCTCCGATTTTCTCCACACTATATTCATCATCTGATATAGCTAGCCCACCTCCCCCTGATGAAAATCCAATGTCTCCTCCCCAACTCCATGCAAATTCAGATCTAACACAACCACTCCACCTCCCTACGATCCTCCTCCTCTGATGCGGCTTCAACGCAACCACCCCACCATCTCGGAACCACCACATATCCTCAATTACAATTTTTATCTCCCTATTCATGTATGGTTTTGAAGAGGATGAGTTCCATAAAAATTTAGTTTGGTTCCCATGATTTTTCATTGAGAGAGATGCCACCCATTAAGGGAACTCCAAATCATTTCATGGCTTCACCAAAGCATATTTTCCTAACCTCCTAAGGTATTGAAATTAATTCTGATAGGAGAAGATTTGATAAATTCATTAATTCCAACCCCAGCTTCTAATTGAAAAAGGAACCATCTTTTTGTACGTATTGAAAAGTGTATTTGCATATAATCATATTTTGTTTCTCAAAATTATACATTGATTTAAATTTGAATCTTAACTCTGTAACAATATTTTGGAATATAAAACATCCATCCTGCAGGTATAAAAAAACATCAGCAGTTCTTGATTTGGGATGGTGGGAGATCCTACATCAACTAAATTTAAAATGATCCTTGAACTGTAAAGGTATAGGGTATACCTCATCCCATTTTCATTAGCATCATTCTATGTCTAAGGATAGAAATATAATTTCACTATCTTTTAGTATATTGTTTGATATTCCGTGCTAGATTTCTATTATCATCCATTTCACATATTTTTCATGTGATTAGGACCCCATCATCAGTGTAATACACCAACATCTCATTATTAAAAACTCGCACAACAACTGAGTATCTATAGATCATTATTAAATAGTGTATTATATATTTTTATAAATCAAAATTTTTAACATAAACTATGATGTGATATGTATCACCTCAATTTAGAATGATCTCGTTTAGTAGTGAGAAACCCAACAAACATGTGAGTGAAACCAATTGTATGTTTTTTCTGGTCCATTATTTGAGGGTCATATACATTATAGGCCATTTAATTTGGGTCATTTCATTTATATATAGGCTGATTATTTATAAATGGGTCTAGTTGGTTTGGAATTTTTCTTTTTCTTATTTCATTTTTTAAAAATTTTCCAGTTTTAGTTGATTCAAGATAGATTGGGATGTGTTTGTTTCAATAAATTTATGTCAAGTAGAGTCGTTTCTATTTGATTTAGCTGATATCTATCTTTTTCGGTTCCATTTGGTTATCTTATATTTAGTTAAGTTTCATTCTGTATATCTATTTTTGTTTAATTGGGTACGATTAAATATTTTTCTTTTGTGTTTGGTTCATAGTGAATTTATATTTCTATGTTCCTTGTTATGAAACTCTAGTAGATACTGTTTGCTTGTATAGTGTTTTTTTCAAGTGACCAAGTGTATATTAAACTTATGTCAATTTTATTAAAATTTTCATTGTTTTATTTCATCAATTATAATTAATTTATGTTTCCTAAAGTCACTCCTTTTAGATTCAGTCTCATAAATTTAAATTAAGACAAGAAATTTAATTCCACTTTATTATCATTTAACCTTCATGTAAATAATTTTAACAACATGAATACTTGAAATAAACCTACTATGAAGGCATTGCCTTTGATTTCAATGAAACCAACTCCATAAATACCTTATATAACTCATCGAGACATGGAAATTACATCATGTAATAACTATATTAAAAACTTTAAATATTTTTCGATTGGGTGTCTTCTTTAGATATCACATTACATAGGTTTCATCATTGAAGATTTTATAAAAATATCCATTTATATGTCTTATCTTAAAATTCATTTAATCTTAATTGTCGATTTAATAATGATTTTTAGAGCATTTAATAATTGTAAAACATCCCCTAAATTTAATCTTTTCAATAAAATAACTATTCAATAAATTCATTGAGTATTTTTATTTAGAATTAATTTTTAGTCATACAAAGTAAAAAATTCATATATGCATGAAAATAAGTCTAGATGCTTCATATTAATGATCATGGTATTTAGTATTGTGTTGTGAATATCAATCTAAATATTATTTTTTCCTTGTTGGTTATGGAGTCAAGTATAAATTATCATGTATTGTTGAAATAGTGATCACATATGTATATAATGTTTCAATATATCACTTATATTCTATATACTTCATTACATGTGGGTTATTATGAAGATGTTCTTGGAATAATGAATTCCTAAATAGAAAAATTATGTTTGTTTATTTTGTAGTACATCTTTCATTACCGACTATTTTATAAACCATTGCAATGGATTAATGCTTAATAAACAATATTTAATTAAATTAATTCATATTCTTCAGTGTTATAATTGGATTTGTGGAAAACCTAATTTTCAATACCTTACATAATATCCTTTTGATTATTATCTAAACATTAGATATTACCATTCAAAAACGTTTCCCATTCCTTTTATACATTCAAATACTCATGGATTCTAGATTATTTTTTTCATGATCTCCTTCAGAGATACAATATTATAATAAAAAATAGAACCAATATAAAACAAATATCTAAAAATTACTAGAATTTTTATACATTATTTACAATTTATATCTTTTATTTCATGGATCTAGTACATCTTTAAATCAATGATATATTCTATTGAGATACTATCGCACTACAGAGAAATTTGATTATTCATTTATCAAGGTCAAATATGACGTAATATATTTCATTTCCTATTTATCATATTTTGGATATAAAACAAGTGAACATGCGGGGTATAAGTTTAATATTTCAAAACATTTTATATAGATCCTTCATAAAATATTTGTGTTGATTAAAATATAACCGAGTAACCAGATCCGATTTTCTTTCCTCAATACAGATACAAAATATTCTTTCAAAAAATCTTACTCTCCAACAAATTTTTTGAGATCGGACATCAAACAATTAATATCATTCTTCATGAGAATAAAAACTATAAAAATAGAAAAGAAAAAGCATAAAAGGTGAATAATCACATTCATTAATAGAGGGGATTATTAGTAAATATTTTTTATTTTATGTTTTTTCACGGGAAAAACTCAATCACTTATTTGTTGTTACCAATTACATATAATTTTATGAAATATAATCACAATGAAAATAATTAATTTATATGGTGCACCACTCAAAATGATTTAATACATCCTAGGAATTTTCTAGGAAACCCTATATCACAAGATCCACTAATCATCATAAATACAAACTAGTGGATATTATCTTTATTCTCATGTTACAAACAATGTTTCTCCGGACCTATGTATCATTCCATAAAACAATCAATAAAATGATCTTCATATTATAGATTAAGATTATTTTTTATCCATAAATAAGTGACTTAAATTTCTCATAGGTGAGTAAATTATAAGCATTGATCTTGTTATCAAGATGATTGATCATAGACATTGAAAACCAAAAACCTCTTCACATATTCATTAAGAAATATTGATGATAGATCTGTCCTCTAAATTTCATCAAACTAGAATCGTATTAGAACACCACTTCCTATAGTAAAGAAATATAATTCTTAAAGATAATCCTCTATCTTCAAATCCATGTATTCCTACTTCAATATTAAATTTTGGTTGACCTTTAATCTTCTTTTCCTCCTACACACATTGATAAATTCAACCAACTATATTTTTTTTCTTCTCATCACTGTATAGTTATGTAGAATAATTAAACTTATTATTCCAATGTAAATTCTTATTTCAATTTCAAATTTGAAGGTCCAACTTACTCTAATAACTCTGGCTAAATCTTGTTAAATGGTTGTAATGGAATCCCAATATTTTCAAGGTCAGGAGAAATTACTGAGATTATCCTTGGGACGACCTAGAGGAAATGGCGAAAAGAGACTATATTTATTCTTTCCATGGGTTCATGCACTAGTTGGGGTGACCCGTGATATGCTTTTAGGACTTTTAAGAACATGTTTGAGTATCCATTGAACCATCCAATAAGTCTCGTCATCAAAACACTCATAATTTTATTTATATAACTAATCATGGAGTGACCATAAATATAATGATGTGACATTGTTCTTCATTATGATACAAGTTACATTTAGGCATGATATGATAGTTTCAAAAAATCTAGTTACATCCCTACTACTCAACTCCCATTGGAGTTGTGTTGTGACAATATCCATTGCATCTTGACATCTCAAACATCAAATCCTAAGGGTCATTGAATTTTCACATCCAACTACACCGTAGCATGACAACGAGTCAGTGCAATCATCTCCCCATGACACAACTATATTTTTCCTGTAATAACAAATTTTGCATCTAGGGACCACTACAGTGTGGGAAAATTATGTTGTGACCAGTTTATTATCAGAAAATTTTTTTCCCAGATGATGCATCATTCTCTCCCACACCATAAAATAATATCTCAAAATTATACATCCAATCCATCGCAACGTGATCTTATTGATGTGATGAACTGACTGAAGAATCATTACATTTTTTCAAAACAAATAATGGAATAACTATAAGAATTATGTTTCGATGTTTTTTGACTCAACCAAAAAGTTTTTTTATGAAGGAATACCAAGACATAATGACTTCCCTTGTGATGTGATTGTCTCTTAAACTCTAAAAATTCTTCAAAACATCACCCTTCTTATCTAATATTATTCAAATTTATTCTATGAATCAAAATTGTCTTTATCTATTTGAAATTATCCAATTGAACTTGATATTGAATATGATTAATATATTGATTTATTAATTGAAAAAATACCAATAATGAAGTCATAAATCATACCCACATGAAAATAAACCATAAAACACCCTCTAGGACAAAAATACCTTCAAGGGAACCATCGACATAATTAATATTCCTAATCCCAACACATGTATTAGTGTGTAATAATGGTTTCACATTTAAATTTATGTTATCTTGTTATAAAATTCTCTTTATAACCCAAATTATTTTAAATTAACCAATTAATTTTGTTTTTCTAAAACAATAATATTAGTGGTCACCTTTGATGATTTCATAGGAAGTGTGAATGTGGATAAAACACTATGAAAACAATTTTTAGTCCATGATGATGATAACTCTTCTAATAATTGACCATAACATATAATATTTTTTTGGTAAGATGATATGATGTTCAAGGAGTCAAGGTGGTTATTAGGGTGACCTCCTTAGATGTTCTCTTAGAAAGAGTAGGTGAAAAAACACAAATAAATATATACTAATTTTTTAGAACAATAATTATTCTAAAAAATGGAATACAAAATATAATAGTGTAGAGTAATCTATTTAATCAATTCCCAAGGATCTAGGAAATAATTTCTTAAACCTATATTTTTTACCCATCTTAACATGATTTTCAATGATCTATCATATGATAAATTATGTTTTTGTAATTTTAATTTCTTTCTCTTCAAATAAAATTCTTAAATTATTTTTAAATTTTTCTATAAGTTTAAGATTTTTCAACTATTCGGTGTCCATAGAAAGATGATGTAAACTCCATTGGTGAGGAAGAAACTCTCACGACCAATGAATAAATATATAAAAGTATTAACACCATTATAATGTGATGCTGATCTGTAACATACGGTAATACATGAATGATATGTAATTGAGTAAGGTTGGTTTCCATTATTTTATTTAAATATATAAAAACACCATTATTTGGGTTTTTATATTTATTTGAGGAAGTTTTTCTTGTATTACTATGAGACTATTAAATATATATACATTTTTAATGTCATATAGAGTTTTTTTCTATTACTTAATGGCTAAATTGATCATATTTTATTTTTCTATTTTCTTAAATTTTTTATTTCAATTTGTAAATGATAGCCTTGTTTTGACTGGAAAAATTGAACATATGTTACAGTTCTGAAATGCATAAACAACATCACTTATAAATTTATGGGCATGTACAATAAATAACCATCTCTCAACATTGCAATCCAAGTATCCATGTTATTGGATCCTCCTTTTCTTCCCTTATTGATGAAATTGGATAGATTTTCACTATTCATTTTTTATATTTACTTTTCAATACATATAATAACAACATTATCTTTATCTAAAAAATACGATAGTTGAAATGATATGAAATTACTTTGACTATAGAAAATTTTGTTTAGAATTTATTCAAGATGCTGATGAACCCGCCGATTCTAGGGAAGTATTAGATCCATTTATTAGATATCCATATATTTAGTGTAATGTAAAATTTCATAATGGGAACACTTATTTTTTATTATTCTAGAATAGTGAATGATCTATGTAATGCATATGGAACTGAAATAGATAATTTGGCTGCAGTTAAAGGACATCATTGTGTATAATTAATGTGTTTAATGTTGTAATTTTTATATTTAAAATAAATTAAATTCATTATGTAATATGTATTATTTTGTTACATATGATAAGTGATGATTGAGATTATTGTTTAGAAAACCATTTATCATATCTTAAATAATGCTTGGAAAACTATGCTAGCTGTGATAAAGTTTGTAAGAAAAACTATGCACAATACGAACTCAGTGATAGCCAGGTACTTTTGAGTTTCTATAGACATTAGTAAACATTGATCAATAAACCTAACAGTATTCCGGGCCTACATATTCATGAATATTCATTTCATTATAATATCCTAGAACACAAAGGAACATCATGTTTGTAGTGAGTCAAATCCTGATGACCATCTATTAGCTAATGGTGTTACCATGTTGTGAGTGTAGTAAGGGCATGGTCAGGCCTTCCCCCATTAGTTCCACTAAGGGGGAAACGTTTTGTTTTAACCCTATAACATGTTTTTCAGATTTTTTGTGTTTATAAATATTATTTAATATATATTATAACAACCAAAAATAATATGAATAAATTCATTAAAAATAAATGGGTTGTTTGTGTTGGGCCTAAACAAACTACATGTTGTTTTTTTGTTTGGTATGAGGGAAACATTTCATGATGAAAATGTTAAGGGAATAAGAGAGGGACTAATAAAGGTATTGGCAGGTCAAAAGAATATTTTATGCATGGGAAATCTGTGATTAAATAATTAAAATAATATTAGTATATAATAAAAATATATAATATAATATTTATCTACTTTCTAAAGGATGTTCCTCCCAATAATACCTAACATCATGGAAAATCATGTTTGTAAAAATTATGTTCTGATGAAGAAATTGACATTTAATCCAAATTATAAAAAATATATATTCTGTTAAACTATTAAACTTATAATTTATCTATTTCTCCCTCTTCATCGAACCGAACATCTTACCAAGAATATTTTTTTATGGTTTTTACACAAATTTCTTTTCCCAAACAATTGTTTATTTGTACCATATGTATCCGTACATTCAAATATCAATCCATTCGTTTGTTGTATGATTTTTTTTAGGTTCTTCACTCTATCATCTATTTTTTCAGGTTAACACTATATTGACCTCAAATTACTATGTTTATTCCATTATTGACATTGACTATCATAATCATAAAAATTTATATATGATTTTTTCAAAATTTACTGCATATTTTATTTGAATTATTATTTTTTTCTTGTTGATTACTTATATTTTAGGAATATGGTGAATTTAATCTTATCATGGGGGAAGAGACGGTATGCTTGATGCATACACAGTCACATATACATTTTAGATTATATAATTATTAAGACTAATATTAGGCTATATGTGGGTTAGTTTATGTTGATTCATCCTTAAATGTGTTTCAAGTGACATATATAATATTTATTAGGAAGCTATCACATTGGAGGGAGGTATTTTTTACTATAAACCCATCAAACATATGATTCTAATTATCTCTTTGATCCCAAAAATATTAATAGTTCATTTTGATAACCTTGATTCCTTTTATATTATATTCAATTGGAAAATAATGTGGTAATATTATATATATGTCCATCATTTAATAGCTTCTTAGACTCCATCCAAACCTAAAGGATGGTAGAATTCATGATTACTATGTGAGTTGGTCAATCATTTGAAATAATACTCTTTTGCAGACAAAAATAGACAAATGAGGGTTGATGATTTGTTTGATTATTTTTATAGAAATTTGTGATGTATTAATAGGTGTTAACAATTGATATAGGGAATATAGTGTTTTGTTTCTAAAAGTTTATGATGTATCGATTTTTAATAAGGAATGTCGTGTTTTTCTTGGAATTTTAGATATTATTTTGGTTTCTAATTGTGACTAAAGGGAATGATGTATTTTTTTCTAGAAATTTATTATTTACCCTTATTTTTTAACCATGTCTATAGTAATTACACTATAGACATTCCACCAAGATCCATGATCAGTGGAACCATAGAAATAACCTATATCAATGGTTTTACTATCAATATCCACGGTTATAAACCATGGATATAAACTATTCTTCTAGAACTGTATTGAATACTGAAACATATTGATAGGATTTCGTTGGATAGAAAGTTTCTTTGGTAGGGAGGTTTGAACATTATGTTACTAGTATTCAGGTACTCCTCAACCTCCCTTTTTATCATGCATGGTTTGGGTACTTTTTAGGGTTTTTCAGGTGAAATTTTAAAAATAATTGGATGCTCTCTAGGATATGCATGGTTGACAGATAGTTTTCCCAAGTTCTGTGCCCCCCATTTAAAAAAATGCAACACTAGATAGCGGGGGTTTGAAAGGGTATACCATGGTTCTAAAGCCATGCCACAACCAAGTTGAAACTATTCTCCCTAGTATAGTGACACATGGTTAGGGTGCAAATATTTTCCTACCTTGCATCCCTTTCCATCCACCCATGACCACGAGACCTTTTTTCTAAAAATATAATAAAAAATTCACAAAAAACATTTTAATCCCTAGGTCATCCATAACCCAACCTAAATAGATTTCCATGATCTTTAAGACTCTCATGAAACAACGTTGGCACCTTAATATCCATTCATTAATAGATCTAAGAATAGAATATCTCGTTCTATCTCCTAAAATTAATGGAATATATTTTCATGTTTTTTGTCTCATTTACTATTTATATCATTATTAGGACATGTAATATCATTATTATTTGATGGATTTATCTGCTATTTATTTTAATGTTAAATAAAGGATTGATTTCTTGATATCTTTTTCCGCCATTATTTTTTGGTAAAATCTTATTATGGGTGTTGTGAATTTCAATTTTAGGGTTATTGTTATGTTATTCCATTGGGGATTTTATAAATATGTAAATGTTGATTTTATTGATTGTAGAAATAGATTTCCATTGTTTTATGAAAACCCAAATTGGTGTAATTTTGAATTTTGATATGAATTGTCATGGAATTTTTTAAAACCCTCCAATTCCAAAGTAATTATCATTTGGGGCGTATTTTCAAATTGATGGAATTTTTTACATTTCTTTGGGAAATTATTTTTCAAAATGGATTGAATTGAATTGATAAAAACCAATTAATTTTTTTTTGAAAAGTAATGAATTTATGAAAACCCTATGTGTTGGTTTTCAAATTGTATAGGCACTTTGAAACATAAATTTGTAAAATTGATGAATTATACATTAATGGTTCATTGTTTGAGAATATGGGAGCTTCAGAAGTTTTTGGGTAGATTGGGAAAATTACCATTATATGATTATTCTCTAGAAATAGATTGATGATGATAACTCTTAAAAAATCTTGTTAGGCAGATATTTTCCCCATTGAGATTAGTCCTATTCACACTAAGTCTTAGTGACATGTGTAAAAATATATCCTTGATCACTTATTTGAGATGTGTTTTGATCCTAAAACAAGAAAGTATCATGAAAAAATAAAACAATCCATGGTTATTATTGTTATTATTTTTATGTATATATATTTATTTTATAACATAAGGTTTTTCATCAAGAAAATTTATTTATATTAACTATTTAGTATAATTATTTAATTCTATTTTTAAATTTTTTTTCAACATTTTTAAATTTATGAATTTTTTCGATGTGCTATAATTTTGTTTAAATAAAAAACATTATTTATAACTTCATTTCATTCACTATATGTTAAGGAAGAATTATTAACACACCATGGTTTTCAGCCTAATGAGCTACACTCACATGATATTCAATCAATTATTCAGTACTGAGGAGGATTTTATGGATATAAGAGGGGATGAGGGAGATGTCGTTGTTGTTGTTGTTCATTCCATGATGGATGGGTAGGAGTGTGGTGATGATACAGATAGGAGGATCTTGGATATTGATTTTGGTGACTTTATATTTAATTTGATTTGAATTACTTTTTCCAAACACTACACATTTCATTTAGTTTCATTAATCCAACCATTTCATGACTGTACATTCATTTGGATTAATCAGTTTTTATTTGATTATCTATATTGTTTCCTATACAATATAGTTATTTCTTTTTTTTTACTATAGCTCTATTATATGGGTAAAGTCTCCCCAATGTAATCCTTACACCCATGATATTAGTTGGTGGCATCTAGCAGTGGGGGAGGAGTACTTAGTGAAAGATAACAGAATCTGATTTGTCACAAGAGTGTGTATCAGGCCTAGAACATTAAATTTTTATATAATCGGAAACCATGTATTATTTTTTTAACTTTTGAAAATTTGAACGTAGAATGGTCTTTGATGCAGATTTTTAATGAACTCATGAATTAGACTAGATTTCATATGTAAATGGGGGAAAATATGATACCAGTGACATGATTGTTTTCAATGTTGTTTATTTGTTACACTTTTTCTATAGTTTCATCTTATTGTATTAAAATTTATTTTCATGATACTATTTTGTGGGACTTTACTCAAGGGATTATAAGAAACAAGATGAATTTGTAGTCGTTATGATAGATATATATGGATATATGTTGACCTGAATTGTTCATGACATGTATATCTTTGATTCATGTGAAATATATGACCATATAAACCATGAAATGAAATCCATTGATATTATTAATGAAATATAATAAAAAAGTATTCAATTATGCTAAATAAATTTGTATTCCATGTTCATAGTGACCTTCACCCAGGGGTTCACTGTCTTTATTCACTAATTTTGGTTGGTCCCATTGTGTAACATGTGTCATAAATAGTGTTCTGTTCATTGTAGAGAATATTCAACCTATTAATTTTTATATTTAGGTTATATAGAGTGTAAATAAACATGTTTCTAACATTATCATGTTATAAGGGCAGCTAGATCTAGTGAATCTGATAGAAAATTAGTTGTTCAATAGTTTTTTTAGGGTTATCTGATCCCTCGAAAAGAATAAGACTTACCCCACATATTTGGTTTACAATCAAACAATAGAGTTCCTTCTAAATCATCTATGTATCTTCAAGGGTGGAGGCATCGGGAATCCTTGTTAAACTTCATGTTATTCTAGAAAATTTTTATGTACATTGATATTCCCGTAGATGTGACGGTTAATTTGGTTTCTTATATTATTTAAGGATCATTAAAACATGAGTGGAACATTTTTGAGGAATATGGAAAATATGATTAGTTCACTAAGATGAATTTTACTTGATGCTCATAATCCAATTTAATCAATAGATTTTGAGGTAAGATAGAGTCCATGGATTCATATATAAAACATTATATCTCATTTCAGTGATGGACTATATTGTATGATTCACCGACCTAAATAAATTTTCACTATCCTTAATAGATAATGAAGTCACTAGAGATAAAAATTTATAGGATGTAAATCATTACAAGATATGGTCACATGTGTACATATTAAACCTAAGTATAGTGTTTGGTATTAATGACAATGATATCTTCAAGGAAGGAATTTTGAGGGGGGACTGATGTTTGGGAATTCAAATTTTTGTAGCATTATATAAAAAATTTTATTCCCGATGTAGAAAGTTTCTATTTGGATGTTACCATTTATACATTAGTATATAGAGATTCCATGGGGGTATGAATATAACTCTGAATCATGGACCATAAATATGATTTTTGTGTGGAAAGGCCATCCACAACCATAATTAGTGTCTGTACCTCTATATTGAATGTTGTTTTTTAGAAGCGTATCACATCATAGTATGTTTTAGGGGATTCCAAAGTATCTTAATAGTTGTAGGGGAACATAGACTACACATCAGTCTGGAAGGGACTCAACATCCTCTTACTAGATAGGTAGTAGGAACTCCACCAGATATTTAGGCCATTGTAGGGGTTAAGTACACAGGTGTAGGATCAACATTACTGGGAAGAGGGAATGATATAATGGAGTTGTATTGGATCTTGCAATAGTGGGGTGAGTCAGTTATGTTGTATGTAGTCTAATAAATGTGATCAGGGTGCAAGACCATATATAGTTAGAGTTTTTACTCTTCTATCGTATACTTTTGCATGTGAATTATATAATATATGAGATTCACATCCCTTTATATATGCTAATTTTTAAAATTTCATGGCCTAGGGTTTTTACATCTTGAATGGTACTATGACCGTAAAAACAACATCGGTAGTGAGGTTAATGGTTTGAAAACCATTAAAAGAATGTTTCTAAAAATTGGTGGATAATGTATTCATGTGCAGTTGGATATCCTATAATTGATACGATTTTATTTGATTCAATATATTGATTGGATTGTTTTGTGCATGTCTCTTTTCAGCAACTATTGGCAGAGATTTAACTACCTATTTCTAGAAAGGTAAAATTACTTCCATTGTGGTAAATGTGATATTCATTATGATCATAAAGGATTACATCCATACAGATTCTAATATATAATTACATTAGTATCATGAATTAATATAGATAATGGTGTAATTCATCCTGATAATTTTCCATTATTGGTGGAATATTTTAATTATATATTTCTTGATGTTTT
The DNA here is from genome assembly GCA_963277665.1 of Viscum album. Classification (NCBI taxonomy): domain Eukaryota; kingdom Viridiplantae; phylum Streptophyta; class Magnoliopsida; order Santalales; family Viscaceae; genus Viscum; species Viscum album. Next base: position 15,560,167 of record OY728159.1, on the reverse strand, counting down.
ATCCATTTTTCTACATTACTAGGAGATTATATTCATGATCTGGTTTGTGTAGGGAATTGACATACTTTCTATCCCCCAATAAAGAAGGTCTATATCCTAGTAATACGAGTTATAAATTAATTTAAAAGATATGTCATCTAAATCATTCATATAACCCAAAAAAAATGTGGTTCCACTTTACTTTTCTCCAAGAAGACTAATAGAAGACATAGATTATATATGGTTTATCTGAGACTGAACCATGTAATAGTTAATAAATAGTATCCCATTCATAGAATTACCGATATATTTAATCATTTATGTAGGTATAATTTATTATTTAAGATTTACTTGTGTTCAGGGTACAATCAGTTCAATATTAGTGCATAAGACATGCCACATGATAGTTTTGGAAATTAGTATGGTTTGTATGAGTTTTTAGTGATTCTATTTTGATTATTGAACACACAGAAATTGTACAACCTCTGAGGAATCAAATCCTCCACCATTATATGGATATATTAGTTATATATATTTTGATTAAATCAATGTTTACTCTCCATCTATAAATGATCATTCCCATAATATTTACATAATATTGAGTACATTGAGAGAGAATCATATTTAGTATATGAAATCCAATTATAGTATCGAGAGTGATAAAGAAAAAATCCTCTCAAATATTATCATATATGTTAGTGTGTATGTGGACAAAGCGAAGGTTGCATTAGTTGTATCTTGGGATTGTGCAATGATTGTTTCAATATTTGGATGCTTTTAGGCTTCATTAGAGACTAAAATCATTTCATCAAGCACTTATCTAACATATTAGTACCAATTTCTAAGCCGACCATGTGTTTGGTGATGTTTGATTTTGATATACACATGAGAGGGATTTCATGGAGATAATTAAGGAGATAACCTTAGCACTGATCCGTACACTACTTCTGATTGGAAATGAATATTATATTATTTGTGGGGAATCAGGAGTCAAACTTAGAGGAGTTATAATACAAGTGGACTTGGTGGTAAATTATTGTTCTCGAAAATTATGAAATTCTGAGATAAATGTTCATACAAATTATCTAGAGTTAACTATAGTTGTGTACACCCTAAGATTTTGGAGACACTATCTCATAGGTGAGTTGTTTTTTGGTTTACATGAAACCCTAACACCCATGTATATATTCTCATTGTGCCACAAAAACCTTTGGGTGAGGAGGTGGGTCGAATTTATATTGTATTTATAGTTCAATATATATTGTAAAAAATGGATGGGAATGTAATTATCAATTAATTGATAGGGATAATAAACAAAGAGGCGGTATGAGATTAAAGTGACGAGTGTCATCTGATGGTATTAATTAAAGACAAGAATATATATATATATATATTCAAGAATCCTTGGGATGAGTAGCATTAAATTAGACTGAGGCATTACCTAGGGTATTATTATATGTCAATAAATAGTGTTTATAAAATCTATAGGTACTAGATCTAATGGAATTTTTATATGGTGGGTATCCACTATTAAGATGGTCTAATGGCAGTTGCAACAATATTCTATTCCATGGTCGTGTATGCATGCCTATGAGTTATTATGAAATGTTGACTATATAGTTTCTTAATCACAAATAATTTTTGTATCCAGGTTAAAAAATATATATCATAGTCTATGTATAAAATACTACTTGGGATTTATAAAAAAGGAGATACCTAGTGGAATAGAAATATATTCTAACCTATAAGTATGTAAATGATGAGCATAAGAAGTCTGATGGTTTTTTTCAGCCTCAACCCAATATAAAATGTAACGGGATGATTTCACTATGGATTTAATGATTTTATTACACAAGAAACATAAAAAGAATTATTACTATCAGTGATTAAATATTTAATGAAAACATTATCCTACTTGATTCATATCTTGGAGACCATCACCATCGATAATCTGGAAAGCCTTTACATGTAAGAGATACTTCAACTACACTATGTTTTGTGGGGAATGATCTCTAATTGAGATCCTTGATTCATGTTGACATTTTAAATTCTCCGCAAAAAGGATCTGGGATTATAGATTCTTCTATGTTCGACATACCATAATCATAAAGACATCCAATTTTAATATATGATTCTTATTTTAGAGAATATGTTGTAACACAATGTTTAAGATTTGTACTGATCTTGCGAGCTACATTAGGTGCTCATGGAGTATTCATATAATAATAGATTCCAAAAGAAAATATAAATAGGTCCATTAAAGCATATTTATTGATATATGTTCTGTATTCCACTTTACTGGTTAGAGGTAGGTGTGTATGTACTTATTGGGCATAGTCTTGTGAATGTGACTCTTGAGTAGGTTCTGTTGACCACTATGTAATTTTTGACCACGAAGAACAGATGGAAATAATTTTCTGTGAATTATATATTAAATATAGTGTTTTAGGATGTCCATTATGTATTATTTCAGGTGTCACATAGGCAGGTGAAATGCCATTTCAAAAAATAGTGATTTTATTGTGCAGACTAGTCGGACCATTTGTGATAGTGAAAGGGTTCAGTTAAGTGGCACGCTGTTTAGACAATGAAAATTAATATAGTTCCATGAATTATCTGTTTCATATGTCATATCTATAGATGTATCATCCAAACCTTTCTCATGTGATAGATTTTGAGTATTCCCTTCTATATTATGATGTGTCCTCTGTGGGGAACCCAGTTTGTGTCATATACCATAGTGAAACAGATATTAAGGGAATGTCATACCTGTCATGTGAGTGAAATTGATGCTTTAAATTATTATAGTGGATTACAGAGAGAGGGATAATGATATGCAGGTAGATTTTATATATTATTTCTCCAATACCTACATAGTTGATTTGGAACACTGCTCAGTAATGAGCTATTATATTGTGGGGAGTTTGTAAGACACTGTCCTTTCATAGTAGTCCTCATATTATGTTTTCATAAACATTAGGGGGTCTTAATGTATTTCATTGATCCTTGACGGGATATTATAAAAAATAATAGGAAACTTTTGGGTAAGTACTAAAGGTAAGGATAACAAATATTTATGGTGTATATTATATATTTATTACATAAATTGATTTGGTGCGCTGATCTTATAAAATTGTATAATTCCATAAATTTTTATGGGAATGCCCTAAATATGAGATTTACGAAATGAATTTTATTTTAAAAAATAAAATATCCATTTATTCATTTTTTTAATTAATGATGACTTGTTTTTTAGTGTATATGAACATCATGAAGATCAAGAAATGAATCTGATATTGAAGTTACAAATGTCCCAGAATCATCTTGTTTTAAAACACCTAAGTTTCTTTTACCTTTAGTTCGTTTAATGTATGAATCCCTAATATATATCTTATTGAAGTCTATAACATGATGAAATATTATATGTACTATGAGAATAAGAATATCATTCTATCTTATCACTGAGATTTAGATCAAGAGTTGAATATTTCTGTTACTTTAATAGAATTGAATAAAGGAGGAACCCATTTTTTCCAAATGCATGGAGATTTGTTGATAAATATATTTATTTTGATGTGGTGACTCAACAAAAACTCTTATAATCTATTTCACATTTCTAGTTTGTGTAATTAGTTTGATCAATCCTCCAACCTATGTGTGGGATAAACATAATTGGTTGAATAATTTGTTAGTGAATTTCAAATTATTAGTCCCTCCATTAATCCCATTAGGTCCATTAGCATTGAGATCAAACTTGAGGCCTCACAAGTACGGAACTAGCCATTGATCATATAATGTAATAGATTTCACAACATCTTAATTTGGGGATAACATGTAATTCAAAGTAATTGGTATCCTAACCAGATTTGATAGTGTTGATTCATCCTAATGTAATAGGGTCATCAAAAAATAATAATGCCATCAAATTGAGTTACTATTTAATATTGATAGCCTAAATTATTGGATAATTATGATAACATCAATTATTGGAAAATTTTCATTGAAATTTCTTACAAAGTACGAAATGTTTTCATTTCTTCATTTTGTGGAAAGGCACCACTGAATCATTATGATGAAGGATAATTCACTGATTTGTATAAGATGTGATTATACATTATAATGTCCATGTGAAAATACATAAAATAATTATTCAGAGTAATTCACTTGGGAACTACTACGTGATGACCTTGGATTCACCCCTTGAAAATTAGTACCTCGAGATGACATAAGAGGCTCTATCAGGAGAATTCACATGGAACCTAGTGTCTTACATGAGAAAAGACATTAGTGATTGGTCTTATGAAATTAGGATCAGTTAATGGTTTAAGTTATCCATATTGGTATAGATGGATCAAACTATTCACATAGATTTTGGTATGGAGTTGTGGACATTTTTCATGATCCATGTTTTCATCTCAGAGTATGAGGGTGGTCATGTTTATTTCATGTTATGTATTAATTTATTAAATTAATTTCATTATTTAATGATATATATATATATATATATATATATATATTTACATCATAGATTAGTATCCTTGGGTAATATCCTCCTATGTTTTTTTACACCTACTTTTAGTCGTAGAATGGTACCCAGGAATATTTCATAGATCCAGGTTTGGAAAATAGAGTGGTTACTCACTAGAAATAATTTCATGATGGATGGATATAAGATAAGATATGAGACCAATATGGGGATTGAGAAAATGTATTTTTTATTTTATTATCTTTTCAAATATTTCTTTAATTTTCAATACTATTTTTATGTCATTTAGTTACATGCATCATTTTATTCCATTATTATAAATTATTCTAGTAAGATCATATTGTACATTTATAATTTTTAGTTGTTTGTTTAATTAATTTTATTCTTTTAGATAATTATTTTATTTTATCAATTAATAAAACATTATTAGAGAGAGTATAGTCTCCCCACAATATTCCAAACACCCTAACAATATGTTTGAAGCTTCTGGAATATGGGGTGGCATAACTGAAGTCATGTGACCAACTCTGATCAATTACATAATGGAGAATTAGTATGGGCATGATACAAACATTATTCATGGAATTATTGATATGTCATACCTAATTCAATATTTATTACCATGTGTTATAATTCATACATTATCCACTTCTACATCATTTCCCTAGCTTATGTTATTATTATTGTAAATTATTTTAAGTGTTTTTCATAGAGAATCATTTATGAGGGACGATATTAGAAAACATATAATTAAATTTTTTTAATTTTTTTTAACACCGCCTTTGATCAATGAATTTTTTAGAATATAAATGATTATATTCTAGGAATGAAATATATACCATATGAACCAGTTTCATTGATGAAGTTATAGTGTAGATTTGTTTCCAATAATGTTGATATAAAAATCATGAATAGATGAACAAATTTTCACCACCTCAGTCTAATAATTTTTTGGTATCAATATTATACATTTTGGTAGGATTGTTGAAGGGGATCCTAGTTTAGATCTTTTATCCCATGGTTGTACGTATGGTAAAATATATTTCTAAAAAATAAAAGTAAATATTACTTATGAATTATAAATTTTGTAAAATAATATAATTTAATGGGTTATTTATATTTTTATTTGACACTCATAATTTTTCTTCACATTTATTTTTTTATAATTTTCTATTTTTTATTTCATCATTTATGTTTTTTCACTTCATCTGGTTAATCTTCTATTATCTATATTATATGTTTTTTAATTTAATATTAAAATAAACATGTGTAGATTATATCTTCTTGAATACATAAATTATATAGTAGGGAAAATTTTATTTTTCTTTTACAACATCAATTCACCTCACCTCTCTTGATGCTCGCAAGAAGATGCCTAATTGGGATAAAATTTTGATATCACCACTAATAAAAATATTTATAGGAATTTATATTAACATTCTATGGATACTATGAATAAATTTGTTTCACCCACAAGAAATTGATTATCACTATCTGAAAATGTTATTTTTTTGATTGTGGGTAGCTAGTATCTTTGGTTTATCTAATTGATCTAAAATATTTGGGGATAAAAAAACACTCCAAATTACTTTCATATATTATATATTTTTTAAAAATATCATTATAAATATATTTTATTCATCAATTATAACACGTACAATTTCATCAAGAATATATTATCATTTATTGAAGAAAGGATAAACCCTACTTTAGCTATAATAACCACGAAATATCCCTTCATCATATATTGAATCAATGTTACAGATATTATATATAGTATTCAGAGGCCATGATATTTCTAAAAAAATATAATATAATAAATTATTTCTTTGCAACTATTACATAATTCATATTTTTTCCTTTATAAAGTTATAAAAATAAAAATATTATTTGTAGCGTAGAAGTAATTATTTGTGTAATAATCATAAAATTTTTTTGTAACATGATATCAATTCAATATAGACTGAAAAATACATTGAATAGTTTTATTTATTTATTTATTTTACTTCCCCATTTTATTGGTGATGTCTTTATGCTAAAATAATCTGATTAATTTCATTCTCAGTATAATAATTACAAAGGAAGGGTTGTTGAATTATTTTCCATGATCACAATAAATAATGAATGTAATAACGTATTTCTAATTTTGTACTATATTGGAAAAAACGTTAATTTACTTATGTACTTTTAATTTATCTTTGATAGTGAAAACAATTATGAATGTTCTGTAGCCATAAAAAATTATACAGATAATTTATTACCCTTTATTAGTAGAAATTTGTGTGGGGTTAAAAAAATACATATAAAATAGTAATATTATTATAAAATTTTACCTTTCAACCAATTTTTTTATGAATATTCAGGTGTTTTCTTATTATTACAATGGGTGAAAAGATTTATAATAATTAAATATATTTTCTTGAAGGTCCTTCATGTGTTCCTCCATGGATTTCCTTTTAATGTTCATAAAAATAATGTATTATAATCATTAATGAACATATAATCCTTGACATCAAGTTCCCTATATAGAAGAAAGAACTAGGAATTCAATAATTTTAATTACATGGTGCAAACATTATCATGAAGATTGTAAGATTGGATTTAAAATCATACTAGACTTCTAATGGTTTGTTTTCCATTTCCAATGTCCACAGGGTAACATCCATCATATAGTAGGTTAAAACTCAGGAAGTTATTTTTATCTCCTACAACATAAATAACATAATAAAATATGTTCTGTACATATATTCATACAACACTTATACCCACTATTTAACTAATTTTGATAATTTTTTGTCTTTGTATTCTCATTTTTATTTTTTAGATCTTATGAAACTCTCCTTATTTATAAATGTGGAATATCTATTGATCACCTATAATGGTGAGGATGGATCCTTTATCCATATTATTTGATGGGAGGTAAGTTCATTTATTATGGGATATCATTTCCTAGCTTGAGACACACTATTCTATTTATGTGTAAAATGACACATTTGAATTATGTTCTCTCTTATTTGACATAAAAAAATTTAAAAAACTATTACATAAGTCTATCTAAGAGTTTACACTGGAATATATCTGTGTAGAAGAAGAAAATGGGGTTTTTTGAATGGGTGTTTGAGGAATTATATGTTCAGTATTAGGCCCATGAGATAGTCTAAATAGGTATCCCCATTCATGAAATCATAACCCACCTAGATAAGTTCAATATACTAAAATATTTCATAACTTTTATGGTCATGTGACAAGGACCATAGTAGTTTCATTTAATGTTGTTCATCTATGGACACATCTATATAGGGTAATGTCATACATTATAGTTTACTATATAAAAGGTATCTATTAATGGTTTTGTGAAGTACATATTTTGATGTAGTCATATAATACTTAATTTTCCATATAAATTAGGGAAGTTTATTTAAGGATCTAATGTAAGTATTTTTACACAAGCAATTTTTTAAATAACGAGGAGTATCTAAAATCATGGAATATATGGAAGCAAAGTGGAGTATATCAAATAAATTTAATTGAGGAAAAAAGGAATATTATATTAACTCAAAGAATTATTGAACCTAAAAGGAGTATCATGGCTCAAATAAAATTAGGAATATATTAAGAATATCTTTCCTCAATGTATATGTGGAAAATATAAAGAGTATCTTGATATAATGATTATATTGAACCTAAGGGAAGTATATCAAATAAAGTTATATTTAAAAAAAGATTAATATCATAACTCAAGGGATGATGTAAACTAATAGAAGTATCTCCACATAACATTTTCTCTATGACCAGGGTTTGGGTTATTTGTATCAATGAAAAATTTTGTTTCACCCGACCTAAAGATTTCACCACGTGGATAATTTTTTTTGGCATTGGTGACAGAACTATAAGTATGGATCCAAAGAATATTGTCAATATCATTTCAATGATATGAATGGGGATAAGAGGTCGCACCCCCCCCCCCATTTTGTGGTCCAATGGGTTCTAAGGTAGGTGACCGAGGTGATTAGACACTCAGTTTGGCGAAATTGTTGAACACGATATAGGAATTGTCGGTTTTCAGGAAAGGTTTCTAGTAAATTGACATAGAAAAACTGGTTCCCTAATGGAAGACCTATGAAATATGACACCATATTAGGTGGCATGGGTGAATCCGAGACACTATGACCTACCAAACAGGTCATCGAGAGCATGTTTTTTTCGGTTCCCATTGCATAGATAAAATTTGAATGGATTAGAAAAGGAATATTTTATCCCCTATCATTATTATTTGATTGAAATATAATCAAATATTATTTAATATGGAATATAGGGATGTGTATATTGTATATAGACACTATTAGGCTCTCTCAGTCAGGTTTATATCGTCCTAATTCATTAAAATAGAGGCATGTGGTTTTTTAAAGAATATCATTGGCCTAGTCACGAATCTCTAGGGATACATTCTTATAAAAACTCAGGATTCCCATTATAACACATTTATTGTTTGTTTTAGGAACACAAATCACATTGTTTGGGACAAAATATATTTAAAATAGTGTTTTTTTGTAACGAGTGAATTTTAGAAAAAAAATGGTTTCTAGGCCAATGTGCAATTAGTTTATCCCATGTTAGTATACCCAAATAAATGTGTAAATTTTTTTTGAATTTCTTGGAGGGAACGTTATCATGTTAACGGTTATTGAAAACTATGTATCCTTCCTATCAATCTATATAGCTTGAGATGGAAGGGATATAAATGGTTACTAGATATTTTTCCAAACCATACATCACAACTGTGATGTTTTAATTGTATCCTTCAAAGAGGATAATCTTGGTCCATAGTTGGGAAAACTGTGCAGCCAAACCATACATTAAAAAAAATTACTATTGATTTTTTATTTTAATTCCCAGTGCCCCATTTTAAATATAAACTAACATTTTATTGAATTCCACTAGACCCACATATCCTTGTATGATATCTAGAGGTAATTTCAAGACCACCTATATATGAATATTATCAAATAAAATATTCAATTTATGCGTTTAATCTCATTTAGTTAGTCTTAGATAAATTTTATTGTGATTTATATTTTCATCATATATCATTTTCATTGACAATGGTGGATCCCTGTGTTGTTGATGGATGCATATATTGATTCCTTTTAATAGGATATCCTCTTGATTGATTGTAGCCCTTGAACCCCCATATTGTAGATCCCCTTGTGGGTGGTTTTCGATTAGATGTATTGATGAGTGTTGTCTCTTGATGAAATTCCTATCAATTGAAAACCTGGTTTCGTGATCAGTTTGAAAAGGATTTCTATATTCATTCAAAATAAGGAACTGATATTACTATCATTCATTTCAAAATGGAGTTATATATGTGGATTTTCACTTGCTGTGGATTTGTTTATAATGTGAAAATATTATGAATATGATTGGAAATTTAAATAAATTGTTTAAAGGTTTCCATTGATGATTATTATTTTGAAATTATGGCATGGATTTTTTTAGATTTTGAATTAAATGAATTTCTTGTAATGTAATAATTTTTATTGAAATAATTTATGTTAGTTATGAAATGAATTGTCATTATTTAGAAATTGAATTAGGGTTTCTTAAAATATATATAATTAAAAGAATTTTAGATAAACCATTTTCACATTGATTTGTTTACGTTATTATTATGGAATACTACCAGGTTTGGTGGGTATTCTTGTATAGGAAACGTGGGAATGTTTTAGTTGAACCTATCACCATATTAAAAATGAAAACACTTCCTAAAAGACCATTAGGTCAGAGATATCATTCATTTGGGTGTACATATATTCCTCCTTGGTATGATATCAAGGGAATCATTCATATATGGAGCTATATATCCCCATGATTCCTAAGGCCCATTGAGATTTTATTTAGCTAAACATTGGGATTATAATGAAAGTGTTATAATATAAAATCATTTATATATTATAGTAATTATAAAATTAATAATTCATTCATGTCGTTACTCAAATTCCAATTCATCCAAATGTTTATACAAATTTAATTTTTTGAAAATGTAATAATTTCTCTTTAAATTATGTATAAATAAAAATTTAATATCAATATTAAAATGATTACCGTGAATTTTTTATTTTAAAAATTGATCATATTTAATTTAATTTATATTAAGCACTTATGGAATACATTATCACGTCCTATTGGAATATTTTTTATCACATCATAAACATGACTTATTGAAAAATTATACAATTTACATCCAGGTATGGGAAAAGGTAATGAATTTTTCATAGGAGGTTTGTGTTCTTCATAGTGCGACATAATCAGCTTGCAATGATAGGTGGAGTTTGTGTTCCACTTGTTTTGAGGAGATATTCTTATGAATCATTTGATGCTTATGTGACATTTTTATTTTGATATACCACATTGGGATTTTTACGTGTCTACAGTGTGGTACCTTTTATCTTGAAGACTGCATTTTTCATACTCTATATATTTGGATTCTTATCCAGGGCATTTCCTTGTCTCGTTATTCTAGTGGTGATATCATTCTATATCTACTATTTTTGATTCCCAAGAACTAGCTATCAATGTGTGGGTACAGAGAACATCCAATTCTTTAGGTCATTTATAACACATGTTCAATTTAAACTTGTAATTCATGATGGATCCAAAATAATTTGTATCATTTGACGGTTATATCACATCTCGAATATTGATTTGTAGCATATTATGTACTAATAGATATGATAATGGATTCTCAGGACATATGGGTGTTTCATGAGTGATTTAAGTTCCACCACTCATCATGGTGAGCTTTAAAATACAATGGCTGGTTAAGAGAACCATCATATTGGAATAAATTTATAATATTAAAAAATATTACTAAACATTGATTGGAATTTTTTCCCAAATTGAGTTTTGACTATTGATATTAATGTTATTATGCATATTTATGGATTTTTATGTATTACCTATTTTTTTATGTATACCATTCCCCCAATATAAAATATTATTAGTCTTCAAGTGGCTGATTTTGATCAACCACTACAAGTGAACTCTCCAATTGACCAAAACCTTCAAGTTTTATATGTCTATGTGACCCATTATCTAGGGAAAGGGGTTGATTCTACACTCATTCCTGTTGTTGATGTGGTGCTCTTACAAGATTATAGAAGTTATCAAACTCAAAATTTTCTTAATCAAAACCATTATATTTGTATGGAATGAATTATCAATCAAATGTGGGGGATTAGTTGAGGAATATTGAGTAACTCTTTGAGTTCATGATGTTATTGGATTCCACTGAGGTGAATTGTTTCATGTATAAGGATGAGGGTCCACATAGGAATTTTTTGGATGACATACTTATAAAAATTAATAATGGGAAGATGGAGGGGAAATACCTCAAAAATAATTTCACTCTGAAACTCAATCCAGATTCGACGGTGTTATATAAGTGAATAAAATTTATCAATCTACACTATGATATTTAGTCAGTGAATCTGAAGGAAAATATTTTTCCTAAACACGGTCAATTTCATTCTAAGGTAGGGTCAAACAATAAGTTAAATCTGATAATGTTTTATACCATCCATATATAAGATATTTTATGTCTATTTTTGATGAGGAATAAAACCTATTATTTTAATCTTACAGATAAAACAATGATGGAACAACAGGATACAGTTATTATGGAAGGGTTCATTCATATAAATTATATAGCTAGATGTAGTTGTAGTGGTTTATTTTAAGTAAAGAAAATGTGGAGTGGGAATCATGGCGGAAGTAAAAGTCATATTATTTTTAAAAAATATTTTACCAAGGAATATTTTTTATATTAAAAAATGATTTACTTATTTCCAATGGTTCATGGTTGGGAACTTGAAGATTTATTGTATGTAGGATCCTTGGATATATTGCATGTTGAGTTTCATATGATACATAAAGAGGTTTTTCAATTTTTTTAAAATTCTCTACATTGTGGAACTAGCTCATCATTACTAACGAGAAATGTAGTAGAGAATTACGTTCAACAAAAAGATGGATCCTACAATAGCTATCTAGAATCACGATGCTTCATAGCATTAATAGGTATCAATTGGGAATTAGAGTTTTTTCTGCATTAGTGAGTGGTACCATTACTACTACTTCATATTTAATGACTAATTCATTGGAAAATAGTTCTTGTTAATGTTTTGTATCAAACCTTAATATGGAAATAATAAATATTCTATAATAACTCATGATTTGTGTGATGAGAATTAAAATGTCTCAAAGGATGAAGATAAAAGAGGGTATATGTTTCTTCTCTCATGATTTATCTTTATCAAATAAATAACTCATTTGAGACATTTTAGATCGTTATTTTACAAAATTAGATGATATAATTGGATATGTATTTTTTTACTAAAAAATAAATGATTTATTGTTATAATTTTTGGGTATCCTCCATTTCCCCCTGATGGGGAGATTCGTGTTTTCAGGGAGAATGTGACCTAAGGTCAAGTGGATCTATACCAACTCTTATGAAACAAGGTAGGATGATATCATTTTATTTAATTTAACATGATAAGTATGCTTATTACTATGAACTTCCTCTGGTAGCTCTAGAGATCCAAGATGGGTTTTTGCATTACTATTTTAGCCTACTAATAGATAGGGAGGTGGAGTACTGCTCTAATATTTTTTTAGGTACTAAAGATGTATTTCATATGTCCTACCATATGGATCACGCAGAAAAAAATAAAATTAATGAATAAATGGATTAAATGATGTCTATATGATTCATTTGATTCTATGTGGCCCCCAGTAAAATGACCACATTTTACAATAAAAATCCCTATGTATCCCTTAACATACATGGTGATTACCAAAATCTACATTGGACTACAGTCAAGGAGAAGTATTTGTTTCTCTGTAATGATAGTATTCTAACAATTGAAGGGTTATTTAGTTATTTGATATTAATATTTGGTCTCTTTACGACTATATCATGATCAAGGAATCTGATATCCGAAAAACCTATTCCCTGATAAGGTATGGCCTCTATGAGTATATATTTATTCAGTTTTGTTTAATCAATGATCTTATTGTTTTTATTTTACATTTCAAAAGGCTTCCAAAAATTATCTCATCTCATTAATTATTATTTTCCTTGATAAAATCTTAGATTAAGTGAAAAATGTGGTGGACTATGAACATAGTCTAAGATTAGTTTTTTGAATATGGTTAAAACTTTGGTGCTCTTCCCAGATATAAATGATCAAATTTTTAATTTAATAGGTGATAGTATTAGGGAAAATTATCTTGGATTGTGATATCTCTATTTATTATTAAATAGATAATGTTTACATATCTTGGTATAAACCACAAAAAGCCTTTGATATTTATAGTCCCTTGATATTTCAATTTTATTATAATAAGATCATGATGGAATTGTCAATGATGGATTCATTGTTGAAAACTATCAAATAGAAAAGATTATTGTTCATTTATTTATAACAACTCTGGGATTCGTTCAATGAGTTTACAAACAAATTTCCTTTAGGTCTTGAATTGACTCTAAAAAGGACTGGAAAGCACTACATGACCTTTTATGAGGATTGAGGATCATGTTTGGGATAAATTCACATAAAGGATGGTCATATTCAACATTATTTATTTCATCATATTTTTTATAATGAATTTAAATACCCCATTCAGGATCATGACCACACATTATATTTAATTCTCTTAAGAGTTATTTGTGATACCTTTTCAAGGAATTCTCTATCATTTACAAGAGTTACAACACTATAAGCTATATCTTTTCAAATTATGATTTGAATCTCATATATAAAAAAATGTTAGTGTATATAATATTTAGACATTGAAATTTAATAAACCCCTATACTGATGATTTTATTTTAGATTTTCTTAATAGGATTTTTCCATTCCATGACACATAAAAGTCATCAGAAAAGTGGAATATCATGGCACTCCATGCTTATATGAATTTTGATACCCATAAGGAAAATATTGAGGTTGTTATGGAAAGTGATTTGATGAAATACTATATTATTATTTTATTTCTATAAAATGAACATTAGTATGATGAGTTCCGATGTTATAATATTTAATTATAATGTGGGGAGAACATTAGTTAATGGTATCTATCTTTTGACTACATCATTTTCTTCAAGAAATGTTATGTTATTCCATAACCTATGATAATGAATGTGGTATGGTTTTTTAATCATTCATATTGTGATGTACACTATGGATAATATATTATGTCTTGTGATATGGGGATTCATTTCTATTCTATTTATATCAATATGTACATTGCTTCATTATTTTTTAATTTTCATACATGTCAGCGGATCAAGGATGAGCATCATCAGGCTTCTAGATTCATCAACTCATTATTATATTAAAATGGATGTGGAATGATATTTTAATTAGAATTTCATTTGTATTATATATAATCCTAAGGAAAATAATGTGATTTTGTAGTCATTGATAGACATATTAAATTAGCTCAATTATTACCAATCATAATACATAAAATGGTGAGCACATGGGTTTTTTAAGGGGTCCCCATTTTTCTTCTTTATTATATAGAGTCTTCCATTATATTTGGGGGTACCAAGTATTGTTGATAATAATGTAGTACCCATAGAATTATAGTCAGATAGAATGAGTTATACATATTATTTAAGTCATACTACATGCTTACATCATTGAATTTGGAGAAGTTTGGGATTTTTAATTTTGAACTGGTTTAGTTTTCCCCAAAAAATAGAAATCAACCATGTTAAAAATAGTGTAATTTTGACAATAGAATATTTTCATTACATATAATTTTTCATGAATTGTAATTTAGAGATCTATATTCACGAAGATAATATTATTCATCAAAAATAGAATACATTTTTCATAGAAAATTCTGTTACAATTATAAAATTTGTTTACATAAAATGGTTTATTCATAAATACTATAATTTTAGTTTGGAAAAAACATTAAATTATATAATATTATAAAATAAAATTTATCTCTGAGAGTTTCTTTATAATTTTCTAAAAATTTGTGTTTTTATATTAATAATGAATGATAGAATGTTTTCAATCCACAATTTCTTTTAATTAAGTAATGAAATATAAAAGTAACATTATTTATAAAAATTTATAATGTTGTAGAATAAGAATAAATTAATTATAGATGTTCTTATTTAATACGTAGTTTTCAACATTAGAAAATATTTTTTTATTATATTTTTTCCTTAATAACGAATTTTCCTAAATATATTTTCATTGTGTTGTATGAATTCGTATTAAAACTATTCACTTAACCATATCGAAATTGAATATAATGTAATGGATTCATGTTTTTAAATTAGATGAATCAAATTTAGTAAAAAGATAACTTTTGTTTTTATTTTTATGAATTGTAACAATTGTAAATATATGTCAACTTGGTACAATATTTGTCACTAAATCCATTTCTTAAATGATTGATTATTTTTCATCTAATTTAATTATATACCCTTGCTTATTAAAATCATTCAATTATGTCCATAATTTTATAGATTTTTTTCTCAAATTCATTTCATATCATGTTTGACATTCATTAATTTTATTCAAAAATAAAATATTTATAATATTTATAATAGATATTTTTTAAAAACAAAAAAAGGAAACAATTTTAATGTAAATTAAATGATGGGAATTTAAAAATATCAATATTTTTATTCCTAAATAAAATTTATATTCATTTTGTAATTTTGTTTTAAAAAATAATCCAATTTTCCCTTATTCTTGGAATTTTTGTTTAAGGACTTTTTAAAGAAAAATGATTTTCATCCTAATTTGTATGTGATTCTAGAATGTTTACATATAAATGAATTAAAAATATATTTTATAATGGAATCATACTCTAATGTTTTTTATATATTTTGTCATTATTTAATATTTTTCAAGCTCTCTGGTGACCCCAATAAATATCCCTAATGCATTGGGTAATGATAATGTTACATGGAATGTTATACTGAAATTCAAAGAGTATGTTAATCAAATTTTAATGGAAATTTTAAGGGTTATATGATGATGATTTACCATGTAACCAACAGTAATACTCTATTATTTCTAATAATCATTCATGGAAACATTGTTTTTCATAATGAAAGTAAATGATAGTTTTTTAAAGGACTTAGTATTCCTTTTAAGGGTAAAATGAATGTTTTTATGAAAATGTTTTCATGGGATCTGATTTTTTGAAGAAACTATTATAGTGATTATTTTTAATTTATGTTTTCTTATAATGTGTTTTATGATAACCATTGGGAATTTTTCCTATATATGTAAATAATTTTTTGATCTCAATGTTTATTTGTTAAAGGGATATTGTAATATATGATAACATATTTTTGAAATAGATTAAGAAGATTCCCTTAATTAATTTTTTTACCATACTGATATTATTTGGGATCTTTCCATGTATTAATTTTTTTCATAAGGTTTAATTACTATTAGAAACAATGATAATGTCATGTTGTAAATTTTTAAATTTATCAACAGAAAAAAACATGTTTTATTTTGGAAGTACTACATTTTTGAAGAAATAAATATTTAGTGAAGTTTCCACATTGTAATTTATATTTATATTATGTATGAGTGATGTCCTGATTCTCTAAAACATTAATGATTAATGATCCTATATATTTATGAGATTTAATTTTTCCATTAAAACTCAAGACTTTGAATTTTTTTAGGCAATGTCCTTATAGATGGTAAAAAAGGATTAGATAATATTAAAGGTTATCATAATATATAGCATTTATATTGAAATATTTTTCATAATAGTTATCATTATATATCTTTTGAATAGAAACATATTTCAACATCTATAATATTTAAATTTGAAATCAGATTCCTTATAGTAAATAGGGCTACTAATTTAGGAACTCGTCAAGAATACAACGTCCTTCAAAACCAGAAAAACAATATTTATTGGATTTATAAGATAGAAATTTATTATTGTGATGGAAATGATTATTTAAGCTATCAATTATATTGGTATCTAAGAAATATAATATCCGCATTAACCACTAAGGAATGTGCAAATTATTTTCAGTTTTATAATAAAACACCTTCTAAATTTCAGTAGATCATCTTAAATCGTGATAGTTGATGGATGACATAATGAAATATAGAAGATATTGAAAGGCATGGGTTGTTCACAACACAAAAAAGTTGAATCTTTTTTTATACCATTTCATATTAAAATATGATTTTTGGTGGCCATCAGTTTTGAATATCATATAACAAAAAGATATTGGTAGCCTTTAATGGGTTGAATTAAAGAATATTTTCATTGAGAAGTACATAACTATTGTAGATGAAAATAAAATTTGAAAGATATTTACAAAATAGTGGTAGAATTATACAAAATGTTCCACTTATTAGTCAAAGAAGACCCAATTGTAATAGTACACATGAAATATATTCGGTATGTTGATAGTAAAATTAATCAATTTTACTTAGTATTGAAACAAAAATTTCAAAGAGATGGATTATAATGAATTCAAAAGTTATGAAAAATGATTTAAATGTGTTGATATGGAAGAAAAATATTTTTACAAATATCAGGAGTTCTATGAAAAAATATTGAAAAAATCCATGTGGTAGGTAATTGGGAAAAACACATCAAATGAATCCAAAGGTAATAAAATCGAGTAGTAATCTTTTGATAGGTTTAGTAAAAATATAGAAGTAATCTTGTAATGAGTGTTATAAAAATCTCCCTATAAAATGAATTATAAAATCTATTATGTATATACAATTGAGAATGTTTGGATATCTTAATCATTGAAACAATAAAAATATTCTGAAAAATATTGAAAAATGTATAGTGAGACACTATATTTGTAATGATATGTGTCATTATGTGAGTAATTGACTAAATATTTGATAAAGAAAAAAGTAATAAAGATATAAAGATGAATGTTGTGGATAAAACAATTGAAGCTACATCATATTATTCTAGAGCATTCAGTGATGTTGTGTTAGGTATGTTATAGGTTTTTTCAGAATATGTTACTCTATTGTTTGATCCGGGTGTAAATATACACTCATTTATGAAACTTTTTCTAATAAATCCGATGTTTCAAATCAATAAATGGCACCATATTATATGTAAAACAATTTAGAAATTTATTTAATGCAAAAATTAATTATAATAATGATCTACTTATCATTTTCGTATGGTATTTACCGAAATTAATCATGGTCTAGATCCGAGATGAGTTTGAGGATATTATTATTATTGATGGAATTTTTTATAATAATGATAGTATATATCTAATATATAAATTTTTTTTTAGAATAATTTCTATGTTGTATACAATAATGAATTATTAAATTTGATAACATATCATGAAGCTATTAAATTAATTATATATATAAATTAATGTTATATTTCACTTATATTTTAATAAGAATGAAATTATCTAAATTGGTGAAATTCATATAGTAAATTAATATCTACATGTATTTCATTATTAATTTATTAAAATTATATTTGATAAATAGATTAAATTTATTCTATATTAAATTTATGAGGATTACTTAATTTCAAAACACCATTAAAAAATAGATTATGTAGAGATTTTGGAATTGAAAATGTAGTTAAAATATTTAATTGAAAATGGTTTAATTAAAAATACAAATTCACCATGGTATTATTATATATTTTTTAATAAAGAGAAAATTTTCATCTATGAGGATTGTTATTGATTATATATCATTAAATAACATTAAAATTAAGAATAAGTGGTGTTTTACTCAAATATCAACTTCATCTATTAACACCAATGAGACCATAACATTTGACGATTGATATCGGGTGTGAGTACAATTTCAAAAAGGTGATAGGGGATTAAATTTTGAAAAAAAAAATTTCAAACTATGTATGGGAACTAAGAGAGTATATTTATTCACTTTTGGTTATAAAATTCTGTAGATGTATTTTTTGATGTTATGATTAGATATTTTCATGTTTTCTTGAAATTTTTTACTACTTTTTAATAATTTAATTCAAATATATTATAGAGTTATGATGATCATGGAAAATGTTTTATGGTGGTTTTGATAACCATAAATAAATGAACATTATTTTTTAAATTTATGAAATCATATTCCTCATTTTGTAAGATTTATTTCCATAGAAATATTTTAAATAACTTTTGAATAACTATTGATTGAGCTCAAACTAAATTTTTTAAAGAGTGGAGAAGACCTAAAAATACAACATATATTAATAATTATCATGGATTACTAGTTAACTACTATTGGTTTGATGAAAATATTTCTCTGTTATATAACCTCTAACTAAGTTAACTCGAAAAGGGGTTGATTATATATAGACCAAACGATTTGATGATGGATAACATCAATTGAAAATAATATTACTAAATTTCATTATTCTTATATTAACATCTAGATAGGATGATTTTTTTATCAATTATAATTAGTATATAAAGGGACTTTGTTTTATTATAATATTAATGAAATAATTAAATTCTTATGATCGCATCAATTAAAACCTGGTGACATAAATTATCTGACACATTAACTTAAAATAATTGGTGTTACATTTTTATTTAATGAGATGGATAAATCATTTATATGGACTACAATGTGAAATATATATTGATCATAAAATATTGAAAAAAAATCACTTATAAAGAGTTGGAAAAAAGTTTTTGAAGATATTGAGAATGTATTATCGATTATCCTGACATGATTCCTTATCATATATGAAAATAAAATAGAGAAAATAATTAATTAGGTAGAAAAGATTAAGTGTTATTAAATATCCTATATTTGGAACATGATCCTTCCATAAATATATTGATAAATTTTAACTGAAAATTATGTATGTATGATTTTATTATATTTTGTTGTATTGGTGAAACAATAATTGTTTAATGAAATTATGAAATCATTGATTAAGTATAATTTTATATAAGAAAATGTAATTTTTTTCACAAATGTTCAGGTTCCTCAATTTTACATTCATAAGGAATGTATTTTATATACTAAAGAATGTTATGGGTGTCTTGTGTTTCCCATTTGAATAAATAATAGATGATTATAATTCATATTTCATCATTTTCTATTCATATTAACATCCTTAAGATAAATAGAGACCATCATGAACTTTTTTTATGGTATGGATTGAAAATATGTCTCACTGGATTTTCCATTAAATGTCTTACATGTCAACATGATAAAGCAGAATGATAATTATTTGAAGGGGATACTTCATCATTTTGCATCACTAAAACATAATTGGGTATATATATATGGGGATATCTAGTTGTATCCCCCAATACATCATGATGTAATAATTTGATATGGGTCATTATTGATCGACTAACTAAATATATAAATTTTCTTCTTATTTTAGTAATTGTTATTTTGGTTAATCATTCTAGATTTTATGCTAATGATATCATTAGATTTCATGTGGTAAAAAAATTCAATTCAATCTGACTATGATCCAATATGTACCTCTAAAGTTGGGAAACCCTTCTTAAGTAATTATGTATTAACGAATGTTTCATTACACCTTTTTTATCCTCAATATGAAGGATAGTTACAAAGAATTATTATATTATTGGAAGACATAATTCAATATTTTTCTATGGAATATGAATGGAGTTGGGATTAAAAACTATCATTAGTTGAAATTTCATATAATAATATTTTTCACTCAAGTATATAGTTGGATCAATTTATAGAATTTTAAGGAAACTGATGTGGGACTCCGACTTGTTGGGATGAATCCATAGAACGGAGAGTGATAAAAAAATAGTGGATGAATGTTTCAGAAGGATAATATGATTCATCAACATATGAGGATACATTAGTGTAGATGTAAATTTTTTGTAGACAATGAGATAAAAGATCATTCATTCAAGTTAGGTGATCATTTTTTATCTAAATTATCTCCATGGAATGTTTTTTTTTAATTTTATAAAAAAGGAAATTATAATTCCACAACTAATGTTCAAATATAAAACCAAAGGAAAATATTAGATTAGTTGACTACCGAGTATGATTTATGACTCCTTTATCATATTTAAATGTTGTGTTCCACGTTTCATTATTAATGAAGAATGCTCTATATGTATATCATGATTATAAGGTCTTGAATTAGTTTAGATACAATATCACATTCCTCACAAGGAACAATCTATTTGGATTCGTGACCAAATATAGTATATGTTTTAGAATAAGGTGATTCAGCGAGGTATGGTATTTCAAAAACCCTAATGATTGACGAAGAAACATTGAAATCATAAAATGATATGAAGGAAAAATATAAACACTTTTTTATGAAGTGAATTACATTTTAAGGATGAAATACCTAAGGGGGTGTAAAAACCCATCTAATGTTAATAATATTTCAATTTAATTTTAATTAAATTTTGAAAATTTATTTTTTATATTTATATTCACTATACGTATATTTAAAAATATTAGAATAAAACATAATTTATTTTATTCCTATTAAAATAATTAACATGTATTAAATAATTTTAATTATATAATTAATATATAAATTTAATAAATTTTTTTTTACAAAAATAATATAATTTTTTATATCATTAGGACAAAATTTTCGTAATGTGATATTTTGAAATTTTTTGTAAAATTTAATATTTTTATGTTAATTTTCAAATATAAAAACTCTTTTAGAATAATTATTATCATTCAATAGATTATGTAATATTAAAGAACAATTATATTTTTTATTTTATTATAATCTAACATAGGACTCTATTAAATATAAAAATCAAAAAAAAATCCATATGAATCAGTATTATACCTATTTTGGTAAAAGTTAATTTCCCCCAAGAAAACATATATCTAAAAATTTTCATTTTTTGTTATGAATTTACATTAAAATTTATTTTTATCCACATTTTGATTTTGAATCGTCAAAACATTATTGTACATTTTTAATCATGGGGATAAAATTAGATTAATAGCTCCATTTAATTTTTAATCAGTTTGAACTGTAATTATAATAAATATTCGTCTCCTTGATAAGATAATTTTCATTAAACCCTTATTTTAGAAGTATTAAATTTTTTAAACTATTTTTCCTCCATATCATTGTAACACCACATGATCTTAAGAAATATACCTTTAAAAATTCACATAATTTATGGCCCATTTTTCACACAACACCGAGTTGAAAACCATAATACACTATTTAAAATGGGTCCATAATAACTTATATATTAAATTACTGGGAAGTAATATTACTAAATAATTTATTAACTTTATATATTAAATATTCAATCAAATATTTTTACATTCATCAAAATTATTTTAAATCCTACAAGTTAAGAATATATCAAATTTTATGCATACATGTTTATATTTTTCTAGAGAGAGTTTTATCACTATTTAAATGGGATAATAATTTTAAAAATATATTTTGAATGTTTTAAAAATTTTGTTGAACCAAATAAATATTATTTATAAAATATTAATGTTTGGATTAGCTTAGTGTGAATTGTTTTATTTTTTGAATACATTTATTTTCCTATGAATATTAAAAAGTTCTAATTTTATAAAAATATCAAATTAATTTTATTACAAGTATATTTATGATTTTAATTTTATCTCTATGTAATATAAATAATATTTACTTATAAATAATATAATTTATTTCATGAATATTCTTTATTTTTTTATATGTCGTTTTTGTCTTAAAAATATGTTTTCAACAAAAAAAATTTTGTTTAACTATTTATTTTTATATTAAGTTCATCTACATTAATGTTTTGAAAATTGAAAAATATATTTTAAATTTGGATTTAGAATTTAAAAATTTATAAAACATCCCTCTCTTTTTTCAATATTAAAAATATCATTAGTAATATTTATTACCATAGTAATAGGAATAATGGTTAATATGGTTTAAAAATAAAATGATATATATAAAACAATTACCTTAAAATATTCCATGATATTAATGAATGATATATATTAAAACCGTGAAGCATATGGTTTGAGTTTATATTATTTAATATACAATTTTCTATGACCAGAATTTTTTAATTATTTAAAATATTGAAAATCCTAAATTACACTTTCTCTGTCTTATATATCCCTTATGTGTCCACATGGGGAAAAGGTAGGTTTTGAAAGAATATGATGGTCCATCTGAAAATTAATAAAATTATTTGAATTATATAAATATTTTTAGGAATTCTGGGAACCATCTTGATGAGGTTGTGATATTTATAATATTTTATTTAATTAAAAGACAATGATGTCACATTCAGATTTTAATAACTTTATTGTTATTTTAATATGTTGTTATTCAAAATATATATTTGGAAATATTTATTATTTTGAAATTAGATAGATTTATTTACATCATGGTAATTATTTTTTAATTTCAGTTGAATAAATAACATCTTTTAATAATTTTACATTAATGATGTTGTAAATATTTTATTAATGATATGATAATATAAATTATATTAGAAATATAGAAGAAATAACATTAATTAATGTGTTCCAATAATTATATGGAGGTTTATAAATTATTATCAGTGTGTTAAATGTCATGGTTTGATTTTTTTCTTGTTTTATTTATTTTCATAAGGCCACAGTACTGAAAACTGTAAATTTTGATACTAATGATATTTTATCAATATAATTTCTCATAAAATTATTTAAAAATTATAAAAGTAAATATAATTACACTTGATTTTTATTCAGTCTGAAATATCATAATTTAATCAATAATTTTCCAATTGAAATTTTACATGTAAAAATTAACATCTTTTAATATTAAATAAATTGTTACCATTATTAAAATTCAAGTTTGTTAAGTAATTTTCATCAAAATGATAATTTTTAATGTAAAACTAAAACATGAAACACTGTAATTTTTTTATTTTATTTCATCTTAATGTCATATTTTATTGGAATTGTTTGAAATTAATTTTGTATTTTCAATGAAAACTAATTTATTAGATTTTAAAGGTGTTTGGATTTATAAGGGTTCCCTCACCTTAATTATAAAAGGGAACTCCATCATTAATTTCATTTCACTATATTTTGCATTCTTGAATAACAAAAATTTGTCCATCTCTCCTCCTAAATTCCTTATACAAGTTTTAGAGGTACTTTTACTCAAACAATACAGACTCTAGATCCAATGAAAACATATCTAAAGGAAGATCGCTAATGAAGTAGTAATGGGTTTTACTAACCCATTCATAATAATTTCTTCATTTACTTCCTATTAATGTGTGGTTTCCCTTATAAAATAATATATCATTTTTAATATAAATACATCGATTTTTTTTGGATTATATAAAAAAATATGATACCATTTATCCATCTAATTAAAAATGAAATCACTGAACGCATGTATGTACGACTTACCGTCAGCACATAGTGGGGTAATACATTTTATATGTTGAAAATTAAAAAATGGTACTAAAATTTATTTAATTAATAAATAATACCTTAATTAAATTAATTATATTCTTTAAATTATGTATCTATAATCTATGCAAGAGATTCATGAATTTTACAACAAAACAATCTGGAGAAATAAAAAAAATTAATGCCCGAAATAGATAAATGAATAAATATTTTTTATAAATGAATGGGAAAAAGTTATTAGATTAAATATATGATATTATTAAAATAAATTTTACTCTAAAATATGTTAATAATATATTTAAAACAATTATTGCAGAGGATCAGATATCTATGGTGGTAATCGGACCTAAGCTAAGGGAATTCATAACCAAATTTCCAATATTTGTGTAAAACTTATACTTGAATGATTATTTCAATGTATTTTTATATTCCAAATGTAATTATAATTTTGTAATATTTTATTTATAATTTTTTATTTTTATTTATAGAGGATGGATTAATTTTATTAAATTTCACATTAATGATATGATATTTTAAAAAAAACTTCTAAAAAATACGCTTTTAAATGTTTCATTTTTTTCAATTTTAAAATGAATATTTATAAAATTATAATGCACGAGATCATTTTCTTGATTTCATGACGCATAAATGACTTTTGATGTTTATTTAACCATATTTCAATATTGTTTTTCTAAGACAGTTTTTTGTTTTATAATTGAACATCGGTTTATAAATAACAAATTTCATAGTTAAAAGAATATTTTCAAAAATAATTTTTCAGTGATATTATTAAAGTATTTGTTTAGAAATAATTTTTTGATTAAAATGATTCTTTGAGTCTGATCTCTTAAGATACGATTTATGATTTTTTTTTTGATTAGTTTATGATCAATTTGATAGGGTGTGTACTGTTTTTACATCATTCTCCATATTTTTATAAATGGATTGAGATGATGTTTATTTAAAAAAATGTATTTACTTATCATATTATAGTTAAAATAAGAATATTTTTAGTGATTTATTTTTACCCTTTCATGTTAATAATGGATTGGACTTAGTAACTGTTAGGTGAGGCCCACTGCATTCCCTCAACTAATAGGTAGGTCTCATAAGATAGACATGACTGGATTTTGACCATTTCCATATCAATTTATGTATAATTGATGGATGACACATTTTTAGGGTCCTAAAAACTTCACCAATGGTGGAAATACTTCCATAATCACTTCTCATAAGGATGAAATCATTCATTCAATTCTAGTAAAGCTAATGGACACAAATTGAGATGCAATATTCGAAAGATACATGATGGAATTAAATTTATAAAAGATTTTTTAGTGACATCCTTACCATCACTGGGAAGGGTTTGTGGACTATATTAACTGCAAATAACTAGTACGCGGAATGACACTTGATGTACATTCCCGCGGAGGATGGCCAGTGAACCCAGGCACCAGCGAACCACATTGCTGGCAAAATCCAGTGCATGAAAGAAATCCACATACAATCTCACGAACTCGGTAGTTCGTAGAAGAAGAAAATTGGTAAAGTTCTTCAAACCATCACTTGTGAACAACATCCTCTATAAACCCTGGTTGATCAAGTCCTCCGAGGGTCAAGATATTTCTTCATGGGCTTCCAAAAATGGTTCCTCATTTGCATATATATGATTCCCATATTGTACTATAAAAGGGGCACATAAAGAACATAGAACATGACAGATGAAGAAAGAACATAGGAAATCCCATAGGTTGGAAGAAAGAATTTTGAGAAGATTCTATTTTCAGTCTCAAACAGTTAGTGAAGTCGGGATTGAAAACCTCATTTTTTTATGTATAAGCTGCTGCGAACCATAACATGAAAAAACATAATAATAAAGGGTGATCCACGAGCCTAATTACTGAAATCACGAACCATGTATTCCTCCTGGATATACTCCCTATGATCGATTTTCCCACAGACCCACCTTAAATATAGTCTTATGTATAGTGTATCACCATGAAGATTTAACTTGGTGTCTCATACTCCAATAGTACGCGGATTGAACCCGAAGTGTTGTGGCACACCACATTCATGATAGTGTACCACTCTGGGGCATGGTTGTCCATGCCAAATCTTGCATTCTATGTCAGTAGGTATATGAACCATGTGCCCTCATACCACTATGGT
Organism: Viscum album; assembly: GCA_963277665.1. NCBI lineage: Eukaryota > Viridiplantae > Streptophyta > Magnoliopsida > Santalales > Viscaceae > Viscum > Viscum album. The sequence goes on along the minus strand of OY728159.1, from coordinate 15,533,085 downwards.
ATGTGGAGCTCCCCCCAACCCATATAAGAAAATACGACGTATAATGGGGCATCTTTGAGTATTCTTTCCACCATATTCAATATCACCCTCTACTACTGTCTAGTCCTCCACATCCCCTCCATGAACCAGTACCCCATAATCAGGAAAAAGCTTCCTCCAATTCCACTAGACCCATATGATTAGATAATCGGGCACATCACCATACCCCTTTGAGTGTACAAACCCATGGTAAGCAGAGCCGCGAATTCTATCCCTTCAACAATTCAGACTCCAACAAAGTCTATAAGTATACATTCCTATGGTAACCTACAGTCCAACATCATGACACTGATTTGAACTTCCCCGTTCTAGGTATTAATGGTGATCACTTTCATTTACATTCAATGAGGAATGGTGATCATTCGACGAAATCCTGATAGATATTCCTTTTGACACAGGAGAAATTTTTCACCTTTCCCAGAAAGAGTTGTTGGGGTACTCCCACTGAGGTAAGTCCATAATATCCTGAGGGATGAGTAGCATGACCTCCAATGTCAACCCAAATTGGCTGATTAAATGATTATTTCCCTCTTCCCCGGTCTCCTTGACCTCCTCTGCTATAGGACCACCCTCTCCCATCAGCTGGAGAGGAGTTGTGAGGTTGGTTGGATTTATCACATCATCCAGTTTCGCAAAGAGGGTATTAATCATGTGGGATTAGAGGCTTATGATGATACCAACGTCCACACAACTATACCAAATATGAACTATAAGATTGTTGATTAATGGTGAAACCGGGATTCATAGGATACCTGCTTAAAGGACTGCTCTCATAAGGGTTCCCTCTTAAAAGGGTTCACCAAATCATGACCTCAAAAATGGATAACTCACACTTGTAAGCCCAAAACCAAATATGGACTATGAGAACTATGATTCATGGTCAATACATGATATATAACACTCCTTCTTGAAGACTTGATCTCAAAATGGGTTCCCTTCTAAAAGGGTCCACCCAGCCATGTCTCCTTAAATGGGAAACTCCCATGCGTAAGCCCCATGTTTCCCAAAATACATTGACTATGGTTCATCTCTTGATGATAGGTAGGAAGACTTTATTATGGGTCTGATTTCAACATCATGTTACCTTACATCCCCTCCTAGATGATTCTAAATTCCAAATCACCTTACAGCATGGATAAAGTTAGAACTTCCTCTATAGCATCAATTGAATGTATGTCATTGAACATCATGAAAACCAGGGGTTGGCCATGGAAACACTCATCACAAATAAACCAAAGATTCATGAACATATGAACATTCCTTAAATTAATAAAATAGTCCCGGAATAGTCAATAATATCCCCTAAATTGTGCGGTGAGCCCGACCGCCCATCCTCTCCACCAAGGGAGTCCATAAGTGTCATTGGCCAAATCATCATCCAATGAACACGTGACTTTGGAAATTAGGTCGCTGAATCATGGATAGAAGGGTCGTTTGGTGTTTCATGCTCTACAAATAAACCCATTAGAGACTACCCAAGGATTTTATTTCCTAAGAGGACAGATTTCACAACTATTTAACCCCATGAAATCACTCACTAGGACAATTTGAATATGGAACTTCCTTCATGATACATAAGTGGAAAACTACCCAGTCCCCATGGGTAAAATCCAATCCCTCTTCCAAGGGTGACATTGCAAATTCGGTTGAAACAAAGATGGAAAAGAGAATTTTTCTGTAATAATGGAAAAATGCTTCTCACCCATCAGACCATTATTTGAATTGTTCCCCACATGTGAACTTATGTCGCCCATGGAGTTGAAATAAGAATGGTGAACCCAACATGAATCCATAACCAAGGTTGCAGTCTTACCCCACTCAAGCCCCTTCATCTCACAACAAATGTGTGGGGGGGGGGGAGGCCAAGATGAATCATCAAATATGAATATGTTCATGAGAACACTACTTTTATGGGGATTTGTGGTCAGTATATGTTAAATATGAATATTTTATTTTCACACAGAGTAACCATGGATCGAAATGACATCACGAAGACCAATGCATGCACATGCCTCAGTTATCCCTCTAGCGGTCAGGTCCATGATGAAAAGAAGGACCCCCTTGATTAAATACAATCTTCAATGCTTGGTATCCAACATGATGATCAAATATTACCACAAACAAATTGTACTCTATCCATGGTGGAGGCCTAGAGATAAGAACTCTAGTAGGCGAAGGCTCTCCGGCTACCTCTTCAACCACGACTGGAAACCGGGCATAAGGCTGTCCTGGTTGTCATCTCAAATCATTTTGGGATCCTATCCCAATAACATGAAAACAACTACCACCCATATCATAGGTAGGTCGATGAAGTCAATGCTTACAAATTCATATCAATTTTATAGGGTTCCTACACATGGGCCCCTTCCAGAGAGCATCGTCTCATACACCTGTCGACCATGTCTACTCACACTAAAGAGGACCTTATGCCGAGGTTACTAGTGATTATACATAAGACATGGGCCCCTCATGCTACCCGAAGGGGTGAAAAATATATAATTAATAACCAGTTATCAACCTAGTTCCTTAGTAACAACTCCACTGAAAAAAACAAAAAGAAATTAAATCGGAAGACATAAATGTTTAACCCTCCACTAAAGAACACTATAGAAATAGGGTGGCACAATATGATAATGTGCACGATCTTTCTAGTGAGCGTTGGTCCCTCTATTTAGGTAGTGTGGAAAACTATAGACAGATGTAGATATATGCCGACACACTGGAAACCTGTCATCCAAATAAGTAGGTATGAAGCAATACACATGAACAAATACCTACTGATTCATATCAATATCATCATCAAAATTTGGTGGAATCAAACTATAAAGAGGGAAAAGTACCTGCTGATGCATATCAAGAACATCATCAAAATATGATGGAATCCAGACAGAGATGTATCTTTTCACATACTAGCAATGATGGAGGATGAGATGTCAAATCTAGACCATATCATCTAAACATTCCAAGATATCATTGTATTGGTGAAAAAGATATGAATCCAGGACTATGTCCCAGTTTCCTCAAACAAAATGACTCAATCACAAATTTTTTTAGTCACACTGGAGCAGTTATGAATCCCTACACCAGTCTAGGAAGTTCGATATAAATATCTCATGATACATAGAAATATGGATTGGGAAAAAATTATTTCTCTCAATAGGGAATGCTAGTATAACATGGTGGCAGATCTAGGGTAGGCATATTTCCCTGCCAAAACTCAAGATGCACATCCGCATATCCGGACAACATAATAATACCCAACAATATAAGGATCAGTATATGAAGTATGTTACCAATAGCAGGTGGCCCCGGTTACCTACAAGATAGTGCAAAAAAATGAAATGCACCACAGGCAATAATAAAATTAGGAGCACCTAAATGATCTTAATATACTGAAATACGGGGATCTTGACTTCCTCAAACATATTTCAATAATGGATTGAGACCCTATAAGTCTATTACCAAATAATATAATTATCGGTAGTAATTACGAAGGTCCACCCCACAATGTTGCTACCATCTGCACTAAAGGGACTCCCTAGAGCACCCACGAAGGGCTTCCTCCCTGGGAAGGAATAATTGATCATGTGAGCCTATATCCTGATACAAGTCAATGTAACCTTCCACTTAACCAAATGATAAGACAATTAGATGGTCCACTACTTACTTTGTCTACCCAGATGGTCCACCCTAGCGTATTCGCTATAGATATGCTTCTACCGATAGTTAAAAAATGAGTCATGATGGTAGTCTTCATCCTGATGATAGTAATTTAAAACATCCTCCCCACAATGGTTGTTTCTATGAAGGCCCTCCCCATAGTAACATCAAAAAATGAGACGGTCCTCCCCTTATTGCAGTACACCATGAAGGACCTCCCTTGGATGTAAACTGCATAATTTCTCCCTATATCCATATATCACGATGTGATAGTAGTCAGTTCTATTATATTTATCATCATGAAATTCCTCCCCTTAGTGGCATCAATAATCAAAATGATCCTCCCCTCATGGTAGCCCTCCCTGAAGGTCCTCTTTAAGGTATACACTATATTGTAATTTCACGTGGTTTGGCATCAATTTTCATCAATAACACTCTCCATTGAGGCACTAATTGTGATGGACCACCCCAAAATCCAAATTCATACTGGGAATAAGGCCCTCCCCTTGCTGGGAAAAATGTTTGAAAGCACAGAAATTCTGAGACGCTCGGAAAGATGGAGTCGGCCAAATCAGGTTCTCCGTCTATGATGAGTGATATACATTCTTGACCAGGGGATGGTTTGGGGACATGCTCATCTTCTGAGCCACCCCGGAACCATTGTCATATCAATGAGGCTCTCACCATCAAGTCTTCTTATAAATTTTTTTTTAAGAAGTAGTCAATATAGTCATCTCATGTAAAGGATTCCCTGGAAGAACCGTAGTAGAATATGTTACTTGTGAGAAGACATCTCGATAATGATAAATTACCCGTTATTTTTTGGCCTATGACCACTTATCACTTCATCATGCCAAAGGAGTTGTCTATTGAATGGATTCATGAAATTTTCCTCCATATATGGAAAAATATTCACCATAAAAATAATATTTATTTCCCTACGAATGTTAAGTGAACTATTTAAACATGTTAGGGGAGCGTCTCTATATAATCAACCTGGATACCCTCCCGTATGCATGGTATCCATGATAAAAAAGGATAAAGAAAAACATTAAACTGGATTACCTATATGCACTATGCAGGTTTTGTTGCCTTAGTGGAGACACCCCAAATGGAATTCATTGTGAGGGATGGTGGGAACATGAAGCTCTACTCTTCACCCCATGTCAACTCAAGAAAATCACATTGGAAATGACATATTGAAACTTCATTACACATATTATGAAATCAAATTAAATATATTCTAAAAAAATATGTAATACTATGAAAAAAGTATCTTGGAGTAATTCTCAAAATCGTCAGGACCAAAGAGATTAGGACATCGAAAAGATTCTTAGCTAGACAACTAGGAACATCCATCATGATTCTTGCCTAAAGGAAGTCAACTAGAAAGAAATGATCATGTCTCTAGAATCCAATAAATCTGTTATAGGTCCAATTATATACTCAACTCACACCCGCATGGGAGTGCATGAAATCCAATAGGTGGAAGTTGTAGCAGCTACTGTCGCAATATAAGAAAAAACCTAGAACATAGTGATATGGGAGTTTTTAACTCAGAATGGCCCCATAAGACAAATAAATCCAGGTTTTAGTGCATCAATGGATGAATGAAAGATACCCCAACCTATATGGATATGGGGATTTTTAGGTCATGTTCCTGCACAAAAAATATCCCTCTTCACTTGTCTGGGATGAATGATGAGAAGAGAAGACACTTGTTCCATTTGATCATGTTGTTCATACCCTGCAAGATGAAGGCGCATTATGGGGTTAGATTATGTCTCTTTTTGGGTAAATATTCATTAAGAAATATGATGAATAATTTAGAATATAATGGGATAGTACAAAAATGGATGCAGAAACACTTCCTACCATTCGATACCAGGTACACCACCCCTAATGCAGTTTTCATTAGTGAATGTGATAAACATAAACCCCACAAATCTCACATTAAATGATAAAAAGTTATGTGACTAAAGAAAATATGGTTCCCTCCCAGAGGCATCCCACACTGGTCCTAATGTTGTGCATACTCGGAACCAGAGAGAGGTTAAAAATTGAGGTTCCCCCTTAGTTAATCCTCAATTACCTCCCTCAGAAAACACCATAAAGGAGAAGAATAAATCACATGTTATTTATGAACAACATTCTACTCCACCTAAGAATTTCTCCATCACACACGAGGATATTTTCACCATGTAAGATTAATAAATGACAGTGATCTGGATAATTTATGTCAAGCTGTGTCAAGAGAGAAATTGTTCCAGATATGTTCCCCCTACAGAATGACAGAAGGTGTTTCATAAAGAAGTGACATTGTCCTAATAACTCATCCTGGTAAATGGAGTCATTCTCCAAGGCCCCTCAAACCTGACATCAGGACTATCACCATACTTAAATCTGTCCACCTATGGACTTCAAGTCTTCCCCCACTGGGAAAATATCCAGAATATATTTAGGTGAACCCACAAAGGATTCCCTCGGCTGGGTATCCACTGCAAATTCCAATAGCACTTGTGCTTCTACACCCACCAATGACAATGAACAGTATGAGATGCATAATGGGGTCTTGAATACTATCGATAAACTAACAGCTCATGTAGAAACCATGGAGGGGAAGAGCACTCTGATACAACTTGAGTGCAATCCCAACCTGATTGGGATAGAAATTTTCAGCCATCATAAATGTTCAAAAACCCCATATTCCAAGTGTTTAATGGGTTAGGATACCTATAAAAAACATCTAATGAACAACGCCTCTTACTTTGACCACATGATGGGCACTTAAAAGAATCAAGAAGCCATAAAACATAGATTCTTTGTGTGAACCCAATATGGCTCTGTCTTTGTATGGTAAAATAGATTTCCAGCTTGCTCAATCATAGGATATGAGGACCAATGAAAACATTTTATCTTTTAGATATGTCAAACTTTTCCTAATACCGCTATCAGTGATCTCATGAACTAAAAGAATCAATATATTGAAAGAGTCTCAGATTTCATTGCCATTTGTAAAGGCCTTACTTATTTTCTAAACTAGCCACACCTGAGGAGGAAATTCTCTCAATGTGAAATGATAACCTTCGTGATGAATTTTTAAAACTATATATCTCAATGAAGTACACAAGTGGGTTCTAATATTTCAAATTAACTTCACATAGGATATAAGACTCCTTGTAGTAGAAAAATCTCAAGTTATGAGTGGCCCCATCAGCCCCATGAAAAAGAGTGGGAATGTTAAAGAAGATTTTGTCATTCTTAATCCACCCCGACACCATCTCTAGTTGAGAGGCCTCCACCGAACTATGAGGGACCCCTTGGATTCAAAAAACCACCCCACCTCTTTAATATTATTGATGGGGTGATAAATGAAATTAGTTCTAGGAGAGAATAAATAATATCTACTCGTTCCGAGATGACTGGGTCAATGACTACTTCAAACCTAACATGAATTGCAACATGCTTCAGCTATCAGAGACAATGTGAGCTGATTAAGTGGATCAAAATGACCTCCCAAATAGTTGTCACTCTTACCAGTTAATAGGACACACCATCCAAGAATTTTTAATCTTAACAGATCTCCTACAAATGTTGGTGGATTCCAGGAAAGTCAAGGTGTGTCAACCACCTGCACAAGTGGTGTGTGTATCCGCCTTAAAAACATGAGTGGAAGAGGAATGAGAAATAATTACCAGTAAAGAAGAAACCAAAAACGTGAAAAATGCATGACTAGAATAACAATCAATCAAGTTCATGGAATCCTCAAGGTGCACATAAAACAACCAACCGTGCCACCAATAGTTCTTGATGCAACCCAGCTGTCATCCTCTTCCCTACAATTCTCTAAAGGCCATAATGGTATAATGTAACAATAATATTATGGGATGTCACCAAATTCAAATCCAGTCATGATACATTCGAACATAATTCCATTAGACTTGGTACAACAGGCACCGCTATGCCAAATGGTACAACGGGTACCAACCCTCCAAACAGAACCAGGAGAAGGAGACAGTCAGAATCATTTTCAGATCTGTATATATTCTTTGGCTCCATTAATGTCATTAAAATAATGGAACCCTTCTCTAATGGAGACTATGAACACAAACTCGTATTCCCCATGCCCAACCAGAGAGATGGAGGAAGAAGCCACAGTGGATGAGGGTTTTCTGAAGGGTGTGATCATTGTTAGAGTCAGATTACAGGCCATGCCTTAACCCTAACAATTAACATTCTAGAAACTCATAGAAGGAAAATAAGGTATACAAAAATAGAACAATAATGTTCATCCACCCCCACTGGAATAAAGTCTAGACCAATTTTCGTGGAGTATCTTTCGAATTAAAAACAAATATCAAATCACCCAAGGCATTCGGGTGGACCATTTCGGCTAGAACCAGAAAGGAATGCAATGCCACCAGCTACTGTCACATTGGCAGAACCATCTTTGTATAGAGATCATGTCTGTAAATTTTCTAGGAAATATAATCCACAATTTGGAAACATCTGACCTTTAGATAATGAATATGATATTCTAAAGTAGGTATCCTCAGTACTGGCAAAGCTATCAATTCGGGATGCCTGAGTCTATCTAAAGGCCTTAGGATGGATCTCACAAAATCATTACTAAGATACTTGGACTTTAATGCCAATGTTGTAGAGGTAATAGCCTATCAGAAAGAGGCCAATCTCAAGAAATTTCATGCCACCATCTCCTTAAAAAACAGAGATGTATATGCCATCATTCAGGGGAACATGAAACTTTTATATGTTTCCATCAAGATAAATGGCATTGATATCTGAAGTATTTTCATCGACAAGTGATCTGGAGTCAACCTTCTCATAATACAAATTCTTTATCGCTAGGACTGTGATGATAATAGTTTAACCCCATACACCAAAACTTTGTAGCGATATGAAAAAAGTGAGAAGATTCTGTTGGGACAAATCAAGATTAAAACATGGAATAGAGACATCATGTAAGATTCTAAGTTCCTAGTAGGGTAGAAATGTAAGTCCGTCAATTTAATCTTAGAGAGGACCTTGCTTCATCATCATGATGAAATTCCTTCATCGTACAATCAATGTTTCAAATATTTATCTAATGGGAAAATGGGACATTGCATGTCGATAAATCCATATTCAAATCATGTGATTCGCATTACATCATTGCAAGGTTCTATGAACATGAAGAGAAAAAGTCTTTCGATGAGACGTTTACAGGATCACTACCCCAAATAGATTGTTAATGGACCAAACTCACCCTCTCCTACATCATGGGGAATATTATTTACTACCCATGAACCAAGTTGAATGCCTAGGTTCAAACCCAGATAGATAACCAATTTTCTGCATGATTTCTGTTAAGAAGGCCAAGTCCAAAGACACAAAATGGCTGGATAACACTAATGATGTTAGGAAAATCCCTAAAAATTATTCCTCTAACCTATCCTCAGGACCACAAACTATGCCCACCATTCCCACTATGGAAATAGATGATTTATCTCCCCACATTGAAGAGTTTCTATCTTCATTCCTATCGCCATCTGATGTGGAAGAATATTATGAGTAGGATGATAAATAAAAAGTAATGAATAATGAGAAGACTTCAATTATGACCCTCCAATATTCAAGGATGGGGTATCCACCACAATATACCAACATAGAGAGATAATCCTTGGCAGTGAAGATGACCTGTGGCCCACTATGATTTGTGTGCTTATTCTTGTCAAGGAACAAGAGGAATATAACTAATTCCTAAAAAAGAATTGACATTTGTTTTCAAGGAACTACATAGAAATTATAGGCCTCGATTCTGATGTCAGAACTCATCATCTAGGTCTCCCAAAAGATCACTAGGGCCATTAGCAGGTAGCCCGAAATACCCACCTGATGCATGCTGTAAATATAGTGGATGAAGTGAAAAAATGGAACATATAGAACGTCATATGGTAAGTCTAATACCCAATCAAGATGGAAAAAATAGTCACTCTTACAAATAAGAATATAACGATTATAATCTGCATCTATAATAGGGACTGTAATCAGCACTGCCCAAATGATAACATTCTAGTTTAGATCACAGAATTTTTAATCAATGTGAGCATCAGATATGTTTCCCTTTCTTTCTTGGATGGATATTATGGATACAACTAGATAAAAATGGATCGAGGATATGAAGGAGCTGCTTTCTAAAGGTCCCCTCAGATAGAGTTATATTATATATTGATGCTTTGTGGTCTAAAAAATTTGGCCCTATATTCCAATGCACCATGAATCGTATTTTTAATCCCTTCATGGGATAACTCATCATGATTTATGTCGACGATCTGGTGGTTAAATCCCGAAAACACTAAAACCACCGAAATGTTCATGAAACATTATTTAACAAACTATGAAAACACATTTTATTGATGAATCCAATAAAGTGTCCCTTTGATGTTACCCATTGGAAATTCCTCAGCATCGTATTACGCCATCATTTCATCAAAGTCTAACCTGATAAGACAAAACCCATACATGGAATGCCCCATCCTCAAAACCTCACAATGTTGAGAGGTTTCCAATGGAACATGGGCTACATATGGTACTTCATATCCATCCTTGCATGAAAATTTTCAGCTTTCAACAGGTTAATGAATAAAAGGGTTATGTATGAGTGGAATAATGATTGTTAGGAAGCATTAAACAACGTCAATAGATATATCCTAACACCACTATTGATGATTCCTCCAGTTGAAGGGAGACCACTCATTTTGTACTTAACCACTTTGGAACGGCCATTAGGCACCATCATCGCACATAAGAGTGATGCCTGCAGCATGAACAAACAATATTATCTCAGCAAAACAATTATTGATACTGAGACTCAATATTAGAGAATAAAAAAGAACTACACTTCCCAAATATTCGTGGATCAGAATTGTTTGAATTACCTTCATCTCCACGAGGTCCTCCTGGTCTCTCGTTGTAACCCACTCAATTATATTCTCAACCATCCCATTATAATTGGACGCTTATCACGATGGGAAGTCATCATAAAACATCTTGACATATTGTGCATTCCCTAGAAGGCCATAAAAAATTAGGTGTTTGAAGACTTCCTGGAAGAGCACCCCTCGGATCAAACAACCACATTGGATGTTAAACATCCTGGTGAAGAAGCCTTCTCTATCCAAGTGGACCCCCAATAACGGGAATTGAACATCGATGTTGCTTCGAGAATCCTGAGCAGAAAAGGATGGAGTACCCCATGCCCAACAACATAAGGCTGGGATTTATATTCATTTTCCCATGAAATTCCATCTTTCCATACACATTCCTACTTTCCAGGGGTTGTAAAAATAATGAAGAAAAATATCATTCCCTTATTACTGGCATAGAGCTGGAACTTCATGCATGATCCAAACACCAATTGATAAAAGTGGATTTAGAGCTAGTCATCAAGAAACTGAATGGAAACTATAACATTAAGAAAGTAGTATTGTCCCCCAGGATGAACCTTGTTTGAGAAATGATGGAATAATTACCATCAGAAACAACGCTGACCTATAGCCCCCGGTAACAAAATGCTCAAGTCGATGCATTAGAGAATACAGCCCTGGACCTAGCTAATCCAGATTAGGAAGAAATATTTATTAGCATTTCCCACTACTTTATGGTCTTGTCATTTACTCATAATAATAGGGAGGAAATTTATTATATTATCCCAATTTTTGTGCCTTATGGTCACACCATAGGTTGGATGACTCCCATTTCAAATTACCAATGAATTTGGGAAGTCCCTCCAGATAGGGTTGAAAAATAACATATCGGGAGACAGGAAGACAACTTTGTTATGTACAATGCGGTAACCCTAGAAAAGTTATTATACAACGAGGCCTTGACTGAGTCATTATTATGTCTATTTAAGGATAAGATACTACTACCATCATGAAGGGAGTTCACGCTGGAGATTTTGGAGAACACCAATCAGCAACCAATCATTCTCATCAAATCTGAATCATTGCATAATATTGTCCCACTATGATACAGTATTGTGCCATATTCTCCAAAAAGTGTCATTCTATCCAAGTTCAGTCAAATTTTATTCAATGACCCATTGTGTTACTTCACACAGCTAATTACTCTTGAACATTTTCTTCCTAGGGGATTGATGTTGTGGGACCATATCCCCCACCACTACTAGAGAATTGATGTTCATACTCAAAGAAACTGACTTCACTTCTAGAAGGGCTAATGACATACCACTTAAAGAACTCAGGGAGAAATTTTTTGTCAACTTTGTGAAGTCCAATATCATTACTAGATATGGTGTCCCTTTGAAAATTCTTATGAAAAAAGGAACCATCTTCATCTCTACGGAGTTGGACATGTTATTCCAGGAATAGCGAATCAGATCCTACTACTCATCACTCTACCATTAAGCGGCCAATGGGAATATAGAGTCTTTTAGTAAGACTCTTCCTAACATACAGCAAACGATGGTATACGAGGATCAATGTTCTGGTCCAGACATGTTATTTCCTGTTTATGGGGTTACTGGACCATGACATGCACTGCCACCCAGGAAACCCCATACATACTAGTATTCAAGGTAGAGGCGCTGTTTCCTATTGAAATTAATGTTGCATCACTTCGTGTGGCCATATACAATCTGCGGTCCATGGATGATCAATCCCAAAGATGGATTTATGAGTTGGAGCATCTATTTGAGAGATGGTTTCATATGTTTCACCATTTGGATGTCTACCAAAATTAGATCTCATGAGCCTTCAAAAAAATGACCGCCTTTGATTTTCCTTGAATGAGATATGGAGTTGGTCTTTAGAACCCCGATGACACTCGAGGAGAACCCTCAAATATTAAATAAAACCGGGAGGTACCATATTTCATACATAGGGTCTATTATAATGGATCGTATGCCTTGATATCAATGGACTGTCAGCCCGTCAAGACTCCCAGAAATTCCTGGTATTTGAAGAAGTGATTCTCGTAACAACGATTCCCTTATGGTTTAAACACTATGACTCTCAAATATGAGATATCATCCTGACCACATGATGTTAAACCATACGGTATTAGTCAACACAACATGAAATTAAACATTGTAGCATAATTTCCTCATTTCATGACTGTAAACCGCATAACATTGCATCAAACCTGCAAGACGTTAAACCGTACAACATAAATTGTCCTAATTGCAAGACGATAAACTGTACTATTTGTAACATCCCAGGTAAATAAAGAATAAAGAATTTTAATATTAATTAATATTTATGAATTAAATATTAATTTTAATTAAAAGGGGTTGCGACATTCGATAGCGTACTCGATACGCAACGATGAGTTTCATTGAAATCTTACGTTGCACACTTGTAATATAATAATATTATTTTAAATGGTAGCTAAAATGTAGCCATTGTACTGGCGGGAATGGATAGAAATAACTAAAATATTATTATATATGTTTTTAAATGTTTTTATATTTACCCAATAAAAGAGAAAGTCTTAAAATATGGAAAGAATTCAATTTTAGGCATTTATACCCTAATTTTCACTAAGGGTTCACTTATCACCTTTTGATGGCGAACCGTCATTAAATATAGTTTTGATCAATCTTATAAATTTTATTGGACCAAATATAACTCTTCTTTAGAATCGGGACATCAAAATTTACATTGTGTAAATTTTTGGTATCTTTCTGATAAAGTTCATTTTTTTAATGAATATTGTAAATGTTGTATTTTAATTCAAAACCTTTTTTTGATCTAATTTATTTATATGATTAGATTATTATTTGAATTTGTTTTAGATTGAAACTAGAAAATATTTTTACCATAAAATCCAATAGTGGTCGTTGGAATTAATTTCACTTTGAAATCGGACTTAAACTACTGTCAATCTTTTGATACATATTGTTTCACAAAAACACGCTATTTGTCATAATAGCGGGAATTAATTATTAAATTAATTAATGTGACTTATATGTTTTATATTTTGTAAAATAGACTTCATTTTTGAAATCGGAATATCAAATATAAATTCAGGTGAATTTTTGTAATTTTTCTGAAAAACTTCAATTTTTGATGAATAGTGAAATCACTAAGTGGTACTTATAAAAACTGATTTTCCATTTAAATGAAATTTTTCCACCTTTGTGTATTGAATTTCAAAAATCCTACATACATGGTTGTCACTAAGAAGTAAAATGTGGTTTAATGATATTAAAATAATTTTTTGGTGAATAGTAACTTATTAAGTTTTTAATCGCGATTAGTGGTAATTAGTGTAGTTTAAGGTAAAAATAATGTTTTATAATATGAGATGACCTAGACACATGTACTACCCTCATTTGATGATTCATATCCGACCAATAAAATCCATGGGTCAACTTGGAGACCCCATGGAGCCACTTTGGTTGGAAAATGACATAAATACCTTTTATTTATTGTTAATGTAAAAAAATGGCACAAACATGATATGTTTTACTAAAACAATTTTTAAGTCGGGTTATACAAGTCAGATTATTGATTATAAATAGTAATTGGAAAGATAAAACGATTTAACACATCATAGTATTTTTTCTATAATTTTTATACATTAACTATATTAAATTATTTATGACATAATAATGATGCAGTGATGACATAATTATTTGGCGATTTAAATAAAATGGAAAGATAATGTAAAATCTATGAACTACACATGTACAAAACTTATTTTATGGGTTGATTTCGAACCCTTAGTACCTTATCCACGAATTATATCAATGTGGGACCTTTTAAAACCGAAACACATTTTCAAATAAAGTAATATTTCTTTACTTTCCAAAAGTGCCCCTCCTCTCCTCTTATAAAAGGCCCCCACCTCTACCACCTTACCCACACTCCCAAAGCCTTTGGCTCGGACAAACCCTGACCATTTTGTCTTTCCACTTCCTTCTCTTACTCCTTGAAGCCTCACTTTGGGTATAAGTCTTCCCAAGGAAGCCTTTGAGCTCAAACCAAAGGGATTTACCCGATTTTGAGGTAATGTCTTCACTTGAGTCCTTTTGTATTATTTTGCTTCTCCAACCCCCTAAACTCTTTTTATTTATTTCTTTTGTAACAAATCCAGTATCTTCAATATACTAGGATGTTGTTATAACAATTATTCGAGCTACACTTACACACACCTTCATCTAATTGTTAAAGAACATATTGTTTCCGTGGATGGTGAATTTATGCCTCCCGAAAGGATGATTGTTCAACATTCCTTTAACACCTTCAAAGGTGGCCATTAAGATGTCACTATATTTATATATGATATATAATATGTTTATATTTTCTTTAAGCCTCTGTATTTTTCATTTTGGTCATACCTTTATGGTTTCCATTATGGGTAAACACGATATCTTCATTTAAGGAAGTGCGGACTACCGCCCCCTCAAAGTGATGTGATTCGTTAATGCCATACGTGGGACGTGTAAAGGATGGATTTAAAGTTATTATATATTATGTTATACTGGAATTATAATATACCTCTATATAATTATTATTTCTTTCCATTAAAGTATGAGATAGAAATGAATGTAGCGTTCATGCGTACGTACGGCTTACCGTCTCCATATACGGTGCATTTCATTTCTTATCCCCAAATGTAATGTACTATTAAAAGTACATGTATATAATGGATATATATAATGAATGTTATATCTAAATGATGAATATAATTCTGGAATTAAAATATACATACCTCTCATTTAGTTTTAATTCCATTAATATGACAAAGAAATGAAAGTAGCGTTCATGCGTACGTACGGCTTATCGTCTCCATGAACAGTGAATTTCATTTCTTACCCCTAAATGATTATGTAATATTATAAATACATGTATATGCTGGATATATATATGATATATATGATATCCAAATCAGGAATGTCATTCTGGATATAAAGAAAATTTGACCACACGAACAACATGTAATTGTAAGAAGCCCACTTTCGACTTAAGAACCAAATATCGACAAAATAAACATTATTAACTTAAATGGTTACATAATGTTTATAACATGGAAATAAGTGACATAAAAGGAATAATGAACTTTAAAAAGGTTCTTAATCAAGTATAAATTAACTCAAGTTTATTATTCAGGACGTTAAAGAACGATCGAGTCAAGTCGGACCCAAGGTAAGGGACTTCGTCTCAATCTCCTTTCATTGAGGCATATTTCGTTTTATACACAACATTATGTTATATGGTGTATAAACCCCTTTGACTTTTACTTTTATAAAAAAGGAATCTTTTTCTATGAAGCGTTTTATTAAACGAAAAAAAGGAATGTTTTTTTAACGTACGCGGTGACAACGACCATTTCCGCCGCCGCGAGTATTATTTGGTCTTTGGCCTCCTCAACAAGCCGTAATTTTTTAAAAAATAAAATAAATACCATATACTATTTTATGTATTTTGTTATTGAAAATGGTTTTGATAAAGGACTCTATTATGATATATTGTGATTGAAATGTGGAAATGTTATCATTCCTTTATATTGGTTTTATGTTTTATGATTTTATATTGGTACTTGGACATTTTAACGGGTGGTTACATTATAAACCATATGACGGGTGGTTCCGTGAATACCAGGACGGGTGGTTACGTTATAACCTCCAATGCATTGGGTATGGAAGTCGACCGTATGGCTATTCCATTAAGTATGTATGGAAATTGCATGTATGGCTATTCTATTAAGTGATATGTGTGGAAGTCGACCGTATGGTTATTCCACTTAAGTATGTTTATGTCCCAAGTTACCTTTATATATGCTATGTGTTCTTTATACGGGTTTTATGGTAATCCTTTGGTTACAAAAAGGTAAGTAATGATACTTTATTCAGTTAAAAGTTTTTACTAATTCATGATGGTGAAGGTATTACATTGTTAGAGTATACATGGTTTACTTGATGTTTGAAAAAGTAACAGTTTTCATTCTTTGGGTATCCCTTACTAAGATTTTTATGCTCACCCCATGTTTTTTTTCGAAATGTTTTTCACAGGACTTAAAGTTGAATAAGATCAAGGATGGGATCAAGGGAATGTCATGCTATATAAGACATGGAACTAGACATGTTTCTTTTTAAGAGTTTTTTTACTAGGGAAACTTAGTAGAAGTGTCTACTTTGTAATATTTTGAGATGTAATAGTTATGTTCTAATTCTCTAAAACTCTAAACCTGAAAATATCCTCAATGTGAATTATTCATTTAATTCAATATTATGTAGGGTTTAAGGCTGGGACCTTATAGTTGGTATCAAAGGTCGGTTTAGACAACTTTAGGAGTTAGAAAATTGTTAAATTATAAGTTAATTTATGATATGATTTAAATGATATAGCATTTACAGATTACCATGTTTCTTCGCCTAAGATATTTCTGTGTTCAGAATGGTTTTCCGCAGAGGAAACAAATCAGCAATGTTGGGACGACATCAGGAGGAAGACCACCTTCCAAATCAGCAACCTGAGATGGTCGGAATCAGAACTGAACAGTTTGTTGCAGTGATGGCACAGTTGACTCAGGCTATAAATGGTTGTGGTATCCATGTACAAGATTAGTCAGATCAACCACAGAGAAACATGTCAGTGGTGGAACACTTCATCAGGCAACATCCCCCATCATTCAGAGGATCATCTGACCCTGTGCAAGCTGAAGGGTGGATTAAAGCACTAGAGAAGATTTTTGATGTCATGGGGTTTTCAGAACATCAAAAGGTTAGTCTTGTTGTTTACCGTTTTGAAGGTGAAGCTGATAAGTGGTGGTCGATTGTGAAAAATATCAAGGATAGTGATGAGATTGAGGATCTTCACTGGGACAAATTCAAAGGTATGTTTCTTGAGAAATATTTTCCTAAGGTGGTTCATCTTAGGATGGAAAAACAGTTCCTAGAATTGAGGCAGGAGGATGATTTAGTGGCTGCTTATGAAGCAAAGTTCACTCTATTGGCAAGGTATGCTATGAAATTCATAAGAGATCTTGATAGTAAAATAAACCGTTTTTACTCAGGGTTAAAGACAAACTATCGAAGGGCTTTATCTTCTCGTGAGTTCAAAAGTTATGAAAAACTTGTTCGATGTGCGGAGAAGGTGGAAATGGAGTTTGCTGATGATCAGGTGTTCTATGACAAACAACAGAATAAGAGGTATAGTTGGTAGGAAAAGGGGATGAATTCATCAAAGAAGCAAGGAGGTAACAAAACCAAATATCCATCCTATGAGAAGTGTGGTAAAATGCATCCTGGAGAATGTTTATCCAAGTCTGTTTAGTCCTTTCGGTGTGGAAAGTCTGGTCATATTGCTCGTAACTGTAAGGAAGATGATAAAGCAGGCAATGAAAAGCCAATGGTAAGATGTTTTAAGTGTAATGAAATGGGTCATTATGAAAACTAGTGTCCAACGAAGAACCCAACTGGGGGAATGCAGCCAGACTACAAGAAGAAAGGGGTGGTGAAATCCTTTGCAAAAACTTCAGCAGATGTTGGGCCATCGAATGAAGTGGTATCAGGTACACTGTTTGTTTGTTCAGATTATGCCAATGTGATTTTTGATTCAGGGTCTACACACTATTTCATTTTTGAGAAGTTTTCTAGTAAATTGGAAATTCCATCTCAAGATATGAACCCTGAACTTATGGTAAAAACACCTGGAGGGAACGTTGAGGAAAAAAGGAATTATAAGAACCTTCCTATCCTTGTGTGTGGAAAGAATCTACCAGCAAACCTTATTGTTTTTCCTCTAGTAGAGTTTGATGTTATTTTGGGAATGGATTGGCTTTCTGTTTATCATGCTAAGATTGACTGCAGAGCTAAAATGGTTTCTTTTCAGAAATATTTTCAGTTTGTGTACAAGGATGAACCCTTGATTTTGATAACGTATCAGGAAGTTGAGAAACTAGTAAAATATGGAAATGAATGTTACCTTGCACATATTGTTGAAAATAAAGGAACTGTTCAGATTAATGATGTGCCAGTGGTAAATTAGTATCTGGATGTTTTTCCTGATGAGTTGCCTGGTATTATTCATGATCGGGAAGTTGAATTTATTGTTGACTTAGTTCCTGATTCTAAGCCAATTTCAAAACCCCCTTATCTAATGGCTCATGTTAAACTTTAGAGTTAAAGAAACAATTGCATGAGTTATTAGATAAAGGTTTCATTCGACCTAGCACATCACCGTGGGGTGCTCCTGTCTTATTTGTTAAAAAGAAAGATGGATCAATTAGACTTTGCATTGACTATAGAGCCTTGAATAATATTACTGATATGAACAAGTATCCTTTGACTCATATCGCTGATTTGTTTGATCAGCTCCAGGGAGCTCAGTATTTTTCAAAGATTGACTTGAGGTCGGGGTACCAGCAGTTGAAAGTAAAAGAAGCAGATGTTCCGAAGACTGCGTTCCGTACTAGATATGGCCATTATGAATTTGTAGTTATGCCTTTTGGGTTAACCAATGCACCTGCTGTATTCATGGACCTTACGAATAGAATATTCCATGAGTTCTTGGATAAGTTTGTGGTTGTTTTCATTGATGATATTTTAGGTGTTTTCTAAAAGTAAAGAGGACCATGAAAGTCATTTAAGGGTTATCTTGCAAACCTTAAAAGAAAAGAAACTATATGGAAAATTCATCAAGTGTGAGTTTTGGTTACAACAAATTTCTTTCCTAGGTCACATTATTTCAAAAGATGTCATAACTGTTGATCCTACTAAAACAAAAGTTGTTGAAGAATGGCCGAGACCCACAAATGTAACCGAGATCCGTAGTTTTCTTGGTTTGGAAGGATACTACCGAAGGTTTGTTGAAAATTTTTCACGGTTATCTATTCCAATGACTAAGCTAACTCGTAAGGGTGTTAAGTTCATCTGGACAAAAGAATTTGATGATTGTTTTCAGGAGTTGAAAAGAAGATAGGTGAATGATCCAATTTTGGCACTTCCTTCCAGGAATGGTGAGTTTGTTAAATACAGCGATGCTTCCTTGAAGGGACTTGGCTGTGTCCTAATGCAGAATGATCAGGTAATTGCTTATGCTTCACGTCAGTTGAAAACTCATGAGGTAAATTACCCTACACATGATTTGGAATTAGCTGTTGTTGTCTTGGCTTTAAAAATTTGGAGGCATCATTTGTAAGGAGTAAAGTGTGAAATATATACTGATCACAAAAGATTAAAGTATATATTCACTCAGAAAGAATTGAACATGAGACAGAGGAGATGGCTGGAATTAATCAAGGATTATGATTGTACAATCCACTACCATCCAGGAAAAGCAAATAAAGTGGCCGATGCTTTGAGTCGAAAAAGTAATGCTTCATTAACCATGCTACGTTTGGAACGAGATCCTTTGGTTTTTGATTTAATGAACATTGGCATAGAAGTTGTTGGTGCTGGAAGTCCTTCTGTTTTGTTTCAGGTATCAGTGAAATCATCTCTATCAGACAGAATCAAGCAAGCACAGAAGCAAGACAGCGAGTTGCAGAAAAAGGTAGAGCTGGTTCAGAAAGGTAAGTTGCATGAATTAAACATTGATAATGATTGTGTTTTGAGGTTTGGGAAGAGATTATGTGTGCCTTGTGATTCACAGTTGAAGACTGAGTTGTTATGTGAGGCTCATAGTTCTCCGTTTTCAGTTCACCCTGATAGTACTAAGATGTACAGAGATCTACGGGAGTATTACTGGTGGGATGGAATGAAAAGAGATATTGCTGATTTTACTGTGAAGTGTTCGACTTGTCAGCAGGATAATGCAGAGCGGCAGTTACCTAAAGGGATGATTCAGCCTTTACCAGTTCCAGAGTGTAAATGGGAAAAAATATCCATGGACTTTGTTGTGGGATTACCGAGGACATCTCGAGGTAATAATGCAATATGGGTTATTGTTGATCGCATGACCAAATCTGCTCATTTCCTTGCTATACGAGATACTTTCTCTCTAGATAAACTTTCCCATTTGTATCTTAAAGAGATAGTCAGGTTACATGGAGTTCCTCTCTCCATTGTATCTGACCGTGATCCCAGGTTCACTTCTAACTTTTGGAAAGGCCTTCAGAAGTCATTGGGTACTGAATTAAATTTTAGTACACCTTTTCATCCTCAATCAGATGGGCAGTCAGAACGAATAATTCAGACATTGGAGGATATGCTACGAGCTTGTTCGATGGATTATTAGGGAAGTTGGGACCAACATCTTTCTTTGGTTGAATTTTCATATAATAACAGTTTTCATTCTATTATACAGATGGCACCATTTCAGGCATTATATGGGAAGCGGTGTTGAACTCCAGCTTTCTGGGATGAAGTGGGTGAAAGGAAGTTGATGGGACTAGAATTGGTAGAAGAGATGGCAGAAAAGGTTTAGTTGATTCAGAAACACATGAGAACAGCTCAGAGAAGGGAGAAGAGTAATGCGGATAACCGGAGGAAGGATCTATCTTTCGAGGTAGGTGATCATGTTTTTCTCAAGGTTTCTCCATGGAAAAGTGTGATGAGATTTGGTAAGAAAGGAAAGCTGAGTTCGAGGTTCATTGGATCATATGAAATTCTGGAGAAAGTTGGATCAGTTGCTTACCGAGTTGCTTTACCTCCGAGTTTATCTCAGGTACACAATGTTTTTCATGTTTCGATGTTGAAAAAGTACATGCCAGATCCATCTCATGTTTTGAGTCCAGAGGTAGTTCAGCTGGAAGAGAACCTATCTTATGAAGAACAACCAGTCCAGATTCTTGACCACAGGGAGTAGGTGTTACGGAATAAGGTGATTCATCAGGTAAAGGTTTTATGGAAAAACCATGTTATTGAAGAGGCAACATGGGAATCTGAAAATGCTATGAGGGATAAATACCCCCACTTATTTTGATAAGTGAATAAAATTGCGAGGACGCAATTCCCAAAAGGGGGGAAGGATGTAACATCCCAGGTAAATAAAGAATAATGAATTTTCATATTAATTAATATTTACGAATTAAATATTAATTTTAATTAAAAGGGGTTGCTACATTCGATAGCGTACTCTATACGCAACGATGAGTTTCATTGAAATCTTACGTTGCAGACTAGTAATATAATAATATTATTTTAAATGGTAGTTAACATGTAGCCGTTATACTGGCGGGAATGGATAGAAATAACTAAAATATGATTATATATGTTTTTAAATGTTATTATATTTACCCAATAAAAGATAAAGGCTTAACATACAGAAAGAATTCAATTTTAGGCATTTATACCTAATTTTCACTAAGGGTTCACTTATCACCTTTTGACGGAGAACCGTCATTAAATATAGTTTTGATCAATCTTATAAATTCTATTGGACCAAATATAACTCTTCTTTAGAATCGGGACATCAAAATTTAATTTGTGTAAATTTTAGGTATCTTTCCGGTAAAGTTCATTTTTTTAATGAATATTGTAAATGTTGTATTTTAATTCAAAAACTCTTTTTGATATAATTTATTTATATGATTTGATTATTATTTTAATTGGTTTTAGAGTGAAATTAGAAAATATTTTTACCATTAAATCCAATAGTGGTCGTTGGAATTAATTTCACTTTGAAATCGGACTTAAACTAGTGTCAATCTTTTGATACTTATTATTTCACAAAAACACGCTATTTGTCATAACAGCGGGAATTAATTATTAAATTAATTAATGTGACTTATAAGTTTTGAATTTCGTAAAATAGACTTCATTTTTGAATTCGGAATATCAAATATAGCTTAGGGTGAATTTTTGGAATTTTTCTGAAAAACATCAATTTTTGATGAATAGTGAAATCACTAAGTGGTACTTATAAAAACTAATTTTCCATTTAAATGAAATTTTGCCACCTTTGTGTATTGAATTTAAAAAATCCGACATACATGGTTGTCACTAAGAATTAAAATTTGGTTCAATGAGATTAAAATAATTTTTGGTGAATAGTAACTTATTAAGTTTTTAATCACGATTAGTGGTAATTAGTGTAGTTTAAGGTAAAAATAATGTTTTAATAATATGAGATGACCTAGACACATGTACTACCCTCATTGGATGTGTCATGGCCGACCAGGACAATCCATGGGTAAACTTGGGGACCCCATGGAGCCAATTTGGTTGGAAAATGACATTAATACCTTTTATTTAATGTTAATGTAAAAAAATGGCACAAACATGATATGTTTTACTAAAAAAAATTTAAATGGGGTTATACAAGTCATATTTTTTATTATAAATAGTCATTGGAAATATAAAAAGCATTCCTAAATCATAGTATTTGTTTTATAATTTTTAGACATTAAATAAATTAAATTATTTATGACATAATAATGATGCAGCGATGACATCATTATTTGGCGATTTAAATAAAATGGAAAGATAATGTAATATATATGAACTAAACATGTCCAAAACTTGTTGTATGGGTGGATTTAGAACCCTTATCACCTTATCCACGGATTATATTAATTTGGGACCTTTTAAAACCGAAACACATTTTCAAATAAAGTAATATTTCATTACTTTCCAAAAGTGCCCCTCCTCTCCTCTTATAATAGGCCCCCACCTCTACCACCTTACCCACACTCCCAAAGCATTTGGATCGGCCAGCCCCTGCCCATTTTGTCTCTACACTTCATTCTCTTACTCCTTGAAGCCTCACTTTGGGGAGTAGTCTTCCCAAGGAAGCCTTTGAGCTGTAACCAAAGGGAGTTACCCGATTTTGAGGTAATGTCTTCACTTGAGTCCTTTTGTATTATTTTGCTTCTCCAACCCCCTAAACTCTTTTTATTTATTTCTTTTGTAACAACACCAGTATCTTCAATATACTAGGATGTTTTTATAAGAAGGATTCGAGCTACACATACACACACCTTCATCTAATAGTTAAAGAACATACTGTTTCCGTGGATAGTGAATTTATGCCTCCCGGAACGATGATTGTTCAACATTCCTTTAACACCTTCAAAGGTGGCCATTAAGATATCACTATATTTATATATGATATATAATATGTTTATGTTTTCTTTATGCTTTTGTATTTTTCATTTTGGGCATACCTTTATGGTTTCCATTATGGGTAAACACAATATCTTCATTTAAGGAAGTGCGGATTACCGCCCCCTCAAAGTGATGTGATTCGTTAATGCCATATGTGGGATGTGTAAAGGATGGATTTAAAGTTATTATATATGATTTTATACTGGAATTATAATATAACTCTATATCATTATTATTTCTTTCCATTAAAGTATGAGATAGAAATGAAAGTAGCGTTCATGCGTACGTACGGCTTACCGTCTCCATGAACGGTGCATTTCATTTCTTATCCCCAAATATAATGTACTATTAAAAGTACATGTATATGATGGATATATATAATGAATGATATATCTAAATGATGAATATAATTCTGGAATTAAAATATACATAACTCTCATTTAGCTTTAATTCCATTAATATGACAAAGAAATGAAAGTAGCGTTCATGCGTATGTACGACTTACCATCTCCATGAACGGTGCATTTCATTTATTACCCCTAAATGATTATGTAATATTATAAATACATGTATACGCTGGATATATATGATATATATGATATCCAAATCATGAATGTCAGTCTGGATATAAAGAACCTTTGACCACACGAACAACATGTAATTGTTAGAAGTCCACTTTCGACTTAAAAACCAAATATCGACAAAGCAAACATTATTAACATAAATTGTTACATAATGTTTATAACATGGCAATAAGTGATATAAAAGGAATAATTAACTTTAAAAAGGTTCTTAATCAAGTATAAATTTACTCAAGTTTATTATTCAGGACGTTAATGAACGATCGAGTCAAGTCAGACCCAAGGTAAGGGACTTCGTCTCAATCTCCTTTCATTGAGGCATATTTCGTTTTATACACAACATTCATTTATACGGTGTATAAACCCCTTTGAATTTTACTTTTATACAAAAGTAATCTTTTTCTATGAAGCGTTTTACTAAACGACAAAAAGGAATATTTTTTTTAACGTACGCGGTGACAACGACCTTTTCCGCCGCTGCGAGTATTATTTGGTGTTTGGCTTCCTCAACAAGCCGAAATGTTTTTAAAAATAAAATAAATACCATATACTCTTTTATGTATTTTGGTATTGAAAATGGTTTTGAAACAGGATTCTATTATGATATATTGTGATTGAAATGTGGAAATGTTATCATTCCTTTATATTGGTTTTATGTTTTATGATTTTATATTGGTACTTGGACATTTTAACGGGTGGTTACGTTATAAACCATATGACAGGTGGTGCCGTGAATACCAGGACGGGTGGTTACGTTATAACCTCCAATGCATTGGGTATGGAAGTCGGCCGTATGTATATTCCATTAAGTATGTATGTAAATTGGCCATATGGCTATTCCATTAAGTGATATGTGTGGAAGTAGACCGTATGGTTATTCCACTTAAGTATATTTATGTCCCAAGTTACCTTTATATATGTTATGTGTTCTTTATATGGGTTTTATGGTAATCCTTTGGTTACAAAAAGGTAAGTAATGATACTTTATTCAGTGAAGTGTTTTTACTACTTTATGATGGTGAAGGTATTACTTTGTTAGAGTATACATGGTTTACTTGATGTTTGAAAAAGTAACAGTTTTCATTCTTTGTGTATCCCTTACTGAGCTTTTTATGCTCACCCCAAGTTTTTTTTTGAATTTTTTTTCACAGGACTTAAAGTGGAATAAGGTCAAGGATGGGATCAAGGGAATGTCATGATATATAAGACATGGAACTAGACATGTTTCTTTTTAAGAGTTTTTTTATTAGGGAAACTTAGTAGAAGTTTCTACTTTGTAATCTTTTGAGATGTAATAGTTATGTTCTAATTCTCTAAAACTCTAAACCTGAAAAGATCCTCAATGTGAATTATACATTTAATTCAATATTAAGTAGGGTTTAAGGCTGGGGCCTTATACTATTCTTAATAGAACTATGTACAACTTGATTACCAATATAAAAGTGGGATACTTAGTGATGCCTCAACCCTCGATCTCCCCCCCCAATGAAACAATGCCTCTATCGTATCCTCTATATCCCCTCATTTTTTAGGGAAATCATTATCACTCCTTGTTTCTCACATTGAGTATAACACACATGAGCTTTTGATCAGTGGTATATATTTCATTACGTTTAAAAACTAGGGAGGAATATGATATACCTGACACTTATAGAGGATAAAACAAAAATTCCCATAATCATATCTCTAAGAAAAATCAGTACATAGACAATTCCAATCTACGTATGGCTTGATTCCTTCACTTGCATGATATGTAGTGATGCCAGGATTTGGATATCAGCACAACCACCAACCAAAACATTCTCTCTCATACCCCTATACATGCACATAACTATTGTAGGGAACACTTAGAACTATGTATGACTTGATACCTTCCATTGTACGATACGTAGTGACACTTGGATCTGGCATCCCATCCCAACCACCTAACAAAAACATGCCCCTTCCCCCGTGAAAAGGTCATAATTGTATGCGGAGTACCTGACATCATCTAACTGAATGAAAATAAACATAAATATTATTTAAGATTCAAATATCACTTGATTCACAATACTAAGAGATCCCACGCATGACCCCACCCATAAGGAGTCAAAAGATCATACATCCTCGTATAGAGGAGTCAGATCGATGTGGAAGCTCTAGTAGTTTATGGTTGATCAACGTATTTGTATTTATTTTGTTCTTTGACACATCTTTCCCATTATTTACACTTCATACTTTAGGAAATCCATGATCCCCATAATCATTCCTGGCCATTGGAGATGGAAGGCTAGTGTCCTATGGACACCATTATTTGACTATTCACATCATGCCTTGGTTGCTCTACATATGATGCCTAATATACGGTCGTAAATCAATGGAATGTTCATCCCTAGGAGAGTCCTCTCCTACCTTGGTACTCCCAATAGCATTCAAGCCCCTTTTCATTCTTCCTGATCCTTATTTCCCACTGGGACTAAGTTTAACACCTTATCTAATCACTAGTGTCTAATTAATTCCATAATATCTCCACCATGATTTACTCAAATCAATTAATGGTCTTTGTGAAAATTAATGTCATCACTGCATGACTGTAAACGAAATAGAATAATTTCCTCACCCCAAGGTGTTAAACTTCAAGTCAGTAATCATCCTTGAGATATGATGTTAAATTTTACACCATTAGTTTAAGACTAAAGTGGTCCATATTGTTGATTTTTATGTTTTAATGTTGTGATCTGGAGTCCTGGTAATCCCTTGTTTCTCATATCGAGCATATGTCATGTGAGCTTTGGGATCTCAGAGAGAGATCCACCATGACATCATGGAAAATGATCCTAGTAATGTGGTCTATGCAGCATGACTATAAAAGGTATGGCATGTTTCCTTCCCCATAAGGAACCCCACATCCTGGTCATACGACATTAAAATACAAGGTACCCCAATGATGGGACAAGTTCCTCCCCCTACGTTTGAGTCATATCATTATATGGGATACCAGATTCCTTTAGCAAGTCATAGCCTGAATGTCTCTAATTTATCTAGATACACTCCTTCCATACCTCAATCTTTGTTATCTGAGTGATCTTGAATCCCCATAATTTTCCATGTCCTTCAGAGATGGATGGAAAGTGTCTTGTGGACACCTTTGTTTGACTATGTTAAACCTGACTCGATGGCTCTTCATATGTCTCTTACAAAATGTCCATTAATCTAAGGAATGTTCATTACCAAGAGATTCCTTTCCTATCCTTTTATTCCCAATGGATTCCAAACCTGGAAACATCCGTCCTAATTAAATG
Source organism: Viscum album (assembly GCA_963277665.1). Lineage (NCBI taxonomy): Eukaryota > Viridiplantae > Streptophyta > Magnoliopsida > Santalales > Viscaceae > Viscum > Viscum album. The sequence continues at coordinate 15,505,507 of OY728159.1, read as the reverse complement.
TTAGTCAAATTCATGGTTTATGTTATCCTTCAAACACACATCCTTGATATATCTAGACATGCCAGCCCAATTCACCTCTGGACTCTCTCAATGATTCTGTAAATATAGATACCCAATATGTATGCCTGATGTTGATCGGTTATATGAAAACAATTCCCCCATTTTTTTAGGCTTTCTGAAGAGAAGATCAATGAAATGTTCCTTTTCATGCTCAGGAACCCCCTTGTCAATTTTCATATTTCATGTTACGAACATTGTTAATCTTCATAATCATTCATATCCAATCGAAGATGGAAGGCTAGTATCCTATAGACACCATTTTTTTACTATGCACAACATGCCCCCGTGGCTCTGCATATGATGCATTTAAGATTACCAGCATTCAAAATAAAATTTGTTCTCGGGAGAGTCCATTCCAGTTTTTTTATGCTCATATAAAATTTGTGTCCCATATCTCCTGCTGGATTCCCAAAATCTCTTCGAAAAACATATTACATGTCCTCCCATTTTCAAATCTCATACATGATAAATATTTCTAATTTAACTAACCATTCACCAACCCCCCCCCCCACCCTTGTGAATGTAACTATTCATTGGGAGTGGTGTCCCTCTAAAAGGTGATACGAATGCTTGCAAAATTTTCATACATCATCACTAAGACAGGAATACCACTGTGGATCCCTACAAGAAAACAAATTCAATGTGTTGTGAATCCTCCCAGGCCATCAAAGATTGAAGGCCAGTGTCCTACATACATTCTTGTTAGACTATTCAGATCATGCCCTAGTGGCTCTACATATAGGCCCTACAAAGAAGTCAATAATCAAAGGAAAATAAATTATAATGAGAGTCATCACCTACCTATTTATTCCAAAAATTACTCCCAATCCTCATGCATGTCCAAAACACACAAATTTAGGGTCATGAAAAATTCATCATGATTTTCTGAAAAATATTAGGACAATCCCGGTTGATGAATCCCAAGTTGGGGCCCCTACCCCATCATGTTTGGTTAAAGATGTTCAACCTAAATCTCTAGAATAATTCGGATTGGAAGGACAATGTACTATTAGTGGAAAATATTCTATACTCACAATAGATAAAATCTTGAATGGGAACTACTAGAAAAAATTAGAGTGTTAGTTTGTTATGCCTATACCATGTATGGTTTAAAAACAATTGGTGATATATCAAGAGAGACATAAATCGTGTTATATAAAAAACCCGTAATGGGAGGTATATATAAAACTCAAGATGAACATGCTAAGACCGTATCAAGAAGGCATAGGAAAATATTATGCGGATAATGAAAAAGACACATACAATCATGAGGTTTTCCATAAATCCTTAGTAATAGTCGGACTACACTAGCTGAGTCCCCACGAATCAAGCAAAAAATTAGTGCTTGATTTGATTATTTCGCATTGTTGGTTTCAAAACATGGTTTAAAATTAATACCTAATTTATGTGATGTTTATATGATTGATTTTGACAGATTGAAATGACAGGAAAAGTAAAATAATAAGCATTTAAAGGAAAATTTGTTATGTTTAGTTCAAAGAAAATGTAGTAACATCCCCAGTTCATAGTTCTATATAGAAACAAAAATAAAATGAGTACATTTCATTTTTTGTGGAAATTTATAATAAGGACTAGCTCTCCCCTTCCAAAAAAAGGGAAAGTGACTACCATGGGATATAAAGATTCTATTATAAATAAGTTATCTCATCTTCTTTAGCCTTGACCTTTGGGCACACAAATTCCATAACAGATCTATGGTCTCGCACTACCTTCTGAATAGATTTGTAATTGGAGCACTAAGAAGAAAATTGAACCATAATCCTTGATACTTGGGCCCCACACTCCCACAACTCATTCTTTTGGGTGATCAAAAAATCATTATCCTTTCCCTCTTTGGCTGTTAGGTGATCGAGTTCCATCGAATCATCTTTGAATATTGCAACCTATGATGGGAATAATTTGACAGGGAATGTTTAGAATAACCAGTAGTGAGTTTTTCTTGGGCTATGATGATTTGTATTATAAGGATATGTATGTGTCGATAATAAAATATACTTGAACCAAACTATGGGAATAAACCGCTGATGTTTTCAGTATTGTAAAAAAATCTACCCATAGGTGTTTCCGTGGTAAAGACACATAACAGACACCATGCCTATTTTTGAACTGCACGTTGCCTCTCCACGGCACCAATAACATGATCCTCTCCAGTAGAAATAGTTGTATAGTTAGTAAGTGTCATTACATGATGGGAAGGTACTAATGATAGGTTACCCATGATGGGGGAATCTCGATACCTTCAGATGGTTTGACCACTTGAGCCCTAATGCAGAGGACTAGTAGAGACTTCTGAGGTGTACGGTTATACTCTACTAGGGCTAGCTTCATTTGGGTCCTGGGTAGTATCCACATGGGAGGAGTAGTCCGAGTCACTCCCCACTAAGTCAGGCCACATCAATGAGCCCTTTATAGATTCTTATGGTGGCGAATCGAACGTCTCCTCACCACATGGGAAATAACAGATGGCGTATCCATCATGGCCTCTGTAGGGATAGGAATAGTAGACATAGCTATCACACTTATTGTAGAATAAGGAAGGTATTGAATGGTCGACATGTTCATGACTGTGTGAAAAATGGTTAGAGGCTTCTGGACCAACTGAACTAGTCTTCACAACACCCCATTAGGGTAACTTCCCACCCATAGTTGGGCATATTCCAGAGACAGAAATGTTAATCCCATCGTATTGGGAATGATTAACTAAATAGAAAAACCTTTCCCCATCATCATAATCCATAACTCATGAAGAATTATGGTATGAGATTCTCCCATTAACTGAATAGTAGGATGAAACACAGTTTTTTGGAGGCACCCAAATTTCTAGGCAAACCTGTAATAGAAATATGTCTCACAAATGGCCACTCAATCTATGCTAGCTACGAGAATACTATCCTAAAGTGTGATTCCTATAATTTACCTCCCCTATCACATCTTAATGACCCGTGAGGGGTACGGTATGGAAAAAATTAGAATGAAGAAGTGTCATTCAAGGGCCTAACTGCACCACTAATTCTTAATGTCCTCGGAAGAACATCAGAAATGTTTAGAATTGTAGGGTTAAATTCGGAGTGAGAAATATTTTCATTTTTTTGATATTGATAGCATGGGAAGTGTTCTTACATACACCCATAAAGGAATTGAACTATTCTTATAAGATGATTTGGATGCCAACCTTCTTGTAATTTGTTCAAAAACTCATAAATTCGGCCTAGAGTAGGAGTGGCCAGAACTATTGGTCGACCCTCTTCCAGAATAGCCACCATCATCTGAGTGAAATCCCTAACCCTAGTATATATATCATATGATCAAAAAATCAATCCACTAAAAAACATGGTGAATAAAACTGCTAATCTATGTATAGGCGGAACATCAAGATGAATCTCATACCCCCATGTGGTATATATTCCCTCTTCTCGGGTAGCACAATATGACCCTAGAGTCTATTGAGATTGACAGGATGGATGAGTTCGACTGCGGTGAGACATTATTTATGCTCTATTTACATTAAAAAATAACCATATCCTAGCCTCAAATGGGACAAGAGAGCGATCCTAGAGTGGATGATCAATTAATCCCTATGCCATGACCAATAGGCTCTTTACTAATGGAGACACATGTTCGATATTATCCCAAGTAGTGGTTTCCGAGAGAAACATGTCATACGTCTCTTTATGGATGAGGAGCCATCAAAGATAGTGGATCTCACAAAAGCTAATTACCACATCCCTATGGGACCAAAAAAGGTGTTAGTTCTTGATAACTAGAAACATAAAAGCTTAAGAAGGATTTCACCTAGGTACAATGATGCGAACTGAGAATCCATGGTTGCCTGATAAAAGTTCACCAACTCCAACTAGTCATCGATCTCTAAATAGGTTTGATGTAACTAGAATTCCCTGGCCCATTCGTTGGAGGAGAGTCCTCTGCCTCTTATGTCCCACATGGTGCTCCACCCACCGTTATGGTTTTCTCGAGAAATATTGATAATAGACAGGTACTCTGGGGTAAATATTTTTGAGGCAGGGTTGTGACACCCATGATCACCCAGAGTCCTCATCGATCCTTATAATATGAACACATTTTCTTGAATCCAATTATATATCACCTATCTTATTGCGAAAATATTGGACCGATCATGTCCTTGTGGTGCTTCTATGAAAATGAAAGGAGTGTTGGGGTCAGCCAATGATAGAGGAACATCTTCAGGATACCCAAAGTCATAAATTAGTGACTGAATGGAAAATGGGTAATATAGGAGTTCTATATTGAGGAGATATTTTAAGAAACAATAACAAGTAACAATGTAGGATCAAATATGGTCCTCCCTGTCCCCTACATTGGTTTCCCTCATCTTCATCAATTTCATCAAATCCTGTGAAAGAGCCTTTGTATCCAAAAAAGGAATATCCAAAGCCTGAAAAAATTAGGCACATTTTTAATTATTGTATTAAATAAAAAATTTCTAAATGACATAAAAGGAGTTTCCTCTTAGAGATCTATGTATTTCTCCCAGAAAAGGTTTGTGGTAGCCATTTCCCACGTGCTTCATGGTATGCAGAAAGATTATACCACAAACCGACATAGTACATGAATGTCCCATGAGGTGAGGGACCACAGAGCATTAGCTGGTGAAAAGGAGGGTTCACAGAAGGCATATATCATGAACCAAGGCCTCTCCTTGTCCATATTCAACGTATATATTTAAATGTTTTTGTTCATATTATTAATGGTTATAGTTTAACTCGCTTGTTCAAGATCGTTCTGCGGGACACCAAAATAGCGTAGCGTTCTCCTAAGTAGATTTCCAGATTTTAGTTTTAAATCCCATGACATTGTTCAAAAAACCGAATATTTGGTTCATGGGATGAAGAATTGGTGAAAATATTGGTTCGCTACAAATATGAAGTGGTTTGGGGAAACAGATTTCACAAAAAAGATGGTACGTGATGGATGAGAAATCCATGTGAGAGTCAAGAGCACTTTTCACCATGATAAATGGTAAAATAAAAATAACATGGGACCCATATATAATTGTAGCATTCTTCTACATGACCTATATGTTCAACTATGGTCTACATTAGTTTAGGACCACTTGTACATCAAAATAGTCTCCTCTTAATTCTGAACGGACCCCATTCCAATAGGGGTTATTTGTAGGGTCCTGAAAAATAATCCAAGGGAAGAAAATAATCCCAAAATCACTATGAAGAAGGAAGGAAGAATTATTTCAAGTCTAGATATGTTAATGGACTCAAATTGAGTATAATAATTTGGAAGAAATTTTACAGAATTAATTTTCTCAAAGAGATTTATGAGTCCCCCGTAAAATCACCAGGAAGGGTTCGCGGACCGCATGAACTATGAATCACTAGTATGAAAAATGAAACGTGATGCTCTAGCCTAAGAAGTGATGTAAAGTTAACCCAGGTGCCCATGAATTACATCGTTGGCTGAATGAAATGCATGGAGTCCATCTACATTCCATCTCACGAAATCAACAGTTCTCATAAAAATAAAATTAGAAAGGTTCCATTATCCATGACTCGAAAACCACATCCATGAAAACCCCATTTGACTGAGTATTTTGTAGGTCAAAATATCTGTCCATGGACTTGGATAAATGGTTCCCCATTCCCACAGATACGATTGGCCAAATTCTTAATAAAATGAGAAAAAAAGTAATTGAGAAATGGGCTGATGAAGAAAGCATGGAGGAGACCCTAGAGGTTGGACGAAATAATTCGGAGAGGATTCCAGATTCAGTCTCTTATAATGGGTGATGTCCAAATTGGAAACCACGTTTTCTATAGGTATAAATTTCTGTGAACCATAAAATGATTTAATAAAAAAATGGGTGAACTATGAACCTAATTGCTGAAATCGTGAGCCACATATTCGTCGCAGATGAACTCCCCAAGAATGATAGTCTCAAGGTCCCTCCATCAATATAGTGTTTGACATAGTGTATCAGTATTAGGATTTAAACTAGTGCTTCATAGTATAAAATTGCGTGGATGGAAGAAAACATGGAGTGGTAGAATGCATTTAGGACCGCGTACCACTGTGGTGCATGGTGGTCCTTGCCCAACCCCGCGTACTACTTTAGGTTGCGGATAACCCCTATACCCACATTAAACTATGGTATGTGGATCCCCCCACATCCCGTATAATAATGAAGTATGTGTAATGTGGCATCTTCAGGTATTCTCCCCTCCAGCTCCAATATCACCTGTTTGTTACCATCTAGTCCTATGCAGCCCCTCCGCAGACAAGTCCCCCGGTAACATGCCAAAGCCTCCTCCATTGCCACCATACCTGTACGACCAGATCATTGGGCACATCACTGTTCCGTGTTGAGTCCACATACAGATGTTAGGAAGATTCATGAAGGCTCTCTCGACAACGGTTCAGACTATAGAGATTTATGTAAGTATACATTCCCATGGTAACTCGGAGTCCATCCATGGTATGCATAAACTGAACCTCCCCATTCTAGGGATTAAGGGTGGTTACACGCCTTTCCATTAATTGATGAATGGTGACCAGTTGAAGGAATCATGTTTTCTCAACTTTTTGACGGAGTCGACATTCATCTCCTTTCTCAGGACATGTTATTGGGACACTCCCACTATGGTAAGTCTCCAATATCACGGGGGTCGATCCCCATGACCTCCAATGATAACCGACATTGAAGGGTTCATTTCTCTTCTCCCTCTTCCTTGGTCTCCTCTTCCAGATCTGTCGGTGTCCCTCCCACTCCCATCAGCAGGAGAAGAGGTGTGTGGTTGGTCGAATCTCTCACATCTTCTTGTTTCTCACACTGAGTATGACTTGCGTGGGCTTAGATACTTGTGATGATACCAACGTCCACACACCCAAACACAACATGAACTATGAGAACACTAATTCATGGTCAATCGAGGATATGTAGGATTAATTTTTGAAGGCCCGAGCTCAAAATGGTTCCCATACAAAAGGGTTCACCCAATCATGGACGATCAAATGTGAAACTGACATGCATAAGCCCCAAAAAAAATCTGAACTACGAGAACTCTAATTCCTATTCAAACATGGATACACAGGATGCCTGCATGAAGGCCCGAGCTCAAAGGGGGTTCTCTTCCAAAAGGGTCCACCCAACCATGTCCCCAAAAATGGGCCACTTTCATGTGTAATCACCAATTTTCCCATACTATATGGGAACTGATTCCACTCACAAGGATTCATAGGAAGCACATCATATGGGTCCGATCCCAACATCATGTTTCCATCTGTCCCCTCTTAGATGAAGTTAAAATCTAGAGCACATTACTAAATGGATTTAGTTTGCATTTCCTCTATAGCATCAAATACATGTATGTCTATGATGATTATATAAAACTAGGGGTAGCTCAGGGACATAATATTTGGGAATGAACCAAAGATTAACAAATATATGAAAACTAATTAAATCTATAAGAGAGTCCCAGAATATTCAATAATCTTCACCGAAAGAGTGTGGTGAGACTGACCACCCATCCTCTCGACTAATGGAGTCCTTATTTTTCATTGTATAAATAATTATCCAATGGATTCCTGGATTTGGAATAAAGGTCCATGAATCATGGATATTAGGGTTTTTGGTTTTCACTTGATCCACAAATAGACCTATTGGAGACCATCCGAGGAAGTTATATTCTATGATGAATGATAGCACAAGTACGTGACCCCTTGAAAATTCTTGTTGGTACCATTTGAACATGGAACCTCTTTCAAAATAAAAAATTTATAAACTACCTAGTCCTCATGAATTTAATTCAATCCTCCATTAATATATTATGACATGAATTGGGTTGAATCAAAGATAAAAACGTGAATGTTTCTATAATAATAGACAAATTCTTATTACCCATCAAACATTTTTTTGTTTTTTCCCTCACTTGAGAACCCACACCCACCTTAGAGGCGAAACAAAATTGATGGTAGGTTTTTGACATCGCACATTTTGAATTACATAATTATGGGATTATTCATTGATTTCCGAGTTTTTATTCGAATTGTAGAATATCTATGGTTATGCTCTCTAAATAATGTGAACTATATATATTGCATTTCTTGGTCATTGTATATTATGACATATTATTGTCATGTAATTTATTAATGGGCTTGTGTTTATGTTATTTAAATTGAAATAATAATTTTTTAATTTTTATTGTAGGATCTGATGTATGAATACTCTTACTAGGCATCCGAACTCACCCATTTCATATATTTTATTATTCCTTGGGATATCAAGATGTTTATTATGTCTGATATGTGGTATTAATCAATATGTATGATGGTGTTCATAAATTATTCACTATATTATATTTTATATTTCAATTTTTAATATATTATTCTTGTATGTAATCATGCTTCCAAAAAATCTAAATTGATCGGTCCGTTTGGGTTGAAGTCTTTTATCTATTACAATATAATAAATTAAGGAATCAGATCTGGGATAATAGGGTCAGGGTCATTATAGTTTGTATCAATGAAAGTTTATTAGAATATTTGGAAACTATATTTAGGAAACAATATATCATATAACATAATCATATGATATACATTTGACATATGTATATTTTTTTCAAGGAAACCATTTTTATGACAATGAGATTATCTATGCAAGAAATTTTTCTATTTATGTTATGTATTTTATTAGTTTTTCAATTATACATAATGGCATGGCCTAATATAGTGCAAATCATTATATTTAAATGGATCTAGGTATAATGAATGGGACCTTCTTAAATGAAAATGATCCAAAGAGTAAGAAGGATCATATATTTTATAGTCATCATCCATTCTTTTGAAGGGAACAAGTCTCTCAAACAGTACCATCACTTAAGGGCATAATATAGTTTGCTAGTGAGATGGTGAAATAATTATTTAGGTATTATTTAATCATAGGGAAGTATGTGAATAATATTAATTCTAGGAAAAATATGAATAATGGAAATAAGAGAAATAAGTATTTTATTACATATGATAATTGTGGTAAGAAAGACCCTTCTGATTTATTCAAAGGATTGGGAGTTTACTAATAGTGTATAGAAAAAGGAAGCACTTCTTATCATTGAATTAATATGAAAAATATTTCTATTTTTATATTCTTAAACATCAAGGAGATGAGACACTATAGAAATCAATGTCTCAATTGTTAATTGAATATAACCTAATTGAGGATAATGGATCATGTCTATCCTATGCTACTACCGAAGACGAAGAGGAATGACTAACATGATTGTGTTTGGATTAAATAATTATGTAATTTTAGAATATTATCGATAATTATTTGGTAATATGAATCATGAGATATATAAGGATTTAACTACAATACTTATTAATTATGGAATTGGAATCAGGGAATGAATAACAAATGTAACACTGACAAGTGACTCAGTTGTAAGTTTATCTTTTATATATCAAAATATTTTTTAATGATAACCTAAAATATGTACATTATATTGACATAATAATAACTAGATTTTTATGTGATAGTATTTATGACCACGAATTTGGTTATAGATTTAACGGTTTATGTTATCTTTATAAGGTTTTCTATATGATTATAATTAATGAATATATTCAAAAAACATTGATAATACTTCTTGAATCATGTATGTTATTATGATGTTTTAAATAATATTATGTTATTTATATATTTTGAATCTTAAAATAAGAGATAAATTATTTGGGGAATATAATGATAAGTTTATATTGGAATTGTTGTGACCTTCGTTCAAAATGATTTATCATTTAATTTGGATAGAAATTTTTTGGGGGATTGTCAATATTGGTTACATATTTTATGGATGAAGATGAAAATTTTATAAAATAGTTCGAGAGTAATGATTGATTTATTATAGTGGATATCAAGTGATACCCATTTTTTTTAAGGAAGATTTAAATATATATGGAAGGGATTGTGTATCTTATAATTCATTAATGTTCTTGTAGCATAAAAATATCATAGTGAACTTTAATATCATAGTGTAAAAATTTATATGGAAATAGATAGAAACACAACCAAATGTTGATATTATTATTATGACATAGAAAGAAATAATGTATATACATTTTAGAATATTCCTATATGAATTGTAAATAAATCCTCTCAACTTAAGGAAAATGATTATATGATAAAATAATAATCATTTTACTTTTATTTATAATAAATCATTGATCTTTTCATAGCTCGCATATTTACAGTCTTGTGATGGTTAACATTCTAATGACCATGTTTTATATCACTCTCCATCAGAACTTGATGGTTAGTGTTTTATTCCATGTCCATATTTCCAATTCACATGAATGTTATCCTATTCGAATGCCTAATTGTTTTGGTCACCATCACATTTCCCTTTAACACATATGAAAATAAACTTTTATTAAAAATATGTATGATGAGGGATGTCCACAAGGGTGTTTAAAATTTATCAATCCATGATTACCAATATGAAGATCTAATTTCTATGACACAATTTATTTAAGAAGGGTATAAATAACTCCCTAATATTTTATTGTATGAATCATTTAAATATAACATATTTGATAGCTAGTGTGGAATGAAAAACTGAGTTTAAACCAATGATATACAATTTTAAATGTGTCTATTATAACATTGTTGTTACATCATTGTAAATGAATATTATTTACCAAATTATAAAATTTAAATGTTATTTGTTCAAAAAATTATTTTACCATTCATCCAAATGATTTTTTAGTCATAAGGAAATAATAAATCATATTTTAAGCGTTAATTTTATAATGTTCTAAAGATAGTTTTACATCATTTTAATAGTGCACATGTTTTAAAATGAAATTTTGAGGCTTCTATAAATTCCATTAAAAACATCATTTTTAAGAGTGAAATTTCAAAATATTCAAATCATTATATTTTTCTGAAAATATTTATTTCCAAATGACTAGTGAAAGAATTAATTTTTTATTAATTTTCCCTTTCGTTGTGATAAAGTATATTTATAATTTCAACATGATTTAAAAGTAAAATAAATTAAATATTTTTCTAAAAAAATATATGTTATTTCATCCTTATACCTTATTTATTCTAACTGTACTATTGGGATTCATAATGCATTTAAAAAAAATTAATTTTAGTTGGGTTTTAATGGGTTAAATTTAAATTACATTTTACCACTTAAATGATTTTAATATTAAAAAATGGATTTATTAAATTGATTCATAATGTATTTTTTTAATATTTCTCTTTTATTTTTACCAATATGAATAGTACCAATGGAATTTTGTTTTACCATAGAAAATGGAAATTTTGGAAATTGATTTAAAAAATAAAATGAAATGGATTATACTCCAAAAGCCTAGGAACTAGTGAAATCCTAGCCATAAGAAAATTATTAAATAATAAGAAAAACAGTCAAATAGCCACGGGGTTATTACAGAGTCAAGAGTACATAACACCATACATGTTCAACTCGACAATTAAAGCACAGTATCTAGGGGTCGTAAAAGACCACATCGCATCCATTGCTAAAATTGCCCGCTTAGATAAAGCATCTGCTACCTGATCGGCCTCTTGATAGGCATGTGAGACATCCAACCACATATGAGAAAACTGGTTGAGGCATTCAACATAATGGGGAATCTCACTCCATGGAACGTTGTGGGATTGTGACTCCAATGCATGAACCACATGCTACGAGTCTGACTCATTCCATAACATGTTCCAATTAAATAGAACAGTGTATCTGTCTACATGAATTATCGCCCGGAGTTCGGCTTCATAGGCAACTCCAACACAAGTAAAATGATAAATACATACCTTAATAAAGCAACGGTATGTGTGAAAGACACCACCACACCCTGATAATCTTGGTGCACCAGAAGAAGCTCCATCCACATTCACCTTGATCCATGGACCAATTGGAGGTATCTGGCGAATATACTTAAGAATTAAGGGCTTATGTGGATGACTGGATACACCAAGAAACCTAAGAGCTTGCAGATCAAAAATTCCTTTATACATCGCACCTGTTTGAGTCTTGGATGCAGCATGAACCTCCCTATGGACAGCCTCCATGCCATGCCGTAAAGGTATGCACCTGCAATCAAACAACACCACATTACAAGAATCCCATATTGTCGCAAATAGAGGTGAAACAAAAACCAACATATGGTTCCCAATCTTCTCACTGCATGTGACCCTGGACAGCCCTGCAATTAATTCCTATAGCAGTATTTTCCTATCAAAAATCAGCCCAAACAGGCCTCCAATATAGTCCCACAACTAGCCAGCATAGCTGCATTCCACAAACAGATGCAGGACACTCTCCTCAGCATCCATACATAGGGGAAAAGATGAAGCAAGACGAAATCCATCCCACTTGAGCTGGTCATGAGTGGGCACCCTGTTTTTTCAGATGCGCCAAATCAACAGGAAACATGAAGGCTGAATGAAGATGGTTCAAGAATTTTATCAGCCAGCCAGGTGCATGAAAATATCCTCCACAAACATGCCAGTAAAAAACCCAAATATTGAACCTCCCATTCCGGTTATGCTTCTATATCACCATATCATGGTCTATAAAGAGATAATTTTGAATTTCCTATTCCACTTGAAAAGGGACCATTCTATAAAACAAGTGAATGTGAGAAATAATTTCATCCATAGAGAAATTCCTTTTATTAGGAGGAACAACCATGTTATCCTACAGAGTTATCTCAGGACATGTCGTACTCCAACATTTTATAGGAGATTCCCTGCAAACTAGACATTTAATGTCATGTGCAATATGCCTGAAAGAGTACTTGAGAGATTCCCAAACTGATGACGCAAGATAGTTCATGTGACCTTTAAGGATCCTTCTTGTAAATATGTTAGATAAGAAATAATTATACCCCTCTTTGGAAATCTGGTCCCATGTGAACTTTCGAATGAGACCATCATTAAAAGTCCTGAGGTCTTTAACTCCATGGCCTCCCAAGTCAACAGTATTGATGCATTCCATCGTGGAAACAGTGACAAGATTCCTCTTATTGACTGACCCCGTCCAAATGATGTTTCTTATAATGCCTTGAATCTCCATAATGAGACCTCTGGGCCATATATAAATAGGAAAAGAGCAGACAAACTTGGATTTGATCACTGAGTTGAGAAGGCCAACCCTCCCAGCTATAGACAACGCCATCCCCTTCCAACTAGAAAGTTGATTCACAATTTTAGATTAAAATCCCTCTATATGTTCTCTCTTCACCTATCCCCAGAACAGGGGAACCCTTAGATAGTGAAATGGAAAAGATCCCCCCCCCAGACGTTGAGTAATCCTATTCTTCATACCAACCCAAACACCATTTCCAAAAACAATGAAAGATTTTTCCCAACTATTTTCATGACCATCAACAATTTCTTAGTGTTGAAAAAGATCTTTAATAGAAGAAATGGTTATCCTCAATGTTTTCCCAAGAAGAATAATATCATCATAATATAACAAATGGGATGGTGTAAAATCATTCCATCCAACCTTAATTTGTTGTAGAAACCCATATTAGAAAGATCGTTAATACATATTCTACGATAATCATCATTAATCGTGAAAAGAAGGCCAGAGAGTGTATCACATTTCCTCACATATCTGGTGTAGGGAAACAACCACGTGGTGTGCCATTGATGTGGATGGACAGCCTTGAAGAGGAAAGTATGATGCTGATCAGCCTAATGAATGTAGAAGAGAATCCATACCGTTTAAGAACGTCCAGATTGATGCTCCATTTTAAAGTGTCAAAAGCATTTGATATGTCATGTTTCAGAGAAAAAGAACCATCTTTAATCTATCTCCTCATCAGGTTCACACTCTCCAAAGTAGTGAAAAGTCAATTATGAATGTGTCTCTCAGGAAAAAATCCAAATTGATTCATAGTGATCATGACATCAACCATCCAGCCCATTCTGTTTATGAGAATCTTACTAAGGAGCTTGGGGATGGTGTTCCCAAGTGCAACAAGCCTTAAATCCTTGATATCAAGAGCATTACCTTTCTTGAGTAGTATCAAAATGAAAGAGGAGTTCATCCCAAAAGGCACGTAAGAGTGAGAAATAAGTCCTTTATAGCACAAGTAATATCATCCTATATAATTTCCCAATAAGATGTGTAAAATTTGTTAGTGAAACCATCAGGGCCCGGAGCACTATCCGTATTAAGATAGAAAACGACTTCAAGAATTATCACCTTCATAGGAGGGGTGACAAGATATTGATTGTCTTGTACACCAATTCATGAAGGTATCTTCCAAACCATACTATGAGTGTTTTATTGCCCATCATCAGAGTATAACTCTTTAAAATGGTCCATGACCACCAGAGATATCTCATTTTCAGGTGTAAAGGACACCCTTGGATGCTTATTGCCTTATCCCTAGCCCTGATTTTCATTTCTTTATGTAGCCAGTTCAAAAATTTAGAATTCTTGTCTCCCTCTTTGAGACATCTGACATTCAGGTGAATTCTAGCAATCCTTTCTTGAAGCATTAGGAGATCATCCAATTTATTATGAGCCATTATCTCCTCTGATGATACGGAAGGCTTTTGTTGATTCTAAATCTGAATAGATGAATGATTTTCCTTAATAGCTTTAATGTCATAACCAATCTGAGAAAAGGACCCATCCTCCATTCCATGAGAAGCATTTTGAGATGATATAATTTCAAAACCAACCTTTACAAGGGGGATGCCAATCGTTTCAAGATTTCATGCCTCAAGCCCATGTTCCCTGCATTTACTCTCCAAAATCCACCATTTATTGAATCAAACTAGGATGGGGCCTGACCACGCCAATTATGTATTAAAATCAAGAACAATAGGATTATGATCTGAATGATGCTTCAGTAGTGTAAACCAGAGCCTCCATGTGCAGCACCTTGATCATCCATCTGAACAATTCTTCTATCATGTTTTCTTACCTTCCTCCCATTCCATGTATGAACTCACCATCTAAATTTATCCCCAGTAAGAGGTACCTCAACATGATTTCAATGATCAAGACAAGAATAAAAATCAGTAGCAGCAGTCCTAGTAAAAGTATCACATGTTTTCTCCTCAGGACTTAACATAGTATTAAAGTCTCCATGGTATACCCATCTTTTACTCATCATCCCAGAAACCTCTTTGAGATCCACCCATAAGTCCCTTCTTCTAATATAATAGGTAGAAGAATATATGAACAAGGATGGAAATTGATTATCATCAATACTGCATGAGAGAAAAACACTCTGAGGCTTCTTTACAAAGGAGGTGACATGAATGGAATCATGTAGAAGAACCCACAAGTGACCCATCTCAGAATCATGCAAGTTTCTTAACAAAAATTGATGCCCAATATTTTTCCAATTATATCCATTCCAATTTTCAAAGATAAGAATCAGTTCAGCAATACCAACAAGCAATGTTTTATGGGACACAATAAAATGTCTAAGGGTCTTGGTCGTTCGGGAATTTCCAAACCCTTGGTAGTTCCAAAAGAAGATATTCATACATATTGGGTCATGCCCCATGTCTGGGGGCCCCCCTATGATGCCATAGCATGTTGAGCCTTGCCTTTATTACCTTTGACTTTATTTCATATCCCTTTAGGGTGGATGTCAGCCTCGATGTTCATCGGTGAATCCATATCAGCCTTGTCCATAGGAACCGTCTGAGAACTCTCCTCAGCCAGTTGTTCCTTGTGATCAGCCACTTTATTGCTTAAGGCCCTCAGTGAGGTTGACTGCTCAGGGAGGAGAGACCCTGTTTCAGTAAGATTAGCATGCTCAGGCTTAGTATACAGAAGGACCTCAGTGTCCTCTGGCCAAAAGATTCCACTCAATGGTGTAAATTTGTTCTGAGATTTTAAGTGAGCAGGGTCACTGCTTGAGGGAATGCTCCTTCGGGCAGCCTTGGTGGGCATTGTTAGCACAAATCACCCCCCCCCCCAATCAGATA
Source organism: Viscum album (assembly GCA_963277665.1). NCBI lineage: Eukaryota > Viridiplantae > Streptophyta > Magnoliopsida > Santalales > Viscaceae > Viscum > Viscum album. The sequence continues at coordinate 15,489,450 of OY728159.1, read as the reverse complement.
CATCCAGAGTCCTGTCTTGTTCACCTTCACCTAAACCAGCATGGGATGATGGATCAGATGCTACGATTTGAGGATTGACACCATCCATAGTGAGTGCCACCTCCAGTGGCTGAGAAGCCTCCTGTTTAGTAGGGGCTTTGTCCAAGCAGAGAGAAGGGTAAGCCATCCTATCTTGGTCATCATGTGATGCAGTCTGAAGAGTAATATCCTGCATATTAGAAGCGGCCTCCAGTGATTGAAGAGCATCCTGTTCAACTGGGTCCTTGTCCAGACATGCATGAGGGTCTACCAGAACAATGTTCTACATATTAGAAGCGGCCAGCAATTTCAGAGCATCCAATTCAACCAGGTCCTTGTCCAGACATGCATGAGGGTCCAACATCACAATTTTCTCATTATGTGCCTCAGAAGCCATAAAATTATTTTCCCAAGGTGGAGAATTGTCCTCACAAATAGGGGTATCAGCGGAGGTCCCTGCCTGAGAACTAGAGGGTGCCAACACTAATGACCCATCATTTCCCTATAATTGTGAAATCGTGTCCTTTCTCTTATTCTTTCTATAGGTCTCATCATCAACCCCTTTCACCTAGAAAACACTTCATTGTTTATACCTTTTACATTAATAGGTTAGATGACCAAAAAACATGAAATTAATACATAATTTTGGCTTCCTTTAATATATGCTATCTAACTTCAGACTATCATCTCTTGTTGTGAGGAAAGCTTACACAACAAGAGTGCTTTTGAAATACACTTCTACAAATATCCGTGAAAAATGACCAAACCTCATGTAATCTATCTCTCGATCCAATCGAATGGGGATTCCAACAGAAAATTCAATCTCCAATAGGATCTGTGGATGCCAGTAAAGCCAATTCAGCCTATAGATTCATATCCATATTTTGGAATGAGTATTCGGGATATTCATGGGATCAAAATTCTGTTCCCATTCTTGAATATTCCGGAAACTAGGTTTCAGATAGATGGTAACTTTGATCCATGCCCTTCACTTGCAGTCATCCGATGGAAAGACAATATGGTAGTATCCCCTTCCCATTGTAGTCATTTTCCAATTTTCAAAACCCCACGCCTCAGAAATCCACTTGGTCAATTCATTGAATTTCCAAAGATTTACACCTTTCGGTGTCACAATACGAGCAATAATTGAGAAGAGATAAAGACTAACATGTTCCTCCACTACATCATGGTTTGCTGACACTTGAGCAATCCACCCCTTTTTAATCACCCGTCCAGGAGGAGGCGCATCAAAAGATAACATATATTTGACTATAGATGTTAATTTGATTGCTGAAAAATCAATATACATTGTGGAATTTTGTTTTTAATTTTTTGGAGATAAATAATCTCCTTAAATAATTATATTAATGTGATGAAGTAATTATTTTATTAATGAAACAAAAAAATAAATGATATTTAAAACATTAAAACAAATATTATTTAAATTAATTAAGGTTCTCAACAAATTTCTAGGATTATTATGACATACTCCTAGTGTATTAAATTTCATAGTTTGAGGGTGTCTAATTTTATTAATTTCCAGAAGGAAAATGTAATGATTCTTATCAAACCCGATACTAATGTTATTTAATCAAAATTATATTTTATTAAATTATTTATAAATAATTAATATATATTGAAAAATAAAATGTGGTTATGATTTTGTCTAAAATTTCATTAATTATTCATTAATGGTCCAATTAGAAAGTTTTATGTACACATTACCACCTTTTAATATTAAATTAATTATTACCATAATTAAGATTAAAATATATTCACTGAAGTCAATCAAACTGATAAGGTTTAATATAAATCCAAAACATGGCAACATAATAATGTCTGATCTTATTTAAAACATATATATCATGTTATAATTTAATTATTAGTAATTTCGATCTACTTTGGATTGGAAATGAATTTCTGATAATTTACTATATTGAGGACTTCAAATGGTTCCTCTAAAATCAATTATAAAAGGGAACCCCTTACATAATATCATTTATCCACCATGGTTTTTCTAGATCCAAAATACTCTATAAATTTATCCTCACAACATCATTTTCCATGATCTTGATGAACTAGTACTTGATAAATAACAAATCTTGATCCCTTGAGAAATGATATAAAAGAAGTTTGCTGAAGAAGAGGTTATCATTTTTCCCAACTCAATAAAATTTATTTCTAATTTTAAATACCCTTCATTTTTATCCTTTATAAAATAATATTACCAGTTTAATATATATACCAAGATGTTATTATGATTCTAAAATAACCATATTTTATATTTTATCCATCCCGCAAAATATGAAAGCACAACGCATGTGTATGCATGACTTACCATCTCCACATAGTGGTGTAATTCATTTTCAATGTTAAAAATATTTAAAATTGTAATAAAATGTATTTATTGAATAAAAAAGGATATTTATGATATTACATTTATTCAAGAAATTTTGGTTATATACCCTATGCAAGTTAATCAAGATGTTTACGATTAAACAAGCATGACTAAACATGCAATGAACTACTAAAATTGTTAAATGAATTAATATTATTAATAAAATTGTTGTAAATCATTATAAGATGATAATATATGAAATGATAAATATTAATATTATTTTTTTGAGGTTGTAATATGTTTATAACTGTTATAAATGAGTTTTTTACATGTAAGATGAAAATTCGACAAAAGGTATGTGAATTCATAACCGAATTTCAATTCATTAGGTTAACCTTATACCCCATTGATTATTTCATACTATAACATTATATGAAATAAAATAATTCCTATATTTATTTGTGTTTATAATTTTTATGTGTATCTATAGGTGGTGTGTTCATTTAAATAACATTCACATTAATGATATGACATCAATGAAGGACATTATTTAAAAAAAATACTTGTATAAATGTTTCCATTTATCAAAATTTGTATGGAATATTTTTTTTAAATGTATATGGAACGACATGAATTTTACAATTTCATGAAGAATTAATTTTATTTCCATTTCTATTAAGAGATTGAATTTTTTTTTCCAAGAAAAATCATTGCTATTGTAATTATCAAACATTTTATGAATAATTAATTTCAGAGTAAAATAAAATTAACTTCCTCAACAATTTTCCACTAATTATATTTTATTATATTGTTAAAAATACTTCTCTAAATATTATTTTCATTGATTTTTGTGCCATATGATACCATTTTTCATTTTTTTTATGGTCACCATGACAAGGGATGGAAAATTTTTATACCATTCATCATATTTCAATGGATGGTTTATGATTAAGTTTATATAATTGGAAATGAATTTATATTTAATATTCTATATAAAATATGTATTTTTTGTTTATAATGTTTCACCCCTTTCATATGAAGAAAAAATTGGACATAGTAAGTGTTTGGCAGTAACTACTATAGCACCTAAATGAATCAGTAGGTCTTGTGAGACAAACCAGACTGAGTTTTCTCCAAGGAGTTATAGATTTATGTAGACACCATGGATGAGGCTGGAATAGTAGGTTTTAGAAATCCTACATGTTTAATTTCATAATTATGATATTAGTCATTGATTTCCCAGAGATTATTCTAATAGTTGAATATACAAGGTTATGTTCTATAGATCGTGTAAATTATTTATATAGTAGTATCTAATTATATTATATTTTTCTATATAATTATCATGTTATTGTTGAAATTGAATGGGTATTAGTTATTTAAAAACCCATAACTATTTATGAATGATAATCATATATTTGGTTCCATGTATACCATAATTGATCATCAGAACTCACATGTTTTATGTTTTATTTTTCCTTAGGGTGTCATGTAATGTCCCATACTTTTATTAATGAAAATTCTACTTGATCTAATTAAATGTCGTATTATATAAAATTGTTATATAAGAAATATGATCTTCCATGGGTTTATGATTTTTGTATTTTAAAATAATGTTAATAATTCTTACCGTTACTAATATAGATGTTGAACATTGATCACTTTATTAGTGTAAATAAAGGGCTTTAAAAAATCCAATTTACTCTGAAAAAGGAAGCGATGGACTCATCCATCATAATTGCTCCATAAAAATCCCATTTTTTAGTGCTTGTAAAGGAGGTAGCATCACTGGGAATCACTCTTGACTAATCCAATGATTAGATTCAACATGTTATGCTTGACCAGAACCAAATATGAGAGAATGTGAAGTTAATAGAGATTTCCACATGAGCGAAGTTATCTGAGCCTCCTCAAAAGTCTAGAACCATCGCATAGCTTACCCTTAGGTATTATGCAGGTTTTATAAGGGTTTACGTAACAAGACCCTATCACTATGATCATGTGAATTATTTTTCTATAGAATAAAGAATATACATTTGTTTTATTATTGTTACATTGTAAATAGTTTTTAAAGAACAAATAGAATTATTTAGTCAATATTCAGTTAGGAAATATATTTTGGTGAATTAAGGGATTTTTCATTATATAATATTTTCATAAAATATTATTGCAAAATTAATTATTATTTTTTATAATTAATATTATAATATTTTGGAAAACAATCGTAATTTTTATTATGGTTTGAAAGTTGTTTTTGTCCAAACCTATAAATATTCGATAAATATTGCTTATTTATTTTAAAAGATAAAATTCACATATTTGAGAAATTTTTTATATAGAATAAATATTATTTTAATAATCAGGATATAAAAAATATTCAACGGTGATTTTTTCAAAATTTTCGGAGACAGTTGAATTTTTGGAATAAAATTAGGTATCATTTAATTATATAATGTGTTCTCTAACATCATAATGACCCAATAGTGATGTAACAAGATACTATAAAAAGGATTATTGGATAATAAATATATTACATTTAACATGATGTGATTTTGTGATTGTTTTTTTACAAAACCTTTGTGGACCATCCAAGACTTATAAAACATTTTAACATTTTCAAATTATTTCCTTGAGAGTGTGAATCACCTCCATATAAGTAAGCCTAATATTTTAAAATGGCTCATACATTTCCATGTAAAATAATTTTTTCCACTCCCCTTTGGAATAAACCATAGGAATAAACATGGGTTGGATTGTGGTTTTTATTATTTTAATGTGTGGGGTCCAATACCAAAATAATAAAGAATGACATATCCTTTCCTATCAAAACCCACTCAATCTCCTAGTCCTCTTCATTCAAAAAATGTGATGCTTGACCAACCTTTGATCTCTTCTCTTGAAAATCATCCCAAGGAACCGAACATCTCAATAATCCACTATTAATCCTCTCTTAAGCCTTTGGGATAACACTTCCAAGTAAGGGATTTCTTCCTTTTTTATTTTTGTCCAAATTTCTTTATATTGTTATAACCTTTTATATTAAATTAAAAATTTTGGAGTATGATTTTTCACCACCCCCATACTTACCTATATATTTTAAAATGATGAGAGACCTCTCTCACTATCATTAACTCCTCCCATGTACTGTTGTTACCATGTCAAAATTCCGTAAGGGGTTTCTCTCCCCTCATTTACATTCAAAAAATTTTTTATATAATGCATCTAAATTCCATTAAATTTTTTGAGATATTATGTTCCATGAATCCATTACTCTCCATTTCATTTATAAATAATGAGATACCCCTTTCTCTCTTATCAACCCATTTTACAATTTCTATTAGACGTCGTTATGCTACCGAAGTTACACCAAAATTTCTATGCCAAAATCATCAAGTAATTGAATACTGTACATATTTCTCTATAATGGGTATTGACCATTATGAACATGTATTTGTTGATTGAGGAATAAAATTTTAGTATTCCACATCTTTTATTTGTGCAAGAAATTATTATGTTTAATGAATCCATGAGGGATGATCAATGTGGCAATGTTATGCGTGAAATGAAATGATTAATATGGGTGAGCCCTGATAGCACTCCAATGTATTGGGTAAAGATTAGTATCATGATAATTAAAGTGAAGTTAGGGTTTAGTAATGATAAATAAAATTATATGGGGGTTTACTCATTCTAATTCTTGTGATAGGAGGGTTTTCTCATGCACCATGGCAATGAACCATGGCTCATGATAATATCATGTTTAATTTTGTTGCCACATCTCCATGTTATGATAATCTTACAATATCTTGTGATTATATTCATGTTTCTTTTATGCTCCATTGATATGACTATTTACTAACATGTATTGTATTAATCATGTTATTCATTTTTTACTCTGTTACTGGGATTTATAGCTCAACCTTTTCCAATGCATGTTCTCAGGTTATCCCATGCAATGCTAAGTACAAAAGTATATTGTGGTCATTTAAAAGAATATTTTTATGAAGTGGTTGTGTTTTGTGTTCAATGTTATTATGTAATGTTACTATGCCCAAAATATATTATACCTCCCAATCTTTTTGGTGGTATTAAGTGCAAGTTTATGAAAAAAATCATTCTATGTGTTTAAAAAATAGAAGGGTTGTTATAATTGGTATCAGAGGATAGGTTTAGTTATTTTTTGTATTAGGATTTAAAAAACAATAAGAAATACATTGGGATAGACTATGTATAATAAAAATATACCTAAATATTGGTCAGTATTGAGTAAGTGGTTTACCAAGAAAATTCACCCCTATCTGGATTCGAGGATGTAGAGGCGGATCTAGAAAAATGTATCTATTGGTAAAACCTGAAAACACCTCTTTGAGAATGATTCGAACAAGAACTGGGGAATGAAAATGGGCCTCACTACACTAATGGTTATGACTCTCCTGGGGGATATTCTTTGATAAATTTATAAGGATATCATGATCCATTATTTAGGGAATAAAAAATATTCCCCTAAGAATATATGTTGGGAAGTAGATCATGGATATGAAATATATGTTATGAAAATAAATGTCATTTTTATGTTATCCCTTTTTCCATTGGATTCCAATATACATGTTACCACTAACTTTTTTTTATTCCATCCAACGACTTGTAAAATGAGGGATCGGGCCAAGAGCTGATGAGAAGAACACTGTGATGACTATTCTAATGAGATGCCCAATCTGATGGGAGCGGGAATCACAAACTCTGTCACAATAATATCTTAGTTAACTCATGTTTTGAATAGAAACATAGGTCTGAAAGAACCATAAACCCCCTTATGAACAGTGCATTTCGCAATCGATAGATTCATTAGACAATGGTCTCTTAATTGTAATGAATCATCCGATCACTCAATTTCTGAACAGTGGATAAAATTATTTGAAATGATGTTATTCATCAATCAATGTTCCGAAGAAGAGAAGGTTCTTATAGATGATTATTCTATGGAGGTTGAAGCTGATAAATGATATACATTAATCAAAAATAAAACGATTGAGGAAGATATTGAGGTTTTGGAATGGGTGGATTTTCAAAAAATGATTTTTGATAAGTATTTTCCATTCTCCCTCCGACATATGAGGAAAAATAATTCCTTACCCGTAAGAAAAAAGAAGATGATTACATCAGAGCGTATGAAGAGAAATCACAAGGTTTGTATAATATTCTTCTGGCATTTTCATTACCCACGAATGCAAGTTTGACATCTTCTTTGGTGAGATATAACCTGTCCTATAGAATGACCTAGTGATCCATGACTATGAAATCTATGAGGATATTGTCCAATGTCTCCTCAAAGTCAAAAAGAATATCATCCAATCATAGGGGTATCCTAGGGATAAGAAGGGTAAGGTGGGATTTAATTTTGGTGGTCTGATGGATAAGTCAAATTGTGCTAATAAATTATAAAACCCCACATTCCAATGGTTCGGAAGGAAGCACCCAAAATTAGCCTTAAGGGGATGAGGAAATTTTTTAGGTGAGGAAGAGAAGGGAACCTATCCATTAACTGTAGACAAGAAAAAACCAATGCTATGACAGAATAGAGGAACTCTATGTTTGACCCTTATCAAACTATTTTTATTTAAAACTGCAAATAACTAGGGCACTTGTCAAACCAATTTTCTAATCCAAGTGTTTTTATAGGCAACCACCAACTTCCATGGCAGAAATAGAGAGCTTTTACCCCTCACAACCGCCAATGAGAACCCTGAAAACAGAGTGGTGACAAGTATTCTTATTATTCATTCAGCAATAGAGAACATAACTTTTGATTATAGTTCAACATGTTCTTTTATATCTCAAATTTTTAGTTGAACAATCCCAACATCACCTCAAAACATGGAAGTAAAGATGTCAAAGAGAACGGAAATTGGGGGAATCATTTTTTTCCATGAATATAACCCCTCCAAGTTTATAATTTGTGGATTGAACATCCCTATGATCCTTATCATACTCCCTATGGTGGAATTTGATTCAATTCGTGGAATGTATTTACTTTCCCTATATAGAGCCAAAATAAATTGTCGTGAGAGGGAAATAACTCTTCATATATTGAATGAACCCCTGATATAGTACAAGTGCAAGGTGGAGGATGAAAAATGATGGGTAAATTCACCTTTTCATCAAATATCGTTAGCTCATCAAAATCACAATAAAGAAAAAGTATCCTCTACCATGAATTGATGACTTGTTTGATCATCTACATGGAAAACAATACTTTACCAAGTTGGATATGAGGTCAGGATATTATCAAGTAAGGGTGAAGAAGGAGGATATCCCCAAGACTGCTTTTCGTTCAAGACATAGGCATTAGGAATTCATATTAACTCTCTTAGGGCTCGCTAAATCTCCAGAAATCATTATGATCTTGATAAATAGTCTTTAGTGATTACCTCGACAAATATTTTGTAGTCTTTATAGATGATATTCTAATATACTCTAAAACCAAGGGTGTGCATGAGGTGAATCTAAGCACTATACTAGAGAACTTTCAAAAGGAGAAGATATATGAAAAGTATAACCACTGTGAGTTATGGTTGAATGAGATATCATTATTGGGTCGTATCCTTATATGAAATGGGATATTGTTGGATCCCTCCAAGATAGATTCAATTGCGGGATGTTCGAATAAATCATCAGTAATGAAGATCCGTAGCTTCCTGGTGTTAGAATTATATTGCTAATGAGTTGTGAGAAATATCTCACGATTTTATGACCATCTTACCAAGGTAACCTAGAAGGGGGTAACGTTTTCTTTGAGTGATGAATGCGAAGAGATCTTCAATGAGTGAAAGGAGGAGTCTCCCAGCACCCGTTCTCACACTACCCAAAAATGGAGATCCTTTTGTGGTATTCAATAATGCTTCGATGAAGGGCCATGGTCGTGTGTTGATGAAAAATTACAAAGTCATTTCCTATGATTCAATGAAATTAAATTTTAATGAGAAAAGTTATCCAACACGTGATCATGAGTTGGCTGTAGTAATCTTCACTAAAAAAATTGGCAGAATTACTTTTTTGGGAGAATTTTGAAATATACATTGATCAAAAATGCCTCAAATATATATTCACACAAACATTGTTCAACACATACCAATAAACATGGTTACAGTTGATCAAATACTATGAATGATCAATCCATTACCATCCCAGGAAATCGAAAAAGGTTGCAGATGCTCTAAGTTGAAAGGACCCAGTGATTCGTTCATTCATGGTAATTGAAAAGGATCCAACATTCTAAAATATGATGAAGATAGACCTCAGAATCTTAAATAAGTTAATATCATCAATCCATTCACAAATTATTAGTCAACCACCTCTTTTATAATGGTTAAATGCTTCTCAAAAGTATGATGTGGGAATCCCATTATAAGTGGAAACTATCAGAAAACAATCCTTGGAGTAAAATGTTCATTAAGAAGGAATTTTGAGATTTGGTTCAAGACTATATGTTCTAACAAATAAGGAGTTAAAGAAATAAATTTTGGATGATTCACATAGTTTGAATTTCCCCATTCACCAAGGAAACACAAATATGTATTGAGATCTCTAATATTTTTTTGGTGGAATAACATGAAGATAAAGATCACTAAGTATACATCAATGTTCCTGGTATGTTAGCAAGTTGATGATGATTGGAATATATATAAGGGGATGATGCAACCATTAACCAAACCAGTATGTAAATGGGAGAACATCACCATTTACTTGGTCATTGGACATTAGAATAAATCCAAAGTAAACACTGTTATCTATGTGGTTGTGGATCTTCTTACAAAGACTACAAAATTCATTACAATTATATAGGATTTATCATTGGATTATCTAGCATAGATATACATTATATAAGTGATAAGGATAAATGGAGTACCACTATCGATTGTATTTGATCGAGATCAAAGATTCACATATATGTTTCGGATGATTCTTCAATATGCTCTGAATACTGAGTTGAACTTCAGTATGGCTTGTCATCCTCAAAGAGATGGCCAGTTAGAGGAGACTATCCAATCACATAAGGACCGGTTGAGATCATGATAGATGGCCTTAAATGTAGGTAAGGATAAGAATCTACCACTAGTTGAGTTCTCTTACAATAACATTTTCCATTCATTCACCCAAATGGCTCATTATAAAACCATTTATTGGAAGAAGTGCAGAACACTGGCATGTTTGAATGAAGTTGGGGAGCAAAAATTCCCAGGTCTAGAAATTGTCAATGAAATGGGGAGAGGGTTACATCCATACAACATCACATTAAAGCTACTCAGATTCAACAAAAGATTTAGGATGATAGTCTTTGACGAGACCTAGATTTTGATGTTAGAGATGTGGTATTCTTATTCTTATCCCCATGGAAGAGATTTATGATAATTGGGAAGAAGGGAATGCTTAGTCCAAGGAACATCAGCCCTTTTGGGATCCTTGATCCCATTGGAGCAGTGGATTATCGAATAGAACTCACACCAAACCTATCCCAAGTACATGATATATTCCATGAATCAGTCTAAAGGAAGTACATACCCGACACATTGCATGTACTAATTCCAAGCGTGGTACCATTAGAGAATTACCTCTCCAAAGAGAAAAAATCATTGAAGATCATAGATCATAAATATAAAGTTCTAAAAAATAATACAATTCCCATTTTCAATGTGTTATGGGGAAAAAAGTTTTATGAGGCAACAATGGAATTAGAGGAAATAAAGAAGAAGAGTTACACTCATCAGTTTTAGTGTGGGAAAATGAAATTTCTATGGAGAACTTTCTTAAGGGGGAAGATTTTAATGACCCAAAATTTTATTGATGACAATTTTTCATGCTATAATTAAATTTATTTTTATGTAAACCAATTATATAAGACATATTCACTACCTTGTTTTTATGTTTTGTGGATTTTAAAATACAGCTAAGAATTGATTCCATTACTAATATAGTTGTTGAACAGTGATAACATGATTCCTTTAAATATTGGGCATTAATAGATCCAATTTACTCAGAAAATGGAGGTGATGGTGTTATACAATATAATTTCCCTGTACAAAGCCCATTTTTTGGAGCACTAAACGGAGGGAGCATCACTGGGCTTTTCTCTTGACGTAACCCAATATGAGCTTCATCAGGATAAACTTAAACAGAACCGCCTATGGGAGAAGTGGATGTTTATAGAGATTACCACCCGATAAATTTTATTTGAGCCTCCCCAAAAGTATGTCACCATCACACACCTAACCCATAGGTCTTATGCATGTTTTATAAGTGGTAATGTAACAAGACCATAGAACTACGATTATATGTATTATTTTTGTATAGAATAAAAAATATACATTCATTTTATTATTGATACATTATAAATGTTTCATAAAGAACATGTAGTATTTTTTACTTAACATTAAATTAAGAAATATATTTTGAGGAATTACTGTATTTTTTATTTAAATTTTAATTTTATAAAATATTATTACTAAATTAATTTCTATTTCATATAAATGATCGTTTAATTTTTATGAATACAATTTTATTTTTTATAATGGTTTGAAAGGTGTTGTTATGAAAACGCATGAATTTTTTATAAATTTATGTTTTTATTTTAAATATAAAAATTATGAATTTATAAATTTATTTAGATAAAATGAATATATTTTTGGAATTAGAATGTCGAAAGTCTTCAACAGTGTATTTTTCATAAATTTTTGAGACATTCGATTTTCTGGGTAAAAATTAAGTACCAATTAAATACATAATGGGTTCTATGACATAATAATGACCTAATAGTGATGTAATAAAATAATATAAAAATTATTTTCTACTTATTAGAGTTTTAAATTTAAAATAATGTAATTCTAGGTCTGTTTGATTTATTTTACAAAGCCATAGTGCACCCTCCAAGACTTATAACTCATTTTAACATTTTAAATTGATTTCCTTGAAATTGTGACTGACCTCCACATAATCACAAATAATATTTTAATATATTCTTCCTTAAGTCATATATAATAAATTTTTCCACTCGACTTTGGGGAAAACCATGGGTCAGTTTTTGGGTTTTATTAGTTTAATGTGTGTTGTCCAAAACCGAAATAATAAAGAATGCCCTCTCATTCCCTTTATAAACCCACTATATCTCCCATTCCTCTTCACTCAAACCATTGGGATCTTGACCAAACTCTTCCATCATATCTCTATAATCCTCCCAAGTATCCCCATGGACCCAAGAAGCCCCTTTCAAGCCTCTCCCAAGCCTTTGGGATCACAATTCTAGGTAAGGGATTTCTTCCATTCTTATTTTTGTCCAAATTGTTTTATGTTGTAATATGAATTTATTTTCAATTAAAAATGTTGGGTATGATTTTTTCACCACCCCATGAATCCCTCCATATTTTTTAATAATGATATACCTCTTTATCTCTGATTAATGCCTCCCATGTACACCCATTACCATGCCGAAATTCCGTAAGATAATTCTCTCTCCTTCATTTACATTCAAGAAATTATTTTATATTATGCATCTAAATTCAATTAAATATGTTTGGATATTATGTTCCATGATCCCATTAATCTCCATTTTATGAATAAATTATGAGATACCCATTTCTCTCTCATAAATCCATTTATCAATTACTATTTGACATCATTATGCTACTGAAGTTGCACCAAAATTTCCATGAAAAGATTGTCGTGCAAGTGAATACCATACCCGTTTGTCGATCAATTGTTTTCACCATTATAAAAATGTACTCATTGGGTATGGGAATAAATTTATTTATCCACATCTCTTATTATTGGAATAAAATATTATGTTTAATGAATCAATGTTGTATGATCTTTGTGGAAAACTTATGCATGAAACGAAATTTTTAATAAGGGTGTGCACTAATAGCACTCTAATGCATTGGGTAAAGATTAGTATCATGAAACATCAAGTGAAATGAGGGTTTACTCATTCTAAATTTAGTTCCATGAGGTTTTACTAATGCAAATTCAAGGGAAATGAGGGTTTACTTGTGCTATATGTGAAATGAGCCTCGGCTCTAGCTAATATCATGGGAAATATTGATTCCCCATATCCAGGATATGATAATCATGATATATAATGAATTTATGTTCTTGATTCTCTTATGATCCATTGATATTTCTATTTCCTAACATTTAATTTATTATTCATGTTATTCCTAGATTACTCTATTATCGAACATTATATATTACCCTTTTCTTAGGGATGTCCCCATGTTATCCTATACAATGATAAGTATGAAGGAATACAGTGGTCATGTAAAAGATGCTTATAATAAATATATTGTGTTTTGTGTTCTATGTTTTTATTTAATGTTACTATGCTCCATAGACACTAGACCTATAGATCTTCTCGGTTGTATTAAGTGCATGTTTACGTAATAAAACATGTTCACGATTGTAATAATGAGTAGGGTTGTTATATGTCAAGATTTTATTATGATATATATACATGATTATGCTTGGAGAATAATTGGGTTTTTAAATTCTCTACTATGTGGTATTTTATTGTTTAATTTTTTTTTGTTTTATGAATCAGGTGTGTAGATTGGTTTCCAAAACTACTGAACTGATCTTTCCTTTGCGATTCTAATCTTGTATTCATGCCAATGTAATAACATATGGAACTGACTCTAGGATATCTGGATCATGGTCATTAAATATTTTTTATTCAAAATGATTAAATTATGTTATTAATATTTTTGAATTTATCATCATTTTTATATTAAACCATGTTTAACATTTGGCTGATTTTTTTACGGATGCATTTATATTTTATTCTAAATGGGGTATTTTTGAAAATACTACCTGGCTACGAGGGGAATATTATTTCAAATGTATATTCAATGAGTGTAATTTCCAACTATCAAAGAATTTATTCTTTTAGAATATTCCTCTTTATTTTTTTTATATCTTTTAAAATTATTTTATCATTTATTATTGTTATGAGAATATTATTTTTTGAAGTTATCTTATAAAAAAGATTTTATCCTTATTTTCCAAGAATATCGAACGTATTTATCCACATGTATTGAATTGGATATTTTAATATTTAAATGATAGATTCTATGATTTAAATTTATTATTTAGTCCTTATAAATTAAATATGATTATAATTGAATCTGATATATCTCTCCAATGCATTGATTAATGATTATGCTTCAAAAATATTATGTTGGGACTAACCAAGTATGTTATTCAGTTTTTAAGGGTTTTTGTATGGGGTACATAAAGATGATTCCATTAGTCACACAAATAACATTTCTATTATAGAAAATGAGTTTTCATTGGAATATATTTATTTCATAATATATAATCAAATTATTATCATTAAAAGTATTATAATGATATTTATGGTTAAACAGTTATATTTTTAATAAAATGAGTACATGGGTTCTCATGTTTTTTTAAGGAACCTTCATGATTTAGATTTTTTATTTATATTTCATAATAATTTTTTAAACAAAAACTTTGGTATGCTTTTAGGTGTATATTTATGAATTTATTTACATAATGGTTGTTATGTTAATGGAAAAATATTTTATATGATGTCATTATTTTAAAATGGACCAATGAGTTTCATTTTATATTTTATTTGTCCCTTAATAATATTTTCTAGCTCATATCACAGTTTAACATGTTTTTTATATGGATTATCTACGGGTATGAACAATGATTAAGAGGAGTTTTAAATTTTGAGTTTTTTACAAAAAAATAAATAATGTACCAATTTAAAAGTTATTTATTTTGCAAAAAAATTGATAATGACTGGAAATTAACAACTTAAAATGTATATTTTCATTATTTAATAGTTATTAGATTATTCATATAAACTATAAACCAAAAAATCCTACAAAATTATGAAACATAATTCAAGAATATAAAATAAATAATTTTTCATTTTTTGTGGTTGGATCCTTTTAAATAATATATTTGAATTGTCTTCCTTTGATAATTATATTAAATGACATGTTAATCTCCACATTATTGGTCATATACTCGTAAATCATCCCACAAGGGAGATAGCATAGTTGAATAGATAACAGTAAAGAACTAGATGATTCATCAGAGTATAGTGACGGATCAGAGATGGTAAAAAATTATATGGATCATCATCGATGTCCGTTGAAGTTACCTACTGCCGACCTGGTGTTCTTGATAATCTCTCTATTTTTTCTCATCGATAACTTTAAAAATACATGATTTTTACAACATGATATGAGTAACTATTTGAGTTTACGGGGAGGATATTGATGGAGGAATATCTTTTGAAAATTCTACAAAATATTAAATCAAATACATAACAATTTTTTTCTTTTATATTTTAATAAATAACATTCATATCTATCTCATGTTTTGAATTTTGAAGACCATACTATGAAGCCAGATTTGAACATGATTGAGTAGCTATATTAAATTGATTATTATCTAGTAAAATTTCATCATGGTAAGACTCTCCCGTTGGTTTATGTGTCGTGAAGTATATATTTTATTCTCATGGGGAATGGTAGAATCATATGATGAAAGGAAAGTAGTGTCATCATTTATTTCTAGACCAATCTTCTTGATGAGATTTAAAGGAGAATAATGACTTTTTAGATTTGAGAATTATAACATTATGAAAATTTTTGTACATATTCACATAATGTTTTTTCCATCATTCACTTGCCTATTTTCATAGGTCATTATAGGTTATTTTTATGTTTCATATTTTTTGGGCAAGTGTATTATTAGTTCAAAATTATTGAAAACATAGAAGATTTACCTTGGAAATGATTCACCCCATGTTTTAATTCTAGAGTATTGTGAGTGGTTAAGGAAAACCATGTGGCCTTCCCATAAAATAATGTGTCTCCAAGAATAGGGATTACAAACAATTGGAACATAGTTGTTGAAACCATTTAGAGAAATCAAGTAGCTATGTAAGTTTCTAAAAAATGTGCATGTGGTTGGTCCACATTTTGTAAAATCATGTTTCCGAACCATATGATGCTACATATTTATTCAAATTATCATATTTTAATTCATTTATTTACTATTTTAGATCTCAAAATTGTTCTTTTAAAATCCACTTGACTCCATCAACCATTGAGTATTTCTTGATGGAATTTTCTTCACTATAACATTGAGTCATTGTGGATTTAAAATCTGGTAGAACAATTCAATCTATTTTAGTTAATGTAACCTATATTTTTTGTGATTTAGAATTTCCTCATATCACATATTAAATATTACTTGTACATCCATGTACTTTTTATGGACCTGGATCTTGATTATGGGAATATGATCCTAGGATCCCCTCTTGATTTATTTGATCATATTAAATGTCCAGTTGTGGACTTCTTCATGGATGGTTATCATTTTTTTTATTATTAAGGTATGTGGGTTTGTAATTAATTTCCACAAAACTTCAACTACTATTAATTTCAATTTTTGGAATGGATTTATATATTATTTTTAAATCCTGTATTTGGATTATTGGTATGAATTATTATATGAAATGGTTTTTGTTGAACCTCATAGTTATGGATTCACAAATAAATTACTGATCTGCAAAAAAATGATTTGAAATTAAAATTATTCATTTAAAAGATAATATTAATAATGATTATTGTGATATGAAAGAATAAAATGTTTTATAGATATTGAAGGAATTAAAATTAATAAAAGGCATTAGTTTTGATACAAATCATTATTGTTTTTTTAAAATGAACTCTCATGAGAGATAAAATGATATAGATAATCTTGAATGGTGAATGATGAAACCGATATGAGATGTATGATTTTCCCATTGATTGATTTATATGAAGTATATGAGATGACAAGTATTTGTGCAGGTAATATTAGTTATTCACCAATGTAACGTGTTTGATCTACATAGTAATGACTTGATAATTAAAATTCTACCTAATTGATGATAAGGTCATGGAGTTCATTCACTAGGGTGTACTCATATTCCCCTTAGGCCCGAGTTGTAGATTAGTATGCACACCAAATCAATATTTAACTAATTTTGGGGGATCATTTATTCTTTTTCTGAATAAGCATGGGTCTTATAAACATGGATTTATTATTGAAAATTAAGTATATATTATAGTGTTTATGTTATGTTCTATTCATTCTTATGATGTCTAAAATAACAAATCGTCAATATTTTGATGTAATTTTACTTTTATGAATGATTTATAATTTTAATTGGAATTATATGGACCGAAATATTTTATATAAAATATAAAGTGATTTACATTCCATGTGTTATTAAAAATTTGGAATATTAGATTTATTTTATATTTACATATTATTGATTACACGGATGGATCATACTGGTCTAGTGTTTATCACACACTATTTTTTTCTTTGGGAGTATGTAGAATATTTTTCTAGGTTTGAAAAAATGGTGTGATGGAGTTAGAGGTGGTGGTGGTTCATGATAGTTTTATAATGTGGGTTAGAGATGAAATTTGGAGTTTGTGTTTCATATATATTGTCTATATCTTATGATTAATTCGATTATGGTCATGTGAAATTTTAGTTTTCATATAGTAGAACTGGTATTTCACATTTCTAACTCATGATACTTTTTATTTTGTTGACTATAATAGTATACATGATTTTTTATGGATTCTTATTATAAACATTACAATATTTCGACATTTTTTGGGGGAAATCATTCAATCATGATTGTTTTATATTCCCAGTCACTAGTTTCTAACTGTGGGGACATGGAAGGCTATTTTTATAATGTTAGTTCTAACATAGTTTCTTTCTTATAAGTTATTTGAGGATAGTTCATAACACCGGTTTATTGGTCTGAGCGCACAAAAAAGGGATCAATGTGTGGCACATAAAGGTGGGTTTGAGTTATTGCTTGTGAGACACAAAATGTAAGGACTAGAAATAGAGGTAGGTAATGTGATGTTTTGATTAAGGCTGGGAATGCGAGGCTAGGAATAGAATATTTATTTAAGGATCATGAAATTTACTTAGATGAAACTACATCATAAAATTTTATCTTTGAAAAAGAATAATTTTTTTATATAATTCCATTTTGATTCAATAACCTATTAGATCGAATCTTATGAATTTAAACACACCATATTATGTTGATAATTCCAATAATATATGTTTACAAATTCTGATAAAGACCTAAAATTGTTCTATAAATATATATGATTACTAGGGAAACCATGTCCCCGTCAATGGATGGATCCCACCTCTTATTATTATTAAGATATTCTCACTATAATGTATCCAGATTGGGTGACATTTTTTAGGGTATCCATGCATCATTATATCATATGTAATGAAACACAATTAAAAGTAAATAGAGACTTATTATTGAGTGTGGCACACCTTCATATTTAATAGAACTCATTTCATCTAAATGAGGATCATATTATTATCCTCTTAGTTATTCACATGGATCATAATTATAATGTTCCAAAGCTGACCAATCATGGATAAAAAATGCCCAAATTAAAAAAAAATTATGCCCCAAAATTTAATCATTTAATTGTAAGGTTTTTAGAGAATTATATAGAATTTGAGAAGATTTTTCATAATATGGTAACCATAACATTATTCTATGAAGTACAAAAAAAATGTACCAAATCTTGTTTGGGTCTAGAATGTTTCCCCAACAAAACATTAGGTTAAAATATATTTTTAGATAATCAAGGTTAAAGAGATATCTGTTCCACATATATAAAATCCTTAGTAGTTATGGAATATTAATTATTTCCTAAGGAGTATTAATTTATCCAATTCAATCAAATTTGGTATACAAAAAAAATATTTATCTATATTTGAAAAATAAATATGAATAAAAATATGACATCATAAATAAATAATGAAAGAATATATTTGATTCCTTAGGGGGTATCAAAATGTCTATAACTCAATAAATAATATTCATTTTTTGTGATAATGTTATATAATATCTTCTATATATAATTTTTGGATTTTATATTTTCAAACCAAGTCATTTATTTTGTAATTAAGTAGAAATAGGTATGTCATTTAAATGAGAATGTTTTCCAAAATAATTTCTCTTTTCATTAAGTAATATTTAGAATGGCTATATTTATTTTTAGTATGTTTTATAGATTTATGCATCGTATTCATTAGTTTTTTCATTATTTGGAAAATTTAATTTTTTTTCATAATAATTTCTATAAGAATATAAATTTCAAAAAAAATAATGATTCCATTACCATTTCCACGAATCATATTTAATTAAATGGAAAATTAGTAATGAATATGAAAATTTTAAAACATTTTTCACTTTTTAAACTATATTTAGAAGTAAATAATTCATTTTAAATCAATGATTCATTTCATTAAAGGCATTCTTTATATTTTAATTTGAAGATATTAAATAATTTATTTTCCTTCTTTTTAACCATAGTCAAACTGTTGTGCTAATTACTGAATTATTATGAATAAATAATATCACTATAATGAAGTAATTCATTTTGGTATTTCTGTTTGATCTATAACATATCTATATTATGTGCCACTGGTTATTGTCATTTAAAAATTTTATACAAAAATATCCATCACATTAATTTTCCAAACTCATTAAAATCATTCGCAACAAATTAATCATTATTTTAATTAAATTTATTTTTTAATGTAATTGACCATGAAGTATTCTTTCAAGTAGTATTTATAGTAATACAAATTAACATAACATTAACATTCTATAAGTCTTTTTCTATATCTCAATATTACTAATTCTGAAATAATATAAGTTTCAATTTATGTCCCTAATTATTCTGGACATTAAGATGTTTTGTATACTAAAAAGAGGTTTTTTTATTCCCAATCTTTTAGATCCTTATCTATAATTATCTTATAAATTAATTTTTATAAAATGTCATATTCACTAAGTTATTGTATACTATTTATGAATTTCCTAAAATATTGATTCATCTATAAAATAGTCTCTCCAAATATAATTTCAATATATTGACAATCATAACCTATAATATATCCTCTAGTATTTATAAAAAACTACCTTAATATAGGATAGAAATTTATCATTTTCTAAAAAATATTACTTGTTTCACTTGCTAAAACAAGATTGTAAATATTTATCATAATAGAATATAATATATTTTTTCAAACCATACTTTTTGCTAAAATAAAAACTTAATATAGACACAATTTGAATATTATTTTAATCATAATTGGATATTCATAGTTTGTCATAAAATAATTTTCAAATACAGCATTGATAAAAAGTTTTTTCATTATATTTCACAAGTGTTCATAATAAGAATAATAAAAGATAATTGATAGATTCAAAATGATATTCACCAATTTTCTAATTGATTTATTAGGTATTATAATAAATCATTTTTCTTCTAAAATCAATTATAATGAAAATATATATAGAGACTAACATAACCAAATGATAAAATAAATACATATAAAAAACGTTTACATAAATATTCATTACAAGATGAAATAAATAACATCTCAGATTGTATGACTTTAATAAATATGGTCATTATATGCATAAAAAAATATATTATAAGAATTATTCAAGTTCTTACATAGATATATTTTATGCATTATTTTCTTTTCAATATATCATAAATAATAATTTATATATATGCTATGAAATAGAAATATAAGAAATTGATTAGATCAGATACTCATTTGGGGTAAATGTAGAAGAAAGGAATAGAATACCATTACTAAACATAAGATAAATAGGTGGGAATTAATAAATCACCAAGGTTCCATATCATAAAATAGGAAAATAATTTCCAATAAAATAGAGATCATAAATAATAAATCATTACAAGAGGCATTGAATATGAAAAACAAATTTAAGAATTAAACTGGAATTCATGAGTCAGTTTTTTTATTCATAACATTGGAATGTGAAAAACATAACAATTTGGAACATAAAGATTCATAGAAAATAACTCCATATATTAAGGATCACTACTATGAAAATCACCACATAATGAATTGAGTAAAATAGTGTACTAGGATCCCTCACATGTACCTATAAATATCATTCACAATGTCTTATTATTCACTAATTTTTCCACCAAGTACTCAAAACATAGTGTGAGGATTCCAATAGTGGATTCAGTTCACTCCCCAATCCCAAAAACAAGGTTGTTTTTGACACTTTCACAGTGGTGAACATCCTTCATTTTCAGAGGATGCGCAGCTATTGCCCTACATTCCCACTTTCCATAGGCGGATGGCATCTATCACTTGTTCAAGAATCTTTTCTCCTTCATCGCAATGGGATGATTGGATGTCAGTTCCTACATATGCGGATTCTTATAAGAAACTCATTACATAGTCCGGGTCTCCCTTATAGTCATTATACATTGTTCGTGAAACTCTTCCCAGTGCCATTTCATCATGGATTCTAGTTAATTACATTACTCCTGTCAGGAAATTACTAGGGGTCCGTTCACGGTATCAACCTTCTGTCGGGGGAGTAGTCATGTTGGACATTACTATCATTTCTGGACACTAGAACACATGTGAGTATGGGTTTCTTCCCTTTATGATGGGGATTATCAAGGGCGCAGATTCCTGAGTCATCCCAAATAGAATGTTGGGAATTATATGTCGTATTCATGTCTCTGAGGATTTCCTCAGCTTCTAATGTTTAACACTGGGTATTTTGTGAGTTTAACATCTAGCAGAGATGGTTTAGACTGATCGGAACACTACATGAGTGGATCAGAGGGGTTCAATCACTGGATGGATCATTGATGCTGCTACTAATGAATGGTTAGTTAACCAATTACTACTATGAGTAGTGAGAACGTGGGTGACATGATCTCACAAGGATGTGCCGGCCCTATTGAGAATAAGGATGGATATGTATTTTTAGAGTGGATGGAGAATGATACAGAACTTATGTGAGGATGACGGTGATGCTGATTTTGAGCCTCGAATACACTTCCTACAAATCCTGATGCTAAGGAATCAATGTCCACATAGTTTGGTGAGGTCATGGGTCACCCTCAAGAGGTGACCCATTAGAATGGATGCATGAATGAGATCACATTGATGTGGAACCGTCGATTTGGGGCATGACCATCCCAAAACACGTAGGATCTAGGGAGAGAACACGATTGGACATGAGTTTTGGGATTGAACCTCAGGGAGGTTTCCTATGTATCCCTGGGGCGGGGAATCAATGACTACATAGTTATTTATGGGGGGAATAGAATTGGGTTGTGCATAGAGGATAGTGACCCGATGACATACTGTGGATTACACGTTGTGAGCAATCCAGGTTCGTCTGATTCTCGAGGGGAGGACAAAAGATATGGGTCCCAACAGGGGACGACTACATCTCACCATCGATTACAGACTATAACTGATTACTGCTGGTTGGGTGACATGGCGACTTACTGCTGAATGGGTGTCACAACGGCTTACCATCGGATGGGGTTGAAACTCATTGAGGCTTCCTACGTACCCTGTCTGATAGAAAAGGATCACATCCCACGTAGTTTGTATGGGTACAATTTTACTTCGTGCAGGACGAAAGGGGCATATAGTTTAACGTCATGCCGGATAGGGTGGACCGACGTAGAGTGGTCAAGATTGATGGGTCTGGGGCCTAAAACACATGGAGCCTTATTATGTACCTTAAGTCGGCATGGACCAAAGTACACATAGTTAAAAATGATAGATACAGTTTAACATCATAAGGTACGAAGGTTAAATGGCATGAAGGGGTTAGGAAATGTAGGTATTGGTATTGAATATTAAGAATGCTTCGTACGTACCATTCCATGGTAAGGATCTATGTCCATCTAGTTCCAACCGGTTTTTGTGAACCGATGTAAATGTGTAAAGACTTGTAGGTGTTGGGCTTGAACCTTAGGGAGGCTTCTTACGTACCTTGCCTTGACAAGGATAAAAGTCCACATAGTTATGGTGTAGGATACTGTTTAGCAACATTTGGGATGAAGGATAACTGATGTAAAAAGGTCAGGTAAAATATGTGTTGGACTTGAACCTTAGGGATACATCATATGTACCATTCCTTGGCAAGGATCAAATTCCATTTAGTTCATGTTTGGTGGATATAGTTTAATGTCATGTGGGATGAAGGAGAACTGATGTGAAGGGGTCGGAACAAATGGGTGTTAGGCTAGAACATTAGGGAGGATTCCCATGTACCTTGCCTTGGAAAGGATCAATGTCCACATAGTTCTGGATGGTTTGATGAACCAATGTGAAGGGGTTGAAAACAGTAGGTGGTAGGATTGAACATAAGGGTGGATTCCTACATAACATTCCTTGGAAAGGATCAAATTCCATATAGATTATATTTGTTTGGAGCCTAAACTCTAGGGCGTCCAAGAGAGAATTTCATGGTCATTGCTTAATCTAAGCCCACAAGAGTCATGCTCGGTGTTAGAAATAAGAGGTAGCAAAGACCTGATGATCATGGTGTGAATGGTGCATCTGTGGGAAGTGGAGTGGGGCATACATGGGGTTATCAACCAAAAGCTGAAATCGGGTCTTATTAATGGTGAACAGCTTAGGGAGAAACATGGGCTTTTGTATGGTTAGCAGCCCAGGGAGATTGATATTGAGACTTAATCAGGGATGGAGGCCAGATTGAGACAAAGTCCATAGGGAGAGGTCCAGGATAAACAAGGTCTATGTTCCCAAATCTCCTCTTAGACTTTCGCACTGAAGAAGGGAAGAGGAGTAGGGGTGATGCCTCTTCCATGAAAGGCTTACTGAGTGCACGAAGATGGCAGCCCATCCCTGCGAACAGACGCCGCTCCAACAGAGAGGATCTCATTCAATGTGGGGAAGATCTTATTCACATAAAGACGAGTGGGCATGAAGAATGTTTGAGGTGGGGAACCACACATCTGATGAATGGGGCAAGATCATAGTTTAACATCATGTGTTATGGGTGATAGTGCTTGGCAGTTTAATAATCTGAAATTCGGATGAGGTGGGTTTACTCCATACCCCTAGGACATACATAATTAATGCTAACCCACCCTTGGGGTAGGGAAGGCTTCATCAATTCCATGATGAGGGGGTGTCATGGACCGATCCACTAATGGGTCTACATTATAGTGTCTATGAGAAGAAGCAATATCCATTAGTGTGTGTATACCAAGAAGTATAAGTCTATGCAATGAAATGTAAAGCACTGCCCAAGGGACTTTGAAATCACTTCGTATAGACCTGGAGGGCCGTACATGAAATGGGTTTGTGGTGAAAATGGGTTCACAGGAAGAGGCCTTAGGAAACCCTGGTTCTCCATGTAGTGGAGGGGCTTCGTGAAGTTGTATGCTTCGTGAAGTGGGGTGGCCTAGCCTACACATTGGGAATAAGTGCACATGGAGGGTTTTGTGTGAACTCTAAAGCCTCTCATGGAGTAGGGCTTTATGAAAAAATGGTGCCTTATAGGGTATAGCACCACGGAGCAGTGTGCCTCGTGATGCATAGTGAACATGACTTAACATGTGGTACACATGTTCATGGATGGTACTTCACAAAGAATGAGTGATTTTCGAAGACCCGAGCCCCTTTAGGGGTCTCATTTGTTTGCGAAGGGATTTGGGCTTTGCAAATGGAATCCCCAATTGAATATGGGATCTATTTAATCAAAAGGAAAAGAAATTCACAAAGATAAATAACTCAAAGAGAAAATTTTTCATAGAGAAGAATGTGCTCTGTGATTTGAGAGTTTAGAAAGAAAAAACTTCGTAGGATCTCTCCTTTGGGCTCAAGGGGAGCCTGGTATTTATTGGCACAAGGAAGCGAAAAGTTGGGAGCTTGTGACACGAATCCAAATGGCTCTTTTTCTTAACTGCATAGCCCCCCACCTCTTCGCTTCATGGTGGCTTCACAAACATTTATGGGATCACAGAGCCTCCTTCCACTATGCTTCACAGAGGATTTGTAAACGTCTATGGGATAGTGGAGCCTCCCGCCTCTTTTCTTCGTTGTGGAATCAAAAATGTCATTAGGATAATGGAGCATCCAACCTCTTCACTTCATAGTGGGTTCAAAAATGTATTTCTCATCAAAAATCATCCTGCCTCTTTGCATCGTAGAGACATTGAAAATGTTGTTTGGATCACAGAGCCTCCTACCACTTTTCTTCACTACGCACGTGCTGGTGGCGGCTTCATGCCGGTTGTGGTGCTATGGGGCATCATGAATAAGATTCCAGAGGAAGTCTCATTGGAGTTGTTTTCATCTTTATTCTTTCAATTCCTCTCTACATATTTTGGCACCGACAAATTCCCCTATTAGACTTATAGTCGAGGAGGAACCGAGGGACTACATCTAAGGGTCAATTTAGAAAACAAATTTGTTAATCAAAATGAAGTATTGCGAAAGAGGTTCATGAGGAGGAGAGATGATATACAGGTTGAGAGAACCATGAATCTCTCTGCCATCGGATGCGACCTGAATCACTAGGGGTCATCACCTATAAATAGGGGATGTTGACCTCTCATTTTTCCTTTCTCGTCTCGATATTTTGTTGTCAGTGATCTCGATTCATGAAGCTATATGCACTTTGTGATTGATCTCCACAAATCAGGCTTTCTTCTTGATGGTGCACAGTGAGTCCTTTGACTAGGTAAGGGGGTGCTTAGTGTCTTTTATTCATAAAGTCTGTGGTATCACTCCACGAACTATCTATGCTATAGAGATTCACAATTTGAGCTTTGCAATAAAGCACCGCGATCCAGGATAAAATTTTAAACAAAATATAAAGACTGAATGGATCATTAAGAAGCTACCTGGGGGGAACTTGTGATCATTACAGTGTGGAAGAAATGGATAAAATCTCAAGACATGAGGAATTCATTCAAATCCATTTATACCAGTATTAATTGGTAGAAATGTTGTCAAAGATCCAATAGAACTACCCACTCTATCAAAAGCTTCCCATATATGGTTATGTTCTGAGGGATAATGTATTCATTCCATAATTGAAAATGGATGAGCCGAATTACTAATTTTGGAGCACGCTGTTCCAATGCCAGTGGTTCAGGTCGGCGGATGGCCATTCATGGGAGAACTTCACACCTGTTAAAGATGACTTCCTATACAACCATGTGAATAATTTTGATGGGATGGAGCTACAGCTAGAGGAATCTCCCAAATTGTACCACACCAGCTTGATGGTAGTACTGGGGAACCCAGAGAAGGGGTGGACCGACGAGTGGGATCTACTCCAGAGCGGCAATTTCATTTATGATTGGGCCTTGGCTACAGGGTATGTGCCTCATGTGAGGATTTTCAAGAAGAGATGAGGAATTTGGTTTAGTTTGAGGCAGTGTGGGCATCTTAATTTCATATCTACCAGTCGAAGCTGTTGATTCCAGAGCTACTGAGTAGATGGTCATCGAGGACACCGTCTTTCCATTTACACCATAGAGACGTCAGGATCAGTCTATAGGACCTGCACCAGGACTCATGGGTCCCAATAATAGGAGTATGTATAATGAGTTCCTCCCCAATGTTAATGAAAGGTAGGACCTAGAGAAACTTACTCCATTAGAATCGTAATTTATGGATCTGGTGCTGGGGGAGGACAAATATTTGCTGAGGGACGTTCATTTCAAATAGTGGTTCAAGAAGTTCTTGAATTTCTTGGATGTTGAGCCATTCCCTGTGAGGCCTCAGACCTACCCGAAATGTGCTCATTGGGGAAAGGATCACCCATACTAGTGGATCTTGGAAGGCCACTAGTGGAAAACCTTGGGATTCAGCCTTTGTACATAGCAGAAATCAGTGGTTAGGTTAGCTGCATTCATCAAGACACTTATTTGCGGTTGGATCTTGCCATTGAGGGACACAAACATGGGCGTCCGACCAAGCACGTTCATTATGGAATCCATGTCGGTGGCTGGGGATGGCTCATCCTCAAGATCCCTTTTCATTCAATTTTGTATAAGATGTTGTGTCATATTAGCGAGGAGAAGAATCCAGTGAGGATATGCGAGTTGTTCCACCTTCTATATGGGAGGATAGCAGCAAATGTTAGGGGTATATACGAATATACGAACGCAATTTCACCTCCAGGATCGAATTTCCTCCCGTTCATTAGTAATGTTGTTGGGAAGCTTTCGGATGATACTGAACCCACAGTTGGTGCTGAACCATGTATGGAAGGAAGAATAGTTTAATTTCCACCCCTTCATTTTTCCAATATGTGTGTTCACTGATGACCACTAGGTAACAGAAGAGCATTGGTCCTATCTCCTAGCATTTCAGGGTAGAGTCCTGGTTGTGTGTCTTGACTATAAATCTCTCTGTGAGATGTACACCCCAGAATGTTTTGTGACTCTATTTTCATGAATGTAGAGGCTAAGCCTATGGGACTACTTCGGGATGTGCCACTAGGATCACCCATGTTTGATGTCACAAATATGGCTCATGTTCACATGGGAGAATGGGAATATACAAAATGTGTTGCCTCCGCCCAGAACCATCTTTGGGAAGGTGAAGTAGTAAACCATGAGTTGGGAGGTGGCCTACACCCGGGAGATGATGAAGATGTAAAACATATGTGTGGGAGATGGAGTGCCTCCCTGACCACGAGGTCAGGGCCAAAAGACGATGAGGACATCCTGTGGCGGTAGGGCAGCAGTAGTGGTGGGACCCGTACCGATTGAATGGGAGGTAGCATCAGTGGATCCAGTCGTCTCAGAGGGAACAATTTATCCAGAGGGGAGGCCACAAAGGGGGTTCTATAGGATATTCACCCGTGCTCAGGGGAAGCGGTTGTGCCATATAGACAGGACGAAAAATTCATTCCTCCTAGAGGCTTGGGACATCTGGGATGTCTACAACAAATTCAACAGCCTGTCCGAGATGAGGAAACACTTAAAACATCTTAGTATACATTTTTGGGGGATTAGCCCTATCAGGAATGGCAATGCAGTATCTCAGGCATAGGGGGAGAAATATATGGATGAGATGTATGACTTTGTGCACAGCTAGGGTTCTCCACATCCAATGAATGATTAAGTATTGATCTTTTTGGATCTAAAGTCCCCTATACAGTTGTTGATTGTTGAATTAAGAGAGTGATTCCCTCTGCTGAAAGAATCAGATGAGTCCCCCTGGGGGGAAGAGTCCAGTATAGGGAATCCCCAAGAGGAGGGTGAGGTCGGTAATTTAGACCATGATCTTGATGAATTTGGGGAGGCCCTCGAGGTAAAACCTTAGGCCACATCCACAAAATCATCATCCAGGTCCTTGGGGACTCCTTACTATAATTTGAATTGTGTAGTAGGGCCTCAATCACAAAACCTGCTCCTTCCCAATAGTAGATGTAACGTGAGAACTTCATGATCTGAGCCCATGGATATGGTGATTACTGTACATAGTAGGGCTGTGACACCCATGGCAGTTCTTCTAGAATTTCTAGATCTTCCAAAATTATACTGACTGTCGTGACGTGGAGTACTAAGGGAAACAAACTAATAGCGTGACTGACTTTTCGATCTCTCTAAGTCTTACTTACAGAATTTGTCCCCATCAGCCATTGATCAGGTCAAATGAAATCTCATCAGTTTCTGTATGCATAGATCCTCAAATTGTGTGGGACACATTGGCAAGGATGGTCAGAGCTCTAGGTTGTGCCTTTCCCATGGGGATGCCAGTTTTCATTTAAGAGGACTCTCAGACTAACGATGTCGTGGCCCTCCCAATCATAGGTGGGATGGTTAAAAGGAATGCAATTGAATCCATTGAGGTGGAATCCGATGATGGGGATCAATTGAACTACATGGATCCTGACCAACCTGATCTTACACCCAATGAAGATCATGCTGAAAAGTTCTAGGGGTGTTCTCCACATGTGAACCTTCCAACCCCGCGAATCTGGACGAGACGACCTCTGAGGAAGTGGATAGAAAAATCTTTTGTTTTTGGTCATGAAATTTGATCATTCACTTCATCAATGACACCCCTCAAGCACAGTGGATAGACCTGATGGGGAGACTTTGGTTCTGGCTACATGAACTATGTGCTAGGGGAGTGGATGCCCAGTGTCCTGACATGCTTGTTCGAGATCTCATGGCGGAGAAGATTCAAAAATACGATCGTTCCCTTTGTGTGGGTAGGTAGGGTAGAAATGTGTTGAACATCAAGGGGATTGAGGACGATGAAATTTATATTCACAAGCTAGAGGTTCGGGCATTTGAGCATTCTTCATTCCTCGAAATGCATCCAGATCTTATATCGTGGAATAAGGACCAGGTGGTAGAGGTCGAAGGACAGATGAAGGAAGACTCTGTTGAGATGGAAATTGTCTAGATCAATGATAATTAGACCCATATTTTGGCTGATGAACTACACAGTAATGTTGTTAAGAGGAGTGGGAACCAAAGAGTTGAAAATGAATCATAGACCCCCAAGACAGAGAGTGGAAGAGCTGCAATGCTCTTTTGAATGGATCAACCCATCCATGGGAGGGGTCGATCCTCAAGGGTTGTAATGCTTTTAAACCATAGAACATAATTGTGTGATTTGATTTTCTATGTTGGATCAATGAATTTGTTCCATTATTTGTTTCATCCTACTATATTTCTATCAAATTAGGGAAACATCCGGTGATCAATCCCTAAGCTCTTGTGGGTCATGCCTGATGTGAGAAACAAGGGATGACCACCTTTTTATACCTCCTGAATGTGAGAGTTCAAACCAAGAGTTGAGAATCTCAGGTTTGAAAACCCATTACAGAT
Source organism: Viscum album (assembly GCA_963277665.1). Taxonomy (NCBI): domain Eukaryota; kingdom Viridiplantae; phylum Streptophyta; class Magnoliopsida; order Santalales; family Viscaceae; genus Viscum; species Viscum album. The sequence continues at coordinate 15,459,309 of OY728159.1, read as the reverse complement.
TTCAAGGTTGAAATAGGGAGGCCTTACTAGAGGATGCATGTCTCAGAACTGTCTAATTTCCATTTTCCAATTGAGATCTAGTGCACGGGCAGGCCAATGCTAGGGGCATTAAAATCAATCCGAACACAGGGGAGTGTATATTGTGACTCACAATACCCAAAATTTGGAACTATGTGAAGGTGGGGTGACAATGAAGGATTATATTTGGACATTTTATAAATACAACATCTGTATTATTTTAGCCTGGTATGGGGACAACCAATGAGGGCCGACTACTGACCATGTTCGAAACATAGGGCCTGACTCGAAATGTTATTCATTGGTGTTTCGAAATGTTAACCCAGGATAGTAAGAAATCCATAGGCAGGTCACCCATACTAATAGGTTGTTCTCTTAGATTTGAAAGAGGATGATGTTGCAAATAAAGGGCATGAAAATCATGGAGGGTGGAGTGACAGGTTGTTCGAATGGATTCCAACACTCTTAAATGTACACCACCGTGGTGGAAACACATTAGGTGGATACATCTATCTGATCAGGGATCAGACTTACTTCCAAACATGACCTCTCTAGTATGGACCTTGAAACACCTAAAGTATTACACCATGATAATAAATATGAGAGACATATAGTTTAAACATCATAAGGATAGGATGGTGCACATAGTTTAATGTTCAATCTACATGGATCGAGGCTTACAATTTAACATCATTTTCACAGAATTTTTGGATCTTAGATTAAGGTCATAGAAACTAAACCATAATTAGGGCCGAGGGGCCAGAATGGTTAATGAGCCTGGGGCTGGGCCCGCGAAGATATTCATGGGGGTCTATACGTATCCCATTAGGATGATAATCTTGCCAAACATAGTTCTTGAACATAGTGTGGTTAGAGAACAACACTTGTAGGGGGAATCCTCCTTGGAGAGGAAGCTAACACATCCCATAATTAACATGGGATGGCCTGAACATGTTTAGGATAGAACCATAGTTTAATTTCATGCTTCTATGACATATGGACTCGTTTAGTTTAAATTCATTAGATTGGATGGGGAATAAAGGGAGATATCCCAAAAGGATAGTACATGATGTTGTAGCTACGAACACGATGTGAATGAAGACATAAGGTGACCAAAACACATAAAATATCTATAGAGGATGTTTTTGGATGAGTTACTGAAAGTGAATGTCTAGATGGGCCAGATGCAAAGTGATTGGTCATTCCTAAGTACCCCATTTGGATGGGAATCAAGCCACAAATATTTCTGGAATCGTAGTTTAACATCATGTTGGATGAAGGGACCATGTGGCATGGATGCACCAGTACACACCCAACCAACACTACTAAGCCAATGTGAGTCATTCCTGATTTGGGAAACAAGGTGTATAAGGGATATTTCCTAGAACCAAAAATCACACATTAGGGAAATGGACCACTAGGTACGTGATGCTCCGTTATTACTAACCCACCTTCTTAACACACCTACATGTGCATGGGGAATAGAACTCAGGGTGTTGGGATTCCACTTCAACATAAGTGGGTGGAATATTGTGATTCTTGATGACCGAGATCTAGATAAACATTATGGTGGTGTGATGATAGAGGATAACTTCGGACCATGTTCGAAACACAGTATCCACTATACAGTATCTTGGAATGGGGACATACAAATGAGGGATCACCATTGTCAATGTCCAAAATGTGTGACCTTTCACAAATTTTTTCTGAGGTGTTTAGGGACATTGTCCCATGACAGTAGGTGAGAAAATGTGGCATCATACTAGCCCATAACGGGGGTCCCTTCAGACATGGATGAGGATGTAGATCCCAACAAAGGGCACATAAAGCCTGGATATGAAACGAGGGAATGTCCATGTGGGGATTCTAGACCATGGGATATTTTTCCTAAATCATCTGAGTACGGAAATAAGATGTATCAGATAGAGGGAGTCAAATACCTTTCCAAGGAAAAGGGTCCAGGGGTCGCACACTTTTAATTAAGGTTGTAAGGTGGACCATTATGATGGGACCCGATTTAATTAAGTGCTAAATAGGTGGAAAAGTCATCGAACCCAATGAAATGTTCCCTTAGGGAGATCTTAGTTTAGGGTCATAGTATATGGACCTTGCTGGGAAGAGATAAGGGAGGTACATGGTGTGGCTGTTGAAAACCCCAACGTGAATGGGAACCAAAGAGGTTCTCCCAAACCCACATGCTTCTAAATGAGTGTGGGGAAAGGAGCTAGAAAAAGGGGGGAAGGATTTAAGATTACTGGGGATGGATCCAATGACGGGATATCTGGGTGTTCCTATGTATTCCATGATGATGGGAATCAATCCATAAGTAGTTATAGATTATTTCTCATTGTTTAGAGTCAAGAGACCAAGATGGTTGGATCTTAATTTTAATTTCTTAGAGATATATCCGTAAAAAAGAAAGGGGGGAGGGATACACAAGGTGTAGTAATTGAAAAAACCGACGTGAATGAGGAAATAAGGCCATATCACCCATGTGCTCCCTAGATAAGTCTTAGGTCGAAGGACACAAAATTAGAGTTGGGATGGGCCCAAGGGTAAGTGATTGGGAATTCCTACATAACCCATTATGATAGGGATCAATCCATATGTAGTTCTAGAAGTGGAGTGGTATGATACTAGTTCTAGGGATAATCATGTCATGCGGGTCTAGACCACAACCCAAAAAAAGTGGCCTTTGATTGATATTTTTTCTTCTTTAGGATGGATGCATATTTTTAGTGATGCAATAAACCTAGGATATAGAATCTAGGTGTTGCTATAGGAATAAATCTACATGTAGGAAATTGAAAAATGGTATGGGGTATGGCCAATACTCAACCTGGTGTCCCCTCAAGTGAGGAAATCACAATGAAATGATATTTCTTTTCATGCAGCTAGGATGATAATACCATAGTTTATGGTCGTATGATTGGACCAACCAATGCATTTTAACGTTGGGTAATAAAGTCACAACTATTTAATGTCATGTTGGACCAGGAAACACATTTTAATGTCTTATGGATTGGACACATACAGGAGAAACAATGATTGGGGGGGATGTGTGTGATGTTATAAATCAAACCTAGCGGGAATGAGGATGAGGTCGTCACTAAACCACATGCAATTTTGGGGAGGATACCTTTGTCCGAGGGGACAAAAAAGGTCAGAAAATATGGGGTTGGACATTTGGATGAAATTTAGAGGTGTTCCTACATATCCAATTAGGTTAGGAATCAAGCCATATGTATTTTTGAGGGCACAATTTAACATATTGTGGGATGAGCGGCATGAGAGACTATCTCCTAGAATGGAAGTACGAGGTGTAATTATATTTGACTTGACGTGAATGAGGACGTATGTCCTTATGCGACACTACACAATTCCGAAAAATTCAGGTCGATAAGGACCAATAGAAGAGGTAATTAGAGATACCAAATCTAGACCTAATGACAAGATGTCTAGGCATCCCTATGTATTCCATGAACATGTGAATAACGCTATACATAGTTCTTAGTGTTGTGGTTCTTATGCCTTACAGAAGGGATGTATAAGGAGATCTCAGTTCATGGTCTTAGAGTCAGACCATAGAGAAGAAAGACCCTTCCATGTGACTAAAAACCTCGACCGAATCCCTAAGCCCACATGAGTGGTGCTCAATGAAGAATACAAGGTCATGAACATTTTTTTGCAACACAAATAATACACGCAATGCTAAAATTAGGGCGTTGTCCCAGATGGTGCCTTACGATGACTATTCCATTCCGACATGAAAATTTTCACTTTGGGACATTACCAAGATTCTCATAAATCCACTTGGACATGAGAGAGTGGAAAAGCATGTGAATCAGGAAACCAAAATTTAGGGCTTGATCCGGTTTTATGGTGATAATGGATAACAATTGACCGTGTTTGAAACACATCAACCATATCGTCTGACCTAAATGGGAATGATAAATGAGCGTCGACCAGTGAACATATTTGAAATGCCGGACTTATATAAATTTTTCATTCTAAATCCCTAATAACGTTGCCCTGAAATTGTAAGAGATACCTTGGGCTGAGCATCCATGTGATTTGGGGGACCCTTTAGGATGTGAAAGATGATGAATTATAAAATTATGGGGAACAAGAACCGTACAAATGGGTGAGATATTGTCTTTCTATAATCCAACAATATAGGTCCTGAATTAGAGTCCTCTTGGGATCATTGGTGATCCACCAATAAGGGAACAAGGGATGCAGGAGATCTTAGGAGAAATAGTTACATGGAATATTTTTTGAAAAGGTGACGTGAATGAGGACACTAGCCCATACCACACCACATACCCTCCCTTCTGGAGGAATCGGGCCAAGGGGCCAAAGAGGTGAGGAGGTTTCTAAGAAACATGGATGGGCCCTAATAGAAAATTTCTAGGTGGTCCTACATATTCCATGATGATGAGAATCGTGCCAAACATAGTTCTGGAAGTTGATGTGTTGTTTTATGGCATTCAGAAAGGACACATATAGAGGAAATTTATCTCAATGAGGGATGTGTATGGTACAATGGGAAACCCGATGTGAATGAGAACATAAGCCCATTACATACCATATGATCCCAAATGAGAAAATGGTGCAGGGGGATGAAATGTTTGAGGGATCTATGAGGGTAAGTCCCAACTAGTTCGTAGTTAATCATAATTCAATGAGGACGATGGTTCTCTTAGTTTAAAGCAATAGGGATCAATCCTAATTTCCCAGTATAAAGTCATGTGCATAGGAAAAATTAGTAGAAAGGGTGAATCATTATTTCTACAATGTGGGAGTCCAGTAAATCACAATAATGATCAATGATAATCATTGACCATGTTTGAAACATTGTATTTGTATTGTGGGACCAAGGATGGGGACAAAAACTTGAGCATCAACCATTGACCAAAATCACAACATAGGAGTTGTATCAAATTGGCAACCAACATCCTCTGGGATGTTTTCCAGAAATGGTAGGAGAGCCCTTTGGCTGAGAAACCATATCGTTCGGGGTCCATTTAGATGTAAATGTTGAGGGAAACCCAAATGATAGGACACACAAAGTGTGGTGGGACATGTGCAATTTAATGTCTTAGTGGTAAGGACGGTGGATGGAGGGGTGTCTCAAGGGGGGGAATGCAGCTTTTCAAGAATATCCAGACGTGAATGAGGTCATATACCCCATTCTAAGCCACATAATATATAGTGAAAACTTGGGTAAGGGGTCAAAAAATGGACCAGGGACCGTATACATGACGTCCTGGCCAGTTTTCTGTTTCACGTCTTGTGATGAAGATGACTGAGATCACAGATTAAGGTCATAGATCTTAGACCACAGATACATAAACATTCATGATGGTATTTCCTTCCCAAAATTCCTAATACCACATGTGATATGGTTGTAACACCCCGAGCTTCGACGATACGCTTCTCATTCAAAAATGCAATAGCTTGCATTGTACGCAACTTCGAGTTCTAAAACACCGCGACTAATCAAAGTAGCTGTTATGAATAGTAATAACCACTTTTGAAAATTATAGAAATTTTATATTTCAAAATTGAATTCATTTTTGTATTCATAATATCGAAATTATCCAAAGTTGAATTTTTTGTAATTTTCTGAGAACTTCTAATTTTTTATGAATAGTGAAAATTACTTAAAACAACTTTTTTATTCAAAATAATTTGTAGTGATACATTATACTATTTAGTGGTTTTAAAGTATAATTAGAATATATTTTTACTATTTTATCCAATGGTGTTCATTAAAATTAATTTCACTTTGAAATTGGACATAAACAATTGTAAATCTTTTGATATATATTGTTTCTTAAAAACACGCTCTTTGTTGTGACAACGGGAATTAATTATAAAATTAATTAATGAAACTTATATGTTTGTAATTTTGTAAAATAGACATCATTTTTGAAATCGGAATATCAAATATAGGTTAGGGTGAATTTTTGGGATTTTTCTGAAAAACATCAATTTTTGATGAATAGTGAAACCACTAAGTGGTACTTATAAAAACTGATTTTTCGTTTAAATGAAATTTTACCACTTCTGTGTTTTGAATTTCAAAAATCCGACATACATGGTTGTGATTAAGAAGTAAAATGTGGTTCAATGATATTAAAATAATTTTTGGTGAATAGTAAATTTTAAGTTCTTAATCACGATTAGAGGTAATTAGTGTAGTTTAAGGTAAAAATAATGTTTTAATAATATGAGATGAGCTTGATACATGTCCTACCCTCATTTTATGTGCCATGGAAGACTAATAAAATCCATGGGTCAACTTGGGGACCCCATGGATCCACTTTAGTAGGAAAATGACATAAATACCTTTTATTTAATGTTAAAGTAAAAAATGACACAAACATGAAATGTTTTACTAAAACAAATTTTACATGGGGTTATACAAGTAATATTTTAGACTATAAATAGTCATTGGAAAGATAAAAAGATTTCCTACATCATAGTATTTTTTTTATAATTTTTAGACATTAAATAAATTAAATTATTTATGATATCATTATGATGCAACAATGACCTCATTATTTAACGATTTTAATAAAATGAAACGATAATGTAAAATCCAAGGCTTACACTTGTCCAAAGACTATTTTATGGGTATATTTCGAACACTTATCACCTTAGCCTCGCATTATATAATATGTGGGACCTTTAGAATCCTAAAATCATTGTATAATAAAGTAATATTTCATTACTTTCCAAGAGTGCCCCTCCTCTCCACTTATAAAAGGCCCCCACCTCTACCATCTCATTCACACATTCAAGCCATTTTTCTCGGCCAAACTCTTTCCAAATACTCTCCCAACTTCCCTCCCTTACTCCTAGAATCCTCACTTCTGGAAGAATTCTTCCCAAGGAATCTTTTGGCTCAAATCCAAAAGAGTTACCCGTTTTTAAGGTAATGTCTTCTCTAATGTTGTTTTGTTTTATTATGCTTCTCTAACACCTTAAACTCTTTTAATTCCTTTCTTTTGTAACAACACCAGTATATAAAATATACTAGGAGGTTTTTATGATAAGGATTTGGTTTACAGTTACACACACCTTCGTGTAATGGTTAAAGAACATACTATTTCTGTGGGTGGCAAAACACTGCCTCACGAAACGATGATTGTTCAAATTCTTTTAACACCTATAATGGTGGCCATTTTGATGACACTATTTTCATATATGATATATATATTATGTTTATGTATTCCTTATGCTTCTTTATTTCTCATTTATGGCATACTTTATGATTTCCATTATGGGTAAACGTGATAATTTCATTTTAGGAAGTGCGGACTACCGCCCCCTCAAAGTGATGTGAATTGTTAATGCCATATGTGGGATGTATAAAGGATGGAGTACATGATATTATATATGATATTATACTGGAACTATATTATACCTTTATATAATTATTATTTCATTCCATTAAATACGAAATATAAGTGAAAGTAGCGTTCATGCATACGTATGGCTTACCGTCTCCATGAACGGTGCATTTCATTTCTTACCTCTAAATGTTACGTAATATTATGAATGAATTTATATACTGGATATATATGATATATATGACATAGAAATCATGAATATAATTCTGTAGATAATGGATATTCTACCACATAAACAACTTGTAATTATAAGAAGTTTATTGTTGACTCAAGTACCAAAGATCGACAAAACGACCGTTATTAACTTAAATAATTACATAATGTTCATATCATTGTAATAAGTGATATAAAAAGGATAGTGAAATTTAAAATGGTTCTTAATAAGGTAGAGATTAACTCTAGTTTATTATTCAGGTGGTTAAAGAGCGGTCGAGTCAAGTCGGACATGAGGTAAGGGAATTTCTTAACCCAATTTCCATTCTTTGGGTTAATCTCATACTTTCAAATTATGTCTTCATATTATTATGTCCTACTTTGTATTTTTAATTTCTTTATGTGTACCTATAGTGAATACACATAATAGATCTATTTTATTTTAAAAATTTTCTTTTTAAGGACTTCATCTCAATCTCCTTTCATTGAGGCATATTTGGTTTTATACACAACTTTCTTTTATACGGTGTATAAACCCCTTTGACTTTTACGTTTATTCAAAATGAATCTTCTTTATACGAAGCGTTTTACTAAATGACAAAAAGGGAATGTTTTTCTTTTCGTACATATGCGGCGACAATGACTTCTCCACCCCTGTGACCATTATTTGAGTTTCGGCTTCCTCTATAAGCCATCAATTTTTTTAATGAAAAATAAATACAAAGTTTTAACATTATTTCATTTTGGTATTGAAAATGGTTTTGAAAGCGTTTTTATTATATAAATGTGTTGTATTGAAATCTTGTGGTTGAAATGTGGAAATGTTATGTTTCATTTATGCATGTTTTATGTGATATGATTATGTTATGGTTTATGATATGTTTAAACCTATTCATATGAGGAATGTATTGGACTTAATAAGTGACGGGTGGAGCCCGCTATAGCTCCTCGATGCATCAGCAGGTCTGATGAGACAAACTAGTGTCTTGGCACAAGGCCTTGACAAAATCTTATTTGTGGTCTTGGCACGAGGCCTTGGCTATGTGGTTATGATAGTCTGGCATTATGCATTCCATCATTATGAAAGTGGTTAATGATATTTCATGTGATTATTCAACCAGTAGAATATCCATGTGAAGAAGTGAATGACATTATCTCATTTTACTTTTGCCATATTATATTGATGTTCAAGTTTAAAAGGCTTTTGTTTTAGTTATACATTGCCTTAAATGTTTATGTTTATTGATGAAAGCTTCCGCTATGTTGTTATCCCTACTGAGCATCTGAGCTCACCCCTTTCAATGTTTTAATATTTTCCAGGATGTGAAGAAGTATTTTATGAATGACCTGCAGGGATAGTCAGAAGAGGATGTGAGTGTGGACTATGAAGACTTTGTTATTAGTTTTTCACTTTATGATGTAATGTAACATTTATGAATGTATCTAGTGTTTCTAAGGCTACTAAACTAATCGGTCTTTTGAGACTTGATCTTTTGTGATCATGCCAATGTTACGAAGTAATGCACCGACTATGGGTAGCTGGGGTCGGGGCGTTACAGTTGGTATCAGAGGCAGTTTAGTACTAACTTTGGAAGCTAGATTTAGATAAACTCTGATTAGAGAACATATCCCGAAGATAGACATTAAGGATTAGTATAGAAGAACTTTCTAGAATTTTGGTATTATAGAGATTTTGTGAGTTTTCCGAGCAATACATCCCTGTCTGGATACGAGCAGGTAGAGGCGGCTCTGGCACATATGTACCTAGGGGTAAAACCCGAAAACACTGCTTTGAGCTGGACTCGAATGGGAACTGGTGCACGAAAACAGGCATTGCTGCACTCTTGGTTACGACACTCCCGAGGGATATGCTTAGGATAATTCACATTTTCTTTACAAACCACTATGAAGGGTTATGATTATATACTTCCTAAAAGAAATTTTTTTTATGATTATGGATTATATCCATAAATAGTTCAATTTATTATAATTTTTTTCATGTTTGTTATTATGTATTTCGATTCATAAACTAACCTAGTTTATGGCATTGTATAGAAATGGAGTCCAGTAGACGGAATGTGAACTCCATCAATACGTATGATCCAAAGAGTAAGAAGGATCATGTCTTTCATGGTATTAAGCCAACATTTAGAAGGGAAATATTCTCCCATGTGTTATCAACATATGAAGAAATAGTATCATGTGTTATTAAGATAAGTAGAGAATTCTTTGAGTCTTATGGATTTGAAGGGATGAAATAGAAGAAAAGGATGGAAGAGAGAATGATGGATAAAGGGACGAGGGAAAATAATATGTGATAACTGTGGGAAGAAACACCTTGGAATTTGCCTGAAGGGAATGGGAGTTTGTTATAAGTGTGGAGAAAAAGGACACCAAGTGCATGACTGCAAGGGTAAGAAAAAGGTTTCAAATGCACAATGCTTCATCTGGAAGGAGTGGAGACACTACACAAACCAATGTTCAAATCATCAGAGTATGCCCCAAATGATGTTATTGGATAATAATCAAGTTATGATACTACCACAGATGAGGAGGAATGATTAGAGTTATTATGTTGTTATTAAAGAATTTTGTAATTTGTGTGTTGTATCAATGATGTACTGGTTATAATAATTATGGAGTATATAAGGATTGTACTGCAGTACTATTTCATCTAGGACTTGAGATTGTGTGGAACCAAGAAAAGTGACTCCACAGTAGGTAAATTTTTTTGGAAAATATATGGTTGAGAGAAAGATAAACCATAATATGGTTCTGATACCGAGATAGTGATTTTTGAATAAGACATGATTGATTCGGATAAATTATGTTGGATATTCTTAACATCCTTGAAACTGATTAATGATTTGTATACATTTTTGGATAGAAGGAGTATATCTAGTTTTCTATAAGGAATAAGGGATCATGAATGTAATCAATAAGGATTTATGGTAATTCAGTATGTTGTAGTGTTTTAAAAGAATACATGATGAAGGTGTTCACATGTTGTTACCCAGAAAAAAAAAGGAGATTCATTATGTTTACCTTCCCCATAAAATCTGGATTGTGAGTTGAACAGATGTATTTTGGATAACAATAAAGGTTGGAATGGATTATATTTTACATTGGATACTATTGTTAAGATTATTTTTGGATATTTATAAAAAGGACAACACGCAGACTGAGTGACAACCCATCACGTCGGACAAAGCTGTGGGAATCGAACCCACAACCATAGTGCGATTGGGATTAATCACCTACCACTGGACTACGTGATGTCCATGGTTATTAAAAAATAGTTTTTATAATATAAATGGTATGTGTTAACATTTGGAACCTTATACAATTAGGATAAGTATAATATTTTTGAGTTCTATTATCTTTTTGAGTGAAAGATGAGTTGAAGGTTGAAACTCTAATTGTCAAGCATAAATATATATATACCAATCTCTTATTAAATGAATAAATTAATTCTTAAACTTTAGTAAAGGGATATTAAAACAAAAAAATGTGTTATCCTAATACCTTATGTCTGGTTGAACTGATGATATTTTAAATCAACATAGATTGAAGTCTTTGAGGCCCTCAATTTGACAGTAGATTGTGATTGATGACCTCAATCACTCCCTACAAATATTTACATTTTTCCTCCAATTATATGTCTCTAATTTCCACCAATGTTCTCCTAATCGAGATCATAATTGGCTGGTGACTTTTTCATTTCCCTTTCCCTCTTATTAAGGCTAAATTTTATTAATCATATTTCCGATGTGGGATTTCCACAAAGGTATTTTCTCTTTTCAACCTTTTATTTTCAAATAAAAATTTCAAATTGCGAGGACTCAATTTATTGAAGGAGGGGAGAATGTAACACCCCGAGCTTCCACGATACGCTTCTCATTCAATAATGCAATTGCTAGCATTGTACGCAACTTCGAGTTCTAAAACACCGCGACTAATCAAAGTAGCCGTTATGAATAGTACTAACCACTTTTTAAAATTATAGAAATCTTATATTTCAAAATTGACTTCATTTTTGTATTCATAATATCGAAATTATCCAATGTTGAATTTTTTGTAATTTTCTGAGAACTTCCAATTTTTTATGAATAGCGAAAATTACTTAAAACAACTTTTTTAATCAAAATAATTTGTAGTGATAAGTTATACTATTGAGTGGTTTTAAAGTATAATTAGAATATATTTTTACCATTTTATCCAATGGTGTTCATTAGAATTAATTTCACTTTGAAATTGGACATAAACAATTGTCAATCTTTTGATATATATTGTTTCTTAAAAACACGCTATTTGTTGTGACAGTGGGAATTAATTTTAAAATTAATTAATGCAACTTATAAGTTTGGAATTTTGTAAAATATACATCATTTTTGAAATCAGAATATCAAATATAGATTAGGGTGAATTTTTTGGTTTTTTCTAAAAAACATCAATTTTTGATGAATAGTGAAACCACTATGTGGTACTTATAAAAACCGATTTTTCGTTTAAATGAAATTTTACCACTTCTGTGTTTTGAATTTCAAAAATCCATCATACATGGTTGTCATCATGAAGTAAAATGTTTTTCAATGAGATTAAAATTTTTTTTGGTGAATAGTAACTTTTAATTTCTTAATCACGATTAGAGGTAATTAGTGTAGTTTAAGTTAAAAATAATGTTTTAATAATATGAGATGATCTTGACACATGTCCTACTCTCATTTGATGTTCCATGGACGACAAATACAATCCATGGGTCAACTTGGGGACCCCATGGAGCCACTTTAGTTGGAAAATGACATAAATACCTTTTATTTAATGTTAAAGTAAAAAATGACACAAACCTGAAATGTTTTACTAAAACAATTTTTACATGGGGTTATACAAGTCATATTTTTGACTATAAGTAGTAATTGGAAAGATAAAAAGATTTCCTACATCATAGTATTTTTTTATAATTTTTATACATTAAATAAATTAAATTATTTATGACATCATTATGATGCAGCGATGACCTCATTATTTAACAATTTTAATAAAATGAAAAGATAATGTAAAATCCAAGGCTTACACTTTTCCAAAGACTATTGTATGGGTATATTTAGAACCCTTATCACCATATCCTCGAATTATTTAAGTTTGGGACCTTTAGAATCCGAAAATCATTGTATAATAAAGTAATATTTCATTACTTTCCAAGAGTGCCCCTCCTCTCCACTTATAAAAGGCCCCCACCTCTACCATCTCATTCACACATTCAAGCCATTTGGCTTGGCCAACCTCTGCCCAAATACTCTCCCAACTTCCCTCCATTACTCCTAGAAGCCTCACTTTGGTCAGAATTCTTCCCAAGGAAGCCTTTGGCTCAAATCAAAAAGAGTTACCCGTTTTTAAGGTAATGTCTTCTCTAATGTTGTTTTGTTTTATTTTTCTTCTCAAACCCCTTAAACTCTTTTCATTACTTTATTTTGTAACAACACCAGTATATAAAATATACTAGTCTGTTTTTATGATAATTATTTGGTTTACACTTACACACACCTTCGTCTAATGGTTAAAGAACATACTGTTTCTGTGGGTGGCGAAATACTGCCTCACGAAACGATGATTGTTCAAATTATTTTAACACCTATAATGGTGGACATTTTGATGACACTATTTTCATATATGATATATATATATTATGTTTATTTTTTCCTTATGCTTCTTTATTTCTCATTTATGGCATACTTTATGATTTCCATTTTGGGTAAACGCGATAATTTCATTTTAGGAAGTGCGAACTACCGCCCCCTCAAAGTGATGTGAACCGTTAATTCCATATTTGGGATGTATAAAGGATGGAGTAAATGATATTATATATGATATTATACTGGAAATATATTATACCTTTATATTATTATGATTTCATTCCATTAAATACGAAATAGAAATGAAAGTAGCGTTCATGCGTACGTACGGCTTACCGTCTACATGAACGGTGCATTTCATTTCTTACCTCTAAATGTTACGTAATATTATGAATGAATGTATATACTGGATATATATGATATATATGACATCTAAATCATTAATATAATTCTGGATATAATGGATATTCTACCACATAAACAACTTGTAATTATAAGAAGTTGATTGTTGACTCAAGTACCAAAGATCGACAAAACGACCGTTATTAACTTAAATAATTACATAATGTTCATATCATTGTAATAAGTGATATAAAAAGGATAATGAAATTGAAAATGGTTCTTAAGAAGGTATAGATTAACTCTAGTTTATTATTCAGGAGGTTAAAGAGCGGTCGAGTCAAGTCGGACACAAGGTAATGGAATTTCTTAACCCAATTTCCATTCTTTGGGTTAATCTCCTACTTTCAAATTATGTCTTGATATTATTATGTCCTATTTTGTATTTTTACTTTCTTTATGTGTACCTATAGTGAATACACATAATAGATCTATTTTATTTTAAAAATTATCTATTTAAGGACTTCTTCTCAATCTCCTTTCATTGATGCATATTTGGTTTTATACACAACATTCTTTTATACGGTGTATAAACCCCTTTGACTTTTATGTTTATTAAAAAGAAATCTTTTTTATACGAAGCATTTTACTAAATGAAAAAAAGGGTATGTTTTTTTTCTGTACATATGCGGCGACAACAACTTTTCTGCCGCCGTGACCATTATTTGAGTTTCAGCTTCCTCTACAAGCCATCACTTTTTTTTAATGAAAAATAAATACAAAGTTTTAACTTTCTTTTATTTTGGTATTGAAAATGGTTTTGAAAGCATTTTTATTATATAAATGTGTTGTATTGAAATCTTGTGGTTGAAATGTGGGAATGTTATGTTTCCTTTATGAATGTTTTATGTGATACGATTATGTTATGGTTTATGATATGTTTAAACCTATTCATATGAGGAATGCATTGGACTTAATAAGTGACGGGTGGAGCCCGCTATAGCTCCTCGATGCATCGGCAGGTCTCATGAGACAAACTAGTGTCTTGGAACGAGGCCTTGACAAAATCTTATTTGTGGTCTTGCAACGAGGCCTTGGCTACGTGGTTATGATAGTCTGGCATTATGCATTCCATCATTATGAAAGTGGTTAATGATATTTCATGTGATTATTCGACTAGTAGAATATCCATGTGAAGAAGTGAATGGCATTATCTCATTTTACTTTTTCCATATTATGTTGAAGTTCATGTTTAAAATACTTTTTTTAGTTATACATTGCCTTAAATGATTATGTTTATTGATGAAAGCTTCCTCTATGTTGATATCCTTACTGAGTATCTGAGCTCACCCCTTTCAATGTTTTAATATTTTCCAGGATGTGAAGAAGTATTTTATGAATGACCTGTAGGGATAGTCAGAAGAGGATATGAGTGTGGACTATGAAGACATTGTTATTAGTTTTTCACTTTATGATGTAATGTAACATTTATGAATGTATCTAGTGTTTCAAAGGATACTGAACTAATCGGTCTTTCGAGACTTGATCTTTTGTGATCATGCCAATGTTACGAAGTAATGCACCGACTCTGGGTAGCTGTGGTCCGGGCGTTACAATGGTCGATGTGGGAAACAATGTATAGGACCAGCCTCCCCCAAACATATAAGGGTACAACAGCTAGACTCGAACTCCACATTGTGGAAGACCGACATTTAAAGGGAGAGAGGGACAACATGAAACACTACACCCAATATTTTGGAGATATAGTGGTGGTGAAAATGATGAATGATAGATGTCGACCATGTTTGAAACACATCATCCATGTAGCGTGTCCTGAAATAAAAAAAATGTGTGTCAATCGCGGACAATATTTGTAACATGAGACTTGTATCCATTTTTCCATCATGGTCCTTGAGGTTGTTGGATGAAAATTATTAGAGAGCCCTCAAGATGAGAATCTGAACCATTCAGATGGCCCTCTTGGAATTGAAATATGATGAAGTGCCAATTAATGTCAATGTTTGAATCATAAATGTGCTAGTGCAATTTAACATCAAGGAGAACCGTGAAAGAGGAGGAGATCTCCAGGAATATGAATATATAGTGCGGTCATGATGAAACTGATGTAAATTAGGTAAACATTTCGCACTATACAATGTTTTCCAACCCAAGGGTAGATCCTGATGTTTGGGGCTGGGCCAACAGACAATATTTCTTGGCATTCTTACGTATCCCGCAAAGATAGAAATCAAGCCACAAGTAATTTGTGAAGGCTATGACGTTTAGAACCATGCAGTAATGACCTGAGAGAATAGAATAATGGTGATCAGAACATGGTTCCATGAGAATAATCTAGATATGAGTGGGGCCAAATAAGATTACATTACACCATGCAGGATCCTCTAAGAGAACTATACTGAGGCGAGATTGTCATAGTGGGGAGTTGGTCTTGAATCAAGACTAGGCATCTGAGCATTCCTATGTATTCCATGAGGATGGAAATAAATCCATATGTTTCTCTAGAAGGTGTTATTTAGTTTAACATCATGCAGAACTGACGTTGGATAGTTTAAGGTCATGCAGAACCATCTACAGTTTCACATCATGTAGGAAAACATATAGTTTAATATCCCAGGAGGATGGAAATCAAGAAATATGATGTCCAGGGCACGAACCCTGTTATCATTAAGTGCTTCCAATTATTCCAAATGGATATAATCTACTTTCTTTGGTGCCTTTTTATCATAAACAACTGTACCTAATAAAGGAAACCGAATTTTGATTGGTAGGAAGAATTCTGTTTTGTACACATGGGGGTATGGGGTCACCTCTGTGGAATTGTGCATCACTGTTTGATAGGCGCAAAGGGCATTGGGGAGTTTGTTCGGACAACAATTTTTGTTCTAACAAACAAAATACTTCATAATTTTGGAGAGGGTTTTGTTTAACACCTTGATCTTCCCATTTTCTAGCACATGATTGCAGGAGGTATAGTCCAAGAGAATGTTGTACTTCACATATAATTTCATGAACTTAGCTTCCTGTAAGTTTCTACTGTTATCGGTACGAACGACATGAGGGACTTTAAATGATTATATGATTTTTGAGCACACAAATTCTATGACAGAACCGGCCTTCACGCCTTAATTAGAATTGATTCCACCCTGATGGAAAAGAAATATGCAGCAGTCAGGATGAACCTACCCATGTGAGCTGTCGCTAGTGGATATGGTCGCATGATATTGAGTCCCTAGACCAAAATGGGCCAAGATTATGTGGTAGTGTGGAGATGCTTCAACAACTAATACAAAAAGTTTTCATGAATTTGGAATACCTAGCACCAATTGGAAAAATCGATGTAGTCACGGATTATGGGGGACCAAAAATACCCCTATCTCCAAATCAGGTGAGATAACATTGTCCTAGTCTGATGAGCCTCGTAAGAACTGGCATCAACAACTGTGATGACTTGAGGAATCCAAACTCCTTGAATGAAACAGAGGATAATCCCATATAACCCTCACTTATAGAGGATTATCTCAAGACCATGACTGCTCTGGAGAGTAAACTACAATGTCTGGAAATTAATTCACTTGCACTCGGCTCAATTATCCATGAGATTACTATTTTGAGGGAACTCAAAAACAGATTTTATTCAGTTGAGAGTCACTTCAATCACTACATTCGGGGAACCTAGAGGTCCTGACGTGGAGGCGCTTGTGGTAAGGTGGCCTACCTGTAGACTATCCTTATCATCTAGAGTGGTGGGGGTGATGACTATCTGGTGCACCACATGGATATTTATATCATCCTGTTAAGGCTCTATAAGTGATGTAGCTAGGCTGGCCAAGGTATCGGCTCAACCATTCTTTGATTGAGGAATATTAGTATCCTCTGGTCGAGATGGGAACTGATCCATTAGTTATATGATGTGTCCTAAATATGGTGAAAGAACTTTCTTTTTGAAGACATATTAATCTTTTATCTTCTTGATGTCTAGTTCAGAGTCCTCTTTCATATGCAAGTGGAGAACATCAATCTCAACGTCCAACTTGAGGCCAGTAATGTGATCCTGATACTTCGCCTCATTTTTTGTGCATCCTTCTTGTAACAGCCCAAGATTTTATAAAGAAATATTCTTTTTAATTTTATTAATGTCTTGTGTTGTACGCTACACCAAAAGGAGCTTGCACAACATGCATCCTTGTCTTGCCTTGCATTACACGCAATCGCGACCTTCCTCAATAGCGTGTGTAATACGCAATACCGAGTTTCACTAAACAACGATGTGCTATTAAAATATTATTAAAACTAGCCGTTATGAATAGTAATAACCACTTTTTAAAATTCTGTAAATCTTATTTTTCAAAATGAACTTCATTCTTGGATTCGGAGTATCGAATTTAGCCTAAGGTGAAATTTTGGTACTTTTCGGATAACTTTCATATTCTGATGAATAGTGAAAAATTACTAAATTATAATTAAAAACAACTTTTTTAATCGAAATAATTAATAGTGATAAATTATTAATTTGAGTGGTTTTAAAGTATATTTAGAATATATTTTTACAATTTAATACAATGTTGGTCATTGGTTGTAATTTCACATTTAAACCAGACATAATCAAGTGTCAATCTTTTGATATATATTGTTTCCTAAAAACACGCTATTTATTTTAACAGCGGGATTTAATTATAAAATTAATTAATGCAACTTCTATGTTATGAATTTGGTAAAATAGATTTCATTTTTGAATTCGGAATATGAAATATAGCTTAGGATGAAATTTTGGCATTGTTCTGAAAAACATCAATTTTTGCTGAATAGTGAAACTACTAAGTGGTAGTTAAAAAAAAACTGAATTTTTCATAAAACTTAATATTTCCGCTTCTGTGAATGGAATTTCGAAAATCCGAGAGACACGGTTAATATCAAGGACTAAAATGTGGTTCAATGAGATGAAAATAATTTTTTTGGTGAATAGTAACTTTTTACTTTTTTACCGCGGTTAATAGTAAATAGGGTAACTAAGGGTAAATATGATATTACTATTACCCTAACACATGTCCTAATTCTATTGGACAAGTGTAATTCGACCAAAAACAAACTTAGGAATAAAATATGACCATTTAGGCCCACTTGGATTAGATTAGGACATTTATTATTAATTTATTTAAAGAAAGGTTAAAATAGTTAAAATCAAAGTTTAATAAGTAAATAATTTTTAATATGGGGTTATACATAAGATACATTCGATTGTAAATATTCATTACAAAGCTAAAAAGATTTCCTACATGATGGTATTTTATTTGTAATTTTTAGACATAAAATAATTTAATTTATTTATGACACAACGATGATGCAGTAATTATCTTATTAATGAAATATTGACATAATTGATGTTATAAACACCAAAATAAATGTAATTTGAGATTTTTTATGAATTCCACTAATTTTCTATGTTACTATGATATATTAATGTTGATTTAATCAACTTGGTTCGAACATTTAATTCTGTTATGACTTTCACAAAAATCATATATCAAATAGTGTAAAAATTGACACAAAATAGTTTTTAAATCAAATATTATATTATTAATTGTTATTGTATTCCTAAAAATCTAAGGTTCGGCCAAATGACTTAGATAAGGATATATATATTAATAATAAACAATTTGGGGTTCGTTTGGCATGTTATAGTAAGTTTATTAACCATATAGTGAAAGAAAACAAAAAGACATGGTAAAAGTTAAATTATTTAACTTAGAGTTAAATTTAATTGATAAGTTTAAACTAAGATCCTAAACTTGTCTAAATTCTATTGGTTGATAGTATTTCGACCCCTCCCCACCTTATCTTCGAAATAAGACCCTTTGGAACCATTATAAACCGATTTTGACTTTAATATAAAATAATATTTTGAGATATTCCTAAGGTGCCCCTCTCCTCCCTTATAAAAGGACACATCCTCCCCCTCCTCCTCACACCAATTTGAGCACTCATGCTCGGCCAACCCCTGAAAAAATCCCTTCTACACTTCCCTAGCAACATCCTAGATGTAACAGCCCAAGATTTTATAAAAAAATATTCTTTTCAATGTTATTAATGTCTTGTGTTGTACGCTACACCAAAAGGAGCTTGCACAACACTCATCCTTGTCTTTCCTTGCATTACACGCAATCGCGACCTTCCTCGATAGCGTGTGTAATGCGCAATACCGAGTTTCACTAAACAACGATGTGCTATTAAAATATTATTAAAACTAGTCGTTATGAATAGTAATAATCACTTTTTGAAATTTAGTAAATTTTATTTTTCAAAATGGAATTCATTTTTGGATTCGTAATATCGAAATTAGCTTAGGGTGAAATTTTGGTACTTTTCGGATAACTTTCATATTCTGATGAATAGTGAAAAATTACTAAATTATAATTAAAAACAACTTTTTTAATCGAAATAATTAATAGTGATAAATTATTAATTTGAGTGGTTTTAAAGTATATTTAGAATATATTTTTACAATTCAATACAATGTTGGTCATTGTATGTAATTTTACATTTAAACCAGACATAAACAAGTGTCAATCTTTTGATAGATATTGTTTCTTAAAAACACGCTATTTGTTTTAACAGCGGGATTTAATTATAAAATTAATTAATGCAACATCTATGTTATGAATATGGTAAAATAGACTTCATTTTTGAATTCGGAATATGAAATATAGCTTAGGATGAAATTTTAGCATTGTTCTGAAAAACATCAATTTTTGATGAATAGTGAAACTACTAAGTGGTAGGTTAAAAACTGAATTTTGCATAAAACTTAATTTTACCGCTTCTGTGAATGGAATTTCGAAAATCCGAGAGACACGGTTAATATCAAGGACTAAAATGTGGTTCAATGAGATGAAAATAATTTTTTTGGTGAATAGTAACTTTTTACTTTTTTTACCGTGGTTAATAGTAAATAGGGTAACTAAGGGTAAATATGATATTACTATTACCCTAACACATGTCCTAATTCTATTGGATAAGTGTAATTCGACCAAAAACAAACTTAGGAATAAAAAAATGACCATTTAGGCCCACTTGGATTAGATTAGGACATTTATTATTAATTTATTTAAAGAAGGGTTAAAATAGTTAAAATCAAAGTTTAATAAGTACATAATTTTTAATATGGGGTTATAAATTAGATAAATTCGATTGTAAATATTCATTAGAAAGCTAAAAAGATTTCCTACATGATGGTATTTTATTTGTAATTTTTAGACATAAAATAATTTAATTTATTTATGACACAACGATGATGCAGTAATTATGTTATTAATGAAATTTTGACATAATTGATGTTATAAACACCAAAATAAATGTAATTTGAGATTTTTTTATGAATTCCACTAATTTTCTAGGTTACTATGATCTATTAATGTTGATTTAATCAACTTGGTTCGAACATTTAATTCTGTTATGACTTTCACAAAAATCATATATCAAATAGTGTCAAAATTGACACAAAATAGTTTTTAAATCAAATATTATATTATTAATTGTTATTTTATTCCTAAAAATCTAAGGTTCGGCCAAATGACTTAGATAAGGATATATGTATTACTAATAAACAATTTGGGGTTCGTTTGGCATGTTATAGTAAGTGTATTAACCATATAGTGAAAGAAAACAAAAAGACACGGTAAAAGTTAAATTATTTAACTTAGAGTTAAATCTAATTGATAAGGTTAAAATAATATCCTAAACTTGTCTAAATTCTATTGGTTGATAGGATTTCGACCCATCCCCACTTTAGACTCGAAATAAGACCCTTTGGAACCATTATAAACCGATTGTGACTTTAATATAAGATAATATTTTGAGATATTGCTAAGGTGCCCCTCTCCTCCCTTATAAAAGAACACCTCCTCCCCCTCCTCCTCACACCAATTTGAGCACTCAAGCTCGGCCAACCCCTGCCAAAATCTCTTCTCCACTTCCCTAGAAACATCCTAGAGGTTCTGGTCTTCCTCAAAGACCAATTCTAGTGCCCTAAGAGGAGGTCTCAAAGAGGCACTTCAAAGAAGAGGTAATTACCGTTACCAATTCTTTCATCATTATTTCTTCTTCCACTTCTTCTTCATAGGTTGTTTCATTATGAAGTAATAACATCAGTATCACTCATATACTGATATGTTATTATATGTATGAAACAACCCAATTTCACCATCTATCCATCCTACGGAAAAAGAAATCACCGCACGTGCGTACGTACGGAATACCGTCTCCACGCCGTGGTGTAATCTATTTTCCACCACCACCTTACATGGATGGGTATAATGGTGTAAAGAATAACTATACATAGTTATTACAACATCATATTGATTCTGATATATTGTATAATCCACTCCAATTCAATTCAATATTTATAGAAATGATATCATCGCTCGTGCGTACGTACGGACTACCGTCTCCACGACGCGATGAGATTCATTCTCCATGTTAACCATTTAAGAATGATTATAATGTATATATAAGAAATAATAATGAAATATATGACATTATAAAGCTACTGGATTTATGTATATATATACATATGTATGTCATCTACTTACTTCCATTTCAAGACAATAAGGAAAGAAAAACAGCGTTCATGCGTACGTACGGACTACCGTCTCCATGAACGGTGTTTTTCATTTTATTTATCTATCTATTATATATATATATACTGAATATATATGATATATAAATAATATTTTATATTCTGGAAGTAAGTAAATCATGATATAAGTAATAATTATGTCAAGAACAACAAGTCAAAACACCCACGATAAATGAAACGATTTTACCCAAAACGCTTCTTTAACATGGAATTTACAAAAGAACGGGTAATATAATGTCATAAGTGAACCATATATGATATCATAACAATGAATATGATTCTGTAATAAGTCAATAACATGATTTAAATCATTATACAGGAAGTTCAGACACTTACAAAGCAAGTCGGACCTAAGGTAAGGGAAAATATCACAATCTCATTTTTATTCGAGATTGTTTATTCGTAAGTATTTACTGGGGTGTATTTTATCATCCACATACATGTTCCCTCAATATGTAATATTGTTTCCATCCACTTGCAATAGTTTAAATCCAATTTTACCCTTAGGTGAGTTTTTAGTAAAGAATATGAAAGGAATCTTTTGTCGTTTTTCCGTACGAGGTACTTTTTGACTTTTCCGACAAAAGTACGAAGAATGTTTTTTTTAACTTATACGGCACGAACGGATTTTTACGGTTTTATAAAGCCTTATTTTCATGAACCTTCCTCCAAAATATTTCATGATTATTTTTAATAAAATCTCTTTCTTTTAAAATTGTATGATGTTTTGTGAATAGAAATTGATTTTGAAGAAGAAAGGATATTTTCCTCAAGAATTCATTTCAAGTGTTTTATCAAAATTATTTTCCATCTAAGATAATAAAGGGTTCTGTTTCTATCCATATTTTTTACATTGATTTGACTATGTTGTGATGGAATTATGTTTATGAATTCCTTTATCTTATATGAATGGTTTTATGATGTCATGTTGTTTAAGAATCTCATTTTTATTACATGGGTTATGCAATGATGTATGATTTATGATTTTGTGGCACACATAAGAATGGTATCATTATGAGATGGGTGGGACCTATATCTCCCTCCAATGCATTGGGTAAAGATTTCATATCTCATGAGATAGACATGGCTGGAATGGTAGGTTATACCGGTTCAGTGAAACAGGACTGAAACGAGGATTACTCGATTCAGAAAGGGACTTTGTCCACTAAGATAGTCTTGGCAATGAGTCTTGACTAACAAGAAATGATTCTCTATGATTATGTGTGTATGCCACAATGAGTAATGTTTTAAGTAAGGGTTTCATTTTCACTACTATGATTTATCCCATGTTATGAAATTATGCTCTCTTTTGCAGGTTATGATTTCCAAAAATGTTATGTTCTTATGAAAATTATGTGATTGATATTTCTTTTGTTTACCCTTACTGAGCATTTGAGCTCACCCTTTTATGTTTTCTTTTCCCCAGGATATAAAGAAAGGTTTTAGGTAAAAAAAAAAGAAGATCTTTGTGGGAGATTTTGAAGATCTTTCACCAGGATTAGAAGATTACGTTCCGAGTTTCCAAAGACACTAAACTATTACGATCCTTGTGTGTGTATTTTTGTTATGTATTAAGTATTCCGCAAATGTAATGTAATTTCCATGTACGATAAGCTTCGGGTCCCTACAGTTGGTATCAGAGGAAAGGTTTAGTCAACCTTTGGAAACTAGGATGCGAAAACGTTAGTGAGATTCCTAGAGATATTTCTAAGGTATGTCTAGGGATGTCCCTAGGGATAAGTATACGTATAGGTTATAGTAATAGAATTACGCTAACGATCATTTAATTAAACCTAAGATGTTGGATATTGAAGGTAATCCCCCTTTATTATGTTGTTTTCCCTAGCATGATTTTTGCCTCTCACACTATTCTTCTTGGGTTTTAGACGATGGCTGGAACCCGAAGGAACCGTGTTGATCAATGCAATGGACAATGAAATGATTTCCCTCCTGAACAAACAAATGTTATGGGAGATGGAGTGCAAAATCTTATTGCTATACTTACACAAGCTATGAATCATTCTGGACTTCCAAATGAGCAGAGAAGGGAACAATATTCTATTGAGTCCTTCATGAGGCAACGTCCACCTTCTTTCAGTGGGACTTCCGATCCACTTATTGCTGAAAAATGGATCAGTACCACTGAAAAGATATTTTCAGTTCTTCAATGTTCTGAACATGATAAAGTCATCTTAGCAGTATATCGTTTGGAAGGTGAAGCTGATCAATGGTGGAATCTTATCAAGAATACGAGGCCAAGGGATGAAATTGAGTCCATGGAATGGGACGAGTTCAAGAACTTGTTTTTCAGTAAGTACTTCCCTCGTATTCTTCGAACAAAGATGGAAAAGGAGTTTATTGAGCTGAAGCAGAAGGATGATGAATCTGTTGGTATATACGAAGCGAATTTTACAATACTTGCAAGGTATGCATCTGGCATTATCATCCAACCTGAAAGTAAAGTTGATCGATTTTTCAGTGGCTTAAAACCATGTCTTCGAAGGGCATTAGCTATAAGAGACTTCAGTAGCTATGAAGAAATTGTGCGTTGTGCTATCAAGGTAGAAATGGAAGTTGGTGTTACATATCCATCTCATGGTTTTGACAAGAAACGAAAGATGGAGTTCAAGGAGAAATCTCATAATAATGGTGAAAAGAAGGTGAATGTTTCCTTATGCACAAAGTGTGGAAAGAAGCATGGTGGAGATTGTCTTAAAGGAACTAGAAAATGTTTTAAGTGTGGAAAAGAAGGTCATCGAGCAGCTGAGTGTCAAAGTAATGGAAAAAGGGTTTCTAATGATGTGAATAAAGAAAACACTGCAGAGAACGCACCACCAACACTTCAATGCTTCAAGTGCAAGGAAATGGGGCATTATGCTAATAATTGCCCTAATCCAAGGGTTAGTGATGATCAACATGAGCAACCACTGAAGGAAAAGGACAAAGGGAAGTCACATGCGATCACTATTGGCGATGTTGAATATGATAACGATGTGGTGGAATGATTAAGCGTTTATGTAATGGGATTCCAAAATAATGTTGTATCATTGAGTATTGCAATATTTATTGATGTGGTATTCAAAGTGATTGAGATATTTTTTTTTGGAAATAAGATGATATGCGCATAATGAAGACGAGAAAATGAAATGTTTAATAGTATTCATGAGCTCATGATTGATATAAGGACTAAGTGATATCATGGATTGAGTATATAGAATTTTGAGGATTTTGGTATGTGGAAAGTGTTAACTTTTAACTGCATTCATGTTTTCACTAAGGTATTCAAGAGAATACATGATTAAGGACTTTGAATGTTTAGAATGTGACCAACAAAACATATCTTATGATATATGGGGATCAACGATGGTATTAAATCTCTGGTAATCGTTCTCACTATGTTATGAGAGTGGACTGCAGTATTATGGATAAGCCTAAAGATTGAAATGGATTATGTTGGACATAAGTGATTATTGTTTAAGGATAGAAGTTTTTTTTTCTCGATATTATTGATGGGATGTTATAGTAATGTAGTTTTAGAAAAAAGGACAACCTGCAGGATGGGCGACAGCCCATCGCTTCGGACAAGGCTATGAGAATCGAACCCACAACCGAAGTCCGACTGGCCTTTATCGCCTACCACTGGCCTACAGGAAGTCCCTGTTTAGTAGAAACTAGTTTTATTATATTAAGCAGTATGATATGTGATGTATAAGTTCATTTTAGGAACCATATATGATTAATCTCACTATATATCGATTTATGCATATAATTTTTGCTAACCTTTTGTTTGAGACAGATGGAATGACCCGTCATTCTATCACATGATCTGCTAACACTTCACGAATAACAAATTCAACTTCATTTATTTAAGAGATGAAGTGGAAATTGTTCAAGGCACGAACAACAGTGAGATTGTACCAAAATAAAGTAAGTATTTATTAAAATTCAAATTTTCAACTTTAGGGGAAATGATCTTGAAAACCAAATATGTTGTCCTAGTGATCTTATACCTGATGAATCGGATGGTACCTTATATCATCACAAATCTATGGATTTGTGATTACTGGCTTTTCCATAGCCATGTTCTCTACCACTCTCCATCAGAACATGATGGTTAGATTTCTCTTCCATATCCATATTTTCACCTATGTGGGAACCCAATGATTAGTTTATTTGGGTAACCGTTACGTTTCATACTTTTGTTTTTAAAGATTGGTTTTGATATTCCTGTTTACGATGTGGGTTTCTATTAAAGAAACTTTCGAATAGTAAACCATTTATAACCCCGACGAATTTCGAGGGCGAAATTCATTTTAAGGGGGGTAGAATGTAACAGCCCAAGATTTTATAAAAAAATATTCTTTTCAATGTTATTAATGTCTTCTGTTGTCCGCTACACCAAAAGGAGCTTGCACAACACGCATCCTTGTCTTTCCTGGCATTACACGCAATCACGACCTTCCTCGATAGCGTGTGTAATGCGCAATACCGAGTTTCACTAAACAACGATGTGCTATTAAAATATTATTAAAACTAGCCGTTATGAATAGTAATAATCACTTTTTGAAATTTAGTAAATTTTATTTTTCAAAATGGAATTCATTTTTGGATTCGTAATATCGAAATTAGCTTAGGGTGAAATTTTGGTACTTTTCGGATAACTTTCATATTCTGATGAATAGTGAAAAATTACTAAATTACAATTAAAAACAACTTTTTTAATCGAAATAATTAATAGTGATAAATTATTAATTTGAGTGGTTTTAAAGTATATATAGAATATATTTTTACAATTCAATACAATGTTGGTCATTGTATGTAATTTTACATTTAAACCAGACATAAACAAGTGTCAATCTTTTGATAGATATTGTTTCTTAAAAACACGCTATTTGTTTTAACAGCGGGATTTAATTATAAAATTAATTAATGCAACATCTATGTTATGAATATGGTAAAATAGACTTCATTTTTGAATTCGGAATATGAAATATAGCTTAGGATGAAATTTTATCATTGTTCTGAAAAACATCAATTTTTGATGAATAGTGAAACTACTAAGTGGTAGGTTAAAAACTGAATTTTGCATAAAACATAATTTTACCGCTTCTGTGAATGGAATTTCGAAAATCCGAGAGACACGGTTAATATCAAGGACTAAAATGTGGTTCAATGAGATGAAAATAATTTTTTTGGTGAATAGTAACTTTTTACTTTTTTTACCGTGGTTAATAGTAAATAGGGTAACTAAGGGTAAATATGATATTACTATTACCCTAACACATGTCCTAATTCTATTGGATAAGTGTAATTCGACCAAAAACAAACTTAGGAATAAAAAAATGACCATTTAGGCCCACTTGGATTAGATTAGGACATTTATTATTAATTTATTTAAAGAAGGGTTAAAATAGTTAAAATCAAAGTTTAATAAGTAAATCATTTTTAATATGGGGTTATACATTAGATAAATTCGATTGTAAATATTCATTAGAAAGATAAAAAGATTTCCTACATGATGGTATTTTATTTGTAATTTTTAGACATAAAATAATTTAATTTATTTATGACACAATGATGATGCAGTAATTATCGTATTAATGAAATTTTGACATAATTGATGTTATAAACACCAAAATAAATGTAATTTGAGATTTTTTTATGAATTCCACTAATTTTATAGGTTACTATGATCTATTAATGTTGATTTAATCAACTTGGTTCGAACATTTAATTCTGTTATGACTTTCACAAAAATCATATATCAAATAGTGTCAAAATTGACACAAAATAGTTTTTAAATCAAATATTATATTATTAATTGTTATTTTATTCCTAAAAATCTAAGGTTCGGCCAAATGACTTAGATAAGGATATATGTATTACTAATAAACAATTTGGGGTTCGTTTGGCTTGTTATAGTAAGTGTATTAACCATATAGTGAAAGAAAACAAAAAGACACGGTAAAAGTTAAATTATTTAACTTAGAGTTAAATCTAATTGATAAGGTTAAAATAATATCCTAAACTTGTCTAAATTCTATTTGTTGATAGGATTTCGACCCATCCCCACTTTAGACTCGAAATAAGACCCTTTGGAACCATTATAAACCGATTTTGACTTTAATATAAGATAATATTTTGAGATATTCCTAAGGTGCCCCTCTCCTCCCCTATAAAAGGACACCTCCTCCCCCTCCTCCTCACACCAATTTGAGCACTCAATCTCGGCCAACCCCTGCCAAAATCTCTTCTCAACTTCCCTAGAAACATCCTAGAGGTTCTGGTCTTCCTCAAAGACCAATTCTAGTGCCCTAAGAGGAGGTCTCAAAGAGGCACTTCAAAGAAGAGGTAATTACCGTTACCAATTCTTTCATCTTTATTTCTTCTTCCACTTCTTCTTCTTAGGTTGTTTCATTATGAAGTAATAACATCAGTATCACTCATATACGGATATGTTATTATAAGTATGAAACAACCCTATTTCACCATCTATCCATCCTACGGAAAAAGAAATCACCGCGCGTGCGTACGTACGGAATACCGTCTCCACGCCGTGGTGTAATCTATTTTCCACCACCACCTTACATGGATGGGTATAATGGTGTAAAGAATAACTATACATAGTTATTAAAAAATCATATTGATTCTGATATATTGTATAATCCACTCCAATTCAATTCAATATTTATAGAAATGATATCATCGCTCGTGCGTACGTACGGACTACCGTCTACACGACGCGATGAGATTCATTCTCCATGTTAACCATTTAAGAATGATTATAATGTATATATAAGAAATAATAATGAAATATATGACATTATAAAGCTACTGGATTTATGTATATATATACATATGTATGTCATCTACTTACTTCCATTTCAAGGCAATAAGGAAAGAAAAACAGCGTTCATGCGTACGTACGGACTACCGTCTCCATGAACGGTGTTTTTCATTTTATTTATCTATCTATTATATATATATATACTGAATATATATGATCTATAAATCATATTTTATATTCTGGAAGTAAGTAAATCATGATATAAGTAATAATTATGTCAAGAACAACAAGTCAAAACACCTACGATAAATGAAACGATTTTACCCAAAACACTTCTTTAACATGGAATTTACAAAAGAACGGGTAATATAATGTCATAAGTGAACCATATATGATATCATAACAATGAATATGATTCTGTAATAAGTCAATAACATGATTTAAATCATTATACAGGAAGTTCGGACACTTACAAAGCAAGTCGGACCTAAGGTAAGGGAAAATATCACAATCTCATTTTTATTCGAGATTGTTTATTCGTAAGTATTTACTGGGGTGTATTTTATCATCCACATCCATGTTCCCTAAATATGTAATATTGTTTCCATCCACTTTCAATAGTTTAAATCCAATTTTACCCTTAGGTGAGTTTTTAGTAAAGAATATGAAAGGAATCTTTTGTCGTTTTTCCGTACGAGGTACTTTTTGACTTTTCCGACAAAAGTACGAAGAATGTTTTTTTTAACTTATACGGCACGAACGGATTTTTACGGTTTTATAAAGCCTTATTTTCATGAACCTTCCTCCAAAATATTTCATGACTATTTTTAATAAAATCTCTTTCTTTTAAAATTGTATGATGTTTTGTGAAAAGAAATTGATTTTGAAGAAGAAAGGATATTTTCCTCAAGAATTCATTTCAAGTGTTTTATCCAAATTATTTTCCATCTAAGATAATAAAGGGTTCTGTTTCTATCCATATTTTTTACATTGATTTGACTATGTTGTGATGGAATTATGTTTATGAATTCCTTTATCTTATATGAATGGTTTTATGATGTCATGTTGTTTAAGAATCTCATTTTTATTACATGGGTTATGCAATGATGTATGATTTATGATTTTGTGGCACACATAAGAATGGTATCATTATGAGATGGGTGGGACCTATATCTCCCTCCAATTCATTGGGTAATGATTTCATATCTCATGAGATAGACATGGCTGGAATGGTAGGTTATACCAGTTCAGTGAAACAGGACTGAAACGAGGATTACTCGATTCAGAAAGGGACTTTGTCCACTAAGATAGTCTTGGCAATGAGTCTTGACTAACAAGAAATGATTCTCTATGATTATGTGTATATGCCACAATGAGTAATGTTTTAAGTAAGGGTTTCATTTTCACTACTATGATTTATCCCATGTTATGAAATTATGCTCTCTTTTGCAGGTTAAGATTTCCAAAAATGTTATGTTCTTATGAAAATTATGTGATTGATATTTCTTTTGTTTACCCTTACTGAGCATTTGAGCTCACCCTTTTATGTTTTCTTTTCCCCAGGATATAAAGAAAGGTTTTAGGTAAAAAAAAAGGAAGATCTTTGTGGGAGATTTTGAATATCTTTCACCAGGATTAGAAGATTACGTTCCGAGTTTCGAAAGACACTAAACTATTACGATCCTTGTGTGTGTATTTTTGTTATGTATTAAGTATTCCGCAAATGTAATGTAATGTCCATGTACGATAAGCTTCGGTTCTCTACACTAGAGGTTCTGGTCTTCCTCAAAGACCAATTCTAGTGCCCTAAGAGGAGGTCTCAAAGAGGCACTTCAAAGAAGAGGTAATTACCGTTACCAATTCTTTCATCTTTATTTCTTCTTCCACTTCTTCTTCTTAGGTTGTTTCATTATGAAGTAATAACATCAGTATCACTCATATACTGATATGTTATTATAAGTATGAAACAACCCTATTTCACCATCTATCCATCCTACGGAAAAAGAAATCACCGCGCGTGCGTACGTACGGAATACCGTCTCCACGCCGTGGTGTAATCTATTTTCCACCACCACCTTACATGGATGGGTATAATGGTGTAAAGAATAACTATACATAGTTATTACAACATCATATTGATTCTGATATATTGTATAATCCACTCCAATTCAATTCAATATTTATAGAAATGATATCATCGCTCGTGCGTACGTACGGACTACCGTCTCCACTACGCGATGAGATTCATTCTCCATGTTAACCATTTAAGAATGATTATAATGTATATATAAGAAATAATAATGAAATATATGACATTATAAAGCTACTGGATTTATGTATATATATACATATGTATGTCATCTACTTACTTCCATTTCAAGACAATAAGGAAAGAAAAACAGCGTTCATGCGTACGTACGGACTACCGTCTCCATGAACGGTGTTTTTCATTTTATTTATCTATCTATTATATATATATATATACTGAATATATATGATATATAAATCATATTTTATATTCTGGAAGTAAGTAAATCATGATATAAGTAATAATGATGTCAAGAACAACAAGTCAAAACACCTACGATAAATGAAACGATTTTACCCAAAACGCTTCTTTAACATGGAATTTACTAATGAACGGGTAATATAATGTCATAAGTGAACCATATATGATATAATAACAATGAATATGATTCTGTAATAAGTCAATGACATTATTTAAATCATTATACAGGAGGTTCGGACACATACGAAGCAAATTGGACCTAAGGTAAGGGAAATATCACAATCTCATTTTTATCCGAGATTGATTATTCGTAAGTATTTACTGGGGTGTATTTTATCATCCACATCCATGTTTCCTCAATATGTAATATTATTTCCATCCACCTACAATGTTTTAAATCCAATTCTACCCTTTGGTGAGTTTTTAGTAAAAGATATGAAAGGAATCTTTTGTCGTTTTTCGTATGAGGTACATTTTGACTTTTTCGACAAAAGTACAAAGAATGTTTTTTTTAACTTATACGGCACGAACGGATTTCTACTGTTTTATAAAGCCTTATTTTCATGAAGCTTCCTCTAAAATATTTCGTGACTATTTTCAATAAAATCTCTTTCTTTTAAAATTGCATGATGTTTTGTGAAAAGAAATTGATTTTGAAGAAGAAAGGATATTTTCCTCAAGAATTCAATTCAAGTGTTTTATCAAAATTATTTTCCATCTAAGATAATAAAGGGTTCTGTTTCTATCGATATTTTTACATTGATTTGAATGTGTTGTGATGGAATTATGTTTATGAATTTCTTTATCTTATATGAATGGTTTTATGATGTCATGTTGTTTAAGAATCCCATTTTTATTACATGGGTTATGCAATGATGTATGATTTATGATTTTGTGGCACACATAAGAAAGGATTCATTAAGAGATGGGTGGGACCTATATCTCCCTCCAATGCATTGGGTAAAGATTTTATATCTCATGAGATAGACATGGCTGAAATGGTAGGTTATACCGGTTCAGTGAAACAGGACTGAAACGAGGGTTACTCGATTCAGAAAGGGACTTTGTCCACTAAGATAGTCTTGGCAATGAGTCTTGACTAACAAGAAATGATTTTCTATGATTATGTATGTATGCCAAAAAGTTTCATGTTTTAAGTTATGATTATTGGGATTACATTTCACTTCTATGATATATCCCATGTTATGATATTATGAGCTCTTTTGCAGGTTAAGATTTCCAAAAGCTATGTATATGATGTGATTGATTTTTCTTTTGTTTACCCTTACTGAGCATTTGAGCTCACCCTTTTATGTTTTCTTTTCCCCAGGATATAAAGAAAGGTTTTAGGTAGAAAAATGGGATGACCTTTATGGGAGATATTGAAGAACTTTCACCACGATTAGAAGATTACGTTCCGAGTTTCCAAAGACACTAAACTATTACGATCCTTTAGTGTGTGTTTTTGTTATGTACTAAGTATTCCGCAAATGTAATGTAATGTCCATGTACGTCAAGATTCGGGTCTCTACAGTTGGTATCAGAGGAAAGGTTTAGTCAACCTTTGGAAACTAGGATGCGAAAACGTTAGTGAGATTCCTAGAGATATTTCTAAGGTATGTCTAGGGATGTCCCTAAGGATAAGTATACGTATAGGATATATTCCTAGAACTATGGTAATGATATTAGATTAAACCTAAGAAGTTAGGTATTGAGGATACTTTCCCTTTACTATGTTGTTTTCTCTAGCATGATTTTTGATTCTCACAAAATTATTTTTGTGTTTTAGTTAATGGAGGGAACCAAAAGGAATTCAGTTAACATTGAATCCAATGGACAAATTGGTGACTATGAGCAACAAAATTGTGTAATGCCTAGAGTGAAAGATGTTGTGATTATGCCAAATCAATCATCGCGATATATGATTAACAAGGTGAAATTTAGTGGTATGCCTAATTCTTCAAAGAAGAGGAAGATAGACTATTATGCATGTTCGCATGTTGAGGAGCATAAAGAAAGGAAGATTGAGATTTCTAAAGAAGGGAAGAAGAACCTTGAGGAATACCTCAAATGGAGGGACCGATGATATCTGTGTGGAGAAAAGGGTCATAGAGTGATAGACTGTTATGGAGTTCAATGTCTTATTTGTGGAGAACATGGGCATTACCCAACTCAATGCCCTGACCTAAAAAGTTATTTCTAAATCAAGGAAGGACTTATTCCAGGATAATCATTGATGTGGATGGACTGAAGTGTTTTGGTATTCAAGAATAATTTTGTTGAGGTACTTTTATGGTGTATTGAAATATTTAAGTATTGGTCTATTGTGGTTTTCAATAATTTTAAGGTACCAATAACTATGAAAAGTGATTCAAATATTTTGGAAAGTAGATGATAAGTGCATAATGAAAGGATAAGAAGATAATGAGATGTTTGATTGTATTCATGAGCTCATGATTGATATAAGGACTAAGTGATATCATGGTTTGAGTATAAATAATTTTTAGGATTTTGGTATGTGTAAAGTGTTAACTTTTAACTGCATTCAAGTTTTCACTAAGGTTCAATGGGTATTCAAGAGTATACATGATTAAGGACTTTGAATGTTTGGAATGTGACCAACAAAAGATATCTTATGATATATGGGGATCAACGATGATATTAAATCTCTGGTAATTGTTTTCACTATGTTATGAGAGTGGACTGCAGTATTATGGATAAGCCTAAAGATTGGAATGGACTGTGTTGGACGTAAGTTAGTATTGTTTAAGGATAGAAATTTTTTTTTCGATATTATTGATGGGATGTTATAGTAATATAGTTTTGGAAAAAGGACAACCTGCAGGACGGGCGACAGCCCATCGCTTCGGACAAGGCTGTAGGAATCGAACCCACAACCGAAGTGCGACTGGCCTTTATCGCCTACCACTGACCTACAGGAAGTCCATGTTTAGTAGAAACTAGTGTTATTATATTAAGCGGTATGATATATGAAGTATAAGCCCATTTTAGGAACCATATATGATTAATCTCACTATAGATCGACTTATGCATATAATTTTTGCTAACCTTTTGTTTGAGACAGATGGAATGACCCGTCATTCTATCACATGATCTGCTAACACTTCATGAATAACAAATTCAACTTCATTTATTTAAGAGATGAAGTGGAAATTGTTCAAGGCACGAACAACAGTGAGATTGTACCAAAATAAAGTAAGTATTTATTCTAATTCAAATTTTCAACTTTAGGGAAATGATCTTGAAAACCAAAAATATTGTCCTAGTTCTCTTATACCTGATGAATCAGATGCTACCTTATATCATCACAAATCTCTGGATTTGTGATTACTGGCTTTTCCATAGCCATGTTCTCTACCACTCTCCATCAGAACATGATGGTTAGATTTCTCTTCCATATCCATATTTTCACCTATGTGGAAACCCAATGATTAGTTTATTTGGGTAACCGTTACGTTTCATACTTTTGTTCTTAAAGATTGGTTTTGATATTCCTTTTTACGATGTGGGTTTATATTAAAGAAACTTTCGAATAGTAAACCATTTATAACCCCGACGAATTTCGAGGGCGAAATTCATTTTAAGGGGGGTAGAATGTAACAGCCCAAGATTTTATAAAGAAATATTTTTTTAATTTTATTAATGTCTTGTGTTGTACGCTACACCAAAAGGAGCTTGCACAACATGCATCCTTGTCTTTCCTTGCATTACACGCAATCGCGACCTTCCTCGATAGCGTGTGTAATACGCAATACCGAGTTTCACTAAACAACGATGTGCTATTAAAATATTATTAAAACTAGCCGTTATGAATAGTAATAACCACTTTTTAAAATTCTGTAAATATTATTTTTCAAAATGAACTTCATTCTTGGATTCGGAGTATCGAATTTAGCCTAAGGTGAAATTTTGGTACTTTTCGGATAACTTTCATATTCTGATGAATAGTGAAAAATTACTAAATTATAATTAAAAACAACTTTTTTAATCGAAATAATTAATAGTGATAAATTATTAATTTGAGTGGTTTTAAAGTATATTTAGAATATATTTTTACAATTTAATACAATGTTGGTCATTGGTTGTAATTTCACATTTAAACCAGACATAATCAAGTGTCAATCTTTTGATATATATTGTTTCCTAAAAACACGCTATTTATTTTAACAGCGGGATTTAATTATAAAATTAATTAATGCAACTTCTATGTTATGAATTTGGTAAAATAGATTTCATTTTTGAATTCGGAATATGAAATATAGCTTAGGATGAAATTTTGGCATTGTTCTGAAAAACATCAATTTTTGATGAATAGTGAAACTACTAAGTGGTAGTTAAAAAAAACTGAATTTTTCATAAAACTTAATTTTGCCGCTTCTGTGAATGGAATTTCAAAAATCCGAGAGACACGGTTAATATCAAGGACTAAAATGTGGTTCAATGAGATGAAAATAATTTTTTTGGTGAATAGTAACTTTTTACTTTTTTACCGCGGTTAATAGTAAATAGGGTAACTAAGGGTAAATATGATATTACTATTACCCTAACACATGTCCTAATTCTATTGGACAAGTGTAATTCGACCAAAAACAAACTTAGGAATAAAATATGACCATTTAGGCCCACTTGGATTTGATTAGGACATTTATTATTAATTTATTTAAAGAAAGGTTAAAATAGTTAAAATCAAAGTTTAATAAGTAAATCATTTGTAATATGGGGTTATACATAAGATACATTCGATTGCAAATATTCATTAGAAAGCTAAAAAGATTTCCTACATGATGGTATTTTATTTGTAATTTTTAGACATAAAATAATTTAATTTATTTATGACACAACGATGATGCAGTAATTATCTTATTAATGAAATATTGACACAATTGATGTTATAAACACCAAAATAAATGTAATTTGAGATTTTTTATGAATTCCACTAATTTTCTATGTTACTATGATATATTAATGTTGATTTAATCAACTTGGATCGAACATTTAATTATGTTATGACTTTCACAAAAATCATATATCAAATAGTGTCAAAATTGACACAAAATAGTTTTTAAATCAAATATTATATTATTAATTGTTATTGTATTCCTAAAAATCTAAGGTTCGGCCAAATGACTTAGATAAGGATATATATATTAATAATAAACAATTTGGGGTTTTTTTGGCATGTTATAGTAAGTTTATTAACCATATAGTGAAAGAAAACAAAAAGACATGGTAAAAGTTAAATTATTTAACTTAGAGTTAAATTTAATTGATAAGGTTAAACTAAGATCCTAAACTTGTCTAAATTCTATTGGTTGATAGTATTTCGACACCTACCCACCTTATCTTCGAAATAAGACCCTTTGGAACCATTATAAACCGATTTTGACTTTAATATAAAATAATATTTTGAGATATTCCTAAGGTGCCCCTCTCCTCCCTTATAAAAGGACACCTCCTCCCCCTCCTCCTCACACCAATTTGAGCACTCATGCTCGGCCAACCCCTGAAAAAATCCCTTCTACACTTCCCTAGCAACATCCTAGAGGTTCTGGTCTTCCTCAAAGACCAATTCTAGTGCCCTAAGAGGAGGTCTCAAAGAGGCACTTCAAAGAAGAGGTAATTACCGTTACCAATTCTTTCATCTTTATTTCTTCTTCCACTTCTTCTTCTTAGGTTGTTTCATTATGAAGTAATAACATCAGTATCACTCATATACTGATATGTTATTATAAGTATGAAACAACCCTATTTCACCATCTATCCATCCTACGGAAAAAGAAATCACCGCGCGTGCGTACGTACGGAATACCGTCTCCACGCCGTGGTGTAATCTATTTTCCACCACCACCTTACATGGATGGGTATAATGGTGTAAAGAATAACTATACATAGTTATTAAAACATCATATTGATTCTGATATATTGTATAATCCACTCCAATTCAATTCAATATTTATAGAAATGATATCATCGCTCGTGCGTACGTACGGACTACCGTCTCCACTACGCGATGAGATTCATTCTCCATGTTAACCATTTAAGAATGATTATAATGTATATATAAGAAATAATAATGAAATATATGACATTATAAAGCTACTGGATTTATGTATATATATACATATGTATGTCATCTACTTACTTCCATTTCAAGACAATAAGGAAAGAAAAACAGCGTTCATGCGTACGTACGGACTACCGTCTCCATGAACGGTGTTTTTCATTTTATCTATCTATCTATTATATATATATATATATATACTGAATATATATGATATATGAATCATATTTTATATTCTGAAAGTAGGTAAATCATGATATAAGTAATAATGATGTCAAGAACAACAAGTCAAAACACCTACGATAAATGAAACGATTTTACCCAAAACGCTTCTTTAACATGGAATTTACAAAAGAACGGGTAATATAATGTCATAAGTGAACCATATATGATATAATAACAATGAATATGATTCTGTAATAAGTCAATGACATTATTTAAATCATTATACAGGAGGTTCGGACACATACGAAGCAAATTGGACCTAAGGTAAGGGAAATATCACAATCTCATTTTTATCCGAGATTGTTTATTCGTAAGTATTTACTGGGGTGTATTTTATCATCCACATCCATGTTTCCTCAATATGTAATATTATTTCCATCCACCTACAATGTTTTAAATCCAATTCTACCCTTTGGTGAGTTTTTAGTAAAAGATATGAAAGGAATCTTTTGTCGTTTTTCGTATGAGGTACATTTTGACTTTTTCGACAAAAGTACAAAGAATGTTTTTTTTAACTTATACGGCACGAACGGATTTCTACTGTTTTATAAAGCCTTATTTTCATGAAGCTTCCTCTAAAATATTTCGTGACTATTTTCAATAAAATCTCTTTCTTTTAAAATTGCATGATGTTTTGTGAAAAGAAATTGATTTTGAAGAAGAAAGGATATTTTCCTCAAGAATTCAATTCAAGTGTTTTATCAAAATTATTTTCCATCTAAGATAATAAAGGGTTCTGTTTCTATCCATATTTTTACATTGATTTTAATGTGTTGTGATGGAATTATGTTTATGAATTTCTTTATCTTATATGAATGGTTTTATGATGTCATGTTGTTTAAGAATCCCATTTTTATTACATGGGTTATGCAATGATGTATGATTTATGATTTTGTGGCACACATAAGAAAGGATTCATTAAGAGATGGGTGGGACCTATATCTCCCTCCAATGCATTGGGTAAAGATTTTATATCTCATGAGATAGACATGGCTGAAATGGTAGGTTATACCGGTTCAGTGAAACAGGACTGAAACGAGGGTTACTCGATTCAGAAAGGGACTTTGTCCACTAAGATAGTCTTGGAAATGAGTCTTGACTAACAAGAAATGATTTTCTATGATTATGTATGTATGCCACAAAGTTTCATGTTTTAAGTTATGATTATTGGGATTACATTTCACTTCTATGATATATCCCATGTTATGATATTATGAGCTCTTTTGCAGGTTAAGATTTCCAAAAGCTATGTATATGATGTGATTGATTTTTCTTTTGTTTACCCTTACTGAGCATTTGAGCTCACCCTTTTATGTTTTCTTTTCCCCAGGATATAAAGAAAGGTTTTAGGTAGAAAAAAGGGATGACCTTTATGGGAGATATTGAAGAACTTTCACCACGATTAGAAGATTACGTTCCGAGTTTCCAAAGACACTAAACTATTACGATCCTTTAGTGTGTGTTTTTGTTATGTACTAAGTATTCCGCAAATGTAATGTAATGTCCATGTACGTCAAGATTCGGGTCTCTACACTTCTAACAGAAATAATGAATATGGAAGAACATCTTGTATTGGGGTAATGAAGATGATACCCAGGCCTACTCTTTTAAGCCTGGTTTCATTGAGAGTTCTTCTATTAGAACACAGAGAAGTGCCATCAAAGTGCATTTTCCAGCACGGAATAGGTTGGTCGACTAAGAATACTACCTCTTCATGAAAATCATGGTCTAGATGCTAGTCTATGGGAGATGGATGGGCAGCAAGGGAATCATCCAATGATTTCCCTTAAATATCCTTATGAGGATCAAACATGATTGCAAAATAATAGAGGATCACTAACTACCGAGCTAGATGACCCATAAAAATTTGGCAGTTTATGATGTACTTCCGCAGATCCACTCTAGACAACAGCTGTAGCTCATGATGCTACATGTACTATGATAATTTCTATACCATGAATACCAGTGTAAGACACATCTTCTTGACAATGAAGTATTTGGTATATTTATGGAGGAGCATGCGACTAAGATAGTACAGATTTGTCTATGTCTCAATGTTTTTCATCTTGGCGAGAAGGGCACTGGGAGACAGTTCTTGGGAAGTCACAAAAAGGACCAATGGAATCCTAGAAATAGGTGGCATGATGACTGGAGGCTGGAGAAGATACTTCTTTTATTCCTCAAAATTTTTATGAAATTATTCATCCCATAGATATATAGTTCCTTTATTCCTGAGCTGAAAAACAGGCTTACAGATTCCATCCAAATTCATGATGAATTGGTATTTGTAGGCCATGTGGTATTGAAAGCCTTGAATCCCCTGAAGTTAATTGGGTGATATATTTAGCTAATGGACTTTGTCGTCTCTTGGTCGATATAAATTCCCCCGTATCTAAGAATGAAGTTGAGAAACATTCTGTAGGTAACCCCGAAGGCCCACTTCAATGAGTTCATCTTCAGGTAGAGAGAACAGAATGAGCCAATCACATTCTCATGGTCCTTGAGATGTTCATGAAGCTTGCAGGATTTGACCACCATATTGTCAATGCATCATTCGAAATATGTACCAAGTATCGGCGTGAATATGAGATTCATGGCACGTTGATAGTTGGTACCAGAATTCTTTACACCGAAGGACATGAATTGGTAGAAACAAGTTCCTTGTGGTGCCATATAGGTTGTGGAATCCTCATCATTGGGAGCCATTAGAATCTAGTTATACTCAGAGAACCCATCCATGAAGGAGAGGGATTGGAATTCAGTGGTGGCATCAATGAACAACTCCATCACATGAAGGGAAAATCATCCTTCAGACAGTGATAGTAGAGATCCATGAAATCGATGCAGACTCGTATCTTTCTAGTATTATTCTTGACGGGAATAATGATGGATAACCATCTGAGGTACATGACTTCATTGGCGAAATTTTCTTTGATGATATTATAAACATCAGCCTAGACTATATCACCATGAGAAGGGTACATAATTCTATGAGGCTTCTTAATCCCGCAATGATTTTCTGAGAGATTGAGGTAGTAGACGACTAATTGGGGGTCTAGTCCAAAAATTTCATCATAGATCCAAGTAAATACATCACATTGTTTTTTTAGGAAGTCCAAGTACAACTATTTCTTCTATAAATACATAGTGGGACTGTTCAAGGTGGGTTTCAGATTCGTCTCACTACCGGGGTTCACCTGTACCAATTCATCGACTTTGGTGAAGACACCTTCTTCAAATGCCGGAGGATAATCCTCTAAACCATATTCTTCAATTATGGAGGAGGTAATTTAGTGGGAGGAGATTCCTATGAATCTATAGATCCCAATGGGAGGTTGGTTCCAGCCATAGTGGTGATAGACACTGCATCACGGAACTCATGTGCTTTCCAAATAGTAGCGACAAATGTTGTTAATCTGATCCCACCTGGTCTTCAGCCCATGGGCCCACACATGATGATATCAAAGAAATAATGACATGTCGTATTGATATAGTTTATCACAGCCTATTCTAAGAATCATTTATGACATATTTCTGTTGCTATGGGTCAGACATCTCGATACCTTATGGGGTATGGGGATCTGGGATCACTAGAGCATGTTTTTTGTTGGAATACCATGTGATTTTATGGAATCATTTAGACATGGGAATGTGTTATCCCATCATTATATAAACAAAAAATCATAGACCCATATTCATGGTCGTAGCCTCCAATTGATGGATCGAGAAAATATAGGCATTATACAGGTCTATCCAAGGGTTAGTTGCAGCCGTGGCATGTTCAACCTCATTGTCATAAACCTGATTGTCATTTCTCTTGTAATAGTCTACATCCAAGTAGCGGGATTCACAAGAGTAAAAGGGATATGTGTCACCTTGTAGTACTCCCACTCGACCATTAATGGACTTCTTAAGGCACTGGTGATACAATGGAGGGACTTCTGCATGCAGGTTAAGCCATGTCCTACCAATCAACGCATTGTAGGTGGTGTATGGAGAGAACCATGAACTCAGTGCTGGCTACAAAACCACTAAACAGGGTCTTTAGGTGGATTTTTCTGAACGTTTTCTATTCCTTCCTATCATTACAATGGATTTTTTGGTCAAAGGGAGTCAAATAATTCTCAGATAGCTCCATCATCTGAAGTGTCTTGGGTTGGATTAGGTTGATCCCAGTGCCTATGTCGACATGGATGTGATGAACCTCCACGAAATTGAAATGGTTGGTGATGTACAATGGGAAGATATTCCCCCTATATGAGAGATCATTAATATTTTCCATATTAATAGATGATGTCCGTGCATTCAGAATGATCGACTACCTCATCTTGGAAGGCATCTGCTGCTGCTACCTCTATCTCAAACATGAGAGTATGTCTTAAAGCCTCAGTGAGGGTTTCACACATATCTGCTGATAGGATATGGGCCTCAACGATGGGTAGCCTTTCCGGAATGCATGCAAGATTGATGAGGACATTGTTTTTCAGTGTAAAGAGTGAGTTTCTTCTTACAGGAGGTTGTACGGTGGAATGGGAATGACTGGCTCTTCCAGCTAAACCGACGGTTGACTGGTGTTGGGAGCATTCCACCGATCACTAATAGTGTCTTGTGGAGTGGCTACCAAACAAAGGCCAAATGACTGGGGATGAGATGTAATAGAGTGCGGCTAATCATGGTACAGTCAGGGGCGGCTTTTCCTGATCACACAACACAAAAGATGTTGAAGGCTGATCGGATGACACCAGATGGGAAGGCTGTGGGTGGTAAGATCTGTGTTGGGCTTGCTATCTAGTTTCTATGGAATCCGCAACCTAGCAGGAAGTGAAAATTGATGACCTTTTATGAACCCTATAGTCGTGGATCTGTCGATGGTGGAGATAGTTATGGACATTGATAGGATCTTTCTGGCACTCCTTGTCGTTGGGAATCATGTTGGGGTTTACCAACTCCACGGTGTAAGATGAGGAGTACCCTTGATTATCACTATAAGAATCCTCCACCACTAGAAGTAATCTTGGGGGGGTGGGTCTCCATATCTGGGGGCATAATGTTTCCAATAGAATAGGATGACGATGACATCGATGGGGAAATTTGTTTTCCCTTGCATCACTGATGCATTTTATTTGGGAAGAGGACAGATGAGTTGTGGATGTAGAGGTAATGGATGTGGGTGAAAAAACATCTTTTGAGGATTTGGTTGATTTATAAGTGCAAAGATAATACCATGCGAACATTTTACTTATTTACAAGGCATTCCGTCATCGATCTATTGGGACCCACGGTTAGAAACTGGGTGCCATTCACCTTCGATGTCACTACTATTGTCCGGCTTCATGAAAAAACATGCCACACATGTTGGTTTTGGGACTAACCTGACTATCATATTAACAACATATTCTTGAAGTGATTCTTTAAACATGTAGAACATTTTAAGGTGTCACCCAGGATATGGTGACATGGGAATTAGTTGGGGAGATCATTGAGATCTTCCTCTTATGGACTCCAGCATTCGGGAACCTATTCAATTCCATGTTCCAAGGCACTTCAAAAAAAATTGGGTACCTGAGCCTCATTTAATGAGTAGATCCAGTTTTTCTTTTCTATGAAGGGGGTCTAGGAGATTGGGCCTAACCAGGGGTTAGAGGAACCTATTGAAGAGGTGCGACCTAGTAATCTCTATGGGGTGGGGTGGAGAATTACGCGGTGGTGGATGTCGATTTTGAGGCGGGCGCTACTGGGTCGGAGGTTGTTCCTGGGGAGGAGGGACACTACGAGGCTGTAGATGTGGCTCTACTAGTAAAAACACCAGTTTCTTAGATTCCTCAATCAATGCCACCATGGAAGGCTCAGCCTTAGTGGAACTTCTTGAAGGAATTGCAGGAGGCAATGGTCATGCCTGCTTGGCATTCTGCAAGGCTTCCTCTAGGAACTGGGACTTATTAGAGAAGTCATGAAATACTTAGGGTAATTTTGGCTAATGAGATACGGGACCTGTTCGGTCTTCACATTCTAGATGCACATTATCATTAATTTTTTTCGGAGTCAACTGCATGTCCAAAGTGTAGGTATGGACTTTCGACTAGGAGAAAAAGTTCATGATATGCATGCCAGGCCTCTGTTTTCATTTTAAGAGGTCTAAAATACTCCTCTATTGAGTGGTGGAAAAAAACTGGTAAATAAA
Organism: Viscum album; assembly: GCA_963277665.1. Lineage (NCBI taxonomy): Eukaryota > Viridiplantae > Streptophyta > Magnoliopsida > Santalales > Viscaceae > Viscum > Viscum album. The sequence goes on along the minus strand of OY728159.1, from coordinate 15,415,308 downwards.
TTACATATAAGTTCAGCTCATCCAGCTACTGAATCGATGGGTAGTTTTCTATACAAGACAAACATAGGTCCATCTAATTTCTGTACAAAGAATTAGAGTTTGGCGGCCTTCTATTGCGTCAGAGTTCTCTTCATGGGTCCGCACCTAGAGATGAATGGGCCAGATGCTCTAGTGGGTCTCCTATATCATTAAAGGGGGGAATGGTGAGATTTAAAAAACCAGGGGGTGTTAGAATATCTTTCACCCATGCCAGATATGTCTTACCATTAGGCAGGATTACCACCTGCCGAGTCACCAATGCCTAAAAGAGGGAAATGAGTGCTGCCATTGGATCATCTGGTGTGGATTCCAATATAGGCGAGGATCCCTAACCACCAGTGTAGTGGAAGGTTCTTTAAAATTATAAGTAGGTCTGGAGGCTCATGGAGCAGGTGGTAGGATGGCATGCGGAGTGGCTGGGGGAACGTGAGTTAGCTCATGAGGATTATCCAGCCACTTGGGTGGATTTGGTGACACATTCTGCTCCCTCAATCCATTAGTCCAAGTCACTATTCTATCTATTTGGGTAGAATGGTAACGGTCCCCTAGAAGAAATTTTTCCGGTGATTTTGTGCCTACCCTTGTGATACAGGCTGAGGATCATTATAGTCTTGCCATCGCTCCATGGCATGCTCAACAAGGAGGACATCGACCATATTCTTATGCTCTATGAGTTGTTGACACAACATGGATTTTTCGAAATCATACTCCATATTTTTTACTAATACATATGATTCGGAGGTTTTGATGGCTCTACGGTGGTCCTTACCCTTATTGGGATTTGGCCCGAGGCCCAATGCCTTGGTGGGATAGGAAGACCTAAGAGATTTCTCCGCTGGTGAGTACCCCTTCCCGAAGGGTCCAAAATTTGTGGCACTACCCCAGTGGGTACGATTTCTCTACGAAGTTATTTTTACATCCCTTTCTATGATAACTCATCCATGTTAATTATGACTCTACCTAGAGGCATATCCTCGATATCGCATGTAATGTTGCACTAGCACCAGATAGAACTGAAATGGAGGGCCATGTACTACCCCCAACCACATATCTTCACATGGTGGGAATACTTCATGATAATCATGAAGAGCACTTTAATGCTGTGAACACATCATTTTTGGAGGGTCCTATGGCGGCCAGGTGACTAAGGGTTTTGGGCCAAGGGGAGTGCAGACAAATTGATCAAACAGAAATGTTTACCATTATCTTTGATGCATGATTGACTCGTGGGGAAAGCCCCTCACATATGACGAAGAAATATTTGAGTCGCCAATAGGGTATAGTGAAAGAATAGAACTTCCTCCCAGGTAAATATTTCCATTACACTAATATTCGAGGCTACGACTGGCCAAAACATCTCTAGAAAATGTTCTGTTGAAAGTATGTCACACGAACTCATCAGGTCAATCTTGGGGTATGGACCTTGGTTTCCCCACTCATCAACTTGAGGTGGCTAGGGAACTGGTAGTGGTACTGAGGAAGAATGTTGAGACTCTAGGCTAGCCAGTGTAGAATAAGGCGTGTGGTCTCACAGGCCACTGCATATTAATCAATCCTCTGAAGAGTGAAATGAATTAGCCACGACATCGCGATATGATGGGCTGGAGACCACAATTTATGGTGTTGGGACAACGACTAATGGTTGTCGACCATGTTTTTTCTTATCTCCCATCTGTCCACAAAACAACTCATCGTGTTCTATTATCACGGTAGAGAGTGCTCCTAGAAAATATGGTGGCGAATGTGCAGCAAAACCCTAGGGAGACACCAAATCCTCATCCCACTAGATGAATATTTTTTGGGAGGTAGGGATCCGTGGTACATCTCATTATATAAGTATGAGGCTGATATTCCTTGTCCCTGTCCCATCCCCCATCATAGAGGATTGGGGTGAGGGTCCCATTTTCAAATCATATTCTGCCTCTGAATGAGAGAAGCAGACAGGTTTAGTCTTAGTCTGAATCTTCCTAGTTTTCTTTGTATAGCGGTGGAAACTTTCCCCTCATACCTTGGGATGGCTCTTAGAGAAAGGTTAGTATCTTTTCAAGATGAGGAACTTTGGCCAAACAGATTCTAGGGTGGATATGACTTCGGTCTAGCTGAGTTGGGTGTGAGTAGCACCTATAAATTTGTCAAAGGGAACACCGGTAGGACCTCTGTGTACATAGGCTGACAAGCGGAGTGATTCTCCATGAGAAGTATTGTACCAGGTAGGACCTCTGTAGGAGCTAGTGGGAGCATGTTTATGGCCTACATACTTATTTCCTCTTTCAATGTCTATGGGAGGAGGGTACTCATTTTTGTTGAGTAAAACACAAGTATGACCTCCACGCTGGGATTTTATGATGCACGGAAAAATTCCGTTTATATGGTTGCTGGGAAAAGGACAAATTTCATTGACATTTGTGAGGACATGGGGAAGACCACCATACTGACAGTTGACCCGATATGTTGCATCTATGACCTGAAGAACGAATCCATACCTGATGTTGTGGGTGAGAAAGAGGATTCCATAATAAACGTCACTAGAGTGGGGGATACGCTCTTTTGGATTTGAAGCCGACATTGGGAGGACCTCCATGTCCTTCATGGGTGTGAGATAAGCCCAAGATATAATTGATGATGGTAAGGGGATGACCTCCATATTGGGTTTCATTTCCATGGGTCGGCCTGGGCGGGTGCCACCTGCGTCAGCAACCAGGATAGTCGACCCAACGTGCTCATGAGGATGTTGGGGCCTCGATTTGGGTTGGGCATTGAGTGCCCATACTCATCATAGACATGGGAATGATGGTATGCATCTATGGTGGCATGGTTCATGGTAGTCAATAACTTTGAATCCCCTTAGAGGGAGTACTACTCTACTCGCCCCTGACGCTAGCGTCGGGTCAATCGGGCTGGGTCCGGCGGTGTAGGTGCATAGCTTACCTGCTCCACAGCTTTTTGGGCCAGGTGGTGGCATTGACGTGGCCTAGAGGAAGCCCTATATGGGAGCCCCTGGAATGGGATCCTGGCCAGGCTGTCCGGGAAATCCCTCCCATCCTCTGCGTAGGGGAGGGAGTCAATGAAGCGTTATGGTGAGATGCTCAGGAAATGGTTATGCGTTGGAGTGGGGAGTTGTGGCTCCCTTAATGGACCTTCGGGATGGTGATGGTGAAGAGGAAAATAAGCCTCTACTTATTGACATGCCTTATTCTTGTATGGGATAATCCCATCCTCCTCGTATCGTTGAAAGAGGTCATTTATCACCCTTCATTGAATGATTTTAAAAATGGGAGATGAGGCACAGGCTCCGAGTAGCTGTGGATGTGTAAGCTTTCACAGAAGCGATGGGGCAACGGGGGATTATTGAATTGATATTGACCATGCCCCTAGGTCAGTGGGTGGGCGGTGATCGATTTATTTTAATAGAAACCAGGGTTCTAGAAAGAAGGTAGATTTAACCATTAGTGATGAAAGAAGTAAAAGTGATGTCCAGTGCCCTAGTGCCATTCCGTCTTCCATGGTTGTTAAGAGGTATCCATGCGGACAACGTCGTTGAACGGAATGTCCAACGTTCAACTACCCCACATTCTGGTGAGTTTCATGCTAGGCCCACTATTTTCTTGGCGGGACCCATGCGTTGGATACATGGATATAGTGACATGCTAGTCCACAGATGTCTCAATCACTACCAATGTACACATTGAAAAGAAAAACTCTATGTCGAGTTCACAATTTCTTTTTCCAAAACATTTACCGGGGTCATGGATCTGTCTCTTTTATAGGATGAACATCTGTTACCCCAATTTCCTGCTTTCCAAAGGTTGTTAGCATCCATCAATTGTCTAGTGACGTTTGGTCCTTAATCGAAACAGGATGACGGGATGTCAGTTCCTCCTTCAATGGATTCTTCTTCCGAAGTTGTTACCTAGTCTGGGTCACCCTAATAGACTTAAGATGTTGTCGGTGAAAATATTCCAAGTGCCATGTCTCTATGGACACCAGTTAATTACACTACACAAATCGCGACAATCGATGGGGTCCGGTCAGGGTAGCAACTGTCATTCGGGGGAGTTGTCACATTAGACATCGCTGGTATGTTTGGACGCTGAAACATTGCTGCATCTGGGTTTCTTCCACTTATGTTGTGGCTTCTCAAGGGCATGGAATATCGATCCATCCCACATTTAATGCGGGGAATTATATTCCATAGGCATGTCTCTGAGATTTTTTCCTCAGCATCACATGTTTAACACAGGTTATGCCATGAGATTAACTTCTAGAAGAGACATATCAGACTGATCGAAAAACTGACAAGAGTGGATTAGATGGGGGAAGACCTTGTAGGGATCACTGATGTTGGGGCTAATGCATGGGCAGTTAACCATTTTCTGCTAAGATCATTGAGAAAGTGGGTGACAGGATCACACCAGGATGTGGTGGCCCACGTGAGAATCCAAATGGATATGGATTGTTGAGAGTGAATAGATAATGAGATATAACTGACATAAGGATGATAGTAATGCTGGGATTGAACTTCAAATAGATTTCCTACATATCCTGGTGGCAGTGAATCAAAATCCACGTACTTATCTAGGAAGATGGGGTACCTGATGATGTGACCCATTAGAATGGATACATGGATTATATCTGCATGATGTGGAATCTCTGGGTTGGGGAATGACCTTCCCGCAAAATGTATGCTTGAGGGAGAGACCACGATGGGAAATGGGTTGTGAGATTGAACCTCATGGGGGTTTCCAACGTATCCCTGAGGTAGGGAATCGAAGTCCACATAGTTCAGTATGGGAGGCATAGAATTAGGGTGTGCACAAAGAAAAGTGACCTGATGATATACTAGGTCTTACACATGGTGAGCATCCTGGCTGGTCTGATGCATAAGGGGAGGACTATAGATATGGGTCCCAACAAGGGTAGACAATGGCTTCCTATTTATTTTAGTCTACAAAGGCTTACCACTGGTTAGGTGACACAATGAATTACCACTTAATGGGGTTCACAACCACTTACCATCAGATTGGATTGAACCTCATGGATAATTCCTACGTACACTGTCTGAGAGACAATGATCAAATACCATGTAGTTATAATTGTTAAAGATTAATGTCTTGTAAGATGAAAGGGGCGTACTATTTAATGTCATGAAAGACGAGTGTGGACCGATGTATAGTGGTCGGTACTGATAGGTGTTGGTCTTTAACCTTAGGAAGGCTTCCTACATACATTTCCTTATCAAGGATCAAAGTCCACATATTTCATAATTGAGGATACAATTTAACATCATGTGGGATAAAGGTGAACCGATGTGAAGGGTTTGGGACAAGTAGGTATTGGGCTTGAACAAATTGTAGGATTCCTACATACCTTTGAATTGCAAGGATCAAAGTCCACATAGTTCGGATTATGTTTCGTGAACTGGCGTGAAGGGGTCAGGACTAGTAGATGCTGGGCTTGAACCTCCAAAAGGCATCCTACATACCTTACGTTGGCTAGGATCAAATTCCACGTAGTCTAGGTGCAGGATACAATGTTACATCAAGCGGGATGAAGGTGAACTGACGTGAAGGGGTTTGGTCAAATTTGTATTGGTATTGAAACTCATGGAGGCTTCCTACATACCTAGACTAGGAAAGGATCAATGACCACGTATTTCGAGATGTTAGATATAGTTTAACATCAAGTGGGACAAAGCTGAACCAATGTGAAGGGTTCATAACTAATTTTTGTTGGTGTTGAAGCTAATGGAGGCTTCCTACGTACATTTCACTGGAATGGATAAAAGTTCATATTGTTCGGGATAGTTTGGTGAACCGACATGAAGGGGTCGGGACTAGTAGGAGCTGGGATTGAACCTCTGGGAGGCTTCCTACATAGCTTGCCTTGGCAAGGATAAAAGTCCACATTGTTTATATTGGTTTGAGGTTTACACTATAGAGTGTCCCTAAGAGGATTTCATGGTAGATTCTTACTCTATTACCACATGATTTATTCTCGATGTGAGAAAAAAGAGGCAGAAAATTCATGACAACCGTGATGTGAAAGGAGCATGTGCGAGAATTGGATTGGGTCATACTCATGGTTAGCAGACCAAAGAGGAAAGAGGGTCTTATACGTGGTAATCATCCATGGGAGAAACAAGGTCTTATATGTGGTTTTCATTCCAAGAAAATGGAGATTAGGACTTACACCATGATGGAGGCCCATTGGGGACAAATCCCAGAGGGAGTTGGACATGATAAAGAAGGTCCTCGTTCCCCTATAACCTCTTAGTATTTTGAAATTATGATTAGAGGAGGAGTATGGGTTCTTCCTCCAACAATAAAGGATAGGGGATTTCACCAGGATGGTTGTCCTTCCTCGCAGACATACACCTCTCCAAAAAAGAGGATCTCATTTCATGTGAGGAAGATCTTACTCTTGTGGAGATGAGTGGACATAGAGAATGTCAGAGGTGGGGAACCCCACCTGTGATGAAAGGGGTGAGATGAAATAGTATTTAGGGTGACTATGCGAAGAAGGATAAGGCTATGAAACACAACATTAATCACCCCAAGGGAGTTTGAAATAACTTAATATAGTCCTGGGGGTCATATGGGAAAAGTGTTGTTTGGAGAAAAGTGGTTCACAGAAAGAGGCCTCATGATACTATGGTGCTCCATGTAATAAAGGGCCTTTGAGAAGGTGTAAGCTTCATGAAGTGGGGTGGCCTGGCCTATGCATAGGGAATCGGAGCACATGGAGGGTGAAACACAAAGCATAAAGGATATCTTGAAGTAGGGAATTGCGAACCAAGGGTGACTTGCAATGTATAACACCGCAAAGTAGTGTGCCTCACGAAGAACAGTGACCCTGCCATATGATATAGTTTACAGGTTCATGGAATGTAATTCATGAATATTTATTTCTTTGGGAAGACCAGAGTCCACTTAAGGATATCTTTCCTTTGATATGGTCTATGGTCATTGTGAAGGGAATCCATTCTTGAATAGAGGTTGTGTTTAATCCAAAGGAGAATAACTTTGTGATTATAAAGTACCGCAAAGATATCATTTTTTTCTAAGTAGAAAGTGCTCGTCGATTTGAGAGATGAGAAGGCGAAAGGTTAGAGGAACCATCCTTTGGGCTCCAACAAATCCCTGTATTTATAGGAATAATGTGATATGATGGAGGTATCACATGACGTGAAGCCACTTGGAATGTTTTTTGAAACCACGATGCTGCCCTCCGCTTGGCTCTGTAGAGGCTTCGCAAACACATTTTTGATTTCGGAGCCTCCTGCCTCTTTGCTTAATGATGGATTCAAAAACTTATTTGGTAATTTAGAGACTCCCACCTCTTTGAATTATGGTGGATTTACAAATTTCACTCGGATCACGGAGCTTCCTGCCTCTATGTTTCGCGGCGGGCTCGCAAACATCATTCAGATTGTAGAGCCTCCCGCCACTTTACTTCCTAGAGTCTTTGCAAAAGACTATTCTATTGTAGTGCCTCCCACCTATTTTCTTCGTGGCACCCACATAAGAGGTGGATTTGCACCGGCCCCAATGCTATGGGACTTTGTGAACATGCATCACGAGGTAGCCCCAATGGAGGTGGTTTATTCTCTATGTTTTCTCTTCCTCTCCAAATATTTTGGCACCAACAATGGTAGATGGAGTTTCATACTAGATTTGGATCACTCTTCACGACCTTAAAATTCTTAGCATGAGATATATTTCTTTACACAATGTAACACCCCATGATTTCATAGTGTGTTATTTCTTCAAAATAATTCAATAACTTGCACTACACACAACAACTAGTTCATGCACACCATGACGTACCAAAAAAGCCGTTCAAAAGAGGTTATGAATAGTATTTAATAAATTTTAAACTTTATATAATCCTTATAATTTTAGATTCCATATTATGAGTTTCTTAGACATAATGTAATAAAAAATTCATTTTCAGTATTGCACTTTTACCAACATTTAATAGTGATACCTTTTTAAATACAATATTTTAAACTTTTATATATTAAATATGACTAAAAAATTTACTTTTTAGAATGGGGACATCAAAAATTTACAATGAAAAATACCATGCTTCCATGGTACGCTCTCCTTTTAATAATACAGTAGTCTGTGTTGTACGCAACTTCGAGTTCTAACACACACCACAACCAATCAAACTATCCGTTTTGAATAGTAATACCTACTTTTTGAAATTATATATATATTTATATATATTATATTTCAAAATGGACTTCATTTTTGGATACGGAATATAGAAATTATCCTAAGTTGAATTTTTGATATTTTTCTGACAACTTCCAATTTTTATGAATAGTGAAAAATACTTAAAAACATCTTTTTTAATCAAAATAATTTATAGTGATAAATAATAATATTGAGTGGTTTTAAAGTATAATTAGAATATATTTTTACCATTTTATACAATGGTTTCCATTAGAATTAATTTCACTTTGAAATTGAAATAAACAACTGTCAATTTTATGATATATATTGTTTCATAAAAACACGCTATTTGTTGTGACAACGGGAATTAATTATAAAATTAATTAATGAAACTTATAAGTTTGGAATTTTTAAAAATAGAAATCATTTCTGAATTCAGAACATCAATTATAGCTTAGGGTGAAATTTTGGCATTGTTCTGAAAAACTTCAATTGTTGATAAATAGTGAAACTACTAAGTGGTAGTTAAAAAACTGATTTTTTCATAAAACATAATTTTACCACTTCTGTGAATGGAATTTCAAAAATCCGAGAGACACAGTTAATATCAAGAAGTAAAATTTGGATCAATGAGATGAAAATAATTTTTGGTGAATAGTAACTTTTTTACTTTTATCTACCACGGTTAAAAGTAAATAGGTTAGTTAAGGGTAAAAATGATATTAATATTACCCTAACACATGTCCTAATTCTATTGGACAAGTTTATATCGACCAATAATAACCTTAGGAATAAAATATTATCATTTAGGATTACTTGGATTAGATTAGGACATTTATTATTATTTAATTCAAAGAAGAGTTAAAAGAGTTAAAATCAATGTTTATTTACTAAAACATTTTTAATATAGGGTTATACATAATATAAATTCGATTGTAAATATTAATTAGAAATCTAATAAGTCTTCCTACATAATAATATTTTATTTATAATTTTTAGACATTATATAATTTAATTTATTTATGACACAATGATGATGTAGTAATTACCATAATAGTGAAAAATGAAAATAATTGATATTATAAATACCAAAATAAATATAATTTGAGACTTTTAATGTATTAAAATAATTTTATAGGATTGTATTACATATTAGGATTGATTAAATTAACTTTTTTAGAAGTAATCATTCTGTTATGAGTTTCACAAAAATCAACTGTTGAATAGTGTCAAAATTGAAATAAAAGAGTTTTTAAAAAAATATTATATTATTAATTGATATTAAATTCCAAAAAATATAAGGTTCGGCCAAGAGACTTATATCATGATATTTGTATCATTCGTGGACCACTTGGGGGTCTCTTGGATGTATATGGTATGTTTATTAACCATATAATATAAAAATACAAAGAGACATTGTAAAAGTTAAACAAATTAACTAAGAGTTAATACTTAAAGATAAGGTTAATATAGGAACCCAAACCTATCGAAATTATATTGGTTGAATTGTTTTCGACCTATCCCCACCTTAAAATTTAAATAATCCACTTTGGAGCCATTAGAACCCGAATATGAATTTATTATAAATTAATATTTCTAGCTTTTCCAAAGATGCCCCTCACCCCTCTTATAAAAGGGTACTCCTCCTTGTCATTTCTTCACACCTTCAAAGCCTTTTGGTTCAACCAAAATCTGCCCAAATAGTCTCCCAACATCCCTCAATACAACCTAGAGGACTTATTTTGATAAAAAAGCCAACCTAAGTATCCCTTTTGGTCAAATAAAAAGGAAGAACCCGAAGAAGAGGTAATGATTACACAACCCTTTTCCAAGTTCCTTTCTTATTCCACTTCTTCTTCCTTTGTTATTACCATTATAAAATAATAACTCCAGTATCATATATATACTGTGATGTTATTATAAATATGGTACAACCATATTCAGTATTCTATCCATCCTTTGAATAACATACGTGCGTACGTTCGACTTACCGTCTCCACGTCGTGGTGTAATTGTTATTCAATAAATTATTATTTGGATGGGTATAATAGTGATGTGTAATTCATGTAAATAATAAATATAACATGATAATAATTCTGTATATATTATATACTATCCAATTATATATTATTTTAATATCTAAAAAATGATATTGTCGCTCGTGCGTACGTACGGACTACCGTCTCCATGAACGCGATGAGATTCATTCTCCACCGTATCCATTCAAGTATAATTATCATTTGATGATTTAAAAATAATGTTTAAGGACTTTATATCATTCTCTATATGAATAATATACAAATTATCCATGACAAACATGGATTATGTAACAAAACATATAAAATAAAACGAGTAAGTTAAAACCCCAAAGGATGATAATACTAAGAAATTATTAACAAATCTATGTTACAAGATCATATATGATATCATATGAATGTATATGATTCTTGTATAATTTAATAACAATTATTTCACTATTATACAAGAGTTTAACCTACCCCAACAAAGGAAAAGTACAAGTTAAGGGTTATTTCACAATCTCTTCATTATCCGAGGTTGTTTGTACGTAATAATCTACTGGGATATCTTTATCATCCACATCCATGTTTCTTAAAAATGAATTTCAAATTTTTTTTACTATTTACTAGAATATGAGATAAAGTCATTTATTCCCTTGTTTTAATTTTTATAAGAGGTTTATAAAGTAATATTTCCGTCGTTTTCCAAACAAGGTGCTTTTTAACATTTTCGACAAAATTAAGGTAAGAATGTTTTTTTTAACTTAAACGGCGGGTGCGGATATTTTCCACCGTTATAAAATTGTCTAAGCTTCCCATACAACATTATACGAATAATTTCAAAGAAAATGTTTTATTTTATAAATATATGACTCTTAAATGATTTCAAAATATAAAGAGATATTTCTCTATAAAGAGTTTTGATTTCATCTATGTCAACATCCTTTGATAGATTTACGCTAATTTGAAGTTGATTTATTATGAAAAAAAACTTCTATATTGTATATAAGGGTTTGTGATATGTTTGACTATGTATGTGCTATTTTTATACCATTCATAGTTTATTGTGAACGTATTGACATTTCGTATCCTAGTTTTAATACGAATGTTTATGTTATGTTTAATCCTTTTCATATGGGAATGCATTGGACTTAATATGTGATGGGTGGAGCCCGCTATAGCTCCTCGATGCATCGGTAGGTCTCATGAGACAAACTAGTGTCTTGGCACAAGGCCTTGACAAAATCTTATTTGTAGTCTTGGCACGAGGCCTTGGCTATGTGGTTATGATAGTCTGACATTATGAATTACATCATTATGAAAGTGGTTATTGATATAGCATGTGATTATTCGATTAGTAGAATATCCATGTGAATAAGTAAATGGCATTATTTCACTTTATTTTTGCCATACTATGTTTATGTTCTTGTTTAAAAGGGTTTTGTTTTAGTTATAAATTTCCTTAAATTTTTATTCTTATTTATGAATGTTTCCGATATATTTTTATCCTTACTGGGCATTTGAGATCACCCCTTTTCTATGTTTTATTTTTCCCAGGATATGAATAAGTAAATTATGAATGAACAGCAGGGATAGTATGAGGGGATAAGAGTGTGGTCTATTGAAACTATGTTGTTGTAGTTTTCATTTTTATGATGTAAAACATTATGAATATATCTAGTGTTTCCATGGATACTAAACCAATCCTTCTTTCAAGATTTGATCTTTCTTGTGATCATGCCAATGTTATGTAATAATGCACCGACTCTAGGTAACTAGGGTCGGGGCGTTACAATTGGTATAATAGTACTTTAGTACAAACCTTGGAAGCTAGATTTAGATAAACTCTGATTAGAGCACGTAGACCTAAGATGAAATCTGAGGATTGGTATAGAAGAACATCCTAGAATTTTGGTATTGTAGAGATTTTGTGAGTTTTCCGGGCAATACATCCCTGTATGGATATGAGCAGGTAGAGGCGGCTTTGGCACAGATGTACCTTGTCGAAAAACCCGAAAACACCACTTTGTGCTAGACTCGAACGGGAACTAGTGCATGACAACGGGACATGGTTCACTCTTGGATACGACACTCTCGGGGGATATGCTTAGGATAATTCTCATTTTCTTTACAAACCATTATGAAGGGATTATGAGTATATACTTCCTCAAAAGAGACATTTTTATGATTATGGATTAGATCCATAAACTATTTAATTTATGTTATGTGTTTTACATGTTTGGGATTAGGTATTGTTATTCATAAACTAATCTAGTGTATGCCATTGTTTAGAAATGGCACCCATTAGAAGGAATGAGAACTCCAGCAATGCACATGATGCAAAGAGAAAGAAGGATCATATATTTCATGGTCTTAAGCCAGAATTTATAAGAGAAATAGTCTCTCATGTATTATCATCATATGAAGAAATAATATCATGTATTGATAAGATAAATAAATAGTTTACTGAGTCCTATGGATTTGAATGGAAGAAAGAGAAGAAAAGGATGGAAGAGAGAAAGATGGATAAAGTGAATGGGGAAAAGAAGAATTTTCCCATATGTGATAAATGTGGAATGAAACACCGTGGAACTTTCCTGAAAGGAATGGGGGTTTGTTATAAGTGTGGAGGAAAAGGGCACAATGTACGTGACTGCAAGGGTAAGAAAATGGTTTCAAATGTACAATGCTTCACTTGCAAGGAGTTTGGACACTTCGCAAACCTATGTCTCCGTCATCAGACTATGTAGCAAATGATGCTATTGGATAATAATCAAGTTATGATACTACCACATATGAAGAGGAATGATTAGAGTTCTTATGTTGATTATGTCATTTGAGTGTTGTATCAACAATGTACTTGTTATAAAGTATATAAGGACTGTACTGTAATACTATTTCATTATGGACTTGATATTGTGTGGAACAAAGAAATGTGACTCAATATCAGGTTAAATTTTTGGAAAATATATGGTCGAGGGAAAGATAAACGATAATATGGTTCTGATACCGAGGTAGTGATTTTAGAATAACACATGATTGTTTTGGATAAATTATATTGGATATTATTGACTACCTTGAAACTGATTAATGATTTGTATATTCCATCATTGTTGGGGTTTACATCATTTTTGGATTGAAGGAGTATATCTATTATTCTATAAGGATTAAGGGATCATGAAATTAATCAATAAGGTTTTATGATAATTCAGGATGTTGCAGTGTATTAAAAGAATACATGATGAAGGTGATCACATGTTATTACGTGGAAAAAAAGGATCTTCATTGTATTTAACTTATAAATTTTGGACTGATGTATTTTGAATAGTTCTAGTTTGGATTATTTTGTATTGCCATAAAAGGAAAACCTTGAGGTCGGGCAGCAACCCATCGCGTCCGGCAATGCCGTGAGACTTGAACCCACACCCGAAGGGCGACAAGGGTGTATCACCTACAACTGACCCATGTGATGTCCTGGTTTGAATAATGTCATTTTTAATGGTTCTTCTAGATGAAATATAAAATCGTTTTTTCACCCTATACAAATAGGATAAATAGAATATTATTTTTAAGATCTATTATCTTTTAGAGTAAAAGATGAGTTTTTGGTAGAACATAGTTAATGGTTGATACTCTACCTATCAATTAAATATTTTTCTTCTTCTCTCATTAAATGAAGAAATTAATTCTTATACTTTAGTGAAGTGATATAAAAAAATGTGTTATCTTAATACCATATGTTTTGTTGAACCGATGGTATTTTAAATCATCATAAATTGATGAATTTAAGGCCCTAAATTTTACACTTGTTTGTGATTGATGACCTCAATCACTACCTATAAATATTTACGTTTTCCCTCCAATTATATGTCTCTAATTACCACCAATGTTCTCCGAATAGAGATCTTAATTTGGTGGTGACCCTTTCATTTCTCTTTTCCTCATATTAAGACTAAACTTTATCAACCCAATTTACGATGTAGGTTTTCCCACAAAGATATTTTCTATATTAAACCTTTTATTTTCAAAGAAAAATTTCAAATTGCGAGGACACAATTTATTGAAGGAGGGGAGAATGTAATACCCCATGATTTCATAGTGTGTTATTTCTTCAAAATAATTCAATAACTTTCACCACACGCAAAACCTAGTTCAAGAACACCATGACTTACCAAACAAGCCGTTCAAAAGAGGTTATGAATAGTATTAACTAAATTTTAAACATTATATAATACATATAATTTTAGAATCCATATTATTAGTTTCTTAGACATAATGTAAGAACAAATTCATTTTCAGTATTTCACGTTTACCAACTTTTAATAGTGAACCATTTTTAAATCCAATATTTTAAAGTTTTATATATTCAATTTGACTAAAAACTTTACTTTTTAGAATGGGGACATCAAAAATTTACAATGAAATATCCCAAGCTTCCACGGTACGCTTTCCTTTAAATAATATAGTAGCGTGTGTTGTACGCAACTTCATGTTCTAACACACACCACAACCAATCAAACTAGCCGTTATGAATAGTAATACCTACTTTTTGAAATTATATATATATATATTATATTTCAAAATGTACTTCATTTTTGGATATGGAATATCGAAATTATCCTAAGTTGAATCTTTGGTATTTTTCTGACAACTTCCAATTTTTATGAATAGTGAAAAATACATAAAAACAACTTTTTTAATCAAAATAATTTATAGTGATAAATTATACTATTGAGTGGTTTAAAAGAATAATTAGAATATATTTTTACCATTTTATAAAATGGTGTTCATTAGAATTAATTTCACTTTGAAATTGGAAATAAACAATGGTCAATTTTTTGATATATATTGTTTCTTAAAAACACGCTTTTTGTTGTGACAGCGGGAATTAATTATAAAATTAATTAATGAAACTTATATGTTTGAAATTTTTAAAAATATACATTATTTCTGAATTCGGAATATCAATTATAGATTAGGGTGAAATTTTGGTATTGTTCTGAAAAACTTCAATTTTTGATGAATAGTGATAATATTAAGTGGTAGTTAAAAAACTGAATTTTTCAAAAAACATAATTTTACCGCTTCTGTGAATGGAATTTAGAAAATCCGAGAGACATGGTTAATATCAAGAAGTAAAATTTGGTTTAATGAGATGAAAATAATATTTGGTGAATAGTAACTTTTTTACTTTTATTTACCACGGTTAAAAGTAAATAGGGTAGTTAAGGGTAACAATGATATTAATATTACCCTAACACGTGTTCTAATTCTTTTGGACAAGTGTATCTCAACCAAAAACAAACTTCGGAATAAAATATTATCATTTAGGTCCACTTGGATTAGATTAAGAGAGTTATTATTATTTAATTCAATGAAGAGTTAAAAGAGTTAAAATCAATGATTATTTACTAAATCATTTTTAATATAGGGTAATACATAATATAAATTCGATTATAAATATTCACTAGAAAGATAATAAGTTTTCCTACCTAATTATATTTTATTTATAATTTTTATACATTAAATAATTTAATTTAATTTATGACACAATTATGATGCAGTAATTACCATAATAGTGAACAATTAAAATAATTGAAATTATAAATACCCAAATAAATATAATTTGAGACTTTTAATGAATTAAAATAATTTTATAGGATAATATGACATGTTAGGATTGATTTAATTTACTTTTTTTGATGTAATCATTCTGTTATGAGTTTCAAAAAAAAAATAAACTATTGAATAGTGTCAAAATTGACATAAAAGAGTTTTTAAAAAAAATATTATATTATTAATTGATATTAAATTCCTAAAAATCTAATGTTCGGCCAAGAGACTTATATCATGATAGTTGTATCATTAATGGACCACGTGGGGGTCTCTTGGATGTATATGGTAAGTTTATTAACCATATAATATAAACATACAAAGAGACATTGTAAAAGTGAAACTAATTATCTAAGAGTTAATACTTAATGATAAGGTTAATATTGTAACCCAAACCGGTCTAAATTCAATTTGTTTAATGTTTTTCGAACTATCCCCACCTTAAAACTTAAATAATAAACTTTTGAGCCTTTAGAAACTGAATATGAATTTATTATAAATTAATATTTCTAGTTTTTCCAAAGGTGCCCTCACCCATTTTATAAAAGGGAACTCCTCCTTCTCATTTCTTCACACCTTCAAAGCCTTTTGGTTCGGACAAACTCTGCCCAATTACTCTCCAAACTTCCCTCACTACAACCTATAGGCCTTAGTTTGATCAGAAATCCAACCTAAGGATCCCTTTTGATCAAATCAAAAGGAAGAACCCGAAGAAGAGGTAATGATTTCACCACCCTTTTCCATGTTCCTTTCTTCTTCCACTTCTTCTTCCTTTGTTATTACAATTCTAAAATAATAACTCCAATATCATATATATAATGTGATGTTATTATAAATATGGTACAACCATATTCAGTATTTTATCCATCCTTTGAATAACATACGTGCGTACGTACGACTTACCATCTCCACGTCATGGTGTAATTGTTATTCAATAAATTATTATTTGGATGGGTATAATAATTATGTGTAATTCATGTGAATAATAAATATAACATGATAATAATTCTGTATATATTATATACTATCCAATTATATATTATTTTAATTTCAAATGAATTATATTGGCGCTCGCGTGTACGTACGGACTACCGTCTCCACGAACGCGATGAGATTCATTCTCCATCGTATCCATTCAAGTATAATTATCATTTGATGATTTAAAAATAATGTTTAAGGACTTGATATCATTCTGTATATGAATAATATAAAACCTATCCATGACAAACATGGCTTATGTAACGAAACATATAAAAGAAAATGAGTAAGTTAACACCCGAAACAACGATAATACTAAGATATTATTAAAAAATCAATGTTAAAAGATCATATATGATATCATATGAATGTATATGATTCTTGTGTAATTTAATAACAATTATTTCACTATTAAACAGGAGGATAACCTAACCCAACCAAGGAAAAGTACAAGGTAAGGGTTATTTCACAATCTCTTCATTATCTGAGGTTGTTTATATGTAATAATCTACTGGGATCTCTTTATCATCCACATCCATGTTTCATAAAAATGAATTTCAGATCATTTTTACTATTTACTAGAATATGGGTTAAAGTCATTTATACCCTTGTTTTACTTTTTATAAGAGGTTTATAAAGAAACATATTCTTCGTTTTCCAAACAAGGTGCTTTTTAACCTTTTCGACAAAATTAAGGTAAGAATTTTTTTTAACTTATACGGTGGGTGCGGCTATTTTCCACCGTTATAAAATCGTCGAAACTTACCTTACAATCTAATTATAATAATTTTAAAGAAAATTTTTTATTCTATAAATATACGACTCTTAAATGATTTCAAAATAGAAAGATATATTTCTCTAAAAAGAGTTTTGATTTCATCTATGTCAACATCCTTTGATGGATTTTACGCTTATTTGAAGTTGATTTATTATGAAACAAAACTTATATATTGTATTGAAGGTTTTGTGATATTTTTGACTATGTATGTGCTATTTTTATACCATTCATTATTTATGGTGAAAGTATTGACATTTAGTATGATAGTTTTAATACGAATGTTTATGTTATGTTTAAACCTTTTCATATGGGAATGCATTGACTTAATATGTGACTGGTGGAGCCCTCTATAGCTCCTCGATGCATTGGTAGGTCTCATGAGACAAACTAGTGCCTTGGAATAAGGCCTTGAAAAAATATTATTTGTAGTCTTGGCACGAGGCCTTGGCTATGTGGTTATGATAGTCTGGCATTATGCATTCTATCATTATGAAAGTGGTTATTGATATTGCATGTGATTATTCGATTAGTAGAATATCCATGTAAATAAGTAAATGGAATTATTTCATTTTATTTTTGTCATACTATGTTGAAGTTCAAGTTTAAAAGGCTTTTGTTTTAGTTATACATTTTTTTAAATGTTTATTTTTATTTATGAATGTTTCCGCTATATTGTTATCCTTACTGGGTATTTGAGCTCACCCCTTTTCTATGTTTTATTTTTCCCAGGATATGAAGTAAA
Source organism: Viscum album (assembly GCA_963277665.1). Lineage (NCBI taxonomy): Eukaryota > Viridiplantae > Streptophyta > Magnoliopsida > Santalales > Viscaceae > Viscum > Viscum album. Next base: position 15,396,960 of record OY728159.1, on the reverse strand, counting down.
TTGTGAATGACCTGCAGGAATAGTATGACGGGATAAGAGTGTGGTCTATTGAGACTATGTTGTTGTAGTTTTCATTTTTATGATGTAAAACTTTATGAATATATCTAGTGTTTCCAAGGATACTAAACCAATCGGTCTTTAGATATTTGATCTTTCTTGTGATCATGCCAATGTTATGTAATAATGCACCGACTCTAGGTAACTGGGGTTGGGGCGTTACACACAATATATTTTTGGGATATATAATTATGTGAAAATGCATCATATAATGAGAACACATAATTTTGTGTGCCATATAAACAGTAAAACATAATTTTTTCATAGCCTAACTGTATTAAGAAAATGAAATGGGGTTGAGTCACATTCCCAAAAAAATAATGATACTCTCTATATATATTGAATATTTATTGAATAATTGTAATATAAAACCAATGATGATTAAAAAAATTAATAGATATTGACATAGATGAAAAAACATTATATAAAAACCCATTGAAAAAGAGAAGAAATTTTAGTAAATTTTTTATAATATTTTTTAAATTTAATAATTTTTTTAAAAAGTGTTTTTTAATAAGAATGAAAAAGAATCTATAAATTAAGTGAATAGTTATAAAAACATTAACCTGTAGAATCATAATAAATATGAATGAAATAAAATGAGAAATAGAAGATGGTTAATATATAAAAGGGATTCATTTTACATATCATTAAAAAATTAAAAGATACAAAAAATGGTATTAAAAATCATTGAATTGGGGAAAATAATCCATAAAATTTATGAAAACATATACATGTAGTTGAATAATTCATGAAAAAATGGATAATAAGAAGTGCACTATTTTAGTTGAATTATGACCCAATGAGAAATAAAATTATAAGAAGACATTTAAACCCTAGAAATAGCCAATCTCGATGAATATATGTGTTTTTTTAGATAGAATTAATATAAATTTTCCCCCAATGTATATTTTTTCGTAGAAAATATTGATATCAAATTGAAATTATAAAGAAACCATTACCTTTAAATTATGTTGGGTCAAACAAACTCCAACTCCCAATAAAAGAAATTTAGGTCCACTGATAATTTTAATATGAACATTATTATTACATATGGCATGTAGTATAATTAATTTAATATTAATTATTAAATATATTAATTTTTTATTTTTAAAATTATTATTCTCATTTTAATTGTTCCAATTTTCATGAATTATATGTTTTGGTGGTTCTGGTTCTTACCCCTCATGGATTAATCACCCACTGAATGTTTATAATGATTTCATATATACTTCCAAAAACATTACCCATATAGTATTATGGAGAATATTGTTATGTAGTGTAAAAAAATTAAAGATAACATTTTTAGTGATTTTTTAATTTAAAAATGAATTTAATTTATTTGTGAATGTAGTTTGGAAAATTGAAATAAAATAACTAAGAAAACATATTAAAATGATCCTTATTATGTTTTATTATCATACAATATTTTTTCATATTTCATCATGTTGTAAAATTTAAAACATCTTTCATGTAAGTGATAAACCTAACACAAACTAGTGCACATTATAATAATTTAATGAGTAAGAACATGTAATTTTATACTAATAATATCAGTTTTATTGAAGAATATTAATATAAAATATATATATTTAAAATATTAAATTATAATTAAGATATTGTTGATGGAGAATATTGATAATAATGATGAAGGATTAGATGAAACATATTCTCAATAATTGAATCCTCTCTTAGAGGGACTCTTAAAATGAGGTGTTTGGAACTCATTCAAGTGAGTATCAGTTCCTAACCATGTGAGAGGATTATTAGGGATATAAATTTGGGAATATTTCAATAGGAAAACAATTAATATATTTTGGATGGAGTGCATAGATGAGGTGTCATTTTTTACAAGATATTGAGTTCCATTTTCCCAAATAACCATTACATAATGTGTGTGTAATGTCAGTTTACAATGAAATTGTGTCAAAAAGGGAAATATATAATGATGGATCCTGAATATACAAATCCAAAAAATATATAAGTTGTTATGATATAATATGTCATTTACCATGCATTTCAACTACTTATCCTAATTTTACCTTTACTCTTGTAGCTCATATTTTACCGTGGCAACATAATTTCATTTATAAAAATGAAATTCATCTTTATACAGAATTTTTATATGTAGAAAAAAATTACAAAATTTTATCAAATTAAATTTACAAATACTAAAAATTTATTTTTTAATGAAATCATAATATATATATATAACATGATTTTTGTGTAAACTAAAAAAATAAAAAAATTCACAGTGATAGATCATTTTTCTGATCAATTACTGATTAAAAATGAGTTACTTAATAAATTTATACATTGACAAATTATGTTTTACGAGAATAATTTTAATATATTGATAAATTTATGTTATTAAGATATAAATACACCAAAAATAGAAAAACAATTCCCTAGAAAATATCACTTTAATTGGTATATTAATTTAATCTCATCACATTAGTACTAATTATTTATCTACTAAAAAATAAATTTTATCAATCTATTGGTATTACAATATATCAATTAATTTAATAAAAATATTAAATCATTCTTTAAAAATTATAAAAATAATAATCTAATAATCAATAAAACAAATATATTTTATAACAAAATATGTAAACTAATTATTTTTATTTCATTCCAGATTTATATTTTATTCATGACTTGTATTAATTTTTTAACAATTACATAAAATCAAACTACCTATTAGATATACTTTTTTTCAATATCTATATTTCTAAATACCATATATTCAACTACCAAAGGTCTAATGACCATTTAACAGATGGCCATATACATAACAATCAAACTACATTCTGATATATATGATGATATTCATTTATAAAATCTTTGATTATATTCTCTAATTTCTTTTTCATAATTATTATTATATTTATTTAGGGTATTTTTCTTTATAAATTTATAATTTTGAGTACAATATTTATAATAGATCATGATAGTGGTAATTTCAAAATTAATTTGTTTTATTTATGGTTCCAATCAACCAATAATAGACCTAATTAAAATTTATTTAGTTATATCAGAGTGTATTTTTTGTTTTACTATAATATTCTAGAATAATTAAATAATTAACTATTTATTTTAGTTAATTTTTTATGTATCACATGATATCAAAAAATATATTTTATTGTGATATATATTATTAAATCCATGGATGTTGCATTCTATCAGACTTAATACAATTTTTCCCTTAGAATATAATTACTCCTCGTAATATCATTGATTTTTTAAATCACTTCCTCATAGTTATGATACATTTATATAATGATAACAAGTTGATTCACCATATTTTATTGTAATTTGTTTCTATGGTGAAAGATTCCAATTTTTTTTCCTCCTAACAAAGAGTATGTACCGGTGTTATGACATATAATTTTACAACAAGAGATTTAAAAATTATGTACATACATAAATGTCCTTTATAAAACACAACATTCAGTTCATAAAGATTTTATTAAGGTGAAATATAATAAGAAATCATTCCAACATGATTAAGGATTTAGAAGGGGAAAATTTATGTAGGGTTAAACTTTACCTTAATCTAAATACAAATAAACCACATCCATATGATGTGGAATGGAATATATTGTCGAAGAATTTCAAATATAGATATCACTGATACTTATCACCATAAATCTACTATCAAATTTATATAGTTTTATTATGTAACTAAAAGTTTTAAATATTATATGATATTCTTGAGATTTTTTGGGGCTAGAAAAAATACTCTCTAAATCATTATCCCTACATGTAATAGTTATATACACTTTCCCATATAGAGGAAAAAATGGAGACTTTGTAGTGAGACATTGAAAATTATTATTTAGTAAGACCACTACTAGAAGAATGAGATTCCTAAGACCCTAAATCCCTTTTTTTAGTGATATGAATTTCAACATAAAATAATATCTTTGATACCCACTTACATTACCTAAGATCACACTCCTAGATCTAGTGATAAAAAAATACATTAAATAGATGATTTGACAAACTCTAAAATGACTCAAGAAATACGAAAAGAATTTAAATCATTTTTTGAACATACAATTTGCATCTCAGAACCGCAATAACAAAATAATTTGGTATTTGGTAATTTTATACCAAAAATAATTGTTTAACATAAATCGTTTTTACAAATCAATGTAATATTTCCTTCAATACTTAATTTTGGATATAATTTTCTTGGACAATTGAAAACTTACGATGATGTGAGATAAAATTCATGGTATGGGAAAACATATCAAATGATTAAATTTTATTTGAAATTAATAATATAAGAAAACATTATCATGGTTTAAATATAATTACAAGAACATATAATGATAAGAGTATTCCATATGTCCTAATGGAAGAACATGTAATGTAAAATGATCGAACTAATACAATAGTATAAGAGTAACGAATCCAGAGATAATAGTCATTTACTATGGAGAATAATATTGGAATTTGACATTGAAATTTGGAACAGTTATATAAAATAATCATACCATGAATATGTATAAATATTAACACGACCACTCTTAATGGTAATGACTGTAAATCAAGACCAGATATAAACTTTTCATCATGTATAAATTGAAACTAGTACATATAACATGTTAATATCTCAAGAGAATAAATAAATATTTATTTGGATGGGTATATATTACTCACACCTCACATAATTATAATACATTCCTTTTTTTCAGCAAATAATACATATGTCGTTTCAATAATAACACCTAGAAATAAAAGAGGGCTAATAAAATATGAAAAGAATTTCATATAAAAAGACCTCAATATTTAGATCGATTAATAGAAAATATTTAACGAAAAAATATAGTATCAAAGATGGGAATCGTAAAGGGTGATTCATGGAACATAATTTCAATATATATATATATATAATGCATATAAGGGGAAAATATATGTGAAATCCTAAAAAAATATTTTAGAATACAGTTTTGGATACTCTCATAAAATATGATGTTACAGGTCACATTAAATTTTATTTTTGAGAAGCTGTCATGAAGAATTATTGAAATATATTTTTAATTAAATTCCCAATAATGGAAACTTTATATAAATTAATTTTTATGTGAATCATTAAAGAGTAGAATACAAAATATTTGATCAGGAAAATTAAAACCATTCAAGTAATATAAAAAACTATGTTGAGCCCCACATCATAAAAAGTATACTAAAATTTTCTATTGAAAAATGATAAATATAAATTTAAGATAACAAGAGATGATGATTAATTAATATTTAAAATAATAAATGAATTTTATTTAATGAAATAAAATTATGATTTGAGTGAAATATCATATAGTTGATGATGGGAAATATTCTTGATGACATTTATTGATTAAAGATTATATCAAACCAAAGAAGATATTTAAAATAGAAATTTTAAATTATTTTGATAGAAATATGTATAACCATATTAATTAATGAAATTTAATAAAATAAGAAACATATCTGAATATTTTTTTTGGTAATTAAACAATGGCCTAACGAAATTGAGTTTGAGCCCACAAAATCCTCTACGGATATGGTACCATTAAAATCAAAAGAAACTAATGGAGATAAAATGAAATAAATTTCTAATAAAATTAATATCACTAAAATTCTTATATAATATATCAATATTGATATTTTTAATGATATAAGAAGAAGAAAATCTAAAAATATAATATTTTTCAACAAAATGTTATTTGGATGACAGAACCCACATCCTGGATTCTAGTTTCTTCGTAAACATACTAAACACCTATATGATAAACATAAACATATTTATTTCTTATTAATAATTTTTTTTCAAATATATTATATTTTATACAACTCAATTATAATCATTCATTATATATTTAATGGTTATTTATATTTTGTTTTCATCCCCATATGTTTGTGGTTTTTATTGTTTCTCACATGCATTATAATTTTGATATCGACACCCATTATTTGATAAAAGTTGGTCATTAAATGACTATTTAATGAATTATAATTTATATTCCAAAATGATTTATTATTTTCCAATTTCATTACATTAGATATTTAATTAAGACTCACAAAGATGAAATTTATGACAATCATGTTTAAAAAATTTTAATGAACTGATGTTCAAACATTCATTATCAGTTGAATATTAATATAGTTGATAATTTATTTTAATATAAAATTTATAGTTTCATAATTATAAATTTCATTTATCAAATTCATTATTAAAACCATCCACATAAATACATGATAGAATTTTTAAATATGTTGACCATGGAGGCATTAGTTCATATATAATATGAGTGACATTTTAATTTTTCAATAGTTAGTAGTGTGATAAAAAATTGTTGATAAAATCAAATAATATAATTTAAATATAATCATGATATTTATTTTAAAATTTATTTTAAATGAACTAGGTATTTTTATAATGATAATTTTTGCATTTCTATAAATATTTATGAATAATATTTTTATTTTATGTTAATTAGGAATCTTTTCCTGATGGCATAGTCATCACACCTCAATGATTTTCCTTGAAATCAAACATTTCACACAACATTCAGTTATACAGAAAAATATAATAATAATATTATTATTTTAAATGATAGTTAACGTAAATTAATTGTATTTCCGGTAATGAACATAATAAACTACATTAATATTACACATTTTTGTTAAATGTTTTTAAATTTATCAAATAAAATATAAAGGATTAAAATATTAATGAATCTGATTTTAAGCGTGAAAAACTCTATTTTTTTAAAAAGTCGTTTTACAGCCTTTTGATAGAGAACCAATTTTAAATTTTGTTTTGGTCACTTTTATATTTTTTATTTGACAAAATAATACTATAATATATATTATAGACATAATAATATACTTTGGGTAAATTGTTTGTATTTTTCTGATAATGTTCAATTTTTAATGAATTGTGAAAAAACTGCATTTGAATTCAAAACGTCCTTTTAATCTAATTTATTTATATTGATAGATGTTACAGTTAATTTATTTTAAAATTTAATTGGATTATATTTTATTTATTTAATACAAAGTTTAAAATTTTGGGTAATTTCACATTAAATTTGGACATAAACACATGTCAATATTTTGGTAGTTTTTACTTTGTAAAAGCATGCTTTTTGGTTTTGACTACAAGAATTGATTTTAAATTAATTTATATGACTTTTTTTTGTTTTGTATTTAGATAAATGGATTCCATATTTTGAATCATGAGGTCCAAAATTTTTAAATAGGTAACTATTATTTTTATACATTATTAGTAGTTATTTCTGTAAATATTTTATTTACTATGGTTAAATGGTAAATAAAGTAAATAATAGAAAAGAATAATATTATAATAATATTAAATTACCCTAAAAAATTTCCTAACCCAATGGGATAAGATATATACGACCATGGACATCCTTGGGTCAATTTATGACCCCATGGATCCACTTGTGTGTGAAAATGACATCTAATTACATTTAATTTAATGTTATGGAAGATATATCCTAAACATGTATCCTTTAATAAAACAATTTTTCTAGGGGGCTATGTATGTGATATCATTGACCATAAATTTTAATCATAAATATAAATATATTTCCTACATCATTGTATTTTTTTTATAATTGTTGGACATCAAATAAATAATTTTATAAATGACACAATGGTGATGTAGTGATTACCTTATTAATGAAAATTTTAAATATAAGTGATTATAAATATTAATATAAATTTATATTTAAACATTTTATTCCATAAACGCATTTTATGGATGATTCGTACTTTTTATCTTTTATTTAATGAATTTTTGTGATAGAATCAAGTTTTTATAGATTTTTTAAAAGTCATGATATGAATAGTATAAAAATTGGCAAAAATGATTTTTTAAATCAATAAATATATTATTAAATGATATAATATTTCAAAAAACTAATATTCATTTAACTGAAGTATCTCATGTTAAAAATTTCATTAATGATCAATTTTTTGGTCTCTTGGAGTTTTATGGTTCTGATGGAAACCAGATATTATGAATATTTAAAAAGACATTGTAAAAGATAAATTAATTTACAAGGGGTTAAAGCTAAAATATAAGGTTAATTTTATGACATAAATAAGTCTAAAATCCATTTCTGAGCTTATTTCGACCCATACTCATATTATATTTGAACTATATCACATTTCCCTTATTATAATTCCAAAATAAATTAATAATAAAATAATATTTTCAATCTTGTCTAAAGTACCTCTCATACCTTTTATAAAATGATCCCACATCTTACCCTTACTCAAACCATTCATGCACCCTTGGATCATCCAAACCCTACCCAAATAAGCTCACAAAATTCCTATCTTCCTCCTATAATCCATATAATTGGAAGAAGGCAATTAATTAAGGCCTTTTAGTTTAAATCAAAAAGAGTAACCTTATTTGAGGTAATGTATTCTCTCATTATTCATTCATTTATTTTACTTCACAAACCCCCTAAACTATTTATATTAAAATAATTTATAACAAAAATAGTATAACAAATATACTAGGTTATTTTTATGATATGTATTGTAAAGACACTTATACACACATATGTCTAATGGGTATAGAACATACTATTTCTGTGGACGGTGAACTACTCCCTCACGAAAGGATGACTGTTTAATCTGCTCCTACCACTGCTTATGGTGTCAATTTTGATTAAAATGTAATTATATATGGTATATATGATATTTTTTATCACTATAATTTTATAATTATCAATTAAAACATACCTTTTTATTATCATGATATATAAATATGATTATTTAATTTTAGGAAGTGCGGACTACCGCCCCTCAAAGTGATATGACTCATTCAATCCATAAACAGAACTTATAAAGGATATAATTAATGAAATTATATATGATATTATACTATAATTATAATATTCCTTTGTATTATTTATTTTTAATTCCTTTAAATATGAAAAATAAATGACAGTAGCATTCATGCGTACGTACGACATATCGTCTCAATGAATAGTGCATTTCATATCTTATATCCAAATGTTATAGACTATTTTAAATATATATGTAATTAATATATATATGATATATATGATATCTAAATCATGAATATAATTATGGAGATGATGTACAATTGACCACATGGACAATTTGTAATTATAACAAGCTTGTTTTTTACTCATGTTCCGATCATCATAAAAATGTCTGATATGAACATAAATAATTAACTTTTTGTTAGAGCAAGGTAATAATTGTTATAAAAGAAATTATTAACATGAAAAATGTTCTTAGATAAGTAAAAATTAACGGATGTATATCACATAGGATTAACATGGATCATAGAGGACATGTCAGACTCATGGTAAGGGACATCGTCTCAATATCCTTTTATTGAGGAATATTTTGATAATATACACATCCTTCTTTTAAACGGTGTATAATAAAACCCCAATACTATTAATTTAACTAAAATACAATAAATTTCTATAATGTTATTTACTAATCAACAAATGGAATTTTTTTAACATAGGAGGATACAATGACCTCTCTACTCCTATAGCCTTTATTTTTCTTCCTCCATATGCCTTAATGTTTTTAAAAAGAAAAAGAGACCCCTTATTCCATTTTTTGGTGTTTTGTATTGAAAATGGTTTTTGAAATGGCTTATGTATTTCACTATCTTGAAATGATTTCTTTTTATTTAAAATGAAATGTTATTAGTGAAATTTTTATATTTTCAATATTTTATGTTTTATGATTATATTATGGTATTTTGACATTTGACTCGTGGTTACGTGATAAACTAAATGATGGGAGGTTAAGTTATTAACCAAGGATGGGTGGTTATGTTATAACATCCAATGCTTTGGGTATGGATTTTGGTTGTATGATTATTCTATTTAGTGATATTTGTATAATTTGACCGCATAGTTATTCAATTTAAGTACGTTTATGTGCCAAGGTACATTTCTATGTTATATGTTTCATTCTATGGGGTTATAGTAATATTTTGGTGACAAAATCTGTAAGCAATGAATTTATATTCAGTGAAGTGTTTTTACTAGTTCTCAATGGTTACATTTATTATATTGTAATTATGTATTTGTGGTTTTTATATTATTTAAAGACTAACAATTTTCATTCATTATTTATAACTTACCGAGCGTCTTATACTCATCCAATCTTTTGAAATGTTTTTCAAAGGATATAAAGAAGAATATAGTCAAGGATGGTATCAAGTATTTTTTTTGTATTAAAAAAATAAACAATGTCATGTTTTGTTTTAATGAGTATTTATATGAAAAAAGGGATAGTGAGTATATGTGTATACTTCTAATATTCAAGTTGTTATGTATATGTTAGGACCTATTTATCAAAATCTCTAAACCTGAAAAGATCTTCAATGTGAATTATTAACATTATTAAATATTATGTAATGTTTAATGTCAGGGCCTTGTAGTTGGTATTAGAGGTTATTTTAGATAACTTCAGAGGTTTGGGTATTATTAAAGCATAAGTGACATAACCATAAATGTTATCATATTAGAAAGAGTTATAGTTATTTTAGATAAATTGAATGAGTTTAAGATAACATGAATAAGTATATTTTAGTGTTTATACTCTTCATAAGATAATATATAATTATTTTACTAATAAAATCACACTGAACTTTTGGTTTTAGTAAATTGATAGATATATTAGGCACCCAAGTTTACATGTATTTTATGAAAATTTTGTCAGTTTTCTAAAAAATGAACCAAATGAAATGGGAGCTATAATGAGAACCCTTGGGGTTATTCCCAACCAACTATCTCGAGTCAGGATTGACCACTTGAACCTCGATTATTTTTCTAAGGCATCATATATGAGAGAAATGAATTCCAAGGGAAGTTCAGGTAGTAATCATAAAGGTAAGTATATTAAAAAAACTTCTGTTCCAAGGATGTATAAAGTAACACCTAGTAATATGATTCAAATGGATGAGAATATGTTTCATATTTTGTAATGAAGGTCATAAAGAATGAACATTCCATGGAGAATGTAAGTGTCTAGTTGACTCTAAGAATCGGAAATATGTTGTTTCAAAGGGATAAATTTAATGTTTCAAATATGGGGTGCATGGTAATTATACAAATAGATGTCCTGTGAGGAAGGATTGAGAATGGAATTAGAAGTACCGTACAATTATATATTTACCATTACCTCATTCTATTCCAATTGAAGATGTGGAAACTAAAAATTGCCTATGAAAGGTATGGATTATTTCTTATTTCCGGTTTTAAAATTATTGAAATCTTAAACCTTTATTCCTAATTTGGTTTGTATGAATGACGTATAAAAGAATAAGATTGAAAACTGGATAAACGATCATGAAGAATGATTGAATATTTAGTAATCTACAATTTTAATAAATCATGAGTTATGTTAGATATTAGGGTGATGTAATTATTTAATGTATTAATTCTCTTTTTTTGTTGGGATTACATTCTAAGTCATTTCTCTTGTATGTTTGACCCTGATGTTTGTTATTTGAAAATTCTATTTGAGGAATAATTATATTTATTCTGTGGATATAGTTATAAATAACCATTTCAGTATATATGATCCTTTTATTTAAGGTGATTACAGGTTATCACTTTTTGGGATGAAAATGAGAGGAATGAGATAACCTTTTATGTTAAAATATGTTATGTATATTTTAATGGATTTATCTCATTTTGTTAATGTCATTATAATTATACAGTTTTCGAAAAAGGACAACACCCAAACTGTATGAAAACCCGTCGTGTCGGATAATGATGTGGGAATCAAACCTACAACCAATGTGTTACTAGGATTATACATTTTTTTAAAAAGTTAGCATGGAGATAGTGTGACAACACGTCACGTCGGACAACTATGCGGGAATCAAACCCACAACAAAAGTGTGCCTAGGATTTATCACCTACCACTAGAAAATGTGAAGTCCATGGTTTGTATGACTAATTCTTATTAGTTAAATGATTTTATGGGTCAAATATAAGTTGATTTTGGTAACTTATGTTTTATCAAAGGGACATACTTTGTATAAGAAAATGATTAATGATTAAGTGATAAATGTTATTTTGGAATACATTTTCTCTTTTGGGATACAATATGCCAAAAAAATATAATACTATTGGATTTAATTTGAGGAGTAATGATTGATTTTTATTTTGAAATAATCAATGTTTTTATTGAGGACATAAAAAGATTTGAGTTAATTATGGAAATGATTAACCTATCATAGATAATATGTGATTCAGTTAATTTTTCTTTATTATGATACTTTAAGAGTATTCGATATTATTTGGTGATAAATGTTAAGATTTTTGTGGAAAACTATGTGATCATATCCTTCTGAATTTTGGGTTTCAAATTTAGTTTGCATTATTAAAAATAATTATAAGTAAAATTTTGTATTTAATGGTCTTAAAAGAACTTTGGGTATTATTTTTTCAATATTATAGATTAAGAGTAGTATTATTTTTTTTAAAGTATTATCAATTTTTGGGGATTATCTAATCTAGTGCAGTCCATTTTTGTTTTGGTCAATATCTAAAGATAGGGGAAATATATTGTTCATATTTTATGGATAATGTGATTCATTAAGAGTTGATTCAAGCACTTCTGGGGTGACCATTTCATCATAAATACGCAACATTTGGATAAAATATGAGTTTGTTGTTGAAATTTATTAACAGATGAAACTCAAATTGAAAGGTATGTATATTTAATTATGTTCCTAGTAAATATCATTAATAATTTTCTCAAGTTTATGAAAAGTTACATAAAAAAGTTTTCCATTCACTTTTTCCAATATGAAATCAAACACTGTTTAACCTATAACATGTTTGTGTTTTTCTTGTGGTTAACATTCTCCAGATCATGTTTTCTACCACTCTCCATCGGAACTTGATGGTTATTTTTCTCATTCATATTGATGTTTTCATGGTGTATTAATATTTGTTTTCTTGAATGACCTTTTTACTTCTGTTTATTTCATTTAAAGTGATAGTTTTATTGATTTATTTTCTGACGTGGTACTTTTAATGATGTTTCTAAGCCCAATATTAAAATTGTGATGACTCAATTTCTATAAGGGGGAAGGATGTAATGACCGAGGTATTTATATAATAATATTTTTTAATTTCTATTAATTTTTATGAATGAGATATTAATTTTATATTAAATAGGACACTATTTCTGATAGAATACATTCCATGCAATAATGGGTTTCCTTGAGATCTTACGTTTCACACAACATTGAGTTATATTGAATAATATATTAATACTACTATTATTTTAAATGGTAGATAACGCATAGCCATTGTATTGTCGTGAATAAGCATAACTAACAAAATAATGATTACACATGCTTTTTAAATTTTTTTACAATCATCCAATAAATATTAGAGGCATAAAATAAGAATGAATCTAATTTTAAGCATGAAAATCTCTAATGTTATTAAATGGTCATTTTATAGTCTTTTGTTGGAGAACCCATTTTAAATATACTTTATCAAATTTATATTTTCTATTTGAGAATATAGTATTTTTCTTTTAATGTTAGACATCAAAATTAACATTGGGTACATTTTTGGTATTTTTTGAAAACGCTAAATTTTTAATGAATAGTAAAAGATACTGCATTATAATTCAAAACAACCGTTTAATATAATTTATTTATGTAGATAAATTATAAATTTAATTGGTTTTAAAATTAAATTGGATTATATTTATATAATTTATTATAATTTTGGTCATTTTAAGTAATTTCACTTTGTAATTGGACATAAACACATGTCAATATTTTTTTAGTTTTTACTCCTTAATAACATGCTTTATGGTTTTAACAACGGGAATTAATATTAAATTAATTTCTGAAACTTCTATGTTATAAATTTGGAAAATTTTATTCCCTATATTAAATCAGGATGTAAAATTTTTTTAAATAGCTAACTTTTATTTTTAGACATTATGAATTGTAACATCAGTAAATATTTTATTTACCTAGGTTGACGGGAAATCTGGTAAATAAGTGTAAAAAATAATATTATAATATAATAAAATTACCCTAACACATGTCATATCCCTATTGGATGGGATATTTCCAACTATTTTAATACATGGGTCAATTTTTTGACCCCATGGAGCCACATGTGTGTGAAAATGACATTTAATTACTTTTAATTAAAAGATATTGAAAATGTATCTTAAATATGCATCCTTTAATAAAACAATTTTCATATGGTGTTATAGAAGTGATATCTTCAACCATAATTATTTATTATAAAGATAAGAATATTTCCATCATCGTGTAATTTTATTTATAATTTTCAAACATCAAATTAGGAAATTTAATTTCGGAACAATATTGATGATATAATTACCAAATTAATGAATTATTTAAATAAATGAGATTATAAATATTAAAATAAATATATTTTCAAAATTTTATGCAATCCATGAATTTTAGGGATTCTTATGACTTGTTATATTTGATTCAATGATGTTTTTTTGAATGTATCATGTTTTTATGTATTTTTTATAAGTCATGGAATGAATAGTATAAAAATTAACATAAATGAGTTTATAAATCAATTAATATTTTATTAAATGACATAATAGACCTTAAAATCAATTATACTTCCAACTGACATATATAATGTTATAAATTTCATTAATGATCATTTTTTTGGTCGCATGGGGTTTTTTAGTAACTATGGTAACCGTATATTATGAATATACAAGAAGACATGGTAAATGTTAAATTTGATTACTATGGGTTAATGCTAAAATATAAGGTGAATTTTATGAGATAAACTTATCAAAAATCCATCTTATGAGAGTATGTTGAACCATACTCATATCATATTCTAAATATTTCACTTTTTTGTTATTATAACTTGAAAATAAATTAATAAAAAAATAATATTTTCAAACATTCATAAAGTGACCCTCCTCCCACTTATAAAAGGACTCCACCTCTAACCCTTATTCAAAACTCTAAACCCCCCTTGTCTCGACCAGCCTCTACTTAAATAACCTCAAAAAATATTTTTCTTCCACATAGAAGCCTTACTTTGGACATAAGGAAATTTAGGAAGCCCTTTTAGATTAAATCAAAAGGAGTTACCTGATTTGAGGTAATGTATTCTCACATGATTCATTCATTTACATTACTTCTTCAACCCCATAAACTCTCTATATTCAAATAATTTATAACCAAAACAGTATCATAAATATAATATGTTAATTATATAAGGATAATAATTACAGTTACACATTCCTCTGTCTAATGTGTATACATTATACTGTTTTTGCGGACGACAAACTACTGTCTCACGAAACAATGATTGCTCAATAAACTCGTAACACATGTTATGATGGTCATTATGATGGAACTATAATTATATATGATATTTATGATATTTATTTTCCTTCTATGCTTCTTTAAATTCCATTTATAATAAACCTTTTTGCTTTTTATGTTTTATAAATACAATAATTTCATTTGAGGAAGTGTGGACTACCGCCTCTCAAACTGATATGACTCATTCATTCCATTCAGGGAATGTATAATAGATTTATTTAAAGAAATTATATATGATATTATAATAAAATTATAATATACCAATGTATAATTATGATTTTATTCCTTTAAATATGAAAAATATATTATATTATTATTCATGTGTACGTATGGCTTACCGTCTCCATGAACGGTGCATTTAATTTCTTATATCCAAATACTATAGAATATTCTAAATAAATATATATCGGATATAAATGATATATATGATATCTAAATCATGAATATTATTATGTAGAAACTATACTATTTACAACATGTAAAATTTGTAATTATAACATGTTCAGTTTTCACTCAAGTTTCGAACATCGGAAAAAATGTACGATATGAACACAAATAATCAACTAACTGTTTTAGCATGGTAATAAGTGATATAAAAGGAATAATAAACATGATAATGGTTATGAATAAAGTTTAAAATAACTTGAGTTTATTAATTAGTAAGAATAAGGAACATATGAGACAAGTTGGACTCATGGTAAGGGACTTCGTCTCAATCTCCTTTCCTTGAGGCATATTTTGATAATATACGCATCCATATTTAATACAGTTTATAATATAACCCTTTAGATTTTAATTTCATTCAATGGGAATATTTTTCTACAAATCATATTACTAAATGAAAAAACGAATGTTTTTAACATATGATACAACAATGACATATCCTATGCTATAATAGTTATTTGGCTTCTTCTACAATACTTAATGCTTTTAAATGGAAATAGAAACCCCTTATTCTATTTTTGGTGTTTTTTAATTGAAATTGGGTTTTGAAAGGGATTGAGTATTTCAATATCTTGAAATTATTTCTTGTGATTGTGAATGAAATTTTATTAGTGAAATATTGATATTTGAAATATTTTATGTGATATGATTATAGAACGGTACTTAGACATTTGACGGGTGATTACGTGATAAAAAAAATAATGGGTGGTTCTGTGATAAACCAAGGAAGGGTGGTTACATTATAACCTCTAATACAATGGGTATAGAATTCACTTGTATAGATATTCTATTTAGTGATATGTTTTGAAGTTTACTGTATGATTATTCAATTAATGTATGTTTATGTCACATGTTTCTTTTATATGATATATGTTTAATTATATGGGATTGTGGTAATATATTGGTCACAAAAAGGGAAATTAATGAGCCTATATTCAGGGATGTGTTTTTTCTACTTTTCAAAGGTGTAAATTGTTAATTTATAATAATGTATTAATGGTTTTCGTGTTATTTAAAGATTAACAATTTTATTTTTTATGTATCCATTACTAATATTTTAATTCTAATCCTAGGTTTTGAAAATCTATTCACAAGACATAAAAAAGAATACATTCATGGATGGGATAATGGAAAATTTATGCAGTTAAAACATAAAACGTTGTCATGTTTCGTTTTAGAGAGTTTTTTATGAAAAATTGGATAGTGAGTAGAAGTGTCTACTTGTAATATTCATGTAGTTGTGAATAATATGTGACCTAATTCTATAAATATCTATTCATGGAAAGTTCGCCAATGCTAATTATTAACATAATTCAAAATTATGTAATTTTTATGGATACATACGTACAATATTACTATTTAAATATTAGTTTTGTAGGAGGTTGAATGATAATGATAGAGATGAAAACATTAATTAGTTTATACTAATTAGGTTAAGGCCTCGAATCTTCCCATCAATGTTTTCATGGAAATAGAGATCTTAAAATGAATTTATTTAATTATAGGTTATTAATGGGAAACATCGATATATGGAATGTAAAATGGGTAGGTTTTATAAGGAATATCAAAGGCTATTTTTGCATATATGTTCACGTAAGTGAGCTCATTTGATAGGGGAAATTGATGTAAATTTCATTAGAAATGAATTATTGTTTAATAGTATAGATTGAATAACGTGGGAGTTAAGTGAGTTAGGTGAGGAACTGTTGTTGAGACATGTGTTATTGAATTTAAAGACCAAAATAAATCTTCATCAATTTATATTTCTGTATTTAATTTTCAAAATTCAATCCATGGAAGGTTACATCATTTGAACACATTTACCTTGAATAAATACTTTCCAAGGGAACAATATTTTTAGTAAAACCATAACTTGATCCAACATATTAAATTTCTATGTGATAATTAACCATATTAGTCTATATATAATAATTAATTTTCCTAATATGATAAAATTAGATTTAAATAAGAAATAGAAGATATACAAAAAAACATTTTATAGAAAAATGACTTTTAAAATATTATTGGTTATTGTATTTATTTCTTATCAATTACTAATTATATGGATTTAAATATATTTTATTATTAATTAAAATATTGTATTATATTTATCAATAAAATTTTTCCAATTTAATTTATTATGATACAAAAAAAAATTCATATACAAATAATATTCTCTAAGAAATAAATATTTAACCAGGGTAATAGTTATTTATCATGTGAAATTAGTTTTTAGATGAATAAAATATAATTTAATTATTAACAAATTTGTATAGACTAATTAAATATATATAATGCATTTTAATATTCTTAATTTCTAGAGGTTGTAAATTAAATTTAAAATTTTTGTCCATAATGCAATTTTTTTGAGAAAAAATGAATTGAAGCATAAAATTATTTTTTTATTATTAATTTCAATATAATAATATTTTGGAAAGTGATAATTTTTTTAATATTATATATAATCTATAAATTTATTTTAAAATAATTCTATATAATTTATTACGAGGATAACCGAGTATAACATTCTCACACATGACATAATGTTAGAAGAAAAGGTAATATATCGTATAATAATTCAAAGCTACGAACTACAATGAATTAGTTACATTAGTGGATGTATTTGTAAAAAAATAATTAATGAATAATTTTTATTATCTTTCACTATCATTCATCAGACATAGTATCTTTATAGAAATATAATTCGTCATAACATGTGTCATAATGTAGGGAAATATAAGTATAAGAAAGGCTGTTATAGGATGATCAATATGGGTAAACATGAGGGATAATAATTGAAGATCATAAGTGAAGATAACATTATCATATGGGTTTAATGATGTGCTCGTAACATATAATAATGAAAAATAATTAGTAAAGGGTCATAAATAATGATTCACGGAATTATGTTATAGTATATTGAAATACATGAGTCATAGGAGTGTGGAATCATTATAAATTTTCCTGGAGTAATAAAGGAAATTACATAGACATGATAAAATTACATCCTTATTTGTAATGTAAAAAAGAATAAAAAATATTTCCTTCTATAAGGATTAAAAAGAATAGTCTCATCACATGGTGGAAATATTTCTTCAATGGATTGGGACAATTTAGAATACCAAACTCATCTTATCACATGGTATATGGTATTAACCAAATTATTATAGAGACATACAATTATGGGTCCATCCATATCATAATGTGTGTAATAATTTATGGTGTTGGGAAAAATCTATAATCCCAGTCATCTCATGACATATAAATTACTCATTTCCCTTTAGGGTGATATAATTTTGGGAATAACCATCACATAATTGAAAACCATACATTTGTGACTCATAGGAACATTCAAACAGTCATATTTCTAACATGGATTATTTAATCTAGGGAATGAAAAACGTTTCTTAAAAAACTATAAAATGGAATCACTATCCATCTAAAGAAATAAAGTGGATGATATAATAATTTAAAATCTGTAGGGAATTAGGATAATAATTATACAAAAATTAGATGTAGGAATTTTTTAATAAATTCATTTTAATGATGATTTGATTAATCATATAAAATATCCTTTTGTTTTGGAAACTTTTAGAAATTTAAACATTCAATAAAAAGTTTTATTATGATTTTCCATGAAAATTACTATAAAATAGAGTAGATATTAATAAAACTATTATGATCCTGATAGTGGCAAATTAAATCATGCCATAAACTCTAAAAAATCATTTTTTACATTTCTAAATTATTTCATAAATTATCTATATAGACGAAATTGAACAGTTTAATTTTAAAACATTTTAAAATAAATTAATGGATATAAAAAACTTTTATTAAAAAACTATTTATTTATTGGAATTTTTTTTCTTAAAATAGGTAAATAAAATATACATATATAATAATTATTTGACAGTAAAAAATTAAATCATTTAAAGAATGGTTTATATTGAATACCACTTATCGATTTTTTAGCTTTTGAATCAAAATATCAAGAATAATAGGAAAACATATTTATTTTAAATAAAAAAAATATTTAAATAAAGTTTTTATAATAATAAATTAATGAGAATTAAATACCCACAAAATTAAATAAGGTAGTGAATATAGTACATATTATAATAAATAGAAATTGAGATAAAAAACCCTTACATTGACCTTATCCTCGGTCAATGACACTATACTATCATTTATAATCAATCTTTACTTGTTATACCTATATTTTAGTACCGTTTTTATATTAATCTTCTACAAAAAATTCTCTTATAATTTCTTACTACCCATAAATTAATAATTTCTTCAATAAATCAACATTTTAGAGTTATATGTTCTATAATTCATGCAAGGTTTAGTTTGATGGCTCTAGTCTATTCCTCATGGGAATGGTATCATTATATCAAGAAAAATAATATGGAATAATTCTCATATTTATTATTCAATAGTATTTTAAATCCATTAATTTATATAGTGATAGAAAATTATATTCATCATTCCTAGAGGTGGTAGATCACACATACGAACAAGCGACATTCCAAATTTTATATGGATAATAGGGAAGGCAATTCTCTAATGAATTGTCTTGGTTGAATAACAATTATTACATAAATATCATATTTATTCATTAAATTGGATTTTATAACTGCCCATATATAAATATAATGAAAGTTATAATATTTAAGCCATATATATGGTTGTCCATATATACACATGAGTATAAATTTCAATTTTTAGTGAGTGAAAGGTAGGTAGATAATGGTTTTATTAATTAATTAATATCATTTAAATATATAAAAAATATTGATTTCTGAATATTTGGAAAATAATATATGATATTATTGAGGAAATGAAGAATATAAATATGTAAATAATTTTCTAAATACTTTTTCCTATCAATGGCATGGGGTATCCAGCTTTAGAGTTAATTATACACCTTCTTGAGATGTCCTTTGGGTGAGAAACGAACCTCTAGGTCCTAGAAAATTGAGATGGGAATATATTTTTCTTGATATTGGATGAGTTTATTGTTGGTAGTAGTATGATGGAAATAAGGGGGGATTATATTTATAAAATAAAAACACTTAAAGTGAAAAATAATCAATAATATTATCAAATATGATAAAAAATTAAATGACTAGAGACTAATACAAAAAAATAAATCACAATTAATATAATTAGGTGTAAAATCAATTTGATCGAGTAAGAACTAACAAATAATATTTTTGGTATAAAAATAAAATATGATGAATCAAATTAAATAATAGGATTGATTTCAAAAAATAGCTTATATTATAATGGTATGTCATGGAAATTTTAATAAATCATTTGTGTTATAAAAATTTATTCCGAAATAATTTCTTGGTGTGATATCCAACATCATCCCTACATGGGATCAGAGGTTTTTATGTTAAAAAAATATTTTAAATGGAAGTAATGAATGATATTAACAATTTATTTTCTCTATTGTATGAATAAACTTGTCTCTCTTACATCAATGGTAATTGGAACTCGTCCACCACACATTTCACTAGTTTTAGGAAGAAAAAATATGGTACAAGGTAGATGAGAAGAACATAGATTGTTTTAGAAGAAATCCATTAAAATTAGATTCCTTAATCTATCATGTTGGATTATATAATCAATATGAGGAAAATATATGTAATATATATGATTTAAAATGAGATCGAGAAATGAAATTGTCACTGTTAATGAGGAATATTTGATATCAAAAGAGATTCTATGAGAAGGAATCTTTCCTTTGATTGCTGATTTTTTTTAAAAATACAACATGATATGGATTTCTACTTATATAATCAAGTGGATATATAATGTTTCAAGATTTTATCAAAGACATTAATCCCCGTTAACAACAACTTATGAGCTATGCGTCAACTAAATAATGGATTTTGACTTTCTAAATAAAATACACATGATAACAAACTAATTCACTTAGTTTGTTATATATATTTCTTTAGGATGAATATTATATCTTGCAACCACCTAGTATATGTGTCTCTTAATTTAGTATCAAATCATCTCCTTCTATATATAGTGGTTTTGTCCACCTCCATCAGATGGCCAATTCCCTACACCTTGTTTCCAGTTATATCTGTAGGGTTTCATCTAGAACTATTTGTATCATGATTACTAAAAAGTATTTTCTATATTAGGATCTAATCTTATGATTCCATAAATTTTATTAATATTTAATCATGATCACTAATAATTATCTATTATCATCAATTGAATTATAAATGTGATCATCATATTCTATATAATTCCCTCATATTTATCATTATGATCAAAAAACGTAACCATATGAATGTGACATCTAGATCTAAATGAAAATAACTTGATAAAAAATTGAGTTTTTTATGATCACGGAAGGATCATGGTAGAGAAATATCTTTGTGATGATCAATATTTCATTTTAAATGGTAATTTGTTTCCATAGAAAATTTATTGTATATTATATTATACAAAACAAAACCATTTATATATACATTGATGTTTTATTCATAGTTTATAAAGAGAAATGTGATGGTTGGGGAAATAGACCATTGTTAACTATAAACATTTTAAATAATTTTCCCATTATAGTTAGTTGTTATACGTAATAATTCTAAAATATTATTCATATATAAAAGATAATTGATGACCACCATTAGTAGAACTATTCCTTTTAAATTCCATTTTTCGGAACATGGGAGCGAGGTATTTATATTAGGTTTTTCTGTTGTCTAGTAACAAGATAATATTATACAAGTGCAGTTTGAAAAAAATCACATAAGGTAGATGTTCAAGTTAGTATATATTAACAACCAATCTATGTTAGATGATCCACCCTAGAAAATTATCACCATAACACACTTTATTATAATGGCATATGTTGGTGGAATATGCGTTTAAATATCCTAGTAGTAGTTTCTTAAAGTTTATTTTCTATATATAAAAAAAAATTCATCCATAAATTCCATTTTAAGAATAGTTCATCATTACAAAATTTATGTTTAATTGAGATGACTTTGATAAATTAATTTAACATAACCAAATTATAATTTTTTGAAAAAATTTAATTTTTTTAACAAACTATCTTATTTTTAAATAGATTTTATTATAATGAAATATTATGATAAAACCACTATTATTTAAATATAAATTATACAATAAATTTTTTCTTTCATACAAAATATTAAGGTGTTGGAAATTTGATAATTCTTTACAATACATAATTTCTCTATAAATAAGTATTTTAATATTTAAAACATAGAATTATAATATTTAGATTATTATTATAATAAAATAAATTTTATTTTGAAATCATTTTGTCAATATTATGATAGGGTGATTTTATTAGAATTGCCTAAAATACATTATTTTCCATGATTAGTAAAACTACCGTTTTGATTTTCTAAAAAGTTTAATTACTTTATAATTATGTCATAATGATGGAGTAATTAATTAATCACAATATAAGAACTAAAATATGTTATTTTATTAATACTAAATTGTATCTGTAAATTATGAAATTTCCAATCCTTTAAATGTCTTTCTAAATCTTAAAATTGAATCATTCATTTTTAAAACATTACCTCATTGAAATATAAATTTTCTATTCAAAAAGTACTAATATAAAATGATGCATGGTTATTGTTCGATAAAATAACCTGAAAAATGTCACAAATATCCAAACCATAGTAAAACCCATGGGTAAGATAAAGGATTTTTCTTTTTATAGAATAAATATTTCTATGGAATTTTTATGGAATTATTAAACAAATCAATTTTATAATAAATATCCTCAAATTTAATCATTTTATTTCACTCTAAATAAATACTCAATTAGTTTCAAGTATATGTTCCTCCGAATGATTCCCCCAAGGTTTTCTCAAGCACCCAAGGATTCACTTCCCTTGATTTAGGAGTAAATTTTCAATGTAACGAACTTATCGTTCGTTTATTTTCAACTTAATAACCTATTTTTTATATGTCTTCTAAATTTAATGTCTAAACTTTTTAATAAAATTTAAATCAAAACATTACTATAAAATTATGTTTTAACTATTAGACACCATTATCCTCTCTCATTATACCAATTTCGATTACCATGTTTTATACCAGTAATTCTCCTGAATTTATTAATACAAATTTCCCTCTCTACATAAGAAATTATCATTTATTATCATTTAAATATACATAAAAATATTTATTTTATAGGGGTATTCACCAAAATATAAAAATTATTTTATAAACATGGGGATTAAAATACATGAATCCTTCGCTTTAGTTTCATTGGATAAAACTGATATAATGAATATATATTTAAGCACTTTTGAAACTCCAAGATTTTGATAATAAATCAATTATATATTATTACTGTGCTATTTATTAATTGTTTTATTACAATATATTTTTGTCACATTAATTATGAAATTTTATGATTGTTCCCTGATATCCCTCTAATGCAATGGGTAAAAAGATTAATCTCTAGAGATAACATGATTTAAGATACATCGTTCAATAACCTTGGAAATTTTTAATTATGAATCATTGGTCTTAAACCACTATTATGTGACTGTGAATGTATCATTTAAGTTTTTCTTTTTATATTTCCATTTTATGATTAATTTTCCTTTAGTTATTATATTCATCATCTTCCATTTCTCATTCCATAATTATATTCCTCATATTTTTATTATTCTTCATAATCTTATGTAAAGAGTTTTCTATTCCAATTCTCTTACTCGCCTCCTTCTCCCCAACATCCCTTTATATATATCCCCCTGATATGAGATGCAATAAATGTACTTAGTATGAACCCACGAATATCCCATTAAGTTGTATTTGATTAATTTTATCTGCTTTTATGAATTATATTCATATTTTCTATGAAACAAGAATTAAATGAAACATTGTTTGTACCCAATAATGAAATATTACATAATAAAAATTTGGGTTTAAATCGCATGTATAAAAGGATAATTTAGGTTTTTTGTAAACAAGAATATATATATATATATTATTAACCTTAGAGAATAGTTTATCTAAAAGTAAATATACTAGTTTTTTTGTGATGTTTTATGTATGTGGTTTCTAAGAGAATAAATATTTTTTAGATAGAATCTTGGGGATTTGGCTCTAACACACATATTTGTTGTGGTAATACAAAATAAAATCTCATTGAGTTAGAATCAACTCGAAATAGGTGAATGAAATTTAGTCATTCTGCACACATGATTAGACACTCCTAGAGGATTTTTTTGGTTCACCAGAAGATTTTAATGTAACCTAATGATGATATATATAAAATATAATTATGGTTAAAGAATAATATATTGTTGAATTATGTTTTATGAAATAAAATCCCACTATAAATATAATATTCTCACAAAAGCACATTTCTCTCCAAGTGTTTTCTCTTCTAAAAATTTAATGAAGGAGGATGAAGAACATAAATGATGAGAGAAACTGACGATGTGATGATGGTCCTCTAATGTAATCTGTAATAGAAATCCTTACAAAATGATGAATCAACATTAATGAGTTATGAATAAAAACATGAATCATATTGAGCATCCTAATTCACTCTATGGTAAAATGTGATGTTGATTCCTTCTTGCATCAATGGCCACCTTCATTATGTTAGTCTACCTACCCATTGATTATTGAATAATGGATAAGATCTACAGAAAAGATATTTTCTGTACAGTGTGGTTTAGAACTAGGGAATGACACCTTGGAAGTGTAATTTTTAGAAGGAGAAGTTTTTCAGTGGTTGGAACTAATTAATAACACGAATCTGTGAAGGGAGATTGATTATATTATGTTGGAATAGTTTATGGTAATATTTTTCAATAAATATTTCCCTCATTTAATGAAAAAATTGATAGAAAATGAATTCCTAGAATAAATGTAGATGTAAAATTATTCTCGTAAAAGTGTGAGATAAACATTAAAAAAACATTCTCGTTATGCCTCTATCATAATTATGGATCATAAGGGAAAGGTTAATTTATTCTTCGGTGGACTGAGACCCCATCTGAGGATGAATATGGAATATAGTGATGATGAAAGATATGAAGATATTGTATTATGTTCTATCAAGGTTGTATTGGTGTTTGGATAAAATTATTGGTCGCATAATTTGAATGATTAGAATAGGGCTATATATCCAGACTCAAGGAGAAACATTGATCACGAAAGATTATGAAATAAAGTCAAACATTCTACATAGAAAATGATGGAAGAAGGATATTGGTAAAGGATTTATTGGGTGTGAAAAATTTTAAAAGTGTGGAAGATATGTCCATAGTTATCATAACTATCAGGTAGATGTATAGACACAGTGTCTATGTAGTAAAAATAATGGGAAGATAGTGCATTCTAGACTGAAGTTGAATTCTCTATATGTAGATAGCTTTAGATATTTTCCAATCAGTCCCTAAATCAGAAGATATTTTAGGGAGTTGACATCATCCTAAACATAGGGAAAAAGATAATTGTTGGTAATTTTCTATCATGAAGGATTATGTTGATACTCCAAATGATGTGGTCATGGGTACCCTCATTGTTCGGTTGAATCTAGCATGTATTGTGAATGATTTAAGTTCAACTCTTTTTTTCATTACTCTTGTTTTTCATCTTATATATAATAAATATATGAGCATCTATAAGAAGAGTTATCTGTCAAACCTCCTGGAGGTATTTTCCCAGCATTATCAGTGTATAGATTCTCTAGTATTCAATTTTGTGGGAACAATATCTTCATAAATCTAGTATCCATTCCCATGATAAAAATAAAAAAATACTTGGGATGTACTGTATTTGATTTTATATTTCTAATATGAACACATAAAATAATTAAATCCAATTTTTATTTAATATACAACCAACATTAATTTCCAAAGTAGAGATATCCCATCTCGATATTTCTCTTTAAAAACCTCCCATATCATTCTTCAGGGAGATAATCAGTGAAATTTGATAATAAAATTAATATATAATAAACGAAAATTACTCCATAGTATTAGAAAAAGTGACATATTTGCTGAGGAGATACCTAGGACTCCACAAGAAAGAGAGGGGGATTTCTCTATTAAATTCATACAAGGAATCAAGCTGATATCAACGACCTTATATAAAATGGAAATGTAGATAACGATGAATTAAATAAACACATTAAGGATCTTTTGGAGAACAAATTTATAAAATAAATTGTTTCTAATTGGGAAGAACCTTTTCACTTTGTGATGTAGAAGTATGTATCAATGGACTATGAATTGATTAAATATTTCTTAATGAGATCAGAATAAGGAAAATATACTATCATCCAATTATTGATGATTTATTTGACCAATTTCATGGGACTGAATTCATATTCATGATTGATCTTTGATATAGTTATCATCAATTGATGTAGAATGAAATAGTTATTCCAAATACCTCTTCGTAATTATGATATGGTCAACATGAGTGAGTTTATATACATTTTGTAATTCAAAAATTATTCATCTATACTTATATACTAGATGAAAAAATTCATTATGGAATGACCTGATATATTTAAGGTATTATTTATTAATGTTATTTTGAGGTTTTCAAAAAAAATATAGATTCATGAGGCTCATATAAGGGTTATATCTCAAACACTGAGGAAAGATATACTTTTTTGAAAATTACCAAAATATGAATTTTGGGTACAATAAGTTTATTTATTAGGGCATATTATAACCAATGATGGTATCTCTGTAAACCCTAATAAGATAAAGGATGTAGAGGAGTGGCCTCATCCTATAATAGAAATTGATAATTGTAGTTTCCTTGGTTTAGTGAACTAATATAAGAGGTTTGTGAAAAATATTTCATGAATTTTTAATAATAATTCCATGTTTAATAAAAAGGGTATATGTTCATTGATTAACGATTTCTGAAGAAGGCTTCCCAAAGATAAATGATAGATTTTTTACATATGTTATAACTCACCATATATTGGAGAAATATTCCTATTTTTAGAGATTTATATATGAACGAGATTGGGTGAATCCTTATGAAAAATGAAATGGTTATTTAATATAAATCTCAACAATTAAACCATCGTGAGTAGAATTATCCAACGCATTAATTATAGCTAGAAGTGATTATTTTTTATTTATAAATATGGAGTCACTATTTTTAGGGGGGAAATGTGATATATAAATAGATGACACCATTATTAAGTAGATATTCCCAAATAATAAATTCAACATGAGAAAAGGTGATGGTTCAAACATCATAAATTATTGTATTGTTCCATTCATTCTCAACTCAGTAGAGGAAACAATGTCGCTAATGCATTTAGTTGGAAAAGACCCCTCTTGTTATCATAATGATTAGAATACAAGGAGATATAATGATCAATGACCTAGTATAGTTGTAAACGTGAATCTTTGGGTAAGGGAAATCATCAATCCTACCCCCAATGTTTTTTGAACCACCATTACTATAAGCGATCAATAAATATCAGATATAATATAATTTTTTATAAAAAGAAGATAGTGGGTGCGAATAATAGGATGATTTATTTGTTTAATATTTATCATGAAGGTGAACTAAAATTAAGTATAAGGCTATGTGTTCCATCTACTCTGTTATTAAAGAAAGAACTGATAAATTGACCTCATAGCTCTGAATTCATTAGACACTATGAATGAAATAAAATATATTGGGACATTATGATAATTTTTGTAGGGATAATACGAAAAGGTATATTTCAAGATACACTACATGGTTCATGGTATGCCATCAAGTGAAGTCAGAGGGAAAACGTCCCTTTGGGATATTCCAACAATTATCCATACTAAATGGTAGTGGGATATTACCACTCGGTCTTTGTTAATCAAGCCACTACAAGAAACACCCACCATCATAAACATTACACTTTGGGAATATGAATGTCTAATGGGGGTTACTTATCTAATCCCTAATTTCATAAATTTTATTTCCTATATATAAATAAAAATGTTATTCATTTAATTCCATTTTTATTATTGTTTTTTCTAAATTAAAATTATGTTTAATTGAGATGAATTTGATAAATTAATTTATTGACATGAATTTTAATATTAATATGAGATATAAATTTATATAATAAACTATGTTATTATAAAAAGTAATTATATTATAGAAATAGAGTGTTAAAAAAACTCTCACTGAAATATAAATGTTATAAAAAAATTATAATGGCACGGTAAATTATTAAGTTCCATTTATTTCTCTATGCCATAAAACATGCTATTTTTTTTAAATAAATAAGAATTTTTATATTTAAAATAAAGTTACCCATATTTTGAGTGATATTATAATAAAATTAATATCATTTTTCAAATATGAACATCAAAATTTGATTAGGAGAATTGATAAGAATTTTATAAAATATATTAATTTTCTAAAAATATTAAAAATAGTGTTTTGGGTTTTTAGAATATTTATTGAATTATTAATTATGTCATATCAATTAAAAAATTAATTAATCACAATCAAAGAACTAAATTTCGTTTTTTGTTTATATTATGTATTTGAATGGATTTTAATAAATTTCTAAACCAATAAACCACATTCCAATTTCTATAATGGAATCATTGATTTAAACATAAATACCTCGTGGAATCATTAGATTTTCATGATAAAATAAGTAATATAAATTTATTATTGGTTCTTATGGATTAAAGTAACTAAAAATATTGTAAATATTTACAAAACCATAAGAAAAAACCTTCATTAAAAAAATTGTGCTTCATTTTACAACAAACATTTACAAGGCATATATTTAGAAATTATTTAACATATCCTCCAATTGTGCTATGAATATCCCCACATTTCATCATTCCCATTCACTCCCAATCCATTATTTATGATGGTTGTGTGGGTTTTCCTTCTATATATTCACCAAATATTTTCCACAAATATCCATGTTTCAATTCATCTCGAATTCAGAGTAACTTTTCAGGGTAAGAGAATTATCCTTCTATTCACATTAATTCAAAAACCACTTTTATTATATGTCCTCTTAATTTTATGATTAATATTTATTATTAAAATTTTTATGATACATGTATAGAAAAATTAGGGTTTATAAATGATATACCATTTTCCCCTATCATTTTATCTTTTTACAAATCTTTTTTTTATAGCAGCCAAAATTCGTAAATTAATCCTCCAAATTTCCCTATTTAGATATGAATTTGAATTCTATTTTATTTTATAAATACACGGTCCAATTTATATTATATGTTTATTCACCTTTACATATATATTATTTATATGATTTAGTTATTAAGAAATATAAGACCCACATTCTCTTTCAATGGGTTAAAAATGAGGTAATGATTGTGTCTTTTTTCACCTTTGAAACACCATGAATTTGATAAAAAGAACGTTATTAATTCTCCACAGGTTATTTGTAAAGTGTTTTATTATAATTTATTTGGATCACATTAAATAATAAATATGAGTGTTTTCATCAATAGTGAACCGATTAATTGGTTAAATAATTTAATCTCTATATATTCCATGTTTAGCGATACCTTATTCATTAATCTTAGAAAATTTCAATTATGAAATCTTGTTGAAAAAACACTATTAATATGAATTTGAATGACTCATTTGAATGTTTTATCTACATTTATATAATATATTTTTTTTCTAACAAATAAAATTTAAATTTAATAAAATTATACATAAATAAAAAAAATTATGTTTTCTAGAGAAATAATTTTTGAAACCAAAAAAATGAATTTACAACAAAATCAATTAGATTATTAATTAATATTAAAATAATTGGTTAAAGGTAAAAACAATATTTTTTTGAATTTCATATAAATAAAAACTAAATAGATCAATATTAATATTTATATAAATTAAAATGTCCATAATGGTTTTTTATTAGAATAAAATGTAACATTAGTTCCAAAACAAAAATTATGGATTACAAAATTCAATATAGTAATTTGAAATTATATATTTTACCTATTATATATATATATTATGTAATAAAAAAAGTGTCACATATTTTTATTTAATATTTATATTAAATATATGTTACATATGTAATAGAATTTCTAAAAACATTAAATCTATTTTTTCACCCAATAATCAGTCATTTCCAAAATATATCAAAAATTCTCCCAAATCTAATTTAAAAATATTTACATAAAGAATTATTTTCTTTTGTTTCAAACTTTTATATCAATATTTTGGAAGTAAAACCTATATAACATATAATATGAAAAAAAATCAAGTAAAACATTCATGTTTTCCATGAATGACTAATGTAGTACGTTTTACAATTACATAAGTGGTTTTCAAAATTATATATCATTTAATTTAATTTTAATATGATTAATTATTTATTATTACAAATAGTTATACTATTTCATTAAATTATTCATGAAACTCAACCAATTTAACATGTACAATTATTCCTAAGAGAAATACATTCTAAAATAACAGGGTGTTACATTATACCCAATTGAAATAATTTCACCCAAAAAAATTCATTAATTTGAATAAAAGGTGATTATAACTATACCTAATTACATCCTCATATTGCCATTCTTCTTCCATTAACTTATTATTCATCAAGGTATCCATAACTTGATGAGTATTCTGGAATCCTATAACATTATCTCTATAAAGTATGAATTGTTCTAGTTTCTCTACAAAAACATTTTAATGATATTGATGTAAAACCTAAGAGTATAGTAAATTTATAGGTTTAGGAATGTACTCACCTAAAAATGATATGTAAAATATAACATTCCATAGAGAGATGTTTGGTTTATGTGCCTGCTGATAATTTATTTCAACCACATACTCATGGAATTCAAAATAATCAATGTACCTAAGGCTCGCTATCCCTTCATTCATGTTTTCAAATTCGTACTACAAATAGGTAGTCAAAGGAATTAATTTCATCAAACGTTAGCTAAAAATCTATGACTCTAAAAGAGTTTATTGTCCACCTATTTTACATTTAACATCCTTGAGAGCTTATATGGCTTGCAACACCATGTTTAAAACCACTATATACTATTTAAAATGTGATTTTCAAAACCTTGTAGTTAAAATGAATGGAATGAATATTATTAACTAAATTATGAAATTTATATATTATATATTCAATCAAATATTTTAATATTCATATAAATTATTTTTATAGGCGTAAGTAAAGAATACATCCAATTTTACTAATAAAGGCTATATTTCTCTAAATATAGCTTTAACGCCATTTAATGGAACAATTTTTTTTGAAACATTTATAAATTAAAATTTTACAATACAAAATTAATATTTAAAATAATAAATTCAAAAAAAAAATTATGGGGAATTTTATTATGAAATTTTTTATTTTAGACTAAATAGTGAAAAATACTGATTTCTATAACACTTTCAATTTAATAAAATTAAATGTATATTTAAGATTTAAAATTTATAAAAAATTAACATAAATAATATTCAGCTATAAATAATTAATATTATTTCATAATTATACCTTTTTTATAAGTACAATTATGGGCTTAAAATGCATTTAAGAAATCGTTTTTATTTTCAGTTTGTAAGATTATTTTTAAATGAACAACTGCCACTTATTTTTTGTAAATATTTATAATCTAAATCAATATTTGGAATTATAATGTTCATATTTATTAAATAAGTCTATTTTATTTGATGACCAATATGAATTGTAAATTCAGTAAGTTGTTTCATTAACCCAACTAAGTGTGAAATGGGTAATTTATGTTATAAATAATAAGAAAGGAATTATAAAATTACCATGAGAAATTATCAAATATTATTAGATGTCATAAATTAAATAATTAACTCCTAAGGTTCTAATATTTAGTATTTAACGAAAAAAATTACATGAAATTTTCTTTGGTATTATTTAAATTAATGAAAATCACAAAAGTTCACATTCATATTTTAATAACTATATAATTTTTAATATGGGATTTTTTAAAAGTTATCATCGAATATATATATTATTTTTAAATATAATAGATTTACCTATATAATTATATATCATTAATTGTTAAATAATATATATATACACTTTAAATAATTAGACAACAATGTTGGTGTAATTATTTTGTAAATGAAATAATCAAATTAATGAAAATTCTAATTAAAAATATAAATTTTTAAATTTAGAAAATTATTTTAATAAATTTGTGTCCATTTTTAAAATCTACATAAAAAATGGTTGGGGTGGATTTTAGGTATTTATTTAAAATAGATGAATTCATAATTAATAAGAAAATACGACAATTTATTTATTTAAAACTATAAGCCAAATACATGATTTTTTTATTCATTAGTAGTAAATGGATGATATCAGATAAATTTGTTCAAAATTTCATGCACTATTTAGAATAAATAGTCACAAGAATCAAAACTATTGCTATTCTTGAGCCAAAATAATAAATCAAAGAATAATATAATAAAAAAACCTCTCTACTCCACTATAAATAAAACCCTCAACACCCTTTACCTAAAACATCCTAAGCCATTCAACATTGTTATATTATTACCAATTCCTCTCATAAACCACTTCCCCAAATTATATTATGGTTTGTTTAACTAAAATACCATTTTTGAATTCCTCAATGAGTTTCTCAAGGTGATGATACATCGGACATAAAACCCTCCCTCTTACACTTTTAGTTTCTTTTATTTTATTATCATTCCCTCACATCCCTTATACGATATAACATTATAACTTAAGTATTGTATATATATTATAATTTTATATTGTGAATGGAATTTTCCAAATCATGTATCTTCTCTTCTCCTATTATTCTAAAAATGAGAACATCGACTGGGATGTGTTGATTCACCGCCTTTATGGTGGATGAGTTTTATTCATTACGACCTCTATGGCTAGTCATCAAACCCTTTTCATTGTTAAAATATATTATAATATTTTTATTAAAACTTATTTAATGTTATTTTCCATGTATTTAAAAATAAAATAGATTAAAAATATAATAGTTGTTGATGTTTGTAAAAATGGTCCAAATAAATTAGGACACTTTACTCAACATTTATATCAATGAATCATCCAGACAAAATGATATATGATGACATTTACAATTCCAGATGTTTATTAACATGAAATAATTTCACTTCATGATACGTTATTACCATTTAATAAGAACTCCAATATTTATACTTAAGGGAAATAACCATAAAACATGAAACACACGCTAATGGGGCAACAAAAATAAACATTTTTAATTATCAAATTGGCCAAAAATAAACATAAATATTTATAATAAATAAAATATATATTCATTTTTTTCAGAATTCAATAATTTTTTATTTTAAAATTATTATCTAGATCATTATGTACATTTTCTTAATGACTTCATACATACATTATGTGTTTTCTTATATCAAATTAATTTTTACGAGATATTCCTTATTCACCACATCTTCCCTATGTGTAGTGCATATATAACTCCATTTGATATATAATATCATTAATCTATTTATATTCATGGTATTAAATGATTCAATTGAATATCACAAATTTTATGAGCCATACTGTTCGACCGAGAACATGTTAGAAAGGGAATTATTAACCCAATTTCCAATCTTTAAGTTAAACCTATACTATATTGATTATATAATTATATGATCATGTGAAAACTGAATATTAATTTTTTTAATGTTTATTTACACATGTTTTATTTTTATTTATTTCTAATAGACATAAATGAATCATTTAGTGAAAGCTCACGCTTCTTTTATAAAAAAACTCTTTATATGTTTCTTTTTCAAAATTTAAAAAATAATATTTTTAAAACTATATTCCATGAGAATAAATTTATACTTTATTGACATAATAATGTCAAGGGTAATCAATTAGATGTTTTTATTATTATTTTCAATGAAAATATTTCTCTTATAATTTCACAACATTTTAAATAATTGACATCGATGAAAAATGGTATTTATCTTATGAATTTATAAATAATTTTATTAGAGTATTTTCATCTATATTAACACCCTCAGTTTGATATTATGAGTAATTGAGGTTTATATCCAATGATACAATCTAAATTATTTCGTTGAACTATTTATGATTAGTTTGATAGTGTATGGTCTATTTTTATACCATTCATCATATTACACTGTATGTTTTTTTATTACATTTAGTGTCAAGGGAAACTTAATTTGAATGTTTGTATCAATATGATTGTAAATGTTGTGAATGATTTCATCCTATCATATGTGGAATTTATCGGTCATTGTAAGTGTGATGTGGGGCCCACTATATCCTATTGGTGTATCATTATGTCTTATGAGACAAACCATAAATGTTTTTCATGGAGGACTTTCATATTTATTATATTCTTCACATAATTCCGTTAAAAGTTTATATTCTTAAAATAAATCCTTGATAGTAATAGATTATTGGAACAAATCCTGGATGGAATTTTTCAGATATCCATCATTATTCATTCCATAATTATGATATTATTTAATGATAATACATGTGATTATTTGACTAGTATAATTTCAATGGTTTAATCTAACTCACCTAAAATTAATTATATGATATTATATAATCATAATTATTTGAAACATATATTTCCCAAGATAATGTTTTAATTTCATGTGTTTTATTTTTAACCATGCCTTAATTTCTTTGTTTATAATTGATAAATTCAACTATATTATTACCCATACCTAGGATCAGAGGTCACCCCATTCTGATGTTTTATTTTCCACAGGATGCAAAGATATAGAATATTATTGACATGTCAGGATAATCTTAGAAAATATATATTTTCTCAATGGAGTTTCAATGTTATATTAAATTTAATATTTTAATTTAAATTCTTTGTTTGTGTCTTGTTTTCAAAATATATTAAAATATTTGGTCAATTTGGATGTGATCTGTTATACTTAGTACCAATGTAATAAATTAAGACCCCAACTCCGGCCTAATGGGGTCAAGGTCATTAATGACAGTATTAGAGAATGTTTTGTTGAAACATCAAAAACTGTTTTTATGAAATACATGATTATGGAACATAATCTTATGACATATTTTGAGAATAATTGTAAATTAACATCCCAAAAAAATAAATTTTATGAATGAAAAATAATTTATAATTATTTCAAACACATTTAAGGGAAATGTAAGAAACCATGCAATCAACCAAAAAAATAAAAAACATAACTATTGAAAGACAATTTTAGACTACTAGAATTAATCTCCCTAAAAACTTTCTTGGAGATAGTGGTTACCTAAGCTTTAGTTCATCTATTATGAAGTCTTGAAACACAATGGATTGCTTGTCCTAGGATTGAATACAATACTCAAGGCTTATCTTCCCAATTTTGAATCACCCAAATGGAATTATATCATGATTTTCTATAAAATCATATTATCCCTATTTGAGAGTTACCCATAGTGACCTCCCCATCATATTATTAGCTTCCTCTTCATTAGAATTATGAATAATAACTTGTTCTGATACTTCTTCTTATGGACATAAAAGAAGTTCCAATGATTGACAAGTACACCCCCTAACATCCACTGGTTGGAAGCCTCACAACCTTTCCATTTTGAAATCAAATTTTTTATTGATAATGTCTTCATAAGATGTGAAAAATAGTAGTATTACTTTATCCCTTTATGAATACTCTTATGAATTTTTTTTCTACCTCGGGATACTTTTTGCATTGGACTCATTCCCATAGACCGTGTCTATATCCTTGACCTATAATGAGTCTGATTGTTCAATAGACAATCCTTCCTCAACAATAATTTCAAATATATTTCCCAACTGAACTGAAGGGTTTCTCTCGGAGTTAGAACACCCAATATTTCCAAATGTGCCATTATTAACCACATCATGGACATTCCCATGAATTCTATCAATTATAAAGAAACCAGTACCTGATCATTGAAACCATATAGCCCATTCAGCAGAGAGTCCCTCTATCTCCACATCCCCATTATCATTATCATCACATCATTAATCATGTACCTCATCATGATTGCACAGATGCGATTGAACCTCACTCCTAGAAGCACTATTCTGACTGAAGCCGGAACACAACCTAGTACCATCATTTCTCGATTTTGTATAATAGCCTGTTGGCCCTTCAAAATTCTAACTCATCCTATTGAATATCTTAGTGAACATTTGATTAGGAGAGGTCACCACTCCATGCTTCTTCTTTCTTTAAATGATTGAATTATAAAAATCATCAGCTTTGCTTGTATTTTGAACCAAACCAAAAATAATCTTTGTTTTACCCTTGTAATTTATAGGCTTTCTAGAAGAGGGACCATCAATTGATCAAGATTCCAGAACATCACTAACACATGGGTTCATCAACCCCTTGCGCCGACAAGACTCTATGTTTTGTCCCAATTTCTTACATGACTAGAAGAACTTAAACCATGACTCGGGAAAAATGAATTCATTGTACCTGAACTCCTCACTCACAAAAATCAATAAGGACTCAATAGGAATATTTTGGAGATCAACATTGAAAAAAATCCTATAATAAAACAATTTTCATATGACCCTAGTCTAACTTTTAGAACTAGGATAGAGTCCTACCAA
Organism: Viscum album; assembly: GCA_963277665.1. Classification (NCBI taxonomy): domain Eukaryota; kingdom Viridiplantae; phylum Streptophyta; class Magnoliopsida; order Santalales; family Viscaceae; genus Viscum; species Viscum album. Next base: position 15,359,439 of record OY728159.1, on the reverse strand, counting down.
ATTACCAAGAATATGAAGGGTCAAAGGGTTTCAAAAGGTAAGAGAGAGATTTCGAAATCTTAATAAGACCACAATTTTTGGTGAATCCCACTTCATATGTATGATTTATGGCGACTTGAAGAACACGAATCATGATCCATCATAGGTGTGATGTGCACTTGGATTTTCATGAATCATGTCTTCTTCAGATATAAACTAGATCATTATGCTTTTGGAATCAAGAAGGCTACCGTATCTATTTCTTGCAATCCCCATGAATCGAAGATCAACCAGTTGAATAATTCCATCGACATAAAATGAAATTAAAGGTGCACAATTAACATATAATGTTGCAGAGAATATTTCATATGAATTCAGAAGTTGAAATCAGAAAATGTGGTAATCCACTGAAGCATTCTAGAAAATTCTGTCATAGTGAAACTAGAATAGTTGTGTAGAAACATAGGGTTAGATGTGGTAATGAAATTAGATGACTGAATTCCATCAAAAAGAGGTCGAGGTTCCACCCCGCTCCAAGGGTAGAGGGTCCAGAGCAGCCATCACCACCTAGGGAATGTTGATCAAGAAGCATATTGGGAACCTATATAAGGATTTGAATCCTCACCAATGCACATGAACCAAAGAGTAAGAAGTATTGGGAACCACACCAATGAACATGACCCAGAGAGTAGGAAGGATCAAATCTTGTATGATCTTATTCCAATATTTATATGAGAATAGCCTCGCATACATTCTCATAATTTAAATATATATTATCATGTTCTAAAAAGACAATGAAATAGTTATCTATGTATAATGACTTCAATAGCAACAACTAGAAAAAGGGTACAACTAGAAAAATTATGGGAAAAGGAATGAATATAAAGAATTATTTTACCATATATGATAATTGTATAAAGAAACACCCTAGTACATAATTAAAAGGAATCGGTGTTTTATAAAGGTATATATAAAAAGGACACCATGATTGTGATTTCAAGGGTATGAAAAATGCTTCTATTGTAGAATTATTCAAATATAAGAAGATAAGAAAATAAACAATCAATGTATCAATAATCAAAGGTGTTTCACCCAAAATAGGATAACTTTTCATGACTGTGGTATTGTTTTATTCCAGATAAGAAAATTCAATGTCTTATTAAACAATATTTATTATTAAAAATAATAGACACACTATATAGTGATGAACTAGGCTGTATTAATCCTTTATCTCAATTATCTTGTAATTTCTTCTATAATTCATACACCTAAATTTGGTTATTCTTATATGGATTTATTTGATATTTACACAACATCTGGTATGTGTTCAATTGAAATATCAACTTTTTGATTTAGAGGAATACTGAAAATAAAATAGATAGTACATCGAAAAAATATTATATTATTAAAATATATTAAATGTTTATTTTCTACTCCAAAATATTGATATATATATTCTTTGTGAGTATGTATTTAGACCCATATAATTGAATTGTTTTTTCTTGGAGGTATATATTCATAATAACATCGATTGTATATTATTGGATGATTGTGGATATGAAATTTTACATCCCTTATTTAGAAATTTATGTTTATATATATATAGAGAGAGGAAACAAATTTCCTAAAAAAACATAAAAAATGACTATTGGGAGAGTAATAAATCCCAAAGGAATCACATTCCCAAAAAATTATATCATGATCCAATTATAGACATGAGATGGAATAATTGTATCGTTAGGAATATTCAACAATTGTTCAATATATAATTGTGGATGTGGGGGTGGTACATCCATATAAAATTCATCAAATATAAAAATTGTTTAGAAAAAAAATCTTACAAGGCATTTGAAGGTCAATAATATATAATAAGTGTAAATTTAACAACTTCATTTTCATATCCCATTTAATTTATTGTGATCATATAATAATTCACATTTTAGGTTGTATAAATATGGTTATGATGATGAAAATAATCATTAAATATTGCATTAAATCAAGGGTTAGTGTATTTTTTATACATCATTCAACGGATGTCTTAATGTATGGTTGGAAATTTTGGTTTTATTTTATTTTTTTCATAGAATTAATTTTAATCTTCATGTCTCTTCGATAGTCATGATCTTTATGGTCCTTATTTCCAAAAAATGAAACTACTATATATTCCACTAATAAAATCCATATATTTTTCATTAAAAATCTTCACCAAAAATTAAATTTATTTATATTTTTCAATGGGTTTACTGTTATAATTTAGACAAATATCCTTATTTCCATTAATACTATGAAAGAATGAGATCAATCAGTGTTTCTAATGTGAAATTATAAATTTAGATATAATCTAATGCTATCATCATAACATAGACTTTATTTCATAAACAATTCCTTTCAGAGACACATGATTAAGTCACTAAATAATTGAACAATTTTTATTTCACTATCTATGATGAAACCAAAATAAATCCTTGAAAGCCTTTTGAAATTTTCATCATAGGTACCAATTTATTCACCAAAATGCTTCCTCAGTTCAATGAATTCATACATTATGTTATTATGATGAGATTTAGGAAAATACTTATCAAGAGATAAATTTTATAATATTTACTATTTTATTTAATCAATTTCTACTAATTTCCTCATATTCTTGATAGCATTCCACTGTTTCTTAGTTTTAAATTATATATGATACTTACCCCATGATAACATGTTATGATGACTATATATTATAAAATTATTTTTTATGGAATAAATCTATGTCACATAAATATGTGGATCAAAGAAAAAATAGCATGATTGTATAAGATAACACATAATATACATAAATTTGAGTAGTTCTGTACATTGGTCATTTACAATTTCATCAAAATTCATGTTAATTTTCATAACATCGAAGAGTTTTTTATAATATACACAACGTTTTTTCATTCTATATCTCATGAATTTTAGTATAAAATGTTTTCATTAATTTCATTTGATATCAAAATTTTCATTCACATGATTCCTCATGGTTAAAGAAAATGAATTAAAAATGTTCAGTGTGAGTAACAAGAAAAATAATATATTTAAGAAACCACATGAAAAAAATCTTAGTCTGATGATTTCATAAATTAGGACACCTTCTTTCAGCTCACATCATTTTATGTTCATCCTATATCACCTTTACCATAGGTTGTTCTATGTTATACTCTCCAAATATTCGTTACATAATAATATAAAATAACTAAACCAAACATTGATACAAAAAAGGGAAATCTTGATCATAACATTCAATTATATTCATTAATTTTAGATTAATACCTATATTAATTGAAAATGAATCATTCATTAAAACCATAATGATTTATCTTTATTTGGGAATATATAAATAATCAAATTATTTATATAAATCTTCCATGTGACACACTATCATTTGTTACACACGGTACTATTCTAGAATTATAATAATTTACCTTTTATCATAACCTGTGGAAATGTAATAAAATGAAATGGAATTGTTAGATTCAAATAAAGGCTAATCTTGGGAGATATCAATTTAACAACATAAGTGAGCATAATATGATCATAAGGTTATGCTAAAATGATTACATCTTGATATAAAAATTAATAATTAATAATAGATCATAAATCTATAGTTAGGTCATAATGATTTTTCATTGTGAGATACATGAGTCATAAATACGTTGAAACAACACACACATCAAATATGGTTCATTATATAATTACATAGACCTAATAATGTGGAATCTTGTTGTGGAATAAAAATAATCATAAGAAATTTCTTCCTCTGGAAATTATTGCTTCCTAGAGCCTCATCACAATGATGAATGTGTTCATTAATGAATTTGGTTTTCTCATATACACCTCACATGTCATATCATGATATATGATTCATTTCCCAATGCATTTATGGGTGGTTTATTTCTGGGACCAAGAATCTGTTAATGGATATAGTCCCTTAGTTGTTTAGCATTATTCAACATTCACAATAATCTTATGAAATATAACAATACCCTATGTATTGGAGATTGATATAATTATAGGCCAAACTATAATGAAATTAAAACTATATATGTGTCTTCAATATTCACATTTAAAAAATTATAATTTTATCATTTATTATTTAACTAAGGAGAAAGAAACATATTTCTAGAAAACAATCCTAAAATACCATAATTACAAATCAATAGAAATAATATGGATGTTTTCATTAAATTTTACACCCAATGATTCAAATGAACTAATAAGTGATGTTAACATATATCAAAAACAAGAAAAATTTTCATTTTCAATTATAATGTTTTGTAAATGAAATAACAATTAAAAAATTGGAATTATATATTCACAAAAACCTCTAAAACATGGAATGTAATCTCAATAATGTATAATGTTCATGAAGGCTATAAAATATTAATGTTTGTAATATGAAAAAACTATTTTCATCCAATTAAAAAGAAAATATAAATTGTAGTATATAGAAAAATTTGAAATGATTATTTTTGAAATAATTTTAATTAAATTCAATTTATATCCAGAATTAATTTTAAAAATTATTAAATTACATATAAAAAACATTATAAAAATGTTTAGAAAATACAGACATTGAGGGAAAAAGTGTTGATAGAAAAACATTAAAATATTTAAATTATGGTTTAAAAAGTAAATCACATAGAACATTGATATCTTTTAATAAAAATACTATGAGAGGAAATACATTATATAAAGTTCAAATCTAAATAATATTCAACAAAATATTAATAAAATACATTAATCCTTTGTATATACATAACATAAATAGAAAAGGTTTCTATAATATTCTCAAAAAAATAATTAGTAATATTATTCATATTCTTCAAAAAAGAATTTTGGTTTTTTTGTTACAATATACCATTCTATTATAATTTATTCTTATCCATTTGTTCATAATAAATATTTATAATCAATATTGGGGTCTTAAAATTTTTGAAATCTAGGCATGTTTCCTTTTTATTATTCCTATCCTTACACATTATTCATATTTACATCAATTATATAATGTAAATGTTTTCAAAATTGTAAAATATATAACATAAACAGACTTTTAGAACATTCTGTTTAGGAAGTGATGAAAATGTGATTCATCAATCATGATGTTGGTAGTCTATATGTACACAAGACTGATATTTTTATTTTACAATGGATCGAGGAGTTTTAAAGTATATAATGATTTATCTTTGAAAGAACCTAACAGGTTATATGTTATTAATGAGGAACAAGGGAATCCGTGAAAATTTATTGCCATTTAATATGTTTGAAAAACAATTAAACTCATTTTAAATTGTTTTAACATTGAAAAAATGATTAATACAAAAACACTCCATAGGAATGGAAGAATTTTAATGTTTCACTATATATTTAGTGTTTCTTAAAATTGGTATGGTTTTAAAATATTCATATTCCATAGAATCCACTAGAAAATAAACATTTTTATGGTATTGAAAAAAGTGGAAGTAACCTAACACTTTTGTTGTATTATTATCCAAACTAGAATATGTATTATTCATACATAGAAAATACATAATAAAATTTCAGTACAATCTTTAGAAACCGCCACAAATTGGCATTGAATGAAGTTAGTGTATTACAGTTAGTTTGCCCAATTTTTTAATTCTGGTAAAATAGTTCTTCATTACATTCGTACCCAACTAAACAAAATAAAATCTTCATTGAAATTTAGTTCAAAATTCGCATCCATTAATTGTTTATATGGTTTCTCAATCTGATTTATTTATAGGATAAGTCCATCTTAAAATTAAAATTGAAAATTAAATCAGGTACCTTCATATAATCAATACTAATTTTATTATACATTTTTCATTAGATAGAATATTTATGCCAACAGATAATTATAAATGAAATAAAAGTTTAATTGGACTATATTATATCGCATGCTTCTTCTCATTACAACAGTTATTATAAATTGCCTCATCATTTTTTATTCCAAGAGATTTTTTTTTTGGAAACACCTCTATAAAAATCTAACTTTTATATATTTATCTTGTATCAGCTTTCCAAAAAATGAAAACATTATAATCAGTACACAAGAATAATACCACCCAAACATTCATAATGATCATTTAAATTATTTTTTAGATGCATGAGATATTCACATAGTGGGATTTTAAATTTTATTTCTCTATTAATGAAAACATGAAATTTAAGATTCAAAATTCTTATAATATTACCAAATCACCTTATTAATTATAGATTATGTCTGAATAAACTTGTAAAATGAACTAAAAACTTCTTCAACAATCGTTATTATTCTTCAGTTAGAATCATGGATCACATTCCATGATATTTCGAACATTGAATGACCAAAACAACATCATTAATTTTTATTAATTTATGAAATATTATTAAAGAACATCGAACCAGAAATAATGTAAAAAAATGAAATAATTGTTCAATCCAGCTATAAAAACTCTATATGATTTTTCCTATATAAACATCATTGGATAATTATGAAAACATTCCCAAATTCTACGACCATTTTTCTACATTCATCCAAAAAATTTCTTCCTTTCTATTTAATTTCAAACATTGTTTTATCATATTTATACAAAATTGTTATTATGATCATCATGTAGATAATTCATCTCCATTACATTGATTATTATTGTAAGATAAATATTTAATATAATTTTTATCAAATGGGCTCTATCAAAAGTAATTTAAAACAAAATTCATCATATTACAATATTTTATCATCGTTCTTATGAGAATCATCAACATTCCTCACTTTTTCAAAAAATCATGAAGTTATTTCTAATAAAAATTAGAAAATTATATTTTTTCCATCCTAAATTATCTGAGAACCCTAATTTACAAATAAAAGTATCCCCCGACAAAATATTATCACATTTCATTTCACATTGTTTCATAGAAGTAACATTATATTACATAAAAATTATATCATACTCTTCTACAAAATTCATGGACCAAGAAAATTATTTAAATCCTAATATTTTATGATTTAACCACCTAAATGGACCTCCTAATTTTATTAAATGAAAAAAATTTCCAACTCAACATGGTGTATTGCATAGAATTAGTTTACAAACAATCTGTTAACATTCCTTTTTCTATCACTTAACTCCATCCAATCACCCATAAACTTATGATATCCGTTATCCATATGAATTTCATTAATAAAATAAATATATTGTGAATTAGGTACATAATAAAAGTAATGTGTATTGTGGTTTATCCAAGAAAAAGAAAACTCCTTAATAAACTATCTTACAACCAATGTTTTCTTTACCATATACATGATCTGCAACATGTCTCCATCCTTTTCATCACCATAATCTCCCTCATTTTTTTAAAAAAGGTAAATAAATCACTAGGTAATTATAACTCATCACATGTTTCATTTATCCATCAATTCAATGCCTACATGAGTGAACTCACTGTTAGAAAAAAATAATCTTTAAACAACGTTACAATACTATTAATGAATTCTAAATTAAAAAAATGTTTCCCTACACAACTTCTATCATGTGAAACAATCATTAGAAAAAACATTATCCTTTTGTGATTTTTTATTACACTCACTTCAAAAAATAATAAATAAATCTACATTTAATAAAATCATTGTATACAACATTTTAACACTCCACCAAATTAATGATTTCATTAAAATCATATGCACATACAATCAAATAGAGTTTTGTTGAAATATTTTATCACTTTTATATCACATTCCAACGTCCCAATTGAGAGGGGATGCATGATACATAGAATTTCCTTGATGGGAGGGAGTTTGAACACCCACTATAAACAACATTATATGAAATGTTTCCTTCATCAGTTGTTTTTAAATTATATTAGCACGTTCCACTCTTGTAAGAATAAATTCCAACTAGAATTATTATTCTTCACATACTATTTGATGATGTTATATTTTAAATCAAAATTCATGGATTTAGAATATTTCACTATATTTATAGTTAAATGAATAACACATTTATTATCACAAACTAAGAGAAGATGAAATTTCATATAAAAAAAATCATCCAATAATGATATCATCCATATATTTTTCGTTCTAGATTGAGTAGAAATAAAAAAATAAAATTCATTTATATATGAAGATATTAAATTATATTTCATTATAATATAGTTAACACTTCGTTATCCCTTGAAAAACATCCCACCATATGTGTGTTTTCTATCATCAACACATCCTGTAGAATCTATAGTTTTTTAAACAAAAAAATATTGATATTTTCTATGATTTCATATTTACACCAAAAATTTGGGTTTCCATTTATATATTAGATAATTAATTTTCTCTCTATGAGATTTGATTCCATTGTAAAACACTAATATCTTTGAGAATGCATATTAACATTCAATATATCTATGATTTAATCCAATAGAGATAACAAAATTACACTCAAAATTATAAATTCATTAGGATATACATAGTTTCCTTCACTGTCTATTAAATCATTTTGTCACACGAAATTCATTATGTAAAATATTTTTGAGTTTTCCACTCCAAACAAACATATATGTTCCTTATAAAACATCTATTAACATATTAAAATATATTTTTTAGATTTTTAAGGCATGAAAATAATTCATTTCTCTTAATTTGGATATCTCAAAAATTGTTATTATTTATATATTATAATTTTCCCATGATTCATCGTCATTCAAAACTATGAGGATATCATTAAACTACACAATCATAATGACATGAACCTCAGTATTCTCTATGATATATATGCTACAATTGAACCTTTCTTAATGATTAAAATCCTTAAGAAATTATAAAATTTAGAATATGAATCTCTTGAATATTGATTCAACCCATGTAATAATTTTTTAAATTTAACCAAAAATCATTCATGTTTCCTAATCATGAAGTCGTAGGTTTGTTTTGCATATACTTATTCATTGAGTTCTATATTAGTAAAATATGAATCTATATCTATTATAGACAATTTATATATTTTCGAGGAGTGATAGAGTGAAATATTATGATAATTTATAATCATAAAACTGGAGACAAAGTCTCATAAAAATCAATGCCTTTAAATCATAATTACACTTTACAAACCTATTTTTCCTTGATTATTATCTTTTGACCATTATCATTAAACTAATTTAAGGAAACCCCCTTTGATCTAATAAAATAATAATTGTTTGGGTTGCGTGAATATTCTCGTGTATCATTGATACCTATTAGTTCTATCTCTTAATTTATAGACTTTATCCACTCATAATTCCCAAAATATTCAACTAGATATTTTGGCTCAACTAATGAATATAAGAAAGTACATGTAAATAAAATTAATGATTATCTAGTTTGAAATTATAACCAGTAATTTCTGAATATGATTTGAGAATTCACATGCTTATTTATTCTATGATAAGTTCATTTTGGTGATTCATCATAAAATATGATAGATTAGTCACAATCATGTAATCAAGATGATTAAACATTGTTATAGTCAATATGAACATTTTCATTCAGCATAAATGTAACCTCCTCATATTATCCATCTAATACATATGCACCTATTTTTTATACATTCATATTAATTTTTTCATTAACATTTACATATATAGAATAAAATATATTTAACCATTAGAATTGTATCAAAGAAATATTCCATCAACTCATCTTTGATTGAACATGACAAGATTTACAGCCTTTACATTTGAGATGTAAGGATTTATGAACACCATTAGATACTTTATACCTTGAATTTCATTTTAAAACATTTAATATGGATTCAAATAAATGATTGGACTATAGAAAAAAATATTTGGAATTTTAACTATAGTATTGATATCCTTCCTCAAAATATAATGTGACTTGTCTTGTTTGATCAAAATTGTTCAAACCATTTCCACCATAATTTGGTTTGTTATTTCAGAATGAAAATTTTTTGTGCCATGGAAAGAGTAAAAATCTGATGAAAAATTCCATGTTTTTTTATAAAATATCTAAACAAACCATTTTTATTCTTTCAATTATTATTAATTCATAACTTATTCATTTAATATTCACATTCTTTATCAGTTCACTTTCTGAAATTCTTTACTATTTTTAGAACCTGATATTTATGTCTGAAAACATAATTGTTTTAATGTGGGAAAATTAATCAATGAATGAAATAATAACATATATTTGGGAGTCTATTATATACTCACCTACTATGAAATATGAGAATGTATTATCTCCATGTGATGAGGTGGAAAAATCTCTACTTTTATATATACATAATTCATAATATTCCCTCTCGAAAAATTAAGAGAATACAAATGTAGTACTATTTTCATGTTACAAATATCACGAATATTGTATCTTATATCGACTTTTTATCATGTATCTATAAATGTAACATCCTAGGTAAATAAAAATATGAAATTATTCATATTTATTAATATTTTTAAATTAAATATTATTTTTACTTTAATGTTGATGCTATGATCGATGGCATACGTGATACACAAAAATGGGTTTTGTTGAAAACTTCTCTTGCACACAATGTTGAGTTCTACTGAAACATAATATAATAATATTATTAATTTAAATGGTAGTTAACGATTAGTTGTTGTATTGGTTGGAATGAATAGAATTAACTATAATAGGATTATATATTTTTGATAAATGTTTTTACTTTTATCCAATAAATTTTAGAAGCTTAAAATGCGAATGAATCCAATTTCAAACATAAATATTCAAATATTCATTTAATGGTCGATTTACCGCCTATTAATGGGGAACCCTTTTTAAATATATATTTTATTACTTTTATATGATCTACTTTACAAAATAAAATACCTCTTTATAATAGATACATCAAATTTACATTCGGAAAATTTTTTCAATTTTTTAGATAAAGTTCATTTTTAACGAATACTGAAAAATACTGTATTTTAATTCAGAACTGCCTTTTAATCTAATTTATTTATATGTTTATAATATTTTATTAAATTATTTTAAAGTTTAATTAGATTAAATTATTATTTTTTAGTCCAATGTTTGTCATTGTAATTACTTTCACTTTGAATTTGGACATAAAGTTGTGTCAATATTTTGATAGGTATTATTTCTTAAAAACACGGTTTTTGTTTTGAAAGATGGAATTAATTTTTAATTAATTAATGAAACTTCAATGTTTGGAATTATGTATTATAGAAATAATTTTGTAATCAGAATATCAAATATATATTAGGATGAATTTTTGTTATTTTTTTGAAAAACATCAATTTTTGATGAATAGTGAAAACACAGACTAGTAGTTGAAAAGCTAACATTTTCATTTAAATGAAATTTTACCACTTCTGTGAATTTAAATTAAAAAATCCAATATACATGGTTTTTATCAGTAAGTAAAATGTGGTTCAATAATAATAAAATAATTTTTGGTGAATAGTATCTTTTGAATTTTATTTACCACGGTTAAAGGTAAATAGGGTAATTAAAGGTAGAGACAATATTATAATTATATAAAATTAACATAACACTTTTCCTAACCTTATTGGTTTTGTAATGGATAATAATGAAAATCCTTGGGTGAGACGTTTGGCCTTTGAATTCTATTTGGGTTAGATAATGTCTTTAATAACTTTTTGTTAAATTTAGAAATAAAAATATCATAAACATGTATAGTTTTGCTAAAAAAATTAATGTTGGGTAATTTAATTGATATATTAGACTATAAATGTTATTTATAATGATAAAAGAATTTTATACATCATTTTTTCATTTATAATTTTTATACATCAAATATATAAGATTATTTATGACACAATAATGATGTAGTGTTTACCACATTAATGAATGATTTAAATAAATAAGATTATAAAAATTTAAAAAAGATCTAAAACCTGTCCAATTATTTTTGGATGATTTTATTTCGAACAAGAGTCATCATATCTTGATTTTAATTATTTTTGGAACTTTAAAATCTGAAAATCATTATATAATAAAATAATATTTTCAAACATTCCAAAAAGCCCCACCTCCCCCTTATAAAAAACCCTAACCTCTAACCCATTACTCGAACCTATAAAGTCCCTTGTATTGTCAATTATCTACCCTAATAGGATCTCAATATCCCTCTATTCCACTTAGATTCTTTACTATAGGTATATGGCACTTCAAGAAATCCTTTTGGTTCAAAACAAAGGGAGTTACCCAATTTAAAGGTAACATCATCTCTTATGTTTTTTCTTTTATTTTTTTTCTCAATCCCATTAATTATTTTTATTCCGCTATTTTATAACAAAAATATTATCCAAAAATATACTAGGTTTTTTATGAGATGGATTCGAACTACACTTACCCACACTGCCATATAATGGGTATAATACATAATGTTTCTATGGACGACAAACTACTACCTCACGAAATGAATATTGTTCAATATTCTCCTACCAACTCTTATGGTGTTCATTATGATGGCACTGTCTTTATATGTAAAATATATTAAATTTATATTTTCCCTTTAATTCTGTATTATTCATTTATATCATAGCTTTAAGATTCCCAAAATTGGTAAAAGTGATAATTTCATTTGAGGAAGTGCAGACTACCACCCCCTCAAAGTGATATGAATTTTTCATGACATAATTTGGAAAAATGACTAATAGAGTTAATAAAAATATGTATTATATTATAATGTCATAAAAATATACCTATGTATCATTATTGTTTTCAATCCATTAAAATACGAAATTATAATTAAAGTAACATTCATGCGTACATACGACTTACCATCTCCAGGAACAGTCCATTACATTTCTTATCTCAAAATGTGATATACTATTATAAATAAATATATATACAGGATATATATGACATATATTATATTTAAATAATTAATATTATTCTGTATATAATAGAAATTTTACCACATGGACAATTTGAAATTATAACATGTTCATTTTTTACTCTAGTTTCGAACATTGACAAAATGTCCAATATAAACTCTATTAATTAAATAATTGCTATAGCATGATAATAAGTTAAATAAAAGGAATAATAAAACTTGAAAAATGATCTTATGTAATTATAAATTAACTTATAATAATTATTTAATAATAATAAAAAACATACAAGACATGTCGGACGTGAGGTAAGGGGTTTCTAATATCACATTGAATTCTGTGAGATTTCCATTATCTGCCACTTATTTATTGTATGTGATGTATTGTGAACATCAATTTGATATATATTATCAGGATTCTCATTTTATTCATTGTATTATTTGATTCATTTTGTGGTTATATCTTTTGGTCATATGAATTGATTGATTACTACGTAGTATGGGGGTTTCATCTCACTTTTTATTCCCATGAGATTCATGTTATATTTTCCACTATTTTCTTTTGTGTGGTGTATGTACTGAACATTATTATTATCATTGTGTAATATAATATAATTTATTGTTATTTACATCTTCATTTTATGCCCCTTATTTAATGTGGAATATGTTTCGTATGTTACTAAATTGGTAAGGGAACCTTTCAGCCTCTTATTTTTAAAATTCTACTTTTTGTTATGTCTTATAATTTAGATCTTCTTATGTTGGGATACATTATTATATATAATTATTGTGGTAAATGTTATGTCCAAGTGATGAGATACCCTTTTATATCTCATCAAATCATTTTCTTAATTTTAATATGACGATGTTAGGCTGTCTAATTTCTATATGGGAATTTCTTCACCCAATTTGAATTCATTGAGTTAAACTTCTACTTCTTGATTGTGTCGTGAAATGAATATGGGTGAATTACCTATGATTTTTTTACACAAAATATACACTTATATTGGGTGTATGTATATTTTTCACGCATAATTATGTCATAGTTTTATCCTCAGTCTATGGATACCGTCTTTATAAGGGATTTCGTCTCAATTAACATTCCATTCAGACTTCATTTTTGTTACGCACCAATTCCCTCTAATATGGTGTATATACTATAATTTTTCATATTGTGTTATGAATCCATTTATTATCAGGATATAATAATGTTCTGATTAAATTTTATTCCTCAATTCTTTGAATTCAAGTGTATCTCATTTTGTTAAAAACATTTTAACTAATATATAATTTTAAATGGTTTTATGATTTATTCTTATATATATTTCTCATTAATGTCCATGTTTTCAAAAAAAAATTAGGATTTATTTATGTTGATATTAATTACTAAAATGATAATTTTTATAAATGTCTTAAATTGGTATGGGATACTATGATTCATAAATCTCTTTAATAATGTTTTAAATGGTTTTTGAAAACGGTTTGATAAAGCATCAATTATTTAAATATCATGAAATGAATAATTTTTATTAAAAATGATATGTTATTTCTGAAATATTTATATTTGAAATATTTAATTTGTTATGATTTTATAATGTTACTTAGAAATTAGACACGAGGTTATGTGATAAACCAAATGATGGGTGGTGTCGGGAAAACTAGAAAGGGTGGTTACATTATAACCTCCAATGCATTGGGTATAGAAGTCGTCCGTATGGCTATTACATTTAGTGATATTTTTGGAAGTATAATTTATGGTTATTCCATTTATGTGTGTTAATGTCCCAAGTTACCTTTATATGTTATGTGAGATTTCTATTGGTAACATTTTGGTTGAAAAGGGTAAGCAGTGATCTTTTATTCAATGAAGAGTATTTACGACTTCATAAAGCTGAAAAGTATTACTTGTGATAAAGTAATCATGGTGTACTTGTTATTTTAAAAAACTAACAGTTTCCCTTTTTGGGTATCCCTTACTTATCTTTTTTTCTCATCCCGTGTTTCTAAACTGTTTTTCATAGGCCAAAAAGTGGAATACGGTCAGTTAAGGGATCAAGAAAAATTCATGTTGTCTAAATCATTGAACTAAAAATGTTTCATTTTTAGAGTTTTTTTAATAAAAAATGGTTACTGAGTAGTAGTGTCTACATGTAGTATTCAAGTTGATTTGTAATATTTATGGAATAATTCTCTAAGACTCTAAAAACAGAACAGATCCTCAATGTGAATTCATGATTTATCTCAAAATTATATAATTTTTTTAGGCTAGGGCCTTATTATTAGTATAAGAGGTTGGTTTAGATAACTTTACAGATTATGTGTTTTCATTAAACACATGGTTAGTCTCTATGTCTATTATTTTAGTAAAATCCTTGTTTTATAAATTTTTTAGATCAATGAAAGTCTTTTACAAATTAAAGGAGGATCTCAAATGAAATATATATCTCTTCCTGATGACACGATTGAAATAATTATTGCAAAGTCATGTTCAGATGATTATGAAAATTTTTCTAGAAAACAACTCACTTACAAGCTTTTGATCAAGATATAAAATACCTCATCTATACCTCGATATCCTCGTGGATCATGGGTTGTATTTAATCAAATCCCATTTTTTCAATATTCTCATATTTTAAAGAATGGTAAATATTATAAAGTAATTTTAACTTATTTTACCTTGTCAAAATATTTTGAATCATGTTATGATTTTTATATAGGTTCTGAAGAAGGAGACCCTTGCACAACCTATTTATATTTTATTTTTCAATACAGTCTCTCAGAACATACTTATGGTATTTTAAAAGGACCATTGATTGAACGTTTCATCTCAAACCCGGTCTGACTATTTTATAAAAATCATGTTTTATCAGTGGTTTTGAAATTATATGGCATGCATGATTATTTTAAGAAACTATTTATCTATGAACACCTATATGACCCAAGTTGTATATGGTGTATTTGGATGAAGGAAGAAAATAATTTTTACAGATCTCTAAATCATTGTTGGGATGCATGGACCTTATACCTACGTGAACAAGATAATGATGAAACCATATGGACACCACCATCAGGGTATGATGTTATTTATATTAGGAATAGTTTTATTTTATCATATGGTGGTGAAAAAACATAAGATGTTGAGGTCTTAATGTATTAGTATGAAAATGAAATGTATAGGAAAAACATTGAGGTTAAAACATGTTAGGGTTAATTTTGAGTTTTATAAAAAGGAAAAGTTGTAAGATGGGTGACAAACTATTGCATCCGGTAAGGCCATAAGAATCGAACCCGCAACCAAAGGGCAATAAAGGATCATCTCCTACCACTAGACTACAAGAAGTCCCTTGTTAGCAGGACTTATTATTTTTAGTTAAATGATTTTATAGATCAAGAATAAGTTGATTTTGGGAACTTATGTTTTCTCAAATAGATATCCATAATGTAAGAAAATGATTTGGTGATTAAGTGATAAAGGTTATTTTTGAAGATTTTCTCTATTGTGGGGAAACACTATATACCTATGGAAAATATATTACATTGAGATATCAATTGAAGAGTAATGGTGAAATTTTATATTGGAAGAATCTATGTTTTTATTATGGAATTATAAGAGTTTTGGGTTATTTAAGGAAATGATTAACCTATATTTTAGAATATTTGACTAGGTTAATTACACTTTAGTATGAGACTTTAAGAGTAGTCAATGTTTTTTGGAGAACAATGTTAAGAATTACTGTGGAATACTATGTGATTGAATCCGTCTAAATTTTGGGTTTCAATATTAGTTTGGATTACTTTAAAATAATTTTACGGAAAATTTTATATTGAATGGTCTTCGAAGAATGTTGGGTACTGTTTGTAGAATTTTGGAGATTAAGGGAAGTATTTTTTTAAATGATTATCCTTTTTGGGGATTATCTTATCTAATACTATCCTTTTCTTTTTTGGTTGATGTATAAATACGGGAAAAATTTATAGTTCACATTTTTTAGATTATTTGTTACTATAGAAGTTGATTCTAGAACTTAAGTTGTGACCAAGTCATATGGAATACTCATCGATAAGAGAATCGAAGAGTTTGTGGTATGAATTTAGTGAAGGATGAATGTCTACATGAAAATTATGTAAGTTTAATTATATTTTTTATTAATCTCATAAATAAATTACACAGATTTATGAAAAGTAACATAAAAAAAATGTTTTCTGTTAACATTTCATACTGGGGAATCAATGACCATATAACCCACAACAGGTTTGGGATTTTCTGGTGGTTAACTTCTTGCTAATCTTGTTTTCTATCACTCTCTATCAGAATAGGACACGTAGTTCCTCCTCTATATCAATGTTTTCATGGAATACTAGTATGGGTTATCTCAGGTGACCTTTGTACATATCATTATTTCTTTTAATGTCATAGTTTTATTTACTCTTTTCCTACTGTGGGACATTCAATGAAGTGTCCAAATCCCAATTTCAAAATTGTGTGCATCCAATTTCTAAAGATGGGGAAGGATGTAACATCCTAGGATTGCAAATAATATGAAATTTTATATATTTTTTAATATTATTAAATTAAATATTAATTTTACAGGAAAAGGTATGCTATGATCGATAGCAGACCTGATACACAACAATGGGTTTCTTTGAAAACATACCTTTCACACAGTGTTGAGTTATACCAAAAAATAATATTATATTATTAATAATTAAAATTGTAGTTAACGCCTACCCATTTTATTGGCAAGAATTAATAGATGTAACACCCCGAGATTTTATGAAAAATATTTTTTTTAATTTCATTAATGTCTTGTGTTGTACGATACACCAAAAGGAGCTTGCACAACATGCATCATTGACTTGCCTTGCATTACATGCAATCACGACCTTCCTCGATAGCGTGTGTAGTACGCAATACCGAGTTTCACTAAACAACGATATGCTATTAAAATATTATTAAAACTAGCTGTTATGAATAGTAATAACCACTTTTTGAAATTATGTAAATTTTAGTTTTCAAAATGGACTTCATTTTTGGATTCGGAATATTGAAATTATCTAAGGGAGAAATTTTGATACTTTTCGGATAACTTTCATATTTTGATGAATAGTGAAAATTGCTAAATAGTAATTAAAAACAACATTTTCAATAGAGATAATTAATAGTGATAAATTATTAATTTGAGTGGTTTTCAAATATATTTAGAATATATTTTTACAATTTAATACAATGTTGGTCATTGGATGTTATTTCACATTTAAACCAGACATAAACAAGTGTTAATCTTTTGATAGTTATTATCTCTGAAAAACATGCTATTTGTTTTGACGATGGGATTTAATTAATGCAACTGATATGTTTTGAATTTTGTAAAATAGAAATCATTTTTGAATTCATAATATCAAATATAGCATAGGCCTAATTTTTGGTATTTTTCTGGAAACTTTCATTTTTTGATGAATAGTGAAACCACTAAGTGGAAGTTAAAAAATCAAATTTTTCATAAAACATAATTTTACCGCTTCTGTGAGTGGAATTTCAAAATTCCGAGAGACATGTTTGATGTCAGTAAGTAAACTGTGGTTCATTGAGATGAAAATAATTTTTGGTGAAAAGTAACTTTTTACTTTTTTTTACCACGGTTAAAAGTAAATAGGGTAATTAAGGGTAAAAATGATATTATTATTACCCTAACACATGTACTAATTCTATTGGATAAGTGTAATTCGACCAAAAACAACCTTAGGAATAAAATATGACCATTTATGCCCACAAGGATTAGATTAGGACATTTATTATTTATTTATTTAAAGAAGGTTAAAATAGTTAAAATCAATGTTTAATAAGAAAATAATTTTTAATATTGGGTTATACATAAGATAAATTCGACTATAAATATTCATTAGGAATATAAAAACATTTCCTACATAATGATATTTTATTTTTAATTTTTAGACATTAAATAATTCAATTTATTTATGACACAAATATGATGCAGTAATTATCTTATTAATGAATTATTTACATAATTGATGTTATAAATACCCAAATAAATGTAATTTGAGACTTTTTATGAATTACACTAATTTTATTGGTTAATAGGACAAGTTAGTATTGAATTAATTAACTTTTTTCTAAATAATAATTCTGTTATTATTTTCACAAAAATCAATTACTAAATAGTGTCAAAATTGACATAAAATAGTTTTTAAAACGAATATTATATTATTGATTGTTATTTTATTCCTAAAAATCTAAAGTTCGGCCAAGATACTTATATCATGATAGTTGTATCATTAATGGACCACTTGGGGGGTCTCTTGGATGTATATGGTATGTTTATTAACTATATAATATAAAAATATAAAGTGACATAGTAAATGTCAAGCTAATTAACTAAGAGTTAAAACTAAAAGATAAGGTTAATATAATGACCTAAACATGTCTAAATTCTATTGAAAGACAGGATTTAGACCTATCCCCACTTTATATTCTAAATAAATCAATTTGGAGCTATTAAAAACAGAATTTTTCTTTATAATAAAATAATATTTTTAGTTATTCCAAAGGTGCCCCTCTCCTCCCTTATAAAAGGGCACCTCATACCTCTCTTCCTCACACCACTTTGAGCCTTCAATCTCGGACAGACCCTGCCAAATTCTCTTCTCAACTTCCCTAGAAACATCCTAGAGGTCTTGGTATTCTTAAAATACCAATTTTAGTGCCCTAAGAGGATGACTCAAAGAGGCACTTCAAAGAAGAGGTAATGTCCGTTACCGATTCATTCATCTTTATTTCTTCTTCCACTTATTCTTCTTAGGTTGTTTCATTATGAAGTAATAACATCAGTATCACTCATATATGGATATGTTATTATATGTATTAAACAACCTTATTTCACCATCTATCCATCCTATGGAAAATGAAATCACCGCCAGTGCGTACGTACGGAATACCGTCTCCACGCCGTGGTGTAATCTATTTTCCAACACCACCTTACTTGGATGGGTATAATGGTGTAAATAATAACTATATATTATAATTGTAAAGTGATATTAATTTTGAAATATTATACATACACTCCAATACAATTCCACGATCATGAGAATGATATCACCGCTCGTGCGTACGTACGGACTACCGTCTCCATGACGTGATGAGATTCATTCTCCACATTAACCATTCATGAATGATTATAAAGTATATATAATAAGTAATCATGAAATATATGACATAATAATGATACTGGATTTATGTGTATATATATCTATGTTATCTACCTAATTCCATTCAACTCAATAAAGAAAAGAAAACAACGTTCATTCATATGTACGGTATACCGTCTCCATGAACGGTGTATTTCTTTCCATTTACTGATATTATATATATATATATATATATTCTGAATATATATTATATATAAATCATGTTTTATATTCTATAATTAAGTAATAATCATCTATGTAATCTTATGAATAATTTCAAGTCAAAACACGGACGACAAATGAAACGATTTTACACAAAATGCTCTTTAACATGGAATTTACAAAAGAACGGGTAATATAAAGCAATAAGTGAACCATATATGATATCATAATAATGAGTATGATTCTGGAATAAGTCAATGACATTATTTAAATCATTATACAGGAGGTTGAGACACTTATGAAGCAAATCAGACCTAAGGTAAGGGAAATATCACAATCTCATTTTTATCCGTGATTGTTTATACTTCAGAAATTACTGGGGTGTATGTTATCATCCAAATCCATGTTTCCTAAATATGTAATGTTATTTCCATCCACCTAAAATTGTTTAAATCCATTTTTACCCATTTTTGAGTTTTTAGTAAAAGATATGAAAGGAATATTTTGTCGTTTTTTGTACGAGGTACTTTTTGACTTTTCCGAAAAAAGTACGAGAAGAATGTTTTTTTAACTTATACGGCATGAAAGGATTTTTACAGTTTTATAAATCCATATTTTCATGAAGCTTCCTAAAAAATATTTCATGACTATTTTCAAGAAAATCCTTTTCTTTTAAAAATTCATGACATTTTGTGAAATGAAAATGATTTTAAAGAAGAAAGGTTATTTTCCCCAAGAATTCATTTCAAGTGTTTTATCAAAACCCTTTTCCATATAAAATGAAATTATTTCATATGTGTATGTTTTAAGTATAATGTATCTTTTATTTACATGGTTTCACTTTTCATATTATGAAATTATATCCATTTTTTTATATGGATTTTGAAATGATGGGATGATGTTTATGAAACCCATATTATTCTTTGGGTTATGATGAATGTTTTAAGTTTATTTTGTGGCACAAGTAAGAATGATTTCACTATGAGATGTGTAGGACCTATATCTCCATCCAAAGCATTGGGTAAAGATTCATATATCATGAGATATACATGGCTGGAACGGCAAGTTAAACCGGTTCAGTAATACAGGACCGGAACGAGGAGTGAATTCGATTCAGAAAGGGACTTTGTCCACTAAGATTGTCTTGGCAGCAATGCCTTCGCTACTATGGAAATCATATCATGTGATTAATGGTTTCCACAATTACCTATTTTATTCCCATGATATTTTATCATTCTTAATGTTTCATTATGATCTATGCCTTGCGTACTTCAATGTTTTATGTCATTGCTCATGCTTTTGATGTTTAAACATTATGTTCATGTTTTTAAGTTCAAATGTATATGGTATGTGTTATTTTATCCATGCATACCCTTATTGAGAATTTGAGCTCACCCTTTTTATGTTTTATTTTCCACAGGATATAAAGAATGGTTTTTGGTGATAAAAAAAGGGGAAGATCTTTATGGGAGATGTTGAAGATCTTTCACCACAATTAGAAGATTACGTTCCATGTTTCCAAAGACACTAAACTATTACGGTCCTTGTGTGTCTGTTTTTGTTATGTATTATGTATTCCGCTAATGTAATGTAATGTCCATGTACGTTAAGCTTTGTGTCTTTGCAGTTGGTATCAGAGGAAAGGTTTAGTAAACCTTTGGAAACTAGGATGCAAAAACATTACTGAGATCCCTAGAGATATTTCTAAGGTATGTCTAGGGATGTCCCTAAGGATTAGTATATATATAGGATATGGTCATAGAACTACGGTAACGATCATAGAATTTAACCTAAGATGTTAGATATTGAGGGTACTCCCCCTTTACTATGTTGCTTTCCCTAGCATGATTTTTTCCTTTTACACTATTCTTTTTGGGTTTTAGATAATGGCTGGAAATAGGATGATTCATGAAAATGGAGGATATGACGGACAATGGAATGATATTCTTCATGAGAAACAAAATGAAACGGGATTTGGAAGTCCAAACATCATTATTATGCCTAATCAGTAATCTCATAATATGATGAATAATCTCAACTTTGGTAAGTTTCTCGACTCATTTAATAAGATAAAGATGGAGTTTCATGATGATAATAGAGAAAAGAATGTTAAATTTCCCTCATGTAAATAACTTGGGATGAGGCATCGAGGAAAGTGTTTCAATGGAACTGGAAGATGATTTGGGTGTGGAAAAGAAGGACACAAATCCAATAAGTGCAGAGGAAAAGGTTTAGTTAACACCATGGATGAGGATACTGGTATTTCTAGGACATAAACAATGGTTAAATGTTTTAAATGTGGAATGTACGAGCATTTTGCAAACCAATTCCCTAAGGTAAAGTATTATGAAGATAATCAGTACGGTTGAATGGGTAGTATTTATGTTGATGATGATGAAGAGACTACAAATGATATGTGAGATGAATGAATTGTTGAAGCTCGGTCAATGGTTTAAGAAGGTAGTGGAATGATTACATGTTTATCAAGTGTAATGTTGTATAAGTAATCTCATGGTACTATGGAATAAAGAGACATCTATGGATTGTTACACTGTTGTCTTTCCTAAGTTTTGAATGTGTATGATTAACGGTATTAGTAACCATGAAAGGTTATTCAGTTATTTTCGGAAAATAGATGATATGCACATAATGAAGTTTTAAGGAGAAAATTAATTGTTTGATAGTATTAATGAGCTCATGATTGATATAAGGAGAAGGTTATGTCATGGTTTGAGTATATAGAATTTTTGGATTTTGGTATATGGAAAGAGTTAACTTTTGACAGCATTCATGTTTTCACTAAGGTTCAATGGGTATTTATTTTTTAAAGAGAATACATGATTAAGGTATTCACATGATTGGAATGTGACCAACAATATATATGGGGGATAAATGATGGTATTCACATGCTTGGTTGATGACATTTCAAGTAATCGTTTTCTTTATACTATGATCTTGGACCGAAGTATTTTAGATAAGCCTAAAGATTGGAATGGATTATGTTGGACCTATGAAAGTATTTGTTTAAGGATAGAACATTTTTTGATATTACTGATGGGATTTTATAGTAATGTAGTTTTAGAAAAAGGACAACCTGCATGACGGGCGACAGCCCATCGCGTCAGACAAGGCTGTGGGAATCAAACCCACAACCGAAGTACGACTGGCCTTTATCGCCTACCACTGGCCTACAAGATGTCCCTGTATCGTAGAAACTAGTTTTATTATATTAATAAGTATAATATAAGATGTATAAGTCCATTTTAGGAACCATATATGATTAATCTCACTATATATGGACTTATATATTTTTTGATAACATTTCTAACCTTTTGTTTGAGATAGATGGAATGACCCATCATTCTATCACATGATCTGATAACACATCACGAATGAAAAATTGAACGTCATTTATTTAAGAGATGATGTGGAAATTGTCCAATGAATGACCAACGGTGAGACTATACCAAAATCACGAAAGTATTTCTTCTAATTCCAATTTCATCAACATTAGGGAAATGATCTTGAAAACCAAAAAAATTGTCATATTTCTCTTATATTTGATGAATTAGATGGTACCTTAGATCATCACAAATATATGGCTTTGTTATTGTTGGCTTTTTCATAGCCATGTTCTCTACCACTCTCTATCAGAACATGATGGTTAGATTTATCTTCCATATCCATATTTTCACCTTTGTTCTCCTATGTGGAAAACTAGTGATTAGTTAATTTGGGTAACCGTTACATTTCATACTTTAGTTTTTTAAGACATGTTTTGGTATTCCTTTTTACAATGTGGGTTTCTATTGAAGAAACATTCGAGTAGTAAACCATTTACAACCCCGATGAATTTCGAGGGAGAAATTCATTTTAAGGGGGGTAGAATGTTACATCCCGAGATTTTATGAAAAATATTCTCATTTATTTCATTAATGTCTTGTGTTGTATTCTACGCCTAAATGAGCTTTCACAACATGCATCATTGAATTTCCTTGCATTAAACGCAATCACAACCTTCCTTGATTGCGTGTGTAGTACGCAATACCGAGATTCACTAAACAACGATATGCTATTAAAATATTATTTAAACTAGCCATTATGAATAGTAATAACCACTTTTTGAAATTTTGTAAATTTTAGTTTTCAAAATGGACTTCATTTTTGGATTCGGAATATCGAAATTAGCTTAGGGAGAAATTTTGGTACTTTTAAGATAACATTTATATTTTGATGAATAGTGAAAATTACTAAATTGTAATTAAAAACAACTTTTTCAATCGAAATAATTAATAGTGATAAATTATTAATTTCAGTGGTATTAAAATATATTTAGAATATATTTTTACAATTTAATACAATTTTGGTCATTGGATGTAATTTCACATTTAAACCAGACATAAACAAGTGTCAATCTTTTGATAGTTATTATCTCTTAAAAACACGCTATTTGTTATGACGACAAGATTTAATTAATGAAACTGATATGTTTTGAATTTGGTAGAATATACATCATTTTTGAATTCATAATATCAAATATAGCTTAGGCCTAATTTTTTGTATTTTTCTGAAAGTTTCATTTTTTGATGAATAGTGAAACCACTAAGTGGTAGTTAAAAAAATGAATTTTTCATAAAACATAATTTTACCGCTTCTGTTAGTGGAATTTCAAAATTTCAAGAGACACGGTTGATGTCAGTAAGTAAAATGTGGTTCAATGAGATGAAAATAATTTTTGGCGAATAGTAACTTTTTACTTTTTTGACCATGGTTAAAAGTAAATAGGGTAATTAAGGGTAAAAATGATATTATTATTACCCTAACACATGTCCTATTTCTATTGGATAAGATTAATTCGACCAAAAACAACCTTAGGAATAAAATATGACCATTTAGGCCCACTTGGATTAGATTAGGACATTTATTATTAATTTATTTAAAGATGGTTTAAAATAGTTAAAATCAATGTTTAATAAGAAAATAATTTTTAATATAGGGTTATACAGAAGATAAATTCGACTATAAATATTATTTAGAAATATAAAAAGATTTTCAACATAATGATATTTTATTTTTAATTTTTAGACATTAAATAATTTAATTTATTTATGACACAAAGAAGATGCCGTAATTATCTTATTAATGAAATATTGACATAATTGATTTTATAAATACCCAAATAAATATAATTTGAGATTTTTTACAAATTACACTAATTTTATAGGTTAATAGGACATGTTAGTATTGATTAAATTTACTTTTTTAGAAATAATAATTCTGTTATGAGTTTCACAAAAATCAATTACTAAATAGTGTCAAAATTGACTTAAAATAGTTTTTAAAACAAATATTATATTATTGATTGTTATTTTATTCCTAAAAATCTAAGGCTCGGCCATGATACATATATAATGATAGGTGTATCATTAATGGACCACTTGGGGATCGGTTGGATGTATATGGTATGTTTATTAACTATATTATATAAAAATATAAAGTGACATGGTAAATGTCAATCTAATTAACTAAGAGTTAAAACAAAAAGATAAGGTTCATATAATGACCTAAACTTGTCTAAATTATATTGGATGAGAGGATTTAGGCCCATACCCACCTTAACTTCGAAATAAATCAATTTGGAGCTATTTAAAACTGAATTTGGCTTTATAATAAAATAATATTTTTATTTATTCCAAAGGTCCCCCTCTGCTCCCTTATAAAAGGGTACCTCCTCCCTCTCATCCTCACACCACTATGAACCTTCATGCTTGGCCAAAACCTGCCAAATTATCTTCTATACTTCCCTAGAAACATTCTAGAGGTCCCGGTATTCTTCAAAGACCAGTTTTATTGCCCGAACAGGAATACTCAAAGAGGTGCTTCAAAGAATAGGTAATGTCTGTTTCCGTTTATTTCATCTTTATTTCTTCTTCAACTTCTTCTTATTAGGTTGTTTAATTATGAAGTAATAACATAATTATCACTCATATACTGATATGTTATTATATGTATGAAACAACCTTATTTCACCACCTATCCATCCTACGGAAAACGAAATCACGCGCGTGCATACGTATGGAATACTGTCTCCACGCCATGGTGTAATTTATTTTCCACCACCACCTTACTTGGATGGGTATAATGGTGTACATAATAACTATATATGGTTATTGTAATGTTATATTTATTCTGAAATAGTATACATACACTCCAATACAATTCCACGAGCATGAGAACGATATCATCGCTCGTGCGTACGTACAGACTACCGTCTCCACGATGCGATGAGATTCATTCTCCATGTTAACCATTCATGAATGATTATAAAGTATATATAATAAGTAATCATGAAATATATGACATAATAATGATACTGTATTTATGTGTATATATATGTATGTCGTCTACTTAATTCTATTCAACTCAATAAGGAAAAGAAAACTACGTTCATGCGTACATACAGTCTACAGTCTCCTTGAATGGTGTATTTATTTCCATTTACTGATCTATTATATATATATATATTATGAATATATATTATATATAAATCATGTTTTATATTCGGGAATTAAGTAATCATGATCTAATTAATCATATGAATAATTACAAGTCAAAACACGGACGACAAATGAAACGATTTTACCAAAAACGCTCTTTAACATGGAATTTACAAAAGAACGGGTAATATAAAACCATAAGTAAACCCTATATGATATCATAACAATGAGTATGATTCTGGAATAAGTCAATGACATTATTTATATCATTACACAGGAGGTTCGGACACTTACGAAGCAAATCAGCACTAAGGTAAGGGAAATATCACAATCTCATTTTTATCTGAGATTGTTTATACTTCAGAAATTACTGGGGTGTATTTTATCATCCACATAAATGTTTTTTAGAAGGTGGAGATTTGGTCAAAAGGCCAAAGCAATTTTATTAGAAAAAAGAAGAGAAAGATTACAAGAGTCTAAATGACGGGATCAAATTACAATCTTTGACTTGCAACAGAATCAGGTTTTCTGGGAGCTCCTCCATCCAGGTTATTGCCTGATTAATGCCTTTGTTAGCGAGAGCATCCGCAACCATATTAGCTTCACGGTAAGTATGAGTTGCAATGTAATTGACGTCATGGGGAGATTGAAGGCAGTTCATCCAGCGCGTAGTAATCATCCAAGCAAGATGAAAATCTCCCTTCCAAATGGCTTGAACAACAGTAGTAGAGTCGCTCTCAATCCATAAGTTGTTCCACCCATGTCGAAGAGAAAAATTAGTGGCATGAATAACACTTAGAATCTCAGCTTCTAGAGAGGATTCAATACCACAGCCTACAAAAAAGCATCCCACAATGTGACCATGATGATTTCTGAAGACAACTCCACATCCCGCGGGACCTGGATTTCCCTTAGAGGCACCATCCGCATTGATTTTAATCCAACCTGGAAATGGAGGTCTCCATAAAATCTCAAAGGTGTGCAACGGTTTCAAGAAAATGGCCTCAACTTGAAGATGTCGAAGGATCATAAAGTCCGCCACCGAATTGTTGCAGGAACCATTATGGATCAAAGCAGCTTCCCGAATAGAGATGAGAATTATCATTTTACCTGCATTAGTGTTGTGTGAGCAATTATTATATAGAATATAGTTTCTATCATACCAAATAACATGAATCAGCTAAGCAACCCCAGCTAGGAACAAATTTCTAATTTGGTGAGAGGAGTCCATAGCAACGCAACGTTTAATCTGCTCATCAATAGAGTTATAAACCGGCCATCTGCAATCAAAAGTGTCAAAAATATATTTCCAAAGAGCAGTGGAAGTAGCACAAGATAGAAATAGGTGGTTAGTATCTTCTCTATGCTGATTGCAAAAATGAAATTTTGAACAAAGTTGAATACCAAAACTTTAAAGACAAGCATCAATGGGGACCCTATTGTAGGCAAGACGCCAAATGAGAGTGAGTCTGGAAGGTTTAATCCAGGGCTTGTCAAATTTTTTTATCCAGTTCAAATCATTATCAGTGTTGTGTAAGGAGTTATTATAAAAATTTTTGGAGTTAAGAATCCCATTATGAGAAGGTTCCCAAATCAAGAAGTCACACGAGGCTGAAAAGTGGTAAGAATCAATAATTTGAACAATGTTTTCATAAAGATTATCAATGTGAGAATTAAGCACATTACAAATGGATGAGTTGATGCCATCAGGGATATCATCAAGGGGGATCAAAGAGATAAGAGGAGCGCCAGTCCAGTTGTCCAACCGGAATCTCATGGAAGAGTTTCTCGAGACCGTCCATCTAGAGTTGTGCATAATAATGTCAAACGTGTCTCTAACAGAGGGACAAATGGAGGAGGCCATGAAACTCCTATTAGATCTTCTCAATCTATCAATTAAGCTGTTTTTGATGAATGCAATGGGGTGGGTGTCATTGTGTATCAGGTTCCATGTTAATCTGGCTTGAAGAGCTTCATCCACATCCATGTTTCCTAAAAATGTAATATTATTTCCATCCACCTAAAATTTTTTAAATCCAATTTTACCCTTTGCTGTGTTTTTAGTAAAAGATATGAAAGTAATCTTTTGTCGTTTTTCGTACGAGGTACTTTTTGACTTTTCCGAAAAAAGTACGAGAAGAATGTTTTTTTAACTTATACCACATGATAGGATTTTTATGGTTTTATAACGCCATATTTTCATGAAGCTTCCTCAAAAATATTTCATGACTATTTTCATGAAAATCCTTTTCTTTTAAAAATTAATGACATTTTGTGAAAAGAAATTGATTTTAAAGAAGAAAGGATATTTTCCTCAAGAATTCATTTCAAGTGTTTTATCAAAACCATTTTCCATCTAAAATAAAATTATTTCATATGTGTATGTTTTAAGTATAATGTCTCTTTTATTTACATGGTTTCACTTTTCTTATTATGAAATTATATCCATTTGTTTTATATGGATTATGAAATGATGGGATGATGTTTATGAATCCCTTTTTATTCTTTTGGTTATAATGAATGGTTTATGTTTATTTTGTGGCACAAGTAAGAATGATTTTACTATGAGATGGGTGTGACCTATATCTCCCTCCAATGCATTTGGTAAAGATTTATATCTCATGATATAGACATGGCTGGAATGGCAAGTTAAACTGGTTCAGTAATACATGACTGGAATGAGGAGTGAACTCGATTTAGAAAGGGACTTTGTCCACTAAGATGGTCTTGGCCGCAATGCCTTGGCTACTATGGAAAGCATATCATGTGCTTAATGGTTTCCACAATTACATGTTTTATTCCAATTATATTTTATCATTCCTAATGTTTCATTATGATCTATGCCTTGCGTACTTCCATTTTTTATGTCATTTCTCAAGCTTTGGATGTTTAAACATTATGTTCATGTTTTTAAGTTCAAATATATATGGTATGTTTTATTTTATCCATGCATACCCTTACTGAGCATTTGAGCTCACCCTTTTTATGTTTTCTTTCCCCTAGGATATAAAGAAAGGTTTTAGGTAAGAAAAAAAGGGGATGATCTGTATGGGAGATGTTGAAGATCTTTCACCACGATTAGAAGATTACATTCCATGTATCCAAAGACACTAAACTATTGCGGTCCTTGTGTGTCTGTTTTTGTTATGTATTAAGTATTCTGCTAATGTAATAAAATGTCCATGTACATTAAGATTCAGGTCTTTACAATAGAACTAACTAAAATAAGAATATATATGTATGTTAAATGTTTTTACTTTTATCCAACAAATTTTAGAGTCTTAAAAGGTGAATGAATCCAATTTTAAGCATAAAAATACTGTAATAATCTTTAAAAGGTCGATTTACCACCTTGTAACAGAGAACTGTTTTTTAAATAATTTTTTTAATTATTTTATATGTTCTATATGAAAACATAAATCTCTCCTTTAGAATCAGAACATTAGAATTTACATTGGGTAAAGTTTTGGTATTTTTCAGATAAAATTCATTTTTTAATGAATAGTAAAAAATACTGTATTTTAATTCCAAACTGCATTTTAATACTATTTATTTATTTAGTTAGAATATTTTTTTGAATGGTCTTCAATTGTAATTAGATTATATTTTTACCATTTAATCCAAAGTTTTTCATTACATTTACATTCACTTTAAATTTAGATATAAACAAGTGTCAATATTTTGATAGTTATACTTTCCTAAAAACACCTTTTTTTGTTTTGATAGCGGAAAATAACTTTAAATTAATTAGTAAAACTAATATGTTTTAAAATTTGTAAAATAGACATCATTATTGAATTTGAAGTATCAAATATTTCTTAGAATAATGTTTGGGTATTTTTTCAGAAAAAACATCATTTTATGTTAAATATTAAAAACTTTGTGTAGTAGTTGAAAAGATGACTTTTTCTTTTAATTTTTTTTATCAATTCTGTAAATTGAATTTCAAAAATCTAACAGACATCGTTGTTTTTAGTAAGTAAAATGTAGTTCCATAAGATGAAAATAATTTATGAACAATAGTAACTTTTGACTTCTATTAACAATGGTTAAATGTAAATAGGGTAATTCGAGGTAAAAACAATATTATAATAATATAAAATCATCTCAACAGTTGTTATAACCGTATTGGATGAGTAATTTCCAACCAAGAATAGACTTGGGTGATTTTTCTGGCCTTACAATGCTATTTGGGTAAGATAATGACATTAATAACTTTTTATTTTAATTAAAAATATTAATATCATAAACATGTATTGTTTTTCAAAAAGAAAATAATTTGGGAATATATAATTGACATATTTGACTATTAATATTCATTATAAATACAAAAATATTCCCTAAATCAGGGTATTATAAATATAATTTTTAGACATTAAAAATGTAAATTATTTGTGACACAATAATGATGTCGTGTTTATCTCATTAATTAATGATTTAAATAAATAGGTTTATAAAAATTAAAGCAATATCTAATACCTATAAAATTTTTATTGGATGATTGTATTTAGAAAATGAGTCAACTTATTGTCAATTTTAATGAGTTCTGGACCTTTATAAACATAAAATCATTATATAATAAAATAATATTTTCAAACATTCTTAAAAAGCCCACCTCCCCCTTAAAAAACTCCCTCACCTATAACCCATTAATAAACCTCTCAAAAACTTTGGAAAACCAATCCCCTACACAAATAAAATCTCACGATCCCTCTCTTAAACCTATAATCCTTATCTTAGGCATAAGGCACTTCAAGAAACCCATTTTGATCAAACCAAATAGAGTAACTCGATTTATAGGTAACATCTTTTCTTAAGTTTTATTCTTTTATTTTACTTCTACAACCCCATAAATCTTATTATTACATAATTATATAAAAAAAAGTATCATAAAATACTAGTTTTCTATTATGATAATGATTCGAACAACACTTACACACACCTCTATCTAATTGGTGAAGAAAACATCATTTCTGTGGACGGCAAACTACTGCCTCAGAAAATAATGATTATTCAGTATTCTCCTACAACCTCTTATGGCGGCCATTATGATATTAAAATATTTATATGTGAAATATATTATATTTTTATTGTCTATTTACTTATGTATTTTTAATTTATATCACACCTTAATGGTTTCCAAAATGGGTAAAAGCAATAATTTCATTTGAGGATGTGCGGACTATCGCAGCCTCAAAGTGATATGATTAGATCATTCCATATGATGGAATTGTAAAGTATTGTGTTAAATAAATTATATATTATATTATACTGTAGTTATAATATAAATATTTTTCTTAATTTTTTTAATCCATTAAAATAAAAAATAGAAATGAAATTAGGGTTAATGCGTACATACGGCTTACTGTCTCCATGAATGGTGCATTTCATTTCTTATCTCCAAATGTATGTACAATTATAAATACATATATATACTGGATATATATGATATATATGAAATTTAAATAATGAATATTATTCTGGAGATAATAGACTTTTGACCACATGGACAATTTGTAATTGTAACAGGTTCATTTTTTACTCAAGTTCTGAACATCAACAAAATGTCCAATATGAACTCTAATAATTAACTAATTGCTATAAAAAATAATAAGTGTAATAAAAGGAATAATAGAACTTGAAAAAGGTTATTAATAAAGTAGAAATTAACGTTTTTTATTATTCAAGAAGAACATGGAACATACAATACATGTCCGACAGGATGTAATGGGTTTCTTATCTCACTTTTAATTCTGTGATATTTCCATTGTTCGACACATATTTTTTGCAAGTGGTGTATTGTGAAAGTCCATTTTATATATATTATCATGATTATATTTATATACATGTAATTCTGTGAATCATTTGGTGGTTATTAACTTATGTTCATATGACTCGATTGATTACAACGTTGTATGGGGGTTTTATCTCACTCTTTATTCCTATAAGATTCATTTTATATTTGCCACTATTTTATTATGTGTGGTGTATTTACTGCCCATGATTGTATTAATAATGTAATATAATTTTCTTTATGTGTATTTACATCTTCATTGTATTTCCCTTATTTAATTTTTTGTATGTTTCATAAGTTAACAAATCGGTAAAGGAACCTTTCACCCACCACATTTTAAAAGACTTATTTTTTGTTATATATTTTATTTTACTTATTCTTATGTTGGGATACATTATTCTATATGAATATTGATGTAAATATTATGTTCAAGTAATAAGATACCCTTTTCTATCTCATCAACTCATTTTCTAAATTTTAAAGTGATGTCATTATGCAGTCGAATTTCGGTATGAGAACTTTTTCACCCAATTTCAATTCACTGGGTTAAACTTATACTTCTTGATTATGTCATGCTATTAATATGGGTGAATGAAATACGATTTTTTTACACTTAATATACACTTATATTGGGTGTATTTATATTTTTCACCCATAATTATGTCCTTGATTTATCCTTAATCTAAAGATACCATCTTTATAAGGGATTTCGTCTCAAATTACATTCCACTGAGACTTCTTTTGTGTTATACACAAATTACCTCTCATATGGTGTATATACTATCATTTG
The DNA here is from genome assembly GCA_963277665.1 of Viscum album. NCBI lineage: Eukaryota > Viridiplantae > Streptophyta > Magnoliopsida > Santalales > Viscaceae > Viscum > Viscum album. The sequence continues at coordinate 15,326,184 of OY728159.1, read as the reverse complement.
GAATATTATGTCATGAATCCCTTAATTCTCATGATATAATAAAGTTATGATTAAATGGTATTCCTCAATTATTTGTTTTCAAGCATCTCTCATTGTGATAAAAACTCTTTAACTAATATATCATTTTAAATGTTTTAATAATTTATTTTTCTAAATATCCCTCATTAATATCCACATTTTCAAAATTCTTTTTAGGATTTATTTATATCAACATTAATGTTTTCAAATTTTAATTCATTTAAAAGTTTCAAAGTGGTTTGGGACCATTGGATTTAAAAATCAATTTATTAAATGTTTTAAATGGTTATTGAAAATTGATTGATAAAGCATAAATTATTTCAATATCATGAAATGATTTAGTTTTATTTAAAAAGAAATGTTATTAGTAAAATATTTATATTTTCTATATTTTATGTGTTATGATTTTATAATGTTACTTGGACATTTGATAGGTGGTTATGTGATAAACCAAATGACGAGTGGTGTTGTGATAAACTAGGACGAGTGGTTACATTATAAACTCCAATGAATAGGGTATAGAAGCTGGTCATATGAATATTCCATTTTGTGAAGTGTGTGGAATTCGACTGTATGGTTATTCCATTTATGAATGTTTAGGTCCCAAGTTACCTTTATATGTTATGTGGGCTTTCTATGGGTTTTATAGTAGTCTTTTGGATAAAAATTCTTAATCAGTGATCTTTTATTAAGTAAAGAGTATTTAATACATCATATAGTTGAAAAGTATAAATTATAATAAAGTATTCATGGTTTATTTATTGTTTTGAAAAACTAATAGTTTCCCTTCATTGTGTATCCCTCACTGAGATTTTTTCCTCACCCATGTATTTGAAATGTTATTCAGAGGACATAGTGTGGAATAGGGTCAAGGATGGCATCAAAGAAATGTCACATTGTCTTAATCATGGAACTAGACATGTTTTTTATGAGTATTTATTTTATTGAAAAAATAGATACTTAGTTGTAGAGGATACATATAATATTCTGGTTGAGATGTAATAATTAAATCCTAATTCTCTAAAATGATAAATCGATAATGATCCTCTATGTGAATTCATGATTTAACTCCACATTTTATAATGTTTTAAGTCTTGGGCCTTATATTTTGTATCAGAGGTACGTTTAGACAACATTACAGATTTGGAGTTTTCGTTAAACACATGGTTCGTCCCTATGTCTATTATTTTATTTAAATCCATGTTTTATAACTTTTTCAGATCATGGAATGTCTGTTACAAATGGGAGGAGGAGGATCTCAAAAGAAATTCATATCTATACCTAATGACGTGGTTGAAATAATTATTAAAAAGTCAGGTTCATATGATTTCAAAACGTTTTCTATCAAACAACTCACTTGCAAGAAGTTGTTTGAGATATTAAACACCTCCACTATACCTCAATATCATCATGAATCATGGGTTGTATTTAATCAAATTCTATTTTTTCAATATTATCATATTTTCATGAAAGGTAAATATTATCAAATAATTTTCAAATATTTTACCTTTTCACGATATTTTGAAGCATGATATGATTTTTGAAAAGGTCTTGAAGAATGAGACCCTTGAACAACCTATTTATAATTACTTGTACAATATCGTCTCTCATAACATACTTATGTTATTCTAAAAATAATATTGATTGAAAGGTTCAACACAAACCCGGTCCAATCTTTTTATAAAAATCATTATTTATTAGATGATTTAAAATTATATGTCATACATGATTATTTTCAGAAAATAATTTTCTACAAACACCGATATGACCCAAGTTGTACATGGTGTGTTTGGATAAACGAAGAAAATGATTTTTAATGATCTCTAAATCATTGTTACAATGCATGGACCTTATACCTACGTGAAGAAGATGATGAGGAAACCATATAGACACCATTATCAAGGTATTATTTTATTAATATTAGGAATAGTTTTATTTTATCATATGGAGGTTAAAAAAATTAGATATTGAGGTCTTAATGTATTTGGTTGAAAATTAAAGTTATAGGAAACTCATTGAGATTAAAACATGTTATGGTTATTTTTTGAGTTTTATAAAAAGGACAACCCAGAAGAGGGGTGACAACCCATCACGTCCAGTAAGGCCACATGAATAAAACCCACAACAGAAGGGCGATAAGGGCGCATCACCTACCACAAGTCTACATGCAGTCCCTGGTTAGAATTACTTATTATTTTTTGTTAAATTATTTTATGGATCATGAATAATATGATTTTTGGAACTTATGTTTTTTCAAATGGATATCAATAATGTAGGATAATGATTTGGTGATTAAGTGATAGTGGTTATTTTTGAAGATGTTCTCTATTTAGGGGAAAAACAATATGTGTATGGAAAATAAAATAATTTGAGATTTCATTTTATGACTAATGGTGGAATTTTATATTTGAAGAATCTAGGTTTTTATTTTGGACTTATAAGAGTTTGGGTTATTTAATGAAATGATTAACTTATCTTTGAGAATATTTGACTAGGTTAATTACACTTCAGTATTAGACTTTAAGATTTGTTGATGTTATTTGGAGATCAATGTTAATAAATGGTGTGGAATAATATGAGATTAAATCCTTCTAAATTTTGTGTTTCATGATTATTTTGGATTACATTGAATAATTTTAAGGAAAATTGTATATTGAATGGTCTATGTTGAACTTTGGGTACTGTTTTTTGATGTATGGAGATTAAGAGTAGTATTTTTTAAATGATTATCCTTTTTGGGATAATCCGATCTTAAACTAACCTTTTTTTGTTTTGGTTGATTTATAAATAAAGGGAAAATATATAGTTTATCTTTTGTAGATTATGTGATACTCAAGATGTTGATTATAGGAATTCAGGTGTTACCAAGTCATCTGGAATAATAATCATTTGGAGAATGAATGAGTTTGTGGCAGGAATATAGGGAAGGATGAAAGTCTACAATACAAATATGTATGTTTGCATATATTTTTAGTTATGCTCATAAATAAATTACTCAACTTTATGAAATGTAATAAATAAAAAAAATTATGTTAACTTTTCCTACATTGTAATCAAAGACCATTAATCTCATCACAATTTTGTGACTTTCTGGTGGTTAACTTTATCCTACTTATATTTTCTATCACTCTCTATCAGAACATGACACGTAGTTTCTCATCTATATCCATGATTTCATGGAATACTATAATGGGTTATCTCGGTTGACCTTAGTACATATCTTTTTCTCTTTTAAAGTGATAGTTTTATTTACTCATTTCGGATCTGGGATATTCAACAAAGTTTCCAATCCCAATTTTAAAATTCTGAGGACCCAATTTCCAAAAGGGGGAAGGTTGTAACATTCCAGGTAAATAAAGAATATGAAAATTTTCATATTTATTAATATTTCTAAAATAAATATTAATTTTACATAAAAGGGGATTCTATGATCTATGTAATACCTGATACACAATAATGAGTTTCTTTGAAAACATATGTTTCACACAATATAGAGTAATACCAAAAAATAATATAATAATATTTTTAATTCAAATAGTAGTTAATTCATAGTAGTTCTATTTGAGAGAATAAATATAACTAACTATAATATGATTTTATTTGTTTGTTAAATGTTTTTACTTTTATATATAAATTCTACATGCTAAAAATTTGAATGAATCCAATTTTAAGAAGAAATACTCTAATATACTTTAAAATATCGATTTAATGCCTTTTAATGGAGAAACAATTTTAAATATAGTTTTTGTCACTTTTATATTTTCCATATGAAAAAAATATAATATTTTTTAGAATCGAGAAATAAAATTTACTTTGGGTAAATTTTTGGTATTTTTCGGAAAATGTTCATTTTTAAATGAATAGTGAAATATACTATATTTTAATACAAAACTACATTTTAATATAATGTATTTATATAGATACATTATTTTCTAAATTATTTTCAAGTTTAATTATTTTATATTTTAACCATGTAATCCATTTTTTGTCATTGAATGTCCATCCACTTTGAATTTTGACATAAAAAAGTGTCAATCATTGGATAATTATTATTAATTAAAAACACGCTTTTTGTTTTGGCAGAAAGAATTAATCATAATTTAATTAATGAAATTTCTATGATTTGAATATGGTAAAATAGGTATCATTTTTTAATTCTGAATATCAAATATATCTTAGGTTTATTTTTTGGTGTTTTTCTGAAAAACATCAATTTTTTATGAATAGTGAAAACAATGAGTAGTAGTTGAAAAGCTGAAATTTTTATTTAAATGAAATTCTACCACTTCATTAAATTGAATATTAAAAATAAGTCACGCATGAATGTAATAAGTATGTAATATTTGGTTAAATAAGATGAAAATAATTTTTGGTGAATATAAACATTTGACTTTTATTCACCACGGTTATAGGTAAATAGGGTAATTCAAGGTAAAAGCAATAAGATAATAATATAAAATTATCATAATAGTTGTCTTAACCTTATTGGATGAGTAATTTACAACCATGGAAATCATTGGGTAATAATTTTGGCCTTTGAAAGCTATTTGGGTAAGATAAAGACTTTAATAACTTTTTATTTAAAGTAAAAATAAAAATAGCATAAACATGTACTATTTTGATAATACAATTTTAATGTGGGGTTATTTTATTGATATATTTGACTATTGATATTAATTAGAAAGATATTAAAATTTACTACATCATGTTATTTTATTTATAATTTTTAGACATCAAATAAATAAAATATTTGGGACTCAATTATGATGTCGTTTTTAAATCATTAATGAATGATTTTAATAGATAATATTTTAAAAATTAATAAAATATCTAAAACCATTCCAATTATTATTGGATTATTTTATATCGAACATGATTAAACTTATTGATTAATTTAATGAGTTTCTAACCTTTATAATCCCTAAATCATTATATAATAAAATAATATTTTCAAACATTCCTAAAAAGCCCCTTTTCACCCTTATTTAAATCCCTCACCTATTACGCATTATTCACACCTCTCAAGCCCCTTGGCTCATCCAAAATCTACCCAAAAAATCTCTCAATATCACTATATTACACCTAGAATCCTTTACTTAGGAACAATTAAATTCATGAAATACATTTGGTTCAGACTAAAGGGAGTTACCTGATTTAAAGACAACATCTTCTCTTAAGTTCTTATCTTTCATTTTACTTCTCCAAGCCCTTAATATTTTTATTGCTTTATTTTATAACAACACCAGTATCCTAAAATACTATTTTTTTATATAAGTGTTTTAACTAAACTTACACACACCACCATCTAATTGGTAAAGAAAATACTATTTCTGTGGATGTAGAACCTTTATGGTTTCCAAAATGGGTAAAAGCGATAATTTCATTTGAGGAAGTGAGGACTACTGGCCCCTCAAAGTGATATGACGTCTTCATAAAATACGTCGGATGTATAAAATATGTATTTAATGAAATTATATATTATAATATACTAGAATTATAATATACCTATGTATCTTTATTTTTTCCAATCCATTTAATTACGAAATAGAAATGAAAGTAGCATTAATGTGTATGTACGGCTTACTGTCTCCATGAACAGTGCATTTCATTTCATCTATCCAAATGTTATATAATATTTTAAATAAATATTTATTCAAGATAAATATGATAAATATGATATTTAAATAATTAATGTGATTCTAGAGATAATTGAATTTTGGCCACATGAACAATTTGTTATTATAACAAGTTCATTTTTGACACATGTTTCGAACATCGACAAAACAACCAATATGATCACTAATGATTAACTAATTTCTATAACAAGATAACAAGTGATATAAATGGAATAATAAAACATGAAAAATTTTATTAATCATGTAAAAATTATCTTATTTTTATTATTCCGGAAGAACAAGGAACATACAAAACAAGGCGAACATGAGGTAAGGGGTTTCTTATCGCAGTTTTAATTCAATAAGATTTCCATTTTTATGAACTTATTTAATGAATGTGATGTATTATGAACTACCATATGATATATATTATCATATTTTTATTTATATAACTGGAATTCAATGATTAATTTGGTGGTTATAAACTCTTGGTCATATGAAACGATTGATTACAATGTGGTAAGGGATTTTTATCTCACTTTTTATTCCCGTGAAATTAATGATATATTTGCCACTATTTTATTTTTTGTGGATAATTTACTGACCATGATTGTATTAATTGTGAAATATACTTTTATTTATGGATATTTAAATCTTCATTTTATGAACCTTCTTTAATGTGGTGTATGTTCTATATGTTACCAAATTGGTAAGGGAACCTTTATCCCTCTTCTTTTCAAAAGGCAACTTTTTTGTTTTGTCATTTAATTTACATCTTCTAATGTTGGGATATGATTTCTCTATAAATATTTCTGTAAATTTTATTTTCAAGTGATTAGATATCCTTTTCACTCTCATCAAATCATATTGATAATTTTAACGTGATGATGTTTTTCTGTCAAATTTCAGTTAGGGAACTTCATCACCTAATTACAATTCTTTGGGTCAAACTTCTACTTCTAGATTATGTCATGATATGAATATTTTTGAATAACCTCTGATTCTTTTACACTTAATATCAACTAATATCGGATGTATTTATATTTTTCACACATAATTATTCCATTTTTATCCTTAATCTAAAGATATTATCTTTATAAGAAATTTCATCTGAATTTACATTCCATTGAGATGACATTTTTTTATGCACCAAATCACTTATATAGTGTATATAATATACGTTGGAATATTATATCATGAATACCTTTATTCTTAAGACATAATAACGTTCCTGATTAAATGTTATTCATCAATTATTTATAATCAATTGTCTCTCATTTTGTTAAAAACTATTTAACTACAGTAACATTTAAAATGTTTTAAAGATTTATTCTTCTAAATATTTCTAATTAATGCCCAGGTTTTTGAAATGGTATATGGATTTATTTATATGGACTATGTTTAAAAATGATAATTCATTTAAATGTTTCTATGTGTTATGGTACACATTGGTTCAAAAATCCCTTTATTAAATGTTTTAAATGGTTTTTCAAAATTTTTTTGATAAAATTTCTATTATTTCAATATCATGAAATAATTTATTTTGATTGAAAATGAAATGTTATTAGTGGGATATTTATATTTTCAATATTTTATGTGTTATTATTTTATAATAGTACTTTGAAATTTTACGGGGGGTTATGTGATAAACCAATTGATGGGTGGTGTTGTGATAAACCAAGAAGGTTGGATTCGTTATAACCTCCAATGCATTTGGTATAGAAGTTGGTTATATGGCTATTTCATTGAGTGATATTTGTGGAAGTCAATTGTATGGTTATTCCATTTTAGTATGTTTAGGTCCCTAGTTACCTTTATATGTTATGTGGTATTTCTATGGGTTTATGGTAATCTTTTAATCACAAAAGTATAATAAGTGATATTTTATTCCGTGAAGAGTATTTAATACTTCATAATGGTGAAAAGTATTTCTCATAAAAAAGTATTCATGGTTTAACTATTGTTTTGAAAAACTAATAATTTCTATTCTTGGTGTATCTGTTACTGATATTTTTTTCTCATACCATGTTTTTGAAATATTTTTCAGAGGACATAAGGTGGATTGGGACAAGGAATAGGATCAGGAAAAGTCATGTTGTCTAAAAAATGGAACTAGACATGTTTCTTTTTAATAGTATTTATTTTTGGAAAAAAATGGATACTGATTAGTAGTGTCTAAATGTAATATTGAAGTTGATATGTAATAGTTATGGCCTGATTCTTTAAAACTCCAAACCGAAATAGAACCTCAATGTGATCTCATGATTTAACTCAAGATTATATAATGCTTTAAGGATGGGGATTGTTAATAAAACATATGTCCCATACATTTATTATATATGTGATTTTCTTCTATCATGTTTATATAGTATAAAATTACTACACTACCAACATCTAATACGTTTCAGTTACATGGTTGAACCTTTAATAAAGCATTCCTACATAAAAATATTTTAAAAAAAATCCATCTTTCAGGACCATAATAATGTTACCTTCCTCATAGAGTCATAAAACTCTTGAAAATATTTTTTCACCAAAATAAAAAATTAAGATTCGTGTATTTTCACATTTAGTCCCCAATGATGGAAGATACAATGCCAATTATTTTTAGTTCTTCATCATTTCTAAAAGTAATTGTACCTTATTTAAAATATTTCAAACTATTCAACAACATCACATCTCCAATCATATTATATGAGAAACCACTATCCAAAATCCAGGGTCATGAATTATTTATTTTTTTGAGAGAATTTTAAATAATATTTTCTTTTTTAATACATTTTCATTTCTTCAAACATCACTTTTGAGAATTTATATATATATATATATACTATAAGTTATTATAAATAAGAAATTATTTTTTTATATTTATCGGTCGATGACAGATTTTATAAATACTTTTCAATGTTGGAATCAATTTTTAATATTCATAATAACATTCATAATATTTCCCATGAAAGAGGCCTAACCCATCAAAGAATACTACCTCCAACTACATCTAGACGTTCTATAAGATTGTTGAGTAAATTCACACATATATTTTGTATGATTGAGTCCTTCATAATTCTCAAAGTAACTATAGAAATTAGACAACCTTTTTTATCTTACTTATTATATTTTATTCTGTTTCTTTTGTAATTAACATCCATAGATTAAAAATTGATAATTGATATCACCTTTATTTTTTAATTAAGTTTTGAAATTTAATTATTTAGTATACATTGCTTCTTAGCCTAAATAGAGTCACCTATAGTAGAATTTTTGGTTTAGAATTTGTATCCTTAGAAACTTATAGTTTTATCTCCTTCTATTATTATTTACATATATATATTTCTTATCATAAATTTCCTTCTAAGAATCACCATACATATAAACCATTGAGTATAACTGTTTTTGATACTTTTATGCTTTATTCCTCTATAAAACTCAATAAACTTTGTAACTATGTTATTGAATATTTAAAATCCTCACTCTGTTTTAAATTTTATTCCTTAAACATGTTTTTAATATTTCTCATTTACCAATAACATTACTTCACGTTTTATGTGAAGGTTATTCTTTTCAACAACCAAAAATTTCAGATTATTAATCTATTTAAAAAAAATTCTCTTCGTCATGAAAATATTCATAATTTTTTTCAAAAATATTATCTTTATTCATATTTTCCCCCATTATTTTCTTATACTAATTCAAAAAAAACATTTCAAATATATTTTCATTATAAACTCCATCCATTTCACTTCTTAATCACAACTACTGCATTATCACATGTTAAACTTTTTTCATTCACTATTGTAAATAAATTTTTTTCAGAAGCCTCGTCACTAAAATTATCAGGATCATTATTATAGTAATTAACTTCCTCAAATTTGGATACAAAATTCCTAATTAGGTATTTATGTAACTTTTTATCCTTTAAAAATGATTATATTTGGATTATTCCTTTTTCTTATTGAAGTATCTTCTTAAATTTATATTATGTTCATAAATGACTTTATTATCCTTTATTGAAGTTAAATTTAAAAAAATATCTCTAAAGTTAAAATATTTCAATGTAAATATCTTATTATAAATTAATTTACTTTTTTATATTTTTATAAAAAAATAAAACAGTTATCAAGAAAAAATAAAGCTTCATTTTTTTGTTAGATTCATAAATCTATTCATCTTTAGGAAAATTATTATTTTTACCTTCATTATCATATTGAATGGAAATTTTTTGTTCAACATCTTCATTATTCTTCATGGATGTTTTTTTCTAAATTTTTATGATATTAGTGTCATACATATATCATGTAGATTTAGAGAACATGATTTTTATCCTCCGGTGGTGAATCCTTAACATCGCATTTAATAGGAAGAATTCATAACACAATTAGAAAAATGGATGAATCATCTAAATTCAAACCAATACATAGAAAAATTCATATAATGTTTTATAACCTCATAATGAAATCACCAGGTGATTCATATTCAAGAATCTTGTGATGTGTGTAACTTAATCTCTAAATTTTATGTTTTCCTTTATCAATTACATTTTTCTATCAAATATTCTTTTCATCTTCTCTTGTATATCATTTGATGTTATAAATATTTTAAATGTTACAAACTCAATTTGAAAGTGTGAGGAATGTATAGAATTTCTACACCACTAATAATTTTTAAAATTCTTTTTATCATCATCTGTAATGGAAACAATATCTTCATTAAGAGGATATCCATACATATCATCATTGAGAGATTCATAACCATAGGAAAAAAGGTATTGTAACATTATATATTTTCAAATATGATTGTTATTTACATTTAAAATATGAATCCCCTTATAGTTCATATAATTTTGAAAATAAATAGAAATTTTTATTTTCATATTTAGTCCTGGGAAAAGGTTCAAGGAAGTAAAACAAAACCTAATACCACTTTAAAGGACCCAAAACGATATTTTTGATATTCGAGGCGGGGAGGGTGAATATGTGATTATTTATTTTACAATTGATTAAATATTAATAAAACATTTTCCTCTTGTTAATGAGTTTTAACTTTTCTAAAAACATGTAAAGAATTGAATTCCATAGGATCACATGAATTTACATGGTTCAGAACATAATAAGAGAATGGAGACAATTTCTTGATTTTAAAATAAAAAAGTTCCACAAAATAATTTAAAAAAAAATATAGTGTTCTTGTAATATTTATAGAGTATCCACATAACTACATTGGATAATTATCAAATCTGTGAGGCATGTAATTTATTCACATATAATATGCATAAATGAAATAATTAAAAAATTTATAAACTATCACTGAAGGGATTAGAATGTTTTCATTATTTTTTATATTCTTTCATAACAATATCAATTTTTTGAAAATAATTATTCTTTACATTAGTATCCAAAATTAAGAAGTAACTATTGTTATTGGGACTTCAATACCTAACATTAACCCATTTAATGTTCATAATATTTCATTATTTGATTTTTCATTTAGATAAGTCTATCAAAAACGTTCATCTGATATCTTCTTATAATCAACAGATATATTATTATTATTTGTTCACATAATCACCTATTATAAAAAACTAATGACTCCACATCATATTAATGTAATTATTGACAAAGATTATTAATCCATTTCCTCTGAATAAAATATTTCTAATCAATCATAACATATTAATATTCTTAATAAACTAAGAGATTCATTGGATGGAAACATCCATATTCACGATTTGAAAATCAAAATTTCATTGGTAATCTATTTTAAAATATAATTATTCATAACATTATTTTTATAATGAATTAATAGTACCTTCCTAACATTGATATTATACTCTTCATCATACATAAGTATGTGTGATGAAGATAAATCTTGGGATTTCAAATTTATTTTCCCTCTTAATAAAATCAATAAATTCATAACTCTTAGTTGGTATAATAAGCCAAAATATTCTCAATAATTCAAGAGTATTACAAAATAAACTCATAATATGTAGAAACCACTTCATTAATAAAAAAACTTATTCATCAACTAGACTCAGGAAATATTCTGTCGTGATATTATAACTTTTAATGATAAAAAACATCATCACCTTTAATATATTTATTAAATATAAAAATAACATAGAACTATAAATTTTTTTTTACCCAACCCGAATTTTTTGATATATCTATATAAATTAAATATTATTGTTCCTATAAAAATTATAATAACTTCTAAAAAGTAATTTTAAAACACTTCCTTTACTCAATGGTTTTCATCCTATAACATCATTCATTTATTATTCATGCCAAACTATATCTAATGATATTTATATCAATCATATAATCAGATATTTATGTACATACTTCTTATTTATTACTTTGATTATGTTTTTTAGATATACAATGTACAAAAATTTCATCCAAAATAAATTATCTTAAGACATTGTCTGATTAGAATATTTATGATTAATAATTTCTAGAATACTTCCATGGAGATTCATCAAATGTATCATATTTTAAAAAATTCACATAGTAAATTTTATAAATATCATAAAAATTATATTTTTACATTTAGGAATCATATCATAATCCCCTTAATAGTTATTGAATAATTTATAAACATAGACTTGTCACAGCCAAAACCATTTCTAGTGATATTCCTAAGATATTCAAAGACTGAATTATGTACACTTTATCAATTTTTTTCAGCATTTATAGAAAATTGATGGATCATTGGTTTTTAGACCTCATTGTGGTTAAAATATTATTAATGGTAATGAATATCTGTATTTAATTCACCAAAAAAAATCATCTGATTGAAATTTTTATTTATAACAGAATTTTTTGGTAAACATTTATCGACATTATTTATCCAATCATCTAAATCCAGACGATCACCTGTTTATGTTTGGTCAACATTTTCCATTTGATGTAATTTCAGGTAAATCAAATTTTAATTACTTATTTACTAAATCAATGTTATTTTTATAGACATTGATCAACGAAAGATAACTCTGTAAGAAACATTCTTACAACCAACATTATCCTCAAATTCTTCAGTATATTCCACATATATCCACCATAATAGTCCCAAAAGTAATTTTTGAATCACAATTAGTCCATAAATATCAAATCTACTTTATGAATACATTTTTTATAATTATCCATATATGGATGTATTGAAAAATGAAATACATCGCTCATGGAGGAGGTAGTTCGCACATACACAAGAGAAATATTTCATATTCCATTGGAAGGAAGAAAATAATTTTGTGGATAATAAATCAAAATTTATCATTTTAGTATGTTAATGGTAATTATTAAATTATATTATAGTGGTTATATAATATTTTATGAACTTTAATGAACATGGAGGATTCAAAATAAACAAATGATGTTAATTACCACTTTTTTTATATCTTCCATTAAATCTTACATTTAGACACATTGGGATAGTATTTTGGTGAGACCAAAACCTGAAGGTCTTATATAAGGGTGTCAGGAAGTATAATGTGTAGATCATGTTCATAGTAAGGTGCTCAAAAAATATTATTATGTAAGGGTTGGAGAGTTCATTTTAATGGTGTAGTGGCTGAAACCCTTATCAATTACATTAAAATAAAAATAATTTAAATGTATTCCACAAGTTGAAGTGTAATTTAAAAAAATCTTAAGAAAAAATTATTGAGGAATATATAAAATATATAATCCAAAAAATCCAATCTTTTATTATATGTTAATCATTAGCCTATATATTTTTCAATTTTAACACATTATTTCCATTACTGTGATTACTTATGTTTTTTGATGAAAGTTATTATTTATGTAAAAAATGAAATATAGTATATTGTCAAATTTCAATATTATATTTTAAAATAGTAAATAATTTTAGAAAATAAAAATTATACATTTTATAAAATTTAATTTTAATATAAGTATACATGTCATGACAAAACATTTTATGAAAATTCATTTTGGAGGCTAATTTTTGTTTGAAAAAACATCTATATAATTTATTCTCATTGAATATAATAGTTTGATGATAAATTATAATTTTTATGAAATTTTTAGAAATCCCATATAACACCTCGAACCATGTTACCCAGATTCGATGTAATATTTTAATACATTGGAATGATTACATGGAATCAAGTCTCGAAGGACCGATCAGTTTAGCATTATAGGAAAATAGATTACATACATGAACGTTACATTACATTATAAAATGAAAAACAACAACAAAATTCTCTCCATTTACACATTCCAATCCATTAAATTATCCCTATAGGTCAGTTATAATAGACTTCTTCGTATACTTTTAAAAATAAAACATCGAAAGGGGTGAGCTCAGTTTCTTAGAAAGGATAACAATATAGCAAAAACATTCATAAATATTCATGAAACATTATGGCAGTGTTTAAAACTGAATCAAAAGCCTTTTAGACATAAAATTTAGTATAATATGGCTATAATAAATAAAATGATGCAATTTACTTATTCATAGGGATATTCTACTAGTGGAATAATCACCTGTAATATAAGTAGCTAATTTCATAATGATGGAACGCATAATGCCAGACTTCATAACCACATATTCAAGGCCTTGTTCCAAGACTACAAATATGATTTTGTCAACCCTTATGCCAAGAAACTATTTCATCTCATGATTCCTACCGATTCATCAAGCAGCTATAGCGGGCTCCACCCGTCACTTATTAAGTCCAATTTATTCCTCATATGAAATGGTTTAAACATAACATAAACATTCATATTAAATCTAGCATACCAAATTTAAATACTTTTTCCATACACCATGAATGGTATAAAAATAACACATCCACAGTAAAAAATATCACAAAACCTTCAAAACAATTGGAAGATTTGTATCATAATAAATATACCTTGATCAATAATAATATCACGTAAAGTATGTAAACATAGTACAAAATGATAAGTAAAAATATTAGAGAGAAATATTCCTTTTTCATGAAATAATTTAAATGTCATATAAATGAATTAATTTAAAAGATTTTTCTAAATCATAGTGTCCCAAACCAATTTGAAACAATTGAATGGAATTAACCTTTTTAAAACATTAAGGTTAATATAAATACATCCATAAATCCTTTTTGAAAACATGAACATTAATGAGAAAGGATTAGAAGAACAAATCTTTAAAACATTTAAAATGATGTTTTAGTAAAAATTACTATAAATATAATCCCTTTGAATACTCTTACGAAATATGGAGATTAATAATAAATATTTCCCAGTTTATACTTACGTAAAAATAACCTCGGATAATAACGAGATTGTGAAATTAACCCATAGCTTACACTTTCTATTAGTCAAGGGTATGTTTAGCCTCCTGTTTAATGACCATAGTATATTATTAAATTATAGAAGAACCATATTTGTATTTATGATATCATACATGATTCATTTATTACATTATACTACCCATTCAATAATGATTTCCATGTTAAATTAACATTTTTGTTAATAATTGCATTCATTATCGTACGTGATATAACTTGTTATTCGTTATAATATTATTCAGATAATGATTTAAATATTTTCAGAATATAAAACTTGATATTATATATCATATATATATAAAATATAAATATTTATAATAGAAATATATAGGAAATTGAAGGCACTGTTTATGAAGACGGTAGGCTAAATATATGCATAAACGCTGTTTCCCTTTTCATATCGTATTGAACGGAAGTTAATGAATATGATATATGTAAGTATATACATACAAATATATATATTTCTAGTATCATTATTATGTCATTTATTACAAACTTATTAATTATATATATTTTTATATTCATCATTGAATGGTGAATGTGGGAATGAATCTAATCGCGTTGTGGAGATGGTAATACGTACGTATGCACGAGCAACAAAATCATTATGTTGATGATGAAATCATATGTAATTGGATTGTATATCATATATAAAGAATCGTTAACATATTATATTTATTATTTACATCAGTTATACTCATTATTATACTTATTCAAATAATATATTGATTTAACAACAAACTACACAATGACGTGAAGACGGTATGCCATACGTACTCACGTTTGGTGACTTTGTCATTTATAGGATGGATAGAATAATGAATATGGTTGTACCATATTTATAGAAACATTAAAGTCTATAGGAGGTACTAGAGTTATAATTTAGGTATGTAATCAACAAAGAAAGAGGAAGTGGAAGAAGAAAAGGACTTGAAAGAGGGTGGTGAAATTATTACCACTTCTTCAGATATTTCTTTTTCAGTTGTTCAAAACTGCTCCATAGGCTAAAATTATTTTCAAATTAAGAAGTCTAGGTTGATTTTAGGGAATTTGGGAGGATATATACACTGGGTTAGGCCATGCCAAATGGCTTTGAAGGTGTGATATTCAATGAAGGGGAAGATCCATTTTATAAGAGTGGTGAGGGCCACTTTAGGAAAAGATTGAAATATTATTTTATAATAACCTCATTTTAGGTTTATAATTGATCAAAAATAAATTATTTATAGGCTATTCTAGGAATGGGACGAAAAGCTCTCAAAAAATAGGTTTTATACTGGTTTATTTCATCATATTAACCTTATCTTTTAGATTTAACACTTGGTTAAATAGTTTTACATTTACCATGTCTCGTTGTATTTTTATATTTTGTGGTTAGTAATCATAATATAACAAGACAAAAGAACCCCATGTGGTTCATTATTAATATATATAATCTTCTCTAAGTCCTTTTTCTGAACTGTGGATTTTTAGGAATATTATATCAATTAATAATATAATATTTGTTTTAAAAAATCAATTTTTTCAATTTTGGAACTATTTTGTATTTGGTTATGGTGAAATTCAAAACTGCATGATTACTTTGAATAAAAATTATTTAATAAACCCTAACATGTCATATTAACCTAAAACATATGTTAATTCATCAAAAGTCTCAAATTATATTTATTTATATATTTATAATATCAATTATTTTCATCTTTCATTAATAAGGTAATTACTGCATCATCATTGGGTCATAAATAAATTAAATTACTTAATGCCTAAAAATTATAAATAAAATACCATTATGTAGGAATTTTTTTTATATTTATAATTAATACTTTTATTATAATTTATATTTTTTTTAACATTATATTCAAAAGGGTTTAGTTATCAAACATTTATTTTAACACTTTTAACTCTTCTTTAAATAAAATAATAATAAATGTCCTAATCTAATACCAGTGGACCAAAGAGGATCATATTCTTTTCCTTTTTTTTCGGTCGAATTAAACATATTTAATAGAATTAGTTCATGTGTTATGTAATAATAATATCATTTTTACCCTTAATTACCATATTTACTTTAAACAATGGTAAATAAATGTAAAAAGTTAATATTCCCCAAAAATAATTTTTATCTTATTGAACCACATTATACTTACAGAAATCAACAGTTTCTCTTGGATTTTTTAAATTCAACTCATATAATTGTTATAAGTTTGTTTTATGCAAATTTTCAAATGCTCCTATAAGGTGGGTTAAAGTTGGTAAAAAGTTCAATAATACTTTATACATATAATTTTATAATAAAATGACTCCAATGAATTGCATTGAACTTATATAGGTATTATATATCTATATTTACTTAAAATAAATTTAAAATAAAATAAATAATTACTTAAATAAAAAGTCGGTTTTAAATCATAACACAGTGTTTTTCACTATTAATTAAAAATTGAAAATTTTCAGAAAAATACCATAAATTCACAGAATTATAATTTTGATATTATGAATTCAAAAATTATTTCTAATTTATCAAATTCAAAAAATAAGAGTCTCATTTATTAATTTAAAATTAATTTCATTCGTCAAAACCAAAAAGCGGGTTCTTAGAAAGTAAAAACTATCAAAATATTAACATGTGTTTATGTCTAATTAAAATGTGAAATTAGTTATAAAGGACTAAATTTTATTAAATGATAAAAATATAATATTACTATAAATTGAAACCATTAAAATTTATAATTTAAGATTATTTATTATTTCAATTAAAAAAGATGTTTTCAATTAAAACATATTATTTTCCACTATTCATCAAAATATGAAAGCTATCAGAAAAGTACAAAAAAAATTCACAAATTTTTTTTTATGTCCCGCTTCAAAATAAGAATTTAATTTCCTTAAATTTAATATTTAAAAGTGTCAAATATTTGTTTTAAAAGGGTTCACCATTAACAGGCGATAAAATATCATTTTTTGAAAAATTATTATTTTATATAAAAAATTAAAATTTTTCTTATATTGTGTCTAAGAATCACATAATATGGATGTTAAATTTTTATACAGTATATAGGATTCAAAATTCAGTTCATTCTATTCATATCCACTTTTTTAATGGTTTTTTTAGTATGTTGTGGTGTGCTCGAACTCGGTGTTGCGTGTAACTCAAGCTTTTGAATTATTTTAATGAGATAACGTACTATGAAATCTTGGGGTGTTACATTCTCCACTACTTCAATAAATTGTTTCCTCACTATTTGAAATTGTTATTCGAAAAAAATGGTTAAAATTAGGAAAATAACTTTGTTGAAAACCCACAAAATAAATTGGTTTAATAAAATTTACTCTTAATAAGTGGGAAAGGGAAATGGAAAAGTCACAAAAAAATTAAGATTTCGATTAGGAGAACCTTAGAGGAAATTAGAGACACATAATTAGAAGAAAAAATGTAAATATTTATAACAAGCGATTGAGGTTATCAATCACAAACAATTGTAAAATTTAGGGCCTCAAAACCATCAATATAAGATGATGTAAAATATCATCGGTTCAAAAAAACATAAGGTGTTAGGATAACACATTTTTGGTTTTAAGATCCATTTCAATAGTGATTATGAATTAATTTATTCATATAATAAGAGGGAATAAATATAAATGACCAGTAGAGTTTCATACTACAACTAATTCCTACCACAGACTCAACTTTCACTACAAAAGAAAACATAATACAAAATTATTCAATTTATCATAATCGTATAAGGTTCCAAAAATAATGAATCAAAAATTCATTTGTCAGACTATTTAAAAAACTAGATTATAAAATCTAGGAAATTACATAGGCTAGTGGCAGGAGATTCACCTTTGTCACTGTTCAGTTGCGTGTTCAAGTCTCGCTGCCTTTTCGGATGCGACGGGTTGTCTCCCAACCTTCGGGTTGTCCTTTTTATGAAAATCCTAAAATAATCTGAAGAAATGATTAAACCTTAAAAATAGTTTTCAATGTCAAACATAATCGATTCCATCCTTTGGACTTATCCAAAATACTTCTGTCCAAACTCAAATTCCAAAATTTATACGGAAGGTAAGCACAATGAAGATCCTTTTTTCCAAGTAATAACATATGAATAATTTCATCATGTATTCTTTTAAAACAAGGCAACACCCTGAATTATCATATAACCATATTGATTACATTCATTCTCCCTTTTTCCTTATAGAATACATGATATACTCCTTATATCCAAAATTATTGTAAACTCCCTCAATGATGGAATATAAAAATCATTATTCAGTTTCAACGTATTCAATAATATTCAATATAATTTACCCAAATCAATTATATCTTATTCCAAAATCATAACCACAGTATCAGAATCATATTAAGGTTTATCTTTCTCTCAACCAAATATTTTACAAAAATTTAACCTTTCGTTGAGTCACTTTTCTTGGTTCTACACAATCTCATGTCCTCAATGAAATAGTGCTACAGTACTACCCTTATATACTTTATAATTCCAATAACATGTACCTCATTAATACAGTACTGAAATGGAACAATACTTTAATAACAACATCAGAACTCTTAATCATTACACTCCATCTTCGGTATTATCATAACATTTTTATTATCCAATTGCATCATTTGGGGTATACTCTGATGATTTGGACATTGATTCACATAGTGTCCCAACTCCTTGAAGATTAATCATTGTACATTTGAAACCTTCTTCTTACCCTTACAATCACGTACTTGGTGTCCTTTTTCTCCACACTTATAAAAAACTCCCATTCCATTCAATCATTTACCATGTTGATTCTTTCTAGAGTTATCACATATGGGAAAATCCATCTTTCCCCTCTTCCCTTTATCCACCTTTCTCTCTTCCATCCTTTTCTTCTCTTGCTTCCCTTCAAAGACCTAGGACTTGGAGAATTTTTTAAAAATATTATTAGCACATGATAGTATTTCATCATATGATGAGAATACATTGGAGAATATTTCAATTTTAAATGTATGTATAATACCATGAATGATTTGATACTTCTTAATCTTTCGACCTTGTGTATTTCTGGAATTCTCATTCCCTCTACTAGGGGCCATTTCTAAACAATGGAATACAATATGATAGTTTATGAATTGCAATGCCTAATTCTAAATTTTTAAAATACCAAATGTAAATTGAAAAGATTTTGCATATATTCTATAATCATAAAATGTTTTCTTAGAGGAAGTATTTACTCCAAAATCCATTATAATGTCTTTTAATGATAATGTGAACTATCATAAGCATATCTCGTAAGAGTGTCTAAACCAAGTGTTCTGGAAGGCCCGTTATCTTGAATCAGTTCTCATTCGAGTCTATCTCAAAGCGGTGTTTTCTGGTTTTACCCAAAGATACATCTGTTCTAGAGCTGCCTCTACCTACTCGTATCCAGACATGGATGTATTGCTTAGAAAAATCCCAAAATCTCTATGTTACCAAAATCATAGGATGTTCTTCTATACTAATCCCCAAAGTATATCTTATAGTAATTTCTGCTAATAAGAGTATTCCTAAATCTATTTTCCAAGAATATTTCTAGACTTACTCTAATACCAACTATAATGCTCTGACACCAGTTACCCAGATTTGGTGCATTTTTTTAATACATTGGCATGATTACATGGAATCATGTCCTGAAGGAATGATCAGTTTAGCAGTCTTGGAAAATAGATTACATACATGAACGTTACATTACATTATAAAATGAAAAACAACAACTAAAACTTCTCCACAAACCACATTCATATCCATTAGATTATCCATGTTGGTCTGTTATAATATACTTCTTCACATCTTTGGAAAAATAAATAATAGAATGTAGTGAGCTCAGATGCTCTGTAAAGATAACAATATAGTGGAAACTTTCATAAATAGGCATAAACATTTAAGGAAATATATAAGACTAAAACAAAATCCTTTTCAACATAAACATCTGCATAATATGGAAAATATAAATAAAATAATTCTATTTACTTATTCACATGGATATTATACTAGTCAAATATTCACATTTAATATCAATAGCCAATTTCATAATGAAGGAATTCATAATTCCATACTTCAAAACCACATATTAAAGGGCCTGTTTCAACACTAAAATTATGATTTTTCCAAGAACTTGTACCAAGACACTTGTTTTTCTCATGAGACCTATTGATTCATAGAGGAGATAAAGCATACTCCACCCGTCACTTACTAAGTCCAATGCATTCCCCATATGAATAGGTGTAAACATAACATAAACATTCGTATTAAAGCTAGAATATAAAAAGTCAATAATTTATCCATAAACCATGAATGGTATAAAAATAACACATCCAAAATCAAACATATCAGTAAACCATCAATAAAATATTGAAGGCTTGTATCATAATAAGTTAACCTCGATCAAGAATAATATCCTTTAAAGGATGTTGGCGTAGTAGAAAATGATCAGTAAAAATCATATAGAGAAATAACCCTTTTTCATGAAATCATTTCAAATTCATATAAAGGAATTAATATAAAATATAGTTTTGAATAAAAGTTTCCCATACAACATTGAATCTTTTAAAAAGAATTATGGATTTAAAAACATTCATGTCCATATAAATATATCCATAAAACCATTTTGACAATATGGACATTTATGAGAATGATTTAGAAGAATAAATCGTAAAAAAAATTAAAATTATGTTTTATTAAAAATTACCTTAAAAATAAACCCTTCGACAACACTTGCATAAAACATGAATGTGGATAATAAATATATCCCAGTATATATTTACGTAAAAACAACCTCGGATAATAAAGAGATTGTGAAATTAACCGTTACTATGACATTTCCTTCGGTTGAGGGTACGTTTAACCTCCTGTATAATGACCATAATATGTTATTAAATTATACCCAAACCATATTCATATTTATTAAATCATTCATGACTCATTTATGACATTATACTACCAATTTAATAATGATTTTTATGTAAAATTAACATTTAGGTTAATAATCGCTTTCTTTATCATACGTGTTTTAACTTGTTATTCTTAATCGTATCATTTAGATCATGATTAAAATACTTATAGAATGTAAAACATTATTTAAATATCATATATATTTATAAAATTAATATTTATAATATATTGATATATGAAATTAAAGGCACCGTTTATAGAGATGGTAGGTCGTACTTACGCAAAAACGTTGTTTCTATTTTCATATCGTATTGAACATAATTAAGTGAATAAGGTATATGTAATTATATAAACACACACATACATAAAAAAAATACATATATAACCATTAGAATTATTACATCATCTATTAAACACTTAGTAATAATATATATTTTTATAATCATCGTTGAATGGTGAACGTGGGAATGAATCTCATCGCG
This sequence comes from Viscum album, assembly GCA_963277665.1. Taxonomy (NCBI): domain Eukaryota; kingdom Viridiplantae; phylum Streptophyta; class Magnoliopsida; order Santalales; family Viscaceae; genus Viscum; species Viscum album. Next base: position 15,303,851 of record OY728159.1, on the reverse strand, counting down.
TTGTGGAGACGGTAATATGTACGTACGTACAAGTGAAAATATCATTATGTTGATTTTGAAATTGTATGTAATTAGATAGTATATCAAATAAAAATTATCATTAACATGTTATATTTATTATTTACATTAGTTATACTAATTATTATACCCATCCAAATAATTATGTGTTTGAATAACAAACTACCCCATGACGTGGAGATGGTAAGTCGCACGTACACACGTATAGTGACTCAATAATTTATAGGATATATAGAATAACGAATATGGTTTTATCATATTTATAGTAACCTCAAAGTATGAAGGAGGTACTAGAGTTATTATTTTTGTATGGAAACAACAAAGTAGTGGAAATGGAATAATAGAAGAACATCAAAGAGGGTGGTGAAGTTATTAACTCTTCTTCGGGTGTTTCCATTTGAGTAGATCGAATGGGATCCATAATATGATGTTCTGATCAATGTAAGGACTCTTGGATGATGTGAGGGAAGTTGGGAGGATATTTGTGTTGGGGTTGTTTGAGAAAATGACTTTGGGGGTGTGAAATTAATAGAAGGGGAAGTGCCATTTTTATAAGAGAGGTGAGAGTCACTTTAGGAAAATCATGAAATATATTTTCTATAATAAAATAATTTTCTATTTCTAATGGCTCCAAAATTAATTATTTAGAGAGTAAGGTGTTTATGGGTCGAAAAACTCTCAACCAATAGGTTTTAAACTGCTTTAGGTCATCATATTAACCTTATCTTTTATATTTAACTCTTAAATAAATAGTTTGACATTTACATTGTCTCATTTTATTTATATATTATATGGTTAATAATCATGATATAACAAGACAAGAGTACCCCTTGTAGTTCATTATTAATATATATAACCTAATATAAGTCCTTTTTCCAAACTGAATATTTTTAAGAATATTATATCAACTAATAGTATAATATTTTTTTTAAAAACTAAATTATGACAAGTTTGAAACAATTTAGTATTATGTTTTTTTGAAATTCATAACAGCCTCATTACATCGTATAAAAATTATCTCTTCAACCCTAATATGTCATATTAGCCTATAGAAATAGTGTAATTTATCAAAAATATCAAATTAAATTTATTTGGATATTTTTAATATCAATTATTTTAATCTTTCATTAATAATCTAATTCCTACATCATCATTGGGTTATAAATAAATTAAATTAATTGGTGTCTAAAAATTATAAATAAAATTACATTATTTAGGGAATTTTTTATACTTATAATGAATATTTATAGTCGAATTTATATTATTTTTATCATTATATTAAAAATGTTTTAATTATTAAAAATTGATTTTAACACTTTTAACTCTTCTTTAAATAAAATAATAAGAAAAGTCCTAATCTAATCCCAACGGACCAAATAGGATCAAATTTTATTCCTAAGGTCATTTTTGGTCGAATTATATTTATCCATTAGAATTGGGACGTGTGTTAATGTAATTATAATATCATTTTTACCCTTAAATTCCATATTTACTTTTAACCTTGGTTAATAAAAGTCAAAAGTTACTATTCCCCAAAAATTATTTTTATCATATTGAACCAAATATTACATACTGAAATCAACCATGTCTCTTGAAATTTTGAAACTCAACTCATATAATTGGTAAATTTTTGTTTTATGAAAATTTGAAAATGCTCCTAGAAGGTGGGTAATAGACAGTAAAAAGATAAATAAAAATTTATACATCTAATTTTATTATAAAATGACACTAATGAATTAAATTGAACTTATATTGGTATTATATATCTATTTTGACTTAAAATAATTTTAAAAAAATAGATATTTATTTAAATAAAAAATTGGTTCGAAATAATAATGCAGTGTTTTTCACTATCATTAAAAGTTGAAACTTTTCAAAAAAATACCAAAATTTTTACCCAAAGATAATTTTGATATTTTGAATTAAAAAATGAAGTCTATTTTATGAAATTCAAAACATATAATTTGAATTTAGAAATTTAAAATTAATTCATGTTGTCAAAACTAAAAAGTTGGTTTTTAAAAAGTAAAAACTACCAAAATATTGGCATGTGTTTATCTCAAATTTTAATGTGAAATTAGTATTAAAGACCTAAATTGTATTAAATGATAAAAATATAATATAATTATACTGCCAAACCATTCAAATGCAAAATTTATTTCTACAAATTAATTATATTAAAAACATTATTTTCAATTAAAACAAATTATTTTTCCCAATTCGTCAAAATATGATAGTTATTAGAAAAGTAAAAAATATTTATTCAAACTAAATTTTTATTTATTGCTACTAAATAAGAATTTCATTTCATAAAATTGAATATATAACTTTAAAATATTGGTCTTAAAAAGGTTCACCATTAAGAGGCTATAAAATTTACTTTTTTGAAAAATAATTTTTTTATCTGAAAAAATGAACTTGTTCTTATATTCTGTCTTAAAATCACATATTATGGTTGTTAAAATTATATATAGTATATACGATTCAAAATTCAGTTAATAATATTCATAACCACTTTTTTAACGGTTAGTATAGTAAATTTTGGTGTGCTTGAACTCTGTTTTGCGTGTAACAGAAGCTATTGAATTATTTTAATGAGATAATGTAGTATTAAATATTTGGGTGTTACATTATCCCCTCCTTAATATAAATTTCATCCTCGCAATTTGAAATTTTTCTTTGAAAATAAATTTTTATGAATAGAAAAATACATTTTTGGAAAACCCATATTGGAAATTGGTTTAATAACATTTACTCTTAATTAGAGGGAAAGGGAAATGAAAAAGTCACCCCCAAATTATGATTTTGATTAGGAGAACATTTGTGGAAATTAAAGACACATAATTGGAGGAGAAATGTAAATATTTATAGGGAGCGATTGAGTTAATCAATCACAAACAAGTGTAAAATTGAGTGCCTCAAAGCCATCAATCTATGATTATGTCACATATCATCGGATCAACAAAACATAAGGTGTTAGAATAAGAGATTTTTTGTTTTAAGATCAATTCCCTAATGTCTAGGAATTAATTTATTCATATAATAAGTGGAAAAAAATATAATTGAAAATTTGAGTTTCATCCTACAACTAATTCCTACCACAAACTCATCTTTCACTCTAAAAGATAATATAATTCAAAAGTATTCTATTTATCCTAATCGTATATGGTTCTAAAAATAATGAATTTATAATTCATATTTTATACTATTTAAAAAACCTAAATTATATAATCTAGGACATCATGTAGGCTAGTGGAAGGTGATGCACCCTTATCACCCTTCGGTTGCAGGTTCATGTCTCACGGCCTTGTCGGACGCGACAGGTTGTCGCCCGAACTTTGGGTTGTCCTTTTTAGGATAATTCAAAAATAATCTCAAGAAATACATTGACCTTAACAATAGTTTTCAATATCAAACATAATATAATCCAAACGTTATACTTATCCAGAATAGTTTTGTCCAATCTCACAGTCCAAAATTTATAAGAAAGATAAATACAATGAAGATACTCTTTACCACGTAATAACATGTTAATACCTTCATCATTAATAATTTAAATCATGGTAAAACCCTGAATTATCATATATATAAATTGATTACATTAATGCCCCTTATTCCTTATAGAATACTAGAAATACTCATTATATCCAAATATGGTCTAAACGACAACAATGATGAATATACAAATCTTCAACTAGTTTCATGATTGTCAAGAATATCCAATATAATTTATCCAAATCAATAATATCTTATTTCAAAATCACTTCCTCAGTATCATAATTATATTATGGTCTATATTTCTCTCAACCATATATTTTTCCAAATCTTAACCTTATATTGAGTCACTTTTCTTGGTTCCACACAATCTCAAGTCCTTAATGAAATAGAACTACAGTAAAATCATTATATATTCTATAATTCTTAAAACATGTACATCATTTATACAATACTCAAATGGAAGAATACATTAATAACCACATAAGAACCCTTAATCATTCCTCATTATCTTCTCTAGTATCATAACTTCAATCTTATCCAATAGAAGCATTTGGGGTATACTCTGATTTTTTGGACATTGATTCACATAGTGTCCCAACTCCTTGAAGATGAAGAATTTAACATTTGACACCTTTTTCGTAACCTTAGAATCACGTACTTGGTGTCCTTTTTCTTCACACTTATAAAAAAATCACATTCCCTTCAAGCATTTACCATAATGATTCATTCCATAGTTTTCACATATGGGAAATATCTTTCATTCTCCTCTTCCCTTTATCCACCTTTATATATTCCGTCCATTTATTCTCTATATTCCCTTAAATTTCCTAGGACTCATAGAATTATTAACTTATCTTATTAACAGATGATACTATTTCTTCATATAATGAGAATACGTGGGGAACTATTTACATTTTAAATGTTGGCTTAATACCATGAAAGATATGATCCTTCTTAATAATTCGATCACGCGTATTGCTGGAATTTTTATTCCTTCTACTAGGATCCATTTCAAAACAATGGAATAAACAAGGTTAGTTTATGAATCACAATGAATTATTCCAAACTTGTAAAATACCCAACATAAATTGGAAATATTATACATATAATCTATAATCATAAAAAAATTTCATTGAGGATGTAATTACTCTTATATCCTTAATAATTTCTTGTAATGAAAATGTAAATTATCCTATAATATTCCTTGGGAGTTTCAAAACCAAGAGTGCAACAAGGCCCTTTTTCATGCACTAGTTCCCATTTCAGTCTACCTCAAAGCGGTGTTTTTCGGTTTTACCCCTAGGTTTTTCTATTCCAGAGCCGCCTCTACCTACTTGTATCTCGACAGGGATGTATTGCCTAGAAAAATCAAAAAATCTCTATGTTACCAAAATTCTAGGATGTTCTTATATACTAATCCTCAAAGTCTATCTAAGGGTAATTTTCCCTAATCATAGTTTTTCTAAATCTAGTTTTTATGGTTATTGCTAAACTTCCTCTGATACCAACTATAACACCCCAGCCCTAGTTACCCAATGTCGGTGCATTATTTTAATACATTGGCGTGATTACAAAGAATCATGTCCCAAATGAACGATCAGATAAACAGTATTGGAAAATAGACTGCATACACAAATTTTACATTACATTATAAAATGAAAAACAACAACAACATTATCTCCATTTACCACATTCATATCCCATAGATTATACTTTTTGGTTAGTTATAAAATATTTTTTCGCATCCTGGGAAAATTAAAAAATAGAAAAGGGTGAATCAGATTCTCATTAATGATAAATATATAGTGGAAACTATTATAAATAAAAATCAACATTTATGGAAATTTATAAAACTAAAAAACATATTTTTAAACATAAACTTCAGAATAATATGGAAAAGATAAATCAAATAATTCCATTTTCTTATTCACATGAATATTCTACTAGTTGAATAATAATTTGTAATATCAATAGACAATTTCATAATGATGTAATGCATAATCCCAGACATCCTAACCACAGAGTCAATGCATTGTTCCAAGACTAAAAATAGGATTTTTTAGGTCCTTATGCCAAGACACTAGTTTGTCTCCTGAGACCTTCTGATGTATCAAGGAGCTATATCGGGATCCACCCATCACTTACTAAGTCCAACATATTCCTCATATCAAAAGGTTTAAACATATCAAAAGGATTAAAAATATCGTAAACATTCGTATTATGGCTAGCCTAGAAAATGTCATTAAATTATCCATAAATAATGAATTGTTTAAACATAACACATCTCTAGTCAAGCATATCACAAAATATTCAATACAATATGGAAAATTTGTATCATAAATAATCAACCTTGATCAAGAATAATATATCATAAAGGATGTTGGCATGGTTGAAAATGATAAGTAAAAATATTAATGATAAATATGCTTTTTTAAGGAAATCATTTAAAAGATATATATAAAAGATGTCATTTAAAATATATTTTTGATTCAATGTGTCCCATAACACATTGAAACTTTTTGAATGAAATTATCAGTTTAAAATAATTCATGTCCATATAAATAAATCCTTATAACCATTTTGAAAACATGGATATTAATGAGAATGTTTTAGATGAATAAATCAATAAAAAATTTAAAATTATGTTTTAGTAAAAATTACCATAAAAATAATCTCTTTAAATACATATTTATGAAACATGGACATGGATTATAAATATTTCATAGTAGATTATTACGTAAAAAAACCTCAGATAATAAAGAGATTTTGAAATTAACCCTCACACTGCACTTTCTGTTGGGTGAGGATACGTTTAAACTCCTGTATAATGACCATAATATGTTATTAAATTATACCAGAACCATATTTATATATTTTTATATCATAAGTGATTCATTTATGCCATTATACTACCCATTTAATAAAGATTTCCATGTTAAATTGACATTTTGGGTAATAATCTCTTTCATTATAATATGCGTATTAACTTTTAATTCTTGATAGTATCTTTTAAAACATGATTTAAATACTTTTAGAATATAAATATTTATTTATATATCATATATATTTATAATATAAATATTTATAATAGAAATATATATATGAAATGGAAGACACCATTTATGGAGACGGTAGGCCGTACGTACACATTAACGCTATTTCAGTTTTCAAATCGTATTGAACGGAAGTAAGTAAATATGATATATGTAATTATATATATATAAATATATATCCAATAGCATGATTATTTAATTTATTACACACTTATTAGTAATATTAATTTTTATAATCATTGTTGAATGGTGAATGTGGGAATGAATTTCATTGCGTCGTGGAGACAATAATCTGTACATACGCACGAGAGACACTATCATTACATTGATGGTGAGGTTTTATGTAATTGGATGGTGTATCATATATACAGAATCATTAACATTTTTTATTTATTATTTACATCTGTTATATTAATTATTATAACCATCCAACTAATTTATTGTTTGAATAACAAACTATACCATGACGTGGAGACGGTAAGATATGTGTACACACATATGGTGACTTTTTCATTTATAAGAGGGATAGAATAAAGATTATGGTTGTAGAATAATTATAGTAACATCCGAGTATGTAAAAGGAACTTTATATATTATTTTGGTATGGAAAAAATAAAGAAAGAATAAGGAGAAGATGAAAAGAACATGAAAGAGGGTGGTGGAATTATTTCCTCTTCTTCGAGTGTTTCCTTTTAGGTTCATCAAAAGTGCTCCTTAAGATGAATTTCGGATCAAAGTAAAGACTCTTGGATGATTTGAGGGATTCTGGGAGGATATTTGAGAAAGGTTTGGCTGATTCAAATAGATTTGGATGTGTGTAATTAAGGGAAGGGAAATTTCCCTTTTATACGAGATGTGGGGGTCACATCAGGAAAAGCTCAAAATATTATTTTATAAAAAAATATTTTTTAGTTTATAATCGGTCCAAAATAAATTATTTAAAATATAAGGTGGGTATTGGTAAAAAACCTCTCAAAAAATTTGTTTGTGATATGTTTAGGTCTTCATATTAACCATATCTTTTAAATTTAACTCTTAGTTAAATAGTTTGACATTTACCATGTCTCTTGGTATTTTTATATTATATTGTTATCAATCATACTATAACAATCCAATAGAACTCCATGAGGTTATTTATTAACATATATAACAATATCTATGTCGTTTTTCCGAACCGTTTATTTTTAGGAATATTATATCAATTAATAATATAATATTTGTTTTAAAAACTCAATTAGGACAAATTTGAAATTATTTAGTATTTGGTTTTTGTGGAAATCATAACACCATGATTACTTCATAAAAAATTATTTAATCAACCGTAAAATGTCATAATAACTTATAAAATTAGTGGAATTCATCAAAATTCTCAAATTACATTTATTTGGATGTTTAAAATATTAATTATTTTAGTCATTCCTTAATAAGGTAATTAATGCATCATCATTATGTCATAAATAAATTAAATTATATAATGTATATAAATTAAAATAATATTCCATTATAGAGGAAATTTTTTCAGTTTTCTAATGAATATTTATAGTTGAATTTATATTGCCTTTAAACTTATATTAAATTTTTTTTATTAAACTTTGAATTGAAAACATTTAACTCTGCTTTAAATAATATCATAATAAATAACCTAATATAATCAATGTGGACCAAAAATGATCATATTTTATTCATAAGATATTTTTCGGTCGAATTACACATATCCAATAGAATTAAGACATGTTTTTGGGTAACTATAATATCATTTTTACCCTTAATTACCCTTTTTACTTTTAAACGTGGTAAATAAAAGTCAATAGATATTATTCACCTAAAATTACTTTTATCTTATTGAATATTATTTTACATTCTGGAATTTACTGTGTCTCACAGAATTTCAAAATTCAACTCACAGAATTGGTAAAATTAATTTTTATGCAAATTTGCAAATGCTCCTTGAAGGTAGGTAAAAGACGGTAAAAATATGAATAAAAATTTTTTACATCTAATTTTATTATAAAACAACTCCAATGAATTAAATTGAAAATATATATGTATTATATAACTATTTTTGATTAATTTAATTTTAAATAAAATAAAAAATTATTTAAATAAAAAGTCTTTTTTAAATAATGAAAGTGTTTTTCACTATTCATCAAAAATTGAATGTTTTCAGAAAAATACCAAAAGTTAACCCTAAGATAATTTTGATATTAATAATTCAAAAATGAAGTCTATTTTCCCATATTCAAAACATATAATTTTCTTTTATTAATTTAAAAATAAATCTTATTTTCAAAACAATAAAATGGGTTTTTAAAAAATAAAAACTATCAAAACATTGACATGTGTTTATGTCAAAATTAAATGTTAAATTATTTACAATGACATAAATTGAATTAAATGATAAAAATATAATTTATTATACTTCCAAACACTTGAAACTCATAATTTATCATTATAAATTATTTCGATTAAAAAAGTTGTTTTCAATTGAAACATAGTATTTTTCATTATTCGTCAAAATATGAAAGTTATCAGAAAAGTAGAAAAAATTTATCTAAACGAAATTTTTATTCCCCTATTCTAAATAAGAATTTAATTTCATTAAATTGAATATATAAAAGTTCCAAATATTTGTTTCAAAATGGATTAACATTAAAAGGCTATAAAATTGCTTTTTTTTGAAAAATATTTCATTTTTCTGAAAACCAATTAATTTGTTATTATATTGTGTCTAAGAATCACATAATATGGATATTAAAATTATATAGAGTATATAATATTCCAAATGAAATAAATACTCTTCATAGCCGCTTTTTTAACGGTTAGTTTAATAAGTTGTGGTGCGCTCGAACTCGATGATGCGTGTAGTGAATGATACTAAATTACATTTATAAGATAACGTACTATAAAATCTTGAGGTGATAAATTTCATACCAAATGGATCATTATGAAAAGCTAATTATAGGAAATTTATAGAAATGTAATTTTTAGAATAAACAATAACCTAGGTTCATACAATGTTAAACATAACATTCCAAAGAAAACATAATATTTTTAAATGAGTTATTTTACACACTAAATATATATTTTTTCATTAAAAATGTTAATAATATTATAAATTCATGCTTACATAATAATTATTTTATAAAATTAATAGTATTATTTAAAAATATACTTTTCACTATTAATCAAAAAATAATTCATTTTAAAATTATTTGCTAAAATTTACCCAAAGTTACTTTATTATTACATACTTAGAAATAGTGTTCATTTTTTCTAATTAAAATACTAATTTTATATAAATATAACATATATAATATATCATAAAAATAATTTGTTTAAACAAAATATTCTTGTCTAGTAATAAATAATTAAAGTGGAACTTCTTATAATTCATTAATCAAAATTACAAATTTTGTGTCATTAAATTATAATTAATTATATTGTAATTATTATAAAAGAATTTATTATATATAGGTTAGTCCTTCATTAATCACAAGATATGAAACACATTTTTTTATTCCTCAGTGAAAAGAAACTAAAATTAATGGGTGTTATAAATTAATATTATAAACACAAACATACCCACAACTGGAAACAATTTTCCATTTAAAAAGGTTACATTTAAATATTCTTTACTAAATAGAATTAAAATTAAATAGTTATATTCCACCCATTTAACATTATTAATCTGTTTCTTATAAAACATTCCTTTGAATTCCAAAAATACATTATATCATACATTAGTAATAATAATATGTAATATATTAAAATATTTTAACTACAATAATTTTTCAATTTAAATTTATAATATTACTATAGAGAATTTATAAAAACACATTCAAATAATTTCTATTTTAGATTTATAAATAATATTTCTACACTGATATTGATATTTCAACATGTATGTTTAGTTCTACTAATGTTGATCCTTATTGGTGAAGACAATTAAGATGATTTTCTAGATATAAGGATTTTATTGTCTTCTATTTATTATGCTATTTAAATTTATTAGTTTTTATTGGATGTAGTCATACATGGTATATAATTCATTATGAAATGCAATAAAATTTTTCATTTTTCTGTAATTCATTACTCTAAATGAGTAATGAATTGTTATACTGATTAATATCACAAATGACAGCTTTACAAGTAGATTTTATATTCTTTCAATGAAAATGAATGTCATTTTGTAATTAGTGAGAAATAATTCTATGAAATAAAATGTTTAAAATATAATATGGATTTACATTATCCATTAATTGATTTAATTCAATCCAAGAAATTTAAAATATAAATAAAAAATGAAAATATAACAGGGTATCTTTAAGATAGAAAATACAAAAGATATAATATCAACCTCAAAATCATAGGTAATACAAAGAAACTAAACATCTTCTTAATAATTTAAATATATTTAAATTGTTTATAAATAATATTCTTCTATAGATTAATATAATATTTTTGAGTACCTAGATACATTCTATTCTAAGATTCATTTTTTTGATCCTATATCAAATCAAATACTATAACCAAATTCGTTATGATATCCTCATATTAAGTTAGAGAGAAATAATTATTTGGTTCCAAATCTAATGGAACCTATACACGGACGTATTAATTTATAGTTCAAAATATTGGTTATTAATGTTTAATTTCATATTATGTTTTTTTACCTAACTAGTAATATATTACAACATGTAATCCCAAATTATTTAAATCCTTTATATTCGTCTATAAAGAGAATGTGAATCATTAATAATATTCCAATAGGTATGTACACGATGGTTTCATGTTAGGGCCATTATTATTTCAGGATGTGAATGTAGATTTAATTAAAAAATAACAATTTTCAAGGTTGTAACCCATAAGTGCATCTGAGCTAGACACTGTGTCAGCAAGTTTGTATCTAGATAAGATTCTATTTCTAGAAAACCATACAATATATACATTAAAAAAAATTCTATCGTTTTCCTATATTTGTAATTATCCTTAGCGTTTTCATTGAGGTCTTCTCATCTTAATCCCAAACAATAACTAAACCATACAGTAATACATACTGAGATAACCCACACAAATAGTCTAGGGTATAGTTCTATGAATAACTAAACCATACACTAATCCAATACACGTATATATATATATATATTACATCCTTTTCTGTACATAAATATTACAAATAATCAATAATTTCACATCCAAAATAATAGAAATTTTAGCGTATCTGAAAAGTATTTATGTAATGATATTATTTCTCATAGTTTCTTTAACATCTCCAATAATATCCATAAATAATAATTCCTTCTATAAATAACACTTTATAAAATATATTGAAGAAATGAGATTCATAAGAAATGATGATCCAAAATACTAATATATTGATTAAATTTTAAATGATTTATAAACGGTTAGAGTATATCTATATGACAAATAATTAAAAAGTGATTAATATATTATTAAAATAATATAAGAAAATAAGTGATCTTTATAAGTAATGTTATAAAAACATATAATCTCAAATGATGAATAACATACCATGTCATAAGATTAAGAAATAATGTAACAATAATCCTGATCCAAGGAGTATAACATAAGAATATAACATTAAAATAATTAAAACGTTTTTGAAATCATAAAATATTATTCATTTTAATATATAAATAGATATATATAGAAATTTATTATGATCAAATCAGGTCCACTAATAGAATCATACACATTTCAAAACTAAGATATGTCGATAAATAAAACCATTATCTCATGACATGAAAGACTTATCCAATGAATTTTACAGTTATATGCGACCCCACCCATTACATATTTATAACCCATAAGCATTCATACATTAAATTATATATAATCTATCATATCATGAATAACCCATTGGAGGAAAAGGTTTCCCGTAAAAGTTCAAAATGATATCACAAGAAATGACCTCATGTGTTTGAATGGTTGACACAAAAAATATAATAACTAAATGTGACTACCTCCTAAGGTTTATTATATAGATATTTATTAAACCAAACATTATAGAATATATATCTATTGATGATAAAGGAAAAATAAATGTGAAATTAGAAAAAGATACTTTAAAAATAATTTTTATCATCGTCCAAAAAACATATTCTTTTCCTCACATTGAATGTCATTTTCAATAAGTTGTAATTACTTTTTTAATAAATAATATATAATTAAATAATGGAAAAAAATTGAGAATAAACCATGGTTCATTCCACCCATTTTCAGTAAAAGATAAATGATATGATAGTGGTATTAGAAAACATTTATCTTTTTTTGAATACCTTTATTGAAACCCAAATAATAAAATAATTATAATAAATAATTTTAAAATTGGTAAGGTGATAAATTAATCTCCCATTAGGTAATATATATTTGGGTCTGAATATATGAGAGTAATTATTTTTTTTGAGAGAATTAATAACTTCACAGAAGTGAAAGATCTTACTGAAGAGAATGTCAATTATTCATATCAACAAAAGTATTACTAAAATAAATACAATGAATATTCTACTAAAAGATAAATTTCTATATTAAAATAGAATGTAACATAATAATTTTATAAATTTATGTATGTTTAAAAAATATATGAACATATTCAGTCGAGAAAAATGATCACTTTATGAAAAGAAGTATGATTCTATAATACGCTATATGGGTTTGTTAAAATTACAATCAACTGAAATGAATGGGAATAACATAAAATGGATTATTAAACAACATTAATTTTGGATTAATTATTTTAAAATATTTCCATACATACTAATATAAAAAAATTAATATAAAATATGTTTTGAAAATTGAAAATGTTACAAACATAGGAAATTATGTTTAGAAAACACAAACCATGGATTCATGCTTCAAAAAACACATATATATTCATATATGATAAATATAGAAATAATAATAATATAATTCAGAATATTATTCAAGTATATAAAATTTTATAATATTTTATTATAATAACCCATTATAAATTTATTAGTTAATTATTATTTAATTTCACCACTAGATTATATATATTTTGATTGTTTCTCACATTCTTTATAATGTTGATGTTCCAAACCATTATTTGATAACTTGCTCAACATAAAATGATTATTATAGGTTATTATATTGATGTTTTATAATTAATTATAATGTTATAATTTCATTCCATGTGTTTTTATTTTTATTATTCTGGAAGATGAAATCCATAACAAGGTTTCTTTGGTAAATTTTAATGATCAAAATATATTATATTAATAATGTGTTGGATATTAATTGAATTCATAAATAATTTTTTTATATCCTAAGTATTTAAAAAAATAATATCTTTATATATTAAATATATTATTTGAGTCATCCTTTTGTGGATGTGATGAAAAAAATATTAAACTCATGTAGTTGATAGTCTGCACATAACAGCGGGGATATTTTCATTTTCTAATGGATATAAGAGATATAGAAAATGGATTTTAATTTAGTATTATAGAAATTCAGAAAAAAAAATTATGTAATCCATTATATTAGTATTCATTGAATAGGATTTGAGTAGGGGATGAGGAGAAATATAAAGTGGAAAATATTGGTGAGTGGATAATTCTCACATTTAGGACTTGAATATTCTTTAGATGTTCATCTTGGAGATAGATTTCTAGAAAAATATTATTGTTACCATTTCATGTTAAATGTATAAAATGGAAATCAGGTAGTTAAAAATTCTATATATTAAATGTATTTTTTAATGGTTTTCATTATATATGGGTGAAAATGAGATCCTTCTATAGATGAAAAAGTGACATTTCCCTCAAAAATAAAGGTAAGTGAAGAGTAAAATTTTAGTCAAATTGTTGATAGGAATGTAATGTGATGAAATAATTATGACCAAAGTGTCATTGATGTTACTATGTAAAAAATAACTTTTAGAATGAATTTTAGTGAAGTATATTTAGAAACATTTGATCCATTATAGGTTATATCATTGATAAATTTTAAATATAATTAAAATTTTATCAAGGTAATTATCATTTTACTAAAAATATAATACAACACTTGAGATAAATTTATACATGAAGATTAACAATTTTGAATCAATTTATTCTAATTAAATTCTTATATATGAGACGATTAACATTAACAAGACATAAGTTTTATTAAAAAAACATAATTTATGGAATAATTAATTTTATATATTAATAATTCTTGTTTTTATTTCATATCAATTACTAATTAAAAGAGTGTTAAAATATTTTATATTGAACTAAAATATTATTTTAAATTAAAAAATTAAAGTAATAGATATCATTTTTTTAAATATATAAAAAAAATTAAAATAATTCTATGAAAAATCATTTGATTATTATGGTAACTAATTTTTATTTTTGTAATATTTTTTAAATAATGAAATTATTAAAAAATATTAACATACTGATCAAAAATATTAACACTGTTAACTATTCTCATTTTATATAAGTGATTTATTAATTTTAATAGTAGTGTGCATAATGAATAAAATAAATATTTAGAAAATGATTATTTTTTACAATTACAATAATTTATTCTCATAAAATAAATTGAAATAAATATAGGATGGATATTGACTCCTTTATATGTATATATTATGAATAAATTTCATCTATAGTCATCCATTAGTAGTGATTAGCTTTATTATGATCATTTTATTCAATATATAAAAATAGTTCATTGAAAAATGTCACTTGTAAATAATATTTCACAAATACAATTGAAATTATTTATTTATATCCAAAGCATTTAATTTCTATTAGTCAATGAATTTTTAAATATTAATGTCAATATTTTAAATAATTCATATTATTCATTAATAATAAATACATATTACACATAAAAAATTTCTAAAAATATGTTTTTGATTAAACATTGTATTTTTCATCCATTATTCATTTTTTCTGGTATTATAGTTTTTTATTTATTATTATAAATTCCAAAAATAATAATACATATTGGATATATTTATATCTAGTTACCATATTTAACATAAACATATTTCTAATTACAAGATTTACTTTTATCACAGAAATATTACAATCATTACTCAAAATAAATTCATTCCATTCTTCACTCTTAAATAACACATCTAATTCCCTTTATTTTTTGACCTCACAACATACATTCCCCTATGATATTTTAATTTTTTATTTTATATTTTCTCCTAATAATAGTGATGCTAATTGGAAAAATTGATATAAAGGATTTGATAGTTGTAATGATATTATAATTGTATATTTATGTCCAATTTTAATTTATATACTTTTAATATATGCAATCAAAAATTACTTATAACACTATATGTTATATAATAAATGGATTCATTTAATTTTATAAAAGTGATCCTTTTTGTATTAATAACGTGTAATTATTTCGGTTAATATTTTCAATAAATCATCCCTTATTAAATATTAATTTCTAATGAAATAATATAAATTCATAATTTATATTTATAGGGATATAATTTAATTATATAAAATATTTCCAAAAACAGAATCTGTTATAAATATGGATTTCCTCCCAATATCCTTTTAAATCCATAAAGTATGATATCAATATATATTCAAAAGTTGGAAGAGTCCCTTCAAATTGACCATATGTACGAAGATTACTAATTCTCAACTCATTATTCAAGTCTTCAGGATGACTTATCCTGAACATCGAGTTAAACAATTTGTCTCGGTAAGATATAATAGTTATTCATACTCCTTTTATTATTCAACTTCCTTGATGAATATACTGTAAATTTAGTCATTCATAAAATCTTCTTAAAATATTAAGGAAACCCGATAACCCGATAAAAATACAACCGCTGAACCAAATGGAATTATAGACTTTAAATTTCTTAGGATCTCATACAATTATATCCATATTGAATTTATCTAATTTCCATATGGTTTCACCACCCCATGGACTTTTAAAATTCATCGTAAAATTATTGGAAAGCTATTTATCTAGATATATATACTATTATATTTATATTCATGTTTTCATACCAAAATATGTTATTTAAATGAATATACATATTTATTATTTTATGTTTTATATACTAAGATGAGATAAATTAATAATCAACAAGACCCCTATTAAAATTTTTTATTAAAGGGATGCATATTTATTTCATGGATCCATTAATTCCATAACTATCAAGGTTAAACTATAAAATATTTCGTCGTTTTTCTATATCTTTATATCCTCTTTCTACTCCTTATAAATTTCCAAATTTATGGATAGTTGACAAATCACATTGAATGATTTTATTTCACCCTTGTTATTATGTTTAGATTTCCCATAAATTAAAAATACATGAATATTGGGAATAATTTCATTTTCATCATAGATAAGGTAGAATGATCAATCAAACATAGAGAATCATCCAACATGATTTATCTCTTAGGGTGGTAATATATTGAGAACACATATTCCTTGACCTAATAAAATTGTATACATTAGAGGTTGTTCCAATATATGAATTATTCTATTAAAATCAGAAAATATTTCAAAAAATTTACAATACAGTTTATTAATCAATATGATTAATTAAAATATTGTTTTTGTCTCTTATAGATCAGAAAAAATGTTCTTTTCCTCATGATTCTTTTACTGGTGCGAGGGATTCCCTCATACCACTTTATTTTTCATGTGTAAATAGCTCAATACTCTATTTTATGAATTAATGAATATCAAAATCACATATATGGTAATTGGTAGTGTGAGTAAAAGTTTAACAATTGTTTCCCAAATATTATCAAAGTTTTCATCATATCAAACATTCAAATGGAACTTGAAACCATTTAGAGTTAATAAGGTTAATAAATATTTTATCCCATATAATCTTACCAAAGTGAATATATTGTATCCATCCAATCCAAGAAAACAATCGATCAATGTTATAGCGTTATTTCTATGTCATCATTCATTTACCACTCTCTCTAAGTAATAAATAGTTGTAACATTTTTTGGAATACATTACCAATAAATTGATTCTTTCTATATATATATTAACAATTTAGGTATTTTAAATAATATTGTAACTTCCTTAAGGACATCATCACAGTCCTCAAATGATCATAATTCAATTAAATTCTATTAGAATATATAATAATATAATCCATAAAAAATATAACAAAATTATTAAGTTAATTTTCAAAAGACAAAATATTAAAATCCATAATTATAGAAACATTATTTTTAAGTTTGAATAAAATTATGATGAATTAATAGTATCTTTTTCATGTACAAATAGTTATCCTCAATAATTCCTCTCTTTTCACACATTATTTATGATATGTAGTTTACTATTCCATATTTTAGAATCGTATATCCCCTCATATTTGATCAAATAAATCATTAATATGTTATATATTATACTTTTTCTTGATCATTTCTATTCTATGTGTTACACCCCATGCTTCCACGGTACGTTTCCCTTTGAAAAATGCAATAGCTTGCATTGTACGCAACATCGAGATTCTAACACATCGCGACCAATCAAACTAGATGTTATGAATAGTAATACAGACTTTATGAAATTTTATCAATTTTATCATTCAAAATGGACATTATTTTTGGGTTCAGAATATCTAAATTATCTTAGGGTGAATTTTTAGTATTTTCAGAAAACATTCAGTTTTTGATGAATAGTGAAAAATACTAAATTTTAATTACAAACAAATTTTTCAGTCAAAATAATTTATATTGATAAATTATACTATTGAGTGGTTTTTAAGTATTATTATATTATATTTTTACCATTTAATCCAATTTTGTTCACTGGACATAATTTCACATTTATACTGGACATAAGCAAGTGTCAATCTTTTGATAGTTATTATTTCTTATAAACACACTTTTTGTTATGACAACGAGAATTTATTTTAAATTAATATTTTCCACTTCTGTGTTTTGAATTTTGAAAAATAGATTCCATATTTAAAATAAGGAGGTCCAAATTGTGTAAATATGTTACTTTTATTTTTAGAAATTTTGAATAATTACTTTGGTTAATATTATATTTACCATGGTTAAAAGGAAAATTCTATAAATAAAGTTAAAAATAATAATATTATAATAATATTAAATTACCCTAACATGTTTTCTGACCCTATTAGATGATACATTTCCGACCATGGAAATTCTTGGGTCAATTTTTGGGACTTTATGGAGCCACTTGTAAGAGATAATGACACTTTATATTAATTAAGTTAATGTAAATATAAAAATGATATAATCATATATAATTTAGTAAAACAATTTTTACATAGGGTAATATATTTTATCTATTCAACTATTATTATTAATTAGAAATATAAAAGTATTTCCTACATAATGGTATTTTATATATAATTTTTATACATTGAATAATTACATTTATTAATGACACAATGATGATGCAGTATTTTCCTTATTAATTAAAGAAATAAATAAATGGTATTCTAGATGTTAAAAAAAATATAATTTGAAAGATTTGATTCCATCGATGAATTATCAAGGTTAATGTGACATTTTAGGATTTATAAAATGAATTTTATTTGACGTAATAATGCTATTAAGAATTTAACAAAATCATAGTAGAAAATAGTGTCAAAGTTGACAAAAAAGTGTTTTTAAAACAAATATTTTATTATTAATTGAAATTCTATTCCTAAAAATATAAGGTTCACCAAAATGTGTTAAATTATATTATATATCATTAATTACCCATTTTAGGTTTGATTTTAAGTTTATAGTATGTTTATTAACCATAAAATATAAAAATACAAAGAGACTTGGTAAATGTCAAACTAATTAACTATGTGTTAAATCTAGAAGATAAGGTTAATATAGTGTCCCAAACCAATCTAAAACCTATTGGTTGAGTTTTTTTAGACTCATCATCACCTTAGACTCAAAATAAATAATTTTTTATCGATTAGAATCTGAAAATGATTTTATTATAAAATACTATTTCAATCATTCCTATGGTGCCCCTCACCACTATTATAAATGGGCACTTACCCTTTTATAAAATCCACACCTTAAAAGAAATTTGGCTCCTCCAAACCCTGCTCCAATATCCTATCAAATATCCTATATATATTCTAGAGGCCTTCCAGTAGTAATAAATCCAACCTAAGGAGCTCTTTTGATCAAATCAAAAGGAGAAACCCAAAGAAGAGGTAAATATTTCATCACATCTTTCATGTTCTTTTCTCCGTCCACTTCCGCTTTATTTATTGTTTCCATTATAAAATAATAAATCCAGTATCTTATATATATTGTGATGTTATTATAATATATGTACAACCATATTCATTATTTTATATATCCTATGAATGACATGTCACCATATGTGCGTACGTATGGCTTACTGTCTCCACGTCATGGTGTACATTGTTATTCAAACACTCCATCATTTGGATGGGTATAATAATGAGTATAAATGATGAAAATAATAAATATAACATGATAATGATTCTTGTATATATAATATTACATCCAATTATATACTATTTTAATATCAAATAAATTATATTGTCACTCGTGTGTACGTATGACTTACCGTCTCCACGAACATGATGAGCTTATTTCCCTATTGTAACCATTCAAAACTAATTTTCATTTGATAATTAAAAATAATGTTTAAAAACATGATATCATTATGGATATGAATAAGATACATCCCATAACTAAAAAATATTACTCACATAAAAAATAATATAAAGGAAAATGAATCAGTTAACACCCGAAACAATGATAATACTAAAATATAATTAACAATGTAATATTAGAAGATCATATATGATACCATATTTTTGTATACGGTTCTTTTATAATTTAATAACAATGAATTAACTATTATAAAAGAGGTCAATGTAAACTTGTTCATGTAAATTTACAAGTTAAGGGTTAATTTCACAATCTCTTTATCATCCGTGGTTGTTTTATACGTGAGTGTCTGCTGGGACCTCTTTATCATCCTCATACGTGTTTCTAAAAAGCGTATTTCCAAACATTTTTATCATTTTATAGACTATGAGTTAAATTCATTTATACCCTTTTTTGAATTTTTACATGATTTTTATAAAGGAATCTTTTCGTCGTTTTTCCAACAAGGTCCTTTATAACTGTTTCCACAAAATTAAGGTATGAATGCCTTTTTTAAACTTATACAGTGGGTGAGACTATTTTCCGTCGTTATAACATCATAAAATCATCCCTTACAAGATTATAAGAATATATTAAAAATAAATGTATTCTTTTATAATAATGTGGCTTTTAAATGATTTCAAAAAAAGAAAGCAATATTTCTCTCAAATATTTTTGATTCCATCTATTTCAATAACCTTTGATGGATTTTAAGCATGTTTGACGTTGATTTATTATGTTACAAATATTCTATATTGTATTGAATGTTTTGTGATATGTTTGACTATAGATGTGTTATTTTATACCATTTCTGGTTTATAGATAAATTATTTACATTCTGTATGCAAGTTTTAATATGAATGTATATGTTTTGTTTAAACCTTTTTAAATGAGGAATGCATTATACATAGTACATGATGGGTGGAGCCCGCTATAGCTCCTCAATGCATCGGTAGGTCCCATGAGACAAAGTAGTGTCTTGGCACAAGGCCTTGAAAAAAATCTTATTTTTATTCTTGGCACAAGGCCTTGAATGCGTCGTTATGAAGTCTAGCATTATGCATTCTATCATTTTGATAGTAGATTTTGATAGTGCATGTGATTATTTTACTAGTATAATATACATGTTAATAAGTAAATGGTATTATTTGATTTTATCTTTTCCATATTATGTTGAAGTTCAAGTTTAAAAAGATTTTGTTTTAGTCTTATACACTTTGGTAAATGATTATGATTATTTATGGAAGTTTCCGCTATATTGTTATCCTTACTGGGTATCTGAGCTCACCCCTTTTTATGTTTTTTTACTAGGATTCAAAGAAGTATCTTTTTGACTGACCTGCAAGGATAGTTTGAAGTGATATGAGAGTGTACTATGGAAAAAATTCTTCATTAGATTTTCATTTCATTATGTAATGTAAATCTTATGAATGTATCTAGTATTTCCAAAGATATAAAACTGATCAGTCTTTCGGGACATTATTCCCTTGTATCATGCCAATGTTATGTAATACTTCACTAACTCAAGGTAACTAGGGTTGGGGCATTACATTTGGTATTAGAGGGTGTTTAGTATAAACCATGGAATCTATATTTAGATAAACTCTTATTAGCATACATAAATCTAAGATAGACTTTCAAGATTAGTATAGAAGAACTTCCTATAATTTTTTTATATATATTTTTGTGAGTTTTCCAAGAAATACATCTCTATCTGGATATGAGCAGGTAGAGGTGGATCTCGCACAGATGTACCTATGGGTAAAACCCAAATACACCGCTTTAACCTAGACTCGAACATGAACTAGTTCATGACAATGGTCCTTGCTGCACTCTTGGTTATGACACTCTTGGAGGATATGCATAGGGTAATTCTCATTTTCATTAGAAACCATTATGAAGGGTATATGAGTATATACATCCTCAATGAAAACATATCTATGATTACAGTTTATATCAATAAACTGTTCAGTTTATGTTAAGTGTTTTAAAGGATTGGAATTATGTATTTTTATTTATAAACTAATCTTGTATATTCCATTATTTAGAAATGGAACATAGTGGATGTAATGGAAACCTTATCAACTCACATAATCCATTTAGGGATTTTCCTCCTACTCAAGATAATTATAGTGGAGCTAGTGAAGCAACTGGTGCAGATCATCTTATCACCATACTAGGACCACTCACTCAGGATATGAATAATAACCTTACATGTATGGAGCACCCTGATCCACAGTGTGGAGGATCAATGATAGATCACTTCATGAAGAAACAAACACAAACATTCAATGGGAGTACAAATCCATTAGTAGTTGAGGAATAGATAAATGTCTTTGAAAAAATATTTCACGCCTTGGGTAGTAGTGAAAGTGAAAAAGTTGTCATGGTAGTTTACTGCCTCATTAGAGATTCTAATAAATGGTGGTAATTGATTCAAAACAAAAAGGAAGATGTTGAAGTATCAAATATGTAATGGAGGGAGATTAAAGAGATTTTATTAGGAAAATACTTTCCTCGTGACCATCGAGCAGATATAGAAAGGAAATTTTTGAGTATGAGGCAAAAAGAGGATGACAATATTTCAAAGTATGAAGCTAACTATATAAGGATAAAGAGGCATGTAAAAAATTTTATATATAACCCAATAAGTAAGAGTGATCATTTCTTTGATGGTTAAAAACAATTTCTCCGTTGAACATTAGTCTCACAATCCTTCTCGTCATATAATGATATTGTCATATGTACTGTCAAGACAAAAAAGGAATTCTTTGAGTCTTACGACTTTAAGGAAAAGTAAGAGAAGAAGATATCTATCGAACACTCTGGAAATGGAAATAGGTGGAATAAGGGAAAAGTTGAATATCCATCCTATAGTAAATGAGTGAAGAAATACCCTGGTACTTGTCTGAAGAAAATGAGAGTCTGTACCATGTGTGTTGAAAAAGGCCACCAAGATTGTGATTGCAAGGGGAAGAATGAGGCTGTCAATGTTGAATTCTAAAATTGTAGAGAAAGGGGGAAATATGAAAATGAATTTCATGTGTGGCAAAGAAACATTACTCAGAAAATTAAAAGGGATCAATTCCAAGCATATGATATCACTATTGTTGAGTTTGAAGCTCTGAAAGATGTGCTGGCGGTAATTTAGTGGTTTCCTCAAGTTTAGAAAATGATTTATTTGATTCTGGACAATCAAATTGTTTCTTATCTTCCCAGTTTTCTAAGAAAATTAGATATTTCCAATTATATTTAACAAGGGAGTTGTCAGTCAAAACTCTTAAGGGAATCATCATTACAACAAAGCTTTTTGAATCAGTCCCCATTATGGAATATAAATTTTCTTTATTTGCTAATCTCATCATCATAACCATGATTGAATTTTATATAATTATCAGTATAGATTGTCTTTCCAACCATGATGTACATGTTTATTTTAAGAATAAGGATGTTATTATTTTTGATGATGATGAAAAAGAACACCATATCTTTAGAGTAGAAACATCACCACCTGATTCTTATCTAGATCCAACCACAGTAGCTCAAATTGAAAGGTATGTATATTTAATTATGTTCCTAGTAAATATCATAAATAATTTTCTCAACTTTATGAAAAGTAACATAAAAAAGTTTTCCATTCACTTTTTCCAATATGAAATCAAACACTGTTTAACCTATAACATGTTTGTGTTTTTCTTGTGGTTAACATTCTCGAGATCATGTTTTCTACCACTCTCCATCGGAACTTGATGGTTATTTTTCTCATTCATATTGATGTTTTCATGGGGTATTAATTTTTGTTTTCTTGAATGACCTTTTTACTTCTGTTTATTTCATTTAAAGTGATAGTTTTATTGATTTATTTTCTAACGTGGTACTTTTAATGATGTTTCTAAGCCCAATATTAAAATTGTGATGACTCAATTTCTATAAGGGGGAAGGATGTAACGACCGAGGTATTTATATAATAATATTTTTTAATTTCTATTAATTTTTATGAATGAGATATTAATTTTATATTAAATAGGACACTATTTCTGATAGAATACATTCCATGCAATAAAGGGTTTCCTTGAGATCTTACGTTTCACACAACATTGAGTTATATTGAATAATATATTAATAGTATTATTATTTTAAATGGTAGATAACACATAGCCATTGTATTGTCGTGAATAAGCATAACTAACAAAATAATGATTATACATGCTTTTTAAATTTTTTTACAATCATCCAATAAATATTAGAGGTATAAAATAAGAATGAATCTAATTTTAAGCGTGAAAATCTCTAATATTGTTAAATGGTCATTTTATAGTCTTTTGTTGGAGAACCCATTTTAAATATACTTTTCAAATTTATATTTTCTATTTGAGAATATAGTATTTTTCTTTTAATGTTAGACATCAAAATTAACATTGGGTACATTTTTGGTATTTTTTGAAAACGCTAAATTTTTAATGAATAGTGAAAGATACTGCATTATAATTCAAAACAACCGTTTAATATAATTTATTTATGTAGATAAATTATAAATTTAATTGGTTTTGAAATTAAATTGGATTATATTTATATAATTTATTATAATTTTGGTCATTTTAAGTAATTTCACTTTGTAATTGGACCTAAACACATGTCAATATTTTTTCGTTTTTACTCCTTAATAACATGCTTTATGGTTTTAACAATGGGAATTAATATTAAATTAATTTCTGAAACTTCTATGTTATAAATTTGGAAAATTTTATTCCCTATATTAAATCAGGATGTAAAATTTTTTTAAATAGATAACTTTTATATTTAGACATTATGAATTGTATCATCAGTAAATATTTTATTTACCTTGGTTGACGGGAAAATCTGGTAAATAAGTGTAAAAAATAATATTATAATAAAATAAAATTACCCTAACACATGTCATATCCCTATTGGATGGGATATTTCCAACTATTTTAATACATGGGTCAATTTTTGGACCCCATGAAGCCACATGTGTGTGAAAATGACATTTAATTACTTTTAATTAAAAGATATTGAAAATGTATCCTAAATATGCATCCTTTAATAAAACAATTTTCATATGGTGTTATAGAAGTGATATCTTCAACCATAATTATTTATTATAAAGATAAAAATATTTCCATCATCGTGTAATTTTATTTATAATTTTCAAACATCAAATAAGGAAATTTATTTTCGGAACAATATTGATGATATAATTACCAAATTAATGAATTATTTAAATAAATGAGATTATAAATATTAAAATAAATATATTTTCAAAATTTTATGCAATCCATGAATTTTAAGGATTCTTATGACTTGTTATATTTGATTCAATGATTTTTTTTGAATGTATCATGTTTTTATGTAGTTTTTATAAGTCATCAAATGAATAGTATAAAAATTAACATAAATGAGTTTATAAATCAATTAATATTTTATTAAATGACATAATAGTACTTAAAATCCATTATACTTCCAACTGACATATATAATGTTATAAATTTCATTAATGATCAATTTTTTGGTCTCATGGGGTTTTTTAGTAACTATGGTAACCGTATATTATGAATATACAAGAAGACATGGTAAATGTTAAATTTGATTACTAAGGGTTAATGCTAAAAGATAAGGTGAATTTTATGAGATAAACTTATCAAAAATCCATCTTATGAGAGTATGTTGAACCATACCAATATCATATTCTAAATATTTCACTTTTTTGTTATTATAACTTGAAAATAAATTAATAAAAAAATAATATTTTCAAACATTCATAAAGTGACCCTCCTCCCACTTATAAAAGGACTCCACCTCTAACCCTTATTCAAAACTTTAAATCCCCCTTGTCTCGACCAACCTCTACTTAAATAACCTCAAAAAATCTTTTTCTACCACATAGAAGCCTTACTTTGGACATAAGGCAATTTAGGAAGCCCTTTTAGATTAATTCAAAAGGAGTTACCTGATTTGAGGTAATGTATTCTCACATGATTCATTCATTTACATTACTTCCCCAACCCCATAAACTCTCTATATTCAAATCATTTATAACCAAAACAATATCATAAATATAATAGGTTAATTATATGAGGATTATAATTACAGTTACACATTCCTCCGTCTAATGTGTATACATTATACTGTTTTTGGGGACGACAAACTATTGTCTCACGAAACAATGATTGCTCAATAAACTCGTAACACAAATTATGATGGTCATTATGATGGAACTATAATTATATATGATATATATGATATTTATTTTCTTTTATGCTTCTTTAAATTCCATTTATAATAAACCTTTTTGCTTTTCATGTTTTATAAATACAATAATTTCATTTGAGGAAGTGTGGACTACCGCCTCTCAAACTGATATGACTCATTCATTCCATTCAGGGAATGTATAATAGATTTATTTAAAGAAATTATATATGATATTATAATAAAATTATAATATACCAATGTATAATTAAGATTTTATTCCTTTAAATTTGAAAAATATATTATAGTATTATTCATGTGTACGTATGGATTACCGTCTCCATGAACGGTGCATTTAATTTCTTATATCCAAATACTATAGACTATTCTAAATAAATATATATTGGATATAAATGTTATATATGATATCTAAATCATTAATATTATTATGTAGAAACTCTAATATTTACAACATGTAAAATTTGTAATTATAACATGTTCAGTTTTCACTCAAGTTTCAAACATCGGAAAAAATGTACGATATGAACACAAATAATCAACTAACTGTTTTAGCATGGTAATAAGTGATATAAAAGGAATAATAAAAATGATAATGGTTATGAATAAAGTTTAAAATAACTTGAGTTTATTAATTAGTAAGAATAAGGAACATATGAGACAAGTTGGACTCATGGTAAGGGACTTCGTCTCAATCTCCTTTCCATGAGGCATATTTTGATAATATACGCATCCATATTTAATACAGTTTATAATATAACCCTTTAGATTTTAATTTCATTCAATGGGAATATTTTTCTACAAATCATATTACTAAATGAAAAAATGAATGTTTTTAACATATGATACAACAATGACATATCCTATGCTCTAATAGTTATTTGGCTTCCTCTACAAGCCTTATTGCTTTTAAATGGAAATAGAAACCCCTTATTCTATTTTTGGTGTTTTTGAATTGAAATTGGGTTTTAAAAGGGATTGAGTATTTAAATATCTTGAAATTATTTCTTGTGATTGTGAATGAAATTTTATTAGTAAAATATTGATATTTGAAATATTTTATGTGATATGATTATAGAACGGTACTTAGACATTTGATGGGTGGTTACGTGATAAACAACATAATGGGTGGTTCTGTGATAAACCAAGGAAGGGTGGTTACATTATAACCTCTAATACAATGGGTATAGAATTCACTTGTATAGATATTCCATTTAGTGATATGTTTTGAAGTTTACTGTATGATTATTCAATTAATGTATGTTTATGTCACATGTTACCTTTATATGATATATGTTTAATTATTTGGGATTGTGGTAATATGTTGTCACAAAAAGGGAAATTAATGAGCCTATATTCAGGGATGTGTTTTTTCTACTTTTCAAAGGTGTAAATTATTAATTTATAATAATGTATTAATGGTTTTCGTGTTATTTAAAGATTAGCAATTTTCTTTTTTATGTATCCATTACTAATATTTTAATTCTAATCCTAGGTTTTGAAAATCTATTCACAAGACATAAAGAAGAATAGAGTCATGGATGGGATAATGGAAAATTTATGCAGTAAAAACATAAAACGTTGTCATGTTTCGTTTTAGAGAGTTTTTTATGAAAAATTGGATAGTGAGTAGAAGTGTCTACTTGTAATATTCATGTAGTTGTGAATAATATGTGACCTAATTCTATAAATATCTATTCATAGAAAGTTCGCCAATGCTAATTATTAACATAATTCAAAATTATGTAATTTTTATGGATACATACTTACAATATTACGATTTAAATATTAGTTTTGTAGAAGGTTGAATGATAATGATAGAGATGAAAACATTAATTAGTTTATACTAATTAGGTTAAGGCATCGAATCTTCCCGTCAATGTTTTCATGGAAATAGAGATCTTAAAATGAATTAATTTAATTATAGGTTATTAATGGGAAACATCGATATATGGAATGTAAAATGGGTAGGTTTTATAAGGAATATCAAAGGATATTTTTGTATATATGTTCACATAAGTGAGCTCACTTGATAGGGGAAATTGATGGAAATTTCATTAGAAATGAATGATTGTTTAATAGTATAGATTGAATAACGTGGGAGTTAAGTGATTTAGGTGAGGAACTATTATTGAGACATGTGTTATTGAATTTAAAGACCAAAATAAATCTTCATCAATTTATATTTCTGTAGTTAATTTTCAAAATTCAATCCATGGAAGGTTACATCATTTGAACACATTTACGTTGAATAAATACTTTCCAAGGGAACAATATTTTTAGTAAAACCATAACTTGATCCAACATATTAAATTTCTATGTGATAATTAACCATATTAGTCTATATATAATAATTAATTTTCCAAATATGATAAAATTAGATTTAAATAAGAAATAGAAGATATACAAAAAAATATTTTATAGAAAAATGACTTTTAAAATATTATTGGTTATTGTATTTATTTCCTATCAATTACTAATTATATGGATTTAAATATATTTTATTATTAATTAAAAAATTTTATTATATTTATCAATAAAATTTTACCAATTTAATTTATTATGATACAAAAAAAAATTCATATACAAATAATATTCACTAAGAAATAAATATTTAACCAGGGTAATAGTTATTTATCATGTGAAATTAGTTTTTAGATGAATAAAATATAATTTAATTATTAACAAATTTGTATAGACTAATTAAATATATATAAAGCATTTTAATATTCTTAATTTCTAGAGGTTGTAAATTAAATTTAAAATTTTTGTGCATAATGCAATTTTTTTGAGAAAAAATGAATTGAAGCATAAAATTATTTTTTTATTATTAATTTCAATATAATAATATTTTGGAAAGTGATAATTTTTTTAATATTATATATAATCTATAAATTTATTTTAAAATAATTCTATATAATTTATTACGAGGATAACCGAGTATAACATTCTCACACATGACATAATGTTAGAAGAAAAGGTAATATATCGTATAATAATTCAATGCTACGAACTACAATGAGTTAGTTACTTTAGTGGATGTATTTGTAAAAAAATAATTAATGAATAATTTTTATCATCTTTCACTATCATTCATCAGACATAGTATCTTTATAGAAATATAATTCGTCATAACATGTGTCATAATGTAGGGAAATATAAGTATAAGAAAGGCTGTTATAGGATGATCAATATGGGTAAACATGAGGGATAATAATTGAAGATCATAAGTGAAGATAACATTATCATATGGGTTTGATGATGTGCTCGTAACATATAATAATGAAAAATAATTAGTAAAGGGTCATAAATAATGATTCACGGAATTATGTTATAGTATATTGAAATACATGAGTCATAGGAGTGTGGAATCAT
This sequence comes from Viscum album, assembly GCA_963277665.1. Taxonomy (NCBI): domain Eukaryota; kingdom Viridiplantae; phylum Streptophyta; class Magnoliopsida; order Santalales; family Viscaceae; genus Viscum; species Viscum album. Next base: position 15,274,032 of record OY728159.1, on the reverse strand, counting down.
TATACATTTTCCTGGAGTAATAAAGGAAATTACATAGACATGATAAAAATACATCCTTATTTGTAATGTACAAAAGAATAAAAAATATTTCCTTTTATAAGGATTAAAAAGAATAGTCTCATCACATGGTGGAAATATTTCTTCAATTGATTGGGACAATTTAGAATACCAAACTCATCTTATCACATGGTATATGGTATTAACCAAATTATTATAGAGACATACAATTATGGGTCCATCCATATCATAATGTATGTAATAATTTATGGTGTTGGGAAAAATCTATAATCATAGTCATCTCATGACATATAAATTATTCATTTCCCTTTAGGGTGATATAATTTTGGGAATAACCATTACATAATTGAAAACCATACATTTGTGACTCGTAGGAACATTCAAACATTCATATTTCTAACATGGATTATTTAATCTAGGGAATGAAAAACGTTTCTTAAAAAACTATAAAATGGAATCACTATCCATCTAAAGAAATAAAGTGGATGATATAATAATTTAAAATCTGTAGGGAATTAGGATAATAATTATACAAAAATTAGATGTAGGAATTTTTTAATAAATTCATTTTAATGATGATTTGATTAATCATACAAAATATCCTTTTGTTTTGGAAACTTTTAGAAATTTAAACATTCAATAAAAAGTTGTATTATGATTTTCCATGAAAATTCCTATAAAATAGAGTAGATATTAATAAAAATATTATGATCCTGATAGTGGCAAATTAAATCATGCCATAAACTCTAAAAAAATCATTTTTTACATTTCTAAATTATTTCATAAATTATCTATATAGACGAAATTGAACAGTTTAATTTTAAAACATTTTAAAATAAATTAATGGATATAAAAAACTTTTATTAAAAAACTATTTATTTATTGGATTTTTTTTTCTTAAAATAGGTAAATAAAATATACATATATAATAATTATTTGACAGTAAAAAATTAAAACATTTAAAGAATGGTTTATATTGAATACCACTTATCGATTTTTTAGATTTTGAATCAAAATATCAAGAATAAGAGGACAACATATTTATTTTAAATAAAAAAAATATTTAAATAAAGTTTTTATAATAATAAATTAATGAGAATTAAATACCCACAAAATTAAATAAGGTAGTGAATATAGTACATATTATAATAAATAGAAATTGAGATAAAAAACCCTTACATTGACATTATCCTTGGTCAATGACACTATACTATCATTTATAATCAATCTTTACTTGTTATACCTATATTTTAGTACCGTTTTTATATTAATCTTCTCCAAAAAATTCTCTTATAATTTCTTACTACCCATAAATTAATAATTTCTTCAATAAATCAACATTTTAGAGTTATATGTTCTATAATTCATGCGAGGTTTAGTTTGATGGCTCTAGTCTATTCCTCATGGGAATGGTATCATTATATCAAGAAAAATAATATGTAATAATTCTCATATTTATTATTTAATAGTATTTTAAATCCATTAATTTATATAGTGATAGAAAATTATATTCATCATTCCTAGAGGTGGTAGATCACACATACGAACAAGAGACATTCCAAATTTTATATGGATAATATGGAAGGAAATTCTCTAATGAATTGTCTTGGTTGAATAACAATTATTACATAAATATCATATTTATTCATTAAATTGGATTTTATAACTGCCCATATATAAATATAATGAAAGTTATAATATTTAAGCCATATATATGGTTGTCCATATATACACATGAGTATAAATTTAAATTTTTAGTGAGTTAAAGGTTGGTAGATAATGGTTTTATTAATTAATTAATATCATTTAAATATATAAAAATTATTGATTTCTGAATATTTGGAAAATAATATATGATATTATTGAGGAAATGAAGAATATAAATATGTAAATAATTTTCTAAATACTTTTTCCTCTCAATGGCATGGGGTATCCTGCTTTAGAGTTAATTATACACCTTCTTGAGATGTCCTTTGGGTGAGAAACGAACCTCTAGGTCCTAGAAAATTGAGATGGGAATATATTTTTCTCTATATTAGATGAGTTTATTGTTGGTAGTAGTATGATGGAAATAAGGGGGGATTATATTTATAAAATAAAAACAATTAAAGTGCAAAAAAATCATTAATATTATCAAATATGATAAAAAATTAAATGACTAGAGACTAATACAAAAAAATAAATCACAATTAATATAATTAGGTGTAAAATCAATTTGATCGAGTAAGAACTAACAAATAAGATTTTTGGTATAAAAATAAAATATGATGAATCAAATTAAATAATAGGATTGATTTCAAAAAATAGCTTATATTATAATTGTATGTCATGGAAATTTTAATAAATCATTTGTGTTATAAAAATTTATTCCAAAATAATTTCTTGGTGTGATATCCCACATCATCCCTACATGGGATCAGAGGTTTTTATGTTAAACAAATATTTTAAATGGAAGTAATGAATGATATTAACAATTTATTTTCTCTATTGTACGAATAAACTTGTCTCTCTTACATCAATGGTAATTGTAACTCGTCCACCACACATTTCACTAGTTTTAGGAAGAAAATATATGGTACAAGGTAGATGAGAAGAACATAGATTGTTTTAGAAGAAATCCATTAAAATTAGATTCCTTAATCTATCATGTTGGATTATATAATCAATATGAGGAAAATAGAGGTAATATATATGATTTCAAATGAGATCGAGTAATGAAATTGTCACTGTTAATGAGGAATATTTGATATCAAAATAGATTCTATGAGAAGGAATCTTTCCTTTGATTGCTGATTTTTTTTAAAAATACAACATGATATGGATTTCTACTTATATAATCAAGTGGATATATAATGTTTCAATATTTTATCAAAGACATTAATCCCCTTTAACAACAACTTAAGAGATATGCGTCAACTAAATAATGACTTTTGACTTTCTAAATAAAATACACATGATAACAAACTAATTCACTTAGTTTGTTATATATATTTCTTTAGGATGAATATTATATCTTGCAACCACCTAGTATATGTGTCTCTTAATTTATTATCAAATCATCTCCTTCTAAATATAGTGGTTTTGTCCACCACCATCAGATGGCCAATTCCCTACACCTAATTTCCAATTATATCTGTAGGGTTTCATCTTGAACTATTTGTATCATGATTCCCAAAAAGTATTTTCTAGATTTGGATCTAATCTTATGATTCCATAAATTTTATTAATATTTAATCATGATCACTAATAATTATCTATTATCATCAATTGAATTATAAATGTGATCATCATATTCTATATGATTCCCTCATATTTATTATTATGATCAAAAAAAGTAACCATATGAATGTGACATCTAGATCTAAATGAAAATAACTTGATAAAAAATTGAGTTTTTTATGATCATGGAAGGATCATGGTAGAGAAATATCTTTTTGATGATCAATATTTCATTTTAAATGATAATTTGTTTCCATAGAAAATTTATTGTATATTATATTATACAAAACAAAACCATTTATATTTTACATTGACGTTATATTCATAGTTTATAAAGAGAAATGTGATGGTTGGGGAAATAGACCATTGTTAACTATAAGCATTTTAAATAATTTTCCCATTATAGTTAGTGCTTATACGTAATAATTCTAAAATATTATTCATATATAAAAGATAATTGATGCCCACCATTAGTAGAACTATTCCTTTTAAATTCCATTTTTCGGAACATGGGAGCGAGGTATTTATATTAGGTTTTTCCGTTGTCTAGTAACAAGATGATATTATACAAGTGCAGTTTGAAAAAAATTACATAAGTTAGATGTTCAAGTTAGTATATATTAACAACCAATCTATGTTAGATGATCCACCCTAGAAAATTATCACCAAAACACACTTTATTATAATGGCATATGTTGGTGGAATATGCATTTAAATATCCTAGTAGTAGTTTCTTAAAGTTTATATTCTATATTTAAAGAAAAATGTCATCTATCAATTCCATTTTAAGAATAGTTCATCATTACAAAATTTATGTTTAATTGAGATGACTTTGATAAATTAATTTTACATAACCAAATTATAATTTTTTGAAAAAATTTAATTTTTTTAACAAACTATCTTATTTTTAAATAGATTTTATTATAATGAAATATTATGATAAAACCACTATTATTTAAATATAAATTATACAATAAATTTTTTTCTTTCATACAAAATATTAAGGTGTTTGAAATTTGATAATTCTTTACAATACATAATTTCTCTATAAATAAGTGTTTTAATATTTAAAACATAGATTTATAATATTTAGATTATTATTATAATAAAATAAATTTTATTTTGAAATCATTTTGTCAATATTATGATAGGGTGATTTTATTAGAATTGCCTAAAATACATTATTTTCCATGATTAGTAAAACTACCCTTTTGATTTTCTAAAAAGTTTAATTACTTTATAATTATGTCATAATGATGGAGTAATTAATTAATCACAATATAAGAACTAAAATATGTTATTTTATTAATACTATATTGTAACTGTAAATTATGAAATTACCAATCCTTTGAATGACTTTCCAAATCTTAAAATTGAATCATTCATTTTTAAAACATTACCTCATTGAAATATTAATTTTCTATTCTAAAAGTACTAATATAAAATGATGCATGGTTATTGTGCGATAAAATAACCTGAAAAATGTCACAAATATCCAAACCATAGTAAAACCCATGGGTATGATAAAGGTTTTTTCTTTTTATAGAATAAATATTTCTATGGAATTTTTATGGAATTATTAAACAAATCAATTTTATAATAAATACCCTTCAATTTAATCATTTTATTTCACTCCAAATAAATCCTCAATTAGTTTCAAGTATATGTTCCTCCGAATGAGTCCCCCAAGGTTTTCTCAAGAACCCAAGGATTCACTTCCCTTGATTTAGGAGTAACTTTTCAATGTAACGAACTTATCGTTCGTTTATTTTCAACTTAATAACCTATTTTTTATATGTCTTCTAAATTTGATGTCTAAACTTTTTAATAAAATTTAAATCACAACATTACTATAAAATTATGTTTTAACTATTAGACACCATTATCCTCCCTCATTATACCAATTTCGATTACCATGTTTTATACCAGTAATTCTCCTGAATTTATTAATACAAATTTCCCTCTCTACATAAGAAATTATCATTTATTATCATTTATATATACATAAAAATATTTATTTTATAGGGGTATTCACCAAAATATAAAAATTATTTTATAAACATGGGGATTAAAATACATGAATCCTTCGCTTTAGTTTCATTGGATAAAACTGATATAATGAATATATATTTAAGCACTTTTGAAACTCCAAGATTTTGATAATAAATCAATTATATATTATTACTGTGCTCTTTATTAATTGTTTTATTACAATATATTTTTGTCACATTAATTATGAAATTTTATGGTTGTTCCCTGATATCCCTCTAATGCAATGGGTAAAAAGATTAATCTCTAGAGATGACATGATTTAAGATACATCGGTCAATAACCTTAGAAATTTTTAATTATGAATCATTGGTCTTAAACCACTATTATGTGACTATGAATGTATCATTTAAGTTTTTATTTTTATATTTCCATTTTATCATTAATTTTCCTTTAGTTATTATATTCATCATCTTCCATTTCTCATTCCATAATTATATTCCTCATATTTGTATTATTATTCATAATCTTATGTAAAGAGTTTTCTATTCCTATTCTATTACTCGCCTCCTTCTCCCCAACATCCTTTTATATATATCCCCCTGATATGAGATGCTATAAATGTACTTACTATGAACCCACGAATATCCCATTAAGTTGTATTTGATTAATTTTATCTGCTTTTTTGAATTATATTCATATTTTCTATGAAAAAAGAATTAAATGAAACATTGTTTGTACCCAATAATGAAATATTACATAATAAAAATTTGGGTTTAAATCGCATGTATAAAAGGATAATTTAGGTTTTTTGTAAACAAGAATATATATATATATATATTATTAACCTTAGAGAATAGTTTATCTAAAAGTAAATATACTAGTTTTTTTGTGATGTTTTATATATGTGGTTTCTATGAAAATAAATATTTTTTTAGATAGAATATTGGGGATTTGGCTCTAACACACATATTTGTTGTGGTAATAAAAAATAAAATCTCATTAAGTTAGTCAACTCGAAATAGGTGAATGAAATTTAGTCATTCTGCACACATAATTAGACACTCCTAGAGGATTTTTTTGGTTAACCAGAAGATTTTAATGAAACCTAATGATGATATATATAAAATATAATTATGGTTAAAGAATAATATATTCTTGAATTATGTTTTATGAAATAAAATCCCACTATAAATATAATATTCTCAAAAAAGCACATTTCTCTCCAAGTTTTTTCTCTTTTAAAAATGTAATGAAGGAGGATGAAGAACATAAATGATGAGAGAAACTGAAGATGTGATGATGGTCCTCTAATGTAATTTGTAATAGAAAACCTTACAAAATGATGAATCAACATTAATGAGTTATGAATAAAAACATGAATCATATTGAGCATCCTAATTCACTCTATGGTAAAATGTGATGTTGATTCCTTCTTGCATCAATGGCCACCTTCATTTTGTTAGTCTACCTACCCATTGATTATTGAATAATGGATAAGATCTACAGAAAAGTTATTTTCTGTACAGTGTGGTTTAGAACTAGGGAAAGACACCTTGGAAGTGTAATTCTTAGAAGGAGAAGTTATTCAGTGGTTGGAACTCATTAATAACACGAATCTGTGAAGGGAGATTGATTATATTATGTTGGAATAGTTTATGGTAATATTTTTCAATAAATCTTTCCCTCATTTGATGAAAAAATTGATATAAAATGAATTCCTAGAATAAATGTAGGTGTAAAATTATTCTCGTAAAAGTGTGAGATAAACATTAAAAAAACATTCTCGTTATGCCTCTATCTTAATTATGGATCATAAGGGAAAGGTTAATTTATTCTTCGGTGGACTGAGACCCCATCTGAGGATGAATATGGAATATAGTGATGATGAAAGATATGAAGATATTGTATTAAGTTCTATCAAGGTTGTATTTGTGTTTGGATAAAATTATTGGTCGCATAATTTGAATGATTAGAATAGGGCTATATATCCAGACTCAAGGAGAAACATTGATCACGAAAGATTATGAAATAAAGTCAAACTTTCTACATAGAAAATTATGGAAGAATGATATTGGTAAAGGATTTATTGGGTGTGAAAAATTTTAAAAGTGTGGAAGATATGTCCATAGTTATCATAACTATCAGGTAGATGTATAGACACAGTGTCTATGTAGTAAAAATAATGGGAAGATAGTGCATTCTAGCCTGAAGTTGAATTCTCTATATGTAGATAGCTTTAGATATTTTCCAATCAGTCCCTAAATCAGAAGATATTTTAGGGAGTTGACATCATCCTAAACATAGGGAAAAAGAGAATTGTTGGTAATTTTCTATCTTGAAGGATTATGTTGATACTCCAAATGATGTGGTCATGGGTACTCTCATTGTTCGGTTGAATCTAGCATGTATTGTGAATGATTTAAGTTCATCTCTTTTTTTCATTACTCTTGGATTTAATATTATATATAATAAATATATGAGCTTCTATAATAAGAGTTATCTGTCAATCCTCCTGGAGGTATTTTCCCAGCATTATCAGTGTATAGATTCTCTAGTATTCAATTTTGTGGGAACAATATCTTCATAAATCTAGTATCCATTCCCATGATAAAAATAAAAAAAATACTTGGGATGTACTGTATTTCATTTTATATTTCTAATATGAACACATAAAATAATTAAATCCAATTATTATTTAATATACAACCAACATTAATTTCCAAAGTAGAGATATCCCATCTCGATATTTCTCTTTAAAAACCTCCCATATCATTCTTCAGGGAGATAATCAGTGAAATTTGATAATAAAATTAATGTATAATAAACGAAAATGACACCATAGTATTAGAAAAAGTGACATATTTGCTGAGGAGATACCTAGGACTCCACCAGAAAGAGAGGGGGATTTCTCTATTAAATTCATACAAGGAATTAAGCTGATATCAAAGACCTTATATAAAATGGAAATGTAGATAACGATGAATTAAATAAACATATTAAGGATCTTTTGGAGAAGAAATTTATAAAATAAATTGTTTCTAATTGGGAAGAACCTTTTCACTTTGTGATGTAGAAGTATGTATCAATGGACTATGAATTGATTAAATGTTTCTTAATGAGATCAGAATAAGGAAAATATACTATCATCCAATGATTGATGATTTATTTGACCAATTTCATGGGACTGAATTCATATTCATGATTGATCTTTGATATAGTTATCATCAATTTATGTAGAATGAAATAGTTATTCCAAATACCTCTTCGTAATTATGATATGGTCATCATGAGTGAGTTTATATAAATTTTCTAATTCAAAAATTATTCATCTATACTTATATACTAGATGAACAAATTCATTATGGAATGACCTGATATATTTAAGGTATTATTTATTAATGTTATTTTGAGGTTTTCAAAAAAAAATATAGATTCATGAGGCTCATATAAGGGTTATATCTCAAACACCGAGGAAAGATATACTATTTTGAAAATTACCAAAATATGAATTTTGGGTACAATAAGTTTATTTATTAGGGCATATTATAACCAATGATGATATCTCAGTAAACCCTAATAAGATAAAGGATGTAGAGGAGTGGCCTCATACTATAACAGAAATTGATAATTGTAGTTTCCTTGGTTTAGTGAACTAATATAAGAGGTTTGTGAAAAATATTTCATGAATTTTTAATAATAATTCCATGTTTAACAAAAAGGGTATATGTTCATTGATTAACGATTTATGAAGAAGGCTTCCCAAAGATAAATGATAGATTTTTTACATATGTTATAACTCACCATCTATTGGAGAAATATTCCTATTTTTAGATATTTATATATGAACGAGATTGGGTGAATACTTATGAAAAATGAAATGGTTATTTAATATAAATCTCAACAATTAAACCATCGTGAGTAGAATTATCCAACACATTAATTATAGCTAGAAGTGATTATTTTTTATTTATAAATATGGAGTCACTATTTTTAGGGGGGAAATGTGATATATAAATATAGGACAACATTATTAAGTAAATCTTCCCAAATAATAAATTCATCATGAGAAAAGGTGATGGTTCAAACATCATAAATTATTGTATTGTTCCATTCATTCTCAACACAGTAGAGGAAACAATGTCGCTAATGCATTTAGTTGGAAAAGACCCCTCTTGTTATCATAATGATTAGAATACAAGGAGATATAATGATCAATGACCTAGTATAGTTGTAAATGTGAATCTTTGGGTAAGGGAAATCATCAATCCTACCCCCAATGTTTTTTGAACCACCATTACTATAAGCGATCAATAAATATCAGATATAATATAATTTTTTATAAAAAGAAGATAGTGGGTGCGAATAATAGGATGATTTATTTGTTTAATATTTATCATGAAGGTGAACTAAAATTAAGTATAAGGCTATGTGTTCCATCTATTCTGTTGTTAAAGAAAGAACTGATAAATTGATCTCATAGCTCTGAATTCATTAGACATTATGAATGAAATAAAATATATTGGGATATTATGATAATTTTTGTAGGGATAATATGAAAAGGTATATTTCAAGATACACTACATGGTTCATGGTATTCCATCAAGTGAAGTCAGAGGTAAAACATCTCTTTGGGATATTCCAACAATTATCCATACTAAATGGAAGTGGGATATTACTACTCGGTCTTTGTTAATCAAGCCACTACAAGAAACACCCACCATCATAAACATTACACTTTGGGAATATGAATGTCTAATGGGGGGTTACTTATCTAAGCCCTAATTTCATAAATTTTATTTCCTATATATAAATAAAAATTTTATACATTTAATTCCATTTTTAGTATTGTTTTTTCTAAATTAAATTTATGTTTAATTGAGATGAATTTGATAAATTAATTTATTGACATGAATTTTAATATTAATATGAGATATAAATTTATATAATAAACAATGTTATTATAAAAAGTAATTATATTATAGAAATAGAGTGTTAAAAAAACTCTCACTGAAATATAAATGTTATAAAAAAATTATAATGGCACGGTAAATTATTAAGTTCCATTTATTTCCCTATGCCATAAAACATGCTATTTTTTTAAATAAATAAGAATTTTTATATTTAAAATAATGATACCCATATTTTGAGTGATATTATAATAAAATTAATATCATTTTTCAAATATGAACATCAAAATTTGATTAGGAGAATTGATAAGAATTTTATAAAATATATTATTTTTCTAAAAATATTAAAAATAGTGTTTTGGGTTTTTAGAATATTTATTGAATTTTTAATTATGTCATATAAATTAAATAATTAATTAATCACAATCAAAGAACTAAATTGCGTTGTTTGTTTATATTATGTATTTGAATGGATTTTAATAAATTTCTAGACCAATAAACCGCATTCCAATTTCTATAATGGAATCATTGATTTAAACATAAATACCTCGTGGAATCATTAGATTTTCATGATAAAATAAGTAATATAAATTTATTATTGGTTCTTATGGATTAAAATAACTAAAAATATTGCAAATATTTACAAAACCATAAGAAAAAACCTTCATTAAAAAAACTGTGCTTCATTTTACAACAAACATTTACAAGGCATATATTTAGAAATTATTTAACAAATCCTCCAATTGTGCTATGAATATCCCCACATTTCATCATTCCAATTCACTCCCAATCCATTATTTATGATGGTAATGTGGGTTTTCCTTCTATCTATTCACCAAATATTTTCCACAAATAGCCATGTTTCAATTCATCCGGAATTCAGAGTAACTTTTCAGGGTAAGAGAATTATCCTTCTATTCACATTAATTCAAAAACCACTTTTATTATATGTCCTCTTAATTTTATGATTAATATTTATTATTAAAAATTTTATCATACATTTATAGAAAAATTAGGGTTTATAAATGATATACCATTGTCCCCTATCATTTTATCTTTTTACAAATCTTTTTTTTATAGCAGCCAAAATTCTTAAATTAATCCTCCAAATTTCCCTATTTAGATATGAATTTGAATTCTATTTTATTTTATATATACACGGTCCAATTTATATTATATGTTTATTTACCTTTACATATATATTATTTATATGATTTAGTTATTAAGAAATATAAGACCCACATTCTCTTTCAATGGGTTAAAAATGAGATAATGATTGTGTCTTTTTTCACCTTTGAAACACCATGAATTTGATAAAAAGAACATTATTAATTCTCCACAGGTTATTTGTAAAGTGTTTTATTATAATTTATTTGGATCAAATTAAATAATAAATATGAATGTTTTCATCAATAGTGAACCAATTAATTGGTTAAATAATTTAATCTCTATATATTCCATGTTTAGCGATACCTTATTCATTAATCTTAGAAAATTTCAATTATGAAATCTTGTTGAAAAAACACTATTAATATTAATTTGAATGACTCATTTGAATGTTTTATCTAAATTTATATAATATATTTTATTTCTAATAAATAAAATTTAAATTTAATAAAATTATACATAAATAAAAAAAATTATGTTTTCTAGAGAAATAATTTTTGAAACCAAAAAAATGAATTTACACCAAAATCAATTAGATTATTAATTAATATTAAAATAATTGGTTAAAGGTAAAACAATATTTTTTTGAATTTCATATAAATAAAAAACAAATAGATCAATATTAATATTTATATAAATTAAAATGTCCATAATTGTTTTTTATTAGAATAAAATGTAACATTAGTTCCAAAACAAAAATTATGGATTACAAAATTCAATCTAGTAATTTGAAATTATAGATTTTACCTATTATATATATATATATATTATGTAATAAAAAAGTGTCACATATTTTTATTTAATATTTATATTAAATATATGTAACATATGTAATAGAATTTCTAAAAACATTAAATCTATTTTTTCACCCAATAATCAGTCATTTCCAAAATATATCAAAAATTCCCCCAAATCTAATTTAAAAATATTTACATAAAGAATTATTTTCTTTTGTTTCAAACTTTTATATCAATATTTTGGAATTAAAACCTATATAACATATAATATGAAAAAAAAATTCAAGTAAAACATTCATGTTTTCCATGAATGACTAATGTAGTACGTTTTACAATTACATAAGTGGTTTTCAAAATTATATATCATTTAATTTAATTTTAATATGATTAATTATTTATTATTACAAATAGTTATACTATTTCATTAAATTATTCATGAAACTCAACCAATTTAACATGTACAATTATTCCTAAGAGAAATACATTCTAAAATAACAGGGTGTTACATTATACCCAATAGAAATAATTTCACCCAAAAAAATTCATTAATTTGAATAAAATGTGATTATAACTATACCTAATTACATCCTCATATTTCCATTCTTCTTCCATTAAAATATTAATCATCAAGGTATCCATAACAAGATGAGTATTCTAGAATCCTATAACATTATCTCTATAAAGTATGAATTGTTCTAGTTTCTCTACAAAAACATTTTAATGATATTGATGTAAAACCTAAGAGTATAGTAAATTTATAGGTTTAGGAATGTACTCACCTAAAAATGATATGTAAAATATAACATTCCGTAGAGATATGTTTGGTTTATGTGCCTGCTGATAATTTATTTCAACCACATACTCATGGAATTCAAAATAATCAATGTACCTAAGGCTCGCTATCCCTTCATTCATGTTTTCAAATTCATACTACAAATAGGTAGTCAAAAGAATTAATTTCATCAAACGTTAGCTACAAATCTATGACTCTAAAAGAGTTTATGGTCCACATATTTTACATTTAACATCCTTGAGAGCTTATATGGCTTGCAACACCATGTTTAAAACCACTATATACTATTTAAAATGTGATTTTCAAAACCTTGTAGTTAAAATGAATGGAATGAATATTATTAACTAAATTATGAAATTTATATATTATATATTCAATCAAATATTTTAATATTCATATAAATTATTTTTATAGGCGTAAGTAAAGAATACATCCAATTTTACTCATAAAGGCTATATTTCTCTAAATATAGCTTTAACGCCATTTAATGGAACAATTTTTTTTGAAAAATTTATAAATTAAAATTTTACAATACAAAATTAATATTTAAAATAATAAATTCAAAAAAAAAATTATGGGGAATTTTATTATGAAATTTTTTATTTTAGACGAAATAGTTAAAAATACTTATTTCTATAACACTTTCAATTTAATAAAATTAAATGTATATTTAAGATTTAAAATTTATAAAAAATTAACATAAATAATATGCAGCTATAAATAATTAATATTATTTCATAATTATACCTTTTTTATAAGTATAATTATGGGCTTAAAATGCATTTAAAAAATCATTTTTATTTTCAGTTTGTAAGATTATTTTTAAATGAACAACTGCCACTTATTTTTTGTAAATATTTATAAACTAAATCAATATTTGGAATTATAATGTTCATATTTATTAAATAAGTCTATTTTATTTGATGACCAATATGAATTTTAAATTCAGTAATTTGTTTCATTAACCCAACTAAGTGTGAAATGGGTAATTTATGTTATAAATAATAAGAAAGGAATTATAAAATTACCATGAGACATTATCAAATATTATTAGATGTCATAAATTAAATAATTAACTCCTAAGGTTCTAATATTTAGTATTTAACGAAAAAAATTACATGAAATTTTCTTAGGTATTATTTAAATTAATGAAAATCACAAAAGGTCACATTCATATTTTAAAAACTATATAATTTTTAATATGGGATTTTTTAAAAGTTATCATCGAATATATATATTATTTTTAAATATAATAGATTTACCTATATAATTATATATTTTTTATTGTTAACTAATATATATATACACTTTAAATAATTAGACAACAATGTTGGTGTAATTATATTGTAAATGAAATAATCAAATTAATGAAAATTTTAATTAAAAATATAAATTTTCAAATTTAGAAAATTATTTTAATAAATTTGTGTCCATTTTTAAAATCTACATAAAAAATGGTTGGGGTGGATTTTAGGTATTTATTTAAAATAGATGAATTCATAATTAATAAGAAAATACGACAATTTATGTATTTAAAACTATAAGCCAAATACATGATTTTTTTATTCATTAGTAGTAAATGGATGATATCAGATAAATTTGTTCAAAATTTCATGCACTATTTAGAATAAATAGTCACAAGAATCAAAACTATTGCTATTCTTGAGCCAAAATAATAAATCAAAGAATAATATAATAAAAAAACATCTCTACTCCACTATAAATAAAACCCTCAACACCTTTTACCTAAAACATCCTAAGGCATTCAACATTGTTATATTATTACCAATTCCTCTCATAAACCACTTCCCCAAATTATATTATGGTTTGTTTTACTAAAAGACCATTTTTGAATTCCTCAATGAGTTTCTCAAGGTGATGATACATCAGACATAAAACCCTCCCTCTTACACTTTTAGTTTCTTTTATTTTATTATCATTCCCTCACATCCCTTATACGATACAACATTATAACTTAAGTATTGTATATATATTATAATTTTATATTGTGAATGGAATTTTCCAAATCATGTATCTTCTCTTCTTCTATTATTCTAAAAATGAGAACATCGACTGGGATGTGTTGATTCACCGCCTTTATGGTGGATGAGTTTTATTCATTACGACCTCTATGGCTAGTCATCAAACCCTTTTCATTGTTAAAATATATTATAATATTTTTATTAAAACTTATTTAATGTTATTTTCCATGTATTTAAAAATAAAATTGATTAAAAATATAATAGTTGTTGATGTTTGTAAAAATGGTCCAAATAAATTAGGACACTTTACTCAACATTTATATCAATGAATCATCCAGAAAAAATGATATATGATAACATTTACAATTCCAGATGTTTATTAACATGAAATAATTTCACTTCATGATACGTTATTACCATTTAATAAGAACTCCAATATTTATACTTAAGGGAAATAACCATAAAACTTGAAACACACGCTAATGGGGCAACAAAAATAAACATTTTTAATTATCAAATTGGCCAAAAATAAACATAAATATTTATAATAAATAAAATATATATTCATTTTTTTCAGAATTCAATAATTTTTTATTTTAAAATTATTATCTAGATCATTATGTACATTTTCTGAATGACTTCATACATACATTATGTGTTTTCTTATATCAAATTAATTTTTACGAGATATTCCTTATTCACCACATTTCCCCTTTGTGTAGTGCATATATAACTCCATTTGATATATAATATCATGAATCTATTTATTTTCATGGTATTAAATGTTTCAATTGAATATCACAAATTTTATGAGCCATACTGTTCGACCGATAACATGTTAGAAAGGGAATTATTAACCCAATTTCCAATATTTAAGTTAAACCTATACTATATTGATTATATAATTATATGATAATGTGAAAACTGAATATTAATTTTTTTAATGTTTATTTACACATGTTTTATTTTTATTTATTTCTAATAGACATAAATGAATCATTTAGTGAAAGCTCACGCTTCTTTTATAAAAAAAACTCTTTATATGATTCTTTTTCAAAATTAAAAAAATAATATTTTTAAAACTATATTCCATGAGAATAAATTTATACATTATTGACATAATAATGTCAAGGGTAGTCAATTAGATGTTTTTATTATTATTTTCAATGAAAATATTTATCTTATAATTTCACAACATTTTAAATAATTGACATCGATGAAAAATGGTATTTATCTTATGAATTTATAAATAATTTTATTAGAGTATTTTCATCTATATTAACACCCTCAGTTTGATATTATGAGTAATTGAGGTTTATATCCAATGATACAATCTAAATTATTTAATTGAACTATTTATGATTAGTTTGATAGTGTATGGTCTATTTTTATACCATTCATCATATTACACTGTATGGTTTTTTATTACATTTAGTGTCAAGGGAAACTTAATTTGAATGTTTGTATCAATATGATTGTAAATGTTGTGAATGATTTCATCCTATCATATGTGGAATTTATCGGTCATTGTAAGTGTGATGTGGGGCCCACTATATCCCATTGGTGTATCATTATGTCTTATGAGACAAACCATAAATGTTTTTCATGGAGGACTTTCAGATTTATTATATTCTTCACATAATTCCGTTAAAAGTTTATATTCTTAAAATAAATCCTTGATAGTAATAGATTATTGGAACAAATCCTGGATGGAATTTTTCAGATATCCATCATTATGCATTCCATAATTATGATATTATTTAATGATAATACATGTGATTATTTGACTAGTCTAATTTCAATGGTTAAATCTAACTCACCTAAAATTAATTATATGACATTATATAATCATAATTATTCGAAACATATATTTCCCAAGATAATGTTTTAATTTCATGTGTTTTATTTTTAACCATGCCTTAATTTCTTTGTTTATAATTGATAAATTCAACTATACTATTACCCATACCTAGGATCAGAGGTCACCCCATTCTGATGTTTTATTTTCCACAGGATGCAAAGATATAGAATATTATTGACATGTCAGGATAATCTCAGAAAATATATATTTTCTCAATGGAGTTTCAATGTTATATTAAATTTAATATTTTAATTTAAATTCTTTTTTTGTGTCTTGTTTTCAAAATATATTAAAATATTTGGTCAATTTGGATGTGATCTGTTATACTTAGTACCAATGTAATAAATTAAGACCCCAACTCCGGCCTAATGGGGTCAAGGTCATTAATGACAGTATTAGAGAATGTTTTGTTGAAACATCAAAAACTGTTTTTATGAAATACATGATTATGGAACATAATCCTATGACATATTTTGAGAATAATTGTAAATGAACATCCCAAAAAAATAAATTTTATGAATGAAAAATAATTTTAAATTATTTCAAACACATTTAAGGTAAATGTAAGAAACCATGCAATCAACCAAAAAAAGAAAAAACATAACTATTGAAAGACAATTTTAGACTACTAGAATTAATCTCCCTAAAAAATTTATAGGAGATAGTGGTTACCTAAGATTTAGTTCATCTATTATGAAGTCTTGAAACTCAATGGATTGTTTGTCCCAGGATTCAATACAATACTCAAGGATTATCTTCCCAATGTTGAATCACCCAAATGGAATCATATCATGATTTTGTATACAATCATATTGTCCCTATTTGAGAGTTACCCATAGTGACCTCCCCATCATATTATTAGCTTCCTCTTCATTAGCATTATGAATAATAACTTGTTCTGCTACTTATTCTTATGGACATAAAAGAAGTTCCAATGATTGAAAAGTACACCCCCTAACATCCACTGGTTAGAAGCCTCACAACCTAGCCATTTTGAAATCAAATTTTTTATTGATAATGTCTTCATAAGATGTGAAAAATAGTAGTATTACTTCCTCCCTTTATGAATACTCTTCTGAATTTTTTTCTACCTCGGGATACTTTTCGCATTGGACTCATTCCCATAGACCGTGTCTATATCCTTGACCTATAATGAGTCTGGTTGTTCAATAGACAATCCTTCCTCAACAATAATTTCAAATATATTTCCCAACTGAACTGAAGGGTTTCTCTCTGAGTTAGAACACCCAATATTTCCAAATGTGCCATTATTAACCACATCATGGACATTCCCATGAATTCTATCAATTAGAAAGAAACCAGTACCTGATCATTGAAACCATATAGCCAATTCAGTAGAGAGTCCCTCTATCTCCACATCCCCATTATCATTATCATCACATCATTAATCATTTACCTCATCATGATTGCACAGATGCGATTGAACCTCACTCCTAGAAGCACTATTCTGACTGAAGCCGGAACACAACCTAGTACCATCATTTCTCGATTTTTTATAATAGCCTGTTGGCCCTTCAAAATTCTAACTCATCCTATTGAATATCTTAGTGAACATTTGATTAGGAGAGGTCACCACTCCATGCTTCTTCTTTCTTGAAATGATTGAATTACAAAAAGCATCAGCTTTGCTTGTATTTTGAACCAAACCAAAAATAATCTTTGTTTTACCCTTGTAATTTATAGTCTTTCTAGAAGAGGGACCATCAATAGATCAAGATTCCAGAACATCACTAACACATGGGTTCATCAACCCCTTGCACCTACAAGACTCTATGTTTTGTCCGAATTTCTTACATGACTAGAAGAACTTAAACCATGACTCGGGAAAAATGAATTCATTGTACCTGAACTCCTCACTCACAAAAATCAATAAGGACTCAATAGGAATATTTTAGAGATCAACATTGAAAAAAATCCTATAACAAAACATTTTTCATATGACCCTAGTCTAACTTTTAGAACTAGGATAGAGTCCTACCAAATTACCAAGCATATGAAGGGTCAAAGGGTTTCAAAAGGGAAGATAGATATTTCGAAATCTTAATAAGACCACCATTTTTGGTGAATCCCACTTCATATGTATGATTTATGGCGACTTGAAGAACACAAATCATGATCCATCATAGGTGTGATGTGCACTTGGATTTTCATGAATCATGTCTTCTTCAGATATAAACTAGATCATTATGCTTTTGGAATCAAGAAGGCTACCATATCTAATTCTTGCAATCCCCATGAATCGAAGATCAACCAGTTGAATAATTCCATCGACATACAATGAAATTAAAGGTGCAAAATTAACATCTAATGTTGCAGAGAATATTTCATATGAATTCAGAAGTTGAAATCAGAAAATGTGGTAATCCACTGAATCATTCTAGAACATTCTGTCATAGTGAAACTAGAATAGTTGTGTAGAAACATAGGGTTAGATGTGGTAATGAAATTAGATGACTGAATTCCATCAAAAAGAGGTCGAGGTTCCACCCCCCTCCAAGGGTAGAGGGTCCAGAGCAGCCATCACCGCCTAGGGAATGTTGATCAAGAAGCATATTGGGAACCTATATAAGGATTTGAATCCTCACCAATGCACATGACCCAAAGAGTAAGAAGTATTGAGAACCACACCAATGAACATGACCCAGAGAGTAGGAAGGATCAAATCTTGTATGATCTTATTCCAATATTTATATGAGAATAGCCTCTCATACATTCTCATAATTTAAATATATATTATCATGTTCTAAAAAGACAATGAAATAGTTATCTATGTATAATGACTTCAATAGCAACAACTAGAAAAAGGGTACAACTAGAAAAATTATGGGAAAAGGAATGAATATAAAGAATTATTTAACCATATATGATAACTGTATAAAGAAACACCCTAGTACATAATTAAAAGGAATCGGTGTTTTATTAAGGTATATATAAAAAGGACACCATGATTGTGATTTCAAGGGTATGAAAAATGCTTCTATTGTAGAATTATTCAAATATAAGAAGATAAGAAAATAAAAAATCAATGTATCAATAATCAAAGGTGTTTCACCCAAAATAGGATAACTTTTCATGACTGTGGTATTGTTTTATTCCAGATAATAAAATGCAATGTATTATTAAACAATATTTATTATTAAAAAAAATAGACACACTATATAGTGATGTACTAGGGTGTATTAATCATTTATCTCAATTATCTTGTAATTTCTTCTATAATTCATACACCTAAATTGGGTTATTCTTATAAGGATTTATTTGATATTTACACAACATCTGGTATGTGTTCAATTGAAATATCAACTTTTTGATTTAGAGGAATACTGAAAATAAAATAGATAGTACATCGACAAAATATTATATAATTAAAATATATTAAATGTTTATTTTCTACTCCAAAATATTGATATATATATTCTTTGTGAGTATGTATTTAGACCCATATAATTGAATTGTTTTTTCTTGGAGGTATATATTCATAATAACATCGATTGTATATTATTGGATGATTGTGGATATGAAATTTTACATCCATTATTTAGCAATTTATGTTGATATATATATAGAGAGAGGAAACAAATTTCCAAAAAAAACATAAAAAATGACTATTGGGAGAGTAATAAATCCCAAAGGAATCACATTCCCAAAAAATTATATCATGATCCAATTATAGACATGAGATGGAATAATTGTATCGTTAGGAATATTCAACAATTGTTCAATATATAATTGTGGATGTGGGGGTGGTACATCCATATAAAATTCATCAAATATAAAAATTGTTTAGAAAAAAAATCTAACAAGGCATTTGAAGGCCAATAATATATAATAAGTGTAAATTTAACAACTTCATTATCATATCCCATTTAATTTATTGTGATCATATAAGAATTCACATTTTAGGTTGTATAAATATGGTTAGGATGATTAAAATAATCATTAAATATTGCATTAAATCAATGGTTAGTGTATTTTTTATACATCATTCAACGGATGTATTAATGTATGGTTGGAACTTTTGGTTTTTTTTTCATAGAATTAATTTTAATCATCATGTCTCTTCGATAGTCATGATCTTTATGGTCCTTATTTCCAAAAAATGAAACTACTCTATATTCCACTAATAAAATCCATATATTTTTCATTAAACATCTTCACCAAAAATTAAATTTATTTATATTTTTCAATGGGTTTACTGTTATAATTTAGACAAATATCCTTATTTCCATTAATACTATGAAATAATGAGATCAATCAGTGTTTCTAATGTCCAATTATAAATTTAGATATAATCTAATGCTATCATCATAACATAGACTTTATTTCATAAACAATTCCTTTCAGAGACACATGATTAAGTCACTAAATAATTGAACAATTTTTATTTCACAATCTATGATGAAACCAAAATAAATCTTTGAAAGCCTTTTGAAATTTTCATCATAGGTACCAATTTATTCACCAAAATGCTTCCTCAGTTCAATGAATTCATACATTATATTATTATGATGAGATTTAGGAAAATACTTATGAAGAGATTAATTTTATAATATTTACTATTTTATTTAATCAATTTCTACTAATTTCCTCATATTCTTGATAGCATTCCACTATTTCTTAGTTTTAAATTATATATGATACTTACCCCATGATAACATGTTATGATGACTATATATTATAAAATTAGTTTTTATGGAATAAATCTATGTCACATAAATATGTGGATCAAAGAAACAATAGCAGGATTGTATAAGATAACACATAATATACATAAATGTGAGTAGTTCTGTACATTGGTCATTTACAATTTCATCACATTTCATGTTGATTTTCATAACATCGAAGAGTTTTTTATAATATACACAACATTTTTTCATTCTATATCTCATGAATTTTAGTATAAAATGTTTTCATTAATTTCATTTGATATCAAAATTTTCATTCACATGATTCCTCACTGTTATAGAAAATGAATAAAAAATGTTCAGTGTGAGTAACAAGAAAAATAATATATTTAAGAAACCACATGAAAAAAAACTTAGCCTGATGATTTCATAAATTAGGACACCTTCGTTCAGCTCACATCATTTTATGTTCATCCTATATCACCTTTACCATAAGATGTTCTATGTTATACTCTCCAAATATTCGTTACATAATAATATAAAATAACTAAACCAAACATTGATACCAAAAAGGGAAATATTGATCATAACATTCAATTATATTCATTAATTTTAGATTAATACCTATATTAATTGAAAATGAATCATTCATTAAAACCATAATGATTTATCTTTATTTGGGAATATATAAATAATCAAATTATTTATATAAATCTTCCATGTGACACACTATCATTTGTTACACACGGTACTATTATAGAATTATAATAATTTACCTTTTATCATAACCTTTGGAAATGTAATAAAATGAAATGGCATTCTTAGATTCAAATAAAAGCTAATCTTAGGAGATATCAATTTAACAACATAAGTGAGCATAATATGATCATAAGGTTATGCTAAAATGATTACATCTTGATATAAACATTAATAATTAATAATATATCATAAATCTATAGTTAGGTCATAATGATTTTTCATTGTGAGATACATGATTCATAAATACGTTGAAACAACACACATCAAATATGGTTCATTATATAATTACATAGACCTAATAATGTGGAATCTTGTTGTGGAATAAAAATAATCATAAGAAATTTCTTCGTCTAGAAATTATTGCTTCCTAGACCCTCATCACAATGATGAATGTGTTCATTAATGAATTTGGTTTTCTCATATACACCTCACATGTCATATCATGATATATGATTCATTTCCCAATGCATTGATGGGTGGTTTATTTCTGGGACCAAGAATCCGTTAATGGATATAGTCCCTTAGTTGTTTAGCATTAGTCAACATTCACAATAATCTTATGAAATATAACATTACCCAATGTATTGGAGATTGATATAAATATAGGCCAAACTATAATGAAATTAAAACTATATATGTGTCTTCAATATTCACATTTAAAAAATAATAATTTTATCATTTATTATTTAACTAAGGAGAAAGAAACATATTTCTAGAAAACAATCCTAAAATACCATAATTACAAATCAATAGAAATAATATGGATGTTTTCATTAAAATTTTCCCCCAATGATTCAAATGAATTAATAAGTGATGTTAACATATATCAAAAACCAGAAAAATTTTCATTTTCAATTATAATGTTTTGTAAATGAAATAACAATTAAAAAATTGGAATTATATATTCACAAAAACCTCTAAAACATGGAATGTAATCTCAATAATGTATAATGTTCATGAAGGCTATAAAATATTAATGTTTTTAAAATGAAAAAACTATTTTCATCCAATTAAAAAGAAAATATAAATTGTAGTATATAGAAAAATTTGAAATGATTATTTTTGAAATCATTTTAATTAAATTCAATTTATATCCAGAATTAATTTTAAAAATTATTAAATTACATATAAAAAACATTATAAAAATATTTAGAAAATACAGACATTGAGGGGAAAAGTGTTGATAGAAAAACATTAAAATATTTAAATTATGGTTTAAAAAGTAAATCACATAGAACATTGATATCTTTTAATAAAAATACAATGAGAGGAAATACATTATATAAAGTTCAAATCTAAATAATATTCAACAAAATATTAATAAAATACATTAATCCTTTGTATACACATAACATAAATAGGAAAGGTTTCTATAATATTCTCAAAAAAATAATTAGTAATATTATTCATCTTCTTCAAAAAAGAATTTTGGTTTGATTATTACAATATACCATTCTATTATAATTTATTCTTATCCATTTGTTCATAATAAATATTTATAATCAATATTTGGGTCTTAAAATTCTTGAAATCTAGTCATGTTTCCTTTTTATTATTCCTATCCTTACACATTATTCATATTTAAATCAATTATATAATGTAAATGTTTTCAAAATTGTAAAATATATTACATAAACAGACTTTTAGAACATTCTGTTTAGGATGTGATGAAAATGTGATTCATCAATCATGATGTTGGTAGTCTATATGTACACAAGACTGATATTTTTATTTTTCAATGGATCGAGGAGTTTTAAAGTATATAATGATTTATCTTTGAAAGAACCTAACAGGTTATATGTTATTAATGAGAAACAGTGGAATCTGTGAAATTTTATTACCATTTAATATGTTTGAAAAACAATTAAACTCATTTTAAATTGTTATAACATTGAAAAAATGATTAATACAAAAACATTCCATAGGAATGGAAGAATTTTAATGTTTCACTACATATTTAGTGTTTCTTAAAATTGGTATGGTTTTAAAATATTCAAATTCCATAGAATCCACTAGAAAATAAACATTTTTATGGTATTGAAACAAGTGGAAGTAACCTAACACTTTTGTTGTATTATTATCCAAACTAGAATATGTATTATTCCTACATAGAAAATACATAATACAATTTTAGTACAATCTTTAGAAACCTCCACAAATTGGCATTGAATGAAGTTAGTGTATTACAGTTAGTTTGCCCAATTTTTTCATTCTGGTAAAATAGTTATTCATCACATTCGTACCCAACTAAACAAAATAAAATATTCATTGAAATTTAGTTCAAAATTCGCATCCATTAATTGTTTATATGGTTTCTCAATCTGATTTATTTATAGGATAAGTCCATCTTAAAATTAAAATTGAAAATTAAATCAGGTACCTTCATATAATCAATACTAATTTTATTATACATTTTTCATTAGATAGAATATTTATGCCAACAGATAATTATAAATGAAATAAAAGTTTAATTGGACTATATTATATCGCATGCTTCTTCTCATTACAACAGTTATTATAAATTGCCTCATCATTTTTTATTCCAAGAGATTATTTTTTTGGAAACACCTCTATCAAAATCTAACTTTAATATATTTATCTTGTATCAGCTTTCCAAAAAATGAAAACATTATAATCAGTACACAAGAATAATACCACCCAAACATTCATAATGAACATTTAAATTATTTTTTAGATGCATGAGATATTCACATAGTGGGATTTCGAATTTTATTTCTCTATTAATGAAAACATGAAATTTAAGATTCAAAATTCTTATAATATTACAAAATCACCTTATTAATTATAGATTATGTCTGAATAAACTTGTAAAATGAACTAAAAACTTCTTCAACAATCGTTATTATTCTTCAGTTAGAATCATGGATCACATTCCATGATATTTCGAACATTGAATGACCAAAACAACATCATTATTTTTTATTAATTTATGAAATATTATTAAAGATCATCGAACCAGAAATAATGTAAAAAAATGAAATAATTGTTCAATCCTGCTATAAAAACTCTATCTGATTTTTCCTATATAAACATCATTGGATCATTATGAAAAAATTCCCAAATTCTACGACCATTTTTCTACATTCATCCAAAAAATTTCTTCCTTTCTATTTAATTTCAAACATAGTTTTATCATATTTATACAAAATTGTTATTATGATCATCATGTAGATAATTCATCTCCATTACATTGATTATTATTGTAAGATAAACATTTAATATAATTTTTATCAAATGGGATCTATCAAAAGTAATTTAAAATCAAATTCATCATATTACAATATTTTATCATCGTTCTTATGAGAATCATCAACATTCCTCACTTTTTCAAAAAATCATGAAGTTATTTCTAATAAATTTTAGAAAATTATATTTTTTCCATCCTAAATTATCAAAGAACCCTAATTTACAAATAAAAGTATCCCCCAACAAAATATTATCACATTTCATTTTACATTTTTTCATAGAAGTAACATTATATTACATAAAAATTATATCATACTCTTCTACAAAATTCATGGACCAAGAAAATTATTTAAATCCTAATATTTTATGATTTAACAACCTAAATGGACCTCCTAATTTTATTAAATGAAAAAAAATTCCAACTCAACATGGTGTATTGCATAGAATTAGTTTACAAACAATCTGTTAACATTCCTTTTTCTATCACTTAACTCCATCCAATCACCCATAAACTTATGATATCCGTTATCCAT
Source organism: Viscum album (assembly GCA_963277665.1). NCBI lineage: Eukaryota > Viridiplantae > Streptophyta > Magnoliopsida > Santalales > Viscaceae > Viscum > Viscum album. Next base: position 15,248,211 of record OY728159.1, on the reverse strand, counting down.
ATGAATTTCATTAATAAAATAAATATATTGTGAATTAGGTACTTAATAAAAGTAATGTGTATAGTGGTTTATCCAAGAAAAAGAAAACTCCTTAATAAGCTATCTTACAACCAATGTTTTCTTTACCATATACATGATCTGCAACATGTCTCCATCCTTTTCATCACCATAATCTCCCTCATTTTTTGAAAAAGGTAAATAAATCACTAGGTAATTATAACTCATCAAATGTTTCATTTATCCATCAATTCAATGTCTACATGAGTGAACTCACTGTTAGAAAAAAAATAATCTTTAAACAACGTTACAATACTATTAATGAATTCTAAATTAAGAAAATGTTTCCTTACACAACTTCTATCATGTGAAACACTCATTAGAAAAAACGTTATCCTTTTGTGATTTTTTATTACACTGACTTAAAAAAATTAAAAATAAATTTACATTTAATAAAATCATTGTATACAACATTTTAACACTCCACCAAATTAATGATTTCATTAAAATCATATGCACATACAATCAAATAGAGTTATGTTGAATTATTTTATCACTTTTATATCACATTCCAAAGTCCCAATTGAGAGGGGATGCATGATACATAGAATTTCCTTGATGGAGGGAGTTTGAACACCCACTATAAACAACATTATATGAAATGTTTCCTTCATCAGTTGTTTTTAAATTATATTAGCACGTTCCACTATTGTACGAATAAATTCCAACTAGAATTATTATTCTTCAAATAATATTTGATGATGTTATATTTTAAATCAAAATTCATGGATTTAGAATATTTCACTATATTTATAGTTAAAGGAATAACACATTTATTATCACAAACTATGAGAAGATGAAATTTCATATAAAAAATTCATCCAATAATGATATAATCTATATATTTTTCGTTCTAGATTGAGTATAAATAAAAAAATAAAATTCATTTATATATGAAGATATTAAATTATATTTCATTATAATATAGTTAACACTTCGTTATCCCTTAAAAAACAGTCCACCATATGTGTGTTTTCTATCATCAACAAATCCTGTAGAATCTATAGTTTTTTAAACAAAAAAATATTGATATTTTCTATGATTTCATATTTACACCGAATATTTGGGTTTCCATTTATATATTAGATAATTAATTTTCTCTCTATGAGATGTGATTCCATTGTAAAACACTAATATCTTTGAGAATGCATAGTAACATTCAATATATCTATGATTTAATCCAATAGAGATAACAAAATTCCACTCAAAATTATAAATTCATTAGGATATACATAGTTTCCTTCACTGTCTATTAAATCATTCTGTCACACGAAATTCATTATGTAAAATATTTTTGAGTTTTCCACTCCAAACAAACATATATGTTCCTTATAAAACATCTATTAACATATTAAAATATATTTTTTAGATTTTTAAGGCATGAAAATAATTCATTTCTCTTAATTTGGATATCTCAAAAATTGTTATTATTTATATATTATTCTTTTCCCATGATTCATCGTCATTCAAAACTATGAGGATATCATTAAACTACACAATCATAATGACATGAACCTCAGTATTCTCTATGAAATATATGCTAAAATTGAACCTTTCTTAATGATTAACATCCTTAAGAAATTATAAAATTTAGAATATGAATCTCTTGAATATTGATTCAACCCATGTAATAATTTTTTAAATTTAACCAAAAATCATTCATGTTTCCTAATCATGAAGTCGTAGGTTTGTTTGGCATATACTTATTCATTGAGTTCTATATTAGGAAAATATGAATCTATATCTATTATAAAAAAATTATATATTTTCGAGGAGTGATAGAGTGAAATATTATGATAATTTATAATCATAAAACTGGAGACAAAGTCTCATAAAAATCAATGCCTTTAAATCATAATTACACTTTACAAACCTATTTTTCCTTGATTATTATCTTTTGACCATTATCATTAAACTAATTTAAGGAAATCCCCTTTGATCTAATAAAATAATAATTGTTTGGGTTGCGTGAATATTCTCGTGTATCATTGATACCTATTAGTTCTATATCTTAATTTATAGACTTTATCCACTCATAATTCCAAAAATATTCAACTAGATATTTTGGCTCAACTAATGAATATAAGAAAGTACATGTAAATAAAATTAATGATTATCTAGTTTGAAACTATAACCAGTAATTTCTGAATATGATTTGAGCATTCACATGCTTATTTATTCTATGATAAGTTCATTTTGGTGATTCATCATTAAATATTATAGATTAGTCACAATCATGTAATCAAGATGATTAAACATTGTTACAGTCAATATGAACATTTTCATTCTGCATAAATGTAACCTCCTCATATTATCCATCTAATACATATGCACCTATTTTTTATACATTCATATTAATTTTTTCATTAACATTTACATATATAGAATAAAATATATTTAACCATTAGAATTGTATCAAAGAAATATTCCATCAACTCATCTTTGATTGAACATGACAAGATTTACACCCATTACATTTGAGATGTAAGGATTTATGAACACCATTAGATACTTTATACCTTGAATTTCATTTTAAAACATTTAATATGGATTCAAATAAATGATAGGACTATAGAAAAACATATTTGGAATTTTAACTATTGTATTGATATCCTTCCTCAAAATATAATGTTACTTGTCTTGTTTGATCAAAATTGTTCAAACTATTTCCACCATAATTTGGTTTCTTATTTCAGAATGAAAATTTTTTGTGCCATGGAAAGAGTAAAAATCTGATGAAAAATTCCATGTTTTTTTATAAAATATCTAAACAAAAAAAATTTATTCTTTCAATTATTATTAATTCATAACTTATTCATTTAATATTCACATTCTTTATCAGTTCACTTTCTGAAATTCTTTACTATTTTTAGAACCTGATATTTAGGTCTCAAAACATAATTGTTTTAATGTGGGAAAATTAATCAATGAATGAAATAATAACATATATTTGGGAGTCTATTATATACTCACCTACTATGAAATATGAGAATGTATTATCTCCATGTGATGAGGTAGAAAAATCTCTACTTTTATATATACATAATTCATAATATTCCCTCTCGAAAAATTAAGAGAATACAAATGTAGTACTATTTTCATGTTACAAATATCACGAATATTGTATCTTATATCGACTTTTTCTCATGTATCTATAAATGTAACATCCTAGGTAAATAAAAATATGAAATTATTAATATTTATTAATATTTTTAAATTAAATATTATTTTTACTTTAATGTTGATGCTATGATCGATGGCATACGTGATACGCAAAAATGGGTTTTGTTGAAAACTTATGTTGCACACAATGTTGAGTTCTACTGAAACATAATATAATAATATTATTAATTTAAATGGTAGTTAACGATTAGTTATTGTATTGGTTGGAATGAATAGAAATAACTATAATAGGATTATATATTTTTGATAAATGTTTTTACTTTTATCCAATAAATTTTAGAAGCTTAAAATGCGAATGAATCCAATTTCAAACATAAATATTCAAATATTCATTTAATGGTCGATTTACCGCCTATTAATGGGGAACCCTTTTTAAATATATATTTTATTACTTTTATATGATCTACTTTACAAAATAAAATACCTCTTTAGAATAGATACATCAAATTTACATTTGGTAAATTTTTTCAATTTTTTAGATAAAGTTCATTTTTAACGAATACTGAAAAATACTGTATTTTAATTCAGAACTGCCTTTTAATCTAATTTATTTATTTGTTTATAATATTTTATTAAATTATTTTAATGTTTAATTAGATTAAATTCTTATTTTTTAGTCCAATTTTTGTCATTGTAATTACTTTCACTTTGAATTTGGACATAAAGTTGTGTCAATATTTTGATAGGTATTATTTCTTAAAAACACGGTTTTTGTTTTGAAAGATGGAATTAATTTTTAATTAATTAATGAAACTTCAATGTTTGGAATTATGTATTATAGAAATAATTTTTAATCAGAATATCAAATATATATTAGGATGAATTTTTGTTATTTTTTTGAAAAACATCAATTTTTGATGAATAGTGAAAACACAGACTAGTAGTTGAAAAGCTAACATTTTCATTTAAATGATATTTTACCACTTCTGTGAATTTAAATTCGAAAATCCAATATACATGGTTTTTATCAGTAAGTAAAATGTGGTTCAATAATAATAAAATAATTTTTGGTGAATTGTATCTTTTGAATTTTATTTACCACGGTTAAAGGTAAATAGGGTAATTAAAGGTAGAAATAGTATTATAATTATATAAAATTAACTTAACACATTTCATAACCTTATTGGTTTTGTAATGGATAACAATGAAAATCCTTGGGTGAGACGTTTGGCCTTTGAATTCTATTTGGGTTAGATAATGTCATTAATAACTTTTTGTTAAAATTAGAAATAAAAATATCATAAACATGTATAGTTTTGCTAAAAAAATTAATGTTGGGTAATTTAATTGATATATTAGACTATAAATGTTATTTATAATGATAAAAGAATTTTCTACATCATTTTTTCATTTATAATTTTTATACATCAAATATAGAAGATTATTTATGACACAATAATGATGTAGTGTTTACCACATTAATGAATGATTTAAATAAATAAGATTATAAAAATTTAAAAAAGATCTAAAACCTATCCAATTATTTTTGGATGATTTTATTTCGAACAAGAGTCATCATATCTTGATTTTATTTATTTTTGGAACTTTAAAATATGAAAATCATTATATAATAAAATAATATTTTCAAACATTCCAAAAAGCCCGACCCCCCCCCTTATAAAAAACCCTAACCTCTAACCCATTACTCGAACCTATCAAGTCCCTTGTATTGTCAATCATCTACCCTAATAGGATATCAATATCCCTCTATTCCACTTAGATTCTTTACTATAGGTATATGGTACTTCAAGAAATCCTTTTTGTTCAAACCAAAGGAAGTTACCCAATTTAAAGGTAACATCATCTCTTATGTTTTTTGTTTTATTTTTTTCTCAATCCCCTTAATTATTTTTATTCCGCTATTTTATAACAAAAATATTATCCTCAATATACTAGGTTTTTTATGAGATGGATTCGAACTACACTTACCCACAATGCCATATAATGGGTATAGTACATAATGTTTCTATGGACGAAAAACTACTACCTCACGAAATGAATATTCTTCAATATTCTCCTACCAACTCTTATGGTGTTCATTATGATGGCACTTTATTTATATGTAAAATATATTAAATTTATATTTCCCCTTTAATTCTGTATTATTCATTTATATCATACCTTTAAGATTCCCAAAATTGGTAAAAGTGATAATTTCATTTGAGGAAGTGAAGACTACCACCCCCTCAAAGTGATATGAATTTTTCATGACATAAGTCGGAAAAAACGACTAATAGAGTTAATAAAAATATGTATTATATTATAATGTCATAAAAATATACCTATGTATCATTATTGTTTTCAATCCATTAAAATACGAAATTATAATTAAAGTAACATTCATGCGTACATATGACTTACCATCTCCAGGAACAGTCCATTACATTTCTTATCTCAAAATGTTATATACTATTATAAATAAATATATATACAGGATATATATGACATATATTATATTTAAATAATTAATATGATTCTGGATATAATAGAAATTTTACCACATGGACAATTTTAAATTATAACATGTTCATTTTTTACTCTAGTTTCGAACATTGACAAAATGTCCAATATAAACTCTATTAATTAAATAATTGCTATAGCATGATAATAAGTTAAATAAAAGGAATAATAAAACATGAAAAATGATCTTATGTAATTATAAATTAACTTATAATAATTATTTAATAATAATAAAAAACATACAAGACATGTCGGACGTGAGGTAAGGGGTTTCTAATCTCACATTGAATTTTGTGAGATTTCCATTATCTGCCACTTATTTATTGTATGTGATGTATTGTGAACATCAATTTGATATATATTATCAGGATTCTCATTTTATTCATGTTATTATTTGATTCATTTGGTGGTTATATCTTTTGGTCATATGAATCGATTGATTACTACGTAGTATGGGGTTTTCATCTCACTTTTTATTCCCATGAGATTCATGTTATATTTTCCACTATTTTCTTTTCTGTGGTGTATGTACTGAACATGATTATTATCATTGTGTAATATAATTTAATTTATGTTTATTTACATCTTCATTTTATGCCCCTTATTTAATGTGGAATATGTTTCGTATGTTACTAAATTGGTAAGGGAATCTTTCAGCCTCCTATTTTTAAAATTATTCTTTTTGTTATGTCTTATAATTTAGATCTTCTTATGTTGGGATACATTATTATATATACTTATTGTGGAAAATTTTATGTCCAAGTGATGAGATACCCTTTTATATCTCATCAAATAATTTTCTTAATTTTAATATGACGATGTTAGGATGTCTAATTTCTATATGGGAATTTCTTCACCCAATTTGAATTCATTGAGTTAAACTTCTACTTCTTTATTGTGTCGTGCAATGAATATGGGTGAATTACCTATGATTGTTTTACACAAAATATACACTTATGTTGGGTGTATGTATATTTTTCACGCATAATTATGTCATAGTTTTATCCTCAGTCTATGGATACCGTCTTTATAAGGGATTTCGTCTCAATTAACATTCCATTTAGACTTCATTTTTGTTACGCACCAATTCCCTCTAATATGGTGTATATACTATAAATTTTCATATTGTGTTATGAATCCATTTATTATCAGGATATAATAATGTTCTGATTAAATTTTATTCCTCAATTCTTTGAATTCAAGTGTATCTCATTTTGTTAAAAAAATTTAACTAATATATAATTTTAAATGGTTTTATGATTTATTCTTATATATATTTCTCATTAATGTCCATGTTTTCAAAATATATTTTAGGATTTATTTATGTTGATATTAATTACTAAAATGATAATTTTTATAAATGTCTTAAATTGGTATGGGATACTATGATTCATAAATCTCTTTAATAATGTTTTAAATGGTTTTTGAAAACGGTTTGATAAAGCATCAATTATTTAAATATCATGAAATGAATAATTTTTATTAAAAATGATATGTTATTTGTGAAATATTTATATTTGAAATATTTAATTTGTTATTATTTTATAATGTTACTTAGAAATTAGACACGAGGTTATGTGATAAAGCAAATGATGGGTGGTGTCGGGAAAACTAGAAAGGGTGGTTTCATTATAACCTCCAATGCATTGGGTATAGAAGTCGTCCGTATGGCTATTACATTTAGTGATATTTTTGGAAGTATAATTTATGGTTATTCCATTTATGTGTGTTAATGTCCCAAGTTACCTTTATATGTTATGTGAGATTTCTATTGCCTTTATGGTAATATTTTGGTTGAAAAGGGTAAGTAGTGATCTTTTATTCAATGAAGAGTATTTACGACTTCATAAAGGTGAAAAGTATTACTTGTGATAAAGTAATCACGGTGTACTTGTTATTTTAAAAAACTAATAGTTTCCCTTTTTGGGTATCCCTTACTTATCTTTTTTTCTCATCCCGTGTTTCTGAACTGTTTTTCATATGTTAAAAAGTGGAATACGATCAATTAAGGGATCAAGAAAAAGTCATGTTGTCTAAATCATTGAACTAAAAATGTTTCATTTTTAGAGTTTTTTTAATAAAAAATGGTTACTGAGTAGTAGTGTCTAAATGTAGTATTCAAGTTGATTTGTAATATTTATGGCATAATTCTCTAAGACTCTAAAACAGAACAGATCCTCAATGTGAATTCATGATTTATCTCAAAATTATATAATTTTTTTAGGCTAGGGCCTTATTATTAGTATAAGAGGTTGGTTTAGATAACTTTACAGATTATGTGTTTTCATTAAACACATGGTTAGTCTCTATGTCTATTATTTTAGTAAAATCATTTTTTTATAAAATTTTTTAGATCAATGAAAGTCTGTTACAAATTAAAAAAGGATCTCAAATGAAATATATATCTCTTCCTGATGACATGATTGAAATAATTATTGAAAAGTCATGTTCAGATGATTATGAAATTTTTTCTAGAAAACAACTCACTTGCAAGATTTTGATCAAGATATTAAACACCTCATCTATACCTCGATATCCTCGTGGATCATGGGTTGTATTTAATCAAATCCTATTTTTTCAATATTCTCATATTTTAAAGATTGGTAAATATTATAAAGTAATTTTAAAATATTTTACCTTGTCAAAATATTTTGAATCATGTTATGATTTTTATATAGGTTCTGAAGAAGGAGACCCTTGCACAACCTATTTATATTTTATTTTACAATACAGTCTCTCAGAACATACTTATGGTATTTTAAAAGGACCATTGATTGAACGTTTCATCTCAAACCCGGTATGACTATTTTATAAAAATCATGTTTTATCAGTTGTTTTGAAATTATATGGCATGCATGATTATTTTAAGAAACTATTTATCTATGAACACCTATATGACCCAAGTTGTATATGGTGTATTTGGATGAAGGAAGAAAATAATTTTTACAGATCTCTAAATCATTTTTGGGATGCATGGACCTTATACCTACGTGAACAAGATAATGATGAAACCATATGGACACCACCATCAGGGTATGATGTTTTTTATATTAGGAATAGTTTTATTTTATCATATGGTGGTGAAAAAACATAAGATGTTGAGGTCTCAATGTATTAGTATGAAAATGAAACGTATAGGAAAAACATTGAGGTTAAAACATGTTAGGGTAAATTTTGAGTTTTATAAAAAGGAAAAGTTGTAAGATGGGTGACAAACTATTGCATCCGGAAAGGCTATAAGAATCGAACCTGCAACCAAAGGGCAATAAAGGATCATCTCCTACCACTATACTACAAGAAGTCCCTTGTTAGAAGGACTTATTATTTTTAGTTAAATGATTTTATAGATCAAGAATAAGTTGATTTTGGGAACTTATGTTTTCTCAAATAGATATCCATAATGTAAGAAAATGATTTGGTGATTAAGTGATAAAGGTTATTTTTGAAGATTTTCTCTATTGTGGGGAAACACTATATACCTATGGAAAATATATTACATTTAGATATCAATTGAAGAGTAATGGTGAAATTTTATATTGGAAGAATCTATGTTTTTATTATGGAATTATAAGAGTTTTGGGTTATTTAAGGAAATGATTAACCTATATTTTAGAATATTTGACTAGGTTAATTACACTTTAGTATGAGACTTTAAGAGTAGTCAATGTTTTTTGGAGAACAATGTTAAGAATTACTGTGGAAGACTATGTGATTGAATCCGTCTAAATTTTGGGTTTCAATATTAGTTTGGATTACTTTAAAAGAATTTTACGGAAAATTTTATATTGAATGGTCTTCGAAGAATGTTGGGTACTGTTTGTAGAATTTTGGAGATTAAGGGAAGTATTTTTTTAAATGATTATCCTTTTTGTGGATTATCTTATCTAATACTGTCCTTTTCTTTTTTGGTTGATGTATAAATATGGGAAAATGTTATAGTTCCCATTTTTTAGAATATTTGTTACTATAGAAGTTGATTCTAGAACTTAAGTTGTGACCAAGTCATATGGAATACTCATAGATAAGAGAATCGAAGAGTTTGTGGTATGAATTTAGTGAAGGATGAATGTCTACATGAAAATTAAGTAAGTTTCAATATATTTTTTATTAATCTCATAAATAAATTACACAGATTTATGAAAAGTAGCATTAAACAAAAATGTTTTCTGTTAACATTTCATACTGGGGAATCAATGACCGTATAACCCACCACAGGTTTGGGATTTTCTGGTGGTTAACTTCTTGCTAATCTTTTTTTCTATCACTCTCTATCAGAATAGGACACGTAGTTCCTCCTCTATATCAATGTTTTCATGGAATACTTGTATGGGTTATCTCAGGTGACCTTTGTACATATCGTTATTTCTTTTAATGTGATAGTTTTATTTACTCTTTTCCTACTGTGGGACATTCAATGAAGTGTCCAAATCCCAATTTCAAAATTTTGTGCATCCAATTTATAAAGAATGGGAAGGATGTAACATCCTAGGATTAAATAATATGAAATTTTAAATATTTTTTAATATTATTAAATTAAATATTAATTTTATAGGAAAAGGTATGCTATGATCGATAGCAGACCTGATACACAACAATGGGTTTCTTTGAAAACATACCTTTCACACAGTGTTGAGTTATACCAAAAAATAATATTATATTATTAATAATTAAAATTGTAGTTAACGCCTAGCCGTTTTATTGGCAAGAATTTATAGATGTAACACCCCGAGATTTTATGAAAAATATTTTTTTTAATTTCATTAATTTCTTGTGTTGTAAGGTACACCAAAAGGAGCTTTCACAACATGCATCATTGACTTGCCTTGCATTACACGCAATCACGACCTTCCTCGATAGCGTGTGTAGTACGCAATACCGAGTTTCACTAAACAACGATATGCTATTAAAATATTATTAAAACTAGCTGTTATGAATAGTAATAACAACTTTTTGAAATTTTGTAAATTTTAGTTTTCAAAATGGACTTCATTTTTGGATTTGGAATATTGAAATTACCTGAGGGAGAAATTTTGATACTTTTCGGATAACTTTCATATTTTGATGAATAGTGAAAATTGCTAAATAGTAATTAAAAACAACGTTTTCAATAGAAATAATTAATAGTGATAAATTATTAATTTGAATGGTTTTCAAAAATATTTTGAATATATTTTTACAATTTAATACAATGTTGGTCATTGGATGTTATTTCACATTTAAACCAGACATAAACAAGTGTTAATCTTTTGATAGTTATTATCTCTGAAAAACACGCTATTTGTTTTGACGACGGGATTTAATTAATGCAACTGATATGTTTTGAATTTTTTAAAATAGACATCATTTTTGAATTCATAATATCAAATATAGCATAGGCCTAATTTTTGGTATTTTTTTGGAAACTTTCATTTTTTGATGAATAGTGAAACCACTAAGTGGAAGTTAAAAAAACAAATTTTTCATAAAACTTAATTTTACCGCTTCTGTGAGTGGAATTTCAAAAATCCGAGAGACATTTTTGATGTCAGTAAGTAAACTGTGGTTCATTGAGATGAAAATAATTTTTGGTGAAAAGTAACTTTTGACTTTTTTTTACCACGGTTAAAAGTAAATATGGTAATTAAGGGTAAAAATGATATTATTATTACCCTAACACATGTACTAATTCTATTGGATAAGTGTAATTCGACCAAAAACAACCTTAGGAATAAAATATGACCATTTATGCCCACAAGGATTAGATTAGGACATTTATTATTAATTTATTTAAAGAAGGTTTAAAATAGTTAAAATCAAAGTTTAATAAGAAAATAATTTTTAATATAGGGTTATATATAAGATAAATTCGACTATAAATATTCATTAAGAATCTAAAAACATTTCCTACATAATGATATTTTATTTTTAATTTTTAGACATTAAATAATTCAATTTATTTATGACACAAATATGATGCAGTAATTATCTTATTAATGAGTTATTAACATAATTGATGTTATAAATACCCAAATAAATGTAATTTGAGACTTTTTATGAATTACACTAATTGATTGGTTAATAGGAAAAGTTAGTATTGAATTAATTAACTTTTTTCTAAATAATCATTCTGTTATTATTTTCACAAAAATCAATTACTAAATAGTGTCAAAATTGACATAAAATAGTTTTTAAAACAAATATTATATTATTGATTGTTATTTTATTCCTAAAAATCTAATGTTCGGCCAAGATACTTATATCAGGATAGTTGTATCATTAATGGACCACTTGGGGGGTATCTTGGATGTATATGGTATGTTTATTAACTATATAATATAAAAATATAAAGTGACATAGTAAATGTCAAGCTAATTAACTAAGAGTTAAAACTAAAAGATAAGGTTAATATAATGACCTAAACATGTCTAAATTCTATTGAAAGAGAGGATTTAGACCTATCCCCACTTTAAATTCTAAATAAATCAATTTGGAGCTATTAAAAACAGAATTTGGCTTTATAATAAAATAATATTTTTAGTTATTCCAAAGGTGCCCCTCTCCTCCCTTATAAAAGGGCACCTCATACCTCTCTTCCTCACACCACTTTGAGCCTTCAATCTCGGCCAGACCCTGCCAAATTCTCTTCTCAACTTCCCTAGATACATCCTAGAGGTCTTGGTATTCTTCAAATACCAATTTTAGTGCCCTAAGAGGAAGACTCAAAGAGGCACTTCAAAGAAGAGGTAATGTCCGTTACCGATTCATTCATCTTTATTTCTTCTTCCACTTCTTCTTCTTAGGTTGTTTTATTATGAAGTAATAACATCAGTATCACTCATATATGTATATGTTATTATATGTATTAAACAACCTTATTTCACCATCTATCCATCCTATGGAAAATGAAATCACCACCAGTGCGTACGTACGGAATACCGTCTCCGCGCCGTGGTGTAATCTATTTTCCAACACCACCTTACTTGGATGGGTATCATGGTGTAAATAATAACTTTATATTATAATTGTAAAGTGATATTAATTTTTATATATTATATATACACTCCAATACAATTCCACGATCATGAGAATGATATCATCGCTCGTGCGTACGTACGGACTACCGTCTCCACGACGCGATGAGATTCATTCTCCACATTAACAATTCATGAATGATTATAAAGTATATATAATAAGTAATCATGAAATATATTACATAATAATGATACTGGATTTATGTGTATATATATCTATGTCATCTACCTAATTCCATTCAACTCAATAAAGAAAAGAAAACAACGTTCATTCATACGTACGGTCTACCGTCTCCATGAACGATGTATTTCTTTCCATTTACTGATATTATATATATATATATATATATATATATTCTGAATATATATTATATATAAATCATGTTTTATATTCTAGAATTAAGTAATAATCATCTAAGTAATCATATGAATAATTTCTAGTCAAAACACGGACGAAAAATGAAACGATTTTACACAAAATGCTCTTTAACATGGAATTTACAAAAGAACGGGTAATATAATGCCATAAGTGAACCATATATGATATCATAATAATGAGTATGATTCTGGAATAAGTCAATGACATTATTTAAATCATTATACAGGAGGTTCAGACACTTATGAAGAAAATCAGACCTAAGGTAAGGGAAATATCACAATCTCATTTTTATCCATGATTGTTTATACTTCAGAAATTACTGGGGTGTATTTTATCATCCAAATCCATGTTTCCTAAATATGTAATGTTATTTACATCCACCTAAAATTGTTTAAATCCATTTTTACCCATTTTTGAGTTTTTAGTAAAATATATGAAAGGAATCTTTTGTCGTTTTTTGTACGAGGTACTTTTTGACTTTTCCGAAAAAAGTACGAGAAGAATGTTTTTTTAACTTATACGGCATGAAAGGATTTTTACAGTTTTATAAATCCATATTTTCATGAAGCTTCCTAAACAATATTTCATTACTATTTTCAAGAAAATCCTTTTCTTTTAAAAATTCATGACATTTTGTGAAATGAAAATGATTTTAAAGAAGAAAGGATATTTTCCCCAAGAATTCATTTCAAGTGTTTTATCAAAACTCTTTTCCATCTAAAATGAAATTATTTCATATGTGTATGTTTTAAGTATAATGTATCTTTTATTTACATGGTTTCACTTTTCATATTATGAAATTATATCCATTTTTTTATATGGATTTTGAAATGATGGGATGATGTTTATGAAACCCATATTATTCTTTGGGTTATGATGTAGGTTTTAAGTTTATTTTGTGGCACAAGTAAGAATGATTTCACTATGAGATGTGTAGGACCTATATCTCCATCCAAAGCATTGGGTAAAGATTCATATCTCATGAGATAGACATGGATGGAACGGCAAGTTAAACTGGTTCAGTAATACAGGACCGGAACGAGGAGTGAATTCGATTCAGAAAGGGACTTTGTCCACTAAGATTGTCTTGGCAGCAATGCCTTCGCTACTATGGAAATCATATCATGTGATTAATGGTTGCCACAATTACCTGTTTTATTACCATGATATTTTATCATTCTTAATGTTTCATTATGATCTATGCCTTGCGTACTTCCATGTTTTATGTCATTGCTCATGCTTTTGATGTTTAAACATTATGTTCATGTTTTTAAGTTCAAATATATATGGTATGTGTTATTTTATCCATGCATACCCTTACTGAGAATTTGAGCTCACCCTTTTTATGTTTTCTTTTCCACAGGATATAAAGAATGGTTTTTGGTAAGAAAAAAAGGGGAAGATCTTTATGGGAGATGTTGAAGATCTTTCACCACAATTAGAAGATTACGTTCCATGTTTCCAAAGACACTAAACTATTACGGTCCTTGTGTGTCTGTTTTTGTTATGTATTATGTATTCCGCTAAAGTAATGTAATGTCCATGTACGTTAAGCTTTGGGTCTTTGCAGTTGGTATCAGAGGAAAGGTTTAGTCAACCTTTGGAAACTAGGATGCAAAAACATTAGTTAGATCCCTAGAGATATTTCTAAGGTATGTCTAGGGATGTCCCTAAGGATTAGTATACATATAGGATATGGTCATAGAACTACGGTAACGATCATAGAATTTAACCTAAGATGATAGATATTGAGGGTACTCCCCCTTTACTATGTTGCTTTCCCTAGAATGATTTTTTCCTCTTACACTATTCTTTTTGGGTTTTAGAAAATGGCTGGAAATAGGATGATTCATGAAAATGGAGGATATGATGGACAATAGAATGATATTCTTCATGAGAAACCAAATGAAACGGGATTTGGAAGTCCAAACATCATTATTATGCCTAATCATCAATCTCATAATATGATCAATAATCTCAACTTTGGTAAGTTTCTCGACTCATTTAATAAGAGAAAGATGGAGTTTCATGATGATCATAGAGAAAAGAATGTTAAATTTCCCTCATGTAAATAACATGGGATGAGGCATCGAGGAAATTGTTTCAATGGTACTGAAAGATGCTTTGGGTGTAGAAAAGAAGGACATAAATCCAATAAGTGCAAAGGAAAAGGTTTAGTTAACACCATGGATGAGGATAATGGTATTGCTAGGACATCAACAATGGTTAAATGTTTTAAATGTGGAATGTACGGGCATTTTGAAAACCAATTCCCTAAGGTAAAGTCTTATGAAGATAATCAGTGCGGTTGAATGGGTAGTATTTATGTTGATGATGATGAAGAGACTACAAATGATATGTGAGATGAATGAATTGTTGAAGCTCGGTCAATGGTTTAAGAAGGTAGTGGAATGATTACATGTTTATCAAGTGTAATGTTGTATAAGTAATCTCATGGTACTATGGAATAAAGAGAAATCTATGGATTGTTACACTGTTGTCTTTCCTAAGTTCTGAATGTGTATGATTAACAGTATTAGTAACCATGAAAGGTTATTCAGATATTTTCGGAAAATAGATGATATGCACATAATGAAGTGTTAAGGAGAAAATTAAATGTTTGATAGTATTAATGAGCTCATGATTGATATAAGGAGAAGGTTATGTCATGGTTTGAGTATATAGAATTTTTGGATTTTGGTATATGGAAAGAGTTAACTTTTGACAGCATTCATGTTTTCACTAAGGTTCAATGGGTATTCATTTTTTAAAGAGAATACATGATTAAGGTATTCACATGATTGGAATGTGACCAAAAATATATATGGGGGATAAATGATGGTATTCACATGCTTGGTTGATGACATTTTATGTAATCGTTTTCTTTATACTATGATATTGGACCGAAGTATTTTAGATAAGCCTAAAGATTGGAATGGATTATGTTGGACCTATGAAAGTATTTGTTTAAGGATAGAACTTTTTTTGATATTACTGATGGGATTTTATAGTAATGTAGTTTTAGAAAAAGGACAACCTGCAGGATGGGCGACAGCCCATCGCGTCAGACAAGGCTGTGGGAATCGAACCCACAACCGAAGTACGACTGGCCTTTATCGCCTACCACTGGCCTACAAGATGTCCCTGTATCGTAGAAACTAGTTTTATTATATTAAGAAGTATAATATAAGATGTATAATTCCATTTTAGGAACCATATATGATTAATCTCACTATATATGGACTTATATATTTTTTGATAACATTTCTAACCTTTTGTTTGAGATAGATGGAATGACCCATCATTCTATCACATGATCTGATAACACATCACGAATGAAAAATTCAACTTCATTTATTTAAGAGATGAAGTGGAAATTGTCCAATGAAAGACCAACGGTGAGACTATACCAAAATCACGAAAGTATTTCTTCTAATTCCAATTTCATCAGCATTAGGGAAATGATCTTGAAAACCAAAACAATTGTCCTATTTCTCTTATATCTGATGAATTAGATGGTACCTTAGATCATCACAAATATATGGCTTTGTGATTGTTGGATTTTTCATAGCCATGTTCTCTACCACTCTCTATCAGAACATGATGGTTAGATTTCTCTTCCATATCCATATTTTCACCTATGTTCTCCTATGTGGAAAACTAGTGATTAGTTAATTTGGGTAACCGTTACATTTCATACTTTAGTTTTTAAAGACATGTTTTGGTATTCCTTTTTATAATGTGGGTTTCTTATTGAAGAAACATTCGAGTAGTAAACTATTTACAACCCCGATGAATTTCGAGGGAGAAATTAATTTTAAGGGGGGTAGAATGTTACACCCCGAGATTTTATGAAAAATATTATCATTAATTTCATTAATGTCTTGTGTTGTATTCTACACCAAAAGGAGATTTCACAACATGCATCATTGAATTGCCTTGCATTACACGCAATCGCAACCTTCCTTGATTGCGTGTGTAGTACGCAATACCGAGTTTCACTAAACAACGATATGCTATTAAAATATTATTTAAACTAGCCATTATGAATAGTAATAACCACTTTTTGAAATTTTTTAAATTTTAGTTTTCAAAATGGACTTCATTTTTGGATTCGGAATATCGAAATTAGCTTAGGGAGAAATTTTGGTACTTTTCAGATAACATTCATATTTTGATGAATAGTGAAAATTACTAAATTGTAATTAAAAACAACTTTTTCAATCGAAATAATTAATAGTGATAAATTATTAATTTCAGTGGTATTAAAATATATTTAGAATATATTTTTACAATTTAATACAATTTTGGTCATTGGATGTAATTTCACATTTAAACCACACATAAACAAGTGTCAATCTTTTGATAGTTATTATCTCTTAAAAACATGCTATTTGTTCTGACGACAAGATTTAATTAATGAAACTGATATGTTTTGAATTTGGTAAAATATACTTCATTTTTGAATTCATAATATCAAATATAGCTTAGGCCTAATTTTTTGTATTTTTCTGACACTTTCATTTTTTGATGAATAGTGAAACCACTAAGTGGTAGTTAAAAAAATGAATTTTTCATAAAACATAATTTTACCGCTTCTGTGAGTGGAATTTCAAAATTCCGAGAGACACGGTTGATGTCAGTATGTAAAATGTGGTTCAATGAGATGAAAATAATTTTTGGCGAATAGTAACTTTTTACTTTTTTTACCATGGTTAAAAGTAAATAGGGTAATTAAGGGTAAAAATGATATTATTATTACCCTAACACATGTCCTAATTCTATTGGATAAGTTTAATTCGATCAAAAACAACCTTAGGAATAAAATATGACCATTTAGGCCCACTTGGATTAGATTAGGACATTTATTATTTATTTATTTAAAGATGGTTTAAAATAGTTAAAATCAATGTTTAATAAGAAAATAATTTTTCATATAGGGTTATATATAAGATAAATATTCTTTAGAAATCTAAAATGATTTTCTACATAATGATATTTTATTTTTAATTTTTAGACATTAAATAATTTAATTTATTTATGACACAAAGATGATGCAGTAATTATCTTATTAATGAAATATTGACATAATTGATTTTATAAATACCCAAATAAATGTAATTTGAGATTTTTTACGAATTCCACTAATTTTATAGGCTAATAGGACATGTTAGTATTGATTAAATTTACTTTTTTCGAAATAATAATTCTGTTATGAGTTTCACAAAAATCAATTACTAAATAGTGTCAAAATTGACTTAAAATAGTTTTTAAAACAAATATTATATTATTGATTGTTATTTTATTCCTAAAAATCTAAGGCTCGACCATGATACATATATTAGGATAGTTGTATCATTAATGGACCACTTGGGGATCGCTTGGATGTATATGGTATGTTTATTAACTATATTATATAAAAATATAAAGTGACATGGTAAATGTCAATCTAATTAACTAAGAGTTAAAACAAAAAGATAAGGTTCATATAATGACCTAAACTTGTCTAAATTATATTGGATGAGAGGATTTAGACCCATCCCCACCTTAGCTTCAAAATAAATCAATTTGGACCTATTTAAAACTGAATTTGGCTTTATAATAAAATAATATTTTTATTTATTCCAAAGGTGCCCCTCTGCTCCCTTATAAAAGGGTACCTCCTCCCTATCATCCTCACACCACTTTGAACCTTCATGCTTGGCCAAACCCTGCCAAATTATCTTCTCTACTTCCCTAGAAACATCCTAGAGGTCCCCGTCTTCTTCAAAGACCAGTTTTATTGCCCTAACAAGAATACTCAAAGAGGTGCTTCAAAGAAGTGGTAATGCCTGTTACCGATTATTTCATCTTTATTTCTTCTTCAACTTCTTCTTATTAGGTTGTTTAATTATGAAGTAATAACATAAGTATCACTCATATACTGATATGTTATTATATGTATGAAAAAACCTTATTTCACCATCTATCCATCCTATGGAAAACGAAATCACGCGCGTGCATACGTATGGAATACTGTCTCCACGCCATGGTGTAATTTATTTTCCACCACCACCTTACTTGGATGGGTATAATGGTGTAAATAATAACTATATATGGTTATTGTAAAGTTATATTGATTCTGAAATAGTATACATACACTCCAATACAATTCCACGAGCATGAGAACGATATCATCGCTCGTGCGTACGTACAGACTACCGTCTCCACGATGCGATGAGATTCATTCTCCATGTTAACCATTCATGAATGATTATAAAGTATATATAATAAGTAATCATGAAATATATGACATAATAATGATACTGTATTTATGTGTATATATATGTATGTCATCTACTTAATTCCATTCAACTCAATAATGAAAAGAAAACTGCGTTCATGCGTACATACGGTCTACAGTCTCCATGAATGGTGTATTTCATTCCATTTACTGATCTATTATATATATATATATATATTATGAATATATATTATATATAAATCATGTTTTATATTCTGGAATTAAGTAATCATGATCTAATTAATCATATGAATAATTACAAGTCAAAACACGGACGACAAATGAAACGATTTTACCAAAAACGCTCTTTAACATGGAATTTACAAAAGAACGGGTAATATAAAGCCATAAGTAAACCCTATATGATATCATAACAATGAGTATGATTCTGGAATAAGTCAATGCCATTATTTATATCATTACACAGGAGTTTCGGACACTTACGAAGCAAATCAGCACTAAGGTAAGGGAAATATCACAATCTCATTTTTATCTGAGATTGTTTATACTTCAGAAATTACTAGGGTGTATTTTATCATCCACATAAATTTTTTTTAGAAGGTGGCGCTTTGGTCAAAAGACCAAAGCAATTTTATTAGAAAAAAGAAGAGAAAGATTACAAGAGTCTAAATGATGGGATCAAATTACAATCTTTGACTTGCAACAGAATCAGTTTTTCTGGGATCTCCTCCATCCAGGTTATTGCCTGATTAATGCCTTTGTTAGTGAGAGCATCCGCAACCATATTAGCTTCACTGTAAGTATGAGTTGCAATGTAATTGACGTCATGGGGAGATTGAAGGCAGTTCATCCAGCGCGTAGTAATCATCCAAGCATGATGAAAATATCCCTTCCAAATGGCTTGAACAAAAGTAGTAGAGTCGCTCTCAATCCATAAGTTGTTCCACCCATGTCGAAGAGCAAAATTAGTGGCATGAATTACACTTAGAATCTCAGCTTCTAGAGAGGATGCAATACCACAGCCTCCAAAAAAGCATCCCACAATGTGACCATGATGATTTCTGAAGACAGCTCCACATCCCGCGGGACCTGGATTTCCCTTAGAGGCACCATCCACATTGATTTTAATCCAACCTGGAAATGGAGGTCTCCATAAAATCTCAAAGGTGTGCAACGGTTTCAAGAAAATGGCCTCAACTTGAAGATGTCGAAGGATCATAAAGTCCGCCACCGAATTGTTGCAGGAACCATTATGGATCAAAGCGGCTTCCCGAATAGAGATGAGAATTATCATTTTACCTGCATTAGTGTTGTGTGAGAAATTATTATATAGAATATAGTTTCTATCATACCAAATAACATGAATCAGCTAAGCAACCCTAGCTAGGAACAAATTTCTAATTTGGTGAGAGGAGTCCATTGCAACGCAACGTTTAATCTGCTCATCAATAGAGTTATAAACCGGCCATCTACAATCAAAAGTGTCAAAAATATATTTCCAAAGAGCAGTGGCAGTAGCACAAGATAGAAATAGGTGGTTAGTATCTTCTCTATGCTGATTGCAAAAATGAAATTTTGAACAAAGTTGAATACCAAAACTTTAAAGACAAGCATCAGTGGGGACCCTATTGTAGGCAAGACGCCAAATGAGAGTGAGTCTGGAAGGTTTAATCCAGGGCTTGTCAAATTTTTTTATCCAGTTCAAATCATTATCAGCGTTGCGTAAGGAGTTATTATAAATCTTTTTGGAGTTAAGAATCCCATTATGAGAAGGTTCCCAAATCAAGAAGTCACACGAGGCATAAAAGTGGTAAGAATCAATAATTTGAACAGTGTTTTCATAAAGATTATCAATGTGAGAATTAAGCACATTACAAATGGATGAGTTGATGTCATCAGGGATATCATCAAGGGGGATCAAAGAGGAAAGAGGAGCGCCGGTCCAGTTGTCTAACCAGAATCTCATGGAAGAGTTTCTCGAGACCGTCCATCTAGAGTTGTTCATAATAATGTCAAACGTGTCTCTAACAGAGGGACAAATGGAGGAGGTCATGAAACTCCTATTAGATCTTTTCAATCTATCAATTAAGCTGTTTTTGATGAATGCAATGGGGTGGGTGTCATTGTGTATCAGGTTCCATGTTAATCTGGCTTGAAGAGCCTCATCCACATCCATGTTTCTTAAAAATGTAATATTATTTCCATGCACCTAAAATTTTTTAAATCCAATTTTACCCTTTGTTGTGTTTTTAGTAAAAGATATGAAAGTAATCTTTTGTCGTTTTTCGTACGAGGTACTTTATGACTTTTCCGACAAAAGTACGAGAAGAATGTTTTTTTAACTTATACGGCATGATAGGATTTTTATGGTTTTATAACGCCATATTTTCATGAAGCTTCCTCAAAAATATTTCATGACTATTTTCATGAAAATCCTTTTCTTTTAAAAATTAATGACATTTTGTGAAAAGAAATTGATTTTAAAGAAGAAAGGATATTTTCCTCAAGAATTCATTTCAAGTGTTTTATCAAAACCATTTTCTATCTAAAATGAAATTATTTCATATGTGTATGTTTTAAGTATAATGTCTCTTTTATTTACATGGTTTCAGTTTTCTTATTATGAAATTATATCCATTTGTTTTATATGGATTATGAAATGATGGGATGATGTTTATGAATCCATTTTTACTCTTTTGGTTATGATGAATGTTTTATGTTTATTTTGTGGCACAAGTAAGAATGATTTCACTATGAGATGGGTGGGACCTATATCTCCCTCCAATGCATTTGGTAAAGATTTAAATCTCATGATATAGAAATGGATGGAATGGCACGTTAAACTGGTTCAGTAATACAGGACTGGAACGAGGAGTGAACTCGATTTAGAAAGGGACTTTGTCCACTAAGATGGTCTTGGCAGCAATACCTTGGCTACTATGGAAATCATATCATGTGCTTAATGGTTTCCACAATTACATGTTTTATTCCAATTATATTTTATCATTCCTAATGTTTTATTATGATCTATGCCTTGCGTACTTCCATTTTTTATGTCATTTCTCAAGCTTTTGATGTTTAAACATTATGTTCATGTTTTTAAGTTCAAATATATATGGTATGTTTTATTTTATCCATGAATACCCTTACTAAGCATTTGAGCTCACCCTTTTTATGTTTTCTTTTCCCTAGGATATAAAGAAAGGTTTTAGATAAGAAAAAAAGGGGATGATCTGTATGGGAGATGTTGAAGACCTTTCACCACGATTAGAATATTACATTCCATGTTTCCAAAGACACTAAACTATTGCGGTCCTTGTGTGTCTGTTTTTGTTATGTATTAAGTATTCCGCTAATGTAATAAAATGTCCATGTACGTTAAGATTTGGGTCTTTACAATAGAACTAACTAAAATAAGAATATATATGTATGTTAAATTTTTTTACTTTTATCCAATAAATTTTAGAGTCTTAAAAGGTGAATGAATCCAATTTTAAGCATAAAAATACTGTAATAATCTTTAAAAGGTCGATTTACCACCTTGTAACAGAGAACTGTTTTTTAAATAATTTTTTAATTATTTTATATGTTCTATATGAAAAAATAAATCTCTCCTTTAGAATCCGAGCATTAGAATTTACATTGGGTAAATTTTTGGTATTTTTCAGATAAAATTCATTTTTTTAATGAATAGTAAAAAATACTGTATTTTAATTCCAAACTGCATATTAATACTATTTATTTATTTAGTTAGAATATTTTTTTAAATGGTCTTCATTTGTAATTAGATTATATTTTGACCATTTAATCCAAAGTTTTTCATTAGATTTACATTCACTTTAAATTTGGATATAAACAAGTGTCAATATTTTGATAGTTATAATTTCCTAAAAACACCTTTTTTGTTTTGATAGCGGAAATAACTTTAAATTAATTAGTAAAACTAATATGTTTTAAAATTTGTAAAATAGACATCATTTTTGAATTCGAAGTATCAAATATTTCTTAGAATAATGTTTGGGTATTTTTTCAGAAAAAACATCATTTTATGTTAAATATTAAAAACTTTGTGTAGTAGTTGAAAAGATGACTTTTTCTTTTAATTTTGTTTATCAATTCTGTAAATTGAATTTCAAAAATCTAAACGACATCGTTGTTTTTAGTAAGTAAAATGTAGTTCCATAAGATGAAAATAATTTATGATCAATAGTAACTTTTGACTTCTATTAACAATGGTTAAATGTAAATAGGGTAATTCGAGGTAAAAACAATATTATAATAATATAAAATCATCTCAACAGTTGTTATAACCGTATTGGATGAGTAATTTCCGACCAAGAATAGACTTCGGTGATTTTTCTGCCCTTACAATGCTATTTGGGTAAGATAATGACATTAATAACTTTTTATTTTAATTAAAAATAATAATATCATAAACATGTATTTTTTTCAAAAAAAAATTTAATTTGGGAATATATAATTGACATATTTGACTATTAATATTCATTATAAATACAAAAATATTCCCTAAATCATGGTATTATAAATATAATTTTTAGACATTAAAAATGTAAATTATTTGTGACACAATAATGATGTCGTGTTTATCTCATTAATTAATGATTTAAATAAATAGGTTTATAAAAATTAAAGCAATATCTAATACCTATAAAATTTATATTGGATGATTGTATTTAGAATATGAGTCAACTTATTGTCTATTTTAATGAGTTTTGGACCTTTATAAACATAAAATAATTATATAATAAAATAATATGTTCAAACATTCTTAAAAAGCCCACCTCCCCCTTAAAAAAGCCCTCACCTATAACCCATTAATAAACCTCTAAAAAACTTTGGAAAACCAATCCTCTACACAAATAAAATCTCACGATCCCTCTCTTACACCTATAATCCTTATCTTAGGCATAAGGCACTTCAAGAAAGCCATTTTGTTCAAACCAAATGGAGTAACTCGATTTATAGGTAACATCTTCTCTTAAGTTTTATTCTTTTATTTTACTTCTACAACCCCATAAATCTTATTATTACATAATTTTATAAAAAAGAGTATCATAAAATACTAGTTTTATATTATGAGAATGATTCGAACAACACTTATACACACCTCTATCTAATTAGTGAAGAAAACATCATTTCTGTAGACGGCGAACTACTGCCTCAGAAAATAATGATTATTCAATATTCTCCTACAACCTCTTATGGTGGCCATTATGATACTAAAATATTTATATGTGAAATATATTATATTTTTATTCTCTATTTACTTCTGTATTTTTAATTTATATCACACCTTAATGGTTTCAAAAATGGGTAAAAGCAATAATTTCATTTGAGGATGTGCGGACTATCGCAGCCTCAAAGTGATATGATTTGATCATTCCATATGATGGAATTGTAAAGTATTGTGTTAAAGAAATTATATATTATATTATACTGTAGTTATAATATAAATATTTGTCTTAATTTTTTTAATCCGTTAAAATAAAAAATAGAAATGAAATTAGGGTTAATGCGTACATACGGCTTACTGTCTCCATGAATGGTGCATTTCATTTCATATCTCCAAATGTATGTACAATTATAAATACATATATATACTAGATATATATGATATATATGAAATTTAAATAATGAATATGATTCTGGAGATAATAGACTTTTGACCACATGGACAATTTGTAATTATAACAGGTTCATTTTTTACTCAAGTTCTGAACATCAACAAAATGTCCAATATGAACTCTAATAATTAACTAATTGCTATAAAAAATAATAAGTGTAATAAAAGGAATAATAGAACTTGAAAAAGGTTATTAATAAAGTAGAAATTAACTTTTTTTTATTATTCAAGAAGAACATGGAACATACAAGACATGTCTGACAGGAGGTAATGGGTTTCTTATCTCACTTTTAATTCTGTGATATTTCCATTGTTTGACACATATTTATTGAAAGTGGTGTATTGTGAAAGTCCATTTTATATATATTATCATGATTATATTTATATACATGTAATTCTGTGAATCATTTGGTGGTTATTAACTTATGTTCATATGACTCGATTGATTACAACGTTCTATGGGGTTTTTATCTCACTCTTTATTCCTATGAGATTCATTTTATATTTGCCACTATTTTATTATGTGTGGTGTATTTACTGCCCATGATTGTATTAATAATGTAATATAATTTTCTTTATGTGTATTTACATCTTCATTTTATTGCCCTTATTTAATTTGTTGTATGTTTCATAAGTTAACAAATCGGTAAAGGAACCTTTCACCCACCACTTTTTAAAAGACTTCTTTTTGTTATATATTTTATTTTACTTATTCTTATGTTGGGATACATTATTCTATATGAATATTGATGTAAATATTATGTTCAAGTAATGAGATACCCTTTTCTATCTCATCAACTCATTTTCTAAATTTTAAAGTGATGTCATTATGCAGTCGAATTTCGGTATGAGAACTTTTTCACCCAATTTCAATTCAGTGGGTTAAACTTATACTTCTTGATTATGTCATGCTATTAATATGGGTGAATGAAATACGATTTTTTTATACCTATTATACACTTATATTGGGTGTATTTATATTTTTCACCCATAATTATGTCATTGATTTATCATTAATCTAAAGATACCATCTTTATAAGGGATTTCGTCTCAATTTACATTCCACTGAGACTTCTTTTGTGTTATACACAAATTACCTCTCATATGGTGTATATAATATCATTTGGCATATTATGTCATGAATCCCTTAATTCTCATGATATAATAAAGTTATGATTAAATGTTATTCCTCAATTATTTGTTTTCAAGCATCTCTCATTGTGATAAAAACTCTTTAACTAATATATCATTTTAAATGTTTTAATAATTTCTTCTTCTAAATATCCCTCATTAATATCCACATTTTCAAAATTCTTTTTAGGATTTATTTATATGAACATTAATGTTTTCAAATTTTAATTCATTTAAAAGTTTCAAAGTGGTTTGGGACCATTGGATTTAAAAATCAATTTATTAAATGTTTTAAATGGTTATTGAAAATTGATTGATAAAGCATAAATTATTTCAATATCATGCAATGATTTAGTTTTATTTAAAAAGAAATGTTATTAGTAAAATATTTATATTTTCTATATTTTATGTGTTATGATTTTATAATGTTACTCGGACATTTGATAGGTGGTTATGTGATAAACCAAATGACGAGTGGTGTCGTGATAAACTAGGACGAGTGGTTACATTATAAACTCCAATGAATAGGGTATAGAAGTTTGTCATATGAATATTCCATTTTGTGAAGTGTGTGGAATTCGACTGTATGGTTATTCCATTTATGAATGTTTAGGTCCCAAGTTACCTTTATATGTTATGTGGGCTTTCTATGGGTTTTATAGTAGTCTTTTGGATAAAAATTCTTAATCAGTGATCTTTTATTAAGTAAAGAGTATTAAATACATCATATAGTTGAAAAGTATAAATTATAATAAGGTATTCATGGTTTATTTATTGTTTTGAAAAACTAATAGTTTCCCTTCATTGTGTATCCCTCACTAATATTTTTTCCTCATCCAATGTATTTGAAATGTTATTCAGAGGACATAGGAAACTCATTGAAATTAAAAAAATTAGATATTGAGGTCTTAATGTATTTGGTTGAAAATTAAAGTTATATGAAACTCATTGAAATTAAAACATGTTATGGTTATTTTTTGAGTTTTATAAAAAGGACAACCCAGAAGAGGGGTGACAACCCATCGCGTCCAGTAAGGCCACATGAATAAAACCCACAACAGAAGGGCGATAAGGGCGCATCACCTACCACAAGTCTACATGCAGTCCCTGGTTAGAATTACTTATTATTTTTTGTTAAATTATTTTATGGATCATGAATAATATGATTTTTGGAACTTATGTTTTTTCAAATGGATATCCATAATGTCGGATAATGATTTTGTGATTAAGTTATAATGGTTATTTTTGAAGATGTTCGCTATTTAGGGGAAAAACTATATGTGTATGGAAAATAAAATAATTTGAGATTTCATTTTATGAGTAATGGTGGAATTTTATATTTGAAGAATCTACGTTTTTATTTTGGACTTATAAGAGTTTGGGTTATTTAATGAAATGATTAACTTATCTTTGAGAATATTTGACTAGGTTAATTACACTTCAGTATTAGACTTTATGATTTGTTGATGTTATTTGGAGATCAATGTTAATAAATGGTGTGGAATAATATGAGATTAAATCCTTCTAAATTTTGTGTTTCATGATTATTTTGGATTACATTCAATAAGTTTAAGGAAAATTGTATATTGAATGGTCTATGTTGAACTTTGGGTACTGTTTTTTGATGTATGGAGATTAAGAGTAGTATTTTTTAAATGATTATCCTTTTTGGGATAATCCGATCTTAAACTAACCTTTTTTGTTTTGGTTGATTTATAAATAAAGGGAAAATATATAGTTTATCTTTTGTAGATTATGTGATACTCAAGAAGTTGATTATAGGACTTCAGGTGTTACCAAGTCATCTGGAATAATAATCATTTGGAGAATGAATGAGTTTGTGGCAGGAATATAGGGAAGGATGAAAGTCTACAATACAAATTTGTATGTTTGCATATATTTTTAGTTATGCTCATAAATAAATTACTCAACTTTATGAAATTTAATAAATAAAAAAACTTATGTTAACTTTTCCTACATTGTAATCAAAGACCATTAAACTCATCACAATTTTGTGACTTTATGGTGGTTAACTTTATCCTACTCATATTTTCTATCACTCTCTATCAGAACATGACACGTAGTTTCTCATCTATATCCATGATTTCATGGAATACTATAATGGGTTATCTCGGTTGACCTTTGTACATATCTTTTTCTCTTTTAAAGTGATAGTTTTATTTACTCTTTTCCGATCTGGGATATTCAACAAAGTTTCCAATCCCAATTTTAAAATTCTGAGGACCCAATTTCCAAAAGGGGGGAAGGTTGTAACATTCCAGGTAAATAAAGAATATGAAATTTTTCATATTTATTAATATTTCTAAAATAAATATTAATTTTACATAAAAGGGGATTCTATGATCTATGTAATACCTGATACACAATAATGAGTTTCTTTGAAAACATATGTTTCACACAATATAGAGTAATACCAAAAAATAATATAATAATATTTTTAATTCAAATAGTAGTTAATTCATAGTAGTTCTATTTGAGAGAATAAATATAACTAACTATAATATGATTGTATTTGTTTGTTAAATGTTTTTACTTTTATATATAAATTCTACATGCTAAAAATTTGAATGAATCCAATTTTAAGAAGAAATACTCTAATATACTTTAAAATATCGATTTAATGCCTTTTAATGGAGAAACAATTTTAAATATAGTTTTTGTCACTTTTATATTTTCCATATGAAAAAATATAATATTTTTTAGAATCGAGAAATAAAATTTACTTTGGGTAAATTTTTGGTATTTTTCTGAAAATGTTCATTTTTAAATGAATAGTGAAATATACTATATTTTAATACCAAACTACATTTTAATATAATGTATTTATATAGATACATTATTTTATAAATTATTTTCAAGTTTAATTATTTTATATTTTAACCATGTAATCCATTTTTTGTCATTGAATGTCCATCCACTTTGAATTTTGACATAAAAAGTGTCAATCATTGGATAATAATTATTTATTAAAAACACGCTTTTTGTTTTGGCAGCAAGAATTAATAATAATTTAATTAATGAAATTTCGATGATTTGAATCTGGTAAAATAGGTATCATTTTTTAATTCTGAATATGAAATATATCTTAGGTTTATTTTTTGGTGTATTTCTGAAAAACATCAATTTTTGATGAATAGTGAAAACAATGAGTAGTAGTTGAAAAGCTGAATTTTTTATTTAAATGAAATTATACCACTTCATTAAATTGAATATTAAAAATAAGTCACTCATGAATGTAATAACTATGTAATATTTGGTTAAATAAGATGAAAATAATTTTTGGTGAATAAAAACATTTGACTTTTATTCACCACGGTTATAGGTAAATAGTGTAATTCAAGGTAAAAGCAATAAGATAATAATATAAAATTATCATAATAGTTGTCTTAACCTTATTGGATGAGTAATTTACAACCATGGAAATCATTGGGTGATAATTTTTGCCTTTGAAATCTATTTGGGTAAGATAAAGACTTTAATAACTTTTTATTTAAAGTAAAAATAAAAATAGCATAAACATGTACTATTTTGATAATACAATTTTAATGTGGGGTTATTTTATTGATATATTTGACTATTGATATTAATTATAAAGATATTAAAATTTACTACATCATGGTATTTTATTTATAATTTTTAGACATCAAATAAATAAAATATTTGGGACTCAATTATGATGTCGTTTTTACATCATTAATGAATGATTTTAATAGATAATATTTTAAAAATTAATAAAATATCTAAAACCATTACAATTATTATTGGAATATTTTATATCGAACATGATTCAACTTATTGATTAATTTATTGAGTTTCTAACCTTTATAATCCCTAAATAATTATATAATAAAATAATATTTTCAAACATTCCTAAAAATCCCCTTTTCACCCTTATTTAAATCCCTCACCTATTACGCATTACTCACACCTCTCAAGCCCCTTGGCTCATCCAAAATCTACCCAAAAAATCTCTCAATATCCCTATATTACACCTAGAATCCTTTACTTAGGCCCAATGAAATTCATGAAATACATTTGGTTCAGACTAAAGGGAGTTACCTGATTTAAAGACAACATCTTCTCTTAAGTTCTTATCTTTCATTTTACTTCTCCAAGCCCTTAATATTTTTATTCCTTTATTTTATAACAACACCAGTATCCTAAAATAATATTTTTTTATATAAGTATTTTAACTAAACTTACACACACCACATTCTAATTGGTAAAAAAAATACTATTTCTGTGGATGTAGAACCTTTACGGTTTCCAAAATGGGTAAAATTGATAATTTCATTTGAGGAAGTGCGGACTACTGGCCCCTCAAAGTGATATGACGTCTTCATAAAATACGTTGGATGTATAAAATATGTATTTAATGAAATTATATATTATAATATACTGGAATTATAATATACCTATGTATCTTTATTTTTTTCAATCCATTTAAATACAAAATAGAAATGAAAGTAGCATTAATGTGTATGTACGGCTTACCGTCTCCATGAACAGTGCATTTCATTTCATCTATCCAAATGTTATATAATATTTTAAATAGATATATATTTAAGATAAATATGATAAATATGATATTTAAATAATTAATGTTATTCTAGAGATAATTGAATTTTGGCCACATGAACAATTTGTTATTATAACAAGTTCATTTTTGACTCATGTTTCGAACATCGACAAAACATCCAATATGAACACTAATGATTAACTAATTTCTATAACTAGATAAAAAGTGATATAAATGGAATAATAAAACATGAAAATTTTTCTTAATCATGTAAAAATAAACTTATTTTTATTATTCAGGAAGAACAAGGAACATACAAAACAAGGCGAACATGAGGTAAGGGGTTTCTTATCTCAGTTTTAATTCAATAAGATTTCCATTTTTATGAACTTATTTAATGAATGTGATGTATTATGAACTACCATATGATATATATTATCATATTTTTATTTATATAATTGGAATTCAGTGATTAATTTGGTGGTTATAAACTCTTGGTCATATGACACGATTGATTACAATGTGGTAAGGGATTTTTATCTCACTTTTTATTCCCGTGCAATTAATGATATATTTGCCACTATTTTATTTTTTGTGGATAATGTACTGACCATGATTGTATTAATTGTGAAATATACTTTTATTTATGGATATTTAAATCTTCATTGTATGAACCTTCTTTAATGTGGTGTATGTTCTATATGTTACCAAATTGGTAAGGGAACCTTTATCCCTCTTCTTTTCAAAAGGCAACTTTTTTGTTTTGTCATTTAATTTACATCTTCTAATGTTGGGATATGTTTTCTCTATAAATATTTCTGTAAATTGTATTTTCAAGTGATTAGATATCCTTTTCACTCTCATCAAATCATATTGATAATTTTAACATGATGATGTTTTGCTGTCGAATTTCAGTTAGGGAACTTCATCACCTAATTACAATTCTTTGGGTCAAACTTCTACTTCTAGATTATGTCGTGATATGAATATTTTTGAATAACCTCTGATTATTTTACACTTAATATCAACTAATATCGGATGTATTTATATTTTTCACACATAATTATTCCATTTTTATCCTTAATCTAAAGATATTATCTTTATAAGAAATTTCATCTGAATTTACATTCCATTGAGAAGACATTTTTTTATGCACGAAATCACTTATATAGTGTATATAATATACGTTGGAATATTATATCATGAATACCTTTATTCTTAAGACATAATAATGTTCCTGATTAAATGTTATTCATCAATTATTTATAATCAAGTGTCTCTCATTTTGTTAAAAACTATTTAACTATAGTAACATTTAAAATGTTTTAAAGATTTATTCTTCTAAATATTTCTAATTAATGCCCAGGTTTTTGAAATGGTATATGGATTTATTTATATGGACTATGTTTTAACATGATAATTCATTTAAATGTTTCTATGTGTTATGGTACACATTGGTTCAAAAATCCCTTTATTAAATGTTTTAAATGGTTTTTCAAAATTTTTTTGATAAAACTTCTATTATTTCAATATCATGAAATAATTTATTTTGATTGAAAATGAAATGATATTAGTGGGATATTTATATTTTCAATATTTTATGTGTTATTATTTTATAATAGTACTTTGAAATTTTATGGGGGGTTATGTGATAAACCAATTGATGGGTGGTGTTGTGATAAACCAAGAAGGTTGGATTCGTTATAACCTCCAATGCATTTGGTATAGAAGTTGGTTATATGGCTATTACATTTAGTGATATTTGTGGAAGTCAATTGTATGGTTATTCCATTTTAGTATGTTTAGGTCCCTAGTTACCTTTATATGTTATGTGGTATTTCTATGGGTTTATGGTAATCTTTTAATCACAAAAGTATAATAAGTGATATTTTATTCCGTGAAGAGTATTTAATACTTCATAAAGGTGAAAAGTATTTCTCATAAAAAAGTATTCATGGTTTAACTATTGTTTTGAAAAACTAATAATTTCTATTCTTGGTGTATCTGTTACTGATATTTTTGTCTCATACCATGTTTTTGAAATATTTTTCAGAGGACATAAGGTGGATTGGGACAAGGAATAGGATCAGGAAAAGTCATGTTGTCTAAAAAATGGAACTAGACATGTTTCTTTTTAATAGTATTTATTTTAGGAAAAAAATGGATACTGATTAGTAGTGTCTAAATGTAATATTCAAGTTGATATGTAATAGTTATGGCCTGATTCTTTAAAACTCCAAACCGAAATATAACCTCAATGTGATCTCATGATTTAACTCAAGATTATATAATGTTTTAAGGATGGGTATTTTTAATAAAACATATCTCCCATACATTTATTATATATGTGATTTTCTTCTATCATGTTTATATAGTATAAAATTACTACACTACCAACATCTAATACGTTTCAGTTACATGGTTGAACCTTTAATAAAGCATTCCTAAATCAAAATCTTTTAAAAAAATCCATCTTTCAGGACCATAATAATGTTACCTTCCTCATAGAGTCATAAAACTCTTGAAAATATTTTATCACCAAAATAAAAAATTAAGATTCGTGTATTTTCACATTTATTCCCCAATGATGGAAGATCCAATGCCAATTATTTTTAGTTCTTCATCATTTCTAAAAGTAATTGTACCTTATTTAAAATATTTCAAACTATTCAACAACATCACATCTCCAATCATATTATATGAGAAACCACTATCCAAAATCCAGGGTCATGAATTATTTATTTTTTTGAGAGAATTTTAAATAATATTTTCTTTTTTAATACATTTTCATTTCTTCAAACATCACTTTTGAGAATTTATATATATATATATACTATAAGTTAGTATAAATAAGAAATTATTTTTTTATATTTATCGGTCGATGACAGATTTTATAAACACTTTTCAATGTTGGAATCAATTTTTAATATTCATAATAACATTCATAATATTTCCCATGAAAGAGGCCTAACCCTTCAAAGAATACTACCTCCAACTACATCTAGACGTTCTATAAGATTGTTGAGTAAATTCACACATATATTTTGTATGATTGAGTCCTTCATAATTCCCAAAGTAACTATAGAAATTAGACAACCTTTTTTTATCTTACTTATTATATTTTATTCTGTTTCTTTTGTAATTAACATCCATAGATTAAAAATTGATAATTGATATCACCTTTATATTTTAATTAAATTTTGAAATTTAATTATTTAGTATACATTGCTTCTTAGCCTTAATAGAGTCACCTATAGTAGCATTTTTGGTTTAGAATTTGTTTCCTTAGAAACTTATAGTTTTATTTCCTTCTATTATTATTTACATATATATATTTCTTATCATAAATTTCCTTATAAGAATCACCATACATATAAACCATTGAGTATAACTGTTTTTGATACTTTTTTTGCTTTATTCCTCTATAAAACTCAATAAACTTTGTAACTATGTTATTGAATATTTAAAATCCTCACTCTGTTTTAAATTTTATTCCTTAAACATGTTTTTAATATTTCTCATTTACCAATAACATTACTTCATGTTTTATGTGAAGGTTCTCCTTTTCAACAACCAAAAATTTCAGATTATTAATCTATTTAAAAAAAAATTCTCTTCGTCATGAAAATATTCATAATTTGTTTCAAAAATATTATCTTTATTCATATGTTCCCCCATTATTTTCTTATACTAATTCAAAAAAAACATTTCAAATATATTTTCTTTATAAACTCCATCCATTTCACATCTTAATCAAAACTACTGCATTATCACATGTTAAACTTTTTTCATTACCTATTGTAAATAAATTTTTTTCCGAAGCCTCGTCACTAAAATTATCAGGATCATTATTATATTAATTAACTTCCTCAAATTTGGATACAAAATTTCTAATTAGGTATTTATGTAACTTTTTATCCTTTAAATATGATTATATTTGGATTATTCCATTTTCTTATTGAAGTATCTTCTTAAATTTATATTATGTTCATAAATGACATTATTATCCTTTATTGAAGTTAAATTTAAAAAAATATCTCTAAAGTTAAAATATTTCAATGGAAATATCTCATTATAAATTAATGTCCTTTTTTATATTTTTATAAAAAAATAAAACAGTTATCAAGAAAAAATAAAGCTTCATTTTTTTGTTTGATTCATAAATCTATTCATCTTTAGGAAAATTATTATATTTACCTTCATTATCATATTGAATGGAAATTTTTTGTTCAACATCTTCATTATTCTTCATGGAATTTTTTTTCTAAATTTTTATGATATTAGTGTCATACATATATCATGTAGATATAGAGAACATGATTTTTATCCACCGGTGATGAATCCTTAACATAGCATTTAATTGGAAGAATTCATAACACAATTAGAAAAATGGATGAATCATCTAAATTCAAACCAATACATAGAAAAATTCATATAATGTTTTATAACCTCATAATGAAATCACCAGGTGATTCATAATCAAGAATCTTGTGATGTGTGTAACATAATCTCTAAATTTTACGTTTTCCTTTATCAATTACATATTTCTATCAAATATTCTTTTCAACTTCTCTTGTATATCATTTGATGTTATAAATATTTTAAATGTTACAAACTCAATTTGAAAGTGTGAGGAATGTATAGAATTTCAACACCACCAATAATTTTTAAAATTATTTTTATCATCATCTGTAATGGAAACAATATCTTCATTAAGAGGATATCCATACATATCATCTTTGAGAGATTCATAACCGTAGGAAAAAAGGTATTGTAACATTATATATTTTCAAATATGATTGTTATTTACATTTAAAATATGAATCCCCTTATAGTTCATATAATTTTGAAAATAAATAGAAATTTGTATTTTCATATTTAGTCCTGGGAAAAGGTTCAAGGAAGTAAAACAAACCCTAATACCACATTAAAGGACCCAAAACGATATTTTTGATATTCGAGGCGGGGAGGGTTAATATGTGATTATTTATTTTACAATTGATTAAATATTAATAAAACATTTTCCTCTTGTTAATGAGTTTTAACTTTTCTAAAAACATGTAAAGAATTGAATTCCATAGGATCACATGAATTTACATGGTTCAGAACATAATAAGAGAATGGAGACAATTTCTTGGTTTTAAAATAAAAAAGTTCCACAAAATAATTTAAAAAAAATATAGTGTTATTGTAATATTTATAGAGTATCCACATAACTACATTGGATAATTATCAAATCTGTGAGGCATGTAATTTATTCACATATAATATGCATAAATGAAATAATTAAAAAATTTATAAACTATCACTGAAGGGATTAGAATGTTTTCATTATTTTTGATATTCTTTCATAACAATATCAATTTTTTGAAAATAATTATTCTTTACATTAATATCCAAAATTAAGAAGTAACTATTTTTATTGGGACTTCAATACCTAACATTAACCCATTTAATGTTCATAATATTTCATTATTTGATTTTTCATTTAGATAAGTCTATCAAAAACGTTCATCTGATATCTTCTTATAATCAACAGATATATTATTATTATTTGTTCACATAATCACCTATTATAAAAATCTAATGACTCCACATCATATTAATGTAATTATTTACAAACATTATTAATCCATTTCCTCTGAATAAAATATTTCTAATCAATCATAACATATTAATATTCTTAATAAACTAAGAGATTCATTGGATGGAAACATCCATATTCACGATTTGAAAATCAAAATTTCATTGGTAATCTATTTTAAAATATAATTATTCATAACATTATTTTTATAATGCATTAATAGTACCTTCCTAATATTGATATTATACTCTTCATCATACATAAGTATGTGTGATGAAGATAAATCTTGGGATTTCAAATTTATTTTCCCTCTTAATAAAATCAATAAATTCACAACTCTTAGTTAGTATAATAAGCCAAAATATTCTCAATAATTCAAGAGTATTCCAAAATAAACTCATAATATGTAGAAACCACTTCATCAATAAAAAAACGTATTCATCAACTAGACTCAGGAAATATTCTGTCGTGATATTATAACTTTTAATGATAAAAAACATCATCACCTTTAATATATTTATTAAATATAAAAATAACATAGAACTATAAAAAAAAATTTACCCAACCCGATTTTTTTGATATATCTATAAAAATTAAATATTATTGTTCCTATAAAAACTATAATAACTTCTAAAAAGTAATTTTCAAACACTTCCATTATTCAATGGTTTTCATCCTATAACATCATTCATTTATTATTCATGCCAAACTATATCTAATGATATTTATATCAATCGTATAATCAGATATTTATGTACATACTTCTTATTTATTACTTTGATTATGTTTTTTAGATATACAATGTACAAAAATTTCATCCAAAATAAATTATCTGAAGACATTGTCTGATTAGAATATTTATGATTAATAATTTCTAGAATACTTCCATGGAGATTCATCAAATGTATCATATTTTAAAAAATTCACATAGTAAATTTTATAAATATCATAAAAATTATATTTTTACATTTAGGAATCATATCATAATCCCCTTAATAGTTATTGAATAATTTATAAACATTGACTTGTCACAGCCAAAACCATTTCTAGTGATATTCCTAAGATATTCAAAGACTGAATTATGTACACTTTATCAATTTTTTTCAGCATTTATAGAAAATTGATGGATCATTGGTTTTTAGACCTCATTGTGGTTAAAATATTATTAATGGTAATGAATATCTGTATTTAATTCACTAAAAAAATCATCTGATTGAAATTTTTATTTATAACAGAATTTTTTGGTAAACATTTATCGACATTATTTATACAATCATCTAAATCCAGATGATCACCTGTTTATGTTTGGTCAACATTTTCCATTTGATGTAATTTCAGGTAAATCAAATTTTAATTACTTATTTACTAAATCAATGTTATTTTTATAGACATTGATCAACGAATGATAACTCTATAAGAAACATTCTTACAACCAACATTATCCTCAAATTCTTGAGTATATTCCACATATATCCACCATAATAGTCCCAAAAGTAATTTTTGAATCACAATTAGTCCATAAATATCAAATCTAATTTATGAATACATTTTTTATAATTATCCATATATAAATGTATTGAAAAATGAAATACATCGCTCATGGAGGAGGTAGTTCGCACATACACAAGAGAAATATTTCATATTCCATTGGAAGGAAGAAAATAATTTTGTGGATAATAAATCAAAATTTATCATTTTATAATGTTAATGGTAATTATTAAATTATATTATAGTGGTTATATAATATTTTAAGAACTTTAATGAACATGGAGGATTCAAAATAAACAAATGATGTTAATTAACACTTTTTTTATATCTTCCATTAAATCTTACATTTAGACACATTGGGATGGTATTTTGGTGAGACCAAAACCTGAAGGTCATATATAAGGGTGTCAGGAAGTATAATGTGTAGATCATGTTCATGGTAAGGTGCTCAAACAATATTATTATGTAAGGGTTGGAGAGTTCATTTTAATGGTGTAGTGGCTGAAACCCTTATCAATTACATTAAAATAAAAATAATTTAAATGTATTCCACAAGTTGAAGTGTAATTTAAAAAAATATTAAGAAAGAATTATTGAGGAATATATAAAATATATAATCCAAAAAATCCAATCTTTTATGATATTTTAATCTTTAGCCTATATATTTTTCCATTTTAACACATTTTTCCATTACTGTGATTACTTATGTTTTTTGATGAAAGTTATTATTTATGTCAAAAATGAAATATAGTATATTGTCAAATTTCAATATTATATTTTAAAATAGTAAATAATTTTAGAAAATAAAAATTATACATTTTATAAAATTTAATTTTAATATAAGTATACATGTCATGACAAAACATTTTATAAAAATTCATTTTGGAGGCCAATTTTTTTTTGAAAAAACATCTATATAATTTATTCTCATTGAATATAATAGTTTGATGATAAATTATAATTTTTATGAATTTTTGAGAAATCCCATATAACACCTCGAACCATGTTACCCAGATTCGATGTAATATTTTAATACATTGGAATTATTACATGGAATCAAGTCTCGAAGGACCGATCAGTTTAGCATTCTAGGAAAATAGATTACATACATGAACGTTACATTACATTATAAAATGAAAAACAACAACAACATTCTCTCCATTTACACATTCAAATCCATTAAATTATCCCTATAGGTCAGTTATAATAGACTTCTTCGTATCCTTTTAAAAATAAAACATCGAAAGGGGTGAGCTTAGTTTCTTAGAAAGGATAACAATATAGCAAAAACATTCATAAATATTCATGAAACATTATGGCAGTGTATAAAACTGAATCAAAAGCCTTTTATACATAAAATTTAGTATAATATGGCTATTATAAATAAAATGATGCAATTTACTTATTCATAGGGATATTCTACTAGTGGAATAATCACCTGTAATATAAGTAGCTAATTTCATAATGATGGAACGCATAATGCCAGACTTCATAACCACATATTCAAGGCCTTGTTCCAAGACTACAAATATGATTTTTTCAACCCTTATGCCAAGAAACTATTTCATCTCATGATTCCTACCGATTCATCGAGCAGCTATAGCGGGCTCCAGCCGTCACTTATTAAGTCCAATTTATTCCTCATATGAAATGGTTTAAACATAACATAAACATTCATATTAAATCTAGCATAACAAATTTAAATACTTTGTCCATACACCATGAATGGTATAAAAATAACACATCCACAGTAAAAAATATCACAAAATCTTCAATACAATATGGAAGATTTGTATCATAATAAATCAACCTTGATCAATAATAATATCACGTAAAGTATGTAAACATAGTAGAAAATGATAAGTAAAAATCTTAGAGAGAAATATTCATTTTTCATGAAATAATTTAAAAGTCATATAAATGAATTAATTTAAAAGATTTTTCTAAATCATAGTGTCCCAAACCAATTTGAAACAATAGAATGAAATTAAATTTTTTAAAACATTAAGGTTAATATAAATAAATCCATAAATCCTTTTTGAAAACATGAATATTAATGAGAAAGGATTAGAAGAATAAATCTTTAAAACATTTAAAATGATGTTTTAGTAAAAATTACCATAAATATAATCCCTTTGAATACTCTTACGAAATATGGAGATTAATAATAAATATTTCCCAGTTTATACTTACGTAAAAACAACCTCGGATAAGAACGAGATTGTGAAATTAACCCATAGCTTACACTTTCTATTAGTCAAGGGTATGTTTAGCCTCCTGTTTAATGACCATAGTATATTATTAAATTATAGAAGAACCATATTTGTATCTATGATATCATACATGATTCATTTATTACATTATACTACCCATTCAATAATGATTTCCATGTTAAATTAACATTTTTG
This sequence comes from Viscum album, assembly GCA_963277665.1. NCBI lineage: Eukaryota > Viridiplantae > Streptophyta > Magnoliopsida > Santalales > Viscaceae > Viscum > Viscum album. The sequence goes on along the minus strand of OY728159.1, from coordinate 15,208,083 downwards.
TTAATAATTTCATTCTTTATCGTACGTGATTTAACTTGTTATTCGTTATAATATTATTCAGATAATGATTTAAATATTTTCAGAATATAAAACATGATATTATATATCATATATATATAAAATATAAATATTTATAATAGAAATATATAGGAAATTGAAGGCACTGTTTATGAAGACGGTAGGCTGTATATATGCATAAACGCTGTTTCCCTTTTCATATCGTATTGAACGGAAGTTAATGAATAAGATATATGTAAGTATATACATACAAATATATATATTTCTAGTATAATTATTATGTCATTTATTACAAACTTATTAATTATATATATTTTTATATTCATCATTGAATGGTGAATGTGGGAATGAATCTAATCGCGTCGTGGAGATGGTAATACGTACGTATGCACGAGCAACAATATCATTATGTTGATGATGAAATCATATGTAATTGGATTTTATATCATATATAAAGAATCATTAAAATATTATATTTATTATTTACATCAGTTATACTCATTATTATACTTATTCAAATAATGTATTGATTTAACAACAAACTACACAATGACGTGAAGACGGTATGCCATACGTACTCACGTTTGGTGACTTTGTCATTTATAGGATGGATAGAATAATGAATATGGTTGTACAATATTTATAGAAACATTAAATTCTATAGGAGGTACTAGAGTTATAATTTAGGTATGTAATCAACAAAGAAAGAGGAAGTGGAAGAAGAAAAGGACTTGAAAGAGGGTGGTGAAATTATTACCTCTTATTCAGCTATTTCTTTTTCAGTTGTTAAAAACTGGTCCATAGGCTAAAATTATTTTCAAATTAAGAAGTCTAGGTTGATTTTAGGGAATTTGGGAGGATATCTACACTGGGTTAGGCCGTGCCGAATGGCTTTGAAGGTGTGATATTAAGTGAAGGGGAAGATCCATTTTATAAGAGTGGTGAGGGCCACTTTAGGAAAAGCTTGAAACATTATTTTATAATAAACTCATTTTAGGTTTATAATTGCTCAAAAATAAATTATTTATAGGCTATTCTAGGAATGGGACGAAAAAATCTCAAAAAATAGGTTTTATACTGGTTTATTTCATCATATTAACCTTATCTTTTAGATTTAACACTTGGTTAAATAGTTTTACATTTACCATGTCTCGTTGTATTTTTATATTTTATGGTTAGTAATCATAATATAACAAGACAAAAGAACCCCATGTGGTTCATTATTAATATATATAATCTTATCTAAGTCCTTTTTCTGAACCGTGGATTTTTAGGAATATTATATCAATTAATAATATAATATTTGTTTTAAAAAATCAATTTTGTCAATTTTGGAACTATTTTGTATTTGGTTATGGTGAAATTCAAAACTGCATGATTACTTAGAATAAAAATTATTTAATAAACCCTAACATGTCATATTAACCTAAAACATATGTTAATTCATCAAAAATCTCAAATTATATTTATTTATATATTTATAATATCAATTATTTTCATCTTTCATTAATAAGGTAATTACTGCATCATCATTGGGTCATAAATAAATTAAATTACTTAATGCCTAAAAATTATAAATAAAATACCATTATGTAGGAATTTTTTTATATTTATAATTAATACTTTTATTATAATTTATATTTTGTTTAACATTATATTAAAAAGGGTTTAGTTATCAAACATTGATTTTAACACTTTTAACTCTTCTTTAAATAAAATAATAATAAATGTCCTAATCTAATACCAGTGGACCAAAGAGGATCATATTCTTTTCCTTTTTTCGGTCGAATTAAACATATTTAATAGAATTAGTTCATGTGTTATGTAATAATAATATCATTTTTACCCTTAATTACCATATTTACTTTAAACAGTGGTAAATAAATGTCAAAAGTTAATATTCCCCAAAAATATTTTTTATCTTATTGAACCACATTATACTTACAAAAATCAACAGTTTCTCTTGGATTTTTTAAATTCAACTCATATAATTGTTATAAGTTTATTTTATGCAAATTTTCAAATGCTCCTATAAGGTGGGTAAAAGTTGGTAAAAAGTTCAATAATACTTTATACATATAATTTTATAATAAAATGACTCCAATGAATTGCATTGAACTTATATAGGTATTATATATCTATATTTACTTAAAATAAATTTAAAATAAAATAAATAATTACTTAAATAAAAAGACGGTTATAAATAATAACGCAGTGTTTTTCACTATTAATTAAAAATTGAAAATTTTCAGAAAAATACCATAAATTCACAGAATTATAATTTTGATATTATGAATTCAAAAATTATTTCTAATTTATCAAATTCAAAAAATAAGAGTCTCATTTATTAATTTAAAATTAATTTCATTCGTCAAAACCAAAAATCGGGTTCTTAGAAAGTAAAAACTATCAAAATATTAACATGTGTTTATGTCTAATTAAAATGTGAAATTAGTTATAATGGACTAAATTTTATTAAATGATAAAAATATAATATTACTATAAATAGAAACCATTAAAATTCATAATTTAAGACAATTTATTATTTCAATTAAAAAAGATGTTTTCAATTAAAACATATTATTTTCCACTATTCATCAAAATATGAAAGCTATCAGAAAAGTACAAAAAAAATTCACAAATTTTTTTTATGTCCCGCTTCAAAATAAGAATTTAATTTCCTTAAATTTAATATTTAAAAGTGTCAAATATTTGTTTTAAAAGGGTTCACCATTAATAGGCGATAAAATGTCATTTTTTGAAAAAAAATATTATTTTATATAAAAAATTAAAATTTTCCTTATATTGTGTCTAAGAATCACATAATATGGATGTTAAATTTTTATACAGTATATAGGATTCAAAATTCAGTTCATTCTATTAATATCCACTTTTTAATGGTTTGTTTAGTAAGTTGTGGTGTGCTCGAACTCGGTGTTGCGTGTAACTCAAGCTTTTGAATTATTTTAATGAGATAACGTACTATGAAATCTTGGGGTGTTACATTCTACACTCCTTCAATAAATTGTTTCCTCACTATTTGAAATTGTTCTTCGAAAAAAAATGGTTAAAATTAGGAAGATAACTTTGTTGAAAACCCACATCAGATTTTGGTTTAATAAAATTTACTCTTAATAAGTGGGAAAGGGAAATGGAAAAGTCGCCAAAAAATTAAGATTTCTATTAGGAGAACCTTAGAGGAAATTAGAGACACATAATTAGAAGAAAAAATGTAAATATTTATAAGAAGCGATTCAGTTCATCAATCACAAAAAATTGTAAAATTTAGGGCCTCAAAACCATCAATCTAAGATGATGTAAAATATCATCGGTTCAAAAAAACATAAGGTGTTAGGATAACACATTTTTGGTTTTAAGATCCATTTCAATAGTGTTTATGAATTAATTTATTCATATAATAAGAGGGAATAAATATAAATGACCAGTAGAGTTTCATACTACAACTAATTCCTACCAAAAACTCAACTTTCACTATAAAAGAAAAAATAATACAAAATTATTCAATTTATCATAATCGTATAAGGTTCCAAAAATAATGAATCAAAAATTCATTTGTCAGACTATTTAAAAAACTATATTATAAAAGCTAGGAAATTACATAGCCTAGTGGCAGGAGATTCACCTTTTTCACCGTTCAGTTGCGGGTTCAAGTCTCGCTGCCTTTTCGGATGCGACGGGTTGTCTCCCAACCTTCGGGTTGTCCTTTTTATGAAAATCCTAAAATAATCTCAAGAAATGATTAAACCTTAAAAATAGTTTTCAATGTCAAACATAATCGATTCCATCCATTGGACTTATCCAAAATACTTCTGTCCAAACTCAAATTCCAAAATTTATAAGGAAGGTAAGCACAATGAAGATCCTTTTTTCCAAGTAATAACATATGAATAATTTCATCATGTATTCTTTTAAAAAAAGGCAACACCCTGAATTATCATATAACCATATTGATTACATTTATGCTCCCATTTTCCTTATAGAATACATGATATACTCCTTATATCCAAAAATGTTGTAAACTCCCTCAATGATGGAATATAAAAATCATTATTCATTTTCAACATATTCAATAATATTAAATATAATTTACCCAAATCAATTATATCTTATTCCAAAATCATAGCCACATTATCAGAATCATATTAAGGTTTATCTTTCTCCCAACCAAATATTTTCCAAAAATTTAACCTTTCGTTGAGTCACTTTTCTTGGTTCTACACAATCTCATGTCCTCAATGAAATAGTGCTACAATACTACCCTTATATACTTTATAATTCCAATAACATGTACCTCCTTAATACAGTACTGAAATGGAACAATACTTTAATAACTACATCAGAACTCTTAATCATTACACTCCATCTTTGGTATTATCATAACATTATTATTATCCAATTGCATCATTTGGGGTATACTCTGATGATTTGGACATTGATTCACATAGTGTCCCAACTCCTTGAATATTAATCATTGTACATTTGAAACCTTCTTCTTACCCTTACAATCACGTACTTGGTGTCCTTTTTCTCCACACTTATAAAAAACTCCCATTCCAATCAATCATTTACCATGTTGATTCTTTCTAGAGTTATCACATATGGGGAAATCCATCTTTCCCCTCTTCCCTTTCCCACCTTTCTCTCTTCCATCCTTTTCTTCTCTTGCATCCCTTCAAAGACCTAGGACTTGGAGATTTTTTTAAAAATATTATTAGCACATGATAGTATTTCATCATATGATGACAATACATTGGAGACTATTTCCATTTTAAATGTATGTATAATACCATGAATGATTTGATACTTCTTAATATTTTGACCTTGTGTATTGCTGGAATTCTCATTCCCTCTACTAGGGGCCATTTCTAAACAATGGAATATAATACGATAGTTTATGAATCGCAATGCCTAATTCTAAATTTGTAAAATACCAAATGTAAATTGAAAAGATTTTGCATATAATCTATAATCATAAAATGTTTTCTTAGAGGAAGTATTTACTCCAAATTCCACTATAATGTCTTTTAATGAAAATGTGAACTATCATAATCATATCCCGTAAGAGTGTCTAAACCAAGTGTTCTGGAAGGCCCGTTATCTTGAATCAGTTCTCATTCGAGTCTATCTCAAAGCGGTGTTTTCTAGTTTTACCCAGAGATACATCTGTTCTAGAGCTGCCTCTAGCTACTCGTATCTAGACATGGATGTATTGCTTAGAAAAATCCCAAAATCTCTAAGTTACCAAAATTATAGGATGTTCTTCTATACTAATCCCCAAAGTATATCTTATAGTAATATCTGCTAATAAGAGTATTCCTAAATCTATTTTCCAAGAATATTTCTAGACTTCCTCTAATACCAACTATAATGCTCTGACACCAGTTACCCAGATTTGGTGCATTTTTTTAATACATTGGCATGATTACATGGAATCTTGTCCTGAAGGACCGATCAGTTTAGCAGTCTTGGAAAATAGATTACATACATGAACGTTACATTACATTATAAAATGAAAAACAACAACAAAAACTTCTCCACAAACCACATTCATATCCATTAGATTATCCATGTTGGTCTGTTATAATATACTTCTTCACATCTTTGGAAAAATAAATGATTGAATGTAGTGAGCTCAGATGCTCTGTAAAGATAACAATATAGTGGAAACTTTCAGAAATAGGCATAAACATTTAAGGAAATATATAAGACTAAAACAAAATCCTTTTCAACATAAACATCCGCATAATATGGAAAATATAAATAAAATAATTCTATTTACTTATTCACATGGATATTATACTAGTAAAATAATCACATTTAATATCAATAGCCAATTTCATAATGAAGGAATTCATAATTCCATACTTCAAAACCACATAGTAAAGGGCCTGTTTCAACACTAAAATTATGATTTTTCCAAGAACTTGTACCAAGACACTTGTTTTTCTCATGAGACCTATCGATTCATAGAAGAGATAAAGCATACTCCACCCCTCACTTACTAAGTCCAATGCATTTCCCATATGAATAGGTGTAAACATAACATAAACATTCGTATTAAAGATAGAATATAAAAAGTCAATAATTTATCCATAAACCATGAATGGTGTAAAAATAACACATCCACAATCAAACATATCAGTAAACCATCAATAAAATATTGAAGGCTTGTATCATAATAAGTTAACCTCGATCAAGAAAAATATCCTTTAAAGGATGTTGGCGTAGTAGAAAATGATCAGTAAGAATCATATAGAGAAATAACCCTTTTTCATGAAATCATTTCAAATTCATATAAAGGAATTAATATAAAATATAGTTTTGAATAAAAGTGTCACATACCACATTGAATCTTTTAAAAAGAATTATGGATTTAAAAACATTCATGTCCATATAAATAAATCCTTAAAACCATTTTGACAATATGGACATTTATGAGAATGATTTAGAAGAATAAATCGTTAAAAATTTAAAATTATGTTTTAGTAAAAATTACCTTAAAAATAAACCCTTTGACAACACTTGCATAAAACATGAATTTGGATAATAAATATATCCCAGTATATATTTACGTAAAAACAACCTCGGATAATAAAGAGATTGTGAAATTAACCGTTACTATGAACTTTCCTTCGGTTGAGGGTACGTTTAACCTCCGGTATAATGACCATAATATGTTATTAAATTATACCCAAACCATATTCATATTTATTAAATCATTCATGATTCATTTATGACATTATACTACCCATTTAATAATGATTTTATGTAAAATTAACATTTTGGTTAATAATCGCTTTCTTTATCATACGCGTTTTAACTTGTTATTCTTAATCGTATCATTTAGATCATGATTATAATACTTATAGAATGTAAAAAATTATTTAAATATCATATATATTTATAAAATAAATATTTATAATATATTGATATATGAAATTGAAGGCACCGTTTATAGAGATGGTAGGTCATACTTACGCAAAAACGTTGTTTCTATTTTCATATCGTATTGAACATAATTAAGTGAATAAGGTATATGTAATTATATAAACACACACATACATACAAAAATATATATATAACCATTTGAATTATTACTTCATCTATTAAACACTTAGTAATAATATATATTTTTATAATCATCATTGAATGGTGAATGTGGGAATGAATCTCATCGCGTTGTGGAGACGGTAATATGTACGTACGTACAAGTGACAATATCATTATGTTGATTTTGAAATTGTATGTAATTAGATATTATATCAAATATAAATTATCATTAACATGTTATATTTATTATTTACATCAGTTATACTAATTATTATACCCATCCAAATAATTATGTGTTTGAATAACAAACTACCCCACGACGTGGAGATGGTAAGTCGCACGTACACACGTATAGTGACTCAATAATTTATAGGATATATAGAATAACGAATATGGTTTTATCATATTTATAGTAACCTCAATGTATGAAGGAGGTACTAGAGTTGTTATTTTGGTATGGAAACAACAATGTAGTGGAAATGGAATAATAGAAGAACATCAAAGAGGGTGGTGAAGTTATTAACTCTTCTTCGGGTGTTTCAATTTGAGTAGATCGAATGGGATCCATAATATGATGTTCTGATCATTGTGAGGACTCTTGGATGATGTGAGGGAAGTTGGGAGGATATTTTTGTTGGGGTTGTTTGAGAAAATGACTTTGGGGGTGTGAAATTAATAGAAGGGGAAGTGCCATTTTTATAAGAGAGGTGAGAGTCACTTTAGGAAAATCATGAAATATATTTTCTATAATAAAATAATTTTCTATTTCTAATGGCTCCAAAATTAATTATTTAGAGGCTAAGGTGGTTATGGGTCGAAAAACTCTCAACCAATAGGTTTTAAACTGGTTTAGGTCATCATATTAACCTTATCTTTTATATTTAACTCTTAAATAAATAGTTGACATTTACATTGTCTCATTTTATTTATATATTATATGGTTAATAATCATGATATAACAAGACAAGAGTACCCCTTGTGGTTCATTATTAATATAAATAACCTAATATAAGTCCTTTTTCCAAACCGAAGATTTTTAAGAATATTATATCAATTAATAGTATAATATTTGTTTTAAAAACTAAATTATGACAATTTTGAAACAATTTAGTATTATGTTTTTTTGAAATTCATAACAGCCTCATTACATCGTATAAAAATTATCTCTTCAACACTAATATGTCATATTAGCCTATAAAAATAGTGTAATTTATCAAAAATATCAAATTAAATTTATTTGGATATTTTTAATATCAATTATTTTAATCTTTCATTAATAATCTAATTCATACATCATCATTGGGATATAAATAAATTAAATTAATTGGTGTCTAAAATTTATAAATAAAATTCTATTATTTAGGGAATTTTTTATAATTATAATGAATATTTATAGTCGAATTTATATTATTTTTATCATTATATTAAAAATGTTTTAATTATTAAAAATTGATTTTAACACTTTTAACTCTTGTTTAAATAAAATAATAAGAAAAGTCCTAATCTAATCCCAACAGACAAAATAGGATCAAATATTATTCCTAAGGTCATTTTTGGTCGTATTATATTTATCCATTAGAATTGGGACGTGTGTTAATGTAATTATAATATCATTTTTACCCTTAAATTCCATATTTACTGTTAACCTTGGTAAATAAAAGTCAAAAGTTACTATTCCCCAAAAAAATTTTTTTCATATTGAACCAAATATTACATACTGAAATCAACCATGTCTCTTGAAATTTTGAAACTCAACTCATATAATTGGTAAATTTTTGTTTTATGAATATTTGAAAATGCTCCTAGAAGGTGGGTAATAGACAGTAAAAAGTTAAATAAAAATTTATACATCTAATTTTATTATAAAATGACACTAATGAATTAAATTGAACTTATATTGGTATTATATATCTATTTTGACATAAAATAATTTTAAAAAAATAGATATTTATTTAAATAAAAAGTTGGTTCGAAATAATAATGCAGTGTTTTTCACTATCATTATAAGTTGAAACTTTTCAAAAAAATATCAAAATTTTTACCCAAAGATAATTTTGATATTTTGAATTAAAAAATGAAGTCTATTTTATGAAATTCAAAACATATAATTTGAATTTAGTAATTTAAAATTAATTCATGTTGTCAAATCTAAAAAGTGGGTTTTTAAAAAGTAAAAACTATCAAAATATTGGCATGTGTTTATCTCAAATTTTAATGTGAAATTAGTATTAAAGACCTAAATTTTATTAAATGATAAAAATATAATATAATTATACTTCCAAACCATTCAAATGCATAATTTATTTCTATAAATTAATTATATTAAAAACATTATTTTCAATTAAAACAAATTATTTTTCACAATTCGTCAAAATATGATAGTTATTAGAAAAGTAAAAAATATTTATTCAAACTAAATTTTTATTTATTGCTACTAAATAAGAATTTCATTTCATAAGATTGAATATATATCTTTAAAATATTGGTTTTAAAAAGGTTCACCATTAAAAGGCTATAAAATTTACTTTTTTGAAAAATACTTTTTTTATCTGAAAAAATGAACTTTTTCTTATATTCTGTCATAAAATCACATATTATGGTTGTTAAAATTATATAGAGTATATACGATTCAAAATTCAGTTAATAATATTCATTACCACTTTTTTAACGGTTAGTTTAGTAAGTTTTGGTGTGCTTAAACTCTGTGTTGCGTGTAACAGAAGATATTGAATTATTTTAATGAGATAATGTAGTATTAAATTATAGGGTGTTACATTATCCCCTCCTTAATATAAATTTCATCCTCGCAATTTGAAATTTTTCTTTGAAAATAAATTTTTATGAATAGAAAAATACCTTTTTGGAAAACCCATATTGGAAATTGGTTTAATAACATTTACTCTTAATTAGAGGGAAAGGGAAATGAAAAAGTCACCCCCAAATTATGATTTTGATTAGGAGAACATTTTTGGAAATTAGAGACACATAATTGGAGGAGAAATGTAAATATTTATAGGGAGCGATTGAGTTAATCAATCACAAACAATTGTAAAATTGAGTGCCTCAAAGCCATCAATCTATGATGATGTCACATATCATCGGATCTACAAAACATAAGGTGTTAGAATAAGAGATTTTTTGTTTTAAGATCAATTCCCTAATGTCTAGGAATTAATTTATTCATATAATAAGTGGAAAAAAATATACTTGAAAATTTTAGTTTCATCCTTCAACTAATTCCTACCACAAACTCATCTTTCACTCTAAAAGATAATATAATTCATAAGTATTCTATTTATCCTAATCGTATATGGTTCTAAAAATAATGAATTTATAATTCATATTTTATACTATTTAAAAAAACTACATTATATAATATAGGACATCATGTAGGCTAGTGGAAGGTGATGCACCCTTATCACCCTTCGGTTGCAGGTTCAAGTCTCACGGCCTTGTCGGACGCGACCGGTTGTCGCCCGAACTTTGCGTTGTCCTTTTTAGGATAATCCAAAAAAAATCTCAAGAAATACATTGACCTTAACAATAGTTTTCAATATCAAACTTAATATAATCCAAACGTTATACTTATCCAGAATAGTTCTGTCCAATCGCACAGTCCAAAATTTATAAGAAAGATAAATACAATAAAGATACTCTTTACCACGTAATAACATGTGAATACCTTTATCATTAATAATTTAAATCATGGTAACACCATGAATTATCATATATATAAATTGATTACATTAATGCCCCTAATTCCTTATAGAATACTAGAAATACTCGTTATATCCAAATATGGTCTAAACGACAACAATGATGGAATATACAAATCTTTAACTGGTTTCATGATTGTCAAGAATATCCAATATAATTTATCCAAATCAATAATATCTTATTTCAAAATCACTTCCTCAGTATCATAATTATATTATGGTCTATATTTCTCTCAACCATATATTTTTACAAATCTTAACCTTATATTGAGTCACTTTTCTTGGTTCCACACAATCTCAAGTCCTTAATGAAATAGAACTACAGTAAAATCATTATATATTCTATAATTCTTATAACATGTACATCATTTATACAATACTCAAATGGAATAATACATTAATAACCACATAAGAACCCTTAATCATTCCTCATTATCTTCTCTAGTATCATAACTTCAATCTTATCCAATAGAAGCATTTGGGGTATACTCTGATTTTTTCGACATTGATACACATGGTGTCCCAACTCCTTGAAGATGAAGAATTTAACATTTGACACCTTTTTCGTAACTTTAGAATCACGTACTTGGTGTCCTTTTTCTTCACACTTATAAAAAAATCACATTCCCTTCAAGAATTTACCATAATTATTCATTCCATAGTTTTCACATATGGGAAATATCTTTCTTTCTCCTCTTCCCTTTATCCACCTTTATATATTCCGTCCATTTCTTCTCTATATTCCCTTAAATTTCCAAGGACTCATAGAATTATTAACTTATCTTATTAACAGATGATACTATTTCTTCATATAATGAGAATACGTGGGGAACTATTTACATTTTAAATGTTGGCTTAATACCATGATAGATATGATCCTTCTTAATCATTTGATCACGCGTATTGCTGGAATTTTTATTCCTTCTACTAGGATCCATTTCAAAACAATTGCATAAACAAGGTTAGTTTATGAATCACAATGCATTATTCCAAACTTGTAAAATACCCAACATAAATTGGAAATATTATACATATAATCTATAATCATAAAAAAATTTCATTGAGGATGTATTTACTCTTATATCCTTAATAATTTCTTGAAATGAAAATGTAAATTATCCTATAATATTCCTTGGGAGTGTCAAAACCAAGAGTGCAACAAGGCCCTTTTTCATGCACTAGTTCCCATTTGAGTCTACCTCAAAGCGGTGTTTTTTGGTTTTACCCCTAGGTTTTTCTATTCCAGAGCCGCCTCTACCTACTTTTATCCCGACAGGGATGTATTGCCTAGAAAATTCAAAAAATCTCTATGTTACCAAAATTCTAGGATGTTCTTATATACTAATCCTCAAAGTCTATCTAAGGGTAATTTTCCCTAATCATAGTTTTTCTAAATCTAGTTTTTATGGTTATTGCTAAACTTCCTCTGATACCAACTATAACACCCCAGCCCTAGTTACCCAATGTCGGTGCATTATTTTAATACATTGGTGTGATTACAAAGAATCATGTCCCAAATGAACGATCAGATAAACAGTATTGGAAAATAGACTGCATACATGAATTTTACATTACATTATAAAATGAAAAACAACAACAACATTATCTCCATTTACCACATTCATATCCCATAGATTATACTTTCTGGTCAGTTATAAAATATTTTTTCACATCCTGGGAAAATTAAAAAATAGAAAAGGGTGAATCAGAAGCTCATTAATGATAAATATATAGTGGAAACTATTATAAATAAAAATCAACATTTATGGAATTGTATAAAACTAAAAAAAATATTTTTAAACATAAACTTCAGCATAATATGGAAAAGATAAATCAAATAATTCCATTTTCTTATTCACATGAATATTCTACTAGTTGAATAATAATTTTTAATATCAATAGACAATTTCATAATGATGTAATGCATAATGCCAGACATCCTAACCACAGAGTCAATGCATTGTTCCAAGACTACATATATGATTTTTTAGGGCCTTATGCCAAGACAATAGTTTGTCTCCTGAGACCTTCTGATGCATCAAGGAGGTATATCGGGATCCACCCATCACTTACTAAGTCCAACATATTCCTCATATCAAAAGGTTTAAACATATCAAAAGGATTAAAAATATCGTAAACATTCGTATTATGGCTAGCCTACAAAATGTCATTAAATTATCCATAAATAATGAATTGTATAAACATAACACATCTCCAGTCAAGCATATCACAAAATATTCAATACAATATGGAAAATTTGTATCATAAATAATCAACCTTGATCAAGAATAATATCTCATAAAGGATGTTGGCATGGTTGAAAATGATAAGTAAAAATCTTAATGATAAATATGCTTTTTTAAGGAAATCATTTAAAAGATATATAAAAGAAGTCATTTAAAATATATTTTCGATTCAATGTGTCCCATAACACTTTGAAACTTTTTTAATGAAATTAACAGTTTAAAATCATTCATGTCCATATAAATAAATCCTTATAACCATTTTGAAAACATGGATATTAATGAGAAAGTTTTAGATGAATAAATCATTAAAAATTTTAAAATGATATTTTAGTAAAAATTACCACAAAAATAATCTCTTTAAATACATATTTATGAAACATGGACATGGATTATAAATATTTCATAGTAGATTCTTACGTAAAAAAACCTCAGATAATAAAGAGATTTTGAAATTAACCCTCACATTGCTCTTTCTGTTGGGCGAGGATACGTTTAACCACCTGTATAATGACCATAGTATGTTATTAAATTATACCAGAACCATATTTATATATTTTTATATCATACGTGAATCATTTATGCCATTATACTACCCATTTAATAAAGATTTCCATGTTAAATTGACATTTTGGGTAATAATCTCTTTCATTATAATATGTGTATTAACTTGTAATTCTTGATAGTATCTTTTAAAACATGATTTAAATACTTTTAGAATATAAATATTGATTTATATATCATATATATTTATAATATAAATATTTATAATAAAAATATATATATGAAATGGAAGATACCATTTATGGAGACGGTAGGCCGTACGTACACATTAACGCTATTTCAGTTTTCAAATCGTATTGAACGGAAGTAAATAAATATGATATATGTAATTATATATATATAAATATATATCCAATAGCATGATTATTTAATTTATTACACACTTATTAGTAATATTAATTTTTATAATCATTGTTGAATGGTGAATGTGGGAATGAATTTCATTGCGTCGTGGAGACAATAATCTGTACATACGCACGAGAGACACTATCATTACATTGATGGTGAGGTTTTATGTAATTGGATGGTGTATCATATATACAGAATCATTATCATTTTTTATTTATTATTTACACCTCTTATATTCATTATTATAACCATCCAACTAATTCATTTTTTGAATAACAAACTATACCATGACGTGGAGACGGTAAGATATGTGTACACACATATGGTGACTTTTTCATTTATAAGATGGATAGAATAAAGATTATGGTTGTAGCATAATTATAGTAACATCAGAGTATGTAAAAGGAACTTTATATATTATTTTGGTATGGAAAAAAGAAAGAAAGAATAAGGAGAAGATGAAAAGAACATGAAAGAGGGTGGTGGAATTATTTCCTCTTTTTCGAGTGTTTCCTTTTGAGTTCATCAAAAGTGCTCCTTAAGATGAATTTATGATCAAAGTAAAGACTCTAGGATGATTTGAGGGATTCTGGGAGGATATTTGAGAATGTTTTGGCCGATTCAAATAGATTTGGATGTGTGTAATTAAGGGAAGGGAAATTGACCTTTTATACGAGATGTGGGGGTCACATTAAGAAAAACTCAAAATATTATTTTATAAAAAAATATTTTTTAGTTTATAATCGGTCCAAAATAAATTATTTAAAATATAAGGTGGGTATGGGTAGAAAACCTCTCAAAAAATTTGTTTATGATATGTTTAGGGCTTCATATTAACCATGTCTTTTAAATTTAACTCTTAGTTAAATAGTTTGACATTTACCATGTCTCTTGGTATTTTTATATTATATTGTTATCAATCATACTATAACAATCCAATAGAACTCCATGAGGTTATTTATTAACATATATAACATTATATATGTCTTTTTTCTGAACCGTTGATTTTTAGGAATATTATATCAATTAATAATATAATATTTGTTTTAAAAACTCAATTAGGACAAATTTGAAATTATTTAGTATTTGGTTTTTGTGGAAATCATAACACCATGATTACTTCGTAAAAAATTATTTACTCAACCGTAAAATGTCATAATAACTTATAAAATTACTGGAATTCATCAAAATTCTCAAATTACATTTATTTGGATATTTAAAATATTAATTATTTTAGTCATTCCTTAATAAGGTAACTAATGCATCATCATTATGTCATAAATAAATTAAATTATATAATGTATATAAATTAAAATAAAATTCCATTATATAAGAAATTTTTTCAGTTTTCTAATGAATATTTATAGTTGAATTTATATTGCGTTTAAACTTATATTAAATTTGTTTTATTAAACTTTGAATTTAAAACATTTAACTCTTCTTTAAATAATATCATAATAAATAACCTAATATAATCAATGTGGACCAAAAATGATCATATTTTATTCATAAGATATTTTTCGGTCGAATTACACATATCCAATAGAATTAAGACATGTTTTTGGGTAACTATAATATCATTTTTAGCCTTAATTACCCTTTTTACTTTTAAACGTGGTAAATAAAAGTCAATAGATATTATTCACCTAAAATTACTTTTATCTTATTGAATATTATTTTACTTTCTGGAATTTACCGTGTCTCACTGAATTTCAAAATTCAACTAACAGAATTGGTAAAATTAATTTTTATGCAAATTTGCAAATGCTCCTTGAGGGTAGGTAAAAGACGGTAAAAATATGAATAAAATTTTTTTACATCTAATTTTATTATAAAACAACTCCAATGAATTAAATTGAAATTATATATGTATTATATAACTATTTTTGATTAATTTGATTTTAAATAAAATAAAAAATTATTTAAATAAAAAGTCTATTTTAAATAATGAAAGTGTTTTTCACTATTCATCAAAAATTGAATGTTTTCAGAAAAATACCAAAAGTTAACCCTAAGATAATTTTGATATTAATAATTCAAAAATGAAGTCTATTTTCCCATATTCAAAACATAGAATTTTCTTTTATTAATTTAAAAATAATTCTTATTTTCAAAACAAGAAAATGGGGTTTTAAAAAATAAAAACTATCAAAACATTGACATGTGTTTATGTCAAAATTAAATGTTTAATTATTTATAATGACATAAATTGAATTAAATGATAAAAATATAATTTATTATACTTCCAAACTCTTGAAACTCATAATTTAGCATTATAAATTATTTCCATTAAAAAAGTTGTTTTCAATTGAAACATAGTATTTTTCATTATTCGTCAAAATATGAAAGTTATCAGAAAAGTAGAAAAAATTTATCTAAACAAAATTTTTATGTCCCTATTCTAAAGAAGAATTTAATTTCATTAAATTGAATATATAAAAGTTCCAAATATTTGTTTCAAAATGTGTTAACATTAAAAGGCTATAAAATTGCTTTTTTTGAAAAATATTTCATTTTTCGGAAAACCAATGAATTTGTTATTATATTGTGTCTAAGAATCACATAATATGGATATTAAAATTATATAGAGTATATAATATTCCAAATGAAATAAATACTCTTCATAGCCGCTTTTTGAACGGTTAGTTTAATAAGTTGTGGTGCGCTCGAACTCGATGATGTGTGTAGCGAATGATACTAAATTACATTTATAAGATGACGTACTATAAAATCTTGAGGTGATAAATTTCATAGCAAATGGATCATTATGAAAATCTAATTATAGGAAATTTATAGAAATGTAATTTTTAGAATAAACAATAACCTAGGTTCATACAATGTCAAACATAACATTCCAAAGAAAACATAATATTTTTAAATGAGTTATTTTACACACTAAATATATATTTTTTCATTAAAAATGTTAATAATATTATAAATTCATTCTTACATAATAATTATTTTATAAAATTAATAGTATTATTTAAAAATATAATTTTCACTATTCATCAAAAAATAATTCATTTTAAAATGATTTGCTAAAATTTACCCAAAGTTACTTTATTATTACATACTTAGAAATATTGTTCATTTTTTCTAATTAAAATACTAATTTTATATAAATATAACATATATAATATATCATAAAAATAATTTGTTTAAACAAAACATTCTTGTCTAGTAATAAATAATTAAAGTGGAACTTCTTATAATTCATTAATCAAAATTACAAATTTTGTGTCATTAAATTATAATTTATTTTATTGTAATTATTATAAAAGAATTTATTATATATAGGTTATTCCTTCATTAATCACAAGATATCAAAAACATTTTTTTATTCCTCAGTGAAAATAAACTAAAATTAATGGGTGTTATAAATTAATATTATAAACACAAACATACCCACAAATGGAAACAATTTTCCATTTTAAAAGGTTACATTTAAATATTCTTTACTAAATAGAATTAAAATTAAATAGTTATATTCCACCCATTTTACATTATTAATATGTTTCTTATAAAACATTCCTTTGAATTCCAAAAATATATTATATAATACATTAGTAATAATAATATGTAATATATTAAAATATTTTAACTACAATAATTTTTCAATTTTAATTTATAATATTACTATATATTATTTATAAAAACACATTCAAATAATTTCTATTTTAGATTTATAAATAATATTTCTACACTGATATTGATATTTCAACATGTATGTTTAGTTCTACTAATGTTGATCCTTATGGGTGAAGACAATTAAGATGATTTTCTAGTTATAAGGATTTTATTGTCTTTTATTTATTATGCTATTTAAATTTATTATTTTTTATTGGATGTAGTCATACATGGTATATAATTCATTATGAAATGCAATAATTTTTTTCATTTTTTCGTAATTCATTACTCTAAATGAGTAATGAATTGTTATACTGATTAATATCATAAATGACAACTTTACAAGTAGATTTTATATTCTTTCAATTAAAATGAATGTCATTTTGTAATTAGAGAGAAATAATTCTATGAAATAAAATGTTTAAAATATAATATGGATTTACATTATCCATTAATTGATTTAATTCAATCCAAGAAATTTAAAATATAAATAAAAAATGAAAATATAACAGGGTATCTTTAAGATAGAAAATACAAAAGATATAATATCAACCTCAAAATCATAGGTAATACAAAGAAACTAAACATCTTCTTAATAATTTAAAAATATTGAAATTGTTTATAAATAATATTCTTCTATAGATTAATATAATATTTTTGAGTACCTAGATACATTCTATTCTAAGATTCATTTTTTTGATCCTATATCAAATAAAATACTATAACCAAATTCGTTATGATATCCTCATATTAAGTTAGATAGAAATAATTATTTGGTTCCAAGTCTAATGGAACCTATACACGGACGTATTAATTTATAGTTCAAAATCTTGGTTATTAATGTTTAATTTCATATTATGTTTTTTTACCTAACTAGTAATATATTACAACATTTAATCCCAAATTATTTAAATCCTTTATATTAGTCTATAAAGAGAATGTGAATCATTAATAATATTCCAATAGGTATATACACGATGGTTTCATGTTAGGGACATTATTATTTCAGGATGTGAATATAGATTTAATAAAAAAATAACAATTTTCAAGGTTGTAACCCATAAGTGCATCTGAGCTAGACACTGTGTCAGCAAGTTTGTATCTAGATAAGATTCTATATCTAGAAAACCATACAATATATACATTAAAAACAAATCTATCGTTTTCCTATATTTGGAATTATCCTTAGGGTTTTCATTGAGGTCTTCTCATCTTAATCCCAAACAATAACTAAACCCTACACTAATACATACTGAGAAAACCCACACAAACAGTCTAGGGTATAGCTCTATGAATAAAAAACATTTCCTAATAATAAGGAAACAAAATAATATTCCTTAAACCAATACACTAATGTAACATTATAAAAAACATTTATTTACAAAAACTCTTGAATAACCAAAATGATGATCCAATACACGTATATATATATATATATATTTTACATCCTTTTCTGTACATAAATATTACAAACAATCAATAATTTCACATCCAAAATAATAGAAATTTTAGGGTATTTGAAAAGTATTTATGTAATGATATTATTTCTCATAGTTTCTTTAACATCTCCAATAATATCCATAAATAATAATTCCTTCTATAAATAACACTTTATAAAATATATTGAAGAAATGAGATTCATAAGAAACGATGGTCCAAAATACTAATATATTGATTAAATTTTAAATCATTTATAAACGGTTAGAGTATATCAATATGAAAAATAATTAACAAGTGAGTAATATATGATTAAAATAATATAAGAAAATAATTGATCTTTATAAGTATTGTTATAAAAACATATAATCTCAAATGATGAATAACATACCATGTCATAAGATTAAGAACTAACGAAACAATAATCCTGATCCAAGGAGTATAACATAAGATTATAACATTAAAATAATTAAAAAGTTTTTGAAATCATAAAATATTATTCATTTTAATATATAAATAGATATATATAGAAATTTATTATGATCAAATCAGGTCCACTAATAGAATCGTACACATTTCTAAACTAAGATATGTCGATGAATAAAACCATTATCTCATGACATGAAAGACTTATCCAATGAATTTTACAGTTATATGCGACCCCACCCATTACATATTTAGAACCCATAAGAATTCATACATTAAAATATATATAATCTATCATATCATGAATAACCCATTGGAGGAAAAGGTTTCCTGTAAAAGTTCAAAATGATATCACACGAAATGGCCTCATGTGTTTGAATGGTTGACACAAAAAATATAATAACTAAATGTGACTACCTCCTAAGGTTTATTATATAGATATTTACTAAACCAAACATTATAGAATATATATCTATTGATGATAAAGGAAAAATAAATGCGAAATTAGAAAAAGATACTTTAAAAATAATTTTTATCATCGTCCAAAAAACATATTCTTTTCCTCACATTGAATGTCATTTTCAATAAGTTGTAATTACTTTTTTATTAAATAATATATAATTAAATAATGGAAAAACATTGAGAATAAACCATGGTTATTTCCACCCATTTTCAGTATAAGATAAATGATATGATAGTGGTATTAGAAAACATTTATCTTTTTTTGAATACCTTTATTGAAACCCAAATAATAAAATAATTATAATAAATAATTTTAAAATTGGTAAGGTGATAAATTAATCTCCCATTAGGTAATATATATTTGGGTCTGAATATATGAGAGTAATTTTTTTTTTTAGAGAATTAATAACTACACAAAGTGAAAGATCTTACTGAAGAGAATGTCAATTATTCATATCAACAAAAGTATTACTAAAATAAATACAATGAATATTCTACTAAAAGCTAAATTTCTATATTAAAATAGAATGTAACATAATAATTTTATAAATTTATGTATGTTTAAAAAATATATGAACATATTCAGTCGAGAAAAATGATCACTTAATGAAAAGAAGTATGATTCTATAATACCCTATATGGGTTTGTTAAAATTACAATCAACTGAAATGAATGGGAATAACATAAAATGGATTATTAAACAACATTAATTTTGGATCAATTATTTTAAAATATTTCCATACGGACTAATATAAAAAAATTAATATAAAATATGTTTTGAAAATTGAATATGTTACAAACATATGAAATTATGTTTAGAAAACACAAACAATGGATTCATACTTCAAAAAACACATATATATTCATATATGATAAATATAGAAATAATAATAATATATTTCAGAATATTATTCAAGTATATAAAATTTTATAATATTTTATTATAATAACCCATTCTAAATTTATTAGTTAATTATTATTTTATTTCACCACTATATTATATATATTTTGATTGTTTCTCACATTCTTTATAATGTTGACGTTCCAAACCATTATTTGATAACTTGTTCAACATAAAATTATTATTATAGGTTATTATATTGATGTTTTATAATTAATTATAATGTTATAATTTCATTCCATGTGTTTTTATTTTTATTATTCCTGAAGATGAAATCCATAACAAGGTTTCTTTGGTAAATTTTAATGATCAAAATATATTATATTAATAATGGGTTGGATATTAATTGAATTCATAAATAATTTCTATATATCCTAAGTATTTAAAAAATAATATCTTTATATGTTTAATATATTCTTTGAGTCATCCTTTTGTGGATGTGATGAAAAAAATATTAAACTCATGTAGTTGATAGTTTGCACATAACAGCGGGGATATTTTCATTTTCCAATGGATATAAGAGAGATAGAAAATGGATTTTAATTTAGTATTATAGAAATTCAGAAAAAAAAAATTATGTAATCCATTATATTAGTATTCATTGAATAGGATTTGAGTAGGGGATGATGAGAAATATAAAGAGGAAAATATTGGTGACTGTATAATTCTCACATTTAGGACTTGAATATTCTTTAGATGTTCATCTTGGAGATAGATTTCTAGAAAAATATTATTGTTACCACTTCATGTTAAATGTATAAAATGGAAATCAGGTAGTGAAAAATTCTATATATTAAATGTATTTTTTATTGGTTTTCATTATATATGGGTGAAAATGAGATCCTTCTATAGATGAAAAATTGACATTTCCCTCAAAAATAAAGGTAAGTGAAGAGTAAAATTTTAGTCAAATTGTTGATAGGAATGTAATGTGATGAAATAATTATGACCAAAGTGTCATTGATGTTACTATGTAAAAAATAACTTTTAGAATGAATTTTAGTGAAGTATATTTACAAACATTTGATCCATTATAGGTTATATCATTGATATATTTTAAATATAATTAAAATTTTATCAAGGTAATTATCCTTTTACTAAAAATTTAATACAACACTTGAGATAAATTTATACATGAAGATTAACAATTTTGAATCAATTTATTCTAATTAAATTCTTATATATGAGACGATTAACATTAACAAGACATAAGTTTTATTAAAAAAACATAATTTATGGAATAATTAATTTTATATATTAACAATTCTTGTTTTTATTTCATATCAATTACTAATTAAAAGAGTGTTAAAATATTTTATATTGAACTAAAATACTATTTTAAATTAAAAAATTAAAGTAATAGATATCATTTTTTTAAATATATAGAAAACAATTAAAATATTTCTATGAAAAATCATTTGATTATTATAGTAACTAATTTTTATTTTTGTAATATTTTTTAAATAATGAAATTATTAAAAATATTAAGATACTGATCAAAAATATTAACACTGTTAACTATTCTCATTTTATATAAGTGATTTATTAATTTTAATAGTAGTGTGCATAATGAATAAAATCAATATTTAGAAAATGATTATTTTTTACAATTATAATAATTTATTCTCATAAAATAAATTGAAATAAATATAGGACGGATATTGACTCCTTTATATGTATATATTATGAATAAATTTCATCTATAGTCATCCATTAGTAGTGATTAGCTTTATTATGATCATTTTATTCAATACATAAAAATAGTTCATTGAAAAATGTCACTTGTAAATAATATTTCACAAATACAATTGAAATTATTTATTTATATACATAGAATTTAATTTCTATTAGTCAATGAATTTTTAAATATTAATGTCAATATTTTAAATAATTCATATTATTCATTAATAATAAATACATATTACACATAAAAAATTTCTAAAAATATGTTTTCGATTAAACATTGTATTTTTCATCAATTATTCATTTTTTCTGGTATTATAGTTTTTTTTATTATTAAAAATTACAAAAATAATAATACATATTGGATATATTTATATCTAGTTACCATATTTACCATAAACATATTTCTAATTACATGATTTACTTTTATCACGGAAATATTACAATCATTACTCAAAATAAATTCATTCCATTCTTCACTCTTAAATAACACATCTAATTCCCTTTATTTTTTGACCTCACAACATGCATTCCCCTATGATATTTTTATTTTTAATTTTATATTTTCTCCTAATAATAGTGATGCTAATTGGAAAAATTGATATAAAGGATTTTATAGTTGTAATGATATTATAATTGTATATTTATGTCCAATTTTAATTTATATACTTTTAATATATGCAATCAAAAATTACTTATAACACTATATGTAATATAATAAAGGGATTAATTTAATTTTATAAAAATGATCCTTTTTGTTTTAATAACGTGTAATTATTTCGATTAATATTTTCAATAAATCATCCCTTATTAAATATTAATTTCTAATGAAATAATATAAATTCATAATTTATATTTATAGAGATATAATTTAATTATATAAAATAATTCAAAAAACATAATCTGTTAGAAATATCGATTTCCTCCCAATATCCTTTTAAATCCATAAAGTATGATATCAATATATATTCAATAGTTTGAAGAGTCCCTTCAAATTGACCATATGTACGAAGATTACTAATTCTCAACTCATTATTCAAGTCTTCAGGATGACTTATCCTGAACATCGAGTTAAACAATTTGTCTCGGTAAGATATAATAGTTATTCATACTCCTTTTATTATTCAACTTCCTTGATGAATATACTGTAAATTTAGTCATTCATAAAATCTTCTTAAAATATTAAGGAAACCCGATAACCCGATAAAAATACAACCTATGAACCAAATGGAATTATAGACTTTAAATTTCTTAGGATCTCATACAATTATATCCATATTGATTTTATCTAATTTCCATATGGTTTCACCACCCCATGGACTTTTAAAATTCATCGTAAAATTGATGGAAAGCTATTTATCTAGATATATATACTATTATATTTATATTCAAGTTTTCATACCAAAATATGTTATATAAATGAATATACACATTTATTATTTTATGTTTTATTTTCTAAGATGAGATAAATTAATAATCAACAAGACCCCTATTAAAATTTTTAATTAAAGGGATGCGTATTTATTTCATGGATCCATTAATTCCATAACTATCAAGGTTAAACTATAAAATATTTCGTCCTTTTTCTATATCTTTATATCCTCTTTATACTCCTTATAAATTTCCAAATTTATGGATAGTTGACAAATCACATGTGAATGATTTTATTTCACCCATGTTATTATGTTTAGATTTCCCATAAATTAAAAATACATGAATATTTGGAATAATTTCATTTTCATCATAGATAAGGTAGAATGATCAATCAAACATAGAGAATCATCCAACTTGATTTTTCTCTTAGGGTGGTAATATATTGAGAACACATATTCCTTTACCAAATAAAATTTTATACATTAGAGGATGTTCCAATATATGAATTATTCTATTAAAATCAGAAAATATTTCAAAATATTTACAATACAGTTTATTAATCAATATGATTAATTAAAATATTGTTTTTGTCTCCTATAGATCAGGAAAAATGTTCTTTTCCTCATGAATCTTTTACTAGTGTGAGGGATTCCCTCCTACCACTTTATTTTTCGTGTGTAAATAGCTCAATACTCTATTTTAGGAATTAATGAATATCAAAAACACATATATGGTAATTGGTAGTGTGAGTAAAAGTTTAACAATTGTTTCCAAAATATTATCAAAGTTTTCATCATATCAAACATTCAAACGGAACTTGAAACCATTTAGAGTTAATAAGGTTAATAAATATTTTATCCCATATAATCTTACCAAAGTGAATATGTTGTATCCATCCAATCCAAGAAAACAATAGATCAATGTTATAGCGTTATTTCTATGTCAACATTCATTTACCACTCTCTCTAAGTAATAAATAGTTGTAACATTTTTTGGAATACATTACCAAAAAATTGATTCTTTCTATATATATATTAACAATTTAGGTATTTTAAATAATATTTTAACTTCCTTAAGGACATCATCACAGTCCTCAAATGATCATAATTCAATTAAATTCTATTAGAATATATAATAATATAATCCATAAAAAATATAAAATAATTATTAAGGTAATTTTCAAAAGACAAAATTTTAAAATCCATAATTATAGAAACATTATTTGTAAGTTTGAATCAAATTATGATGAATTAATAGTTTCTTTTTCATGTACAAATAGTTATCCTCAATAATTCCTCTCTTTTCACACATTATTTATGATATGTAGTTTACTATTCCATATTTTAGAATCATATATCCCCTTATATTTGATCAAAAAAATCATTAATATGTAATATATTATACTTTTTCTTGATCATTTTTATGCTATGTGTTACACCCCATGCTTCCACGGTACGTTTCCCTTTGAAAAATGCAATAGCTTGCATTGTACGCAACATCGAGATTCTAACACATCACGACCAATCAAACTAGATGTTATGAATAGTAATACACACTTTTTGAAATTTTATCAATTTTATCATTCAAAATGGACATTATTTTTGGGTTCAGAATATCTAAATTATCTTAGGGTGAATTTTTAGTATTTTCAGAAAACATTCAGTTTTTGATGAATAGTGAAAAATACTAAATTTTAATTACGAACAAATTTTTCAGTCAAAATAATTTATATTGATAAATTATACTATTGAGTGGTTTTTAAGTATTATTATATTATATTTTTACCATTTAATCCAATTTTGTTCACTGGACATAATTTCACATTCATACTGGACATAAGCAAGTGTCAATCTTTTGATAGTTATTATGTCTTATAAACACACTTTTTGTTATGACAACGAGAATTTATTTTAAATTAATATTTTCCACTTCTGTGTTTTGAATTTTGAAAAATAGATTCCATATTTAAAATAAGGAGGTCCAAATTGTGTAAATATGTTACTTTTATTTTTAGAAATTTTGAATAATTACTTTGGTTAATATTATATTTACCATGGTTAAAAGGAAAATTCTATAAATAACGTTAAAAATAATAATATTATAATAATATTAAATTACCCTAACATGTTTTCTGACCCTATTAGATGATACATTTCCGACCATGGAAATTCTTGGGTCAATTTTTGGGACTTTATGGAGCCACTTGTAAGAGATAATGACACTTTATATTAATTAAGTTAAAGTAAATATAAAAATGATATAATCATATATAATTTAGTAAAACAATTTTTACATAGGGTTATATATTTTATCAATTCAACTATTATTATTAATTAGAAATATAAAAGGATTTCCTACATAATGGTATTTTATATATAATTTTTATACATTGAATAATTACATTTATTAATGACACAATGATGAAGCAGTATTTTCCGTATTAATTATAGAAATAAATAAATGGTATTCTAGATGTTAAAAAAAATATAATTTGAAAGATTTGATTCCATCGATGAATTATCAAGGTTAATGTGACATTTTATGATTTATGAAATGAATTTTATTTGACGTAATAATGCTATTAAGAATTTAACAAAAACATAGTAGAAAATAGTGTCAAAGTTGACAAAAAAGTGTTTTTAAAACAAATATTGTATTATTAATTGAAATTCTATTCCTAAAAATATAAGGTTCATCCAAATGTGTTAAATAGTATTATATATCATTAATGACCCATTTTAGGTTTGATTTTAAGTTTATAGTATGTTTATTAACCATATAATATAAAAATACAAAGAGACTTGGTAAATGTCAAACTAATTAACTATGTGTTAAATCTAGAAGATAAGGTTAATATAGTGTCCCAAACCAATCTAAAACCTATTGGTTGAGTTTTTTTAGACTCATCATCACCTTAGACTAAAAATAAATAATTTTTTATCGATTAGAATCTGAAAATTATTTTATTATAAAATACTATTTCAATCATTCCTATGGTGCCCCTCACCCCTATTATAAATGGGCACTTACCCTTTTATAAAATCCACACCTTAAAAGAAATTTGGCTCATCCAAACCCTGCTCCAATATCCTATCAAATATCCTATATATATTCTAGAGGCCTTCCAGTGGTAATAAATCCAACCTAAGGAGCTCTTTTGATCAAATCAAAAAGAGAAACCCAAAGAAGAGGTAATTATTTCATCACATCTTTCATGTTCTTTTCTCCGTCCACTTCCGCTTTATTTGTTATTTCCATTATAAAATAATAACTCCAGTATCATATATATATTGTGATGTTATTATAATATTTGTACAACCATATTCATTATTTTATATATCCTATGAATGACATGTCACCATATGTGCATACGTATGGCTTACTGTCTCCACGTCATGGTGTACATTGTTATTCAAACACTCCATCATTTGGATGGGTATAATAATGAGTATAAATGATGAAAATAATAAATATAACATGATAATTATTCTTGTATATATAATATTACATCCAATTATATACTATTTTAATATCAAATAAATTATATTGGCGCTCGTGTGTACGTACGACTTACCGTCTCCACGAACATGATGAGCTTATTTCCCCATTGTAAACATTCAAAACTAATTTTCATTTGATAATTAAAAATAATCTTTAAAAACTTTATATCATTATGGATATGAATAAGATACATCCCATACCTAAAAAATATTACTCACATAAAAAATAATATAAAGGAAAATGAATCAGTTAACACCCGAAACAATGATAATACTAAAATATAATTAACAATGTAATATTAGAAGATCATATATGATACCATATTTTTGTATACGGTTCTTTTATAATTTAATAACAATGAATTAAATATTATAAAAGAGGTCAATGTACACTTGTTCATGTAAATTTACAAGTTAAGGGTTAATTTCACAATCTCTTTATCATCCGTGGTTGTTTTATACGTGAGTGTCTGCTGGGACCTCTTTATCATCCTCATACGTGTTTCAAAAAAGCGTATTTCCAAACATTTTTAACATTTTATAGACTATGAGTTAAATTCATTTATACCCTTTTTTGAATTTTTAGAAGATTTTTATAAAGGAATCTTTTCGTCGTTTTTCCAACAAGGTCCTTTATAACTTTTTCCACAAAATTAAGGTATGAATGCCTTTTTTTAAACTTATACAGTGGGTGAGACTATTTTCCGTCATTATAACATCATAAAATCATCCCTTACAAGATTATAAGAATATTTTAAAAATAAATGTATTATTTTATAATAATGTGGCTTTTAAATGATTTCAAAAAAAGAAAGCAATATTTCTCTCAAATATTTTTGATTCCATCTATTTCAATAACCTTTGATGGATTTTAAGCATGTTTGACGTTGATTTATTATGTTACAAATATTCTATATTGTATTGAATGTTTTGTGATATGTTTGACTATAGATGTGTTATTTTATACCATTTCTGGTTTATAGATAAATTATTTACATTCTGTATGCAAGTTTTAATATGAATGTATATGTTTTGTTTAAACCTTTTTAAATGAGGAATGAATTATAAATAGCACATGATGGGTGGAGCCCGCTATAGCTCCTCAATGCATCGGTAGGTCCCATGAGACAAAGTAGTGTCTTGGCACAAGGCCTTGAAAAAATATTATTTTTATTCTTGGCACAAGGCCATGAATATGTCGTTATGAAGTCTAGCATTATGCATTCTATCATTTTGATAGTAGATTTTGATAGTGCATGTGATTATTTGACTAGTATAATATACATGTTAATAAGTAAATGGTATTATTTGATTTTATCTTTTCCATATTATGTTGAAGTTCAAGTTTAAAAGGCTTTTGTTTTAGTCTTATACACTTTGGTAAATGATTATGATTATTTATGGATGTTTCCGCTATATTGTTATCCTTACTGGGCATCTGAGCTCACCCCTTTTTATGTTTTTTTACTAGGATTCAAAGAAGTATTTTTTTGACTGACCTGCATGGATAGTTTGAAGTGATATGAGAGTGTACTATGGAAAAAATTGTTCATTAGTTTTTCATTTCATTATGTAAAGTAAATCTTATGAATGTATCTAGTATTTCCAAAGATATAAAACTGATCAGTCTTTCGGGACATTATTTCCTTGTATCATGCCAATGTTATGTAATACTTCACTAACTCGAGGTAACTAGGGTTGGGGCATTACATTTGGTATTAGAGGGTGTTTAGTATAAACCATGGAATCTATATTTAGATAAACTCTTATTAGCATACATACACCTAAGATAGACTTTCAAGATTAGTATAGAAGAACTTCCTATAATTTTGGTATTGTATATATTTTTGTGAGTTTTCCAAGAAATACATCTCTATCTGGATATGAGCAGGTAGAGGTGGATCTCGCACAGATGTACCTATGGGTAAAACCCAAAAACACCGCTTTAACCTAGACTCGAACATGAACTAGTTCATGACAATGGTCCTTGCTGCACTCTTGGTTATGACACTCTTGGAGGATATGCTTAGGATAATTCTCATTTTCTTTAGTAACCATTATGAAGGGTATATGAGTATATATATCCTCAATGAAAACATATCTATGATTACAGTTTATATCAATAAACTGTTCAGTTTAAGTTAAGTGTTTTAAAGGATTGGAATTATGTATTTTGATTTATAAACTAATCTTGTATATTCCATTGTTTAGAAATGGAACATAGTGGATGTAATGGAAACCTTATCCACTCACATAATCCATTTAGGGATTTTCCTCCTACTCAAGATAATTATAGTGGAGCTAGTGAAGCAACTGGTGCAGATCATCTAATCACCATACTAGGACCACTCACTCAGGATATGAATAATAACCTTACATGTATGGAGCACCCTGATCCACAGTGTGGATGATCAATGATAGATCACTTCATGAAGAAACAAACACAAACATTGAATGGGAGTACAAATCCATTAGTAGTTAAGGAATGGATAAATGTCTTTGAAAAAATATTTCACGCCTTGGGCAGTAGTGAAAGGGAAAAAGTTGTCATGGTAGTTTACTGCCTCATTGGAGATTCTAGTAAATGGTGGTAATTGATTAAAAACGAAAAGGAAGATGCCGAAGTATCAAATATGTAATGGAGGGAGATTAAAGAGATTTTCTTAGGAAAATACTTTCCTCGTGACCATCAAGCAGATATAGAAAGGAAGTTTTTGAGTATGAGGAAAAAAGAGGATGACAATATTTCAAAGTATAAAGATAACTATATAAGGATAAAGAGGCATGTAGAAAATTATATATATAACCCAATAAGTAAGAGTGATCATTTCTTTGATGGTTAAAAACAATTTCTCCGTTGAACATTAGTCTCACAATCCTTCTCGTCATATAATGATATTGTCATATGTACTGTCAAGACAAAAAAGGAAATCTTTGAGTCTTAATACTTTAAGGAAAAGTAAGAGAAGAAGATATCTGTCGAACACTCTGGAAATGGAAATAGGGGGAATAAGGGAAAAGTTGAATATTCATCCTATAGTAAATGAGTGAAGAAAGACCCTGGTACTTGTCTGAAGAAAATGAGAGTCTGTACCATGTGTGTTGAAAAAGGCCACCAAGATTGTGATTGTAAGGGGAAGAATGAGGCTGTCAATGTTGAATTCTACAATTGTAGAGAAAGGGGGAAATATGAAAATGAATTTCATATGTGGCAAAGAAACATTACTCAGAAAATGAAAAGGGATCAATTCCAAGCATATGATATCACTATTGTTGAGTTTGAAGCTCTGAAAGACGTGCTGGCGGTAATTTAATGGTTTCCTCAAGTTTAGAAAATGCTTTATTTGATTCTGGACAATCAAATTGTTTCTTATCTTCCCAGTTTTCTAAGAAAATTAGATATTTCCAATTATATTTAACAAGGGAGTTGTCAGTCAAAACTCTTAAGGGAATCATCTTTACAACAATGTTTTTTGAATCAGTCCCCATTATGGAATATAAATTTTCGTTATTTGCTAATCTCATCATCATAACCATGATTGAATTTTATATAATTATCAGTATAGATTGTCTTTCCAACCATGATGTACATGTTTATTGTATGAATAAAGATGTTATTATTTTTGATGATGATGAAAAAGAACACCTTATCTTTAGAGTAGAAACATCACCACCTGATTCTTATCTAGATCCAACCATAGTAGCTCAACTAAATTCAATTATTGGGAAGTAAGAGAATGAAATATCTATGGGTGAGGAATTTAATGTTCAAATAGAGGATTTACCTATTGTGAAAGAGTGTGTTGATGTAATTCCAGAGGATTTACCTAGACGTCCTCCAGAATGATAAATTAAATTTTCCATTAATTTAATTCTTGGTTCAAGGCCCATATCGACGACTCCTTATAGAATGTCCACTGTGGAATTAGTGGAACTAAAGAAACAACTAGAGGAATTGTGTAATAAGGGATTTATTCTCCTTAGTATTTTTCCATGGGGATCCCCTGTCCTTTTTATTAAGAAGAAATATGTGTTTATGAGGTTGTGCATTGACTACAGGGAGATAAATGCTAAAAATAAAGAACATGTGTCCCCTACCTTGCATGTAACGCCTCGACCCCAGTTACCCAGAGTCAGTGCATTATTAGATAATATTGGCTTGATCAAAATAGATCAAATCCCGAAAGACTGATTAGTTTAGTAGCATTGGAAACACTTTCATAAGTCATAAATTACATCATAAAATAAAAAAAACTACAGCAACATATTTTCTTCATATCCCTACATACTATCCTTACAGGTCATTCATAAAATACTTTTCACGTCCTTGAAAAAATAAAACATTGAAAGGGGTGAGCTCAGATGCTTAGTAAGGATAACTATATAGCAGGAACTTGCATAAATAAACATAAACATTTAAGTCAATGTATAACCAAAACAAAATCCTTTTAAACATGAAATTCATCATAATATGGAAAATATAAAATGAAATACTTCAATTTAATTATTCACATGGATATTGTACTAATTGAATAATCACATGCAATATCAATAACCACTTTTATAACAAGGGAATTCATAATTCCGAAATTTAATTTCACTTTCAAGGCCTCATGCCAAGACCTACGAGATAACCGTAACCAGAACCCAACCCAGAGAGCCTCTGTAACCGGACTCTATCCTGGAGAGCCTCTATAACTGGACACTAACCCATAGTGCCTCTAATAACCGGACACCAACCCAGAGTGCCTCTAATAACCCGACACAAACCTAGAGTGCCTCTAATAATAGGGAACCTACCTGGAGGGTCTTCTATAAATGGACCCCAACCCGGAGGGCTTAATTTTACTGGTCCCCAACCTAGAACATACTTGTCCATAACATTCATCTTAAGAAGAGGATTAAATATTACATAAACATTCGTATTAAAACTAGCATACAAAATTCCAAAACATTAATCATAAACCATTAATGGCATAAAAATAACTCATCCATAGTCAAACATATCCTAAAACCATAAAAAAATATGGAAGATTTTTATCATAATAAATCAACTTCATACAAGTGTAAAATTTATCAACGGTTGTTGACATTGATGAAATCATAACTATTTGAGTGAAATATCTCTTTTTTGGAAATCATTTAAAAGTCACATAATTATAAAAGAAAACATTTAATTCGAAAATATTCTTATAAGCTTGTAAGGTAAGCTTCAACGATTTAATAATGGTGGAAAATAGCCGCACCCACCGTATAAGTTAAAAAAACATTCTTACCTTAATTCTATCGAAAAGGTTAAAAAGGACCTTGTTTGGAAAACAATGGAAAGATTCCTTTATAAAGTTCTTGTAAAAAGTCAAACAAGGGTATAAATGACATTAACCCATATTCTATAAAATAGTCTGAATGTTTTTAAATAAATTTTTAAGAAACATGGATGTGGAAGATAAAGAGGTCCCAGTAGATAATTACTTATAAACAACCTCGGATATTAAAGAGATTTTGAATTAAACCCTTATCAATTTGGTAACATACGAAGCATAAACCCCATAAAAGAGGTATCATACAATGAATATGTAAATAAATATATATTAATGTGTATTAAACAAAGAATACAATTATGGGAAGTGCATACACCACACAAAAGGTAATCCTGGAAAAATGGAAAAAATCTCACGAGAATAAAAAGTGAGATAAAAACCCCTTACCGTGTACTTTTCCTTAGTTGAGGGAATATTAGCCTACTTTATAATGGTGAAATAATTGTTATTAAATTATACAAGAATAACATACATTAATATGATATCATATATGATCTTTTAACATTTCTATGTTAATAATATTTTAGTATTATTGTCTTTTCGGGTGTTAACTTACTCATTTTCTTTTATAAGTTTTGTTACAGAAGTTGTGTTTGTTATGGATAGGTTGTATCTTATTTATATACATAATTATATCAAGTCCTTAAATAGTATTTTTAATCATCAACTGAGAATTGAACTTTAATGGATACGATGGGGAATGAATCTCATTGCGTTCGTGGAGACTGTAGTCTGTATGTACACACGAGCGACAATATCATTCCTTTGATATTAAAATAATATATAATTGGATGGTGTATCATATATACATAATAATTATCATGTAATATTTATTATTTACATGAAATAAAAATCATTATTATACCCATCCAAATAATAATGTATTTGATAATAATTACACCACGAGGTGGAGATGGTAAGCCTTACGTAGGCACGTATGGTGACATGTCATTCAAGGGATGTATAGAATACTTAATATGGTTGTACCATATTTATAATAACATCACAGCATATAGGATACATTGGAGTTATTATTTTAGAATGTAAATTACAAAGAAATAAGAAGTCGAATAAGAAAGGAACTGGAAAGAGGGTGGTGAAAATATTACCGCTTCTTCGGGTTATTCCTTTTGATTTGATCCAAAGGGCTCCATAAGTTGGATTTATGATCAAAATAATTCCTCTAGGTTGAAGTGAGGAAAGTTGAGAGAATATTTAGGTAGGGTTTGGCCAAGCCAAATCGCTTTGAAGGTGTAAATTAGTGAGAAGGTGGAGTGCCCTTTTATAATAGGGGTGAGGGGATCCTTTGGAAAAGCTAGAAATATTATTTCATAATAAATTCATATTCGGTTTCTAATGGCTCCAAAGTGGATTATTTAATGTTTAAGGTGGGGATAGGTCACAAAAAACTCAACCAATAGATTTTAGACAGGTTTGGATCATTATATTAACCTTATCTTTTAGTTTTAAATCTAGGTTAATTAGAATGACATTTACCATGTCACTTTGTATTTTTATAAAATATAGTTAATAAACATACTATATACATCCAAGGGACCCACAAGTGGTCCATTAATGATACACATATCATGATATAAGTCCATTGACCAAAACTTCGATTTTGGGAAATAGAATATGAATTAATAATATAATATTTGTTTTGAAAACACTTTTATGACAATTTTGACACTATTTGGAATTTGATTTTGTGAAAATCACAACAGTGTGATTAATTCGAACAAAGTTAATTAAATCAATACTAACATTGCCTATTATCCTATAAAATTAGTGTAATTCATAAAATGTTTCAAATTACTTTTATTGGGATAATTATAATATCAATTATTTTAATATTTCATTAATTTGGTAATTACCGCATCGCATTTGTGTCATAAGTAAATTAACTTATTTTAGGTCTAAAAATTATAAATAAAATACCATTATGTATGAAATAGTTTTATCTTTCTAATTAAAATTTACAATTTAATGTATCTTATGTATAGCCCTATATTAAAAATGATTTAGTAATTAAACATTGATTTTAACTCTTTTAACTCTTCTTTGAATTAAATAATAATAAATGTCCTAATCTAATCCAAGTGGACCTATATTATAATATTTTATTCCTAAGGTTGTTTTGGGTCAAGATACACTTGTCCAATAGAATTTGAACATGTGTTAGGGTAATATTAATATCATTTTTACCCTTAATTACCCTATTTACTTTAAACCATGGTAAATAAAAGTAAAAGGTTACTATTCATCAAAAATTATTATTATCTTATTGAACCAAATATTACACCTTTATATTAACTGTGTCTCTCGGATTTTCGAAATTCCACTCAAAGAAGTGGTAAAATTATGTTTTACGTGAATTTCCAAATTCTTTTAGGAGGTGGGTAAAGGACGGTGAAAAGATCAATAATTTTTTTTGTATATCTAAAATTATTCTAAACTAACTTTAATGAATTACATTGAACATATATAGGAATTATGTATCTATTTTGACCTTAATTAAATTTAAATAAAATAAATTAATATTTAAATAAAAATTCATTTTTAAACCATAACTCAGTGTTTTTTCACTATTCATTAAAAATTTAATGTTTTCAGAAAAATACAAAAAAAATCACCCTAGGGAAATTTCGATATTTCAATTCCAAATATGAAGTCTATTTTGATAGATAAAATTTATAAAATTTCAATAAGTGGGAATTACTATTCATAACGGATGCTTTGATTAGTCATAGTGATTGATGTCATCAATCACAAACAAGTGTAGAATTGAGGGCCTCAAATCCATTAATCTAGGATGATTTAAAATATCCTTAGTTCAAAAAAACATAAGGTATTAGGATAAAAAATTTTGGGTCTTAATATCCCGTTCCTAAAGTTCAATAATTAATTTCATCATAGAATAAGATAAATATATATATATATACATCTTGACACATCGAGTTTTCATCCTTCAACTAATTTCTACCACAAACACATCTTTCACTCCAAAAGATAATAGAACTGAAAAATATTATATTTATCCTAATAGTATAAGGTTCCAATCATTAACACATACCATTATAATGAAAAAATATTTTGTAATAACCAGGGACTTCCTGTAGCCTAGTGATAGGTAATAAAGGCTTGTCACACTATGGTTATCGGTTCGATTCCTGCAGCTTTGTCCGACGCGAGGGGTTATCGCCCGACCCGATGTTTGTACTTTTCCTAAAACTATAGTATCATAATATTCTGAAAATAATCATAAGAAATGTTTTAACAGTGAACAATACATTCCAAAGTTCAAATTAATCCATTCCAAAACATTATAGTTATCCAATGTAACTCTGTCCAGACTCTCTGTAAAAGGTATCTAAATTTCAAAATCAATCCCAATGTTAGATTATCCAAATAGAGTAAAGTTTCTTTAATTGTCACATACTGAAAATTTGATTACCTTAGACATATTGAAACCATAATGAAAACAACAATTACTGCAGTATAATACTTATATATATCATGTTATTCTTGTAACCAGAATATAATCCTTGAGTCCAAAAACACAAATACATTAATTATTCCTCTTCAACTGTAGTATCATCATAAGCTTATCCTTGATCCCTTGTACTTTTTTGAGGTATGTTTCCCTGACGCTTAGTACATTTATAACGACCCATACTTTAAATATATTGTTAATACTTCAAAATTGTGGCACACTTATTACAACATATGACAAAACCACAAAGGACCGTATAGGTTTAGTGTCTTTAGAAACTGGGAAACATAAACAACTGGTTCATAAATCTTATACAGTGTCTCCCATTTATTTCATCGTATCTAGGGTCCCTTTTATCATATTCTACTTAATATCCATCTTCCTGACCTGGGGAAAAGAAAACATAAAAGGGCGAGCTCAAATGCTCAGCAAGGGAAAATAATGGAAATAAAAATCATATCATATCTTTTTGAAAATCATAACCTCCAAAAGAGATCATAATATCTTAACATGGAATAAATCATAGAAGTGAAAATGAGATCCCCATAATCATAACATGAAACTTGAAACTTTGTGGCATGCACACATAATCATGGAAAAACATTTCTTGTTAGTCATGACTCATTGCCAAGACTATCTTAGTGGACAACGTCCCTTTCTGAACCAAGTTCACTCCTCGTTTCAGTCTTGTATCACTGAACCGAAATAACCTTCCGTTCCAGCCATGTCTATCTCATGAGATATAAAATCTTTACCCAATTCATTGGAGGGAGATATAGGTCCCACCCATCTTATAATGAATCCTTTCTTATGTGTTCCACATAATCATAAATCATACATCATTGCATAACCCATGTAATATAAATTGGAATCTTAAACATCATGACATCATAAAACAATTCATACAAGATAAAGGAATTAATAAAAATAATTCAATCACAACATGATCAAATCAATGTAATAATAGGGATAAAAACAGAACCCTTTATTATCTTAGATGGAAAATAATTTTGATAAAACACTTGAACTCCATTTTTGAGGAAAATATCCTTTCTTCTTTAAAAAACATTTTTCCTTTCATAACATGTCATACGACATTAAAATAAAATAATTTGATTAAAAATAAACTTGAAAACTTGTAAAGCAATCTTCTTGGAAATAATGTTTTAAAAATCCATACATGTCGTATAAGTTAAAAAAAACATTCTTCGTACCTTTGTCAGAAAAGTCAAAAAGTACCTCGTACGAAAAAAACGACAAAATATTCCCTTCATATTCTTTACTAAAAACTCACCGAAGGGTAAAATTGGATTTAAACTATTGTAAGTGGATGGAAACAATATTACATATTGAGGGAACATGGATGTGGATGATAAAATACACCCCAGTAAATACTTATGAATAAACAATCTCGGATAAAAATGAGATTGTGGTATTTTCCCTTACCTTAGGTCCGATTTTCTTTGTACGTGTCTGAAGCTCCTGTATAATGGTTTAAATAATGTTATTGACTTATTACAGAATCATACATATTGATATGATATCATATATGGTCATATTCTTAGCTTCTTGTTAGTAATATTTCATTGTTACTTGTTACTCGGGTCTTTATTGCCTTTTGTTCTTATGCGTGTTTTGCCGAATAAATTCTTATTCTTCTTTTAAGGTTATAGATACCTTATATCCAGAATGGTATTATTGTAACATATATCACATTTATTCATTCAATTCGTTTATATAATTATTATGTAATGATGATCATGTAGAACGAGTCACTTCACATCGTGGAGACGGTATTCCGTACGTACGCACGAGTGATGATATCGTTCCTATGATCGTGGAATTGTATTGGAGTATATATATATATATTATTTCAGTATCAATATTAATTTATAATAATCATAAATAGTTACTCATTACACCATTATACCCATCCTTGTAAAGTGATGGTGGAAAATAGATTACACCACGGCGTGGAGACGGTATTCCGTACGTACGCACGCGCGGTGATTTCATTTTTCCGTAGGATGGATAGAAGGTGAATTAGGGTTGTTTCATATTTAGAATAACATATCAGTATGTACTAAATACTGATGTTATTACTTTATCATGAAACAACTAAAGAAGAAGAAGTTGAAGAAGAAAGAAATTGAAAAGATCGGTAATGGATATTACCTCTTCTTTGAACTCTTCTTTGAATCCTCCACTTAGGGAACTAATATTGGTCATTGAAGAAGACCAGGACCTCTAGGATTATTCTAGGTAATTGGAGAGGATAAAATGGCAGGGGTTGGCCGAGCATGAGTGCTCCAATTGGTGTGAGGAGGAGGGGGGAGGAGGTGCCTTTTTATAAGGGAGGAGAGCGGCACCTTAGGAATATCTAAAAATATTATTTTATATTAAAGTCAAAATCGGTTTATAATGGTTCCAAAGGGTCTTATTTCGAAGCTAAAGTGGGGAAGGGTCGAACTCCTATCAACCAATAGGATTTATACATGTTTAGGCTATTATTTTAACCTTATCAATTAGATTTAAATCTAAGTTAAATAATTTAACTTTTACCATGTCTTTTTTTTCTTTCACTATATGGTTAATACACTTAATATAACATGCCAAACGAACCCCAAATTGTTTATTATTAATATATATATCCTTATATAAGTAATTTTGCCTAACCTTATATTTTTAGGAATAAAATAACAATTAGTAATATAATAGTTTATTTAAAAACTATTTTGTGTCAATTTTGACACGATTTGATATATGATTTTTGTGAAAGTCATAAAAGAATTATATGTTCGAACCAAGTTGATTAAATAAACAGTAATATATCATAGTAACCTAGAAAATTTGTTTAATTCATAAAAAGTCTCAAATTACATTTATTTTGGTGTTTATAACATCAATTATGTCATTATATCATAAATAAGATAATTACTGTATCATAATTGTGTCATTAATAAATTAATTTATTTAATGTCTAAAAATTATAAATAAAATACCATTATGTAGTAAAGCTTTTTATCTTTCTAATGAATATTTATAGTCGAATTTATCTTATGTATAACCCCATATTAAAAATGTTTTACTTATTAAACTTTGATTTTAACTATTTTAACCCTTCTTTAAATAAATTAATAATAAATTTCCTAATCTAACCCAAGTGGGCCTAAATGGTCATATTTTATTCATAAGGTTCTTTTTGGTCGAATTAAACTTATCCAATAGAATTAGAACATGTGTTAGGGTAATATTAATATCATATTTACCCTTAGTTACCCTATTTAGTATTAACCACGGTAAAAAAAGTAAAAGTTATTATTTACCAAAAAATTATTTTTATCTCATTGAACCACATTTTACTTACTGATATCAACCGTGTCTGTCGGATTTTCGAAATTCCATTCACAGAAGCGGTAAAATTAAGTTTTATGCAAAATTCAGTTTTTAACCTACCACTTAGTGGTTTGACTATTCATCAAAAATTGAAAGTTTTCAGAAAAATACCAAAATTTCACCCTAGGCTAATTTCGGTATTCCGAATCCAAAAATGAAGTCTATTTTAAAAAATAAAATTTATAAAATTTCAAAAAGTGGTTATTACTATTCATAACGGCTAGTTTTAATAATATTTTAATAGCATATCGTTGTTTAGTGAAACTCGGTATTGCGTACGACGCAAGCTATCGAGGAAGGTCATGATTGTGTGTAATGTAAGCCAAGATAGTATTAGTGAAAGATTCCTTTGATGATATATAAAAAAACAAAATATTACTCATAAAAATCTCGGGTGTTACATTCTACCCCCTTAAAAATAATTTCTCCCTCGAAATTCGTCACTTTGTAACAAACAGAAGAGGATAATTCTCCCTCATCATATCCTCATGCTCCCATGTAGCTTTTTCAAGTTGGTGGTTCCTCCATAAAACATTCACAAATCGAGTGGTCTTGTTTTGTAGGACTTTTTTGCTACGATCCAGAATCTCTATCGGCTGTTCTTCATAAGAAAGATCTTGCTCCAGCGGTACAACTTCTGAGATGAGTACATGTGAAGGATCAGGTATGTACTTTCTCAGGAGAGATACATGGAACACATCATGAACCTGAGAGAGATTCGGTGGAAGCTTCAATCAGTAAGCTACCTTCCCAACACGATCCAGTATTTCGAAAGGACCGATATATCTAGGGCTCAACTTCCCCTTATTTCCAAATCTCATAACCCTCTTCCAGGGAGATATTCGTAAGAACACTTTATCACCCACTTCAAACTCTAGGTCTTTTCTTCGGTTGTCGGCATAACTTTTCTGTCGACTCTGAGATGCTCTTATGTGTTGTTGAATAGATTTAACCTTTTCTGCCATTTCATCAACGAGATCAGGTCCTAACAGATTTCTTTCCCCAACTTCATCCCAGCAAGTTGGAGTCCTGCATTTCTTTCCATAGAGAGCTTCATAAGGAGCCATCTGAATATTGGAGTGAAAGCTTTTATTATAAGAAAATTCCACCAAAGGTAGGTGTTGATCCCAACCTCCTTTGAAATCTATAGAGAAAGCTCTCAACATATCTTCTAGTGTTTGAATTGTTCTCTCAGACTGACCGTCTGTCTAGGGATGATAAGCAGTGCTGAAACTCAACTCTGTATCCAGAGTATGCTGAAGACTTCACCAGAACATCGAGGTAAATCTCGGATCCCGGTCAGATATAATAGAAAGTGGTACTCCATGCAATCTTACCACTTCCTTTACATATATCCTGGCAAGCTGATCTAGAGAGAAATCCTCTCTAATAGCAATGAAGTGTGCAGACTTTGTAAGACGATCAACTATGACCCAAATAGCATTATTGCCTTTGGATGTTTTAGGAATTCCTGTAACAAAGTCCATAGTGATGTTTTCCCATTTCCATTCGGGTATGGGTAATGGTTGTAACATCCCCTTAGACTTCTGTCTCTCAGCTTTTACTTCTTGAAAAACCAAGCATCGAGAGACATATTCAGCAGCATCTCTTTTCATGCCATCCCACCAGAAGTACTCTTTCAGGTCCCTATACATCTTCGTGCGTAGAGAATGAAGAACTATGAGCCTCATCCAGCAGCTTCTTCTTTAATTCGGGGATGGGAGGAACACAAACCCGATTTCTGAACTTTATTATCCCATCACAATCAAGGTTGAATTCAGGAACATTTCTCACCTTCTTTTGTATCTCGACGTCTACTTTCTGTGCCTCTTTAATCTTCACATGTATAGATGGTTGAACATTCATTTGAGAAAGATAAGATTTTTCCCCTTCCATTATAATTCCAAGATCCATCCTTTGTAAATCCATAAATATTGGATCCTTTGTGATCCTCATCATGGATAAACTAGCATGGTCTTGTCGAATTAATGCATCTTCCACCTTGTTTGCTTTCCCAGGGTGGTAATGGATTGAGCAGTCGTAATCCTTAATCAGCTCCAACCATCTTCTTTGACGCATATTCAACTCCTTTTGTGTGAAAATATACTTTAAACTTTTATGATCAGTATAAATATCACACCTTTCACCATAAAGGTAATGCCTCCAAATCTTTAATGCAAAGATTACCGCAGCCAACTCCAAATCATGAGTTGGGTAATTTTTCTCATGGATTTTCAACTGTCGTGAGGCATAAGCTATCACCATATCATTTTGCATAAGAAGACACCCCAATCCCTTCTTGGATGCATCACTGTAGATCACAAACCTTTCTCCACTACAAGGAAGTGTGAGCACAGGTGTACTGGATAACCTTCTTTTAAACTCCTTGAAATTCTCTTCACATTCTTCCGTCCAGACAAACTTAACTCCTTTCCGAGTCAACTTGGTGAGTGGATTAGATAATCGTGAAAAATCCTTTACAAAACGTCGATAATATCCAGCCAAACCAAGAAAACTTCGGATCTCAGTTACTGTTGTTGGTCTTGACCATCTTTCGATAACCTCTGTTTTTGCTAGATCCACAGATATCCCCTCTTTTGAGATTATGTGACCCAAAAATGCAACTTTTTGAAGCCAAAATTCACACTTGGTAAATTTGGCATAAAGCTTCTCCTTTCTCAGGGTCTTCAATATAATTCTCAAGTGATCTTCATGCTCTTCCTTGCTCTGTGAATAGACAAGAATATCGTCTATAAAGTCTACCACAAATTGATCAAGATAGTATCTAAAGACTCTATTCATTAGATCCATGAAGATAGCAGGGGCATTAGTAAGACCAAATGGAATCACTATAAATTCATAGTGTCCATACCTTGTACGGAAAGCCGTCTTTGGTATATCCTCCCTTTTGAACCTTTATTGATGATACCCTGAACGAAGATCAATCTTGGAAAAGTATTGAGCTCCGCGTTGTTGGTCAAATAAGTCATCAATGCGTGGGAGAGGATATTTGTTCTTGATAGTGATCTTGTTATGTTCTCGATAATCAATGCAGAGTCTCATTGATCCATCTTTCTTCTTAACAAATAGAACAGGTGCTCCCCAAGGTGACGCTCTAGGGCGTATGAATCCCTTATCAAGATTCTCTTGGAGTTGCTTCTTCAATTCCTGCAACTCAATTGGGGCCATTCTATAAGGTTTCTTTGAAATTGGCAAAGCGCCCGGTACGAGTTCTATTGAAAACTCAACTTCAGGATTTGGTGGAAGACCCGGTAATTCCTCCGGAAATACATCATCAAACTCTCGTACAATGGGCATATTCTTAATCGTGAGTTTCTAACCAACCATTTGAGATAAATAACCTTCATTTAGTGGAACCAATACCCATAAAATGGACGAAATTTCCACTGGAAGGTTATGTTCATTGTTGCATTGATAGACGATCGTAGATTGATCTGGAATATGAAATGTGACTTCCCTTCTTTGGAAATTGATATGAGCTCCATGTAGAGAAAGCCAATCCATGCCCAGAATCACATCAAATTACACTAATGGAAGGATCACAAGATTTGCAGGAAGCACTTCCCACAAACTTCAATCGGAGAAGAATTATAAACTTTTCATACGACTGTTGTGCCATT
The DNA here is from genome assembly GCA_963277665.1 of Viscum album. Lineage (NCBI taxonomy): Eukaryota > Viridiplantae > Streptophyta > Magnoliopsida > Santalales > Viscaceae > Viscum > Viscum album. The sequence goes on along the minus strand of OY728159.1, from coordinate 15,164,862 downwards.
AGGTGTTGTCACAGCTAACTCAACATCTAATTGTTGAGGTAGTACGATGATACCGTTAGAAAATTTTTCAGAAATAAAAGAGTGGGTGGATCCAGAATCAAATAAAAAAATTTCTACTTTAGAGTGGATGGTAAGTGTACCTTTCACCACTTCGTTATCGTACTCCACATCGCTGATAGAAATTGCATGTGACTTTCCTTTTTCTTTAGCCTTAAGATTTTGTTGACGTCTACCATCATCATCAACCCTTGGATTTGGGCATTGATTGGCATAATGACCCATCTCCTTGCACTTGAAACATTGAAGTGTAGTAGGTTCATTCTGTGTATCCCTTCCTTTGTTTGCATCATTAGACATCTTCTTCCCATTATCGCGGAATTCAAATGCCCGATGACCTTCCCTTCCACATTTAAAACATTTACTTGTCCCTTTAAGACAACTCCCTCCATGTTTCTTTCCACACATTGAGCATAAGGGAAAGTTCATCTTCTTTTCAGTGTGCTCTTTAGATTTCCTTCGAATTCCATCTTCCTCTTCTTATCAAACCCATGTGACTGATGGGTTACTCCAATCTCCATCTCGACTTTGAGATAACATCGAACGATTTCCTCGTAGATATTGAAGTCCCTTATGGCTAACGCCCTTCGAAGAATTGGTTTTAAGCCACTAAAGAATCGACCGATCTTACTCTCAGGTTGGATAATAATACCAGAAGCGTACCTTGCAAGTCTTGTAAAATTTTCTTCATAGGTACCAACAAATTCATCATCCCTTTGCTTCAGTTCAAGAAACTCTTTCTCCATCTTTGTTCGGAGAATACGAGGGAAGTACTTCTTGAAATATAAGTTCTTGAACTCGTCCCATTCTATAGACTCAATTTCATCCCTTTGCCTCGTATTCTTAATAAGATTCCACCATTGATCAGCATCTCCTTCCAAAAAATACACTGCTAGGATGACTTTATCATGTTCAGAACATTGAAAAACTGAAAATATCTTTTCAGCAGTACTAATCCATTGTTCAGCAACTAATGGATCAGTAGACCCACTGAAAGAAGGTGGACGCTGCCTCATGAAGGATTCAACAGAATGTTGCTCCTTCCATTGCTCGTTTGGAAGTCCTGCATGATTCATAGCTTGAGAAAGTTGTGTGAGCATGGCTACAAGATTTTGCATTCCAACTCCCATATCGTTTGGTTGCTCAGGGGGACAATCATTGCATTGCCCATCACATTCCGCATTAACACGGTTCCTTCGGGTTCCAGCCATTGACTAAAACCTAGAAGAATAGTGTGAGCAACACTAATTATAATAGGAAAACAACATAATCAAGGATAAAATTTCACACTTAAGGTTTTATCCTAGGGTATTCATGGCCATTTCTAAAACACTAAGATTGTGTTCTATGCTTAGACTTATCCTTAGGGTTCTTACTAAGGCTTTCACATCCTAGTTTCCAAAGGTTGACTATACCTTTCCTCTGATACCAACTATAACGACCCATACTTTACATATATTGTTAATACTTCAAAATTGAAGCACACTTATTACAACATATGACAAAACCACAAAGGACCGTATAGGTATAGTGTCTTTAGAAACTGGGAAACATAAACAACTGGTTCGTAAATCTTCTACAGTGTCTCCCATTTATTTCATCATATTTATGGTCCCTTTTAGCATATTCTACATAATATCCATCTTCCTAACCTGGGGAAAAGAAAATATAAAAGCGTGAGCTCAAATGCTCAGCAAGGGCAAATAAAGGAAATAAAAATCATATCATATCTTTTTGAAAATCATAACCTGCAAAAGAGATCATAATATCTTAACATGGAATAAATCATAGAAGTGAAAATGAGATCCCCATAATCATAACATGAAACTTGAAACTTTGTGTCATGCACACATAATCATGGAAAAACATTTCTTGTTAGTCATGACTCATTTCCAAGACTATCTTAGTGGACAAAGTCCCTTTCTGAACCGAGTTCACTCCTCATTTCAGTCCTGTATCACTGAACCGAAATAACCATCCGTTCCAGCCATGTCTATCTCATGAGATATAAAATCATTACCCAATGCATTGGAGGGATATATAGGTCCCACCCATCTTATAATGAATCCTTTCTTATGTGTTCCACATAATCATAAATCATACATCATTGCATAACCCATGTAATACAAATTGGAATCTTAAACATCATGACATCATAAAACAATTCATACAAGATAAAGGAATTCATAAAAATAATTCAATCACAACATGATCAAATCAATGTAATAATAGGGGTAAAAACAGAACCCTTTATTATCTTAGATGGAAATTAATTTTGATAAAACACTTGAACTCCATTCTTGAGGAAAATATCCTTTCTTCTTCAAAAAAACATTTTTCCTTTCATAACATGTCATACGACTTTAAAATAAAAGAAGTTGATTAAAAATAAACTTGAAAACTTGTAAAGGAATCTTCTTGGAAATAATGTTTTAAAAATCCATACATGCCGTATAAGTTAAAAAAACATTCTTCGTACCTTTGTCGGAAAAGTCAAAAAGTACCTCGTACGAAAAAAACGACAAAAGATTCCTTTCATATTATTTACTAAAAACTCACCGAAGGGTAAAATTGGATTTAAACTATTGTAAGTGGATGGAAACAATATTACATATTGAGGGAACATGGATGTGGATGATAAAATACACCCCAATAAATACTTACGAATAAACAATCTCGGATAAAAATGAAATTGTGGTATTTTCCCTTACCTTAGGCCCGATTTGCTTTGTACATGTCCGATGCTCCTGTATAATGGTTTAAATAATGTTATTGACTTATTCCAGAATCATACATATTGATATGATATCATATATGGTCATATTCTTAGCTTCGTGTTAGTAATATTTCATTGTTACTTGTTACTCGGGTCTTTATTGCCTTTTGTTCTTATGCGTGTTTTGCCGAATAAATTCTTATTCTTCTTTTAAGGTTATAGATACCTTATATCCAGAATGGTATTAGTGTAACATATATCATATTTATTCATTCAATTCATTTATATAATTATTATGTAATGATGATCATGTAGAACGAGTCGCTTCACATCGTGGAGACGGTATTCCGTACGTACGCACGAGTGATGATATCGTTCCTATGATCGTGGAATTGTATTGGAGTATATATATATATATTATTTCAGTATCAATATTACTTTATAATAATCATAAATAGTTACTAATTACACCATTATACCCATCCTTGTAAAGTGATGGTGGAAAATAGATTACACCACGGCGTGGAGACGGTATTCCGTACGTACGCACGCGCGTTGATTTCATTTTTCCGTAGGATTGATAGAAGGTGAATTAGGGTTGTTTCATATTTATAATAAAATATCAGTATGTAAGTAATACTGATTTTATTACTTTATCATGAAACAGCTAAAGAAGAAGAAGTTGAAGAAGAAAGAAATTGAAAAGATCGGTAATGGATATTACCTCTTCTTTGGAACGCTTCTTTGAATCCTCCACTTAGGGAACTAATATTGGTCTTTGAAGAAGACCAGGACCTCTAGGATTAATCTAGGTAAGTGGAGAGGAGAAAATGGCAGGGCTAGGCCGAGCTTGAGTGCTCAAATTGGTGTGAGGAGGAGGGGGGAGGAGGTGCCCTTCTATAAGGGAGGAGAGGGGCACCTTAGGAATATCTCAAAATATTATTTTATATTAAAGTCAAAATCGGTTTATAATGGTTCCAAAGGGTCTTATTTCGAAGATAAAGTGGGGAAGGCTCGAAATATTAACAACCAATAGGATTTAGACACGTTTAGGGTATTATTTTAACCTTATCAATTAGATTTAACTCTAAGTTAAATAATTTAACTTTTACCATGTCTTTTTGTTTTCTTTCACTATATGGATACTACACTTACTATAACATGCCAAACGAACCCCAAATTGTTTATTATTAATATATATATCCTTATCTAAGTCATTTGGCCGACCCTTAGATTTTTAGGAATATAATAAAAATTAATAATATAATATTTGATTTAAAAACTATTTTGTGTCAATTTTGACACTATTTGATATATGATTTTTGTGAAAGTCATAACAGAATTATATGTTCGAAACAAGTTGATTAAATCAACACTAATATATCATAGTAACCTAGAAAATTTGTGTAATTCATAAAAAGTCTCAAATTACATTTATTTTGTTGTTTATAACATCAATTATGTCAATATTTCATAAATAAGATAATTACTGCATCATAATTGTGTCATAAATAAATTAAATTATATAATGTCTAAAAATTATAAATAAAATACCATTATGTAGGAAATCGTTTTATCTTTCTAATGAATATTTATAGTCGAATTTATCTTATGTATAACCCCATATTAAAAATTATTTACTTATTAAAATTTGATTTTTACTATTTTAACCCTTCTTTAAATAAATTAATAATAAATGTCCTAATCTAACCCAAGTTGGCCTAAATGGTCATATTTTATTCATAAGGTTGTTTTTGGTCGAATTACACGTATCCAGTAGAATTAGGACATGTGTTAGGGTAATAGTAATATCATATTTACCCTTAGTTACCCTATTTACTATTAACCGCGGTAAAAAAAGTAAAAGTTACTATTCACCAAAAAATTATTTTTATCTCATTGAACCAAATTTTACTTACTGATATCAACCGTGTCTGTCGGATTTTCGAAATTCCATTCACAGAAGCGGTAAAATTATGTTTTATGCAAAATTCTGTTTTTAACCTACCACTTAGTGGTTTCACTATTCATCAAAAATTGAAAGTTTTCAGAAAAATACCAAAATTTCACCCTAGGCTAATTTCGGTATTCCGAATCCAAAAATGAAGTCCATTTTAAAAAATAAAATTTATAAAATTTCAAAAAGTGGTTATTACTATTCATAACGGCTAGTTTTAATAATATTTTAATAGCATATCGTTGTTTAGTGAAACTCAATATTGCGTACGACGCAAGCTATCGAGGAAGGTCACGATTGTGTGTAAAGTAAGCCAAGCTAGTATGTAGTGAAAGATTCCTTTTATGATATATAAAAAAACAAAATATTACTCATAAAAATCTCGGGTTTTACAACATTCATTCGCATAATTCCCCATTTCTCTACAATTTTAGCATTCAACATTGACAGCCTATTTCTTTCCCTTGCAATCGTGAGTCTGGTAGCCTTTTTATCCACATTTGTAATAAACTCCCATTACTTTTTGGCATGTACCAGGGTGTTTCTTCGCAAAATATTCACATAATAGAAAATACTTCTTTCCCTTTTTCCCTTTCTCTATCTCTTTCTCCATCATTCTCTTCTTCCCTTGATTTACTTTATTATCATAAGATTTAGATAATTCCTTTTCTATCTTGACAGAACATGAGACTATATCTTCGTACGTTGAGAAATTTTGTGAGACTAATGCTCGACGAAAAAATTGTTTTAACCAATAAAATAAATGATCATTCTTACTTATTGGGTTATATATATAATCTGCAGCATGTATCGCTAATCTTGTAAATATGGCCTCATACTTTGTGACATTTTTATCCTCCTTCTATCTCAGACTCAGAAATTGCATTTCCATATCTCCTCAACGGTCACGAGGAATGTATTTTTCTAAGAAAAGCTCATTGAACTCCCTCCATTCCATATTTGATAATTCATCATCTTCATTCATGTTTTGAATCAATGAACACCATTGATCAGCATCTCCAGTGAGGTAGTAAACTTCCATGACAACATTTTCCATTTTTCTACTCCCCAAGGCATGGAATATTTTCTCTAAGGAATTTATCCATTGCTCAGATACTAAGGGATTTGAACTCCCATTGAATGCTGGTTTTTGTTGCCTCATGAAGTGATATAACATTGATCCTCCATGCTGTGGATCAAGGTTCTCCATACGGTGATGGTTATTATTTACAACCTGAGTGAGTTGTCTTGGTATGGTGATAAGCTGATCAGCACCAGTTGCATCACCAGCTCCACTATAATTATCTTAAGAAGGCGGGAAATCCCTACATGGAGTGCATGCATTGATACAGTTTCCATTTCTTCCACTAGGCGCCGTTTCTAAACAATGGCATAAAATAGATTAGTTTATGAATCAAAATACATATTTCCATACTTGTAAAACACTTTACATAAATTGAACTATTTATGGATATAATCTATAATCATAAAAATATGGTTTCTTCTAGGAAGTGTATAATCATAAACCCTTTATAATGATTTGTAAAGAAAAAGATAATTATCCTAATCATATCCCCCTGGAGTGTCGTAACCAAGAGTGCGGCAAGGCCCGTTGTCGTGCACAAGTTCCTGTTTGAGTCTAGATCAAAGCAGTGTTTTTAGGTTTTACCCCTTGGTACATATGTGCCAGAGCCGCCCCTACCTGCTCTTATGCAGACAAGGATGTATTTCTTTGAAAACTCACAAAATCTCTATAATAACATAATTCTAGGAAGATCTTCTATTCTAATCCTCAAAGTCTATATTAGATCTATGTGCTCTAATCAGAGTTTATCTAATTCTAGATTCCATGGTTTGTAATAAACTTCCTCTGATACCAACTTTAGATCCCCGACCCTAGTTACCCAGAGTCGGTTCATTATTACATAATATTGGCAAGATCACAAGGGATCAAATCCTGAAAGACCGATCAGTTTAGTAGCCATAGAAACATTAGATATATTCATAAGTCATACATTACATCATAAAATAAAAGAAACTACAAAAACATCGTTTCTTCATATACCCACTTACTCTCCTTGCAGGTCATTCATAAATTACTTCTTCACATCCTGGGAAAATTAAAACATTGAAAGGGGTGAGCTCAAATGCTCTGTAAGGATAAAAATATAATAGACACATGTATAAATAAACATAACAATTTAAGGAAATGTGTAACTAAAACAAAAGCCTTTTAAACATGAAATTCATCATAATATGGAAAAGAGAAAATGAAATAATTCCATTTAATTATTCACATGGATATTTACTAATCGAATAATCACATGAAATATCAATAACCACTTACAAAACAAGGGAATTCATAATGCTGAATTTTAATTTCTGTGTCAAGGCCTTGTGCTAAGACCTAAGGGATTACTATAACCAGAACCCAACCCAAAGAGCCTCTGTAACCGGAATCCATCCTTAAGAGCCTCTGTAACCGAACTCTAACCCGGAGTGCCTCTAAAAACCGGACACCAACCCGGAGTTCCTCTAATAACCCGACACCATCATGGGGGGTCTGTTATAACTGGACCCCATCCTGGAGGGCTTACTTTTACCAGTCCACAACACAGAATATACTATTCCAACACATTCTTCTTAATAAGATGATGAAATATAACATAAACATTCCTATTAAAACTAGAATACAAAATACCAAAACATTAATCATAAACCATTAATGGCATAAAATAACTAATCCATAGTCAAACATATCACAACACCTTAAATACAATATGGAAGATTTGTATCATAATAAATCAACTTCAAACAACTGTGAAATTTATCAAAGGATGTTTACATAGATGAAATCATAACTATTTGAGAGAAATATCTCATTTTTTAAACCATTTAAAAGTCACATAATTATAAAAGATATCATTTATTTTGAAAATATTATCATACGCTTGTAAGGGATGCTTAAAAGATTTTATAACTGTGGAAAACAACTTCACCCACTGTATAAGTTAAAAAAACATTCTTACCTTAATTCTGTCGAAAAGGTTAAAAAGGATCTTGTTTGGAAAATGATGGAAAGATTCCTTTATAAACTTATTATAAAAAGTAAAACAATGGTATAAATTTCTTTAACCCATATTCTGTAAAACAGTAAGAATATATTGAAATAAATTTTTAAGAAACATTTATGTGGACTATAAAGAGGTCCCAATAGATAATTACATATAAACAACCTCGGATAATGAAGATATTGTGATATAAACCCTTACCAATTTGGTAACTTTCGAAGAAAACACCCCATGAAAGAGGTATCATAAAATTAATATGTAAATACATATAAATTAATGTTTGTTACATAAATAATACAATTATGGGCAGTGCATACACCACTCAAAATGTAATCGTGACAATATGGCATGAATCTCATGGGAATAAGAAATGAGATGAAAACCCATTACCTTGTACACTTCCTTGGTTGATGGTAGATTAACCTCTCGTATAATAGTTAAATAATTGTTATTAAATTATACAGGAATCATATACAATAATATGATATCATATATGATATTTTAACATTGATTTGTAAATAATATTTTAGTATTATCGTCGTTTCGGGTGTTAACTTACTCGTATTATTTTATATGTTTTGTTACAAATGCCATGTTTTTTATGGATAGGTTGTATATTATTCATATAAATAATGATATAAAGTCCTTAAACATTATATTTAATAATCAAATTAGAATTAAACATGAATGGATACGATGGGGAATGAATCTCATCACATTCGTGGAGAGACGGTAGTCCGTACGTACGCACGAGTGACAATATCATACCTTTGATATTAAAATAATATATAATTGGATGGTGTATCATATATACTGAATAAATTTCATTTTATTTTTATTATTTACATGAAATAAAAATCATTATTATACCCATCAAAATAATAATGTATTGAATAACAATTACACCACGACATGGAGACGGTAATCCGTACGTACGCACGTATGGTGACATGTCATTCAAGGGATTGATTGAATACCGAATATGGTTGTACCATATTTATAATAACATCCCATTTTATAGGAGATACTGGATTTATTATGTTATAATGGAAATAAAAAAAAGTAATAAGTTGAAGAAGAAAGGAACTTGATGGAGGGTGGTGAAAACATTACATCTTATTCGGGTTCTTCCTTTTGATTTGATCAAAAGGGCTCTTTAGGTTGGCTTTCTGATCAAACTAAGGCTTCAAGGTTTAGGTGAGAGAAGTTGAGAGAATAGTTGGGCAGGGGCCGGCCGAGTCAAATGGCTTTGAAGGTGTGAATTAGTGAGAAGGGAGAGTGCCCTTTTATAAGAGGGGTGAGGGGATCCCTTGGAAATTCTAGAAATATTATTTTATAATAAATTCATATTCGGTTTCAAATGTCTCCAAAGTGGATTATTTAAATGTTAATGTGGGGATAAGTCGAAAAAAAAACTCAAACAATACATTTTATACAGGTTTGGGACATTATACTAGCCTTACCTTCTAGTTTTAACGCTTAGTTAATTAGATTGACATTTAACATGTCACTTTGTATTTTTATATTATATAGTTAATAAACATACTATATACATCCAAGAGACCCCAATTTGGTCCATTAATTATGCACCTATGATGATATATGTCCTTTTTCCGAACACTAGATTTTTAGGAATATAATATGAATTAATATAATATTTTATTCTGAGGGTTGTTTTTGGTCAAGATACACCTCTCCAATAGAATTAGAACATTTGTTAGGGTAATATTAATATCATTTTTACCCTTAATTGCCCTATTTACTTTTAACTGTGGTAAATAAAAGTTATAAGTTACTAATCACAAATAATTATTTTTATCTTATTCAACCACATTTTACTCCTTGATATTAACTGTGTCTCTCGGAATTTCCAAATTCCACTCACAAAAGCGGTAAAATTATGTTTTACGTGAATTTCCAAATTCTCCCAGGAGGTGGGTGAAAGATGGTGACAAGTTCAATTAATTTTTTTTATATATAAAATTATTCTAAACTAACTTCAATGAATTAAAATGAACTTATTAGGTATTATGTATCTATTTTGACCTTAATTTAATTTAAATAAAATAAAAAATTATTTAAATAAAACCTTGTTTTTAAACCATAACTTATTGTTTTTCACTATTCATCAAAAATTGAATGTTTTCATAAAAATACCAAAAATTCACCCTAGGCTAATTTCAATATTCCAAATCCAATTATGAAGTCCATTTTGAAATAAAAAATTTATAAAATTTTAAAAGGTTGTCATTACTATTCATAATGGCTGCTTTTATTAGTCGCGGTGTGTTAGAGTCTTGAAGTTGCGTACAATGCAATCTATTGCATTATTCAAAGGGAAACATTCCATGGAAGCTTGGGGTGTTACATCGCATTGATGATTTATTTGACCAGCTACATGGAGCTTAATATTTTTCAAAAAGATTGACCTTCTATCTAGAATCCATCCATTGTGTGTAAAAAATGAAGACATTTCAAAGACATCATTTCAAACCAGGAACGGGCATTACGAGTTTACTGTAATGCCTTTTGGGCTGACTAATGCACCCTCTGTTTTCATGGATCAAATGAATAGTGTTTTCAAGGAATATCTTGATGAATTTTTAGTGGTATTTATTGATGATATCTTATTATACTCTAAAATCCACTAAGATCCTGAAAATCACTTGCACAATATCCTAAAGACTCTTAGAATAAATGAATTTTATGGGATGTTTAGCAAGTGTGAATTGCGGCTTCAAGAGATTTATTATCATGGCCATATCATCTCTAATGGTGGAATATCTGTTAACCCTTCCGAGACCAAGGAAATCAAATAATGTCATGCAATTTTGAGTATAACTAATGTACACATTTTTATTGTTTTAGTGGGTTATTATCGACGTTTCATCCAGAATTTTACCTGATTGGAAAACCCATTAACCAAGCTCACAAGTAAATGGTTTAAATTTGTTTGGACAAAAGAGTTTGAAGAATGATTTGATGAATTGAAGAGAGGATTAGTCAATGATTCTATATTGACTCTACCATCCAGGAATGACATGTTTGTTAATTATAGTGATGCATCAAAGAAAGGACTTGGTTGTGTCCTTATGCAGAATGATAGGGTTATTGCATATGCATCACGATAGAAAATAACTAATAAACAAAAATATCATACTCATGATCTTGAGTTAGCATATGTAATCATTGCTTTGAATATATGGAGACACTATCTATATTGTAAAAAATGTGATATGTATACTGATCACAAGAGTTTGAAGTATATTTTCTCACAAAAATAACTCAACATGAGGAAAAGGCGATGGCATGAACTACTCAAGGATTATGATTTCACTATACACTAACACCCAGGGAAGGCAGATAAGTAGGAATATTCTTTGAGTATAAAGGATCATGGAGTTTGGAGCAAGATGAGAGTTGAAAAGGATCCTATAGACATGGATCTAGTAAATATAGATATGGGAATAACCATGGAAGGTGATACATCAATGATTTATCATATGGTTTACAAAACATCTTTACTAGAAAGGATTAAAAGTTCTCTTGATAATGATGAGGAGTTTCGAAAGAAGATTAAATCTGTGAATAATGGGAGATTGAGTGACTTCGTATATAAAGATGGAATTTTGAAATTTTGGAAGAGACTTTGTGTTCCCAATATACCTGATCTAAAAAGAGAATTTTTGGATGATTCTCATATCTCCAATTTCACTATACACCATGGGAGCACCAAAATGTTTAGAGATTTTATGGATCCTTTTTGGTGGGATATCATGAAGAAAGAGATTTCTGATTTTGTGTCATGATGTATGAGTTTTCAACAAGTGAATGCCGGAAGGAAATAGCCTGGAGGAGTCATGAATCCTCTTCCCATACCTAAGTGGAAATGGGATAATATTTCGATGGAATTTGTTATGGGACTACCAAAGACTCCAAGAAGGTACGATGCAATAAGGGTTATTATTGATCGTCATACCAAGTCAGCACATTTTCTTTCTATAAGATATGATTTACCACTTGAACATTTTGCAAAACTATATATTACTGATGTTGTAAGACTTAATGGAGTACCCCTATCAATTATGTCTAATCGTTATCCCTATATTACATTAAGATTCTGGAAAAGTCTTCTGAATTCCATGGATACTGAACTTAGTTTGAGCACTGCCTACCACCCTCAAACTAATGGAAAATCAGAACGGACTATTAAAACCATAGATGTCATGCTGAAATCATTCCCACATGACATTCAAGGTATGTGGGATCAATATTTACCTCTAGCATAATTTCCCTATAACAATAGCTTCCATTATAGTATTCAGATGGAACCATATGAATTGTTATATGAAAAGAGGTTTCGCACACCAACTTGTTGGGATGATGTTGGTGAATGAAAACTCTTAGGACCAGAACTTGTTGAGGAAACGAAGGTGAAGGTAATCCAAGCCCACATCAAAGCAGTTCAAATTAGGAGGAAGATCTATGCATGATTACCCAAAAAAGGATTGGGAATTTCAGATAGGAGATCATGTTATCCTGATGGTATCTCCATGGAAGGGTATTTTACGTTTTGGGAAGAAGGCTAAATTGAGTCCCATGTATATCGGATCCTTCGAAATACTAGAATGAATTGGGGCTGTAGCTTACCATTTGGAAATGCCACCAAGTCCCTCAAAAGATCATGATGTGTTCCACATTTAATTGTTGATAAAATACAAACCTGACCCAACACATGTACTAACCTTTGGGGAATTAGAACAAGAACCCGATCTATCTTATTACGAAAATACTGTCAAGGTTCTTAATATAAGATAAAAAGGGTTGAGAAATCTAATGACTCGTCTGGTAAAAGATCAATGGAGAAACCATAAGATGGAAGAGGCAACATGGGAACCCAAAAAACTGATGATGAAGAACCACCAGAATATTTTTATGAAGTAATATTCTAGAAATTTTGAGAAATAAATAATTTTAAAGAGTTTGGAATGTAACACCCCAATCTTCCATGGTATGTTTCTCTTTGAATAATGTAATAGCTTGCGTTGTACGCAACTTCGAGATTCTAACACATCGTGACCAATCAAACTAGCCATTATGAATAGTAATACCGACATTATAAAATTTTATCAAATTTATCTTTTAAAATAGACTTCATATTTAGGTCTTAAATATCGAAATTATCTTAGGGTGAATTTTTTGGTATTTTTCTAAAAAAAATTAGTTATTGATGAATAGTGAAAAATAATAAATTTTAATTAAATTTTTTTTAATCAAAATAAAATATAGTCATAAATTATATTATTGAGTAGTTTTTAAGTAAAATTAGATAATAATTTTACCATTTAATCCAATGTTGTTCATTGGATGTAATTTCACATTTAACCTGGATATAAACAAGTGGCAATCTTTTGATAGTTATTATTTCTTAAAAACATGCTTTTTGGTTTGACAACGGGAAATAACTTTAAATTAATTTAGATACTTCTATGTTTTGAATTTAGAAATATTTATTCCATATATATAATTAGGAGGTCCAAATTGTGTAAATACGTAACTTCTATTTTCAGATATGTTGAATAATTACTTCGGTAAATATTTTATCTACTATGGTTAATGGGTAAATCCGGTAAATAAGGGTAAAACAACAATATTATAATAATATTAAATTTCCCTAAAACATGTTCTAACCAATTGGATGATACATTTTCGACCATGGGAATCCATGGGTGGATTTTGGGACCCTATGGAGCCACCTGTAAGTGATAATGACACATTATATTAATTAATTTAAAGTAAATACAAAAATGAAATAAGCATATATCTTTTAATAAAATAATTTTTACATAGGGTTATATATGTTATCTATTCAACTATAAATATTAATTATAAAGATAAAAATACATGATACATAATTGTATTTTATTTATAATTTTTAGAATTTTAATTAATAAATTTATTCATAAGATAATGATGATGCGGTATTATCCTTTTTAATGAAAGAATCAAATAAATGGTATTATATATGTTAAAATAAATATAATTTGAATGTTTTGATGACATATATGAATTTTATAGGTTAATTTGGAATTTTAGTATTGATAAAATGATGTTTATGATGTAATAATCCTTTTTAGAATTAAAAAAAATACAAAATATCAAATAGTGTCAAAATTGACATAAAATGGTTTTTTAAACAAATATTATATTATTAATTGATATTATACTCCTAAAAATCGATGGTTATGCCAAAGGTCATAAATAATATTATATATTTCATTAATTAACCTCTTGAGGTTCTCTTGGATGTTTATAGTATGTTTATTAACCATATAATATAAAAATACAAAGAGACATGGTAAATGTCAAACTAATAAACTAAGTGTTAAATCTACAAGAAAATGATAATATAGTGTCCTAATCCAATATTAAACCTTTTGGTTGAGTGTTTTATGACCCATATCCACCTTATCATAGAAATAAATCATTTTAGATTAATTAGAAATAGAAAATGGTTTTATTATAAAATAATATGTCAATCTCTTCCCAAGGTGCCCCTCGCCCCTCTAATTAAAGGGAACATCCCCTTATCTCAAATCCACATGTTCAATTCCATTTCGCAGAGCAAACCCCTACCCAAATATCCTCTCAACTATCGTCCCTTAATCATAGAGGCCTAATTTTAGTATCAGATCCAACCTAATGGTCCCTTTTGATCAAATCAAAAGGAAGAACCCGAAGAAGAGGTAAATATTTCATCACCTCTCTCATGTTCTTTTATTCTTCCACTTCCTCATTCCTTGTTGTTTCCATTATAAAATAATAACTCCAGGGTTTTCTATATATTATTATGTTATTGTAAAAATTGTAAAACCATATTCATTATTTAATCCATCCTATGAATGACATGTCACCATATGTCCGTAAGTACGGCTTACTGTCTCCATGTCATGGTGTAGTTTGTTATTCAAAACATCATCATTTGGATGGGTATAAAAATGAGTATAAAAGATGAAAATAATAAATATAAATTGATAATAATTATGTATATATGATATTTCATCCAATTTTATATGAATTTAATATCAAAATAATTATATTGTCGCTCGAGTGTATGTATGTCTTACCGTCTCCACGAACACAATGAGATTCATTCCCCATCGTATCAATTCAAGACGAATTTTCATTTGATGATTAAAAATAATTTTTAAATACATGATATCATTCTGAAATTGAATATGATACATCCCATCCATAACTAATATGTCTCACATAACAAATAATACAATGGAAAATGAATCAATTAACACCTGAAACAACGATAATACTAAAATATTATTAACAATGCAATATTATAAGATCATAAATGTTATCATAATATTTTATATAGTTCTTTTATAATTTAATAACAATGATTTAACTATTATAAATGATGTTAATGTGCCCTAAAAAAAGTAAAAATACAAGTTAGGGTTTAATTTCACAATCTCTTTATCATCCGAGGTTGTTTTATACATGAGTATCTACTAGGTCCTCTTTATCATCGAAATCTGTGTTTCTTAAAAGTGAATTTCAAAATATTCTTACTATTTTATAGAAAATGGGTTAAAGTCATTTATACCCTTATTTTACATTTTATATGATTTTTATAAAATAATATTTCCATCATTTTCCAAACAAGCCCCTTTATAACCTTTTCTACAAAATTATGGTAAGATTTTCTTTTTTTAACTTATACAGAGGGTGCAGATATTTTCTGCTATTATAACATCGTCGAAGAATCCCTTACAAGCTTATAAGAATATTTTCAAAATAAATGTTTTATTTTATAATTGTGTTACTTTTAAATGATTTTAGAAAAAGAATGATATATTTTTCTCAAATAGTTTTGATTTCATCTATGTCAATATCCTTTGATGGATTTTAAGATTGTTTGAAGTTGATTTATTATGATTCAAAACTTCTCTATTGTTTTGAAGGTTTTGTGATATGATTGAATATGGATTTGTTATTTTATACCATTCATTTTTTATGGATAAATTATTGACATTTTATATGCTAGTTTTAATATGAATTTTTATGTTATTTTTAAACCTTTTCATATGAGGAATTCATTGGACTTAGTATGTGATGGGTGGGGCATGCTATAGCTCATTGATGCATCAATAGGTCTCATGACACAAACTATTTTATTGGCACAAGGCCTCGAAAAAATATTATTTTTAGTCTTCGCACAAGACCATGACTATGTGGTTATGAATTTTGGCATTATGCATTCCATCATTATATTTGAAGCTATTGATATTGCAAGCGATTATTCGACATGTAGAATATCCATGTGAATAAGTAAATGGAATTATTGGATTTTATATTTCCCATATTGTGTTTAAGTTCAAGTTTAAAAGTCTTTTGTTTCATTCTTATACATATCCTTAAATGTTTATGCTTATTTATAAATGTTTCCACGACATTGTTATCCTTACTGAGCATCTGAGCTCACCCCTTTACCGATTTTATTTTTTCCAGGATGTGAAGATGTATTTTATGACTGTCCTATAGGGATTTTCTGAGGGTATATGAGGGTGGTATATGGAACCAATGTTGTTGTAGTTTATTATTTTATAATGTAATGTAAAACTTATGAATGTATCTAGTATTTCAAGGCTACTAAACTGGTCAGTATTTCGGGACATGATTTCCTTGTAGTAGGCCAATGTTATGAAATAATGCACAGACTCTAGGTAACTGGGGTTAGGGAATTACATTAAGTACATGATAATCAATTCCAATATTTATTTATATATCTTTATTCATATAAAAACTATTTGGGAACACAATGGTGAATCACTAGGGTATAAAAATACATTATACAAAATATCTCATATTTTCTTATGTAATTCCTATAATTAAATCAGGGACAATATATTAGGAGTCATTATAATTTATATTTCACCTAATATAAATTCTATGAAAAACATAACCATAATATATAGAGAACTGTAGGCATATCGTAGGAATGAAAATAAATATATCATATAAAAACTATCAAATCCTCAATTTTGAGTTACTCCTTAGATATTTGAGATATATATATATATATATATCATTATTGGGTACTAAGTACTATATGAGGGATTTAATTTCCATTGGTATTTAACAGTCATCCATTAACTAATAAATTTTCATACGTTGATTTGGGTTATGAAATACGTCTTTCTGTAGACATGATATTTATATTGGATTTATGCATAGAGAGCCAATCCATGATCAAAATCAGAAAAAAAAAAATTAACTATGGGGAGAATTTTTTGTTTTTTAGAAATCACATTCCCACAAGATTATATAAGAGGGGAATTATATATTTGGGAATTTATAATCATTCCACTAAGAGTTTATATTTATATTTCATTACCAAGACATTAATAAATAGACATATTTAATTTATAATATATATGAGGATTTCATAATAATAAGATCAGTTAATATCCTTTCTACATTGAGAATACCTTCAACATCCCTATATCATGATTTTTCCTTCATTACAATACAAATAAAAAAATAGTTAGCAAGATATCCAAAGAATATCTTCAATATTAACAAATAATATTATATTGAAAACTATTCTGAATATGTCCTAATGTATTACACATTAATTTCATCATATCAAGTATTAGGTTCATCCTACATTATATTAAGATCCACATAGGATGGTTTTGGTTAAATCTGCTATAATTTTTATAATATTAGAATATAATTATATAATCCCCAATCTAATACCAATTTTAATCAAGAACCATATCATACAAACATATTATATCATATTATATCAATATCCGTTAAATTATTTATAAATTAAAACCCGTAACAAATATGTTTACTAAATATAGATATTAGATAAATAAAAACCTTTTTATACAATAAAATCTTCAACATCTCCAACAAATAAATTTTAGACCCAACAACCATCAATAAACACGTCATATAAAATTCTTCTTCATAACCATGGTAATACTAACCTAGGAAAAGGGTGACCTCATATACCTAGTGATGGTAAATATAGTATTAAATAATCGATGATCATAAGTTTGAATATTTTCAACCTAAGGGAATGATAAAATAATTATGTTACATAATCATAACGAATGTAAATCATAACAAAAAAAAGATCACAAATCAAGAATAATTAAATAAGTCTTTTGGAGAAACAAGTAAAATGAAGAATGTTAATGTAGAATAATGATGAAAATATCATAATCCATAACATAAGAATGTGTAAAATTTTAAAAATGTGGGATATTAATGTGGAACATTTAGTAAACAATTTCATATATCGTGGATTACTACCAATACCATCATCACATAATTGATAAATTCCAATAAGAGAATGGGTTCACCCATCATACCATTAAAACTAGTCTGATGAGTCCCATAGAGGATGGGGTCACTCTTAAATCTCTTTCACTTTATATCAATAGATATTAATATTTAAAAAATTCATTGGAGATATATAAAATATTTTTCCCAACCATCACATATTGAAAAACTATACATATGTGTGCCAATTAATAATGAACAAATTCATAATTCCCTTGTATCCTAATTTACCTAAGAGTAAGAAACAAGCCTCATTAATATTTTCATATGAAATACTTAAAATATATCCCTAAAGAGATGGTTCTTGTAATCCTTTAATCATATTCTACTGAAAATTAAAAAAATTAAATTATATTAATATTGGTGAAAATTACTTTACAAGAGGAATAGAAAAATCCTTCGATAAATTTGAAGATATATCACTTATATTAAAAAATATTTATTTAAAAGGTAAATAATTTTTAAAATAATATTTTAAGAAGGATAATGAAAATTTTTATAATAGTTTATGTGGAATTATGAAAACATTAAATGTGAGATTTATAAAGAAAACAAAAAAAAATTTAGGAGAATGTAACTCTATGAACCCATAAGAGGTGAAATTGTTAAAACATATAAAAATAATAATAAATAGATTATATGATATTATATTGACTTTTATAATTTAGTAACATATTATTTCATTCAGTAGAACATTATTTATAAGAAATATCGATTTCAAAATGTTATTTGAATGAAACCCTAACCTAAGACTTCAACTTGGTGGTATTTTCTACACCTCCTTGTAAAATTAATTTTGTATTAATATTGAAATTTATAGGAACCTTAATTATATTTATTTTAATTTATATCATTCATCTATAATTCAAATACCCCATATCATATTTTATTATTTGTACAATTAATATGTCGGTTTTAACTTTAAGGTTTATACATGCATACAACAGTTTTCCAAATTCCTTCTTTACTCTTGATCAATAGTTAATCACCTATAAAATTATAAATATTTAGTATTTCTGTTTGTTATATTTCATAGGAATCTTGGTCAATTCATAGAACATGTGGTGATTCTACATAATGAACACTTATAAATATGATTATCTATGATTTATGAATTTAAAGCATAATTAAATTCATTAGTAAATATATATTGGCATATTACCACCCAATAATTTCAAAAAAAATAAAAAATAAAAAATTGTGGCATTATATTATAGTTATTTTTTTTTTATTATTAATTCCTAATGAAGTACATATAACAAAATTCTTTTAAGTGGTAACACCAACACAGGCAGGATCACATGATAATAAAAATATGTCTATGAACATGTTATTGTATAGTAATGATAATGATTTTAAATATTCTTACAAATTTGATTAAGAATATTAATGGGATAATTAAAATAAATGATTAATAAAATTGATATTATAAATAATAACGATTAAGCATATATTTAATCTTATATTGAATATCTAAATGTTCTCTTAGTAACCATCTTGCAAATGAGGGGTTTGGGACTCCTTCAAGTGACAAAATTTTTACCAAAAGTGTGAATGTCTTGTTAATGAGATAACTTTTGTTTATGAATTAATATTACACTAATTAAAATATTTCATTTAATTTTTTATATGAGAGTTCTTCTTATTGGTTATATTGAGTATCATTTTAGAAAATATATATTCATAAATATTTAAGTAATGTATATTTACAATGAAATTGGATAAAATGTTGAATAAAAATTGATATGGATCATGCATATAAAATGAATAATATTTCTGAGATAATTTAATTTCTAAAAAATATAAGTTTGTAATCAAATGTTATATTAATAAATAATTAAGTTAGTTTCAATTTATTAATTTATTAATTAAAACAATACATATTACAAGAAAAAATTAAAATTAATAATTGAATTCATTAATATAAATATACAATTCAAATAAAAAATTGGTTTTCTAAAAATATCACTTCTTAACATCAATTTATTTTAGTCACATACCATTTGAATTAGTTATTTCTCTTATAACCATTAACATATATCAATAAATTTTAATTCTAATACTTATTTAAATTTTATAAAAAGATCAATCCATTCATTATTAATAATGATAATATATAACAAACAAATATATATTTTGAATATATAATATTTTAATTAATTATTTGTATATCATTCTGGAATTAATTATTATTTATGAAATATGTTATGATGAAATATTTATTGAAAATTAAATAAAATCATTGAGCCCATTTGATATAGTCATATAAAATGATCATATATCCAATTTCCATATATCAAACTACAATATAACTAATATCCATGTATATAATTTTTGTAATACATTCGAAAATACATGATAACAAACATCTCTAAAAAAATTAATCTTATTCTCTAATTTAAATTTTAAGACATTTATCATATCTATAATATGTTGTTTTATTTCAATAGAAATCATTGGTCCTATTATCTTGATAGAAGCTCATGATAATATGAATTTCAAAATTATAATCTTTTATTTATTGAAGTGTTCCATCCTTCAGTAATTTTTCAAATTACGTTTCATTTAGTTATCTCAAAATATTTTTCATTTTGAATTTTAATATTCCACCATAAAGATATATTGAACTATTCAATTTATTATGTTTTTTATTGAATCACAATTTATCAAAAATGATATTTATTTTGGGTGATATGAATATTTAAAAAAAGGATGTTATAAAGACTGACTTTGATAATAATTGATAAACTAGATATATAGATTCAATATGGGGTGACCAATGATTGATAAAAAATTCTCATAAAATAATATAATTAAAAATATTAAATTTGATATCATTTTGACCTCTAAAATATAAAAAATGTTAGAGGAATAAAAAATTTGAAGATAAAAAATAATCATTTTTAAAATTATATAAATGGTGTAATAAAATGTAACAAATTTAAAAACAAGGAGTTCAATGAAGAAATGTATTTCCTTATTTATATCCTTAAACAAACTAAAAAAATTTATTATGTATACTTTCTCTAATTTCAAATCCTTGAATCGTATTTTATTTTATATTAGAGAAATCAGAGGGACAAACCCCAAAAATTGAGGCACAATGTTCCTATATAAAAGCATTAATTTTTTATATTACATTAATATTAAATATCTATTAGGTATATTAAACATTTAGTTTTTTATTGACCCTATTTAGTTTTTGTTTTGGTAATATTTAATCCTTTTTTGTTGAGTGTTGTTCTGAGACAGAGAGATTATTCATAGGAAAATGACATAATGTTTAGAGATTTATGATTTTTTTTAATTAATAGAGTCTATGGGAAATCATACAAATGGGGGTTATGAGGTGTTAGTATGAGTTTCGAGGGATATGTAGGTGGCTAGGTCACTATTGCAGAAGAACGGTTTGAAGTTGTTTGATGTGAATTAAGACACTATAAATGTAACAAGATGTGTAACTAATTCCAATTTGATGGTGTGAATCAAGTTCATGACCTGAAATTAATACATTTCATGAAACTTGTTCACATCATATAATTTTTAAGAAGGGGTATTTTAATAGGTGGAAACATGTTTTTCAAAATAACATGAAAATTATAAAATACCTGACATGAAAGGTTTACACACAATTTATTTCTTGATCAGAGTGGTTTTAAAACATAGATATGAATTTATTTTCAATTTTTATGCATTCATCATCTATTATCTCAGGACCAATTCAAATTGATGTCAATTTTGGGGATTCTACATGTAATATGAATGTACTTATCATGTGATAAATAACCTATGAGTGTTTTTATTTATATTCCTCCTATCTTATTCTTTTTTATCATTATGGAGGTATAATATATCTACCACTATTAAAATATGAATTTACCTTTATCTTTTTTACCTTGTTATTAATTTGAGATTATTCACCTTCATTCCTCTTGGCTTTACCATCTTGAAGAGATTTCTTCATCACCAGATAAAGGTAGGTTTTCAAAAACCAAAACCTATGGTTGATTTCTATTATTTCAGTATGTGTAATACTATGTTAATATATAGACACAATGTAAACATTAATGAATTTAAAAATGAATAATGATAAAAATTATGTTGGATTATTCATTATATTCGTTGATATTATGACTTTTATTTGGATACTATTTGGGTTATCCTACATTGGAATGATAATAAATTAGAAATGGATTAATTTATATCTTATCCTGACATGAAACCTCATGTGATTTCATGTGATAGATTTAACTTGGAAAATATATATATAGATCACTAATGATTCTCTAATATGAAATGTTAGTGAAAATTGATTTGGAAATAACATAAAATATAATGTAATTAATGAATATGTAATTAAAAGGAAAAC
The DNA here is from genome assembly GCA_963277665.1 of Viscum album. Lineage (NCBI taxonomy): Eukaryota > Viridiplantae > Streptophyta > Magnoliopsida > Santalales > Viscaceae > Viscum > Viscum album. The sequence continues at coordinate 15,142,318 of OY728159.1, read as the reverse complement.
AATAATTTCAAGAATTTACCATTTTGTGTTGTGATAGTGAGATGTGTTATCCTTTCTATTATGAATTTTTTTGTATAAATATTGAAATACTAATTATTCATGGTCCAATTATGTTATAACACTTATATTCCTCTTCATATTTGTTATGTAAATCATTTATATAGGGGTTCACCAGTTTATGTTGTAATTATTATATAGAGTGTTTTTTCAGGACTCTCAAATTATTATATAAAGGGATTCACCTAGATGTAAAATGTATATAAAGAGTGATTTTCTTAGTTATGTGATTATGGTCGGGTTTATGTTTATGGTTGGAATGGTTGTGTCACATGGTAAAATATATTTCATCATGGTGAAAATTATGATGATTATTATATTGTATTAATTGTTTACTTAACATACATGTTGTCAATTAATTACATGCACTTATTTTTTGATTGGTCTTGTTTATAACTTTTGGTTTTGACCAACTGAATTTTACTGTCACCCTTTTTAGGCATTCATTTGGTACCCTAGAAGATTAAATAGATGTAGGTATAGATAATGGAAATGTACCTTGTACGTGATTATTTATTATTTAATGGTTTGAAGCATAGATAAATGAATGACATGGGGATTAAGACTGGGTATTTATAATTTTATTCATATCCTCATGGTCTTGAATTTTTATTTAATTATGTATAATATTTTTATATATTATAATAACTTATCACATGGTACAGAATTATTTTTTTATTATATTTTACATTACATTCATGTTGTATGTTTTAATATTTATGATATTTATTTACCATTATATATTTATATATATTATATTTACAGTACATTTTATATATGTTCTAGGGTCTAATTTCAATCCACTATGATATTTACATCCATTCTGCTAGATGTAACCATTTTAAATATGGGGAGGATCACATGAGGTTGCATATCAATCCTGATATGGCTATGTGAGAGAGTGGAAGATCAAAGGGTGTAATAATGTACTATAAATGGATGTGTTTTTTGACCAATTCAGTGAACAAGTGCAGATGGGACTGGTATGTCTCTGGATAAGGAAATGATTTTGTGTATGGGTGTAGCTAACCCATGTATGAGAGAAAACCAATGTTCCCAATGATGTTATTTCTATTCATGAGGTTCTCTTGTTACAGTTGATGTTGTTTCACATTGGGTGATTCACATGTTGTATGATGATACTGATTATATACATTTATATTGGTGGTCGTGTATAAAATGTTATGTGTATTCCTGCATCTTTATATGAGCGAATAGATATATAATGACTTTAACTATTAATGATAAAAATATTCTTTTTACATGCGAAATATTTTCCCCTATGTACTATGAAGTAAGAAGGAAGGTATTTCGTAAAATTGAACTGAAATAATTGTTATGTCATGATAAAACACTTTTACGACATGATTAGAGTGACCATGAGCTAATAGTTCTCTATAGATTTCACCTGTTAAGGTTGAACTAGTTTTTATATAGTTTTATAAGGAGATTGACTTAATTTTATAGAAAGTTACACTTCATCATCTTTTAGTAGTGCTTCATAAGTCCGGAAATTAGTAGGTTCCTTACATAGATGATCCAAAGATTCTAATTTATCTTTATGATTAGATGTACGTTTATATTCATAGTAGATTCCTACGAATTATGTGATCCATGAAAAGGGGTATTATTTTCATTATTCCATTGATGTTTGAGCTATTGAGTGAGTTTCATATTTAGAATACACCTATGTTTACTGGGGGTGGAGGCACCCAGGAAGTTGATTACATGAATAAGATTGTTCAGATGACATTTAATCACCTCCAAAAACCTACATATAAGATGATGAACCATAATGAAAACCTTATTCATCGACCTACCAAGTGGTTATGGAAAATTATGTATAATTATTATCATAAAGAGTAGTTAACCATAATTAACATTAAGAAAACATTCAACAGCCACTTATTATTGGAGATGTATATGAATGATAAACCATACCAGTTCATCAACCTAACACAAGAGGGAATTCCAGTTCTTAACTATGCTGAATGTTTCACAAACCTACAGTGAATTTCCCCATATTATTTAGCTAATATGATCTCCAGGGTGATGGTTTTTTAGGATTGTATTGTAAAAAAGATCAGTTCAGGGGTGAAAACATTTATCTTAATTATTTTTTCAAGCACGATGAACAAAAGAGCATATCATGGAAGAAAATATAATAGAGGTCCTGGGCATTGGTAATTTATTTCAATTAGGGTGAACTATGAGCTATTGTTATTGTGGGAGGAAGTGCATCAATGACAATTACAACCAAGGAAACAATGGGAATAGTATATGAGGACGTTAGTATCCATATAAGGACCATGGTTTGTTTCATCTATATCATTTTGGAATGTTGTTCCACATGTCAACTTATTTTCTATGCCTTATATTGGAGTGTCATGCATGTGTTAGGATGGGTCAACTACAAAATTTTATAGGGAAGTTTATATTTATAATAGTGGAAATTGATAATGAGTGGTACCAGAGTTTAGTAAGGACCTAACTACCACTCAATATACAAGTATCTAGAGTTCCACAGAATGTCCTTGTTGAGGCAATGACATGGTACCCCATTGTGGGAGTGACATTACCAGGAAGAGGGAAGAGATTGGGGGAGTCATAATGTATCCTAGGTACAATGGGAAAGTTATTTTCTTATTCTTGATTCTTCTCAATATATTATGTAAACAAGACCTTATACCTTCAAAGGATCAATTTTTGTATCATATGCACTAGAATGCATTTGTATTGTATCAGAGAAGCACATTACTTTTTTATCTCCCCTTTATGAAAATTGATCAGGGTTAGTGGTTAAAATGTTAGATCATTTTTTTACCATCTATATACCATTGTGAGTGTATTTTTATAATATTAAACATTGGAAGGTGTATTCTATAGATATCAGCAGTTTTCACTTATTTGGTGAACCATTTATACTAGAATTGATAGTTTTAAATTTGAATATATGTATGAATTATATAGTTCTATACCATTTTCATATAAAATGATATTTAATTACTGTAAACATTTATTCTCTATAATTAGGTATCGATTACATATAGGGTCGGTGGGATCCCAATACTGGTAATACTGGGGAAATTCATCATAGATTGGATATTCTAACATATCAAATGGAATGCCTTTTTCTAGATGATAGTGGAATGCAACAAGATTATATTCCTCAAGTGGTAGAAACTTTTTTGGATTTATTTTATACTATGCTATGTGTCTTACAACATTAGTGATATATTGAATTCAAAATATAGATGGTATCAGATGAAGAGATTGTTTCTAATCAAATTTAAATGACGGAACCAATAGATATTTTGGACCATAAAGTTCATTTAGAAGATCTGGATGTTAATGGTTTCATATAACCTAATATTTTTCTAGGGGGTTCTTTAGTTATTTTATCCTATAGAGTTGATAGGAGACTGATCCTATGTGTTGTTTATCAGAGATTATACTAGATGATGATTAATGAATAGTATCCCATTCCATGTATTACAGATGTAATCTATCAGTTGACAGGTTCTAGGATTTTCACTAAGATCTATTTTTGTTCAGGATATCACTAGTTGAGGGTGAGAACATCATATATAAATTAGACAAATTTTAAGGGTAACTATGGAATTTATGATTTTTAATTGACAAGTTTGGTTTTGATGAATTCACTATTTATATTCATGTCTTTTATTAATTAAATCATCCAACCTTTTCAGGATAAATTTTTTTCGTTTTTTTATGAAGTCCTATTGTTCTTCTAGTTAGAGGATGATCATTCACAATATCATTATATCATCTTTACTATATTGGGAGAGTATTGCCTTTCGTAAAATATCATCTAATGTAGTTTCTATACTGATAATGTGAATATATTGGGTCATTTCATCTCTGCAGATACTATTATAGTGGACCAAGAGAAGGTTGAAGTCATGGTATATTGGGAGATAGCAAATAATATTATTTTAATTATAATTTTTATGTTTTAAAGGGTTAATTACAATTTTTTAACAGGGACATATCATCTATGGAATCACCAATTCCTTAGATAACTAAGAAGGGGTGAAATGTCTGTTGATTGATGTTTGGGAGAGAGCTTTTCCTGAGATAAAAGGAATGTGGAACTCATCACCTACCTGAAAAATACCTTTCTAGGGTAAATCAAAAATCATATATTTTAATCATCTAGATATAGACTTGGATTAGTTTCAATATTAGTGGATTTGGTGGTTTCATATTAATCCATAATGTTGAGACAACATGAGTGGAATTATCCTAATCATTATGTAGAATTGGTTGTGGAGGTAAAATTTTTTAGATAATTCTTATATTATCATGTGGGTAAGAGGTTTTTGGTACACATGTACTAAAATAGACACATGTACATATTTTATCAGTGGGACCAAAACCTATTGAAGAGGATGTGGTTTGAGTATTTACATTCATTCAAAATTGAGATCCCTCAAATACCATGAAATGGAAATTCCATTGCAAATGACTTGAGCTGAAAAGCATAGAAAGAGGTAGTGTGAGAGTCCTAAAATGATAAGGGGATTATAATGATATTTATATACATGAATCTAGATGTTTCGGAGTACCAATGATGAGTATCTCTAAAATCAATAACAATTATACCCATTCCATAGGTCCAAACAAAGAATAAGTTATTATCAAATCCAGGGTGCTTAGTTATAAGAGACAACCAATATATTGTTGAGCCACCACCATGACGATTTATTGATAGCATCAATTCACTTATTTTATGTGGTTGAATATGGGTTCATATTGTATTGCATGAGGAGATGACAAGATGATATAATTATTCTAAAAGGGTGGTCCATCAATGTTTTAAAATTATTTATTATTATCTTATTAGGATAAACTGGTGTCCAGTAATGAAGAATGGGGTAGTACATAGTGTGAAGTGATGTTTCACCTCTTAGTATTAGCATGTCGATCATTATAGGCATAGTGTGCTGTAGTAGCCTCTATCTATTACTGAGTGAAAATGAGATGATGTCACTATGGATTTTGGATATAATTACCTAGGAAACCCTATAATAATGATTTATTATGTGTGATTTTGTATTGGATAAAAAAGGTATACAATTTCCTTACAATTAGGGAGACATTCACGATCAATGATCTTTGTTAGTCTTTAAATTGGTGAGATAGTGTGGTTGTATGGTGTTTTGAGTAGTTCATTTTAAGATATAGATTTTCATTACATAATCTACTTCATATAGGGACTTTGGAATTCTATGGGATGTCATGTACATATGAGAACAATGTACCATCACTAGACTTATAGTCCATAATAGTGGATTATTCTTATTATGGTGGATATGGAATGATCACACAATTTGGATTTTTGTGGTTTGTGGGGATAGTAAATGGAACTCATGGAGTTTTCATATAATAAAATATTCGATTCAAAAAATCCAAATTTAATCATTCATGTATTTTCATAAAAATCCTTGCCATTTTCATCTATATTGGTTGGAGGTATGAAATTCATCACTTTTTTGACATATTCTCGAACATGAGATGAGTTATCGGGTACTATTTTTTATGATGTGGTTGGTGGTTGTGCAGATTAGGAAAATATCTCTTGCTATATATATATGATGATAGTTTAGTTTTAGGATGGACATCTTGTTTTCCTTTGAGTGTTTCCTAAGATTGAGAAATTATATATTAAAAAATAGGGAAGTCTCATACATAGGTTATTCAATTAATTTAACATATTGGAAATGGGATTTCCTTCAACTAACCGATTATTAATTTTAGAACACTATATTTCTCTGAATGACGCATTTCACATGATGGAGCATTGAAGATACTTTCATAACACTTATCATTAGTTATATATTGAAAATGTCAAGATTTTTGATGTTGAATCCTTTTATGATCATCCATTATAGATTGTGGATTGTAGTGTCATGTATCATTGGGGTTAGATTATAACACTAGTTCAAGTGAAGTGTCATGATGGTCATGATCAATAGGATACATCAGGAGAGAGTCTAATTTTAATGTTTAGTGGACATACTTTTTTTTTGAGACCACACATTGAGTCCTAGAGTATGATGGGAATGAGCTATTTTATGGTGAAGAGGATATAAGAACCTTTCTTTTTCTATATATGTTAATCTATGAGATTTTCATTGAATTTTTTTCATGGAATATTTTTCATTTGAGTTTCCATTTTTTTAAAACCTTGGGGGTCAAGTATTATTTGGTAAAAAATATACATTTTTAGGTGAAATGACCTATTGTTCAATAGTGCATGCATTTTTAAATTAATAGAATCCCATTATAATCATGTTAAATTGGATAATGAGGGCTTCAGTTTAATTTAGAAGGCATCAGAGACGGTTCGTGATCTTTGGAAGAAGTTGGATTTAATGATATCTACAACTCTTATACGACCCATGTATATGATACATAAAATGTAAATATCTCTAGGATGATTTTTTAAAACATAATAATGATGTGAAAGGAATATATAATATGAAACTAGTTATCATAATTTAATGTTTGAGGGGTGTTATTTTAACACCAGGTAATATGTATTTCATGCATAAGTCAAAAATTATGAAATAATTAAAGTCAATGGGTTACACTAAGTATATTTCATAGGATCACTATTTTTAACACCTCTATGTGATTTTAAGATAATTAAATCCAAAGTAATCCTACACTCAATCTATCACTAGTCTATTAACATGTGATTTTTGTGTTCTATAATCAATTCTAGACCTCCTGGTAACGAAATAAAGCTCCTGGGAGTGAGTTTTCATTAGTTTTCCCATATCTTCCACATCTTCTCATTTTCCTGTTGAGATATTTTGACTTATTTGGAAAAAAATTGTTGATATTGATAATGACTTGTCTGGATATTATTTTCATTTTATGTGTATTTTTTATTATTGGAACTACCGGTTAGAAGAGTTGTCTTGATCTCTTGATTAATTAATTGGTCTAAAACCGAACCTTTTGGTATGTTCTACTGTTTATATATTTCAAAAAATATCTTATTTCTCTAGAACAACAATAAAATTAAATTATTGAATAATGAATAATGATAAATATAACATTTTGTTATTCTTTAAAATCCTTTATATTAAACAATTTTTAGAATAGGCATGAGGCTACATATTGGGTTATCCTACATAATAATGATAATGAAATAGCTAATGTCTTAAATTAATTTTTTATCCCGACATGAAATATCATATTTTGGCTTGTGGTAGATTCTCATTGTTTTGTATTTATGCTATAATGAGTATTGGTATTGGACCAGTTATGCTGTACTTTTTAGAAGTATTGGCATGGTTATGTTGTAAGACTCTTATAAGGGTTTCGGCCCGGATATTCGATAGTTGTAATATGGAGGCCTTAACCTGGTTGCTGAAAATTAAATATAATGGGATTCACCTAGATTATGAAATTCTTATTTAGTGGGATTTTCCCCATTCTTTGATTAGGTCCTGGTATTTGGATTTGTTTATTAGGGTTATGATACAAGCTCATAGATATTCAGATATGGTATTGAAGCAGTTTGATTTTTATATTTCATTAATTATTTATTTTAGACATCTATTTCAATTAATTAAATGAAACTTGTATATGTCTAGTTTATTTAGACATAGTGGTGTTGGCTTACTAATTTTATTTAACACTCAATTTGGTCCTCTATTTGTTACCTATGAAGTTTACATGGATGATGTTTTGGACAAGGACAGGTGACCTTGTAGTTTATTGTTTATTTAGGGGTGGGTTAGTGCATGGGGATGAAACAGGAATGGGGTTTGAGAATTTTGGATTTTGAGTTTATGCATTTGGGAATTTTAATTTATATGTATTTCATTCTGTCTGAGATTTAGATACATTCTAGAATATCATTACATGGTTCCCAATTACATTTTTTATTGGTTCTTCTTTTAACATTATGTTTTCTGTTTTATTGATTCCTCTATTCCTATTACTATGATAATATTAATATTTTTTATATTTATGGTATTTTAATTCTATGCCATATAGTATATCTCCACCATAATGCTCAATTCCAGAAAAAAAACTTTTATCAGCGCTAAAAAGGCCTCTATAAGCGCTAAAAATGTGCTACAAATCGAGTCACTATTAAAGGGGGTACACTTTAATAGCAATATTTTTATTGTTGATAAACATCCCCCTTTATCAGTACATATAAAATCGTAGATAAAGGACCCAGATTATCTTCTCTATTCTAAGAATTGAAAAAGACCCCATTTTTCAGCACTTCTAATAGCGTGGAAAATGTGGTACTTTATTGACACAAATTAAAGAGATGATAATGGCTTCCCTCTCTGGGTTTGTTGTTTATATAACATCCCACCGAGAAAGCTACAATAAAATAAATAGCTGACAAAAATAAGAATCCATAAAAAACATGAACAAACCAGCAAAAACCTGAAAAAATTACCACTCATAGTATATATATATATATATACAAAATAACAACATACACAATGAAAATGATAAAAAAACAAGCAACACACTCAAATGTTTGGGAAACAATTCAATATAAATTGAATTGAAATCATGTATAAAACAATAGTTACCCATGGTATATACCAAAAAAATACTTCTATATACATTTTGAACAATGTTTTATAAAATTACATTTACAAATATCCAACAAACAGTTCAATACATTAATGTTTTATCTTTTTATGTTTGTGGTCGCCTCTAAAAAATGTCCTCCAATTTTAATTATCAGGAAAAAAATTATCCCTAATTGAGAAAAAGGTTCCTACAATATATGAAAACTAATATTTCATTAGTAATACTACAATGAAATAAATTAAACATTAATATGAAGAATACATTAAAAATGTCAATTTTTTAAAAAAATGACACATTTGAATTCATACCAGTGACACCATTCATCGTTTTGATATGGGGTTGATTCATACATGTCAAAAACGACTGATGGATCATTTTCATAATGTAACAAAACAATCAGAATTCATCTCCTTAGTTTCCAGTATGCCAGTTGTTTTTTTTTTTACTTAAATGTTGGTCCAAACCAAATACATGAAATTTGTTTCATACTGGTCCCAAAAAGTGTCATTTTTATATGAGGCTACATCATCCATGTCCCAAAGTATTTAAAAATTGTATTCCTGAATTTGGAAAACAATCAGAGTTCATTTTCTAGGTTTTCATCGAGTAAAACATTTTGAGTTAAAATGTCAATTTTAACCTGATAGCAGACACTTTTAGTAATACCAGTCACACCATTCATCAGATCGATGTGGGGTTGATTTCTACACTGGAAAATAACTCATGGATCATTTTCCTAAAATATAAAAACCATTCAAATGTGTTTGCTCAGTTTTCAGTATCTCAGATGAGTTTTGTTACATGAATTAATGTCAATTCGAAATGAGAAGACAAATTTGGAGTCATACCGCTGAAACCATATGTCATATTGATGTGCGGTTGATTCTTAAAAATCACAAATGAGTGATATATAATTTTCCTAATGTATCAAAACAATCGGATTGCATTTACTCATTTTTCAGTATGATAGTTGTGTTTTTTTACTAAAATATCATTTCAATCCAAAAACATGAAATTTGTGTCATACCAATCACATAGTGTGTCAATTTTACATGATACTACTTTATACATTTCACAAAGAACTTACGAATCATTTTTCATAATTTGAATGACAATTATAGTACTTTTTCTTGATTTTCAATGAGTGCAACTATTTGAACTAAAATTCCCATTTTAAACTGTTAGCGGACACTATTAGTCATACCAATCACACTGTTCATCAAGATGAGGTGGGGATTATTCATAAACATCACATCTAATTCATGTAATGTTTTATTAATATATCAAATCAATAAAACAAATTCATTTTTTAGTTTAAATTATGTCAGTTGTGTTTTTTACTTGAATTAATTCCAATATTAAACAAATAGACACATTTGGGGTCATATCCGTGACAACATGTGTTGGATTGTGGTGAGGTTGATTCATAAACATCAAAAAATGAATAATAGATCACTGTATTAATGTATAAAAACAATCAGAATGAATTTCCTCAGTTTTCAGTCGGTCAATTTTATTTTTTTACTAAAATATCATTTCAAATCGAAAACATGAAATTTGAGTCAAACCAGTCACGTCATGCATCTGTTTAACATGATACGACTTCATACATGTTACAAATGACTTACGAACCACTTTATATAATTTTAAAGACAATCAGATTGTGTTTTTTTTATTTTAAGGGACTGACAAAATTTGAACTAAAATGTTAATTGTAAACTCCTCACTAAAACTTTTAGTCATAATGTTCACATCATTCATCATATTGAGGTGGGGTTGATTCCCACACATCACAACTAACTCATGTATCATTTTACTAATGTATCAAAACAATATTACTGTGTTTCATTAGTTTTCAAAACATCGGTTTTGTTTATTACTTAAATTAATGTCAATTTTAAATAAAAAGGAAAATCTGGAGTCATACAGGTGACATAGTGCATCGTATTGTGGTTTGGTTGAGTCCTACACATCACAAATGATAGAAATATTATTTTCCTAAAGTATCAAAAACATTTGAATGCATTTTCTTGGTTTTTAGTTTGAGAGTTTTATTTTATTAATTATAAATTCATTTCGAGCAAAAACATTAAATTTGAGTCATATAGGTCTTATAGTGCATCAGTTTGATGTGAGACATCTTAATATAAATAAAAAAATGAATGAAAACTCATTTTCATTAATTTTTATAGCAATTGAACATCATTTTATTTGTTTTTATTGAGAATCATGTTTTGAACTAAAATTACAATTTTAAACTTCTAACGGACACTTTTAGTCATAATGATTACATGTTTCATCAAATTGATGTGGGGTAGATTCACACACATCACAACTAATTCATGGATAATTTTTCTAATGTATCAAAAAAAATCAAAATGTTTTTTCTTGGTTTTCATTTTTCTATTTGTGTTTTTTTACTTGAGTTAATTTAAATTTTAAAAAACAGACACATTTGGAGTAATACCATTGGCACCGTGCATCGGATTGAGGTGAGGTTTATTCCAACACATCACAAATTACTAATAGATAATTTTTTTAAAATTATAAAAACAATCAAAATGAATTTCCTCATTTTTCAGTATGTCATTTGTGTTTTTTACATGAACTATTGTCAATTTTAAATAAAGACACCTTTTAAGTCATACCAATGACATTTTTCATTATATTGAGGTGCACATGATTCTAACATGTCAAAAGTTACTCATGGATCATATTCCTAATGTACCATATCAAATTTTTAGTACATTTTTTGGCATAAAAATCAACTAACCCTTTTCTATAAAACCTAAAAATGGCATCTGACCTACTCAATATGCTCAATCTACCCAGTTTAAAAGGATTATGGAAAAGACTTTTATCCATATTTTTTTGAAACTGAATATCATCCTCTTTCTATAGAATAGATTTAGTGGGGCGCGTGAAGAACCAACTGTCATATATTTAGGACCTCCGATGAATATATGATAGTTGGTTCTTCACCGGGACGACTAAAGAGTGAAACTACAAATGTTGCAGATTGAATCGATGTTTTTTTAAGAAAATAACTTTAATTTTTTGAAAATGATTTGAGTGGAGTAAAATATTTTTCCAGTAATGTCTCTATTTGTCACAAAAAAACTCGAGGGATGGGTAAACCCCTTCTAGACACTCGTTATTTTTTTGTGGTCTATAAACATCACACATACATTATAAATGAGTACCATCAATTTCATTTAAAAAACTAATCAACATGAAACTCATTTAGTGGTAAAATAAGGACCACCAATGAACATGATTTTCAGTGGGGCGTTTAGCCCTTAAAATCACTACATTACCATCAAACAAAAAGATTGTTAAGGAAGATATGAATATTAAAGTAGAAATTATTTTAGAAGTTTACCATCATCATTATATATTTTTACATTCCTCCATCATGTATGCTCCCCATTTGTTTCTAAGTATATATATATCACAATGGGAATATGATTATTTTTTGCAGTCATGGTAGTACTAAAAAATATAAATACAAAAAGGATTAATAAATATTTTAAATGAAAGAGAAATTATCTTCAAAAATACTTATTTAGGGATACTAGTTTTTTTCATGGAATATGATCTCATTCATAAATGTACAAACATAATAACAACATTATTTGTCATTTTTCTGTTTCAAGCACTATAGAAAAATTTATAAAAATAAGTAATGTTTTATATGTTTTTGGATAGAGAAATTTTATTATATATACCCTGATGTGTATCCAGACATTGTACTTTTTCGGTTTATTTTCATTTTCCCTTGGCATCATTACATGATGTAGAAGATATTCCCACACATTTATAATATAATAGAATCTACATTAAAATATAATATAAATTGTCTAATTGTATGTTTAGTTCTAAAATGTTCGATGTAGTGTATTAAAAATAATAAAACTCCATCATTTGTTGTTAGTTAGTTGGATATCAATGCATTTAATCCATAAAATAAATCATTGGAGTATCCAAAGTGACTGCAATGAGAATCAAATTTTACCTAAGGACACAAAAAAGTATATGTAATGAATTAAATAAAAATATATTTGATAAGATTAAATTATATAGTTTCAGCCCTGCATCATTGGTGTTAAGAAGAGTCTGTTATCCATAAAGTTTCTTTTTAATGATTTGAGCAGTACTGACACTATTTAACCATGTTTTGTCGAAGTAATGTCTTCTTCTATGGTAGAGCTAACTTGAGGACTAAGGAGTCTAAAAATAATTCATGGGAAAATTCCATAAATTATATTTCATATATACGCATATGAAAAATTTGGAATTTATGTAGTCATCATAATAAAAGAATATCATTTTTTTAATATCAAATCATGAAGACATACCACATTTAAACCTTTACAACTGAGCTACCTAACCAATCATAGTTGAGGATTTGAGTTTCACTCTAAACACCAATGATGTATGGTTCTTTCCCTCCATACAATTTTTCATCAAAATCAATTATGTGATTACCAATATCTTTCAACTTCGTATCCACATGAGCCATAAATGATAATAAATGTGGACAATGAATGGGGGTTAAGGTAATTTGGGTAGATCTTTTTGATTTGTTGGTTGATCTGTGATACAGTTTTGAACCTATATTTCATTTCACCCCCTTCCATTTGTTTTTATGTAATAACATGAATCAGTTCAGACATTGTTTCATTAAATCATTAAGGTTTAGATTGAAAATTAATGTGGAAATGAATACCTCATTCTTGAAATGTTTTTTTTATATGATGTGATGGTCAGGAAATGAATGTTACTAGATCTTGTTCGACCATATGATTATCTACATCATCAATTGGAAGAGGTATCTTGATGCTCATCTCTAAGTAAATAGTAATTAACACTTGGACAAGATCTCTCAAAATTGGTTTATTGTGTTTCATGTCGTTATAGATATTTGACACTATACCCTTCACTAAAATGAGATATGTGGGTGATGATAGATATAAATTCAAAATCATATTCACCATGTATAAAATAAATACAGGAATGTTATCAGTGTCTGATGTCTATCTAATTCCAATTTCACAGAAACAATTATCATAACATTGACTACCTCAAAGAAGAATTATTATTTAGGGGAATATATCACCTCAAAACTTGTGGGGGTTGGTCAGGATCATCAACCAAGGGTTATTATTGAGTTTTTTATTCTAATTGGATCCCCCATAAAACTTTGTATTAGCTCTCTCTAGTATTGTAATTCGTATAGAATCATAGCTAATATTTCTATAATATTTTTCATTTCTGTAGTTTTACCCTCTGATTTTTTTCCTCAAAATATGTTCATGGTGTCACCCCAACACCCGCACCTTTGACGCGACCATACATTTACAGTTGCTTCAAGGACACTGAAAGTATGTTAGCATCATGTGTGGGTGTTATTGATTCTTGTCACTATGTCAGATAGGAAATATAGGAATATAATTAATCATTGTTATGTAATAGAGATTTAAGGAAAAAGAAATTTTTTATGTCATACATACACATGTTTCCCACACATTCTGTGTGTTTCTTCTATTAGTTTTTCTACTTTAGTTACAACTTCCCCATTCCATAGAATGTGGTGGGGGATTGATGTGGCTATGTCTTTGGAATGATCAGGATACATATAAAAATAGAACATAGTTATTTTGTTGTTTTATGTCACATAAAAGTACTATGATAGATTTAAAATAAGTACAATTTTTTTCAAGTGATGCATACCCCCATCATTGCTTTACGGTAAGGGTACACTGGTTTTGATGCACATTTTTTATTTTCATCACTCAGTTGTAGTTTCATAAATAAAACACTATCACTCAATGTGATGAATATTAGTACTATCAAACAATGTATTACCATTCAAAATGTACCTGAAAATACTACTTCGCACGATGTCCAATATATTCAACCCACAATGGTTGGGATATTAGGTGTGTATAAATAAGAGGTGGGTGTAGTTTTATTTTCCCTTCAGCATTTTTAAGATGATATTTCAATAAAAGTGTTAGAAAACCCATATGAATCCTTCAATATACCCTTAATACATAGTCTCTTTGTGAGTCATCTAAAATATATGAACTCTGCAAGATATGATGAAGTGTAAGTTAGTGTTTCATTATTTAATTTTTAGTAAATTAAAAAAATGTTATCAAAATGTAACATTAATATCTCCCCACATTAGGGTCTTAATCTCATCCACAACATAGTTCCTTGAAGTTACATAAATCTCCATGAATTTTCACTTGAGGATTCCAATGTAACTATTGTACATGGCCATGTTTGGGTTAACATGTTTTCCCCAATTATTCCATCTAATCTCATATTTGATTCATTTCTATTTAGCCCTATGATTTTTTCTAATATCATCAAACTTTGATGCTCTTATTTTTTGTTTATTCTCTATGCTTTTTCACATTTCCTTTCCCAGGATCCACCATCATAAATATTTTCCTCCGTATTTAGAGGGATAGCGTTGGCATGTGCAGATGGTGGTATTACATCAGCACTGGGAGCAATAATAGGTTAAGAATCCTTTTATTCATCTACACTGCGAGCAGCAGCAGGTTGAGAAACATGTTGTGCCTAGGGACTAGGAGAATCATCACACATTGAATTACTTATCTACAAATGTTGTTAATAATTTAATTTAGAGAAAATAAAAGAAACAACAAATAGATATTAACAAAATGAAATAGGTTGAGAAACCTATTGTTTGTCTTCATTACGAGTAGAAGCAGGTTGAGAAAACTGTTGTGCCTAGGGTTCTGGATAATCATCACATGCAGAAGTCATTATCTACAAAAGTGGTTTAAAATTTAATTTATATAACATAAAATATGAAATGAACATTTATTATTAAAAGGAAATATATTGAGAAACCTGTTGTTCGTCTGCACTGTGAGAAACAACAGGTTGAGAAACCTATTGTGCCCAGGGATTAAGAGAGTCATCATGTGCAGAAGTCATTGTTAGGAAAAGTTGTTTTACATTTAATTTAGATAACATAAAATTAGGAGTTAAAAGTTATTATCATAAAGTAAAATGATTTATATTATAAAAAATTATAACATTATTATTAAACTCTTTTTTAAAGGTTCATGGGATTTGACCCTTGTATCGACAATCAAAATCACTTCATTATGGTCTCCAATGAAATATAAAATGTTATCTACACTAGGACCGCTACGAAATGATAGTGATGTCCCAATGAAAGGGTCATCCTCCATTGAATGTTCATCTGACTCGTTAGTGGGTTTTCTCGATTACGGAACAATTGACCAGTTTCGGTTTGTGGGATCTAGAACAAAAAATAATTATACAGCCTGTGATGTCATTATAAATGGTTCATCTCTGTACAATTCCTAATAGAAATCAACATTCACAAATCCCAATCATCTATATTAAAATCACTTCGGTTACCAACCAACTTGTATTGAAAAATTGGCATTGAGAATGTCGTATAATCAAACTCCCATATTTTTTGGATTTTTCAAAAATTGGAAATATTTATGCAAATTGGATTTATATACTTAGAACAAGATAAATAAATCACTCCAACCACAAGTGTAAAACCACTATTTGTTCTGGTACTATCTTCATCATGTTAATTAGTATATAATTTATAACAATTAATTACATAACGATTTTATGATAATATGTACACACGAGGTCCTCCTACTATAATCGAAGTCGATTCGAAATTAAGTAGGTATTTTTATTTGAATAATTAAAAATATGGTTCGAAAATAATCCAATAAATTGTTGGTTATGTTTATTTGATATCCATTTACAGCCCTTGATAGATTATAAATGCCTATGAATTGATTTGAGGGTTTCAACAAATGGGTAATCATCTAAACTATTATGAAAAACATAAAGGTGGGCCTGCTCCCGAACTGTAATATTAATTGTGGAGACATCGTTTCCAGAAACTCCAAGACCAAAAAGTTTCCTAGTGTTATGAGATTTCGTTAGACTAATTCTTTTTACACCAGATAGGTATTCGGTATAAAATTAAATGACATCATCAACAATATGTTTCTCCACTATACAACCCTCTTTCCGACATTGAATTTTTACATACCCTTTTAAAATATTCATATAATGTTCCATGGGGTAAAACCATCTATAGTGCATAGGACCACATAGCCGAATCTCCCTCACCCATAGAACCATCAAATGAATAATTATATCAAATAACATTGGTGGGAAATTTTTTTCCAATTCACATAACATGACAAAAATTTCACTTTCCATAGTCAGCATTTACGATAGTTATATAACATGGATACATATATCATTGAAGAATCAACCAATCATCCTTAATCTATGATGGAAATTTTGGAAAAAATACAATATAAACCTATAGTAATTATATCATGCATCAAAACATGGATGTCATTGTACTATAGTCTTTTTAACTATAAATTGTACATTGACATGATGTTCTTGATATTCAATGAATAACCCTATGGAACCTCTTCTTTATTCAAGATGTTTCCAAACCTATATTTCTACATTCTGGATTGATTGTAAGCAGCAGGTGGAAGAAATATTTGTTTTTCACCCCTAACTTGTACCAACACTTGTCATATTCCCATGTCAACTATGTCCATCCTAGCCTTAATTCCATCTTTATTTTACCAGGTGCATTTAGAAACATTCTGATGACACCATCACTTACATTTTATTCAACATTCATAACATCAAGAAAATGTATGACGTATAGGCCATTCTAGTATAGTAATTAAAAAACAGATTTCCTTTTCCAATCATTTTTTTTAATTACTTTTTGAAAATAGCTTACCAAAGGAATTTTCCACATCTTTAAAATTCTAAAATAGTTGATCACCTGTTAGGCCAGATAGTGGTATACATTCATTAGAACATCAATAAAATGATGTATTCATAGATTGGTAATTATGTCGGCATGGTAGAAATATGAGATGTCCTTGAACCATATTATTCAATGAATGTTTTAACCTAATTTATTGTGTTCCTTGTTCATAGATGAGACAGATAAGAGTTCCTTTAATACTATATCCTATCAAATTTCCATAAGTAGTAAATTCATTTCTTATTCTTTGCAACAAGAATCTAAATGTGATATTTTCATTTCCATAAGCAGCATACATCATAACACCTAAATTCTAGAATAATTTCAAATACTCAATCAATGGAGCCAAATAAACATCAATATCATTACTTAGATTTTCTGTACATTATATAATCATAGATAACATGATCTGTTTTCATTGCATGAATAACCACAATGGCATGTTATAATTTACCAAAATAACTAGCTATGTACTATTAGTACTGCTTTGGAAAGTAAAAGGATTCACTCCACAAGTAGATAACATAAGACAAAGGTTTCTTGACTTGTTTCCAAAGTCAGGATACTCATGATCAATTCTCTTCCTCAGAGGAGAGTCTTCCTTAATTCCATACTTTTCCATATTTTTTTTGTGCCACATAAATTTCCCTACAGTATCCTCACTACGATATAGGCTCCTAAAAATTGAAATGATTGGAATGTCCATGAATCATTCATAAGATCAGATTAATCGTTCATGTATTAGGAAGAACCACACATTGGGCATTATCTATGTGATTTGTGGTCCATGTTAAACATCATATAGTAAATCAGGAAAGCAAGTATTATATCAAAGATCATATCCATCAAGAACATAATTAGTTTCTGGTTGTATGTTCATTTTTAGAGCTCATTATATTTTGGGAGAATATTATTCAAGAGAGAAAGTAATTCCATAAAATTGGTGTCACTCAATTTGTTTCTTGTGTTCAAATTATACATCTTCAGTATGGCTGAAAATGCTGTATATTTAGTCAATAAATCCTACAATGGTATCTTTTCACAACTCATTAACTGCTCAAACAATTTTGGGCAATCATGATGTTAATCTTCATCTATCTTTGTCATTTTTTTAATAGGATCTTCATCATCATGAACATCTGTAGTCACATCCATGATACAATATTCTTCATTTTACATGGATTAATCATATAAAATGATTCATAAAACGTTGTGTTATCCCAGTCAGTGGAAACATTCTTTTTTTACCCTTTATTATTCCAACATTTATAACTCTGATCTATTCCATGACAGATAATGTATTCTTCCAACTCCTCTGGACTAACCTTTCTTGAATAAAAACAGCATAAACATATAAAAAGGATTTTAGAAGGATCATATGAATGTCCTTTTATAGACTTCATGAACTTTTTCACTCCATATTCATAATCTTTTTTCAATAAATTGGCATCCACCCATTATTTATTCATATCCATCATAATTGATTCAGTGATATTAATATTTAAACAAATAAATACGCAAAACATTGATATAAAAATTAACCAAGGTTAATATAGTTATAGACATTAAGTCTCATTTCAAAACTATTTATGAAATCATTGTTGATATATAATTAAAAATAGAACCATTTAGAAAAAATCCCCTATAAAATAACAAATCAGTTTTTAAATAAACCAATTAGTTGCAAACATCCTTTCTCAAAACCAGAATTATTTTTAAAACATTTTAAAGCAATTTAAAACCCAAGAAGGGTATTTGGAACATATATAATTTTTTAAGAAACATTTCAATATAGTTGAATCATTTTAAAAGTGAACCCCTAACAATATCACAAGATGTCATTTTCACATCCCTATGTCAGTCTCATGGAAATCATT
Source organism: Viscum album (assembly GCA_963277665.1). Taxonomy (NCBI): domain Eukaryota; kingdom Viridiplantae; phylum Streptophyta; class Magnoliopsida; order Santalales; family Viscaceae; genus Viscum; species Viscum album. The sequence goes on along the minus strand of OY728159.1, from coordinate 15,122,935 downwards.
GATGGTTTCACACCTTATGTGTCTCATGAAACATCCTGTATAGCTTTGATCACTAGTTCTTAGTGATCCTACCATCAGCCTTATAGACTGGCCAACCAACGATCATGTATAAGGGGGTAGAATCAATATAATAATTTAATACTCTATATAGAACAACTTATCAAGAGACAAAATGTCATGGGATATACCCTAGGTACTAGTCTATAACGATCCAAAATGGAACTATAACTACATCTACCGACATCTGATATTTGTTCCATCGAAAAATAATAGGATCCACCAAATTAAACCATACTTAACTAATCATAATGAATCCTTCCCAATTTACATGTCTAAAATAAAACTAGTGGGACTATAAAAGTGTCTGTACTAACTAAGGTATCTTGAATAACGATCTCCCACCTAGACACCCATGTTGCCATAAACAAAAAAACCATGGAGGTGAGAAAGAAATCTCATTAATTTACAAACAAATGCCTCTCACCTCACCTCCATCACTAGCACATATAACATCACCTTTTCACATCATACATCCACCTTTTATATAATCAATAACCCATTACTAGTGAAACAAGTATTGGGGAAATCACTTAGGGTCCCATGAGAAATAAAATTTTTATTTTTTATAGAGAAAAATGGTTCTTCATATGAAAACCAATATTGTATATAGAGTCTCACTCCCCTTATTTATAGTTTCATCATTTAAATAATTATTTATGCCCTTGTAAAATTCCATTTTTCTTTCCAAAACATTCTCCAAAACCATAAAAAATTCCTTCAAAAACCCTAAAAGGAATAATACATAAAGTTTCAATAAGAAAAATTTAAATGACCCTATGAACCTTTTTAGATATGGTTTTCATTGGAATTAATCTAATTTAAAAATAGTAAATGATATTTAAATGAAAAACCCCTTATTCCATAGAAAGATTTTATGAATGAAATTTTTAATTTCAACCAAGAACCCATACATTTGTATACTTTAATTGAAAATAAATTAATAATGTATTCACATTCCATGAATTATAAAATAATGGAAGGGAAAATAAAAACATACTATAAATTGATTGGTAACCAATACACAACATTTCACCTTCCATAGAAAACACTCAAAAACTCTAAAGCACTGAATCCTCATGAAAATGAATTTCAGTTCCTGGGATATGGAACAACCTATGGGAAATAGTGTAAAGAAGTGGGATGGGGGAGATAGAGGATAAAGTGTGGGAATAATTCATGAAATTTAAAAATAATTTTTTTCTTAAATAATTCCAAAAAAATCACATAAGACTAACTTAAGAAATCATAGAATATTATATTTCACATTTTCAAAAATAAATCATATCATAATAAAATATAAATTTTGACTAAAATATCAACACATTGAAAAAAATCCTAATACTATATATATAAGTAAAAAATTAAAACCATTTCACATCAATTTTGTAAAACATTGATGGGAAAATGATATTTATTTTTTTATGGGAAATAGATATATATTGAAAACATTATTATAAATAGTTAATAATAAAAAATTATTACAGAGACACAATGGTTTTAAAATTGAGAAGAAAAAATACTTTAAAAATTTATACATTTAAAAGAATATTTAATAAATAAAACATGAAAAATAGATAATTTATTCATGGGGAACGACCTCTATAATGTTGTAAATAAGAGACCACTAAGTCCTGGTGTGGTATGTGTGTGAGAAAATCAGTTCATTTGGCGAATGATCTATGAAATATAAAGAAAAGAGTAGTGTGGTGCTGAAATGTATGTTTAAAAATTCATTGTGGCTGTTAAATCATCATAATATTTTCTAATTTGATTAATTATTAGTTGTGGTTCATAAAAATCCTATAATTGTTTTGGTCACTAACATGCCCATGTAGGGATGTGGAGAGCCAATGTGTAAGAGTAATATCTTGGTATGTGGTCGGTTATTTATTTTATTCCATTAGGTTAAGTTATGTGATCATGTATAAGAGTTTTTGGGAATGATTTTGAAAGTCAATATTCAGCTGACGACGAGATACATTCACACTTATGTTTTGGTAGTGATGAAATTTCTTAGTGAACATTAGGAGTGATTTGTAGGTGAACCTAACCCATAGGTAGAGGTGGTTGGTTTTGTTTTTGTTCATACGTGGCTGATTTTCCCTGGTAGATGATATATACTCATATAAGGGTATCAATTATAGGAGATCATGAATGAATCAAGGATACCAACCTATAGAGCATGGCATGCTTTGTTAGGGGAACCTGGTGATGTGATATAGTGTTGCTTTTCACCTAGTTCATGAGTCTAATCATGTGACTAATAATAAGGATGTTATATTTAGACATCTACACTTGGGAAAATAATAAAGCATTGTATTATTTAGACATCGTTTATAAACATATTCTATGAATTATTTAATGGATTGAAAACGTATTGACAATGAAGATGGTAGAACCACCAAGGTCTTTATAAGCCACTTCATGAAATGTATAAACTCCCCATTTCATGAATAACTCTTACACATTCCCCTCATAGTGTGGCCGTTATTACCATTACAGGAACAAAACTAAAATATAAATGAAATTATCTATATTCCCAACAATAATTTCAAGATTATTGATATTCATCTCCTAGAGTGCGATCAACTAGACACCTTCAAAATATCTCAGATCGTAATTCTCAGGGGTACCTATACACGGTTTGAATTATTCCTCATATAACCAATAATAGAATGATATAGATTTATTATAGTGATTTTGTTTGTTAGGATGTTACTTGTATAATATTTATAGAATTTATATAATTGATTCCCAAAACCATGAAAAACTCCATCAGCCTTCTATATGACATCATATTCTCTATTAGAAGTACCAGACAGATTGGTACATGTGTCCTTCATGTAACTCTATAAGGTTCTTCATACATTTCCATTTTAATTTAAAATATATCCTTCATTATTTTATATACAGTAGGATTATTATGCATTTTTCATTTTCTACAATCTCTACTCATTGTGTAACACTTATACTCATTCAATGGTATTTTTTGTAACATTTGAAATTCATCAAATGAATTCCATCCAAATAATATTCATTATCAAAATTCAATAATGATTATTAAGAACATATGCATCCCCTCTTATAGAATAACTTCCAAAAAATCTAAAATACTACTTTTATAATAACATTCATAACAACCAAATATCATTCCAGACACCTACATCCGAATCAACATCTAATAACCAATCCGATGTTGATAATAAATACAACACCAATAATCATCATATGGTGAAAACAAATTTATCATTGTCCATGATTATAAAAAAACAGTTTTATTACATTTTTATCCAATAAATCCATCACCAACATGTTACCAATAAATCCAATACAAACCAATATCCAATAAATCGGGTAATAACATATTTCCAACAAATTAAATACCAATATCAATTCTCAGTTAAATCCTGAAAATATCCCCTATTAATTATTTTCCACACTATCAAGAATCCAAAACATCATCACATCATGTTTCATAGTCCACATTTAAGGGACATATAGACTTATGGATATATCACATTCCTATAACCCATTTTTACAAAAATTTAAATAAAACCCCATGATTAATGAAAAATATAGAGTCTTTTAATAATCTATGAAGGGAACATCCATGAACCCAATTTTGAGGAAGAAGGCATATAAATAAATTCAAATGGAACTAAAATATATACTTTATCTGGCCCTTATGAACTATAATTATTATCTTAAATAATTATTTGTATGGTCTAAAAAGTTCAAGTACCCACGTTGGAAATACTAATTGACCTCAGTGGTATGGAATCAAGGGTTAAATATCCTGAATGTAATCTTCAAAAAAATCCATCCACATAATGTAATAAATTATTATATGTATAGATATATGACCATACCCAGTGAAAATGATTTCCATCCCTAGAAGGATGATGAAAATCCTATCAATAAAGATATATCTCATCCATGGTTCCCAATCCTTCCAAGCCAAGGGATATTCATCCTCTGAGGGGATATACACTTGGGAAAATGGATGAGTAGCTTGTGTTATGAGTTGAAACTAGTATTTTGGTGGGATAAACCCATGATCTTCAACCACTTCTTATGTATTTTATAAATTATGTTTTCCATGGTGTAATCCCATTTTACAACCTAATATAATCCTTTTAAACTCCCCTAAAACTCTCTAGGATCTAATATAGGGTGACCCATAACAATGTATATTGTATTTTCTAATTCGCCATTTTCATATGAGTAGATCAAGGCATCATCATAGGACTTCTTAATACTGGGAGTGTTATCTTTTGGGAAGTGATAAAATAAGGAGCCCATGTGTTTCAATGTGAACATCAAGAATAGTTTATGTGTTTCAATATGATAATTTTCTAAATAAGATCTGTTAATCAAGATATAGGACATATTTTTTGAATAATGTAACTAACATCAAAATCGACAAGATGATTACCCATCATATATCCACTCTCCATCAATTAAAGAATAAAAAATACCCTCTCTCTTGAAACAGAGTTAAACCAATCTAGTTTTGATTAATGATAGTTAATTTAAAAAGGTTCCATTAAGATAAGAATAAGGGGTGTATTAAAAAAAGTCTGTGTAATTGCAATGGTCCATCACATCATATGCTCCCAAGGAAAATGAGATCACCCCACTTATACATTGTAACTATGTCATGAATTTAGAATACAAGACTCATTGGTTGTGTATGAACTCATACCCCAAACATGGGATACTATCCTTCCCCAAATAATATAAAATGTTCCCAGGAACTGGTATGGTCAACTACCTAACTTATATATTTGAGAAAATAAAATTTTATCGCTAGTATAGGAATTTAACGATTAATGTACCTCCTACTAAAGATTCATGGTAGAAGAGAACCATTGGTGGATGAGTCGGCAGCAAATCTCGGTTCACAGTGTAAGAGAGTTTAATGGTGAAACTATGTTCATGGTAGTGGAGGAGTCGGCAGCATGGGAGGGGGAGGAGGTAGGAGAGGAGGGGGAAGTTGAGGGAGGAGAGGAGGCAAAAGTGGCAACAGTGATAGTGGCTACAATAGGGATTTGATTCCATGAGAGCTTGAGGGTGCGAGGAAGGAGGAGAATATTAGGGTTAATTTATAAAACCCGATGACAATTTTATCAACACTAGCTAAAAAATGCTACTAAATGCGTGTTTTATTACAACTAAAATTGAAATCACTGATAAAACACACCTTTATTTGTGTTTTTTAGCTATGATTAAGGCCCATCATTATCAGCGCTAAAAAAGAACTCATAAATGTATGTTTTATCAATGATACAAATGAATGAATTGATAAAACATGTCTTAATAAGCACTAAAAATTACTAATAAATGGGTTTTTTTCAGTGATTATTAATTAGAACTGATAAAAAAACCATTTATTCATAATTATAGAATTATAAAAAATATAATTATTACATTTATTATTTTATAATTTTATTTATTGATTTATTTTCATGTTTGTGCATAAATTAACATAAATATATATAATTTTATAATTTAAATTGTAAATAAATATATATAAATATAAATTGATATATTATTTTTATTTTTATTTTCATAAGTGTTTAAATATTTATATATGTATATGTTTGTGTATATAATCATTAATGGAAAACCATTTTTTTATTTTCTAAAAGCTGTTTTAAGGGTATCCGGTACCCAAATACATGATTCCAAACAGCACATAGACCAAACAACCACGACATCACAGTTTCAAATTAAAAATTCAACATTCAAAAATCAACAGCTCACCGCCTCCAGCCACAAACCTATTCGGAGGCCTCGAAGCATGAGATCCCTTGATTCCTACAATGCCTCTAACCATGGTCAGCCTCGATACACACCCGAGGCGACTAGAGAATCCGCAAACTGAATCACCGATGAGCTTCACTGGCATTCATCGTCAACATCCCAGTGGAAGGAGTTCTCAACAACACTCATGCTGACTTCAAAAAACTAGATCTCCCTCATCCCCATACGAAGAGACCAACAAAAAGAAATAATCCACAAACACAAACTCAACCATCAAACCACCACGCCAGAGAAAATCTGAAGCAGCAGATCCAAAACCCAAAGTAGTGAAATCAACACGCAAAAAATCAAATACAAAATCCATCCGCATCCTTTGGATCCATGGAATCCATCCACACATCACCTTGCTACGATGTTCAAACAACATAATTGTGAAACACATCGCCAGACCGAAAACATGTCAGAAATCTAGAACCAAAATCTAGTCACTGCCAACCCAATCTCTCGAGAATACATGATTACCCATCCACACACACATCAGAGGGTGAGTAGAAATTCCAGAAACCGCGAAAGGAGGGAACTCAGCCGCTAGGCCAGCACCGTGACACCAAGAAGCCTTATCCAACATATGGGAGTTGAGAGAGGAAGAGGTTGGCCGTGATGTGAAATTATGAGACGGCCGACCCCATGAAGCATGCAACCGCAATAGGGGAACCACCACCGTGATCTCATCGAGAAAGGGGAGGATGAGCCGAGCTGACCTGAGGTGGAATGCGTTGGCGATGAGGAGAAAACCAAGTGAGGGAGCACCCCTTACGAGCCATTGTACATAATCATTAACGATCTATATAAATAAATAAATATATTCACAAGGCATTCATAAATATATATTTACCATTAAAAAATATATTTTGTCATTTTAGAATTATTTAATCAAATATATAATAAATTAATTATATATAATTATAATTAAATATAATATATTTAGAAAGTAAAAAAATTATATATAACAAAATATTAATATTTTTAAATATAATATATACATTTATTGTTTATATAAATATATTTATCATGATTTTAAGTATTTATAGGATGATAAAGAATTAGATATATAAGAAATGAATGAATACACAAAGTATATATAGTACTATAGTATATATGGCCAACATTAGGGTAAATAATGAAAATATATATTCAAGAGAAGAATATATGCATCAATTGAAACATTTATTTGGAAACATGTATATATATATATATTAAGTATTGGTATATATATATACAGGTATTTATATATAATATTACAAACATACAATACAATAAATATATAATAAATATATAAATAAAACTAATAAACTTAATGAACATAGATAAATCATTAAAATACTTAAAATAGTAAACATACATTTTTTATTTTATTTATAAATATAAACATTATTTTAGAATATAATTAATTTTTTTAAAATTATTAATATTTTCTATTAAATAGTTTTATCCATGCTATTATTGTTGCGGATAATGTTACCTTTTTATCAAAGATTTTTGTTAGTGCTAATAATGGTAGAGACTATAGAGACCCAAACTTGACATACATGGACATTAGATTAATTTTTTTGAAAAATTAATACATTAAAAAACAGATGCCCAATGACTGTATTAGTTTATTGTCCTTAGAAACTAGAAACATAATATTCTAATAATTGTGAATGATTTTCAACATCTCCCATAATGATCTTATTTTTTTAACCTAAAAACTTATTTTATATCCTGGGGAAAAGAAAACATAAAAAGGGTGAGCTCAAATTCTCAGTAAGGGTATGTATGGGGAAAATCAAACAACCCATATAAATTTGAACTTAAAAACAAGAACATAAAGTTTAAACATCAAAATATTGAGCAATGACATTAAACATGGTAGTACGTAAGGCATAGACCATAATAGAACATCAATAATGATAAAATAGAATTGGAATAACACATGTAATTGTGGAAGACCATTAAGAACAAGATATTATTTCCATAGTACCCAAGCCATTGTTGTTAAGACCATCATAGTGGACAAAGTCCATTACTGAATCGGGTTTACCTGCCGTTCCAGCCCTGTATTACTATACCATATTTACTTGTCGTTACAGCCATGTCTATCTCATGAGATATAAACATTACCCAATATATTGTAGGGAGATATATGTCCCACTCATCTCATAATAAAATCATTCTTACGTGCGCCACAACATAAAAAAAATCATTCATTATAAGCCAAAGAATAAAATGGGTTTCATAAACATCATCCATCATAACATAATCCATATAAAACAAATGGATATCATTTTATCATAAGAAAAGTGAAAACATGTAAATCATAGAGATATTATAATTGAAACATACACATATGAAATAATGTCATCTTATATGAAAAATGGTTTTGATAATACACTTTAAATGAGTTCTGGAGAAAAATATCCTTTCATCTTCAAAATCATTTTCTTTTCACAAAATTCCATGCAATTTTAAAAGATAAGGATTTTTTTTGAAAATCATCATGATATATTTTAGAGTAAGCTTCATGCAAATAAGGCGATATGAAACTGTAAAAATTGGTTTATGCTGTATATGTTAAAAAAATATTCTCCTCGTACTTTTAACGAAAAAGTCAAAAAGTACCACATATAGTAAACAAAAGAAAGATTCCCTCCATAACACAAAGTAAAAGTCAAATAGGGGTAAAAATAAATTTTAAAATAGATGTAATAATATAAATCACATTATGAAAAACATTTTTATGTACATGGATGAAAAATATAACCCCAGTAAATACTTACGTATAAGCAATCTCGGATAAAAATGAGATTTCAATATTATCCCTTACCTTATGTCCAATTTCTTTCGTATGTGTCCAAGACTACTGTATAGTGGGATTAAACATATTATTAACTTGTAAAAGAACCATAATAATATTTATGATATCATATATGATTCACTTATGACTTTTTATTACTAGTTCATTAGTCAATAACATGTTAAAGTAGCGTTTTGGTTAAAATCGTTTCATTTATCGTACGTGTTTCGACTTTTTGTTCTTGATATTATAAAATATATCCAGATTTACTTAATTCCAGAATGTGAAACATGATTTATATATAATATATATTCATCATATAAATATATATGATAGATCGATAAATGGAATGAAATACACCATTCATGGAGATGGTAGGTTGTACGTACGTATGAACGCTGTTTTTGTTACCTTATTGAATTGAATGGAATTAAGTAAATAAAACATATATATACATAAATATATTATCTTTATTATGTAATATAAATCATGATTATTTATTAAATATACTTTATAAAAATATTTTAATGGTTAATCATGAAAAATGAATCTCATCGCATTCGTGGAGACGGTAGTCCGTACATACGCACGAGCAACAATATCATTCTTTTGATATTAAAATCGTATATAATTGGATGGTATATAATATATATAGAATAATAATAATGTTATATTAATTTTTTATACCATTTATACTCATTATTACACACATCCAAATGATGAAATGTTGGCATAACAAATTACACCACGACGTGGAGATGGTAAGCCGTACGTACGCACATGTGGTGACTTTTTCATTCATAGGATGGATAAAATAAGTAATATGGTTGTAAAATTTTTATAATAACATAAACTTATATATAAGATACTGGATTTATTATTCTATAATGGAAACAACAAAGGAGGAAGAAGTGGAAGAATAATGGAACTTGAAATAGGTGGTGAGATATTTACCACTTCTTCAGGTTCATCCTTTTGATTTGATCAAAAGGGATCCTAAGGTTGTCTTTATGACTATTGAAAGGCCTATAGGGAAATGGTAGGACAGTTTAGAGGGTATTTGAGAAAGGTTTTTCTTATCCAAATGGCTTTGGATGTGTGAAATAGAGAGAAGGGGGAGTGCCATTTTATAAGAGGGGTGAGGGACACCTTAGGAAAAACTTAAAATATTATTTTATAATAAATTTTCATTCATATTATAATGACTCCAAACTATATAATTTAGAGGCTAGGGAGGGGATGTGTTTCAATCCTCTCATCCAATAGGTTCTAGACATGTTTAGGTTACCATTTTGACCTTATCATTTAGATTTAACTCTAAGTTAAATAATTTACTATTTACTGTGTCTTCTTGTATTCTTACACTATATGGATAATAAACTTACTATAAAGTGAAAATCAAAACCCAGTTGGTTAATTGATGGCATAAAAATTATTACATAAATCTTTTTCCTGATCCTTATATTTTTAGGACCATTATATCAAATAATAATATAGTATTTGTTTTAAAAAATCTTTTATGTCAATTTTGACACTATTTGGTATTTTCTTTTTTAATTCATAACACCATTTTTACTTCAAAGAAATTATCTAACTGACAATAATATGATATATTAACCTATAAAATTAGTGTAATTCATAAAAAGTCTCAAATTACATTTATTTGGGTATTTATAATATCAAATATGTAAATATTTCATTAATAAGGTAATTACTACATTATCATTGTGTCATAAATAAATAAAAATATATAATGTCAAAAATATATAAATAAAATACAATTATGTAGTAACTTTTTTTTCTTTATAATGAATATTTATAGTCTAAATTATCTTATTTATAACCTTATATTAAAATTTTTTTAGTTATTAAACTTTGATTTTAACTATTTTAACTCCTCTTTAGATAAAATAATAATAAATGTCAAAATCTTATCCAAATGGACCTAAAGGGTACTATTTTATTCCTAATGTTGTTTTTGGTCGAATTACACTTATCCAATAGAATTAGGACATGTGTTAGGGTAATAATAATATCATTTTACCCTTAATTACCCTATTTACTTTTAACCGTGGTAAATAAAAGTTAAAAGTTACTATTCACCAAAAATTATTTTTACCTTATTGAACCACATTTTACTCCTTGATATTAACCATGTCTCTTGGATTTTTTAAATTCAACTAACAGGAGCAGTAAAATTATGTTTTATATAAATTCGCAAACTCTCCTTGGAGGTGGGTAAAAGACGGTAAAAAGTTCAATAAATATATTATATATCTAAAATTATTATAAAATCAGTCAAATGAATTACATTGAACATATATAGGTATTATGTATCTCTTTTGACCTAAAATAAAATTAAATAAAATAAATGATTATTTAAATAAAAATTCATTTTTAACCAATAACTTAGTGTTTTCATTATTCATCAAAAAATTCAAAGTTTTCAGAAAATTACCAAAAAATCACCCTAATCTAATTTCGATATTCCAAATCAAAAAATGAAGTCCATTTTGAAAGATAAAATTTATAAAACTTAAAGAAGTGGGTATTACTATTCATAACGGCTAGTTTATATAATATTTCAATAAGATATCGTTGTTTATTGAAACTCGGTATTACGTACAACACAAGCTATCGTGGAAGGTTGGTCATGCATGTAACGCAAGCCAAGAATAGTGTTGCATGTACTAAAATCTAATATGGTGTGGTGTATAGTACAAGATAATCTTGGTGTAGTCGTACAATAAAAGACATCAATGAAATCAAAAGGATTAATTCTCATAAAATCTCGGGGTGTTGCATTCTTCCCCACTTAAAATGAATTTTATCCTTGAAATTCATCATCGTTATAAATAGTTTTCTACTTGAATGTTTTTTTTCATAGAAACCCACGTAGTAAAAAGGAATACTAAAACATCATTTTAAATAGGAACGTTAGAAACATAACGGATACCCAAAGTAACTAGTCACTGGGTTTCCACATAAGAGAATATAGGTAAAACTACTGATTGGAAGAGAAATCTAACCATCATGTTTGGAAGAAGAGTGGTAGTGAACTTGGCTTTGAAAAAGATAACAATCACAATGCCATAAATTTGTGATGATATGAGGTACCATAAAATTCATCGGATATGATTGTACTAGGGAAACGTTTTTGGTTTTCAAGATCATTTCCCAAATGTTGAAGAAATTTTGAATTACAAGAAATACTTACATGATTTTGGTAGAATCTTACCGTTGCTCATTCCTTGATCAATTCCCACTTCATCTATTAATGAAATGAAGTTGAATTTGTCTTTGTCAAAGTGTTATCAGATCGTCGATAGAATGACAGGTCATTCCATCTGTCTCAAACATATGTTTAGAAAAAGTTATATACATAAGTCCATTTATTGTGAGATTACTCGTATATAGTTCCAAAAATGGACTTATAATTCTTATATAATCATATTTAATAAAAAACTTGTTTTACTAACCAGGGACTTCATGTAGTCCCGTGGTAGGTGATAAAGGCCCATCACACTTCGGTTGTGGGTTTGATTCCCACAACCTTGTCTGACGTGATGAGTTGTTTCCCGTCCTGCAGGTTGTCCCTTTTTCTAGAACAACATTATTATAACATTCCTGCAGTAATATCAAAAAATGTTTTATCCTTAAGCAATACTATATTATTTATAACATAATTCATTCCAATATTTATGCTTATCCCAAATACTTAGGTTCGTGCTCATAGTATAAAGAACATGATTACATGAAAGGTCACATATCAAGCACATGAATACCATCATTTATCCCCCATATATCATAAGATATATTTTTTTGGTCACATTCCAACCATGTGAATACCTTAATCATGTATTCTTTTGAAACATGAATTACCATAGATCCTTAATGAAAACATAAATGCTATCAAAAGTTAACTCTTTCCACATATCAAAATCCCAAAATTTCTATATACTCAAACAATGATACAACTTTGTCCTTATATCAGTCATGAGCTTATGAATACTATCAAAAATTTCATTTTCTCCATATCCCTTCATTATTTACATATCATCTGCTTTCCAAAAATATTTAAATCACTTTTCATGGTTACCGGTACCATAAAATTATTGAAAACCACAATAGACCAATACATAAATATTCCAATATTCCACGATACTATATACAACAATATTTTGGAATCCCATTACATAAACACATAAACATTCCACCACATCATTTTCATATTCAAAATCGCCAATAGTTATCACATGTGGCTTCCCTTTATCCTTTACCTTAATAGGGTTTTTTATGTCAATTATCATTGACCCTTGGATCAGGGAATTGATTAGCATAATGTCTAATTTCCTTGAACTTATAGCATTGAAGTGTTGGTGGTTCATTCCCGGTAGTATTTTATTTATTCACATCATTAGCTACCCTTTTTCCATTACTTCGACAATCAACCACTTGATGACCCTATTTTTAATACTGAAAAAATTTTATAGTCCCTTTAAGACAATATCAACCATGCTTCTTTCCACAATTTGAGCCTAAAGAAACATTAGTCTTCTTTTCACCATTGTTTTGATATTTTTCCTTGAACTCCATCTTTCATTTCTGGTTAAAACCATGAGATGGATATGTAACACCAACTCCCAGTTCTACCTTGATAGCACAACGCACAATTTCTTCATAGCTACTGAAGTCTCTTATAGCTAATGTCCATCGAAGACTTGGTTTTAAGCCACTGAAGAATTGATCAACTATAAATTCATGTTGGATGATAAAGCCAGATGCATACTCTGCAAGTCTTGTAAAAGTTTCCTTGTATATACCAATAGATTCATCATTCTTTTGCTTATTCTCAAGGAACTCCTTTTTCATATTTGTTCGATGATTACGAGGGAAGTACTTATTGAAAAATAAGTTATTGAACACATACCATTCCCTGGATTCAATTTCACCTTGGGGCCTTGTATTCTAAATAGATTCCACCACTTGTATCCTTCACCTTCTAAACGGTAAACAGCTAGAATGGATTTTTCATGATCCAAACATCGATGTATAGAAAATATCTTTTCAATGGTACTAATGCATTGTTAAGAAAAAAGTGAATAAAGAGACCCACTGAAAGAAGGTTGGCGTTGCCTCATGAAGGACTCAATATAATATTGTTCCCTTCTCTATTCATTCGGAAGTCCAGAATGATTCATAGCTTGTGTAAGGATAGTAATAAGATTTTTCCTTCCATCTCCCATAACATTGATTTGTTCAAGATGATAGTCATTTCATTTCCCATTACATTGATCAACACAGTTCCTTCGGGTTCCAGCCATCATCGAAATCCCAAAAAAAATAGTGTAAGAGGCAAAAAATCATGCTAAGAAAACAACATATTAAAGGGGGATTACATTCAATATATAACATATTAGGTTTAATTCTAAGATCGTTACCGTAATTCTAAGACTATAACCTATACTTATACTTATCCTTTGGGACATCCCTAGACATATCTTAGAAATATCTCTAGGGATCTCACTAAAGCTTTCTCATCCTAGTTTCCAAAGGATGACTAAACGTTCCATTTTATACCAACTGTAGAGTCCCAAACTTGACGTACATGGACTTTACATTACTTTTGCAGAATAATTAATATATTAAAAAACAAACTCCCAATGACCGTATTAGTTTAGTGACTTTGGAAACTCGGAACATAATATTTTAATCATGGTGAAAGATCTTCAACATCTCCCCTAAAGATCTTCTTTTTTTTACCTGAAACCTTCCTTTATATCCTGGGGAAAAGAAAAAAAGGGTGAGCTCAAATGCTCACTAAGGGTAATCATGGAGAAAATAAAACAACCCATATAAATTTGAACATAAAAACATGAACATAATGTTTAAACATCAAAATCATAGGCAATGAATTTAAACAAGGTAGTATGTATGGAATAGACCATAATGGAACATCAATAATGATAAAATAGAATTGGAATAAAACATGTAATTGTGGAAAACCATTATGCACATGATATGATTTCCATAGTATCCATGGCATTTCTTCCAAGACCATCATAGTGGACAAAGTCCATTTCTGAATTGGGATTACCTACTATTCCAGCCCTATATTACAGTACATGATTTTCTTGCAGTTACAACCATGTTTATCTCATGAGATATCAATTTTTACCCAACACATTGGAGGGAGATATAGGTCTCAACCATCTCATAATGAAATCATTCTTACGTGTTCCACAACATAAACATAAATTATTCATCATTACTTAATGAATAAAATGGGTTTCATAAACATCATCCCATCATAACATAATCCATATTTAAAAAATGGATATCATTTCATAATAATTATAGTGAAACCATGTGAAATATAGAGATATTTTACTTGAAACAAACACATATGAAATAATTTCATCTTAGATAGAAAATGGTTTTGGAAAAACACTTGAAATGAATTATTGACGAAAATATCATTTCTTCTTTAAAATCATTTCCTTTTCAAAAAATGCCAGGAAATTTTAAAAGAAAAGGATTTTTTTTAAATAGTCATGAAATCTTGTATAGTATGATTCAAGAAAATAATTAATTATGAAACCATAAAAATCCCTTCATGCCGTATAAGTTAAAAAAACATTCTCCTCGTACTTTTTATGGAAAAATAAAAAAGTACCACATATGGGAACAAAAAGAAACATTCCTTCCATAACAAAAAGTAAAAGACAAATAGGGGTAAGCATGAATTTAAAAAAACATTTAATAATATTAAACACTTTATGAAAAATATTTTTTGGACATGGATGAAAATTCTAACCCTAGTAAATACTTACGTATAGGAAATCTCAGATAAAAATGAGATTGCAAAATTATGCCTTACATTATGTCCTATTTCTTCCTTATGTTTCCAATACTCATATATAATGGGTTTAAAAATATTATTATCTTTTAATAGATCTATAATAATATTTATGATATCATATATGATTCACTTACGGCTTTATATTACTCGTTCATTTGTCAACTCTATGTTAAAGCAGCGTTTTGGGTAATATCGTTCCATTTATCATACATGTTTCAGCATGTTGTTCTTGATTTTATTACTATCCTGATTTACATAATTAGAGAATTTAAAACATGATTTATATATAATATATATTCATCATATAAATATATATGATAGATCGATAAATGGAATAAAATACACCGTTCATGGAGATGGTAGGTCGTACGTACGCATGAATACTGTTTTCGTTTCCTTGTTGAATTGAGTGGAATTATGTAAATGAAACATATATGTACATAAATCTAGTATCATTATTATTTAATATATTTCATGATTATTTATTATATAAACTTTATAACCACACTTTAATGGTTAATCCTGGAAAATGAATCCCATCACGTTCGTGGAGATTGTAGTCCGTACGTACGCATGAGCGACAATATCATTCTTTTGATAATAAAATCATATTAAATGGATGGAATATCCTATATAATAAATAATTATAATGTTATATTTATTATTTATATCATTTATACTCATTATTATACCCATCCAAATGATGAAATGTTTAAATAACAAATTACACCACGAAGTGGAGACGGTAAGCCGTACGTACGTATGTGTGGTGACTTTTTCGATCATAGGATGGATAAAATAACTAATATTGTTGTAAAATTTTTATATTAACATAACAGTATATATAAGATAATGGATTTATCATTTTATAATTGAGAAAACAAAAATGGAGGAAGTGGAAGAAGAAAGGAACTTGAAATATGTAGTGAGATATTTACCTCTTCTCCGGGTTCTTCTTTTGATTTGATCAAATGGGCTCCTTAGGTTGGATTTATGACTAAAGGAAGGACTATAGGATGAAGGAAGGATAGTTGAGAGGTTATTTGGGCTGGGTTTGGCCAAGCTAAATGGCTTTGGAACTGTGAATTAGATAGAAGGGTGAGTTCCCTTTTATAAGAGGGGTGAGGGGAACCTTAGAAAAAACTTAAAATATTATTTTATAATAAATTCATATTCAGTTTATAATCTCTCCAAAGTGTCTTATTTCAAGTCTAGGGTGAGTATGGGTTTAAATCCTCTCAACCAATAGGTTTTATAAATGTTCAGTGTACCATTTTAACCTTATCATATCTATTTAACTCTATGTTAAATAATTTAACTTATACCGTGTCTTCTTATATTCATACACTATATGGTTAATAAACAGACTATAAACTACTAGTCAAACACCAATTGGTTCATTAATGTCATATATATTAAAATATAAGTCTTTTTTATGATAATTATATTTTTAGTACAATAATATAAATTAATAATATTTTATTTTATTTAAAAACTAATTTATAACAATTATGAAACTATTTGGTATTATTTTCTAAATTCATAATTGCATTATTACATCAAAAAAATTAATATAACCGACACTAATATGTTATTTTAATCAATAAAATTAGTTTAATTCATAAAATGTCTAAAATTACATATATTTGGGTATTTATAATATCAATTATGTTAATATTTCATTAATTCGGTAATTACTGCTTCATCATTGTGTCATAAATAAATTAAATTATATAATGTATAAAAAATATAAATAAAATAACATTATGTAGGAAATCATTGTAGAATTCTAATTAATATTTATAGTCGAAATTATATCATGTATATCTTTATATTAAAAATGTTTTAGTTATTAATCTTTGATTTTAACTATTTTAACTCTTCTTTAAATAAAATAATAATAAATGTCTCAATCTAATCCAAGTGGACCTAAAGGGTAATATTTTATTCCTAAGGTTTTTTTTGGTTGAATAACACTTATTCAATATAATTAGGATATGTTTTGGGTAATAATAATAGCATTTTTATCCTTAATGACCCTATTTACTTTTAACTGTGGTAAATAAATGTTAAAAGTTACTATTCACAAAAAAATTATTCTTATATTATTGAACCTCATTTTACACCTTGATATAAACTGTTTCTCTTGGATTTTAAAAATTCAACTCACAGAAGCTGTAAAATTATGTTTTATGTAAATTTTCAAATTCTCCCAGGAGGTGGGTAAAAGACAGTAAAAAGTTCAATAAAAATTTTATATATCTAAAATTATTATAAAATGACTCCACTGAAATACATTGAACATATATAGGTATTATGTATCTACTTTGAAGTAAAATAAATTTATATAAAATAAATGATTAATTAAATAAAAAGTCATTTTTGACCAATAACTTAGTGTTTTCACTATTCATCAAAAATTGAATGTTTTCAGAAAGATACAAAAAAGTCACCCTCAGCTAATTTCGATATTCTGAATCCAAAAATGAAGTCCATTTTGAAAGATAAAATTTATAAAATTTCAAAAATAGGGTATAATTATTCATAATGGCTAGTTTATATAATATTTCAATAACATATCGTTGTTTGGTGAAACTCGGTGTTGCGTACAATGCATGTTATCAAGGAATGTGTCTCTTGCGTGTAATGCAAGCCAAGAATAGTGTTCTGTATACTACAAGCTAATATGGTGTGTCATATAGTTAAAGATAATCTTGGTTTAGTCATACAATAGAATACATCAAAGAAATTCAAAACAATAATTCCCATAAAATCTCGGGGTGTTACAGAGACATTATCATCGTTAATATTAGCACTGATATAGGGTGGATTTATCAGTGTTTTTTTCGTAATGACAATAAAACCCAAACTCTTCTATTTGCCGCATTTGTGGTAGTGGGTCCTCTAACCTATGCTACCAGTGAGTAACATATGGTGTATGGAGAGGTCCTCTTGAGGTACTATAACCATACTAATTTTCCCTCATGAGAGAGTATAATATAAGGGGATGTGACTACTATAATGAAAACATTTTATCAAAGACATTCAATGAAAAAAATTAGATATACTAATTCCTTTCCCTCTTACAACTTTTTACCCTACAAGATACTAAAAGAAAAAAATATTATTTGATATTTTAAAGTAAATGTGACACTATATTATTCTTTTGATAAATTCAACACTCAGTTTTGCTTGAATAACACGAAACCCTGGTATTTTTGTGTTCAAGAACATATTCAAGACACAGCATTGTACTTAAATGAAAAATGAAATATATTACCATTATAACCATGTTTTGGGAATTTAATTCACGAATATGATTAACTAAATTATCAAAATATGTTTCACAAATATTATTTTTTACCAATTAATTATAAATTTAAATAGAACTCTTTTTAAAATAAAAAACTATCTATTTAATATTCTTTATAATGCGCAAAAAATGTGTTTTATTCTAGTAAATAATAAAATCAGCTTCAATAGATTATATTAAATAAATTTTCATATTATATATTTAATATAATGGATAATAATCCTCCTATGTGTTTTATCTACAAGATATAAAAAAATATAATTTTACTCTTTAACTATATTTGTTCAATAAATATTTTAGTCACATTTTCTGGCTCACTTATCATAAAACTAATTTTTCAAAATGTAATAAAATTTATTTTATTAAAATTTAATCATTTTTGGAATATAAATATCAAAATTTAAATTCGGTGAAATACTGGGAATTTTCTTAAAATAATAATTTCTCAATGAATAATAAAAAATAGAGATTTTTGGTAAAAAGTTGATTTTTTATTAAATTATGTAATTAAAATGTTTCAATGTAATTTTCATTTTATTTAAATTAAATTTTTTCTTTTTTACATTTAATCTTTTTAAATAATTTCTAATCAAATTTTTTGGGTTTTTAATATATTTTTGTTTTGGGGTTGAAATCCCATATTCCAAATAACTCTTTTAAAATGATTAAGGAAAATGAGGTTGTGTGATTTGGACGCTTTGCCAGAATATTGGCAGAGATTGATCTGAGAACCACTTTGATTGATAAGGTAACTCTCTCTACTCCTTTTGATAATATTCATATTGATGTTGAATATGAAAGGAAGCCCCATTCTTGTACTGAATGTATGACTGTTGGGAATTCTTTGGAGTAATGTCGAAGGCGGATTTCTTGCGTGAAATGTGGGTTGAAGGGTCATCCAGCTAACCTCTGTAGAAGGAAATCTGAGAGGAAGCATGCATCTATTCCAAATTCTCTTGATAATGATTGAGATGTTCCTAAAAAATGATTTTCCAATTAGGATGATATGTTGGATGTAGATAAATATGTCTCTCATGTGCCTATTTTGAAAGGCAAAGACCCTTTGGTGGATAAGACTCTGATGAGTGGACCCTCTACGAATCTGGATGGATTTTTTAATGAGAATCCATCCAATTATTGTGGTGTTATTACTCCCATTGGACTAGTTGATACTGGAGAGAATGGTTTCCCGATTGTTGTTGGGCCTCTTACTTGCACTGACACATCAAATCCTATAACGCTTGATTGTCCTTGTGTAATTATGACATGTGATGGGACTGGTGTGCCTGACCATAGCATGGATGATCAATCTGGGATTCCTCAACCTATTTATTATCACTATGAAATTCAGAAGTTATCGAAATCCTATGGGGTTGTTGAGAAGTGGGGTGACATCTCTGATGTGAAAGGGGTGAAAACAGGCAGCGGTGATCCTACCTTTTTTAAGGATGCACTCTTATCTGGAAAAGAAAGGACAGATGATAATGATGATTCCTTGAAGAGAAGGACTAGGAAGGATTACTCTAACACACCTCGCACTGGGTCTACCCAATCTTATTCGAAGTTGTGAGGTAAGTTCAATTATGATATTTTTATGATCTTAAACAAGGGTAAGTCTCAGTCCGAATGGGAAACATGTGACAAGTCTGACTATGGGAATGATATGTCTTATTATGATCTATAATTTTTCACTTGAAGGATGAGGGAGAGTTCCCATATTTGACCCCGATCATCTCCTTTGAATCATTTCTTTTATTTTTTAAAAAGGGTCAAAAGCTAACCTGCTGGCTGATGTTGTGGGTATACCATTTTAGTTTCCATTTCGTAATGGATATGAGAACATCGGTTTTTTGTACGGTGTACTGCCATATCATAAAGAGATATGATGTGTTTTTCACAAACACATTACATGGACGGTGATAAGGTTAATTATGACAAAAAATGAAAAATGAAACAATGTACATATTCATGACATATTTATCATTATAAATATATTATATATCATTTTCCTTTTACCTTTTCACTCACTAAATCCATCTGTGGATGTGTGGACTACTTCCTCCTCAAAGGTATGGGATTACTTATTTCACCCCCACATAACAAGAATGATATATATAAATATATATAAATAAATAATATTATATTTAGGATTTTAATATCATTATTTAATGAAATAATATATTACTTATATTCTTTCTATAAATATTATTGGAAAATAGAAACCTCACACATGCGTAGATACGAAAAACCATCTCCTAGAGCGTAAAATGAGTTCATTTTTTCCAAAACATATTTAATTTCGGGATCCAATATTATATTTTATTTCCAAATATGATTATTATTTCATTATTTTAATTCTGGATATGTTTATATAATGGCTTCTTGGACTATAGTAATCCCACTAATGATGTTTTTGTCACAAAAGCGGAATATTGTCAATACATTCGACATAAAATTAATTGATTATGAAAATGTATATAAATAGATAATAACTGAAATAAAATTAACCAAAAAAGGGGAATAATTTTATCATGATATAAATAATTGAAATATTTTTATTAATCAAGAAGATAAATAACCACAATGAATAATCAAACTCGAGGTAATGCTAGTTTTTATTAGACTTTTATTTTGTTGAGATATATATGATATTCACCACTTCTGTTGGTTGTGTGTCATATATATAACCCATGAATTTATTTTATGATTACTTTAATATTATTTATGGGTATTTATATATCCATTTTAAAATATTTTTTTCTTGGGATTTCAGTTTGAAATTTCTAAAGCATTAAATGGTTTTCCCCAATTTTCATTATTTAAAACATGTTATTTAATACCCTTATTTAATTTATTACGTTTATATAATGAACCATTTACATGTTCTATCATAAATATATGTATCTTAATGATTTTATATGCGTCATTTATTTTTTTTATTTCATGTAGATACCGATTCAACGAAACAAAATTTGTAAGAGTCGTGTTTTACAATCTCATCGTTTATCAATATTTTGTATGATTAACTCTCTAATTTTGAAATTTTATTATCTACCCTTAATTAATTCTAATTAATTTTAATTTATTATATTTATTTCATTATAATTCATGTTTTTCCAATCAAGTTTCTCTCATTATGTACTCAAATGTTTAAAAAAATGTTTTTATGAAAATTTCTATTTTTATTCAAAAAATCATTTTATTTAAAATCGATATTTCATATATATGTTTTCAAAAATTATTTTGGATGTGTTCTTAAATAAGATAAAATATTTTAGTCCATATATTTTTTTAAATTATTTCAAATTAGTCCTTTAAAAACATTCAAGGTTAACTTTTTAGAAATGGAATTTCAAAATATATTATGTTTTAAAAATTGACATTGAAAATAAAATAAGTTTTTTCCTCAAAGATCCTTTAATTTATTTTAATAGAACATTGATTCATCAATGAAAACATACCTTTTCATTAATTAAGTTATATAGGGGATATATTTTAATTATTATATCCTTATTTTCATGTTGGATTGATTAATATTGCTTAAAATAGAGAGTTATGGAACCAGCTTCTTTTCAGCTGGTTAATTTTTTTTCAAAGATATTGATATGAATACAAATTTTTTTAAGGATTAATCATGTTAAAAAAACATTTATTCTTTTTATTTTCTTTCTGATTAAATAAATAATCAGATTTGATTCATGTAGTTTTTCGTCAACATTTTATACGAATGTTCAATCCCCATTACAGCTCACGAGTGAGCTCAGTATAGATTATAAAAAGGGTGGAACCCCATTATACCTTAGGAAAAATAGGTGTGACTAATATATATTATAAAAAAGGATAAAATCATTAATGCATCCTAATTAATTGGTTAATGGTTATATTGTTATGAAAATTATATAAGAGGATGGCTATATAGTTATTCCAATTATAAGGGTTACAAATGGGGTTTTTCTAGATATTAAGTGAATATGTTCAAAGAAAAAAAAAATGTTTTATCTATAAATTAAATTGTTTTATGAAGTTTCATTAGTTCTAGAATGATGTCATATGGCTCCTAATTATTAATTCTTATGACTGCATCAATTTTTATATCATTATTCTTTGTTCTCATGTTTGATGATTAAGGTATTTATTGGTATAAATATTAATTTTCTATACTCATGAACATTAATTATGTCATCATGCCCTAATAGTCTTATTATAGTTTACTAATGGTATTCAATTATTAATTAATTCCATTTACCATACGGAGCTCTTGAGCTCATAGATTATATATTAAGTACACTATATGTTGTAAAAAACAAGTTAAAATGAGTTATGTCTATAAGAGATTTTATACGGATGATTAATATGTATTAATGAGAAAAATTAATGATGGTTTAAGTGGGATAAATGATTATTTAAATTAATTTGAATTGTTTATATAGAAATTCTTCTTAATTTTAAAATAATCTTATCCTAAAATGTCCTCATGGATATAATTGGACCAATTTTTCTTTTTGATATTATTTATATTTTCATAACATAATATGTCCTTATTATTAGTTTCAAAGTCCAAAATTTATAGTTTACATCTTCATCATTGATTCGAAGAGTGTAGGGTGGGGGAAGTTCTATTTTTTATAAAATTAAAGGATTAGATATCATTCAGAATATGATTTTTTAATATGAGGATATCTTATGGGTTATGGATACATTCATATGTTTATAATCGTACACAAGTTTATATGTTCAATGTATTATACACCGCAATGATGTATTATGTAACAATATCATAATGGGATTAATGAAAATTTAGGATATATTTTAATAGATTGAAGTATTTTTAATGTTATGGATTAACATGAATAAATCATTTAAATATTATTGAAATAGTAGTTATGGTTTTGATAACCTTTTGGGTTTATATGATCTTTGATATTGAGAACACATGTTTTATAAAATAGATAACCAAAAATTGAAAAATTATTTTGAGAATAAGTTATTAACGTTACATCCGAAAAATATCTCTTGGTTTTTGGTATTGAAATCTGATATATATGGGAAAAATATTAATGTTAAAACAATATTTAAATTTGAGTTTATTCTGGTTATTTTTAATATATGGTTATGAAATAATTGTTTCTAAAAATTAGGTTTTAGTATTTATTTTGGATGATAAATATATTATATGATGGTTTAACAATTTTTGGTAATTATCTTACCTTGTTCTAACCATATTGGATTTTGTAAACATAAAAATATATGAAAAATATATTTTCATTTATTTTGGGATTGTGTGGTTTTTTGAAATTTTATTTTTGAGCTCCAAGATTGAAAAATTCAACCCGAATACATATCATTTGGAGAAAAAAATTATATTGTAGTTGAAATTAGTTAAAGAAAAAAATTATATCATCAAGAAAGTATATATCAATTTTCTCTTTTTTAATAAGGTAATATAATTACTCATATCTAGGAAAAGTCTATTGTCAAAAAATTTATCATAATACTGTTGTTTATGATGTACCAATGTCTATTCCAATCATCATGTATTTGTGGTTATGGGGACCTTCACATTACATTTATTATTAACATTCTTGTGATCAATGACCTCTACCACTCTCCATAGTTATGATCTATTTTGTTCAATGAGCATATCATCAAATCCCACCTATGTTCTCCTATTTGTAAACCATTTTATTTTTTTATCAAATATGACATATTCAATTTCCATTTTTATATAATTTGGAAGATGTTTTATTAACCCTTTTTTTTAATGTCGGTCTATAACATAAGTTTTTTCAAATGTCCATCCTCCCATTTTTAAATAAAGATCATATTAAGAGAATCCAGTTTAATAATGGGAGCATGATGTAATAACTTAATATTTTAAAAGAATAAAATTATATTATATAACATAATGTAAAACAACCTAGGTTTATATTTCATTAAAATAACTAAATAGTTAATCTTTTGTTACAAAAATCCCTTTGTTTTTTATGTTCGATGACTTATTCAACATGAAACACAGATCTTAAATAAACAGTGATATATATTAATATGACAATCTTGTAATTTGAATAGTATTTAAAAAATTCTCAATTAAATTATTATCGCACTGTTTAAATATATTGTTTTGTTGGTAATTAATTAGAAATACAAATGAAACCTTTATGAAAATTAAAGGAAATAGTTTTCATAAAAAGGCATTTCAATGCACACAAGAGAGTTTTATACAAAAAAATGAAACAAATAAATATTTATAAATTATACTAAATATATTTATATATTATATATTAAATATTATGTTTAAAATTCATCCCATGTTCTTTTTATTCATGAGATTATAAAAATAAATCTAATTTTACGCTTAAACATATTTTATTTCAAAAACATACTTTTGTCAACTTGTTGTGGTGAGATTAATTTAAAAATAATTCTGGAAACATTTATAATAATTATTTTATTAAGATAAATAATTTGTAATATAATTATAATAATTAACTTTTAGTGAAATTATAGGATTTTTCAAAAAATATATATTTTTCAAGGAATTGTGGAAAATAACAATTATTCTAAAAATTCAACTATTTCTAATAAATTATGGAATTTAATGTAAAAATAAGTTTTTAATATTATTTAATGTAATATATTTACAATTAAAATTTATTTAATTAACTTAATTACTTTTTAATAAAATTTATATTGGTGTTTATATATGTTTTTTGGTTAAAAACGTGTTTTTTTAAACTATTTTAAAATGCATAATGTTTATCCTCGTTAATAAATTATATATTACATAATTTGTAAAATTATAAATGATATTTATATATTTTATATCAGTAAATATTAATTCCGTTTCAGGAATTTTTTAAGTATTTAATATATACTAATCGTTAACTAAAAAACACTCTTCTTAAAACCACGTTGTCTCCCTGGGTTTGTGGTATTAATATTAAATTAAAATTTCCCACTTCTATTTATATAATCTTAATGAATGGATTAAAAATTTGTAATTAAAATTATTTATAGTTTCAAATTTTTAAAATATATTATTTTACCAAATTCATTAGTGAAAGAAAATAAAATTATTTATGATGATTATGGTCTGAACAATTTTACATAGTGGATAAACATAGAATATAAGGCGTCAAAGTTACACAAAACTTGAAACCCCCACACACTTTATCAAATTATTTAGAACTTATTACATATAGGAAATTTTTTTCATTATTTTATCCTTGTGGTATGTAAAAACTATGGTCCAACTAACTATGTTTAAATTAATTACAAGTGCACCACTCTCCTCACTTGTAAAATGCCACCCAATATCTGTGACACTTCACTCATTATTTTTTTTTAGAAAATACCTAAATAAATAAATTTTCAAAATAACTCACCTCATATTAATGGAATTTAATTTTTCTAATATCCGACTATAGAATACATTTGGTGCAATCCAAAACAAGTTTCCCTAAGAATGGGTAACGTGGATCAATGAGCATTTTTTACTTATTTCTTTCTACACGATGTAAAATAATATTATACCATGATGATATAATAATATAATTAATTTTAAAATAATGATATTTTTTTTGGTATTACTTGCAACCAAACACACTTCCATCAATAGGTTATGAAATCATTATTCATGTGTACGTCGTACCACAACCTCACGAAACGATGTCAATCATTTTTCTATTACCACCTCTCATGGTTGGGTAGAATGATGTATCTAATGTTTACATATTATATTGATATTATATTTATACAAAATGATTCATTATATCATATATACTATTTTATGATCCAATACATATGGAATATGATAGAATCATAGGTTGGTATAGAGGACTACCGCATCACAATGCATGGTGATTTTTTTTCACTAACACATTACAAGGAAGGTAAAAAGGTTAAATATATTACATTAATGTGGAAAAATTTATCATTTATGATATAAATTAAATTTTTATCACTATTTAATTATTTTATACCATTTTTATTTTTATTTTTGACTCCTTGAAGAAATGATAAAACCATTAATAGACAGGTGGATTTTCACCTCCTTGAAGTAGTGTGACTTATTTTTTCACTACCACATCACAAGAAGGATATATATAAATATATATAATTAAATTATATTGTATTTATTTTATTATAATAAATTATTATGTAGGAAATTTCACTTACCATTTTTCCATAATGATCAATGAAAAATTGAAATGTTACACATGCATACGTACAACCTACCATTTATATGATAATAATTTAAGTTAATTTTATAGAAATATATTCATTTATGGGTTAAAATTGTATTATTTATGTATAAATAATAATATAACATAATTATTATTATTCTAGAAATATTTATATAGTAACCACTTTGACCATAGTATGCCCTTCTGTGTTTTTCTTGAAAAAGTAGACAAATACGGTTGTGTCACACACATATATTCAATTTCCTGCTTTGAATCAAATCCTAATTTGGTTCTTAGCTTTCTCTTGGCTTCATTGGGTTTAAGGTTGGATATGTGAATTGTGTTCTTGATAAATTAATTTGGTCTTGGGGGTATTGGATGGAAGTTGGACTCCTCTATTTTCTAGGATATTGTATGAGGTTTCGGTGTTTTGGAGTAGGATTAGTGACACTCCTAGTGGGACCACTTATTGGGTAAGTAGTTGAGTTGGTTTATAACATTGATTTGGATGAGTTTTGGGAGTTAAATGAGTGTTTATTTTGGGAAATAATCTCCCATATACATTTCCTACCTTTCCCCCTTAGTTTCCCCCTTGGGCCCCCTGAAATTAGAGGAGAATCTATTTGTTTTGGGTAGCCAGAAGAGGTCGCACGATTAGGCTGCATGATTTACTAAACTGACCAATAAAACATTTCAAGGGTATCCAAGTCATTAAAAATATTTCTTATATCCCATTTTTTCCTTCCATAATAAATCCAATTCCTCCCCATTCTTCCCCATTTCTTTCCCTACCTCAATGGACAGCCCCTAGGTCTCTCTCCCTCCCTTTGAACTCAATTTTTATGGAAGAGTTTTGGGGGAAAAATCAAAACCA
The DNA here is from genome assembly GCA_963277665.1 of Viscum album. Taxonomy (NCBI): domain Eukaryota; kingdom Viridiplantae; phylum Streptophyta; class Magnoliopsida; order Santalales; family Viscaceae; genus Viscum; species Viscum album. The sequence goes on along the minus strand of OY728159.1, from coordinate 15,095,038 downwards.
TGAAAATAATTAATTATCTCTTTGATTTCTTCCATTTACTTAGGATTTATTTCACCCTTTCATGAGATATAAATTGTCTAGAATCTAGGGTTAGGACCTAGGGTTTATCCATGACTCTTTTTGGTTAAATCTTGTGTCCTAGGGCTCGATTTATCTTTCATGTGGTGCGGTGGGGGTGTGATTGATGTTTCGTACCAAGATTTGAGGGTTTTCACAAAACCGGTAGGTGATTCCATGTGTAATAAATTTTTTGATGTAACGCCCCGGGCGCAGTTACCCAAAGTCGGTGCATTATTACATAACATTGGCATGATCACAAGAATGATCAAATCTCGAAATACCAATTGGTTTAGTAGCCTTGGAAACACTAGATATATTCATAAGTCTTACATTACATCATAAAAATGGAAACTACAACAACATATTTTCTTCATATTCTACACTCATATCCCCAGATAATATCCCTGCAGGTCATTCATAAATTATTTCTTCACATCCTGGGAAAAATAAAACATTGAAAGGGGTGAGCTCAAATGCCCAAAAAGGATAACAATATAGCAGAAACTTTCAGAAATAAGAATAAACATTTATGGTAATATATAACTAAAACAAAATCCTTTTAAACTTGAACTTCAATATAGTATGGCAAAAATAAAATAAAATAATTCCATTTATTTATTCACATGAATATTCTACTAATCGAATAATAACATGCAATATCAATAACCACTTTCATAATGATTGAATGCATAATGTCGGACTATCATAACCACATAGCCAAGAACTCATGAAAATGCCAAGACTACAAATAGGATTTTTTCAAGGCCTTATGCCAAGACACTAGTTTGTCTCATGAGACCTACCGACGCATCGAGGAGCTATAGCGGGCTCCACCCATCACATATAAAGTCTAATGCATTCCCATATGAAAAGGATTGAACATAACATAAACATTTGTATTAAAACTAGCATACGAAATGTAAATACTTAATCCATAAACCATGAATGCTATAAAAATTACACATCCACAATAAAAAATATCACAAAACCTTCAATATAATATATAAGTTTTGTATCATAATAAATCAACTTCAAATAAGCGTAAAATCCATAAAAGAATGTTAACATGGATGAAATCAAAACTCTTTTTAGAGAAATATCTCTTTCTATTTTGAAATAATTTAAGAGTCATATATTTATAAAATAAAAGATTTTCTTTGAAAATATTCTTATAATCTTGTAAGGGAAGATTTGATGATTTTATAATTGTGGAAAATAGCCGCACCTGCCGTATAAGTTAAAAAACATTCTTACATTAATTTTGTCAAAAAGGTTACAAATCTCCTTGTTTGGAAAATGAAAGAAAGATTCCTTTATAAACAACTTATAAAAAGTCAAACAAGTGTATAAATGACTTTAACCCATATTCTGTTAAATATTAAGAATGTTTTGAAATACATTTTTAAGAAAAATGGATGTGGATGATAAAGAAATCCCAGTAGATTATTACGTATAAACAACCTCGGATAATGAAGAGATAGCAAAATAAACCCTTACCTTCTACTTTTTCTTTTGTTGGGGGTAGGTTAACCTCCTTTATAATGGAGAAATAATTGTTATTAAATTATAAAAGAATCATATACAATTATATGATATCATAAATGACCTTTTACTATTGATTTGTTAATAATATCTTAGTATTATCGTTGTTTCTGGTGTTAACTTACTCGTTTTCTTTTATATGTTTTGTTACGTAAGCTGTGTTTGTCATGAATAAGTTATATCTTAATCATATACAGAATTATATCAAGTCCTTAGATACTATTATTAATCATCAAATGAGAATTATACTTGAATGGATATAATGGATAATGAATCTCATCGCGTTCGTGGAGACGGTAGTTCGTACGTACGCACGAGCGACAATATCATTCTTTTGTAATTAAAATAATATATAATTGGATGGTATATCATATATAAATAATCATTATCATGTTATATTTCTTATTTACATGAATTACACATCATTATTATACTCATCCAAATAATAATTTATTGAATAACAATTACACCACGACGAGGAGACGGTAAGTCGTACGTACGCACGTATGGTGACATGTTATTCAAAGGATGGAGAGAATACTAAAATATGGTTGTAAAATGATTATAATAACATCAAAGTATAAATAATATACTGGATTTATTATTTTATAATAGTAATAACAATGAAAGAAGAAGTGGAAGAAGAAATGAACTTGAAAAAGGTGGTGGAATCATTACCTCTTCTTCGAGTTCTTCCTTTTGATTAGATCAAAAGGGCTCCATAAGATAGCTTTATGAATAAAGGAAGGACTCTAGGATGAATTTAGGGAATTTGAGTGATTATTGGGGAAGAGTTTGGTCGATCAAAAAGGCTTAGAAGGTGTGAGTTAATGAGAAGGGAGAGTTCCTTTTTATAAGAGGGGTGAGGGGCACCTTTGGAAAAGCTAGAAATATTATTTTATAACAAATTCATAATCGGTTTCCAATGGCTCCAAAGTGGATTATTTAGAGGTTAAGGTGGGGATGGGTCGAAAACCACTCAACCAATGGAATTTATACTGGTTTTGGTTACAATATTAACCTTTTCATTAAGTATTAACTCTTAGTTAATTAGTTTCACTTTTACAATGACTCTTTGTATTTTTATATTATATGGTTAATAAACATACTATATACATCCAAGAGACCCCCAATTGGTCCATTAATGATACAACTATCATGATATAAGTCTTTTGGCCGAACCGTGGATTTTTATGAATTTAATATCAATTAATAATATAATATTTGTTTTAAAAACCCTTTTATGTCAATTTTGACACTATTCAATAACTGATTTTTTTGAAAATTATAAGAGAATGGATACTTCTAAAAATGTTACTTATGTCAATCATAAAATGTCATATTAACCTATAAAATTAGTTTAATTCCTAAAAAGTCTCAAATTATATTTATTTGGGTATTTATAATATGAATTGGTCTAATTTTTCATTAATTAGGTAATTACTGCATCGTCATTTTGTCATCAATAAATTAAATAATTTAATGTATAAAAATTATAAATAAAATATAATTATATATTAAATCATTGTATCTTTCTAATGAATATTTATAATCGAATTTATGTTATGTGTAACCCTATATTAAAAATGTTTTAGTAAATATACATTGATTTTAACTCTTTTAACTCTTCGTTGAATAAAATAATAATAAATGTCCTATTATAAACCAAGTGGACCTAAATGATAATGTTTTTTTCCTAAGGTTGTTTTTTTTTCAATATAAACTTGTCCAATAGAATTAGTACATGTGTTAGGGTAATATTAATATCATTTTTACCCTTAATTACCCTATTTACTTTTAACCGTGGTAAATAAAAGTAAAAAATTACTATTCACCAAAAATTATTTTCATCTCATTGAACCGAATTTTAATACTTGATATTAACCGCGTCTCTCGGATTTTCGAAATTCCATTCACAGAAGCGGTAAAATTATGTTTTATGAAAAATTCAGTTTTTAACTACCACTTAGTGGTTTCACTATTCATAAAAAATTGATGTTTTTCATAACAATGAAAAAATTTCACCCTAAGCTATAATTGATATTCCGAATTCAAAAATGATGCCAATTTTAAAAAATTCCAAACATATATGTTTCATTATTTAATTTTATAATTAATTCCCACTGTTATAACAAATAGCGTGTTTTTAAGAAAACAATATATATAAAAAGATTGACAATTATTTATGTCCAATTTCAAAGTGAAATTAATTCTAATGAAGACCATTAGATAAAATGGTAAAAATATATTATAATTATACTTTAAAACCACTAAATAATATAATTTATCACTATAAATTATTTTGATTAAAAAAGATGTTTTTAAGTATTTTTCACTATTCATAAAAATTGGAAGTTCTCATAAAAATACCAAAAATTCAACTTAGGATAATTTCAATATTCTGAATCCAAAAATGAAGTAAATTTTGAAATATAAAATATATATAATTTCAAAAAGTATGTATTACTATTCATAACGGCTAGTTTTATTGGTTGTGGTGTGTTAGAACTTGATGTTGCGTACAACACACGTTATCACATTATTCAAAGAGAAGCGTACCGTAGAAGATTGGGGTGTTACATTCTCCCCTCCTTCAAATAATTTCGTCCTCGAAATTTATATAATACTACCACATGAAAAGACTCGGGTGGTTCATCATCATAAGTTCTTCGGGTTCCCACGTTTCCTCTTCCATCTTATGGTTTCTCCACAAGACTTTTACCAGACGAGTCATCCAGTTTTTTAGTACTTGTTCTCTCGTATCAAGAATCCTGATGGGCTCTTCACAATAAGAAAAATCAGGTTCCTGTTCTAATTCCTCATAGGTGAGTACATGCGTTGGTTTAAGCATGTATTTTCTCAATAGAGATACGTGGAACACATCGTGAAATTTGGAGAGACTTGGCGGCATTTTCAATCAGTAATCTACAGCCCCAATTCGTTCTAGAATTTCGAAAGGTCCGATCTACCTGGGGCTCAATTTACCTTTCTTACCAAAACATATAACTCCTTTCCATGGATATACCTTCATGAAAACATGATCACCGACATGAAATTCCAAATCCTTCCTATGATTATCTGCGTAGCTCTTCTGCCTACTTTGAGCTGCTTTGATGTGACTTTGGATTACCTTCACCTTTTCCATCGTTTCCTCCACCATTTCTGGACCTACATGTTTTCATTCACCAATGTCATCCCAACAGGTTGGTGTGTGACATCTCTTTCCGTATAACGCGTCATATGGTGCCATCTGAATACTCGAATAGAAGCTATTGTTATAGAAAAATTAAACCAGAGGTAAATATTGATCCCACATACCCTTAAAGTCAAGTGGGTAGGATCTAAACATGTCTTATAAGGTTTGAATAGTTCGTTCTGATTTTCCATCTATTTGAATGTGGTAGGCAGTGCTCAAATGATGTTCAGTATCCATGGCTTTTTGAAGAATTTACCAGAATCTTGAAGTAAAACGGGGATCACGATCAGAAACAATAGATAAGGGTACTCCATAAAGTCTCACAACTTCATCAATATATAGTCTTGCTAGATGATCCACTGGTAGATATTCTCTTATATCAAGAAAATGTGCTGACTTGGTAAGACGATCAACAATAACCCATATTTCATCGTTCCTTCTAGGAGTGTTTGGTAGTCCCATGACAAAGTCCATCATAATATTGTCTCATTTCCACTCCGGTATGGGAAGAGGTTTCATGACTCCTCCAGGTTGTTTCCTTCCAGCTTTCACTTTTTGACAAACCATACATCTTGACACAAAATCTGTAATCTCCCTCTTCATGTTGTCCCACCAAAAATGTTCCTTCATGTCTCTATACATTTTGGTGCTCCCACTGTGTATAGAGAAATTGGAACTATGAGCATCATCCAGAAATTCCTTTTTTAGATCTGGTATATCGATAACACAAAGAATCTTCCCAAATTTCAAAATTCCATTTTCATACACAAAGTCTCTCAGTCTACTATCATTCACAGCATTAATCTTCTTTTGAAATTTTTCATCATCGGGTTGAGAACTCTTAATCCTTTATGGTAAAGATGGTTTGGAAACCATTTGAAAAAGCATTGATGTTTTACCTTCCCTGGTTATTCCCATGTCCATCTTCACTAGATCCATGAAAATTGGATCCCTTTCAATTCTCATATTGTTCAATACTCCATGATCCTTACTGCTCAAATAATCTTCCACCTTGTTTTCTTTCCTCACGTGGAAGTGTATCGTACAATCATAATACTTTAGTAATTCAAGCCATCTACTTTGCCTCATGTTGAGTTCTTTTTGTGAGAAAATATACTTCAAACTCTTGTGATCAGTATAAATCTCAAATTTTTCACCATAGAGGTAGTGCCTCCATATCATCAAAGAAAATATCACATCTTCTAACTCGAGATCATGAGTATGATAGTTTGTTCATGAATTTTCAACTGTCGTAATGCATAGGCAATAACCCTATCATTCTGCATAAGGACACAACCAAGTCCTTTCTTCGATGCATCACTATAAATAACGAACCCATCATTACCCAATGGGAGAGTCAATAAAGGAGCATTGACTAATCTTCTCTTCAGTTATTTGAAACGTTATTCACACTCTTTTGTCCAAACAAATTTGACCCTTTACGTGTAAGCTTCGTTAATGGGTTATCCAATCAGGAAAACTTCTGGATGAAACGTCGATAATAACCTGCTAAACCAATAAAACTACGTACCTCAGTTATACTCGTAGGTGCTAGCCATTCGTGGATTTCCTTGGTCTTAGAAGGATCAACAGTGATTCCATCTTTAGAGACAATATGGCTAAGAAACAAAATCTTTTGAAGCTAGAATTCACACTTGCTAAACTTCTCATATAATTCATGTCTTCTCAGAGTCTTCAGGATAATGCGCATGTGATTTTCCTCACCCACAATAATTTCTTTCTCTTCTTCCCCAATAATTGAATTTAGTTGAGCTACTGGGGGTGGATCTAGATAAGAATTAGGTGGTGACGATTCTTCTCTAAAGATAAGGTGTTACTTATCATCATCATCAAAAATCGTAACCCCTTCTTCTTACAATAAATCATCACATCATAGTCATAAATCCAATCTATACCGAGGATTATATCAAACTCAATCATTGGTATGACGATGAGATCAGCAGATAAATAACTTTTATGTGCTCTAATGGGGACTGATTCACAATTCTTTGTTGCAATGATACTTCCCTTAAGAATTTTAACTGACAACTACCTTGTTAAATCAAATTAGAAATATATAATTTTCTTAGAAAACTGGGAAGATATGAAATAGTGAGATGATCTATAATAAAATAATGCATTTTCTAAACTTGATGAAACCAATAAATTACCTGCCACCACGTCTTTCAGATCTTCTACCTCAGCAGTAGTTATAGAATAAGCTTGGCCTTAATACCTTGTCCTTTTCTGATGTATGTTCCCCTGGCGCTTAGGGAATTCATTTGCATAATGTCCCATATCCATGCAATTATAGCATTAAACATTGGTAGATTCCTTATTCCCATTGAAATCACAAGCTCGGTGGCCTTTTCACCACACTTGTAACAGACACCCATTACCTCCAATCAAGTACCAGGGTGTTTCTTCCCACATTTACAATAGGATGGATATTCAACCATTCCCTTCTTCCCCTTATTTACATTCCCAGATTGATCAGAAGATCTCTTCTTATCTTTCTTTGCTTTAAAGTCATAAGACTTACAGAATTCCTTTTCGGTCTTGATAGAACATGAGACAATGTCTTCGTACAATGAAAAGGATTTTGAGACTAATGCTCGAGGGAGAAATGGTTTTAACCCATCAAAGAAACGATCAATATTACATCTGGGGTTACGTATATAACCTCCAGCATACCTTTATAACCTTGTAAAGTTAGCCTCTTACTTTGTGACATTATCATCCTCCTTTTGTCTCAGAGTCAGAAATTGTCTTTCCATATCTGCTCGATGGTCATGAGGAAAGTATTTTACTAAAAATTGATCTTTGAACTCCCTCCATTCCATATTTGATACTTCATCATCTTACTTCGTGTTTTGAATTAATGACCACCATTGATCAGCATCTCCAGTGAGGCGGTAAACTTCCATGATAACTTTTTCCCATTCACTACCCCCCAAAGACTGAAATATTTTCTCTAGGGAATTTATCCATTACTCAGCTACTAAGGTATTTTTACTCCCATTGAACGTTGGTGGATGTTGCCTCATAAAGAGATCTAACCTTGACCCTCAACACTGCAGATCAGGGTGCTCCATACGGGTATGGTTATTATTCATAACCTGAGTGATTTGTCCCAGTATGGTGATTAGCTGATCGACACCAGTTGCATCACTAGCTCCACTATAATATTTTTCAGCAGAATGGAAATCCCAACATGGAGTGTGTGCATTGATATGGTTTCCATTTCTTCCACTAAGTTCCATTTCTAAACAATGTCATAAACTAGATCAGTTTATGAATCAAAATACAAAATTCTATACTTATAATACACTTAACATAAATTGAACTATTTGTGGATATAATCCATAATCATCAAAAAAATTTATTTGAGGAAGTATATATTCATAAACCCTTCATAATTATTTTTAAATAAAATGAGAGTTATCCTAAGCATATCCCCCAGGAGTGTCGTAACGAAGAGTGCAGCAAGGCCCGTTTTCGTGCACAAGTACTCGTTCGTGTCTAGCTCAAAGAGGTGTTTTCGGGTTTTACCCCTAGGTACATCTGTGCCAGAGTCACCTCTACCTGCTCGTATCCAGACAGGGATTTATTGCTCGGAAAAATCACAAAATCTCTACAGTACAAAAATTCTAGTATGTTCTTCTATATTAATCATCAAAGTCCATCTTAGGTCTATGTGCTCTAATCAGAGTTTATCTAAATCTAGATTCCGAGGTTTGTACTAAACATCCTCTGATACCAACTGTAACACCCCGTCCCCAGTTACCCAGAGTCGGTGCATTATTACATAACATTGGCATGATCACAAGAAAGATCAAATCTTGAATGATCGATTTGTTTAGTAGCCTTGGAAACATTAGATATATTCCTAAGTCTTACATTTCATCATAAAAATGAAAACTACAACAACATATTTTCTTCATAGTCCGCACTCATATCCTCACATACTATCCCTACAGGTCATTCATAAATTACTTCTTCACATCTTGGGAAAAATAAAACATTGAAAGGGGTGAGCTCAAATTCCCAGTAAGGATAACAATATAGCAGAAAATTTTGAAAATAAGAATAAACATTTAAGGCAATGTATAACTAAAACAATAGCCTTTGAAACTTGAACTTCAATATAGTATGGCAAAAATAAAATGAAATAATTCCATTTACTTATTCACATTGATATTCTACTAATCAAATAATTACATGCAATATCAATAACCAATTTCATAATGATGGAATGAATAATGCCAGACTATCATAACCCAATAGCCAAGACCTCGTGCCATGAATACAAATAAAATTTTGTCAAGGCCTTGTGCCAAGACACTAGTTTGTCTTATGAGACCTACCGATGCATCAAGATCTATAGCGGGCTCCACCCGTCAAATATTAAGTCCAATGCATTCCCATATGAAAAGTTTTAAACATAACATAAAAATTCGTATTAAAACTAGAATATGAAATTTAAACACATAATCCATAAACCATGAATGGTATAAAAATAACACATCCATAGTCAAACATATCACAAAAACATCAATAAAATATAGAAGTTTTGTATCATAATAAATCTACTTCAAATAAGCGTAAAACCCATCAAAGGATGTTGACATAGATGAAATCAAAACTCTTTTTATAGAAATATATCGTTCTATTTTGAAATCATTTAAGAATCATATATTTATAAAATAAAACATTTTCTTTGAAAATATTCTTATATGCTTGTAAGGGAGGCTTTTATGATTTTATAATGGCGTAAAATAGAGGCACCCGCCGTATATGTTAAAAAACATTTACCTTAATTTTGTCGAAAAGGTTAAAAAGCGCCTTGTTTGGAAAAAGACAGAAAGATTCCCTTATAAACGTCTTATAAAAAGTCAAACAAGGGTATAAATTACAATAACTCATATTCTATAAAATAGTAAGAATGTTTTGAAATACATTTTTATGAAACATGGATGTGGATGATAAAGAAATCCCAGTAGATTATTACGTATAAACAACCGCGGATAATGAAGAGATTGCGAAATAAACCCTTAACTTGTAATTTTCCTTGGTTGGGGGTAGGTTAACCTCATGTATAATGGTGGAATAATTTTTATTAAATTATAAAAGAATCAAATACAATAATATGAGATCTTATTTGATCTTTTAATAATTATTTGTTAATAATATCTTAGTATTATCGTTGTTTTGGGTGTTAACTTACTCATTTTTCTATTATATGTTTTGTTACATAAGCCGTGTTTTTCATGGATAGGTTGTATCTTAATCATATCTAGAATTATATCAAGTCCTTAGATACTATTATTAATCATCAAATGAGAATGAGACTTGAATGGATACGATGGAGAATGAATCTTATCACATTCGTGGAGAAGGTAGTCCGTACATACGCATGAGCGACAATATAATTCTTTTGATATTAAAATAATATATAATTGGATGGTATATCATATATACAGAATCATTGTCATGTTATAATTATTATTTACATTAATTACACATCATTATTATATGCATCCAAATAATAATTTATTGAATAACAATTACACCACGACGTGGAGACGGTAAGTCGTACGTACGCACGTATGGTGACATGTTATTCAAAGGATGGAGAGAATACTGAAATATGGTTGTAAAATGTTTATAATAACATCAAATTATATATTATATACTGAATTTATTATTTTAAAATGGTAATAACAAAGAAAGATGAAGTGGAAGAACAAAGGAACTTGAAAAAGGGTGGTGAAATCATTACCTCCTCTTCGGGTTATTCCTTTTGATTTGATCAAAAGGGATCCTTATGTTGGCTTTCTGACAAAAGGAAGGCCTATGGAATTAATTGAGGGAAGTTGTTAGAGTATTTGGGCAGAGTTTGGCCGAACCAAAGGGCTTTGAATGTGTGAGTTAATGAGAAGGGAGAGTTCCCTTTTATAAGAGGGGTGAGGGGCACCTTTGGAAAAGCTAGAAATATTATTTTATAATAAATTCATATTCGTTTTCTAATGGCTCGCAAGTGGATTATTTAATGGTTAAGGTGTGTATGGGTCTATAAACCCTCAACCAATAGAATTTAGATAGGTTTGAGTTACTATATTAACCTTATCTTTAAGTATTAACTCTTAGGTAATTAGCTTCACTTTTACAATGTCTCTTTTTATATTTATATTATATGGTTAATAAACTTACTATATACATCGAAAAGACCACAAATTGGTCTATTAAAGATACACCTATCATTATATAAGTCTCTTGAATGAACCTTAGATTTTTAGGAATTTAATATCAATTAATAATATAATATTTTTTTAAAAACTCTTTTATGTCAATTTTGACACTATTCAATAATTGATTTTTGTGAAAATCATAACAGAATGATTACTTAAAAAAGGGTTACTTAAGTCAATCCTAACATGTCATATTAACATTGAAAATTTGTGTCATTCATAAAAAGTCTCAAATTATATTTATTTGGGTATTTATAATATCAATTATTCTAATTTTTCATTAAGTAGGTAATTAATGCATCCTCATTGTGTCATATATAAATAAAATTATTTAATATCTAAATATTATAAATAAAATATCATTATGTAGGAAATAATTTTATCTTTATAATGAATATTTACAATCTAATTTATATTATGTATATCCTTATATTAAAAATGTTTTACTAAATAAACTTTGATTTTAACTCTTTTAACTCTTCTTTGAATTAAAAAATAATAAATTTTCTAATCTAATCCAAGTGGACCTAAATGATAATATTTTACTCCTAAGATTATTTTTGGTCGAGATACACTTGTCCAATAGAATTAGGACATCTTTTTGGGTAATATTAATATCATTTTTACCCTAAATTACCCAATTTACTTTTAACCGTGGTAAATAAAAGAATAATGTTATTATTCACTAAAAATTATTTTCATCTCATTGAACCAAATTTTATTACTTGATATTAATCACGTGTAACACCCCAAGCTTATATGGTACGCTTCTCTTTGAATAATGTGATAGCGTGTGTTGTACGCAACACCAATTTCTAACACACCATAACCAATCAAACTAGCCGTTATAAATAGTAATACTTACTTTTTGAAATTATATATATTTTAAAATGGACTTCATTTTTGGATTCGGAATATCAAATTTAGCCTAAGGTGAAATTTTGGTACTTTTCGGATAACATTAATATTTTGATGAATAGTGAAAATTACTAAATTTTAATTAAAAACAACTTTTTTAATCAAAATAATTAATAGTGATAAATTATGAATTTGAGTGGTTTTAAAGTATATTTAGAATATATTTTTACCATTTAATATAATTTTGGTCATTTGACATAATTTTACAATTAAACCAAACATAAACAAGTGTCAATATTTTGATAGTTATTATCTCTTAAAAACACGTTTTTTGTTTTAACAGCGGGAATTAATTTTAAATTAATTTATGCCACTTCTGTGTTTTGAATTTAGAAAAATGGATTCCATATTTGTACTCAGGATGTTCAAATTTTGTAAATAGGTAACTTTTATTTTTAGACATTTTGAATAATTACTGCGGTAAATATTTTATTTATCATGGTTAAGGGTAAATCCGGTAAATGATGGTTAAAAAAATATTATTATAATAAAACTAAATAACCCTAAAACGTGTCCTAGACTTATTTGTTGATACATGTTCGACCATAGGAATATTTGGGTCGATTTTGGGACCCCATGGTGCCACTTGTAGGTGACAGGGACACTTTATTTTAATTAAGTTAAAATGAATACAAAAATGACACAAGCATATATCTTTTAGAAAAACAATTTTTACATAGGGTTATATATGCTGGATTTTAGATTATAAATATTTATTATAAAGGTAACAATATGTCCTACATAATTATATTTTATTTATAATTTTTAGACATTACATAATTTAATTTATTTATGACACAATGATGATAAATTAATTACTTTAATAGTGAAAAAATAAAATAATTGATTTTATAAATACCCAAATAAATATAATATGAATCTTTTAATGAATTAAACTAATTTTATAGGATAATATGATATATTAGTATAGATTTAATTGATTTTGTTCGAAGTAATAAATCTTTTATGAGTTTCACAAAAATCAAATATTGAATAGTGTCAAAATTGACATAAAAGAGTTCTTAAAACAAATATTATATTATTAATTGATATTAAATTCCTAAAAATCTACGGTTCGTCCACGAGACTTATATCATGATAGGTTCATAATTAATGGACCATTTGGGGGTCTCTTGGATGTATATAGTAAGTTTATTAACCATATTATATAAAAATACAAAGAGACATTGTAAAAGTGAAACTAATTAACTTAGAGTTAATACTTAGAGATAAGGTTAATATAAGTACCCAAACCTATCTAAATTCTATTGGTTGAGTTTTTTAGACCCATCCCCAACTTAACCTTTTAATAATCAACTTTGGAGCCATTGGAAACCGAATATGAATTTATTATAAACTAATATCTCTAGCTTTTCCAAAGGTGCCCCTCACCCCTCTTATAAAAGGGCACTCCTCCTCATTTCTTCACACCTTCAAAGCCTTTTGGTTTCGTCCAAACTCTGCCCAAATACTCTCCCAACTTCCCTCACTACATTCTAGAGTCCTTAGTTTGATCAGAAATCCAACCTAAGGAGCCCTTTTGATCAAATCAAAAGGAAGAACTTGAAAAAGAGGTAATGATTTCACCACCCTTTTCCAAGTTCATTTCTTCTTCCACTTCTTCTTCCTTTGTTGTTACCATTATAAAATAATAACTCCAGTATTATATATATATACTGTGATGTTATTATAAATATGGTACAACCATATTTAGTATTCTATCCACCCTTTGAATAACATGTCACCATACGTGCGTACGTACGGCTTACCGTCTCCACGTCTTGGTGTAATTGTTATTCAATAATATATTATTTGGATGGATATAATAATGATGTGTAACTCATGTAAATAATAAATATAACATGTTAATGATTCTGTATATATGATATACCATCCATTTATATATTATTTTAATATCAAAAGAATGATATTGTCGCTCGTGCGTACGTACGGGCAACCTTCTCCACGAACGCGATGAGATTCATTCTCCATCGTATCCATTCAAGTATAATTATCATTTGATGATTTAAAAAAATGATGTTTAAGGACTTGATATCATTCTGGATATGAATAATATACAACCTATCCTTTACAAACATGTCTTACGTAACAAAACATATAAAAGATAACAAGTAAGTTAACACCCGAAACAACGATAATACTACGATATTATTATCAAATAAATATTAAAAGATCATATATGATATCATATTAATGTATATGATTATTGTATAATTTAATAACAGTTATTTCACCATTATACATGAGGTTATCCTACCCCAACCAAGGAAAAGTACAAGGTAAGGGGTTTTCATCTTACTCCTTATTCCCGTGAGATTCATGCCATATTGCCACCATCACCTTTTGTGTGGTGTATGTACTGCCCATAATTATATTATTTGTGTAATACACTCTAATTTATGTGTATTCACATATTCATTGTATGATACCTATTTTATGGGTTTTATGTTTCATAAGTTACCAAATTGGTAAGGGTTATTTCACAATCTCTTCATTATCTGAGGTTGTTTATATGTAATAATCTATTGGGATCTCCTTACCATCCACATCCATGTTTTCTTAAAAATGTATTTGAAAACATTTTTATTATTTACAAGAATATGGGTTAAAGTCAATTATACCCTTTTTTGACTTTTTATAAGAGGATTCTTTCCGTCATTTTCAAAATAATGTCCTTTTTAACCTTTTCAACAGAATTAAGGTAAGAATGTTTTTTTTTAACTTATACGGTGGGTGCGGTTATTTTCCACCGTTATAAATTCTTAAAAGCTTTCCTTACAAGATTATAAGAATATTTTCAAAGAAAATGTTTTATTTTATATGTCTCTTAAATGATTTCAAAATAGAAAGAGTTATTTCTCTAAAAAGTGTTTTGATTTCATCTATGTCAACATCCTTTGATGGATTTTACGCTTATTTGAAGTTGATTTATTATGATACAAAACTTCTATATTGTTTTGAAGGTTTTGTGATATGTTTGACTGTGGATGTGCTATTTGTTTACCATTCATAGTTTAAGGTGAAATTATTGACATTAAGTATGCTAGTTTTAATATGAATGTTTATGTTATGTTTAAACCTTTTCATATGGGAATGCATTGGACTTAATATGTGACGGGTGGAGCCCGCTATAGCTCTTCGATGCATCGGTAGGTCTCATGAGAAAAACTAGTGTCTTGGAACAAGGCCTTGGCAAAATCTTATTTTTATTCTTGGAACGAGGCCTTGGCTATGTGGTTATGATAGTCTGGGATTATGCATTCCAACATTATGAAAGTGGTTATTGATTTTGCATGTGATTATTCGATTAGTAGAATATCCATGTGAATAAGTAAATGGCATTATTTCATTTTATTTATGCCATACTATGTTGAAGTTCAATTTTAAAAGGCTTTTGTTTTATTAATGCATTGCCTTAAATGTTTATACTTATTTTGAATGTTCCGCTATATTGTTATCCTTACTGGGCATTTGAGCTCACCCCTTTTCTATGTTTTATTTTTCCCAGGATGTGAAGAAGTATGTTATGAATGACCTGTAGGGACATTATGAGGGGATAATAGTGTGGACTGTGGAGACATTATGTTGTTGTAGTAGTTTTTCATTTTATGATGTAATGTAAAACATATAAATATATCTAGGGTTTCCAAGGCTACTAAACCAATCAGTCTTTAGAGAGTTGATCTTTATTGTGATCATGCCAATGTTATGTAATAATGCACCGACTCTTGGTAACAAGGGTCGTGGCGTTACAGTTGGTATCATAGGAAGTTTAGTACAAACCTTGGAAGATAGATTTAGATAAACTCTGATTAGAGCATGTAGACCTAAGATGAATTTTGAGGATTAGTATAGAAGAACTTCCTAGAATTTTGGTATTGTAGAGATTTTGTGAGTTTTTCGAGCAATACATCCATGTATGGATACGAGCAGGTAGAGGTGGCTCTGGCATAGATGTACCTAGGGGTAAAGCCCAAAAACACCGCTTTGAGCTAGACTCGAACAGGAACTGGTGCACGACAAAGGGCCTTACTGCACTCTTGGTTACAACACTCCCGGGGGATATGGTTAGGATAACTCTCATTTTATTTACAAATCATTATGAAGGGTTTATGGTGTGTATACTTCCTCAAAGAAAACATTTTTATGATTATGGATTATATCCATAAATAGTTCAATTTATGTTAAGTGTTTTATAAGTATGGGATTATGTATTTTGATTCATAAACTGATCTAGTTTATGCCATTGTTTAGAAATGGCGCCCAGTGGAAGAAATGGAAACCGTATCATTGCACGCACTCCATGTAGGGATTTCCCTCCTGCTCAAGATAAATATAGTGGAGCTGGTGATGCAACTGGTGCCGATCAGCTAATCACCATACGGGGACAACTTACTCAGGTTATGAATAATAACCTTACCCGTATGGAGAACCCTGATCCACAGTGTGGAGGATCAATGTTAGATCGATTCATGAGGCAACAACCACCAACGTTCAATGGGAGTACAAATACCTTAGTAGCTGAGCAATGGATAAATTCCCTAGAGAAAATATTTCAGGCTTTGGGGAGCAGTGAAAGGGAAAAAGTTATCATGGCAGTTTACTGCCTCACTGGAGATGCTGATCAATGGTGGTCATTGATTAAAAACATGAAGGAAGATGATGAAGTATCAAATATGGAATGGAGGGAGTTCAAAGATCTGTTTTTAGAAAAATACATTCCTCGCGACCATCGAGCAGATATGGAAAGGCAATTTCTGAGTTTGAGACAGAAGGGGGATGAGAATGTCACAAAGTATGAGGCTAACTTTACAAGGTTAGCAAGGTATGCTGGAGATTATATACGTAACCCAAGAAGTAAGATTGATCGTTTCTTTGATGGGTTAAAACCATTTCTCCGTCGAGCATTAGTCTCACAATACTTTTCGTCGTACGAATACATTGTCTCATGTGCTATCAAGACCGAAAAGGAATTCTCTAAGTCTTATGACTTTAAAACAAAGCAAGAGAATAAGAGACCTACTGATCAATCTGGGAATGGAAATAAGGGGAAGAAGGGAAAGTTTGAATATCCATATTGTGGTAAATGCGGGAAGAAACATCCCGGTACTTGCTTGAAGGGAATGGGAGGCTGTTACAAGTGTGGTGAAAAATGCCACCAAGCTTGTGATTGCAAGGGGAAGAAGGAATCTACCAAAGTTCAGTGCTACAATTGAAGGGAGATGGGGCATTATGCAAATGAATGTCCTAAGCATCAGGAGAACATACCTCAGAAAAGGCCAAGGGATCAAGGCCAGGATTATGCTATCACTACTGCTGAGGTAGAAGCTCTGAAAGACGTGGTGGCAGGTAATTTAATGGCTTCCTCAAGTTTAGAAAATGCATTATTTGATTCTGGATCATCGCATTGTTTCATATCTTCCTAGTTTGCTATGAAAATTAGATATTTCCAATTTGATTTAATAAGGTAGTTGTCAGTTAAAACTCCTAAGGGAAGTATCATTGCAACAAAGTTTTGTGAATCAGTCCCCATTAGAGCACATAAATGTTCGTTATCTGCTGATCTCATCGTCATACCTATGATTTAGTTTGATATAATCCTCTGTATGGACTGGAATTCAGACTATGATGAGAAGATTTATTTTAAGAAGAAAGAGGTTACGATTCTTGATGATAATGATAAGGAACACCTTATCATTAGAGCAGAATCGTCACCACTTAATTCTTATTTAGATCCACCCCCAGTAGCTCAACTTAATTCAATTATTGGGGAGGAAGAGAATGAAATAACTATCGGTGAGGAAAGGAATGTTCAAATAGAGGATTTACCTATTGTGAAAGAATTTTTAGATGTATTTTTGGAAGATTTACCTAGACATCCTCCAGAATGAGAAGTTGATTTTTCCATTGATTTGATTCCTGGATCAAGGCCTATATCGAAGACCCCTTATAGAATGGCCACTGTAGAATTAGTTGAACTAAATAAACAACTAGAGGAATTGAGTAATAAGGGATTTATTCGCCCTAGTGTTTCTCCATGGGGAGCCCCTGTTCTATTTGATAAAAAAAAGATGGATCTATGAGGTTATGTATCGACTACAGGGAGATCAATGCGATAACGATAAAAAAAAAGTATCCCCTACCTCGTATTGATGATTTATTTGGCCAACTGCATGGAGCTCAATACTTTTCAAAGATTGAACTTCGATCTGGATACCATCAGTTGTGTGTGAAGAAGGAAGACATTCCGAAAACAGCATTTCGAACCAGGTACGGGAATTATGAGTTTACTGTAATGCCGTTTGGATTGACTAATGCACCCTCTATATTCATGGATCTGATGAATAGAGTTTTCAAGGAGTATCTCGATGAATTTGTCATGGTATTTATTGATGATATCTTGGTATACTCCAAAACCTACGAAGATCCTGAAAATCACTTGCGCATTATATTGAAGACTCTGAGGAGGCATGAATTATATGGGAAGTTTTGCAAGTGTGAATTCTGGCTTCAGGAGATTTATTTTCTTGGCCATATTTTTTCTAAAGATGGAATCTCTGTTGATCCTTCTAAGACAAAGGCAATCCAAGAATGGCCAGCACCTACGAGTATAACTGAGGTACGTAGTTTTATTGGTTTGGCAGGTTATTATCGACGTTTCGTCCAGAATTTTTCCCGATTGGCTAACCCATTAACGAAGCTCACACGTAAAGGGGTTAAATTTGCTTGGACAAAAGAGTGTGAAGAATGTTTTTAAGAATTGAAGAGAAGATTAGTCAATGATCCTATATTGACTCTACCATCGGGAAATGATGGGTTCATTATTTATAGTGATGCATCAAAGGAAGGACTTGGTTGTGTCCTTAAGCAGAATGATAGAGTTATTGCCTATGCATCACGACAGTTGATAATTCATGAACAAAACTATCCTGCTCATGATCTCGAGTTAGCAGCTGTGATCTTTTCTTTGAAGATATGGAGGCACTACCTCTATGGTAAAAAATGTGAGATTTATACTGATCACAAGAGTTTGAAGTATATTTTCTCCCAAAAAGAACTCAACATGAGGCAAAGGAGATGGCTTGAATTACTCAAGGATTATGATTGCACGATACACTACCACCCGGGGAAAGAAAACAAGGTGGCAGATGCTTTGAGTAGAAAAGACCATGGAGTTTTGAACAATATGAGAATTGAAAGGGATCCAATTTTCATGGATCTAGTGAAGATGGACATGGGAACAACCAGGGAAGGTGAAACATCAATGATTTTTCAAATAGTTTCCAAACCATCTTTACTAGAAAGGATTAAGAGTTCTCAGACCGATGATGAAGAATTTCGAAAGAAGATTAAAGCTATGAATGATGGGATATTGAGAGACTTTGTGAATGAATATGGAATTTTGAGATTCGGGAAGAGACTTTGTGTTCCTGATATACCTGATCTAAAAAGGGAATTGTTGGATGATTCTCATAGATCAAATTTTTCTATACACCCTGGGAGCACCAAAATGTATAGAGATTTGAAGGAACATTTTTGGTGGGACAACATGAAGAGGGAGATTTCAGATTTTGTGTCAACATGTATGGTTTGTCAACAAGTGAAAGATGGAAGGCAATAGCCTGGAGGAGTCATGCAACCTCTTCCCATACCGAAGTGGAAATGGGACAATATTACGATGGAATTTTTCATGGGGATACCAAAGACTCCTAGAAGGAACAATGCAATATGGGTTATTGTTGATCGACTTACCATGTCAGCACATTTTCTTGCTATAAGAGAAGATCTACCCCTGGAACGTCTAGAAAGTCTATATATTAATGAATTTTTGAGACATCATGGAGTACCCCCATCGATTGTTTCGGGTCGTGATCCCCGTTTTACTTCAAGATTTTGGAAAAGTCTTAAAAAATCCCTGGATACTGAACTTAATTTGAGCACTGCTTACCACCCTCAGACAGACGGATAATCAGAATGGACTATTCAGACCTTAGAAGACATGTTGAGATCTTGCTCACTTGACTTTTAGGGTATGTGGGATCAATATTTACCATTGGTAGAATTTTACTATAACAATAGCTTCCATTCGAGTATTCAGATGGCACCATATGAAGCGTTATATGGGAAGAGATGTCTTACACCAAACTGTTGGGATGACGTTGGTGAAAGAAAACTTGTAGGCCCAAAATTGGTGGAGGAAATGGTGGAAAAGGTGAAGGTAATCCAAAATCACATCAAAGCCGCTCAAAGTAGGCAGAAGAGCTATGCCGATAATCGAAGGAAGGATTTGGAATTTCAAGTCGGTGATCATGTTTTACTGAAGGTATCACCATGGAAGGGAGTCATACGTTTTGGTAAGAAATGTAAATTGAGTCCCGGGTACATCGGACCATTCGAAATTCTAGAACGAATTGGGGCTGTGGCTTACCGATTTGCAATTTTGCCAAGTCTCTCCAAAGATCATGATGTGTTCCACGTATCTCTTTTGAGGAAATACATGCCTGAACCAACGCATGTACTCACCTATGAGGAATTAGAACTAGAACCTGATCTTTCCTATTGTGAAGAGCCTGTTAGGATTCTTGATACGAGAGAACAAGTATTGAGAAGCCCGACGACGCATCTGGTAAAAGTCTTGTGGAGAAATCATAAGATGGAAGAGGCAACGTGGGAACCCAAGGAACTTATGATGAAAAACCAACCAAGTCTTTTCATGTGATAAGTATTCTAGAAATTTTTAGGACGAAGATATTTGAAGGAGAGGAGAATGTGACACTCCAAGCTTCTACGGTATGCTTCTCTTTGAATAATGTGATAGCGTGTGTTGTACGCAACACCGATTTTTAACACACCATAACCAATCAAACTAGCCGTTATAAATAGTAATACCTACATTTTTAAATTATATATATTTTAAAATGGACATTATTTTTGGATGCGGAATATCGAATTTAGCCTAAGGTTAAAGTTTGGTACTTTTCGGATAACTTTAATATTTTGATGAATAGTGAAAATTACTAAATTTTAATTAAAAACAACTTTTTTTAATCAAAATAATTAATAGTGATAAATTTTGAATTTGAGTGTTTTTAAAGTATATTTAGAATATATTTTTACCATTTAATATATTGTTGGTCATTGGACATAATTTTACAATTATACCAAACATAAACAAGTGTCAATCTTTTGATAGTTATTATCTTTTAAAAACACGCTTTTTGTTTTGACAACGAGAATTAATTTTAAATTAATTTATGCCACTTCTGTGTCTTGAATTTAGAAAAATGGATTCCATATTTGGAATCTGGATGTTCAAATTGTGTAAATAGGTAACTTTTATTTTTATACATTTTGAATAATTACTGCGGTAAATATTTTATTTACCATGGTTAAGGGTAAATCCGGTAAATGAGGGTTAAAAAATAATATTATAATAATACTAAATTACCCTAAAACGTGTCCTAGACTTATTTGTTGATACATGTTCGACCATAGGAATCTTTGGGTCGATTTTGGGACCCCATGGTGCCACTTGTAGGTGATAGGGTCACTTTATTTTAATTAAGTTAAAATGAATACAAAAATGACACAAGCATATATCTTTTAGCAAAAAATTTTTTACATAGGGTTATATATGTTGGATTTTAGATTATAAATATTAATTAGAAAGATACAAAGATTTAATACATAATGCTATTTTATTTATAATTTTTATACATTACATAATTTAATTTATTTATGACACAATGATGATGAATTAATTACTTTAATAGTGAAAAATTAAAATAATTGATATTATAAATACCCAAATAAATATAATATGAAAATTTTAATGCATTAAACTAATTTTATAGGATAATATGATATATTAAGATAGATTTAATTGACGTTTTTCAAAGTAATCAATCTGTTATGAGTTTCACAAAAATCAACTATTGAATAGTGTCAAAATTGACATAAAAGAGTTCTTAAAACAAATATTATATTATTAATTGATATTAAATTCCTAAAAATCTAAGGGTCGGCCAAGAGACTTATATAATGATAGGTTCATCATTAATGGACCACTTGGGGTATCTTGGATGTATATAGTATGTTTATTAACCATATTATATAAAAATACAAAGAGACATTGTAAAAGTGAAACTAATTAACTTAGAGTTAATACTTAAAGATAAGGTTAATATAAGTACCCAAACCTGTCTAAATTTTATTGTTTGAGTTGTTTTCGACCCATACCCACCTTAACCGTTGAATAATAAACTTTTGAGCCATTGGAAACCGAATATGAATTTATTATAAACTAATATCTCTAGCTTTTCCAGAGTTACCCCTCACCCCTCTTATAAAAGGGCACTCCTCCTTCTCATTTCTTCACACCTTCAAAGCCTTTTGGTTCGGCCAAACTCTTCCCAAATACTCTCAAAACTTATCTCACTACAGCCTATAGGCCTTATTTTGATCATAAAGCCAACCTAAGGATCCCTTTTGATCAAATCAAAAGGAAAACCCGAAGAAGAGGTAATGATTTCACCACCTTTTTCCAAGTTCATTTCTTCTTCCACTTCTTCTTCCTTTGTTGATACCATTATAAAATAATAACTCCAGTATTATATATATATACTGTGATGTTATTATAAATATGGTACAACCATATTCAGTATTCTATCCACCCTTTGAATAACATGTCACCATACGTGCGTACGTACGGCTTACCGTCTCCACGTCGTGGTGTAATTGTTATTCAATAATATATTATTTGGATGGGTATAATAATGATGTGTAACTCATGTAAATAATAAATATAACATGTTAATGATTTTTTATATTTGATATAACATCCATTTATATATTATTTTAATATCAAAATAATGATATTGTCGCTCGTGCGTACGTACGGACTACCGTCTCCACTAACGCGATGAGATTCATTCTCCATCGTATCCATTCAAGTATAATTATCATTTGATGATTTAAAAAATGATTTTTAAGGACTTGATATCATTATGGATATGAATAATATACAACCTATAATTTACAAACATGTCTTACATAACAAAACATATAAAATAAAACAAGTAAGTTAACACCTGAAACAACGATAATACTAAGATATTATTATCAAATCAATATTAAAAGATCATATATGATATCATATTAATGTATATGATTATTTTATAATTTAATAACAATTATTTAACCATTATACAGGAGGTTATTCTACCCCAACCAAGGAAAAGTACAAGGTAATGGGTTTTGATCTCACTCCTTATTCCCGTGAGATTCATGCCATATTGCCACCATCACCTTTTGTGTGGTGTATGTACTGCCCATAATTATATTATTTGTGTAATACACTCTAATTTATGTGTATTTACATATTCATTGTATGATGCCTATTTTATGGGTTGTATGTTTCATAAGTTACCAAATTGGTAAGGGTTATTTCACAATCTCTTCATTATCCGAGGTTGTTTATATGTAATAATGTACTTGGATCTCTTTACCATCCACATCCATGTTTTCTAAAAAATGTATTTCAAAACATTTTTATTAATTAAAAGAATATGGGTTAAAGTAATTTATACCCTTGATTGAATTTTTATAAGAGGAGTCTTTCCGTCGTTTTCAAAACATGGCCCTTTTTAGCCTTTTCGACAGAATTAAGGTAAAAATGTTTTTTTAACTTATACGGCGGGTGCAGTTATTTTCCGCCGTTATAAAATCATCAAAGCTTTACTTACAATCATATAAGAATATTTTCAACGAAAATATTTTATTTTATATGGCTCTTAAATTATTTCAAAAATACAAAGAGATATTTCTCTAAAAAGTATTTTGATTTCATCTATGTCAACATCCATTGATGGATTTTACGCTTATTTGAAGTTGATTTATTATGATACAAAACTTCTATATTGTTTTGAAGGTTTTGTGATATGTTTGACTGTGGATGTTCTATTTTTATACCATTCATATTTTATGGTGAAATTATTGACATTTCGTATGCTAGTTTTAATACGAATGTTTATGTTATGTTTAAACCTATTCATATGGGAATGCATTGGACTTAATATGTGACTGGTGGAGCCCGCTATAGCTCCTCGATTCATCGGGAGGTCTCATGAGACAAACTAGTGTCTTGGAACAAGGCCTTGGAAAAATCTTATTTGTAGTCTTGGCACGAGTCCTTGGCTATGTGGTTATGATAGTCTGGCATTATGAATTCCAACATTATGAAAGTGGTTATTGATTTTGCATGTGATTACTCGATTATTTGAATATCCATGTGAATAAGTAAATGGCATTATTTCATTTTATTTATGCCATACTATGTTAAAGTTCAAGTTTAAAAGGCTTTTGTTTTAGTAATGCATTGCCTTAAATGTTTATGCTTATTTTGAATGTTTCGCTATATTGTTATCCTTACTGGGCATTTGAGCTCACCCCTTTTCTATGTTTCATTTTTCCCAGGATGTGAAGAAGTAAGTTATTAATTACCTGTAGGGAAATTATGAGGGGATAATAGTGTGGACTATGGAGACATTATGTTGTTGTAGTAGTTTTTCATTTTATGATGTAATGTAAAACATATAAATATATCTATTGTTTCCAAGGCTACTAAACCAATCGGTCTTTCGAGATTTGATCTTTCTTGTGATCATGCCAATGTTATGTAATAAGCACCGACTCTGGGTAACTCAGGTCGGGGCATTACCCCACGTCTCTTAGATTTTTTAAATTCCTTTCACAGAAGTGGTAAAATTATGTTTTATGAAAAATTCAGTTTTTAACTACCACTTAGTGGTTTCAGTATTCATCAAAAATTGAAGTTTTTCAGAACAATGCCTAAATTTCACCCTAAGCTATAATTGACATTCCGAATTCAAAAATGATGTCTATTTTACAAAATTCCAAAAATATAAGTTGCATTAATTAATTTTGTAATTCATTCCCGCTGTTACAACAAATAGAGTGTTTTTAAGAAACAATATATATCAAAAGATTGACAACTGTTTATGTCCAATTTCAAAGTGAAATTAATTCTAATGACCACCATTGGATAAAATGGTAAAAATATATTCTAATTATACTTTAAAAACACTAAATAATATAATTTATCACTATAAATTATTTTGATTAAAAATGTTTTTTAAGTATTTTTCACTATTCATAAAAATTGGAAGTTCTCAGAGAAATACCAAAAATTCAACTTAGGATAATTTTGATATTCTGAATCCAAAAATGAAGTCCATTTTTAAATATAAAATATATACAATTTCAAAAGGTAGGTATTACTATTCATAACGTCTAGTTTGATTGGTTGTGGTTTGTTAGAACTCGATGTTGCGTACAACACACGTTATCACATTATTCAAAGAGAAGCGTATTGTATAAGCTTGGGGTGTAACATTTGAGGTGTTATAGAGTTATTTAATTATTTTTAATGTTCATCATATATTGCTAATTGTGAGAAAACCCTTTTTTATGGATTTTTTAAAGCAGTTACTTTTATAGTTAGAATGTTTTTTTTTCAAATTCATTGATTTCCAAATGTAACCTTTATGGTAATGTATGGGTTTATTTTATAACATATTAATTTGCTTTATTATATTTTATTTGGGATGAAAATTCTTCTTTGATAGGTTATTGGTGTGCTTTTGGGTTTAAAGAAGGGTTTTTGAATGGGTTTTAGGGGCAAAACATTCATATGCTTCCAGAAAGCATTCTCTGAAAATTATAAATGGTTTGATGAGTTACACAAAGATTGAAACGGATTTATATGTACTATATTGGTGGCTTTATGTTCTTATAATGGTTTTTTGAAAAATAAATTTGTGAATTTTGATGTCAACAATTTGGAAAATTATTTATAGTTTTTTGAGATGATTTATTAAATTTTGATATAGGTGTGAAACATGTTGTTGGATGTTTCATGTTACAATGATGATAAATTAAATTTGAAGGTGAAATGGGTCTTATGAAACATGTGAGTGGGCCGTTATGTATTTTTATCGTCTTGGAATAATTTAATATAAAGGATTTGTTGAATTGGGAACGAAACGCCAAATGTGTTGTGGGCTATTTTGCTTTGAGTATCCTTTCATAAAGAAATTGAATGAAAAAGTGGATTGTGTAACTTGTGTGATATTCATGTTGGATGTTTGGTTAATGTGTGGTATGAAAGTGGTATTTTCAAGTGAAAATTATATTTCATGGATTCTTAAACATGTTTGAGAATAAGAGGTAATCTAGGGTATCTAGGAGGGTTGATATGTACTAGTATGCTAGTGATCCCATGGGGTTTGGCCTCAGTTTGACATAGAAAGATTAAAGATAAAAACAATAACTAAAATCTAAAGATGATGATATTGGGGGAACACTGGCTGATGGTTATGATCCATACAAGTTTCTCATGTGAAAGATAATGGATATTGCGATGATTACATTCACTAAGATATGAGATACCTGGGACACACAAAAAACTAGTTCCTATGGGTTATATCTTGTTGCTTGTTCTCATTGGATGATTTATGCTTACCTTGGGCATAAGGAATGATTAGATGGAAAATCCAGTAGTTTGGTTATGTTATAGAAAAATATTGATTCATTAAAAGATACCAATTGAAAAAAAATATTCTTTAATATTTCACCTTTTAGAAATTGTTACTAGCATTCCATGTCAATGAAAACTTCCAATCTTTTCACATTTTAATGTTTATCACATATAAAATATTAGTGGTGGTATCAATCTGATATTTGGATCACATGTTACATTAAACATTGGGTGTAAGTATACTTGGTTATTCTTGTCTCAGGATTGGGTATAGCCCTTCTGCTAATGGTTTAGGATTTTAGCAGTCCATCGTGATGCAGTGTTGTGAAGATTGCTTGATAGTGGTGCCTATTTCAATGTAAAGGTTCTTGGTCTATCATAGTATTTTACATTTTTAATGGTCTTTGAATGTTGTTTTAAATTGTGTAATTCATTTACGAATTTTTTTAAAAGATGATTTTTTTGAAAAATGTAGATTTGGTTTACATGTTATTTCCATGATAATAAATTTCTTTAAATCATTACAAATTTTCATTTTATGATACATGGGAACTTGTTATAGCTAGTGGGGATTGGGAACGCCCTTCGAGTCTTTTCATAGGCTGTTTTTGGTGCTAGTTTTGATGGCGAACAGATTCTGTTTGTGACAAAATGGTATAAAAGGAGGTTAACTCTTTGGGACAAGTTATTTGGGGAACAATCGAGATAGTCTGGAACTAGGATTGTCGGGACATGAAATTCCAATTATGGGTAGTGTGCCTATCCAGCACACCTCATAATAGGATTTGACTCACTAGGGGAAGTCAGCATTTATCTCAGTACTTTGGTTTTTTTGGTTTGATGAATATTTGGGTAAATGAAAAGAGAGTTGGGTTAATGGTCTAAGAGAGCTCACAAGGCCTAGAAAGCCATGTGGCACTAGGGATATTTCCATCGAAAATTATCTATGAACGTAAAGTGATTGGAATATGGATTCCAACCACATGTCCAACTAACCCACCTAAACTAGTTTCTCCTCTCATTGTCTTATTTCCTTTAGTTTTGAAATATTGGAAGATTGGTTTTAAAGAAATAATGACATGGTTTTAAGAAGATTTAATTTTTTTTGTAAAATTATTTTCTAATAAAATGGGAAGGGTTTGATTCATGAAATGCTGGAACTAAATTTTAAAGAATTGTTTTGAAATGTAAGATGTTGTGTTTGCACCTCTTTTGAAAGCCTGAAATTATGTTAAAGTTATTATTGAAATATTTTTTCCAATATGGTTCTCTAAACTATTGAAAGTTGTTTTAATGGGATGAGATGTTTTGAAATTGATATTAATTGATTGAAATTGAGTTCTTATCTGAATGATTATGCCTTTCTAAATATTTTTGTAAGCATTAAACTGGGATTTTGATTTCGTGGTTAGTAGTCTTGAGAAAAATGAATTATTGGTTGATTGTTTTGGTTTTGAATTGTGGAAAGAATCTTTGTTTTAACCTATTTTATTTCAATTAGTGACCAAATGAATGGGGATATATGGGTTGATGGATGGTTTATGGAATTTATGGATTTTGAGTAAGGATGGATATGTGGAGGGTGACATGTGTGGCATAAAAACATGTGTGGGTGAGGCCCTTCGGGTATAATCGGAGGATACGCTAACCGATGAACACATTATTTTCAAAGAATTGTTTTTAAATAAAAATGTGATGACATGATAATAGTTTGTGATGGTGTGTCTTTTTTTTTGGAAATTTTGTTATTGTGGGATGTTTTCAATCCAAGAACCCCTCTTGTTTGAATAGTGTTTTGGGTTTGTGTTTGGTCGTTAAGCTGGGATGAAGGGTCAATTAGTTATCTCTCTTAAGAAATTTTTCATAAAGCCTTTAAGGTGGTTCTCATAATGTGTTTGGTTTTTTATTGTTTTATGTATTGACCAATAGACCGTCTTGGTTGGGTCCTTGGGTTCTCTCTTTGGATAACATATGCCCCCATTAAGGGTTATTGAACAACCGAAGTGCAACTGAGATTGTTTTGCTGTTGGAAAATCGTCAAGTTTATCAATGTAAGGAATAATTTTCTTGAGCTATGAAGATTGAGTTTACCCCAATTGTTTTCATTGTTTTTTGGATCCTCTTATAGTGGTATAGTGCTTATGGAAGGTTGAAAGAGACATTAGTTTACTATGATTCCTAATTCATCGAAGGTGGAAGTGGACTAGGGATGTTAGTGCAGATGAGGGTATGGAGGGTGTCTAAGAGGGCCTCTGGGTCCTTTATAGTCTCTTCAAAGTAGGTGTTCACGTTAGACCACAATTTTGGAAAATCTAGTCATGAGAGAATATTATGGAAACTTTACAGAATTGTGTGTTGTTTGGAGACTTGGAATAAGGTTCCTTACCATGTATTGTTTCTATTAGTCCCAATGGTCATGTTTGGTGATGGCCTGTGATGTCATGTGCTCATTTGACTCTAATGGTGAAGGTCATGAAATCCTATGAGAGTCTCTGTTATGTTGAGAGTATGTCTCCCGTTGAAAAACATCAAAATATTCTATTTCAAATGATGGTGTTTATATGTGTCCATTCCTTCTGTTGTTTCTCACCCGAAGAAAGAAGGTAAGATATGTGTGTATCTTCTAAGCCCTTGTTTTAGAGAATTTTCAGGTTTTGGTAAGGTGAATTTGGTGTGTGTTGTGTCTCGTGGAAACAATATGGGATCAGGTTATGGTATTCATGGAATCGAAAGTAAAAGTTCTATTTAGCGGGTTTTCAAAGCCTAACTACAAGACTGAATATGATTCAATCATTTGAGCTCTAACCATAGGTTCTAGGGATAATTTGGTTCATAGTCAGGGTAAATACTAGGGTCCTTAAACCCCTTGTACAAATTCCTATCCTTAGTTTGAAATATGAGAATACTATAAAACTTTGTTGTCGTTATCATGCTTCAGTTTTTTCCTTTCGGTGGAAAGAGGTGGAGGGCCTCATCCCCATGTTATCGCCTTATGCCATTCTTTCACCCTTTGGTTTACATTGTGTTTTTGGAGTATGGTTGGGGAATTTTATTGATAGGTAGAGAATATGATTTTCTGTAGGTTTAGTAGTGACTATGTTCTAGGATTCCATGAAAACATAATGATACCCACAGTTAGTGCATGGTTTCCCAAACCATGTAGACTAACCGTGCATCTTCCCCACCTTTTTAAATTTTTGGGTCTTTCTCTGTCATCCCATTCTAGTTGGTTATGATGGACGGTACTTATATTGCGGATACTGACGATTAGTATCATGTATGTTCTTCTAGAAATGTTTAATGTATGTCTACCCTTTTTACTGGGGAGTTTGTTCAGGTCATTCCTTTTTAGAGTCCCGATTCAGTCTCGGGAAAATTTTAGTTGTCTCTTATGGCGGGGAGACCATTTGTGTATCCCCATATCACTAACTCAGATAGTGTTTGATGAGTTTCCTTTTGGGATGTGGTCTTAATATTCTTGATCATTTTAGGAAAGTGGTGTATGTTTTGATGTGAGAGTGAAGTTCATCCTTAATTGATCACTGGAGGGGCTTTGGGATTTGGGGGTGAAATAGGAAAAGGTGTACATCTTGGTTTCTCATTTGGGATTTATTTTTTCATTGGACCTTTTATGAATTTCTAAGGGAGGAAAGATTTATGGTGGGGAGAATTGTGACACAAATATATTAAATTCCATGCTTTGTCCCAAATCTTCTTCGTTCTTAGCTTTCTCTTGGTTTCAATGTGTTTCGGTTTTAACATTTTTGTGTCCCATGTGTTCTTGATCTATGAATTTGGTATTGGGGTTATTTGATGGTACATGGATTCCTATTTTTTCAAGGGGATGGTGTGAGGTTGTGGGGTTTTGTAGTGGAATTATTGACACCCATAGTGGCTGCACTTCTAGTGTATGTTGTGGAAGTTGTTTGTACCCTGGAGTTGGAAGAGTTCTAGGGTGAAAATGATGGATTATTTTGGTAATTTTTTCCCCTATACTGGGCCTACTTCCCCCCATGTTTTTTCCCTTCGACCCGCCACCAGAAATTGGCGGAGAATGTCTTGGTATTTTGTGCCCATAATTGGATGCACGGTTAGGCCACACATTTTACAAAACCGTGCATAAAACATTGTGTAATGGTGTCCAAGTCATTAAAATTATTTTGAATTTCTCATTTTATCTTCTGAATAAACCCAAAACTACCCCATTTTTTCTTATTTTGTGCCCTCCCTCCATTTACAGAATCTAATCTCCCCCCATTGGCACTCAATTTTGAAGTGATATTTGATTGGGGAAACATCAAAAACCATGAATGCAAGTAATTCATTGTTTAATTGATTCCCTTTCATTAGGGTTTCTTTCACCCTTTCATGGGTTATTAATTTTCCAAAAACTATGGTTCATACATAGGGTTTAACCATGGGTATTTTTGGTGAAATCTTGTGTCCTCGGGATCAATTTATCTTCCATGTGGTGCAGCGGTGGTGCGGTTGATGTTTTACACCAATATTTTAGGATTTTGAGTAAAAATGTTGGTGATTCAATGTGTAATCATTTTTAGATGATTTATCATGACTGATGTCATTATTTTGAATGTTCATCATATTCTGTGCATTGTGTGAATACAATTTTTGAGGGAGTTTATTATGTGGTTAATTTTGTAGTTTCACTTTTATTTCGAATTAGTTATTCTCCATGTTTAACCATTTTGGAAATCATTGAGCTTATTTTATTACATATGAAAGTGGTTTACTAAATGTTTTTTGGGCTGAAAATTATGATTCGAATGGGTATTTGTATGACTTTTGGTTTAGAGAAGGGGTTTTGAGTGGGTTTTTGGTGAAAAACCTTTTCATTATTCATAAAAGTATTCTATGAAATTTATAAATGGAATAATGGGTTACACAAAGTGTGAAAAGGATGTATATGTATTGTTTTCATGGGATTATGTTATTATAATTGGTTTTTTAATGATAAAGTGGTGATTTATAATGTAAAACATTTTGTGAATGTTTTATTATTTTTCAATATGATTTATTAAATTTTGATATGGGTGTGAAACATGTTGTCAGATCATTCGTGTGACTATTATGATAAAAAGAATTTTATATTGAAAATTGTATTATCTAATAAGTGAGTCGGATTTAATGTTATTTTTAGTATCTTGGAATGGTTTTATAAAATTGTTAATGGATTTTCTGATGTGTGGTTGATCTGTGAAGTGTGTTGTAGGATATTATGGTGTGAGTATGATTTAAAAATACATTAGAATGAAAAAGTGGATTATGTGACTAGTGTGATATATATGTGCGATGTTTAGTGAATTTGTGATGTGGAATTGGTATTTTCATGTGAAATTTATTTTTCATGTCTTGTTTAACATGTTTGATCACAATAAGGAAACGTGGTTATATAGGTGGGTGGATGTGTACTAGTATTTTATTGATCCCGTTGGGTTTGGCTTCAGTTTCACGTAGAAAGATTAACAATGAAAAAAATAACTAAACTATGATGATGATGTTATTGGGGGACCACTAGGTTATGGGTATTATCCAAACTAGTTTCTCATGTGCATGAGAATAAATATTTTGATCGTTACTTGCACTGAGATACAAGGTACCTAGGACCCACAACGAGCTTGTGCCTAGGGGTTATTTCTTGGTGCTTGTGCTCATTGGATGATTTGTGATTACCATATGAATAATGTATTATTGGATGGAAAATTCAGTATCATGGGTATTTGATTTAGTAGTGGTGACTCATTTATATTTCCCACCAAAAAAGTGTTTTTATTTCATGTTGCATATTTCAAAAAAATTTACTAGCATTCTAGGTTTATAAATACATATAAAAAATTAATCATTGAATGTTTTTCACATTGAATCATGTAGTAGTGGTATCCCATTGGGCTTTGTCTCACATCCTACTTACAACATTGTGTGTAAGTAGACTTGGTTGTT
Organism: Viscum album; assembly: GCA_963277665.1. Lineage (NCBI taxonomy): Eukaryota > Viridiplantae > Streptophyta > Magnoliopsida > Santalales > Viscaceae > Viscum > Viscum album. The sequence continues at coordinate 15,062,535 of OY728159.1, read as the reverse complement.
TTTTTCATAGGTTTGGGTACAACCCTTGTGTTATTGGTTCAATTTTTTAGCAGTCCATCATGATTCGGTGTTGTGGAGAGAGATTTAGGGTAGTCCCTCATGACTTGTGGAGGTTCTTGGGCTATCTTTTTATGATTTTGTAACGTTTTAAAGGTATTAAAGTTTGATTTAAATTTTGTAATTCAGTTCTAAATTGTGGTAAAATATTGTTTGTTTTGAAAAATATAGATTTTTTATTGGTTTCATTTGTGGTTTTATGTTTATAAATTTAGGTAAATAATTTCCAATTTTTATTTTATGATACTTCAGAACTTGTGCCTACTCTTAGGGATTTGGAATTCCTTTTGGGATATGTCACATTCAAGGTTTTGTGCTGTTTTTTATAGTGTCCAGATTCAGTTTTTGACCAGTCAAATCATTCAACATAAAATAACAGATTTGGTAATTATATATAACATGATAGATTAATAATAACCCTAAAAATGCCTCTAAAGAATTTATATAATTGACCTATGTTTTTTATTCCACAATATAATGAACTTACATGAATTATTAAAATCATGGAAAGTAATTTTTCTCATATCACTTTTATTTCTATGAGGTATAAGCCATATTCACCAATTATGTTTTCTTTTTGGGGAATATACTTCCCATGTATGTATTTTAGTTTTATTATCCATAAATATATATGGAATTATGAATCCATTTCATTATATCCCTATAATGGAGTTTATGGATTCACTGTTACAAATGTTGTAAGGGATTTTGGTCTCAATATTCATTCTTTGAGACTTATGTAATGTTATTCACACATTATCTTTTAACAGTTGTATATATTGTAGTTATTAAATTCTATATCATTATTAAAAATATCTCAGTGAAATAGTAGTTTTCATTTAATGTTATCACATAATGGTAATTATGATTCAATGTTACAATAGTTATAAGAGTTTTTTATTCCTATCACATTTTTTCAGGATTTTGTAAGATAAAGTCTCCACTTTTACAGTTTCATTATATAACTATCAATAATTCCGATGAATATTTGTATCATATGTATCTATCATGAGAATAAAATATTTCCATCCTTTTCATCAATTTATTACTCAAGTTTTCTTAATAATTTATTCATGAGAAATCAATTTTTCTGTCAAAAACTATTCTTCATCAAAAAACATGTTTTATAGAAGAAAACAAAAAAACATTCAATATTTTTTCCTTAAAATCGAATGTATATTTTCATCAATAAATGTTTTATATTAGTTTTAAAATATTAATTTATATAATATAATGATTATTTCAATGAATTTTTTTTCACAGTGTTTACAAAATTAAATGTTAATTCAAAAATTATATTTTTCTTTTCCTAAAAATGTATTTAAAGAAATTTTATTGGTATTTATATTCATCAATGTAATCAATTCTTGTTAGTAATTATGATCCAATTTGTATATTTCATATTGATACCATACTCATGATTTGATTATATGGATTAATACTATTTCAAATAGATTTCTATGGAACCCATTAATTTTACATGTGTAATTCATGTATCAAAGATATTTAAATAAAATCCATTTCTATTTAATGGTTTAACAATGTCAAATAATGAGCTGTTTTGGATTGTGTTGATTTTATGTTGGAATAAAATCTTTATATTTTATATATGTTTTAGTTTTGGAACATTATATTCGAAGGGTTTATCCAAATTATAACTCAAAGGCCATCCTGATATAGATTATATAGAGGGACGATTCCCATAATAGCAAATGGAAAAAGGTTATCCCAATATAATTTATACTAAGGTTGAAACCCATTGTAGATATCCAAATTCATTGGGTAATGATTATGTAATCTATAGATTTATATTAGATGTTGGTCATATAGTTATTCCAGTTGTAAGGGTTCTATAAGGGGTATATAAGGTTTCATTGAGATGATGTTTTAGTATGACAAAATGTTTTATCAAATATTTCATTGGGATGATGATGTTTCACTTGATCAAGATTAAAATACCAAGGTTAATGTATATTCATTCATAAAAGTATTTCCTTTGATGAAGACTTATTCGGTATTTTCATGTTTAATGATCTAGGAATTGATTGGTATGAATATTCTTATCTTATACAAATTCAATTTAATTATATCATCACATTATAATAATATTCTTATACACACTAATGAAATTATTTTTTTAATTTATACATTTTACCTTACTAATATTTTGAGATCACCCCAAATAAGATTAATTCACCCCATGATATAATGAATGATTTTTAAAGACTTTTATCTAAAAGATATTTCTCATGGATAATGAAAATTTTTTAATGTTAAACATAAAAGCTGGTGTATATCATATAAATTAATATTTAATATCATGTGAATTGCTAATGCAAATGTTTTACATAATACTCTGAAATATTAAACATAAAATATCCTCTTGGAAATAATTAATAAAATCTTTTATATTGATGTAGTGATTCTTGGAGGAAAAAATCTGATTTTCAACTATTGGAATCAAAGATAGAAATGTAATGTTTGAAATTTTGTCATTGAATCTAGGAGTGTGGGTTGTGGGATGTTTTACTAATTCTATCACAAGATATCATTAAGGGAATTATTACAATAATTAATATTATTGTGATTTTAGAAAAATACTCCATGTAAAATAATTTATAAGACAATAATATATGTAAAAACAGAGGTAAAATTTATCAAAATATAAAGGCTATGATCAGATCAAAAGTTTTTCCAAACATCAATTATTTATCCTTTAGTCCCTTGTCATAAACATATATTCATATTTTTAAATTTCGTTTCTATGGTATTTGGGATTTCAAATATCACATTAATATTTTACTTGGACCTCATAATCATATTCTATGAATACATGGACTATATATATAATTTAGTTAATTATTTTAAACTATGATTTTAAATAAAATAGGGTAGGAAATTTTTTTATATTGAATGTTTCCATAAAAAGAAACTTCTTAATCAAACATAAATAATATATTAGTAAAAAGGGTGCATAATAGGATTAATCAAAATTAATTTCATTATATTATTATTTTATGAATATTTGGTCATAGAATATGGGCATATTGAAATGGGTTTATATTTAAATATGAGGTAGTTAAATAATCCAAGAATATATGGAAGATATAATATAGGGGGTGGAAACCCACACAATGAATAAAAATTCACTGAGAAACTAAAATATAACAATTCTAATATAGAAGTAGCATCATGTTCCAACTGAATTTTGTAGATGATTTGGTCACCCATATCACATGAACATAATTTTCATTAACGTATTTCTAGAAAAATGAACATAAAATCACTAATGGATTTTATATTAACAAATAACTAGGAAAAGGGAATTTTTTTAAAAAATTAACAGGAAACGAAATCATTGAAGATGTATATTTGAAGTTATCTTAAGAGAGAATGCCGAAAATGAGATGATCTAAAATTGTGCACTTTTTAATGATAGTTTAAAATATAACATTTCATTGTTTAAAAAAATGTTTAAAATAAATTATTATACATATTATAAATATGGGTTTTTATGAATTTATTAATGGAGTGATTTGTTATAAACTAAGTATATAAAACTAAAGGTAAACTATTTTAATTTAGAGAAAAATAATTTATGTCAGTTGAAAATAAATGAGAATAATTTGTTATGAACTAGATTATAATATCATGTTTTCAAAATTAATATACACAAGTTTACTCAAGGATATAATGTTTGTGTTGTTATACATATAAAAATATATATAATGATGGATTATTCTATATGATAAATGGGAAAGGTTAAAAATTCTACCCATAAATTTGGGGAGACATAGAACCCGTATACATAAATATTTGACCATTTTAATATTTGAGGGAAAAGTAAGAAGAAAAAATTGAATGGAGAATAATAATTAAACAAATTTATTAATTATTTTTAATTGATCACATATATAATGTTTATAAAGAACAAAATCATAGAATTTAGGATGTTCCAGAATCTTAGGTGAAGTGCAGAAAACAAATTTTATTGTTCATTGAATATTTATAGTCATAATATCATGATTGATATGGATGTTAAATATTTAGATATATTAAAGTGAAGCATAAAAATAATAAAGAAATCATTGATCCATATTCAACTCAATAAAATGGTGTCTCTAATAAGAAATATCAATGTTTGATTAAGTATGATCAAACTAAATTGGTGGGTCATGTTTTTTCTCATTTATTTTAGATGTAACTTATAATGATAATGATGTATACTAAAAATATTTGTTTATACATAATGATCATTTATTAGTATATTTATTATTTATATTATAATAAGAACCAAATACTAAAAAATTAATCTGTGTTTTATAGTTACTATATCTTTAGAGTGAAAGGTTACATTATATGTATGTTTTATCAAAGTAGAGCCCATTGAATTTTCCATAAATATCCCCAAAAAATAATAGTATGTCTCTAATACTTCCGTGGACACAATATGTTTCATGTGAATAGGAAATAATATTTTTTTATTTTAATGGATATAATGTAGAATTTTTAACAAGATGTATTAAAAGCTCTGAAAATATAAATGATTTGAATGTTGATCATGATAATTTTGATTTTCAAACTAATATAGTGATAAAAAATATTTTAATTTCTTTCATCCAAGTACAAGAACATTTTTCCACGTTGAAATCCTTGTAAATGAGTATAGAAAATAGAATAATCAATGAGATCATTATGGGAAATATCACTTACTGCACTGACATCAATAATTGAACCAATGAGTGTGGAGGAAGTACTTAAGTATCAAAATTTTATTTATAACATGAATTAAAAATTTGATTTTATAATTAATATTTATACATTGTAACACGAAGATAATTTATTGTATGTATCCTTTAAAATAATTCACCATGTATGATAGCTTTCTTCACACTCAAAACCGATCATAGTATAAAGAATGATATATTAGACATGGTTATTAAAAAAATTCCACTAAATTAGTAGGAAGGAATAAGGAACATTTATTATGAGTGAAATATATTGGTCACTTTGAACATTGAGGAAACTAAATTTGTATTCCATATTTAAGAATGAGATAACATTAATCTTAAAAGTATAATTTTAAAAAATATTTAATATCTATGGAATATAAAAAAATCAATAAATAAAATAGAAAATTATGAAATGATAAAATAATATAATGATATACATAACTTTTAATATAAATTTAATTATTAAATGATAGAGAAAATTAATGAGAATACATAATATTTTTGAAATCTATTTTATTATAAGAAATAATTCATTACTATAATTGGAGATATTATTAAAATTTTAAGTTATTAAATTTTATAATTTGAATTAAATAAAAAATTATTTTTTTTGAATTATCATTCTAATATTTCCTGGAGATGATTTTTTTTTGTATTTTTTCGAAATAATAATTTTTAGGTAAATAGTGTAAAATACCATTTGAAAAAATACCATGATTGTATGAAATTATTTGTATATGAGTATGAATTATATGTTATCATTCCATTAAATGAAAACCTGATATGTTTTCTAGGTGAAATTATATGTTTTAAATTATTATTCATAATATAAAAATCATATATTTGACAATATAAAAAGAAGGTATGTTGTAACATCCCTCTTCATTCCCAATAGATTAAGAGGGTCGTAGGAAGTTACATGGACTTACGAGACAAAAAAACCCTAAAATCTATAAATAAATGTGGATGGTCTCCAATTCATGTGGGTGGTTATTTTCCCATTTAAAATAAAACAACAAACCAAACATGACCAAAACAAATAAACACTATATGATTCATGAAACAATGAGAAACAACACAAACAATTCATTTATATCAAATTCAAACTGATACCAAGTTCCTTTGAATAAAAATTCGATGTTAAAGTATACATAGGAATAAAAAGATAAACTACTCAATGACTACAGATAAATATCTTCAAGCCCCAACTCCATGCTCCAGAATAAAAATATACCATTAGAGAAGTGAAATTCTTCACCATTACCTATGACTCGAAAAAAACACCTAGAAAATCATAAATGTTCCAAATCATGGGTAAGTTATTAACCTCCAAACATTTTCCTTCATGACATCCCTACACACACAAACATGATATACCTAGTTATATCAGTTTATAAAACAATTTATATAAAATTATTTATATAAAACATCATAAACCACTTTACCACACAATAAAAACTACTTCTAACAAAAAAAATTCCCAAACTAATGCCTTTTTAAATATAAAAACCATGAATTTTATCAACACCATTCAATAATTACATTTTTGGAATACCCCATTCCAAACAACATATCCATATATCCCCACATCTACACAAGCATGCTTCATTATTACAGTTCTATATACATGAACATTTTATCATTAATCAACCATGTCATCATATGGTAATAAATACCTTTTTCCATACCACATTTGGCACTGAGAAAATTTTATATCTCAACCAATCCTCATTATACAACATGAACACACACCAACAAGTATGGTAAAAATCTATTTCAATGCCAAACCCATTTTAATAATAAAATAATTTTATTGAAAACCATTCCAAAAAACCATTTCAATGAAACCAACCTTTTATTCAAACCCATTAACATAAAATCCAAACCAATTTTTTAAATCTAAATTTTAAAATCAATTAACAATGCACCCTTCAAAACAACTCACAATGTCAAAAAAAACCCACAATGCATCACTAAAGATGTTTTCTACAATGATTTTTTTCGCCAATTTCACAAAACATTTAAATCATTTTAAAAAATAGAATTTTAATCTTCATGTTATAAATATAGTATTAAAGAGGGAATCCCCTAACATTGAGTTTTATAATGAAAACAAATAATTTCACTAAATCACAAATAAAACTGAGTGAAATCTCTAACAATCCGTATTAGATTTCTTCCACTAAAATCAATAAATCTAAGTGTATTCATATTTTTCATTAAATTCCTTTAATAATTCCCTAACGAACATAGATCTATGAAACTGAGAGAGATATTGATATATAAATAAGAATAATCTCTAGAATGTCCATGAACGATCACTTACTAGGAGAATCATCCTTTAAATCACTAAGAGATGCATTGGGATTTCTACCAAATAAATGGGGAGAGGATCTCTAGCCTTTTAGATGGAAGAAAACTAAGTCAAGGCCATTTTGGAGGGAAACAACGCATTAAAATTTATATCTAGCCAATATCCTCTTTTTTGGGTTCTAGTGTTTGTGCATGGTTTTTTCACACAATTAGGAAAAATGTGGGAAAACAATATTCCATCTACTACCTCAATGATGATAACTTCATGATGGGCTTGCATGGTTTTCAAATAATGCAGTAATCATGAAAAATACCATTCTCCAATAAATCATATTTTCTTCCAGGCTTCTGAATGGTTCTAGAAAACTGTGTGTCACCCGTTCTCCTTCACATTATCCTTGGATTCATTGTGCACAGTTTTATATAGGTGTTCCTCAGATTTCATAAATTATTCACGAACTATGCACCTATAAAAATCCCTAAAACCCCTCTATATGTTCTCCGACTCTACCAAAAACATCTATATACTTTAATTACAAATAAATAATAAATAAAGGGTTACATTCATGAATATGGGGTGCTACATTCTATCCACTATTAATATTTTTGTCCCTAGAATGTCGAGAAAAATATCTTACTGAAAGAGTTATGGATATTGATCAGTCATTTCCTTCTCATGTTCCTAAGTCACTTCCTATATTTGACTATGTTTCCACAAAATATAAACTAGATGGATTCCTATTCCATTCGAAACATTATCTTTCACATCAACAATCTTCCCATAGATATATACCAATGAAGCATACAACTCTAGTTTAACATGATCTCATCAAATCAGATGGTCATGGTCTGGATAATAGTTTTTCTACTAAGATATGTATAACACAATATTCACCTAATTGAACCATGGTGGCAATGTGAATAGGTATGCCACATAACCACGCTATTCTGGTATCTTGAAAGGGTCAATTTATCGAGGAGATAACATTCCCTGCTCTGAAAACCTTGATGTCCAAACATGAGATATTTCCTCATGAACATATGATCACTCACCATGAATCATAACATCCGTAAAAGATGATCCTAATATGATTTTTATCACTCAAATATTCTATATTAACATTATAATAAAATACATATTTTCTTCTATATATTATGCATGACTCGGCCCAAATAGTTATGTCTCACATTTTCCAACCAATATTCTGTAGAATAACATGGAATCCCATGTCATGATTCTAAATGATCCATTTTCATTGATTCCATTTTTATATTATTATAGGGAAACCCCACTAATGGAATGTTCCCTTCTCATTAATCCCTTAAATCTGTTACACATGCTTGTAAAATATCTTATAACATTTTTAATGTCCTCTTGAGTTTTCTATCCATGTAAGTTTGATACACCATACCCATAGTCAATTGCTTCCAATGGAATTGAAATAAATATTTCCAGAGATGTGGGATGAGCCTCAGATCTATGTTTGAAATTATTAAAACTAATATGTCATTCCTGTTAACCACATCTCGAATATAGATTTTTGACAAGTCCACCATCATATGAGATTCAAGAATTGGAATGTAATTAGTAGAATTGATGATATGAACCCCTATCACCCATATGTCAACCTATTTTTGAAAATTTCATTAGAGACCTATTAAAAATACCATTTTTATATTCTCCCCCACCCAAATATGGATGGTAATGATTGGATCATACATGTTGGTCTTTGATGCTCTTCATCAACATTATAACAAGTTAGTCATATTGAGAAAAATTATACCAATTAATTTTTAATTACACTACTCGAAAATTGTTCTTTCAATAACTTATAAATAATATATATTCTTAGGTGAACACCCCATATAGAATAGTGGTATGAATGAAGAAGTTTTTCATGAAAAAATATAAGTGTGACCATCTAATTTTTGAACAATACTGAACTGTAATCTAGTTTCCATACCTCAATAATCTCTCTAGCTATGAGTTTTTACCTAATCACCACACATGATGAGTTAGAAATATTTTCCTCTATAACTATAGTTAAAAAATAAGGAACCAAAAAATTGAAAAATACGATAACATCACATCATTCTTCAAATTCCAAGTGCATGTGACATGAACTTCCACTCACATGAGGCTTCATTTTCCAACATAGCTTATGATTTTCTACATAATGGATATTACATAAAATTTAATTTACCCTATGTAATCATAATATAGAAGTCAATAATTTTGAAATAATGAATGCATCTTTTTAGAAATATTTTTTAATCTTGTTCTGAGAAAATATGCATCAATATCTTATGATCTGTGAGCATAATATATTTCCTTCCAAATTGAAAATAATGAAAACTATTAAAATCATTAACTATGATACATAACTCTAAATAATTTATTTGGAATCTCTTTTCATGAACTCGTAACTTAATTGTTCTATAAGAAATGAAAATATATCCCTACACGAGAAAACATCAAAAACCATATCCCAACAAATTTCAATACAACAACTAACCTTTTCCGGATTCTTGAATGGTCAGGATTGTTGATTTTGTAAGGAGAATCATTAACTCATTAAAATATTTTTGGAAGTAATCATCCCATTTTAATGGAACATTATTCTTTTTTAATGCATTCATAGGTGATTCTAGTGTTAAAAATGAATGCAACAACATCAATAATAACAAGCTAGAACAAGGAAACATCGTATCTCCAAGACAATCTTTGGAATTTCCCAAGAGACTATAGAAACAATATTGATTGGGTCAATAGAAAATCATCCTTATGAGATAAAATGGATATGGAAATTTAACTATTGTATCCAAAAATATCACTATGATATTTTGTAATGAAAATGATGATTCATAAATATACCCAAAAATATCACTATGTATTGTCCATTCCATTCTATTGTCCTTAAATATGATAAATTGTTTAAAAAAACACCACCATGAAATAATCATGACATCGTTAAAATATCCAATTCATAAATTATTGTTAAATGGGTGAATATATAAGTCCAAAACGTATAACAACATACTCATAATGGCCATTTATTTTTGTTGAATGATGTCTTCAGAATATATTCCTTTTGAACTCACAATTGGTGATATCCTGATTGAAATCCAATATAAGAGAACCACCTTGATCATCTAAATTGAATGAATAGAACATTGATGTATAAATTTTTATACATTTTATTTCTCGTAACATTGTTAATCATGTGATAATCCCCACACATAGTTGAAGAGTTTCATCTGCCTTTTTAACAAACTAAACAGGTGTTTCCCGCATAGATGTGATATGACAGAAGAACCCTTTTATTTTTACCTCTTAAAACTGCACATTGAGGACCCCTATCTCTATTGGTTCCATAAAATATTATATAAGTGATATATGGATTTTCTCAGTGAAGAGATCAAGCATAAACTCCACTTCTCTCATTGGTGGAAATTGTGATTTTTTTGGAAAAACATTAGGAAATTGATCCATCAAAGCTGGAAAACTATTCTTCTCGATCTCATCTATTGTGAAAAAGACAACACTGCCGAATAGTATGAGATCATTCCAAATACTGGTTCCATGAATCATTATGCACCATCCATTACATTATAGACCCTTAAAAAAGATTATTGACTCCATATTCAGTTATAAAAATGTCTTTTATGGTATTAGATTCGATGTAAACCTTTAACATTTTCAATCAATCCACACCCAATATTATATAAAGGGTATTAATATAATAAAAAATACCATCTCATCATGGCTCCATAAATTGTTATAGAACATTATCAAAACATATAGGGATGACATTATCATTCACCAATCGGATTATGAATTTTTTATCATAGAATTCATCATCTCAACATTTAATCTCAGTAAATCAACAAAATGAGAATAAATATACCGATGAGATGCACCCATATCAAACTACCCATGAATAAGAGTGTCATTCAAAAGAATTATACCCCACAATGTAGATGGTTCGGGCTGATCATCCATAATATCCTACTATCCTCCATATAATTTCTTCATCTGAACACTTTCCTCCTTATTTCCATGTTGAGATTGTACTTTTGAAAGTGTCATTGTATTCCCAAAATAATTATGTCTAGATATTTTCTATAGAAAATATTAAATCTTCCTCCCTCACCCCATTGAAGCATGTGACAACTGTGACACTTTTTAAGTGTCTTGATCACCATACCTTAGAGCACGACAAAAAATTCCATGAAGATGCACCATTTTGTTTTAATTATGGAATGATATCAATTGTTTCGTACACTTTATCTAAATGTGGTCAAACATACCACATCGGAAACATCCTTCATGGATATTTAGTCTTGGAGGATGATTTAATATTATAGTGGTTGGATTTTGATTCATGACACTTCCATGAAATATGTCAATCTTTTCATCTATCTCCCACCTTTAGATTTACCACCTTTTCCCATGGGTATCAACTTATTGCCACATCCCATATCTTCTAATATTAACCTTTCATCTACTATAATCCTATTAATATTCTCTATAAAAACATGTAAAATAGGAAATAGCTATATTTGAGAAAATTTCATTCCTCAACCCTAATTCAATGATGTGTTCCTTCTATGCTTAACTAGTAGAAACATCTGAAGAAAAGAACACTAAATTCTTGAATTTATCCACACACACTAGGATAGAAATAGTTTGTTGCTTCAAGCAGAATAAATATATCTTTATTTTAATGATATGATTATGGGGATAGTATTATTGTTTAAATAATTCCTCAAAATCCTCCCAATGAATGTTCTTGTTATAATTTATCTTGAATTGATAAATCCCACAACTAGCATACATGATCTTCGATAATGAAAGTATTTTTCTTAACTTTCATCTCTAAAAGTATGTCGATGAAATAGATGACATAATTAATTTTTTCCATATATCCACCTTTTCTATATTAGAATCACCCAAAAAGATAGATGGATTCTTGTTATAGAATGAGATATAATGATTTGCCATCCTTGGATCATGCCAACATTTACATGTATCAACATCTTCAAAATCGTGGATTATGAATTGAACTAGACATTCGTTAACTTGTGTCTCAGGTGAACCCAAATTATCATAAGCATCCTCTAGTTGGTTTCTATGATTTCTATAAGGTTCCATTTTCATGAAACACAAAAATTGTGTATGTCACACTCTATACTAACATAAGAATTTCCCTGTCAAATTCTAGCACAACATTTCCTCACAATATTGATTTCCAAAAACAATAATTTTTATATTCAATCATTTTTTTAATTAATCTACTTTATTTGATAATAAAACAATTTCCAAAATACCACAACCATGATTTTTTTTGGAAATAATAAATCTGAGAACATCATTAATGTTTTTCAAAAATAAATTTTTTTGCACCAAATAATAAATCATTCCAAGAAATCAAATATAAACTCTTAGTGGGAATTCATTCCCCTAATGCATGGCATGATCATCTCATTGTCTAATGTTCTGAAAATTAGATTCCAAATACTATAAGTGTTTCCAGAAAATTTATGTACACAATTGTCTTGTAACATGATTTCCAACAAAAAATGTTAGCTATTTCTCTAAATGTTCTACATTTCATTTCCGGACAATCCAAATCCTTTATAAGATACCAACTCAAGGAATAAACTAGAATTAATATCAACTCTATGAATAAAACATATGATGACCCTTTATTAGGAAAAGACTGAAAAATATGATTCCACTTTTAAAATCCCCTCGTTTTCATCATTAGCGTGAGAATGAGGGATAAGGTTATATGGCCTTAACCGACACCCCCAATATGCCAATGGTTATAAATAAATACTGATGAAATCCAGTAAATTTTCTTAAATATCATACCATTAGGAATAATACAGTAAATAAAACATGCCATAACCAAATAAATGCTATATTATGTTTAAAACAAGGATAGACAACTCAAAAAATTCATTTATATCATAACTAAATGAAACAAAGTTCCAAAGTGGAAGAATAAAATATCAAAATAAACAGTGTAATACAAACTAATAAAACTAAAATAATCAAGAGCCATACCTACAAACTCCACCACCATGTTCTAGAATTACTATGTACTACTAGAGAAGTGCAATGAATTACGATTAAATGTGTCTAGGTAAAAAAATTATGAAAAATCACAAAACATTCAAATAAGGGGTGAGAAATGAAACCTTATAGATTTTCCCTCAATGACTTCCCTTCTCAAGCCACTAGGATATAATTAATTAGAACAATTTATAAAATAGTTTATATGAAATGATTTATATAAAACAAAATGAACCAATTGATCACACAACCAAAACTACTTATAATAAAAAAAATCCAAACTAAAACCATTTTCCATGAATAAACAAATAAATATCTCAAAACCATTACATGTTTTCATTCTTAAATACCCTATTTTAAACCACATATCCACATATCCACCCATATACACCTACATTCTTTGTTGTGATAGTTCCATACTTATTCTTTGTTTCTCAATTATCTACCATGTCATCAAAATGTAATTAAATACCATGTAATATTACTCCATTGGCACTGAGAAAAAACTGTATTTCAATCGATCCTAATAAAGAAATATGATCACAGACCACCATGTATTCCAATATACCATTTCAATTCCAAAACCATTTCAATAAAAGAAAAATACTATTGAAAAGAATTGCAAAAACCTATTTCAATAAAACTGACAATTTTTTGAAAACCATTTATCCAGCAATATAAAACAACTACTTTTTAAATCAACATTTTAAAACTATTTAACAAGGAATATTCCACAATATTTTTCAATTTCACAATAATTCACAAAACCATCTTATAGAAGTTTTATACATCAATTTCACATAAATTGCATAGTAAATTTCAATAAAATAAAAAATATTGAATCCATTCCTTCATGTTCTAAATAGATGAGTCATTAGTGAAGCCACATACCTCACCTGTTACAATGAAAACTAAAAAACCCTCATATGACAATTAAACCGAGTTAAATATCCTCAAATCCAACTAATATCCCTTCCTATATCATATATAAAGAAAAATCTTATAATATTTGGAATTAAATACCTTACATATATCAATGGAATTAGTATATTTATGAAACTGTGGGAGATAAATAAGTAGATCCAAGAAAAGGCATTATGAACGACCAAGAACATTCCCTTTTTCAAGAGAATATGATAATAAATCACTAAGAGAAGCCTCCATATTGATTCTTAATTGAAAAGGAGAGGTTATAAAACCATTAATAGTGAAAAATACCATGATATAGACTTATTGGTTCGATAAGAGTGATTACAATACAAATCAAACCATGATCCACTCTTTTGGATCTTGATTTTTAACCAAGAATGTTTTTTGTCTCAGGGTTAGAAAAATCATGCGCAAACAGTGTGGAAACCACTCCCTCAGGGATGAAACTTTCACAGTTGTCTCACACTGTTTGGAAAACATGAGAAATCCCATTTTCCAACAAATTACTATATAACTTAGGATTTTATGTGGTTTTGAAAAAAAATATTATGTGATTCCTCTGGGCCTTCCCTTTAATCCTGATTCATTGTGCATTGTTTTATGTAGGTATTGCATAGCTTTCACAAACAATGCACCAGCCATAAACCTATAGAAATTCCCCAAACCCCTCTGAATATTCTCAAATCTCCCCCAAAAATCACCCATATTTATTACATATATGAAAATCATCATGAAAGGAATACTAACCTGAATATAGGTGTGATACATATGTGTTTCTCCAAAATTTTATAAATAATCATAAATTAATTAATTTAAAATTTATTATACTTTTATTAACTGAAGAAATTGATTTAAAATTTAGAAAAAATTGGCAGAAATATTATTTAATAAAGTCTATTTTAATTGATGAAGTAGAGAGACTTTCAATTAGGTGAAAATTACTTATCTTTTTTAATATATAAAATTTTAAAAGAAAAAATTCTTGTCTTAATGAGCTTGAAATAGAAATACAATTGTGTATAATTTATTTAATTAGTTGTGGATTAGACATATCACATCCCTAGTAAATTATTTCTCAAATTTAGGGTCATTTTTATGAGATTTATTTCAAAATTTTAAAAAATAATGACTATTAAAAAAAGAAAATCCCTTTAACATATTAATGGATATATACAATCATTATATTATCCCACAAAAAACAACATTATTTGGTACAAAAATTTCACAACACTCTCCTCAATAGTACTAGATACCTTAAATTGATTCTAGTATTCTCAAAAGAACATTCCAACAAATCTTACCCCCCTTTCCGATGATAACAATTCATGGAGTGACATATAATTTTTAAATCAATCATATCATACTTATATTTATTTGTGTGAACTTTTTATTCCATAATTTCCATCAAACCATCTTAAAATGAAAAAATAAGTAGCATACAGAAGTTAACAAGATCATGTGGAATCACAAAGAGGGGTATTTAATCATTGATCACTTTTAGTTTTACATTATTTTTTCCCAAATTGTTATGAAATATTTTCCTAACATATAAAACATGTTAGAGATATGATCTACTGGAATATAAATCTCAAAATCACATATCATTTAAAAAAATTAAGAGACATCATGAAACAATATTTTTAATTTCAAAGAAATATTCAAACTCCCTTTCAAACTAGTTTTCCCCTCTACATGGATTATTTTATAAACTTCTTTCAGTATTACAACAAAACATGCCTCATTTGGTTCTAGAGCCTAACAACCATTACATTAGAAAATCATGTTTTATCTATAATTAAACAATTTCTTTCAATGTATTTGGTTATACCCAAAAAATATTCTTGTCATATCATCATTCATTACATCTAGTTATACCCCCACCCCCAAAAACGTTACTTTTCATCGACTACTTATACCCACTATAAACAACATCATTACTTATTATTTTATGATCCAATGTCGAAACATAGTATCTTACTCCCAAAGTAAGATGGATCACCTTTTCTAATGTATAAAAATCAATATATTCCACTACTGTAATATGATTATATTATCCTAGAAACATTTATATGATCTGTAGTAGAACAATATATTCTTAGTCAGATCATTTCAGAACATGTATGCAGGAACTATAAAAAAATTACATATGATGACATTTTCTATTTGACCCTCGTTCTGATAGTATTCCATATATAGTTCTATGTTGGATTCACCTCATACCACTTCACTTCAATCTAGTGAAACAAAATATGATTCATGTTCTAATTCTGAATAACCTCAATTGGCTAAGTATAAACTAAACTGATAAAATAGGTAATACATTCTATCTATCCAATAAAACTGGGTCTGATATTATTTTGGTTGAATCTCCTCGATCCAATATACCTTAATCCAATATTCATGGTATGATTATTTTCTATTTGATGATTTATGCTCGATTTGAGGAAGTCATCTTCAACAATGAGAAAATCATGGTTTCATACTGCCATCCCAATCTATTAAGTAGTTCATCGGCACCACATGATTGGGAGCAATGTTCAATAACACCAAAACCCATACTATTTCACCATATATATATGTGTTTTCCTATTATAATAATGGGAACACAAAGTTATTTTCTTAGTAATCTCAATTTCACTAGATTATTCAAAAATCATCTTGAAAATTCTCGAACACTTTTTCTATTTCTTGAAAGCATCCCATTTCATTGAATTTCCTTATTCCCAATTTTATGGTTCTTATGAAAACATCCTTAACCATAAAAAGATAGTGAACATTGATGCATTAGTACAACATAATCACATGTCAGGAACATTAAAATGTTTTTTTCACGTTCCTTACTGCTCCCCTATCCATTAGACTAGTTTCTTCTTCCTCTATTAGATGTAATTAGATTCATTCTCTATTTGATAAAAATAAGTTCATTTTCACATTATTTGGAAACCACAATCAAAGATTGTTATATCAATATATGGGGATCTTATGATTCATCATATGGATAACCCAATGGCATGGTATGATCATTCTAATAATTTTTCATTGCTCTATCCAATCACCCTTCTTCCCATCTCAATTTAATCATTCTTTTGATAATATTTGACATATTTATCTAATTCTCATCCATCTAATACATATAAAATATATATAAATATTTTTATGAAATTATATGTTTATTGAACCTTTTATTTCTCCTCCTATTTCAACATTATATCAATACATTATATCATTCATCTTATGTCTGATGGATCTACATTCATTGAATAATCTATCATTTTATGCTTCTTTATTCGGATTTCCTATGAATGATATAGCGGACAAGATATCCACCATCCAATATATTTCTAATGATACAGATAAAATCAAATTCATTAGAAGGTAATGTTAATTAGGCCTTGAAAAAAACATTACATAACCAGTTTTACAATTAAATAGGTAAAATTTTTCTTATACTCGTGATTTGAAATATTCTAACTGCCCATATAAATGAACACTTTCACATTCACATACCACTTTAAATTTTATACTTAATGAGGGAGAATAGGAATTATATATTAAATCCTTTTTAATTATTTATATTTTTTAGGAATTATGTAAATACATAACTATGTACCACTAACATTTCTCTATTTGGTCATATCTATTCAGATAAATAATTATAGTTGACCAGAGTTGTTACCATCAACAAAATAACCTGGATATTTTTCATCTGAAAAAAATTCATATATTCATACAAAATGTAGATCAAAAATTCGTTGTAAATATAATTTTCATTCTTTTAAAAAAATTACCAACTCATCATAGATTATGATGCACTTCATTTTGTTAGGAACATAATGAATGACATAAAATTTATTTACTATAGTATATAATCTCTCTTACACTCCATAAATAATTTTTCGTACAACTCAATCATAAACTTTTCTAACCTTGATAAAGAATTTTTCCGTCCAAATTATAGAAGCACATTTTGTCAACAATATCTATAACCACATATTAATATATTGAAAATAAATACAACCAAATTTTTTTTGGAACAACAATATCCTATTTCTTTCTTGTTTTCAATATCCAAATAAAATTTGAATCATGATTGTTGACAATGGGGGTGCTCAATTCTGTAAACATATTTGAGGTTTCCATTTTCATTTTACCCTTAATTTATTTCTCCACCTCTTGGGGAATAAAAATTAAGGGTGTTATAATTATTTTTCATTCTCTATCATGGAATCTTGAAAATAATCATTGAATGAATAGTGGTATAACATTTCTTTCCAAATAGTGAGGATTTAATGAAACCAAGCTATTTCAATATTGATGAAAATGAAGTATTAAATAAGATTTCATAGTTATGTTGATATATTTTTTTTCCATTTTACTTCATTCATGTATCAATTTAAATATTAATTTATATAGTGGGAAATCTGAGTAAAGTTTTTATGGTGAAAATATCACCTCTAAAAACAAATTTATCAAAATATTTCATGCAGATAGACACAGTTCAAAAAATTAATCTTGATTACCATCATTAGATACATATTAAGAGAAGAGTGACATTAATAACCTATCCCTATCTTTTATCCACCTCATTATTTTCACTCCATTCCTTATCATAGATAAAAAATAATCCATAATGGAACTCTATTTTTGTGCAACAACATATAAAACACTCGACCATTTTCCATACGTATTCTTGTTATATTCCCAATTTTTTTAATAAACAAATAGTGTTTATTATGAATGAAAGGAACCTTGGTATTCTATATTAGTGCATTTCATTAATATTTTTTCTTCCAAATGTTGATTACAATAACTTTTTTGATGATTTAGAACATAAAGTACATTATTTTTTATGTTCTCTAAAATTATCTAATTATTCTTTTACCATTAATTCTTTTTTTTGTAACATTGGTTTTCTTGATTTCCTAATATCTTCTTAATTATTTCCTCTAAGAATGGAATGATGTTCATATAAATTGTTTTTAACATGGCCATATTGATCACACCTCTTCCATTTGTTCTGAATAATTGCATTTATATTTCATGAATAATTTTTATCTAATGTTTTACAATTTTGTGCAACAAATTTCTCTATTTTTATTTATTTTATATTTTCAATTATTTTCTATCCAATATAATTTTATTTTATAAAAGATAAATAAATGTTAATTACATTTAAAATGTTTTTTACATTCTCCAAATTCTTCATCTAGTATCCTTGATTAATTTTCCTAGGATTCTAATTTTTACTTGTTGATGTTTTATCCGTATTCCCCTTTTCAAATTTCTTTTCTACCATATAATAAATTATAGAAAAATTTATTTATATTCATTAATTTTATCTCTCCACTATTTCATATATATTTCATTGTATTTATTTACTTCAATACAATGAAAATTTTGTTTTCTAAAAATATAAACAATTCTAGTAGTGACTTTTAAATGATGAGAATTCATAATAATAGTAATATTACTATGATATTTGTTGTTTTTTATAATTTTTAAAAACCATAAATTCGTTTTCTCATATAATTTCATGATGAATTGCAGCATTTCTTAATTGAGGTTGTTTTCACATAAGTCATGAAAATTTAATCTACAATGTGAGTAGAAGAAGATCTATAATGATACTTTTTGGGAATAGATAAGAATTACTTATGTGAACGTATATTTTCTCCACTTTTTAAGTTTCACCTTTTACCCCAACTACATTAGTAATATATTCTAGGATAATTTTTAATCAATAATTTTTATAGGAAAAATTGATTTTTTTGGGTCAAATCTCTCAAATTGTCATCCAATATTATTTAATAAAATTCACCATATTTTGGAGTTCGACTATCGTTAACATATTCTAGATACATTATTCCAAAATTTTGGATTTAGTAATTTTTTATTCTCCTGCTGGACTGATGTTTCGTTATAACCATTCAGTTTTCTAACAATATCAATAAAAATATTTGTCTTATCTCTGATAATTTTTGGGTTAGTTTATCATTAGTAATTCACAAATAACTCTCAAAAGTTTCTTTTAAAAAATGTGTAAGAAATTTATTCAATATCATCATGATTTATGCACTATTTTTATATAATTATTGCATTTTTATTTTTTAGACCACTCTTGTAATATTATATATTCTTCAAAAATCATCATTTCTTGAGGAAGAAATTATTTTCCTATCATGTGATAATGAGATTACATGAAAATTAGATTCATTGTTGGATAAAAAATCATCAACATCACTTCTTCTAAATAAACACTTTATACTATAATGAATATTTTTTTTTTATTTTTCTTATATATTTGTCTCAGAAAAATACAATCTTATTATTTAGATGTAGAATATTTATAATTTTTGACAGATTAATTTTTGAAAATGGACTTTATCATTAAAATATAATCATTTCAGATTATGTTTCCCTCTTCCCTTATAAGATAAATGTTTGTATATTTTTTGTATAAGGTAAATTATTTTATGGGAATCCTATTCTAATTCATGTACCTTTGATTCTCCATAATATTCTATAGAATCATTATCTCTTTGATTATTGTTAATAAATCCTCAAAATATGTATCATCCATAAACATATTCACAAAGACTATTCATCTTATCATTTCATATTGAAAAGAATATTATAAAAGTAATCAAGAGATAAATAATATTGATATTCTATAGATGACACATTTGAAACAAATCCTCCAAAAAAATATATCATCATTTTCTTAATAATGGTCAAAGATTACAGTATCTCCCTAAAAGCTCAAATTTAACTTATGATCTAACCGACTATTTTAAATTCTCTATCAATATGGTCATTATCATAATTCTGAAAATATTAATACAAGACCCATAAAATATTTATATGAGCTTTCTTAACATTATCATTTCATTTATAGTATCTTCACAACTCATCACATATATTTTCATTCATTGGAAACCACATATTCTTTCTATAAAAATTAATTTTGAGATCTGTCGACATATAATTACGATATTTTCCACCAACTTCAAATTTATCATATCAATAGATATCATAGAACATTAAAAAAATTGTGGGGAAAATAGGTATTTGAATAATCGAAAAAAAAATTATTTTCACTTGATCATGTACTATTCTTGAGTTGGAGGTAATCAGTTGTCACATTAATTTATGAAGGTAATTTTTCTCTAAAACATGTAATAGTTATGCTCCACTCAATGATAAATCTAAACCTCCAATGTCATAAAAAAATTTAACTAGACATTAAAAAATTATATTTAAAATGTTAGATAGAAATATCAAATCCTTATCATGTTAGTTTTTTCAAAACCCAGATTATTTTACAAATTTGTTTTAGGATTACAAATGCATGGAAGAAATTGGATCTATAATATAGTAATTATAACTTTTCTATAATTTATTAAAACTTATTTCATTATTTATTAAATATTAGTACACATAATACAACCTAGAAATTCAATAAATCTTTTGTCTTTTGGAGTTATTTACATAGCATAACATATTAAACATTGGATACGAACACATTATTGGAATATTCTTAAACATGCCGTTCCATAAAATTTCATATGATAACCATGGGTTATACATATGTAAGGGGTTAGTTATAAATCTTAGTAAGCGAATACACATGGAATTACATGAACAAAATAAAAAAAAATTAGACAATATCCCTATAAAATGGGAATAAAATGAGTACAAATCATAAACTCGATCAATAATGAATGATATATCATAATGATCATAACAGAAACCATGAAAATGTGGAATCAAATTAAAGCACAATATCATAATCATAGACCAAGGATAACTACCATGATCTCATGATGGAAAATGTTCTATAAAGGAATGATGATCACTATTTATCCGAACATGATGTCACGTGAGACTAATCATTACCCAATGCATTAAAGTTCCATATAGTCTTGTGTTCATCCATCATAACAATCTCTTTCTCATGATTAAGTATACAATGTAGATAAAAAGGAACGGATCCTTTCTTCATCATATTTGATTCCATGATCATGTAGTGTGAAATAAAAACATTTAATTCCAAAATAAATGAATTATAAATGTATAAAGGTAACAAACTTGATAGGAAATTAGTATGGTGTTTATTACTATAATGTATTTCCAGGTAATGTCCTGATGAAATTTCGATACCCTAATGAGGAAAGATAAAAATTAATAAAATGTGATGATGAGATAGAAAGTGGTGTCAACTAATTTAAACATAAAACATGACTTAATAGGGACATTAAAATAAATTTTGTGATTTTATTATTTTGGATATTGATTGAAATAATTAATAAGGAATGTTTTTTGATGAGGAGAATGAAAATAACCCTTACCTAAGTGTGTTTACCAAAAATTCGTGTTTGTATGAATGCTAAAAAAAGTGTCAATGGTTAATTTCAAACATTATAATTCAAAAAATAATATTCCTTCTATAAAGTAATTTTTTAAATACTTGTTTTAGAACATTAAAAATAATAATCCGTATTTATTTATAAATGTTAAGTTTTCATGAAAATAATATTTTTTGAACCATTATATTAATTATATTTTATGTCATAAAAATTAAATGATAATTTATATTACATAAAATTATTTCATAATAATATGTTCATAATTTATAATTTATTTCCAAAATAAATTAATTTATCAAAATAAAAGTCTTTTTTGAAATTGAATACTAATAAAAACTATAATTTTTTAATTTAATCAAAATAGAAATCCTTTATAATGTAATAATAATAGGATGAAAAAATATTCCTATCTATATAAAACCTAATATACATAGTCATATTAAAATGTTATTGATACATATCAGTTTACTACACTAGTAAACACCATAAGAGTTTGGTGTGTGACTTTAAGAATTTCATGGGGTGGTTCGTTCAACATGGGTTGGGTTGTGATCCTGATAAGCATGCACTTCCACCGTAAATAATTTAATAATCATAAAATATTGGATTTAATTTTCTGGTGGTCAATATAAAATTTGAGAGGTTCTATATCCATTGGATTCTCTAATAAATGGTATTTATATGGTACAATCGTACTATTCGAGACCATAACATCCATGTTATGGTTTAATTGAATTTATTAAACCCCAATATATATACAAATCATATGATAAATATTCAAGAGAAATACTATCAATGATATTGATTCTTAACTATTTGTAAAATATTACATATTAATACTAATAGATTGAAATGGTTTTCTATAACCATATCACATAATAAGATATTGAATTAAAAAACATGTAGAATGTTATTTATAATAGTTCATGTAGTTACAATATTCCCCCCTTACGAAATTTTACACCTAATATTTTAATTTCTTGTAGAAAAATATATGAGTTTAACTCTATTTTATCACAACATCAAGTTCCACCATCACTTATTCAATTATTTTGATTATACACAACAATTTTAAGATGTGAATTTACTTTTATTGTAGGTAATTTCCTATAGTATCTAATATTTTTACAGGATTCTCTTAATAGTAACAATTGTTCTACAATAAAACCACTTCTTAATTGAGTACCTATAAGGGGTTCATTATGTACTTCCTCAAGAGGTATATATTTAATACATCATGTAATTGAGATAGGATAGGATGGAGTCCAATTCGATAGGCCACCACTCCAATGTGATCAAGGATCTCAAAGGGGCTGATGTATCTTCGACCAAGAATTCCATTCATACAAAATTTAATGTCCCTATTTCATTGAGATAAGTGGAGTAAATCTATTTATCCATCATCAAACTCTATGTCTCATCGATGATTATATTAATAGATATTGTATAAGATCTAACCATTCTGGATGTACTACTGAATGGTCATTTATTTTTATTGAATTTATTCAACAATTTCTAGACATTGTAGTTTCCATATCCCATATTAATACAAACATGAGGGTGTTGTACACCTCTACCCATAACGGTCTTTACATGGATCCATTTTAATGCATAAGTGGATACAATTATTTTATGAGAACTCAACTATAGGGAGATTTTGGTCCTAACCTCCATAGAATACAATTGATCATGGTCTCACCATATCCTCGAGTGTCAAGATAGTCTTCTCAAATTGGCCTTCATTTTTGGGGTGGTAAATCAAGTAGATGATCACTTATGTATTTAGAAAATTATGGATAATTTTCTTGACCATATTGGTCAATCCATTCTCTTGATTGAATACAATATCTAGTGGAAATACAATCAACCTTACAACTTCATTGATGAATATCCATGTAGGTTAATCCCATGATAAATCTTCCCGAATCATAATGAAGTGTGACGTATTCATAATATGATCCATCATAACCTATATAGAATTATTCAAACATGATATATTTGGATGGATGGTAAAAAATTTCCACCGTGATGCTTTACCATTTATATGTTGGTATGTGTAATGGTTTAATCATCCCCAGTGATTTTTCTCTATCAACCTTTAGTGGATAACATAAAAAATATCATGATGTCTACAAAACAATATCCTTCATAATATTGTTCATCCAAAATAAATCTCATAGATGTTGATACATATTTTTTCTTTTAGTATGGATAACCAATGTAAAACTATATACATTATCTAAAAAATAATTGTTTAACTTAGTATTTGATGGTACCAATAGTTGTGACCCAAATCATAAAACACTTTCAATAACATTGAACTAGGGGGATTTTAATATTCTTATGGTTTCCAATTTCGTCTGAATTACCTAATAATATTTTTGAGAATCTTTTATCATCTCTATAATCAATGGATGAAAAATAATTAGTTAATGTATTGATGATGTTTTCTCTTTTATGATTCCTATGTCAATCCTTTCCAAATAAATGAAGATTTGATCGCTCCCAATTCTCATCAATTATATATTTGATGGATCCTTAATACATATGAAATATTAAACATTATTAACATTCCCTAGATTATATAGAATTTATTTTTCATGTTATTTTATTATATATAACCATATTTCCAGGTTCATATTCATATCTTTCTGTATGAATATATACTTAAGACTTTGGTGATATTTATATATTTCACACTTCTCTCGAAAGTGATAATGCCACTATGATATCAATGTGAATATCAATTAATGAAACCCTCGATCATGTGTTTCGTATTTTTGATCCTGAACCAATTCCTTCTTAATTCAACATTGAAAAATATAAAACATTATCCACTTTTGGGTATTGTATGAGTAGATATACTGATAAGAATACCATTTTAGGTCCATTAATATACCTAAACATTCAACATTACATGAGAAATTAATTACCTTATAAGTTATCATGGTTATAGGGTTTAAATATCATGATAAATGTATCACAAATATGTCATTATACGCATCTAATCCATGGAAACTGCAGATATCATTCAGAGATATTAGACTAGGACATCCATAAATTGATTCTATCATTGAAATGTCGATAGATATACCATTTCCATTGATTATATTGTCCATTAATGATACATCCTTCAAATAGAAATAAAACTTGTTGCAATTTACACAAAGATTCCCCATTCATATGTTTTAAAACATAGTTCTGAGGTTTTCTTCATGCTCCTCCATGGTCTTGGAGAATATTAGAATATCATATACAAAGACTACAAAATATTTGTCAATTTAATATATAAATACTCCATTAATCATTTCCATGATGATTTCTATATCATTTGTGAGTCATAAAGCCTTAGTATTAAATCGTAGTGCTCCTACCTTATATAAAAATTAGTCTTGGGGATATCCTCCTCCTTCAACCTATCATGATAATATCCTAACGATAGATTAAACTTCGAGATTTATTGTTCTCAATATAGCTAATAAAATAATTCATCAATCCATTACATAGGATACTTTTTATTTATCATGATCTTGTTACTCTCACGATGCTCAAAGAAAAGGCATATTAAACCATCCTTCTTCTCTATGAAATATACTAGAGTACCACAAGGTGAAGTACTTTGGTTCATGAAACCAATATCCATATTTTTTTATAGTTTTTTATTTATCTATTCATGTTCCACAAAATACATTCCATACAGAGTCTTGGATAATGAAATCCCTTCAGGAATAAGATCAATTGAAAATTAAACCTCTTGGTTAGGAGGATAACCTATTAATTATTAAGGAAACAAATATACATGCTCCCTCACAATGGGCAAGTCTTCATGGAAGATTATATCTATAGAATCAATCATCTCAGAGAGATATTAATTATTTTTGATAATAATATATATGCTTGAGATATAGGTATTAATAAATATTCATCCTCCTCCATGCATTTTATTGAATTTAGTGGTGATTCACAATACAGATAGTGATTTACTTATTACTATAATTTATGTTCGATCTAATACGGAAATAAAATATATACCAATAATTGAATAAAATTCCACCAAAGTGAGTTTGACAAGTATTACATAGATTTACAACCCCCAAATTATGAAAAGGGAGGAGTTATAAACATTAGATGAAATAATTTTCTCATTTTCCATTTTCACTGATTTCACCACTTCCATTCATTTTGGTTGTGTTTGAATAGTTTTATTAAACAACCAAGTCAGGAAGGAATCAATAGATACACAATAAAAAAGTATGTTCTCTATCCATGAATAAATAATTATAGTATCATTCACTACATTGTTTTTGGGATCCACCTTAGCGGTAGTGATAGAAAAATTCATCCCTATCCACACTAGACATTTTTGGTTTTCCCGGAACACCCTTAGCATAATTAATTTTTTTGAAGAGTTCCTTATTTCCTTACTGTCAATCCAATGGACAATTCATTGATGGTATGATCTAGAATTTCTTCCACACAATCTCTTTAATCTCTTCCTAAGTCTTCCTTATTCCTGATAAATGTCCACCAAAGGTCAACTTATCCCTCCGTATGATAAACATCCAATAGAACCATCTTCTTATTCCCATTAGGACATTTCTAAGGATCCATATCCCAGAACATTTATTAGTGGGACATTAAAATTTCTTTGAACCATTAGATGTCTCCATCGGACCACCATCATTAAACTCCACTTTTTTATTCTTATCCTCATAATACACTATAGATTCTGGAATCTCTATTTTGGCATTGAGGGAACATTATAAAATTTCATCTTATCAATCCAAGTCTAAGATCGTTAGGGAATTTAAAATATAATTTTTTATCACACCAATAAAGTTGTAAAATATTCATTTAATGGAAAAGAGAATGTAGGAGGGATATCATGCATGTATTCTGAATATTTTTTCATACTCCCCAACATCTTTTTCATCCTTTTGCTTGAGGGAATAAAAACCACATTATATTTTAATATGCGGATTGCAAGGAAAATATTAATTGAAATTTTTTCTAGAATTTCTTCCACCCCATCGCATCAATATCTTCCTCAGGAATTCTTATTACTGATAAAATGTCCACCATAGGTCAACTTATCCCTCAATATGATAAACATAAAATAGAACCATTTATTATTCTGAACATTGATGGAATGAGATGATCTTCAAAATGAATCTCATCCAGTGTTGAATGATTAAGGGATCAGATGACCCATTTAATGTTAGGCCTTTGTCTCATAAAGGTCTCATTAACAGCTAATTCCTTCCTAGGGGGATTTAGAGGCTCCTCCTAATCTAGGATACTTTTTAGATCATTATTTATCTTAGAGAGAATCATCATATAGTTAATGATTCCAATTCCAATCGGGTTGGGAATCTTGTTGGGGTAGTCATCACATTGTTTGTAAAATTTATTGTTTACATGAAACCTCCTATTTATAGAAATTGGATAGAATTAAAGGAAAATAAGAGATAATTATTTTTATATTGTCTAACACATAATGGAGAATCTGATTAAATTAATGGGGTATGTTATAAATTAAATTTATAACTTAAATTATGAATTTATATGTTTAAATCTATGTTATACATGATCTATTTCCAAAATATATGATTATGGAAATATATTTCCCATAATAATGCTTCATTTTGAGCTTATTAATTTCCCAAATAATATCCCCTAAGTGTTTCAACCTAGAGGTACAATAAGGAATGTTGTCCAGCACGATTTCCTAGTTTCATCTAGTTTAACATGGTGTTCTAGGGTTTGACCCTAATGTACATATATTTCATTTACACATCCACTTTTAGTATCAAGATTTAGAGGTATTTTCATGAGAAACATATAACTTTATACATACCAATATTTAGGGATGTATTTTTATACTTATTCTTAAACTATGTATTTTTCTATATTTCTCTAATCGTAAATCCAATTATAACTAAGCCTTTCCTTGGATACCTACTATAAAAACCATGTATATTATTACACTTTTATTATTGATTTATTAAATAAATTTACACATAAAAACCAACCATAAGACCACTAATTCTAGTAACTTTAGGAAATATGAACATAGGATAACATCTTGATGATGTTATACAACAACATTATTGAAAACATCATTACAATGATTGTACATAAAACTATATGGGATGACCTGGGGACATATATAAGAAATGGACGATCTATATAGAAAGTCAGAGAATAAACATGGAATAATATAAGGATAACGAGAAATGATTTTATTAGGAGTATCAGTGTGGAATAAAAATAGTATGAATCTTAAAAATTTACAATGAGGTGTGATATTGAATTATAATCCAAATTAAATCATTAGAAAATTGGAAAACACTTAAAACCACTACAACATAATCATAGGTCAAAGATTAAGTAAAATAATTAATGATCCAAAAAGTACCATAGTTGAATAAAGTTCACTAATTGTCCCAATATAACGTCTCATGAGACAAAACAATACCCAATGCATTGGGACACTAAATAATTTCTAGGGCTCAGGTCACATTAATTTCATTCCCATGTTTAAGTGTGCCACATATAATATAGAATATGGATTAATAAATAATCATTTTTTATTCCATGATCAAGGATTATGTAATACATATATCAATGTCCCATGTGAAATAATTATATGAATCTAAAGGTGATTACCCTTGATATAAAATGGGTTTGGTATTCACTACAAAATTATTTTAGGCAGGGAAAATCATGGTTATTGTTTAGTACAACAAAGTCACTCAAAAATTCATAAAATGGTTTGATGATAGATAAATGGGTATCTAATATCTTGTTCATTGAATTAATCATAATGCAAAAATTGTTAGACCTTCCCAAGAATTAGGTTTTGTTTTTTAGAGGCATAAGATAGTAAAGAAATATTAGTAATGAGGATAATGAAATGAACTACTAATTTAGTGTGTGTGTCCTCATGTTATTGGAATGGTCACCATATGATCATGGGGGTACATTGGGAGGAATCTATAGAAGGTAGGGTGGTGTATAGAAGTGAAACAATGATTATGAGTGATGTGAAATAGGATCTTGTGTGGTTTTATAAATAAAATGAGTGGGTGTTTTATTAAAATTTCTCATACTCATTTTTTATACTCTATAATAATATAACCAAAACCATTAACCCTTAAATTATTTTCACTAAAAGAGTCAACAAAATTGGAGTAGTTTAATTATTATATAATAAAAATTCTCTAACAAAATATAAAAATACTATATTTATGTGAAAGTGAGTCATACTCTAAAAGAGGTGATTTTAAAACCTAAAAATTTATTAATTGTTTTGGAGGATTCATAATGGATATATAATAATAATAAAATAAAACTAAATTCAAATTATTATAAAGAGATACTAATATTATGTCCTAAATTCCTTTTATAGTATTTATTGCATCAATATTGGTTCATTATGATGTCATTATACACACCATATATTTTTACATTATTTAATTTATTCCAAAAAATTTGATCGTCTCCGAAATTTATGAAAAGGTCACTATGAGATAATTTTGATGTTCTAATTCAAAAAAAAAATATTTTTTACAATTAATTTTCAAAAAATTATTAATTTAAAATTGAATATAAGAATTAATATTTATTGATAAATACTATGGTTGTTGATAATAATTGTTTTTAGACCATTATAAATATATAATTGACTTCATAAAAAATTTATGATCATTTATAATAAATAATAAAATATTTAATTAAAATATTTTATTAAAGTATTACTTATCTCAAAAATCTGTTAATTTGTCAAAATAATTGCCTTAATAGAAATTTAATTCTAATTTAAAATAAATTTTCTATTTTATCGAATAAAAATAAAATAAATTTATAAAGTATCAATAGTATGATGAAAAAATATTCATTATTCTTGAAAATAGTATACATGCTCATATTTATAGTGTATTGTTAAAGAGACCTTCAATACACAAGATAAATCCCTAAGAGTAAGGTTCATGATGGCGAGACATTCACAACATGGTTTACAAAACAGGGTTTTGGCTATTCCGTCGATGTTATTGGAATTCACTTATAAATAGATTCAATAATACTAAAGTTATTGTGTCATATATTTGGCATGTTTAATGGAAAATCTAAAAGATTCTATATCCCTTATAAAATTTGATAAATTGGATTCATAGGATTTGATACTTAAGTTTTAGTTCATCACATCATTTTTCCATGTCAATTCGATTTGATAATTCTCTATATTTATACTAATCATATGGCCACTATTAAACATATATATTATCAATGTTAATTCTGATTAATGGAATTATAAATATTCAATAATATAACTAAAGGAGTTCACATGTTTTCTATTTCCATATAACATAATTATACATTGAAATAAAACAAAAGGTGAAATTTTATTTATAATTGTTTGGATCATTAAAATAAGAATTCCCCCAACTAACAAGGGTTATTAAAACCATTAATCCTATATTATTCTACTATTGTTTATACCCTAAAGATATCCCCATATATAATTTCTTCAAAATAGGTTATATGCCAAATAAACTAGACGTCTCATCAATTGTTATACCACTAGTAAAATTATCAATACTTGTTCATTTCCAAACAACTGTTGAATGATCTTCTCAACCTTCATAATAAATGTTGATCACCTTTCTGGTATTTAATATTCTTGATCTATTAAAAACTCTCAAAATAGTTTAATGTAATTGAAAATGAATAAATATCTTTGGTAGACCTGAATATTCTCGATTATAACTCTTCAAGATTATCTAAATAAATTTATAAAAAAATTATTTATGATGACTATATATTGTATAATCTCTATCCAATATAATTACATCTATTATTATCAAACTGATTCTAAATAGAAAAAAACACTTCATTCAAATAAAAAAATATAATGAAACATTTCCTCGTTCATCTTCTCCATCCAAGTCACTAAAATAAACTATAATGAAGCATATTAAGAAAAACAAATACTAATTCTTATATATAGGATTAATCTCAATATTATGATCTTCTAATAAATTCAACTTGATTAAATATTCCATAATAAAATTTTCTCAATATCACGTTTCTCTATCTAATGAATCACATTTTTTCTTTTGAAATCAACTTCACCCATGTAAATAATATGGTTGGACACTCATTTACAAATCTATTATGTACATATCATCATCTACTTGTGTATGAATAGTTTCATGAAATAAATTTTCATATACTATATTACCTCTTTATAAAGGTGAGTTTCATGTTGAAATCCCAAGAACTAAAAAGTGTTATAATTATTATTTTAATTTTTTTGTATGCCTCCCACTTTATATGGAACAATCTTGAACACTCCTAATTTTTTTGAAGAGCTACCCTTCTATTAAATTACCAAAGATCAGTGTTAATTTTTTTTCTAATGACTGAAACCACAGTAAGATAGAAAAGGTTTCTTGTGAAATACATCATCGTCACATTTAAATAAATGTAAAAAAGATTTATTAGGATAGTTATTAAACCTAATAACACCCTGATATTTTTTAACATCATTAAAATCAATTTAATCATTTATATATTTTACAATTCAGACAACATAAAATACATATTTTGTCATAAGAAATCACTAATCATAGATAGCTTTATATGAAATGCTATTTAAGGATTTACATACATGAAACACATGGATTGTATCTTGGAATATAAGAAATCTATTTTTCTTGTGTTACACACATTACTAAGTTTATTTTAAATCTTTTGTGACACAAACTGTAACACCCCAGGTAAATAAATAATATGACATTTTCATATTTATCCCTATTTGTGAATAAAATATTAATATGACTTTAAAGGGGATGCTATGCTCGATGGCGTACCCAACACGCAACAACGAGTTTCTTGGGAATCTTACGTTGCACTCTAATAATATTATTTTAAATGATAGTTAACATGTAGCCGTTGTATTGGCGGGAATGGATAGAAATAACTAAAATATTATTATATATGTTTTTAAATGTTTTTACATTTATCCAATAAAAGATAAAGGCTTAAAATACGGAAAGAATTCATTTTTAGGCGTATATGCCCTAGTTTTCACTAAAGGTTCACTTATCACCTTTTGATGTTGAACCATCATTAAATATAGTTTTGTTCACTCTTAAACATTCTCTTGGACCGAATAAAACTCTTATTAAGAATCAGGACATCAAAATTTACTTTGTGTAAATTTTTGGTATCTTTCCGATAAAGTTCATTTTTTTAATGAATAGTGTAAAATGTTGTATTTTAATTCAAAACCACTTTTTAATCTAATTTATTTATATGATTAGATTATATTTTGAATTGGTTTTAAAGTGAAATTAGAAAATATTTTTACCATTAAATCCAATTGTGGTCGTTGGAATTAATTTCACTTTGAAATCAGACTTAAACTAGTGTCAATCTTTTGATACTTATTGTTTTATAAAAACACGCTATTTGCTCTGACAACGGGAATTAATTATTAAATTAATTAATGTGACTAATATGTTTTGAATTTTGTAAAACGGACTTCCTTTTTGAATTCGGAATGTCAAATATAGCTTAGGGTGAAGTTTTGGTATTTTTCTGAAAAACTCCCATTTTTGATGAATAGTGAAACCACTAAGTGGTAATCAAGCAAACTGATGTTTCAGTTAAATGAAAGTTTACCACTAATGTGTATTTAATTTTAAAAATCCGACATACATGGTTGTCATTAAGAAGTAAAATGTGGTTCAATGGGATAAAAATAATTTTTTGGTGAATAGTAACTTATTATGTTTTTAATCGAGATTAGTGGTAATAAGTGGTATAAAGGAATAATGAACTTGAAAAAGGTTCTTAAGGAAGTAAAAATTAACTCAAGTTTATTATTCAGGAGATTAAAGAACGATCGAGTCAAGTCGGACCCGAGGTAAGGGATCCTACAACTCTCTTTCTTTTAAAGTACACTCTTTTATGTCATTTATTTTACGCTCATCTTTCTTATGATTGGGATGTTATTTTATATTACATTTACTGTAATTTTTATGTTCATGAGATGAGAGACCCTATTCTCTCTCATCAATCCATTTTGGATGTTTTGAGTGGCGCCGTTAGGCTGCCGAACTTTCGTAAGGGATCCTACAACTCTCGTTCTTTTTAAGTACTCTCCTAATGTCACTTCTTTTAAACTCCTCCTTGCAAAGTTGGGGGGTTTTCTTTTATATTCCACTTGATGTAAATTCTATTGTAATATGATGGGATACTCTATTTGATCTCATCAATCCATATTCGGAAGTTTTATGTGGCACCGTTAGGCTGCCGAGTTTTCGTAAGGGATTTTTCATCTCACTTTTATTCGCGTGAGATTTATGCTACATTCGCCACAAATTCCATTGAGTGGTGTATGTACTGCCCATTATTCTACTCTTTGTGTAATATAATTTCGTTTATGAGTATTTACATCAATGACCTATTGTCTTTCTTTCATGGGGTGTATGTTTTGAAAGATTCCCACGTCGGTAAGGGAACCTTTCACCCTCCTCTTTTTTAAAAGACTTCTTTTATTGGGTCTTTTAATTTACATATTTTTATGCTGGGATATGTTCTCATACATTCTTATTGATGTAAATTTTATGTCCAAGTGATGAGATACACTTTTTATCTCTCATCAACTCATTTTGATGTGATGTCGTTAGGCTGTCAAGGGAACTTTTTAACCCAATTTCGATTTCTTTGGGTTCAACTTGTAGTCATTGAATACGTCATCCATTGAATATGTGTGATTGACCTTTTATTGTTTTACACTTAATATCCACTTATATTGGGTGTATATATATTTTTCACACATATTTTTGAGATTTATTTGTCCTTAATTTAAGGATGCCTTCTTTATAAGGGATTTCATCACATTTGACATTTCTATTGAGGGTTCATTGTTGTTATGCACCAATTCACTCTTATATGGTGTATATACTGTCCTTAGGAGTATTATATCATGAATCCTTTTATTCTCATGATATTATAAAGTTCATACTAAATGTTATTCCTCGATTATTGTATTCAAGTGTCTCTAATTTTGGTAAAACCCTTTTAACCAAAATATCGTTTTAAATGTTTTAATTATTTGTTCTTATTAATATCCAAGTTTCCAAAATGGTTTTAAGGATTTATCTATATGGATATTAATGGTTTAAAATGTTAAAAGTTTCAAGGTGGTATGGGACACTTTGATTCAAAAATCTCTTTATTAAATGTTTTAAATGGTTTTGGAATGGTTTCTTTTTGAAAGGATTCATTATTTCAATATCCTAAAATGTTATATTGTGATTGAAATGTGTAAATTTTATGTTTCCTTTATTCATGTTTATGTGATACGATTATGTTATGGTTCTTGGGCATTGTTAAGAAGAACGGGTGGTTCCGTGATAAACTAAGGGTGGGTGAGCCCGATATAGCTCTCCAATGTATTGGGTAACGCGAAGGAGTGAAACGTTAAGGTTTCTCTGAAGAGATTTAGGGAATATACTGTGATGGGTATTCCAAACATAACCAAGAGGGTTACTCCCTACGTAAGAATGTTATGAATGCCTCAAGTTACCTTTTTGTCTTATGATTTCTATTATTTATTCATGGTTTGATGAGGTATGAAAGTGCCTTTGTTTTATGGGTAAAGTATGATTTCATTCTTATGTATATATGAACTCATGTTTCCTTTCTATATTTTTATAACCCTTACTGAGATTTTTATGCTCATCCCAAGTTTTTGAAATGTTTTTCACAGGTCAAGGGAAAGGTACATGATGTGATGATAGGGTCAAGGATGTGTCAAGAAAGAATATGTTTTTTATTTTAAATAGGTTTCTGTTGATGGGAAGAATAAATATTGTCTTTTATGTAACCACTTTGTTTAAATGTGGAATGTAATGAATGTTTCATGATCTTATTCTCTAAAACTCTAAACCTGAAAAGATCCTCAATGTGTAATCTTGTAATAACTCAAGATTAAGTAAGGTTTAAGGCTGGGGCCTTATAGTTGGTATCAAAGGTCGGTTTAGATAACTTTAGAGGTTAGGGTATTCTTTAAGCATAATTGACAATTACCATAATGGTTAGGATTTCAGAAAGAGTCTTAGTTTTAGATAAAGTGAATGAGTAAGTATATCTTATTGTCTATCTTACTCATTAGTACATGATGGTTTTGTTGATATGCTCACACTGAACTTTTTGGTTTTAGTAAATGGCTGGATCTAGCAGGCACCAAAGTAACAGTGGATGTAAAGGAAACTGTGAAAGTTTTTTGAGCAAGCAACTGAATGATATGGGAGCTGCAATGAGAACTCTTTTGATTATCCTCAACCAACTATCTGGAGTCATGATTGACCACCTAAACCTTGGAGATTTCTCTAAGGCATCATATATGCAAGAAAAAAATCCCTACGGAAGTACAGGTAATAATCATAAAGGTAAGCATGTTCAAAAACCTATGTGTCAAAGATGTGGAAAGAAACACCTAGGAAAATGTTTCAAAGGGACAAAAATATGCTATAGATGTGGAAATGAAGGTTATAAAGCAAGAACCTTCCATGGAAAAAGGAAGCATCCAGTTGACTCGAGGAAAGGGAAAGAAGTTCTTTCTGAGGGATCAATTGAATGATTTAAATGTGGTGTGCATGGTCATTATGCAAACACATGTCCTATGAAGAAGTTTCGTGAATGGGGTCACCAAGAGCGTACCAATATTCGTTTACCAATACCTAATGCCATTCCGATCGAGGATGAAGAAACTGACAATGACCAATCAAAGGTATGTACTATTTCATGACTATTGTTTTCTTATTTTGGAATCATAGGATATGATTCATGATTTTGTTTGTAGGAAAGAGGTATTTCGGAATAAGTTGGAAAGGAATGGATAATGGATCATGAAGAATGTTGAATGAGTAAGATGTCAACATATAAGGGCTTCAGATGTTAGGGTGAAATTATTAAGAGTATTAAGTCTCTTTTGATGATGGGGATACATTAGAAGACTTTTTATATTATGTGTAACCCTGATGTTTAATATAGGAAAATTTTATCCAAGTAATAGTTATCTTTTCTTTTGTGGACATAGTTATAAAGAACCATTTGGGTTTATATGATCCTTACTTCTGAGGTAATTATGGGTTACCATATGTTATGATTGAAGTGAAAGGCATGAGATAAAATTGAGGTTAAATTATGTTATGGTTATTTTTGATGATTTTATCCCTTTTTGGGTAATGATATGAGAATTATATAGTTTTGGAAAAAGGACAACACGCATACCGTGTGACAACCCGTCGCGTCGGACAATGCTGCGGGAATCGAACCCACAACCAAAGTGCGACTGGTATTTATCACCTACCACTGGACTACGTGAAGTCCCTGTTTAGTTTGACTGATTCTTTTTAGTTATATGATTTCATGAATTAAGAGTAAGTTGATTTTGGAGGATATGTGATTAGGATAATTACTTTTCAATGTGAGACTTTAGGAGCAACTGATGTTTTTTAGAGATAAATGTTACGATTTAACTTGGAAGACTATGTGACTAAATCCTTCAAATATTTGGGTTTCAATCTTATTTTGGTTTACTTTGAAGAATTTTATGGAAAAATTGTTTATCTAATGGTCCTCGTTGAACTTTGGGTTTTGTTGGACAAATTTTGGAGATTAAGAATAGATTTTATTTTTATAAAGGGTTATCCTTTTCTGGATTATCTGACCTTGTACTAACCTTTTTGGTTTTTGTTATGGTTAAGGTCTAATGATATGGGAAGTATATATTTCCCTTTTTTGGATTAGGTGATTCTCTAGAAGTTGATTATCGTACTCTTAATGTGAACAAGTCTTCCTAAATACTCATCTTTTGGAGAAAATATGAGTTTGTGTAAGGAATCTAATAAAAGTTGAAAGTCAATATGATAAGTGATTATGTTTCCTTATGAATAAATTCCTCAATAAAAAGTAACTTAAAACAAAAAATGTTGTCTATTAACTTTTCCTACTGGGGAATCGAATACCGTTTAACCCATCACAAGTTTGTGATTTTCTCGTGGTTAACTTTCTCTTAAACATGTTGTCTATCACTCTCCATCAGAACATGACCCTTTGTTTTTTCCTCCATGTGCATATTTTCATACATGGAATCCTAGTATGGGTTAACTAGGGTGACCACTGTACTTATCTTTCTTTATTTTAAAGTTATTGTTTTACCAACTCTTGTTCCGATGTGGGACTTTCAAAGATGTTTCCAAGCGCAATTTTAAAATTGCGAGGACACAATTCCCAAAAGGGGGGAAGGATGTAACACCCCAGGTAAATAAAGAATATGACATTTTCATATTTATCCCTATTTGTGAATAAAATATTAATATGACTTTAAAGGGGATTCTATGCTCGATGGCGTACCCAACACGCAACAACGAGTTTCTTGGGAATCTTATGTTGCACTCTAATAATATTATTTTAAATGGTAGTTAACATGTAGCCGTTGTAATGGTGGGAATGGATAGAAATAACTAAAATATGATTATATATGTTTTTAAATGTTTTTACATTTGTCCAATAAAAGATAAAGGCTTAAAATACGGAAAGAATTCAATTTTAGGCGTATATGCCCTAGTTTTCACTAAAGGTTCTCTTATCACCTTTTGATGTTGAACCATCATTAAATATAGTTTTTTTCACTCTTAAACATTCTCTTGGACCAAATAAAACTCTTATTAAGAATCAGGACTTCAAAATTTACTTTGTGTAAATTTTTGGTATCTTTCCGATAAAGTTCATTTTTTTAATGAATAGTGTAAAATGTTGTATTTTAATTCAAAACCACTTTTTAATCTAATTTATTTATATGATTAGATTATATTTTGAATTGGTTTTAAAGTGAAATTAGAAAATATTTTTACCATTAAATCCAATTGTGGTCATTGGAATTAATTTCACTTTGAAATCAGACTTAAACTAGTGTCAATCTTTTGATACTTATTGTTTTATAAAAACACGCTATTTGCTCTGACAACAGGAATAAATTATTAAATTAATTAATGTGACAAATATGTTTTGAATTTTGTAAAACGGACTTCCTTTTTGAATTCGGAATATCAAATATAGCTTAGGGTGAAGTTTTGGTATTTTTCTGAAAAACTCCATTTTTTGATGAATAGTGAAACCACTAAGTGGTAATCAAGCAAACTAATTTTTCAGTTAAATGAAAGTTTACCACTAATGTGTATTGAAATTTAAAAATCCGACATACATGGTTGTCATTAAGAAGTAAAATGTGGTTCAATGGGATAAAAATAATTTTTTGGTGAATAGTAACTTATTATGTTTTTAATCGCGATTAGTGGTAATAAGTGGTATAAAAGGAATAATGAACTTGAAAAAGGTTCTTAAGGAAGTAAAAATTAACTCAAGTTTATTATTCAGGATATTAAAGAATGATCGAGTCAAGTCGGACCCGAGGTAAGGGATCCTACAACTCTCTTTCTTTTAAAGTACACTCTTTTATGTCATTTATTTTATGCTCATCTTTCTTATGATTGGGATGTTCTTTTATATTACATTTACTGTAATTTTTATGTTCATGAGATGAGATACCCTATTCTCTCTCATCAATCCATTTTGGAAGTTTTGAGTGGCGCCGTTAGGCTGCCGAACTTTCGTAAGGGATCCTACAACTCTCTTCCTTTTTAAGTACTCTCCTTATGTCACTTCTCTTAAACTCCTCCTTGCAATGTTGGGGGGTTTTCTTTTATATTCCACTTGCTGTAAATTATATTGTAATATGATGGGATACTCTATTTGATCTCATCAATCCATATTCGGAAGTTTTATGTGGCGCTGTTAGGCTGCCGAGTTTTCGTAAGGGATTTTTCATCTCACTTTTATTCCCGTGAGATTTATGCTACATTTGCCACAAATTCCATTGAGTGGTGTATTTACTGCCCATTATTCTACTCTTTGTGTAATATACTTTCGTATATGAGTATTTACATCAATGACCTATTGTCTTTCTTTCATGGGGTGTATGTTTTGAAAGATACCCAAGTCGGTAAGGGAACCTTTCACCCTCCTCTTTTTTAAAAGACTTATTTTATTGGGTCTTTTAATTTACATATTTTTATGTTGGGATATGTTCTCATACATCCTTATTGATGTAAATTTTATGTCCAAGTGATGAGATACACTTTTTATCTCTCATCAACTCATTTTGATGTGATGCTGTTAGGCTGTCAAGGGAACTTTTTAACCCAATTTCGATTTCTTTGGGTTCAACTTGTAGTCATTGAATATGTCATCCATTGAATATGTGTGATTGACCTTTTATTGTTTTACATTTAATATCCACTTATATTGGGTGTATATATATTTTTCACACATATTTTTGAGATTTATTTGTCTTAATTTAAGGATACCTTCTTTATAAGGGATTTCATCACATTTGACATTTCTATTGAGGGTTCATTGTTGTTATGCACCAATTCACTCTTATATAGTGTATATACTATCCTTTGGAGTATTATATCATGAATCCTTTTATTCTCATGATATTATAAAGTTCTTACTAAATGTTATTCCTCGATTATTGTATTCAAGTGTCTCTAATTTTGGTAAAACCCCTTTAACCAAAATATCGTTTTAAATGTTTTAATTATTTGTTCTTATTAATATCCATGTTTTCAAAATGGTTTTAAGGATTTATTTATATGGATATTAATGGTTTAAAATGTTAAAAGCTTCAAGTTGGTATGGGACACTTTGATTCAAAAATCTCTTTATTAAATGTTTTAAATGGTTTTGGAATGGTTTCTTTTTGAATGGATTCATTATTTCAATATCCTAAAATGTTATATTGTGATTGAGATGTGGAAATTTTATGTTTCCTTTATTCATGTTTATGTGATACGATTATGTTATGGTTCTTGGGCATTGTTAAGAATAACGGGTGGTTCCGTGATAAACTAAGGGCGGGTGAGCCCGATATAGCTCTCCAATGCATTGGGTAACGCGAAGGAGTGAAACGTTAAGGTTTCTCCGAAGAGATTTAGGGAATATACTGTGATGGGTATTCCAAACGTAACCAAGAGGGTTACTCCCTACGTAAGAATGTTATGAATGCCTCAAGTTACCTTTTTGTCTTATGATTTCTAAGATTTATTCATGGATTGATGAGGTATGAAAGTGCCTTTGTTTTATGGGTAAAGTATGATTTCATTCTTATGTATATATGAACTCATGTTTCCTTTCCATATTTTTATAACCCTTACTGAGCTTTTTATGCTCATCCCAAGTTTTTGAAATGTTTTTCACAGGTCAAGGGAAAGGTACATGATGTGATGATAGTGTCAAGGATGTGTCAAGAAAGAATATGTGTTTAATTTTAAATAGGTTTCCGTTGATGGGAAGAATAAATATTGTCTTTTATGTAACCACTTTGTTTAAATGTGGAATGTAATGAATGTTTCATGATCTTATTCTCTAAAACTCTAAACCTGAAAAGATCCTCAATGTGTAATCTTGTAATAACTCATGATTTATTAAGGTTTAAGGCTGGGGCCTTATACAAACGATGTGGTTTTACCAAACTAAAATGTAATATTAATAATATTATTATAGTATCAATAAAGTCACCATATACTTTTGGGAATGGAAGATAAAAATATGATTAACTTAATACTAAAATAACAATATTTTCTTGAATATATAAAGAATCAATTTTTATGAATTATTTAAAAATTAAGGTAGTAACAATTTGAATATAATGAAATTACTTTTCTATGAAAACCATTATTCTATATATAAATACAATATTATCTTAGAAAATTATCCAACCCAATTATTATTATTGTTTAAAAAAAATTATATATAATATTTTCTATAAATATTTTTTATACTCATATAATATATTATATAGTGGTATGATAAGAAAAAAATGCAATTTTTGGAATAAAAATATGTATTTTTCTAAAAGACAATATTACCACCATTTAATGCAGAATCCAATTTAAAAATAAATTTCATTTAACTTTATTATTTTTATATGAACAATTATATTTTATTCTCTAAAATATAGTAATCACATTTTACTTTGGGATTATATTTTGGATTCTTCTGAGAACATTCAAATATTTATTAATGGTGAATAATAATGAATTTTAGTTCAAAACTGCAATTTCTTGAAATTTATTAATATTTTGAACTACAATATTTAATTTTGGTTCTAGTATATTAGATAAATTTTTATATAATTTAATCAAATTTAGCTAATTAGAACCAATTTCACAATAAATGTATACATAAAATCAAAGCAAACATTCTTACATTTTTTACTTTAAAAACTGGTTTTTTCATCCCATCAACCAGATTCATGTTAAATTAATTCATCCAAATTACGTGATTATATGTTGTAAAAAAGGATTAAAATTTGGAATAAAAAATAATTTTTAATGTTGAATATGTTCAATATATATTTCCACCAGAAATACGAGTTAATGTAATTAAATTAAATTACCTCGATTAAGGGAAATATTATCATAATTGTTGAATAAATATTTGAATTAGGGCCCAAAATAACCGAGATAATTGTCCACAAAACCATTTATGATCATATTTTGACCTTATAATCCATTTAATTAGTATTGGATATTTTTTTTAGCCAATTTACATGGGAAAAAATGTGGAATTCAACTTTATAAAAATTATCAAGAACACCACTCCTCATCCGCTATAAAAAAGTTACTTGGAACTCCAACTTATTCACACCTCTGAAGAAATTTAACTCAAATAAATACTATGAAAATACACTCCAAATATCTCAAACATAATACTAAAATATTGCATTTTTGCAGATATCCATCCATGAATGTCCTTTAGTGCAAACCAAGAAGATTTACCCAAAGAATAGGTATCATCATTCATCATTCTCCATCGTT
Organism: Viscum album; assembly: GCA_963277665.1. NCBI lineage: Eukaryota > Viridiplantae > Streptophyta > Magnoliopsida > Santalales > Viscaceae > Viscum > Viscum album. The sequence goes on along the minus strand of OY728159.1, from coordinate 15,020,090 downwards.
TTATTTTAATTATCCACCTCCTAAAATTTCTTATTCTATGATTATAAAATTAAATAAATATCCTAGATATAATAATATTTTTCTAATATATGAATTCTAAAATCACATACACACACTTCCATCAAATTAGTAATAAACATATCATTCCTATTTATGACATACTACCACCTCAAGAAACGATGTTGTTGGTTTATCCTTTACCACCTATCATGATATGGAATTATGATGTAAAATATGTTTTTTATATGATATTTATGATATTTATTATTTTTTTATCCTTTCATATTCATTTCATGAAGTATTCCTTCATGATCTCCATTTTTCTAAGTACGATTATTTCATTTGTAGATGTGTGGATTATCTTCTCCTCAAACCAATTTTATTCCTCACACATTTCATGGAATATATTAAAGATTTTTGTAGAAATAAGATATTATATATGTTAAATATTACTTTTAAGGGACCTATAGTATTTATATATAGTTCATTTTCGTTTTTCTTTCAAAATAACTATAAAATAGAAAAAACATTCATGCGTACATAGAGTCTATAGTCTCCATGAATGATGTATTTCAATTTTATTTCAAAATTTTATAGAATATTATAAATATTTATATAATGAATATCTATTATATTTATATTGTGTTCTAAATTCATTAAATAAATAATTAATGATCTATTTAAGAGGATCAAGAAAAAAACTCAAAACATATACAAAAAACAATGATGATATTACCTAAAATGTAACATTAACACAGAGTTGTTAATAAAAGCTTAATATAAAGTGATAAAAAATAATATGGTTCTGTGGTGGATTTATAATAAACCATTATTTATTATATATGTGGATGGAAAAGGTATAAAAAGAGTTGAGGCATAAGGTGAGGGTGTTCTCCACTAACATTTTTTGAGACATATGCCTTATTCAAAGGCCATTTCATTTGTGTGGTGTATAATTATAAAATGAATTTAATATATATTTTTTATAAATAACATTAAAGGAAATTACATACCACTTTTAGAATCTTTCATTCATGGGGTTTGTGGTTAAAATGTTACAAAATAAGTTTCATATGTTTTCCCTATTTTCATTCTTTGCGATACATGACATATTATACACCCTTATTTTTTCGATGGGGTGTATAAATTTACCTTTAACATCTTATGTTAAGAATAAAATTTTTTAATGATATTTTAATAATCATATAATTTTATTCTATCATGTGTATTTTTAGTTTATATTACCAATGTTATAATAATTTATTTCTACAATCTTATCACTTATTGTGATTGTTTATGATTATATTTAAATTGATGAAATATTAGGATCCATATTTCTGGAATAGTATTTATTTCATTTATCCAATGTTTATTCATGATATATTCATGTATTTGTACAATTTTGATTATTTTTTACTTAAGATAATTAATAAATTTTTTAAGTCAATCTAACTTTGAATTACACTTTGGTAAAAAAATATTGGTTCTTTAAATGTTTTGTTTTCTAAAAATGGTTTCAATAATAACATTATAATACTATCTTTTAACATTTAAAATTAATTTTTGTACATTTTATTCCTTTTAAACAAAATGGGTTTTAAAAAGGAATCTTATTTTCATGTTTTTATCGTCGAAATTTTCAAATACCTTTTATGGTACAAAAGGAATGTTCAACATATTTGTATTTATCTACTTTCATGAACATAATTTATTTGGAGCATATTTTACTTGATTAAAAGATTAATTTCTTATGACTTTTTTTACAATTTTATAGGAATTAGTTGTTTTTAATGTTATTCTAAATATATTATGATTTTCAAAAAAAATTATTCAATATGTGTTTAAAATTATTATAGAATAATCACGTTACTTTTTTCAATACTAACTAGAAGGGAAATAATTTTCAAAAAGGTTTTCTATTCAATGTTTTTGTAAATTTTTTGAAACATCCTTTATAGTTTTTAAAGGAAAATGGATTTAAATATTTTTACAAGCATTTATTATAATATTTTAAAGACATGTGGTATTCATGTTTATTTTATATGTTTTCAAAGAAAAATTTAATTCAAAATGTTTTCAAATATAATTTATAAATTTTCATGGGAAAATATTTTTAAAATTTTTTCAAAATTTAATTTTATGATTTAAAATAATGTTAGTCTTCAAAATGTATTACAACTTATTTTATAATTTTTCATAAAACAATTATAAAAATGTTTTCAACATTATTTTTTTACACTTTCAAAGAAAAAGTATTCAATATTTTAGTTTGTTTACTTAATAGGTTTTCCAAGTTAAATTCAATTAATATTTTTCTCAAAATGATTTATTTTTTAAAAAAAGTATTATTTTTAATATGGAAGTATATTTTACTCAAAAAATTTATGAAACAATTTTTTTAAAAATATTTTCCTTTTAAGATGACATATATTGGTCTTACTCATGCTTATCTGGGTTATAATCCAATAGTTACTTTCAAATTATTTCTCCTAATGGTTTATTTTTTGATGGTATGGTATTTATGAAAATAAGATTCAATCTTCAAGGGCTATATTATTAGAATTCTCACATCATTTCATGGATTGATATCTGATAAAATCATTATGAAGAAAATCAATTTTCCATGTGATATGATAGGATGACGTGATTATTATAACCATTTCATTTCATTGGTATTGGTATGATTCATTACGATCTTGTGGAATCCATATAGAATATTTCATTATTATATGTATAATACATATATATACCTATAATTTATTAGGTTATAATTTTTATCTCAAGAAATAAAAATTTCTAGAATATGGTGTGAAATCGTTTAGTAATGGACTTTTTCCTTTATATTGGTCTTTGGAGTGACCATTGTCTAGAAATACAATCATGGGAGAGATCCATCACTACCATTATGGTATGGAGACTGAACCCATATTACTATGGTTCCCTTCAAAGATATATATTGACTACTATATGAAACACTTTAATATGATTATGTGTCCTCTATAACTCCATGCCATAATAATTTGTTATTCATTTAGGGAAAATGAAATTCATTACCTTATGATTCTTGTCGAATGAACTCCCAAATATTTATTACATGATTCATGTTAATGATCTTCTATATAGAAGGTATGGTTTTTTAATGTTACGATCACATTACAGTACCCTTTTCCCATGTTTATACTTAAATATATCTCATTTTTACCATTACTAAGAATCTAAGATCAAACATTTTTATGATTCCTTTCTTGGGTCATGAAGAAATGTATTTTGTAAGAGGCCTTAATGAAAGGTTCACGTCAGGAAGAACCTACTGATGATAGTTTAGTTCACTTATATAAATTGTTTTCTGATTCCATAATTCCAAAGGTACTAAACAAATACTGTGTTTGGGAATATTCATGTGTAATGTATTATAAATTAATTAAAAAAATTTATTGTTATTGTCTAAAATTTGAGGGTAACTATAGATGGTATTAGAGAAAAATGTTTGTCAATATTTTGAAACCATGACGTGAAAACATTTATGATAAACCTATGGATATTTTTAATGATATATCTAGGAAGGATTCTAAGGATAATCATGGGGTGTAATATATTAATGAAGGTTATATCACTTAGACATTTGTAAGTTACTTTTCATGATTATATTTTTTTCTCTATGATAAGTGCTGAGCAAACAATAATTTTTTTGTTTTAGTCACAAGTAGAAACTATAAAAAATGGGGTTGATAATGAATTTAAAAGACCAGTTATTATTGAGATAATATTGGGATGATTAATAGAGTGAATCATTTGGTGATAATTTCTATTCAATATTCACAGATCATTGTTCAAAATGTATACATTAATAATCTCTCAAACTCACCAACTAATATAAAGAAATATTTTCTTGAAAAATATAAAAATGATTATTATAGAGGTAAGATGATTAATTATCATACATTTAGAGAATGTATAATGAATCACCGAAGTTAATTTATTATTGGCATAAGAATGCGTTTTTATTTTTTGGAAAAGAAAGAAATATTTCATGTAACTGAAAAGAAAAAAATAAAGATTTTAGTTAGCACAATGGATGTTAATATTGACCTCTCTAATACATTATATAATGTTAACTATATTATTTGTGGGGTGAAATTTCATTATTAAAATATATTTCCCATATATAATGATCATGAAGAGAATTTGAATGTTTTTACATGTAATTATTATATTTGTAATGATGACAATACTTCAAGTGAAATGTGAAAGGGAATATGAATTATTTAATATGATTATGTAGCCTTGTTAATGTATTATGGATGAAGTAGAGTGACATTAGTGTTTATGTATTTGGATTGAATAATTATGATGTCAAAAATATATAAGGATTTTTATTTTAACGTTTTGTTCTAAGGATTTTCTAAAATATATTGAATGTTACCGATGAGCTAGAAAATTGATTTAATAGAAAGGTGATATTCCTGGAGGATGCATGATTAAGGAAAGTATAACCCTTAATTGGTTCCTAATATTGACATAATGATGTTTGTATAATTATTTTTACATAATGTTTTGATGTATATGAATAATGAAAATTAGTCGTTATTGATTAACTTTGAACTGATAGTTGATTTTTTGACAGTGTAGTTTCAACTAGCAAAGATGGATTTTATTTAATTTTTTGGATTTAGGGAATACATTCCACAAAAATATGAATAAATAAACATGCAAGTTTTCAATAAAGATTTATGGTAATTCAGGTTTGAACAATGCTTCAAGAGAATTTATGATGAATGTATTTAGATGTTTAGATGCGACAATCCAGAGATACACTATGATATATAAGGGATCAGTAATAATCTATTTTTGAGAAATTTATTGAAATTATTTCTAATGATTTGGATGTCCATATTTCATAAGTGATATAATTTTATTCATTTATGTAATATTATATTATTAATCATTGATAGTTTTTTATTGATTAAATTATTTTCTCCCCATATAAGTTTTTACACATATTTAATAACTCGTTATTTAATTGTTTTTTGATAAAGACTAATTTATTGAGCTATAATTCTATTTATACATCTTGTTATCTATTATTCCTTCATGGATGAAAATTTCACATTTATTTTATGGAATAATAATTGATGGGGAGCTTGATCACAACACAACAAAGGGTAAGGTTGTTTGGAAATCATGTAAGTATATCATTTCATAAAATTTATTCATCTGTTGAAAAAATGGTATTGAAATATAAAAATATCATGTTATCCACATTTTTATGTTTTCAATTACCTTTTTCAAGCCACATTTGTTTATGGGTTTTTTATTTTTAAATTTCCCCAAGCCATGTTCCCAATCAATCTCCATCAGAACATAAATGTAATATTTCTACTTAATTTCCATGTTTTCTCTTTACACATATGTTCTCCTATGTGGAAATGTAATAATGAGTTAATTTGAGTAACTGTTATAGTTGCAACAACCCTTTTTTTAAAGTAAGAATTAGTATTCATTTTTTTGATGTGGTATTTTATAAAAATAAATTTGAATTATTAAATATTTGATATCCAAGATGAAATTTTTTGTATAAATACATTTTTATTGGGAATGAATTTAACACCACAATATTCTGTGAAATTTGTTTTGAATTAATTCAATCTTTTTGATATTATACATTTCACACAACACTGAATATAACTTTTCTTATATGAAGATATTAAATTTTTCAGGAATTATAAAAAACACTATGATAATCTTATGATACACGAAACATGTATATTAGATATTTTCACAAGAAATAGTATGTTTGGATATTCTTACACACAATATAATGTACCTTAAATAAATTATGTGACACATAAGTCCTTGTTTTACCTACCTATAATGAAATATAAATAATATTATTAAAATATTATTTAGTTACCACCTAGCCATTATAATGTAAGATACCAATATGATTACAATAATTGTAAAAATATGATATAAAAATTCATATAAAATTAATCCTTTCATTATTAATTATATATAAATTAATGTAAGATCTCTTTGAAAATAATAAAATTTCATTTTTAAGAAAACTTTCTTTTTACGAACAAACACAATTTTATCTCAATGAAAAATCCAATTTTTATTAATTTATAATATAATATATATATATATATATATATATATATATATATATATATTCAATCAATAACTTTGATACTAATATAATTGATTTTATAGGTATAAGATATGAATAAATTCAATTTTATGAATAAAAAGTTGTATTTTTCTGAAGAGTTATTATGCCATCTTTTAATGGATAATCCATTTTTAATATATTTTTTGGAAAATTATATAAATTTAATTTGAAAAAATACACATTTATTTTTTAAAATATAAACATAAAATTTACATTAAGGGAATTTTTTTTATTTTATGAGATCTTTCATATTTTGATGAATAGTAAATAATACAATTTTTTTTAAACTGCATTTTGTTCAATTTATTTATACAGATAAATAATGTATATAAAATTTTTTCTGTATAATTATCCCAATTTAATATCATTCATACTAATTTTTGTCATAGGAAACAATTTCACATTTAATTTAGATATAATAACATACAAAACATTTCAACTTTTGTTCTTTAAAACCCAGCTTTGTCATCCCATCTATGGGATTAACCTTAAATTAATTCCTACCATTTTTGTGTTTATAATTTTAAAAAATTGATACAATATTTGGAATATTAAAAAAAAATTTCTAATTAGGTAAACATAGTTTTTGATAAAATTATAAGATAGATTAACTAATATAATTACAGCGATTTGGAGAAACATTATGTTAAGAAAGGACTAAACCATAATATTAAAACCCAAAATATCCCCTAAAATTGTCCAAATCCGATTTTTTAATATATAGATCCTAAATAAAATTATATATTTCATTAGACCATTACAAGAGCCATGTGAAATTTGAAAAATGTTGCTGGAATTCCCTTTTAAAAATTTATTAAAATTCTACTTGTCCCCCAGTATAAAAAACGAACTCCCCACTTCAACTAATTCCCACCTTTCAAGCCCTTTTATCTGAAATTTTTTTCCCAAATCCCTTAATAATATAGTGCCTTCATCCCAAAATCCTAAATTTTGGAATAAACAACAAAAGAATCCCATTGGTGAAAACCAAGTGGAGTTTCCCAAATAAAGGATTCATCCTTCCTCAAGCACCTATAATTTATTTTCATCCTCCATAACAACAAATATTCATATAAAATAATTACATAATAACCATATTATAATTCATATAAAGGTATTTATTTATTCTAATGGTTCATCCTAAACTTTCTCACACATCCATCAATTGGTAATAGAACATATCATTCTTATGTACAGCAGACTACCGCCTCACAAAATGATGTTGTTAGTTTTTTCCTTACCACCTATCATGAGTGCGAATTATGATGGAAACTGTTTTAAAAAAAGGTATATTATATTTATTATCTATTTATAATTCATGAATTATTATATAACAAAAGTCTTATATATTTAAATTATTTATAAATATGATAACTTTCTTTGTAGACGTGTGGACTACCACCTCCTCAAAGTGATGTGATTTGTTCACACATCACATGCAATGTATAATGTTTTGGTTTAGAAATATTATATTATATATATGAAAAATATATTAGAATTTAATTATAGTATATATATATATATATATATCATTTACATTTTGTCTTCCAAAAAAATGAAAATAGTTTTCAGGAATACATACGGCCTACCGTCTCCATGAACAGTGTATTTTATTTTTATATCAACATTATATAAATTATTATAAATATTTATATTAAATATATATAATATTTTTATTTCAATCTTTAGATTATGTGAATTATTAAATCATTATCAATGTTTCATGATAAATAAATTATGTCAAAACAAATACAAAAAATTGATGTCGACATTACCCAAAACGTAACATTAACATGGATTCGTTAACAAACAGGTACTGTAAAGACATAAAAAATTGAATATGGTATTTGATATAATTACATAGATCTTTGTTATATATATTGTAAACATATATTGATTATACATTAGGTTTTAATGAGTATAAATATATTCATGACATTAGATAAGTGTTTTATCATCTCATTTTTATTTTTTTGAGACTTATGCCTTATTCACCAATAATTTATTTTTTCTAGTGTATGTAATACAAATGAATATATTCTATTATTATTATTTTTATATTTATGGGTATTTTTATATGCTTTTTTATATTTATTTCATGATTTCTATGGATCAAAATATACCAAATAAATAATGTAATTTTTATCACTTTTCATTCTTTGAGATACATGCAATTTTATGCACCTATATCATTTAAATACAATGAATATACTTCCAATTTAAATTTTAAATAATTCATATCCTATATTCTAAATATTTTATTCTTTATTTAAATTTATTTGTTTCGTGTGAGTTATGTTTCAATGTTACTAATGTTTTAATATTTTATTACTACAATCTCATGATTTTTGGGATTTATTATGATTATGATTTCTTTATTGAAATATTTTGATTAATATTTCATTAAAACTAATTATTTTTGTACTAATCTATTTATTAATGATATGTTCATTTATTGGTTCCATTTTCCACTATTTGGTACATAATATAATTTAAAAATTGTTTCTTTGATATTCTATCATAATCTCTCCCTTAGGTTTAAAGTCAATGTTCCATCAAAATCATGTTTTCTAATAATATTTTTTAAAATATTGTAATATTATACTATGTTATTTAATATACATTTTTACCCTTGTTTTAAACTTTAAATAAAATTGTTTTTAAAAGGTAATCTATAACACATTTAAAAATAGAAAAACTATTTAAAAACTTCTAATAGAGAAAAAAAAATGTTTTCCATGGGAAACTTCTTATGCTTTTATGACGATCATTTCAATGGATCTTCTTTTGTATGTTTATAAGAATTAGTTTGTAAATATTTATTCCCTTTACATCATGGGAATTCATTGTGTTTAAAAGTGTTTTTCATAAAAAAAGGTGTTAAAAATGGTGTATGTTCAAGAAGTGTTTAAAAGGATTATTAAAGATTCTGTAAAATGTTTTCCAATATATTTTCAATGGAAACAATTTCTAAAAAAATTATTTTTAAAAAAAAATTATAAATGATTATAATATTCATTGATATGTTTTCCAATAAATTGGTTTTCATCATTTTTCAATAATCCTTTATATGTTTTCAAGGAAAAAAGTGGTTTCAAAATTCCATTATATGTTTTCAATGATAAGGGTATTGAAATTATTTTAATGCTTCTTTTATATGTTTTCACGAAAACAATTTATCAAAATAGCATCAAAATTCATTTATTTCTTTCAAGGAAAAAAGGTTTTATATTTTTTAATATTATTTTATAACTCTTCATACAAAATGTTTTTCAAAACTATTTCAATATTCTTTTATATTTTTAAAGGAAATTGGTTTTCAAAAATGTTTTAAATCATTATTTATATGTATTCAATGTTATATTCAATGAAAATGATTTTTAAAATCATTTTTGTTTTAAAATGTACTTTTCTTAAATAATAATGTATATGTTCCTCAAGAAACAATTAGAAACAATTTCTCAAAAATTATGTTGCATCCAGGATTAAAACTATTGGTGTTAATCATGTTTTACTAAGATATGATCAAAGTGTTCCATTCATATTTATTCTATAAATGGTTTATGTTTACGATTTAATGATGACTATGAAACCCATATATCTATTTATAGGTTATATAATAATGAAATCCCCTTCTTTTCATGAGTTATTATTTGGTATAAAGATCATGAAGAAAATCTTTTTTCCACTAGTTATGATATGATGGAATTTTTATGATAACCATTTCATTTCATGGATTAAAATAACATTGTTTATTTTATTATAGAACACATATGTATGATTTAATTATTAGACGGTGGGAGCGGTATCTTACTCAAATTCAGTTTGTAAAGGATTATGTATCATGAGTTATAATTTGGTCAAATGGGGAGTTAAATCTATTTAGTAATAGACACTTTCCGTTATGATGGTCTTGGGTGTGAAACTTGACTACTAATATGGTTATTAAGGTGATCTATAACTACTAATATGGTATTTTGATTAAACCAGTACTAATAAAATTTTCTTGTAAGTTTTTCCTTGAATAATATGGAAATAATTATAATAGGATTATGTTTTATCCATATCTCTATTTCTTATTCATATGTTATTCATTCATGGATTATAATCCATATTCCCTTATGAAACAGTTCTATTAAAATGGAAATATTTATACAATGATTAATTTTTTTGATATTTGATATGCATGCTATGATCTTATAATATTATGACCTACTTCTCCAACCCTTATTCTCATGTTTATCCTCACATATATCCATTCTTTACCCTTACTAATCATCTGTATTCACCCTTTTTTATGTTTCCTTTATATAGTTTATAAGGTCTTGTAATATGTATTATGTGTCTAATAAGGGTTAAAGTCATGAATATCCTACATGGAGACAGCTTAGCACTCTTATATATTAGTTTCTATGTTTCCGCACTTCCAAAGGCATTAAGATAACATAGTATTTCGACATCTATTTGTGTAATGTATTTAGTATTCTGAAAAAATAATATAATGTTAATGTATGAAGAGATTGGTTTTCTATATTTTATGTTCACACAACAAGGTAAATATTCATCCATATAATGGGATCATAATATTTTAATATCATATGGACATTCATGCAGTTTCCTTCTGTAATATAACTTACTTTCTACCATAACATATCTATATCTAATGATCGGCACATACATCCTCTGAATGAAACCTTCCCTCAATATGATTTGTATGATAATTCATCTTGGATCCATTATACTATCCTTAATCTCATCTTTGTATAATCAATTATCTAGTGAGAATAATCTTTTTTTATGCTCATTCATTTGATACAACCCAACTGTATATCATTCATTGTATGACCTTTAATTCATAGAGTGCCTTTATAGTTATCTAGCTGTTGTAACATTATCTCTATCCATTGGATATTTCATGTTTATGTATAATGAACCTTTATATATATCAAATTATATATATATAGTGTATAACATATAATTTCTCATTTTTATAACTTTTCCATGTTATCCTTTGTCCTGTAAATTTGAAATGATTTGAATGAAGTCATCTTTTAATAAAGGGATATTTAAATATATAATATAATTATATTTATAAAACATGGTGTACGATTTTGTAGGAATTATTGGAATCCTATATTGGTTTTTAAATATTCCATCTACCAATATGGAATATGACACATATATTTAGATAGTTCATTATTGTTTTTAATACTTTCTGAACATTGGTTTAATATTACTCTGTCTTTATAATTGATATATTTTCTCATTAGAATATAAATTAATTACAATGGACATATTTCATTTCATTATCTGATCACATTTGTTAAGGGAACTATGTCCAACATACAAGTAATATTTTTATCTATCCAGTAACCTCATGTGTGTTCATTTTATAACATGTATATCTTCATAATCCATATAGCTAAAACATTCTATGTAAATCCTCTCATAATTATTGTTGAAACATATATAAACTCATCTTGGTTCATGATAAACAACATTATATAAGGAACATGAAGAGAAACATAGAATCATCTAGCATCAAAAATAAAAAATTCGTACTGGCTACAAGTAAAGTTTCCCTATATCTAAAAAAATCTCTATATCCATCTTAAGGAATGTTTCTATAAAAACTGTAGCCTAATATTATCTCAAATTTTACTAGAACCAAATATTGATATATTAACAAAAAATGAATAATTTTTTTGGAACAACATATGGGTGAATGGGTGGAACTTCATTCGAATACTCATAGTTGTCATGAAACCTTTTATTTTGGGCCTCCTACCCACATGGTTTTGTCCCATAAGTAATTACACCCATACAATATAGAAAAGGCCTCATGAAAGGGGTAAGATAACTCTTACATTTTTATACACATGATCTTCTCTACTCCACAATGTGGCACTCACCACTTACTAGATTCTCTCACCCAATAGCAGGGACGTTATTCCATGTTTATGTATCCAAAGACAGTGATACAGAAAACTTATTGCAACAATACCACATCTAGACCATGGAGAGGGATTTGTAGCTGCAACTACCCAATTATTCATGGTAAGGACAAGGTGGAACATCCCATTATATCCTATAGGTTCCTCGATTATATCTTATTTTGGACTATAACCTTCCCAGATTGTTTCCCCTAGGGAATTACACCCACAAAATGGGATGATCTATCATAATAGGGGTAGGATCTCTCATTTCTATTTATGAGCACATGATAATCCCCATTCAATAATGTCGGACTCAAGGATTGTTGTTAGCTCCTACTTGATAGCATGGTGTTTAATCCTTATTTATAAATCTAAAGGAAGCGTTGGATAAAAATGGGTGTAAATATATATTATATTAATATATTATTATAATTAGGGTATATACGTTAAACCCAATTCTATTTTCAATTAAGAAAAACAATAGATGTGAATCTTCTTTATGTAAGGACTACATCATCCATGAAGTAATGAGTTTGTTTTCAATCACTTCTTCACATGGATCGTATAAAGGGGGAATTTAATAACTATTTATTGAATTAATAACATTATTAGAATTATGAAATAATTAAAAATATTACCCCTCCATCACATTCTATGAAAAACAAATCATCATCTTTGCATATGTCTGGACTTTCTTCTCCCTAGAATTCTGAATTCTATTTTTCGTTACCACCATTAATGGATGTTTGTAAAGATTTTATTAAAATAGAAATATTGTTTATATGATATAAATATTTTACATTTTAAAATAATAATAATTATATTTTTATTAAATTAATATCATTAATTATATCTTATAAAATGGGAAATTTAAAAATGAAAATGATCTATTTATTATATATAATGACATTATATAAATGATATAATTCATATAATTCTTTTTAAATATTAGGTTTCATACTATTAAACACTAAATAATATCATTATTCGTATATTATAATGGTTTTATAAATAAATCAACTCATAATCATTCATTATTCATCATATGTTCATGTTTTGGTCAGTTTAACCACACAACTATAAAATGCTAATCATGGATGACTAGGGTACTATAGTAAATGGGAACATATGATATAAAGTTTTAAATTATTGTTCTTTAATTTTAAAATTATCATTTATATCATTAATTTTGAATGAATTTTTTAGTCATTTTAAATCCATCAAAACATAATCATCACCAAATTCTTCTTCATTAATCCTAATAAAAAGCCCCAATTAATGAAGTTGTATATTTATTAAAAATATAATCTAGTATAAATATTGGTCTAGGAATGATGTAATCTCATAAATTATGAATACTGACATTTCCCCTTTGAAAATAGTACAAACATTTGATATTGAAAATTGTCAAAAAATCTACACAATATATATGTATATGATTATCACAAATGATGATTAAAATTGTTATATTTATGAATATCGGTATTGGGTATGTTTTTAATATACCTTATTGAATATTTTGGTATATATGGAGAAAGTAAAGAACAAGTCAGACTAGAGGTAAGGGTTTTCCTCACAACTTCTTATCATTCAGATATATATGATATTAATATTGGTAAAACAATATTGGATGTGTGGGTGGGTTGTTTTCATGGAAATGTTTAATACGGTATTTCAAGATATTCATGGAGTAATTTAATTGATTTATGACATTCCATCCTCAATCTTGAGTTGTTGGATGATACTGAAAAATAATTTCATCTGTAAGATAGATCTTAGGCCACAAAACATTGTCCCTATCATAGAATTTGTTTTATGTGTGTGTAAAATGGAGTAGCATTACTTGTTATGTTATTTTGGAGATGTTGAAAGGTATCTCCACACTATCTTCACAATAGATATTCCATGAGTATGTTTTCACGGTTTAAAACATGTAAAATCACACATAATTTTAGCACCTATGAATCCTCCATTAAAGATGGTGGATGAGACTAGGAACTACAAAACCAGTTTGGTCATAAGATATATTCTTGTAGGGGTATGTAATTTAATGATGTTAATTCATGGCCTCTCACATTTAGGGTGGAATGAGAGCTCAGAGGTAATAAAGAATAATATTGAAACTCAATTTAGCTAATAAAGGGAGGCATTTTGTCATATGAAATTGAATTTCAAGTGGAATTTCCGATGTCTTATTTGAAGTTCACATGTTAATCCAGAGATATCTAACTAAATTATAGAGGAATTGAAATTAAATTTTTGTTACACTGGAACTATAGAGGTGTCAATGATAAAGATAGACAGATACATTGATGTCTTGTTTAAAGGATTAGATGTCCTTTCAAAAAAAAACATTATACATCATAAAATTTACAAATCAAATAGAATTTTGAATATTTCGTATTTAAATACATTTAAGAATCCAATCCATTGAAATATAATTTTAATTTTAATTTTTTTTAAATGTATGAGGCTATGGAACAACATTTACAGTTAATTAATATAAGTAAATGATGAATTGATATTGGTGTTATAGAGGAGATCATGGGATATTTTTGTGGATCAAGTCAACTACTAGTATCCACATCACAATAATGAAGACCATTCTTTAGTGATCCTTGAGGGTCAAAATTATTGGCCATAAGATCTTCAATCATACAATAGAAAATGAAAAAAAATGGATTTATTCACAATAGAATGTCAAACCACAGTATAGACAAGTAGTTTGGAATCAACTATAATTTTGGCCAAGATAATTGTTTTATTGGATCATCATGGAGTTTAATAAATATTGATTTCACATAATGGCCCCATAAAATATCATTATAGACTTGGAACTATCTTTGATTTTAGACATTCAATCCTAACAATTGGATTTATATGATCATATAAGAGAGGATGAAAACGAAATAATTGAGGGATAGAGAAAAAAGAGGTTGTTTTTGTTGGATGATTGAAATTACTATTAAATGTGGATTTTCATGGAGTTTCATCTCATTGGACCATTATCTAACATTTTATAATAGACACATTTTTGTCTGCTTCAATTTTTAATCATGTGATGAAGATCATGAATTTAGCAATGGGAATAATGATTTCATTTTATGAATAGAAAGTGAACCTTCACTTTTTGATTGTGTATTCAGTTTAAAGGGGTAGTGATACTTTTCCATTATATTATCCCATTAAAATAGTCTTCCCTGTTTATATTGGGTACATCAACACATAGTTGATTGTATTTTCCTTGGACTATCAATATTAGGGTGAACTCATTAAAATCATTTGAATTCCACTTATTTTTATCATCATTATTCATGACTAACAATGTGAGAAAAAACGTTCCCTCACATCAAGATAGAAATATTATAATAAAGTGGTTTAGGGGTTTAAATATATATTACAATGTTTCAAAACCTCTCATGATGATTCTAAATATAATTGACCAATAATTGTTTTGATAGGAATGATTTTTGGGGTGATGTTCTCTCTTTCAACCTTCAAAGCAGTAATTATTATGAATAATAATGTAATTCCATTATTTAATGAAAATAATTAAACTTATAAAAGAAGAATATTTATTAATACATTATAATATTTCATATATATGTGTATAGATTAACTGTTTGTTGATCCTAGTGAGCATGGAATGCATATCTTTATCAGGAAGAGGCTCAACAGAACTAAATACATATTCAAAGGAGATCAATGCATTAAGGGTATCTCTGGAAAATATTATTTATTGAAATGAATTATCCAAAAAAAAAAACCTTTTCATTACATATGGTAAAAAAGATTTATAATTTATTAAGGCCACTTTAATTTTTGAGATGCAATGATTCAAGTGATATAGAAAAAAGAAGTTGACATATGTAAGAGTTTGGAAAAATTGATGATGTGTTATATAGTCATTTAAATTACCTTTTTGATGTTATTAAATTCCTTATCGAATATATTAGTTATACATTGATCATTAAATAAATCTGTAGGAGATATCCAATAAGATTTAATTCCAATTTGATTATATATGAATTTAAAAAATCAAATTCTATTTTGTTGGTTATATTTCAAAGAAGACAAGTTGTATATAATATAAGAAATGTTGAAAATGATTCAAATATTAATGAAAATAAAAAATATGTTTCTTTCATTGATATGGAGACTCCCTATATAAAATGAGTTTTATGTGAAGAATTGGTTGATGTCGTGATGTGTTTTCTTTCCTCTATCCAAAATAACAGAAAAGGAATATTAGAACTAAATCTTACCCTATAAATTTTTTCTTTCGTGAAGTTATTTCATCTCAAAGCTATTTATTTTAAAAAACATAAAAGAAGATGAAGGATAAAAATATATGAATAAATTATTTGATTATGATAATTGTTGGATAAACCCACTTTTAAAATTCGATATGAAGAAAAAACTATTCTATAATGAATATAAAAGTTCATATGATTACATTGATGAAGAAAATGATGATTGTATATGACACTATGAAGCTTTTTTAGTGTATTTTTTTGAAAAAATGTAATTTGGTGATACCAATTTTGAAAATATAAATATTTTTAGGACAGTTTAAATAAAGGTTAGGTTTGAGTAAGTCCCTAATGAACATGATAAACTGAGGCTAAAATCGATAATGAAAATGTTTATCTCCATGAGTAAAAGTTGTATGCAAAACAAATGGGGAAATATAAGGTATATGTAAAATATATGATTTCAAAATTGAATTTATAAATATCATGATACAGTGGAAAATAATTGGATCCCATGCTCTATGTGGAAGACTATATAAGATATTTTTAAGGATTGACTAGTGCAATGAATAAAAATGTGATGTGGAATGAACTATATGAAGAATAAGCTTTAGGATAGCGGTGTAAGTGTGAGCTATAATTAAGAATCCATAAAACAAACTTAATATAATGTTTCTAATTGAAACTTATACTAGTTTAGGATAAAGGCATCCCAATAGTAACCATCAAAGAATATATTCTTATTTCAATGGTAAAACAAATTAATAATAATGGGAGTTATAAAATGGATTATAATAAAATGGGTACGATAGTTGCAACTCAATATAATCTTCAAACATAGACCCCCCAAATGGAAAATGAATGTGTCAGAGGCATTATAATATTGTTATATAGTAGCAAAAAATAAAATAATCAAACAAAAAATTAGGTGTTATTTATATGAAAATTTTGACATGTCCAATATGTTTCCAAAATTGGAAGATGATTTTCCACAAAGAGACAACACAATATTAGGAAAAAAATATCAATTGTATAATTTCTTTAATTTTATGGTTATCATTTTTTGGGAGAAGGATATGGAAAAATGGTTGCCTACTTGCATCCATTGTATAAATAGAATTGATAGATGAGACCTAAGTGGGGGGAAATAAATAACAGATAACCTCATATAAAACATTTTGAACTGAGAACATATTTTCATTCTTTTCAAGATGAAATAGAAAATGTTAAATAAGTCGAACCAACAGAGGATTGAAGTTTATAAGATGTTACTAAATGACCATGGAAAAATAAGAAATGTTATACGAATATAAATTTTTCCAAATATTATTTAGTATAAATTATCAAGTCTCGATTGTTTTTTTATAGTTGATATACCTAAAATGTGATCCGAAAAATATTTTTAATGGTATATTTTATGAAAATGGTGGAGTGGTTCAATTGTGATGTAACAACCCGGACCTGGAGCCTCTCAACTGGTTCCACATACCTGGTTTTCCACATGACCTCAAGTGCATTTCCCCAAATGCCAGAGGCTGCCGACTAGTAGCGAGGGACTTGGTGAATCATTAGGGAAACTATGCCCTCATTTGGAAAAGTATACAAGGAAGTGGAAATAACAATCAATAGCTGAAGAAGTAAAAATCATATAATAACTGAAACTAAACAGAAAAAGAAATCAATATATAGTACTGATGATAATGATGCATCAGGTAAAAGTATCTAAGGAAATCAACAAACACAACAGCGTGTTGAAATACAACTAAGAAACAAAGTACTAAAAGTAAACAGCAACTCTAGCAGCATCTCAAGCCTAAGGTCGGTCTTACACTCTATAGCTCCAATAATATATCCTATTTGAGATCATGCAACTTAGGTGTAGCCATACTATAATAAGGAATAGACACCGGTTCCACTCCTCGAACAAGCTCGATAGAAAATTCTACCTCTCGCTCTAGAGGAAAACCTAAAAAGTCTTCTGGAAAAAGTTCTGGAAAGAGATTAAGAACTGGTGGAAAATATATCTGAGAAGTCCCATGGTCATCCAGATATATTCTAGCAATCTGGGCCGTAACACTACCAAAACCATGATGCTCTGGCCATGCTCTACTCACCTTGACATCCCATTCACAATTGTGAAAAAAGATCCGCCCTCTGGTGATGTAAAACTCACCCTACGGTGATAGAAATAGACAAAGGCCTGGAAGGGAACAGACCAGTCAATACTGAGAATGAAATCATTGCCTGTATTCTCCAAAACATAGAGACTCCATGAAAAACAACACCCACCAACCTCAAGGGGTCAGTCTAAGCACTGACGCACGCTATCAGTTCTATTTTCCAAGGGAGTGTCTAGCGTCATCATATCCTCAGAAGTATAAACAGTATGTCTAAGGAATTCCATAGTATTCACAGAAATAATGATATGAGAATATCCTGTATCAAAATGTTTAGAGGATAAAACCGATGCTACTAAAATTGTAACTCGAACTGTTGAAGGTCCAGGATCCGGCTCCTGTTGAATCTGCTCTACTACAAAAGTCTAGCATGTACCACAGGCATCTGTAGCATCCTAAGATCCTTGAGTTGACCCTCCCTGAGCCTGACCACTGTATCCACGGCCTCTACCCTGGCCTGAACGACCTGAAGAACTCTAGCCCCCAGTCTGCTATGGAACTGGTCATCCCGATCTTGTACGTGGAGTCGAAACTGATCCTCCTTCCCTAGCCACTGGAAAGAGAAACTTGCAGAAATGATACAGATGACCCATATTGGCACAATGTCGTCACACCAATGGGTCTCCCGGTAACTGAGGATTCTTATGCCTGCTTTTTCCACCTAGATTACACACCACTTCATTGCCATAAGAATGATTTTGTCTACCAGAAGGAATACCTCACATCCTTAGGTCACCTCGTGTAGACTCTCGGTGGTTCTTCATGACGTCTACCTGAAAAGATTCAGCCCAAAAAGCTGAACCACCCTATTCCATAGCCCCAGTCTCCCAAAGGTTTCTCTCTGTAATAAGCGCCTGGTTGACTATCTATGTAACAGAAGTCAACTGGAAGATGTCCACCGGTGATCTGATGTCTGGTCAAAGGCCTTCCCCAAACTTCCTCATTAAAAACAGCTCGTCATTCCCCATAACGGGAGTAAAACGCCATAAATTTGTGAGGAAAGAGGAATTCACCATAACTGTGAGAGTACCATACTGTATTTTCATGAACTCTCTGGCTCGGTCAGCCCTCAGTGTCACTGGGTAGAAGTAGTCATAAAACGAACGCTGGAATTCGTCCCAAGCCATAGCCTGTTGGCGCACTGCCTGTGAAACCAAATGCCACCATTTCTTAGCGGAATATCATAGAATATAAGTGCCTAGGTTCACTCTCCTCTCTAGAGGTGTCTCCAGGTTCTCAAAGATGAATAACATGGCTTCTAGCCATGACTTCGTTGCCTGTGGTACTCCATCCCATGTGAACGTGGGAGGATGTTGCTGTTGAAAACCCGCATCAGCTCTACCATAGACGGGGCAGGAAGTTGAGCCCCCTGGAAGGTCTACATGAATCTCATGAAACCCTCTCTGAACTGAGCATCTACACCTGTGTCTGGATTAACTTCTGGTTCCATGTCCAGAACAATAGGCAGAACTACTAGTAATCCCTGATCTGTCATATTAGGCATCCGTTGACTGCCTTGCAACTGATGGACAACTGGAGGATGACTTGGTGCCATAGCTCTAAAGGGTCAAATCAAACCTCAGATTCAGGATTAACAAAGAAAGAAAAACTGAAGGCACAAGAAGGAACATGGAAAATAAGGCATCCAAGTTATGGAAAACATGACTACAAGGCATGTATAAAGACTACATTCCATGTTCCCATAATCCATTCACATGGGCGTGTACTTCAACCTCAAATGGTTGTGTAACACCCCAAATACATGGCGTGTTGTCCCAACACATGATGCGTACCCGAATCCCAGCAGACAATCCTTATCCACACCATCAACCATATATCCTATTTGGGCCGAAAAGCAGGACCCAAATAGGTTGTGAGACTAATCCCAATAGGCAATCACCACAAGATCTGTGCCCTACTGTCAGTGAGCAATATAGAAAAAGTAATGGAAATAAATGCATTATAGAAACATGAGTACACTAATGTAAAAAATCAAAGATATCTCCATTCAAATTTATTTAATAATTTAATTAAATCATTTAATTGTCAACCAAGAAATCAAGCATACAACTCTATATTTCCATGGGATAGCATGTAACACAACAAGTATATCAACATACTACCTAAACAACAAGCAGTTCAAAACACAAGCTTGTTCTTTGCATTTGTGGACTCGTCACAACCAACCAGACAATACTCACACTGACTCTGTGGGTGGCTCATACTGGTACACCCCTCTAGTCAAGTAATCATAAAAAAGTCCATACACTCTGGGAAGCTCTCACCGTCAATTCCATTGTGGTCTTGCAATGATAGGTATATACTCTACAAGAAAGAAATTACATATAATTTCCTATGAAGTCTCGATACATAACTAAGGACACACATATGAATCACAAAGTCCAATCCCCATCGGTCCTGTGAACAATACTAATTTATAACAGACTCTCTACAGAGCCCTTATTTATCAATTCCCTATTTAGTCTACTGCACCAGGTTCACACAGCCCAAAAAAGTCTATTCGTACGTAATCGACTATCAGCAACCTAAGTAAGTTCAATAACTAATGAATCAAAAGCATAAAAATAGTAGGAAATACATGCATTCAATTATATGAAGGTTGGCAATCAATGCAATATGGTATGCCTCATAGGAAACCTAATCCAAATGGTGGTAAATAGCCAAAATAGGGGAAACACACATGGGGTGATCCTCAAACATTCTAACAATAAATCTTTATTCATCTAAAGGCCTCAAGCATACAATTAATCTCAGGTCGATAATAAAGTAGGATCAAAACCCTAACCCGAGATATCTGAAACATAGGAATCCGACACTTTTTCAAAAAAAAACTCAATGACATTCAATTTAAGTCAACAAACCACCTCTCTCGATCCTAGGAGATCGATATACTTGATTCTCGGATAGTGAATCGGCCTAGAATAGAGTATATCTACAAAAAAATTCTTAAACGTTCAACCAACTATGAATCTCATAAGAGAAAGAATCAGGAAATGTGACCAAAGGAGAACAAAGTACTCATAGTTGTTATTCTATTGCAACTGACGACGTTCGATTCGGATAACCGGTGACGGATCGGTGGCTCAGAGAATATATGCGGTTATACCCTCACTCTCGGTCGAAGAAGATGGAGAAGAAGACGTTTTGGGGGTTAAGACGTGACCCTGTTCCGTTTAATGAAATGAAAAGAAAATTGCAGGGCATGTACTTCTTGAGTACATAGTGTGTACTTGCCTTTTCTATACACCACATTAAGAAGCCTCCACATAATCCGTACACATTGTGTGTGTGGCCCGGACATGGCCAGCACATGACCTCATGTGGGATCAAAGTACACGATGTGTACTTATAAAGTACATGGAATGTACTTAGAAAATATCTAGACATTCCTCTTTTTCTCAATAACAACGAGAAAAGAAGAAACATACCTGAAATTAAGATCTGGGTTCTTATATATGAAATGTTGAATAAATTAAAATCATGGGCTCTTGGAGGGTATACTTAGTATAATTGTTCTCCGAATGATAGTTGTTCTCTTATTTCAAGGACTTTTTCATAGTAAATTATGGGTTAGTTAGTTATGATATAAAGGACAGTTAGTGGGATTCAGAAAAAGATATTTACTAATTAGTGAAAACAATGGATCACTTATCCTTCAATGAAGATAAACCAAAGGGAACCAATAATTTAAAATAGAATAAAATTGGTGAATATTGTCCAAGAAATACGAGAACTAGCTGTTACGTAAAAATATTGGAAATTTATCCCAAAGGTCTTTATAAAATCTATTGAATCCCATGTGATCAAGTTATTTTTCCAAGATTACATGTGATAACCCACATACATTTATCAATTTTAAATGGGGTAAAATAGATTAAAAGATAAATAATCCAACGATATGGAGTAAATAATTTGTTCTTGAACTAGTCTATGAGGATGATTGTGGGGAAATTACACATAAAATGTTATATAGAAATTGGAAATATATTTTTTTTATTGAATCTTTTAGTAGTATATATTGATTAATGGTGATTTTTCATAATACTAAAGGATACAATTGTATCACCCAATACTATAGAGAATCGTAATGAATTTTTTGGTTGAAAATTAAAAATACTCACACAGTAAATTTTTGGGAATTCAAAAATCACCATGTGGAGTGTTATATGTATAAACATGGGATTTGAAATCAATTTCTAGTAGAGATAACTCCTCAATAAAAAATAGATACCAATACAAGAGATCATATCATTATATAAAATGAATGAACAATGCCCATTGAAAATCCATTGTAGAGAAATATTAGAAAGAAGTGGTTTTAACGGTGGTGTATATATCTAATTTCGAATTATTTTTTCCAAATGAATAAAAGCCATGTATAAATTATGTTATGGAAGGAATCCAACACATAAATAATAATTAGTATTTTGATATAAATTCATCCTTTGAACCAGGGAAAAAATATAATTTTTAGACAACATATATATAATGGTGTAATTATAGGATATTTATCCAATAGAATAGTACATTGACGCTACAATGTACACATTTCCCAAATAGTTAAATGTTCAAATGTGATGATGACTAAAAACAAGCATGCTTCAAATTCTAGTGAGACTATTTTATTTTATAATGATAATATTTTTTCAACAAATAGTAATGAATGTGAGGTGAGTAGAGAATTTTATATTATTATATTAGGGGGAGTATTGAGGGATGAACCAAAATTGGATTATAACTATGATGACTGGAAGGGTATATTAGGAAAATATAGTTTTATATTATTGTCTAGTAAAAAAAATCATTGGTGACTAAATAATGGGTGACCATAAAATACACGTTAAAATAACAAGGATAGATAACCTAATAAAATATCATTATTTCCCTATGTGTATCCAAAATCATTTGATGATTCTACTCACGATTCTAATTGGGTCAAATCGATAAATGTAAATCATGATCAGATATATAGAAAATTGACTTAAGAAATTGTCTCGAGGACAAAAAAACATAAAATTGTCCAAAACCAATTGGGTATTCTTGGCCAAACACAATGTTATAAATAAATTGGAAGGATTAATGTATCTCTCATATGATAACGTTATTCCAAAATTGAAGGGTATGAAATTGAGGAATCTTTTTCATTGGTGGTCCATCATGAAACTATTCAATGATTTTGGGAAATGACTATGAAAATGGTATTACCTTTTATCAAATGGAAATAAAACCAGAAATACTGAATATATTCCTTGAAGAGGAAGTGCACATCAAGATGTCAGATGTTTTTCTCATTTATTTTGAGGATATAGTGGTGTGTGTATTGAAAAACTATTTAATTGGGTTGAAGAAAATACCATGATGTTGGAAAAAACTGCAGGATCAACACATAAGGATGCTTGGTTATCATCTAGGATGGACTGATCACAACCAATACAACAAGATAAAATAATTAAGGATGATTGTTATTCACAAATTTTTTTAAAAAAATTATATCTTTTGACTCTAAAATGATGACCAATTAAAGAGGTTTTCACATTTTATGATGTTCGAATTTGAAATTTTTTAATTGGTTAATTTTGATTCTTCCTTAGGTTAAAGATAATTTAAATGAGTGGAAATACTTTTATCTATTGAATATAATATTCCAAGGTGATTTGTAAAATAATTTATATCTATTATTTGAAAACAATGTTTGTGCTAGATGAGGCTCGGGTAAAACTAGCTAATGACGATGATGGTGAGAATATATATGTGTAGCACTGTTGGAAAATTATAGATAGCCAACTATAATTGAAATACACTCATCCAGAAATTGTATTTCATATATTTGAATTTTAACGATATCAATTTTTTTGCAAAAAAAAGTGTTCATTTTGATTCATACTTCAATACATCAACTAAATAGGGAACTTGGGGATGGATTAATGCAAGAATTCATAGAAACCATTAGTGGGATTTATAGTTTCTGATTGTGTAGGTTCAGGGGATGAATAATTTAATCCTTAAGAGGTGTGTTCAATATTTGTAGATATTTTATTTCATTGATAATTATGGATAAAGACTTCACACCCATTTGAAATATAAAGTCAAATTATGTGAAAGTAAATAATCTTGATATTAATTGATATTGCTAAAATAATAACTTATTCAAATTATTATTGATGTGGATTATTTAATTAGGATTAGGCTTCACAAATAATGGAAAATAAAAATTAGATGACATCCAATTTATCACTAATGTAAAATGAAAATTTAGAAAATGTAAAAAAATTATGGAGAAGGTGTATCCACAAGTCATAAAGATATAATATTAGCCTATATGAGTTCATGATGTGAATATCATGATTAATTTTTTTTTCATAAAATGAACTTCAATTGAAATTAGATGAATCATGTATTTCAATATAACCCATCTTACTAAATGTATTCGAGTTCAGGTCCCATGATGACACATAGAAATTTCAATAGCATAAATGTATGATTTATTTCCTCTAGACATGTTATTTATTTCTAAATATATTTATTAAATCTTCAATGAAGTGATATTTGTTATTGGTGAATAATGGAGAGAATATATGTTTAAATTTTTTTAGAATATGTTTAGGGGGAGAGTTAATTTTTTTAATAATATATTGGTTAGAGGATTGAATGAGGGATTTTATTCAAAAAAATAGATATTTCATTAACACATGAAATCATTTCATTTTCTCTTATTTACACATTGAGCTTTATTCCACGTGGTATTATCGATTAGGATAAACAGATAATTGTTCCATTCTTTAATGTCAAAGTGTATTTTTTATTATGTGAAATGTATTAACAGAAGTTGGTGCATTGTATGAATTTTGGAATTTTCAATAAACCCAAAGGGTGTTGTTTTGGTCCCAGACCCCATTATAGGTGTTTTTGGGTTGTGTTTCTTGACAAGATGAATAAGGGAACTGAAGTGATACATGGAATATTAATATGTATTAATTATAATCCATCCCTAAATAAGAATTTATGAATGATTATAAAGAATCACAATATATAAAATATAGTTACAATGTCCCATATCGTACATCACATTGAAAAATGTGTTTTATCTATGCATACCATGGAGTAGTGAAACTGGGTACACTATATAGTAAATGTTGGAGGGTACATTCATTCATTCATATCATTTGAAATGCAAAACTGTTTTAATAGTTTAAAATATTACCCATGTCGACTGAAGTACAATACTCATGTATCCCCTAGAAAAGATAGTGGCCAAGACTAGGTTCTGTGTGGCCAATAAATTTTTCAAGAGTGTTTTTGTGACGACCCTAGCATGAAAGAATAGGTGCTTGTGAAATAAATACATATCACGGGTATGGTCATGAATTTTCTTTCTAATCCTTTAACATGTGGGGTGACATAGAAGGATTTATGAGTGTAGTAATTCTAGTTATATTTAGTTGATCTAATGAAGGGATGTGGTTTCTTATATTTTATTAGATTTCTAAATGATTTGTTTATTTTACATTGGGAACTGACATACTACATCATAGTCAGGAGAACAAAGAAATAGAGTGGTTCTAAATAAGTTTTCATTCCACTAGAACATTTTAGGTATCCATGTCAATGAGATATGGTTACACCATTTTCAGATTTAGAAGATGAGATAACTACTCCACCCGAAATCATTTTTCCATTATGAGATAAACCCTAATAGAATAATGAATAATGAATATTTATATACAAATGAGAGGTCAGAACATATAAAACTATATTCATCATGGATGAGTTTATGTACCGTAAAAGAAATAGGTTATTTTGTAGAATATTTTTTGAATTATGAGTGGTAGATGAGGAGAACATCAAGGTGAAATAGTAGAAGTAATGATTGAGTTTTTAATTTATTTATCTATAGGTATCCCTGTAACAATACACTGAACTATATCATAGATAAACCCATTAAAGTAATGATTTCACTGTAGTGAATTTGATTACATCCTTGTATATGAAAATTCACATTTCTAAGCTATTTTACTTCATACCATGCCACATACTGGTAGTTTATAATTAGCATCAGGTTTCTTCCATGGGGATTGTTCTCTTGGATATATATATTGTTTAATTAATATTAATGTTACTTAATGGTTCAATAAAATATTATTGGAAATATTCTTAATCCAGGATTTGGGATATTCAATTATAATTGTATGATTGAAATGAATGGTGCAGAGAAATTGCAGACATAAAAATAGAGAGATTGATAAGAAAAGAAGATCTTTGTTGGGTTTTTGAAGAAAGAAAGAATGAGGTTTATAACAGATTTTACAATAACTAGAACATTTTTATATGGTGTGAATGTGTATCAAATTATTATGTGAAATATTAAAATCCCAATATATTGAATAATTTTATGATTATGGGTAAGGTAATAGTGGTATATTTTTATCAATCAGGATTGATCCTTTAATTTCTATTTGAATAGTGCAATCAAAGGGTTAGTGTCAGCGTTGTATTGCATAAGAAAATGAAAATTTTTACTCTATTGTATTTTGTAGCATAAAAATAGCATTCATTGCATTCTCCTTAAACTAGTCATAAAATGTTGAACCATATAAAATTATGTGTGTATCATTAACTTCATTATTCAATTTTCAAGATTAATTAAGTGAGAAAAAATGTGTCTTTCTATCATTATGTGAAAAATAACATAATCAAGGGATTCAAGTGTAAAAACTGATTTCCCCCCAATCACTAATAGTATTCCCATTAATAATTGACTGAAACATATGCATCTGGTTTTATTGATGTTTTTTATAAAATTCTAAGTCAAGATATCATAGCATTAATTAAATATTAATCATGGTCTTTGATGTTCGATTTCAATCCCACAATTCAAGGGTTTTGATTAAAATTATACTTAATATATAACGATTCTTTAAATCAAACATTACTTCAATTATGCATCTTTGTTTTTTACCCTAATTCATTTTATTGGTCTATTTACTACCAATAAAATTATATTTACCATATAATTTAATATTCATCGTAAATACCAAGAAAATATATTCTCTTAGATCAAATGGATTTTCACTTAGTTATTACCTTGATAATAAGGATTATTTGTAACTCATTCTCTACTCATTGAGTTATTACAATTTTTCTTATATTTATGTCATAAAATCTAGGTATATTATACATGTATATTTTTTTGATTTATTTTATTAATAAAGATTTACACCACATGAAAATAATTTCTAAAATATCCCTTACATCATGGAGTATATTTCTCTTATGATATATTGATAAATAAATTCTCATTTCCTTTAATTATATTTTTTTATCATGAACATATTTCAAACATAAAATGGTTCTTATACCCTCATATTTTATTATATAGTAATTTCTATACCTATAGAGGGATGAAATGTATTTGAATATAAATTAATTTATTACTATTTTAAAAAGTTATTTTGAGTGAATATATTTTCATAAAAATAAAAGTGGTTTTTTATTCACTTTAATAGGATATTTCTATTTCATATAATTTACATACAATAAGCTTTATGTATTTTCTAGGGTCTATTATTGTTGATTATTTTTAAAAGTAATTTTTTACAAAATATTTTCTCCCACATTTTTATAATCTTCATTGAAAATATACCCATTATTTGTTATTTTACCTCATTGGTAAATTAATTATAAATGTTTTATTGTGTTTTAAATTACAAATTCTATTTAATATTTGATTGTATATTCATTCACTAGATAAATATTTCTTGATTTATATTTAATGTGTATCTATCATTTGGGAGATTTTACGATTGGTGTCAAACATTTCAATTAATGGTCCGTTATTCTATGTTACAATTAGAAGAATTGTTTTTTTGGGATCGTTTTTAATTTATGCCCAAATTATTTTATTCCCCAATAATTATAGTAGGGATATATTATTTTTCACTGACCAATATAAATTATTCAAATAGATTATAATGAATGTATTCTAGTATTGACATCACTGTATACTCATTTCTATATAATATGGAATACCACATCTTTTTATATATTTTATAATTATACAGGACAATGTAGAGGGTCATTTAAATTTTAGTTTCATATAAATAAGTCACATAATGCAAGAAGACATTAAAAATTACCCAAATAAAATTGACATAATAAATTCATCGGTTCATCTTATGTAACATTTACTAAATATCATATATTGGGGACATACAATAAAATAAAGCGGTCATAGTCAAGCCTTCTAAGGGTATAAACCAAAGAGATATATAGCATGTGATGTTGAGAAATTTAAAGATGAAACCTAGGATTATCTATATGGAAAGAAAAGTAGAAATATCAAAATAATAAGAACATGAATGATAAAATGGAAATTTTTCTTAAAAAAATGATACATTCATATTTATGTCATGATTTTTTTATCACCAATGATTCATAATAGAAAATTACCAAGCGTATTAACATAGCTATCATAAAAGATGTCATCTCTAGAGAGTTAATTTTTTACCCAATGAATTGGAGAATAATGAAGTAACACCTATAACATGTTTCAATTAATATGATACACATAGATCATAATAAGTAATTTAACTATTAACTCCATTTGAATAAATAATGGGTTTCTTATAAAAATATTAGTGCTCAAATGTGAATAATGAGAAGAAAATTATGACTTATTTAACCACAAAAAAAAGAAAATTTTGTATTTAATATTTGTAAATCACTAAAAAATAAATTATCATTAAAATATCGTGAGATCCCCTATAAAAGAAAGATGATTGGTTATTGAAAAAAAAGAAAATTAATGAAAATTTCTCATAGAAAAGATAGAAATTTGAGTTATAAATTCCACAACATGATGGGTATAAAACATGGTTTTAAAAATGGTCCTAATGATGGAGAATGATGTTACCCAATTAATAAAAATATTATTTTAATTTGGTGATTGTTGAATTTTGAAAAAAATGAACTTTCATTAGAAATTATAAGTCATACCAGATAAAAAAGGGAAGTTCAATGGAATAAGAAGTGGATAATTTCCTTATATTGAAGAGTTTTTTGAAAGATGCAAGGTTGTAACATTAAATTTTTTATAACACCTGTGGGACTACATAGGAAGAAAACTCACATGAAATTCATGGGATAAAGATTGTGAGTTAAGGGTAATGGTGTAAAGTGTGTTTATTTATATAAAATGTGGAGTAATTGTTTAATAACTTCCATATATATGTCTTACATATCCAGGTTAAGGAAAAATGAAAACCCCTTAGCTTACCAATAGATATATCACGTGTTTTTTGGAATCTGAATCACATATAATGATATTTCAATCCATAGGAAGTGAAATTGAATTTTTAAAACATCAATATAAAATTAAATATTCTTCAATGAAATGTTTTTAAATATAAATTTTTTAATTTTAGAGACCTAAAATTCTTTTATATTTTTGGAAATTGACTAAAATATTTTAAATAGCATAATATTAATAAAATAATATTTTTATGAAGTGGATTGAGTGAATATAATTAGTAAATCATTACAACAAGAATATGAAGTCCTAAAATATATCGATAACCCAAATCTAAATTTTTAATATTCATGGAAAAATATCATATTTCATTAAATTTTGATAAAATCACCAAAACCTAATTAATATGTGTTGATTTCAAAAAATTTTGTTTATTTTATTAATATATCTCTACTATTAGGTGAATTTTAACATTTAACTGAAAAAAGCCATATTTACATAAAAGTAGATGTTTTTAAGGAACATTCAAATTTTTGAAACATATAAAAACATCATATGATATTATTAAATTATTTAATAATCTATTTTTAAATATGAGAGTGCATAAGTAATATTTCATTAAAAAAATTATTCTCATAAAACCTTGGTTTATTATTAAAATAAATATCTTTTATTAAATAATAAAATTAGATTTTATTTTTGTCCAAAAATAGGTTTTTCAAATTTTTCTAAATTAAACATATCTTATATTATTTAAAAAATACTCATTAAAGGAGTTTATTGAATAAATATTTTATACAATTAATGGAAATTGCAATTTTTATTACTATGTATTAGATATGTAACCAATTATTACACCTTTTTATGCCCTAATTATATAGTTTGAAATGCGGGTAGTTATATTAGGCGACTTAGCTAACATCGACATAGAGTTAATCCTCAGAAAAATGAAATTATCCAATTGTAAATTTCATTAAATCGTCAATTTTTGTATCCCAACTAGGGTTTAGTTATGATTTAACCCTTGTGATGCTACCTCCCAACCATGTTCTAAAAAATGTGATTCCAAAGGAATGACTCTTTTGGTTGAGGCCATTGGTTATCCTTTCTTTATCAATTACCATTTCTCAATAATTCTTATAAATGATTATTGAAATTATAAAATTTTCAACAAAATGAAGAGTTTCGAATGGTCATATTGACACATGGTTATAGTAACTAAAATTCATATAATGATCATATTCAAACAATCACATTTCCCTTTATACCTTATAAATTATTCTTCATTCGTTCCCTCACTATTTACTACAATTCAATAAAGGTTGTATATTAATTTTTATAATATATTTTCTAGTTTATTAAAATTTTGTTCCATTTCATTAATTTTTATGTGGGGTGATGATTCTAGAAGATTGGGGTGATCCAGGTTTGTCCATTATAGAAAATATATTTTATTTTATTTTTATATATATAATTTACGGAATTTTAATTGGTCTCATAGATGACTAATGTAATAATCATTACTAACATGATATGATTTTTTGGTTGCACTATATATTTTTTATGCATAAAACATTATATAAATTGAAACACGTATTTTTTTAGTAAAAAATATTCATTTAAAACCTCTAGGTTGTTACATTCTACCACTGTAAGAAATTTCATCCCTGAAACATCATCTCATTTTCTACATTTATAATATTTCTATAGAAGTTCTAGCATATTTTATCTTTTGGTTCCCATGTTATTTATTCATATTTATGGTTCCTATATAAACTTTTTACATTGTGGGATGTCATGTTTCCAAAATCTATTTCATTGTGGAATAATATCTCCAATGGCAGCTCCACATAAGTGAGGTCATGCGCCAGCTTTACAAAATATGGATTTATTAAATGTGAGGAATAATTTATGTAAATTATAATGATATATATCTAAAATAAATCATTAAATTTAAAAATATTTGATAGAATTTATAGTATATAGTTCACTACCCCTATGCCTCAAAAGACAAAAATAGAGAAAATGTTCCAAATGTAGTGATTCTATATCCTTAAAAATCACAGGACTCTCTTCCATAGTGATACATAAATGAAATCATTCCCTCCAACATAAAAATAAATTTCCCTTCGATCATTGTTGTGTATCTATTTTTTCATTATGAAAAGTATTTATATGATATTGGATGGCATGATCCTTTTCTTTATTCTCATTTATAAACCCATTATCAAGAAATTTCCTTTAACCAATACCATCCAAATAAGGTATATTTACTCATCTATTTCCAAATATAACCTCTTACAGTTCCATTAAAATTCGATATGGGAAGCTATTTTTGTGTGATAACACAACTAATTGGAGTTCTTAATTTCTTAAAAAATTAAATTCTTTTGAGCATGTTCTTTTCATGTAATCATGTTTATAAATAGTCATATATGATTGGAAATATGTATATGGTTGATAGGCTACACTGAAATTCAATTTATTATTCAATTGTTGTTGAATATTTCTCTAGAATTTAGATGTGAGCTTTGGTTTATTACCAGATATGATTGAATGTGGAACCTCATGAAACCTCACCACATATTTTATGTATATCATGACAGGATATAGTGGAATCTTCACAAATAGAAATGAAATAAGAAATATTGTTTAGTAAATCAACTATAACCAATATATCCTAGTATCTCTTGAATTTTCCTTGGGAGACAAGTGAAAATATCCATAGTATTTTTCCCACTTTCAAGATAGTATGTGTTGTAGTTTCAATAACCCCTTTTCATGTTGTCTCTCTAACATCACTTTTAGAGACACCAAAAATCTTGTAGGGTATTTATCTGCCTCCCATTTCATATTATCCAACCAATAATAATCATGATGGTCCCAATACAATTTAGTACCTCTAGGATGTATAATTAATGTAGAAGTATGAGCCTCATCAATCAGTTCCATTTTTCATTATGATTGAAGAGACACATAAGTTTCATGAAATAACAATACACATTAGTAACCAAAATTAAAATCATAAATCATTTAATTCATAACATTTTTATGTTATTTTTTATAAAATGATATTCTATTTCTTATATTGAGATATTATATTGAAATGAAGTTTTATAAATCATGTTGAATAGGGATGATGATATCCCTTCACTTATTATTTACATTTACAATGTTAATATGTCCTCCAGGAATGGATCTCATTGAATCCACATTATTTAAATCATTATAGGGAATCTACTACTTATGAATTAGCATTGTTGTTTTCTCTTTGGGGGAGATAATGATTTCAAAACTCATAGTCTTTATAAAGATACAACCATATCATATATCCCATGTTCAATTTTCTTTTCATGAATATATAATTCAAACAATGGTTCTATGAGAACATATCACATTTTCCCCCATAACGATATTGAAACCATATTCTAATAGAAAAAATAACAAAACATGAATTTAGGTTATGTGTAGGATAATTAATATCTTGAGGCTTTTACTTTCAAGATGCATATGTAATTACTTTTTCTTTTTTAATAATAATTCTCCTAATCCCTTCTATATATGAATCACTATTAAAAAAATCTTCATCAAAATAGAGTAGTTTTAAATTGTATTTATTGAATAATCTATTATTTGTTAGTCAGAAGCATTATTCACACTCATTTTATCAGATGTACATAGTTCCTTTCAATGTTAACATGGTTAGTAGATTATAAAGGAACAATTTTTCATGAAAAATCCTCATATAATATTATGTTGAAACATGGAAACTGTGAATCACAGTTAATATTTTAGGATGTTTCCACTCCTATACAACCTTTTTCTTGGATGTTTAAAATGAAATTCCTTCATTGGTTATAATGTTCCCTAAGAATGACTCTTATTTTAACCAGAATTCATAATTTTTGAATTTTCTAAAAAGCATATACTTCAACAAAGTTTTTAATATAACCATTACATTATCCTCATGATCCTCACAAATTTTCGAATTTGTCATAATATCATTAATAAAAACAACCATGAAATTATCATTGTAGTCATTAAATACAATATTAATCAATTCAATAAATATATTCAGATTAATAAGTTAAGATAAATGGAATAACAAAATTCTAATATTGTCCATATATATTTTTTATGGAAATATTTGTAATATATTATTTCATTACGCTTAAGTTATGATTCCTAGATCAAAGAACAATCTTGGAGAAGAATTGATCCCCAAGAAGTAGGTCATATAAATCACTAATCAATGGGAGAGGGTACATGTTCATCATTATGATCCCATTACATTCCCTATAATCATTGTATAACCACATTGATTGATCCATATTCATAGATAGATGATTAGGTTCTCCCCTAGGAGACACGATTTGTCATATAAAACCCCCCTCCATAATATCATTATGTTATTTCAACAATTCCACTAACTCCATATTTTTTGTTCTATACGTGGTCTTTGATATCAGCTTGGATCCATGTATTAGTTCAATGGAGAACACTACCTACCGTTTTTTGTAAGGTCTGGGTATCTCACTAAGAAATACATCCATGTATTTCTGAATAATGGGGACATTATTTATCTTTATACTTTTATTTCCATCATAATTTTCACTAATCATCTCAATAATGAATATTTTGGGAGTTACTTACAGAGAATATTCTGGTTAAGATATATCTCCGTTATAAATAAATCTAGGTTTTCCATTAATGTCTAAAAACATTTCATTTCTATTTATGTTGATCATAGAAATATACATTTAGATCTAATGCATCACTAGTATAGTGCTAAATTCCATATTGTGAATGAAAGCTACATTTTCGATGAGATTGTACACACCAAAGATAATACCGGTGATTCTATAAATATATTATTATAGTATTATCTTTCATGGATTCGTGAATGATTTCTCTAATTCTATTAGTTAAATAATTAATTATATATTGTTTGTAGGAATAGTGGAAATAATAGTATTCATTTAAATAGAATAAAACAATGTACATACTAAATCTGATAGTAGAATGAGTGTACCTAAAACAATATAATTTGGACCTTTTACATTAACTATCATGATAGAAAATTCATGACCCTGATCCCTTGGCATGTACTGATGTTAGTGGTTGTTTCACACCAATATCTTCTAGTTTTTACCTTAATTGGAAATTTGATCAAGTTATCTGTACATGAAGCATTATACTTCTAGACGGGCCTTCACCATCTTCCTTATGTCTTTAGTATTGAGATGTTTAGACTTCACGTCTCCATGATAGTTCCAAGATATATTTCCAACACTTCCACACTTATAGAACATTAAACTCAAATTAAAATAGTTCCCACAGTGAATCATATAACATTTGATTAATGTGGGAACTTATACTTCCCTTCCTCATCTTCTGTGATCAAAGTTCTTCCCACGGTTTGGATCAATTTATACCTTCTTTTTATTCAATATATGTGACTATTTCATCTCTAAAAACCCCAATTCATCCTTCGCATCCCTCTCCACTATCTCTTAATATACTTTATAGTAATCATTTTTGAAATTCGTCTACATATGGGGTTTTACTCTAACTACTAATCCATAATACTTTCCCATATGATCAATAAAAATGAAATAGGTGTATCGAGAAATCCTTTTTAATTTTATCTCAAATTTACCAACTAATTCATCTTCCTTTTTATTTTTATTTAGGAATTACTTATTATTTTTTCACATCAAATGAATGAAAAATTGATTGAAAAATATTTTCTTAATGACTTCCCACTCAATATCATCAATATCACTTCTTAACTTAATGTTTCTAATCATTCTCAGCCACTAATCAATTTCACTTTTCAAGTGTTTAAGTATAACACTGACATTCTATTGATATGAACAACGATGTTTATAAAAAATATTTTCTATAGAGATAATTAATTTTTTAGCAATCCATAGGTTAGTAGATCCACTAAAGTAATGGAGTCATTATTTTGGATAAGACTAAATGGATTGTTTTCCATTTTGGTGAATATGGTCCCTCAACATAATTCGTGTTACTTTTCTTAAGACAATTTAGATGATTTATCATCCTTGTGATGTTTTACATTTTATCTTCCATCAAAGCATCATCACTACAACATCCATTCCACTCATCATTTACTCAATTCCTCATGTAATACACTATTTTCCTAAAGGAATAAAACCTTAATGATAAACATGTTATATTAAATAGTTTTAAAATTATAAGGAGATATTATATATTAAAACATATCTTCTAGATTTATTATTAATCTCATCTAATTCCATTTTCTATATATTCTTTATAATGTTCCTTAAAAATATTGTGATTAACCAAACCCTCCCCTCATGTTTTTTATACCACGTGTGAAGAAATTACCTTTATCATTCATTAGTTACTAATCGAGTCTAGATCCACAAATTTTTTTAGGTGTTACCCCTAGGTATATACGTTCTAGAGAAACATCCCCATGATTCATCAATATAGGGTTGTATTTTTATGGAAACCACTTACATACTATATTTCAAAATACTATGACATTTTAATATATTTATAATTTTACCTAGTGTTAATTATAATGTATTTATATCCTAATTAACAAAAACAAATAAACCATAAATTGATACCAACTATGGAATCCTACCCTTTTATTAAATAACATTTCATTACTTTGGAAAAAACATAGGACATATTGATATTTTTATCAAGGACATAAGTTTAATAATATATGAATACATAAAAAAATTCTTGATAATTCATTAAAAATACATATTCATGGGTTTATCCTCAATTAATTTTAATATAACTCTTATCCTTTACACGTACATCAAAGGAAAATAGTGGGCATGAATCCCAATATGGGAATAAGAAAGACTAACATATAGCAGTGATCTTGAGACATATCAATAAGTACCAAAGGCATTACAAAAAGGAATGGAAACCAGGCATATCATAAATCTAAGAACTTGAATTCATAACATGTAAATGTGGAGACCACATTTAAATAAGACATTCATAAGAATATAATAATAGTTTATCACCAAGTCATTGTAAACTAAAATCACAAATGGTATTCAACAAGGTATCATTAAACATATCATATATGGAGATTAAATTCATTACCCAATGAACTAGAGCACTATTAGAGTGTACTATTCATATTTCATAATTAATGCAACCCACGTAGATTATAATAAATGTTTTCATTAATTACCCTTGTATATTAAGGTAAAATTTCTTTATAAGTATATTAGTATAAAAAAGTTATTTAAAACATGATCATTAATTCATTTTAAACCCATAAAAAGGAAACATTTAAATATTAAATTTAAATCAATAAAATACTAAATCATTATTAAAAAAATTTAATTACCGATGAAAAAGAAATAGGTTCGTGTATTTACAAAAAAATGACAATTTCTCAAGTAAATGACATACATTTGAGAAGAAAATTCCATAGCATGATGTGTATAAAACATTAATTTAGACATGGGTACTATTTTGGGAAAAAAATTTATCAAATTTTTATATTTTATTATTAAAATAATTGATAATTGATTCTGGGAGTTTTTCCATTTTAGTATAACTCAAAAAATGGGGAACATTAATGGAAAGAGAAGTGTAGATTTCATCACATTGAAGAGTTGTTCCTAAAACGTTTCGATAGAACATTGGAGGCTAGAGGACACCTTGGGGAAATACATGGGAGGGAAAATCAACATAAATTCATGGAGGATGGATTGTGAGTGAACAATATTGGTGAAATTGTTGGGTTTTTAAAGAAAAAGTGGACTAAGTGTTATTATTTTCCAAATATAGTTACTGGTAATATATAATGTGGAAAATGAAAAATAATTTTCAAACCCATCGTAATTCATCATGGTTTTGGGAATATTAGTCATAAATAATGATATTTTAAACCACTATAATGAAACACATTTTTTTAATACTTCCTTTGGAATGGAAATGTAATTGTTTCACAAATTATTGTGTTTAAAAATCAAAATTTACATTCTAGACTATTGAAAGTCACTAATAAATTTATAAATTGATTAAAATTTAATAAATTAAAAAAAATTATAATATAACATATTTAATTCATGTATTGTATTTATTATTTATTTCATCAGTATGATATAAATATAAATTCATAAAATATACTCAAAGCCTACAATTGTATTTTTATTATTCTCTTAATTATACAGTATTTTGGAAATTTCCCATAAATTCACACTAAATTAATTTTTACGTGTGATTTAATAATACAAAATTTCTTTTATCAGGGTAATTTTTTAATTATGATTTTTTAATTATTTAAATAAAAATATTCATTATTTATTTAAAAATAGAGTTTTTGAGGAATAGTCAAATTTATAACACTTATATAAATTTCCATTGAAATTAAAAAATTATTTTGACATTTAATTTAGAATAATTGTATGTTAGAATAAAATTTTCATAAGAAACATATTATTCAAAATACCTCGCTTTATTATAAAAATATATATCTATTAACAAAAATAAATTTAGTTTCTCTTTGTGTCCAAAAATAGAGTTTTCAAATTAATATCAATTTAAAATATATTTCATTAATATGAAATATTATTAAATCAAATTTAAGGAATAATCATTTTTTTAAGTAAATTTGACTATATGTAACTAAGACATATACCGATAACCCCTTACTACACATAAATATTTCACAAGGGAAATGTTTGTGATAGTAGTAGTGTAATGACAAATAAAATTCAAGGGAAAATTTTGTTTCCTTATTTTTATTTGAGATTTTACAAGAACGCAGTTTCTGATGGAACCTGATTCCAAGGCCCGGTGTGCCTGGAATCAAATTCCAAAGTTTAG
This sequence comes from Viscum album, assembly GCA_963277665.1. Taxonomy (NCBI): domain Eukaryota; kingdom Viridiplantae; phylum Streptophyta; class Magnoliopsida; order Santalales; family Viscaceae; genus Viscum; species Viscum album. Next base: position 14,981,427 of record OY728159.1, on the reverse strand, counting down.
CTCAGGCATGATCAGTGAACGAACGAGCGGGTTTTCTTAACTTTTGAACCGGTTCTCAGAATCGAATTCAGAGGGCATCGATGGAATCGCAGCCCCGGTAATTGCTTAAGAACACCTTTTCCGGAGTTGTGTTTGCTTGGGTGAGGTTAATAATTAATTGGGTTAACTAAAGAATAAAAATAAAATATTGTGCTACAATTTTATTTTTATTCTAAGTAATGATAACCTAGGCTTGGTGGTTGGATTGGGACCCACTAATACCCTATCTCCTAGGTAAGATATTAGTGAGGTGGGGCCCACACGAGCCCCACACCCTTTATTTCCTTTTACCTCCCACGTGCATTCATTTTGGTAACTCACCTGCACCCCCCTCTTTAATGCCAAGTCAAATCTCGCGTTTAATTGGATTATTAAACGCCTCATTAATGGGTCAACGCACGATAATTAAATCGTGTTTTCATTTTTCAATTTCAATTAAGGGATGGCATGAGTAATTAAATAAGGAAATGCCTTATTTTATTTTATTTCATTGTGTAAGAAGGATTGGAGAGGATTTTATCAAAGCCTTTGAATCTTCATCATTTCCGTGGGAGAACGCGAAGAACGACGAAGAACGCCAGCCTCCGACGGAAGACGACGAAGAATGATAGTTCCCTAGAGATCGACGACACGACGCCGTGTACCGCGACACCGACGATCCTCTTCTACGTGATGCCGACGATCCTCTTCCCCGCGACGCCATGTACCACGACGCCCACGATCCTCATCCATGATACTGTCTTCTGCGACGTTCCATTCCCGCGACAAACCTCGTTCGACGAATTCATCGAGGTAGAGGTTTTGGTTTAATTTTATTTATGTGGATTATATCCTTCGAATATGATTAAATTTGTTTAAAGTTGATTGAACCTCTAACATGGTGGGTGCGGACCAACGAACAAGTCTGAACCCACCGATTCTATGTTCTTGATGCGCAGAACTTTCGGCGAAGATGAAACGGGACTGTTGAGCAATTGGAGGTTGTCGCAGTAATATACGGGTCCCGACACGACCCGAGGTGCAGACGAGAGCAAGAACGGACCACCGGAGTGGCTACGGTGGCTCGCGAACTTCACCGACACCGGCCGCCCGCCCGGAGGCTGCGGCGTACCGGCGCGCCTCCCGGAGGGATTGCCGCGGCTGAAGCCGCGCCAGCAGGAGACCGGTCCCGCGGCTGCGCGGGACCGAGGGAGACGCGGTGCCGGGCCGCGTTCGCTGGCAAGTAGAAACCCCCACACGGGGGCCACTGCTTCAATCAAGGGGGAATCCACCCCCACCCCTTTCCGCAATGGCACGACCATCTCGGTGCTGGCCGTGCAGGGCGTGCCCTCGCCGGGCCCACCGGCCGCCCAGGCTGGACCGGCCGCACCGGGTCGGGCGGCCCAGGCCGGGCCAAGCCGTGACGGTGGGGCTGGGCCGCGCCGGTTGGGCCCGGCTGCACCGACTGGGCCGGGTCGTGCCCTAAGGGGCCAGACCCGGACTCGGTTCGGGTCGCCCCTGTTCGGGCCGACCCAGGGGGTCTCGGGCCGGGTCGGTCCGGTCGGTCCGGGCCCAAAACCCCCTAAAACCGGACAGGTGCGTTCTTTTGACCATATCATGGGATACGGACCTCCGATCAACGTACCTTCAGTTGTGATGCTATTCTTAGATCGAGACGGTCGTGTCGATAAATTACACTCATGGTTTCGAAGAACATTAATTGTGGTCGGGTTGGTTCGAACAAGAAACCAACTGAGCCCTCGGAGCGGAAAAGCTTATAACATTACCTCCGGACGTTCGATTGACGTGTCGTCAATTTTGTTGGATTACTCTTAGTGAGACGGACCTTTTGGATTACTCCACTTGAGGATTGGACGTAGTTGGAGTTCGGTTAGGTTGGTTTTGACTTAAAAACCAACGAGGCCCCTGGAACGAAAAGGCCAATAACTCTCAGACCGGGCGTCTGATTGATGCGTCATCTGTCTAGTTGAATTCCTATTATCAAGACGGAACGTTTAGATACATCAAATCCAGACTATGTGTTAATTGGTGTATCTACCCCTTGGCTCGTGGAGCGGACCCTCCCAGAAACGAGCATGTTGTGTGTGCGAACCCTAGGGCTAGCTGGGACTGCGACTGTGGCGACTTCACTAAAATCCTATGTGGGTTCGGCAGCGATGAAGACCTTACTGAAATCCTCCGTGGGTTCAATGACGATGAAGACTAAACTGAAATCCTATGTGGGTTTGTCAGCGATGAAGACCATACTGAAATCTTATGTGGGTTCGACAACGATGAAGACTGCACTGAAATGCTATGTGGGTTCGGAAGTGATGAAGACCATTCTGAAATCGTTTGTGGGTTCGACGGCGATGAAGACTGCACTGAAATCTGATGTGGGTTCGGCAGCGATAAAGATCGTACTGAAATCCTCCGTGGGTTCGACAACAATGAAGACTCTACTAAAATCATATGTGGGTTCGGCAGCTTGGGTGGTTTAGTATCCTATGTGGGTCCCAGCTTAGATGAATCAGTGGCTATATCTGATCATCTCTATCACCGACGAAATATACCTGTGTGAGCTAAGTCTTGAATTTCAATCAATATCTTTGATATAATTGACTTTCTTTATTATGGGGATTGATTTGTGTTATCCTATGTGGTTTGGTTTGTACTATCCTATGTGGACGTGATCGAACTTGGGCTCAGATGTTGGAGCCAAACTAGAATCGATGACTTAGGTATATGTATTGGCATATACCTAAGTAGTCTTGGATGTTACTTCATGAATTTATCATTCCTTTGTGGATTATCCTGTGTGGATTTTGGGAGACCTTCGGGGGTCTCGGGGTCCCTACTGAGTAATGTATACTCACCCCTACACGGGCTATGCCCGCACTACATTGTGTTGGATGCAGACGACGGACATCGCTGATCGTGGTTGAGGCTTGTGGAGAAAGTCGATACCTGTAGGTGGACCACTGGGCGGAATATACACGGAGTAGACGGCTGGACCCGAGGGAATGAGGAGGCTATCTATACAACCCCTTCAGGTGGGACTTCCTGTGGAAAACTCTACGTTTCTGATTTACTTTTAGTTGTTGTACTTTCTTTCCAGATATACATTACTTTCAGTTTGGGTTTGTATTCTGGCCCACGTACTTTTCCGCACTACTTTTTGTACCCAGTTTTACATAGTGTTTACTTCTGCTTACATACTATGTGGTGTTTGTTTACTTTATAAAGGCAATTCCTTCCCCTTTTGTCGGGATTTACGCCTTGGTTCTAGTCACCAACCCCTGGCCTATGGGAGGTGGGCTTGGGGTAGTCACGGCACGGGTACCGAGGACTGGTCGTGACAAACTACTATTAGAGGAGTTTGGTTCTACAGCAGAACTCAGGACTCTGATATTTCTTCTAAGAGAAGCAATAGTGTTAAGGGTATTGATTATGGTTATCAGTCAATGGAGTCCAGTGTTGGTGCGGTGGCCGACGTATCCGTACACCAGGACCCTGTCTTCTGATTTCCGACTCAATGCACGAAAACATTGATTAGAAGTGTGTTTCAAATGTTTTCTTTGTGATTACTTTGTGTCAGCTCACCAGGTAAACTGTTTGACCATCGCACACCTGTTTCTTTTCACGATGGCCCCACGACGGCAGCCAGCTAGGGTTCTGAGCGTTGTGCGAGACGATATCCCACCGATCGACGAGGCCTCAGTGCAGGGCCCTTTGACAGCGGAGGCACCGGTGGTACCTCTACCCGCCGAGCCACCGATTCTACCGGCCCCAGCCGCTGATAGTGCATGTCACCGTAGTGCGCTGCATGAGTTTCAGCATCAGAGACCACCCATGTTCCATGGGGAGACAGACCCTCAGGAAGCTGAGTTATGGCTGGAGGCGGTTGTGTGAGTTTTCATGTTTGTGGGGACACCAGCTGACCTCATGGTGATCCACACAGTGAGCCTCTTGCACGCGGCAGTAGGCAGATGGTGGATCTTGATGCTCCAGGTGCATGACGAGGCATCAGTCCTCTGGACGGTCCTTGAGATCCTCTTCCGCTCGGAGTTCGTCCCAGCCACCCTCCATGTAGTTCGCATCCAGGAGCTTCTACAACTGCGGCAGGGCACCATGATAGTCGCCCAGTACTCGGTGAGATTTACCAACCTCTCGTGTTATTCGACGGACATGGTACAGGGCCCATTCTTCTGGGCTCGAACCATCGAGCAGAGAATATGGAATGAGATCAGGGCATCGATGATCTCCCTCATAATTCTGACACAAGAAAGAGTACTGGAGAAAGCTCTTCTCATAGAGAGCTTTCCTGCCGAGCCTACACCAGAAGAAAGACCTACCGGAGGGTGGCAAGTAGCAGAGTCATCTGCAGCTGGAAATCGAAGGATTTCACAGGGGTCTAGGCAGACCGGACCATCAGATAGATGATATCTGGGAACTGGCTCATAGGTGCGGGGCACAGGGCGCAGAGCTAGCCTTCCGAGGAGAAGGCAGTGCTACGCATGCGGCGGGCAGGGCCACATGGCTCGTGACTGCCCGACCCTCCATGTAGAGGAGTAGCAGACGGTTGAGGGGCCACCCAGGCAGAGGCAGAGGGTCAACCGTGGTGGTCTGCTGGGAGCAGGCGGATGAGTAATGGGAGATGGTTGAGCAGCAGGTGGTGGGAGACGCTTTGAGGCTTTACCACCACCACCACCAGGAGGTCCAACCCGACCACAGGGTGTTGGCGGGCATATACAGGCTCAGCTTCAGGCAGCGGAGGCCTATGTCCACGGCGTGCCAGAGATGATTCAAGGTACTATCTATGTCTACTCCACCTTTGCTGCTATTCTTATATACACAGGATTGAGTCATTCCTTTATTGTCGCTGCCCTTGTTCGTATCTTGGAGATTCCAACGGAGCCGTTGGCTCGATCCTTAAGGCTAGAGACTTCTACGGGAGCAGACTCAACGATTACGCACTAGGGTCGGCAGTGTGAGCTTACTCTAAAAGGCAAGATCTTCGGCGGCGATCTTCTCATAGTGGCGTCGAGGCCTTACAAAGTCATCTTGGGAATGGATTGGTTATCTACAGTCCATGCTCATATTTAATGTATTAGGAGCATGGTGTGGTGTGTTTGCACCAATGGGAGGAGGTATACCTTCACCGGTGAGAAGGGATCCTTTGCAGCATAGGATGGACTCACACAGAGGAGAGGACATCCCATCACTCATCAGTTGGCTAGCCTCATCCTTGGAGCAGTGGACGTGCATAGTCCTAGTTTTCCCGTAGTGGTGGATCAGTATGCGGACGTTTTCCCTGACGACGTTCCAGGACTACCTCCTCGCAGATAGGTAGACTTTTATATTGACATGTACCCCAGGACAGCCCTGATATCCACTCCAGCATATTGTATGGATCCCTCTAAGCATCGAGAGCTACGGTTACAGATGGAGGACTTGTAGAGAAAGGGATTCATCTGACCCAGTGTTTCTCCTTGGGCTTCCCCGATATTGTTCACCAAGAGGGTGGACGGGAGCTTGCCACATTGTGTCGATTATCATCACCTGAACCAGGTGACCGTGATGAACATGTATCTGCTACCTAGGACTAACAACCTCTTCGATCAGCTCAAGGGAGCACATAGGTTCTCAATGATAGACCTTAGGTCAGGCTATCATCAGCTCAGAGTTTGAGACGAGGACGTGAAGAAGACGACCTTCAGATGTCGGTATGGCCACTATGAGTTCTTGGTTATGCATTTCAGCGTAACCAACGCTCCAGAAGTGTTCATGAGTCTCATGAACAGGATCTTTCATCCATACCTCGATCTATTTGTCGTGGTCTTCATTGACGACATATTGATATACTCAACCACTAAGGATGAGAACGCCTACCACTTGCGGGTTGTACTAGACACACTCCGAGAGCACCATATTTATGGAAAGCTCTCGATATGTTAGTTTTTGTTACCTGAGGTCCACTTCTTGGTACATGTAATCTCTAAGGCGGGAGTTGGGGTGGATCCTACGAAGATCGAGGCAGTGCAAGCTTGGGAGCCACCCAGGAGCATGATGGAAGTTTTGAGTTTCTTGGGGCTAACTGGGTACTATCGGAGATTTGTTCCAGACATTTCCAGAGTTGTGGCACCAATATCAGCTTTGACATAGAAGGGGAAACCCTTCGTGTTGTCAGACAGATGTCAGCAGAGCTTCTAGGAGCTCAGACAGTGATTGATCAACACACCTATCTTGAGGCTACCGGAGAAGAGAGTAAGGTATGTAGTCTACTGCGATGCGTCAGGTACCGGACTCGGATGTGTCCTGATGCATGAGCGGGCCGTGATCGCCTATGGATCATGTCAGTTGAGGCAACATGAGCATAACTATGCTACCCATGACATGGATTTAGCAGCATTGGCCTTCGCTCTGAATATATGGTGACACTCTCTGATGGGCGAGCGCTTAACAGTCTAATCGGGCCACCAGAGTCTCAGGTACATCTTTTCGCAGAAGGACCTGAATCTGAGACATCGTCAATGGATCGAGTTCCTCCAGGATTATGACATTTAGATATCCTATACTCCTAGAAAGGGGAACGTGGTAGCCGATGCCCTGAGCAGGATGACGGGCATTTAGCAACTCGGTGAGTTGACAGAGTAGCTGGCTTCTTTGTAGATATCCTTCGTAGATAGAGATGGAGCAGCCTTTCTTCAGTAACTCATAGTCACTCCTCCACTATTGTAGCGGGTCATAGAGGCACAACGTGGGGACGCTGACTGTGAGACGCGACGTGCACAGAAATCCTCAGGACATGAACCTAATGGATTCTTTGATGGAGGAGAGAACATTGTCCTTTTCAGAGGACGTACCATGGTACCAGTTGCTTTATAGGAGGAGGTGCTGAGAGAGATTCACACTTACCCTTTAGCGGTGCAACCTGGAGTGGCGAAGATGTACCAGGATCTCAGACGACAGCACTGGTGGTCGGGTATGAAGAAGGCTTTGGCGGAGTTCTTTTCTCGATGCCTCGCCTGCTAGTAGGTGAAGGCAGAGCACCATGTACCAACAGGCTTGGTACAGCCCTTGGAGGTCCCGAAGTGTAAGTGGGACAGGATAACTATGGACTTCGTGACTGGACTTCCACGTATTTCCAGAGGTCACGACTCCATTTGGGTTATTTTCGACTGACTCACCAAGTCGGCCCACTTCTTACCCATCAGAGAGCAGGGCTCAGTGGAGAGATTAGGGCACCTCTATGTGTAGGAGATCATATGGATTCGTGGTGTGTCATCATCTATCGTATCTGATCGAGATGATCACTTTACTTCCCGGCTTTGGAAGGGGTTTTAGGAGGCATTCGGGATGCAGCTACGTCTTAGAACCCCCTTTCACCCTCAGACTGATGGTCAGATGGAGAAGGCCATTCAGACTCTTGAGTATATGCTCCGTGCATGTGTCCTTGACTTTGGTCGCAGTTGGGAGGACCACCTACCCTTGGTGGAGTTCGAGTACAACAACAACTACCACTCCACCATCAGGATGGAACCATATGAGGCATTGTACGACTGACCTTGCAGATCACCTATATGCTGGACAGACCCTGGGGAGTCAGCACTTGTGGGACCATAGATGATCCAGGCCATGACCAAGATGGTCCAGGTCATCCAGGAGCGGATGAGGACAGCTCAAAGCCAGCAGAAGTCTTATGCTGACAGGAGGCGGAGGCCACTGGAGTTCGAGGATGGAGACTTACTATTCTTGCGGGTCTCAACTCGATGTGGATTGCAGAGATTTGGCCGAGGCGTCAAGTTATCTCCATGCTTCATCGGACCATTCCAGGTCCTCAGGAGGATAGAAGAGGTGGCTTATCTCTTGGCTCTACCACCTCAGTTGCACCAGGTGCACGATGTCTTCCACTTATCCCAGCTGAGGAGATATTTTCATGACCCTAAGCATGTCATCAACCATGGGAAGATGGACATTGATGATGGGGCGACTTTGGAAGAGGTCCTGGTGGAGATCTAGGATCGACAGGAGCGGGTCCTACGTGGACGGTTGATATCTCTAGTGCACATCATATGGAATCACGGGAACCTCTAGGAGAGCACTTGGGAGCAGGAGGCTCAGATGCGTGCACAATACCCACATTTGTTCCCCTAGTTTATGATTAATCTTTACGGGGATGTAAAGACCTGAGGTGGGAGTAATGTAATGACCCGAAAAATTCAAGGGAATTTTTTTTCTCTTAATTTTCTTTTGGATTTTACAAGAATGCAGTTTCTGAAAGCACCTGATTCTGAGACCCGGTGTGCCTGGAATCAATTTCCAAAGATTAGCTCAGGTATGTTCAGTGAACGAATGAGCAGGATTTCCTATCTTTTGAACATGTGATCAGAATCGAATTCTGAGGGCACCGATGGAATCAAAGTGCCGGTAATTGCTTCAGAACACCTTTTCCTGAGTTGCTTTTTCTCGGGTGTGGTTAATAATTAATTGGGTTAACTAAAGAATAAAAATAAAATAGTGTGCTACAATTTTATTTTTATTCTAAGTAATGATAACCTAGGCATGGTGGTTTGAGTGGGACCAACTAATACCCTAACTCCTAGGTAGGATATTAGTGAGGTGGGGCCACACGAGCCCCACCCCTGTTATTTCCTTTTACTTCCCACGTGCATTTATTTTGGTAACTCACCCACACCCCCCCTCTTTAATTACAAGTCAACTCTAACGTTTAATTGGATTATAAAATGCCTCATTAATTGGTCAACGCATGATAATTAAATCATGTTTTAATTTTTGAATTTCAATTAAGGGATGGATTGAGTAACAAAATAAGGCAACACCTTATTTTATTTTTATTGGTTCCTTGTGGAACAAGGATTGGAGAGGATTTTCTCAAAGCCTTCGAATATTCATCTTCTTAGTGGGAGAACGACGAAGAACTCCAGCCTCCGATAGAAGACGATGAAGAATTATAGTTCCCCAGAGATCGACGATGTGACGCTATGTACCGCAACTCCCATGATCCTCTTCCATGATGTTGTCTTCTGCGACGTCCCTTTCCCGCGACAAACGTCATTCGACGACTTCATCAAGGTAGGGGGTTTGGTTTAATTTAATTTATGTGGATTATATCCTTGACATATGGTTAAATTTGTTGAAGGTCGTTTGAACCTCTAACGCGGTGGGTGGGGACCAACGAACTAGTCCGAACCCACCGATTCTCTGTTCTTGATGCACGGAACATTGGGCGAAGATGAAACGGGACCATTGAGCAATTGGAGGTCATTGCAGTAATCTACTGGTCCCGAGACAACCCAGGGCATAGACAGAAGAAAGAACGGACCACCGGAGTAGCTCCAGTGGCCCGCGGACTTCACCGGGGGCACGGGTCGCCAGGACAGCGGCGCCGGCAGCCGGAGGCAGCGGTCGGCACCGACCGGCCGCCCGGAGGGGGCGGCATCCTGGCGCGCTGCCAGGAGGGACCACTGCGGTTGATGCCGCCGTGGCAGGCGACCGGTCCTGCGGTCGCGCAGGACTGAGGGAGACACAACACTGGGCCGTGTCCGCTGGCAAGGAGCGGCCCGCACGTGGGGACCGTGACTTCAATCAAGGGGGGAAGCCCCCCCCCCCCCTACCGCAACGACATAGCGATCTCGGTGCTAGTCGTGCGGGGTGCACCCGCGCCGGGCCGGGCCATGCCAGTTGTGCCTGGTAGGGCCGTGCCCTAAAGGGCCGGACTTAGACACGGTTCGGGTCTCTCGGTTCGGGCCGACCCAGGGGGTCTCGGGTCGGGTCGGTCCCGGCCCAAAACCCCATAAAACCGGACAGGTGCGTTCCTTTTACCATATTATGGGCTACGATCCTCCGATAGACGCACCATCAGTTGATATGCGATCCTTGGATCATGACGGTCATTTCGGTATATTATACTCAATATTTCGGAAAACATTTGGTACGTCCGGGTTGGTTCGAACACAAAACCATCCGGGCCCTCGGAGTGGAAACACTTATAACTTGAGCTCCGGACGTCCGATTTACGTGCCATCGACTTTGTTGGATTCCTCTTAGTGAGACAGACCTTTTGGCTTACTCCGCTCGAGCTTTGGATGCAGTTGGAGTGTGTTCAGGTTGGTTTTGACTTAAAAACAAACCGAGTCCCTGGAATGAAAAGGCCAATAACTCTCTGACCGGGCGTCTGATTGAAGCGTCGTCTGTCACGTTGAATTCCTCTTCTTGAGAAGAATCATTGAGATACATCAACTCCAGAATACGTGTCAGTTGATGTATCTACCCCTTGGCTTGTCGAGCGGTCCCTCCCAGAAATGAGGATGCTGTGTGCGGGAACCATAGGGCTGGCAGCGACTGCGACTGTGGCGACTGCACTGAGATCCTAAGTGGTTTCGGCAGTGATGAAGACCGTACAAGAAATCCTCCATGGGTTCGACGGTGATGAAGACTACACTGAAATCCTATGTGGGTTCGACAGCGATGAAGACCGTAATGAAATCCTATGTGGGTTCGACGCCGATGAAGATTGCACTGAAATCCTATGTGGGTTCGGTAGCAATAAAGACCATACTAAAATCCTATGTGGGTTCGACGGCGATGATGACTGCACTAAAATCCTATGTGGGTTCAGCAGTGATGAAGACCATACTGAAATCTCCTGTGGGTTCGACAGTGATGAAGACTGCACTAAAATCCAATGTGGGTTCGGCAGATATGAAGACCGTACTGAAATCCTCCGTGGGTTCAAAGGCAATGAATACTCTACTGAAATCCTATGTGGGTTCGGCAGCTTGGCGGGTTTAGTATCCTACGTGGGTCCCAGCATAGATGAATCAGTGGCTATATCTGATCATCTCTATCACCGAAGAAGTATACCTGTGTGAGCTGAGTCTTGAATTTCAATCAATATCTTCGATATGATTGACTTGCTTTCCTATGTGGATTGAGTTGTGTTATCCTGTGTGTATTGGGTTGTGCTATCCTATGTGAACGTGATCGAACTTGGGATCATATGTTGGACCCAAACTGGAATTGATGACTTAGGTATATGAATGGGCATATACCTAAGTAGTGTTGGATGTTACTTCGTGATTGTATCTTTTCTTTGTGGATTATACTTTGTGGATTATGTGAGACCTTCAGGGGTCTTGGGGTCCCTACTGAGTAGCGTATAGTCACCCCTGCACAGGCTATGCCCGCACTATGTTGTGTTGGATGCAGACGACGGACAGCGCTGATCGTGATTGAGGCTTGTGGAGAAAGTCGATACCTAGAGGTGGAACACTGGGTGGAATATACACAGAGTAGACGGCTGGACCCGAGGGACTGAGGAGGCTATCTGTACCCACCCATCAGGATGGACTTCCAGTGGATGGCTCGACATTGCTTCTTTACTTTCAGTTGATGTACTTTCTTTCCATATGTACATTACTTTCAGTTTGGGTTTGTATTCTGGCCCACATACTTTTTCGCACTACTTTTTGTACCCAGTTTTACTTAGTTTTTAATTATTCTTTCTTACTCTATGGTGTTTGTTTACTTTATAAAGGCAATGCCTTCCCCTTTTGTCAGAATTTTCACCTCGGTGCTAGTCGCCAGCCCCTGGCCTATGGGAGGCGGGCTTGGGGTAGTAATGACACGGGTCCCGAGGATGGGTCATCAAAAGTAGATTCATGGTGTGGCTCAAGAAACATTGACTAATTTGTAATGTTTACTAACATGATATTGTCATGCATACAATTTCATTCACGATTCACTTGTGGATGCTCGGATTGGGTTGGTCAAGTATTAAGTCTAGTGATGTAACCTATAATAGAACATACATTTCATAAATAGATATCACATCTAAAATAGAATAATATTCTCTACATAACATAACATAACCCCTAAAATCAAATAGGATTTCTATCATTGGAAATTGGGAAACCTAAACATCTAATTTATAAAACATTTAAATTTTTTCTTGTTTATTCCTTCATAAAAAGATCATATTTTTAAACATATTACATCACTCCTTTCTTAGTATCCTTGGGAAAAGAAACAAAATAAAAGGTGATATAAAATTCTTTATAAGGGTAAAAAAGCAAGATATTAAGTCTATCATATCATAATCATCAGATATAAGAATACAATCAAAATATTTAATGATTATATCATGTGTACACAGGATAATGATATAATATCTTGGGATAAATCATAGAAATTCATAAAAATAAAAGAACAGATTCCATGACATCATAACATATGAAAATAAATTTTGGAATACATATAAGAAAATAAAATAATTTACATATTAGTTAAGGATTGTTTACAATACCATCATAATGGAAAAATTCTTTTATTCAATCGAGTTCACTCCTATTTGAATCCCTCTATTAGTTAACCGAGTTGACTACCAGTTCCATTTATGACTACATTATGAGATAAAAATAATTAGTGACTGAATTAGAGTGAGATATTGGTCCCACCCATCATGCAATGAAAACCATATATATGTATGTCATTATAAACTAATTCATTAATAGTACCCATAAAATTAAATGGGTCTCATATACATCATTTTATCATAACATATCCCATAGAGAACAAATGGGTTTCATTAAAATCACTCCATCCTAAACTATAACCCATAATATATGTAATAGGGATAATATCCTTAAATAAATCACCAATAAAGAATAAGTAAAATCAAGTAATTTTGTCTTTGATGGAAAATAAATTTTAAAAATCATTAATAAATTGATTCTTCAGGAAATTAACTTTTCCACTTAGAAAATGATTTATATTCTTAAAAAGCCATGAAATTTTATAATAAATAATTTTCTTCAAAAATAAACTGGTTATAGTCTGAGGGATGCTTTAAGGATATAAGGAATCATGAAATCCTAAATATCCACTCATAATGTATATGTTATAAGAAACATTATTAGCATACATTTCTTCTAAAATTCAAAAATGAATTTCATTAAGAAAAAGTCAAAAAAAAAATTTAAACCATTTAGAGAAAATCGTAAAATATGCTTAAATATAATTTAAATTTTTTAAAAAATAGTATAAATATTTTATAAAACGTTTTTATGAAACATTTTCATGGAAGATAAATATTTCCCAAGAGATATGTATAAACAATAACAAATAATAATGAGATTTTTATATTATCTGATAAATTAGGAATGATTTCCTTGTTATGTATTTGAAACTCATATATTATGTTTTAAATAATTTTAATAATAAAAAATATAAATATATTCATATTTATTTTATCATATATGATCCTCCTATATCATCATATCAACCATTGAATAATATTTCCTTATTACCCATCATTCGGGTGTTAATTGTTCCATTTTATTCTATAATTTTTAACATATATTATTTGTTTCTTGTTCATAGGATATTGATAAATAATTTATAGAATTATATTAAGGTATTATATATCATATTATGTCACTATATAATTTTTTATAATCATTTTGGAATGGTGAGCTTGGAAAATAAGTCACATCGTGTCGTCGGGACGACAGACTATATGTATGCACAAGTGACAAAATCATTTTATAAATGGTGAAATGTTAAATAAGTGGATGTCATATTAATTAAAATATAAAATATAAATTTAAAATTATCATATATATATATATATCATTTACATTATTTTAACTATCCAAATAATGTAGTGATGAAGAACAGACTACACCACGACGTGGAGACGACAAGTCCTATATACGTACGCGCATGGGATTTTTTTTTGTAAGATGTATAAAAGGTGGAATATGGTACTTCAATAATAATAATAACACCAAATATTATAGTTTAAAATACAGTTATTACTTTTTAATTGAAACCATACATTAAAAGTATGGAGAATATGAAATGATCTACAAAAAATTGACAATGATGATTTCCTCTTATTTAGATAACATCCTTTAGCTCTCCTCATTGGGATGAAAGGGATAGTCTTTTGAGAATACAGGAACCTTTAAAATGTTCATAATGAAATTTAAATGTGAAATTTTTATGGAATTTTCATGATTGATGTCTTGATGTGATTTGAAAAAGTGATTGAGGAGGTTCCCTTTTATAATTGGGGTGAGGAGAACTTTTGGAATATCAAAAAATATTAACTTATATTAAATATGATCTCAATTAAAATAAATTTGAAAATGAATTTACTCTACTATATGATGAGAAAATGTTATATTATCATCAAACCCTAGATTTTACAATGGTTTGGGTGTTATATAAGAGGTTCTCATTTTGATTATCCCTTAGAAAACATATTTTATTTTTAACTAAGGTGATAAAATATTTCAATATAAAAAGGATATTTAATTTACAAATATGATGAAAAAAACCTTAAATGAAAATTTTAAAAAAAAATTGACATTATTTTTTTTATTTTTATTTTTCGTATTTTTTTTATTATTTTAAAATTTAATAAAAACTTATTTGGATAAAATATGATTAGTGTAAATGTTTACACTATATAAGACATGAATTTTAAAAAATATCAAGATAATAATTTGAATTCAAGATAAATATATTTTTCTATATCCCAAATAGGAGAAGTTAATCCATAAAATTATTTGATCAAATAAATTATATAAAATGTATTTATTTTAATATTTTTGGTAACATTTATTTGATATTTCCATTAATAAAATAATTAAAACATCATTGTTTTGTAATTATTTAAAATACTTATTTTTTCACTAAAATTTAAAAATAAAATACAATGTTAACCATAACTAATTTTTCTTTGATAAAACATTTTATTGTAAAATTTAAATTATATTCCTACCTATATCAAAAAAATATAGTATTTGAAACATGAATGCGACTTCTCAGAAAACATTTTAAATTTAATATTTTAAATACAATAATTTCATTTTAGGGACACAAAAAGTTAAAATTAATTTAACATCATGAAAATATTTTTATTAATATACAAATTAATAGTTATATTTTTTCATAAAATAAAATTTTCCCTATGTGTATACATTACTCATACTAAAGACAAGGAAAGTGACATTTTGTGACATTCATTTATTTAAATATTATATCATTTATTTTCATGGACAAATGTACATTAAAAAAATAAAATAGATACTTATGTGTTAAGGGTATAATTTTACTCATCAAATAAATTTTTTTCTTATGTTAATGTAATTTATAACCTTTTTAATTTTATTTTTGAACTCAATTACTCAATTTACCATTTAATTTGGTATCAAAATTTTACTGGGTTATTATTCATTGTGAAAAAATATTACTCGGGCTGATTTAATAAATTTGGACCATATGAATCCAAATGTTGTATCAATACTAAAAAATGGAGAAAATAGATGTTTTACAATTTAATTTAATACAAATCCAGTAAAATGGTATGAAAATCATTTTTTAAGAAGTAATAAATAAAATGTTTTTATAATAATTTCTTCTATAAAATCCAATTTTAAAAATAATAATAGGATTATTTCATGTCAAAATTAATTGATGAGTATTTTAAACAAATCAAAATCATAATTTAACCCAATAATGTCACAAATTAAAAATATTATTTTCAATAAAAATATTTATTTTCACTATTCCTTTATAAATAATTTTTTTCAATAAAAATACATTTTTGCTAATTTTTACATGATGAATTCAAAAATTAAATTTATTTTTTTGAATATATTTTCTATAAATTCTAAAAAATAATAACTTCCAAAAATCTTTCTTAAAAATAGTGTGTCATCATTTTCTATTAAATTACAAATATATGCATATTAAGTTGGAAATTTAATGTAACTTCATAATGTTAATTTTCTTAAAAGATTGTTATAATTCACTATATAGATACCCCTAAACTCATATTGATTTGGAAATTTATATTTAATTAAAAAATTTGATCTTCGATTTATTCCCCCTAATGTAACTTTTGTGTTATAATCGTCATTTTATAGCATCTCTATGTTCGTTTAAACTCATATTTTAGAGAAAAAAATATATTGGAGAATTTAAATTCTTTAAAGATAATTATCTATAAAAATATTGGTGTGTTACATTCTACCTACTTAAAATGAGTTTCCACCATGAAATTTTTTACATGGATAAAAAATAATTGGATACCACTACCTCATCACATCCTAAGGTTCCCACATAGCTTACTCAAATTGTTATATTAGTCATAAATTATTAACCAAGTGAGTGGTAATATTTCATTAAACTTTATATCTATCATATAAAATTTCAATCAGGTTTTCATCATAATAATGATCATTATCTAGCTGTACATCTTCCGAGATTATTACATGTTAGGGTCCAGTTATATACTTTAGTATGAGAGATACATTTAACACATCATTAACATGAGAGAGATTCTCTCGAATAACAAATCGATATGCTACATTCACAATATGATTTATAATTTTATAAGAAATGATATTAATTGGTCGAAACATTTTCTTCCCTATAAATATCATCACACTCTTCAATGGTTGTATTTTTTGAAACTCCTTATCACCCACTTCAAACGATTTTCCTCTTGGTCAATTGTCATCATAATTGTTTTTGACTATGAACTATTCTTATTTTTTGTTGAATAGATCTAGTCTTATCTTTAATATCCTCAACATGACGAGGTCCTAATAGATTTCTTTCCCCAACACCAGTCTATCATATTGGATTTATTCCCTTTCTATCATAGAGGGCTTCATAAGGAGCCATTTTAAATTAACAGTGAAATCTATTTCAATAATAAAATTTTACAAAATTTTGGGGATGATCTCAACACCATTTTAAATAAATGAAAAATACTCTCTAAATGTATTATATAATTAAAATTTTACTCTCATCTTGATAAATTTTATAATGATGATAAGTAGTTCTGAAACATATATTTGTATTAGAGCCTTCTGGAGACTTCTCCAGAACAAAAGGTAAACATTATATCTTGATCATATATGAAAGAATGTGGTAGTCCATGAAATCTTCGCACATACTAAATATATATTATCGAAATATGATAAAGAGATTAGTCATCTCTGATAGTAATAAAGTGTGTCAAATTTGTAAGGAGATCAATTATAACCCATTAATAATTTTTGTCCTTTATTTATTTTGGGAAGAAATACAAAAAATTCCATGGAGATATTTTTCCATTTCCATTGTGGTATAGAAAATGGTTGTAACATCCCGTTATACATATTTCTATGGGGATTGAAATGCTGAAAAACCAAGAAATGAGAAATATACTCTCAGATATCTCTCTTCATTCCATCCCACCAGAAATACTATTTTGGGTCCCTATACATCTTTTTGATTCCATCATGAATAGTGAATGATGAACTATTACCCTCATCAAATAGATCCTACATTAATTATATAATGGGTGGGATATAGACACAGTTACTGAACATTAACATTCCATCACATTCAATGTTGAACCCCTAAACATTTATCACCTTATTTTTTTTGTTATACATCTTTCTTCTGTGCCTTTGTAACCTTAACATTTATGGATGGTTTCACATTATTCTAAAAAATATATTATTTCCCCCCTTCATTTAAAATTTCTAGTTCTATCCTATGTAAATCCCTAAATAATGGAACTTTTATTACCCTCTTGATAGATATTTTAGCATGGTATTTTGGACTCAAAGCATTTACTAATTGGTTCAGTTTCCCATGTTGGTGATGTATTGAGGAGTAAAAATCCATAATCAACCCTAACCATCTCCTTTAACCCATATTTATCTCATTTTGAGTGAGAAAATACCTTAAAATTTAATTATTAGTATATATATAAAAAATTTCAAAAAATATATAATACCTCCACATCTATCATAAAAAAATTATTTTAAATTAATCCAAATCATATGTTGGGTAATTTTATTAATGAATTTTCAATTGTCTTAATGCATAATCTATCCCTATATAATTTTTCAGGAGAACACATATCATCCCCTTTATTAATGTGTCATTATAGTTTATAAAACTCTCTCCACTCTAGGGTAGTGTGATGATAGGTTCAAAGCCTAAAATTGCTTTAATATCAATGAAATTCATCTTATGTTCCTTAATCCGTATGAAATTAACTACTTTCCATGTCAATATGGATAGTTGATTCGATAACTATGATAAATCCTTCACAATAAAATGATAATATATATCCAAACCAAGAAAAAATTGGATCTTAGATAAAATTTATTTCTATGATAACATTTTATAACTTTTTTCCTTTTTTGATCCATATATATCCCCTCTCTTGAGATTATGTGACTGAAAAATAAAACATTTAGAAGATAAGAATTACCCATGGTAAATTTTTCATACATCTAATAATTTTTCAGTGTATTGAATATAATCCTTATGTGATAATAATTTCATTCCTTTCTCATCAAGTGTACTAGAATATATTCAATAAATGCAACCACAAACTAATCATGATAGTCTCAAAAAAACTATTTGTCACTTCTAAGAATATAGCGTAGGAATTAGTAAGACAAAAGAAATTACCATAAATTCATAGTGTCCATAATTTTTGTGAGATGATGTCTTTAGTATATCCTCCTTGATAAACATTATTGATGATATATAGAATTAACATCAATCATATATAAGTATTTATTTCTATGTATTGACTGAATAATTCATCAATACAGAGGAGATGATATTTTTTCTTGTAAGTGATATTGTTATGTTCTCCATAATCATTGAAGAGTCTCATTAATCCATATTTCGTCAAAAAAATAGAAGAGTTTCACCCCAAGGTGACAAACTAAAGAATATTAATACCATATCAAGATTATATTAGTGTTACTTATTCAAATAATATGACTCAATTTTGTCAACTCTATAAAGAGTCTTTGAAATAGGCATAAAAATCAATGTGAGTTCTATTGACAAATCAGCATCATGATTCAGCGGATGATGAGGAAATTAATTTGAAAATAATTCAAGAAAGTATAATGAATTAGTTGTATCATTAATTGTGACTTTCTCCCCAACTATATCAGATAAATAACCTTCCACTATAAGAATTACAATTAACATGATGGAATTATTTTTCACTAGAATTTCATAATCATCTTTGAATCGATAAAATTGTTGACTCAATAGGAATATGAATTAGGTTAGCCATTCCTTTACCATTGATATGAAATTCATATAGATAAATCTAATTCATGCTGGGAATCACATTGGAATCAACAAATGGAAGATAAAAATATTTTTTGGAACAAATTTCAAACAATCATCACCCAGAGAAGAGTTATAAAAATTTGATGTTAATGTTGCTTAACTAGGAGTTTTCACTACTAACTCAGCATCTATCCTTTTATTTAATATAGTAGTACCATTAAGAAAATCATTAGAAATAAAAGTGGGAGTGAGTCTAGGATAAAATAAAAACATTATCAAAATTATAGTGTATGGTACGTCTAAATTTGAACACATCATTATCGTACTCTAGTTCACCAATAGTGATCGCATGTGGGTTTCCTTTTTATTTTCCATAATATATTACTAATGTCGATCATCATCAATAACACTTGGATTTGGGAATTGGTTATTGTAATGCCTACCTTCATATAACATGTAGATTTGAAGTGTAGTATGTCTATTCTACGTAGTATTTTCCCTATTCACTTCATTAATGATGATTTTCCCATCAATTCTGCAGTAAATTTACAGATATCCTTTTTTACAAAATGAAAATCATTTATAAGTCACATTATGATAATTTCATAAATGTTTCTTTACACACATTTAGAATGATGGAAAAAATCATCCCTTTTTCACTATAGGATTTTAGGTTTTCCCTAGAATTCCAACTATCTCTTCTAATGAAAACCATAATATTAATTGGTGACTAAACTATACATCTCCTCATGGTATCACATGAAAATATTTCCTCAAATCTACTGATGTCTCAGATAGATAATGACCATTAGAGACTTAGTTTTAAGCCACTAGTGAATTGATCTAGCATATTCTTTGGTTGAATAATAGTTTCTCAATCGTACCTTGTTGTTCTTTTAAACCATTCCTCTTAGGAACCTACATATTCATTATAATTTTTTTAATCTTAATGAACTCTTTCTCTATAATTTTTTAATGAATGTGATGAAGGTACTTATTATTCAAACTGTTCTTAAACATGTCCATTTCCATAGAGTCAGTTTCATTATATTGAATCATATTATTGAGGAGGTTCCACCATTGATATTATTTACCATCCAAATGATAAACTTGTAAAATTTCATTCCCATGTTATAAACATTATAGAACCAAAATTTATCATTTCATTGGTACTGATCCACTTCTCTACCACTAGTAGATCCAATGACCTACTGAAATAGGGTCAATACTCCCCCATGATTTTTTTAAAAGAATGGTGTTCCCTAATTTTCTTATTTATATGTCCTATAAGATTCATATGATGATAATTGTTTTTGAGAATATCAACAAGATTTTTTATTCTAACTCCTGAAATATTTGGTTTTTCATAAATACAATTGTTTCATTTCCCATAACATTCTACATTAATGCAGTTCCTTTTGATTCCATCCATGGACCAAAACCAATAACCATAGTGTGAAAATCACTAATCATAAATGAAATCCACACAATAATAGTATGTTACATATAAAAATCAAATTTAGAATATCATAGGTTTTATCCTAGTATATTTATGATTGTTACCAAAACTCTAGGATTTAATCCTGTATATAGATATTTCTTAAGGCTTCTTACTAATGTTTAACCATATTAAATTCTAATGGATAACTAATTTTGGCACTTATACCAACTAAAATGGCCCATACATCTCATACATATATATTACATCTAAAATAGAATAACATTATTTATGAAACATAACAAAACTATGCTAAAATTGTATATGCTTATTATCAATTGAAACTGGGAAACATAAATATCTTGTTTGTAAAACAACAACATCATCTCCAGCTCATTCCTACATAACTAGAACTCTTTTAAATTGATCATAATTATTATCATTCATCATATATTGAGGAAAATAAATATAAGAAATGGGGAGCTAATAATATTAGTAATGGAAATCAAGGTATATATCTTATATATCCTATCATAATAAAAATGAAGAATAACACAAAAAATTTGAATATTATATACAATATATCAAATAAATAAATATCATGTCGTGTGATAAATAATATAAATTAATAAAAAATTAAGGAATATATTCCATGAGACAACAATATAAGGCATGAAATTTTAGAATACACAGAGGAATATTAAATAATTTCCACATTATTCAAGAATCATTTCCAAGAACATTATAATGGATTGAGTCCATTACTCAATTCAGTTTACTCTATATTCTGGACATGTATTGCTGATCCATGTTTGGTACTGGTTGCATCCGATTTATATCCTGAGATATAAATCATTATCCAATTAATTGGAGGTAGATATAGGTCCCACTAATCACATAATGAAAACCATACATATATATTCCACACATCATAGTTCATCCATAGAACCAATAAAAAGAAATGGTTTTAAAAAAATCACTTAACCAGAACATAATATATGGAAATGATATGAGTTTCATGCATATAATTATATCATAAACATATAATATTCATTTAATTAATTAGCTTAGTATCGCTAAAAATGTAACCCCAATAAAACACAAGTAACATAAAATAATTTTATCTTAAATCTAAAATAATTTTGACATATTAGTTAAAAAAATATCGATTAAAATATCCATTATTATTAGAATATGTTTTATTTTCATAAAATACATTTCATTTTTAGTAGAAAAAATTATTTTAAAATTACATCATTAAAATGTAAGGGACTATTCATGTAAATATGGAATCATAAAATTGGTAAAATCTTCTCATTTATTATAATTTAAAAATTCATTCTTCTCATTCTTTTTGTGAGAAGTTCACAAAGTACATCGTTAGTAAAAAGAAAAAACGATTACATCCAAAAACGTTTATAAAATTTTACACATTGGTAAATATTACATTTAAAATTACTAGAAAAATAGTAATAATATTTTGGAAAACATTTTTTTTAAATGGAAATGTAAGAGAAATATTTTCCACCAGATACCTATGTATAAACAATTGTGTATAACAATGAGATTAAAAAATTAACACTTACCTTAAGTCAGATTTCCTTCATACATATCAGAAACTCATGTATAATAGTTTAGAGAATGTTTTTAATTCATAAATAAATAATCTTTATATTTATTAAATAATATATGATCCCCTTATATCATCATATGTTCTTTTAAATAATATTTCATTGTTACACATCATTCTAGTGTCAACTATTTCGTTTTCCCATGCATGTCTTATAGTATGAGTTCTATTTATTTTGCATATGATATGGTTTCATCGTATATACAGTTATATTAATTTAAAATATAACATATTTACTCATTATATACTTTTATGCAATAAATATTGAATGGTGAATATGGGAAATTAATCTCATAACATCATGGTGATGATAGGAGGTGCGTACGCATGAGAGACAATATAATATTATTATTGGGGAAATATTAAGAAATTTTCTGTTATATTAATTTAAATAATCAATATAAATTAATAAATAACATATAAATATATAATATATCTATCATTAAACCCATCCAATTATAGTATTGATGAAAAATAGATTACACCACGTTATGTAGAGGGTATGGTTTATATACACACATGCGATGATTTTGTTTTTGTAGGATGGAGAAAGGTTGAATATGGTTTTTCTAGAATAATAATAAAATCATAGTATATAGACGATAATGGATTTATAACTTTCTAATGGAAAAAACTTTTAGAGGAGATATAAAAATAAATGATCTCGAAAGAATCAGTATAGATGATTACCTCTTCATTGGAGAACATCCTTTACACCTCCCCCTAAGGACAACAGGGTAGATCCTTTTAGAAGACCAAAAACAAATAGATTCTGTATAGGGATGTTGATTAAAGAAAATTTTAGGGTATGTTCAATCATGATGGCTCAAATTATATGATGAAATAAGGGAAGAGGTGCCTTTTATAATTTTGGTTATGGGAACTTTTAGAATTTCAAAAAATTATAATTTATAATAATTTAAATCCTAATATAAATACAATAGAAAATTCCATTTATTATAAGATAAGAGGAGATAAGGTTGAAATATAATCAACCAATTTATTTCAGACAATTTTGGGTATTATTTTAAACATTAACATTTTTATTAACCCTTACCTAACCAATTTTAATTTTTACTAAGTTAACAATGTTTCGTAATATTCAAATGATATTAGTTTTATATAGTAGATTTAAAATAAATTTTAATAGGAAGTTTTTTTAAAAATTCATATAATATTATATTTATTTATAATTATTGTTTATTATTAATTTTTAAATAATTTAATAAAATAATTTTTTGATAAATTATCGTTTCTTTAGAATTTGACACTATTCATTACATGGATTTTTAAATATATCAAGATAATAAGTTAAATTCAAAAGAAATAATTTGTTTTCTCCCTAAGAAGAAAAATTATTTTATTAAATTCATTTATTTTGTTAATTGTCTTAGAGTATATTTATTTTAATAATTAAGGAATCATTTATTTATATTTCCATAATTAAAATAATTAATATGTAATTGTTGTCTAGTTATTTAATATACTTATATATTCACTAAAAATTAAAACTAAAATACCTTGATCAATATATATCATTTATATTTAAGGATAATATTTAGAGTTTAATAAATAATTTTTGTATGGAAATATAAAAAATTATATAGTTTAAAAAACATGAATGTGTCATGTTTACGTTTTTATTTAGTAAGAAATTATAAATTACATAATTTCATCAATGTTAACCACTAATTTAAAAATAAATTAATACCATGAAAAAATATTTTGGAAGAAAAAATGTTATAGTTAGATTTTTTAATAACATAACATTTTTACTGTGTGGATACATTATGGATATTAACAATAATTAAAGTGAAATTTGGTTACTTTATTTGTTTCAAATATTATATAAGTCATTTTTACGTAAAATTGTTATTTAAACAACATAACATCGATCTTTATGTGTTAAAGGTCATTTTTTTACCCAGTTACATTTTTCTCTTGTTGGATTCAATTTATAGCCTTTGTAATTTCATTTTTAACCTAATTTGTCTATTTTAACATTTATCGTGGTAATAAAATTTACCATGATTACTTTCTATAATTGAAAAAAATTGTTATCAATGTACTAAATTAATACCATAGGAATCCAAATTTGGAGTCAATTTTTAAAAATAAAAATAAAAATATTTTTTTTAATTTAATTTAGTATAAAACATGAAAATTGAAAATAAACGTTTTTCTCGATAAATTCCTTTTACAACATAAAATATTATTAAAATTAAATCATGTACAAAATCCTTTCCAAAAACAATAATTGGATTATTTTGAAATAAAAATGAACAAATTAAAATTTAAATGTAATCCGAGAAATAAATTTACCATATATAGACTTTATAGGAATTTTTTTTCTACTATAATCTGTATTTTTACAATTCCTAAATTTGTTTTTTTGAAAAAACTAAATTTAAAAATTTTATTGATCATATTAATGGAAAAATTAAAGTCATTTTATTAAATCCATTTTTTAGAAATTATAAAAATTAATTAAACATATAAATACTTATTTTTGAAGGAAAAATATATTTTTTATGAATAATACACCTCTACTAAATTTTATGCGATTATTTTATATGAACATAACAATTCATTCATATTGAATTCGAAAGTGTAAATTTATTTTATATGATATTTATTCAATTGATTCTGACTATTTTAACATCAAGGTTATATTAGTTATTTTATAATATATCCTGGTTTATTTTAACTCACAGTTGTGTGCAGCGTACTCCATTGAAGAATTAAAATTATTTAATAAGAAATATTTTTTGAAATAAAATGGAGTTACACTATCTCCATACGAAGTTCAGAAAAATGTTCTTTAAAATGAATGAAACTATTGTTTGAGAACATCGTTCTTCCTTTTTTGATCAATTATCCTTTCCCATTACTACATGTTATCAATTTTTACAATGGTAATGTTATAAAAAATGGTATAGTTTTCAATTATTATATTAGCCAATAGTCATATTTAACAATGGTCATGTAATGTTGGAATCCCAACGGTCACATTTCCTATTATACCCTATTAATTCCACTTTGTTATATAATTAAAAAATCATAAAATATCCACCAAAGAATATATTTTAATTATCATTAAATTGTGATCCATTTAGAAATATTTTGTTTGATTTATATAGAATATTTTGGGGTCATCATTCAAGTGGATTGGGTTGATCTAGAGTTTCACATCGTGTCTATTCCATTTTAGGGTGTTTTTCCTGTTGTATTTTTTGTCATTTTAGAGAGATTTATATCTACCAATTTTAATAGACATTTTTAATGAGATATGGTTTTTATTTTTAGTATATAAATTTTATGTGTATGAAATAATATTATATATAACAAACATTTGTTCAAGAATCAAAAATCATATAAAAATTTGTATTAATTACATATAAGATGTGAACATCCAATTTTACCAAATTTATGTTTAAATATGTTGGACTAGAATGAAAATTTAATTAGAGGATATGGAATTATTCACATTATTGGGGATTACTGGTTACTAAAGTGGGTTGATTATGTCTTGACATTTAGTATTTTTAATTATATGAAATTCCATTTTTTTATGCCAGCGTTTCATTGGGAAATTGAGTCAAATGTCTAGATGAATCTTTTGGTGAATACATTGTAATTAATAAACATAATTTATAGGCCTAGAATTATATACCCCTAGATACATTGATGAGTATAATATTATGAATCATCATCCATTTTACTCTATAAGACTCTACATAACAATATTTTTTTAGATGAAGACCTCAATTAAAAGGTGTTATAATCTATAATTATTCAATTCATTAGTATAAGATTAATATTATTGATATATATGTTTTATTTATTTTAAATTATAGAGCATTCCTTTAGTTTCATTTAATCATCATTACATATATTTCATAAAAACAAATTCAGTTATATTTATCCAGGTTATCTATTTATTTTCAATATTATCGATGGATATATTTTTTTCTAACTATTTTTTAATCATGTCATTATATTTATGACTTATTCCTTATATATTAGTTATTAAATATTAAATCCATGGATGAATCATTTATATATTTTACTTTTCCATGTTTTTATAACACCTGATTTCACCATATTATGATGAAAAGTATTACACATGATATGTTCAACATGATATTATGTGGGAGATGGTGATAATGTTTTATATATTAATTAGTTTATTATAGTAAAAAAATCCATTTTGTGGAGAAAGACATTTTATTTAATAGATTATTATCTTCCAAAAATATATAGATCCCAATTCCTAAAAAAAATTGGAATGTATATAGGGGAATATTTTCTTTCTCTCATTTAATTATGAGATATTTCTTCCTAGGGATCAGTATATTGTATCAATTATAGACTCTAATGTATGTTATTTTGGAACTAGGATTGAGACTATTGGTCTATAGAATCACTCACATTGATTTAGTTCATGATCTAGAAATTATGATTGCATTTTGATTAATTTCAATGTTCTAAAATAAGATGATTAAGAATCAAAAAGGAAAAATAATTAAAGTAGGTATTTTATATAATGGGTATTGGAAGGTTAAATACGTAAAAATAAATGAATCATTTTCTCTAATTTATATTAATTCATTTATAATAATATTTCTATATTTTATTACTAGAAACTATTATAAGGTATTTCAAATAAATGTTATGTTAATCATTCTCAGTGGTGACCAAGAATATGAAGTTTACGCTGAGTCTCTTGATGAATATTCTCTTAGGGATCATGAAATATATTTTTATTGGATGAATAAAACTATTTATAGGTTGAAATAATCATTGAAATTCATGGTTTTAACCTTCACACTTATTTTAATTCATTGAATTATATGAAATTGTGTGTGGATAAAAACTATAACATTAAATAAAACATAGATAAAACACTAATTTTTATCATCTATAATGATTCTATGAGCTGGAGTTATTTACAATAAAACGGAAAAACGTATGTGTTTACTTATGAATTTCCTCACGATAAAATTTTATATCTATAGTTGATGATAGTAGTATTTCCATAACTTTCTAAAGGGAAATGTATGTTAATTTTACCATGTAACATCAATTAATTCAATAATTTTTTTCTAAATTATGAGAATAAATTATATATTAATATTATAAATTTATTTATATACCTTTATTTATGATTATATAGAACTAAAATATATATATATATATCACGAGATTATTTTAACTGAGAATTAAAATGTTTACCAAAATAAATATTAATTTTTATGTAATATAATTCCATTAATAAATATGGTACCATACAAAAGGAGTTAATATTTTTTTTTTCATTATCAAAAAAATTAAATATGGAGGATAAATACAATATATTAAAAAATATATAATAATTTCATTATAAATACATCTAAATATCGTATCTAAAGATTAAAATTATTTAGATTTGTTGTATTCTAGAATAAAGAAATAAGATATTATGTTGAAAATGGAAAATTATAGTAATTATATATATTGTAATTGTGATGGCATAATCCTGATATAAATACAATTTTATAATTTATAAAACATGTTTCTTGAAATAGATTTTTTTTATTCATAAAATAATGGATTTAGAATTAATAATCACAATTAAAACAAAATATATATATATTTATACCATATAGTAGATTTCATAAATAAAATTCTATTACTTCAATTTGGAGAATTATCTTCAATAATAATTATTTTTTAAGAGTGTAAAAGAATCATATAAACCAATATTTTTTACTAAAATAGTAATTAATGAATTAATAGTCCACATGCCTCTAATATGTTTTGCTAAATAATAAATTAATTTGTTTTCCCCTAATACACCCACTCGAATTATAATAATAAAACCCTCCTCTACCCCATCCTCCAAACATTCAAAAAATTTGTTTCCCAAAATACCTACCAAATTCCCTAACTAAATTTTGCAAGACATATCCTTTGTTAACAATACCCATTATATCAATGAGAAATTAATTAATGTTATAAATAAATGAATTTAATTAGTTTTACATTATTCTTTCAAAAAACTATTTAATATTATTTTACAAACTAAAAAGATTAAAATAATGTGTCAACTGAAACATTGATTGGTCAGTCGTTTACCTGAAGTATTGTTTTCAGCACCAAATTAATTTCCCTAAATTGTAACTAGTTTTGTTTACAAGTACGTGGTTGATCTACAAGGAAGTAGTATTGGATTTTTATATCTCTTAATTTGAAATCACTTCAGGTAAGATACAAAATTTAAAAATGATTGGTTGGTTCATGGTACGGATCTCAGTAGATAACTAATTACATGGAATTTTCTAATTCTCTATGAATTAAACATGAAAACTGAAAATGACCTAAAACTGGATTTTGGATTTTAATAAAAATGTGACGGGACAGGTAATTTTTCTGGGATGTTAAACCTTATTACCTATTGTGTTGTGTTTTTCATAATAACCCACATTTCTGGGTTTCATTTGTGTTAGAACTCCATTGGTCCAGTGAGTTCCGATCAAGTCAATAGAAATCAATCCCTTGATCTGGAAATAGATTTCAATATACTCTGAATTTAGGAACTACCCTCAACAAACAAAAATTATATCCAATGGTCATGGATATCCTTGTCATAATTTTCTAAAAGATCCATGGAAACTCCATTCTTGGTCCGATATAGGGTTTTTTAGAAAAATAGGAAATAGATTTTGGGAGAATTAGGTGTGAGAAAATTAACAAACACTATAATAGAGAAATTTGTCGTAACGTACCCAAAGTTTCCACAGCCCAATTACAGGGGGAGCTAGCTACTCATAATGAAAAGGATAAAAAACTTACTAAGATTCATTAGAGAGTTTATTACAATAGAAAATAGAAGAATCTTAAGTACAAAAAAACTACAATAACTAGATCCTAAAACCATTCCTTCCCCCTATATTCTTAGTTCCCAACCTACTTCTTCTTTTTTTCCCTATCCCCCCATGTTCTGGCTTGCACCCCAATGACTTCTTGGCCAGAAAGGGCCTTTTTCCAGTTCCCCAAAAGCAGGTAGAAAAGCGAACCCCAGGTCAAGGAGTGGGTGAAAACTGAAAAAGAAAAAAGGAGAAGGCTGTAGTGGTCCGAAAAGTTTTGTTCCATGGTTTGGTAGACCGTGCACCAACCGTGATGATGCTACTATCTCAAATACTTGATCCGCAACAAATTTCTGGATGGGCTGCATGGTTTGGGCAGGCCATGCGCAAACCGTGAGGAGGGTACTGTCTATGGTATCGTCTCCCGCACGGTTTGTAAATGGTTTGTATAACCATGTGGCGACCATGCGGGTTGCCTCTGTCATTGAAATTTCTGAATTAGCTCACCGTTCAAGTCTAGTGATTTATCTGGGTGACTATATTCTGTCATAGTCCAGGGAAAAGGGTCCATAGGCGTCTAATTCCCTTCTGAATATCCAAAATTCATAGACTCCATGATTTATCCTTTGGTGACTGAAAAAAAAATGAACAAGGTACATCAAAATTTTTAAATTCATGCTAAACCATCCAAAAAACCCATTTTATAGATATTAAACCATGTTGATATGCCTTATGCACAATAGTGCGTCAAACTCCCCCACACATAAATGATTGTTTCTCTTAAAAAAAATAAACAGACAGTCATGTCCAAAGAGTTACCAAAGATATAGGTAGAAATATCATATATTATACCAATTAGATGAATATGAACATTTAAATAATTACCGTTAAAAATTACATCATTCATACTTCATGGCTTCCCAAGTCTATGATGTTATCCAACAAAGTATACTTAATCCAAAACAGTCAACCATTTATTAAAAAATCAATTTTCTTAAAACGGAGTTTTCCATTCTTCATTCAAAGAAAGTGCCTAACTCTATTTTCATCTCATTATACACTCAGATTAGTTAATCCCAAGTTTCTTCATCGCCAATTGGCAGGCTATCACTTTTATAGGTCACACACTCTCATTGACTTGCATTATTTGGAACATTATGAAAGGTCATCAAAATTATTGGTCACGCCTTAGCCTATCTCAAAATATTTCTCTTATTTGATGTGGGGTGTGATACTAGAATACAATTTCGATCAATATGCTCTTGTCAACACATGATGAAATGTTTGATCAAGCAATGAGTTAATGAAATTAAGACCTCGTAATAGCCACTAGTGCGGCAACAACAATCCACAAAACCTCAAATATCATTATTCACAATTTGACTTCCATTTTATGGGGTTCTTTAATTTGAATTACAATATCACAAATATCATTTTATAACAATTTTTTTAAATGAATGGATAAAATCTCCTTTTCAAGTATTACAATGTATATTGATATCACAAACTAGGTTCAAAAATTCGGACATATGAGCCATTTTCATAGATAATTTCCACAATTCATTTTTATCTAAATGATATAAACCCATGACATCTATAATAGCCATTTAGACACACCTAAGAAAACATGCTACCCCATGTACTTTGGAAAGAAAAAAAACAAAATCGGGTTCAAATTAAGGGCGCCCTCCACCATACTAAAAACCAAGCGTGGTCCCCCTTGAAGGCAATAAATTATAGAAAGGTGGGTAAAGAATCATGATAAGGGAGGGAAAAAATGAAGAACAGAAAACTGTGCAAAATAGAGAAACTCACCTGAATGTCAGTCAAGTGGGGAAATCAGGTGGTGTGTGAGATACTGATGAGCGGAAATGTGGAAGGCATGGAATAGATGAAAATTCATGATGGAGAAACCAAGAAACTATAAAAGTGAATCTAGAAAATAAGTACTAGTATTAGGGAAATAAAAGCACAACACACCATCACACCAAGTAGTCAAAACCTCGCACCATAAAAGAATGTACAAGAGAGGGACAAGGTAACAGAAAAAACTAAGTAATAAAGCATGAAACAACACCCCGTTAGGGAGCATATGGATTTAAAACGAATACTTGAGTGGCGGTGTCCTAGGTCGGATCAGCGGTAGGTTAATGTAGGTCCACAGGGTCAATGGGAGTAGCGTTGGTAAAGGGATCACCCGTAGAGTCACTGGATCCTGACATATATTAGGTGGGAGGATGGTCAATCACAACTTCATACATGGTGGGAGGTTAAAGATCGGCCAAGCTAAGGCATTCCCCCTCCACGCGCGTGTTCTCAAGCTTAGAGTGGAACATATAGTACTGGTCCTTCTGCCGCTTCCAAAAGAGGTTAGGGTCAGCATATTGTGTTACCTGCAGGGCCGAGTAGGGTGGATAAGGAGAGAAATATGGAGGGCCATGGATGGGTAAAAGGGATAGTGAGAGAATTAGGGGTCCCTTGTGATGTGGAATGGTGGGAAACAGCAGGCATGGCAGGGTGCTCCTTTACAGCTGAGCCTGCTGGTGGCGGTTCTGCTAGTGCGACCCTAGGAACACCCCGCAGTCTTAATCGGAGAACATTTTTCTCTAGCATCCTCATATGGCGGAGAAGAGTGATATCAAATAAGGGTTCCACTGGTAGGTCTCTAAATTACTAGACAACAAATCGAGGTGCATCTGATCTTCTAGGATAGTAATAAATGGTCCACCAAAAATGTCACCCTTTGTCATGGAAAACATTAGCTTGAAATAATTGGTGATGAGGTAGAAGAGATTGATGTAGATACCAACCACAATGGAGTTCAAAATAGTATGGTCTTGAGTGCTCACCGTTCCTTCACTATCTGACCGGGCTGTAATGCAGGTGGTAAAAATATGATAAAGGACCCAATGTAATGGTTTAATGAATCTGGATGCTTTGGCAGTCAATGGTACGTATTGTGCCCCCATGGGAATGGTAGACCATAAAATATGGGCCGGATTCGTGTCCCACTCAAATGGTTCTAGAAAATAAGCATCACTCTGTATATAGTCGCTGACATATAGGAAAAAGGAGTTGGAGAACAAACTCAGCTTGAGGATGTGTTGCGGGTTCATCAAGCGAAAAGTGACATCATCGATAGCTTTGATTGTAAATCATTTCTTGTCCTCATTTTATCACTCGTGGAAATTAAAAGTAGTCCCAAATTCTAAAACAAGCTCTTTATAAACTGGCTGGTGGACCTCTAAATCGTGGGTGAGATTTCCCAATGTAATATGCATCTGGATGTCTTCAGTAATGCCCAAGGAGGAAAGGTTTTATAAGGTAACCACATGATAGGGATTCATGTCTCGGTTAAAAATGGTGTGGTAGCACATGAGTTCCACTTTCTTTGTGAACATAACCTGTAGGCCACTAGTATAGCCTTAGCTGGAGCCATGGGCTCTCTTGGAGGTAGACATGATAGGTTAGTGTTGGGTTTTGGGAACCTGCAGAATAAAACACATACAATGAAAGCATACAGTCACTAAAAGTATGGATAACAAAATGAAATTTCAAAAAAGAGAAACTGTACATATTCCTAAGGCATGTCCAAAATGTAGAAATGAAGGTTTTGAAAATACATGTTCATTGGAAAATCATTAGTGCACATTTGGGTGATGAAGAAACAATAGAAAACCAAAAGAATAGAAGGGTAATGGATGAACATGAACATAAAAGAAGAAACAGAATGGAAAACCTGAATAGGGGGAAATCATCCCAACCCTAGGGACAGAGAGGGAAAAAGAAAATAAATGTTATGAGAAAGATGAATGAAGAAGAGGAAGAAGAAGATGAAGAAGAGGCAGAGGATAATAAGAATATCCTGAAGGGAGAGAGGGAATGAGAACCTGGCTAGAAGAAGAAGGAGGAGGAGGATATGGTAACTCGCACAGGCGGAGCAATGGAGGTGCACTGATTTGAAGAGAAGGGGTGGGGTTTTTTTTTGAAATTTTGAGTTTTAAGTGGCTGCACGGTTTAAGGGCCCAATTTGGTAGACAGTGCTCCAACCTTGTGGAAGATACTAGAGTGAGGGATTTGGGGCGTGTAACACCCCGAGATTTTATGAAGATTATTCTTTTAATTTCGTTGATGTCTTGTGTTGTATGCTACACCAAAATTATCTTGTGCTATACGTGACACCGTATTAGCTTGAAGTTTACGCAACACTATTCTTGGCTTCTGTTAAACACAATTTCAAGTTCGTTTTGTAGAAATTATTCTATGCAACATTATGTATAGATTTTTTTAATCTATAAATGAAATAAATTTTGATTTATGTTATACGCAACACCCAAGGGAAATTACACTACACGCAACCCTGACCTAGCATGCATTACACGTAATTCCGACCTCCCTCGATAGCGTGTGTTGTACGCAATACCGAGTTTCACTAAACAACAATATATTGTTATAATATTATTATGAACTTGCCATTATGAATAGTATTAACTACATTTTGAATTTTATAACATAATTATTCGTCTTATAAATTTTCTAGAAAATGATAAAAGAACAAAATAAAGTTTTCCTGTAAAATATATATTTTTTAAAAATTGCAGCTTTCCCACCTTTTGATGGCACACCCACATTAAATGTTATTTTTGACATGTCTATAAGTTCAATTTGAAAAAATAAAATTCTTCTTTCAAATCAGGATATAAAAATTTACTTTGGATAAAATTTTCATATTATTCTGATAACTTTCATATTTTATTGAATAGTAAAAACACGCTATATTTTAATTAAAAACAATTTTTTTCATGAAAATAATATATATGGATAGATTATCTTTTTAATTGGTTTTAATGTGTAATTTGAATATATTTTTAATATTTAATACAATTTTGTTCACTGGAATTAATTTCACTTTGAAATTGGATATAAACAAGTATCATTCTTTTGATAGTCATTGTTTCTTAAAAACACGCTATTTGTTTTGATAACGGGAATTAATTTTAAAATTAATTAATTCCACTTATATTTTCTGAATTTGTATTAATATACATCCATTTTGAATTCAGAATATCATAAAATTCTTATGCTGAATTTTTGGACTTTTCTGAAAAACTTTAATTTTCGATGAATAGTCAAACCACATAGTGGTAGTTAAAAAACATAATTTTTCATTTTAATGAAATTTTACCACTTCTATGAATTGAATATCAAAAATCATAGAGACATAGTTAATATCAAGGACTAAAATGTGGTTGATTTAGATGAATATAATTTTTGGTGAATAGTAACTTTTTACGTTTATTTACCATGGTTAAAAGTAAATACGGTAATTAAGGGTAAAAATGATATTATTTTTACCCTAACACATGTCCTAATTCTATTGGATAAGGTTAATTCTTCCAAAAACAACATTAGAAATAAAATATGACCATTTAGTCCCACTTGGATTAGATTAGAACATTTATTATTAATTTATTTAAAGAAGGGTTAAAATGGTAAAAATCAAAGATTAATAACTAAAACATTTTTAATATAGGGTTATAAATAATATAAATTAGACTATAAATATTAATTAGAAATATAAAAAGATTTCCTACCTAATCGTATTTTATTTATAATTTTTAGACATTAAATAATATATTTTATTAATGTCACAATGGTGATTCAGTAATTACCTAAACAATGAAATATTAAAATAATTGATATTATAAATACCCAAATAATTGTAATTTGAGACTTTTTACGAATTACACTAATTTTCTAGGTTAATAATACATGTTAGTATTGTCTTAATTAACTTTTTTAGAACTAATCATGCTTTTATGATTTTCAAAAAAATCAATTACCAAATACTGTCAAAATTGACATGAAATAGTTTTTAAAACAAATACTATATCATTATTTGTAATTATATTTCTAAAAAACTAAGGCTTGTCCAAATGACTTATATAAGGTTATATATATTAATAATTAACCACTTGTGGTTCGTTTTGTTGGTTATAGTAAGTTTATTAACCATATAGTGTAAGAAAACAAGAAGACAAGGTAAAAGTTAAATTATTTTACTTAGAGTTTAATATAAACGATAAGGTTAAAATAGTAACCTAAACATATATAAAACCATTTGTTTGAGAGTATTTCGACCCATACCCACCTTATTTTTTAAATAAATCAATTTATAGCTATTAAATACTGAATATGACTTTATAATAAAATAATATTTTATGTTTTCCTATGGTGCCACTCTCCTCCCTTATAAAAGGGTACCTCCTCCCTCTCCTCCTCACACCACATTGACCACTCAATCTCGGAAAACCCCTGAACATTTATCTTCTAAAATTCTCTATAAACATCCTTGAGGTTATATTCTTCTTTAAAGACCATTCTTAGTGCCCTAAGAGGAGGATTCAAAAAGGTGTGTCGAAGACGAGTTAATATCTGTTACCAATTATTTCAAATTTATTTCATCTTCTACTTCTTCTTATTTAGTTGTTTCATTATGAAGTAATAACATAAGTATCAATCATATACTGATATGTTATTATAAATATTAAACAACCCTATTTCACCTTCTATCGATCCTACGGAAAAAGAAATCACCGCGTGTACGTACATACGGAATATCGTCTCCACGTCGTGGTGTAATCTGTTTTCGACCACCACCTTACTTGGATGGGTATAATAGTGTAAATAAATAACTATACATAATTATTTTAATATTTTATTGATTATGAAATATTATACATACACTTCAATACAATTCCACGATCATGGGAATGATATCATCGCTCATGCGTACCTACCGACTACCGTCTCCACGACGCGATGTGATTCATTCTCCATGTTAACCATTCATGAATGATTATAAAGTATATATAATAAGTAATAATGAAATATATGAAATAATAATGATACTGGATTTAGGTATATATATATTTATGTCATCTACTTAATTTCATTCAATTCAATAAGGAAACGAAAACAGCGTTCATGCATATGTACGGCCTACCGTCTCCATGAACGGTGTATATCATTCTATTTATCGATCTATCATATATATATATATATATGTATATGCTGAATATATATGACATATAAATCATGTTTTACATTCTGGAATTATGTATATCGGGATATAAGTAATAATATCAAGAAAAACAAGTCCAAACATGTATGATAAATAAAATGATTTTACCAAAAACGCTGCTTTAACATGGAACTTACAAAAGAACGGGTAATATAAAGTCATAGGTGAACCATATATGATATCATAACAATGAATATGATTCTGTAATAAGTCAATGACATTATTTAAATCATTATACAGGAGGTTTGGATACGTACGAAGCATATCAGACCTAAGGTAAGGGATAACTATTCCAATCTCATTCTTATCCGAGATTGTTATTCGTAAGTATTTACTAGGGTTATTGTTATCATCCATGCACATGTTTTATAAAAATGTTTTCATGTATTTTTAATGTAATTTTTACCCATTTTTTAAATTTACCACTTGTTATGAAAGGAATCTTACTTTTTTACCACATGGGTAACTTTTTTACTTTTCTGACAAAAGTACAAGGAAAATGTTTTTTAAATTATACGACGTGAAATGATTTTTATGGTTTCATAACACCTCATTTTCATGAAGATTACTATACATGATTTCATGATTATTTTCAACAAAACCTTTTCTTTTAAAATTTCAAGTCATTTTTTGAAATTAAAATGATTTTTAAGATGAAAGGATATTTTCCTCAATATTTCATTTGAAGTGTTTTATCATAAATATTTCCATCACAAATGAAATTATTAAATATGTTTATGATTCAAGTATAATGACTCCATTATTTACATGATTTGAATATTCTTATGATGAAATGATATCCATTTTTTTATATGGATTATGTTATGATGGCATGATGTTTAAGAATCCCATTCTATTACATGGGTTATGCTATGATGTATGATTTATGATTTTGTGACACAAGAAAGGATGATTTCATTATGAGATGAGTGAGACCTATATCTCCCTCATATTCATTTGGTAATGATTTATATCTCATGAGATAGACATGGATAGAACAAATTTTTAAACCGGTTCAATAATACATGACTGGAATGAGGATTGAACTCGATTCCGAAAGGGACTTTGTCCACTAAGATGGTCTTGGCAGCAATTCCTTGGCTACTATGGAAATCATATCATGTGCTTAATGGTTTACAAAATTACTTGTTTTATTCCCATTATTTTTTATCATGATTGATGTTCCGTTATGACCTATTCCTTATATACTTCCATGTTTTATCTCATTGCTCAAGATTTTAATGTTTAAACATTATGGTCATGTTTTTAAGTTCAAATGTATACGATTTGTTTTATTTTATCCATGCTTACCCTTACTGAGAATTTATGCTCACCCTTTATATGTTTTCTTTTCCTCGGGGTTTAAAGAAAAGTTTTTGGTAAGAAAACTAAAAGGGGAAGATCTTTATGGGAGATGTTGAAGATCTTTCACCACAATTAGAATATTACGTTACGATTTTCCAAAGACACTAAACTATTACGGTCCTTGTGTG
Source organism: Viscum album (assembly GCA_963277665.1). NCBI lineage: Eukaryota > Viridiplantae > Streptophyta > Magnoliopsida > Santalales > Viscaceae > Viscum > Viscum album. Next base: position 14,943,779 of record OY728159.1, on the reverse strand, counting down.
TCTATTTTTTTTATATATTAAGTATTCTGAAAATGTAATGAAATGTCCACATACGTCAATATTTGGGCCTCTAAAGTTGGTATCAGAGGAAAGGTTTAGGTAAACTTTGAAAACTAGGATGCGAAAACTTTAGTGAATTCCCTAGAAATATTTAAGGTATGTCGAGGGATTTCCTAAAGAATAAGAATACGTATAGGTTATAGTACTAGAATTCTGGTAATGATCTTAGAATTTAACCATAGATGTTAGATATTGACGATAATCCCTCTTTATTATGTTGTTTTCCCAAGCATAATTTTTTCCTCTCACACTATTCTTTTTGGGTTTTATAAAATGGATTGAAACAGGAAGATTCACGATAATGTAGGATATGATGGACAATGGAATGATATTCTTCATGAGAAACCAATGAAATGGTATTTGGAAGTCCAAAAATCATTATTATTCTTAATCAGAAATCCCATAACATGATCAATAATCTCATCTTTGGTATGTTTCCTGACTCAGCTAATAAGAGAAAGATGGAGTTTCTTGATGATCATAGAGTAAAGAAATCTCAATTTCCCTCAGGTAAATCAGGTGGTAAGAGGCATGAGGGAGAATGATTCAAGGGACTGGAAGATACTTTGGATGTGGAAAAGATGGAAACAAATCTAGTAAGTGTAAAGGAAAAGGTTCAGTTAACACCAAGGAGAACGATAATGTTATTGCTAAGACATCAACAATGATTAGATGTTTTAAAGGTGGAATGTATGAGCATTATGAAAACCAATGCCGTAAGGTAAAATCTCATGAAGAGAATCAGTGTGGTCATATGGGTAGTATTTATGTGGATGATGATGAGGAGACTTCAAATGATATATGAGATGAAATAAGCGTTGGAGCTTGGTCAATGTTTTATGAAGGTAGTGGAATGATTTATGTTTATTAAGGGTTTTGTTGTATAGGTAATGGTACTATGGAATAAAGAAACATCTAAGGATTGTTACTCTATTTTTTTCCCAAAAGTATTTGAATGTATATGTTGAATGGTACCAGTAAACATGAAAGGATATTTAGATATTGTTGGAATGAATATGATTTGCGCATAATGAATGGATAAGGAGAAAATATTATGTTTGATAGTATTCATGATCTCATGATTGATATAAGGACTAAGTGATATCATGTTTTGAGTTTATATAATTTTTGGGATTTTGGTATGTGGAAAGAGTTAACTTTTAACTACATTCATGTTTTTACTAAGGTTCAATGTGTATTCCTTTTTCCAGAGAATACATGATTAAGGTATTCACATGTTCGGAATGTAACCGACAAGATATATCTTATATGGGGGATAAATGATGGTATTCACATGCTTGGTTGATGACATTTCTAGTAATCCTTTTCATTATAGTATAAGATTGGAAAAAATTATTTTCGATAAGCATAAAGGTTGGAATGGATTATGTTGGAACTTTTTCGATACTATTTCTGGAATGTCATAATGATGTAATTTTAGAAAAAGGACAAACTGCAGGAGGGGCGACAACCCGTCGTGCCGGACAAGGATATGGGAATCTAACCCACATCTGAAGTGCGACTAGACATTATTGCATACCAATGGCCTACAAGAAGTCCCTAGTTAGTTGAAACTAATTTTATTTTAATAAAAGGTATGATAGATGTAGTATAATTCATTTTTGGAATCGTATATGATTAACCTCACTGTAGATGGACTTATGTATATTTGATTACTTTTGCTAACCTTTTATCTCAAACAAATGGAATGACCCATCATTCTATCACATGATCTGCTAACACTTCACGACTAACAAATTCAACTTCATTTCATTAAGAGATGAAGTGGAAATTGTTCAAAGCACGAACAACAGTGAGGTTGTACCAAAATCAAGAAAGTATTTCTTCTAATTCAAAATTTTCAACTTTAAGGAAATGATATTGAAAACCAAAAATGTTTTCCTAGAGCTCTTATATCTGATGAATTATATGGTACATTAAATCATCAAAAATTTATGTCTTTGTGATTGATGGTTTTTTCATAGACATGTTATCTACCACTCTCAATCAAAACATGATGGTAAGATTTCTCTTCCTTATCCCTATTTTTCACCTATGTTCTCTTATGTGGAAACCCAGTGATTAGTTAATTAGGGTAACCATTATGTTTCATAATTCTGTTTTTAATGTTACGTTTTGGTATTCCTTTTTTCTATGTGGGTTTCTAATAAAGAAACTTTAAAATAATAAACCATTTATAACCCCGACGAATTTCGGTGGCGAAATTCATTTTATGGGGGGTAGAATGTAACACCCAGAGATTTTATGAAGAATAATCTTTTAATTTCGTCGTTGTCTTCTGTTTTACGATACACCAAAATTAGCTTGTGCTATACGCGACACCGTATTAGCTTGCAGTATACACAACACTATTCTTGGATCGTGTTACACACAATTTCAAGTTCGTTTTTTAGAAATTATTCTATGAAAAATAAAGTATAGATTTTTTAAATGTATAAATGAAATAAATTTTTAATTATGTTATACACAACACCCAATAGAGTTTTCACTACATGCAACCCTGGCCTGGCTTGCATTACACACAATTGCGACCTTCCTCGATAGCGTGTGTTGTACGTAATGTCAGGTTTCACTAAACAATGATATATTGTTATAATATTATTATAGACTGGCCGCTATGAGTAGTATTAACTACATTTTTAATTTTATAACATTATTATTCATCTTACACATTTTCTCGAATATGGTATGAGAACAAAAAAAATTTCCATGTAAAATATGTATTTTTCAAAAATTGCAGTTTTCCCGCCTTTTGATAGCACACCCACATTAAATCTTGTTTTTGACATGTCTATAAGTTCAGTTTGACAAAAAAAATTCTTGTTTGGAATCAAGATATAAATATTTACTTTGGATAAATATTTCATATTATTCTGATAACTTTCATATTTTAAGGAATAGTAAAAACATTCTATAGTTTAATTAAAAACAAATTTTTTCATCGGAAAAATTTATATGGTTAGATTATCTTTTTAATTGGTTTTAAAGTGTAATTAGAATATATTTTTACAATTTATTCCAATGTTGTTCATTGGAATTAATTTCACGTTGAAATTTCATATAAACAAATATCAATCTTTTGATAGTTGTTGTTTCATAAAAACACGCTATTTGTTTTCATAACGGGAATTAATTTTAAAATTAATTATTTCCATTTCAATGTTTTGAATTTGGAAAAATAGACGTCAATTTTGATTTCAGAATATCACATAATTATTACGCTGAATGTTTGGTATTTTTTTGAAAAACGTCAATTTTCGATGAATAGTGATACCACTTAGTGGTAGTTATAAAACTGAATTTTTCATTTAAATGAAATTTTACCACTTCTGTGAATTGAATTTTGAAAATCCGAGAGACATGATTAATATCAAGGACTAAAATGTGGTTCAATGAGATGAAAATAATTTTTGGTCAATAGTAACTTTTTACTTTTATTTACCACAGTTAAAAGTAAATAGGGTAATTAAGGGTAAAAATTATATAATTATTACCCACATACAAGTCCTAATTCTATTGGATAAGTGTAATTAGACCGAAAACAACATTAGGAATACAATATGTCCATTTAGGCCCACTTGGATTAGATTAAAACATTTATTATTAATTTATTTAAAGAAGGGATAAAATGGTAAAAATCAAAGTTTAATAACTAAAAAAATATTAATATATGGGTATACATAAGATAAATTCGACTATAAATATTCATAAGAAAGATAAAACTATTTCCTACCTAATGGTATTTTACTTATAATTTTTAGACATAAAATAATTTATGTTATTTATGACACAATTATGATGCAGTAATTACCTAAATAATGAAATATTAAAATAATTGATATTATAAATACCCAAATAAATGTAATTTTTGACTTTTTATGAATTCCACTAATTTTATCGGTAAATATGACATGTTAATATTGATATAATTAACCTTTTTAGAACTAATCATTCTTTTATGATTTTAATAAAAATCAATTACCAAATTGTGTCAAAAGTGACACGAAATAGTTTTTAAAACAAATATCATATTATTAATTTTCATTATATTTTTAAAACCCTATGGTTCTGCCAAATTACTTAGATAAGGTTATTTATATTAATAATGAACCACTTGGGGTTCTTTTGGCTGGTTATAGTAACTTTATTAACCATATAGTGTAAGAAAATAAGAAGACATGGTAAAAGATAAATTATTTAACTTAGAGTTAAATATAAAAGATACGGTTAAAATAGTATCCTAAACTTGACTAAAACCTATTTGTTGATAGTAACTCAACCCATACCCACCTTATCTTAGAAATAAATCAATTTTGAGATATTAAAAACCGAATATGTCTTTATAATGAAATAATATTTTATGTTTTCCTAAGGTGCCCTTCTCCTCCCTTATAAAAGGGAACCTCCTCCCTCTCCTCGTCACACCACATTGAGCATTCCATCTCGGCCAACCCCTGAAAATTTATCTTCCCCACTTCCCTATAAACATCCTAGGGGTTATGGTCTTCTTCAAAGACCAATCTTATTTCTCTGAGAGGAGGATTCAAAGAGGCGTGTCGACGAAGAGGTAATATCCATTACCAATTATTTCAAATTTATTTCTTCTTCTACTTCTTCCTCTTTAGTTGTTTCATTATGAAGTAATAACATCAGTATCACTAATATACTGATATGTTATTATAAATATGAAACAACCATATTTCACCTTATATCCATCCTACGGAAAACAAAATCATCGTGCGTGCGTACGTACAGAATAACGTCTCCACGTCGTGGTGTAATCTGTTTTTGACCACCACCTTACTTGGATGGGTATAATGGTATAAATAAATATCTTTATATGATTATTTTAAAGTGATATTCATTATGAAATATTATACATACACTTTAATACAATTCCACGATCATGGGAATGATATCATCGCTCGTGCGTATGTACGGACTACCGTCTCCACACACGATGAGATTCATTCTCCATGTTAACCATTCATGAATGATAATAAAGTATATATAATCAGAAATCATGAAATATATGACATAATAATGATACTGTATGTAGGTATATATATATATATTTCATCTACTTAATTCCATTTAATTCTATAAGAAAATTTAAACAGTGTTCATGAATACGTACGGCCTACCGTCTCCATGAACGGTGTATTTCATTCCATTTATCGATCTATCATATATATATGTATATGATGAATATATATTACATATAAATCATGTTTTACATTATGTAATTATTTATATCAGGATATAAGTAATAATATCATGAACAACAAGTCCAAACATGAATGATAAATAAAACGATTTTACCCAAAACACTGCTTTAACATGGAACTTACAAAAGAACGGGTAATATAAAGTCATAAGTGAACCATATATGATATCATAAAAATTAATATGATTCTGTAATAAGTCAATGAAATTATTTCCATCATTATACAGAAGGTTCAGATACGTATTGTAGAGACCCGAAGCTTGACGTACATGGACATTACATTACTTTTGTTGAATACACAGTACATAACAAAAACACACACACAAGGATCGTAATAGTTTTGTGTCTTTGGAAACATGGGATATAATCTTCTAATCATGGTGAAAGATCTTCAACATCTCCAATAAAGTTCTCCTTTTATTACCTAAAACCTTTCTTTATATCATGGGGAAAGGAAAACATAAAAGGGTGAGCTCAAATGCTCAGTAAGGGAAAACAAAATAAATATCAATCACATCCTTTAATAAGAACATAACATTTTGGAAATCTTAACCTGAAAAAGAGATCATAATATCATAAGATGGGATAAATCATAGAAGTGAAATGTAATCCCAATAATCATAACATAAAATAAGAAACTTTTTTGAATACACACATAATCATAGATAATCATTTCTTGTTAGTCAAGACTCATTGCCAATACTATCTTAGTGGACAAACTCCATTTCTGAACAGAGTCACCCTCGTTTCAGTCCTATTTCACTGAACCGGTATAACCTACCATTCTAGCCATGTCTATCTCATGAAATATAAAATCTTTACCCAATGCATTGGAGGGAGATATAGGTCCCACCCATCTATTAATGATACCATTCTTATGTGTGCCACAAAATCATAAACCATACATCATAGCATAACCCATGTAATAAAAATGGGAATCTTAAACATCGTGACATCATAAAAAAATTCATATAAGATAAAGGAATTCATAAATATAATTCCATCACAACATATTCAAATTAATGTAATAATAGGGATAGAAACAGAACACTTTATTATCTTAGATGGAAAATTATTTTGATAAAACACTTGAACTCCATTCTTGAGGAAAATATCCTTTCTACTTCAAAAACACTTTTCCTTTCTTAACATGTCGTACAATTATAAAATAAAATAAGTTGATTTAAAATAAACATGAAAACTTGTATAGGATGCTTCTTGGAAATAATGTTTTAAAAATCTATTCATGCCGTATAAGTTAAAAAACATTCTTCTCGTACTTTTGTCGGAAAAGAAAAAAAGTACCTCGTACGAAAAACAACAAAAGATTCCTTTCATATCTTTTACTATAAACTCACCAACAGGTAAAAATGGATTTCAAAAACTATATGTGGATGGAATTAATATTACATATTGAGGAAACATGGATGCGGACGATAAAATACACCCCAATAAATACCAAAGTATAAACAATCTCGGATAAAAATGAGATTGTGATATTTCCCTTACCTTAGGTCTGATATGCTTTGTATGTGTCCGAACCTCCTGTATAATGATTTAAATAATGTTATTCACTTATTACATAATCATACATATTTTTATGATATCATATATGGTCATATTCTTAGGTTATTATTAGTAATATTTCATTACTACTTGTTATTCGTGTGTTTATTACTTTTTGTTCTTATGCGTGTTTTGTCGAATAAATTATTATTCTTCTCTTTAGGTTATAGATAACTCATTTCCAGAATGTTATTAGTGTAATATATATCATATTCATTCATTCAATTAATTTATATAATCATTATGAAATGAAGATCATGCAGAATGAGTCGCATCCCATCATGGAGACCGTATTCTGTACGTACACAGAAGTGATGATATCATTCTTATGATCGTGGAATTGCATTTGAGTGTATGTATACTATTTCAGAATCAATATCACTTTATAATAGTCATATATAGTCATTATTTACACCATTATACCCATCCAAGTAAGGTGGTGGTGGAAAATATATTTCACCACGGCGTGGAGACGGTATTCCGTACGTACGCACACGTGGTGATTTCATTTTCCGTAGGATGGATAGATGGTGAAATAGGGTTTTTTCATACTTATAATAACATATCAGTATATGAGGGATACTGATGTTATTACTTCATAATGAAACAACCTAAGAAGAAGAAGTGGAAGAATAAATAATGATAAAAGAATCGGTAATGGACATTACCCCTTCTTTGAAGCGCCTCTTTGAGATCTCCCTATAGGGCACTAAAATTGGTCTTTGAGGAATACCAGAACCTCTGGGATATTGATAGGGAAGTGGAAAAGAGAATTTGGCAGGGTTTGGCCGAGCTTAAAGGCTCAAAGTTGTGTGAGGAAGAGAGGGAGGAGGTTCCCTTTTATAAGGGAGGAGAGGGGTACCTTTGGAATAACTAAAACTATTATTTTATTATAAAGTCAAATTCGGTTTTAAATAGCTCCAAATTGATTTATTTCGAAGATAAGGTGGGGATGGGTCGAAATCCTCTCATAAAATAGAATTTAGACAAGTTTAGGTTCCTATATTAACCTTATCATTTAGTTTTAACTCTTAGTTAATTAGATTGACATTTACCATGTCACTTTGTATTTTTATATTATATACTTAATAAACTTACCATATACATTCAAGAGACCCTCAAGTTGTCTTTTATTAATATATATAACCTTATCTAAGTCATTTGGCTGAACCTTAGATTTTTAAGAATAAAATAAAAATTAATAATATAATATTTGTTTTAAAAACTATTTTATGTCAATTTGGACACTATTCAATAGTTGATTTTTTTGAAACTCATAACAGAATGATTACTTCTACAAAAGTTAATTAACATAATCCTAACATGTCATATTAACCTAGAAAATTTTTTTAATTCATAAAAAGTCTCAAATTATACTTATTTAGGTATTTATAATATAAATTATGTCAGTATTTCATTAATAATATAATTACTGTATCATCTTTGTGTTATAAATAAATTAAATTATTTAATGTCTAAAAATTACAAATAAAATACCATTATGTATGAAATCATATTAGCTTTCTAATGAATATTTATAGTCGAATTTATCTTATGTATAACTTCATATTAAAAATTATTTACTTTTTAAACTTTGATTTTAACTATTTTAACCCTTCTTTAAATAAATTAATAATAAATGTCCTAATCTAATCCATGTGGTCCTAAATGGTCATATTTTATTTCTAAGGTTGTTTTTGATCGAATTACACTTGTCCAATCGAATTAGGACATGTGTTAGGGTAATAATAATATCATTTTTACCCTTAATTACCCTATTTACTTTTTACCGTGGTAAAAAAAAGAAAAAAGTTACTATTCACCAAAAATTATTTTCATCTCATTGAACCACATTTTAGTCCTTGATATTAACCATGTCTCCCAGATTTTTGAAATTCCACTCATAGAAGCGGTAAATTTAAGTTTTATGAAAAATTCAATTTTTTTAACTACCACTTAATGGTTTCACTATTCATCAAAAAATGAAAGTTTCCCGAAAAATACAAAAAATTAGATCTAAGCTATATTTGATATTATGAATTCAAAAATGATGTATATTTTATCAAATTCAAAACATATCAGTTTCATTAATTAATTTAAAAATTAATTTCCGTCGTCAAAACAAATAGCATGTTCTTAAGAGATAATAACTATCAAAAGATTGACACTTGTTTATGACTGGTTTAAATGTAAAATTACATCCAATGACCAACATTGTATTAAATTGTAAAAATATATTCTAAATATACTTTAAAACAACGAAAATTAATAATTTATCACTATTAATTATTTCTATTAAAAAAGTTGTTTTTAATTATAATTTAGTAATTTTCATTATTCATCAGAATATGAAAGTTATCCGAAAAGTACCAAAATTTCACCTTAGGTGAAATTCGATTCTCCGAATCCAAAAATGAAGTCCATTTTGAGAGATAGATTATCTAAAATTTTAAAAGGTGGTTATTAATATTCAAAACGGCTTGTTTTAATAATATTTTATTAGAAAATCGTTGTTTAGTGAAACTCGGTATTGCGTACTACACACGCTATCGAGGAAGGTCTTGATTGCGTGTAATGCAAGGAATGTCAAGGATGCGTGTTGAGCAAGCTCCTTTTAGTGTAGCATACAACAAAAGACATTAATGAAATAAAAAAGAATACTTTTTTATAAAATCACTGGCTGTTACACGTATGAAGCATATCAGACCTATGGTAAGGGATAACTATTCCAATCTCATTCTTATCTGAGATTGTTATTAGTAAGTATTTACTGGGGTTATTGTTATCATCCAAGCCCTTGTTATATAAAAATGTTTTCATATATTTTTAACATCCTTTTTACCCATTTTTAAAATTTAACACATGTTATGAAAGGAATCATACTTTTTTACGACACAGGGAACTTTTTGACTTTTCCGACAAAAGTACGAGGGAAATGTTTTTTTAACTTATATGGCGTGAATAGATTTTTACAGTTTCATAACGCCTAATTTTTATGAATCATCCTATACAATATTGCATGATTATTTCCAACAAAACCTTTTCTTTTAAAATTTCATGGAAGTTTGTGAAAATAAAATGATTTTGAAAAAGAAAGGATATTTTCCTCAAGATTTCATTTCAAGTGTTTTATCAAAAATATTTTCCATCTAAAATGAAATTATTAAATATGTTTATGTTTCAAGTATAATGTCTTCATTATTTACATGATTTTATTCTTATTATGATGAAATGATATCCATTTGTTTATATGGATTATGTTATGATGGCATGATGTTTAAGAATCCCATTCTATTACATGGGTTATGCTATGATGTATGATTTATGATTTTGTGGAAAACCAAAGAATGATTTCATTATGAGATGGGTGGGACCTATATCTCCATCCAATGAATAGGGTAAGGATTTATATCCCAAGAGATAGACATGGATGGAATGAAAAGTTAAACTGGTTCAGTAATACAGGACTGGAAAGGAGGAGTGAACTCGATTCAGAAAGGGACTTTGTCTACTAAGATGGTCTTGGAAGCAATGCCTTGTCTACTATGGAAATCATATCATGTGATTAATGGTTTCCACAATTACTTGTTTTATTACCATGCTATTTTATCTTGATTGATGTTCCATTATGATCTATTCCTTATGTACTTCCATGTATTATCTCATTGCTCAAGAATTTCCTGTTTAAACATTATGGTCATGTTTTTAAGTTCAAATGTATACGGTTTGTTTTATTTTATCCATGCTTACCCTTACTGAGCATTTGAGCTCACCCTGTATATGTTTTCTTTTCCCCAGGGTTTAAAGAAAGGATTTTGGTAAGAAAACCAAAAGGGGAAGATCTTTATGGGAGATGTTGAAGATCTTTCCCCATGTTTAGAAGATTCTGTTCCGAGTTTCCAAAGACACTAAACTATTACGGTCCTTATGTGTCTGTTTTTGATATGTATTAAGTATTCCACAAAAGTATTAAAATTTCTATGTACGTCAAGATTTGGGAAACTACAGGGCGCATGGGAGACACACGGTTTGGATAACTGTGTGCCGGTCGTGCGCTTGGTTTTGTCTGGGGGGTCCAAGAAGCACAGTTTGCGCACGGTTTGGAAAACCATGCGCCAAACGTGTGGTTGGTTCTGCGTGATGATATTTTTAAAATTTTCCCTTTTTGAATGATAAACACACCTTTTGAAATAAAATCTTTGGCTCCCTATCAATGATATAAAATAATTTTAGATTTTCCATAAGAAGTGTAAGACTTGCATTAAATAAAATCAATATGATACCCTGACTTGTACTGAGACTTCAACACTATATCACACAAGAACAGAAAAACCCACTATCATACAGTCCTAGGAACACTCAAATAGATAAATTTTTGGAAAACAAATTTTTACAGAATGTTGGGTTACCTCCCATTCAATGATATGATTAAAGTCTCGAGTATGAATTACCTGGGCCTTGAGCTACCCCAATTACATGGTGGAAATGGTTCCCACCATGTCGTCCATGATAATGTAAGGCTTCAAGTGCTGCCCATTAACCTTGAACGTTTGACTATCTATGCCATCCACTTCCACCAATCCATGGTAGAAAACAGTAATCGTTGTAAAGGGTCCCGACCAATGGGACTTCAACTAACATGGAAAAAACATCAGATGAGAATTAAAAAGTAAAACATTATAACCTAGCTCGAAGGATGTCCGGGATATCATGCGGTCATGGAAAGATATCATATTATCCTTAAAATGTTTCTCATTCTCATTGGCCTCCCACCTTATCTCGACATTCAAGATTAACTGGAATTCCTCTTTTCTTCCGTAGCCTTGAGAAAATAATTCAAGGCCTTGACAACCCAATAGACCATGTGCTCCATCTCCTCTAGAAAATGGTAGGTTCTCACATAGATCAACCGAAAAGGTGACATACCCGATGGTGTTTTGAGAGTTTTCTAGTAGGCCCATAACGCATCATCTAATATCTTAGACCAATCCTTTCTTAATGCGCCAACAGTTTTCTCCAATAGTTTCTTTAACTCTCAGTTTGAGACCTCCACCTGCCCACTGGATTGAGGGTGGTGAGGTGTTCCTTAGTTGTAATTGACCCCATACTTTAAGAGAACATTTCTCATGACAGTGTTGTCAAAATATGTAGCGCGGTAGCTAATCAACACCTGTAGGGTCCCAAACCAACTAATTTTTTTTAATTTAGAAATGTGACGACATCCTTAGTTGTATAATGATTCATTGTCGCAGCTTCTACCCACATGGAAAAGTAATCTACACATACTAGAATGTACGTGTGCCCAATGGATGGGGGAAACAGACCCATAAAGTCAATTCCCCATACATCAAAAGCTTCTACCTCAAGTATCGGGTGTTGCAGCATCTCAGCACGACGACCAACATTTCCTTTCCACTAGCATCAATCATAGAATGATACAAAAATGACAAGTGTACTTATACATGGATATAAATAAAAATCCTGATTGTAAAACCATTTCTATTGTTTGATCTATCCCATGATGTACTCATTCCAGGGAAGAGTGAAAAACTTCCAATATACTTTGGATCTCCTCATCTGGGACGCAACGACAGATTACCCCATCGCCACATGAGGAGAAGAGCAGGGTGTCCGCCAAGAAATACCTCTTTACCTTAGACAAAAAACTCTTCCTCTGCTGAAATGATAGATCCAGGAGAATAACTCATGTGGATATTAATTTTCAAGGTTAGGGAACCATAGCCGAGGTGGTATGCCAATGGAAAATAGTTTCTCATCGGGGAGGTCTTCCATGATCTCTGGGTCTTCTTCTCTCTAAAAGTGGGGTAGTTTTAGTAGGGAAATATGGCTAACCACCACATTCTTTTTGTTCTTCTTGTCTTTAATTTATAAATAAAACTCCTAGAGGGGGATCACCCAAGAGACAAGCCGCTGTTTGAAGTAGTTCTTTTTCAGAAAATACTTTAGTACGACATGGTCTGTGTAGAACACTACTTTAGAAAGAACCAGCTAGGAGAAAAATCAGTCAAACACAAATACAACGACCGGTATTTCCGTTTCTATGGTGGTGTAATTTAGTTGTGCTTCATTTAATGCTCGGATGGAATAATATATTGGTCTGAGAATACCATCTAGAAATTGTCCAAGCACTACCCCACGACATAATTAATCGCATCATACATTAGTTAAAACTGCTCTTCACAATTCGGAGTGATCATGATGGGGGCAGTGACCAATTTTCATTCATAATTTGGATGGTTGTGACAAATTTATCATCAAACTGAAAAAATACATCCTTAGAAAGTAGATTAGTTACTGGATGAGAAATCATGGAGAATTCACGGAAGAATATTCGATAAAAAATCACAAGCCCCAAAAATCTCTAAATCTCTCTCACTAATGTTGGAATGGGTAGCTGCGATAAAACATCCATTTTACCTGGGTCCACCTTAATTCCTTTCATCGAGATCCTATGACCTTACACGATTCCATGTTGTACCATAAAATGGCACATCTCTTAATTGAGAACCAGATTGGTATGCTTATATCTCTTAAGAAGAAGCTCCAGATTCATCAAGAATGTATTGAATTACTTCCTATATACTGATAATTCTTCCATGAAAACATTCAAAATATGCTCCACCATTTTATCGAATATGGATAACATGAACATCTGAATGGTGGCTGGAGTGTTTCACATCCCAAATAACATTTGGTGATAGGAGAAGGATCCATAAGGATGCGTAATGGTACTCTTTTCTTGATCCTTTGGGGGGAGAGAGATTTGGTTATATCGCAAATAACCATCTACGAAATAGTAAAATTCATGCCCCGCCAATATTTCATGCATTTCATCCATGAATGGAAGATGGAAATGATCTTTTGATGTAGCATCATTCAACATTATTTAATCTACACAGACCCGCCATCCCATAACTATTCGGGTTCGAATGATCTCATTCATTTAATTGGTCATTACCATGATGCCACCCTTTTTAGGCACCACTTAAAGAGGACTCACCCACGAACGTTAAGGTTGGGGTATATAATCCTTGCTTAGATTAATTTAATAACCTCATTCTTGACCACTTATTTCGTGAGGGGGGGGGGTCATTCTTCATTGTAGTTGGCGAGATTCTTTTGTCCCTTCATCCATAAGGACCTTGTCGGTATAGGAAGTGGGGATTATACCCTTAAGCTCAGCGACCATCCAGAAAATGGATTGTTTCCACCTTCAGAGGAATTGCAGAAGACACTCCTCTTGATCTCTTAAGATCGAGGAAATTCAGATCACCGACAATGTTTGATCATCTCCAAAATAGAAATATTTCAATAAGGAGGGGAGAGGTTTCAACTTGATATGTGGAGCCTTGAGAATGGAAGGTATGATCGACTCAACCTCAACTCACTCTAATAAATCTGGAACAATCACACTTTTCTAGTAATGGCCACCTTGGGCTGTAATAAAGCATAATTCCTTCTAGTTTTCTTCAAGCTGGTCATCCTACAGAATGTGTTCATCACTGAATGACAAATATTTCATATCATCTTCCTCTTGACCTTAACACTCAACTTTTGTTGTCAACGAAAAACAATCCTCTTGCTCCATTAGTGAAACCCATTTCACCACCTTCAAGATGTTATAGGAAACCTTCTCAGCACCAACATGAAAGATCAGCTTTCCATGGCACACATCAATTAACTCCTTACCAGTAGACCGGTACGGTCTTCCATGAATTAAATATGCCTCTTGGCCATCTTCCACGTCGAGGATAATGAAATCCAATAGAAGAATTAACTTCCCCACATTAACCAACTAGTCCTCCAACATCCCTCTAGGGTATTTAATAGAATGATCAGCTATTTGGAATGCCACTAGGGTTTTCTTGAGATAATTCATCCCTAACTTCTTGAATACTCTGAAGGGAATTAAATTAACACTCGACCCTAAATCAAAAAGGTCTTTTCCAAACTCATAAGGTCTAATAGTGCATCGGATAGTAAAACTTCCTAGATCATGGTGCTTAAAAGGGAGAGTATGTTAGACCACCACTAAGCATTTCTTGGTCAGGGGAATGGTTCCCAAATCATCCATCATCTTTTTATTTGAAAGTATCTCTTTCATGAACTTCATGTAGGTGAGAAATTTTAGTTAATGCCTCTACAAAGGGGATGTTGATATGAAGCTTCCTGAAGACTTACATGAACTTGGAAAATTATTGGTCTATCTTCTGTTGTTTCAACCTTGCTGGAAATGGAATGGGTGGTTCATATGATTTAATTAATTCTTTTCCCTTATCATGTCGTACATCCGGTTCTTTATCCAACTCATGTTTTGGGGATGTTTCCTCAGCTTCAACACATCCACCTGAGGATAATGTGGACTTCTTTGATGGATTAGTACCTTATCTGATAGTTACCTTTGGCGTCATCTTCATCCCAATGTGTAGAATAACAGAATTAGCAACCTCTCATAGATTTTTCTCAGTGTTTCCCGGTATTGTATCAGGATGTATATGAGAAAGCTGATTGGAAAGATGCCCAATCTGGTTCTTGAGTCTTCTAATTGACCCCTCTTGGTTTTGAAATCGTGTTTCAGTAGTTGTTATAAATTTATACATCATTTCCTCCAGCCATGAAGGAGGTTACAGCTGAGGTGGTTGGGGTACTTGTGGGGGAGGTGGCTGTTGCAATGTTTGAGCAGGATGAGGGTTTTGATACAGTTGCTGCTGATATGCTCCTTACTGAAATTGGTTTCTCTATTTCTACCTTGGATACGGAGTCTGAAACTTTTGTTGCCCATAACTAGGTGGTCCTTGTGGTTGGGGATTTGGATTTTTTTGTTGCTTCCCCTAGCCGGTACATTGATTCTCTTTCCACCCATGGTTTTTCTATCTAGGGTAGGTGTTGGGTCCTCTGTTCTAGGAAACATAATTTACCTCACTGGTAGAGGCTCCCACACTTACCCATGGCCACTCACCCATAGCATGGTTGTCACTAAAATCAATACACGCTGGTGGACTGGAATCTTGAACATGAGATGGATGTTTTAAATTCAAAGTGTTGATCTTCTTTGAGAAGACATCAAGTTGAGCCACAAGAATGGTGGTGGAATCAATGTTATGCAAGACCCTTTACTGAGTTCCCCACTCAAAATGCCACTAAAAACTATTGGCTAACATGTCTTCCAAAAATTCAAAAATCTCTTCATGGGACTACCTCATGACAGGACCTCCAGCACCTACATCAACCAATGACTTTGAATTAGTTGTCAGACTGCCATAGAAAGTTTGGATTTTCATCCGCAATGGAAGTCTGTGGTTTGGGAATTTCCTCAGCATCTCCTTAAACCATTCCCACGAATCATACACAGATTCTATGTCATGCTATTGGAAGATATGAATTTCATTCCTTATGGTGACCATCTTCTAAGGAGGGAAGTATTTAGATAATAAGGCTTCGGCCAATACCTCCCAAGTAAGAATAGATCTCTGAGGTAGACTGTTGTTCCCGTCCTTTTCCTTATCCCTAAATGATAAGGGAAACAGCCTAAGGCATATTGCATCATATGAAACTTTGTGATACCAAAATGTGTCTTATATCTCTATAAATGTGTAGATGTGAGCATTAGGGTCTTCACTAGGTAATCCACCGAACTAAAATGTACTTTTAATTAATTGCATTATCGCCAGCTTGATCTCAAAATGTTTGGCCCACACCGATGGTCTAACTATTCTATTGTTCACACCAAAAATGGAAGGTATTCCATATTCCATTAGAGTATGGCATGGCGAAATCTGTTCCTAAGGTGCTTGGGGAATGAAATATGGTTTCTCTCGAGGATAATAAGCCAGCTAGTTCTGAGGAAAAAACGGAGGCTGCTCCCGCAGAATATATATCCTCAGCTGTGGCTGCCCAAACCGTGCTACAAATTGAGTCGGTGACCCTTGTTGGTTCCTCGATAGGTATTCCAGATAAGCCCCAGTTGATTCAGATGCTACTCTTCCTTGCCACCTAGAGGTGGATTTCCATCAATAATGAATGGTTTCCTAACTCCTTGGACAACCCCATGTTCTTCCTCCGACCATGCCAACATGTCATTTTCATTGTGATCACCAATAATTGCACAACATCGCATGGATAACATTCTTTCGATTTATGGATCTATCGGGTGTAACTCCAATGGCTCGGTAATATGAGAAAGACTGACCTGGAAATTAATATACCTATAGGCCTAAACAACACAAACAAAAAACCCATCGTAAATGTGAAAAAATAATGAAAATCAGAAATAAGATTAAAAAAAGATTTTTTTTATTTTTATTTTGAAAATATTTAAAATTTGTTTTCACTCAATTACTAAAATTCAATTAACAAAAACAACACCCTAGTCCCCAGAAATGTTTCCAAAATATGGTTTGTCTTTTTCTTGAAGATTTGTTTTCTGCATGAAATTATTTTTCCTAACATATAAAAGTATAATGTGCAAGTATGGGGTTGATCCACAAAGAAGTTGTATTGGAATTTCATGTCTCTTGATTTGAAATCACATAAGTGAATATGCTGATTTTAAATAAGATTGGATGGTTCATGGTAAAGATCTTAAAATTTAACTAATTACTTAGACTTTTCTAATTCACTACAAATTAAACTTGAGATCTTAAACTTACTTAAAACATGATATTGGATTTTAATGAAAATGTGTTGGGGCTGGACATTCGTGTGGGATGTTAAATGTTATTTTCTATTGTGTTGTTTTGTTCATAATAACCCACATTTCTGGGTTTATTTTGAGTCAAAACTGCCTTGGTTCGGTGAGTTCCAATCAAGTTGGTAGGAATCAGTCCCTTGGTATGGAAATTGATTTCTACTGACTCTTAATTTAGGAACCGCCATCTTGAAATGACAAGTATATCCAATGTTAATGGATATCCTTGTCGTAATTCTCCTAATGATCCCTGGAAACTCCATTCTTGGTCAGATATGGGGCTTCTAGCATAATAAGAAACTAGCGTTGGGAGAATTAGGTGAGAGGCAATGAAAAAACACAATAATAGATAAATTGAATCTAACAAACCCACATTTTCCCCATCCCCAACACAGGGGGGTTTAGCTACTCATAATTAAAAGGATAAGAAACATAGTAAGATTCATTAGAGAGTTCATTACAACAGATAATAAATGAATCTATAGTACCACAAAACTACAAGAACCAGTGCCGAAAAACCTTCTTTCCCCCTCTAATCAAAGTTACTAGCCTGCTTCTTCTTCTTTCTCCAGTCACCCATTGTTCCGGCTAAGTCCCCAAATTCATCTTGGTCAAAAAGGGCCTTATTACAGTTGTCCAAAAGAAGGTAGAAAAGGGAACCCCAGGTCATGGAGTGGGTGAAAATTGAAAAAGTAAAAAAATGAGAATTCTGCGATGGTCCTCACGGTTTGGGCCCACGGTTTGGTAGACCGTGCGCCAACCGTACAGATTCTACTGTCCCAAATCCTTGATCCGCACGATTTTCCTGGATGGTCCGCATGGTTTGGGCATGTCGTGCATCAAACGGGCATAGGTTACTGTCAATGTTATCTTCCCCCGCACTGTTTGCAGACAGTTTGGATAACCATGTGGCGACCGTGCAGGTTTCCTCTGTCATTGAAATTTCTAAATTCACTCATCCTTCATGTCTAGTGCTTGATCCGGGTGACTCCATTCTGAGATAGTTAGGGTAAAAGGGTCCATAAACCTCTAATTCCCTTCTGAATCCCCAAAATTCATAGAATCTCTGCTTTATCCTTTTGTGACCGAAATACAACGAACAAGGTACATCAAAATTGAGAAATTCATGAAAAACCATCCACAAAAACCATTTTATATATATTAAACCAAGTGGAAATGCCTTATGCAACAAATTACATCAATGATGCATATATAAATTTAGATTAAAATATTATAATTATCTTCAATAATCTAAATATAAATGTATATATCTTTGAAATAACCTAGAAAATCATGTGATGTTAGGATCCTATAATCATAAAAATTTCGAAATGAGTATGGACTATCCGTGATATTACTTTAATAAACATGTATCTAAACATTTTTAGTTTTCTATCATGCAAAAAAAACATATATAATAAAGAATAATATGGAAAGTAATTATTTCACTAAGAACGACTCCAATCATCATGTTATTGTGATTCTTAATTTTTTATTATTTTTCTCCTCTTCTTCCTATTAAATTTCTAATTGTCCCTAATATTAGTAAATAAAAATTCACATCCAATCTATTTTTTCTCATATTATTATTATATACCATATAATAAATGAAATACTTTTTCCCATCATTCAAATATGAGTTTGGAATTACAATTTAAAAATACACCTGTTTAAACTTATATCACTTACTTTCGATGAATCATGTAAATAAAAGACTACTAGTGAAACTATGATTTAAATAAGAATAATAATGGATTTATTTAAGGTATCCCTTGAATCTATCAGAGGGAAAAAATATTATTACAATTATATTGTTTTATTACAAAATCAATTTTATCTTGCTAATCGTTATTGATGCATAATCAGAATAATCAATGTGTAACCAAATGTTTCATTATGCAGCCAAGTAGTTATACTCTAAAAACTTATAAACATCTATATATACTATGGATTTGTTAATTTACTTTCATAATGAATACATGATCGGTAAATTATAATGAGTCATAAATAATTCAAATCTAACATAAATTATTTGACTAAGGGATCTACGACCCAACCAATACATTTAATATAAAAATATCTTTATCTTGATCAAATTGAATTGTATCATCCTTGGGTTTTTTCATGTTAAAAATATTATTGTATACTAGATCCCAATAATAGTAAGAATTTTAAGATTTATAATTTCCCACTATCTCCTCACTGTATTATTAGTTTAGTCTTCATTCACCAATAATCTTCTTTGTGATGCCACTTTTATGAATTCAGAGAACAACGAAGAATCATAAAATTTAATCTCCAAAAATTCATTGACTAATTATGTTTTATCATGATTTATGATTACAATAAAATATTAGAATCTTAGTAAAAAATTCGTAATGTATGGAAATTTTCATTTTGACATGATTTCATTTCCATTATTATAACTCATTTAAAAACTCCACATACTCCGCCTCATACATCTTCCATATTCTTATAATCTTAATCAAATCTATATCTCAACTAAAAAACATGATTCAATTGATATTAATATTTTTTTAAATTTAAAACATGTTTTAATAGTGAAAGAAATAAATAAATTCATATGTTCATGTCCATATTAACTACAATTGACTTTAGTAAATTGCATATTTGAAGAATACTTCTTCATAGGGTAACCATGACCAAAACATCAATACCCAAGCTTCATGAATCTCACAAAATATCATATGAATAATATCCACTATAGTATTTGGTTTTTAACAACCAAATTCATTAAAATAATCTTTTTTTCAACTAAAAATCATAAATCACCTATTTAACATAGATATAACTCATGATTCAATCGTATTAATCATAATAGGATAATTCAATGTAGTGAAAAAGAGATACTAGTATCAACAACAACTTTTTCCATTGTGGAAAACAAAATTATTTTTCGTACTAGGTCTTATGTATAATTGAATTTTTATTAATAAAAAATTGTTAGAATTATTCATCATGATTCAAATACAAAATTCATACTAAAATTCCCAAGGAAAACAAATTAGAATATTTTACACACCTCACCAACATAAAAACAAATGTTTAATTTATAGAATTAAAATTTTTAAATATCCATGTTAACATAATATATCCATTAAAAATGTATTGTATTAAATTATATTTTTCCTCTCCACATTATACAATAAAAATCAAAAGTCAATATGATAGGAAATTGAATCATCATTTCTTATCCTTGAATGAATTAATTATTAACACTAATCATTGTCCTAAATTTATGAAATGCTCCCCTTTATGAATTTTTGGTGAATATATTAGAAATTTTATACTCAGTTACAACAAATTCTAGTATCATTAATAATTTTGGAACCAAACCAATGATAACATGATACATTAGATAAATGTTATTGTAAATAGATTATTAAAATAGATTTTTGGGACATTTAATGGACCATAAATTATAATAATCCTTATGATGATTCTTTTCCAAATCAATAATGAGATCTTTTAATTTATTTTTCATCCACATTAGTTGTGATTTTTCTTGTTTTACTCAATATTTGATTCATTAATTGTATAATAAGTCAATAAAAATTTCTTATCTATGTGTGTTTTATTATCCATTTTCCCATAAAAATTAATTTTAATTTTATTCTTATATCAAAAAAAATTAAGTTTGAATTTATAATAACCTGAACTATATATCTCTACAGTAACTAGAAAGGGATCTACATGACGTTAGGGGAGAGTACACCCTCATATAAGAGTATAGAAAGGTAAAAAATATCATAAAACAGGTAATCATAAAATCCAAGTCAATAAAAATAATATCATATCAAAAAAAACTAAGATAAAATATATTCAAATTCTATTAAAAATTATATGTATTTAAGAATGTAACATGAGTAAATTAAAAACTGTTGATCCAAAGTGTTTACATTTTTTCAATAATGTGTCCATATATATCTGGCGAGTTTGGATGAGTTCCCAATTCATTGAGAATTATAATGATTTCATTGGATGTCATGTTTGAGAAATTCTCTTTATTACTATGGAAAATGGTGGAGATTACAATAAAATTAAAAGAAATGTCTGTGTGATATTTGATGAACTATGCAGTTTTTAAAAATTGTATAGAGGAATATGAAAATTTTTATTTGTATGATATATTTTGAATGGTTTTATATGTTAATTTTAAAGAGTGTGTTCCTTATATATGAATCATGTTACATTTTTTGAGGTTATGTATGTTTATATTGTGCTTTATGTAAATAGTGTGGTTTGACATAGAATAGGAAAGGACTTTTACATCAACTAATTCAAATGGAAATTAGGTCAACTAGAATTGAATAAGGTATAATGGGTTGCAAGTACATGAGTAACATGGTAGGTGCACATTTATAGGTCCAAGGGAGAAGTGGTTTCACCATGAATAGAGGGTAATTGGTATAGGATCAAGCCAAAATGATTATGTTCTGGTGATATTGGAGTGGAACCTGATATACACTACTAATTATCCAATGTTTTTTTGTATAAAATAATGCAAAGTCCATCTCATGCGATATATTGATGTGGGAGAAAACAATTTGCAGGTTCCTGATCTCATGCTAAAAATGTACGCATAACACACTGGCCATTTGATCTAGAAAATGAGGGGCTTCCAATCAATGCATCGATCAACATATTCCTACCACATATTGATCATTTATAAAATAATGGTTTTCAATCCAAGCTAATCAAATCCAAAAATAGTTGACATATAGGTTCATATAAAATTAGACACAACTTAGTAAATCACTTAATTATGGGTTACCACAAAACAATAAGAATAGTTTTCAATGAGGACGACAATGTAGTATAGGTGTGAGATTAATAGTATGCAATCATATAAATTCCATGTAGGGAATTCAGAATCTCGATAAACGTTTTCCAATAACTATGTATATATTTCTGAAAGAATAAATTTTATTTTTTGATGCATGTTTTATGTAGTGAATGATGTTTTTTGTGAGTTTTAGAAAGTGTGAAGGCATTCCATTATCAAAGAAAAAAATTATTCTATGTGGATTTGGATACTATGAGGGTTGTAGTATGATTATGAAGACATTCATACAATTTTCGATATATGCATTCATTATGCTGTTAATTTTTCATTGATGTTATGTGAAGACACCAAGAGAAAATGATACATGATAAATTTTCAATAACATGTCGAATTATTGAAAATTAATTTATTTAGTTATCTAAATCATATAAAAATAGTTTTATAAAGATGAGTTAATGAGGAATATAGCATTTAGATTAATTGAATTGTGTATTCGTATTCAATGTGGAAAAGAATTACATTTTTTGAATACATAAAGAAAATAAAATTTTATACAGAAAAAACAATTTGGTTATATGACTACTTTGTGGATAAGGAAATAATTCTGGGAAATATGACTACGTAGTGGCTATGTGTTTTCATGGTGTGGTGAAATTATGTTCATTGTCCCAAACTGTTGAATAGTTATTCATTTTTTTTGGGATTGGCATTGCTAATCATGTTCTTAGCTATGATTGAATACCTATTTAACTATTTTTTTAATCTTTTTCATGAATTTCAGAGATGTATTTCATTGATAGTGGAAGATGTTATTTTTTTATAGTGGAGTTACTCATAGAATGTTGGTATTTTTTTGAATGGTGAAAATTCATAAAATTTATGTTCTACGCCAAATTGTATATGGATGGATTGTTATTTCTTAAAATATTACTTCCATGGCACATTTTTTGTTTTTCTTACAAGTTATTAATGGAAAATAATTATTGTCACTTTTAAGCATAAAATATGTGAACTAATAATATATTATAAGTTAAATATGATATCATATAGTCATATGAGGTGCATTGCAAAAATGGACAAAAATTTTAGGGATATAATATTGAAATAAAATTCGAATGGATATATGATGTTATCATCCTTATGCTAAAAATAAAGGCTATTTTCCAATAGTATGTAGCTTTTCATATATTCCATTCCAAGATAATTTATGTGAAAAAAAATATTTAAAATATTATATTATGTATATATAGTGGGGAATCAAAAAAAGTTCACATAAAACTATTGATTTGTCCATGAAATTATCATAATTTGAGGAAGTAATTAAGTTGAGAATTTGATGATTTATTATTTTTGAGATGTGAATATTTAATCTTTTATAAATACATATTTATGAAATTGTGGAATCTCATTCATAAATTATTTGATTCCAAAACATTACCATGATAGTGAATAATACTATACCATGAATTAGATTTAGGAATATCTGACTGTAGAGACCCGAAGCATGACGTACATGGACATTACGTTACTTTTGCGGAATACATTGTATAAAAAAAACACACACACAAGTACCGTAATAGTTTAGTGTCTTTGGAAACTCATAACGTAATATTCTAATCATGGTGAAAGATATTCAACATCTCCCATAAAGATCTTCCCTTTTTTTTATTACCTAAAACCTTTCTTTATATACTGGGAAAAAGAAAACATAAAAGGGTGAGCTCAAATGCTCAGTAAGGGTAAACAAAAGAAATGTCAATCACATCGTATACATAAGAACATAACTTTTGGAAATCTTAACCTGCAAAAGAGATCATAAATTTATAACATTGGGTAAATCATAGTAGTGAAATATAATCCCAACAATCATAACTTAAATCATGAAACTTTGTGTCATACACAAATAATCATAGGGAATCATTTCTTATTAGTCAAGACTCATTTCTAAGATTATCTTAGTGGACAAAGCCCCTTTCTGAACTGAGTTCACTCCTTGTTTCAGTCCTGCTTCACTGAACTGGTATAACCTACCATTCCAGCCATGTGTATCTCATGAGATATAAAATCTTTACCCAATGCATTGGAGGGAGATATAGGTCCCACAAATCTCATAATGATACAATTCTTATGTGTACCAAAAAATCATAAACCATACATCATAGCATAACCCATGTAATAAAAATGGGAATCTTAAACATCATGACATCATAAAACAATTCATATAAGATAAAGTAATTCATAAAAATAATTCCATCACAACATAATCAAATAAATGTAATAATAGGGATGAAAACAGAACCCTTTATTATCTTAAATGGAAAATAATTTTGATAAAACACTTGAACTCCATTCTTGAGGGAAATATCCTTTCAACATCAAAAATTTTTTTCCTTTATTAATATGTCATTAAATTATAAACTAAAATAAGTTGATCAAAAATAAAATTTAAAACTTGTAAAGTAAGATTCGTGGAAATTTTGTTTTAAAAATACATTCATTCCGTATAAGTTGAAAAAAAACATTCTTCTCGTACTTTTGTCGGAAAAGTCAAAAAGTACCTTATATGGTAACCCAAGGAAGGATTCCATTCATAAAATGTGATAAAAAGTCAATAAAGAGTAAAAATGACTTTAAACATTCATGGAAGAATGCTTAAAGTTTTATGAAAACATTTCTAGAAAACATGGTCATGGATGATAAACGTAACCCCAGTAAATACTTATGTGTAAGCAATCTCGGATAAAAAATGAGATTGAAAATTTATCCCTTACCTTAGGATTGATTTGCTTCGTAAGTGTCCGAACCTACTGTATAATGGATTAAATAATTTCATTGAATTATTCCAGAATCATACTCATTGTTATGATATCATATATGGTTCACTTATGACTTTATATTACCCATTCTTTTGAAAATTCCATGTTAAAGAGCGTTTTGGGTAAAATTGTTTCATTTTGTCGTCCGTGTTTTGACTTGTAATTATTCAAATGATTACATTGATCATGATTAATTAATTCCAAAATATAAAACATGATTTATATATAATATATATTCAGAATATACATATATATAATATATCAGTAAATGGAAAGAAATACACCGTTCATGGAGTCGGTAGACCATACGTACGCATGAACGCTGTTTTCTTTTCCTTATTGAGTTTAATGAAATTAAGTAGATGATATACATATATATAGAAATAAATCCAGAATCATTATTATTTCATATATTTCATTATTACTTATTATATATACTTTATAATCATTCATTAATGGTTAACGTGGAGAATGAATCTCATCACATCGTGGAGACGGTAGTCCATACGTACGCACGAGCGATGATATCATTCTAATGATCGTGGAATTGTATTGAGTGTAGGTATACTATTTCAGAATCAATATCACTTTACAATAATCATATATATTTATTATTTACACCATTATACCCATCCAGGTAAGGTGGTGGTGGAAAATAGATTTCACCACGGCGTGGAGACGGTATTCCGTACGTACGCACGCGCGGTGATTTTGTTTTCTGTAGGATGGATAGATGGTGAAATAGGGTTGTTTCATACTTATAATAACATATTAGTATATTAGTGATACTGATGTTATTACTTCATAATGAAACAACAAAATAAGAAGAAGTGGAAGAAGAAATAATGATGAAAGAATCGGTTACGGACATTACCTCTTCTTTGAAGCGCCTCTTTGAGATCTCCTTTTAGGGCACTAAAATTGGTCTTTTAGGTAGACCCAAAACTCTAGGATGTTTCTAGGGAAGTGGAGAAGAGAATTTTGCAGGGTTTGGCCAAGCATTAAGGCTCAAAGTGTTGTGAGAAAGAGGGGGAGGAGGTTCCCTTTTATAAGGGAGGAGAGGGGCACCTTTGAAATAACTAAAAATATTATTTTATTATAAAGTCAAGTTCGGTTTTAATAGCTCCAAATTGAGTTATTTAGAAGATAAGGTTGGGATGGGTCAAAAGCCTCTCATCCAATAGAATTAAACAAGTTTAGGTCATTATATTAACCTTATCTTTTAGTTTTAACTCTTAGTTAATTAGATTGACATTTACCATGTCGCTTTGTATTTTTATATTATATAGTAAATAAACATACCACATACATCCAAGAGACCCCCAAGTTGTGTTTAATTAATATATATAACCTTATCTAAGTCATTTGGCTGAACCATAGATTTTTAGGAATAAAATAACAATTAATAATATAATATTTGTTTTAAAAACTATTTTATGTCAATTTTGACACTATTCAATAGTTGATTTTTTTGAAACTCATAAAAGAATGATTACTTCGACCAAAGTTAATTAAATAAATCCTAACATGTCATATTGACGTATAAAATTATTTTAGTTCATAAAAAGTATAAAATTATATTTATATGGTTATTATAACATCAATTATGTCAATATTTCATTAATAAGATAATTACTGTATTGTCGTTGTGTCATAAATAAATTAAATTATATAATGTCTAAAAATTACAAATAAAATACCATTATGTAGGAACTACTTTTATATTTCTAATGAATATTTATAGTCGAATTGATCTTATGTATAACCCCATATTAAAAATTATTTATTTATTAAACTTTGATTTTAACTATTTTAACCCTTCTTTAAATAAATTAATAATAAATGTCCTAATCTAATCCATTTGGGCCTAAATGGTCATATTTTATTCCTATGGTTGTTTTTGGTCGAATTACTCTTGTCCAATAGAATTATGACATGTTTTAGGGTAATAATAATATCATTTTTAACCTTAATTACCCTATTTACTTTTAACTGTGGTAAAAAAATTAAAAAGTTACTATTCACCAAATATTATTTTCATCTCATTGAACCACATTTTAGTCCTTGATATTAACAGTGTCTCTCAGATTTTCGAAATTCCACACATAGAAGCGGTAAAATTATGTTTTATGAAAAATTCAGTTTTTTAACTACCACTTAGTGGTTTCACTATTCATTAAAAAATGAAAGTTTCCAAAAAAATAACAAAAATTAGGCCTAAGCTATATTTGATATTAAGAATTAAAAAATGATGTTTATTTTACCAAATTAAGAACATATTAGTTGCATTAATTAATTTAAAAATTAGTTCCGTCGTCAAAACAAATAGCGTGTTTTTAAGAGATAATAACTATCAAAAGATTAACACTTGTTTATAACTGGTTTAAATGTGAAATTACATCCAATGACCAACATTGTATTAAATTGTAAAAATATATTATAAATATACATTAAAACCACTCAAATTAATAATTTATCACTATTAATTATTTCAATTTAAAAAAGTTTTTTTTAATTATAATTTAGTAATTTTCACTATTCATCAGAATATGAAAGTTATCCGAAAAGTACCAAAATTTCACCTTAGGCGAAATTCGATACTCCGAATCCAAAAATTAAGTCCATTTTGAGAGCTAAAATATCAATAATTTTAAAAGGTGGTTATTTCTATTCATAACGGCTAGTTTTAATAATATTTTAATAGCATATCGTTGTTTAGTGAAACTCGGTATTGCGTACTACACACGCTATCGAGGAAGGTCGCGATGGCATGTAATGCAAGGCAAGTCAAGGATGTGTGTTGAGAAAGCTCCTTTTGGTGTAGCGTACAACACAAGAAGTTAATTAAATTAAAAAAATATTTTTTTATAAAATCTCGGGCTGTTACATTCTACCCCCCTTAAAATGAATTTCGCCCCCGAAATTCGTTGGGGTTATAAATGGTTTACTACTTGAAAGTTTCTTTAATAGAAACCCACATCTTAAAAAGGAATACCAAAACTTGGCTTTAAAAACTAAAGTATGAAATGTAACGATTACCCAAATAAACTAATCACTGGGTTTCCACATAGGTGTAAATATGGATATGGATGAGAAATCTATCCATCATGTTCTGATGGAGAGTGGTAGAGAACTTGGCTATGGAAAATCCAGAAATCACAAAGCCATAAATTTGTGACGATCTAAGGTACCATCTAATTCATCAGATATAAGAGCACTAGGACAACATTTTTGGTTTTCAAGTTCATTTCCCTAAAGTTGATGAAATTGGAATTAGAAGAAATAATTTCGTGATTTTGGTATAGTCTCATCGTTTGTCATTATTTGGAAAATTTCCACTTCATCTCTTAAAGAAATGAAGTTGAATTTGTCATTCGTGATGTGTTAGAAGATCATGTGATAGAATGATGGGTCATTCCATCTGTCTCAAACAAAAGTTTAGAAAAGTTATCAAAAAATACAGAAGTCCATATATAGTGAGATTAATCATATATAGTTCCTAAAATGGACTTATACTTCGTATATCATACTGCTTAATATAATAAAACTAGTTTCTACTAAACAGGGACTTCTTGTAGGCCAGTGGTAGGCGATAAAGGCTAGTCGCACTTCGGTTGTGGTTTCGATTCCCATAGCCTTGTCCGACGCGATGGGTTGTCGCCCGTCCTGCAGGTTGTCCTTTTTCTAAAACTACATTACTATAACATCACATAAATAATATCAAAAAAAGTTCTATCCTTAAACAATACTAACTTATGGTTAAGATAATCCATTCCAATCTTTAGGATTATCTAAAATACTTCGGTCTAAGCTCATAGTATAAAGAAAACGATAACTTGAAATGTCGTCAACCAAGCATGTGAATACCATCATTTTTACCCCATATATCTTGTTGGTCACATTCCAATCATGTGAATACCTTAATTATGTATTCTCTTGAAAAATGAATACCCATTAAACCTTAGTGAAAACATGAATTCTGTCAAAAGTTAACTCTTTCCACATACCAAAATCCAAAAATTCTATATACTCAAACCATTATATAACCTTTTCCTTATATCAGTCATGAGATCATGAATACTATCAAACATTTAATTTTCTCATTATCCCTTCATTATGCGCATATCATCTACATTCCAAAAATATCTTAATAACCTTTCATGGATACTGGTAATATTAATCATACACTTTCAAAACTCAAGGAAAGACAGTAGTGTAACAATCCTTAGATGTCTCTTTATTCCATAGTACCATGAGATTACTTATATAACATTACACATGTTAAACATGTAATCATTCCACTACATTCTTAAACCATTGACCGAGCTTCAGCAATTCTTTCATATCAAATATCATTTGTAGTCTCTTCATCATCATCCACATAAATACTACCCATACGACCATACTGATTCTCTTCATGATACTTTCACTTAGGGCATTGGTTTTCATAATGCCTGTAAATTCCACATTTAAAACATTTAACCATTTTTGATGTTGTAGCAATACCATTATCCTCATCCCTGGTGTTAACTGAACCTTTTCCATTGCACTTACTGGCTTTGTGTCCTTCTTTTCCACACCCAAAGCATCTTCCAGTTCCTTTGAAACATTCTCCTTTATGCCTCTTCCCACTTGATTTACATAGGGAAAATTAAACTTTCTTTCCTCTATGATCATCATGAAACTCCATCATTCTCTTATCAGCCGAGTCAGGAATCTTAACAAATTTTACTTTAATGATCATATTATGAGATTGTTGATTCGGCGTAATAATGATGTTTGGACTTCCAAATCCCATTTCAATTGGTTGCTCATGAAGAATATAATTCAATTGTCCATCATATCCTCCATTGCCATGAATCATCATGTTCCCAGCCATTTTCTAAAACCCAAAAAGAATAGTGTGGGAGGAAAAAATCATAATAAATGGGGAATAAAATCAATATCTAAAATATTTGGTTTAATCTAATATCGTTACCATAGTTCTAGGACTATATCCTATACGTATACTTATCCGTAGGGACATCCTTAGACATAACTTAGAAATATCTCTAGGGATCTTACTAACGTTTTTGCGTCCTAGTTTCAAATGGTTGACTAAACCTTTCCTCTAATACCAACTGTAGAGACCCGAAGCTTGACGTACATGGACATTACATTACTTTTGGGGAATAATTAGTACATAACAAAAACACACACACAAGGACCGTAATAGTTTAGTGTCTTTGGAAACTCGGAACGTAATCTTCTAATCATGGTGAAAGATCTTCAATATCTCCCATAAAGATCTTCCCTTTTTTTTCTTACCTAAAAACTTTCTTTATATTATGGGGAAAAGAAAACATAAAAGGGTGAGCTCAAATGCTCAGTAAGGGTAAAAAAAGAAATGTCAATCACATCATATACATAAGAACATACCTTTTGGAAATCTTAACCTGCAAAAAAGATCATAAATTTATAACTTGGGGTAAATCATAGTAGTGAAATGTAATCCCAATAATCATAACATAAATCATGAAACTTTGTGTCATACACACATAATCATAGAGAATCATTTCTTATTAGTGAATACTCATTGCCAAGACTATCTTAGTGGACAAAGTGCCTTTCTGAACTGAGTTCACTCCTCATTTCAGTCCTACTTCACTGAACCAGTATAACCTACCATTCTAGCCATGTTTATCTCATGATATATAAAATCTTTACCCAATTAATTGGAGGGAGATATAGGTCCCACCCATATCATAATGATACCATTATTCTATGTTCCACAAAATCATAAACTATACATCATAGCATAACCCATGTAATAAAAATGGGAATCTTAAACATTATGACATCATAAAACAATTCATATAAGATAAAGGAATTCATAAAAATAATTCCATCACAACATAATCAAATAAATGTAATAATAGGAATGAAAATAGAACCCTTTATTATCTTAAATGGAAAATAATTTTGATAAAACACTTGAACTCCATTCTTGAGGAAAATATCCTTTCAACTTCAAAAACATTTTTTCTTTCTTAATATGTAATTAAATTTTAAACTAAAAGAAGTTGATCAAAAATAAACGTGAAAACATTTTAAAGGAAGATTTTTGGAAATTTTGTTTTAAAAATCCATTCATGTCGTATAAGTTGAAAAAAAACATTCTTCTCGTAATTTTGTCGGAAAAGTCAAAAAGTACCTTATATGGTAACCCAAGGAAAGATTCCATTCATACAATGTGGTAAAAAGTCAATAAAGGGTAAAAATGACTTTAAACATTCATGGAATAATGGTAAAAATTTTATTGAAACATTTTTAGAAAACATGGTCATGGATGACAAACGTAACCCCAATAAATACTTATGTGTAAGCAATCTCGGATAAAAAATGAGATTGAAAATTTATCCCTTACCTTAGGTCCGATTTGCTTCATAAGTGTCCGAACCTCCTGTATAATGGTTTAAATAATGTCATTGACTTATTCCAGAATCATACTCATTGTTATGATATCATATATGGTTCACTTATGACTTTATATTACCTGTTCTTTTGTAAATTCCATGTTAAAGAGCGTTTTGGGTAAAATTGTTTCATTTTGTCGTCTGGGTTTTGACTTGTAATTAGTCATATGATTACATAGATCATGATTACTTAATTCCAGAATATAAAAAATGATTTATATATAATATATATTCAGAATATACATATATATAATGGATCAGTAAATGGAATGAAATACACCGTTCATGGAGACGGTAGACCGTACGTACTCATGAACGCTATTTTCTTTTCCTTATTGAGTTGAATGGAATTAAGTAGATGACATACATATATATACCGTATGTCATATATTTTTTCGCGTCGTGGAGACTGTAGTCCGTACGTACACACGAGCGATGATATCGTTCTCATGATCGTGGAATTGTATTGGAGTGTATTTATAATATTTCATAATCAATACCAATTTACAATAATCATATATAGTTATTATTTAAACAATTATACCCATCCAAGTATGGTGGTGGTGGAAAATAGATTTCACCAAGGCGTGGAGACGGTATTCCGTACGTACGCATGCGCGGTGATTTCATTTTCCGTAGGATGGATAGATGGTGAAATAGGGTTGTTTAATACTTATAATAACATATCATTATATGAGTGATACTTATTTTATTACTTCATAATGAAACAACTAAAGAAGAAGAAGTGGAAGAAGAAATAAAGATGAAAGAATCGTTAATGGACATTACCTCTTCTTTGAAGAGCCTCTTTGAGATCTCCTTTTAGGGAACTAAAATTGGTCTTTGAGGAAGACCAGAACCTCTAGGATGTTTCTAGGGAAGTGGAGAAGATAATTTGGCAGGGTTTTTCTGAGCATGAAGGCTCAAAGTGGTGTGAGAAAGAGGGGGAGGAGGTTCCCTTTTATAATGGAGGAGAGGGGCACCTTTGGAATAACTAAATATATTATTTTATTATAAAGTCAAGTTAAGTATTAAATAGCTTAAAATTTAGTTCTTTATAAGATAAGGTGGGGATGGGACGAAATACTCTCATCAAATCGAAATTAGGCATGTTTTGGTCATTATATTAACCTTATCCTTTTGTTTTAACTCTTAGTTAATTAGATTGACATTTACCATGTCACTTTGTATTTTTATATTATATAGATAATAAACATATCATATACATCCAAGAGACCCCCAAGATGTGTTTTATTAATATATATAACCTTATCTAAGTCATTTGGCCTAACCATAGATTTTTAGGAATAAAATAACAATTAATAATATAATATTTGTTTTAAAAACTATTTTATGTCAATTTTGACACTATTCAATAGTTGATTTTTTTTGAAACTCATAACAGAATGATTACTTCGACCAAAGATAATTAAATCAATAATATCATGACATATTAATCTAGAAAATTAGTTGTGTTCATAAAAAGTCTCAAATTATATTTATTTGGGTATTTATAACATCAATTATGTCAATATTTCATTAATAAGATAGTTACTGCATCATCGTTGTGTCATAAATAAATTAAATTATTTAATGTCTAAAAATTACAAATAATATAACATTATGTAGGAAATCCTTTCATCTTTCTAATGAATATTTATTGTCGAATTTATCTTATGTATATAACTCCATATTAAAAATGATTTACTTATTAAACTTTGATTTTAACTATTTTAACCCTTCTTTAAATAAATTAATAATAAATGTCCTAATCTAATCCAAGTGGGACTAAATGGTCATATGTTATTACTAAGGTTCTTTTTGGTCGAATTAAACTTGTCCAATAGAATTAGGACATGTGTTAGGGTAATAATAATATCATTTTTACCCTTAATTACCCTATTTACTTTTAATCGTGGTAAAAAAAGTAAAAAGTTACTATTCACCAAAAATTATTTTCATCTCATTGAACCACATTTTAGTCCTTGATATTAAACGTGTCTCTCGGATTTTCAAAATTCCACTCATAGAAGTGGTAAAATTAAGTTTTATGAAAAATTCAGTTTTTTAACTACCACTTAGTGGTTTCACTATTCATCAAAAAATGAACGTTTCCAGAAAAACACCAAAAATTAGGACTAAGCTATATTTGATATTAAGAATTCAAAAATGATTTCTATTTTACCAAATTCAGAACATATCAGTTGCATTAATTAATTTAAAAATTATTTCCTGTCGTCAAAACAAATAGCGTGTTTTTAAGAGATAATAACTATCCAAAGATTGAAACTTGTTTATAACTTGTTTAAATGTGAAATTACATCCAATGACCAACATTGTATTAAATTGTAAAAATATATTCTAAATATACTTTAAAACCACTCAAATTAATAATTTATCACAATTAATTATTTCTATTAAAAAAAGTTGTTTTTAATTATAATTTAGTAATTTTTACTATTCACCCGAATAATAAAGTTATCCGAAAAGTACCAAAATTTCACCTTAGGCTAAATTCGATACTCCGAATGCAAAAATGATGTCTTTTTTGAGAGATAAAATTTATAAAATTTTAAAATTTGGTTACTACTATTCATAACGGCTAGTTTTAATAATATTTTAATAGCAAATCGTTGTTTAGTGAAACTCGGTATTGCGTACTACACACGCTATCAAGGAAGGTCGTGATTGCGTGTAATGTAAGGCAAGTCAAGGATGTGTGTTGAGAAATCTCCTTTTGGTGTAGCGTACAACACAAGACATTAATGAAATTAAAAAGAATATTTTTTTTATAAAATCTCGGGCTGTTACACTGACCATTTATCAAATAACAGATGTTTAAGAGAATAAATCAAGAACATACTTGTAGAAGTAGGTATTCATGTTTGGGCATTATTTAAATTTAGAATAACCAAATTATATAATATCTAGGGTGAATGATTTTTATGACCAATGTTTTTATTGAAATATTCTATTTAATATATTTTAGTTTTATACATATATGAATCTAATCCAATACAATTATGAAGAATGATCTATTTCACTTTTTTCTAATGAAACCAGGAGAATTGAGAGATATTACAATATTTGGATAGCAAAAATAATAAGATAAAGGAGATTATGAATATTGAATCACAATATATACTAATGGGAATCATGTCTTGGGTGTATAACTAATTTATAAGAACATGAAGGGGTGAAAATAAATGTGTCTAACTATCATAGGCTATAGTGTCAGTTTCTAGGTTCTAGAATTGGTATCAAGTATAGGATTGAATATTTTTTCTTAGAACTATTTTATTCACTATCAATTAAAATAATTGATAATGTTATAGTGAAGAATTCATATTAGGGAATATAAAAAATGTTGAAAGGACTAAATAATTTAACCGAAAATTTTGAATACTAGTTCAAGTGAAAACAATTAATATTTTTTCATATGTGGTGTGACTTCCATGATTTAGTATGTGTATCATGAACCATAACATGTTCAGTTGGTAGAATTAAAAATGAAATTTTTTTACATTTAGACCCATGAATCACCCACATCATAGTGGTCAATCTGGGTAGCGGTTCCACAATTCTCAACAGAGCATAAAATTCCTCTAACGATCTAAGAGATCTTTCATGAAATATTAATGTCCTGAAATGATCGATTGGCCACATATGGGTAAGAAGGATTCTATCCATGGTGATAATAATCTGGTTATTTATTACTAGAAAAAAAAGAACATAACAAAAAAAAATAGATGTTGATTATGTATCATATTATAAATAGGGAGACACATATCATTGAATGTAAAATTAATGCTATAAATTGTGATAATTATTTTTATTATGATTATTTTGATGAATCCAACTAAATATCTGATGATGATGTATCACATTGTGATCCTTATTCGAACCTAAAATAACATATGAATAAATTCCTGAAAAATTCTTGAAATCATATTACTATATGTTTAAAGGTTATTCAACATGAAAAAAATTACATGTAAGAAGATTATATTTCTATGCAATAATAATTGGGTAAAATAGTTGGAATATGGAACACTCTCATGAAACATCTGAGTCTAAAGGGTCATACTATTTCTATTTTAAATCAATTATATTTTGAAGTAATTTTATTATTTTAAATAAATATTTGTGAAAAATATTTCTTTGATATTTTTTATGAAGAAAAATTACATGTAATTGGAAAAATTCATTGAGTTAGTATATTTATCAATTCATCATAATATGAATATAAATTAAATATAGTAGATGAGATTTATGATATTCTACAAGAATAAATAAATGCATGATGTGTAAATAAATAATATGAATGATTATTTGGAAGACCAAAAATGATTAGTTATAGATTATAATAACTCTTTCTGCATGCAGTGTTTAGAGCTAGAGGTGACATGGAATAATCAAGAAATACCCCAAGATAGAATATCTCGTACGTTAAGAAAATGAGATGCTTCCATTCATGTTCCCAATGTGAATCATTAGGCTAGTTAGATAAATAGACCATTCAATAACTAAATTTTTACATACTATAAGAATACGGTATCTCATATTCATAAAAATATATTTAATATTAATTTTGTCTCAAATACTGGTATAGATTCTAAAACAAATTCTAAGATATTGTGGATGATATAATGTATGATATAACCAACACAAAAATGATGGATCGGAAAATTAACATGAACATATGTGTTGAAATAAGTTTCAAAAATATTGGTGGTTCCACTCAAAGTCATCAAGGTTCAATGTACTTTTAAATCTTGATATACTACACAAGAAAACAAGAGCATGGGATTAACAGTTTAATGTTGGTGTTACTTGATGTTTTTTTATGATGATTTGGAATTAAAAAATAACATGAAAACTAATAAAAATTTCATAAGTCCTTCTTTTAAATAGATGAAATGTTAATATAAAAGAATTACTACTATTGAGAACAAAAATCCTTAGAAAATGAATCTTTTTAGGAGAACAAACCCGAATTCCAACTGATTTCTATGAGTACTTGTATTATCCTAGGTAATTATTAAATAATAAATTTTTATGTTTATTAATATTTATGAATTGGTGTTTACCTTAATGGTACTCTAGGTTCTATATTGTACCCAACACGAAACAATTGTTCTCTTAAAAAATCTTATGTTGGATCACTACGGGAAAAATGGATAATAGCGACGGGTTATTTGTGACGGGAATAATTCCAGTCGCAAATACCTTACAGAACGGGTTATTTGCGATGGGAAACTATTCACGTCGCAAATAACCCCTTATTTGCGATGGGTTTCTTTTACCCGTCGCAAATGGTTTGGAGCATAATGCGCGCCAAACTGTGTGAAATTTGTTCGCGACGGGGTTCTAACCCAGTCGCAAATAACCGGCAGCAGTTAAAAAGTATTTGCGACGGGTTTCTTTTAACCATCACAAATGGTTTGGCGCGAAGTTTATTTGTGACGGGGTTAGAGCCCCGTCGCAAATAACCGGCGGCGATTAAAGAGTATTTGCGAAGGGACTGCAGTCTCATCGCAAATCATCTGGTGGCAGGGGTTATTTGCGACAGGGCCCATCGCAAATAACCGTTTTAATGCCACCCATAATTAAATGCGGTCGGGGTTATTTGTGACGGGTCCCGTCGCAAATACCTTTATTTTCGGTGGGAATCCCATCGCAAATAGGCCTGTCGCAATTAATCAATCCTATAAATTCTGCCAACCGTTACAGTTTTTTTTCACTCTGAACTTCTTCCGATGATCAGTTGTATAATTTTTTTCCAATTTTGAGGAGTCAGTTGGTGGTGTCCTACAACTACAGTGGCTCGACATTGACATCATGTTTTAAGTATTTATCTGAATTTTAATTTAATATTTATTTTATTTATTTTATTTATATATTTTTAGTTTTTGTAATTTTTTTTTCTGATTCCTAATTAGAAATAATTATGAATAACTATTAATAATTAACAGTAATTAGAGACAATTAAACACTATTTAATTTAAAATAGTTAGCTGTAATTACAATTAATTAGCAGTGATTATGAAAAATTAAAATTAATTTGAATTAATTAATAATAATTAGAAATAATTTACATTAATTAGTAATAATTAATAATAGTTAACAATAATTATCAATAATTAACAATAACTACCAATAATTACCAATAATTAGTAATAATTCTGAATATTTACTAATATTTACCAATAATTGTCAATAATTGTCAATATTTTTCAATAATTACCAATATTTACCTTTATTTACCAATAATTGCAAATAATTGTCAATATTTACCAATAATTAGGAATAATTACCAATAATTATGAATAATTATGAATAATTTGGAATAATTACCAATAATTAGGAATAATTACCAATAATTAAGAAT
Organism: Viscum album; assembly: GCA_963277665.1. Taxonomy (NCBI): domain Eukaryota; kingdom Viridiplantae; phylum Streptophyta; class Magnoliopsida; order Santalales; family Viscaceae; genus Viscum; species Viscum album. The sequence continues at coordinate 14,905,728 of OY728159.1, read as the reverse complement.
AATTATCAATAATTAGGAATAAATATCAATAATTAGGAATACATACCAATAATTAAGAATAATTACCAATAATTAGTAATAATTTACAATGATTAGTAATAATTAACAATAATTAACAATAATTAGTAACAATTAACAATAATTATTAAAAATTAGTAATAATTACCAATAATTGCCAATAGTCATCAATATTTACTAATAATTCCCAATACTTGTCAATATTTACCAATAATTAGGATTAATTAGGAATAATTATCATTAATTAGGAATAATTACCAATAATCAGGAATAATTACCAATAATTAGGAATAATATCCAATAATTATGACTAATTACCAATAATTAGGAATAATTTCTAATAATTAGGAATAATTACCAATAATTAGGAATAATTACCAATAATTAGGAATAATTACCAATAATTACCAATAATTAAAATAATTATGAATTATTTCCAATAATTAACAATAATTACCAATTATTGGGAATACTTACCAATAATTAGGAATAATTGCCAATAATTAGGAATAATTAGGAATAATTACAAATAATTAGTAATAATTAGGAATATTTAGCAATAATTAGGAATAATTACCAATAATTACCAATAATTAGGAATAATTACCAATAATTAGGAATAATTACCAATAATTACCAATAATTAGAAATAATTTGGAATAATTACCAATAATTAGGAATAATTTCCAATAATTAGAAATAATTAGGAATAATTAGGAATAATTACCAATAATTACCAATAATTCAGAATAATTACCAATAATTACCAATAATTAAGAATAATTAGCAATAATTACCAATAATTAGGAATAATTAGGAATAATTAGCAATAATTACCTATAATCAGGAATAATTAGGAATAATTATAAATAATTACCAATAATTAGAAATAATTACCAATAATTAGGAATAATTACCTATAAATAGGAATAATTACAAATAATTAGGAATAATTACCAATAATTAGGAATAATTACCAATAATTAGGAATAATTACCAATAATTACAAATAATTAGGAATAATTACCAATAATTACTAATAATTACCAATAATTAGGAATAATTAGAAATAATAAGGAATAATTACTAATAATTAGCAATAATTAGGAATAATTTGGAATAATTACAAATAATTACCAATAATTAGGAATAATTACCAATAATTACCAATAATTAGGAATAATTACCAATAATTAGGAATAATTAGTAATAATTCCCAATAATTAGGAATAATTAGGATTAATTAGAAATAATTACCAATAATTAGGAATAATTCTCAATAAATAGGAATAATTACCAATAATTAGAAATAATTACAAATAATTAGGAGTAATTACCAATAATTTGGAATAATTACCAATAATTAGGAATAATTACCAATAATTAGGAATAATTACCAATAATTAACAATAATTACAAATAATTAAGAATAATTAACAATATTTAACAATAATTACCAATAATTAGGAATAATTACCAATAATTAGGAATAATTACCAATAATTAGGAATAATTATCAATAATTATGATTAATTACCAATAATTAGCAATAATTAGGAATAATTAGCAATAATTATCAATAATTACCAATAATTAGGAATAATTACTAATAATTAACAATTATTACCAATAATTAGGAATAATTACTAATAATTAGGAATAATTACCAATAATTAGGAATAATTACCAATAATTACAGATAATTAGAAATAATTAGGAATAATTAGCAATAATTAAGAATAATTAGCAATAACTAGGAATATTTACCAATAATTCAAAATAATTACCGATAATTAGGAATAATTACCAATAATTAAGAATAATAACGTTATTACATTATTAGAATATTTTATTATTAATATTAAAATAATATAATTTTCTATATTATATACAATTCTCATTTCATATGTGTGTTTTCTGTCTCCACATGTAATATTTGCATTTTTTTTCAAAATTATCAACCTACTCACCAATGGAGAGGTGAAAGTGAATGAAAATATTACATGTGGAGGCAGAATGTCAAGCACACAGATGAAAGGAGAATTGTATATGATATAGAAAATTATATTATTTTAATATTAACAATAAAATATACTAATAATGTAATAATGTTATTATTATATAATTAATATTTATGAAAAAATATTAGTATTTTTAAAATAATAAAAAATTTATATAATATTAAAATTATCAATATTGGTAATACGTTTTGATTTATTCTTAACATGTCTAATTCTTAAAGGGTCAATTTTGAGGTCTATCCTAATAAAAAGTTTGTGTCAGTCGTGTATGATGTAAACACTATAATTATCCTTGCTTGAGTGTTTTTTCTAACAAATTATTCAAAACATGTAATGCTTTTATATTTTATAGAAAAATATGGAACAACGAGGTCGTCAACAGTCATTATTAGATGACCGCATATGGATAAATTAATATAGAAATCCAAATGGTTCTAGTTTAAATCCAGTATATATAGAGGGTGTGGAGACTTTTTTATCATTTTCCGCATCAAATCTAGAAATTGTTTCAGAAGGAACAAAAAAACGCCCTTGTAGAAAATGTGCATTGAGAACGTTTCACACGTCTGACAATGTGGGGGGAACATCTCTTGCGTTTTGATTTTCAACCAGATTATGTTTTTTGGTATCATCACAGTGAACGCAGTTCCAGAGTAGGTGATACCAACATGATTCTGGATCCTTCCCATTTTTAATATTTAGTACATGATGTTGTAGGTTCATCTGTTCAACATACAATAACTACAGTTGATATAACTTCAAATCATGAGTTGGCACCATCTGGATTTTATAAGTTGTTGAGGTATGTTGAGGATTCATTATATCCTGGATGCAAGATGAGAAAACTAGAAGAAGTTGAAAAATTTATTACTATAAAATTAGATAACAGAATGTCAAACAACTGTTTTGACCAGATATTTTCTTTTCTTAAAACATTGTTACCCGAAGGAAATGTTTTGCCTACAAATTAATATGAGAGTAAGAGGCTGGTTAAAAATTTGGGACATACTTGTCAGAAGATTCATGCATGTTCAAATGACTGCATTTTATATTCTAGGGAAAATGAGTCGTTGGATAGTTGTCCCACATGTGGGAAACCGAGATATAAAGAAGGGAAACATGGGAAGTCTGGTTTGATTCCTGTAAAACAGTTGAGATATTTTCCGCTTACAACCAGACTATAGAATTTATTCATGTCTAAGAATGCAGAGATAATGATGTCATGGAATAAAGAAAATATTTCAACCAAAAAAATCTTGAATCCCCTAGCCGATGGTGATTCATGGAAATATTTTTATAGATTGCATCCATCCTTTTCTTTATAAGCTATAAATGTTCGACTGGGCCTTTCCACTGATGGTTTCTGTCCATTAAGATATTATGGTAGTCAGAATTCATGTTGTCTTATTTTTTTAACTCCATACAATTTACCTCCATGGATGTTGATGAAGGATCCCTATATCTTTTTGAGTTTACTAATTCCAGGACATCCGAAGTAGAATATTGATGTTTATTTGAAACCATTGATTGATAAATTAAGTTTATTGTGGAGTACTGGTGTCAGTACATATGATGTTGCTACGAAACATGATTTCATACTAAGAGCAGCATTTATGTGGACAATTAGTGACTTCCCTGCTTATGGGATGTTATCTGTCTGGAGTACACATGGTCAGAAATCATGTCATTACTGTATGGGAGAGAACAAAGAATTTATGCTCATTCATTGAAAGAAACCTTGTTATTTTGACTATCATCACATATTTCTTCCAGCTGATCATCCTTTTCACAGAAATAGATCTCATTTTAGAAAAGGAACAATTGAAAGGGATGAACCTCCAAAAATGATATCAGGTTCAGAGTTAAAATCAGTTGTATTTTCATTACCTCCCATCACTTTTGGTCCCACAATAAACCAACAGAAAATATCTGGTTATGGTAAAGAACACAATTGGAATAAACGTAAAATATTTTGGGATATTCCATATTGGTCTGATTTGTTGGTCCGCGACATGTTGGATGTTATGCATATTAAGAAGAACTGTTTTGATAATTTGTTTTATACAGTGTTGGATATGCCAGGGAAAAGAAAAGACAATGTAAATGCACATTTAGATCTTGCTCAAATTTGCAGGCGTTCAGAACTGGAATTGTTTGAGAATGTCAGAACAGAAAAGTTAGTGAAAGCAAAAGCAGCTTATACACTGTCTAAAGAAAACAGTTTTTTATTATTTCAGTGGATTGTAGATTTGAGACTTCCAGATGGCTGTGCTTCCAATTTTGGTAGATGTGTAAAGAATGGTCATATTACTGGATTAAAATGTAATGACTGTTATGTTATAATGGAAAGACTTATATCCATTAGATTAAGAGGTCTATTTAATTATGTGATTTGGGATTCCATAACAGACATGTCAGATTTTTTTCGGGACATTTGTGCGGATACAGCAGATTTTGATGCTCTATGAAAAAATGAAGAAGATGTTGTTATAATTATAAGTAAACTGGAAAAAATATTTCTGATGTCTTTCTTCGACTCAATGGAACTTTTGATATTACATTTTCTATATGAAGCCAAATGTGGAGGTCCAATATAGTTTCTATGGATGTACCCATTCGAATGATGCATGAAAAAATTGAAAAGAAAAGTACATAACAAAGAATTTGTTGAAGGATCTATTATAGAAGCTTTTTTGCAAGATGACATATCTTTTTTCTACTCGCATTATTTTGAATCTGAGTATCCTTCAAAACACAACCGAATGGGAGAGAACGAGAGGAATATTGATGAAATTTACAATCAATTATCTGTTTTCAACCAGCCAGAGCTTGGTTTTGGTGGAGTTCATGAACGCTGGCTTTCGGATGATGAACATCATAGAGCTCATACGTATGTTCTGATCAACTATGAAGAGATGACATTAGTTTTACTATAAGTGTTTATATCACTTATTCTATCATTTATTTTACAGTAAATAACTTTTTTTATAGGTTGTATGATAATCATATCAAGAAACAAATCCCACAAATTACAGCAGCTGCTCTCGAAGAACGCTGAAAGAAAAATTTCTCTCATTGGTTTCAAAAAATGGTAACATAAATTCTTTATCTTTTATAAACTCCTTCAATGTATAGTTCACTATATTGATAATTATTTCACAAATTTTCAGTTGTCTCGACATGCTGATAAAATTGAAAAACGGTTGTGTATATTGAGTAACCCGCCTTCCAAACTTGTTAAAACTTATAATGCATATGTGTTGAATGGATTTCAATTTCATACACATGCATATAGGGAATCAAAAAAACAATGAACAATGGAGTTATCTTGAGAGGATCTCATTATCGAGAAAATGAACTTTACTTTCATGGAATGCATGATGAAATCATTGAACTCCGTTATCTTGGACAACGTTACATAACCGTGTTAAAATGTAGGTGGTTGGATACAGAGAGAGGCGTGTGTGTTCATCCGACTCATGGAATCATCGATATTAATTGTAAAAGGTTTCTTGCAGTCAATTCACCATTCTTATTGGCTCAACAGGCACATCATATTTATTACGCAAAGTACTATTCTATGTCAAAAGACTTGACTGATTGGTGGTGTATAATAAAAATCAAAATTCGAGACAATCAGTTTAGTCAAAGTGAATGTGGTTTCACTAATGTGAAAAGAATTGATGTTTTTCAAGAGAGTACTCAAAATAAATGTTTTTTACAAAGAGGCATGAGTATCGATGATGACACCCCACATTTAAGAGTTGGTGATGAGGATGATGTTAATGATGTCACATATGAATTTGAAATGGTAAGAGAGGAAGCAACTGGAACTCGAATGGATATCCATGATGTTAAGGAGGAATATAAAGATGAAATTGACATATATGAAGAAGATGATGAAGATGAACACTAATAGAATTTCGTGGTAGTTATATATAATCATAACTAATATATATGTATATATAATAGTAATTATCAATTATTTGCTAACAACATTAACATTTTCTATTTTAGATGGACGATGACGCATTGCGTGAGTTGGTGGATGATGACCTGTCTTTCAATGCAAATGAGTTGCTGGCAGATGACCCTTAGCCTGTAGGTGCTTCAGGGAGACCGCGGAGGGGCCGCGGTCTTGCACGATTGATGATTCCTGACCCCGTCCCCGAGCGACGTCCACGTCTTGGGTTTGATCCATGCACATGGAGGTGTGATAACCTGTGTGATAACTTGTGGATTTCACTAAAATTTTATTAATCTATTAATATAATAAATGATTATTATTTTTACAGTTTTCTGCATATAGCAGTCGGATAGGGCATCGCTATTTTGCGCAACTATTTCTCTCTGCCTTGGACCACATGGGAGCAGATTCCCATTGATGTGCAGCAGGCCATGTTCGGCCATTGGTTGGTACGTACATAAATAAATAATTTTTATTTTGAAAATTATTTCATTTCTAACTTGATATTTTGATTTATTTGTAGGGTTTATGGTATCTGATTGAGGACACTATGCCTGGTGCCATCCATGATGCATGAGAGGTGGTCATGCGTGATCGCTTTCGTCAGTTTTTTCACAACTTGAGGAGAGCGGCCATGACGAAAGCAGGAGTATCCATTTTTGATGACTCTTGTAGGGCGTACCGACCATAGTACATTTCATCCCACGTATGGTATGGATTCTGTGCGCACTGGTTGAGTGATGCCTTTCAGAGGAGATCATCGGTGGGAATGCAGAATCGGGGGAGACAAGAGGTGAATCATCGAGCTGGGAGTCGTACATTCAGTACTCATATACAGCATCTGGTACGTACATTATTTATAAATATTTTATATATCTATAAATATTAACAGTTTATTTTTTATTCTTATAGGCTATTGAGCACCCCGATATTACGGAATACGATGTATATCGGAGGATGTATAGTGATCCTGCTACTGGGGAGCTCAAAGGTGATCGTCAGCATCACATCATCATCAGTATTATTTGTTTTCATGTTTCAAAATTAACTGCATATAATATATTCACAATTTTAATTTTAAATTGCAACTACCTGTGTCATATGAGGCCACAGCGTCACAGACCCAGCCTGAGAGTTAGATCGAGTCATCAGATCAGACCAGTGGCCATCAGTTTGATGAGGCGGCATGGATACAGGCCACCCAATATGCCTTCGAGAAGGGCCGAGTAGTTGGTATCAGCTCTCGACTGACTACCAGAGATTATTATGGCAGTGCTACGATGTCGGCATCCAGCTCGAGAGGATCTCGTGCATCTTCTTCAACTACACAGTATGAGGATCTGTTGCGATCTCAGACTGCACTAATAGAGAGTCTCCGACAGGAGTAGGAGGAGATGCGTCAGCAGCAGCAGCATGAGGAGGAGCGTCGACGCCAGCAGTAGCTGTATGAGGAGCAGATGAGTCGGTGGCAGCAGCAGCTGGAGCAGATGGAGTACATGCGCCGACTCACTCGTGCTTTAGGGATAGAGTTTCTTCCAGCAGCATCTGCAGATCCCCCCCTCCCCCTCTCCCCCCTCCTTCAGATTAGAGTTTGTTTTTATGATATAAAGTTTGTTAAATCAAAATATTAATTTTTTTCTATTCGTAGTTTCTGTCTCATTATAAAATATAAATAATATTATATTTCGAAATAACAATATTAATATGAATAATAATATTATTTATATTTTATAGTATTAAATTATATATATATTATAATTTTATAATATTATAATTTAATTATATTTTTTAGTAATATTTGAATTATTTTAATATTTGAATGTATTATAATTTTATTATTATTATAGTATTTAAAATAACTAATTAATATTTATTTTATTTATGAATTATAATTCTAATATTATTATATTAATTAAAATCATTTATTAATATTTTATTATATTTTATTTTTGAATTATAAATCTATTATTATTATATTAATTGAAATAATTTATTAATAATTTATTATTTTTATTTGTGAATTATAATTCTATTATTATATTAATTAAAATCATTTATTATTATTATTATTATTTTTTATTTTTGAATTATAATTGAATTATAATTATATTAATTAAAATAATTTATTACTATTTTATTTTTTTTTATTTTTTTATATTATTTGCGACGGGTACTATGGTCATCGCAAATAGTATTATTATTATTATATTAATGAAAATAATTTAGTAATATTTTGTTTAAAAGTTTTTAAAATATAATGACTACTATTTGCGACGGGACATATGTCCCGTCACAAATACTAATTTTGGCGACGGGCCCGTCGCAAATAATTCTTATTGCGACGCTATTTTCCGCAACAGGCTATTTGCGACAGACCCCCGCCGCAAAAGCACATTAGTGGTGAGATCCCAACGCAAATGACTCGTCGCAAATGTCCTTATTTTAAGTAGTGGATATTAGAAGGTGTTATACCAAAAAATAATATTTTATTAATAATATTATTATATTTTATTGTTAGCACATAGAAGATGGAATTTTATTAAGGAAAATGTTTATTAAATTATGAAAATATAGTTTACACATGTTTATATAGTGATTAATTTGTTATGAAACTTATTATACCTGAAAATAAAGACCAATTGAATATAAAGAATGCATTTTCTTGAATAAAAACTATCTAAATTCAAATAAGTGTGTTCATAAAATAATAAAATCACTCATAATGGATTAAATAAATGATATATATATATAATATTAAATTTAATATTTAAAATTATTCATATATTTTTTATAGACATGATATAAAAACAATTTCAATTTTTCGAATAAAAAAAGTATTTTCCAAAAACAAATGCATTTTTACTGCCTTTTGATGGATAACACATTGTATATATAGTTTTTGACACATTTATAATATATTTTTGATAAAATATAAATTTTATTTTTAATAGGGACATTAAAATTTATTTTGGATTATGTATTTTTCTTTTTTTTATAAAATTAGTTTTTCAATGAATAGTTGTAAATAAAGTGTTTTAATTAAAAAAATCGTATAAATTATTTATATTGTTAAATGGTTATTTAAAGAGGTTTTAAAGTAGATTTTAATTATTATGTATCATTTATTCAAAATTTGGCCATTGGATTTATTTTATATTTGAATATAGACATAAAAATGTTTCAATCTTTGGAAGATTTCACATTAAAAACTCACTTTTTAGTTTTGTATGTTGAATAAATTTTAAATATAATTTTCCCAATTTAGGGAATTTAATTTTGTAAAATTAAATGAATAATTAGAATTCCAAATTAGTATTTTTGTTAAATTTTATTTTTTGAAATTAAAATTTTACCATGGTAAAAAAATTATTTCACATAGTTAAAGTAGAATTTTGAAAATGGATAAAATAAAAAGTTAAATGACTAACATACTTAAAAACTACCAAATTTAATGGTTGTTTGAGGCCTTCCTCGATCCTGACAAGATTAAAAAACATTTATTACAATAATACATCAAATAATTTAGTTCCACCTCTATATGGATATCTTTTAATATAAAATAATAAAAATATTAATAACTTGATCCCACCTCTCCCTTGTATAAATAACAACCCTCACAACCCTTTTTCGACACACAAAGACTTATTAATCCTCAAATATATGAAAAATACTCTCCTCCTCACACAACCAATTTCTAATTTCTCCTTGTCTCATAAGAAGAAAAAATATCGAGTTCTCAATGGTCTTTTAAGGAGGGGTTATTCAAGTGGTAATTTTCTCCAAGGACATCTCTTAATTTCTTTTATTTTTTTACATTATTCTGGCTCCTTCATCCATAAATGCATTATAACTCTATAATCATGTACATTATCTAGTTTTATTTTTTTTAATATAATATCATATATCCATTTCGTGTCTCACATCCTCTTATTCATAGGAACAAAATTATTATCCAAAATATTCGTCTTAATCACCTCTGTGAATATTATTTTTTTATCCTTTTCCATTACTACATTATGGATGATCTTAATAATATTTTAGAGTTTAATTAATATTTAAATATATATATATTACAATAAAATTATATTATGAAAATTTTATATTAATAATTTCTTCATTCATTCCAAATTGTGGTTATATGATAACTTTGTTATGGGACGTCTCGACTACCACCTCTTCAAAATGATGTGATTCCTTCACACATCAAAAAGATTTTATAGAGGATTGTTTTAGTAAAAATATATTATATAAATGAATTATTAATGATACTATAATTTTTTAATAAATGTATATATATTTATGTACAATATATTTAATTTTTGTTATTTCCATACGATAAGAAAAAAAAACAAATAGTGTTCATGTGTACGAATGGAATACCTTATCCATGAACGATGTTTTTAGTTTTCCATAAATGATTATAAAAAATTATTATATAAAAAATATTTAAGATATTTATATCATGTTTTATATTCTTAATATGATTAACTTATGACATCATGGACAATTTATATCATACCAACTTCATTTTCAACTCAAGAACCGAATGTCGAAAAAAACTGATATGATCATAAATAATTGCGTAATTGTTATAATAGGGTAAAAATTGATATAAATGGAATAATACGTTGAGGCAAAATATTCCTTATGAATTTTTCCATTCCTCTATGTTTTCTACAACACAAACACATTTCCTGAATAATACCTTCTATATTTAAGGAACATTATATCCAAGAACATCTATATTGTAACTCATACTTTCTAACGTCAAGCATGATTTTTCATAGATAAGTATAAACATGTTTTCCTTAAGATAGAATAACTACTAGAAATCATAATGAACATAAAATTTATTAATGATCTTTCACTTTCTAAGTATCTTACAATTTCTCAAAGATGTTACACTGTCAAAAGATATAATACCTTCTAAAAGATCTTACTATTTCTAAAGATTGTACAATTTCCCAGTATTATAAACATTATAATATCATTTAAATTTTTATAGTCTGATTCACCCACTTATTCAATTCCAAATCATTGAATTTCACATATTCAGAATCACTAAAAAAACAGATTTTGAATCAACTAGTTTCTAGATTCTGAATATCTCAGAATTTTCATTTCTAAATCATGTTGTTTCTTAGATTCTAAATCATTAAAAAACCAATTCCGAGTCACCATGTTTCCTAGATATTGAATTATACAAAAATTAGAATATAATTTACCATATATCACATATTCTGTTTCTCAATAATTTCTAGATCTGATTTTTAATTTTATTTAGACCTGATTTCATATCATTCTAAATATTTTCCTAACATTCTTAATGTTACGATATTTCCATAATATTATGATTTTATATCATTTTTAATAACTCTCTATTTCATTAATGTTATGATTTTTATCATTCATAAATATAATATATTTCCTTAATATATTTTTTATTACATATTATTTCAATGATAATGTTACTTATGACAGTTTTTGTGGTTTTAACAATATCATTGTTTTAGTTACAGTATAACCAATTCAAATTCCACATATCCAAGACACTCTCAAATTTCAAGAAAAATATAACCATTGGAGGAAAATGTGATCATTGGAGATCACTCCTATCAATATCCATTCAGATGATTGTGAACAGTGTAATGGGAATTTGGGAGAATTGACACTCTACGAGATCTCTGCCATATTTTTTTTCTGAGAAATCCATAAAGAGTTTAACTTGTAAAAATCTTGTTCCAAATACTTAAATATTCATAAAAAATTATTTCTGTGATCTATTATGATTGTTATTGTCTAAAATTGAGGGATTACATGATGAAGGAAGATATATATGATGATTACTGACTTAATCAAGGGATTACAAATTAATGTAAGAGAGAGGTGTTGATCACCTTAGTAATTTAGTTCTTGTAGGGATAAAACGGCAGATACTGATCTTAGTTTTGAGGGTTTATCTCATTGTGGGTGAGATAAAATTTCTTGAATGTATATATTATGGGAAATTTATCCATGGTTGTTGGATACACTTATCTTTGGGTTAAAATATTTCATTACACTTGTATTACATTTTTAATTTCATGTTTTTTAAATTCTACCAATTTTTTTTAAATATAGAAAGTGTAACATTCTTACACATTCCCTGTTTTATGAAATCTGATTCATGATTCTATTCTCTTTATGTTAGAATCTTACATAATTATACCTTTGTGTTTATTTTTTATATTATCATTTTATTCAAACCGTCATCCCTTCTGATCTCTTTTTTATATATAGTATAGGATTATGTGAATGTTATTTATTTAACACAGTCAATAAGAGTTTCCATAAAGTTAACAATGAATATTTTTAAACTTCTAATCCACCAACTATTGTAATTGAGTTTTGACATCTTATAATTCGATAAAAAATCAGTATAAGAGGAGGTCTCTTGGATACTGATATGTACACTTGATATCATTGATTTTTTTTCACTGCTCATTTTTACATACAGTTTTTTTATCTTCTACAATTTTCTTAGAATCACTTTTATAAACTCTATGTTTATAAATACATATTACACTAACATGTATAGTGAGATAGTTTTTTTAATTTTTTATGGAATAAATGACCGACTCATAGATAATTTGAACCCTATTAGACCACCAACATTTAATGTGAATGATTATGAATACTATAGATATATAATGAATATTTTTGTTATCAATACTGGTTTTGATAAAAAAAATTCAATGGTGATAATAAGATAACTGATAAGAGAATTGTAACTTTTACTAATATGTAAACAAAATAGTATTAGTGAAAATATAAGGTACACAATACGTTTCATTTTTCCATGACCAAGAATATATATTGCTAGATATATTTTTTTGATGTAACTAACAGTATTTGGATGAAACATCAAGTTACACATTTGGGTACATTAAATGTTATGGAAATTATAAGAGACATGATTACAGAATACTACCATGGTTTTGTTTTTCTTCAAAGAGAACCCATAGTTAATGATCAAAAAAATTCATGACTATTGTGAAAATTGTACAATTAATTGGAGAAAAATACTTTGATGGTAAGATTCTTGTATACAAGATTATTGACGTCATTCCAAATGAATGAGAATCAAAGAGAACTATTATTGATGGGTCATAGAATGTTACAATAGTTACTCATATTGAGTTATTTATAAATCTATTATAACATGAGAATGGATTAATGAGAGATGATTTGGATATAAAGATAAATAATGGCAGTGTTTCTTTTACTATTACTCTAAATCATATGAAAGAAAACACTCTTGATAATGTTTCAAAGGAAACAATGTCTATGAAAGTTATTATTCGGTCAGACTCAAGTAAATATGAATTTTCAGAGAATTATTTAGATAATCAATCTTGAATTATGAACAATATTTTTAGAAATAATTACTTTCAATACAAATATATGAAAACGTACAAGAACTATAAGAGAGATTTTGAAGTCACATATTGTGAATGCAGGAAAGCTGTACAAATTAGAAGTGATAGTCCTAGGATTAAAAGAAGGATAAGAAGGATAGATATTCTGAGAGGAATTGGAAAAGATATTACAATACTAAGAGAAATAAATTCAAAAATGGTAATAATTCATGGAGTTAATGTGGGGAAGACTCATATGATGAATATTTAGGAAAAAATAATATTGGTCTTTTTGGAAGAATAACACATGGAAATATTTTTTTCATAGATAAGGAACAAAATTCAAAATCATTAACCATTATAAATATTGGTTCTAATTATCTTGACGAAGAAAATTAGGATTCATTGGATGAATATTCATTCACATCAAAATATTATGATTTACCTTCTTTTGAAGAAGTATCCCGACTTTCCACGTTTCATGAAAATTAAAATATTAAGATCAATAAGAAATATGATTATGTAAATTATAGATTTATTTTTTTAACAAAAGAAGAATCAGATAATTGTAAAGATCTTGATAAAAAAATATTTTCAAAATATTTTTATTTCAAAAAATTGTTACAAAGTTAATTTATAAAAGGATAAAATTTATAAGTATTTAGAAAATATTATTACAATGAAAAATGTTTTATAGAAAAACTCACATCCATAAAATATTTAACATGAAGATAAAAATATATTCATTAGACTAAAATCTAAATTATTTTCCTTAACGTAAATTTGGTCAAACTCCACTGTTGGTAAATAAAATTTTGATAAAATGTATTTACAAATTATTCATCTTAGGAGTAGTTCTGGATTTGATTATTATCATTGAAAGCATATTTTTGGAAACAATTATTTTATTCCTCAAAGTGACACATTTTTCACTAAAAGTCATATGGTCGAAATTGGGAGAGAAATATTTCATTGAATAAAACTCAATCCTTAGTTTCTCATGAATCTCACCTTTTTAAGAAAATAGGGATATCTAAGATTTTATTTTATAATATTTCGGGATCCATGAATGTTTCGTTTCTAAAAATAAGATTATTTGATTCTAAAGAAAATAATGGAAGTAAAAAACAATACACACTACATGGAAAGTGGATGTTTCCAAAACAATACTAGTAACAAAATATTCTTTGAAAATATTATTTAGATGAATGTTGGAAGAGTCACTTTTAGATAAAATGATAAAGGGGAAATTGTTTGTATAAGTAACATTATTATTCTGGGAAGAACCTTAATTTTAGATGTTTTAATTGTTAAATGTCAAAATAACTGCCTCAAATGCATAATCAAATTATTTGATTAAGGTTACCTTTTTAATTTTATGAAGGTTAAATGTTTAGTAAAAAATTACAAAGATGAGTTTATTCTCTCTTCCCATCACCATGACAATGTTTATAGACATAATGTAGAATACTGTAGAAGCCAAGAAATACATTTCCTTATTGAAATTGAAAATAATCTTGGTTATATCAATGAATAGTAAGACGATGTAACCATAGGAACTTGTGTAAATTATATAGGAAAATATATGTTATGCTTTCACCAGATCGTAGATTTTATTCTTCAAAATTCAATGATACTTATCGATATGAAAATAAATATAAGACAAGTTTTAAGTCTATTAGTGAAGTATAAAACTCTATTTCATTATATAGAGGTCACATGGACTTTATTTCGTAAAAACCTGAATTATTGGGGGAAAATACTATATATTAGTTTTATTTGATTATTAAACTAGATTTACATGGTCCAATTTTCTAGAAAAGAAATATTATGCTTTTTCTTATTTTTAATTTTTTTTCCAAAGTTAAAATTGAGAAACACATCTCACTGGTAATTGTTCATAGTGATCATTGTCAAGAATTTCCTTATTCATATTTTGAAACCATTTGTAGTAGGAATGAAATTCTTATAACTTCTTTGTTTGTAGATCTCCATAAAAAATGGTGTTGTCAAAATAAGAAACCTAATTCATTAAGAGATATCAAGAACAATGTTGAGTGAATACTTAATTTCTAATAAATTTTTCCATGAAGTTGCAATTAAATTTCTTGATACTGTAATTCCTGTTTTAATAAGGCTATTTCTTAACAAAACACTTTATGAGTTATAAAGAGGTTGAAATCCTAAAGATTTATACATAATAATATTTGGATGAAATTTAATTATTCTGAATATAAAAGATAACTTACATAAATTTGTAACCAAATATTCTGAAGGAAAATTCTTATGGTATTCCACTGCTTCTAAGCCTTATTTTTTTATAAAAATTGTTGTATTGTTAAGAAAATAATATAATTTAAATTTTATGAAACAGATTCCTCTATTTTCAAACAACCTTAACCTACATATTTAGATGTTATTTCAAAAAATGATTATCATCATTTGATGGAAGATTATCATATTCATTAAAATACTCAAGAAAATTATTTTTAAGTATTAACTCGAAAATATTTTCTATATTATAATGACAAATAAGTTTTACAAAACCCAAGTCATTTCTTTCTTAGGAATCATTGGATGAATAGTATCAGGGCGATGTAAATTAAATTGTAACGACTTGATTTTCCATAAGGAATAACGTTGATCATCTAAAATTTATTTTCCTATTATAACCTAAATGTACTGATGAGGATTTAGGTGATGAATATTTGGTTAATGCTATTAAAAATGAAAAAAATGAATTTAGAAGGAACATACTCTAGACCATGGACTAATGACCTAACAAAACGTATGTAACTCTAGTAAATTGGGTTTATAAAAATGAATGTGACAAATATGGAATCATACTTAGAAATAAAGAAAAAATAGTCTCTAAAGCCTATAATCCACAAGAACATGCATACTATGAATAAACCTCTACTCAGGTAGCTAGACATGAATCTTTTCGAATTATATTATCCTGGGCAACATTATATAACTTTAATATTCATCAAATGAATGTGAATTTTTCTTTCCTAAATATATTTGTCCAAGAGGATGTTTAGGTTTAAAATCCTCTAGTTATTGAAGACACAAAACATCCAAAACATGTTATTAAACATACCTTATCATTATATGGTCTTAAATAATCCCCTAGAGATTGGTATAATAGACTTACATGATTTTTATCACAAAAAAAATTATTGTAATGTTATTTTTGATAAAACCCACTTTATATTGAATGAATATAAAAATATTTTGATTGTTCAAATTTATGTGGTCTAAACTACATTCTTTTCAACTCAGAAATCCTTAACTAATTCATTTTTTAATCTTATGAAATATTAATATGAAATGAGTATGATGAGTGACTTAAAATTTTTATTGGTTTTCAAAAATCTCAAAAACTATAAGGAACCTATATATCTCAATAATTTTATATTAAAGATATTAATAATAAGTCCTGATATGAAAAATAAAAAATTTCTATGTATTGAAATCAATACCTTAAATACTCTTGATATTTATGATGCTAAGAACCCAGAAGATCAAACATCTTTTAATGGTATGATATGATATTTAATATACATATTATTTAGTCATTTATACTTAATGTTTTCAGTATACGTATGTAAAAAAATATCAATATAATCCAAATGAATCCCATTTTAATACTATGAAAATAATTGTTTTTACATAAATGGAATAACAAACGTATGTATTTTCTATTCTTCTAGACATGAATTTGTTTAATTTTTTTTGTAGATGTTGAATTTAGTTATTGGAGAATGGACTTAAGAAAGTACATCCAGAGCATGTCATTTCTTAGGAGATTCATTAGTTTATTGGCATTTTAAGAAACTATAGTAGGTATCACTTTCCACAATAAAATGTGAATATGTAGAAGATGGATGTTGTTGTGCTCTATTGTGAAAGATGCAACTCACACTCACAGATTATTCCATGAGTACTACTAAAAGAAGAAAATATGTGATAACACTAGTTCTATAGCAATAAAAAACCCTATACATAACTATTTTTAAAATCTCAGAAATATTAGGCATCACTTATTTAGGGATCACACACATAACGGAGATATATTTTAAAAACAATGGGAATGATAACTGTAAGGTAATAATTCATATCATCTTTTTGTTTTAACCAATTCATAACATTAAGATACTAATTTTCATAGGGGAAGTAAATATTGTTTCTCTAATATTTTATTATGAACCTAATAATGTTTTTTAGAACCTAAAAATGTTTTTTAGAACCTAATAATGTTTTTTGGTACTTAATAATGTTTCTTAAAAAACATATAATGTTTTTTACAAAATAACAAAACTTTTTTAAACTAATATGTCTCAGAGAAATCATATTTAATACTTTTAGATCTTCTTACCACTCTGAAAGGTACATTTACTTATTTTTACACTTTTGTTTATTTCTATTTCAAATATGTTTTATGAAAAACCATAAAATATTAGTCTTTCTATAAATACATTTTATTTACTTGAAACCTATAAATTTCAGAACCAATAAATCTTATTCAGTGTAATTTCAACCCATGGATCAAATCAGATTAATACCAATCAATTGATCCTTTATGTATTGTGAATCGTCAATACGAGGTCTACTTAAAGGGGACCCCTTTTTCACCTCCCACCTCAGCTTCAAAAAAATTTTCACCGAAGCTTTGTCTCCCATCGAAGCCTCCATTATGTTTTCCATCTCATCTTCCTTAATGTTTCAAATGGGTATGTATATATCTTAATAGACATAAATGCATACTCATAAGGATCTTAATGACTGGTCAAAATTCTGTGAATTTTTAGTCAATCAAGATTTACTTCTCAAATATGAATATCCAATTTAAAAAATAATTATGCTTCAAGGCTAATATAATTATTTTATCTTATGGAATAAACGAGAAAAAGATATCATATATGCAGATTTGGATTTCGAATTCTATTAGTTAGTAGAATTTTAAATTGAATGTGGTAAAGAGAAACATTATTTTATGTGTAATGGAATGACCGATTCAATGCCTTATAAGAAAGGTGGTGACATTATCTAAATACATTTTAATGGAGAAGCATATTATCCTTCCCATAAGATTACATATTTTGAAGGTACATTTAGCATAGTTAAAGCTATTGAATCCTCAGGAATTAAAGAATTCAATAACCCCTTACTTATAATTACTAAGCTAATTTCAAGATTGTTTTCTTATTGTTACAATGATTTTTAATACCAAGTAATGTAGATAAGAACACATTAAAAATCATAAATACCATCATATTGGATTTTCGGGTTAATCAATGTATGATTGAAAAGGTTATGTGTATCATTCTTATGATTTTTTGATAATGGATGATATAATGAAGTCACAAATTCATATGTTATCATTAAATTTTTCAAATATTGTCATGAGATATTTAGATTTATTCAACGTTTCATTCATCTCAATGCCCTGGAAATTCATAAATCCTCTTGTTATGTAATGAGACATTGAAGAGAGTAAAATACTCTATTCGTGATAAGACAAATGAGATCATTAATATCACTATGAATACTAGCCATTTTGGAGGAATTTCTAAATCAGAACCGAATTAAATAAAAGATCATGTGGTAGCACTACATAAATCTCATGTTTCTCAACCCACCTAAGTCTATGAAACAAAAAACATACCTTCATGATGTTATAGCTAAGTGGGTAGAATTTACTATGAAAATAAAATAAAGAGGTTGAAAATTTTGGGTAATCCTAGCTAAAGTAATGGAATTAATAATTCAAGCTACAAATGAGAATCAGAGGTAGGATAAGGAAAAGAATCTTATGAAAAAGCATTTAGAAGAATAGATAATTTAGGACTTGCAGAGAGTTATAGAATGGTCATCAGAACAATTCATGTTCTGGAATCATTTTTTCAATAAATATATCTTCCACAACATTCATAAAAAATGTGTTTAGAAACTCCATCAATAAATAAAAGAAAAGTTGTTGTCTTAGATTCAGAATTGAATTCTCAAGTTCAAGACTATTAATTTAATAGGTGAGAGAAAGAATGTGATAATGAGATTAGAAATATTGATGAAACTGATAGGCAATGTCTGTCAGATTTTTTATTGATAAGAACATCCCAAGACTCCTCTTATAAATTTCAATCAGAAGAAAATTCAGTTAAAAATATATACAATAAGAATATAATATTATTGAAATTTAATAGAATAAAATCTCATCTGATGATGATGATGATGCTAATAGAGATAATTTTTTTAAAGAATAATATGTTGATCATGATAAAGACGGTATTAATGATAATGATCATGATGATAAATATGGTGATAGGACTGTTCATGTTTCTTAATATATGCATTTTGTTTAGAGAACATAGAATCCAAAACCTATGAAATTAAATGTGATGAATAAATTTTTTGGGACACATAAGGAAGTTATATCATAATCAAAGCAGTCTTCCTCCAACTGAGGATAGTACTCTATGGTTCAATCGTTGAAGAAGTTGGCGAAATCCATCCCTTATCTTCCAAATAATGAGTTTTCATTCAATATTCTTCAAGAATATGTAAACATGAAGTCGGAATAAATTAATATTTTCTTGGATAAATTGATAAAGATTAAATTGGATTTAATAACATTTTTTTCAACTATGATTCTAATGGGAAGTCATGTAAAGATATAAAAACTATTCGAAGCTAGTCAACCATGATCATAATTTTTTTATGACTGTTTTGCGATAGACCCAGTAGATTTCATAAAATCTGAGTACAATATTAAAGACCATTATAACAATTTTACAATTAAGATGAAGGATGAGAATGACATATTGTTTCAAGAAGTTAGGGATCTTAAGAGGAAACTCAACTCTGTTTCTCTTGAAGTTAAAATAATAAAATCTTACCGAGATGAAGTGGACAAAAATCTTATATGTTGAGAAGAGAATAATCAATGTCGGTATGAAAGGATCAGGTGTCTTGAAGATAAGATTAATGATCTATAAGTGATTATTGAAATGTTCTATGATGATCACAAGGATCTGAAAAAGTTGAAGGCTATGATCAAAAAATTAATTCCAAATAAAGATGACTAATGTACATTAATTCTAATCATTTTTTTTACAAAATCCTTTTCAATATTTAAATGTTCTTATCCATTTTTTCATATTATCTGTTTCCTAACTATTCAAGGTACCATATACTTCCTTGTATTTCTTTTTTAAAATATCAAAAGGGGATAATGGAGATGAAGTTATACAAAGAGTATAAATCTATGTCAGACAATGTCTAAGTAAGTGGGAGATTACATAAAGAAAAAATCCTTATGTAATGGAGTATTTCTTTCATCAAGAAATGATGACAATTTCATAAGGTCAAGAATATGCTTTTGGGGGGGTATTATAACCTAAGGGAGAGTAATTCATATTCACTCTATGTCATGAAAAAGGGGAGAGAAGTATTTGTTTTAATATTAAAATATGAATTATTTAGACCACAATACTCTTTTAAAAAATAGTTGGTTGTGCTTTCCAAAAATAATGAGATTGTTTAGTTAGATGTTTCCTTATGAATTTTTCCATTCCTTTATGATTTGGAAGACACAAACACATTTCCATAATAATACCTTATATCCGTAAGGATGTTTATATGAATGAATTTCTAATTTATTACTCATGATTTATAAAATATTGCGTGATGTTTTAATGATAATTATAACCATTATTTCCTTAAGATCAAATTGTAACTGGAATTCTAAAAGATGTTACACATTCTTATAGATCCTACATTGTCTAAACATCTTACACTTTCTCAAATATAAAACACTTTCAATAGATCATAAACTTTCCCAAATATCTTATTGTATCAAAATATATTACACTTTATAAAGATCCAATACATTCTAAAAATCTAATGCATTCTGAAATTTTGATCCATCAATATTTTATATTCCAAATAAGCATATTTCTTATATTCAGAATCTCTTTGAAAAATTAATCCTGAAGCACGTTTTTTCTATGTTTTTGAATCATTCATAGAAACTGATTTAGAATCACGATGTTTCTTATACTCTGAATCACTTATGAAAATCTATTCTAAATTACCTTGTTTCATAGATACCGAATGACTCTGAAAAACAGATCTGATTTACTAAGTTTCTAATATTCTGATCCACATTTATTTCTAGATATAATAAATAACTTTCTTAGGATCGGACTTCATATCTTTCTTAATTTTATCAGTACTTCTTAAAGATATGATATTTACTTAATATTATTATTGTATATCTTTCTTAAAAGATTCTATATTTATTTAATGTTATAATATTTACCTTTTTTATGATTCTTTATTTCATTAATATAATGTATCATTCATATTATTTCATTTCTAATGTTACATGTGATAGTTTTTCATCTATATGTAGTCATTTTTTAGTTACAATATGACCATTAAAAATTCTAGATGTCTATGTCCCTCTAATTTTTTTGAAAAAATACGACCATTGGATGAAATTGTGATCATTGGAGATCACACCTATAAATACTAATTTAGTTGAACATTAAATGTGTAGTGAACTTTTAGGAGAATTGACACTATGTGGTATCTGTACCTTATTTTCTTTGTATGAAATCCTTGATGATTTTATGTTTTTAACAAATTATTATACATATATAAAGATTCAATAAGGTTTGTTTACATTTTGTGATTTCGATTTTGGCATTATACCTTTGAGGGATAACAAGATGAAGGAAATCATAGGTGTGAAATACATTCTTAATAAAGGGCATCTATGTTTACAAAATATAGACGTGCCAATCACCTTAAAAATCATGGAATTTTGGGAAGATCTAGACCGGTACTGATCAACATTTTGAGGGATTATCTTGTTATGGGTAAGGAAAACATTAATGAATGAATGAATTTCTAGAGATTTATCCAAGTTTGTTTGTATACCCTTATATTTGAGTTAATGTACTTAAATACAATTTTATTACTTGTTTATTTATAAGATCTTTAAATTCCACTACATTTTTTAAATGATATAAATTGTAACTTTCATATACTTTCTCTATTGTGTTAACTATGATTCAAGATTCTATAGTATTTAAGGAGGAATGTTAATTAAGTATACCTGTGTGCCTATTTCATTATATTATAATTATATTTGGACATTAGGCCCTTCTAATCTCTTTTTAAGGATAAAATAGGGTTTTTTGAATGTTATTTGTTTAACATTGTTAAATAATGTTTCCTTAGTTTTTAAAATGAATATTTTTAAACCTATAATTTAACCCCTCCTATAATTGAGTGTATACATGTTGTATTCAATACTACATAACAAACATGGAAAAAGTTTTAACAAGTTTGATATTAACATAATTTTATTTATCAAGATGGTAAAGAATAGATGTGACAAATCAGACTCGAGGCTAGAGACATCTTCTCAATCTTCAATCATTGAGGAATTTTTTTGAAATTGCACCTTTATTCTTTTATTTCGAATATATAGAGACACTATGACATTTAATATCAATATTTTACTTATAAAAATATTAATTTATATTTTTTAAGGAATAAATTAATGTAGATTATGATTTAAATGTTCAATGTGGTATGGTAAACCTTTAACATATAAATATTTAATTATCAAATCATTTATTATGATATTAATTCACATATTTATTTATATGTAGATAAATGGATTATACATGAATTATTATGTGTATCTTTTAATGGTTTTTAAAATGAATATTTTAATTCGAAGCATTTTAATTTCTTTACAAAACATTAAAAGGAATGTTTTTCAACATATACAGTGAAAAAAACTTCTTTATCACCAGAAAAGTTACTTGATATTTGGTTTCCTATATAATCCTTAATTTCATTTAAAAGGAAAGTAATCCCTTATTCCATTTTTTGTGTGTCTTGGTTTTGAAAATGGGGTTTTATATGAAAATGTTGTTTTAATATGAATTTTTTCCTATGGGATTATAATAGTTTTTAATATGAAATTTATGATGAACATGTTTTATTAAATAAATTTTAATTTAGCATTATAGATCATGGGTGAGCCAGACACAACTTATATGAATGCTTAAGCATCATTATAGCTCAAATGTGAGCCCAAAATAGCTTATATGAAGGGTTGGGCCTAATTACAGCTCATGAGTGATCCATTTATAACTTATATGAAGGGATGATCCCCATGGTAGATTAGAGGAGACCCCGATATATCTTATAAGAAGGGATATCCCCATTATAGATAACCAATTAATTGGTTAATAAATGTATTGGAAGTCATTCATTTGGTTATTCTAATAGAAAGTTTTTTGAAAGTGTTTTATGAATATGATGCTCCAAGTTAACTATCATTGTTTTAATTTCATGCTATCGATATTAGTGATTTTATTTAAGAATAATATATGAGTTATATTAATGGGGAATTTTTTTTCTATCTACTCAAATAAAATTAAATTGAATACAATTTTTTAACTATACTAATGTGTTTTTTGTTCCCTGACTATGATTTTTGTGCTCATCACATGTTCTTAAATTGTTTTGTAGGATTTTAGTGAGAATATTATCAAGGGAGGAATCAATAAAAATTATGATGATTAAACGTGAAAAGAAACAATGATTAATATTACTTTTTCTGTGATATTGATGAAATGAATAATGTTAGAGGTGCCCACTTTGGATTTATATAGTTTTTATGTAATAATTATGGACTAATTTCCTGAATATCTAAACCTGAAATGACCCTCAATACGAATTCATAAATAAACTAAATATTATGTAATGTTTATGTTTGGGACCATATAGTTGGTATCTGGGGGTAGTTTAGATAAATTTAGAGGTTATGATTTTATTAATAATATTCTTTTACAGGATTTTACATTATGGTTAATTTGAAATTATGTAGCATTCTAAGATAAACATTTTTCTTCATCTAAACTATATATGTTCATATTGTTTTTCCATAGAGGATGTAGGAAAGATACAATGGGAAGGCATCAGGAGGAAAACAACCATTCATATCAAAATCACGACGTGGTTGGAATCAGGACTAAACAGTTTTTTATAGTGACGAAATAATTGACACTGCTTATAAATTCTTGTGGTATACGTGCACGGGGTCTTGAAAATAACCCACATAGGAGTAAGTTTTTAGTGTAACATTTTATGACACAACATCAATCATCAATCAATGGATCTTCTTAATTAGTTGTAGCTAATGTATCGATCGGCACCTTGGATAAGTTATTTTTATTCCGGAGATGTTTGTAATATAAAAAAGAGAATCTTTCCATATATCATTCTGATTGTTAATTTGATTGATGGTGGTCATTGGTTAAGAATACTATAGATAAAAATGATCTTGATTACACATAATGGGAAGAATTAATGATATTTTTGTTGAAAAATATTTCCATAAGTTTGTTCATATTACGATAGACAAACAATTCATGGAATTAAATCAGAATTATGACAATTTGGTTTCCACATATGAAGAAAACTAAACAATAATGTCTTTGTATGTTTCATATTTTATTTGAGACATTGACTCTAAAAATAATAGATTTTACTCAAAATTGAAACCATGTCTATGAAGAGCTATGCCTCCCATGAATAAAAAAGTTATGGAAAAGTGGTCTACTGTGATGGAAACATTGAAATGGAGTTCTCCAACTCATACATTACCTGAGATGATAAGACTAATAAATATTCAAGGTGGTAGGAAATAGATAAGCAACCAAAAAAATTATATAGGTAATCATAAAACTAATTCCAAGTGTGGTAAAATAAATTTTGGGAATGTATGTTCAAATCTAGAATGTGTTACCAGTATGGTATGGTTTTTCAAAAGGACCATGAAAACAAGGTTATGGGTCCCAAAAAGTCCAATAATGAGAAGAAAAATAGTTGGATTGTTGTAATATTCTTTAGATGAAATTATTTGGGACATTATGAAAATAAGTATCCAATTTTAATTACACATGGATGGAATCATTATGATTGAAATAAGTAGGTTCAGTAAAATATTTTTCTACTACAACAGTTAATTTTTAGACATGTTTGGATGTGATGGAAACTCCCGAGATCCTGATTTTTTAAAGGATAACCATACATTCATGGTTTTAGACACACCTTCTATGGTTTTCTGTGATGTAATAATAATTTACTAATAACCTCTATAAGAGATGTTTTATGGGGTTATATTTAAGTAAGGATTTTGTTTTATATGGAATTATACCTTTACTTTAGGACCATAGTTTTACAATTTCGATATCCATTATGGTTTGTGTGATCCTTTATTATTAAGGTTATTCTTAGGGATGTACATTATAATTCATAGAATATTATGAGGATGAAATTGTGCATAAAAAATACAAATACAAAAAGTATGTATGTTCCCTTTTATTAATTTTTTA
Source organism: Viscum album (assembly GCA_963277665.1). Classification (NCBI taxonomy): domain Eukaryota; kingdom Viridiplantae; phylum Streptophyta; class Magnoliopsida; order Santalales; family Viscaceae; genus Viscum; species Viscum album. The sequence continues at coordinate 14,879,897 of OY728159.1, read as the reverse complement.
GGAAGTAAATGAATTCCTCATCTCTATCAAAATTATCTTAAAAAAATGTTATCTATTTACTTTACTCAATGGCCTTTTCACCCATTACATATTTATGGTTTTTTGATGGGTAAATTTCCACTAACTTTGTACTATATCACTCTCTCTTAGTCTTTTAGAGTTAGTTTTTTAATTCATGTCCATGTTTTATTACATGGAACCCTAGTATATGATATCTCGAGTGAAATTCATACATAAATTTATTTATTTTTTAGTATAGGTTTTATGGCCTCATTTTTCGATGTGGGATTTCAATGATGTAATTTTGATAATAAATACCCTAGTTACCAAGCCAAAATTTAAAATTAGGAGGATAAAATTTCCAAAATAGTGAAAGGATATAACGTAACAAATAATTATAGAATAATACCTTTTCATAATTACTAATATTTATGAATTATCCTTTTTTTATATAACTCTATGTTTGATAGTTTACCTGGTACAGAACAATGGGTTTCTCTAAAAACATACTTTGCACACAGGATTGAGTTAAATCAATTTTTTTATATTTTTATTTAAAGGTGTAGTTATAGAATAGTCATTATAATGTTGGGGATGAATATTCTAACTAAATTAGTAAAATAATGTTTATGCATGATTATATAATTTCTTATTGGTATGAAAAGTATTTATAAAGGAAAATATAAACCATTTGAATATAAAGGATGTTTTTTTTGGAAAAAACAATACAAATGTAAATAAGCACTCCATAAAATAATAAAATAATTGTTGAATGGTTTTATTAATGATATATTTATATGTAAAATATAAATTTTTTCATAATTAATATTATACGTTTTATATACTTGATATAAGAACAAATTAAATTTTCGGATAGAAGAAGTAATAAAAAATACAATTTTATCACCTTTTGATGGATATCCCCTTTTAAATATTGTTTATGGATCTTTTATAATATCTTCTAGAAAAAATGATATTATTTATAAGTGGGAAAACAAAATTTACATTGGATGATTTTTTCGGTACTTTTATGATGAAATTAGTATTTTAATGAATTGTTATAAATAATATGTTTTAATTCAAAAAATCTTTATCTTCAAAATTATGTCTATTGTAATAACATTATTTTAATATATTTTGAAGTATATATAGATTATTTTTTATCATTTAATCATATTTTTGTCATTTTATTTAATTTCATGTTGAAATTAGATGTGAGGATATTTCAATCTTTTCAACGTTTCACATTAAAACCCCTCTTTTTAGTTTTGTCTTCATAATTAATTTTTAATAAAATTCTCCCAATTATGTGATTTAAATTAGATAAATTTAATTCAATATTTAGAATTTAAAAATTAGTTTATATGTTCATTTTAATTTTTTGATATAAAAATTCATCATGGTAAAAAAATTAGTTTCCATTGGAAAAGAAGAATTTTCACATGGGTTAAAAATAAAAGGTTAACGATTAACAAACCCAAAAAATACATAATTTAAACCGTGTTTGTAGTGTTTTTAGACCATAAAACCTATAAAAATTAATTATTATTAGAAAGTTTATTATATAATACCACCTATATATTGTTTTTTTAATATAAAATATTCATAAAATTAATAAATTGATCCCACCTCTCTTCACATATAAATAACAACCATATCCTCCCCATTTCAACCCAAAAAAAGTATTCTAACTCCTAAAATATCTTCGCAAACCTATCTTCCTCACTCTAACTACTTTTCTGTGTTTTTGGCCTTTCCAAAAGTCTGAATCTAGGGACATTAAGTTTCTTTTATGGAGAGGATAATAAAGAGGTAATTTTTTCTAAGTAAACCACTTAATTTCTATTATTTTTATACTTTCTCCTACACTCCTACATCCATTAATTCATGATAACTGTAGAATCATGAACATAATAGTGTAATACATTTTTAATGGAATGTCTCATATCCATTTCATTTCTCACCTCCGCTTATTCAATTAAACAAATTTGGTATCCAAATTATGTCGGTTAATCTCCTCAGTGAATAATGTTATTGTTCCATTTGCATTACTATCATCATGACCTGTATTAAAACTATTTTACCAAATAAATATTATTTAAATATGTATATTATATCCTATTTAATATTCAAAAAATTATATATTAATCAAACCATCGGGATTTTGAAAGTGTGGTTATAGAATAACATTGTTTGGGAATGTGTAGACAACCACCTCCTCAAAATGATGTTATTCATTCACACATGACATGGAATGTATTGAGGATTTTGTAGACAATGTATATGATATAGATGAAATAATATTGTTAATTTAATGATATTATATATTTATTCATATTTACATACATTTTATTTATTGTTCATTCTTTCAATATGAAAGAAAAATCAAAACAAAGAGAAGTATGCTAACATACGACCTACCATCTCCAGGAATGGGGTTTTTAGTTTATCATAAAATATTATTATAAACAATTATAAATGAATATATACGATATATATATATATATATTTATTTATATTATGGTGATGATGGACTTATGAGAACATGGAATATTGACATCATACCATGTTCATTTTCAACTCAAGTACCGAATTTCGAAAAAAAACATCTGACATGAACATAAATAATTATTTAATTTTTATAACATAGTTATAAGTTATATTAAAGGAATAATAAAATTAAATAAGATTCTCAGTAAATATAAATTTACCTAATGTTATTACTTGGGAAGATAAATAACATACTTGATGAATCAGACATGAGGTAAGGGGAGTCGTCTATATTTTCTTTTATTGAGTAATTCCTTGATATTGTAGCTTTATTTTTTAAATAAGTGTATATACAACCCCTATGATATTTTATATCTATATTTTACCTATGAAAATGTTAATTAATGTTTTGGTAAGAGAATTTATTTTTGGTGATTAGGATTTAAATGGTCAAACTGGAATGTGGCACCTTGAATATCTAAATATTTAATTATAAAATATTTTCTTCAAGAAATTAATTCACATATTAATTTATATGAATAAAAAAAAGTTTATTCATGACATTTTATGCCTATATTTTGATGTTTTTTAAATGAGTTGTTTTATATGAAATTTTTACTTTCTATACAAAAGGATAAAATTAATGTTTTTAACGTATGCGATGACAACAACTTCTCTTTCATAATAATCATTATTTGATATTTACCTTCCTTTATATATATTAATGTCCTTTTTTAAGGAAAATAATCACATATTATATATTTTTGGGTTTTTTGGTATCAAAAATGAGTTATAAAATGAAAATTGTATTTTTTATTCAAAAATGTTTATCATAATGGAATAAAAGACTTTTCCAAAAGGGTTTTATAATGAACATGTTTTATTAATGAAATGGTACAAGAGAATTATATCTCACGGGTGAGCCTTAAAGGGATTATACGAATGGTTTATGACTATAATAGCTCACGAGAGAGCCCTAAACATCATATATGAAGGGTGGAGCCCCATTATAGCTCATGGGTGATCCCGTTATAGCTTATATGAAGCGATGATCCACATTATAGCACACGGTTAAGAATGATAAAGCTTATATTAAGGGTGATCCTCATTATAGATCTTCAATTCCATGGGTAATAAAAATATTGGAATTCAGCCATATGTTTATTCAAATAGAATTTGGTTTCAAAGGGTTTTATTCATGTGATGCTCAAATTCACGTAAAATATTTTTAATTTCTTGCTTTTGGTTTTGTTGTTTTTCTTCAATCAAAAGTTATGGGTGTTGTTCATGTGAAAATCTTTAGTTTTATCTTCTCAAATAACATTTAGTGGGTAACCATGTTTTAACTCAACTGATATGTTTCATTATTTTTATGTACCTTACAGATCTGTTTTTTTCATCCCATGTTTTTAAATGTTCTCAAGGGTTATAAGGTAGAAAAGAGTCAATGATCGAATAAATGAAATGTTATGGAGGTTAAACATGAAAAAAAACCATGTTTCATTTTAAAAATTTATTTATTACGGATTAAATTGATACTATGGGATGTTTCAACTTTTTATTTATATAGTTTTTATGTAATTTTTGTGGCCTAATTCCCTAAATATCTAAACCTGAAAAGATCCAAAATGTGAATTCCTTATATAAATGAATATTATGTAATTTTTAATGTTGGTTCCTTATAGTACTACAAAATAAGTGGGAACGAATTTTAATAGTGTTGTTATTTACAAATAAACATAAATTAATATGATACTGTGAATAGAATACTATAACAAATGGAAGATATATATTTAAATAAAGTGATATTCCTTTATTGAAATTTGAATAAATGATGAATAGTATTTAAAAAACTATGTTTATAATGAATAATGATATATATTTTCTTATATCTAATGGGCATAAAAACTACTCATGAAAATTAAATCGAACATATAAAATGTGGTTCAATTATATGAAATAAAAAAAATATATATATAATACATATCATGGTTAAAAAACCAGGTTCAATGATTTTCATTTCTATTATGAATGATATGGGTGCAAAGAAAACTATTTCTAGTCTAACATGTCATTATAAGGAAGAAATCATGAAACACTAGGGATTCACGGTGAATATAAAAGAGAAGGTTCACATAGAAATAAATTCATGAAATAAAATCTATTGAATATTCCATTTTAAATAAGATATCAATTCCTAAAAGAAGTTTGCGATTGATGAACGGGGAAGGGTCAGATAAAAATAAAAATTCAATGAAATATTACAAGGATAAAAACCATATAATGTGAAAGGGAAGAGTATATAAAAAAATATAACTAATATATCCCTGGAAAATATGAAGAAACCTAATTTCTAGATATATTCCCAACACATTTTAAAAAATAAACAAAAAATGGCTATGAAATTGGAGAAATATGAAAAACATGCAGAAGGTAAAGGAAAGAATATGTCATTTCAATATAAAGTAAAAAACCATTTAAAATTTATCCACTATTAGAACATAAGATAAGATAGTTTATTTTTTGAAAGGATTATGAATTCAAGACACACAATATAAAAATTCTTGACATTCCATCTTGAACAGTTAGAGATATTTAAAAATAAAATTTATTCAACTCAGCTTTCATGTTCTCAAATTAAACCAATAGAAAAAAAAATGAATAAAAAAAGAATATTTTCATGGGATGGGGAAATATAATCAATAAAATTAGACTCAAAATATGAATATGAGTATATAAAGAACACTTCCCATGCTTCGATATGGAAAAAATAATCACCGATGTTGTAAGGAATCTCTTATAGAATACATGTTACTCCTAAAAAAAGAAGGATCCTCATTATTAAAATATATATATATATATATTATTTATTAACATAGAGTTAATTCATGTATATTAATTAATCCCTTGATGGGGATTATTTATGAGTTAAAATAGTTAAATCTTCACAACATAATGAATTTCCAACATTAGAAAAAATATATATATTTATAAGATGAGGTATTTCCTACCACACATTCATGATATAATATGAATTGTATTAATCATATAATTTAATGGGAGTGTTTCATTAATGACCATATAATAAAAAAGGAAATAATTAACTTTTTCACCAAAACATTCTAATTTTTCATATATGTGGGTTCAAGATATATAATTTCACCCAATATAGTAATCATTTCCAATACCTAAATGAAAAAATGAAAATTTATATGAATGATTTACAATTCATGGTAATTTTTTAAAAATTTATATAACCATGGTTGAATCTATCTTTTTCTTCTTCACTAGGTTATCCCACATAAAATTATTGTTTTTTAACTAAAGGATAAGTTTTAATAGGACCATTTGATATCATCCCTCACTCAAAATAGTTCAAAAAACAATCAGAAAAGAGAAGAGCACATTTTCATGAGAAGAATGATGAGAAGAGAACATTCATACTTATCCATTTTCATTTGATTTCCCTTTTGGATGAGAAAGTATTGAAAACATATTGACTTGTATTATATGTGTTTTTATTTACAAAAAATATGAAAGTGGGTGATTTTCTATATTAAGTGATTCATTTTTTCAAGAACATGACAATATGTGCTTGGTGAGTTTTGATAAAGTGGCGATGATGGAAAATTGTTATAGAGTTCCTTGATGTTGTGCTTGGTAAGTTCTCCTTATAGATATGATTATTCTTTATCTAAAATTAAATTTAAATGAAATTTTTTGGTGATATTTGAATATGTTCAAATTATATAAAATAAGATATAGAACACTATGAAATTATTTATTTTCATGATTAATTTAGTTGTTTCCATGGTTTTATTTTAACAAATCCTTGAATTATTATGAAATTTAAAATTATATTTTGAATTGGTCATTTATTTGAGGTATTTTATATTTCAGTTTTGAATTATATAATAAAAAAATTCCATCAATATGCTAGACAAGGACTTATGTAGTAATAGATTTGGTGTTCAGGAAGGTCAAATTGAATAGGACATGGAAGCATGGTGAGACTCGGTATGGGTATTCATGTAGGTGAATAGGTAGTGGTACATGATTTTAATATCCCCACAATGTTGGTGGAATGGTGGTGAAGTGATATGCCATCATGGGTCGATTACATAAGGCTTAGAAGGGATCTTGATATGTGCTTCTAGCTGGATAAAGGTCTATGATGAATTATAAATTAGAGTCTAGCACATGTAGTGGATCAATGCAGGATGAGCCATTATGAATGTAACTTTTCCAATATTATTAAAGGAATGCATAAAATACAAGTAGTTTGATCTAACCAATCATCACCATCTGATCAAGAAACCAATCACCGCCTTCTTCCCGAATATGTTGAGTTCTAAAAATAATGGCTTTCGTGTTGAGTTGATCTCATATGACATCAGGTTCAATAAGTGTTCATTTCAACTTTTAAAAAAATAATGAAATCAACTAATTATTGATTTCTCTAAACTGTAATAGTAGTTTCTGGTGAGTAATGTTATGCATTATGGGTATGAGAATAATATAATTGAAACACAAAAATTCAAAGATATATCCTCATTGTCATGAGGAAATTTTAACAATTAATAATTATGAATGTCTTTAAATTATACAAATTATTTATTGATACTTGTTTTATATGGTGAGGGATGTTTTGGGAGAGTTTCAGAATGAAAACATTCTTAAATTGTGGGAAAAAATAATTCCATTATATTTTTTCCACTATATTATTGAGTGTTAATGAATTATGGCAGCAATAGTTTTTCTGATACATGAATTAATTATGTGTTCAGTGTCTCATGAAATCTCATGGAATATTCTACAAGAAAAAACTAACATCAGATATTTTTAGTAGCTTGTTGAATTATTGAAAATTGATTTGAATGGTTTTTAAAAAACTATAAAAATACTATTTGAATATGATTTCATAAGGAAGTTAGCATTTATTTTTTGTCATTTTCAGATTTTACCACTGTATGTCTGATAATTAAAATTTTTGAAGCCATAATCCATATCAAATTATATAATGACAAAATAGTATTTGGAGATAAATTCATTACACCATAGAAAAATAATTTCATGTGATAATACTCTTCAATGTACATTGAGATTATGGGGTGAGGAAAAATATAATTTAGAATTACATTAAATTGAATGGATATTATAAATATTTAGTATAATTATAAATTAATCATTTATATATTTGTGTATAAATACATGGTTAACATTTTTTTAATTATGATCAATATTGTAGTGATAAGTACATCATCGAGAGAAGATGATCATACTTCTCTCCGATTGAGATATGTAAAGGATATTGTTCATTTAGAAAAGGATAAAATTATTTGAAGTGATGTTCTATGATAAATACTATGGGGATGGTGTGCTATCTGATTACACCTTTCCATAATTCCAGAAAGATAGATTCAAAGACTAGTTATTACATGAAAAATAATTAAAGCCATTTCGTAGCATCAAAATGTGAAGCATCATGTAATATAACCAATAATACATAACATGTAAAAATATTTCTTCTAAATTCATATAATGTGAATTGAAACAATATCTCATACTATTTGAGGAAATAAATAAAAAAATGTGATGTGTCATACGATGTGATCCTTAATATTTTACTAGTCAATGATGGGGTCCAAAATTCCCTGATGTATCACACATGAAATTAAATGATTTTTTTTGAATTGTATATAATGGAGTATAAAATTAGGTTTTAAAAAGTTATTTATAATTCTATGAAATAAACATGATTATATTAAGTATTTGAGTTGAGAAATTTATGATCAATTATTTAGATTTATGAATGTTAAATCATGTATGAAATAATTTTGATGAAGTTGTGTGCATCACTTGTACACATTTATTAAGCCTATGAATTCATCCAATGAAGGAATAATACTACCCTTTTCAATTTATTGATTAATATATAATGGTTCACCAATGATAAAATGTTTATGAGATTTACCCTCCAACAAACATGAAGGAGAAGATGGTCATGTCTGAGAATTCCATAAATTAAGAAGAACAATGTCATTCATAATCTTTTGTAAATGACTTTCAAGACCAACTATATTATTAAAATAGTTTTTTGGAGGTTTTTTGTTCAACATGAGTGAATATGATCTAATATTCTAGTGGAGAATGACCAATATCAAGTGGTGTTGTGGAATCATGGTGAGGATAAATGTCTTACTATATATGTATAAAAAAACATTAAGAAGAAGAATGTGCTCATGACTAGGGATTCTATCCAGTTTCAAAAAATGATTGAGTATAGGGTGTCTAAACAGTCTAGAAGAATAAGAACAGGCGATCATTTGGGACTCTAACCAACTAGGGTAGAGGATTTGTTATATGGGGTATAGAATAAAGGGAAAATGGAGTATTAACAACTGGTTAATATAACATGTTTTTCCTTATTTTTTGTAATCTTTGATAATATTATAGTGTAAAATTAATGATTGGGTGACTAAACAACATGGAAAAGAAGTAGTACCTTGTACCAAACCTTTAAATATCATGTGATGTAATATATCTTATCATTTATATATATGTGGTGAGACATAAATATTAAACTGATTATATCAAGACACTAAACAATTTCTAATGGTTGAGTTCAAAATGAAATTTTTTATAAGTAGTCCACAAAATCACCCCCCAGTGCCAAATGTATCATGGAGTTATAGAAACACTACAATGATATCCCTTTTTTGTCCATATACATCCTAAAAATATATTTTAAATGTAAAAAATAACCCTAACTTAGTACTGTGTCCCTGCATTGTATGATATCCTAAAATTATCCAATCTATCTAGCTTGACTATAAATTATTAGGTATATTTTTCTCCCCATACAAAATATCATGATGTCTTCTAAAATACCAATGTTTCATGGACAATTGAGTAGGGTTTGAATATAACTTAGTATTCTAATACCAATGATGACCACAATATAAACATTATATATAGTACATTTAAGGTATGGTATTCTAAAAATAATCAAATAAATTATGGAAGTGAAATATATAATCATTATTGACCCATATGTTCATGTATGAAACACATGGTCAAAGATACCGGATTGTAGTAGTCATGTATATATCTAATCATGTCACATAAGAATATATCATCTATGTGAATGGTTCCCCACACAAAAATTACAACCATACATCATATGGGGGAAATGTTCCATGCCTATAAATACCAATTAAAAATAATATTAGGGGAACTAGTTCCTTCTCTATAATATAAATCATGTATCATGTTTAGGTAAATTTTTCCCACCCCATATTACAATCATATATTACATTGAGGGGGAATAACCCACCTAATAATACGATAATATGTTATATCATGGGAAATAGTTTATGCCCAGTAATACTAACAATATATCATATTGGGATAATTATGTCCACCTTTTAGTAAACAATCTATATATTATATTAGAGTGAATGAACACATAGTCATTACACCATCACATGTAATTTAAGAGGTATTAGTACTAGCACTATAATACCATCATATAATATATTGCCGGGAATGGTGAAATCCCCATAATAATAATCATATATCATATTATAGGTAAACGTTTAATGACTTATAATACCATAAATTACACCTCCAGGGGGTAATGGATCCACTCACTGGAATATCACATATCATACTATTGTTTCAGTCAAAGGGTCTATACATTGTTCATCATTGAATGATCTTATCACCATTTATCATTTGTCAACAATTTTATGTCTCCCATTATTTGAATCCCATTTGGAGTTAGTGTAAGATAAGGGCACCAAATGAAGTCCCCTAAGTCTCATAGTATTCAAGATACACCCTTAATGCTACCTTTACCTCTTTCCCGACTCCGTGGTCAATGTACATCACATTGATTGACTACTATCTCTCTACATGATAATGATTACTCAATAGAATAATAGGATGAACTATACATTCTATATAAATTAAACATAGTGGAGTGTTATAATGTCCAACTCAGTTCCTAAAATATGAATGGTTTTCCCCTCACATTGAACCTATATATAAATACATGAACATGTCTACCCCACTTGAATCCACACACATACTCATCGAGGAGGATGACTCACCCATTATACTAGTATCTATCTAATAATCCGTAAAGAAACACAAGTCTAATATTTACTATCACTATTCTATCCATTTCTTTTCTATCACTCTCTCATATAGTGAGAGAACATAGGGAACCAATCCTATGAACTATTAAATTTCTAATCTAGATTTATTCCCCTCTAAGGTTCGTATAACTCATAACACATTTTTATCTTCAATCCCTTAACTATCACATGATGTGGCATTCATAACGTGTCAAATTTTCAAATGTTTCCAATTAAACAATAATTACACTTAGATTGAATTTATAAAAATATTCATTTAATAATCTATGATCTATCATAAAAAGTATATATATTTCCTATCACATTCCATATTCAAAAAATGAATAAAACATATAGATATATTTATTGAAAACTTACTTGATTTGAGTTACTCCCTTTAATCAATGATCAACCATGACTCATCCTAGAAAAACTGTGAACCTTAACTTTTATCTAAATATAAGAAATACAACTTATTAATTTTAAAATTTTAAAATTATTTATATTATTTAAAAAAAATTATTATATTGGTTAAAAAACAAGTATAAACAACATATAAACAAATTTTTATAATATTTTAGTAACTACCTAACCAAGTTGTGATAAATTTCGATTATATTTTGATGATATTCACCATGCTCATGTCAAATAATCATTGAAACCCAACATAATGATACTAAAATGTGATTCAAATAAACTAAAAGAATAACATGGGATAAATTTGAATATCGTACCCCAAATTCTTAATGGAATTGACCAAAAACAACCCCAACAAACGGAAATCAAAGGGATAAATAGAGAAATAGAAATAGGGGTAGATATATGGCCAAAATATATCTCATAGAACACTAACTTGACCAAAATATAAGGGGAAAGAAAAAAATGAGCCTCCCATACTTTAGGAAAAAACAGAAGATTATCGGCGTTTTTTATTATGGGTTATGCACAACCCCCTCTAAATTAATTCTAGAGTGGCTTATGGAAAACCCAAACTAATAATAAAATTTAGAGGGGGTTCACTACCCCCACCACTAAATTATTAAGCATTGTTTTCTTTAATATTTGGTTTGATTTTAGAGACGATAAAGTCAAAACCACTCCAAAATTAAGAAATAGTGACACTATACCTTAATTTGGATTTTAGAGAAGTTATATATATATATATATATATATATTTCATATATATATATAGTTTAAAATACAAATATTGGGGGTTCACAATCCTTTTTAATTTAAGATATTATTGGGTGTTCATGAAGTGCCACTAATATGTTAGATTAGAGGGGGTTTGAACCCCTTCAAATATAATAAATTAGAGGGGGTTTTGAACCTCCTCTAATTTATGACATTATATGGGGTATTAAAAACAAAAAATTCATGAATATAGTGGGGGGGGGGGTGAAAACCTCTAATTCATGAAAATATAATGGTTTTTGAACCCCTTCTAGTTTAATTAATTAGATCGGGTTATAAACCCCCTCTAATTCATGTCATTATAAGGGGGTTTCAAACCCTATAATTTATGGAATTATAGGGGCTTGTTAACCCCCTATAATTCAATAAATTTTATGGGGGTCACTTACCACCACCAATCCTTCTCATTAGATGGGGTTTTTATCCCTTTCTAATTTTTTATTTATTTTCTAAAACAAAACTCATAAAAATTATAATTTTATAATATGAGTGTATGTGTGTGAATGTGTGTGTGTGTCTATATATATATATATATATATATTACATAAACACATTATATAAATGTAATTAAAAACATTAAAATCACACACATATATATATAAGGACATTATATAACTACTTCACATTAATAATTATACTTATAAAACAATGTATAAAAATAAAAATATTGGTATACATAATAAAAATGTAATTATAAATATATCTATTAAAATTTATTAAATTTATATATGGTTTTATAAATATTATATATTTATATTATTATTTATATTATACAAATTTTATAAAAAAATACATTTTTATTTTATATTTATATATAAATACATATATATTATATATGTATAAAAATAAATATAATATATAATAAATTAAATATAAATACCCATATTTATTTTATATAATATTATTTTATATATAGTATTATAAATAAATATTTATATATAAATTTATATATATTACATAATTATTTAATATATATTTTTGTATACCATATTTACGATAAATAAATTTAATATATATATATTTCATTTAATTATATTATATATTTCCAATTATATTAATGTATTTAGTTTTATGTGCATATATATATATATATATATATGATAAAATATAAATTTATTTCATAAAATATGTGTATAATATTACTCATAAAATGTATAAATGCATTATCTTTATAAAAAACATATAATTTAATCATTTACAAAATAGTTTCAGTAATAATACTAATAATTAATTATAATATTGTTACAAACACACACCTATATATAAAAAATATATTAAAATTATTATATATATATTATTTATTTCATATCTGTAAATATCATATAAATACATAAATACACACACACTCACAAATATAAATGTATTTACAAATATATGTATCAATATATATTTGTATATCTAAATATAACTATTTATGTATATATATTATAAATATATATATATATATATATATATATTATAATATATACCCAAATATATATACTATACATATATTATATTATAAAAAAAATTATATATATATATATATATATTATAATATACACAATATAAAAAAATATAATATTATTTGTACTTATGTAACTATATATATATAATATTAACTATTTCGGTATATAAATTAACATAATAAATTGAATATTATATTTCAAAATCATTGTTGTGTTGTGGACCGATCGTTTGTCTTCATCCGAGCGGTCTTTCGTTCGACTCTTAAGAGTGCAGAATACCTTTACCACGTTCATGGGCTGAGAGATCCTCCTATTGTTCTTGGATTTGGAATGATATTGGGCCCTTAGGCTAGGTGGTGAGGTCCCAGTATTGTTGTTCGTGGTGTGGGATGTTCTCGGGTCCTTACATCTCTCTGAGGGTTTCAGGGTTGGTGTCAAGGATGGTGTCAAGGGTCACGGTGGGGTGTCTGTCAAGGGGTGTCTGGTTGTGTTTCAGGGGATCTCTGTGGGGTGTTTCAAGGTGTCTCAGGTACTAGGTGGGTTTTTCAAGTGGTGTACGGGTGGGTGTCTGGGTGAGGGTGTCAATGGTTACTGGCGATTGTCAAGGGGTGTCAGTGTGTGTTTCAAGAGGTACCAAGTGGTGTGCGTCAAGTGTTGTCCGAGTGGGTGTCAGGGTGAGGGTGTCAATGGTGACATGGTGGTGTCTATGGAGTTGAGTGAAATATATATATATATATAAGTGTTAGTTTATGGGAGGTTAAAACTGTCCAAAATATACCAGAATTTAATGAATTTATAGTGAAATTGGACAGTGCTGAAACCCCCTCGAATCTCACCGCCGCTAAATGCACGCATAGTTTACCAGCACTTACCCATTACCACCTATAATTGGAGTAGGATACAACTTTAGTTGAGGCTATGGGTAACCACTTATAGAGCACTTAAAAGGGGATAAAACTCCTTTTATATGAAATGTTTCCCCTTATGATCGCCTTATTTTTTTAAAGTTCCATATTGTTAATATTTAGAAAAGGTTTCCATCAAAGTGTGACTTATATGGGTTATATTGTTACACCCTCCCAAATGAACCCTTCATATCATTTTCTATAGTTCAAAGAATAACATTCCTACATAATCATGAACCAATAACCTACTCCCTATGATCTAATGGATTAACCACTATAGAAAGGTGTTGAACAACTCACATAGGATGAACCAAGATCCAAATGGCCATGTATCCAAAAGGTGGTCATCTCTCCCAATATTTTATCCCTATTCCACTAAAATATTTATACATCCCATCTCTATGATGCTTCCCTATCATATATGTGGAATATTCTCTCTTTTTTGTGAAACCTCCACCTAGACTTTCTATCAGGCCATGGCCAAGGGTTCATAGCATGACCTCTTTCCTCATAATAAATATGACAAGCTAGAAACGTCTTTATGCATGGAATACAAAATTAATAGTACATCTATTGGGGAAATTAATAGAACATAAGGTTCATAATATCCTGATACATTTCCACATAATGTGTTGAGCGTGACCATAAATTATAGCATCCCACCTTTTTGTTACATAACATTTCATTACATTTTAGAAATAGAAGATCTTTAAAGTCTAGTGTCTAGGAAATCAGGAACATAAAACATGAGAACAACATAAAACATTCTTATAAACCACTTGTTAGGCTTCATCATTAGTTCATCCTATGTGCATTTACTACATCTCATATCCTGGAGACAAACATCAAAGGAAAGGGTGAGCAGAAGGCCCAGTAAGGGTAAAAAGGGAGTCAATGTTCTGGTGATATCAATAAAAACCTGAATAAAGACATGAAGACATGAGAAATGGAAGAATATGCACATAATAAAGAAAATAACATGGAACATAACTTTTATATGTGGCTAAAAAATTTCATTTAGACATTCATGAACATATCACCAAGGCCAATCCTCAAGGTTTCATAAAAATTACCAACGTTATTCATCAAGGTATCGAGAAACTTGTCATCTCTAGAGATTAAATCATTACCAAATGAATTGGAGTGCTATCAGGGCTCACCGTTAATATATATTTACATACATGTGATCCAGAAATATTATATTCAAACATTTCATAAATAACCCATATAAAATAACAGAAATGGGTTTCATTTCAAAATCATGAAGTTTTAAAAGCTCTTAAAAATAAGATCATTATATCATTTATAACACATGGAATGGGAGTGAGGGTTATATGTGTGTCCATTAAAGAATCAAATATATCATATTTATATATTTATGACCACCCCTAGCAACTAAATAGGCCTGGGTATTCAAAAAAATAAACAAGGAAAAATCTTGAGAGAAAGAGATAGAAATTTTAAAACGAAATTTCTGCAGCATAATGGCTTTATAACATGGTTTTAGAAAACATTGAAAATAGAGTAGATAAGGTTCATCCACTCATAAATAATTAATAATATAGTATCGGTACTGAATAAGATAATGTTATGGATATTTTATTGACATACCACATGAAAAAGAAATATGAAAGAAAAGAGAATATGCGATTTCTATTATGAGAAATTCAGCATCCTAACGACGTCACATAAAAATTCAGAAAACAAATTGTTGACAAAAGAAAGGGTCTCTCATAATTTTGATATTAAATGGTTAGTAATAAGAACATATAAAAACATACACTCAACATAAAGAGATGAATAATATAAGACACAACATAAATGAAGTAATTAATTAAAAGAAGTGGGCGATAGAATCCCTTACCTTGAAGATCAACTTCAAAAGCTTGAAAGTAGGGACCTTGGGAGGATTTAGGGCACCTTGGGAGGACTCCTTAGGAGGTAAAGAGACCATAACTTCGTTGGGGAGTATTTGGAATTGAAATGAATGAGGTAACGGCTTGGTATTTATATGAGAAGTGAGGGGACAAAGCATTAATTGCCAGGGGACAACTCATCGGTGGCATTGGAAAAACCATGGGGGTTCCCATGGTATTTGCCCATGTTATTGGCCACTTGGGACACCTCATACCTTATATTACTATTCATAAGTTGACCAGAATTATTGCATAATTATTACATTTTTAATGATGTCATTAAACACCCGAAACTCAAAAACTATATTTTCACTATTCACTTAAAATTCAACTTTCTCAAAACAAATACCAAAAAAATAACCTTTACCAAATATCGATGATCTAATTTAAAAAATGAACTCCATTTTATGAAAAAAAAAATTCTATATATTATTAATATAATTTTTAAATAAAAGCACTATTCACTGAAAATTCAACGATTTCCGAAAAATCCCAAAAAATCACCTTAACCAAATATTGATGCTCTAATTTACAAAAAGAACTCCATTTTATGAAAATAATTTCCTAATTATTTTTAATTTAATTTCTAAATAAAAACACTATTCTCCCAAAAACACTAATACTTAACCAATAATTTCTGAAATAGTTATTTACTTATTTTATTGAATCACATTACTTAATCAATGTTCCTAAAATATATTAATAATTTCTTAAGTAAAGTTACTTAATCCATTTGGTCACATTACTAATCATAAGCATAACATCCCTATTCATTATTTACTATTCACCAAAAATTAAGATGATCTGATTGGACTATAAATTTCATACTGAACATAGCTTTAGAAGACCATTTTTTAAAAATCATTACACATTATTAATTATTTAAGGTTTACATAAATATATTAAAATATAATTTTTCTAGAATTCATCAATAATATGCATAATATATTTATCCGAACATTTGAAAATTCACAAACATCACCATAAAAAGTCATCGCAAATTTTTTTAAATCCAAGGATTAGACAAGGAAGTTAAGGTCTCGTTACATAACCCCTTATAACACCAGCACAAGACCTAAGAGTAAGGAGTGCTAGGGTGATGGAATCTGGGGGCGGCTCGACCAACATTTCACGAGTAGTGATTTCTATCATCTTGAACTTCTCATGAAGGCAATTTCATTCCAGCTTCACACGATGATGTTCGGCTTGGGTTTGGCCCAGAGCAAAGCCCAAAGGTGCTACCTCATTCCTGAGTACCATCAGATGGGCTTCGATAAGACTGAGACTACTAGATGGGGCCATCTAATCTTCTTTCTATATTAATTACTTGTGATCACTTGTATTTATAGACAATAATCACAACATTTAGTTTCCAACAATCATATTGACCAATGGTCAGATATCAGTTGAAACCCAATGGTCTTATTTTAATTATACTCATTTTATTAAATGAAATAGTTTTGTTGACTATAAAATAAAATAACACCCAATGTTAGGAAACAAAATTTATTCAAAATTTTGGGTCGCTACAATCTTCCCCCCTTAGGAAATTGTGTCCTTTCAATTTTAAAATTGGATCTGGAAATTTCGTTGAATGTCCCACAACGGAAAAAGAGTCAGTAAAACTGTTACTTTAAAAGAAAGAATGGGAAGTACAAAGGTCACCCGAGTTAACCCATACTAGGATTCCATGTTGGAAAACATGGATATAGAAGAAAAAACATAGGGTAAAGTTCTGATGGAGAGTGATAAAAAACATGATTCGGATAAAATTAACCACAAGAAGATCGTAAACATAAGATGTGTTAAACGGTCTTTGATTACCTAGTAGGAAACTTAAACCAACAAATTTTTGGTATTACTTTCTATTTCATAATTTTGAAGAATTCATTTAATACATAGAATAAAAACATAAGGAAATATACTTACCTTCAAATAGAGTTTCATCCCTGAATAGGTTTCCACTAAGACTAATAGTTTCTCCAAAAAATGATCATTCAAAAAGACTTGTTCTCATCAAAATCACAAGATTCATCTTCTAGAGAATCACATAATCCACAAAATAATAACTATATTTTTTCCCTATATTAAGTCATCAACTAAAACTAAAATAGTTAGTACGAGGTAATATAATCCACAAAAAGGAAAATCCTTTATAAATATAAATTTGACAATTAATATCCAAAATTCAATAAAAGTAACCAAAGTTTCAGAAATATCATTTAATACACAATCATCTTTAAAAATCTTCAGTATAATCAAAACTAATATTGGAACCTAAAACTCAGAAAAATTTAATCACACAGTCTTCCCCAATAAATTTTAATATTTATCTTCAAATAACATCAACTACTATTAAAGTCTCAAACTAAAGTGTAATTAACCTTGTCACATATTTTCTATGCTAGGTTCATCATTTTCTAGAAATAACCCAAATCACCATATGTCCACAACAAATACATAAATTCATACAAAAAATTCCTCCATTATTCCTCATTTTAAATCCTATTATATTTTATTTCCCTTAGGCATATAGTACTCCAAAAGAGAAAACATCGTCCAAAATAACCTATATCCTTTAATCACAAAATCATTTTCTTATAAAAATGATATTTGATTGATAAAACATAAGATTCCAAAATCAACTTATTCTTGATCCATAAAAATAGCATGTTCATTAGTCAGTCTAAAGGGCATAACAACAAACTCATAATGCCAATATCATGATTAGAAGGTTGTTTTTGGAATATCATCATTATTCACCCTCAATTGATGATAATCATAACAAAGATCTATCTTATAGAATAATTTTGTCCCATGAAGTTGGTCAAATAAGTCATCAATTCTTGAAAGACTGTATTTGTTTTTCATTGTGATCTTATTCAGTTCTCTATAATCAATGCATAGCTACGTCGATCTATCCTTCTTATTCACAAAGAGAACTGGTGCACCCTAAGGAGACAGACTTGGTTGGATAAACCCAGTATCCAAAAGATATTTGATTTTGTTCTTTAATTCCTCTATATCCACATTTTCCATCCTATATTGGTCTTTGACATCGAAGAGTTCCAAATACGATTTCAAAAGAGAACTCTACCTCTCTTTCTGGGGAAGGACTAGGCACGTCCTCAGGAAATACATCAATGTATTCCTAGAAGATGAGGACATTTTCTAAAAGAATGAATCCTTCTTGAGAAACTTATTTCATTTACTAATCTTTTAACTATAAAGGATTTTATGTCTTAAAACTTCATGCTTAGACAATTACATTTTTCTATGATTCATTTATAATGATTCATAAAAAGATTGGGATTAACCAAAAATATCCCCCAGGAGTGTCGTAACCAAGAGTGCAGTAAGGCCCGTTGTCTTGTACCAGTTCCCATTCAAGTATAGCTCAAAGCGGTTATTTTGGGGTTTTCCCCAATGTGCATCTATGACAATGCCACCTCTACCTTCTCATATCCAGATGGGGATGTATTTTCTTAATAAACCACTTACTCAATACTCACCAAAATACCAGGAATATTTCAATATTTAAACTTTTTTATAAGGTTATTCCTAAATTTTTCATATCCTAATTTCCATTAATAACTAGACTATCCTTTGATAGAAAATATAGAATCCTACCTTTTTATAAAATTAATTTTCTTTAAATTTTATAAAGAGAGGATATTTAAAGTCTAGTTTCATAGAAATCAGGAATATAAAACATGATAATAACATAAAACATTCTTCTAAACAACCTATAATGATTCATATTAGGTTCATCCTATGTCAATTTACATCATCTCATATCCTGGAGAATGAAATCAAAGCAAAGGGCGAGCAGAAGGCCTAGTAAGGGAAGATAAGGGAGTCAATGTACTTGTTATATCAATAAGAACTTGAATAAAAACATGAAGACATGATAAATTGAAGAATAGAAATATCATAAAGAAAGGAAATTGGAACATAACTTCAATATGCGGATAGAAAATTTCATTTAGACATTCATGAACATATCACCAAAGTCCATCCCCAAGGTGACATAATAATTACCAAGGTTATTCACCAAGGTATCATGAAACTTGTCATCTCTAGAGGTTAAATCTCTACCCAATGAATTATAGTGATATCAGGGCGCACCCCTAATATAGCATTACCTACATGTAATCCACATAGATCATATTCAAACATTTCATAAATAACTCATAGAGAAAAAAAGAAATGGGTTTCATTTCAAAATCATGATGTTTTAAAAGCTCGTAAAAGTAAGATCATTATATCATTTATAACCCATGGAAAGGGAGTGAGGGTTATATATATGCCGATTCCAGAATAAAATATATCATGTATATATATATTTATGAACACCCATAGAAATGAAATAGGTCTTGTTATTCACATATATAAACAAGGGAATTTCATGAGATAAAGAGATAGAAATTTGGAGACCAAATTTCTGCACCATAACGACTATATAACATGGTTTTTAGAAAACTTTGAAAAGAGAGGGGACAAGGGTCACCCACTCATAAATAATTCATAAAACAGTATGGGTACTGAATAAGATCATGGCATAAATATTTGAATGACATAACACATGAGAAGAAAATATGAATGAAAAGAGGTGATTCTATTTCATTTACAAGAAATTCAGCAGCATAACGGCATCACATAAAAATTCAGAAAACAAATTTATGAGAGAAGAAAGGGTTTCACATCATTTGGACATGAAATGTGAAGTAATAAGAAGATATAAAAACATAACCTCAATATAAATATATGGATAATATAAGACACAACAAAAAGGAAGTCATGACATAAAAGAGGTGGTTGAAAGAATCCCTTTAGTGGAATAATTACTTTGAAAACATGAAGTTCGGGACCTTGGGAGGCATGAGGGAACCTTGGGAAGACTCTTTGGGAGGTAATGTGACCAGAACATACTTGGGGCGGATTTGTATATGAAATAAATGAGGTAAAGGCTTGGTATTTATATGATAAGTGAGGGGACAAAGCATTAATTTCCAAGAGACACCTGATAGGTGGTATTCACAAAACCATGGCCTTTTCCATCGTATTTGCCCTTGGTATTGGCCACTTGAGACACCTCATACCTAATATTACTATTCATAAGTCGACAATAGTTATTTCATAATTATTACATCCTTAATGATGTCATTAAACACCCGAATCTAAAAAAATGTATCTTCACTTTTCACTGAAAATTCAACATTTCAAAAAACATAAAAAAAATTCACCATAACCAAATATTGATCCTCTAATTTCAAAAATGAAATCCATTTTATGGAAATAATTGTAAAAATATTTTTAATTTAATTTTTAAATAAAAACACTATTTACTGAAAATAAATGTGTTTCTGAAAAATCCAAAAAAATCTCCTTAACCAAATATCGATTCTCTAATTTCAAAAATGAACTCGATTTTATGAAAATAATTTTCTAATTATTTTTAATTTAATTTTTAAATAAAAAAACTATTCACCCGAAAAAACTAATACTTAACCAATAATTTTTTAAATAGTTAATTACTTATTTTAGTAAATCAAATTACATAATAAAGGTGCATAAATTATATTAATACATTCTTAAGTGATTTTACTTAATCAATTTGTTCATATTAATAAATATAAGCCTAACATCACTATTCATAATTTATTATTCACCCAAAATTATGTTGATCTTATTAGACTATAAATTTAATATTGAACACAGTCGTAGAAGAAATTCTTCAGAAAATCATTACACATTATTAATAATTTAAGGTTTACATAAATATTTTAAAATATCATTTTTCTAGAATTAATTAATAATGTGCATACTATATTTATCCAAAGATTTTAAAATTCACAAACATCACTATAATAAGACATCACGATTGTAATTTAAATCAAAGGATTACACGAGGAAGTTACTGTCTCATTACATAACCCCTTATAACACCAACATTGGACCTAAGATTAAGGTGTTCCAGGGTGATAGAATCTTGGGGCGGCTCAGCCAACATTACCCGAGTAGTGATATCTATCAGCTTTAACATCTCACGAAGGCAATTCTGTTCCAGCTTCACATGATGAAGTTCATCTTGGGTTTGGTCCAGAGAAAAGGCCAACGGTTCTACCTCCTTCACAAGTTCCTTCAGTTGGGCTTTGATCAGCCCGATACTACTGGATGGGGCGATCGAATCTTCTTTCTATGTTAATTACTCATGATCACTTGTATTTATAGACAATAATCACATCAATTAGTTTCAAACAGTCATATTGTCCAATGGTCATATAATAGTCAAAACCCAACGGTATTATTTAAATTATACTTGTTTTATTTAATGAAATAGTTTTGTTGAGTATAAAATAAAATAACACACAAATTTAGGAAACAAAATTTATTCAAAATTTCGGGTCATTACATAAATAATAGTCTTTTCCTTGGAGGAAAATATAGAAAAAAAGTTTCCATATATAAAACTAACATTTCATAGTGTTCCACATTATCTCCATGATATGGTGCCTCTAAAGACATGATTTGACTCCTTAACTATCTCTCATCATGATATGAAATTACCATTTAACAATATGATGATCCAACTATATGAGAAAAAATATCAATGTTCAAACTAATCCTGCCCAAACATTAATTTGATCACTTGAAACACCTCTCGTGCATCTAATCAGATCGAAAATTTCACAACCCTTACCTTAGTAACATATATCTATTATATGATTTATTTCATTGGAATAAGAATATAGGAATAAAAACCCAAAAGAATGATTTGATTTATAGTCTTGGTAAATAAGATACAAACATGATTCTGATGTTACATTTCAAAACACAAGCTATGAAATATTTGGTTTTTTGAAAATATCATTATTTCGTCTAGCTTGTCATTTCATATCATTCAAAGTAAACAACCAAGATTTATTTTAAACAAAACAAAACAAGGGTGAGATTAAAATATCAATAAGATTTATGTATAATATATTCTATCATGAGTAATATAATAATGTTCAATAGCATATAATTCGTGAGGAATGGAAAATATCTAAACAAATATTCTATTAAGTAAATAACATTAATATAATTATTATATAAGGAATAATATATATGTAATTGTAAATAACTTAAAACACATTCAAATAATCAATAAAATGAGAATTAATTTCATCAAAATATCATATTATTTTGATAATATCATGGATAATAAGATAGGGCATAATCAATAAAAAAGGAAAATAACAAAAAACACATTAAATTTAATCAATATAATGATAATGAAAAGAATTATAGATAATATCATTTTGAAATTATAATCATTAATAATAACTGAATTATAAATTGATGAAATTATTCATTATTTTATGTCAGGAACTAAGGAATCAGGATACCTATATTATTAAGTCCTCTAAAAGGAAAGTTTAAAATTGATCGGTAGGTATCACTAAAAACCATTTAACTAATGATAACCAACAGATTCATCTCATGAGACTACTGATGAATCATGGTTCAATCTATAACTTCTCCCAAACATATATATGTATATCTATATCCTTACACAAATATAGAAATTTTTTTTTTAATTTTTAATAATATGCCTTTTCCAATAAATATCTATATTATATAAGGATTACAAAATAACTAATAATTTACACAAACTATAATATAATATTCAATATAAAATACCAAAAAGATAAATAATATTATTATTTAATATTAAAATATCCTTGATAAATAATATGGATATTTGGGAGAAATTTATTTTCTATGTATTAAAAGAAGGAAAATATATCAAGTGAAATTAAATGATTAAAAAACAATCAAGAAAGGGAAATGTCAATGATTTCCATGGTCAAAATTATCATAAAACATCCCAAAAAAATAATAAGGATGGTATCAATATAACATATCCCAAGTGGATCATAATTACAATAATGTTTTTACATTATTGATGAATAGAGATTCTGTCAAAATTTCATTAAAACAATCTTGAAGAAGTTGAAAGTTTCATATTGAAAATACTTTTTCAAACTAACACCTTAAAAATTTTATTTTTCATTCATTTAATAAAATATTTTAATCTTATAATGTATGTGTTAATACATTGAGTATTCATAACTGGATGATATTTCATACATGTCTTATATGAAAAAATAATGAGTGTTTTCATCCTTTTTATATAATCCAAACACGCCTTGTTTGGAAATAAAAATTAAGATTTATTCAAAATAATATATTAAATAGTCAATCATGGTTGAAAATATAATCTTTATATAATTTTGTGATAAATAAGAAAATTTAATCAGTTTTTTTAAATATGGATTTGGGAGAAAATTTATTTTTAAACAATTAGAGAAATGATATGGAGTTTTAATAAAAAAATTAATTAATAATTTTGAGTACCAAAGAGATTAATAAGATACTATTTCTTGAAAACATAATGAAAAATCATAAGTGATGAAAATAAATTGGTTTATTATATAATTAATAACAATTTTTCATCTATATTCAATTAAAATATAAACAATACTGATTAAAATGATACTATGAAATAAAAAATTAAAAATATCAAAATAATGTTGTGAACATTAATCAATATGTATATAATGTATATAAAATTTAAATCCATACAAAATAAGGGGAATTAATTAATATGATAGTCAAAATTATTTACAAACATAGTGTTATAATGGAAAGGATAGTGAATAAGTAATACAACCAAATAAAAATAGGTTATGTTATGAAATTTATTACGAGTTGGTAATTTTCAATTAAAATAATATTAGATAATATAATTATAATTAAAACATTAAATAAATTGAATTGTTAATTATACATGTCATTAATGAAAAATGTGATGTGTGTTGACTATATAAAATAAATTAGGCAGATAACATTACAATATGGATCAATGAAGAGAAATTGAGATGAAGTTGATTACCCCATGCTTCCTTTCAGATGAACATATTTTAATATACTATTGAACATTATCATGTAAGTTATTAAATTATTATAGAACAATATTTATATTCATAATATCATATATAATCCTATTTTAACATCTCAACACCCACTTGTTAAGAATAATTATTTATTTTCATTGTTTCAGGTGTTAATATCCTTGTTTTCTCATGTGTTTCATTTCATGAAAGATATAATTCACAGGATGTGGATATAGATCCATCATCTCCAAAAATGATATAATTTTTTTAAATATCATATTTACTCATTATATTAATTTTTAGTAGGGTTCATTTTTTTATAAATGAAATATAATTTTCATCTCTTCGTAGAGCTCATGGTCATATATATCCATGAGCGATGAAATAATTCCATCACTGAGTGAAAGGATATGTAAGTGGGTGACATATTAATTTTATTTAAAAAAATTCATTTCATATATATCTAATATATTCATTAAAATAATTATTTTTACTATCCATTTATAGGGTAAGAGAAAAAAACACATCGATTCATGAAGTGATATTCCCTCACACACACAATCCACATTACCATATTTTAAAATACACCAAAGTAAAGAATATATATGTGATATTGTAATTCAAAAAATCAAATAATATCCCTAATATCTTAAAAACTATAAAATATAGCATTATATACAGCATTGGAAGGTGGTTATCAAAAACAAATTAAATCTCTTCGTGAAGTGGTAGTCATCGATACACCTGATCTATAATTATATTTCCAAATTACATGAAGAGGATATGGATATAGTTAATGAAAGAAAAATTATAATATGATAATATATTTAGTATAATTATTATATTATATAATCATTGATGAATAATTATTTATTGATTCGGAAGAGGAAACAATATTTAAATGCTTGTTTAAGAACGTCAGTTGGCACCAAACCCCATAAAGGGTGTATTAATGAACAAAAAAGTGAACTATTATTCTGTTAGTAGAGAACTTAGTTGATTTAACTTGGTATTGGATGATAAAATTGGGTTTACATATGTGAATAGAGGTGGAAAGGGTTTTGAACTTTATATGTTAGTGGGAGGATACATGAGGAATTTTTTATAAGATACTATTACACCCATGTTTTTATCATCTTCAAAGCCTTTAAAATGGGTAATTTTTAATACATATAGGTGATATGGTGAAATTATGTTCATTAAATGTGTTTTTGAGTAGTTTTTAGGTCTTTTTGACAATTAAATTTTTAGTTTAACAGCACGATAAATATTTTTTTACCCAAACCAGGGTAATTATTTTATAGTTTTTCCATTATCCGTTATGGTAAAAAAAAGAAAAATATTAGATGACATAATTTATTTTTATTATAAATATGGAATCCATTTTAACATATTAAATTCAATCTATTAGAGGAATAAAATTTTAATGTATACCCACATAGGTGACGAAAAAGCATGTTTCCATAGAGAAAATTCCAATATGAATAAAATTAATTAATATAAAAATTAGATTTAATATTTATTAAAATAAAATAAATTAGATATAATTAAGTATTATTGAATTAATTTTACATTAAAAATAATTTATAACGTAACTTATCCTAGTAATTTGTTTAAAAATGATAGTTTTCAATTTAAATCAGAGTTTTTCACTATTAATTGAAAAATGAAACATATCAAGAAAATAACAAAATTTCACCCAAATATAATTTTAATATTATTATTTTTAATATAAATTCTATTTTGAAAATATTGTTTCTAAGAAGTAATATTTAATTTCGAATTATTTATGAAAGGGTTGAGTAAACATTTTTTAGAAATGTTGTTTATTGGAAAACAAATCAATTTAATATAAAGGATTAATGTTTAATTTATAATCAATATATAACCATTATATTCAAAAAATATTTATTTATATTTATACCCAACAATGTATTTTTCATGTTATAATGGTCATATTTTTTATTATTATATTCTAATTTGGAAAAATTTCTTTTAAACCGGGTGTTGTGTGACTCGCAAGTTATCAATGAGAGGGAATTTATATGATAATAAATATATACTACAGTATAATTATGATAAACTACCATATAATATTGGTGATTCATGTATCATATTTTATCAAATAAAATTTTCTTCTTATATAAATTCTGGGTGATCGATTCTACAATCCATAAATATAATACATCCTCACAATTTAATCTCACTAATAGAAATCAAAGGTTTGATATTTTAAAATTACATTTCTAAAACCCATCATCATAAAAAGTGTTAAAAACATTCTCTTAATAAGATATATATGTGGAAATAAAAAAAATAATACATAATTACTCATTAATATGTTTCTATATGGGTAAATATTTGTGGAAAGTGTTGGTATTGACATAAAAAAAAGAATAAATAATTAATGATATTAATAGATATAATTGATTCAAAAAAACAAAATTTTAAATGGAATGTTAGTGGATAAAAACATATATTTTTTATTATTAAAAATTAAAATAGATTCATTTTATATTATTGTGATAAGATATCATCTTTATTTCAAGATCCTTTTCCAAAATTTAAGGGATTAATTTACTATATAAGAATATAATGAAATATACATACATGATTTTATTTTATTTTTTAATCATAATTTCATAATTTAGTTGTTACAGAAACATATTCTTATTAGTTTTTTAATCCATGAAATAAATGATCAGAAATCAATTAATTATTTTGCATGCACTAAAAATCACTTTTAAATGTACTGTAAGGTTCAAAAATAGTGGCTTCTCCTTCCATATATATATTATTATTTTTAAAAACTAATATAGGTAAATTAATTGATCTATTATAATTCATTAATCTATAAACCTCTCTAGAAACAACAATTTTTCATTATTTAATATTTATTCATAGGATTATTTAAGTGAGATAAATAACATATTAACCAGAACACCACATTTAAGGACCCATGATTTTTGTACATGGATATTACATCTTTTTAAATGAAAATTCATTACATTATTAAAACAAAAACCTTGGGACCATTATAGTTTATTTCCTATGTAAACGGGAAACATGGACTTCATAATTCATGAAATATTTTAAATGTGTCCCATAATTATCTCACCATTTTGTAATCCTATATAAATCCATTAATCATACAATTGTGAACATGTAATCTAGTCCATGCATAATATTGTAAACATATAATCTTGTTCACTAATATTATTATGAACATGTAATCTAGTACATAAAAAGGTTTCTGCACCACCTAGGTGGTATACTTCAACATCCCAAATAGAATTCCTTTTCAAATGGTTTAATGTATTCACTCCCCAAACCATTATAGTAGTCAAGGTTAACTCGCAAGACCATCATAGCAGACACAATCCATTTATGAAACATGTTCACTCCCTATTCAGGTTATACCTATCCCGTGAGATATAAATCATTATACAATTAATTATTTGGATATATATTCCCCATAAATCTATGATTATAATGTAACCACCTCCATTTTTTATAATGTAACCATCATCACATAATAAAAATAATACATATGTGTTATATAAGGTCATGAAATATTCATCATGTTGGAAACAATGGAAAGGAATGGGTGTCATAAACATTTCATTATATCTAAACTTATGGAAATGAAATAGGTTTCATAATAATTTGATCTATAATAACATGTGAAAAGAAACAGGTTTCATAAAAATTTCCCCATGACATTACCCATGTAAGACAAATGGGTTTCATAAATATAATTCCATAAAAACCTAAACCAATCAAATAAACAATAGGATTTCTATCTATTGATCATTTCATTTATATGGAACATGTATAATAAGTATTTGAAATATTATATGGAAAACTATTTTTGTGGATCATTTAGAAAATTTCAAGAGGAAAAAAACATTTCAACTTTAAAAGTAATTTTTTAAAACGTTATTTATTTTTAATATCCATTCGTTTTCTAATAATTTTTTAATTTACAAAAAAATTCCATATATCAAAGATAAACATCAATTTTAAATTAACTATGACACCTATATGTAAATATTGAATTATTTGAGTTATAATGAATGTGGGAAATATTGGTCTTGAAATGCATGTTAAAAAACTATTCTCTTCCCGTTTTTGGAGAAATGTTAAAATAGAATTATTTTTGAAAATGAAATGAAGATTACTTTAGAAAAATTTAAAAGTAAAAAAATGGAAAAATATAATTTAAAATTACTATGATAATAATTATACAATTTTTTTTCAATAATGGTATTGATGGATAACATATTTCTTATCGAAGATAGAAATAATGGCGGGGTTATTAAAAACGTCTTTATTATTATATTAAATACCAAATTGATGGAAAATAGAACTACTAATTTAAAATTTAATGAATAATAATAGTATTAGATAATTAATTTGTTTTTTGAGAGATATATCATAATATTTTATCATTTAAATCATAATCATGAATAATCGTGATAAATGATTAAATCATAACATAAAATAATGCCACCTTTTAAAAATTGAACCAGAATCCTAATTAAAGAAATAATAATAAATGATAACTAAAATATCATTATGATAAATAAATTCAAGATATTACATGACTCTTGGGATGTATATACCCCTAGTTAATGAATATATATGTGGAACATAACTTACATCTCCAAGAAGGATAATTGAGATGAAATTACTATACATCATGACTATCTTTTGAATCTTAATGCACATGATAAAATCATTGGAAATAATAATTATCATGAAATTTGGTTGTTTTATATTATTCCATGTCAATGAGAATTATATAATCGACACAAAATACAAATGGTGAATATTGAATAATTCCCTCATAAATAATAGTGAGAATAGAAATCACATTACCTTCCGTCTTGAATTTTATCATACACAGTCAAACATATGTTATAATAAATATATGTTTTTTATACATATATTACAGAATCATACCTTTTTATTTCATCTAATAGATGATTTTTTATGAAATAAACTTAATTTCTTATTAACCATAACATGTTAAAGTAACAATTCTTGTAATAAATTCGGGGATTTCAAATATTTTTTCACTTGTAATTTTTTTGGTCCTCTCACATAGATAATGTATTCATAATATCCAGAATTTATCCCATGATAAAAATATCATGTATTTTAAGTATATATGTATTTATATTAATCGTTAATATTTAATTATAGGAAATTAAATACACAGTTCACTAAGATGGTAAGTCATAAGGATGAATGAATGTTTTTTCAATTTTATTATCATATGGATTACAGTAATATTAAAATATATATAAAAATATACATTAATTCTAGAAAAAGTATTTATTATATATCACATATTCTAATTAAACCCATAATTAATACACTCCATTTAAATCGATAATGAATTGCATCACATCATGAGGTGGTAGTTTTCCATACCCATGAATGACATTATCATATTAATAAAAAATGAATTAAGCTATAAGTTATTTAATAATTTCAAAATCATAATAAAATAATATATATATATATATATATGTATATCATATAATATATATCATATATAAATGATAAATATATCATTACCCACATCCTTTATAGGTGGTAATGGAAAAACGAATGACATCAGTTGGGTAGGTGGTAGTTCGCCATACAAAAAATAGATGATTTTGATACCCATTTTATAAATGTGTGTGTAGTTTTTAATCAAGATAATATCATATAATTTTACATGTATATGAAATATAATGAGGTTATTATATATAAAATTTATAAAAAAATTGAACAAGTGGGGAAATAAATGAAATAAATTCATTCATTCAAAAAAATACATCTTATTTGGGTAACCTAATTTGTTTTTTACTAAATCATTATTAAGATGAATTTATATAAAAAATAATTAATATATAATAATAAGAGTGGTTTTGTAATTTTATTGGGTATTTACTTATACAAAACAATGGTTTATGATGTTTTAATTAATAGTGGAGTGGTGGTGGACTTTTATAAGTGAGGTGAGAAGAAAATTGTAATTTTTTTTAAATATAAAATTAGATTATTGTTTTTCATATGTCACAAGGGTCCAAATTAAGAAGGAATATTACCATATTTGTTTAATTGTCAATTAATTTCCATTAAATATGTTTTAGAAAATTTTATAGTTATTTATTACACTTATCTTTTTGGGTTAACCACCAGATAAACCAAATTTTTCATTAAGAGTGGTAAATAAATTTTATTGCATTCACTATTAATTTTGGTCAAGAAATTTGTTTTCATTATTAATAATTATAAATTATTATGACATAGAATATGCAATAGAATTTTTTCCAATTAAATTAACATAATTAAATAACATTATTTTAATATTAATCCTGAAGACACAACGAGAATGGTAGTTTGTAAAGAGAAAATGATCAAATGTATGAATTGTTTTTATATAAAACTTCATTATAAATTATATTAAAAATGATTAAATTACTAAAACAAATAAACAATAGAAATAATTTTTCTTTTAAATATATTTAAAATATAATTTAACATTTCATAAAATGTAAACTTAGAAGTAATTTTCATGTAAAAATTAGTATTTGTCACTATTTATAAATGAAATGATAATTTTTAGACAAATAAATAAAATTAACGTAATATAGTTATTAAATTATGAGTTCAAAAACTATTTTTTATCAATTAATTCTCTAAATATTAAAAAATCAGTTTCAAATGACCGCTCCATAAAAAGGCAATAAATAATAATTTAAAAAAATCTATGTTTAAGAATAAATTTAGACTTATTATTATGTCTAGAATTGAAAAATAAAAGGATTAATTTTATGTAGTTGATTTAATATATTATATATTCATTTATTTATAATTACTTTCTAAATTATTTTAAATTAATTTAGTAATGTAAAATGTGTTTGATTTCATAAATATAGTTTTTGATAAAAAGATTTAATATTGTTTAAAATTGTATATATTTCTATTTTTAATTAATTATTTTTAAAAGGAAACTTGTTAAACCCATTTATATATTCCTCATCCTATCAGGAATTCCAACGGTTAAGTGATGAACATCAAATTATATAATTATATTAATAATAATTAATTTTTGTTAAAACGCAGTGTTTTCTGTAACACAAGGTAAGCTAGATTCCTTCCCGTAACACAAACTAATCATAGTGTTGAATGGAATGAAAGAAATTGAATTGATTAAATAATTTTGAAAATTAATATTTCCCATGATTTTTACAAACCTGAATCGCATGGTTCATTGAAAAATATATATTTTCATAACCAGATATGTAAATATTTCACTCCATATCGTAATTTAAACAATAATATCCAATTAATTTGATTTATTTATAGATTAGTATTATATTCAAATGATTTGGTTCTTTAAGAAAAATTTTAAATATAGAATATAATGGAACAGCATATTGTAAATATTTTCAAAAATCATTCTATTAGAAAAAAATATTGATAATATTTTAAAAAATCACCTTAACCATCACACTTTAAATACTATTACTTTAATATATAGGTTCAAAAAATAATTAGGGTTGAAGCATTATTTTTATTATTAATTTTTAATTACTTCAAAAGTTTTTAGGAAAATCTATCTAGAGAATGGAAAATATAATCCCCATATAGAGAAATTTATATATCAAATAAGTACTTAATCTCATAAATATGGAACATCTTAATGACATTTATTAGGTATAATGAAAGTTCCTAACAAAAAATTCACTAATTCAAAAAATATTACATTGTCTGTATGGACAATAATATTTAAGGATGAAATTATAACTTCATTAATTTATAGGTTGTTGTCCACTTTTCCAATCATGAATTCCAATGAACTCAATATCATTTCAAATATGGAATAACATCCTATGTGGTATTGTTTTATTGCCTATAGATCCTTATTTTACATAAACATGCATCACTAATATTAACTAAGAACGAAACCATTGTATTTCTTAGTTTACACTTCCGATTAAGAAGCCCCATTGAGGAATTATTAATAGACATCATTTTAGATGATATTATACCACATTTATTTAGTGATAGAAATAAAATTTTCATGCATTAAATCATATAAATGGGTGTGAATGGTTCATTGAAATTAATTTCTTTTAAATGTGATTGTCCATTTCAGAGTATCCTTTAGTTGTTTCACATTAGGACTCTTTTCTTGTTTATCTTGTTATAAAATACTCACTTCATTATGGTAAAACTATTATCTATTTTCCTGGGTATCAACTACAAATTACCATTATTCTAAATATAGTCCTACTAATCATTCAACACATCTATCTGCATGACATTATTTACTGATTCCTTGATATCTCTTTGATGGGCTTGTGAGAATAATGAGGTATGAGTTTCAGTATCCTACATTATTTTAGTGTAAATCAATTTTAATTTAATCTCAAACAATATTCTTAACCTACACCTACATTATAATTATTATATGAGTACATAATGTTATTTCATAAGTATATTCAATTGAGTAATAATAATAATTATCTTACACATCTTTTAGATTATCATAATTTCTATAAATAAATACATTATTTAGAATAAATTTTATGAGAAAATCCAAAATCATAAAACGTACGCCCTAATGTGTTGCATAAGTCCTTGAATGATTATACACATTTTCGTTGTCCTTTTCCTTGATATTCTTAGGTTATTTGTTATTGATATGATATCCATATTCATTTGTTGGATAATGTATGATGGTAAATATAAAAAAACCTTATTCGAACATCACTGGGTTTCCATATTTAACCTTAATAATATATGGGACTCTATAAAACATTAATAATATTTCGATGAGGGTATTATTCTAATGCATCATTATGGAGATATATATGGATTAGTGTGACACATTAAATTGTTTTGAATCCAAACTAATTTACTAATATCTAATATCTTGATAAATCAATATGTATCATCCATTAACAATACATATAATATATATCTTCCATGATGTAATTAATTTATTCTGAAACATGTTATTTTCTTAGTTTATATGTTGTAATTAATTCATTATAAATGTTATTTTTGTCATGATATTCTTTAATCTTATATCTTCTTTGAAGATCATTGTTTTCTATCTGCAACTTCTGTAAATGGATATCACACCATTTGTTTATTCTTTTAAAACATTTAATCTTAGTCAAGTCCACATTTAGTTTTTTTAATAAAACAAATTTTTCAGCATTAACTAGCATCCTTACATGTGATGAATGAAAAAAATTTCAAGAAATCATCCCAAAAACATAACAAATATAGTAACAAATTATCTTAATGAGATAAATAAAACCACATAAAAATTTCAAATTATAACTAATAGGTAATAGAATGCCATAAATAAAAATATGAATATCATTCCATATCATCACCGATATAATTAATGTAATATTCTCATGATCATAAGTACATATAATCTGTAGTTTGAATTTTAAAAAATTCAATATATTATGGAACTGATTCAAGTCCCATTGATCATTTTTTGTCCCCACCAAGAACTAAGATGATATCAGCAAATTATAGTTGTGGTATCAACCAACTTAATCAAACTCATAATGAATATATTATTAGATATAACAAGAAATTTGATTATATATATATAATAAAAAATATATGATGAACTAGTACAACTATCGAATGAAATCCATACTATCGAATATGGAACAGACCTCCAAGAACTCCAATGTAGTGGCACAAATCAATGAATAATCACATAATAAAAACATCCACCAGAAACCATCCTATTACAATTACATTCTTCAAAACCCATATCCTTAAAATAAATATTTACTACCACCACTATAGTAAAAACATTGGAAAACCTGAAGGTCCACACATAACTGCAAGAACCCACCACCAACAAAGAAATCCACGATGACAAGTGTCATAAAACCTAGTTAAGAACCTTGAACTACTAATAATGAGATTAATACATTTAATAAATATCACCATGTGTTACCAACATCACAAAACCAACCCACTATGATTTCCAATGTGTCTGAGAAAATATGGCGTCTTGTGTGTTTGGTCAATTGGGAAGAGTGGATGGTAAATATTGTAGAGAGTAGAAGAAACCCATAAACTAACAGAATAGAGAAATACAATTGTTAATGTTTCATTCCCTGATTACAAAATGAACACGTCAAATAATGATTCATATTCTTCCATACATTCCATCATGAATGAAAATGGATTGGGTCAAGAATGGTGGGTTAACCTAAAAGGGTGGTGAAATATAAAAATATAATCTTCTTGTGTGAATGAAAATGCACATGTCACTAAAAACCAAAAACTACATAATCCCAATCAAATAAATACAACTATTAAATGGGATAAGTGTAGTGCTAAATATAGACTAAATCATAATGAATAATGTTATTATATGATATGGGATAAAAATTAATCTATGTAGGATAATAGTGAAGGAATAAAGGAGGAAGTGGTAAAATATTAGTGCAAGGTAGAGTTTCTATAGACATTGAAAAGGGTTTAATTAAGAAACCCTAATACATCATATTTTAATGGGAGAGATAATGATGATATAAACATTGGGAATATCTTCCAAATTTAGATAAATGATTCTTGATATATACATTGTTTTATTTCTTGGACATGATTCATATAATACCAAAGAAGTAATAATTAAATAAAAATAAGTACTTATTCCAATTGTTTTATTACTCTTTTTTGATCCAACAAACATTTAAATTAATGAGATTTATCAGATGTGAATTTGGTCTATCTACATTATAGTGTAAATAATTGACAATATTCCATTTGGGGTAAGTATATAACATCTAATTTATTTTTTATCTTTATAATATTTACGTTATAAAACCCAATTCAATATTGAATATTTACTATTTTATTTTTAATTTTTTGTATATCCTTGAGACCAAAATTGACTTACTTCTTTTGAGATCAATTATCCTGAATTTTTATAATCCGCAAAATGAAGAAGTGACACTGTGTTCTCTATAATCTTGTCAATTCAAATCCATATTTTAAAATTTTCATCAAAATTTCGTCTTATAAAAAATGGAATTTTCTCATTCATAAAAGATATAATACACTCATTTAATCTTGATTTTCAACCAATCCAAAAATAATTTATTCCTAAATTTTAAATTTTACCCAAAAATGATTATTAAACGAATTTATCCCGCCTTCTGTGACCCATCATATCCCAATGTTACAAACCATTCATGTCAATTAATACAAACATTCAAGAGATTTAAATGTCTCAAAATATATGAAGTTCATCAACTATAGAAGATCCATTGAAATTAATTTTGATATTATTTAATTACCATTTCAAAAATAATCACCGGATCCATTAATTTACCTTCAGTAAAATGATATTTTAGAGTATATAAATTCATACTCAACTGGGTGATAAGTATTATTAAGAATTATTCCGTAACGTGGTTCTATTAAAACAAATTCTACAAAAATCCTCCAATTATTGGGGATTTTTTCAACCATCATTTTATAACTGATAAAATATTTTTAACTTATATTTTCCAGGATAAATGACTTCCCCCCCTCAAAAATCTATTTTTAATATCTTCAATGTAATATGAAATTTCTTGATAGAACTAATATACCGAACTTTGCGCCTATACCATCTACAATACCATTTATAGGTGTAAAATGACTGCATCCAATTACTTTCCCATTTTTATACAGATATAAATTATTTTATTTCATCCACCTTGTGACCATTACCCAAAGATCCATTATACAATGAAATGTTTTGGCATACTTCGAACATATTATTCATTATTATTTTATTTGTTAATGTATTTTTTCAATCAAAAAAAATTACTCATTTTACATCCAAATTTTGATTCCCTAAATTGAAATATTTTTTAGACATATTTTTTTATCAATAAAATTATATTTCCTTACATGTATATTAAAATTTTCCTTTAAAACACAATTTATTTTAATAATATTATTTTTAATTAATTTTTAATCTTATTAAAGAGAATTCTAATAGTGATATTTGAACAAGTCCAATTACTCATTTTATTCCATTAATTAATAGTAATAATTTGAAAGATCATTATATTTTTTAGCCTTCTCTTTAGTAAAAAAATTAAATTTATTCTCTTAAGTGAGTAACATATTCATATAATCAATATAATTTAATAACATTGATATTTTTAACATATAATTTATACTTTAAACTTTATTATTGACTATATATCATCATATTTATTTTGAACATCATATATTTTTAAATAATTTATATAAATCCATTTATATCTAACCTACAAATGATGTACATCTATATTTCTTCCTTACCTCAATAATTTTAACTCTCACAACTAGCGATATCTTCATCATTTACTTTTATAAAAAAAAATTTATCATCAACCATATTTGAAGACTTAATATCGTCATTATATTTAAAAAAGTCCTCGCCAAAAAATATTATTAATTCATTTCACTTATTGATTTTAGATAACATTAAACAATTAACCTTTGAATAAAAATTATTCTACTTTATTTTTATGATTTCAATCAGGATAAACATGTTAGACTATTATCCCCATCATTAAAATGCCATTATTCTTTCATCATCTGAATATTCTCGATGAAATGTATAATATATCAATACTTTAATAATTTTAGTGTAATACACCCTATATGAATCAATTTTTATCTTTTCAAACATTATCAAATGAATGAAATGAAATTTTAAAATTTCAGTAAATCATATGTTTTTTAATATAATCCACTTCTTCCAAAATAGATTCATTCATACAAATATATTTATATAATTATTTGAATGATATATACCTTATATATTTAATCTTCTTAAAAACAATCTATTTTATTCCTATAATTAGAAATAAAAATTATTTTTCTAAAATTTGGTGATAACGTATCATAATCATGGCCTAATTTATTGAAACATATTTTTAACATATATTCATAATGTTAGGAAATGTGTTTTAGTGAGGTACAAAATTATTCCAATTCACAGCAAAACCAATGATGGTGTTAATCACATTATGGATTCTAGTGATGAAATCATGAATAATTTAATCATCTTGCATCCTGATATCATTATATTTCAATATAAAAACATGTGTATTTTAGTTTTTACCTTATATGTCACCTTATTAAATGTTTTTAATTTTATCCCAAAATTTATTGGGTTGTTAAAATTTATTATCCCTGAGAAACTCTTATTATAGAAGAGGGGAAAAATATAGAATTCATAATATAAAAATAATTTGGGAAAAATTTTCATTTTCATTAAGGAATCCTAAGAATTAGGAATAAAACCACCAGTAGTATCTCACAATACTACTATATTGATAGAAAAAATATATGTATGAATTTGGTTATTCGATGAGTTATAATTTGTTTTCATTGAATGTGTGAGTCCACTTTCTATTTAATAAATTCAAATGGTACAAGGAAGGAAAAAATATATTCAACTCATCATTATTAATATAAAAACATAATTTCCTTAAACTAGAAAAAAAACAAATTTAAACATCAAAAAGAACAAGGAGGACAATATTCCACTAGAAAAGGGCCCACTAAATAAATAATATTTATAAAATAGGGGTCGATGGTGAATCAATGAATTCAATTACATTAAAATTTTACATAATGAAAAAATTAAACAATAAATAATTTTTTTGGAAAGATGGATATCCATGTTCCATAATCAAATAAATGCATGAATAGAGCAGGAAAAATTTATTTTCTAAGGTTTACTACACAAAAATATATTACACATTTGTATTATAATCATGTAAAACTCATGTTCCCTGGAAATACTAATCACCATATATTGAAAATGGTTATGTATTATCCATAAACATTTGATAAAATATATATTTCATTTATCATGTAATTGTTTCCTATAAAAAAATTGATAAAATTTGGAGAACATCAATAATAAAATCAT
This sequence comes from Viscum album, assembly GCA_963277665.1. NCBI lineage: Eukaryota > Viridiplantae > Streptophyta > Magnoliopsida > Santalales > Viscaceae > Viscum > Viscum album. Next base: position 14,840,886 of record OY728159.1, on the reverse strand, counting down.
CAATTATGAAAGACTTAAATTAAGTGGATGTTATGCATCTTCCTTTTCCCACTTTTCACCATTTATTTCACTCTTCCATCATTCATATTTCTATAATTGTATATATAAATTCACAGACACTTATTTAATATTTAGTGATTATTATCTACACTATCGTAGTAGAAATATTCATTCCATACTTTAATGTATTATTTGAAAATTAAAATTAAATTAAGATGTTATAACTTGACATTATCAGCTTATATTCTGGCCAATGGTTCAATATATAGCTTCTTGTTACCAATATATATGATTTATGGACTCTATGTATCATGTTAATAAATCTAATAAATTATAATATTATCCTAATAAAAAAATATGACATCTATATTCATATAACAATAATTGTATGATAATACTCATTAATGTATTATTAACATAATCATGGAAAAACTAAATACATTATGTAGTGAAAATTTAATTATCCGCAAGTATCTTTTGTACCATAAAAAATAATATGGCACACTTAGTTCCTTCATGATATGAAAACAATCTCTTTCAATTATATATAAGAATAATTAATTCATATAAAAAATAATATAGTGTTATTTTTCTCTTTATTTCATAACATGTCCCTACATATCATAATCTTATATTGCCGTATCGATATGAAATTTTGCATCTATATAGTAACAACCGATAATATGTTTTTTATGTGGGAATTATATTTTAATAATACAGTAATGCAATTAATATTTTATTATCTCATTTAAATGAATTATAATTTGATAAGATGCATATAAAATTTGAACTGACTAGGTCAAAATAAAACTAAAAGGATTATTTGAAATTTTCCGTTAGAAATAATATTTTTTGATTACTGAAATTTTAAGAATTTAAATATTCATATTTTTAAATAAAATAATTTTTTATAATATTAATAATTAAAAATTTATTAATAATTAATTTTATCTAGTTAATTACAAAAACATTATGTTGTAAAAAGAGACATTTTTTGTAATACATTATTATGAATAATGGGTTTATATTTTATATAAATGAAAAAATATTCAATGGTGAATGATTTAAAATATATTAACATATTATATATGAAACAATATTAACTTTTATCCATATAATTATTATTATAATTCATATATTGATTGTTAGATAATCTTATCTATGAAAAATACTTTTCATAAAAAACCATTTTCATCATGTTTCATATGATTATTATTAAATAAAATTATTCCCATTATATGAATTAAATTAAATAAAATTTATTCCATATTTTTAATAAGGATTATTAATATTAGGTAATATGGTAAAATCATTTTTTTCTCATAACAATTTATAAAAAAGTGAAACAATTAATTAATATGGTTATGGTCAAATGAGATTACTGAGGGTGAATCTATAACGATAGGTTTTAAAATAACTAAAACATGTAACAAAACCCCATTGGGTGGCTTAAAATAGTCTATCTTATCATCTTTGAATATGATCTATCTTGATGACATATGTCCATTATTTGTACTTGACTTTATTGAAAAGCATTGGATAATTATAAGTGTGCTAATTACTTTAATTACAAATAAAAACCCTATAAAATTATTCAAACATAAAAATAATATTAGCTCCACAAAACCATAAATAAATCTCTCCAAAAATATTTATAGACATTCTATAGATATTTATATTATTTAGATGCGAATAACAGTGTCCTTATAAAGAGATCCAATGGAGGTTGTTATATCTGAATGCAATGGTCTTCTCCAAGATATTCTTTTTAACTTAAATTTTTACAACCTTTTAATATGTCATAGAAATTACAATATAATAGAAAATATATCTACAAAAAATAAGATATTATTATTTTTATTACATAATATTTATCCATCACCTTCCCTAAAAAATGGGAAACAGAACCATAATTCGTGTGTCTATAATATTATCTCCACATAGACAAATTTAATTAATCTTTCCATCACCAATAGACATGGATATTTTTAATTACTGAAATATAGAATATGTAATATAGTTATGAATTTTTTTTAATTATTTATAATTAAAATTTAACACGATTCCTGACCATTTGACCCATTAAGGAAATGATATTCTCACTCGTGCAGATGTACATTCTACCATCTCCAGGAAATGAGGAAATTCATTTTCTATGTATAAGATTAAAGAATGGTTCTAAAAATATAGAAAATAAATAAATATGATATTTCTAGAATGAATATAATTATATATATTATTTAATTATTTTTTATTAAAAATAACAAGAACATTCATGATAATACATTCATATACTAACAAGAAAGTTGAAACCCAAAACAGTAGTATAAATGAAATATTATAAACCATAATGAGATAAAATTATATATGAAGATAAAATATTATATTATAAATTTTAAAATGGTTGTAGAAGAAAATAATAGTTTGTTTAATGTTTTTATAAAGGATTTTAAATTTCATTTAAATAAAGAGATTCTTGAGAAAAAGCAATTTCATCTCAATTTACACTTCATTGACATATATTTTCTATAGTTAAACTATAAACATTTTTGTGGTGTATATACTGAAACATTTAAATATTTATCATGTAGATAAATTTATTTAGTAGTAATAATGTTTCAATTCTATTTTATTCTTTCAATGGTTTACAATTTAAATGATACCAATGAATTAAAGATTTATTTTTCAATATCATTTATTTAGTATTTCCATAATTTTTAGAGAAGGAATCTTATAATCCTTCATTCATAAAATAAATGTATTATCATATAATATATATATTCAAGGATTTTTCATATTTTCTTCCATCTTTTTCTCTCTCATTGATGTTGAACCAGGAAAATATATTTTTTAAGTAAAATCATATTTTAATTTACTTTTAATCGGATGTATTTTTCTTCCATCTAAATATGTTTTAAACATTTGTTAAAAATAAAATCTTATTAAACAAATTATAAAATATGGAAAATTTCTGTTCACTTTTACATTTTAAATTATTGAAATAGAATCACTCTTCTACATTTTGAATGGTTCATTTAAGAAAAATTCATAAATTAATTTTTTTAATGTATACGACATTAACGAAATACCCCGACACTATAACCATTTTATGATATTTAGATTCATCTATATGTTTTTAGTGTCTTTTCAAAGAAAATAAAATTATTAAATCTAAATTGAAACATTCAATTCTATAACATTTATTATTTCAACTAATATGGTTTTTTAAAAAACAACCAATATTTCAAATGATATGTTGTTCATCTCTTATTTATTATTAATTTTGTGTTTTTTGATTTTCTTTTAAACTGTGATATTTCATATAATCATGGGACATAAAATTCTTCTAAATTTCAAAATTCAGTGACCCATATATATATATATATATATATATATATATATATATATTCTAAACATTTTTTCATTTTTATATATGGTATTTAAGGATAATGTTATATGATTGATAGGCGAAATTTTAGAATCTAATATTATTCAATTAATATTGAAATTTATTGATAAGTAATATTTTATATGAATTTGAATTGACTAGTAAATATATGATGAATTAATTGGACATTAATTTATGAATGGGACCTGTGTTTAGATTGTAGTTATATTCATCAAGGAGTCCCATATGGAAAATCAATTGGACAAATTAAATAGGTTTTTGGATTATATTGACACATTAGAAAAGATATATTACACCATGGACATTATAATATTGATATAATAATATCTATGATCATGAAATCAAATATCAAGAATTTATTTCATTCACATATCATTTATATTATCCAAGAATTTTTTTCATTGATATTATTCATGGAATCATTTCATGCTCATGTTATTGATGAAATGGAATTTTTTTAGAAATTTACCATTCTATTTTTATTATGTATTGTTTAACCATGATGAATTATATTATATATAACCCTTACTCATATTTTTATATCACTATTATTTTTATTCCATCCACAAGGTTATCAATAAAAGACATTGTATGAGATAATTTATAATGAATGATTAATATTCATATGTGTTATATTTTTTTAAAAAAGTAAAATGGTTATCATGTTTATATCTAGAACTCCAAGGATAATAAACTAATTGGTACTTTAGTATTATAACTGTTATATATATGATAATATAATAAACATAACACTGACTCTATGTTATTAGACTCAAGGTTTTTATATTTGATATCATAGAATTTTTAGTTTAATCCTTGTGAAATAGATTTAGAAAATAAAATATTATGGAACAGAACTCTGTGATAGGAATTTCATATATTTATAATTGTTGGATAATATTATAAATGATTTCCTACATTATTAAAAATTAAATTTTCCTAATAAAGACAACCATGTATGTATAATACCTATGGATGTGATTTCGTTATATGTTCCTTTAGTGCTAATAAACACAATATGAGTTTATCAAGTATATATCGGCCATCATTACATTCAATGGTAACTATTCCATTACTCTTTACCTAATTTGACACACATTGGGTATATTTATAGATTAACTCATTTATTTATAAACAATTATTAAAAAAAGGAATTTTTATGATTTAAATATATTCTCAAATAAGAAATGTTTATAATTTGATGATTATCCATGAATAAATTTCCAATTTATCTGAAGGATACACTAAATTTAAAATTATATATTATGATGTAAAATTCATATTATCATTTGATAACCCATTACATTTCAATGATTATAATATTAACATGTAACAAATAATGGTATCAATACCTATTGACATTGCAAATATTTACTAGATGGTAAATATAAAAAAACTGTTGTTGAAGCTGTGGAAATCATAGTTATATTAGGGAAGTTACCCATGTTATTACTAACAACCTATAAAATATTGATAAAAATAATATTTCAGAACATAATAAACCTATACTAGATGATTTAATGTGACATTATCTCCGATAATTTAGTAGAACTATTAGGAATGTGGTAGATGAGAAATGGATTAAGTCCTATAGAAAGATAATTTTACTCTTGATGAAATGGTTAGGAAAAGATTATAATTTAATATATTATTTCAATATTTATTTTTATTAATGTTATCCATTGATCTATAATAATAGTGAGGAATAAGAAATATCACACATGAAATTGATATCATGCAGAGATTCATTCATGGAAACATATTCCCATCAAGAGAAAAAATTATATAAATAATTTTATCTGCTTAAAGAAAGATGATGAATAAATTTTTGAATAGTAAGGGGATGCCTTTAAATTACTACCATTTTATCCAATTTATCATTAAATAAACACATAATATATGGTCTTCCTTTAATTATATGAGATTAAGAAAATTAACTGAAGGGAGCATGCTTCTCTAAATTTATCATCATATAATGAAATATTTTTTATATACTACAAAAATAAAGATTGAATTTTCAAGATTCGTTGAATATTAGGGGAATAAATAGAATAACTATTCAGTGGAATATCTTGTAAAAGTGACTTCATCAATGAATAATATTATATTTAATAAATTTACATCTTATGATAACTGTGAAAAAATAACCTGGATAACAGTGGAAGTGAATGGGAATTTGTTACTTATGAAGTGATATAGTTTATTTTTCATGTTAATGTAAATAAAATGACGATATAACCACTCTTTAGTGTATTAAGAATAATAATATTTAATTATTAAATCCAATCCTATGTGTGAAGGGTAATTGTCATAGAAGATTCCATAAGGAGAAGGTCATGCTTTTTTGATCACTAATGTTGAGGTTAATGTTTTTAAGTGTATGGTGGAGGGTTCCTTAAACATATATTAAAATTTATTTAATGATTTAGGATATTATTAATCCTTTAAATATTTCATAACTTTCATTTATTCAATGAAAATTTGATCTTTACCTTGCACCATAAGAAGGTGGTTTTCAATCATAACTGAAGATTTAAATCTCCTTGTGAATCAAGGATGTATTAGGTATTTCCAATTATGACACATAAAAAACACTATATTAACATAAATTGTTATTATTACATCAGTTTAAATTGAATTAATAAATTGTATTGATTTGATTTCAAAATATGATACAAAAATTTATTAAAATGAGTAGAAAAGTATGAATCATGATGGAGATGTGAAATTATATATCTTTAGAAGGGATACTTGATCATTAGAGTCATCTCTGGATCCACCCCTAGTAGATCATATAAATGATATTTTTTTGAAAAATAATATAAAATACAATCTATAGATTAATAAAGTAATCTTCATATTATCATTTTATAAATTTAATTGGAATATATTGATCTATTACATAGGGAAATACATAAACATACCCTATTCTGTGACGATTGATTTACATTGATTTAATAAATGATTCATAACCATTATAAATGAATACATATATAATGGAAACAATTAAATTAGGTTATTTTATATGAAACTAACAGAGTTGAATGATAATGGACTGAGAAGAACTAGTAATTCACATTAGAGATAATGTGTTCTTTTCTTTAATATTAAAGATAAATCTATGAGTATATGAATTGATTATATGGACATAAATTCAATTAAAAAAATGTCATGTATCATATACCTAATTTTTTTGAATTATTGAATCAAAATCATATATATTGATAATTTTTATTATTGGATGAGCCTTATTTACATAATCAACTATGGGTAATGAAAGAATATATTCTGATGAAAAATTTCAAATGTGGAATGGGAAGAATGATTATAAAGTCAATCCATTTGGATTAACAAATGAACCCTATATTTTTCTATATCCATTAAAACATTTACTCAATGAATATCTTGTTCATTTATTTTTTTATTTTTTGATGATAGATTACTGTAATATGGAATCTATGAGGACTACAAGAATCACAGGAAGATCATTACGGAGACTAAAATAAAAAAAGAACTATATGAAAAAATTAGCAAGTGTGAAATCTATATTTAATATATTTCTATTTAAGTCCATATTATCTCTTAGTATGGAATATTTGTTGATCCTATAATGACAATGAAAATAAAATAATAGATTACACCTATATAAATATTATAAGTACATTGTTTCATAGGTTTGGAATGTTACAATTACGTGATTCTTCAAATGTTTTCCCGATTGGATAACACATTAACCATTCTTAAAAATAAAGGTTTCATTATTATATAAAAGAAGAAATGTAAAGTGTGATTTATATAATTAATGAGGATATTACTCAAAGGTATTATTTTGACTCTATCATCAAGAAATGATATATTTCTTTATATATTTACGCTTAAAAAAGATTCATTTTTGTGTCACTATGTGGAATGATATTATAATTGTAAATTTAAATCGGTAATTCCTGACTAATGAATAGAACTATAAATCCCTTGGTCTTGACATCATTTTCATAATATTTTCCTTGCATGTATGGAGACACTATCTCTATAGAAAATGATTTAATATATAAACATATCATAAAGAATGAAATATAATTTTAATATAAGGATATCTATATGAGGTAAAGGATATGGATCTAACTACTGAAGGATTATGATTTAACAAAATGAAACCTACTATGGAAGGAAAATAAGGTAGTGTTTTATCAGGATGTAATGAAAATAGAATTTTTACCTAAATGAGGATTGATGTGGTTCTTTATTTTATCGATATAGTAAGGAAAGATATAGTAACTATTAATAATGGGAGATATAATTCCCCTTTCAAATGATTTTGCCACCATAGTTTTTAGAATGAATAAAATTTATCAATTCAATGATTTAAATTTTCATATGAAAACTATGGTCTTAAATAATGGAAATTTAGAAGACCTATATTATAAAGATAGAGATCTAGAATTTCATAATAGATTATGTATCCCATATATAACTAAGATGAAAATGAAATTTATAAATTACGATCATAGAAATAATTTCTATATATACACTTGTTTCACCAACCTGTATTGGGATTTGAAGGAACATCATTTATTGGATAATATGACGAGTGAGTTTGTTTATTATGTATCATGATTCTTGGATTATAAAAAGTTCAAGGCTATAATAAAACATTCTAAAAGATTCATTAAACCTCTATAAATGCTCATTTAGAGGTGAAATTACATTATTATAAAACTATTTACAATATTAATAATGTTTCATAGAAAGAATAATGCAATATGGGTCATTGGTGATAACATTATAAAATTTGTGATATTATTTTCTATAATTGATTATTTACCACTAAATGATCATAAAAATAACTTTATTAAACAATTTATAATACTTCATGGTGAACCAAGTTCAATTTTTTGATATTTTTCCAAATAAATACATTGAAATTATAAAAATTTCTTTAAAAGTATATTGATATTGATATTTAATCGATCACCCCGACCAATCTCAAAATGATGTGTAGTCTGAAAGGACTACTCAATATTTATAAGACATGTTGAGATCATTATCTAATGATATTCATGGTATTTATTATAGATGTTTACATTATATATATTTTTCTTATAATAAAAAATTTATTTAACAATTCCAATAGATCCATAAGCGCATTATATAAAATTGGATGTCATACTACATTTTGTTGCGAAAAAGTTGGTGAACAAAAACTTGTAAGAACGAAACTTATTGAGGAGAGAGAAAATATAAATGGTATTAAGATTCATATTTCATTAACCCATTCGAGGAAGGATATTTATTCCAAAAATTGAATGAAATAATTTTTTTCAAATAGGATATCACATTTTCTTAAACGTGTCTCCATGTAAGGGTTTTATATGGTTTTTTCAAAAGTGAACATTATCTATATGTACATTAGAACATTGGAAATTCCACAAAGATGTAGTGATTTTTTAACAGTCATAAATTCAACCAATCCTCTCTAAGGTACATGATGTGTTCCATATTTTTATTAATGACATACATTCCGAACCCAATGCATATTCCCATATTTATTTAAATATAATTGAAACATGGTCCATCATACTATAAAGACCCCATATAGATTATTAATATAGAAGTGTAATTAATGAAAAAACTTATTACATTACTAGTAATGGTATTTTTTAAAAATAAAAAATGAGGAATCAAGAAAGTATCAAAGGTTCTTTTGAAGAATCACAGTTATCCATTGTTTAGAAAGTAAGATTTGTGAAAATTTCAATGATATGTTTTTTTATAAAGGATGAATGTGAAACACATGATTTAATTATAGTAATTGTGAATAAATTATTAACAAAAATATAATACAATTGGAAGTTTATTATTTGAAGGAAATATATCTATTTTTATTGAAGGAATGTGAATTTTATCTGCTATTTCAAAATAATAATTGAATGAATTTTAGAAATTTCCCCTTAGAAATATGTTTTTATAAATAATTGAAAATTTATTGTTTAATTATGTATCATTTAATAAAAAATTATTATTTATTATATATATTGTAACATCCCAGGTAAATAAAGAATATTACTTGTTCATATTTATTAATATTTGTAAATAAAATCTTAATATTACTTTAAAGGGGATGCTATGTTTGATGATGTACCCAATATGCAACAATGAGTTTCTTTGAAATCTTACGTTGCACACAAATAATATATTATTATCATTTTTTAAATGGAAGTTAAAACCTAGCCGTTGTAATAGCGGGAATGAACAGATCTAACTAAAAAATAATTATATATGTTTGTTAAATATTTTTACATTTATCCAATAAATGTTATAGGCTTAAAGTGCGAATGAATCCAATTTTTTAAGCTTAAATAATCAAATATTCTTTAATGAACGATTAACCACCTTTTGATGGAAAACCCATTTTAAATATACTTTTGTCACTTTTATATGTTATATTTGACAAAATAAAATCCCTCTTTAGAATCGGGACTTCAAAATTTACATTGTGTAAATTTTTGTTATTTTTCCAATAAAGTTCATTTTTAATGAATAGTGTAAAATGTTGTATTTTAAATCAAAACCTCAATTTAATTTTCTTCATTTATATGGTTAGATTATATTTTCAATTGGGTTTAAAGTGTAACTAAAATATATTTTTACCATTTAATCCAATGGTGGTAATTGGAATTAATTTCATGTTGAAATTAGACATAAACAAGTGTCAATCTTTTGATAGATATTGTTTCTTAAAAACATGCTATTTGTTTTGACAATGGGATTTAATTATAAAATTAATTCATGAAAATTCTATTTTATGAATTTAGTAAAATGGAAATCATTTTGGAATTCAGAATATCAAATATATCTTTGAGTAAATTTTTGGTATTTTTCTAAAAAACACCAATTTATGATGAATACTGAAACCATTATGTTGTAGTTAAAAAACTAAATTTTTCATTTAAACAAATATTTAACACTTCTGTGAATTGAATTTAAAAAATCCAACATACATTTTTGTCATTATTTTGTAAAATGTTGTTCAATGGGATGAATTTTTTTTTGGTGAATTGTGTCTTTTAAATTTTGTTAACCGTGATTAAAGGTAATTAGGGTAATTTACAGTAAAAATGATATAATAAAAATACCTTGACACATGTCCTACCATTTTAGGATGAGTCGTGGAAGACCAAGACAATCCATGGGTCAATTTTTTGGACCCCATGGAGTCACTTGGGTAACATAATGACATTAATACCTTTTATTTTTAGTAAAAATAAAAATGTCACAAACAAGTATTATTTTACAAAAAAAACAATTTACAATGGGTTATACAAGTTATCTTTATGACTATAGATATTAATTAGATATCTAAAAATATTTCCTACAACATGGTAATTTTTTATAATTTTTAGACATCAAATAATTAAAATTATTTATGACAGAATGATGATGCAGTGTTTAGGTCATTAATGAATAAATTAATTATTTAATAAGATAAAGTTTAACAAAATATCCAAGACTTGTCCAATACATATTGGATGATTTTATTTCTAACATGGACTACCTTATCCTCAACTTTAATGATTTATGGAGTTTTAGAAACCGGATTTCATTTTATAATAAAATAATAGTCTCCAGATTTCCAAAAATCCCCTCCTCTCTCTTAAAAAAATTCCCCACATCCTACCCATTTCTCACACTTCCCAAGCGCATTGGCTCATCAAAACTCTAATCAAATAAGCTCCCAATATTACTCTATTAATCCTAAAATCACCACTTCATGCAAAAGACTTTCCAAGGATGTTTTTGGCTCAAATCAAAGAGTTACTCAATTTAATGGTGATGTCTTCTCTTATGCTCTTTTGTATTATTTTGCTTCTCCAACCCCTTAAACACTTTTTTTTCATTTATTTTGTAACAAAAATAGTATCTTCAATATACTAGGATGTTTTTAATTTATTTATTCTCGATACACCTACACACACATCCATCTAATGGTTTATGAACATACTGTTTCTGTGGGTGGCGAATTACTGCCAGATGTAACGATGATTGTTAAATCTTCCTTTAACACCTCTCATGGTGGACATTAAGATGTCAGTATATTTATATATGATATATATTATGTTTATTTTTTCCTTATGATTTTTTATTTTTCATTTATTCCATTTAATTATGGTTTCCATAATTGGTAACCGTGATAATTTCATTTTAGGAAGTTCTGACTTCCACCACCTCAATGTGATTTGAACAGTTAATGCCATATGTGGGATTTATAAAGGATGGAGTTAATTATATAATATATGATTTTATTCTTTAATTATAATATTCCTATGTATCATTGTCTTTTCATTCCATTAAATTAGAATATAGAAACGAAAGTAGCGTTAATGTGTAAGTACGGATTACTGTCTCCATGAATGGTGCATTTCATTTCTTATCTCCATTTGTTATGTATTATTATAAGTACATATATATAATGGATATATATGATACATAGTACATATAAATTATGTATATAATTCTAGAATTATATTATATATATATATATATATCTCATTTAGTTTTAACTCCATTAATATGACAAAAAAATGAAAGTATCGTTCATGCGTACGTATGGCCTACCATCTCCATGAACGGAGCATTTCATTTTTTTATCTCCAAATGATATCTAATAGTATTAAATTATTATATACTAGATATATATGATATTTAAATCATTATTACTATTTTGGAGATAATATTCCTATAACTACATGGACAATTCTTTTCAAAAAAGTTCATTTTTGACTCATGTACCGAACATCGACAAAAACGTCTGATATGAACTCACATTATTAACTAATTATTGAAACATTATAATATGTGATATTAATTGTATAATGAACTTTAAATGAGTTAATCAAGAAATTATAAATTAAACAATGTTTATTATTTAGGAATATAAAGAAACGAACAAGACAAATTGGACATGAGGTAAGGGATCATACATCTCTCTTTCATTTCAGGTACTCTCTTTTATGTCATTTATTTTATGCTCCATGTTATGATGTTGCAGGATGTTATTTTATTTTCACCATACTGTAATTTTTATTTTAATATTATTAGATACCCCCTCGTATTCTCATCAAATCATTTTTATAATTTATAAGTGTCACCATTAGGCTGCTGAATTTTGGAAAGGGATCCTTTCACACTTCTCATTTTTAAACTTCTATTTTCATGTCAAGTCTTTAAAGTTACTTTTTCTTATGTTGGGGTATGATATCTATATACATAATACTGACCTTTTATGTTCTTATGATTAGATACCCTATTTTATCTCATCAATACAATTTTGGAAGTTCTACGTGGTGTTGTTAGGCAGCCGAATTTTCTTATGGGATTTCATATCTCACTTTTAATTCCATGAGATTTCTATTGTTTGAAAATACTTTGTTGCATGTGGTGTATTGTGTACTGCATTATGATATATATATATATATATTCATTCTATTCTTTTTATTCTTTGATTCCATTGTTTCTTATTATCTTTTGGTCATATCACTCGATTTATTGCAACGAGTTAAGAAGTTTTTATCTCACTTTGTGCTACCATGAGATTCATGCTACATTTTCCACTATTTCATTTTTTGTGGTGTATGTACTTCCCATTATTGTATTTTTGTGAAATATAATTTAATTTATGGTTATTTACATCTTCATTATAAGACCCTTCTTTCATGGGGTGTATGTTTTGAAAGTTACCCAAATCGTTACGGGAACCTTTCACCCTCCCCTTTTTAAAAGACTTCTTTTTGTTATGTATTTTAATTTACATATTCTTATATTTGGATATTTTCTTATATATCCTTATTGCTTTAAATGTTATGTCCAAGTGATGAGATACCCTTTTTATCTCTCATCATCTCATTTTCTGAATTTTAAATTGAAACTGTTAGGCTGTCGAATTTCTGTAAGGGAACTCCTTTACCCAATTTCAATACTTTGGGTTAAACCTCTACTTATTTATTATGTCGTGCATTGAATATGTGTGAACAAACTATGATTATTTTACACTTAATATCCACTTATATTGGGTGTAATTGTATTTTTTACACATAATTTCATAATTGATTTATCCTTAATCTAAGGATACCGTCTTTGTAAGGGACTTCGTCTCAATATCATTTTTCTGAGGTATCCTTTTATTAATACACGACTTTCTTTTATATGGTTTATAAAACCCTTTTGACCATTGGAATCCATAAAATGATTTAATGTTTTTAAAAGGAAAATAAATACCATATACTCTTTTTACTTATTTTGGTATTGAAATAGTTTTTAGAAAGGATTTATTATTTCTATATCTTGAAATTTTATATTGATATTGCAAAGTGGGAATGTTATATTCCCATTATGATTATGTTATGTGTTATGATTATGTCATGTTTCTTGGGAAATGTTTATAAAATTGGGTGGTTCCATGATGAACTAAGGGTGGGTGATCCTGATATAGCTCTCCAATGCATTGGGTAAGGTAAAAGAGTTAAACGCTATGGTTTCTCCGAAGAGATTTATGTAATATACTGTGATGGGTATTTCAAACATAACCATGAGGGTTACTTCTTACGCAAGAATGTTATGAATTCTACATCTTACCTTTATGTATTATGATATTTGTTGGTTATTCATAAATCTTATGATTTCATGAGGTATGTTAAAGTGATTTTGTTTTATGAGTTAAGTATGATTTCAATGATTCTTATGTATACATGGAATAATGTTTTCTTTTCGTATTTTTATATCCCTTACTGAGCTTTTTATGCTCATCCCAAGTTTTTGAAATTTTTTTCACAGGATATAAAGTGGAAAAGGGTCAAAGATGGGATCAAGGATGTGTCATGGTGTCTAAAACATGGATGTAAACATGTTTCTTTTTAGGATTTTTAATTTTATTAAAAAACAGAATCTTATTAGAAGTGTCTACTTTGTAATATTTTGAGATGTAATAGTTATGGCCTAATTAACTAAAACCCTATACCTGAAATGATCCTCAATGTGAATTATTCATTTAATTCAATATTATGTAATGTTAAAAGGCCGGGTTTTTATAGTTGGAATCAATGGTCGGTATAGATAACATTAGAGGTTAGGGTAGACAAGTTGTGTGTAACCACAATGGTTAGTATATTACATGGAGTCATTGTTATTTTTTAAAGTTGGAATGATTTTGAGATAACATGGATAATTATATCTTACTGTATATCTTCCTCATTAGTACAATATGATTTTGTTGATATACTCACACTGACATTTTCGGTTTTAGTAAATGGATGGATCTAGGTGGAACCAAAGTGAAAATGGGTTTGAAGGAAACCGTGGGGGTTGTCTGAATTAACAGACTTGATGAAATGGGGGATACAATGGGTAATCACATTGTTATTCTATACCAACTATCATGAGTCATGATTAAGAACTTGATCCTTGGTGAGTTCTCCAATGCATCATGTATGAGAGAACCAACTCGATGTAGAAGTTCAGGTAATTATTAAAAAGGTAACCATTAGGGTTTATATGATCCTTACTTATGAGGTAATTATGGGTTACTATACATTACGATGGAAAATAAAAGGCATGAGATAAACTAGAGGGTAAAATATGTTATGGTTATTTTTGATGAATTTATCTCTTTTTGAGGAATTTTATAAAATTATATATTTTTTCAAAAAGGGACAACACACAGACCGTGTGACAACCCGTCGCGTCAGACGAAGCCACTGGAATAAAACCCACAACCAAAGTGCAACTAGTATTTATCGCCTACCACTATACTATGTGAAGTCCCTAGTTATCTTGTCTAATTCTTTTTAGTTATATGATTTTATGATTCAAGAATA
The DNA here is from genome assembly GCA_963277665.1 of Viscum album. NCBI lineage: Eukaryota > Viridiplantae > Streptophyta > Magnoliopsida > Santalales > Viscaceae > Viscum > Viscum album. The sequence goes on along the minus strand of OY728159.1, from coordinate 14,825,610 downwards.
AGTATATTTTCGGTTATCTATTGAAATTATTAACCTATCATGGAGGATTTGTGATTAGGTTAATTACTTTTCAATATAAGACTTTAAGAGTAATTGATGTTATTTTGGGATAAATGTTAAGATTTACCTTGGAAGACTTTGTGATTAAATCCTTCAGAGGTTTGGGTTTCAATCCTAGTTTGGATTACTTTGATGAATTTTATGGATAGCTATTTATAAAATTTTCTTTGTTGAACTTTGGGTATTTTTTTACAAATTATGGAGATTAAGAATAGTTTTTCTTTTTAAAAGATTATCCTTTTTTGGGGATTATCTGATCTTGTACAAACAATTTTGGGTTTGGTCCAAATACATGGGAAATATATAGTTATCTTATGTGGATTAGGTGATTCTATAGAAGTTAATTGTAGTGATCTTAATTAGAACAAGTCATCCTAAATATTCACCTTTTGGAGAAAATATGAGTTTTTGTAAGAAATCTAGTAAGAGATGAAAGTCTACATGACCAGTAAGTATGTTTCCTTATGTTATAGTTAAGATCGTAAATAAATTCCTCAATGAAAATAAACTAAACAAATGATGTCAATTAACATTTCCTACTAGGGAATCAAATACCATTTAACCCATCACAAGTTTGTGATTTTCTGGTGGTTAACTTTCTCCTAAACATGTTTTTTATCACTCTCCATCAGAACATCACCCCTTGTTTTCTCATCTATATCCATTTTTCCTACATGGAATCCTAGTATGTGTTAACTCCGGTAACCTTTGAACTTCTCTTTCAATCTTTTAAAGTGATAGTTTAATTGACTCCTTTTCTGATTGGGGGCTTTCAATGATGTTCCCAAGCCCAATTTTAAAATTGCAAGGACGCAATTCCCAAAAGGGTGGAAGGATGTAACAAACCGGGAAAATAAAGAATATTACTTTTTCAAATTTAATTATATTTTTGAATCAAATATTAATATTACTTTAAAGGGGATTCTATGTTTGATGGCGTACCCAATACGCAACACGGAGTTTTATTGAAATCTTACGTTGCACACTAATAATATAATAAAATTATTTTTTTAATGGTAGTTAAAACCTTGACGTTGTAATAGAGGGACTGAGAAAAACTAACTACAAAATTATTATATATGTTTGTTAAATATTTTTACATGTATCCAATAAATGTTATAGCCTTAAAGTGAGAATGAATCCAAATTTTTAAGCATAAATATTCAAATATTCATTAAAGGAAGATTAACCGCCTTTTGATAGAGAACCCTTTTTAAATTTACTTTTTTTAACTTTTATATGTTATATTTGACAAAATAAAATCCTTATTTATAATCGGGACATCAAAATTTTCTTGGTGTAAACTTTTGGTATTTTTCCGATAAAGTTCATTTTTTAGTGAATAGTGTAAAATGTTGTATTTTAAGACCAAACCTATTTTTAATCTAATTTATTTATATGGTTATATTATATTTTTAATTGGTTTTATAGTGTAATTAAAATAAATTCTTACCATTTAATCTAATGGTGGTAATTGGAATTAAATTCACACTGAAATTGGATATAAACAAGTATCAATCTTTTGACAGATATTGTTTCATAAAAACAGGCTATTTGTTTTGATAGTGGGATTTAATTATGAAATTAATTAATGAAACTTTTATGTAATGAATTTATTAAAATTGACATCATTTTTGGATTCAGAATATCAAATATATCTTAGGTTGAATTTTTGGTCTTTTTTTGAAAAACATCAATTTTTGATGAATAGTGAAACCACTGTGTGGTAGTTAAAATACTAAATTCTTCATTTAAACGATACTCTACCACTTATTTTAATTGAATTTAAAAATTATGATATACATGGTTGTCATTAGTAATTAAAATTTGGTTCAATGGGATAAAAATAATTTTTGTGAATAGTAACTTTTGTGTTTTGTTAACCGCGATTAAAATTAATTAGGGTAATTTAAGGTAAAAATGATAATATAAAAATATAAAAATATCTTGACACATGTCCTACCCTTATTGGATGAGTCATGGACGTCCAATAAAATCCATGGGGAAATTTGTGGGACCCCATGGAGCCACTTGGGTAACATAATGACATTAATACCATTTATTTAAAGTAAAAATAAAAATGCCACAAATATGTATTGTTTTACAAATTAAATTTTTATAAGGTGTTATAGAAGTTATCTTTTTTATTATATATATTATTTAGAAATATAAAAATATTTCATAAATCATGGTAATTTTTTATAATTTTTAGACATCAAATAAATAATATTATTTATGACACAATGATGATGTAGTGTTTACTTCATTAATGAATAAATTAAATAAATAAGAAATAATGTTTAAAACAATATAAAACACTTGTAAACTACCTATTGGATGATTTTATTTCGAACATGGGCCACCTTATCCTTGTCTTTAATGATATTTGGTGTTTTATAAACTGAAGTTCATTTTATAATAAAATAATAGTTTCAAGATTTCCAAAAATCTCCCCCTCTCCCTTATAAAAAGACCCCACTTCCTACCCATTTCTCACACTTCCCAAGCCCTTTGTCTCATCCAAAATATACTAATATAAGCTCCCAATAACCCTATAATAATCCCAGAATCCTCACTTTGTGAAGAAGTCTTTTCAGGGAAGCCTTTGGCTCAAATGAAAAGGAGTTACCCGATTTAAAGTTAATGTCTTCTCTTACGTTCTTTTGTTTTATTTTGAATCTCCAACCTCATAAACTCTTTTTATTTCTTTATTTTGTATAAATAAAATTATATAAAATATACTAGGATGTGTTTATGAGAAGTATTATAGATACACCGACACACACCTCCATATGATGGTTAAAAAACATACAGTTTATGTGGGTGGCGAATTACTGCCTCACAAAACGATGATAGTTCAATCTTCTTTTAACACCTCTCATGGTGGCTATTAAGATGTCACTGTATTTATATATGATATATATTATGTTTATATATTCCTTACTCTTTTGTATTTTTCATTTATTTCATACCTTTATGGTTTCCATAATTGGTAAACGCGATAATTTCATTTTAGGAAGTGCGGACTACCACCCCTCAAAGTGATTTGAATCGTTAATGCCATATGTGGGATGTATAAAGGATGGAGTTAATGATATTATATATGATATTATTCTTTAATTATAATATACCTATTTATCATTATGTTTTCATTCCATTAAAGTATCAAATATAAATGAAAGTAGCGTTCATGCGTACGTACGGATTACGGTCTCCATGAACAGTGCATTTCATTTCTTATCTCCAAATGTTATGTGCTATTATAAGTACATTTATATAATTTATATATATGATATATATTACATCTAAATTATGGATATCATTCTGGAATTATAATATATAAATATATATATATCTCATTTAGTTTTAATTCCATTAATATCACAAAGAAATGGAAGTAGCGTTCATGTGTTCGTAGGACCTACCGTCTCCATGAACGGTGCATTTAATTTTTTTTATTTCAAAATGTTATGGAATAGTATTAAATTAAAATATACGAGATATATATGATATTTAAATTATTAATAATATTATTTAGATTACGTACATATAACTACATGGACAATTTTTTTCAAACAAGTTCATTTTTGACTCATGTACATAACATCGACAAAAACGTCTCATATGAACACACATAATTAACTAATTATTATAAAATTATAATATGTGATATTAATTGTATAATGAACATTAAAGGATGTAATTAATGAATTATAAATTGGCCAAAGTTTATTATTCAAGAATATAAAGAAATGAACAAGACAATTCGGACATGAGGTAAGGGATCCTACCTCTCTCTTTCTTTTCAAGAACTCTATTTTATGTAGTTTCTTTTATGCTACCTGTTCTGAAGTTGGAGGATGTTATATTATTTTAAACATAAAGTAATTTGTATTTTCATATGTTTAGATACCCTTCTTACTCTCATAAATTCTTTTAAGGATATTTTTAGGTGGCGCCGTTTGGCTGCTGAATTTTTGTAAGCGATCCTTTCACTCTTCTCATTTTTAAAGTTCTATTTTCATGTCAAGTATTTCATGTTAGTTTTTATTATGTTAGGGTTGATATATATATCCATTATACTGTCCTTTTATGTTCATATGATGAGATACCCTATTTTATCTTCTCAATTTATTTTTGATGTTTTAAGGTGTGTCGTTAGGCTGCTGATTTTTTGTAAGGGATTTCTTATCTCACTTTTAATTCCGTGTGATTTATATTGTTTGCCACTTATTTTTTGCATGTGGTGTATTGTGTACTGCCTTTTTATATATATATAATCATTATATTCATGTTTTTTTGTGATTGATTTGATCATTATTATCTTTTGGTTTTATGACTCGATTTATTACCACGAGGTAGGGAGTTTTTATCTCACATTGTGTTCCCATGAGATTCCTACAACATTTTACACTATTTCCATTTGTGTAGTGTATGTACTTCCAATTATTGTATTAATTGTGTAATATAATTTAATTTATGGGTATTTACATCTTCATTTAATGACCCTTCTTTCACGTGTTGTACGTTTCTAAAGTTACCCAAATCGATAAGGGAACCTTTCACCATCCTCTTTTTGAAGGACTTATTTTTGTTATGTCTTTTAATTTACATCTTCTTATGTTGGGATATGTTTTTATATATCCTTATTAATGGAAATGTTATGTCCAAGTGATGAGATATGATTTTTATCTCTCATAATCTTATTTTCTTAATTTTAATGTAACGTCGGTAGGCTGTCAAATTTCTTTAAGGGAACTTCTTTACCTAATTTCATTTCATTGGGTTAAACCTCTACTTATTGATTATGTCGTGATATGAATATGTGTGAATGAACTCTGATTTTTTTACACATGATATCCACTTATATTGGGTGTATTTGTATTTTCCACACATAATTTCATAATTGATTTATCTTTAATCTAAGGATACCATCTTTTTAAGGGACTTCGTCTAAATTTCCTTTTATTGAGGCATAATTTGATTTATACATGTCTTTCTTTTATACGGTGTATAAAACCCTTTTGACCATTGGCTTCCTTAACAAGCTATAATGTTTTTAAAAGGAATATAAATACCATATACTATTTTTACGTAATTTGGTATTCAAATGGTTTTTAGAATGGAATTATTATTTCAGTGTCTTAAAATGTTATATTGTTATTGTAATGTGGGAATGTTATCATTCCTTTATTCTTAACTTATGTGTTATGATTATGTCATGGTTCTTGGGAAATTTTAATGAAATCGGGTGGTTCTGTGATGAACTAATGGAGGGTGATCCCAAGATAGCTCTTCAATGAATTGGGTAACACAAAGGAGTTAAACGCTAAGGTTTATCCGATGATATGTTGGGAATATACTGTGATGGGTATTCCAAACTTAACCATGAGGGTTACTCCCTACGAAAAAATGTTATGAATACCCCAAGTTACCTTTATGTCTTCTGATTTTTATTAGTTATTCATAAATCTTATGATTTCATGAGGTATGTTAAAGTGCATATGTTTTATGAGTAATGTATGATTTCATTGATTCTTATGTATACATGAACTAATGTTTTTTTCTTCATTTTTATATCCCTTACGGAGCTTTTTATGCTCATCCAATGTTTTTGAAATTTTTTTCACATGACATAATGTGGAAAAGGGTCAAGGATGGGATCAAGGAAGTGTCATGGTGTCTAAAACATAGAACTAGACATGTTTCATTTTAAGATTTATTATTTTATGAAAAAAAGGAATCTAAGTAGAAGTGTATACATTGTAATCTTTTGAGATGTAACAGTTATGGCCTAATTCTCTAGAACTCCAAACCTAAAAAGATCTTCAATGTGAATTATTCATTTAATTAAATATTATTTAATGTTTTAAGGATGGGTCCTTATATATATTAATGATAATTTATTGACTAAATTTTTTATATAAAGAATGGAAAGATGACTTGCCGGTCAAATATGATATTTTTCAGAAAACTAGTTTACTAAAAAACGCATGACGTATTTCCTTTTTAGTTATTTAAAAAATAATTTAATGATGAATGATTAAAATTAAATTTATATATTAAATATCTAAATATAATATTTAAAATCCATATAATCATCAATAGTATTCATATCGTTAATTAAAAAACATTTTCTTCATGAAAAACATTTCATGTCAAACCGTTTTCAGCACAATTTGTGCGTTTATATTTTTAAATAAATTATGAAAGTTCATTTATGTGAATTTGATATTATGTAATCTGTATTTTTAATCAAATTATTTTTTATTATGAAAAAAATCCAACTTAATTTTTGGTCATACTGAATAGTAAAAATAACAAATAATTACTATTATGATTAAGATCAAAATGTGTTTATCGTGAGTTAATCTACTGTTGAAAGGGGTAACTCTTAAAAAAAATACATAAACCCATATTTAGATGACTTAGTTTTACATTAACATTATTTTATTCTTATATGATTAGTTTTGGTGGATAGTTTCAATTATTATCACAAGACATTATTGAAAAACTTTTGTAACATTCATGTATACCACTGACCCCAATTAAAAAGGGGAAGCCCCTCCCCTCACTCATTCACACTTCTCAATAAATTTAAATCAACAAAAACATATAAAATATTCTTCAAAAAATAAGTATATAATTTATATAATTATTGGTCTTCCCAAATGATCCATCTATAATCCCTAATAATATATCAAAAGGGGGATTTTCTAAGATAAGATGGGAATCTTTATGAAGCACTTTATTTATACATATCTTATTTTGAACAATTATTTTATTGAAAATTAAAATTAAAAAATTTATCCAATATATAAAATTTTTTATACCAACAATATAATATATATAAATCTTCTTCTCCATCAACTAGGAAACAAATCCATCGCATGTGTGTACAGATGAATACCACCTCATGAACCAAAGTAATTCTTTCCATCACTGACCTACATGATTGTCATAATGATTGAAATAAAACATTTAGATGATTATTTTGCTATAATATCTGTTTCCAAATATAAATAAATTATCCACTTTCTTACCCTTTCACCCATTATTATATGATAACCTCTCTTGTTCATACGTATGACCTACCATCTCTATGAAGTGATGAGATTCATTTTTAATGTAAAATTTTTAAGAAAAATTCTAAAAAATTATCTAAGGGATAAGAATAAAATTTATAACATTAGTATTATTAGATATATTATGTAAATATTTCATCATCTCAAGACCATTTAATTTCAAAAACAATTCATGACAAATCAAGGCAGTTAAATGTTCAAACAATACTAATAAAGAGAGATTGGTAAAAAATGTGTGGTAATATTTTATAAGAGTACAATGTATGTTATTTTAAATATTAATGTGGTTTTATTATAAATTAATAACATAATTAATGATATTAAAATATATTAAAAATAAATTTCATCTAATGGGATGAAAGAGGGAAAGAGTTTCATCTCAATTTCCACTCTATAGTGTTATATTTAGTATTAAGCACCTTTTTTAGTTTTATGTGTTGTATATATGATGTATTTGGTATTTTTAACAAGAATAAATATTTTTTAACGATTACTAAATTTTCAATTATTTTTTATTCTTTCTTGGGGTTATATTTTAAAAGTAACTCAAGAGGTAATGATTTATTTTACAATATTATTGATTTTTATATTAGAAACTTTTTTGGTGAAATATTTTTTTATTTATTCCTTCATAAAATAAATCAATTTTTTCCCATTCAATATTTTTGGTGATTAAATATTTAATTATATCATTTCATTTCTTTTTCACTTGAATAAGGAAAATTATAGTTTTTAAATGGATTTTATTTCTCTTCTATTCAGATCTATTTTTCTTCTATCTCAATAAGTTTGTATTTTTTAAAAAATTCATTTTTTATTAATCAAATGAATTTCTATAGAAATTTTTGTTTTCCTTTAGTTTTTTTAAAATAAAATGAATATTTATAATATTTTTTTAATGGTTATTTTTTGAAATTATATGTGAAATATAATATTTTTAGTGAATTTCAGTTAAACAGACATCCCAATCATTATAATCATTTTATGATATTTGGCTTCTTCTATCTAATTTTAATGGTTTTAAACATAAATATCATTATTTAATGATTGTTTTAATATTTAACATTCATGATCTTTCTTCCTCCAAATTTAATGAGTTTATTACAAAACATATATTTCTAATGAATTGATGGACATCTCTTATCTCGTTCTAATTTTTTGGTTGTTAACTCCCTATTGAATTAATCACATTCCAATGACAATTGGACATTAGATTTTTCATAAATATCATTATTTTTTATTTATGTATATTATTATTTTTTATGAAAATTAAATTTAATAATATGGTGGGATTCTATGAATGTGATTTGATTTACTAGTTAAATACAGATATTTTTATTCTTTATCCAATAAAGAAATTCATTGATAATTAAAATTATTAATGAATTTGACTGATCATTAAATATATGAGGAATTAATTTGATATTATGTGACATGAGTGTCTTGTAATAGATATCACCTATATACATACACATGTATCTTAATGACAAATTAGTTATAATCTAAAATTATTTTTTGGAATATATGTACCCATCGATTAAAATATCATTGTATAAGGTCTTGAAAAAATTATTTTACGATGTATACGATCATGATGGACAATATTATGAATTTTTTTCATTGATATTTAAATGACATCTAGTTACACTATTAATGTATTACATCGATTGTGTGGTTTTCATCCTTTTTCTTTGGCTAATCCAAATGTTCAATGAATATTGAAGATTCATTACTATTATAATATTAAATTATTGTTCTTCGAATATCTTATGGGATAAAATATGCTATGTATTATTTTACACAACATTTATTTGACTCCAAGAACATGTTTTGACTATTTACAGAGCATGAATGGTCATACTCTCTATACTTGGAATTCACAACATGTAAGAGAAAATTATTTTTTAATAAAAAAGAGATTCATTTATCAATGTTTTCAGACTTCCTGGATTAGAGGATGTGTAATGGGATTAAAACCCATGTATTTTTGGGATTTTCTATTTTTTATGGTTATTTAAGAGTGATCTTAATTTTATTCATTTTTATCCCCTCCCAACTGACCATATAGGATATCAAGGTCAATTTTGAAAATCTTCACTACTTCTATATTACTTAAATAAGTGATAGATCTTCATGGAGTTTGTGTTGAATCTATCCAAGTAAGTGGATGTAATGTAACTAGTTTTCTTCTAGTCTGACTTTTTATCCTTTTTTGATATATTATTAGGTAACTGATGGTTATAATCTATATTTATTTATATCTTTATTCTTGATTATGTTATTTGATCTCCAAAAACTTTTTTGTTCATGGTAATTCTATATTTTTAGTGTTTAATTTATTTATTTAAATTTATTTGGTTCTATAAGTCATTTACCTAGGATTAAATCATTAAAGTTTTGATTAATATGAAATAATTTATTTATTTTATCCATTAACATGGACCTAACATTTTATTTTATGTGGGCATGAAACTTGAAAAAAAATTCATTTCCAATGGAATTGGAAATACGGGATGGATTGATGAAAAAATATAGATTGATTGGTAAATTTTTATAAAATTTTTTGATTATTGATATTGAGAAATGTATTAAATTTTAATATCATCTGAAATACAATGAAATGATGAAAACCAATTACTTGGTATTGTAATAGAAAATGAATGTTGAAAACTGAAATATAGAAATTGTCTTATAATTTTTTAGATTAATTATTTCTAATTTTATTGATTGATTTATAATGAAAATGTTGTCTTAGGTAGTTATTATTAATTGGAAATTAATTCTGGGACCGCAACACCCTATGATTGTTTTTTTTATGAAAATAATTACCCAAAAAATTGTGGCTTTATAGCTTGTATGAGGATCCCATATTGGGTAGTATATTTCCTTTATTATATTCCATTTTTTGGGGTGTTTTTGTGTCTAAACAAATGGCTAGAGATTTGATAATTATAAAATATTTGATGATCCAATTACATGTTCATGTGACCAACCATATTAATTTTTTACATAGTGATTTACTAAAAGTTTATTTAATTGATTTAAATACAATTGTTATTTTAAATTAATTTATATAAAATGTTCCTTTTTTCTTATTTGATATAGATTATTTATATATTCAATCAATTTTAATGAAATCATATTTAGTTTTAAAATATAAAATTGAACATCAATTCCTTGTTTAATTTAAATTTATAGTATAAATGTTCATTTGTAATTCTACTGAGTACGGATAACATGATGAGATCCTACGATGATTTATAGAACACACCATACCTTTTCCATTAAGTATTTTTTTTACAAGGTATAAGAAAATTTAAAGTGAAACATTGATTTGATGGATGTTATTGATCATTCAGACAATGGAGTTCTGTTGGTGGTGAACAGTGGAGATATTATCCTCATATTTAAAAGGTTGTTTGATTTTCATTTTGTAAGATACTAAGTACTTTAATGTTGTTTGAAGTTGGTTATTATTATCCAAATTGTTTTCGTACCTTTCTCCCATTTGAGTGTTGATCATTCTAATTTGTATTATTTTTTACTCTACTATTCTATGGATTAATTTGTTTCCTCATTTTTATTGTATGAATCTAGGTTCTAGTCACCATTCTATGGTGGTCATGAATTCCTCATCCGTCATGTCAGTGATATACCTAGTATTAAGGATCAATGGTATATTGGATGGTTCATTAAAAGGTCATATTAGAGGAAGCTTAATCATCTTCCATATTACATTATGATGTTTCGATTGTCGAGGAAGAATGATGGTAGGATTAATCCGATGTAGGAGGATGTTGTGAATAGGTTCCTGACCATATATCATCATAATGATCCTTAAAACACCAATCTTGTTTGGGACTATGTATTTGATGAATATTTTGATCTAATTATAGTAATTTCACTACATTTTATTTGGTAATTTTTAAATTTTATACTCAAAATCAAATCTAAAGGGATAGACATTCCCATTACTCTCGTTTGGGTTGTTGATATGAGTAATATTCTCATATATTCACTATTTTTTGTTGATGTTGTGTAGAATTATACCTCTGAAAAAATAATAGAATATACTCTAGGAGGAAGGTGATGGTGAACCACAGTATGAAGATCCTTTCATGGGCCAAAATCTTGTTGAGATTGTTATACATGTAATCTAAGATCATGGACATGCACCGACTACTATTATCATTTGGGCTCTAACTATGGAATCAAAACGTGATTAATCTCCAAATTATGAACAAAAAAATTCACCTTAGTCAAAATATTTTACAAGTGTCCAATGATACTCAATTGTATAATGATTGGTTGAGTAAAACCCATGAATTTATGGTATATATCTTTTTTAGTTTAGTCTCCTCATTAGCATATGTTGCACGCAACACTGAGGTTAAATAAACCATGATATAATATTAAGATTAGGATTTAAAAAAAAAATTATCACTTTGTTTGAAAATTGGTGGTTACGAATATGATTGAAGAGATTATGAAAATATTTTTTTGAATTCAATTATTACTAATTACTTATAAATAAACATAACAACCAATTTAATAAAATCGAAATACTTTTAAAAACACTGTTATTACATTCCAATGGTGTCTTATCTTAGTAAATTTAGTAAATTAAAATATGGGAAATTTATTAATTAAATATATCTTTTTAACAACCATCCAATTATTATTCAAGACATGATAGAAATTTAAATTTAATTATTTATCATAAATTCTATATTTTACTATGTTCAGTTTTCTTGCGTTTTGATGGCGCAGTAATTTGAGAACAAAATTTTTACACTTATAAATTTTTGTGAAAAAATAAAAAAAAATTGAGAAAATAATATTGAAATTTTTGTTGGTTTAATTTTTTCTATTTATTAATATGTATAATTTTTCGATTAACAGTAAAATATGCTTTATTTTTCCTGAAAACTGACATATGATCAAAAGAATATATAATGTTAAATTATATTTTAAATTTGTCGAAACGAAATCTTATATCAACAATAAATATATTAATCAAATTAATTTCATCGTTAATTTTTTTATACTGAATTGGATATAAAAAATTTTCCAAAAATTGATCATTTTCAGATTAAAACATTCTTTCACGCCCCGTCAATTGGAATCATCTTAAATCAATTTTATCTAATTTTTCATTTTAGATGTTGTAAAAAGGATTCACTATTTTTAATCATAATGGCCTAATTTATTAAATTGTTCCCATTTTATTTTTGGTCAATATAAATAGTAAATTTAGACATTTTAATTACTATGATTTATGGTAAATCATGTGATTAAAGGGTAGAAATAATATTATAAATATTATAAACATTAACTAAAAAATAACCTATTTTTATCGTATGATAAAATTACAACAAAAACCATCCATGGACATTTTAATGGTCTCCTATAGCCACATGGTCGGCATTAATCCATTAATAGCATTTTGTTTTTTGAAAAGTCAAATATTCCATACTAATGTTTTTAATAAGTATTTCATTTTTAATTTGTGGTTATTCAGAATATATATTTAAATACAAGTATAAATTAGAACCTTAAATTATTTTATATTATTCATGGTGATTGGATTTTAATTTTTTTGAGAAAATTATAATATTTAAGGCCTACAAAATAATGATGTTGGGATATTATATTTATTAGAAATATAGAGTAAATTATTATCAAAATATTAATACATATATATATAATTGGGTCTAATTAAAATCATAAATGATTTGAATTGATTTATATGAAATTTTAGATTTTTGTTAAATGATTTTATTCTATTATATCGAGTTTCATTAATTTTTTTAAATTTAAATGAAATGAATACTATAAAAATTGATATTTTTTAAAAGGATAATTCCTTGACCTAAGTGAAAATAGGAAAAAAAATTAAAAGAAAGTTTACAAGAGTCGAAATTATGAGATCATATTACAATATTTAACATGGAAAGGAAAATGAAAAGCATGGTTTTTTTCACACTAGGTTATGTCTTGATTAACTCCCAAGTTGGACAGGCCATCAGAAACCATGTATACTTCCCGATATATGTGTGTGATGATGTAGTTCAAATCGGTGAGTGAACTGTTGCATTCCATCTGACCGGTAGTAATCAGCCACACTAGATGAGTTAGATCATTCCAAATAGCTTGAACGATTTTTGTTGAGACACTTTTAATCTACTAGTTTTTCGAACCAAATACCATGGAAAATATTATCGAATAAATCAAACCCATTATCTCAGAATCAAGGTATGTGGAAATGACACAATGTCCCATGAAGCATCCTAGAATCTGGTCGAGGTGGTTCCTAATGATAGCACGACACCCTATAGGCCCTAGATTGCCCTTGGAGGCAACATAAATGTTGATTTTGATCTATCTAGGGAGAGAGGCAATCCAGAACAGCTCTCGAGTACGATGCAGCTGACAGAAGTTGTCATTGATCCATATAAGTTTTAGGATTCCGAAGTCATGCACAGAGTAGTGGTAATAAACTTTTTGAAACGAAGTTGATTCCTTTATGGAAATGAGGAATCAGGTCTGACATGATTTAAGATTGAGTGATTAGTTTCTATGAATAATAGAATTTCGATCATACCAGATAACATGGTGGAGTTCAGCAAGAATAGTAAGGAAGAGATTCTTAATTTGCTGAGAGCCCTCAATCTATGAAAATTTCATAAGTTGTGTTTTGATAGATTCAAGTATAAACCATCTGCAAACCAATATGTCAAAAATATAGTTCCAAATAGCATAAGCAGTAGCACAAGAAAGGAAGAGGGTTTTAGCATCTTCTCTATGATGGATACAGATTTTACATTTAGTGAAAAGCTGAATTCCAAATGATTAAAGAAAACATTAGTGTAACTATTTTGTGAGCATGTCTCTAGAGGAGACGAAATATTGAGGTCTTCATGAAATGATTTTTGAAGTGTTCAATCCTACTGAGGTCATTCTCATTGTTACAAAATGTATGATTGTAGTAACTCTTTGAGTTAATAATACCATTTTGAGCAGGGTCCCAAATTATGAAATCATAATTGTAAGGAAAAGGATTGTTTTCAATGATATTTAATAGAGTTGCTGGAATATGTTCATGATAAAAATTTAAAGTTCCTTTGAAAGTGATATTGGAATTTTCATAAGTTTTATCAGCAGGAATCAAAGAGATTAAATGTGTGTCAATCCAGTTGTCTAAATATAATTTCATGGTGGAATATATGGAAACCATCCATCTTGGATTATTCATAATGTTAGTGAAGGATAGCTTGATGGAGGGCCAAATGGATGAATTAATGAAGGTTGAATTGCAGGACATAAGTTTTTTGAGGAATTTATTCTTGAGAAAGGTGATAGAATAAGAATTATTGTGAAAAAGGATCCAAGTGAGCTGATCATTAAGAGATTCATTAAAGGACACTAAATTTTTTATAACAATTCCACCATTTCTCTTAACAGAATATTATAAATTTGATAGAGATCTTTTCCTTCCAAATGGCCACCACTAGATCCCTTAAGAAGATATCTATAGAATTTCTGTCGAAAAGATTTGATTATTTTTAAAATTTTATCCAGATTCATTTATTCATTTATTTCCTCTTAATAAGTTTTTTTATTAATAAACTAATTTAGCTAATAAGATATATATTCTAAAATTTACTTATTATAATTAGATAAGAATATTATACCTTTTATTCATCCTATAAAAAATGAAAGCACTATGAGTGAAAATGTGAATCTTACCATCTCCATGGCATGGGGTAATATGGTTTTAATAACATATTTACATGGATTGGTATAATGATGAATATAAAAGGTATATTTGATACTTATGACATTAAATTGGTATTAAAAAACATAATATACCATAAAATTCCTTACACAATCACAAATAATAGAATAATATTGAGGATGGTGCGTATATATGGCATAACATATCCAAGACGTGATGAAATTCATTTTCCATATCCACCATTCATGATTTTTTATAAAAATTCATATAATTCATAAATATGGTATTTATTAATTTAATATCATAATTTATACTATGGATATATATCCTATAGACAAGAATTGGGACTTAAATGATGAAACTTGCATAGGAAGATGAAGCAGTTAACACTCAAAACAATGGTAATAATGAAATGTTATTAAAAAAGGGTCATAATATAATATAATAGGATCTTATATGATATTACACCATTAATATAATATCATGATTATCCATATATTTACAGTATTTAATTATTATTTTCTATTATGGGGGATATGATTCGACTGATTACAAAGTAGTTAGGATTTAATTCACAATCCCATCAGTAATAACTTTTATTTCTATTTAAGGGTATACTAGGGAATATTTATCCTTCCAGTCAATATTTTCGTAAAAATGTCAAAAATGTTTTCTACTGTTATTCTATAAATGTTTAAATTATTTTATTTTCCAATTTTTACTTTCTACAAAAGGTTTCAATGGAATATTTTTATCATTTTCAAACAATGTAATTTCAGATTTTTGCTACAAAAATAAAAAAGGAATGGTTTGTAATGTAACATATGTTGCATGAGGGTATTTTTACACCATTATGATTCTTTAATATTTTGAATGTTCAATTAAATGTTTATGAGGTTCATTTCAAAGATCTTTATACATTTATAATTGAGACACTTTTTTAATAAATTATTTCAAAGTAAAAAGTGTTTTACTCTTTATAAAAATAAATGATTATATTATATTATAATTAATATATGTTGATATCTTATTATATCATCTGACATATTTTATTGAATGGTTTTTTATCAGTTTGACTATGTATGTGCTAGTATGATACTATTCGTGGTTTATTGTTATGGTATTCACATTTTGTATTATAATTTTTAATAGGAATGATTACATTTTTTATGTTTCACCCCTTTCATATTAGGAATAAATTCGATATTATCTATGATGGGAAGATCCATCTATATCTCCATGATGCAGTAGTTGGTCTAATGAGTCAAAATAGTTTGATTAACCATTGAGTTGTTACCCATTGATATATTATGTCTTGGTTGAGTCATTGATGGTATGTTTATGTTCTCACACATTATGAATTAACATATTATGTGATTAGATATCGATTCCCATGTGATTATCTAACTAGTTTTTTTATTGATGGATAAGATTTAACTCATTTAATTATGGAAATATTTTTCCTATATTCATTCCTTATATATTTTTATTTAGTTATTTATTTAATTGATATTCTTTCAATTATATACATTTTCATATTATTTATGATTAATATGTGAATACTAATATTGTATTAATACCCTTAATGGAAATCAGAGCTCACCAAATTTATATGATACATTTTCCCTAGGATTTCAATAATCTTTTTTGAAATATGTGTACTGTTATGCTATGGTGAATATTAGTTTTCAAAAAGATTTTTTTTCTATTTAACATGTAATTTCATATTTAAAAATTTATCTATATTACCATTATAACAAAACTATCATGTCCTTTATGATGTGATTCCCTATATCATATGGAAATTTTAAATTGTAAGGCATCAACTCTGGGTTACTGGGGTCTGGGTCATTACTATTTGTATCAGATACTATTTTGTAGAAACCATGGGAACAAGATTTAGGAAATCATTGATTAGGGAACACAACCATATGAATAACTATTGAGGAAATGTATATGATAACATCCTATAGTTTTTCTGTGACCATTTAAAATCTTGGATACACATAAGGATTCATATATTTATAATGATTCATGATTTATAAATCAAATAAGTGATTCATTACGACTTTGTGATTTATCATAATGATTAGTTTTTCCACAAATGTAAAAACTATTTAGTCAATGGATGTAACCAAAATGACCTAAATTGAATTTTAATATGATTGAAATGTGTTGATGAAGTATTTCTCCAATGGTATCATATTTAGATGAATCTATATTTTTATATTGAATTATTTTGATATATTTACATTAAACTATGATTTAGTTAAACCATAATGTATTAACAAGTTTAAGGATGTGGGGTTTATACCCACCACCGAAGGGTGACAAGGGTGCATCACCTACCACAAGAATTTGTGAGGTACCAATTGGAATGAAATTTTCATTACCTAAAATAACGAATGGTTAAATTTTATTTTAATATTGGGGGCATTATTTATATCAAATAGACAACCATGGTTTTGAAAACTTAATTCGTGATTACTTGAATAATGTAATTTTGGAAGATCTTCTATATTTTTTAATAATGAAAAAAACAAATTATGATGATTTATGGCTGAAATTTATTTTGGAGTCAAATATGATTTTATTTTGGATATATAGTGATTTAGGTCATTTATGAAAATGGTTAGTATATCTTGGATATTATGTTATTTATAAAGATAAATTTATGGTATGAAAAATTAAGAGTGATATATGTTATTTGGAAGACTATATGAACAAATAATTCAAATATTTGGGTTCAATAATAATCTATAATATTTTCTTGGAAGGAGATTTATTTCCTAAATGATCTAAGTTGAACTCTTTAAATTATCTTTTAGTTTTGGTGAAAAAATATGTTTTCCATCATATAAATCTGTATTCATTTTGGGAAATTATATTATCTTATCCAAAAAAATTTGGTTTTTTAAATAAATAAATATAGGAGGAATAGATAGTTATGATATTTTAGATATTTTGATCTGTGGAAGTTGATTTAGATACTTTTTGAATGTAAAGATCATCTTTAATACTTATCATTTGATGAAAAACATGAGCATGTGTTGGAAACTGATGAAATCAGAAATATATATTTGTCATGTAAGTATTTTTTATATTTTAAAAGTCTATTATGTGAATTAATTCCTAAAAAATAGGGAAATTGCTGAAAGAAAAAATATATCTATCTACTATTATCAATATCTTCTTTAACAATTAGATATTATGGTTTTGTATGGTTAAATTTCTTATGATAATTTTCTATATCACACACTTTTTGTATATGAGTGTCAGGATTCTTTACATGTACACATTTTTTATATTTAATCATAGTAAATTTCATATTTGGTGACCTTTTTAATTCACATTCATTATTTTTATGTGGACGATTAATTAATACATTCTCTGATGTGGGTTTTTAGAAATGTTATTTTAATATATCAAAACATAGTTACTGAGGAGAAACATTAAAAAATTTGGTGACCCAATTTATTATAGGATTATATAATTTGACACCAAATAATTCTATTATATGTATCTATTTAAATTTAATTTCTTAGATAGCTTATAGTACAAGAAACAGTGACGCTAAACGAACCATAATATACTTTTGATGTATTATTAAAATTGAAGTTATCTCTTAACTGTTAAATTGGTTTTTATGAATTAAATTAAATAATAAATAATAATAAATTATTCAATCCTTTTTTATCCATTAATTGTAAATAAATATAACAACCAATTTCATAGAATGGAATTTGTTTTATTAAATCTTGATTAATATGAACCCAAGGTGATTTATCCTACTAAATTAAAATAATTTCTATCACTAAATTCGATTAATTTAATATACATTTAAAAATTAATCAAATGTATTTTTTTTGAAATTATTAATAAATAAATACATGTTTTTATTAGAAAAGACACTATTTTTATGAATGTAGTTTGACATAATTTTGATGGAACAGTTACTTTAAACCTATACTTTAACACATTTATAAATTATATTTGACAAAATATAACTTATTTATGAAATTATATTATAAAAATGTAATTTTTCATATTTTTTTGTTATTTTTATATATGTATTATTTTTTTGATTAATAATAACTAATACTATGTTTTAATTGAAATCTAAGACATCATCAAAATAACATATTAATATAGATTATATTTTAAAATTGTTTTAATAATAAATTATTTCAATAAAACATATATTAATTCAATTAAGAACTTGTTAATATTTGGTTTTATTTTGGATATAAAAATATAGAAAACATTAAAAAATTTCACTTTGAAAACCAGGTTCCACACCCTCTCTACATGATTAATATTATATTAATGTTAGACACTTCATTTTTTATAATTTTTAAAAAATTATTCCATATATGGAATCAAAAGAATCAAATTTATTCAATAGATCCCTTATTTTTTGACAATATGAATAGTGATTTTAGTAATATTAATTACCAACATTAAGGGTAAATCCATCAATTGAGGTAAAAATAATATTATAAATAATAAAAAATTACACTTAAAATTGAACTAATATTACTGAATGAGTAATTTTAGACATAAATATTCCTTAGGATGATTTTATTTCCACAAGGATCATCATAGAAGACATTAATACTTTTATAGTATTTTGTTTTATGAAAATACAAATATGTCACACGCATATTTTTAAGATGTATTAAATTGTTAATATCATTTAATTTAAAATATATATTTATATATAAATAGAAATTTCAAAGACAAAATGTTTTTTTATCATTTTTATTTATTTTTAATTTTTCAGAAATAAATAATATTTCTAAAGTTGTAATCTATGATGATGCAACAATTGTTTAATTAATGAAAATATCAAATAAATTATTATAGAAGTATTCAATTATATATAATTTGATATAATTAGTTTTATACCCAAATTTAGTAGACCTATTTAACATGATAGTTATATTTTAAAATATTTTTTTCAATAATATGTTATTAATTTTTTTTAAAAGTTAATGTAATTAATAATGTCAAAATTGACATTACGGTTGTATAAAAATAAATAATATTTTATAAAATGATATAAAATTAATAAAAATATTAATCCAAATGAAATATATACGGTTTACAATTTTCACCACCATTTATTTATATCTATTTTTTTATCTATATTAACAATATTGACCATAAAAGAGTATAAATTTATGTTGTCACAGTAAGAGATAATGGGATTAAATAAGGGTTAAAACCAAATTATAAGTGTATGTATAAGAATTATGGTGTTCATATGAGGTAAATATCCTTTTATTTTCGGTTTAAATGCCTTGTTAAGGCCTTATGTGAATGCTTAACATAATAATGGGAGTTTTGGAGGGGCATGGGGCTTGTCCAGTAGTCGAAACCATGATTTGGGAAAAAAATGACCTAGCGCATGATTTTTTCATGACCCACACATGGTTAGTCTAAACCGTGAAAAGGGTCTGAAAATTTTAAGTTTTTTGACTGAGCGGTTCCACACAATTACCGCACAGTTAGTCAAATAGTGAGGGATAACCCTGTGTAGCACCTCACTTAGGTAGAGAGGTGTGGACGGTTTTTGCACGGTTTGGGAAACCATGTGGGTAAACTTTTCGACCCTTGTGGTGTG
Source organism: Viscum album (assembly GCA_963277665.1). NCBI lineage: Eukaryota > Viridiplantae > Streptophyta > Magnoliopsida > Santalales > Viscaceae > Viscum > Viscum album. The sequence goes on along the minus strand of OY728159.1, from coordinate 14,805,101 downwards.
TTTTAAAAAAAAATAATTTAAAAATATTTTTTCTTTTCAAAAACATTTCATATTTTCTTCACCCACAAACAAAATCTCACATTGGTGCTCCCTTTTGGCACCTAGGATAGGTATTACGGTGAACACTCCGTCCAACATCCATTTTGATCATCAATCGTCTTTACAGATCTGCAATGTTATGTCCTACATTCCTTTTAATTCTTTCTTGATTCATTGAAAAAAAGACAATGCTATTTTGGTTTTGGCTCATGTGCCCTAATATTATGTTCTTCGTCTATTCTTTACATTTCTTACAAACAAGGAATAATTGTGACACTATACTAGATGAGATATCTACTATCAAAGTGAGGTAGGTGGTCTATATATTCTTTCAGCTTAGCTTGGTGTTTTGTTGGTAGTTCCACCGATATGCCATCCATCAAACATTTCAACGAGGTCTGGTTCTTGAGTGAGTTGATTTTATCAGCTATAGTTGGACCAAGTGAGGTTGATCATAGGTTCCAGTTTCATGTGTTGGCACTCATTACTCATTTATAGGTCACCTGAGGGGAACACCATAAGGGAATTTCTTGTTTTTACCAGTTTATACTACTCAAGGTGTGTGTGTTTGTGCTTTCCTTGTTAGAGGAAGCCCGTAGATGACTTGATAGCTTGAGTAGCTTGTTAAAGAGATGTATTGACTACTTTCTTTCTAAATATCATGTTATGTATCATTTAATTTGATATATTTTCTTAAGTAAAATGTGTTTATATGGGAGGGTAGGTGAACATGCTTCTGAAAATGTTTGGCATGAGTGGGTATACTTCTACCTTGTGCTTTTTGACGTGAGTGGGTATAATCAACTGGTAATAAATTTTTAATTTGAATGCTTGAATTCTTGATTAAATGGTTTGATAGATTCCTTGGAAAACTCTCCACATATGAAGAATACGATAGTGGATTCCTTGGGATGACTTTGCCCTTTGGGTTTTGATTCTGTGGGATTCCTTGGCAATCCTTGTAACACCTAGATGTTTTAAGGAAATATTTTCATTAAATAATTGTTATTCCTCAAAATCTTTATTTGCATGCAATAGTGAGTTCAAAAGATCCATGAAATGCCCTTAATAAGAAATTATTATTTTAGAAAAGTCATTAGGATTGTGGAAATTATTATAACTAACTTATAAAAATTCATTATGAATTTGTTCGCAAATAATTACTTATGATAATTATAATTCAATTAGATGTTTTTATTTTTTTTAGAAAATTACTTTTTATAATGATTTTAATGAAATATATATGTTTTATATACTCAATAAAATATAATTTATATTCATGCAATGGATATTTTACTCATATAGTATGAATAAACCCCAGTTTTATAGATACAGACATTATTTTAAATTATAATTTTTACACCATTTAAAGAAGAGCTCATTTTAAATTCATATTTTGACCCATTAATTATTTCTAAATAAAAAAATAATCATTTATTTTGAAGTGGGAAATAAAAATTTATAGTGGTTAAATTTCTTATATTTTTTAACAATGTTCATGTCTGGTTAAATACTAAAAATACGCTAAATTTTAATAAAAAATAACTTTTCTCATCGATATAATTTTTATGGATAAATTATAATATTAAATCATTTTGAAGTATATATAGAAAATATTTTTAAAATTTAATATAATTTAAGTTATTATCATTAATTTTAAATTGAAATCAAAGGTAAAAACATTTCAGTCTGTTGCAATGTTTTAACTTTTATAACCTTTTTTTCATTTCAACAATGGTAATAATTTTTTATCAGTTACTAATACTTATGTGTTTTGAATTTTGAAAAAATGGATTCCATATTTGTAATAATAAGGTTTAAACTATGTTAATAGGTACATTATATTTTTGGACATTATCAATAGTTACTTCAGTAATTATTTTATTTACCATGGTTAAAGGGTAAATTTTGTAAATAAGTGTAACAAAATATTACTTTTATAGCATAAAACAACCCTAAAACATGTCATAATCCTATCAGATAATATTTTTCAGACCATGTGAATCCTTGGGTCAATTTTAGGACCACATGGATTTTCATGGATGTGAAAATGACATTTTATAATAATTAATTTAATGTAAAGATAATTATAACATAAACATATATTTTTACTAAATTAATTTTAATATATTGTTATATAACTGATCTATATGTCTATAAATATTAATTAAAAATATATAAATATTTCATAAATCATGATATTTTATTTATAATTTTATACATTAGATAAATGTATTTATTTATGACACATTTATGATGTAGTGATTACATCATTAATGAAATATTCAAATAAATGAATTTATAAATACTAAAATAAATTTAATTTCAAAATATTGATTCCATCCAAGAATATTTTGGATTAACATAACTTACTTGGGAGGATTAAATGTCATTGTTTCGAAGGAATCAAGGTTTTATGTTTTTCTTAAAGTCAAGAATGAATAGTTTCCAAAATTATTATAATTCATAACATAAAACAAAAAATAGTTTATTAAATGATATTAAATTCCTAAATATATAAGATTCATAAAAATGATTAATATAAGTTGAAATATTTCATAAATAACGTTTTTCCTATTTTTCATTATGTGTTGATTACATTAACACACAATGCGTAAATAACAGGATATCATGGTAATATTAAAAAGGGTAAAATAATAGTTAAACAAAAAATATAAAGATAGAAAAATATTCTAAACTTCTCTGAAAATTATTGGATGATATTTATCTGAACAAAAATTATATTATCATTGAATTTTTTATATTTGGGACTATTTTTAATCAAAATTGAAATTATAATAAATTAATATTTTTGAAAGTTTCCTAAAGGTCCCTTCTCCACACATATAAATGGGAACCTCCTGCCTCTTTTATTCACTCCATATTGAGCCTTTAATCTCTTCCTTCACCTGACCATTTGTTTTCTCAAATTCTGTTGTCACATTCTATAGGTTTTGTTCTTCTCAAAAGGCCAAATCTAGTTCCATTAGAGGAAATTTATAAGAGGCATGTTGAGGAAGAGGTTGTCTCTTCTACAGATTCTATAGCGGCTTAAAACCATGTCTTCAAAGGGAATTAACCACAAGGTACTTCAATAGATATGATGAAATTGTTTGATGTGCTCTCATGGTTGAGATGGATATAAGAGTAACCCATCACTTATATGGGTTTGATTAGAATAGAAAAATGTAATTCGAGGTAAAATCTAAATACTACACGTTAAAGAAGATATGTATTACCTTATTCTCAAAGTGTGGAAAGATACATGAAGGGAATTTTAATAAATGGACTAGTATGTTTTTTAAGTGTGGAAAATAATATCATCAGAAATTTAATCTCTAAGTGATGGGAAAAGTTGTTTAATCATGTGAACAAAGAAAATGCTACACAAAATGCACCACTTACACTTCAATGTTGCAAGTCCAAGGAAACGAGGAACTATACCAATCACTGCCCTAATCCAGGGGTTATTGATGATGATCAACATCAAAAAACTCTTAAGGACAAAGAAAACGGAATTCCACATGCAATTACTATTTGCGACATGGAGTACAATAATGAAGTGTTTGAAGGTACACTTACCATCCACTCTAATGTATAAAATGTTTTATCTGATTCTGGATTCACCCAATATTTCATATCTGAAGAATACTCTAAGGGTATCTCTATTGACATCAACAATTAGATTTTGAGTGAGATCTAACAACTCCTACTAGCACAAGATTCTCAACAAAAGTTTATAATTATTCTTTAGTTGAAGTTTGTGAGAATGTTGTTCTTGCAAATATTATAATCCATCCTATAATGGAATTTTATGTGATTCTTGGCATGTATTGGATTTTATTATATGGAGTTCATATCAATTTCCCAATAATTGTAGTCACATTTAATATTCTAGATCAATCTACGACTTTCTATCTATGCAAGGATGAATATAAACTTTCAGTAGAAATTTTTCCATCTTATGGGTCTTTATTACAATAAATGAAGGATATTTGTCTGAAGTGGTTTGGGAGAAACTCATAATTAAGAATACTCCCATTCTATCAGAGTTTTATGATGTCTTCCTGAGGAATATCCAGGTCTTCCACCAAATCATGAAGTTGAGTTTTCAACTGAACTCATACCAGGAGAAATGCCTATTTCAAAGACACCTTATAGAATAGCTCTGATTGAGTTGCATGAATTGAAGAAGAATCACCAACAGAATTTTGATAAGGGATTCATATTACCTAGTGTGTCACCTAGTGGAGCACATATTCTATTTTTTAGTAAGAATAATTGTTCAATGAGACTCTACATTGATTATCGGGAACATAACAAGATCACTATCAAGAAAACATATCTTCTCCCATGTATTGATGACTTATATGACCTACTACGCGGAGCTCAATAAATTTCCAAAATTCATATTCATTCTAGATTTCTTAAATTATGTTTCAAAAAACACCCTGTACAAGGTATGGACACAATGAATTTATAGTTATTCCTTTTGGTCTTACTAATGTCACCGATATCTTCCTGGAGGTAATGAATAGAGTCGTTAATGAAAATATTATTCGGTTTGTAGTAGTCTTTATAGATGATAATATTTTCTATTCAAAGGTAAAGGAAAAACATGAATATTAGATGAAAATTGTAATGATGACCCTGATAAAATAGAATCATTATTCCAAATTTACCATGTGTGAATTTTGGTTTCAAAAAGTTACATTTTTGTAGAGACCCGAAGATTAACGTACATTGACATTACATTATATTTGCGGAATACATAGTACATAATAAAAAAAACACACAAAAGGATCGTAATAGTTTAGTGTCTTTGAAAACTCGGAACGTAATCTTCTAATTGTGGTCAAAGATCTTCAATATCTCCCATAAAGATCTTCCCTTTTGTTACCTAAAACCTTTCTTTATATCTTGGCAAAAAAAACATAAAAGGGTGAGCTCAAATGGTCAGTAAGGGTAAACAAAATAAATATCATTCACATCATATACATAAGAACATAACTTTTGGAAATCTTAACCTGCAAAAGAGAGCATAATTTCATAACATGGGATAAATCATGGTAGTGAAAGGTAAACCCCAAATAAGCATAACTTAAAACATGAAACTTTGTGGCATACACACATAATCATAGAGAATCATTTCTTGTTAGTCAAGACTCATTGCCAAGACTATCTTAGTGGACAAAGTCCCATTCTGAACCGAGTCACCCTCATTTCAGTCCTGTTTCACTGAACCGGTATAACCTACCATTCCAGCCATGTCTATCTCATGAGATATAAAATCTTTACCCAATGCATTAGAGGGAGATATAGGTCCCACCCATCTCATAATGATACCATTCTTATGTGTGCCACAAAATCATAAATCATACATCACTGCATAACCCATGTAATAAAAATGGGAATCTTGAACAACATGACATCATAAAACAATTCATATAAGATAAAGGAATTCAGAAAAATAATTCCATCACAACATAATCAAATCAATTTAATAATAGGGATATAAACAGAACCCTATATTATCTTAGATGGAAAATAATTTTGATAAAACACTTGAACTCCTTTCTTGAGGAAAATATCCTTTCAACTTCAAAAACACTTTTCATTTCTTAACATGTCATAAAATTATAACTAAAATAAGTTGATTAAAAATAAACATGATAACTTTTAAAGTAAGATTCTTGTAAATAATGTTTCAAAAATCCATTCATGCCGTATAAGTTAAAAAAACATTCTTCGTACTTTTGTCAGAAAAGTCAAAAAAGTACCTTGTATAAAAAACTACCAAAGATTCCTTTCATATCTTTTACTAAAAAATCACCGAAGAGTAAAATTAGATATAAACTATTGTATAAGGATATAAATATTACATATTGAGGAAACATGGATGTGGATGATAAAATAAACCCCAGTAAAATTCAAAGTATAAACAATCTCGAATAAAAATGAGATTGTGATATTTTCCCTTACCTTAGGTCCGATTTGCTTTGTATGTGTCTGAAGCTCCAGTATAATGGTTTAAATAATGTTATTGACTTATTCCAGAATCATACATACTGATATGAAATCATATATGGTCATATTCTTAGCTTCTTATTAGTAATATTTCATTGTTACTTGTTACTCGGGTCTTTATTGCCTTTTGTTCTTATGCGTGTTTTGCAGAATAAATTCTTATTCTTCCTTTGAGGTTATAGATACATTATATCCAGAATGGTATTATTGTAACATATATCATATTTATTCATTAAATTCATTTATATAATTACTATGTAATGATGATCATGTAGAACGAGTCGCATCACATCGTGGAGACGGTATTCCATACGTACGCATGAGTGATGGTATTGTTCCCATGATCGTGGAATTGTATTTAAGTGTATTTATACTATTTCAGTATCAATATCACTTTATAATAATCATATATAGTTACTCATTACACCATTATATCCATCCTTGTAAGGTGATGGTGGAAAATAGATTACACCACGGCGTGGAGACGGTATTCCGTACGTACGCACGCGTGGTGATTTCATTTTTCCGTAGGATGGATAGAAGGTGAATTAGGGTTGTTTCATATTTATAATAACATATCAGTATGTAATTAATAATGATGTTATTACTTTATCATGAAACAACTAAAGAAGAAGAAGTTGAAGAAGAAAGAAATTGAAAAGATTGGTAATGGATATTACCTCTTCTTTGAAACGCCTCTTTGAATCCTCCACTTAGGGAACTAAGATTGGTCTTTGAAGAAGACCAGGACCTCTAGGATTATTATAGGGCAGTGGAGAATGGATTTTTTCAGGGTTTGACCGAGCTTGAGTGCTCAAATTGGTGTGAGGAGGAGGGGGAGGAGGTTCCCTTTTATAAGGAAGGAGAGGGGCACCTTAGGAATATCTCAAAAGTTTATTTTATATTAAAGTCAAAATCGGTTTATAATGGTTCCAAATGGTCTTATTTCGAAGTTAAAGTAGGGATGGGTCGAGATCCTATCAACCAATAGCATTTAGACAAGTTTAGGTTATTATTTTAACCTTATCAATAAGATTTAACTCTAAGTTAACTAATTTATCTTTAACCGTGACTTTTTGTTTTCTTACACTATATGGTTAATACACTTACTATATCATGCCAAACGAACCCCAAGTTGTTTATTATTAATATATATATTCTTATCTAAGTCATTTGGCCGACCCTTAGATTTTTAGGAATTAACTAATAATTAATAATATAATATTTTTTTTAAAAAACTAATTTATGTCAATTTTGACACTATTTGGTACATGATTTTTATGAAATTTCTAAAAGAATGATAAGTTCTAACCAAGTTACTCAAATCAACATTAACATGTCATATTAACATATAAAATTTGTGTAATTCATTAAAAGTCTTAAATTAAATTTATTTTGGTATTTATAACATCAATTATGTCAATATTTCATTAATAAGATAATTACTGCATCATCTTGGTGTCATAAATAAATTAAATTATTTGATGTCTAAAAATTACAAATAAAATACCATTATGTAGTAAATCTTTTTAGATTTCTAATGAATTTTTACAATTGAATTTATCATATGTATAACCCTATATTAAAAATGTTTTAGTAAATAAACTTTGATTTTAACTCTTTTAACTCTTCTTTGAATTAAATAATAATAAATGTCCTAATCTAATCCAAGTGGTCCTAAATGATAATATTTTACACATAAGGTTGTTTTTGGTCGATATAAACTTGTCCAATAGGATTAGGACATGTGTTAGGTTAATATTAATATCATTTTTACCCTTAATTACCCTATTTACTTTTAACCGTGGTAAAAAAAAAGTAAAAAGTTACTATTCACCTAAAATTATTTTCATCTCATTGAACCACATTTTACTTACTGACATCAACTATGTCTCTCGGATTTTTGAAATTCCATTCACAGAAGCGGTAAAATTAAGATTTATGAAAAAAATAATTTTTTTAACTTCCACTTAGTAGTTTCATTATTCATCAAAAATTAAAGTTTTTCAGAAAAATGCCAAAATTTCACCCTAAGATATAATTGATATTCAGAATTCAAAAATGATTTCTATTTTAAAAAATTCCCAACATATAAGTTGCATTAATTAATTTTATAATTAATTTCCACTGTCACAACAAATAGCGTGTTTTTAAGAGATAATAACTATCAAAATATTAACACTTGTTTATGTCTGGTGTAAATGTGAAATTACATCCAATGACCAAAATTTTATTGAATTGTAAAAATATATTCTAAATATACTTTAAAACAACACAAATTAATAATTTATCACTATTAATTATTTCTATTAAAAATGTTGTTTTTAATGAAAATTTAGTAATTTTCACAATTCATCAGAATATGAAAGTTATCCGAAAAGTACCAAAATTTCACCTTAGGATAAATTCGATACTACGAATCCAAAAATGAATTCCATTTTGAAAAATAAAATATACAAAATTTGAAAAAGTGGTTATTACTATTCATAACGACTAGTGTTAATAATATTTTAATAGCATATTGTTGTTTAGTGTAACTCGTTATTGCGTACTACACACGCTATCGAGGAAGGTCGCGATTGCGTGTAATGTAAGGCAAGTCAAGGATGTGTGTTGTGAAAGCTTCTTTTGTTGTAGTGTACAACACAAGAAATTAATAAAATTAAAAAGAATATTTTTTATAAAATCTTGGGCTGTTACATTCTACCCCCCTTAAAATGAATTTCGCCCTCGAAATTCATCGGGGTTATAAATGGTTTACTATTTGAAAGTTTCTTTAATAGAAACCCACATCATAGAAAGGAATATCAACACCAATATTTAAAAACAAATGTATGAAACGTAACGGTTACCCAAATAAACTAATCACTGGGTTTCCACATAGGTGAAAATATGGATATGGAAGAGAAATCTAACCATAATGTTCTGATGGAGAGTGGTAGAGAACATGGCTATGGAAAATCCAGCAATCACAAATCCATAAATTTGTGACGATCTAAGGTACCATCGGATTAATCAGATATAAGAGCACTAGGACAACATTTTTTGGTTTTCAAGATCATTTCCCTAAAATTGAAGAATTTGAATTAGAATAAATACTTACTTTATTTTGGTACAATCTCACTGTTGTTTGTGGATTGAATAATTTCCACATCATCTCTTAAATAAATGAAGTTGAATTTGTTATTCGTGAAGTGTTAGCAGATCATTTGATATAATGACGGGTCATTCCATCTGTCTCAAACAAAAGGTTAGCAAAAATTATATACATAAGTCGATCTATAGTGAGATTTATCAAATATGGTTCCTAAAATAGACTTATACATCATATATCATACTGCTTAATATAATAAAACTAGTTTCTACTAAACAGGGACTTCCTGTAGGCCAGTGCTAGGCGATAAAGGCCAGTCGCACTTCGGTTGTGGGTTCGATTCCCACAGCCTTGTCCAACGCGATGGGTTATCGCCCGTCCTGCAGGTTGTCCTTTTTCTAAAACTATATTACTATAACATCCCATCAATAAAATCGGAAAAAAAATTCTATCCTTAAACAATACTAACTTATGTCCAACATAATCCATTCCAAACTTTAGGCTTAACCATAATACTGCAGTCCACTCTCATAACATAGTGAAAACGATTACCAGATAATTAATACCATCGTTGATCCCCATATATCATAAGATATGTTTTGTTGGTCACATTCCAAACATTCAAAGGCCTTAATCATGTATTCTCTTGAATACCCATTGAACCTTAGTGAAAACATGAATGCAGTTAAAAGTTAACACTTTCCACATACCAAAATCCTCAGAATTCTATATACTCAAACCATGATATCACTTAGTCCTTATATCAATCATGAGCTCATAAATACTTTCAAACATTTCATTTTCTCGTTTTCCCTTCATTATGCGCATATCATCTTATTTCCAAAAAAATATCTCAATCACTTTGAACACCACATTAGACCAACACATAAATATTCCAATACTTTATGATACCACATTATTTTGGAATCCCATTACATAAAAACTTAATCATTCCACCACATCGTTTTCATATTCAACATAGCCAATAGTGATCGCATGTGACTTCCCTTTGTCCTTTTCCTTCAGTGGTTGCTCATGTTGATAATCACTAACCCTTGGATTAGGGAATTTGTTATCATAATGCCCCATTTCCTTACACTTGAATCATTGAAGTGTTGTTGGTGCGTTCTCTGCAGTGTTTGATTTATTCACATCAATAGAAACCCTTTTTCCATTACTTCGACACTCAGCTTCTCTATGACCTTCTTTTCCACACTTAAAACATTTTCTAGTCCCTTTAAGACAATCTCCACCATGCTTCTTTCTACACTTTGTGCATGAGGAAACATTCATCTTCTTTTCACCATTATTATGAGATTTCTCCTTGAACTCCATCTTTCGTTCTTGTCAAAACCATGAGATGGATATGTAACACCAACTTCCATTTCTACCTTGATAGCACAACGCACAATTTCTTCATAGCTACTGAAGTCTCTTATATCTAATTCCCTTCGAATACATGGTTTTAAGCCACTAAAAAATCGATCAACTTTACTTTCAGGTTGGATGATAATGCCAGATGCATACCTTGCAAGTCTTGTAAAATTTTCTTCGTATATACCAACAGATTCATCATCCTTCTGCTTCAGCTTAAGAAACTCCTTTTCCATTTTGTTCAAAGAATACGAGGGAAGTACTTACTCAAAAACAAGTTCTTGAACTCGTCCCATTCCATAGACTCAATTTCATCTCTTGGCCTCGTATTCTTGATAAGATTCCACCATTGATCAGCTTCACATTCCAAACGATATACTGCTAAGATGGCTTTATCATGTTCAGAACATTGAAGAACTAAAAATATCTTTTCAGTAGTACTGATCCATTGTTCAGCAACAAGTGGATCAGAAGTCCCACTGAAAGAAGGTGGACGTTGCCTCATGAAGGACTCAATAGAATATTGTTCCCTTCTCTGCTCATTTGGAAGTCCAAAATGATTCATAGCTTGTGTAAGTATAGCAATAAGATTTTGCACTCCATCTCCCATAAAATTTGTTTGTTCAGGAGTAAAATCATTGCATTGTCCATTGCATTGATCAACACGGTTCCTTCGGGTTCTAGACATCGTCTAAAACCCAAAAAGAATAGTGTGAGAGGCAAAAATCATGCTAGGGAAAACAACATAATAAAGGGGGAGTACCTTAAATATCTAACATCTTAGGTTTAATTCTATGATCGTTAGCGTAATTCTAGTACTATAACCTATACGTATACTTAACCTTAGGGACATCCCTAGACATACCTTAGAAATATCTATAGGGATCTCACTAACGTTTTCGCATCCTAGTTTCTAAAGGTTGACTAAACCATTCCTCTGATACCAACTGTGGAGACCTGAAGCTTAACGTACATTGACATTACATTATATTTTCATAATACTTAGTACATAATAAAAAAACACACACACATGGATCGTAATAGTTTAGTGTCTTTGGAAACTCGGAACGTAATCTTCTAATCGTGGTGAAAGATCTTCAATATCTCCCATAACGATCTTCCCTTTTTTTACCTAAAACCTTTCTTTATATCCTGGGGAAAAGAAAACATAAAAGGGTGAGCTCAAATGCTCAGTAAGGGTAAACAAAATAAATATCATTCACATCGTATACATAAGAACATAACTTTTGGAAATCTTAACCTGCAAAAGAGAGCATAATTTCATAACATGGGATAAATCATAGTAGTGACAGGTAAACCCCAAATAATCATAAAATAAAACATGAAACTTTGTGGCATACACACATAATCATAGATAATCATTTCTTGTTAGTCAAGACTCATTGCCAAGACTATCTTAGTGGACAAAGTCCCATTATGAACCGAGTCACCCTCGTTTCAGTCCTGTTTCACTAAACCGGTATAACCTACCATTCCAGCCATGTCAATCTCATGAGATATAAAATCTTTACCCAATGCATTGGAGGGAGATATAGGTCCCACCCATCTCATAATGATACCATTCTTATGTGTGCCACAAAATCATAAATCATACATCATTGCATAACCCATGTAATAAAAATGGGAATCTTAAACAACATGACCTCATAAAACAATTCATATAAGATAAAGGAATTCATAAAAATAATTCCATCACAACATAATCAAATCAATGTAATAATATGGTTAGAAATAGAACCCTATATTATCTTAGATGGAAAATAATTTTGATAAAACACTTGAACTCCATTCTTGAGGAAAATATCCTTTCAACTTCAAAAACACTTTTTATTTCTTAACATGTCATAAAATTATAACTAAAATAAGTTGATTAAAAATAAACTTGATAACTTTTAAAGTAATCTTCTTGTAAATAATGTTTTAAAATCCATTCATGCCGTATAAGTTAAAAAAACATTCTTCGTACTTTTGTCGGAAAAGTCAAAAAAGTACCTTGTATGAAAAACGACAAAAGATTCCTTTCATATCATTTACTAAATAAAATCACCGAAGGGTAAAATTAGATATAAACTATTTTATAAGGATATAAATTTTACATATTGAGGAAACATGGATGTGGATGATAAAATACACCCCAGTAAAATTCAAAGTATAAACAATCTTGGATAAAAATTAGATTGTGATATTTTCCCTTACATTAGGTCCGATTCTCTGTGTACGTGTCCGAAGCTCCTGTATAATGGTTTAAATAATTTTATTGACTTATTCCAGAATCATACATACTGATATTATATCATATATGGTCATATTATTAGCTTCTTATTAGTAATATTTCATTGTTACTTGTTACTCGGGTCTTTATAGACTTTTGTTCTTATGTGTTTTTTGCCGAATAATTTCTTATTCTTATTTTAAGGTTATAGATAAATTATATCCAGAATGGTATTAGTGTAACATATCTCATATTTATTCATTCAATTCATTTATATAATTACTATGTAATGATGATCATGTAGAACGAGTCACATCACATCGTGGAGACAGTATTCCGTACGTACGCACGAGCGATGATATTGTTCCCATGATCGTGGAATTGTATTTAAGTGTATTTATACTATTTCAGTATCAATATCACTTTATAATAATCATATATAGTTACTCATTACACCATTATACCCATCCTTGTAAGGTGATGGTGGAAAATAGATTACACCATGGCATGGAGACGGTATTTCGTACGTACGCACGCGCGGTGATTTCATTTTTCTGTAGGATGGATAGAAGGTGAATTAGGGTTGTTTCATATTTATAATAACATATCAGTATGTAAGTAATACTGATGTTATTACTTTATCATGAAACAACTAAAGAATAAGAAGTTGAAGAAGAAAGAAATTGAAAAGATTTGTAATGGATATTAGCTCTTCTTTGAAACGCCTCTTTGAATCCTCCACTTAGGGAACTAAGATTGGTCTTTGAAGAAGAACAGGACCTCTAGGATTATTCTAGGGAAGTGTAGAAGGGATTTTTGCAGGGGTTTGCCGAGCTTGAGTGCTCAAATTGGTGTGAGGAGGGGGGGGAGGTGCCCTTTTATAAGGGAGGAGAGGGGCACCTTAGGAATATCTCAAAATATTATTTGATATTAAAGTCAAAATCGGTTTATAATGGTTAAAAAGGGTCTTATTTCGAAGTTAAAGTGGGTATGGGTCGAAATACTATAAAACAATAGGATTTAGACAAGTTTAGGTTATTATTTTAACCTTATCAATTAGATTTAACTCTAAGTTAACTAATTTAACTTTTACCGTGAATTTTTGTTTTCTTACACTATATGGTTAATACACTTACTATAACATGCCAAAATAACCCCAAGTTGTTTATAATTAATATATATATATCCTTATCTAAGTCATTTGGACGAAACATAGATTTTTAGAATTAACTAATAATTAATAATATAATATTTGTTTTAAAAACTAATTTATGTCAATTTTGACACTATTTGGTACATGATTTTTATGAAATTTCTAACAGAATGATAAGTTCGAAAAAAGTTACATAAATCCACTATAACATTTCATATTAACCTAGAAATTTTTTGGAATTCATAAAAAGTCTTCAATTAAATTTATTTTGGTATTTATAACATCAATTATGTCAATATTTCATTAATAAGATAATTACTGCATCATCTTTGTGTCATAAATAAATTAACTTATTTGATGTCTAAAAATTACAAATAAAATACCATTATGTAGGAAATCTTTTTAGATTTCTAATTAATATTTACAATCTAATTTATCTTATGTATAACCCTGTATTAAAAATGTTTTAGTAAATAAACATTGATTTTAACTCTTTTAACTCTTCTTTGAATTAAATAATAATAAATGTCCTAATCTAATCTATGTGGGCCTAAACGATAATATTTTACACTTAATGTTGTTTTTGGTCGAGATACACTTGTCCAATAGGATTAGTACATGTGTTAGGGTAATATTAATATTATTTTTACCCTTAATTACCCTATTTACTTTTAACCGTGGTAAAAAAAAGTAAAAAGTTACTATTCACCAAAAATTATTTTCATCTCATTGAACCACATTTTACTTACTAACATCAATTGTGTCTCTCGGATTTTTGAAATTCCATTCACAGAAGCGGTAAAATTAAGATTTATGAAAAAAATAATTTTTTTAACTTCCACTTAGTAGTTTCACTATTCATCAAAAATTTAAGTTTTTTAGAAAAATGCCAAAATTTCACCCTAAGCTATAATTGATATTCCGAATTCAAAAATGATTTCTATTTTAAAAAATTCCCAACATATAAGTTGCATTAATTAATTTTATAATTAATTTCCGCTGTCACAACAAATAGCGTGTTTTTAAGAGATAATAACTATCAAAATATTAACACTTGTTTATGTCTGGTGTAAATGTGAAATTACATCCAATGACCAACATTGTATTGAATTGTAAAAATATACTCTAAATATACTTTAAAACCACTCAAATTAATAATTTATCACTATTAATTATTTCGATTAAAAAAGTTGTTTTTAATTAAAATTTAGTAATTTTCACTATTCATCAGAATATGAAAGTTATCCGAAAAGTACCAAAATTTCTCCTTAGGCTAAATTCGATACTACGAATCCAAAAATGAATTCCATTTTCAAAAATAAAATATACAAAATTTCAAAAAGTGGTTATTACTATTCATAACGGCTAGTTTTAATAATATTTTAATAGCATATTGCTGTTTAGTGAAACTAGTTATTGTGTACTACACATGCTATCGAGGAAGGTCGTGATTGCGTGTTATGGAAGGCAAGTCAAGTATGCGTGTTGTGAAAGCTTCTTTTTGTGTAGCGTACAACACAAGACATTAATAAAATTAAAAATAATATTTTTCATAAAATCTTGGGCTGTTACAATTTTTGGGTCACATAATCTCAATAGAAGAGATGTTTGTGGATCTAGAAAAAATAAAGGTTATTGAAATATGACGAGACCAACAAAAATAATATATATATGAATGTTTCTTGAATTAAGTGGATATTATTGACGTTCTTTGAATTCTTTTTCATGACTATCTTATCTTATCACCATGTTTACGTGGAATAAAGTTATGTTAATATTGAGGGAGGAATGTGAATATAATTTCAAAGATCTAAAAAGAATCTTAGCTAGTGCACCTATGATCACACTTCCTTGTTGTGGAGAAAGGATTGTGATATACATTGATGCATTCAAGATGGGGTCGTGGTGTGTTCTCATGAAAATGATATGGTGATAGCTTATTCCTCACAATAGTTAAAAATCCATGATAAAAATAACCCAAATCATGATTTTGAGTTAACAGTGATAATAATTGCATTAATAACATGGAGGCATTATTTTATGGTGGAAGGTGTGAAATTTATAATGATCATAAGTGATTAAATTTTATTTTCACACCAAAGGATATGAATATTAATGAAAGAAGATGTGGGAGTTGATTAAAGAATATGAATTCTGAATACATTACCACCATGGGGATGCAAACAAGGTGGCAGATGATTTTTGTCGAACAGACCACGCTAGATTATCCATAATGAGGATCAAGAAAGATCCAATATTTATGGATTTTTAAATGGTGGAACCTGAATTTGTAATAGAATAGGACAGATATATTATAGTTCTCTATGGACTTTTAAACCATCAATACAAGTGAATATTTAATAGGTACAAAAGGAAGATGTAGAGTTGGAAAAGATGGTGATAAATGCTCTTGAATTAAACCTTGATGGTGATAAAATAATAAGGTTAAAGAACCAGATTCTCATTCGTCCAATACCATAATTAAAGAAGGATATTTTTCATGAGGCTCATATTTATTCATTATCTATTCACCCTGGAAGCACAATGATGTACAGGGACCAAAATTAGTACATATGGTGGGATGTAATTAAATTATATGTCACCAAATATGTCTCTCCATTCTTGGTTTGTCAGAATGTTAAGGTTTAGAGACAGAAGTCCAAGGGGTTCTTACCACCATTTCCCATACTAGAATGGAAATGGGAAAACATAACTATGTACATTTTCATCGGACATCCAAAAACATCCAATGGAAATAATTTTATCGGTGTTATAGTTGACAGTCTTACAATTTTGGCACATTTCATTGCTATTATATAGGATTTCTTTATTGATCAAATTTCCATGATATATGTAAAGGAGGTGGTAAGATTTCATAGAGTACCACATTCCATTATATCTGATCAGGATTCGAGGTTTAGCTCTATGTTCTGACAAAGCCTTCAGCATACTATGGATATAGTGTTAAGTTTCATCATTAATTATCATTCTTATACAAACATTTAGTCTAGGAGGATAATTCAAACTCAAGATGAAATGTTGAGATCATGCTCTATGGATTTAAATGGTGGTTGGGATCAACACCTAAAATTGGTGGAATCATCATACAATAATTGCTTTCACTGAAGTATTAAGATGGATCCTTATAAAACCATATATTGAAATAAGTACCGGACTCCAACATTCTGGGATGAAGTTTGGAAAAGAAATATATTAGGACCTGATCTTGATGATGAAATGGCAGAAAAGGTTAGATCTATTCAACAAAAAATAAGATCATCTTAATGTTAAAAAACATTATACTGACAACCAATGAAATTACATAGAGTACGAAATGGGTGAAAAGGTGTTCTTACAAATATCTCTCTATAAGTGTGTAAGGAGATTTGGAAGGAAGGTCAAATTGAGCCCTAGATATATCGGTCCTTTTGAAATATTCGATCATCTTGGGATAGTTTATAACTAAATGGAACTTCCACCAACCCTCTATCAATTTTGTTGATGTGTTCCATGTATCTCTCTTGAGAAATTACATACCTAATCATTCCCATGTACTATGCTCAAAATTTGTACTTATGGAGAATGACCCTTCTTATTAAGAAAAACTGATAAATATTATGGATTGTAATGAAAGAGTTCTACAAAACAAGACCACTCGCTGGGATAATGATTAATGGAGGAGCCACCAATTTGATGAAGCTACATGGAAACTTGATGATATGTTGAGGGAGAGGTATCCTCAACTGTCTAATTCCAGGTCACTAATTTCTAGGGAGAAATTCAGTTTAAGGTGGGGTAGAATGTAACACCCATATGTTTTATGAAATATTTTCTATTAATTTTTTTTATTCTGTAGTAGATTTCATTGCACGAAATAGGGAGTATAAACTAACCTCGAGAATCCCTTAACATAAAATTATCGTTATAGTCTAGTAGTTAGGTTAGAAAAAATAATTATAACTAACTTATGAAAATTCATTATGAATTCATTGGCTATTAATTACTTATGAAAAATTTAAATCAATTATATATTTGTCTTTTCTTTAGTAAATATCTATTGGTAATGAAATTAATGATATTTATAAGTGTTATATACTTAATAAATTATTTTTTATATTCATTCAATAGATGTTTTTGTCATAGCGTATGAATTGACCCTATTTTATGTATAAGAACCTTTTTTTAAAGGTTAATTTTTAAAACATTGAGTAGTGAACCCATTTTATATTATGATTTTGACACATTAATAATTTATATATGACAACATAAACATGTTATCTTGAATAGGGATATAAATATTTACTTCAAATAAATTTATGATATTTTTTTATAACTTTCATGGTTTGGTGAATAGTAAAAACATGCTTAATTTTAATTAAAATTGTTTTTCACGGAGATAATTTATATGGTCAAATTCAAATATTAAATTATTTTAATGTAAAAATAGAATATATTTTTACTATTTAATATAATTTATTTCATTATCATTAATTTTACATTGAATTAATAGGTAAAAACATTTCAATCTTTTAAAATGTTTTAACATTTAAAACTCATTCTCTCATTTCAACAATGGGAATAATTTTTAATTAAATACTGAAACATCTTTTTTTTTAAATTTCAAAAAATTTAATCCATATTTGAAATAAAAAGGTATAAATTTGTGAATTTTTACCTTTTATTTTTTGATGTTATGAATAGTACAATTACTAAATATTTTATTTTCCATGGTAAAATGGTAAATCTGGTAAATAAGGGTAAAAAATAATATATAAATAGTATAAAACTACCACAAAACGTCTCCTAATGCTATTGGATGACATATTTATGACTAGGAAAATCCATGGGTTGATTTTGGGTCCCCAAGGATACAAATTGATGTGAAAATAAAATTTTATAAGAATTAATTTTAAGTAAAGATAATTATAATGTAAACATGTTTCTTTTAATAAATAAATTTTAATATAGGGTTATAAAAATAATCTATATGTCTACAAATATTAATTATAAATAGAATAATATTTCCTATATCATGGTATTTTATTTATAATTTTATAAATTAGATAATTATATTTATTTATTAAAAAATTATTATGTAGTGATTTCCTCATTAATTAATGGTAAAAATAAATAAATTTATAAATATTAATATAAAAGTAACTTTAACATTATGATGCAATCCACGAATTATTTGTATAACTGTAACATATGTGGGATTAGTTAATTCCATTTTTTTATGGAATAAATTTATTATGAATTTTTTAAAAATTCATGTATTGATAGTGTCGAAAATTTATATAATTCATAACTTAAAACATAAAATAGTTTATTAAATGATATTAAATTCCAAAAAATATATAATATTTGGAAAAATGGTTAAAATAAGTCAAAAATATGAAATAAATAACTTTTTATGGTTCATTTGACATTATATGGTATTTACATTAACCCACAATGTCTAAATATCATAATATCATGGTATGATTTAAAAAGTGTAAAATAAGGTTTAAACCAAAAAGATAAAGACAATAAAATATTCAAAACTTGTCTAAAAATTATTTTATTATGGGTATTCCAACCGAAATCATCTTATATAAGAATAAAATATGTTTTGGACCATTTTTTATCAAAATTTAATTTATAATAAATTAATATTTTGAGGTTTTCCTAAAGTGCCTATCTCAACTTTTATAAAAGGGCACCTCCTCCCTCTCCTCTTCACTCAATTTTGAGCCTTCACGCTCAACAAAACCCTGAAAATTTCTTTTATCAACATTCCTTGATAAATTATAGAGGTTTTGGTCTTCTCATAAGACCAACTCTAGTGACCTAAGAGGAAATTTAAATGAGGCAAGTCGAGGAAGATGAAATCTCTTCTACCGATTCCTTTAAATTTCATTCTTTATCTACTCCCTCTTCATTATTTATTTCACTATAAAGTAATAAATCAATTATAAATAATTTACTGATGTGTTTTTATAAATATTATACAACCATATTTCACCTACAATACATCTTACGAAAATCGAAATCACCGCACGTTCCTACGTACGACTTACCGTCTCCACATCGTGGTGTAATATGTTTTTCACCACCACAATACATGGATGGGTATAAGGGTTGAAATAATAAAAATATATGTTTATTGTAACATGATAATAATTATGATATCATAAACCCAATACACTTCAATAATATTCAAAAATTAAGAGAATGATATCATCGCTCGTACGTCCGTACGACTTACCGTCTCCACAGTGCGATGTGACTCATTCTACATAATATTTATTAAACAATGATTATAAATATTTTTATTGAATGAATGAATATGATATATTTTATACTAATACCATGCTATATATAATGTAACTATAACATAAAAATAGGAATAGGAACTCATCCGACAAACATACATAAGAACATACATTAGTTAGTACCCAAATATTGTGTAATAATAAAATGTTACTAACAAATTGATGAAAATATGATCATAAATGTTATCATAAAAATTATTATCATTTTGGAATAAATTATTAATAGTATCTAAATCATTATATCGGAGGTTCAAATAGATAGGAAGGATATCAGACCAATGTAATGGATAACTTTTCAAATCCTGTTTTTATCTGATATTGTTTATTCGAAAGTATTTACTGGGGTATATTTATCACCCGAATCCATGATTACTAAATAGGTACTAGAGAATATTCTTTATATCATTATTTAATTTTTTATATTGAGTTTTACCCATTGGTAAATTTTTACTAAACTTTATGAATGGAATCTTTATTCGTTCTCGATACGATGTACTTCTTATCCTTTACAGAAAAAGAATTTGAAGAATGATTTTTAACTTATATTGAATGAAGGTATTTTTACTATTTCATGACATATTATTTCCTTGAATCTTCATCTAAATGATTTCAATATTATTTTCAACTAAATTAATTTTTCTAAATTGCGTGTCAGTTTTTGAAAATAAAACATTTTTTAAAAAATATAGTATGTTTTCCTTAGGAATTAATTTCAAGTTTTTTTTAAAATTACTTTCCATCTAAAATTTCAATCTTTAAATAGTGTTATATTTCTATCCCCAGTATTACTATGATTTTTAATTTTTTTATAATGGAATTTTATTTAGTAAATCAATCTGTATTATATAAGTTATTATGGAATCATGTTTAAGAACCCCATTTAATTTTATGTGTTTTTCTATGGAAAATGTTATTATATTTTTTTGGAACCTGAAATAATTGTTTCATTATAAGATGGGTGTGTCCAATATCCCATTACAATGCATTGGGTACATATTTATATCTTTTGATATATACATGGATGAAATGGAAATTAAATCTGGTTCAGTGATACAGGGCTGGAACGAGGAGTGAACTTGATTTTGTAATGGACCTTTTCCACTATGATGGTTTTGGAAATGATCCTTGACTAATATGAAATTATTCTCTTTTCTTATGTGAGTATTCCACCAGGTTTCATTTCTTATGTTTTGACTATTTGGATTATATTTCACTTTTATGATTTATCCGATGACATGATATTATGATCATTTATATGCAAGATAATATTTCAAAATTTTATGTTCTTGTGAATATGATATGTCTGATATTTCATTTTTTACCCAAAATTGGAATTTGAGCTCACCCTTTTAAATATTTAATTTCTCTAGGTCATGAATAATGGTATTAATTATGATATTCCAAAAAGGAATCTTGTTTTGTTGAAATAAACGGGAGACAATGTAGATGTTTTATGAACTAGTTGTTATGTTTCCCAGTTTCTAAATACACTATTCCTATATGGTCTGATCATGGTTTTTTTATGATTTAATAAATATACATCAATTCTATAGTAATATCATTGTATTTAAATATTGGTTCACTATAGTTGGTATTAGAGGAAAGGTATAGGTAACCATTGGAAACTAAGATGAGAAGGCCTTAAGGATAATTCTAAGAATATGATGCTATCCTAGTATTTTATATATAGACATGAATAACTGAGGATAAAACCTAAAGTGTCCTAAATTAAAATTTTATTCTTGATTATGCGGTCTTCCTATAATGATTAGTGTTTCTCACACTATCATTCTTAGTTTCTGTCAATGGTTGGAACCAGAAGGAACTGTGTTAATGCTAATTGTGATGCCAAATGCAATAATTGTCCCCCTGAGATACCAATTTTTGTGGGAGATGGAATGAAAAAAATTTTAGCCATGCTCACACACCATTCTCAAGCTATAAATCATACCGGACATCCCAACAACCAAAGGAGGGAGGATCAATTTGTTGAATCCTTCATGAGGTAGTGTCCACCTTTATCCCACTAGTCTTCAGATCTATTATTGGATGAACAATGGATTAGTACCACTGAGAAGATATTTTCAGTTCTACAATGTTCTGAACATGATATATTCATCATAGAAGTATTTAATTTGGATGTTGAAGCTGATTATTGGTGAAATCTTATCAAGAAAACAAGGGAAAGAGATGATATTCAGTCCATGGAATGGTATGTGTTCAATAAAATAATTTTCAATAATTACATTCCTCCTATTATTCAAAAAAATATGGAGAAGGAGCTCATGGAACTTATGGAAAAGGATGATGAATCCCTTGGTACCTACGAATAAAATTTTACAAGACATTCATTGTATGATTCTATAATTATTATCCAACATGAGATTAAGATTGATCGATTTTTTAGTGGCTCAAAACCATGTCTCCGATTTGAATTAGTCATAATGGATTTCAATAGATATGAGGAAATAATTTTATGTTATCTCAAGGATGAGATTAAGATTGGAGTAACCCATCCGTCATATGGGTTTGATAATAAGAGGAAAATGGAATTTATGAGATTATATAAATACCACAATAAAAAGAAGGCAAGTTTTCCCTTATACTCATAGTGTGGAAAGAAACATGTAGGGAATTTTCTTAAAGGGACTAGTAAATGTTTTATGTGTGGCAAAGAATGTCATCAGGAAATTGAATCACAATGTTAATGGAAATAGATAACTAATGATGTGAAAAAGGAAAAGGATTCTCATAATGCACCTCCTACACATCAATGTTACATGTTCACGGTAATGCAGCATTATTATAATAAATTCCCTAATCCCAAGGGTTATTGATGAAGATCGACATCCACAAAATCTTAAAGAAAGATTCAATAGAATGCCTCATGAAATTACTCTTGTTGATGTAGATTATGATAACTAAGTGTTGAAAGGTACACTTACCATCCACTTTAAAGTATAAAATGTTTTATTTGATTCTGGATCCACCCACTCATTTATTTTTGAAGAATTTTCTAAGGGTATCTATACATTACCTTAAAAATATATATTGAGTAAGCTATGAAAAAATTTATTGGCACAATGTCCACATAAAAAGTTTATAATTCTTCTCTCATTGATGTTTGTGTGAAGTTGCTTCCTGAAAATATTGTGGTCCATCATATGGTGGAATGTTTATTGATTCTTGGCATGGATTTTCTTTCGTTAGTTGGATCTCATATCATTTTCCAAATAAGTGATGTCTCATTTCATATTCTAGAACAATATATTATGATCTATCGATGAAAGGATGAATATAACATTCCATTATAAATTTCTTCCATCATATGGGTCTTGATTCCAATAAATGAATGTTATTTATCTCAAATGGTTGGGAAGAAACTCATGATTATGAATATTCCCATTGTATGGGAGTTTAATGATCAATTTCTGGAGGAATTCCTAGGTCTTCCACCAAATTTTGATAGAGTTCTCATTTGAACTCATACCAGGAGATATGCCTATATCAATGACACCTTATAGAATAGCCCCAATTGAGTTTCATGAATTGAAGAAGAAACTACAAGAGAATATGGATAAGGGATTCATAATCCCTAGTGTGTCACCTTGGGGGGAACAAATTCTATTTTTTAATAAGAAATATGGATCAATGAGACTCTACATTTATTTTTGAGAACTTAACAAGATCACAATCGAAACAAATATCATCTCCCATGCATTGATGACTTATTTGACCAACTATGTAGGGCTCAATTCTTTTCCATGGTTTATCTTCATTCTAGATATAATCAATTAAGGGTTATATAGGAGGATTTAAAAATGAAAGAATTATGTATAATGTATGGAAAAAATGAATTTATAGTCATGCATTTTGGTCAAACTAATTCCCCTACTATCTTCATGGATCTAATGAATAGATCCTTTAGAGGATATGTTCATTAGTTTATGGTTGTCATTATAGATGTTCTTCATTTTTATTCAAATATAATGGAAATTTTCTTTACTTTGGTCCCTATGAGAGGATATGATATATGCCAAATTTTCCCAGTTTGAATTTTGGATTAAGAAAGTATCATTTCTGGGTCACATAATCTCAAGGGAGGAGATATGTGTGGATCTAGCAAAAAAAGAGGTCATTGAAAGATGGTCGATACCAACATAAATAACCATGATATAATTTTTTCTTGGTTGGGATGGATATTATCATAATTTTGTGAATTTTTTTTCTTGATGATCTAATACACTCACCATGTTTACTCAGAATGGATTTAAGTCTGTATGGAGGGAGGAATGTGAAGAGAATTTCAAATATCTAAATAGAAGGTTTTCTATTGCACCTGTGCTCATACTGCCTTGTAGTGGAGAATGGTTTTCAATATATAGTTATGAATCCATGAATGGTTTGGGGTTTTTTCTCATTAAAAAGGATATGGTGATAGTATATTCCTTAGGACAGTTGAAACTATATGAACAAAATTACCCAACTCACGATCTAGAGTAAGCTACGGTAATCACTACATTAAGAATATGGAGGCATTATCTTTATGGTGAAAGGTGTGAAATTTATACTAATCATATAAGGTTAAATTATGTATTCACATAAAGTTAGTTTAATATGGACCAAAAAAGACTATTATAGTTGATTAAAGATTGTGACTGCTCAATACATTACCACCCTACAAAAGAAAACTAGGTGGTAGATGGTTTGAGTTAAAAATACTACACTATCTTATCCGTGATAAGAATGAAAAATTATACAATATTTATGGAATTGAAAAGGATGGATCAATAATTCTTATTCGAATGGGATAAATTTTATCATTCTCAAACGAATTTTCATAAATCTATACATTTGAAGATTAAAGAGGCACAAAAGGAAGATATAGAGTTACCAAAGAAGGAAAGAAATGTTCATGAATTCAACCTTGATGGTGATGTAACAATAATGTTCAGGAACCATATTTTTATTCCTCCCATACAATAATTAAAGAATGAACTAATGGACAGGGCTCAAATTTCATCATTCACTACTCACCCTTGAAGCAAAAATATGTATAGGGGCCTGAATGAGTACTTTCAGTGGGATGGAAAGAGAATAGATGTCTTTAAATATTCCTATATATTCATGGGTTGACTTAATGTTATGGCTGAGAGACATATGTCTAAGAAGTTTTTACAACCATTTCCCATACCATAATGGAAATGGGAAAACATCAATATGGACTTTGTCATCAGACTTCCCAAACCATCAAAAGGAAATAATGCTATCTGGGTTATTGATGATCATCTTACAAAGTCAGCACATGACATTTCTATTAGATAGGATTACTCACTTGATCATCTTACACTAATATATGTAAATGAGGTTATAATATTGCATGGAGTACCACTTTCAATTATATATGATCGGGATCCGTGGTTTACCTCAAATTTAGGGAAAATCTTTCTGCATGCACTGCATTTAATATTATGTTTCATTACTGAATGTCATCCTCATATAGACAGTCAGTCTAAGAAGACAATTCAAACTTTGGAAGACATGTTGAGAGCATGATCTATGGATTTCAAAGGTGGTTCAGACTAACACCGATCATTGGTGTAATTTTATTACAATAATAGCTTTCACTCTAGTATTCTGATGGATCTTATGAATCCCCCTATGGAATGAAGTATAGAACTCCAACATGCTGGGAGGATTTTGGGGAATGAAATCTATTAGTACATTATATTGTTGATGAAATGGCATAAAATGTTATATCTATTCAAAAAAACACAAGAGAAGCTTAGAGTCGACAAAACATGTTATCCTATGAACCGTAGAAAAGATCTTGAGATTGTTGTGTGTGATAAGGTGTTCTTACAAATATCTCCCTATAATAGTGTAATGTGATTTGGAAAAGATGGGAAAGGTGAGCTCTAGGTATATTGGTCCTTTTGAAATACAGGATCGTGTTGGAAAGGTTGCTTACCGATTGGAACTTCCACTGAACATCGCACAAGTTCATTATGTGTTCTAGGTATCTCTCATGAGAATGTACATATCAGATCCTTCATATGGACTGTGTTCAGAAGTTGTACCCCTGGAGGAAGATCATTCTTATGATGAACAACTGATAGATATTTTGGATCGTAATGAAAAAGTTCTATGAAAAAAGACAACTCGCTTGGTTAAAAATTTATGATAAAACCAAAAATATAAAGAAGATACATGGGAACTTGAGGATATGATGAGGGAGATGTATCATCATCTGTATGATTCCAGGTGACAAATTTTGAGGGAAAAATCAGTTTAAGGGGGTATAATGTAACACTCAGATATTTTTATGAAATATATTGTTTAAATAGTTATTATTCTTTAATAGCTTGCTCTGCATGCAGTAGTCAGTTTATACAAACCATGAGATTCTCTTAATATAAAATTAACGTTATAGTCTAGCTGTTAGGTTAGTGGTAATAATTATAACTAACTTATGGAAATTCATTATGAATTAATCGGCTATTAATTACTTATGAAAAATATAATTCAGTTACAGTATTGTATTTTTTTGGAGTAATTTTTTGGTTAATGAAATTAATGATGTATATATGTGTTATATACTTACTAAAATATTTTTTATATTCATCTAATTTATATTCTTGTAATAGGGTATTAATAAATCCCTATTTTATGTATATGAACTCTTTTTTTAAGGTTAAAATTTTCACCATTGATTGGTGAACCCAATTTAAATTAATATTTTGAAACAATAATAATTTCATTGTGAACAAATATACATTATATTTTTCTATTAGATAAAAAAATATTCTTTAGATAATTTTTTGATATTTTTCGAATAAGTTTCATGTTTTTATTAATGGTCAAAATATGCTAAATTTTGATTAAAATCATCTTTTTTATGAAGATAATATATATGGTTAAATTATAATATTTAATCATTTTGAAGTATAAATAGAATATATTTTTACCATTTAATATAATCTATGTCATTATCAATAATTTTACATTGAAATCATAGGTAAAAACATTTCAATCTTTTCAAATTTTTTAACTTTTAAAAGTAATTTTTTCTCATTTCAACAATGAGAATAATTTTAAATTAACTAAAACATATTCTATGTTTTGAATATTGAAAATTTTATTTATTATTTAAAATTATAAGGATCAAATTGTGTGAGTAGGTACCTTTTATTTTGGGACATTTTGAATAGTATCTCCAGAAATTATTTTACCATAGGTAATGGTTAAATCTTGTAAATAAGCATAAAAATAATAATTAAATAGTATAAAACTATCGTAATACATGTCCAAATCCAAATATTATGGGATATTTCCAACCATGGGCTTCCTTCAGTTGATTTTGTGACCCTGTGGATTCACTGGCATCTAAAAATGAAATTTTATAAGAATGAAATTAAAGTAATTATAATAATAACCTAAACATATAACTTTTACAAAATCAATCTAATTATAAGGTTATATAACATATCTCCATGTCTATAAAAATTCATTAAAAACATAAAATGATTTCCTACATCATATTATTTTATTTATATGTGTATACATTAGATAAATATATTTATTTATTATACATTTATAATGTAGTGATTTCCACATTAATGAAAGATTCAAATAAATTAATTTATAAATATTAAACTAAATATAATTTGTAATTTTTGATGCCATCCATCGATTTTTTGGATTATCTTAACATACATTGGATGCATTAATTCTTTTCTATCAACATAATTAGTTTGTTATGAAATTTTTAAAAATTAATGTATGAATAGTGTCCAAAATTGACATAATTCATAACATAAAACATAAAATAGTTTATTAAATTATATTAAATTAGTAAAAAAAATAATCATACAAATAGTTAATATATATCCATATATTTCATAATTAACTTTTTTTGATTCATTTGACAAGATATGGTAATTACATTAACCCACAATGTGTAAATAACAAGATATCACCATAAGATTAAAAAAGGTAAAAGAAAGGATAAACCAAAAAGATAAGGGTACAATAATATTCGAAACACACATATAAATTATTGGATGACTGTTATTCAAAAAAAACAATCTTATATTCGAAATAAATAAAATTTGTACCATTTTTAATATAAATTGAATTTAAAATAAATTAATATTTTAATAGTTTCTTAAAGTTCCCCTCTCATCTCTTATAAAAGGGAACCACATTCCTATCATACTTAATCCATTTCTATCCTTCAATATTAGCCAAACCATGACCATTTATATCCCAAGTCACATTCCTGATGTTCTAGTCTTCTCAAAATACCAACTCTAGTGCACTAAGAGGGAATTTAAAGGAGGCACGTCAAGGAAGATGTAATCTCTTCTACCGATACATTAAAATTTCATTCTTCTAATACTTCATCTTATTTAGTCATTTCATTATAAAGTAATAACCATAGTATCACTCATATATTTATATTTTATTATAAATATAAAACAACCATATTTCACTTATATCCATATTAAGAAAAATGAAATCACTGCGTGTGCATACGTATGTCTTACCGTCACCACGTTGTGGTGTAAACAATTTTTCACCACCACAATACATGGATTGGTATAATGTTGGAAATTAAAACAATATATTATTATTGTGAGATTATAATAATTCTAAAATACCCTGCACCATCCACTTCAATACCATTCTAAAATTATGGGAATGATATTTTCGCTCGTGCGTACATACAGCTTACCGTCTCCATAGTGTGATGTGATTCGTTCTACATAATATTTATTAAACATTGATTATATGAATGAATTGAATGAAACAATATGATATATATTATAATAATACCATGCTTCAAATGAAGTAACTATAACCTAACAATAGGAATAATAAATTATCTGAAAAACATTCATTAGAACATAAAGCAGGTAATACCTGAATAATGAGTAATAAAGAAATGTTACTAACAAACAGATGAAAATATGATCATAAATGTTATAATATAACTGATTATGATACTATAATAAATAAGTAACATTATTTAAATCAGTATAAAATAGTTTTGGATTCGCATTAAGCGTATCAAGCCTTAGGTAAGGGATATGTTTTCAAATCTAATTTTTATCTGTGTTTTTTTATTTGTAAGTATTTACTGGGGTATATTTATCATCTGCATCCATGTATCCAAAATATGTATTTCAAAATATTGATTATATCCTTCTTTAATTTTATAAATTCAATTTTACCTATTGGTTAGGTTTTACTAAACTTTATGAATGGAATCTTTTTTCTTCTCAGTACGAGGTAATTTTTCACCTTTTAGGCAAATTTACGAGTAGAATATCTTTTTTAACATAGAAGGAATGAATGGATTTATACGATATCATGAAATCATATTTCCATTAATATTACTCTAAATGATTTCAATATTATTTTCAATTAAATATTTTTTTTAAATTTTGTTTCATTTTGAGAAAGAAAAACATTTTTGAAAAAAAAACAAGGATATTTTCCTCAAGATTTAATTTCAATTATTTTCTCAACATTATTTTATATAAAATATGTCACTATTTAATAGGGTAATATTTCAATACCTTTTTTACCATGATTATTTTTATGATGTAATTTTATTTAGGATGTCTATTTGTTTTATATAAATTATGATGAAATGATGTTTAAGAAACCCATTTTATTGCATGGGTTATGCTATGTTAAATGATTTTATGTATTTGTTGAACACGTAAGAATGGTTTCATTATAATATGTGTGGGACCTATATATCCCGCTAATGATTTGGGTAATAATTTATATCTCATGAGATAGACATGGTTGGAAAGGAAAATAAATATGATTCTTTGATTTAGGTATGGAATAGGGAGAGGACTCAGTTCAGTTTTTTGACATTGTTCCCAATGATGGTCTTGGCAATGAGCCATGAGTAATATGAAATTATTTTCTATGGTTTTTTGTGTATGAAAAAAAAAATTAATGTCTAATGTTTTTACTGTTTGGATATGATTTCACTTATATGATTTATCCCGTGACAGGATATTGTGATATTTTATATGTTGGAAAGGATTTTAAAATCTCATGTTCCTATTAATATGATATGATTGATATATCCTATGTTTACCCATACTGAGCATTCTAGATCTCCCTTTTATATATTTTTCTTAACCATGTCATGAAGAAGGGTATTACGTATGATATTTCAACAAGGAGTCCAGTTATTTTGAAATAAATGGGAGATAATGTAGATATTTTATGAACTAGTTGTGTATGATTCCTAGTTTCTAAAGACACTATAATTATAAAATCATGTCATGGTTTTTTAAAAAGTTTTAATAAATATAATTCAATTCTGAAGTAATATAAATTTATGTAATGAGTGGGTCGTAATATTTCTTCTCTTTTGACCGATCTTGCATGGGCTCACATAGCACGTGTTATTGTCATGCTCCTAGGACCCCAACCAGTGCCTAACCGAGTTTCCACCAGCGATTCCCATGGGAATCGATGGGGTTCCTTGGACATGTACCTTGGATTCATCTGTCTATGTTCAAGATATTATTACTTGGATGAATTTGTCTACTGACACCTTGGATCTGGCCCTCTAGGTTTAAACTTCACTATATGTCATTGTCGTGGGATACATTACTTCACTATAAATTGTGGTTGTGGATTGATCGATATAGATGTATGTACGGTGTGGTCATGTGACATTCTTGTTTACATGTTATATCTACCTTGTTAGGAGCTTACTCCCTTTTTCAGGTATCTTTGAGGTCTGTTTTCTTTCACTTATTACTCTATATTTATGCCATGGGTGTACATAGTTATCAGTTATATACACTTTCTTGAACTTTTATATAATTGTTGTTAGAACTATATATAGTTGTATGGTTACCTGCTGGGATGTTAATATCACACTCTTTTTGGGCCTCTGTGGGTTCCAAAGAGATTATATGGTTACAGGCGATGATAGGGGAAATCACCACAGTACATGTTTTTTATTTTGGCTTTGGAGCAGGGGAATAGGGGACCAAGCTAAGGCTTGTGATGTTGGGATACCTTTATCATCTTTTGATCTTTTTGGGATATATGTATGGTACTATATTTATATGACTTTATTTGGGTACTTTCTAGGAACTTGTACCATATACATCATTGTGAATATGAGATACTTATGGCTATTGATATGTATTCATGTCTTCTCTCACTTTCAGAGTACTGCTGTTTATTTTGCTTCTATTATTTATTATATGATTGAATTATATTGTGATACTCTTTTAATGAGGGAATAGTCTCCCCATTAACTCACATAGGCCATTTCTACTAGTCGGCACCCTTTTTCATATATGGATATATTCTTGAATCCATATGGAAAACTGGGCTCGGAGCACTATAGGGTAGCATCTGGGTACGAGACGTTACAATGTGGTATCAAATGGGTTTTCTATTTCTATTTTTTAAATACTGCTTGGTGAAAATTTACAGGGATATGAATGAAATGGAAATTGGTAAAAAAAAATTCCCTAAATTATCTACCCTACATACAAGAAAAACCAAATTGCCTCAAATAGAGTAATGATTTTCTGGATTTTGACTATTACAGTTTATTTTATTTCACCGTTGGGTGAGACACTTGATTTTTTCTATTACCATTGATGAAATTTTGTGTTCTGTTTCAGTCTGGAATGAGTGTGTTCCCTATCATGAATTATATAGACACTTGTTATAATCACATGTCATGCATTATTTCATGCCATATAGGATACATTTGGTATTTCATGATCTTGTGAAAGTTATTGTGATAGTTGTTACTTTTGTTTTGTTTGTTGGTTGTAGTTGATAAATGTGTGACTTTATGTTTCAATCCATAAAAAGTATGGGTCCTTATGAATTGGGAAATTATGCACCTGTGAAATATAAATGTTAAGTGAACAAGTTACATGTATGGTTTGAATGAGAGCAATTTTTTGGTTTCATGAGGTATTATGGGCCCTCAATGATTCCGAAATGGTAACCCGTGGTTTGAATTCCTAAAATAAAATGAATGTGAAATGGAAATGGAAGCATGAATGGTGAATAGAGACCTGAGCTAGACCTGGATTTTATGTGGGAAAGAGGAATAGTTTCTAGAGGTTCATTATCTATTCTTTATACAGATCTAGCATTAAGAGTAGGTCTTGGGTTTGACTTGGTTTCTTGGAGATTTTTGACATGTCCAGCACTTTTAGGCATTGTTCCTTAAAGATGTTCTTCCACAAGGCATGTTTTTGGCATTATAGGGACATTCCACCATGACGAAATCTAGTGGTACTCCGCAATAGAGGCAATGACCATACATTAGAGATATTACTCCACATGATACCGCTTGTTTCTCCTATAGTGCCAGTTACGTCAAATGAGGCTCTTACAGAAACTATTGCTAAGGCATAGTTCCGTGATAGTTTCACTCCCTATATGAAATATTTCTAGGGAGCACCTCATCCTACATTTACTATGGATAAGTTGGCACAGGTTTTCCGGCAGCATCATCCTCTTACGTTTTTAAGGTATTTCTAACCACAGGTTACAAAGCTTTGGCTAGAGACTATATTAGCGATTTTTCAGAATCAAGAGACACCAATGGAATGGAGGGTCAAGGTCATGAATTATATTCTCTGTGCAGTGGAAAATCACTTGTGAGATTTTTTTAATAAAGTGGATGGGACATAGAATATGGGTTTCGTGTTCAAACCAACCAATTTTAGGCTTCTGATATGAGATGAGCTGTGATATACCTATTTTTACCTATTCTATTTTAGGGAGCCCCTTATAAGATCCATCTATTGTGTACCGTTTGTATAGATCTTAGGTAGAATTCTTCCCTTTCATTTTAGCTAAGGATCTTTTGAAGGATGAATTCACTCATGTCTACATGAGGATCCCATGTAGGATGCCTCTTAGTGCTTGACATGACCAGACCAGACCATAGATGATAGATTTTGATAGTACCTCATGTTGCTTGACACCTTGGCATGAACCATGGAGCATGCAGAAGGGTCTATGCTTAGTGGAAGGCGGTTTCATGTCCTATTTTGATATCTACAATTTTTAGTTGTGATCTTTCTTTGTATCTTGAGACAATTCTGTAAGGGTAGTTTAACTTTTTTCGTGTTTTCCTTGTAACATAGATGTGAGTGATCATTCATAGGTTGTTTTATTTATCTTTGGAAGAAATAAAGAGGTCTGCTGAGCCTAGATGAATCTGCTTTGTGTGACCAAGGGATGAGGACGACACTTATGCCTCATAAGGGGCTAGCCCCTGGTTGGTAGAATCCTTATATCTTGTTGTATTTCTTTCTACTATGATATTTATAACATTGGTAGCACTCAGGTGACATTGTCTCTAGAGGATGTTGATTTTTAAAGAGGAAACCCCTGTCTGAATAAGTAATTATTGTATCTTGGCCCTTGTTGCGGTAATAAGCATTGAGGAATGCTCGGTTTAGCCGATTAGACATACCTCTGGCACAGTCACCTACTTAGAAGGCCAGGTTAACTTTTCATTCCTTATGTGATGGGAGACTCAATATGTCATAATCTATTTATATTGTTGTATAGATTTGGTGATTTTGAGCTAGTGTTGGAAAT
This sequence comes from Viscum album, assembly GCA_963277665.1. Lineage (NCBI taxonomy): Eukaryota > Viridiplantae > Streptophyta > Magnoliopsida > Santalales > Viscaceae > Viscum > Viscum album. The sequence continues at coordinate 14,771,238 of OY728159.1, read as the reverse complement.
GATCCATCTTGTACTCAGATCCTTAGGGTGTACAACCAATGAATGGTACTCAGGATGTGACATTTTCTCTTTGCAACTCAGGGGAGTAAATTTTGACATACGTTGCACCCGTAATGTGTTAAATTTTGAAATGATCAATTGAACCCATTTAAATCGTTGATATTTTAGTAGTATTGTATGTTCTCAGGTTCTCTCTATAGTAGAGTCACCTAATCATCATAGAACTGTGTTGGTCCCACTACTAGGGAGGACATTCTAGGGAGCGAGTTTTTTCACATGTCGATCGATTTAGTTTTGGATTTCATGCCATGTGATATAATGTGGTTATAATGGTTCAAGGATAGAAAACCATACGTTTAAATGTGTCCTTCCATGTATAAGGAACACAATCAAGGACCATTTATAAAAGTTCATTTCTACTTCTATGTATTTGAGGATTGCGAGTCTTGATTTATGTTGATGATTTCTATAAAGAACCACATTTTGGTATTATTGGATATGTGTGAAAACATTATGATACACCGATTATAATGGATGGACCTTGGTCGTAAAGCGTAACATATCACAGAAATTCCTCGGGACAAAGGCATTGTGGTTAGTTAAATGATAATGCGTTTGTATGTGAGGTCGAGTTTCTTTCAGCAGGTCAGCTAATAGTGGTTCATCTGCCCTTTTCTGTTAATCCATGAAACTGTCTTAGAGTTATCTTATTTGAGATATGATCATTTCCCCAATATTGGCTTCATCCTAGATGCACTAAGAGAGCTGTGTTATGACACAATGCTATAATTGAAATCCTTTGGTCTTGTTCTTGATATATTTATGTGTTGTGCCCTGGATTCATGGTTTTATGTGAGGCCTGGTTAATCTTGAGTAATTCATGGGTTTCTATGAGGGAACTCCTACATGGACTTTGGATGCCTTCCTGTTTCGTTGACGTGACCGCCCGGAAGATTCCTCTCTGGGTTTAGTCAAGGTTTCAATATGGACTTTTGGCCACACACTAATGTCTCACTTTAAATGGGGATTATATACCACCATGGAGATTTTATTATACTATATTTGGATATATCTTACGTCATCCCACACATTCAGTTGGGAATTTATTTGATCCTTAAAAGATGTAATGCTTCTACTGGGGTGGATCTGGAATTTCTATATTTTTCGTGTTGTGTCATGGGCCATTAAATGATCTGGTATAGTTCGATAAATGAGTGTAACCAAGATACAAGTATGGGATTCATTTAATGGGCACATTTTAGGCATCTTGTTCCTTAAGAAAATGTGTTGTGTTTCTGTGGCAACACACCGGCCTCCTATGTCAAGTTTTTTTTTTAAATAAGTCATCCAGTGATGGTTTTACTCATTATCTTTATTATTCATTGAGTATGGTTCGAGTGAACTAGATTGGACACTCTAATAGTTTAAGGTTGGTTTGGTGTGGACTTCTTCAATGTCTTTTGAGGGATTATTGTGTTACCAGTTTGAATGAGTTCGATTGAGGTTCAACCATTCATTTTTCTGAGGCCAAAAATATGACATGAGAGGGTGGTGGGTACACAGGTGCTTCTAATCATTGCATCTCATTTCTGGAAATTTCTTTAGAGGGTGGTGGGTACACAGGTGCTTATAATCATTGCATACCACCCTAAGACTGATGGTCGGTCAGACCATACGATACGGGTGCTAGAGGACATGTTACGAGCATGTGTCCTAGATTTTGGGGGCTATTGCAAGAGGCACAGTCCCCTGGTTGAATTATCATATAATAACAGTTATCAGTCAACATTACATATGGAATCATACGAGGATTTATACTGTAGTTCGCACCTTTCTCCCATGTGTTGGTTAGAGCCAGGTGAGGTAACTTTACTAGGACCGCCACTCATATAGGATACTTTTGTTAATGTCCAGTTGATTTAGAAGCAGATGGACATTGCATAGTCTTGTCAGAAATCATACATTGATCGCTGCAGATGACATCTAGTGTTCAAGGTTGGGGATTGGGTTTTCATATGTGTTTCAACAAGGTTGGGACACAGGTAGATTAGGAGATGAGGTACAATTTCACCAAGATATGTTGTGTCTTTCAAGATTCTAGAGAGAGTCTGTTCGGATACCTATCATTTGGTGCATCCTTATAGGTACCAAGCCATGCACAACTTCTTCAATTTATCTCATCTATACTGCTATCACGTAGACTCATCTCATGTTCTTTTGCCCGAGGAGGTTGAGCTTCATTTTGATGCCTCCTTTGAGGTGCATTTGATTCGTATTGTTGATAGGAGCATGAAGGTTCTTCGAGGGCGGTTTGATCCTCTAATATGGGTGTTGTGACATCTTGACCATTTATAGGACATTACATGGGAGAGGGAGGATGATATACATTTTCTGTGTCTGGAGTTATTCTCAGATAAATCTTGACCCCATTTCGGAGATAAATTTGGCGAAGAATTCCTATAAGAGGTAGGATTATATGAACTCAGGTTTTCGTACGAGGTACATATCCTTTTATTTTCGGTTTAAATTCCTTTGTATGGCCGTATGTGAATTCTTAACTTGATCACGGGTGATTTCGAGGTGTTTGATGCTTGTTCCGAGGCCATAACTATGTTATGGTCTGAAAATGACCTAGCACACAATTTTGGGCACGACCCACACATGGTTAGTCTAAACTTTGTGATGGGTCTTAAAAATATAGTTTTTTGGATGGATAGGTTCTTCATGGTTATTTCACGGTTAGTAAAATCTTGCAGGCTGACCATGTGAATCACCCCTATTAGGTAGAGATGTACACATGATTTCCACACGGTTTTGGAAACCATGTGGAAAAACCGTGTGACCCTTGTTCTCTTTTTTAATAAAAGATTAAAAAGAAATTTTATTTTTTAAACCCATTTTAGTTTTTCCTATCCAACAAACAGAATCTCGCGTTGGATTTCCCTTTTAGAACATAGGGTTTGAATCAATTCATACTATCCATATAAATTCTATTTTGATCGTTGATCGTCTCTACGGATCCTCAATCCTATGGCCTACATTTCTTTTTATTCTTTCTTGATTCCTTGGAACAAAAACAATGATATTTAGATTTAGGATCATATAACTAAATATTCTATTCTTTGTCTGTTCTTTAGAATTCATCCAAGCTAGGATGAATCAAAACCCGATACAAGATAGGTTGTCTATTACTGAGGCGAGGTAGGTTGTCTATATTTTCTTTCATATTTTCTTGGGGTTTTTTGGTTGGTCGACCGATATTCCTTCCTTTAGAATTTCCAAAGAGTTCTCATTTTTGAGAGATTATCTTTTAGTATCTATTGTTAGACCTAATGAGGTTTACCATGTGTTCTTTTTTGATGTGTTGGCAGTTTTTGTTCATTTTGTGGTCACCCGAGGAGTGCACCTTAAGTGAATCGATTTGCTATGCCTGTTTAAACCACCCAAGGGGTGTGTGCATGTTCATTCCAAGTTATAGGAATCCCTTTGATGACACGATATCATGAGTACCTAGTTCAAGAGATATACTTCCTCCTTGAATTTTGATTGTCATGTTATGCCTAGACTATTTTGATATATTTTCTTAAGTGAAATGTATTTCTATTGGATGGTAGGCCCATATTATTTTGAAAATGGTTTGTATGAGTGGTTACACTCAATGATTATGATCATTGACTTGAGTGGGTATACTCCCCTAGTTATGAATGATTAATTTGAATGTTTGAATGCTTGATTGAATGGGGTGATTGATGCCTTGTGCTGCTCTCCATGGTTTTGGAACGAGGTAGTTGACTCCTTAGGTTGACTCTTCCCCTTGGGCATTGATTCCATGGGATGACTCAGGCCATGCTACACCTTGGATACGGTATTCAGGGGCTCACGTAGGAATTTCTATTGTCATGATCTTAGGACCCCAACCAGTGTGTAACCGATTTTCCACCAGGGATGCCAATGGGACTCGATTGGATTCCATGGACATGCTCCTTGGATCTGGACCTCCATGTTCTAGATATTAACAATTGGATTCCTTGGTATGTTGAAACCTTGGATCTGGCCCTCAGGGTGTATACCTCGCTATATAGAGTGGTCGTGGGATATGGGACTATGCAATAAAATGTGACTATGGATTGATTGATATAGATGGATGTATGGCGTGGCCATGTGACATTCTTGTTTACTTGTTACAGCTGCCTTGTTAGGAGAAGAATCCCTATTGTAGGTTTCCTTGAGGGCTATTTGGTTTCACTTGTTATAGTAGACTTATGCCATGGGGATACACACTTACATATCAGTTGTTTACACTTGCTAGAACCTTGTAGAATTGATTTTAGAAATGTATAGACATGGGTCGTTATATACTGGGATGTCTATCTCACACCCTATTTGGGCCTCCATGGGGACCCAAACAGATTGTATGGTTGTAGGTGATGATAGGGGAAATCTCCATAGTACAGGTTGTTGATTTTGTCTTTGGAGTAGGAGAGCACAAGGCCAAGCTGAGGCCTGTGATGCTGGGATATCTTTTTGATAAATTTTTCTTTTTTTGGATACCTGTATTGTATTGTAATGCCATGAACTATTATGGATTCTTTCAATACACTTGTACCATCATCATCATTTTTTATATGAGATACTTCTAGATATTGATATGTATTCCTGTATTGTCACACTTCGAGTTGTCTGCTGTTTATTTCGCTCCCACTATTTATTTTATGATTTACTTCCAATGTGATACACTAGTAATGAGGGAATCGTCTCACCACTGAGCCACCTAGGACCTCGCTTCTAGTCTATAGTCTCTAGAATTTCAGGGGATGTGATCAGGTCCATGTGGCCAACTGGGCTTGGGGAACCATATGGTGGCTTTGGGGTCCGCGCCGTTATAGTAAGAAATAGACCTAAACATGTATACAAAATACCAAATGATATTATTTTGACCCATACACATCTAATATTCCAAATAAAATACTTTTACCTTTTTAATATTAATTTATTTTGTATTAATTTAATATTTATAGTTTTCCAAATTTTCCCCTCACCACAATTACTAAAGGGATCCTCATCCCTCACTTATTCACGCCAATTTCAAACTTCTATCTCCCAAAAACCAAAAAAATATATCCTAAAACATCCATATACATGTTCTAGATATCCTTTTATTCAAGGATATCCATCCCTAGATCCCAAAAGAATTAGATATATCGAAAGTCTACTGAAACAGGTGTATGCTTTTTACAAACTCAACCATATGAATTTCATCATTTACTCCCTTATAATGTGTTGTTTCCATGATAAATTAATAAATAATTTATAATATATATTCATACATGTTATTTTTTATTATGAAACTTCCATATTCAACCTTTTACTAATCCTATTAAAAATGGTTACATCGTACATGCATGCATATGGATTACCATCTCTACACTGTGTTGTTATATGTTTTTCATAAACACATTAAATGGATGGGTATAATCATTAGAATAATAGATTTATATTATAATTATGAAATTATATTTATTATAAAATAGTTTATATAAAATCCAATTCCTTACCCTTTCACTAATAAGGTAATGATACCATAACTCATGCGTACGTATGGCCTACAGTCTCCATGACGCGATGCAATTGATTTTTTATGTCCACCATTAAACAAGGATTAAAAAATTTATATAATTAATTAATATGTTAACTATTACCATTAAATAATTATAGATATTATGTAACTATATCATTAGAAAAATAATAAGGACTTACATGATGATATGTCCATAGGAAAATAAACTGGTTTACACTCGAAGAAATGGTAACCACAAAAAATTATTAACATAAATGTGATATGATTATATAATAGAATCACATTCAATTTAATGAATATAGAAATGGTTCTCTTATAAATTAATAGGGTTATTTAAACCATTAAACATGAGCTTTATATATTTCTAAATTAAATCACACCTATGATAAGCATTGTTTATCTCACATTTATTGTTATGGGATACATGTTAAATTCCCTAGTTATTTTTCTTGGTTAGTATACTAACGATTTAATATAATATCATGATTACCACAGAATTCATGGTATTTAATGTTTTCTTTCAATTTATAGGGAATACTATGGTACTGATTATAATGTTATAAGTATTTAATTCAAAATATCAACATTGATCGAGGTTGTTTCTAATTATGTATAAACTATGAAATATTTGTTTTTCATGTTACTTATTTCAAAAATGTTTTCAAAAAGGTTTTTACTATTCTAAAATAAATATTTTGTATAATTTATTTATAAATTTTTTAATTTTTACTACACAATTTGGATGTAATAATTTTTTCACTTTTCCAAATGATGTACTTTTGACTATTTTGACAAGAATATGAAAGGAATTTCGGTTTTCTTATGTTTCATGAGAATCTTTTATCCACCATTAGGAAGAATTAATCCTTATAAGCATCCATAAAAAGATTATATGTTTCTTTTTTAAGAAAATGTTTTCATCTATAATCACACTGTTATTTTAATGAAGGATTTTAATGTAAAATGGGTAATCCTCTCAAAAATATTTAATCATTTTATTAGATTATTTTCATCTATATAAAGATTTTTTGATCAATATTATGATTAATTGAAGTTTATTTTATATGATATAATCTACCATATTTTATTGAATGGTTTATATTTATTTTGACTATGAATGTTTTATTTCGATACCATTCTTGGTATATGGTTAAAGTATTCAAATTTCATATGATAATTTATAATATGAGCACTTATGTTTTTTATATTTTACTGAATTCATATGAAGAATGTTTTTAGAATACTATATGATGGGATTGAGCCTCTTTATCCCCTTGATGAATCACTAGGTTACATGGGACAAACTAGTTTGTGTATTGGTTGAGGTGTTACCCATTTTTGAATGGTATATAACCTAAAGGCTTTACATTTTGTTTATAATATTCCGCAATATTAATTCCCTAATTATAATAATTTTTATTGATAGTTATGTGATTATATGACATGTTTGGTTGTCCATAGATAATTTGAAGATTTTGTTGTTACAGAATTATTTGACCTATATCCATTCCATAAATATTATTCTTATTTTTTTGGTTTAATGGAATAAATTTTAGTTATATACCATTTTATAATTGTTTATTATTAGTTATGATAGCTTCCACTATATGAAAACCCTTTCTGAGCATCTATAATCATCCTTAAAATTTGTTAAATATTTCCCTGGATTCCTAGAAGAATATTATGATTTATATGTATGTTTATTCTAAGGATAATAATGGTGTTCTCAAAGAATATACTTTTTTCTCTTTTTGTGTAAAATGTTATTTGAATTTCAAATATGAATAACGTTTACCAAGACTACACAACAATTTTTTCCTTTGGGATTAGATTTCTTGTATCCTGATAAAATGTAATAAATTAATTCACTCTATCTAGGATACTAGTTCAGAAATATAATGGTTGAACAAGATATAGTGTATCTTTTTATAAATTATCATAGTTGTTAATGTGAAACGTTATAGCTCTAAGATGTAAGGGTCCAACTAGATATGGTGGGACTTCATGATATCAGAAAAATAAAATGTGTGTCTAGAGTGGAATGAGTTAATAGAGGTTTTAATTAATCAATTATATTTATAATTTATTGTACATTATAAGGTTATAGAGTTCATTAAACTCTTGTAGGTTGATAAGTTAATATCACAGTATCTAATCTACATTGAAAATGTTATGATTTTTTCACTTCATATTGCGTGGAATGAAAATATGGAGGCCCAACATATTGAGATGTGTCGTGGACCTTATATTTTTCGTATAGTTTATCATTGAAGTCCTCTTTTTATGATGATATGTTAGATATGGAATTGATTTTTGATCATGACTGCGACGGTCTGTCATGGTTGATAGTAGTTCCCTTTTCTCAAAATATCATTTATATGTGTTTTTTTAAAAGAAAGTGGACACTTCATGACTCTGATAGTGTCCATCTATAACATGAATCCTCTAGACCACATTTATTAAATATAATATTCCATTCGAATTACTTTTTATGTGGAATTGTATGGAATTCAAGATCAATTTTTATGTCTTCACCTAGGATATGTACCAAAATTATACCATTTCATTTTAACTCTATGAAGTTTCATGGGATCATCATCACCTAAATAATCAGAGTTTGAATCAAAATCTTATAGATATGTGGGGTTTGAGCCACATTCATTTATAATGAAGATTCATCACATAGTGGAATTATCTCCTCAGGAGGATGATATAGGTCTAGCCATTTTGAGAGGTATAATCACTATAGATTCATCTTCAGTTATTTCTTTATTTGAAGTATGTTTCATTGAATCCTTTATATCAACTTGTATTTTGAACATTCAAAATTTTATTATGGTGCTTTTTTCTTTGGTGATGGATATTGGTACTACCTATGGAATAAAAAGAGAGGGAAGGGTCTCAGTTTCCCTTATTTTATTTTATATATATTAATGATTTAATGTAAATGGGATTTTATGGTTTATGACCTGAAAAATAATGATATGATTACATGGACAGATTAGCTCATTACAACAAATGCATGAATTTGATTTATTCTTTTATGGGTATTCTTCATCATTACTAATGGTGTGTCCCATGTCTTTCATGAAGAATGTGACCGGTGGTCGAGTAGATGCATACCTTCTTATCCCTAGTTAGGGAAATTAATATCAGTTTTTTTAAGAATATCTAAAACCTTTGATTGATGATATCGATCCAATATAGATAATTTTTCCCTATATGTTTCCTTTTGATTTATATGGTGTGGCACCAGAAAGAGTGTTATAATTCCTTATTGATTTCATAACTAGTACATAATCGGTATATAATCATTCATATGATATGTTACCAGATGAAATGAATGATTTAAATAATCTATTTGATGATCTGTTAAAAAAATGGTTTATTTTCCAAAGTGTGTATCCTTGTGTATCACCAATTATCTTTGTTAAGAAATCAGGTTGAACATTTCACCTTTGTGTTTATTATCAAAAACTCAATCGGGTTACAGTAAATAAAAAACATCTATTAGTTAAGATAGATTGTTTTTTATAGATTAAGGGAGAAATGTAGTTATCATAGATTCATCTTCAATCTGGTTGTGGCTAATTTAGAATAAATGAGTATAATATTCAATATACAACCTTCACAAACGTGTATTTTAACAATGAGAATCTTTTTATTAACATTGGATGGACCAATGATCATATTGTATTTATGAGATTTTTTATGAAAATATTACAAGGGTATCTAGATATGTTAATATTGGCCTTTTTGGATAACATTCTGTTTTACACTAAATCAGATGATGATCATGTGAATCATTAGAGAGATGTTTTGAAAATTTTGAAAATTCACTGACTCGAAATATTTTCATATTGGTCTTTGTGTCTATGTTGATAGTAAGAAGGTGAAAGATATTATAACATGGGAGAAACTATGATACTGTTTTGAGATGAAGATTTTATTAGGATTAGCAAGGTATTTCCAAAGGTTTGTGAAGGATTTCTCAAAGTTCAATTCTCTAGGACCGCTCTCGCCCAAAAGTGAGATAAGATTTCTTTTGTAAGTTAAATGTAAATGATATAATTTTGATTTAAGATCTGTGTTCAATATTATACTAGTATTGAATATTCTTGAATCAGGGAAGGGAGGTTAGGTATTTTTTGATTCCTTGGTATGGGGTTTGGCTTTCATTCTTATGCAGAGAGATTGTATTTTTTTATATGTTTATTGGATGCTTACGCGAAACATGAATGATTATACAACCCATGACATTGAAATCAAATATATTATGCATATACTTTAGAACTGGAGGAATTACCTTTTGATAAAAAAAATTTGAATTTTTTCTAATAAGAAAATCGTGAGTTATATCTCCCTTAAAAAATATTTGACCCTATGGAATTGGTGTTTTGTGGAGTACCATAGAATTTGACATTGACATATCATATACCTTGAAAAAGGTAAATGTAATTTTTTATTCAATTAGGAGGTTATGTAAATCCAAGATCATTAATAAATCATTATAATAGTGTAAATTTACATAATCTTTCATAGTTTGACTTATATGTCCGAGAGGAAGAGGCTGTAGTTATTTTTGGGGAAGTGTGCAACTGACCTATGCACTTCTCGAGATGATTCACCAGGAGATACTGCAAAAGGGTGAATTGCCTCAAATTAAGGAATCAATTTATGGAGGTGATACCATATATGATTGTAATTTATCTTATAAATGAATCCATCATTTTTAGAATTATATTAGAGGTCCATATTCACTTGATAAAAGATACGATGGTGTATTAAAATAATTCACTATGTATAGTGCGCCCTAGAACCACAATGATGTTTTATGACGTGTAGTGATGATTCAGGTGGACATATATGAGATGCGATATCACTCACAATGTTTTGATTTTTTTAAATTTTCATATGATCAGGATCAGGTATCAGATAATATCAGGGTTACTTCAAACACATCTAGTGCTGACATGGATGTAGGCAGATTTTTTATGGATCTTGTTGTTGGGTTTCCACAAAACCCTCATGTATAGAATTATATAAGTTTTTTGATCCATTAGTTAATCAAATTGACTAAAATCATACCAATATGGGATACTAGTAATGTTGAGGAGTTTTGAAATCAATATTTGAAATAGATTGTTCAATTCCGTGGTTTTTTTACACTATATTTTCTCATAGGGATCCCTATTTTTTCTATCATTAGAAAAGGACTAGAGGAGGAACATGAATAATTTCTATATTTTAGAATAGCATATCATCTAATGATGGATGGATATAAAAGGGTATATATACATATTTATTATGATATGTATGGTCTTGAATTATCATCTTATTTGGAGCATGTGACATCCATTTATGTATGGCTGATTTTGATTATTACAAAAGTTACCATTTTATAATTTGGATGACTTCATTTGAGTCCTTGTATGCAAGGAATTATAAATATCAGTTTTTGGTTGGATATTGTAGAAATTTTATTGTTTTTAATGAGCATGGACCAAGAAAAAACATCAATGATTTAGTTGATTCATCGGGGAAGTTTGACAAACCAGATCTAGTACAAATCATATATTGACCGTCGTAGTGGACATTCTGAGTTTTCAGTTGGTGAATATGAATATTGGAGAGTTTATACTTGTTTGTTTCATTAATGTAATAATAGTACATTGAATCTTTATCCTCATTTTGGTGAGAAATGATAGTTCATTATGTTTGTGGGGAATTTTTCATACCATAGATGACATTGATAAAAAATGTGTTCCTTGTATTGCAGCTTCAGGGGAAACTTTTTTACTCATATCATGTCTTAATCTTTGAGGATCATGATGTGGAGAATTATTTATTTTAGACTGTGAATCCAATTATGATTTTTTTTATGAAACAAAGGTACTTCATAGAAATATGATACCTTTGGTATAAGTTCTAGGGTATCATGGTTCAAATTTGTTCAAGACATTGGAACATGAGTATCTAATGATAGAGTAGTGGAATACTCTATTTATTATGGAATCTTCATGACATTATTTGTTTCGAAAAAAATTTATATTTTTGGGATGTTGTATCATTAAATTACTCATTCTATGTACTCATATTTTCGTTTTTTCTTTCATTCATTTTTATTGAATTATTATTATACTCATAGAATACAAGAGATTATTTTTTGTTTTATTATTAATAACTAGGTTTTATGTTGTGTACCGAGATATTTTATATTATGTATTTGGTTTACAAGAAAAATATTTTACACCTTGATCATTTTTTAAATATTTTTACGGTGTGAAAAAAGTGTAGCTTGTACAAAGGGAATTCATATTTTGTAAGGTAATTTTTTTTAATAAAATGGTGATGCATTTGTTGGTGTTTTCAACCATTGTATATTTATTTCTTGGAAGTGGGATTGCAAGTTTTTTAATGATCCATTGTAGTGTTTTTAATGTTTTTGTATAAGTTATCTTCATTTCATTCATTTTCATCTTCTCCCCTCTCCACCTAGAGTCTCTCTAGGGGAAATATTGGAAAAATTATCTCTATTTTGAATTCATCCATTGACATATGATTTATGTGGCTCTTACGTGGTTTCAACCTCAGAAATTAGATCTATGATAATGTTTTTTCTTTCACTCTCCCATTCTATCCTCCATAGGGTTTGATAGATAATCCTCCAATAGATCGTTCTATATTTTATTATTTATATCCTGATTTGAGGTTGATTTTCTTGATCTCCAAACCCTGTTATATTCATGGGAGTTCTCCCATAGATTGTTTTCCCTTTATTTATAGTTAAGTGGATCCATAATCCATTTACCTATGATTAAGGCCATAGTTTTCTTAATTTATTTTAATTTTGTTTTTATATTTATTCAAAATCATGGATTAGAAATTTGATCTGATATGGGAATGACATTTTATAAAAAAAACTCTATTTATAATTGAATTTGAATTGATGGTGGATTTAAGAAATATGATAGATTCATCTCAAATTTATAATGTTTAATTTGTTTGATGATTAATCATGAGAAAATGGATAAAATTGATAATTTTTTTGAAATGTAATGAAATGATGAAAACCTGTGATTTGGTTTTGAATTTGAAAAGTCATGTTGAAAAATAATAGAGGGAAATTATATTTAATGTTGTCTAAATAATAATGATTTTAAATTTGATTGATTATTTGTTTGAATAAAATGTATCATGTGTAGTAAGTGGTAACTGGGATAAAAATACTAGGACAACGAATCCCTAGAAATCAATTGATACTGATTTATGTTAATAAAACAACTATAGCTTGACTACTCATAATGGGTTCACCTATTGAGTTACAGACTTCTCTTACTGGGTCCTCCTTTTGGGAAGTATTGTTTTTGTATAATTGAATATATTCATGATCATAATGAGATTTTTTTGGATCCTATTACCTTCTAAAATGTCGTACTATGATGATTTTTTACATAGTTCTTTTCTATGATTTTTTTATTTGATATAAAGTTGATATATTTTTTAAACTATTTTATTTATACCTTTTGATTTTTATAAACTATTATATATAAAATATTCATTTAATCCTATTTGAATTTGGTTATCATATATCTTCCATTTATTTCAAAGAATGAATTTTTTGGTTTAAAATATGAAAATAAACTTCTGTAACATGTTTGATTTAAATTGATGTAATAAATGAAAAATAGTTGTGCTACTGACTATTAATAAATGTGGTCAAACCCTAATGGGATTAACATATTACAGACTTCCATTTCATTTAGTTATTTTTAAATATACTTATTACTATTCATATAAGTGGGAAATACCATCATTAAGGTGGTGGATGGTGAGTATTTTTTGGATCATGGAGGGATAATGATGGTGACCAGTGGATATGTTATATAACTATTATATTGTATGTTTTGGTTTTAATTTTACTAGATAAGGAATAAATTTAGGATTTTATTCTATAGTTCTTGTTATCACTATTTTTATTGTACAATATAACTTTGAAATTTTGGTCATACTTAGTTGTAACTTTTGGACTCTCACTATTCAATGGAAAAATATTTGAACTCTTTTTCATATAGGATTATATGTGCTTACCACTAACCCCTAGGTTTTATGAACTCCCTTAGATCCATGTTTTTTTGTTATGTTATTTGGGAACCAGGGTATCCACCATAGTTAATGACATATTTAATTTATTATTATCCATAAGATATTTTCTTTGGTATTATCAATGCATGCATCTTATTCTCATGATAGTTCCTATATGTGATGATCTTTTTGGATATTTACCATGATATATTGATTATTACCTTTTTACGCATGATAGATTCCACTATAAATAATATTTAATGAGAATTTGATCACACCCTTATTTTTTTTCCTCTCTCTAGGATTAAAGATTAATTATTTGATGAGTTCAATGACTCCAAATGTTTTCCTTTAATATTATTTATATTTTATAACCAATATAATGTGGTAATAATATATGTATCTTTCTCTCAATGAATACTAAACTATTTGAAAATTTTTATTAGAACCATAGTATATATGGAAATATAATAAATTTGACACTAAATATGGGTTACTAGTGTTATTGATGTTATAAAGCTTCATTGTATCATGATAAATATTACTATATCATGACACTATGTAACCTTCAATATATAGTAAAACTAATTTCTCATCAAATCCTTGGAATGGTGTCACATTAGAAATCACACCACAATATGTCTCCATCGGTACATGTTTTCCCTTACAAAAGTGATTTGATCAATTAAATTATATTTAAATATAAACTACATCTTGATAAAATTGGTTATAGAGTGATTTAGACATACATTAATATATTTTCATGTTATGAATCCATATTTCCACTATAATATCTTATATTGTGGAATCATTTCATCTATAATACCAAAAATCATCTTAGAAAACCATCTTCTCAACTATAAACATCATTAAAATTATTTAAACCACTAAAAATTTTCAAATATACTAATACAATATGAATCAAATATTATTGATGAATATTTAAATTATTAAAAATTAATGAATTAAAATGAATAGTATTCAATTCATAAAATCATATCTACTATAACATCACATAACTTCGTCAAAGAACCCCCATTGAAAAATGATTATTTTTTATTTAATCATAATGAAATCCATACCTACATGGTATTAGAATATTTTATACCATTTTCTCAACCCATAAAACCATTTTATATCTGAATGAACCTCCTTTGTATAGAATATAATCAATGTAATGTATTCGATAAAATTATAACAGTAAGGGTGGAAAATGTTTTATTTCCTTTTTTATTTATGATTATTTTGTCTTGAATATCCTTTAGAATACACATTATTTTTATTCAAGGATTCCACTCCCATGGTATGAAAATCCTTTTATATCCATTATTAATAAGGTATCATAATATATTTTTCATGACTATCACTTTTATAAGTTGATACTATATCAAAACATGAGTCTAATAACCCATGTATCCCCATATCAATTATCCTCTTAAACATTATATAATATAAGTCATAATTAAATATAAAAATAAAATATTATGTTATTTATAATATATTTTCTTATTAAAATAAATTATTTTTTAATATTTTCTTTTCACAAAAATACATTAAAAGAAAAATCATTCACCTAGGGGGATTTTATGCTTCCAAATTTGGTGATGATGTGTAATTTTTTAACTAATAAATTTCATGAATATTATCATAATAATAATTTATGAATTAATATAAAATTAATATCCAAATAAAATATTTTATTTTATTTTATAAGGATAAAATTTGAATGATTTTAAGGATGTTTAATATAAAAAATATAACTTATTTCTATGTGTCTATGAAAACATGCCATTGAAATTTATCTAATTTGTAACAATCCATTAAACCAATAGAGAAATTCATGTATTCAAAGAAATGAACTATATTCCATGTTACATGTAAAACATATAAATACCTTAGATATAGAAATTTTACTATTACTATTAAATCAAATGAAATTTTGAATTATTAATTTAAAATCTCAAAATAGTTTATGCGTACAATGATCATTTAAAAAATTATTAAATAAAAACATTAATTTATAATAAAATATTCTATAAATATGAAAAAATTTCACTAAAAATAAATAGTATATATATCATGACTATATATGAGGTTCGAGAATAAACCAAATAAAACAAGGACTTGAGAGAGTGGTTTCTCTTATCGATTACCACACATTTAGATTTATTCATTATTTACAATATCAACTTAATTTCTATTTATTAAAATGATGTGAATGTATAAAATTTGGATTTTCTCTTTATTTTTGTTGATATTTTTATCTCTTCACCTCTTTTACTATTTTTATGTTTCTCTCCCACACAATTTTATTTTCTTTGATAATGTACTCTATAACTCTTTAGCGAACTCTATTAACATTATATTTTTTATCCATGTGAATATTTTTTATCTCATTGATATATTAAATGTTTTTTTAATGAGGATATTTTATTATATTATTTACTAGGTCATATACCACTTATTTTATATGATTTTAACAACCTCTGTGTTATTATAACAAATAATGGGTGTTTATCTAAAACGTTATTCAATTTATTAGGATATGAACATGTTAAAAATTTGTATTCCTGTATTTTCAATATGGGTGCTTACCCATGATGATTTGAGAGGTTTATTAAAGATATTAGACAGAACAATTTTTAATCATTCCTATTATATGATGACTGAATATGACTGATTATGTAGAAGATAAGTATTGGAATTATATATGCACTGGATGGAATAGTTTGTCTCACGAGATTAAATAGTTTGGTAATCTGGTGTTTGCCTTCCCATTTATATAAGATATTATAGAAAATTGAATTGATGTTAGGGATATTATTTATAGAATTAATAATTACCTCATTATGAGCTTTATTATAATTATCCCGGAAAATTTTTAGTCCAATTAATTTCCACTACACGTATATGTAATGCTCATGCAGTTGATTATATGGAATATTTTTCCAACTTATTATTTCCATAATGTGTATTTCCTGCTCATTATATATTATATTCCATTATAAATTTCCCCTTTCAAGCTACTTGAACACATAACACACTTCTCCATCTCCCTAGGAAAGAATAAAGAACAATTCTATGATATAAGGAAATGAAATAAAGTAATAATAATGATTTATGTGTTTTTTGGTTGTATGTTTATTTATATTGTAATATAATGACCAAGAATATATAAAATCTCTTGTGAGTACAAACTACTCATTTTTACATGTTCTAACTGAAATAAATAACTCTAGGATCTTATTTTCTTGATTCAGGGTTGTTGTAGTGGGTATCAGGGAAATTTTAATTGAAACCTCATGAACTAGATCATGAATAACATGACATTGAACATAAAAATTATAATAAACCAATATCAATTTATAAAAAAATTCTATAGAATATATAAAATATTTTATTTTTACTTTATATAAATAAAGTATATTTATATATTATAATTAATTAATCATATTGTTTTTAAAGATATAATTAGTTTATAAAATTCCATATGAATGGTTCCCAAGGGAATGATTAAGAGCCGTTCTAATTACCATAGTCAATATTGAAATTTAAAAAATAATAAACCCTATGAATCTAGTTTTGTATTTGAGATAATTTTCTCAAAAATTGGGAAGTTGACTCGAGTAATGGTATATAATAATTTCTATATGGACCAACATATTTCCACTATGTATGGTGTAATAAAAATAGATCATTTAATTTTGTATAAATATCCCCATTTTAATGGAAGCACTAATAGATTGGTGGATTTGTGATTGATTAAATCTTAAGAGAGGTTACTTTGTTCTTTGGGATATAGTTAATTGGATAATAATGTTATGGTGGTATATCTCATAAAAGAGATAACAATTATTTGCGGTCACATAATAAAAATAATAAGGATGAAGAATATATAGATATATATAATGAAATATAAATCTATTTTGGTGATTCTAATTGAAGACTATTTTCCTTGAGGGAATAGATCATAAATGGAATGTGAATTCCATATTTCAATCCACATGGAGGAGGAAATGGTCTCTAACTTTGTGGATAACATGTCAATGACATTAGGAGTATTTTTATATTATTTAAAAAATACTAATTTAAATACCATCTTATTTTTCAATTAATTAAGATAATCCATCAAAGTAGATTGTTCTTTAAAATGATCATCTTATGAGGATGCATTTTCATGTTCCAGCAATAATGAGAATGAGTTCTCTAAGTCAAATATTAATTATGGAAAACATGGAATGAATTGGATGGTTAAACTTGAGATATGACTCAAATTAGAGGAGAAAAAAAAATTAGGTTATAATTTCTAAAATAAAATAATTTTATTTTAAAAAACACTGAGGCTTGGAAAAATGGGTTGGTGATTTATTTTAGTTTACAAGACAATGACCATCGATATCAAAATTGAAGAGGCAAGAGAGATGTTAATAATTTCTAAGTATTTAAATGAAATTATATGGGCCAAACCTCAAATGGATTCCCTATGTGTTAGGGAAATATAACTTATAATTGTATTAGGGGAATATGGTGGAATTATGAAAACAATATGGAACGAATTTGAAGGCATGAATGATGTTTTAAAAGGATCATAAAAGTGAGGTAGTAAATGAAATATCCTTAATAACTCTTATTTTTTTATAACGTAAAACTTTTAAATAAAAATATTTTTAAAATAATAAAAAACATATTGAATAATATATTATGGTAAATTGTAAGTTCTCTATTATAGATTAAAGGGAAAAGGTTGTATTTTCAATAGATTACATATATAGAGTCATTACAATTTGAATGATAATATGACCAATTTTTTAGTATCAAGAGTAAAGAAAAATTGTGGGGACTTGTTTTATTCAATGGGGAATAATGTGAATTCTCAAAAATTCAATAATATTTTAATAAAAAAATATCGTAAAATATATATTTAAATTTTAAATGCATTAATATTCGGTTATTTATGATTATATGAAACAATAATATATATATATATATATATATATCCATTAATTTGTTTCCTTTACTAAATACTTATGTATATAAGAAGTTATTTCTTTTTAAGTGTAAATCATATTCAAATATGAGATAACATGTAAAAAATCATAGTTATTTTATTTTTCTTGTTATAATCAACATAAATAAATGATAAATACCCTCTAAAAATAAAATTAGTAAAATAGAACAATTAATATATATGTTTAACATAATTAAAATAAGATATTATATTGAATGTCAAAATCCTAGGAATATCACCACCGTGAACTATACTATAAGAAGAAAAAAACTTTTTGAAGTATTATTGAAGTATTGTATGAGATGAATAGATAACCTTGTAAGATATATAGTTAATGATGTATGATGGAAATAAGTGGTATCAATATGAATTACAATGAATATAAGACTATTGAGATAGTAATTGAATGATAGTAATAATAATTATATATTGAAATAAAATTATTTCTGTTGAATAATTAAATATTTAAAAATAATAATTATAATGAAGGAAAAAACAAAAAACATATAAATAATAAAAATAAAATTATCCAAATAAAATTTTTAAGAAATATGAATGTATACATTTTAATAATGTATGTTCTATCATATATAGTAGGACAATAACATTTATATAATATTATTATATTGGAATTTCCTTGTTTAGAATTTTTTTCATTTAATGATATATTTTATATTTGACATATTATAGTTTGAATAATATATAATAAATTATAATTAATATAATAATAACAAATAGATATGTAATCACTCTTAAAAAATGAAATCGTATTTATTAAAGATAAAAAAATTTACATATGATTTATTTTAATTGAATTAATTTTTATATTTAAAATAATTATATTTATAATTTCCTTAAATGGAAATAATTTTGGTAATCCTTCCATTAAAATTATCTAAGGGGTATTAATTGATATTTTTTAAAAAAAATCATTTTATTAAATAGTATTTTTTTTAACATATAGCATATTTTTTGTAACTCGTCACTTTTATAAATATCATAATGATTTGATAAAACCATTTTCAAATGTTATAATGTATTTAATTAATAAAATAATTCATTTAAAAATAATAAACCAAGTAACAATAATTATTAGGCCATCATCAAATTTATTATTATATTTTTTTGAATATAAATCTAGTTTTTTTATTACATTGTAAAAAATATTGCCAATCATCAATCAAATTTCAATGTGTTAAAATGTTATAAAATATTAATTTTTTTTATCATAAAAAAATTAATCATAATAATCAATACTATTAAATCTCTAGATCCATGAAATAATCTTTACAATATTTTATTCAATCAAATATCATTCCCCTTATGATACGTAAGGGAATGATGATGTTTTAATTTTAACTTATGGATTTTGTGATAATTCATAAAATATAGTACATTATTGAATATCAAATTAATAAAAAAATAAAATAAATTCTATAATTCTATAATGATAAAATTTTCATGTTAATAATGGAATTTAATGTAAATAATCAGTGTTATTTTTATGTATATAATATAAGATTACAATGGAATGTTGTCTAACTTTTATGGAATTGTTGAACTCTTGTACATCTATAATTATATAATAACAATTAAATGAGTGTTATGGAACTTATGAAACAATTTGATAATGTACTTTGATATTTTACAATATATTGAAGTGGATTTGGAATTATGAATTGATAACCCTCAAAATGGTTAGAACGAACAATAAAAAATTAATAAATAAAAAAATATAACAAAAATGGATTATATAAGATAGAATGAATAGTATACCCTTGTGGAATTGGGATCCATCATTAGTCATCTAACTTCCTCAGAAATAGATATTCTATAATTAAATTCCCTTATACATTTGACGGTATTGATATCATGGTTGTTGTATATGTCTTATTTATTGTTTCTATAATGAAGCATTATATTAGTGAAGGATTTATTGGAGGGATGTGGTTTTATCATAGAGAATTATTTTAAATTTTTTTTTCGGGATTATTTTGGTTGGTTAATAGCTATGTTGATCTTATGGGATTTCATATATAGATGGTCATGGTGTTGGTGTTCGATATGTTGTGACCCTTGGTAGTAGTCATAGGTTTTTTTCATTGTTAACAAGTTTGAAAATATCAAGGTCACTATATTCATCTCAACCAAACTATCTATAGATGCTCATTCATTTTTGCATCCTGATAAAGGATTAGATGGTGGTCTTTATTTCCTGATTTTTGTTTGTTTGTATTTATCTAATGGGTTTTTACTTTCCATTGATGATCATTTTTTTGTAAAAAATAATGCTTTTTGGTTTTCGTTATATACATCCCAAATTTATTTTCAGTTAATAATAATGACACAATAGTTTAGAAACAATGAAATGATTACAAAAATGGTTTGGAATAAATTTAATAATATATAAATTATTACAATTTAAAGGTTTACAGAACTATCAAATTCAATTTTAGACTTAAGGTCAAGGGTTGTCTTCCATATCTCCAATCATTTAAAAAAATTCTCATTTTTAAAGTGACATTTTTTTATTTTTTAAAATTTTATTTAATATATATCTAAAAAATAAACATTATTCTTTTGTAATTTATGTATAATTTTTACTTTTTTTATTTTAGGGGATCCATATCACTCCTTTTAAAATCAAGTAATTATGTTTTATATTACCCTTTATCTCTATCTATTGACATTATGTTTTTCTTCTATATCCAACTTATTTATCTCAATGATATACTCTATAAATTTTGTGATATTTCAATATTTGTTTTACTATTATATAAGACACCTACAACCATTTTTACATGTTTTTTAAATTTCCTATATTTACTAATATATATTGATTGG
This sequence comes from Viscum album, assembly GCA_963277665.1. Classification (NCBI taxonomy): domain Eukaryota; kingdom Viridiplantae; phylum Streptophyta; class Magnoliopsida; order Santalales; family Viscaceae; genus Viscum; species Viscum album. The sequence goes on along the minus strand of OY728159.1, from coordinate 14,749,723 downwards.
AATTATCACTAAATGAAATTTCATTTAAAGACTAAGGGAATATTGAATTTTTATATACCACTTATTTTAAGATTCATACATAGACATTATGAAATAAATGACTCCATATGGAATGTTATATATTATATTTTTTTAATCATTTTATTCCAATGAAGAACACATTGGACTTTTTAACAGACTGATGGGGAATGGAATTATAACACCCTACAATATATTAGTATGTCCCATGGGAAAATTTAGTTTGTTTATTTTCTACATGGCTTACCATTTATGTGTTACTTCATAAAATAAGGTCATGATGGTAGGGAAATCATTTTCATAATTATTCTTTTAATCGTTAACATATTTATAATTAATATCTACATGATTATTTTCTTCTCATTATTATCCAATCCATTAAAATTTATTTCACTTTATATTAATTATATGATGTCATCAGACTATTTCTTTTAGGAAATTAATGTATGTCATACTTGTTTCGCAATATTTATTGGTTTTCACTACCCCATAGAATTTGATAACAACACTATATATTATTTCCCCATTTCCCTTGGATAGGAAACAGATGCCAAAAATGTGATCTACTGATATATAGTAAATGAATAAAAAATAATATTTTGTTTTTGTAATTTACATTTATTTAGAATATAATCAAATTACTAATTATCCATCTAGATAACTAATAATAATTAAAAAAAGATTTTGGATGTTTCTAATTGAATAAATGAGTACCAGATCTGAGTAACTAGAGTAAGGGTTAATAAAAATCACCTCTCTCACATTTTATTTTTATTATTTCTTGTAATTGTAAATAAACATGATACTAAAGATATAAATTTTAATTATTTTGTAATAACACTTTATAAATCCTTAGAATATATTTGGGGAATTTTTAAAATGGGGTAGTTGTGAGTCTTTTGTTTGCACGACTGTTTGTGTTTGTGATCTAGTGAGTTCAATATGTGTTAATAGTGTTTTATCATATATTATCGATTTTTTGTTAAGTAAAGTGAAAATAAATAATAAGACAAAATATATATGGGGATCGGTAATTATGATAGAATATTGGGATTTGATTATATGTTAATGTGTTTTTACCTTATAGGAAACACAATGATTATCAATCATTATTCTTATTATATACACAAAGTACACTAACATAGACATAGAATGATTTAGTAATGATTCATTTATATTTTCATTCTATGATTTTTTTTATTGGTGGACGATAAAATCTAAAGGGTGATTCATGAGAGACATAAGGTGTTTGAAGATATTTCAATAAAAATGGAATATACTATTGTGTTTTGGGCAAGATATGTTTTTGAAAAATATGTAGTAGATTTAGCTGTAGGTTTCTATTGTGTGAGGAACTAAAAGGTTTTGAATATGATTTTAAATCAATAAATAAAAATCAATCTCAATAATGATATGTGAATTAATAAATGATTTAGTGTATACATTTTCTATGAAATTCTATGACTAATTTGAAAAACAAAATAGTTTGGTGAAGTTTTGTTTATCAGATAGGAAATCAAGCAACAACTATTACTATTATGTTATAATAATATTATAAGTATTTTTATACTTTTCATTAATAGTTTAAATCATACCATATATAATTGTTAAACGAGTTAATATATAGTGAAGAATATGATAAATCTATTATTTGGGATAATAAGTCATGTAACGATAATGCGGTCAAGAATTATATATTTTCATACATGTCCGCTTGAGGGGATCCTTTTTCTTTGAAGGAATATAGTTAAGCCATCATGGATGAAATAAAATTGGAAGCTAAATAGATTATTTTTTAGATGAAAATTATTGTAATTATGACACTTTATTATACTATAATTCTAGGGTGTAATAAAATTCAGGTTTAGATAGTAATTAAAAAAAATAGGTTATACTATAATTATGATGTAACGATTGTATAAGGTTTTTAATTAAACCATATATATTTTTTTATTAAAAAAATAGTATAAATTGAGAATCAATTTCAATGGAAATTGAAGTGATACATTATGAAACAACATGAATTTCTATGTAATAAAAACTCTTACTCCTTAATTTGTGTAATGTTATATAAATAAGATGTTTATATGTCATGCCTTATTTTGATATAAAAGGAAAACTCTAACTCAACCCTAAACATCTAGATATTTTATTTATAGTGATTTGAATATTGTAATCTCTATAATTAAAGATGATAAAGTTGATGTTGATGTATATTGACATAGATGTTTCATTCTGAATTTAAATTTAATAATCAAAATTAGAAGAGGGGTTTGATAAGAAAATTTGGAATAATATTGATAATGGATTATGGGGAGGAGATGGTGTAGATGAAGAATAAGAAACCCAATAAGGATAATTCTTTATCATTATAAAAACAATTCATAAAGGAGAAATCCTTAGAATGTTGATATTGAAAATTAAATTTAATAAGAATGATGAACATATTTTTTCAATGTTATATCATTTTATTTCAGTGTTATTTTTATTTAGTAGTATTATATTCCTAAATACATATAATTAGAAGTAAAATGAATATATTGTAATATAAAATAGATTTTTTTATTTCCAAAATTTTAGATCTTTAGGGATCAAATAAGGGGTGAAATGTTAATACAGTGTTGATAGTAACATGTAGATTGTTATTGGTGATTAAATATTATATGTGATTCATAATTAAAGGAATATATATTTTTTCTATATGGGAAAATTTGTATTATCAGGGGAAGATATCATTCACTTGACATCAAGGCGAAACCTTTCTCATTGAAATCATTGGACGAAATTATTAGATTATATGAAAATGGATTATATTATGTCAGTTTAAGGATGTTGATGTTCTTTTAAAATGGTTGACATGGTATATATATAATTTAATTTTGGTTCTATGTATTAATATTATAGTTAACTAAAGACAATTTATTAATTTCAGAAAATATACTCTTTCTAAGGAATGGTTCAGAAATTGAAAAATAATTATACATCTCTGGTAGAGAAGAAAGTTGTTTTATTTGAATAAATTATAGACGTTTTCATTTCACTAATTATCTAACATCCCATGTATTTATAGAATAATACATCTTCATTTATATTAATATTTTTGAATATAATATTAATTTTATGTTAAATGGGATTTTTATTTCGATATTGTACTCAAGACGCAACTACGAGTGTCTCTGAAATCTTACTTTGCACACAACATTGAGTTAAAAGGAAAAATATTATATTAATATTAATATTTTAAATGGTAGTTAACACATACCCATTTTATTCATAGGAATGAATATAATTAACTATATTATGATTCTATATATTTATAAAATGTTTTTTACATTTATCCCACGAATTTTAGAGGCATAAAATGAAAATGGTTAGAATTTTAAGGATAAAATACTCTAATATTTTTTAAAAGGATAGTTTGTCTCCTTTTGATTCAGTGCACTTTTTAAATCTAGTATTTGTCATTTTTATATGTCCTGTATGACAACTGGAATTAATTTTAAATTAATTAATGCAAATTTTATGTTTTGAATTTTGAAAAAATGGTTTCCATATTTGGAATAAAAAATAAAAAATTATGTAATTAAGTAACATTTATTTTTGAACATTATGAAGGGTAACATTGGTAGTTTTTATTTACCAGAGATAATGGAAAATCGGGTAAATTAGGGTATCAAACAATACGATAAGGATAAAAAATACCCTAACACCTACCAAAATCATATTGGATGAATAAAAGTAGACATATTCCACCTAATTGTATAAAATGATTTATTTAATGGACTTTTATTTATTTTTTTGATGTAATTGTTATTAAAATAATAGAATGTGAGAACATGCACAACTATAATGTGGCCTTCAATCAATGATAAAAACTAACATTAACAACGCTTTAATAGTGCTGATAATGTGCCCAATTATCATCTCTCAAGATAGCGCTGATAATGGTTTCCTTTATCATTGCTCAAGAAAGCACTGATAAAGGCACCTTCCCCAGCAGTAGCAGCACCTGCACCTGCAGAAAACAACACCTCAGCACCCGCACACCAGTACAAAATAGCTCCCGCACACAATATTTTGACAAAAAATGCTATATACATTTACTTAATATCAGGAATACAAAAAAACACACTGCTATATACATTTCAAACCATATTTTACATGGTTAAAATTACAATTATCCAATAACAGTTATAAAAATTAATGTTTAATCCATTAATATTCGTGATCCTCTCAAAAATTGTCGTCCATAGTATTTGTTGCCAAACAAAGCATCCGAACTCAAGGAAACACATTCACCTATATAAGAAAACAAATATTATGTTAGTAATACAATAATGAAATAAATTAAAACAGTAATATGAAAGAATACATTAATATGGAAATTTGAATCTAAAATATTGAAATGATAAACTCAAATGTTTTCATTTGGATACCAATGAAAGGGAATAATGTAAAATCAATATGTTTTTGGATTATTTATCTCATTTAATAAATACTGATTCCGTATTTAATGAAAAGCATTATTGGTCACACCGTGCATCAGATTGAGGTTTGGATGATTCGTACATGTTAGAAATGACTCTTGGGTCGTTGTCCTAAAGTATCAATACAATCTGATTGCGTTTGCTCGGTTTTCTGTATGTCAATAGTGTTTTTTTTTCAAATGTTAATGTCAATTTTAAATTGATATCAGACACTTTTAGCCATACCGGTCACACCATGCTTTGGATTGAGGTACGATTGATTCTTACACGTCAAAAATGACTAATGGATCATTGTCATTATGTATCAAAACAATTCGAATGTGTTTGCTCTGTTTTCTGCATGTCAGTAGTGTTGTTTTCTAATGTTAATGTAAATATCAAACTGATATCAAACACTTTTAACCATACCGATCACACCATGCATCGGATTGAGGTGCGTTTGATTCGTACAACACAAAGATGACTCATGGATTGTTGTCCTAAAGTAACAAAACAATCCGAATGCATTGGATTGGTTTTTCATTTGTCACTTGTGTTGTTTTCTAAAGTTAATATCAATTTTATACTGATATTAGAAACTTTTAGACATACCGGTCACACCGTGCGTCAAATTGAGGTTTGGTCGATTCTTACGTGCCAAAAATGAATCATTGATAGTTTTCCAAAAGTATCAAAACAAGATGAATGTGTTTTCATGGTTTTCTGTACGTCACTTTTGCTGTTTTCTAAAGTTTATGTCAATTTCAAACTGATATCAGACACATTTAACCATACCGATCACACAGTGCATCAGATTGATGTGCGGTTGATTCATACACATCTCAAATGACACATTGATCATTTTCATAAAGTATAAAAACAATCTGAGCGCGTTTTCTCGGTATTCCATATGTCACTTGTATTGTTTTCTAAGGTTAATGTCAATTTCAAACTAATATCAGACACATTTAGCCATACCAATCACACCATGTGTCATATTATGGTGTGGTCGATTCGTTCACCTCGAAAACGAATCATGTATCATTTTCCTAAGGTATCAAAAGAATCTGAACACGTTTTCTTGGTTTCCCGTGTGTCAGTAGTGTTGTTTTCTAAAGATAATGTCAATTTCAAATTGATATTAGACACTTTTAGACATACCGATCACACTGTGTGTCCGATTGAGGTGAGGTTGATTCTTACAAGTCAAAAATGACTCATGGATCATTTTTCTAATGTATCAAAACAATACGAATGCATTTTCCTAGTATTCTGTATGTCACTTGTTTTGTTTTCTAAAGTTAATGTCAATTTAAAACTGATATCAGACACTTTGAACCATACCGATCACACCGTGCACCGTATTGAGGTGTGGTCAATTCTTAAAAATCAAAAATGACTCATTAATCATTTTCCTAATGTATCAAAAAAATCCGAAAGTGTTTTCTTCGTATTCTGTATGACACTTGTGTTGTTTTCTAATGTTAATATCAATTTCAAACTCATTCCAGAAAATTTTAACCATACCGATCACATTGTTCATTGAATTGAGGTGAGGAGGATTATTACACATCACAAATGACTCATGGATCATTTTCCTAAAGTATAAATACAATACGAAATCTTTTTCTAGGTTTTTCGTATGTCAGTATTGTTGTTTTCTAAAGTTCATGCCAGTTTCAAACTGATATCAGACAGTTTTAGCCATACTGATCACACCATACATCAGATTGAGGTATGTTAAATTCATACACGTCAAAAATGAATCATGGATCGTTTTCCTAACGTATCAAAACAATCCAAACGCGTTTTCTCAGTATTTCGTATGTCACTGTGTTGTTTTCTAAAGTTAATGTCAATTTCAAACTGATATCATACACTTTTAGCCATACCAATCACATCGTGCATCGGATTGAGGTGTAGTCAACTTGTACACGTCACAAATGACTCATAGATCCTTTTCCAACTGTATCAAAACAATATGACCACGTTTTATTGGCATTCTGTATGTCACATGTGATGGTTTCGAAAGTTAATGTCAATTTCAAACTGATATCATACACTTTGAACCATACCGATCAAACCATGCGTCAGATTAGTTGTGGTTGATTTGTACACATCACAAATGAATCATGGATTGTTTTCCTAATGTATCAAAACAATCCCAAAGCGTTTGCTCGGTTTTCTGTATGTCATTAGTGTTGTTTTCTAAAGTTTATGTCAATTTCAAACTGATATCAGACACTTTTAGCCATACCGATCACAACGTGCATCAGATTGAGGTACAATTGATTCTTACACATCAAAAATGAATCATTCATCATTGTCCTAATGTATCAAAACAATACGAATGCATTTTCTTGGTTTTCTGTATGTCACTTGTGTTATTTTGTAATGTTAATGTCAATTTCAAACTGATATCAAACACATTGAACCATACTGGTCACACCGTGCATTGGATTTCATTGTGGTTGAACTATACACATCACAAATAACTCATGATTCATTTTCCTAATGTATCAAAACAAACCAGACACGTTTTCTAGGTTTTTCGTATGTGAGTAGTGTTGTTTTCTAAAGTTAATGTCAATTTAAAACTCATTCCAGACACTTTTAACCATACCAATCACACTGTGCATCATATTAAGGTGGGGTTGATTTTTACACGTCACAAAAAATCATGGTTTGTTTTCCTAAAGAGTAAATACAATCTGAAATTGTTTTCTAAGTTTTCTAGATTTCAGTAGTGTTGTTTTCTAAAGTTCATGTCAATTTCAAACTGATATCAGACATTTTTAGCCATACCTATCACACCATACTTCAGATTGAGGTGTGGTAAATTCATAAACATCAATAATGACTCAGGGATCATTGTTCTAAAGTATCAAAACAATCCAAACACGTTTTCTCAGAATTCTGTATGTCACTTGTGTTGTTTTCTAAAGTTAATGACAATTTCAAACTGATATCAGACACTTTTAGCCATACCGATCACACCATGCATCGGATTGAGGTTTGGTCGATTCATATATGTCAAATATGACTCATGGAATGTTTTCCTAATGTTTCAAAACAATCTGAATGCTTTTTCATGGTATTTTGTATGTCACATGTGTTGTTTTCTAACGTTAATGTCAATTTCAAACTGATATCAGAAACTTTGAACCATACCGATCACACCATGCGTCAGATTAGGTGAGGTCGATTTGTAAACGTCAAAAATGACTCATGGATTATTTTACTAATGTATCAAAATAATCCGAATGCATTTTCTCGGTTTTCCGTATGTCATTAGTGTTGTTTTCTAAAGTTAATGTCAATTTCAAACGGATATCAGACACTTTTAAATATACCGATCTCACCATGCATCGGATTGAGGTATGATTGATTCGTACACATCACAAATGACTCATGCATCATTTTCCTAAAGTATCAAAACAATCCGAACGCATTTTATCGGTTTCCCGTATGTCACTTTTGTTGTTTTCTAAAGTTAATGTCAATTTCAAACCGATATCAGACACTTTGAACCATACCGATCACATTGTGCATCAGATTTAGGTATGGTTGATCTATACATGTCACAAATTAATTATGGATCATTTTCCTAATGTATAAAAAAAAATGAACATGTTTTCTCGGTTTTCTGTATGTGAGTAGTGTTGTTTTCTAAAGTTAATGTCAATTTCAAACTCATTCCAGACACTTTTAACCATACCGATCACATTGTGCATCAGATTGAGGTGAGGTTGATTCGTACACGTCAAAAATAAATCATGGATTGTTTTCCTAAAGTATCAATACAATCCAAAATCGTTTTCTAGGTTTTCCATATGCCAGTACTGTTATTTTCTAAAGTTCATGTCAATTTCAAACTGATATCACACAGTTTCATCCATTCCAATCACATCGTACATCAGATTGAGGTGTGGTATAATCATACCCATCAATAATGACTCATAGATCATTATCCTAATGTATCAAAACCATCAAAACGTGTTTTCTCAGTATTCTTTATGTCACTTGTGTTGTTTTCTAAAGTTAATGACAATTTCAAACTAATATCAGACACTTTTAGACATACCAATCACACCATGCATTAGATTGAGGTGTGGTCAATTCATACACATCAAAAATGACTCATGTATCATTTTCCTAATTTATCAAAACAATATGAATGCGTTTTCTCAGTATTCTGTATGTCACATGTGTTGTTTTCTAAAGTTAATGTCAATTTCAAACTGATATCAGACACCTTGAACCATACCGATCACGCCGTGCTTCAGATTTGGTGTGGTCGATTCGTACACGTCACAAATGACTCAGGGATTGTTTTACTAATGTATCAAAACAATCTGAACATGGTTACTTGGTTTTTTGTATGTCATTAGTGTTGTTTTCTAAAGTTAATGTCAATTTCAAACTGATATGAGACACTTTTATCCATACCGATCACACCGTGTATCGGATTGAGGTGTGGTTGATTCGTACACATCACAAATGACTCATGCATCGTTTTACTAAAGTATCAAAACAATTTGAATGCATTTTCTTGGATTTCCATATGTCACTATTGTTGTTTTCTAAAGTTAATATCAATTTCAATCTCATATCAGGCACTTTGAACCATACTGATCACACTGTGCATCGGATTTAGGTTTTGTTGATCTATTCATGTCACAAATGACCCATGGATCGTTTTCCTAATGTATCAAAACAAACCAAACACATTTTCTTGGTTTTCCTTATGTTATTAGTGTTGTTTTCTAAAGTTAATTTCAATTTCAAAATGATATCAGACACTTTTAGCCATACCAATCATACCGTGCGTCGGATTGAGGTCAGGTTAATTCGTACACGTCACAAATAAATCATGGATCGTTTTCCTAAAGTATCCAAACAAACCTAATGTGTTTTCTTAATTTATAGAATGTCCCTTATGTTGTTTTCTAATGTTAATGTAAATTTCAAACAAATATCAAACACATTCGGCCATACCGGTTACACTGTGCATCAGATTGAGGTACAGTTGATTCGTGCACCCAAAAATGACTCATGGATCATTTTACAAAAGTATCCAAACATCCAAATGTGTTTTCCTGGTTTTCCGTATGTCACTTATGTTGTTTTCTAAAGTTAATGTCAATTTAAAACTGATATCAGACACTTTTAATAATACTGATCACACCATGAATCAGATTGAGATGTATTCAATTCGTACACCTCACAAATGACTCATGGATTTTTTTCCTAAAGAATAAATACAATCCGAAATTGTTTTATGAGTTTTTTGTATGTCACATGTGTTGATTTCTAAAGTTAATGTTATTTTCAAACGAATATCAGACATTTTTAGCCATACTGATCACACCGTGCATCGGATTGAGATGCGGTCGATTCGTACACGTCACAAATGACTCATGGATCGTTTTCCTAATGTATCAAAACAATCCAAACACATTTTCATGGTTTTTCGTTTGTCACTTGTGTTGTTTTCCAATGTTTATGTCAATTTCAAACCAATATCAGACACTTTTAACCATACCGATCACACCGTGCATCAGATTGAGGTGCGGTTGATTCGTACATATCAAAAATAACTCATGGATCGTTGTCTTAAGGATATAAAACACAATAAAGGGTGATCATATATCAGCAATAAATGTAAAAAAGGGAGATATCAATTATCATATATGGATAAAATTAGTAGTAATTCACCTTCATCCTATTTTTTTACAATCTTCCATCAGGTATGTTGCGCATTCTTTTTTAAACACATCTATATCATCTTCTAAATATGAGTTTTTGTGACATTAATGGTAATAATGAAAAAATATAAATACGTTAAGGATTAATAAATAGATTAAATGAACTCGTAATTATTTTCAAAAATACCTCGTCATGGATGCTAGTTTTCTGATGAAATATGATCTCTTTCATAAATTTACAAACATAATAACCATATTTCTTTCCGTTTGTTTGTTTTGGACAATGCAGAAACATCGAAAGAAATAAGTAATTTTTTTTTGATATGTGTTTGGATAGTGCAATGTTATTATATATACCCGGATACTTTTCCAGTTTTAGATCTTGTAGGCATGCTTATCCTTATGCCCAGGATTCATTCCATGCATTAAACGATATTGATAAACCACCCTATCATAAAAGAATATTCATTAAAAGATAAAACAAATTATATAAGTAGATGTTTTGTTTTAAAAATTTGGATCTAGTTTATTACAAATTAACAAAATCCATCATGATTGGTCGGTTTGTAGGATATAAATGCGTTGAATCCAAGAAAATAAATCTTTGGAGTATCCAAACTGACTGCGATCAACATCTAATGCTCCCTAAAAATACAAAAAGGAATAAGTAAAGAAAGAAATGGAAATATAGTTGATATGATTAAAATGTAGATATTTAACCCTACATCATTGGAATTAAAAATATCATGTCATCGGTAATTTTGTTTTCAAACGATTTGAGAAGGTATAACATTATTGTAGCCTCTTTATCAGAATCTATTTCTTCTTTTGAAGAGGTGGTGTGAGGACTAATGAGTCCAAATATTTTCTCATTGGGAAATCCCTTCAATTGTTTTTCATATATATTCCTAAGAAAAATATAAAATGTATTTAGTAATAATTATCAGATTATGTCAGCTTTTGTAAAATCAAATCCTAAAAATATACCTCATGTATAAATTTACAGCAGAGGCACCTCGCCATTCATACATGAGGATTTAATTTACATTTTCAACACTAATTAAATCTGATGCTTCCTCTCCGTATATATTTTTTTTCAAAATCAACTTATTGAGCATTGCTGTCTATCGACTTTGTATAAACATGAGCCTACAATGATATTAACTGGGGATACAGAACGTGTAGGGTGATGGTGCTCTCAGTAGACCGTTTCAATCAGTTGGTTGATCCTTGAGATATTTTTGAGCTGATATTTCATTTCACCCCCTTCTCTTTGTCATTCTGTAATAACATTCATCGGTTTAGACCTTTTTTCAATAAATTTTAATGGTCTATCTTGAAAAGTAACTTGGAAATGGATACCTCCTTGTCGACATGTTTTTTTAAAAGAACTGATGGCCATGCGACGAAAGTTACAACAGCTTGTTCAACTATATGAATGTTTTCGTCATCATTTGGAATAGGTATCTCAGCACTCGGATCATTAGATATGTTAATTGACACTCTGAAATGATATGTTGGAAGTTTTCTATTGTGTATCATGTCGTTCTGCGTATTGAACATCGTAGCCCTCACTACAAGGTGATAGGTGGGTGTTGATAGATATAAATCACAGTCATTTTCACCATGTAGAATATTAGTACAAGAAAAGAATCATTATCTTTGTGAATAACATTCCATCGAAACAATTATTAAAACATTGATTACATCAGCTATGTCAGGTCTTTTAGAGGAATGGCTTGCCTCAAAGATGGTGGGGGTGGGGCGGGGTCGTCACGCATGGGTTTTTGTTGAGTAGTTTCTTCACTTTGCCTCTCTCCCATCAATGTATATATCATCTCTCTCTAGTATTGTAATTCTTCTTGAAAAATAGATTATTTTTCTTGTAGATTTTCCATTTTTTTCATTTTTATCCTCCACTTGTTTTTGTTTTTGAAAATATGTTCGGGGTGTCACCCCAAAACACGCACCTCTTACCCGACCATACTGGTCTGGATGCTTCAAAGCTGCTGATAGTATGTTTGCATCTGGTGTGGGTGTTGTTGATTCCTATGACTATGTAACATATAAAATATATGAAAATAATTAGTCATTGTAATGTAATAGCAATTTAAAACAGATCAAATTTATATTATGTCATACTTACACATATTTCCCACACGTTTTGTGTGTTTTCATCTATCTATATCCCCTCTTTATTTACATGAGCCTCCTTCCGTAACACATGGAATGGGATGGATTTGGCTTCGGATTTTGATTCATCAATCTGTATATAAATAGATAAACATGGTTATGGTGTTTTTTTATGTCACATATAAGTAGTACGGTAGATTTAAAATTCATACCAATTTTTTCTCAAGTGAAGCGTACCCAATCCATGCTTTACGGTAAGGGTCCGCTAGTTCTACTGCGCGTTTTTTATTTTCAGCACTTAGTTTTTGTTTCATTAATAAAAAACTATCAGTCAAAGGGATGAATACAAGAAATGTAAGACAATTTATTAACCCATAGAATGTACCTAAAAAGTCTTCTCCCCAAGACGGTTGATAAACGTGCCTCATGCTCCTTGGGATATCAAGTGTGCATAAAGAGGAGGTTGGTGTGGCTTGATTTTCCCTTCAGCAACATTAAGATGATATTTTGTTAAAATTGTGTGGAAACCTCTATGAATCCTTCTTTCAACTCTTAATAAATATTCCTTGTGCGGGGAATCTATTGTAATTGAACTCTGCAATGGATTATAAAGAGTAAGTCATTTTTTGGTATTTTATTTTAATAAATTAAAAAAATGATATCATAATGTTACCATAATCTCTTCCCACAATAGTGTCTTAAGACTAGTGACAATATGGTGCCACGACTGTACATTAATCGGCATGCGTTGTCAAGTGATGATTTCAATATAGCTACTAAAGATGGCTCTGTTGGGGTTAACATGTTGGCCTCACTTATTCCATCCCACCTCAAATTTGTTGCCTTTTTCTTTTTCCTTAATGATTTTGGCTAACAATGTAAAACTACTGTGCTCATGTTTGTTTTTGTGCATTCTGAGTTTTATTTCCTACCATTTCCTCAGAAGTATCATCAATATCTTTTTCTGGAGGACTAACATAAACACTGGGACGAGCAGTAAAAGGTTGGGAAACATGTTGTTGCTTTGCACTGGGATGACCAGAAACTGCTTGAGAAACTTGTTGTTGCTCTGTACTGGGACCACCAGCTGGTGGTTGAGAGACCTCTTGTTCCTCGAGATTGGGTGCCTCAGAAAGTGCAGAAGTCATTATTTGTAGAAGTGGATTAACATTTAATTTAGATTACATAAAAGCAGCAGTGAACAGATAATAACATAACGCAACACAATGTATATTACAATAAACAAATAACCTGATTATTGTACTCTCTTTTTTTCCTTAAAGGATGAAGATATTTGAATCTTATATCGAATATGTAAATCCCTTCATTGTCGTATCCTCTGACATAAAAAACACAGTCTAGATTGAAACAGATGCGAAATGATTGTGAAGTCCCTATAAAAGGGTCATCTTCTATTGATCATTCATCTGACCCTTCAGTTGTTTTGGTCGATAACAGAATAATTGACCAATTTCGGTTTGCGAGGTCTAGAACATAAAATACTTGTACTGCCTGTGATGCCATTATAAATGGTTTTTCTTTCTCCCCTTCCTTACTAAAATCAACATTCACAAATCCTAATTCCTCGATTTTTACAGCAGTCCTATTATCAACCCACTTGCATTGAAAAATCAGCTCTTTGAATTTCATATAATCCAACTCTCATATTCATTTGATGATTCCAAAGTACGAAATATTTGCATAAATTGGATTTTTATCATTAGCAACGGAAACATGCATTGCCTCAGCCACAAGTGCAACCCCACTATTCTGCATGGTACTGTCTTTATCATGTTTATTAGTATAGAATGCATAACCATTAACTGCATAAGCATTGTCAGATAATACATACACACTTGGTCATCCGGCTATCCATCGAAGTCCTTCTGAAATTGAGTCTGGATTTTCATCTAACTACTTCAAAAAATGGTCCTGAAACCATCCTATAAACTGTCGATTGTGTGTATCTGATATCCAATTTCATCCCTAGATAGATTCAAACACCTAAGAATTTCTTTTTGGGTTTTAACATATGCATCAACGTTGAAATTGTTATGAAAAACGTAAAGGTGAGCCTACTCTTGATCTGTAATATTGATTGTGACAACCTCTCTTCCAGAAATTCCTTCACCCTCAAGCCGCTCAGTGTGACGAGTTTTAGGTAGACCAGCGCTTTCCACACCAGGCAGGTATTCGGTAAAAAATTCAATGGCTTCCTCAATAATATATTTCTCTGCAATACAACCCTCTTGACAACTTCTATTTTTGACATACCCTTTCAAAATATTCATATATCGTTCAATTGTGTACATCCATCTACAATGTACAGGACCACATAGTTGGATCTCTCTCACCAAATGAACCATAAAATGAACCATTATATCAAGAAATGTGTTTGGGAAGAACATTTTCAATTCAAATAATATGACATAAATTTCTCTTTCCATAGTTGGTAATTTCTCCTGGTCTATAACTTTGCTGCATATAGCTTTGAAGAAGAAACAGATCTTCGTTAATGTATGGCGGAAATTCTTGGGAAAAAATGCAACGTAAAGCTGTAGGAATTAGATCTTGCATCAAAACATGGCAGTCATGTGATTTCATACCTTTAATTTTAAGTCACTCATTGGAACAATGTTCTTAATATTTGATAAATACCCCTCTAGAACCTTTATGTCATTCAAGAAGTTCCAAAACTGATATCTCTCCTGCTTGGAATGAGTGTAAGCAAAAGGAGGAAAAAATGATCATTTTTCACCCTTCCCTGCTTCCAACTCTTCTCATATTCCCATCTCAATGATGTCCAATGTAGCCTTAATTCCATCCTTTGTTTTTCCGGGTTCATTTTGAAACGAGCCGATGACACTATAACATACATTATTTTTAATATGCATAACATCAAGAAAATGTCTGACATACAGACAAGTCCAGTATGGCAATTCAAAAAAATGTTCTCTTTTTTCAACCATTTTTCATAAGGTTTTTCGAAAATGATTTAAAAAAAGTAGTGTTCAAATATTTTACCTTCTCAAGCAATTGATCACCTGTTAGTAGAGACGGTGTTGTACGTTCTTCTGAACTTCAGTCGAACGATGTCGTCCAAGATCATTACTTATGTTGTCGGGGTAGAAATCTTTGATGTCCTAATAACCTTGTTTTTGATGAATGTTTCAACTTAATTGATTGTGTACTGTGTTCTCAAATGGGACACCCTTGAGTTCCTTTAATGCTATATCCTGACAAATTTTCATAAGCAGGAAAGTCATTTATCATCCTGTATAACATGGCTTTCAATGTGAAATCTTCTTTTTTATAAGAATCATACAACGTAACACCATATTCCCACAATATATTCAAAGCATCGATCAATGGATCCAAAATAAACATCAATATCATTACCCGGTTTTTTTGGTCCTGATATAAGCATAGATAACATGATGTATTTTCATTTCATGCATAACTAGGGTGGAAAGTTTTAATTTACCAACATAACCTGCCATGTACTGTGACTACTGCTTTGAAAACCAAAAGGATTACCCCTATCTATAGATAATTCCAGATGAAGGTTTCTCGGCTTGTTTCCAAATTCAGGATACTTGTGATCAATTCTCTTCCACTGAGGAGAGTCTATCGGGTGACGTAGTTTCCCATCTTTAATTCTTGTATCTGCATGCCATGTTAATTGTCCTGCAGTATCCTCACTTTTATATAGGAACCTAAAACTTGGAATGATTAGAAATTACCATAAAACTTTCGTAGGACTATAATAATCTTTCTTATATTGAGAAGCACCACACTATGAGCATTATTTAAGTGATTTGTGGTCCTTGAGAAACAATATACAGTCATGTGGGCATGCATGTATTCTTTGAGATATCATACCCATCGATCATAGAATTAGTTTGGCATCGTATGTTTGGCTTGGGAGATCATTATCTTTTAGGAGCATGTCATTCAGGAGTGCAAGAAGTTCCATAACACTGGCGTCACTCCACCCGTTACCTGATTTCAAATTATACAGCTTCAGTTCGGCTGATAATGGTGTATATTTAGTGCAACCAACATACAATGGCGTTTTTGCACAACTCTTTAACTTCTCAAGCAATTTTAGGCATTCGCGAAGTTCATCTTCAACTGTCCTTGTCATTTCATCAAAACAATCTTCATCAACATTCACATTTGTAATAACACCCTCCATTCGATCATATTCAATGTTCACACTTGTAATCATTTCAGATCTTCCATAAAATGTCGTGTTATTCGAGCCACTACCTACATTCATTTTCCCCGTGTTTATTCTAACATTATAACTTCGATCTATTCCATGACAGATTATGTGTCATTCCAACTCCTATGGACTAATTTGTCTTGAATAACAACAGCATAAACACAGACAAAGGATTTGAGAAGGGTCACATGCATGATCTCCTGCAAACTTGATAAACTCTTTCAGGCCATATTCATACTCTTTTGTCAACTGATTGGCATTCATACATTATTTATTCATATTCATCATCTTTATGGGTTCAATCTCGAACTTGTCTAATATTATGTTTTAATTAATCAAGTAGTATTGTTTGGGGTTTATAAAAAAATCATGGTAAAGATGCCTCTACAATGAAATAGAGGAACCTAACCCAAAAATGTGAATGTACTTGAACTCTATATGTATACGGGGTACTGTGCCCTATCTTTTGTATATCTCCATTGACTACCTAAAACCTATACATGGAAGACTCTTCACCGAAACATGGGGGAGTACCATACTCCATATTTTCTCCAAAAATATCACTTTTCACTTGTCAACTCCCAAGTAGAGTAAAGATAATTAAAATATCCAAACCACATCTTTTTTTCCAATGATTGAGGGAATCGCAATATTGTGATCTACATGAGAAGATATTTATAATGGGCTACTCATACTTGAAATATTATCATCTAAGTGAAAAATAAATAATAATTATTAAATTAACACTGCTCACAATTTTTTAATGGATACCCAATGTGTAGGGTTATGAGTCAAGGTTGATTGTATACTACCATTTCTAAACTCATGTTAAATCCATATACATGGTGTGTCCAGTAGGGTGAACATCATCTATGGATAAGATACCTGTTTTAATCTTACATATATCAAATTAATTCCAAGTTAGTCTTTCAACGACTTCATGATGCCTTTGAAAATAAATGATATATAGAATAACTTGAGCTAAAGGCGTTTAATTTTGACACAAAATGAGTCACTTCAATGGCAATTCATCACATGTTTTGCAGAATACATTGTGTGTAGTCCTTACATGACCACTAGGGGTGTATAGTCTATACACATTAAGTTTCGATGGTATCTATACATGTTGTGAGTGAAGTAAAACACATATCATATGGTTATACCATTATTTCATGTCATGTACATGGTTTCATGATGAAGTATATGTCTTGTAAATACATTTTTTGTGACCTATATTCACATGGAATGTAACATTTAAAATAAAACGTATTCCATGTTTGATTCAGAAGATGATTCATGTTGTGGAAATTTTCGAGATAACTGATGTCTTGCATTAAAATCAATATGAAATACATATATGGTGAAGCATGTTCCATTTAACAAGACTACATACCATGTATTTTAAAAATAAATATAATCTTAAAAACAACATCTTCACACCAGAAAGTGTCTCATAGAGTCCTCTATAAGTGGTTTTTTAGGATTTAGTGGAATTGCACTAGTAATAAAGCGGTGGCGCCATTGAAATGGATAAAGTTTGGATTGATATTCAATGGTGGAAGATATACAACATGGAAAAAAATGGCATATCAATCATTCCAACAACCACAACACCATACAAAAACACAATCATGCTCACAATCGCAACACCATACAAACCAAACAATCATAATTTTATGTTTTACAAAGAATCCCTTATTAAATTTTGTATGCTAATTTAGGGGTTATCACAGAATTTTTATCAACCTGGGGCATTCATTCATAAGTCAAGTATACGTAAATTACCAATTTTTATATTAAAATATTCAACAAGAACCAACCAACATGCAATTCATTTAATGTGTAAATAAGGACCACGAACGACCACGATTTTCAGTAGGGTGTTTAGCCTATACATTTCAAATTATAACCATCAATATCAAATAGAAATAACATGCATACAAGAGGAAACCAATAAGTAATAGGAGAAAACTCACTGCGAAGGTGTAGTTAAGCACATGGTAGAGGTGCGTTCGTGGCAGAGGAGAGGCACACAACAGAGGAGATTTCCAATAGAAAAGAGAACTTAAAATAGGGGAAACTCATGAGAATAAAATAATCTAAAACCAAGTAAACCATTTACCACATCCCACAAACCCGAAAAACCCAACAAATCCAAAATCAACCCACACCATAGTTACACACACCTTAAGATAACCAGAAATTATAGAAGACACCTTCAATAGAATGAGTTCAACAGACTTTTTAAAATATAAAAGATGAACATACAATGGGTAATCCCTGACCAATAGGTCCTCCTTACTAGGTATAATCCCCATGTTTATACTAGATAGCATATCCCAAATGAGTAATCCCAGATCAATCCTTTGTTATCACCCCTTTCATGACACATACATCCTAATCGCATGAATTTAAACTTCATGGTACAATATTTTCAACACAACATGTGGTATCTAGTGAGTAGGATCATATACCTATTAAAACTCAATGAGCCTACCCGTACATCATCACAAAAAATAAGGGGAATGCACATATTTCTAATGGGAAACCCCTTGTACTCTTTTCCAATCTTAACATCACACCATGCAAAAACTCACCACACGATCACCAGTTACCCAACATTATTCCAAAACCAAAGGAATATACCAACACATCATTACCCTAAACCCATCCATCTAGGTTCAATAGTGACGGTCACATTAACACCATGATATAAATCAATAGGGTTAAGAATCCAAATGATCATATCCCTCAACCCAGTCATAACACCAAAACTCAATAATAGAGTGTTCTTCCCATATAAAAATCCAAGGCATGACCATTCCTTCTCTATCAACATGATAACTCCGAAAATTAATCAATCCATCATGTCAAAGAATCTACCCTGGATTTATGTATCTAAGGCATTCATAACACCAAGATAACCCCACTCATTAGTCTCCCCCAACCACCAAAACTCACTAACATGCTACCATCTTGAGTCACATGCTAACGACCATTGGGATCACGCAAAAACCCCTTACATCAATTATTACAAAATCCTTAGCCCATGGGTGCCACTCTTATCACCACCTCAAAACACACATCATCTAGTGAACCAAAACAACCACTTACTATAGGTTCTCACACACCTGCTATCTAAAACAACCTACAATACTAGGGTCTCACCACCTGGGCTCTCACTCTTGCCCCAACTACCCATACATAGGTTCAACTAACTTATAAAAAAACAATAAGTCACCATAATCATTTAAGGATCATAATTTATCATTTATATTAACTTAAGAGAAGAAAAAATACTCCTATACTGACCAACGGCAGCGGAGGCAGTGGTGGAAGAGGCGGCAGTGGCGGAGGCAGCAGCGGCGAAGGCAGTGGCGGTCGCGGCGGCGGAGGAAGCGGCGATCGCAGCGGAGGTGCAAAACCCAACGACGTGGAGGCACCAGTGGAGGATCAAAACCCAATGGTGGCAGCGGAGGAGGAGTAGGAAGAGGAGGAGGAAGAAGAAGAGGATGCAGAAGAGGAGGAGAATGAGGAGGTGAAGTCGTGGCGGAGAGGGCCATGGTTCAGCTTCCGCGACAGATTTACCATGTGGGAGAGAGGAGGGCCAGTTAGGGTTGTTAAATAAAAAACCACTGAAACCTTTATCAGTGCTCGTTGATAGCGCTGATAACGGTATGATTTATCAACGCAAAAATAAATTCGCTGATAATTTTTTGTTTTATTAGCACTATTAGTTTTGCACTGATAAATGTTATGATTTTATATAAATTAAGAATAAAAACTTTTATCAGCGCTAAAATAAGCACTGATAAATGTACCCTTTTATCAGCGATAAAAAAGGCGCTGTTAAAGGGTATACCTTTATCAGCGCCTATTTTAACACTGATAAAGGTCGAATTTTCAGCGCTTTTAACTATCACTGATAAATGTATACCTCTTTATTAGTGCTTTTTGTTTAGCACTGATAAACGGCAGTGCTTCCCTTGCCCTATTTTGTGGAAGTGATATCACTCTTTTTTCTCTTATACGTATTATAATCTTAATTTTGTGGTAAAATTACTAAGAAATTGAAAATAAATACTTTCCAAAAATCTAATGAAATTATCTACCTAATGGAAATTTATTTTGAATTTTTAGAGATTAGAAATTTACCATAAATATTCACCTAATAATGATATAGTGATTATTTTATTAAGATAAATATCAAATATATGATATTATAAATACTAAAGTAAATGTTATATAAAATTATTTATATCATAAATGAATTTTATGGATGAATATTACATGATAGAATTTATTTAATGTATTTATTCAAATTAATCATGTTGTTATGAATTTTGGAAAAAAGTAAAGTATGAATAGTGTCTAAATTGACATAATTCATAAAATAAAATATAAAATAGTTTATTAAATGTATTAAATTTTTTAAAAATCAATGATTCCACAAAATTTTTATTATAAGTGAAATTATATCATTAATGGAACTTTTTTTGTCTTTTGACATGTTTTGGTATTTAAATTAACTGAATATGGTAGATAATAAAATCTCATGGTAAGATTGAAAAGGGTAAAATAATGTTTAAAAACAAAATATATGAGTTAAAAACCTTCAATACATGTCTAATTTTTATTGGACAATGGGGATACAATCCAAAATCATCTTATCACTGAAAGGAATGATTTTGGGACTATTAGAAACATAAAAATCATTTTATAATAATATAATATTTCAAGACTTTCTTAAATTACCCCTCCTCCCTATTATAAAAGGCCACCACCTCTACCCACTTACTCAAACGTCTAAAGCCCCTTGTCCTATCCAACTTATTCTAAAATAATCTCCCAACATCTCTCTCTTCCGCATAGAATCCTTAAAATTGGGAGAATGAAATTCAATAATGCCTTCTTAATCAAATCAAAAGAAGTTACAGATTTATAGGAAGAACAAAGAACATAAGTGACGATTTGGAGTCAAGGTAAGGGACTTCATCTCAATATCATATCATTGAGTTATATCTTCATATTTTAAACATTTATTATCCATTATGTTGTATGTATGACTCTTTTGACATGTTATGTCTAGAATTAACATATTATCGGGATATTTAAAGATATGATTAATATTATTCTTTCATGATTATTGTTCATGTGTTTCTCAAGTGGAAAGGTATACATTAACTAAAAAATAGCTTTAAATGTTTTAAATATTTATTCATCTAAATCATTATCATTAATGTCCCTATTTTCAAAATCATTTTAAGGATTTATATATATGTACATGAGTGTTTTAATGATTAAATTTCATTAAAATGATTAAAAGTGGTTTGAGACACTTCGATTTGAAATTCATCATTTTGAATGTTTTAAAAGAATTGATTATTCAAATAACTTGAAATGATATCTTGTGATTGAAAAGTGGATATTTCATTTCTCCAATATTCTTGTATTATGTGTTATGATTATGTTAAGGTTATTGGTCATTCATTATGCATATGGGTGGTTCGGTGACAAACCAATGGTGTGTGAGCATGTGATTACTCTCTATTTCATTGGGTAACGTGATATAGATAAACAACAGAGTTTATAATAAGGGATTTAGGTATTATACTATTATTGGTATTCCATACAAACCATGAATGTTAATCCCTATGTATATGTGAAATCTAAAAAGTATGTATGTTATGAATGCCTTATGATACCGATAGGTTTACTGATTTCTATGATGTTTTTCATGAATTTTATAATTACATGTTGTAAGATAAATATTTTATGTATTATGGGTGAAAAGTATGGTTTTGTGAAAATGGTTTCATTGTTTTTAAATGTTCATTGACTAATGGTTTTAATCATTATTTTATATTCCTTAGTGATCTTATTTATTCTCATCCCATGTTTTAGATATTTTTTATAGGGTATAAAAATGGATGAGAGAAAGAAATAATTCAACATGATTTTTATCAAGAAAATAAATCTTGTTTTTTATGTATTTTTTATTGAATGTTTTTTAGAATGAGTATAAGTGTCTACTTTGTAATTTATGATATTTTATGTGATTGTTATGGGAAAATTTTGTAAAACTTTAAACCTGAAATGATATTCAATGTGAATTAATGTCAAATTATTCACAGATATCAAGATTAAGTAATACTTCAAGGCTCAGGGCTTATAGATTGTATTAGAGGAAAGGTTTAGACAATATTAGGGATTTTGAGTTTCAGATAACCACATGTTAATTCTCTATGTCTATTCATTCTCATAAATCATTGTTTTAAAACATTTTTTAGATCAATGAATGTTTGTTTCAAATGGAAGGAGGAGGATCTCAAACAAAATTTGTATCTCTTTCTAATGGCTTTCGTGAAATAATTATTTAAATTTCATGTTTGTATGACTGTGGAAAATTTTATTTCATACAACTCACTTGAAAGATGTAGTTTGAGATATCAAACAACTCCACTATAAATCAATACCACCGTGTATCGGGGGTAGTATTTAATCAAAACCTATTTTTTCAATATTCTAATATTTTAAGGAAAGGTAAATATTATCAAGGTATTTTAAAAAAAATTACCTTATCACAAGCTTTTGAAGCACATTATAATTTGGCAAATAGTGCTAAATAATGTGACCCTTGTGCCACATATTAATATTTTCTTTTAAAATGTAGTCTTTTATAACATACTTATGGTATTTTAGAAATACCCATGATTGAAATATCCCACTAAAACTTGGTTTGACTGTTTTATAAAAATATTCTTTTATCAAATGTTTTGAAATTATATGCCATACATGATGATTTTTCAAAACTATTTTAATGTGAACAACCATATGACCCAATATGTACAAGGTGTAATTGGATAAAGAAAATAAATGATTTTGACAGATTTATAAATCATTATTACAATACCTGAACCTTTTATCTACGTAAATTAGTTGATGAAGAAACTAGGTATATAGTGTGATAAATATATGGTTTTCTATCTATTGGGAATAGTTTTATTTTATCATATGTAGGTAAAATTAAAAAAAATGTCAAAATATATAAGATTTCAAGATTTAATAAGTTGAGTTCATTATGAGTTTCGATGAAAATGAGACATATCAAACTACCATTGAGGTTAAACATTTTAGTTTTATTTATTTGATTTATAAAAAGGGATAAACCATCATGTCTGGAAAGGATCTGAAAGTCAAACATACAACCAAAGGAAGATAAGGGTGAATCACCTACATCTATCCTAGGGGATGTCCCTGGATATAATGACATGATCTTTTTAGTTAAATGACTTTATCGATCAAGAATTAGTTGATTTTGGAAACTTATGTTTTATAAAATATATATCATTGGTATATGAAAAATGATTTTGTGATTTAGTGATAAGTGTGGTTTAAGAAGAATTTTTTCAATTTTGGGAACACTATATGTCTATGAAAAATAGAATACTCTGGGATTTCATTTGAGGAGCAGTGTTTCAATTTTATTTTTGAAGAATATATAATTTTACTGGGTACATATAGTGATTTGGATTATTAATGGAAATGATTAAACTATACTGTAAAATAAGTGATTTGGTTAATAACTATTTAGTATGATACATTAAGAGTAGTCAATGGCTTTCGAAGATAATTGTTATGATTTATCTTGGAAGACTATGTGATCAAATGCTTTGTAATTTTGTGATTAAATCTTAGTTGGGATTATAATTTTTTTTGAATTATATGGAAAATTAATTGTTAAATGGTATATCTTGGACTTTTTGTGTTACCATTTAATTTTGTAGATTAAAATTAGTATTTTTCTTAGAAATGATTATTATTTTTAGGGGATTATCTGATCTTGTACAAACCATGATGGTTTAGGTTAATTATTCAATATAGAATGAATATATAGTTATACTTTTTTGGGTTCTATGATTATCAATAAGATTATTCTAATACCTTTGGTGTGACCAATGCATCTTGAATACAAATCATTTGGGGAAAAGATGTGTTTGTAGTATATAATTATTAGATGATGAAACTCTATATGTCAAGAAATTATGTTTCATTATGTTATTATTCAAGTTCATAAATAAATTTATCAAAATTATGATAATGGACTTAAAACAAAAATGTTTTATGTTTAATTTTTTTACTGGGTAATCAAAGACCGTTTAACCCATCACTAGTTTGCAGTTTTCAGATAGTTAACTTTCTCTTGATCGTGTTTTCAATCACTCTTCTCTACAACAATATGGTTAGTTTTTCTTCGAGATCCTTTTTTTCCAATAGGGTATCCTAGTATCTGTTATCTCTAGTAAGGTATGTACTTATCTTTATTTCCATTAAAGAGGTAGTTTCATTGACTTTTTTCTAAAGTGGGATTTTCAATGATGTTCCTGAGTGAAATTTTAAAACTGTGACGACGAAATTTCCAAAAGGAGGAAATAATATAACATCCTAGGTATTGATAGAGTAATTAATATTCATATATATTAATATTTTAAATGTAATATTAATTTTACATTAAACTAGATGATTTTTCCAATAGCATACTCGATATAAAAATACGACTTTCTCCCAAATCTTACACTTTACACAATGTTGAGTTATACCAAAAAATAATAAAATAATAATAATTTTCTAAATGGTAGTTAATGCATAGCCATGGTATTGGAAGGAATGAAAAAAATTAATGGAATTATGATTTTACATCTTTGTTAAAGGTTTTAACATTTATCTATTGAATTTTAATGGCTTAAATTTTGAATCTATCCAGCTGGATGCATAAAATACTATAATGTATTTAAAAGTTCGGTTTACCACCTTTTGATGGTTAAACACTTTTAAATCTTGTTTTTGTCACTTTTATATGTTATATTTTAAAATATAAACATATTTTATAGAATTGGGATATCAAAATGTACATTGGTAATTTGTTTTTGGTAATTTTCTAATAAATTTAATTTTTAATGAATATTAAAAAATACTGCATTTTAATTCAAAACTACATTTTTATCTAATTTACTTATATAGTTAAATTTTTATTTTAATTGGGCTTCATGTTTAATTTTATTATTTTTTATCATTCAATAAAATTTGTATTATTTTTAATAATTTAACATTTGAAATTGCACATAAACACATGTCAATCTTTTGATAGTTTTTATTTTTCTTAAAAACACAATTTTTTGTTTTGAAAATGGATATTAGTTTTAAGTTAATTAATGAAAATTATTTATTTATAATCCAAAAAATGGATTTAATATTTTGAATTAAAAGTTATAAATTATGTAAATAGGTACCTTTTAATTTCTATAATTATGAATAGTAAACATGGTAATATTTATTTACCATAGTTAATGGTAAATCAGGAAAATTAGTGTAACAACAATTTAATAAGAGAAATAAAAATATAATATCACCTAAAAAATATTATTGGATGAATATAAGTCGACCCATGTCACCTAAGGGTCAGAAATAATTTATATAATGGACTTTTATCCAAGAAAGTGATATAGTTATGATTAAAACAAAATAAAATTACAAAATGTCACTCTATTATCCCTTATAAGTATAAGAATTATATATAGTGGAAAATTTGATAAAACAAGAAAAATAAATAGTATCCATAAATCTAAAAAAATAATATACATAATGGGAATTGATATTTATTTTTTAGAGATTAAATAATTACCATCAATATAGACAGAACTGTGATGTTGTAATTATTATATTATTAGAAATATCAAATAAATGATATTATAAATATAAAAAAAAACTATTATATGATATAATTTATGTCATCCATAAACATTCTAGATGATTATGACATGTTAGGATTTATTTAATGTATTTTTTCTGATTTAATAATGTTGTTATGAATTTATGAAAAAAGTCAAGTATGAATAGTTTGAAAATTAACAATGTTTATAACATAAAATATAAAATAGTGTATTAAATGTTTTAAAATTCCTAAAATATATGATTTTAAAAAATGGTTATGATAAGTCCAAATATGTTATAAATGGAACTTTTTTTGATCTTTTGATATGTTATTGTAAATAAATTAAACCACAAATTTTAAATAACAAAATATCATGGTAAGATTAAGAAGGGTCAAATCGAGGTTAAACCAAAAATATAAGGGCTGAAAAATATTCAAAACATGTATAATTTTAAATTGATTGAAGTTATACAATCTAGAATCATCTGATCTGTGAAATAAATTATTTTAGGACCATTATAAATTGATAAATCAATTAATAAGAAAGTAATATTTCAATAATTTCCTAATGTTCCACTCTTCCATCTTATAAAGTTCCACCACTTATACCCACATACTCACACCTCTCAAAGCACTTGTATTGTCCAACATCTGCACAATAATTCTCCTAAAATTATTTTATTCAACCTATATGCCATAACTTGTGTAGAAAGCAATTCCAGAATGACTTTTGTCTCAAATAAAAAGATGTTACATGATTCAGAGGAAGAAAAAGAAACATACGTGACGAGTTGGTCTCTAGGTGTGGGACTTCATCTAAAATTCTTTTAATTGAGGAATATATTTATATTTTAAAAATTTATTATCTACTAAGGTTTATACATGAACCTTTTAACGTGTTATATCTTGAATTACTATATTCTCATGATATTGAAATTTTTTATTAAAGTAATTCATCAATTATTTTTTCTCAATTTTTTTCTCAAGTGGAAATGGATTCTTTAAGAAAAAACTTATTTCAAATTATTTAAATATTTGTTATTCTAAATAAATACCATTAATTTCCCTATTTTCAAAATGGTTGTAAGGATTTTTTTTATATGAACATGATTGTTTTAAGGATTAAATTCCTTTCAAAATTTTCAAAGTGGAAAGTGACACTATGATTAAAAACTGTTATTTTTGAATGTTTTAAATGAATTTATTATATCAATATCATTAAATGATATATTGTGATTGATATGTGGAAATTATATGTTCCCTTTAAGATCATTTTATGTGTTATGATTATGTAATGGTTTTTGTGTACTATTTATGTGTATACGTGGTTTCGTGAAAAACCAAATGATGGTGAGCCTGTGAAAACTCTATAATGAATTTGGTAATGTGATAGAGGTAAATGACAATGTTTCCCCGAAGATATTTGGGTAATATAATTTGACTGGTATTCCCAATGTAACCATGAAGGTTACTCCCTATGTAGCTGTGAAAGATATAATGTATGTAAGTTATGAATGTAGGAAGGTGAATTTATGTTTTATTATTTATATGATTTGTTGTGTCAATCTTATGATTACAAGATTTAAGAAAAGTAGTTTATATTTTATCGGTGAAAATTAAGGTTATGTGAAAAACTTTTAATGGGTTTTAAATATTCACAGACTGGTGTTTTTATTCATTCATTTATATTCCTTAATGATCTATTTGGTCTCATACCATTTATTTATATATTTTCACATGGTACAAGGAAGGATAGAGGAAAGGAAAAATTAAAGTATATTTTTATCAGGAAACAAAATATTATTATATTTAAGGAGTCTTATTATTGAATCTTTTCTGATTGAGTAAAAGTGTCTACATTGTAATTTTGGAGATGTAATGTAATATTTATGGCCTAACTCTTTAAAAAATAAACTTTAATAGATCTTAAATGTGAATTAAACTCAAATTATTGATTGATATCAAGATTAATTAATGTTTTAAGGCTGGCCTTAATAAATTACACCTAGTGAATTTCTTTGGGACATTGGTATTTTTTTTGAGCCTCCAACCCACATGCCATGTTCCCAGCCCTACTACCTAATGAAGAACCACCATCCAGAAAATTCTTCATATTATTTATAGTTTTTCAAACATTATATTATAAATATACTAATAATATTACCATAAACAATTGATCATGATAATATATATAATTATAATTTATTATAAAAACATACCTACCCACAACACACAGACAAATAAAAAAATAATAATAATAACAAAAATAATAATAATATTATTATTACTAATCATCATAGAATTACTCAGAGGGTACATGAAAATGAAATAACACCATCTTAGATCAATAGGATTAGCCAACCCCCCGCCTCCAATCAGGGATAACCCACTATATAAAAATCCTATTACATTGATTGGATCTATGGCCTGATGTCTTGATACTGATTACATGGGTTCTCACCCCCACCTGCATCACACCTACATCACTATCTTCATAACTGCTATCCAACATCACCACTTTATCATATATCTATGAAATGGGATACCTTGATTTGAACATTGGTGTCTATGATTTGGAGGATAGTAGTGTGTACCACTCGTAAATGGATCGAAGCAAAAAATTATAACAACAATAACAATAATAATAACAACACTAAGGATAATGATAACAAAAAAATAACAATAATAAAATATCTTAAACACACGCACATGTTTAGAATACACCATCAAGTGATTATCCTCCAAAAGCACCATAGCCACCCTACCCACTCATAAACATAAACCTCCCTTTCACCAAAAATGGAGAAATAGTAACAACAACAACCACAACAACAACAACAACAAAAATAATATGATCAAAAACCACATCAAAAATAATATAATATAAATTATAGTACAAGAAAGTCTAGGATACGGGCTTGAACCCCCATTCCATAAACTTCTTTTAAAGGTAACAAATTTGAAATAATAAGGGGATTAAAATGGGAGCACGCACAGCCCCAAAAATTTTAGAATCAAATATTAAAATATTTCCCAAAGTGTGAGGGATCAGAAATAGCATAAATCTGCAACATAATTGTTTGATAACGCATCTACGACTATGTTTTCCTCCCTTTAATTGAGAAAAACCACCATCTGAAACCTCTCTCGGTCGACATGACAATTCATTCACTAAATGAAGATCTTCTATGTGACCAAGGTTGAAAAAAATTTTATAATTTTCTCAACATGTATTGAGTCTCTTTCAATCTATATTTTATTCGAATTATCATTTAACAGTATTTCCCACTAGTATAACAAAAAAGAAATCAACCTCAGTGGCAGTGAATTTTCCAACTAATTAACAGAGTCATCCTTTCATGAAACCCATGTGTAATCTAAAGACCCCACCATATTAATTAAGACTAGAAGAACCAAGATTAACACTATAACATTAATTTTCAGCTAAAATGTGGTCTGTACAATCCATATGAAAAAGTGGGTTACTTGGGATTATGAAGAACACTACAAACATAAAATAATTATAATAAGAAGGTCTTATATTGTATTTTTCTTTAGTCTTTACTCTATTTTCTAACCCTTTGAACATACATGATGATACTAGAATTTATATTCCTAATTATTTGGTTGGTATCTTGGTACATAATTTTATTCATAGAGATAGGTGTTTAAGGGATACTATAATGAATGGGAAATATGACACCCTATTATTTTATGGTATTTATTTTAATAAATTAAATAAATTTATTCAATAGATTATGTTCCATAAAACAATGAGATTAAACAAAATGTGATATACTATTAAATATTATCATGATCGTTTGATGAGTAATGTGACAATTAGGAATAGTAAAATAACCCTTATACTAATAACATCACCAATGAAATTAAAAATAAAGTCAATGTATATTATAAATTAAATTAATATATAATTATATAATTTATTAAATAAATAAATGATTTAAAATTAGAAATTACGTGTTTGAGTTTTTGTGAAACATAAATGATTATTTAAAATTTATTATTGTTTTGAATGATTTAAAGTAAAATTTATTTTCATAAAATTCATTCCTGTATTAATATTTTTTTTCCATTATAATTGTATGATAATTTATTATACTATAATTAATTTTTCGAGGTCTCCAAAAGTCATTTATAATATAAAAATTGGTATTTTTTAAATTCATGATGATTTTATATATAAACTAATTTCTAATATTATAAAAAATCAAAAAATATATTTCATATTTTAAATCTACATGTCAAAAAAACTAGGTTATCTTTTAGTGATTTAAAAGAAAATGAATTTTGGATAAATTGTGAAAAATGGTAATTTACACTATTTAACATTATAAGTAAAAGACCAGATTTTTTAATTCATTAATAATTTAATTCTGTATTATTTATTATTAAAATGAACTACTTATAGTTTTTAGATACAAAAATCAACACTTCTTATAGCCTTGATCCAAAATAATTAATAAATGTAAAAAATAATTAAAAAGCACCACTCTCTTCCACTATAAATAACACACCTCACCACTCCTCCCCCCAACACCATATATGAATTGATGATTAACTAAATTTTAAGCAATTCCCTTAAAAATACTCCTAATAATGCCCAATATTTTATGGTGTTACTAATGTTACAAATCAACATGTCTTAAAGAGTTTTCTAATGAGATGACTTTCTAGAGCTAATAACCGCCTTATTTTACTTTTATTTTATTTTCTTATATTGTCTTCTCCTCACGTACCCAATACAAAGTAGAATGGTATCTAGAGTATTAGATATATACAATAAATTTATTCAATTAATTGATTATCCCTCATCAAATCCTTTTTCTTTTCATTTTATTTATAAAATGAAAATATCATCCATTATTTCTCGAGTCACTAACTTCATGGATGAAGAGTTTTCATTTTCCAATACAACTGCTAAGGATATAAAAAAATTTATTTTAAAGACCCATAAATTTCAAGGAAATTTTTTTTCTTAATTTTCCTAGGAATTTTACAAGAATGCAGTTTCTGACGGAACCTGATTCCGAGGCCCAGTGTGCCCGGAATCATTTTCCGAAGTTTGGCTTGGGTAAGTTCAGTGAATGAACGAGAGGGTTTTTCTAACTTTTGAATTGGTTCTCAGAATGGAATTCCAAGGGCACCGATGTAATCGAAGTGCCTGTATTTTCTTAGGAACTCCTATTTCAGAGTTGCGTTTTCTCGGTTGTGGTTTTTAATTTTTGGGTTTTACGTTAAGAGATAAAATAAAGTTGTGCGATAATTTATTTTTATTTCACTTAAATCTGCTTAAAGACCACTTCAATCTGTTTAAGCTGAGTTGATGTGGATAGGGTTCTATCCAAAAATATCCTACCCTCTTGGTAGGATATTTGTGAGGTGGGACCCACACGAGCCCCACCGTTTCTTTTCCCCTAAGTAACGCACCCGTGAAAACCTGTTTTTATGAAAGTCAACTGACGCGTTTTCTTAAATTCTTAACGCACCATTTAATTGGGAGGTTTTATTCGTTGAATAAATTCGATGAATTAATGGGTCGTTACTTATCTCTTTTTCATTTGTTGGCATGATAATAAAATAAGACCAACGCTTTTTCTCCTTAAGGTTTGCTCGTTGAGAGGATTTGAAAAACCTCAAGTTCTTCATCCTCCTTCGCGAAGAACACGAAGAACGCGAAGAACGCGAAGAACGCGAAGAACGCCGTCACTCTCGGAGATTGACGATGCCTCATCCGAGACGTTCTTCCTCGCCCCGATCTCCGGTCACCAACTGCTTGAGGTAAGAGATTTCGGGTTTCTTTTAAAACTTCTTTGTGGTTTAAAACAACACACGGATTTAATTATTTATAATTAAATCTGTTGTTTCTTGGTCCTCGGAGTTCGTCGATGCAACACCGAATATCGCGACGACGCGACGATCCCCTCCTTCCGCGATGATCAAATCCGTGAAGAACGCGCGTGCGACGACTTAAAGAGGTAGGGATTTTATTTGAATGTTTTATATTCCCGTGATCATTTATTTTAAAATAAAGAACCCGGTTTCGTAAGAACAATTTTAATTTATTAAAATTGTTTTTGATTATGTTTTCTATGTTTTTTATTTCTCCCGATTGTTACCGCCTAACGCGGAGGGTGCGACCAAACAAACACGGCCCGAAAACCCTCCGCAATAATTCCTTGTTGTGCGGATTTGGAGGGCAATGACAAAACGTTCTGCAAAGGCAATTTAATGATACCGCAGTGAATAACAGAACCCGGGAGGAACAGCGGCACAGACGGGAAGGAAAACGGACCACCGGAGCAACTCAAGTGGCTCGCAGAAGCTACTGGCGGTGCGGGTCGCCGGCGGCTGGAGGCGGCGGCCAGCGGACCCACGGCCGTGTGGGTCTGGTTGACACGCACGGGATGCAACATAGCTGCGTCCGTTGATTCCAGCGTGGCCCCACGTGGGCCGCAGCTTCTTCATCCCGCGGGGGCAGCGCCCCGTGGAACCCTCGGTAGGCCGCTCAGCCAAGCCGAGCCGGGCCGGTCCGACCGGCCGGGTCATGCCCTGGCCAGACCGGGTGGCGCCGAACCGGGTCTGACCCGAGCCCGGGTCGGGTCGGCCCAGTTCTGGCCAACCCAGGGGGGTTGGGCCGGGTCGGTCTGGGCCCAGACCCCCCTTCTTCGGACAATTTTTGGTCTTTTCCCGTAACTTGAGCTACGGGCCTTCGAACGACACGCCATCAGTTAAGATGCGATCCTTAGATCGAGAAGGTCATTTCGGTATATTACACTCATGGTTTCAGAAAATTTTCGGTTTGGCCGGGTTGGTTCGTACACGAAACCAACTAGGCCCTCGGAGTGGAAACACTCATATCTTGAGCTTCGGACGTCCGATTGATGTGTCGTTGACTTTGTTATTGTCCTCTTAGTGATACGGATCTTTTCGCATACTCCTCCCAAGGTTTGGACACAGGTGGAGTACGGTCGGGTTTGTTTTGCCTTAGAAACCAACTGGGCCCCTGGGACAGAAAAGCCAATAACTCTCAGACCGGGCGTCCGATTGACGCACCGTCTGCGACGTTGAGTTCATGTTGACGATACAGAACTTTTTGTTACATCAACTCTGGACCTTGTGTCAGTTGATGTATCAGCCTCTCGGCTCGTGGAGCAGACCCTCCCAAACGATCTTACTGTGTGCAGGAACCCTAGAGCTGGCTACAACTGCAGCTGTGACGACGACGAATGTACAGAGATCCTCAGTGGATTTGACTTTGACGATGATGAAAAACAGTACGGGAATCCTCCATGTTTTCGGTAGTAACTACTATGTTACATCTTGGGATACATCAACTCCGGACTACATGTCAGTTGATGCATCGACCTCTTAGCTTGTGGAGTGGACCCTCCCAGAACGAGCATGCTTTGTGCAGAAACCCTAGAGCCGGTTGAGACTTGACGACTGCTGATCGAACAACTCAGTGTGTTATGGATAGCCCGACAGAGGTGCGCTTGGTTGTAGAAGCACAGGGGAGGGCTTGGTTGTAGCGGCAGACCCAGAACAGAGGTGCGCTTGGTTGTAGCGGCATAGGAGAGCGCTTGGTTGTAGCGGTAGACCCACGAAAGAGGTGCGCTTGGTTGTAGCGGCATAGGAGAGCTCTTGGTTGTAGCGGAAGACCCACGACAGAGGTCCGCTTGGTTGTAGCGGCAAAGGGGAGTGCTTGGTTGTAGCGGCAGACCCACGACAGAGGTGCGCTTGGTTTTAGCGGCATAGGAGAGCGCTTGGTTGTAGTGGCAGACCCACGACGGAGGAGCTCTTCATTGTAGCAGTAGGCCCACAGTACCCGATAGGTGGAGATCTACAGCAGTCCGTGGTAAGAGGGAAGCACTTGGTTGTAGCGACATAACCACTGTACCTGATGGAGAAGGAGTTTTCCAATAGATTTGGGTTCAACTTCATGATCGATCATGTGTGGGTCTTTGCGAGGGTTAGTACCTACAGATCCTTTGTGGGTCCGATGGCTTAGATGAATCAGTGGCTACATCTGATCATCTCTAACGTCACACGAAGTAGTACCTGTGTGATATGAGTCCTGTTTACTCTTCTTTGTGGAATGTGTTGTGCTATCCTGTGTGGATTTACGTTTTGCTTTCCTGTGTGGACTGGGTTGTGCTTGGGCTCGGATGTTGGAGACGAATGGGAATTG
The DNA here is from genome assembly GCA_963277665.1 of Viscum album. Classification (NCBI taxonomy): domain Eukaryota; kingdom Viridiplantae; phylum Streptophyta; class Magnoliopsida; order Santalales; family Viscaceae; genus Viscum; species Viscum album. The sequence goes on along the minus strand of OY728159.1, from coordinate 14,715,249 downwards.
GTGACTTAGGTATATGTATGGGAATATACCTAAGCAGTGTCAGATGTTACTTCGTGATTGTATCTTATTCATTGTGTATTTTGGGAGACCTTCGGGGGTCTCGGGGTCCCTACTGGATAGCTTATACTCACCCCTGCACGGGCTATTCCCGCACTACGTTGTGTTGGTTGCAGACGACGGACAGCGCTGATCGTGGTGGAGGCTTGCAGAGCAGGACGGTACCTGGAGGTGGACCACTGGGCGGGGTGTACTTGGAGCGGACGGCTGGACCGAGGAGCTGTGGAGGCTATCTGTACTCACCCTTCAGGTGGGACTTCCAGAGGACGGCTCGATGCGGCGGCTTTTCCTTTCAGTGTCTGTTTTCATCTTTCAGTTATACTTTACAGTTGGGCTTGTATTTCTGGCCCCTTTTACTTTCAGCACAGCTTGTTACAGTTTTCACTTAGTGTTTACTTTTCTGCTTACTTACTCTGTGGTGTATGTTTACTTTTCAAAGGAAATGCTTTCCCTTTTTCCGTGATTTAAGCCTTAGTGCTAGTCGCCAGCCCCTGGCCTATGGAAGTCAGTCTTGGGGTAGTCACGGCACGGGCCCTGAGGACGGGTCGTGACAAATTGGTATCAGAGGAGTTCGGTTCTACCGCAGACTCTGATCTTTCTTCTATGTGAAGCAATAGTGTTTAGCGTATTGGGTGTGGTTATCAGTCCAGGGAGTCCAGTTTTGGTGTGGCGGCCAAAGTATCCGTACACCAGGAGCCTGACTTCTGATTTCCGACTTAATGCACGAAAACATTGATTGCTTGTGTGTTCAAGTTTTCGTTGTTATTACTTGTGTCAGCTCCCCAGGTATACTGTTCTGACTGTGGCACACCTATTTCTTTTCAGGATGGCCCCACGACGACAGCCAGTTAGGGTCCCGATAGTGGAGCGTGATGACAACCCACTGAGCGATGAGGCCTCGGTGCAGGGCTCCTTGTCAGCAGAGGCATCGGTGGTACCTTTACCCACCGAGCCACCGATGCTCCCCGCCACGACCGCTGACGATGAACGTTTCCTTGGAGCTCTGCACGAGTTCCAGCTCCAATGACCACCCTGGTTTCGTGGGGAGACGGACCCCCAGACAGCCGAGGACTGGATGGAGGCGGTCGTACGAGTTTTCAGGCTAGTGAGGACACTAGCAGACCTCATGGTGATCCTCGCAGCGAGCCTACTACACGCAGCAGCGGGCCATTGCTGGAGCTTGATTCTCCAGGTTCACGACGAGGAATCTCTTCTTTGGATGGACTTCGAGAGCCTCTTCCACTCAGAGTTCATCCCGGCCACCCTCCGTGCGGTGCGCATCCAGAAGCTTCTTCAGCTGTGGCAGGGCAGCTTGACGGTCGCCCAGTACGCGACGAGATTTACTGATCTCTCGCGATACTCCACAGATATGGTACGGGACCCGTTCTTCCGGGCCCCGACCTTCGAGCAGGGACTGAGGCATGAGATCATGGCTTCGATGATCTCCCTCAACATTCTGACTCAAGAAGGGGTGTTGGATCGAGCCCTCTTAGTGGAGAGTTTCCTTGATGAGCAGTCTCCAGCAGCAGGACCCACCACTTGCCGGCATGTGGCAGAGTCTTCTGCAGCAGGCAGTAGACAGATGAAGCAGGGGTCTAAGAGGACTATACCTACAGGTGGTCGACAGCATGACTCTGGATTGGTTGTGCGAGGCACTTGGGGTGGACAACGACTTGCCATGAGAGGTTAGTGTTACTCCTGTGGTGGGATTGGTAACATGGCTTGTGACTGTCCGACCCGCCATACGGATGACCAGCAGATGAACGAAGCACCCCCCAGGCAGAGGCAGAGGTTCGATCAGGGCGGGCCGTACGGAGCAGGCGGCCATGGTAGGGGAGCTGGCCGTGCAGCTGGAGGTGGACGACACTTTGCGGTGATGCCACCACCACCACCAGGAGGTCCACCCCGACCGCAGGGGACAAGAGGACATGGGAGAGCTCAGCTTCAGTCAGCTGAGGCCTACGATCATGAAGCTCCGAAAGCAGATGGAAAGGAGAGGGACTAGCTCTAGACCTGGAGACTTTTATTCATGTTGCTTCTAGTTTTGTTGATGTTTGTTTCTAGATGATTTGTGTCTTTATACTTGACCTGCAGTAATAAAAGATACATATTCTTGTGGAATTTACTTTCCTATCCTCTCTTGTGTTGTTACTAAGAGATTCCGGTTTATACTGTTGACTTGACCCTCACTTGAGAGATACCTACTGGAGGAGACCCAGTCACCACACACTGATGCCGATAGTGTGACTCAACCCTTGGAGGCGAGAGTAACGGTTGGATCTCTTGGTAGTAGCGTCGAGGCCTTACGATGTCATCCTTGGTATGGGTTAGTATCATCCATCTCGGGATTGACTGTATTAGGAAAAGTAAGTGGTTCATCCAGGGGATGAGACCAGATTTCTCTTATCGGCAAAGAAGAAATCTTAGCAGCTCTTGTGGGACCGGAGATGGTCCAGGCCATGACAGAGAAGGTCCAGGTCATCCAGGAGCGGATGAGGACAGCTCAGAGCCGATAGAAGTCTTTTACTGATAGGAGGCGAAGGCCACTAGAGTTCGAGGATGGCAACCACGCCTTCTTTCGGGTCTCACCTCGATGTGGATTACGGAGTTTTGGCTGAAGCGGCGAGTTGTCTCCACGCTTCATCGGACCCTTCCAGGTCCTCAGTAGGACTGGCGAGGTCGCTTATCACCTGGCTCTACCACCTCAGTTGCACCGGGTGCACGACATCTTCCACGTATCTCAGCTGAGGAGATACGTGCACGACCCGACTCATATAATTGACTATGGGGAGCTGGTCTTTGATGATGGGGTGACTTTTTGCGGAGGTCCCAGTGGAGATCGAGGATCGACAGGAGCGGGTCCTATGTGGAAGATCAATTCCTCTAGTGCACTTCAGATGGCAGCTCGGGAACCTCTAGGAGAGCACTTGGGAGCGGGAGGCTCAGATGCATGCTCAGTACCGCCTTTGTATCCCTAAGTTAGTGGTGAATCTTTACGGGGACGTAAAGCCCTGTGGTGGGAGTAATGTAAAGACCCGTAAGTTTCAAGGAAATTTTTTTCCTTAATTTTCCTTGGAATTTTACAAGAATGCAGTTTCTGAGGGAAACTGACTCCGAGGCCCGGTGTGCCTGTAATCATTTTACGAAGTTTGGCTCGGGTACGTTATGTGAACGGACAAGAGAGTTTTTATAACTTTTGAACCGGTGCTCGGAATCGAATTCTGAGGGCATCAATGGAATCGCAGCGCCGATATTTGCTTAGAAACGGCTCTTCCGGAGTTGCGTTTGCTCGGTTGTGGTTTTTAATTTTTGGGTTTTAAGTTATGAAATAAAACAAAGTTGTGCGAAAATTTTATTTTAATTTAACTTAAAGCCGCTTAAAGACCACTTCAAGCTGTTTAAGCTGAGTTGATGCTGATAGGGTGCTATCCGAAAATATCCTACCCTCTTGGTAGGATATTTGTGAGGTGGGGCCCGCACGACCCGCACTATTTCTTTTCCCCTATGTAACGCACCCGCGAAAACCTATTTTTATGAAAGTCAACTGACGCGTTTTCTTAAATTCTTAACACATCATTTAATTGGGTGGTTTTATTCGTTGAATTAATTGTATGAATTAATGGGTCGTTACTTATCTCTTTTTCGCTTGTTGGAATGATAATAAAATAAGACCAACGCTTTTTCTCCTTAAGGGTTTCTCGTTGAGATGATTTGACAAACCTCAAGTTCTTCATCCTCCTTCGCGGAGAACGCGAAGAACACGAAGAACGCGAACAACGCGAACAACGTCGTCACCCTCGGAGATTGAAGATGTTTCATCCGAGGCGTTCTTCCCCGCCCCGATCTCCGGTCACCAACTGCTTGAGGTAAGATATTTCAGGTTTCTTTTAAATCTTCTTTGTGGTTTAAAACAACACACGGATTTAATTATTTATAATTAAATCTGTTGTTTCTTGGTCCTCGGAGTTCGTCGACGCAATACCGGATACCGTAACGACGCGACGGTCCCCTCCTTCCGCGATGATCAAATCTGCGAAGAACGCGCGTGCGACGACTTGACGAGGTAGGGATTTTATTTGAATGTATTATATTCCCGTGATCATTTCTTTTAAAATAAAGAACCCGGTTTCGTAAGAATAATTTTAATTTATTAAAAATGTTTTCGATTATGTTTTCTATGTTGTTTATTTCTCCTGATTGTTATCACCTATCACAAAGGGTGCGGCCAAACAAAAACGGCCCAACAACCCTCCGTAGTTATTCCTTGTTGTGCGGATTTCGCGGGCGATGACAAAACGTGCCGCAGAGGCGATTTAATGATCCCGCAGTGAAGAACGGAACCCGGGAGGAACAACGGTGCCTCGGCGCGCCACCGGACAGGGACTCCATGGCTGAAGTCGCGGTAGCGCGGTTCCGGTACACACACGGGATGCGGCATAGCTGTGTCCATTGATTCCAACGCGGACCCACGTGGGCTTCGGCATCTTCATCACGCGGGGGTAGCGCCCCACGACACCCTCGGTCGACCGCTCGGCCGAGCCGAGCCGGGTCGGTCCAACCGGCCGGGTCGCGCCCTGGCCGGACCGGGCCGCGCCCGAACCGGGTCTGACCCAGGACCGGGTCAGGTCGACCCGGTTCGGGGTGACCCAGGGGGGGTTGGGCCGGGTCAGTCTGGGCCCAGCCCCCCCGTCTTCGGACCGTTTTTGGTCTTTTGCCCGTAACTTGAGCTACGGGCCTCCGAACGACGCGCCATCAGTTGAGATGCGATCCTTGGATCGAGAAGGTATTTTCGGTATATTACACTCAAGGTTTCGGAAAATTTTGGGTTCAGCCGGGTTGGTTCGTACACGAAACCAACCGGGCCCGAGGAGCGGAAACACTCATATCTTGAGCTTCGGATGTCTGATTGGCGTGCCGTCGACTTTGTTGTTTTCCTCTTAGTGAGATGGATATTTTCGCATAATCTGCCCGAGGATTGGATGCAGGTGGAGTACGGTCAGGTTGGTTTTGCCTTAGAAACCAATTGGGCCCCTGGGACGGAAAAGCCAATAACTCTCAGACCGGGCGTCCGATTGGCGCGCCGTCTACGACGTTGAGTTCCTGTTGAAGATACAGAACTTTTGGATACATCAACTCTGGACCTTGTTTCAGTTGATGTATCACCCTATCGGCTCTTGGAGCAGACCCTCCCGAATGTGCTTGCTGTGTGCGGGAACCCTAGAGCTGGCTGCAACTGCTGTTGTGATGACGACGACTGTACAGAGATCCTCAGTGGATTCGACTGCGACGATGATGAAAGACAGTACGGGAATCCTCTGTGTTTTCAGCAGTAACTACTATGGTACATATTGGGATACATCAACTCCGGACTACATGTCTGTTGATGCATCGACCTCTTAGCTCGTGGAGTGGACCCTCCCGGAACGAGCATGTTGTGTGCGGAAACCCTAGAGCCGGTTGAGACTTGAAAACTGGTGATCGAACGACTCGTTTTGTTACGGATAGCCCGGCAGTGGTTCGCTTGGTTGTAGCGGCACAAGGTAGCTCTTGGTTGTACCAGCAGACCCACGACAGATGTTCTCTTGGTTATAGCGGCATAGGGGAGCTCTTGGTTGTAGCGGCGCAACCACGACAGAGGTGCACTTGGTTGTAGCGGCACAGGGGAGCGCTTGGTTGTAGAGGCAGACCCACGACAGAGGTGCGCTTGGTTGTAGCGGCACAGGGGAGCGCTTAGTTGTAGTGGAAGACTAACGACAGAGGTGCGTTTGGTTGTAGCGGCATAGGGGAGCGCTTGTTTGTAGCGCCAAACCCACGACGGAGGAGCGCTTGGTTGTAGCAGAATGCCCACAGTACCCGATAGGTGCAGAACTACAGCAGTCCATGGTAAGAGGGAAGCGCTTGGTTGTAGCGTCATAACCACTGTACTTGATGGAGAAGGAGTTTCCCAATAGCTTTGGGTTCAACTTCATGATCGATCACATGTGGGTCTTTGCGAGGGTTAGTACCTATAGATCCTTTGTGGCTCCGACGGCTTAGATGAATCAGTGGCTACATCTGATCATCTCTGACGTCACACGAAGAAGTACCTTTGTGAGTTCATTCCTGTTTACTCTTCGTTGTGGAATGTGTTGTGTTATCCTGTGTGGATTTACATTTTTCTTTCCTGTGTGGACTGGGTTGTGCTTGGGCTCGGATGTTGGAGACGAATGGGAATTGGTGACTTAGGTATATGTATGGGCATATACCTAAGCAGTGTCGGATGTTACTTCGTGATTGTATATTATTCCTTGTGGATTTTGGGAGACCTTTGGGGGTCTCGGGGTCCCTACTGAGTAGCTTCTACTCACCCCTGAACAGGCTATGCCCGCACTACGTTGTGTTGGTTGCAGACGACAGATAGTGCTGATCGTGGTGGAGGCTTGCGGAGTAGGACAGTACCTGGAGGTGGACCACTGGGCGGGGTGTACTCGGAGCGGACGGCTGGACCGAGGAGCTGTGGAGGCTATCTATACTCACCCTTCAGGTGGGACTTCCAGAGGACGGCTTGACGCGGCCGCTTTTCCTTTCAGTTGTTGTTTTTTCCCTTTCAGTTGTACTTTACAGTTGGGCTTGTATTTCCAGACCCTTTTACTTTCAGCACAGCTTGTTACAGATTTCACTTAGTGTTTACTTTTTGGCTTGCTTACTCTATGGTGTATGTTTACTTTTAAAAGGAAATGCCTTCCATTTTTTCAGGATTTATGCCTTGGTGCTAGTTGCCAGCCCCTGGCCTATGTAAGGTGGGCTTGGGGTAGTCACGACATGGGCCCCGAGGACGGTTCATGACATTTATTATTTTTAAATAACATTTTTATATAAAAATGGCCAGTAAACGGTGGAATCTACCCCTATGAATGTTAAATAACAAGAGGGAGAGAGTCAGGTATACAAGCGTTTATTACACAACTGAGTGTGCATCACACCACATCTATCTACCTCCACTAGTGGGACGTAGTAATTAGGAGGCGTGAAAGACCACATCTCACCTAGATCAATGAGTTCCCTTTTTGACAATGCATCTATTACCAGATTGGCCACTCGATAGACATGAGAAATAACGATATGAATTTGAGTGAGCCTACTAAGACATTCAACCCACATAGGAAGCACACACCAAGGCACATGAATTGTATTGGTTCTCAAAGCATGCACAAAACTCCGAGAATTAGATTCAATCAGTATACATTTCAAATTAAACTGGGCAACATTCCGGATATCATAGATTATTGCACTTATTTCATCTTCAAAGTCTTTTCCAACTCTAATGATGTGATTGAAACATCCCTTTACAAACCCACGGTTTCTTTGAAACACTCTCCCACACCCAGACAGACCTAGTGCACCCAACTTGGCTCCATAAATTTTACCTTGATACAAGGCACAATTGGTGGTATTCATCATTTATGCTTCCACATCCGATGCTTGCGTGGTTGACTAGAAACACCAAGAATTCTCAATGTTTATAATGTAGAAATATTGTTAGACATAGAACCATCTTACACAAGTGAACAAACATACACATACCTATTAATTACAACAATACCTTGTCGGATAGTGGTGTAAGAAACACCAAACAGTTCTATATTTCTGGCCTCCAAAATGAATGTAATAACTCCAGTAACAGAAACTAGGAATATGTTATAAATTTTTTCACATTATTGAGAATGCGATAGGTCGGATAGTAGGTCAAGAAGCGGTCTGTTGGTATCAATCACCAACCCAAACATAGTGCTTGTATAGGCCCAAAGTTTCTTATCCTGGCTACACTCCATGAAAATATGATAAATAGAATACTCGGTAGCCTTGCAAAGGAAACACATATAGGCCAAAGGAATTATAGCCCGTTTGAAATGATCAGATATGTGAATCCTATTTTTCCAGATTCTACAGATCAAAAAGAATCTTGAAGGCCAGATAAATCTTTCTCTGAAATTTAGGATCCAAGAAGGTGGAAGAATAATGCCCCTATATAGAAGCTAATATAAATACCTACATTTAAATTTCCCAGTTATACTCTAGCTCCAAATAAGTGTCACAATCCATAAAATAATAGCTATTGATTTCAGTCTACAAATGAGTAGGAATGCAAGAGACAAGTGAGTTTATCTTTGAAAGGAAACCTAAAATGGATAAAGGGGAAACTTCATGTGGAATATCGATCTCACAAAGAGGGTGTGCGAGTAACATTGTATTCCAATAATTAATATTGGATTCCATACATACCATCGATTTTGTATCATGTATGATCCTCACATAGGCATGTTTTAGAGATTCCCAATACCATTGAGGCAAGATAATATTTTTAGCCATTGAGAAGCTGTTTAGTGAATCAGTTTGAAAGGAATTCATCATCAGCTTCATGTGAAATCTGATCCCATTTGAATTTCCCAATCAAAACATCATTGAAGGTGCAGAGATATTTTGTTCCAAGGCCCCCCATATCCACTAGCTTGATGCAATCATTCCATGCAACTATAATCAACCTCCATTCATGTGTTTACCATGTCCATATGAAGTATTGTACCATGCTTTGAAGAACCTTGTGAAGTCATCTAGGCCATCTATAGATGGAGAAGGAGTAAAAAAAACTTCGACATGATCACTGAGGTCACGAGGAAGACCCTTCCAGCCTGGGATATAGCCTTCCCTTACCATCTGGCCACCTGATGTATAATACCAGCATAAATACACCCATTATACTACCTTTCCACCTTTCCCCAAAATAGTGGGACCCCAAGATACTATAAAGGTAGAGATCCCCTCCTCACCTCATGATACCCGCCAATCCTATTCTTTTTCCAAACTGATATTCAATTCTCAAAAGATATGGAATACTTTTCCAAACTGATGGCCTTACCATCCACCTCCTCATAATGACATAAAGGGGCCTTGATGGAGGATATGGTTCTTCTTGATGCTTGACCATGAAATAAAATGTCATTGGTGTACAAGATGTGAGATGGGGCATTTTCACACACATAAACCCTAATATTCCTGTAAATTCCCATTTTAGAAATGTCATTTATACACCTGCTAAGGAAATTCAGTGAAATGGAAGAAAGGATCCCATATAAAGGACAACAATGACATACCACCCTTGTGCAAGGAAAGAACCTCTTAGGACATCATAAATTAGAATTGACATCCTTGAAGATCCCAGTATGGTGCGAATCATATTCACATGCCCACTAGAGAAACCATATCATTTTAGAACGTCCAGGAGAAAGATCAATTTAAGAGTACAAATTCCATGGAAATATCTATAGGGAGGGCAACATTTCCTTCTCAGGCCTTTCTCCTCATTAGGATGACACTCTATGAGGCCATGAAGAGACACATTTGGATGTTTATCCTAGGGAAAAATCTATACATTTTTGTTGGGATCATGCCATCAACCAATCCACCTATCCTTCTCCTTATAATGTTACTAATTAGTTTGGCTATAGTGTTCCATAGTGAAACTATCATAATGTCCTTGATGTCTAAGGAATTCTCTTTCTTGGTAATGAGAGAAATGAATCAGGACTTCAATCCATAGGGCATCTATGTGTGGTGGAATAATTCCTTAATGGAATTCTTAATATCATTCTACAAAATGTCCCAGTAAAATATAAAATTTTTGTTAGTGAATCCATCATGGCCCATGGAAATCTCAAGACTAAGGGATAAAAGAGCCGATCTGATATCCTCTCTCCATGGGGGAGAAAATAGAAGCTGATTTGAGTTCTCATCAATGTAGGGGATGATGTTGTCAACTATGACATGTGTATTAGACATCCCATTATGAGAAAATATTCCCATAAAGTACTCAAAAACAAACAGATAAATCTAATCTTCATCATAGTAGAGACTCCCACCAATGTTGATCACCTTGTTCACTACACACACCCTCTTTTCATTATACAATATGTTGAAGAACATTGAGTTCATATCCCCATTTTTTACCATCTCACATTCAGTTCATTCCTATCTAGTCATTCCTTCATCATTAATAAATCATCAATCTTATTATGGGCTATAATTTCCTCTCTAGATATAATATGTTGTTCCTCATAACAGAACTGAATTTTGGACAGCTACTCCGCAAATTTCGTGATATCCTCAACAATTTATTAAAATTATTTTCTGCTCCATTCCCTCAGAAACCCCTTTCGATGCTTGAGATTCACAACATAACTTTGGAGTGGGATCCCAATGGACTTAATTTTCCTTACCTCCAAGACTATTTCCTTGAATCTTGGAATAACAAGACATCCATTTTTGAATCAAAAAGGAATAGGGGCGGACCTTATCAACTAAGTGTTAACATTAACAAAAATTTGGTTGTGATCAGAGTGATGTTTGGGAAGTGTAAATCAAGAGACTCTATGGGCTGTAGCATGGTTATAAATGTGGACAAATCACTTATCAATCATGGTGGCTGGTCCTACGCCCATGTGTATATACACCATGAAAAATCAGAACCAGAAATGGGAACCTGATCTAGATTCCAGAAGACAATGCACTCAAACAATTCAAAAGAAACTATTATATTAAAGTTAATTCCAGTTTTATCCTTATGCATCAAAACAGTATTGAAATCACCAATAATCAACCAATTTTTACCCATCCTCCTAGATTTGACTTTATGCTCCCCCCATAAATCCCTTCTCCTAACATAAGAGGTTTAAGCATAACCAAATGATTTTGAAATACTCTATCAAGTAGTGCAACAATTAATCAATATGCTTTGAGTTACACTATCACTTCAAATAATCTGAATGGTATCATGCCTTAAAATCCACAGGTGGTCTATAGACAAAGCATGTTTATTGCTGGAGACAAAATTGTATCCTATAGAACACCATTTGAACCCCTTCCAGTATCCTAAGAGTATTTTAGGATCAAAAGTACTGAAAAACATTAGTATGTAGTCCATAATATAATGTCAAAGGGCCCTTTCTGTGAGTGAGTTTCCCAACCCGTGACAATTACAATAAATAATCCTAAATTTTTAGGCTATTCCCCTTGTGGGAGGCCTCTCTTTTTTCTCCAATGCTGCTTGTATATACCCTTACATTCCTTGGCCTCCCTACCACTAACAAGCACCATGACCAGTGACCAAAATGTTATGACCTACCATGATCAACTGTGTTGCCCCTCTGACACCCTTTTTAGTAATAGTGCATTGATTAAGTGTATCAGTGGTAACATGCAACTCATCCAATCCTCCACTAGGAGCAGGAGCAACATCCCATGAGCTGGTTATGACTGATTCAGTGTGTTTGGTTTCCACCACCTATTTTTTTCCACTGGCCTTAGTAGGCACACCATCTGGTCCACTAATAGGAGCAGCAGTAGCACCCTCGGGATTTATTATAACACTCTCAGTGTGTTGAGATTCTTCCACCTTATCTGACCAAAGTTTTCCACTCAGGGGAATGAAGGTTTTCCTAGTTTTAAAAGGGATATAACTTCCCATATTAATCATTATTCGAGTATCCCTGGATAAGGAAATCTGTGTGAATGATCCTCCTTGATCAGAAGCTAGTTGGCGGTCAGTGCACACATCAAGGCCAATAACATGAAAATCTGTCTTAGGTAGACCAACAAGGGAAGCAGCATGGGCCTCATCTCCCATCAGTTCAGGCGTGTCCATCTTTATTTTATATGTGAAATCACCCTAAGGGAGGACGACCAACCTATCCATCATAGGAATAATCCCACTAAAGGGTGGAGAGGTAATCACCTGTAATTCATCAACTAGTCCACCCACTGCCAACACAGGCCCATGAGGTACCCCATTTGGGTTCAGTTCCTTCCACATTGCCATAGTGGAGGGCCCCCCATGGGCAGATTACCATTCTACCCATGCCTAGACTCTTGTCGAGCTCTGTTGTTCTCTGAGGTTTCCATAAGAAGCTTCTCTTTCCCCTTTATTCTTCTACACATGCTATCGTCATGACCCTTCACCTTGTAAAAGTGACATTCTTTGTCTCTCTTTCACTCAACAGTAATATGTTAAAAGAAAAAGAAGATCAAGAAGAATTTTTGTTTCCACTCATATAATATTTCATGATTCATGATGTCATCCATCGTTGTAAGAACCACCTCCTCAACAACCGTACTTGTCATGTAAACTTCCACCAGAATTATGTTATTAGGACCAAGCCTTGGGTTGTCCCTCTGTCGATCCATTCGAATAGGATGGCCTAATACAAATAAAATATCCCATAAAATCTTTGGGATCCAATATATCCATTTTAGTTTACAAATTTTGATTAATAGTTGGTTGTAGGTATTACGAAAATTCATTGGATCAATGATTCGATCCCATTCCTACACATTCAGAAATCAAGGGCTCAAGGAGACAATACCTTTTCTATGTGGTTTTCGCATACCTTCATATGAGGGGAAGACCACATTATAGTACCCATTCCCATCACAATCATTCTACAGTCAACATATATGAATATAATATTGAATAAAATTACATGTGTTCATGATGGTCAAAAAACTAACCAAAAATTTTTAATAATTTTTCATCAACATTTTTTCCAATGAATCATCATAATACCAAAAAATGAATATATCAGACCACTTAATATTATGGAAGTTAATTAATACCAAATAACCTTGCTTCAGGTGATGTTATTACCATTTTACAACTACTCCCATATTTATACTTAAGGGAACTGACCTTAAAACCATGAAACTGGTACTCCCCTAAAAATGAAATTATAAATTATAAATCACTTAAATGGATATAAATTATAATTTTAAAATTTCAATAAATTAATTATATTTTTATGATTTTATTAATTAATTAATGAATAGATCAATATTTATTATCTATGATATTATTTACAAGTGAAGAACATATTTATACATAAGGTAAGTGTTTCTCGACTCACTTCTACTTCTATGATATATATTCATTATTGAAACCCTACTTATTATGTGTGGTATATATATTATCATTTAATATATCATATCATGAATATATCTATCCTTATGGAATTCATAATTTCATTTTATGACCATTAAGTTTATGTGGAATATGGTTTGACTATTTTCAATGTGGTAGGGGAATTCATAACCTAATTTCTATTCATTTCATTAAACTGCTACTCGATTGATTATTTTAGTGAATAATTATGTCTAAAATAAATTTTTGTAAAAATAGTTTTTTATTACAATTATTTTATATGTATTTAAAGTTGATACATAAAAAAATAACATATTTAATGCTCACACTTTCATTTAAAAATAATATTTTGAATCCTTATTTTTCAATATGTAATAGATTTTTTATTAAACTTATACGAAATGGGAAGATTTTTCCACATTCATGACGTTTCTTTGTATTCAGTAATCTATTACATGTTCTTAATGATAATTTCAAAAGAAATATTTTCTTTTATAATTGAGATGTTTTTAAAATAAAATTTTAAAACATAATGTTCTATTTTTATTGAAAAAAATTCGATGATTTTATTATTGTATTTTCATATATGTAAAGAAAAATTGTTGGATATTATTCTTAATTTAGTGTGATTTATTATGATACCATCTACCATATTATATTAAATTGTTTGTGTGATATTTTGATCTTATTCATCATATCACGCATGATCATTTTAGCTAATGTTTACAGTTTGGGGAAAGTTATTTCATTTTCTAAATTCTATATGAACATATATTTTTTTAGGTTTTACCCTATTCATATAAGGAATGAATTAAAAAAAGAAATTTATGTGTGTGTCCCACTATATCCTCTCAATGCATTGGTAAGTCTCATAAGAGAAACTAGTTTGGGTGTTTGCGGATACCTTACCTAATTATGTGTGGTGTCTTAACCAAACCCTTGATGGTATTTTTATGATATATCATGTTATATATCCCCTAGTTATGATATTAGATATTGATAATGTATGTGATTATTTGACTGGGATTAGGTCCATAATTGATTTTTACTTTTATGTGATTATTTATATGAAATTATTTTATCATCATTAATTTATACCATATTATGCGCAATATTTTTTTAAAGGACTGTATATTTAGTTATTAACATTTTCTTATTGTTTAGGTTGATTTATGATGTGTTCCTCTATAGGAATACCCTTACTAATCATTTTAGCTCACACTTTTCTTATGTTTTATTTTTCCCTAGGATCGGAAGAAGTATATAATGATCAACATGAATGGATAATCTAGGAGAATATGGGGTTTTCTAATAGTGTTTATATTTTCTATTCCATTTCAATTTGTAATATAATATTAGTGTTTCTGTAATTTTTTCCAATGCTACTAAACTATTCAGTCCTTTGGGATTTGGTCACATGTACATAGTACCAATATAAAAATGTAACATCTAACAATAGGCAATTGGGGATTGGGTCTATATAGTGGGGTTTTTAGAACATTTAGTATAAAATTTGGAAACTAGATTTTGGAAAACAATCATTAGGGATATATAACCCTATATTTAATTTTGGAATATTATAATAGTAACAATGGTTTTTATATTGATAATAGTTATAAATAATTTTTTTAATTAGTTAAACAGTTTTAAAATTTCATAATTTCATCTGGTTGATGCCATTATTTTTAAATGGAGCATATGGGAAGAAATGGAATCCATATCAATGCAATTATTAGATTTCGGTATTTTCCACCCATGAAAGAAAATGATTTGGAGTCAGAGATATAACATGATATAAAGAACATATAACTATACTGTAACAGTTGAATCATGTTATGAATAATAACCTTACATGCATGGACCATCACATTCCACAATGTTGTGTAACAATGTTAGACCCATTAATTTGAAAATAAACTCCATTATTCATGGGGAATATAAACACATTTGTTTCTAAGAAATCGATAATTTCCACATGTATGAAATTTCTATATTTGGGAAGTAATGAATGGTAGATGATAATCATGGAATATTATCATCTCTTGTGATTTGAGGATAAGTGTTTGTCATTTATTCGAAACAAAAATGAGGATAAAGAAATTTAAAATATGTAATGAAATAATTTTATGGAATTTTATCTCAGATAATATTTTGTATGTGAATAGCGAGAAGATACAAGAAGACAATTCATGAGTCTGAGACATGATGATATTGAAAACGACACTTTGTATGAAGAAACCATTACAAGGTTAGGAAGGCATGTTACGTACTATATAGGTAACACATATACAATGATAGAATGTTTTTTTATGGGGTTAGCCCAATTCAATGAAGTCCCCTAGTCTCCCAAAAATTCTCATCATATAAGGATATACTATCACATTCCATTAAGATAGAGAGATAATTTTCCACACAATATGGATTTAAAGGGATGAAAGATAAAAAGATATATACAAAGGAATTTAAAAATGGAAATAATGGAAAAGGGAAAAGTTAAAAATAGAATTACCAAGATAGAATAAATGTTATATGAAACATCACTGAACATGTTTATTAGGAATATGATTTTTTATTGGAGGGGATAAAAAGGACACAATTCTAATGATTATAAGTGAATTGTAGAAGTCTGTAATGTGTTTGGATTCAGCTATATGTATATGGGAAAAAATGTATATTACTGTACTAGAAAATAATGGAATATTCCCCAAAAAAGGCCATGGGAACGGGGCCCTACTTATACAATCAAAACATTTTATGTTTATGATTCTAATTATGTGTTGAGAGTACATTAATGAACTCCTAAAGTTTAGTTACAACACTATTTGATTCTAGATCACAATATCCTTTTTCATCTTCCTAGATTTCTACATATAATAAACATTTCCAATTAACATTAATAATGGAGTTTTCAATCAAAAATATGTTGGAAATCCTTTTTATAAAATATATGTCATTAATTTACTATTTTGACACAAATACATTCTCAAATTAATGATTTTATTATCTTTTAAAAGGTTAATTTAGAAATAATCATAGGAACAGTTTGAATTTAAAAATATAATGGAGACATTTATTGCAACGAGAAGTAAATTATGTTGCAAGATGAAGATATGGATGCTCTCAAAATTATTGGGGAGAATTCATTGTATGAGTCATATCCAGATCCAGCTCATGTCTATATTATAAATGATATTCCTTGAGAAGAGTGGAATTTAGAACCTACTGCTGAAAAAGGTGCACATCAAATTGATATTATAACTATTTTACATTAATACATTGATATATCTTATGTATAATTAAATGGACATCCCCTAGAGTTCTAAATTGAGTTTCATATTGATTTATTCCCTAATTAATGACCAATACAAATTATTTCCTATATAATGAGAATGGTGAAATTAATACATTTAAATAAAAATATAGAGTAATTGAGCTGTAATAGACTAATACTCTAAAGTGTTTCACCTTAGGGAGACCCTATTCTCATCATTAAGAAGAGTGATAGATCTATGAGTTTGTTGATTGAATATAGATAAATTAATGTTATTATGATAAAGAATGTGTATCATCTTCATTACATTGATGAATTATTCGACCAACATCATAGAGATCAGTATTTTTCAAAGATTAATCATTATTTTGGATAAAATTAATTGAATGTAATGATGGAAGATATTAATAAGATAAAATTTCAAATAAGGTATGATAATTTATGGGGTTTCAATAATTGCATTTGAACTGACTAATTAGCCCTCTATTTTTATGGAACAAATGTATAGAGTGTTCAAAAAATATCATGATAATTTATTGTGGTATTTACTGATGATATATTTCTGTATTTTAATGTCTATGATGACCGTGATAAAAAATTATAGATTGTTCTGGAAACTCTTAATAAAAAATAGTTATATTATATGTTTAGAAAGATTTAATTCTGTCTTCAAAATGTTACTTTAACTTTCCAAATTGTCACTAAGGATGGAATATTATTTGATCATGTGAATATAAAAAAATTCCAAAAATGGGATACACAATAAAATATAAATGATGTATGTTGTTTCACTAGTTTTGCAGGTTAATATCACTTTTCTATATAGAATTTTAGCTAATAAGAAATCCCATTAACAAATATTACCCATAAATGGATTACGATTATTTATAATGTTGAATGTGCATAATGATTTGAAGAATTTAGGAGGACTGCAGTGAATGATATGATCATGATTCTTCCATTGAGATATCATAGATTTTTTATTTATATTGGTGCATTGAAAAATGGACTTTGTTGTGTACTTATGAAGATGGATATTGTTCTTGAGGTTTCATGAAGACATTTAGAAACTCATGAATATAAATTTTCAAGTCATGATATTTATCAGAATCTATAATCATCACATTAAAGATATGGAGACACTATCTATATAGTGAATGATGTGAGATATATAATGGTCATAAGATTTTGAAATATATCTTTTCATGGAAAACTCATCATGAATAAAATGAGATGTATCGAGCTACTCATGGATGATGATTTTAAAATAAACGGCCACCCATGGAATGAAAATATGGTAGTAGCTGAATTGAGCTAGATGGTTGACAGAGTTCTAACAAAAATGAGGATTGATATGGATCCAATATAGATGGATCTATTAATGTTGAATATATTAATTATCAATGATGGAGAAACATCACTACTTTTTTAAATGGTTTAAAACCCATATTTATTTAAAATTACCATAACATCTTAGTCTTAGGTTGATAATTTTTAAAGAAAATTAATTTTTTGAATGATGGGAAATAGGTAGACATCGTATATGAAGATGAAATTTTGAAATATGGGAAGGTTATTTGTGTTTCCAGAATACCCATGCTAATGGTTGAATTACTAGATGATTCTAATAGCTTGAATGTATCTATACTACAGGGTTTAACTATGATGTAATGATATTTAGAGGAAAGTTTTTTGGGGGTAATATAAAGGGGGAATTGATAATTTTAAATCAATAAGATTAGTTTTTCTATAGGTGAAGGATGATAGAAAACATCCTAGAATATGCATGTATCCTCTACGTATTCCTACTTGGAAATCGCATGGCATTAATATTTATTTTCATGATAGATTACCAATGACTCCAATAACTAATGATGAAATATGGGTAATTGATAACCTAATTACCAAATATGTGCATTTCCTTTCTCTAAGGGAGGATTTTCAACTAGGGAACCTTGTATAAGTCTATATCGGTGAAATTGTACTACTTAGTGGTGGAACTATATTGACCATTTATGATTGAGAACCACATTTTACATCACAATTATATAAGACTATTCATAAGTATTTGGATACTAAGATTCATTTAATTCTTTCTTTTGACCCTCTAACTAATGGACAATCTGAAATGTCCATTCAAACATTATAAATCTTTTTTATTACATGATCACATAACTTCCAAGTTATATGTGATCAATATTTATGTTGGTAGAGTTTCTCCATAATAATATATTATGTTCTTATAATCAAATGGAAACTTATAACACTAGGACATTTTGGTTAGTCGTCGATAATGGTAATGACTATTAAGGCTCATAATAAAAATCTCCATGTTTGAATAAGTGTTATACTGTCAACCCAAAAAAGGATATAAGGTTTAATGTGGGATATCATGTCATTCGAAAAGTTTCTCATTAGATATGTGTCATACTGTTCAGTAGGAAAGGGAAACATATCCCTAGGTATATCAGACAATTTGAAATTTTAGAATTATATGGATCACTATATTATCTTTTGGGAACTCCAACTATCTATTCTAATGTACACGATGTGTTTCACATATCTTTATTAAAGAGTTAAAATCTATACCAACACATGTACACGCCTCTGAAGAAGTAGATCTGGAACCTTATTTTTTTTTTACTTTGAATAGCCTATTGACATTCATGACACATGATATCTTGTATTGATAAATCAGAAGACTCCAATGTTAAAAGTTCATTGGGGAAATCATAAAGTGGAAGAAAGAACCTAAGAATTATTTTAAGAAGAACCACCCTAATTTTTTTTTAATGGAATACTCCTAAAAATTTTGAGTCACATATTTTTTGATGAGGGATGAATATAAAACCACAATATTTAACAGTATTTATATTCTTAAATAAATTAAATTTATTTGGTAGTTTTTTGGCATGCTAAAATGAGCATAAATGAACCATGAAATACTATTAAATATTAACATTTCCATTGTAATAGTAATGTGACTATTCTGAATAGTAATCAAATAATTAGAAAAATAAACTCTCCTAAGAATGAATAAATAAATATAACGTTTATCTTATATAAAATTATTATATATTTATATCAACGAACAGGTAATTTTTTTTAAAAAAAAAATTTAATTGTTGGAATATTTTCAAAACATAAATATTAATAAAATATTTTCTAATTAATAAAATGGTTTTAAATAAAATATATTTTAATAAATTACATTCATAAATTAATATTTTATTTCATTATAATTATAAATGAATTTTATAAGACCATAATTATTTTTTTAGTGAGTCATAAAATCATTTATAATGATGAAATTGTAATTTTCAAATAAATGTCGATTTTTTAAAATTAATTTTATAATATTTAGGAAATTATTTTCAAATATTGGAGTATATTTTTTAAACTAACATGTTTACTAATTATTTGTGTTGATATATGAGATTTTTTCTAAAAATGATTATTTTTTAATGATTGGTTATTTAAATTTTGGGGTCAAAGCCTTATTATATTAATAAAGCAAAGACCTCTTTTGACGGGGTTGAGGGATTCCCATTACACATCACAAAGTCCCAAGGCCATGTGGCCTGAATAATAGGCTTGAAATCCAATTATAATATAAATACATTAATTATCCATTCATTGATAATGTAATCATCCATTATATCAAACTCAAATTCACTAGTTACTTTCATAGTTAAAATAAGGAAAACTATTGATTTTCATTCACCAACATAACCATACAATATAAAAAAACCCTTCATATCCCTTATTAATAACCCCCCCGCCTCTTATACTCTCACCTTCTATGCAATGGGGGTAGTCTATATTCTACCCCATTACATTACCAATACACTCCCCCACGTTCAATACCTATTAGTCTTACCAAAATACCAAATCCTTGTATCATAAGGAGGTTTCTAATGAGATGATATTCAAGAGGTAAAATCATTCTTCATTCTTTGGAAATTTATTTTCTTATCTTATCCTCACCTAACATATAGTATAAAAAGTGGAATGGTAAATATAGTATCATATATATAATGAAATTATATTTTTCCAAAGGATTATCTATCTTCAAATCCTTTCTCCTCTCATTTTATTTTGAAAATGTAATCTTCACCTGTGATATCTCGCTTCACCTCCTTCATGGATGATGAGAATTCATTTTATGCTACCACCTATAATGATAGATCTAATGACATTGTGATGGATAAATATGATTTTAATATACATATTATAATTTATATTATGTTCTGGATCTAATATATGTAAACATAAAATTAAATAAAATGAAACAAGTTCATGATTGTCATAAAAATATTTAAAATAAATCATGGATTTTTAATCATATTTTTTCCAAATAAAGATCCTCATACCATATAACCAAATTATATATGATACCATTTAAAATTTTAGAGGTTCATTAATACATAATAAAATCAACATTGATGAATTTATTCTCATTTTAAAAGAACTCCAATATTTATACTATAGTGAATCAACCATAATATCATGAAAGGAAGAGTAAAAAATCTATGAAATTAAACAAAAATAAATCATCGAAATGGATAGGACATATATTATAAAAAATTTAAAATAATTAAAATATATTTTTAATAGGTTATGAATTATGTAATTAATCAATATAATGTTATTAAATTTTACATTATGTAGAAATTCGGAATTATTTCAGATATAAATTAAGGGTTTCTAATCTCACATCTACTTCTACTTGGTGACTTCCTTATTAAACCCTTATTTCTTATGTATAGTTTATATAATATACATTAATATATCATATCATTAATATCATCATTTTCATTTAATTAAATTATTCATTTGATGAATATTAATTTTAAGGGGGATACAGTTCGACTGTTTACAAAGTGTTAAGGGAATTATTAACCCAATTTTTATTACATGGGATAAAATTCAATTCTAATGATATTGTCATTCAATGATTACGTGTGATAAGACATTAGAATATATTTTTTTAAATCCACTTGGTCTTTTTGGATTTATATTTGATACATAAAATTAATTCATTTCATTAATCCCCACATATTCTTTTGACAAAAAATATTTCAAACAGTTCATTTTTGATAATTTTAAAAGATTTTTTTAACTTACAGTACCTGAGGAGATTTTACCGGATTACAGATTTCTTAATGTCTTGTAGAAACCTTTTAAAGTATATATTTTTATTTTTAATGAAGATTGTTTCTTTTATAATTATGAATATTTTAAATTAATGATTTTAAATTAATGTTGTATTTCTTTCAAGAATATCAAAATTATTTTATTAGAGTATTTATATCTAATCCCTAAACCTTTGTGGGTTATTCTATATAATTTAGGTTCATCCCTTATGATACCAAATACCATAATTTATTTTAATTTTTATGATCATTTTTACTAGGGATGTGCTATTTTGATACAATTTATCATTTTTCACTTAATGGTTCATGATTAAGTTTATTTTTTCAAGAACATTATTTCATATTATAGTTTCAATATGATTGTATATGTTGATTATTCTCCACCACTTTCATATGAGGAAATAATTAGACTTACTAATTGATAATTGGGGACCATTATTTCCCCTTGTTGTATCAGTATGTCTCATGGGACAACCTTGTATGGGTATTTGATGATTTAATACATCATTATGTATGGCTCCTTGAATGAATCCTAGACGATGTATTTATGATATCCCTCATTATGAATTCCCTCATGATGTGATTAGTTATTTATTATACATGTGATTATTATATTATTAAAATATCCCTGGTTATATTTCATTCCTATGTGATTATTTATATGACATAAATTTTTCATCATTTATTTTTTCCATATTATGCTCAAGATTTCTTTTTAATTCAATGTGATCTTAGTTACTCACAATTTTTATTGATTATATTTATTTTTAATAGCTTATATTGTATACATACCCCTGTAGAGCATTAGACCTCACCCATTTCTATTATTTTATTTTCCACCAAGATTCCAAGATGCATATTATGATTAAAATCCATAGAAAATCATGAAAAATATGGGTTCTTTCAGTAGAGTTACTATGTTGTATTCCATTTCATGTTCTAATTTAATACTTCTAATTTTATCTAGCTTTCCAAAGCTACTAATGTAATCATTTTTTGGTATGCAAACACTAATGAATTTTACCAATGTAAAAGTTTTAAAAAATACATTGACCTACAGGGGACATGGTATTTACTATAAATGTATGTTCTTCACTTGGTGGGTTATGATTATGAATAACCATGCAATCATAGAATCATTAATTCTTCCATAAATTCTCAAATTTCAATTAAAGGTGGATTCCCAATGATTCAATATATTCTTCAATAATTTTTCATAGATGATGTGGTTGAGGATGGATTCACATTTAACCCGACAAATAAAATAGTAATAATTGTTCAAGAAACCAATGTTTTTGAACTAGTATTCATATGGAAGGTCGTTCATCCTAATATTTCATAAAAAACTACCTTTGAGGAGATGTAGGACCAACTAATGGGATTAAGTGAACTAGGTTGGACTTTATTAGCTCAACATTATTATATATAAAAGATATTTGGTATCAGTGTGTTAATCCTCGTAGGGAACCAAAGTCATGCATCTTTTTCAATAAATCTTTATATGTGATAGACTCTTTGATTTTAGAAATGAGTAAGTAAACAACCTATTTAAAAATTATAAGATTATCATAAATAGAAAATTTTATTAGTTTATTGGGTGAATTTATTCACTAAAATATGGTGCTTATGAGCTTGTAATATTTTATTAAATTTTGATTTGAATTTGTGGAAGGAATCCAGTGAGAGGTATTCATAATCTCTAAATATTCCTCACTAATAGATTACTAGATTGAGGAGAAAATGATGAAAGGTATTCCTTTATTTAATAAGTAAAATATATTTTTTTCATATGAATATATTATTGTCTTTGTAAGATGAGAGTAGCCTTATGACATAGCTATCTACTACATATTTCATAAATGTATTGAGTTTTTTAATTCCACCAACCCCATGTCAATGTGAATCGATCATTTTTATGATCAAACATTCATATGTTTCCTTTAAATTATTCATATAGTTTAGAAAAATTTTGTCTTTCGGTGTAAAACTATTTAAAAATAACTTTTTAATATTTATTGATCTAGAAAAAATTAAAAATTATATATGTGAAGACATTTTTCATTAGGTAGATTCTACCCTCTAAGAAGTGGGTATTCCGGTTCCATAATGACAAATGTGATGATACACCACTATAAAGTCCATCTGGGATGGTATTTCCAACTCAAACACTAAATTATACACACCTTAGATATTTTAAAGAAATATACTCATACATTGAATATAGAAAATGTTTTATTTTTCATTTCTTAACCCTAGTTATTCAATTTCCAAAGATAGCCATTTATTTTATCAAATATATATCCTTACTCGAAATATATGAAAAATGAGATAGGATATTTCTAATGGATATCAGTGGTTCCATACATGTAGAAGGAAACATTATGATATAATCATAATATATTTTATGGATGAGAACGATATGTATCATTATAGCCTTAATTGGGATAATATTAGTCCTTTCAAAATATTGAAGTGTGAATATACTATGGTCGCACACTATAAGGCCACAAATGAATGAAAATTATGGGTCTCTTAACCTAAATCATGAAAATTAGTTGAAATAACCTTTATTGAAACTGTTTAGTAACATAAAATATCTATATTTTTTTATGAAATATCTGAACTAAGCTAATGATATTATTAGATAATCCCAATCATCATAGGAATCCCTAGATTAATGGATATTTTAGATTATCAAATGATTTTGATATGTGTATATTTAAATCAATGTTCCCATTATGTAATTTTCATTAGAGTATATTAACGTCATTAGATACAGTGTGAAAATAGTCCTTGAATTTCATTCTGGTGGAAAAATTGATTAGATCATGTTAGATAATGTGTCTTCAACTATTACCATTTCTGGAAGATAGAATATTCACATCAATCATTTGGAGGGTATTACCAATGAAATTTTCTCATCATTCATATAGATCATTGAAATTATAAACAATATGGTTGACATAGATAAATTTTCCATTGAGACATGGTGGTAGATAGATTAGGATGAATAATTAATTAACCACATGAAAAAAAAATTATTTCCTATGGTCCCAATACAGCATAAAAACCCATTTGGGAATTCCATATAATCTTGTAGTTGTATTTATGTAAATATAAAATAATTAATTCTTACTCTTCTCGTATTTTAATGTATCCATAAAATTGTAATTATTTTTAATTCTAACTAATGATTTGATAACATAAAAAGACTAGTTTTATAACAATTTATTCTATATTCATTTATGGGATTATAAAAATATGAATAAAATACACTAATTATTGTATCATAAGTGGTATAAGATGAAAAATTAATTTTAATGGTTGTTTATATTTCATATAATTCCTCTCACTCTGAGTAAACTGAAGATGTTTTTAGTTTTCCCCTTTTAGGACACTGCATCCTAATATGCTACTACAAAATGTATTCATGTGTCATAATAAGAGTGTCTAAATGACAGGCCCATGAGGTATATTCTGAAATATGTGAGTCCAATATAGAATTAATAGTGTGAACTCAAGTATATCTATCATATGTTTGTAAATATTAGTGTCCAAGCTTTTATACATGGCCTTAATCCATGTTCTCTAGGACACTTTTAATTGTTTGAGTTTT
The DNA here is from genome assembly GCA_963277665.1 of Viscum album. NCBI lineage: Eukaryota > Viridiplantae > Streptophyta > Magnoliopsida > Santalales > Viscaceae > Viscum > Viscum album. The sequence goes on along the minus strand of OY728159.1, from coordinate 14,690,203 downwards.
CTAAATATTCATTGAATTCATTCCAAACATTCATTCCTAGTATATTTACTTGAAACATCCTCACAAGACTCCACAAAGATGATCATGAAATTAATAAATTTTTAGTTGGAAGGTCTATATCAATAAATCCCAATAATGGAGAGAAGGAAGTGTGTGTGATCTTAATAGTTCCTTTAAAGAGATTTGTATTTGAGGGAATAAATGGAATCAACAACCATAATTATTGTTAAGAAATTTCATATTTTACTAGTCTTTCATTGATAGTGTTTCTAGACCATTTCAACTCATTTCAAATGTCCCTTCGAATAGTGAGAAGGAAAAAGTAAAAGAATATTTTAAATTTCATTAAGTCCTTTCTATAATAGTTTTTTCAAATTATTTCATATAGTATGAAGTCAAAGTTAATGTCTCTTAAAAGGATCCAATTGTGATTATGTTTATTAAATATCAGTTATAATTCTTTCCAATTATATATTATTTTTATGTAATAATTAATATTATAAAAAATGAAACTAGACCTTAATAATTCCCAAGGCTATCCATAATGCTAAAATGGTACATTCAACCTAATTTATAGAGATTTGATTTCTTTTCCCATTTTTTACCCACCGAGTTTCAACACATATATTGTTGTTATGAGATATCCACATGTATCCATCATTATACTATTTATAAAATCAAAAAATATATATCTTATCTAAAGGTTCAATAATGAAAAAAATTAGATTAAATTTATAATTTAAATCCCTATGGGTGAGTTGTTCATCCACATTTTCATCCATTTTATTTCATATGAAATGGTATAGTTTTTTATAATGTTCTATCCCAAGCCTGGGATGATTACTATTATTCTGTATCTGACGATGAATTTTCCCTTTCCCTTTTCCCTTATTCTGAAGTCACTTGATGTTAAAACATTCTTAATTGTATCATTTTCCTCTAAGATTTAGTACTCCACAATGCAATCAGGTCATGATTTCTCACATTTTAAGGGAACCACAATATCGTATTCCACAAAATTTTCATTAAGAGAAATCAATTTTTTGGTAGTGGTGGGAACTCTATAATGTTCCAACTAAATATATTTCCTTCTTTGAACTTTACTATAATAAACATATATAGTTCCATCACATTAATATTTAGTCTCTAAAATTTAAGGAAGGCATCTCTAATGTATGAATTCCTATATTTTAGTGCTCTATATCTTCATGTTAACCCTTAATTATGTATTTATCCCCAAATAAATTATATCAAGAACCAAGGAAAAACCGAAGTGACAATCATAGATGCACTTTTTATAATAATACCATCAGTGTACAACATTATTGGGATAAGGTTCATTTCATTATAAGAATTCAAAAAAATAGACAAAGTGTTAGGCTCACTATAATCTCCCCATAAGAAATATTTGCAACTAGGGGACCCCAGGATTCTTAAGAGTAGTGGTTATATATAACATCCCGTGAAGAGCCATAATAAATATTATTTTCATAATCAATTAATAAAAGTATTTATATTTGGATCATAAAGTATAACGGTGTCCTACACCATGCTACATACCTAGTTGGAAGTGTAAAGGTAAAAAGTGTCCTCACTCCCCACTATAGAAGGATGTACTTAGAAATTCTAATTTTTTTTAACTATAATCCTTCTACATGAAACGTAATCATGGATAATGAACATGAATGTATTTTAGTACATATTTCTTGTATAATCTAATTTTTTGAACCAAGTGATGATACATGTTTTATAATATTTTGGACAATATTCATATTGAATTTATAGGATAATAGTGTTGAATAAAGAAATTAGGGCCACCTCCTCAAAGAGTTTACTTGAAAAATAATCCTAAAACAATACCCATTCAATGAACCAAATAATATATTATAGATATTTTGTTCCATTCAAATAGGTATACCAACCAAGGGGTAATATCCCATAATATATGTGGGGTTTAATAAAGATACTTTTTACTAATAATGTGAATTTAAACATGATTATGGCTATTCTATACATTATATATATCATTGTTTTTATCCCATTCATGAACATTAATAAATCTTGGTATTAAAGGCACTATCCCAAAACACCAGGTCTTCCTTTTAAGATCGATAGAGGATTATACAATATAACAGTGTCCTATTCCCATTGATGTATCCCCCACTCTCGAAAACCTAGTATATGTGATGCTCATTTTTATAAAACATTGAATTTCTATATCCCTCATTTTAGATAATATATAATTACAATGGTTTATGACTCTCAACAATAGAATCATGATTTATAGAAACTGTAAAGAACAACCCCTCTAGATTCCATTAAAAAAATAGCATGCTAAAACATAGAAGGATAAAATAACATTAGAACTATGAACATCAATAATGTTAATCTGGTCACCCATTACCAGGAACAAATGTGGATCTATATAAATCATGGATGTACAATACTAAAAAATATCATTGTTACAAATAATTTTTGAATGATTAGTGGAAGGATGAAATTTTTTATCCTATGACAAGTGTGAAAGAGGAACTCCCACAAAATCTCTAGAGAAAACTCATTAATTAGACATATAGATAATGATGAAAATTAGGGTTGGGATGGTGAAGAAAATGATTGTGGCAATGATGATATGTATATGGTATATGTGTTTCAAAGAAAACTATAATAAAAAAATGAACCCAAGGGTAATGTTTGTAAGATCATAGCCTTCACCCACATCCCCAACAAATTATATATAATTTTTTTGAACAGAATAAAATTAGAATTTCCAAATGTAAAATTGAATTATTTATTAATTTAACCCATAAGGATTGTTCCATTTCAAGAAACCATTTATTAGTAAATTTTAATGTAATCTGTCCTCCCATATACTATACATTGATGCAATGAAAAAATTCCACACCATTTATCAAATGTGGTTTTACATAATTAGATATACCTATGATTTTTTGGTGTTGTAATCTAATTATTTCACGTATTTCTTTCATAGAACTTTATCACCATTATTGGGATCCGTCATCCTCCCCCCATTAAGTCTATTTATTTGAGATTTTAATATTTGAATGCTATGTTTCAATGTTTCCCTTGAAAATTCATAAACTCTACTCACAAACACGTTCGTAAGAAAATATTTATTCGAAGATAATGAAAATAATATTGAAATATAGTTTTTATAATTTTCATAAATACATATCCCCATCCAATAATATCATAAAAAATAGATGATAGTTACATGGAATATTAAAAATGTTATTTCTATACATCACTGTTCACATTTTATGAATGCATGTACACAATTTCTTAAGAAAGAGAAATACCCATGCATAATACTAAAACACTAAAAATATCCTCTTGTGTGTGCCCACCAAAATATTATATTCCCAATAAATATGTGATATGATCCACTGTTGTTTTTTCATTTACATTGAATAGCTCCTCCATTTGTAGATCAAACTCCAAGGAATATGAATAGAATAATATTTAATATTGTTTAAAACATCCACTAATAATAATAACATTTTTAATAATTCTATAATAGTTAAAGAAATATGTATTTATTTTCCAAATAATAAAAACCCATTTTATTTTATTCAATATTATCACTATAAATTAAAATATTTTAAATTCCCCATTGAATCTATTATATTTTAAATAATAATAATAATAATCCTCATAAATTATGTATGAAAAATAAATATTCATGTACATTATTATGGATCCCATGATTACAATATACATTAGGATCTAAGAGTATTCACCAAGTGTATGGGTGAATTTCTAAAAAAAATTAAGAAATGACTAAAATATTCCATAGAACGTCTTTGTACATACCATAGAATTCATTACCTACTTCAGGAGTATCTTCAACATTTAATTATAAGTGTTTCGAATTCATGTATTGATCAAAATAGAAATATTCTAAAATAAATTACATTTTTATATGTTTATACATTCATTTCATTATTACACCCACTATAATCCCTAAAACACTTAAACATGAACTAATGATTATATAATGTTTTTATTTAATTTTTTAATTGAAATTTAAAAGATAAAATCCATTTTCATTTTATATAATCATCTACATAAATCATTGTGATTTGATCAATTAATAATTATATGTAACCATTATTATGTCAATAATATTTTGACTGTAATTTAAAATAAACTATGAAACATCACCAAATCAACCAAAAAAATCAATTTTCCCAAATCATATTGTTATTATATGTATTAGTATGTAATTAATACATACCATGTGTAAACCACAAATAAATATATTAATTATTTTTTATTATTTTATATATTCAAGGGAAACGTAGGGATGCCAAAAAATTTGAACCTAAATATTAATGTTTTATGGTTTTTAGGTGTTTCGTTATTTTCTCAAATTCTTATGAGTAATCCAGTGATAACCAGTCACAAGTTTTTGTGTTAGAGGTAGTGTAGATTGGACGGTCTATATATGGTGTGAACAATCATTTGAAGATTCATAGAATACTATATAGATAATCCTAGAATAATTTGTTGTATATTTAATACAAACAGGTACTCTCTTATGGTTAGTGCATGGTTTGAAAAACTGTGTGACCTACACAAAAAACATATATTATATTTTATCTTAATTAACTTTATGATTATTATAATTTAACATCCCTCCTCTATTTATATTCATTATTCATACACAAGGTATCTTAAGAGGGTTATCCTTCCTTCACATAAATTTTTTATTGACAGATACATTATAAATTCTATATGCTTCGATGATAAATCATGCATTCACTTATTCTATACAAATTCATTTTCTTCTTCATTAAATAATTCATATGTTTCCCATTTCTCCTTAAAACATAATAATTATTATAAGTTAGGGACTACATTAATGATTATTCTCTCCAAGGATTCTAAAATATTATATATTTTAGAGGAGATATCATTGCATATTCAAGTGTGATTCATAAAATGGCACATGTTTTGAATATATTTCTACTTATTCCATGTATATGATTCTATGTAATTGATTCATTTTATATTTTATTATAGTATTGAAGTGTATAAATTTATATTTATGGAAAATATGATCGTCTGTGATATCCATATAGTGTTTCTAAATAATTTCTAGGGAATTTTTTGTTTTCATTGTGGGTTTGTTTTTTCCATTTCATGTTTTCATTTTAAAACGGAATGTTTTATTATGTGATGAATTTTGTAAATTCCTACTACATTTTTGTATTTTTTTAACTATTTCATAATTGATATTAACCATTTTTGGTTTTTCAATATTTGAACAAAATTTCAAAGAGGGGTTTTATTTATGAAGGGGTTTTCCCCAATAATTTTATTATCGAGGTTTCTTTGATATATCAAACATGATTATAGATAGGGATGTGATTTTTTATCCATTTTTAAAATTTCTATTAGTATATTTAATTGTTTTTTGCTGGAAATAGATATCCAATAGGTTTATTTTAATTTTCAATGTAGAAAATACATGTTTTGGAAGATGAATTTTAAATTTAAATGGATTGAGTGTTTTCAGTGAATTTATAAAGGATTTTTAATGTGGAATTTCTTAGAAATGGACATTTATTATCATATTGATTAGTATTTAATGGTAATGGCCAAATTGGATGTTTTTATGACATATTGGTTAATTATTATTAGACACACATGATTTTCACATGGTGTTTCACCTAATTAGAAGGTTGATTACAATAATGTGAAACATTTTTCACCCTTTTTTATATTTTAAAAAAATTTCTTCAATTTATATGTCATGTGCCAAAGGGTTGTACTACGTGAGTTTGATGGAGGTGAGAGAGATTTATTATGTATTCCTTGTGTATTGATGTTTCATTTCATGATCACTCTCATCTACTTTACAATTTTTAATGTTAACCATAATTAATAAATGGGACATCTATAATCATGTTATAGTACATTTTTAACATGATAAAAGTTTACCAATAGTCATTATAGCATCTTGGGATAAGAGTGGGTTCTATATCTTTGATGTTAGTGTGGGATAGTTGGGTGGATTTTTTACATTATGGAATCAACATATAATAAAGTTGGCTCAATTTTTTTATAATGCTAGATTTTGTCTCACATTAGAAGATTTTGTGAGGCCCAAAAAACAATTCTTTATTGATGGGTGGTTCAGGTTGAATATTATAATACTATTCTTAGTTTTATTTTCACCTTGCCTATATTATCTGGGAACTCATACACTATTTTTCCTCATTATTTTTTTATTGGACTTGTGTTTCCTATTTTATTAATTTTTAACCCAATATTTTAGGTTGTATCGTTTGTAAAATGGTAAAAAAAAACATTTTTTACACCTTGTTTTTAATTAAATACTATTTTCATGGGGATTTTAAGTGGATTTCAAAATGATTATGTTGATAAAGATTTCTATAGATGAGTAAATATTTTACATTTTTTATTTAAAAACTAGATGAACAACATTAAAAACTAATTATAATATTGTTATTGGTTTTACTATGTTTATGTTTGATAATAATAATTTCTAATTGTATTATCATACTATAGTTTACAAATTTTCCTATGAAAAATATTAAAATCATTAAGCTGTTGGAGACCTACAATGTTTTTTAGTTAATTCTTATAAATATATATTTAGGGATTCTATAATCATTTATAATATATTTTCATTTTTGGGATTTTAGTATTAATGGTTTTAATGGTGGTGAGAAATTATAGGCCTCATGGATTTTTCTTCATGTATGGTTTGTGATAGTTTTATTTTGGTTATAGTTATATTGGACAACACAACTAAAACAACATCGCTCAATATTACACCCATAAAAATTATTTTTTAATTAAATGTTCACTTAATAAAACGTTGAGGATCGAGATGTCTATTTTCTTGAGAAATTAGGAACATTATATTACAGTATAGAATATAAAACAAAACATCATTTTTGAAAACTTATTTAACATAACCAAAACATTCCTTCGTACTTAACGTTGCATGGGATAACATGAGGACATGCATAAGAAAAGGGTGAGACAAAAATCTCAATAAAGGGGTAAATAAAAAATAACATGAATACTATTGTAAAATCTAGGATATAGGTATATCAATGGAGAATAAGAGAACCAATAACATAAAGGCATGATAAAATAAGAATAGCATAACATGGAAATGTGGAAAAAGCATTTAACAAGACATTAGCATGAGGCAAGGATCATTGAACAAGGATCAGGAGTAAACCCTCATTAAAATTAAATCATCATGATAAATCCCTCATTACACATGACGTATCAGGATACTAATCATTACCCAATGCATTGGAGAACTATTAGGGCACACCCTTCTTAATCATTTCATTTCATGAATTTTTATGGCACATAGATCGTAAAACATTAATTCAGTAAACATAATCATTTATTTAATGATAAAAGAATTGGGAATTAATAAATGAAACTATATATTTTATATGTAAATGTTCATAATGTTGAATACCCATGATAGAGAAATGAGTATGTTATTCACTACACAACTTTTACTTGGAAAATCGCGGTGCAATTTAAGCAGCATAACAGTGTGACATAAGAACTCATAAAAATGGTTGAGGAAATAGAAAGGGGTGTATCATAATATGTACATGAAATTAATAGTAATTGGTTCATATAGATATATTTTCAAAAATATTTAATAGAATTTTGATTGATAATACCAAATGATTTCTTGAATGTAAATGAGTAGAGAGAAATCCCTTACATAATTCAACATGGTAACATGTGTAAATGGGAGGCATTAATGATAGATAAAGGGATCTATCCTCATTGAAACATAATTAGGGAATTATAGTAGAGGTGGGAAATCATATTCCAAAATTTTTAATTGATAATACAAGTGTATCACTACAAAAAGAAACATGGACAATAATTAAAGAGGAATAAATCCCTTACAGGGAAGTGTGATCCAAAAGGCATGGGAGAGGCTTGAGAGAGGCTTCATGGGATCATCGGGCAGCTAGGGAGGATTATAGAAAAATGAGGAAATATTTTGGTTGATCTAAAAAGGTTCTGGGTGAAGATTAATTGGATATTGAATGGGTTTATATAGGAAAGTATTGGGAATTCATTATTATTTAGGTCTTGGACACAACAGATTAAACTAATCAAAACCAAAAAAACATCATCTGGTTTTTCCCATGGTTTTAGGTAAAGAGAGTGAAAAAAAATATTTTATAAGAACAATGGCCAAAAACCTTAAAATACTAGGACTTCTTATGTGGAGGTGACTTACACTCCCAAGGAAATCAATTTAAATGTTAAAATGTTTTATAAGTCTTGGAGGTTCCACTAAGGCACCATAAAATTAATAAAACAAATATAAAATCACATTATTTTATAGTTAAAAAATATATTGGCCAAAAAATACTTTTTATTTTATTTTTATTACATCACCATTTGGTCATTATGATGTCATAAAACATGTTATAATTTTAAACAATATTTAATTTTAAACAAAAAAAATCCACTATCTCAGTAAATTATGAAAAATTCACCATTGGATAATTTTAATATCATGATTCCAAAAATAATCTTCATTTTATATAAGTATTTATTTAAATATGTGAAATTTTACTTTTAAATTAAAAACTAACATTTATAAAAAATGCATTGGTTTTGACAAAAACTACTTTATTACCTTATTAAAAAAAATTATTCCTAAAAAAATTATACGATCATTTATATTAATAATTTAATATAGTAGTAATATTTTATTAAAATATTATTATTTAAAAAATCCATTAATTCACCAAAATATATTTCTTAATTGAATACTAACGAAAAATACTATTTTGGATTTAATAACTATTTATAAAGTAAAAAATAAAAATGAATGTATATTCATCATTCCTAACAAAAATAAGGAAAATAATAATAGTACTATGGTCTTGTTATATAACCACTTATTACACCCGTATATGACCTAAGGGTATGGTGTGTGATGGTTATAGACTCTTGGGGTGACTCAGATATCATCGCTCAGGTGGTAATCTCTATCAAATTTTACTTTTCTCGTAGGATGTTCAGTTCAAAATTAATGTGTTGAAGCTCATATTTGTCATGGTCAAGATAGAATACTAGTGATCCCACCTCATTTACATGTTCAGAAAATTGAGATTTGTATGGACCAATTCCACTACATGAGACCATCACTTCCTTTGAGTAAACTGGATTTGTTTAATCCCTATATTTATTCTATTCTTCTGATATCTATTCAGCTGCTATATTAGAAATGGTAACAATTCATAATTTTAATTTAAAGTCCAAAAAAATAAAACCAATTAAGTGCATATGTTTTATGTAAACATTTTACAAAATAATGCATTTAATCAGATCAAGAAGAATTTCATTAGTAAATGTTGAGTTCATTACAATGTTCCCCTCTTAAGAAATTTCTCCCTCGAAATTTCCTTTTCCAACACTAAAACAGATTAGTGTAAATATGCTTCCTCACTTCCTCTGATTCCCATGATGCTTCTTCATACTTTAGGTTTCTCCATAGCACCTAGAAAAGGGGAATTGTCTTATTTAGAAAAACTTTTTCCCTACGAACTAATATCTTCACTAGCTTATCTTGATATTAGTTGTTACTCTTCAATTGTACCACCTCTGGATTGAGTTCATGTGATGGGTCGAGTATGTACTTCCTCAAGAGTGATACATGTAATACATCATGTACTTGAGATAGGTTTGGTGGGAGTTCTATTTGATATGACACTTCTCCAAAATGATCAAGGATCTGGAATGGGTCGGTGTACCTTGTAATAAGAATTACATTCTCCCCAAATATCCTAACACTCTTCTATGGTGATAGGAGGATGAATATCATATCTCTGACATTAAACTCTAGGTATGATCGATTATTAACAGCATAGATCTTTTATCAACTCTGATCATATTTAATGCATTGTTGGATGGTATTAACCTTCTCCACCATTTCTTCATCTATTTCTAGACATAGGAGTTCTCGCTCCCTAACATCATCCAAACATGATGGCGTTCTGCAACTCTTCCCAAAAAGGGAATCATAAGGATCCATTTGGATTCTTGAGTGGAAACTGTTAATTTAAGAGAACTAAACCAGAGGAAGATGCTGATCACATCCTCCTTTGAAGTAAATTGATGATGATCTCAAGATAAATCAAGTTTCTGGATAGTCCACTTTTGTTTGGCATCAGTTTGAGGATGATAAGTCATACTGATGTTCATCTCACATGTTAGAGCATGTTGAAGACACTTCCAGAACATAGTGGTCAATCTTGGATCTCGATCAGATATAATAGATAGTTACATTCCATGCAGTATTACCACTTCTCTAATATATATCTGTGCAAATTGATCCAGTGAAAAATCCTCTCAAATTTCAATGATGTTTTTAGTATTTGATAGTTTATCCATAACAAATGAGATATAATTGATGATATTCCCTTATTTATGATTCCCATATCCATCTTCATCAATTCTACGAAGATTAGAACATTTTCAATTCCCATCAATGATATAATCATTGGGTCATTTCATCTTAGAGCATCTGCAACCTTGTTCTTTTTCCTGGGGTGGTAATGGATTGATCAGTCATATTGTTTGATCAGTTATAACCATCTTTGTTGGTGCATGTTCAACTCTTTCTGTGTTAATATATATACTAGAGGCTTTTTTCGATCTGTATATATTTCACACTTCTCCCTAAAAAGGTAATGTCGCTAAATTTTCAATGCGTAGATTACTACTACCAATACAAGATAATGTTTTGGATTTTTCTATCATAAAAATTGAATTTCTTTGAAACATAGGCATTGAATTTTTCATTTTTCATCAACACACATCCAATTCCATTCTTTGAAGAATCACTAATTATATCAAAAAAGTTTCAGCTTGTGAGTAGTTTGAGCATGGGTGAAGCAAATAGCCTTCATTTCAAATCCTTAAAGTTATATTCTCATTAATCGATGCAAGAAAACATTACTCCATTCTGAGGTAGATTGGTAAGAGGGTCGAAAAATCATTTGAAATTTCTCGCAAATCAGTGATAATATCCTACTAACCCAAGGAAGCTACGGATATCTATTACCGATGTTGGCCTGGACCATCCCTCAATTGCAGCTGTCTTGGAGGGATCCATAGATATCCCATTAATTGTGATGATATGAACCAAGAATGAGACTTCCATCAACAAGAACTCCCACTTATTTTACTTTTGATTGATCTTATCCCTTCTCAGGGTCTCTAGTACAATTCTTAGATTCTCTTCATGCTCCTCTTTGGTTTTGATGTATATTAGAATATTGTCTATCAAGACAACCACAAAACTGTCAAGGTAATCACTAAAGACTCTATTAATCATGTCCATGATTATTTCTAGAGTATTAGGGATACTAAAATGAATTTCTACGAATTCACAGTGCACATACCTTGTACAAAAAGAAATCATCGATATATCCCCCCTCTTTACCCTTACATAGTAATATCCCAACCCCAAAACCACCTTGGTGAAGTATTGTTCTCCACATAGCTGATCGAGCAAGTCATAAATTTAGGGAATATGATACCAGTTCTTATCTTGATTTTTTGAGCTTGATATAATCAATTAAAAGGTGCATTTACCCATCTATATTTTTGGATAATAGGACTTTTGCACCCCATGGTGAAGCACTTGGGCGTATCAAAATTATTTTATATTTGTCTCTTAAACTCCTTAAGATCCACAACAAAAATTCTATATATAGTCTTGGATATTGGAAATTCCCTAGGTATAAGATCAATTGAGAATTGAATATATCTTCTAGGAGGAAGACCAAGAAATTCCACATAAAAATATTAGTGAATTCCTTCAAAATAGGCATGTCTAAAAGGAAGGTTTCTTCCTTATACTCAATCATCTGAGCATGATATGCATTCTCATAAGAAAGTATTATCCCCACATGAAATGATGTTTCTAAAGAATATTCTTCCTCCTCCTTTCAACTGTAAAAAATTGGGGTTTGATTCCCCATAGCAATAGTGATTTCCATCTAATGGTAATTTCTGATGGATCTATATAAGGAAATCCAATCCATGACAAGAATTACATCAAATTCCACCAGTAGGGCTATGATGAGGTTTTATGGGAAGTTCAGTATTCAAATGATTATATGAATAGATTTATAATTATGTGATGACATGATTTACCCATTTTTCATTCTCACCGACATCATTACTCTCATGATTTGTGGTTTTGTTGGGATTGTTCTACTGAACACTTGGGATAAAAAAGAATGAACAGAATCAGAATCAAAAAGTAAATTCACTATTATTGATTTAATAATAAGTGAACCTATCAACACAATGTTTTTTGGGTTCACTTCAGTGGATGTGATGCAAAAATATCTCACTTTCCTCCTTTAATGATGTTGGTTGCCTCTAAAAACCCTTTTCTTAGGGCGGTGGTTTGAAAATTTTCATGGTTCTTTGAAGTTGAAGCACAAAACAATAGATTTACAGTAAAATGGAGTGTTACTCTCCTCTTTATCAGCCATGGGTTTTAATTTTTGGTATTTAATGGCTACCACCCTTCTCTTCTACACCGAAATCATTTCCTCGTCCACTTCAAACAATTTTTGGGGTTCTTCTTTCTGCACCTTTGGCATCTGTGATACTAGATTTTCATTGCATCATTCTATTTATCCATCGGACCACCAGAAATAAATTCCACCTTAAGCTTATTATCCACATGATACTCATGAGAGTTTCGGATCTTCATTTTTGACCTAGAGGGAACAACATACAATTTATTCATAGCTCTCGAAGTGATGGATCGCTATGGATTTTTGTATACTAGGGTATATCCCACCATAGAAGTGGTCAACCTTATATTCGAGGGTAATAACAAATCCAATGGATTATTGTGGAAGCCTTTTGAATTTTTCCTCATACACTCTGATGGATGCATCATATTTTTTCTTTAGGGAAATGAATTACCTATCCATCTTAAGTAGGCTGGTGCGGGGAAAATATTTTTGAAATTTATTTTTCCTGAAGTCATTCTATTATAACACCTCAATCTACTCCTCATGATTCATATTTTTGAATAATGTACACAATTGATCTTATTCACCCTCAAAATGATAGGAATCCAGTAGCACCATTCCTTATTTAGAACATTTATGGATAGAGAGATATTCCCAATGGAGTTGATCCATTGTTCGGCGATTGAGGGATCAGATGATTGGTTAAAAGTAGGAGTCTTTTGTCATATAAATATCTCAATTGTGTCTTGTTCTTTATAGGTGGTGGTGAAATTTCTTATTAATGCATGTTTCTTTTCAAAACATGAGTTATCTGAGAGTGTACATTACAATTATTTTGATTCTCACTCCCAATAGATTAGGAATCTCATTTGAATAGTCATCATATTGATCTTCACATAGGTTGTTAGCATGAGTCCCACAATTACCGGACATTGGATGGAATAAAAATAATTTTTGTGGAACACCTAATGGGGAATCCAATTAAAAAGGGATAACTTATAAATTACATTTATTTCCTTAACTTGTCTATTTAATCTATGATCTACTTCCCAACAAATATTCTTAGTGGAATTTTTTTAATTCCATAATAATGGGTCATACTAAGCTTATGAATTTACCAATTCATATCCTCCATGAGTTATGTAACCAAGAATTCAGCAAGGATCATTGTCACACACCAGTTCCCATTTGAGTCTAGATCAAATCGGTATTTTTGGGTTTTACCCCAATATACATTTTTACCATAGTCACCTCTAACTATTCACATACAGAAAGGGATTTATTTTCTTGATAAACCACTTACTCAATACTAACCAAAATTTTGGGATTTTTTTATTATACATAGACTTATCTATAAGTGTTTCACTATGGTATTCTAATCCTAATACCAAAAATAACTAATCATTTCCTCAGATACCAACTATAACAACCATGCTCTTTATTACACACATAAAAAAGATTTTTTACATAAACATGCACTTAAGTCAACTATGAGGATATAGAGGTCTTATGTATGGGGAAATAAGGATCATTACATAACAACGTAGAATATAGAATACAACAACTTTATTGAAAACTTCTTTTACCTAACCAAAAAATTCATTAGTACATAACATTTCATTGGATAACCTTTGGACATGCATAAGAAAAGGGTGAACTACAAAGTCTAGTAAGAAAGTAAAAAGTTTATAAAATAATTATTATAGTACATGCTAGGAAATAAAAAAATCAATGGAGAATAAGAGAAACATGAACATTAAGGAATTATATAGCATGAATATCATAACATGGAAATTTGGAAACAACATTTAACATGATATTAGAATGATCCATGGATCATTTCACATGGTTCATGAGTAAACCCTCATTGCAATTGACGTATCATGATACTAATCTTTACCCAATGCATTGAAGCACTTTTAGGGCGCACCCTTCTTAATCATTTCATGTCACGCATAAGTGGGCCACATAGATCATACAACCTGCATTCAATAGAGATCATCATTTATTCCATGATAAAAGGGATGTTGAATTAATAAATTAAACACAAGAATCAACAATTAAATTTGAATAAAGTAGAATACCTTTGATAGAGAAATCGGTATGATATTCACTACCCAATGACATTGTCTTGGAAAACCACAGTGCAATTTCACCAATATAATAGTGTGACATAAGAACTGTTGAAAATAGTTGATGAGAGAGGAAGGGTTGTCTCCTTATATGTGCTTGAAATGAAAATTAAGGGGTAATATAGATACATTTCTCAACATATTTAATGGAATTTATATTCATAATACAAAAGAATTTGTTGAATGTAAATGAGGAGAGTGAATTCCCTTACTGAATTTTGGTATGGTAATGAGTGTACATGGGTGACATTAATGATACATAAAGTTCTATGTAATCATTAAAAAATAAGGAGGGTATTATTGGAGAGGTGAAAAATCATACCCCAACATTTTTAATTAAAACTAAAAGGGTATAGAAACATAAAAAACATGGAAAAAATGAGAGAGGAAAAAATCCCTTACTTGGAATTATGATCCCAAAGGCTTAAGAGAGGCTTCATAGAGGATTATTGGGATCCTAGGGCACCATTGAAGGATTATAGAAAGAGGATGTTAGAGTTTCGATAATCTATAACGGTTTTTATCAAAGGGGATTGGTATATTTAGTTGGTTTATATAGGAAAGTAGAGGGAATTATTTATTATTTAGTTTTTAGACACCACACATTAAACTAATCAAAACCGCAAACCAAAATATATTTTTTTCCATATATATCACCAGAGGGGAGTGAAAAAAATTATTTTATAAGGAAAATGGCTGAACATCATAAAATATTTGGCCTGCTTATGTGGATGTGAGTCACACTCTCAATGAAATCATTTTAAAAGTTAATATGTTTTGTAAGTCTTGGAGGGTCCAATTAGGCACCATAAAATTAATCAATCAAGTCTAAAATCACATTATTTTAAAGGTAAAAGATATATTGAGAAATAATATTTTTTATAATATTTTATTACATCACTACTTATTCATTATTTTGTCATAAAATAGATTATATATTTAAACGGTATTTTATTTGTACCCCAAAATCGACTGTCCCTGAAAATTCTGAAAAATTCACTGTTGGAAAATATTGAAGTCCTGATTCCAAAAATAATATTAATTTTATCAAAATTATTTTTTAAATATTTTATTTTTCACATTTAATATAAAACCCGTATTTAATATAAAAATAACTTGTTTTGAAAAAAATATCTTTCAAACCATAATAAAAATTACAAGTGTATTCATAAAAAACGATATGATAATTTATATTAAAAAAAGTAATTTAGTAATAATATTTTATTAAAATAATATTTAATTAAAAAATCCTTTAATTGAAAATATTATATTACTTAATTGAAAATAAACTAAAAATATTATTTGTGCTTTAAAAACATTTACTAAGTAATAATAATAAAATGAATGTGTATTCATTATTATATAAAAACAAAAATGCACATAATCATTATGCTATGTTCTTTTTACATAACCCCTTATAACACGTACATATGACCTAAGGGTAAGGTGTGTGATGGTGATAGACTCTTGAGGTGACTCGTATTATATTGCTCCGGTGGTAATCTCTATCAACTTCAACTAATCCTGTTGGCAGTTCTGTTCAATATTAAGGTTTTAAAGATCATCTTTGGATTGGTCAAGAGTGAAGCCCACTAACATTACCTCCATTTCAAGCTCCAAAAAATTGGCTTTGTATAGATAAATTCTACTAGATGAGGAAATCACTTACTTTGTCGGTGTAAAGTGGATTTTTTATAGCTCTATATTTATTCTAATCATGTGATAACTTTTCAATGAATATATTATAAATGATAAAAATTTGTTACAGTATTTTAAAATCGAAAAACATAAAACCAAATAATTTTATATGTTACATATAACCATTTTTCATAATAATACATTTAATCATATAAATAAATATTTCTATTAGTAAAAGTTTTGGTCGTTACAACAACAAACCATGAATATGGTTTCTAATATTTCTCTACATCATTGAGGAATTTTTTTATTGTATCATTTATGTATTATGTGGTATATTTTTACATATTGGTTTACTGTGTGTTTTTTTATATGAATTTCTTAACAATAATGTATATTTTTTGTTCTTATTACTTGATTATGCATAGATGTCCTCAGAATGCATGGTTAATATTAGATTTTAATATGACATTCTCCTATCATTTAAATATAAATTTAGGGTGATTTTGTTCCAAATGGTGTTTCTTATGATTTCGATGAACTATTTTCTAGACTTTGGGAATTGAGAAGACTCTCCTAGTTGAGTTATTAGTATATTCATGTATTGGTTCAACTAGAACCTCATTTACGTTCACTAAAAATGTTATTAGAGGAAACATTCATTGTAAGTGCCTAGATTCATGTGTAACCATCTTGTCGTTGTTTTATTTTCATGGTATAAATATGATTAGGGTCTTTGAAAAATTATATATATTGGTGTTAAGAGTATAGAAAGATCATTCTCAACATAAGCCTCGTGTTTTTGGAGGTCTTCATGTATTAAAATATAAATCTGAGTGTTTACTTTTTAATAAATGATGCATTATAGTGTAAAATTGTTATATTATTATCCCCTTTAGAATGTATATGATTTTTCAGGGTAACTATTTGTATTTCTGTGAAAAATGATAGATTGAACTACATGGTTATCTTGAATGACCTATCCTACTATGTAGTTCACATGTGATTTGGGTCTATCAAAAGCATAGAAATAGTTTCAATATTGGATGATGGTTTCATTTCCTTTGTGGAAAAACCATACACATTCATATTTCTCCTATAGTTAATACACATTGAAAAAAATTTATTTCATAATTACCATAGGGTAGTTTCCAATCATAGGGTTTGAAATAAAGGGGTCATGATTTTGTCTTCCTTGTGCTGGGATGAATGTTTTTTATATTTATTTTGTATTGAAAGTAACACATTGAGGTTTTATTGTGAACGGTTTGTTTAATAGTGTTTGTGATAAGCATCATCAAGTTTTAACAATCCTAATTATCCAAATAATATTATTATTTATAAATGATTGTATTAACCTATATGTTAAAATTTTTAGTATTAATCGAAATAACCATATTTTTTAAAATTATTATGAATGAAAAAGTAAAATATATTGTTAAATAAGTACATAATTTTTGGTAATGTATATATATGTTTTGAATATACTCATTAGTAAAAAATTGATTTTGTTTATTTTTTTGAAGAAAACTAATTTTTGAAGATTTTAGAAAATTTATTATGAAAATTTAAATCCACTTTTGGAATCAATATTTAAGAATCATGTTAGGATTATTTTATTATATTTTTCTAAAAAGATCAATTTTTAAGGAATGTCGACAAATACTGAATTTTATTAAGATTCCATTTTTCATTAAATAATTTCTGAAGTCAATTTTTATTTCTTATTTATGTAAAACTAAAAGTAGATCAATTAGGTTATTGTTAATTCATTTTAGGTAATTGGAATCAATTTCATGTATAATACTGACATAAAAATTTTGTATACATAAGAAAACATTTTCATTGGAAAATGGTTTTTCTGCCGTATTTGCACAAGTCATAATAAATTAAATTATAGAAATTATGAAAATTAAATATAGAAATATATATTACATAATATCAAAAATCATAATTAATATTTTATAATCATTTCAACTTAGTTTTTAGTCATAAAAATATTAACAATAGAAAAAAATATTGTTATTTTGGACAAAATGGATTTATATGGGATTAAATAAAAATGATAACATTTATAATAGCCAAAAAACATTTCTAAAAACTATTTATAACCCTATTTCTACATTTTATCATCTAATATTCAATGTTTATCTTTTTTTTTGATTTATTTCTTGTGAAAAAACTATATATAACATATTCATGTTAATAACTCCAAGTGTGTCCTCTCCCCCACATCATAAAGGGAACCCCTATCTTCACCAATTTACACTTATAAATAATTGTGGTTTGGTAAATAAATTAAAAAAGTACCATTCTTACATCAATGATGATTCCATATAGTACTTGGTTTTTTCATCAAGAAATTTTTTATATACTTTAGGAATTAACATATAGTGGAGGTCTGAAGAAGAGGAACTGTTCATAATCAAGCTTCTTGATTTCATATTTCTGTCCATCTCCTTCATATATTAATCAATATTTCCCACAAAACACCATAAATATATAAAATATAAATAGATATTATTATGTTATTTGGATAACATAAATATATTTTTTTCTTCAAAAAAGGGTAATGAAGCCGACGTTTATATATAGGGATGACTACCACTTCCCAAGCTGATGTAATTAATTTTCCATCACCAACTATCTTCTTTGTTCATGAAGATATATTTTATTGTTATATATTATTTTCATGAAATATTAATCCTTCAAAAAAATAAAAATACCACCTATTTTTTTACATTAAAATCTATTTAATAATGATAATTTCATTTGTTTGTAAAACTATTTATCACATTACCAAGCAATGATATTCATTTTTTACTACCACATCACATCGATGGTATATTTAGGTTCATTTAAAAACTAGTATATATATGATATAATTATCATTATATAAATATAAGATAACACTTCACCTAATTCTACTATTATTCTTTACAAAATGGAAACATTATATTTTCATACATAAGGAATACTATGTCAATGATTGTAACATTGTTCATTTTATATAACAACAACTCATGATTATTTTTAAAAGTATAAATTATTTATATAAACGAACTATTTTTCATGTATATTATTATAATTTTGATGATATAATAATAACTTTTACCATAATAATCATTCCATGGTAATTTTGGACAAATTATCCAAACATCATTAAAATTTCAGAAATGAACCAAATGATTCAGAAATTGAATATAACATGATAATAACTAATCAATATCTAATTAAATTTATCTATATTAAATTTTTTAAATTTCATAGAAATTCTCTCTATATGAATGTATCATACATACCTAGACCATTCTCCTGACATCAATAGGGCAATAAATGCCTTATGTTTGTTTCTCAAATGCCTTCATTTTAAAATTTATATTGATTATGATATGTGGATAGAATATGAAACCTGTTTTCTCTCCATGGGTAATTATTGTGTTATTTACTATGATTGGTATCTTTTTTATGGGTCAAATAAATCAAGTACATATTTTGATAGGTGCACCCAAATAACAGCCCATTTAATTGGGTAAATCATTAGTCTCATGATGTATCATGTTTGGGATTAGTAACAAAAAATTAATACATTAATAGATTTTTTTAGGATGTGATATTATCTATGATGTTACCCTTAAATAATTATTATATAATTTAATATATTGTAGCTACATTTCCTTTGATTATGTGATCGTATGATGCCTTGTTCTATATATTATTATCTAATGTGATTACTATAGACCCTTTTCTTTTATAACATCATGTTATCCATTTGTCTCAAAATTTATTATCCATTATCATGTTTATTCTATTTCTAGGATATTTATATAATAATTTTATTATTTGTTTTCCTATGATATCCTGTGTTAATTTAATAGTTCAAATGGATTTTGGATCTCAATAATGTATATAAAAAAAATATCATGTGTTTTTTAATTTGACATTTTATGTTCCAATTATTCGAAACACACTATACCTCTCAAAAATTGGGTTTTAATTATTTTATTTTGTATTATAAATCATGTTATAATATTTATAAAATAATTTGGTCAATATGTATATGAGTTTTTGGAAGAGAGGGTAACACATATAAAATAAAAGGTTTTGACATTTGGGTTTCATGGGTTATCAGACAATGTAATTTACCGTATTTTTATGAAGTATTTTAAAATTTTAATTTCTCAAATTATATATTTTGGGTATCCCCCAAAGATATTTATTTCATAATTAACAACTAGATTAACTTTTTTGAAATAAAGTGGGATGATATTTTAATATTTGGGTTTTTAAACATCAGTATTTTTGTGAATAAAGAATTGAATTTTATATATTTTTTTTATATTTATTCAAAAAAGCTTATTTTATTTTAAAAATTACTATTGAATTCATTTTCAATTAAATTTCATGTTGTACTGTGTTTTATAAATTTCGTTGTGTATTTTTATCGATATTAATGAATTTTTTTCTATAATATAATTAACATGAATTGTATATTTCAGAAATTTATGTCTTTAGATTTGTTCCCTAGTGATACTGGTATTATGTGGTTCAAGTTGTGGAAGAATGGAAAGATATTGATCATGTATTATGTTGTTTATATTTTAGCTCCATGAAATGAATAAATATAATGTAATATTATATTCACCAAGGATGATCATATCAATGAGTTTTCTCTCCAATTGGGAGGAGTTCCATTAGTTCTAGAATACACATAAACATTAGGTAGTGTGGTAGATTAAAAACATCCTTGACTCTTATACAACATATTATTATCCTTGAATAATAATATTATTTCATTCTAGGGTTTTCAATGTAATTCAAATGGATTAGGATATTAGTAAATGATTAAAATGATCCTTCATTATTTTTGAACACCTAAAGAATCATGGGTGATAGGTATAATGGGTTTTCATGTTAAGTCTATCAATGTTTAGTGGTAATTTATTGTACCTTCTAAACTACATAAAGGAAAATATTGTGAGTTCATATAGATGATTTATATCTAGTGGTTAATATCTTGAGCTTATGAAAGTGGATAGAGATGATGATTTCATTATCCTTCCATTGGGTAAGCTGTCAGTGAAGGAGAATAGCAATAAATACTTAGAAGTAAATGCTCTTTCTCATAAAAAGGAAGAAAAAAATTATGTTCTTCTCGAGTAGGGACCCTAGGAACTATAATAAATCCTATAATAATTATCAATAAGCCCTCCTCAATTTTATTTATTTAGTTCCCATTTAGAATTTTTTATGTTTATTTTTCTATAGAGGTAATGGGTTTGTCTATTTTAGGATGATGGTTTATTTTCAGGGATTCTAGTTGATGGTAGGGGAATAAGTTGCGATTTTTAGTTCTTATCGATATTGTGACATTAGAACCCAACAGGTGGTTCATTTATTAATTTTTCATTTTTTTAAGGATTTCATTTTTATTCCTCTAGTTTTTGAGATGAATATCTCTATATATTTTTTCTTTTCAATGGTTTAATGTGATGAAATATGATATTCACATTTTTGGGAAGTGGGAAATGAGATTTATTTATTATTTTTATAATTTTGGTGGGTGGATTAGTGATTTAGAATATGAAATAGCTACTATTTGGAAGGAATTTTATTTATCCCCCATGTGGGGGTGATCCCATATGTAACCTAGGGTTATATGTGAATAGTGTGACCCATGGATAAGACCCATGTCATTCATTGAATATTCTTACGAAATTTTCAACTTTAATTTGGATTGGTATTCATGATGGTTTGAGGATATTATTCCTTCTTGGTTATTCATTTTTTTGGAATAATTTTCTCCCATTATTTTCCAATGGTTCACAATGTTATATAAATTCTAAATGGTGGGGATACCATGGTATGTCAAATTCATTCATACGAATTATAGACACAAATTCTTGTTTTAGTTATTCTTTAAGATTTTTATGAATACCTATGGTTGATCAATTGAATAATTTTTTAAATATTGGATGTTCGGTCTTTTAGTTGGATTGATTTGATAAGTTTACATTAGTTCAGTTTTATTTTGAAATTTTTTTTTCTCTTACCATCTATTTTATACCAAGTAATTTCTAAGGGGAATTTTTTCTCTAATTGTGACACCCATTTGTTACTATAGTTGTAATTTTTTTTCATCATGGTTCAGGTAGGGTAATGATAATTTTCAACCATAAAATGTTATGTTTTATTAAGTTTTTTTGTGTCACATAGTTATCAGCATGGTATGGTATTATTGGGTGGAAACCATGAAAGGTCTTCTGTATTGGTTGTTGTGAAGTTGGAACTGTGTAAACATATTTTAAAAAATCATGGGGAGCATCCCAATAAACTACATGACCTATTTTGGGTATAATGGTACTCCCACATTATTACTGCATGGTTTTGAAAACCATGTGGCCTGCCCAGAATCAATTAAATTTTAATTTTACCATATCAATCCTTTTGGGGTTTAGACTTTGGACACTATCCTCCCATGTAATGAAATCAATTGAATCTACAAATCTTAATTGGGAGCTCCATCCTCTCCTCCTCCAATTCATGGTTTATACATTTTGTTTTTAAAATTATTTCATAGTGAATCCCTCATTCTTTTCATCTATTATTCTTACTTTTCTTTTTTTCCATCAATAAAAACTATGTTTCACCTTTCCATGAATACACTAATTAATTGTGTAAACAAGTGATTCAGTATGAGATGGTTATAACATAAGATTTTGGCCTCTAATGGAATTTTTAGAATGTAACCTTGTATATTTAATTTTTATATGTAAAAGAAAACTTATTTCATCTTGGTCCCCACTTCTTCCAAGTATATGTTTCTATTAAATTTATTCATTATGGAATTACATATATTTTTATTCATCTTTAATTAAAATTCCATGTAATTATTAATATATTTGATATCCCAACGGTGTTTCAGAATCTTTTTTATAGATTTTATGTT
This sequence comes from Viscum album, assembly GCA_963277665.1. Lineage (NCBI taxonomy): Eukaryota > Viridiplantae > Streptophyta > Magnoliopsida > Santalales > Viscaceae > Viscum > Viscum album. The sequence continues at coordinate 14,666,927 of OY728159.1, read as the reverse complement.
CAGTACATTGACATTCCTTTTTGAATGTCATTTTTTTATTTAAAAATGGAATGTTTTCATTTCTACATCTAATTTATAAATTTATATAACTCTTTTTAAAATGGTTTAATATGTGGTTGTTGGATTTTGATCTGGTTTTTGTCTTTAAAAATGATATATTTAACATTTAAAGGGGGAATCATTTTAAATTTAGGTTTTGACTTCTAATTTATTTCTTAAATGGGGTATCTGATGAATTTAAAATGACTCTACAAAATAGATTTTTTTCATACCCCTTGAGAAAATTTATTAAAGGATCTTTAAGGATATCTTGATAGAAATGATGGGATTTTGGTCCTCTTTTTGATTTCAAATAGGTAACCATGTGTTGTATATTTTATCTTTTAATGTAAATGGTGAGTACTTTAAATTTATAGCCAATGGTTTTTTAAGGAATCTTTAATTTTGAAATGGAAAGAGTTTTGTATCCCAAGTCATATATTATAATGATGTATAATTTGGAACATTATATAGTTTCTAACTTATTCTTATGAGAGCATATTTATTACCCCTTGGTGTTTTACCCCTGTTAGGGTTGATAATTTCTATGTGATTCATGTTACTCACTTTTTAAGTGATGAGATTTATTTATTTTGTTGATTTATGATGTTTCAAGGGGTTGTTCTATTTAATAGTGATGGAGGTGAGTGAGTGTTATTCATTATGAATTTTGTATTGTTCTTGGATTTACTATTCACTCACCTATAGTTTTATTTTGGTCATGGATAATTATTTACAATATGAGATATATATATATATATGTTACACTAGTTGGTTAACAGGATACTAGTGTCCCTCTAGACTTCCTTGGGACTATGGAATATAGGCGGTTATATTCTAATGATTACAGTGTGGGATGTTTTCTAGATTATGTACTATTTTGAAATAAACTATTTTGGTCGATAGTTTGTATTAATTTGATAAAGTATTATTGTATCCCATATTAGTACCTAGTCAGGATCCCATGATGCACTTATTGCATGCTTGGTGTTTTAAGTCAGGGGTTTTGATATTTTTCTCATTTTATCTTCTCCTTCCATTTATTATTAAGGAAATGTTACTTCTTTCATCCATATTATTTTTTACTTCACTTTAAGTACCTACTTTATTATATTTTTGGTCCATTATAATCATTCATGTTCTTTTTAAAATTTATATTATTGATTTTTCGAAGAACTATTATGAGTAAGGAATCTTTTCATTGGTTTTTAAAGTGTTTTAAAAATTGATTGTGTCGAAAATATTGGAATATTTTGAGGAATTATTTTCTATATTATCAATGTAATTAATTAATATAAATTAGGAAAGTATTTATAATGTTATTATAGTTTTCACAATGACAGTAACTTGTTTATTTTTGAAAACATTATTTTTTATTGTATTTTCAATATTCAAATTTTGAATTTATTTTTGCCGAGAATTGAATAGATTATGTTGTTGGAATCCTACTAGATTTTTTTCTCATTGATATATATATTATAGGATAAAGGTTTCAGTTGGTCTTGTGTTTTTTTTTCTTTGGGTTGGCACTGGGTGATTTGGAAGGTGGTGAAAATTTTGAGGTTTAATGAAATGGTATTTCGGAATGGTATGACTGTTTTTATTTTTTTTACAATTGTATAATCCACGATTACCATAACATTAGATACATTGGATTATTTGTATTATCACTAGTAATTAATTATTTTATAATATTAGTTAACAATTATTTTGTGTTTTTTTAAATGGTTTGAATTGGAGTTGTTTTTATACCCATTTTAAAATGCATATTTCTCTTTGTTGTTGATACATTATACTATATGTTTGACCAATGTATGTAATAAAACATTCTATAATTTTGTAAATATATTCATCCATTTAACTATATTTTTAGATTGAAATCATTCCCAAATGTGTTTCAAAATTTTCTAAATTTCAATTTTCCAGCCTAAGGTGATAAGAAACACCCATTGGGATTAGTGGAGAACTACTTTAGGTTCAAATTCATGTTTTACCACATATTAGGTTGTTATAGAACATATGGTTACTTTTAATATTTTATTAAATTAATTTTATCAATAATACTATCATGGTACAACTAAACAACATTACTGAATAATATTTTTAATTATTTATTTTTGGATTCAAGTCACAAAAAACCTCATTACATAAATGAACATGATAAACACCATGTACATTACCCAAATTTATTTCAATGTAATTTTTAATTTTAGGGTGTAATCACTTACATCCTAATGAAATAAATTAAGAATTAAAAAATAACATGATCAGTCGTGAATCATGAACATTTAAGTATAGTGTGTCATATATTTCATGAACATTAATATAAGAATCATATCCTTTGGTAATGAATCAAAACATAATATATGACTGTTTCAGTATGGTTTTTACCCATCATAAATAAAATATTCAAAACATTCATTACTGTTAATAATAGTTCTGAATATCCTCATGACCATCATCTTAAACATGTTATTCATGAAATACGTAAATGGAAATATATTCAAAATCCATAATTATAGTTACATAGATGGAAACCAAATAAAGCACCAACATTTGAAAAACATGTTCCCTTAAGTATTTATTATTAAGAAATATACCACATTATATAAAACAACATTATTTATTAATTGGAAAACTAAAACATCTTTATGGTTATAAAAATATCCCTTTATGTATTATTTCTCCTATAAAGATAATATAATTCACACTAAATCATGGAAATGAATCAATATTCAATCATTATAAGCCTCTATTATTAAACAAAATGTGAAAAAAAGATATATTATTAAAAATATTTATATAATATTTTCTTATATTTAATTTCAAATAGACAATTTCAATTATATATTCCTCTCATTTTAATTAAATCTTTATTTTATAGGTTCCTAAAAAAATATTTCATTCATACATACCAAACCATTATGACATTTCTCTAAAAAATATAAATAATTATAACATCATGGAATTCATGTTTTTAAGAAATCCCCCCCCAAATTATCCCACTTAATAATAAATCACTCACATTTAGTGGGAAAATATGTTTGTAAATGTTATTTTTTTATCTCACTATTTTGTAGAAAAACATTCAATAGAATGTGAGAGAAGGTATAAGACAACAAAGCATTGTTGTCAAACACATTATAATAAACATTCATCATAAGAAATAATTTTTTAAATGAATCATTTGGAAATGGTTTAGTAAAAATATTTACAACATTCTCATTGGTTGGAAAAACTCGACCACCAATTTTCATCATCAACTGCTCAGAGGATTAAATTCACATTATTTTTATCTGAAAGTATAAATAAAAAAATAAATTTGATGTACATTAAAATTTTCATTGTTGAAATATAGTGTGACACCAATGGTGTACATTTATAATAATCATATTATGTGATATCTTTAATGATATGGTATCACAAAGAATCCAAAAGATTAAAATTTGAAAAATAAAAATTCTTAAAAATCGTACATTTAAATTTCTATACATATAAAAATTTGTGATTTTAGTTCCCACAATAATTTGAGTAGAAACATAAATTTAATTATTTATTCAAAATTTATTTATATGTTATTAATAATTATACTAATATGATATAATGATGCTATCTTTATCTTAAAAAAAATTATAATTTTAGAAATACTTCATTCCTCCAAACATACACATCTCAGATATCTCATTAATTTTAGTGGAAAATAATTTCTCACTAATTCATTATTTCAATAAATGATAACTTCATCAACATATATAATATTAATATAAAATATATTATTTATTTATTTTTGTAATTGTGTCTTTGTAGTTTTATTTTTCCAAAATTTTGAATTGTCAATCAGGAGTCAAGCATAGAATAATATTCACATATAGAATTTTTTAATTATAATAATTCCATTTTCATGCTTAAAATACACCCTTAATGATATAAAAAAGCATTCATGTTTAACAATATAAACCTCCACTTTATGGTCTCCATTAAGGGAACCTGAATTGACATCCTTTTAGAAAACTTTGTTTTGGGGGTATTCATAAAAATTATTAAAATGATTATTTCAAGACATGTAATAAGAAAAAATTCTCATTAAATTAAATAATTCCTATATAAGAATAGCAATTTCATATAATCTCTTTTTATTTTATACTTTTTATTCATTTTTATTCATCTATTTATATGATACAAAATTTATTATAATAACATTCTCAATTTTAATTTAATTAAAATACTACCATTTTGGAATAATTTTTTATATAATTACTTCATTATAATAACTACCCTATGATGATTATTTAATTTTCACACACAATTCATGGATAGACATCTGAAATAAATGGTTCACGACATGTTTTCACAAAATAAAAAATTATTTGAATAAATTTTCCAAGAACACCAATGATATATATGAAATAAAATCTTTTCCAAACATTAATAATATTATTTTTATTATTTTTCATCACGTGATTAAGTTAAATAATCACCAGACTCATTATAATCAATCCAATTTAAATATATTCAAAAATATCATCACACATTACATTTAATTATATATCATATACATATTTTATACAAACATTTTCAATTCATTATATAAAAATTAAATGTGTAATAGAAAAAAATTACATCAGTTCAATCCATAGACTTCTATTTTTCAGTTGTTTAAATGTGATGTCCTCTTTTATTTAGAGCATAACCAATGAAAATTTCATGAAATCTACTTTTCATAAATATATCATTGTTTTCACCTTTCACTTCGACAATACATATAATAAAATCTACATATATTGATTCAGTCTAAGGGTTTTGTTTTATATCATTTCCTAATAAACTAGTTTTATATTTGGGTAATATAATAAATAATTTTGTATCTGAATTGGTATGTCACGACCCATCCCCTGGGACCCGTGTCATGACTAACCCAAGCCTGCCTTCAACAGGCCAGGGTCTGGCGACTAGCACTGAAGGGAATATTCCCCAAAAACCGGGAAGACATTGCCATTGTAACCTGTAAGCACACACGATGAAGCACACAACAAGAAATGAACACAAGTAAATTGAATAGTAAAAATATTGTGTATAGTAAGTAAAAGGGGCTTGAATATAAGCCCAACTATAAAGTACAAGAAAATTGGAAAGTACAAGTAAGCTAAAACAACTCACATGAACACCTGCCAAGGATCCAACCCGAAGGGTAGTTACAGCTCTCGAATGGTCGTCTCTACGGTACGCCACTTCTAAGGGCCACCTCTGAGCTACCTCCAGTCCTGGTACTCTTGTCCTCAGTCAACGTTGTCCATCATCTGCATCAAACACAATACGGTGTGGGCGAAGCCCGTGAAGTGGTGAGTATAAGGATACTCAGTAGCGACCCTGAGACCCTCAAAGGTCTAAAAAAATCCACAAAAGATAAACCACAAAGCCTGAAATCAATTGTCAACCCTACATAGGTATATTCCCATACATATACATATGTTATCATGTATACCCATCTCATTCAAGAGGAAACACATGGCCCAACGCATTATCTCAAAGCTCAATTGTTCCACGAAGGAAAAATACCATGAAGGTTACATTAAAATGGTAAGTACCACAAAGGTAATTCCATATAGAAGAATAAAACAGAGGTATCACCACGAAGGAAAGTACCACATAGGTTCACCACAAAGAAGAAAACCACCAATGTATCACCATGAAGAAAAGTACCACACAAGTACGCGACACAAAATAATACCACATGGTAATCACCATGTAGGAAAGTACCACACAGGTACGCCACATAGAATAATACAACAAAGTTATCACCACTAAGGTAAAGACTCTGCTCACACCAGGTATAACTTAGGTATGGTACTAAACATGATTATATGTAACTACTAAATCATCTTACTCCGTTAAGAGGTCATCTGATTAGCCACTAAATGAGGCTAATATTAATTGTTAATATACATAATTTTCATGTTCTTTTTTATTAATAAACACCATTTTAGTGCATTTTACACTTTGAACACCATTTCACATTATGATTGTAATACCTTCTTAAAACGCACTATTATGTGGTACATTTTTGAACATCATTTAAAGTACCCAATGATTCATCTAATTTTAAGGAATTTAATTTTAAATATTTTAATTTGATATTTTTGGAAATTTATCTACACTTAAATATGAACATGTTTGATTCAGGGATCAATGGAGAATTCATGGAGGATGATGGAGATATTTTGCAATGAAAGAAAGCAATTCTGGAGAAGGCAGATTGGACACCGGCCCACTGATGAGACTGTGGGGCCCAACATACATGCCCAATTAATCCCAAATTTCGTGTAATGCTATAAGACATGTACAGGAACAAATCACCCTTCAAGAGTTAATTCTAATTCGGCCTCCATGTTTCTCAGTTAGGCGGCCCAAGTTAGAGATAAAATTCTGGGCCAGATTCTGAGGCCCAGAACAACAGTCCACCAATTTGATCATATCTCGGTATACACAACACCAAATGGGCCCAACATTTACGGACTGTTAGAAGATATCCGGAGCTCCATTTGCTTCTTCTATGGCCCACCCTGATTCGGCCATCTAGAAGGTCATACAAGTGCGTCTGTTCGGTGGATGAAATCTGGCTGCCACCTCGGGTCAAATGTGGAAAATTCAAATTCCACAAACTTTCCACCACCCTAGGCCTACCATACTCAAATGGGATGACTTGTACTGTTGAAGTCTCGACCCAAGTCTCCCAAAATGCCTATTTAAGGCAGTGGTGGTGAAGGAGTTGAGGATCTTGGATGCATTGTTCAATTGTAATGTTATGCTGCATTTTTGTTGCCTCAATTTTGTCTTTCACATGTAAGTTGTTCAATTAACTTTAGTTTCTTAATAAAAGTTCCTCCTCTACTCTTATTCTGTTGTTCTTAATATCACTTTGATACCGTTGGATCAAGGTGTGAATTTATTCACACCAACCCTTGTGAAATTATTCACACAACGGTGGAGTGATCATTTTATTTTTGTTGTTTTCTTTACTTCTCCATTTCCTCCTTTATGAGTCGACTTTCCGCTTCCATTGAAACCATGGGATCAATGGAGGGATAACCCACTTATGGGTTGATCCAAGGGAGTAGAAAGGGGCTGGATTGGATGTTATTTATCACATAATTAATGTATAATCACTTCTTTTATTGGGATTTTTATTTGATGATTTTTAAACTCCATCATCCTTGTTGAATTTAAGGCCACACACTTCAAGTACTAATACGATCCTTTACCTTGAAGTGATCAAAACTTTGATCCTTCAAGTGTATAGGTGATTAGTATTAGAGGGTGTAGGAATTAAATCAGTAAGTGATGATGTTGTTTTATCTCCTTAAATGAACCCATCTCAAATTTAAGAAATTGAAAATCATTAAAAAGAAAATACGTCCAATCCACCCCGAGCAATAACCTAGGATCAACTCATTATTTTAAATTGAATCCACTTAAATCTATTAGATATCTTTAAAAACCATCCAAAATAAATCTAAGTTGGCCACTTCATAGCCAAAAATCCATCCCTTAGGTTGAGTATCTTAGGTATTTTCTTAGGTCTCTGTGGAATCGACAACCCAAGCTACACTACAAGGACCGTTCTACCCTTCTTCTCTTGGGTAAATTTGGGCGTGAACCAAATTTTGGCGCCGTTGCCGGGGACCATGTAAGTACCTTAGATCCAAAAAAATCCTTCTTTCCTCACCTCCATTCTTCTACTCTCACCCAAGATCTCTTATCTTGTCCCTTTCTCGCTTTTTTTTTTGGCGCATGTCCGCCTACACCCGCGATTTCTCAAACAGACTAGTTAGGGTGGAAAGTCCTAGGATAGGGGAGTCAAGTGCACCTAAGGGATTGTTTAAATCAGATTCAAATATTCTTGAAACCCCAAAGTCAGAACTTGAAACAAGTCCAATGGAGGGTCATCCACAAAATCAAATTGTAAACCCTGGGGGGAATCAAATGGGAATCCAAAACCAAGAAGCTCCAAACTTAGGGAATGTAGTTGATAAAACCATGAACGACTACCTCACTCCAGCTTGGACCAATGCCCCCTCATGCATTAGACACAATTCCATAGGAGACACCAACTACATATTCAATCCCCATGTCCTAAACCACCTTCCAACCTTTCATGGGATGGAGTCAGAAATGTCATACCTTCATGTCAAAGAGTTCAACGACATTGTTGAAACCATGTGTCCCCCACATCAACTAGAATCCGCTATGATGAGGCTATTTCCTTTTTCATTAAAGGATCGAGCTAAAAATTGGCTAAACAACTTGAGACCTGCATCAATCCACTCTTTGGACCAACTGCAAATAGAATTCTACAAAAAATACTTCCCTAATCACAAAACAATTGCACTTAAAAAGAGAATCCAAAACTTTTTTGAAAAAGAGGGAGAGTCATTCTATGAAACATGGGAGAGGTTCAAAGACACCCTAAACATGGTTCCACACCATGGGTTTTCTATACCTGAACAAGTTAGAATTTTCTATGAAGGGTTGGGTCCGGGTAATCAACAATTCATTGAAATGATGTGTAATGGAACCTTAAAAAACAAGGCCCCAAATGATGCTTATGATTATCTCGAAATTCTGGCTGAACAAAACCAAACTTGGGGAACTTAACCTTATTCTGAAAAGACACAAAGAAACACTGGAATTCATACACTTAGAGAAGAGGAAATCCTTAGGGCTAAACTCGCATCACTCTCTAGGAAGGTTGAAGAGATAGACCTTAGGAAAGTCCATGAAATCCAAAATGTAGACCGTGTTTGCACAATTTGTGACAAACATGACCATAAAACAGACAACTGCCCAACCATTCCATCCATCAAGGATGTTCTTCTAGGAGGACCCCCAGCGGAAGTCAATGCCCTAAACATTCAAAAGCCCCAATACCAAAACACCTTCAATCCAAGGTACAATGACCACCCAGGATTCCGCTGGAAAGATAACCAACAACCTAGCCAACCAAAGGGACAAATTCCTTACCCCCATCAGAACTACCAAAACCATAACCAATTCCAAACCCAACCTATCCAATACCAACAACCACCGGTCCATTTTCAACAAACCATCCCACCTCCAAAATATCCCCCTGGGATAAACCAACCTACTCAAGCACCAACCCAAACTGTTCCACAAAGCCTACTAGAACAACTGTGCAAACAAATGGAGAGGATGAACTCGGAGGTATCTTCCCAAAAATAAGAACTTCAAACCATCAAAACAGGAAAGGCACCCATGCCTACTCAGGCGGTGCCGTCCTCAACTTCAAGGGGAGAGTCAAGTTGTGCTCAAACAACTCATGAACAAGTAAAGGCTGTGACTGTTTTAAGAAGTGGGAAATAAATTGAGAAACCTGAACAACTAATTCAGAACCCACCTGAAGATTCAAACTTGGATGAAAATTTAAATGAACCACAAGATCAAACTGAAGAAACTGATAACAATGTGAAATAAACAACTCTTCAACAAACAACCCCACAACCTGCACCATTCCCTCAACGCATGAGGGGGAAATCCAAGCCTGAACTGAGTGAAACCTTGAGAGAAATCTTCTCTCAAGTCAAGATGAACATTCCACTCCTCGATGCAATACAAACCATACCAGCCTACTCAAAGTACCTTAAGGACTTGTGCACTTTTAAAAGGAAATTTTCACATAAAAATCAAGTCCATTGGGCTGCTAATGTGAGTACCACCATTCAAGGGACCATTCCTCCAAAGATGAAAGGCCCGGGTTTCACTTAAATCAATGTTGAACTAGGAGAGAAAAAAGTTGTCAAGGCCTTGTGTGACCTAGGTGCCAGTGTAAACCTCATTCCTTATGCAATGTATTGTCAGTTAGGGCTCGAAGAACTCCAACCCACATCTGTCACTCTTCAACTCGCTGATCGTAGTGTTCAGGTTCCTAAGGGGATCTTAAAGGATGTTTTAGTGAAAGTTGAGAATTTCATCTACCCTGCTAACTTCATTGTCCTTGACAATCATCCAAGCTTAGGTGCTAGGGAGAAAACTCCAATCATTCTTGGCCGTCCTTTCCTTGCAACAATCAACTCTGTTATCCGAGTCCGAAATGGGAACATGACCATCACCTTTGGGAACATGAGTCTAGACTTGAACATCTATAATGCAAGCTCACAAATAGGAGATGATGAGGACATTCATGAAGTAAACATGTTAGGAAGCATTGAAAATGAATCCATAGAACATCAAGAAATATTTGATGGATGTTTAAGTCAGGATGAGATTGATTTCCTTTGTTCACATGAAGGAAGTTTATCTCCTTGGCTCGAATCATTTTCAAATTGCTCCTATAATGATGTCTTAGGACCAACAATCAGTGAAACCTTTCAGGAAACCACATTCATGGAGACAACTCAAACTCCCTTCCCTAACCCAGGTCAATACAATCTTGTTGCTGAAACTTCTACACATGGGGAATCAATTCAATCTGAAAATCTAGGAAACAAATTTGATCTTGATCCAATGCCCCAATCATCTGCTGAAATTCTGAACCAACCAGATCTTGAATTGATGGAACTTCCTACTTCTCTCAAGTATGCCTTCCTAGGGGAAAATCAAACACATCCTATAGTCATATCTTCTTCTCTTGAAGCCAATCAGGAGGGGATGCTTCTAGATGTCCTTAGGAAACACAAGAAAGCCATTGGTTGGACCCTATCTGATATTCCTGGGATTAGCCCACTTATTGGAACTCATAGGATTACTCTTGAATCTGAATCCAAACCATGTCTTCAACCTCAGAGGAGACTCAATCCAAATATTATGGATGTGGTAAGGAAAGAACTTCTTAAGTTGTTGAAAGCTGGTATCATCTACCCCATAGCTGAGAGTGAGTGGGTAAGCTCAATTCAAGTTGTCCCAAAGAAAGCTGGAATCACTGTGATCACTAATAAGGATGGGCAAATTCTTCCAACTAGGGTGAGTAGTGGCTGGAGAGTCTGTATTGACTATAGGAAGCTCAACTCTTGTACCAAGAAGGACCATTTTCCCTTTACCTTTATTGATCAAGTCCTCGAGCGAGTGGCGGGTCATCAATTCTATTGCTTCCTAGATGGGTACTCAGGGTACAATCAAATCGAGGTCTCCTTGGAGGATCAAGGGAAGACAACCTTCACCTGTCCATTCGGCACCTTTGCCTTCAAACACATGCCGTTCGGGTTATGCAATGCCCCTGGAACCTTCCAGCGGTGCATGATGGGAATCTTCTCAGACATGGTAGGGGATTTTCTTGAGGTCTTCATGGATGACTTCTCTGTGTTTGGGGATACTTTTGAGGGATGTCTGCAGAATGTGTAGAGAGTCTTGTCAAGATGTGAAGAAAAAAATCTGGTCCTAAACTGGGAAAAATGCCATTTCATGGTTAAAGAGGGACTTGTTCTAGGCCATCTGGTCTCGAGTAGGGGGATTCAAGTTGATAAAGCAAAGGTTGACATCATTCGTCACCTTCCATCACCCAAAACTATCAAGGAAGTGAGGTCTTTCTTAGGACATGCTGGTTTCTATAGAAGATTCATCAAGGACTTTAGTTAAATATCCCGTCCCCTTTGTTCTCTCTTAGTAAAGGATGCTCCATTTGTTTGGACAGAAAGCTGTGAGGGTTCATTCTCAACCCTCAAATCCTCTCTCTCCTCTCCTCCCATTATGAAATCTCCAAATTGGAACCTTCCTTTTGAACTTATGTGTGATGCCAGTGACTTTGCTGTTGGATCTGTGTTAGGACAACGTTGTGATAAAACTCCTTATGTCATTTCTTATGCAAGAAAATCCATAAATGATGCCCAAATCAACTACACCACCACTGAAAAGGAGTTACTTGCTATTGTGTTTGCCTTAGAGAAGTTTAGGTCCTACCTCTTAGGATCACCCATCACTGTGTTCACTGACCATTCTGTACTAAAATACCTATTCCAAAAACAAGATGCTAAGGCTAGAATGATTAGGTGGGTCCTTCTCTTACAATAATTTGACCTCACAATCAAGGATAAAAAGGGAGTTGAAAATGTTGTAGCTGATCACCTCTCTAGGATGGAATTAAAAGACAACTCAAATCACCTCTCTGTGTCTAATTCGTTTCCTGATGAACACCAATACTCTGTGAGTGACTACCCTTGGTATGCTGACATAGCAAATTTCTTAGTGACATGAGTCAATCCAAAATTCATAGGGACTCAATCTCGAAGGAAATTTCTTTCTGATGTTAGACACTATGTGTTTGATGATCCATACCTCTATAAGTTCTGCCCTGACCAAGTCATTAGGAGGTGTGTTCCAGAATCTGAACAAGAGTCCATCCTTAAATTCTGTCACAGTGAGGCATGTGGAGGTCACTTTTCCTCTAAGAAAACATCTGCTAAGATTCTTCAATGTGGTCTTTTCTGGCCCACCCTTTCAAGGGACTTCTACACATATTGTCAAAGCTGTACTAGGTGTCAACAAGTAGGGTCCATCACAAAAAGGAATCAAATGCCACACACTCCCATCTTAGTGGTTGAAATCTTTGACTGTTGGGGTATTGATTTCATGGGTCCCTTCCCAAACTCTCGGGGATACCTCTACATACTCTAAGCTGTTGATTATGTCTCAAAATGGGTTGAGGCCATTCCCACAAAATCCAATGATCATCAAACTGTGATTAGATTCCTAAGAGAAAACATATTCTCTAGAATTGGAATTCCTAGGGCTATCATAAGTGATCGTGGAACTCATTTTTGCAATCGTCCATTCTCATCACTCATGGAAAAATATGGAATTTCTCACAAAGTGTCCACTGCTTACCACCCACAGACCAATGGTCAAGCTGAGTTAGCCAATCATGAAATTAAGCAAATTCTTGAAAAAACTGTCAACCCCTCTAGGAAAGATTGGTCTAAGAAACTCTTAGATGCACTTTGGGCCTATAGAACTGCATATAAAACCATTTTAGGAATGTCCCCATATATGTTGGTTTATGGAAAAGCATGCCATTTTCCAGTGGAGATTGAACATAAGGCCTTTTGGGCAATTAAGAAAATGGATTATGACCTCTCATTGGCGGGAATAAGAAGGAAATTAGATCTCAAGGAACTGGAGGAACTAAGGATGGAGGCTTATGAAAATTCAAGGATCAATAAAGCTAGAGTTCAAGCCTACCAATCTAGGAATATCAAGGTCAAACATTTTGAACCGGGAAAACTTATGCTCTTGTATAGTTCAAAACTTCATTTACATCTGGGAAAGTTAAGGTCTAGATGGTCAGGACCTTTCATAGTGCATCATGTATTCTCCCATGGGGCAGTAGAGATTCAAGATCCCACAAGTGGTCACATTTTCAAGGTCAATGGTCAAAGGTTAAAAACATTCGTTGAATCATTCAATAAACAGGAAATAGATGTTGAGTTAATTGATCCAATCTATGAACCAGGAAAAAAATTGATAAATTTGGGATCTATGTCGGGCTAACGACGTTAAACAAAGCGCTGCACGGGAGGAAACCCGTGGTTTTTATGTTTCTAATATTTCTGAATCATCTTTATTTTTCAAATAAGATAACTTAATCATTTTTATATTTAAAAATAAAAAAATAGACTTTTGACCTGTTCTTCTATTATGAGTATGGATGGGTACGAAAGAGGAGCACCATATTCATCCGTGTCACGTGGTGTGATCCTTGAGTAATACCTTACCCAGAAATTTAAAAAGAAGACAATGTATCATCAGTTTATTTTGTTTTTATTATTCAATGGGTTAAGAAAAAAAATATAATAATACAAAAAAAAGTCCACGCCATAGGCCGTGGGGAAAACCCCGTCACAACCGGCGAAGCCGCGGGGACTCGAACCCGGGACCGAAGGGAGACAGGGGCGCGCGCTTACCACTGACCTGCGGCTTCTTGTGCTACCTTATTCTATAATTTTTATATATATTCTTATATTTAACTACCTTTATTATATAAATATATATATATATATTGTTTGTTTTGTTTGTTTTGTTTTTTCCTTTTTCCACTAGGGGACTTTGCAAGCGACATGGATATGAAAGGAATAAATTCGAGCGGCAAGAAGTACAAACTTCAACCACCAGGTGACTTCATTCCATAATCCTCATTTTCAATTTCCTTTTTAAATTTTTATTCCCTGCCTCTACTCCTTATAATTTTTCATTTATTCAAACACTGGGGACAGTGTTGTTTTAAGTTGGGGGGGAGATAAAATAAATAAAAAATGCTTTTGTGTCAAAAACAAAAATTGAATGATTTGAAAAAAAAGTAAATGGAAGGAAAAATTCCTTTAACTTTGAACATGGTAATACACATTGCACACTTTGAAACTGAATATCAAATAATTTAGCATACCCTGATTCTGATTTTAATCCTTGTATAATTTCATGAGCATAGATTTTGGAAAGTGTGGCTGTCCAATGTGATATTTCATCGTTTATATTTTTATCCAAATAAAAAAAATGCCACAATGCACGTCCTCTAGACTGTGGGGTACTAATTTGAATTTTTGGGGTCCCATAATAAATAGCATAGGATGTTTTTATTTTTATGAATAATATGAGTATTCCAAAAAAAAATTTTAAAAAAAATTATTAAAAAATAAAAAATAAAAAATAAAAATAAAAATTTGCGTGTAGAGCAATGGATTGATAAAATGCGAGGCTTTCGACACTTGGGGATCGTGACTCCAGAGTTGTCTAGCACTGAGTTTTTCAATCTATCTCTATTTATGGTAATATGACTTTGTTTTTGATTAAGTTAACTCGAGACGATGCCCGAGTATGTGGGTTTCACTTGGTGCCCTAAGGCCTTTGAGTCTGGGAGTCATCGACAAAGTCTTGCTACATGGGTTAATTTGATTAATTGCAATCTCAATTACTATAGAAATATTGAAAAAAAATCAAAAAAAAGAGGGATGAAGAATACTCATATTAGGATTAAATATGATTCCACCTAGCGCTTCCATGATTTCCCCCTTGAATTAAAATGAACCCCCATATCTATTGTGATTCACAACACATCATTACACCTAATTGAGTTGGATGAAGTATGATGATGGATTTGATCAAAGGAATGGGATTGGGATTGGGATCTGCTTATGAAACTATCTCGTATTAAAATATTTTGATAGGGTTTCATGATTGTTTGGTATAAGGTTTTTTGGTGATCATTGTGTATTAAAATGTTTTTAGAAAAGGGAATTCGAATTTCATTTTGTTGAGATATATTTTGCTCGGGACTAGCAAAACTCAAGTTGGGGGGTGTGATTAGCCACTAAATGAGGCTAATATTCATTGTTAATATACATAATTTTCATGTTCTTTGTTATTCATAAACACCATTTTAGTTCATTTTACACTTTGAACACCATTTCACATTATGATTGTAATACCTTCTTAAAATGCACTATTATGTGGTACATTTTTGAACATCATTTAAAGTACACAATGATTCATCTGATTTTAAGGAATTGAATTTTAAATATTTTAATTTGATATTTTTGGAAATTGATCTACACTTAAATATGAACATGTTCGATTCAGGGATCAATGGAGAATTCATGGAGGATGATGGAGATATTTGGCAATGAAAGGAAGCAATTCTGGAGAAGGCAGATTGGACACCAACCCACTGATGAGACAGTGGGGCCCAACATACAGGCCCAATTAATCCCACATTTCGTGGAATGCTAGAAGACATGTACAGGAACAAATCACTCTTCAGGAGTTAATGCTAATTCGGCCTCCATGTTTCTCATTTAGGCGGCCCAAGTTAGAGATAAAATTCTGGGCCCGATTCTGAGGCCCAGAAAAACAGTCCACCGATTTGATCATATCTCGGAATAAACAACTCCAAATGGTCCCATATTTTACAGGATGTTAGCCGACATCCGGAGCTCCATTGTCTTCTTCTATGGCCTACCCTGATTCGGCCATCTAGAAGGTCATCCAAACGCGTCTGTTCGGTGGATGAAATCTGGCTGCCACCTCGGGTCAAATGTGCAAAATTCCAAATTCCACAAACTTTCCACCACCCTAGGCCTACCATACTCAAGTGGGATGACTTTTACTGTTGAAGGCTCGACCCAAGGCTCCCAAAATGCCTATTTAAGTCAGTGGTGGTGAAGGAGTTGAGGATCTTGGATGCTTTGTTCAATTGTAATGTTATGCTGCATTTTTGATTCCTCAATTTTGTCTTTCACATGTAAGTTGTTCAATTCACTTTAGTTTCTTAATAAAAGTTCCTCCTCTACTCTTATTCTGTTGTTCTTAATATCACTTTGATACCGTTGGATCAAGGTGTGAATTTATTCACACCAACCCTTGTGAAATTATTCACACAACGGTGGAGTGATCATTTTATTTTTGTTGTTTTCTTTACTTCTCCATTTCCTCCCTTATGAGTCTACTTTCCGCTTCCATTGAAACCATGGGATCAATGGAGGGCTAACCCACTTATGGGTTGATCCAAGGGAGTAGCAAGGGGCTGGATTGGATGTTATTTATCACCTAATTAATGTATAATCACTTCTTTAATTGGGATTTTTATTTGATGATTTTGAAACTCCATCATCTTTGTTGAATTTAAGGCCACACACTTCAAGTACTAATACGATCCTTTACCATAAAGTGCTCAAAACTTTGATCCTTCAAGTGTATAGGTGATTAGTATTAGAGGGTGTAGGCATTAAATCAGTAAGTGATGATGTTGTTTTATCTCCTTAAATGAACCCATCTCAAATTTAAGAAATTGAAAATCATTAAAAAGAAAATACGTCCAATCCACCCCGAGCAATAACCTAGGATCAACTCATTCTTTTAAATTGAATCCACTTAAATCTATTAGATATCTTTAAAAACCATCCAAAATCAATCCAAGTTGGCCACTTTATAGCCAAAAATCCATCCCTTAGGTTGAGTATCTTAGGTATTTTCTTAGGTCTCTGTGGAATCGACAACCCAGGCTACACTACAAGGACCGTTCTACCCTTCTTCTCTTGGGTATATTTGGGCGTGAACCATAACCCCACATAGGATCCTAAATCACCAAACCCCCATAAGATCCAAAATCATTAGACCCACATAGGATCCTTGTACATCATCAAACCCACATAAAATCCTAGTACACATACCCACACTAGATCTTAAAGTAGTCCCACATGTATTACAAGAGTGGATCCATGTGGGATCCTCAATAATAGACCCACGCTGGATCCCAAAGTATAAACCCACATAGGATCCCTTTCTCATGTTACAGCCCTCTACAGGGTTCCATCACTAAGATTGCATTATTTGGGGAGGGTCCCCACCTCATGACACAAGCCGATAGTCCAACTGCTATGTAGTCCCATGAATACGTATCCGAAAGAACCACCACATAAAATTGGTCTCACTGCAACAGACGGTGCGTCAATCAGACACCTGATCTGTAAGTTATCAGCATTTTAGTCTCAAGGGCCCAATTGGATTCGTGTTCGATCAATCCCAGCCTTACCAAAACGTTATCCAAATCTCAATTTGGGTATACCAAATGGACCACCTCGATCAATTGTTTATTTCATCACAGACAGTTCATCAAACGGACGCCTGAAACTCATGATATGGCCGAAAGAGTGAAAATGGGTTGAAGTGGGTCCGACCTGGCCCGTGGTGTGGCAGCCCGCAGTATGGCGGCCTGCGGTGCGGCGACCCAAGGTGCGGAATCTGGCAGTGTGGCAGCCCACTATGGTTGGCTGAAAATACCACCCCTCTCCTCCGCATAGCGCGGTTGGGCGCCGTGACTTTTCAGGCGGTCGTCTCGGCCGGCCACCATGCCTTCGTCGTCACAGAAAAAGGCCGCGACTCTTGCTCGTCAGGCGGCGTGGATACATGATGTCGCCCCCTTCTAGCTGTCTTCCTTTGCCATAATGAAGAACACATCAATAACCACAAGTATTCGTAGAGTGGTTGGGCCATGTTCGATTGGCCCGTACCATCTGCGTTAGAGCGGTAGTAAGCGGCTCATGGGAGGAGATTCAACGTGAAAGAAAATTAATGATAATTAATCGAAATCACACCACTACCTTGAAGGATTGTTTACGTATATGAGTAGTTGAGGATAGACATTGCTTCTTCATCATTGAAGACCTCCCTCGTTGGAGATGGAAAATTCTTCAATGGATAATATGGCGCGTTCTTCGATGGAGAAAAACGATCCTCCATAATTATGCCAAATTCTCCCCTTCTCCTTTTCCAACCCAACACACTCAATGGTAAAGAAGTGTCCATATAAATTAAAATATGTTTAACAGATTAATTAATGTTGGAAAAATTAAATTTTGAATCATTTAATTAATTTTAGTTGGCTCAATTAATTAAATGGGAAGTTGAAAGGTTTTCTACCATTAAAGAGGGTTTGGGTGGTCCTCACCACTAGAATTCAATTTGAGGGTTTTTAGTTCGGGTGGTCTCCCCCACCATAACCCATGTAGAGAGGTTTCAATAAAAATAAAATAAATGTTATTATTTATTTTATTTTTATTTCCATGAAAAACATATAAAATAACATTCCCCATCGACTAACTATGGTCGAGGTAAAGGTCTCCTTAAGGGTATATCGGCGCTGTGATTTCAACAATGTTCTCGGATTTCAATTCCGAGCACCGGTTCAAAAGATAAAAAACTCACTCACATGTTTACTGAATATACCCAAAAAAATGTTCAGACACTCCTTTTGGGAAAACCGGGCCTCAGAATCATGCGCCTTCAATCTTCACAGACTTGTAATATTACCATGTAATAAAAACAATTACATGTAATTTTCGGGTCTTTACATTCTACCCACCACAGGGATTTGCTTCCCCGAAAACCACATAACAAAATCTAGGAAATCAAGTGGCGGTACTAAGCATGAATATGTGCCTCCCACTTCCAAGTTCTCTCCTTGAGGTTATCATGCTACCAATGAACGTGCACCAAAGGTATCGAATTCCCACAAATGACCCGGTCTTATCGATCCTCAAACTCCACTGGAACCTCTGTAAACATCCACCATCATCGATGTCCATCTCTTCGTGGTTGACGACGTGTGATGGGTCGTGCACGTATCTCCTAAGCTAGGATACATGGAAAATGTCATTCACCTGGTGAAACTGAGGTGGAAGATCTAAGTGGTAAGACACCTCGCGAACTCTACTGTGGACCTAAAAGGGTCTGATTAACCTCGGAGATAACTTGTCTCCCCTTCCAAATATCCACAAACCTCATTGAGGTGAGACCCATAGAAATATGTGGTCCCCATCCTCAAACTCCATAGGTCTCCACCTACTATTGAAATAAGACTTCTACTTGCTCTGTGCTGTATTCATTCATTCTTAGATGATCTGCACCTTCTATGTGGTCGCTCGTACCATATCTGGTCCCATGAGTGCTGACTCCCCTGGGCATGTGCCGCATAGAGGTGATCTGCAAGGTCTGTTGTACAAAGCCTCAAATGGTGTAATCCCAATAGTAGATTTATATATTTTTTTTGTATGAAAATTACAAAAAGGGAAATTGATCCTCTTATCTGTGACTGAAGTTGAGGATGCAGGCACACTGCATGTCTTCAAGGGTTAGAATAGTCCACTCAATCTGGTCATCCATCTGAGGATGGAAGAAAATGCTCAAACGAGGCTGCATCCTGAAAGCATCCTACAACCCCTTCCATAGCTGGGAATTGAAACTTACATCACGATCGGAGACTTTCATTGAGCGTACTCCATGTAGCTATACAATCTCCTGCATATAGAGGTGTCACACTCTCTCTACTGAACACTACGCTCTGAACAGTAGGAAGTGGGATGACTTGGTGAGGCGGTCGATGATCAGCAAGATAAAATCATGAACCCTGGATGTATGTGGAAGT
Organism: Viscum album; assembly: GCA_963277665.1. Taxonomy (NCBI): domain Eukaryota; kingdom Viridiplantae; phylum Streptophyta; class Magnoliopsida; order Santalales; family Viscaceae; genus Viscum; species Viscum album. Next base: position 14,646,970 of record OY728159.1, on the reverse strand, counting down.
CCAATCATAGAGTCCGTGGATATCCCATCCCACATCCACTCTGGGACCTCTAATGGCTAAAATAATCCTGCTGGTACCTGATGCTCCACCTTCACTTGCAGACAAGTAAAGCAGTGAGAGAAAAACTCTGATATTGGTTTCTATATTCCCAGCAACTAGTGCTGTCATCGGAGGTCCTGGTTCTTCATTCCCACTCCTGGATGTACTACTAGAAGAGATGTGTGGAAATCCCTTAGCACTTCCCCTGCATCGACACTGGTACCATGGTACATCCTCTGATGAGGATGAAGTCCTCCTCGTCTTCAAAAAATTCATTTGTTTCCTACCCTAAGGATATCTGAACACATCAAGCCTCACAGTCAGTGTCCCCATGGTGTGCCTCCTGTACTCGCTGATGATGTGGGGGAGTGACTGTAAAATATTGAAGAAAAACTACTCCATCTCATTCTAGAAAAGATATTTGCAAATCGGCCAGCTACTCCATCGCTACACCTAATAGCTCTATAACAGATCTCCTGCTGAGTGTATCTACTACAACGTTCCCTTTACTAGGAGTATAGACTATCTCGAAGTCATAGTCTTGGAGGAACTCAGGCCAATGTCATTATATTAGGTTTAGGTCTTTCTGAGAAAAGATATACCTGAGACTCTTATGATCAGAGTAGACAGTAAAGCGTTCACCCATCAAGTAATGTCGCCACATATTCATGGAGAAGACCACTAATGCTAATTCCAGGTCATGGGTAGCATAATTCTACTAATGTTTTCTTATCTTTCAAGAACCATACACGATCACTGCTCACTCCTACATCCAGAAACATTCATGTCTGGTTCTAGATGTGTCAAAGTAGATGACGTAGCCAACTCCCTCCTCCGGAAGCCTCAAGATGGGGTGGGGGAACTAGGTAGCATCTTCCTCAGCTCCTGAAAACTCCACTGACATCTCTCTGACCACCTGAAGGGTTTCCCATTCTTTGCCAATGATGATATAGGTTATGAAACTCTAGATAAATCTGGCACAAACCTCCAGTTGTATCCGGCCAAATCTAGGAAACATTGCTCCTTTGTCGCACACCAAGGTGGCTCCCAAGCAAGTACCACCTCGATCATCACAGGATCCACCACACCTATAGCCTCCGAGATGACGTGTCCAGAAATTGAACCTCTCAGATCCAAAATTGGAACATCGAGAGATTACTATAAAGATGGTGCTCTCAGAGTGTGTCCCGAACTATCTTCAAATGATAGGCATGCTGCCCCTCTGAATCTGAGTAGATTAGAATGTCATTGATGAAGAATACTATAATGTAATGAAGGTATGACTGGAAGATCCTTTTTCTTGAGTGCCATGAATACTACTAGAGTGTTGGTCATACTTAGTGGCATGACAAAAAACTCATAATGGTCATACTGACTTCTGAAAGTCATCTTTTGTACATCCTTTTCCCATAAACTGAGCTGGTGATAGCTTGATCTGAGTTCTTTCTTCGAGAACCACCATGATCCCTTTAGCATATCAATGAGGTCATCAATCCTTAGGAGTGGGTAATTTTTATTCACAGTTACCTAGTTCAGGCACTAATTGTCAACACAAAGTCTCAAACTCCGATCCACCTTCTTAGCAAACAAAATCAGGGCTACCAAAGGAGAAACACTATGCTGGATGAACCACTTCTCCTATAAGTCCTCTAGCTATACCTGTAGCTCACGAAGCACTGTGGGAGCCATCCGATATGCTGGTGTAGATATCGGTGTCATCCCAGGGTACAATTCAATGTAAAAGACCACCTCTCTGCAAGGAGGTAGACCTGGAACATCATCAGGGAAGACATCCGCATACTGGTCCACCACTAAAGGATAGCTTAGACTCTTCACATCAACCACTCTGAGGGAAAGGCAATCCAACTGATGAGTGATCGGCTGCACTATCCTCCGGGTAAGTCTATCCTATGCTACAAAAGCTCCCTTCTCATCGGTGAAGGTAAACCTTGTCCCATCCATGCAGATACACATCACTTTGTGCCTCAAACAGTCGATATGGGCATGGAATGTAGATAACCAGTCCACACCCAGGATGGCGTCGTAAGGCCTTGACTCTGCTACTAGGAGATCACAGTCGATGCTCTCACCTCCAAGAGTAATCTTAAACTACTGGAACCAGTGTTTAATCATAGAATCTTCTCCTGCAGGAGTCTCCATACATATGGTTCAAGCCAACAGCTCCACCGAATTCTCTGAGCTCCGAACGAGTGTAGTGGAAATAAAATAATGATAGGAACTTGTGTATATATGTACTTCATCTAAGGTGTAGTAGACACATATCGTACCTCTTATCATGTCTAGAGTTTCATGGCCATAGGCATCAGCTCCCTCGAGTTGTGCTTGCCCCTGTCCACCTGCTCTCTGTGGTCAGGGTGGACCACCTGGTTGTGGTGGTGGTAACATCTCAAATCCTCGCCCACCGCCAGCTGCACGACCAGCTCCACTGCCACGTCTTCCTGCACCCTACAAACCTCCTCAATAGAACCTCTATCTCTACCTGGGCGGTATTTTGACAATATGTTGATCATCTGTATGGTGGGTCCGGATGTCTCGATCCATATGACCCTGTCTGCCACATGTGAAACCCTGCCAGCTCCTTGCATGACTGGATCTGTCTCTGATTCCTCAAACAGCTGACCCTGAACCCCGCAGTCGTCCCCCTAGAGGTATGATCCTCTTAGTCTTCTACAACATCTGTCTGTTTCCAGCTGTAGAAGACACATCTATGTGATTCCTGGTGGTGGGTCTCACTACTCGTGACTAATTAGTGAGAAAACTCTCCACTAATAGGGCTCGCTCTAACACCCCCGTCTGTATCGGGATTCTGGAAGATATAATCGAAGACCTGATCTCCCGCATGAGTCCCTGCTCGAAGGTCCGGGCCCTCAAGAATGGGTCCTGCACAATATCAGTGGAGTAGTGTGAGAGGTTGGTGAACCTCACTATTTACTGAGCCACTGTCATGCTTCCCTACAGCAGATGAAGAAGCTCATGTATGGGAACAACACGAATTGTCACTGGGACACTCTCTACCCAAAACAGACTGTCAAAGTCTGCCAAGAGAAGTGTCAACTCGTCGTGAACCTGGAGTGTCAATCTCCACCATCTGCCAGCTACTACCTATAGAAGACTACTAGAAAGGATCACCATGAGATTAGCTGGTGCCCCTACCAGTCTGAAGACTCTCACCACATATTCCATCCAATCCTCAGCTGTATGTTGGTCTGTCTTTCCCCGAAACCTCATTGGCCTCTGGCGCTAGAACTCGTGAAATGCACTCAAGAAGTGTGCACCCTCTACTATTGGGGCAGGTGGAGTCAGTGGACCTACAGGTAATGGTACCGCTGGTTCCCCTACTAATAAAGGGCCCCACACCGAGGACTCATTACTCCGGGGGCTATCAGTGAATACTATACCCAGAACCCTAGATGGTTGTCTACATAGAGGCATCCTAAAAGGAAACAGGTTCACCATGGTCAACAAGTTATACCTGGTTAGCTGACTCAAATAGGTCACAAAGATATCTTTTCAAAACACACAAAAAATCTGTATTTCATGCACTGAGTCTGAAATCTGATGTTAGGGTCCTTGTGTATGGATACGTCGCCCGCCGCACCAGCACTGGATTCCATAAACTGATAACCATACTCACTACACTAATCACTATTGCCGTTAAAAATATCAGAGTCAAATTTTATATTGTTGAACCAACTCCTTTGATACAAATATATCACAACCCATCCCTCGGGGCCCGTTCCATGACTACCTCAAACCCGCCTTCCATAGGGCAGGGGCTGGTAACTAGCACTGAAAGCCTTATTCCCCAAAAATTGGAAAGGCATTTCCGTTATAAACTATAAACACATACCACCATGAAAACAACAAGATAATAACACAAGTAAAATGAATAGTAACAATAGTGTGTGCAGTATGTTAGAGGGGACAGAATACAAGCCCAATTGGAAAGTACAAGAAAACTGGAAAGTACAAGTAAACTTAAACAGCTCCTGTGAACACACTCCAAGGATCTTACCTGAAGGGTAGGTAAAGCTCTTGAATGGCCTTCTCTGCGGTACTCCTCATATAAGGGCCAACACCAAGCTACCACTAGTCCTGGTACACTCATCCTTAGTTAGAATTGTCCATTTTCTGCAATAAATACAACAAGGTTTGGGCGTATCCTGTGCAGAGGTTAGTATAATGATACTCAGTAGGGACCCCGGGACCCTCAAATGTCTCACAAAATCCACAAAGGATAAACCACAAAGCATGAAAACAATTTTCAACCCTACTTAGCAATATTCACATACATATACCCTTGTTATCAAGTATACCCATCTCATTCTTGAAGAAACACAAGGCCCGACTCATTATCTCAAAGCTCAACTATTCCCCGAAGGAAAGAATACCACGAAGGCAACACCACAATGTTCAGTACCACAGAGGTAATGCCACACAGATGATTACCACAGAGGTATAACCAAGAAAGAATGTACCACACAGGTTCGCCACATAGAATAATACAACCAAGGTATCACCATGGAAGAAAGTACCACACATGTATGCTACACAGAAGAATACCACAAAGGTATCACCATGAATGAAAATACCACACTGGTACACCATGTATAATAATATCACAAAGGTATCACCATGAAGGTAAAGAATCAGCTCACACCAGGAATAACTTAGTTATGATAGTAAAGATGATTAGATTTAACTACTGAATCATCTTACTCTATTAAGAGCCAGACCCATGAAGGATCCTAAATCATCATACCCACATAGGATCCTAAATCATTGGACCCACATATGATCCTATTACATCATCAGACCTGCATATAATCTTAGTACAACAGAACCACACAGGATCCTAATGTAGTCCCACATGGATTCCTAGAAAAGAACCATGTGGAATCCTCAAGAACCGACCCACGAAGGATATATAAGCATGGACCCACATAGGATCCCATTCGCACGTTACACCCAGCTACAGGGTTCCCACAATAAGCTTACATGATTCATAGATGGTCTGATCTTCAAGCCACAGGTCGATACTCCAACAGCTATGAAGTACACTGAAGAAGTATCCCAAAGGACATCGACATGAAAGGGGTCTTAATGCAATATGTAAATCAGACACCCAGTCCGTAAGTTATTGTCATTTTAGTCCCGAGGACCTGGTTGGATTCTTGTTCGATTCAACACGTCCATACCCCAAATTTTCCAAAACTCATATGCGGTATACCAAAAGTACCATCTTGATCCATGTTTTCTGGCGCTACAGACAGTTCATCAAAAGGATGCCTGAATCTCAAGATATGGACGAAAGAGTAAAAATGGGTCGAAGTTGGTCCAAGTCTGGTCTGACTCTGTCGGACCAACCCGGACTGACCCGTCCCGCTCGGTCTGGCCCACCCCCTCCTCTGCGTGGTGATGTCGTGTGCCGCACCTTCACCTATGGCCGGATTGGGCGGCCGGCCTCCCTTTACCGCCACGGTGCAAGGCCGCGGCTCTTCCTCGACGGGTAGCGCAGATGTGCGCTGCCATCCCCTTCGGCTGGTGGGCCTCCGCCATCCACCGGTCGCTGCCCTTGCTCCACCATAGCGGACGGGCCATGGCCCTTCTCCAGTGGCATGGTCACCCCGCCACCTTCATCGCGGCCATCCATGGTGCTAGCCACCATTCCCGAGCCCCCGGTGTCGGTCTCCGTCCTCCTCCATCTCGAAGAACACATCAAGAACCAAAATGATTTTTGGAGAGGTCGGTCTATGTCTGTTCGGACCATACCCTCCATGTTAGATTAGTTTCAAGATTCTCATGGGAGGAAATTCAACATGAATGAAAATTAATGATGATTAATCAAAATCACACCCCTACCTCAAAGATTTTGTTGACGTTAGTGAGGACGGAAGGATGGACATCAGTTCATCGTCGTTGAAGATGTCCCTCGTTGGAGATGGTGTGTTCTTCGTTTGAGAATATGGAACATTCTTCATTGGAGAAGAATGATCCTCCACAATTATCCCAAGTTCAACCCTTCTCCATTTCCATCCCAACCCTCTCAATGGTAAAGAGGTTCCAATATAAATTAAAAAAATTTTAGCAGATTAATTTATGTTTGCACAATTAAAAGTTGACACTTTTAATTAATTTTAGTCGGCACAAATATTTAAATAGAGAGTTGAAAGGTTTTCTCCCATTAAAGAGGGTTTGTGTGGTCCCCACGACTAGAATTCAATTTGGGGGTTTTTAGTTTGGGTTGTCCCCACCTCCATAACCCACGTAGAGAGATTTAAATAAAAATAATGTAAAATTTATTCTTTATTTTATTTTTATTTCCACAAAAAATATGTAAACTAATATTCACCCTCGACCAAATGCGATCGAGGTGATGGTCTCCTTAAGCGAATATCATCTCTGCGAGTTCAACGGTGTCCTCATATTTCAATTCCATGAACCAGTTCAAAAGTTACAAAAACCAGCTCGCACGTTTACTGAACATAACCAAAAAAATGTTCAATAACTAATTCCTGGCACACTGTGCCTTGAAAACACACGCTGCCAATTTTCAAGGGCTCTAAATATTCCCATGTATTAAAAAAATTGCATTTAATATCAGGGTAATTACATGGTATCCGAATCATTTATCTCTTAACATATCATGAGGTATCATACTCCACCAATAATATTAATTCTATCTTCACCAAATATATATTATTCCATTAAAAAATACTTTATATGCGGCATATTTGAAAACAAATCATGTCACATATGATTTCTTTCTAAATAATCATTGAAATTTTTCATTGTATATTCAAATTGTTACTGATTCTGGTTTACACATAAGAAGGAAGAATTATTTTTTACTCACATTTTTGAAATCACATATACTTTTTGAAATACTATTATTTATGTTTCATGAACATAATAAATAAAATTAAATTGAAAAATAAAATAAAATAAGGTAATAATGTTATCTGTATTCATTGAATTATTCTTTATTACCCTAAAAATGCATAAATGGTGATTCTCTAATTGATGTGAATTTTTAAACTCTTTATTCTTTTCAAATCATTTTATATTATTACCCTTTTTAAAGTGGAATAAACGGAATACCATTTATGATTTTTAATTGTAATGTTATGAAATTTTACACCTTCATTTATCAAATTCATATACTTTTTACCATGATGTAAAAGACCTAAATTCCACAAATATTTTTATTTTTAAGGTCAAATATAAATAATTTACATAAAATCCAAAATGAAAAAAGATTCACCTTAACTATTATCCTATAATCAAGAAATATCTATCCATCGACCACTTTAAAATCTATTGACATATTTAAAAAATCCCTCCATTCTCTCTATCAAAATTTTGAGAATCACTTGACAGGTTTCTCCTCAACCCATCAATGAAAATTGTAATATAAAACTCTGTTATATGATAACCCATATCTTTTGAGTAAAATTATTTATTTTTACTAACCCTTCATTCCAAAATATATCTTAAAACATTCTGTTTATAAATTCAAAGAGAAGTTTTATGTTTACCATCATTTGATAAGAACATTAACTATGTCAAAACCATGGAAATACCTTTCATTAAGACTTAAATTTGAATTATGCTATAATAATTTTCTCTATAACATTTCTAATAATTTTGTAATGTTTTACATATTATTTTTTATATTTAACTATGTTGAAAGGATCGTTCATCAATTTTCTTTTAATAGCTAAAATTGATTTTATATATTCAATTAATAAATTTATGACTTATTCTAAACATATGTCCTTTATGTGAGTTGATTTCAAATAAATTATAGCATTAAATTATTATATATTAATAAGAAACTATTAATTCATAATAATATACATTACACATTTCTAAATCCATTATAATAACCTAAATTACTACAAAAATTAATATTTTTAAAATGAACAAGTTGGTGTCCAGATACTGTAACCTACTATCCTGTAGCTTATTGACCACTATATCTGTATTATTTTTATGAATAAAAATTATATGAAAAAATTAATGTATTACGAAAAATATCTAAAATAATACTCAAATTTTATTCTTTTTATTTTATTATAACATTTCATTTAATTATGAATTTCTAGAATATATAAATTTATATTATTTTTATACATCAATTATAATCTTTACATTAGTTTTTCATTTACATATTCTCATAATTTATTTAAATAAATATTAAAATTTATAAACCAATTTATTAAGGTATTTGATTATTCAATCAATTTTCAAGTTTCTTAGTAACTATAATACTATTATTACATCACCTATAGATTTCCCAAACATCTTCCTTGGATTTATTGTGGCTGAACATTAACTTCTTTATATGATTTTCATAATTCACAGAAATATTTATTCATATAATAAACTATTTTTATTTATCTTCCATATAATCCTTTAACTTTGTTTATTTCTTATCTTTTATTTAATATTTATAACATTTTTTCTATATTTTTTAATTTCATTATTTTGAGAATAAATAATATTAGCTATAGATTTTAAATATTTTGGAAAGAGATTTCATCTTAACATATTTTATTGTTTAATATCCATCAAAACTATTCTTGATAATTATAATTTAGACATAAATATATGGAAGAACAATTGAGTTTCATAAATTTTACTATTTCCATTTGATGAAATGTGGGATGTTTCTCTAATGAAACTCATAAATATACAATATATGATTAATATTAAAAAATAATCTACTATATAAGAGTATCTCAATAAATCAACAAGTAAAAATAAAACCTTATTCTGGCACAATATAATCTCAAGTCCAAATGAATCATCAAGCTTCATCCACATAACCTCTAGTTCCAACATATTTATTAGGGTTACCAATACCATGTCATGGGCCAACCCAACCAAATGTTACATAGTTTTCAGATTAAGAGAATTTCTATCATCATGATTTACCCACAAAATATAGATAACCAGTATAATGTTATGGGTCTCCAATGTTATATCATCCTTAAATGAAATGTCATGTGCTCCAAATTTTACCTCAAGACTGAACAAATACACAACCCCAAGTAATATATTATCATGTTCAGACACCACCATAAGGTTGGAGATAGATTGACTACTTTTCTATATACCTATAAAAAACCCTACTAACCTAAATGGAAGCTGATGAAAATCAATTCAAGTGGGGACCCCCAAGATAAATATGACTTGTTAATATTATTTAAAAAATAAGTCACATAAAAATGGTATATATTTTTATATTATGTTATCCCAAATATGGAGGTTTGTTAAAATATTTCCAAATTAAAGTATTTTTAGGGGATAGATGATATTTTTAATGGAACTTGCTTCCACTCAATGTAAATAATGTTGAAGATAATAGAACCTTTTCGAAATCAAGGAAATCAATCCTTGTAGATTCATTTATGTAATCATGGAATAATTTAGAGTGAAATGAAATTAAATGATTGTATATGATTCTATAACATCCTTGATCTAGGATTTGTATAACTCGTGCTCCAAGCCATTTTTTGACATGACATCGGGAACGCCTCTCCTAATCCCAGAGCATGGTGACTATAAGAATGGTTCAAAAGATAAACCTGGGGATATTGTACCTACTTATCAAGGTAAATCCATAATATAAGTAACATCAATAGATATAATAAAAATTGGAACAATCAATGTACATAAGATGACAAGAGACAATAATATCTAAGGTGATAAATGATAGAGTGAAAAAGTTGTGCTCTACATGTTAGAGATCCACTCAAATGAATGGTCTAGAACAAAAAATAAGTTATCTTGAACATGGTCCTAAGTCCCAACCAGGTAATTACATCCCAATATTTCAACAAAAATCTCGTTCAGGAACCAAACACAAGTCACTATCATGAATTGGTACCTAAAAAATAGTTGTATCTTCTTGGGTGCCCATATTTTATGGAGACCCAAGTTGTGTGTGATTACTACCATGTAAACCACCACCAATGGTGTATAATTTATTAACCAGCTTGTAAAAAATTGTTTTTGGGTAATCGAAGTTTCATAAATGAACGTGAAAAAATGTGGTCATGTTTCACCATTTAAACACTTATCAAATAACCATTTTTTCTTTCAGTTATCTTTTTTCATCCAACCAACTAAACTAAATCTGATCCCACCTAGAATCCAAAGGTGTATCGTATGGGTTTAGATAATTTTAATCATAATAGAGAGTTTACTAAAGAAATAAATTAATCAATATACCTCAGATCCTTAGTCTTGTTTTTAAACCATGTCCATATGTTTGGGAGGCGAAGAGACTCATTCTGACATCCCAAACCCATGAAATAAATTAGTGGTCCTATAACATCAGTTTGATATAACCCAAATATAGAGCATCAGTCCATGCGTTAGTCAGATAGATCCTCAGTATGACCACCCAACAAATACAACAAATTGGTGGGGTCAAGAGCATTAGTCTATACACCCCAAACATGGGTCCTCAATCCATAAGTTAGGAGAACATAGACTCAGTCTGACTCCCTACCTAAAAAACCTTCCACTAATCCATGTTCACATGGTTCTTAAAACTCTTGACATACTTACCATTACATGCCATATCTCATTAAACACATATAAAATTATATCAAACACCCTTTATTCTATATTAATAGAGAGATGAAAAATAACATCAATTCCATTTCATATACAATTTTAACATTCCATTGTAATTTTGAAGGGTTCTATCACACTATACCATATATAATATCAATTACTATAATCTCAACATACCCTTAAAACTTAATCATGTTATAAATCTCTATTTTAAATAATCATTGGAAATAATATTGAAGACAATCCTTTAAAACATTGGTTTCATCTTCAAAAACTCAATCACCCCCCAAGATATTCAGTTCCATTTACAAGCACAGAATATGGTCCTCTTAAAACATTTTCACATAAATTGAACCATTCCCTCATTTCAAATAATCATTTCAATACTATTAAGAAAATCACTTTTTGAAAACACTTTGAGGTCAATTCCTCCTTTTAAAATATTTCCCACTTTCAAAATATCATTCTTTCTAATTAAACCCATAAATAAATAGAAATTGAAAAAAAACATTCAAATCATTTAAAAAGAATAATATGGATTTTATGAAAGGCACCATATTTACATTTAGATTATTCTTTTAATCATGGAAACGTACCCACATTAAACTCAAAAACCATTAACTTTTTCTATTAAACAATTTCACTATTTACTAAATTACTTCACCATCCGAAAGGGTTTTTCATACCAAAAAAATATCCCTAGGTTCATCCCCAAACATTAGTAGAACCAAAACTGTTCATTGAGGGACACTCACCACAATTTAAGGATAAATCTCACTTTCCTTATTCAAGAACAAAAAATACATCAATGTAGTAAATTTACACAACCCCGTACACATATAAAACATGAAAAATGTTGGAAAATACAAATTAACACCTACATTAGTTTAGTACACAAAATCTGATCCAAAAGACAATGATTGATTTCCACTAAATCATGCTCAACCATTTAGATGAAGAACTCACTAGAAAAAGAATGGTTTATAGCTTTTTAAGGGGAGGAAACTAGCCACAAAAAATATTCCATAAAATCGATGGAAACCGAGTTGATGAATTATTAAGAGAATTGATTTGCAATAAATGGATCTCTTAATTCCTATGAATGGTAGGATATTCACCCCTAGAGGAAGAGGGGAACACTAGTACATCACCCTAATTGAAGGGTGTCGAATGTGAGGAAAAATCAATGAATAATCATCCAAGAACGAGATAGAAAATTGAGAAATTCTCACTTTATAATGGCTACATGGTTTCTCCACATTGATGTATTTCCATGATCCAACAATGAATATCCCTCTATCTAAGAGGGGAAAAGCCAAAAGTTCTCTTAAAAGCACTATCAGAGTTTATAAAATAGTGTAGTGTCCATTTGACGGCATGTATCTGATAGGAGGTCTTCACACATGGTGTCTATGGATAGGTCTTTCCTTATGACCAAAATGTTCCAATCATGTGTTCTATACTATTTTTCCTCCTTCCTTCTCTATTCCATGTTCTGAACCCTTGAGACAACTCTAAAACATATCATACACCCAAAAAACACTTCATTAACCAAAAATATAGAGTTTAACCCAAATTTAAACAAGGGCACAACTTCACTAAATGTGAATACATTAAAACCTCCCCACTATATAAATACTGGTCCTCATGCCATATATTCCAACATCACCAAGCTTCAAATACCAATAGTCGATCCATGACCTGACTTAAAAATTTTCTTCCTCAATTTGTTTTATAGAACATGTCCATGTCGTCACTACATTGAAATAAAAGAAACAGTCCTACCCCGATGAAGATTTGAACTATGATCTACAACCATGAACATAATGATCTTAAAAGAAACATCATTCCCAAATATATAATTGCCAACATCAAACACAAGATAAAATTTTGTATAATTCCACTAAAAAAACAACACAATAGGATACTTACGGATCAGTATGCTGACTTGGGAGATCCCATCAGAACACCTTTAGTCAGATCCTCTCCACAACTCAGGGACCAAAATTCATGGAACCATCTCCACAACTCAAGGCCCATATACTTATACAATATCCATATAAGTAATATCACATGCATCACTTTCATCTCAAGGTACTCAACCGGTCAAAATATGAGCCAACAAATGTCACCAAAAGGAATGCAACATGATTTCTCTTAATCGAGTCCATAAAATGAAAAACATTTATCATTTCATCAACAGATCACTTGATCACTATGGTTCTCCCCACTAAGAAATTTAGCTTACATATATCCTATTTTTGTGGCCAGAACCTCCACCATCTAAAAGGTTCCAATAAAAACTCAACTCAACATCTACCACATACCCTATGATTTTCTCAACTCAATTCATCCAACCAACCACAAGAACCCCACCCCAAAATAGAATCCAACCCTTCCATAAAAATCCACCATTAATGTATACGAATCACCCATAAACTTAGGGACTAATAACAACATTACCTCCCTCATGTTCTCCTTCATTTTTGAAATAGAAATTCTATTAAAATTAAAATTGTAGGTGGACAATTATTATCAAAGTTTTACTTTTTAATATAATATATTGGACCATCCCAGACTAGATTGTCCCAAAATCCCTTCATACACTATTGAAAAGCTACCCACTATCACCTTACCAAGGTTCCTTCCCATATAAGGCGATCCACAAGCAACCGGCCCACCTACCTGAGTCATTTCTTGAACCCTAGAGAACCTCTACTATTGTGATATTCGCTACAATCCAATCCATCATCATTATCTACTTCACCCATTGACATTCTGAACACAAGAACCCATGTCATCCCCACATCACCTAAGTATTATTTGTTAATCCTTCCAAGACACAGTTATGTTTTTTTGAAACACATTTATCATTCCAAAACACCCACGTATTCTCAAAAAAAACTTGGACCGATCAAGAACTATATCTATGGTCTGTATGACCTTTTTTGAGGACCCTAACATATGTCTTACCAGATTCACATTGACACCTCAATTACACCATATCCACTCCGAGCCTACTCCAAACATCCTTTATAAGCATACCACTCCACAAATTAGTAGAATCATTTTCACATCATTCCTCAATAAATTTTGACCATCACGACTCATGATTCGATCTCAATATAAACCCCTTAACATCTAAATATTCATCCAGCATCAATAAGAGTTGAAACAAATAGCAGACACTACACATCCCCATATCCAGAAAATGGAACCAATAGTACTATTTAATATCTGATCTATCCTGAGGACCGTTAAAATAATGGTTGATGGTATAATTCCCACCATCTAGATCCACATATACCACACTATGTGAATAAACCCCAAGACACCCAACATCCAATAAAAATATATTTGGGTAGCTATGCATAAATACAAAGCACTATTGGAATAGTTGCGATGATGTTATGATATTCAGCATGAAATTCACTATATGTGTGTATGAGAAGATGTCATTGATGAACACATTTGCAAACTATCCCATACTGATGTGTCCTCCCACCACGAGAAAACCCTTACCCATCAATTGTATTGGGCTTCCCTCCCCAAAAAATCTTATTATCAACCACCGGCCATTACAGATTTGGGTGTGCCAACTGAACTCAACACCAATTTAGAACTACCAACCATGAATTCATGATCTAATGTTTCTAGTGGCACTACCACAACCACACATCTTGAGTCATATTAGCATGAACCTGTATACCCTCAGTAAAAACACTTTGATCCATCTCACTGATCCAACATTAATCAGTCTCTCATATAACCATCGCTTTCAAATTTTATTTCCAAGAAAATGACAGGCACTTATCCTGCGCCACCTATTCACCCAAAATAAAGGGCATTTTTCTTTCCATGTTTGTGACCATGTTTGGACCTCATCATATCCCATGGGGCCTCTACCATTCTTAAAACAACACACTAAACCCAAATATAGATCACATGAGCCTCCCAATACCAATGTTATTCCCAAATTCCTACTTACACATCTATACATGCCTCCTTGTCTATCAAACCCGCCAGACTCATGGTATTTTTCAATATTCTAATTCCATATCTAACCATTAAAACAACCAACCCAAATACATGACAACCCCTCACTATGTGTTCCATTTCCTTTACAAAATAATTCATCCTTTATTTAGTCATCATTTAATTATCTTCCCAAAATCAATATTGATTCCAGCATTATTCATCATCAAACAAACTAGTTAGACACTCTATGATCCATCCATTCAAATCCCAGCACACAATTAACTAAAAATTATCATGTTCCTCCTTGAGATTGATACCAAGGAATTGCAATGAATTTTATAAAAAATATGATGGAGCAACTATGTATCTATTTAATTTATATTCAAACTATATGTGCTTCACCATCGAATATACCTTCAACACATAGCCAACCTACAATGGAGTTATCATTGTAATGCCCCAACCACAATTACCAAGAGTTGGTGCATTATTAAAAAATATCGGCATGATCACATGGGATAAAATCCCGAAAGACTGATCAGTTTAGAAGCCTTGGAAGTACTAGATACATACATAAGTTTTACATTACATTATAAAATGAAAAAAATAACAACAACATTGTCTCCATTAACCACAATCATATTCCTTAGACTATCCTGGAAGGTCAGTCATAATATACCACAAAATATATATTATGTATTATGATATCATAATGTCCCAAAAGTTGTAAAATATATGATATAAATTTTATGCATGACCATATATATTTTTATACTTTAAATATTATATTTTTATGTTATTTTATAATTTTTATTACCCTATAATGAATCCCCCAAAAACAATATTCTATTTTTACTGTATTTAATCCTTATCATTTAAAAAAGGACTCAATTTCTCATCAGAAAGGGTATTATTTTAATGATATTTTTTCTTAAACATGTAATATAATGAAATAAAATCCACATTATTAGAAAAAATGTGCAAATATAATGGTGTATATTTCTTTTTTGACTACATTATTATTTATAGTACAACACCTATGTTTGTAAAGTAATAAATAATTATCCGCACTTTTTCATTATAAACCCACCAAAAATCCATTTACACTACACTAAAAATGTTTGAAGCATGAAATAACTATGCCCTACCTTCTATAGTGTCCTCCCAAGGTTTCCCCATTTTCATAAGAAGCTCCAACCAAGCATTTGGAAACTCAGTCTCAATATAAGGGATGTTCTCCTTCTCCTCATTATTCAAGAACCTTTAATATGTTTTGCCATTACTCCCATTTGATAAATTTTTTATATTTTCACATGGATCCCTTTTATTTCACTTATGATTTATAAGTTGTGGGTTCCACATTCACTCGCATTAAGATATCCCATAACCCTTTATGTACCCATGTTATACATCCAAAACAATCCCGAGATTTTCCATAAAAATATTTTATATAGTGAATAACTATTCCCTTTTCCACTCATGTGTATTCAACTAAATATAACATTAATTCATTTAATGAGTACATATATTTATTAATTTCATAATATATTATAATGTGATTAAATGTTTTGAAAAATATCTAATTTTGTAATTTTATATGTAGAATAAATGATCATATACATAATATGGTAGGCATGACCAAATAATGCTCTAATGTAATGGATAATTATTTAGTCTCATTAAATTTCATATATTAGATAATAGAGTAAAACTATTACATAATAAGAAACAATCAAGAAATTTATTTTCTTGGTGTCTATAATTGACTTACCATTATGATATTTTTTATGTTGTCACCATATTCCAATGATTATTTTCTGTTATCATGTGATATCATACATTATTATTCATGATTATGATTACCCCCATGTTATGTTACCTTGATATAACTATTTTATCACATTTACTTCCTTACCATATGATATGTTTTTATTATTTACATAGTGGGAGTTATAGCACACCCCTTTCTAATGTCTGTCCCAATGTTACCTCCTGTATTTTTAGAAAAGGATGGAATAAAATGTCCATGTAATTAAAGTTTTCAAGGATGTTTTTATATCTGGGTTTAAAGTTGATGTGCAATGTACCAAGATTCCCAAAGACACTAGTAACTATATTCTTATGGGAATTTTTATGCATATCATTATGTAATAATTCATGAATTAAGTTGAAATAGAATTTGGGTTTTCGTTGTTTGTATCAATAGAATGTCTGGTTTTTTCACGGATTAGGATTAAGAAATAGTAGTGAAGAAATTATTGAAATGAATAAACATAAAAAACAACCAAATTTGGGTAATGTGTAGAGGATGGGGTATAATGAGAATATATCCATATCTGGATATTCCATGTGTATATGGCTCTAGCTTATCCTAGGGGTAATAACTGTGAAAAGGGAAAATCTAATTAGACTCATTAAACAGATGTATTATAGCAAATAGTCTTCTTTCACACTTGTTTTGAAAATCCTAGGGGATATGATTTAGAAAATTCATAACCTTTTTTGAACCATTATTAAGGTTAAAATTAAAATATTATTCAATGTTTGGAAATATAACATGAATATATTATATTAAATTTTTTTAATTCATAGGTTAATGAATATATTTCATTTATGAGTTATCCCTTCAAGGTTCATTGTTTATGTTTTATGTGTTTAATATTTTGAAAATTATATTCCCTAAATCAATCTTTTATTTTGGAAATGATTTGACAGAAAATCAAATATTGAAATTTAGGATTATGAATCATTATTGAACATAAAATTCTATATGTTACTATGGTTCTATATATTTCTCTATATCATGCATGTTTAATATAACTATTCAAACACCACCTCATTATAAATATCACATTTTTTTGAAATTGTGTGAAAATGGAAATTAAGGGGGAATGTTAGAGACTAAGGGTGTCCCCCATAAAAAGAACATACAATATTAATTTATTGATTCTATATAATGATAACTAATAATAATCTCACTATAATATGCAAATATATAAAGGAAATTCATTGGAAAATTTACTTCTCTAAAAACTTGTTTGACCTCAATTATATAGTCTAAAATCATTCTGTATTTCCTAATAGGGTAGGAAGTATCCCAATGAGTGGGAGTGATGATTCTTATATAACCAACTATAATAGAGGGATTGAATTCATCAACAGAACTTGTAACAAAAAATTATTTGAATAAATTTTTATATTTAAATAATATAAATTATATCACACCGTACGTTGTATACAATCGTGAGTTGAAAGAAATAAAGAGACACTATAAAAAGACTATTACAACATAGCCATTAAATTGGCATAAAAATGAATATATAATTAATGAATTAATTATAATGTTCTATCTCAACATGAATTTATTGGAATGTACATAGAAATGATGACACATTTGTTCGTAAAATCACTTTATTCGTAAAAAATGGACTTTATTCAAAATTGATTATTTCTTGTTTTTATTATTTTTTTATGTTCCATATATTAATGAGAAAAAATTATTTTAATTTTCAATTCATAATGTCAAAAATATCGGATTTGTTTCCTAAAAATACTTTTTTAAGGAATAGAAATGATACTGATTTTTATTGAAAACAATATTTTCTTTTAAATCCATTACATAGTAAATTAATGTTTTGGATTATTTTAAATATTTAATTAGTTAATTTTGGTTTAATTTAATTATATTATTGATTTTTCAAAAGATTTCATACGAAAATTTTTTAAAAACTATTTTACATTATAGATTGATTTTTTCGAAAAAAATGTTTTTCATGGAATTTTACCGGTTTTATATTAAGTTAAATTCTTAAAATTTTATGTTTTGAATATATGAAAATGGTTTAAAAATTTTTATTTAGAGATTATAAACTTATTATAATGGTTCCATTTATATTTTTTTAAAATGAATATTAACCTTAGAAAATTTTATTACTATGGATAAGGGTAAATTGAGTAATTGAGGTTGAAAATGAAATTATAAATTCTATAAAATGACTCCAACACATGAAAGGATATAATTTTACAAAGATAATTAGGCCCTTAACACATAATGTTATACTTTACGATGTTTATTTAATATTTCTCCATTTAAATGTCTTATATAAAATTTATATAAAAAATTTAACACAATGTCACATTCATTATCTTTAATATACATAATGATTCCAAATGGGGAATGGATATGATATGAACGAATATAAGTTTAAATATTTAATATAATAATCATATTTTCCTGATATAAATTTATTTAAGTCTTTTTAGGTCACATTTAAGAAATTATGTTATTTATACTATTTTATTTAAGATAAATTTAAATATTACACATTCATGATTAAAATACTATATAATTTTTTTATTTGAGGATTAAAAAATATATTCCACTATAAATATTATTCTAAAATATTTTCTATTTATATTCATCATTGTAGTTTATTATTATTGTTTAGTTAAAAAATTATCTTATATAATTACAAAACACTAATGTGGAAATTATTTTATTAATGGAAATATCAAATAAATGTTTCCAAAAAAATTAAAATAATTATTATTTTTGATAATTAACATGATCAATGAATTTTATAGAATACCTTTACCTCATATGTATATAATTAAATATTTTTTTAAATGGAATTTTTATCTTGATATTTTTTAAAATCCATCTTATTAATAGTGTCAAAGTTTACTCAAATGATATTTTATCAAAATATTATTTTATTAAAATATTTAAAATTAATAAAAATAAATGAAAAATAAAAAAATAATTATAATATGGTTTAAAATGTTATTAATTTTCCATTTTTTTGATTTATTTGAAATTACATATGTAAAGTTATCGTTCTAATAACATTGATAAAGTTCTTACATTAGTTAAAATTAATATATTTTAACTAATAGTGAATGAAAATGATCGGATTCAAAATAATACTTGAAAAAATATATTTCTTGATGTTAAACAAACTTAACTTATCTAATATTTGAATAAATGTATTTTTTGGATGTATTTGGTTATATTTTGAATTAATCATAAATTATCAATTTTGGATATTTCAAAAGTTCCCCTCACATCAATTATTAAAGGGAACCTCCTCCCTCACCTCATTAAATCCGTTTGAGTCTTTTATCTCGACCATACCATGAAAATATATCTTTTCAAAATCTATTAATAAAATTATAGGATATTTCATTCTTAAAATTCTTACCATAGCGTCCCTAAGAGGATATATAAGGATCTTTGCTAAAGAAGAGGTAATCGTATTTACAGATTATTTGAAGCTCATTTTTTTTATCTAATTCCTCCTTATATTTGGATTCCATTCCATTGTAATAACTATTGTATAAAATATACAGTGATATATTCATATGATTATGGAACAAACATATACCACCTTTTATCCATCCTATGAAAAACAAAACCACCAAACATGCGTACGTACGACTTACCATCTCCACACCATGGTGTATACTATTTTTCATCACTACATTATTTGGATGATAAATGGTGGAAATTATATATATATATATATATATGATAATTATAAATTTATATTGATTTTGGAAGTTAATATTTCATTCACTTCCTTACCATTTCACCATTAAGAAAATGATATCTTCGCTCATATATTTGTATGACCTATTGTCTCCACGATGTGATGTGATTCAATTTCCAGTGTAACCATATATGAATGATTATAAAGATGTATATAATGAAAAAATATGATATATGTTTCCATAATATAATTCTTTAAATTTTTGACCTATATCATATTAAAAAATTGAAACATATACAATAAAACAAGCATGGGAAAATGAAGCAATTAACACTCTAAATAATGGTAATAATGAAATATTATTTAACTGATGATATGCTGATATAAGAGGATATAATATGATATAATAAATATTTATATGATTTTAGAATGAATTAGTCACATTATTTAATCCATTATAAAAGTGTTTCAGATTACTATGATGAAAGGAGGCCCTATAGTAAGGATTAATTTTTTAATCTTATTATTATTCAGGATTGTTTATATATAAGTATCTGCTAGGAAATATTTTTCCTTAATGTCCATGTTCCAATAATATAATTTCAAAAATGTTTTTAAAATTATTCTAAAATTTTTAAAGTCATTTTACCTTGGTATGAATTTAAGCTAAATGTTTTTATAGGGATATTTTTGTGGTTTTTATAATAAATTAATTTATGGATTTTCCTACAAAAGAAAGAAAAAATGTTTTCTAAAATACATGACATGAATATTATTTTTATATTTCATTATTCCTTATTTTCATTAAGTTTATATTAAAATATTACATGTTTTTTTAATAAAATGTTTTATTTTAAAATTGTGTGGAATTTTACGGAAATAAAATAATTTTTGAGCATAAAGGATATTCCCCTCAAGAATTATATTTAAGTGATCATTAAAAAAATATTTTACATCTAAGGATCCATTATTTTATGTTACTTACACATTACTGGGGAAATTTTTAGAGGTCACTATCATTATTATTTCAGTTATTTTTTATTTTCATGATGGAATCATATTATTGATCCATATTTCTAATTAATGGGTTATGATTTGGTGAAATGACATTTATGAAACCCAGTTATTTTTATTATATCCATGAATGAATTATGTTATTATGTCACACATATGTATGGTTTTAATTATCTGATGTGTGGAACCTATATCTCCCTCCAATGCATTGGATAATGATTTATATCTCATTATATATTGGACTGGAATGGGTAGTAAACATAGATCAATAATACAGGGCCAGAATGATGAGTGAACTGAGTTCATTAAATGACTTT
This sequence comes from Viscum album, assembly GCA_963277665.1. Classification (NCBI taxonomy): domain Eukaryota; kingdom Viridiplantae; phylum Streptophyta; class Magnoliopsida; order Santalales; family Viscaceae; genus Viscum; species Viscum album. Next base: position 14,625,522 of record OY728159.1, on the reverse strand, counting down.
TTCAATTATGATGGTCTTTGAAATGAGGCTTGAATAGTAAGGAACTAATTTTATATGCTTATCTGTATTCCACAATTTCATTTCTTCTGTTATGATCTCAGGGAATATTTTTTGTGATTCTTTTTGAATTTTCAATTATTTATCTCTTGACATGATATCAAGACGTTCATATACAGGATATAATTTTTAAATGTATTGTTTTTTTATTATGTATTGTAATTATCATATGATAGATGATGTCTCTATAGTATAGCCTTAAAAAACATATGATTTTTCACTTTAGGATTTCAAGGAATTTATTTAATAATATTTTTTTTAAAAAGTTATAGTTATGAAGGAATTAGTGGAAGAATATGTATATTCTTTATAAATAAGTTGTTTCTTTCTCCCAATTTTCAATATCAAAAAACTATATGATTCTTGAATGGTTCTTTTATTTACTAAATATTCTTCTATTATATATTTAATATAAATAAATAAATTTATAGACCATTATAGATTGTTTGAGGGCATAGTTTAGTTAAACATTACAATCTAGGATGATAAAACAATACAAAAAACCTTTTGGATAAGTCTATGTATGTGATACAATCCTAGAGATTTTGTGATGATCATAAGTAACATAGGATCAAACCTAAGGTATTCTGATTTAAAATTTTATTCGTAATTTTCTATTATTATGTGGTTTTCAATTATGATTAATATTTCTAACATTATGATTTTAGGTTCTAGTTAATGGATAATACCTGAAAGAACCATGTTAATACTTAATGTGATGGGAAATACAATGATTTTCCTCTGGAAAAGCATAATGTTATGGGAGGTGGAATGAATCTTTTTTATGATCACAAAACATTCATAAGTAATGAATCATGCCAAAATTCCAAAATGAGAAAAGTTGGGAACAAAATTATGTTGATTCCATAATAAGGTATAATCTACCTCCATTTAGTATTTCTTTTATTTGACTTGTGGTGAAGAAATGGATCGGTACCACTGAAAAGTTATTTTTTGTTCTCCAATGTTGAAAAAAAGTGATTGTAATTTTATCTATTCATCATTTGCAAGGTCAAATAGATAATTGGTGGAACCTCATCCAGAATTCGAGGCAATGAGATGAATTGGACAATATGGAATGGGATTAGTTCAATAATTACTCTTCAATATGTACCTTCCACATATTTTTCAAATGAAGATAGAGAATAAGTTCATCAAGCCTAAACAAAAGGTTATGAAACTATCAGTACCTAAAAATAATATTTCATTAGAATTTCAAGGTATGCTTCTTGGATTATTATCCGACCTGATAGTAACGTTGATCGATTATTAAGTGTCTTAAAACAATGTTTCCCAATGGTTATTGCCATAATGGACTTCAGTAACTAGGTGGAAGTCGTTCAATGTGAAATCAAGGGTGATATGGAGATTGGTCTCACCCATAAATATAATGGGTCTTATATGAAGTGAAAAATGGAATTGAATGTAAAATATATAACAATATGGAAAATAGTATGATTTTTCCTTTATCCTCATAGTGTGGAGTGAATGCTTAACAAAACTATCATATGGGTGTAGTAAATATTTTATGTCAAGGAAATAAGGTCATTGGGCAATTTAATGTCTATGTGATGGAATACTGATCAATAATGTTTTGAATAAAGAAAATTATTGAAATAATTCACCTCCCACTATTCAATATTACAAGTTCAAGGAAATATTGCATTATACTAACCAATCCCCAAATCCAATGCTTATTTATGATGGTTGATTTTAGAAACCTCTTATGGACAAATACAACGTAAAATATCATGTGAAACCTATTGCTAATGTGGAGTAAGATAATGAAGTGGTGGTCGGTAAACATACCATACACTCTAAAGTAGATAATGTTTTATTTGATTAAAAATCCACCAACTCTTTTATTTCTAAAAAATTCAATGGGTATCACCATATTACTTGAGAAAATAGTTGTTTCATTAGATGTGAAATATCCAAACGGAATAAGGACCGCATCACATGTTTCTAACTCTCCACTAGTTGATTCTTGTAGGAAATTGATTCATACAAAATATTATGATCATTTCTACAGGAATTGTATGTGATTATTGGCATGTATTTTGTTTCTATATTTGGATCTCATATCAATTGATGTGGAAGGAGAGTCATGTTTCATCTTCTAAATGAAAAAATGGTCATATATGTATGTAAGGATGAATATTAAATTTTATTATAAATTAAATATATATTGTGGATCGTAATTATAATAAAATAAGGTTATCTATCTTATATAGTTTGGGAATATCAACATTAAGGATAAACCAATTTTATAGGACTATTTTGATTACTTTTGGGAATAATTTCTATGTCTTCCACTGAATCGTGAAGTTGAATTTTCAATAGAACTCATACCTAGTGATATGTCTATTTTGATGACTCATTATATAATGGACCCAATTGATTTGTAGGAGTTAAATAGAAAAACCCCATAGAAAAACTGAAAAGTTATTCATATACCCTACTGTTTCACCTACGGGTGCACCTATTTTATTTAATAAGAATTAATTTTCATCAATGAGACTCTATATTAATTATCAAGAACACAAAAATATAACTATCATGATTAAATATCCTATCCCATGTATGGATGAATTATTTGGTCAGTTATGCAGAGATCAATATTTCTCTAATAATGATATTCATTCTGGATATAATTTATTAAAGGTCAAGAAAGAGGATATACCCCAAATGAAATTCTTATCATGGTAGAGAAACTATTAATTTATAGTACATTTTTTTGGTCTAAAAAATTCCTCTTCTATATTCATGGATTTAATGAATATAGTCTTTTGAGATTATCACGGTTAGTTCATAGTATACCTTATAGATGATAGTATAGTATATTCTATGAGCAAGGAAGAACATCAAGATCACATGGGGATTTTATTGAAGACTGTGAGAAAGGAGATTAATTATGAGAAATTTACCAAGTGTGATTTTTGGAGTTAAAATGATTAATTTTTTGCCACATAATAACAAGTGTGGGGATATTTTTGAATCTATTAATGACATTAGTATTTTAAAATAGGCCAATAAAAAATGCTAACATAGATCCGATGTCTTCATTTTTTAGATGAATATTATCGACATTTTCCAAAATATATCTCACGGTTATCAAATACACTCACCAAGTTGACTCAAAATGGAGTTAATTTCAAATTGAAGGAGGAATGTGAATAAAATTTCATGAAGCTGAAATCCAGGTTAGTTAGTGAGACTATTCTCACAATACCCTATATATGGGAATGGTTTGTGATTTATAGTGATTCATCAAAGAAGTGTTAGTGATTTGTTATCATGAGAATTTACATGGTGATAGATTATGCCTCATGAAAATTTAAAACCCATGAGAAATATTACCCCACTCATGATTTGGAGTCAGTTGTGGTACTTTTTCATTAATGATATGGATGGATTATGTTTTCGGATAAATACGTGGAATATATAATAATCATAAAAGATTAAATTATATTTTCACTCAAAAGGAACTGAATATATTGTAATAGATGTGTATAGAGTTGATTAATGATTATGACTGCTCAATACATTACCACCTAAGGAAAGCGAACAAGGTGGAAAATTCATTGATTCAAAATGACCATGATATATAATCTATAATGAGGCTCATAAATGTTCAAATATTTTTGGATTTTAGAAAAATTTATCTAGAAATTTAAAAAGGAATGGGGAAATATTATATTTTAAAAATGACAGTTAAACCATCTATACATGTCATGATTAAAGAGGCATGAAGGAAAGATGTATAGATAAAAATATATATTGAGAAATAAATCTATATTCAATCCTTATGATGATATAATAATAAAGTTCAAAACCATTTTTGTATCCATATCTTAGAAAAATTAATGAAGGAACAACTCGGTGAGGCTCATAGTCCATTATTCAATATTATACAAGGAAACACATGTTCATATGAGGACATAGAAGTGTGTCCTTCATGGGATGGAATGAATAAGGATATTGGATTTTTATGTGTTATAGTTCATTATTTATCATCAAATTAAGGGTAAGAGATATATGTATAAGGGGATGGTACAACCATTACCTATACCATAATGTAAATTGGAAAATATCCCCACAGACATTGTTGTCAGATTTCACAAAACATCTAAAGTTCATGATATTGTATGTGTTGTATTTGATTACATTAAAATATTAGACCACTTCATTGATATGAAATAATAATTATCTATTTTTCATAATTACATAATATAAATTGACTATGTGGTGATATTTTATAGAGTACCACTTTCCATTATATTTGATCGAGACAAGATATTTTCCATGATGTTATGGATATTTCTCAAGTATGCTCTAGATACAGAGTTATGTTTTAGTTGGTATTATCATCTTCAAACATATGGTGAATCTTAGAGGAAAATCAAAACTCTAGAATAAATTTTTTTATATTTATCTTTGGATTTTAAAGGTGGTTTTGATCAACACCATCCTCTGGTAAAATTTAATTACACCAATAGCTTTTACTCCAGTCTTCAAATGGATCCTTATGAAGCCCTCTATGATAAAAAGTGAAAAAAATTCAATATTCTAGAATGAATTTTGGGAAATACAACTGTTGGGACCAGATTATGTTGATGATATGGTAAAGAATATTATATCTACTCAAAAGAACATAAGGGTATCTCAGAGTCGATAAAAAGGTTACGAAAAACTTCAATGAAAGGACCTAGTGTTTGAAGTGAATGAAAATATATTTATAATAATATCTATCTGGAAGAGCATGAGGAGGACTGAAATGAAGGTAAATATAGTACTTAGTTATATTTTCCCTTCAGATAATATATATCATGATTGGAATGTATCATAGCAAATATAACTTCTTCTGAATCTCTCCCAAATTCTACATGTGTTCAACGTATCTCTCATAAGAAAGTACCTACCTAATCTTTCATATATACTAAACATAGAAGTCATACTAATGGAGCGATATCTATCTATAAAAAACCAATAGATATTATTTATCATAGATAGAATATTATATAAAAAATACAACTCTTCTTGTTAATGTTTCATGGCAGAACCGATAATTTTTAGAAGCTACATGGGAACCTGATGATGCGATGAGGTTGATGTATCATCATTTATTTATATCCAGGTGAAATATTTTGAGGGAAAATTTATTTAAAGGATGGTAGAATTTAGTACCCCAATATTTTAATAAATAATTATCTTTAAAAAATTTTAATCCTTCAATAGGTTAGGTTGCACAAAAAAATAAGTTTAAACAAACCATGTGATAATAAAAAATTACTATTATAACCTAGATATTAAATATATCAGATCAAAATGAATAACTAATTTCTGAAATAAATATAATGGTCAACTAAATATGAATTTATTGGTATGTTCCTAGGAAATTATCAAATCATTTTTAGTAATATCACATTATTCTTCAAAAAAATATATTTTCTTCATATAAGCATATTTATTGTTTTTATTAATTTTTAAAATTTATAAAAAAGATATTAAAAAATAATTTAAATTATTAATACATCATGATTAAATTATCTTCAAATTATTTTTAAAAAATATCATTTTTTATTAAAGGAATTGTAAAAATACCAGTTTCTATCACAAACTGTTTTTCTTTTAAAGTATTTAAAAGGTGAAATTATGTTTTAGAGTAGATTAAAAATATAATTAGTTCATTTTTATTTAATATAATATTATCCTGGTTATTGAAATGATTTTATAAACTAATACATTATAAAAAAATTATTGTTTTAAAATGGAAATTTTTGGAAATAATGTTTTTCAATGAATTTTACAAATTTTTATTTTAAATTTAATTATGAAACTATTTTGTTTATAAAATTTAAATTTTTTTTTACAAATTTGGATTAAAAATTTCTTTATTTATTAATTAAACCTGTATTATTTCCATTCAATATGAATTGTAATTTTTATTAATTTTATTTCCATGATAAAGTCTAAATTGGTAAATTATGGTTAAATGTGAAACTATAAACCTTATAAAATGAAAATAGAACATTGAAAAAAAATTATTGGATGAAGAAAAATGATCCCTTAACACATATGTATCAAATATAATTTGTTTAATGGACACATGTACATGAAAATGACTTATATAATATTTAAATCACAGAAAGTCAAAAAAGTGTTACTTTTTTTACATTAATATCCATAATTTATCCACATGGGTAAATGATAAGTTATGAATGAATATAACAATACACATTTAAATTAATAAACATATTTTAATTATTTAAGTTTATTTTTTACATTTTGGATCACTTAGATGATTTTATGGTATTTATATTCTATTATTTAATAATAATTTTCTAATTTCCGATTCCTATTTTAATAAATATACCATTTTCTATGGGGATAGAAAAATATATATATACGACTATAAATATTATTTTGAAATATAAAAGAAATATCTTCATCATGTTATTTATTTATTTTTTTAATAAAAATATGTATATTAGATAGATACACAACATTGAAGTAATAAGTATATTATTAATGTATATATAAAATAAACATTGCCAAACTGTAAAAATAATTATATTATGACATAACTAATGTGATCGAAGAATTAAAAAAATGACCATAAAATATTAAGGATATAATAAAAGGTTTTTTTCGTAGTTAAAATATTATTGTGATATTTAAAAAAAATATGTGTACAAAATTATGTCAAAATATACACTAATGATGTTTTATTAAAATATTTAAAAATAATCAAAAAATATTAAAAATAAAAATATATTCTCTAAAATTTTATTAAATTTTCAGTTATTATTGATTTGAAATCACATATGTAAAATTAATAGTATTTTAATATTTAAATATTTGTTACCTTAGTTAAAATTGAAATATTTTAAATAAGGATTAATAACAATGATAAGGTTAAACGTAATACCAAAACATGTTGAAAATATTTTATTTGATGATATAAAAAACATAAATCATCTTACATTCTAATAAATATCATTTTTGATGTATTTGGATAGATATTCAGTATATTATACATTAAATGTTTTGGAAATTCCAAAACATCCCCTCAACACAATTATAAAATAGAAAACTAGCCCTCACATCATTACAAAAAATCGATCCTTCAATCATGACCATACCTTATCTATTTCACTACTATAAATCCCTAAATAAATTATATATGGTATGTTCTTCTCATAGTACTATTCCTTGTGCCACTAAGAGAGGATCTAAAGAGAGTTCTCCAACGAGGAGGTAACTGTCTTAACCAATTCATTCAAGAACATTTATTTTTCTACTACATCACAATGTGTGGTTTCCATTCCAAATAAATAAATATATTATCACATATATATACTGATATATTATTATTTTTATTATTATCATGTAACAACAATATTCCACCGTTTTTCTATCCTATGAAAAGAAAAACCATCACTCGTGTGTATGTAAGGCCTACCATATCCATGTCGTTGTGTATTCTTTTTTTTTATCTCTAAATATTTTAGATTGGTAAAATGATAGAAAAAATAAATATATATATATACATATGATAATTATAATTTTATACTTATTATTTAAATTAATATTGCATCCACAACCTTAATATTTCAAAATTAATTAAATCATATCGTCAAGTGTTCGTACGTATGACCTACCATCTCCAAGACACGATGATATTCATTTTTCATGATCAAAAGTCAATAATTATTATATATATGTATATAATAAAAAAATAATATATTTTACTATAATATAATTCGATAAATTTTGGAACAATATCTTATACACAATGAATGAAAATTATATAATAAACCATCCATGGGAAAATGAAGTTGTTAGCACCCGAAAGTAGGGTAATAAAAAATATTATTTAATGGACGATATGAAAATATAAGAGGATAATATATGATATAATAAATATTATTACTATTCTACTATAAATTATAAACTTTCTTTATACAATTATATTGGATTTTCAGATACAAATCAACAAAATGATACATTCAGTAAGGGTTAATTTTACAGACTCATTATTATTGGGTATTTTTTAAACATATGTATCTATTGGGTAATAGATATCATCAATTTATTTGTTTAAAAAAAAATTAAAAATATGATTTTATTATTCTTCTATAATTTTTAATGTCATTTTTACCCATGTGTGATTTTTTTTTAAAAAGTTTGAAATAAATATTTTTATTGATTTTCTAAAGTATTACTTTGGGACTTTTCATAAAAAAAGTGCAAGAAAAATATTTTCATTAAACAAGTACATCATGAACAAATTCTTCTAATGTTTCCTTGAAGAATCTTTTTTAATCATACATGGTTATTTTCGAATAAAATATTATTTTTTAAATCCCGTGGAATTTAATGGATAGAAATATTTTTCAAAAAAGAAATGTTATTTTCCTCATGATTTTTTTCTAATTGATCCATCAAATATATTTTCTATCTAAGATAACATTATTGGATGTTACTTATTTTTTTTGGGTATTTTTTTAAGGATAATAAACCTATTAATTATATAATTGTTATATGTTTATGGTGGAATGATATTTATGAATCCCATTTATTTTCCATGGGTTATGTTATTCTTAAAAGATGTTTATGAATGTGTTCTATGAAAGTGTTATGTTATTTTGTTAAAACAATGTATGGTTTTAATTATGTGATGTGATGTACCAATATCTCCCTCATATTCATTGGGTAACGATTTATATCTCATGATATATATTTAAATAGATTGGGTAGTAAACATGGTTCAGTAATATAGGGCTACAACAAAGGGTGAACTCAGTTCAGTATTGGACTTTGTCCATGTTGATGGTCCAGGAAAAGATCCTGGAAAAATTAAGAAATGATTTTATTTGATTATTTTTATTCCATAATTTCTTGCCTTATGTTGATCTCATGGAATATGTTCTATCATTATTTGTTAATTTCTATGATTTATCTCATGAAATGATATCATTATATTTTATATCCCGGATATATTTTTCAAATGTTTTGTTTATGTTCTTATGTATTATGATTATGATTTGATAAATATGATATATTCATTTTTTTACCCTTACTAGGAATATGTGCTCACCTATTTTCCTGTTTCATTTCCCCCAGACATGATTAATGCTGTTATGTAATATGTGTCAAAAAGAATTATATCTATGAAAGTAATATGGGGGAGACAATGAAGATATTTTATAAACCAGTAGATTATATTTCCCAAATTCAGAAGACATTAAACCTAAAAAATTCTAGAAATGTATTATTATGTTATGTAATGCATTTGGATCTGTTTTCATCATAATATATATCTATGAAAAGTATATTTTGCTACATAAATCATCAGATTAAAGTGGTCGGAGTGTAGTATACCACTATTCATGGAGCGTGCTTCTACTCCAATGGAATTATCATGCCCAAAATAGATAATGATGTCGACACACACTAATTCGATATAATTGTGAACTAGCCTACCCTTATACCTAATTCAATGATCACATAAACCATCCATGTTTAGAATTATCCCTATCCTTGGAGGTATCCATATGAAATAACTTACCCTATAAATACTATCTATCCCCAGTAGAAGAAGGGATGTTGTTAGTTGGAGGCTGCTCAAACAATCCATTGACCCTAAGCCATCAAAGAGTGATCCAAAATATACCACCAGATATTTTATATGGACCATCAAACGAAATAGAGGAATAAATTTATCATTTCAAATGGAGTTCATGGTATTGCAAATAATCCATCATGCCATTTCCAAGACCACATTATACAGTTCCACAAAAACGACAAACTGATCAACACCTTGAAACCAAGATGAAATGAATTAACCCGTGGAATCCTTATGAATTTAGATACCCATGAATTTCCATATGGGGTTCCACAAGATCATAGCCCAATTACCTGTATATTAAATGTTTTACACTGTTTCTCTTTTTGGAGAGTGACAATAGCAGCAAATTGAATCCATTTATTTGGAATATTGTCTTCCATTAGGGTAGAATGGTTCCTCAAATACCACATAGAGATGTTTAATGTCTTTGGGACCTCCCTGAAATATATCATAGATTCCTTTTCATCTATATTGTTTCTCTCATGGATCCATGCACTAATGGACTTTCTAAAAAATTGAAATTTTGTTGTGTGCGTAAACACACACATGTCTGGTCTATTCAACAAACACATCCTCACACAAAAATATTTATGATCATCATCTGTGGCAAATTTAATGACTACCAAGAAGAATCTTTCTTTTATGAATGTTATATAAAGCACTGGACATATTGGAAAATATTGGATTCTCTCAGTCCCAATTATTATTCCAATAGCTATGAAAACCTCTTCCCACAACCCATCTGACCTTCTATTTAAGGAAAACAACTTGCTAAAGAATATGTTGTTCTAGATTATAAAATCTCATTGTACTCCTACTTCATGATATCCAATCATCACCATATCATATCTATATAAATCATTATAATAATGAGCTTCCATATACTATTTCCAATATTACATAGCATATATGGCCTATAAGGAACTATTAATGCTATGTAAATTTATTACTCTCCCCTCAATAGGTTTTTATAGTCTCATATATTCACCCCAGAGATATCTACAACATTATTTTGAGCCCTATAATAAATCCATCATATGGTTCTCTATCTTATCAGTTGTCCACTTGGGAACCTTGATGAACGGAAGAACATTCATTATAATGGAGAATTGGATAATATTAAAAATGTTAATTGTAACTCCAAAATATGGAAATATTTTTTTGAAAATATAACCCATTATCATATTAGTAATATCCTTCAAAAAGGCTATATGAACCCTATCATTCGATATCAGGGATCCCATTTACACTATCAATAATGCAAGCTTCATTATACCAAGCCTATCATTAATGATTGTAATGCACCAAATTTTTTATTTTATGGGTCGGAAAACTCTTCAATTTTTTTTATTAATATGATTATCTTTCCAGGTGACATAATATTCCAAAATTTTGTTAAATATATCTATATAGAATTAAATACCATTAATAAAAAACTAAAATTTCATAAACTAAACTTATATGAGGGGTCATAGTGATCACTAACCATATTAAAAATAGAATGGTCATCCCTTAACCTATACAATGTTATTTATTACTAGGGAGATCCACCTAATCCAATTTAAAAATGGTATTAGACATTGATTCAACCATCTTCTACCATCTAACAGTTTTTATGAATCCAAAAAATAGCTCGAATAATGACAATAGAGACCCACTACAATGTGTAGAACCTAAAGAAAAGATCAGAAACCCATTATGAGAATCCATAAAGTCTCATGACCATTTTAATAAAACTGTTATCAAACGGATTATAGTCCTTTCCCAAGTCCAATTTAACAATTATATTGTATCCAATAGAACTCTTGTTAATATCATAAACCATTAAATTACCAATGAAAATATCATCTTGGACATCCATCCAATGAAAAAATCCATGTTTCTGACAATATATAAGTCATAGGATAACATCCCAAGCCTTTTGTTTAGTAGGAATGTAATAATATTATATTTTAAATAGAAAATTATGACAGATCTATACTAATAGAGAATAGTCAGACCCTTAATCTTTGGTATGAGGACCAATATTGATGCACACACCAATCTGGTATGAGCACCACCCTTGAAGAAGTCATTAAAAACTTCCAAAACATGTTCCTTGATAACAACTAAATTAGTATCATAAAAAGAACCTTGAATCCCAACAAGCCCAGGATAAATTTTCAAGTTTAAGATAAAAAATTCATATTTGGTCTCCTTCTTGTCCATAATAGAACCCAGAAAATCATTGTGTAGGTCGGAATAAAACAAAGCAACAAAATAGGGGGTGAATTGGGACATTTTAAAAATATACCACAATTATAGATTTTGATATAATCTGTGATTAATATTGATATGTATTTTTTACTTCTGTAATTATTATATGAATTGGATAACTATAAATAAAGAACACATCTTTTTATAGTGTTTTGAGGCCCAAAGATACTCTAGTCCACCCAACCAATCACTCTCTCTAGGATCTTGGTAAATTTCTCTAGAAAGGTCCTCTTATCAAATGACCATAAATCCAAAAATGAGTTCACATAATTGACACCATTACAATCAAGGATAAAAACATAGCCTTATTTTTCATTAAAAGGGAACAGAATGTCCCCATATTTAATCGATATTCTGATACTCTACCATAAAAAATCTAATTAGTTGAAACTACAAAAAATAAAAAAAGATTGATTTGAAGAGGGATCTGGTTGAAATTAAAAATTGAAGGAGAAATAACGGATAATAGATGGATATTCTTCTTCAAAATGAATATATTCAATAAAGGGATAGTTCTGAACTGATCCCAATTAAAAAAATATCATCAATAAAAAGTAGCAACAAACATCAGTAGCACTCTTACAGAAATATGAGGTACAAAAAGATAAGATATAATTTTTAAATGATACACTGGTAGAATATATAAATAAGATATAATTTTTTTAAAAAGATAAGATCCTGAAAAATACACTTGATAAATCAAATATATTAAAATAAAAAAAAATACAAGGGAAGTCTTAAATTCCCTTTGGAATTTGATATATTTTCACTATTGAATATGGTTCTTTGAAACAATCTTAGTGATATTTGAATCAGTTGAAAATGAGATTTAAAACATCATATAAATCTTTCAATACCATTGTATAAATCTCAGAAAAAATCACAAAATTAAATCCCAAACATTAAAAATTCATACATAGGGTTCCATACTAAAAAAATAAAATATAGTGTTAAACTACGTAGCGTTCATTATCTGAGTGAAAGGTTGATTACAAAGGTATAGTTGATGAACCATATGTTTGTATCCTCATACGTAGGTTTCCATACTAACATAGGATTCTTTAACCATACATTATTGTCTTCTCACACAAAATCCTCCATCCAATCGTATGCTTCCTTATCCATAATTTTTTTTAATCATAGTTTTGATGATACATAATCACCTTCTACTAAAATAAGGCTGAAAAAAAAATTATGGTTCACCATCCATACATGTTTTCCGAAGCATAGGGTTTATTCTTTATGTAACATTTTTAATGTAAGCTATGAATTGTGTCTCCAGAATACCCATAAGATCATTCCAAACACATTAAAAAATATTCCAAACCAATTAAAATATATTAATATATTTTCCAAAAAAATAATTTAGTTAATAAAAATTTCTTGAAATACACATCAATTAATATCATTAGTAAAAAAATATGGGTATTTGTTAGCATCAAAATAAATTATGATTTATAGATTACATTTAATATAATACATTACCAAAAATTTCCTCATTTTTGATGATCACAAAACCCATTAAATAAAAAAAATTAAATTTTTTTAAATACATTAAAAGGAAATATTAATTCATTTTATTTCACATAATTATTTATTAATATTATTAATGAAATGTTATGTTCATAAAATTTTCTCCCACTTTTGTATTGTCAATAAAAATTTATATGAAAAAAAATATTAAAACACATTCAATTTAAAAAGGAACATTAAATTAATGTTTATATAATGTATTTTTCGGACAAGAAGGATATCGAATCTGGCAGAAGAGATAAAAAAATAAGAAATTATAATTAAAAATAAAAATATAGAAGAGAATTCAAGAAGAAAAATGATTTTTTTAGTAAAAACAGTACAAATAAATTGATATAGTTTTTTGTGAAGAGGGACAAGGAAACAAATGGTCATGTGAAAGGTTAATGGTCAAGATTGGTTATTGGTTTGTGTTCTAAAGAACCCTCAACCACCTAAAAAAGTGTTTTTTGTTGTATGTTTTATGACTATAGCATGTTTTCAAGATTGTCTGCCAACATCCTTTTCAAAATTCTTGAATCATGAATGAAATTTATTTTATCAATCAAATTAAATTTCATAAAGTCATTAAAATCATCCTATTTTCATAAAATGAGCCAACTTATCACTATACATATTGTGTTTTATTCTAATACCTATTTAACATGAGGTTAATTTCTCAAATATAAACTTCTAATTGTCCAAAAACACTGATAAAGGAGTAATATTTCACCGAATATTTTGTAGTTTATCTTTCATATCATCCATGATAGATATGACAGCCTAAAATCTTCTAATAAGATCTGGTGATGTTATAGGGGTATATGTAGAAGCACTAGCATGATTGACACTTCCCTAGATAGATTCTAACTGGTGCCCCAAATACTATTTTATATCTGAAAAATATGTTTTAGAAATATATTCAAATTTGATCTTCCCAATGTAATTGAACATTTCTCTCTTGAAGGCATACAAATCTATTTTTGATTCATTATTATCTTTATGCTCATAAAGATGAGTATAAAAAATATCTAATTTTATCATTAGAGAATATGAATTTATGAAATCATCATTATATTTTCAGGATTCTTCTATATCCTTTTTATGATTAGAATTTTCCTCCTGAACCTTATTAAAATTGATCATAGGTTTTCTGTTTGATTAGTTAGGGAATTATATGTACCTTCATATAGATTCATTGATTGAACAGTTTGTTCAACAATTTCTACGGGATTGATAAATGATTTTTCCTTATTTGATTTACTTGAAAATGATATATTATCATGAATTTTTGTTATTTGTCTAGAAACTATTGTAGGTTTATCTAAATAATAACCAGTGGCATAGATATCCTGATGCTCAAAAATATAATTTCTCTCATTTGATAATCATTATTGTTGTTGTTCTTCATGATAAGATCCTCCATGGACAACTCGTTGAAGAAAAACTTGATGGTCTTAAGATTTACTTTCTACATGTGGATCAAAATCATGAACTGGCTCTTCTAAAAGAATCGTACATGTTGCTTCTTCATATCAATACATTATCTATTCAGGTGGTTTTTATTTTTTGTTCCTTGGATTCAAATAAAATTCCTCATGAACCTCTTTATATTCCTCTATAGTAAGGTTTTGTTTATAATCAAATATTAATTTTCTCTTTGTATACATAGCAACTCCCTCTATTATTGATTATTAATCTCCTTCATTCTTATGGAACATTGCTCCCCCTTATAAAAAGAGATCAATGATAGTTGGTCATCAACACCAATATATATCAACATTAATTTTATAGTACTCCAATAAATGCCCAATTTTTGAAGAGTACCAGTATTTAAGACATTACTGTGATGACATTTCACTCTTAAATAAAAAATAAGAATCAGGTTCTTCCAAAATAGAAATAGAGAAAGTATCCATCCATAATGATAAAATGATATCATTTCATTTGATTGAAAACATTAATTTAGATACCACAACATGTATCTTGGAATATTAATTTTGATGTCACAGATGAATTGAAACATAGTGTATATATTTAGGAACATTATTTGATCTATATGAACTACTCTTAGCGCAATTAGAGTTTGAATAAACATAATTAAAATTTTTTTATCAGTATTCGGATCCTTAATAAGCATTTTCGTTATATTTTTTATCCACATAGAAATGACATAATATCTTAATACCCATGATTGTGATTTTTTATTGATCTGAGATCGAAGTGGAATACCCCTTCATGGTGGAATTTTAAAATTTGAGTGATTTCAACTGATGAAATGAAAATTTCCTTATCTTATATCAACGAGGGTATAATATCTTTTGTTTCACCCAAACTAAACAAACTACTATTTTTGACGTGTTTTATTTATACATTATAATGAAAATCGGTATTATATCATTATAAAAAAATTCCAAACATTGAAATTATAGAGCATACATGAGTATAAGGCTCATCTAAAACAGAAATTCAAAGTCTGTAACCGTTCCTTGAGGAATCTTTCTCGAGGAAAAATGCTAATGATTTGGGTCCATCGGATCACCTTGGTTGGTTTTATTGGTCTTCACCATTTCATGGAATATGAATTTTTAATGTTTTCTAATTCTAGGGTTTATGAAAACAACATGGATTTTGAAAGATGAAATGGTTCGAAGAGTGAATAAGTAAGATAAGTCCATGGGTATCCCTTATAGATTATAACGTAGTCTTGTTTCTCATGCCGATTACATTGGGAAATCATTAATTTTCTGTTTTGGAAAACATGGGATTTGAAATTAAAGATTAGGAATTTTTTTATTTAAATAAATGAAATACTAGATTTAATAGTGTAAAAAATAAATAAAAACTATATAATGTTTTAGTTGAAATAAATTAACAAATAATAATAATAATAATTGAAATAAGATAATAAATTTTTTATAATTTAAATAAACATAAATACCCATTAATATAATCAAAACATGCAATTGGAAGTGGTTTATTAATAATATCATCTAGATTATATTTGGAATTAACAAATTCTAAAGATATATCCTTTTTAAGAACATTATCTATTAAAAAATGATTTCTTATATCATTGTGGTTAATCCTCTAATAACTTATAGTATTTTTTTAAATATTTATAGAACTAGTATTATGACAAAAAATAGGTATACTATTAAAATTTAGTACAAATTCCAACAATGTGTTTTTCATCCACAATACTTGTGCACAACAACTACCAGTAGAAACATATTCAGCCTCATCTATTGTCAGGTAAAGTGATTGTTGTTTCATAATCAACCATGAAACTAATTATTTCCAAAAATAAGTGATATGTTGTTGAGGTACATTTTTTATATAATCAACAACCTCTAAAATCATCATTTGAGTACGAAATTAATTTTAATGCATGTGTTTTTGGGTAACAAAGATATTTCAAAAACAGTTCCTATTAAATATCTAAAAATTATTTTAACAGAATTAAGATGAGATTCTTTTGTGTTTGACTAAAATATAGGACATGGAAACATAGAAAACATAATGTCTGGTATTCTAGCTGTGCGATATAAAAACCATCGATCACACCCCTATATATAATTTTTGTCGACTGCTTTTCCGACATCATCCCAATAATGTTTTATACTGGTCCATATATGAGTTGTGTATTTCTTATAGTTCTTATGATCAATATTTTCAAATAAATATATAATATCTTTAATTTGATTTTAAACATTTTCATAATATTTCTGAATAATTTTAAACCCTTAAAAGAAATTTAGTTCTCCCTTTATACTCATTTCAAATAAATTTTTCATTAGTTTTGATAAGTCATTACAAAGCCTAATACTAGTTGAACAAAATATGGCATCATCAACATATATTTTATGTAATAATACAATAGAACAAACATTTATCATTAAAATTGTCAGATATTCCAATCCAATAGTAAAACCATTTTTCAAAATAAAAGAACACAGAATTTTATACCACGCTCTAGGTATTTGTTTATGGCCATAGAGAGATTTAGTAAGTTTAAAAATAGAATTTGGTTTTTATGTATTTTAAAAACCAGGTGGTTTTTCAACATAAACATCTTAAATTAAATAACCTTTTTAAAATGTAGATTTAACAACCATATGATATAATTAAAATTCATATGAGATGCATAATCTAAAAGGATTTTAGTAGATTATAATTTATAAATAGGCTTAATGGACTCATCATAATCTACTCTTTCTTTCTGATTATATCCATTATCTACTAATCGAGCCTTATTTTTGGTAATGATCCCTTTATCATCCTTTTTCATAAGACCCACTTAGTTCCCATAACTGGATAATTGGTTGGTCTTTCTACTAGTTCCTAAACTTTATTTCTTTTTAACTAGATTAGGTTTTTATATATTAGTAACATCCAAATCTCATCTTCTAAGTCTTCTTAAATAGTATTAGTTTCTTACTGAGATAGAAAGTTAGAAAATTAACATTGGTTTCATATAGTTCTTCTATTTCTAATTCATGTATCTAGGTCACCTATAAAAATTTCTAAAGGATGGATCTTTAGGATGTTATATTGTATAGGAAAGACGCTTTTTTGGATCTTCAGTTTAATGTTCTTTTGAAGTGAAATGAATTTTATTAATATCATTTTAAAAATATTTTTTAGGGATTTCAAGTCACATGTAATCAAAATAATGAGTAACAACATTGGTTTTATCTTTCTCATTAGTGAAGGGGTTGGTTTCATAAAACTTCACATGATATGATTCTTCAACCATCCTTGACTTTTTATTAAACACTCTATTGGCTTTAGAAGTAGTAGAATATCCAAAAAATATTCCATCATCAGAATTTGGATGAAGCATAAAAAAAATTATACTTAGTAATTGTAACACCCCAAAATTTTATGATATAGATAATTTTTAAATTCATTCATGTCTGGTGTTGTATGCTATACCAAGATTAAATTTCATAATATGCAGCAGTGTATTAGCCTACATTATACACAAAAATATTTCTAGCTTGTGTTACACAAAATTTTGTGTTTTTCTGATTGAATTCATTACATAGAAGACCGATTGTACCTGATAACTATATATTATAACCTAGTTATTATAATGGAATGTATTAATAGTATTAAATTCTTCCTAAAAACTACTTAAATGGAAATAAGTGATTATATAAAATAATAAAATCACACTTTATAGATTTTATTAGTGAAATATATATTTAATATATTCTAGGTAATGTTTTCAATTCATCTTATATTTTATCTAGATATGATATAATAACAAATTCAATTTTTTCAGATAAAAGATGTATATTAAAAAAAAAATAGTTTTACCACCTTTAGATGGAGAAACCTTTTTAAATATACTTTTTGGACATTTAATAAGTTTTATTTGACATAATGAAATTATTCTTTTGAAGAGGGGAATAAAAATTTACCTTGGATGAAAATTTGATATTTTTCTGATTAATTTCATATTTTAATGAATACTTAAAAATAATGTATTTTAAATCAAAATTCCCATTTAATATAATTTAATTATATAGTGTGATTATCTTTCTATGTAGTTTTTAAGTGTATTTGGACGATAATTTATTTATTTAATTCAAATTTGGCCATTGGATGTTATTTCACATTAAAATTTGACATACACACATGTCAATATATTGATTGTTTTTAATTCTTAAAAACCCGCTTTTTGGTTTTGAAAATTGGAATTAATATTAAATTAATTACTAAAACTTTTGTGTCATGAATTTAAAAAAAATGATTTCATATTTGGAAGTCGTAGTAGTGAACCCCTATGCTGGGCACACTTCATCATGCTGCCCCATATCCTCCGATTATGTCACGGCCCGCTACCATCCTGGCATCCCCTGTATCAGACGTTTATTGAGTCTAGCCACACCTTGTTGGTTATCTAGTAACATGGGTTTCAAAGAGTTTGGAATTAAGATCACTGGTGGCACATTCATTTCCTCATACATGGTTGAACCATGAGCACTGTTCCCCGCAGTAGTCTGTGGTTCTTCCACCGATCCAGCATTCCCTGAATGCATCAGCAGTTTTCCATATAACTCTAACATTCTCCCTTTTTCCCTCAGAATATCTAGATGGGGGTGACCTTAATTCTCGGATGCTCGTCGCTATTTTCGGAAGAGTTCTCCTACCATTTGGATTGTTCGATATTTTTTTCAATTCCTCCTAGGGATTAAGTTCCCCTACTGCGATTGGGATGCTTGATCACTGAAAAATCATCATTATCCTTTAATAAAAGGATTATTTTCCCCATGCTTGGTCGTCTTAGGATTGTTTGTGTGATAACCATTGTTTCCTTCTCTTTCGTTTGAAATGTTGTTTAAGAAAAGGTCATGATAGTGGCTAAACATCATTGTGGACCCATCACGATAGGCTTTCCCTTCACTTGTAGAACCTTTCCATTCTTGTAGGTTTTGGAAACCAGGATGGGTTCTTTCTTTGTGGGCATAAAGTGACTCTCTACTTTGCGAATCCCTCATCTTCTCGTATCTTCATGAACATGGAGCTTGCTTCTTCTCTTCCTAAGTGAATTTGTCTTTCTATTATGAGCAAGGGTTTTACAAACAGATCTACTATGAATCACGAATCAAATATTGTGATACCTTCCATTTTCATGTTCATTGGACTGAATCCTATATTCTCACTGGAGGGAGGGGTCTCTCCCGCAAGCATGAGTGGAAGAATGATACTCCTATGGGCCTGACGACATCCCAGTTAGGTAATGATGTGTCTCGGGATCAGCTGAAATTTTTTCCCTAGTTGGATCTTATTCATGCATTTGAACAAGGAGACCCATCGACATAGTCTCCCACTCTTTCATTCTCTCCTCGGGGAGGTCTCATGGGATAGCTGGAATGTACTTCTATTTCTTCCATTGTGCTACCTCTGGAGGTCTCCTCTAGGCAAATTTCAGGTCCAGACTCAACAAAAAGGGATGGTGGGATAGAGAAATTGGGAAAGAGGGGTCTTCTTAATCTGGTCCTCCTTGAGTCTGAGTGGTCTCAACGTGATTGGGGGCATACAAGGTCCAATATGGTTGGGAAAAAAACACCCCAGTCATCTATGGCTGAGAAAGTGTCAATATAGGGTGTTCATGGTTCTTAGGGTCTGGATGGGCATCCTTAATTAGTTCCAATGGCTCATGGAGCCATCCGTACATTACTTGTTATCAATATTGGTATCAACAAGAATTCATCTCCAGAATATCATGGTTTGTTCAGCATTGTTGATTCAATGGGTTGTACCTTTGAGATGAAGAAGGTTAAAACCCCAATTATTTATGGAAAATGTTTCACTCTCTATTAACAGAGAAATTAAAAATCCCAAATTTGTTTTTCATTGAAGGGAGGAAAGAGTGTTTGCTTTGTGTCAAAATCAGAAAGGGAACAAATAAAATCACATCTTGATTAGATTAGGGGTTCTACTTCAGATCAAATAGTTTTTGGTCATTGATCTCTATTATGTGATATTAACCCAATTGTCTCGACCTCCATTACCTTTTACACATGGTCTTTGATAAGGAATGGAGACTCCAAGGATGATGGAAATGTTCCCTAAGATTGGTTTTAAACTACTCATCAAAGGATTATTGGGACATGAATGTAACATCAATTGATTGAAGCTTATTTTCAGGTCTCAAATTTGACCTCACGACTCATGCTGATTTGGTGGATCTGGGATCATTACATGATTTAATAATCCATTTTTTTTGGTAGGATTCCATTTTGTTTATTGAATATGAATTATGAAATCTCGTTGTTTTTGTATTTGAGTTTTGAAATGTGTGGTTACAAATAACCTTTACATTGCATTTAGAAAATTAAAAAAATGGATTTGGATGATTATTCCATATTCGGAGTCAGTTGGTCCAAATTATTTTATTAGGTTACTTTTATTTTTTTGAATATTATGAATAGTAACTACGATATTTTTTATTTACCACAGTTAAACGTAAATCGCATAAAATTGGGTAACCAATAATATGATAAAGATAATAAAATTACCATAACACGTGCTGAAATCCTATTTGATGAATTAAATTTTACAAATATAAGCTAAGGGTCTTAATAGATTCATCTAATTGACTTTTTTCAATGATATTGATATAATTATAATTAACAAATAATAATGTCACAATAAGTCAGTCTCATATATCTTATAAGTATAATAATTTTAATGTAGTGATATATTTGAAAAAACATCAAAAATAAGTAGTCTCTATAAAGAAAATTAAATTATATACCACATTTTAATTTTTTATAGGTTTTATATATTAAATAAATACCATAAATGAAGAAACAATAGTGATGTAGGAATTTATTTATTAATTGAAATATCAAAAAATTGTATTAAAAATATTAAAAGAAATATTACATGAACTAATTAAAGTGAAAAAAGTATTTTCTAGGAGATTATGACATGTAAGGAGTATATTCAATATATTTTCACGAATTTATCTTCTGTGTGTATTTTATTTAAAGTCAAATAATTTAGTACGGTCAAAATTGACACAATTGATATTTTATAAAAATAACATATTATTAAATTATTTAAAAATTAAAAAAAATTTAAAAAATACAAAGTAAAAATTATATGGTCTAAAATGTCATAATGTATCCGATTTTCGATAATTGACACCATATAAGTAAATTTTTATAACCCTTAAATATTTATAATATTATTATCATTATTAAAATTAAATATATTAGATAAGGATAAAACAAAATTATATAGTTTAAAATAAAAAAATAGGTATAAATTTTATTTATTGAGGGTATTTCGACATATACTCATCTTGGATTGGAAATAACTCACATTAGAGCTATTTTAAAATGAAAATAAATTTATAATTAATTTATAGTTTTAATGATTCAAAAGGTGTGCCTCCCCTCTCTTATAAAGGGTAACATATCCTCTTTTAATCACACCACTAAATCAATTTTTCTATGCCAAACCTAGTCCATTTCCTCTCCCAAATTCCCACACTTCATTTTATAGGCCATAAACTATGCATAAATCTGTCCTAGGGAATACTTTTGTGAAAATCAAAAGGAAATACTCGAAAAATAAGTCATTAATTTATCACCTATTTCAAAATTATTTTCTTCTTCTAATTCATCCACATATGTTTTCCCCATAGTAATTTAATAAATCTATAATCTTCTACATGTGTATATTTAATTATAATTATTAGACAAACTTATAACTCATTTTAACCACCCTAATAATAATAATATCACAATTTGTGTGTACATATGGCTTACCATCTCCATGTTGTGGTGTAATTTTTCATCTATAATACTTAATTTAGACGGGTATAATGATAAGTATAATTGATGTAAATAATGAATATAACATTATAATTATTCTATATAATTAATATACCATACAATTCAAAACCATTTAACCATTAAGTGATGATATTATCAATCATGTGTACGTTATCCCTATTGTATCCATGATGTGATGAGATTTATTCTCCACATTAACCACTCATGAATTATTATAAATGTAACTTCCTGGTTCTGGAATCCACCTAGATGTGCCCCGTACCCATTTGGTCACATGGCCACAAGCACATTTCCCTGAATTCCAGAGGCTTCTGACTAGAAGTGAGGGCCTTGGATGTGATAGTGGGGAAACTATGCCCTCATTGGGAGAGTAAGGTAGTGGAAATAATAGATATACAATAGAGAAGGAAGTAAAAGCATGCAATAATTCAATAGAGGAAGACTGAAGAAATAAACAACTGGAGAACATATATAAAATGATACATGATACATATGTATAAGAAATCATCCCAACAAGTCACAATGCTAGAATATATTTGTAAACCAAAGTACAAAAGAAAACAGATAAACTCCAGCAGCATCGCAAACCACCTCTTAGTCCCATGCTCTCAAGCTCCACAGAAATCTTGTACCTAAAGTAAAAGAGAGCTTTCCCTTATCCATACTTTCAGCAATATAATCTATTAAGAAACAAAACATGACCCAAATAGGGTGTGAGACTTATCCCAATTGGCAACAACCTAAAGATCTATGCCTACATGTCAGGTAATATATATGGCAGCAAATATGAAAAAAGAATCAGTAAACACAAAAGTACTCAAAAGTAAACAGTCCTACAATTCCATTTACAAACATTTACTTTTAAGTATTTAATAAACCGATGCAAATACAAGCAACCCTCGGGGTATCTATCACAGTCTATCTCATCTGGTTCACAGTATAAGAGAATAAATAGAAAATACTCTCTGAGGAAGAACTGGCCATTTATTCCCCCTTCTTTCATGTTTGATCAAACACTCTCTGAGGAAGCACTCACCTTCAATTACCCCTACAGTATTTTAAAGGTAACCTAAAGGCACTCTGAGGAAGCACCCAACATCAATTCCTCTTGTAGAATCGTAATGTAATGATAGACCATCTGAGGGAGCACTCAACGTCAATCCCACCTATGGTCTCGTAGTGTGATAATTAAAATAGACACTCTCGGAAAGACCTCAACATCAATTTCCTCTATGGTCTCACTACATGAGGTTCTCGCAGCCCCGTGTAAAGCAATCGTAGACAAAAGATAATCAAAATCCAAAGTAAACCTCAAGAACTACTTTTCTAAACGACTACAACATATCATAGCATGTCAAATAATAATCACTCTACCCAACAATACTAGGCATGGAAAGCTATCAATAGCCTTACAGGAAAGGCTCGACCAAACGGTAAAAAACAAGAAATCATGGGGAAATCATACATAGCATGGAAAATATAACCCTATTCTCAAACATTTAACCTATATCCAATCAAACAAGGAATATGAAAAAAAATCTAAAACCATAAACACACAATACCCCAAACGTAGGTGTTGGGAACTTGCACATACAACTCAAATACTAACTATGGAAAGACACAAACCACCTACCTTAGCATCGTGAGATCGATATACGTGATCCTCAGGCCGTGAATCACCCAATAATGTTGACGGTCAACAAAAACGCTTAAGATGTTCAACCGATGATATATTGTGGATGGAGAGAAATCATAAGATTAAGTTCATGAATAAAGGATAACTCACTGATGTGATTCCAATGCAATCGAAGGTGATCAATTCAAAAAACTAATGGAATATTGGGGGCTCTGAGAAAATTTGTGGTCATACGGAAGGTCCAAATGAGATAGGTTGAGAAGATGTGTGTTTTTTCCATCAGACGCGACCCTGGTACATTTAACAAAAAAAATTACACGACATGTTCTTTAAAAGTACATGCGTGTACTTTCCTTTTATGGACTCTGCTTTAGGTGGTCTCTAGGTCACTACACACAGCCATGTACTCATCCACTACCGAGCCTGTACAAGGTTACCTGCGGAAACCGAGTACACGACGTGTACTTATAAATTTATGGTGTGCACTATCGATTTTTTTCAGAAACTCCACTTTTTCCTCAAAGACAACCAGAAAATAAAAACATATCTAAAAAAATATTCAGGTTTCTACCAACTTTCCCCCTTAATGAAATTATTCCCCGTATTTTCCTATGAAGATGGAATAGAAGGAGAAACCACCAACAGGTCCGACCACTACAATCATAAATTGGCCTACCTCTCCCAATTCTTCTCTTGTACTCACCTGTGCTACCGTAGCACTCATACCAGAGGAACATAATGGGCATGGAGAACCTTCTCACTTCGATCAACATTCCAGATAGGATTCTCTTTGAATGATGTTCCCACCAAGAGCTCAACCTCCTCAGGATGGAAAGTAAGAGACAAGTCTGAGATGTAACGTCGAAGATGAGAATCATGGAAAACATCAGGCCTATCCTGATACCAATGGGGTAATTAAAACTACTCAAAAATAGACCAGACTCTCCCCAACACCTCAAATGGCCTGACGTATCTCAGTGATAGCTTACCATGCCTCCTTATCCTCATGTGTCCCTACCTCATTGTGACCTGTTCGAAAACCTTATCTATGACTTTTAACTCCAAAGGTCATCTCCGTCGATCAACATAAGTCTTCGATCACGACTCTTTCATTTCCATACACTTTTGAATCAACTATATCTACTCTGTGGTCTCCTGGAAACGTCAAGGTCCCAACAAAGTTTCTTGTACTGCCTCAATCCATCATAAGGGTGATCAGCATGGCCTACCATACAAAAGCCTTATAAGGTTCCATCTGAATAGTTGCTTGAAAACTATTATTGTATGGAAACTCCAGTGGAGGTATGTTCTTCTCCCATGAACCTCCAAAATCTTGGATGCATGCCCAAATCCTATCCTAAATCACTTGAATCATACACTCGGACTATCCATCTATCTGGGGATGGTAAGTTGTACTAAGTAGTAAATGTGTACACAAATACTTTTGATGTTTCTACCAGACCCAAGATGTTAAACAGGAATCCCTATATGAAAAAATGGAGTAAATAACTCAATGTAAATGTACAATATATCAAATGTATATCCTACCCAACTCATCAACACTAAAGGTCTCCTTAATTGGAAGGAAGTGGGAATACATATTGAGTATGTAAATGACAACCCATAATGCATCATTCCCTCGAGGAAACCATAGCAAACATATCAAAAAATCCTTCGTAACATCATTCCACTTCCACTAGAGAATGTGTAACTACTATAAAAGCCCAGCTGGCTGCTGATGCTCTACCTTCATCTTCTGACAGGTGGAACACCTCATGAAAAAATCAGAAACATCTCTCTTCATACATGACCATCAATACTGACGGTGCAAATCATGATACACCTTGATTACACTAGGATGAACTGCCAAATCCTGGGAATGCATGTCTCGCATCATCTCCCCACGTATGTCTGGTGGAACCCACATGCATCCATGAAAACACAAGATCTCATCCTCACCTACTATTCATCCATGAACAAGGTCCCCTCAAGAAACACTCTCCCATGGGAAAAAGCCTTCAAAATCTGATTGTTGTCTCATTCACACTCAATCAAGTAGAGTAGAGGTAACATCCATAGAATAATGAAACGTCTACCCCTAACTTTTGTTAACATCCAAACGCATCTCAGATAATAGAGCCATAAGATGTCACTCACTGCTAGCCTCCTGAACATCCGGTATCTGAGTCCTCCTGCTCAAAACATCAGCCACAGTGTTGCCTTTACCTGGTGTGTAGGAACGATCAAAGTCAATGGAATGAAGGTAATCAACCCACCTTCATTGTATCAAATTCAGATTGGGCTGAGTGAAGATATACTTCAGACTCTTGTGGTAGGTGAAAACCACAAAATTATCCCTCAGATGATAATGTCTTCAACAATGTAAAGTATGAACAACAACAGCAAGCTCAAGTTCATGCGTCAGATAGTTCCACTCATGTGGACTCAACTGCCTAGAACTGTATACAATGAACCCTTTTCCATGCATAATCACTCTCCTAGCCCGATACCCGATGCATCATAGTAAAAAGTATAGCTCTTTCCTGGATTTGGGAAAACATGTATCAGCGCTAAATTGAACCTTAATTTCATCTCCTGAATGGCTGGCATGCATGATTCTGGCCATAAGTACATTGCACCCTTATTAATCAGGCCCGTAACTGTCACTACTATGACTGAAAATTCCATTATAAAACACATGTAGTAACCAGCCATCCCTTGAAAACACAGTGCCTCAAAGACATTCTTCGGATCCTCCTAGGAAACAACATTCCTCACTTTCTCTGGTTTTACAAAAAATCATGTATCTGAGATAACATGACCCAAGAAGTTAATTATGCCCATCCAAAAGTGGCATTTTGAGATCATATCATATAACGAATGTTCTCTCAGTGTACTCAATACCATCTCAAGACGTATGGCTTAGTCATGTAGTAGAACTCGGTCAAGGGAAGATGATTCAAGTACATTCCATGCATTAGGAAAACAAGCCATGTGTATGGGGTGTTACACTACATGGATTTGCAGAAGTACACACCCATGTGATGGCTTAAGGGAACACTCCATGTTGACATTATACACACCTTGTATCTAAGTTTAGAAAATCCTGAATTATTTATTTCCTTTATTCCCTTCTTACACATCTTTGTTTCAGTCCCTGTTAATATTTATCTAAGGTGTTCACTTGAACTTGCAGATTCATGCCTCTTAGACGTCCTCCATTTTTCCTCCAGTTACATGGTAGCGATGAATCACCGGATATGGGTGATCAGGGATTACTCGTAGATCTTTCAGTTGTGGAAATATTGAAACCAGCCGTCATTCTGGACATAGGTGTGGACACACAGTTCTTATAGGTATTTATGAGGTTTATGTATACCTTCTGAGGAGTACTGCATCAAGACCCTTCTATGGAAGAGTTTACATGGTTTTTCCAATAGCAGCATCCTCTCACCTTAATAAGGGAAGGAGTACCTCAGGAAGTAGAGTCATGGTTAGAAGCCACTATTTCTATCATCGAGTGTCTGGAGATTCCCTCAAATAGGAGGGTGAAACATTATATGTATATTTTTCATGTTTCCACCAAGAGATGGTGGGATGTGATCTCACATGCAGGACTCCAGTAGGTTATGGCATGGGAGGTGTTTTAGAATACCTTCTATGATTTCTTATACCAGGAGATATTGAGGGACGACTGATCCTGAGTGTTCATGAGTTTGGAGAGGGGTACTATACTAGTCTTGGAGTATTCTTCTCACTTCAAAGAGCTATAACACATTACACCCCTTTGTAACATTCTTGTTCTGGAAGCCTCCTAGAGGTTCCCCATACCCAATTGGTCACATGGCCTCATGGGAATTTCTCGAAACACTAGGGGCTTCCAACTAGCAGCAAGGGCCTTGGGTGTGATAGTGGGGAAACTATGCCTTCATTGGTAGAGTAATGTAGTGTAAATAACATATATACAACAGAGGAAGTAGTAAAAGCATAAAATAAGTAAATAGTGGAAGACTGGAGGAATAAACAACTAGAGAACATATATATAATGATGCATGATACATATGTCTAAGAAATCATCCAAACAAGACACAATTCTTGAATACAGTAGTAATCCAAAGTAAAAATATATATATATACTCTAGCAGTATCACTAGCCTCAACATGGTCCCACGCTCTCTATCACTACAACAATCAAGTACCTGAAGTAGAAGGGAACTTTCCCTTATCTATACCAGCAGTAATATAATTTTTTTTGGGCAAAAAGGAAAGACCCAAATAGGGTGTGAGACTAATCCCAGTAGGAACCCACTAAATTATCTCTGCATAATAGTCCGTGAAGATATATGGGAGGCAATAAGCAGAAAATAATTAGTGAAAATAATAGTACTCACAAGTAAAAAGTCCTACAGTTTTATTTACCAACATTTAGTTTTATATATTTTATCAACCAAAAAAATACAAGAAACACTCTAGGTAGATCTCACTGCCTAACCCCTCTGGTTTAAAATAAAAGAGAAGATATAGCAAAGACTCTCTAAGGAAACACTCACTGTCAATTATAACTTTAGTCATGTGTGATCAAAGACTCCCTGAGGAAGCACTCAATGTCAATTCCTCATGTGGCCTCATAACATAACTATAGGCACTCTCAAAGAGCACTCAACATCAATCCCCCCTATGGTATCGTAGCGTGATGATTAAAACTGACACTCTAGGAAATCCCTCAATGAGAATTTCACTTATAGTCTCACTACACCAGGTTCCTGCAGCCCCATGTAAAGCAATCGTGGAGAAACGGTAATCAGAAGACAAAGTAAACCTCAAAAACTACATGGATAAATAACAATAGAATATCATAGCATTTCAAATAATAATCAATCCACCCAAAAATACTAGGCATGGAGTTCAAACTACACCCTACCACACAAGGCTAGACCAAATGGTAAAAATAAGTAATCATGGGAAGAATGTCCATAGCGTGGAAAAGAGAACCCTATTCTCAATAATTTAACCGCTATCCAATCAAATAGGGCATAGAAATTAAATAAAATGGATAAAACAATAAACACACAATACCTCCAATGAGGTTATTGGGAACTTTTTCAAATATAACTCAAAGACTAACTATGGAAAGGCACAAACCACCTACCTCGGTGACGTGAGATCAATATACACGATAAAATAGCCTTGAATTTCCCTATAACTTCGTAGATTAACAAAAATTCTTAAGACCTTCAATTGAGGATATCTTGAGAAAGAGTAGAAATCAGGAGATGAAGTTCATGAACAAAGGAGAACACACAGATGTAATTCCAATGCAATTGACGGCGGTCAATTTGGAGAACGATTGTCGATTCGGGGTTCGGAGAAGCTCTATAGCCATGCAGATACTCTTGGAAATGATAAGTCAAAAAGAATTGTGTTTTTTCCCTCAAATTCAACCCCAATATGTTTAATGAAAAAAGAACACAACAGTTTCTTTAAAAGTGCACAATGTGTACTTGACTTTTCCGGTATCCTCTTTAGGTAGTCTTCAGGTTACCACACATGGTCGTGTACTCAGAAACTACCCGAACAGTATATAGTCACCCAAAGAAACCTAGTACACATAGTGTACTGAAAAATACATGGCATTTAATCCTGAATTTTTCAGAAACTCCTCCTTTTCCTCAAAGACAACATGAAATAAAAATCATACCTGAAAAGAAGTTTTGGGTTTTTAAAATAAAGTATATATAATAAATAATATGGTAATATATGACATAATAATTATAATATATTTATGTGTGTGTGTGTGTCTATATATATATATATGACCCATTTAAATTCATCCATTCAAATCAATTTGGAAGCAGGAATAACGTTAATGTGTATATATGGCCTACCATCTCCATGAAAAGTGTATTTCATTTCCTTTATCTAAATATTATAAATTTTTATAATGAATATTTATGATATATATATATATAATTTTTACATTATTGAACTAATTAAATCAAGATCTAAGTAGTAATATCAAATATAATAAGTCAAAACACATATGATTAAATAAAACAAAAATTACCCATAACGTCGCTTAAACATGGAATTGATAAATAAACAGGTAATATAAAGTCATAAGTTAATAATATATCCTATAATAAATATTAGTATGGTTTTTTACATGTTAATAATTTTTTTAAATCCACTATACGGATGTTTCAGACATATATGGAAGAAATCAGACATATGGTAAAGGATAATTTTTCAATCTCATTTTTTCCCAAGATTGTTTTTATGTAAGTACTAACTGGGGTATATTTATCTTCCATCTCCATGATTTCTAAAAATGTTTTCATAAAATGATCATTATTCTAAATGTATATTTAAAGTCAATTTTACCCATTTTTGAGTTTTACTACATGGTATGGATGGAATCATTCTTTCATTTTCCATATGAGGTACTCTTTTACTTTTCAGACAAGAGTATGAGAAGAATGTTTTTCCACATACACTTAATGAATGGATTTTTATGTCTTCTTGATGCATTATTGATATGAATATTCCTCTACATAATTTCATTTTTAATTTCAATTAAAATATTTTCTTTTATAATTTCCTGACATTTTGAACAAATTGAATGGATTTTAGAATAAAGTGTATTTTCATCAAAAATTAAGTTCAAGTGTTTTGTCAAAATTACTTTCTATCTAAGATTACGATATTAAAAAAGGGTTATGTTTCTATCTCAATTATTAAAATGATTTGATTAATTTTAGTGATGGAATGATATTTTATATGGATTGTGTTATGATGGAATTATGTTTAAGAATCCCATTTAATTTCTTTGGTTATGCTATGATGAATGCTTTATGTTTTTATAGAAAATGTAAAAATGATTTCATTATAAGATGGGTGGGACCTATATCTCTAACCAATTAATTGGGTTGAGATTACTATCTCATGAAATATACATGACTAGAATATAATGTAATCTAAGTTTGGTTGTATATGGTTGGAACGACTAGTAAACCCGCTTCCGTAATACATGGCTGTAATAGAAAGTAAACCCAGTTCAGTAAGGGACTTTTTCCACAATGATTGTCTTGGAAAAAATTAAATGGCTACTATAGAAATAATATTATATGCTTATTTTTTTCCACTATTATATGTTCTATTCCAATGATACTTTCTAATGGTTTATGATTCAATTATGATTTATACTTTATGAACTACCAAGATTTATTTTCTGACTCATGTTTTTTGTTTTTGTTAAATGTGTTCTGTTTTTTTTTCAAAATTTATGTTCGTGTTTTTACATTATTATGTTTCTTTTTTGTATGATATTTTACATATTTACCATTTATAATAATTTGAGCTCACCCTTTTCAAAATTTCTTTTCCCCCACAATTTGAAGAAGGGTATTAAGTAAGATGTGTCAAAAGAGGTTCTAGTTATGAAGGATAAAGAAGGAGATGATGTAGATATCATATGAACGAGTTGTTTATCATTTCTAATTTACAAAATCACTAATGTAATATTTCATTTTTTTGTCTTTTTTTTCATGTATTAATTATTCTTCAAAAGTAATGTAGTGTCTGTTCATGTCAAACATGGGTCATTAGAGTTAGTATCAAAGTAAAGGGTTAGTCAACCTTTTGAAACTATAATGTGAAAACATTAGTGATATCCCTAGAGATATTTGTAAAGATTTTTCTAGTGATGTCCTAAGGATATTTCAAGTATAGGTTACAATCCAATAGTTCTTGTAATAGTATTGAATAACCAAGGATTAATCCTAAGATATCATAGATTTAAATATTATAAATATTTTACCATATTTATGTGTTTTTAATCTGTGAAACATATTTCTCATAGTTTTTAGTTCAGTCATAGTAAATATATATAAATAAATAAATAATGTTTAACCATTGAATGTTTAAGATGTGGAAATTTTGGGAATAATGAAGATCGTTTTCCTAAGTGGAAATATGATAAAGAGATTCATGATGATGGTATGAGTATTGGTCATAATACTGAGGAAAATTATATTGTAAATGACATACGAAAGGTATGTGATGTTTTCCAATAATTTATACATTTATCCTAAGAAGCATGAGGTTGAGAAACCTTAATACATGACTCCTATTTTAGGAAGGATAACAATGGTAGATCCTATGTAATGGTTTAAGAATAATGTTAGATAACCTAGGTGTATACGGTTCAAAATTAATGGATTAAGTTATATGAATCACAAAATATATAGGTTTTTTAGAATAAGGTTTTTATTAAAGAATGGAAATGATATGTTGAATAGTTCTTTGGATCAAAAAGTTTATTTACGGGTAAGGTGATATACTTGGAAAACACATGATTAAGGTAGATATAACCCTTAATATGTCCCATATGTTCAGATAATGATTTTTGGATAAAGATGTGTTGGATTTTAATATGTAAATTTGAGGATGCTAGTTTCTTGGGAGATAATTTTGGAATTATTTTCATGTGGGTAATGCTATCATGGATAAAGTATACAACTTTTCGTGACTTAAGGAATATATCCAATTAATTTTGGAAGAAGGAAACATGTTTGTTTTAAATAAGGATATAAAGTAATTTTGGTTATTACCATGACTCATGAGAATTCATGATGAAGTCATTTAAATGTTTGGAATGTGAGCAACAAGATGTATCTTATAATATATGGGGGATAAATTAAAGTATTCACATGCTTCTTATATGACCGTTATTGTAATTTTTTTTGTGTAGTATGATTTTGGAATGATGTATCTTGGATAATCCTAAAAGTTGGAATGGTTTAGGTTTCACAATGAAAAGTATTCTATAATGATAAATAATTTTTTAATATTATTTTCAGAATGTTTTAATTGTATTTTTTAGAAAAAAGGAAAACTTGTGGGAAGGGTGACAACCCATCACAAAAGAAATGTTTGTGGGAATAAAACCCACAACCGAAGTACAACAAGCCATTATCACCTTCCACTAGCCAAAATGAAGTCACTAGTTTGTATAAATTAGTTTTATTTTATATAAGCGGTATGATTGATTAAGTATAAGTCCATTTTTGGAACCATAAAACATTAATCTTACCATAGATGCAATTATGTATATTTGATACCATTTTCTATCCTTTTGGTGATAAATAAAGATGAAATGACCTATCATTCTATTTATGGATCGCATGATATACTAACACTTCGAGAAATAAAAATTCAACATTATTTCACTGAATAAGTGATGATGTGAATGCTTTTCATGGAATTAAAAATGATGAAATTGTACTCAGATCAAGTAAGTATTTCTTGCAATGTTCTTAAACTTAAGGAAAAGGATTTTTAAGACATGATATTTTATTATAGTACCTTTTTATCTAATGAATTAGATGGTCCCTTAAATCATCATAGATTTATAGAATTCTGGTTGTTTACTTTCTCCAAACCATATTCCATGTCATATATATAAGAACATTATAGTTATATTTTGCTTCCATATCCATGTTTTCACTTCCCACATATGTTCTCCTATGTAGAAACCATGGGACGAGTTACTTTGGGTAATTATTATGTTTCTACCTTTCCTTTTAAATTGAAGTTTTAGAATTCCTTTTTACGGTGTGGGTTTCTATAAACAGAACATTCATGTAGTAAACCTATTATCACCCTGATGATCTTCGAGGCTGAAATTCATTTTTTGGGTGGTATAATGTAACACCCCAAGATTTTATGATATGGACTGTTTTTAATTTCATTGATTTCATGTGTTGTATGATACACAAAGGTTAGAATGTACTATACGCATAACTGTATTAGCTTTTAGTATACACATCACTATTCTTGGATTGTGTTACACACAATTTCATGTTCTTTAGATTGAATTCATTTCATGGAATACCATGTACAAGTGATGAAAATATATTACAACATATTCATTATAATGGAGGGGACTAATAGTCTTAACACCATTCTAAATAAATATTTAAATATAAATAAGTGAACCTATAAAATAATAAAATCACTATTTATGACTTTTATTAGTGAAATATATAATTAATAGATTAAATTTAAATTATTAAATTCATCTTATATTTTATCTATATATGATATAATAACAAATTGAATTTTTTGGATAAATGAAGTAAATTTTTTTAATTATACTTTAACTACGTTTTAATGGGGAACCTGATTAAAATACAATTTTTAAAAATTTTATATGTTATATTTGAGAAAATAAACTTCTAATTGGGTTTTGGGACATTAAAATTTACCTTAGTTTAAATTTTGGTATATTTCAAATGAAATTTATATTTTAATGAATAGTGAAATATTCTGCATTATAATTCCAAACTTCCTTTTTGTCAAATTTTTTAATATAGTTATGTTACCTTTTTAATTGGGTTTAAAGTGTAATTGGACTATATTTTTATCATTAAATCTAATTTTAGTGATTGGATGTTGTTTCACATTTAAGTTGGACAAAAACACATATCATTCTTTTGATAGTTTTTACTTGTTAAAAACGATTTTTTTTTGGTTTTGAGAATGGGAAATAATTTTAAATTAATTCCAAAAAAAATTGTCTTTAATTTTAAAAAATGGATTCCATATTTGGAATAAGTGGATCAAAATTATTTTGATAGATTGATTTTATTTTTTGTACATTATTAATATTAACTGCAATTATATTTATAAACCACGGTTAAAGGTAAATTAGTTAAATTAGGGAAACAAACAATATGATAAAGGTAATTAAAATACTCTAACACATTAAAAAATCATATTTGATGAATTAAATTCATCTAATATCACCTAAGGTTCGTAATGTATTAATTTATTTGTCTTTTTACCATGAATGTGAAGTAATTATAATTTAAAAAAATTAAAGGGACAACATATAACTCTCATATATCTTATAAGTATAATAATTTTAATGTAGTGATAATTTATATAAAACATAAAACATAAATTGTATCCGTAAATATAATAAAATTATATAAATTAAGTGAATTTTTTAGAATTTTATAGATTAAATAATTTCCATTAATGGTGACACAATAGTGATGTAGAAATTATTTTTATTAATATAAATATCAAATAAATGTGCTAAATTATATTAAAAGAAATTGAATATGAACCGATTCATGTGCTCCATGAATTTTATACATTAATATGACATGTTAAGAGTCTATTAAATATCTTGTTTCGAATTTATCATATGTGTGGATAATATTTATATTCAAATAAATGAATAGTGTAAAAATTGAGACTATTTTTATTTTATAGAAATAATGTATTATTTAATTATTTAAAAATACTAAATAAAAAAATTAAAGGTCTAAAATGTCACAAGGTATACAATTATAGACAATTTAAAATACATAAGAAAATATTTATAACCATTTAATAGTTAAAATATTATTACCACTATTAAAATTAACTATATTAAATAAGGATAAATCAAAAATATATGGTTTAAAAAATAGAAACACATGTCAATATTTTATTGGTTGAGGTTATATTTACACATAATAATATTATATTTTAAAAAATTCACTTTGGATCTTTTTGAAACCGAAAATAAATTTATAATAATTTAATTGTGTTACTATTTCAAAAGCTGTCACTCCCCTCTCTCATAAAATGGAACCACTCCTTCCATTTTAATAACACCTCTAAATCCACTTTAATAAGCCAAAACCTAGACATTTAATCTCCCAAAATTTCTCACATAATTTTAGAGTCCACACTTTGGGTAGAAATCCATCCTAGATAGACCATTTGTGCAAATAAAAAAGAGATACCCGAAAATTAGTTAATTGTTTTATCAACTCATTCAATGTTATTTTATTCATATACTTATTATTCCAATGATGCTTCCATAATAATGTAATAAACTAAGTACCCTATACCTTTTAAGATGGTATGATAATTATGGGTCAAACATATACATCCTTTTATCAATAATACGAATAACAATATCACCATGCGTGTGTACGTACGGCTTACTGTCTCGACGCCATGGTGTAATATGTTTTTAAACAAAACATAATTTGGATTGGTATAGTGATGAGTATAATTGATTTAAATAAATAATATAACATAATAATATTTATTTATAATTAATATATCATCCAATTCCATACCATTTTATTATTAAGTGAATGATATCATCACTCATGCGTATGTATGGATAGCCATTTCCACGACGCGACGTGATTCAATATTAACATTAACCTTTCAAAAATGATTAACATGTATATATAAAAAATAATACTAAAAAATATGACATTATAATTTACTAGTTATATATATGTTATTTTCTTTCCACTATTAAATTAAATAATGAAACAGAAACAACATTCATGTGTACGTAGGGCCGACCATCTCGATGAACTGTGTATTGCATTTCATTTGTCTATCTATTATATATATTTATATATTGAATATTACATGATATATTCAATATTTTTTATATAATGGAAGTAATTAAATCATGATCTAGTTACTAAGATCATGAATTAATAGTCATAACATTAAAGATAATTAAACGTTCATTACCCAAATCATTGCTTTAAAATAAAATTAATAAATAAACAAGAAATATAAAGACATGTGTGAATCATATTTGATATAATAAAATTTATTATGGTTCTATTACAATTTAATAATATGTTTAAAACCACAATACCGAATTTTCATACACATATAGATGAAATCAAACCTAAGGTAAGGAATAATTTTGCAATCACATTTTTCTTTAAGATTGTTTATATGAATGTATTTACTCAGGTATATTTAACATCCATGTCCATTATTTATAAAATGTTATTCATAAAATTTTCACTATTTTCCTGTGTATGTTTAATGAAATTTTTACTCATTTTTTACTTTTACTACATGGAATGAAAGAAATGATTCTTCTGTTTTCCACATGAGATTTTTTTCATGGATTTTCTGGAAAGAGTATGAGAAGAATGTTTTCATTAACATATTAGGATTGAAAATATTTTTATGTCTTACTAACACCTTATTTACAAGAATATTCCTCTTATAATTTTCTAGTGTATTATCAATTAAATTATTTTCATTATAAATTATATGTAATTTTGAGAAAATAACATGTTTTTGAAGAAGAAAACATTTTTTCCTCTCAAATTAATTTCAAGTTCATTACAATAATTATTTTCCAACATAGATGATACTATTTAAAAAGGGTAATGTTTGTATCCCTATTATTATAATGATTTATTTTTCTTAATGATGAACTGATATTTTATATGTATTATGCTATAATGTAATAATGTTTAAGAAAACCATTTTATATCTTGTATTGTACTATGATTAATGATTTATGTTTTCATGGAACATGTAATAATAATTTCATTATGAGACTAGTGGGAACTATATCTCCCTCCAATGCATTGGGTGATGATTTATATCTCATGATATAGACATGTATGGAATGGAAAGTGGACATGGCTCAGTAATATAGGGTTGGAATGGAAATTAATCACATTTAAGTAATACATAGCTAGAATAGCAAGTAAACCCGGTTCAGTAGTGGACATTGTCCACTATGATAGTCTTGGAAGAAATGCCTTGGGTATTTTATAAATTATATTATGTGCTAATATGTTTTCCAAAATCTGTTGTTTTATACCAATTATATTTTCACGTGGTTCATGCTTGCATTATGATTTATTTATTATGACTTACCAAGATTTATTGCAGGACTCAAGATTTTGGTTTCTGTTAAATCGTGTATTTTTTTCAAAAGTTGTGTTCATGTTTTTACATTCTTATATTTTATTTCACTAATATATTTTCCATGATTATACTTACTTAACATTTGAGATCACCCCTTTTCTTGTTCCTTTTCCACCTGTATTTGAAGAAGGGTATTAAGTAAGATGTATCAATAAGGGGTTCTAGTAAATATGGATAAAAGAGGAGATGATGTAGATGTTGTATGAACCAGTTTTTTATGTTTTCCAGTTTCCAAAGTCACTAAACTAATAAATTCAATTCTAATCTATTTGTTTCTTGTAATAAGTGTTTCGATAATGTGATCTAATGTTCATGAATGTCATATATGGGTCGTTAAAGTATTCAATATATAATCCTTTCATCCGAAAATATTAAAGTACATTACATTTTTTTCTTCCAAAGTTCATATGGTGTTCTTTTAAAAATAGACGATAATAAATATCTTTTCATGATATAGTAGGTAATGCTTACATATTATTCCCAAAATAGGATGGAGTTTTTTATTCATTTTATATAGTTCTTTCCATTTCATGGATAATTATATTTCTTCTATCAAAAAATCAAATTTGTTATGGTGTTCTTGGTGCAGAGAATGTGTGTTTAATACCTAGATTTTAGAAGAAATGATTACATTCGTGATTCCCAAATTCTCCACCATGATCATTTCTTAATGAAATTATTATAAAACACTTTTCATTTTAAACAATTTTCAAAAACATAAAAAATCATGAAAACATCACATTTGTGTTATATAAGATATACCCATGTACATAGTGATTAGTCATCAACTAAAATATAGACATATAATTTAAAATTCAAACATGCTAATTTCGATGGTCCAATAAAATCCATTTCCATATGTTATAATGGGTTATATGTATCAATTTTTTTAATATATTTGAAAGATTATTTTTCTTAATTTCCAATTTGGAATGGATCACAGAATCTGTCATTATTGAACATAAGTTTAAGAATATCATAAACTACCCAATTAATATATTGTTTATGTAATGATTATATATTAAAACGAAAAGTCTCCTATTCCAAATTCGTGGTTCATTTTACTTAAGAGTTAATCAATTCAATTTTGGTTTATATATGGCACTTAAATTCAATGTATAAACATTATTAGTTCTAGGTGATGTGATCTTATTATGTTTATATGAAAAAACTATGCATGAATTGTTATAAAACTCAACACAAAACCCTTCATCACAATGTTGGAATATACTTATCTTATTTGGATTTATACCTTCCACAACCAATAATTTTTTGATTGATGTAGTCTTTGGATCTCCAATAGTTCCAAATCCAACTATCTTTCCATTTACAATCTCACCATAGGTGACTAATCCTCCATTGATTTGATTCATTGTATGAAAGTTTAATGAAAATAAAATCTAACAATTGATCGGGCTTGCTCTCGCTCGAATATACCTATGGTGAAACCCTGATGGTGACAACGATGATCCCCCCTCTACCGCTAATCAGCACTAGGGGGGGATTCATGGCATCCTCATAATGATCGGAAATGGGCCTTCAACCCTTTCACCAAACCTAATTCGATACCGAGGATCCCATCAATTAACTGGGAATTGAAGGTCCCTGGGTTTCGAGATGGCACGCAAGTGATTCCATTATCCTCATTGGAGTTTACAGAGGTGGAGATCTTCCTTAATCTAAATCGGGTGGAAAGCTTTAGGAGCAAATGGCCTTCGATGGATGTCTTTGACAGGTTTGTATTTGATTTTTGGGGGCTCCAAGATTGGGCGGTTTTCAGCCTGATTGATAATAAAAACATGATGGTGTGATGTTCTTCGTCGGAGGACCTTGTTCATGCTCTGTCACGTGCTCCCAGGAGGTGAGTTGTTTGCGGCTTCCATCTGTCTCATTGGAGCTATGACTTCTATCTAAACTGTGACTCACCTACGGTTCTGATTTGGGTAAGTCTTCCTCATATGCCTCTCCCATTTCAGAATCCTGCTATTATATGTATATTACGGAATGTGGTGGGTCGATTTCTTTGTGTTTATTCATGTACCGATGTCGTCTTGCATCCAATCAATCCATGGTTGTGTGTGGTGGACAACGTGTCGAGAGCACCGATTGAATATATCTGAATAGAGGTCGGTGAACAGATCTGGTGTAATCAACTAGTCTTCTATGACCATTGGGTGGATTTCTTATCTTCTTGCCAGCGGCTGGTTCATGTGAGTGACACATGCATAAGGGGTCGTCACTAGGGGAAGATTACTGAACTGGAAAAGAAGGAAGCAGATAGAACGGTCCACTGCTCATCTCATCCATCGCGGCACGATTTAATCCCAATCGTCGCTGATAATTAAAGATCTGATCCAACGGCCTGCGAGTCGTCTCCTTCCTCGAGCTCACCCGAGGCAACCCCCAACGTCCTCACTGAACCAGTGGCGCCTCTGAGTGATGTTTTTTAGTTCCCATCCCCCTCCGATCAAACCGAAGGGTCCATGGCGATCATCTGGCCACACTGAACACGATCATGCCTAAAAATGGGTGTTCATGCAACGAGGGGAGCATTTCGAGTTCGGCCGAGGAAAAAGGACGTGTCGAGGCTAAGTGGTTCATGTTTCGCATGAAATAGAAGAGAAGAGGCCATGCATGCATTCGAAATCGCATGCATGTAAAGAAAGGAGAAGGAGAAGAAGTCCGCGTTGAACAGAGAGAAAGAAACGAGATTCTCGGCCCGCGTTTAAAGATTTTAAAAGAACTGAAAATCTCGGTGGTTCAAGATTTATCTCACACGGAGGATTTGAGGCATCCCTCTGCCTATAAAAGGAGAGGTCGAGGCTCTGAATTTTCTTTGTTGAAACTTTGTGGAGTCCCGCGAGTGCCTTGCCTCACGAAGAATTGAGTTGCGCCCCCCCCCCCCCCCCTGCGCGGCAGAGAAGCCCGAAGCTCCCCATTGCTTTGTGAAGTCCCTTTTGCGCATACTTTCATGAAAGAATAAGGGGAGAAGACCCCTGCGTGCCTTCCCCTTGCGCGGCAGGAAGAACCCGGGGCTGCAACACCTTGCGTGCCCACGGTTGAAGCCCACACTTGCGCGGCAGTTAGTGTCCTTGACACCCTACTTGCTCGCGGCTATCCAAGGACCTTGAGCACCCTTGTGCACCTTGAGGTCTTGCGCGACTCTTGCACTAAACCACTACACGGCTGTGGGAGAAGAAGAGGAGAAGCCACATCCTTGCGTGCCTCCTTTGAGTTCGGGAGGATTATAACTACACATATGGGTTAAGAGTTTGAAGGCCGTGAAGGCCACCACATTTGTGTGTGTGCTAAACAAGAGGAAGGCTGAGACTATACCTTATGTGTGCACCAAGTGCAGACCACACCAAGTATGTGTGCAATGTGGAAGAGCACACCTTGTGTATGTGTGCAAGAAGTGAAGAGAAGGGAAAAGACAAAGAAGAACACTTTGAGTGTGTGTGGGAAAACAAGAACAAGTGAAGGTCGAACCTAGTGTGTGCGAACTAAGTGATAGTGAACACACTTAGAATAAGGAAGAAGTGGAATACTCTCTCACTAAATTATAACACACATTAAGTGTGTGTAAACAATTTTAATTATGTGGGTGAAGTTCAAGGAAGGTGTGTGTGCTGAAAGTGTTTACACCCTTTGAGGGTTTATTGCACCAACAGAAGAAAGAAGAGGAGTGCATGCTTGAATGCATGCTCATGCACACGTGAACAAATCCAAATCAGCTTGTGTGCATCAGATTTGTCCAAGACCAGGATTTCTTGAAGAGTTTTGAGAATCCATGATATCAGTGAATGAGGATGCAGAGTTGCCATGCACTCAGTGCATGAAGTTGATGTGAAGTGAGACTGATGCCAGACTGATGTTAAAGACATCAGCTGCCTGAGTTTTCAGTAATTAAGAAGACCCTGATCAACGGAAGTGATCAGAAGTTTTGAGAAAGACTAATAGACCTTATCATAGGTTTTTGAAGATTCTTGAAGAGAGAAGCCAGGTTATCCTAAGAGAAAGGAGATAAATCCTGAGCAAGACGAGAAGTCCTGATCAACTCAAGTGATCAGAGGAAAAGAGCAAGGCTAGCAGCCTTTATCCCGGGCTGCTGAAGATACTTGAAGAACTTGAAGTGAAGAAGTGCTGCTCATGTGACTCGAGAAGCCAGGAGAAGCCCCCTGTGAGATTTAGGGCGGAAGAAGTCTTCAGTGGGATTCTGGAGCAGGCTAGTGGGACTCTGGTAACACTGTGGGACGTAGTATAAAGACCCTCTTGTGGGACTCAGGGGAGATATAGTGGGACTCTGTATCAACCATTGTAATACTAATAGATTATAATGGGAGAAACCATGTTGGGCGTATAACCAACATGGCAAAGACGTAGGCCTTTGGTGCGGATCCTTGTAAATCCTTGTGTCCAATGCCTTTTCATTACTGCATCATTGGGGAAAGGATGAGAGATAAAAGAATAGTGGATCGAGGCTTTAACCAGCCATAGAGGTTTAATTGATAAAGAATCAATTAGTAAAAAGTTTTAAAGGATCACTGATTCACCCCCTCCCCCTCTCAGTGATCACACTGATCTGGGCACTTCAATTGGTATCAGAGCGAGGTTCACTCTAAAAGATCCAAGGGAGTCTTTATGAAGTGTTTATTTGAGGAAATGAGCGACCAGCCTCAAATGGAGATATCTGCCAAGACTCAGAAAAATAGAAAGAAGAAACAGGCCAAGAAGATGAAGAAAGCCTGTCCTAGCTGTGATGAAGTTGGAACAATGAATGATCTTCAAAATGCACTCAAATATCTTCAGAAGACAGTCCCCATGGAAGTGGAAAAGTGTATAGCTACAGGAATCCATGATCTTCAAGAAGAAAAATTACAGCTAGAAGAAGAAGCCAATACAATGGAAGATCAGTTGGCTAAAAGGGTGGGCATAACCAACACTCTCAGAAAGCTGGTGAAGGCTAAAGATGAAATAGTATCTCTTTGCAATGAAATATATGAAGACACTACTGAAGAATTGAAAAGAATCCTTTCTGAGAAATAATTCTTTAATACTATGGTCAAAGAAGTTTTCCATGCACTAGAAATGTTTTACAAAGTGTCAATGGTTGTCAAAGATGCTCAACTTGAAGAAAAAAGTCAAATTGGTGAAGGATCTTGACAACTCATTGTAAGAATTGAAAAAGGTGAATGATGACCAGATGAAATAGATGAAATAAAATTGGGAAGGAAGGCTATGATTGGTTGAGGATAAGAAGAACTCCCTCAACATGAAATGCCTTGAATTAGAGGTGATATTGAAAAATCTGCAATCACCCAAAGCTGAATCCTCCCAGTCAGCTGAAAGATGAAATGTTGCTACTCAAGTATGCATTGAGCAAGATGATTCCAAAAGAAGGAAATCCTCTAATAAAAGGGCAACAACTTCTAAGAAGAAGGTACCATCCATCCCATATTGTATTGATGCTTCTAATTTTGTTTCCACAAAAAGTGCAGGATGGAAGAATAATTCCAAACAAGTATGGATGAAGACAATGAAGAAAGGGAGCTCTCCTAAAACAACACAGCAAGTCAAGAAAAGTACCCAACAATCAGAAGGACTGAAGAGGTCAAGATTTGTGGGTCAGTGTTGGTGTTGTAATAAGTA
The DNA here is from genome assembly GCA_963277665.1 of Viscum album. Classification (NCBI taxonomy): domain Eukaryota; kingdom Viridiplantae; phylum Streptophyta; class Magnoliopsida; order Santalales; family Viscaceae; genus Viscum; species Viscum album. Next base: position 14,581,694 of record OY728159.1, on the reverse strand, counting down.
TGGGCACTGTGAAAAGGATTTTTGTTACAATCCACTGAAAGTCAAAGCACAAAGGAAGCCCATGCCAAGGGGGAGCAAGCCAGAAGGAAAGAAGCAACATCCACAGGTCCAGAGACATATGTTTACTGCTAACAGATTTGGATTTCTTGATAACATCTGTGATGTGTGCAAAAGTGGTCAAAAATATACATGTCAATCTCCAACTGTATCCAGAGCTAAAAAGAAGTGAAGATCACTGAACCTGGAAAAAATGGAATCCATGGGAAGTAAGAAGAAAGTTGAAGATGCTCCCAAGAAGGTTTTGAAAAAGGAATATAACTCCTTGGAGTCTAAATCCAAGAAGGGTGATGCATCCAGAAGGACCACCAAGAAAACATGCTTCTACTGTGGAAAGAAAGGACACCCCATGGATCATTGTGAACAAGCCATGGAACTGAATAGAAGCAGTCTGGACTCAAAAAGAAAATCAATCCAGAAGAAGCAGAAGGGATTGATTAAAAATAATTTGCCTAAGAAAGGTAGCTTAAAAGCATAAAAGGAACCATTTTGGAATATCCAGAACTGAGGCCACACTTCCAAGTGACTTACTAGTCATATGGCCAAATCAGTTGCAACTTTCCAAAGATCTTCAAAGAGCTGAAGATGAAGTTACAGCAATTGATAAGGAAAAAGGGAAGACTAATATTTCAGATGAAGATGTATTGAGATCCACACCAGCACAAACATCATTGAGGATCAAATGTGCAAGTGTGAAGAATGGTGAAAATGGTACATCTTGGTTGAGAGAATCTTCTCAACCTTGTTGTTCAATTTGATGAACCAAGGATGTTCCATCTTATTCCCTTATACTTCTGGTATTTACATGTGCTAACATTGCAGGGAATTGAAGATGATGATCATTCTCATCTGGAGAGTGGTTTGGACAGAATGGAGTGCACCCCTTGAGGGGGATCCAATCTGTAGAAGATGGGATTCTGAGATTTAATAACATCTTGAGAAAAGCTGAAGGTATTCCAATGATACTTTCATTCCTTGTTTCTTAATTGTATTCATCATAAAAATTAAGGGGGAGTATTGATTGAAGACAAATTAATGAAAGGGGGAGCTTTATCTTTGCACCTGAACATTCTGATGTGTTTGGTGAAGTATGTGCAGGATTTAGCAATTCATTGATATATCTGAATAATTTCAAACCCCTGAAGCATGATCTCACATGTACAGTGAATGATGGAAAACATTTTGTTCCTTGGTTACATCACTCTTGTTTTCTACACCGGGTTAGCCCAAGTAGACTTAGAGTTGATTTGCTAAAGGTTCTTTGCTAAAAAGAACATGTGATATCATCCCTCCCTCAGTGTTTCTCAAGAAAATACTTTGCAAAGGGAGGAAGTGATTTTTGAAGATAACCACACCACATCTTTGCATTTGATTTCCAATAAGGGGGAGAAAATATTGGCACACATATTGACACGTTCATATGTGCATGAATAGTGTATTGACAACAAATACAAAGGGGGAGATTGAAGTGCACTGTGTTTCATTTGTTTTGAATGAGGTATGTTATTGTCAAGGAATGGATGGATGTCAAGGAGTTTCAATATGTGAATGAAAAAGGATGTGATGGTGTTGGTGATGAATGGAGAATGGCCATGGTACTAAGATGCATGTCACTTAGGAGATTCACTAAGTGGCATAGGAGATGATGGTTTGAAACATTCTCGAATATCAGACGATTGTAGAACCGATCTTAATGTTTCAATACTCGTATCAAGGTGATACTAGGTGACAACACTTGAAGAATGAATGATTATGGAGCATCATTACATATGACGATTGATGAGCTGTTCTTTAAGTTCTATGAACTTGTATCAACTGGATACAATGTATCAACATTGTTTAAAAACCATGCATTGTATTGACAATGCATGAGGAGTGGTAAATGATCCATCCACAATCACTGAGTGGATGAAGTGGTGTTAATGAAGTCCATGCACTATCACTTAGTGGATGTGAATTTGTAGATGTTAAAATTTGATCTCTGATTGGATCATTGAAGAATTTTGATGAATTATTTGATTCAGGAGCATCGGTTGAAGAAAGACCCTTTAGGAATTGCTTCTATGAAATTGATGAATTCTAGTGAAGAAGAATGGAGGAATTATTAAGAAGAAGAAGAATGGAGATGAGAAGAAGAATATTTGTGTCTTGGCATATTAAATTTGGTTAACATTGTTTTTACCCCAAGTCCTAAATATTACTTAAGAAAAAAATATGCCAGCCTCAAGGGCCAGCCTTAAGGGTTCAACACAAGTCTCTTGTGGGAATCAAGGTCACCACGCCCATGGGGATCCCATGGGGCCAACCCAAGAGGCAGGGGCCGTGTATAAGCCTCGGGGCCACGGGGTGATGAAGCCCGCGCAGCCTCGGTGAAGGAGTGCACCCGTGAGGAAGCATGGTGGGCGCCAGTGGCGCACCCGAGTGGCAGGGGTGGGTGCAAGAGCGCGCCCGTAGAAGAACTTGGCGCGGGGCGGCACCGAGAGGGGAGAAGTTCAATCGAAGTGTTGCCGGCAGCAGAACATTGATAATCCGCAATAAATCCGTGAAAGATTTCGATGTGGTACGCGTTTAAAAACCTGTGATCTAATCTGAGCTGCCCATCTAATCACACGCTTGATCTATGCCGCTCATCTCATCCGTCGCGGCAAGATTTAATCCCTGTCGTCGCTGATCATTAAAGATCTGATCCAACGGCCTGTGAGTCATCTCCTTCCTCGAGCTCACCTGAGGCAACCCCTGACGTCCCCGCTGAACCATTGGAGCCTCCGAGTGATGTTTTTGAGTTCTCGGCCACCTCCGATCAAACCGAAGGGTCCATGGTGATCGTCTGGCCACACTGAACACGATCATGCCTAAAAATAGGAGTACATGCAATGAGGGGAGCATTTCGAGTTCGGCTGAGGCAAAAGGATGTGTCGAGGCCAAGTGGTTCGTTTTTTTCATGAAATATGAGAGAAGAGGCTATGAATGCGTTCGAAATCGCATGCACATAAAGAAAAGAGAAGGAGAAGAAGTCCGCATTGAACAAAGAGAAAGAAACGAGATTCTCAGCCCGCGTTTAAAGATTTTCAAAGAACCGAAAATCTCGGTGGTTCAAGATTTATATCCCGCTGAGGATTTGAGGAATCCCTCTGCCTATAAAAGGAGAGGTCGAGGCTCTGAATTTTTTTTTCTGAAACTTTGTGGAGTCCCGCGAGTGCCTTGCCTCGCAAAGAATTGAGCCGCGTGCCCCCTGCGCGGCAGAGAAGCCCGAAACTCCCCATAGCTTCGCTAAGCCCCTTTTGCGCATACTTGTGCGAAAGAAGAAGGGGAGAAGACCCTTGCGAGCCTTACCCTTGCACGACAGGAAGAACCCGGGGCTGAAGAACCTTGCGCGCCCATGGTTGAAGCCCGCACTTGCGCGACAGTTAGTGTCCTTGACACCCTACTCACTTGCGGCTATCCAAGGACCTTGCACACCCTTGTGCACCTTGAGGACTTGAGCGATTCTTGCACTAAACCCCTACATGGAAGTGGGAGAAGAAGAGGAGAGGCCGCATCCTTGCACGCCTCCTTTGAGTTCGGGAAGATTATAACTACACCTACGGGTAAAGTGTTTGAAGGCAGTGAAGGCCACCACATTTGTGTGTGTGCTAAACAAGAGGAAGGCCGAGACTATACCATGTGTGTGCACCAAGTGGAGACCACACCAAGTGTTTGTGAAAAGTGGAAGAGAACACCTTGTGTATGTGTGCAAGAAGTGAAGAGAAGGCCAAAGACAAAGAAGAACACTTTGAGTGTGTGTGGGAAAACAAGAACAAGTGAAGGCCGAACCTAGTGTGTGCGAACTAAGTGATAGTGAACACACATAGAAGAAGGAAGAAGTGGAATACTCTCACACTAATGTATAACACCCATTATGTGTGTGTAAAAAAATTGAATTAAGTGTGTGAAGTTCAAGGAAGGTGTGTGTGCTAAAAGTGTTTACACCCATTGAGGGTTTATTGCACAAAGGGAAGAAAGAAGAGGAGTGCATGCTTGCATGCATGCACATGCACACGTGAAAAAATCCAAATCAACTTGTGTGCATTTGAGTTGTCCAAGACCAATAATTCTTGAAGTGTTTTGAGAAGCCATGCTATCAGTGCTTGAGGATGTAGAGTTTCCATGCACTCTGTGCATGAAGTTGATGTGAAGTGAGACTGAAGCCAGACTGATGTTAAAGATATCAACTGCCTGAGTTTTCAGTAATTGAGAAGACCCTGATCAATAGAAGTGATCAGAAGTTTTGAGCAAGTCCAATAGACCTTATCAGAGGCTGTTGAAGATTCTTGAAGAGAGAAGCCAGGTTATCCTATGAGAAAGGAGATAAATCCTGAGCAAGATGAGAAGTCCTGATCAACTCAATTGATTAGAGGAAGAGAGCAAGGCCAACAGCCTTTATCCCAGGCTGCTGAAGATACTTGAAGAACTTGAAGTGAAGAAGTGTTGCTCGTGTGACTCGAGAAGCCAGGAGAATCCCCTTGTAAGACTCAGGGCGGAAGAAGTCTTCAGTGGGATTCTGGAGTAGGCCAGTGGGACTCTGGTAACACTGTGGGACGCAGTATAAAGACCCTCTTGTGGGACACAGGAGAGATACATTGGGACTCTGTATCGACCATGGTAATACTAACATATTATAATGGGAGAAACCATGTTGGGGCATATAACCAACATGGAAAGGACATAGTCCTTTGGTGCCGAACCTTGTAAATCCTTGTGTCCAGTGCCTTTTCATTACTGCATCATTGGGGAAAGGTTGAGAGATACAAGAAGAGTGGATCGAGGCATTAACCAGCCATAGAGATTTAAATGATAAAGAATCAATTAGTAAAAAGCTTTAAAGGATCACTGATTCACCCCCTCCCCCTCTCAGTGATCACACTGATACGAGCACTTCAAAAAGGATTCTAGTCACCTTCAGAGACTAGGGGATCATGATATGATGACTTTGTTCTCCTTTTATGTTCTGAATAAGTAGTTTTGGAGTAGGTCTTGATGCATAATACAACTGAGGAAGAGAAATCTAGGATTTTGGGGAGGTCTCTAGAGGTGTCCCTTAATGAGGAACAATTTTCAGGGATTGACAGACATGACTCAATTCTGGTAGGGGTTTAACAGAGGGGAAATCAACATTGAGGACTACATTCAGACAAGGAATAAATATGCTTCCGAGTTTGAGAAGAGGATGGTGGGGGTTGGTGACTTACAAGATTCATCCGTATCCTGGAATCTTTTTATGGAGAGGGATTCAGGTATTACTAAATTTATTCTTAATGATTCTGGTCAAGTTGGTGGTTTTGGCGAGGTTCTTTGAGAGGTCTTGCATGTGGGAATGTAAAACCCTATGGTTTTTTTCTCATGGATGTATTTGTTTGGATTTTTGGTTCTTATTTCCATCTCTTTACATTGACCTACGCAGGATGAGGATCAGATCGCGAAGTCTTCATTGATGGAGGCCTTTTGGATTGGTATGTGAGAGGGTATGGCAACGCCATCGGTACTGGGCTCGTGCACATTGCATGGGGATACCTTCCGAAGGGTCCTTTGTTGGTGAAGGCTTGCTATCATGACTCAATTGCTGGGGTGGGACATGTCTCGTTATTTTCTTCGGTTTATTTTTCTTTCCTTATTGTGTTGTTTTGATATTGTTCAGTTTGATTTTGGGGTTTCTAACATTCTCCTTCAAATTTGATTTAACAAAAAATTTAATTAGCATCATCATCATCAATGAACCTGCACTCATGTTTCTAGAACAGAAAATGTACACATACCATATAGTATTTCTTTATGTGTCATCTTTCCTGCAAAAGCAATTAAACATGTGCTTATTTTGGTACCTATGATTTCTTGTGTCCTGCAGTGTTAGCTAGAAAAGATCTAGGAATAAAGATCTTCCTTATTTTTTTATTATTCATATTATCTTCTTTTTAAAATCTACTATAAATAATTCATCTTATAACACTAGTAATTTGAGGATTTTTTAAATAATTGTTTTTAGTAAAATGGACTTTTGTTCCAAAATAATAACAGTTGGTATTTTTTGAATTAGGCAAAAAATAATATTTCTATAATTTATAGTTCTCCACTTTTTTTCCTATTCCAAATCATTCCTTTTATTGAAATTCTTCACAATAAATTCATTTAACCCTTTTTCCCTTTGGTAAAAGTGATCATTGTACACTTATAAGATTCTAATTCATATATTAATTCTGTAAACCTTTTCTCATGATCAATTTAGTTGGATCCAGATGAGTTTAATTTATTAACAAGTTAATTATATTATTTTAGTCAATTACATATTTCACTTAAAACATCATTGTGAATATTTTTTAATGATTTGTGATTCTATACTAGATAATAATATTTTCTTCTAACATAGAACACTATGAAGCTAATTTTTCATTTGAGAAACTACCAATATCAGAATTAGAATAATAATAAGATTTTACCTTTTATACTTCAGTCATAATGCACTTATTGGTTTTAGATTCGATTAATCCTTGTCTGAATTAGATTTTGAAAACCAACTAGAGTCTTAAGATACTCTACAAGTATCTTTCATTTCTATTTTTCCTTTTTCTCCTAATCAACTATATTCGGATATATCTTTTATAATATTTTATTTTCATCTTTTAGTTATGGATAATCATGTCAAATATAACCCAATTTTTTCATTAATATCATCAAACATATTTTTGTATATTCTCATCTATCCTAGAAGATTATCCGAAACATATTTTCATCTTGTAGAATTTAATATATTTTTTTGGATATCAGAGCATGTTAAATTTAAAAATGTAAGTTATCTAAATTTCTATCTTCTTTGAATTATTTTTTTGTTCTTCTACTATGATTATGTGATACTATATTTAGATAAGTATCTCTTTATTAACTATAACTTTATAATCTTCGAATTATGTTTTCATCTCATCTCCAAAAATCATTAGTGTCCCAGTTATTTATGTATTTGTTATATTCTTAATAGGTTATTATTGGAGAATAGAAGGAGACATGAAATTCTGTTTTGAATGTAGTACTCTGAGTACTTTCAAAGCATGATCAAAAAAAATTATCGGTTCTCCTAAGGCAGTAATATTTTCGACAATCTCTATGAGCCTTCTATTCATCTGTGTGATTCTATCACCATCTATTATTCTAAATATGTCACATTTTATCTTTTTCATCACATATGACATCAGTCTAACATTTTCAATTCCTTCACAATCAGGTGAAATGGTTTGAAACAACTCATAAGTTGTAAGGCATTGTAATACATGATTAAATTCATTTGTTCTAAGACCAAAAATACTATCATTCATCGCTTTTGAATTTATATTTTACTCTACTTTTGTTGTTGCATCCCAAGTCTCTATTTTTACAGGAATAATATAAGGATTAATGATTTTCGAGTAAACATTTAGTCCATGATTTTCTTGATAGATAATCATCCTTGATTTCTAACACCCATATTTTTCACCATTAAAAAATGGAGCATGTACCATAGAAATTATTTCTCTCAGAATAGAAATTTCCATCTTTCTATATTCATTATAGATTTATCTTCCTATATCATTATCTCAAAATATCTCCTCTAACAAATATTTTTAGGTGGGAATAATACAAATTAACATAAGAGGATGTGAATTTTTTTTTTAAAAATATTCCACAACTCTAGATTTTGACACCCTCTATGACTAATATGTATGTGTAGAGTTTAAATATATAATTAGTACAATTAGTGGATAAATTGAAATAAAGAACACATATTTTAATATTTTTCTGGGCCACAAAGATCCCCTATTCCACTAGATCAATAACTCCCTCTACGATCTTGGTGAATTTAACACGAAAATTCATAATATCATATGACCATAAATCCACAACTAATTATAGGATGTTGACACATTTATAACCAAGGATAAAAAGAGATAGTTCTAGTTTTTAATGGGGAACAAAATAACTATAGGTAGGATAGAGAAAATAATACTCTATAACAATTGATTCTAAGTAGTTGAAAATCCAACAAATCAAAAGATATTGATTTGAAGATGGACTGGGTTGAACATCACAATCGCATAAGAACCAATTGATAGTACATAGATCTTAATCTTTTGAATTGATAGTATCTAAAAAAGATATTTATGATGCGATCCCAATTGAAATAAAATAACCAATTAAAAGAATAAATATACCACAGTAAAAAACATATAACAATATGAGGTACAACATGTATGTCTATAATGTGTGTCCTATTTTGTGGATAATAGAGTCGATCGTTATTTCATTAGTACATTAAATTATTTTAACCAAAGTAATATATTTTAATTGTAATTCTAGTATTTTGATATGATATTATATTAGAATATATATTGGAGATATCATTTTTTATAACATCATATTCACACACAATGCATGATAAATTTTAGATATTCAAATTCAATAGATACATGATAATTCTTGACATACATTAATAATAAGAGATAATTTTTCCATTAAAAAGTTCATTTTAGAATAATGAATTACATGCTACTCTATTTTCAAAAATTCAAAGAGATAATATCTTTTCTTATCTCCTATCATGTTCTTAGTTTGAGATTTTTGAAGAAGGGAAAGGTTGGATCAATTCTGAATTCTCAATCGTGTCCACATTATTCAGGTGATTAAAGGTACGTCATAAAGCTCATCAATTTCCTATAATAGCACATGGGGAAATTAGATCGATGATCATGGAATTTTGGAGCATGTGTGGATGATCTAGAGTATGTCCAGTTAGGCATCATACATCCATAAAACATCAATGGAAAGCGAATAAACCCAATGACTTCAAATGAGTGTGGAACAGTTCAAGCTTTATTTTGATTTTAGTTTTCATTCATAAATTAAATTACTGGTGATCCCTTTAAAAATACATGCAAGGTGATAACTGGATTAAATTTTTTAACATGAATCCAAACCCAAAATATAAATTTTGTATTATTCAATTTTTCATCTTCACACTGGGTTTCTTTATAAAAAAGGGACAGTTCAGGTACCATTAGTTAACAGTTTTTTTTATTTCATGCCTAGAAAATTCCCAAATTAATTGCATACACCATCTTCATTACAAATTCCATTATTATCACATTCTCCATAGGTTAGGCATACATATCATCTATACCATGGTCTAATGCAATAAATCACAATGCATAGGGGAAATAAGTTATGTCCCTATCTCACTAGGGGTACACATGTCATATAAACATATTATCCTCCCCTTCAAGCCTCAGTCCGGTTGGAATTCCACCATTAGGGGAATAGAACCTCCACCCCCTTCCCTATCCCATGAATTTTTTGGGTGGAGCATAGACCCTCAATCTAACTCAACCTGTAGACGTATAGCCTCATGTCAATACCCTACTCCACCAAAACATGTGCATGTGCTTATTCATCCATTCACGACAACCGTATCATAATAGAACCAAGCATAAACAATTCCATTGTAGATCACAATGCATAACAAACTACATGGGAATTAATACTATTATATAACCCATTAATACTTTTACCATTTACAATTCATATCCATTTATCCAAATTCCAATTCTAGTGCCTTAACCCCTTAATATTATTCAACAACCCCTATTCCTTAGACAATATTCATAAATTTCCATATGTTAACCCATTTTTTCCATTTTTACATTTCACAAGAACTTTCCCACATATGAACTACAATTACAATTATTTTCCCTCATGACTAAATAACTTTATTACATTAAACCCTTTATGAATACCCCATAATTACCATGTATTAACCCAATCAACATTTCCATCCATTTTACATTCCATTAACCAATTATAATTTCATCATCTAATATGCACTAATCATTTTAGGCATTACTAACCAAGTTCATTTAACAGTCGAGATAATCTCATTCGACTTAATTCTCTAGTTTTCATATCATTCCTAACAACCCCTTACATCCTTAACACCAATGGTACAACTATCATCATTCCATTTACAACTTAGTCCCCCATAAAAGTATATTCTTCATGTTTTCAACATTATTACTTAGAAACCCTTCACTTATATCAACCCCTCTATATGTCCAGAAATTTTGATGCACCTCAAGGGTGTCCCAAAAATGGTCGTGTTATCCTCTACACATCCCACAGAGATCATGAGGGTTTCAATTGGAAACTTTGATACCACTTTTTACTGAAACATCAAATGGGATAAAAAACACAAAAGGGGAAAAAATAACAAAATCATTCATGAACACATCTAAAATAAAACTATGGGATAGTACTTGTAGACCACTACCTTGAATCAAATGATGAACACACTCTTAGTCATTACCTTAGATACCAATCCAACCCCCCCCCCCCTCCCATTGAAGATCAAACATTTGTTCCACAAAAATAAAAACGTTTTAAACCTTCAGAAAGATTTGAAACTAAGAACCCTAATCTAGAAAAGGGAAACAAGAGGAAGATTAGCCTTCCACAAATCTTCTATTCACAACCAACAACATCAAAACAAACAAGGAATGAGATAGATTGATCAAGAATAAAATTAAGGTCTTGTTTGGTCCCTAGGGTTGAGATGGATGAATATTATGAAAATCCTATGTGATCCTATATAATATTAGAGTAGAAATTTTTAAAATTTCTCAACATTACTGGGATGCATGATTTACCCACAATGTTTTCAAAACAATGCACAAACCGTGCGAGAAATACTATCCCAAAATCACACCTTCGTATGGTTTCCTAGGAGTTCCACATGGTTAGCTTAACCATGTGATAACTGTGCAAGAGATTTTATATAGGGATGCATGGTTACCTGGGATAATTCTCATGGTTTGTACTAACCATGCACAAACCATGAAACATGCCTTAAAAACTCAGTTTCCTCTTCTTTCATGCCCCAAACCACATGGAACACCCCTAATACTTCTCATGAACTTGAGAAACACCTATTTAACCATAATACATGACTTAAACTGAACTATAAATAAAAAACAAGCCTCATAAATATCCAAGATCTTACAACCTACCCCACCTTAAAATAGATCATCCCCGAGCCTATCTTTCTGATCTTTACTGAGCTCTCTCAACCAAAGATCATGAAACTATGCCTACCTATCCATTGCATTTTTCAAAATTTTTTATTGATCATAAAAAAGATACCAAAAAACTGAACCAATACACGGTCTTGTCCAACAATATATCCTCCCCACAGCCCACAAGATAAACAAGATACTCCTCAAGGATGAATCAACAATAACTATACCCAACTACTTAAACATCTTAGTGAAAAATATGATAAAAATTCTCGATTTAATGTTGTAAGAACATAGAAAACAACATCATCTCGTTGTTGATGAATCGATTGGCACCCCATCAGTCTAATCCTCTTCACAAATCATAACCTAAATCACTTGGCATCATTTTCATTTATTTTTCCCCACTCTAAGAGTGACCAAATCAATATCTCTTACATCGATTCTCCACTATTGAGGAATGATCACCCGAATATGAACACAACTTTCACATCACATGACATTTTCCAACTCACTGTTTTCGAACATCCATAGGGAATTACCCTACATTAGCATCCACATAAACCATTGAAACCATTCGGGAGTACATTCCTATACTATCCATTCAGGGACTAATATTGACTTAACCTCACTAGTGTATAACTTCATTTAAAAAAATGAACTTCCCCCCAAAACCTGAACCCAAAGGTGGGTCACACTCTTCACAACCATTATAGTTTACCATATGTGGTTAGACGGAACCCAACATGCTTATCCTAGAATACCCAAATTCCACTGATGGTACATAACCTTTTTCTCACCTTCCTAATGTGCTTACTAACCTGATGCCTATCATTATCATATCGGGCAACCATTGATATAATTTCCTAAATTCGAATAAAATTCCAGAATCACAACATTACTTCTCTCTAGACCATCATAAAGATTCACCCTCGGCATGACACAACATCATATGGTTATGGTTCTGTCAATATCAAGATGTTCTAAAACCACCCAAGGAAAAATTACCTGAGTATAACCATGATATTTTTTAGAGTTATAATACCCAATCCATCTTACCAAAACCTAATGTCATATTCAACCACATCCTTCTACGAATAAACCATATACATCACTAGCTTCATAAGAAATGGCCCAAACCTCAAACCCAATACATGGCTCATCAGTCACCACATCCAAGGCCCACATGCCCTCTTTGAGAAACCTAAAATGCACCTCACAAGTTCCTCATTGGCATCCCGATGCTACTATATAAACTTGATGATCTACTCTTCACATCCATGATTGACCTATCACCCCCACCATAAGAGTTTAATTACCATTTCTCTTTATGAGGGATTCCAACAAAAATGTTTTACACCCAACCACAAGATGTACCCCAAAACATAGACATTGATATATATATTTTTTCAAAAACAAGAAGAATAATTTCTCCCAATGAACATTCCCAAATTCAGTTAACGATACCCATTGTATTTTTCATCATTGGAACAATCTAAAGGACCTCACCCAAATCCATCTAGGGTATACATCCCATCATCAAGCTCCACATATATAATTTCCATGAGCAAAAAATCCATGATGTCCCTCATCCAACACAACACATTTATGTGTCATAGAATAAAGCCAGATCTTATCAACGTACCTAGGATGATATCAAGATATTGGGAAGGATCATCACTAAACTAGGTATTTTGAGAAGTTTCCAGAGAATACCACCACCTAATTGTCCATATATTCTATTGAACAATGGGTCACCATGACATTCCAAGGATCTCATGATCCCCTTATGAATGCATCTCATCAACACTTAACTACCACTACTAAGGTGTAATTTCCAACCATGTCTCACCATCGCTAAATGACCAAATATCAAAGCAGGCATGAAAAATGTTTTATGGTGTATTATTTCCACCTCACCATTCGAGTTCTTTATATGCATCCCAAACAACAAACAACTAAAGAAAAATGGACTACAACACCAAAAAAACCAATAGTCTTTCAAAAATCAATCTTTCTCGGTTTATAGCCCATAACCCACTTACTTACCTATCAAAGGGAATGGAAAAGGGTGTGGTTAATCATTCTTATCAAACCTGAGGTGACCTCTTCATCTAACCCAAAAATCAACCCATTCATACAAATAATTTCATCCATGTGGACACCCACACCTCAGGTGTCACCATCAAGTGAATGCATATAACCACACTTCATCCACCCTTGTATCCTCCAATAGAAAACAAAATCAAGACCTCATTTAATAATCATTCAAATAGGTGAGTCATGAATCAAAATGATACAACCCAACGAGACAAACATTCCCAAATATAAAAAACATGAGGGTTACCTTATGTAAGAACCAAAAATAACTATGGAATTTACTAATACTAGGTTGTATGTAGTATGTTGCGGCACCTCCTCTGAAGTATCTCCCATGATTCATATTTCGAGGTACCTACACCACTGGGATAACATCCCATGTGGTCCCACTTAATTTTTTTAAACTATAATCATGTAACCACAACTCGATTGGCACCAAAAACCATAAACCTTCCCACATAGCCCTTTAGGTCAAAACCACACCATGAAACACTCTGAGTTACACAATGTATGTCCCAATCATGTACATGTGTGACCCACACACCAAAGCACTATAAAACCAGTTCGGCCTCTTTCATAGGTCACCTTTAAAGTTTAATGATACCAACTCCTTATACTAGATTCACAACCATGAAAATACATTGGTTCTCTCTTAAAACCATAAATATCCTGACATGAACAAGGCAATGATGGTGAATGGCACTCTCACCCCAGTTCTGAAGTACATTGTCACTAGATCACCAAACTACCATTTACTTTAGGTTTTAAACAAAACTTGTATACATTCCTTGGAACTATGAGTCAAAAACACCTATGGGATTCAAAACCCAACTCATAAGGTCTCTAATAACAAGGTACTTGAGACCCAGGCACCATTCTTGGGATCCATCATGCACTATGTACAGTCATGAACCATGAATGTTCCCACACCTGCATTTCTGAATGACACATCACAACCCAATGGCCAAAAACCATCCAAGGGTTCCCTGAACACACCACATAGGCCATATCATAACTGAAAAGGCCTCACAACAAAAATAAAATGTCTCAAACTAGGGCCCTCTCACTACCCAAACCACACATACAATGTTAACAAATAACACAAAGAATACAAACTTTTGAATTGAATCATTATCATTTTAAACATATCGTTCACTCAAAACATAGAAAATTGATCGACATGATTAAACCATGGATGGAAAAGATCACACTCTATTGACCATTAAAAACTAATTCATAATAATATATCCAAATGGTCATCGTCACACATAGAACACTACCCTATACCATACCAACCACAGGTCTTGGTCAACATGGGGTAAACAATTTACTAAATCATAAGTATTTCATCAACAGCACATAACTTCACTTCCTTTATTACAACATGATTATTTACTATTTTATACACTGAATCACCTTTTTCAATTTATCAGAACCAAAATTTTTGACCCGGTCATAACATGTCTTTATACATGATATTCATTAACTGTTCATTTGTATTTTATTCATTCAACCACTTGAATTACTGTTTTTAGGAATATTGTTCTTCAAATTTATTAACTTAAAATAATTATAATCTATATGCCTAGAACACCCATCTTGTGTATGTGCCTATAATGATGTTTTCCACCAATATCATTAGGTTCCTAAAATGATGCATGAATGCACAACCTCGTGCCATTATAGAAGTGAGAATAATATCGTAAATCAGTCAAATCACACAAAATTTACATCACCAAATAGTGAAATATCATTCAAATATAACAACACACATAAGGAACAAAAATTCCCACCATAGGTGACTTGGGGTTTCCCCTATACTATGGTTAGATAATCCTTGGAAAAAGATCATTCCCAGGGACCGACACTATCCTAATATCATTCCTACCATCCCCAAGTAGTAAGGAATAAAAAATATTTCCTATAATAAAACATTTTAATGTCCCCAGCCTGGGTTCCACTAATCTAGTTCCTAGATATGATTCATTACATAAGCCTTAGCACACCCCCCCCCCATATTCCATAGGTTTCCAACTTGTAGTGATGGTCTAATGAGTCATGTGGGTAGACTATACCCGCCTTACCAGAGTAAGCCACAGAAGAATACAATATAAAATTAAAAAACTATATGAAACGACTAATAAATAAAAAATATGAACATCTATCAATTGGGTACAACCCATAATTCAACATTATCATTGTCATGATATAATAGTAGTGTAATTTGAACAAAACAAAAAATAAGATTAACATCAGAATCCCTAAATAGGTTCTAAATCCAATTCTGAATACTTATCTGTAGATACCCTAGCATGACATACATGAACATTATATTACTATTTCATAATATATAATACATGAAAAAAACAAATTCTCAACGATCGTATTAGTTTACTGAATTTGGAATCTCAGAACAAAATCTTATAATCATGGTGAAATATCTTCAACATCTCCCGTAAAGATCTTCCCCTATTGTTTTCCTACCTAAAACCTTTATTTATATCATGGAAAAAAGAAATCAATGAATGGGTGAGCTTAAATTATCATTACATTAATCTTGGATAACATAAAAGACCCATAAAAAATGAACGAAATCACATGAACAGAATGTTTAAAGAACAAATTCTTGTGTCATGAAATAAATCATGGTAGTACGTACAGTATAGTTCATAAAGGAACATTAACAATGATATAATAACAATGGCATAAAAAATGTAATTCTTGAAAACTAATAAGCACATAATATAATTTCCATAGTAGCCATGTAATTTCTGCAAACACCATAATAGTGGAGATTTTCCATTACTGAACCAGGTTTACTTGTTTTTCTAGCCATGTATTACTGAACTCGATTTACCTGTCATTCTAGCCCTATATTACTGAATTGGATTTACTTGTTGTTCCTATAATGTCTATCCCATGAGATATTAATCTTTACCCAATGCATTGGACTTAGATATAGGTCCCACCCAACTCATAATGAAACCATTATTACCTCTTCCACAAAATATAAATCATTCATCATAGAAGAACCTGTGAAATAAGATGGGATTCTTAATCATCATTTCCTCATAACATAATTCATATAAGATATATGGATATTATTAAAATAATTCTATTATAATCACAATAAAATCAAATTAATAATATGGATACAGACATACCCTATGACATCTTAGATGGAAAATAATTTTGATAAAACACTTGAACATTATTCCTGAGGAAAACACCCTTTCTTCTTCAAAATTTTTTTCTTTTCTCAAACTATTGATCAATTTTAAAAGAAAAGAATTTAGTTGAAAATAAAATCAAAAATTTGTATTTGAATATTCATGGAAATAAGTTGTTATGAATATGTAAAAATCCATTCATGTTGTATAATTTTAAAAAACATTCTCTCTTACTTTTTCTAGAAATGTCAAAATGTACATTGTATGGTAAATAAAAGAAATATTTCTTCTATACCATGTAGTAAAATTCAGAAATGAGTAAAAATGACTTTAAATATATATAGAATAATAGTAAAAATTTTATGACAGCTTTATTAAGAATCATGGAATTGGATGATAAATATATAACTAGTATATACTAACGGATAAAAAATCTCAGATAAAAATGATATTGCAAAATTATCCCTTAAGTTAGGTCCAATTTCATCTATATGTGTCTAAAACTCTTTTATAGTGGGTTTAAACATATTATTAACTTATAATAGAACAATAATAATATTTATTATATCACATATGGTTAACTTACGACTTTAAATTACCTGTTCATTTGTCAATTCCATGTAAACGCATCATTTTGGGAAATAATTATTTCACTTATCATATGTTTTTGGACTTATTATTCATCCAATGATTACATAGATCGTGATTTACATGCATTCAAAATTTAAAACAAGATTTATATATCTTATATATATTCATTATATAAATATATATAATAGATCAATAAATGGAATAAAATGACTTTCCCAATCAGGATCTAAGTATCACTGAGAGGGGGAGGGGTGAGTCTGTGATATCTTTTCCTTTTAAGTTTCCTTTTTTTTAACATACTTCTCTTTATAAAAAAGAGTTTCTTCCCTTATGAACACACACAACAACAGGAACACAAGATTTTCAAGGTTCACTACTCAAAATGAGTAGCTACATCCTAGGGATGGTACAAAAATAATCTAGTACCACAAAATCCAGTAGAAAAACAATTCTTTGATGTGCAATAAAACGAGTATGATATACCCTTACAATCATTCAGCACTTGAAAAAAAATCTTTAAGTGTGTGTGCACCCTCTTAGAACAAATAGGGAATTACAGTATTCCATTGCTTCTTTACAATTAAACAGATATATTCTCTAATATACAAATCCTTACTTTCTTACCCAAAAGTCAGTAAGAACTATCTTACACACAACCGAATACATGCAAAGACCATAAATTTTTTACACAACCTTTAGGGTACCTTGCACGCAATTAAAATGGATTTCATGTAAAAATTTCATTTCGACGTGGAAAACATTTTTTGCACAGCTTCCTTTTTCCGCGCAACATTTCCATTTTTTGTGCAACTTCCCACTTTTTCACGCACCTTTCCTATTTTCTCACAAGCCTCATTCTTTTTGCAAAACTCACTTAGTGTATAATTTTATGCACTTCAGAGCATGAGATTTCTCTAAGTGTCGAGCCACACAAATTAGTTGGGCTCACGTTGAATTTATATTTCTTTTTAACCGTGCATGAAAAACACTAATCCATGCGTAAAACCATCATCATACGCATAAATACTATTTCACACAACTTCACATTTCGCGCAATGATCAAATTTTTCACACACCTCATGACATTTACAATTTTCTAGCTCTTGATCTTGAAGCACCTCCTTCCCAAAAAACATCATTCTTCTATTTCACACACCACACCAATATTTTGCGCACTGCTTTATTTTTCGCGCGCTGCACTAATATTTCTTGCTCCCCCATATTTTTCTCTAACCTCACATTTCTAAAAACAACTCTCTCCATTTTCCAATGTTCAGGAACTTAAATTTGGAAAACACTGCAAAACAGTGCCACCTTAAATGGTTCTTTTGTGCCGCCTCCAGATAGTCCATTCCTTTTTTATTTCTCTCTCCACTTCTTCCCATATCCATTCTTCAACTTTCATCAAGAACTCCACTATCATGATATATATTTTTTGAAAGACCTAATTTTTCATCATCAATTTTACAATGGAAATTACTAAAATTTATCTATCTTCCTGGAGCATCATTCTTTCCCATAAAAACTGTATATGATTGGCATCATCATTTCATTACCTTTATTTTATAATGATTACATCATAAGTTCTCAAAACTTATTATATTTTTGAAATAGATATCAACAAATCATAGTCTATTTTTCAAGTCCATTACAAAGAGAATTGATTTGTCTTCTTTGAAAACAAAATACAACACTCTGTAACATCATAATCTTCTTACTTCCTTATCTGTCCAACTTGGTCCCAACATGTAATACAATGTTCATAGAGACGGTAGGTCGTACGTTCGCATGAACTCTGTTTTCGTTTCAATATTAAATTGAATGGAAGTAAGTAAAGGAAATATATATAAATAAATCCAATAGCATTATTAGGTAATATATTTTATTATTATTTATTATATATACTTTATAATCATTCCAGAATGGTTAACATGGATAATGAATCTCGTCACATTGTGGATATGGTTAGTCGTACATATGTACAAGTGATGATATCATTCCCATAATTGATGAATGGTATTAATGATGATGGTTTATAGTATCTCATAATTAGTATAATGTTATAATAGTCATATATTGTTTTTACTTCCACCATTATACCTATCCAAGTATGGTGGTATTGAATAATAGATTACACCAAGGCGTGGAGATGGTAATCCTTACATAAGTATGCACGGTGATTTCGTTTTTCATAGGATGGATAGAAAGTGTAATAGGGTTTTTTCTATTCATAATATCATATAATTATTTAAGTTATACTAGTTTTATTACATTATAATAAAACAACTAAATAATATGATGTAGAAGTAGAAATAAATTTGATAGAATCAGTAGAAGTGATTACCTCTTCCTCGATGTGCCTCCTTGAAAGTTCCTCTTAGGGCACTAATGATGGACTTCTAAGAATACCATAACCTATTAAAGGTTACGAGGGAAGTTTAGTAGAGAAATGGTCAGGGTTTGACCGAGCTTGAAGGCTTAAAATGGAGTGAAAATTAGTTGGGGGAGGTTACCTTTTATAATAGAGGAGAAGGTCACATTAGAAAACTCCAAAAAATATTAATTTATAATAAAATAAATACATATCCAAAACCTCAAAAATGTCCCATATTCAAAGATGAGAGGATATAGGGTTGTAATAACATCAACCATTAAATTTCGGTCAACCTATTTTGTCAATTGAAAAATTATATGTTTAATTGAAACTTATTTATTCTATTAAATTTTAGTTTTGGTAATAGCATTTTAAATGTTTAATGGTTAAAACAATTTACATATATGGTGTTAATAAACCTTAAATAGTAATTTTATGATACATTAGATCTTATAATTATTAATTTGCAATTTTAAATATTTTTTATGATTTCTAAATAATTTAACGAAATGTTATTTTTATAAAATATCAATAGTGTCAATTTTGACACTATTAATTTATTTGACATTAAATAAAATCCTCAGAAAATATAAATTATACCCAAAATATTGAAAACATTTATAACATTTCATAGTAACCATGAAAATGCATGGATCACTTCAATTAGTTCATATGATATTTCTTTTCATATTTTTGAAACCATTTATTTAATATTTACGTTAATAAAATACTTTTTGTATCCCTATTGTGCATCATAAATGATAATTAATTAATCTCTTAAAATGATGTCAATGAATTAATTATATTTATATTGAATAATTACTTTATAAGTTTTATGTATTTTATCACAAAATTAAAATAATTACACTTGTATGATATAAGAGTGTTGAATGTGGTCACTTACTTTGGTTATAATAATAATTACATCATTTTCATTGAAAAAATTCCATGAAATGAATATATTCCTACACTTAGGTGATATGGTTCAATTTTTATTCATCCAGTAGAACTTTGGTAGGTGTTAGAGTAATTTAATAAAATGACATTTACCCTTAATTTCTCGATATACCTTTAACAATGGTAAAAATAATAATTACCAAGTTTATTATTCATAGTTCCCAAAAATACAAGTATTCAATTATCATAATTTGGACTTTATTATTCAAAATATGGAATCAATTTTTCAATATTAAAAATATATAATTTTCTGTAATTAGTATAAAATTAATCTTATTGTCGAATAAAATGTGTTTCTGTTTAAAACATTATAAAATATTGAAATGTTTTTACATATGAATTCTGAATAAAATTAATGAAAATGAATTAAATTGTATGAAAATATTAAATTATATTCTATTTATACTATAATGTGATTAAATATTATATTTTAACCATATATACTATTTATAGGATAAAAGATGTTATCAATTATAATATTGTGTATTTTATCTATTCATCAAAATATGAAAGTCATCAAAAAATAGCAAAAAATCATCCAAAGTAAAATTTTATATCCTGATTCCAAATAAAAAGTTTATTTTGTAAAATTGAACTAATAAATGTTTCAAAAAATATATTTAAAATGTGTGTGCTGTAAAAAGGTGGTAAAACTGCCCTTCTTAGAAAAATACTTCTTTTTATCTAAAAAATGATTTTTTTTCTTATCTTGTGTTATTTAAAATGTGTAGGATGAATTACAATTTTATATAAAATTATAAACGTGGTAAATAATATTCACAACGGCTAGTTATATAATATTTTAATAATATATCATTTGTTTAATGAATCTTTGTATTGCGTACAACGCAAGTTATCAATGAAGGTCGCTCTTACGTGTAATGCCAGAAAAGTTAGTCTTGCATGTATTGAAAGATTCCTTTGGTGTTTTGTATAACATAATCCCAACATAGTTCATTTATGCATTGAAAAAAATCTATACCCAGAGTTGTGTGAAATGAATTCTATCAAAGAAACTTGAAATTGTGTGCAACACAGGCCAAGAAGAGTGTTGCGTATACTAGAAGCTAATTCAGTGTTGCATATAGCGCACACTAATATTTGTGTAGGATGAAACACAAGACATAAATGAAATTAAAAGGCATATATATCATAAAATCATGGGGTGTTACATTCTATCCCCCCTAAAAGTAATTATTCCCTTGAAGTTCGTCAAGGTTATAATTGGTTTTTTAATTGAATTTTTATTTTATGGAAATTCACATCGTAAAAAGGGATACTGAGACATCATTTTAAAAAAGGAATGTTAAAATGTAACGGTTACCCAAATCAACTCATCAATAGGTTTCTATATAGAATAACTTATTTGGGATGTGAAAATATTGATATGGAAGAGAAATATAATAATCAAGTTCTGATGGAAAGAGATAGAGAATAAATGTGGAGGATGTTAACTACATCATAGCCATAAATAAATTATGGTTTAAGGGAATATTTTATTTATCAGATAAGAGGGTACTAAGATAACATGTTTGGTTTTCAAGATCATTTCTATAAAGCAGAAAAAAATTTCATAAGGAGAAATACCAACTTGATTTTAGTTTAATATGACCATTGTTCCATGAACAATATCCAAATCATCTCTTATTTAATGAAATAAAGTTGAATTTTTCATTCATGAAGTGTTATCATATCATGTGATATAATGATAGGTCATTCCATATGTCTTTATCAAAAAAGGTTATTACATGTTATTAAATATACATTTGTCCACCTATGGTGAGATTAATCATATATAGTTCAAAAACTTTACTTATACTTCATCTATAATATAACATAATCAAAAAAAACTAATTTATACTAACTTAGGTCTTCCTATAGTCCAGTGGTAGGCAATGAAGTCCTATCGTACATTAATTGTGGGTTCAATTCCTAATGCCTTGTCTGCATTGACGAGTTGTCTCATATCCTGCGAGTTGTCTTTTATATAAGACTATACAATTATTACATTCCATAAATAATATAAAAAAATGGTAGAGACTTAAACAATACTATTTGATGTCTGACATAATTTATTCCATCCTTTAGGCTTATAAAAAATACTTATTTCTAATATCACAGTACAAAGAAATCAATTACAAGATAGTTCATACAACAAGCTTGTGAATACCATCATTTATCCCTCATATATCATAATATATATCTTTATTGTAACATTACAAACATATGAATACCTTAATCATGTATTCTCTTGAAATATGAATTACCATATAACCTTAGTAAAAACATGAATTCCATCAAAAGATAACTATTTCCACACACCAAAATCCCAAATATTCTATATACTCAATCCGTTATATGAATTTGTCCTTATAAGAGTCATGACATCATTAATATTATCAGACATCTCATTATCTTCTTATTTCGTTATTATGTGCATACCTTGTGCATTCCTAAAATATATAAATAACCTTTCATGGTTACTGGTACCATTCAACATATACTTTAAAATACTTATATGAAATAAAATTTTTAACAATAGTTAGATGTTTCGTAATTCCATAGTACCATTATATTACTTATACAACATTACTCTTGATAAACGTGAAATCATTCCACAAACATCTAAAACCATTGACTAAGCTTCATCATTTTATTCCTCAATAGTTTTTTCATATCATATATCATTTGTAGTCTCTTCATCATCATCAACAAATATAGTACCCATATAAGCATGCAGAATATATTCAAGAGATTTCCCCATAGGAAATCGATTTAAATAATTCCCATACATACAAAATTTAATGTATTTAACCATTTTTGATATCCTAGTAATACTGTTATCCTTGTCTATTGTGTTAACAGAACATTTTCCATTGAAATTACTGGATTTGTGTCATTATTTTCCACACCCAAAAAATTATCATGTTCCATTGAAATTTTCTCCTTGATATATCTTCCCACATTATTTACATGAGGAAAATCAATCATTCTTTGCTTTATGATCACCATGAAACTCCATATTTATCTTATTAGATAATTTAGGAAACTCAACGAAGTTGATATTACTGATCATATCATGAAATTCCTAATTAGGCATAAAAATTTTGTTTCCACTTCCTACTCCCGTTTCATTTCGATTCTCATGATGAATATCATTCCATTTTCCACCATATTCTCCATTACCATAAATTTTCCAGTTCCCAGCCATTTTATAAAATTAAAAAAGAATAGTGTTAGAGGCAAAAATCATATTATAAAAACAACATTGTTAAGGGGGAGTACCTTCAATCTCTAACATCTTAGGTTTAATTCAAGTATATTCTTGATCGTTACAATAATTTTAGTACTATATACTAAACTTATACATAACCTTAGAGACATCACTAGGGATCTTAATAAATTTTTCGCATCATATTTTCCAATGGTTAACTAATCTTTTTCTCTAATACTAACTATAGAGACCCTAGAATGACGTAAATGGACATTACATTACTTTTTAGAATTATATACTACATTACCAAAATAGACACCCAAATAATATATTAGTTTAGTGTCTTTGGAAACTGAGAACAAAATCTTCTAATCATGGTGAATGATATTCTAAATCTCAAATAAAGATCTTCCCATTTTGTTTTCCTACATAAAACATTTCATTATATGATGAGGAAAAGAAAAAATAGAAAGGTTGAGCTCAAATGGTCAGTAAAGGTAAAATTGGATAACAAAAAGAAAACCATAAATAATTGGATGTAAAAATTTGAAAATAAAGTTTAAACATCAAAATCTTGAGTCATGAAACAAATCTTGGCAGTACATATGGAATAGTTCAAAAATTAAAATTAACCATGACAAAATAAAATTGGAATAAAACATGTATTTATAGAAAAATAATAATAACATAATATGATTTACATATTATCCAAGTCATTGCATCCATGACCAACATATTGGACATAGTTCATTACTGAAATAGGATTACTTTCTATTCCAGCAATGTAGTAATGAACTGTATTTAACTGTCATCTCATCCTTGCATTACTAAACCGGATTTACTTGTTGTTCTAGTCATTTCTATCTCAGGAGATATAAATCTTTAACCAATTAATTTTATGGAGATTTTGGTCCCACCCAACTCATAATGAAACCATTTTTTCCTATCCCACAAAACAGAAATCATTCATCATAGAATAACCAATGAAATAAAATTGTATTCATAAACATAATTCCATCATAACATTATCCATATAAGATAGATGGACATAATAAAATTAATTCCATCATAAAAAAATTAAAATAAAATTAATAATTGGGATAGAGACATACCCTATGTCATCTTATATGGAAATGTTTTTTGATAAAACCCTATAACTTAATTCTGGAGGAAAATATCCTTTCTTCTTCAAAAATGTTTTCTTTTCTCAAAATGTTGTTAAATTTTAAAATAAGAGCATTTAGTCGAAAATAAACATGAAAATTTCTAGAGGAAGATTCATGTAAAAAAGGCATTATGAATACGTAAAAATCTATCCATGCTATATATGTTAACAAAACATTTTTCTCTTACTTTTGCTCGGAAATTCAAAAAGTACCTCATTTGGAAAAAAAAGATTCCATCCATACCATTAGTAAAAGTCACAAATGGGTATAAATGAATTTATAAATACATATAATAATATTAAATATTTTATGAAAACTTTTTTATGAATCATGGACAGTGATGAAAAATATATTCCCAGTATATACTTACGTATATATAATCTCAGATAAAAATGAGATTGCAAAATTATACCTTACCATAGGTCAGATTTATTCATATGTATCTGAAAATTATGTATATTGGGTTTAAACATATTATTATCTTGTAAAAGACTCATAATAATACTTATGATATCATATATTATTCACTTACAACTTTATATTAACTGTTCATTTGTTAATTCCATGTTGAAATAACGTTTTTGGTACTAATCGTTTCATTTATCGTACATGATTGGAATTGTTATTCTTCATATAATTACATAGATTATTAATTACTTACTTCAAGAATGGAAAACATGAGTTATATATCATATATATTCAGTATATAAATATATATAACAGACTGATAAATGGAATGGAATACACTGTTCATGGAGACAATAGGTAGTGCATACGCATGAACACTATTTTCATTTCCTTTTCAAATTGAATGGATGTAAGTAAATTACACACGCATATATATATAAGGTATAATTATTAGTTCATATATTTCTTTATTATTGATTTTATATACATTATAATCATTCTGTAATGGTTAACATAGAGAATGAATCTCATCACGTCATGGAGACGGTAAGCCATACGTGCGCACGAGCGACGATATCATTCCCATAATTATTGAATGTTATTGGAGTGGATATTTTATAGTATATCATAATTATTATCATTTCATAATAATCTTATATAGTTAATATTTCCACCATTATATCCATACAAGAAAGGGCGTGTTGAATAATCGATTACACCATGGTGTTGAGACGGTAATCAGTACATACGCATGGGAAATGATATTATTTATCATAGGATACATATATGGTGAAATAGGGTTGTTTCATATTTATAATAAAATATCATTATCTGAGTGATATTTATGTTATTACATTATAATTAAACAACAAAATAAGAGGTAGTATAAGAATAAATAAATTTGAAAGAATTGGTAAAAATGATTACCTCTTCATCGGTGTGCCTCCTTTATATTTCCTCTTAGGGAAGAAGAGTTGGTCTTCTGAGAATACCAAGACCTAAAGAATGTACCTAGGGATATTTAGAAGATAAATGGGTAGGCTTTGGCAGAGATTGAAGGCTTAAAATGTATTGAAGAGGAGAGGGAGGAGGTACACTTTTATAAGAGAGGAGAGAGGCACATTAGGAAACACTAAATAATATTAATTTATAATAAAATCAAACCCTACCCAAATACCTCCAAAGTGTCCCAAATTAGAAGATGAGATTTGATAGGGTTGTAATATCATCAAAAAATAACTTTTGGAAAACCTCTTTTTTCAGTTTATTCCTTATCTATTTAATTGAAACATAGTTATTCTATTATATTTTAAATTTAGAAATAACATTCTAAATGATTAATGGTTAAAAATAATTACATATATGGTTTTTTCGACCACATATAGGTCTTTTATGAAATATTAAATCATATAACTGTAAATATATAATTTCAATTATTGTTTATTATTTTTAAATAATTTAATGAAATTTTATTTTTATAAAATATCAATAGTATCAATTTGGTCACTATTCATTTATTTGAAATTTAATAAAATCCTCTGAAAATATAAATTGAAACTAAATTATTTAAAACACTTATAATGTATCCTAGTCACTTAAAAAATTCATTGATCACATCAATTAGTTTATATGATATTTCTTTTAATATTTTTGAGACCATTTATTTGATATTTCTATTAATAAAATACCTTTTACATCACTATTGTGTCATCATTAATCTTAATTAATTATTCCCTTCACATGATGTTGATAATTTAATTATATTTCTAGTGACTATTTACATTCTATGTTTTATGTTGTTTATCAAAAAATTAAAATTAACACACTTATAATATATAAGAGTGTGTCATGTTTTCACATTCTTTTGTTTAATAATAATAACATCATTTTCATGGAAAATGCCAATGAAATGAATATATTCTGACTCTTTGGTGATATGAGTCATTTTTTATTCATCCAATAGAATTTTGGAAGGTGTTAGGGTAATTTTACAATAATAATTTTACCCTTAATTACCTGATTTACCTTATACTACATTAATAAAAATAAATACCAAAATTACTATTCATAATGCCCAAAAAATCCAAGTAGCCAATTAACATAATTTTGACATTTTTAATCCATATATAGAATCCATATCTCAAAATTAAAAATACTTAAGTTTCCGTAATTAATTTAAATTAATCATGTTGTCGAAAAAAAGAGATTTTGTTTAAAATATTGCAAAAGATTGAAATGTTTTTATATATAATTTCAATGTTAAATTAACATAAATGAATTACATTGTCTTAAAATATAAAATTATATTCTATTTATACACTAAAAAAATTCAATAATATATTTTATCCCTATAAATTATTTTATGAAAAAGTTTTTTTCAATTATAATTTTGCGTATTTTTAGTATTCATCAAAATATGAAAGTTATCAGAATAATATAAAAAATTCAACCCAAGTAAATTTTTAAATCCATCATCCATTGAAAATATTTATTTTGTGAAATTTAACTTATAAAACTGTCAAATCTAGATATAAAGTGTGTACTCCATAAAAAGGTGGTAGATCTGCATGTTCTGAAGAATACTTATTTTATCCGAATATTTGATTTTTTCTCATATTGTGTTCTATAAAATGTGTAATATTAATTAAAATTTTGTATATAAATAAAAATGTGATTAATAATATTCATAATGACTAGTTATATAATATTTTAATAACATATCGTTGTTTTTTGAAACTCGTTATTACATACTACGCAAGCTATGGAGGAAGGTCGCTCTTGTGTGTAACACAAGTGAAGTCATTTCTACATGTAATACAAGATTTATTTTGTGTTCATATAACATCATCCAAATAGATTTCGTTTATAAATTGAAATAAATCTATACTTAGTGTTGCTTGAAATGAATTCTATCAAAAGAACTTGAAATTGTGTATAACACAAGCCCATGATAGTGTTGTGTATAGGAAAAGCTAATACGGTGTTGTGTATAGTGAAAGATAATCATGGTGTAACATACCACTCAAAAAATATAATAAATTAAAAAGAATATATCTCAATAATTATTGGGGTGTTACACTATCCATGTACATCTGAAGCCCATCTCAACAACCTAGTGTAGGGACTTTTCCCTTGTCCTAACCTACAACCATGAATTATACTCGGGTACCCAACAGTGGCCCAAGAAGGGTGTGATTATAAAACTCAGTAAGCCACCACCAATTATGTATATGAAATATCTAGTCTAATAGATAGTTCATGAAAGTAAAAAAAACAAATGAAAGGTAAACATGGGACAGTTTGTTTATCATTTGTTACAATGTTTAATTTATTTCATGATTAGTGATTTCCTAATTTCATTACTTAAAGGATCTTAAATAATTATTCCATTCTTAGCACATGCTCCATGGATTTGGAAAAAATATCATCTATATAAGGGTTTATGAAAATCAATCACAATGAATAGGGTAAATAATTCAAGTCCCTATCTCACTAGGGATAAAAATATCACATCAACAAATTATCCCCACCAAGAAGCCTCAGTCCTGCTGGAATACAACCATTAGGGGAATAGATCCTATGTCCAATTCCCTAACCGGATAATTTTTTGGGGTGGTTCTTAGAACCTCGATCTAACTAAACCCTTGTGTGTATATTATCATGTCAATACCATACTATACCAAGACATGTGCACCTGTTTATTTATATAATCACCACAACCATACCATAACGCAACCAATCATAAACAATACCATTAGAGATCACAATAAATGAAAAACAACCTGGTAATTAATAATATTCCGTAACACATTAATACAATTACCATTTACGATTCATAACCATTTATATATATTCCAATTCTCATTCCTTAACCCCTAAATGTTATTCAAAAACACCTATGATTTATCCAACATTCATCAATTACCATATATCAACACATTTAGGACATTTATCATTTCCCATGAATTTACCCACTTATGCACTATAAGTAAAATTCACGACACACACTATAACGACCCATACTTTACATACATTATTAATACTTAAAAATTGAGGCATAATTATTACAACATATAACAATACCACGAAAGGACCGTATAGGTATTGTGTTTTTAGAAACTGGGAAACATAAACAACTAGTTCATAAAGCGTCTACACTGTCTCCCATTTATTTCCTCATATCTATAGTCCCTTTTGGAATATCTTACATAATAACCTTATTCCTGACCTGGGGAATGAAAACATACAAAAGGGTGAGCTCAAATTCTCAGTAAGGGTAAACAAAATAAATATCAATCACATCATATTCATAAGAACATAACTTTTGGAAATCTTAACCTGCAAAAGAGAGCATAATTTCATAAAATGGGATAAATCATAGTAGTGAATTGGAATCCCAATAATCATAACATAAAACATGAAACTTTTTCGCATACACACATAATCATATAGAATCATTTCTTGTTAGTCAAGACTCATTGCCAAGTCTATCTTAGTGGACAGATTTCATTTCTGAACCGAGTTTATTCCTCATTTCAGTCCTATTTCACTGAACCGGTATAACCAACTGTTCCAGCCATGTCTATATCATGAGATATAAAATCTTTACCCAATGCATTGGAGGGAGATATAGGTCCCACCCATCTCATAATGATACCATTCTTATGTGTGCAACAAAATCATAAATCATACATCATTTCATAACCCATGAAATAAAAAGGGGATTCGTAAACATCATGACATCATAAAACAATTCATATAAGATAAATAATTTCATAAAAATAATTCCATCACAACATAATTAAATAAATGTAATAATAGGGATAGAAACAGAACCCTGTATTATCTTATATGGAAAATAATTTTGATAAAACACTTGAACTCCATTCTTGAGGAAAATATCCTTCCTGCTTAAAAAAACACTTTTCCCTTCATAACATGTCGTACAATTCTAAACTAAAAGAATTTGATTAGAAATAAACTTGAAAACTTGTAAAGGAAGCTTCTTGGAAATAATGTTTTAAAAATCCATTCATGTCGTATAAGTTAAAAAACATTCTTCTTGTACTTTTGTCGAAAAAGTCAAAAAGTACCTCATACGAAAAACGACAAAAGATTCATTTCATATCTTTTACTATAAATTCACCAAAGGGTGAAAATGGATTTAAACACTTGTAGTTGGATGGAAATAATATTACATATTGAGGAAACATGGATGTGGATGATAAAATACACCCCAGTAAATACCAAAGTATAAACAATCTCGGATAAAAAGGAGATTGTGATATTTTCCTTACCTTAGGTCCATTTTTCTTTGTAAGTGTCTAAACCTCCTATATAATTATTTAAATAATTTTATTGACTTATTCCAGAATCATAATTATTGTTATGATATCATATATGGTCATATTCGTAGCTTCAAATTAGTAATATTTCATTACTACTTGTTATTCAGGTGTTTATTACTTTTTGTTCTTATGCATGTTTTGTCGAATAAATTCTTATTATTCTCTTTAGTTTCTAGATACCTCATTTCCAGAATGGTATTTGTGTAATATATATCATATTCATTAATTCAATTTATTTATATAATCATTATGAAATGAAGATCATGTAGAACGAGTCGCATCACATCGTGGAGACGGTATTCCGTACGTACGCACGAGTGATGATATCGTTCCTATGATCGTGGAATTTCATTGGAGTGTATGTATACTATTTTAGAATCAATATCAATTTATAATAGTCATATATAGTCATTATTTACACCATTATACCAATCCAAGTAAGGTGGTGGTGGAAAATAGATTACACCACGGC
Organism: Viscum album; assembly: GCA_963277665.1. Lineage (NCBI taxonomy): Eukaryota > Viridiplantae > Streptophyta > Magnoliopsida > Santalales > Viscaceae > Viscum > Viscum album. The sequence continues at coordinate 14,550,774 of OY728159.1, read as the reverse complement.
GTGGAGACGGTATTCCGTCCGTACTCACGCGCGGTGATTTCTTTTTCTATAGGATGGATAAATGGTGAAATAGGGGTGTTTCATACTTATATTAACATATCAGTATATGAGTGATACTTATGTTATTACTTCATAATGAAACAACTAAATAATAAGAAGTGGAAGAAGAAATAAAGATGAAAGAATCGGTAACGGACATTACCTCTTCTTTGAAGTGCTTCTTTGAGACCTCCTTTTAGGGCACTAAAATAGGTCTTTGAAGAAGACCAGAACCTCTAGGATGTTTCTAGGGAAGTTGTGATGATAAATTAGCAGGGTTTGTCCGAACGTGAAGGCTCAAAGTGGTGTGAGGATGAGGGGGAGGAGGTGCCCTTTTATAAGGGAGGAGAGGGGCACCTTTGGAATAACTAAAAATATTATTTTATTATAAATTCAAATTCGGTTTTTAATAGCTCCAAATTGATATATTTCTATGATAAGGTGGTTAGGGGTCTAAATATGCTCATCCAATAGAATTTATACAAGTTTAGGTATCAATATTAACCTTATCATTTAGATTTAACTTTAAGTTAGATAATTTAACTTTTACCGTGTCTTTTTGTTTCTTACACTATAAGGTTAATAAACATACTATATCAAGACAAAAGAACCCCAAGTTGTTTATTATTAATATATATAACCTTATCAAAGTCATTTGGCCTAACCGTATATTTTTAGGAATAAAATAACAATTAATAATATAATATTTGTTTTGAAAACTATTTTATGTCAATTTTGACACTATTTGGTAATTGATTTTTGTGAAAATCATAACAGAATTATTACTTCAAACAAAGTTACTTAAATCAATACTAACATGTCATATTAACCTATAAAAATAGTGTAATTCATAAAAAGTCTCAAATTACATTTATTTGGGTATTTATGACATCAATTTTGTCAATATTTCATTAATAAGATAATTACTGCATCATCATTGTGTCATATATGAACTAAATTATTTAATGTCTAAAAATTAAAAATAAAATACTATTCTGTAGGAAATAGTTTTAGGTTTCTAATGAATATTTATAGTCGAATTTATCTTATGTATAACCCCATATTAAAAATGATTTACTTATTCAACATTGATTTTAACTATTTTAACCCTTCTTTAAATAAATTACTAATAAATGTCCTAATCTAATCCAAGTATGCATAAAGGGTCATATTTTATTCCTAAGTTTGTTTTTTGACGAATTCCACTTGTACAATATAATTAGACATGTTTTAGGGTAATAATAATATCATTTTTACCCTTAATTACCCTATTTACTTTTAACCGTGGTAAAAAAAGTAAAATGTTACTATTCACCAAAAAAAATATTTTCGTCTCATTGAACCACATTTTACATACTGACATCAACCGTGTCTCTCGGATTTTCAAATTTCCACTAACAGAAGCGGTAAAATTATGTTATATGTAAAATTCAGTTTTTTTAACTACCACTTAGTGGTTTCACTATTCATCAAAAATTGAAAGTTTTCAGAAAAATACCAAAATTTCACCCTAAGCTAATTTTGATATTCCGAATCCAAAAATGAAGTCCATTTTGAAAAATAAAATTTATAAAATTTCAAAAAGTGGTTATTACTATTCATAATGACTAGTTTTAATAATATTTTAATAGCATAACATTGTTTAGTGAACCTCAGTATTGCGTACGCCGCAAGCTATCGAGGAAGGCCGCGGTTGCGTGTAAAGAAATCCAAGACAGTGTTGGTGAAAGATTTCTATGATGATTTATATAACATAAAAACAAAATATTTCACATAAAAGTCTCGGGTGTTACATTCTACCCCCCTTAAAAGGAATTTCGCCGTCGAAATTCGTCACTTTGTAACAAACAGATGAGGATACCTCTCCCTCATCATATCCTCAAGCTCCCATGTAGCTTCATCTAATTGGTGTTTCCTCCATAAAACATTCACCAATCGAGTGGTCATGCTTCGTAGGACTTTTTCGCTACGATCCAGAATCTCTATCAGATATTCTACATAAGAAAGATCTTTCTCCAGCGGTACAACATCTGAGCTAATTACATGTGAAGGATCAGGTATGTACTTTCTTAAGATAGATACATGGAACACATCGTGAACTTGATAGAGATTCGGTAGAAGCTCCAATCGGTAAGCTACTCTTCGGTTGTCGGCATAACTTTTATTTCGACTCTGATCTGCTCTTATGTGTTGTTGAATAGATCTGACCTTTTATGCCATTTCTTCAATGAGATCAGGTCCTAATAGCTTCCTTTCCCCAACTTTATCCCAGCAAGTTGGAGTCCTGCATTTCTTTCCATAGAGAGCTTCATAAGGAGCCATTTGAATACTAGAGTGAAAGATATTATTATAAGAAAATTACACCAAAGGTAGGTGTTGATCCCAACCACCTTTGAAATCCATAGAGCAAGCTCTCAACAAATATTTAGAGTTTGAATTGTTCTCTCAGACTGACCGTCTGTATGAGGATGATAAGAAGTGCTCAAACTCAACTCTGTATCCAGAGTATGCTGAAGACTTCACCAGTACTTCTAGGTAAATCTCGAATCCTGATCAGATATAATAGAAAGTGGTACTCCATGCAATCTTACCACTTCCTTTACATATATCCTGGCAAGCTGATCCAGAGAGAAATCCTCTCTAATAGCAATGAAGTGTACAAACATGGTAAGATGATCAACTATGACTCAGATAGAATTATTGCCTTTGGATGTTTTAGGAAGTCCTATGAAAAAGTCCATAGTGATGTTTTCTTATTTCCATTCGGGTATGGATAATGGTTGTAACATCCCCTTAGACTTCTGTCTCTCAGCATTAACTTGCTGACAAACCAAGCATCGAGAGACATCTTCTGCAACATCTCTTTTCATTCCATCCCACAAGAAGTACTCTTTCAGGTCCCAATACATCTTCGTGCTTCCAGGATGAATAGAGAATGAAGAACTATGAGCCTCATCCAGTAGCTCCTTCTTTAATTCCGGGATGGGAGGAACACAAACCCGATTCCTGAACATTATTATCCCATCACAATCAAAGTTGAATTCAGGAGCATTTCTCACCTTCTTTTGTAACTCGACATCTTCTTTTTTTGCCTCTTTAATCATCACATGTATCGATGGTTGAACATTCATTTGAGAAAGATAAGATTTTTCCCCTTCCATTATTATTCCATGATCCATCCTTTGTAAACCCATAAATATTGGATCTTATGTGATCCTCATCATGGATAAACTGGCATGGTCTTGTCGACATAATGCATCTGCCACCTTGTTTGCTTTCCCAGGGTGGTAATAGATTGAGCAGTCATAATCCTTAATCAGCACCAACCATCTTCTTTGACGCATATTCAGCTCCTTTTGTATGAAAATAATCTTTAATCTTTTATGATCAGTGTAAATGTCACACCTTTCTCCATAAAGATAATGCCTCCAAATCTTTAATGCAAAGATTACCGCAGCTAACTCCAAATCATGAGTTGGGTAATTTTGTTCAAGGATTTTCAACTGTCGTGAGGCATAAGCTATCACCATATCATTTTTCATAAGAAAACACCCCAATCCCTTCTTGGATGCATCACTATAGATCACAAACATTTCTCCACTACATGGCAGTGTGAGCACAGGTGCACTAGATAACCTTCTTTTCAACTCCTTGAAATTCTCTTCACATTCTTCCGTCCAAATAAACTTAACTCCTTTCCGAGTCAACTTGGTGAGTGGATTAGATAATCATGAAAAATCTTTCATAAAACGTCGATAATATCTAGCCAATCCATGAAAACTTTGGATCTCAGTTACTGTTGTTGGTCTCGACCATCTTTCGATAACCTCTTTTTTTGCTGGATCCACAGATATCCCCTCTTTTGAGATTATGTGACCCAAAAATGAATCTTTTTTAAGCCAAAATTCACACTTGGTAAATTTGGCATAAAGATTCTCCTTTCTCAGGTTCATCAATATAATTCTCAAGTGATCTTCTTGTTCTTACTTGCTCTTTGAATAGACAAGAATATCGTCTATAAAGACTACCACAAATTGATCAAGATAGTCTCTAAAGACTCTATTCATCAGATCCATGAAGATGGCAGGGGCATTAGTAATACCAAATGGCATCACTATAAATTCATAGTGTCGATACCTTGTATGGAAATCTGTCTTTGGTATATCCTCCCTTTTGACCCTTAATTAATGATACCCTGAACGAAGATCAATCTTGGAAAAGTATTGAGCTCCGCGTAGTTGGTCAAATAAGTCATTAATGCGTGGGAGAGGATATTTTTTCTTGATAGAGATCTTGTTAAGTTCTTTATAATCAATGTAGAGTCTCACTGATCCATCTTTCTTCTTAACAAATAGAACAGGTGCTCCCCAAGGTGATGCATTAGGGTGTATTAATCCCTTATCAAGATTATCTTGGAGTTGCTTCTTCAATTTCTACCACTCAATTGGAGCCATTCTATAAGGTGTCTTTGAAATAGGCAACGAACACGGTATGAGTTCTTTTGAAAACTCAACTTCACGATTTGGTGGAAGACCCGGTAATTCTTCTGGAAAGACATCATCAAACTCTCCTACAATGGGCATATTCTTAATCGTGAGTTTCTCACCAACCATTTGAGATAAATAACCTTCATTTAGTTGAATCAAGACCCATAAGATGAAATGAATTTCCACTGGAAGGTTAATGTTCATCCTTGCATTGATAGATGATCATAGATTGAAATGGAATATGAAATGTGACTTCCCTTCTTTGGAAATTGTTATGAGCTCCATATAAAGAAATCCAATCCATGCCAAGAATCACATCAAATTCCACTGTAGGAAGGATCACAAGATTTGCAGGAAGCACTTTCCCACAAACATCAATCGGAGAAGAATTATAAACTTTTGATGTGACTGTTGTAGCATTAGGTGTTGTCACAGCTAACTCAACATCTAATTGTTGAGGTAATACGGTGATACCCTTAGAAAATTCTTCAGAAATAAAAGAGTGGGTGGATCCAGAATCAAATAAAACATTTTCTACTTTATAGTGGATGGTAAGTGTACCTTTAACCACATCGTTATCATACTCCACATCGCTGATAGAAATTTCATGTGACATTCCTTTGTCTTTAGCCTTAAGAGTTTGTTGACGTCGACCATCATCATCAACCCTTGGATTAGGGCATTTATTGGCATAATGTCCCATCTACTTGCACTTGAAACATTGAAGTGTTGTAGGTTCATTCTGTGTACCCTTACTTTGTTTTCATCATTAGACATCTTCTTCCCATTATCACGGAATTCAAATGCCCGATGACCTTCCTTTCCACATTTGAAACATTTACTTGTCACTTTAAGACAACTCCCTCCATGTTTCTTTCCACACTTTGAGCATAAGGGAAAGCTCATCTTATTTTTAGTGTGCTCTTTATATTTTCCTTTGAATTCCATTTTCCTCTTCTTATCAAACCCATATGACTGATGGGTTACTCCAATCTCCTTATCAACTTTGAGAGAACATCGAACAATTTCCTCGTAGCTATTGAAGTCCCTTATGGCTAAGGCCCTTCGAAGGATTGGTTTTAAGCCACTAAAGAATCGATCAATCTTACTCTCAGGTTGGATAATAATACCAGAAGTGTACCTTGCAAGTCTTGTAAAATTTTCTTCATAGGTACCAACAGATTCATCATCCTTTTGCATTAGTTCAAGAAACTCTTTCTCCATCTTTGTTCGGAGAATATGAGGGAAGTAATTATTGAAAAATAAGTTCTTTAACTCGTCCCATTCCATGGACTCAATTTCATCCCTTTGACACATATTCTTAATAAGATTCCACCATTGATCAGCATCACCTTCCAAACTATACACTGCAAAGATGACTTTATCATGCTCAGAACATTGAAGAACAGAAAATATCTTTTCAGTAGTACAAATCCATTGTTCAGCAACTAATGGATCAGTAGACCCGATTAAAGAAGGTGGACGCTATCTCATGAAGGATTCAACAGAATGTTTCTTCTTCCTTTTCTCATTTGGAAGTCCTGCATGATTCATAGCTTGAGAAAGTTGTGTGAGCATGGCTATAAGATTTTGCATTCCATCTCCCATAATGTTTGGTTGCTCAGGGGGACAATCATTGCATTGCCCGTCGTATTCCGCATTAACATGGTTCCTTCGGGTTCCATCCATTGACTAAAACCAAGAAGAATAGTGTGAGCAACACTAATTATAATAGGAAAACCACATTATCAAGAATAAAATTTCACACTTACGGTCTTATCCTAGGTTATTCATGGCCATTTCTAAAACACTAAGATTGTGTTTTATGCTTAGACTTATCCTTAGGGTTCTTACTAAGTCATTCACATCCTAGTTTCTAAAGGTTGACTATTACTTTCCTCTTATACCAACAATAATGACCCATACATTACATACATTATTAATACTTCAAAATTGAGGCATACTTATTACAACATATAACAAAACCACGAAAGGACCGTATAGGTATAGTGTCTTTAGAAACTGGGAAACATAAACAACCGGTTCATAAAGCGTCTACACTGTCTCCCATTTATTTCATCATATCTATAGTCCCTTTTTCCATATCTTACTTAATAACCTTCTTCCTAACCCGGGGAAAGAAAACATACAAAAGGGTGATCTCAAATGCTCAGTAAGGGTAAACAAAAGAAATATCAATCACATCATATTCATAAGAACATAACTTTTGAAAATATTAACCTGCAAAAGAGAGCATAATTTCATAACATGGGATAAATCATAGTAGTGAAATGGAATCCCAATAATCATAACATAAAAAATGAAACTTTTTGGCATACACACATAATCATAGAGAATCATTTCTTGTTAGTCAAGACTTATTTCCAAGACTATCTTAGTGGACAAAGTCCATTTCTGAATCGAGTTCATTCCACATTTCAGTCCTGTTTCACTGAACTGGTATAACCTACCGTTCCAGACATGTCTATCTCATGAGATATAAAATCTTTACCCAATGCATTGGAGGTAGATATAGGTCCCACCCATCTCATAATGATACCATTCTTATGTGTGCCACAAAATCATAAATCATACATCATTGCATAACCCATGTAATAAAACGGGGATTCTTAAACATCATGACATTATAAAAAAATTCATATAAGATAAAGAAATTCATAAAAATAATTCCATCACAACATAATCAAATAAATGTAATAATAGGGATAGAAACAGAACCCTATATTATCTTAGATGGAAAATAATTTTGATAAAACACTTGAACTCCATTCTTGAGGAAAATATCCTTTCTGCTTAAAAAAAAAACACTTTTCCTTTCTTAACATTTCGTACAATTCTAAACTAAAATAAGTTGATTAAAAATAAACTTGAAAACTTGTAAAGTAAGCTTCTTGGAAATAATGTTTTAAAAATCCATTCATGTCGTATATGTTTAAAAAAACATTCTTCTTGTACTTTTTTCGGGAAATTCAAAAACTACCTCGTACGAAAAATGGCAAACGATTCCTTTCATATCTTTTAATATAAATTCACCAAAGGGTAAAAATGGATTAAAACAATTGTAGGTGGATGGAAATAATATTACATATTGAGGAAACATGGATGTGGATGATAAAATAGACCCCAGTAAATACCAAAGTATAAACAATCTCGGATAAAAAGGAGATTGTGATATTTTCCTTACCTTAGGTCTGTTTTTCTTTGTAAGTGTCTGAACATCCTGTATAATGATTTAAATAATTTTATTGACTTATTCCAGAATCATACTTATTGTTATGATATCATATATGGTCATATTCATAGCTTCTTATTAGTAATATTTCATTACTACTTGTTATTCGGGTGTTTATTACATTTTGTTCTTATGCGTGTTTTGTCAAATAAATTCTTATTCTTCTATTTAGGTTATAGATAAATCATTTACAGAATGGTATTAGTGTAATATATATAATATTCATTCATTCAATTCATTTATATAATCATTATGAAATTAAGATCATGTAGAACGAGTCACATCACATTGTGGAGACGGTATTCCATACGTACCCACGAGTAATGATATCGTTTCTATGATCGTGGAATTGCATTGGAGTGTATGTATACTATTTCAGAATCAATATCACTTTATAATAGTCATATATAGTCATTATTTACACCATTATACCCATCCAAGTAAGGTGGTGGTGGAAAATAAATTACACCACGGCGTGGAGATGGTATTCCGTACGTACGCACGCGCGGTGATTTCTTTTTCCATAGGATGGATAGATGGTGAAATAGGGTTGTTTCATACTTATAATAACATATCAGTATATGAGAGATACTTATGTTATTACTTCATAATGAAACAACTAAAGAATAAGAAGTGGAAGAAGAAATAAAGATGAAATAATCGGTAACAGACATTACCTCTTCTTTGAAGTGCTTCTTTGAGACATCCATTTAGGGCAGTAAAATAGGTCTTTGAAGAAGACCAGAACCTCTAGGATGTTTCTATGGAAGTGGAGAGGAGAAATTTCAGGGTTTGGACGAGCTTGAAGGCTCAAAGTGGTGTGAGGAAGAGGGTGAGGAGGTTCCCTTTTATAAGGGAGGAGAGGGGCACCATTGGAATAACTAAAAATATTATTTTATTATAAAGTCACATTCGGTTTTTAATAGCACCAAATTGATATATTTCTAAGATAAGGTGGGTAGGTATCGAAATACTCTCATCCAATATAATTTATACAAGTTTAGGTATCAATTTTAACCTTATCATTTCGATTTAACTTTAAGTTAGATAATTTAACTTTTACCTTGTCTTCTTGTTTTCTTACACTATAAGGTTAATAAACTTACTATATCAAGCCAAACGAACCCCAAGTTGTTTATTATTAATATATATAACCTTATCGAAGTCATTTATCTGAACCTTATATTTTTAAGAATAAAATAACAATTAATAATATAATATTTGTTTTAAAAACTATTTTATGTCAATTTTGACACTATTTAGTAATTGACTTTTGTGAAAATCAAAACAGAATGCTTAGTTCGAACCATGTTACATAAATAAATACTAACATGTCATATTAACCTATAAAATTAGTGTAATTCATAAAAAGTCTCAAATTACATTTATTTTGGTATTTATAACATCAATTTTGTCAATATTTAATTAATAAGATAATTACTACATCATCATTGTGTCATAAATGAACTAAATTATTTAATGTCTAAAAATTAAAAATAAAATACCATTATGTAGGAAATCATTTTATCTTTCTAATAAATATTTATAGTCGAATTTATCATATTTATAACTCCATATTAAAAATGATTTACTTATTAAACATTGATTTTAACTATTTTAACCCTTCTTCAAATAAATTAATAATAAATGTCATAATCTAATCCAAGTAGGCCTAAATGGTCATATATTATTCCTAATGTTGTTTTTGGTCGAATTACACTTGTCCAATAGAATTAGGACATGTGTTAGGGTAATAATAATATCATTTTTACCCTTAATGACCCTATTTACTTTTAACTGTGGTAAAAAAAGTAAAAAGTTACTATTCACCAAAAAAATTATTTTCATCTCATTGAACAACATTTTACTTACTGACATCAACCGTGTATCTCGGATTTTCGAAATTCCATTCACAGAGGTGGTAAAATTACGTTTTATGAAAAATTCAGTTTTTTTAACTACCACTTAGTGGTTTCACTATTCATCAAAAATGGAAAGTTTTCATAAAAATACCAAAATTTCACCCTACGCTAATTTCGATATTCCGAATCCAAAAATGAAGTCAATTTTGAAAAATAAAATTTATAAAATTTCAAAAAGTTGTTATTACTATTCAAAACGGCTAGTTTTAATAATATTTTAATAGCATATCATTGTTTAGTGAAACTTGGTATTGTGTACGATGCAAGCACTTGAGGAAGGCCGTGGTTGCGTGTAAAGAAAGACAAGCCAGTGTCTGTGAAATATTCCTTTGATGATTTATATAACATAAAAACAAAATATTTCACATAAAAGTCTCGAGTGTTACACACACGGTAAAACCACTTTATTACATTAAACCCTACAGGAATAACCAATTATTCCCAGGGGTTACACCAATCAGCATGTTCACCCATTTTCCATTCCATTAACCAATTAAAATTTCACCATCTAATATGCATTAATCTTCATAGGCATATCTACCCATGATCATTAAACAATCGACATAATCTCATTCAGCCTAATTCATCTATTTTCATGTCATTCCAAAAACCCCTTATTCCTTGAACACTGAAGGCACAACTATCATGTTTCCATTTGTAACTTAATAAACCATTAAAACATGTTTTTCATGGGTTCCACATTATTACTTAGAAAATCGTCATTTAACTCTACCCATCTCTAGGGCTGGAAATGCTGATTCATCTCATGGGTGCCCCATGAAATTGTCATGTCATCCACTATACATCCCATACAGATCGTGAGGGTTTCAATTGGTCATGTAGATACCCCCTTTTACCAAACCCTCCAATGGGATCAAGAACACAAGAGGGGAAAAAATAACACAAACATCCATGCACAAATTTAAAATAAAACCATGAGATAATATGTATAGACCACGTACTAATAATCTAATGATGAACACAATCTTAATCATGAATTTAGATCATTATTTAAACCCCCCTTGATTTTACAACCTTGGTTATAACATTAAAAAGTGTTTTAGATCATTATAAATTGATGTGAGAAATAACTAACACTAATACATAAAAAAGAAACAAGATAATGTTTAGACTTATCCAATTCTTTGATTCACAACCAATTGAATCCAAAATTCCCTAGAAATGAGAGATATTTATCCTTGGAATCTCTTGTAGGTTTTGGTTCTTCAGTAGTGTTGATAGGGGAATAAAGGAGAAAAGTCCTCTATGGTGCATTAAAATCCTAGAATGGAAGTTTTGTAAATTTCTCAACATTACTCAGTGTGATAGTTTTCCAGCTTAGTTTGCCTAACCATGCACAAACTGTGTGAAAAACATGTCATAGAAATTGTTCGAGAACCTCCACTTCACACTGTTTCCTCATAATTTTTCACGGTAAGCTTAACCGTGTGATAACCATGCAGAAACCTCTATAAAAGGTTATAGAGTTACCTAGGATGATTTGTAAGGTTTGTACCACCCATGCACAAATTGTGCAACATGCATATAAAACACATTTTTCGTCTTCTTTCTTTCTCCAAACACCTTGAACTCCCCTGATCCGTCTCACGAACTAGGGAAACTCTTATTTAACCAAAATAAGAGACTTAAACTAAAACATAAACAAACAGTAAAACCTCATGTAAATTTGTGATCTTACACCATATCTCATACCATATCTGATTCCGTAAAGCCACAAAGCATAGGTTACCCATTTCCAAAACGCATTCTCATATAAAAAGTTCCATGATGATAAGAACAATTATACATCACTACATTCCAATGCTCTCTACCTGGATTAGATAAAAAATGAATAGCCAAACAAACTATATGAGTTTTATCATATAGGTTATATACCATCACATACATAATACAATCAATGAAAGATGGATAAGGTATGTGATGAATCTCAACTCTCTCTTCATTAGTATAAGACAACATACTAGTATAGAGCCTAAAATTTAATGTAATAGGACTAAATAACACATTCTATCTATCCATAGGAAATATTTGAAGAACCTTATCAACATATGTACCTTGATAAAACATTAATTTCATGGAATTTCTATCATGGGAGATTGACATGAGAATAATCTTTCCTACAAGCACCAAGTATTTTATCTCAAAAGACTAAAAAATATATTTCTTCAATCTAAAAATTCTAGATGCATTATGGCCAATAATGTGCATATCATTAACATAATGAATGAATATAATAAAATAATAATCATTAATTTTCTGAACAATAACACAATGATAAGAAGAACTATTCCAAATACCATAATGAAAAACAGTATATTCAAACTTCTTATAACACCACCTTGTAGCCAGCTTCAAACCCTACAAACACTTATTTAACCTGGATACATGATTCTCCTTAGGTGTTTCAAAAAAACACCTCTAATTACTACATATATATATATATATATATCATTTCCTCTAAATCTTAATAGATGAAATTTATCTTCACTTCCATATGCTCAATCTATAGATGCAAACTAGAAACCAAACAAAAAACAATATTAATATAATTATTTTTGACAGTAGGTGATGAAAAAATCTCCTCCAAATCAATATCATTCTTCTAAAGATATAATTTAAAACATTACCTTGCCTAGTATCATGGAATATAATTGGATTCATCATTTTTAATATGATAAATCCAGAGATTTATCAACACTCCCTTATATGTAGGAAACATCACCAGCTCAAAAGTCTGGTTATCACGCTATAATCTTATCTCATCATCCATTTATGAAATCCATTTATCATTTCAATAACATTACATCACCTCATCAGGAGATAATGGTTCTCCCCCTTCAGTAAAGAGGTTATAATCATTAAGTGAATATGAAGTAGAAATGGTATGATGCTGAGATGATATCAGAAGTGGAACTATAGGTTCATTAATAACCCGTGAAACAAGATCATTAGAAACAAAAGGTGCTTCAGAAACATCAACTAAAACCCATTCACCCAGAACATCATTTTGTGCATCAAAACAATCATCAAAATCTACCATATGAGGTAATATGAATTAAAACTAGGCTTAAGTCTGAAAAATCCATCATAAGTTGGAGAAGTAGATATTTCACCCTAATCAATATCTAAAATGATCTGATCATCCTTAAACACTACATTGTGGTTTCTATAAGGCCCCAGCCTTAAAACATACTTAATCTTGAGTTATTACAAGATTACACATTGAGGATCTTTTCAGGTTTAGAGTTTTAGAGAATTAGATCATGAAACTTGCATTACATTCCACATTTAAACAAAGTGGTTACATAAAAGACAATATTCATTCATCCCATCAACGGAAACATATTTAAAATAAAAAAAGGATTCTTTCTTAACACATCCTTGACACTATCATCACATCATGTACCTTTCCATTGACCTGTGAAAAACATTTCAAAAACTTGGGATGAGCATAAGAAGCTCAGTAAGGGTTATAAAAATATGGAAAGGAAACATGAGTTCATATATACATAAGAATAAAATAATACAATACCCATAAAACATAGTCACTTTATCATACCTCATCAAACCATGAATAAATCATAGAAATCATAAGACATAAAGGTAACTTGAGGCATTCATAACATTCTTACGTAGGGAGTAACCCTCTTGGTTACGTTTAGAATACCCATCACAGTATATTCCCTAAATCTCTTCAGAGAAACCTTAACGTTTCACTCCTTCATGTTACCCAATGCATTAGAGAGCTATGTCGGGCACACCCGCCCTTAGTTTATCACGGAACCACCCGTCTTCATAATAATGCCCAAGAGCCTCATTATAATCGTATCACATAAAACATGCATAATGGAAACATAAAATTTCCACCTTTCAATCACAAGATATCAATACAACACAATGATATAAAAACATTATGAAAACCATTTTCAATACCAAAATAAAAGAAAAGTAAAACATTGTATTTATTTTTCTTTTAAAAAGAAGGTATGGCTTGTAGAGGAAGCTGAAACTCAAATAACGGTCACGACAGCGGAGAAGTCGTTGTCGCCGCATACGTACGACAAAACATTCCCTTTTGTCATTTAGTAAAATGCTTTGTATAAAAAATATTCCTTTTGGATAAATGTAAAAGACAAAGGGGTTTATTCACCGTATAAAAGAATGTTGTGTATAAAACAAAATATGCCCCAATGAAAGGAGATTGAGACGAAGTCCCATACAAAGACGATATCCTTCGATTAAGGATAAATCAATTGAATAATTATGTGTGACAAATGGATACACCAAATATAAGTGGATATTAAGTGTAAAATAATCAAAGGTCATTCACACATATTCAAAAGATGACATATTCAATAACTACATGTTGAACCCAAAGAAATCTAAATTGGGTTAAGAAGTTCCCTTGACAGCCTAATGACGTCACATCAAAATGAGTTGATGAGAGGTAAAAAAAAGGTATCTCATCCCATGGACATACAATTTACATCAATAAGGATATATGAGAACATATACCAACATAACAATATGTAAATTAAAAGACCCAACAAAAGAAGTCTTTTAAAAAGAGGAGGGTGAAAGGTTCCCTTTCCGACATGGGTATCTTTCGAATCATACACCTCGTGAAAGAAGGACAATACAAAATTGATGTAAATGCTCATAAAAGAAATTATATCACACAATGAATAAAATAATGGGCAGTACATACACCACTCAAAGGAAATTGTGGAAAATGTAGCATAAATCTCATGGGAATAAAAGTGAGATGAAAAATCCTTTACGAAAACTAGGCAACCCAACGGCGCCACATAAAACTTCCAAAATGGATTGATGAGAGAGAATCGGGTCTCTCATCACATGAACATAAAAATTACAGTATTATTAATATAAAAGAATATCCCAATAATAAGAAATATGAGCTTTAAAAGGAATGACATAAAAGAGTGTACTTAAAAAGAGTGGAGTAGGATCCCTTACCTCAAGTCCAACTTGTCTTGTTCGTTCCTTTATATTCCTGAATAATAAACTTTGGTCAATTAATAATTTCCTTTGTACCTCCTTTAGAGATTATGATTCAGCTCATATCACATATTATAATGTTATAATAATTGTTTAATAACGTTAGTTTATATCAGACGTTTTTTCCGATGTTTGATACATGAGTCAAAAATGAACTTGTTTGAAAAAAAATATTTCCCATGTAGTTATAAGTAAATAATTTACAGAATAGTATTAATGATTAAAATATCATATATATCCAGTAAATATTCATTTCATACTATTCCATATCATTTGGAGATAAAAAACGAAAAGCATCGTTCATGGAGACGGTAGGCCGTACGTACGCATGAACGCTACTTTCATTTTTTTGTCATATTAATGGAATTAAAACAAAATGATACATAATAGTATTTTAAGTCCAGTATGTTATCATATATAATATCATTAAATATATCCTTTATACGTACCACATATGGTATTAACGAATCAAATCACTTTGAGGGGGCGGTAGTCCGCACTTCCTTAAATGAAGATATCGCGTTTACCCATAATGGAAACCATAATGGTATGCCCAAAAAGAAAAATACATAAGCTTAAGGAAATCATAAACATATTATATATCATATATAAATATAGTTACATCTTAATGGCCACCTTTGAAGGTGTTAAAAAAATGTTGAACAATCATCGTTTCGGGAGGCATAAATTCACCATCCACGGAAACAGTATGTTTGTTAACCATTAGATGTAGGTGTGTGTAAGTGTAGCTCAAATACATATTATAACAACATCCTAGTATATTGAGGATACTGGATTTGTTACAAAAGAAAAGAATAAAAAGAGTTTAGGGGGTGGGAGAAGCAAAATAAAACAAAAGGACTCAAGTGAATACATTACCTTAAAATCGGGTAACTCCCTTTGGTTTGAGCTCAAAGGCTTCCGTGGGAAGACTTCTGCCCAATTTGAGGCTTCACGGAGTAAGAGAGGGAATTGGGGAGCCAAAATGGGAAGGGGTTGGCCAAGACAAAGGCTTTGGGAGTGTGGTTAATGAGGTAGAGGTGGGGGCCTTTTATAAGAGGAGAGGAGGGGAACTCTTGGAAAGTAAAGATAAGTTACTTTATTTAAAAATGATTTTCGGATTCAAAAGGTCCCACATTGATATAATTCGAGGATAAGGTGATAAGGGTTCTAAATCCACTAATCCAATAGGTTTTTGACATGTTTAGGTCTTATATATTACATTATCTATCCATTTTATTTAAATCTTTAAATAATGAGGTCATCGCTGCATCATCATGATGTCATAAATAATTTAATTTATTTAATGTCTAAAAATTATAAAAAACATACTATGATGTTGGAAATCTTTTTATCTTTCCATTTAATATTTATAGTCAAAAATCTTATATGTATAACCCCATGTAAAAATTGTTTTAGTAAAACATTTCATGTTTGTCTCATTTTTACTTTAACTTTAAATAAAAAGATATTAATGTCATTTTCCAACCAAAGTGGCTTCATGGGGTCCCCAAGTTGACCCATGGGTTGTATTGGTCGTCCATGACACATCCAATGAGGTTAGGACATGTTTCAAGTTCATTTAATATTATTAAAAAATTATTTTTACCTTAAACTACACTAATTACCTCTAATCGCGATTAAAAACTTAATAAGTTACTATTCACCAAAAATTATTTTAATCCCATTGAACCACATTTTACTTCTTAATGAAAACCATGTATGTTGGATTTTTGAAATTCAAAACCCAAAGGTGGAAAAATTTCATTTAAACGGAAAATTAGTTTTTATAAGTACCACTTAGTGGTTTCACTATTCATCAAAAATTGAAGTTTCTCAGAAAATTACCAAAAATTCACCCTAAGATATATTTGATATTCCAAATTCAAAAATGAAGTCTATTTTACAAGATTCAAAACATATAAGTCACATTAATTAATTTATTAATTAATTCCTGTTGTCATGACAAATAGCGTGTTTTTATGAAACAATAAGTATCAAAAGTTTGACACTAGTTTAAGTCCGATTTCAAGGTGAAATTAATTCCAATGAACACTATTGGATTTAATGGTAAAAATATATTCTAATTTCACTTTAAAAACAATTAAAAATATAATCTAATCATATAAATAAATTATATTAAAAAAAGGTTTTGAATTAAAATACAACATTTTACACTATTCATAAAAAAAATGAACTTTATCGGAAAGATACCAAAAATTTACACAAAGTAAATTTTGATGTCCCGGTTCTTAAGAAGAGTTTTATTTGGTCCAATAGAATTTATAAGAGTGAAAAAAACTATATTTAATGACGGTTCTCCATCAAAAGGCGATAAGTGAACCTTTAGTGAAAACAAGGGCATATACGCCTAAAATTGAATTATTTCCGTATTTTAAGCCTTTATATTTTATTGGATAAATGTAAAAACATTAAAAAAACATATATAATCATATTTTTGTTATTTCTATCCATTCCCGCCTATACAACGGCTACATGTTAACTACCATTTAAAATAATATCATTTTATTCTTAGAGTGCAACGTAAGATTCCCAAGAAACTCGTTGTTGCGTGTTGGGTACGCCATCAAGCATAGAGTCCCCATTAAAGTCAAATTAATATTTTATTCAAAAAAATGGATAAATATGAAAATTTCATATTATTTATTTACCTGGGGTGTTACATCCTTCCCCCCTTTTGAGAATTACATCCTCTCAATTTTTAAAATTGAGCTTGGAAACATCCTTGAAAGTCCCACATCGGAACAAGAGTCGGTAAAACAATCACTTTAAAATAAAGAAAGATAAGTACAATGGTCACCCGAGTTAGCCCATACTAGTATTCCAAGTATGAAAAATATGGACATGGAAGAAAAAGCAAAGGGTAATGTTCTTGAGGGAGAGTGATAGTAAACATGTCTAGGAGAAAGTTAACCATAAGAAAATTACAAACATGTGATGGGTTAAACGGTATTCGATTCCCCAGTAGGAAACGTTAATAGAAAACATTTTTGTTTTAAGTTACTTTTTATTGAGGAATTTATTCATAAGGAAACATAATCACTTATCATGTTGAATTTCAAATTTTACTAGATTCCTTAATCAAACTCATATTTTTTTTTCGAAAAGACGAGTATTTAGGGAGACTTGTTCGCATTAAGAGTACTATAATCAACTTCTAGAGATTCACATAATCCACAAAAGAGAACTATATACTTCCCATGTCTTTATACTTAAACCAAAACCAAAACCAAAAAGGATAGTACAAGATCAGATAATCCAGAAAAGGATACCCCTTTATAAAAAGAAAATATATTCTTAATCTCCAAAATTTTTCCAACAAAACTGAAAGTTCAACGAGGACCATTCTATATTCAATTTGTCCATAAAATTATTCAAAGTAAACCAAACTAAGATTGAAACCCAAATATTTGAAGGATTTAGTCACATAGTCTTCCAAGTTAAATGTAACATTTATCTCCAAACAATATCAGTTTCTCCTAAAGTCTCGTATTGAAAATTAATTAACCTAATCACATATCCTCCATGATAGGTTAATCATTTTCATAAATAACGCAAAATAATCTTACTCTTAATTCATAAATTCATCTAACTAAAATGAATCGGTCAAACTAACCAGGGACTTCACGTAGTCCAGTGGTAGGCGATAAATACCAGTCGCACTTTGGTTGTGGGTTCGATTCCCACAGCTCTGTCCGACGTGACGGGTTGTCACAGGGTGTGCGTGTTGTCCTTTTTTCAAAACTATATAATTCTTAAATCATTCCCCAAAAAGAGATAAAATCATCAAAAATAACCATAACATAATTTAACCTCAATTTTATCTCATGCCTTTAACTTCAATCATAACATATAGTAACCCATAATTACCTCAAAAGTAAGGATCGTATAAACCAAATGGTTCTTTATAACTATGTCCACAAAAGAAAAGATAACTATTCCTTGAATAAAATTTCATATATTAAACATCAGGGTTACACATAATTTAAAAAGTCTTCTAATGTAACCCCATCATCAAAGAAACTTAATACTCTTAAGAATTTCACCATAACTCTTGAAGCCCTTATATGTCGACATCTTACTCATTCAACATTCTTCATGATCCATTAACCATTCCTTTCCAACTTATTCTGAAATACCTATTTCCTACAAACGAAATCATGAATCATATCCTAAGATTCCAAAATAGGAAAACAATAGTCATGAAATAATACATACCTTTGATTGTTCATTGTCAGTTTCTTCATCCTCAATCGGAATGGCATTAGGTATTGGTAAACAAACATTTGTACGCTCTTGGTGATCCCATTCACGAAACTTCTTCATAGGACATGTGTTTTCATAATTACCATGCACACCACATTTAAAAAATTCAATTGATCCCTCGGAAAGAACTTATTTCCCTTTCCTTGAGTCAACTAGATGCTTCCTTTTTCCATGGCAGGTTCTTGCTTTATGACCTTCATTTCCACATCTATAGAATATTTATGTCCCTTTGAAACATTTTCCTAGGTGTTTCTTTCCACATCTTTGACACATAGGTTTTTGAACACACATACCTTTATTATTATTACCTATACTTCCGTAGGGATTTGTATCTTGCATATATGATGCCTTAGAGAAATCACCAAGGTTTAGGTGGTCAATCATGACTCCAGATAGTTGGTTGAGGATAATCACAAGAGTTCTCATTGTAGCTCCTATATCATTCAGTTGCTTGCTCAAAAAACTGTCACAATTTCCTTTACATCCACTGTTACTTTGGTGCCTGCTAGATCCAGCCATTTACTAAAACCAAAAAGGGCAGTGTGAGTATATCAACAAAACCATTATGTACTAATGAGGAAGATAAACACTAAGATATACTTACTCATTCACTTTATCCAAAACTAGGACTCTTCCTAAAATCTTAACCATTATGGTAATGTCACTTATGCTTAAAGAATACCCTAACCTCTAAAGTTATCTAAACCGACCTCTGATACCAACTATAAGGCCCCAGCCTTAAAACTTACTTAATCTTGAGTTATTACAAGATTATACAATGAGGATATTTTCAGGTTTAGAGTTTTAGAGAATTAGATCATGAAACTTGCATTACATTCCACATTTAAACAAAGTGGTTACATAAAAGGCAATATTCATTCTTCCCATCAACGGAAACATATTTAAAATAAAACACGGATTTTTTCTTGACAGATCCTTGACACTATCATCACATCATGTACCTTTCCCTTGACCTGTGAAAAACATTTCAAAAACTTGGGATGAGCATAAAAAGCTCAGTAAGGGTTATAAAAATATAGAAAGGAAACATGAGTTCATATATACATAAGAATGAAATCATACTTTACCCATAAAACATAGGCACTTTAACATACCTCATCAAACCCTGAACAAATCATAGAAATCATAAGACATAAAGGTAACTTGAGGCATTCATAACATTCTTACGTAGGGAGTAACCCTCTTGGTTACGTTTGGAATACCCATCACAGTATATTCCCTAAATCTCTTCGGAGAAACCATAACGTTTCACTCCTTCACGTTACCCAATGCATTGGAGAGCTATGTCGGGCTCACCCGCCCTTATTTTATCACGGAACCACCCGTCTTCATAATAATGCCCAAGAACCTCATCATAATCGTATCACATAAAACATGCATAAAGGAAACATATCATTTCCACCTTTCAATCACAATATATCTATACAACACATTGATATAAAAACATTATGAAAACCATTTTCAATACCAAAATAAAATTAAATTAAAACATTGTATTTATTTTTCTTTTAAAAAGAAGGCATGGGTTGTATAGGAAGCTGAAACTCAAATAACGGTCACGACGGTGGAGAAGTCGTTGTCACCGCCTACGTACGACAAAACATTTCCTTTTGTCGTTTAGTAAAATGCATCGTATAAAAAAGATTCCTTTTGGATACACGTAAAAGTCAAAGGGGTTTTTTCACCGTATAAAATAAGGTTGTGTATAAAACAAAATATGCCTCAATGAAAGGAGATTGAGACGAAGTCCCATACAAAGACAGTATCCTTGTATTAAGGATAAATCAATTGAATAATTATGTGTGAAAAATGGATACAACAAATATATGTGGATATTAAGTGTAAAATAATCAAAGTTCATTCACACATATTCAAAAGATGACATATTCAATAACTACATGTTGAACCCAAAGAAATCTAAATTGGGTTAAGAAGTTCCCTTGACAGCCTAACGACGTCACATCAAAATGAGTTGATGAGAGATAAAAAAAGGTATCTCATCCCATGGACATACAATTTAAATCAATAAGGATATATGAGAACATATCCCAACATAACAATTTTTAAATTAAAAGACCCAACAAAAGAAGTCTTTTAAAAAGAGGAGGGTGAAAGGTTCCCTTACTGACATGGGTATCTTTCGAAACATACACCTCGTGAAAGAAGGACAATACAAAATTGATGTAAATACTCATAAAAGAAAGTATATCACACAATGAATAAAATAATGGGCAGTACATACACCACTCAAAGGAAATTTTTGCAAATGTAGCATAAATATCACGGGAATAAAAGTGAGATGAAAAATCCTTTACGAAAACTCAGTAGCCCAACGACGCCACATAAAACATCCAAAATGGATTGATGAGAGAGAATCGGGTCTCTCATCACATGAACATAAAAATTACAGTAAGATTAATATAAAAGAACATCCCAATAACAGGAAATATGATCTTTAAAAGGAATGACATAAAAGAGTGTACTTAAAAAGAAAGAGTGGAGTAGGATCCCTTACCTCAAGTCCAACTTGTCTTGTTCGTTTCTTTATATTCCTGAATAATAAACTTTGGTAAATTAATTATTTCCTATTTACCTCGTTTAGAGATTATTATTCAGTTCATATCACATATTATAATGTTATAATAATTGTTTAATAACGTTAGTTCATATCAGAGGTTTTCATCGATGTTTGGTACATGAGTCAAAAATGAACTTGTTTGAAAAAAATATTTCCCATGTAGTTATAAGTAAATAATTTCCAGAATAGTATTAATGATTTAAATATCATATATATCCAGTAAATATTCATTTCATACTATTCCATATCATTTGGAGATAAAAAACGAAAAGCACCGTTCATGGAGACGGTAGTCCGTACGTACGCATGAACGCTACATTCATTTTTTTGTCATATTAATGGAATTAAAACAAAATGATACATAATAGTATTTTAAGTCCATTATGGTATCATATATAATATCATTAAATATATCCTTTATACATACCACATATGGTATTAACGAATCAAATCACTTTGAGGGGGCAGTAGTCCGCACTTCCTTAAATGAAGATATCACGTTTACCCATAATGGAAACCATGAAGGTATGCGCAAAAAGATAAATACAGAAGCTTAAGGAAATCATAAATATATTATATATCATATATAAATATAGTGAAATCTTAATGTCCAGCTTTGAAGGTGTTAAAAGAATGTTGAACAATCATCATTTCGGGAGGCATAAATTCACCATCCACGGAAATAGTATGTTCGTTAACCATTAGATATAGGTGTGTGTAATTGTAGCTCTAATCCATATTATAAAAACATCCTAGTATATTGAGGATACGGGATTTGTTACAAATTAAAAGAATAAAAAGAGTTTAGGGGGTTGGAGAAGCAAAATAAAACAAAATGACTCAAGTGAAGACATTACCTTAAAATCGGGTAACTCCCTTTGGTTTGAGCTCAAAGGCTTCCTTGGGAATACTTCTGCCCAATGTGAGGATTCAAGGAGTAACAGAGTTAAGTGGAGAGACAAAATGGGAAGGGTTTGGCCGAGCCAAAGGCTTTGAGAGTGTGGGTAATGAGGTAGAGGTGGGGGCCTTTTATAAGAGGAGAGGAGGGGAACTCTTGGAAAGTAAAGATAAGTTACTTTATTTAAAAATGATTTTCGGATTCAAAATGACCCACATTGATATAATTCGAGGATAAGGTGGTAAGGGTTCGAAATCCACTCATCCAATAGGTTTTTAACATGTGTAGGTCTTAGATATTACATTATCTATCTTTTTTATTTAAATCTTTAAATAATGAGGTCATCGCTGCATCATCATAATGTCATAAATAATTTAATTTATTTAATGTCTAAAAATTATAAAAAAATACAATGATGTCTAAAATCTTCTTATCTTTCCAATTAATATTTATAGTCAAAAATCTGATTTGTATAACCCCATGTAAAAATTGTTTTAGTAAAACATTTCATGTTTGTCTCATTTTTTACTTTAACTTTAAATAAAAAGATATTAATGTCATTTTCCAACCAAAGTGGCTTCATGGGGTCCCCAAGTTTACTCATGGGTTTTAGTGGTCGTCCATGACACATACAATGAGGTTAGGATATGTGTCAAGTTCATTTCATATTATTAAAACATTATTTTGAGCTTAAACTACACTAATTACCTCTAATCGCGATTAAAAACTTAATAAATTACTATTCAGCAAAAAATTATTTTAATCCCATTGAACCACATTTTACTTCATAATGATAACCATGTATGTCAGATTTTTGAAATTCAAAACACAAAGGTGTCAAAATTTCATTTAAACAGAAAATCAGTTTTTATAAGTACCACTTAGTGGTTTCACTATTCATCAAAAATTGATGTTTTTCAGAAAATTACCAAAAATTCACCCTAAGCTATATTTGATATTCCAAATTCAAAAATGAAGTCTATTTTACAAGATTCAAAACATATAAGTCAAATTAATTAATTTAATAATTAATTCCCGCTGTCATGACAAATAGTGTGTTTTTATGAAACAATAAGTATCAAAAGTTTGACACTAGTTTAAGTCCGATTTCAAGGTGAAATTAATTCCAACGACCACTATTGGATTTAATGGTAAAAATATATTCTAATTTCACTTTAAAACCAGATAAAAAGATAATCTAATCATATAAATAAATTAGATTAAAAAGAGTATTTGAATTAAAATACAACAATTTACACTATTCATAAAAAAATGTACTTTATCGGAAAGATACCAAAAATTTACACAAAGTAAATTTTGATGTCCCAATTCTTAAGAAGAGTTTTATTTGGTCCAATAGAATTTATAATAGTGAACAAAACTATATTTGATGACGGTTCTCCATCAAAAGGCGATAAGTGAACCTTTAGTGAAAACTAGGGCATATACGCCTAAAATTGAATTCTTTCCATATTTTAAGCCTTTAGCTTTTATTGGATAAATGTAAAAACATTAAAAAACATATATAATCATATTTTAGTTATTTCTATCCATTCCCGCCAATACAACGGTTACATGTTAACTACCATTTAAAGTAATATTATTTTATTCTTAGAGTGCAACGTAAGATTCCCAAGAAACTCATTGTTGTGTGTTTGGTACGCAATTGAGCATAGAGTCCCCTTTAAAGTCATATTAATATTTTATTCACAAATATGGATAAATATGAAAATTTAATATTCATTATTTACCTGGGGTGCTACAGTTTCTGACAAGTTTCCTCAATGAAGGGACATAGAACTTGTATGAAAACTCATATTCTCCATAGAAAATAAAAATACACTATCATGAATTACTATCAATATTGGATCTATCATCTCTTGGAACATGAAAAAGCCTTTCAAGAAAAAAAACATAAGTTTTCATACCTAATCTCTTTGTTATACCAATACATGTAAGGAGCGTTTGTATAAAAAGAAAATTTTGGTGAAAATTGATAATATAATCATGAGTTAATTAAACTCGACCCTAAAAATGTCCAGGAATCATTTCCTCCAAATGAAAATAGCAAACTCTTTATAGTAATGTATTGTTCATCAAATCAACTACACCATTTAGCTCAGGTGTCTTAGAAAGCATATTCTGATACTGAACACCTTCTTGTCTTAAATGCTGATAAAATATATCACATTACTCTTCCAATTTTTAATGGAAATTCATTTCAATTTATTACTAGATTCCCCCTTAGAAGAAACCTGGAATTTCATGAAAACACTGAGCACCTGAATTTTGG
The DNA here is from genome assembly GCA_963277665.1 of Viscum album. NCBI lineage: Eukaryota > Viridiplantae > Streptophyta > Magnoliopsida > Santalales > Viscaceae > Viscum > Viscum album. The sequence continues at coordinate 14,525,956 of OY728159.1, read as the reverse complement.
CTATCAAAACCTACTCACAAATATCACATAAGTAGTCATTAATAAATGCAAAAAATAATTACTGACACTAATGGTATTATATTTAAAAGGGACAAAACATAATAATGTACTAATTAAAGTACATATGACTTCTTGTGAAAATGGAGAGTGCAGAAACTCACATAGATATATTTTCTAGCCATAATATGATCACACATTTATAATTTGACACCCTTTAAATCTAGAAGCATATTTCTCTTGATCAAACAATGAATCCCTTTATCACTAATTTAGTTAAGACTTTTATACCATAAAATTGAAAAAACACCTCACTTAACAATTCAACTAGTATCACATGAAATATTATCTCCACTATAGTACAAACATTACTGCTTTTTTCCTTGAGTCAAAATTAATGAATCCATAGAATGATTCAATTATCCATTGCTAAAATTATTTAAAAACCTTATTCACCATGAATTATGATATAAATAATATTCATATGAACCTTTTTAGAATGCCAAAAATTTATGAAAATCATCATAAATTATGTGTTGGTCTCCAAAAAACCGACCTGGAACCTATAACAAGAAGAGTAAACACCATTACTCATCTTAAAAATCATAAAATTACATGGTCTATAAGATGTAAAGAGATCCTTGAAAGATGTCATGTGAAAACCTACAACACTGTCAACAACCCAATAAGAATCATTAGCAGAAATATTAATTGTGTTATAATCATTAACAAGATCACCCATGCAGTGAATACAATATGACTATATACAACACCATTTTTCTTCTACTAACTTCCCTTACTTCTATTATTTCTTTTTGGTCGATATAAATTTTTTGAAATGTTATTTATTACCAAAATTTTGAAATTGAATCTCTCTATGTTTTTACCTAGATTTTATTATTCCTTTACACTTACTTACAAAGATCTATCATGGATTATTTTTCTAGATTCTCCCCCAATTCTTTGTGACTAAAAACATTGAATAATATTTCTCTACATCACATCTCATGACCTCTTATTTCAAAATAACAGACATAAAAAACTGAATGCCCCAACAACTTAGATGTAGAACCCATTAGAGTAACGTTAAATTAAATGAATATTAGGGTAATGTTATAAGAAACAAAATCACTATAAACCAATATTAAAAATTAATTCCCATACCATAGAATTGATCCAAATATCCCTGATATTCACTCAAATAGTTAGAAACAAATTTACCTCCTTTTAAATTTAAATTTCTCATTTTGTTAGAAGAAACAATTAATAATTTACTATCTTGTAAAACGAGGTAATCTCAAGATTTTCCCACAATGATATGATGTGAAGGATATTGATAATATGGTTCATTATGTTTAATTTGACCCACTATAAAATGAAACCACAAACCAACTCATTCTAAAATTCCCACTCGTCATTTGGAATTCATAATGAATTATGATTACTAATCATTGGATGATACATTGACTTGACAAAAAGAAGATCCTTCATTTTTAATCACCAAATATGGTTATTAGTACCATTTAAAAATATCATCCAAATGTGATTGGATAAAATAATATGTATGAAATAAAAACCAAACTAATTGATACAAGATGTTAGGAAATATAAAAAGAGATGAATGTGCAAACAATAACAAAATGAACGCCTAGAAAAAATAATTTTTTTTAAATTTAATAAATAATTCAAAACTAAAGTGATGGAATAACATGTAAATATTTTTGGAATGAAAAAAATATTGAAAATATAAATCTTAATTTGGAAAATCCATTGAAGGAAAATCCACAGGACCTAGTCCAGAAGTAGATCCACTATAATTAGCGAGTACACTGTAGAAACTCCCAAAAATGAAATAGATATTAATAGTCAAACATGATGATATAGTAGAAGAATATACAAGTGGAAAAAAGAGGAAAAAAGATCTAAAAAATTACGTCATCTAATAATGAAGAGAAAACAATAAATCTAACTTTATGGATTTGAAGACCATTAACTGAATAACAGGGTGATGAAAAATCACAAAGATCAGATGAAAACTAATTTATGATAAAATCCAATAAAAAAATGAATCATGGTCCTCTTATTAATGGTGATCCCCAAAAAATACCCATTTCCTTTCCTTTAAAACAAAATTATCTATTTCAAAATACTAGTAACCCAACAAAAACACATTTTTTTTTCTTTTGAAAGTTAGGTGGTGCACCATTTTAGGATGCACCCCAAAACTAAGTTTTATCATGTCTCAACTTCCCCTATTCCTTCATCCCTACTTATTTTTCTTCGTAGAATCAATCTAAATTCTCTAGTATTTTATAATTAATGATTTTTAATCGATTCCACTCTTTGATATTTGACCTGTGAGATCACATACACATTCATATAACATATATATTAATTTATATATATATATCACAATATATATACATACATACACACACACACACACACACACATATATATATATTGATGTATGAATGTGTGTTTTTTTATATCTGTAGGTCACAAAAAAATTGGTTATATAGTCAGTTTTAATAATTTCCACTAAATATATCACATTTAAAAAAACTTAATATAGAGACTGCTTCATGTAACCACCCTTATATATTTATTATATTAAAATTTATATGTATTTTTATTTTAACAACCCCTAAATGTTTAAAAAATATAATTTTGAACCCTCTCCTTCTCCCCAAACCCACCCGTTCTCCGTGAGCCTCCTCGTCTCTTTGTGCAATTGCCACATGACATTGTTGCCACTCACCCTTCTCCCAAAAAACCTCACACTCTATATCATCAATCTTACCATACAACTCTCCCCTCATCACTCTTGATGTTCTCACCACTCGCCCTCCCCCCTTTCCTCTCAACGTTCCTCCCCTCTTCTCCCCTGAAAACCCCCTCTCCCATGACCCCTTGTTTCACCCTCACTACCATGCCACATCCCCCCTTTCCACTGATCTATGATCATCCATACTAATACTCCCATACACTACATTTTCTCCTTTCATCATCTTTCCACCACTCCCTTTCCCCCTTGCAATCATCCCTACTGAGCCATAACATCATCTACTGAGCCATCGTCGCCGTTGTTAAGCCATTCATTGTGTTAAATTTCCTATATTTTTTAGATTTTGGTTCATAAAGGGTATTGAGTTGATTTATTATTTATTTTCATTTATTTGGGATGCATAATGATATATTATATGAGCTATAATTTTTATTAGAATTGATTTTTTTTATAATTGTGATGAGATGCCAATAGGTGTTTCAAAATGAAGCTGAATTTTATTAAACTGAGGACTCTTTTCATGTGTTTTAGATCTAAAATAAAATTTCCCCATTAGAAAAACATTTTATATGATTCCCATAATTCTAAAATATTTAATTGGTATTATTTTAAATGTTTTCAAATATTATGGGTATTTTTATATTGAATTATTTTGGGTTTCAAAGAATTATTTTAAAACATTAATGGTTTTTTTGGTTTTTATTTTAGGTATCATAGGTGGTTTCTTCTAAAGTTGTAAAAAGGATTTGAAAAAGGTTTTCTAGGGGAAATATTTTTTAAATTATTATTTAATAACCATTGATTATTTAATAATAAAACTATGGTGGTATTTTAAAGAAGAAGAGGCATTTTAGAAATGAATTTTCCCTAGTTTTATAAAGGAGACAAAAAAATTATGTTTTAAAAGGGGAAACATTTTTATGGTATATTTAAATATATAAAGTAGGTTTTGAGACCATTATTTAATGTTTTTATAATTCAATAGAAAAATAGATATTTTTTAATGTTTTTTAAATGTGTTGGGTTCTATTTCTAGTCATGATTTAGGGATTAATTTGGATTTATTTTTTTCGAGTTATGAAGTATTGATTCATTAGGACTATGTTACGTTTTATTTTTATTTTTCATCACCAAAAGTTCAGGTGGAAAAGGTTGAAATTAATTACTTTAGGATAGTCCGTAGGGCCATTCCTTTTTCCATCTAGATATAAATCCATTTTAAAATAGTTATGGTTATTAGTTTTGATTATTATTCTTCTTAAGCCAAGAGTAGATGATGTTTTGTTGGTGGTTCTTGACTGGCGTGATGCTTTGAGTTTTATGGTTGATTTTTATAAATGTAATGTAGATAATTTTGGTTATGATTTGAGTTTTATCCTTTATTTTTAAATGAAATTTTATTTACCATTAATATATTTTATATTTTAGAAATGAAATAAATTGAAATCTCGACTAAAAGAGACGATGTCACGACATATCACGGTACCAAACTCTTATTTTGAGATAAAAAATCATGATTTGAATAATTATCAAGGAATGTGCATGGTATAACTACAATTTTGTTTCAGAAATATAAAATTAAAATTATATAATATGAAAAGAATAAATGTTATCATTATTTAAATTTTGTAAAGAATCATATTTATGATGAATATGTGTTATATTGAATGAAGACTCTATCCTAGTCAATAATGAATGTAGGTGATCATTAATTTTGAATGTACTTATTTAGTTAACCATTTATATCTTAATATTTAAAAATATAGTGAAAAGGGTGAAAATCCAATACTTGTGGAAATTTTTTTTGTTAATTTATATCAAAACACACTTTAGTATGCCAAGGGTTTGGAATAATTTTTAGATTTTGTAGTTGCACAATGATTAGTGGATAGTAGAATAAAATATTTTTTATGATTGTAAATTCAAGTGATTGATGAATAGAAATTAATTATATTAGCATTTGATATTGAAATATATTTCTACACGATATGTATATTTTATTTTGAATGGTGAATCAAATGTTATATAAATTCAGAACAATGACAATGTTGTCAACGAAATACAGTGTAACCCACTAGAAAATATTTTAGTTTAAAATGTTATTATTGACACATTTGAATTTACAAGATACAATATCAATGATCTTAATAGTTAAATAAAACATTTTGTTAATCCTATATAGGATAATATTTCTTAGAACATCAATATCCCAAAAAAATGAGTTTTATGATTTAGTTGAAGACATGCGACAAGAATAGTATAATAGGTGTTTAATGTATTCAATGTTTTAATTTCTACATAATTTGTATCATATAAATTTTCTCAATGTAATTACTGATAAATCAATGTCTATGATTTTATAGATTCTTCATGGTGGATTTAGTTAAGATATGATCCCTACTCCATTCTATGAGATGAAGAAATTCGTCAACAAACATTGACTTGATTATACAAAGATACGCGCATGCCCAAATGATTACATGTTTTAAAGGGGAGAAGAGTCTGATAATGAATAATGTATAAGCTTTCATAAATGTGTATGGACTTCAATAAACAAAAGAGAGAGTATAAATCAATGCAACCCCAAGAAGAAAAAGAAAAATCAGGAAATGTTTTTGTGTTACATTCCATTAAAATCACACATTCTTGGAATATTCATATCATCTAAAACTACATATCACATGAACTGTCATACTCATGATAGTGACGATTGAAAAATGAGGCATCTAAAATAATTAATATCACGTAAGATGATTGATTTATCATATCTTTGTTTTTCTTCATATTATAGGAATATATGTTTGGGATTGACTTTTGATGTTTTTAACCCTTTTGATACTCTAATTACTAATTATATCATTTGGAAAGTTTTTTGATCCCATATAATCGACCTTCATAGATGTGTATGAACAAGATATATTTTATTATTTCTATAATTATTACTAGAAACAAAATTCATTTAATTTAAATTGATGTATACCTTCAACATCTAGTCCAATAATTGTAAGAATTATGGGATGATGATGTGGAAACATACAATTCTTCAATGAGGAATCTATTAAAAATACATTATAATTTAATTTGGGTTATTTTTTAATTTCCAAGACTATAAAATTTCTCTAGTTGTAACACTCATAGTAGTTTTTCTTGTCCTGTTGGTAATTTTGATTTGGAACCTCATCAATTACCTTAGAGCATAAAATGGTTATTTATATTTCATCATCAATTTATTGACACTTCTTATAAATTAAGGTTGGAAAATACACAATTCAATATAGATATCAAATTGAGAAATCCAGAAAAGTATTATCTGATTCCAAAATATTCAGAAAATTAATGAATTTCAATGAAGAATTTTGAAAAATTCATCAATTTACAGAAGGTGGGAAAAGGTTAAAAAGTATAGTACCAGATGTAGCTATATAAAAACAAATGGAATAAATTGATTATAATTTTCAAACCATTTTTATTGAGAGTTTAATTTGATACTTTATCATTATGAAACCATTCATATTGAGAATAACATGTGTGAAAACGAAATTTTTACATTTTTTAATGAGGAGGGTAAATCAAATGATCCCCTTAATGATCGTATGGATTTGTAGACAAAAAGTATAAAGAAGAGCTCATTGGAAAATCAGAATGGAATGTATTATTTGACTATTTTTATAATAAAAAATCATGAGAAATATGTAATCCTTCATACATTATAGAATGTAAAAGCTTCAGTTGTATATTCAAGTAACATATCAAGCTGCGCTGACTTAAAACATACAATGTTACATGGATTAAAAATTCTTGTCTGACATATTTTAATATGGTAGTTTTTTCTATTGTATTTGTGTAATACATTACATAAAAAACTATTATTGGATCTAGATGAGTTTTGTACCTTTTTTGGAGATTATTTGGAAAAACAATAAATCAAACTGAACATGGTAAACATCCAGAAAATGTTTTAACACTTTTTTATCTAGATATATTATTTACCCCTTAATTATTCATAGTCCTAACTCGTTTGACTGTTCATTTGGTTTAAGAAGATAAATATGGTAGACTGGTGCACTATCAAAGGATATATCTAATTGAGAGATATGTGGATATTATTTTTATTTCCAATGGTTAATTTGATTTTGTCAAATCATTTTATATTTTTTTAATATGTTTTTTATTATTTTCATCATGTAAATAGGTCACTTGAATTAATATGTGTTGAATAAACCTCAACCTTAAGGATTTATTTCTGATGGTTACATATCTAAAGAGTGCATGACCAAGTTTTCTACATATTGGGATAAGACTAAGACTAGATTCAGTCATGTTAGACATGTTAATGACATATCTAGTAATTATAATTTTAAAAACCAGTCATCGATGTTTCTATTTATTAGAAAAATAATTAGATCGGGGAAAAATCTTACACATACTGAATTTGAGTTGCTAAAATATCGTAGATATGTGCTACTCAATAGTGTTATTTCATGTCCATTTATTGGATAATTATGATCACAAAAAAACCTAATACTAATTATGTGAGCTTGACATGTGTTGGAATTAAAAATACCTATTAATAATAAGATTGTCGAATTGTTCTCATATCATGTATGTATGTACTCATATTCATATTATTGACATGTAGTTATTTTTTATGACAAAAGTAACAGCTTATATATTTTTTACATATAATGAATATTAAGAATTAATATGAAATATAAAATGATTTGAATTTTATTTCTCTAGGTCTTCTAAAGAAGCATATGATATTTTATGCCTACATTATTCATGGCTTTAAGAATCATAAAATTTAACATGAAGAATATCTAAAAAACTCAAAATAGTAGTGTATTTAACCTTGAAGAGGTTAGATACTATAGAAAAATGAATGATATAATTAAATTAAACCATCAAGGTTAGTTTTATGTTTTATTCTTCTAGTAAAAGTATTTAAACATTAATAGGGGTATAGTGATATATTTGTTACATTTTACTTCTGTTATCTTCTATATCTTGATCCATACCAGTGAGCATGCAGAGCTTGATCCATTTATCAAGGCTTCACAAGCGAAGATGGTTTATTAGGTCGATGATGAAATATAAGATGGTTTTAGTGTTGTTATACATTTAAATCATAGATACTTATATGATATGGAGGATGAATATCAATTGATACTTTTTTGTTAGTGAAACCTCATCATCCACAAAATATTGAGTAGTATTTCTTCTGATAATATCGAAACATTAGAACATACATGAGAAGGTGAAAATGAAGAACTCATTTAAGTGGAGGTTGATAAAAATGCATGCGATGAAGATGAAGATAATCTAATGTATAAATTGGTAATGAGAATATATTATAATTTCAAATTGATAAGTCTTCATACATGTATACATTGTTTGAGTTTTTTCAAACACATTTTAGCCAATCATTTTTTATACATTTAATATATCTGAATCATTTTAATTGCAAGAATGTCGAGAATAAAAAAAATTCATGATACTTTCCGATCAACTTCTCATAGAACGCCCCCACTATTATTAGCTTTTTTGGATCCAACTGATCCCATTGTACCCTAGACTACTATAGTTCCATCCATTTCCCCATATGTTGTTGGTATCCATCAACCCGATTCACCTTTGGTGATGTACCCATTGGTCAACCCTCTATCTAGGGGATATTGGTGATTTATCACTACTAGTATGTATATCATTTTACAGAAATATTAAATATTAAAATATTTTTATTTCATTTGTTAGACTGATAAATACAACCATAGAGGGGATACAAATATAAACATAACATATATATGGGACCTCATGGACTTCAAGATTACCAGTATATTTGATGAGTTTGGGGAGCATACTAAGGATGCTTCTGAAATCTATATGGAGATTCCTGGGAAGTGTGCTTACAAGACAGCAAGATTCCCCATAAAATATTAAGAATAGAGGCATTTTCCTATAGCTTTGAAAAATGGTTTCTTTGATACTCAAGTAAATTTAATATTAATTTCTTCTTCCTTGATAACTCTTTTAAAAAACTTGATTAAAATTTGGAATATAAATATAAAGTATAATGTTCTTTATTTTTAGATGTTTCTTTCATTTTGATGTCCATATATCTATTTCATGAACATGGAAATTGAATATATTAAGAAATAAAGGGAGATATTTAAAATAATTAATATGACATGGGTTTGGTGACATAACTTTGAGCTCACAAAAGATGTATGAGAATGTGCCTGGTAGAATTTCTATTGAGAAATGGTAGATCTTTATAGACATTAACAGACCTGAATCCCATAAGGTAAATACCTACATTAAATTTTATTAATAAAATAGTAACAATAAAATTATAAACTTATTAATGTTACTATTATTTAACGGAATTTTCTAAAAAAAATAAAGTGAATGGTGAGAAACAAGACACCCCTCACATCGTTGTGTCTCAATGTTTTTTGAGAAAAATTAGAATTTTAGTTTATATTTTATTCATTATTATATATATCATTTTATTATAAGTCAATGTTTATCTTCTAGTTTATATTTATTATAAAGGATAATGAATTAGGTCACTCTATTGAAAAAAAGAGTTGTGGTTTCAATTGCATGTGAATCCCAAAGGTAGTTATTTAAATGGTCATGAAAAAGACATTGGAGTAAGAAATTTTCATAAACATTTCATGTTAATTCATTACTATTGAAACATAGTAATGAAAAATGTATAATAACAAAAAACTATAATTAAACCAATTTAAATGTGACCGAACACATGGAACAAATGATACCAATTTTACAATGTTTGATATTCATATCTGAGCCCAATTTATTGTCCATATGACTTTTTCATTATAATTTGTTTTTACAAATTATTTTTTATAGTAATGAAATAATAATAAATAGTAAAAAAAATTATTAGTTACATAATATTATGAATTTCAAATATTTTAAGATATAATTGTTAATATTTTTGTATTAACATGTCAAAATTCAAGAAGTATGGGATGTGAACCATCCAAAATCATCATCATTTCCCCAAAACAATGTATATACTATCATTTTTTGGGAAGGAGAATCCCAAACATGTATGGGGGATGGGTTCTGGCACTACTTCTTTAGCAATAATTGGTAGGGTGGATTAATCTATTACTACAAAACAAGTTAGGGGATCTAGTAGTGCTGTTGATACCGAATCAAAAAGGAAAATTGTAATATTGAAAGAAAAAGTGCAAGAACTAAACTCTTATAAGAAAATATTGGGTCAATGGTAGTAAAAAATAGAAACTAATTTATTTTTTATATTTCAGTGGATAAATTACATGATCCCCGAGAAAATCTCTAGCCTTATAGATAATCTTGCTGAGATAATTTCTAAATTACATAGATCATTTAAAAATTGGAAAACAACACATACAACATCTATAAATAAAACCAAAATGACATTTTTTTAGAAAATGTGAAATTCATGTCTTACTGACCACATATTGTGTAGATTGACATGATTATCATTCCAAAATATCAAAAATGAATTATATATCATTATTATTAAGTTATTTTGGCTCGTTTTCTTGGTTTTTACTCAGTAAACAATTTTTAATTGTACCAAATGCTTTAGAAAGATGTATTATGGGGTTAAAACTAGGCCAACGACATCATATTTTACTAAAATCATTGTAAAACGATCATAGATAGATTTTTTATATGTATTATCCCATGATATGTCATTCTGAGTTTTGGATTTTGCGGGATGCCTGTAAATGCATTTTTAGTGTTTCAAAATAATAAAATTTAATGTAATGGTCCAAAACATTGAAATCAAACAAATATTGACATGTAATCATGGAAAACCCACTATTGTGATATTTTTGACTTGTATACATAGAAAATATGTCAATTAGACATGAGGCATAGTCAAAATGACTTAGTAAACACTATTTAAATGTACGAAATCCTTTAAAGACATGTGTTGCAAGGTCAAAACTAGAAAAAAGATGTCATATTACCGTTAAATTTAAAGGAAAACAATAATATATTTATTTTTGAAATTTAGTAATTAACATAACATCATTTTGAGTTACGGTATTACTTGAATAATTGTAAATATGTTTTTAGCATTTTAAAACTCTAAAATGTGAATGTAATTGTCGAAAACATATAAAATAACTATATATGGACATGAAATCATGGGAAACTAATTTTTATTTAATTATGATGTGTATGCATAGATAACATGCCAATCCGACATGCGGAGTGGTCATAATGACCCGATAAAAACTTTTTAATGGTACTGAAGCCTTTAAAAAATTGTATCGAGGGGTCAGAAAAAGAAAAAAACAATATATTATGGTGGAATTATTCGAAAATGACCGTTGATTGTTTTTGAAATGTAATAACTAATGACACAATATTCCGAGTTATGGTTTTACTAGGATAGTCGTAAGTGTTTTTTAGAGTTTTAAAACACTAAAAGATTTGTGTAATGATAAAAACAATATTAAAACCCCTAATATTGACATGAATTAATAGGAAAAAATTGTACATTTATTTGAGAATTATACATGTATAAAACACATCAATCTGATGTGAAGTGTGGATGGAATGACTCAGTAAATACATTTTAATGGTACTGAAGCCTTTAAAAACAAGTTTTAGTGGGTAAAAATAGAAAACAAAATGTCCATTTACCCTCAAATAAGAGGAAAATGACTATAGATTTAATTTTGGAATATAGAAACTGATGAAATATCATTCCAAGATAGAGTTTTCTTTTGATGGCTATAAACATGCTTTTAGTATTTTAAAACACAAAAATCGGTGTGTAACAGTTGAAACTATATAAAAAGGCTTCATATTGAAACAAAATCATGGGAAACCACCAATAGGTTATTTTAGAAATGTATGCATATGAAACATGTCAATAAGACATGTGGTGTTGTCAGAATGACTTAGTAAACACATTTTAATGGTACCAAAGCCATTAAAAACTAGTGTTAGGTGGCCAATGCTACTAAAACAATGGCATATTTCCATGAAATTAGAGAAAAATTATTGTATATTTAAAATTAAAATGAAGTAACTAACATCATGTCATTCAAATATATGGTTTTCCTGAGATGGTTGAAAAATCTTTTTTTTTGTTTTCAAACCCTAAAACATTCTTCTAACAGTCAAAAAAATATTTCACAACCTCATACTAACATGAAATCTGGGGAAAATCACTTTTTAACTATTTCATACATGTATGAATAGACAACACATCAATCTGACATATGGTGTGGTCAGAATGACTCATTATTCACTTTTTAAAGGTATTGTTGCCTTTAAAAAATATTTATGCGGTCGTAACCAAAAAATGATGTTTGGTTTCAATGAAATTAAAATTAAATGACCATAGATTGATTTTTGAAATTTAGGAACAGAAGAAACATCATTCTGAGTTACAGTTTTCTAGGGATGGCATTAAATGTTTTTTTAGAGTTTTAAAACCCAAAAATGAAAGTAATATTCCAAACAATAATAAACAACCACAAATTGACATTAAATCATGGGGAAAACACTTTTGAGTTGTTTTTTACAAGTAAGCATAAAAAAATCATTTATATGACATAAGTTGTGGTGGAAATGACTCAGTAAAGACTTTTTAAAGGTATAATTTAAAAAACGAGTTACGGGGTTAAAATTCTGGAAACCATGCCATATTTCCCTTAAATATGAGGAAATTGACTATATAATGGTTTTTGAAATGTAGGAATTGACAGCACACCATTCTATGTTACGGTTTCCCAGGATGGTCTTAAACATGTTTTAGTGTTTCAAAACACTAAATAATAATTTCATGGTAAAAACAATATAAAATGACATTATATTGACATGAAATCATGGGAAACCGCCATTGAGATTTTTCTGATGCCTACGTCTACACAACACATCAATCAGATTTATAATGTGGTTAGAATGAAAAGGTAAATAGTTTTTAAAGGTACCAATTCCATTAAAGACATGTATTGGAGTTCAAACTAGAAAAATGATTTTATCTTGTTAGTACATTAGAGGAAAATGACTATATATTTATTTTTGAAATTTAGTAACCAATGGTACCTCCTTCAAAGGTAAATGTTTCCTGGGATGATCTTAAATGCGTTATTAATGTTTTAAAACACTAAAACATTCATGTAACGACCAAAACTATAGAAAAAAACAAAATATTTATATTAATTCATGGGACAATAAACATTATGTAATTTTTTACGTTTATTCAATGAAAATACATCAATGTAACATGCGATGATGTCAGAATGACTTGGCAGACCCTTTCTAAAAGTACCAAAGCCTTCAAAAACATGTGTCAGGGGGAATAAACTAGAAAAAAACATTATATTACATTGAAATTAGATAAAACGTCTAATGATTTATTTGTGAAATTTAGGAAATGATGACAAGTCATTCAGTGTTATGGTTTTCTCAAGATGCCTATAAACACTTTTTTATTGTTTTAAAACACTACAACGTGTGTGTAATGATAAAAACCATAGAAAATGACCTCAATTTGATGTGAAATCATGGTACAACCACTCTTGATATATTTTTAAAATATATGACATTTTGTCATATCAAATTCTTTAAAAACTATTAAGTAAATTTCAAGCACATCCCATGTCAATTTGACAATTAATTAAGATTTTTACTTATCACATTTCAGTTTCATGTGTTGAATCATATATTAAATAGGTGATTTTATGCTTTTATAGTGTTTTAGATTTTATATTAGCGGTTTTGTTTAAAAATTTCAACTCTTTGAATAAATAAATAACAAATTTTATGTACAACATTATTAATATATTATGTCTCTTTTTATATTTCACATTTCATTTCATTAATATTCTAGTTTTTATAGTAGGATATAGATACTGGAAGTAGGCTGGAGGTTGACCATTCTGATCCAGAAATTCTTCATAAATCAACCATGATGGTTCTTATATTCCATGGTATGCTTATATTTTATCAATGATTTCAATGTAATTATTTTTTATTATTTTTAGTTTTAATTTCAATCTTGTTATTGTTAGAGTTGATGAGATAATTTTGTCAGTTAAATTTTATGAGATGATGTGGTGGAAGACAGATACCACAAAGGTTGGGGAGTGGGAGCATATTAGGAATGGGTTTTGTTGGATATATTTTATATGTATATATTGATTAATGGGATATGTATTGATTGTGATAAATGTTGAGTGTATATGTTTCAATATATTATTATTTATGTATGATGGATGTATAATTTGTTGATAATGCATTCATATTTTAGTTATTTATATATCTGTTTTTTTATATTTATATTTATTTTATTTAAAAATAATTAAATTTTAAATATAATATTTAGCCGTAGTTTTTAGTAACTCCACTAAGTATCTTAATGAAAATTCTAATTAGAAGCGGTTACTATTAATTTCGGTTAAACACGACTGCTGACAAATATATTAGTGTCTCTTAGGTTCATGTTTTCTATTTTATTTTTAGTTTATTATTTTTAAAAAATCACCTCTAAATAAAACCATTACCACCACTAAATTTGTTAAAAATGACACATACAGAAACAACTTATAAATTACAAAACTTCCATGAAATGACAAATGATCGTGCAATACGTGGTGGTTCTGATAACCGTTACTATACTATTAGGTGATGGTTTAAACTGCCACTAGATCAAAAAAACAACTACTAATACCCTATTTTTGAACTATGTTTCATACATACATACATACATACATACATACATACATATATACACACACACATACATACATACATACATACATACATACATACATACATACATACATACATACATACACACACACACACACACATACATACATACATACATACATACATACATACATACACACACACAAACAAATATATATATATATATATATTAGGACATATATATTCATAATTATACAAATGTATATGCATGTTTATTTGAAATTTAACTTCCCTACTCAATCATTTCAGTTTGAATATGTTCTGGTAGAGATCAACGGTAGACAACACAAGAGATCAAGATAAACCAAGGGAGTACTTAGTGATTCTATGTAGACAATATAAGGTTTTAGAGCCTATGTAGATCACTACTAGACATATTATTTTCAAAGATCCTCTCACCCTAGTATGTTTTTTAAAAGTCATTTTTTTAGATAGGGTATACGACACACAATACTGGACTTAAACGAACCACAAACTATTATTATTTAAATATGATTGCTATAGCCTAGAAATTGAATTGGAGTATATAAATCGAATTAACCACAATATGAAATATATATAAATCTCATAATCAATACAAATGTATTGATTAATTCTAAGGAGTCAAGCATCCGTTTTTTAGAAGATACATTTTATTCATCAATAATTTGATTTCTTTAAAAATGGAATTTATTTCTTTTTCTGAAAAAATACTATAATTAATTTCTAAAAAATTTATATAAATCATTTTATAAATGGTATATCATTTTCCAAATTGAAAAATCAAAATCAACATATAGTTCAATTTTGAAATTTTTCTAAAAAGTCTTATATTTCAATGAATAATAAAAAATACTGATCTTTATTAAAAAAATTATTTGTCTTAAATTACATATAAAGAAAATATTATTTATCATATTAGTTTTATAATTTAATTAGTTTTATTTTTTAAAAAATAATCCTTTTATTATCTTTGGAATAAATTTTATACTTTATTTTAGAAGAATAAAATGTATACCTTAAAAAATATTTTTTAAAAGAAATAGTTTTTAACATGTTTTGCGCACAAATTTTAAAAATAATTTCTAAAAATTATAGATATATAATTTGATGAAATTTATTAAATACTTTTAATTAATTTGTTGAAATATTATAAATATTCTCTATTTTTTTAAATATGAATAGCAACCATTGTAATATTTATCTCCTTTAAAAAGGGTAAGTCATGTTAAACTAGGTTGAAACAAAGTGATAAGGAAATAATTTTTCATATAAATTATTATTTAATCAATAAAATTTCTTACTTATCACATTATCCTGTATATTTATTTTTTAATGTAATCTTTTACCTTAAAATGACTTATTTAATATTTAATGCAAGGAAATTTACCAAATATCACTCTCTATGTTTTAAATAAGTTTTATGTGTTCAAATAAGAAAAAAATATGTTAATATAGAAAATAATTATATATTATATCTATAATGAACATATTTTCATGATGTAAATTGATATATAATTTTTAGGGATAAAAAATTAACTTAATGTCCCACACAACACTAATACACTCTTTATTTATTTGATATAAAAATAAAATAAATAATTCCAAAAATATTAAAAGTAATATAATTTTAATGATTTATGGTGTTATAATAATTTTTTAGATAAATATTACATATTAATATAGTTTAATATGATTATAATCAAATTATAACCTTTTATTTATGTATATTGAATCAAAATAAATAAATAGTGTCTAAATTTTGATTAATGATATTTTTTAAAATAATATTTTCTTAAATTATTTTAAAATCGTTAAAATATTTAAACATGAAAAGGTGGAAAATTTATGATTGAAACTTTTATCACTTGACCAATTATAGATCAATTGTTAGTTTATAATTAAAATTATAACCCTTTAAGAGTAAAAAAGATGTTAGTGTGCTTAAGATTCAAATTTGTTAACCAATCAGTTAATAAAAAAGAGAAGTTTGAAAATAACTCCAAATCTATCCAAATTATATTGGTTTATGGGATTACAAACAAATAATAAAATATATTTCAATATATTTCCATTTTTAATCATTTAACTTGAGAATGGATTTAATATAATTTATATTTTAAAAAATTCCAAAATTGTCCCTCACTAAGATTATAAAAGGGTACCCTCCTTTCATTTTCTCATACCACATTGAAATTATTGATCAACCAGACCCTTAACAATTCCTTCTAAACATAATTAGATACATTATAGAGGTTTTTTCTTCTCAAAATACTAACCCTATGATCCTAAATATGATATTTAAATGATTTTTTTTCATACATGAGGTAATCACCTTAACCAATTAGTTTCTGTTTATTTCATCCTTCACTGCCCGTAAATATGAGATATTCTTCATAAAATAATAACATAATTATAATAAATATAATGAAATGTTATTATGATTATAAATACACCATTATTAAACCTCTTTCAATATAATGGTAAGTGAAATAATCACTCGTTTGTATGTGCAACTTACCGTCTCCACGTAGTGATACAATTCACATTCTATCACTATTCATTATTCTGTAATCATAAAATCATATCGAACTTCTTACATTCTGAACTGTTGGTAAATGGTAACATAGCTTATACATACGTTTTTACTACCACCTCCATGATGCGATGTGCTTCGTTTTTCATTTCAATTTTACATTGATAGCGATAAGGATGGATTTATGGAATATAAAAGATTTAAATTATATAAATATATCATATATTAATGATTATAGATCTACTAGAAACATACCATATACCCAATGTTTGGAACTGTTGGTATAGCACATAAATCCATGTTTATAGGTTATACCCATGGTTCATAGAATCCTGGGTGCTTAAGCTATTCGAATAGCTATGATTTATAGACATCATTTAAAATTGATATTTCTATGGTTACCCACCATAGGAAAAGGTGTTTGGGATATTAGGCTATAACCATAGTTTTCAACTCTGTCTATAATCATATTGAAACAGTGGAAACCATGGAAATAGGTCTATTACCATGGTTCAAAACAGTGGAAATAGTCCACCTAGTCAATTAACATATATCCTAGATTCTGAAACCATGGATATAAGATTTAAAAAAAAATCCCGCCACTAGATTTGAACCCTGGACCTCCTTTATACAATCCTAGCACTTAACCACTACACCACATATGATTATTGGTATAAGAATATATATTTACTTATATATATATATATATATTTAACCATGTATATAAGTTTAAAACCATGGAAATTGGTTTTCCAATTGGACTATTCCCATGTTTACATGGGAATGCTATATCAATGGTTTACCAAAAGCATGGCTACAAGGGTGACCTATACCCACATTTGTTTTTTAAATCATGGTTATAGGTTCTTAACCAAACCATATACCCACATTTTTGGAAAAAATATGGGTATAGGAATGAACTACACACACTATTATTAGAGAAACATGGGAATAATTTTTCCAATGGACTTCCCCTAGAAAATTCCCCACCCCCGAAAAACTTGTTTCCACTATTTACCAAAACGGTGGCTAAAGGTTCTGATCCATAACCTATACCCATGGTGTTTTGAAAACCCATTGGTATAGGGGTGACATATAGCCATAATTTCTGAAAAAAAAACTATGGTTATAGGCTTGTTTTCTTGTCGTTTATTAATGTGAATTATTATTTTCATTTCTTTCAATCTATCAGTCAAAAATCTAGAACGGTATTAATGTGTATGTATGACCTACCATCTCCATTAATGGTGTAATTTTATTTTTTATATATAAATTTTAGGGATGAATATAAATATACAAATAATAAATATATAAAATATTTTTATCATGATTAAAGTTTAAGAGATTATGGATCCATGATCAAAGTTAATAGACCAAGACTATCGAACCAAAACCTAAAATAATATGAAGCAGATTTCCTCAAGAATGTTGATTTTAAAAAATAATTGCAAATAAATGAGTCATAAAATAGTACAATTAAATCATATATTTTATGGTATGTATTATTATTGTTATGTAATATATGTATAATAAACCTATATTTATTATATTTAGGCTTCAACTCATAGTAATGATGTTGTATTTGATGTTAGGGTTTATCGTCAGAAATTATCATTTTTGAGAGATATGTTATGTTGTGAAGCTATATTATAGTATTAAATGTATATAATTCACTTTGATATGTTATATCAGGATTATACTTTTATTAATGATATTTAATGTTTACTTTAATGCTATTATTTCATGGGGATTATGATTCAAATGTTACCAAAGAGGTAAGGTTTTTATGTTACAGTTTCATCATTTATTAGGATTGTTTATGATTATGTTTTTTGTGAATAAATATTTTGATATACCTAAAATTAATCCCATTATATTTCTTATAATATTTTTATTTCTATAATATACATATTTTCCTTTTATTTTCCACTCGTTGCATACTCATGGTACAAAGATATTATTTTAATGAAAAATCACTTTATTTATCTCCTCGGTAAATTGTTTTATCTCATTTCCATATTTTCTAAAAATGATTTAAAGATGGTTTTTATTATTCTAATATAATTTTTAATGTAATTTTATCCAATATTATACTTTTTAATAATGGATTAAAATGAATCTTTTTGTCATTTTCTGAATTATGTACTTTATGATTTTGTAGAAAATATGAATAGAATATTTTCATTTAACTTATATGAAATGATTTAAATTTCCCACCACTAGGAAAGATCAATTTTGTGAATATTAATTTATAACTTTCCATGTTTATTTTAAAGAAATATTTATTTAAAATATTTTTTGATTTTTTAAAAACCATTTTTGAAAGGGGAAATGTTTTTTCATCGAGAATGTTTTAACTATCCAGTAACGGTATTTGGATTCATAAAACATAAAAACCCTTGATTTCACTTATGATTTACTATGGAAATATTACAGGGATATACTCCTTAATACTTATCTAGATGCTTTATGGTTATGATGAAAACATGTTTATTAAACCTGTTTATTTTACAAGGGTTATTCTATGATGAAATGTTTGTGAAACCCATTTATTTTCATGGGTTCTGATATGATGAATGTTTTATGATATGTTGGCCCACATGTGTTTTATTTTAAAAATAATACGAGAGGAAACAGAGTTATATTTTCCTCTAATTAATTGGGTAATGATAGATAGCTCATGAGATAAACAACACTTGAATGAGGAGTAAACCTAGTCCAATAAGTGACTCTTTCCACTATGATAGTTTTGGAAGAGAACCATAACTACTATATTGGTTTAGGGATTAAACTAAATCCACTATAATAGTATTTAGGTTATACCATGACTACAATGATGGTATGTGGAGTAAACACAATCCACTATGATAGTCTTTGAAGTGATTCTTGACTACAATGGAAATTATTTTCCTTTCATATGTGTATGACAAAATTCTATGTCTTATTTAAATCTTATTTCCTTATGACTCATATTCTTTAATTACATAATGATCCATGTCTTCTAAACTACCATGATTTTTTAAATGATTTAGGATTATGATCTATTATATATAGGGTATGGTTTTTAAATTTCATTATCATGTTCACATACTCTTATGCTCATGTTATGTTGATATCTACATTTTTACCCAAACAGGGCATATGAACTCACCCTTTCATATATTTCATTTTACCTAGGTTATGAATAAATATATTAGGTATGATATGTTTGTGAAGGGTTCCAGTTATGAACATTTTAGTGGGAGATGATTTACTAAACTTACACAATAATTATTTATGTATCTATGTTTCCCAAGATATTATACACATACAATTTTGGCATGGATCATTAGTTATTGTAAGGTGAATTAATTTAATAATATATATTGTCTATGTATAGAAATTACTGGTTTTTATTGTTTGTATCAAATAATTTTTTAATTATCCATTAGAAACTAGGATGATAAATATTTACTATGAACCCTGAGGATAAGTCCACGTTTAGGATAAAATCCAAAAGTTTTGTTAATGATCATGGATTACCGAGGTTAAAAATAATGTTTCATTGATTAAAAATGATATTTTCTGATTTATAAATCCTATAAATTTTTTTTCATGATTCATTATTATGACTATTTTTTCCCACAATACATGTTTTGGATTTAGTCAGTGGCAGGAACCATGAGGATTCAGATTAATGCTAATGAACAATGGGCTGATTATCCTCATGAGATACTAAATGAAATGGTAACTAGAATGAAAAACATAGTGATTATATCTAATTAGTTATCATGATATATGATTAAAAAAAATCTCCTTAACCAACTATCAGACTCAAAAAATAAGAGAATGATATATTTCACTGAGAAGTCAGGTGGTGGAGATTATGATATAAAGAATCTTTAGTTTCATATATTTCAAGAATGTGGGAAGAAGAAATCCAGTGAATATATCATAGGAACAAGAATATGTTTCCTATGTTGAAATTTATGGTAAAGTGAAATTAATTACTGAGGAAAAAAATAAAGTCTTCGATGGATGGAAATGAAGATCATCTGAATGTACTTATTTGTAGTTCAATATATTATGTATGGTGAATATGGGAATCATCCTAGCCAATGTTTAAATACAAGGTTTAACTCGTTTACTAAGGAAGGGAAAATACTATTTTAATTCTTAAAGAGAAAGGATTTAATTTTTTATTGGGATTTGATAATTATGTTGTAGAGGTGTTATATCAATGAAATTCTAGTTATAGAAATCTAAAAACTACTGATGATTATTTCACAATTGTTTTTCTGTGAGGATTGGAATAAAAATGTTGAATGTTAAAAATAACTAATAAAATTGGTCTACTATTATAATTTTAATTATAAATTAGGATAAATAAATTATTAACATTGATAAAATAAATGGGATTGTATTGGTGACCTTGAAAATGGTTAGGGATATGATGACAAGGTGATTTAATCCATCTTCGAAGAAGGCTATTAAATTTTTATACATTGATTTTATTTGAAGAATACGAATTGTGGATGTATATATGTTCTCATGTGCAGATAACTTATGATTTATGGATACTATATTGGGTTTATAGGTTTAAGGTAACTGACACACATTTTATGGTTTTATGCAAATATATTTTGTTGGGATTTGAATGTTTTACTGGGATTCAGGAAACATTATCTATTGAGGTTTAAATAAACCATTTGGTTAGATTATGAATTTATTTTATGTTAATTATGGTCCATTATATAGTAGGATATAATTACTTTTGATGGATGATAATTGATTAATTGATAATGAAATATTATAAAATATATTCACAGTCATGTTAAGGATTACCTTTATTATTATTATCTAAATTTTATTTCTAAAATTTTGGTGAAGTTAACTACATTCAAAATTATATAGTTATTTTTCATGGTGAATAATGATATTTTTAATTACTTTTTATTGGATTGAGTTACATGTAACCTTTAGGTTTAACATGTGATTTAACATGCATGATTATTTGGGATGAATGAAATATAAATTTTAGTATGTAATTTGAAAGGTATAAGATCCCCATTGAGGTTAAAATATTATCTAATGTTATGTTAATTGAGATTATATGAAATATAGGGTTATTTATAAAATGATCATAGTTGAACCATCTTTCTCATTTTGGAAATTTTACAGTAAAATATCTATGTTTATACACATTGTAAATTAACATATCTTGTGATAACCATTATATTTTTTGATATTTAAAGATTAGAGGAATGACTTAATATAATTTTCAGGATTATGAAGTTATTTTTTTTAGTTCATGCATAAAAATTATTCATTTTCAACACTCATCATTTGGATTAAAAGACCATATTGTAGTGGAAATTGATTAAAGAATAAATTTTTATTTGTAATGTATGTATATTTCCTTATTTTTTTAGTTTATAGGTGAATGAATTCCTACAATATATAAAAAGGATCTTGAAATAAAATTACTATTACATTCATTTATGATGAATCATTTCCCTTTTCAATCATCATAGATTTATTGTTTTGTGGTTGTTAAGATTCTCTAGAATAAATACTCTGTAACTCTATATGAATCTTTGGGCATTAGTTTTCTCTTCATTGTATATATTTTTACATCTAATTAATTATTCCCTATTCAAAAACCTAATTTTATTTTATTTTATATGACCTTTGTATTTCTATTTCCCTCATTTGAAGAGGAATTTTTATTAACCAATTTTATGATGTGGGTTTTCAGCAAAATGAAGTTTTTAAATATAAACACCATGTTTACCGAACGAAATTTCAAATTGTGAGTATAAAATTTATTAAATTTTTGGGGGAGTAATGAAAAAACTCTTGATTTTTAAAGAATATTATTTTTTATAGCATATACAACAAACACAACTAAACATAAACGGACCACAAAATATTATTATTTAAATATGAACATTATAACCTCTCTATTGAATTATAGGGTATAAATAGGAATAAACATAATATGAAATGAATATAATGGTCTTAATAAATATAAAGTTATTAATAAATTCTATTTAATTAATCGATCAATTTTTTGAAAAGTCATTTTATTCTTCAAAAAAATGTTTTCATAAGAAAATATATTCATTGATTTTTTTTAGTGAATATTATAATTAATTTATGAAACAATTATAAGTTTTATTTTATAAAAGGTATTAATATTTGAAATCATAATATCAAGATTAAATTTTTATGATGTTTTGAATTTTTTCTGAAAATTTAGTTTTTAATAAATTGTGAAAAAAACTATTTTTTATTGAAAACTAAATTTATTTTAATATATTCATAAAGTAAAATTATATTTTTTTATTTTTAAAATTAAATTAGTCATTTTTTGATTAAATATAATTAAATTATATTATTTTTAATGACTGTTTTACATGAATTTAGAATAAAAATATATTTTTTAATTAAAAGTCATTTTTTTCTTAAAACAATATTTATAATGTTTATTAAACTTATTTTAAAATTAATTTCATTCAATTATAGGTATTTAATTTGATAAAATTTAGTCTATATTTCGAATTAGGTAGTTAAAATTTGATTAATTGACCCTTTTATGTTTTCATCAATATGAATAATACCTGTGGTAAAATTTATCACATCGGTAAAGGGTAAATGAGGTTAATATAGGTTAAAACTAAGTAATAAAGCCATTGTTTTTTAACTTAATTATTATTGGGAGAATTAAATTAAACCCTTACCACTATAGAATCAATATTTATATTTTTAATATACAATCTTCAATGAAAATAACAGATATTATATTTAAATCATAGAATGTTAGAAAAAAACACTCGCTTAGTTTTAAATATCATTATGTGCTCACATAGGGAAAATTGATGAATATAAATGTACATTTTTTGAAAAATGATATTATATCCATTATGGTAATTTATTTACAATTTTTATTGACCAACTAATTTCCTTAAATGATATCCCAATGATAATACAATATTTATTCAATTAATAGGAAGAAACCATAATTTATGAAAAATTAAATGTAATATAATATGATATATTTATAGAGTTTCATGAATTTTTTGATAAATATGACATATAATTTATGTGTAAAAGTCTCCAATTAAATTTCTAACATTTTATTTATGTTTCATAAGTCAAATTAAATGAATTTTGTTTAAATTTACCATAATGATATTTTATCAAAATAAGGAATTATTAAATTATTCACAAATAATAAAAATATTGAAAGAGGACAACGTGGATAATATATTGTCTAAAATTTTACCCATATTAAATTTATGACAAATGTTTTACCTAATAAGGGAAATTATAATCCTGTAAGAGTAAAAAAGATGTTACTATAGTTAAGGTTGAAATTGGTTAACCATGAAATTAACGAAAATGATAACGCTTAAATATACACTAATATTTTCACAAATTATATTATTTGTTGGTATTAGATTAAAATATTATCTTATATTCTTATATTCTTCCATTATAATCATTATTTCATAAAAAATACATCAGTATAATTTAATATTTAAAGAAATTCAAAATTTTCCCCTAAAATCAATTATAATAGGGAACCCGTACCTTATTCTCTCCCCATCAATATGAGCATTATAGATAAAAAATAACCTAAAAATATATAGTATAAAATTTATTATCCACGTAATAGAGGTGTTGGTCTTCTAAAAATACTAACGATGTTATCCTTAATAGTAGTTCTAAAGGAGTTGTTTCAAAGAAGTGGAAACCACCTTAACCAATCAATTTATTTTGAATCCATCTTTTACATGCTTTAAATATTTTATATTATTCATAACATAATAAATTATGTATAATAAATATACCTAAATGTTATTATGATTATGAAACCACCTTTATTCACCCTTTATCCATCAAATGGGATGTTAAAGTATCGCTTGTGCATATATATGGATTATTATCTCCACATAACAATACAATTCCTTTCTTATAAAAATATTTCATGGATGGTGTTTATGATACATTTAAGGATTAAATTTTATATATATAACTTAATTATTCATATTTAATGATAATATAATGTATAACTTGTTACATTAAAAAATGTTTTACAAGAATAACGTCGCTTGTGTGCACCTGTGGACTACCACATCCACGTAGTAATGTGATTGATTTTTCTTTGTAAAATTTAATTTGATGATAATAAGGATGGATTTAATGAATATATATTTTAAATATTATATAATAATAATTATTTAAAAGAAATTTATTATTTTTCTTTTCTTTCATTACATGCATTGAAAAGTGAAAACAATATTCATGCGTATATACGACCCACTATCTTCATGAATGGTGTAATTAATTTTTCAATATATAAATTTTATGGATGATTGTAAATAAATAAATAATGATATTTATGATATTTATTTTATTATTAACATTCTGTAGATGCTGGAATAATGATAAAAGTTTATAGACCAAAACTACAGAATGCAAACATACATAAGAAATGATGCAGACATCACCCAGAACAATGATTTTAAAAATGAATTCATAATAAATGGGTGAAAATGGTTTATAAGTAAATAATATATGTTAAGGTAAATATGATTATGGTTCTATATTTGATTTATAATAATCCTATATTAATTATACTTGAGGTTCAAACACGTACAATGGTAGTCAGATCTGAGGTAAGGTTTTATCATCTCAAATTATCTTTTTTGAGACAAATGTCATGGAATTCCCCTATATTATTTCATGAGGTGTATAAAATTCCATATTACATGTTATATAATTATAATATTAATTTTCATGATATTTTGAGTTTCATTTGAAGCTATTCTTTCATTGGGTATACAATTCAAATATTAAAAATTGGTAATGATTTTATGTTACAATCTCATTTTTTATTGGGATTCTTTATGATTATTTTTATATAGATTAAATATTATTATTTACCTCTATATAATATAATTAATTTTATTATACGATATTTTGTTCTATAAATTACATGTTTTCCTTTCATTATTCAATATTTATGTACTTAATGTACCAAAACAATGTATTGAAGGAAAATCAACTTTTTTTTCTCTCTTCAGTCAAAAATAATATTTATTACATATTGATGTTATATAAAAAATGTTTTAAATAGGTTTATTATTTTTATCCTATTATTTTAAATTTATTTTCACCATTGATCCATTTTATATAAAAAGTTTTCAATGTAATCCTTTTATTGTTTTCTAAATGAAGTATTTTTTTACTTGTAAAAAAATATAGAAGGAATGTTTTATTTTTTTACTTATACAACCACAAATTGACATGAAATCATAGGTAAAACACTTTTATGTTTTTGTACAAGTATATAAAAAGAATAAATATGACATAAGGTGTTGTGGGAATGAGAAAGTAAATACTTTTTAAAGGTATATTTTATAAAAACGAGTTGCAGGGTTAAAATATGGGAAACTGTGCCATATTTCCATTAAATCCAAGGAAACTGACTATAGAATGATTTTTGAAATATAGGAATTGACAGCACACCATCTGATGTTACGATTTCCTAGTATGGTCTTAAACATGTTTGTAGTGTTTGAAAACACTAAAACAATAATTTCATAGTAAAACAATAAAAAATGACATTATATTGACATGAAATCATGGGAAAACCACCATTGAGATATTTTTGATGCCTACATATACACAACACATAAATTAGATTTATGATGTTGTTAGAATGACATAGTAAATAGTTTTTAACAGTACCAAATCTATTAAAGACATGTGTTAGTTGGTAAAACTAGAAAAATGAGTTCATCTTGTCAGTAAATTAGAGGAAAATGACTGTATATTTATTTTTTGAAATATAATAACAAACGTTACCTCCATCAAAGTTACACTTTTCCCGGGATGATCCTAAACACGTTATTATTGTTTCAAAACACTAAAAAATTCATTTAACAAACAAAAATATAGAAAGAAACATAAAATTTATATTAATTCAATGGGAAAATAACCACTAGGTTTTTTATGATTATTCAAAGAAAATACATCAATGTAACATGTGATTTTGTCAGAATGACTTGGCAGACCCTTTTTAAAAGTACCAAAGCCTTTAAAAACTTATGTCGGGGGAATAAACTAGAAAAAAAAATTATATTACCTTAAAATCAGATCAAAGAAACCAATGATTGATTTGTTAAATTGAGGAACTGATGACATGTCATTCAGTGTTTTGGTTTTCCCAAGATGGCTATATACACTATTTTATTGTTTTAAAACACTACTACGTGTGTGTAATGATCAAAACCATATAAAACGACCTCAATTTTATGTGAAATCATGGTTCAACCACTGTTGAGATATTTTTAAAATATTGGACATTTTGTCATATCATATTCATTAAAAACTATTAAGAAAATTTCAAGTACATCACATGTCAATTTGAAAATTAATTAAGATATTTATTTATCACATTTTAGTTTCAAGGATTGAATCAGATCTTAAATAGGTAATTTTAGGTTTTTATAGTGTTTTAGATTATATATTAGTTGTTTTGTTTTAAAATTTATTTTGTTTGAATAAATAAATAACAAATTTTATTTACAACATTATTAAAATATTATGTCTCTTTTATCATTCACATTTATTTTCATTAATATTCTAGTTTTTATAGTAGGATACAGATACTGTAAGTAGGCTCGAGGTTGACCATTCTGATCTACAACATTCTTCATAAATCAACCATGATGGTTCTTAGTTTCCATGCTATGCTTATATTTTATCAATGATTTCAAGGTAATTCTGGTTTATTATATTTCGTTTTAATTTCAATCTTGTTTCTATTACAGTTGATGAGATGATGTTGTCAGTTATAGTTGATGAGATGATGTAGTTCCAGACATATGAATACAAGGTTGGGGATTGGGAGCATATTAGGAATGGGTTTTGTTGGACATATATTAAATGTATATATTTATTAATGGGATATGTATTGATTGTGATATATGTGGAGTGTGGATGTTTGAATATATTAATATGTATTTATGATGTATGTATAATGGGTTGATTATGCATTCATATTTTAGTTAATAATATGTATCATTATATATATATATATATATATATATTTAAAAATAAATTTTAATTATAATATTTAGAGGTAGTTTTAAGTAGCTACCACTATGTATCTTAATGAAAATTCTAATTAGAAGTGGTTACTATTAATTTATGTTAAACACAACCGATGAATAATATATTAGTGTCTGTTAGGATCAGGTTTTCTATTTTATTTTCAGGCAATTATTTTTAAAAAATCACCTCTAAATAAAACTATAACCACCACTAAATCCGTTAAAAATGAAACATAAAGAAACCACTTCTAAATTGAAAAAATGTCATGAAATGACGAATGATCGTACAATACGTAGTGGTCCTGATAACCATTACTATAATATTAGGTGACGGTTTAAACCGCCACTAGATCAAAAATATCACTACTAATGCCCTCTTTTTGTAGTGTGTAGCATTCATACATACAGACATACAAACGTACATAAATACATACATACATACATACATACATACATAAATACATACATACATACATACATACATACATACGTACGTACATACATAAATAAATAAATACATACATACATACATACATACATACATACATACATACATACATACATACAGACAGACAAAAACACACACACAGATATATATATATATATATATATATATATTAGGAAATATATATTCATAATTATACATATGTATTTGCATGTTTAATTGAAATTTAATTTCCCTAGTCAATCATTTGACATTGAATAGGTTATCCTAGAGATCAATGGTATAGAACACAAGAGATCAAGGTAAACCAAGAAAGTACTCGGTGATTCTAAGTACACATTATGAAGTTTTGGAGCTTTTGTAGATCACTACTAGACAGATTATTTTCATAGATCCACTCACCAAAATAATGGTACACCAAGAACTACTCAATAAATTCATCAAAAAATAAATAATTTCAACACATGGTAATATTTTATCTAAAAAAAATACTTATAAATTATATTTGATGATATTTTCATCCTTGTTATAGCACTGTTTTCAATTAATCTTTAATTTAAATATGTTGTTCATGACATTCCTCATCATGTACAACAATAATTATGATTTTATTTTTATAAAAATATTAGTTGGAAACTATAACAACACATTTTTTTAAAAAGTCATTTTGTTAGATTGGGTATACGATACACAATACTGGACTTAAATGAACCATAAACTAGTATTATTTAAATATGACTATTATAAACTGGCCATTGATTTAGCATATATAAATAGGATTAAACAAAATATGAAATATATATAAAAATCATAATTAATACAAATTTATTGATTAATGCTAAGGAGTCATGCATCCATTTTTTAGAAGATACATTTTATTCCTCAATAATATTTTCTCTGGAAAAATAGAATTTTTTTCTTTTTATGAACAAATATAATAATTAATTTCATAAAATTTCATAAATATAATTTGATAAAATGTATATGATTTTTGAAATTAAAAATTAAAAATTAACATATAGTTCAATGTAGATATTTTTCTGAACAGTTTTATTTTTCAATGAATAATAAAAAATACTTATATTTATTGAAAAAACTATTTGTCTTAAATTACTTATAAATAAAACATTATTTTTGATATTAGTTTTATAATTAAATTTGTTTATTTTTATGAAAAATAATCCAATTATAGTCTTTGGAATTAATTTTATACTTGAATTTTGGAGAAAATAATGTATACCTAAAAAAGAGATTTTTCAAAAGAAACGGTTTTTAGCGTGTTTTGCGCACATATTATAAAAATAAATTCTAACAGTTATAGATATATAATTTTACTAAATTTAAAAGATAATTTAAATTAATAGGTTTAAATGTTGCAAATATTCCTTATTTTTTTCAATATGAACAGCAACCATTGTAAAATTTATCTCCTTTGGAAAGAGTAAATCGTGTTAAAATAGGTTAAAACTAAGTGATAAGACAAAAAAATTTCATATAACTTATTATTTAATGAATTAAATTCCTTACTTATAACAGTATCCTATAAATGTTTTTTTAATGTAATCTTGTACATTAAAATGACCTATTTAATGTTTAATGCAAGGAATGTTACCAATGTCACTCTCTATGTTTTAAATATGTTTTATGACTTCAAATAAGAAGAAAACATGTTATGAAAAAATATAATTATATATTTTATGTGTAATGAAATTATATTCATGATTTAAATTCGTTTATAATTATTAGGGATAAAAAAATTAACTTAAATTCCCACACAATATTAACAAACTATTTATTCATTTAATAGAAAAATAATATAAATAATTCCAAAAATATTAAAAGTAATATAATTTCATAGATTAATGGTGATATAATAATTTTTTAGATATATATAACATATTAATATTGTTTAATATGATTGAATTCAAATAATAACTTTTTCATTATGTATTTTGAATCAATATAAATAAATAGTGTCAAAATTTTGATTAATGATATTTTTAAAAATAATATTTTCTTTAATTATTTTAAAATAATTAAAATATTAAAAAAAGAAAAGGTGGATAATATGTGATTGAAAATTTTATCACTTGACCAATTATGAATCAATTTTTTGTTTATAAGTAAAATTATAACCCTTTAAGACTAAAAAAGATTTTACTGCGCTTAAGATTCAATTTTTTTAACCAAGAAGTTCATAAAAAAGATAAGGTTTAAAATAACTCAAAATCTATACAAATTATATTGGTAAATGGGATTAAAAACAAATACTGCAATATCTTTTAATATTTTCCATTTTTAATCATTTAACTTGAGAATGCCTTTAATATAATTTAATATTTTAAAAAATTCAAAAAGTGTCCCTGACTATGATTATAAATGGGAACCCCCCCATTCATTTTTTCATACCACATTGAGAATTATTGATCAACCATACCATTACAAATTCCTCCTAAACATAATTAGAAACATTATAGAGGTTTGGGTATTCCCAAAATACTAACCCTATGATCCTAAATAGGATATTTAAAGAATTTTTTTCTTAGATGAGGTAATCACCTTAACCTATAAGTTTCTATTTATTTCTTCCTTCACCACCCATAAATATGAGATATTATTCATAAAATAATAACATAAATATAATAAATATAATAAAATGTTATTATGATTATGAATACTACTTTATTGAACCTCTTTCCAAAAAATGCTAAGTGAAATAATCGCTCATGTTTACGTGCGACTTACCATCCCCACGAAGCGATGAAATTCATTTTCTATCACCATGAATTATGAATTGTTATCGTGATGGGATCAAAGTTTATATATATGATATTTATGAAATAATTTTTATTCTGTAATGATAATATCATATCGACTTTCTTACATTCGAAACAGTTGGTAAATGATAACGTAGCTTATACATACATGTATGTGAATCATATTCTTTATTTATTGAGGAAAGGTATTGGCCACCGGCCCACTACATAAGCACTGAGAAACCCCAAGGGGGTCAAAAATGGTGTAAACCAAGGTAGTCCCCTTGGATAAGTGACAAACAGGCTTCGGGGAGTGACCCAATGCTATTATACACGACAGGAGTCTCCTCTGGACTTCCCAAACCAGCGAGCGCATCAGCAACAAAATTAGCTTCCCTCAGAACATGATGGACCTGTTGTCCCTGACTCATCTCCAACGAACACCTTCGGGTTAAATAACTATGTGTCCAGGCAACTCTCAGGTCCCTTTGACCATCATGACCAATGCGTCCGAGTCAGACTCAATAACCTCCACCTGCATGCCCAACCTCCTACAAACAGTGATCCTTGTGAGAGGGACCCTCATTTCTGCCCCCATAGAGTTGCCTACCTCGAAGAAAGCACTGAATCCTGCCAACAACGAGCCACCCCAATATCGAATAAGACCCCCTCCTCGCATAATCTCACTCTTGTAGGAGCCATCCACATTCAGTTTCAACCCATGCATGGGGGGTTCCAACGTACCCACCAGCCCCCCAAATCACCCGAAAAACTGGTCGGGAAGGTTCTGTTGAGGAAGCTGCAGACGGCCGAAGAGGCCTGGCCACCATTGATGACCGAACCAAGCTCAACGGTGAGAGTCTTTGCCCAAATTTGAAGGAACCTCACTGGGGGACAAATGCCCCTCCTCGCCTGGTTCCTAGCCTCACAAAGAGTCCAGCAGATGGAAGAAAGAGCACATGCCCAAATTTTGATCTCTGTCATGCTAATCCCAATCCTGTGAAACCAGGAGGACACAAAATCATTGAAGGATGTCTAAGGACAACTACAATGAGAATGGATGGAAAACATGGACCAAAGGTGTTCAGCCCATTCACTCTAGAAGAACAGGTGCAGCGTTGACTCCCTCCCTGGTTGCGCACAGTATAGACAGCGGGACGCCAAGGGGATGCCTTTCCTTTTCAGATTATCCTCTGTCTATAGGGTAGTGTTCCTGATCCTCCACACAAGGAAGTTCATCTTGGTTGGGAACTCTTTGCAGCATAACTTCGAGGCCCACTCATCCAGAGTCATATCAACAGCAAGCGACCTGGGGTAATCCTTGATGGAGAACTGGCCCGAGGCAGATCCAGTGAAACATCACTTGTTCGCAACGTGATTCAGTGTGGTGCTATCCAAAAGCTCCCACTGGTCCTAGTTGAGAACGGACTGAATAAAAAAGGAAGTCGCATGCCTCCCTGAAGGAGACTGTTGGAATCGGGCAACCAGGGAAGAAGAACAGAATGCCCGCCCAGTTCGACCTCAAAAAATTAACCTCACCGAGGCCAATAATCCAACGGGTTGAACCCTGAAGCTCCTCTAAATTGGAAAAGATGTCCTTGGCTAGCGGGGAAAGGCTATGCCCGAAGGATGCTGGGGACTCACTGTCCCACCCGTATTGTCCTCGGAAGAAAGAAGCCCATAAGGAGTACCCCTTAGCAACCTCCCAAGCCAATCGCGCCTGCATCCCCTTCATGGTCTCAAAAATTCCATTAAGACCCACCCCGCCCATGTCCACAGGCTTCGCTAAGCGTCTCCAGGAGGCCTAATGGCACCGCCCCTCTTGGTTGGCATCCCAATGAAATTCGGTGCTTATTTTCTCTATCCTTTCAAGGATACACTTTAGCACCTTGACAATCGAAAGAATGTGCATTAGGATGGACATGAGTACGCTATTGATCAACATGACTCGCCCCCCAAATGAAAGAAACTTTCTCTTCATTTTGGTGATTCTTCTCAAAACTTTTATAATTGCCCCATCAAAGAAACGGTTCTTGATAAGACCATGGGACAGGGGAATACCGAGATAGATCATCGTTAACTGCCGCCTTTGGCATTCCAATATTCCATGAATGTCCCTACAGTGTTGGCCAGAGCATTTGTTAGAAATAAAAACCTAACTCATGGAGTAGTTGATGTCGTGGATGCTCAAGAACTCAAACATGCGCAGGATCTCCATAAAACCCTGCAACGATCGCCTCCTCCCATTCAGAAACACCAGAATGTCATATGCGAACATGTGGTGGGACACACCCTCCGAACCACCTCGTGAGAGAAAAGGAGACAACATGCCCTATGCCAGCCCTCTATGAAGGTTTCGGGAGAGAGCATCATGTGCGAGGACGAAGAGGGATGGAGATAGGGGATCGCCTTGTCGAACCCCGTGCACCGTCTTGAAGAAGCCAAACACCTTCCCTATAATGGAAATGGACAACCAATGGGAGGAATAGCAGTAGAAGAAAAGATCACAAAACTATTAATCGAAGCCCAAATTCTTCATAACCCAAATAACAAAGCTCCATTCTATGGTATCATAGCCTTGACCATGTCCACCTGAAGAATGACATTAGACCGAATCACCTTCTTGTTGAGATCCCTGGCCAGTTCACTGGTGATGCCCACTGCCCTTTGTATGCTTCGTGTAACACCAGAGATTTTTATGAGTAATATTTTGTTTTTTCATATATCATCAAAGGAATCTTTCACTACATACTAGCTTGGCTTACTTTACACGCAATCGCGACCTTCCTCGATAACTTGTGTCGTACGCAATACCGAGTTTCACTAAACAACGATATGCTATTAAAATATTATTAAAACTAGCCATTATGAATAGTAATAACCACTTTTTGAAATTTTATAAATTTTATTTTTTAAAATGGACTTCATTTTTGGATTCGGAATACCGAAATTAGCCTAGGGTGAAATTTTGGTATTTTTCTGAAAACATTCAATTTTTGATGAATAGTGAAACCACTAAGTGGTAGGTTAAAAACTGAATTTTGCATAAAACATAATTTTACCGCTTCTGTGAATGGAATTTCGAAAATCTGACAGACACGGTTGATATAAGTAAGTAATATGTGGTTCAATGAGATAAAAATAATTTTTTGGTGAATAGTAACTTTTTACTTTTTTACCGCGGTTAATAGTAAATAGGGTAACTAAGGGTAAATATGATATTACAATTACCCTAACACATGTCCTAATTCTATTGGATAAGTGTAATTCGACCTAAAGCAACCTTATGAATAAAATATGACCATTTAGGCCCACTTGGGTTAGATTAGGACATTTATTATTAATTTATTTAAAGAAGGGTTAAAATAGTTAAAATCAAAGTTTAATAAGTAAATAATTTTTAATATGGGGTTATACATAAGATAAATTAGACTATAAATATTCATTAGAAAGATAAAAAGATTTACTACATAATGGTATTTTATTTATAATTTTTATACATTAAATAATTTAATTTATTTATGACACAATTATGATGTAGTAATTATCTTATTTATGAAATATTGACATAATTGATGTTATAAACACCAAAATAAATGTAATTTGAGACTTTTTATGAATTACACAAATTTTCTAGGTTACTATGATATATTAGTGTTGATTTAATCAAATTGGTTCGAACATATAATTCTGTTATGACTTTCACGAAAATCATATATCAAATAGTGTCAAAATTGACACAAAATAGTTTTTAAATCAAATATTATATTATTAATTGTTATTTTATTCCAAAAAATCTATGGTTCGGCCAAATGACTTAGATAAGGATATATATATTAATAATAAACAATTTGGGGTTCGTTTGGCATGTTATAGTATGTGTATTAACCATATAGTGAAAGAAAACAAAAAGACATGGTAAAAGTTAAATTATTTAACTTAGAGTTAAATCTAATTGATAAGGTTACAATAATACCCTAAACTTGTCTAAATCCTATTGGTTGATAGGATTTCGACCCTTCCCCACTTTATCTTCGAAATAAGACCCTTTGGAACCATTATAAACCGATTTTGACTTTAATATAATATAATATTTTGAGATATTCCTAAGGTGCCCCTCTCCTCCCTTATAAAAGGGCACCTCCTCCCCCCTCCTCCTCACACCAATTTGAGCACTCAAGCTCGGCCAAACCCTGCCATTTTATCCTCTCCACTTCCCTAGAATAATCCTAGAGGTCCTGTTCTTCTTCAAAGACAAATATTAGTTCCCTAAGTGGAGGATTCAATGAAGCGTTCCAAAGAAGAGGTAATATCCATTACCGATCTTTTCAATTTCCTTCTTCTTCAACTTCTTCTTCTTTATTTGTTTCATGATAAAGTAATAACATCAGTATTACTTAAATACTGATATGTTATTATAAATATGAAACAACCCTAATTCACCTTCTATCCATCCTACGGATAAATGAAATCACCGCGCGTGCGTACGTACAGAATACCGTCTCCACGCCGTGGTGTAATCTATTTTCCACCATCACTTTACAAGGATGGGTATAATGGTGTAATGAGTAACTATTTATTATTATTATAAAGTAATATTTATACTTAAATAATATATATATATACTCCAATACAATTCCACGATCATAGGAATGATATCATCACTCGTGCGTACGTACGGAATACCGTCTCCACGATGTGAAGCGACTCGTTCTACATGATCATCATTACATAATAATTATATAAATTAATTGAATGAATAAATATGATATATGTTACACTAATACCATTCTGGATATAAGGTATCTATAACCTTTAAAGAAGAATAAGAATTTATTCGGCAAAACACGCATACGAACAACATGCAATAAAGACCCGAGTAACAAGTAACAATGAAATATTACTAAAAAGAAGCTAAGAATATGACCATATATGATATCATATCAATATGTATGATTCTGGAATAAGTCAATAACATTATTTAAACCATTATACAAAAGCTTCAGACACGTACAATGCAAATCGGACCTAAGGTAAGGGGAAATACCACAATCTCATTTTTATCCGAGATTGTTTATTCGTAAGTATTTACTGGGGTGTATTTTATCATCCAAATCCATGTTCCCTAAATATGTAATATTGTTTCCATCCACTTAAAATAGTTTAAATCCAATTTTACCCTTCGGTGAGTTTTTAGTAATGAATATGAAAGGAATCTTTTGTCGTTTTTTTCGTACGAGGTACTTTTTGAGTTTTCTGACAAAGGTACGAAGAATGTTTTTTTTAACTTATACGGCATGTATGGATTTTTAAAACATTATTTCCAAGAAGATTCCTTTACAAGTTTTCTAGTTTATTTTTAATCAACTTCTTTTATTTTAAAGTTGTATGACATGTTATGAAAGGAGAAATGTTTTTTGAAGAAGAAAGGATATTTTCCTCAAGAATGGAGTTCAAGTGTTTTATCAAAATTATTTTCCATTTAAGATAATAAAGGGTTCTGTTTTTATCCCTATTATTACATTGATTTGATCATGTTGTGATTGAATTATTTTTATGAATTCTTTTATCTTGTATGAATTGTTTTATGATGTCATGATGTATAAGATTCCAATTTGTATTACATGGGTTATGAAATGATGTATGATTTATGATTATGTGGCACACATAAGAAAGGATTCATTATAAGATGGGTGGGACCTATATCTCCCTCCAATGCATTGGGTAAAGATTTTATATCTCATGAGATAGACATGGCTGGAACGGAAGGTTATTTCGGTTCAGTGATACAGGACTGAAACGAGGAGTGGACTCGGTTCAGAAAGGGACTTTGTCCACTAAGATAGTCTTGGAAATGAGTCATGACTAACAAGAAATGTTTTTCCATGATTATGTGTGCATGCCACAAAGTTTCAAGTTTCATGTTATGATTATGGGGATCTCATTTTCACTTCTATGATTTATTCCATGTTAAGATATTATGATTCTTTTGCAGGTTATGATTTTCAAAAAGATATGATATGATTTTTATTTCCTTTATTTTCCCTTGCTGAGAATTTGAGCTCACCCTTTTATGTTTTCTTTTCCCCAGGTCAGAAAGATGGATATTAAGTAGAATATGCTAAAAGGGACCCTAGATATGATGAAATAAATGGGAGACACTGTAGAAGATTTATGAACCAGTTGTTTATGTTTCCCAGTTTCTAAAGACACTCCACCTATACGGTCCTTTGTGGTTTTGTCATATGTTGTAATAAGTGTGCTTCAATTTTGAAGTATTAACAATGTAGGTAAAGTATGGGTCGTTATACTTTGACCATGAATAAAACCATGCTATTCTCTTGAGACGAGCCTAGGAATCACACTGTTGGGCCTTCGAGAGAGAAGGCCAACCAGAATCTTATAGGACATGTTGTATAGACAGATAGGCCTATAATTAGTGAGGATAGAAGGGTTCATGTCATTCGAAATAAGAACCACCCTGGAGGCGGAGATGCTTCTGTTGAGGGCGCCACCTCAGAAGAAATCATGGATGGCCTCCACCACTTGCGGCCCCACGATCTCCCACGTACCAACATAAAATGATCCTGGGAACCAATCTAGCCAAGGGGCACTGTCCAGTGACATATCTATGTCCGCAACCTTAATCTCCATAGCAAACGATAACTCCATCATCCGCGAATTATCAGACCCCTCCACGAGCTGTGGGATGCAACCCAGGAAGTCATCAAGCCCCTCCTCCACACTTTGATCAGGCTTGAAAGTCCGACCACTGCCCAGAACCATCTCAAAGTGGTCCAAATCCAAATAGCCAACAACTCCAAAATCCGATGTAAACACCCTGTTACCAAGGAAGAGGTTGAGCTTCATATAACTATTCTTTTTTAGGAAAGCATGAAAAAAGCACTATTCATGTTGCCCTCCTTAATCCAAAGAACCCGTGATCTTTGCCTATACGACATTTTGATCTCATGCAGTTTCTCCATGAGAAAAATACGTTTGTCGCAAAGCACAGTGAACTTGCTTTCCTCCAAGTTGGATTGCAGCTCCTCCTCCAGCCTCTCAATATCTATCTGAATTCTATCCACTCCCGTGCTAGCCTGTGGTCTATCGACCAACCAGCCTTGGATATCCTTCTTTAACCGCTTCAAGCGGTTAGAAAGCCTGCACCATGAACTCTCGTTTTCCTCCGGATCCCATGAGTTCTTCACCACCTACATGAATCCCTCCATCCCGTGCCAGTTACTGTCGTACTGAAAAGACAAACCTCCACCATGCTCCCTTTGAAGCGTCGCCATAAGGGGAGCATGATCCAGAGTGACCTGGATAAGTGGGTAACTGAGGCCTGCGGGAAGGAATCCAGGATTTGAAGATTGGTAAGGCACATGTCCAACCGACTCAAAATGCGGCTAGTGCCCCTACGGTTGTTACACCAAGTGTATTTATTGCCGCGTAAACCCATGTCCAGCAGGCCCGCAGGTGTAAAGAAAGCCTGGAAGTACTTCATGCCATAGGAAACGTACGAAATACCCCCTTGATTCTCGGTGAGGTCAATAATGGAGTTGAAGTCACCCCCTACAAACCATGGAAGGCCACCCGTCTGAAATGAGGATAAAAAGCTCCAAAGATCACTACTCCTTTCCACCTCTGTGATGGCATAAACGAGGGAAAAAGTTCCACACTCCCGCCACCCAAAACCCTCACATTGACCCATTGGTTCGAAACACTAAGCACCTAGACATTCACATTATTCTTCCAACATATCCAGATATGGGAGTTTCCAGGCTCCCATTCCCGGAATTGAAGCAACTGATTCTCCTAGAGATAACCTGAAGCATACCAGTGTTCTGTTTGGGTTCCATAAAAACCACGATAGAAGAATGATGCTTCCTGGACTCCAAGGCCCTGAAGGCGCATTTATCACATACCCCAAGCCCCGAGCGTTCCATTCCATGTAATCACAGAGAACATTAGGAACGGGTCCTCTTGGCCTTCTAGCCGAGCAGACTGTCGGGCGTTAGGGCCAGAAGCATGCCCTGCTCTTTGGACCTCAAGCGAGTGACCGAACCATCGATAATACCCTACGGCGAAGATGTAAAATGCTTCTTTACCAATGGGCCAACATACATTTACGACAAGGATATTCTAAACGGGGACTGGTGTCACGAGACGTAAGGAGACTGCTCCCCTCACAGGAGGGAAACTTGCACAAAATGCTGGAGATATCTACGAGCCGCCTCAAACTCCTTGAGCATACCTTTTGAAACTTAGGAACCTCGAGGGGAAGCCACTGCTGTCGAAGCTTGTTCGCTACTCAGAGAGTGCTATAGAAAATACGGGAAAAGATGGGTAGAAATTTGCAGCACCAGAGGAGGGCAAAGAGAACAGGGAGGCTCCGGGGAATCCATGAATGGGAACCCGCAAAAACCCTAGGGTTTCGTTGAATCCGTTAGAGTAGGGACAGTGGAAGCCAGAACCCTGTCGACCCTAAGGGGGACAGGTGATAAAGTGATCAGGTCCTCATCTACCAATGCGGGCCCCAGGGTGCAGACCCCCACCATGAACGAGCCAGTAATGTCAGAGATGACAGGCGGTGTGAGGGAACCCCTTTGGCAGTTTGAAATTGAATTAGAAGGAGAACCCCAAATGGCTACGTCTCTCGTCTCAGGGACCAAGCTAGACGGTCCGCCCATCGGAGGACCCCGACGACCATAACTGGAAGCCGAAAGCCCTACATTCCCCTTATGGAAAACTGTCTCTGAATGGCCGTTGAGACTGAGGACACACAGAACCTAGGGGAGCCTTTGATGAAGAGCATCTGCCACCACGAAAGGCCATCCCCAGTTCGTAGCAACACACGAGAAGGAAAACACTCCGAAAGATAATGCTCCATGCAGATACATGAATTTGCAGCAGCTAAGAGACATGTCATGGGATCATCGGAGCATATGAAGGCCCCCAGGGAGTCGTCGATCGACATCAAGAGCATGGGTTCTGAAACGGTAGTGGAAGTCCAGGAAAGGAGACCCACACGGCCGCCGATGGTGACTCATTACCAATGTGGCAGTCCCACGACCACCGGGACAGATAGAACCGCCACGAACCACACCACTAACCTTCCCGTGCACAAGCCTTCATGAGGTCCTCGGGCAATAATCATATTTCCACAGTGGAAACCATGAAAATAGGGCTATTACCATGGTTTAAAACTGTAGAAATATCCCTCCAAGTCAATTAACATATATCCCTGATTCCGAAACCATGGATATATGATTTAAAAAAAATCATGTCACTAGATTTAAATCCTAGACCACTTTTAAACAATCCCAGCACTTAACCACTACACCACATATGATTATTGGTATATGAATATATATATATATATATATATATATATATTTAACCATGGATATAGGTGTAAAACCATGGAAATTGGTTTTCTAATCCGACTTTTCCCATGTTTACATGATAATTCTATATCCACGGTTTTCCAAAAGCATGGCTACAACAGTGACCTATACCCACATTTTTTGTTAAATATTGGTTATAGGTTCTGATCCAAACCATATACCCATAGTTTTAGGAAAACTATGGGTATTGGGGTGAACTATACACACTATTCTTGGAGAACCATGGGAAAATGTTTTCCAATGGACTTCCTCTGGAAAATTCCCCACCCCCAAAAAAACATATTTCCACTATTTATAAAAACTATGGATAAAGGTTCTGAACCGTAACATATTCCCATGGGTTTTTTGAAAACCATGGGTCTAGGGGTGACGTATAGCCACAAATATGGAAAAAACTATGGTTATAGTCCTGTTTTCTAGTAGTTTAGTAATGTGAATTATTATTTTCTTTTCTTTTATTCTATCCGTCGATAAGCTAAAACAATATTAGTGTGTATGTATGACCTACCATCTACATTAATGTTGTAATTTTTTTTATATATAAATTTTATGGATGTATAGATATATATAAATAATGAATATATAAAACATTTTTATCATGATTAAATTTTAAGAGATTATGGATTCATGATCAAAGTACATATATGAAAACTATCGAACCAAAACATACAAAAATATGAAGTAGATTTCATCAAGAATGTTGATTTTAAAAGATAATTACTAAAAAAAGAGTGATAAAATGGTACAATTAAATCATATATGTTATAGAATATATTATTATTATTATGTAATATATGTATAATAAACCTATATTTATTATATATAGGCTTGAACTCATACGAATGAATTCGTATTTGAGGTAAGGGTTTAACATTAGAAAATATCATTTTTGAGAGATATGTTATGTCGTGAAGCTATATTATAGTATGAGATGTATATAATTCCCTTGGATATGTTATATCATGATTATACTTTTATTAATGATATTTAATTTTTCCTTTGATGCTATTATTTCATGGGTCTTATGATTCAAATGTTACCAAAGAGGTAAGGTTTTTATGTTACAATTTCATTGTTTTTTAGGATTGTTTATGATTATGTTTTTAGTGAAGAAATATTTTTATATACCTAATGATAATCACATTATATTTCTTATAATATTATTATTTCTATAAAATACATGTTTTCCTTTTATTTTCAACTCGTTGCATACTCATGATAACAAGATATTGTTTTAAAGAAAAATCACTTTATTTCTCTCCACGGTCAATTTTTTTAATCCATATCCATGTTTTCTAAAAATTATTTAAATAGGGTTTTTATAATTCTCCTAGGATTGTTTAATTTAATTTTTACCAATATTATACTTTTTAAAAATGGTTTAAAAGGAATCTTTTTGTCATTTTCTTGAGTTATGTACATTTTGATTTTGTAAAAAATGTGAATAGAATGTTTTCATTTAACATATATGAAATGATTGAAATTTCCCACTATGAGGAAATATATATTTTTTAAATATTAATTTATAATTTTCCAAGTATATTTTAAAATAAAAATATTTTTACAATATTTTGTGATTTTTTTTAAAACCGTTTTTGAAAGGGTAAATTTTTTTTCATCCAGAACGTTTTAACTATCCAGTAATTGTATTTGGATTCATCAAATATAAAAAACCCTTGATTTCACTTATGATTTACTGGGGAAAGAATATAAGGATATAATACTTATTACTTCTCTAGATAGTTTATGGTTATGATGAAAATATTTTTATGAAACCTATTTATTTTACAGGGGTTATTCTATAATGAAATGTTTATAAAACCCATTTATTTTCATGGGTTCTGATATGATGAATGTTTTATGATATTTTTTCCCCCATGTATTTGATTTTAAAAATATTATGGGAGGAAACCTAGTTATATTAGCATCTAACTCATTGGGTAATTATAGATATCTCATGAGACAAACAACTCTCGAATGAGGAGTGAACCCAGTCCAGTAAAAGACTCTTTCCACTATGATAGTCTTGGAAGTGAACCATTACTACTATAATGGTTCAGAGATTAAACTCAATCCACTATTATAGTATTTAGGTTATACCATGACTATAATTATGGTAGGCTGAGTAAACACAGT
Source organism: Viscum album (assembly GCA_963277665.1). Lineage (NCBI taxonomy): Eukaryota > Viridiplantae > Streptophyta > Magnoliopsida > Santalales > Viscaceae > Viscum > Viscum album. The sequence goes on along the minus strand of OY728159.1, from coordinate 14,483,041 downwards.
CTACTATGATAGTCTTTGAAGTGATTCTTGACTACCATGGAAATTATTTTCCTTTCATATGTGAATGATATAATTCCATGTCATATTCCAATGTTATTCCCTTATGAATCATATTCTTTTATTACATTATGATTCATGTCTTATAAACTACCATGATTTATTACATGACTTGGGATTATGATCTATGATATATAGGGTATGGTCTTTAAATTCCATTATAATGTTCACATTCTCTTATGATCATTTTATGTTGATATATCCATTTTTACCCTTACATGGAATATGATCTCACCCTTTCATATATTTCATTTTACATAGCTAGTGATTAAATATATTATGTATGATATGTCTGTGAAGGGTTCCATTTATGAACATTTTAGTAGGATATGTTTTACTAAACTTATACAACAATTATTTATGTATCAAACATTCCCAACATATTATACCTATACAATTTTTGGAAGGAACATTAGGTATTTTAATGTGAAATAATTTAATAATATATAATTTCTATGTATGGAAATTAGGGGTTTCTCTATTTGGTATCAAATCAAGTTTTTATTTTACTTTGGAAACAAGGATGAGAAAAAATTACTATGAACCCTGAAGATAATTCCACATATAGGATAAAATCCTAATGTTTTGGTAATGATCATGGATTACCTAGGTTAATACTACAGTTTCATTGATTAAAAAGAATTTTTCGTGATTTATAAATCCTATAAAAGTTTTTTCATGATTCATTACTATGAATATTTTTTCCCATAGTACGATTTTTGGATTTAGTCAGTGGGTGGAACCATGAGGATTCAGGTTAATGCTAATGAACAATGGGATGATTTTCCTCATGAGAAACTAAATGAAATGGGAACTATAATGAAAAACCTAGTGATTACATATAATTGGATATCATGATATATGATTAAAAAATTTCTCCATAACCAACTATCAAACTCAGTAAAGAAGAGAATTATATATTTCACTGAGAGGTCAGGTGGTGGAGATTATGAAATAAAGACGATTTAGTTTCATATATTTCAAGAATGTGGGATAAATAAATCTAGTTAATATATCATAGGAACAAGAAGATGTTTTTCATGTAGGAAGTTAGGGCAAAGAGAAATTAATTATTGAGGAAAAAAATAAAGTCTTCGATGGAGGGAAATGAAGATCATCTGAATTTACTATTTGTAGTTCAATATATTATGTATGGGGAATATTGGAATAATCTTATCCAATGTTTAAATATAAGGTTTAAATCCTTTACTAAGTAAGGGACTATACTCTTTTAATCCTTAAAGTGTAAGGATTTAATTTTTTATTAGGATTGGAGAATTATGTTGTAGAAGTGTTATATCAATGATATTATTGATATAGGAATCTCAAAACTACTATGGATTGTTTCACAATATCCTTTCTATGAGGATCAGAATACAAATGTTTAATGTTACAAATAACTAATAAAATTGGTTTACTGTTATGATGATAATTTTTAATTAGGATAAATAATTGATTTACAATGATGAAATAAATGGGATAGAACTGGTGACCTTGAAATTGGTTAGGGATATGATAACAAGATGATTCAGGCCATCATTGAAGAAGGTTATTAAATTTTTATACATTGATTTTATTTGAAGAGTACGAATTGTGGATGTATATATGTTCTCAGGTTCGGATAACATAAGATTTATGGATACCATCTTGGGTTAATAGGTTTAACGGAATTGAATCACATTTTATGGTTTTAAGTAAAGAGATTTTGTTGGAATTTGAATGTTTTATTGGGATTCAGGAAGAATAATCTATTGGGGTTTAAATAAACCTTTGGGTTAGATTAAGAATTTATGGTAAGTTAATTATGGTCCATCAGATATTCTGATATAGATACTTTTTATGGATGAAAAGTGATTAATTGATAAGGAAATATTATAAAATATATTCATGGTAAGGTTAATGATTTCCTTTATGGTTAGTATCAAAATTTGATTCATGGAATTTTGGTGAGGCTAACTACATTAAAAGATTATTTACTGATTTTTCATGGTGACTAATGATATTTTTAATTACTTTTCATTGGATTGAGTTACATTTAACCTTTAGGTTTAACATGTTATTTAACATGCAAGATTATTTGGGAAGAATGAATAAAAATTTTGGTATGTAATTTGAAAGGTATAAGATCACCATTGAGGTTAAAAAATTATTTAATGTTATGTTAATTGAGGATATATGGAATATAGGTTTATTTATAAAATGATCATTGTTGAACCATCTTTTTCATTTTGGAAATTTTTTAGTAAAATATATATGTTTTTACATATTTTAAATTAGTATATCTTGTGATAACCATTTTATTTTTTAATATTTAAATATAGGATGAAAAACATAATTTCATTTTCCGGATAATAAATTTTATTATTTTGGTTCATCCATAAAAAGTATTCATTTTCAATACTCTTCATTTGGATTAAAAGATCAGATTGTAGTGAAAAATGATTAAAAGATAAAATTTAATTTGTAATGAATGTATATTTCCATATGTTTTCAGCATAGAGGTGAAATAATTCATTCAATATAAAATAAGGATCTTGACAAAAAATCACTATTTCATTCATTTCTAATCAGTCTTTGGCCTTTTCACTCATATGAAATTTATGGTTTGGTTGTTGTTAAAATTTTCAAGAATATATATTATATTTCTCTTTATAATTCTTTGGGAATTATTTTTCTCTTCTATGTTTGAATTTTTACATACAATTAATGATACCCTACTCAAAAACCTAATTTTATGTTATTTTTGATGACTTTTGTATTTATATTTCCCTCATTTCCAGATGAATTTTTATTAATCCATTTTATGATGTGGGTTTTCAACAAAAAAAAATTAAATATAAACACCATGATTACCAAACAGAATTTCAAATATTGAGGATAATGAAAATTTGTGGGGTGTAATGAAATAGCTCTAGATTTTTAAAGAACATTATTTTTGATAGCATATACAATAGACTTAACTAATCATAAACAGACCATAAAATATTATTATTTAAATATGAAAATTATAACATCTCTATTGAATTATTGGGTATAAATAGGTATAAACATAATATGAATTACATATAATGGTCTTAATAAATATAAATTTATTAATAAATTCTATGTAATTAATTTCTTAATTCTCGGAAAATTAATTTTCTTCTTCAAAAATATGTTTTCATAAAAAAAATATATTTATTGATTTTTTTAATGAATATTATAATTAATTTATGAAACATTTATGAATTTTATTTTATAAAATTTTATCATATTTTAAATCATAATATCAAGATTAAATTATTGTGATGTTTTTAATTTTTTCTGAAACTTTGGTTTTTTAATAAATTGTTTAAAATACTATTTTTTTATTAAAAAGTAAATTTATTTTAAAATATCCATAAAGTAAAATTATATTTTTTATTATTTTTAAAATTCCATTAGTCATTTATGATTATTTATAATTCAATTTATGTATCTTAAATGAATGTTCTATATGAATTTAGTATAAAAATATTTTTTTAGTTAAAAAGACTTTTTTTCTAAAAAACGGTATTTATAATGTTTTCAGAACTTATTTTAAAATGAATTTCAGCCACTTATAGGTATTTAATTTGATAAAAGTTCTTCCATATTTGGAATTAGGTTGTTAAAATTTGATAAATTGACAATTTTATGTTTTGGTCAATATGAATAGTAACTATGGTTAAATTTATCCCTTTGGGAAAGGGTAAATCATGTTAATATTGGTTAAAACTAAGTGATAAAGCCATTATTTTTACCTTTATTATTATTGTATGAATTAAATAAAACCCTTATCAACTTAAGATCAATATTTATATTTTTAATATATAATTTTCAATGAAAACAACATATATTATATTTAAATCAATGAAAGATTGAAAACAACACTCCCTTTGGTTTAAATATCATTATGTGTTCACATAGGGAAAATTGATGAATATAAATGTACATTTTTTTGAATAACTAAATTATATCCATGATGGTAATATATTTATAATTTTTAGTGGTTAAATAATTTCTTTAAATGATAGCCTAATGATAATACAATATCTATTCAATTAATAAGAAGAAACCACTATTTAAGAAAAATAAAATATAATATAATTTGAGATATTTATAGAGTTTCAAGAATGCTTAGATAAATATAACATATTATTGATGTGTAAATGTCTCAGATTATATTTCTAACATTTTAATTATGATTAATAAGTCAAATTAAATGAACTGTGTTTAAATGGACATTAATGATATTTTATCAAAATAATGCATTATTAAATTATTCAAAAACAATCAAAATATTGAAAGAGGACAATGTGGATAATATATTGTCTAAAATTTTCCCCATTTATAATTTATGAAATTTTTTTACCAATAAAGAAAATTATAATCCTTTAAGTGTAAAAAAGATGTTACTACAGTTAAGGTTGAAAATGGTTAACCATGAAATTAATAAAAATGATCAAGCTTAAAAATACCACAAATTTTTCCCAAATTATATTGGTTTGACGTATTACATTAAAATGCTACATTATATTCTAATATTATTCTATTATAATCATTTTTCATAAAAAATACTTCAATATAATTTAATTTTTTATGAAATTCAAAAAGTGCCCCCACATTAATTATAAAAGGGAACCCATACAGTATTCTCTTCCCATTAATATGAGCATTATAGATAAAAAAATACCCTTAAAATATATAGTATAAAATATATTATCCATGTTATAGAGGTGTTTGTCTTCCAAAAAGTCCAACCATATTGTCCTTAATAGCAGTTCTAAAGGAGTTGTTTCAAAGAAGTGGAAACCGACTTAACCAATCAATTTCTTTTTTATCCTACATTTACATGTTTTAAATATTTTATATTATTCATAACATAATAAATTATGTATAATAAATATACCTAAATGTAATTATTATTATTAAACCACCTTTATTTACCCTTTATCTATAAAATGGGATGTGAAAGTATCGCTTATTTGTACATATGGATTATTATCTCCACATAACAATACAATTCCTTTCTTATAACCATATTTCATGGATGGTTTTTATGATAAGTTTAAGGATTCAATATTATATATATAACTTAATTATTCATATTTAATGATAATATAATGTAAACCTTCTTACCTTAAAAAATGTTGGACAAGAATAATGTCGCTCGTGCGCACGTGTGGACTACCACTTCCAGGTAGTGATGTGATTCATTTTTCCTTTTAAATTTTAGTTGGATTATAATAAGGATGGATTTAATGAATATATATTATAAATATTATATAATAATAATTATATAAAGTAAATGTTTTATTTACCTCTTCTTTCTTTACATCCACTGAAAAGTGAAAACAGCGTTCATGCGTATATACGATCTACTATCTTCACGAACATTGTAATTAATTTTTCGATATATAAACTTTATGGATTATTTTAAATAAATAAATAATTATATTTATGATATTTATTTCATTATTAACAGATTTTAGATGCTGGAATCATGATAAAAGTATATAGACCTAAATTACTGAATGAAAACAAACATAAAAAATAAAGCAGACATCACCCAGAAAAATGTTTTGAAAAATTAATTCTTAATAAATGGGTGATAATGGTTTATAAGGTAATAATATATGGTATGTTATATATTATTATGGTTCTATATTTGATTTATAATAATCCTATTATAATTATACTTGAGGTTCAAATATGTACAATTGTAGTCAGATTTGAGATAAGGGTTTGTCATCTCAAATTATCTTTTTTTTGAGACAAATGTCATGGAATTCACCTATATTATTTTATAAGGTGTATATAATTCCCTATTTCATGTTATATAATTTTTATCTTTATTATCATAATATTTTGAGTTTCATTTGATGTTATTCTTTCATATGGATTACCATTCAAATATTAAAAAGTGGTAAGGATTTTATATTACAATCTCATTTTTTATTGGGATTCATTATGATTAAGTATATATAGATGAAATGATATTATTTACCTCTAAATAATATCATTAATTTTTTTATCATATATTTAGTTCGATAAATTACATGTTTTCCTTTCAGTCTCTACTATTTATGTACTTAATATACCAAAATAATGTATTGAAGGAAAATCAACTTTATATCTCTTATCAGTCTAAAATACATTTTATTACATATTAATGTTATATAAAAATGTATTAAAGAGGTATTTTATTTTTATCCTATAATTTTAAATGAATTATTACTAATTTTTCAATTTTTATAATTTTTTTTCAAAGAAATCCTTTTATTGTTTTCTAAATGAAGTATTTTTGACTTTTACAAATGTGTAGAAGGAATGTTTTATTTTTACTTATACAACATGAAAATTATTTCCCACCATCACAACTAATAAATATATTAATGATTAATTTATTACATTCCAAGTATATATTTATAGAAAATTATTTTCACAATATTTTTTGAAATTTTAGTTTTAGAAAGGTTATTTTCAAAGTGGAAAGTGTATTTTCCTCATGAATGTTTTAATGATATAGAAATAGTATCTATATTCATAAATTAAAAAATAAATTTAATTAAATTATGATTTAATAGGTAAATGGTCCAAGGATAGTTTACTTATTTTTTCTTTGGATGATTTATGTTTATGATGATAAGATATCTATGAAACCTGTTTCTTTTCCATGGGTTATGCTATGATGAAATGTTTATAAAACTGATTTATTTTCATGGGTTATAATATTATGAATGTTTTATGATATTGTGGAACAAATATATATTATTTCCATTATGTAATGGGTGAGAACCAAGTTATATATCCCTCCAATTCATTTGGTAAATATTGATATCTAATTAGATAAATAGGAAAAGAATAGGGAGTGAACCTAGTTCAGTAATGAAATATTTCCACTATGATAGTCTTGGAAGTAAAACATTACAACTATGATGGTCTTCGAAGTGAAAAAAATCCACTCTGATAGTATTGGGAGTGAATCGTGAATACTATAATGATTTGGTAAGTGAACCCAATCAACTTTGGTAGTCTTGGAAGTGATCCTTGACTAATAAGGAAATTACATTCTATGCTTATGTATATACAAACATTGCATAACTTATTCCAATATAATGATCTCATGGATCATATTTTCTTATTCCTCAAAGATTAATGTCTTATTAATTCCAATTATTTTTCTACGACTTAATATTATGGTATATGACCGGGTGTGTATGTGTTTTCCAATGTCATTCTCCTGTTTTCATAACCATATGTCATGTTATGTTGATATATCCCATGTTTACCCGTACTGATAATCTGAGATCACACTTTTTAAGATTCATTCCACCAAGATATGAAAAAATATAGTATGTATGATATATCTAATAAGATTCCTAGTTATTAAACTTTTGGTGGGATGTTATTTATTAAACTTATGAACATGTTGTTTTTGTATCAAGGATTCCAAAAATACTTGACCTATATGATTCTGGAATGAATCATTATATTGTGTAATGAATATTTATAAAACAAGATGTAATATATATGTATGAAATGTATGGGTTGCTATAGAAACATCCCAATTGGAACTTCTGTTATGATCATAATGTATAATTTCTATCATATGACTAACATAATTAATGTGTGGTGGTGTAAAGACATGGGATACCACCTCTCTATAAAATCTCAAGTGATTAGGGATTCTCTATTCTAAATCAACGATCTCTTCTCTCATGGTGGATTCATTTCTCACACCTAGTATATTTGAATTTCATCACTTTGTGACTCTTCTGAAGAATAATTCTCATAATATACAATATTTTGTTACAAAAGATAAAAAAGATAAAATTTCCAAGGAAATGCACACAATACACTCAATCAGGGTTAGATCACATGGAATCTCATTCATAGATGCCCTAAAAGGTACATATAATAATAAATATAACACAATTAACACCCTAAATTCATGAAGATCAATGAAGGTGGTTTCTTAGAGGAAGCGGACCCAGATGTGCTACAACAATTCACACAAATGTTCAAATATTCTGTCATTGTCTGCATATCCTATCTAAATGGTGACTATCTTTTTTCCTTTGCTTGATTTATAATTGCGTATTAATCATTGATGGAATATCTCTTACTAGAAAATGATACCAATTGGAAAAGTTTATTATCACATACTTTTAAAACCATAGGATGATCATGATAAGGTTTAAGGAACATGAAACATTAATATGAAGCAAGGATTACATAGATTATCTGATTGGTACTATTCGTTTATCCCAAATAATAATAAGAACACCATGGAACAAGTATGGGTAAAAATGCATGGTCTGAATTGGTTCTCGTCATCCTAAAATTATGAATGATATTGTTTCTTATATGAAATCTCCTCTTAAAATAGTTCATAGAACCATAAATTCTGAATTACCCCTCTTTGCGAGATTGCTGGTGGAAATTAATTTTTATTCCAAACATTCCAATACAATTAGTTACACTTGTAACAATTATGAAACTAAAATCAGAATAGAATATGAGGGAAAACCTCCCTTTTCTAATGTTTTCACGATTATTAGATGAAAAATTTCTAATTTTAGGGTAGTTAGAAAACAATTAAATCAATTAAATTAATATGAATAGAAGGAAACAAAGAAAAAACAAGAATGATAAGGTCCTCATGGTGGTCATACCTAAAACCTCAAAAAAAGATAATAGAAATCTAGGTGAATAAATAAATTAACTTGACACAAATAGGGGAAAATTTGGTTATATCTTTTGCAAATTTGTTGAAGTGTATGATGCCTCCACCATGGAGAAAAACCACTTAGACTAAATAGAGACTCTGGTTTTAGATACCATTAGGATCTCCAACCATGAATTGAGAAAATAGAAACTGATGCTTGTCATTATGGGTCATTTTTTTTCTCTAATTACATCAAGGGTAATGAATCTAGATCCACTCCCACAAGATATATGTGCCCCTAAAAGAAAATAAAAAGATGTTACCACTTATTTTGTTGTGGATAGTGTCTAGATACTAGAAAAGGATCATGTTACTTTGGGTTAGTGGGAGACATTGTCTCAAAACGAGAATATGAAATGCAATGCTCACAAGACATGTAATGTATCCATTCATGAAGTTGATTCCATAGGGTTTACTACTGTGAATGATGTGGAAGTGAACACTCTATTGGATATGGTATCTGGAATGAACCAAGACACGTCCCATGCCATTGATACAATATGGGTGAAGCAAGAAACTAATAAGAAGGAATCCATATTAATTTCTTTTCCCCCTAATCACAATATTACTATTAATAGCCCTAAAATTATAAATATAAACAGTGGAACTATTAAATATAGAAATCTTTTTATGAGACAGAAGATAGCTCATGCTGAGGCACAAACCACTAATAAGCTTAATGTGGGAACTGTACAGATCTTAGAATCCTCCCATGCCACTGATACAATAAGGGTGAAGAACAAAATCAATAACAAGGAAACCAACTTATGACCTATTCACCCTAAAAACAAAAATACTGTTAATAACCCTCAAATTTTGGATATCCCTAGTATCACTATTAAATCTCTAAATTTTCCGACAAGATAAAAGGTACCTCCTGCTGAGGTACAGAGCACTAGCATCCTTAATGAATCTAATTCCAAGTTCATGAAATCTATGAAACCTAAATATTCAACTACATAGGGCACTTTTCCCTTGGTATAGGATCCCTTACAAATGCACAACAACAATGGTATTGGTATCCTAGTTTTGAAAGATATTATATATCCTACTGAGTAGATGCAGTGCATTTCACATACTTTGGGAACTTTCCAATCCCAAAATTCCTTGATTCACACTAGATATCCTAGTGTGGAAAAGAGAAAAGATGATCCTACAATCCATTGTGATGTACTAAAGATGGGAAAAACTTATCCATAGGATACAGGTATACCTAATCCTCTTTATTCAAGAAATTACATTTATGGTACTAAAATTATAGATAGCATTGTTAGTTCTAATCATTCTAGAAATATGTTTACTAACAAAAATGAAAATTATTTGGTTCTTTGAAATAATAATGCCACAGATTCAACACTAAATTCCTTAATGACTAAATCTAATAATATGAATGTTAGGCATTCATACATCCCTTTTAGAATATCTTAAAGTATAAATAAACTAGCCACTAATGGAAGTAATGCCAAAATAGTAAGAAAGTCTTATAGAAATAAAAAATCAGGGAAAAAGAAAAAATGGAGTTCTAACTACAAACATTAGATTAAGTGAAGATTCTTTTCTAGAATTGTACAGGTACTTCCAACTTGGACACGGTCACTCTTCTAAAAAGGATGGTAAACACTCATCGTTCTTTGTTGTTTTTTATTGATGTACCAAAAATAATTTTTTTCTAAACATTCTCACTTGTTCCATCATAAATACTCCCTTATTGGTGTAGTAAAAAATTCCTCCAATGTTGAATCTCTATGTATTTCATCACACTATTCTTTAAAGAATGTTAGTATTTTCAATGATTCTTAACAAAATTTTACATGGAACTTTAACACTAATAACAGTTAACTATTCTATACTTTTCTTTATGCAAAGAATATATATCAATAAATGATACCTCTATTTAATGACCTTTCATATCTAGGAACCAATATTAATGATCCTTGGATTTATATTAGATACATTAATTCTATACTCAACTCAATTAAAAAAAATTGGTCCCTCCCATGATACTATTTCCATATGATAATTTATTGCTTTGATTCAAGACAAAAATCTAATTGAAATTAATCTCACTTGTGAAACATTTACTTAGAATAGAAGTCATCACAATAGAGTGGTTTCGTCTAAGCTGGATAGTGCCTTCACAAATGTCACTGCTTTAGATAAATTGGACCCTATCTCTAGCACCACCCTTCACAAGATAAACTATAAAAATCATCCCATTTTTGTCAATTTTTACACCAAAGGCATCATACCCCCATTACATTTCATATTTAACACTGTGTTGTTCTATGATTATTAATTCACTAATACCATAAAAAATTATTGGTCTGCAATGTCGTACTATAATTATGCCTTTTCACGTACTATCATATTAAAACACTTCAAACATACTCTCAAAAATTGTTGAATCTCCAAATCCAAAAATAATACAATGAAATCCTTCTTTATGGAAAATAACTACATAAAATACAAAACAATAACACTAGTTCGGATTTCAATACTTATCTAACCTATGAAATAATCCTTCTAGTTTAACATAATTCTTTTCTCCTTTTAAAATAAAACATGATGAAATAGGATTTTAAAGTTATGTAGTTTGAAGAAGGTGATAGAAATATTATGTTTTATAATTCTCTTCAATGAATAATAATGTCTTTTTGGATGCTAATCTTTTAAAAAGATGATGAAAAACTTATTGGAAATGAAATGACTTTTCTCATTATATACACTCTTACTATGAATCATTATTCAATGGTACTAATAACAACAAATAAATCATTCCAAAGGTCATTCCAATGGTGGTTACTAATGAAGACAACAAGTTTCTTCTCAACACCCCAATATATCCTTAAATTAAAGACATTGTTTTTTGTTTGACTCCAAATTTTTCTCCAGGTCCTGATGTTTCAATAATGGTTTCTTCCAACATTATTGGGATGTGATTCATGTTTATGTTTTCATACATGTCAATTTTTTTTCCAATGGTGTCATTTATCATGCTCTTAATGCTCAGTTTCTTTCCTTCATCCCCAGAGTAGATAATTCCTTTGAGATTCACTTATTTAGACACATTTCCCTTATCAACACCCTTTATAAAATAATAACTAAAGTCATTTCCAATAGAATCTCAACTATAAAGGAAAATATCATATCTCAGAACCAATTTGGTCTTACAAAAGGTAGATCCATTCAAGAATGTATATGTCTTTCCTCTAAGTGTGTCAACAACAATAATAAAGCTAACAAATGAGGTAATGTTTCTATTAAACTAGAAATAAAAAAATTTATTCACACCGTGAACTGGATTTTTATCATTAATGTTCTTAAAGGTTTTTTAGGGTTTCATTTATGACTAAAATCAAAACATTGATCAATTTAATGTCTATTTCCATTTTGGAAATAGTTATCCCAAGGTCTACATAAAATGCCCCAAAGGTGTCAGGCATGGTGACCCTCTCTCTGTTATTCTCATCTCAATATTAGAATACTATATTAGTCTCCTGCTCAACCATTTAGTTGACCATAATAATATAAAACCAATCCATGTCACTTGGAACATGAATTCTCTGACCTACCAATTTTATGCTGACGACATCATCCTATTCCATCAAGGTGAAAAAGAAACATTATAAACCTTAAAAAAGATCTCCCTCACAATGAATAAGTTTCTGGTCAAACCATTAGGGGATATTTATCATCTTAATTAGGAATAACTTTCCGCCCAACAAAAAAAGTAACATTATCAATGACTTATGTCTGAAAGAAGGTACTCTTCCTTTTACATATCTTGGTGTACCCATTTTTTGGGGCATACCCAAATCCTTCCACTTTTCTACAATAGTTGACCAGGTTCTAAACCAAATTTCATCTTGGAAGGGTAAATATCTCTCTATGGGGGGGGGGGTAGGATATGCCAGGTAAAATAAACCATTGTTTCAAACATGTTTTAATGTATTATGGTCTATAATTTTTCAATTGTTCTTACCAAAAAATGATCACAGAAATAAAAAAATTTTGACTGGTAGCACTCTATAAAGAAAACATGTGACATTCCTCTGGTGAAGATGTTTTAAGTCTATTGAAGAATGTGATATCATCATAAAAAAATTTAGTACTTTAATGAAGTTCTTCACGTTAGAATCACATAGAACCTTCTTCATAAAAATTTTGAATCTAATACTTTCCTCAAAATTATATTTCATGAAACACTTAAGATGAGAAATTAAAATTTCATTAAATCCTCTCTCTGGACATCCATCTGAAAATCTTTCTCAAATATTTTGAATAACTCCAGATGGATGGTCTCCAGGGATTGCTCCATGAAATTATGGTTGGATAAATGGATTGGCATGACCTTAATTTCAATGATTTCACCCAATAAAACCCCTTAGATTATTAAATTATCTATTGGAGATATTCTAAACAATCAACATGATAATCTCCCTAAAAATATTTTGAATGTCATTGAAAACTACCATTTCTAAAATTCTAATGATTTCTTCATTTGGGAACCTCTTCCTAATTGTATGCTTAAGAAAATGAATTTTTACAATAATTATTTTTGTAACTCATAATGTGATTTATGTATGATAAAAAAAATTAACAAGCCTTGGATAAAGCCTTTAATATTCAATCTCATCAGCCATCTTATGAAAAATAATATTCCCACATTGATTTTTCTTTATTCTTTTGGAATTCAGCTCTGCTCAAAATGAAAACTCTGTAATCAACACAGTGAAGATGCTATCCATCTCTTTCTTTCTTGTGCTACTACTTATTCACTTTGGAACTATATTCTTGAAATTTTTTTGTTGAAAATGGTTGCTTTTTGACTCCATTAATACTCAACTAAAAATATGGGCAGAAATGGACGGCTCTCATATAATTTAGAGAAACTTTCTAGATGTTTTTGTTGATCCCCACCATGTGATCTGGTATGATCAGAATGAAATTTTCATAAAAATTATTCACTATATCAAAATATAGGTTGGACAAAGATCCTTATTTCTATAAAATAAGCTACCTTGATGAAAATGGAAATTGTCGTAACATTGTACACGACTTTTGGAATCCTGAGACATCTTTGGATTAATGGAAATTAATTTCATCCTTTTCATAATCTAGAAGTGTTCTGGAGAGCTCAACTTCTGTGTTGTATTAACGATAATATTGATGGTCCCTCCAAAGGTAATCTGGGCCATGCGTGTTGCGGTGAAATATTTATGAATCACCTCACTCAGTTCCTGGGCTGCTTAATTGGTAGTTGTGGCATTTACACATCAATTGAGGCTGAGATGATGAGTTTAATACAAGATATTTACTTCTCCAATATCCTTGGTTGGAAAAATGTATGTATTTAATGTGATTCTACTACCATCATAAAAGATATTTGGAATGGAATAACACATCATTCAGGGTAGATTACTATTCATTGAATGGACTACGAATGTTCTCTTATCGATATCAACAATATAATCATACATGTTTATCAAGAAGAAAACACATTGGTAGATGGTCCGGAAGACATGGGTTTAAATCAAAACATTTCATGGTTCGATGACCTTCCTACTAATTTACTTCCTTGGCATGAAAAATATTGTAATATGATATCGTACCTCAGACACCTGAAACTATCTATTTTATAATAATTGTGGTTTGGTCATTTTGGGAAAATGAATCATATTTTAAAGAAGTATCATAATTAATATATAATTATTTATTAATTGTTTCTTGATTATGTTTTTGACAGAAATATGTTTCGGTGAGGAATAAAATTTTTTTAGGAGGACTATGTGGTAGGTCCTTTTTTTCTTATGAAGGATATGTCGTAGTTATGTCAGTAATGATGGGTTTAACCTTTTTTTCATCCCCCTATATATTCGTATTTTCATGATGGTCAATTTTGAGGGTTTGAGTATTGTGAAATTATTCACATCAGGCTAACTATTTCTAAACATTTTCCAATGATTTTGTTCATCGAACAAGAAACACCAAACAGTTCTTTATCCATTTGGACCCACATTCGAATTTCATGTTCTTTTTTGGAAATATTTCCAGTTTTTCTTCATAACTAACATTGTTAGAGATTATGGTTGGCCGGTCTCATCACACCCTTTTAGGGGGAATTATTGTATACTCTATGTCTCTCTTATATATTTAAAATATGTTTGTGAATCCTTTATTAATCTTCAAGTATGAAGTAGGTCACTCTTAAAATAAAAAAAGTTTATTTTCATCTATGATATTTAGAATCATATGTAATTATCTAATGATTTTTATCAATTCTATCCTATTAAAAAATGACTAGATATAGTTTTTCCATCAATATAATGAGGCTTGTTTTCAATCCATATTGTGGGGTGCTATAATGTGTATCAACTTCTAGGGAGATGACAATTTTTTTGATGTTGAGATTGATCCCATGATATGGGATTCTTATGTATCCTTGTGAATGGAGTCAGAACCCATGTAGTTTGGTTCCAATTAATGGGGGAACATCATACCTTTTAAGGTTATGTGATAAGGACTAACCATTCAGTTTAATGTCACATGGTAAGGATGTTTAGGTGGAAGGTTCCTAGTCAGGGTTTGGTGTAGGACTTCTACTAAAGCATTCTATTGAACCTGGATGAAATATGGATTAACATTTTGAATAATACCATAATGAGAATGTAACCCAACAATAATAAGGTTGATTTGATGTGTTGGATTTTGAATTTATGGAGGCTTCCAATATTTCCCATTTGTACCAAAATCAAATCCCACATAGTTTGGTTGGTTTTCTCACAGGGGAATATGTCCCATTGAGAGGATTATGTTGGGGATTATTCATGAAAATTATTACCAATAAATGGGATCAGGAGGTATGTATTCAAACATGTTGACTTGGGTGGTTTGAATTGGGGCCTACTCTTGAAGAGGATTCCTAGAGTGTTTGGTATAGGGGGAATACTTACGAAGAGGACCCCTTAATGGTTGGGGGCTATTAATGGGGTAAGTCCTGAAGTTGATGAACATGTTTATTAATGGTTGGTCTTATATCACATAGGAGGTATTAGTTTGGTTAGGACTTACACTTGAATGATTCCAAAATGTCTTCAGATCATGTGGGTGTCATGACCACCATCAACCAATAAGCTCATGTGAGTCATGCTCGGTGTGAAAAAAAAAAGAATATATTGATGATCTATGAAACCCTATAATATTCTTTTCTCTAAGGTTTGATACATGGCCTTTAGGAACGATTCCTATGGTGTAACTCTGAAGGAAGTCGGGAGGAAGATTCAAAGGACATCCCCTACCAAAACATGAACATGATGGTGTGGATTTTGTGATTTTGTCTATAAATTATGCCTACATGAGTCAGAAAGATTAATGATTAAATGTGATGGACACATAGGAAGTTAAAGATCATAAAAACCCAAATTCTTTTCCTCCACTGGAAGAAGATAATGGGGGTATTACAGAGAGAGAGAGAGAGAATAGAAATCTACTACACATCCCTTCTCTTACCAAGTATCCAAGAAAGTGAGGTGGAGAAATATTAAAAACTATCACAGAAAAGGATATGGGATTACTCCAGGAGGGATTCCCTAAAATTTGACATAAAGAGATGGAGGAGGATCTCATTCATTTTTAATGGAAATTCATTTGCGATCCTCACCCTATATTCCTAAAACTGGTGGCTCTGGGCCATAGAGATAAGAAGGGGAGGACATGGTCCTAACACTAGTATTTGAGGCCATGAACTCCCAGAAACCATCATTAACGTAACATGCAATTATTGATCTATCAATCATGTACCTAACCACATCATTTTACTCCATTTTATATTTTTTGTAGAGGGACAATAAGAAATATGGGGGATACCTATAATGGTGAAGTCATAGATTTATTGGACTCCAGTCTTTAACCAGCCATTTCTACTGGCTGTAGGAGGTTTTCACACCATGTGACTAGGTTACACGTCAGGTAAGTGTTTTTGCGTAAAATGCGTTAAATGCTTCACGTTGTGAAAGGTTACATAGTGTGAATAGGCGTTAAATGTTGTGAATTTTTTAAATAATATTTTTTTAATAAAAGGCAACAAATTTCATGATGTACTTAAAAAACATGTATTTTATCGCATGTAAAGGAATTAAACATCATGAATTTTTTTTATCAGGGATTTTTAGGGAACGTCTTGGGTTTTTGAGTGCTCATTCCACCATATATGTTTCATTTCTCTTGAACTGAAGATCCTCTCTAGAAGTGTTATGAAAAATTATTCCCTCCACATTGATTTGTTCGACATTCTATGTTCATTTTGGTCATGGTGTATCTCTCTAGGTAAGTAATCTTTATGATTCTTCATTTCCATAGATCTTGTTAGCCCCCTTGGGTTGTGTTATTATATCTATTGATCTAAATTTGTGTTTCTTCTTGTCTTCATTCAAGATAAAATGTGTGGTATCATTCAGGAGGTTGTTACATTATCAGCCGTGGTGAAACAAGTGTTCATTCATGAGGAATGTGGTATTTATAATTCTTCAATGATCATCTTTCTTAACTAAATCTATCCTAATATGTGTGGATTAAATTCTAGGGAATTAGAGGATTTCATGGGTTTTCATTGTTTGTGGATCCCATTGTGGGTGTGTGTGACCCATGTTTTTGAGGTAGGCGATTCAACCTCTAGCCTCCGTTAAAAAAAATATATTTTTTCATTCCTATAAATTGGTTTAAAAATAATTTCGAATGAAATTGGAATGATTTTTTATGTTTGTTGGAAAGAGATTTTGAATGAAAGCAGTTTTCAATGGTTGTTGATAAATGGAAAGAAAAGGGGTATTTTCAAGGAATTGAATGTGGTTTTGTAATATGGCGATGAAATGAATTTTGAAACACTAAAATGATTGTGAATATGAGAACATGGGTTACCATGGGTACTATGTGTAATGTTTTACTTGAGACCATCATTAATTGTAGGGGTTCACATTTTTGGTTATTCATCTTGTCCTAGAGTGTAGATTATTGGCTATAGGTATAGATATAAAGATGGGGTTTTACATTCTAGGGCGTCTCCCTGGTCCTGTGGTGTAGATAATTGGATTTAGGTACCGAAGTTCATTTTTCATATATTTTATGGGTATGAGTAGTCTTGAACCTCGCCTGTTGTAATCCTTGGTATTGTGATGCTTGTACTGCCACAATTTGTTTATATTACTCAAATATAGACTGTTTTATCCCAAATATAATTCTTATCAAAAATGAGATGTAAATTTGATTTTAAATTAATATACCTAATTTTTTTAGAACTGTGGTAAAAAATATATTTTTACCATGTTTTCGATAAAACGTATTTACTGCTTATGAGGCCATGTTTTAATTTAAAATGATCATACATGAATTTTTATATAGAGAATTATTATAGAACACATAGTTGGGATCATATTGATCCTGTTAACTCACACCTTGTTAACCTCTTTGGTGGTGTGTAGATATTTACATGTCTTACATTTTATGGAATAGTAAGTTTCCATAGTTAGGAGATGATATTTTGTGTCAGATGGGTTGGGTAGTTGGTGGTGAGATGGCGGTGTTTCATCCACACCATCTATGGAGTAGCTGTTCGGTTCTAGTCCTTTGCAGTTGGACATGTATCTTAGAGTTTTTGATACTTTTTTAGTTGTTTTGTTTCTGCTATATTTTTTTATAGTTAAGGAATATATTCATATGTCCTATACTATTTCTTTCTTTTTCATTATTTATATATATATTTTTTGTTTTGTTAAGTATAGTAAAAATTTCTCCCTCTAGATTATTGTTTGATGCTCGGGTGCTTTTCTCTAGCCCATTGAGATTAGGAACGTCATTCAGGTATGTGAAAAAATGGGTTAGGTGATAGGTTTAAGGGTAACATGGGCCAGTTTATTCTAATTTAGGTATCAAAGGGGAGGTTTTTTTTTCAGATTATTATTTATCATGGGACATCAGTTAGATTGGAGATAGGATTATCATGAATTGAGGGGTTTGTTGCGATTAGTTCCTTGATAGCTCTAATCATGACCAGACTCATATGACCATGGGATGTTGGGATATATGTCTCTATTGTTGGGTTTGGTTTTCAATATCAGTTTATACTTATGGTTTTTATAGTTGGAAGTTTGATTTATTCTATTTTATGATATTTCTTATGTTTTGGTATCCAGTATTATGATTACGGGACATCATACATGAGTCCCTCACATAGGTGTAGCTAATGATCTATAAGGAAATATTCCCATAGATCAAATTTGTTCGATACTATCATGTGGGTAGTTTGTGTCATTGATAATAATGCACAATGAGTTTTGAAAACTATTGTTGAGGTTCATCCAGGCGATGGGGGAGAGATATATCAGTTATGGTAATTTTGGCATGAGAATTCATCGCCCTATAAAAGAATGACTGAACCTCAAGAGGTGGAGGATTGGATTGATATGATAGAATATATATTTGACATCATGGATACACCTGAGGATATCATGGTGAAATGTGGGGTGTTCAAGCTTGTGGGTTCCTGCAAGCGTGGGTAGGATTATAACGTCCAAGTAGATAGATACATGGACGTGGAATGGAAGGGTTTCGTAACGTATTTCTTCCATCAGTTTTTTCTAGTGTCTCTAATGCTGGAAAAGACTATGGTGTTCTTATCTTCACTATACGTAGAGAATTCAGGGTTGGCATACACAGACATGTTTCCTGATATTATTCGTTTTTATTTTGATGCGGTGAAGTATGGCCAGCTGAAGTCTCAGACGTACCTACAAGGTTTTTGACTTGATATTAGATCAAAGGTGATTATTTCGATTATTTCTACCTATGATAAGATTATAGATAGGGATATAATTGCATATATGGATAGGGAATGCACGGTTCATTTTCTTAAACCTTATTCTCCTTCTAGTCATCATTTATGTGGCGTTTGTTGGATAAAAAGGAAGTGGAAGTATCGTCGTAGATGTGGTTGTAGTGGGACTCAGTAGAAAGACACCTTCACACCATCTGTTACAGTTAGTAGTGTGCCTTTGAGTTTCTATCATGGAAGCATGGTTGATCATAGTAAACACTATATTTCATATTCCCTTCAAGACATGAAATGTTGTGGACATGTTGGTCATTTACATCATTTTTGTTAGGCTATGTTGACACATAATTATGGTCAGCGATCATCAGATCCAAATTCTTCTACGATGCAATTAGATTCTTTAAGGAATATAGGGCTCCAGCCATAAGCCTCATGATTTATGCACATTCACGTAGTTGATGAGTATCCAGTGAATGTCGATTCATGTTCATTGATAGTGAGAGGAATAATCCATGTTTCACATTCAATATAAATAGATCTATTTGAAACTTGTGCCTCCCAATAATTTATTTCTTCACCTTTATTTGAAGTTATTCGACATACAGAAAGATATATTCCCTTTATAATGGTGTTAGAGAAAACACTCAATAATAAAACAACAGGGGTATCATTTTCCATCTTATTCATTAACAATAGTCAATAAAGATTTGGTTTGGTATATTCTTGTTCTTAATCAGGATCTGTTTGACATAATTATCATTATGGACCGGATTATTGATCATCGATATGATGTTCATTTTTATCATTATAGAGTTTTGTTTTTTGTAGTTGATGGGATCCCTCAGATTTTTCAGGGTGAGTTTCACCTGAGGTCAGGTCAAGCATGGTGATCCTATATTGTGCTCGATAGTTTGTTGTCATCTATTTCATATGATGCAAATAATGTTTATTTTGTTGTTGATATTACTTTTATTGTTCGGGACTTTTTTAATGTTTTCTCATAATAATTTTTGTGTGTTCCTTTAGATAGGGTAATATAGAGTTTATGATTGTCCTAGTGTTAGGTATGCAACCTATATCGATATCTTCTTATTTTATGGCCCCATTGGAGATGAATTAACTCAAGATTCATTTGGATGACCTATTGGAAAATTGTTTTCTTCACTCTAGTGTTTCACCTTAGGCATCCAAAGTACACTATTCCATGAATGAAAACTGGTTCACATTGGTTTTTTCAGGACAATTTGGAGTTGAAGAGGGTAACAGTTAAGAACATGTATCCTTTTCCTTATGTGGATAATTTATTTAATTAGTTAAAGGGGGAAATTTTGTTTGAAAATATTTAACTTCAGTTAGGTTATCATCAATAGAGAGTTCGAGAGTCTGATATACCAAAGCCAAAATTCACATGAAGGTATGGCCCTTATGAATTTCGGGTGATTCCTTTTGGTCTGACTAACACTCATATAGTTTTTATATCTTTCATGAATCAGATATTCCATCAATATCATGACACATTTGTTGTAGTGTTCATGAATGATATTTTTGGTTTATTTCTAATATAATCATGAGAATAGTGACCTTATACATTTATTTTTAGAAATTTTAGGAAGACACCATTTGTATTGTAAGATTTCTAATTTTAGTTTATGGATTCATGAAATGATGTAATTGAGTTCTATAATTTCTAAACATGGCTAATTAGTTGATCCAAAGAAGGTGAATGCTATTTTTTCATAGAGGGGACCGTATAGTGTCTTTGAGATACTGAGATTCCTTGGTCTTTATGTATACTACAAATTGTATGTTAATGGTTTCCTTAATATCGCATCACCTTTGACTTCTCTTATATGTAAATGGGAGAAATTCACCCATGATGTGAAGGGTCAATTTTCTTTCAATTAAGTGATACAATTTCTGACATCAGATCCTATTTTGATCTTACCTGTGCTTGGTAATGGGTATCTTGTGTTTTACTATGCTTATTGTGTCTTTTTGGGATGTGTGTTCATGTAAGATAACAATGTCATGGATTACAAATATCATCATATTTGACCACATGAGAATAATTACCCCACTCATAATTTATTGCTTGATGTACCTATGCAAGCGATTAAATGTTGGAGGCACTATATTTTTTGGTAAAGGGTCATTATCTTATCTGATCCCAAGAGTTTGAGTTATATCTTTTCTCAAAAGGAAATAAATATCAGATAGATAAAATCGGTGGAATACCTTCAAAGGATTGAATTTGATATCACCTACACCCAAGGAATTGAAACGTCATTACAGACGCTCATAGAAGTAATGAACCGTAATTAGATGTTTTTGAATTGAAGGAGGAAGGAAACTTATAGTGATTTCACCCAATTACCCTTTGACACGTAGGAGGATGTTTCATGTATGGTTCTAACTAGTGTCTAGTTATCACCATCTATCATAGATTCTATTTTTTAGAGTCAGAAGTAGGATGATTCAATTAGTGAAGTTTGAGAAATCCTCTATGGTGGGGATATCATTTTTAGTTGGTCTCTTTCTTCAAATGGTATTCCCCACTTTGGGAAGTGGGGTTTTTTCCTAGAATAATTGATGAGTTTAGTCTTTTTTTATAGATATAACTCTTAATGGTCCATTCACAAAAGCACTATGTAGATGTATTATGACATGACACGATGATTCCGGTGGCTTGGTATAAAGCATGACATTACATATTATGCGTCCTGATGTTACACCAGCCAATGGATAAAGGAAGATCACTTGAATCCCTATCATTTTCTTTATCCTCTTTCGGTGCTGACCTAGAAATTGGATGAGGTTTCCATGGATGTTATTTTTGGATTACCAAGGAATCCCTAAATGATGAATTCTATTTGGGTTGTTGTTGATCGGTTGATGATGTCTTCTCATTTCATTCCGATCAAGGATACCACAAACATTACAGTTATTGGTAGGATGTATATACAAGAGATCATGAGGTTACATGGAAGTCCTTCTATTTCTTTTCTAGATAGGGATCCAAGGATTACCTCAAGGTTTAATAAGAGTTTCTAAGAGGCAATGTGAATACAACTTAAGTCGAGTACAACATACAATCCACAAATAAATGGTTAGACATAGTGTGTAATTTGGAACCAGAAAGATATGATTTTTGCATGTGTTCTTGAACATGGTGGATCATGGGATGACCATATAAGAATTTTTTACTTTGTTTACATTAACAGTTATCTGTCATTGATAATAATGGACCACTTTAAGAAGTTTTATGGATTCCTGTGGGGATTACCTCTTTTTTTGGATGTGGTTGGATAAGTAGATTTGGGTAGACAATGATTGGTTTAGGAGACATCTGTGAAGATTCCAGATGTTCATCAATGCCTAGATATAGCCTAGAGTCAACATAAATCATATGCAGATCAGAGAGGTCGTCCTACAGTTTCTTCATTGGTGACTGGGTTTTCAGGAAAGTTTCTTCTCAGTTGGATCATAGTTGACTTCGGAAATAAGGAAAGTTAGGACCAAGATATGATGGACCTTTTGGGATCAATTATCGTCATATATATTTATTATCAGTTATCATTTCTAGTTCGGGTTATGGGTATACATGTTGTTTTGCACCAGTCTCATCTAAGTAAGTATCACCCCGATCCTAATCACATTTTGATTTTGGATGAAATTGATATACAACTATATGTTTCTTTTTTGGAGAAGCTAGTTGAGATTGTGGACTCTCAAATAAAATCATTACATAGTAATATGATTCTGTTAGTAAGAGTTCAATATAAACACAGATCAAAATCTCATGAGACATGGGAACGTGAGTCATTGATGTGTGAGAACTGGCCTCATCATTTTCTAGGGATTACATCTTCCACATGACTTATCGACAATGGAAAGCCTTTATGGTGGGGAATTTGTAACATCTTGTTACTGATCTATCAATTGTGTCACTGACCTCGTGATGGTTCTCGCTTTTTCTTGTCCATAGAGAGCTGAGAAGAAATTAATAGGATACCTATAATGGTGAAGTTAGATATTTTTGGGACTCTTGGAATTATCATGATTTTTCTATAGGATACAAGAGGGTTTCAAGATGTGTAAATAGGTTTCACATAATGTGTGTATTTATGGTTACAAGTTGTGAAATGCTTAATGCTATGAAATTTTACAAGACATGAATAAGTGTTACACATTAAGAATGTTTCTATTAACTAATTTTTAATATTTGCAGATGCATTTCTTGAGGTACCTTAACATCATAGATTTCAAGGTGTGTAACGGAATTAAACATTGTGTGATTCCCCAAGCATGGATGTTTTAGTGCATCGCTCGGGTTTTTGGGTTCTTATTTGACATCTATTTTTTTCTCTCATACCAATGTGCTTATATAGTGATTTTTATAGATATCATTCCTTCCAGATCAATTTGTTTGATATTGAATATTCCTTTCAGTAATGGTGAGTTAGTGAGGTTTTGTTTGATCTATTTTGGGTATATGGTGGTGAGATGGTGGGGTTTCAGTCATGCCATCATTTAGAGAAGTTTTTTGGTTCATGTCTTCTGCAGTTCGACATGGAACACAGAGTTTTCGCAACCTTTGTAGTAGTTTTGGATTCGGACAACTTTTTCTATAGTTATGAAAAATATTCATCACTCTTCCTATTTCTATTATTTTATTACTATTACATATATATTACACATTTTTTTCCAGATTTTCTAAATCATTCTCTATGGTTTTTTATGCTCAAGGGCTTGTCTCTAGCCCATGGGGATTGGGAACTCTCTTCGTATATGTGAAAGTATGGGTCCGGTGCTTAGTTTTAGGGTATCCCAAGTCGTGTCATTACACTTGGGGTTAGGGTCCTCATTTCCATGTGAATACAAATACACACACATCTTAAGGATCATAAACAGGTGGTAGGACAAGTGCAGGAAACCTGTAACCAGGGGAATGTAAATCCAAATTAGGAACACAATGGTGTGCCACTCTCCATGGTAATTCAAGTTCAGAGGCCTCGAGGGACGGTTCAACATGGTCCTTATTAGAAAAGAGATCCAAATAAAGAGAGTAAATTCCATATATGGATTCGAAAAGGTCTTAGAGAGAGGTTTTTGCATTTCCTTGGCTATGATACATGGCTTAGGTCCTTGGTGCAGGTATATGGCTCTGGTCCTTGGCTTAGGTACTTGGAAAAGGACTATGGATATGTCCTTAGCATAAGTCCATGGCTTAGGTCCTTGGATCAGGTCCTTAGATCAGGTCCATGGAAATTAGATTAGGTCCATCACTCATATAACAAACCTTCTCTTTTTACATATTTAAACTTGATGTATTACATAAACATGAACATAATACAACTCCAATGATCGAGAGTTCTAGTGTATTCAGAAATAGGGAACATTACATAGAAATTTAAGATATAAAAACAAAACCATTTTATTAAAAACATATTTTATATGACTATAAACATTCTTCATACTTTTCATTTTATGGGATAACATGAGGACATACATAAGAAAAGGATGAGTTATAATGCCCAGTGGGGGAGAAAACAAGCCATAACATGGAGAAGACAATACATGTCAGGAAATAGGCATATCAATGGAGCACAAGAGAAACATGAACATAAAGGAATGATATAGCATGACTATCATAACATGGAAATGTGGAAACAATATAAAGGTGATATTATCATGATCCAAGGCTCATTGCAAATAGATTATCATGAGTGAACCCTCATTTCAAATGAATTATCATGAGTAACCCTCTTTCCACATGAATGAGAAGGATTAAACCCTCATTGCACTTGAATTATCCCAATTAAAACCTCATTGAACATGAATTAGCATGATTAAACCCTCATTTCACAAGGAGTATCATGATACTAAAAATTACCCAATCAATTTGATCACTATTATGGAACACCCTTTATAAACATTTCATTTTATGCATAAGTGTGCCACTTAGATCATATAATGTGGATCATTCAAAATCAAATGTTATTCCATGATTAAGGAATGTGGAATAGACACATGTAAGTAACATTAAATATATATATGTTCATAAATGAGAATAGCCATTATAGATATATCTGTATGGTATTCACTATATGATGATTTTGCCTTGAAAAATTGTAGTACAATTTTGGACAAAATAATGTCGTCATATAAATATTCATATGTTGGGATGATGAGATATAAAGGGGTCTATAGAATTTTATACATGATATAGATAGTAAGGGGTCCTTGGAACATAATTTATTAACATATTATATATAATTTTGATTCATAATATGAGAGAAATACTTGAATGGAAATTAGAAGATAGAAATCCCTTTTAGAATTTTGACACAGTAACGGGTGTACACTGAAGCCATTAGTGAGAGATAAAGTGGTATATAATCATTCCAAAATAATGAGTAAAGTATGGGGGAGCAGAAAAATAATAACCTGATATTTTTAATTTGTGGTAAAAGGGTATTACGACATAAAGAAACTTAGATAAAATGAGAAATGATGGAATATCTTATAGAATATCGACACAGTAACGACATAGGTAAGGGTTCAAAAGATGGAGGCTAAATGATCCATAATTCACATATCATCAAATGGAAAGTAGGTAAGTGATTAAAAAAGAATTAAAATATATCCAATTGAAACTAAAAAGGCTAATTTCAAATAAGGTACATGAATTGAAAGTATGGGAGGAAGGAGAGGATCCCTTCTGAAAATTTGACATGGTAACATGTGCACATTATGGATCATAAGAAGAATAGATGAGGGTGAAAGGGACTCTCAGTATTTATACATAAAATGGGATGTAATTAGTATATTAAATAACATATCCCAAAATAATAATAAAGGATATCAACATATATAACAAAAAATAAATTATTGATGAAAGAGGAGGGTTGAAGATCCCTTACTTGGATGTGCGATCTGAAAGTCTCAGGAGAGTCTTGGGATAGGATTCTTTGATGTATGGGGTGCCTTTGGGGATTCTAGAGATATCTGTTTGTAGTTGGTAGAGATCTAAATGGTTTTATTGAAGAGAAATGGGTGGTTGGGTGAGTTTATATAGGAAATGAGAGGGAATTCATTATTATATAGGTTTGTCAGACTACACATTAAACTAATAAAAACCACAATTAATCCCATCTTTTTTACACATTTTTTCTTCCAAAATGTAGTGGTATAAATTATTTTATAAGTCCAAGGGCCAATGATATTAAAATATTAGGCTTTATATTATTGAAGTGAATCACACTCTCATGGAAATCATTTTAAAATGTTAAAATATTTTATAACTCTTAGAGAGTCCACTAAGGCATCATAAAATTAATAAAAAAATATTAAATAACAATATATTAAATATAAAACATATATTGGTGAATATTCCATTTATATTGTTTTATTACTTCAATATTGGGTCCCTATGATGACATAAAACACATTATATATTTATACGGTATTTAATTTTTAGCCAAAAATTCAACTATCAATGAAAATTTAGAAAAAATAACCATTTGATAACTTCAACATCCTGATTTAAAAAATTATATTCATATTTCTAAAAAAATCTACATATGTGATTTTTTAAAAAATAAAATCTAACATTTAATAAAATTTGAAGGGTTTTGATAGAAATAATTTTCAAACATTAATAACATTTACAAATTACTTCATAAAAATTATATGTTCATTTATATTTAATAAAATTAATTCAATAATAAAATTTTATTAAAATATTATTTCATTCAAAAATCAATTAATTCATCAAAATAGCCATTGGGAGCTCTCGATGGGGGAAGCTCGCGACGCCTCTCCTTCCCCCTGATGGAGACGGCATCTGCGCGGGTCCCTCCCCCATCTGCGGGGGAGGGACATTCGTCGGCCTCCAAGGGAACGTCGTTTCCCTTTTCCCCCCTTTCCAAACCTGAATTGCTTCCATCATTTCCGGAATGTTCTCTGAATCTGAGGGTTCTCGATTTGTACAAGGGAAACCCTAATCTGCCATTTTCACTCACGGAATTCTACAAAGCATCATTGTTTCATAACTGGACTCTAATTGCTCGGTTTTCATAGAGAAGGCCCTCAGTGGATTCATTCGACCAATTCATCTTCAGTTTGAGGTGTCTCCAGGAAAGGGCTACTGTTGGTCAACTTGACAACAGGTACATAATGGTACACTTCTCGTCGGAGGAAGACATGATCAAGGCCTAGTCGTGTGCACCTTGCAGATGCAATGGCGCCAGATTCTACCTTCTCAGATGGAATTATGACTTTCATATGAATTGGGACTCTCCATCGGCAGTGATTTGGGTTAGTTTTCCTAATCTTCCTCTCCCTTTCCAGAATCCGTCGATCATCAGAATGGCAGGTAATCTTGATGGAAGGATCCTATATACTAATAGTTGTACCAAGGCTTTGTGCCATCCGGTTAACCCAAGGGTGTGTGTTGAGGTCGATGTATCTCAACAGCCCCCAGATTTTGTTTGGATAACCATTGGAGAGGAGTATCATTATAGGAAACAGGTTGTGTATGAGTCCTGGGTGGACTTATGCTCTGATTTCAAGAGGCTAGGGCACTCGGGGGAGGACTTCAGGGGGAGAATCAAGAGATATGGGGTAGTGGACAGTGGTGTGGATGGGTCCTTGCGCCTGGGGAGAAGGGGCGTGTGGTCTGTTGAGACAGAAGTGGTTGGCAATGGTGAAGGTCTGCACAGAGGACCACTACCCAGTTTGGACATGCAGTAGAAGGATCCAGAACATGGAGTTGATCCCTGCAGTCATGGTAAGTAGCTGGGGGCCTCTTCTGTGGGTTCGCAGGAGAGTTGGCGGTTGGAAAACACTAGGATGAACACTAATTCAGAGGCATGGCATCCTTCTTCTTCACCCGCATGAACTAGTAGTGGTTCTACAGCTCAGATCAAGGTGGCAATGGAAGTGTCCAATACAGAAGGAGATGGAGAGTTACACCCAGATGCAGAGTCCAAAAACAAAAATGGATCTTTCATTGATGAAGGTGATCTGGACTTGGCGAAGACCACAAGAGGAGTTAGAGTGCAATTGGAAAACCCCATTTCTAATGTCCATGTGTGCAACAGTTTTTAGTGCTTTGAGGTGGATGACTCGGGAATGGTTTTGGAGGAGGGCAGGTCTCATGAGTGTGTTGTTAGAGAGGCCCCAGACTCCCTTTTTTAGGTTGTGGCTTTGAAGGAGGTTTACGAGGGGCATCACCCTGAACCTCAGGAGGCGGGCTCCAATTAAGATGCTCAACCGGTGAATAGGTTTAATGAGGCTAAAGAAGCGGGCCAAGAAATTGAAGGCATCTCGATCAATCCCTCAATTGAAGGGAGGAAGTGAAGTCATAAGGGGAGGAAGGATTACTATTTATTAACCCTTAATATAGATACAAGGTCAGTTAATACATTAAAAGGAAAACAGTTGGATAATCATGGAAATGTAGCTGTTGTGGCTGAATAGCACATGGATTTGATTATGAGTTCGGAAGAAGAAACGATGGAGCATGTTTTTTATCTTAATGAAACTGAAGAAGAAGATTCTAAAATTTTGGGGAGACCAATAAGGTTGGCACTTAATGAGGATTAATATTCTTGAATTTATAGGCATGGATCAATATTATTTGGAGCTTTCAACAATGGGAAGATCAATCCTGAGGAGAATATTCAGACATGGGACAAGCTGACCATGTGATTAGAGGACCTTCTTACAGATTCACCTAACACTCAGGTCACATATTTGTCCTGGAAACTTTTTAGGGAGCCGGACTAAGGTAATATCATGTTAATTTTTAATGACCTTGGTTAAGTTTGTTTTGTTGGTTGGTTTGGATGAGGGAAATTCATTTGCTTTTGGTTCTCCTTGTCATTTGGTGTTGTTGCTTTGTGTGTTGTTTTTCTAGATAATTCATGGGTATGCATCAAAAGAGTATTAGAGCATGAATTCTTCACCGATGATGGCCTTTGATATTTGGATTCTTGAGAGGGTATGGCTTCGCCATCGGTTCCATGCCTGTGCATTGCTGCACGGTACTTCATGCTAAAGGGTCTTTCTTGGTGAAGTTTTTTTTCATGGAGCATCAGATGGGAGGGGTAGATCCTGTAGTTTGTTCTATGTGAGTTATTCTGTTTCATGCATTCTATACATCTAGGTTTCTCAATTTTCCATTAAATGTACTTTTTTATAATAAAAAAGTAATTTTCAGTCAGTCATCAAAATAGATTTCCTAATTTAATTTTAATATTAACAAAAAATACTATTTTATCTTCAAAAATCATTTACAGAGTAACAATAATAAAATTAATGTATATGAATTATTCTATAAAAAAGGAACATAATCATAATTCTGGTGTCTTGTTAGATATCCCTTTATTACACTAGAATACACCCTAAGAGTAAGGTTTATGATGGTGGGGCTTCCTTACGGTCATTCAGTTAATATCGTTTTGGCCGCGATGTCAATGATCTTGAATCACTCCTATAAGTAGTTTAGATCATGCTTTAGATATAGGATCTCAGTATGGGCTTGGTCAAGAGAAAATCACAGTGATGTTACCTCCTTTATATGCTATGATAAATGAGCTTTGTATGGCACGAGTCTACTAGATGATTTTATCAGCTCCTTTGTGTATGTCGAAAGGATTCGATAAAACCTTATGATTATATCAGTTGTGTGATCACTGTACAACGTCTATATTCTCAAATGTAAGGAAAATAAATTATAATTTAAACCCAATAATAGTAAAAAAGGAGTGATTGTGTTTTCTATATCCATAAGACATTAAAATAAAAGTAATTGTATTCATTAATGTTTGGTTCATTACAACATTCCCCCCTTCATAAATTTCTCTGTCAAAATTTCCTTTTCCAACTCTAAAATAATATTGGTAACAATTCTTAATCACGTCCTCTAGTTCACACATTGCTTCTTCAAACTATTGTTTTCTTCAAAACTCTTTAACTATGGGAATTGCCTTATTTCATAGAACATTTTCCCTAGGTTCTAAGATCATCACTAGATTTTCCTCATTGGAGATGTCATTCCCTAACGGTACCACCTCCGTATTTAGTACATGTGATGGGTCATGTATGTACTTACTCCAGAGTGATACATGGAATACATCATGTACTTGAGATAGTATTGGTGGGAGTTTTAATCGACAGGCCACTACTCCAATGCGATCAAGGATCTCAAAAGGGCCGATGTACCTAGGGATAAAATTTCTCTTCTTCACAAATCTCATAACTCTCGTCCATGGAGATATGTGGAGGAATACCATATCTCCAACATCAATCTCTAGGTCATGTCGATGATTTTCATTATATAACATTAGTTGACTCTGAGTAGTATTGGATTATTGCTGAATGTTCTTAACCTTATCCACCATTTCTTCAACCATTCATGAAACTAAATGTTTTCTTTCCCCAACTTTATCCCAACATGACAATGTTCTACACCTCTTCCCATAATGGGCTTCATAAAGATTTATTTGGATGTTGGATTAGAAATTTTTTTGTAAGAGAACTCATCCACAGGAATAAATTGATACTATCCTCCTTTTATGTCCATTGAGCATGCACTAAAAATTTCCCCATGTGTTAGGATAGTCAGCTCAGATTATCCATAAGTGTCAGGTCGATAATCCATACTGAAGTTCAACTCAGTATTCAGATCACGTTGGAGAAACTTTCTAGAACATATAGTTGAATCTTGGATCTCGATTAGATACAATCGATCGTTGTACACCATGCATCCTTACCACATCTATGATATATAAAAAAGCTATTTTATCCCATGAGATATCCTAAAATATTTTAATGAAGTGTGGCGTCTTTGTAAGATGATCCGCAATAACCCATATATCAATGTTTCCTTTGGATGTCTTCAGATTTCCAGTTACAAATTCCAAAGTGATGTTCTCACATTTCCATATTGATATGGGTAATGGTTTCATAACCCCCTTAGACTTGTGCCTCTCAACCATCACTTGAGGACTTACAAGACACTTTTATGTATACTCACTGATCACCTTATTCATGTTATCCCACCAATAATGCTCTCAGATATCTTTATACATCATTTCGCTTCCTGGGTGAATGGAAAACTCTGAAAAATGTGCATTAATTAAAAGATCTTTTTTTACTCCAGATTTTCTAGAACACATAGTCCTGACCCCAATCTCACAATTCCTTCTTCATTAACAATTAACCCTGAGGATTTCCTTATCTGATAGTTTCCACTTTATTATGAATTCCCACATCATCCTTTTGAGCATCATTTAACCATTCCAAAAGAGGGGGTTGGGAAATAATTTCTGTATGGATTGATAATGTTCCATTCTATATGATTCCCATTTTGATCTTCATAAAATCTAATAATATTGGATCCTTTTCAATTCTCATCAATGGTAGAATTGTTGGGT
Organism: Viscum album; assembly: GCA_963277665.1. NCBI lineage: Eukaryota > Viridiplantae > Streptophyta > Magnoliopsida > Santalales > Viscaceae > Viscum > Viscum album. The sequence goes on along the minus strand of OY728159.1, from coordinate 14,450,985 downwards.
CCTTTAAACTTAGATAATCCACCACCTTGTTTGCATTCCCGTGGTGGTAATGGATTTAGTAGTGATATTCATTGATCAGCTCTAACAGTATTAATTGGATCATATTCAACTCTTTATCTATGAATTTATATTTTAGACTTTTATGATCCATATATATTTCACACATCTCCTATGAGATATAATTCCACCTTATTTTTAACTCAAAGATTTCTTCCACCAACTACAGATCATGCATGTGATAGTTTTTCTCTTGAATTTTCAACTGCCCTGAGGCACATGAAATGAATTTTTCATTTTTCCTAAAATTCCATCAAGGGTAGACTGAAAAAAATTTCATGATGAACATTCCCAAAAACATCAAAATGTGATAAAAAAACTTTTAGAATTTTTCCCTATTTATTTAATATCATTTCTATTGGGGACTCAATGTTCTTATAAAACATAAATGATATACTAGTAGTACATGAATTGAAATAAATTATGACCCACAATACATTGAGTAAGTTTTTACATTTGATTCAATAATCATTATCCATCTTAGAATAAGACATTCTATGCTCCCTTAATCATCGAGATTGTTTATGATCATCCTGATTTTTAGCCCTTCCAACCGATCATTTTCTTGGGTAATCCCTGACATGTCCACATTTATAGAATACAACTATGTACGATTCCTTATATGGAACTTTGTTTCCATTTATCACATTATACATTCTTTCAAGGAAACTGGATACTTTGTGCCCTTCTATTCTTCACATAAAACATATCCTAGACTCATAGTGACATTTTCCTTGGTTCCTCTTTCTACACATGTTGCACAAAGAAAATTAGGTCTTCCTCCACTTATCAACATCATCAAATGAGAATTCATGATATTTCATCTTCCTCTTCCTTGATTTCCTTTTTCATTCAAAAAAGTCCCAATTTTTAATGGTGATATTTGATAGATTGTTTGGAATAATCACTATATGTCCTACATGAGCTCCCATTTGATTGGGAATATCACTAGGACATTCATCACATTTCCATTTGCATCGGTTGTTAGCCGTATTCCTCATATTATCATTCATTGGATAGAATATTAGAGAAATTTTGGATGAGTATCTTTAACATTTTTACAAATAATGTGGAATCCAATGAAATTAAATGGATAACTTATAAAATACATATATCTCCTTAAATTATAAATTTTTAGGATTCAATCAATGTTATCTATGATCTATCTCCATACGTATATTCTTTTGGGATTTTTATCCCTAAATAACGGTTTTTACTATACATATGAATTTACCAAAGAATATCCCCAGGGAGTATCGGACCAAGAGTGAAGCATGGCCCATTGTCATGCACCATTTCTCATCCGAGTCTAGCTCAAAAAATTGTTTTTAGATTCTACCACTAGATACTTTTGTTCCAGAGCCACATCTATATGTTCATATCTAAATAGGGATGTATTTTATTGATAGGACACTTACTCTACACTCATTAAAATTTAGGGACATTATTCGTATACTTAGTTTTATCCCTATGTCTTTCACTAGTGTTTTCTAATCCTAATCCCAAAGATAACTAAACCTATCCTATGATACCGACTATAAAAACCCTAATCTTTATCACATATTTATACATTGTTTTTGACATAAAATTTTACTTAAGACAACAATGAGGATCGCGAGGTCTAGTGTCTTGGGAAATTAGGAACATTACATGACAAGTGAAGACATAAAAATACAACATCTTTATTAAATACATAATTTACATGCCCACAACATTCTTTCATATTTGGCATCGTGTGGGATAACCTCTGGACATACATAAGAAAATGGTGATCTATAAAGCCTAGTATGTGAGTAAACAAGGCATAACATGAAGAATACAGTACATGTTAGGAAATAGGTTTATCAATGGAGCACAAGAGAAACATGAACACAATGTCATGATATAACATAATTATCATAACAGAGAAATTTTGAAACAACATACAACATGATACAAGCATGAGCCAAGGCTCATTTCACATTAATTAGTACGAGTAAACCCTCATTACATATCAATTAGTATGAGTAATCCCTTATTGGACATGAATTATCCTTAGTAAACTCTCATTGTACATGAATTAGCATGATTAACCCTCATTTCACATGAATAAGAATTATTAAACCCTCATTACACATGGCATATCAGGATACTAAACGTTACCCAATTTATTCGAGCACTATCAAGTCTCACCCCTTATAAAAATTTAATTTCAGGAATAAGTGTGTCACATGTATAATATAACATGGAATCATTCAACATCATATTGTATTACATGATCAACGTGGTAGGGGGCCAGTCAGTGACTCCAACAGCTCAGCAGTTCTGGCCTTCTCTGTTGGTCGGAGAGTGATGGCAAGAGGGGGGGTGAATTGCCTTTTTAAAAATTAATTAACAATTGGAAAACAATTTATAAATGCAGCGGAAATAAAAAGGGGCAAGACACAATTTGATAACGGAGTTCGTCTTAAAACAAAGCCTACGTCTCCGCTCCCAACTCAACCGTTGAGAGATTTACTTCAGCTTGCTTTTTAATGGTTGTAGCAAGAAACCCACTAGCCGTTTTAAGGTAGGCTAGATCACCTTCGTACAGCTTGCTTTTTTATGATGGTTGTAGCAAGAAACCCAAAATGAAAGTGAGGAAGAAAAGGATGGTTTTTTTTAATACAAACCCAATGAATAACGAAACAATTGAAATAAATAAATTACAACAAACTTGAGGAAGCCTTGAGCGCCAAGAGTGTGAGAGTAGTTGATGTAGAGGCATCCCAAGCTTCAAGGATGGAGATGGATCACAAGTAGCCTTGGAGATTTGTCGTTAGAGCATTAAGGGATCAAAATATCATTCCAATGTATCGGAGTTGTTACCGGCATCCATCCTTGTCTATTTATAGGAGAAATATCCCTAAATACTTCAATATAGTCGTTGGAGGGCTTCCGGAGCCGTTGGGGGTCAAAAGTACAAGTCTGGTCAAAGCCCAACAGCTAGTTTGACTGGGCTTACCGGCTGACCGGTGCCTGGCCACCGGCTGGCCGGTGCTCCAGACAGAAGGCAGAGCTTTCTGTCTGGGCTCCACCGGCTGGCCGGTGGTCCAGACACCGGTTGGCCGGTGGCACCTGGCAGTAGGCAAGGCCTACTGTCTGGTTCCACCGGCTGGCTGGTGGTCAGGAACCGGCTGACCGGTGGAACCTGGCACAGAGCATTGCTCCTGCCAGAGACCACCGGCTGGCCGGTGGACTCAGAGAGTCCTTTTCCAGTCTTCTTGGGCCAACTCTTTGGCAACCTTTTTCCTATCATCAAAAACATGAAAACAAGTTAGAACATGATGAGAGTGATTGTGATCATTAAAATCCAAGAGAGAGGGGTACAACAATATCCCCCTATTTTGATGATCACAATCACAAAAGAGAAAGCTTTTTTAAAAAGGATATGCCAAGTAAAAAAAGAAATAAGAAACTTGGACATGGAAAAATTTTAGTGATCATTTTAATACAAGAATTTCATAGATGTATCATGTATTGAAAATGATATTAATCATGTAAGGATTGAAATAAAGAGAATGGTTCATTTTGAAATGTAACCATAGGTCATTTAAAAGAAACAACTGAAATAAAAAACTTAACCATTTAAAAACAGATTTTGATTAAAGTAATAACATAAAATTGAACTTTTAAAAAGAGCAATTAATTAAATGAAATAAGTAACTAAGTAATAGAGAGTTTTTCTCCCCCTTTGGGATTATCAAAATAGGAGGAAAAGTATGAAAGAAAATTAGAAAAACAATAATAAAGAGGTAAGCAATGACAATAAGGATGGATAGATAAGACAACTTGAATTTTATAAAAGTTGAAACGTTACAAAGAATGTTCAAAATACAAATAAAAAGACAAGTCAAAAACAGGAACGGCTCTATTCACTCCTAGAGGGCCGAGAGTGACGACGACGCCGGAAGGTCGGCGGAGATGGAGGAGCCTGGACCGTCTCAAAGCGACGACCAAGAGAATCGATCCGAGAGTGGAGCTGATCAAACTGAGAGCTGAAGTAAGAAAACTGTAAGTCGAGCCGGGTCTCAATCTGATCCTGGAAGCGAAGGAATTGATCAGCCGTCACCGACAAGCTACCAGTATCAGCGGGAGGGGGCACAGCCTCAGCAGGCTCCGGTGCATCATCACCCGCTCCATCTCCCTCAGCAGCAGCAGCAGCAGCCTCACCTTCGCTGTCACCACTCCCTTACTCTTCATCAGCACCACAGTCCTCAATATCTGAAAGAGGACAGGCAGCAGAAATGGCAGGAGGCATGGAATGGGTAGGAGGGTGTGAATGTGTCTGAGGGAAGTAAGCCTTGAGAAGGCCCTCCTTGTCAGTAATCCACTCCTGACGCCAAGGATGCCAACGAATGTTCATCTGTTGTACCATCATAAAATTGATGATGCTATCCTTCTTTGGCTGCTCGAAGGAGGTAGCACAGAGAGGGACATCAAGAAAGGTAATGATTTTGGTCAACAAGCGCCTGTGAGGTAGAGTTTTGGACCGGCGCGGGTGCTCATCCACATAAGACATGGCCCGGAACAGGAACCAGACCAAATTGAAATGAACGCCTCTGGTGATATAAGAAAGAAGATAAATATCAATAAATTTCACCGTATCGTGATCACTGATACGGGGTGCAAGGGTGGTCTGAATGAGGCGCTCAATGATGCGATGGTTAGGGGAGAGCTGGGAGAGCTTGACAATGGGATCGGTGGGTGTAACACCCGAGACTTTTATGTTATCATCAAAGGAATCTTTTTCTACACAACACTTGCTTGGCTTGCTTTACACGCAATCGCGACCTTCCTCGATAGCTTGCGTCATACGCAATACCGAGTTTCACTAAACAACAATATGCTATTAAAACTAGCCGTTATGAATAGTAATAACCACTTTTTGAAATTTTATAAATTTTATTTTTCAAAATGGACTTCATTTTTGGACTCAGAATATCAAAATTAGCCTAGGGTGAAATTTTGGTATTTTTCTGAAAACTTTCAATTTTTGATGAATAGTGAAACCACTAAGTGGTAGGTTAAAAACTGAATTTTGCATAAAACTTAATTTTACCGCTTCTGTGAATGGAATTTCAAAAATCCGAGAGACACGGTTAATATCAAGGACTAAAATGTGGTTCAATGAGATGAAAATAATTTTTTGGTGAATAGTAACTTTTTACTTTTTTTACCGCGGTTAATAGTAAATAGGGTAACTAAGGGTAAATATGATATTAATATTACCCTAACACATGTCCTAATTCTATTGGACAAGTGTAATTCCACCAAAAACAAACTTAGGAATAAAATTTGACCATTTAGGCCCACTTGGATTAGATTAGGATATTTATTATTAATTTATTTAAAGAAGGGTTAAAATAGTTAAAATCAAAGTTTAATAAGTAAATCATTTTTAATATAGGGTTATACATAAGATAAATTCGATTGTAAATATTCATTAGAAAGCTAAAAAGATTTCCTAAATGATGGTATTTTATTTGTAATTTTTAGACATCAAATAATTTAATTTAATTATGACACAAAGATGATGCAGTAATTATCTTATTAATGAAATATTGAAAAAATTGATAATATAAATACCAAAATAAATGTAATTTGAGACTTTTTATGAATTCCACTAATTTTATAGGTTACTATGATATATTAGTATTGATTTAATCAACTTGGTTCGAACATATAATTCTGTTATAACTTTCAAACAAATCATATATCAAATAGTGTCAAAATTGACACAAAATAGTTTTTAAATCAAATATTATATTATTAATTGTTATTTTATTCCTAAAAATCTAAGGTTCGGCCAAATGACTTAGATAAGGATATATATATTAATAATAAACAATTTGGGGTTCGTTTGGCATGTTATAGTAAGTGTATTAACCATATAGTGAAAGAAAACAAAAAGACATGGTAAAAGTTAAATTATTTAACTTAGAGTTAAATTTAATTGATAAGGTTAAAATAATATCCTAAACTTGTCTAAATTCTATTGGTTGATAGGATTTCGACCCATCCCCACTTTAGCTTCGAAATAAGACCCTTTGGAACCATTATAAACCGATTTTGACTTTAATATAAAATAATATTTTGAGATATTCCTAAGGTGCCCCTCTCCTCCCTTATAAAAGGGCACCTCCTCCCCCTCCTCCTCACACCAAATTGAGCACTCAAGCTCGGCCAACCCCTGCCATTTTCCCCTCTCCACTTCCCTAGAATAGTCCTAGAGGTCCTGGTCTTCTCCAAAGACCACTCTTAGTTCCCTAAGTGGAGGATTCAAAGAGGCGTTCCAAAGAAGAGGTAATATCCATTACCGATCTTTTCAATTTCTTTCGTCTTCAACTTCTTCTTATTTAGTTGTTTCATGATAAAGTAAGAACATCAGTATTACTTACATACTGATATGTTATTATAAATATGAAACATCCCTAATTCACCTTCTATCCATCCTACGGAAAAATGAAATCACCGCGCGTGCGTACGTACGGAATACCGTCTCCACGCCGTGGTGTAATCTATTTTCCACCATCACCTTACAAGGATGGGTATAATGGTGTAATGAGTAACTATATATGATTATTATTAAGTAATATTGATACTGAAATAATATATATATATACTCAAAAACAATTCCACGATCATAGGAACGATATCATCACTCGTGCGTACGTACGGAATACCGTCTCCACGATGTGATGCGACTCGTTCTACATGATCTTCATTTCATAATGATTATATAAATGAATTGAATGAATGAATATGGTATATACTACACTAATACCATTCTGGAAATGAATTATCTATAACCTAAAGATAAGAATAAGAATTTATTCGACAAAACACGCATAAGAACAAAAAGTTATAAAGACCCGAGTAACAAGTAACAATGAAATATTACTAACAAGAAGCTAATAATATGACCATATATGATATCATATAAATATGTATGATTCTGGAATAAGTCAATAACATTATTTAAACCATTATACAGGAGCTTCGGACACGTACAAAGCAAATTGGACCTAAGGTAAGGGAAATATCACAATCTCATTTTTATCCGAGATTGTTTATTCGTAAGTATTTACTGGGGTGTATTTTATCATCCACATCCATGTTCCCTCAATATGTAATATTGTTTCTATCCACTTGAAATAGTTTAAATCCAATTTTACCCTTAGGTGAGTTTTTAGTAAAGAATATGAAAGGAATCTTTTGTCGTTTTTCCGTACGAGGTACTTTTTGACTTTTCCGACAAAAGTACGAAGAATGTTTTTTTTAACTTATACGGCATGAATGGATTTTTAAAACATTACTTCAAAGAAGCTTCCTTTACAAGTTTTCAAGTTTATTTTTAATCAACTTCTTTTATTTTAAAGTTGTATGACATGTTATGTTTTTGAAGAAGAAAGGATATTTTCCTCAAGAATTCAATTCAAGTGTTTTATCAAAATTATTTTCCATCTAAGATAATAAAGGGTTCTGTTTCTATCCATATTTTTACATTGGTTTGACTATGTTGTGATGGAATTATGTTTATGAATTCCTTTATCATATATGAATTGATTTATGATGTCATGATGTTTCAAGAATCCCATTTTTGTTATATGTGTTATGCGATGATGTATGTTTTATGATTATGTGGCACACATAAGAAAGGATTCATTATAAGATGGGTGGGACCTATATCTCCCTCCAATGCATTGGGTAAAGATTTTATATCTCATGAGATAGACATGTCTGGAACGGAAGGTTATTTCGGTTCAGTGATACAGGACTGAAACGAGGAGTGAACTCGGTTCAGAAAGGGACTTTGTCCACTAAGATAGTCTTGGCAATGAGTCATGACTAACAAGAAATGATTTTCCATGATTATGTGTGCATGCCGCAAAGATTCAAGTTTTATGTTATGATTATGGGGATCTCATTTTCACTTCTATGTTTTATTTCATGTTAAGATATTATGATCTCTTTTGCAGGTTTTGATTTTCATAAAGATATGATATGATTTTTATTTCCTTTATTTGCCCTTGCTGAGCATTTGAGCTCACCCTTTTATGCTTTCTTTTCCCCAGGTCAGGAAGATGGATATTAAGTAGAATATGCTAAAAGGGACCCTAGATATGATGAAATAAATGGGAGACACTGTAGAAGATTTATGAACCAGTTGTTTATGTTTCCCAGTTTCTAAAGACACTATACCTATACGGTCCTTTGTGGTTTTGTCATATGTTGTAATAAGAGTGCTTCAATTTTGAAGTATTAACAATGTATGTAAAGTGTGGGTCGTTATAGTTGGTATCAGAGGAAAGGTATAGTCAACCTTTGGAAACTAGGATGTGAAAGCCTTAGTAAGAACCCTAAGGATAAGTCTAAGCATAGAACACAATCTTAGTGTTTTAGAAATGGCCTTGAATAACCTAGGATAAGACCTTAAGCATGAAAATTTTACTCTTGAATTATGTGGTTTCCTATTATAATTAGTGTTTCTCACACTATTCTTCTTGGTTTTAGTCAATGGCTGGAACCTGAAGGAACAGTGTTAATGCGGAATGCGATGGGCAATGCATTGATTGTCCCCCTGAGCAACCAAACGATATGGGAGCTGGAATGCAAAATCTTGTAGCCATGCTCACACAACTTTCTCAAGCTATGAATCATGCAGGATTTCCAAACGAACAAAGGAGGGAGCAACATTCTGTTGAATCCTTCATGAGGCAGCGTCCACCATCTTTCAGCGGGTCTACTGATCCATTAGTTGCTGAACAATGGATTAGTACTACTGAAAAGATATTTTCAGTTCTTCAATGTTCTGAGCATGATAAAGTCATCCTAGCATTGTATCGTTTGGAAGGAGATGCGGATCAATGGTGGAATCTTGTTAAGAATACGAGGCAAAGGGATGAAATTGAGTCTATGGAATGGGACGAGTTCAAGAACTTATTTTTCAATAAGTACTTCCCTCGTATTCTCCGAACAAAGATGGAGAAAGAGTTCCTTGAACTGAAGCAAAGGGATGATGAATCTGTTAGTACCTATGAAGCAAATTTTACAAGACTTGCAAGGTACGCTTCTGGTATTATTATCCAACCTGAGAGTAAGATCGATCGATTCTTTAGTGGCCTAAAACCAAGTCTTCGAAGGGCGTTAGCCATAAGGGACTTCAATAGCTACGAAGAAATCGTTCGATGTGCTCTCAAAGTCGAGATGGAGATTGGAGTAACCCATCAGTCACATGGGTTTGATAAGAAGAGGAAGATGGAATTCAAAGAAAAATCTAAAGAGCACACGGAAAAGAAGATGAACTTTCCCTTATGCTCAAAGTGTGGAATGAAACATGGAGGGAGTTGTCTTAAAGGGACAAGTAAATGTTTTAAATGTGGAAAGGAAGGTCATCGGGCATTTGAATGCCGTGATAATGGGAAGAAGATGTCTAATGATGCAAACAAAGGAAGGGATACACAGAATGAACCTGCTACACTTCAATGTTTCAAGTGCAAGGAGATGGGGCATTATGCCAATCAATGCCCAAATCCAAGGTTTGATGATGATGGTCGACGTCAACAAACTCTTAAGGCTAAAGACAAAGGAAAGTCACATGCAATTTCTATCAGCGATGTGGAGTACGATAACGATGTGGTGAAAGGTACACTTACCATCCACTCTAAAGTAGCAAATGTTTTATTTGATTCTGGATCCACCCACTCTTTTATTTCTGAAAAATTTTCTAAGGGTATCACCGTATTACCTCAACAATTAGATGTTGAGTTAGCTGTGACAACACCTAATGGCACATCAATCGCATCAGAAGTTTATAATTCTTCTCCGATCGAAGTTTGTGGGAAAGTGCTTCCTGCAAATCTTGTGATCCTTCCTTTAGTGGAATTTGATGTGATTCTTGGCATGGATTGGCTTTCTCTACATAGAGCTCATATCGATTGCCAAAGAAGGGAAGTCACATTTCATATTCCAGATCAATCTACGATCGTCTATCAATGCAAGGATGAACATAACCTTCCAGTGGAAATTTCTTCCATCTTATGGGTATTGATTCCACTAAATGAAGGTTATTTATCTCAAATGGTTGGTGAGAAACTCACGATTAAGAATATGCCCATTGTACGGGAGTTTGATGATGTCTTTCCAGAGGAATTTCCGGGTCTTCCACCATATCGTGAAGTTGAGTTTTCAATAGAACTCGTACCGGGTGCTTTGCCTATTTCAAAGACACCTTATAGAATGGCCCCAATTGAGTTGCAGGAATTGAAGAAGCAACTCCAAGAGAATCTTGATAAGGGATTCATACGCCCTAGTGCGTCACCTTGGGGAGCACCTGATCTATTTGTTAAGAAGAAAGATGGATCAATGAGACTCTGCATTGATTATCGAGAACTTAACAAGATCACTATCAAGAACAAATATCCTCTCCCACGCATTAATGACTTATTTGACCAACTACGCGGAGCTCAATACTTTTCCAAGATTGATCTTCGTTCAGGGTATCATCAATTAAGGGTCAAAAGGGAGGATATACCAAAGACGGATTTCCGTACAAGGTATGGACACTATGAATTTATAGTGATGCCATTTGTTCTTACTAATGCCCCTGCTATCTTCATGGATCTAATGAATAGAGTCTTTAGAGACTATCTTGATCAATTTGTGGTAGTCTTTATAGACGATATTCTTGTCTATTCAAAGAGCAAGGAAGAGCATGAAGATCACTTGAGAATTATATTAAAGACCCTGAGAAAAGAGAAGCTTTATGCCAAATTTACCAAGTGTGAATTTTGGCTTCAAAAAGTTGCATTTTTGGGTCATATAATCTCAAAAGAGGGGATATCTGTGGATCCAGCAAAAACAGAGGTTATCGAAAGATGGTCAAGACCAACAACAGTAACTGAGATCCGAAGTTTTCTTGGTTTGGCTGGATATTATCGACGTTTTGTAAAAGATTTTTCACGGTTATCTAATCCAATCACCAAGTTGACTCGGAAAGGAGTTAAGTTTGTCTGGACAGAGGAATGTGAAGAGAATTTCAAGGAGTTGAAAAGAAGGTTATCCAGTGCACCTGTGCTCACACTGCCTTGTAGTGGAGAAAGGTTTGTGATCTACAGTGATGCATCCAAGAAGGGATTGGGGTGTGTTCTTATGCAAAATGATATGGTGATAGCTTATGCCTCACGACAGTTGAAAATCCATGAGCAAAATTACCCACCACATGATTTGGAGTTGGCTGCGGTAATCTTTGCATTAAAGATTTGGAGTCATTACCTTTATGGTGAAAGGTGTGATATTTATACTGATCATAAAAGTTTAAAGTATATTTTCACACAAAAGGAGTTGAATATGCGTCAAAGAAGATGGTTGGAGCTGATTAAGGATTATGACTGCTCAATCCATTACCACCCTGGGAAAGCAAACAAGGTGGCAGATGCATTAAGTCGACAAGACCATGCTAGTTTATCCATGATGAGGATCACAAAAGATCCAATATTTATGGATTTACAAAGGATGGATCTTGGAATTATAATGGAAGGTGAAAAATCTTATCTTTCTCAAATGAATGTTCAACCATCTATACATGTGAAGATTAAAGAGGCACAGAAAGAAGATGTCGAGTTACAAAAGAAGGTGAGAAATGTTCCTGAATTCAACCTTGATTGTGATGGGATAATAAAGTTCAGGAATCGGGTTTGTGTTCCTCCCATCCCCGAATTAAAGAAAGAGCTGCTGGATGAGGCTCATAGTTCTTCATTCTCTATTCATCCTGGAAGCACGAAGATGTATAGGGACCTGAAAGAGTACTTCTGGTGGGATGGCATGAAAAGAGATGTTGCTGAATATGTCTCTCGATGCTTGGTTTGTCAACAAGTTAAAGCTGAGAGACAGAAGTCTAAGGGGATGTTACAACCATTACCCATACCCGAATGGAAATGGGAAAACATCATTATGGACTTTGTCAGAGGACTTCCTAAAACATCCAAAGGCAATAATGCTATCTGGGTCATAGTTGATCGTCTTACAAAGTCCGCACACTTCATTGCTATTAGAGAGGATTTCTCTCTAGATCAGCTTGCCAGGATATATGTAAAGGAAGTGGTAAGATTGCATGGAGTACCACTTTCTATTATATCTGATCGAGATCCGAGATTTACCTCGAAGTTCTGGCGAAGTCTTCAGCATACTCTGGATACAGAGTTGAGTTTCAGCACTGCTTATCATCCCCAGACAGACGGTCAGTCTGAGAGAACAATTCAAACCCTAGAAGATATGTTGAGAGCTTGCTCTATGGATTTCAAAGGAGGTTGGGATCAACACCTACCTTTGGTGGAATTTTCTTATAATAATAGCTTTCACTCCAGTATTCAGATGGCTCCTTATGAAGCTCTCTATGGAAAGAAATGCAGGACTCCAACTTGATGGGATGAAGTTGGGGAAAGAAAGCTATTAGGACCTGATCTCGTTGATGAAATGGCAGAAAAGGTCAGATCTATTCAACAACACATAAGAGCAGCTCAGAGTCGACAGAAAAGTTATGCCGACAATCGAAGAAGAGACCTAGAGTTTGAAGTGGGTGATAAAGTGTTCTTACGAATATCTCCCTGGAAGAGGGTTATGAGATTTGGAAAGAAGGGGAAGTTGAGCCCAAGATATATCGGTCCTTTTGAAATACTGGATCGTGTTGGGAAGGTAGCTTACCGATTGGCGCTTCCACCGAATCTCTCTCAAGTTCACGATGTGTTCCATGTATCTCTCCTGAGAAAGTACATACCAGATCCTTCACATGTACTCAGCTCAGAAGTTGTACCGCTGGAGCAAGATCTTTCTTATGAAGAACAGCCGATAGAGATTCTGGATCGTAGCGAAAAAGTCCTACGAAACAAGACCACTCGCTTGGTGAAAGTTTTATGGAGAAACCACCAACTTGAAGAAGCTACATGGGAGCTTGAGGATATGATGAGGGAGAAGTATCCTCATTTGTTTGTAGCAAAGTGACGAATTTCGAGGGCGAAATTCTTTTTAAGGGGGGTAGAATGTAACACCCGAGACTTTTATGTTATCATCAAAGGAATCTTTTTCTACACAACACTTGCTTGGCTTGCTTTACACGCAATCGCGACCTTCCTCGATAGCTTGCGTCGTACGCAATACCGAGTTTCACTAGACAACAATATGCTATTAAAACTAGCCGTTATGAATAGTAATAACCACTTTTTGAAATTTTATAAATTTTATTTTTCAAAATGGACTTCATTTTTGGACTCAGAATATCAAAATTAGCCTAGGGTGAAATTTTGGTATTTTTCTGAAAACTTTCAATTTTTGATGAATAGTGAAACCACTAAGTGGTAGGTTAAAAACTGAATTTTGCATAAAACTTAATTTTACCGCTTCTGTGAATGGAATTTCAAAAATCCGAGAGACACGGTTAATATCAAGGACTAAAATGTGGTTCAATGAGATGAAAATAATTTTTTGGTGAATAGTAACTTTTTACTTTTTTTACCGCGGTTAATAGTAAATAGGGTAACTAAGGGTAAATATGATATTAATATTACCCTAACACATGTCCTAATTCTATTGGACAAGTGTAATTCGACCAAAAACAAACTTAGGAATAAAATATGACCATTTAGGCCCACTTGGATTAGATTAGGATATTTATTATTAATTTATTTAAAGAAGGGTTAAAATAGTTAAAATCAAAGTTTAATAAGTAAATAATTTTTAATATAGGGTTATACATAAGATAAATTCGATTGTAAATATTCATTAGAAAGCTAAAAAGATTTCCTACATGATGGTATTTTATTTGTAATTTTTAGACATCAAATAATTTAATTTAATTATGACACAAAGATGATGCAGTAATTATCTTATTAATGAAATATTGAAACAATTGATAATATAAATACCAAAATAAATGTAATTTGAGACTTTTTATGAATTCCACTAACTTTCTAGGTTACTATGATATATTAGTATTGATTTAATCAACTTGGTTCGAACATATAATTCTGTTATAACTTTCAAACAAATCATATATCAAATAGTGTCAAAATTGACACAAAATAGTTTTTAAATCAAATATTATATTATTAATTGTTATTTTATTCCTAAAAATCTAAGGTTAGGCCAAATGACTTAGATAAGGATATATATATTAATAATAAACAATTTGGGGTTCGTTTGACATGTTATAGTAAGTGTATTAACCATATAGTGAAAGAAAACAAAAAGACATGGTAAAAGTTAAATTATTTAACTTAGAGTTAAATTTAATTGATAAGGTTAAAATAATATCCTAAACTTGTCTAAATTTTATTGGTTGATAGGATTTAGACCCATCCCCACTTTAGCTTCGAAATAGGACCCTTTGGAACCATTATAAACCGATTTTGACTTTAATATAAAATAATATTTTGAGATATTCCTAAGGTGCCCCTCTCCTCCCTTATAAAAGGGCACCTCCTCCCCCTCCTCCTCACACCAAATTGAGCACTCAAGCTCGGCCAACCCCTGCCCTTTTCCCCTCTCCACTTCCCTAGAATAGTCCTAGAGGTCCTGGTCTTCTCCAAATACCACTCTTAGTTCCCTAAGTGGAGGATTCAAAGAGGCGTTCCAAAGAAGAGGTAATATCCATTACCGATCTTTTCAATTTCTTTCGTCTTCAACTTCTTCTTATTTAGTTGTTTCATGATAAAGTAATAACATCAGTATTACTTACATACTGATATGTTATTATAAATATGAAACATCCCTAATTCACCTTCTATCCATCCTACGGAAAAATGAAATCACCGCGCGTGCGTACGTACGGAATACCGTCTCCACGCCGTGGTGTAATCTATTTTCCACCATCACCTTACAAGGATGGGTATAATGGTGTAATGAGTAACTATATATGATTATTATTAAGTAATATTGATACTGAAATAATATATATATATACTCCAAAACAATTCCACGATCATAGGAACGATATCATCACTCGTGCGTACGTACGGAATACCGTCTCCACGATGTGATGCGACTCGTTCTACATGATCTTCATTTCATAATGATTATATAAATGAATTGAATGAATGAATATGGTATATACTACACTAATACCATTCTGGAAATGAATTATCTATAACCTAAAGATAAGAATAAGAATTTATTCGACAAAACACGCATAAGAACAAAAAGTTATAAAGACCCGAGTAACAAGTAACAATGAAATATTACTAACAAGAAGCTAATAATATGACCATATATGATATCATATAAATATGTATGATTCTGGAATAAGTCAATAACATTATTTAAACCATTATATAGGAGCTTCGGACACGTACAAAGCAAATTGGACCTAAGGTAAGGGAAATATCACAATCTAATTTTTATCCGAGATTGTTTATTCGTAAGTATTTACTGGGGTGTATTTTATCATCCACATCCATGTTCCCTCAATATGTAATATTGTTTCCATCCACTTGAAATAGTTTAAATCCAATTTTACCCTTAGGTGAGTTTTTAGTAAAGAATATGAAAGGAATCTTTTGTCGTTTTTCCGTACGAGGTACTTTTTGACTTTTCCGACAAAAGTACGAAGAATGTTTTTTTTTAACTTATACGGCATGAATGGATTTTTAAAACATTACTTCAAAGAAGCTTCCTTTACAAGTTTTCAAGTTTATTTTTAATCAACTTCTTTTATTTTAAAGTTGTATGACATGTTATGTTTTTGAAGAAGAAAGGATATTTTCCTCAAGAATTCAATTCAAGTGTTTTATCAAAATTATTTTCCATATAAGATAATAAAGGGTTCTGTTTCTATCCATATTTTTACATTGGTTTGACTATGTTGTGATGGAATTATGTTTATGAATTCCTTTATCATATATGAATTGATTTATGATGTCATGATGTTTCAAGAATCCCATTTTTGTTATATGTGTTATGCGATGATGTATGTTTTATGATTATGTGGCACACATAAGAAAGGATTCATTATAAGATGGGTGGGACCTATATCTCCCTCCAATGCATTGGGTAAAGATTTTATATCTCATGAGATAGACATGGCTGGAACGGAAGGTTATTTCGGTTCAGTGATACAGGACTGAAACGAGGAGTGAACTCGGTTCAGAAAGGGACTTTGTCCACTAAGATAGTCTTGGCAATGAGTCATGACTAACAAGAAATGATTTTCCATGATTATGTGTGCATGCCACAAAGATTCAAGTTTTATGTTATGATTATGGGGATCTCATTTTCACTTCTATGATTTATTTCATGTTAAGATATTATGATCTCTTTTGCAGGTTTTGATTTTCATAAAGATATGATATGATTTTTATTTCCTTTATTTGCCCTTGCTGAGCATTTGAGCTCACCCTTTTATGCTTTCTTTTCCCCAGGTCAGGAAGATGGATATTAAGTAGAATATGCTAAAAGGGACCCTAGATATGATGAAATAAATGGGAGACACTGTAGAAGATTTATGAACCAGTTGTTTATGTTTCCCAGTTTCTAAAGACACTATACCTATACGGTCCTTTGTGGTTTTGTCATATGTTGTAATAAGAGTGCTTCAATTTTGAAGTATTAACAATGTATGTAAAGTGTGGGTCGTTATAGTGGGCTACCCTGTGAGATGCTCAAGAGCGACAGCAAGATCAAAATTAGGGTCCCGAGAAAACTCCCCCTGAGCAAATGCATGAGGTCCAAAATGTGGAACCCCTAGCATCCTGGCAATCTCCAAAGAAGTGAAAGTGATGGGTTGCCCAAGAGCGGTGGTAGAAATGGTATCGACGTCGTCAGAAACCGACCACGTCAGGTGAGCATAAAATTCATTGACAAGAAGGGGATAAATAACATCCTTCTCAGGAGGTTCAAAAAAGCAATGCCAGTGTTGATATTCAATGATGGAGAAAAGCTCGAGACGAGCAGAAGAAAGCCAAGAATAATCAATTACTCTACCCGGCAGAATGACTTTGTCATGCCAAATGTCCAGAAGTTGAGGGATTGAAGGAGGAGGAGGTTCCTCTTGAGCGATGCCCTTTCCCTTGCGTGATGAGCGAGGACCCATGATGGAAAAAGAAGAAAACAAATTGAGAGAGATTGAGAGAAAATGGAGTTTGAGAGGAAAAGAAGGAAGAAGGGAGGCTAGGGCAAAGAGGAGGCGCGGGTCTGGAGGAGGCGCACGAGAGAGAGAGAGAGAAATGGGAAGGGTTTTAATTTTAACCCTTCCTCCGGCCGGCCCAAAAAAGGAAAACCCGACACCACCGGTTGACCGGTGGTATTAAAATTCATAAAAAATTAAAATAATAAAAAAAGAGTTTAAATAACTTAAAAAGAAAAATAAGCAAGCCAAAAAGAGTCAAATATTTAATAGTGCTCATTGACGAATCATTCCTAACTACCCCTTAATAAAATCAAAACGTTCAACCGGGAGCGGTTTGGTAAAAATATCAGCTAATTGGAAATCAGTAGAAATGAAGTCCAAAGTGATATCCCCTTTTTGAAAATGGTCACGAAGGAAATGATTCCTTAAATCTATATGCTTAGTCCTAGAATGTTGTATTGGATTCTTAGAAATACTAATGACACTAGTTTTGTCACACCGTATAGGGACATGATCGTAGGAAAGGCCATAATCCAAGAGAGTGTGCTGCATCCAAATAATTTGGGCACAACAATTACCAGCTGCTATGTACTCGGCCTCGGCAGTAGAAAGAGAAACACAGTTTTGCTTTTTGCAACTCCATGAAACAAGGGACTTGCCTAGCAGATGACAGATTCCACTAGTACTCTTACGATCTAATTGACATCCGCCAAAATCAGCATCCGAATATGAAGAAAGTTCGAATGAATTATTAGAGGGATAAAACAAACCAATGTTTTTGGATCCTTTTAAATACTTAAAAATTCTTTTGACCGATTTAAAATGAAATTCTTTGGGATTGGCTTGAAAACGAGCACAAAGACAAACACTGAACATGATGTCAGGACGGGTCGCAGTTAGGTAAAGTAGACTCCCGATCAAACTCTTATAAAGCTTGTTATCAACCGGTTTCCCGGCTTCATCTAACGTAAGTTTAAAAGAAGTACTCATGGGGGTACTAATTTTCTTTACTTGATCCATACCAAAACGACTTAAAAGTTCGTTTGTGTATTTGCCTTGGCTTAGAAAAATACCATTTGAATTTTGAAAGATTTGAAAACCAAGAAAAATTTTTAATTCCCCCATAAAGCTCATTTCAAATTCTTTTCTCATTAAATCTGAAAAATCAGTACAAAGTGATTCTTTGGTTGAACCAAATATAACGTCATCAACGTAAATTTGGAAAATTAAAAGATCTTTGGAAGTGTGTTTTAAAAATAGGGTACAATCAGCTTGACACATTTTAAAATCATTTTCTAAAATAAATTTTGTTAACCGCTCATACCAAGCCCGAGGGGCTTGTTTTAAGCCATATAGAGCCTTGGTTAACTTAAAAACAAGATTTGGAAATTTTGGATCTTCAAAACCAGGGGGTTGTTCAACAAAGATTTTTTCTGAAATAAAACCAATTAAAAAAGCACTTTTAACATCCATTTGAAAAAGTTTGAAATTTAAGTGAGCAGCGAATGCCAACAAGATCCTAATGGATTCCAATCTAGCAACGGGCGCAAAGGTTTCACCATAATCAATTCCTTCTTCTTGATTATAGCCCTTAGCTACAAGGCGAGCCTTGTTCCGGGTTATATATCCTTGATCATCAAGTTTGTTCCTAAAAACCCATTTAGTGCCAATAATTGGTTGATCATTGGGTCTTTCAACAAGAGTCCAAACATCATTTCTAGAGAATTGATTTAGTTCCTCTTGCATTGCAAGAACCCAATTCTCATCATTAATGGCATCATTAATGGTTTGAGGCTCTATTTGAGAAAGAAAGGCTTGATGTTCAACCTCGTTGAGGATTGATCTTCTAGTTCGAGTACCGGCTTGAAGATCACCTATAACATTTTCTAAAGGATGGTCTCTAGAAGGTTTCCAAACCGTAGGCAAGGTGGAAGGCGAAGAAGGTGAAGAGGGTTCATGATGGTCATCCTCCTTGGGAGGAGAATAGGAATCATTCAAATGAAGCTTATCAAGATTATCTTCAACATCTTCAATGACCGGGTGAGGTTTTGGAAGAGTTTCATCCAATTTGATATGAGATGATTCTTCGATGGTTTTTGAACGTTTATTGAAGACACAATAGGCTTTTATTGAGTTGGAGTACCCAAGAAAAATACCTTCATCGGATTTGGCATCAAATTTCCCTAGGTTATCATTTGTGTTAAGGATAAAGCATTTACAACCAAACACTTTAAAATAACCAACTTTGGGCAATTTGCCTTTCAAAGTTCATAGGGGGTTTTCTTAAGAAGGGGTCTTACAAGGACTCTATTGATAGTATAACAAGCAGTGTTTACTGCCTCGGCCCAAAAATTTTGAGGGAGGATGAATTCACTAAGGAGGGTTCGAGCAATTTCTTGGAGAGTTCGGTTTCTCCTTTCAACCACTCCATTTTGTTGTGGAGTCCTAGGGGCAGAGAAGGTGTGATTGTATCCTTGAGAGGAACACAATTCATCGAATTCTTTGTTCTCGAATTCACCTCCATGGTCACTACGGAGCGATATAATTTTATATCTTTTTTCGTTTTCTACTTTTCTAGAGAATTTTAAAAAGGTTCTACAAGCATCATTTTTATGAGCTAAAAAGAAAACCCAAGTGAAACGAGAAAAGGCATCTACTAGGACAAAGGTATAGGATTTTCCACCTAGACTTGCTACATGGGTAGGACCAAAAAGATCAAGATGAAGGAGCTCAAGAGATTTTGAAGTGGACACTTCCTTCTTAGATTTGAAAGAAGATTTGTGTTGCTTGCCAAGTTGGCATGGCTCACAAATCAAATCATTCTTAAACATAAGTTTAGGAAGGTCACGGATGAGCTTGTTCTTATTAAGCTTTAGAAGTGAATGAGAGCTACAATGCCCCAACCTTCTATGCCAAAGCCAAGACTCATTTTCAAGAGCACTTAAACATTTAACATTTTGGCTAGCTAAAGACTTTAAATAAATAATGTAAACATTTTGAAAACGGGAAGTAGAAAATATCAATTTGTTTTGAAAATCAAACACATTAAATAAATCATTTTGAAAATTCACCGAAAAACCACTATCACAAAGTTGACTAATGCTAATTAAATTATGTTTTAAACCTTTAACAAATAAAACATCTTTAATTAAGTAGGAGCTACCAAAACCAAGGGTACCTATTCCGACGATCTTGCTTTTTGAATTGTCGCCAAAGGTGATGTATCCTCCATCGAATTCTTCAAGGGAGTTGAACTCTGAGGGATCGCCACACATGTGCCTCGAGCATCCGCTGTCGAGATACCACGAGCCTTTCGAAGGCCTACTTCTTTGGTGTTTATCATACAAAATCAAGAGAGAATATATTTTGGTACCCATATAAGTTTGGGTCCGGAAAGATTAGCTAAAAGAGACTTTTGAACCCATACTTGTCTAGAGGGATACATCCTAAGATATTCATCCGAGTAGGTAATGATTTTGGGGGGGCCATATCTATCATTTTTACAATCGCATTCATAAATTATATGTCCGGTTTTTCTACAATAATTACAGAATTTAATTTGAGAGATCCCCCTTACAAAAGTAGTGGGTGCTCTAGAAGAGGTGGCTTGCTTGTTAAAGCCAAGTCCATGTGTGGTTCTAGCCGAACGTTGAAAACCTAGCAATTTGGTCAAATTTTGTTCACCTTGGGTGAACTTGGAAAGAGATTCCCTTAAATCATTAATAGTTGAATTCAAAGAATCAACATTTGGAATATCTTGGACCTTAAGGGCAAGTTCCTCATTCTTTTTGAGAAGTTGATCTTTTTCAGAAATTAGAATTTTGTGTTTCTTTTCTAAGGCAAAAAATTTAGAAGTAAGTTCGTGAAAACCTTCCTCTAATTGATCTCTCGCATTTTGGAGATCTTCATAAGACATGTCATTATTAAAAGAAGAAGATGAGGAAGAGGAGTTGGAAGAAGATACCTCATCAAATGCCATTAGGCATTTTCCACCTTCATCGCTTGAGTCACTTGAAGACATGGAGTCATCGCTTGCACTCCATGTTGACGCTTTGAAATCCTTCTTGTTTTTCTTTTCCTTTAACCTTTTCTTGAAAAGAGATCACTCCGGTTTGATGTGGCCTTTCTTTCCACATTCAAAGCATGTAACTTCTTTTTCTGCTTTTGGATCTTCCTTTCGTGCCCTTTGAAAATTCTTCTTTTTCTTCATGAACATGCTCATTTTTCTTGCAAGTTGAGCAATCTCGGATCCGCTATCATCGGAGGAGCTTTCTTGCTTTTCTTTGAATTCTATGTTCTTTTGCTCCTTGAAGATTTTACCTTCCTTATCGGCTTGCCTCTTCATGGTAATCTCATAGGTCATAAGTGATTCAATGAGTTCTTCAACCGGCATTTTCTTGACATCTTTCGCTTCTTGGATTGCCGTCACCTTTGGAGCCCATGAGCTTGGTAGGACCCAAAGAATCTTCTTGACCATCGTCTCTGCAGAAACATCATCTCCAAGTGACTTTCTCCCATTACACACAACAGTAAAGCGGGTTAACATTTCTGTAATAGATTCGTGTGGGTGCATGGTGAAACTTTCAACGTCTTGACGATACATATCTAATCTAGTGTCTTTGACTTTGTTAGTGCCCTCATGGGTCACTTCCAAAAGATTCCAAATTTGATGAGAAGTGGTGCAAGTAGAAATACGATTAAATTCATTACGGTCTAACCCACAATGAAGAGCATTCATGGCTTTGCCATCAAGCCCAAAATTAGCAATGTCTTCGGGGGTCCATTTAGACTCATCTTTGCTAGAGAGAGTGTAGCCTTGCATAACAATTCTATATATAGGATAGCCAATACTTCTAAGAAATGTAATCATGCGAAGTGTAGTCGGTTCCATCAAAGAATGGAGCCCGAGTCATGGAATACCCTTCGGGTGCTTGTGAGGAAGAAGCCATCACTATTGATTTTAGTTTTGTAACTGGTTAAGGTATTACACAAACGTCCCTCTGATACCAATTGTTGGTCGGAGAGTGATGGAAAGAGGGGGGGTGAATTGCCTTTTTAAAAATTAATTAACAATTTAAAAACAATTTATAAATGCAGCGGAAATAAAAAGGGGCAAGACACAATTTGATAACGGAGTTCGGCTTAAACCAAAGCCTACTTCTCCGCTCCCAACTCAACCGTTGAGAGATTTACTTCAGCTTTCTTTTTAATGGTTGTAGCAAGAAACCCACTAGCCGTTTTAAGGTAGGCTAGATCACCTTCGTACAGCTTTCTTTTTTATGATGGTTGTAGCATGAAAACCAAAATGAAAGTGAGGAAGAAAAGGATGGTTTGTTTTAATAAAAACCCAATGAATAACGAAACAATTGAAATAAATAAATTACAACAAACTTGAGGAAGCCTTGAGAACCAAGTGTGTGAGAGTAGTTGATGTAGAGGCAGCCCAAGCTTCAAGGATGGAGATGGATCACAAGTAGCCTTGGAGATTTGTCGTTAGAGCTTTAAGGGATCAAAATATCATTACAATGTATCAGAGTTGTTCCCGGCATCCATCCTCATCTATTTATAGGAGAAATATCCCCAAATACTTCAATATAGCCGTTGGAGGGCTTTCGGAGCCGTTGGGGGTCAAAAGTACAAGTCTGGTCAAAGCCCAACGGCTAGTTTGACTGGGCTTACCGGCTGACCGGTGCTTGGCCACCGGCTGGCCGGTGCTCCAGACAGAAGGCAGAGCTCTCTGTTTGGGCTCCACCGGCGGGCCGGTGCTGGGCCACCGGCTGGCCGGTGGTCCAGACACCAGGGGGCCGGTGGTCGAGATAGAGAGCAAGCTCTCTGTCTGGTTCCACCGGCTGGCCAGTGGTCCAGACACCGGTTGGCCGGTGGCACCTGGCAGTTGGCAAGGCCTACTGTCTGGTTCCACCGGCTAGCCGGTGGTCAGGCACCGGCTGACCGGTGGAACCTGGCAGAGAGCATTGCCCCTGCCAGAGACCACCGGCAGGCCGGTGGTAATCCACCGGTTGGCCGGTGGACACAGAGAGTCCTTTTCCAGTCTTCTTGGGCCAACTCTTTGGCAACCTTTTTCCTATCATCAAAAACTTGAAAACAAGTTAGAACACGATGAGAGTGATTGTGATCATTAAAATCCAAGAGAGAGGGGTACAAAATTCTCCATCCATTGGGGCCATGGCTCATTGCTTTTAGTTGAGTCAAGTACCATTCTTACAGGTCTCACGGTCTGTTTGCAGAGGCGGATCGACCCTGCAGAGGCTGAAACGGATTCTATTTCTCTCCATAATGCCTTCCAGTGTCTTTTGTGATACCATGTGGTCCATTGAGTATGTCATCCATAAATTCTATGAACTCCTTGACAACAGTATTAATGTATCCCACACACAGAATAAGTTATACAACGAGGAATATTATCTGGTATCTTTTGACATTCATGGATCAGAGAGTCTTTTTCTACATGACCTTTATAGCATGACTTTGATGGGGATTAATATTTTCAAAGGGGATACCCTCGGTTTCCACTATTTTCGACCCACATAGCCTTGTTTTCCTATTCCATAATTTTTGGCTCCCCATTTTTTATAAAAATTTAGATGATGATGATTTGTGTATGGTATTCACTGCATGAGGATATTGATTTCAAAAATCGTGGTGTAATTGAGGCAGCATAACAGTGTCATATAGAAATTCATAAGTTGGGATGATGCAAGATAAAGGGGTATCTCATAATTTATACATTAAATATCCCGTAATGGGATCATGTTACATAATATCCCAACATATGAAAATGAATTTAGATTAATAATATGGGATAAATATTTGATTTAAATACGAATCGAAAAATCACTTACTGAATTTTGGAATTAAAACGTGTGTACACAGAAGCCATTAATGAGAGAGAAAGTGTTATATCATCATTCAAAAATTGGGAGGAAAGTATGGGGGAGATGAAAAATCATATTTTCATATTTTTAATTTTAATTAAAATGGTATTAAAACATAATGAGACATGAATAAAAATGAGAAAGAAAGGATTCCCTTATGGAATATCATCATTGTAACGGATTAGGTAATAGTCCAAATGAGGGAGGATAAATGATCTCTAATTCACATAACATCAAATGGAAAATAGGGAACTGATTAAAAAATAATTAAAATACAATCAATTGAAACTAAAAATTCTATTTTCAAACAGGGTACTTCAATTGAAAGTAAGAGAATAAGGAGAGGATCCCATAAGAAATTTTAGCATTGTAAGGTGTGCACACAAGGATTTATAAGAGGAATAGATGAGGGTGAAAGGGACTCTCATCATTTATACATAAAATTGTAAATAAATATGACATTTGATAACATATCACAACTTAGTAATTAATGAGATCAATAGACATAACATGGAAAGAATGCCTGATAAAAGAGGAGGGTGGAAGATCCCTTACGTGGATGCGCGATCCCAATGTCTTGAGAGAGGCTTGAGAGATGTTTCTTGGGAGATTAGGGAACCTAGGGGTGATTCAATAGAGTATGGGAAAGAAAATGGAAGAGCTACAAATGGTTTGAGTGAAGATTAATCGGAGGTTGGGTGGGTTTATATAGAAAAGGATAGGGAATTCATTATTATTTAGGTTTTGGACACTACACATTAAACTAATCAAAACAAAAAACAACCTCATGGTTTCTAACCATGGTTTATGAAAAAGGGGAGTGGTATAAAATATTTTATAAGTCTAATTTCCTAACATATTAAATTATTAGTCTTTTTTTATTTGGAGGTGAGTCAGACTCTCAAAGAAATTATTTTGAAATGTTAAAATATTTTATAAGTCTTGGAGGGCACACTATGGAATTCTAAAATAAATAAAAAAATATAAAATCACAATATTTTAAACATAAAACATACAACAGATAAATATAAATATTATACTATTTATTACATCACTATTTGGTCATTATGATTTCACAAAAAACATTATATATTTATACTGTATTTAGTTTTAACCCAAAAATTCGAATGGCTCATAAAATTATAAAAAATTCACCATTTGATATTTAAACATCATTATTCCTATAATAATAATAATTTTATCAAAATAATTTTCTAAATATGTGAATTTTCACTTTTAAAACAAAAAATGACATTTATTGAAAATTAATGGGTTTTGACATAAACAGTTTTCAAACCTTAATAAAAATTACGATTGACTTCATAAAAATTATTCAATCATTTATATTTAACAAAATTAATTTTTTAACAATATTTTATTAAAAAACTATTTAATTTAAAAATCTATTAATTCATTAAAATATATTTCCAAATTTAATTTGAATATTTATAATAAAATACTATTTTTTCTTTAAAAAACATTTATAAAGTAACAATAATAAAACGAAATTATATTAATTATTCTATAAAAACAATTAACATAATAAAAATTGTAGTTTCTTTTTACATATCCCATTATTACAACATAATATGACCTCAGAGTAATGTGAGAGATAGGGGGATTCCTTGGGGTTGTTCGGTGAAGATGGTTTTGGTCGTGATGTAGATAAGCTTGAACATCCCCCATAAATAGTTTCTCTCATACATAAGTTGTTTGATCTCCACTTGGGCTTGGTCAAAAGAAAATCACAGTGACAATACCTCCTTTCTGATATCGGAAAAATGAGCTTCTTACGACCTGAGTCTACTTGATGAGGTCCTCAACTCATTTTCCTATGTCGAAAGGATTTGTTAAAACCTTATGTTTATATCAATTGTGTGATCACTATACAATGAATATATTATTAACATTAGTGATACTTAATGGTAATGTAAACACACTAATAATTAATAAAAGGGTGCAAGTGTTTTCTATATCCCAATGAAATTAAATGAAAAGGAATTTTATTCCTAAATTTTTAGGTCGTTAAAACCCATGTCCTTATATTCTAGACCTAGATGAATCATTGATCTAGATTGTCCCTTTTAATTTTCTATTCTCTCAGGTTTTAGAGAGCTACCTGATTGATTTTTGACGACCTGGGTAAAGGAGCTACATGACTAGAACTTATGGACTTCTTTAAAAATATTATTCATACAAATGAGTATCCCAAGGGTCATATTTAGTGGAAAATATAGAACCCTGGGTGGGAGATTTACTCTATGTTGGTTGTCCGCGCAAGGTTGATGTGTAGGGTGTCCGTGCAGGGTTGATGTGTAGGGTGTCAACATAGGGTTGATGAATAAGATGTCCACGCAAGGATGATTCATAGGCTATCCATATAGGATGTCAATGTAGGCTACCTATATAGGTTATCCATACAGGCAGTCTGCATAGGATATCTATACAGATAGTCTATATTGGGCTGATAAGCATGTTGTCCGCACAGGCTAACCAACGCAGTGACTAAAATTCCTTTATAAATTTTTTCCAACATTCGAGAGACATAAACTAGTATACATTAGATATATTTGGATCTAAAACTATTCAAATTGAAGAAACCTAATATATCTACAATTTTTAATATGGTTAATACACCAAATTGTTTTGAAGAAACATCAAACATGAATTTTAATGCATTGGATCATTTTTTTAAAGATCATTGAAATCCAAGGCCTCCTCTTGGAGGTTGGGGGGGGGGGGTATTTACACTTATCCCCCATTATGTATTTATATTTTAGAACATTTAAATTAATCCTACATACTCTTATAGAATGGTGACACATCTCTACTCAAACTAAACATTTTATGTCTAAATGTGGATCACATCAAGAGTTCTGTGATAGTGCCAATGAAACACATTTTATGATGTAAACCTATGACATAAATTTTTTTAAATCTATTATTTTTTTATAAGTAATTTATATAAGAACATTTAATTCTTCTCCTCACTTATTTTTATCTCTCATATAAGAAATAAAATAATAAATTTAAACAAATAACATCCAAATTATAAATTAGGATGTGCCTAGGGTTCTGATAATATAAAACCACTAAACATGTGGCCTAAAGGTAAACATCATGTACCTATGTTCAATGTACTTGGATGAATCATCAATTAATTCAATGAATCACCCATTAATTAAATTTTGAGTGAATTTAATGCACATCATGTATAGACCAAGCTGGGATAACACAGGGGTTTCCAGACTACACACCATGTAAGTTGCATAAAAACTGTGTAGTCCTTGAATATTCATGAAAGAATGAAAAGTTTCCAAGACCTGTTGTGTATTTATTACAAAACACATGAAAAAAAACCTACAACATCAACTTAACATAGTGTTTCACTGGTGTACACATTGTATAACTCATACATGTCAATGATCGAAAAACCATTGAGTTGAAAGTTATTAGTTTCCTTAGTTTTGAAAACCGCAAACACGTTAACTCTTTCAAAAATTCCATTTTACTAAATTTAAATATACCATGTGTTTTCAAATTTTCATTAGAAAACATACTTTTATAACTAATGTAGAAATTTTTATAATATAAAATGAATATATAATTTTTATTATTAAATCATATCTGTCAGACTGACCGTGTGTCTGGTCCTTCAAAATTACTAATTCCTTATCCATTGGATAAACTACTATTATTTATACCAGACTAAATGGAGTCCAATATATCATATTTATAATAGTTATAATCCATTAGATTTACCATAGTTTAGTTCATAATAATGATTAAAAATAGTATATTCCATCGAACAGTCCAATGTTTATAATTAGATAAATTGGAATTATTTATATCGAATATAAATATTTATTGAATTGTGAAGGTTATAACCAAAACTAAAACATATGGAAATGTCTTTTTGAGATTTCAAGTGAAGAAAATAAAAGGACAGTACAACCAACTAGTAGAATCACACAAATATTTTCATTGGATGAATTCCTATAAATAGGATTTCATTAAAATATATGGTACCTTATGTATTTTCAACTAAACATATCTGAGATTTTTCTCTACCTAAACATATCATTCTTATTATTTTTAATCAATCAGATAGTTGTAGTTATAAGGAATCTGAGTAAGGATTGTAAATTACATAGGAAATTTTGTTTTTTTATTCAGTGTGACTGATCATGGTTTAGATTGAGGGCTTCTATTGATAGAAAGAAAGGTGAATCTGATCCATTGGATCAAGGGGTTCTGAATCTAGCAAGATAGAGTTGAAATTGATCATTGTACTGACGGATTTTAATTTTTTAGAAGACAAGGATATTATGATACTCATATCAAGTACATTCTTGGTGTGGAATGATGGACCATAAAATGTAGGTTTAAAACTATGGATATCTTATGTTAGGATTTATTAGTTCCTTAACTCATAAAATTAAAGAGTATAATTACTTCTATCAAGCTTGAAATACATTCTTACGTTATAAAAAGATTCTCGATATCTTGGTCCTATAGGATTTATATTAAACTAAATTTATACTAGAAAATTATTTTCACTAATCATTCTAATAATCATTTTTTAGACTATCTATGAGCTTGATTGACATATCTATTTTCATGGACAAATTTTTGATCCGATATAAACACTCAGATTATTAAATTATTTCTGAGAATAATATTTTTAACTAAAGAGGTATATGGTTTTGTGTTAGTTTAAATTTTAAAAAATAACATTCACCCCAATATTATAGACATCATAAACTCTTACGATCCAACAATTGGTATCAGATAAGGTTCTACTTACTTAATTTCTGAGATGTTACATTTTTTATCTACTACAAGTTATTCTGTTTTTAAACACTTCTTATTTGTAAACAATTTTTACACTAATGTGTACTGTATAATGAGTTTATATTTTATATAATATGGTTGTGTCATATGTCAGAAAAATTGAGAACTCAAATCATAGTCAATCATCTAACATTGATGTCAATGATTATGAATAATAGAAATAAAAGATGAAGACTTTTGTTATGAAAACTCATGTTTATAATTTTTAGATGTTGACTAGAAACTATGTGATTACATAGAAAGAGTTCACCACATTTACTAATGAAAAATTTATAATATTATTTGAATTATAGAGTAAGGAAAACCCTAGTTTTCATTGATAATAATGACTTAGATTCTGATATCTTTTTTTGAAGCTAAAAACATTATATAGAAGATGTTAGTGAAAACACATTGAGGCACTTGTAATGTCATTAAGGTAAGAAGGTATATTCTTATGGATAATAAAAATATTTTTATTTTAAATCTAGAGAAACTACTTCTATGGTGAACCAAAGGTTTATGAATATTTTTAATAGTTTTTAGTCTAACGTTGAGTGGGATCTTATAGATATAATCTTTTAAGAATAGATTATATAAATAATGCCTCATGAATGAGAATAAAAAATAACAACTTTGGATGATTAAATAAAGATTTAAAATCTTACTCTTTATGATCTTATTAGAACTCATATGTAGTATGAGGTAATGGTGAAAAGAGATATAGACAAAAAGAGAAAGAAAAACTGAGGATTTGATTTTTAAACTACATCTATTGTTCCTATTATGGTACATTCTGCTGCGAATTTTTTGAATCCTTATAAAAATAATAAAGTTGTTATTTAATTAGATAGTATGTAATTATAAAAAACTAAAAATGAACTAGGTAATATCATTAAAATTATGTATAATATTGTTGGGAAGAAGGATTTTCATCATAGATATTGTAAATTTACCAATAATAAAAGTGATAAGAATGATTCTACTATGGTGGTATATTATGATTGTAATAGATGAGGACATATATAACTAGATTTTCTTAAGCTTAAAAGAAATAATAAGAATGAAATGAATTATGAATTAAATTATAAGATGTATTATAATCACATAGTAAAAGAAAAGTCTAAAAGCATTAGACACTTGGAGTGAAAGTGGAGGAGATAGTTCTTCTGAGAATTCATCAGACAATGAAAATTATAGACAAAAGAATATCTAATTCTATGCAAAAATATAAAAGGATAACAATTTATTCATGGCTAATATTATTATAGAATATTTATAAATCATACATTATATGACTACTACAATAATAGTAATTAAATATTCTGATGAATATTCTTCTTAAACTCATGAAGAAAAAATCACATTACTATATTTCAAATATGATTTGATATTTTCAAAATTACTTAAAAGTGATAATTTTATGATTTATAAATTACTCGAAAATGTTCATGCCTAACATGTGAAAGAATATATGAGGATTACTAATTTAACTACCAAAATATCATATCATTATAAAGCACATGATAAATATAATTAATAAAAATTCAATATTTCAAATGATATTGATAGGTCTATTTTGTTAAAATTAATTTACAAAATGATATTCTAAAACACAGTTTAAATACAAATAATAATGAGGATAAAAAAGTAGATGTAAAAATACATTATAAAATTTCTAGTTTTAAGAAAATTATATCTATTTTTACGACTCGAAAGAAATTCTTTAATAAAATTTATAATCAAATTTCACCTCATAGGGATATTTGTAGAATGGGATTTAAAAGAAAAAAAATTATTTTTATTAATAAATAAATTTTCCTAAAAAGTGATCAATTTTGAACTAAATATAAATGCGGTGAACACTATAAGAGAACCCATTAAATAATTAAAATAAAATATTTGGGATTTAACCAAGCCTAATTTTCAAAATAATTGATATTTTCTCAAAATAATAATTTTTGATAAATTTTGATTCCTAAAATATTTCTTTCTGATAATAACAGACCCAATATGGTTTGGGTTCTAATGTTCTAATGCTTTTGATTCTCGAATATAAATAATGTTGAAACAAAAATAATATTGGGTACAGGGATAGTGTTTTCTCTAGACATGTGACCTGAAAAAAGACTTATTTAAAAATATTAAAAGTTTAACGGGGGAAAACTCAATTTTATAGATAATGATCAAGGAGAAATTATTGGTATATGTAACATTGTTTTTCTTGGAAATTATTTAATTTCAAATGTTTTATTTATTGCATCAGTTAAAAATATTATCATCATAATAAAATTATGTGATTAGGGTTATCTCATGAACTTAATGAATGGGATATTTTCTATTCATATTTAAAAATATGAGTATATTGTTTTTTCTAATCAGCATGAGAATTTCTACACATTAAAATTAGAACACCTTAGGAACCATGATATACCTTGACTTAGTGAAATTAAATACCATTCAATGTTAGGGAATACAATAGTATGACACTGTAATCTTAGAAACATTAATAAGTTTTCTAATAAAGAAATATTGATGGATATACAAGAACATAAGTTTGATACTTATAAAGTGTATAATCCTTGTCAATTATAAAAAAACAGAAATCATGTTCGAAATCTATTAGTGAAGTACCAACTCTTAATTTTTTTATAATTAGTGCACATGTAATTATTTCTTCATACAAAAACTATATGTATTAGTGGAAGATACAATTTATACATATATTAGTTGATTACTACACTAAATATACTCGTGTATATTTTATAGTTAAAAAGTATGAATGATTTTTTTGTTTTAAAACATCTGTATCCAGATTTAAAAATTAGAAAAATATATTTTTTAAAACTATTCATAGTGATCATCGTAGAGAATTTATAAATTCTTATTTTGATACTTTTTGTATTAAAAAATATATAATTCATAACTTTTTTTCACCTAGAACACCACCTAAAATGGTGTACCCAAAGAAGAAATATAATTCTTCAAGATATGACTCAAGCCATGCCGACTGAATACTCAGTTGCTAAACATTTTTAGGGTAAAGTAGTTATTACATCCTGTTACAATATAAATCAAGTTCTAATTAGAACTTTTATTAATAAAACTCCATATGATTTTTGGTCTATAATGGAACCAAACCATTAGTACTTCACTTTTTTGGACCCAATGTATTCATTTTTAATACTAAAGATAACTTACATTAATTTACTCCAAAATACGATGATGTAATACTCTATGTTTATTCCATAACTATTAAGGCTTATATAATTTTTAATAAAAATAGAAGTATTATTAATGAAATATTTCATGTCATGATTAAATAAATAAAACCTTTTGTTTTCAAAAACCATCAACCCACATCTTTAAATATTATTTAAAAAATAATTTTCAACCTCTATTAGAAATTTCTTCCCATGAGAGAACAATTGAAGAATACATTTATAAAGTTATAGATAAAAAATATTTTCATCATGTTTTTGAAGAATAGTGTTTTGTATATCCAATAAATTATCTATTTTGTAGGAATTATTATAGTGTTAAATTCATTAGTGATCTCAATAAATCAGTTAGAAAAATAACTTATTTTAGAAGTAAAATTGAGGAATTATCATTCTTATCTTAATTCAATGATAAGAATCATGACGAGGCATTGTGTTATGAGTATCCAATAAAAGAAACTCAAGATGAACTCAATTAATTTGAGATGAATCAATTCTATACATTGGTTGAATGCCCTAAAGATATATCTATAATTGGAGTAAAATGGGTCTTTCAAAAAAATGATGGAAATGGAATAATATTTAGAAATAAATCTATAATTATTGAAAATGTATATAATCAAAAAAAGTGCATAGATATGAAGAGAAATATAAACCAGTAGCTATACTTGAGTCTATCTGTATACTTCTATCTAATGAATCATTCTTAAATTCTAATCTATATCAAATGGAAGTGAGGTGTTCATTTCATAATTGATATGTTCATGATGATGTATATATAGAATACCCCTGGTTTCGAAAATACAAAACTTTTAGAATGTGTTTTTAAACATATTAATGCGCTACACATACTCAAACAAGGCCCTAAAGCTTCTTATGATATGTCAACTAGTTTTCTGTTACAAAAAACATTGTTAGGGGAGTCGTAGATCCAAAAATTATTATAATATATGTTAATAAAAAAATATTATTATAAAAATTTATTTTGATGAAATTACATTCAGATCAACTCAATAATCATTAATATATTCATTTGGGGATCTTATGAATTCTGAGTTTCAAATTAGTATAATGGGTGAGTTAACCTATTTTACAGTTTTTCAAATTTCACAAAAAAAGAATCTTTTTATCTAACCCTAACTATATAAAATATCTCTTAAGAAATTCATGCATGATGACAGTAATGGAATTAGTACTCCTATCAAAATCTCAAATACTTTAGATGTTGATTAAGCTAGAAAACCATTAGATCAACAAAATATTTATAGGTAAGAATAAATGATTACACTATTTGATAGCTAATCACATAGATGTAATGTATTTAGTATTCTTATGTTTTAGATGTTACGAATATCCAAAAGAGTCATACCTTAAAGATGTAAAATGAATTTTTTAACATCGTATTGCAATTATGGACATAGGTTTATTTTAATTTTATGTAAATGACATTGTGTTATCTTTTTTTTCTAATATTGGATTCGGTAGATTTAGGATGGATAGATAATATAATTATGGAACATTTCATATTGTAGTAGATGATTTAGTTTCTTGGACTTGTAGGAAATTTCACTCAATAACACTTTCCACCACTAAAGCTGAATATGTGGCTATGGGAAGTTGTTATGATCATATGTTGGGGATGTAGCACACACTCACTAACTATGGAATGCGTTTTACTAAAACTAAAATATTTTATGAAAACAAAACTACCACTTTTGTAAGTAAAAAATTGAGCGCATCATTCCTTAGTTAAGTACTTAGATATAAGACACAACTTCCTTCGGGATCACACATAAAGGGGGATATCTTTTTACAGTTAATTGGAATTCAAGAAAAAATCAAAGATATTTTTACTAAACCACTTAGTTTTGATATAATTATATATATATTAAAAGTAATATTAGAATAATTAATATCAAATGATTTTTTATATCTTATTCATTTGTTCCAATCACTTTAAATTAATGATATTATTATCAATGTGGGAGTACATATGTTTTTGTCATTCTAAAAAAATTTCAACATAGTTTTTTAAAAAATTATTTTTTGTAAAACTTTTTGTTATAAAGTTTTTCTTTTTACAAACATTTTAGTTTTCCGAAATATTTTGATTTTGGAATCAATTTTTTAAATATTTTTTTTGTATTCAAAAAACCATAATAAGATTTTCAGAATCCAAATTTGTTTTGTCTCTATTCAGATGATATTTTTTTTATTATGTTTATATGAATAATTTTCTATTCCAAAAACCAATAAGAAAATCTTACTCATACCAATAGTGTATTTCTTCTCCAATCGGTATTCTTATAATATTTTAGTATTTTTTATTATATATGACATTTAGATTTCTATGTTTTTTAACTTATTTTAAAATTTTACAAACATTAAATTTATTTCAGATTTAATTGTTCTCATAAATAAACTTACCTCTATATCAATAAAATCATTCTTGTAAAAACATTAATATTTTAGAATATATTTATAAAATTATTTGAGGTTTAGTCTCATCCAACATATTAGAATTTTTATTTCATTATGAGCTGTTGGTTTTTTGGAATACGATGCATCTCCCTCATGCCTATATATAAGTGGGGGGTCACCAATGTCAAATATTGATCTTCAGTTTTTCAATATCAGCCCTCAGAACCATTTTTATTGATCATTCTATAAATTTTCTATCTATCTTATCAGATTAATCATCTCAAATTTCATCATAAATTTTAGTCTAATAGCAACTATAATAGATTTTAAAAAGATAGAATGCCGTAGATAAAGGAATATTGAATGAATTGGGTATAGAAAGTATGATTCTCTACTAAAAAATGTTATTAATTTTCCATGTTGGGATAATATATGTTTGTAAAAAAAGATTTTGATTGTCATTCTCATTATATTTTAATAGATTTTTATTATTCATTAGAATTTCACACAAATTCAGATACAAAAGTAAATTTTTACCATTTTTTGTGAAATTTTCAAGTTAACATTTGATCATGTCATTGATTTAGATTACGTTTCCTTAGAAAGAGAATCGTATCTGGCATCCATTAAGCTTTTGATGAATTTTGGGAGCTTTGAGAAGTAACAAACAAAATTCACATTATTAAATTGATATGAAATAGTAAGAAAAGTATTTCACTTGACTCTGGATGTTAGAGTTGTTACACTTTTGAAGAAAGGGAACCTAATACAATGAAATTGAGATAATGATGTAGTCCATGATTTTTCATCTATTATTTTCAGATATTTTATGGATTATTTTTTAGACATGGTGATGAGAAAGTGTGTGCTTCCAAGGCCTGGTGTGCCAAAACTTAATGTTATAATATATTAAATATATTTAATAGCAAGCATGTGTGGTTTTCTAGAAAATGTATAATAAACATGGGCTCATATTTGAAATTAGAGGGTACCGTTGACTTTAGAATAAATATTTCACCTTAAGTGAAACATATCCTTTTTCTATGTGGGGTGTTTATGGGAAAGTCATCATGGATGTGAAAATAATTAACTGATTAATTTAATAGAATTATCTTTATTTTGTTTATGTAGAGACTGATGTATGCCCGTGTTGAATATTATGATGAAATTACATGGTAATTTACTAAACCTTGGATCCATTGGAGAAACCTTGGAGAGGGCATAAGAAGATATATCACTAGATAACATCAACAGAATTGAAGATCAGTTATCAGTGAGCAATGAGAGTTGTGATGTCGCTAATGACAACAAATCCAGTACATTCCTCATTAGGAATTGATCCATATTGGGGTGGGAATTTTTTCATTGGATTATTTCCCCATTCGTAGTTTTAATATGAACATTGATCTATCAACCAACAGATTGATATGTGGATCATCCATTTTTTGGATGATATCTTTTATAGATATTTTATTGGGAAAATTTTCTATATGATTAAATTTTTATTAATTAATTAATTGTTCTAATGGCCAAAAGTTGAGGTTGATATAAACATTGACCGAGAAAAAATCCTCATGATTGTTATTTTTCTTTTCTCCCCTGATTCATCATTCATTTTTAGAATTTTTCGTATGGCTCGTGGTTCGATATAACCTAATAAATAGCCCTTTTTGTACTATTTAATTTTCATAATGATCATATATTATAGATCATGTTTTGGAATTATCTAATGGTGGTGTGAAAATGGATGCGGTGACAAATCTGATGGTTTTGGATAACTGATTTTATGTTCTTCTGCGTGGAATGAAGAAAAACATTCAATGGTATTTCCTGAATAGATTGTATGGTCATAAACTTGTTGTTTGTCAATGTTATGTATCATCTGACAGGTATTATTGATTTTACGGTGAGGCGTGTAGTTGGATTGATTGATGGGGATGCAGGAATAGATACAGAATCCAGATTTGTAATTTTGGAAAATTACACATTACATGATGTGTATGTCAGAGCGACATGCTATGTGGGACCCTCATAATGGTGAATGGGGTTTTGGTGAAGGGATACGTATCACATGACATGTCACCTTGTTACACTGCATGTGGTCCCATTTGGTGAGCTCAGTGTGTTCCTCATAGGGTACACATAAACAGTCTAGAGGACACGTGCAGAGGTATGTCGTGTAGTCCTACACCTACATGGTCAAATGAAGAATAAATATGCTAAGACATATACCAAGCAGTTCCTGAGGTTTAAGGGACATGATTTGTTAACATAAAAAATTATTTATACTCCCTTAATGATAGATTTAATCACTTTTCCTATATATATTGGAATGGTTTTGTTTGGGTGCATTCCCCATATCCATTCTTACAGTTTTATTATTGAATCACCTCCTACATGTAGGATAGAAATCAATTCTACTAGAAATCTTGGATAGAGTTATTATAATCCTTCTATGAGGCTCATAGTGAGATACTCTATTCATATTCATGACCTATGTGGATTTCATAGTATTTTCATGACAAACAATACTCAGGCGTCGATCATCTACTTACCAGGTAAATCTAGATTAAGTTGTTGTTATACCCCATGTACATATGTATGATACACAAATGTGTATCATATATCTGTAGACATTTAGAATATAGTTCGAATGGTGAGACCCAATGATCACTACCCCTCAGGCTGAAGTTATCAGTTCCATTAGACTCGTGGAGTGTGTTCTCCAAGATTAGTGCTATATGGAACCTTCATGATATAATCCTAGGCCATAATTATAGCTGTGATATAACCTATAGATTTTGTCTCTTTGGAGATTATATCTGGATATTATTTTTATATGTTTTGTAGAAATATTTCTATGTAGAGATTTATGTTATTTCCCTATTTTCTGCTTTGTGGATCTGGGGTGTCCTATTTGGTATTGTTATACTCACCCTTGTACGATATTTATGAGGGCTTTTCTTATCCTTTACTGATGATCAACATTTTGACAGACTCGCAAACCAATCAGGACCATTAGGTTATTAATGAGGCTGAAAAAACTGAGGTGTGTTCATATGGTATCTTGATAAGATTCCCCATTACGACATTCATGTTGGACTTTTTTCAGACTCTTTTTGGTGGGATTTTATTTCCACTATTTTCCTTCATTTAATTATATTTGAAATATGGTTTTGGGATTTATCTATATTTTCACATATGGGTTTTTAGTTGTTTTTAGATTTCCTCATTGTATAGTCTTGGAGTTATGAGCATGTATAAAGGTACTTAGGATAAGGCCTCCCATGTTAGTGATATGCATACTCGAATCTAGTCATTAGCCCTAGTCCTATTAGAGGAGTAATTGGGGTGTTGAGGAATGGGACCCTTTGGGAAGATCCATGAGAGAGTGTTATCATATATGTCAGTTCTCCCTTAGAACAGAAGAGTGTGAGATAGGTTTGAGGCACTAATGTTAAGTGTTTTGAGTTCAAATTTTATGATAGGGACTTAATGTTTGTGTGGTGACCAATGTATCCATACACTAAGACTCAGATCACCTGATTTTCAAATCTATACATGAAAAAAATAAAATTCATGGAAAACAATGGTACATGTGTCATATAGGAAAGGGTTGTGGTTTTTATGCCCTTATTGTGTCACCTCTCCAAATATACTCCCAGACTGTGGTATATAATTTTTACTTTTAGGATTCCTCTTTGACATATACTTTATAGGATTCAATATCAAGATCATGATGATGATGCCCTCAGTGAGGATGTTTCAATATAGGGACTAGTTCTCAATATGTTACCTATGGATGGTGCACAAGCTATAGAACCTATTGTTTAGTAGATAATTGTACCTGTAAGAACCTGGTTATTTCTGAGGTCTGAGTTTCTTCTTTCCTTTTTTCCATAATAGTTTTTTAGTAAATAAGGAAAATGGGGGAAATTATCACAATTTGAGGGTACACATTGTGTATTTTTCCACAAGCTTTGTACTTTGGCCGTGTAGGATGAGTATACAGGGCATGTTGGCATGTCGGAGGTGAACGGTGTAAAAACTGACAACACGCCGTATACATAGTATATAAACGTCGTGTAATCAGTCAGAAGTTGAACAGTAAGGTGATGGGAGTAGTCGATAGTGGAACGAAAGTACATGCCATTACATAGGAAAACACGTCATGTAACCAAGTCCGATGATGAACAGCTTGGCGGTGAAAAGTAGCCTCTAGAGGAACAGTTCAAAAAATGGAAAGTACACACCGTGTAGTTGTATTTTTTTGTTATCAACCGGCAGTAGCCTCATCTTTCACAGAGGAAGCTTAGAACTCTGGAAAGTCTCATGAGAGAAGGCCGGACCTTGGAAGAGATCCCGACTGAACACCAGGACTCTAATTCCTTCGCTGAGGATCATGTTATGACCGCACAGGTAATCCCTTCCCTCTTCATGTGTATTTACTTCAAATTATTTCTTGAGGGGAAGTTATTTGGGTTAGAATTGGTTATCGTTCTTCCCATATCTATTTTGTTCTCAGACATTTCAGGAGGTGTTGTTCGCGTATATCAATCAGTAGTGATCGAGGTAGGTTGTCTGGTGTTTATTTCCAACTGTGAGTTTTTTTTGTGTACCGTTGTGCTACACGCCCATGTTTGGGGTGTCGTATGGATGAGACCTTAGCTGTTAAGATATATAGAATTGCATAGATAATCTAAGGAACATGTATAATGTTTTTGGATTGTTTCCTTGATCTAGGGCCACCCCGTGTGTGTGTTTCACTTGTTTAGCCGTTTGTCCATAATACCCATGGGTATGCCGTGATGATAGAATGGTTTGAGGTTTCTAGAGAGAAAATGTATTTATTGCTTGTTATGTGTTGGGCTCAGCCTGGTTACTTGCTTAGCCTGAGGGCAGTTTTTTTCTTATCATGAGGATAGTGTTTTGATTCGCCTGAGGGAAGGTACTAATTTTCCTGAGGGCAAGGTATTGATTCGCCTGAGGTAAAGGTACTGATTCGCCTGAGGGAAACGTTTCTTATGCCTAAGGTCATTATATTGTGTGCCTGAGGGAAATATCTGGTACGCCTGAGGGAAAGGATCTAATTAGCCTGAGGGCAAGGTACTGTTTAGCCTGAAGGTAATGTTCACTTGAATATTCACTGTGGTGATTTCTTCTATTTTGCCTACCAAGCTAAAGCACAAGCATGGAATTAATAAATAATTATTAAAATTTCAATGTAACTGGAAAAGATATTTACTTCTGATTACTACCTATATTACTAAATTTTATAATTATTTCACACTACTTTTGAACATTTTCACTGATAGTTGGGCATGGGCCTCTGTTGTTACAGAGGAGTAGGAGAGCATGGGACCGAGCATAGGCTTGAGATGCTACTCAGCTCTTGTTGAACTGTTTTAGTTTTTCATTGCTGTACATGGTACTTTTTAATGTATTTTATTTGATTTCAGTGTATCCTGTTTGATTACTTTCTTAGAAATAAGACATATTTCATCATCATGTATGTATGATTGTTGGTTATCTTTTGATCCAGTATCATTGTCCTTTTATATTTGTATTGTTTACTTCTTCTTATTTTGGGTATGTTTATATTTCTGCTGCACTACACATTGAAAATGAGGGCATAGTTTCCCTACCATCAGACCTAGGACCTCACTGCTAGTCAGCATCCTCAGGCATTTGGGGATTTTCACTTGAGGTCATTTGACCACCCAGGTTCGGGGCACCCATTGGGTGGCTTCCAAAACATAGACGTTAAAAAGTGGTATAAAAGGATATCCTTTCATTGACTTACTATTTGGAGCCTATAGTCAGGGATAGGATGGAATTGGTATTTGGTAATAATTTGTGCTCGGGATTAGCTAACCCATGTACATGGAAAATCAAATTTACCTCGTATTGCAAATTTTAATCTAGTTTTGTAATTTTACAGTTTATTTTCTTTCACTGTTGGGTGATGCACTTGTGGTGTGCTATTTATATTTTTATACATGGGTTCTATTTAGTCTCAACCCAATGAGATGATGGTATGTCATCTCATGCATCATTTAGCAACATGTTAGAATCGAATTCCATGCATAGTTTACATGCCATGTAGGGGCATTAGAATTTCATGTTGTTGTGATAGATGTTTTGATAGTAAAGGAATGATATTGTGATAGTTTCCTGGATAAAAAATACTTGCTATTTGATAAGGTATTGCTGTGTGAGATTTTGTAGAATGAATGAAAAACTTTGGTTCAAAAAGAGTATGGGCCCTCATTGACCGGAATTTGGTAGATCATTGACTTTTTTACTCTTTTATAACATGTATATGATGCCAAGGATTGATTATCCGGGATTATGGACCCTCAAGGATCGAAATTTGGCACATAGGTGTTGGTTTTAGTGTTTTTCTGGGCTCTAGAGTAGTTTCTAAGGCTTACTATCTAGAAAATACTTTGATAACATGCTTTTTAGTTTTGCATACATGCATTGTACTCTTCAATTTGGGTAGAAATGAATTTATTTAAGTAAACTCTATGTACCCTATGTACACACCATATAGTTTATAACCATGTCATTGGCCATGTGGGTAGAAACACATGATAGGAAAAATCTTTATGGAGTAAGCCATGTACAGGTTGTACACACCGTGTCGTGTTGACTATGTGTCCGCCATGTGACTAACAACACGGATGGATAAATCGTAGTTTATACATGTCGTGTTAATGCTGAACATTCTGTTTAGGGTAATATGGGAATCTTTCCATGTAACTGACAACACAAGTCAGTGTTATCCCTTCTCGTACATGCCATGTCTACATTATACACACCGTGTAGTTTTGTTCTAAAGAGAGTCGTGTGTCTTAGCCATGTAGAAGGACTCAGGAAGGGGAAGAAAATTCAAGTACACGCCATGTGTGTGGACAACACGTCATGTGTTTGGGGTGTTACACGACCAGTACTGGTAGTAGTACACGCCCATGTGAAAGACATAAGGTAACATGCCGTGTAGTTATTATACACGCCATGTAGTCTTGTTTTGTAAAACTTGAATGTTTCTGTTCCATGTTCCCTTCATATGTTTCCAGTTCATAGTCCTTGATGATCATAATCTAAGGAGAGTGTTTGACCAGGTGGAGTCATGCTGCCAAGATGACCACGAGTTGTTCTTCCAGAGAGCGGCAATAATAATAATCCAGAGATAGTATGCCATGAGCTGCTGATGGATCCCCTAGCAGATCCAGATGTAGTGCCAACCATTATACCAGATGCAGGTGCTGATGTGCAGTTCCGTGAAGGCTTCATGCGGTCCATTGACACCTCTCAGGGAGCACCACTAGCTGCCACATCGATGGCAGAGCTGACACGTATATTCCACAAGCAGCATCTGCCTACATTTTCAAGGGATGGAGGACCAAAGGCTGCAGATTCATGGTTGGATTCCTTGCAGACTATCTTCGAAAATCTTGAGAGGCCTCCAGGGAGGAGGGTCAAGCTCACTACTTACATGCTGCGTGATTCTTCCAAGAGATGGTGGGATGTTACCACCAAGACTGAGCATCACCGGGACATGGAATGGGAAGATTTTCAGGAAGTCTTCTATGACCTTTCTTTCTAGAGATTCTAAGGGGGGATTGTGGTCGAGAGTTCATGAATCTACAGTAGGGTGCCATGTCAGTGATGGTTTTTTCTTCCTGCTTCACCGATCTACAACGTTTTTTCACTTTTTCTGGTGGGTGATGATATGTTGAAAGCTAGACGCTATGAGGATGGTCTTCGGTATGAAATCTGAGCATTGTTCAATGTTTTCAGGTTTCCTATAGTGCATGATATTGTGAACCAAGTGTTAATTAATGATCGGAACCTGCAGAAAGCTATTGGTGCAGGCTAGTGCAGTTCGACACTCGTTTCTGGTACTATTTCTACTAGTAAGAGTAAGAAGAAGATGTATTTCTCTCATGATGGCAGTACTATCTAGACGAATTCTTCAGGTGGCCCAGAAGTGTCCTAAAAGTGAGGTAAATAGGGGCACAAGAGACCTCAGTGTCCATGTGACCTAGTGGAGTGCCGAGCTTGCGGCAAGGTGGGCCATATTCAGTGTTTTGTAGGGTGTTTCCACCAATGAATTCTGATTGGGGTTCTGTGAAGACTCCGCATGCCGGAGTAGGGCCAGAAACTTCTTACCAGTCTAGGAATTGGAATACGTCTAGACATTAAGACAGAGGTGGTGGTCGTGGCCGTGGTAGCCAGACACCAGGATCTTAGAGATAGTAGTGCGGGTTAGCTCATGGTAGGCAGGTTGTGTCGCAGGGTCGCAGCACTAGGCAGTCATATGCAGTACAGCAGACCCAATATGAGTAGGATCTCGGACCTTCAACTGTCAGTGGTACTATTCTAGATTTTTCTGTTTTATCTTTAGTACTTTTTGATATTGGTGATACACATAGCTTTATATCTTTTCCCATTGTAGAGAGCCTTGGGCTCTGTGCTTCTTCTACTTCTGATATCATGACGCTAGACCATTTGTTCAGGATGAGAATGGTATGTGTGCATCAGTTCAAGGAGTTCCCCCTAGAGGTTCGTGGATGTCACTTTCTATGGGACCTCTATGTCTTAGAGATGACAAGTTATGATGTCATTCTCAAGAAGGACTGGTTGGTACCCTTTCAAGCCTTTGTGGATTTCTATCATTGAATGGTGAGTTTTACTTCACCAGAGGGTGGAGAGTTTCTATACAAGGTATAATGGGACGTCCAGGGGAGACGAGCTGGACCAGAGCATCATGGGTGAGGTGGAGTGACAGGAATGATGGAGAGTTTATGTAACGCCCCAACCCCAGTTACTTAGATTCGGTGCATTATTACATAACATTATCATGATCACAAGAAAGATCAAATCTCGAGAGATCGATTAGTTTAGTATCCTTGTAAACTCTAGATATATTCATAAGTCAAACATTACATCATAAAAATGAATACTACAACAACATATTCACCATTTTCCACACTAATATCCCGACATAATATCTCTGCAGGTCATTCAAAAATTACATCTTCACATACTGGGAAAAATAAAACATTGAGAGGGGTGAGCTCAGATACTCATTAAGGATAACAATGTAGCAGAAACTTTCATAAATAAACATAAACATTTAAGGGAATGTATAACTAAAACCAAATACATTTAAACATTAAATTCATCATAATATGGATACGATAAAATGAAATAATGACATTTACTTATTCAAATGGATATTCTACTAGTCGAATAATCACATTCAATATCAATAACCACTTTCATAATGATGGAATGCATAATGCCAGACTATCATAACTACGTATCCAAGGCCTCATGCCAAGACTACAAATAAGATTTTTTCAAGGCCTCTTTCCAAGACACTAGTTTGTCTCATGAGACCTACCGATGCATCAAGGAGCTATAGAAGGCTCCACATGTCACTCATTAAGTCCAATGCATTCCTTATATGAAAAGGTTTAAACAATACATAAACATTCGTATTAAAAATAGTATACGAAATGTCAACACTTTGTCCAAAAACAATGAATGGTATGAAAGTAACACATCCACATTCAATCATATCACAAAACCGTCAATACAGTATAGAAGTTTTGTATCATAATAAATCAACTTCAAATAAACTTAAAATCCATCAATGGATGGTGACATAGATGAAAATCAAAATTATTTGAGAGAAATATCTATTTTTTGAAATCATTTAAAAGACACATATTTCTACAGAAAACATTTATTTTGAAAATATTATTATAATCTTGTAAGGGAATCTTAAAATGTGTAAAATGGAAGAGAATAACCGCACCCGTCGTATAAGATAAAAAAGACATTCATACCATAATTCTGCCCAAAAGGTAAAAAAGGAACTTGTTTTAAAAACGACCGAATGATTCCTTTATAAACCTCTTATAAAAAGTAAAAAAAGGGTATAAATGA
Organism: Viscum album; assembly: GCA_963277665.1. Classification (NCBI taxonomy): domain Eukaryota; kingdom Viridiplantae; phylum Streptophyta; class Magnoliopsida; order Santalales; family Viscaceae; genus Viscum; species Viscum album. The sequence goes on along the minus strand of OY728159.1, from coordinate 14,406,460 downwards.
CTATAACCAATATTCTGTAAAATAGTAAGAATGTTTTGAAATACATTTTTAAGAAACATGGATGTGTATTATAATGAGGTCCTAGTAGATAATTACGTATAAACAACCTCGGATAAGGAATAGATTGTGAAAAAAAACCCTTACCTTGTACTTTTACATGGTCTAGGGTTGGTTAACCTCTGGTATAATGGTTAAATAATTTTTATTAAATTAGAAAAGAATAATATACATTAATATGATATCATATATGATCTTTTTATATTTCTTTGTTGATAATATCTTAGTATTACCATTGTTTCAGGTGTTAACTTACCCGTTTTTTATATGTTTTGTTAAATAAGTCATGTTTTTTATGGACAGGTTGTATCTTATTCATATCCAGAATGATATCAAGTCCTTAAATATTATTTTTAATCATCCAATAAAATTTATTCTTGAATGGATATGATGGGGAATTAATCTCATCGCGTTCGTGGTGACGGTAATCCGTACGTACACACGGGCGACAATATCATTCTTTTGATATTAATATAATATATAATTGGATAGTATATCATATATACAGAATCATTATCATGTTATATTTACTATTTTCATGAATTACACATTATTATTATACCCATCCAAATAATAATATATTGAATAACAATTACACTCCATCGTGGAGACGGTAGGCCGTACGTACGCACGTATGGTGACATGTCATTCAAGGGATAGATAGAATAATGAATTTATTTGTAACATAATTATAATAACATTAAAATATATATAATATACTGTAGTTATTATTTTAGAATGGAAATAACAAGGAAAGAAGATGTTGAAGAAGAAAGGAACTTTAAAGAGGGTGGTGAAGATGTTACCTTTTCTTCGGGTTCTTCCGTTTGATTTGATCAAAAAGGCTCCATAGGTTGTCTTTATGATCAAAATCAGGCCTATAATATGAATTTAGGGGAGTTGAGAGAGTATTTTTTCAGGTTTTGGATGAACCAAAATGCTTTGAAGGTGTGAATATTTGGTTAGAAGTGGTGTCCTTTTATAAAGGGGAGGAGGGGCACCTTAGGAAAATCTAGAAATATTATTTTATAATAAATTAATATTCGGTTTCTAATGGATCCAAAGTGGATTATTTATAGGATAAGGTGAGTATGGGTCGAAAATCACTCATCCAATAGAATTTAGTCAGGTTCGTGTCATTATATTAACCTTATCTTTTAGTTTTAACTGTTAGTTAATTAGTTTGACACTTACCATGTCACTTTGTATTTTTATCTTATTTTGTTATTAAACTTATTATATACATCCAAGAGCCCCCAAGTGTTCCAATAATGACACAAATATTATAATATAATTCTCTTGGCCGAACCCTAGATATTTAGGAATTGAAAATCAATTTATAATATAATATTTGTTTTAAAAACTCTTGTATGTCAATTTTGACACTATTTGGTATTTGATTTTTGTGAAAATCATAACAGCATGATTACTTCAAAAAAAACATAATTAAGTCAACCCTAACATGTAATATTAACCTATAAAATATTTGGAATGCATAAAAAGTCCCAAATTACATTTATTTTGATATTTATGATATCAATTATTTTAATATTTCATTAATTAGGTAATTACTACATCACCATTGTTTCATAAATAACATATATTATTAAATGTCTATAATTTATACATAAAATATCATTATTTAGGAAATATTTTTAGCTTTATAATAAATATTTATAGTCAAAAATAAAATATATATAACCCTATGTAAAAAATGTTTTTCTAAAAGATATATGCCTATGTCATTTTTGTATTTATTTTAACTTAATTTATATAAATTGTCCTCATCACCAACAAGTGGTTCCATGGGGTCCCAAAATTGACCCAAAGATTCTCACGGTCGGACATGTATCCAAAAATAAGGGTAGGACACGTTTTAGGGTAATTTATTATTATTATAATATTATTTTTAATCCTTATTTACCAGATTTACCCTTTAACCATGGTAGATAAAATATTTACCGAAGTAATTATTCAAAATATCTAAAAATAAAAGTTACCTATTTACAGAATTTGGAAATCCTGATTCCAAATATGGAATCCATTTTTCCAAATTCAAAACACAGAAATGACAGAAATTAATTTAAAATTAATTACTACTGTTAAAATAACAAGTGTGTTTTTAAGATATAATAACTACCAAAAGATTGATACTTGTTTATGTACGGTTTATTTGTGAAATTGTGTCTAATGACCAAAATTGTATTAAATGGTAAAAATATATTCTAAATATACTTTAAAACCACTCAAATTCATAATTTATCACCATTAATTATTTTTATTAAAAAAGTTGTTTTTAATTAAAATTTAGTAATTTTCACTATTCATCAAAATATAAAAGTTATCCGAAAAGTACCAAAAATTCACCCTAGGATAATTTCGGTATTTTGAATCCAAAAATGAAGTCTATTTTGAGTGATATGATTTATAAAATTTTAAAAATTAGGTATTACTATTTATAACTGCTACTTTGATTGGTTGTAGTGTCTGTTAGAACTCAAAGTTTCGTATAACACACGCTACTGTATTATTCAAAAAGAAGCGTATCGTGGAAGCATGGGGTGTTACATTATCTCCTTATTCAAATAATGTCGTCCTCTAAATTTCTAAAATATTACTCCATAAAAATACTTGGGTGGTTCTTCATCATAAGTTCCTCAGGTTCCCACGTTGCCTCTTCTATTTTATGGTTTCTCCATAGAACTTTTACCAGAAGAGTCATCAGGTTTCTCCAAACTAGTTCTCTCGTATCAAGAATCCTGAAAGGCTCTTCGCAATAAGAGATATCAGGTTCCAGTTCTAATTCCTCATAGGTGAATACATGCATTGGGTCAAGCATGTATTTTATCAACAGTGATACGTGGAACACATCATGAACTTTAGAGAGATTTGGCGACATTGACAAACGGTAAGCTACAACCTCAATTCATTATAGAATTTCGAAAGTTACGATTTACCAGGGACTCAATTTACCTTTCTTTCCGAAATGTATAACTCACTTCCATAGAGATACCTTCAAGAAAACATGATCTCCAACCTGAAATTCCAAATCCTTCCTTCAGTTATCAGCATAGATCTTCTACTTTCTTTGAGCTACTTTGATGTGGTTTTGGAATACCTTTACCTTTTCCATCATTTCCTCTACCAGTTCTAGGCATACAAGTTTTCTTTCACACACGTCATCCCAACAGGTTGGTGTGCGACATCTCTTTCCATATAACGCTTCATATGGAGCCATCAAAATACTTGAATAGAATCTATTGTTATAGGAAAATTCTACCAGAGGTAAATATTGATCCCACATACCCAGAAAGTCAAGTGATAATGATCTCAACATGTCTAATAAGGTTTGAATGGTTCATTCTGATTGTCCATCTGTTTGAAGGTGGTAACCTTGCTGAAACGAAGTTCAGTATCCAAGGCCTTCTGAAGACTTTTCCCAAATCTTGATGTAAAATGGGGATCACGATCTGAGACAATCGATAGGGGTACTCCATGAAGTCTCTCAACTTCATTAATATATAGTCTTTCAAGATGTTCACGTGGTAAATCCTCCCTTATAGAAAGAAAATTTGCTAACTTGGTAAGATGATCGACAATGACCCATATTTCATCGTTCCTTCTAGGAGTCTTTGTTATTACCATGACAAAGTCCATCATGATATTATTCCATTTCGACTCAGGTATGGGAAGAGGTTGCAATACTCCACCAGGTTGTTGCCTTCCAGCTTTCACTTGTTGAAAAACCATACATCTTGACACAAAATCAGCAATCTCCCTCTTCATGTTGTCCCACAAAAAATGTACCTTCAATTCTCGATACATTTTGGTGCTCCCAGTGTGTATAGGGAAATTGGGACTATGAGGATCATCTAACAATTCCATTTTTAAATCAGGTATATTGGGAACACAAATTCTCCTCCCAAATTTCAAAATTCCATCTTCATACACAAGGACACTCAATCACCCATCATTCGTAGCTTTAATCTTTTTTTAAACTCTTCATAATTGTCCTGAGAACTCTTTATACTTTCTAGTAAAGATGGTTTGGAAACCATTTGAAAAAGTATTAATGTTTCACCTTCCATGGTGATTCCCATATCCATCATTACTAGATCCATAAAAATATGATCCCTTTCCACTCTCATCATGTTCAAAACTCCATGATCTTTTCTACTCAAATCATCTGCAACTTTATTCGCCTTCCCCAGGTGGTTGTGTATCGTGCAATCATAATCCATGTGTAGTTCAAGCCATTTCCTTTGCCTCATGTTGAGTTCTTTTTGTGAGAAAATATATTTCAAACTCTTGTGATCGATATATATCTCACATTTTCACCATAGAGATAATGTATCCATATATTCAATGAAAATATTACAGCAACTAACTCGAGATCATGAGTAGGATAGTTTTTATCATGAATTTTTAGCTATCGTGATGCATAGGAAATAACCCTATCATTGGGCATAAGGACACAACCAAGTCCTTTCTTCGATGCATCACTATAAATAATGAAACCATCATTCCCCGATGGTAGAGTCAATATAGTATCATTGACTAATATTCTCTTCATTTATTAAAAACATTCTTCACACTCTTTTGTCCAAACAAATTTAACCCCTTTATGCGTGAGCTTTGTTAATGGGTTAGCCAACCGAGTAAAATTCTGGACGAAACGTCGATAATAACCTGCCAAACCAATAAAAATACGTACCTCAGTTATACTCGTTGGTGCAGGCCATTCATGGATTTCCTTGGTCTTAGAAGGATCAACAGAGATTCCATCCTTAGAGAAAATATGGCCAATAAAAGAAATCCCCTGAAGCCAGAATTCACACATGGTGAACTTCCCATATAATTCATGTCTTCTAAGAGTCTTCAGAATAATGCGCAAGTGATTTTCATGATCTTCATAGATTTTGGATTATTCCAAGATATCAACAATAAATAAAACCAAAAAATCATCGAGATATTACTTGAAAACACTATTCATTAGATCCATGAATATAGAGGTTGCATTAGTCCATCCAAAATGAATTGCTGTAAACTCATAATGCCCGTACCTGGTTCGAAATGCTGTCTTCAGAATGTCTTCCTTCTTCACACACAACTGATGGTATCCAGACAAAAGTTCAATCTTTGAAAGGTATTGAGCTCCATGCATTTGTTCAAATAAATCATCAATGTGAGGTAGGGGGTACATGTTCTTTATTGTTATAGCATTGATCTCCCTGTAGTCAATGAACAACCTCCTAGATCCATCTTTCTTCTTAACAAAAAGGACATGGGATCCCCATGTAGAAACACTAGGGCAAATAAATCCATTATTACTCAATTCCTCTAGTTGTTTCTTTAGTTCAAAAAATTCCACAGTGGCCATTCAATAAGGGGTCTTCGATATAGGCCCTGATCCTAGAATTAAATCAATGGAAAACTCATCTTCTTGTTTTGGTGGATGTCCAGGTAAATCTTCCAGAAACACACATATATATTCTTTCAAAATAGGTACATCCTCTATTTGAATATTCCTTTCCTCACCCACAGTTATTTCATTCTCTCCTTCCCTGATAATTGAATTTAGTTGAGCTACGAGGGGTGGATCTAGAGAAGAATTAGGTGGTGACGATTCTGCTCTAAAGATAAGGTGTTCTTTATAATCATCATAAAAAATTGTAACCTCCTTATTCTTATAATAAATCTTCACATCGTGGTCCAAAATCCAATTCATACCAAGGATTATATCAAACTCAATCATAGGTATGATGATTATATCATCGGATAAAGAAAATTTATGTAATCTAATGGGGACTGATTCACAAACCATTGTTGCAATGATATTTCCCTTAGAAGTTTTAACTGAAAACTCCATTGTTAAATCAAATTGGAAATATCTAATTTTCTTAGAAAACTGGGAATATAGGATACATATCCATGATCCAGAATCAAATAATGCATTTTCTAAACTTGTGGAAACCATTAAATTACCTTCCACCACATCTTTCGGAGCATCTACCTCAGCAGTAGTGATAGCATATGCTTGGCCTTGATCCCTTGGCCTTTTCTGAGGAAAGTTCCTCTAATGCTTAAGACATTAGTTTTCATATTAACCCATCTCTCTATAATTATAGAATTCAATGTTGACAACAACTCTTTTTCCCTTGAAATCATGAGATTGGTGGCCTTTTTCACCACACTTGTAACATACTCCCATTCCTTTTAGGCAAGTATCGAGATGTTTCATCCCACATTAACTGGAGGATAGACTTTAAAATTTTCCCTTCTTCCCCTTATTTCCATTTCCATATTGATCAGCAGATCTCTTCTTCTCTTTCTTTTTTTAAAGACATAAGACTTAGATAATTCTTTTTCCGTCCTGATAGCACACAAGACAATATCTTTTTACGATGAGAAGGTTTGTGAGACTAATGCTCGACGGAGAAATAGTTTTAACCCATCAAAGAAACGATCAATCTTACTCCTTGGGTTACATATATAATCAGCAGCATGCCTCGCTAACCTGGTAAAGTTAGCCTCTTACTTCGCAACATTCTCATCCTCTTTCTGCCTCAGAATCAGAAATTTTCTTTCCATATCTGCTCGATGGTCTCGAGAAAAGTATTTTTCTAAGAACCGATCTTTGAACTCCATCCATTCCATATCTGATACCTCACCATCTTCCTTCATATTTTTTATCAGTGACCACCATTGATTGGCATCTCCAGTGAGGTGATAAACTGCAATAACAACCTTTTCCCTTTCACTACTACCCAAGGCAAGGAATATTTTCTCTAAGGAATTTATCCATTGCTGAGCTACTATGGTATTTTTACTCCCATTGTATTTTGGTGTTTTTTACCTCATGAAGTGATCAAACATTGATCCTCCATGCTGTGGATTAGGGTGCTCCATACGGGGAAGGTTATTATTTATAACCTGAGTGAGTTGTCCCAGTATGGTGATTAGTTGTTCAGCACCAGTTGCATCACTAGCTCCACTATAATTATCTTGAACAGAAGGGAAAACCCTACATGGAGTGTGTGCATTGATACAGTTTCCATTCTTTTCACTAGGCGCCATTTCTAAACAATTTCATAAACTATATTAGTTTATGAATCAAAATACATAATTCCATACTTGTAAAACACTTAACATAAATTGAACAGTTTATGGATATAAAACATAATCATAAAAATAATTTCATTGAAGAAGTATATACTCATAAACCCTTCATAATGGATTTTAAAGAAGATGAGAATAATCCTAATAATATCCCCTGAGCGTATCGTAACCAAGAGTGCAGCAAGACCCGTTGTCGTGCACCAGTTCCCGTTTGAGTCTCACTAAAAGCGGTGTTTTCGGGGTTTACCCCTAGGTACATCTGTTCCAGAGCCACCTCCACCTACTCGTATCCAGACAAGGATGTATTTCTTGGAAAACTCACAAAATATCTACAATACCAAAATTATAGGAAGTTCTTCTATACTAATCCTCAAAGTCCATCTTAGGTCTATGTGCTCCAATCAGAATTTATCTAAATCTAGCTTCCAAGGATTGTATTAAAATTCCTCTGATACCAACTATAACGGCCCGACCCCAGTTACCCAGGGTCGGTGGATTATTACATAACATTTTCATGATCACAAGAAAGATCAAATCTCAAAAGATTGATTAGTTTAGAAACCTTGGAAACACTAGATATATTCATTAGTCTTATATTACATCATAAAAATGAAAACTACAACAACATATTCTCCATTTTACACACTCATATACCCACATACTATCCCTATAGGTCATTTATAAATTACATCTTCACATCCTGGGAAAAATAAAACATTTAAAAGGGTGAGATCAGATGCTCTGTAAGGATTGCAAGCAGAAACTTTTATAAATAAACATAAACATTTATGGAAATGTATAACTAAAACAAAATCCTTTTAAACTTTAACTTCAGAATAATATGGAAAAGATAAAATTAAATATTTCCATTTAATTATTAACATGTACATTCTACTAGTCTAATAATGACATATAATATCAATAACCACATTCATAATGAGGGAATGCATAATGCCAGACTATCATAACCACGTAGCCAAGGCCTCGTGCCGAGACTACAAAAAAGATTTAGTCAAGGCCTTATGCCAAGACACTAGTTTGTCTCATGAGACCTACCGATGCATCGAGGAGCTATAGCAGGCTCTACCCATCAATTATTAAGTCCAATACATTCCTCATATGAACAGGTTTAAACAATACATAAACATTCGTATTAAAACTTGAATACAAAATGTGAATAATTTCTCCATAAACCATGAATGGTATAAAATAACACATCCACAGTCAATCATATCACAAAACCTTCAATAAAGTATGGAAGTTTTGTATCATAATAAATCAAATTCAAATAATCTTAAAATCAATCAAAGGATGTTGACATAGAAGAAAATCAAATCTATTTGAGAGAAATATCTCTCTTTTTGAAATCATTTAAAAGTCACATAATTCTACAAAAAACCTTTATTTTGAAAATATTTTTATAAGATTGTAAGGGAAGCTTCAAAGGTGTAAAACGACGGAGAATAACCGCAGCCATTGTATAAGTTAAAAAAGACATTCTTACCTTAATTCTATCGAAAGGGATAAAAATGACCTTGTTTGGAAAACGGCAGAAAGATTCCTTTATAAACCTCTTATAAAAAGTAAAACAAGGGTATAAATGGCTTTAAACCATATTCTGTAAAATATTAAGATTGTTTTGAAATACGTTTTTAAGAAACATGGATGTGGATGATAAAGAGGTCCTAGTATATAATTATGTATAAACAACTTCGGATAATGAAGAGATTGTGAAATAAAACCTTAACTTGTACTTTTCCTTGGTCAACGGTTGGTTAACATCCTGTATAATGGTGAAATAATTGTTATTAAATTATAGAATAATCATATACATTAATATGATATCATATATGATCTTTTAATATTGCTTTGTTGATAATATCTTAGTATTATCATTATTTCAGGTGTTAACTTAATCGTTTTCTTTTATATGTTTTGTTACATAATCCACACTTGTTATAGATAGGTTTGTATCTTATTCATATCCAGAATTATATCAATTCCTTAAATATTATTTTTAATCATCCAATAAAATTTAGTCTTTAATGGATACGATGGGGAATGAATCTCATCGCATTCTTAGAGACCTTAATCCGTACGTACGCACGAGAAACAATATCATTCTTTTGATATTAAAATAATATATAACTGGATGGTATATCATATATAGAGAATCAATATCATGTTATATTTATTATTTACATGAATTATACATCATTATTATACCCATCCAAATAATAATATATTTAATAACAATTACACTTCAACGTGGAGACGGTAGGTCGTACGCACGCATGTATGGTGACATGTCATTCAATGTATGGATAGAATAATGAATTTGTTTATTAAATAACTATTAAAACATTATAGTATATAGAAGATACTGGATTTATTATTTTAGAATGGAAATAACAAGGAATGAAGAAGTTGAAGAAGAAAGGAACTTTAAAGAGGGTGGTGAAGATGTTACCTCTTCTTCGGGTTCTTCCTTTTTATTTGATCAAAAGGTCTCCTTAAGTTGGCTTTCTGATTAAACTAAGGCCTCTAGGATGAAGTGAGGGAAGTTGAGAGATTATTTGGGCAGGTTGTGGGCGAACCAAAAGGCTTTGAAGGTTTGAAGAATTGGTTATAAGTGGTGTCCTTTTATAAGGTGGAAGTGGGGAACCTTAAGAAAATCTAGAAATATTATTTTATAATAAATTCATATTCTGTTTCTAATGGCTCAAAAGTATATTATTTAAAGTTTAAGGTGTGTATGGGTCTAAAACCACTCAAACAATAGAATTTAGGTAGGTTATGGGCATTATATTAACCTTATCTTTTAGTTTTAACTCTTAGTTAATTAGTTTTACACTTACCATGTCACTTTGTATTTTTATATTATATAGTTAATAAACTTAATATATACATAGAATAGACCCCCAAGTGGTCCATTAGTGATACACGTATCATAATATCAGTCCCTTGGACGAACCCTATATTTTTAGGAATTGAATATCAATTAATAATATAATATGTTTTAAAAAAAATATTTTATGTCAATTTTGACACTATTTGGTATTTGATTTTTGTGAAACTCATAATAGCATGATTACTTCAAAAAAAACATAATTAAGTCATCACTAAATTGATATATTAACATATAAAATTAGTTTAATTCATAAACAGTCTCAAATTACATTTATTTTGATATTTATAATATCAATTATTTTAATATTCCATTAATTAGGTAATTATTGCATCATCATTTTGTCATAAATAACATATATTATTTAATGTCTAAAAATTATAAATAAAATACCATAATGTATTAAATCTTTTTATCCTTCTAATGAATATTTATAATTGAAAATAAAATATATATAACCTTATGTAAATTTTTTTTTCTAAAAGATATATGCTTTTGTAATTTTTTATTTATTTTAACTTAATTAATATAAAGTGTCCTTATCACCAACAAGTGGATCCATGGGGTCCCAAAATCGACCCCAAGATGCCCATGGTCGGACAGGTATCCACTAATAAGGTTAGGACACTTTTTAGGGAAAGTTATTATTATTATAATTTTTTTACCCTTATTTACCGGATTTACACTTTAACCATGGTAAATAAAATATTTACCAAAGTAATTATTCAAAATGTATAAAAATAAAAGTTACATATTTACAATATTTGGACAACCTGATTCCAAATATGGAATCCATTTTTTCAAATTCAAAACACAGAAGTGGCAGAGATTAATTTAAAAATAATTCCCGCTGTTAAAACAAAAAGTGTGTTTTTAAGATATAATAAGTATCAAAAGATTGATACTTGTTTATGTACGGTTTTATTGTTAAATTGTGTCCAATGACCAAACATGTATTAAATGGTAAAAATATATTCTAAATATACTTTAAAACCACTCAAATTCATAATTTATCACTATTAATTATTGTTATTAAAAAATTTGTTTTTAATTAAAATATTGTAATTTTCACTCTTCATCAAAATATAAAAGTTATCTGAAAAGTACCAAAATTTCACCCTAGGATAAATTCGATATTCCGAATCCAAAAATGAAGTCCTTTTTGAGTGATAAAATTTATAAAATTTCAAAAATGAGGTATTACTATGCATAACGGTCACTTTGATTGGTTGGGGTGTGTGTCAGAACTCGAAGTTGCGTATAACACACGCTACTGTATTTTTCAAAGAGAAGCGTACCGTGGAAGAATGGGGTGTTACAGTTTATATCTGGATGACCAGGAACTTGTCAGAATTATTTCCCTCTAGTGGTAAGTCTTTTCAGGGATGTCTTCCTGGATGAATTTTCTGGTCTACCCCCCAAGCGAGAGGTGGATTTCTCTATTGAGCTTGTTCAGGAGCGGCACTGATGTACATTCCTCCTTATAGGATGTCTACACCAGAATTGCAGGAGCATAAGAGGCAGTTAGTGGAGTTACAAGAAAAGGGTTTTATCTGACACAATACTTTTCCTTGGGGTTCTCTTGTCTTGTTTGTGAAGATGGCGGATTACACCCTCAGACTCTTCATGGATTATCGGAAGCTGAACCAATTGACGGTTAAGAACTGAAATCCCTTGTCGGGGATTGATGATGTTTTTGATCAACTTCGATGAGAATGAGTGTTCTCAAAGTTTTAATTGAGATCCAGATATCTTTAGTTGCATGTTAGACCATAGGACATACCGCTTACATCTTTTTGGAGAAGATATGATCTATACAATTACTTGTTCATGTCGTTCAGACTCATGAACACACCAATAGTTTTCATGGCTCTGTTGAATCTTGTGTTCCACCCATATATGTATTCTTTATTGGTAGTCTTCATGGACGATAACTTGTTGTACTCTCACACCCTACATGACCATGCCACCCATCTTGAGATCATACTAAGGATACTGAGAGAGTATTAGTTATATGCTACGCTCTGAATGTCCCACTTTTGGATGGACCAGATTCACATCCTTGGTCATATTTTCTCAGAGGAAGGGGTTGCGGTAGACCCAGAGAAAGTGAGATCAGTAGTTTTCTGGGAGCATCCTATAAACATGTTTTAAATACAGAGTTTCTTGGGGCAGGCTGCTTATTATAGGGACTTTACACAGGACTTCTCCCACTTAGAAGTTCCATTGACGGGTTTGACTAAGAAGGGTAAGAAGTTCGTTTGGTCATAAGATTGTGAGGTAGACATTCAAGAGCAGAAGGAATGGTTGACATCATCACTAGTCCTGATACATACAGATCAAGGGAATACCTATACAGTTTATTGTTATGCATCAGGTATTGGGATGGGATCAGTGTTGATACATGGAAATCGGGTAGTTGCGTACGGGTCTCAGTAGTTGGGGCCACATGAGAGGAATTACCTGACACTAGATCTCGAGTTGGATGTAGTTATTCACGAGTTATGTTGTTTTATACATTATCTCATGGGAGAAAATTCTGTGGTGTTTACGGACCACAAAAGTCGTAAATAAATCTTTACTCAGCATGAATTGAATTTGAGGTAGCGATGGTGGGTTTAGTACCTACAATCCTTCGACTTTGAGCTTTCCTATACACCTAGTAAGGGTAATTCAGTAGATGATGCATTGAGTAGGAGGACTCAGATACAGACAGTGCATTATGATAGTGGTGAGCGTCAGCTTATGGCTTTGTTCTATGAGATGCATATAGAGGTGCACGATAGTCAGGGTCCAGCCTATCTTTCAACGTTATCTGTGACTTATACCCTTCTAGATAGAGTTAGGATGAGAAATCTATGAGATTAAAAAGGCCTAGTTCTATGAGAGTCAGTGGAAGGTGGGGACCCTCCTCCTGGTTGGACAATAGGCGATGATGTGAAACTGTGTATCCATGGAAGAGTGTCGGTTCCGAGGGATATAAGCGAGGAATTGATGCGGGAATATCAAGCTTCTGCTTGGGCTATGCATCCTAGGGTTACAAAAATGTACCGTGACTTGAGACATCAATATTGGTGGCTGGGTATGAAGAGAGAGGTAGCGGGTTTTGTTATGAGATGTTCTGCCTCTTAGTAGGTGAAGGGGGAGCATCAGAGGCCAGCCAGACTGTTACAACAATTAAAAATTCCATAATGGAAATGGGAAGATGTAGCGGTGGATTTCGTGACCGGGTTGCTAAGGTCACCTCATGGCAATGATGTTGTGTAGGTTTTTGTGGACAGACTTACGAAGGTAGCTCTCTTTTTTCCGATCAAGGAGATCTTTGGTGTTGACGAGCTCGGGAAGATGCATATATGAGAGGTAGTACGCCTTCTTGGGGTCTCTTGCTCTATTGTTTTAGATAGGGATTCCCATTTTATGTCTCATTTCTCGAAGGGTTTTCAGAGGGAAATGGGTACAAAAGTTCTTATGAGCACAACTTACCACCCTCAGACCGATGGCCAGCCAGAGTGTATGATATAGGTGCGAGAGCACATGCTGTGTGCATGAATCCTGGACTTTGTGGGATTTTGGGAAAATCACATACCCCTGGTCGAGTTTTCCTACAAAAATAGTTTTCAGGAAACTATTGAGATGAAACCTTATGAGGATTTATATAGTAGGAAATGCCGATCACCTTTGTGCTAGTTAGGGGAAGGTGAGGCAGCTTTACTGGGACCACGTCTCATTTAGGAGACTTCAGAGTAGGTCCAATTGATTTAGAAGCACATGGATTCTCCACAGTCTCATCAGAAATGTTTTGCTGATTTCCGCAGAAAACCCTTGGAGTTCATGATCGGGGATCAGGGTTTCTTGAGTGTTTCACAAAGGTTGGGACACAGGCAGATCAGGAGATAGGGTAAACTTTCACCGAGGTATGTGGGGCTATTTGAGATTCTGGAGAGAGTCGAGCCTGTTGCCTATCAGTTTCAGTTACCAAAGAGGTATTGGTCCATAGACGACGTCTTCCACATATCTTAGTTGCACCGTTATCACTTAGACCCATCTCAAATTTTTATCCCGAGGAGGTTGAACTTCAGGTAGATCCATCCTTTGAGGAGCATCTGATTTGTATTGTTGATAGGATCATGAAGTTTTTCTGTGCTCAGTCAATTCCTCTCGTATGGGTGCTATGGAAGCATTTCCAAGTGCCGAATGAAACCTGGGAGTGGAAAACTAACGTACGTGCTCAGTGGCTAGATTTGTTCTCAGCTTTATCTTCACCACCCTTGAAAGGGAAATTCATGGATGAATTGTTTTAAGGGGGGAATTTTGTATCATCCCAGTTCTTATTCTTGTGGTACGAGTTTCTTATTTCCTTTTAACCTTAAGAGTTTTTGATTAAATAAGGAAAATGGGGAAAATCACAAAATCTGTGGGTACACGTTGTGTACTTTTCCACATGTCGTCTACTTTCACCGTGTAGGATGAGTAAACAGGGCGTGTAGGCTTGTCGGTAAATAAGGGTGTAAAAACTGACTACTCGCCATGTACTTATTATATACATGTTGTGTAATCAGTCAGTAGGTGAATAGTAAGGTAGTGGGAGTAGCCACCAGCAGAATGATAGTATACGTCATGCACTTATGAATATACGTTGTGTAACCAAGTCAGCTGATGATCAATGTGATGGTGGAAAGTAGCTGCCAGAGGAACTGTTAAAGATTGGAATGTACACACCATGTACTTGAGAGTACATGTAGTGTAGTTATGTTTTTTTATAAATTGGAAATAGCCTCCTCTTTCAATAGAGGAATCATAGAATTCCAGGAAACCACGGGATAGAAGGCCAGAACTTGGAACATCTCCTGACCGAACACCGGGACTCTGATTCCTTCACTGACGATCACGTTGGGACCATGCAGGTAAGCCCTTACTTCTTATTGTGTGTTTCCTTCCTATTCTTTCTTGATGGAATATTATTTAGTTTTTAATGGGTTATCATTCTTCCCAGATCAACATTTTTCTCGAATGTTTCGGGAGGCTTCTTTTGTCTATATCAATCTGTGGAGATCGAGGTAGGTGGTCTGGTGTTTATTTCCAACTGTGGGTTGTTTTTATGTACTTTTGTGCTATGAGCCCATGTTTGGGGTGTCATATGGATAAGGCCTTAGCCGTTAATATATATAAAATTTCATTGATAATCTAATGAAAATGTATGAAATGTTGTTTGGATCATTTCATTAATCTAAGGCCACCCTGTGGGTTTGTTTCAATTATTTAGCCTTTTGGCCAGGATTCCCATGGGTATATCATAATGATAGCATGTTTTGAGTTTTCTTGAGATAAAACATATGAATTTATTACTTATGCGTTGTTCTCATCCCAGATACTTTTTTAGCCTGAGGGCAGGGTATTTTCTTAGCCGGAGGGCAGTTTTTTGATTCTCTTGAGGGAAAGTTACTGATTCGCCCGAGGGAATGTACTAATTCGCTTGAGTGCAAGGTACAGATTCACATGAGGGGATCATTTCTTATGCTTGAGGGTAGTATCTTATATGCATGAGGGAAATATATGGTATTCCTGATAGAAAGGTTCTGATTATCCTAAGGGAAGGTACTTTTTAACTTGAGGACAATGTTCACTTGAATATTCACTATGGTGATTTCTTATATTGTACCTACCAAGATAAAGCACAAGCTTGGAATTAATAAATAATTTATAAAATTTCATTATAACTAGTAGAGATAGTTACTTCTAAGTACTTAATAGTTTACTACATTTTATTATTATTGCACACTACTGTTGCACATTTTCACTGACAGTTGGCCATGAGCCTTTGGTGGTTGTCTGCTGAGATTTATTTCACACACACTATTTGGGTCATGTCTTGGGCCCAAACATATTATATTATTGCAGGTGTCGATAATGGAAAGGGTCCCCATAAAATTATTTGATTGTTGTTGAGAAGTAGGAGAGCATGGGACTGAGCTTATCCTGGAGATGTTGCTGAGCTCCTGTTGCACTATTTTAGTTTTTCTTTTCTGTACTTGGTACTTTGTATTGTATTGTATTTGATTTCAGTGTATCATATTTGACTGCTTTTTTAGTAATATGAAATATTACATCATCATATATGTATTAATGTTGGTTATCTTTTGATTCATTTTCATTGTCCTTTCATCTTTGTTTTGATTACTACTTCCTCTTTTGCGTATGGTTATATTTCTGCCGTGCTACACTTTGAAAAATGGGGGCATAGTTTCCCCACTATCAAACCTAGGCCTTCTCTTCTAGTCAGAAGCCTTTGGAGTTTGGGGAAATTCTCTTGAGTTCATGTTACCATCTGGGATTGGGGCACCCGTTGTGTGTCTTCTGAAACTGGGACGTTACAGTACCCACAGAACCAGAGGATGAGGTGTGTATTTTGATCCCACTTCATGAGTTTTAGTGAATGATACCCCTTAGGTTCTAAGGTGAGACCAACCAAATGAAGATGATTAATAGCCTGTGGATGCATCTTGTGTCTTTCATCTAGTATTGACACCATCATGTCATATGGTCGTACTGGTGGTGATCTTTCTCCAGGGCTTAGAATGATGATAGTGGGGGTTAGTAGCCTTTTTTTATGATGAGGTAACTCTAGTATGGTCAGAGTTTGAGTGTTTCATTTTAGATTAGTTCTCTCCAAAAATGATGAGGGCTATACATATCCAAGAGATTCTATAACTTCTGATGGTAATCATTAGAGTAACTAAGTATTCATAGAGGTTTTACATCTTTTCTATGTACATAATGGATATGGTTTGGGATTAGTAATTCATCATTTGAATTTTTGTGTAATGGATTATTATATACATCAAATCTAGTGTTTTCTCTCCATGAATTTCTACCTATGTTGGGGTTCTTGAGAAAGTGTTTGTGTTTGTGAGTTTTTTTGGCTAAACAGACACAACCAGTGGTTTATTGTAATGGGAAATCAGGAGAATAGAACTTGACACCAAGGAGTCGACGTCAGTACCAGGGACCTAGATGTGTGAGATGTTTTAGGAGGAGGTCCCATGATAGAGGGTATATAGCTTAGGGATCTCAATCGGGGTCCAATTATCGCATATAGTTGCAATTATACTCATGTGATAGTAGGGGAATCATGCTCGAGATTTTTTGACTTGTCGTATGGCTGACCGTGAGATCTTGGATAGGCCATCGTGGCAAAGGAAGCGGTAAGAGAATATAGATTCTCAGGGTGTTTCACATGGAATAGTTTCATAAAGTGTATATAGATGTGGTATATTCATTGACATGTTACCACCACTTCCCCTTGGTGGTCCACGCCAGGCTTAGGGAGATGGATGATAGGGGGCGTCTGCAGGTGGTTAATGCTTATGACCCATAGGCTCTGAGAATGATACTAGGTATGATTCATGTATTTTATGCATTATCTTTAGTACTGAAAAACAAATGATCTAATAATTATATTCTTCCCATTAATTTTTTCAAGAATTAGAGATTCTAGTTGATCCACTGGCTCAATCCTTACACTTAGAGACTCCTATAAGATATGACACAATGATCACGCACTTGTTTCAATAGTGTGAACTGACTCTTGGAGGATAGAGTTTCTATTAGGATATCTTTTTATCAGTGATGAGGCCTAAGGACATCATCTTAGCCATGGATCAGTTATCAATGGTTCATTAATAGGTTGTCTATTTTAGGAAGTGGATGTGGTGTGTCCATTGTGACGGAACTAGGTTATGCATTTTTGGTGATATGGAATCCCAAACAGTATAATATGGAAACATGAATAAGAGACTTCATATGATTACTCATCAGTTTTATAGAATTTTCATGAACCAACCCGGGTAAACCCCAAACTAGTCACCCGGGCCAATCCATGGCAAGGCCCAAAGGGCGTTCCAAATACAAAATAGATGGAAACTAGTGCCATGCATCTTCAGAGTATCAAAGTGAACGCTTTCTCCCAATAATAAATAAATAAAATTAATAGAATAAATATAAACAAAGAATCCAAATATATATATATATATATATATATATAAACAAGACATATTTTATACAAAGATGAAAATACAATAACTGAACAACTAAATCCACTGAACCTGATGACCACAACACCTCCATGTAACATAGAGTTCCACTCTATTATACCAAGACTAACCATCTACCATGATGATCGATACCAATATGACACCATCAAATCATGCAAAAAACAAAAATAACTATCGGTGTGGGTGTTAATGCCCAGTAAGTGTGCATGAAAATCTCTATTCTCAATGCACTTCCTTTCAAAAAAAGAAACATCAACTTCAATAATGAAATAAAATATATAAATTTAATATTTTCAACAAATTTTCTACTTCAAAACAAATAATGGTCCATTTCCCTTTTTAATTTTAAAAACCAAATTAATTTACAAGGAGAAACCATTTGCATTT
Source organism: Viscum album (assembly GCA_963277665.1). Taxonomy (NCBI): domain Eukaryota; kingdom Viridiplantae; phylum Streptophyta; class Magnoliopsida; order Santalales; family Viscaceae; genus Viscum; species Viscum album. Next base: position 14,387,938 of record OY728159.1, on the reverse strand, counting down.
TAATGGAGGAAAGTGTGACTTTCATTTCAAAACTGAAAAAAGGGAGTATAAAAATTTATTAGAGAAAATATCTTCGATAAACCATTGATGAATAAATCATCACTTTTAAAATATGTACTCCACACATTATAACACCACAATAAACAAAATATAAGGCCAATGCAAATAAGCACACTAGATTAACCGACCAATCATGCATCTCAATCATCAATTATAGGTAACTATGTATCGATAGACATGGGAGAAACCTTGGAGTTCATGATTAATCCATAACATAATAATACATGTTGAATAATCCCAAAAAGTATTCCTCAATCAATGACATCAAAGATTCCTAACACACTCATCCACACCCCTCAAGGTAGAGACTGAGGGGCCCAATCCCACAGTAATAAAAGTCAATATATACCTATGATATGGGCCACAAGATAGTGTGTAACCTAAGTAGTGAAACAATAATTATCAGAAAATTTAGTATCTCTCATACACATTTACCACATATACATATAACTCACAGAACATGTGTCACCCGAATGCCACCATAATAATGAAAATAATAAAATTCAACCATTCAAGCATAAGGGATCCTCTCAACATGGGCCTCCCAAACATTCAATCATACAAAATAAAAGATAATTATCTAATGAGAGTTTTCATGATAAACGCTCTCATCATTTTGATAAAATTTCCAAACATGCACTTACTCACTCTTCATAAAACAATCACATTAAAAGAACCGAATACAACTTTCTAAAAGGTTGTAAACACACCACACAATATTTCACAATAATTTTAAAAACACCATTTATGTTCCCACAACACATGTTCAAAACAAATCCATAGTCATCATGTTTCCATTGGGCCATATATCATCATCACATGTCATTTTATTTCAAATTAACCATACTGACTTAACATTCAAATCCATAATATCTCATAATCCCATCTAACGAACCCAAAACCACTATAAAAAAAATAAAAACAACATTTACAATGTGAAACCATGTTATAAATACTACAAAATACAAAAAAATCTATTATTGTATTTTGTCTCACACTTGGTGTGAAATATCTTACAAAACAATGTTATTTATCACATAACAAGGCACAAATCTCCACGTTTCACAGCACAAAATCAAACAAAATATCAAGAAACACTAGTTTTTTATATTAATGAGGTTTGAAAAAAATGAAACACACAATTCATAAATTAAAAAGGCAAGTGAAAAGGGTCATCTATCTCAAACCTCAGGTGCTTCAATAATGAACACCGGAAACAACCTCGACAAGGTTCCAATAGATGAGATCTTCTAAGAGGAATCCTAAACAAAATCATCCCCAACATAAATCAAGCGAAACGAAAACCCTAGATCCACATGACCATGGGAGAAAGATATATCAATAGAAATTCAATGTAATAGAAATAAGTGGAAGAGAGGAGAGCGTTATCTGGAGAAATCTAGCCCCAAACATGAAGATTCACCTTAAATCTAACATAGAAGGTGGAGATGAGACTTAGAGAAAGAGTTGGATCCTTCTTTGGGTCGCACGAACTATGGGGAGAGAAAAATGGGTTCTTTGTGGTTAAAATACCATAAGGGTAGAGTCATAATTTCAAAAAATTTATGATTTGGGAAGCTCACACGGTTTGGCCACATAGTTTACCAAACCATGTGCCAGCCGTGTACCCCTTACAAGACACACCTAGGCACCTTCATGGTTTGGATGCATGTTTTTAAAATCATGCACCAAAAACAAAGAACGGCTCTTTCCCAAGATAGAGTCTACAAGAATTCTTTAACAATTGTTTGTCTAACCATGTACGGGATGTGTTCGCTCAACTATAAGCACTCCAATGCAGGAAATATTTACTAGAGCATGGAATAAGGATTTCCAAAACTGTGTGTTGACCATGATTTATGGCATAAATACCCCAAAACACAAAATGTAAACCCCTCATACCTGACCTGATACTCAACAGATAAAATCAAGGCATAAAGGTAAACTAGATCAATGGTAAAAAATACAAATCTGGGTGGGAAAATTCTACCCACTATTAACACTTTCTGTTCCTAGAAATATTTAACATTGTCTAGTTGATCGATCGATGAATAAGAATTTAAACATCTTCATTATCCAACCAATAAAATAAAAAAACTCAATTGCCACCAAATAGAACTTACACCTCTTTCACAAAACTGAAAAATAAACTGGAACCACTTCCCATGATGCCATTGGATACTCAAGACCCAACCTTTAAAACCATTCACAAAACAAGATCATTGAGAAAACTCACAAAAACAAAATTCTACGCAAATTGAAACAAACTCAAAAATAAATAGTATCAAATAAGACACTTTATACTGAACCAAAACTAGAACAAAACCAATCCATCTGCACATGTGGCTAAAATAGGCTACTCACCATTAATAATCAACTAACACTAATCAATACTAGAAGAAACCACAATGATACATGTATTAGGTCTCCCCAACATTAATAACCAACTATCTTGAACCAATAATGCCTGATAACTTGATAAATTTCCAACACATGCAAACAATCCCCTCCACATGTAGGTCCTATCCATAAGAAACTCATGTTATGTGAAAAGTAAACCATGATATGAAAAAAAATACAATGGATAACCTTAAACTATGTCATTTCATAAACTATAGACAATACCAGTCTAAGGTCCCTCACACCCCTTATATTAGTGAATGTGAATGAGGTTCACTCCAAGGACTATGGTTTGAGCCTTGATGATTGGAGAATCACCTTCCTCAAATCTAGAAGCTAATAATCTTCGATCAGCCACAAAATAATTCAAAAGATATATATCTATGAAACCTCTATTTAGAATAGAGAAAGATTCATAGTTTTGAAAATAAGAACACACAAGCATTAAAACATTAGTTACTAAGAGACCTACTAAATTACCATACATAAAGAAATAACACCACTGGGCACAGCCACGACAACTACCAGAATAATTACATTGTAAATAGAAATTAACTAACCCCAAAAAACACTCTAATCCAATTAGATGGCTCCACATCCCTTCATAGAAACACCCTGACAGAACCATTTCAAGTTGACTAGGATCCCATAATCATGAACCATCTTCATTCAAATAGTAAACAATGAATTCTTAAGATATTGTCTATAAAAATAATTATATGCGATGACTCCATTCCCAGAAGAAGGTGACAAAATATCTTGAGGTATTTTATTTCCATGAAAGACACTAACAACATCTGGTCAATTCCACACTTCCATACTAGATGCCCCCACACCTCTTCTAGGAACTAACAGATGGAATAAAACCTTAAGAATTCCTGTTACTGTAGCTTAAACAAAAACATCATACCTCACAAAATTTGTAATTGGGGTAACATTTTACTACAACACCTTTGACTACATATCAAGATGAAACCCACATATGAAATCTAGAGCCTTTGATTAATCGTATATAACATACTCTATGTCATATGGAACTAGGTCCCCCAAAGAAGGATATAGCTCTAACAGCGACCCACCACCATTATTTAGAATACACTTATCCATTCTCTTTCTTACCTTCATCACCTTAGATAAGTATTGATGGATGAATGAAGCCTTGAATAACTCCCATATAAGATCTTTCTAAGGATTATTCCAAGAGACCGACTTCCAGCACTTTTAGGGTGAACCTTCAAGCATAATAGTAGTAAACTTAACTATTGATGAATAGAGAATATCATTATGGATAAATACCATTTCAATTTTAAACATCCACTCTTCTACTATGAGGTTATCCACAGGACCATAAAATTGTGGTGGAATCAATTTTTGAAATAGATGAAAAAATACATTGGTTGATCAAATGGAGATCTTTCTAAAAAAGAAACACCCATATCTATACCTAGACAATACATTGAATCACTATGGGGACAAAAACTATGCAATAATAAAATAAATAGATCATTCGAAACCAACTCATCAATAATAGTAATTAAGATCAAATACCGCTTTAGAAACAAACTCTAGATCACAGGAAAACTAACCTCACTACATTGGTTTTAAAAAACAAACCACTATCCTCTTGAAAAGACATTTAAAAAAACCAACATGGTGGGTTTCACACTCACATTCGTATTCCTTATAATATCACTCACATGCACATTCTTGGGCCACCCCAATCACCCATAAAATCATTCCATAAATGGCACTCATACGACCACATAATCATCCAACCACATTCCATACGTATAAATGCATATGAGAATCCAAGGAAATACAAAATATTAAAATAAAATATCTATAGTTTCCATAAAAAACATTCAACCCACAATTTCAATCCACATTAATTTAAAAATTAATAAAATGTTTCAATGATCACTAACTACCAAGTCAAAAATCATTTTCAAACTCCCCATCTCAGTCTGGTTCATCATGTTAAAAAATAAAAACTCATGAATTACCCTTAAAAATTCTATTTCATCTCATTAAAAACATTTTTCAGTAACTCAAAAAATTCCATTCCATCAAAATAATTTTACAAAAATCTTCTTTCTAATGAAATCTTGATAACGATTAAAAACATTCATTTTTCATATTCCAAAAAAAATCATACCTTTTTAAAATCCATTTTAGAAAAATATAAAAAAATATTTCTAAAAAAATATAATCAAATAAGGCACAAATAAATTCATAAGGGAATCTAGTGTCAATGAATGACCTGGCCATATGGTTGTAGGCCATATGCCAATTACACCACTACAATAAAGATAATTCTAGGACCATGTCCCCGACTCTTGATGGATTTCTAGGACCTGTGATCTCATAGTGGTATTTATCCCAACTCCCATTTTGTATCCCAAACACCAAAAAATCCACAGTAAACCGAGAAACAAACATAACCCGACTTCCCATGGAAACTAAGGTGTTTTCTAGAACATGTTGTCCCAAAACACAAACAGACTTTCACCCCATGCTCTGATAGTCTTACATTGTTCTCCATTAAAATACCAAATAAAAAAGGGCACTTTGAAGGCTTGGTACTGTAAGTAACCAACCTCCTTTGATACCATTTTTACATGAACCAGCCCGGTTTGACCCCGAACCGGTCACCTGAGCCGATCTATGGAAATGCCTAAAGGGCATTCTCGATCCCCAGAGGCTAACAACATGTGCCAGATATCATCATAGTAACCAAGGGAAGAATTTCTCACAATAATAAATAAATAAATTGGATTGTGTAATGAGAAAAAAGCCTACCAATATTTATATATCAACATCCAAAATAAACATCTTTTATAAAAAATTTAAAATAAAACAACTGAACAAAAAATCCAACTAAACCTAATGACCATAATGTCTCCATGTGACTCCAAGGGTCACTCTCCAATACCAATACCATAAATCCACTATAGTGATAGATACCACACTGAAACCAGCACTATAAGATATAAATAAAATGAACTATAGACAGAAGTATTAAATCTCAGTAGGAATTCCTGGAAAAATCTATAGCCAATTCACTTACATTAAAAAAAATAATCATAAATATGATGTTTGAAATAAAATATATAAAAGTAATATTTTACAAACATTTTTCACTTTAAAACAAATCATGGTCCATTTCTCTTTTTCATTTCCAAAACTGAATTTATGGGATAATCCTAAGAGATCATGAATAATAAAAAAATAATAATACATGATGAATCATCCTATAAATCACGCATCACAGGATGAAATTAGAGAACCCTAAAAAACTTGGCCACACACCACATGGTACAAACTGAGGGGCCAAATATGATTGAAATAAAACACAATATATCCCTATGATATGAGCCACAAACTAGGGTATAACCTTATTAGTAATGAAATCATTCATAAAAAATTCTATATTTATACTAGTTTATCCATGGAACAATGTATAAGGAATCTTTTTTTATCCAATAGATTCCCACTGAGCATCCTATCACATGTGCGTGTAACACACACACAGACACACATATATATACAATTCACCCAATAAGCATCACCACAGGCCACACCAAGGATCATTCCCCTGCATTTATACAATTAGACAACATGGGAGACTCTCAAATTGGTCTTTCCAAACAATAAATCATAACTAAGGCAATATAATTAACCAAGTAGAGTTTTCATGATAAAAAATCTCTCTATTTTCACAAAATTTCCAAATAAGACTTTAATAATTCTTTACAAAACCATCTCCTTAAAAGAACCAAATCCAAATTTCCAAAAGGGTCTAAACACACCGTCTTAAATTTCAACATATTTTATAAAAACACATTTAACAACCCACACCACATGTTCAAACCAAAACCATTTTCATCAAGTGCTAATCGGGCCACATATCATTATAACATGTAATTTCAATTTTAATGAACAAAACTCACACCACATTGAAATAAAAAACCTTTCATAAACCCATTTGAATAACCCAAAACCACCATCAATACTTCACAATTACATTTATAATTCCAATCCATTTTTTAAACCCTGAATAATATGCACAAAATCCAACCAGGAAATTTATCGAACATTTTCTATGGAATAAATAACAAAACAGTGCCATTAATCAGATAATAAGGTATAAATTAACACTTTTAATAATAAATAATTAAAAAATATATCACACAAACCTATTTATAATGTAATGGGTGGTGTGCAATGAAATAAACCAATTAATATTAAATTAATATTGTAAGTACTAAGGGAAACCTACCTCAAAACACAATCTCTTCAATAACGCACACATGAAACAACCTCTCCAAAGTTCCAAGAGCTCATATCTACCAAGATAAACCTTAAAAAACAAAACATAAATTAAGGTAAACATAAACCCAAGACCCACATGAGCAATGAATAAATATATATTAAGAGAAAATGGATGGGATAGGATGTGGGAGAAGATATGAGGGGTTACCTTGAAAAATATTACCCCAAACATGAAGAGTAATCTTAGATCTACTATGGAAAGAGGAGAGGAGACTCAAAGATTTATGGGGTGCATGCATTGGGTCATAAAAACTAGGGGACATAAAAAGGGTGATTTGTGGTTAAAATACCATAAGGGTAGATTTTAAATTTTAAAAAATTTATGATCTAGGAAGCTTTAAGGAGTTGGACACATAGTTTATGAAAGCATTCACAAACCATGTATCCCCTACTAGACACACCTAGGAACTTGCATGGTTTTGAAGAATATTTTTCAAATGATGCACCAATCATGAGAAATGGTTTATTATGAAATAGAGGCCACACACATGCTTTATGCATGATTTGACTAACCATGTGTGGTTCATGCACCCTCAACTAGAAGCTCTATATAGATTTCATAGTTTCTTGGAGCATGAGGCATGGTTTACCATAATCGTGCCCTGGACGTGCTCGAAGGGAGAAACACCCCTTAATTCAAATTTTAGTACATCCCCACCCAAAACATGAGATAAAAACCTTAGGCCAAACGGTATACAAAATAAAGGGTAAAAATAAAAATTTGGGTGTGAAAATCATAACTCTGGATGTAGTGGATGTTATGACTTCCCAGTTTCTTATAGTGGTGGAAGAGTACAATGGAATATTCTCTAAGGATGTTCTAGGTTTATATACCCATTGAATGATAGAATTATGCATTGATCTACACCCCAATATGGAATCGATTTCTATTATGGCATATCAGATGGATCCGGCAGAGCTTAACAAACTAAGGGTGTAGTGGAAGGATTTGAAGATGAAGGTATTTGTTATATTAAATGTTTCACAATGGGAATCCCTAGATTTGTTCAACATAAAGGAGAATGTTAGATTTAGGATATGTGGGGACACCCGATGCTTGAACCGTGTGACTATGATGAAAAAATAATCACTATTAAGGATTGACAAACACATTGATAATTTAAAGGGGAATGATGGTTCAAAAAGGTTGGCCTCCGGTCAGGCTATCACCAGTTGATATAACATGATGTGGGTATACTAAAGACGAAATTCAGATGTATAAAAATTCACTATGATTACTTGGGGATTCCCCTTTCCGTGAATATCACCACAAAAGACTTCATGGGGCTCATGAAATGAATCGTTCATCCATTATTAGAACTGTTTGTTGTAGTCTTCATCAAAAACATCCTTTTGTACTCGATGTTCGATATGGAACATAGAAGACACATGAGGATGATTTTTAATGTACTCCAAGAGAACATGATTTATGGGAAGATCTAATTCTCCAATTCTAGATTTCAGTGGTCCACTTTCTATGACACATTATCTCAGCTGATGGAGTGGTAGTGGACCCAACCATGTTGAGGTAGTGTTATATTAGGAGTAACCCAAGAGCCTAAAGGTGGTACATAGATTCGTTTAGTAAGTAGGCTATTACCGGATATTCATACGTTATTTCTCTATGATATTAGCACATATGACAGCTTTGAACCGAAAGGGGCATCATTTCATGTGGATAGAGAGGTTTCCATAGGATTTTATGTAGTTGAGGAAAAAATTGACGAGCACCCCAATATTTGGATTTCCATAGGTGGGTGTAAAGTACGTAGTGTTTTGAGATACATAAGGAGTCAGTCTGGTTTTTGTTTTAATATTGAGGAAGGTGGTCAATGAATATGGTTAACATCATTTGAGACCACATGATAACAACTATGCAACCCATTATAATGAGTTGTTAGTGAAAATCGTTGCACTAATGATGTGGAAAAACATCTTGATGGGTGATAAATGTATCATATATTTTGATCAAAAGAGTCTCAAGTACATATTCTCTTAGAAAGAACATATCATGAGATGGAGATGATGTCCAGAGTTCCACGTGGTGTTTAACATAAATATTATCCATACTCTTGGGAAGGGTAATGTGGTAGTAGATGCTCTCAGTATGAGATCCTGTTCGCAATTTCTACACGAGGTATCATTATAGTTGAACTCTTTGTAGTTATAATTTGTGGATGGATATGGAGAATATTACCTATAGTCTATGGTTGTGACCCCATGATATTGTAGAGAGTCAGGGAGGTGCAACATGTGAATTCTAACTCTGATACCCTATATACTCAGATATCCACTAAACATTCTATTGATCTATTTTTTGAAGGTGGGGAGCATGTCGTTATTTTCGGAGGATGCATAATAGTATGAGTGACGTTGCAATAGGTGGTTCTAAGAGAGTTTAATAAATATAATTTGGTGGAATATCCAGGTGTGGGAAATATATACCATGACCTATGATGTTTTTTTTTCTGGAGAAGAAGAAGGGAGTGGTATAGTGTTTCACTTAATTCATTACTTATTAATATGTGATGGTTGTGTACCAAGTTCTAGTGAGCTTAAATCAACCAATTTAGGTGTCAATGTCAAAGTGATGTGGGATATCCATGTAATTTATGATGAGATTAAAACATACATAATTGGTACAAGATTCCATCATGGTGATAATAGACAAACTCACCTGGTTGTCCCACTTCTTAGTAATTCTGGATTATAGTTCGGTAGACTAATTAATCCACCTCTATGTGTAATAGATTGTCTGAATTCATGGTGTTCTATCGATGATCATCTCTAACCGTGATACTTGATTTATATCAAGGTTTCCTAAGGGATTGTCGGAGGGATTAGGGGCTCAGTAATGCTTGATTATAGTGTTTCATTCAAAAAATAATGTCCAGATAGAGTGGACCATTTATCTACTGAATGATATAATACGTGCTTGGATGTTAGACATTTTTCATAGTTGGGAGGATCAAATACCACTGGTGGACTTTTTATAAGATAAAAATTACCATTTCACCATCAGTATGGAACCATTTTAGGCTTTTTATGAGCGATCTGGTAAGTCTAAACTTTTCATGACTAACGCAGTAGATTCAATAGTCATGGGCCCATACTTGGATTGAGTATCTACAATGAAGGTTTTGATCAACCAGGAGAAGATGAGGAGTAAAAAAGATATAATTAGTCTAATGCGGATATAATACAGAGGCATTTGGAGTTCATGAAAGGAGGCCACGTGTTCTTATAGGTTTCACCTTCACATTGATTATAGAGTTTTCGTGGGGGATGCAAGATATATTTGAGATTCATTGAACCATTCTTAATAAAATGTAGATTTTTTTATGTGGTGTACCACATATAACTACCTCCACTGTTGGACAAGGTACATGTTGATTTCCATGTCACACAACTGAGGAGGTTTCTGAAAGACCCATCAGACATTATCAACTGAGATGAGATGGGAATCAAGGATAGAGATACCTTTTCTGAGTACCCAATAGATATTGTAGATCAGCATAATATTATCATTTATGGGTAAGCAATTAATTTAGTTTTTTTTAGTGGTAGTATGAAAATATTTAGGAGAGAAAATCATAGTGGGTGGATCATATTTATTATTAGTACCATATATCTTTTTGGAGACCTTGTTTTGGATTATTTTTATGTAAATCCACATGGTGGGGAGAATGTAGTTACACATATTTTTTCTGTATTATTTTCAAATATTATATGGATTATTTTTTAGACCAAGCATTGAGACAGCATGGGATTCAGAGGCTCGGTTTTCTCGTAATAAAATTTTGGAATATATTAAATAGAGCATTCATGTAGTTTCATAAAAAGTTGAATAAATTCTAAACGGTGTATTGGATCATAAATATGAGGGAATCCTTGAGTTCAAAATGCGCGTTTTAACTAAGGATAAACACAAACCTTGTCAATGTGGGGTGTTTGTGGAAAATTTATTACTAGAGTGAAATGAATATAATAATTAATTAAATTATTTTTTTATTTCATTGATGTATAAAAAAAATGTAATTAATTATATTATTATGATGAAATTCTAGGGTTATCTGCATAAACCTAGATCCATTAGAGAACCCAAGGAGAGATATGATAGATTTCTCTCTTGTAAACAACATTCAAATTGATGATAGGTGAGTGATGTGCAACTACATAGAGGATCTCATGAACAATAATAATTTAGGATTTTTCATTATCGGTGATTGATCCACATCAAGGTGGGACATTTTTTTTTGATTCTTTCCCTATTCATAATTTCTATTTTGAGCACACATCAGTTAACAAGTAGATAGATCTATGGGTTGGCCATTTGTGGGATAGGATCTATTTTAAGGATTTTATTGGGATAATTTTCTTTATTATCATATTATTATCTTCTGATTCACCATTCTAACAACAAAAAATCAAGGTTGATAGAATAATTGACCAAGGTCTATTCCTCATGATTGTACTTTTTCTTTTCTCCCTCAATTCCTCATTCATCATGGGAATTATTTAGTTAGATCATGCATCAACAAAACATAAGAAATAAATAATTTTGCATCCATTTATTGGCATAATGATTTCATCTACTCGACATCAGATCAATAAGATATGATGGTGGTGCAAAAAAGGATGTTGTGATTAATCATATGTTTTTGGATACTCGACTTCATGTTCTTTAACACGTAATGAATACCATCATTTTATGGATTTTTCTAATTGTATTGGATGTTTGGAACATGATTTTAATTGATAGAGAGGATCATATTTTTTGGATGGTATGAATCTGATAATGTTATACTCTGTGAAACCAAACATAGGATCCAAATAAAAATGAGATTCTCAGATACAAGAGGGAGGGTGAATTGTACCTTTTAAAAATTTCCTTTAACATGGAAAGATCTAAGTTTAACAACGTTAAAATAAGAAAATTCACAAGACCTCTATGAGTACTAAAGACTTGATGGATTTTTGAATTGTGATTCCGAAAATGAAACTTAACTTAAGTTACAATGATTAAGATTTTACCTTAAAGCGTATAGAATCTAAATAAATCAGAGTACATGTAAGGAAGTATAAGAAAGTTATACATTCCTTAATAATGAAAAATACAGAATAAAAACAAGTAGTAAAACTACAAGTAACAAACAATAACTCTTTTAACCCAAATAGAAGAGTATCCAACAACCATGGATAAAGGTCCCTTGATTTATACTTTAAAGAAATTCTATCTTACCCCCAACAGGGTAAGCCCTTGATACGAAGATCGGAGTCTGTCTTAATATCCCCACAAGCCCTCAACTATTAGTTAGTCGACACCTCTGTCTTCCTCACCAAGGAAGACCTCAACTTCAAGGGGTTGGAGCCTTTGTCTCCATATCCCTGGAAGCCCTCAATTGTAATCACCAACAATCGGAGTCGCACGAAGGACGTCTGCACAAGGTAATGTTTGAACAAGCTGTTCAAACTTTCTGCACGAAGTTTGAGAGTTGATAAGAGTCTCTCTCTCTAGAAATCACTTCAAGAAGTTCTGAACACCAAAATTCCAAAAGTTCCAAATGTTATGAGCAGCTTTAAATGAGCTCATATTTATATACGATGCTCCAAAGATTTGATCCCTCCTCCAACAGTCATATTTTCCAATAAATTTTAGAGGGACCTGTACACGTGTCACTTAACCAATGGTTAATCAATAACTGAAAGAACGACATGATTTTTTATTGAAACAAGTGTAATCATAAGAAAAAATGAAGTCCAGAATGTAGGAAAATAAGAGTTTAGAGTCTAACTAAAATATTATTTGGAGTCTATAGTAAAGAGATATTCAGATTCTCTTTTGTAGGAATTCAGAACCTAAGTTTTGAAGAAATATGAAGTCCGAATTTCTAAGGAATTTCGGAGTCTGGTTTCACTAGAATTTGGAACCAGAACATACAATGTTAAGAGTAAGAGTTCATGGGAATTCAGAGTAAAAACTCATAAGAGTTCGGAGTCTGAATTCAAGTAACTCAGAGTCAGAAAACAGATATGTTCATAATCGGAATTTAGAGTCAAACTATATGAGAGTTCGTATCCAGGATTCAGAGTCGAACTTTATGAGAGTTTGTATCCCAAATTCAGAGTCGAACTATATGAGAGTTCGTATCTGGAATTCGGAGTGGAACTTCATTAGAGTTCGTATCCAGAATTTGGATAATAAAATCGAATGATTCATATCTATGTATTATATGATTATGAGGTTTTTAGGTATGAATCTGATTTTTATACTTAAGAAAAATATTGAAAGGAGTAATGAAAATATGGTAGGGGTAAATTCCTTTGGAAAAGAAAATTTTCCGTATATAAGTAAAATATGGATTTTCTTGAGGATAAGGTGTTTGTGATTTTCAAAACAATAAGGGATGGAAAAGTTATAAGGAAAACCTTATTGAATCAAAAATCTCCCCCTTTTTAGAAATCCCAAACAACCATTCAAAAAAGAATATAAGGGATTTTGAAAAAAAACTCATTAGACTTTGAAATTAAAACTTATCTCCCTTTGTTCATGGATGATGATGAATACAACTAACTCCACCTTAGGCTTAGGAACACTAAGGATTATATTCTGAATTTCCGGAGTGGAGTTTTCATTATCATTAGAAATGAAAAACTTCGTAATGAGGAACTCCCCCTTACATAATGATAGCTCTGGACATAGAAAATTTTCCTTCTCACTCTTGTGAGTATTTTTTTTCCTTCTCCCCTTTGTGATTTTCAAAAATAATTTAAGGGAATGGAAAAGAAATTTGGTACCTGAAATATTAATAAAGACAAGAAAGGAAAACATTCAACCATAGTTCTTTTATAATTGGAACAATTTTTACAAGGAATATCAAATGAAAAAATTGTCGGATTGAGTCTATTTGTCTTCCTTTTCCTTTGGGATCAGCTTAATCAAGAGGGTTTTTAGATTCTTTAAATCTTTCTGATCCTCCTCATCTTGATTCTATAAAGCTATGATCCTTTCTTGTTGAGCTTCCAAGAGCTCTACCTGAGACTTAATGGCCTCTTCCTACATCTTCAACTACTCATCTTGCTTTTGCAGCTTCTCTAGAAACTCAATTCAGAAATCTCTTTCTCTTTTTTAGTTCTGAGAAACCGAGTTAAGATTCCCATTCAAATATCTAACCTGTTTATTCTGAGAATTTTCATCAAAGGACAACTTATCCAAAAGATTCATAATCATTGAATCCTCGATGTCAAAATAATCATTAACATCATTCTGAAAACGATCAAACTCATCCAAGTCATCATCAACATTATTAGACAACAAAGTGATTTTTCTACATGACATTCTGTGGATATCATAATTAATAAGGATATTTATATGATCTACTTAAATCTTCACACACATATCCATCAACATAGATATGGATTTTGACTTCTGATTCATGCCGTGTTGAAGCATCTGGCATATGAAGTCAATGGTGGGAATGATCGGAATTGTGTCCACCAACTTTTTCAAATACTCAACAACAATGTCATGACCCTGTGGTGATGATTAATAATCATACACTTTGTTTGGGGATTGTACTTCTTCAATATCTATCAGCTTTCTTCTTGGAGTACCACCAACCTAATTCTTTCTTATAACATCTTTTGTTGAGGTGTCCATAAGAACTTTCTTCCCCTTATCAACATTCTGAACTGCCTCATTAAGAGATTCTTCCTAACTTTCATATAGTTGAACAATATTATCTTCATCTGGTCTCTCCTTCTCTACAACTTCTTCAAGAAAATGATTTTCAAAGAATTCTTCCTTAGAAAATTGATTTTATTTTTCTTCTTCCTCGAAATCATCTACTTTAACATCATATTCATCTCCCTTTCCTAGAGTGATAGGATTTGAGGTCTCGGCCTCAAAAGTTCAGATTGGGATTGCCTTATCTTGGTATTCTTCCACATGTTTAATCAGGTCATCAGGATCACCTCTTCCTTCTTCTACCTCTTCTTGTCCTTCTAATTGCTCATCTTCTTCTATTAATTCAACAACTTCTTCTTCTGGTTATTCAACATCATCTTTTCCTTTGGAGTTTTCCCGAGTGAATTACTTCTTCCCAGGGGTCTCCGATAATGATTGAACAATAATGGTTTCCGGAACAAGGATCTACTCAGAAGGAATTTATGTATCTCTCAATAGAGATTGAACAATTTCTGCTTCAGACATCTTTTTCTTCATCTTCTTCTCTTTGGCCTCTCTTTCTAACTCATCAGCAGCTTTTTTCTCTTAAGGCCATATCCTCGGCAGGGTCTAATCCGAAGTGTGGATCTCATTCTTTCTTCTTCTCCTTATATTCTCTCCATTTAGCATCCACCTCATCTGAATAGGATTTTTGTTTCCTCAGCATGGGTGGTGCATATTGGCTTCCATTATATTTTGGGGTTTTGTCTTCAACAACCACTTCTTTCAATTTTCTCTTCTTTCCAACCTTCTTCACTGGCTCATACTCCTCCACCTTTTCCAGATTGGTCTCATCCTCTTCTTCTGGAAAATTATAAAACTCTCTAGCTTCCTTGGAATAGGCCATATTAATTCTTTTCAAGGTATCATCACTAACAAGCATAATCTTGCAATTCAGGAGCTTATACTTACATGCTGTCTTGAAAGAATCCAGACACCGAACTATCATCTGTGATAGTAAGGTAGGGTACATGATGATTTGAGCTCCCATATTTCCTTTCTTGATATTCTTGATTTTCACAAGCACATGCCTCATCAAATTGATTTTTCGTAGGTTCAGTAAGAACTCTATGAAATATATATCACTTTTCATTAGGGTATCTTTGTCACCCTTTCTTGGAACCAAGAAACCATGTATCCAAAGCTGAAGGATCCTATTATTAGAGGATAGATGAGAAATCTTGGTTGTCTTTACATCATGAAGCCTAAGACAATCCAAGGCCATTACCTTAAGAAAACTTCCTTGCACATCTGGAAGTTTATGTAAGAAAAATTCATCCTCTCTATCATATGCCAGCCCCACAAATCTTGCTACCTTGGTGTATGTAAGTTTTTAAGTCTTCCCATATGACTTGGAAGAAAACTTTTATCTTCCTCTTTCTAGTAGAAACATGCTGATTCATAATACTCCACAAGTAACTCCGGATAGATAGAATCTTGATCACCTATCATAGATACACATACATCTTCCCAACCATTCAACTTGATATTGTTATAGATGATATAATCGTACTTGTAAAAGTTTGTATGGACCAGTCTTTCTATATACACTTTCTATTTTGAAATTGGCTTTGTGGAAGATATATCTTGGGAAGTAGCTTCTACAGTCATTCAGAATAGAGGAGTACTGGAAGATTCGGAACGACCTTTAAGAGCTGAGGCAGAGCTTCAAGACGCGAGATCTTGGAGATCGTTGTGGTATGAAAAAAGGGGTTCCCTTTATATAGGCGATGAAGGTGACCTTTAACCTTCCAAAAGAAATCTAAAGGTTGAGAATCCCTCTGATCTGATCTGACAGTTGAAATCATACCTGTAAGGAAAACTTGAATCCGATCTTTTGATGACTTTTTTAAAAAAATTCAGATTTAAGAAGAAACGAATCTGAGAAATTTTAAATTAAAAGAAACTACCAGAAAGTAAACAAAATTACGAAAACTTGAGTAATGAAAACATACCATTCAGATTGGCTTTGAATTGTATCTGTAAAAGGTAGTATTCTTTTTGAATAAAATTTGACTACGAAAAACTCACTACAAAAAATGCACTATGAAAACATCATTACGAAAAATCAAGTACGAAAACGCCGTTATGAAAATTTCATTAGGAAAATTCTCAGTACGAAAGTTTTCATTACGAAAATTCTCAGTACGAAAATTTCATTACGAAAATTCTCAGTATGAAAATTTCATTACGAGAATTATCATTACAAAAATTTCATTATGAAAATTATCAGTATGAAAATTTCATTACTAAAATTCTCATTATGATAATTTCGTTACGAAAATTCTCAGAATGAAAATTCTCATTACGAAAATTTTCATTACGAAATTTTCTTTATGAAATTTATCATTATGAAAATTTTCATTACAAAGATTTTTTTTGAAAGACTCATTATAAATTTTTTTGAAAGACTAACAGAACAATGTACTCCCCTTATGAAAAAGAGTTTATTACTGTAAGTAGAATGGGTCAACAAGAAGTTAATGAAGGAATATTACCTCATAGTTATTATTACTAACTTCTATTTAATGTATTCAAATCTATCGGCGTGTAATGATTTTGTGAAAATGTCAACAAGTTGATCGTGCATTCCGATAAATTGAAGAATTATATATCCTTTTTGTGTGTTATCCCTAAGAAGGTGATGCCTAATATTT
Organism: Viscum album; assembly: GCA_963277665.1. NCBI lineage: Eukaryota > Viridiplantae > Streptophyta > Magnoliopsida > Santalales > Viscaceae > Viscum > Viscum album. The sequence continues at coordinate 14,370,763 of OY728159.1, read as the reverse complement.
ATGTGATTTGCACAAGAGTGATGTTAAGGGTATATAATAAGGTCAATGGAACTTGTGTTATCACAAAAAATTTGAGTCTTAGTAAAACTCAAGCCATAATCTGTGAGTTTGTATTGCATCCACTACACTTGAGCACAACAACTTCCAGCTGCTACATATTCAGCTTCAGTAGTAGAGAGTGCAATAGAATGTTTCTTCTTGAAAAACCAAGAAACTAATGAATCTAATATGAAATGAAAAGTTCTGCATGTACTCATTATATATATTCTACATACACTAAATTCATCATCTGAACAGATTTTTAAAACAAAATCATTTCCTGAATTATAAAATAGTCCTAAATCCATGGTTCCCTTTAAGTAGAGAAATTTTTTTTCACTACCTTTAAATGATATTCCTTAGGATTGGATTGATATCATGCACATAATAATATGGAAAACATCAAGTCTAGTACACTAGCTATCAAGTAAAGTAGACTTCTATCATACCTTTAAATGATGTTTGACCTACTAGTTTCCCAGCTTCATCAAGATCAAGTGTGTTTGAGGTGAAAATAAGAGTACATATACTCTTAGTGTTGTTATAACCATACTTTTTAAGAAGATATTTAATATACTTATGTTGGGATATGTAGATTCCCTCTGATTTTGGAGAAATTTGAAAACCAAGAAAAAATGTAAACTCACCCATCATACTCATTTCGAACTCAGATTTCATTAGATACACAAAGGAATAAGTTAAAGATTATTGAGTTGCACCAAATATAATGTCATCAACATAAATTTGAACAATCAAAAAAATTTTCTTATCATTCTTTATAAAAAGGGTTGGATATGAATTTCCCTTAACATAGTTATTTTAAATCAAAAATACTGTAATCTTATTATACCAATCTCATGGGACTTGTTTAAGGCCATACAAAGCTATGGTATGTCTAAAAACATGATCAAGATATTTTTATCTTCAAATCCATAAGGTTGTTCAACAAAAACTTCCTTTTGAACATAACCATTAAAGAAAGCACATATCACATCCATTTGAAAATGTTTAAAATTGAAGAATGCTGCAAAGGCAAGTAAAATAATAATATATTCATGTTTAGCTACTGTAGAATAGGTTTTTTCATAGTCTATTCCTTCTTGTTGATTATAACCTTTAGCAACCAATCTAGCTTTATTTCTTATGATGATTCCATTTTCATCAAACTTATTTCTGAAGACCCATTTTACTCCAATAACAGAAGTTTCCTTAGGTCTTTCAACCAAGGTCCAGACGTTATTCCTTTAAAATTCATTTAGTTCATCTTGCATGGATTTTATCCAATCATCATCACCTAAAACATCATCAGTGCTTTTTTATTTCTAATTGGGAAAGGAATTCTAGAAGTTCTACTTCATTTCTTAAGGAAGTTCTAGTCCTCACATTTTGATTGAAATAACCAATGATATTATCACTGGGATGATTCTTTAGAAATGACTGATTTGGGTTTTGTAAAACCTGTTCATTAACATGGGGTAGTAAGTCTTCTATGATAAATGTTTCAGAGGTATCTTGTTGTACATTTTGCTTATCAGAAGGATCGCCTATCAAAGGTTGATAATATGTTTTTGAAAACACATCCGGGGATGTCGGTTGGGGTTCTTTGAAAACAAAGGGATCAGTTTTGTCAAATTTGACATGCACAATTTCTTCAATAGTACAAGTGTTTTTGTTGAGAACTCTATCAGCCGTAGAAGTCGTGGAGTTTCCTAAGAAAATTCCTTCATTAGATATTAGTTCAAATTTCTGTATGATATCTTTAGTATTCAGGATGAATACCTTGCAACCAAAAACCTTGAAGTGGGAAAGTCTAGGTTTTCTACCATTGCATAACTCATACGTAGTTTTATTAAGAAATTTTCTAATCAAAACTCTATTTATAGTATGAAAAGAAGTACTTACAGATTAAGCCCAAAAATTTCTAGCTATAGAATATTCACTCAACATGGTTCTAGTTATCTCTTGAGAATTATATTTCTTCATTCAATAACACCATTTTGACGAGGTGTTCTGGGTGTTGTGAAGTTGTGAGTAATACCTTTTCTACTACAAAAAGTTTCAAAATCAAAATTTTGATATTATCCTCCATGATCACTATGAATAGTTTTCAATGGAAGGTTTTTCCCATTTTTAACTTGGGCTCCAAAAAATTTGAAATAAGAAAAAGCATCAGACTTCTTTGTTAGAAAATAGACCCATATAAATCTAGTGTAATCATCAAATAAGACAAATACATAATACTTTCCACCAATGATTCTAGTTTTTGTTGGACCAAAAAGATCCATGTGCACCAACTGTAGTGCATCAGCTGTTGGGACTTCACAAATTTATTGAAAACTTGATTTATGTTGCTTTCCATATTGAGAAGGTTCACAGACTTTTGAAGAATCACGTCTAAGCTACGGTAGATCCTTAACATAACCTTTCTTATATAGTTTACATAAGTTCCTATGGTTACAATGTCCTAACGTTATATGAGAAAACCAAGAGTGATATTCAATTGCACTAAGGCAAGGTAAGTCTTGGCTCCTAAGGTCTTCTAAGTTTATTGTGTAAATAGTCTCTTGCCTATGGGAAGAAAGAATAAATTCTTCCTTGGAATTGTGTACTAAGCACTTATCATTCCTAAAATTCACAAGGTATCCTTCATCACATAATTGACTTATGCTGATGAGGTTATTCTTAAGAACTTTAACAAACAAAACATTTGAAATCAGTGTTTTACCAAGTAGAACAATGTTACCTATACCAATAATTTCTCCGTGAGAATTATCTCAGAAAGTTACTTTTCCTCCTTTCATCTTAATAATCTTTTCGAAATAGTTTTTGTTTCCATTAATATTCCGGGAACATCTACAATCCATGTACAATGTATTGTTGTTGGTACTTTCCCTATTTTCCTAAAAATAAGAAAAAGTTATGTTTTCGGAATCCAAACTTGCTTGGATCCAGAATTGTTAGATCACAAAATATTGTGTATCCACATTTGTTTAGAAAAATATACTTTATGAAATCCAACAGATTGAACTTTATTCAAGGAAATTTTTTTTCTTCCAATGCCCACAACTTTGACACTTAGTTCGAAAAGGGGATCTAGAAGAAACAATATAGTTGTTTTTGAAAACCGGTTTTTGTTGAGTATAACCTACTCCAGAAGTATTTCCTTGAGGCTTAACTTGAGAATACATCTTGTCAAAATTTTCCTTCCCAGAGGTAAATTTTCCAAGAAGTTTCTTAAGAGAAAATATTTCAGATTTTAGTCTGATGACTAAATTCCTATCCTCAGGAATTATTTCATTAGAGTTAGATTTTTCCTCAAAAATTTTCATCTTTGAAATTGCATTCTTATGATCTTTAGAAATTTCTTCTTTATCATAATTTACTTTCTCACGGTCTTTATAATGTTTTTCTAAAAGCTCTTCTTTATCTCTAAGATTTGTAGTACGATCTGAAATCTCTTTTTTAAGAATTTATTCCCTAGTATTTTCCTTGTCTAATTTCATAGAAATTTTATAATTCTTTTCTTCAAGTAACTTGGAAAATCAAGATACTTCTTCATATGAAGGTTCTTAATTTTCTGAAGATGATGTATCTTCATTATAAGTACTATTTTTTGAATAGTAATTCTTATCAATAGATAAATTTGTTAAATCCTCGACATAGCGTACCTTAGACATTGAACATGTATGTGGAAAACAAGTATTACCAATGAATCCCATATCCTTATGAGCTGATGAATCATATTGAGAAGATTCCCTTTCTGAAGAGTCTCCACAGCTAGCACTCCATATAGTATTAGCTTTAAGACTTTTCTTAGCTTTAGCTTTGTAAATATTCTTCTTGTTTCTTTCAGAATGCCTCTCATTCCTTTCTATCATTTTAAGAAAGGGAAAATATGGTCTTATGTGTCCAATTCTATTGCATTTATAGCATGTGTCCTCTGAATCTTTCATATCTTTCCATTCATTCTTCTTATACATGGATTGGAAATTTCTCTGTCCAGCTATCTTGTTCATCCTTTAAGAAATATTAGCTTACTCATTTTCTAAGACTTCACTATCACTAGATTCCGATTGGATAGTAACCTTCTTAGACTTGGATCTAGTTACTCTTTCAGGAGTCTTAGCTTTCACGTGATTTGAAGTTGTTGTAAAAGAAACACTACCATTCCCATTCTTCTTTTTGTTGTTGTCACCATATCTCTTCATCCTTGTTTCATGTTGAAGAAGAGTTCCAAAAAGTCCATCTAAGGCAATTTGAGTGACCTTCCTGTTCTCATTAATTTCTGTTCTCTTTGATTCCCACTCATTAGGCATGATATCTATGATTTCTTCAACAAGGTATTCATCATCGAGACATTTCTCCCCAATAGATTTTAATATATTCATGATAGTCATGAATCTCTATTGCACTTCATAAATTGGTCCTCTATAAAGAAGATTCAAACCATGATACTCAACTCTGAGCATGGATCTTCTAGTCTCAATCACTTTGGATGTACCAAAATGTGTAACCTCAAGTTTCTTCCATATAAAGTGATCAGTTTCACAAGAAGATATTTTGCTATATATATTCCTAGTCATTGAACAAATTAAAGTATTGCATACCTTATAGTTAAGTTCACATTCATGCTTTTCCTGATTAGTAAAAGAACTAACTTCCTTGTAAGGAATCTTGTATCCACCAGTAATCATGACAAAATTATCTACCCCAGTATTGATAACGAAAGTATTCATACGATATCTCCAATATTTATAATCAATACCATCGAAAATTGGTGGTCTGGTAGGTTTTAGGTTGTCGATATAACAAACATTTAAACCAAACATTCTTAAGAAAATCATTGGAACAAAAACTTGTAAGAAGTAAGAGTTTGTAATTAAGGAAAATATTCTAAACAACAAATGTTGTAACTCTAAGCAAAAGAGTGAATATTAACTATAAAAGTTTTAAAAATTGATTCCGAAAACTATGAATCCGAAACTATGAATCCGAAAAATGTGGATCCAAAAAAGTTATTCAGAGAATTTTCTTTTGAATCTAATCGTGAGATTAATTCATATTGAACCAAATACTTTGATACCAATTGTTAGGATGGTATGACTCTGATTATGTTATACTCAATGATACCAAATGTAGGATCGAAATAAGAATGAGATTCTCAGATACAAGAGGGGGGTGAATTGTGACTTTTAAAAATTTCCTTAAACAAGGATAGATCTTAGTTTAACAAAGTAAAACTAAGAAAATTCACAAGACCTCTATGAGTAATAAAGACTTGATGGATTTCGGAATTTTGATTCCAAAAATGGAACTTAACAAAAGATATAATGATTAAGATACTACCTTAAAGCGTATAAAACCTGACTAAATCAGAGTACACGTAAGGAAGTATAAGAAAGATGTAATTTCATTAACAATAAAAAATACAGCAGAAAAACAAGTAGTAAAACTACAAGTAACATGAAATAACTCTTTTAACCCAAAGAGACGGGTATCCAACAACCTTGTATAAAAATCCCTTGATTTATACTTTCAAGAAAGTGTATCTTTCCCACACCATGGTAATCCCTTGATACGAAGATCAGAGTTTGTCTTGCTATCCCTGCAAGCCATCAACTATCCAGTAGTTGGCACCTCTGTCTTCCTCAGTAAAAAAACCCTCAACATCAAGGTGATGGAATCACTGTCTTCCTATCCTCGAAAGCCATCGATTGTAATCACCAACAATCGGAGTTGCATGAAGCATGTCTTCACAAGCCAATGTTTGAACAAGCTATTCAAACTTTCTGTATGAAGATTGAGAGTTGATAAAAGTATCTCTCTCTAGAAATCACTTCAGGAAGTTCTGATCAAAAAAATTCCAAATGTTCCAAATGTTATGAGCACACTCAAATGAGCTCTTATTTATAGACGAAGCTCTAATGGTCGGCTCCCTCCTCCAACGGTCATATTTTTCCATGAATTTCAGAGGGACCTGTACACGTGTCACTTGACCAATGGTTAGTCAATAACTAAACGCACGACATCATTTTTTAATGAAGCAAGTGTAATCATAAAAAAATGATGTCTGGATTGTAAGAAAATAAGAGTTCGGAGTCTAACTAAAATATAATTCGGAGTCTATAACAAAAATATATTCGGATTCTGTATTGTAAAAATTCAGAACCTAAATTCTGTAGAAATACAGAGTCAAAATTTCTATGGAAATTTGGAGTTTGGTTTCCCTAGAATTTCAAACCATAACATACAATGTTCTTAATCAGAGTTCATGGGAATTCAGAGTCAGAACTCATAAGAGTTCGGAGTTTGAATTCAGATAACTCGGAGTCAGAACATAGATAAGTTCGTAATCAGAATTCGGAGTCGAACTATATGAGAGTTTGTACCGAGAATTCAGAGTCGAACTATATGAGAGTTTTTATCCAAAATTCAGAGTCGAACTACATTAGATTTTGTATCCATAATTTGTATCCTAAAACCGAATTCTTCATATCTAAGTATTATATGATTCCGAGGTTTTTAGTTATGAATACAATTTTTATACTTAAGTAAAATATTGATATGAGTAATGAAAATATGGTACGGGTAAATTCCTTTAAAAAGTAAATTTTCTTTATAGAAGTTATATATGGATTTGATTGAGTATAAGGTGTTTGTGATTTTCAAAATAAGAAGGAATGGAAAAGTCATAAGGAAACCCTTATTGACTCAACATAGATGACATGGATCATAAGATTTATGAGGAGGAAGATAACAAGATCGATGGCCATAGGTGGAGGAAGGGACATGGAATCCGGATACAAGATTTTGTAAAATTCTACAACACATAAAGTGTATGTCTAAGTGACATGCTGTGTGGGATCCTCTAAGGGGAATATTGGGTTTTGGTAAGGAGGTAAGTATTAAATTATGTGTTACCTTTTAACCTGTTGTGTGGCATCATTTTTCAAGTTCATTATATACATTAGAGGGTACATGGACAGGGGATGGAGTACACAGTCCCAACACACCATGTTCTCCTATAAGAACATGGCTTGGCTAGGAATAAATGGTATACACCATATACATAGAATAAGTACATGTACAAGGGAATAAACATGATATGTACTTATACAAAGACATAGACACAATAATTGTACATGAGAAAGGCTTGGGGTTGAAGGGGCACAACATGTAACCTACCACACACTATGCGATCCCTTAAAGTTTCCTTAAAGCAATTATACTCTATATCATCGAAAAGATACATTAGGGTAAATTCCCCATATCCATTCTCTGATGGATATTATAAAATCACCTCCTACACATAGGAAAATGATCCCTTCAGCAGGACTTCTTCGATAATGTTGTTGGAATCCTTCCATGAGGCCTAGAGTGAGATCCAATATTCCTATTCATACCAAAAGCGTTGTTCTTGGTATCATCATGATGAAAACTACATGGGATATGATCCTCTACTTAGAGGGTTAATCCATATTGAATTATTATTATACCAGATTTCTTTGGCTATAATCCTCATCTATGTGTCACATCTCTGTATACTTTTAGCATGTTCCTATAATGATGAAACCCATCAAGCACTACCTCATGAACAGAAATCATTAGTGTTATCGAACTCATGGAGTGTGACATCTAAGATGACTAATATGTTGAACCTTTGACCGATAATACTAGTATGGAAATACGGTTGTGACTTTACCTCTAGACTATGTATCTTTATTGGGGATATATGGATACTCTTGTTATATGTGTCATAAAAATATACCTATATAGAGATTACTATTATTACTTTATTGTATGGTTTGGGGTATTAGGGATTTCTAATAGGTATCATTATACTAACCCATACATAGGATTTTCTTGCATGTGTTAGGTATTATGAAGATGGTCGAACATTTGAAAGAGTCCAAGATAGACCATTACTATAGAGAGCCTAGTGAGACTCTACAGACAAAGGTGTGTCCCTACAGTATCTTGAAAATATTCCCCTGTTTTAGTTTTAGGTTGGATTCATTTTTATACTATTTGTGGTGGGCCTGTATTTGGACATGTTTACATTTTTTTATATCTTGTTATACACTGGTTGCGGGATTTAGATGTGTGCATTCCTTTTTGTTTATTTTTTTTATATTTAATCATTGTATAGTCATGGAGATGTGTGCATATGTATATGTACTTAGGATAATGCCCCTTGTGTCAGTGATATGCCTAATCAGTGTAAGTAACCATACCCTAGCCTATTGGAGGTGGTTTTGGGGATTCACGATGTGTGATGCTTTCATATGAATCATGATATGGTACAAATATAATGTCCTAAAAACCTTTATATTTTATTTTCATGTAAATACAAGGAATATAAATCTTGCAATGTTATTTTTTCTCTATATTGGATCAATTAAGAAGGCATCTTTAAAGTCATGAATTCTAATCATCCCTTGTACCATTGAAAAAAATTTATGGAACTATATAATGGTATTGAAACTCTAGAATCATTCTTATACTATGATAGAAAATCTTTTTATCATTGCTGAAGAGACAATGGAGAGTATGAAATTGGGTTTCAATCCAATTTTGACGATATTTTTCAATAAATTGGACAAGGTTATGTCTGTTTTTGAACCAGTAAAAGAAAAATAAGTAGTGAAAGATAATAGAAAAGATAAAAAATCACCTCTAAAAGTACATAAGAAACAAAAAAAAAATTGGATGAAGATTTTGAAAACCCAATGGAACATAAGGCTTATAAGAAGAAAATAGATCCCTGATTTAGATTAGAAAAAGTAAAGGGTTTTCCTTAATCATTAGAATGGATGATGAAATAAAATAAGCTATGAAGAGAAAGAATAAAAATAAAAGTCTTTCTAAGGCCATAATGATGTAATTATTTTTGAAAGGAGTAGATATAGAATCGACTAATCAGCCCATATTAGCTTCATATTTATTAGTATCTCAACCAGTTCCAGGATCAAGAACATTTCCTGATACCGATCAAACCGTTCCCTCTACTAGGTTTGATATCTATGAAATTTATGTAGTGCTAGTATATATGGATAAAGGAAAAGGAAAACAATTTGTTGAAGAAGTTCATGTTTAAATATCTATTCAATAATCTGTCCCAAAAAAACAAGATGTCGATGAGGAAGAAAGTTCAAAATTTAATTCATAATGTTTTAAAATGATTATTATGAAATGTGATATAGTTGGAGATATTAATATAATAAGAAGAATAATAGGAAGAAATATAATAAGGAGAAGGAGAAGAAATTTCATATGATTCATCATATTAATCTACCTCAATATCAACACAATATTATAAGAATACCATTTTTGATGTTTCGGTGGATGTTAAATAATAATCACAAAAAGAAGAAGTTGATGTTCAGCATTTACACACCAATGTTTTTTTTAAAATGTGTGTCTGATAAATTAGTTAATTTAGAAAACAATTCAGAATAATAAAAGGTTGGAGTAAAGGAACAGTTTGATGTTGGATCATCTCGCCAACACATTTCAGAGATGTCTTTAGTGTCATCCGACTCATTATCCACTTAAGAAAAAAAGTATCAATTGCATTTTCCAGAATTTGAAAAAGATTATTGATTTCATTGTGTATTTAATAATTATTGAAGAAATATTTATACTGATTTATAATAGATTGAGTCAAAAGTTAAAATAATTGAATTTATTGATAGAGTCAATAATAAAAAATGAGTTTGAGGTCAAAAAATTAAATGATTAATCTAGGGCTCTAAAAATAAGATGCAATATATTTATAAAGTGGAAATGGAATATAGATGGAGACTTGAAGGAACATGATGATTAAATAATAGAATCTAAGATTTTTTTTTTCGAATTGCTGATTTTTTTTGAAAATTTATCTCTTAATGTTTCAGATAGGATTAAGATTGTGGTGAAGTTCAGAGGTTTTTAAAATTCTTAGGATGAATAAATCACATTTTTGAAAGATAAAATTCTATAGTTGAAAGAGTAAAATGAATGGTTTCGGTTCTTTGATAAAGATTTTATGATCTTAAAAGAGTAAAATTAGAATAAAAGTGTTCTTGATGAGGAAGTTGAATGCCCGAAGAAATAGAATCAGAGGTTTTACGAAATGGATGACTAAATTATAAATCGTGATACATTAATACCTAAAAACAAGAAGGATAATTATTATTTGATGAAATTAAATTATATTATCAAGAATATGTATAAGAAATAATAAAATATTTATTTATTTTATTTCTTGATGAATTTGAAACTTTTTGAATGAAATATACATTGGAATGAATTGTTATCCAATTTTTTTCTTGAATATTTTCTAATATTATTTGGTTAAATTCTCTTTTAGATTATCTGGAATAAATATTTATTCAAAAAAATTATTTCATACTTTTTTCTTCTTACATTTCAAATGAATATATTCCATTCCTATTCCTTTTTGCAATCCAAAATTGGGGGAAATTGTTTAAGGGGAAAAATTTATCCAAATGGGGAGAAGTAGTATAAGGGGGTGAACACTATTTAAAGACAACATTTTTTGAAGGGGATAATCTAATTTGGTAATACATACCATTATATCAAAAATGAATAACCAAAATAAGTTATTAACTCATGGGGGATTAAAATATGAAAAAATAATATATTTTTTATTATTCATATCATTGAAGTTCTTATAATGAAAAATGTTTTGTATATATTTAAAAGTTAATAGTTTTCATTTTTAGGTGTTATATTTCATGCTTTCCAAAAAGGGGGAGATTATTGAGATAAAAGATATACTTCATAGTCTTTATTTCCTATGGTTTAAAATTCACAACTACTTTAACACTTTCATAAAATTCTATTTTAATAAATTATATATCCCATGCGTTTTATAATGTATTTTTTTCAAAAGAATACTCTTCAATATAATGTAGAAATGGTTATAATATAAAATGAATTTAAACACTTTTTTAGTCAATCTGATTCATCAGAATGACTATATGTCTTGTCCATTAAACATACTAATGATCTCTCTATTGGATAGACTAGTGTTCTGTCTATCAGACTGAACAAAGACATATCCATTAGATTAATAATATTTCATATCCATATAAATAACCATTGTTCACTTCATTGGATTGATGAAAAAATGGTATAGTCCACCGGACTATCCAAATTTTATACTCAGAGTAATTAGAATTATTTTAACAAGAAAAAATTAATTATAACATTGTAATGATGCTAATAAAATTGAAATTAGTTATATTTTTTTCCTGATCTATCAATTGAAGAACATCTGATGCTATTGAAACCAACTATAAGAATCATGGATATACAAACATTAGAGGAATGCCTATAAATATGAGTGAATTGGGGAGATAGAAGCTGATGCATTTGCAACTAAATACATATGAGATTTTTTTCTTCTTGAACATATCGTTATTACTCTTTTTAATCTTTGAGAGAGGTGTAGTACTAATGAATTTGAGTGTGTATTGTAAATTTGATTAAAAATTTTGGTTTTTTATTTTGTGTATCTAATCATGGTTTATATCAGGGCTTTCTAGGGATATGAAGATATATGAATCCACTCAATTGGATCATGGTATTTCTGAGAAAGGAAGACAGAGCTGATGTTGATCATCATATTGAGGGATTCCATGTTTTTGGAAGACATATCCATTATGATACTATTATCTTAGTCTCTCCTAGTGTATAAATCTAGACCAGTATAGTTAGGTTTAAAATTTTAGATATCCTAACTCAAGAGTTCTGAATTCATTTACTCTTAAGGTTAAAGAATAGAATTGATTTTCAAAATATTATAAGTCGTTTTTTCTTTGTTATAAAATTTAATATAATTTCTTCTACATTTTTTATATTTTAATGAATTTATATTAGAATTTTTATTACTGAAAATTCTAATAATAATTTTATCAGATCATTAGTGAGCCCAATTAACAAATACATTTTATCATATGATTTATGGATCTGATATAAATATTATGATCATCATATTACTTATAAGTTCAATATTTTTAACAAAATAGGTATTGAGTTTTATGTAATTTTAAATTTTTTAAACTATAATTCACCTCCATCTTATAGCCATCATAAAATGCAATGATCATATAGAAACACACCTTTTATCTATGAATGTGTTGCACGCATAAAATGATGAGAGTACATGTCATGTGTCCCATGTACACGTCTTTTAATCTATTTTACTCATATGATTAATATGATGTTTAAATATACTTTAATGATATAATTAATCCAAATAAATATGTTTCTGTGTGATAGTTATTGATTATGAATTCCATGTGACAGATTCATTAATTATATATTAAATTAGTTTTTAAGTTAAAATTTAAACAACAATTTGTGTATAATCGTCAATTATTTTATACCCCATGTTTGAAAAAAGAGTCAAATTTCACATAATTTACATATGATCGTGCATCATTAATTTATAAATAATACTAATTTAATTATGTGTCACACCATGTATGTTGGATTCTTTGTGAATTCACAATACTAGGATAATTCTGAGTATTATAGATGGTCACATGCCATTTCCACCATGTACACATGTGTACATTACCAATTTTAAATAAAATTAATTTAATTTTTTCCCTAAATATATGGATGATGAAAATTTCAAAGACAGTTTTAATATAATTAAGTTAAATATAATTAATTAATCAATTATATAATTATCTAGATTAATTTATAACATTTTATCTCAATTAAACAATGAATTAAAGTGATTATTGTCTATATTGAAAATGTATTCTCTCTTCATGTGTGTGGTTGATCATGTGTTAAGACCAATCCTATGTATGAGATTGGTTTAATTTTAATTTATTACTATTAAATTAAATGATGGTATACATATAATATTTTCCTCTCATTAGGTAAGGTATTGTGTACTGAATGTTTCTTTTATGTTAACTCTCTAAACCAATCCTTTGGTTATTCTCACATGTGTGTCAGTAAATCATATGTAATGAATGGAAATAAAAAGTGACTGGAGAGTATTCACATTTGGTACTGATGTAAAAACAATTTGGGAGATGCATATGAGGATACGTGGAATGTTGTATTAGAAACCAATATATGGATTATTGTGTCTTCCCCGTGGATTTAGGGTTAATTTAACATCCGTTATATAAGCTTACCATTATAAGAAATCATTATTGTACCACTTTTATTATTTTATTTCAATAATTTTGCATGGGTAATGTATTTATAAATTATTCTTCCTGATTACAGAAATTAATGAATTAACATGCATGAAAAATGTAATTAAAATAAATTATAAAATATGAAAATTTTACCGTATACACGGTTACTCACATGACTAAAATCTATTTAATATTAATAAAAGATGAATAAGAGAAAATTATCAATTTACACATGAACATTAAAATCCCTTACATAAATATATTAAGTCATCATAGACTTCCACTACTAGGTTAAAATAAAACCACAGTTCGTACAGTATTTTCTAGATAGATATTTAGTTCTTTTAATTATCGTTGAATTTTAGCTTGAGTTATTTGTTGAATTGACTTAGTTTACAACCATGTTTGACTACCAAAGTTGGAATTTGTGTAGCTGAGAAGAAATGATTGATAAAATAATTATATAGTATTTTTTATTAGGGATTCCACATAATATATCAAGTAATAATGAGTTAATTTGGTTGAAAAGTTGTGTCTACCAACAATCCTTCAAATATCATACAAGGAAAAATTTTATCTTATGATAAGGGTAATATGAATCATTACCAACAGATTATAAATTTGTTGAGTATTTTATAACAAATATAGAAGGTTATTAGGTTGTGATAAAATAGTGTGAGACTAATAAATAAAACATACTATATCACATCTATTGTAATAAAGATAAAAAATTATAATAGATGATTTTAATTAATGAAGAGTATGGAAAGAAAAATCATAATAATACGATAATTTATAGGATATAGACCACTTATTCAATGACAAATACTTATAAGGGTGGTATAGATTCTTTTTGTACACTGAGATACTACAAAATTATTAATACATTTCCAGAATTCCCTATAATTGTTCAACCACCATACTGAGTTTGTGAAGGAAATAACGATGGCTATTGGAGGTACAGAGGGATGAAAACAAATTTTACTATGATAGAAGAGTATTTATGTAAGGAGAATTAATAATAAAACCTAATGATACAAATGATTATAATATGACATATAATATCATATCCCTTGATAAAAAAGTGAAAATTTAGATAAATGATATTATCACTACACTACAGTAGCATAAACTAGAAGAATGTAATTAAAAATTGATATTGTTTTCAATTTACTGAAGTACAATGATCAATTAATTTTTTTACTTCCATATGGATAATTTTTCGTTCCATTAATATCATTATATCAGCCTCACCTTCATAGTTTTCACTAATAATCTATAATTATATAACGAATATCTCAATAATCTTTTCATAAAGCATAACTTGGTACAATGAAGTTACAGGAAACTCAGTTCAACACCCTTGTAGTGAAAAAACATGAAAGGAAAGGTGAAATGATAAGGATAATTATATAGTAAGCAATTTTTTTAAAAAAAAATCAATGATAGAAAATATATATATGTAGTGTAGTGAAAATGAGGATGTTTTATTCCCACGTGGATAAAGAGATCATTTGAAAGGAAATTGTAATAAGTTGGAGAGAAGAAGAAAATTATGGTATCTATATAGAGAATATATATATTCAATGATGTATATAATTTTTATATCTGACATCTTATTCTTCTAATACATTTTTATTTTAATACTAGAACTAAAGATGTAAGGTGTGTTCTACTAGAGGATGAGAAATAGTGATTCATATAACATTAGTGAGAAGCATAAGAAACATTACATGATGTGCTGATTGTTCTCCATTGAAAAATGGTTGTTCCTATGACATAATGAGAAACACATGACTTCATTGTTAAGGTGTTGTTCAAGTGGATTTGAAAGGGTTGAAACTAGTATAATGATTATAGTATATTTATTTTGAATGAATTATTATCAGATGTCTATAAATGGATAGTGGGGAACTACAATTTTACAAGATAGTTATGTTTGAAAACATATAAAAAATGAGTGATTGTACTTATGGTTAATTACGACTAATGTAAATTTCTTAAATATGAATTATGAATCCACCCATGTTTTAGGAATCATGTTCCCATAGATTAGATCAAGGGGATACCTAATCCAAGTAATTATATGTAGTTGATATGGTATTAAAAATACAAGAGAGAATAATACACCTTAATTGTTGTAGTGTAACATAGTATTTTATGATGTACAGACTATATATTCCTAAGATTAATTTTTAAATATATCTCATATTTAATTGTATGTACCCAGGGTGGATCTTTTTTTCCCATAAACTATAGAATAAAAATATCAAAAAATACCAAGAGAACTGCATGGGTTGGTGGTTAGAGCTACAAGAAATTTCTTGGGAAAAAAAACTGGATGAGTTCTTAGAGATTATTGAAATTTCAATACTTCTTTTTCAAGAGAAATAAAACATGTATTATTTATATTAGTAGATATATTATTATAGTAAGTTGTAGGAAATTTTGAAGGGTTAAGCATGTTACAACAAGTAATTTCCATATCTACATTAGATCAAGAACATTGCAACTGTTTATGCATCTTATGTAGTACGTTTAACAACATTGCTTTCCAAATTTATGATTTATACGAAGATAGTAAATTCCAATCATATAATAATGAATATGTATTGAAGATATTGTCCATGATTCCTGGGATGATAGTGAATAAGAAGATATACCTGGTCATATCATATCTTGAGATATTTTATTAGAGATATGGGGTCATTGTAAAAAAAAATTAAACCACTTGTATCATGGTGGGGTTAACAACTATAAACATACCTCAAATGAATCATATTTAACATATTTTTCTAACTGTTACAATGTTAACATTTTCCCCCATTGCAAGTGTGAGTCTATTTGAGTCGGTTACCTCGAACCAAGTACTTTAATCTACAGTTTACTAGAATATTTATTTTTTTAATATTAATAATATTATTATCACAACATTATTATTCTTTTGTGTGGAATAATATATGAAAATATCCCAATTGTACTTATAACACTAAAACATCACAATAGTTCCACAATATGATTAGAATCTATATGTTCTATGGAAATTTGGTAAAATATATATTCTACAACCAGATACTGACATTTTATAGGTCATAAATTATATATGTTTTTATGGGTAGAGACACAAAAGACTATAATACACATTATCATAGTGTATTCCATCAGTTATTTTGAATGTAGGATATTATATGAACATGAACCACTTTTAGAAAATACATATTTATATATTCCATTGGATGTTCCTTTCTATAGACAATTGTATATGCCCTTAGACATTATGATTTTTATAGATACATATCATGAGTTGGGTACTTTGATATATTAATTAAAACTATGATGACATATGCTCACGGTGACGTATGTCACATTTGGTTCATCACAAGTGATATTACATTAATTAAGAATTTGGGAAAGAGATTTTATATTATTTCAGAAAGGGAATTTTATATATCAATCCCTTTGATAAAAATTTAACTACATTATTATGTCAATGGTCATGGAGTTCTATTGGATTGTTCATTTTTGAAAATTCAATGAAATATATATTCAATACATAGGTTTATAACATATGTATGAAACTCGCTTGATCAAATATGTCATGAAAAAAGAATTATTTTATACATTATACATTCATATCTGGTTATTACTATTATATTATTTAACCTATTAAAATATGGGTTCCATGGAGTGTTTCTATATACTATATTTATACTTTAGGTGGTGTAATATAATTCCACTGAGAACAGAACTTATTGGGTCACACACAATGTGCGTCCATAACCATAGTTAAATTCTACATGAAATTGACATGTTGGATAAATATAATTCCCATAAATGGATTTATAATTATCATGTTTGGTTGATCACACATATTCAATAACCATTTATTTTGGAGAGTATTATGTTAGTTGAATATTGTGAAAATATTATTTTTACAAGGTAATTATTAATTATGTGAATGTATAATATTTATTGTAGTTCATTCACAAGGGAATATAATTTATTTATTTTTTATGTGAATATTTAATAAATATTTAATTTATATTTTAAAAAATATAATATTTATTTTTATCAAGGAATAATGGTGATATATTTATTTATTAAATAAATAGTCACTATTCAAGGTTAATAAAATACCTAGGAAGTTATTTAGATGATGTTTAATGATCAGTATGGAAATGATATATTAAATATCATTTCAATAAAAATAAATTATTTTATTTAAAAATGATATTTATTAATTCATAGTTTTTTCTATGGAAAGTAAATATTTTTATTATTTATATTATTATTGGATACATGGTTATTTACAGAAAATAGATAGTCTAAGGGATTATGTGTAATATACTACCATAACCTAGATTTAGAAATACTTGGCAATATCAATTTCTAGAGATAGACATTCATTATTCCCAACATACAAAAAAAATAATTTTTGGCGGCCCTTTGATAGAAATCTAAGAGAAATTATCTCATGTATAAGAGATCTAATCCTCCTTCTCCATCTCAAGCCTTTTTGATAACCTAAATAATGTTTTTCCCAAGATGATATTCATTCAAAAATCAATGAAAGACACCATAAGTGAACAGGATTGACTGTGCTAGCCCCCAGCACTTAAATAATTATATTATGAGGTTTTGGATCAATGTTGAAAACCAATATAAGGATTATGTCATGCGATCATCTATACAAAATGATGATATAAAAAAAATTTGTCAATCAATTTTTTAATAAAAAAATTAATTCACAATAAGGTAATTACTTTTCTAAATAAATTAATTATAAATTATTTATGGTGATCTAGCCTATGTGGTTATGGAATAATATTCAATTAATCATCGAATAAATTCCATTGGTCATGGTATTCATTATCATGTACATCTCATATTATTCACTAATTATGAAAATAATCCAAGTTGGAAGAGTCCCAATATGAACGTCTAATATGCTGAAAATCATAAAATTTATTTAAAGTATGGGCAACAATATCCATCACTACATGAAATTCTAATGCCTCTCTTGGAAAAGAAGTAATAATAGGAGAGATTCTAGGAGTGGGAGAATCATAAAGAATGTTCATAAGGATGACAACACTCCATCTCTGTTGTATTTCTTCCTTTTATAGGCCCTTAAGATATATCATGTATACATGTATTAAATTATATGTTATGAAATGTATGAGTTAATGTATTAACCCTTTATAATTTTTTCATACAAATTATCATTTGATTCTCCCATAAATATCAAATTATGAAACATTAATATTAAAGGATAAACTATTTGTAAGTCATTCAAATGATATTAATTATAATTCAACTTCATTATGAATTATAAAGTGTTATGAATCATATGATCTTATTCAATAATTGTTATGATTTTATAGTGTCATTTAATATTATAATATTAAGGTAGTGGCATGAAATCTATTATTTGTTTCCATATGATACTCTAATATCATTTTATATGATATTTTCTTATATGTATCACTTGCATATGGGATTTTGGGAATATACTCTTTAATCACCCACATACAGAAAATCCTCCTAAAATTTTGTTCCCTTTCATCTTATGTTATATCATCTTCAACAACTAGAATATCCTACTCCAAAAATTATTTTAGATATCTTCCAAAACACTTTTGGAAGCTATCATCAAATTCGTTGTGTGTCATCTCATATACAATAGCTTGTTAATAACCAATAGAATATCCTTTTAGATAAACACTAAATATCATTTAATGAAATAATCAGAGTTAAAAATCAAACACAATTTAATCAATAATATGGTTTTCCCCTGTAGTCCATTTTAGTGTGGACCAAATATATGAATTCCTAAATCCATAAATATAATCATAGTATCTTATATTAAATCATTAAAACTAATAAAGATATAATGTTATATCAAATGATATCCCTTAAACACATGTATATTTATACCCATTTCCACCCGTTGCATCATATGGAAGCATGAATTTTCATATGATACCATTTTCCAAGAAAACAAGTGACCATGAGAAATTGATTATGAAAATCCCATATATCCCCCTCAAATATTCTTCATTCTATGAGTATTTACTAACTATATTTGTGAGTAAATAATATGTTATACACCCCTGTGGATGAGAATATCACATGCCCCTTACTAAATAAATAAATTCAACATATGCCTTATTTAGGTATACCGATACATTTCCTCAATCTATATCTATCAAGGGACCATATTCCATAAATTTCATTTGGGAAGAAAAAGCCAATATGTTTTTATGGTATAATTAATAGAATGGTTAACTACATTCCCAGTCACCCCTGATTATCTAATCCTCAAGGATTACATAATAAATATATAAAATTATGAAGTTCAAATTATAGAAATCTCACCATCCTCAGGTATTAGGGAGATCCACATAAAAAACATGGACCCATAGTACCCCAAATACATAGCGTATAACACTCCATCTGGTATACATGAGTTTGTTATCCATACAAAACTTATTGTTTTTCTTCATTGGAATATTTCATATCTCTATATGAAATTCTACTCATGATAACCTTATATTTTCCTTAAATCCTATGATAAATATGGATGAAAATTATTTTGGAACATCTCAAATTCATACTTTAGGAGGATAATTCACATAATATATACATCCAACCTAAAAAATAGAGACTACCTTTTTTATAAAATGATGCATTTTATATTTATAAAATTCACAATTTTTTTAACAAAATGATACAGAAGTGCCCATCTAATCATATCAGAAATGATATGCTATTATATTGGACATGTTTTGTTTTCAATAATAGTGCATTGTAAAACATATTAAATCTCTATGTAATTTTTACAACATATCTATGTGACCATTTGATAATACCCTCCCACTAAACTCATTAGCGAGTATAATCTATGTAGTAAGATCATTTACGTAATGGTGGGACATAGAAATCATATTCCCAGTGTTAAACTATTTAAAAATGTTATTAATATTCTTTACCTCACATCATCTAATTTTATGATGTTAACAACTTCCATTATCGACTTATATTCCATTCTAAGTTCATCATTATCATAATTCTTGGAACCTTTTCCATCCAATTTTTCTATTGAAATCTTTTGTTAACTAATGTAATTATTTACTATATTTATTTAAAAACTCATCTGATATTACTTTTAGTATATAAAGTGATATTACATATAAATTTTGACCAATATAATTCTTTATTTATTAACATTGAACTTATCAAAGACTAAAAAAATTCCCACCAGTCTCTTAGATACAATATTCTTTTTAGAATATCATTCTGTGAAACAAAAAATCTTTTGTGTTAGGAAATAACACTTCTTTCCATTAGTTGTAATATTTAGAAAAAAATATTTTATCCATATCATTTATGGTATTTTATGTTAGTAGAGAAATAATTGTAAGACAATTCTTTGTTATTTAAAATATTCTGCATAAGGGGAATCATATACCTTATATTTTCCCAAAAAACCAGATAAACTATTTTATCTTATATAAATTTTTTATCCTTATATTCCTTTCAATCATGATATTGAATCCAATGAATCATAAACCATAATTATTGAATTCATCATCTCATATTGTTTATAAGAACTATTTGTTTAAAAAAACGTATCTTATCATAAAAGATAAAAAAGATAAAAATATACATCCTTTATTTATATCAATTTGAGTTTGATATATATATGCATATATATTCCATTATATTCCAAAACCATGATCCAAAAACCCTTTACTTCATAATATTAATAAAAACTACAAGATTTATCAATACATTATATTTATTTTTAACACTTATATATTGGAAAAATATTTAAAATACACATTTGGTATCACATACCTTTTAAAAGCATTTAATTGAGTTCTATACCACAATTACATAACTTAAATTTCCATGGTATTTCTTAAATAACTTTATTTATCCTATAAAATTCCATCATATCAAAAAATTTCTTACCTTATTGATATCACCTTCAGGTTTCAATGACCTTTACTAGATACCTGATGAATCATTATTAAACTTTCCAACCAGTTTTTTTTCTTTCAATTTGAACATTTACCCACATGTGATATTGATAAAACAATATGACCTAGGAATAACATAACCATATAACCAATCCTAATGTTTGGGAAAAAAATAAGGAAAAAAATTATTTAACTCATTCAAATTTAAAAAAAAATCTAACTAAATGAGTTTCATAGTAAGAATAAGGATCAAAGGATGCCTCTTGTCTCTGAAAGTCATTTTTTTACTGAATCATATTTAGTACATGAGAATAGACAAATTGTTCTTTTGAAATCATACATATAAAACCTAGTAGTCTGATGAAAAGACCCTCTACTTATGGATACATTACTCAAGATTTATCTTAATACCTTCAAAATTATAAAACCTAGTATATAAAAAATATAATTAACTTCTTAATTCAATCTCCAAAATAAGTAATTTCTAATGTCATGGAAGAATAAAACTAAATCAATCATATAAACTAACATTTAACCCCTTATACGCATACATGAAAATTTAAAGAAGCAATTTAATAGTATATAATAACGCATTCACATATTCATAATTTAAAAATTATAATCATGAATAATAAACAAGGGAATGAATTATATAAATAAATGAAAATTTCATGTGTTTAATAATTAAATATATATTTTCGAAAAATTCATTAATAATACAATTATAAAGACTTTATAATTTATCCATGCATTATGGATATTCAAAAAAATAAAAAAACTATATTTATCTTTGATATGAACACTTTAATATGATCCTATTTTATGTAATTTAATTATATATATGATATTAAATTAAATTTAAATTCTATATAATCAATTTATATCATGTAAATAATTAACATAATTTAAATTTTAAATATTTATTATTATTTAAAACATGATAATATAAATTATTCAAACCCCTTTTTGAATATTTTAAATAATATTATCAAATTAGGCCTTAAATTTTAATAATTTAAATTAAATAACAAATAACCATTCATAATTTTAAGTATAATATATTATAAATTTTTTAATTTTTTTGTTATAAAAAATTTATAAAATTAACTTATAATTTCCATATAAACAATTTCTATACAAATTTTAAATCATGCAATATTACTTGAAAAAAGGAATTTAAAAATTAATATGATATAGTTTTTATTTTATAAAATCTTTATAAACATTTAATAAATAATTATAAACAATTTAAAATTAATTAACTAAAATTTTTTAGTAAATTAGATAAATATCCCAAAATACCACATCCAATAATTAATAAACAATTTATAAATTATAAAATTGATTTCATAATTAAAATTTAGAAAAGCTAATTTTTTCAACAATACAACATTTAATAATATGACCACATCATAAGTTACAACTTTCGAGATCATACAGGTGATATCTCTTGTAATTTACGACATATAACATGGTATGTGATACGAGAATCTCTTACGAAGGATTAGAACTATGCATTATCAATAATAATGTATTATGATATGAAACCAACATAAAAAGAATTGTGTGGTACAAGATAATCCCATGAAACTTTTTTTACCACCAAAACCATTTTATATTAAATTTACTTCTCAATATACAAGTTTGGTAATTATACAAAAGAAATAATGCACCTTATTATAAAAAACAATATCTTTTTTTAAAAAATAAGAACATTACATATTAAGTATCAATATACTCCATACAATATAAAATAATAACATAATATAATAAACATAAGTAAATAATAGAACTAGAACGTGATATTACGGGCCATCATGATCGCAAAAAATTATCACGAATGTAAAAAAATGTAAAAAAGAAATAAAACATTAGTACTATAATTGAAATTTTGAAAATGAATAATATAAAAAGTTGATATTAATTAGATTGAATTATGAATGATGAATATAATATGTATTTATAAGTTGTATAAAATATATATGATCATTTGAAATATGGACATTATAAGTGTAACTTGATAATTAAAATAGAAACATGACTATTAGAATAATAACATGAACATTGGAGTCATAAAATAATATAAGGGAATCTTATGAAATATATATAAGAAATTTATATCACAAGAAATTTAAATAAAAGGTGTAAATATTTTTAAAATAAA
The DNA here is from genome assembly GCA_963277665.1 of Viscum album. NCBI lineage: Eukaryota > Viridiplantae > Streptophyta > Magnoliopsida > Santalales > Viscaceae > Viscum > Viscum album. The sequence continues at coordinate 14,347,403 of OY728159.1, read as the reverse complement.
TATTTTATATAAAAAATAATAATTTTATTTTTTAGAAACATATATGTTTAATTTCAATAAAATACATTTTTATGATAAATTTAAAAAATTGAAATAAATATTTTTATAAAACTCAATTTATTTATATATAAATATTAATATAATTTTATCAAAACACAATTAATTTTTATAAGGGACAGAAATTTGATTGTGTCATATAAATTAGTATTTTTTAATAAATAATTATTTTATTTCATAATCAAAATTCTCAAAATTCTCAAAATTCTAAAATTATTTTTATTAGATGGATTTAATTGTTTTAATAATCATGTAGTTATTTGGTTTTTCTGGAAATTTTATATTTTTCATATATAATAAAAATTTTATATGAATAGTAAAATATTGTATAAGTACTATATTTTTTTAATAGTTTATATGAATTAATTTGTAAGTATTATAGAAGATAGATAAATATTATTAATGTCCCATTTACAATTTGATTTACAATCAAAATACTATTTATTACTAAATTTGATCACAATTTAAAGATATAATATTTTGGACAGCTCCACATTTATTTTGGATTTTTCCTTTCATATCTCTCACTGACTAATTGGGTTTCCCTTAATACCTCTTATGGTCAGGATTTCTCTTATGTTATGCACAATGATTTTTTCATCTTTTCTTTTATTGCTTGTTCTCAATTTTCTATTTTTGTATTTTCATCTTGGGGGGATTCATGGTTGAATTATTTTACATTCTATTCCTAGAACGATGCTTTTACCTCTCTCTTACCATGCTATTTTTTTCTTCCTTGTCATGCTAGACCCAATATCGGTTCAGTGTGATGGTTGTGATAACATTTTAGGGTGGTGACAGTAGAGTGCTGGTCTATGGATTCGATCATTTTAGTTCTGGGGTTTTTTATATTCTAGTTTTTTCATATTTCATTGCTATAGAAGTTTAGGAATATAAAATTCCTCTTCAACCATTATTTACTAATCCATCAAATTGGATTCCATTATAATCTATAATGGTCGCTCTCTTTGTAGACTGGGATTGTGTAGGTGGTTCGCTTGTTGGTGTATCATTTCTATGCATTTGGGCATTGGTTTATTTTTATCTCAGTGTGTTTTGACAATCTGGTTGCAAATTTTTAAGTTGTAATTCTATAGAGAAATCTATTGTTTTTATGCTTAATGGGTCTCATGGTTTGGTGATAAGTTGATTTATCCCCCATTAACATCCAGTTAATGATGAAATGACAATTTCATTTGGATATTTTCATGATATGTCATCAATGGAGATGGAGATGTTGACTTAAAAATCTTTTTTTGGGAATTTTTTTATTATTACTTGTGGTATACAAATAAAAAATCTTTTTCCACGTATGTTGGTTTTTTCCAAGCAGAGGCATGTGTGGTGTGGAATGCATCGACATTAGTAATGGGATTGAGATGATTATGCATCCTTTTATATTTGATATATTAATTTGGAAGTATGAAATTTTTTTGGTTTTTGAATTGGTTCTTCTGATTCTTTTTGTTTTATAGATCTAGTTTATAAATGGTTCAAAATCATCGTGTAAAATTGGTTTTTAGAAAAAATTAATTAATAAGATAGAAACAATATAACATTTTTCTCTTATAGTTTATTTTAAAACTACCCCTATAGTTAAACCTTTTTAACTTCTATTAATTTATATATTATTCTTATACCCCATAAATATTATATGTGGGTTTCATTTCAGAAGATATATGATATTAATCTTCTGTAATATAAATATTATAACTATATAATGAAACAATAGTTGTTTTTATAAATAATGATTTGTTCATTTATGTTATGACTACATATATGAATGTTTTTTTTAAAAAAAATAAGCCTTCATGGATGGTTATATAGAATAATTTTATGTATAAAAATAAACCTAATGACTTTTCTATAATAAGATTCATCAGAAGTGGTAAATAATAATAATATTAGATTAAAAACATTGTGTTTATAATGCTTTGTAAACCCACCTAAATGAACATACCAATAGATTATAAAATCCATACTCAATAAACTATCCATATATTTAATTAATTATGGATATTTGGAAGTATTTGAACTTATGTATTGACATTAATATCATATCATTACTCTTCTAGAGTTATTAACTCAGTTATAAAAAACTTTCATCATTATTTATAAACTAATGAAACTTTCAAACTATGAAACAAACATCCTTAATATGGTGAAAATAAATATAATTTCACAATAAAATTATTATAAATGAATAAAAAAGAATAATAATAAGTAAAATATACATTAAAAAGGTTCTAAATCATGTATTTAATAACTTTAATTTGATTATTTAGGAGGTTAGATGCACATACCAAATGAGTTAGGACCCGTGGTAAGAAAACTGTCAAACCACCTTCATTTTTTTAGATACACATTCCAACATCAATAATCAAATTTTATTCTTATATATTCTATATATATGTTTATATATATATATATATATCCCTTTCTTTGTTGGGTATATATCAGTTTTTCAAGTACCATTCACAATTTTTCTTTAAATAAAACATGAATAAATAGAGATATATTATTCCTTATTATTTTCAAATGTCACTCTATTAAATCATTTACCCATCCATGATTTATAGATAATAATTAAAATATCCTAGAAAAATATTTGAGTTTATTTAAGGATTTAAGGAAAACCCTATGCACATATCTTCTTTAAATGTTCTTGTATCTTTTCTTAAAACATTATTTAAAGGGTACATCACATTGTTTACTTCCTCACCCCTTTCTCATGAGTTTTCTTTCACTTATTCTATATCTTCATGAACCCTTATTCTTCATTAAATTAGAAACATATAAAATTTTTTAATCCTTTATATTATCTAAAATCATTGTAATATATCATTTGGTTATTCTTTAAACATGATTATATAACCCATATACATCTCATTGGATTTTCTTATGCTTATGAATCATGTGTGATTTAATTATATGAAACACATTTGAATTCTCATATTATGATGGGATTATTGTGGGTAAAATTATTCAACCCCAGATGCAACAAGTAATGTTTTCATCGCATGAGATAACATGTATGGAATATGATAAATTAACCTAGCTCAAAATGTTATAGTGTTTTGATAATAAGGCCTTACTTATGCCTATGATGTCATGTCTTATGTTGTTGTCACATATTTTTGATGCCATGATTATATGTAATTATTTATTTTACTCCATGTTTCTGTGATTATGATACTTCTCTTTTATGATATCATGATATTCATCTTCATTCACATGCATTACTTCATCATCATTCTTTACTCTGATTATTCCATAATTAGGATTTATATTCCACTATTTTTATTTATGTATGTCCCCAAAGTATAAATTGTTAGTAATAAAATAATATAGGTATTTATAAGTGAATTATATATATTTAAATAAATAGTATTTAATTTATTTTTTATTGATATGTAATATAACCAATCTCTGAATTACATTTGACATATATATTTCTGGGGTTTTTATGATTAAATATGTTATAATTGATGTTAAAATATGTTTAAAATATGTTGGTTACTATAGTTGGTATCAATAATAGTAATTGTTTTTTTAGGTATTAGGATAAATAACCTGATAGTAATTACCCTACAAATAAACAGGATTAAAAAATAGAAATTCATAGGATATACATGTCATTTAGGTGTTATGATTTTGAAAAGTTTTCCTTTTTATATGCTTATTACATTGACTATTAATATTCATTACATCGATCTATTTTTGTACATTGATTGAAATAAAAGAAATATATTGAATGACTCCTTAACACTTTAATTTTCTATCTTTTACTATTTATAATTTTTTTTAATTCTCTCTAAAATGAGATTTGAAGCTCGAACTACTTGTGGAAAAAATAATGTTGTTAAATTAATAATTAATTTTTTATTTTTAGTACATTTAGTTTTTTATTCATATTCATTATGTGTATTATTAACTAATTTTGAGAAATATATATCTTTGTATAAGATATGTTATAATTCATATGCTAAAATTTTTCTTAATGGCATATGACTCATGCACAATTAGAATATCAGTTATACACAACCATTATAAATGACTCATACATAACTAAAATTGACTCATACACAACCTATGAATGATGTATAAAATATTATAATTGACTAATGAGAAGGATGAATTTCACTATATGTGGAATGAAACTTGTGTATAACAAAAATAACATATATGATAATTTCTAAATGCATCATTCACATGTAAGAATGACACATACATTGGTTGAATTGTTTCCAAGGCATGAAATGAATTATATGCGTTGACATGTATTAAAAGTTGGACCAATCATATATAGACCTTATAATTAGTCATACATATTTTAGTATATAACTAATACCGTTCAAATTGAATGAATCATGTTGAAAAAATAATGAACCAAACACACATTATTTTGTTTTTAGAAAACACAAAATATTCTATATTTTTCTCTTTTTAATAAATTCTTTTTCACAAAATATTTATCCTGAATGTCCAGAATACCTTATATGATTATTCATTATCTAATAATTCCCCTTTTAAGGGATGAAGGTGAACCCTTTCTTGGAAGTTAGGCTTTGAGACATTACATGACCCTTACATCATAGAAGAACACATCCAGACAATAACTACTTAGAACTACACCTCCCCAAATTTTTCATCATGATGTCATCTCTCCACCTTCAAATGAGTATTCAGTTAGGCTTCCCATGCATGAACATGCTGGTCCTGAGGAAAATTACCATACCCTCTCATTCTTCTAAATTTGATTGATCTGCTCTAGAGAATGATCATTCTCTGAATCCTCATATAGAGAATGCTCTTTGTAGAGTTTTCCTGTTCCATTTTAAGCACAATTTCATCTGGCATGAAGGCCTTGAGGTGGCCTGAAGACCTTGAGGTACCCTGAAAACCTTACTAACCCGAAGGCCTTGAAGGATTCGAGGACCAAACTGAAAGCCAAAATTCCCAAATGGTTGAAATGTTCCAAATGATATATTTCCTCCTACAGTGCCTACTATATTTCCTGATACTATTATTGTGATAGTGTATTCTTCAAAATGTTGAGATTAAAATTTAAACTCTTTTTAATTTGATTATTTTTAATCAACTTATTTATGGTAATTTTAAAAATAAATTAATATTTATTATTGTGATACTATTTGTTTTTATATAAAATCTTGAAAACTTTTAATGTGTTTACATGTAATAGATATCTCATATTATATATTATCAATGAAAATATAAATCTAGACACATGAATGTTATTTTATTTAATTATGGAAAATTGTTACTAATTATTATATCGGGAGAATTAATTGAACAACTCTAATGTAGTTTTTTTCTTTCAAATGTGAAAGAACTAATTCAAGAAAGAAAATATGAAATATAAAGGATTGTGACTCAAGGTTTTTACAAATATTATTACATGGTTTTAATCATATTTATCCAAGATATAAAAAATAAGGATCAAAAATTTTATTGTATTTGGAAACTAGAATAATTTTTTTATTAATCTCAAAAATGTGCTCCAAACTCCTTTTGGAATTATATAACTACATAGGATAACCTTGGTAAAACATAGACAAAAGGGATGAGCTAAAAATCCGTGTAATGAAATAAAAATGTTATTTAAGAATATAACATGAGTTATCAGGTATAACATGATAACATAAAAGGATTGGATAATGAATAAACATATTGAATCATAATATATAGAACATTTAGTCACATGATCTTTGAAATATATGAAATTGGTAGCAATATATAACAAGACATAAAAATTAGTCAAGGGTAACTAACAATACAATATTACATGGTGGAAAAAGTCCCATAATATATTAGGTTTTCTCCCATATCCCATACATAACATCTCATGAGACTAATACATTACCCATAGAATTGGAGAACTATTTTGGAACAACCATTATAATATTTTCACACATATGTGTTCCACAAAAAGAATCAAGCCTATGGAATAATCATAAGGGTCACCCATGGAATGAAATAGGTATTTTATTCATGTCCTAAGGCATAACAAAATGGAGTATAATAATAGTATCCATGAAATAAGGGATTTAAATAATTCATAGATATTGATAATGTAACTAACATAATATATCAGGAATATTTAATTCCAACTAAAGTGAAAATATTAAAAATAGTGGTTAGGAATCATTATAAATATTCCACTTAAGCGATGTTTAAAGGAAAACTATGAAGAGTCATTAAAGATAATAAAATAATAATTGTTTTCATAAACCCAGAATTGAAGTAAAATATATTTTCATGGTAAATTGATTTATTTTAGAAAATGTTGGAGGATTAATAATTTTTAGGTAGTTTAATTGATAATTGGTAAGAAATAGAGACGTTTCCATTAATTGGGTTTGCTTATTGTGAGGAATTGAGATAAAAACATTTAGAAATATGTATTTCCCCATAATATATATATATATAAATTCAGATAAATAATTTTCAAGAACATATATAATATATATATATATATTATTAAGATTAAACATTAGGAAACTAAATGGATAAGAAAGTATCCAAATGAAATATAGAGATTCGGAGAGGTCCCTTACCTTATATCTGAATTTGTTCTGAACATGGACTTAATATCCTAAATAATAAAATTAGATTAATTAATTTATTAATTAATAACCTTTTAAATATATATTTTAGTTTTTATAATTTTATTAACATCATTTATATCCATTTGGAAGACTTATAAAGTCTAATTTCGTCATTTTAGGAGACTTCGTCTTATGGTTTCATTGTCTGTTCATTTGTGTATAATTATGTATATTCTTGTAAAATGAAAATAAGACATCCAAATTAAAATATAATGGTATTTATGATCATAAATATGTTCAAATGGACCCACTTATCATTTTTTAGACATGAAGATGATTTATATTATAAAAGGTTAATGAAAAATGTTTAGTTTATTTTGGAATTTTTTCCAACCATCATAAACAAGTTTTGTTTTCTATAATATTATGTATATATATTAGTTATAGATCAAAAAATAAGTTATAATTTATCTATTAAAATATTACTTAACCAGAATAATAGTTTTATTACTATCCATGATGGTGTTAATGGAAAACTAGAACTCATTATCCTTGGAGTCTGTTAACTACCATAATTTGTAAAATAGTTAAATTTATTTGAATAAGAGGATATAATAAAAGGTATGGTTAGAATATATTCCATTATAAAAATATAATTATAGTTTAGACATTATACTGGAGTTATTATTCCTTTATTTATGAATGAGGTTAGGATAATGTTGAAGAATAATTGAAATTAATATAGGTTGTTTTAGAAAGTTACCTCATGAATATCACCTCCTTAATGGACACCTGAATGAAAATGGAATTGGTATTTGGGTAATAAAACCCACTATTGGATGTGGGTAGAGTGGGAATTATAGGGTTTGGTAGATATTTTAATAGCTTAAATCCTTGTGAGGAGAAATGGCTTGGTGTGTAGTTGAACATATACTTGAGGAGGGGGGGTTTTGGTGATTAAATAATGATTATTTTATATTTAAAACAAACCAAATTTTTAATGGAATTAATTACAATGAATAAGATTAATAATTTATGTTTTAAAAGATTTTTATGGTTAATAAACACATCAAACAACTAGTATATTGTTCAATTTTTATGTTTTTTATCCTTTACATTTTAACTTTAACCCGCTACAATATTTAACATAAACTACATTAAAGAAATTTACCACATTGACATTTTTATGTCCGAAAAATTTAAACTGACCTTATTAACTAATTTGGAATTATTAATCCAAATATTTCATCCATTTTTCCTGTTTCATTTTATAGAATTGTTTCAAACCAATTCTAATGTGATACCCATATAACTGATGAAAATATTGTTTAAAGGTTAATATCGTAGTTTTCATAAATGTTACACTTTTGATTATAAATGTAAAACCTTGTGTATTATGTATTTAATTAAATAGATTTTTGTTAATAATAGGTGTTAATAAAATTTACGACATGATCATATAAAAATTATTTCATAAGAGTTGAGTATAAATAGTATTTTGACTTTTTAAACCAGAAATAAACTTTTTTAGAAAATTCCCAGAAAAATTCACTAAACTTATTTTAATGTTTTGGTTAAAAATGAATTTAAATTCAAAAAAATAATTATATTAATATTATAATTTAATTATTTTAATGAATATTATTATTTATTGAAATTTATAAATTTTATTGAAAAATAAACATTATCAACATTATAAAAATCACTTAGGACTTTGTTAAATTATATTATCATATAAAAAGTGATATTTTGGTTTCTCTATGTGATATAGGTTCCTTATAATACTATAATTAATTATAGGAATGTAAATTCCATTGAAAAAATCGATTTCATTACATTATCACCCTTTTTGAAATTTCTCTCTCAAAATTTCAGTTTACATACAATGCAGTTGATTTTATTTTTTTATAGAAATTTATCTCTACTGTCCATGATCATCACCGGTTTCTCCTCATAAAAGAGATCATTTTCCAACCATACCACTTACGAATTCAATACATGTGAAGGATTTTTTTCGTACTTCATCATGAGGGATATGTTGAATACATCATGTACATGATATATGGTTGGTGGAGGTATTGGTATATATTCTACAGCTTCTATGTGATTAACAATGTCTAAGGGGATGTTGTACCTTGGACATAACATTACCTTATTCCCAAATCTGCTGACTCTATTACGTGAAGATATCTCAAGGAATACCATGTCTCTAACATCAAAAACTATGTCCCATAAATGATTATATTCATAGCACTTCTGTCAAATTTGTGAAGTCTTAATGTACTGCTAAATCATCTTTAACTTTTATAACATCTCCTCAACCATATTAGTTCCCAGAAACTTATGTTATCTAACATGAACCAATCAAGAAGGTGTTCTGCATATCTACCTATATAGGGGTTCATATGGATCAATTTGGATGTTTGAGTGGAAACAATTATTTTACGATTAACCAACTAGTAGAAGATGGTGATCCAATCCTACTTTGATGTTTATTGAGCATTATAAGAATATGTCATCCAATATATGAATAGTCCCTTGGGAATATACATCATGATAGGGGTGAAAAGCTGTACTAATGTTCATCTTAGTGTTTAAATAATTGTGCATACTTTTTCATAACGTGGAGGTAAATCATATATCTTGATCTGATACAATTGATAATGTCACTCCTTGAATCCTCACCACATCCTTGATGTATACCTATAAAATATTCATAAGTGAGAAGTATTATCTAATCATAATAAAGTGAGAAATATTTGAAATATGATCCATAACAACCCAAATAGAATTATTTCCTTAAGCTTTATTTGAATGTCTATTGACAAAGTCCATGGTCACGTTTTCCAATTTCCTTATAGGTATGGGAAATTGTGGAATTACACCAATAGTCTTTTACCATTAATCCTTTACTTATTAGCATACTAAGGCCATTGATGAATATTCTATGATCTCTTTCTTCTTATTATCCCACCGATAGTGCTCCCAAAGATTATGATACATCAACTTTCTATATGGGTGGATGGAGAAGGTTGAGATATATTCATCATTTAAAATACCACTCTTTATATCAAGATTTTATTGTACACATATTCATGAACCAAATATTAGGATTCCTTCCCCAACAATTTTGAACACTGTGGATTTATTATTTTTGATATCATCCCCCATCTTCTGAGTCTCCACAAAATATTTTTCTGCATTATATATCTTCACTTAAAGGGGTGCTTGTAAAATCAATTGAGAATGTAATTATGATGTCCCCTCCATTATTATTCCCATGAATTTAGTTTATTAGTCTAATGAGATTGGAACCTTCTCAATTTTTATCCTTAATAATGTTTCATGATCTATTCTACTTAGATCATGTAACACTTTTTTTCTTTACCAGGATGGTAGTGGATTAAGAAGTCCTTATCCTTGATGATTTGTAAAAATATTTTTTTACATATTAAGAGACTTATAAATGAATATCTATTTGAGGCTATGTGATTATTCTATATCTCACATTTCTCCCTATATAGATAATACCACAAAATTTTCAATGCAAATATCATAGCTTCGAACTCCATGTCATGCATGGGTTAGTTTTTCTTATGATATTTTACCTGGATAGAGATAATGGCTATTGCTTTATCATTTTTCATTTATGCACAACCAAATCTATTCATTTATGCATTGTTGTATACATCAAAGAGTTCTCCATTTGTGGGTAGTTTGTGTATTGGTGTAGTGATACAAATATTTTTAAATATTTAAAGAATTATTCACATTCATTATTCCATAAAAACACTAATCACATCTATGTCATCTTGGTATGTGGGTTTGAAAATCATGTGAAATTATTCAAAAATCATCGGTAAAACCCAGATAGACCATGGGAACGTCGAATCACCATTTCACGTGTTGGTTTAGGAAAATTGTTAATTCCCATTGTTTTATAGGGGTATAAATATATCTATTTTATCGTGAAAACATGTCCCAAAAATGATAGTTACTCCATCCAAAACCAACATTTACTGTAATTTGCATATAGTTTATCACTTTTCAATGTATTTAGCACAATATTCAAACACTCCTCATGCCCCTCCTTTATATTAGATTACAATATATTATCAACTGTATAGACTACCACAAAAATTTCAAGGTAATATATAATGTCTCTATTCATTAAGTACATGAATATTTCCAGAGAATTAGTGAGTCTGAATGGAAACACCTTGAACTCATAGTGTCCATACCTCATTCAAATGGTAGTCTGGGGAATGTCTTCCTTTTTCAAATTTAATTGCTGATACCTGATTTAAGGTCCATGTTATAGAAACACAAAGCCCCATAGATTTAATTGAAAAATTAATCTATTCATGGAAGGGGATATTTTTTTATCACTATTTATTTATAGCATGACAATGAATGGATAAGCGCATTGATCCATCATTTTTCTTGATGAAGAGGATTGATGCACCCTAGAGAGAAGCACTCATGTGTATGAAACCCTTGTAAATATTATGTTATAACAACTTCTTCAATAATTCCAACTCAATTGTGGCAATTCTATATGTTTTACTTGATATGGGTAGAGATCCTTGTATAAGTACAATATATAATCAACTTCTCGATTATGAAGAAGTTTAGGAAATTCTCTAGGGAACACATCAGTGTAGTCCCTCATAATGGCCATGTATTCAAGCATGATCCGATCTTTTATCTAAATCATTTTAGATAGACATTATTTTCTCATAAGATACTAACATCCACAATTGAGTTGATTACTCTTAAGAAGATTCATCCTATACCTTGCACATGTATAGAATTGGAAGATGCCTCAGGATGTGAATAGTGATCTCCCGTCCCCAATAGATGATGATGGAATTTTATAATGATTAACAATACATGAAAAATATAGCATAAAACATCACTAAATGAAGTAATATGATATTTTATAGGAGGTTCAATCCATAAACAATTACTGAGAAGGAGTTATATAATTTTGATAAAATAATTTCCCTATTTTCTATTATCATAGATTATTCAACATCCATACTTTGAGATGGTATTTTAAAAGTTATACTAATCATTCATGTTATGAAAGAATTCATATTACAAGAATCAAATAATATATTCACTATTCATGAATGAATAACCATATTACATATCACCACATCACTGTTTAGATACAAATAAATAGCAGTGAGGGAATATTCTCTTCCTTGATACCTTAGAGGAAGTTGTCACAGATTTTCCTCAACAACCCTTGGCATAGGCCATTAGCTCGTATATTTATCGTGTTCCATGAAGTTAAACCACCATATAATAGGCATATTGTTCAGCCAGACCTTATTTTATACTTCAAAATAAGTATTTTTCTTCATTTCACTTCATAATTTATTATATTGGTACCCCTATATTGTACACATGTAGCATCTTCTGGTTTCCCTTATGATTTTTCCTAGATTCTTTTACCAATACTTTAAACAAGTAGGATGATGGATTTTTTTCTCCATGAAATTTTTTTCTCTCTTTATTGAAGAGAATTATAGCTTACATTTCTAATCTAGAGTCCCATGAGACCACTAAGAATCCCAAATCTCAAAATCAACTTTATGAAAACAATTAAAAATCTCTTCATAAAAATTGAAGTCCTTAATTCTTATTTATTTTCATAAACTATGTTTAAATCCTCTAAATAATTATTCCACTATGCTTTCAATGCAGATAAAAATACTAAAAGAATATTTTGAATGATATTTTTAGTTTACCACATATTCTATGATTTTCTCATCATCCTTTAGATTTAGATGGAGGAACTCCCTCTCCCTCTTAAGATTGAGTGTTAGGGTAAACAATTTGTTGAAAATATTTTCATGAATGATTCCTATTCCATGGGATCGATTTAATCCTTAAAATTAATTATTTTTTTAGTGCACACCACTAATCAGCTTCGTCTTCAAAATAATAGATCTCTAAAACATCATTCTCTTCTTATGAGAATTTGATTACATTTAAATATTTTCTCAGTTTAGTTAATCCATTGATCCACTATGAGGGGATAATAATATCTACTATTAATAGTATACCTTTTGGTTTAAATGATTCAACCCTAACTTTATTTTTATTTGTATAATGATGTAATTATACAAGATACATGTTATTATTCATAGCTTTATCCAGTTGATCTATTACTATCTTGAAGTTCTTATCTCATGTTCCAATCTAATTTGAAATCTCATTACAGAAATCAAAACATTTATTGTTAACATGATTGTTGGAACATATTCTCATAGTTCCCACAAATAACTTTAAATATAAATTATAAATTTAGTGGGGATTTAATACTTAGCTTCACATATTATTATATGGTTTTATGTATGTTTATCCATGTAATATATACCAAATATTGAAAATACTCGTGTCTTTGGAAGACTAGTTACTATATTAGAATATATGAATCTAGAATAAAAACCCATTTTAGTAATCTCTATAAGGATCTCAAAACTCCATTTGATCTCCTATAATGGAATAAGAGAACTTGGGGAAAACATAGACCAAAGGGATATGCTAAAAGGCATTGTAATGGAATAAACAAATGATTAAGGCATATGACATAGGTTAGAAGGCAAAACATAATAACATAAAATACATGGACCATGAATAAAAATATGTAATAATAACCCATATAAAGTTGATTCATATGATCATGGAAACATGTGAATATGGTAGTTACATCTAATATGATATTACCATGAGTCGAGTCCAACTTCCATGAATATATTAGATGGTGAAAACAGTCACACAATTTATTAGGTTTACTACCTAATCACATACATAACATCTCATTAGACTAAAATATTACCAATTTAATTGAATAGATATATAGGAAAACATATAAAAACAAGTTCATTCATATATTTTCCATTTTAAGAATTATGCATACATAATAAACATAAATGTTTCCAATGGAATGAAATGGGTATTTTAATCATGTCATAGGGCATAACCAAAGCGCTTAGAACAATGGTATCTATGAATGAAGGGATTTAAATAATTATTTGATATTAATAAATGTAATATAAAAATATATCATTAATAATTAAGTTCAATTGAAGTAAAAATATTAAAAATTGTTGTTAGGTAACTTTAGAACCACATAAGAGCTGTTTAATGTAAAGAATAATGACTCTTTAATAAAGTTAAAAGAAAAATTGTTTTTATAAAAACATAAATAAATTAAAATATCTTTTCATGGACAATTTATTTATTTTATAAATTTAATAGAGGATTAAAATAGTTTATTTAGTGTACATGAGAATGGGTACTAAATAGCGACGTTTCCTTTTATCGGTTTTTCCTATTTTGAGGAATTGAGATTTAAATCATTAAAAATATGTATTTAAAAATAAAATAAATATAATATGAGATAGATATATTTTTGGAACATATATAAAAAATATAAATAAAATATATAAGAATAATGAATAGATAACTTGTGGAATATAGATAGATAATGTTTTATATAAATGAAATATCGAGGATCAAAGAGATCACAAACCCTATGTCTTAGTGTGTTATGCACTTGCTATTAATGACCTAAATATACCAATTAGATTAATCAAATACTTAATTAATAACCTTTTAAATCTATATATTATTTATTATAATATTTTTAATTTCATTTTTGACCATTTTGATGAGTTATAAAGAAACATTTTGTCATTTCGGGAGCGTTCATTTCAATGTCTCATTGTTGGTTCATTTGGGGATAATTATGGATGTTCCAGTAAAATGGTAAAAAACTCGTGAAATGAAATGAAATGGTAGTAATTAAATTAAATAAATTTCAATATCCCTATATATTATTTCTTTATTTTACATGAGGCTAATTAATCTATGAAAACATTAATGATGGATGTTTTGTTTTATGGGTAGATTTTCCAAACATCATGAGCTATTTTTGTTTTCATTACTATTATGATTATATTATAGATATAGAATAATATATAATTTCTTATATACTCATTAAAATCTATTTTAACATTAATAATAGTTTTTATGACCAGACTTGATGGCGGTAATTGAAAATGAGAACTCATTATACACAAAGACGGTTAACCACCATATGGTTTAATTTCCTTGAATAAGAGAAGGTAATAAATGGGATGGATATAAGATATTTCATTATAAATATAAAATTACTGTTTATACATGATAATTGTTTAATTATTCCATGATTTATTATGATGATTAGGAGAAGTTATAGAAATAAGGAAAATTTAGAGTGGTGGTTTGAAAAAGTTACCTCATGAATATCACCTCCTTTAAGGACCCCTTAAGGATATTGGAATTGGTATTTTAGTGAGAAAATAAAAACATTGATGTGGGTAGAGTGGGTATGAGAGGTTTTAGAAGATATTTTAAGATATTCATGGCCTGTGAGGATAAAGGGTGTGGTCAGGAGTGGTATTTACATTTGAGGAGGGGTGGTTTAATGTTATTAAATAATGATTATTTTATTTTTAAAGGCAACAAATTTTTTTTGAATTGATTAAAAAGAATTTGATTGATGATTAGTGTTTTAAATTCTCATTAAGATAATGAAAAATATTAATCAACTTTTTTAATTTGGATTTTGTATGTATTTTAAGCCTTTACATTTTAATTTTAACTCGCTATAATATCTAACTTATAACGGGGTAATTTTTTTTACGACGGTAACTTTTTTTAAGTACTAAAAATGAAGTTGAAGTTATTACCTAATTTGGACCTTATTAATCCAAGTATTCAATCAATTTTCTAATTCAATTTACAAAAGTGTTAAAAATAAATTCTAATGTGATACCTGTATAACTCATACAAACAAATATTTTAATTTTTAAAATCATTGTTTCCAAAATGTTAATCATGAGTTTCTAAACATAACAATTTATATATTATTTCACTCCCCAAATACACTTTTATCAACAATATGGGTTAATAAACTTTAAATAATGATCATATAATAATTATTTAAAATGTTTTATGTGCAAACAGTTTTTTTAGTTTTTATCCCAAAAGTCAACTTTTTTTGAAAATTCCCAAAAAACATGATTGGTACAAAAATGAATTTTCTTTAAACAAAATAATTCACAAAATATGATTATTTAAACTATTAAAATAAAAAAAATTAAATTTTAAAATGTAGCATTTTCTAAAAAAAATTACCAATCTGACTATTATAAAAATTACATTGGATGTGGTTAAACTATATTGGCATGTAAAAATTATTTTATTTGTTCCTATATGTTATATATATGATTTATAATACCTAAAATAATTATAATATTTTAAATTATATTTAAATGGTTTGTTTTATTACATATATAATATTTATCTTGGTATATTGTATTCTATCACTATAGAAGCTGTTGTGCATGATGGAACTCTATATATAGGATTTGGTAGATCTAGTGAAATAGATACATTCAAATTTAAGGAATACTTAAAATATACATCCTGATATCAATACTTTGATCAAATTATGATGATCTTTATAATTTAATAATCATCTTATCCCATGAGACAGAGGTTTCTGTGGTATTCAAAGGTTTCCTTGTTTTTAATCCTAGTTTCTACTATATAAAATTTAGTCTATATTTTATTTGTGCATTTTTTTCTTTTTGATTAAAAACAATGGAATTACTTCCAAGTCTTAACACCCATTATAAACTTCTAAAAATTGTCTAATTCTCCCGCTATTTACTAGTAAACAATCATACCATCTAGAATGAACAATTGATATTTTAGATTTGATGTATCAAATCATCCTACGTTAACATGACACATCACCCAATATATCTCACTATAAGGCATTAGGAATGAATCCCTATATACTAGAAATCACTGAATAGAGGTTAGGGTCTAAAATATATAGTGGGGAGACTATAAACATGGTTTGAGTTCAATAGAAGCATAAAATAAACTAAACACACCCATTAAAAACAACAAAGTAAGAAATATTATTAACAATAATGGAAGATTTCTATAAAAAAATGTAACGAAATATAGAGTTATAAAAACTCTCAATAATGATATAACATAAATAAAATTATTTCTCACCTAGATGTTAAAATATATAATATAAAAATAAACATAAAAAATACACAATGCTTTACTACAAACACCAATCAGAACCACATACCCATTATCCACAACAAGCCAAACTACTCTAGCTCGAACATCAGACTCCACATGATTAACATGAAAATATACATAAATACTTCTCACACATTATGGTGCACATCAAGGGGATGAGAAATTAATATCAGTGGGCCACCCCCAATGATGAACATAACATCTTTGGTTAAAAAAGTTCCTTCTCACCAGATTTTTGAAACCTAGTTTTACAATAATAATAATTTCCCTAAAACAATAAAAATGAAAATAAAATAAACAACTATAATAAATAAAGGGACGTAAATAGAAATAAAATCATAAAATAACCAACCTTGGAATTTAGTCTAGTACCCGAGGTAAATTTTTCTTTATTCTAGACCATGCGAAATAATTTATTTCACACAGATCACCCAACCACATAACATCATGTATATCTTTTATATCATTATTGGAGATCCAATATGGTTAAAACAAAGTAAAAAAATTATAGATTTCAAGGAATAACCGTATGTTTCTAAATGATAATATAATTTTCTACCAGGATCTAGGATTTCTTTTATATAATTAAATTTGGGGATTGGAACTGTACTAATAAAAAGAGAACATATCTGAACATGGTGGTCCTATAGAACCATGATATCAGAATGATATATATTTGAGTCCCATCTCAAGTCCATAAAAGAATTAAAGACCATAGAGACCCAACCCTTAACTAGGGTAAAACACACACTAGCCTATGGTATGGATAAACTCTTCCAAATCATCAAATATCTCCATAGAACCAAATAACCACAACAATAAAATGGAGGAGAGAACAAAATAAAAATTAGATCCAACACCAAGTCCAATGATGTCCTAATGGTATCCTTCGACAAATAATATTGAGTAGAAATAACCTTAAATTTCCTCAACTAATTGGCAGAAATTAAAGTGTCCATCAACTCTAAATCCAATAATCAAAGTTGATAAATTGTCAGCACTGGCCATATGATGATTGATAAACAATGAGGCTTCCAAGGCCCATAGGATCACTAAAAAAGAACTACATCCTCAAATACAAGATTTATGTGTCATAATAGGACACCCGATGTCAGAAATATTTTCCATGTATCAAACCATCACTAGGTCAACAAAAATAGAGGTTTACTATGTTCCCTTAGATCACATACATAAAAATACATGCAACACATGATGAAATTATTATTAACCAGAGACTTATAAATTAACCCAACCAAGACCATTAACTCCCCCACAAGGGAAATCATAAAATATAGAATAAGACACCCTATGAGGGGCTCCTCCAACACAAGATAAACCTCAGGAAAATCCCATATCAAAAAGTCACTATATAGTCTCCCTAGTATGCAACATATACATAATTATTATTTTTACCGTAAGGGAATCCATAATAGAACCTTCAAACCCAAATAAAATTATCTTTAATGGATCCTTCCACACAATCCATCCCACAATGTTAATCTAGCCCAAAGGCTCTAACCAAATCAATCTTAATGGGAGTGGTCAAAACCTCCACCTTCCAAACCTCGAGAAACTGGTCCAAACAACCATGGACCAATCCAGATATCCTTAGAGATAATACTCAATATCACCTTTTATTATCCCTCTAAAAGAACCTCAAAAAACTGAAATTGTCATCTATAAAGCATGTCATCCAAAAAAGCTTATAACTCTATCTTAAGAATCACATCAATCATCCCAACCCACATAAGGATTCTAATTAAACCCTAAAAGAATTACCCAAAAAATAAATATCCCAATAAAAAACTATCCATATAACCTCTCTATGCTAAAAGTAATCAACCATCATGATCTACATAAATAAATTCAGAAGAGACTAACAATGGGTCAATTTGATCTCAAAGAAAATAAAACATGAAAAATTAATGAAAATGGGAAATACCCAACACACACCTCGTGTAATTGAAATGGAAACCAAAACATAAACCTAGGTCATGTACTTTTGACCATCCAATAATTTACAACACAAAGTACATGATGTGAACCATGCCTATATGTTTTAACATTCCATAGGGTACATTGTAATATAACATTTTAGGAGTTTATCCAAGTATCCCACATGACCTTTTTTCATACACAACACACATACACTAGCCACATGCCTTACATTTCTATGTATCCCAACCAAGGATCACCTAGTTGTTCCCCATGGCACACCCCAAGTCAATATATATAGTGTTTCCTAAACACATACGATGGAAATCATTCTTCCTCACCTCATTCAAATGAAATAATATATTTCGTGTGTTCATTAAACTAAAAGCCATGTAAATTGGTCTCTAGAATGGAAAAACATTTAAATATTCTCAAGAAATATATTTGTCCCCAAATAACCATATATAGACCCTTTAGAATTCTATTACAATACATAGAGGGACTTTAATATTTAAAGGAATTAATATATAGGTATTGGAGTGATTAAAAATCAAAATATGGCCCACTATTGGGCCTAAAACACCGAAGCTTTATTCTAGATCCACAAGCCATTGTTGTTGCATCCAACTCTAGGAATAATTGTACTCCCCGATGATTCCTTCACCCTTTCCATATTCCTATTTTCTCTGGGACATTTGTCCCAAATAGGTGGAGAGACTTCATATGTGAGAATACAAAGTAGAGGAAAGAAAATGAAAAAATCAGAATAAATAAAAAAATCAAAAGAAAAGAAAATAAAAATGGGTTGGACAAGAACCCGATGCTTGATTCAAGGTTATTCATCACCTAGGAAAACAACCCATGTTAAAATAAATATTGGATTCATAATCTAAATATGATTCTCTAAATAGATTATATTCCCATTTGAACATGCATGAATAATTATTTTTTAATTAATTAAATATTAAATAATCATCTAAAATTCAAATGGAGTTGAATTCCAAAAATCATTTATATGGGTGTAAAAACCATTTATAGGACAAACATAGATGTTAGAAACATTATCTAACATAATCATATTGGATAAATTTTAATTTTTTCACTTTATACCCTACACGGAGATTTTTTTTAAATTTCTCCAGATTTTCACAGCATGTAATGACTTAGGTCATTAAAAACATTTCAATATAGCACTTATTTACGCATAAGAAGTCCCAATTCTCAAACATCTACCATGATCTCACCCCGAGCATCAACATAACCCTTGGTATATTGACTATCCACTGGCATGTCCTATAGTTCCCATAACATTCCCAATGTAAGTGACATTGAACCACGTTTAATCTAATGCTTATCACCAGGAGCATATCATTAATGTTTTTAAACAAACAAACAACCAACTCTATGGTCCAAAATCCACCCAGAAAAAAATTGAATGCCTATATGATGTCTAATTATTCATCTCTAAGCACTAATAAAAAGTCACATTAATCATCTACCTTTACTAGCTTGGAATTATATCGACTGTTTTCCCCTACCCACATAAAAAAGTTATCACATTCTAAATGGAATATGGTTATCTCCCCACCATAAGTATTTCCTTACACCACTCCTTGAGTGCTAACTTCAATAGTCCTTCCATGACTATCCCACTCTGGTTTTCCTACGACTCGAAAAAAATGCAGCAGACCCACACACAACCCATTAATCCAATCCATGAACCAACCAGTACTATGAAAAAAAGCACATGAAAATTCCCTCACAGAAAAAGTATTTATCAAAAAAAATATATTCCAACCACCATTCACCATCTTATTTTATATAATACTGATGATAATTTATAATATAATCACAACAAGATTTTTATTGTTATTTATAGATAAATTCATTTAATGTATTATCTAGGAAATATGATCTAGTTCTTTTTTATCACATATGAAAAAAATTATAATATATTGAAAATATGAAACAACAACATTATTGAATTTTATATACACGTATCTATAAAAATTGATGTGTTTTTGCCTAAAGGAACTCTTTATATAGATTTAGGAAGATCCATGGGAATAGAAAAACAGAATTGTCGTAGATACCTGTACAATATATCTTAGGATCTCTAATGCAATTTTATATTGCTGGGTTCCATTATTCAATACTCATATTCACCAATGATATATAGGTTGACATGGGATTTAGAGGTTTTATTTTTTTAAGTCGATTTTTTTATATACTGAATTATTTTTATATTTTCTATGTGGATTATTTTTGGTTCATGCTTTTTAATTAAAATTAAAGACCGTAGTGTTTTGTTATACCTCCCCTTAAAAAGGTAAATGTGTTTGTTCCTTCGTCTATAAAAAGTATTTTTTTTGGTTGTTCCTTCGTAAAAAAATAGTCAAGGATGGTTCTTCCATAACACGAAAATGTATGGTTATGGTTTCTGCCTTGGATTGTGAAAAATGTAGGGAAATTAGGTTCTTCCTCAAGATGAGAAAAAATATGTTTTATTAGGTTTTGCCTCTGGGTATGAAAATGTAATTTTTTATAGGTCTGGAATACCGTTTAAATGTTAGTTCACATTTATACTATGTGTCTTACTCCCACCTTATGGGTGTGAAGAATAAATGAAGGATCACTTTGATCCAAACCTCTATAAAGTTACATATGTTTATATTTTATTTTCCATTGAAAATTTTCAAAAAACTGATGAGTATTTTTTAAAAAATTGGTTAGTTCACCCCTCTCGTAACCAATCCACCATCTAACCACATTGACCAAATAATAACAATGTAAAAAACCAATGAGATGGATAAAGTAATATTTTCCCAAACAAGATTATTAATATGATGGGATTGGGTTTGAGAAACTCATGGAATTATATACAATAATGACAAACATTATCAATAATAACATGCATTATATTGAACACCCATCTTATCATAATAGAGAAGAAGTTAATATTTAGTTGTTTATATGGAAAATTACTCCCACATTTAGGGAATCATCTGGTCCCCAAATCACTGAACATTGGATTAATGATATTTGGAAGATATTATCTATCCTCCAATTATCTAAATAAGATAAATTTATATTGGATGTTTATTTCTAAAAGGGAGAATCCAATATGTGGAGGATGGTGATCTAGAATATAAATCCCAAGGAATAAATTAAATTGATGGAGTGGGAATACTAAAAGAAAATATTTTCAAAAACTATATTCCTTTCACTGACCTTATTAAATTGATGAGATAGTATTTTGGACTTAAGAAAATGGATGATGTATCGATTTGGTCTTACGTGAAAAAACACCCAATGATTTAAATTCCTGACTCTAAATATTTCATTGACTCTAAAATCATGTTTGGTGGCTTATTTAGTAGAATAAGTATGAGTCTTGAAAAATACTAACCAATTTAGGACTTTTATATCTATGAATAAATAATATGATTTGAACATAAAGTTGAGATAGAGATTTGTTATTCTCAATGGACTGATGGGGGTAAGAGGTAAATGGATGATTATATAATATACTTATGATGTAAAGGTGGTTAAATATCATATAGGGAAAAAATATAACTACCCATATGTCATAAGTATGGGAAGATGAATCCAATAAATTTTCCCTAGGGAATAATTATATGTTTGAAGTGTCTAATGGCGGGAAATTAAACTAATGAACATCGATGGGAGATAAAAAATGCATTTCATATAATGAAGTAATGTCAGTTTCAGATCAATCCGCAACATATAGTCCAATGTTTCAACTATAATATACATGGATACTATGAACGCTAGTGGTCAAAGGTAAGGGTTGTTGAAGATAACTAATGAAAAAAACCACCATTGATAAGAGAGAAAGGATGATCTTATGTTATCATTACCGATGAGGTAGATCATTAAAAAATCAGTTATAGGATTACATGTTATATAATTAAGAAACTTTATTGTCTTATTTGATTCTAGTTCTTCACATTCTTTCATATCAAGAAATTTATTATACATATTCCAACACCACATCTATTCATTGACGTAGAGTTATTGGAAAAAATAAAAATTGTTTTAAATAGAGAATCATAGGTATAAGAATATAAAATAGGAATGGATAGAGTATCTACCTTTAGATTCCACATCAATTTTAACTAGAGGTAAATCACTTTCCATATCCAACAATCATCCCCTAATTCTATATATATATAATAATAAAAATGAATCTCTACTGGAAACATCTTCTTAAGAATGAATATTTTTTCTTTATAAAATTGTATATCTATCTCAAATGATTGAGACATATGAGAGGATAAACCTTGAAGATATTCCCAATGTGAGGGAATATAATAATTCATTCCTTGAAGAGTAGTATGTAATTCATCCTAAATAAGATGTTAAGTTCTCTATTGAACATATACCCAAAGATCCACCCATATCCAAGTGTCCCCATATAATGGACCCCATTAAATTAGAAACACTAAAGAATCAACTACAGGAGAATCTAGATAAGGGTTTCATATTTCCATGTTGTTAACCATGGGGTGAGATGGTCCTTATTTCAATAATAATTATAGATGAATTAGTTGATTTATTGATTATTTCAAACTCAATATATTAATGATAAAGAATTAATATCCATTTCCATGTATTTATGACTTATCCAATCAACTATGTTGGTCCCAATACCTCTCTGAGGTTTATCTTAGGTATGGATATCATCAATTAAAGGAGAAGTATGATATTTACAAGTCTTCTATTCAAACATGATTTAGACACTATAAGTAAGTAGTGATTTATTTTGGACTCATAAATGTTCTCACAAACATCATGGACATAATGAGTAGAGTCATTATAGATTAAGTCAACAAATTTATTTTGGTATTTATAAATGATATTCTCATATACTTCAATATATAGGTATTCCATGAGTATTATTTGAGTAATAGGTTAAATACTTTGATAATGTATAAGTTATTTGTAAAGCATAATAAATGTTACTTTTGGATGGAGCTAATAAAATTCATGGGACATGATAAGGGATATCATTGGATTATTCTGAGATAAATTCAATTATATAATGACCTCGACTAATATCTATAATATAGATCTATATTTATCGCATATTATCTTATTATTATCAATGATTTTTGTGAAACTTCCCATTATTATCAAACACACAAAACAAATTAACTCAAATTGGAGAAATTTTTGTATGGATATGAGAATGTGAGTAATGATTCGAGGATTTAAAATAGTGTCTAATCACTAAACCTTTAGTCACACTACCTTCAATTAAGGAATAATTTTGGTTATAAAATCATCCATCAAATAAGGGGTTAAATTTTATACTTGTGAAAAATGATAAAGTAATAACCCATTTCTCAAAACAATTCATGGGGCCTGTGAAAAATTACCTAATGAATGATTTTCTAATAGATACAATAATAATCTTATAAAGTAGTTGGAGAATTTATATTTATTGAGAGAATTGTGACATATATATGGATAACAATATCATAAAGTATATATTCAAATAGAATGAGATCAATAAGAACTAATGTAGATTGTTAAAGCTGATCGAGGCATATGATTTCTCAATCTATTACAATCTTGGAAAGATGAATAAGGTAAATGATTATCTATGTAGAAAATAACTATAACCTCATACATGATGATAATTGAGAAGGATAAAATCATATTAGACATGCAGAAGATGAATGTGGGAATCCTAAAGGAAGGTAAAACATCATAGCTTAAACAATTATTTTATTAACCATCTATTTTGGAGAATATTTAGGAACCGTAAAGGGATTATATGGAGATAAAAACTAAGGTGTTGGTGATAAGGAAAGGGAAATCCTTTTAGATCATCATGGATAATGTTGGAGTATTAATATCATGTATATGACTATGTATACCATCGGAGATTGATATAAAGAAGGATCTGTTGGATGATTCTCATAGCTCAACATTATTTATCCCCTTAAAAAGAAAAATATGTATAACGATTTCTAAGAGAACTGGTGGTATAAAATTTTAATTAATTGAATTTCTAAATATATATAAAAGTTCATGGTATATTAGTAAGTTATGATATTATGGAAAATATATAAGTGGATGATGCTACCATCACTATATCTACAATGAAATGATAAAACATCACCATGGATTTTGTAATTGGTCTTTAAAAGGAATCCATAATAAATAATGCAACATGGGTTGTAGTGGACCATCATAAAATTAAATACAAATAAACACAATTTTCAAGGAATTATCACATGATAAAAATGTAAATATATATATATATATAATAGAGAAGTTAATCTATTCAGATGAAAATTGGTCAAATAAATGATATATAAGGTTCAATTTATTAAAAAAACACATTCGAGCAGTAATGATTTGACAAAGGATCTATTCTTGAAATCCTGAATGAGAACAAGAAAGTAAGGTTGGAGATAACTTGTTCCCTTTTATATCTCTATGGAAGAGATTCATGAGGTTTGTAAAGGAGAGAAATCTAATTCCCATATACATTTAACACATTTAGATAATTAATCACATAAAATATATAGAATATTAACTAGAATTCCACCATACCTGTCTCAAGTACATAATGATTCCCATGTATGCTTATTTATGATGTGCATACTATATCCCTCACATGTATTTTTACAAAAGGTTGTGTTATTAGTTCATGATATCACTTACGAGGCACATATTGTAGAGATATTTGACTATAGATACAAATTTCTATGTAACAAGAAAACTCACCATATAAAAGTAAAATGGGAAATGCATAAGTTCCAAGAGGAATCATGGGAACCAAAGGAAGAAATTGAAAATAAGTACCCTTATCTATATTCAAATTACAGTGTGAAAGTAAATTCTGGGGGTGAAATTTCAAAGGAGGGGAGTGGTGATAATGTAATGAGCCATGTTTTTTTTCGAAATTTCATTCTCAATATATAGGTTTGTTATTTATATATAAGGAATAATGCACCTTATGAAAAATGGAACACTATATTATTAATAAATGAAAATGATATATTTATATTAAAGAGAAAATTAGGGAAACAACGCTCCAAATACAAGATCATGAGTTTTTGTAATGATGAATGGTGAGAATATCTCCAATCATAAAAGATATATAATAAGAGGTTAGAGAGATAATTTTAGAGTATATAAGAATATTGTTATACTCCCTTTCACAGTCAGTATGATGACTTCCATGTTACCATTATTCCATGTATATAGAATCCTCATCTGGTGAATGAAACTCTTGATGAATACTCTAATATAATAGAAAATGGAAAAGTTTAGTAGTTGATAACCTTTTTAGAAAAAATAATATTGAGATTGTTTTTAAATTCCCAAACTGATTTTTTACTTGATGAAAAGAAATATCCCACTTATAATTTCCTTTGATTAAAAAATCAATGAGTTTACTTTCCTATATTAGTAACTAAATGGAATGAATACTAATCTATTAAAGTCTCATAATATCTCTTCTCTACTCATAATTCCCTACACACACCCTCCATATGTATTGAGTTGAAGGTCAGTCTTCGGTGTATTCCATCATAGCCAATATCATTAATCTTGTATTCTATTAGGCTATGTACATGGATAGTTAGTGGGAATGATCTTCCTGATTAAGGGTGAGTCCTTGCACCATTTGATTGGAGGGACCAATTTTTTGGTGATTACTCAAACATGAACATTAGCTTACAAAATAGATTACATAATTTCATTGTGACTTATTTCATTCTAATCTTCAAAATATTCTTTCACCCAATGAAATATATCATACCTTAGGTCATCACTTTTTCTATATAAATTCTAGTATTACAAAAGCATAAAACATGGGGAATTTCAAAAACTATATTCCCATTTATTCTCCAAGATAACTCCTAGTGAAACATACCTTGTGGGTGAAACAATGTGGATTCTTTTCCTTTGAAACACTTTATTCCTTATAATAAAATGATTATGGGTGATACATACATGGAATACAAACTTTTTTGGGTTATTATAGTAACAAAAATAAGTTCACCCATGCCTAAATATAATGTTGAACATGAATAATGTTTGGAACATCCCGAACACTAAATATTCTTGATTTAGAATTTGTAAAAGAGATTTTAACATGTTCCTATAATTTTGGGATCTTAGAGAAGAAAACCTTTTTGTTTATTTTGAAAATAATGTTAATGAACTTAGTATATATTTTTGCACTTGAAAATGGGATATTAAGTATTATGAACCTAGTGAAATAAATATGATGAACCAACCAATCATCGTGCTCGAAGTTGATATCACCTCAAACAACAATCAACATGGATTTTTCAATAATCAGTTTGATTGATGCTTTAAAATCAAAATAAATATTTAATTCCTTACTATTATCATTTAATAAAAATATTATAATTTTTCTATAATTTCCTATGATGAACCTTCCTCATAGATTTTTCCTTCCAACACTTTCCATGCTAACATTGAATGCATGAAATCCACAATCTCCTCGATACATTTTATGTTAATCCCTTCCTCATTTATTTTTCATTCTAGCATCAACCACCATGTCTAATGAAGCCTACCTTCCCAATGAGATTCATAAATGAAACATCTTAAGCCACTTTCTATTTCCCTAGTGAATACATTGGGAAATTTGAGGATATATGGAATGTTCTTGGGAATCAAAGATAACACCCTATTAACAAGAGTAATCATACCACCAACGGTTAAGAACGTACCCTTCCAGTTGCCAAAACATGTGGTGATCTTGTTAATGAACTCTTATAAAGAATAAAAAACGTAAAATAAACACAGTTAAATTATAGAACTAGATCTTAATATTTGGGGCCATTTAAATCCAATAAATGTATCATGGATGTGAACAAAAATAAAAAAATGAAACAAAAAATTATTAATATAATTATAATTTTTAAAAGCGAGAATATAAAACATTGATTGTAGTTGTATATAATAATTGATATAAGATATATTTATAGGATGTGTAATGTTTATATGACAATTGAAAATATGAATATTTGAATAGTATATTGGTTGTTGGAATAATAACACGATTGTTAGAATTATAACTTTAAATTTGGTATAGAAAACTAATATTTGGGTATATTATGAAATAGAATTATTATAAATTTTTATAACAATAAAGATAAATTGAATTTTTTAGAATAATAAAATAAATATTTAATAAAAATAATTAATAATTATTTTTCTATGAAAACATTTATGTTTTAATATTAATAAAATAATTTTTCGTATTCTATTTTAATATTTGTAATAATTTTTTTCCATAAATTTTTTTATAAAAAAATAGTTATTTACATATAAATAATATTGTATTATTATGAAATCATATGTGATTTTAAATAGGTGTGAGGGAAGGCCCTCCTTTTTTTATTATAACTATGGGAGACTTCTTTAATCATTCCATAAAAATTGGTATAAATATTTTATAAATAATAATTTTTTAAAAAATTAAATTTTTCATATTTATAAAATTATATTGATAAAATATATTTTATATTTGGAATCTTGACATTTAGATTTTGTAGGTTTGATGTTTTTGTATTTTTCATCAAAAAAAAAATACATTGGTGAATAGTAAAATACCGTGTTAGTTTCGTAAATATAATATATTTTATAATTGTCTATAAGAAAATATTTGTGATATTTATAGAATTTATATGGATATAATAATGTTCCATTTACTATTAAATCACAAGACTGATACAATTCAATAATAAGTCTTATCACTATTTGAAGACATAATATTTTTTTTCTAATAGCACCCCACTCCTCCCCTCTATAAATGAAACCCTTCACCAACCCAATCCAACTCACCCCTTAAGAATATTAGATTATCTAAAATATACAAAAATATATCTATTTGTCTCTTATAAACTTTCTATAGTTATTTTCACCATCAAAAGACCACCCTTTGATGTCATAATTCAATTAGCAATAGACACATCCCAAGGAGTAAGATACAAAAACCTACACACTCCTATTAATTTCTATAATATTATATATTCTTATTTACCCTATAAATATAATATCCAGGTTCAATTACAAAAATATATGATATTATGCTAAAATAATATTAATATTAAAACCATATAATGGTACAATAGTTGTTTTAATAAATAAATATATGTTCATGGGTGGTCAAACTGCCTAAAAGGATATTGTTTTTTAAAAACTATTATTTCATTAATTAATGGAAATAAAAAATCATTTTATCATAAAATATGAAATTAAAAATGATATTATAATATTTTTAATATTCTAGAAGGTGTAAATAATCTTAAAATTATATAAAACAAATTATGATCATAATGGTTGGTAAAATCATATAAATGAACAAACCATTAGAGATAACATTTATAATTAATCAACCATGCCTATACTAGAAAACATATGTATATTATGAACCATTTTGACTTGTATAATGTCATTAATTTCATATCAACACACTTCATGAGTTATGGAATCATTTTACAAAAACATTCCTCATTATCAATAAACCGACTTGACCTTGGAACCATGGAACAAAAATCCTTATAATGGCAAACATAAATATAATATCATAATATAACAATTATAAAAAACGTAAAATATTAATAATAAAATAAATAAAAATTATTTTTTAAAATAATTATTTAATAAATTTAATTTTATTATCCATGAGGTAAACATACCAATTAACTTAGGATCTAAGATTAGGGAACTCTCAAATCACCATATTTTTCTTTTCTGTTAATATTTCCCTATCCATACCTATATATATCTCTCTATTTTCACATGTACTTATTTGATATTTTTTATATAATTTATTTACATATATACCTATTTTCTATTCCCTTTCATTGATGGGAATATAATTTTATTTTCATGTTCCCTTCTCAATATTTTCTTCGTAGAAAACTTTATCAGAGGGAAATATTCTATTGTTTATTCTATTTTCATGTATCACTATTTAAATTTATTCTACAATACATTATTTCTAAACATAATAAATATTTTATGGAAAAATATTATAGTTCATTTTTATTTTTATGTAACACCATATGCACTAATGTCCTTTATATGTTCTTTATTGATTTCATAAAACATCATTTAAAGGGTGTGTATTTTTCCTACATCTTCACACCTTTGTATTGTTTTTTATTCATTTTTTCTCTGTAGATATGAAATAAAAATCTTAATTCAATTATAAATACATAACAACAATTCCTCCTTTATTTTATTTGGAATCATTATGATATATCATTTGGTCATACTTTAATACAAGATTATGTACCCCGTATACTTCTCATGGGGGATTCTTATTCTTAATAATTATATATTATTACCTTATATACCACACATATTCATTTACATGTTATTGTAATATGGGTGGAATTATAATTATGATTCCCCTAAATTTATTGATTAATGTTTTCATATCATTTTATACTATTTATAGGGTACGAGCAATTAGACTAACACACTACATTATGTTGTCTTGGTAAGGATCATTGACTTAAGTTTATGATTTCATGTTTTATATTGTCACATATTAATTATTCATGAATTTCGTTATATTATTTACATTATTATATGATTCCATTATTATGATCCTCTTGTTTTACAATATCATGATATGCCTCTTGACTTGTATTTATTAATTTATCATCATGTTTTACTTTGATGGATTCCTCAATGAGATTTACAACTCACTATTTTACAGTGTGAATGTAAAAAGGGTTTCCTCTATAGTAATAATATAAAAAAATCAGTAAACAATTGTGGTGATCAATATAAAGATGATATAAGTTCCCCAAACTGGATTCCCTTATTAGTAATCAATCTCAGTTGACGACATGGCCTCAAGAACACCTCCCTGTATGCCAGCGGATAAGAACTATAAATGAGGGTCTATAGTGGTATGGTGGAGAGATTATACCATTATGATTAGGGTGTATAAAGAAGTATAAAATTGTAGTAAGCAGTGGAAACAACATAATAAGTGAACTATGGAAATAAAAACTTTTCCTGTATAAAAAATAAGAAGATGTTGAATCAATTTAATTTACAAAAATGATAACCATGTTATGATGTTGTACAAAAGGGGACAAGATACTGGGTACATAAATATGTGGCATGCTATAATAAGATAAAAAGAACTAAATCTATATTCACTAGTATCATCAGTATTGGCTCAGTTCTCTACTATCCTACCCAATCCTCGGATAGCAAGTCAGGAATCCAAAGATGGATTATTTCTTTAGTCCCTACATGAATTCATAATGATTATTCTAGTACCAACTAGAACCCCAAATACGATGTGAGATATACTCAGTAGGCTACAAACAATGACATATGTTACTATCTAGTCAGTTCATATAAGATGATCATTTTGCAGGTAATAATAAATGTAATATAGTAAATAAATTACATAGATCGGACTGGGTTGCTAATGGGATACCCAATTGACACATCCTACATCAGTATAAACTAGATGTCTCAAAAAAGATGCTACCCTGCATGTGAATATATATATATATAATGGTATATATGTATATATTACACATATACATATTGACATATATGTATATATATAGTAATAGTCAACACTCGAGGCGTAATCCAAGGCCATCCATACATACTTATATGGTGATTTATAACTCTCAAGGAATATGATCATAGAGATATATCAGTGATGTAATAAAATTCAAGTATAAATCATGGTCTAAACCCATGATTGAATGTTTTCTTAGTATACACATCCTCTGTTTTAAATAATTGGAATCTCAGACTTATCCAAGGTGTTATAGAAAAATTAACATAGGCATCTCTCCTGATGAACTATAAAACCCATCACCATCGGATTACATCTAAGGAATTTTTTATTGGGAACCCATGTATCACTCATGGTATAAGATATAGAAAAAACCCTTTGAGCATTTCCATAATATACCACATAAGAAACCGAGTATTTATCATGGTATGCCAGAATGGCCTAAAGGCCTTAATTTTTATTGGTTTTTTGATAACCCCCTTTAAATCGATGAGGGGGTACCCTTAAAATTCCCATAGAAATTTTTAGAGATTACATGTCCCATTGGGATAAGAGACATTACATGAACTAAAGGTCTTAGAGAATATAACTAGACTATAACTACAAGTAACTTCCCCTCCCTAGCATCTGTATCATGATGGTAGCTCTCCACCTTCACATGGCCATCTAGATAATCTTCCCGTGCAAAAACAATCTGGTCCTGATTTCATAAGCGTACCCTCTCATTCTTCCAAATCCATTGGTTCGGCTCTGGTGAGTGCACCTACTCTGAATCCTCATCTGGGGCAGCAATTTTTTTTTTGTAGATTCTTTCTAAGGAAACTACATGTGGCCCTAAGGCCCTAAGGTAGCCTGATGGCCTTAAAGGTGGCCCAAAATCCCTACTGACCTGAAGTCCTTTGTGGACCGAAGGCCTTCAAGACTCCAAGCCCAAACCAGTTACCCAATGTGAGTAGTTTAGGATGTATAGTACCAAACAGTACTTTCTACAATATGAGCTACATCGCTCATGTATTACGTGCTACAGTGCCTTGTACAGTACTACTATAGTACACAGAAATATGTCTCTACCTGGTTTCGAACCTGGGTCTCATGGATTTACTTAAGGATACCTCACCAACTGGGTTGAGGCTCATGGGCATATTTCTCATGGCATTGTACAACAACATTTCCCTCCAAGACCATCCAAGATAATCCACTAAGGAACTTGGTATTTCTCAGGGGTAAAGTAAATACATCTGCCCAGTGAGCCCAACCTAGGTATTATATAAAATAAATAATGTATTTTCCTTTGTTTGTTTCAAATTTATTACAATTTCAAATTATTAATATTGAAGAGCCCACCCAAGGATTCCATAATCGATACCCTTGTATCAGCCTTGACAAAGTGAAAAGGAATTGTCATTGCTAGCCCTAACATCATTCAATTAAAACCAAAATTAGTCACATTTTTCAATTAATTTAATATAGTGAATTTATGAAATAATAATAAAATAAATTCTATATTCATATAAACAACCCTTCTTATTTTCTTAATTTCAAAATATGATACATTAACAAGGGGAAATTCATCACACCTCAATTGGTAGTTCAATTTAATTACAAGCCATGGGGATCTTATGCCTTTTTGGATTGAACACCCTTAGGGGTGGATCAAATTGATGTGGGCATCCTTAATCATTGATTAGTAGGTTTCTAGGACTACACAATGCATGGGAACATCATTTTATTTTGTTAATTAAACATTTAGGAGGCATAAAATGAAGGATCTGGTGTGCGGTACAATGGCACCCCAGGTAATTCATCATGAATTTAGGGAAAAATAACTATACCACCTAACATAAGTTTGTATATGAACCCCCATCCATTATCATCCACATATTCAATGTATAATGGAAGAAATCTAAAAAATAGACAAATTCACTGAAAATTGGGCATATTAGATCATATGGTAGTATCTCTCAAGAGGGAGAGATAAAAGATGAGAAGAAGGAATAGGAATGATGATCATAACATAGGATATCTAAAACAACTAATGACACAGGAATTAGATACAAAATGAAGAACCTATCTCACAACCTAGTTTCGAAGAGGAGGGAGAGCTCCCAAGACTAGGAGAGGTTATGCACACAAATGAGGTGGAAAAAGAATGGTCATAAATTAAAAGTTGATAAGGAAAAATAAATAAAATTTTCAAACATTTTTGAGATTCACATGGGTTGGATATACAATTTACCAAACCCTGTGGCTCCGCTGGTTAACTGGCACAAAGCTTTGTACCATGGGTGCATAGTTTGGAAATACTATGGGGGACCTTCAAACCAAATAGAGTACCTTGAAAAACCATGTGTAATGAGGTACATTTTTAGACTAACCATTTACCCCCACATTAGTTCAATGTAGCACCCACACGGTTTAGTTACATAGATAACAATAACTATGGGATAACCTTGTGACTCGGTCTTGCTCTCCAAAATTTAGAGCTCTGGGATTTGAAAGAGCCATGGATGCTATTAAACTACTCCTTATTCCCTTATGATAATTAATATAATAAAATAGGATATTTTTTATTGAAAATTAAGTATACATACCAATTTCAAAAATCTATGATGTAATAACCTCACCATCTTAAAATATATCATCCATAGGTTTCCCTTCTAAGGGTGGTAAAACACCATTCGAGATATTTTTTGGTCATTGGTCGTATACATTAGAATTTCAATCCTAGGACTCATCATGTACACTGTCATGTAACATAACACCCATACAAGAGGAACAGAACTACCTTATAGGGACACTATTCTCCATTGAATGATATTTATAGGATTCTCTATAATGAATTCATCTGCCTCAAACTCTATATTATAAGGATAAAAATAATGATATGGGTCATAATAAAAATGATTAATATGAAATACATGGAATACATCATTCATGGCGTGATAAATCTATGTTAAATAGAACTGATAAGATAATGGCATGTATCTCTCTAAGATAATTAAAGGACTAACATAAAGAGGTGATAGATTTGCCTATCTTTGAATATGTCTATGACCCAATCTATAAGAAACCAATAAAAAGAACCGGTGTCCCACCTCAAACTCTATATGCTAGCATTAATGATCAGTATAAGAACTCTAACTATATTGATCTATATCCACACACTTATAAATAATATGAACCTATTTTGAGTTATCGTGAATGAGATGAGGTCCCTATAGTACTACCCCACCTATATTTAACTAGCACATGGGTGAATGACATGACCTACCATATATGACCTTATATAGATCTATTTGAATGGTTTCCTGAAGATATTATTATAGTAAAACTCAATTAGTGGTAGTAGTTTTTCTAAAGAGCCACCAAAATCAAGGATGCATTGTTGGAAAATCTCCTCTAACAAACATATCATATGATCAGACTAACCGTTGTTAAGAGTGTAGTATGTTATAATCTGAATGAACTATGAAAATACTTCCCTCCACAATTTAAGTATCTTTGTCTGATACAATATAATAGGGAACACCATGAAAGTGTAACATCTCCTGAATGTAATGCCTTCTAAGCATTTCAATGAGGAAGGTATCATTGAATGGTAGAAAGGGACCAAACCTAGGTAACCTATCGATGATCACCCATACCACATTGCTACCTTGCGGTGATCTCAATAATCACCTTATGAACAAAATAGTGACATCATCACATATCCACTCTAGAATAGAGAGTGGCTATAGTTTTCCAGTAGGTCGTTCGTCATATGCCTTCACCCAGACATTCCCATGAATATGAAGAATCTCATCCACATGGATAACCTAACCACGAGGAAGATCATCACATGATACACTCACCCTCAGGAGTAATCCTCTAGAATTAGAAAGATGTCCCATCTTTACCCACCCCATAAGACAATATGTCATAGATAATAATGTATGTACATGTTTCTCTTGATGCTCTTGCACCTCCAAGTGCATCTCAAAAAAGTGTGACATCAACAAACAATCACTACTGGCCCCTTGGACAACATATGTTTTGGTGTTCTAGCTCAAGGATTCAGTTACTATGTTTCCCTTTATAAGAGTATAATAAGGATTTAAGTAATATGACATAAGGTAATCTACCCATATATATTACCCAAGAATCTAATCAGGTTGTTTGGAAATGTATTGAATAATTTTTTGGTCGATTTGATGGAAGAAACACTCCCCAATAGATGATACCTCAATTAATTTAAGTCATGAACCAATACATGTCGGATGAGGTCATATATTGGTTAATTACACTCATGAGGTCTCACCTGGAGGTACACACAAGCTGGAAATCAATATCCCTACTTCAAAACTAATCTTAGATCGATTCTTGACACATCATAATAAACTATATTTCTTTTACTGATCTAAGAAAGAATCAGGATTGGTGTTGAAGTCAATATTTCTTTCAAATCTTGAAAAAATATCATGCATGATTAATATTATACAAACACAAAACCCTTTTTAGTAAATTTCATACGAGGAACCTCTATCCTAAAAAATCTGGAATGAAATCCCAGTAATATGTAGCCATCCACAACAAAATTCTCAGCTAAAAAAACATTCTTTCTTTACTCCTAAGAAAACACAAAATTTAGCATCTCTAGGTTAACAGA
Organism: Viscum album; assembly: GCA_963277665.1. Lineage (NCBI taxonomy): Eukaryota > Viridiplantae > Streptophyta > Magnoliopsida > Santalales > Viscaceae > Viscum > Viscum album. The sequence continues at coordinate 14,311,489 of OY728159.1, read as the reverse complement.
TACTCCTTCCTAAAATATTAGGTGACCCGATAAGTGAAACATATTGTTCCAAAATTGGACTTCGGTGATCACATCATACATATGGTGATCTCTATGTCTATTTGACATGATATTAGGATGTTTGGCATTTCCATGTATGTTACATGAATAGACCAATATATCTTCTCTGAGTATTACTAAAATTGACTCCAGATATAGGTGGAAATAGAGATTCAACTGGGATATGAAATGTTTTGGCACATTTATAAGACCAAATGACATAACGAAATACTCATAAAATCCATATACACTTTTGAACATTGTACATTGTATTTATAATATCTTAACATGTTCCTGATGGTGTCATGATCACAAACAATCCTTTTAGAATACTATCACTCATCATAGATGGTCAAAAGGTTCATCTATTCAAGGAACTGGATACCAGTTATTAAGTGTATGTTGGTTCAACAAATGGTAATTGAAACAAATCCTTATGGTCATATCCCCCTTTCTATAGAATAACACAGGTGGACCCTATTAAAAGGTATTGGTTCATATGAAACCCTGCATATAAATCCTCTAGTGGATTCTTATATTCCTGAAACATAGTAGGTTCTATCCTATAATGAGCGTTGGACATAGTTTCAACTCCTTGAACTCAATCAATAGAGAACTCACCACTCTTATAGGGGTAACACTAAAAATCATCATGGAAGACATACCTAAAACGATCCACTACTAGAGGGAAGTCTCTATGTTGCATTCCCTAATTCCTAATAAAAACTAGCCATATGGGGTCTCACTCTTCCCATCCCATGATGCATTGGTCCATCCTAACATTACTAGACATCCTTTTCACCCTTTGGTATATAAGTACACCACTATAGGGATGTTAAGGCCACCCTTACGTGATACAAATAAACATGAGCATGGTGAGATACTAACTATTCCATCCCAAGTATGATATCAATTCCCGCCATCTCCAGGACAAAAAGGCTCCATGTTAAAATTTAACCACCTATCTCAAGGAGTAATTAATTCCATCAATGTATGTTATCATATCAGATCCCCATTGGTGTGTCGAGATTCATTATGCCTCATAAGTATTCTACTTCTAAGACTAAACATTCACTAATTTTAATAGATATGATGGAATGAGAAGTGTCTGTATCAAATATGGATGAAAATAAAGTAGGGGAACTAGAATAGTACCTCGAACTATAGAAGGATTTAGACTCTTATCGTTTGGAGTAAGAAAAACTGCATAGATATGGCCAGATCCATAGATCTAAGATAAAAACTGAAGACACTTGGAAGGTTTGATTTATTGTAGCTATATATGAGAAATGTATCTACATAGACCATATTCTTATACTCAAACTGATCAGTCGGTAGTAGCCAATCTCCCTACAGGATATTGAGCTACAGATCTTGTACTAAAATGCAAAGTCAATGAAAATTCATTCTCCCTAGTAACTGGAGGAAATGTTCAGAAATAACACCGATGGTTTGGTATCCATCCGCAAGATCAATACTCAATTTGGGCCCTTGTACACTGAAGCGTCTTATTGCCAACCCCACCACATTGGTTTCTAAACATTTAACTATTCATTCAAGTCATCTGACTAGTGTTACAACTGCAAGAAGGCACAAATTGACATTTCCAACCACTAGATGAATCACCTCCCTTCCTAGATAATGAACCACTCTAGCCCACAATACTAGGTTCCATAAGGTTTTACATGGTGATGAGGGCATGGTAAACTATCATAGAAATGATACTCAACCAAAATAAATTTACCTGAGATCATCTAGTGTACTTAATCATATCCTCAATCCATCTTGATGTCATTAGATTCTCACTATAAAGTGTCGGGGAGAAACAATTATACATGATGAAACATGATTAATACTCTATCACACACATATCACCCTAGTGTGGCTGCATGAATTACCTAGTGCGGTTTGCTCACAGTATCTGAGGGAAGAAGTAATCATAGAATTATTTCAGGAAGTCTTTATTGACCATACCTTGATGTTCATTATCTTGGGTGATAACATCACACCATCTCTAAGAAGAATCACAAAGCATATAAGATGCGAGCATGGACTCTTATATGGGGGAATCTCAAAATTCTCAATGTTGGGTAACATGGACTCCATCCATGACATATCATCCTGAGGAAAACCATACACCCAGAAAGTATGTGGATGTTAAAACCAAAAGTATTGGGTCTACGTTTCCATAGTAGGAAAATTTCATGGAGATCCCTATACAGACAGTATGAGTGTAGGAATCTCTCTCAGAATAAAGAATTATTTTCATGTTAAGGAATAATTGGAAGTGCATCACATGTCACCATAGTTGGAAATACTAGAGCCTCATATCCGACCACCTCTGAAGAATGGTCACATTAACCCTCCTGGTGCATGACTCAGGGATGACATGGAAGCATATCTCTATAATTTTCAATCACACACCACATATAAGATTTAACATAGTTAGGATGATAGTTATCATAATAAGATAGGTACACATATTACTGTATAGTAGTTTCTCCCCTCTACATGCTTTTAAATCAAGGTCTAGGTGATAATAAAGATCACATAGTTTACAAGAGAAACTTTCTAATACATAATACTAAGGTTGGGTTATGGTCATGGTATCACATTATGTAGTAAAGGTCCCTATATATAGAGGTTCAATTGTAAGTTATAGAGGAAAATGTTAACTTTGAAATTGGATTCCCCAATTAAGGTAATTTTTTTTATGAATTTACATTTAGTTTAGTTCATTTTCATTTTTATGTGTATAGATATCATAGTCTAGTCAATGAGTCACCATTACGAAGTTACAAAGTCATATGATTTATAAGTTACAATTGGAATGTCATATAACTCTGAACAGACGCATACATTTTCTATCAAGATGTAACTGGTCATATAAATTGAATTGATTAAATTCATTACCAATACCAATTTATAGAAGAACATGCATCATAAATTACAATTGGAATTATTTTAATCAAAATAAACTAACATATTATCCCATGTAACCAAATTTCTATAGCTCAAACATGGCATAATTGGTTAATGAAGTTTCCACCATCAAGATATACGTGGAAACAACATTTAGGTTGGTACATAAACAATAATCAATCCAATTTATTTTATCACTATAAGAAATTTTAGCCCATTTTAAAATAAAATAGTCAATGAACCAATAATATGAAGTAAGAAATATACACAGTAATATAAATATGGAATGGAATATGCATTAAGTGTGAATCATCAAGTGCATATAATGACGCATAGGATAATACCTCCTTACCTCATCTGTCCAAGGTGATTGAAAAATAACAATAAACTAAAACTTTGAAACTCATATACATCACTCAACTATGATATTTGTTCAATTTTTTCGGGATAAAACAAAAACCATAGTATCTGAACCCATATAATTTGGATTTCTTCAATATGTTGGTTAAATAGACCCAAGTAGATGTACATTACAAAATTATGACATGTTCCATGTATCCTTTCTAATCCCAAAATATTAAGAAATTGAAAAATTCCTCTAATAAAACTTTGAGTTACTAGAGTCCCAGTTCAATTAAAAGTAACTAACCCCAGTTGGCCACATGACCTCAAACACACCTACCCATGTGCCATAGGTTATTGACTATCATCAAGGGTATATGGTGGTATGGGGGGAGACTATAACATCATGATCAGAGTGTGTAATATTGTTATATAATAATATAAAGAAGTTCAAGTATCATAATAAATGAAATGAGTAAATATAAACCGTCTAGATATAATAAATAGGTAGAAGATGAATCAATATAATATACTGAAATTCTAATCATGTAAAAATTCTATACAAAAGTGTAACTACAAAGGATACATTGTATATACATATGTGTCATGCAATAAAAAATTAAAAATAAACCAAAATCTACCTCCACTACAATCAAAAGAATTAGATTAGTCCTCTTCTTCCATACTCCATCCTAGGAAGTAACTCATGATTCAATAGATGGTCGCTTCCCTTTGTCCCTACTTCATTTCATAAAGTCTGTTTGAGTATCAACGGGTCACCTAAATAGGTTGTGAGATATAATCAGCAAGCCACCAACAATTAGATCTAGAACAACACTATCTATTCATACAAGATTAGTAGTGTGCAAGTAATAATAACTGTATGATGGTAAATAAATAAATCACATCGTGATGGGTTACATAGGAGATATCTGATAGACACTACCTAATTTAGCCTAATATGGATGTCTCTTAACATAAGTCACCCTACTAGAATATTTTTATATATAAAGGTATATATATATATAGTGATCTTATATATATAGACATATATGTTCACATATATAGATATTTAGTAATAATACTGACATGAGGAATTATATCAAGGATTCCATACATTCTAATTGGAGATTTCATATGTCTGGTGGAATATGAGCATGGAGAAATAACTGGGTCATCATTAAAGTCAAGTAAAAATCATGTAAAAAATCCAAGAATGTTCCTTGTCTTTGTGGAAACATCCTATATTTTAATCAATTGGCATCCATGGAACATCAATGGTGCTCCAAAAAAGGAAACCATGTATCACTCTAGGTCCAATATAAAACCCAACACTATAGGTGTTCTTCCAAGGAAATCCATACTAGGAACCCACATATTAGTCACAACATAAGATATAGAAAAAACCCCCTAATAATGTCCATGGTATACCACATAGAGAGCTACATATTGCTCATGGGATAGCTGAACAACATTGACCACTGATCTTGTCTAATGAAATTCACTAGGGAACCAGGTATCACCCATGGTTAAAGGAATATACCCGATTAGAATGTCCATGGTATTATATAAAATTTACCATCTATCACCACCAATGTGTTTCAATTAAATTAAAATATCTCAATTTTAATCCATATTATCACGTTCAAGGAATCTTTAATATAGACCATTATATATTCTTTTACTTGGAGTAAATGAATGGTCAAAGAAAAAATTAAAATCATACCATTCATGAAATACATTGTATTCGTGTTTTTCAATTCATTTAACATATTTAATTCAAGATATAACAATAATATAAAGGTTTTATAGACATAGAATACCATTTTCCATTGGTTCAATTAAAAATATACTTTATACATGAGGGTAAATTCAACACACCTAAATTAGTGGTTCAATGCACATGAGCCACAACCTAGTTGTTGAGTTCTATATAAGGGCATCCATAAGACCCTGGTTTAAAACCAGGTAGAGGCATAATTTCAGGGGGGGCACTGTAGAAGTACTCTAGCAGTACTATAGTTGTACTGTAATAGAAACTGTCATAGTTACTATATTAGGTACTGTTCGGTACTGTAGCGGCCAGAACTATTCACCTTGGGGCTCCATTTTGGGCTTGGAATCCTTAAGGCCTTCGAGCCACCCATGTCCTTCGGGTCAGTAAGGATTTCGGGATACTTTATGGCCTTCATTCCACCTTAAGGCCCTTAGGGCCACTAGATTTGTAGTTGTACAGATAGATTATACAAGGAACCACTCCAGAGGAGGAAAGGGCAGGGCACATCCACCAGAGCAGGGATAAACAGAATTTGGAAGAATGAGAGGGTGTGGAATTTTCCTTCGGTGCCACACCTGTACATCCCTATACGTGGACATGCTTCCCAAATAGTAATGCAAAAGTGGAGAGCTGATCACAATGTGTATGGTGGGGATGAGCAGTTTCATGTAGTCATAGTTTTTATGATTTCCTGAAGACGTACGGGTCATGTATTGTCTCCAAGCCTATGGGAAATGTAATTCCTAAGCCTACGTGTCTTTTAAGGGTTCCCCTCATCCCTTGAAAGTGGGGTTATCATAAAATCAATAAAAAAGAAGGCTTTCGGGCCATTCAGTCAAATTAGTCGTTCAATTTAATTCCAAGGCATGAGGATCTCTTTTCCATTATGGAAAGCACACCCTTATGGTTAGCTCACATCGAGGTTGTCATCCACTAACATTATTTCAATGTGTTATTAAACTAAAATTACTGTAGAAACATTTTTTATTAGTTATTTAGAAATTTAAGAGGCATCATCATAAGGGACTGACATGTAGCACAATGACACACTATATCATACATCGAGAAATTAGGGGAAAAGAACTAGACCCCCTACCATAGGTTTGTTTATGAACCCTCATATGTTGTTGGATTAAAATTCAAATTAGAATAGATGAATTCGGAAAAATATAAAAATTCCTTATAAATAAGGAATTTTCTCTCAAATTGAAATAGATATCATGGGGGAGAGATAAAAAAGGGAAAGAAGTAAGTGGAATTAGGATCTTTACATTATATATCTAACGCAACTAATTGAAAAATAATAAAACACCTAATGAAAAACTGTGATCATAGCCTATATTAGAGGTAGAGTGATCTCTTCCATGGTTGGGAGAGGTGTTATATGAAAATGTGGAGGAAAAATATGGGATATGGATTATAAGTGGATAGGGAAAGAATCAAATTTTCACATATTTTTAAGAGGCACAAATTTTGGTTTTGTGGATTTCCAAACTATATGTCTAAATAATGAAACAAGACAATTTAAGGGGAAATCGGCACGTGGCCATGGGAAGGTGGTTTGGAAAATCTATTCACCCCCTTCCAACCTAATAGAGTAGCCCATACAACCATTTTTCATGAGGTGGAGGACTATAAAAAATTATTTTCTTATTTGGAGATCATTGAAACACCCATATGATTGAGTCACATTGTTTGCACTAACTGTGGGGCTTAGTATGGCTCTCCAAATTCGATATATCTGGTTATTAGCATGCCCCGGATTATCTAGAACTACTCATTAACCTCTTAATAACATTACTTACATAAAAATAGAGGTGTTTTATATAAAATTATGTATCTACACCACTTTGAAAAAATAAGGTATGTTACATTTTAGTTGAAACATTATGTAACTAATCCCCCAAAGACAATAGAGCTATATATTTGTTAGTGTTTATGGTTAATTTTTTCAAAATTAATGTCATAATTCTTTCATGAGATGTGGGTTATTAAAAAATTAATCCTACATGATGATGGTATGCATGAAAATAACTCAGATAAATTGGGGATTATTACTAAAAAACATGGGATAAGACAGTGATTGACAGTCGTGTAATATGATATAAGTTATATCATATTTGGGATTCAATACTTTGTTTTATAGTTATTAATAAATTCGTTTCTACACTAGGATAGCCTATATCAAAGACTATGATATAATGAAAATAAAAGGATCGAAATGGATCATGACCAATGATATCCCATACAATATGGTTTGGTATAATAATACATTATAACATCATATATGGTATAGTATTCCACAGAAAAAAACTAAATTCAACTTAATGAATTGAAATATATGTTGGATCGAATAGTAGATATATATGTCTATTAGATGGGACAATACAAGAGGGGGGTGAATTGTAGGTTTAAAAACCTTTGAGTTTTAGCAACAAAGAGATTTGTTTAAATGATCTTAAACTAATACAAATACAAACACCCACAATTGTATTGAATATAAAAGGTATGATGTATTGTAATACTAATGTAATGTAAAACAATTGTATTCAAGGTGATCACAATAGTCAGAGTAATACAAAGATGAATGATTCTACCTTAAAGCGTATAGAATCAATCAATACAAAATGTAATAGAATGATTGTAACCAAAACAATTACAATTGAATATGTAAAGAAGAAAGAAAAAATATGAATTCCTTTCAAATACAAGTAATAGCGGAAATGTAAAAGTATTACAATTCTTTTAACCCAAAGAGAAGGGTTATCCTTTCACCTAGGATAAAAGGTCTGTCTCACCAACACCTTGGTGAGCCCTCGATACGATGATCGGCACATCAGTCTACCTATCCCTGGCAGCCCTCGATACGATGATCGGCACGTCTGTCTGCCTATCCCTGGCAGCCCTTGATAGGATGATCGGCACGTCTGTCTGCCTATCCCTAGCAGCCCTCGATACGATGATCGGCACGTCTGTCTGCCTATCCCTGGCAGGCCTCGATTTTGTAGGTAATCGGCACATCTGTCTTTCAATTACATGAAAGCCCTCGATACGATGATCGGACGCACAAGGCAGATGAGAGAAGTCATAGTGTCTCTCTCTAGAATATTGATAGTTCACAGAGTCTCTTTATTCGTTCTCTTCGTTCATCATCATCCTCTCAGCTTCAAATGACCTCCTATTTATAGGCCTCGGGTTCCAACGGTCATATTGCCTCCAACGGTCATATTGAAACAGAAAGCACGACATCGTTTTGATGAGTTTGTAACTAACTCAACGACATAGTTTTGTTAGGATAAGAGATATATAGAAATGAAAAACATGAGTACGATTCATATGTAGTGAGTATTTTTGACTAAGTACCAAAACAAATAATGAACATCTGAATAGTAGAGTCAGTACGATACGATTGACATTGTCAGTATGGTACGATTGACAGAGTCAGTACGATACGATTGGCAGAGTCAGTACGATACGATTGACAGAGTCAGTATGGTATGATTGACAGAGTCAGTACGATATGATTGAATGAGTCAGTATGGTACGATTGACATTGTACGATACGATAGACATGATAAAAGTTAATTTGTAATTTACAAACATATGATAGAATACATTTGTGATTTCCAAAACATGATATAGAAGTCAAAAGAAGACTTTTGACTTAACAATCTCCCCCTTTTTGGAAAGCACAACACACAAAGTAAATGTAACAAGAAATACTTATCTCCCCCTGAGTTATTGAAAACTCTTCTGAATAAGAAATTGAATACAACTAACTCCCCCTTAGGTATGGACTTTCCTAAGGATTATATTCGTAGATTTTCCTTAAGAGCATTGTAAAGCATTCTCACCCTTTGTAAAACATTCTCCCCTTTGTAAAACATTCTCCCCCTTTGTAAAAAATTCTCCCCCTTTGTGATTTACAAAAAGAAAGGAGTAATCTTGAATTTTCTGAAAGAGTTAGTAAAGCAATACAAGAAAATGGATAAAAGAAAAGGATCATAAAAGTCATTACAAAACAAAGACAAGTTCCAAAAGAAAACAAATACAACAATCATTTGTTTTCTCTTTCCTTCTCCTTCTTTATAAGCTCATGAAGAACAGATTTCATCTTCTTGATCTCCTTCTTGTCTTCAGAAATTGATTCTCCCTGAGTTTTGAGAAGCTCTTGTTGGTCCGCAAAAATTTGATCTTGATTTCTGATAGTCTCCTCCTGGACTCTGATTACTTCTTCAAGGGTATCAATTCTGTTTTGAAAATTCTTGTTATCTTTTGATAACACAGAATTTTGATTCGATAACAAAACCATTTCATCTTTGAAGGATGAAACCTTCAAGAATTATGATTTAAAAACATTCATTCTCTCTTGAAAATCTTTTACTGAAGGAACATCGGCTCTTTGAGAAGACAAAAGAGTTAACCTTTCAACTGTTTCTCTATCAAGCTTGTTGAAAGAAATTGCAAGCTCATTTGATAACCTTCTTATATCTTCAATAGAAATTTCATGATCATTGATTGAGCTCTCTGTTTTGTACGACCACTTATTCATTTTATTGCATGCCTTCTTATGAGCAATAGAGCTTTCTGAAAGAACTTTCAAATCAACTTCTACTGACAAAACTTTCTTCCTTAATTATTTCACAGATCCAAACTTCTTCTTTTGATTATCAGTAATAAAATCAATCTTCCATTCCAGCCTTGGGAAATAAGGAATGGTCTTCTCAACCCTTCTTAAAACATTAACAATGTATTCACTTTTCTTGAGAGAGATTGTATGCTCTGAATCAGAATCTTCATCGTACGATGCTAGTTCATACGATCTGCTTGAGTCAACAACTGGCTGTTTTCCTTTTGCTTTTTCTTTCTTCTTTCTTTCTTCTTCCACTTTGTCACTAATGATAACAACTTTATCAGAGTGATGGGATTGAGTACCTTGCTTTTCTTGAGATGAAATTCTGTACGGATATCGTGCCTGATCGACATGAGGAGTTTGTTGAACACCTTCACTCAGCTTTTGAACCGATTCCTCTCTACTCTTCTTTGAACTTTGAAGAAAATCTAAAAGAAAGCCTCCTTCTTCTTCTTCCACTTCTTCTATCTCTTCCATCACTTGTTTTTGTTTTTCTTTCTCAGGGAGACTCTATACGATGGGCTCTTGATGCACTTCTTCTTGTTAGTTGGGCACTAGAATCCTCAACCGCTTTCAAGACTTTAGAGATATCAAAGTCCTGAGCTTTTCTTTTTAAAAGAACCTTATTCTTCTTTTTAGCCTGAAGGGTTTCTTCTACCCTTACTCTTTCTGCAAAAGCCTCAGCAGGGTCAAGACCAAACTTCGGATCACCTTCCTTTCTCTGTTCCTTATCCTTTCTCAATTTTTCTACAACCTCTTTACTGTACCTTGGCTTCTTCTTCGTCTTTGAACTGGTTTGCGGATCAGAATTTTGAGTAACACCGGTAGATTAAATGTCTTTGGTTGGCAAAGGCGCCGATTGATTCTGAGCCAATTCAGCTTCTACATCTCTGAAAAAAAGTTTTGAATTCGGATAAAAACAAACATTCAGCTTTTTCATCGTACTCTTACTAATCCATGATGGCCTCAAATCCATGGGTTTTCCTTTTAAAGGAATGTTACAAAACTTCATACTCTCAAGATTGAATTTCGTAAGGATAGCTGGATACATAATCATCTGAGACTTAATCCCTCCTGTCTTGACATTCTTAATGGTTTCAAAAACATATCCCATGAGATTTACATTTCTCATATTCACAAGATAGTCAGGCATAAAGATATCAGAAACTTTCAGAGTTTCTCTATCCCCTTTCCTTGGGATAAGAAAACCTTGTATCCATAAAGTTACAAAATGATTGTCTGGAGAAAGATGAGACACTTTTCTCTTTTCTTCATTAATAACGAACAAAGTCATTTCAGCACTTTCTCTATTAAACGTACCAACTTCTTCTGGTAGTTTGTGCGATGGACAGAAATAATCCCCTTCTACATAAACATTCAGAAAATGTGCCGCTTGTTTCACAGACATAGACAATTTTCTATCGTACACAGCAAAGTTTATAGTCATGTCTTTGTCGAAAGAAACGGTTTTGTAAAACTGACAAACTTCATCAAAAAGAACCGGATCATGGGAATCAGGCTTTTCAACACACAGAAGTTCCCATCCTTGAAACAAAATGATCCTGCTGATTGTAGAATCGTACGTATCGAAAAAATCTCGAGATACTAACCTTTCTCTGTTAAAGTCTTTTTCTGTAAAAGTCTTTGAAGACATTTCGGCGGGAGTATTAGCATAGGATTGAGACATAAATGTTCTGCCGATGAGAAGATCGTACAATGATTTAGCTGGTGGAGCAGAGCTTCGCCTCAATTCCTAAAAAATCAATGTGGGATTGGGGAGGGGAGGGGGGCTATTTATAGGCGATAAAGTGGTGACCATTGATCTTTTACGGTCGAAAAAGGGTGACCATTGATCTTCTACGGTCAAGATTAGAGAAAACCAGATCAATGGTTAGGATTAAAACAAAGAAAAAATTTATAAAAAAAATGAAAAAAAAACATGTCGGATAATGTAAGGTAATTGTTGGTTTTGATAGAAATCAAAAGAAAATACAATCGTAAGGAAACAAAAAAAACATCATCATGCCGATGGAAAACAAAGTCATTACTATGAACTGACCGTACGATAGAAAATAATCTTGTTACCATGAACTGACAATACGATGGAAAACAATCTCGTTACCATGAACTGACAGTACGATGGAAAACAATCTCAATACCATCTTCGGTCGATTCAATAGAAAATAAAATCATTACCATCAACGGTCGATACAAAACTATTGATACGATGGAAAAGAAATTCAATACCATCATCGGTCGATTCAATACTATTTATTGATTGGTACGATGGAAAAGAAATTCAATACCATCATCGGTCGATGCAAAACTATTGATATGATGGAAAAGAAATTCAATACCATCATCGGTCGATTCAATACTATTGATTGATTGGTACGATGGAAAAGAAATTCAATACCATCATCGGTCGATTCAATACTATTGATTGATTGATACGATGGAAAAGAAATTCAATACCATCATCGGTCGATTCAATACTATGATTGATTGATACGATGGAAAACAAATTTGATACCATCATCGATCGATTCAATAACAAGATTGATTGATACGATGGAAAACAAATTCGATACCATCATCGGTAAATACGATGGAAAAGAATTTGATTACCATCATCGGTCGATAGTAAATGTTACTATAAAACTGTCAATACGATAAACAGGAAAAAATGAACGAAACGATAAAACTGTCAATACGATAAACAGAAGGGAAAAAATGAATGATACGATAAAACTGTCAATATGATAAACAGGAAAAAAAACAATCCAAAGAGTAAATAGTTAAATAACATAAGATAAAAAGAAACATAAAGACAGAAAGAAATATCCCCCCCTTTCTACGAGGAGTTTCTTATTATTAGGAGAGATGTAAAACAGGAAGTAGATATGAATGATTATTTTAATGTAATCATTCCTAGCTTCTGTTTTATATATTCAAATCTATCGGAAGGTAATGGTTTTTTAAAAATGTCATCAAGTTGTTCTTGTGTTCCGATGAATTGTAAAATAATATCTCCTTTTACAAAAAAAACATTTGAAACAATATTACATATACCAACAATCATTCCTTGAGCATTATCTCCGAAGGTAAATTTTCCACCTTTTGTTTTGATAACCTTCTCAAAGAGATCTTTGTTTCCAGTCATGTGTCGAGAACAACCACTATCCATGTACCAAATATTTTTACTGGTACATTTTTCATTTTCCTGAAAAAAAACAATTAGATTTTCAGAATCCAAACTTGTTTGGATCCAGAAGGGTTAGATAAAAGAATTTTAGGAATCCACATTTGTTTTGCAAAATGAGCTTCATGAAATCCTAAAGATTGAGTTTTGTTAAGATAACAATCTCTTCTCCAGTGTCCACTACATTGACACTTAGAACAGAAAATGGTTTTTTGAGGAACAAAATAGTTATTGCTAAAAACAGGTTTGGAATAACTATAACCAAGACCAAAACGATTTCTCAAAGGTCTAATTTGAGAATACATCCTATCAAAGTTTTCTTTACCATGAGTAAAGTTTGACAAACATTTCTTCAAAGATAAAATCTATGACTTTAGTTTTAAAACCAAATTCTTATTTTCTAAAACATTTGAATTTGAACTAGAGTTAGACTCTAAAATATTTTTCATTGAAATTACATTTTCAAGATCCTTAGAAAGTTTATCCTTATCAGATTTAACATTCTCAAGGGTTTTTAAAATACTTTCAAAATCAAAAGTTTTCACATCAAGATCTTTAGAAATATCTGATACTTCTTTAGTCAAAATAGAAATTCTAGAATTTTGTTTTTCAAATATCTTTTTGAGTTTAGAATTTTCATTTTCAAGTAACTTAGCAAATCTTGAGACCTCTTCAAAAGAAGGTAATGTATCATCCTCTTATGATGAGGATCCATCATTTGAAGATTCATAATATCCATTATCAATATAATTTGCATTTAAAGAGACATTTGTAATAGCTTCAGCATTTTGTACCTTAGCCATGAGACAATGATCTTCAATTGGTAGTCTGTCTAAGAGTCCAATATTCCTTTGTCCTGATGTCTCATATTCTGAAGAATCATCTGAGTAATCACTCCACTTGCACTCCACATATCATTTTCTTTCAAGACATTCTTTGTCTTATAAAACCTTTTCTTGTTTCTTTCAATGTGTTTCTACTTTCTATCTCTCCTCTTTAGTAAAGGACAATCAGGCCTTATATGTCCTGCTTTCTTGCATTCATAACAAGTTACCTCTGAATCTTTCCTATCTTTCTTTTTGAATCTATATTGAAATTCTTTCTTTCCCACAATCTTGTTCATCCTTCGACCAAGATTGGCTAACTCATTATCCAGAAGATTACAGTCAGTTGAATCAGATATAACAATTTTCTTGGATTTAGACCTTGTAAGCCTTTCAGGTGTTTTAGCTTTAGATGAAAAAGCTACACTTCCATTCCCATTCTTCTTCTTGTTGAAATCAGCATCTCTCTTCATTCTTGTCTCATGTTGTAGAAGAGTTCCAAAAAGTTCATCAAGAGTAATCTGGGAAACTTTTCTATTCTCATCAATAGCTGTTCTTTTTGACTCCCATTCATTTGGCATTATATCTATAATCTTATCAACAAGAGCTTCATCATCAAGACATTTTTCTCCCATAGATTGTAAGCTATTTACAATTGTCATAAACCTTTGTTGAACTTTACATACTGGCTATCCATAAGGAAAAACAAATCCATGATACTCTGCTCGAAGCATTGCTCTCCTTGTTTCTATAACCTTGGATGTACCAAAATGAGTAACTTCTAATTTCTTCCAAATGCAGTTGGCTGCTTCACAAGAAGATATCTGACAATATATATTCCTGGTCATAGAGCATAATAAAGTATTGCGTACCTTGTAATTCAGTTGATATTCTGGTTTTTCTTGGTTGGTGAAAGTACTAACTTCTTTGTCAGGAATTTTGTAACCCCTAGTAAGCATAATAAAATTGCCTACACCAGTATTGATAAAGAACGTCTTTATACGATCTCTCCAATACTGATAATCATTCCCATCAAAGATTGGTGGTCTAGAAGGATTCAGAATATCTATTGACCTGATATTCATTCCTGCCATCTAATACAACAAAAACAACTTTTCCACTCCACACGTTAGTGTAGTAAGTATTCAAGATAGTAATAAGAAATAAAGCTAGTAATACAAATCAGTGGAAAACCTCCTCTGATACCAATTTTTGGATCGAATAGTAGATATATATGTCTATTAGATGGGACAATACAAGAGGGGGGGGGGGGTGAATTGTAGGGTTAAAAGCCATTGAGTTTTAGCAACAAAGAGATTAGTTTAAATGATCTTAAACTAATACAAATACAAACACCCACAATTGTATTGAATATAAAAGGTATGATGTATTGTAATACTAATGTAATGTAAAACAATTGTATTCAAGGTGAACACAATAGTCAGAGTAATACAAAGATGAATGATTCTACCTTAAAGTGTATAGAATCAATCAATACAAAATGTAATAGAATGATTGTAATTAAAACAATTACAATTGAATATTTAAAGAAGAAAGGAAACAATACGAATTCCTTTCAAATACAAGTAACAACGGAAATATAAAAGTATTACAATTATTTTAACCCAAAGAGAAGGGTTATCCTTTCACCTAGGATAAAAGGTCTGTCTCACCAACACCTTGGTGAGCCCTCGATACGATGATCGGCACATCTGTCTACCTATCCCTGGCAGCCCTCGATACGATGATCGGCACGTCTGTCTTCCTATCCCTGACAGCCCTTGATACGATGATCGACACGTCTGTCTGCCTATCCCTTGTAGCCCTCGATACGATGATCAGCACGTCTGTCTGCCTATCCCCGGCAGCCCTCGATTTTGTAGGTAATCGGCACCTCTGTCTTTCAATTACTTGAAAGCCCTCGATACAATGATCAGACACACAAGGAAGATGAGAGAAGTCACAGTGTCTCTCTCTAGAATCTTGATAGTTCACAGAGTCTCTTTATTCGTTCTCTTCATTCATCATCATCCTCTCAGCTTCAAATGACCTCCTATTTATAGGCGTCGGGTTCCAACAGTCATATTGCCTCCAACGGTCATATTGAAACAGAAAGCACGACATCGTTTTGATTAGTTTGTAAATAACTCAATGACATCGTTTTGTTAGGACAAGAGATATATAGAAATGAAAAACAAGAGTATGATTTATATGTAGTGAGTGTTTTTGACTAAGTACCAAAACAAATAATGAACATCTGAATAGCATAGTCAGTATGATACGATTGACATTGTCAGTATGGTACGATTGACAGAGTCAGTACGATACGATTGACAGATTCAGTACGATACGATTGACAGAGTCAGTATGGTACGATTGACAGAGTCAGTACGATACGATTGACAGAGTCAGTATGGTACGATTGACATTGTACGATACGATAGACATGATAAAAGTTAATTTTAAATTTACAAACATATGATAGAATACATTTGGGATTTCCCAAACATGATATAGAAGTCAAAAGAAGACTTTTGACTTAACAATATAAAATACAATATGATATCAATTTTATTCATTTTAAACATGATTTTGGTAATCAATGATCATGGCTTGAATATAACACTACTGATGGGTTTTTATGGATCTATTTTCACTTAATCCTTTAAAAAAATGGTGTAACAAACTATATATCAATATATACCATTTATGAAACCTAAAACCATCTTTAAATTAAGAATGAAGAAAATGTTCTATAATTTCTAATTTTTGATCCAATAATGTTTTGATTATCATTATTCTTGATGAAAATAACTCAAACTAAACCAGTGATTCCATTCTATATAGAGTATTCATAAATTGATGTGAATCTCCCTTAATATAGATGAGACTCTCATTCACTCTATGACATGCTAGTGCCACTCAGGTAATTGAAAGAAGATGAAGAGAGCATTATGGAGAAGGGAATCATAATGAATCTAATAAGGTATGGTAACACTTTATATCTATAGTATTGCCTATTTTTCTAGGCCCTGTGATATTCTCAAGCATAAATACATCACCTCATATGTTATTACACACATTATTGAATGATTTAACCATTTATGAATTTGTAATATAAATTCTCATTTGAATATTCCATACTTTTTATCATATGAAAAGTCAATAGTAAATGATAGCCCAAATAGAGGATAATTTGAATGATAACTCTTATCATTTGATTTCTTGATGAATCGCAAGGGGTTATGAATATTATAATAAAATTAAATAAGCCATAATATTTTCCACTGTTATTTTTTATGATTATTTTAAGGTGGTGTAAAATAAATGAGTGAATTCTTTGGTCATTTATTCATTTGTCATTACGATTATCAGTACATTCTATCATACATTCAATGTTATGAAAGTTTTATACTAATTAATCACCTACTTGGAACCTTATACAAATGATAACACTTACAATTTAACTACCTGATGAATAATAATGTGTTATAAATCCTATTCCTTATGATTTTATAAATTCATTTAGCATGTTAAAAATATGTTTATTACACAAAATATCATATTTATTGCATTATGATAAACTTATACCAGTTTATTTGATATTAAATAAATGAATCTCATGAAAAAGGTATTTAGAGAATATCTCCTTCTGTATTAATATTACATCACTTTGATGAAAATAAATTTACATTATATCATTCCAATAATGTTTCTATAACAATAAAATTGGTGTAAAACACCTAGAAAAAAATAATTACAACCAATAAAAAATGAATATTACTCTTAGTTTTCCTTCATCAAAGATCATCTCAACCACTCACAAATATACTAAGTGCATATAATAAATAGAATTATTATTATAATAATATTATAGAAAGAAAATGTATGAAAATTATAATTGTAATGTTATACAATACAAGAAAAAATTTAGTAAATATCCATTATTGTGATATAAAGATATGTGGTATATTATTACAAGTAAAAATTAATTATATGGTCATTGTCATAGTGTTCCATGAAAATCCAATCATGTTTTCCTGGTTTTTATTGTGGTACATACGATTTAGAGTTCATAAATGTTTAAAATGAAAAAATAAACATTCATGAAAACTGGAAACACCTAGTGTCTAAATAATATGATGTTTGTTCTTATTTTTAAAAATTGAATAAATAGTTATTGTATAATAGTTTGAATAAAATTCATTATGGGTTACTCAGTTTTGAGTATGTGACACACATCTTGTACTAAAATGTCAGAGGTAAATTAAAAACATTCACTTTCAGACCTTCGAGGACCACACAATACCAAAATAGTGTTAAATTCATTACTAAATGTGAAAAATAAATATATAATTATATTCCTAGAGATTAATTATATTCTGAGAATGTTTTATTTATTTTTTTCATGTATATATATTCATCCAAAATGTTACTTTTTAAAAACCCATAATTTTAGTCATTATGAGCACAAAGTGCATCCGAACAATGTGGGGTTCATTCCTACAAATCACAAATCAAAAAATTACTATTTTTAGATATTTTATGACTATATGAGAATGGTTTCTATGTTTTTAGTATGTGGCGCATGTTTTCTAATTCTTTAATTCTTAAAATAGAAAAATACACATTCAAGTATACCAACTACACAGCATGTCAATATGATTTGTATTTTATTACTATCATTGAAAAAAATAAATGGTAACTATCCAATATTTTTACGACAATGCAATCCTATTTGATAATTTTTGAGCATGATAAACACGTTATTAACTGAAATTTTACATTTACATTGATAATAATAACTTACAGCCATTTTAAGCACAAAATGTATCAAAAAGATGAAATATTCATTATTAAATGTTAAAAATTAATCAATAATAATTTTAATATAATTTTAAAATTATCTAATCATGTTTTTTTATAATGTATCATATAAAATAGGTTTTGAACTAAATTGTTTTTTTAATTGGAAACAAGAACGTTTAATCATTCTGAGAACATTGTATGTTTGAATTATGTGCAGTTCCTTTATAGATGACCCAAATAAATCATTAATAATTTTCATAGAGATTCATGACGATCCAATCTTGTTCAATCATTTTTTAGTTTCTATGAGATTTTTTTACTTCATTAATGTATAAAATGACAAATACACTCTCAGGTGTACAAGAAACATCAAATGTCAAAATGAAATGTGGTTTATTTATATTTTTTAAAAATTAACCAATGGTAATATTACATGCTTTTCATGACAAATTGATCTTGATTGATCAGTTTTTGAACATGTGATATGTTTTTTAACTAAAATGTCTCTTTTAAATTGAAAAATATACACTTTTTGTCATATTGAACACCACCTAAATCAAAAGTATTGAATAGTCAATATTGTATGTCATAAATGAATTGATGATCATTTTACTATAATTTTATGACATTGTGAGAATGTCTATTAAGTTTCAAGCATGTAACACACTTATTGAACTAAAATTCCACTTTTAAATTGAAAACAAACTATTATTTCAAGTACATCGCCCAATGGAATTACAAAACGTAAATTTATATACATAAAAATGAATTAACGATATCTTTTTTATCATTTCATAATAATTATGGTGAATTTATTTAATTTTCAGTATGTGATGAAAGTTTTGTACTTCATAAATTCATAAAATTAAAAAACACACTTTCAAACATACCATCCACACTACATGTCAAATGATATATAGTTTATTCCTATAGTTGAAATAAATCAATATTTTATGTATAAAATAATCTTGATATTATGATCTTGGTTTCTCAATAATGAAAATATAATGCCTATTTGAACAAAAATATTACTTTTAAATAGAAAACAAGCACTTCCAGTCACCAAAAGAAAACTATATTTGGAAATAATATATAGTTAATTCTAATGTGTCAGAAATGAATATAAAATCATTTTCCTTGAATTCCATGATAATTTATGTGATTATTAACAATTATGAGAAAAGTGATGCATATTTAGAATTAAAATATCACATTTAAATTGAAAACCTGGGTTTTTATCCATTTCATGCACATCAAACATTGGACTGATATATGGTTCTTTTATACAAGTAAAAAATGAACAAATTCAAATTTACCAAGAACTACACAGTAATATTATCTTGTTTTTCTAAAACATTGTGAATTATACACATTTTGTTAAGTCTTGAATGCTAAAAATGTAAAAAACAATCAAGAATATGAACAACAATGTGTGTAGAATTGTCACATTGTTCATTCCTAACGGAAAAAGTGAAATAATGGTCATTTCCCAAGTGTATCATGATAATGGGATCCCTATTTTCCAGTTTATATCCAGTGACACATATTTTGAATGAAACTATAACTTTCAATTTGAAAATATACTCTTTCAAAATACATTTAAAATTAGTCCTCTAACTAGTCATTTATGTCTTCCAAAAATTTATTTAAGATTTGCATATAACTCATTGTAATTTTTTTTCTCAAAACCCCCTCATATACTATTTATTGTGTGTATTTTATATGAATCCTTAATTACTTGATGGATTTAAATTCATAATATGTTATTTAGGAGTTACAATAAGTGGTGTAATATTTATTCAATTATATAATACACAACTGTGATCTTTCTCCCATGTAGTCATTGTAATTGTGACCACAAATCTTCATAAAATTCCTTCAACCATGATGAACTTGTAGTGACAAGATTTTGGTAGTCTAATTATATCCACATCAGATAGGTATTGAAAAAAATTAATTAATTATTTAAAAAATATTTTTCTCCAAAATATATCTTCAAACACCAAATATTCAATTATTGTAATCTTTTATTTATAGAGAAACAATAACACAATTCATATAAGTCAATTCAAAAATAATATTAAATCCATAATTATAAATTTATATTTATTTAAATATATTAAATTAATTTAATAATTTCATTTATTATTTAAAAATTATCTTTTTATGAATTTTTTATATTTTTTAGAAATAGTTAACTTATAGATGGATAGTGAAAAATATCGATTTTATAAAAATTTTATTTGTATAAAATTATGATGGTAAAAGAATAAAATTTATGTTTACAAAAAAATTTAATATAAAAATAATTATTAAATAATTATTATAATATATATAAAAATATAACTTTTAACTTATAAATATATGTTTACAATTTTGTAAATCTAAATACTGCTTATGTTTTAATAAAAATGGGGTTTCATTATTTTCATCTAATCATGAATTTATATGGTTCCTTTTATTTTTTTTGGTTTTAAATAAAAATATGTATCATTTTATTTAAGATAATAAAATTAATTACACTTAGATCAACAGTATAATTTTTTCCCTGTAAAATCATTTCCTTTCAAAGAACAAATATTTTTGTAAAAAAATATTTTTTGCATTTTGAGAAAATATTTTTAAAATAATTTATTCCAAATATTGGAGATTAATAATGACAAATGGATTACATTTTTGAAATAATCATAATTTTTATTATGTAATAAGGTAAAATTTATTTTTTGTCATGATGATTGGTAACCATAGTATATATTTTTCACCCCATTTAAGTTTCAGATGTGATAAAATGGTTCAAAATAATGGGATAAAGCTTTCAGATAACAAAAAAAATTGATTCATTATAATTTTTTGGGTTTACATTAACTTAACCTTATAAGATTATAATATATTAACATTTGTAACCATTTTCATAATTAATAATTATATAATTAATATATTTTTAGTGATTCTATGTGCGTCCTTTCCCTCACTTATAAAAGGGAACCAATTATTCTCTCTTATTCACACCTCTTTTGAAACATATATCCCCAAATAATGGAACAAATACCTTAACAAACATATTAATTTTGACCCATAGGATCTAGCCTCATTAAATAGACCACCTATAAGTCTTAAGGTGTAATCTAAAGGTGTTTTTCTTAATATGTATAATTTCTAATCGAGTGTTTTCATTTTATCACCTCTTATATTTCCTTCAAATATTAGATAAAAAATAACATATTATAATTTGAGTATCTTAATTATAATTTAATGTTATTATTGATTTTAAATAACCTATATTAATCTCCTTTATATACAACAAAAAAGTAAAACATCACCCATTCATATGTACGCCGTATCATCTCCACATAGCGGTGCAATTCATTTTTTATCACTAATTTAATAGAATAAATAAAAATACAAAAAATTAATATATATATATATATATATATTGATTACAATATTATTATTCTTTAGATACAACACATCATTTACATTCCATCTTTTAAACTTCTTAAAAAATGATACTGTCGCTCGTGGATATATGTGTACTACCACCTCCAGAAATGATGTGATTCATCTTTCTTGTATGGATTTATTGAAATGTGATTCAAATAAATTTATTATAATTACATAATTATTAAAAATTTATTTTATGGAACCATGATAAATATTTAAGGGTTAAAAATACCAAACTAAAAACATATATGAAGAATGAAACAATTAACACTCAGAAATAATGGTTTTTAAAAATATTAATGATTAAAAGAGTGTTAAAATGTTATAATTGGATCATATATGATGTTATAAGTATCTATATGGATATTTAATAAAAGTATAATAAATTGAAAATTATTATACATTAGTAAAAAATTACTTATGAAGCATGTCAGACCTGTGGTTTATTTCATAATCACTTCCTTATTAGAGATTTTTTATATTTAAGTTTTCACAGGGGGTATCATGAGATATTACTATATTGAATCCCATATATTTTATTATCCTATGATTATTTATATAAATTAAAATATTTAATTACATTCTCCTCTCTCTCAATCTATGGGTGCTTAATTGTCTAAAAAATGTTTCAAGTAAAACCAGTGTTTTTTCTATTTACATTAAAATATTGTTCTTTCATGTATATATTTTCGCTAAATTTTTTCAAAAATGCCTTTACTATTATACCATAATCTATTAAAATAATTTTTAACCATTTTTTACTTTATATAAATATTTCTAGATGGAATCTTATCATCAATCTCAAGATGAGGCACTTTTTGCCGAAGGTGTGAATGAAATCATTGTTTTAATATAAGTCGTACAAAACAAATTTCCAATCAACATTACTACTATTTTAATTGAAAATTTATATATCAGTTTCCTTGTTTCATTAAAAATAATTTGTTTTCCCTTATATTAGATAATTTTGTATATATTAATATAAGTTATTTCTTAATGGAAATGGTATTTTCCTCATGAAATGTAATGGTGATCTTTTAAAAGTATTTTCATCTATATAAATATCCTTGAATGAGTCATTTCATTTTTTGGGGATATGATTAATTGTTACCATAAATCCTTATTCTTTGGATGAATTGTGATTATTTTGAAATGATAAATTATTGAAATTCAATATGCTATTGTTTTAAATATCTTATATTATTGATTTTTCAGGCATGTTGATTAAGTTGTATTTTTTCATAATATGAGGAATGCATTGGAATTATTGATTGATGGGTGAGTCCCACAATTATATTTCCCCTAAATTCATCATTGAGTCTCATGAGATTATAAATTTTTGGTATTTTTCATATTCCTTACTCATTTATGTGTGATTTCTTGGCATTAGGAATCTGTAGTATGTTTCATAAACTCAGCATTATACATTCCATCATTATAAAATTAGTTATTAATGTCCATACTATTATTCATATTCATATTTAATCTATGGTTATTTTTCAAGTTCTTTCTAATATTTAAATAGAATTATGTGATTATCATTTATTCTTATCATATTATTCGTATCTTATTTAATAATTGGTAGATTATGTTGTTGTCATTCCATTACTAAGAATCTATGATCACACTTCATTATGTTTCATTTTCTCTATGACGGTAGGAATTGTACTATGATTCCTATCATATTATTAGTATCTTATTTGTTATTTGGTAGATTATGTTGTACTCATTCCATTACTAAGAATATAAGATAACCCTTTATTGTCATTCATTTTTTCTAGGATATAGGAAGTGTTCCATGATTGATATAAATTGATTTTATAGGGGGGATTTTTTCTAATACTACTAGACCATTATATCCCTCAAGATGCATTTACTTGTATCTAGTGACAATATAATAATGTAACCATTAAATATGAGCTACTATATATGGGATAGTAACAGTTGGTATCATAGAAAGTTTACAATAAATTTTGGGAACTAGATTCAGGAAAACATATATCAAAGAACATAACACTATGGAAAACACTAGGGTTAAGTATAATTATAGTATATCACTATGAGGTTTTGTTAAGTTATAAAATTTTAGGTTTAATGGAAAATAAATCCTATATGGATAATAAAAAAGGGATGTATCTAGGGAACCTATATTTAAAGTGGAAAAAACTATAGAAGGGATGTGTTTAGTATTAACTCGATCTTTACTAATGTATAATGAGTGGTCCTAGGACTACACAACTAATTTGACACATCAATGGTTTATTAAATGGTTGATTCTAATTCACATTAACAACCATTTCCAAATATTTGAATATAATTTTATTAATTGAAGATATTACCATAGTAACATTCTTATGATTCTATTATTATATATGTGTTTATTTCCAATTTTTGTTAAGTGTTTCACTAGTTTCAGAATAATACATTATGATTCAAAATGATATAATTTAACCATGTTCATGACATTATTTAGAAATTTATCCTATAAAAAGGAATTAAATCCATACCAATATACATAATACATGATGGTATTTCCCTCACAGGTAACACAATGAAGCTAGAGCGGGAGTTAGAGTTGGAGAAAAACAAATTATAACTATATTTGGGATGAAAACATAAGTTACGGTAAATAAACATACCCTTATGGATTAGAATTATTATCCCAAATGTATTTTAACAATTTTGGAACATTTGATGTTGAAATAACCACTATTATTAAATTTAACTAGAAATCTAGTAACAGTAGAGTAATATATTATTTTCTTAGAAAATGTTTTTCTTTATATGGTAAGTAATGAAATGGAGAATCTTGTAATGGAAATTTATTCTAATCCAAGGAGGAGATAATATAAAGTAATACCAATAATATGAAATTATTATCTAAGTCTAAGAACATTGAATGAATGAAAGAGAAGAAGATTATGACTAAAAACCTCAACGAAAAAAATGGATAATGTGAAGAAGGGAATGGGGGAATTTCCGGCATGTAATATTTGTAAATGGAAACACCATGGTACATACCTGAAGGGAACATGAGTTTTCATCATGTTTATTTATAAAGCCTTTAATTCACGCAAATTTCATGGTATGATAGAATCCAATAAATTGTAGTGATTTAACTATAAGGAGATGGGAAACTATGCCAATTAATGCCCCAAAAGTTATGGGATCTTTACTAAAAAGATGAAAAGGGGAGGAGGATAATATTATGAAATCACTAAAGGAAAAGTTGATGTTTTTATTGACATAATGGTTGGTATTTTATCATAAAATAAATTCTAAATAATTTTTTATTCTATTTTTGAACCATCCAATATTTTATATCTTTCATGTTTTCCAATACAATTAAATATATTTCCATCATACTAAGAATGTTGTTATAAATTAATAAACCTATTCGAAATGTTATTACAACAAATATATGTCTATACATACTCATTTTGAGGCATAGATTCACCATATGTGAAAATTTTATTTTTGGACCTAAGTTTGACTTTCATATAATCTTTGATATGGATTGGATTTCAAAGTATAATGAAAAAATATATTTCTAAGAGAAGGAGAACATGATGTTTGATAAATATGTGGAATTATTTATCTTTATAAAAATGACTATATCATATAAATCATTCTTATATCCACCCCCAATAACTCTACTTAATAATATTATAGGATAATATGTGTAGACATAACCTATGGATGGAAAATTAATACAAGTATAAACTATGTTCTTATTGTATAAGAATACATTTATGTGTTTCCTAGTGAACTATTTGGATATTCACCTGAGAGAGAAGTTTATTTTTTTATTAAATGAATCCATTATTGGAAACATATACATAATACTCTATAAATAATAGACATAATGGATGAAGTGGAGTTAGAGAAAAAAATGTATGAGTTGTGTGATATGGGATTCATTTGACCAACTGTTCCTCCTATGGGATCTCCTATTGTGATTGGAAAAATTAAGGATGGGTATTTGAGGTTGGTTATTGATTATATGGAAATAAATACCACTCTTATGAAAAATAAGTATCATATACCACATATTGACGACTAGTTTGATAAACTTCGAGGAACTCAATATTTTCTAAGGATGATCTTCTTTTTGTGTATAATAGTTTTTGAGTAAGGAAGGAATATATTATAAAGAAAAAATTTCATAAGAAGTATGTACTTATGATTTTATAATAATTCCATTTGGATTATATAATAAACCCCATTATTTTAGGTATATGATGAACAAAGTGTTCAAGGAATATCTTGATAATTTCATTATGATATTTAAATATTTTATATTTTTATACCTCAGAATATATTAAGACTATAAGAGTCATTTTAGAATAATTATTGTGACTCTAAGAGAAAATATGCTATATAAGAAATTTATAATCTCTAAATTATAGAATTATGAATGTCCTTTTCATATTCATATCATCTATAAGGACATAATCAACTAATCCATGAAATATAAACTCAGTCAAATAATATCTTAAAATGTAATAAAAAACCTAGTAACATAGTTTCTGTGGATGGATAGGTTACTATATGAAATGTGTTCAAGAAATTACCAAATTAGAAAACAAGGTAAACCTAGTCAAAATTAGAAGGGGTTCAGATCATATGGGAAAAAATTTAAAAAATGTTTTGAAACAATAAAGAAGAGGTTGATCAATGTGCCAGTTTTAAAATTACCATTATGTGGTGAGGAATTTCTAATATATAGTGACACATCAACAAAAGGACATGGATGTGTCCTTATGGGTAATGATAATGTTATTACCTTTGTATCAGGATAGTTAAATATCTATGGAAAAAACCATCCAATCGATGATCTTGAGTGGGAATCCATAATTTGTTCCTTGAATATATGAATGTTTTGTATATAAGTTTAAAATTTTGAGATATATATGTATCATAATATTTTTAAAAGAATGTTTTCATAGAAAGTACTCAACACGTGGCAATGGATATGTATATATCTTCTCAAGGATTATGATTACTCAATACACTACCTCTATGTTAAGTGTAATAAGGTAGAAGATGCATTGAGTAGGAAATGTAATGGATTAATGATTAAAAAGGGGATTTAAAAGGATTATTTATTTAGGGACTTATTAAAGTTTGATATGGGAATTATTAGAGTAGGGTAAACATCACTGATTTTCTGAATGATTTAAAACTATCATTATTATAAAATATTAAAAGTTCTTATATCGATGATAAGATATTAAAAAATAAAATTTAAGATATTAATGATGGGAAACTTCCATAATATATTTATGAAATTTGTGTGGTGAAATTTAAAAAGAGGTTATGTGGTTTATCCACACATGAGATGAAGTGATAATTATTAAATGGAGTCCTTAGGTGAAATTTCTCTATAATCCATAGATCGATAAAATTTTATATTGATTTCAATAAAATGATTTGTGGGATAATATGAAATAAGAAATTGCAGATTATGTCTCATGATTCTTATTATCCCAATAGGTGTTTATTTTGAGGAAATATGATAAAGGTGTCATCCACCTCCATATATTACTATGTTAAATGAAACCATATTACTATGGACTTTGTTACTAGAATGAAAAATTCTCATATAAATAAAATTCCACATGGGTTATTATTGATCACATTACAAAGTGCACACATTTCATTATTATAAGGGAATATATAGATCTTGAGTTACATGAAAAATTGTATATAAATGATGTTGTGAGAATTTATGGTACACCTCTTTCAATTATATCCATTCATGATCTAGGGTTTATATTGAAATTATTAATGATTCTTTAGAGTGATCTTAGAACTGGTCAATGTCTGATATCTTCCTATCATCCTTAAACTAATGGGTATTATAAAATGAGCATTAGAACATTAAAATATACATTGAGGTCATTCTTGATTGTTTTTCAAGGAATGTGGGTTTACAATTTACCATTGGAGGAATTTTCATATAAAAATAATTGTCTTTAATGGATTTTAATGGAAACATATGAATAATAGTATGAAATAAGATCCATGAACAGACCTGTTAGGATAAAGTTAGTTAAAGGAAGATTTCAAGACTATATCTTATTGAGGATACAATAATTAAATTGAATACTATATAAAATCATATTAAGGAATCAAAAAGAAGACAAAAAACTTAATGCCAATGACCAAAGAAAGTATTTAGAATTTCGTGTGAGAGATCAAGTTTTCATGAAGGTATCTTCATTGATTGGAGTTATAATATTTGACCAGATAGGGAAACTGAGATGCATGTACATGAGGCCTTTGTAAATTAATGAAATAATTCAAACTAGGAATTACCATTTGGAAATGACAACAAGCCTCTCTAAAGAAATTCATGTGTTCCACATATCATTATTGAGTAAGTTGATGATACATATGACACATTTTCTCCACTATTATGAAATATAATTGGAATTTAATTTATCATAATATAATTAAACTATTCAAATTCTTGACACAAGAATACAAGTGTTGGGGAATTAGATGACTCAGATAGTAAATACACTTTGGAGAAATTATAAGATAGAATAGGTGATGTGGGAACCTAAAGAAGTTATTATGAATAAATAACCACATCCATTCATGAGGTGACATTATATAAATTTTAATTATGAATCTTTATAAGGGGGAAAGTGTCACACTCATGATCTAATTATAGAAATGTATTCATTCTATACTAACAAAAGGACAATCGAGATAGTTTTATTTAATAATACGATTAAAAAAGAAGTTCTAAATTTTAATAAATTTTATTTTATGAAATTAATTTTATTTTTTAATTAATTGTATCATAATTAACTTAGGATAATGTTTTCCTATTTTTCATTCACTATTGTTTTTTAGGTGAATAATGAAAAATAATAATTTCATAAAACTATCAATTTTAGGATAATATAATTATATAAGAATAACATTAATGTTTGTGAAACATTTTTTATAGAACAAATATATATTAAATAATTAATATTACTCATAAAAAAATATTTTTTTGAGATTATAAATATATATTTACCATTTTGTAAATCTAAATATTATTTTTTTAAGTAAAAATTGGTTTTAGTTATTTTATTTAATAAAATATTTACATGGTTCAATTTAGTTTTGGATTGATATTAAATAAAAATAAGTCTCATTTTTTTTAAAATAGTATAATAAATTCCATTAATGTCAACATTATACTATATTTTTTTGTAAAAAAATCATATCTAAACATAATATAAGACAATATCTAAAAATGTTTTTTTTTCATTTTTAGAAATTATTTTAAATGTAATTTGTACTATTTTTAGTAGTTGAAACATGTTAAATGTATTCTGTATTTTTAATCCTAATAATTAATATTAGGTAAAATACATTCAACTTTATTTTTTGTCATAATTAATAGTAACTCGGATAAATATTTATCAACTCAGTTATGGGTAAAAAGGGTTAACGTAGTTAAAGATCAATGATAAGTCTTAAAGATAACACAAGTTACTATATTAAAGATAATTATTTTGTTTTATTTATACCTTAAACAAAATTTGTTTTAATATATGACAATTTTTTATAAACTTTTGTGGGAAAAATAATTTCTATTTTTACAATATTTTTTGTAATTTCAAGTGTGTCTATTCCCTTAATTATAAAATGGTAGAAAATATATTCATTTATTCACACATATTAAGACACTTAACATGAAAAATACAAACCACAATAGCTTCCCAAAAATTATACACATTAACTATTGTCTACTGTGTTAGAAAATTCCCAATATAAAAGACCTAAGGTGTAATCCAAATGTGGTTTTTTAAGGAAGACATATACTTTTATCCAAGTTATTTCATTTTATTTCTTAATTTACCTCCATAAAATATTCTATATCCATGATAAAAGAATAAAGCCATTATTTTAAATATAATAAAATTTTATTATTTTTTGTAATAACACTTATTTATTCCCTTTAGATCCCATGGAAAGTGAAAACATCACTCATATATGCATTCGACCACATAGTGGTGTAATTAGTTTTTCACCACCATTTTACTTAGATACTGATAAATGTTAAAATAATGTATATATATGTTATTTATTACATAATTATTATTATATAAGTATAATATATCCTTTACCATCACAGCCTTCCACTAATTAAAAATTGATAACATCGCTTGTCTGTACATGGGGTCTGCCACCATTAGGATGTGATGTCATTCATTTTTCATTACCACTATAAGAACTATGATTTTATATCAAGGAGTGAGAAATTTAAAATTCAATGTTAATATTTTTTTGTCTTAGTGTAAATGTATAATGTGGTTATTTGGGTTTTTTGGGTGTCTAGGGCATTTACATATCCTGGAGCCCTAGTTCTCGAGGAAAACCGTAAAGACACACAGTTAGCGAATGATTAGATCTAACCATGATACTCAACCACACATGACAAAGAGGGTGTTTCATGGTTTTTAAAACAATTAAAACCATGATTCATGTCCATGAAAGAAATTATAATCCTTTAACTGAGCTAAAATGCATGGTTACTGATGAGATGTGGTTTGTGGGGAACCACAATTCAATTACATTCGTATTTACCTAATAATGCACCATAGTGCCACAGCCTAGGGTGTTCCACTATGGTGAATTATTAGGTAAATAGGAATATAATTGAATTTTGGTTTTCGAAAAACCAATATCATCAATTTGGCGCCGTTTCCGTGGAGGCCAAATGCATACGCACACTATGATTCCAAAAAAACCAAAAAAAAACATAAAAATTTCAAAAAAAAGTAATTGCATTGCATATAATTGTTTTTTAGGTCATGGATTATTTTAGTGACTTTTCATATGCTTGGCCTAGTAATGAATTTTATTATTGGGAAGAGGATTTTATGATGAAGATGGAACAATATGCCCCGATGATTCAAAATAATTTCAAAATTCTTGAACAAGCAAGCAAGATGGTGGCATCGTTGGCGGCTGAAGTTAAAGAAGCTAACGTTCCAGGGCTGGAACGACAACAACAAAAGAACCAAGCTGAAGAAGAAGAGGCAAATTTAGTTCCACCAACATTTGAAATTTAAGTACCCAAGGAGGACTTGATGATTCAAATTGAAGATCCAATCGTCTCTCCTTGGCCATTGCTTGAAGAGGTTCATAAAGATAACGAGCCAGCTGATATCACTATGGGAGATGAACATTATTTGGATAAACGTTGGTTAGATTTTGTTGAAGAACAAAAGGTAAGTGATCCTCCCATCTTTTTCAAAGAATAATCATTACCTCTATACCCCTATCTTGTGTTGGAAGATGATGAATATCTCCCTACTGAAAAAGAATTCTCAATGGCCCTTCCTGATGAGATTGTATTTCAAGATGACATATACGAAAGGGAAGATTTTTTTATTGATTCATCATGTTTTAATAATTTCCAAGTGGAATTGGTTTTTGACTTCCCTTCTGAATTTTTTGAAACAGTATCACATGAGAATGCCCTGGATGTTGATGTCGAAGTGGCCAAAGAAGTCGTGGATGAAGTTGAGGACCCATTTATTATCCTCCCCACATATTCTAAATTGTACCACATGGAAAAGAGGGAGGAGCTGATGTACTATTTATGTTAGTTAATCCAAGACCTATATCAGCTGATGAGCATTGGGAGAAAGAAGTTTTTGTGTTTTTTGAGCAAGAAACCCTTCCCACCATCGGATTGGGGTTAAACTGCTGCAACTGCTGGACTAGGGTAAGTGAAAACCTAGCACTCGCTTGGGGGTCAAACCAAGCATTATCCCTTTTCTTCTCAATTCCACTTTATTTTTTTATTCTTCTCATATTTCCATTATTTCATGACTTTTAGGTAAAGTGGTAGTAGCTAGGAGCTTAAATCAAAGCTTCCACTATAAAATAAAGTCAGGTTCTATATTTCCATTCTTTTATTTTTCTAGACTTATCGTTCTTTTGTTAAGTTGCAATGGGGGTAGTGAAATCTAGGTGTGGGGGGCGTGTCAACCTACTTAGATGTTTTGTGTGCTTTATTTTTATTTTTATTTTTCATCTTTTTAGGATCCTTGTAATTCAATGAATATTTTAATCATTTTTCACACACCAATTGATTTTGAGATGATTGAAATGATTTTTGAAGAAATGGATTTTAAATGATTGTTGATGTGAAACTTTTTCCTTGAAATGGATTTTCAAGAATTTGTATGAGTTTGACCAATTTTTGAAATCCATGCCCATGAAACACTGACTCAAACATTTTTCCTATCCTATGAGGTATTTTGAACCACATTGAAATATTCTTCCTAATACCCAAACTTTCTTGAGAGAAGCTCGGATTTTGTGTGAGAACCAGAACTTGTGATTATTCTCTTTTGAAGCTTTGGATTTCATGGAATTTTTTTGATATGATTGAGGAATTTTTTTGGCTAGAAATATTTTATCTTGAGACCTAACTTTACATCTATCCTTCGTTAGCATTTAGATTCCATGAATTTCTTTATAGATTTAAGCCACATTACAAGCCTAATTTTTCATTCCTACCTGCACTCTTGGTATTTTTGCGTGGATATTTCATGTGTTAGTGTGTGGGAAGGGCCTTTAGTGTGCTTTCATTGGGATATGTTTACTTAATGGTTGATGTGATGTGTGTGTCAAAATTCTGGGAAGTGGATGATAAAGATCAAATTGGGCATGAGTAATCCTTTCATTGTGCTTTATTTGTTTCATCTAGTTCTCTTTAAAAAAAGACAAAAATAGAAAAAAAATGGAGATGAGCTTGAATTTATCATTTTACTTCCTTTCATGACTCATGTCCCTATATAAATTCAAGGGAATGATGGTCATTCTTTCATTGTATTCAATTTTCAGCTATTTCTCAATGAAAAAAATCAAAAAAAAATAATGTTGTGCCTTTCTGGAGATTTACAAATAAAATGAAAAAATGGAAAAAAGGGAGAATTTAGATGCAATCATTCATTGGATTGATTTCCTAACTCATGCACCATGTCATAAAAAAATGTTCGGTGTTGTCTTTCACATTGTTAAGGGGATTGAGTGTGGTTCATCATATGTTTTCACGTGATTATTCATGCATTGTGCTTAAGAGTCCAACCTCATTTTTCTAGCCTTAATTTTTCAATCATTTTCCCACCAACCCTAAGCCACAGAATTCACCTGGAAAAAGTCCTCATGATTAAATATGTGGAATTATTTATCATTATAAAAATGACTATATCATATAAATGATTCTTATATCCACCCCCAATAACTCTACTTAATAATATAATGGGAGAATATGTGTAGACAAAACCTACGGATGGAAAAGTAATACAAGGATAAAATATGTTCTTGTTGTATAAGAATACATTTATGTGTTTCATAGTGAACTATTTGGATATTCAACTAAGAGAGAAGTTGATTTTTCTATTAAACCAATCCATTATTGGAAACATATACCTAATACTCTATAAATAATGGCCATAATGGATCAAGTGGAGTTAGAGAAAAAAAGTATGAGTTGTGTGATATGGGATTCATTTTACCAAGTGTTCCTCCTATGGGATCTCCTATTTTGATTGGAAAAATGAAGGATGGGTATTTGAGGTTGGGTATTGATTATATGGAAATCAATACCACTCTTATGAATAATAAGTATCATATACCACATATTTATGGCTTGTTTGATAAACATCGAGGAAATCAATATTTTCTAAGGCTGATCTTCTTTTTGTGTATAATAGTTTTTGAGTAAGGAAGGAATATATTATAAAAGAACATTTCATGTGAGATATGTACTTATGATTTTATAATAATTCCATTTGTATTATATAATTAACCCCTGGTGTAACACCACGAGCTTCCACGATACACCTCTCTTTCAATAATGCAATAGCTTGCATTGTACGCAAGTTCGAGTTCTAACACACCGAAACTAATCAAAGTAGCCTTTATGAATAGTAATAACCGCCTTTTAAATTTATAGAAATTTTATATTTCAAAATGGACTTCATTTTTGTATTCCTAATATTGAAATTAGCCTATGCTGAATTTTTTGTAATTTTCTGAGAACTTCCAAATTTTTATGAATAGTGAAAAATACATAAATCAACTTTTTTAATCAAATTAATTTATAGTGATAAGTTATACTATTGAGTGGTTTTAAGGTATAATTAGAATATATTTTTACCATTTTATCCAATGGTGGTTATTAGAATTAATTTAACATTGAAAATGGACATAAACAATTGCCAATCTTTTGATATAAATTGTTTCTTAAAAACACGCTATTTGTTGTAACATCGGGAATTAATTATAAAATTAATTAATGCAACTTATATGTTTGTAATTTTGTAAAATAGACATCATTTTTGAATTCGGAATATCAATTATAGCTTAGGGTGAAATTTTGGCATTGTTCTGAAAAACTTTAATTTTTGATGAATAGTGAAACCACTAAGTGGTAGTTAAATAACTGATTTTTCGTTTAAATGAAATATTACCACTTCTGTGATTTGATTTTAAAAAATCCGACATACATGGTTTTCATTAAGAAGTAAAATGTGGTTCAATGAGATTAAAATAATTTTTTGGTGAATAGTAACTTTTAAGTTCTTAATCGCGATTAGAGGTAATTAGTGTAGTTTAAGGTACAAATAATGTTATAATAATATGAGATGAGCATGAAACTTGTCCTACTTCTATTGGATGAGTCATGGCCGACCAAGACAACCCATGGGTCAACTTGGGGACCCCATGGAGCCACTTTAGTTGGAAAATGACATTAATATATATTTATTTAATGTTAAAATTAATTTGACACAAACATGAGTTATTTTACTAAAACAGTTTTTAAGTGGGGTTACACAAGTCCATATTTTGACTATAAATATTAAATAGAAAGACAAAAAGATTTCCTACATCATAGTAATTTTTTAATAATTTTTATACATTAAATAAATTAAATTATTTATGACATCATTATGATGCAGCGATGACCTCATTATTTAACGATTTTAATAAAATGAAAAGATAATGAAAAATCCAAGTCTTACACTTGTCCAAAGACTATTGGATGGGTATATTTCGAACCCGTATCACCTTAGCCACGAATTATATAAGTGTGGGACCTTTAGAAACCGAAAAGCATTGTATAATTGAATAAAATTTCATTACTTTCCAAAAGTGCCCCTCCTCTCCACTTATAAAAGGCCCCCACCTCTACCACCTCATTCACACTTTAAAGCCATTTGGCTCGGCCAAACTCTGCCCAAATACTCTCCCAAAATCCCTCTCTTACTCATAGAAGCCTCACTTTGGGAAGAACTATTCCCAAGGAAGCCTTTAGCTCAAATCAAAAAGAGTTACCCGATTTTGAGGTAATGTCTTCTCTAATGTTGTTTTGTTTTATTTTTCTTCTCCAACCCCCTAAACTCTTTTTATTCATTTATTTTGTAACAACACCAGTATCCTAAATATACTAGGATGTTGTTATAAGAAGGATTCGAGCTACACTTACACACACCTACATCTAATGGTTAAATAACATACGGTTTCTGTGGATGGCGAATTTCTGCCTCACGAAACGATGATTGTTCAACACTCATATAACACCTCCAAAGGTGGCCATTAAGATGTCACTATTTTTATATATGATATATAATATGTTTATGTTTTACTTATGCTTCTGTATTTCTCATTTATGGCATCCTTTATGATTTCCATTATGGGTAAAACGCGATAATTTCATTTTAGGAAGTGCGGACTACCGCCCCCTCAAAGTGATTTGAATCGTTAATGCCATATGTGGGATGTATAAAGGATGGAGTAAATGGTATTATACACTATATTATACTGGAAGTATATTATACATTTATATCATTATGATTTCGTTCCATTAAATATGAAATTGAAATGAAAGTAGCGTTCATGCGTACGTACGGCTTACCGTCTCCATGAACGGTACATTTCATTTCTTACCTCTAAATGTTACGTAATATTATAAATGGATGTATATACTGGATATATAAGATATATATGACATCTAGATCATGAATATAATTCTGGATATAATGGATAATCTACCACATGAACAACTTGTAATTATAAGAAGTTTATTGTTGACTCAAGTTACCAAAGATCGACAAAACGACCGTTATTAACATAAATAATTACATAATGTTCATAAAATTGTAATAAGTGATATAATAAGGATAATAAAATTGAAAATGGTTCTTAATAAGGTATATAGTAACTCTATTTTATTATTCAGGAGGTTAAAGAACGGTTGAGTCAAGTCAGACATGAGGTAAGGGAATTTCTTAACCCAACTTCCATTCTTTGGGTTAATCTCCTACTTTCAAATTATGTCATGATATTATTGTGTCCTATATTGTATTTGAACATTATTTATGTGTACTTATAGTTAATACACATTATAGATGTACTTTATTTAAAAAAAATGATCTTTTTAAGAACTTCGCCTCAATCCCCTTTCATTGAGGCATATTTGGTTTTATACACAACTTTATTTTATACGGTGTATAAACACCTTTGACTTTTACGTTTATTCAAAAGGAATATTTTTTTATATGAAGCGTTTTACTAAACGACAAAAGGGAATGTTTTTCTTTCCGTACTTATGCGGCGACAACGACTTCTCCGCCGCTGTGACCATTATTTGAGATTCGGCTTCCTCTACAAGGCATCATTTTTTTAATGAAAAATAAAAACAAAGTTTTAACTTTCTTTTATTTTGGTATTGAAAATGGTTTTGAAAGCATTTTTTATTATATCAATGGGTTGTATTGATATCTTGTGATTGAAATGTGGAAATGTTATGTTTCCTTTATGCATTTTTATGTGATACGATTATGTTATGGTTTATGATATGTTTAAACCTATTCATATGAGGAATGCATTGGACTTAATAAGTGACGGGTGGAGCCCGCTATAGCTCCTCGATGCATCGGCATGTCTCAAGAGACAAACTAGTGTCTTGGCACGAGGCCTTGACAAAATCTTATTTGTGGTCTTGGCACGAGGCCTTGGCTACGTGGTTATGATAGTGTGGCATTATGCATTCCATCATTATGAAAATGGTTATTGATATTGCATGTGATTATTCGACCAGTAGAATATCCTTGTGAAGAAGTAAATGGCATTATCTCATTTTACTTTTTCCATATTATGTTGATGTTCATGTTTAAAAGGCTTTTGTTTTATTTATACATTGCCTTAAATGTTTATTTTTATTTATGAAAGCTTCCGCAATATTGTTATCCTTACTGAGCATCTGAGCTCACCCCTTTCAATGTTTTAATATTTTCCAGGATGTGAAGAAGTGTATTATGACTGACTTGAAAGAATAGTCAGTGAGGATATGAGTGTGGAGTATGAAGACCATGTTATTGTAGTTTTTTTAATTTTTGATGTAATGAAAGAATTATGAATGTATCTAGTGTTTCCAAGGCTACTAAACTAATCGGTCTTTTGAGACTTGATCTTTTGTGATCATGCCAATGTTACAAAGTAACGCACCGGCTCTGGGTAGCTGGGGTCGGGCCGTTACAGTTGGTATCATAGGCAGTTTAGTACTAACCTTGGAATCTAGATTTAAATAAACTCTGATTAGAGCACATAGCCCAAAGATAGACTTTGAGGATTAGTATAGAAGAACTTCCTAGAATTTTGGTATTGTAGAGATTTTGTGAGTTTTCCGAGAAATACATCCCTGTCTGGATACGAGCA
Organism: Viscum album; assembly: GCA_963277665.1. Classification (NCBI taxonomy): domain Eukaryota; kingdom Viridiplantae; phylum Streptophyta; class Magnoliopsida; order Santalales; family Viscaceae; genus Viscum; species Viscum album. Next base: position 14,273,753 of record OY728159.1, on the reverse strand, counting down.
AGTAGAGGCGGCTCTGGCACAGATGTACCTAGGGGTAAAACCCGAAAACACCGCTTTGAGCTAGACTCGAACGGGAACTGGTGCACGACAACGGGCCTTGCTGCACTCTTGGTTACGACACTCCTGGGGGATATGCTTAGGATAATTCTCATTTTATTTACAAACCACTATGAAGGGTTATGAGTATATACTTCCTCAAAGAAAACATTCTTATGATTATGGATTATATCCATAAACCGTTCAATTTACTTTAATTATTTTAAAAAGTTTGGAATTATTCATTGTAATTCATAAACTAACCTAGTTTATGCCATTGTATAGAAATGGCGCCCAGTAGAAGGAATGTGAACTCCAGCAGTACGTATGATCCAAAGAGTAAGAAGGATCGTATCTTTCACGGTATTAAGCCAACATTTTGAAGGGAAATAGTCTCCCATGTGTTCTCAACATATGAAGAAATAGTATCATGTGTTAATAAGATAAGTAAAGAATTCTCTGAGTCCTATGGCTTTGAAGCGAAGCAAGAGATGAAAGGGATGGAAGAGAGAATGATGGATAAAGGGATGAGGGGAAAGAAGAATTTTCCAATATGTGGTAATTGTGGGAAGAAACATCATGGAACTTGCCTAAAGGGAATGGGAGTTTGTTATAAGTGTAGAGAGAAAGGACACAAAGTGCGTGACTGCAAGGGTAAGAAAATGTTTTCAAATGTACAATGCTTCTTCTGCAAGGATTGGGGACACTATGCAAACCAATGTCCAAATCATCAGAGTATGCCCCAAATGATGTTATTGGATAATAATCAAGTTATGATACTACCACGGATGAGGAGTAATGATTAGAGTTCTTATGTTGTTATTAAATAATTTTGTAATTTGAGTGTTGTATCAATGATGTACTGGTTATAATAATTATGGAGTATATAAGGATTGTACTGCAGTACTATTTCATCAAGGACATGAGATTGTGTGGAACCAAGAAAAGTGACTCCACAGTAGGATTAAATTTTTGGAAAATATATGGTTGAGAGAAAGATAGACCATAATATGTTTCTGATACTGAGATTGTGATTTTGGAATAAGACGTGATTGATTTGGATAAATTATATTGGATATACTTAACAAACTTGAAACTGATTGATGTTTTGTATACATTTTTGGATATAAGGAGTATATCTAGTATTCTATAAGGAATAAGGGATCATGGTAATTCAGTATGTTTAAAAAGAATACATGATGAAGGTATTCACAGGTTGTTACTTCATTATGTTTACCTTCCTTATAAAATTTGGACTGTGAGTTTGACAGAAGTATTTTGGATAACTATAAAGGTTGGAATGGATTAAGTTGATCTTTGGATAGTATTGTTTAAGGTTAAAGCATTTTTGAATATTATTTTTGGAATATTATAATACTATAGTTTTAGGAAAAGGACAACCTGCAGGGTGGGTGTAACGCCCCGACCCCAGCTACCCAGAGTCGGTGCATTACTTCGTAACATTGGCATGATCACAAGAAAGATCAAATCCCGAAAGACCGATTGGTTTAGTAGCCTTGGAAACACTAGATATATTCATAAGTTTTACATTACATCATAAAACGAAAAACTACTACAACAACATATTGTATCCATAATCCACACTCATATCCCCACATAATACCCCTGCAGGTCATTCATAACTTACTTCTTCACTTCCTGGGAAATATAAAACATAGAAAAGGGGTGAGCTCAAATGCCCAGTAAGGATAACAATATAGCGGAACATTCAAAATAAGCATAAACATTTAAGGCAATGAATTACTAAGACAAAAGCCTTTTAAAATTGAACTTCAACATAGTATGGAAAAAGTAAAATGAAATAATGACATTTACTTGTTCACATGGATATTCTACTAATCGAATAATCACATGCAATATCAATAACCACTTTCATAATGTTGGAATGCATAATGCCAGACTATCATAACCACATAGCCAAGGCCTCGTGCCAAGACTACAAATAAGATTTTGTCAAGGCCTTGTGCCAAGACACTAGTTTGTCTCATGAGACCTACCGATGCATCGAGGAGCTATAGCGGGCTCCACCCGTCACTTATTAAGTCCAATGCATTCCCATATGAAAAGGTTTAAACATAACATAAACATTCGTATTAAAACTAGCATACGAAATGTCAATACTTTCACAATAAACTATGAATGGTATAAAAATAGCACATCCACAGTCAAACATATCACAAAACCTTCAATACAATATAGAAGTTTTGTATCATAATAAATCAACTTCAAATAATCTTAAAATCCATCAAAGGATGTTGACATAGATGAAATCAAAATTCTTTTTAAAGAAATATCTCCTTTTATTTTGAAATCATTTAAGATCCATATAAAATAAAACATTTTCTTTGAAAATATTCTTATAAGCTTGTAAGGAAAGCTTTGAAGATTTTATAACGGCGTAAAATAACTGCACCCGCCGTATAAGTTAAAAAAACATTCTTACCTCAATTCTGTCGAAAAGGTTAAAAAGGACATTGTTTTGAAAACGATGGAAAGATTCCTTTATAAACCTCTTATAAAAAGTCAAACAAGAGTATAAATGACTTTAACCCATATTCTTGTAAATAGTAAAAATGTTTTGAAATACATTTTTAAGAAAACATGGATGTGGATGATAAAGAGATCCCAGTAGATTATTACGTATAAACAACCTCGGATAATGAAGAGATTGTGAAATAACCCTTAACTTGTACTTTTCATTGGTTGGGGTAGGTTAACCTCCTGTATAATGGTGAAATAATTGTTATTAAATTATACAAGAATCATATACATTAATATGATATCATATATGATCTTTTAACATTGCTTTGATAATAATATCTTAGTATTATCGTTGTTTCAGGTGTGAACTTTCTTGTTTTCTTTTGTATGTTTTGTTACGTAAGACACGTTTGTAAAGGATAGGTTGTATATTATTCATATCCAGAATGATATAAAGTCCTTAAACATCATTTTTAAATCATAAAATGATAATTATACTTGAATGGATACGATGGAGAATGAATCTCATCGCGTTCGTGGAGACGGTAGTCCGTACGTACGCACGAACGCTACTTCCATTTAATTTTTTATTTTAAAAGAATCAAATCCAAATGATACATATGTATATTACTATTCCAGTATAATATAATATTTTATATATGTTACATAAGTTCATTAACACCATCCTTTATATGTTCCATGTGTGGTATGAACGAGTCATATCATTTTAAGGGGGCGGTAGTCCGCACTTCCTCAAATGAAATTATCGTATGTATATACAACATGAAACGAATAATGGTATGAAATAAAATGGAATTTCAGAAGCTTATATATAAAATATATATCCTTAATATCATATTTAATTACAGTGACATCATAATGGCCACCATGAGAGGTGGTAAGATGTATTTGAACAATCATCGTTTCGTGAGGCGTTAGTTTGCCATCCACAGAAACATTATGTTCATCATCCATTAGATGGAGTTGTGTGTATGTGTAGTTTGAATCCTTCTTATAAAAAAATCCTAGTATATTTTGGATACTGGTGTTGTTACAAAAGAAAGGAAATAGAAAGATTTTGGGGGTTGGAGAAGCAAAATAAATGAAAATAATTTAAGAGAAATCGTTACCTTTAATCTAGGTAACTCACTTTGGTTGGAACCAAAGGACTTCTTGAAATGCTTTCTGCCTAAGGGGAAGCTTCAAGGAGGAGGAGAGGGATTTGGGGAGCTTAGTTAGCCAGAGTTTGGACGAGCCAAGTGGCTTGAGAGGTGTGAGGAAAAGAGAAGGAGGAGTGCCCTTTTATAAGAGGGGTGAGGGGCACTTTTGGAAAAGCTAGAAATATTATTTTATAATAAATTCATATTCGGTTTACAAAGGCTCCAAAGTTGACTATTCAAAGGATGTGGTGGGGATAGGTCGAAAACAACTCATCCAATAGAATTTAGACAGGTTTGGGTACTTATATTAACCTTATCTTTAAGTATTAACTCTAAGTTAATTAGTTTCACTTTTACAATGTCTCTTTGTATTTTTATATAATATGGTTACTAAACTTACTATATACATCCAAGAGACCCCCAAGTGGTCCATTAATGATTAACCTATCATAATATAAGTCTCTTGGCCGAACCTTAGATTTTTAAGAATTTAATATCAATTAATAATATAATATTTGTTTTAAAAACTATTTTATGTCAATTTTGACACTATTCAATAGTTGATTTTTTTGAAACTCATAACAGATTGATTACTTCGAACAAAGTCAATTAAATCAATCCTAATATATCATATTATCCTAGAAAATTAGTGTAATTCATTAAAAGTTTCATATTATATTTATTTGGGTATTTATAATATCAATTATGTTAATTTTTTACTATTTTAGTAATTACTGCATCATCATTGTGTCATAAATAAAATAAATTATTTAATGTCTAAAAATTATAAATAAAACATCATTATGTAGGCAATCTTTTTATCTTTCTAATGAATATTTATAATCGAAAATCAAACATGTATAACCCTATGTAAAAATTGTTCTTCTAAAAGATGTAAGCTTATGCCATTTTTATTTTTATTTTAACTTTATTAATATAATATGTCCCCACCACATACAAGTGGCTCCAAGGGGTCCCCAAATTGACCCAAGGATGCCCATGGTCGGGTATGTGTCCACCAATAAGGTTAGGACACGTTTTAGGGTAATTTTGTATTATTATAATATTATTTGTTAACCCTTATTTACCGGATTTACCCTTTAACCATGGTAAATAAAATATTTACCGCAGTAATTATTCAAAATGTCTAAAAATAAAAGTTACCTATTTACACAATTTGAACATCCTGATTCCAAATATGTAATCCATTTTTCTAAATTCAAAACACAGAAGTGGCAGAAATTAATTTAAAATTAATTCCCGCTGTCAAAACAAAAAGCGTGTTTTTAAGAGATAATAACTATCAAAAGATTGACACTTGTTTATGTTTGGTTTAATTGTAAAATTATGTCCAATGACCAAAATTATATTAAATGGTAAAAATATATTCTAAATATACTTTAAAACCACTCAAATTCATAATTTATCACTATTAATTATTTTGATTAAAAAAGTTGTTTTTAATTAAAATTTAGTAATTTTCACTATTCATCAAAATATGAAAGTTATCCGAAAAGTACCAAAATTTCACCTTAGGCTAAATTTGATATTCCGAATCCAAAAATGAAGTCCATTTTAAAATATAAAATATATATAACTTCGAAAAGTAGGTATTACTATTCATAACAGCTAGTTTGATTGGTTACGGTGTGTTAGAACTCGAAGTTGCGTACAACACACGCTACTGTTTTATTCAAAGGAAAGCGTACCATGGAAGCTTGGGATGTTTCATTTTAAATTTTTTGATGTCTCCATTTAGTCAAAAAGTTTAAAATATTGTATTTAAAAAGGTTTCACTATCAAAAGTTGATAAAAGTGCAATACTGAAAATGAATCTGTTCTTGCATTATGACTAAGAAACTCATAATATGGATTCTAAAATTATAAGGATTATATAAAGTTTAAAATTTAGTTAATACTATTCATGACCTCTTTTAATGGCTTTTTTTTGTAAGTCATGGTGCAATTGAACTCAGTGTTGCGTGTAGTGCAAGTTATTGAATTATTTTGAAGAAATAACACACTATGAAATCTTGGGGTGTTACATTCTCCCCTCCTTCAATAAATTGCGTCCTCGCAATTTGAAATTGTTCTTCAAAAATAAAAGGTTGAAAGTAGAAAATATATTTGTGGGAAAACCCACATCGGAAATTGGGTTACTAAAATTTAGTCTTAATATGAGGAAAAGAGAAATCAAAGGGTCACCACCAAATTATGATCTCGATTAGGAGAACATTGGTGGAAATTAGAGACATATAATCGGAGGAAAAACGTAAATATTTATAGGTAGTGATTGAGGTCATCAATCACAAACAAGTGTATAATTGAGGTCCTTAAATTCATCAATCTATGATGATTTGAAATACCATCGGTTCAACAAAACATAGGGTATTAGGATAACACATTTTTGACGTTTCAAAATATCTTAGTTGAAATCCCACATCGAAAAATGAATTAATGAGGCCTCTATTTAAAATAAAGAGTGGAAAGTATGAAGATTACCGAAAATAACACATACTAGGGTTCCATGTAAGAAAATATGGATATGGAAGAAAAATCTAGCCATCAATTATCTGATGGAGAGTGGTAGAGAACATGGCTATGAAAAGGCCAACAATCCCAAAGCCATAAATTAGTGATGATTTAAGGTACCATCTAGGACAACATTTTTGTTCTAAGTTCCTTTTATTAATGATGAGGAATTTATTTAGGAGATTGGCTAAGATCATAAGGAGATATACTTAGTTTATAATTAGATTTTTATCCATTAATAAATTTCTACCAAAACTCATCATTCACTCGTAAAAAAAATTCTATTTATACTATTCATAGAGGGTTCCAAAATAAACGAATTTATAATTCATCTACCAGATCTTTTAAAAAACTACTTTATTTAATCCAGGACATCTCGTGGGATAGTGGTAGGTGATACACCCTTGTCACCATTTGGTTGCTGGTTCAAGTCTCGCAGCCTTGCCGGACGCGACGGGTTGCCTCTCGACCTCCGGGTTGTCCTTTTATGGCAATCCAAAATAATCCAAACTAGAACTATCCAAAATACTTCTGTCCAAACTCACAGTCCAACATTCATAAGGAAGGTAAACATAATATAGATCCTGTTTACCCCGTAATAGCATATGAATACCTTCATCATGTATTACCATATTCCTTATTGATTACATTCATGCTCCCTTATTCCATATAGAATGCTGGATATACTTCATTAATCCAAAAATGTTTTAAACCCCAACAATGATGGAATATACAAATCATTAATCAGTTCCAAGGTAGTCAAGAATATCCAATATAATTTATCCAAAACAATCACATATTATTCCAAAATCACTACCTCAGTATCAGAACTATATTATGGTTTATCATTCTCTCAACCATATATTTTCCAAAAATTTATCCTGCTAATGAGTTACTTTTCTTTGTTCCACACAATCTCAAGTCCTTAATGAAATAGTACTGCAGTACAATCCTTATATACTCCATAATTATTATAACAAGTACATTGTTGATACAACACTCAATTGACATAATCAACATAAGAACTCTAATCATTCCTCTTCATCTGTGGTAGTATCATAACTTGATTATTATCCAATAGCATCATTTGCGGCATAGTCTGATGACTGGGACATAGGTTCGCGTAGTGTCCAAACTCCTTGCAAATGAAGCATTGTACATTTAAAACCATTTTATTACCCTTGCAGTCACGTACTTTGTGCCCTTTTCCTCCACACTTATAACAAACTCACATTCCATTCAGGCAAGTTCCAGGGTGTTTCTTTCCACAGTTACCACATATGGGAAAATTCTTCTTTTCCCTCTTACTTTTATACATCTTTCTCTCTTCCATCCTTTTCTTCTCTTGCTTCCCTTCAAAGCCATAGGACTCAGTAAACTCTTTACTTATCTTATCAACACATGATATTATTTCTTCATATGATGATAATACATGGGAGACTATTTCTCTTATAAATTCTAGCTTAAGTCCATGAAAGATATGATCCTTCCTTCTTTTTGGATCATGTGCATTTCTGGAGTTCTCATTCCTTCTACTGGGCGCCATTTCTAAACAATGGCATACACTAGATCAGTTTATGCATCAAAATACATAATCCCATACTTATAAAACACTTAACATAAATTGAACTATTTATGGATATAATCCATAATCATAAGAATGTTTTCTTTGAGGAAGTATATACTCATAATCCCTTCAAAATGATTTGTAAAGAAAATGAGAGTTATCCTAAGCATATCCCCCGGGAGTGTCGTAACCAAGAGTGCAGCAAGGCCCGTTGTCGTGCACCAGTTCCCGTTCGAGTCTAGCTCAAAGCGGTGTTTTCGGGTTTTACCCCTAGGTACATCTGTGCCAGAGCCGCCTCTACCTGCTCGTATCCAGACAGGGATGTATTGCTCGGAAAACTCACAAAATCACTACAATACCAAAATTCTAGGAAGTTCTTCTATATTAATCCTCAAAGTTAATCTTAGGTCTACGTGCTCTAATCAGAGTTTATCTAAATCTAGCTTCCAAGGTTTGTACTAAACTTCCTCTGATACCAACTGTAACGCCCCGACCCCAGCTACCCAGAGTCGGTGCATTACTTCGTAACATTGGCATGATCACAAGAAAGATCAAATCCCGAAAGACCGATTGGTTTAGTAGCCTTGGAAACACTAGATATATTCATAAGTTTTACATTACATCATAAAACGAAAAACTACTACAAAAACATATTGTATCTATAATCCACACTCATATCCCCATATAATACCCCTGCAGGTCATTCATAACTTACTTCTTCACTTCCTGGGAAAAATAAAACATAGAAAAGGGGTGAGCTCAAATGCCCAGTAAGGATAACAATATAGCGGAACATTCAAAATAAGCATAAACATTTAAGGCAATGAATTACTAAGACAAAAGCCTTTTAAAATTGAACTTCAACATAGTATGGCAAAAGTAAAATGAAATAATGTCATTTACTTGTTCACATGGATATTCTACTAATCGAATAATCACATGCAATATCAATAACCACTTTCATAATGTTGGAATGCATAATGCCAGACTATCATAACCACATAGCCAAGGCCTCGTGCCAAGACTACAAATAAGATTTTGTCAAGGCCTTGTTCCAAGACACTAGTTTGTCTCATGAGACCTACCGATGCATCGAGGAGCTATAGCGGGCTCCACCCGTCACTTATTAAGTCCAATGCATTCCCATATGAAAAGGTTTAAACATAACATAAACATTCGTATTAAAACTAGCATACGAAATGTCAATACTTTCACAATAAACTATGAATGGTATAAAAATAGCACATCCACAGTCAAACATATCACAAAACCTTCAATACAATATAGAAGTTTTGTATCATAATAAATCAACTTCAAATAATCTTAAAATCCATCAAAGGATGTTGACATAGATGAAATCAAAATTCTTTTTAAAGAAATATCTCCTTTTATTTTGAAATCATTTAAGATCCATATAAAATAAAACATTTTCTTTGAAAATATTCTTATAAGCTTGTAAGGAAAGCTTTGAAGATTTTATAACGGCGTAAAATAACCGCACCCGCCGTATAAGTTAAAAAAACATTCTTACCTCAATTCTGTCGAAAAGGTTAAAAAGGACATTGTTTTGAAAACGACGGAAAGATTCCTTTATAAACCTCTTATAAAAAGTCAAACAAGAGTATAAATGACTTTAACCCATATTCATGTAAATAGTAAACATGTTTTGAAATACATTTTTAAGAAAACATGGATGTGGATGATAAAGAGATCCCAGTAGATTATTACGTATAAACAACCTCGGATAATGAAGAGATTGTGAAATAACCCTTACCTTGTACTTTTCCTTGGTTGGGGTAGGTTAACCTCCTGTATAATGGTGAAATAATTGTTATTAAATTATAATAGAATCATATACATTAATATGATATCATATATGATCTTTTAACATTGCTTTGATAATAATATCTTAGTATTATCGTTGTTTCGGGTGTGAACTTTCTTGTTTTCTTTTGTATGTTTTGTTACGTAAGACACGTTTGTAAAGGATAGGTTGTACATTATTCATATCCAGAATGATATAAAGTCCTTAAACATCATTTTTAAATCATAAAATGATAATTATACTTGAATGGATACGATGGAGAATGAATCTCATCGCGTTCGTGGAGACGGTAGTCCGTACGTACGCACGAACGCTACTTCCATTTAATTTTTTATTTTAAAAGAATCAAATCCAAATGATACATATGTATATTACTATTCCAGTATAATATAATATTTTATATATGTTACATAAGTTCATTAACACCATCCTTTATATGTTCCATGTGTGGTATGAACGAGTCATATCATTTTAAGGGGGCGGTAGTCCGCACTTCCTCAAATGAAATTATCGTATGTATATACAACATGAAACGAATAATGGTATGAAATAAAATGGAATTTCAGAAGCTTATATATAAAATATATATCCTTAATATCATATTTAATTACAGTGACATCATAATGGCCACCATGAGAGGTGGTAAGATGTATTTGAACAATCATCGTTTCGTGAGGCGTTAGTTTGCCATCCACAGAAACATTATGTTCATCATCCATTAGATGGAGTTGTGTGTATGTGTAGTTTGAATCCTTCTTATAACAACATCCTAGTATATTGTGGATACTGGTGTTGTTACAAAAGAAAGGAAATAAAAAGTGTTTGGGGGTTGGAGAAGCAAAATAAATGAAAATAATTTAAGAGAAATCGTTACCTTTAATCTAGGTAACTCACTTTGGTTGGAACCAAAGGACTTCTTGAAATGCTTTCTGCCTAAGGGGAAGCTTCAAGGAGGAGGAGAGGGATTTGGGGAGCTTAGTTGGGCAGAGTTTGGATGAGCCAAGTGGCTTGAGAGGTGTGAGGAAAAGAAAAGGAGGAGTGCCCTTTTATATGAGGGGTGAGGGGCACTTTTGGAAAAGCTAGAAATATTAATTTATAATAAATTCATATTCGGTTTCCAAAGGCTCAAAAGTTGACTATTAAAAGGATGAGGTGGGGATAGGTCGAAAACAACTCATCCAATAGAATTTAGACAGGTTTGGGTACTTATATTAACCTTATCTTTAAGTATTAACTCTAAGTTAATTAGTTTCACTTTTACAATGTCTCTTTGTATTTTTATATAATATGGTTACTAAACATACTATATACATCCACGAGACCCCCAAGTGGTCCATTAATGATTAACCTATCATAATATAAGTCTCTTGGCCGAACCTTAGATTTTTAAGAATTTAATATCAATTAATAATATAATATTTGTTTTAAGAACTATTTTATGTCAATTTTGACACTATTCAATAGTTGATTTTTGTGAAACTCATAACAGATTGATTACTTCGAACAAAGTCAATTAAATCAATACTAATATATCATATTATCCTAGAAAATTAGTGTAATTCATTAAAAGTTTCATATTATATTTATTTGGGTATTTATAATATCAATTATGTTAATTTTTTACTATTTTAGTAATTACTGCATCATCATTGTGTCATAAATAAAATAAATTATTTAATGTCTAAAAATTATAAATAAAACATCATTATGTAGGCAATCGTTTTAGCTTTCTAATGAATATTTATAATCGAAAATCCAACATGTATAACCCTATGTAAAAATTGTTCTTCTAAAAGATGTAAGCTTATGCCATTTTTATTTTTATTTTAACTTTATTAATATAATGTGTCCCCACCACATACAAGTGGCTCCAAGGGGTCCCCAAATTGACCCAAGGATGCCCATGGTCGGGTATGTGTCCACCAATAAGGTTAGGACACGTTTTAGGGTAATTTTTTATTATTATAATATTATTTTTTAACCCTTATTTACCGGATTTACCCTTTAACCATGGTAAATAAAATATTTACCGCAGTAATTATTCAAAATGTCTAAAAATAAAAGTTACCTATTTACACAATTTGAACATCCTGATTCCAAATATGGAATCCATTTTTCTAAATTCAAAACACAGAAGTGGCAGAAATTAATTTAAAATTAATTCCCGCTGTCAAAACAAAAGGCGTGTTTTTAAGAGATAATAACTATCAAAAGATTGACACTTGTTTATGTTTGGTTTAATTGTAAAATTATGTCCAATGACCAAAATTATATTAAATGGTAAAAATATATTCTAAATATACTTTAAAACCACTCAAATTCATAATTTATCACTATTAATTAATTTGATTAAAAAAGTTGTTTTTAATTAAAATTTAGTAATTTTCACTATTCATCAAAATATGAAAGTTATCCGAAAAGTACCAAAATTTCACCTTAGGCTAAATTTGATATTCCGAATCCAAAAATGAAGTCCATTTTAAAATATAAAATATATATAACTTCAAAAAGTAGGTATTACTATTCATAACAGCTAGTTTGATTGGTTACGGTGTGTTAGAACTCGAAGTTGCGTACAACACACGCTACTGTTTTATTCAAAGGAAAGCGTACCGTGGAAGCTTGGGATGTTTCATTTTAAATTTTTTGATGTCTCCATTTAGTCAAAAAGTTTAAAATATTGTATTTAAAAAGGTTTCACTATCAAAAGTTGATAAAAGTGCAATACTGAAAATGAATCTGTTCTTGCATTATGACTAAGAAACTCATAATATGGATTCTAAAATTATAAGGATTATATAAAGTTTAAAATTTAGTTAATACTATTCATGACCTCTTTTAATGGATTTTTTTGTAAGTCACGGGGCAATTGAACTCAGTGTTGCGTGTAGTGCAAGTTATTGAATTATTTTGAAGAAATAACACACTATGAAATCTTGGGGTGTTACAGTGGGGCATAACCCGTTGCGTCAGACAAAGCTGCAGGAATCGAACCCACTATCATAGTGCGACAGGCCTTTATTTCTTACCACTAGCCTACAGGAAGTCCCTGGTTATTACAAAATAATTTTACTAATCTAAATGGTATGTGTTAACATTTGGAACATTATACAATTAGCATAAGTATAATATTTTTGTGTTCTATTATCTTTTTGAGTGAAAGATGAGTTGAAGGTTGAAACTCCAATTGTCAAGCATAAATATATATATACCTATCTCTTATTCAATGAATAAATTAATTATTAAACTTTAGTAAAGGGATATTAAAACAAAAAAATGTGTTATCCTAATACCTTATGTCTTGTTGAACTGATGATATTTTAAATCAACATAGATTGAAGGCTTTGAGGCCCTCAATATGACAGTTGATTGTGGTTGATGACCCCAATCGCTCCCTACAAATATTTACGTTTTTCCTCTAATTATATGTCTCTAATTGCCACCAATGTTCTCCTAATCGAGATCATAATTGGGTGGTGACTTGTTCATTTCACTTTCCCTCTTATTAAGGCTAAATTTTATTAATCTTATTTCCGATGTGGGTTTTCCTCAAAGGTATTTTCTCTTTTCAACCTTTTATTTTCAAAGAAAAATTTCAAATTGCGAGGACGCAATTTATTGAAGGAGGGGAGAATGTAACACCCCTAGCTTTCACGATACGCCTCTCTTTCAATAATGCAATAGCTTTCATTGTACGCAAGTTCGAGTTCTAACACACCGCAACTAATCAAAGTAGCCGTTATGAGTAGTAATAACCACCTTTTAAATTTATAGAAATTTTATATTTCAAAATGGACTTCATTTTTGTATTCCTAATATTGAAATTAGCCTATGTTGAATTTTTTGTAATTTTCTGAGAACTTCCAAATTTTTATGAATAGTGAAAAATACATAAAACAACTTTTTTAATCAAAATAATTTATAGTGATAAGTTATACTATTGAGTGGTTTTAAAGTATAATTAGAATATATTTTTACCATTTTATCCAATTATGGTCATTAGAATTAATTTAACATTGAAAATGGACATAAACAATTGCCAATCTTTTGATATAAATTGTTTCTTAAAAACACGCTATTTGTTGTAACAGCGGGAATTAATTATAAAATTAATTAATGCAACTTATATGTTTGGAATTTTTTAAAATAGACATCATTTTTGAATTCGGAATATCAATTATATATTAGGGTGAAATTTTGGCATTGTTCTGAAAAACTTTAATTTTTGATGAATAGTGAAACCACTAAGTGGTAGTTAAATAACTGATTTTTCGTTTAAATGAAATATTACCACTTCTGTGATTTTATTTTCAAAAATCCGACATACATGGTTTTCATTAAGAAGTAAAATGTGGTTCAATGAGATTAAAATAATTTTTTGGTGAATAGTAACGTTTAAGTTCTTAATCGCGATTAGAGGTAATTAGTGTAGTTTAAGGTACAAATAATGTTATAATAATATGAGATGAACATGAAACTTGTACTACTCCTATTGGATGAGTCATGTCAGACCAAGACAACCCATGGGTCAACTTGGGGACCCCATGGAGCCACTTTAGTTGGAAAATGACATTAATATATATTTATTTAATGTTAAAATTAAATTGACACAAACATGAGTTATTTTACTAAAACAGTTTTTATGTGGGGTTAAACAAGTCCAAATTTTGACTATAAATATTCATTAGAAATATAAAAATATTTCCTACATCATAGTATTTTTTTTATAATTTTTAGACATTAAATAAATTAAATTATTTATGACATCATTATGATGCAGCGATGACCTCATTATTTAACGATTTTAATAAAATGAAAAGATAATGCAATCTCCAAGGCTTACACTTATCCAAAGACAATTGGATGGGTATATTTAGAACCCTTTTCACAGTATCCACGAATTATATAAGTGTGGGACCTTTAGAAACCGAAAAGCATTGTATAATTGAATAACATTTCATTACTTTCCAAAAGTGCCCCTCCTCTCCACTTATAAAAGGCCCCCACCTCTACCACCTCATTCACACTTTCAAGCCATTTGGCTCGGCCAACCTCTGCCCAAATACTCTCCCAAAATCCCTCTATTACTCATAGAAGCCTCACTTTGGGCAGAACTCTTCCCATGGAAGCCTTTAGCTCAAATCAAAAAGAGTTACCCGATTTTGAGGTAATGTCTTCTCTAATGTTGTTTTGTTTTATTTTTCTTCTCCAACCACCTAAACTCTTTTTATTCATTTATTTTGTAACAACACCAGTATCCTCAATATACTAGGATGTTGTTATAAGAAGGATTCTAGCTACACTTACACACACCTACATCTAATGGTTAAAGAACATACGGTTTCTGTGGATGGCGAATTTCTGCCTCACGAAACGATGATTGTTCAACACTCATATAACACCTCCAAAGGTGGCCATTAAGATGTCACTATTTTTATATATGATATATAATATGTTTATGTTTTAATTATGCTTCTGTATTTCTCATTTATGGCATAATTTATGATTTCCATTATGGGTAAAACGCGATAATTTCATTTTAGGAAGTGCGGACTACCGCCCCCTCAAAGTGATTTGAATCGTTAATTCCATATGTGGGATGTATAAAGGATGGAGTAAATGGTATTATACACTATATTATACTGGAATTATATTATACATTTATATCATTATGATTTCGTTCCATTAAATATGAAATTGAAATGAAAGTAGCGTTCATGCGTACGTACGGCTTACCGTCTCCATGAACGGTGCATTTCATTTCTTACCTCTAAATGTTACGTAATATTATAAATGGATGTATATACTGGATATATAAGATATATATGACATATAAATCATGAATATAATTATGGATATAATGGATATTCTACCACATGAACAACTTGTAATTATTAGAAGTTTATTGTTGACTCAAGTTACCAAAGATCGACAAAACGACCATTATTAACTTAAATAATTACATAATGTTCATAACATTGTAATAAGTGATATAATAAGGATAATGAAATTGAAAATGGTTCTTAATAAGGTATATATTAACTCTAGTTTATTATTTAGGAGGTTAAAGAACGGTTGAGTCAAGTCAGACATGATGTAAGGGAAATTCTTAACCCAACTTCCATTCTTTGGGTTAATCTCCTACATTCAAATTATGTAATGATATTATTATGTCCTATATTGTATTTGTACATTATTTATGTGTACTTATAGTGAATACACATTATAGATGTACTTTATTTAAAAAAAATGATCTTTTTAAGGACTTCGTCTCAATCCCCTTTCATTGAGGCATATTTGGTTTTATACACAACTTTCTTTTATACGGTGTATAAACCCCTTTGACTTTTACGTTTATTCAAAAGGAATATTTTTTTATACGAAGCGTTTTACTAAACGACAAAAGGGAATGTTTTTCATTCCGTACTTATGCGGCGACAACGACTTCTCCACCGCCGTGACCATTATTTGAGATTCGCCTTCCTCTACAAGCCATCATTTTTTTAATGAAAAATAAATACAAAGTTTTGACTTTCTTTTATTTTGGTATTGAAAATGGTTTTTGAAAGCATTTTTATTATATCAATGTGTTGTATTGATATCTTGTGATTGAAATGTGGAAATGTTATGTTTCCTTTATGCATGTTTTATGTGATACGATTATGTTATGGTTTATGATATGTTTAAACCTATTCATATGAGGAATGCATTGGACTTAATAAGTGACAGGTGGAGCCCGCTATAGCTCCTCGATGCATCGGCAGGTCTCATGAGACAAACTAGTGTCTTGGTACGAGGCCTTGACAAAATCTTATTTGTGGTCTTGGCACGAGGCCTTGGCTACGTGGTTATGATAGTCTGTCATTATGCATTCCATCATTATGAAAATGGTTATTAATATTTCATGTGATTATTCGACCAGTAGAATATCCTTGTGAAGAATTAAATGGAGTTATCTCATTTTACTTTTGCCATATTATGTTGATGTTCGTGTTTAAAAGGCTTTTGTTTTAGTTATACATTGCCTTAAATGTTTATGTTTATTTATGAAAGCTTCCGCAATATTGTTATCCTTACTGAGAATCTGAGCTCACCCCTTTCAATGTTTTAATATTTTCCAGGATGTGAAGAAGTGTATTATGACTGACTTGCAAGAATAGTCAGTGAGGATATGAGTGTGGACTATGAAGACCATGTTATTGTAGTTTGTTTAATTTTTGATTTAATGAAAGAATTATGAATGTATCTAGTGTTTCCAAGGCTACTAAACTAATCGGTCTTTCGAGACTTGATCTTTTGTGATCATGCCAATGTTACGAAGTAACGCACCGGCTCTGGGTAGCTGGGGTCGGGGCGTTACACCATGTTTTTAGGGATATGATGAACAAAGTGTTCAAGGAATATCTTGATAAATTGATTATGATATTTAAAGATTATATATTGTTATACCTAAGAATATATTATGACTATAAGATTCATTTTCGAATAATTCATATGACTCTAAGAGAAAATATCCTATATGAGAAATTTATAATCTCTAAATTATAGAATTATTAATTTCTTTTTCATATTCATATCATCTATAAGGACATAATCAGTTAATCCACGAAATATAAATTCTATAAAATAATATCTCAAAATGTAAAACAAAACCTAGGAACATAGTTTCTGTGGATTGATAGGTTAATATATGAAATGTGTTCATCAAATTACCAAATTAGAAAACAAGGTAACCTAGTCAAAATTAGAATTGGTTCAGTTATTATGGAAAAAAATTTAAAGAATGTTTTGAAAAAATAAAGAAGAGGTTGATCAATGTTCCAATGTTAAAATTATCATTATGTGGTGAGGGATTTTTAATATATAGTTACACATCAACAAAAAGAACTGGATGTGTCCTTATGGGCAATTATAATGTTATTACCTTTGTATCAGGATCGTTAAATATCTATGGAAAATACCATCAAATCGATGATCTTGAGTGGGAATCCATAATTGTTTCCTTGAATACAAGAATGTGTTGTATATAAGGTGAAAATTTTGAGATATATATGTATCAAAAGATTTTTAAAATAATTTTTTCATAGAAAGTACTCAAAACGTGGCAATTGATATGTATAGATCTTCTCAAGGATTATGATTACTCAATACACTACCGCTCTATTAAGTGTAATAAGGTAGAAGATTCTTTGAGTAGGAAATATCATGGATTAATGATTAAAAAGGGGATTTAAAAGGATTATTTATTTGGGGACGTATTAAAGTTGGATATGGTAATTATTATAGTAGGGTAAACATCACTGCTTTTCTGAATGATTTAAAACTGTCATTATTAGAAAATATTAAAAGTTCCTATATCGATGATAAGAGATTAAAAAATAAAATTTAAGATATTAATAATGGGAAACTTCCATAATATATTTTTGAAATTAGTGTGGTGGAATTTAGAAAGAAGTTATGTGGTTTATCCACACATGATATGAAGAGATAATTATTAAATGGAGTCCTTAGGTGAAATTTCTCAATAATCCATAGATCCCTAAAAATTTATATTGATTTCAATAAAATGATTTGTGGGATAATATGAAATAAGAAATTGCAGATTATGTCTCATGATTATTAGTATCCCAATAGGTGTTTATTTTGAGGAAATATCATAAAGGTGTCATCCACCTCTACATATTCCTATGTGAAATGAAACCATATTACTATAGACTTTGTTACTAGATTGAAAAATTATCATATGGAGAAAATTCCATATGGGTTATTATTGATCACATTACAAAGTGCACACATTTCATTATTATAAGGGAATATCTAGCTCTTGAGTTCCTTGAACAACTATATATAAATGATGTTGTGAGAATTTATGGTACACCTCTTTCAATTCTATCCATTCATGATCTAGGGTTTATATTGAAATTCTGAATGATTCTTTAGAATGATCCTAGAACTGAGCATTTTCTGATATCTTCCTATCATCCTTAAACTAATGGGTATTATAAAAGGAGCATTAGAACATTAAAAGATACATTGAGGTCCTTCTTGATTTCCTTTCATGGAATGTGGGTTTACAATTTACCATTGGAGGAATTTTCATATAGAAATAATTGTCTTTAATGTTTTTTAATGGAAACATATGAATAATAGTATGAAATAAATTCCATGAACTGACCTGTTAGGATAATGTTAGTTAAAGGAAGCTTTTAAGACTATATCATATTGAGGATACAATAATTAAATTTAATACTATATAAATCATATTAAGGAATCATAGAGATGACAAAAACGTTAATGCCAATGACCAAAGGAAGTATTTTGAATTTCATGTGAGAGATCAAGTTTTCATGAAGGTATCTTCATGGATTGGAGTTATAATATTTGACCAGATAGGGAAACTGAGATGCAGGTACATGAGGCCTTTGTAAATTCTTGAAATAATTCAAACTAGGTATTACCATTTGGAAATGCCAACAAGCCTCTCTAAAGAAAGTCATGTGTTCCATATATCATTATTGAGTATGTTGATGATACATATGACACATTTTCTCCACTAATATGAAATATAATTGGAATTTAATTTATCTCAATATAATGAAACTATTCAAATTCTTGACACAAGAATACAAGTGTTGGGGAATTAGATGACTCGGATAGTAAATACAGTTTGGAGAAATTATAAGATTAAAGAGGTGATGTGGGAACCTGAAGAAGTTATAACGAATAAATACCCACATCCTTTCAAGAGGTGACATTATATAAATTTTAATGAGGAATATTTGTAAGGGGGGAAAGTGTCACACTCATGATCTAATTATAGAAATGTATTCATTCTATATAAACAACAGGACAATCCAGATGCTTTTATTTAATAATACGATTAAAAAAGAAGATTTAAATTTTAATAAATTTTATTTTATGAAATTAATTTTATTTTTTAATTCATTGTATCATAATTAACTTAGGATATTGTTTTCCAATTTTTCATACACTGTTTATTTTTAGGTGAATAATGAAAAATAAAAATTTCATAAAACTATCAATTTTAGGATAATATAATTATATAAGAAGAACATTAATGTTTTTGAAACATTTTTTATAGACCAAATATATATTAAATAATTAATATCATTCATAAAAAAATATTTTTTTGAGATTATAAATATATATTTACCGTTTTGGAAATCTAAATATTATTTTTTAAGGAAAAATTGTTTTTAGTTATTTTATTTAATAATATATTTACATGAATCAATTTAGTTTTGGATTGATATTAAATAAAAATAAGTCTCATTTTATTTAAAATAGTATAATAAATTCTATTAATGACAACATTATACTTTTTTTTTCTAAAAATTCATTTCTAAACATAATATAATCAAATATCTAAAAATGGTTTTTTTTCATTTTGAAAAATTATTTTAAATGTAATTTGTACCATTTTTAGTATTTGAAACATGTTAAATGTATTATGTATTTTTAATCCTTATAATTTATATTAGGTAAAATACATTCAACTTCATTTTTTGGTCATAATTAATTGTAACCAGGATAAATATTTATCAACTCAGTTATGGGTAAAATGGGTTAATGTAGTTAAAGATCAATGATAAGTCTTAAATATAACACAAGTTACTATATTAAAGATAATTATTTGGTTTTATTTATACCTTAAACAAAATTAGTTTTAATATATGCCAATTGTTTAGAAACTTTTGTGGGAAAAATAATTTATATTTTTACAATATTGTTTGTAATTTCATGTCTGTCCATTCCCTTAATTATAAAATGGTAGAAAATATATTCCTTTATTCACACATATATAACACTTAACATGAAAAATACAAACCCAAATTCCTTCCCAAAAATTATACACATTAACTAGTGTCTGCTGTGTTATAAAAGTCCCAATATAAAAGATTTAAGGTGTAATCCAAATGTGGTTTTCTAAGGAAGACATATAACTTTTAACCAAGTGATTTCATTTTATTTTTTAATTTACCTCTATAAAATATTCTATATCCATGATAAAATAATAAATCCATTATTTTAGATATAATAAAATATTATTTGTCTAATGTAATAAAACTTATTTATTCCCTTTAGATACCACAAAAAGTGAAAATATCACTCATATATGCATTCGACCACATAGTGTTGTAATTAGTTTTTCACCACCATTTTACTTAGATGCTGATAAACGTGAAAATAATGTTTATATATGTTATTTATTACATAATTATGATTATATAAGTATAATATATCATTTACCTTCTTACCCTTCCACTCATTAAAAAATGACAACATCGCTTGTCTGTACATGGGGTCTGCCTCCTTTAGGATGTGATGTCATTCATTTTTCATTACCACTATAAAATCTAGGTTTTTATATCAAGGAGTGAGAAATTTAAAATTCAATGTTAATATTTTTTTTATCGTAGTGTAAATGTATAACGTGGTTATCTGGGTTTTTTGGGTGTCTAGGGCTTTTTCATATCCTGGAGCCCCTGTTCTCGGGGGAAACCGCAATGACACAGAGTTACCGAATGATTAGATCTAACCATGATACTCAACCATACATGACCAAGAAGTTGTTTCATGGTTTTCAAAACAAATAAAACCATGATTCATGTCCATGAAAGAAATTATAACTCTTTAACTGATCTAAAATGCATGGTTAGTGATGAGAGTGGTTTGTCACGAACCAGAATTTAATTGAATTGTGGTTCGCGACAAACCACTCTCATAAATTTGGCACTGTTCCCAGGGAGTCCAAATTCTTACGCACACTATTTTTCAAAAAAAACCCATAAAAACATAAAAATTTAAAAAACTAAAAAAAATAATTTCATTTCATATCATTGTTTTTTAGTTCATGGATTATTTTAGTGACTTTTCATATGCTTGGCCTAGTACTGCATTTTCTTGTAGGGAAGAGGCTTTTATGCTGCAGATGGAACAAGATGCTGTGATGAATCAAAATAATTTAAAAATCATTCAACTAGAAAGCAAGATGGTGGCACCGTTGGGGGCTGAAGTTGAAGATGTTAAAGTTTTATGGCTGGAACGACAACAACAAAAGAACCAAGCTGAAGAAGAAGAGGTAAATGTCGTTCCACCAGCATTTGAAGTTGTAGAACCCAAGGAGGACTTGATGATTCAATTTGAAGATCCAATCGTCTCTCCTTGGCCATTGCTTGAAGAGGTTCATAAAGATAACAAGCCAGCTGATATCACTATGGGAGATCAACATTCTTTGGATAAATGCTGGTTAGATTTTGTTGAAGAACAATAGGTATGTTATCCTCCCATCTTTTTCAAAAAATAAATCAGTACCTCTATACCCCTCTATTGCGTTGGAAGAAGATTAAGAAGTCTCTACTAAAAAATTATTCCCAGTGGCCCTGCCTGAAGAGATTGTATTTCAAGCTGACATACATGAAATGGAAGATTTTATTATTGATTCATCATGTTTTAATCATTTCCAAGTGGAATTTTTTTCTGACTTCCCTTCTAAATTTGTTGAAACATCATCACATGAGAAAGCCCTGGATTTTGAAGTTCAAGTGGCCAAATAAGTCATGGCTGAAGTTGAGGACCCATTCATTATCCTCCCCCCATATTCTAACTTGTACCACATGGAAAAGGGAGAGGAGCTGATGTACTATTTATGTGGGTTAATCCAAGACCTATATCAGCGATGAGCATTGGTAGAAAGAAGTTTTGGTGGTGTCTGAGCAAGAAACCCTTCCCACCATCGGATTGGGGTTAAACTACTGCAAGTGATAGGCAGTAAAAACATAGCACCCACTTGGTGGTCCAACCAAGCATTATCCCCTTTCTTCTCTATTCCTCTTTTTTTTCTCATATTTTCTTTATTTCATGCCTTTTAGGTCAAATGGTAGTAGCTAGGAGCTTAACTCAAAGTTTCCACTATAAAATAAAGTCAGGTTCTGTCTTTCCTTCCTTTTATTTTTCTACCCTTATCATTCTTTTGTTGAGTTGCAATGGGTGTAGTGAAATCGAGGTGTGGGGGGAGTGTCAACCTACATAGATGTTTTGTGTGCTTCATTTTTATTTTTATTTTTCATCTTTTTAGGATCCTTGAGATTCAATGAATATTTTAATCATTATTCACACACCAATTTATTTTGAGATGATTGAGATGATTTTTGAAGAAATGTATTTCAAATTATTATTGATGTGAAACTTTTTCCTTGAAATGGAATTCCAAGCATTTGTATGAGTTTGACCAATTTTTGAAATCCATGCCCATGAAACACTGACTCAAACTTTGTTTCCTTTCCTATGAGGTATTGTGAACCACTTTTAAATATTCCATTTAATACCCACACTTTCTTGATAGAGGCTTGGATTTTGTGTGAGAACCAGAACTTGTGATTATTGTCTTTTAAAGCATTGGATTTCATGTAATTTTTTTGATATGATAGAGGCATTTGTTTGGATAGAAATATTTTATCTTGAGACCTACCTTTACATATATCCTTCGTTAGCCTTTAGATGCCATGAATCGCCTTATAGGTTTAAGCCAGAATACAAGCCTAATTTTCCATACCTATCCGCACTCTTGGTATTTTTGCGTGGATATTTCATGTTTGAGTGTCGGGGAAGGGACTTTAGTGTGTGTTCATTGGGATGTGTTTTCTTTATGGGTGATGTGATGTGTGTGTCAACATTTTGGGCAGTGGATGATAAAGATCTAATTGGGCATGTGTAATCCTTTCATTGTTCTTTATTTGTTTCATCTAGTTCTCCTTCAAAAAAAAGAAAAAAATGTAAAAATAGAGATGGGCTTGAATTTATCATTGTACTTCCTTTGATGAATCATGTCCCTATATAAATTCAAGGGAATGATAGTCATTCTTTCATTGTATTCAATTATTAGCTCATTCTCAATGAAAAAAAATCAAAAATAAAATAAAGCTGTGCCTTTTTGGAGCTTTACAAAAAAATGGAAAAATTGGAGAAAAGGGAGAACTTGGATGCAATAATTCATTGGATTCATTTCCTGACTCATGTAAAATGTCATAAAAAATGGACGGTGATGTGTTTTACATTGTTAAGGGGATTGAGTGAGTTTCATCCCGTGTTTTCACTTGATTTTTCATGCATTGTGCTTTAGAGTCCAACCTCCTCATTCTAGCCATAATTTTCAATCATTTTCCCACCAACACTAAGCCATAGAATTAACCTGGAAAAATTCCTCATGATTAAATTTATTTTCATGTCTTGCGCTGTGGAGAGATGAGAATTTTCACAGGCCTGTGGTGATAGATGCACTTTCCAAGTATGAGCATAACTCTAGATTTAATTTCACTTAAGTGAAGAGTGACACAAATTCCAAGGTGAGATTGGTTGTGATTGGGCCATGGTTGGATTTATGATCATGAAAAAATTTAAATGTGAGGAATGAAAATGATTGGTAATTTTTTTTCATAGAGGAGACATGATGTAATTTAATTTTGGAAGAGATCATTGATTTTTCTCATTGTTGATTTTTGTGTGAATTTTGATTTGGATATATGATGATTGCTCGGGAGTGCAATGATTAAGTGTGGGGGAGTGATGAAGCATGAATTTTCACATATTATATACTGTATTCCAATGTTATAATACCCACAAAAGTGTAATTTTATGGGAAATTGTCACATTTTTATGTTTTAGTGGAATTTTGAGCTCAAATGCATAAATCGCTTAATTTTGGTGTTTAACTGTTTTATTTTTCTTCTGTATTTTGGACATAAAATTTTCTAAACTGAACCAAATTGTGAAATTCCTTTTTTATAGGGTTCCTTACATCATTAGAGAATTTGATCCTTCTGGAGTCCCAGCTCAATCAATCATTTGGAGGCCCCAAACCAGATCACAATCCAGACCTCAAAAACTATGTGCAGAATTGGAATGTTTTAATTCTGAGCTTTTATCTCAAAGCTGACCGATCAAATGGAGATTCTATTCAACAAGTAGATGTAGGAGGAATAAATTAACATATTTAATTCAGTAGTCCATGTCTTACTCGGCTGGTTTCAAGGACTTAATGGCATTGGAAATTGGAGGTGTGGAAGACGAAGAGTCACTTTGGAAGATTAAATATGCCGCACTAAAACATCAATAACTCATTAATACATGGACCAATAGGGATGAACCATTGTGAAAGGTCGTGGAAGATGATGCATGATAACTTTCAAGAAGGGACCATTTCCCAATTCTGCCATTTAATGGGACTAAAAGTCTGTGCAATCCGGAGGTAAGAATTTGAGCGAGATTTATTCTCCCGTTTTCCCTATAAATTTGTACCTCCTCTCCCTTTTACAAGTATAGCCATTTTCAGGGGGCTAAGGTAGAGTTTTGATTCTGTAATTGTTTTTTATAGTTATAATATATATTAGTATAGCTTTCTTCTTCTTCTGTTCATTTCTTCTTTTCTTTCAATTCTTTTATTTTACTTGTTTCTCCCACCGTGCTTATTTCTAACTCCATTCTTGTGGAGAGCTAACCCTCGCTGTTGTTTGAGGGGGGAAGTGGTGGTATTTGAGTTTATTGTGATTTACTGATTTATCATGTTTTGTTCTTAGAATTCAGTGGTGGTTAAATGATTTTGGTGAGCAGTTTCACCACTTTCTCTATTATTTATTTCTTCCTCCTCGTTTTATAATTTTCCTTCTCATCGGTATCTAATTCATTCAAACGGTAGAGTTTGGATTGGGCATTGATGTAGGGGAGATTACTCCTACATGCAGAGGTATCGATGTAGGTAATACATTTAAAACAGTAGGGTGTGGAGTGATAGGTCTTGATCTCCACATTGAACAATTCATTAATAGATATTTTTAATTACAAGGATAATCCCACCATGATACCCCAAGAAAAATGGTTTTATTTTACTAACATAATTGTGTATTTTCTTCCATTTCATTGTATTTTGTATTTTTATATATTTATATATTTATATTATATTTGTATTTTCTTCATTTCAATTCCCCGCCATTTATATTAGTATCATTTTTATATTAGTTAGTTTATAATAGTGACAATAGGAAAATAGTGCATGTTAGCGGCCGCCTTGTGATCGACCCTAGGGTGTTCCACACCCTCTAACCAGGTGCCTAACTATGCGAGGGGGTGTCTCTTTTGGAAATTGTTGTCTCATTTTGTCGGATCTTTTAGCCAACCATCCATCCAAACCATAATGTTTTTTGAATTTTAGAGAAATATATATTTTTTCCTTAATCCATTATATTTTCTCACCCCTTATTACTCCTTTAAATACACAATGTGTCCCTTGAGATATATCCCCCATCTTCTTCCAACATATGCATTTGGATTTTTCAACCACACAACATCTATTTATCCCTCCATTCAGGTCATTAGAATAATATTGGTAGATATTCAACCCATTTACTTATTTTATAAATTTACTGTTCCATCCTTTTTTGTTCTTTAATAAGGATATTTTTCCTTATTTTTAGGGAATTTACCTATTTATATGATTTCTTTTTTCCGTGTCCAACTTTTTAGTCAATAATGGATGTGTTTTCATCAAACTCTATACGATATGTGGTTTATAAATTTTCCCCTAGAATTCATTTTGATAAATAATTATTCATTATTGTTCTATATAATATGCCTTCTTGACATTTCTCCTATATTGATTAATTTATTAAATAAATTATTGAACATAAATTTGAAGCCCTTGTAGTACCTCGCCATAGAGGGAGGTTGTAAACCATTAAATGAGGCAAAATTGTGGTGGTTCATTTTATACCCCTTAACCAAATCCAAGCCATTAGTATTTTGAGAGTTCCTCTTGTAGGTGGAAATAATTTTAATTTAAATTTGATATTGAAGGGGTGATTAAAAATTGGGAATGAAATTGAATGTGAACAATGTGGGGTAAATGAAGAAATTAAATAAAGGGTGATGATCTCTAGGTGTGTTCCACATTATATGGAAGGTTGGAGTTATTAATTGAAACTAACATTCAATCATGAAAATTTATATTACTTATTGATACCCTACATCACATTATTTCACTCATTATTGGTAATTAAATATAGAACTGTCTTGGAAAATAGATCTGGCTTCGAGAAGGGGGATTGAGGTTTGGAACAAATGACTCCTATAGTTATATATCAGAATATTAGGATTTCACGGCCATGGGACCTATGTTCCGGGACCATGTAGGTAAATTCTATTCTGATATCACAATTAATGAGGTCATTGGCCTCTTGGAGGACTCCATGGTCTTTTCCTTATGTGTTGGCCTATGTGGTCTGTTACTTTTTTTATGTATATATCAAATTATGATGATAGTAGTTACTTTCATATCTCAAATATATAATGATACCTAGTATTTATATCCACCACTTAGTTCCATATGATGTTCATGGGCATGATTATATATGTCTTTAAGTTTATAGCTTTACCAGTTATACATGCACATGGTTGTAGTTTTTATACATAGTATGAATTTGTTATGGATGCCATTGGTGGCAGCCTATGGATTTTATCTCAAACCATATTTGGGCCTCGGTTTAGTACCTGGATATATTAATGGATATAGATATTTACAAGGGCAATACCATGTGTAACACCCTGACCCCATTTACCTAGAGTCGGTGCATTATTACACAACATTGGCATGATCACAAGAAAGATCAAATCTCGAAGGACCGATTGATTTAGTAGCCTTGGAAACACTAGATATATTCATAAGTCTTACATTACATCATAAAGTGAAAAACTACTACTACAACATATTGTCTCCATATTCCACACTCATATCCCCACATAATATCCCTGCATGTCATTCATAATTTACTTCTTCACTTCCTGGGAAAAATAAAACATAGAAAAGGGGTGAGCTCAAATGCCCAGTAAGGATAACAATATAGCGGAAACATTCATAAATAAGAATAAACATTTAAGGAAATGTATAACTAAAACAAAAGCTTTTTAAACTTGAAATTCAACATAGTATGGAAAATGTAAAATGAAATAATTCCATTTACTTATTCACATGGATATTATACTAATCGAATAATCACATGCAATATCAATAACCACATTCATAATGATAGAATGCATAATGCCAGACTATCATAACCACATAGCCAAGGCCTCATGCCAAGACTACAAATAAGATTTTTCCGAGGCCTTGTGCCAAGACACTAGTTTGTCTCATGATACCTACCGATGCATCGAGGATCTATAGCGGGCTCCACCCATCACATATTATGTCCAATGCATTCCCATATGAAAAGGTTTAAACATAACATAATCATTCGTATTAAAACTAGCATACGAAATGTCAATACTTTCACCATAAACTATGAACGGTATATAAATAGCTCATCCATAGTCAAACATATCACAAAACCTTCAATACAATATAGACGTTTTGTATCACAATAAATCAACTTCAAATATGCATAAAATTCATCAAAGGATGTTGACATGGATGAAATCAAAACTCTTTCCAGAGAAATATCTCTTTCTATTTTGAAATCATTTAAGAGTCTTATATTTATGAAATAAATCATTTTCTTTGAAAATATTCTTAGAATTTTGTAAGGGAATCTTAGACGATTTTATAACGGCGGAAAATAGCCGCACCCTCCATATAAGTTAAAAAAAACATTCTTACCTTAATTTTGTCGAAAAGGTTAAAAAGCACCTTATTTGGAAAACGACAGAAAGATTCCTTTATAAACCTCTTATAAAAAGTCAAACAAGGGTATAAATGACTTTAACACATATTCTAGTAAATAGTAAAAATGTTTTGAAATTCGTTTTTAAGAAACATGGATGTGGATGATAAAGAGATCCCAGTAGATTATTACATATAAACAACCTCAGATAATGAAGAGATTGTGAAATAACCCATACCATGTACTTTTCATTGGTTGGGGTAGGTTAACCTCATGTATAATAGTGAAATAATTTTTATTAAATTATACAAGAATCATATACATTCATATGATATCATATATGATCTTTTAACATTGCTTTGTTAATAATATCTTAGTATTATCTTCATTTCGGGTGTCAACTTACTCATTTTCATTTATATGTTTTGTTACATAAGCCATGTTTTTCATGTATAGGTTTTATATTTTTCATATACAGAATGATATCAAGTACTTAAACATTATTTTTAAATCATCAAATGATAATTATACTTGAATGGATACGATGGAAAATGAATCTCATCGCGTTCGTGGAGACTGTAGTCCGTACGTATGCACGAGCGACAATATCATTCTTTTGATATTAAAATAATATATAAATGGATGGTATATCATATATACAGAATCTTTAACATGTTATATTTATTATTTACATGAGTTACACATAATTATTATACCCATACAAATAATAATATATTCAATAACAATTACACCCCGACGTGGAGACGGTAAGCTGTACGTACGCACGTATGATGACATGTTATTAAAATTGAGGATAGAATACTGAATATGGTTGTACCATATTTATATTAAAATCACAGTATATACATGATACTGGAGTTATTATTTTAGTATGTTAAGAACAAAGGAAGAAGAAGTGGAAGAAGAAAGGAACTTGGAAAAGGGTGGTGAATTCATTACCTCTTCTTCGGGTTCTTCCTTTTGATTTGATCAAAAGGGCTCCTTAGGTTGGCTTTATGATCCAAATAAGGCCTCTAGGTTATAGTGAGGGAATTTGGGAGTGTATTTGGGCAGATTTTGGCTGAACCAAAATGCTTTGAAGGTGTGAAGAAATGAGAAGGAGGAGTGTCCTTTTATAAGAGGGGTGAGGGGCACCTTTGGAAAAGCTAGAAATATTAATTTATAATAAATTCATATTCGGTTTCTAATGGATCAAAAGTTTATTATATAAATTTTATGGTATGGATAGGTCGAAAACCATTCAACTAGTAGAATTTAGACAGGTTCGGGTTACTATATTAACCTTATCTTTAAGTATTAACTCTTAGTTAATTAGTTTGACATTTACCTTGTCACTTTGTATTTTTATATTGTATAGTTAATAAACATACTATATACATCCAAGAGACCCCCAAGTTGTCCATTAATGATTCAACTATCATGATATAAGTCTCTTGGACGAACCTTAGAGTTTTAGGAATTTAATATCAATTAATAATATAATATTGTTTTTAAAAACTATTTTATGTCAATTTTGACACTATTTAATAGTTGATTTTTGTGAAACTCATAACAGAATTATTACTTCGAAGAAAGTTAATTAAATCAATACTAATATGTCATATTGTCCTAATTTTTTTTATTCATTAAAATTCTAAAATTATATTTATTTGTGTATTTATAATATCAATTATTTTAAATTTTCACTATTATGTTAATTACTGCATCATCATTGTGTCATAAATAAATTAAATTATGTAATCTATAAAAATTATAAATAAAATACAATTATGTAGGAAATCAGTTTATCTTTCTAATTAATATTTATAGTCGAAAATCCAACATATATAACCCTATGTAAAAATTTGTTTTCTAAAAGATATATGATTGTGTCATTTTTGTATTCATTTTAACTTAATTAAAATAAAGTGTCCCTATCACCTACAAGTGGCTCCATGGGGTCCCAAAATCGACCCAAAGATTCCTATGGTCTAACATGTAACTACAAATATGGCTAGGTCACGTTTTAGGGTAATTTATTGTTATTATAATATTATCTTTTAACCCTTATTTACCGGATTTACCCTTAACCACGGTAAATAAAATATTTACCGAACTAATTATTCAAAATGTCTAAAAATAAAAGTTACCTATTTACACAATTTGAACATCAAGATTCCGAATATGGATTCCATTTTTCCAAATTCAAAACATAGAAGTGGCAGAAATTAATTTAAATTTAATTCCCGTTGTTGAAACAAAAAGCGTGTTTTTAAGCGATAATAAATATCCAAATATTGACACTTGTTTATGTCCGGTTTAATTGTAAAATCATTTCCAATTACCAACATTATATTAAATGGTAAAAATATATACTAAATATACTTTAAAACCACTCAAATTCATAATTTATCACTATTAATTATTTTGATTAAAAAAGTTGTTTTTTATTAAAATTTAGTAATTTTCAGTAATCATCAAAATATTAAAGTTATCCGAAAAGTACCAAAATTTCACCTTAGGATAAATTAGATATTAATAATACATAAATGAAGTCCATTTTAGAAAATAAAATATATATAATTTCAAAAAGTAAGTATTACTATTCATAACGGGTAGTTTGATTAGTTATGGTGTGTTAGAACTCAGTGTTGCGTACAACACACGCTATCACATTATTCAAAGAGAAGCGTACCGTGGATGCTTGGGGTGTTACACCATGTTCATTGATTATTTATTTCTATATTGAATGGGTGCTTAGGAGAACAAGATCATTTCTTGGATTGTAATTGTTGTAGATAGATTGTGTCCTACTATTATTTTATTTATAATTGTATTTTATTTGATGTATTCTTCCTTTAATAATGTTTTCATTTTAAATATATTCATGACATTATCATCATTGTATATATAAGAATTCGACTATTACGTTTTCATGTTTTTTATATATGGATATTTCACATCCATTGTAGATGTTTTATTATGTTTTCACCACTATTATTTATTATACCACTACTATAAACTCTTATCATGAGGGTATAATATCTTTACCATATTATCATAGAACCTTACAACTATTAGGAAGCCTCTGGTGTATAGGGAAGCACTTTTGAGGCCATGTGACTGACTATATTTCTTTACATATCAGTGAACTAGTTTTAGGACAATAAAAAATTGTATCATAGCCTTTTTTATGTTGTATTACTTTTTTCTATTTCTGTAAAAGAACTAGGGCATGATGGAATTTTTAAAGAAACATCTTCCAGGGAGTCTCTATCAAATATATAGGAAAAAATCAAAATTAATTGGGATGGGGAAGGATGTTTTGGATTATGCCTGTTAGAGTTATACTTATTTCACTATTGGTTGATGTACATGTTTTTTTGTGTTTATTGTTATTATTATTATCACCATGGAATATTTGTTATCCTTTTCCTAGTACAATAATGATGCATTTATCATTCATCATTATAAGCCCCATAGATGATTATTATATCATGCAATATACCATGCTATGTAGGTTTCATTGTTTGATTGCACGATATCTATTGTTTGTGCTTTGTGTGTTGTATTTACTTTGTAAATAACATTTATACAGGGGAAATGGGATTAAATAATCATTTTTTATGGTTTATGACTCATCCTAAATGGGATTTTCCTATATAAATTTAGGGTGTCACCTTAATTAACCAATCTTCACATGTTTGCATTTTGTAACTATTGTTGGATAGAATGGAATGTTAGTAGATTTCTATTAGATGAATGCCAATTGTATTTTAAAGAGAGTGTGTTTGTATTTAAATTGGTAACAGTGATTAATATAGTCAGATCATATTATATGATTGATTAAATTCTGTTATCGAATTTAAAATATTGGAAATAATCACATGATCTTCCAATTGTAATTTATAAATGAGATAATTATATAAATGGGGAATGGTAAATTATCTAACATGTATAATTTGTAACTTCATGAATTTTCAAATAATAAATTAAAATATGGTTACCAATATATGAGGATTATAATTAAAAGATAAAGATTTTTTTCCTCTATAAATTACAACTATCACTCCATATACTAGGACCCATGATAATAATAGAGAACTAGACCCAGATCTAACCTTGGTAGTGGGAATTAGAAAACATATATTATGATTATTTATGGTCATCACATTCCTTGATTTAATAAAAATAAGAGGGGTTTAAATTGCTTGTATAAAGGATTGTCCCTATCAAATTTTAATATTTATGTTTTTCATTATCAATTCCTATCTAAGGCATGTTATTGGAATATATAGAGCTATTCCACTATGATTTCATTAATGTTTTCACTAGGAGGGTGTTGATGACCATGATTTGGAGGTAGTGGACCTTGAGACACAAGTTTCAGCTCCAATAGTTCTACTTGTGATACATCTTGATATTTCTGATGTGGGTGATGATTTTTAGTTTCAAAAGGGATTATTGAAACTTATATCAACTATGTTGGGAGATATGTGACCTACCTCTTCTATGTAGTATTTGGTGTGTAACTTTCAGTAGAAACATCCCCTGAATTTATCGAGGGATTGTGGCACCTAAGCTAATGAGTTGCGGCATCAGACCATTTTTTCTGTCTTCAAGAATATTGGGGAACCTCTAGAGAGGATTGTCAATCTCATAATGTATATGCGTCATGGGCCCACCAAAAATTGATGTCATACCAAGAAATTATAAAATCATTATTGGGAAATGATATAGATGGATTTCCAATATATCTTCTATGACATCTATTAATATGAGACATTGAGTTCTGGTCGAGTTTAGGAGTTTATACACCTGGAGAATGGTACTATATCTATTATGGATTATTCAACTCACTTCATAGAGATTTATCACATAGTAACAATATATAATAGTAATGATATATCCATGGAAATATTTTTTGAGGATGATATTAGGCATTTTATTCGATCCTGGGATACTTTTTTTCGTTGACTATCATATATGAGATAGTAAACAAGGTACTTATTTCTAAGCATAACATAAGTAAATCAGGATGTATGGATTAGAGAGGTTCTACTTCTCAATTGAGTGGTGTAGTTTCTAGTGACATTATGTATCGTTTTGAGACCTCTTTTAAGGGATGTACTATGCTTATTGTTTGTACTAGTAGTTATATAGTTTTTCACCGTTGTAGAAAGTAGGGGTATATGAATCCCCAATGTAGGAGATCCCCAGTTGAGTGCTGAGAATGAATTAGATCAGGTAATCTATTTTTTTTTGAAGTACCTTCCTTCTTGTGGGTAGTGAGAGAGGATCTATACAAAATATTAGCCTTGGAGCAGGAACCAGATACCTTTGTTAGGCTGGGATCTAGTGTAGTAATGGATGATCGAGATGATGGGGTAGTCATAGATAAGGGAGTCAAACATTGTATGGATAGAGCCAGTAGAGTGAGCTTTCTCAGGTTAGAAAATATGTATCATTGAGCTACAGATTGGGTTATATATATATGAACTATAGATGATACCTGAGGATCAGAGTGAAATCCCATCTATAATTCAATGTATAGTCCTTGTAGTATCTAAAATGGTATATATTTTATTGTATATATGTGTTTCCCACTCTTTTATTTCTATGGATATCAAGAAACAATTTGGGCTTGAGAACTAGTATTCTCATAGTGTGATGATGGATGATACTCAGTTGGGAGTATTGTAAGAATGGGTAAACCAATGTAATGTGTTTCCTCTTTTGGTTTGTGGATATCATTTCATATGGAAGCTCTTCATCCTCGAGATTATAAGAAATGAAGGAATTCTCAAGATGGACTAGTTGGTTCCCTATCATTATCATATATATTGTTATCATAATTTAGTGCATTTTTCATCATATAAGGGTAGTACTTATTTTCACTAGTTTTAATTGAATGTCCTAGATTTTACATCTTGACCGGAGTATCATGGGTTGGGAGGAGTGACAAACCATATAGAAATCTTTTTTATGGATGATCAAGGAATGCATTAGGCTAATTTAAATCCAGTTGTGGATCAGTTTAGGGACATCTTCCTTGACTATTTTTCTACACTATCTCTTAATAGAGAGGTATATTTTATTTTCAATCTTGTTCTAGGAGTAACATTGATATCTATTTCTCCATACAGGATGGATATTACTATATTAAAAGAACTCATGAGGTAACTAGAGGACATGGAAGTTAAGGAGTTCATATGACCCAACACTTCTCCCTATGGTTTATCCATTCTTTTATTGAAAGAAAATGAAACCCTAATGATTTTATTATATTACCAGAAACTAAACCATTTTATCAGGATGACCTAGTATCCATTACCTCTCATAGATGACCTCTTTGAAAAACAACAAGGATCTCCAGTTTTATAAGAAATTGATTTGAGGTCTGGTTATTAGTAGGTGTGTGTGATACCATCTGACATAACCCGTACAACATTACATAGTAGGTATGGTATGTATGAGTATCTAATTATATTGTTTGGTATTACGAATGTTCTAATAGTATTTATGGATCTTGTGAATTTGGTTCCCCCTCATATATGGATTCATCTATGGTAGTCTTCACAGATGACATCTTACTGTATTATTGCAATAAAAGTGTCAAAGGAAAATATTTTGAGACCAATTTGACTACACTAAGAGATATCATAATTCATGCTATGATCTTCAAATGATGATTTATGATTTAAAAGGTTCACTTAGTAGGTCTCATGATCTTAGAGGTAGGAGAATCTTTTACTAAAGAAGGTGAGAGCAGTAGTAACCTAGTAGAATCCCAAGTATAATTTTAACATACAGGGTTTGTTAGGCCTTGTTGGCTATTACATGTGATTTATTCAGGACTTTCCACACAAAGATGCACCACTTAAGGATTTGAAAAAGAATGGTGTGATGATTTCGAGTCCTAACATATGTGGGAAATCATTTTATTAGATAAAAAAGGCTAACTTAAGCATCCTTCTAGATTCTACAAGATCCAAAAAGATGGTATATAGTTTATTATGATGCATTAGGTATCAAGATATATGATGTTATGATATAGTAAGATCAATTCATGGAATATGGTTCTCATCAATTTTAGTAGTACAAGAGGAAAAATATGACAAATGATATCAATCAAGCATCTTTAATTCATACCTTAGATTTTTAGAGGCATTATTTTCTTTGAGAGAAGTTTATGGTTTTAAAATACCAAAATAGCCTAAAGTACATATTTAAATTATGTGAATTAAATATTAGATAGAGGGTTTCAATTTAATACACTCATTCCTTCAATTTTGATAATTCCTATATGATTGAAAAGTGTAATGCTATGGATGATGCTCTAAGATGTAGGAATCAAGTATAGACAGTTCAAGAGTCTAGTGGTGAGTGGAAGTCGATGAACTTATTTTCAAAGATGAACATTGATTTTCATGGTAATCACAGAAATCCTATTCTTGTAGCTTCATCAATAGCATATTTATTTCTGAAGAGATTAAAGATGATGAATATACCTAATCCAGAGGGATGAGTCTTATGGGAGAACATTTTAGGTGAGGACGTGCCACCAATATGGATCACTGATTGGGATGAGGTATGCTGCATTTAGGAAAACATCTAAGTTACTATAGATATTTGAGATGATTTTATGTTTTAGTATAATGCATCTATTTTACCAATTTCATAGAGGAAGGTGGAATTACTCTCAGAAATACGGATGATTTTATTCATTTTCTGCAAGCATTATTAGCTTGGTATGTTGTTGATGGACATTACCTGTTTGGAAAATTCCTTTTTTGTAAGTATCAATTGGTTATTAACATGATAAATGATCGTGTTACATGAATGTGTAAAATAATTCAAGTCCATGCTAGGAAGGTCCATCAACATGTATTTTGGGTTGTTGGACATGGTGATATTAGTTTCTAGAACCATATCTTAGCATGATCAATGTTGGGGTTCCCAGGGTTCCCCAGAGTATATATTTCTTTCATGGAGGATAGAAAGTATCCTTTGTTCATACAAGATACACTTATTTCACATTAATTATAATTTTTTGATATTGTCTTGATTAATGATAAAGAGAACAAATTTTTGTTCACATGATCTAATTTCGTCATCTTAATTGCCAATGTATAGCAAGCATTACATCGTAGCTCCATTACTAGGGATGAATGGTGGGGGATTATATGGTGTCAGGATATAATTGATAAATTTCCCTTCTTGGTTTGAAGTATCAAAAATAATTCCATTCCCATGGGTGGAGAGATACAATAGGAAGGCTTCCCCATTGTTTCTAAATGTCACTGTCGTTCTATTCGAAGAGAAGAATCGACACTTACCATTTTATTTCATGGGGAATGGGTGCTCTATACCTAGATGAGGCCAAGAGAGTTATTCAAGATTGAAGGATATAATGGATCATGTGATGATTTCTTTCATATATTGTTTAACAATACATGAAATAATAATTATGTTTATAAGAAATGATCAATGCTGCTAGATATACGGTGTTGTACCTTTTGGAAGGCAAGGAATAAATATCAGAATGAAGGCGTCCAAAGCTCATATCATTCCCTGATCGCAAGATCTCATGGTATGGAGGAAAAACTCAGATATATCTTAGAGAACTATAATTTGTCTCTTTCATTGAGGAAATTGTGTTTTGACATATATCAATCTTATCTATCTTCGCGGTTTCTGCCATAGGAAAACAAGGAGAAATAGAGCCTTCCTCATATTGGTTGTAAACAAAACACTGATGGTTCACGCACAATTGGGCTTACATGGGGTAGTGATGAAATTCGATATGGAAGAGTCATAGTAGTGATTGAATTCCCTTTTTATT
The DNA here is from genome assembly GCA_963277665.1 of Viscum album. Taxonomy (NCBI): domain Eukaryota; kingdom Viridiplantae; phylum Streptophyta; class Magnoliopsida; order Santalales; family Viscaceae; genus Viscum; species Viscum album. The sequence continues at coordinate 14,236,615 of OY728159.1, read as the reverse complement.
ATGGTCACAATATCTCTCTTATGAATGAGTTCATAGAAATTCTTAGTGGCATGGAGCTCTATATAGCCATAAATCTGAATCTAGAAGTAGTAGAGATGGATTCCATAATCATATAAAATTAAATTCACAAGATTGAAGATATTTCAAGGAACATTAGTTATATCATTCATGGGTATCCTAGTTTTTTTGCAGATTGATGTCTCAATTTATGGGAAGAACAGATGAGCCACATAGTTAGCACATGATTATTGTGCTAACCATTCTCCTCAATGGTGTTGGCCTTGGAGGGTGTTGTACTAGTTTTCAAGACTTGACACTAGACTTCAGGACCATGGAGGAAATTGAATACATTTAAATAGAGATGAAATCCACAATTTCTGAATGGGTTTTCTAATCATGTTCTTAACTAGGAAAGGGGATGTCTCCCTAGGATAGTACTAGTGCATAGTTTACATACGATTTTTCCAACAGTGTGTTCTAATCACATGGCTCTATAATTTTGGGAGAAATTTTTATTTTTACCATAAAACCATTTATTTTATTTCCCCTTCTTCATTATTCTTTCCATGATCAATGTGTCAATAAGAGAGCTCCTCTATGGTCTTCCAAACCAGTAATTTACATTTCTCTACTATTTCAAATTATTTCCACCTGTCATTTGTCTCATTTGATTAATCTTGATAAAATATTCTACATATTTCCATATTTTCTCTATTTATAATTCCATTAATAATGGGATATTCAAAAAGAATATTATTACCAATTTTTAAGAAATTCATGTATTTTTCTAATTTCAACCATCATTGTCGAAATCAGAGTTTGATACTAGATGAGTGTTCATCTAAATCCATAAAATAGGTTCTATATACCTTTTTTCATAAAAGTTATATCATTTAAAATTATTCACCATTGTTTCGCATGTCTAACCTTACAACTGTTCCCCTTAAATTGAGTTATATTTTAAATTAATCATAAAAATGGAATTTTTAGCTTATATAGTACATCACCTTGGTTGGAGGTTATCAAACTCACTCCGAACGCACTCTGTGGTGGGTTAGTTTATTTACCCCTTAACCAAAACCAACCATTTCGTTTTTTGATCTTTCCACTATTAGGGTGGACCCTTTTTAACTTAAATGTGATATGTAAGGGTTGATTAACTCTTGCTCATGACATTGAATGTGAACAATGTGGAAAAAATTATGAAATTATAAATTGGTGGATGATCTATTTGATTTTACCACTTTATATGGATGGTTGGAAATAATAAAGGACATTAAAATTTCTTATTGAACTTTTATATTAATTGTTGATATTGGAAATTATAGTATGGCACCGATGATGGGTAATTCGTTATGACACAAACATTGACTATTGGTATAACACTAACATTGAGTACTGATATGGTCATGATGAGAGGGATTGAGGTATGGAACCTATGAATACTATAATTATATGTCCATATTTAATAATTCCATATCAATTTTCCCTGGGTTCCTGGTCCATGTAGGTTTGCACTTTTCTGATCTTATCTTGGATGAATTCCTTTGTCTTGAGGAGGAAACCTTGGTATTGAGCATTGTTCTGGGTCCAAGTATTTCTAAAACTTTTTAATGTAAATAGTGAATGTTGATTATATTAGTTACATGAATATGTCACAAATATATAATGATACATACTATTTTTATCCTTCTCTTAGTTTCATCTCTTGTTTGTGGGATTTATTCTATTTGTCTTTCATTTGAATGCTATACATATTATACCCCCACACGGTTGTAGTTTTTATACATGGGTTGGATTTTTTATATAAACTATTGGTAGTGGAATATTTATTTTATCGCAAAACATTTTCAGGCCTCCATTATGTTCTAATATATATTTTATGGATGCAGGTATGGGAAAGGGAAAGTGCCTGATCTTGGATTCTTGATTTGGGTATATTAAGGGAATATAGGAGCTTAAGATTGAGCCTTGGCTCGTGATGCTTGGAGAAAACATTTTTCTTTTCTATTTAGTTATATATTTATTGTATTTGATTCTTTCAACCTAGTATAAAATTTTCTTTTTTTATAATCATGAAATAATCATCATTGTATATATATGACATCGTATATTGCTTCATTATGTCTATTATATCAAGATGTTTCACTTCCATTGTAGATGTTTTCTTATATAGACACCACTATTATTTATTATACCACTATGATACACTATTATCATGAGGATATAGTATCCCCACCAAACCATATTAGAGTATTTCTCTTATTCATCCACCTCTAGCGTATAGGGAGGTGTTCCTGAGGCCTTATGGCCAACCTGATATGGTTACATATGAGTGAACTGAGCCCAATATGTTAAATCCAAAATTAAAGGATGATCCTGAATATATATAATTTATAAATATGATAAATATTTATATTAATCATGATTATTATTATAAACATGATGAAACCATGAGTAATTTGCTAATACAAAATCAATTGAACTAATATTTACATAAAAAGGAATAAATTAACACATAGAAATGATGATTTTAATAAAGGAACATTAATAAATTGGTGATGAAATGTTACAAATAGATCATATATGATATTATAATATTAGAAATGGTTCTTGTATTGATGTATAATAAATCTAAATTTTACTATACAGGAGGTTAATAGTTCTTAATAATCTATTCAAACCTATGATAAGGGTTTATTTCAAAATAACATCCTTGTGCATGATTATTTATGTTTAAGATTCTATTGGGGGAATTATATGATATTTTTACCAAACAATCCATCAATTTTCTATTTCTATAATTATTTTATGAAATTATAATTTTTTATTTCATATAACTCTCCCTCTCTAAGTGCTCAGTAGTCCAAAATAATGTTATCAAGGAAAACCAACTTACAATTTCTATTTATTTGGGAATATGTTTCTCCCATGTTAATATATTCATTAAAATGTTTTTACTAATGGTTTTTATAATCTCCAATGGTTGATTAAATTAATTTTTACCCATGTTTTACTTTATATAAAATTTCTATAAGGAATATTATTATCTTATTCTAAAAAGGCTTATTTTTTGTTGAATGTGTCAATGAAATATTTATTTTGACATATACTGCACGAACCAATTTCTATGTTGTAATGAGTACTCCTTAATTTTAAGATTCCTGAAAACATTTTCATTGTTTTTAAGATGAATATTTTTACAAATATATATCATATTTTAGAATTTTAATATAAGATATTTCAAATTGAAAATGATATTTTCATCAAGAAGTATTATGATGCTATTTTGATACTATTTTTGTAAGGCCCCGAACCCAGTTACCCAGAGTTGGTGCATTGTTACATAACATTGGAATGATCACAAAAGATCAAGTCTCGAAAGACCGATTAGTTTAGTATCCTTGGAAACACTAGATACATTCATAAGTCTTACATTACATCATAAATTGAAAAACTACAACAACATAGTCTCAATAGATCACACTCATATCCCCTCATACTATCCCTATAGGTCAGTCAAAAAATACCTCTTCACATCATGGAAAAATAAAACATAGAAATGAGTGAGGTCAGATGCTCAGTAAGGATAACAATATATTGGAAACCTTCATAAATAAGCATAAACATTTAAGGCAATGTATAACTAAAACAAAAGCCTTTCAAACTTGAACTTCAGCATAATATGAAAAAAAATGAAATAATTCCATTTAATTATTCACATTTATATTCTACTATTCGAATAATAACATGAAATATCAATAACCACATTCATAATGAATGGATGCATAATGGAAGGATATCACAACCACATAGTAAAGGCCTTGTTCCAAAACTACAAATAAGATTTTTTGAAAGCCTTGTTCCAAAACATTATTTTTTCTCATGAGACCTACCTATGCATTGTGGTGCTATAGCGGACTCCACCCATCACTTACTAAGTCCAATGCATTCCTCATATAAAAAGGTTTAAACAAAACAAAAACAATCGTATTAAAACTAGCATATGAAATGTCAATACTTTATCCATAATCCATGAATGGTGTAAAAATAACACATACAAAGTCAAACATATCACAAAAACCTTGAATACAATATGGAATATTTGTAACATAATATATCAACATCAAAATTTTTTAAAATCCATCAAAGTTTGTTGACATAGATGAAAATAATTTTTAAAATGCTTTGAGAGATATATAACTTTTTCATGAAAACATCTAAAAATTAACATAATTTTGAAAGGAAGACATTTAAAGACATTTTTGGAACAAGGTGTCCCATACCACTTTGAATCTTTTGAAAGGAATTAACATTTTAAAAACATTCATGTCCATATAAATAAATACTTAAAAACATTCTGAATACATGGTCATTAATGGGAAATATTTAGAATAATAAATTATTAAAAAATTGGAAGTGATGTTTTAGTAAAAATGTCCTTTAAAATAATCCCTTCAAAATATCCTTCATGAAACTTGTACATGTATAATAAATATGTCCCAGTAGATACTTACGTAAAAACAACCTTGGATAATAAATAGATTGTGAAATTAACCCTTACCTGGTACTTTTACTTGGTCGAGGGTAGGTTAACCTCCTTTATAATGGTGAAATAATTGTTATTAAATTACACAAGAATCTTATACATTAATATGATATCATATATTATCTTTTAACATTGCATTGTTAATAATATCTTAGTATTATCGTCCTTTCGGGTGTCAACTTACTCATTTTCTTTTATATATTTTGTTACATAAGCTGTGTAAGTTATGTATAGGTTGTATCTTATTAATATCCAGAATGATATCAAGTCCTTAAAAATTAATTTTAATCATAAAATGATAATTATACTTGAACGGATATGATGGGGAATGAATCTCATTGTGTTCGTGGACATGGTAGTCCGTACGTACGCACGAGCAACAATATCATTCTTTTGATATTAAGATCGTATATAATTGGATGGTATATCATATATAAAGAATCATTATAATGTTATAATTATTATTTACTTCAATTACACATCATTATCATACCCATCCAAATAAGAAAGTTTTGAATAACAATTACACCATGACCTGGAGACGGTAAGCCGTACATACGCTCGTATGGTGACATATCATTCAAAGGGTGGATAGAATAATGAATTTGGTTGTACCATATATATAATAACATCAAGGTATATATAAGATATTGGATTTATTATTTTATAATGGAAATAACAAATAATGAAGAAGTGGAATAAGAAAAGAACTTGAAAGGGGGTGTTGAATTTATTACCTCTTCTTTGGGTTCTTCCTTTTGATTTGATCAAAAGAGCTCCTTAAGTTGGATTTATGACTAAAGGAAGGCCTATATGATGAATAAAGGAAAGTTTAGAGGGTATTTGGGTAGTGGTTGGCCGATCTAAAAGGCATTGAAGGTGTGAATTAGAGAGAAGGGTGAGTTCCCTTTTATAAGAGGGGTGAGGGGCACCTTAGGAAAACTAAAAATATTATTTTATAATAAATTCATATTCGGCTTATAATGGTTCCAAGTTGATTTATTTCGAGGATAAGGTGGGTATGGACCGCAATCCACTCAACCAATAAATTTTATACAGGTTTGGGTCACTATATTAACCTTATCATTTATATTTAACCCCTAGTTAAATAGTTTGACAATTACCACGTCTCTTTGTATTTTTATATTATATGGTTAATAAACATACTATATACTAACAAAAGAACTCCAAGTGGTTCATTAATGATACACCTATCTCTATATATGTCTTTTTTCTGATGCTTAGATTTTTTGGAAAATAATATCAATTAATATTATAATATTGTTTTAATAACTCTTTTATGTCAATTTTGACACTATTAGGAATTTGATTTTTTTGAAAATCATAAAAACATTATTACTTCTCAAAAAGTTAATTAAATCAATTCTAAAATGTCATATTAACCTATAAAATTAGTTTACTTCATAAAAAGTCTCAAATTACATTTATTTGGGTATTTATAATATCAATTATCTTAATCTTTCATTAATACGGTAATTACTGAATCATCATTGTGTCATAAATAAATTAAATTATTTACTGTATAAAAATTATAAATAAAAACCCATTATTTATTAAATCTTTTTATCTTTCTAATGAATATTTCTAATCGAATTTATCTTATGTATTACCCTATATTTAAAATATTTTAGTTATTAAACTTTTATTTTAACTCTTTTAACTCTTCTTTGAATTAAATAATAATAAATTTCCTAATCTTATCCATATTGACCAAATATGTTCATATTTTATTTATAAGGTTGTTTTTGGTCGAATTATACATAGCCAATATAATTAGGATATGTGTTAGGGTAATAATTATATCATTTTTACCCTTAATTACCTTATTTACTTTTAATTGTGGTAAATAAAAGTAAAAAGTTACAATTCAAAAAAAATTATTTTAATCTTATTGAACCACATTTTACACCTTGATATTAATTGTGTCTCTAGGATTTTTAAAATTCCACTAACAGAAGTGGTAAAATTATGTTTTATGTGAATTTGCAAATTCTCTTAGGAGATGGGTAAAAGACAGTGAAAAGTTCAATAAAATTTTTATATATCTAAAATTATAATAAACTGACTCCAATAAATTATATTGAACTTATATTGGTTTTATGTATCTATTTTTACGTAAAATAAATTAAAATAAAATAAATAATTATTTACATAAAAATTCAGTTTTAAACTATTACTCAATGTTTTTCACTATTCATAAAAAATTGAACGTTTTCAGAAGAATACCAAAATTTTACCTTAGGATAATTTCGATATTCTGAATCCAAAAATGAAATCCATTTTGAAATATAACATTAATAAAATTTCAAAAAGTGGGTACTAGTATTCATAACAGCTAGTTTAAGTGGTTGTTATGTATAAGAACTCGAAGTTGCGTACACCATAGGCTACTGTATTATTCAAAGAGAAGTGTACCATGGAATCTTGGGGTGTTATAGTTTTTTTTCTATTTCAATATAATTTGAAGAATCCTATTATTTTATGATGATATATTCTAATGTTACTATACACCCTTATTCTATTAATGGATTATGATATTTTTTTATTGAAATTTTCGATATTCGATATTCTAATTATTCAAATATGGACAAAAATTTATTATTAAGTCTTGTTGATTACATTTTAGTATTTATTCAAATAATAAATTAATTGGGCTTATTATGTGAATTGTGGGGCCTGGAATTATAGATCCCCTTAATGTATAAATTTGTTTCATAACACAAAATGGTTTTGGATTTTGGCATATATATCTAACCAATTAATGAATTATACCTTGGTATAAGTCTTTGATGGTAACTTTAAGATGTTTGTTATTATGCATTCTGTCATTAAAAATAATTTGTTGATGTCCATATAATTATTATAAAATTTAACTTCTCCATGGATAAGTTTCAATATCACTTTATTATTGATATGAAATTATTTGTTTGTTATTTATTGCTGCCATATTATCTATTCGTTATTTATTCTATGACAGATTCTATTGTACACATTTCATTACTAAGAATTTGAGCTCACTATTTAATAAATTTTATTTTACCTTGGATTCCAGGAAGTGTACTATGATTGAAATTAAAGGATATTATTGAATAAATAATAATTTTTTCAGTGGTAATACTATGTTATATTTTATGTTTTAAATGTAATGTTAGATTCCCACATGTATCTAGTTTTCCAAGACTAGTAAACTATTTGATCTCATAAGATGTGATCTCTTGTATTTGTGCCAATGTAAAAAAAATGGCCACCAAATTTGAGATACTATGGTTAAGGATTTTACAGTAAATATTTGGAAAATATTTATGGTTTACATAAATTTTTTAAAAAAATTTATACAATTTAATGGGGTACTTTTTTGGTAATGGGAATGATCATGTAGATAGATTTCTCCCAACTAGTGAATTATTAATCAAACCATAAATCATACAATGATAGAGGGAATAAAATTTTTACTTCATATAAAATGAAAATAATTTAATTTTCATAATTTGGTACTTCATTATGTCTACAAAGTTTCTAGATATAGCTTTGAAAAAAAAAGATTGGTTATTTTGTGTTAAATTTTTTTAGTCAAGATGCAACGTATAACCACAAACATTAAATATTGTATAAAACACAGAAAATATTAAGATTATAATTACATTAATTTAAATTCATTTATTAAAATTTTATTCATGATATTTAATGAATACCCCTGTAGTATCATTACACTAATTAAGAAATTTTAAAACATAAATATTTCATAAATTTAATGATCATGAGCCTGTAGTGTAAGAAAAAATATCTCCATCATTCACTAGTGAAAAATCTTCCATTATCTCTATTTCAATATATTATAACCATGAATTAATGTAATAATTTATTTTTTCTAGTGAATTTTGTAACATGAAAATGAAACTAGTAAGTAAATTGTTTTCTATATGCATGACATCAAGAAAGTGTTTGATTTAAAAAATAATTCAAATACAATAATTTGAGTGAAAAAAAATTGTTTGTGCAACTTATTTTTATATTGTTTTTCAAAAATGTATTACAAAAATAAAATAAAATATTATTTACATTCTAAAAATATGAATTACCTATTAATACAGAAGATGTATTTCTTTATTTCAAAATCACATCAAATATTTTTTTGTAATATTAGTATTTACGCCATCAGGGTAAACATTTATTATTTCTATGAAACACTATATTGATATAATGTTTCAACACAACTGAGAGTATACATAATTTATAAATTGGAAACCCTTACATTCCATTAGTACATTATCTTGAAAAATATTTGTAATGAGTAATGGCATTTATCATCTTGGAAAACATATATTCCTATATAGACTCTTCATTTCTATAAACATCATACATTGTAACACCCTCCTGCCATATTTATTTTTAATCATCAATTATTTGAGATAAATAAACATTGATATCATTAAATGTTTTATAGTCATAAAATAAGAAGCGATGACTTAATATATATAGGATTTATGTATAACCATTTTGGAAGGATTTAATTTACTTACATAACTAGAAATGTAATATGAGTGCATGTTTGTACCCAAAAAGGATTCATTAAATATAGGTTTCTTAACTCATTGACAAATTCAATATACTAATGATCAATTTTATTTCATAGAAGAGCATTTTCTAGGTGATGAAGAAACCCATCCCAAAATTTTTTATCAACAATTCATGTCAATTTACTTATACTATCCTCATTTCCATATAACCATATAAACCTTGGAATTATTGAAAAAACCGTTCAACTTTTGAAGTACTTGATTTTTTTATCGCGATGGAACACCCTTATATAATTTTTAAGTGGACTATAGTCCTTTTGAAAAAATATATCACCATTTGGACATACATGTATACTTTTAATGACCACACCCACTGAAAATAAATTTCATTTAGTATAATAAATTCAATATGGAATCTCATTTTCTACTAGTAACATATACTTCATTAATTAATATAGTCCAATAAATCAATTTTCATTGCATTTGTTTCCACCCATCAGAGTAATTAGTTTTAGTGTGATTGATAATGTCAACTACATAATATAACTACTATACAATGGTATCTTTACATTATTATGTTACATATAAAATATCTTGAAGAAATCCAAAAATTTATCTTTAAATTCCACATTCATTTCCTCAATATAAACTTTTTTATTGTATAATGTTATACTTATACAAGATAGACCACATTAACATAATTAGTAGCTATATTATGTTTCTTTCCATATTTATTACAATCTTTATAACATTGGTATATTCCATTACATATCATGGGTTCTTCTAACACATTTATAAAAATTCATCATGAACCAAAATAATTTAAATACAAGAAAATATAGTTTGAAGATACATTTTCATGATTTGTTGAAAACATGATGAACTATTTAAAACCATCCTTATACTCATTTTTAATATGATTGAACACCAAAAATTTTCAATTCATATTATTCCTATTTCATTCAAAAAAATTAATATTTTACTACAATGTATTTATCATAAGGCATGTATAAAATTTATGATTTTTTTGAAATATAAAATATATAGTGTATAAAACGAAAAAATTATTCTTATAAATTTTATTACGTATGTACATAAAGTATAAAAATGAATACATATAGAGTCCACATTTTACAATACATTTATAAATTTATACACACAATAATAAAATATTATATATATATATATATAATTTTATGTAATACACATATACAAATATTTATCAGTATCTTAAACATTAATTTTTATATAAAATTATGTATATTTTCATGTTTTTATCTTTATATATAATATATATGGGAAAAAACTCATAAAAATATAAATTAAATTAAATTAAACACACACACTTATACATGTGAACACAAACCTATTTATATGTATATATGAAAATATAAAGTTTAAATTATATTTTTTAATGTATATATTTAAAATTTATATGTACAAAATATAATACATACATATATAAAATATATAAAAAATTAATAAATTTAAAAAAAATTACATATGATTATATATGTTTGACTATAGACACACCCAAACACACACATAAATAGACAATACACTCACAATTACACACACACACACACCCAAGTATATATTAACATGCACGAGTGTGTCTATTACAAGAACTCACACACCCACACACACCTTTGGGTTCTCAAGTCAATTATTCAGAATGATTGTATAAAAAACATTAATGGGATGTCTTCTATAATAAATTTTTGAACAAGGAGAATTCATGTGATGACTGGGGTTCATTTAATAGGGGGATATTTCATTATCACCTCAAAAAATTTATCATTGTTAAATGAACATTTTATCTACATTCATTTTAGAATTGATAAATTTAATGATTTATAAGAACAAAAATTAGAACATATTAACCCCAAATGCAAGAAAAAACTTGGCTTTGGAGAGTTATGAGTTTCAAACCCTGTCTCATAATTCGGGGATTAGAAGGAAAATCAGATCATCCTATCAAGATCATATATTGTTAATATAGCTTTTTAATCTATTAATATATATTAAAATCGATATATTATTATTTCATTATGTACATATAAATAAATATTTATATATTTATATTCTAGTATATTTATATGTAAATGATTAAATTTAGTGTATTAAAATAAATATACACATACTTATTCCATTTCTATATTAATTATTATAGATAAAACATGTTAATATTATTAATTCTATATTAAAAACTGTAATAATTTATCATTATATTTAAATACATTTAATTATATTTAAAATATATTATCAATTATATTAATGTATAAATATTTTAATAATATATTATTAATTATATAAATATACTATTTAAAATGAAAGAATAAATAAATATATTTCAATTAAAACTATATACAATAAATTATTAATGATAAAAGTTAATATATTAATAAACATATATAAAAATATTAATAAGTATTTTTTTATATTTCAATAGTATTTATTTAATTTTAAAAATATTATTTATTATATAAATTAATATTTCTTAGCAATGACGGGTACTGTTTCAGCACTATAAAAATAATGGAATTGTATCAAATATGGTATTATTACTGAAATGGGTACTTTAGTAGAAATGAATAATGTTGTAGTACTATTTACTAGAGGGTCCATTGAGGGAAAAATAATCCTCCGGGCCATTTGAGACAGGATTTCGAGCCATAGAGTCTTATGACCATAAAATTGTAATGTCATTAGGCAATCTATGTTTAATGTCTATTATGCCTCTAGTCCTCTAGGCCATGTAATTTCTGGGCTTGAATGTCATGTAAGTTTTCTCTATTAACCATGTTAAAAAGAGGTTTATGTCATTGATAAAGAGGTCTAAGCCCAACTTCTTTTCATATTATTAAATATATATATATATATATTATTAATTGAAAATTACATTTAAATATTAATAATTATATTTTAAAAGTATTATCAACTGTATAATTGAATTATTATTTTTTATAATACATATTTATAATAATAAAAAATTATAATTATATTTAATAAATTAATAATTATTTTTAAATATAAAAAACATTTACTATATATTACTAATAGAATAGAATTATTCTATTTTTTATCAATTTTATTAAGAATAAAATATTGTAAAATGATATTTCTATTTAAATTATTATTTATATTTTAAAAAATAATAATTATATATGTATTTGAAGTTTTATTAATATTTATATAAAGATAATATTATTTATATTTTAATAATATCACCAATTACATAATGTATAATTATAAATATAAAATTAAGTAAATATTAAATAAATATTAATTTTATATTTTTATTATTATTAATATAATTATGTTTAATTATGTTTTTTCTTAGAATTTTAAATCTATGTTCAGTTTATTAATAAATATGAAAATCAAAGTTACATTTTTTCAATTAATGATTTTGATTTTCTTATTTTAAATTGAAATATATAAATACAACTATATAAATATAAATATATATATATCTTAGATATATAAAATTTATTAGAATAATATTTCATTTTATATTGAAATTTATATAATTTCTTATATTGATATTATATAGTAAGTATAAAAATTTAATCACTGATATATGTATATATATATATAATTTTTGTATATATATATTTTATTGTGAATAATGTGAAACTAGATGTCCCTATAAGGGAATGTTTGTGTTTGCATCGACATAGACACATGCATAAACACACACACAAACACACAAACACGATTATGCGATATGTGAACGTGAAACCAAAAGTTCCAATAAATATATGGGTTTGTGTGTATTAATCAACATATATACTCTGTACGTTATTATTTTATAATACCTTTTATCTATGGTAAGATTAGCCCTGATAAATTTCCACATTTACTAGTCCTGAAATAATCACTCATACCGGCAGAATTTTATCAATGATCGTTTTTAAAATATATAAATTTCACTATTATTAGCACTTTCTAAAACTGCTCATATAATCCATTTCTTTTTTCCAGATTCTATAGTTGTGTGTGTGTGTGTGTGTTTATTGATGTAGTTGGAGATTTACTATAGTGGTAGAACCCCCTAGAATCCTATATGAAACCCAGGTTCAAATCGAGGAAATGAACAATGAATGTGGTTACTACAGGAGAAATACTGTAGTGGATGTACTACTGGACACACTATTATTGTTCTAACATATCCCATTATATCTTATGTTTTAATAACAATAAAAAACTACAATTTTATTAGGAATTTTTTTTTAGTGGTAAAACTAATAATTATAACATTATAAATACTTTTATAAGATATTTTTATTATTTGAGAAGAAATTTTTTCTAATCCAGATATAAACACGTTCTATATGACAGACTTATGGTGCTCTATTTTCTAGAAATTTTTCTATGTTTTTAAAACATTCAATTGAATGAAAATGACTAATGTTTTGATGAAAAAAAACATATGTGTTGAATATAAAATATTATGTTTGGAAGAAAATATTTTTGTTTTAATAAAAAGACATATGATAAATATGAATTAATATGATTATAACAAATACACACATTTAGAATAATGCAATATGATAAAGACTTACATAGAGATAAAATGATATATTTAACCTAAAGAGTTTTGAAAGTGAAGATTTATAATTTATTTTATTTTCATGATATTTTAGTATAGTTTTGATAAGGTTATTACTATTAATTTGTTTCATGTAATTCCTTCTCTTGCTTTGGTTTTTATAAAAGAATTTTTATCTAAATGAATATATAAAGGTTTTTTTGAAGTTTATATTTCCAATAAAAAATGAAATTATATGAAATATTGTAGCTACTCTAATTCCTTTGTCTTCCAATTTTGGGAAAATAGATTCATATGGAAAGAACAAATGATTAATTTTTATATTATTTACACTGGGCCTTTTGAATTTTTTGAGATCTCATATACAAAAGTAAGAAGATCTACAAAAGAAAAGTGGTTCACATGATCTATTTTTATGATACTATTTAAATATTAATAAAAACAATTAATCTATAGTTTATGTGTGATTTAGAGTTTTATCTACAAAAAATAAATTTATTCAAAGAAGATTCATAATTTACTCTTTCTGTAAAGATCTCTATATATACTTGTGTCGAAATCCGCCAAAGGCCTCAGGAAGGAATTATGGTGAAAACTGAAGGCATATTACGACTCAGTCAACTGTTTTGGGATGGTTCATATGTCTTTAAGGAAAATCTGAGGAGTTTCGAGGAAAACCGCTCCACCGTTCTCAAATGTACACGACCAGGGTGGATTTTTGTGCGCTGGTGTGCAATGTCCCATGTGGATGAAGGTTGGGTACATTGTTCCACGCAGGAAAAATTCCTCCCCACCCCACTTCGGATGGTCAACTATAAATAGTAGCATACCCCCTTACTTCTAGTGATAAAGAATTTTAACCATATCCCATGCGCGTAATACATCCCTTCTGCGAAACAAATATCCTTTAGGTATAGGATTTTCTATGATAGGTCCCCCAGGGGTCCACCTTCAGGTGGGACCACTAGGACCTGACCCTCGCCATGTTCTTTTATTGATATTATATTTTCACACAAACCTCCTCTAATTTCATGAAAAACTCCTCCGATTGGACACATGGATCCTTTATCTTCACAATTATGGCTTATTGTGCACAAAAGTTTACAATTGTGCTCCTATTGCAGGGAAAAATCTTCTTTTGTGCAATCCTCCCTCCTTGTGAGCACCCATGAGTATGCCATCAATTTCACTTTCTTGGAATCAATATTCAGGTGCCTCTTACATGCAACACACATATCCTTTACACAAATCTCCTATATGAACCTCCACCTTTGTATGATGTGATTTCGATGTCCCATAGGTGGCACTTCACATTGTGTTGTTTAGCCTTATTATTCTTCATATTGGAATGCTAATGGACATAGATTCTTCTTATAGGCACGCTAACGTGATCTAATCAATGGATCAATTCATAACACCACCTCACCGTGGAATTGTTGATGCCTTCCCTTCCCTAATGGTGGGTGGGTATCAGTTATCTAACTCCTAGGGGTGCTGAGTGAACCTACCTCATCTGAGTTGCATGATGTTAAGCTGCCAAGAACCATCATCCTCAGCACATGACAATAAACTATGGACTCACCCCATTCAATATACATGGGGTGTCTCGTCTAGGAAATTATCCTTGCCCGATTGTCTCCATAGGAGGGAGATCGTCCTCACGTGGAATGAGATCCTCTTTGCTAGAATAGGATCTCTCTGCGGGGAAGGGAAATCATATTTCTGTAATCCACTAGCCTTCCTTGCGATAGTTATAATCCATGCTCATCCTCTTTTCTTCTATACCAGTGAATAAAGCAGATTTGGGAACTAGGACCTTCATTACCCCATCCCTCACCATCAAAGATTTTCTATATCAGGCCTCCATCCCGGAGTAAGTTCTAATCTCTATCTACCTAGGAGGATAACCAAGAGTAATCCCCAATTTCCTCTGGGGACCACTAGCTAGAAGTAAGCCCCACTTCATTCTCCGTGTATTCCCCTTTTGTGACGTGATCTTCATGTCTTTGTTTCCATTTTTTTTTCTCACACTAAGCATATCTCATGTGGGAATAGAGTAAGTAATGACCATGGCATCCTTCATTGCCCACCATAGCATGTATGTCCCAATCCCTATACTGATCTATGTAGACATTGATACATTCCATTTCCATGAATGGTTCATAGGATGCCTCCCCAATGTTCAATCCCATCTCCCATTGGTCTCAACCACTTCATGTCGGCCCACCTTCATCCTGCATGTTGTTAAACTGTATACACCATACCTAAATACATGGAAATTGATATTTTCCCTTTCAATGCAAGGTATGTTAGAAGCCACCCTAAGGTACAATACCAACACCAACTTGAACCAACCCCTTCACATCGGTTCACCTTCATTGTGTATAACGTTAAACTATATTACCCATTCCGAACTATGTGGACTATTATCCCTTCCCTTTCTGAGCAGTTAACATAGGTATCCTCCTCAAGGTTCATCCAATTACCCATTGGACACAACCACCTCTTGTTGGTTCACCCTGTCCTACATGACATTAAACTGTATGATCCCTTTTCATCTAGTATGTCATTAAACTGTATGCATTCAATATACAATGGTTTTTATTCTTTTCTCTTAGATAGGGTACATAGGAAGCCTCTCTATGGTAAAACCCCAACCAATAGTTAGCCATTGTAGTCCCCAACTTGTAGTAAGACATTTTAGTCCCCAACCAGTGGTATGCCATTTTAATCCCCAATCTATGGTAATCTTTTGAAGTCCCCTTTTTTGGGACTCATATCTCTGGTCTGCCCCATGTGTTAGAACAACTCGGGCTGATAAGCACGTGTAAACCCCCTAGCATGTCATCAGGTAATGGTCCCCTGTGCACACCCTTATTCAATGCCTTATCCTATAGTATGTAGACTTTGATTCCCTACCATTGGGATATGTATGAAACCCCCGTGAGGTTCATACCCATCATCCACGTCTCATCCTGGTCTCTCCATTGATACTTTTCTGTTAAAAAAGGTCATGCCCTATCCTCAAGGTTCTACTTCCTTGAGGACCCATCCATGTGTCCATATTCAGAGGCCACCTCCTCAGGTGTCCCATTGCCCCACCATGAAACGTGGAAATTCATTCAATGCCACGAGGATATTTCAGAATCCCCCCTAAGGTTCATCCCCAACATCATTATCGTCTTCATGTCGGTTCCATCTCATTCTCCATCAACATAACTCAACCATAAATCATTCATCCTAGTTTTACATGGGTCGCCACATCCTAGTTATATCAGGTCAACCCCATTATCACAACCCCTAGAACCACCCAGGTCACTAACCATGCATAACCCCCGACATTTCATCAGGTCACATTCCTCTGAACGCACCCCAATTCTATGATTCTCCCTTGGAACTTTGTGGGTTTTGATCTCTGTCTCCTTGGCAGGGTACGTAGGAAACATCCTCAAGGTTCAATCCTAGCCAACGGCAGTCCCAAGTTTCCTCATTATAAGGACCCAAGCATCCCTGGATCCACGTTCATTCTGCATCTTGATCCAATCCTCTAATTAACCTCACATGTGATTCCTCCTGGGGATTATTCCATCTGATCCAATTCTATTAGTGTTTCGTTATGTCTAATCTATCTCCTCTTGACATTAAACTTGTGGCATAACCGATGTTAAACATGGGAAGCTGATGAAAACCATAGAGACATACCCATGTCATATATTTCCCCACATTCGACGTGGGAT
The DNA here is from genome assembly GCA_963277665.1 of Viscum album. Lineage (NCBI taxonomy): Eukaryota > Viridiplantae > Streptophyta > Magnoliopsida > Santalales > Viscaceae > Viscum > Viscum album. The sequence continues at coordinate 14,219,236 of OY728159.1, read as the reverse complement.
GCCTTAAGATTCCACAACCTCAAGAAGCCTTATCATAAGGGGGATAACCCCAGACACATCAATGTTCTGATTTCCACACATGCTAGTGATTTCCAATGTGACTACTCCCCCGATCGAAGGTCTCTGCCCTGACATGACCCCTTAGAATGACCCGATAGAAGAATTTTAATTATTGGGTGTCCATTAAGACAAGGAACGATGATGAATTTCAAGAAAAAAATCTTAAAATTTAAGGGATACTCGGACTATGTATTGAGTTCTAAGGAGGAATCCATGGATAGAGTGACTAATGTCCCATCATCCCATTTTGATCAAGGAGAAATGGTCCCTGATTATGTAATAGATACTACCAACCTATAGAATGTGGGAAAGTAGGGTATAAATCATCACATCCTCCACCAATGGATGTGCGCCCCATAGAAAATATTTCAAACAGAAATGGTGAACTCGAAATGACATTATTCTCCTCAATGTAGAGATTAGTATCATTTGAGAAATAACTGGATAATCATGTCACCAGATCTAGTTATCTGGTGCTAATTCCCACCAAAATAATATTGGGCCTATCATGAAACTCTCCAGAGATTGGGGCAATGAACGTTCAACATCCCAGTCTGTGACATTGTCAGTGTGGATACTTTTTACTAACCACGGAAGATGGAATGACTCTAGGGCACTGGGTGTCTCTAACCTTTTTTCAGCACTAATGGTTTAATCTCCCATCTTTCAAAGACTCTGGTGTTCATTATAGGAAACCAATCACCACCCTACCACTGACGTAGGTTTCGGGGAAATATCAATGTGGAAATCATGTGTGAGCTCATCTCTTCCACAATGGTCCCCACATCTATGACTCATGGGTGCCCACATCCCATCTCTCCATCTGAAATGATTCAGATAAAGATTATTAATGACCATGTTCGAAGATATGACAAAGAGGGGATTATCCCAACCTTGGATATGGCCTGACAGGACATAGGGGATTCTGTGCCTCATAATCACTACCACCCCCAAGGGTTTTTCATGGAGCCACTTCTCCCCAGTCCGACCTACAATCATTTCGAAAGCCTCTCCTTGAAGAGTTTTGATGACTCTCTCCCCTATACCAATGAGTTGAGGGATGTTCGGGCCGACCCAATTATGCATCTATCTAGGGGTGACAAGGAGCGTTCACACTAAGTTGTGTTAGCACTGCCACCAAGCCCCATAAGGTGAGGACCAGAGAAATTATGCACCTACACCACCAACCCCAATCCGGTTAACCTGATTCCATCACCAGGCACATGTTGAGGAGGATTCCCAGTAGGGGGCATCATCATCAATGGTTTCCATTTATCATGCCACTGACGATGTATTCCAGCAGTTCCCTATTTATACTGAACATGGGAACTTATAATCATGACCCATATTGAGGTCCCCACCACCCCATGGGCAGTTTGGGATGACTCTTCTGGTCGCTGGCATAGGTGGTGTCCATCATGGGATGACCCGCGATAATGAAATATAATACAGAGGGTCTCCCCATTCCACCGACAATGAGAGTGCAGGTCATCCCTTCTCTCGATCTCATTGTGTTAGTCCCCCCCAATCCAGCATCAGTCTGAGTGAAGGTCCTCCTTGATGCACTAGCGTCTAGTGTGGAAGCTTTCCTAGCTCCTTTGGACATAGGTATGGAGTGGTTCCTCCTGTTATAGGTCACCGATGTGAAGATCCTCCTATTTCGGACAAAAATCATCATTTGGGTCTTCCCCATGTTCTTAAAGCAACCGATGAATGTACTCATCATCCTAGAAATCAGGGAAGCAGAGGTCTACCTCGTTTCACTGGAACCCAACATGGAGGTCTTCCCTGTGTTATGTTTGAATAGTACGAAGGCCCTATTCATTCTATCACAACTAGGGGGAACAAGCATGGAGATATTTCCAGTGCTACAACCAGTTTAATTGAATGTCTTACCTGCTCCAGCACTTCCCATTGAGATTCCCTCCATGTGTCAGCCAGTGGGCATGAAGGTCCTCCCCAAGTTCCCTTTGACAATTTTTCATGTTCCCCTCACACCCAAACTCACCCAGGCAGAAGTCCTCTCTGCACAAGCATCAGTTTGGCTGAATGTACTCCTCATGTTGAAAACCTATCATTCCCGAAAGAACCATCCCAATATAGGAGGACTGGTCACCACCTCCATAATAAGAATACTAATAAGATTCATACTATGATTAAACACTTATTCTTTTTAGACTCTGAGGCTATGTTTGATTCAATGATGGAACCCTCACCTTGATATTTCACGTCATGATCCGGTGTAGGAATGAGGTGTATAAGCCTCATCCTTCTGAAATGAGAGGTCCACTGGATCCCTACCTCTCTTAAAAGATACATCGAGGGGGAAATAGTTGACATCTTTTTAGGGCATGGTCGTGCAATCCACTCTATTGTCAACATGGTCATTATCTTACTCAACTAGAGATCATGGATATTTATTTTGGGGCGAAATGGAGGACAAATATCATCCAAACCCACCATCAGTAACAGCATCCACAGCACTGGAAACTACGGTCACCAACTCATCTTATTAGAATGTGGTGGCTATTTCGTTTCATTCCTCAGAGGATATCCCGAGATGCGTTGGATTATCCACATTTTATCCATATTCTCTATCATCTATCCTACCATCTTTGTAATCTAATTCAGTTCCATTACCATTCTCACATTAACCCATGTTGATGATTCAAGAAACCCAGTGCTCGACCCCAATTTTGAGTTGAGGAACTTGTGGTACATCCTTATAGTAGACCATTTCCAATAGATGCTCTGGTGAGTTTCAACTGCTAACTTCAGTGCATCATAATCACTTACCCTGGAAGAAGTCGCATGTTTTCGGCAAATCCTTTGGCTGATACACTTTTTTCTTTGTTATCGGAAAGTGTATTACACCATGATTCATGCACACATTTAATATATTGTCCAACAATGTCGTATGGTCATCTTTGCTGCACTCTCAGTGGCCTAGTTCCCTGAGTTGCCCAGTCTCCATCAGATACTCCATCAATGATGCATCAAGATCATTAGAAATATTTTTTTTATTATCAAGGTGGATTCCCTTCACATTTAGGTCCATGGATGGGTGGAATTTCTCATCCCTTCATTTCAATTCTATCTGGCACCAGCACGACATGCCCAGTGATATTGAGGATATTCCTCCAGGTAGAGTCATGGTTAACAAGGGTATCCTATTAGAGGAAGATAATGAGATAGAACTCCTTGAAGAGAACATACCACCCTGGGGAGTTCCACGCCAACTGGATCCACTAGGAAGGGTTTTTCACCTGTATATAAATCTAATGGGTCTTCTCATTCCTACCTAGTCCTTGGACCTTGTTTAGAATCCCTATAAGGGTTCAGAGCCCTTTGTGTCCCTCAAACCCTCTTACACATCTGCCTTAGTGTAGAAGACATAAGGCGGTCTCAAAAATATTGTGTTGCATCAAAAAATTGTGGATCATAAAAATATGGTTGATGGCCTCCTTGAGGAAAGTGTGGCAGACCAACGACTAGACTACGGTGATAATTTATCTAGGCTAGAGGGGTAGGTATAACTCCCCCCCCACTGATTTTCCTCTAGGTGACCCTAACCATCCTTCCCATATAAACAGGGTAGAATTTTGAATTTATTGAAAGAGGGAAAGGTATGTATTACCAAAGCCACCTGAGCGGTTTCATAATCTTCGAGACCCGACCCAGGTTCCCACAGCAGCTCAACAGTTCTTCCCACCAATTGCTCCACGAGCCTCTAGCCATGCTTATCATGTTGAAGAACCTACCAATGCACTGGGGGTTCGGTATCCTCGTTAAGAAAAGAACCACCACTCAGATGATCCAATAGAGGCACTCATTTATTTACTCAAGGTATTGGAAACTCGATAGGTGGAAATTTCGCCTGATGGAAACCCATATCGTGAATGGGTGGTTGATATGGTAGCATCCCCTAGATTCAGAAACCCTACCATTCCCCATTTGATTGGACTAGTGATTTTCTATAGCATTTAGTTCACTTCATCTCAAGGTGTGGACCCATTATAGGAACTCTAGCATAGTAGGAGGCCACCAAACTCCAGTGTTTTATTCCAACATTGTAAGGGCCTATGTTTTTTTGGAACTACAAGCTACCCTATAGGTTAGTAGCTATAGAGGAAGATCTTTGTTGTATATTTATTCACCAGTTCATCTCTACCACCTAGAAGACAAGTATTTCAGACCTCTTCATGTTCAATAAGATGCCTGACCAGGATATCACAGACTTTGTCACCTAGTGGAAAGGACTCACCTACTCCCTTGATATTCCGATGATTTTGGAAAGACTCATGAAAATATGTTTGGGGAATGTAAAAAATGGAACTTTTCCCATATCTATTCACCCAAAAATACCCTGGGGGTTTCGGGATTTCTCTGATAAGGCCCAGCGTCTAGAGGAAGACTTATAGTAGGCTAAGAAGACACATATGTTGGCTCCTATAGTACCCGTGAGAAGCGCCGCAAAGGCTAAGCCCAACGTGGTGGCCCAAATAAGGGGCCCAATGCAACAAGAGTTAGTACCGGTAGAGACACCTTCACAGACTCACAGAGGATGGCCACCTCCGAAATAGCTTCCAGCCTAGTAGCGACCACCCCAGAACCGGTAGGCAACCCCGCATAATGCTCCGTCAACACCCAAGGGAGATAACTAGGTTCTACCTCTGTGGAAGGTTCCTCCAGCCCCCCCCCCCCCCGTTAGTGCCAAACTCCTATATCCCCATTCCCAAGATAGATGGAATTTAAACTACTAATTCAATTAGGCTAATGTCCTCGATTATTTTTGAAGCTCCTTAGAACAGGTAATTCTACTGTTTTTGGAATGCTGGAGACCTGATGAAGCAGATCTCATTGATAAGCCTAATTACTGAACCTATTAATAGATCCTAGGGAACACCCTCAAGAATTGAATGTGTTTAAATACTAGATTCAAGAGAATATTGATAACAATAGTGTCAGGTTAGTCCCAGCACCGGCACAGGTGGCATGAGTATTCATACAGCCTGACAGTGACAACGAAGCTGAGTGTCAACTGGTTCCTAACTTTTGATCTCAAAAATAAAACGAATCAATGAAACATAAGTTTGTCTCCCATAACCATGGTATTATATGTACATGTTTGAATCAAACCGAGCCTTATGAAGTCATTGCACTACTCGTATCCACATATTCAGCATTGACATCCTAGCCTTCCTTTTCCCAGAAGGGCAACCATCGGTGGTGAAAGGGAAACCAAATCCCCTGACTAATGTCGCCCCCATAACATACTCTCGGGGACTTCATTCCACAAGAGATGGTAATTAACCCCCATGATTATTCATGTTGTGTAGGATTCATCATGTGAGGGCCAAGGGTACACTTATGTTAACATCGTGGAGCTGGTATACCCCTATATGGTTCCTGATGACAAAGAGTGCCAGACAGATCCTCCTAACGTCCCCATCTATCACCAGAAACGAAAAATCCATAGTTATGTGAGTTTTTTGAATGCCTAGATATGTGTTTATATCCATTTTTTGAATTCCACAATAACCGAACAACATTCCATGTGTATTGCTCAGCATGCACAGTTTTCTCATCTAATTTCACCGGGATCACATTCACCATTGTTTGTTCTACTTGATAAGGTGGTGCCACATTGAACATTCTAGGATGAGACACGTTTGGTTATAGACCAACCTCAGTCATTGGACCCTCATTAATTATCCAATACACAAGTCTTGACTAGAGAGAAGTGGTACATCCCCATCCCCATTCTGCTGATGGTTCAGCCAGTAGGGCCCGTTATACCCCATGCCATAGAATGACATATTATCAGTATAAGTTCCTGGTTGGCATGGAAGTAGGATATTAAAAAAATATTTATAGAATTATTTTGACTCAAACTATCCTCGAGGACCTCTGGATATCATAATATATGTTTTATGTCCTTTTCGAGGATTTAAGAATCCCCCTCCTATTTGAGACGGAGGTAGCAGCCACAGAAGCCTTCCACGCTGAGGCAGCTGAGCACGAAGAATGTCAGGTCATTATCTCTTTTTCTAGAGAATATGAAGTTTCTATTATACATTGGGAATATCCTCTTACTCTATATCACTAGACACTACAATGTTGAGGAGCAACTTCACTATATTTTCGACACAGGATCTATGATCAACTGTTTCCGAACTCGGACCCTCCGAAAGATGGTGATGTTTGAGACTGATCTGAGTCCTGCGGACATGAAGTTTTAATGTTATGGTAGGACAGTATAGACGATTTTCAACAAGATAAATCTGAAGAAATACTTTGGTGGACTAGTTTTCAGCACCGAGTTCATGTTTTTCTCGCAGGACACCGCCTACAATGCGTTGATGGGTAGGCCATGGCTCCACCTTCATGCAGTAGTCCATTATTCATATCACCAATTCGTTAAGTACTCCCTTAATTGTCTAGTAAGAATACTCCAAGGTGAAGTGTCTCTTTTATCCTCTTGTGAATCCCTCAACCTAGATGCTTACTTTTACAAGATAAAGGACAACTCGATCCAGTCTAGTGAGGTTGAACCCGCTACAGCTGAAACCAAACTGTGGGAATACATGGATGAAACATACATTATCCCGATACACTGATTGGATGCCATAACCTCGGATTTGGGGTCATTATTTGTTGTCAATAGAATCGTAGGGAAGAACATTATGAAGTATAAGGGATTCTAGGATATCAAATCTTATTCTTATAAAAATTAGGCTTTGGGGATCCTAGAGCCCCAAATTCCCATAAGTTATTAGGATGCCCACCCCATGGAAATGAAAATACGTCATAGTTTATTATTTCAAGGGGATGGGATAAATCGTATCAAGATGACATCCCACTATTTCTTTGATATCATCATGTGTGGCCCCTTTGGCCAAAGGCCAGATCGGATCAGGATGTCATCTTTTGTCGCAACAGTTTCAGTAGTACGAGAATCCCATGAGGCGATGTCCACCGCCACTCAGCCTGGAACAAGTGTCCCATAGAGAACAGTCGACTCTGAGGAATTTATTCCCACTAAAGATACCTCCTCCATAAGTGAATAATAGGATTTAGATAATGATCCTCCCGCATTCAAAGTGGGTGTCTCCACCATGGTCGATGAATTGGTACAGGTGAATCTCGGCAGAAAGAAGGATCTGATACCCACATTGATCCATGTAAAAATTCATGTTAGAGAGAAACAATGATAAGTGGACATCCTAAAGTAGGACCATGTTGTATTTCCCTGTTTTTATGATGAGATTCCAAGACTGGATCCTCAGGTCACTGTCCAAGACCTCGGTCTTCCAGCGAATCATTGCAGGTTCCAACCGCCTCCTAAAAAGATGCACCCATATCACATTGCCATGGTCGAGGCCGAGGATGATAATCCCATAAGATACAACATCATCAAGGGTTTCTAATACCCCATATGGTTATCCAACATTGGTATCTTCAGAAATAAGAACAGATAGATCCATGTCTACATTTACTTCTGGGATCTCAATCGTCATTGTTCGAAGGATGATTTTCCCCTTCCTATGATAGAACTGTTGGTTGATGCCACCACTAGGTTCCAGGATCAGTCCTTCATGGATGGATATTCTGGATATAACCAAATTAGAATTCCGCGGAGGATGAAGAGTCTACATTTTTCAGGGAACCACAAGGTAATTTCTCCTACTAGGTAAAGCCCTTCAGTCTAACGAATATGTGTTACACCTATCAGCATGCCATGGATCACATATTTATTCCAATCCTAGGGACATAGGAAGAATTATATGTGGATGATCTGGTGGTATAATATTAGTAGTTTTTGAACCATTTAAAAGTTCTCAAGAGAAAGTGTTCCGATTTCTCTGATCCCGCCGTCTCAAAATTAACACCAAGAAGTGTGCCTTTAAGGTCACCTCTGGAATGTTTCTTGGATTCATTTTCAAATACACAGGAATCAAGATTGATCCAGATAATATAAAGGCCATGAACATTATGTATCCTTCAAGCAACATCTATGGTATTCAAGGCATTCATGTCCACATAGCTTATATATGCCGATTCATCTGGAATCTAGATAGAAAGTGTATGAAATTTTTCCATATCATAAAAAAGGTGAAGTATATATTTGGGATAAGGAGTGTCAGAATACTTTGGAGGAAATCAAGTAGTTCCTGTTAAGGCCTACAATTATGATGCCACCAATTTCTGGAAATTCGTTGGTCCTTTATTTGACTGCTCTGGTGTGATCTCTCGGCACCCTTCACACCCAAAAAACAGCAAAGGGATGGGGAACAATTTATACTATCTGATCCAAAATATCCTCGATGAAAAGACCAAATATTCCTCTATTGAGAAGAGATGCCTCACACTGGTATTCAGAGTGTAGAAATTGTGACACTAATTGCAGAATCATGAGATATAGATAGTCTCTTGAATGGATCTCCAGAAGTACATTCTAAACTAACCCATGTTACCAGACCTTCTAGCTCAGTGGGATGTGATCCTCAAGAAGATCAACATCAGGTTTGTCCCCCAGAAGGCCATTAAGGTACTAGAATTAAATACATATTTTCCACTCATCTAGCTCCCACAGACCAAACTCTAGATCTTGATCTTCCCAATGAGGCGATGCTCTTTGTGGATCAAGGAACTCTACATTTGAAAAACGCACATTGATAGTTCTTCATGAAGCCCTACTGGTAGAAGACTTAATGATCCCAGGATCAATAGTGTGGGCCTGGGTATTGTCTCTATAACGCCATCACAAGTTGTCTGTCCATATTCATTTATGTTGTCATAAGGTTGTACCAACAACGATGAATAGTAACCGTCTTTCATTACTAGTCCACAATGGGCCAAAGAGAACAATTTTCCCTACTTACATATGAAAGGGGACATAGAAATAGTCATCAAATAGATCAACAGTGAATAGGTCAACAGAAATCTGGAGCTCATACTGCTGTCAGAACAAACCCACTAGTTGGTGGATGAGTTCGCATATCGGCCAAAAGTTACTCACGTCACTCGGTCCTAGAATGGTTGAACTGATGCCTTGGCTAGATTGGAAACCTCTCTTATGGAGCAGGATCAAGATGAGTTGATTGTCCATGTTGCACATCAGAGAGTCATCTCCCCCGTTACTCCAGATGACGATGATAGCCCACAGGTAAGACACCATACCACCAAATCCTCCATGTCAGAACCCCCAAGCCCCCTACCACAATATTAGAGGTGACTCCCACTGGAGAACTCCCTTTATCGAGAATCTACCGAATAAAAATCTCCAGGAAGATCGAGCTGAGTGCGATCAAATCAGACATCTCACATTATAGTTTACCATCTAGAGTGGTCCAAGTCCTGAGTAGATTCACTATAGATGCAGGATTGATGGGGTTCTCTTGTATATCATTCAAGGAGTTGATATTTATCAATTCATGTAGAAGGTTAATTCGGCTCTTGCGAGGCTCCTCATACCAGGATGAATCTTTCTCACCTGATCTAGAAGTTGGGGTATTTTGGGCCCTCTATGATTCGAGACTATATCAACATTTCCAAGAGGTTCCATGAATTCCAAATACATGTTTTTTTTCATCGTCTTCAAGAACCACTCCATACTACCATGTACTCTTAACCCTTTGTGTTCTGGGGACTCGATGTCATGGGACTATATCCACCAAGGACAGCTCGCCAATGCAGATTCATCCGTACCACTACAGATTTGTTTTCCATGTTGGAAGAGGAAGTTCCAATAATATTGTTCAAGTCATTTTATGTCATTTAATTTTTGATCTCCAATTTCATCAACCAATTTGGAGTCCCACACGTTGTCCTCACCAATAATGGCACCAACATCCGGGAAGCCAAACTAAATAAGTTGTACATCAAGTACAACATTCATTCTAACCATACCTACAACTATCACCTGTAAGAAAATGGGTAGACTGTGGCATTCAATAAAACCCTCTCTAAAATTTTGAAAAATATAGTTGGTCAGAACAAGAAGATCTGGCCGAATGAACTCCCCAATTCTCTCTGGTCATATTGAACGATGACTCGCAACTCCACTAAAGTGACACCATATTCCCTATTGTATGGAAAAGGTTTTGTCCTACCCATCGAGATTCAGTTGTTTTCATTACAAAAAATAGACAATGATCAGAAGAAACTAGATATGGTAGTCAAAGTCTGTCTATATGAACTGTAAGCACTCGACGAGGATAGGCTTCATGCCTTGCAAAATCTCGAAAGGCATCAGAACAAGATATCCAGATCTTTCCACAAAATAGTTCACCACATCACTTTCTTACAAGGAAAAATGGTGCTAGCCATGAGAACTTTGATGATACCCTGCAGGAGGCCACCCAAGCTGGAGCCCTAATGGGAAGGACCTTACATCATTCACAAGGATTACCCCCATGGCGTGAACTCCCTAGTTACCATAGATGGTGAGTGTATAAATCCTCCCACCAATGCCAAATTCCTTACGAAATAAATTGCCTATGTAAAACAATCCTAGATGACCATAAACTGTGATGACTTTACTGTATGATGTTAAAATTCATGATTCTTCATGAGATGAAATATGTAAAACTACATGGAACTTTTACTGCTTGATATTAAATTGTATTTCATCATGCACGATGTCAAAATTTATAAGGTCCCACATGACCATAAATTGTCCCTCCCTCACCGAACAACATCAAAATTTATGATCTGTCTAGGATGAATGAAGTAAAACTACCCAACACTCATTCATCATGATAATAAAAAACAAAATGGTCTGATAACTATGACATTAAACTACAATCTCCTCTCCTTCTCGTCCCTCGTGACGTTAAACTGCACCCTCCAAAACTATGTATAGCTTGCTTCTCATCCTCCTGGGAAACATAGAAAGGATCATAGATCTCATCTTTGAGTCCATCCCCCAAACTCTTCTATTTGATTGTCCCTAAATATATTTCTCATGGATGATCACACATAGTTTAGTTTAGACTACATTGGCTCTACTCATGTCAGGTTTAAGATGGTCATATCATGTGCCCCTCCCCATTCTTATATACTCCCACATCCTCACTGCATGACGTTAAACTACATGGAACTTTCATAACTATGTGAGGCTTGATTCCCTTTCTTATGGGATACATAATAATTATCGGACATTTCATCCATAGGCCCATCCCCATGCTTCAAGATCTCTCTTTGGGTCTAACCCCTTGGACCATATGCTTCTCAAGAACACATGGTGTTGTGCGAACATTATTTTCCTCCATTTACATCAAGTTTACTATGACCTCACTATGTCCCCCCTTCTTGGAGACATCCATCTCTTTTGCTCATCCCCCATGAAATTAAACTACATGACCATACTCGCGATTCGCGCATCCTATTTATTTGGGTCTCTATCATCATACACATTATAAAGGACCCTCAAACGGTATGGATGCTTGGTATCATGGCTTACCTACTATTTTGGGACATCGTCTTGGAGGATTTTGAGCGGCACTTTGATACAATTCCCATATTTTGTCTATGGCCAGAAGACGATCCTCATTTTTTATTCACATTTTAGGTCACATGATATGGATGTAGTTTTTCAAACACGGTAAACATCCATTCTCCAATTTTATTGCCACACCTACGTCTCCCAACTATTGGGTGCATCAATTCATTTTGTCTGGTTATCCCTTCGAATGTCAGTATTCCTCTAGTAGGGATGTTAGTATGGGTGGGATCGAACCCAGCCTATCTCTTTCCTATATTTTCATGACCGTATATACTAGGTAGAACATGATCTCATTACATGCTTCCCACACCGAGCTCTCATCACATGGGATTAGGAGCCTTGGTTGGGCCATACCCACAAATGGGTTATGCAACCAGGTTCTGTGATCTATGACCTTAAACTATAATCACTACTATCCTCATCACACAACATTAAATTGTGTAATCCATCTGTCACTAAGGGTCATAAAACTACACAGCAATCATCCAGAGTGACGATAAATTGCATATTAGTTTTGATTTTTCATTTGTGGCCTAACCTCATGTCCCTTGACCTTTTTGGTACCCTGGATGAAGATTTCTCCTAGGATTTAGTGGTGTAATATTGAATCTATGTCTTATTTCATGTCAGGAAATTTTTTCCATGCCGTACGCATCCCCATGAAAAACCCCTCCATACATCATCCTTGACGCAATACGTAAAACTACACAGGTCCCACCATGATTAACGCATCCCATCATTTAGGATTCCATCATATTTCACATCTAAAAGGAACCCCGAACGACATGAGTGATAGGACATAGGGATCTCCTAGCATCTCAGGGCAATGTCCCTGAGGATTCTAGATGACAGTTTGATACAAGTCCTACTTTACGAATGTAGTCAAAGGTCGGCACTCATATTTTGTCCCCATTCTAGGAAATGATACATATAAAATGTTTTGAAAATGGAAAGCATTTATCCTCAATCATTGTTTCCATTATGTGGTCTCCCTCATGGCAGGTGAAATGATTCACCCTTTCTACTCATATGTCCTACGCATATGACTTTAAATTGGGCATCTATGGTACGATCTCTATGACCATATACTAATATCCACCTTTTCCTTGCCACAAAATGTTAAATTGGACCCCATCTCCCAGAACTAGATTTGTCTTCATTCCTATCCTCATGGGATACGTATGAAAACTCAGACATTTTATCTTCATGTCTTGTATAGGATCATTTATTCTTTATCTCGGCCTCTTGAATCGAGTTCACTCTTGGAATTATGGATTTTGTGGAATATTTGGGCTTATTACCCTCATTAAAGACAAGATATTATTCATTCCATAAAAATTTCTCATCATGATTCCCCATCTTATCTTCGTCCTTACTGCAAGATGTTAAACTACATTCCATATTTCAGAACTATGTGTGGATTGATTATTAACCCCACAGGATATGTAGGAACTCTTGAACATTTCATCTTCCGGTCTAGCCCGGTGTCTTAAAACATCCTCATCTTTTTTTCACCTTAGCATGAGTCCTGCAAGAGGGATGTATGTGGTGCAGTATGGGCTTATGACCTCATTAGTGTTGGTATTCTAACAGCCACACCATGTACCTATCCCTCATGAGAGCTCTTCATTCCCCCATTTTTCACTCATATTTTCAATTCTAATGCTCTTGAACTGGGCCCCTCTACCATCTTTGGAAATTCACTAATTTGTCCAGAAGCACTTTGGTTCTGGATAGAGAGTGTTGGATTCTATGAAGACATGTTTTCACCCATTTTCTTGCTTCATGTTCCCCTTCATTTGTGCTTTCATAATCTTTCACATTCAAAAGGACCCTTGAACAACATGGATACTAGGATCTAGTTATCTCCTACCTCCTTGTTCCAACGTCCCTGATAATTTCGAACGACAAATTGATACAAGTCTCACATTGCGAATATGGTAAGTAGTTGATGATAATTTGTCATTCCCATTTCAGGTCACACGATAAGGATGTTGTGTTTTCAAGATGGTCAACAAATATCCTTCATCTTCATGAAACCCCATTTGAGACCAAAATATTTATTTCCTAATTCACATCCTTTTCCACTCTATAATGTCAAGTAGAATTTTGACACTATTGTTGATATCCCTTAGTGCATATTTTCAAGTTATGATAACAAGGCCATGGAGAGGCGTCATTTGAGGCTTTTCACCTTTTCCCATCTTCTTGTATTCATCATGTTGCCGAGAACTTCTTCACCCTTGTTTCCTACATCAAGAGTATCTCACATCAGCTTAGGGATTTGGTCACGGTATGTGCCCATTTGGAAGAATCTCACTTCCCATGGTTACAGATCTATGTCTATTAACTAATATCTACCACATCCTTGTCACAAGATGTTAAACTTAAAAAAATCCTCATGAACTACATATGGATTGATTCCAATATTTATGGGATATGTAGGAATGCCCATCCATTTCATCTTTGGGTCCAGATCAGGTTCTCAAATTACCTCTTCTGTTTTGGCCTTTTAGCCCTGACCCCTATAGGATTGTGGGGTGTGGAGTATATGGTATTTATGTCCTCATTCAAAATAGGTTTTCAATATTTGTGCCACATACTCCCCTTTTAGGGACTTGTTTCTCCGGCCTATCGTCCCAGATGACGTTAAACTGCACTCTCAGAATAATGTGGGGATTGATACCCATCATCCTGGGATATGTAAGAAGACCCGAACATTTAATCTTTAGTTCCAATTCCATATTCTCTGATATTTTACGACCCCTCAGCAAGAGGTTTATCCTATGAATTTTTTCATGACTTCGTGTGATCCTGGTCCACATTTAAGTGATGTTTTCTATATCACACCTTGTATATTCTATCTAAATCCTCATTGTTCTATATGCATACAAGCCATATTACCTTAAACTATGTTGTCGGGTCTCACACGATTTTAAACTATTGTTTCTTGGTTGTGAAGAGTTAATGTATGTTGGATGGTCCAATCATACGACCTTAAACAGTGACATTATCGTCCTAGACAGACGATGAAAAATACCACCGTATTGTGGTATCCTCACCGGATGGGACATCATTTTTTGTATTGTCTCCCCGCCATGAAAATTTTCAAGGCCTACATGTGCCTTCATTCCTTTATCGATTCTGGGATTCCCCATCCTAGGTATGTTTCTTCAAAAAAAAATACGTCAATCCTATAGGACAAAAAAGATCTATCAAATGTTTCCTCTTTTGGTGTGTGGGCCAGACTCGCACGAAAGTGTTTCCTCTGGCGTTGGTAGCATACCTTGACACTTATAGAACTATGAGTGGCTTGTTCCCATCATAATGGGGTAGGTTGAAATTCCTGAGCACTTGGCCCTAGGCCCAGCCCAACATTCTATTTTGGTCCTTCATCCTAAAAATCTCCCACAAGAGCACATGGTGTGGTATGGGCTTATGACCTCATTCACATTGGGTTTTTCTATAGAGGCACCATGTGTCTCCTTTTCCCCATTCCATTATGGTCTGATCTCCAAGACCTTAAAACTATGATCCAACTATCCTTATCGCATGAAACAAAACTACATGACACTTTTAGAACTACATCGGGCTTGATTCCCATCCTTATGGGATATACTGGAATTCCTAGACATTTAAATTTCAGGTCAAGCCCTAAAAATTGAAAATCATGTCCTCTTTCCATCCACTTATCTTGAACTCTCTCGAAATCATGTGGTGTGGTGTGAGATTTTATAGTCCTCATTCACATCAGGATATGTGTCACACCTTGTGTTTCCTTCCTAGGTAATCATTCCCTTGACACATATCATTAAACATTGATTTTACCCTGAACAGTTCATGATGGCCCATGATAACTATTGGATGCATCAGACTCCTTTCTATATGGGATTTCCCCAACAATAATTGGTCTATAACCACACCGTGCTCTAGAACTATATTTTTCTTAATTCTCATCCTTATGGGATATGCAATGACGTTCAGGATTTCTAACACTTGGCCAACCCCAAGGTCATTAACCCTTCTGGAACCTTAGCCCTGATGATTTTCTACTCTCCATGACCTTAAACTGAGATCATATAATCTGTACAATATGACTTTAAACTTTTATCCATAGTCCAGGGAGTATGACCTTAAAAATATGGGCACCGTCCTTACCGTACGACGTTAATCTTTGTGCCTATCATCTTCATTGGTATTACATAAAACTACAATTAATTCTAGGCCCTCACTATATAAGTCGTATCTGGAAGTAGGTATGATCGCTGATAAAACAGATGATCTAACCTAATATGTATCCAACACAGTGGAATAATATCGAGAGTGTTGGAATCCATTCAAACAACCCATAACTCCACCCTCCGTGCTTTTCATGCCCTTTATTTGGATCCTCATCCTTTTTCATTCAAGAAGGAACCCATAAAAATACTGATTCTTGGCCTATAGCCTTCCTATTGTCCTAGGATAACGTTCTGGAAGACAAATGGAAACTTGATTTCGACACCATGTTTCGAACATAGTCAGTGGTCGGCCCACATTTGTTATCCCCATTTTGAGATAACACAAATTAGGATACTATGTGTCAATCATGGTCAATTGTTATCCTTCATTTCCATGATATCCCTACAGTGTTACAAATTCTTGGTATTGGGATTCACATATCCCACACCCCTATTCTTGGATCAATTCTAACTCCCCTGGTGTTACTCCACTCGTACACTAGAGAAGATTAGGGAAATAAAAATTTGACTGTTCTGAGAACATTATTCTCTAGTTATGCCTCCCTCATTCTTCTTAGAATCCTATATAGGTAATTAATACCATGGATTCCTGAATATTGGTTGGCACTCCCAAAATAAAATGATGTAACAATGCAGTCATCCCTTGTTTCTCAAATCGGCTACTACCCAAGTGAGCGTATGGTTTGATAGATGGTCACTCCACATTTATGATTGAGATGCGATAATTAAAATAAATAAGCAAGCAGATAACAAGTATGTGAATGCTGATTGGGATAAGAAAAAAAAGAGATATGTTTATATGTTTGGACCAAACCTGACCCTTATGGATCAACCCCTCTGATGGATCTCTCTAGTGCTATGACCCTCTCTCTTGTAGCCTTCAGGACTGATTCCTACTCCTTGATCTCCATCTCTTCAGCAGTAGATATGAAGCCGAGCTCATTAGATCTTATCTTTAGTCTCTCCCACTCAGCATGAAACTCTTCCATTTGACAGTTTGTTTTTGTTTCTTGTTCTTGGGCTTCGACCAGCTGGGAATTCAATTATTTTATAGTCTCTAATTGGATTGTGATGAATATGACTCGCTCATTTTCTTAGTCTTCAAGATGTTGAACTTCCCCCTCAACCTCAAGGAACTTCTACATGGTCGCAGATTTGTTCCAACACTGGTCAATGGTGAGACATTGGCTTCTCTCCCACATATTCTCATACATATAATCCCAGATCATCATATGAAGATGATGATCATCCACCGCTCCAACATAGAGAATGGGAAACCAATTGCATAGTGATCACATTCGGGGCACCCATTTAGCTATTGGATATTTGAGGAAGTGCCTAATACCCTTCCACACCCTTCGTTGTGTAATAAGGATTTATTTGGCTACTTCGGGATCAGAATCATCTATATCCTCATGGTATGAAAGCTGGTATTTTGGAAAAGCAGTCAAAAAATCAGCGGTATGGTCTCCCTCATGTATTTATCCCATGGGTTTAGGCTCTTCAATATGTGGATGAACTTCTTTTCTTGTCTCCATTTCAATAATTCTGCCCATGCTAACTTTAGACCCCACCCCTATAGTGATATCACATGTGTCCACAACCCTTTTCTAGGAGTTTTTGGGGACAACTCAGTTTGAGGACCGGATTTTGAGTGGGTTGGTATGATCACCCTTAGATTCTCTATAGATGGTCTAGATTCAGTGGCCTACCGAGCCTCCAATATTGTGATTACGGCAAAAGAAACGATTTCCCTAATCAGCCGAGATCTCTGATGATGGATATGAGTATATAAGGAATGAAACATAGAAGATCACAACGCATCAACCTCCAGAGTTTTATTTTTGTTAGGAGCTACCACTGTAGGAGATCCTTCATCACATGTTAATTCAATAATGGGTGTTGGCACTCTACCTTGTTCTATCGGTACACCTTCACCCCCCACAGATGGATCTTCCGGACCACTTGCACCAATATGTTTCTGAAAAGGATAAAAGTTTGATTGGTGATTATGAATTATGAAAAGAGGAAAGATTAGGATATTAATTGAGGCATAGCTCGAGTTTCTAATCCATTTCGATGTCAAAGCCAGCAATATCACAGCTCTCCCAAGGACATCCTTGGTGGGTTGTCCCCTAAGTCCCTTCACCTCCAAGATACTATTCCACTTCCCACAATTATTTTTTCTTCTACTACTTATTATTCTTTTGAATCACTTTCCTATGTCTCCACATCACCATTGTCATCTTCAGATTCCATTCTTTTTTATCATGATTCTGGTCAAGCATCACCTTCCCCGGGATATGTGGTTCCACATGCCACACATGCAAGTGTTCATATGAATCCATGGGTCATCAAATATGCATGCCGACGATAAAATTTCACCTTTTCATCAATCTGAATGAGTCCAATTTCTGGAAGATAGATCCCTCCTCGCACCAATTTTTCCAAAGGTCATTGGGGCTCATTGAATGTCTTAGGGTCAACTAGGATGACCACAATGCAGGAATGAAAGTTTCCTTAGATTGATCAAGAAGATACCTTATATTCTTCCCAAGAAGCTCCATGGCCGCTCCGTGAGATTGTTCATGAGACCCTCTCCGAACAGATGACGGGGGTATGGCCTCACCATGTGACATTCCCACTGCTGATGTCCCAGCATGTACTGACCCAACTGCCCATCTTGTTGTCGGCATGTCCTCCCTATCAACCCCTTGTATGCTCTCTCTCCATCCAGGTTCCACACTGGCCACCTTGAGCTGTTGAACACTCTTTGGTAGGAGCCCCTCAAGATAAACCACCACCCAATGTTCGACATACTTTTTTGAGAGTCTAGTATCAACTCTGGTGAGGTGAAAAGTAATTACCTCCCCAAAGACGTATGTTGTGAACATAAGCCACACATGACCAGGAACGCAAGGATGTATAGCTCCCCATACATCTGTATACACCTTATAAGGCATCTGTTGGATGCATCCAAACATCCTATCAATCCTTGATGGCACATAGGGATCACAAAAGATATGTCCATGAACTCAGGCCATAAGCACCCCAAATCTATGCTTTTAATGTATTCTCTTTGATCCTGGGATCCTTTCCCGTCATCGATCATGTGGCTGGCTGGGGTGGGGAATAGAATAAAGGAAATTTTGACACGATTACTAAGCCTGATCCTTATCCCCTCTTCATTAAGTATCAATGTAACGACCCAAAGTTTCATTAATGGAAATCCCTCTTGATCTAATTAAATGTCTCTTTATGTTTATATAAAATGTCAACTTCCTTGGTTTTATGTTATGAATTTTGACCATTGCTAATATATTTTTTGAACTGTGATCACATGATTAGTATAAATATAGGACTTTGACAAATCCAATTTACTCAAACAAAGGAAGCGATGGCCTTATCCAGTAGAATTTCCCCATACGAAGCCCATTTGTCAAAGCTCGAAAAAGAGGTGGCGTCTTTGGGCTGTGACCTTGACCAAGCCCAAGCTGAGATTCATCATGTCAAGCTCGAACGTGACTGTCTACGGGAAGAGTGGAAGTTTATTGAAATTACCACTCGAGCGATGTTATCCGAGCCAGCCCAAGAGTATGTCACTATTGCACACGTTACCCTTAGGTCTTATGTGGCTGTTTTATGGGGTTATGTAAAAAATATGTAGTACTATGTTCATGTACATTATTTTTGAATATAATAATGAATATAACTTCTAGTCATTTTTGATACATTGTAAATAGTTTTTAAAGTACAAATGGTGTTTTTAGTTATTATTTAATAAGAAAATATATTTTATTAAATTAAGGGATTTTTGAATTGAATAATATTTTAATAAAATAATATTATTATTAAATTGATTTTTATTAAATATAAATTATCTTATAATTTTATGAATGCAGTTATAATTTTTATTAAGGATTGAAATCCATTTCTGTCAAAACCCGTAAATTTTCGATAAATGTCAGTTTTTATTTTAAAAGTGCAAATTAACATATTTAGAAAATTATTTAGATAACATAAATGTTATTTTTGGAATCAGGATGTTGAAATTATTAAACGGTAAGTATTCATAATTTTCTGAGACAGTCAAATTTTTGGGTAAAAATTAAATACCGTTTAAATATATAATGTGTTTTATGACATCAAAATGACCTAATAGTGATGTAATAAAAAACTATAATCATTATGTTCAGACAATATATGTTTTAACATTAAAATAAACGTGATTTTGGGTTTGTTTGACTTACTTTTCAAAGCATTAATGGACCCCTCAAGACTTATTAAAACCTTGCCTTTTTAAATTAATTTCCATGGGAGTGTGACTCACCTCCACATAAGCAACCCTAATATTTTAAGAAGTTCGGACTTTGTACTTATAAAATATTTTTTTCCTCTTCCATTTTACAAAATCCATGGGCAAAAACCATGGGATGGTTTGTGGTTTGGATTAATTTAATGTAAGGGGACCCAAACCTAAATAATAAAGAATCTCCTCACCTTTCCTATATAAACCCACCCAAGCTCCCACATTCTCCTCACTCAAAGCCCTTTGAGTTCGTCCAAACTATGACCAACTCTCTCTAGAATCCTCCCAAGGTGCCCCAAGCTCCCAAGAATCCTCTCACAATCCTCTCTCGAACCTTTGGAAGCACACTTCCAAGTAAGGGTTTTTTCTTCCTTTATCATTTTTGTCAATTTTCTTTAAGTTGTTTTTCCCTTTTAATTTCAATTATGAAGGTTGGGGTATGGTTTTTCACCTCCCACATACTACCCTTTTATTGTTTGAATGATGGGATATTCCTTCCTCTCTCACTAAATGCCTCCCATGTACACTCGTTACTATGCCGAAATTTCGAAAGGAACTTCTCTCTCTTCTTTTACATTCAAGCAATAATTTTGTATCATGAATCTAAATAACATTAGAATTTTTGGGAAATGTATCTATATTACCTCTTTACATTCCATTACATGTAAATATGATGAGGAATCCCATTCCCTCTCATCAACCTTTTTTATAAATTCTTATGTCACGCCGTTACGCTCCCGAAACCGCACCGATTTTCTACGCCAATTCCATTGTGTAGTGGATACCATGCCCATTTATCCATCAAGGGTATCCACCTTTATGAACCTTTACTTATTGATTACAATGTTTCATGTATGAATTCCACATTCCTTTATTGTGGAATAAATGATTATGTTTTATGAATCCATTTTTTATGATCCTTGTGGCACACTTATGCATGAAATGAAATGTTTAAGAAGGGTGTGCCCTTATAGCGCTCCAATGCGTTGAGTAAAGTAGAGTATCATGATACGTCATGTACAATGAGGGTTGAATCATGATAATTCAAGTGAAATGAGGGTTTCCTCGTGATTTATGTGCAATGAGGATTTTCTCATGCTCCATGTGCAATGAGCCTTGGATCATGCTGATTCCATGATAAGTGTTGTTGCCACATTTCCATGTTATGATTATCATGCGTTATCATGAATTTATGTCCATGTTTATTTTATGATCTATTGATATGCCTAATCTCTAACATGTATTTTACTCCTCATGTTATTCCATGTGTATTCCCTTACTGGGCTTTATAGCTCACCCTTTTCTTATGCATGTCCTTAGGTTATCACATGCAATTCTAAGTACGAGGGAATGTAGTGGTCATGTAAGGGAAGTTTTCAATAAGAATGTTGTATTTCATGTTTCCAGTTTTTATGTATTGATCCTAATCCACAAAGACACTAAAAATCTCGATCTTCTTTGTTGTATCAAGTGAAGTTTTATGTAATAAATCATGTTTAAGTTGTAATAAAAAAGCAGGGTTGTCATAGTTGGTATCAGAGGATAGGTTTAGTTATTTTTTGGATTAGGAAACCATAGTAAATCCTTAGATATAAGACTAAGTATAATAAAAACATTCCTATGTTTTGTTAAGTACTGAGTAAGTGGTTTATCGAACAAATACATCCCTGTCTGGATATGAGCAGGTAGAGGCGGCTCTGGCACAGATGCATCCTAGGGGTAAGACCTGAAAACACCGCTTTGAGCTAGACTCGAATGGGAGCTGGTGCACGACAACGGTCCTTACTGCACTCTTGGTTACAACACTCCCATGGGATATGTTTGGATAAATTCAAATCTTAGTATGAACCCTTATTAAGGGAATTAAAAAAATGCCACTACGAATATATGATAGAAAGTAGATCATGAAAAGACTAGATTGAAGCCTATAGACTCTTGAGTAAGGAAATATTATTTTATTTATAAGTCATTCACTTTTGACTTTGGATTACCCCTTATGTGTTACCCCTAACATTACTTTTATTCCATCCAATGGCCAGTAATAGGAGGACTCGGGCTAAGAACCATTGTGAAGATCAGTGTGATGACTGTACGAATGAGATGCCCAATCCAATGGGAGCGGGAATCGCGAACACTGTCATGCTTCTCTCTCAGCTAACTCATTTTTTGAATAGAAACACGGGTCAAGAGGAAATTTCAACCCCCCTAATAAAGAAAAAGTCGCTATCGAGAGCTTCATGAGACAAAGGCCTCCTAATTTTAGTGGATCATCCAATCCAACGATCACTGAACAATGGAACAACTCCATTGAAAAGATATTCTCCATCCACCAATGTTCTGAATAAGATAAGGTTCTCCTGGAGGCTTATCTTATGGAGGGTGAAGCTGATCAATGGTGGACATTGATCAAAAATACCAAGCCTGAGGAGGAGAACTATGCATTGGAATGGAAGGATTTCCGGAAGATGTTTTTTGATAAATATATTCTGCCCACCCTCCGGCTTAAGATGGAAAGGTACGTCCTTTCACTCAAGAAAAAAGATGAAGAATCTGTTGGAGCGTACGAGGAAAACTTCACAAGGCTTGAACGATACGCTTAGGCTTTGTCATTACCCCTGAATGCAAGGTTGACCGCTTCTTTGTTGTGCTGAAGCCTAGCTTGCGGAAAGCATTAGCGATACGTGACTTTGACAGCTATGAGGAAATTGTTTGATGTGCCCTCAAGGTCGAAATGGAGATCGAGGAATCACAAGGGTATCATGGGGACAAGAAGTGTAAGGTGGATTTCAATGCTGGTGGTCTGATAGATAAATCCAATGGTGCTAAGAAGATCCAGCACCCCACTTGCCAAAAGTGCGGAAAGAAGCACCCTGTAAATTGCCTTAAAGGGACGAGAAAATGATTCAGGTGTGGAAGAGAAGGAAACCTAGCTGTTAACTATCGGAAAGAAAGACCCACGGCTGCGACAGAGGAGAGGAACGCTCCGTTCGAACCTCAACGCATTGTTCAATTCTTCAAATGAAAAGAACCGGGTCATTTTGCAAATCAGTGCCCTAATCCAAGGGTTTTCGGAGACCACCAACAACCTCCAAGGCTGCATGGAAGAGGTTTTGCCATCACTTCTGCTGAAGTGAACCCCTAAAATGAAGTGGTGATAGGTACACTAGTTATGCATTCAAGAATAGAAAACGTACTTTTTGATTCAGGTTCTACGCATTCTCTGATATCTCAAAAGTTTTGTAGAACAATCTTAGAACCACCAAAAATCATGGAAGTAAAGATGTCGGTGAGTACGGAAAATGGGGAAATAATTTCATCCCATGAACATAAGTTCTCCCCTGTTATAGTATGTGGAATTAATTTCCCGACTAACCTCATCATACTCCCTCTGGTGGAATTTGATGCAATTATTAGCATGGATTGTCTTTCCTTATATAGAGCCAACATAAATTTTCGGGAGATGGAAATCACACTCCATATAGAGAATCGACCCCCGATTCTTCACAAGCGTCAGGAGGAAGATGAATATCCTTTAGCTCCATCATCTCATGCATGGATATTACTAAATTATGAGCACACATATCTGGCTCAGATGATTGAGTCCAAAGAAGAAACCATCCTTGATGAAATGCCTATTGTGAGGGAATTCGCTGAAGTGTTTCCTGAGGAACTGCCCGGTCTTCCTCCAAGAAGAGATGTTGAGTTCTCAATTGAACATACACCTGGGGAACTACCAATATCCAAGACTCCATATAGAATGGATGTTGTAGAGCTTGGAGAGCTGAAGAAACAACTACAGGAGAATCTGGATAAAGGGTTTATACACCCAAGTGCTTCTTCATGGGGTGCACCAGTCCTCTTCGTCAAGAAAAAGGATGGGTCAATGCAACTTTTCATCGATTATCATGAACATAACAAAATCACAGTAAAGAACAAGTATCCTCTCCCAAGAGTTGATGACATGTTTGATCAGCTGCGTGGAGCACAATACTTCTCCAAGGTGGATTTGCGGTCGGAATATTATCATGTATGGGTGAATAAGGAAGATGTCCCCAAGACTGCTTTTCGTACAAGGTACGGGCACTATTAATTCATAGTAATTCCTTTTGGACTCACCAATGCTCTAGAAATATTCATGGACATGATGAATAGAGTCTTTAGAGATTACCTCAACAAATTTGTTGTAGTCTTTATAGATGATATACTAATATACTCCAAAACCAAGGAGGATCATGAGGAGCATTCAAAAACTGTACTAGAGACTTTGCACAAGGAGAAGCTCTATGCAAAGTATAACAAGTGTGAGTTTTGGTTGAAGGAGGTCTCATTCTTGGGTCATATCATCACAAGCATTGTGATATCTGTGGACCGCTCCAAAATAGATGAAATTGAGGGATGGCCAAGGCCAACATCGGTAACGGATATTCATAGCTTCTTTGGGTTAGCTGGATATTATCGATGATTTGTGAGAAATTTATCATGATTGTCCAACCCTATTACCAAGCTAACTCGAAAGGGAGTAAAGATTTCTTGGAGTGATGAATGTGAAGAAAGCTTCAAGGAGTTGAAAGGGAGGATTATCACTGCGCCCGTGCTCACTTTACCCACAAGTGGGGAACTTTTTTTTGTTTTCAGTGATGCTTCAAAGAAGGACTTAGGTTGTGTGTTGATGTAGAATGATAAATTTATATCGTATGCCTCAAGGCAGTTGAATATCCATGAGTGAAACTATCCAACGCATGATCTGGAGTTGGCGGCGGTGATCTTTGCCTTGTAAATCTGGCGGCATTATCTCTATAGAGAGAAATGTGAGATATATACTGACCACAAGAGTCATAAATATATATTCACACAGAAAGAGATTATTATGCACTATAGAAGATGGATAGAGATCATCAAGTATTATGACATTTCAATCCATTACCACCCTGGAAAAGCGAACAAGGTAGAAGATACCCTAAGTAGAAAGGATCCAGTGATTCTATCAATAATGAGAATTGAGAAGGATCCAATCCTCTTAGACTTGATGATGATGGACATGGGAATCATAGAGAAGGGAACATCATCAATCCTTTCACAAATTATTTCACAAACGTCCCTTTTGGAAAGTTTAAAGGATGCTCAAAAGGATGATGTGGGAATTCAAGAAAAAGTGGAAGCTATCAAAAAAGGGAAATCCTCAGAGTTTAATGTTAATGAAGAAGGAATTGTGCAGTTTGGGAAAAGACTATGTGTTCCTTCAAGTTTGAAGCTGAAGAAGGAACTTTTGGATGATGAACATAGTTCAAATTTCTCTATTATCCCAGGGAGCACAAATATGTATCGAGATCTCCAAGAAAACAGTTGGGGGGATAATATCAAGAAAGAGATCGCTGAATATACAACAAAGTGCCGAGTGTGCCAGCATGTGAAGGCATAGAGGAAGAAGTCTAAGGGGATGATGCAACCATTGTACATACCACAATGGAAATGGGAGAACATCACCATGGACTTTGTCACCAGACTTCTGAGGGCATCCAAAGGAAACAATGCAATCTGGGTTGTTGTGGATCGTCTTACAAAGATAGAATACTTCATTTCTATTCGGGAGAATTTCTCATTGGATCAACTGGCATAGATATATTTCAGGGAAGTGATAAGGTTGCACATTGTACCACTATCTATTGTGTCTGACCAAGATCCAAGATTCACCGCTATGTTTTTGAAGAATCTTCAACATGCTCTGAAAACTGAACTGAACTTCAGTACAACCTATCATCCTCAAACTGATAGCCAATCTGAGCGTACTATCCAAACACTTGAGGATATGTTGAGAGCGTTCTTAATGGACATTAAAGGAAGATAGGATCAATATATTCCTCCGGTTGAGTTCTCTTATAATAATAGTTTCCACTCGAGCATCCAAATGGCACCATATGAATCCATGTATGGGAAAAGGTGCAGAACACCAGCATGTTGGGATGAGGTCGGTGAACGTAAGCTGCTTGGACCAGAAATGGTCGAGGAAATGGTGGAGAAGGTGGAAACCATTCAGCAACATATCAAGGAAGCCCAGAGTTGACAGAAGAGTTATGAAAATAATCGTCAATGAGACCTTGAGTTTAAAGTTGGAGACATGGTTTTTCTACGCATATCTCTATGGAAGAAGGTCATGAGTTTTGGAATGAAAGGGAAGTTAAGTCCAAGGTACATCGGCCCCTTATATATTCTTGATCATGTTGGGGATGTGGCCTATTGACTAGCACTTTCACCTACTATGGCCAAAGTACATGATGTCTTTCATGTATCCCTCTTATGGAATTACATACTGCACCCTTCACATGTACTCTCTTCGGAGGTGGTACAATTGGAAGATGAACTTTCTTATGAGGATAAACCACTGAAGATATTAATTCATAGTGAAAAAGTTCTACAAAATAAGACAATGCCCCTCGTTAAGGTGTTGTGGAGAAACCACAAGTTTGAATAAGCAACTTGGGAATAATAGGATATGATGAAGCCGAGTTTCCCACATTTGTTTTAGTGTGGTAAAAGGAAAATTTTGAGGGTGAAAAAGGGGGAATATTGTAACGACCCAAAGTTTCTTTAATGGATATCCCTCTTGATATAATTAAATGTCTCTTTTTGTTTCTATAAAATGTCAACATCCTTGGTTTTATGTTATGAATTTTGACTGTTGCTAATATAGCCGTTGAACTGTGATCACATGATAAGTATAAATATAGGACTTTAACAAATCCAATTTACTCAAACAAAGGAAGCGATGGCCTCATCCAGTATAATTGCCCGATACGAAGCCCATTTGTCAGATCTCAGAAAAGAGGTGGCATCTTTGGGATTCTCCCTTGACCAAGACCAAGATGAGCTTCATCATGTCAAGCTCGAACGTGATTGTCTATGGGAAAAGTGGAAGTTGATTGAAATTACCACTCGAGCGATGTTATCCGAGCCACCCCAAGAGTCTGTCACCATCGTACACCTTACCCTTAGGACATATGTGGCTATTTTAAGGGGTTATGTAAAAAATAATTAGTACCATGTTCATGTAGATTATTTTTGTATATAATAATGAATATAACTTCTAGTCATTTTCGATACATTGTAATTAGTTTTTAAAGTACAAATGGTGTTTTTAGTTATTATTTAATAAAGAAATCTATTTTATTAAATTAAGGGATCTTTGAATTAAATAATATTTTAATAAAATAATATTATTATTAAATAAATTTTTATTAAATATAAATGATCTTATAATTTTATGAATGCAGTTATAATTTTTATTAAGGTTTGAAAGCCATTTCTCTCAAAACCCGTGAATTTTCGATAAATGTCAGTTTTTATTTTAAAAGTGTAATTAACATATTTAGAAAATTATTTAGATAAAATATATGTTAATTCTGGAATCTGGACGTCGAAATTATCAAACTATAAATTTTTCATAATTTTTAGAGACAGTTAAATTTTTGGGTAAAAATAAAATACCGTTTAAATATATAATGTGTTTTATGACATCATAATGACCCAATAGTGATGTAATAAAATAATATAATCTTTATGTTCGGACAATATATGTTTTAACATTAAAATAATGTGATTTTGGATTTGTTTGACTTACTTTCCAAAGCATTAATGGACCCGTCAAGACTTATTCAAAACCTTTCCTTTTAAAATTAATTTCCAAGGGAGTGGGACTCACCTACACATAAGCAACCCTAATATTTTAAGAATTTCGGACTTTGGCCTTATAAAATATTGTTTTCCTATTCCCTTTTCCTAAAACCATCAGAAAAAACCAGGTGATGGTCTGTGGTTTGGATTAATTTAATGTAAGGGGACCCAAAACTAAATAATAAAGAATTCCCTCACCTTTCCTATATGAACCCACCCAAGCTCCCACTTCCTCCTCACTCAAAGCCCTTGGAGTTCGTCCAACCTCTCCCCAACACTCTCTAGAATTCTCCCAAGGTGCCCCAAGCTCCCATGAAGCCTCTCACAAGCCTCTCACAAGCCTCTCTCTAGCCTTTGGAAGCACACTTCCATGTAAGGGTTTTTTCTTCCTTTCTCATTTTTGTCCAATTTCGTTAAGTTATTTTGCCCTTTTAATTTCAATTACGAATGTTAGTGTATGGTTTCACACCTCCCCCATACTCCACATTTATTATTTTAATGATGGGAGACCCCTTTATCTCTCATTAAATGCCTCCCATGTACACCCGTTACTATGCCGAAATTCCGAAAGGAACTTCTCTCTCTTCTTTTACAGTCAAGAAATAATTTTGTATCATGAATCTAAATTCCAATAAAATTGTTGGGAGATGTGTCTATATTACCTACTTACTTTCCATTACATGTAAATACGATGAGGAACCCCCTTCTCTCTCATCAAACTTTTTTATAAATTCTTATGTCACGCCGTTACGCTGCCGAAATCGCACCGATTTTCTAAGCCAATGCCATTGTGTAGTGGATACCATACCCATTTCTCAATCAAGGGTATCCAACTTTATGCACCTTTAATTATTTATTACAAAGTTTCGTGTATAAATTCTACATTACTTTATCGTGGAATAAATGATTATGTTTTATGAATCCATGTTTTATAATCCATGTGGCACACCTATGCATGAAATGAAATGATTAAGGGTGTGCCCTTATAGCCCTCCAATGCATTGGGTAAAGTATAGTATCACGATACGTCATGTTCAATGAGTGTTGAATGATGCTAATTCAAGTGAAACAAGGGTTTACTCATGATTTATGTGCAATGAGGATTTACTCATGATCCATGTGCGATGAGCCTTGGCTCATGCTAATTCCATGATAGGTGTTGTTGCCACATTTCCATGTTATGATTATCATGCGTTATTATGCCTTTATGCTCATGTTTCATTTATGATCTATTGATATGCCTAATGTCTAACATGTATTTTACTCCTCATGTTATTCCATGTGTATTCCCTTACTAGGCTTTATAGCTCACCCTTTTCTTATGCATGTCCTCAGGTTATCCCATGCAATGCTAAGTACGATGGATTGTAGTGGTCATGTAAAGGATGTTTTCAATAAGAATGTTATATTTCATGTTTTGAGTTTTTATGTATTGATACTAAGCCCCAAAGAAACTAAACCTATCGATCTTCTTTGTTGTATCAAGTGAAGTTTTATGTAATAAATCATGTTTAAGTTGTAATAAAAATAAGGGTTGAAATAATCAACTATGTGGTCCCAGTAATATTTAACAAAATGGATGCAGAAAATTGCCTGGGGGAAGAATGACATTTGGAAAATCATATCTTCCATAGTGAGTCTTGATCCAACCATGGAGATTTATAAAGGGCCACAGATCCTCTTCATTGAGCCTCCTCTCAAAATTTTCCCTATAATTGCATACAGTCAGGCCAACACAGGGACCAAAACGTTAATCCACTTATTGGATGCCATGATGCTTACCATCACTAAGGTTAATGGGTGGAATCCCATCCTAGTATCTCTTACTGGCAGTAGCCACCATCTCAAGAATGTTGAATGAAATCTATCATACCAGACATTTTGTTCTCAGAATTCATCCACACAAAATTTCCATGATTGGTATAAAACCATCTTCATAATCCTCCAATATGACCCTCTCTTGCTCCTCCTTGCCACGGTTAGACACCACTTTCCTCACCCCGACATCTTTATATTTGGGACTTTCTATAGAAATAGGATGAACCAATAATAATAGGGTATGTATTTCATAAATTCCATGACCACCATCTACTCCTTGGCTAGCTTTAACTGATTCCTTGTCAATATGGGAGTCTGCGACCTTTCCCCTAGATATTCTCGGTTGAAAGAAACATGTCATACTGATGCCCATCCAAAGGGATACCCTTGATGAAATGAACATCCCAAAGACTAATTATATCCTCCCTGTGATGAATATGGATGTTTTTAGTATTAGGGGACCACTAAATAAATAGCACCGGTCCAAGTTTTTGTTGGTAGTAGAAATGGAACTACATCCTCCACCCCACCTCGAACAGCCCGATTTGCTACAATACTGCTCCAAATTGCTCGCATGATTGGCCTACCCAATATGCCCAGGCCCACTCACTGGTGAAATTCCTTCTAGACCAAAGGTCCCAATCCTATAGCCAACCCTTTGTATCATCATTGATACTCTATCAGAAGGTACTTACATAACAGTCCAGAGAGTGCTCGGAAACCAGCTCGCTTCCCAAGAGAGTTCTAGACCTTGGATTAAAGAGAAAAATTATCATGTTTTTGGTTTCCCTAGAAGGATGACCATTGTTTTTAATTTTGTATCATGTAAGACCATCCTCACACTTTACCCATGACTATGGTGTATCAGCATCAAATCTCAGAACCAGTACCTCCTTTAAAATACCAAAGTCCGATATCGTTAGGTTGTCAAATATCACATAATTCTTTTGGGATTGGATCAACATATTGAAGAGATCTTGTTTAACATATACAAATTCACTAGCACCACAAAACTCAGGGTTTTCAATCATCAATTCCCCCTGAGAAGCATATATATATTTTCTCCTAGCATCACTTTGTTCAACAACCATTATTTTGATAATGTCTGGAGTCAACCTGGAGGCTACACAAAAAATAAGAATTTTGCATGTAAATTGGATGGTGCAGTAAAAATAGAGTCCAAAGATGAGTATTGTTTATATAATATAATGTATTTCATGAAAGGGTAGTCGATATTTAGGAACATGAGAGCTCCGAGGCTTACCGCGCATGAAATCCTATATGGACCACAGGACCCTAGGGGTATTTGTAGGTGTGAATTGGGTATTCCACACGCGCTAAAGTGATTAAATGCCACATTGGTCATTTTTCATGAACTACCCTCAAAGTGGCCAGGAGTCTCGGTGTTTCCATTAGAATCTGATATCCATGCCCCCTCGTCGTTTTAATTCCAGGGTGGGCATTTTTGGTGATGAAATATTCCAAAGGCCTTAGGCAGGCATTAGGGGGAAAACCGACGGTATATTTTGACTCAGCGAACTATTCCTGGATGGGTCGAAAGTTTTGAAGGAAAATCTGAGGATTTTTGCAGAAACCCGCTCCACCACACCCAAACATGCACGACCAGGGTGGATTTTTGCGCACTGATAGATAAGGTCCCACGCGGTTGATGGCTGGGTACGATTTTACGCTCATGCAGAATTTTGTGCCCCCTGATGCCACTGATATCCTTTAAATAGAAGCATACCCCAATACATCCAATGGATGAAGAATTAAATCCATCTACCTTGAACATAATACGTCCCTTCCATGAAACAAATATGGCATTTAGGTACATGATTTTCTATGATAGGTCTCTCAAGGGTCTACCTTTGGGTAGGACCGCTAGTACTTGACCATCGTCTATTTTCTTTATTGACAAGCGATTTCCACATAAAACTACTCTAATTGAAAGAAATCATATTAAAATGGTATGAAAGTCTCATTTATATGGAAAACCAAGGAATATAATGTGAAAATGTTCTCATTTTCTTACTTATTGTGCACAAACCCCATATTTTGGGCCCAATCCTCCCTCATTGTGTGCCCCTTAGAGCATGTATTCAATGTCACTTTCCTGGATTCCATCTTCGAGCGCCTCTTACATGAAAGACACCTATACTATGAATCATTATCCCTTACAACCCTCTAGGTTTGTACGAAGTGATTTTAAGGTCCCTTGGGTGGCGCTTTAGGTTGCATTTCTTAGCCTTATGATTCTTCATGTAGGCACGCTAACAGCTATTTGTTTGATGTATAGCCATGCTAACATGAGACCCTCAATGGATAACTCCTCAACATAGACTCTCCATGGCATTGATGATGCCTTACCTTCCCCAATGGTTGGTGGGTATCAGTTATGTTTGTTCTAGGGGTGCAAAGTGAACCATCCTCGTTCGAGCTGCAGGACGTTAAACTGCCAAGAACCATCATACTCAGCACATGACGTTAAACTGTGGGATCACCCTGTAAAATATTCATGGGGTTCCCTATATTGGAAATTATCCACACATGATCATCTCCAAGGGAGTGAGATCTTACTCACATGTAATGAGATTCTTTTTTCTGGAATGACATCTATCTGCGGGGATGGGTAGCCATCTTGGTGTAAGCCCTAATACTTTCTTGCAAGAGCTAGCATCCTTACTCTCCCATCTTATACGGTACCAAATACTATAGGATATTTGGGAACTAGGAATTTTGTTACCCCTTCTCTCTTTCTATTGGATTTGACTCCATCATGCCTCCATCCCAGAGTAAGTCCCAATCTTCATATCCCTAGTCGGATAGCCAATTTTAATCCCATGTTTCTTCTTTGGGTCGCTAGCCACACATAAGCCCCGCTTCATTCCCCACATACGCACCATTCGCAATTTAATCATTAGGTCTTTGCTTTATTTTCTTTCTCACACCAAGCATGACTCACATGGGCTTAGAGTAAGCATTGACCATGGAATCCTTCTTGGTCTACCTTAAAGTGTAAGTCCCATTCCCCTTACTGAACTATGTGGACTTTGATCCTTTCCCTTTCCAAGATAGGTATGTAGGAAGCCTCCTTGAGGTTCATGATCAACACCCATTGGTCTCAATCACTACACAACATTCCACCTTCATCCCACAGGATGTTAAATTTATTCACCAAACCAAACTATGTGCACTTCAACCCTTTCCCCTTCCATGAAAGGTACGTAGAAAGCCTCTCTATGGTTCAAGCCTAATAACTACTTGTCCCAACCCCAACATGTCTATTCACCTTAATCGCGCATAACATTAAACTATATTCACCATTCTCAAATATGTTGAATTTGATTACTACCATTTCCAAGCAAGGTACCTAGGAAGCCTCCTCAGGGTTCAAGCCCATCCCCACTTTGACTCGACCACCTCATGTTAGTTCACCCCGTCCTGCATGACATTAAACTATATTCACCCTTTTCATTCAACATGACATTAAACTCTATACCTTTGAACAATTTGGGTTTTTATACCTATCTCCTAGATGAGGTATGTAGGATTCCTCCCTGAGGATTATCCCTGACCAATAGTAAGCTATTTTAGTCATCGAATAGTGGTAATCCATTGAAGTCCCCAACCAGCGGTATGCCTTTGTAATCCCCAATATATGGTAAGCCATTGATGTACCATTTTTTGGGACCCATATCATTGGTCTTCCCTTTATGGATAAGTTTAATCTGGGCTACTAACCACATGTAATCCCCATCATGTAATTGGATTGTTGTCCCTTGTGCACACCCCAATTAAATTCCCTATCCTGAACAACATGGAAATTGATTCCCTATCATAGGGATACATAGGAAGCCTCACCTAGAGGTTCAATCCCATCATCCATGTCACATCCTAATCTCTACATTGATCCTTTCTGTTCTAGTAATGTTATGGCCTAACCTTGATGTTTTACTTATTTCGAGTCCCATCCATGTGTCCGTCCTCACGGGGCACCTCCTTTTGCGTCCCATCACCCCACCGAACTATGTGGACATTGATTCCCTTCAATGGGGATACATAGGAAGGCCCTATAAGGATCAATCCCAAGATCACTTCCATATTCTTGTTGGTTCTGTCTCATTGTCCCTCCACTTCACTCAAACCATACATCATCCATCCTAGTTTTACCTGGGCTACCACGTCCCATTGAGATCATGTCATCCACCTTCTCACTTCCCCTAGTAGTACCCGGATCACTAACCATGTGTAACCCCCAACATTTAATTAGGTCATTTCCGTCTTCACGCACCCTGATTCCATGATTCTCCCTTCAAACTATGTGGGTTTTGATCCATATCTCCTAGACTAAGTAAATAGGAAACCTACTTGAGGTTCAACCCATCCAACAATAATGCCTAGGTTCCCCATTATAGGTACCCAATAATCCTTAGATACACCTTAATTTGATTTCATTATCCACTCATATATTAAACCTCTCAAGTGGTAACTCTTGGGGATGTACCCTTTTGATCTGCTACTTTTAGTGTTTCGATCAGTCTGATCTATCTCTGCTAGAAATTAATCTCGCGGCATACCCTGTGTTAAACATGGGAAGCTGAGGAAATAAATCGTAAACATGAACATGGAATATAATTCCCCAAATTCGACGCGGGATTACTTGGGCTTCTTCACCCACAAGAATCCCTATCATAAGGGGAAGAAACCAAGACGCATCAATGATCATACATCCAAACAGACCGTTGATGTCTAACATGACTACTCCCCCAATCGAAGGTTTCATCCCTTACATGATCCCTTGGAAGGTCCTAATAAAAGTAGTGTAATTAACTAGTGTCCATAAAGACATATAACTTTAAAGAGATTCAAAAAGAACATCTTATTCATTTAGTGAAATCCAGACTAGGTTGTGAGTTCAAAGGAGGAATCCATAGAAGGAGAGACTTACATCCCCTCATCCAATTTCAATGAAGGAGAAAACATCCCAGAATAATAAATGGATTCTTCCCACCATTGGAAAGAATTAATTCAGGGAAAAAATTAGCATTTCCTCCATCGACATATGAATGCCCCAACGAAAGAGTGAGAAAAAATCTACGATAATTTTTTTCTTCAAACTATATGACAAATCTTCCATCCTATCTACATATATTTTTATTAAAAGTATATACTCATTGTATTGAGTGGTCTAAGACAATGGATAATACTTTTAAAAATAATATAATAGTTAAAATCTATTTTAAATATTTGTTTCAAGTAACAATTTATGTCACCCAACTATTAATGTCCCCGTGAAAAGGACTTGTATAGTGATAATCAAAATCTCAAATAGAGTGTATTACTGGAGTGGACATGGGAATCTTTGTTCGCTAAAAAAATAGACATTATTTGTCCCACTTCTAATTTCTCTTAATTTTTCCTAAACATATTATTAAATAGAGTGGGATATATTCATTTATGTTTTAAAGAGGGTAGTTTTA
The DNA here is from genome assembly GCA_963277665.1 of Viscum album. NCBI lineage: Eukaryota > Viridiplantae > Streptophyta > Magnoliopsida > Santalales > Viscaceae > Viscum > Viscum album. The sequence continues at coordinate 14,184,148 of OY728159.1, read as the reverse complement.
GGTTGGATAATATTTTTAATAAACTAAATTCACCCACTCTTGAGTATTTGTGGATCAACTACCCTTACAAAAATTGGTATCTGAGTATTTCACTATTGAATTATAAACTTTTACTAGTTTAATTCCAAATATATCTCTTTTTAATGCAATGGATGATTTAAAACAGAAAATGTATATGGTAAAAAATTGGATTTAAATGAGGAATTTCATAGTTGTTGCATTGATCAAATGATTATCTACATAAAAACCCCTGAATTGAATCATTATATGAACACTCTCAAGCCTTATAAATTCCTAAGGGTGAACCAAATACTTGGGATTCAATAATTAAAAAATATTATATTCTAAAATTCAATACCATTAATGCAATTATCTGTGTATTAGGCCCTAATGAGTTTAATTGAGTTTCAAAATATAATAATTCTCAAAAAATGTGAACTACTATTAAAGTAGAATATGGAGGAACCAGTAATGTTAGAAAACTTATTGATAATGAAACCAAGTTAAATTTAACACATTTAGAATGGGGGAATGATAAATCATCACATATTTAAAAGTATTATTACTGAGATTTGTAATGATGTAGCTTCATTAGCACTCCAATGATAGAACCATATATAGAATATAATTTTCAAAAAATATTAAATTCAAAATGGAGTGGAATATTTTCTGTTATACAAAAAGAATAGTTATCTAATATCTAAAAATAATGAATGTTATAGGAACTATGATGATGTATGAGGATGATATTCATGCTGAGAAATATGAACAAAATCTAATAAAAATGTGAATGTGTCATTAATGGTTTATAATTCAATGGATGAGAATAAATTTAAGAAAAATTATTATATAACTCATCAAGTGATAAAAATTCCAGCTGATTAGAATCTAAGGGATAAATTTCTCATTTTACAAGAAAATTAATGAATTTTTTAATTAATAGATATGGATTCAGTAAATCCTTTAGTAAGAAAAAAGTTTTGATGGAAATTTAAAATAAGTGAGGTGTTATGAATATAAAATGTTAGGAATCATTAAGCATGTTTTTCATCAGTTTAATGATAAGAATAAATTATAAATTAATCTTCATAATAAATATGTTTAAAAGAAAAAGTAGAAGAATGAAATAAAAGACATATTGATTTTTTATAAATACTACATTTATAACTCAAATTATAACTTAGATGTTGGAAAATATATTATTAATGAAAACATGTTCTTCATGGCATAGATAGAAGAGGTGCAACCAAAAAACATTTCATAGGAGTAAATAAATAACCATTTCACAATATTAGAATAAATATATTAATCTCTTAAAATGAAAACTAATTTTATTAAAAAAATTCTGGATTTTAATATATATTAAAAATAATATATGCCGAAAACTATTTCAGAGATAAAATTATATTCTGATGAATCGCATTATAGTTGTGATGTCCATGAAAAATAATAAATAAATTAATTAATGGATAAAGTTAAATACATAAAATATGTTTCTAGTGTCTTTATTAATGAAAAGGATGACCTCAAGAATTTTCTTGTTAAAAAAATACAATAATGTAAATAAATGAATAGACAGTAATGGAGAAAAACCTAATCTACATAAGAATTATTTTTTCCCTGATTCTATGAACAGAAACATGTATAATATTACTTGTTTCAACTACGGTATAAATGACCATTATGATAATTTTTATTTATTAATATATCCATAAATTTGTGGTCTATTGAAGGATTCTATATCTATAAATTTATATAAAAATTAATGAAATTAAGAAGATTCTAAAATTATGAAAAGTTTAGATATTTTTTCTCTGAAATATATAATGCATACCACTTTTAGACCCCTCTAAATTTGGGTACCCAAAAAATACTCTAGTTTAATTTTTTTTATATAAATTAAAATAGTAAAAAAATAAAAAATGGTTTATGGATAGTGGTCATTTGTAAAATATGAGTGTGGATTCTTTTAACATCCACTCACTATCAAATATTTAAGGTTGTTTTGACATATTTTGTGACACTACTGAAGTACAAATCATTAATTATGGATCATTTGGATATCAAAATTCATTCCTCATTGATAAATTAATTCATGTTGATGGATTATACCCTCAACAATAGTGTTGAGTAATAGGTTAATAACATAGAATCACATCCATATAGTATAATTATAGTATATAGATGATTGAAAAACATAAATAATATATGAGATGCAATAATATATAGGCATAATGGTCATACTAAAATATGGTTGATTGCTCAATAGGCTGACCAAATATAAAAATAACCCAAATAAAAAAATGATTATGAAGGATCTATTAAATCACTAGGTCTCACATCATCCTATTTTGTAGATACAATATGATATATCATGCTCAATAAACCTAAGCCCTCAACCTAACTAGTACATGAAACAATTTATGGATTCTCAGGTACCCACCAGCCCTGATTACCAAAGAGGGGTGTGAGTAGAGTTCATTATTGAACAACCATCATGGTCCATTACCTATCTAGTAGAATGTATTTTATGTGTATGTGATGATATAAGTAAGAATAAAATATAATAAAACAATTTAGAGTCTTAAAGGGGAAGTAAACACTGATAAAAGCCAATTAATATGTGAGAAAGTAACAAAATATTACATGTTCATACATATTCTGGGTTCCTTAACACTAGCTCTTCATTGTTTGGATCAATGTTTAAGGGAACATCATATATTATCCCAATGTACTCATCCAACCAGTCATCTTTTCAAACCCCCTAAAAGGTATTTTCATTCCTTATTTTTAGGGTAGTAGTCATATCAACTCGATTTTGTAGCTCTAGGTAAACCCACAAATCACATGTCGAACCAATCTCACAACTATAGGGTAATTCATAACATCACATGTTGACCAAAAATCACAGCTCTGGGGAAATCCATCATATTGACCATAATCCTCCTCTAGGGAGTGGCTGTCTCACGTGGAACAAGAATACTCAATTTCATAGATAAAGAAACTAGACATGTAACACATAAGATAAAATAATGAAATTTATAATAATGTTACATCATGAAATAGTTACATAGACAATAAATGTTCACATTTGATTCATATCAAGATTAGTTCACACTGGGATACACACAAACACCACATGTTATTCATTTCAAGAATTGGTCTCAAGGGGTTACACGTAATCACATGTGAGTCATGTAAAGCATAGGTCTCATTCGTACACACACACACACACACCTCATGTGATTCATATCAAGAATCGGCCTCATGGGAATTGATTCTCATGTATCACAATTAAACCCCAAGGGGTTTAATGTAACATAAGGTACACATCTATTACCAAGGCCTCAACCATTGGTAGCTATGGAATTAAGCCACTACACAAAAGTCCAACATGGTTCTTATCAATTAGTTAAAATTACTAGGAATAGTCTAATAGTTAAGTATAATGATTAAATAATAAATAAAATTAAGCATCCCATGTTGTATAATACAACAGGTTAGTACTATAGGTTACTGTATCCAAAACAACCTACCAGAAAATGAAGTAAAATCCCTTCCAAGATGGGCCCAATAGCTCTATCGGAGTCTGTACAAAATTATTCGGCCTCCAACAACCAATATGTGTTCCTAAAACATGCTTGAACATTCCAATTTCATTGATTATAACTAATTTATAATTTATTAATTGATTATAAGAAATATCTTAACCCACTATGAATAGATTAAATAACGAACAACTCACAGGGTATTATTTCCTGGTCGAAACAATGACCAACCTCCCATGAAATGTCTTAAACACTCCTTTGAATACTTACTAGGATAAATCCATTTCTTGTGGAAAAAATATGAAGGAAAATTTAATATAATTTAATTATAAAATCTATAATAATTCAATTGTATTGTGTACATTATCCACAATATCATGGAACGGGGTTTAGCCCACTCCAAACACAATCCCAATCCTATGCTACGTAGAAGCACCAATTGATTTCATTGAAATGATGGTCTGTTTAATAAAATTAAACAAAAATACATATAAGTGATAACGGAGGTATTTACCTTAAAAAATTCCAATCAATGACACATGTTCATCATCATGGGAAATCTTATAACCTTGTTGATTATATGACCTTTCATTCTTAGATAATTCCACCATGATCTGGTGGAATTATAATCTAGTTATATAACAGAAATCATTCCAAATATTAAAATATGATTATGATAATAAGGGATAAGGATATTTAATATATAATTGACTCATTATGGGATCACACAGTCCAATAATTATTGAAAGGATTTATTCACAACATAAGACACATCGGTCCTCCACCACACAAGGAAGAGGATGTTGGTTCTGAAGTAGAATTATGAATCATTCTTGAATTAAAATTCATATTTCATAAAGATACATCTTGTGTCAAGTATAAATATGGAAGGAAGTGGAGGAAGATAGAGTCTCTAAAATGGAACTTCAAACTAATCCTAGTCATATAAAACCTAAAGGGGGTTCACGAGGAATAAGTACAAAAATCCACTACATAAAACCTCATAAATAAACCCCAACTTCATGAAAGTATTCCATAAACCACATAGTGATGGGTCACCTATTGGTTTGTGAGTCTTTATAGGAAGAATTTATAGTTATTATCCATATGAGCTTCTTGGATAAATATCAATGGCCAGCCGATGAGTCTGTTGGGTTTTAGGGATATTACCCGTCCCACCAGCTACCTGGTGGCAGTTCCCGACAAGATGGTGGATGAAGTTGCAACCTGAAATAAGTTTGGATTTCTACTATAATCTCATGTTATCCTATTCACCCAATTATATTTATTTTAGTCATTATATTTCACTAAAATATAGTAAAACATGAATCATATCAATTCAACACCTGGTTCTCTAAACTAACAATCCATTGGATGAAAAGATAAATTTTCCTCCAAAATTAATAACCCATAATGATGTAGGTCATTATATACAAAACATTTCATTAAAATAACTTAAATTGGTTTCAACCTATATAACATTATTACTTAATCATATGTTTTTTTTTCATTCTGGAACAAAAAACCTAACTAGAAAATATTTCTTTATGTTTTGGTTGATTATTGATATAAATTTAATTGAGTTAATTTCTTTATACTTAAGAGTTATGCATGATATATTTTTATAATTTTTTTTAGGTTAGTAAAAAATAAAAAAATTTAGAAAATTTTATATTTTTAAATTTATCAAGGGGCAGAGTTTCAAAACCATGAGTTTAATTCCTTAAATTTAAATCATTGTATTGAACATGGATTTCATAGCCCATTGAACATCTCTATAGATAGGATTTGTTGAAATGAGTAATAGGACATTGTGATAAATTTCTTTAACAATGTTGTGTGGATATATAATGCTTACACATGGTATTAATCTATTACCACAACATTATAGGTCATTAATATAGTTCATATATGGTAAATTTTGAAGAAAACACCCAATAAACTATAGAATAACAGAATACCAACAGTTGGTTACTTTAATGTTTTTTGATTCAATTTTTATATCATAGACACTAAATGAATATATTTTATGTTTTTTCCAATTGTAGATAATGTAAAATTTCAAGGTTATTATACCAATTTTGAGGCCTTTAATGTATTTAATAATATGTCAAGGATTCTTAATGATTCCACTAGTGTTAAATTTGATTTATTTATATTCATTGATCATAAAGAAACTAAAATTTATTATATAAATTATTATTTATATTACATGATACTATAATGTCTATTTTATAAATAAAATAATGATAATTCAGAATATGGTCTTGAATAATATATTCCTGGTGTGATTTGAAATGTAGAACATGATGGTGTGTGGCCTATATTAGATAAGAATACCAATGGTCGTTATTTATAGATCATTATAGAAATATTAGATGAGGGATTTGTGAATAGAATAAGTTTAGAAATATTTGATGAATTTTATTATTTCCTATCATTTTTTAAACATAAAACTTTAGAAAAATATTATTATAATATAGAGTTTTGTTATTGAAATATTATATGAATTAAACTATCTCAAGATGAACAAGTTATGATTTTTATTGGATATCCCCTATTATTATCCTATTTTAGGAACTAATTGAGTATTAGAAATAATTATCATTATTAATGTGTAATCAATAGAAAAAATGTTAGGTTAGTTTCTAAAGGTTTTTACATGGGGGAGGAAGAATCTTTAAAGAATATGTTAACATTTTTTCTCAGTTAAGAATCCATAAAGATCATGTTATCAAATTCATATTATACGAATTTTATATTATTTTAAATGGAAGTAAAATATATATTTTTAAACATATTTATAATGGATAAAGTTTATGTTGACCAACCTCTTGGTTTTGGGGACCCTACAATTAAAAAATTTGTTTTTAAAGTTACCAAATCATTTTATTTTCTTAAATAAGAACCTGGATTTTAGAATGAAAGGTTAAGTTAGTTTATTTTATCATATGATTTTACTATAGGTTTTTAGATGATAAACACTTTAAGACAACATTACCAAGAAATATTTTTGTTGTTTAAATTCATTTTGTTGATATATTTTTTGGCTCAAAAAATAAAAATTTTGTAGTTAATTTTCAAAACTCATTAAAAACGAATTTAAAATGATCTTGATGTGTGATTTAAAAATTTTCATAGTTTTTTAGAATTTACAAAAATTGTTTTGGAATGTTTTAAAACCATGAAAATACACACATGATTTATATAAATTATATAGAAATTAAACTAATAATCCTTATTCAAATCCTATGTCTTCTAAAATTAATCTTGATTTGTATGAAGCTAAGAAACCATTTGAAAAAAAGTTACATGGAAGAATGATTATGATCTTTAATTAATTTATTTAACCTTCATTTTTTCAAAAAACATCTAAATTTTATATAGTTTCATAATTTGATTATATCTTATATGTTTTTATGTTAGATTTAAATAGTACATCCAAACCAATTTAGTTTCAGAGAAAACATCTAGTTTCATAGCATAGTAAGAATAAACACCTTGTTTTATTTTCAAATATTTCATTGAAGTATATTAATGTTGGTAGTTGATATGCATAAGTGTTTTTATTAAAATAAATTTTTATTAATTTTGGATTTAATTTTGAAAAATTACCAATTAAATGTGAAAATTTCTCTACTAACAACATTTTAAAAAAAACTAATAATCCAATCAAGAACTAATCACATTGATCAGAGGATTAATTACTAAAGGGATCAGAAAAATAGTGATATCTGTTTATAATTAATTCATTCTGAAAATCATCTCATTGATATATTTTTAATTACTATATCGAGTGATAGATTCAATTTTTATAAAAGTAAATTTGGATTATTTGAATTTAAGTGAGATGATTCTAATTTTTTAAGTAATTATATTTATCAAATTGTTAGTTATTTTCACTATTTAAATTTCATTTTATCTATTCCTTGATTCATTTTTGTATTTTTTTATTTATTTAAAAAATATATCAGGCCACATCACTCAGAGGGACATAATGGAGTATGTTTTTCACAGGACTCTAGAAGTTGATGGGTCCTATAGGAACCTACTTTTTTTATATAGATATAAAATCTATTAGATGATTTTTGATTATATAACATAATTATGCACACTAGAATCATAAAAGTTTAGTCCCTTTTGATTCATGTACACACAAACAAATAGTTCATAAAATATCAAAATCATCTCCCAAAAATTTATTCATTACTAGAAACCTTCTCAGACATATCATTCCTAGAACCATTCATCATATCCAGGGAAAAAAGAAATCTAATAAAGGGTAATATTATATATTCAGTAAGGGTAAAGAAGAGATATGTCAATGATCACTTGATCATAAAATGAATATAAGATTATGATTTCATTATCATAACATTTAAAAATCTAATTTTTCATTTCATAAATCATATTCTTGAGTCATGTCATAAATCACGGATGTTCAGAAGACATTAATCATAAATAAATTAAATAATGCAAGACATTGAATCATAACATTTGCATAAAACATGTTATTTTTTAATACTCATAAGTATATAAAATCATTTATTTAGTATTCTAGAATCATTTAAAAGACTGTCATGGTGGATTGGGTTTCCTCCCCAAACCATCATAGTAGTCATGGATCACTCTCCAGACTATCATAATGGATTTTTTCCACTAACCAATAATTGTTGTAGTCATGGATTACTCTGATGACTATCATTGTAGAAAATGACCATTAGTAATATAGGTTTACTCAATTTTATTATCCTATTTATCTAATAATATATATATCTTACCCAATACATTTTAGGGGGATATAGTTCCCACATGTTCATAGTTATAACATGACCACCATCCTTCGTTATAATATATCCACTTTCATTGGTTATGACATAACAATCATCCTCAATTATAATTTATCAACCATCACATAATAGAAATTACATACATATGTGATCCACATGGTTATAAAACATTCATCACATCAGACCCATATAATGAAATGAGTTTCCTAAACATTATATAATAGAAAAACCCATGTAAAATAAACGAGTTTCATAAATATTACATAATCTAATTATAGTATAACCCTTGGAATATTAATGGGTTTCATGAAAATCTTTTCATAATAAAAATAAACCATCCATATAAGTAATAAGGATGGAATCGTTATAATTTTCCTAGTAAATCATAAGTGATATTAATGGTGGTTGTCTTTAATGAATGAAAATACCATTAAAATATAATTAAAATCATTATTGATGAAAATAACCTTTCCATTTTTAAATAACATCTTTAAATTATTAAAATTACCAAAATGTTATGGAAAACTATATCACAACCCAATCCACTGAGGTCCGACCAATGAATACCTCAGTGACATCTCTAATAGGTCAGGGCTTGGTGAACAGTACGGAGTAGAAATATCCCACAAATTGGATGCAGAATCCTAGAGTACATGTTTACAAGAACACACCTCTAATCCCACATAATGATGAAAAGTAATACAAATGAAACAATTCATGCTTACATCTAAAATTCTACAACAAATTATGATAGAAAAAGTACTAAAATCAAAACAGGGGCCAAATACCAGCCCATCCAAAAATTTTAAAAGGCCAACATTCTCTAAGGGAAAGTTCTAAGTCAACTGAAATCTCTTGGTAAAACACCTTAGTCTATTAAGCTCCACCTATACTCCACCCGCTCCCCATCCCCGTAGGACACCTTCAAACGAGTTGTTGTATTCATAAGATATGACAAGTGTGGTCAATGGCTGTGTAGGGGTGAGTATAAAAATAATCAATTAGAAATCCCTAAAATAGTAAAAACAATGAACCAAGTATATTCAGCTCAAGAGACGATATTACAATCAATTTATAACAGACACACCCATATATGCTCAGAAAAAGAACTATGCACGTAGGTGGACATAACAAACTGCCAGACGTAGAATTCTACTTGAAACACCACTCTTCTAAGAAAATAAACTCAACATGCTATACTATAATCTAATAATCTTGATGAAGAGGTCTAGATAATTGGGAATCACTGAATAAATAGTCTAAGAAGACTCGGATATGCAAATTGAGTGTTTTTCCCATGACCACTGGGGTACACCAGAAACCTAATCTGGATTAGTATTCTATGTTTGGGATCATATATCAATGATACCATAAACCCTACAGACATTTCCTACTAGATAGTGGATAAATTATCAACTCAGGGAAGTCATTTAAATTCTATATACTGCAACTAGGTAATAATTGATGATAAAGGACCACACACCAGTCTCATAGAGGGATCCCATAACTCTAACTGAAACTCATCCTCTAGTGGGGATCACAATCCAGGAATATGAATGTAATTCAGCAAATTAACCTTGAAGAAAAGGACCAAGGTAACACATTCAACCATTACTGGTCCAAACTAAGAAAATAGAAATCCACAAGCACTATTGAAGGGGGAACATAGCATGTACCAGGGGTACATGGCATGTCTATCTATCGTCATTATTTTCTATGTGTAAGAACCTCATAGAACATGTTGTTTCCAAATATTTGGTGTATAAATGTTCATGGTGAATAGATACAAATGGAATACTTCCCATGTCACATGGCCTTGTCCATACACAGAGGTCATGTTTGTGTACCAGCCAATGTAAACCAATACATGTCTGTTTACTAGTGCACAACAAGAAATATGGTAGTGTACATTTACCCATGACCATGTAGTCACCAAAGTAATTGTCGAATCACACAGATGGGGTCACATGTCGTATTATTGGGGTCACATGTCATGTTATTGAGGTCACACTCCATGTGATCCTTAACTCTGGCTGAAAACCTAGCACCACAACCATGGGGGTCCAGAAGGTTTATAGATCCAGTTTACACAAAATATAACATGGGAATTTCAAGAAACCAAGATCTGGTTCTTCATATCTCAACAATTTCATTACCCATCAATCTAATGATTTTCTCATCATAGAAACACATATCGAGCCTCATTGAGACATTCCATCATATAATCATCACGATTTGGGCCTTCATTCCACTCAAAAAATGGTATTTCCCATTGTTCAACATTATGAGATAAAGAACATAGAAATTGTCTTTCTAAAGGGTCTGATTGACTACTATTTCATCATTTTAATCTTCGTTGTGTTATATAGGTCCCATATCTATGATTTCATATCATTGTAGAAAGAAATGGGAACACTATAATCGATTGATCTGGATATGTTGAGCCCTATGAAAAACGAAGAATGACCTTTGCGAACATAGAACCAGGGTATAAAATTATAATAAAAAATGAGTAACAGAAATTGATCATTGTTTGTGTCAAACTCAATTCATTACTGATAGAATAAAAATAAATAAATCAATAATTTATATATAATTCTATGAAAGCCTGATTAAATTAACCCATTCTACAAGACAACCAAACCATGTATCCATATTTTCATTGACTGATTCATGTTCATTGGAGAAATAATGAATGGAGAATTATTCCCAAAAAATTCCCTACATGAAGTATGGACCTATTTTTGATGAATAATAGCCACACTTCCATTATTGATGAGATCAACATACTCTATTGGAATAAAAATTGAAAATGTTATCTTGATTAGCCATCGTTTTACAAGAATTATCTCCTCCAATGACTCCAAGGTAAGTGGGATTTAACATTCCACACTAATAAAAATTACACATAAAAATTCTTAAGGGGAAGAAGGTTGATGTGTTTAAGGGAAAAAAATAAATTCTTAATTTAATTTATTTTATTAATTTGATGCACGTGACCACTTTTTCCCAAATTTATCAGTAAAACAAAGGTTATATTGGGACTAGGGTAAAAATAGAATTCTAAACTCATTAGTTCCCTTAAATATCTGATCTGAGCCCCCTTTTGGGAGTTATTCAAACATTTCAAGAAAACTTCTAGCATGTAATATTTAATATATTTCAAAAATTTATTTTGGGTGCGCTAGGCCTCGGAATCACATGATGTCTTAGAATCTAGTATAAAAAATAATCCATATAATATCTAAATTTAATAAATAGAAAATACAAGATGTTATAGTCTCCCCACCCCAGGGCGTCATGTCTTGAAATCCAAAACAAGGGTTACACCAAGAGATTTTGGAAATGAGCATGAATCTAAGCCTTCTGATCCCATGTTCTCTGCTGAAAACTCATGTGCTTCCACCAAACAAACACTATGGGAATAGATAACCCATAAAGGACCCTCTCCTTTGAATCCCCAATCACTATTGGGTACTCTAGAAATTTAGATCAATCCTTGATGTCCAAGTCTCCCCAGTTGATAACATGTGATGGGTCATGCACATACCTCCTTAGATATGACACATGGAAGACGTCACATACCCTACCCAAATGTCATGGTAGAGCTAAGTAGTAAACCACCATGCTGAATCAATGTGGTATCTTGAAGGAACCAATGAATATTATAAATAACTTATCACAACATAAAAATCTCTTCAATCAATGTTGAGATGAGACCTTAAGGAACACTTGGTCCCATTCCACAAACAGTAGAGGTATCCATCATTGTTCCGTATAAAAATTTTATAGATATTTACAATCTTCATCCACTCTTGGATGGTATGATCCCTCTCTATAGTCGCTCACCACAACTACGAACCGTGGAGTGCCAAATCACCTAGATCTTTCCCACAAAATGGTGACCTGTAGGGTCTCTTTTACAAATCGTCGAATGGTTCCTTACTAATGGTTTAATGGTGCCTATGATTTTATGAAAAATCGACCATCGGTAGGTGATCCACCCATATATGTCCAATTTATTATATGAAATCCCACAACATGTCCTTCAATATTAGGATGGTATGCTCTGTTTGGCCATCAGGGTGGGGGTGAAACATTGTTTTGCAACATAACTAAGTCTCGAAATCCTCATGTAATCCCCTAAATAACCTATATGTGTAGCAACCATAATGTTCTGGGAAAAAAATCAAGGGAACTCTATAGAGTTAGACTCTCTCATGTGTGGGAAGGCTTCCCAATCTATCTTCTAAAATCCATTCTTGAATAGCTAGTAAGTGGTCTGACTTGGTGAGTTGATTAGTGATCACCTAGAGGAAATCATGTTCTCTAGATTTATGTGGTAAGACCATTATAATGTCCAAGGAAATCCCATCCCAAATAAATAATAGAACATCAATGGGTTGATTTAAACCTGATGGAACATTGGGCTCAAACTTCACTTAATGGAATGTGAGGCATCGAGATACAAACTCGACAACTGCCTTTTTCTTACATGGCCACCAAAACTGACATCTGAGGTCCCGATATATCATTTCCACATCATGATGTAATTCCAAAGGGGTTGAATGAAAATCCTACAACACCTCCTCGCATAACATAAAATTTACCCTCATCCATCCTCTATAAGGATAATGTGATCCCCACCTTTATAATATCCACCAGGAGCATGTACAATGGATATATGAGTACATAAGGTCTCACAATCGGTATCTCCACACTGACCATCCCTAACATGCATTAAAAATGGTGGGGTAACAACCATTGACTGATGATATGATGAACTGTCCTTATCAATGATGTAAATCTTCAATAAGGGTAATTTCTCTGATTCCTTGACTAAAAATTGAGAACAAGATCTCGTGCTATTATCATCTTCCACCACCTTACCGTTCTCAAGAGTATAGAAAATATTGAAGTCAATGTCATGGAGGAACTCTATATTTCCCCTATTTATCAAGTTCATATCTTTATGAGATAATATATTTTTGAGACTCTTGTTGTTAGAGAAAATGGTAAGCCAGTCACCCATTAGGTAGTGTTTCCACATAATCAAAGAAAAGAATTCCATTTATAACTCAGGAGAATAGGTCAAGTAGTCTGCTAATGTCATCGGAACTGGAATGGACTACAAGAAATTATGTCATGCCTCTAGGTCATCACACAACCACGACCAGCCTCTAATGAATTGAAGAACTATATGTAATCGACAGCCTACTCTACAAATCACAATATGGGAGCACTCATCAACTGCTATCTCGGCTCATGAAAGAAATTTTGGCACCTTTCAATCTACACAAAAGGATCCCCTTTTAGGTCAAAGATGTCAAGGGTGATTACACTCTGAAGAGGTCATGTACAAACCTATGAGAGTACCCTACTAACCCATGGAAACTCTGCACCTTCGTAACACTCTTGGGAATCTCCCAAGGAATAAATACCTCACCTATGCTGGATCGACTATTACTCCAGCCTTAGAGATGAAATTTCCTAGAAAGAGGACCTCTCGAATTCAAGACTAAAACTTCGTTGGCTTCCCAAAAAGAAGGTTCTCTTGGAGTGTGTACAAGACTATCCTCAAGTGTCTCACATGCTCCTCCTCGAATGCTGAATGCACTAGGATGCCATCGATGAAGACATCCTTAGCATTCTAAAGAAGGCCGAATGATCTATTTCGCGAGTCCCATTAAATCAATTGGTAATTAATTACCACAAATGAAATCAATAAATAATCATAGTTACCATAATGACATCTGAATGTTGTCTTCATTATATCCTCCTCCCATACTTCATGTTGGTGATAGCCTCACCTAAATTCATTATTTAAGAACCATCACCCGCCTCTTAGTTGATCAAAAAGGATGTCTATCCTTAGTAGTGGATTCTTATTCTTTATTTATATATGAATCAAGTGACGATAATCCACACATAAAATCAATCACTCATCTGATTTCTTTGAAAAAAACACTGAGGATTCCCATGGGGAATCTTTGGGCCTCACAAATTCCTTCTCCTACAAGTCCCATAACTGTACCCTCATCTGTCTACTCTCTCTGAGATCCATATGATATATTTTTATTGATATCGGTGTCATCCAAGGATACAAGTCGACGTATAATCTCATTTCTTAGTTGAGATGTAAACCTGATACGTCCTCCGAAAATATGTCTTTGTAATCCACAAACACTATAGAAAACTGATATCCTAAAGCATCCACTTTTCCAACATCCGTGTTAGGCAACTGATGAGTAATCAACTGAAAAATATTATGCCCGAGATCATCCCACTCAACAAATTTTTCTTTTTCACACACAACGGAAAAAATCATTCCTATAAAATCCTGCCTTTTTATAACATAAATTTTCATTACATTTTACAAAACTGAGGATCATTAAGGTTTAGTGTCTTGGAAACCATGAACTTAAAACATGAAAACATAAAACATTCTTCTTAAACACTTGAAAGGATTATCCTTATGTTCATCCTAGGTTCATTACTGTATCTCATAACCTAGGGACACACATCAAAAGAAAGGGTTAGCAGAAGGCACAGTAAGGGAAACAAGGGGAAACATTTACCATTGTAAACTTGAGATACATCAACAATGTCATGAAAAAGAACTTTAAGGAATGAGAAAGTAATCATAAGGCATATCATAATAAAAATAATGTATTTCATAACATGAATATGTGGCTACAACATTTAACATTGAAAACCATTTCCGTTTCACCAAGGTCCATCCCCAAGGTGTCATTAAAAAGTACTAATGTTATTCACCAAGGCGTCGTTAAAAATGGTCTTCTCTAGAGATTAAGTCTTTACCCAATGCATTGGAGCGCTATCAGCGCGCACCCTTAAATTTGTCTTTATTATCATGGGATCCACATATATCATCATAAAAAATTTCATAAACAACCCATATATCATAAATTAAATGGGTTTCCTTTCATAATAATAACGTTTTAAAAACTGATTTAAAGACATGATCTTTATGTCACTTTAAATCCACGAAAAAGGAAATCGGGTTTCGTGTATGTAAATACCAGAATTAAAATATAACATTTTCATATATATGTGAATACACCTTTAGAAAAATATCTTTGAGTATTCACTTAATAAATTAAAATAAGTTTAGAAAAAGAGAGAGATATTTTCAGACGAAAAGTCTGCAGCATAACGACTATGTTACATGGTTTTAGAAAACATTGAAAAGAGAGGGGACATGAGTCTCCCACTCATAAATGATTCATAACACAGTAGAGGGACAAAATATAATGGATATAAGAACATGGTAATGAAATTTTAAATACATACCATATGAATTGAAAAAGATGGAATGAGGACAAAAATAAGATTTCTCTTATGAAAATTCGGCAACCTAACACCGTCACTTTCTCATCATATGAAAATAAAAGATTAGTATGACATATATATAGATCATACCCCAACAAAAAAAAGGTACATGAAAGACTTGACATGAAAATAGATCTTGAAAACGAGAAGGGTGAAATAATCCCTTATAAATTCGGTAGCCTAACGGCGCCACATAAATCTTAAAAATACTGGATTGAAGAGATAAAATAGGGTCACTCATCATATGAAAATAAAAGATCAGTATGATAGATATAGAGGCCATACCCCAAAATAATAAAAAGGAACATGAAAGACTTGACATGAAAATAGATCTTGAAAATGAGAAGGGTGAAAGAATCCCTTAAAAATTCGGCAGCGTAACGGCGCCACTTAAAACATCAAAATACTGAATTGAAGATATCAAATAGGGTCTCTCATCATATGAACATAAAACATCAGTATGATAGATATAGATATCATACCCCAACATAATAAAAAGGAACATGAAATACTTGACATGAAAATAGATCTTGAAAATGAGAAGGGTGAAAGAATCCCTTAAAAATTCGGCAGCCTAACAACGTCACTTAATCTTTCTTAAAACGAATTGATGAGAGAAACAGGGGTCCTTCATCATATGAACATGAAAATGGAATTAAGAGGAATATAAAATAACATCTTACAACATAAGAACATGGAGCATAAAAGAAATGACATAAAAGATATTACTTGAAAAGAAAGAGAGAGGTAGGATACCTTACCTTAAAACGTATCTCTTAAAACTCAATGGTTGGGATCTGGAGGGCCTAGGAGCACCTTGAGAGGCCTCTTTGGGAGGAAATAAGACACGAGCTTTGTTGGGGGAGAGTTGGGAGTGAAAACTAAAGGAGGAATGCGTGGGTATTTATAGGGAATGTGAGGAGACACAACATTAATGGCTAAGGGACATCTCACAAGTGGTTTTCTCAAAACCATGGGCTCTCCCATAGTATTTCCCATTGAGTTAGGCCACATGGGCCCCCCATACAGTAATTCATCACCTTTGGTCGGCCAATCTTTAAAATATCTCATGACATCAACATAACATAGTTATGATATCATTAAACAGACTGAAACCCTAAAACTGTATTTTTTACTATTCATTGAAAATTCAACTTTCTCAGAAAAATCCCAAAATTTCACCTTAACCAAATATAAATGCTCTAATTTCAAAAATGAACTCAATTTTATAAAAATAATTTTCTAAATATTTTTAATTTAATTTTTAAATAAATACACTATTCAACAAAAATTCATTTTTTTCAAAAAAACCTCCAAAAATTACATTAACATAATATCGATGCTTTGAGTTCAAAAATAAATTCCATTTTATAAAAATATTTTTGAAAATATTTTTATTTTAATTTTTAATTAAAAACACTATTCACCTTAAAAAATTAATACTTGACTACTAATATCTGAAATAGTTATTTACCTATTTTATGAATGTCATTACTTAATCAAGGTGCCTAGATTATATTAATACTTTATTTAAGTGAGATTACTTATCCATTTGGTTACATTTCTAATACTAAGCATAAAATAACTATTTAAAATTTACTATTCATGAAAAATTAAGTCGGTCTTATTAGATTATAAATTTCATACTAAACGTAATTATAGAAGACCATTTTTTGAAAATCATTACACATTTTTAATTATTTAAGGTTTACATAAACATTTTTAAAATATCCTTATTCTAAAATTCATAAAAAATATGCATACTATATTTATCTGGACATTTAAAAATTCACAAACTTCACCATAATAATAGAAAACAATTTTATTTATAACAAAAGATTACACAAGGTAGTTATAGTCTCGTTACATAGCCTCTTATAACAATAGCATATGACATAAGAGTAAGGTGTTTTGGGTGATAGAATCTTGGGGTGGCTCAGAAAACATTGCACGAGTACTAATTTCTATCAGTTTGAACTCCTCACGAAGGTGATTCCGTTCTAGCTTCATACAATGAAGTTCATCTTGGGTTTGGTCCAGAGAAAAACCCAGTGGTTCTACCTCCTTTCCAAGTTCTGTAAGATGGGCTTCGATCGGCCCAAGACTACTGGATGAGGCCACCGAATCTTCGTTCTATATTAATTAACCAAGATCACTTGTATTTAGAGACAATAATCAAAATGTTTACTTTCCAGTGGTCATATTGACCAACGATCATATAACAGTCGAAACCGAACAGTCTCATTTTAATTATACTCATGTTATCAAATGAAATAGTTTTGTTGAGTATAAAGTAACACACAAAATTTGGAAACAAGATTTATTCAAAAATTTCGGGTTGTTAGAATCTTTTCCCCCTTAAGAAATTGCATCCTCACAATTTTTAAAATTAGGATTGGAAATTTCATTTAAAGTCCCACATCGGGAAAAGAGTCAGTAACACTATTACATAAATGAAATAAAGGGAAGTGAAAAGGTCACCCGATTTTAACCATACTAGGATTCCATGTAGAAAAACATGGACATGGAGGAGAAAACAAAGGGTCACCTTCTGAGAGAGAGTGATAGAAAACATGATTAGGAGAAAATTAAACACAAGAAAATCAAAAACTTATGATGTGTGTAAATGTTCTTTGATTACCTAGTAGGAAATGTATACCAACATTGCTTTTTTTACATTCCTTTTAATAATTTTGAGGAATTCATTTACTATATAGAATAAAAACACAAGGAAATATATTTACCTTCAAGTAGAGTTTCTTCCTTTAATAAGTTTCTACCAAAACTAATCTTTTCTCCAAATGATGAGCATTCAAAGACACTTGGTCTCATCAAAAAACAAGAATCATCTTCTTGAGAGTCACGTAATCCACAAAAGATTAACTATCAATTTCTTCAATCATTAAAAATTATCCCAAAAATAGAAAGGGTAAGACAAAACAACTCTTCAAAAAGAAAGAATCCCATAGGAAAGGAAACTACTTTTAAATCTTCAAAGTTCCATGGTACTACCCAAAGTTCATCATAGACCATTCCATAAATAACTATCCTTAAAATTCCTCAAAATAATCCAACCTAAGATTAAAACCCAATTATAAGAACGATATCATAACATAGTCTTCCAAGATAGAATTTATCATTAATCTCCAAACAACATCAACAACCCTTATCATCATATAACAAATGTAACTAACCTAATCACATTTTCCCCGAGATAGTTAAATAATTTCCATATGTAACCTAAATTAATATAAGTTCGCCTCAAATTCATTGATTCGTCAAAATATAAGTGAACCTTTACTCCTCAAAGAAAATACCGTAGTAATCTATTTACCTCGATCAAATAGGGTTCCCAAAATAGTGAACGTCTTTCAAAATAATCATCATCTTTTAATCCCCTAATCATCTTTTTTTTCAAGAATAATAGCTTCACAACATTAACATGTGGTACATAACAATAGATGTTTTCCGTAATGATATAAAACCATCTTAGGTAGTGACTCAATGTTCTTAGAAAACATTAAAGATATACTCATAGGTAATGAACTAAAAAAACAACATGACATAGACAATTATTTAGAAGAAGTTACATGTACTTCAGTCATCAGGATCCATCTCAGCATAGGACATGCATTGTTCCCTTGTCCTTGAAGATTTTTGATGATCATCGTGCTTCTCACCCCTTCCAAGAGACCATTTCATTGGATAATGTCTAAATTATCCACATTTACAACAACGAAATGTATGAGGTACATTAGGTCAAACCTTATCTCCATTCATCACATTATCCATTTTTTAAAAGCAATTGGCTACTTTATTCCCTATCTTCCCACAATTAAAACATCTCCCAGTTCAATTGTGACATTCTCCTTGGTTCCTCTTCCCACACTTTTTTCAAAAAAGAAATTTGGTATTCTTTCCCTTATAAACTTTATTAGATGGTCATCCATGAGAGTTTGTCTTCTTCTTACATGATGAATTTGGGCATTCAACTAGGTACCAATTATTAATTGTGATTTTTGATAGCTGGTTTGGCAGAATCACAATATGTTCAACTTGATCTTTCGTCATATCTATCACATTAATAAGGAAATCGTCACATTTCCTATCACATTGGTTGTTGGGACATGCTCTTCCATTTCCCGCCATTAACTAAGAAAAGAACATATAATTAGGAGTCTTAAATACTTATCCAATAATCATGAAAAAGAAAAATTTATGAATAGAAGGATAAACTTGTAGAAGAAAAGTATATCCTAACTTGTGATCCCCTAGGTTCCAATATATGTTATCCATGATCATATGATCTTATGCGAATCTTTATTTTATTTTATCATTGTTCCTTTAATAATGGTTCATACTAAGCTTATAAATTTACCAAAGCATATCCCCTGGGAGTATCGTATCCAAGAGTGCAGCAAGGCCCGTTGTCATGTACCAGTTCCCATTTGAGTCTCGCTCAAAGTGGTGTTTTCGTCTTTTACCCCTATGCAGATCTGTGCTAGAGCCACCTCTACCTACTCATATCTAGACAGGGATGTATTTTCTTGGAAACTCCTTACTTAATACTCACCAAAATACTAGGAAGATTTCTTATATTTAAAATTTTATATAGGGTTCTTCCTAGAGTTTTCATATCCTAATTTCCACAAAATAACTAAACCATCCTTTGATTCCAACTATGGCATCCCACCTTTTTATAACATAACTTTTCATTACATTTTACAAAACTGAGGATCATTAAGTTTTAGTGTCTTGTAAACCAGGAACTTAAAACATAAAAACATAAAAAAAAATTCTTAAACACTGGAAAGGCTTCAACTTATGTTCCTCCTAGGTTAATTCATCCATCTAATTACCTAGGGACATACATCAAAAGAAAGGGTGACCAGAAGGCCCATTAAGGGAAACAAGGGGAAACATTTAACATGTGAACTTGAGATACATCAACAATGTCATGAAAAAGAACTTTAAGGAATGAGAAAGTAATCATGAGGCATATCATAATAAAAATAACATATTTTATAACTTGAAGATGTGTCTACAACATTTAACATTAAAAATCATTTCCATTTCACCAAGGTCCATCCCCAAGGTGTCATTAAAAATTACCAAGGTTATTCACCAAGGTGTTGTTAAAAATGGTCATCTCTAGAGATTAAGTCTTTTTCCAATGAATTGGAGAGCTATCAGGGCGCACCCTGAAATTTGTCTTTATTATCATATGATCCACATATATCATCATCAAACATTTCATAAACAACCCATATAGCATAAAATAAATGGGTTTCCATTCATAATCATAATGTTTTAAAAACTGCTTTAAAGACATGATCTTTATGTCACTTTAAACCCACAAAAAGGAAAGCGGGTTTTGTGATTGTAAATACCAGAATTAAAATAGAACACTTTGATATATATGTGAATAACCCTTTAAAAAATATCTTTGAGTATTCACTTAATAAATTAAATGAATTTGAGAAAAAGAGAGAGACATTTTCAGACGAAAATTCTGCAGCATAACAGCTATGTTACAGGGTTTTAGAAAACATTGAAAAGAGAGGGGACATGAGTCACCCACTCATAAATGATTCATAACACAGTAGAGGGACATAATATAATGGATATAAAAACATGGTGATGAAATTTCAAAGACATACCAAATGAATTGAAAAACATGAAAGGAGTACAAAAATAAGATTTCTCTTATCAAAATTTGGCAGCCTAACGACGTCACTTTAAACTTCAAAAAAATGAATTGCTGAGGTCAAATAGGGTCTCTAATCATATGAACATAAAATATAAGTATGTTAGATATAGAGATAATACCCCAACATAACAAAAAGGAACATGAAAGACTTTACATGAAAATAGATCTTCAAAACGAGAAGGGTGAAAGAATCCCTAAATAATTTGGCAGCCTAACGGCACCACTTAAAACATCAAAATACTGAATTGAAGAGATAAAATAGGGTCTCTCATCATATGAACATAAAATAACAGTATGACAGATATAGATATCATACCCCAACATAATAAAAAGGATCATTAAAGAATTGACATGAAAATAGATCTTGATAATGAGAAGGGTGAAAGAATCCCTTAAAAATTCGGTAGCCTAACGACGCCACTAAAAACATCAAAATAATGACTTGAAGAGATAAAATAGGGTATCTCATAATATTAATATAATAGATCATAATGATATATATAGAGATCATACCCCAACATAATAAAAAGGAATCGGAAAGTCTTGATATGAAAAAAGATCATGAAAACGAGAAGGGTGAAAGAATCCCTTAAAAATTCGGCATCCTAACGGTGTCAAATAAAATTTCGTAAAAATAATTGATGAGAGAAAGAGGGGGTCTCTCATCATATGAAAATGAAAAGGGCAGTAAGAGGAATATAAAAGAACATCCTCCAAATAAGAGAAAGCCCCATAAAAGAAATGACATAAAAGAGATTACTTGAAAAGAAAGAGAGAGGTAGGATCACTAACCTTAAAACGTATCTCTTAAAACTCAAAGGTTGGGATCTTGAGGGCTTGGGGGCACCTTGAGAGGACTCCTTGGGAGGTAATGATACTAAATAATTGTTGGGGGAGAGTTGGGAGTGAAAAATAAATGAGGAAAGAGTGGGTATTTATAGGGAATGTGAGGGGACAAGGCATTAATGGCCAAGGGACACCTCACAAGTGGTTTTCTCAAAACCATGGGCTCTCCCATGGTATTTCCCATGGATTTAGGCCACATTGGCCCCCCATACAATACTTCATCACCTTTGGTCGTCCAACCCTTAAAATATCTTATTACATCATCATGATACAGTTATGATGTCATTAAACATACAGAAACCCTAAAAGATTATTTTTTATTATTCACTGAAAATTCAAATTTCTCCGAAAAATCCAAAACTTTCACCTTAACCAAATATCAATTCTCTGATTTCAAAAATGAACTCCATTTTACAAAAATAATTTTCTAAATATTTTTAATTTAATTTTTAAATAAATACACTATTCACCAAAAATTCATTTTTTTCAGAAAAATCCCCAAAAATTAATTTAACATAATATCGATGCTCTGAGTTCCAAAATGTAATCCATTTTAAAATAAAATTTCTAAATAATTTTAATTTATTTTTTAATTAAAAAACACTATTCACCTGAAAAAACTAATACTTGACTAATAAATTCTAAAACAGTTATTTACCTATTTTATTAAATCTCATTACTTAATCAAGGTGCCTAGATTACATTAATACCTTCTTTAAGTGAGATTACTAATCCATTTGGTCACATTACTAATCCTAAGCATAAAATTGCTTTTCATAATTTACTATTCATCAAAAGTTAAGTTGATCTTATTAGATTCTAAATTTTGTACTGAACATAATTATAGAAGACCATTTTTTGAAAATCATTTCACATTTTTAATTATTTTAGGTTTACATAAACATTTTTAAAATATCTTCTTTCTAAAATTCATCAAAAATATGCATACTATATTTATTTGGACATTTGAAAATTCAAAAACTTCCCCATAATAAGAGAACATAATTTTATTTATAACATAGGATTACAAAATACAGTTATGGTATCGTTACATATACCCTTATAACACCCGCATAGGACCTAAGATTAAGGTGTTCTAGGGTGATAGAATCATGGGGTGGCTCGGCCAACATTACATGAGAAGAAATTTCTTTCAGTTTTAACTTCTCGCTATGGCGATTCCGTTCTAGCTTCACACAATGAATTTATGCTTGGGTTTGGTCCAGAGCAAAGCCCAGTGGTGCTACCTCATTCCCAATTTCTATTAGATGGGATTTGATCGGCCCATGACTACTGGATGAATCCATCGAATCTTCTTTCTATATTAATTAACCCAGATCACTTGTATTTAGAGACAATAATCAAAACGTTTAGTTTCCAGTGGTCATATTCACCAATGATCATATAACAGTCGAAACCCAATGGTCTCATTTTTATTATACTCATGTTATCAAATGAAATAGTTTTTTTGAGTATAAAATAACACACAAAATTAGGAAACAATATTTATTCAAAAATTTCGGGTCGTTACAATTCCAACACTACAAACACATCACATCCTTTTCCTAAAGAAGTCAATATAGGTATTAACTACGGATTAACAATCCATACCTATAATAATTTCATAAGGCCTCATTTCTTCAACTATGTTATCCAATAAAAAACTCACCTTTTAGCATCAGATCTCACTGTTAGCACAAGTGTCTGATTACTGAGTCTCCTCTGGTCATAGTGTCAAATTATAAGGGATGAGAAAATGGCTCAATTGCTGTCTCTATCCCCCGAAACAGAGAAGTGGGAATTAGGGAATGGAAATTACCTATGTCTGTTAATATTGAATCTAAATTTGAAAATCCACATACCTTACCTTGTATAATCCATGGATTCTCATGGTCATTTCCCTCCATTGCCTGTAGCTATTATATTCCCTTCAAACCAGCTCCCTATGACTACCATGAATCACATGGGGGTGGTTGTGGTAATAGGTCAATCCTCCAACAACCTATTTCATCCCTTACGACCCCTCTACCAGTTCCACCACCCTATGTAACACCCTCTCCACCATTTCTTCTTACCGTGGTGGTCCCTTAACCTTCTCACAATCAGTTTCATGACAGTTTAGACAATCTGGAGCCAATTGTCCCAAATATCAGAGGATAAACATCAAATATCCAATGGATTATTCAAGATACCCTGAGAGCCCTACACTACAAGACCAAATTCTTGGGATACCCTCCTGAATCATATGACATGCTTGGATCCCTATGACTACCGCTGGATACTTTCTGCTGAGGTTTCATTTACTATGTTTCCACTACTATATCTCACTATGGGTTTTTTCTCTTCAATAAAACACTTCACTAACAAGGATCACTGAATCACTCCGGTATATGTTGGAAAGCAAAGAGATACCACAGATTCCCTTGATTTCCTAGTGTAAGCCCTGTTAAATGGTATGATCTATGAAGAACTAGTCCCACAACATATCCCAAGAGTAACAAGAGAGATTAGTAAACCAGGATGATTACGTTTTCGTGGTCATACTTCCATACTGCAGATTTAGAACATTCTAAATGTATACCGATCAAAAATGGATGGATTTAATTCATATTTAATGATGCACTCAAAGTATATCAAGAAGATATATGTATCTTTATGTGACTATGTCACTAAACTCCAGTATTTCCCACTATATCCGAAATGAAAACTCATCACATTGATGACCATCTAGTGTATTGATGTCCTCACACGGAGGAAAATGCAAGTGACTGCCTCAAACCAATGCTCAGCAAAATGTGGGTTTGTCTCACCCCAAAACCTAGGAGTTCACTGCCTCTAAATATCATGTAATTCACTCAACCTATGTACATCCTCATCTAGTACTTCTAACTCATGCTATTTCTTAACTGGTGGTGTTATAGCTGGTAGGAAACTTGATGGTGTTCTCCTCAGTACAAGCCAAATACCAATGCCTCATCGCTAGGTGGATCAATCTTATGATCATACAGAGGGTTCCTAGCTTGATGTATGTGTAGAGGCATCCTAAAATATAAAATTATTTACCAAAGTGAAAAATACTATATCTTGGGATGTAATTGTATAATGAAATTGAAAAGAAAGTCATTCCTTTATAATTAATGTACCACTTTTTTCATCAATTTATGTTTAAATGTATTGAGTCAAAAGCTTGGTGATCAGTGTCCTGGTGTATGGATACATCGACCTACACACTAACATAGGAGTCCCTTGCCTAAAATATTAATCCAATACCTTAAATAAGATTACAAATATTCAATATAACTAACTCATTCCTATGGTAGAACTCCACTTTAATATCACTCTTTCATGACCAGACTCATAGAGGTCCGACTCATGGCTTCCCCAAGCCTTCCTTCAAAAGGTCATGGGATATAGATGTTACACCCCGAACCTGGTTACCCAGAGTCGGTGTATTATTTTAATACATTGTCATGATTACAAGGAATCATGTCTCAAAGGACCGATTTGTTTAGCAGTCATGGAAAATAGATTACATACATTAATGTTACATTACACTTTATAACATACAACACAACCTCAGTAATTCTTTATGAAATCCATTATTCCCTTAGCTTAACCCTTCATATTAATAAAAATTCACTTCATGGAATCCTGTGAAAAATAAAACATAGAATGGGGTGATCTTAGACGCTCAGTAAGGGTAATCAATACAGTAGAAGATAACATAAATATTAATCATGGTGAATAATTGAAACAAATGCCTTTACAAATAATAAACGTGAATAATTTTGTGGCAAGAATATGAGATGAGTAAATAATGCCATAATAAAACATAACCATAGTTATTCAACTAGTCGAATGACTACATGAACTATCAATATTATTTTCATAATGAGGGAATGTATAATGCCATACATTCTAAAACATTTTGTCAAGGCCTCGACCAAGACGTCTAAAAATGATTAAGGCCTAAGCCAAAACCATAAATCAAATTCGGAAAGGGACTTAGAAAATTCCACGTCTAGTTGTCTCATGAGACCTTCTGATGCATCGAGGAGCTATAGCGGGCTCCACCTGTCACTTACTAAGTCCAATACATTCCTCATATGAAAAATTTTAAACATATCATAAACATTTGTTTTAAAACTAGAATACAAAATGTCAATACTTCAACTATAAACGATGAATGGTATAAAAATAGAACACCCACAGTCAAACATATCACAAAACCTTCAATACAATATGGATGTTTTGTATCATAATAAATCAACTTCAAATAAACTTAAAATCCATCAAAGGATGTTGACATAGATGAAATCAAAACCCTTTTTAGAGAAATACCACTTTCTATTTTGAAATCATTTAAGATTCATATAAAATAAATCATTTATTGTGAAAATATTCTTATAATATTGCAAGGGAAGCTTCAATGAGTTTATAACGGTATAAAATAGCCGCACCTGTCATATAAGTTAAAAAAGACATTCTTACCTTAATTTTGTCAAAAAGGTTAAAAATGACCTTGTTTGGAAAACGACAGAAAGATTCCTTTATAAACATATTATAAAAATTCAAATAAGGCTATTAATTAATTTAACCCATATTCTGTAAAATAGTACGAATGTTTTGAAATACATTTCTATGAAAAATGGATGTGGATGATAAAGACTTCCCAGTAGATAATTACATATAAACAACCTCAGATAATGATGAGATTGTGAAAAAAAAACCCTTACCTTGTACCTTTCCTTGGTCAAGGGTAGGTTAACCTCCTGTATAATGGTTAAATAATTGTTATTAAACTATAAAAGAGTCATTTAAATTAATATTATATAATATATGATCTTTTTACATTTCTTTGTTAATAATATCTTAGTATTATCATCGTTTTAGGTGTTAATGGATTTATTTTTTCTTTATATTCTTTGTTATGTGAGCCATATTTTTTATTGATGGGATATATATTATTCATATCCTGAATGATATCATGTCTCTAAAAATTATGTTTAATCATCAAATTAAATTTATTCTTGAATTGATACGACGGGGAATGAATCTCATCATGTTCATAGAGACGGTAATCCGTACGTACGCACGTGCGACAATATCATTTTTTTGATGTCAAAATAATATATAATTGGATGGTATATCATATATAAAAAATCATTATCATGTAATATTTATTATTTACATGAATTACACATCATTATTATACCCATTCAAATAATATTGTATTGAATAACAATTACACCACGATGTGGAGACGGTAGGCCGTACGTACGCATGTATGGTGAAATGTCATGCAAAGGATGGATAGAATACTGAATATGGTTGTACCATATTCATAATAACATCACAGTATATAGAATATACTAGAGTTATTATATTTTAATGGGAATAACAAAGAAAGAAGAAGTTGATGAAGAAAGGAACTTGAAAAAAGGTGGCGAAAACATTACCTCTCCTTCGGGTTATTCTTTTTGATTTAATCAAAAGGGATCCTTAGGTTCACTTTCAGATCAAACTAAGGCCACTAGGTTAAAGTGAGGATAGTTGAGAGGATATTTTGGCAAGGGTTGGTGGAACCAAAAGGCTTTGAAAGTGCGATGAATTGGTTATAAATGGTGTCCTTTTATAAGGGGGAGGAGGGGTTCTTTATGAAAAACATAAAATATTAATTTATAATAAATTAATATTCGGTTTATAATGGATCCAAATTTTATTATTCAAAGTATAATGTGGGTATGGTTATAAATCCACTCATTCAATAGGTTTTAGATAGGTTTGAGTCACTTTATTTACCTTATCATTTAGTTTTAACCCTTAGTTAATTAGTTTGACATTTACCATGTCTCTTTGTATTTTCATATTATATGGTTACTAAACATACCATAAACTTCAAAAAGACACCCAAGTGGTCCATTAATGATACGCCTATCATTATATAAGTCCTTTGGACGAAAATTATATTTTTAGGAATATAATATCAATTAATCATATAATATTTGTTTTTAATATTAATTTATGTCAATTTTGACACTATTTGATATTTTGTTTTTCTGAAAGTTATAACAACTTGATTACATAGAAAAAGATACATTGAATCTTCCCTAACATTTCATTGTGACCTATTAAATTCTTGGATTCCATGAAAACTTTGAAATTATATTTATTTTAATATTTATAATACCATTTATTTGAATCTTTCATTTATAATGTAATTGCTTCATCATCATTGTGTCATAAATAAATTTAATTATTTAATGTCTAGAAATTATAAATAAAATACCATGATGTAGAAAATATTTTTATCTTTCTAATTAATATTTATAGTCGAATTTATATTATGTATAACCCTATATTAAAAATGGTTTAGTTAATAAACATCGAATTTAACACTTTTAACTCTTCTGCAAATTAAATAATAATAAATGTCCTAATCTAATCCAAGTGGACCTAAATGATAATATTTTATTCATAAGGTTGTTTTTGGTAGAATTATACTTAGCCAATAGAATTAGGACATGTTTTAGGGTAATAATAATATAATTTTTACTCTTAATTACCGGATTTACTTTTTACCGTGGTAAATAAAAGTAAAATGTTACTATTCAACAAAAATTATTTTCACCCAATTGAACCACATTTTACTCCTTGATATTAACCGTGTCCCTCAGATTTTCAAAATTCCACTCACAGAAGTTGTAAAATTATGTTTTATGTGAATTTCCAAATTCTCTAAGGATGTGGGTAAAAGACGGTGAAAATTTCAATAAAATTTTTATATGTCTAAAATTATTCTAAACTAACTCCAATGAATTACATTGAACATATATAGGTATTATGAATCTATTTTTAACTTAATTAAATTTATATAAAATAAATAATTATTTAAATAAAAATTCAGTTTTAAACTATAACTTAGTGTTTTTCATTATTCACCAAAAACTAAAAGTTTTCAGAAAAATTCCAAAAATTCACCCTAAGATAATTTTGATATTCCGAATTCAATAATGAATTCTATTTTATCAAATTCATATCATAGAAGTTTCATTTATTAATTTAAAATTAATTCTCGATATTAAAACCAAAAGGCGTATATTTAATAACTATCAAAAGTTTAACACTTGTTTATGTCCAATTTTAAAGTGAAATAACTTATAATGACCTTCATTAGATTAAATGGTAAAAATATAATCTATTTATACTTCCATACCATTAAAATGTATAATTTAACAATATAAATTATTTTGATTAAAAAAAGTTGTTTTCAGTTAAAATATAGTATTTTTCACTATTCACCCTAATATGAGAGTTATCTGAAAAACACCAAAAAATTATTGAAACTACATTCTTATTTCTTGATTCTAAAGAAAAAGTTTATTTTTCAAATTGAATATATAAAAGTTTCAAATATTTGATTTAAAAAAGCTTCGCCATTAAAAGGCGGTAAATGGCAATTTTTTAAAAAATACTTCTTTTATCTAAAAAAATGTATTTGCTCTTAAATTATGTCTAAGGAACTCATAATATGAATTCTAAAATTATAAGGATTGTATAATGTTCAAAATTCAGTTAATACTATTCATAACCTCTTTTTAATGGTTTTTTGGTAAGTCATGGTGCGCTAGAACTCGGTGTTGCGTGTAGTGAAAGTTATTGAATTACATTGAAGAAATAACATATTATGAAATCTTAGGGTATTACATTGTTCCCTCAATCAATAAATTGCATCCTTGAAATTTGAAATTATTTTTCAAAAATAAAAGTTTGAAAATAGAAAATACCTTTGGGAGAACCCACATCAGAAATTAGGTTAACAAAAATAATCTTAATAAGAGGAAAAAGAAAATGAAAGGGTCACCAACAAATTATGATCTCGATTGGGAGAACATTGGTTGCAATTAGAGAAATATAATTTGAGGAAAAACATAACTATTTATAGGTAGTGATTGAGGCCATCAATCACAAACAAGTGTAAAATTTAGGGCCTTAAATTCATCAATCTATGATGATTTAAAATACAATCGGTTCAACAAAACATATGGTATTAGGATAACATATTTTGGGTTTTTAGATCCATTTACTAAAGTATAAGAATTAATTTCTTCATAGAATAGTAGAAGAATAAAAATATATACATGAAAAGTAGAGTCACATCCTTTAACTAATTTCTACCACAAACTCATCTTTCACTATAAAAGATATTAAAACTTAAAATGATATTATATTTATCCTATTAATAAAGGGATAAAAAAATGAATTTATAATTCTCCTACCAGATTTTTTTTAAAAAGTCTACATTATTCAATCTAGGTCATCATTTGGGCTAGTGGTAGGTGATACACCCTTATCTCCCTTCGGTTGTTGGTTCAAGTCTCGCGGCCTTGCCGAACGTGACGGGTTGCTGCTCGACCTCCAGGTTTTCCTTTTTATGGAAAACCAAAAATAATCTCAAACTAGACTTATCAAAAATACTTCTATCCATTCTCACCGTCCAAAATTTATAAGGTAGGTAAACACAATGAAGATCCTTTTTTCCACCTAATTTCATGTGAACACCTTCATCGTGTATTCTTTTAAAACACTGTAACATCTTGAAATACCATAAAACCTTATTGATTACGTTCATGATCCCTTATTACTTATAGAATACTGGATATACTCCTTCTATCCAAAAAATTTGTAAACTCCAACAATGATGGAATATACAAATCATTAATCAGTTTCAAGGTAGTCAATAATATCCAATATAATTTATCCAAATCAATCATGTATTATTCCAAAATCACTACCTCGGTATCAGAACCATATTATGGTTTATCATTCTCTCAACCATATATTTTCCAAATATTTAACCTTCCATTGAGTCACTTTTCGTTTTTCCACACAATATCAAGTCCTTAATGAAATAGTGTCGCAGTACAATCCTTATATACTCCATAATTATTATAACCAGAACAGTGTTGATACAACACTCAAATTACATAATTCTATAATGAGAACTCTAATCGTTCCTTCTCGTATGTGGTAGTATCATAACTTGATTATTATCCAATATCATCATTTGGGGAATACTATGATGATTTGGACATTGGTTCACGTAGTGTACCAACTCCTTACAGATGAAGCATTGTACATTTGAAACCTTTTTCTTACCCTCATAGTCACGTAAATGGTTTCCTTTTTCTCCACACTTATAAAAAACTAACATTTCCTTTTAGGAAAGTTCCAGGGTGTTTCATCCCATAGTTATCACATATGGGAACATTATTATTTTCCCTCTTCCCTTTATCCATCTTTTTCACTTCCATACATTTCTTCTCTTGCTTCCCTTCAAATCCATAGGACTCAAGGAATTATTTAATTATCTTATTAACACATGATACTATTTCTTCATATGTTGAGAATACAGGGGAGACTATTTCCCTTCTAATTATTAGCTTAATACCATGAAAGATATGATCCTTCTTACTCTTTGGACCATATGTATTACTGGAGTTTACATTCCTTCTACTGGGTACCATTTCTATACAATAGCATAAACTAGGACATTTTATGGATTGCAATGAATAATTCAGAACTTGTAAAATACCTAACATAAATTGAACGGTTTATGGATATAATCTATAATCAAAAATATGTTTTCATTGGGGAAGTATATACTCATAAACCATTCATAATGATTTGAAATGGAAATGAGAATTATCCTCAGTATATCCCCCGGGAGTGTCGTAACTAAAAGTGCATCAAGGCTCGTTGTCGTGCACCAATTCACATTCGAGTCTAATTCAAAGTGGTGTTTTCATGTTTTACCCCCAGGTACATCTGTGCTAGATCCACCACTACCTGCTCGTATCCAGACATGGATGTATTTCT
Organism: Viscum album; assembly: GCA_963277665.1. Classification (NCBI taxonomy): domain Eukaryota; kingdom Viridiplantae; phylum Streptophyta; class Magnoliopsida; order Santalales; family Viscaceae; genus Viscum; species Viscum album. Next base: position 14,152,022 of record OY728159.1, on the reverse strand, counting down.
CAGAAAACTATCAAAATATCTACAATACCGAAATTCTAGGGAGTTCTTCTATACTAATCCTCAAAGTATATCATAGATCTATGTTCTCTAATTAGAGTTTATCTAAAACTATCTTCCAATGTTATTGCTAAACTTCCTCTGATACCAACTGTAATGCCCCGACCCTGGTTTCCCAGAGTCGGTGCATTATTTTAATACATTGGCATGATTACAAGGAATCATGTCCCGAAGGACCGATCGGTTTAGAAATCTTGGAAAATAGATTACATACATGAATGTTACATTACACTTTATAACATACAACAAAACATAAGTAATTCTTTATGAAATTCATTATTCCCTTAGTTTAACCCTTCATATCAATCAAAATGCACTTTTTGGAATCCTGGGAAAAATAAAACATAGAAAGGGGTGAGCTCAAACACTTAGTAAGGGTAAGCAATACAGTGGAAGATAAAATAAATATTATTCATTGTGAAAAATTGAAACCAATTCTATTACTAATAATAAACATGAATACTTTTATGGAAGGAATATGAGATGAGTAAATAATTATATAATAAAACATTATCATGGGTATTCTACTAGTCAAATGACCACATGAACCATCAATATTATTTTCATAATGAGAGAGTGTATAATGCCATACATTCTAAGTCATTTTGTCAAGGCCTCAGCCAAGACGTCTAAAAATGATTAAGGCCTCGGCCAAAACCATAAATCAAATTGGGAAAGGGCCTCGTCCAATTTCACGTCTATTTCTCTCATGAGACCTACTGTTTCATCGAGGAGATATAGCAGGCTAAACCCGTCACTTACTATGTCCAATACATTCCTCATATGAAAAGGTTTAAACATGTCATAAACATTCATATTAAAACTATGTTACGAAATGTCAATACTTTAACCATAAACCATGAATGGCATAAAAATAGCACATCTATAGTCAAACATATCAGAAAACCTTCAATACAATATGGATGTTTTGTATCATAATAAATCAACTCCAAATAAACATAAAATCTATCAAAGGATGTTGACATAGATGAAATCAAAACCCTTTTTAAAGAAATATCTCTTTCTATTTTGAAATCATTTTAGATTAATATAAAATAAAACATTTACATTGAAAATATTCTTATAATAATGTAAAGGAATCTTGTATGAGTTTATAATGGTAGAAAATAGCCGCACCCACCGTATAAGTTAAAAAAGACATTCTTACCATAATTTTGTCAAAAAGGTTAAAAAGGACCTTGTTTTGAAAATGATAGAAAGATTCATTTATAAACATCTTATAAAAATTCAAAAAAAGGTATTAATTACATTAACCTATATTATTTGAAATAGTAAGAATGTTTTGAAATAAATTTTTAAGAAACATGGATGTGGATGATAAAGAGGCCCCATTAGATAATTACGTATAAACAACATCAGATAATGAAGAGATTGTGAAATAAACCCTTACCTTGTACCTTTCCTTGGTCGAGGGTAGGTTAAACTCCTGCATAATGGTTGAATAATTGTTATTAAATTGTACAATAATAATTTAAATTAATATGATATCATATATGATCTTTTGACATTGCTTTGTTAATAATATCTTAGTATTATCATCATTTCAGGTGTTAACAGATTTGTTTTTCTTTATATTCTTTGTTATGTGATCCATATATGTTATGGATGGGATATAAATTATCCATATCTAAAATGATATCATGTCTGTAAAAATTATTTTTAATCATCAAATAAAATTTAGCCTTGAATGGATACGATGAGGAATGAATCTCATCGCGTTCGTGGAGACGGTAATCCGTGCGTACGCACAAGAGACAATATAATTTTTTTATATAAAATAATATATAATTGGATGGTATATCTTATATAAAGAATCATTATCATGTTATATTTATTATTTACATTAATTACACATCATTATTATACCCTTCCAAATAATAGTGTATTGAATAACAATTACACCACGACGTGGAGACGGTAGGTTGTATGTACGCACGTATGGCGACATGAAATTCAAAGGATGAATATAATACTGAATATGGTTGTACCATAATTATAATAAAATCATAGTATATAAAAGATCATAGAGTTATTTATTTAGAATGTTAATAACTAAGAAAAATGAAGTTGAAGAAGAAAAGAACATGAAAGAGGGTGGTGAAAACATTACCTCTTCTTCGGGTTATTCCTTTTCATTTGATCAAAAGGGCTCCATAGGCTGCATTTCTGATATAACTAAGGCCACTCGGTTGAAGTTAGGATTGATGAGAGAATATTTGGTCAGGGTTTGGCTGAACCAAAATTCATTGAAGGTGTTAAAAATTGGTCAGAAGTGGTGTCCTTTTATAAGGGGGAGGAGGGCCTCTTTAGGAAAAACATAAAGTATTCTTTTATAATAAAATAATATTCGGTTTATAACGGCTCAAAAGTAGATTATTCAATTTATAAGGTTTTTATGTGTCGAAATACAATCAACCAATATGTTTTAGACAGGTTTGTGTCACTTTATTAACCTTATCTTTTAGTTTTAACCCTTACTTAATTAGTTTGGCATTTACCATGTCTCTTTGTATTATTATATTATATGGTTAATAAACTTACTATAAACTTCCAAGAGACCCCCAAGTGGTCCAATAATTATACACCTATCATTATATAAGTCCTTTGACCGAACCATATATTTTTATGAATATAATATCAATTAATCATATAATATTTGTTTTAAATATTAATTTATGTCAATTTTGACACTATTTGGTATTTTGTTTTTGTGAAAGTCATATCAACTTTATTACTTTGGAAAAGATCCATTTAATCATCTCTAAAATTTCATAGGAACATAGAAAATTCGTGGATTCCAAAGAAACATTGAAATTAAATTTATTTTAATATTTATAATACGATTTATTTGAATCTTTCATTAATAAGGTAATTGCTGCATCATCATTGTGTCTTAAATAAATTTAACTATTTAACGTCTAAAAAGTATAAACAAACTAAAATGATTTAGGAAATATTTTCATATTTCTAATGATTATTTATAGTCAAATTTATCTTATGTATAACCCTATATTAAAAATGGTTTAGTTAATAAAATTGAATTTAACTCTTTTAACTTTTCATTAAATTAAATAATAATAAATGTCCTAATCAAATCCAAGTGGACCTAATTGATAATATTTTATTCCTAAGATTGTTGTTTTAGAGTTATACATATCCAATAGAATTATGACATGTGTTAGGGTAATAATAAAATTATTATTATTCTTAATTACCCTATTTACTTTTTACCGTGGTAAATAAAAGAAAAAAGATACTATTCACAAAAAAATATTTCCACCTAATTGAACCAGATTTTAATAATTTCTATTAACCATGTCTCTCGGATTTTCGATATTCCACTCACAGAAGTGGTAAAATTATGTTTTATGTGATTTTCCAAATTCTCCTATGAGGTGGGTAAAAGACGGTGAAAAGTTCAATAAAATTTTTATATATCTAAAATTACTCTAAACTAACTCTAATGAATTACATTGAACTTATATAGATATTATTTATTGATTTTTACCTTAATTAAATTTATATAATATAAATAATTATTAGAATAAAAATTCATTTTTAAACTATAACTTAGTGTTTTCCACTATTCATTAAAAATTAAAATGTTTCAGAAAAATACCAAAAATTCACCATAAGATAATTTTGATATTATGAATTCAATAATGAAGTCTATTTTACCAAATTAAAAACATACAAGTCTCATTTATTAATTTAATGTTTATTCCCGCTATTAAAACCATAAGGCTTATTTTTAATAACTATCAAAAGTTTGACACTTGTTTATGTCCAATTTCAAAGTGAAATTATTTGCAATGACCATCATTGGATTAAATGGTAAAAATATAATCTATTTATACTTCCATACCATTAAAATGTATTATTTAACAATATAAATTATTTTGATTAAAAAAAGTTGTTTTTAGTTAAAATATAGTATTTTTCACTATTCACCCAAATATGAGAGTTATCAGAAAAACACCAAAACGTTATTGAAACTAAATTCTTATGTCCCAATTCAAAAGAAGAATTTTATTTTGTGAAATTGAATATATAAAAGTTTCAAATATTAGATTTAAAAAGGATTCTCCATTAAAAGTTGGAAAAATTGCATTTTTTTTAATACTCATTTTATCTGAAAAAATGTATTTGGTCTTACATTATGTCTAAGAAACTCATCATATGAATTCTAAATTTATAAAGATCATATAAAGTTGAAAATTATGTTAATAATATTCATAACCGCTTTTGAACGTCTTGTTTGGTAAGTCATGGTGCGCTAGAACTCGGTGTTGAGTGTAGTGCAAGTTATTGAATTACTTTGAAAAATTAACATACTATGAAATCTAGGGGTGTTACAGTAGATCAGTGTTGAGTATGCATATACCAAAAATTGGTGGAATTATCCTAAAGTACCTATTCACACAGACACATCTCGAAGCCCAAACAACTCTGAAATTTAAAACAAAAGAAATAATTAATGCATATATCTATGATTTCGTAATAGAGTAATATATTAAATGTACTATAATCTAAAAAGGGTCCGAATACAATCCCAAAAAAACTGTAAAAGTCCAAAATAATATAAGGGAGAGGACAACATCAAATTAAAACTCTATGTAAAACACCTTGATCTATCAAGCTCTTGCTATGCTCCACCCATTCCCTCTCCTCCTTGGAAACAATCAAAAGGTTCATTGTGTACATAATACATGACACATATTGGAAAATCCCATTCATGGGTGAGTATAACAATACATATTTGGACACCCTTAAAACACTGAACATGATGAACCAATTATAGTAATCACAATACAACATATAACAATCAATTTATAATAGAAACACACATATATACTCAGAAAAGACAACACTCCACCAGGCGATCACAACCAACCTCTAGCCATATGATTCTGCGTGAAACTACACTCATTCTGGGAGAATCTACTCCACGATCAATGATATCGTTAGATGTTCTTGATGAAGAGGTTTAGATCGTTGGGCCCCATATAAGAACTAATCTAATAAGACTCTGATTCACATATAGTGTGTCACACCCTGGACCACTAGGGGACACCATAAACCCAATACGGATCAACCCTCTATGTTAGGGATCATATATCAATGATACCAAAAACCCTGATAAAATATCTAAATATATGGTGTATTAATACCATGCTCTGATAGGTCCCACCAATTCCACAAACTCCTACCAGGGAACAAAGGATGATATAAGATCACCCTCAAGTCATACAAAGGGACACCACAACTCTATTTGAGACTCATCCTCTAAATTGGAACACAATCTAGTGATATATATGTAATACCTTACTTTACCATCAAGGTAAAAGGACCAAGGGAATGTACTCAACCAATTCTGGTCCAAAATAATATAATTAAGATCTAAAAAATTATTAAAGGGTGTATACGATGTGTACTCAAGGGTGAACAACATGTCCAACCATCTTCGTGACTTCCTATGTGGAATAACATCACATGAAATGTAGTCTCCAAATTCCGGGTTTTTAGAATGAGTCCATTTATTATAGAGACACATGGTATCCTTATATTTTGGAATGGACATGTCCATTTGTCAACGCTCGGTATATGAGTCGATGTGTGTTCACCGAGCAGTGTTAGTGTACTCATACATGGTATGACATCTAACCATGTACTTTTACCCAAGGGTGTGTACTCTCTGATGCACAATCTGAGTTACACAGAAGGGGTCACATGCCATATGATAGGGGTCATAAATCATGTGATCCTTAACTCCAGAGGAAAACCTTGTTTTATATCTTGGGGGTCCACATGTTGTGTAGATCATGTTTACATGCTGTATAATTTGATGATTTATAGAAACCCAGGTCGTGTTATTTGTGGCCAAACCATTTCTATGGTCGTTGATCTGATAATAATTATACCAAAAAATGTTTACCGGTCCTCTTTGAGTCATAAAAATATAGAATAATCATGATTGTGTCCTTTGATCCAGTTTTAAAAAAATATTTGTCATCATTTTTTGTTGTGCACCAAGGAACATGAAAATCAAGTATCTAAGGTGTCTGGTCCACTTCCATTTCCACCATTTCCCCTCCTTTGTGTTGTGCTGAAATAAAATCTATTATTTTGGATCATAGTGCTTAGAAACATGTTTTCAATGAGTGATTGAAAGAGATATGTTGAACCTCATGCCAAACAAAGAACAACCAATGTGAATGATGACTCAGTGGAGAAATGAACAAGAACAAAAGGGGGAATGGATCTGGATCGATGATTATGTTGATCTCGATTCATTATAGTGAAAATAACAATAATGAAATAAACAATTTCAAATTAATTATCACAAAACTTGATTAATCTAACCAATTCTATAATATGGCCATACTGTAGATCATTGTATTCGTTAACTGATTCATGTTCATCATAGAAATAAATAATGAGGAATAAATCCAAATAAAAATATACCCTACATGGATTATAGAGTGATCGTTAATGAATAATAGTTATGTTTCAATCATTGAAGATATCCATGTACTCCATTGGCACAACGATCTATGATCTAATCTCGATCCATCACCGTTCACCCAAAATGTTCTCCTCCAATGGTTCCTATATCTCCTGGGTTTAACATCCAATCATGAAAAAAATCAATAGGTGTATATTTAAATAGGAATTTGTTTTTTGTATTGAAGGAAATGAAATAAATTCTTATGTTAATTATTTTTTTAATTCCCTGCATGTGATAATTTTATCACAAATAACCCACGCCGACAAAGGCTATGTCACACCAAGGGTAAAAACCATGTTTTGAACTCAAGGGAGCCCTTAGATTTTTTATCCAAACCCATATTTGGAATTCATTCCACTTTTTCAATAAAATTGTGTGTTTGTGAAATTTAATAAATTTAAAAAATGTATTCTAGTCACATCGGACCTCAGAATCGAACATCATTTTGCGCCTCGCCTAATAAATAATCAATATAATATCCAAATATTACACATGGAAAATCATAGACATTAAAAAAAATAATTCTTAAATATCCATGGAAACATTTAAAGTAATCTTCAATGTATTGAGAGGCCATGATGATGAGAAATTTTGTTCATGTTGTATAAGTTAAAATAAGAAATTTATTTTACACTTTTAAAAATTATATTGTTTGGAAAAAAATAAAAAGAATCCTTTAATTTTTTTTAAAAAAAGAATGGGGAAATAAGACTTTATAAAATCACAGTATAATATTAAAAAATTTCTTTAAAACATTTTTATAAGACATAGATATAGTAGAAAAAAATATTCGATCGAAGAGATAACTAATGAAAATTTTCCATAAAACATATTTTCAGTACGTTTAGTCATTAATGTGAAGAAACAAAAAGGGAACAATTTATTTTCATGAAATAACTAGTGGTGAAAAAAATTCATTAATTTCATGAGAGATATATAATAATATTTCATCATCATAACTTAACTATAAACAATACCAATAAATGTTGATATTCTAACATAAAACCCTTACAATAATAGTAATATATGAATTAAATTTCCATGAAAGAAAGAGACTTATATGGAAATTTAAATCTTTATAACATTCATAATAAAATTTATATAATATATTCTTGTTAATTATATATATAAGATAAAAAATAAGTACTCTATATGGAATTTTTCCCACATAAATAAAATTGAGACAAAAGTCCCTTACATGAGGTCTAAATTCTATCATATGTTTTAGAACATCCAATATAATACATATAAATTTATTATATATTATTTAATTAATCCTAAAAATTATATATCATACATTATATTATTTACATATGACCTTTTATCATACATTTGTTAACAATTATTTGTTAGAATCAATGTTCTGGGTGATATCTTCTTTTTTTAATATATATTTGGGTTCATTAGTTTTGGACATTTTAATTTTATCATGGTTCATAAATCTCTAGAATTATAATAATTACGTAAATATAATATATATTTATTAATTACATTTTTTTTATTCATTTAACATAAAGGTGGAAAAAAAATTACACCGTTCATGGAGACTGTAGGTTGTGTGTATGCATGAACAATGCTTCCCTTTTATGAAAGATGGTACAAAAGAGAGTTAAATAATAATTTACCTTTAAAGAAACATTATTATATAATATATATCATATATATTCACTAAATGTATCTTTATTACCTTATTAATAAAATATAAATTAAAAAATTAAATCAGTTCATGGAGGTGGTAGTCCACACCTACGCAAGATCGACGTTATGAATTTCCAAAGGATTGGAAGGCAAGAAGGACGATATGAAAGTATCACTACAAAAATATAATTTTTTCATAATTTTAATACATAAATATGAAATCAATCATAATAACCATCCATGAAATATAAAGATGAGAAATTAATTATATCACTGTGTAGAGATGGTAAGTTGTACGAACCCAAGAGAAATATTTTAACTTTATATTTGATGGAAAAAGTGTAAATAAAGGTGGTTTCGTAATTCTAATAATTTTTTTATATTTAGGATATATAATTTATTATTTTATGAATAATATAACAAAATATTTAGAGGTAAAATAATAATTAATGAATAAATTGATTGATAAATGAGATTACCTCTTCTTTGAAATAATGTCTTTTTATATATTCTTAAGGGATATAGGGTTAGTATTTTGGGAAGAAAATTACTATAAAATATGTATATTGATGTTTTGAATATAACATGGTAGATTTTGGTCAATTCATGGAGGCTCAATGGTATGAAATTTGAGTTTAGTACATGTGATGGATCTGGTATGTCATTCCTAAGGTGAGATACATGGAACACAATGTGAACTTGAGATTAGATCGATGGAAGCACCAAGAGATATGATACAACCCCAACTTGATCAAGAATATCAAAATTGAAAATATACATAGGTATCCGTTTTCCATTATTTCAAAATCTCATAATATTATTCCATGGATAATGTTTTTGAAAAAAAATTCAGTAAAATCAAATTGAAGGACATGCTTAACATTGTAAACATATCTTTTCTATTGACTAAGTTGTCATAATGTTCTACTGAATGGTTGTGACTTTAATTTTCATTTCAAAGCATGATAATGATGTGATATATTTATTGGTCCAATATCATCCTAGTATGTTGGAGTTTTAAGCATATCACTATAGATGTCTCTGTAAGTACCCATCTGTATTCTTTATTGAATGTTATTGTTGTAGGAAAACTCAACAAGATGAAGGTGTTGATCCAAACCTACTTTAAAATCTATAGAATAAGATATCACTATATCCGATTGGGATAGAACTGTTCTCTTGGATTGACTATCTATCTAAGGATTATGTTATATACTAAAACTAAAATATATATCCATGTAATACTGGAGACTTCTCCATTACTTCAAGGTAATCCTAAGATCCCGATCAGATACCATAGAATGAAGTACTCCATGAAAACATACCACTCCCATAATATAAATGTTTCCAAGATTGTCTGAAGAGAAATATTCTCAAATAAAAATAATGTGTGAAAAAATTGTATGGAGATGGACTTATACACATATAACATTGTTCCCTTTTGATGTTTTGAGGGGTGCAATGACCAAATACATGGTGATGTTTTCATATTTCCATTTTTGTATGGTTAATGGTCGTAACATCTCCTTAAATTGTTAATTTTATCTCTCATCCTTAACTTTTTGACATACCAAGCACTAAGATACATACTCAACAAATATCTCCTCATGATATCCCAACAAAAATACCCCACTAGATATCCATATATCTTTTTAATTACAAGATGTATAAAGATTGGTGATCTTTGAGATTTATCCAACAACACATTCTTAATATATGTTATGGATAAAAGACAAAGACAGTTTATAAACCTTACCATCTAATCCCAATCTGGGTTAAACACAAGAAAATTTCTCACCCTCTTTTATGCTACCATATCTTCATTATTTTCCTATGTAATCTTTACTTGGATATATTGTTTAACACACATTTGATAATGATAAGATTTCACCCCTTCATTATATGTTTCATGATCTATCCATTTAAAATCCATAAATATTGGATTTTTTGGTACTTATCATAGATAAGATGGAATTATTCATTCATTTTAGATCATCTTCCGCCTTATTTAATTTCATAGGGTGGTAATATATTAAGAAGTTATAATTTTAAGTACATCTATCGATCTTCTCTATATAATATTCAACTCTTTTTATGTGAAAATATTCTTAAATTTTTTTTGGCCAGTATATATACCACACCATTCTCCATAAATATAATACTCCCATGTCTTTAGTGAAAATTTTACCAAAGCTATATTAACGTCATTATTTAGGTAATATTACACATTAAAAATAATTTATAATGATGCATAAGAAACCACCATATAATTCATCATGAGAACATATCCCAATCCTTTCATTGAAAATTCACTATAGATTAAAAACCCTTCTCCACTACTACGTAAATTTTGGACATGTGAACTTACATACCTTCTCTCCAGTTCATTGAATTTTTCTTCCAATTTATATGTCTAAAGGAACATATATCCCTTCTGAGTTCACTTGGTGAGTGGATTATATATACATAATAAATTATACACAATGTGCCAATAATATCCATAAAATCCAAGAAAACTGTAGATCTCAATCATAGTGGTTGTTCTATACCAATATTTAGTAACATATATTTTAAGGATCTCATGATATATCCTTACTTGAGATTATCTGATCTAAGAATGTAACATTCTGAAGCATAAACTCACACTTGGTGAATTTTCCAATAATATTTTCCCTTCTTAGGGTCATTATTACATTTATCATGTGATATTCATTCTATGCCTTTCTCTTTGAATATATAGTAATATCTTCTATAAAGCATAAAAAAATAAGATCAAGGTAATATATTAAGACTATATTCATTAATTCAGTGAAGATAAAAAGACATTATTAAGACCATATGGAGCCACTATAAATTTATTGTTCCCATACCTTGAACATAATTATGTATTTGGAATGTCCTCCTTCTTGAAACATAATTTATGATATACAAAATCTAGGTTAACATTATAAAATCATTGAGTTCCATGTAGATGGTCAAAAATACATCAATAGGGTAGATGATACTTTTTATTGATAGTGATTTTTTGATGTTCTAGATAATCTATGAAAAGTTTCAGTGATCCATATTTATTCTAACCAAAAAGAACTCATGCACCCCATGGTGATTCACTTGGCTAAATGAATACCTTTTCATGACCCTCTTGGAGTATATTATTCAGTTCCTACAACTGAATGAGATCCATTCTGAAATAAATCTCTAAATTTGGTATAGAACTAGGTTTGAGTTCTATTGATAACTCAACATCATGATTCAGTGGAAAACAATGATAATATTGTGGAATGAAATAAAAAAACTACCACATAGTAGACGTATCTTTGATGTCGATATTCTACCCAACCATCTAACATAACAATCTCATTATAATAGGAATCTAGATCTATAAAATAGATGTTATTTATATCAGAAATTCATATTTATTGTCACACAAATATATTATCATTGGTTAGTTCAGAATATCAAATGTGATATACCTTTAATTTATAATTGAGGGGGGATATATTTAAAAAAAATATAATCCATGCCTACGATAATATCAAACGCAACAAAAGAGATAATATTTTTTTGCAAAATGGAAATTCTCAAAAAAATTTAACCAGATATGAATCATATATTGTAGATTTGATCATCATACAATTAGCAGTTTTTACTACTAACTCAACATCTAATCAATAAGGTGGTATAGTGATACCATTATAAAATTCATTTTATATTAAAGAGTGGGTAGATATAGAAAAAAATAAGGCATTGGTAGTTATATAGTGGATGAAATTTGTACATTTCACCATATTAATATTTTATCCGTTAATAAAAATAGTGATTTCATGATATTTCTATTTTTCTATAGGATTAAGAGGTTGTTGATGTCAATCATCATCAATAGCCGTCATATTTGGGAACCAGTCTATATAATTCCCATAATCCATGAATTTATAACTCTGAGGTGTGGTTGGTGAATTTTGTGTTACTTTATATATATTCTAATTATTACCAACATATTCCCTTCACTTTGGAATTTTATTGCCTAATGACCTTCCTTTTAACACTTGAATCATTTTCCAGTTCCATTAATATAATTTTCTTGATGTTTCTTTCCACACATTGATAGTAAAGAAAAGAAAAAATTGTTCTCTCCGTGTTATTAGTGTTTTCTTTGAAGTCAATTTTTATTTTCTAATTAAAACAATGATATTTATGTGTAACTACTACTATAGAGACCCTTACATATCACATATAGATATAACATCAAAGAAGAAAAATATTCTTTACATACCATAATGATATATTCTATAATCTTATTGGTATAGTTCCTTTGGAAGCATGGACACATAAAAAATGTTCATAAAATATTTATTCCATCACTAAATAAGTTCTTCATACACCAACACTTTTTAGATATATTATTTTTAAAACCATTTTTTATATACTTGGGAAAATTAATCATAAGAAATGGTGAGCTTAGATGCTCATTACATTTAAAAATGGGTAATATCCATGAACATGTGAGAATAACATGAACATAAGGGTTTGATAAAATGATAATAAAATTTAAAAATCATACCACAAATAACATAAATCTTATTGTTTAGTCATGGAATAAATATTAGTAATTAATTATATATAAATAATAAAAGAATCAAATACCATAAACTATGGAAGCATAACATTTTCATAAGACATGGAATTTTGGAATAAAAATAAGTATATAAAATAATTTCCTTAGTAGTCATGTATCATTTCCAATTCTATCATAATATATTTTGTGCACTCCCCAAACTATCATAGTAGTAAAGGTTCACCTCGAATACTATTATAGTGGGTTGGGTTCATCTCCCAATCTATCGTAGTAGTCATGGTTTACTCCCATGACTAACATATTGGACAGAGTCTAATGATGAACTACATCCACTTCCCATCCATGTCAAATTTATTTCATTAGATATAAATTCATACCAAATGCATTGTATAGAGGTATAGGTCCCAATCATACATGGTTTTAACATGACAACAATCCATGATTATATCAAAGCAAATATCCTTGGTTATTATGTGACCATCATCTAGAGTAATAACTTAACAAACATTAATTAATAAAAAAATACATATGTGTGACATAATATAATAAAAAATTTATCATATTAGATCCCATTAAAATAAATTTGTTTCATAATCATTTCATCTTGTAATGACCCATTGAAATGAAAAATATTTCATAAACATTCCATCATTTCATTATATTATAACCCATTGAAAATGAATAGGTTTTATAGTCATATTATCATTGTACACATAATCTATCCTAAATAAGAATATGTATGGTATCCTTAGATCATGCCCCCCATCCAACATAAGTTAAATAAAGGGTATTTTTAATTTTATTAATTAAAATACCATTAAAATATATTTCCAAACATTCATGTGGAAAAAATCATTCCATTTTCGAATTACTTCTTTAAGATATAAAATTTTTGAAAATAATATGGATTGAATTTAAATTACACATAGAATATTTAAAGGAATCATTAAAACATTGATCGGTCATGATGATGTGAAATTTCATTCATTACATATAATTTTATTGGAAACATTTGTTTTAATCTTTTGTATATGTACCTCGTTCACAAAAAAAGAAGAATATTTTTCAAAAATTTTAAAAATATTTTAACATGGGTTAAGATGAGTTTAAAAAATCATAGGATGATATAAAAAACAATCATTAATTTTTTTAAAAAAAACATGGATATAGAAGAAAAATATATTTTTAACTAAATAGAGAAATAAATACTATTTTACATAAAAACATATTTTCATTATATTGAGTACTTATTGTGAGAAAAATAAAAGGAAGGCATGTATTTCCATGAATTAACTAGAGGGGAAAAAATATCATGAGCATCTTGAGAAATATATGGTATTATTTCATAATTAGAGCATAATAATAAATAATCCCAATAAATAATGGGATTTGTTACATACTACCCATTACACATTAATTAAATTTGAATCATAATTTTAATAAAGGAAAGAACCGTATATGAAAATTTAAATCCCCAAAAATTCATAATAAGAATCATAAAATACATTCATGGGAAGAATATTGACCACATAATGTAATATGTTGGGAAAAATACATGTGTCCCACAAAAATAAAAGTGAGAAAAAACCATTTAATTTAGGTTTGACTTCGTTTGTACACATTGGAACCTCCATTATAATAAATATGGATTTATTATAGATATATTATAGAAACATATAAATATATATAATACCATATATGATTTAATTATATCCTTTTATCACTCATTTTTTGACACTTGTTTATTAAACTATTATTCTTGGTGATAACTGCATCATTTTCCAAGTCTGTTTTGGTTCAGTTATTTTGGTCCTTTTATTTTGACAAGGGTTCCATGATCTCCAGAATTTTATGAATGATATAATTATCATATATATTAATTATATACATGTCTATATTGATTCATAATATTTATAGATATAAAAATTAATTACCCAATCGTGGAGAAGGTAGGCCTTACAAATTCATGAATGTTGTTTCCCTTTTTGGAAGGTATAACGAATGGAAGGTAAATAATAAATTTCCTTTATAGAATCATTATAAAATCATATATATCATGAATATTCATTAAATATATACTTATTACCATTTAAATAAATATTAAATGATAAACAAATCACATCTCTTTATAGATGTGATAGTCCACACGTACTCATGATCATCTTATCATTTTCCAATGGTCTAGAAGGTAAGAAGGTTGATATGATATTATCATTACAGAAGTATAATTATTTCATAAATATTAAATCAATACAATAAACCATTAATGATACCCATTCATACAATATGGTTATTATAAATTAATTTAATCGTTATATATAGGTGGTTATCCGTACATACACACGAGTGATATTTTCACATCCCATTTGATAGAAACAGTATGAATAAAGGAAATTTAGTTATCATAATAATATTTAGTTTTTTTTTCTAAAATACAGTTATTATTTGATGCAGAATATAAAATATTTTGAGGAGGTAAAATAATAATTCAAAATACAGAGAACAATTACGAAGATTACAATTCTTTTGGAAATAACTCTTCTTATCACTTATCAAAGTGATGTGAATGAGGGAAAAGAGGGGTTCCATTTTATAATCGAGGGGAGTTGATCCCAAAGAATTCCCTAAAAAATTAAAATATATTAAATTAATTCTAAATAAAAATGTTTCCAAATGGACATTAAATGGAAAAATTATGATATTTTAGGCCATAAATTATATCCATTTTCTTCTTTTATTATTTTTATGATTTTTATGGAATTTAATTGAATATTATTTTTGAATGGAAGGAAAAGAAATTAGGTGATCAATGGAAGGAGGGACCCCCTAATCCATTGAGAGGAATAATAGTGGATAATCACACATAATATATCACCTCATGGGCAGCCTAGATGGAGGATTAAGGCCAACAAAACATTGGAAATACAATCCCTCAGCCTATGGATAGCCAGAAAAAGTTACATGTGGAACACCTGAATGATTATCTGTAATATGATGTCCTCTCCAAATTCATTTCTTCTAAGGAATAATAATTATATCTTAATTTAATCTATAATGATCTTACTGCTATGTTTCAGGATGATATAAATTTTCAACTGTCCAAGAGTTAGAATTACAACCATTCTTCTGAAACAGGGGTTGTTGTGAGAAATATGCAGGATGTTCAGATCACCTCCCCTGAAAACGAGAATGTCATTCCAAATGTACAGGATGAAACTAGGACATCCCCTATGAATGAGGCTAATATTGAAGGCTAGACTAGTGTCCCTCGCACTGTGAAGGGGTCTGCTATGGTTCATGGGGATGATGCAAGGGACACATGTAGTGATAGTTCTTCTTAGAGGCCTTTATTAGAAGAGTCTACGTATTTCCAAATCACTATGGAGGAGAACTCTTAAAGATACAAATCTACCTCCCATAAAGAATAAGATTCTAGGAAATCAAAAATATAATTAAATAGGAACAATGGGGGGATTACCGCCAAATCAAAATCCCAATGACAGTCCTCTTTTGGAACTTCCAAGTAGTAGCCAACCCTGGCACAACTATTTCTCTATGGCTCTATATAGGGAAGTACAAACCAAAAATCATTGGTATCTCTAAGCCAAAGTCTACTGCTTCAAATCAGGGATCTATCAATTATTGGGAGTATTCCTGTTGGGATCTTCTCAGGCCTCATCCTCCATTAACAGAATCTAGCTCCTCCCCCACAACTGCATGGTTAACCCTACTATCATCCCAGAGGATCATCATATAATTACATGTAGCTTTGTGTCATCTGGTCGGAAGATGTATTCATCAATTGTGTATGAATGCAATAACTACATTAATAAAAGAAAAATATAGACATAAATCAAGAAAATATCCAGTCTCATCGTGGATCCTTAGAACATAATAGGTTATTTCAAGTCCATTGTTCACCCTGATGATAAACATGGGGAAGCCTTCTGTTCCATCTCCATTAATGAATTAAAAGCATGTATTGATAATTTTGACCTTCATGAAGTCAATTTAATAGGGTATAAATAGAATTGGTAAAGGCTTCAATTAAATATAATAAATAAAAGCAAGATTTATAGGGTCTTTGTTAATGATTCATTTTTAGAAGGTTGAGTTTGGTGTCATGTGTTACATTGGCATGGCATAAATCTGACCACCATCCAATCCTATCCTGTTTTCTTGATAATGTGAGGAGGGCACCCCTTCCATTCAGATTTAACTGTGCAAGGATTTCCCTTCCCAAATGCTTAAAAATCATCCTAGACACCTGGGATATGGATGATAATAGTTGAAATCAAGTGCCCTGCTTATCCAAATTCAGTACTCTAAAGGCTCACCTAAATGAATGGAGTAGCATCGTGTTTAGATTTCTGGATTCTAAAATTGATGCACTTGAATTATCCTTCCATGATCTTCAGGATTTAAAAACAAATAGTAAATTCTCTATTTACCCTTCTGAGGAAGATGAAATGGCCTCTAGACTTTACAATCTTCTTTAGCATAGTGACAAAATTATGAAGGACATTTTCAATGTGATGTGGCTTGAAGATTATGACTGCAATACCAAGTTTGTTAATTCACATAGATGGGTTAGAAAAGAAAGTAGACACGTTTCTCTTCTCCAAGATATAGACAATGTCCTTGAGGATCAATAGGCTCTCTCTACTCATATTTTCTACTTTTACTTAGATAATTTCAACTAAACACTATATAATGAAGAGCTTAAAGACAAATTTATTCCCAAATTAATTTCTGAATAATTAAATTGATTTCTTTGTATAATTACCTTGGATATTAAAATCATGGAAACAATTTTTAGTCTTAATAAAGACAGTTATTCTGGACTGGATGATTTCACCAATTTTTTATTTCAATATTATTGGGAGGTTATTCAGAGGGATTTATGGAAGCTTTTCTAACATTTTTTTCAGCAGAGGGTACCTCACCTAGGTTTTCAATGCTCAATTTATTTCACATATTCCAAAGTGGATAATTAAAGTATCATCAGCTAGTTCAAGAATTCCACTCTTGTAAGTATGAGTCATAATTTCATCCCAAAACTGCTTGCAAATGGACTTTCCCAGGTGTCAGATATTATTATTTTCAAGAATCAGTTTTGGTTTGTGAAGGAAAGGAGTATATATGACTGTTTTCTCACTACTTAAGAGTTAATTTATATCCTCTGAAAACCCCAAAGAGGTGGAAATTTTTCTCTTAAGCTCAACATCAAAAAAGAATATAACATAATGGACTGAGGATTCATAAGCAATGTTCTCCAAAACATTAGATTCAGCATGTGGTTTATTCATTAGATCATCTCTTTGTTAGGATCAGCCCACATTTCCATTCTTATTAATTGATCATTATAGGGATACATTAAATGATCCAAGGGAGTATGAAAAGGAGACACCCTCATAGCTATTATATTTTCCATTTCAGGGGACTACCTATACAGGCTATTCATTCATATGGTTGAAAAGAGGGTATGAAACCCATCAGAGAAGCTAGAGTAATCTCTTCCCCATTTGACATATTTTTTCTGATGATATCATCATCTTTACCCATGGAAAAAGGAAAAATATCACCAATATCAATATGGACGTAAATCACTATGAGGATATCTCAAGGAAAGAAGTTAACTAATGAAAATCATTTGTTTACTTTGGTAGAAACATTCACCCCTCATGAAAGAAGGACATTATCACAAATATGGAAATTATGGAAGGATCCATTCCTTTCACATACATGTATGTTCCCATGTTTTAGTGTAGACCTCTATCCTCTTACATTGCTAGTTCCCTTATCCAAATTAGAATAACTCTTGCTTCATAGAAGGGAAAATCACAGTCAATGCCTTGAAGAATTTGTCTAGTTAATCATGTGGTTGTTTCAAAGCTTGTGTATTCCATCACGTTATATCTATGTAAATACTATTTTATCAAATGTATGAATATCCTGATGAGAAACTTTGTTTGGAGTGGTAATATAGTGGAATATAAAATCATCACCGCTCCCTAGAAGTTGTGTTTCATGCCTTATTCCATTCGAGGTATCGGCATCAAGAACATATAAATTTTAAATCAATCCTTATAGGCCTAATTAATATTGTATCTAATCAAAAATAAGTTTTACCCATCGTAATTCCATTGGATATGAATCATACCTTGGATCATTGCAGGGAAACTCAGCTACATTGAATCCTCTATATGACCAGTTTTGAGAAGTATTTTCCAGAGAATCAGTAGTTTCTCCCACAAGCTTCCTAGTGTTAATTAAAATCTGATTTTTTTGTAATACTAGATGGATGTGATATCCCTTGGTTGATAGGGTCAGCTCCCTAGACCATGATTTCAATTAAAATAGCTCGATAAGAGAAAAACCGGATAGTATTGATATGTTACCAGAGGAAGTTGTCGCCTTTTAAGAAATCCATGACTTCATGAATCAAAAAGGCATTATTGTTTGGGTGTAATATTCAAATTAATGATTTGATTCTAAAACATTATATAACTTCTTCTTATAGGGATGCCAAAAATGGATTATTGCCTCAAAATAAATAACAGATTCCCTCTAGGTTTACCTAAATATGGAGTATTTCCTTCAACATGATCTAGGTGGATGAGAATATTCAACATCTTTTTATCTCTCTCTGGTCTAAATGTGTCTTGTGTAAACAACATATAGAATATGATAATCATATTATCATGTGTGATAAAACAACCTCATCCATGTGGAGATATATTTTTGATTTATTTCACTTCACCCCCCTCAAACTGGCACTGTCCTGAACATCCATATCAATATTATGGACATCCAACTCTCAAAGAAGCTCATTGTTCTTATCAGAGTAACATGTGCTGAGGTTCTTCACATCATCAAGAATGGACAGAATAAAGCAGTGCACAACAACATGACCATAAATTTAAGAACTTCCTTCACTGCTATCGTGGTCGTTTCCCAGAATTCCGACCTGCTTCATGTAGAATTATGCTCCTACTCGGTTAGGGATCTGATCATCTTGATGTGTTTGAATCTGTCGGGATACTACCCCAATACATGGGGTTTTCTAGAGGTATTATGGATACCTACATTAAGGAGCTGGATGATGTGAAACACTGATGGGGCCTCAGGGGGAAATCCAAGTCTATCTGGATTTGGCCACATTTATAGAAATCACAGTGGAGACATTGTGGAATACCTTCACAGTCCTTGCAGTAATGCCACCATCCTGGAAGCAAAGATGTTGAGATTTATTAAAGTTGTGGAGCATTCTTTCTAGTGGAATAGGAATAATTTTTTGTAAGAGTGTGATTCTTCTACAATCATTGAAGCAATAAGAATGTTATTGACCCATAACTCATGGAAATTAACTGACAAATGGATTAACTGCATTGATAATCTCTTCTCTATGAGCTGAATCATCACTCATGCATATCTCGACACCAACTCTTTCACTAATTGCCTTGCTAATGAAGGGGTTAGTGTAGAAGGAGACTTCAGCTCTTGTATTGTTCCTCCTAATCCGTTTACAACTTTTTTTCTTTATAAATTTATGTTTCATTCCTTTAGAATATAATTATCTTGTTATATTTAAGATTCATTGCTTGCATTTTTTTTTAAAAAAAATTCGAACTATTCACTTAATTTTACTTTAAAGACATAAATACGGGGTTATAATTCAAATATAATTACATAAAATAAAATTAATATGTAATATATATCTAAAAAATTGATAAAATTTCAATCCTCACTCAAATTATATTACTTTTAACACTGTAAATATCAATTTTTATATTGTTTATTAATTTCAGAAATACACCATCGGTGTTTCATTAGCATTTAAGGTCATTATCTAAATAAAAATGATTATAAATAAATTTATATCTTGAAAATAAATTCATTAATTTAAAAATGGAAACTTTGAATAATTCATAAAAATTTTTCCCCGTTTGTGTTCACATAAGATATTTTTAAAACTAAGAGAGTGACATTTTTACGTTTTATTTCTTTAAATATTATATAGGAAATTTTGATTGAAAAGTGTCGATTAAAATAAATAATTTATAGCCTAAAGTAGTTAGGGAATAATTAAATTCATTCAATAAAAATTAGGATAAAAAATTATGTTTTTATGACTTTGTATTATTATAGATTAAAATGATTTTCCCTTTATCGAGGTGATAAAATTTATGATATTTACTATTTAGGTTGATAGAAAATAATAGGGTCATATTTACTAAATTTGAACCTAAAAGTTTAAAATATAGAATCCATTTTATCAAATTCAATTTACATATGTGTGAGGACTTAATTTTAAAATAAGCGCACAACATGCGTCCAAAACCTCTTATTGAAAAATAAAATTTTTTAGCACAAAACATGGTTTATTCATATCTTAGAGCTAAAAAAATATGAAATGAAAGTTAAAAATAGTTGATTTATTATTAAATATATAAATTTCATTAAATAATTAAAAAAAATTAATTAATTTTAATTATTAATATAATTATATATTTTCAGAATAAAAATATTTTTTTCAGTTTAATCTCACTTTTACTTTCAAGTTGTTTTTTATTTACAATTAACAGATACCCACTAAATTCAATTTTATGTAACCATAAGTTTTATTCACATTAGTTAGTCATATTAATACCATCTAATCCTATTACTAGGAGATAATTATAATTTTATAGTATATTTTCTGTTCTTTTAAACTCAATACTACGTGTAATGAAAACTATTAAATAAATTATTTTTTTTAAAATAATATATTTCCTAAAATAAATAGGTGTTATGGATTTCTTAGATCAATACCAATTGATTATGATCTATTATAGATAAATCCATCCATAATATAAATACAAACCCCAATCTCTTTCTTTTTAAGCATCTCATCATTTATCAAGTATGATGAAATCCAAAACAGCTGATGATGCAGCTTCAGGGAGCTTAAAGAAAGTGATGTTGAGAAATAATGATTGACAAGTTTTGAATAAAATATATGTGGTTTTGGTCAGTTTAATATCATGGTTCATATTATGAGATGGTTTTTATGTTTTCAAGGTTAGGAATGGGTATTCCACGAGAGTAATGTAGAAATAGTGTTTGAGAAGGATATATAAATGTTATATGAAATTACATAGATATTTTTTCTCAAACCTAAAACATTGTTCAAACAATGGTAAATGGAAAAGAAATTTCCATTTATACAATGGAAAAAGGCAAAGACTTCATAAAATTTAATGATAGTAGATAATTTTTTATCCATTCTTTAATCCGTGATGATGAGATAAGAAATTCAATCCTTATTGAATCCTTGTTTGTATTCCTTACTGCTGAGATGAAGTTCCAAAAGGACATTGTTCCTAACCAAAGTGTTCTATCTAATTTTATTTTGATCGAAATATCCCAAAGTGTATGTGAATTTGAGAAAGTAATATTCCATGATACTAATTTGATGTAATTTATATTAAATGACTAAAATAAAAACATTTCTAGATACATGGTGAGCTATATGCATCATTACTGTCAATTAATGATAAGATTTATGTTTTATCATTATGGAATGTTGCTGACCATTCTCTTTAAGAAAACAAAATGGACATTAGTGGGGTTGAGGATATCAAGTGAGAAGTAAATTTACCATATATTAGGAACCTTTAATGAACATGGAGCTGGATTTGGAGGCCTCTCATAACATGATGATAGTGAAAAAGATATTAGAGAATAAAGAGAGAGAAAATGATGATGATAAAAAGATGGTATGTACCTTGTTGCTACTGAAGAGTATAAATATAATCATGTGAATCCTCTGGATGTAGATCGATTTGAGGGGGATTATTCTAGATAACACTATGGGAAATACTAATTTTTGTGATGGATTATTTGTGACAGGAATAAATCATCTTTCAAATAGTTCGTCGAAGAGGTTATTTGTGATGAGTAGGCACCTCCCGTCACAAATACCGGGAGGTGGTAAATACTATTTACGATGAGGAATTCCCTGTTGCAACTAGTGCGTTCGCCAGATGGGTATTTACGATGGGTCCCGTCGCAAATACCTGATGGAGGTAAAAACTATTTGCGACGAGATGTGGTCCCATCAAATATACAGTGTCGGCATGTCAATTTTTCAGATGAGACCCATCATAATAAAAACATTTAATCGTCGTCAGTCATTAATGCTGCCGAAAGAATTTGCGACGGGTCCCATCACAAATAGTACTTTTTGTGACTGGAATCTTGTTGGAAATTTTCCCATCGCAACTAATCTAACCTATATACACCCCCATCCATTTTTTCCTTCTTCCAACTCAATTACAAGATTCTCTGCTTCTCTAAACTCTATTTTTAGAGTAAGAATTTTTCCGAGTTAGTTTTTTTAAAAAAGAAGTTGTGAAGCTGTCTGCAATTATAAGAGATCAAGTTTAAAGTTATTTATATTTTATTTAATATACTGTGTATTTCAATTTTTATATAAGTTTCAATTATTATTGATTAGTTGTAATTAAGTTAGATTTAAATTGTTTTGTCTTTAGTATTTACTTGTTATAATAAAATGAAATTATTAGTACCAATTCTTAGTAATTAGAAATAATTAATAATTATTGACGATAATGAGTAATGTATACTATTAATTAGCGCTTATTAGTAATTTGTAGATTTATTTTGTAGTTATTAATACTTATTATCGCTATTTAGTAATAATTATGAAAAATTGTAATTATTTTGAAAAATTAGTAATAAATATTTATAATTAGTAATAAATTCTAATAATTAGAAATAAGTACTAATAATTAGCAATAAATACAATTAATTAATACTAAATATTAATAATAATTATTAAATACTATTAATTAGTAATAGATAATAATAATTAGTAATAATTAGTAATAATTAGTAGTAAATATTAATAATTAGTAATAAATACTAATAAATATTAATAACTATTAATAAAAAGTAATAAATAAAAATAAATAGTAATAACTAATAATAATTAGTAAAAATTAGTAATAATTAGTAATAATTAGTAATAAATAGTTATTATTAGTAATCATTAGTAATAATTAGTAATAATTTGTAATATATACTAATAATTATTAATAAATAGTAATAATTAGTAATAAATACAAATAAATAGTAATAATTAGTATTAAATACTAATAATTAGTAATAAATAATAATTTGTAATAATTAGTAATAGAAAGTTATAAATAGTAATAATTTTTAATAATTAGTAATCTATAGTAATAAATAGTAATAATTATTAATAAATAGTATACATCGTAATAAATAGTAATAATTAGTAACAGATATTAACAGATAGTAATAGATAGTAATAGATAGTAATAGATAGTAATAAATATTAATATATAGTAATAGATAGTAACAAATAGTAATAGACAGTAGTAACAAATAGTAATAAATTGTAATAAATTGTTAAAATCATAATAAATTGTAATAAATTGTAATAACTATTAATAAATAGTAATAATGGGAATAAATAGGAACAAACAGGAATAATTAGCAATAATTATAAATAATTGCAAACAATTAGCAATAATTACAAATAATTAGCAATAATTAAAAATAATTAAAAATAATTACCAATAATTAGTAATAACTAGCATTAATTAACAATAATTAGTAATAATTAGCAATAATTAGAAATAATCAGCAATAATTAGAAATAATTGTCAATAAATAGCAAAAACTTGGAATAATTTATAATAATTAAAAAATATTATGAATAATAAGCAATAATTAGAAATAATTAGCAATAATTAACAATAAATAGCAATATTTAGAACTAATTAGTAATAATTAGCAATAATTAGTAATAATTAAGAATACTTAAGAAATAGTTATGAATAATTATGAATAATTAGAAATAATTTGGAATAATACTGAAAAATTAGCAAAAATTAGTATTAATTAGCTATAAATAGCAAAAACTACCATTAATTTGGGATAATTAGGAATAATGAGGAGTAATTAAGAATAATTAGCAATAATTAGCAATAATTATAAAAAATTAGCAAAAATTAGAAATAATTAGAAATAATTATAAATAATTTGGATTTATTAGGAATAATTTGGAATAATTTAGTCTAATTTAGACTACTTATGAATAATTAGGAATAATTAGGATTAATTAAGAGTAATAAAGATTAATTATGAATAATTATGAACAATTAGAAATAAAGCACAATAATTAACAATAATTATGAATAATTATGAATAATTAGGAATAATTATGAATAAGTATGAATAATTATGAATAATTAGGAATAATTAAGAATAATTAAGATTAATTAGGTATAATTAGGAATAATTAGAAATAACTAGGATTAATTAGGATTAGTTAGGAATAATTAGGAATAATTAGGATTAATTGTTAATAATTAGTAATAATTACTAATAATTATGATTAATTAGGAATAATTACGAATATTTATGAATATTTAGGAATAATTAGAAATAATTATTAATAATTTGGAATAATTAAGAATAATTAAGAATAATAATGAATAATCTTCAATAATTAGGAATAATTCGGAATAACTAAGAATAATTAAAAATAATTAAGAGTAAAATCAATTGTAGTAAAATGAAATAACTCGGCCAAATTTCCAGTGGATTGGTGACACTCTTTTCGCTCGATGACTCTTCTCCTTTCAAATATCATCGACTCAAAACATTATGAAAATTATGCTTCTAAGTATGCATATTCAATATCATATGCACTATTTTGAATATCCATTCATTGGAACATATTTTTCATATTTGTTTTAAGAAATGACACTTGCAATAAGATGATTCATCGACGAAAAGGGGGCTCTTTTGTCTATCTTCTCAATTACATGTATTTTTATCTCACTAAAATCACAATAAATAATCATCTTGGAGGTACACATATCTATTCTCTTGCATAAGAGAATGTATATGTGTACCTTTGATCAGATTCTTCATTGTGATTTCAGTGTGAGAAAATTGCAAGTAAATGAGCCGTCAGTTAAAAGAGTAGTCATCAATCCACTAGAAATTGTGCCACCCATAATTAATTGTAATTATTAAAAAGTAGTTCTAATTATTATTCATATATTTTTTATAGTGTTTCTCTAATTTCAAATTATTAAAAAACTATAATGTTTATATATTTTTTAGAAAAATATGGAACAAGGAAATCGACAATAGTCATTATTAGATGATCGTGCTTTGATAAATTTTCACAGAAATCCAAATGGTTCTAGTTAAATCTTGTATATATCGAGGGTGTTGAAGCATTTTTATAATTTCCATCATCAAAACCAGAATTTGTTTCAGAAGGCACAATTAAGTTTCCTTGTAAAAAATGTGCTCTGAGAACGATTGACACATTTGACAAGGTTGGGGGACATCTCTTGCATATTGGTTTTCAACAAGATTATGTTTTTTGGTATCAACATGGTGAACACAGTTCCAGAGAAGATAATAATAATTGGATTCTAGATCCATTACGGTTACAAGATTTAGTACATGATGTTGGAGGTCATATGTTCAGAAAAAAGAAACTAAGAATGATATTGATTTGACTAATGAGTTTTCACCATCCGAATTTTTTGAGTTGTTGTGGTGTGATGAGGATGAATTTTATCTTGATTGAAAGATAAAAAAATTAGAAGTAGTTAAAAAATTTATGGCTATTAAATCAGATAATTCAATGTCAAACAACTATTTTGATCAGATATTTTCTTTGGTTAAAACACTATTACCTAAAGGATATGTGTTGCCTACAAATTTCTATAAGGGAAAGAGGATGGTTCGTAATCTAGGACATAGTTATCAGATGATTCTTGCATGTGAAAATTATTTCATCTTATATTCTGGTGAAAATGAGTCATTGGATATTTGTCCCACCTATAGAAAATTGAGGTATAATGAAGCTCAATCGGGGATGTCTGGATCAATTCCTGTAAAACTATTGAGATATTTCCCCCTTACACCCATGTTTGTAGTGCTTATTTATGTCTCAGAACATAGTGTCAGTGATGTCATGGCACAAAACCAATATTCAACCGATAAAATCTTGAATCATCCATATGATGGTTATTTAGGGAAATATTTTGACCGACTGCATTCATCTTTTTCTTTAGAAGCCTGAAATGTGTGATTGGATCTTTCTACTAAGAGTTTTTATCCATTTGGTTCTTATGGTAGTTGGTATTCAATATGGCATGTCTTTATAATTCCGTACAATTTACCTCTATGGATTATGATGATGGAGCCCTATATCTTTTGGAATTTATTAATCCCGTGAAATCCGAAAAATAATACTGATGTTTATTTGAAACCATTGATTGATGAGTTAAATTCATTGTGGAGTAATTATGTTAGTACATATGATGTTGCTGTGAAAAGAAATTTTATTTTACAAGTTGCATTGATGTGGATTATTAGTGACTTCCCTACATATGTCATGTCATCTGGCTGGAGTACACATGGTCTAAAATCATGTCCTTACTATATAAAAGACAACAAATCCTTTATGCTCGTCATTGGAAAAAACCATTCTATTTTGACTGTCATCATAGATATCTTCCAACCGATCATCCTTTTTGTAGGAAAAAATCTTATTTCACAAAAGGCATATTGGAAAGGGATGAACCACCAAAAATGATCTTAGGTACAGTGTTAAAATCAGTTGTATTTTCATTACATCCCATCACATTTGTGTCAACAATAAACAAACAGAAAATTTATTTCATTGGGAAAGAACATAATTGGATAAAACAGATAATTTTTTTGGATCTTCCATATTGGTCTAATTTATTTGTAAGACACATGTTGGATTTCATGCATATTGAGAAAAAACTGTTTTGATAATTTATTTAATATTATTTTGGATACACCACGTAAGACCAAAGATAATGTAATGGAACTATAAGATATTTTCCAAATTTGCAGAAAACCAGAATATGAAATGTTTCAAAATGTCAAATCACATAGGCCAAGGAATCCAAAATAAGATTATACACTTTCCAAAGAGAGTCGCTTATTATTTTGTTAGTGGACTAAAGATTTAAGACTTCCAGATGGCTATGTTTCTAATTTGGGTAGATGTGTTAAGAATGGTCATATTACTGGATTAAAAATTAATATTTTTCGTGTTATAATGGAATGACTAATGCAGATTGGATTTAGAAGTTTGTTGAATTCTAGGATTTGGGATTCAGTAACATACATATCATCATTTTTGAGACATTTGTTCGATGACAATAGACTATAATTCTCTAAGAAAACTAGAAGAAGATGATGTTGTAATTATTTGTAAACTAGAAAAAATCTTCTTACCATCTTACATAGATTCAATAAAACATCTGATATTACATTTTTCACATGAAGCAAAATGTGGAGGCCCAGTACAGTTTTGATGGATGTACCCATTCGAGAGATGGATGCACAAATTGAAGAAATTAGTACATAACAATAAATCAGTTGAATGATCAATTTATAAAGCTTATTTTCAAGAGGAAATTGATTTTTAATGATCTCATAAATTTGTATATGAATATCCCAAAAAACATAACCACATGGGTTGGAATGAAGGGAATGTTGATGATGAAATAAACAATTAATTATCAGTTTTTAATAAGCTATGGCTTGGCTTAAGTGGAGTTCATGAACGATGGATTTTAGATGATGAACATTATTGATCTCATACATATGTTCTATTCCACAGTGAAGAAATTACATCATTTTTACTATGAGTGATTCAATCACATATTATATAATTTAGGTTACAAAAAGTAGACCTCTTTTATTTGTAGGTTATATGATAATCATATCATGAAATAGATTCCACAAATTACAGCAGCTACTCTTGAAGAACGTCGAAAAAAAATTTCAATGGTTTTAAAAACTAGTAACATAAAATATTAAAGGTTTAACATATCAATGTAGTTTTTTATATATTATATTGATATTTGTTTTAAAAAAGTTCAAGTATCTCAACATGCTGATAAAATTTATAAACGAATATGTATATTGAGTAATGAAACATCAGAAATGGTTAAATATACATATATGGTGAATGGTTTATGATTTCATACACGTGCATATGGGAAATAAAAAAATAATGAACATTGGTGTTTCCTTGAAAGGATCACATCATAGAGAAACTGATGTTGACTTTTACGGCCTGCTGGATAAAATTATTAAAATTTTTTGTCATGGGAAAAATTAAATAAAAATGTTTAAATATTGGTGGTTGGACACAAAGAGAGGCTTATGTGTTCATCTGATTCATGGAATAGTTGATTTTAAATAAAAACGGATTATTCTAATAAATGAACCATTTTATTGGATCAACAGGCATATCTAATATAATACGCAAAGTATTTTGCTACTTCAAGAGACCAGAGTGATTGGTGGACCATAATAAAAGAGAAATATCAGTATAATCAGTTTACTCAAACTGAATGTGGTTCCAACAAAGTAAAATGAATTGAAATTTTCCAAGAGATAATTCAAAATCAATATTTTTCACAAAGAGACATGAATATTGATGATGACAACCAAAAATTAGGGTTCTATGGTGACGATGATGATAATGATGTTACAAATGAATTTTAAAGGGAAAGAGATGATGGAACTGAAATTCATAAGGATATTTTTGATGTTGATGATGAATATGAAGACGCTGACAACATCAGATATTAAATGCTAGTTATAATTATAACTAATATATATCCATATGTAATAGTTATTTTCAACTATCTGCTAACAACAATCATTTTCTTGTTTCAGATGGACCCTGATCTACTTCATGAGTTATTGGAGGCTAATCTACCTTTGGATTAGGAGGATTTGGGATCACTTGACCCTCAACCTACTGGAGGTTCTAAGGGTACATGGAGGTGGCGTGGTCCAGTGTAACTGATTAATCCAGACCCTATCCCCAAGCGACATCCACGTTCTAGCTTCGATCCACGCATGCTGGGGTATGGTAACCTGTGTATTTTAGTTAGATTTCATTAATATATTAATATACTAATTGATTGATTATTTATTCTTTTTTCATAGTTTTTCACATTTATCTTTTAGATAGGGGAGCACTATCTTTCACAATTATTTTTCTCAGCCAAGGATCGCATTGGAGAAGACTCCCATTGATGTACAACACGGAATGTTCAATCATTGGCTGGTATGTAAATAAATAATATTTATTTTGAAATTTATTTCATTAATAACTTGATATTATATATTATTTGTTGGTTTTATGGCATCCCATTGATGATATCTTGTGTGACGCTATCCATGAGGCATGAGTGGTGTCTATACTTGAGTGTTTTCATCAGTTTTTGGAAAATTTAAGAAGGGAGACCATTAAGAAGCAATGAGTGTAATATTTGATGAGTTGTGTAGATCCAACAGAATAGAGTAGATTTCGTCTAATGTGTGGGATGTATTACGTTTTCCCTGGTTGAGTGGTGTATTTCAGAGAAGATCTTCATTGGGCCAGCAGAAATGGGTGATACCGGAGGTGACACATCGAGTTGGTAGGCGTACATTCAGTACGCATAAAGACCATCTGGTAAGTATTTTTTTAAAATATTTTTATAACAATAAATATAAATTTTTTATTTTATATTATATAGGAAATCAAGAATACCAATATTATGGAGCACGACGTTTATCAGAGGATGTACATTGATCTAGCCACTGGATAGATTAGAGGAGATCACCAGCATCAGATTGTGTTCAGTATTATTTTCTTCTGATTGAAAATTAACTGCATATAATATTTTCACTATTTTAATATCAAATTTGTTCTGAACGAGTCATATGAGGTCGTGACCTCTAAGACACATGTTGAGAGTCAGGCTAAGATGGATGTTTAGATTAGTGCTCACTATTGTGATGAGGTAGCATGGATGTAGGCGACCCAGTATTCCTCCGAGAAGGGACAAGTAGTTGTTATCAAATCTCATTTGACTCATGGAACTTATTATAGTAATACAGAGAAGTTGGAATCTAGCTCTTGAGAATCTTGTAGAGAAGAGTAATCTTATGGCTCACAATATCCAGAGCAATTGTGATCTCAGACAGAGCATATAGAGAGTATGCAGAAGTAGCATGAAGGGATGAATCAGTAGCAGCAGGAGAGATGTGTTAACAGTAACAACAACAACATCAATAATATGAGGAGAATATTCATCGATGATAGTAGAAATAGTATCAACAACATGAGGAGTAGATGCGTCTATGGAAGTATTAACGACTCGGTTAAATGGAGTACATGCATCGTCTGACTCGTAGTTTAGGGAAGAATTTTCATCAACCATCTCCTTGAGTTCTTCTAGCTCCTCCACCTATTTGAGAAGATTACCCCTAGTGATTTTTTTATGTGAAAAACATTTGAATTCATCATTTGAAGTAATATGAACTATTTACAATTTTGGTCTTCTATATTAGAGTGAATATTGCATAATTTTTTTTAATATTTTAAAATTTTATTAGTTATTATTACTATTAATTTTTTTAATTTTTTTTTTAATTTTACAAATAATACTAATTATAATATTTTATGATTTTCTATATATTTTTTGCAAATATTGAGAATTTTAATATTTTTTATTTTTTAATAATATTTATATTATTTTTTCATTAAAAAAAATATTAATATAATATTATATGATTTTATAATATTTGTTTTGTGAATATAGGTATTTTTAATTTATGTTTTAATTTTTTTATTTATATAACATTAAAAATATTTTTTCATTAATCAGAATTTTTTCATATCTTTTTTATTTTATTCATTATTTTCGGTGGGACCTTTTGCGATGGGACCCCGTCGCAAATGGCTAATATATATATTTTTTAAACTTATTTGCGATGGTAAAAGGACCTGTCGCAAATACGTTTTTGTGAGGGACCCATCACCAAAGGTTTAGGTATATATAACATATTTAAATAGAGAAATATTTGCAACAAGCCAATCAAACCAGATATATATATATATATATATATTGTATTTAATCAGAGATCTATTTGGGACAGGATGACTTCCTATCACAAATAGTATTTTTTTGGGAGTTGATAATTGTGGGGAGTTGATCGCATTGAATATTCTAAAATATTAAAATTTATTAAATTCAATCTAAATAAAAATGGTTTCAAATGGACATAAAATTTGAAAATCCAGATATTTTAGCCCATATATTTTCTCTATTTTCCTCTTTTATAAATTTTATCATTTTTATGTAATTTAATTAAAAATTAATTTCGAAAGGAAGGAAAGGAAATCTGGAGGTCATTGGAAAGAGGGACCCCTTGCTCTGTTTAGAGGAATAAGGGTGGATAATAATGCCACAAAAACCACCTCATGGGTAGCCTAGGTTGAAGATGAAGGCCAGGAAAACACTGGAATGAAAATCACTCAGGCTATGGACAACTATAAAAGGTTACGTAAGGTTTACCTAAAATATTATCTATAATATGATGTCCAATCCACTGTTCTTTCTTCTCTGAGTGAGGAATTATTTCTTAATGTCATCTCTGATGATCTTTTATTTGCATTTCAAGATGATATAATTATACAGCCTTCTAAGAGCTAACATTGCAACTTTTCTTCTGAAACAGGGGCTGGTGTGACAAATATTCAGGATGTTAACATCACCTCCCATGGGAACGAGAATTTTGTTCCCAATGTACATGATACAACTAGCACTCCCGATATGAAAGAGGCTTCTGTTGAAGGTAAGTCCAGTGTCCCTCGTGCTATGAAGGGAACTGCAATGGTTCTTGTGCAGGATGCATGGGACACCTGCACTAAAGGTTCTGCTTATAGGCCTTTATTAGAAGAGCCTATATATTTTCAAATAACTCTAGAGGAGGACCTTAGAGTATCCAAATCTACCTCCCACAAGGAATAATCTTCCATTAAATAAAAAATATAAATGGATTGGGTCAAAGGGGGGATCACCCCCAAAGAAAATCCCAATGACGATCCTCTTCTTGAACTACCAGGTAGTAGCCAACCCTGTTACAGGAGGTTCTCTAAGGCTCTATGAAGGTATATACATACCAAAAATCATTTTTACCTCTTAGTCAATGTCTTCTGCTTCAAATCAGGGATCTCTCAATTACAGAGGCAATTACCTATTGGGTACTTCGTAGGCATCATCCTCCATTGATAAAATTTGGATATTCACCCATAACACCACGGTAAACCCTACTATCATCCCAAAGGATAATCATATAATTACATGTAGCTTTTTTTCACCTATCCAGAAAATGTATTCATCAATTCTGTAAGCATGGAATAGCTACATTGATAAGAGTCAACAATGGCTAGAAATCAAGAACCTGGCTAGTGTCATCATGGATCCTCGAATCAATGTAGGTGATTTTTATTCCATTCTTCACCCAGATGATAAACCTGGGAAAGCCTTCACTTCCATCTCCATTAAATAATAAAAATTATGTATTGGTGATGTTGACATGGATAAATTCTATTTAATGTGGAATAAGTAGACTTGGTACATGCGATAGTAAAATAGAATTAGGGAAAGAAAGAATGATAGGGTCCTCGTTAATGATTCCTTTCGTGGAAGTTTGAGGTCGGTGTTATGTGTTACATTGGAATTGAATAACTCATACCACCATCCTATCCCAGAAATATTTCATGAGAATGTGAGTAGGTAATCCCTTCCATTCAGATTTAACTGTGCAATAACTGTCCTTCCTGAATTCTGAAAAATCATCCAGGACACATGGGCTATGGATGAGAATCGTGGAAATCCTATGGCCTGCTTAACCAAATTCAAGACTCTAAAGGCTCGGCTAAAGGAATGGAGTAGAGTAAAGTTTATCATTCCTAATGCTAAATTTGAGGCCCTTGAAATCTCCTTTAATGATCTATAGGAATCAATCACGAAGAGTAAATTCTTTATTGACCCTTCTGAGGAATCTAAAATAGCCTCTAGACTTCACAATCTTCTTCAGCATTATGACAAAATCATGAAGGACATTTTCAAAGTGAAGTGGCATACCGATCGTGAGCAAAATACCAAGTTTATTAATTCTCTACAATGTGTGGGAAAACACATTAGACCCATTTCTCTTCTCTTTGATGGAGACAATGTCTTGGAGGATCAATAGACTGTCTATGCTCATATTTTATTCTTTTAATTAGTCCATTTCAACAGATCACTGTAGAATGAAGAGCTTAAAGAAAACATTATTCCTAAATTAATTTCTAAATAGGAAAACTACATTCTCTAAGCAACTCCCTTGGATATTGATATCAAGGATGTTGTTTTTAGTCTCAATAAAGGCAGTTCTCATAGACCGGATGGGCTCACATGTTTTTTCATTCAAACTTATTAGAAGGATATTCATAGCGATGTGTGCAAGATTGTCTAACATTTTTTTAGCAAAGGGTCCCTCACCTAGGTTTTAAATTCTAAATTTATTTCCCTTATTCCCAAAGTGGACAATTCCCGTATCATGAGCTAGTTCAGGAAAGTCCCTCTTTTCAATATGATTCATAAGGTCATCACAAAAATGCTTGTAGATAGACATTCCAGCGTGTCATATATAATTATTTTCTAGAATTAGTTTGGGTTTTTGAAGGGAATAATCATTCAGGATTGTTTCCTCACTACATAGTAGTGAATTAATCTCCTTCAAAAACTCAAAAGTAGTGGAAATATTTCTCTAAATCTCAACATCAAAAATAATGTTTACTCAATGTACTGGGGTGTTATAAGAAATGTTCACCATAGCTTTGGACTCCGCAAGTGGATTATTTATTGGATCATCTCTCTACTTGGATCAGCCCACATTTCCGTACTTATTAATTGATACATAAAGGGATACAGTAAATGTTATAAGGGTGTGAGAAATGGAGATCCCCTCTTAGATATTGTCTTTTCCATTTCATAGGACTACCTATGCAAGAACTTCATTAATATGGTTGGCAAGGGGGTATGGAACCCATCAGAGTAGCTAGAGGTATCTCCGTCCCATCTCAGTTATTTTTATCTGATGATATCATCATCTTTACCTAGGGTAACATGAAAAATATCACCAATATCAAGATGTAATTAAAGCACTATGAGGATATCTTAGGGCCAGAACTTAACTAGAGAAAATCATTTGTCTACTTTGGTAGAAACTTTTCCCCCTCATGAAAGGGAGATATTGTCACTAATTTAGGAATTTGGAAAGGATCCATTACTTTCACATACATGTGTGTTCCCATGTTCTGGGGAAGACCCTGATATTCTTACATTTCCAGTACCCTAAATAGAATTTGAAGAAATATTAAATCATGGAAGGTAAAATCACTCTCAATGTCCAGATGTATTTGACTTTTCAATCATGTGGCTATTTCAAAGCTTGTGTATTCTTTCAAGGTATAACTATAGACACCCTATTTTATCAAAATCATGAATATCCTTGTGAGAAACTTTTTTGGGATTGGTAATACAGTTGAAAGGAAAATCATCACTGCTCCCTAGAAGTAGTGTTTCATGCCCTATACCTTTGGAGGTATCGGTATCAAGAACATATATCTTTTAAATCAATTCTTACAGGCCCAATTTCAATGGAATTAAATCAAAAAGATGTTTTCCTCATTGTAATTTAGTAGGTTGTGACTCCTTAAATAGATCATTGGAGGGAAACTCAGCTACATTGAATCCTTTATATGTACAGGGTTGAAAACTATTTTCCAGAGAATCAATAGTCACTCCCACTAGCCTGTTAGTGTTAATTAAAATATGAATTTTTTTAATAAAAGATGTATGGGAGAGCCCTTGGTTGATAGGGACATCCCCTAGATCATGATTTCAATTATAATAGCTCTATCAGAGAACAACTGGATAGTATTGACATGTTACTAGAGGATGTTGTTGCCTTGGTAGAAAGCCATGACATCATGAATCAGAAAGACATGATTGTTTGGGAGGAATATTCAAATAGATGGTTTGATTCTAAAATATTATATGACCACATATTATAGTGAATTCAAAAATTAATTAGTGCCTTCAACAAAAAATGGATGGTTCCCTCCAGGATTAAATTAATCTGAAGGATTTCCCTCAACAAGATCTCGGTAGACGAAAATATTCAATGTCTTGGTATCTCTCTTTGCTCCAAATATGTCTTATGTCAATAACATCAAGAAGATGATAATCACATTTTCTTGTGTTAAAAATTAGCATAATCTATAGATAGATATATTTTTGATTTATTTGATCTTTACCCCTCAAACTGGCACTATCCAGAACATCTTGATCATCCTTCTGGACATCCATCTCTCAAAGAAGCTCACTGTTCTTATGAGAGTTTCATGTGCTGAGGCTCTTCACATACTCTGATGTGGACGAAACAAAAAAATTCCCAACAACATGACCATAAATCTAATAACTTCCTTCACTGCTATTATAGTCATTTTCTAGAATTCCAACCTACTGTATGTAGAATTCTACTCCAACACGGATCGGGATATGACCATCTTGAGGCATCTGAATCTGTCTGGAAACTTCCCCAAGCCATAGGGTTTTATAAAGGTTTTCTGGATAACTACTTTAACTGGCTAGATGAAGTGAAACGCTGAAGGGGACTCGGGGGAAATCCAGGTCCATCTACATTTGGCCTCATTTATAGAAACCATAGTAGAGACATTATGAAATACCTTCACTTTCCATGCAGTAATGCCACCACCCTAGAAGCAGAGATGTTAAGATTTATTGAAGATGTTGAACTTTCTTTATAGTGGAACTAGAATAATGTTTGGTTCGAGTGTGATTCTACTACCATCATATAATTAATAAGAATGTTATTGAATCACCCCTCATGGAAATTAAAAACAAAATGGGTTAATTGCATTGATAAGCACTCCCCTAAGATCTACATCATCACTCATGAATATCTCGACGGTAACTCTCTCACTGATGGTCTTGCTAATGAAGGGGTTAATGCAGATGGAGACTTCAGCGCTTGTATTCTTCCTCCTAATTTTTTTCAGTCTTTTTTCAGTGATAGATGTATGCTTCCATCCTTTAGAATATTGTATTCTTGTTATATTTAAGTGACATTTCATGATTTTCTAAAAAAAAATTTAGAAACTATTCATTTAATTTTACTTAAAAGACATACATTCATGGTTAAAATTGAAATATAATTAATTAAAAGAACATTAATATGTCATATTTATCTAAATAATGGATTAAATTCCTATCCTCACTCATATTATATTACTTTTAATATTTTAAATATCATTTATTATATTGTTTTATTAATAATAGAAATACTGCATCAGTGTTTTATTAGCATTTAATGTCATTATATTATTAATAATAACTATAAATAAATTTATATCATGAATATTAAATCATTAATCTAAAAATGGACACTTAGATTCATTCATAAATTGATTTTCACATATGTGTACTCATAAAATATTTTTAAAACTATGAGAGTGTGATTTTTACGTTTTATTTCTTTAAATATTATATAGGTTATTTTAATAGTAACGTTTCCATTAAAATACATAATTTAGAGCCTAATGTGATGAAAGAATAATTAAATTCATTAAATAAAATTTAGGATTAAAAATTGTGGTCTTTTTACGTAGTTTTATTCTATATTAAAATGATTTTCCCTTTATCATGGTGATAAAAATTACAATAGTTACTATTCATGTTGACAAAAAATAAAAGGATCTTATTTACTAAATTTGAACCTAAAAATTTAAAATATAGAATATATTTTATAAAATTCAATTTACCTAAGTGAAAGTAATTTATTTTAAAATAAGTATGCCACATGCGTCCAAAACCTCTTTTAGAAAAATAATTTTTTTAGCATAAAATATGGTTTATTCTTATCTCATAGCTAAAAAAATGAAATGAATATTAAAATCGTTGATTTAATATATAATATATAAATTTCAATAAATAATTGACAAATTTTAATTAATTTAATTTATTAATATAAAGATTTATTTTCCACAAAAAAATATTTTTTTCAGTTAAATATCACTTTTACTTTCAAAGGTTTTTTACTTTTATTTATAATTAATAGATACCCAATGAATTCAATTTTATGAAACCAGAATATTTATATACATTAGTTTGTCATATTAATACACTCTAATCCAATTACTAGGTGATAATTATAATTATATAGTATATTTATATAATTTTAAAATCGATACTGCATGTTATTCAATCTATTTAATAAATTTTATTTATTTGAAACATATATTTCATAAAATAAATAGTTTTTATATGTTCCATAGCTCAATAAAAATTGATTATGATCACTTGGAGATAAATCCATCCTTCACATAAATCTAATCTTTAATCTCCTTCTTTCTCAACATATCATCTGTTCACAAGTATGATGAAATATAAAACATTTAATGATACAGCTTCTAAGAGCTGAAAGAATGTGATGTTGAGAAATAACGATCAATAAGTTATTTATACTAAATATATAGTTCTTATCATTTTAATCTCATGTTTCATATGATGAGATGGTTTATCTATTTTCAAGGATTGGAATGGGTATTCAATGAGAATAATTTTGGAATAGTGTTTGAGAGGGATATATAAAAATTATAAGAAATTACTTAGTCATTTTTTTCTCAAACATAAAACATTGTTAAATCAAAGTTAAATGGAAAAGAAATTTACATTTATACCACGGAAAAAGATGAAGCCTTCCTATATTCTGATGATAGCAGATATCTCTTTATCTAGTATTTAATCTATAATGGTGAGATATGAAATTCAATCCTTATGGAATCCTTGTCTGTATCTCTTACCACTGAGATGAAGTTCCAAAAGGACTTTGTTCCTGTCCCA
This sequence comes from Viscum album, assembly GCA_963277665.1. Taxonomy (NCBI): domain Eukaryota; kingdom Viridiplantae; phylum Streptophyta; class Magnoliopsida; order Santalales; family Viscaceae; genus Viscum; species Viscum album. The sequence goes on along the minus strand of OY728159.1, from coordinate 14,113,357 downwards.
CGAGTTATACCAAATTTTATTTTGATCGAAATATCCCAAAGTGTTGGTGAATTTGAGAAAGTAACATTCCATGACAATAATTTGATTTATTTAAATGTAAATTAGTAAAATAAAAACTTTTTGAGATACATGGTGAGTTATATTCATCATTACTGTCAATCAATGATAAGAATTATGTTTATCATTATGGAAGGTTGATGACCATTCTCTTTAATAAAAAATAAATTTACTTTAGTGGGGTTGAGTATATCAAGTGAGAAGTTAATTTTACCGTCATTTCAGAACCTTTGATGAACATGGAGCTGGATTATGATGACTCTCATAACAAGATAATAATGAAAAAGAAATTAAAGAAGGAAGATAGATAAAATGATCATGAAAGAAAAGATTATATGGACCTTGTTGTTACTCAAGAGTATAAATATTATCATGTGAATCCTCTGTATGTAGATCAATTTGTGGGAGATTATTCTAGATAAATTTATGATTCACATATTTTGTCACTGGAGGTTGAAACTGCTAAAGTTAGTGTTAAGGTTGTTCCTGCTAAGAGTCAGACTAGTTCTAGAGATAGTTTTGTAAATGAAGCTATAGTTGTAGATCCTATGGATGTTAGAGTTGTTGAAGTTAATTCTAGAGATTCTACTTGTGAAAAGTTGTAGTTGGATGAAGATTTAAGAGTTAGAAGTTCTCATCATGAAACTATGACTAATCCCTATATATATTTTGAACAAATATAGATATCAGTGGTCTAGAAGGATGATTTTTATCTAGTGAAGAGATGTAATATATTTTTATTTGAGAGAATTGTAACAACTATAACCAGAAAAATACTCTTAAGAAATATTATATTCCCAAATAACTATTTTGTCTCATTTTCTCTAAAATCCATCAATCATGAATCCCAATATGATATTACTATAAGAAAGTAAAAAAATGCTTCATAAGATTATTATAGATCTACACAATGTAATATATTACTTTCCCCAACCTCTTTCACACCTATATTTGGCCTCTAACACTTAAACCAACCAAATTATGACACTACTTATAGAAAAAAAATACTTTCAGAAAAAGATCTAAAATTATTTAAGATAATGATATAGCTACTAATTCAGATCAGATAAAGAATAATTTATTTGAATGAAATTGTATAGAATTACTCCACACAGTAAAGACATAATCATTAAAAACATAACAAGAGTTAAAATTGTAATCAAAATATGGGGAATAATTTTTTTTAACTATTCTAAGGGTAATATTACGAGAAGGTATAATATAGATGAGAAGGAATTGATTAAAGTGAGAAGTGTTAACTGTATGGAAGATACACTATAGAAAATATATCCATCTTCCAAAAAAATATCAGATGAATACTTTATTTCTCCCACATTACACCCTTATGTAGAAAGGGATGTTTTTTTCTATTTCTTTGTTATAATTGTGTACATTCATTAGAATTACCCTTCCAAATCTATCGATTGATTACTCTATTATTTTCAAGGTTGACGAGAATAATCCCAATATAATTTAGATAGTTTTTTACTTCAAATTTTGGAATAGTATAGATAAAACTTGTCTAGGGGATACCCAATATGAAAATACAAATGTGACACTTAATCTTGGTTGATTTAGGATAGGACCTTTTCATATAGGTTCTAAATATTCTCCTTCTACACCTAATACATTTAATGATCTACCTAAAAATTCAAAAAATACAAACCCTCAACCTATGTCTTATACCATACCGAATCCTAATCCTAAGGATCAATGTGACATTGTTATTTTCCTAGTGTATATTTATTATATATTTTTTATTATGTTTTTTTTACAATTAATTTCAGTTCCTTATTCCTATTTTCATTATTTACTTTTATACATAGTATTAATTTATATTCTCTTATTCAATTTCTAATTTTGACTAGTTCTTACAGAACTATGTAAAATTTTACTTCATTTACTACCATGTTCCTACATTTAATAAATTTGGTGTGAAATATTGATTGTGTTACATCAATTATTTTATCCTTTTTTGACCTCAGAAAAATGAGAGAAGAAATTTGACCAAACACAAACTGTATTAAATTTTAATATCTTAAATTATTTTCATGGGAAACATATATACATATACTATTTTGAAATATACATTTATGTAGATATGTAAAATTTTATGTTTAATGTTTTTTGGGTTTTGTGGTCATAAAAACGGGATAGATTTTTTGACACGCTAATGTAATTCCAACAGATCCCATTTTATCTTAATTTTTAATAATCACAAAACCCTCAATATTATAAGTACCAATTCATCTTAATGTTAAACAAATATATATATTTATAGATGTAAATATTTTTATAATTTATTTTTAATATGGTTGAATAAATATTTTCTAATTTTGGATGACATATGTTGAAGATATATGTTATTTGTGAATGACGTATAAATCTCTATTTTTATAACAATTTATATAACCATGTAAGGCTTATGTTTGGTTGAAAATTAATTATATTTTTATGAAAACTTCACACATTTGGAAGAAAGGAAGTGTTTTATGAAAAAAATAATTACATTTATAGAGAAATACATATAATCACGATAAATTTATATAACCATTATGAAGGCTTATGACTAAGAGAATGGATTACGCTAATGAAAAACAAAGAGGCAAAAGGACTTACAAAAAATAGAGACTTATAAAAGTAAAAACTTATGATATATTGAATTTTATTAAAATTTTATTATAATTCAGATAATATTAATACTGTTTCATATAAAAAATTACCCTAGGTCAACAAAAAACATCACCCAGACTGCTTCAGCACAAGACATGAGTTACATTCCCTGTCACCTAGGTTTGGAAAATAGTGGTAGGGCACGACAAGTGAAAACATGGAATTGATTTCTGCCTTAACAAAACATGGATAAAAATGGTTTCCAATAAGGGTCCCTATATGTGGTTTCCATGCATTTTATAACCATAAATAATAATAAAGTAGATATAATATACAAATAAAACTAAAAAAAGGCATAAGCAAATTTCATATCCAAAATATTTTATAAAACATTTGTGCACTTGAGTGGAACCGTTTTATACAATATAAATATTTTACAATCCATAATAAAGAATCAAAGATGATGTAATATAGGGTTCTTAAGGGGTCCAAAACACTACATGACCCGAATAATTCCAACAAACATGGGTGACAAGCTGAACTATCACAATGTTAATCTCAAGTCACTCTAATAATTCAGCATCATTCGCTTCCCAAATGAAGAGTGGTGGAAATCCAACAAAAACGTAAAAACCTGTGATACTTAAATAATACATTAAGTCTACATATCCACAAATTTGAGTATTTAGGACATGAGACAATGTTCATTAGGACAAAAACAAGAGTCTATTTCTTTCCTTTTATAAAACAAACTAATAATGAAATTTAAAAAAATATATAATTGAAACAAATGTTTTTATTTACATTACATGAAATGGTTATAAATAAAGGAAACACTAAGTCCTTTAAGAAAATTAAAATTAAAAAAACCTAAATAGGTGTTACTGTTGTATTCTAATTTCAAAAACCAACTATTTCCTTTCAAAAAACCCATCTCTAATGAAATAAAATAGATCTTCCATTTCTATTTAAGTACCGTGTTTATACAAAACAATTTATATGGTTATAAAATGAACCTAAAATTTATTTCAATAAAGACTTTCAATTTGAATACCACATCACAATTTTTAATTTCAGACCATAATGCACATATTCTCAAAAAAATGTGTTAATTGAAAGGGAAAAACAATAATAGAGTATGAAGACCTTTGAGGGTCATAAAATAATTTCAATATCAAATAAGAGAAAAAAAATAAGATTAAGATTAAACCAGAAGAAAAATAATTAAATCAATGGGAGCTCCATCCCAGAAATAATATTTTCACAATCCAAGAAACAAGAAAGAGGATTAATATAAAATATTTATCATGAGGATACACCATAGGGATGAATATTAAAATACTCAATGTTCACAGGTGGAAACAACTACTGATAGGTTAACAATCACAAAAATCATTGCTATAATATCAATATATTAGTGTCATCAGTGACAAAACCCATATCCAAGTAATAAAATTCAACGTGAGGCTATTAACCAGTATGCCACTTTAAACTAGTAGGGATAATGTATATTGATCTCCAACATAGTAGCCTAGGGTTTCTCATTTAATGAAAAAAGTATTTGGTTCACAATTAAGACAAGGTAAATAACTTGAAAATTACATATCCCAAAGGAAAAATAACACTACATTCATACAAGTAACAACTCTAAAACACTCCGTTAAATAATTATACCCCTTCCAATACACATAAATATGAATCAAGATTAATTTAATTATTAACATATGCATACAAGAATAAATAATGGGGCCTAATAAGTGTAAGACAATTATTGAATAAAATTTCAATATATAATGTTCCAATATGACCTTGAATTAATACATACCAAGTATATATTTGGAAATACATTTTTCAAACCACTTGGTGACTAAAAATAAAACTAAAGGAAGTCACAAGTAACATGAAACAACATCACAATCTATTCCTGAATTTCACTTGAAAATTTCATAAATATAAATCACCCATTTTAAATAGGTAAATCCATTAAATCCACATAACAATACACCTAATAAAGAATGATTGAAGAAAAAAATGAATAAATCATTTAGTTTGTATAAATTCACTATTTTTATAATATCAACCATTTAGAATGCATAAAATACTATTCAAAATAATATTACTATTGAACTATGAAATCAAACCACATTGAAAAAGAAAAAACTCTGAAAAACATTACATATATTTGAAAAAAAATATAGATATTTCATACCACATAAAATTAGTATAAATGTACATTTAAAACATAATTAATCTGAGGAAATATTAAAAAGATGGAAAATAAATAGAAACACAATCCTCAAATAGTGAAATCATGTTGATTATGATAAATACCATCAGATTATATATAAAGATGACAGACAAATATTATAAACAAAAACCCATAATTTAAAATAATTATAGACATATAAACCACCCATAATGAAAATTTGGTCTTGAGAATATGGGGTAATATTGAGAAACTAATAATATTGGGATGTATATGACCTATCCATTCATTACAGTTGAGGATCCACTACGAAATGACTCTAGAACCACATATATAAGTGATTGGAAGATAAATATAGGGTCTTGGGAGGAACCTTGGTCCACAGGTTCGAAGGGATTATGGGAAAATTCCCATGTAAAATCAATGAAAAATGAAAAAATATCCCAGCCAAGATCGATGCATGATTTACTCATACTATTTACCAAATAGTGTGGAAACCATGTGATCAGCACTCTCCAAAACTACAGATGGTGAATGGTTTCTACTAAATTATTACCCAAACATGCACCTAACTATGAAGCACAAGAAAATTCCTAAAAATATCAAATTTACACCCTAATACAGCCCATTATCAAAGAATAAATCAACCTTATAAATATAAAAAAAATTAATTGTATTATGTCATAATGTAGTATTTTGAGAAAATTATACTCTTTATTAAGTTTTAAATAACTAAGTGATACATTAATAACGAAATAATGAGTTATTTAAATATTATATTTCTAAAAAATCATGATTTTACAAGAAATACCATAGAAAATTTAAATTTTCTACTACTATTTTTATATTTCTAGAGAATAAATTCCCATGGAATGGAAAAAATAATTATTTTTAGAGTATTATATTATTCATAATTTACAATTTTAATTTTAATGGAGATTGAATACAATAGTAATAATAACTAAAAAACACTTGTTATTCACATAATTTATTTTTTTATTCTCTTTACATGAAATTAAAAAGAATAAATTATTTACTATTATATACCATCATGTTTAATCTAAAAAAATAAATTTCATCATAGGTGATTCAAATATTATTCTTTAACAAAATATGTTCATATACTATCAATTTATATGTAAAAAATTTTATATAATATTGTATATTTTTTTCTAAAAAGTAAACACTCGTTTAGTTATGTTTGTGAAGGCTCTGTATAGATCTTATAAAAGGGATAAACTATATTAAATCTATTTGAATATTTTATAATAAGTTATAGTTTCTTGGACTCAAATACCACAATCCTCTATAAAAGGAACTATGTAGTGAAAATTAACAAGCATAAAGAGAGAGTGTTAGTGCTGTGGAATAGGGGATATTTATACCGCAAACCACAATAAATCATCTATTTATTACTTGTTATCTCTTTTTATTTCCAAATATATCTGACCGATGAGAGTGGGAATGATTTTTTTAGTTTATAAATGGGTAGTTTTATGTTGTGTGAAATTTTTAAAGAACTCAATTCATACACTCTTGAGTATTTTTGAAACACCTATCATGAAAACTACAAATTTAGAAGGTACTACAGTAACAAAACTATTTACTAGATTTGGGATTTCAACCCATGTATTGGGGCCCTCATGTAACAGAGCTTTAAATACATCCATGGGACTTCTATCCTTCTAAAACTATGGCCCACTAAACCTATGGGTCTTCATGCGGGCTTCGAGATGGTATTAGATCAACTTCAAGACTAGTAGACTGAGATAGAGTGATTACTACTACATGTAGTGCCAATGGAGTGTACTTGATGGTATAAGGTAAGAATGACATTGGAAATAGGACACACACATATTTTCTTGGGGTAGGACTAGACGAGGACAAGAAATCATTTTTGGACAACTACATGCACTTGAAAAATAGTCAAGATGGATAATAATAGTATCATATTTTAAAATCTAGACCTTTAGCTCTTCTAAACAATATATGGCCTTTATGTCTCTGGTCCACAAGGCCATGTGAGGATTCCCTCTTAGCCATGTTAATAATTAAACTATCTAATAAATAATAATATAAAGTCCTCCAGTCTAGGGATTAGTGTATATTTATATATCACACTATGTGTTATTATGAGAAATTATATAATAAAATTAATGTTCATTATATTAATAAGGTTTATGTTTTATTAGATAAAATAGGACAAATGTGAATAAAAAATGGATGGATTCTAATTGTATGACAATATTTTGTAAGTAATTTGTCAAAATAAATTATGAAATTTATAAAAATTAATTAAAATGACCCTCCACAAATAATGTTCTCAAGATGAAATTTTTATTATTCAATTCTAATCAGTTCAACATAATTAAAAAGTTATTTTATTTGTTATGAAATTAATCAGAGTTATCAATATTATAATAAACTTAGATAAGAACTTAATATATATAATAAGTGGAATGTTATTACATATCTTGAATAATTATCTTTTTGTGTAAGTGTATACGATGATGTAGATCTCATTGAGGGAATATCAATGATGGTTGAGTATGGAATTACGTATTTTTTGAAATGTCTTAAAAATCATTAAAATGTGTAGATATGTTCTTATTTGTTGGTTGTATAAAATATATGATATTATTAGTAGTACTAAAACTATATAACTTAAAAGTTCCCAACCGATGGAGTGACACTATTTTCAGAAAGCTACTTTCTCTATTGAATTTTATGTTTCATGATAATAAAAAGATCGTGGGTTAAACATATGAGTCTAATTGAATGTTATGTTTCATTGGTATGAGATATAAAAAAACGAATGATGTACTTAATGATTACATATTATTTTAAAAATATTATAAATCTCTATAAAATTGTCCAAAGTGAAATGAATTTTGATACAATTAAAAATAAATCATGTACATTGACATTTATGTATTACTTTACAATCATTCTTATAATAAATAAACTATATGGATGTTTGGAGACTTTGATTAAAATAACATGTCATGAAGATATAGAAATTTAGGGTGGTAAAATATGAAACTGATAAGGTACTTATAATTAAAATAAAATTAAAAACATTTATAATATGTTTGAAATTGAGTTCTCGATCATTAATTTTGAATTATTCGTTGATGTCGTTAATCCCCATGGTGTATATTACAGCACTTACAACACTATCCTGATTAAGTTGGTATATTATATTTTACCACTTTGTTTATGAATAATGTGCAAGGGAATTGTTTTTTTTGCTTTATTTTTAGTTCCAAAATATATTGGTAAAGATATTGAAATTTATTTGGCCACACATATTTTCTTTTTGATTTGTTTTGGGATACCAGTGTTATGTTGTTTTCTAGTAACAGGAAATAATATTTTTTGTTAAATACCACATTTTTTATTATGGTAAATGACATTATTAATTGTGATAATTTTTTAGGATAAAACATAAAATTAATGTTAGGGTGACCATTGGGTAAATTATTTTAATTTTCAATTTAGTTGAATCATACTATGAAGACTATGTACCTTGGAAAACAAATGATTGTACCTTGATTAAATCAATACATATCATTGAAAAATATATGGTGGGAAATCAAAAGATTTTTTTCACCATCTTCATTCATAATATAATAATTACAATTTAAGGTAATGAATTTTATCCAAATTTCACTAAAAATGATGATGGTGGGGTAGAAAAGAGAGAAACATTTTTAATATTTTTTATTAGAATATTTTGTATGTAAATTTGTTAAAAAAGTTCATTCATATTGTGAAAAATGTACATGGTGGTGAAATTGGAAAATTATCATATACACACTAAATGATCAAATATGGAATCATGTCTAGGTTTTAAATGTTTAAAATTGGCATTAAGGATGATATGGTTACAGTGAATGTGGGTTAGCCAGCATTCCTTCATATAGTAGAAAGCACTCTTCCAAGACCAAATTTATTTTAGAATTTTAACTATTTAAATAATTTCATAGTCAAAGACGTGTATTCATCAAGAATTGAGATTGTTTTATTTATGAATAAAATGAGGTTATAAGGATGAAAATCTCATGGATTTCATGTTTAGATTAATGATTTTGATATCATGGTTCACTTGCAAATTCATTTGGTAAGTGAGATCTGAAATATTTACCTCATTGATCTGATATGGAATCAACCTATTGAAGTATTTAATAATATATTTAATGGATATAAAAAAATAAAATCCATCCATGATGTTTTATTGTGGATTATTATATTATAGGAGGATCTGTTGAATTCTTTATAAAATACCTATCAAATGTGTATAGAATTGGTGTTCTAAAATTTTATAGTGATAGGTACTTTGATGGTGGAGGAATTTAAAGAAGAGTTTTAGTAAAAATATACACCACATATTGTGAACAAGATCAAATTTATGTTTTACATAATAGATTATAAGTTGTCTGATAGATTCAAAATCATAAAGAAAAATATTCTAAATATTGATCCAAAACGGATTAGGATTATATTTCAAATAAATTTAATAAATAGTTTATTACTTGGTTTTGTGACCAAATTTATAGTGTTATCCTAAAATCATAAATATTTTTAAGGAAAATTTAAATGGTTATCAAAACTACAATGTGTTCATTTTTTAAAATATAATGACTACAAAATTAACAATTATACATTTTATGAAAATAAAAATGATGAGAATAATATAGAAAAAATAATGGAGTCACTATTTTTAATAAAGTGATGCATGTATTAGGTGTAAAAGATAATGATACAAATTATATGAACATTATTTACTTTTGGATCATTGAAAAAAATTTGATTTGGACAATAAAATATTTTAGGTTCCAAATTCATGATGTAGAATAGTTGATTATAGGGATAAATTTATAGATGATGAATTCATATTTTTAAGAGTGAGTATTAGTTATAAAGTATAAAAATTAAGATCAATTCATAATTACCTCATGGTAAGTTAATTTTTTTATACGCACGATTTGTTGAACAAAAAATATTCTATTGTACTTTTGGAAATAAAATAATATAAATAGTTGAGTGTCAATTCATTAGAGGATGAACATTAAATTTTTGAATCATAAGAATTACATGATATAAATAGTAATTATTATGTTTTATATATTATAATAATCCATAAATAGGGAATATGGATAACTAATATATGGGTGAACCACATTAGGAAATAATAAAAACAAAAATATTATAAAATATAGGTATACTATTACATGATTTTTTGGAAAAAATATTTTCATTATTTATAGGATTCTTTTGAAGAATAAAATTATGGATTCTATATTTGTTTCTATGTTATGATGTAGAGAATCACTTCACCACATAATAATGATCCTCACCATTATATTTAAATTGCATGATCCATCCTAGGGGAACCCAAAACGTGACTACCCCAAGCCTTCCTCCAATAGGCTGGGGGCTAGAAACCAACACTGAGTAATAATATCATTTATATGGGAGGCATTATAATAAGGTACCTATACACATGAATACATTACCATTCCATTATAATGGTCAAATTAAAAAAAAACTGATAAAACATTCATGCATATATCAAGATCTCACAATCAAATTATGAATAAAGTACTGAAAGAAAAATAGATAATAAAATACCACCACAAAGAGTTTGAAATCTAGTAAAACCGAAACATATAGAAGGGAAATATATTCAAGTTAAATGGAATAATACACCATGGTTAGTATGGTTCACTATGATCTACTTGGTCATGGCACCTCTAGGACTCTATTAAAGGGTATATCGTCTTCAAATGACCTAATAATTGTGGGAAAATCTCATGCATGGGTAAGTATAACAATACCCAATTAGACACTCCAAAAATATAAATCAAATAAAAAAAGAATAAAATTCCTTCAAAAAGGTATATGTAGAATGAAAATATAACAATAATATCAATATATAATCATCAAAGAAACACATTATCAATGAAAACTCACAACTGTAATAATTGTCCTGTGATTCTTCTCAAAGGTTCTACATAGATAACTTCCAAGAGAAAACACTCCATGAGTTAGATATCCCTGATGTCGTTCGTTCGACAAGTACTTCTCAATGGGTCACACCATATGATGTATACACCAAATTATGAAGAGAATTATCCACATATGAGGTTAACACCCATGTCCATGGGGTATACCAACAACTAAATAAGGAATACCACACTAAGTAGAGGATTGTTCCGTCATAGAGTTGGTCATGATGATACCACGAACTCCACCTAGTTAATGATGATGATAAAGGATCTCACTGTGGGACTCATAGAAGGATTCCAACCACTCTATCCAAGAAGCCCCTTAGAAAAAATCACCATGATATGTGTATGATGGGATCTCATAATAACCCTTAGGGTATAGATCAAGGGTATGCACCCTAAAAAACAAGTCCAAGCTAAATAATACAAGGGATCCGAGCCAACTCTAAAGGGGTACATAGCGTGCACTGGTAGTGCATGAAATAACCCATCAACATTGGGTTCTACACTTGTAAAATGACTTATGTCTATGTCTGTGTTCATACATGGGTATACTATGTGCTTGAGCGCATGTACTCCTTGTTGGGTCCATGTATGGATAGCCATGATTGTGCCTATGCCCATGTACCATCCTAGGTGCATACCAATCTACCCTGTCGAGTCACACACCATGTGACCGGAGTCAAAAGCCATGTCAAAAGGGTCACACGTTGTGTGATATTTAACTTCTCTTTGAAAACCCTACCATCGCACTAGGGGTCCTGCACACTATGTAATCCCGAATTACACACAGTGTTCTGTCATATTTTACAGAACCCATTGTTCTTCTTCATGTATTGTTTCCCACTACATCAGCTTCAAATCTATCCACGAATCACAATGCGAATCATATATCTACTCTGGATGAACATATTCGTCATTTCGCACCAATTACTGGCCACTGAAACACCAGATAATTCCATCATTGTTTGGTTACTCTTCCATAACATGATATAAACTCAATCCGAAAACCCCAAAATGAAAGAGAATTGCTACCTGTATAATAATGGCATGATATCCACATCATACTGAGTTTGGATATGAGATATCAATCAATTTCCCCAATAAACAAGTGCACAATTGTTGATTTCTTGGTACTTTGGTTGAACCAACGGTCAAACAGAACATTAGTGATAAATGTGCAAGAACTGAAGGATAAATGAAGAAATATCAAAATTAAGGAATGAACCTCAATTTTTCTGTTTCCCTCGATTCATTACTCTCAAAATGATGAATTAAAAGATATATAAATATTCACAAGGAATTACCCATTTCTAGGATAAATCTAACCCATACCCATAATTTTGACAATCCTCAAATCAATTTGTTATTTTATTGATTATTTTTTAATAGGAATAATAAAATAGGGATAAATCCCAACAAATCGACATTCTACATTGACATTGGATTGATCGTTGGAGAAGAATAGTTTTGTGTCGTTTTTGTTGATGAGATCCTTGAATTCCACTACACACCAATCATTGAATCATGATCCATTTTTTATTCACCCATAGAAGATCCCCCAATGGATCCTCAAAATATCATGGGTTATGCATCTAACCATAGTACTTCCCAATATCCATATATTTATAGAAATGATTATTTCACTGTGTTATCGTAAACTAAAATATATTAATTTAAACTATTAATTTATTATTTTACACCGACAAAAACATTATATATAACACCCCATGTAGATAAAGTTTATGTCCTAACTTGTGTAAATGGCGCATTATGAACTCAATGGTTCCGTCAAATTTCTAATCTCATCTCTCTTTCATGAGTTATTATACTTTTTCTAGAAAACTACTTTTCCACCATTTTAATATGTTTGATATATTTCTATCATTTTTTTGAGCTCACCAGTTCTCAGAATCATATGTTTTCTTAGTGCGTAATCATCTAAATATTCCCGATAATATTAAAAAGTAATACATTGAAAATTTGAGTCATCACATTCTACCCTCATTGTAGATTTTTATACCAAAAATAGAAAAATATACTCAAAAGATGGGGGTAGTGTGCTCAAATATAGGTCTCTCATTACAAATAGCTCTCTTAAAGAGTCTCGTTCTTCCACTAGACACACACTAGGGTAATAGATATCCGATATAGGATCCACTCATCCTAACCCTCAATCCCTATCATGTACTCAATGAAGGTAGCTCCATCGCTAATATACAGCTCTTCCTAGTCGATAAAGTGAGACAAGTCATGAACTTACCTCCACATTTGTGACATGTGGAAAATGTTGTGTATCTTATATAACTTTGGCGGTAGAGCTAATCTATGTGACACCTCTCCAACTCTATGTAGTATCTTGGAAGGGCGAATGAATCTCCGAGATATCTTGTTACCCCAACCGAAATTCCACAATCCACATCAAAGTTAAACCCATAAGAACACCTGGTATCCCTCCTAGAAATCCATTATACTCCATATTCTATAAATATAGGAATTCTCTTGGATTTTTTCAGACCTCATTAGCCCTTGGATTATTTGAACCATTTTTATAGTGTAATTTACCAACTCTAGGCCCATGAGTTTTGACTCTCCTGTGCTAGTCTTGCAAATAGGTGACCTATTGGGTCACCCATCAAAGTCCTAGAATAGTGCGATACCAATGGTGGAATAGTAGTTGTTATTGTGAGAAAACTCCACCAATGGCAGGTGATCCTCCAAAATATCACTAAAGTTCAACATGAAATCTCACAACATGTCCCCTAGAACCAGAATGGTAAAATTTCTCTAAAAATCATTTTGGTGGTGAAAGGCCTTACTAAAATTTCATAGAGTCCCAAATGATTATTAAAATCCCTTCCATAATAGCTATGTGATGTGAACATCGCGACTAGAAATGATTTTTGGGGGAACACCGTGTAGTCGGACCATCTCCGGCAGGCAGACGCGTCCCAATATCTCTACTAAACTCTACACTCTAATATCTAGCAAATGTGACCACTGGGAAATTCGGTATTTTGTCAACCAATTAACATAGTGTCAACTAGAAATATGTTTTAATCTTGTCATGAAGTCCATTTATTTACCATCCCACTTCCACTCTAGCACCTATTGGGGTTGAGCTAAACCTTATGGAACCTCGTTCTCTCCCTTCACTTGCTGACAAGAAAGGCATCAAGAGACAAACACTACAACTCTCTTATTTTTCCCTAACCCCCAAAACTGACATTAGAGGTCCTAGTAAATCTTTTCCTAACCTTTATATACCACCAAAGGCGTTGTTTTAATCTCACACAGAATCAACCCTTATAACATAACTAGTACCATCAGGCATGCTAAAAAAGAACAACATGCAACTAACCATCAAAAACTCCTTCAGGAGCATGTCCAATGGATATATGAGTATGCAGTGTCTCATAATTTGTATTTCCAAGTTTCCCATATCTACCTCACTATAAATGTAGATGTGTAATAACCATCAACTGGAGGTGAGTTTCTCCATCCCTATCCACAAAGGAAACCGTAATGAGGAAAATTTCTCTATTACGTCACTCACGAATTGTGAACAATATCTTATAATAAGAGAATTTTCTACCATGTTCCCCTTCCCAGTATTATATATTGTCAAAAAGTCATAATACTAGAGGAACTCTAGTTTTAACCTCTTTCAAATGTTTAGATCCTTCCAAAAGAAGATATACTTGAGACACTTCTGGTCAGAATAGAAAATACACCGGTATCCCATCAGGTAGTTTCACCACATCTTTAGTGTGAAAAATACTATAGCTAACTAATGATCATAGTTCAGGTAGTTATGTTCATGTGGTCTCATATTTATTGAACAAAATGAAATCAGCACCTTCATCTGCATCAAAACACTAAAATTTACACTTCCTGATGCACTGTAGAACCAAGCGTAATCGACACCCTCCTATGGAAATATCAATATGGGAGAACTCAATAATATCAAAATCAACTTATATATCTTATTAGAATATATACTTCCCCATGAAAGTACTCCCCTTTCAGATCAAACATGTTTTGGGATATAATATCCTAGTGAAGTATGATATAAATCTCTGATAATATGCTTCAAACCTAAGGAATCTCCATACCTATGTCATTCCCTTGGGTGGTTCCCAAGATATCAGTATATTGACAGTCACCAGGTATACAACTCCATAATATTTTGAGATAACATGTCATAAAAAGTAGGCCTCTTAAATTCAGAACCAACACATTGAGAACATCTGATAAATATAGGGCTCTTAGAGTACATCTTGAACCATCATCATTTGTTTTTCGTGAACCACCTTGGACATCAACTACACATGGATATAGTTAATGAATAACACATTGAATCAGTCTAAAATTTTCTAGAAGATCTTGTTCATGATACCCATGAAAATAGTTGGGGAGTTTGTCATGAAAAAGTGAATCACCGAGTACTCATAGTGACTTTAACGACATCTTATTTCCATCATTGGTTTATCCTGATTCCATACTCACAACTAGTGATATACTAATTTGAGTTCAATAATCGAGATCCATCATTCCACTCACAACTGATCAAAGAGGACATAAATCCTTGGTAGTGGATACATGTTCTTTACAATCACCAAGTTCCGATGATGGTAATCCAAAAACAACAACAATCTTTTATCTTCCTTCAAGGTGAACAATATAAGGGCTGTCTAGGGTGAAACACTTATTCTATCAAATCTTGTCCTATTCATGTCCTCAAGCTACATGTTTACCTCATGTAGCTCTATGGGATACATTTGATTTGTTGTGGTATATATAACGGTTTTCCTAGGGTGTAGATCAATTCGGAAGTCTATCACTTGGTGTGGAGGTATGTATGGAATGTCCTTAGGAATAATGACCTCATAATCCACCACAACAACCGATAACTGAAAACTTAGAGAATCCATTTCACATTGGTCATGCTATAAAAATAATGAGTAATCATGTACACCCTTCTATGCAGGATTCCATACCTCACTGCCTAAGTTTCCTTTTCACCTACAAAAGAATAACATGTCCTATCACCACTGAAAAACTGCATCCTATTCCCAAATAGTCTATCTCGGTATGAATGGTATATAAACAATCCATAACTAAGATGATTTCACAAGGCCACATCACTACAATAAATAGATTCCAATAAAAACTCTTTCCTCTAATAGTCTGGTCAAACTTTCTGTAGAAGTGTGTGATCAATGATTCATCTACAGTAGGATTATCTAATTGCATGAGTCGATCTAAGGGATCAATTGGAATCTCTATGTATTAAACTGAATATTTTAAAATAAATAAATGACTCTAACATATGTTTATTAGTAACAGATCTAACATATAAAAGTCACAGATCATACGTTGTATCATCCTTGGAGCCTCATGTACATAATCATTGACTTCCTGAAACTATCCTCAGCCATATCCTTTAGCTCCCTCAGCCAATAGTGGACCACCTAGTGGGAGTGGTGGAAACAAGTAGAAAAATCTACCACATCCAGATGATCCTCTATCTCCTCTTCCACCACTTCCACATTATAGACCAATTTCCCTAAGAGTTTCATCTTCCCAGATATCCCATCTATTGTATCCCTATCAACCACATTGTAGTTTAGATAGTCATGTGAAAGATTTCCCATTCCATCACTAGAGTAGCACCACCTATCCTTGGGATGAATTAATCTATCATGTGGGAACTAAACTATAGACCATATGCCCTAGGATTGAATCCTAAAATTTCTCATATTTCTAGGTCCTTGAGATTGGTGCAAACTACAGTATTCCAAAGTCTCTACCCTTGTGTACCCACTACCAAAAAAATTATATGTTTTTTTATCTAAGAAACACTAAACCACAAAATAATTATATAGAACTCTAGAATAGGTAGGAATTCATCTAGGTATATTGTTGGATCATATGACTCAGCAAAGTCCATGCTCAAAGTTCCAATCCTGGAAGAACTGATCATGAACCATATCCATTGAGTACCTGGAGATATTGGCGAACCACAATGAATACTCTACCACAGTCATACTTCCCTTTTAATGAATTAGAATATATTGAATGTGGGCATCCCTCTACATAGATAGAGAGAAATCCTATCTAAACAAGTTATTAGACATTATAATGATAGATTTGCCTTATCATAATACCGGGTCACTAAAACCCACCATCGCTGAGTAGATCGACAGAGAAGTTTTCCTTCCATAACCACCATCTAATCAATGGGTTTCCCGACAAGGTAGAAAACTAATTCCATTACATCAGGTACGTCCTTATATTCCTATGTTTAAGTCTTCCCTAAGAACACATGTGGTTTCTATCATAGAAACTCATGATGTATGATTAGTCTGCTCACATCATCTGCTGGTACTATAGGTACCTTCTACTACTTTATAGGTGGTGGTATAATGGGTGCACCATCGGGAGGTAACATCTCTAGAATAGATCCCTGTATTAATGGATCATCAACGAGGGGATCATCCATGTGATCCTGATGTTGAAACATAGCTAGCATAAATCACTGAGGAATCCTAAAGAAGAGAATATGTACCATGATCCTTGAGTATATCTATCAAGACAACACAAGAAGGACATGGAAAAAACAACACATTACTATATGTTACATATAATAATGTTTTTCCTTATAACCAGTTAAAACATGCACTGAGTCGAAATGAAAGTGATCAGAGTCATGATGTATTGATATATCGGCTACCACACAATCATTGGTGTTCCTGGCATGAAATATGAACTCAAAACAAATAACATTTTTCCCCAAACCAATCCCACCCACTCTGGTCCTATAGTAAAACCGACACCTCTGATACCATCATGTCATGAACCATCCTAGAGGGGCTTGAACGATGACCAGACAAAGCCATACTATAATTGGCTATGGTCTGGTAACTTGCACAATGTAATCATATCACTCACATAAGAGGAATTAGTCTATTATTCCTAAACACACACACACACATCTCTATTCCTCATACAATAAAAAAAGGTAAAAAACTAAAAAACCATGACTGCATACATGTAAATCCAACAATTGGAGTATTAAAATAGTTACTAAAAGTGAAAAGGGACAAATAGAGTCCTACCATAAAGAGTATGAAAATATATATAACAAGAATATATTTAAGGGGACTGCTCTCAAGGTAACTACCAAAATAAACCTCGTTCAATATATCACACTAAACTAATCCTATTCCTAGCCCCCCTAGGGCACCGTCAAATGGTCAGTCATCTTCATAATACACGATGTCTATTGGAAAATAAAATGAAGGGGTTAGTATAAGAATACCTAGAATGAAACCCCTAAAACACTACACAAATTATAACATGAATAAACCACTCAAAATACGTATATGTTTTCAACACATAGAATATGAATATCTATATTTAATCAAAAAATTCACATAGTCTCAATGTAATGTCACAACTGTAATGTTAGTTTAGGGATTTTTCTCAATGGTTACACATAACCCTCATTCTGGAGAACACCCTCCATGAGATAGATATAATTGAAGGCCTTTTTATGATATATACTACTCATCAAGTCTCATCATATGAAGTATATTTTGGATGTGTGAAGAGAAAGATAGAAAGATGATGATAACACCAAAGTCCATGGGGTATACAAAAAAATCAATATGGAGTAACCTGTTAAGATGTAGATCAGCACCTGTGAAGTTTTGTTCACAATGATACCAATAATACTACTTAGGGAAAGGTGATTATAGAGGATCTCACTCTAGGCCTCGTTGAAGGATTTCAAAAAATCTATCCATGAAACCCCAATGAATTGATCACCTTCATATGTATAGGATTTGATTACATACTAACCCTCAGGGAATGGATCAAAGATATGCACCCAAACAAAACATGTCCAAGGTGAAGAGGTCAACAGATCTAAGCCGGAATTATAGGGCCACATTATGTATAAAGGTATTAAACAGAATTTACCATCAATGCTAATTTATAACCATTTAAAACATCCCATGTCCATGTTTGTTTCCATGTATGAGTACAAAGTTTTTCCGAGCCTATGTACTTCAAGCTGTGTCCATGTATGGCTGTCAATGTCTGTACACAACTAGTTGTGCCCATACCCGTGCCCATATAACATCCGAGGTGTACACTGATCCACCAGGTCGAGTAACACCCCATGTTAATGGGGTCACATTTTGTGTTATATTTAACTTCTATGTGGAAACCCTATTGCTACATCATAGAGCACACCCACCGTGTAATCCCGGATTACATGCTCTGTTCTGCAGAATTTTCCATAACATTATGTTCAACCTCATACATCACCTCCTACTATTATGGAATCCAATCCATCCATGAATTACACTCGGAATCATAGATGTAATATATCCAAACCTCACCATTTCTGCTCCCTAGAAATCAGATTTCAAAATGCTCAGAAAAACCCTCAATGTTAGATCATTTATCCATATCATAATAGAAATGAAATCATAAAATCCCTATAGGATATTAATCTACTTCCACAACAATTTTCACATGATCCGGACATCATTCTAATTTTTGAGTTTTGATATAAAACCATTGCGCCATGAAACAAGCGCACAACATTTGATTCCACAGTGTTTTTTTCAAACCAGCAGTTAAATAGAACACACATGATGAACACACAAGAAGAGTGGTAGAAATGAACAAATCAAAAACACAAGGAATGAACCACAAACAATGTTCTTGTCAACCTAGTTTTGTTTCCATTATAATTATTAAATAATAGATAAATAAAATGAACAAAAAATTCCCCAATTCCCAGATAAATCTAACACATACCCACAATAAGCACAATCCGTGAATAAATGTTTTAGTTTATTTATTTTTAATTCATTGTAGTTAGAATGAAATGGGTTTAAATCTAAAAAAATCAACATAATAACTTGAGTTTGTTCAATCATTTGAAAATAATGGTTTCATTCCATTATCATTGTTGAGATCCTTGAATTTCATTACACACTGATCGTTGACCCACAATCTAGTTTTTTTCATCCACAAAATCTCCTTGAAAGATTCCTCTTAATCTCTTTGTTTATGTAGCTACCCTAGGTTTTTAACATTCCCATATATTTATAGAAACAATAATGTCAATTTAGTATCACAAAACAAAATAAATTAATTTAAATAAATAATTTATAAATTTTCCAAAGATTTTTTTTTCACAAATGCCATGCGTCGAGAAGGTTTATGCCCCACCTAGGGTGGAAGGCATGTTTTTATCTAAACAGTGCCCTTGGATTTATGATCCAGACACCCCATTTGGGGGTTATTCCAATTTTTTTAAATCTATGATCATGTTATGATAATATATTTAATATATTTGAAACATTTAATTGGCCTCACCATGCCTCAAAATCACATGTAATCTCAAAGATTGGTGTAAATAACATTCCATATAATATCTGAAAAAGTACATGGAATATCCCAATCATTAGACAATGATTCTTGAAAAGATATTTATCTATAAATACTAATCTAATATTTCATTCCAAAAGAACATGACAATGTTTAGTATATAACCCATACTAAGAAAATGAATTTCACTAAATTTGATTGATGTTTTTTAATAAACTACCTATATATTAGTTACAAGGGGTTGAATATTGTGTTTTATTATCCAATTGTTTTGGTATTTAACTTATTGTCATTAAAATATTTTTATTTAATACCACAATTAAGGGATAAATATATATTTAATCACTAAAATTAAAAAATTACTTCTTTAATCTGATTTTACGATAATATTTAGTAATTTTTTTGTTCTGTTTGATTAATGTTATTTTTTTGCTTTAAAATGTAAATATTAGTTTAAAACATGTATGACATCAAGAATACATGGAACTAAATGATCTTATTGTTGTGAAAATCTATGAAAATGATCATCAAATCATTTTTTCATATAATAATTAACCTTAAATAATTTCCATATACAATGTGTTTGGTTTCACTAATAGTTTCTATTAATAGTTTAAAATCTATATTTTTATTCAATGGATGTGTCACATTCTCAAATATTATAAAATAATCTTAGATAGTCATGAAATTCTATGACAGTGATTGATAAATCATTTTTGATCTGTAGAGATGAAACACATATCATTCTAAGACATAATGTTGATGGTATTATTGAAAGTCTGTATTTACAATTTAAAAGTCATATTTTAGTTTAAAAAGATTATCACATGCTTAATATTTGGACGACAATATATTATTATCATTAAACTCATGGAAATTGTAAAATGATCCATTTGTGACCTATTAAAAAACCTATTTTCATTCCAATGTGCATTTTGGATGGTATGACGAAAATTTCATGTTTTTATTTGACAAAAAATATTTTAGGTCAAAATTGTATCCACACATTCAAATCAAATCAAATGTACTCATTTTTTCTTTAAAATAAAAAAATAATTATTGATTAATTTTTAAAATATAGTTTTTTCGTATCATTTTGATGCATGATATTATCGGTATAACTAAAAATGTATGTTTCCAAATTAAAAGTGATATTTTAGTTCAAATTCTGTGTCACATACTCAATATTATGGAAATCATATCACATCAAAGTGGAAATATAGAAAGAGGATCGAAGAATAACTTATGCCACATAGGAATAAACTCTATTTCATTATGATGTAAGGTGTGGCCAATATGACTGAAAGTGTATGTTATCAATTTAAAATATTTTTTTTGTTCAATTCCTGCATCATATACTCAAAACTAAGAAAATGATATTATATAATGCTGATACTATTTGAATTGAAAAAAATAAAGATATATAAATGAGCCTTAGATTGTTATGATGTGTTGTGCATTAAATATGATTTAATGTACATGATTTTAATTTAAAATTCAAAATTTAGTTATAAAAATGTGTAACATACTCAATACAAATATACTAATCTTGAGTAATCATAAAAATATAACATAATAAATGGTGAATTATTTGTGACCTCTAGGGATGAACCACCCATCATTCAGACATACGATGAAGCTGATATGGCAGAATGTTCATGCTTTCAATTTAAAAGTCATATTTTAGGTTAAATGTGTGATACATGATCAAATCAATATAAAAAGTGTTTTAATTTTTATGAATATTTTTGAAAAAAATATTAAATTCGTGTTTAAACTTTGTAATTAATTATACATCATTTTAACATGATGTATGGTCAGACTGACTTTTATATATTTTTCTTATTTTATATTACTTTTAAATTTATTAACTGTTATTAATAAATAAAATATTATTTATTATTACTTATATATATTTTTATAATATTTTAGATACATCTATATGGTTGGATAAAAGATAAAGTATTTTTTCATTCATCAAAATACTCTAAATATGTTCTTGTTATGTACTATTTTCTTTGTAAATGTTTTAATAATAACTTAATGTAAAAAATATGCTTTCAAATATTTATATTTACTTATTATTTCTACTATGTTTATTTTGGTATGATTTATATTTATTTTAATACTATATTATAATATATATCATTATTTTGTTTTGCGTTTCTGGAATTCTAATGTAATCAATAGTTCCATTAAATGTCAATTTATCCCATTCCTGGCACTCGAAGATCACTAATAAATGTTATCCTTCTCAATGTAAAAAAAGACAAATAATAAAGGAGACCGTCATCAATGTGTTTTATCATTAACAATGGATATTATTATTGGTGTTTAATTTTGTAATGATTTTTGGTGCTAATAAATCTCTTTTCTATCACATAATATCGGATTACAATTTTATAGACAGACAAATGAAAGCATAAACAAGTTTAACGTACACAAGAAATGTGTAAGGCTATACAGTTGTTTTTGATAAAAAATATTGGAGGGTGGGATGCAACCCTTATGAAGACATTTTTATTTCTATTCTTCCAAATTACCTTATAATCATGAACATTAACGACATATAAATTTAATGGAATCATTTTATGGTTAAAATTAATCTATTTATAGAAAATTGTGAAATAAGGAGCATCACTAAGCCAGGTGGACATAAGAGTTTCCATATCAAATCTAAAACTGAAACACATTCATGATATATGATTAATTTCATCATTAAATATAAAAAATAATAAAAACTACCATTCTCCATGATATGGTATTTCTTATGCTCTTGATTTTAGGTAGGTTACTTTAATGTATCTCCATTAAAAGTACAAGACCATTAGGGACCCAACCACTATAATGAGTGGTCTTAGAATCACTTATTAAAAGAATAAAATGAAACTATTTTTCATTATAAAATTATAAGATTCAATCATTAAGTCATTAATGATTGTGAAACTATAGATTGATGGATTATGACAACCATACAAATATCAAGGTCATGTTCTTTCAGTGTCCAAGAGAAAATTCCCTGGGATATTTCTGGAAAATATTATTAGTATTTAATTTAATGGTAAGGAAAAAAAGTATACACCCTGAGTTTGATATGAAATTGAGAAAATTGTGAATATGAAAAAAAAAGTTAATAGGGATATGATATCTATCCCAATATTCACTCTCAAATTGATTAATTACTCTATAAACCATGTTCCAAAAGATATTTGGTTAGATAATGGTTTTTTTTACTAATATTTCACTAAAATAAGAAATAAGAAAAAACATTATAACACTAAATTGGAACATTAATTGATCCATAATGTTTATAAACCAAGGATTACAACTTATTTTTCTTTTAAACCATGTGATAAAAAAACTTCATGATGAAATCTTCATTCTTTATTGAGTCATAATGTGTTTTAATCAAATATTATCATCATTGAGTGGAATGAAAATATAATCCCTTTTGATATGGTCAATTCCACCATTGTTCAAAGTATCATGACACAAAATGAAACCATTATAAGATAAATTAATTTATCTCAGATATAGTTGTCAGTATTAACCCATATTACATGGTATTTGAAGAAATAACTAAAATAATAAATCATTTGAGATTAATATACACCGTTAAGTAAAACATATACTACACTATTTAGATATTTTTTTTTAAATTTTATCCATTTTACATGATAATGGAAAATGGGAGACCCTGATTTCTAAAAACCAAAATGCTACTTTATTTAACAAAATCTTCCAAGTGATGAAATACAAGAGAATTACAAAGACTTATTATTATATTTTAAGAAAAAAATTCGAGGAATAAAAATTGATTTGTATCGTTAAATACCCATTTTCTAATACAACTAAAGAAAATAATAACATTTTCTTTGATAATGGAATCTTTTTTACCCATATAAGATTTTAAGATAAATGATCTTTAGGAATTAATTAGTGCAAGAGTAAGATAACAATCATTCCTTAACTAATAAAATAATAACTTTGAAAATCAATCTAATAGAAAATGACATGGGTTAGTTATTCCTTACAAATAAAAAAAAATTTAATTGAGAGTGAACACCCATAGGGAAGGTCTCAATATGAGTAGAATTGGATGGAGATGTATTTTTCCTATTGTATTTTTTTCTTCATATCAGACACGCCCAATGTAGTGATCTAAATTTCAGTAATGGGAAGATAGACATAACAAATAGTATTATTAATAATCATTCATAGTAATCATAATTAAATATGAAGATAATAATTGTAAATATTATTATTGATAAACTCTCATAATAATATATCAAACAATTTCTACAAATCCACTTCAGTCAAGATAACCTATATTTACCTTCATTGAAGTATATAATAGATTTACACCTATATAATTTTGAAGATATCATTGATAGGTAAACCGCGTAAAAATTATGATTCGAATCATAGGATGAATATATACATCAAAACATGAAGTTATCAACTAATTAATTTAGTATAAATATTATTTTATATAATATTGATCATAATATATAAGTGATCATAATAGAATATTGGATATATATTCATTCACACTCGACACCCCTCCCCCTACTCTCCTTCAACTACTAGGGTTCCCATTCATATTCTATCGATGATTGACCACCTCATCCTTATTCTCCTATATTAGTTTCTTCTCCTCTTATTGAATAGTCTCCTATTTAGGGTTGTTCTTCTCTCTCAGGTTTTTATTTTTATTTAATTGTGAATTTTGGAATGTGGTTAGCGCTTACATGTCTATCCATTCTATTTTTACGCTTTCACTATATTACCTTTCACCCTAAACACTATCTTGGTATGGCATGATTGATTTCCTGGTAGTTAGGGATTGTGATGATGGAGTGGTGTTTATATTATTTTTTTGGTTGTGGGTATCAAATTATAGTATTGTATTTTGTGGTTTCAACTGTGTATATCGGACATTAATTGATTATTTATATACTATTGATGCCTAATTTGATATATTATACCACATTTTGGTTTGGTGTGGTGGATTTTATAGTGTTTTTAGGATGCATAAGTTGTTTTTAGGACTGCGTTCCAATAGTATTTTCTAATATTTTATATTTCTTCTAATTCTATATTACCTTCAGTTCATTACATGGGGTTCATCATGATGTGTTATATTTTTCAATTTAATCATTATATTATGAAGGTAACTTGCTTCATGTTCAAAATTATGGACAATGCTATCTGAATATCACCCCGATATACATATAGATCATTTAATTTTTGGGGATTCTAAGTTAGGTTTCATATGTAATGGTAGTACGTCTTCTCTATAGTGTATGCCTCAAAATTCAATGAAACTATATAGGTTGGTGATAATATGGGGTTTCACGGTGTTAATTCATGGCCATCATTTGATCTCAGTTAGGTAGTTTTAATTTGATGTTTTATTTTTTGGTGAAATTATGGTCTTATTTTGTGGTTCATTTTTTGTGATGGTTTTTTGTTTTTTCTTGTGAAATAGTGTTTGTTACAAAAATACAGATTATTTGGGGGATCTTCAATATAGAGAATTGGGACAATAAATAGTGATGGATTTGGTTTAGATGTGTGTTGTTTATATTAGTTTAGATTATTGTTGTAGGATATGTGTCATTGATTACTAGTTTTTTTTCAACGGTGAAAAGGTATACATCTAGTGTTGAATGACCTTGGGCATAGAGAGATTCACATGGATTGATGTTGACTCAGGTTCAGTCATCTTTATTCATCCCACATGTTTACATTTGTGTCCATTGGGTTAGTGATTTTAAAATTTGGAGTGTGATTTTTGTTGTCTGATTTTACTTTTTCATAATTTGGAATTATTATAATGGAGTTTAACACATATGTTCATATGAAATTTGGTCTTTGGTTTGTTTTTATTGATTACCACTCAACTAAAAAAAGTATTTCTCTTCAAAAAAATTGATTTCGAGTATTTTTTAGCCAATATTGTATAATTATTGAATTTTATGGGGTGCTAAAGCTTATGATGTGGTTTTTTGACATTTAATATGTCATTAAAGAATTATAAAATGATAAAACATCATACTGATATACGTTGAGAGAGATTTTTGAGAAATATTCATTAAATTAATACCCTATGGAATTTATTAGTTATTGTGATCTAACTTTATCCAATATATTTGATGAAAAAAATTAAGCACTATCCAATGAACTCAAATTTCCTTAGATAACCCATTAAAAATGGAATCATTGATCTTATATGTATGATTTTACTTAAACACTATCACAAGAATAAAATATTATTGAAAAAAATAAAATCAAATAAAAAATTTTGTTATAGAATTCATACAAAATTTAAAATTATTACTATATCTCTTAGACCCAATTATTTAGACTTATTTCAATCAGTGAAGCACATTATAGGGGAAGGAGTGTTTTATAAATGTCCATATAAACATGATCAAGCATTAAAATTCATATAACACATAATTAAATTTAAATACCAAAATTAATAATGTTAAAATTATATATAATTTATTAAAGAATGTTTAAAATCCATTTAAACACATCATCAAATGATATGTTAGATTATTAATTATGGCCTCCATATAATATTTAAATATTTTTCAGAAATATTAACATTAAATTTTTTTCTAATATGACTATAACATACTATTTAAAAAATTATATGTATCCAAAAATATATGATACTATAAAAAAACAAAATAACAAACAATAAGATATATGACATTGTGGAATAATAATAAGATTATATTAACTAAAAAAATGACAAACACTCTTTATTTATCATAATATGTCACATAAAATGTAACATATTTTTAAAAACATATGAAATATTTTGGATATATTTATCATATATATAATATTTTATTTTGAAAAAAAATCATACTAAAACGAATCATAATTCACATAGCCTTATTTTTGGTCACGTAGTCCTTTGTTGCACAGAAAATGATTTAAAATTTTTAATTCACAAGTCTAAAAAATAATGGTATATAGAAACATGTCATTAATACAAAATCTATAAATTTGTTTCGTGAGATCTCTATCAAACACATGTATATCTATATAATTGATACCAATAAAAAACTAGGTGTATCTTTATTCATAATATTTATTCCCAAATAAGTCCATTTTTACATGAAATTTATTGTATAAATGGGATATGGAATATGCCAATTCCACATTACAAATATATCTCATCCTCTATTACATCATGAAAAATGACCAAAATAGACGATAAATCTAATTTTTTTCATCAAAGAAAATGAGTTCACAACATATCACTGAATTAAGCATGAAGATGATTTATTTAAACTTACTCAATTGAGATAACAAATTTTACGTAACATCTATCAACTAACCCATTGGCTTAGAAAGGGGAAGAGGTGATACTGACTTTAGATGAAACCCCAGGACACTAAAGGCTGGTAATAAATTCCAAGGTCTTATAAGATAATTAGGGGATGATTTTTCCATTAAAATAAAAAACATATAAGAGATAATAATTTAAATATATATATACTATATTATGTGTGTGAGTAAACCCAACAACTCAAAATCCAAGATAAAAATACAAATTAGAGTAGCATTAGAATGTAGGATCGAAAATAACTTTGAACAAAAAAGGAATCCTGATATAATGACCCCAATGTGGAATCACCATAAACATACAACCATAATATATCTAATATCCACCCAAAATCACTATGACCATAACATCATGATGCCCTATATTAGACTAAATAGGGCCTGCATATCCTCTGAGGTGCATATGCAGAGGGTGAGTATAGTAAATCAGTAGTCAATCCTCAAGAAGATTCACCAAAAATCCCAAAAGACTAAAAAAAATTAATGAAATTTATATAAAAATTATGTGGTATGAAAACAAATATTAATTACATTTCATATTAAATTTTAAAATAGGAATTCCAAAATAGTTTATATCAAAATCATAATTTAAAAAATTTCCATGTTCAAAACGGCTCATAAAAAAAGAATTTTTATATGTAGCGTATTTAGTTTTATGTATTAGCATACCAATTCTAATTGCTCAAACCCACATGAAAGCCTCCAAGAATATTATCCCAATACTCATGGGTGGTAACTCATCTTCCATACTAATTCTTCACTTGTTCATGAATCCATGTGCCCAAACAGGAATAAAAAACCAAGTGTGATTCAAAAAATATCACTAATAACAAAATAGGGAAGATATTAGATCCCATTTATGACATATTCTCGTTATAAAATTAATTATTTAAATAAATTCATTTTAAGAATATAATCAAACATGTTTTATGGATATTTATAAAGGCAAGATTTGAAAAACATACTACAAGAGTACTTTCAAAAAATATTTCATCAACAGGTGTTCAAAAGAAAATATAATCATGATTTTTAGAAATATAAACACTTAATGATTCATAAGAAGAAGAGATAGTGTGACAACCCAATGACCACATTACAATTTATATATATTATGTGATGCATAGTGATCTTGGTAGATCCATCATCCTCCTTCCTTTCATTCAATGGATCCAAAAAAATAACATCGAAACATGATCAAAACCCTAGAAACATGGTTAACATATCCAATACATGTTTATTTCCAAGAGAATATTTGATAATCCTGAAGAATAATAAATATAGAAGACATAACTTCAATTTATAGATCTAAATCACCAAAATATATTGAATATGGATTCTATATCAAAAGAAATCCCTAAAATTGATTAAAGGAGGGTCAAAGGTCAAGATATCGGAAAAATATATGATGGATGAGAGGTTAAATAGATTTTTTATGTTAAAAAATAATTTTTTAGATTTAATTATTCACATTATATGCTAAGGAAACACATTTTTCTAAACATTGAGCGATCCATGTGCGCACCACTGTCTCAAAACTCTTATTTCACATAGTTTGGTTACAGTATTTGAAAAACTATGCACTAACAATGAGAAACTGATCTCTCCAATGTCACAGAGTTTTTTCATAAATCCTATGGTATTACCTAGCCGTTAACCTTCTCTTGGAATTCCACAAATCAATGAATAGTTACTTTGTAAATCTATATATTCCCCCTTACTTTGTACCAACCACGTGACTTATAAAATCCTTTAAAAACAAGCAAAAATATCAAAAAAAATCTTGAAACTAATTTTAACCAAAAAGTACCTCAAAAACACATAAAAGGTTAAAAAATATCTAAAATCATGGGTGTTGAAAGTTATACATATTACCTAGAATAATAATCCCTAATTAGTATTTAAAATCCATTTAAACAAACAATATATAGTGAATACCCTCAATATGGGAGTGAATTTGTGTATGAAAAAGTAAAATGTTTTTTATACATTTTTTTCAAATAGTATTGTATAAAAGTTTTAGATTTTGGATTCATGATTAGTAGGGTCACTAATTTTTATCCTATATTATTTTATATAATTTCCACCAATATACAACTCAACGAATCAAATTAAGAAATCATGTGTAAAGGTAAAAATTATGTTTTCTTGGCTCACCCAATCTAGGACTATGCCAATGAAATTGGAAAACTAATTGCTTACTTTGATGGGTGAAATATGTTTCTATAAGGACTCTCATATCCATCTTAAGTGTGCTTGATTCAAATTAACTTATTCTAGGGCAACCAAATATTCATAAATTTAATTAAATTGCGAATATTTAATCAAAATTCATCCTTTTCAAATATAAAATATGAACCATCTCTTTATAATTATAACATATCCATGCACTTATAAATTCTGTGACTCTTAAATATTTAAAATTTCACATACTTCGTTAATTTTTCTAGAAGATAAAGTAGATATATATTATATCACATTATTATTCTTGTACTATCTATTCATTATATATTCTACACACCTATAGAACCTCTTTTACCCATATATATTACACAATTACCAAATAATTATATTTTTCGCCAACTTGATGGGTTCACAATAATGCCCAACCCATTCCCTTTTCATTTCTCCCATGACAATCACCTTGATTAATTGTTTACCCATAGTGTCATTTAGGTTTAACCAGCTAATTTTTTTGAACAACCACATAACATATCTATGGTTTTATTTTCATGAATTGACTCCACTAAAATCACTCCAAGGTTGGTAGTGAAACCGAGTGTTACCCCTAAATACTACATTCAATATTATATGGGTTGAATAATAGCCCAAGTTGTATGTGGAATTAAATATGGGAGGCATTAAGTTCATTTACCATAAAATAATTAAAGAAGCCATCCAAAAAACCCAAAACAAAACATATAATACAAAACAAAAAAGGCCAATAATAATATAATTAAGTATGCATAATCACATAAAAGAACAAAATCAATGACAATATGAATGGAAGTAACTACAAGGATGATAATGATTCCTTAAATTTAAATTAATCACTTGATACATAGTCTAACTATTTCTTGAAAACAATCATTAAAATATTTAAAAACTATATATAAAAGTTTTTTTTGAACATAGATGTATAATTCATAGGTTCCTTACAAGGAATCTACCTTAAACCATATATTATCTAGTGTATTTAGATGATAATTCACTTTCTTTCATTCCCAAAGATCTTTTAGTATTATAGTTTTAGATAATTAGGACAAAATATTATACAATTAACTCATAAATTAATAAGTGTACACCATTACATTGTTTCTATTTTTCTCACAATATAAAACTTTTAAAATAAAACAAGGTTCCTTATCACGACTAATTATTTTGAATATAAACATTATTTTTTTATTCATAAGAACATTTACACTATGTGAAAAATATTAAAACATGGAATAAATAAAATCATAGTAAGGAACATATAAAAAAAATATAGATACCCAAATTGGATTAAGTTTACGCCATAATCCCATATATACTGTCTAATGAGAAAATAACTTTACCCGATGAATTGGAGTGATATATAGGTGAAACCATCATTTCATGATCATGGATATGCTTCTCAAAAAATAAAATTAGTTATAATTACAAATCATAAAATTACCCATGGAGTGAAAGGAATTTCATAATTTTTTCTCATTTCATAATCATGGGAAATTTCATAATGAAGGAATTTTAGAAATGAATATAGGGTATATATAACTCCATAAAAGTAAGGGAAAATAACCATATATATACATGAGATACATATATAAATAATATATAGGAATTATATAATATAACATATTAAGTTAATGGTCATAACATGATGAAAAGGGTGGTTTATAGATATCCCTTACACCCTTAAGAAAAACATTTCTGGATATCTAAAATTCCATTCAATTTAACATGATTTTTAAAAATACTCAAAAAAGGGAAGGATGGTTTCAAATTGAGGAAAATACTAAATCATATAAAGGAATATAAAAATCATGTAATTTTTATAGTTGTGGGAAATAAAACCATTTACACGGTATAAAATAAAAATTAACATTATTTTAATATTTTATAAATAAAGTCAAAATGTACTATAAAAAATTTGTCGAAAGATTACTATTGAAAAATATTGAAAGAAAGTTAAAAGAGGCATAAAGTGTTCTTTATAATTCATTAATTTCTACATAAATACATAAATAAAATAATTTTAAGAACATGGATGTTGAAGAGAGTTATTTATAGAAGAAATATTTTACACTTTTAAAATGTGTTTCTAAAGTAAATTACCCCTTACTTAAAACCGTAAAAAGATTAATTTTTTTAAAAAAAATTGTAAAATAGTAAAATATTGTAAAAATTTACCATTAAAATTAAATTAATCATAAATAATATTTTATTTAGAATAACAGGGACATGGAGGAAAAGAGTTAGAAGGGAAACTTTAAAATAAGATTTTTTAAGGAAAGACCATTACATTGAGACTAACACATCACATACATTATTTATATTCCTGAATAATAAATTTTTTTAATTATTTAATTCATTGATATACAATTTCATGTTAATTATTTATTTTATTTTATTTATTACCATGTTACAAACAATTTCTTATGTTCTCTTTGAACGCTTTGACGATATTCGACTTATGTGTACAAAATGACTTTTGTAGGTTGACTATGGTCGATGAGTTCATCAATAAGTCATATCCAGAATAAAAATAATTATATAAAAATAATTTTTTCAATCATATATAATAATAAATCCACCCATGAATGATGGTTATGAAAATGAAATGTGTTGCAGTCACGGAGATAGTATCTCTTACGTATGCATGTGTAACATTTTTATTTTGTGACGATCATAATGGAATAAAGATAAGAATTATATTATATTTATTTAAGGATAAATATATCCAAAATATAATATTATTTCTATAAATACATTTATATATACTATCATTGTGATATGATAACTAGAAATTAATCACATCTCTTCGTGGAGGTTGTAATCCACACATATGCATGAATGACGTTATAATTTTTCAATGAAAGTAAATGAAAGAAAATATATGATATATTACATTCCAATATTGATTAATGTTTCAGGAATATAATATATATTAATTAAATTTTTCATAATATCTATCTATCATATGTGGTTATGGAAAAATAATTACATCGGTTCGTGAAGTGGTAGTCCACCATACCCATGAACGATGGTTTCGTTTCCCATTTGATGAAAGTGGTAATGGATATAGGTTATGTCATTAAGATAATAAATTATTTTAATATGGAATATATTAATATTATTATATCATCGTCATCTAATAATTATTTAAGGATGTGGAAAAATAAATAAATTAAAAATACTCAGTTAATAATGATACCTCTTGGTCATGCAACCTCTTAAGGATTACCCAAAAAGCATTCCTAAAATGGATTTTTAATCAAACTATGGACTGTAGGGTGTGGTAAGGGAATTATTTAAGGTATTAGGGTATTTATTATTTAATCCAAAAGTATTTTTATGTGTAAATAAAATAGGAGATTACATTCTCTTTTATAAGTGAGGGCAGGGGAACTCTTTGAATTTCTTATAAGATTAAAATACGAAAATGTCATTATTTATAAAAATTCCACCAAATGGAAAAATATTAGAAGATACGGTGATAAATTGTATAATTAACACAAAAAATAAACATTTTATCGGTTTAAGGGTTGTTTTAAACATTATATTTTGTGTTAACAACTTTGTTAACATATTTTAACATTAAATACATTAACATTGTTTCACTATTCATATTTTTCATTTTATTTATAAGGAGAAAATTGGATCATAAATGGGTGGGGAAGAATGTTTTAGAACATTTATTATCCCAATAGTCCTCTTTAAATTTTTTCATGATCTTTAAATAATTTAATATAAAATTATTTTCATAAAAAATCAATAATGGAATTTCTTAAATTATTTATTTAATTTTAATTTAGAGACAACAAATAAAAATATGATCTTAACATATAATATTTTAATACATCTAAAATATATAATATTTATAAAAAAAATTCATCGAAATTTTTTTTTACTAAAATTATATTACTTTTAATTTTTTAATATCATTTATTTTATTTTATTTAATTGAATAAATATTTTTTCAGTGCTGCATAAGATTATATTAAGTTTTTAAATTACATAAAATTATTAAAATGTTTCAAATATGAAAATAATATAATTATTCATTTATTTAACATTTATATTCATTGTCAAATTTCATTGGTCCATATGTGAAGTCATTGAATATATTTAAAAGTAAGAGAGTGGTATTTTGGCTTTTTCAATATATAAAATATTATATAGGCGATTTTCATAGCCATGTTTCATAATAATAAATTAATCTTGGTATTAAGGTGATAATATTAAATAACAAATAATCTATTAATAATCATGATAAAAAAATTGCATCCTTATCACTTAATTTTAACAAAGGATAACCCGATTAACCCTTTTACCATGGTAACACATTTTTACAATTTTTACAGTTCATTATGAAAATATATTATGTAAATCTTATTAAATAATTTAAATTATGTTTACTAAAAATATTAAATTAATTTTAGAAAATTCAATCATAATAACCTATATATCTCTATGTTATAATAATTCCACAAAAAATGACCAAAATCGTGTTTTTTAGAAAATACATTTTCAAGAAATAAATGATATTATAATAACTCTATAAATAGTAATATTAATTATATGATTATAAATTAATATATAAAGGTATGTTATCTATACATTCAATTTAAATCATTACTCATTATGGTTTATTTTAAATAATTAATATGTAATGACATTTTTCACTTAAAAACAATTTCTAGAAAATTGCTTTTTTAAGGATAAAATTTATTTGTACGAAAATCATGATAATTGATCATTCGAATGAAATTAATTAGATTATTATAAATAAAATTATTCATATACGACATTAATATAAAATCCAAATCATAAATACAATTTCAATAATATTATTTATTAAAATGAAATGATAGTTTTACCAAAATCTATATTTTCACTATTCACTGAAAAATAAAACTTTTCAGAAAAATATAAAACAATTACCCTCATATAATTTTTATTTTCCAATTAAAAAATTATATTCATTTTATAAAATTAGATTATTAAAAATGGCATAAATTATTTATTTTATCTGCACAAAAAAATCATTAAAATTGTTTTAAGTGGAAAAAGTATTTTTGAAGCATAAATGGACTTTACTAAAAATTGAGTAGTTACTTATTATGTAATAATGAATAAATTAATATTATAGAAAACATTTAAAGATATTTTTTTAATTGTATTTTTATTCATATTCATACCACTATTTCTAATTTTGACATTTAAAACAGTAATTTATTAATATTATATCACGGTACATTTTAGATCAGTGTTATGTATGATATACACTATCAAACATAGTGTTATTATTTTAAAATCACAGGGTGTTACATTCCTTGCCAGAAACTCTCATGAAAATTTGAATGAATCATATTAAATCATTAGTAAATAAATAATTGAATTAACCCATGTCCCATCCCAGGTTATCTAAAAACCTACCTCTCTATAGACTCTCCCTCACAATATGCATAATGTATATAGACATTAAATCATAAAAAAAATTAAAAAAGAGGTACCCAAACCTCCTTATGAAGGTCTCAGGTGTACTTTAAGCATCATATGTGGCATGCCTAAATCATTTTTTTGTTATGGTCATGGATTAACTAAGATTTACGTGACGATAAACTCTATGATCAATGAAATTGAATCAAAGAATATATATAATAGGAAAAACAATCTAGAACCATAGTGAATGATCATCGCATATTATTTATAATTAATTTAAAATTTTAAATAAGACCTTTATTAAAATTCATTCATCTTTTATGAATCTTACAACATATTTACATTGTACAATCATTGCATTGTAGGAAAAAAATAAATTCTCTCCAGCTTTGATCTATAAGTATTCCACAAACATCCAAACAACTCTGTTGTAATCTCTGGGTGCTAGCATGACATATGATAATTCTTTAATCCTTTGATTTTGATCACTTCAAGAATTTTGTCATGGAGGGGTTTTCTTTGATCTCTCTAGAATTGAGAGTGGTAGTGGAGGAGAATTTCTATTTTTTAAAACCATTATTAGTGATGTATATCTCTTTGGATTTGAGAGGATTCTCACCATATCTCATTATGCACAACAAAAAATGAAATTACTCCCTTAAGAAAATAATATAATTTTTTTATATATCGCTAGGGTTTGGAAATAATAATTTCACATGGGCCCTTATTATTTTCATAATCTCCATAGAATCCCATTTCTATAATAATAATAATAATATTATTATTATTACTATTATTATTTTTGTTATTATTTATTGACAAGCCTCAAACCAGTGAATTAAATTAAATATTATGTATTCAAATAATATTCAATATATATTATTTGTCACTATACCGTTAAATGTGGACTTCATTACTCCACATTATTTATCGATCCTTGAAGAATGAATATTTATTTAATAAATAAAAAACACATCATTATTCTCCTATAAATAAATAAATATTATATTTACTAAATAACAACTAAATATTTTTTAAATATTCTGCAAACAAAATATTCTCTCGATTAATTTGTAGTAGAATATAGTTGATTAAGTAAAAATGAATTATTACTAAAAAACTTTATAGAATAATATTTATTTAAATAATAAATAATAAATAATAATGTATTATTTTACGAAAATTTTATATACACTTAGTGTGTGACCGTCTAGTACAGTTTCTTAGTGGCATTAAGTGAAGAAAGATAAATTCCATGTTTAACATATAAAAACATTCCCTGTAACACATAGATAATTAAATTTATGCTACATAGATATAATACCACATTGGAACTCATTGTCTATGATATAATACTTTTACCATGAAATCCCTAATCAAGTAGGATGGACTTTTGTGACATCAACCTATGTTCTTGATATATCATTCTTTGACATTACAGACATAAAACATTCCTATAAAACACCATGAAGATGGATTTATTTAGGATATATACTTCCAAAAAAGATCTCAATATATCAACTTATGTTAAATTATAAAAGGTACAAATCATTTTTCTCATTATTCATTAATGATGTATTACTCTGGATGCAACCAATGTATCATACCTCACTGTAAACATATTTCACTTCAATTATCATAATTATATCAAATTAAGAGAATTATAGTAATAAATAATTCTAAAATTAAAGTATATGGATAAATAGATGAATCCATAGATAGGAACATCCAATGTCACATGTAAATGTGTATTTTCTACTTGCAGGTCTCGTACTTATAATTTCCTACACTAGAAATTACTAAAGGCGTACACCACGAGTAGGTGCCTCAACGACCTTTGAGTCACGACCCCTGATATCCTATATTAGTTATCTCCCCGAAATTATTTAATCCATCAATAGAACATATATTTAAGAATACTATCGTGGCACTTCTAGGTTCTCATCATTGTGGGAACTTATACGACCTTTCATTATGATAAATATTCTTAGGAAATTATCACATATCATGTCAAATTTAAGAATGATCACAATGAAATAAAGAGTTTACTAATATTCAAAAAAAATTAATATAGGTTATAAAAAATTTTGAGAAGATATATCAAGGGTTCTAACCCCCAAAGACTCCCTGTTGCACTATATGCAACATCTAAAAACCTTAGTTCCTCTAGATCTTAGATGATAGTAATTTTCAATATGATAGGTCTTTAGTCAAGGGCTCCACCATGTTTTCTTATGTGGGAAATCTGGTATCTACAACTTCACCCCTCTGAGAAACCCCCCCCCCCAAGAGGTGATACTTACAGATATTGAACTTTGTCCTTTTGTGTGACCTTGGAACTTTTAAAAGATCCACCATAGTATTATTATCACAATAAAATGTGATAGGTTATTTAAAATTTTTTACCACATAAAAATCATGGAAAATGTTTCATATCCAAATGGCTTCCATGGATATATTAGAAGCCTCTATATACTCAAAATCTAATATATAATTAATGAAAACTGACTTATTTAAACTCTTACAACTCACAGCTCCTCCGTTTATATAGAAAACATATATTTAATATGAATTTATATCAATATATTATATTTAAAATATAGCATCATTACAACCCTTGAAGACTTAATCAACATCTACTCTATACACTAGGAATATATCCTTATTTATTCTCATATACTTAATGGTAGACATAACAGTAGACCAATGAAGTTATCTTATATCTTCTTGATTTCATCATCATATGAACAATGCGTAAGAAATATTTAGTATATAACATAACATGGCATGCGTAATTGATCATATCTCTGAACTATATGAGAGATTACTAATTCTATCTCTATCTTATTGTATTTGAGGATATATATTCTTAGAAATATTTATACCATGTGACACTGGAACCAATCTTCCCTTGGATTTTTCCATACTAAATTTCATTAGAATCTAGTAAATGTATGTAATTTTTCGTAGTCCAAGAATCCTCTTAGATCTGTCATGAATGACCACAATCCCTAGAATATAAGCTTTTCCCCCATTTCCTTCATGTATAATCACTTATTTAACCATTCCCTAACTGAT
Source organism: Viscum album (assembly GCA_963277665.1). Taxonomy (NCBI): domain Eukaryota; kingdom Viridiplantae; phylum Streptophyta; class Magnoliopsida; order Santalales; family Viscaceae; genus Viscum; species Viscum album. The sequence continues at coordinate 14,074,969 of OY728159.1, read as the reverse complement.
TGAATGACATGTTTGTTATTTCTATTAAGTAAAATGTCATCAATATGTACTACTTGTATTAAACTTTAATTCCCACTACACCTCTTCTAAAATAATGGTTCACATTCATTCTTAGTGAAACCAATTTATTTTATAACTTCATCTAATCGAATTTTCAATGACCTATATTCTTGATTTAGTCAATAAATGGATCTATGAAACTTTCATATCCTTTTAGAATCATTTAGAGTCATAAACACTTGTGGTTATGTCATGTTGAAATCTTCCTAAACATTCCCATGAAATAAATCTATTTTTACATCAATATGAAATGATTAATAGTAATGGTATGATGTTATATAAAGTATAGTTATAATAGATTTAAGAACTAAAAATGGTAAAAGGTTTCAACGTAGTCAATTACATGACACTGTTTAAACCCTTTATCCACTATCCTTTATTTATTTGTATTTACTTTACCTTTATATATATATATATATATATTAATCCTACATAATCATTTTCACACGATAATATTTAAATGAACTGGAACATTGACCGAAACATAAACTTGGTTTAGATACATGGAGTCCATTTCAAAATTCAGGTCTTGTTTCGATCTGGTAGTTTCTGAGATCTCTACCTCCTCTTTTTAGGATATAGGTTCATCATTTTCAACCAATAATGAGTGACCACCTTCTGTGACTAGAAAAAAAACATCTCTTGGGTTTTCTTACCTCTTTTGTTATCCTATAAATTAGTTATATTTCATAAACTAATTGATCTACAATGACCTATAGAATCCCTTCCTATACTAAGTCTTTTGTATCTTACAAATCAACCTTATAAAATTAAATATCTCTCATTGTATTATTTTTAAGGATGTAATTTATCTCAAGAAAGACAACATTTCTGGAAACATTCACTTTCTAGTATAGGTGTTTGTATAAGTAGTATCCCTTTATTTCTATTGGATACCCCATAGAGACATAATGTTTTCCCGTGTGTGTAACTTTATTTCCTAATAAGGCCTTAAAAATGACTTGCAACCCCATACATGTGTATGCGAAAAAATATGTTTCTTTCAATGCCATAACTCAAATATATTTCCATTTTACATTTTAGTGTATACTCATTTTATTATATATGACATATTTTGTAATGCATATGCTCAAAAGGATAATGGACGATATGCTTGAATCATCATTGACCTTAATATATGTAATATTTTTTGAATCCTACATTCACTAATTCCATTTCACTATAGTTTTTAAGGTGGAGTGAGTTTATATTGAATACCAAACCCCCATAGAATATCGATAAACTATTGGTTAAAATATTCACCACCTCAATCCAATAAATTATTCAATATATTCATTCCAAATTTAGTCTATAGTCCATCTTTGATTTCATTGAATCTCTTGAAAGACTCAGACTTATACCTAATCAAGTACATATAGGCATATCTTCTCAAGTCATTAGTAAAATCTATGAAGTATGAATACCCAACTATAGATTATATTAGAATAAAACCACACACATTAGTGTATACCAAGACTAAAATATCTAAATACCTTTCACCCTTTCCATCGAATGGTGGTTTGTTTATTTTTTATTATAAAAAACAATGACATATTTCCAATGGATTGAAATCAAAAGTGTCTAAGTAACCACCCCAAAAGATCTTTTACAAACACTTCATATTTAAATGACCAAAATGGTGATATCATATATTGGTATTATATGATACATGTGACCATGATTCTTTATCTATTCCAAATACATGGTTTTCATATATTAATACATAAATTCTATTACTAAAATGATATATATCATTAAATATGTTGTCCTTATACAAGAAACAACATTTATTTGCAAATTTGAAAATAAAACCATATTTTTTTTGGTTGGATGAAAATTTTATATTCTTTGTAACATTTGGTACATAGATAAATCTCTAAAAATAGTATCATTACTATTAGAAATTAATATTAGTGTTCTAAAATTGCTAGAGATGTCAACCTCACACCATTGGTAGCTCGAAAAAGCACCTATAATCTAGAAATATATAAGAATTTACTTGGTTCCTATATTTAGATACATATGTGAGAACCAAAATAAATATCTAAAACCCATTGCCTATATATTTTAATATTACACTTGATAACGAACAAAAAGTTACCTTCCCCTTAGTTCTATGTGTATCTCCTCTTCTAGTGGATTTGATTTCCACATGAAAAACAAATAGCTTCCTTTTCCTTTCCCTACCATAGGATCATCCTCTTCTTGGGAGGATGGTACTTTGGTGATTTTTAATTATTATGATTCTTGGGCGTCTTTTCATGGTTTATTGTTTTCTTATTCATCATAAGTACCATGGTTTTTTCTCACCCCATGTCCTTTTCCACTTGTAGAATCAAATAAAAAATTTATAAAATACTCTTCACATTTTAGCTCTTGTTTTAATTAACAGTAAAACTAGAGAGGGAATTTGGCAGTGAGGATGTATGAGATCTTTGTGTAATAAAATTTGGAATTTAATACCTCATATGTCTAAGAGTTCAATTTAGGTAATAATATTGAACAAATGAGTCCTACATGGCACTGAATTTCCAAGCTTAATTGTATATAGGGAATTGGAGATCTTGTATCTTTCCTGTACCACATTATCTTGTTAGGAATCCTAAAGGTATGACATCATATGATATTCATCTATTTCCTCTTGTTCTCTTAGAGGATCATTGGTCATGTATGATATCATGAAACAATAAAACTATATGGGATGAATCTAATGGTCCTCATAGAGAGATAACTCTTCCTCAATAGACTAGTTAATAGGTGATTTTGGAATAAGTTCTTCGAGCACATATAATTTCCTTTTATGGAATATAATAACATGTAAGAACCTTCAACAATAGTAGAACCTTTTTGCGATAATTTTATATTTTTGAAGTATGGATCATAATTATATGTTTGAATTGATTATTATTTTCATTTATACAAATAATATGAGAATAATTTTAGATCTTTTCTCGTAAAATTATATAAAAATATTATATTCATTAATATCCCGCTATTTTAACGAATAAAATATCACTCACCATTGGATATAAAATATATTTTTTCTTGTACATTATAGTGGAAAGTATATATATTATCCTTTTTATCACCACAAATTTGGCTACTCAATCAATTTTAAGAGTTTTATGGAGGAATTCCAAATGAAGAAGGCATTAATCATAGTTCCTTGATCGATTGAGTGGACTTCACAATCCGGAAATATTTAAATTGGATCTATTTAACATTTTCCTCTCAACTAAATCATGTGTTACTTACGTAGGAAATTAATGATTTCAACCCAGTTAAGACCAACAAAAAATTAAAGTTATAATTCCCCAATAATTGAAAGCACCCCAACATTAGTTGGTCAAGCATTTTGAATTATTAAGCAATTTTAAATTAAGTATTAGAAGGATCTAATAACTTAATATATATACTTTTGAGGGATTTTTTTATTTTAGGCATAAACAAGGAATTAATATATTTATTACATGCATTCTAATGTTAAGTGGATTTAATTAAGTGATTAACCATGTCTCATATAATTTTTATGCACAAGTTAGTTTATTTATTTTATTTCTTACAAGATTTGTAATTCATTAATTCATGTGATCATGACAAAAAATGCATAATGAAATAAACATGAAACTTGAGAGAAATAAAATAATAAATTTTTATGATTATGAGCTTTTAGTAATGGATAGTTTATCTAGTGGGTGATAAATTAACTATCATCCTAGGGGAAAAACACCTTGAACCATTTATTGTTCCGGTTGCATCTTTCAACATGTCATCCTTTGTATCTCTATTGGATAGGTTTGGAATTAGATCTAATTGTGAACAACCTCTACTAGCTTCGGATCTCCACTCGTTACATAACCTTAACTCACACACGGGTGAGGGGAGCTAATGGATTGGTTAATGGGTTTAAATAATGGAAACCATAGGGATGCCAGCCCTTACATTACGATATAAGGGATGACATGCGGGAAATTAATTTTATTTAATAAAAAATTAAAAAAAACGAATGACATTCAAAGGTCTTGTCTAGGATCATAATTATCCACATGATTGTTAAAATTCAACATATAATAAAATTATCATTCAATCCTAATAACTCCTATTTAAAATAAATCATTCTTGATTCAATTAATTACTATATTTATATAAAAACATATTTTTTTTATAATAATCATTGAAATTTTATTGATATTCCCACCCATCATATTTTTAATCCAATTAAATAAATTTATTTAAAATTAATTCTGTACAAAAATGTACCTTTGAGGAAACATGGTGAGCACCTATTAAAACAACGCAATCAGTATTATACTCATATATTATTTAATATTATAACATATGGTATGCGTGGAATATCATGTAATTTTATAGCATGTATTATAAACTAAATGAACCAAAAGAACACATGATATTTATGTAAAGTATTACACATCAATGCACATATATTAATAACTATAATATGACATATACATGATATTCTGATATGAGAATTAAATATAAATTAATCAGACCATTATATATATATAATCAATCACATGGAATATAATATCAAATTAACGACCATTTGGAACACATGATGACATTATTTGAATTGTATAATAAATTAATTTTTAATTCTATTTAATTTTTTACAAGTACGTGGCATGTAAATTTTATCTACAAATCATGTATTTTTTCCACCATATATCGATTGATCATTCCTAGGAACTCGGTGTGTAACCGTTACATGAGAAATATTGGCGTACATAGCATGTTCATGTGTTTGTGGTATCTCAGTTACATGAACACCAGTCATGTAGGCTATGTAATAAGATACATGGATTTTTTATGACTAGAGGACTACACCTCATGTATGGAAGTTTCACAGTGTTTACTCTGGATAACCGTGTTCCATGATTGTCTGAAACTACCGGAACAAATCATGTACCAATGGTTTCAAACTACTAGTATTGGACCCCAAAACCAATGGTATAAAATATTCCATTGATTTGTGGGACTATTGGTATATCATCCATCAGTATAGAACTATACCAATGGTTTTCAGAAACTATTGGTATTAGTGGGAAATACCATCAATCCAAAACTATAGGAATCAGTAATATGAAATACCTATACAAATTTTTTTGAAAACCATTGGTATAATTAATGTAAAAATTAAATTCTAGATGGGTTTGATCCTAAAACATCCAATTCATTCTTCAAAAACCAATACACTAACATAAAATGGTTTTTGTGAACATAATATGGTAAACATGTATCTATGTATTTAAAAGTAATTTAAATTTAAATTAATTTAATTTTATATGATAAAATAATTAAAAAAATCGGAATACCTATACCAATGGTTTCCTAACATCATGGTATAGGTATTGGGATTTTTGGGACCAATATTAATGGGTTTTACAAAACAGTTTTTATAAGGATTTTTATTCGAGGCCATACCAATAGTTTTATCCAAACTGTTGGTATAACTATCAGCTATACCAATAGTTATGGGAAAACCATTGGTATGGGGTATTTTTAAGGATGATATACGAATAGTTTTATACAAATCGTTGATATTACAATCACTTATACAAATTCTTTTAGAAAATCTATTGGTACAAGGCATTTTTATGAAAGCTACACCAACAGTTTTATCCCAACAGTTGGTATAGTTATTACCTATATGAATGTTTTTGAAAAAAAATTGGTATATTTTCACTTTACAGAATTTATAACAATAGTTTTAGCCAATCCTCTAGTTTAGGGTCATTTTATTGTACCAAACCAATGTTTTTGGCCAAACCATAGATTTAGTTCCATTGGTATCATTCCAATTTATAGTATTATAGTCAACACATGGTGTGTAATTAAATTCACCACAAATAATAAATTCACACACCTCAAATTAATTTCAAAATAATTTAGGGTTCATTAAACATGGGTACACTATGTGTGCCTATAGGTTACATGGTGTATACTATTGTGTTTTGTGACAATACTCCTTAACACCTTCATATGAGATCTTTGAATTTATTTCAATTAAAAAATTAATTTATTTGATTATATTTGAATGAAATGAAGAGGGAGAAAGAAGATATCATCTTTCATTTGAAAACAATGATTAAATTAAAATTGGAAACTAATCAAAGATGTGTAAATCCATCAAAAATATGTAAATATTTATGATAAACCTCTTATACAAATTTATGGTTTCAGGCATAGTAGAATCGTCAGATGGTCCGTACCCAACACCAAAAAAATTACATGATTGATGATTAATCCAAGATTTATATTATGATAAATTCTATGATCAATGGAATTGAATCAAATAATATTTAAAGTATAAAAATAGTGAATCCATAGTGCAATAGCATCACATATTATTAATGATTAATTTATCAAATTATAGAAATACCTTTTGATAAATTATTTTTTCATTGATACACCTGACAATATCTCTACATAATAATATCATTTTATTGTTGGAGTTAAGAATAGATTTCCTATAGTGGTGATCCACACATGTTCCATAAGCTTTTAAACATCACCGTAAGAATCTCTTGGTTGTTGTATAGTAGATCCTAAGAGTTTCATCATTTTCCTTTGATCACCTCAGGAATCACTTAAGGGAAGGTATCTATTTGATTTCTCTAGATATGAGAGTGGTGGTGGATGCAAATTTTTCTCTATTATTGTGATACTTATAGGAAAGGGATATCTCTAGGAATTTGAGAGGATTCTTTTTGGATGTTGTTTAGGAAAACACAAAATGAATTTCAACCCTTATAAAATAATATAATTGTGTTTATATGACGGCAGTGTTAGAAAATCAAAATTTTATATGCACCAATATTATTTTTGTAATCCCTATGGAACCCGATGCTTATAATACTAATAATATTATTATTTATTGAAATGTGTTAAACGTGTGAATTAAATTAAATATTATTTATTCAAAAAATATTCTATATATTTAATTTCTCTAAACAGCATTAATCTCGGCATGCCTTCCCTACCCAATATTTATTAGGTCTTTAATAATAATTATAAATTTAAACAATAAATATAACTGCATTATTTTATAATATATAAATAAATATTATACTCAGAAAGTAGAAAATAAATACATATAAAATATTTTTCTCAAAAAATATTCTCTCGAATAACTGGTGATAGAATAAATGTTATCATGAAAATATATATAATTATTAATCCTGATGAAAAAAAATATTTATTGAACCATATCAATAATAAATAATAATATATTATTTAACTATTATTATAGATACACTTAATATGTGACCCTTTAGGCCTTTTTCTTAGTGGAATTAGGAGAACAATCCTAAATTCCATGTTTAGCATCAAAAAATGTGCCAAGGTACCCACAGATAAATAAATTAATGTTGCAATGAAATAATACCTCATATAATGACATACAATGTAGTATAATACCATTATAAAAATATCTCTAATTAGAAGGTTGTATGGTTGTTCCATCAACCTATGTTCTTGATGTTTATTTCATTGAATTTACAAACATCAAACTTTCATATAGAATATAATGATGATGTATTTCTTTATTATATATAATTTACATAAAAGAAACTAAGATATAAACTTCCATTAAATAATAAAAGATAAAAATACTAAATTTTATTATTTATTAATGAAATATTACTCGTGATGTACCCTATGTATCTATCCTCATAATCATTTTCATAAATAAATACAATTACATAACTTAAAATACTCATTATTTATAATGTTACACATGATCAATACACAAACCTCTAGACAGGAACATCTAATGACACTTATAATTGTGGATTTCCTATGGGCAGATCTAATTCTAAAAAATTCTTACACTTGAAATTACCAAGGGAAAGCACCAATATAAGGTCCCTCAACATCCTATGAGAATCAATCCTGATAGCCTATATCTTTTGTGACCATCAAATGATTTCATTCATCAAATAGAATGAATTTTTAAGAATAATTTCTTATCTCATTTGGGTTCTCATCATAGTGGGGAACATCAATGAACATTCAATATGACAAATACTCTTAGGCCATTATCACATAATATTTCACGTAGAAGATAGATCCTGATGTTATGAGGTGTGTATTAATATTCAAAAAAAATATACAAGTTATTCTAATGTACATAGAATTTGGTTGCAGGGAACCAACTCCAATAGCTTTACCACTAATTTACTCACCCACAAATCCCAATTGTATAAGTTTTTATTCTCCAATAATATCCTACATCCACTTACCACAAGCCTATACCAAATCCACATACCATAACCTCATACCCCATTCGTATACAACAACATCATACCAATACCACATAATATTACCTCAAGACCCCCGTATATACCATACCCTCTCACTACAAACCCATAGAACACATTCCACCAAAACCATGGTTAGAAGGAAGAGATAATGGGTGATAGTATGCCATCATTTCACACATATAATGGTTTTCAAGGTTTCAAAAGATTCCCAAAACCACATATGGGAGTTTATTATGTCATTTTATGTTGGTGGTGGTGCATAAGAAATAAAAACAACATACGATGATATGAAATATCATAAAATCCCATCCTATGATCCACATCCTATCATGTTTCCTCTATAACCATTTCATAACCACACTATTGATACCACACAACTACTATTTACACCTATAAACACATTAAAAGAGTTAACAAATCAACCACAATGAATAGTTACTAATTTTCCCATATTAATTCTTCTACATCATATTCATTTACATATATATATAAATATTTTTCAGTGTTAATTTAAATAATTATTAAGAACACATAATAATCATTTTGAAATTAAAAAAAATCTATATAAATAAATTAAAATATCGTTCTACAATTTAAAATTTTAATTAATAAACATACAAACCAAGTCCACTCATTTAATCCATTTTTTATTCCTTATCATTATCAAGGGAACAATGAATTTAACACCCCAGGTAAATAAAGAATTTGACATTTTCATATTTATCCATATTTGTGAATAAAATATTAATATGAATTTAAAGGGGATGCTATGCTCGATGGCATACCCAACACGCAATAACGAGTTTCTTGGGAATCTTACGCTGCACTCTAATAATAAAATAATATTATTTTAAATGGTAGTTAAGATGTAGCCGTTGTATTGGTGGGAATGGATAGAAATAACTAAAATATGATTATATATGTTTTTAAATGTTTTTACATTTATCCAATAAAAGATAAAGGCTTAAAATACGGAAAGAATTCAATTTTAGGAGTATATGCCCTAGTTTTCACTAAAGGCTCACTTATCACCTTTTGATGGCGAACCATCATTAAATATAGTTTTGTTCAATCTTAAACATTCTATTGGACCAAATAAAACTCCTCTTAAGAATTTGGACATCAAAATTTACTTTGGGTAAATTTTTGGTATCTTTCCGATAAAGTTTATTTTTTAATAAATAGTGTAAAATGTTGTATTTTAATTCAAAACCTCTTTTTAATATAATTTATTTATATGATTAGATTATATTTTGAATTGGGTTTAAAGTGAAATTTGAATATATTTTTACCATTAAATCCAATAGTGATCGTTGGAATTAATTTCACTTTGAAATCAGACTTAAACTAGAGTCAATCTTTTGATACTTATTGTTTCATAAAAACACGTTATTCGCTCTGACAGCGGGAATTAATTATTAAATTAATTAATGTGACTTATATGTTTTGAATTTTATTAAAGTAGACTTCATTTTTGAATTCAGAATATCAAATATAGCTTAGGGTGAATTTTTGGTATTTTTCTAAAAGACATCAATTTTTTATGAATAGTGAAACCACTAAGTGGTACTTATAAAAACTGATTTTTCCGTTTAAATGAAAATTTTCCATCTTTGTGTTTTGAATTTCAGAAATCCGACATACATGGTTGTCATTAAGAAGTAAAATGTGGTTCAATGGGATAAAAATAATTTTTTGGTGATTAGAGGTAATTAGTGTAGTTTAAGGTAAAAATAATGTTTTAATAATATGAAATGAACATGAAACAAGTCCTAACCTCATTTTATGTGTCATGGCCGACCAATAAAACCCATGAGTCAACTTGGGGACCCCATGAAGCCAATTTGGTTGGGAAATGACAAAAATAACTTTTTATTTAATGTTAAAGTAAAAATGAAACAAACATGAAATGTTTTACTAAAACAATTTTTACATGGGGTTATAAAAATCAGATTTTTGACTATAAATATTAATTGGAAAGTTAAAAAGATGTCCTACATCATAGTATTTTTTTTATAATTTTTAGACATTAAATAAATTATATTATTTATGACATCATGATGATGCAGCGATGACCCCATTATTTAACGATTTAAATAAAATGGAAAGATAATGTAATATCAAAGACCTACACATGTCCAAAACCTATTAGATGAGTGTATTTAGAACCCTTATCACCTTATCCTCGAAACGAATCAATGTGGGACCTCTTAAATCCAAATACCATTTTAAAATAAAGTGACTTTTCTTTACCTTCCAAGAGTGCCCCTCCTCTCCTCTTATAAAAGGCCCCCACCTCTACCTCCTTATCCACACTCCCAAAGCCTTTGGATCGGCCAAAAGCTTCCCATTTAGTCTCTCCATATCCCTATCTAACTCCTTGAAGCCTCACATTGAGCAGAAGTCTTCCCAAGGAAGCCTTTGAGTTCAAACCAAAGGGAGTTACCCGATTTTAAGGTAATGTCTTCACTTGAGTCCTTTTGTTTTATTTTGCTTCTCCAACCCCATAAACTCTTTTTATTCATTTATTTTGTAAAAAATAGAGTATCATAAATATACTAGGATGTTTTTATAAGAAGTATTAGATCTACACTTTCATACACCTACATCTAATGGTTAAAGAACATACTGTTTCCGTGGATGGCGAATTTCGGCCTCCCGAAACGATGATTGTTCAACATTCTTTTAACACCTTAAAAGGTGGACACTAAGATGACACTATATTTATATATGATATATAATATGTTTATGATTTCCTTAAACTTCTGTATTTTTTATTTTGGGCATAACTTTATGGTTTCCATTGTGGGTAAACGCGATATCTTTATTTAAGGAAGTGCGGACTACCGCCCCCTCAATGTAAATTGATTCGTTAATACCATATGTGGTACGTATAAAGGATATATTTAATTATATTATATATTATACCATACTGGAATTAAAATACTATTATGTATCATTATGTTTTAATTCCATTAAATATGAAATAGAAATGGAAGTAGCGTTCATGCGTACGTACGACTTACCGTCTCCATGAACGGTACATTTCATTTCTTATATCAAAATGTTATGTAATATTATATGTATATATATATATATAATGGATATATATGTAATATATTACATCTAAATTATGGATATCATTCTGGAATTATAAAATATATACATATTTCTCATTTTGTTTTAATTTCATTAATATGACAAAAAAATGAAAGTAGCATTCATGTGTACGTACGGCCTACCGTCTCCATGAATGGTGCTTTTCGCTTTTTTTTATCTCCAAATGATATGGAATAGTATAAAATGAATATTTACTGGATATATATGATATTTTAATAATTAATACTATTCTGTAAATTATTTACTTATAACTACATGGGGAATCTTTTTTCAAACAAGTTCATTCTTGACTCATGTACCATCGGCAAAAATGTCTGATATGAACTAACATTATTAAACAATTATTATAACATTATAATATGAGATATGAACTGAATAATAATCTCTAAAGGGGGTACTTTGGCAATTATTAATTGACCAAAGTTTATTATTCAGGAATATAAAGAAACGAACAAGACAAGTTGGACTTGAGGTAAGGGATCTTACTCCTCTCTTTCTTTTTAAGTACACTCTTTTATGTCATTCCCTATAAAGCTCGTCTTTATTGTTATTGGGAAGTTATTTTATATTACACATAGTGTAATTTTTATGTTCATGTTATGAGAGACCCTATTCTATCTCATCAATCCATTTTGGAAGTTTTGAGTGGGGCCGTTAGGCTGCCGAATTTTTGTAAGAGATCTATCCTCTCTCTTTCTTTTTAAGTACTCTCCTTTATGTCACTTCTTTTAAGATCCTCTTTTTTATGTTGGGGGATGTTCTCTTATATTCTTATTTCTATAAACTTTAAGTTAATATGATGAGATACACTATTTGATCTCATCAATCCATTTTTGTATGTTTTATGTGGCACCGTTAGGCTGCCGAGTTTTCGTAAGGGATTTTTCATCTCACTTTTATTACCGTGAGATTTATGCTTCATTTTCCACAATTCCCTTTTATTGGTTTATGTAATTCCCATTATTCTACTCTTTGTGTAATATAAATTCGTTTATGAGTATTTACATCAATGATTTATTGCCCTTCTTTCAATGGGTGTATGTTTTGAAAGATACCCAAGTCAGTAAGGGAACCTTTCACCCTCCTCTTTTTTAAAAGACTTCTTTTGTTGGGTCTTTTAATTTAAATATTGTTATGTTGGTATATGTTCTCATATATCCTTATTTATGTAAATTTTATGTCAATGTGATGAGATACACTTTTTATCTCTCATCAACTCATTTTGATGTGACGCAGTTTGGCTGTCAAGGGAACTTCTTAACCCAATTTCGATTTCTTTGGGTTCAACATGTAGTTATTTAATATGTCATCCTTTGAATATGTGTGAATGACCTTTGATTATTTTACACTTAATATCCAATTATATTTGGTGTATTCGTTTGTCACACATAATTATGTAATTGATTTATCCGTAAACCAAGGATACCGTCTTTGTATGGGACTTCGTCTCAATCTCCATTCATTGAGGCATATTTTATTTTATACACAACATTATTTTATACGCTGTATAAACCCCTTTGAATTTTACGTTTATCCAAAAAAAATCTTTTTTATACGAAGCATTTTACAAAACGAAAAAAGGGAATGTTTTTGTCATATGTATGCGACGACAACGACTTCTCCGCCGCCGTGACCGTTATTTGGGTTTCGGCTTCTTCTACAAGCCATACCTTCTTTTTAAAAGAAAAATAAATATCATGTTTTACTTTTCTTTTATTTTGGTATTGAAAATGGTTTTCATAATTTTTTTATATCAATGTTTCGTATTGATATATTGTGATTAAAAGGTGGAAATGTTATGTTTCCTTAATGCATGTTTTATGTGATACGATTATGTTTAGGTTCTTGGGAATTATTATGAAGACGGGTGGTTCCGTGATAAACTAAGGGCGGGTGAGCCCGATATATCTCTCCAATGCATTGGGTAACGCGAAGGAGTGAAACGTTAAGGTTTCTCTGAAGAGATTTAGGGAATATAATGTGATGGGTATTCCAAACGTAACCAAGAGGGTTACTTCCTACGTAAGAATGTTATGAATTCCTCAAGTTACCTTTATGTCTTATGATTTCTATGATTTATTCATGGTTTCATGAGGTATGTTAATGTGCCTATTTTTTATGGGTAAATTATGATTTCATTCTTATGTATATATGAACTCGTGTTTCCTTTCCATATTTTTATAACCCTTACTAAGCTTTTTATGCTCATCCCAAGTTTTTGAAATGTTTTTCATAGGTCAAGGGAAAGGTACATGATGTGATGATAGTGTCAAGGATGTGTCAAGAAAGAATCCGTGTTTTTTTTATATGTTTCTGTTGATAGGAAGAATGAATATTTTCTTTTATGTAACCACTTTGTTTAAATGTGGAATGTAATGCAAGTTTCATGATCTAATTCTCTAAAACTCTAAACCTAAAAAGATCCTCAATGTGTAATCTTGTAATAACTCAAGATTAAGTAAGGTTTAAGGCTGGGGCCTTATAGTTGGTATCAGAAGTCGGTTTAGATAAATTTAGAGGTTAGGGTATTCTTTAAGCATAAGTGGCATTACCATAATGGTTAGAATTTCAGAAAAAGTCCTAGTTTTAGATAAAGTGAATGAGTAAGTGTATCTTAGTGTTTAACTTACTCATTAGTACATGATGGTTTTGTTGATATAATTACACTGACAATTCTTTTTTTTAGTGAATAGATGGATCTAGCAGGAACCAAAGAGACACCATGTTTGAAGGAAACTGTGGTGGTTCTCTGATTAAGATACTAGATAAAATGGAGGATTCAATGAGGAAACTCGTAGTTTTTCTAAACTAACTATCAAGGAGTCATGATCAACCACTTGAACCTTGGTATGTTCTATAATGCTTCATGAACGAGATGACCAATCGATGTGTAAGTACAAGTAATAATTATAATGGTAACAATTAGAGTTTATATGATCCTTACTTTTGAGGTAATTATGCGTTATTATATGATATGCTGGAAAATGAAAGGCATGAGATAAACTTGAGGTTAAAATATGTTATGAACATTTTTGATGATTTTATCTCTTTTTGGGGAATGATTTAAGAATTATATATTTTTGGAAAAAGGAAAACACACAGACCGTGTGACAACCCGTCGCGTCGGACAAAGCTGCGGGAATCGAACCCACAACCAAAGTGCGACTGGTATTTATCGCCTACCACTGGACTACGTAAAGTCCCTGGTTATTTTGACCGATTCTTTTTATTTAGATGATTTTATGAATTAAGAGTAATTTGATTTTGGGTTATTTATGAAAATGATTAACTTATCATGGAGGATATGTGATTAGGTTAATTACTTTTCAATATGAGACTTTAGGAGCAACTGATGTTGTTTGGAGATAAATGTTACAATTTAACATGGAAGACTATGTGACTAAATCCTTCAAATATTTGGGTTTCAATCTTAGATTGGATTACTTTGAAGAATTTTATGGACAAATTGATTATCGAATGGTCCTCGTTGAAATATGGGTTTTGTTGGACAAATTTTGGAGATTAAGAATGGATTTTCTTTTTATAAAGGGTTATCCTTTTCTGGATTATCTGATCTTGTACTAACCTTTTTGGTTTTGGTTTTGGTTAAAGCCTAAAGACATGGTATGTATCTAGTTCTCTTTTGTGGATTAGGCGATTCTCTAGAATTTGAATATAGTACTCTTAATGCGAACATGTCTCCCAAAATACTCGTCTTTTGGAAAAAATATGAGTTTGATTAAGGAATCTAGTAAAAGTTGAAAGTCAACATAATAAGTGATTATGTTTCCTTATGAATAAATTCCTCAATAAAATGAAACTTAAAACAAAAATGTTGTCTATTAAATTTTCCTACTGGGGAACCCAACATCGTTTAACCCATCACAAGTTTGTGATTTTCTTATTGTTAACTTTCTCCTAAAAATGTTTTCTATCACTCTCCATCAGAACATGACCCTATGTTTTCTCCTCCATGTCCATGTTTTCATACATGGAGTCCTAGTATGGGTTAACTCGGGTGACCTCCGTACTTATCTTTCTTTATTTTAAAGTGATTGTTTTACCGACTCTTGTTCCGATGTGGGACTTTCAAGGATGTTTCCAAGTGCAATTTTAAAATTGCGAGGACACAACTCCCAAAAGGGGGGAAGGATGTAACACCCCAGGTAAATCAAGAATATGAAATTTTCATATTTATCCATATTGGTGAATAAAATATTAATATGACTTTAATGGGGACGCTAAGCTTGATGGCGTACCCAACACGCAACAACGAGTTTCTTCGGAATCTTACATTGCACTCTAATAATAAAATAATATTATTTTAAATGGTACTTAACATGTAGCTGTTGTATTGGCGGGAATGGATAGAAATAACTAAAATATGATTATATATGTTTTTAATTGTTTTTACATTTATCCAATAAAAGATAAAGGCTTAAAATACGGAAATAATTCAAGTTTAGGCGTATATGCCCTAGTTTTCAGTAAAGGCTCACTTATCACCTTTTGATGGCGAACCGCCATTAAATATAGTTTTGTTCACTCTTAAACATTATATTGGACCAAATAAAACTCTTCTTAATAATCGGGACATCAAAATTTACTTTGTGTAAATTTTTTGTATCTTTCCAATAAAGTTCATTTTTAATGAATAGTGTAAAATGTTGTATTTTAATTCAAAACCTCATTTTAATATAATTTATTTATATGATTAGATTATCTTTTGAATTGGTTTTAAAGTGAAATTAGAATATATTTTTACCATTAAATCCAATAGTGTTCGTTGGAATTAATTTCACTTTGAAATCAGACTTAAACTAGAGTCAATCTTTTGATACATATTGTTTCATAAAAACACGCTATTTGCTCTGACAGCGGGAATTAATTATTAAATTAATTAATGTGACTTATATGATTTGAATTTTTTTTAAAATAGACTTCATTTTTGAATTCTGAATATCAAATATAGCTTAGGGTGAGTTTTTGGGATTTTTCTGAAAAACATCAATTTTTGATGAATAGTGAACCCACTAACTGGTACTTATAAAAACTGATTTTTCCGTTTAAATGAAATTTTTCCATCTTTGTGTTTTGAATTTCAAAAATCCTACGTACATGGTTGTCAGTAAGATGTAAAATGTGGTTCAATGGGATAAAAATAATTTTTTGGTGATTAGATGTAATTAGTGTAGTTTAAGGTAAAAATAATGTTTTAATAATATTAAATGAACTTGACGCATGTCCTAACCTCATTGTATGTGTCATGGCCGACCAAGACAACCCATGAGTCAACTTGGGGACCCCATGAAGCCACTTTGGTTTGGAAATGACATAAATAACTTTTTATTTAATGTTAAATTAAAAATGACACAAACATGAAATTGTTTACTAAAACAATTTTTACATGGGGTTATAAAAATCAGATTTCTGAAGATAAATATTAATTGGAAAGCTAAAACGATTTCCTACATTATAGTATTTTTTTTATAATTTTTGTACATTAAATAAATTAAATTATTTATGACATCAGGATGATGCAGCAATGACCTCATTATTTAACGATTTAAATAAAATGGAAAGATAATGTAATATCTAAGACCTACACATGTCCAAAACCTATTGTATGAGTGGATTTCGAACCCTTATCACCTTATCGTCGAAACACATCAATGTGGGACCTCTTAAATCAGAATACCATTTTAAAATAAAGTGACTTTTCTTTACCTTCCAAGAGTTCCCTCCTCTCCTCTTATAAAAGGCCCCCACCTCTACCTCCTTAACCACACTCCCAAAGCCTTTGGATCAGCCAAAATATGCCCATTTAGTCTCTCCATATCCCTCTATATCTCCTTGAAGCCTCACTTTGGGCATAAGTCTTCCCAAGGAAGCCTTTGATCTCAAAACCAAATGGAGTTACACGATTTTAAGGTAATGTCTTCACTTGAGTCCTTTTGTTTTATTTTGCTTCTCCAACCCCCTAAACTCTTTTTATTCATTTCTTTTGTAACAAATCCAGTATCCTCAATATACTAGGATGTTGTTATAAGAAGTATTATAGCTACACTTTCACACACCTACATATAATGGTTAAAGAACATACTGTTTCCGTGGATGGCGGATTTCGGCCTCCCGAAACGATGATTGTTCAACATTCTTTTAACACCTTCAAAGGTGGCCATTAAGATGACAATATATTTATATATGATATATTATATGTTTATAATTTCATTAATATTATGTATTTTTCATTTTGGGCATACCTTTATGGTTTCCATTATGGGTAAACGCGATATCTTCATTTAAGGAAGTGCGGACTACCGCCCCCTCAAAGTGATTTGATTTGTTAATACCATATGTGGTACGTATAAAGGATATATTTAATTATATTATATATGATACCATACTGGAATTAAAATACTATTATGTATCATTATGTTTTAATTCCATTAAATATGAAATAGAAATGGAAGTAGAGTTCATGCGTATGTACGGCTTACCGTCTCTATGAACGGTACATTTCATTTCTTATCTCAAAATGTTATTTAATATTATAAGTAAATATATATAATGGATATATATGTAATATATTACATATAAATTATGAATATCATTCTGGAATTATAAAAAATATATATCTTTCTCATTTTGTTTTAATTTCATTAATATGACAAAAAACTGAATGTAGCGTTCATGTGTACGTACGGCCTACCGTCTCCATGAACAGTGCTTTTCGTTTTTTATCTCAAAATGATATGGAATAGTATAAAATGAATATTTAATGGATATATATGATATTTTAATCATTAATACTATTCTGGAAATTATATACTTATAACTACATGGGCAATCTTTTTTTCAAACAAGTTCATTCTTGACTCATGTACCAAACATCGGCAAAAACGTCTGATATGAACTAACATTATTAAACAATTATTATAACATTATAATATGTGATATGAACTGAATAATAATATATAATGGAGGTACTTTGGAAATTATTAATTGACCAAAGTTTATTATTCAGAAATATAAAGAAACGAACAAGACAAGTTAGACTTGAGGTAAGGGATCTTACTCCTCTCTTTCTTTTTAAGTACACTCTTTTATGTCATTCCCTCTAAAGCTCATCTTTCTTGTTATTGGGATGTTATTTTATATTACAAATACTATAATTTTTATGTTCATGTGATGAGATACCCTATTCTCTCTCATCAATCCATTTTCGAAGTTTTGAGTGGCGTCGTTAGGCTGCCGAATTTTCGTAAGAGATCTATCCTCTCTCTTTCTTTTTAAGTACTCTCCTTTATGTCACATATTTTAAACTCATCTTTGTTATGTTGGGGGATGTTCTCTTATATTACTATTTCTATAAAAATTAAGTTAATATGATGAGATACCCTATTTGATCTCAGCAATCCATTTTTCTAAGTTTTATGTGGCGCCGTTAGGCTGCCGAGTTTTCGTAAGGGATTTTTCATCTCACTTTTATTCCCGTGAGATTTATGCTACATTTGCCACAATTTCATTTTAGTGGTGTATGTACTGCCCATTATTCTACCTTTTGTGTACTATAATTTAGTTTATGAGTATTTACATCAATGATTTATTGTCCTTTTTTCAATGGGTGTATGTTTTGAAAGATACCCAAGTCGGTAAGGGAACCTTTCACCCTCCTCTTTTTTAAAAGACTTATTTTGTTGGGTCTTTTAATTTACATATTTTTATGTTAGGATAAGTTATAATATATCCTTATTGATGTAAATTTTATGTCCAAGTGATGAGATACACTTTTTATCTCTCATCAACTCATTTTGATGTGATGTCGTTAGGCTGTCAAGGGAACTTCTTAACCCAATTTCGATTTCTTTGGGTTCAACATGTAGTTATTGAATATGTCATCCTTTTAATATGTGTGAATGACCTTTGATAATTTTACACTTAATATCCACTTATATTTGGTGTATTCGTTTGTCACACATAATTATGTAATTGATTTATCCTTAAACCAAGGATACCGTCTTTGTATGGGACTTCGTCTCAATCTCCTTTCATTGAGGCATATTTTATTTTATACACAACTTTCTTTTATACGGTGTATAAACCCCTTTGACTTTTACGTTTATCCAAAAGAAATCTATTTTATACGAAGCATTTTACAAAATGACAAAAGGGAATGTTTTTGTCATACGTATGTGGAAACAACGACTTCTCCGCTGCCGTGACCGTTATTTGGGTTTCGGCTTCCTCTACAAGCCATACCTTCTTTTTAAAAGAAAAATAAATATCATGTTTTACTTTTCTTTTATTTTGGTATTGAAAATTATTTTCATAATGTTTTTATATCAATGTATCGTATTTTTATCTTGTTATTAAAAGGTGGAAATGTTATGTTTCTTTAATGCATGTTTTATGTGATACGATTATGTTGAGGTTCTTGGGCATTATTATGAAGACGGGTGGTTTCGTTATAAAAAAAAGGCGGGTGAGCCCGATATATCTCTCCAATGCATTGGGTAACGCGAAGGAGTGAAACGTTAAGGTTTCTTTGAAGAGATTTAGGGAATATACTGTGATGGGTATTCCAAACGTAACCAAGAGGGTCACTCCCTACGTAAGAATGTTATGAATGGCTCAAGTTACCTTTATGTCTTATGATTTCTATGATTTATTCATGGTTTGATGAGGTATGTTAAAGTGCCTATGTTTTATGGGTAAAGTATGATTTCATTCTTATGTATATATGAACTCGTGTTTCCTTTCCATATTTTTATAACCTTTACAAAGCTTTTTATGCTCATCCCATGTTTTTGAAATGTTTTTCACAGGTCAAGGGAAAGGTACATGATGTGATGATAGTGTCAAGGATGTGTCAAGAAAGAATCCATGTTTTTTATATGTTTCTGTTGATGGGAAGAATGAATATTGTCTTTTATGTAACCACTTTGTTTAAATGTGGAATGTAATGCAAGTTTCGTGATCTAATTCTCTAAAACTCTAAACCTAAAAAGATCCTCAATGTGTAATCTTGTAATAACTCAAGATTAAGTAAGGTTTAAGGCTGGGGCCTTATAACGAACCTCATCAATCAAAAGATGATGACATCATTATATCAACATCTAAACAATTAAACATTTTCACATTCTAAATAATGTTTTATTATATACAAAATCATGAATCAAATTTAATAATAGTAAATAATGTTGAATTCTAGAATCATCTACCTCAAACAAAATATCAAATCATTATACCACTAATAAGATGATATTTGATCCTCAAATTGCATTCATCCTATGTGAAAATATTTAACATAATTGTAATCACGAAATATCACAAAAATTATTAACTATATAATTACACCAACCAATATCCATGGATTCATGAGATGGATGAATAAAATAAATGGATAAACTGTCAATAAAAAAGTCACATTAGCTCAAATGGAATTATTTTCAAAATGAAGGAAGACGAAGAATCCACTAAGGGATGTCCAAAATAACTTATGAGGATTAATATATTTCCAAGGGTCATCAAGGAGGATAAATAATTGAATTATATGAGAAAAGATATTTTAAAATGTATAATTAAATAAATACATCTAAAACCATATCATGGTATGGGTAGGTTAAGGGTGATATAAAAACCATCATGACTTAAAGATTAGTTTTCTTAATTTTTTCTAACTACATTAGTTAAAAAATACACATATAACCAAATACTTGGTATAAAATTGTAAACCATAACATTCATTCCATGATATATATTAAAAACATTAAATGAAATCAAGGGACTTCCATAACAACCACATCATTTACCTTAACCACAATGAAAAACCATTGGGTGTTTCTTCCTTCATATGACTTATGGATCCTTCAATTATCTACCAAAGACCATAATATCTCTACCATGATGATACCACTAACCTTGATGTTTATAGAAAAATCAAGATATGGTGAGAAGAAAAAAGGGAAATGATTTCGCCCAGAATCTATTTTCTTTCTTAAATTCCTCAAATCACCTCAAAACACACTCCTACCTTCTCAAATATGTCAACATCACAAAGTGGGACCAAAATATTTTGAGCATTTTAATTATATAAACCTCAAAAACAATCCTCAATAATTTAAAATATATCTAAAATGAATAAAAAAACCCATGACTTAATTCCTTAATAGTTACCTCTCAAATATAAATTTTCCAATTGAAAATCCTCTTCTGTATTATTGAATATAATAGATAACATCAATTAAATCATCTTGGATTCAATTATAAATCTTAATATAGAAATAATGGTTCCAAAAATCATGGATCATTGTACCTAAATCATCTAATTTTCTCTTATATACATTCCTCCAAACATCAATGCCTCCACAACACTTGCACTATAGAAATGACTCATTAGCATAAGAAATTTTCTTAATATCTGTTAAAAAATAGGTACTCTATGATGGCATCAACCTTCTTAATTTAAAACCCACAACATTAAATAATATTAAATTCACTATGAATATACCTCTGATTCCATGATACATGAAATATACCATATATTAACTCTATCCAAGGAGAATGTTCAAAATTTTATGATACCTCACCAGTCCATTATAACAACTTGAAAGATTCAATAACCCAAGGAAAAATATCTCTACCTCTACTAGTGATTAAATACCCATGAAAATGAGAATATTTCCAGAACTCATCTTCACTAACCATAATATCCAAAGGTCTATTCCTTTAATCGTAATATAATTTCTAAACATCATTACAAGCCTCTATCTTCTATTGAACCACTTTCACTTCCTTCATTGTACTCTATAACAAATATGGACCAGTTATCATAGATTATCCATCCTTATTACAACACAATATTAATCAACATGGTCTTCCATACAATGAATTAAATGATTCCTTTACAATATAAGAGAGATATATGTCATTTTTGGAAAGCATAAAAATGAGAAAATATTAAAACACAAGTATCTAAATTCGTGGGAACATACACAAAATATTTTATTCATTTTTTGTATTGTCTACTCAATTAACACATATATTATAGGACTAAAGGATGTGATAAATCACATATAATATCCAAAATCAAGTTGTAACCCCTTCCAAGAAAATATGGTAAATGTGTCATCTTGGTCAAAGATTTACACCCTAAAAAATCCATAGTGACTCACCACCATTTTCACATAAGTCTTCACTAATAAATCCACCACACTCAAATTATTAATTTATGGTGTTATGATTTTTATTTTGGACCAGAATAGAAAGTAGTGGGTTTTTATCTTGTTCAATTACAAAATGGTTCTTTTATAATACTGATATTCAGAACTTAATTACAAGAGTTGAAACCTTGTAAAGTAATGTTTTTGAACTTTGGTAAAGGATTGTGGACTTCCTCAAGTAGATCTATGTTTTTCATGAGAATCATAGCTAGAAAATATAGTTTTTGGAAAACTATATAGGGTTCATGGTTTTTATGAAACCATGCAGACCACTACAGGTAACTATGTAGCCTTATTTAAGGGGTTAGAGGCATTTTTCATGAGTTGTGAATGGTTTCCCAAAACGTATGCCTAGATCATCAGATTGGAGTCTCTTATAAAGGGGGATCCGTAGGGTTTGGAAAACCGTGCGGGTCAAACCATGCGGTTGTGACTCTTTTATGAAATAAAAATAAAAATAAAATAAAATCACAACACTCTAAACTCACCTCTCCTCGCATTCATGTGAGACCCACCTTCCATGATCCCTATACTTGACAGACCCCTCTCATCTGGATCCTCCTTCGACCATCGATTATGACTGTTTCTCTTGTGATTTCTTTCCAAAACATTGAGGTAATACTTTCTCTCTCTCATTCTCCTCCTTTTCCTCAGATTATTCTAGGGGTTCTATCGCCCTTTTCATATCGACTAAAAACTATAGGTTAGGGATTGATTCATTTTTCCATGTTCTTCTAGTTCTAGGTTGTGCATAGGCTTCCTAGGGTCATGTTCATACATGTTCCAGAAACCGATTTCGATGGGGAGGCGGTTCATGTAGTTTCGATCTGCCAACATCATTTTAGGGTAATTTTCATACATGATTTTTGGTGTTTCACTCATTGTTTTAATGTCCAATGGTGTTTATGAGTCCCTGGTATGTTATGTTTAGTACACTGAACCCCATCATTTGGATTTGAATCTCCTGGTATAAGGTGACTAACTAGGGTGTGCTTAAGAAATTAAATATGTGTGTATGGGTTCCCCCATTATGTGTATAGTCATCAATGGGAATGATTATACGTGTATGTGGATATTTGTGCCCATGTATATATATATATGCATATGTATGTTAGTAGAGATAGGAATATGAATATAGAAATATAAGTGAGGATCCCCTTGTACATGCTTATGGTAATGAGGGTGTGTGCATAGGGGATAGTTGCCCCTTCATGTAAGTAAAGGTATATATGATTTTTGGGGATGTACAATCATTTAATTATAAAGTCTCAAGAGATTAAGTGGAACACATGGTTCCAATTTGAGATAGGGTCAATCTTCTGTGCCCTTTTAATTCATAATGCATTAATTTTTATATTAATTCACTACCCTTAGTGTTAAATTAATGTAGAATAATTACAGATTTATTTAGGCCTTCTTGAATGTGGTGGTGTCTATTTATTCCATGTGTATGAATTTTCAATGTTGAGGGGATATTAATGAGATGACTTTTATAGGAAGACCCTCCTTTGATAAGATACCTGTCATTGAAATAATCATAGTACCCTTATTTAGGATGACCAAAGTGAGGAGGTGACATCCTCTAATTGAAATGAATATTTCATAAATAAATTTTCCATTTGTAGGAAAATTTAACATGAAGATATTTAGTAGGATGTTTCTACATAATTGATATTTTTTCTTTGAAATGTATAAAATGGTTAAATTGGGAATGGAATGGTTTAGGGTGGTAAGACCACACTATGGGGTAATGTAGTAAGAATTACTTTTTACCAAATAAATTTATTTATGTTGAAATATCTAAGAGGGTTTAGTATATACCCCTTCTTTATGATCAGAAATCACCATATGTCAGTTGAAATGTTTTTAGGGAATTTGATATGGTTTGTGATATGTATGAGAGTATTTGACTCTTTCTTGATGATGAGTAGGTAACCTTGTCATTATAAAATCTTAGTATGGTATTCCTTATGTAGAATTGGAAAAAAAATTAATGTGATCAGCATATTAATGTTCTTATTTAAACACTTAATATGTTTTTCGACAAGTGTAAATTAGACCATGTTCACATACAAATATGGTACGACTATATGAAACACTTAATAGGTGTTGTCAGATAAATTACATTATAACTATGAAAATGATTCTACTAGATTATGGATGGGAGGTTTTTATACCCCATGACATCTGGGTATCTGATGATGGATTGGAGTCATTCATACCCCATGCCATATATGTATTTGATTATAGATTAGAGGCATGCTTAACCCATGCCATCTATCTTCTATTATATGTGGGATGCATTCTTAACCTGTTCCGGTTATATATATATAAGTGTGTGTGTGTGTGTGTGTTTATGGATCAGAGGCATTCTTACATCATGCTTATACTTATTCAATTCCCATGAACGAGAAGAATTATTATCTCATTCCATTATTATAATCTTTTATAGATGAGAGGTCTGCTTACCCTATTCCATTTATTATCTCCTAAGGATGGGAGGCAGTTTTAACACTTCCCTATATTAAAAGTGTGCACAATATGAGGCCTCATAATGAACTATATATATGTATGGGAGGGAGGAAATATTATCCCATGCCATATATATATATATATTGTGACATTTTGAGGTTGATATACCAAAAATGAACTGAAGTAGGTATATCTGTCAGGTATCCCATTATCAACCTAAAACGGTGTTATTCTTTATGATGTTCGCTTTAAACATTATCCTTACCTGTAATATCTAATTTATATTGCACATTATTGGGATAAACACCAATGGGTTTGATCCTATTGACATTTTATATCACACCATTTTCGGGTACCCATGGTACCCGAGTAGACCTTGTATTGCTGGACCTAGGTTGATTGATGTATGCTTGGACCTGAGGAGTTAGGATAAAATGAACAAGTTGGCTCTCAGGATACTCATGGAAATCACCCATGGGGATTATTGTCTTTACTTTATATGTATTGTGATGTAAATCATGTTGTTCTATTTAGTTCATTTAGTTACATAGTATTATTATGACATGCATGCATGATCTGTATAAAATGTTGTTGGCCATTTTGTATAAAATTGCTATTATTTTTCTTCCACTACTTTTTCAATGAGTTATGTACTACATATACTATTTTTTCTATTTATATACTATTATAAAACTATGAAAAATTGATATGAGGGTATAATATCCACATTACCACATCTTTAGACCTTTGCTGGTAATCAGAAGCCTCTGGTGTATAGGGAGATGTACTAGTGGCAGTGTGACCCCCTAGTTCGGCTATCAGATTAATTTCTAGTCAGGATGAAAAAATATAAAGTGGTAACAAATATTATTTCATTTCATTTTTATAACTATTTTGGGATTCTATAATGGTCACTATAAATGTGTCGGCACTTGGTTAATAGTTTTTTGGGACTGATCACCCCATGTACGGGATATGACCAAGTGACCATGGATGGAATTGATGTTTATAATGTTCAATGTAAAATTTGAAATGATTTCCCCTAGAGTGGCTGCTATACTTTCTAATACAATTTCTAGTATTTCAAACCATGACGTATTATGGTTAGGTAATTTCATTCCACACACCATACTAGGAACCTGGAAGTTCCCATGACATGCTTAATGCCATGCCCTGTAGTTTCATGTGTATATTGCCTATTGACTTGATTGAGAATTATGTCATTCCTTGTGTTCTTTATCATTCATAATTTTATAACAAGATTCTATGTTTTTTGCTTCTAATTCCATGCTATCTTTCTTGATTATATTCCATCCTCATGTTTTAGTGCTTGTGATTGCATGGCTGTACTATTTTTACATATGTAACTGGTTACGATTACAATGAGTTCAATTTTTCAATTATAAGTTATATGGGAAGCTTATTATTGGGAAAAAGAAATTCATATACTCAATACATAGATAATATGTAATGGATTTTAATGTTTAAATGAAAAGGAAAATTGGTTTTTATTTAAGGGAGCCAAATGCCGAACTTTAAAGTGTGTGGGATCTTTACAGGTTAATAGATGGACACCCATATGTTTGAACTTTATTTTGAGCTTATTAAAATTATGAAATGTAAATTATTTTTATTGATGGGAGAAAATTATAAATTTATGGAGTGTATAGGTGCTTCATGGATTGGGAAATAGAATCCAATGTTAAATGTAATGAAATTATGCTTTTTGAAATGATTATTTTTGTGTAAGATTTTTAATTTTGATATGAAAGGAATGACGAAACCATTCTTATGTTTTTCCAAGAAAACCATTTTTTGGATTGATGGATCCTTTTATTTTTTCATAACTATTAAAAGGTGCCTATTATGATAAATTGTCTCCTTATGACGTGATTCTATTGAATGGTTAAATGATGAATAGGATGTTTTGTGAAACTCCCCTGTTATTCCTTTAGGGCATTGGCTTAATCATGTAGTTTATGTTCTATTTTGTAAATAAAAGGTACTTGATTCTTTAGATTAAATTATTTTAATGTTTAATGATTTAGAAGTGATTAAACATAGTGGGTTTGGAAATGGAACCATAAGTGGTGACCTTGGTAAAACACTCATTTATGGGTAGCATGATATTTTCATCATAGTTTCCTTGGAATAGAAATAGTAAATTTCTCTATAGGTTGTATCCTTTTTAAATATGACTTATAATATTTTGATTTTGAGCCCAATTAATTTATTTGGATTGACCAAATTTTGGGTTTTATGCTTATTCTTAATAAGGGGGAAACCCCGTGGTAGGGAGCTCCATTAGAACTTAAATGCATATCTTGTATCATGAGTTTTTTGACATTTGGTTCCATTCGGTTGCCTTTTTCCCTTGTACGACATTAATTTTCCAATGAAACCCATGTTCGGATGGGTGGTCAGGATTTTTTAGACCCTTGATATGGGTGTGCTCATGTGGTGATGATCGGTTTTAGTTCGTTATACATGCCATGAGCATGGTCACCTATTTTGTTAGCTGTTTGAACCCTTCTCTTTTCCTCAGGTAGTATGTGTAACACCTGAGACTTTTATGTGAAATATTTTGTTTTTATGTTATATAAATCATCAAAGGAATCTTTCACCTACACTGGATTGGCTTGATTTACACGCAACCGCGTCCTTCCTCGATAGCTTGCGTCGTACGCAATACCGAGTTTCACTAAACAATGATATGCTATTAAAATATTATTAAAACTAGCCGTTATGAATAGTAATAACCACTTTTTTAAATTTTATATATTTTATTTTTCAAAATGGACTTCATTTTTGGATTCGGAATATCGAAATTAGCCTAGGGTGAAATTTTGGTATTTTTCTGAAAACTTTCAATTTTTGATGAATAGTGAAACCACTATGTGGTAGTTAAAAAAACAGAATTTTTCCTAAAACATAATTTTACCGCTTCTGTGAGTGGAATCTCAAAAATCCGAGAGACACAGTTGATGTCAGTAAGTAAAATGTGGTTCAATGAGATGAAAATAATTGTTTTTGGTGAATCGTAACTTTTTACTTTTTTTTACCACGGTTATAAGTAAATAGGGTAATTAAGGGTAAAAATGATATTATTATTACCCTAAAACATATCCTAATTCTATTGGACCAGTGTAATTCGACCAAAAACAACCTTAGGAATAAAATATGACCATTTAGGCCCACTTGGATTAGATTAGGACATTTATTATTAATTTATTTAAAAAAGGGTTAAAATAGTTAAAATCAATGTTTAGTAAGTAATCATTTTTAATATGGGGTTATACCTAATATAAATTCGACTATAAATATTAATTATAAATCTAAAAATATTTCCTACATAATGGTATTTTATTTTTAATTTTTAGACATTAAATAATTTGGTTCATTTATGTCACAATGATGATGCAGTAATAATCTTATTAATGAAATATTAAACAAATTGATGTTATAAATACCCAAATAAATGTAATTTGAGACTTTTTATTAAGTACACTAATTTTCTAGGTTAATAGGACATGTTATTATTGATTTAAGTAACTTGGTTCGAACTAACCATTCTGTTATGATTTTCACAAAAATCAATTACTAAATAGTGTCAAAATTGACATAAAATAGTTTTTAAAACAAATATTATATTATTAATTGTTATTTTATTCCTAGAAATATAAGGTTAGGCCAAATGACTTAGATAAGGTTATATATATTAATAATAAACAACTTGGGGTTCGTTTGGCTTGATATAGTAAGTTTATTAACCTTATAATGTAAGAAAACAAGAAGACACGGTAAAAGTTAAATTATCTAACTTAAAGTT
Organism: Viscum album; assembly: GCA_963277665.1. Taxonomy (NCBI): domain Eukaryota; kingdom Viridiplantae; phylum Streptophyta; class Magnoliopsida; order Santalales; family Viscaceae; genus Viscum; species Viscum album. Next base: position 14,045,981 of record OY728159.1, on the reverse strand, counting down.
AAATCTAAATGATGAGGTTACAATTGATACCTAAACTCATCTAAATTCAATTTGATGAGAGTATTTCGACCCCTACCCACCATATCTTCGAAATTTATCAATTTTGAGCTATTAAAAACCGAATTTGACTTTATAATAAAATAATATTTTTAGTTATTCCAAAGGTGCCCCTCTCCTCCATTATAAAAGGGAACCTCCTCCCCCTCTTCCTCAAACCACTTTGAGCCTTCAAGCTCGGCCAACCATGCCAATTTCTCCTATCCACTCCCCTAGAAACAACCTAGAGGTTCTGGTCTTCTTCAAAGACCTATTTTAGTGCCCTAAAAGGAGGTGTCAAAGAAGCACTTTAAAGAAGAGGTAATGTCCGTTACCGATTCTTTCATCTTTATATCTTCTTCTACTTCTTCTTCTTTAGTTGTTTAATTATTATGTAATAACATCAGTATCACTATATACTGATATGTTATTATAAGTATGAAACAACCCTATTTCACCATCTATCCATCCTACGGAAAAAGAAATCACCGCGCGTGCGTACATACGGAATACCGTCTCGACGCCGTGGTGTAATCTATTTTCCACCACCACCTTACTTGGATGGGTATAATTGTGTAAATAATGACTATATATGACTATTATAAAGTGATATTGATTCTGAAATATTATACATACACTCCAATGCAATTCCATGATCATAGGAACAATATCATCACCCGTGCATACGTACGGAATACCATCTCCACGATGTGATGCGACTCGGTCTACATGATCTTGATTTCATAATGATTATATAAATGAATTTAATGAATGAATATGATATATATTACACTAATACCATTCTAGAAATGAGGTATCTATAACCTAAAGATAAGAATAAGAATTCATTCGACAAAACACGCATAAGAACAAAAAGTAATAAACACCCGAATAACAAGTAGTAATGAAATATCACTAATAAGAAGCTACGAATATGACCATATATGACATCACAAAAATAAGTATGATTCTGGAATAAGTCAATAACATTATTTAAATCATTATACAGGATGTTCGGACACTTACAAAGCAAAACAGACCTAAGGTAAGGAAAATATCACAATCTCCTTTTTATCCGAGATTGTTTATACTTTGGTATTTACTGGGTTGTATTTTATCATCCACATCCATATTTACTCAATATGTAATATTATTTCCATCCACATACAATTTTTTATATCCATTCTTACCCTTTGGCGAGTTTATAGTAAAAGATATGAAAGGAATCTTTTGTCGTTTTTTGTACGAGGTACTTTTTGACATTTCCGACAAAAGTACAAGAAGAATGTTTTTTTACATATACGACATGAATGTATTTTTAAAACATTATTTCCAAGAATTTTCCTTTACAAGTTTTCAAGTTTATTTTTAATCAACTTCTTTTAGTTTAGAATTGTACGACATGTTAAGAAAGAAAAAGTGTTTTTTTGAAGCAGAAAGGATATTTTCTTCAAGAATGGAGTTCAAGTGTTTTATCAAAATTATTTTCCATATAAGATAATATAGGGTTCTGTTTCTATCCCTATTATTACATTTATTTGATTATGTTGTGATGGAATTATTTTTATAAATTTCTTTATCTTATATGAATTGTTTTATGATGTCATGATGTTTAAGAATCGCCTTTTTATTACATGGGTTATGCAATGATGAATGATTTATGATTTTGTGGAACACATAAGAATGGTATCATTATGAGATGGGTGGGACCTATATCTCCCTCCAATTCATTGGGTAATGATTTTATATCTCATGAGATAGACATGGCTGGAACGGTAGGTTATACTGGATCAGTGAAACAGGACTGAAATGAGCAATGAACTCGGTTCAGAAATGGACTTTGTCCACTAAGATAGTCTTGGCAATGAGTCTTGAATAACAAGAAATGATTCTCTATGATTATGTGTGTATTCCAAAAGGATTCATGTTTTAGGTTATAATTATTGAGATTCCATTTCACTACTATGATTTATCCCATGTAATGAAATTATGCTCTCTTTTGCAGGTTAAGATTTCCAAGAGTTATGTTCTTATGAATATGATGTGATTGATATTTCTTTTGATTACCCTTACTGAGAATTTGAGCTCACCCTTTTGTATTTTTTCTTTCCCCAGGTCAGGAAGAAGGTTATTATGTAAGATATTCCAAAAGGTACTATAGATATGATGAAATAAATGGGAGACAGTGTAGACGCTTTATGAACCAGTTGTATATGTTTCCCAGTTTTTAAAGACACTATACCAATACGATCCTTTCGTGGTTTTGTTATATGTTGTAATAAGTATGCCTCAATTTTGAAGTATTAATAATGTTTGTAAAGTATGGGTCATTATAGTTGGTATCAGAGGAAAGTTATAGTCAACCTTTAAAAACTAGGATGTGAAAGCCTTAGTAAGAACCCTAAGGATAAGTCTAAGCATAGAACATAATCTTAGTGTTTTAGAAATGGACATGAATAACCTAGGATAAGACCTTAAGTGTGAAATTTTATTCATGATTATGTGGTTTTCCTATTATAATTAGTGTTTCTCACACTATTCTTCTTGGTTTTAGTCAATGGATGGAACCCGAAGGAACCGTGTTAATGCGGAATGCCATGGGCAAGGCAATGATTGTCCCCCTCAGCAACCAAACGTTATGGGAGCTGGAATGAAAAATCTTGTAGCCATGCTCACACAGCATTCTCAAGCTATGAATCATGCAGGACTTCCAAACGTGCAATGGAAGGAGCAACATTCTGTTGAATCCTTCATGAGATAGCGTCCACCTTCATTCAGCGGGTCTACTGATCCATTAGTTGCTGAACAATGGATTAGTACTACTGAAAATATATTTTCAGTTCTTTAATGTTCTGAGCATGATAATGTCATCTTAGCAGTGTATCGTTTGGAAGGTGATGCTGATCAATGGTGAAATCTTATTAAGAATACGAGGCAAAGGGATGAAATTGATTCCATGGAATGGGATGAGTTCAAGAACTTATTTTTCAATAAGTACTTCCCTCGTATTCTCCAAACAAAGATGGAGAAAGAGTTTCTTGAACTGAAGCAAAAGGATGATGAATCTGTTGGTACCTAGGAAGCAAATTTTACAGGACTTGCAAGGTACGCTTCTGGTATTATTATCCAACCTGAGAGTAAGATCGATCGATTCTTTAGTGGCTTAAAACCAAGTCTTCGAAGGGCCTTAGACATAAGGGACTTCAATAGCTACGAGGAAATCGTTCGATGTGCTCTCAAAGTTGAGATGGAGATTGGAGTAACCCATCAGTCATATGGGTTTGATAAGAAGAGGAAAATGGAATTCAAAGGAAAATCTAAAGAGCACACTGAAAAGAAGATGATCTTTCCCTTATGCTCAAAGTGTGGAAAGAAACATGGAGGGAGTTTTCTTAAAGGGACAAGTAAATGTTTCAAATGTGGAAAGGAAGGTCATCGGGCATTTGAATGCCGCGATGATGGGAAGAAGATGTATAATGATGAAAACAAAGGAAGGGATACATAGAATGAACCTACTACACTTCAATGTTTCAAGTGAAAGGAAATGGGACATTATGCCAACAAATTCTCTAATCCAAGGGATAATGATGATGGTCGACGTCAACAAAATCTTAATGCTAAAGGAAAAGGAAAGTCACATGCAATTTCTATCAGCGATGTAGAGTACGATAACGATGTGGTGAAAGGTACACTTATAATCCAATCTAAAGTAGAAAATGTTTTATTTGATTCTGGATCCACCAACTCTTTTATTTCTGAAGAATTTTCTAAGGGTATCACCATATTACATCAACAATTAGTTGTTGAGTTAGCTGTGACAACACCTAATGGCACAACAGTCGCATCAAAAGTTTATAATTCATCTCCGATCGATGTTTGTGGGAAAGTGCTTCCTGCAAATATTGTGATCCTTCCTATAGTGGAATTTGATGTGATTCTTGGCATGGATTGTCTTTATTTATGTGGATCTCATATCAATTGCCAAAGAAGGGAAGTCACATTTCATATTCCAGATCAATCTATGATCGTCTATCAATGCAAGGATGAACATAACCTTCCAGTGGAAATTCCTTCCATATTATGGGTCTTTATTCCACTAAATGAAGGTTATTTATCTAAAATGGTTGGTGAGAAACTCACAATTAAGAATATTCCCATTGTACAAGAGTTTGATGATTTCTTTCCAGAGGAATTACTGGTTCTTCCACCAAATCGTGAAGTTGGGTTTTCAATAGAACTCGTACCGAGTGATTTGCCTTTTTCAAAGACATCTTATAGAATGACCCCAATTGAGTTGCTGGAATTGAAGAAGCAACTCCAAGAGAATCTTGATAAGGGATTCATACACCCTAGTGCATCACCTTGGGGAGCACTTGTTCTATTTGTTAAGAAGATATATGGATCAATGAGACTCTACATTGATCATCGATAACATAACAAGATCACTATTAAGAACAAATATCCTCTGGCACACATTGATGACTTATTTGACCAACTACGCGGAGCTCAATACTTTTCCAAGATTGATCTTCGTTCAGGGTATCATCAATTAAGGGTCAAAAGGGAGGATATACCAAAGACGGATTTCCGTACAAGGTATGGACACTATGAATTTATAGTGATGCCATTTGGTCTTACTAATGCCCCTGCTATCATCATGGATCTGATGAATAGAGTCTTTAGAGACTATCTTGATCAATTTGTGGTAGTCATTATAGACTATATTCTTGTCTATTCAAAGAGAAAGGAAGAAAATGAATATCACTAGAGAATTATATTGAAGACCCTAAGAAATGAGAAGCTTTATGAAAAATTTACCATGTGTGAATTTTGGATTCAAAAAGTTTCATTTTTGGGTCACATAATCTCAAAAGAGGGGATATCTGTGGATCCATCAAAAACAAAGGTTATCAAAAGTGAGTCGAGACCAACAACATTAACTGAGATCCGAAGTTTTCTTGGTTTGGCTGGATATTATCGATGTTTTGTGAATGATTTTTCATGATTATCTAATCCAATCACTAAGTTGACTCAGAAAGGAGTTAAGTTTGTTTGGACAGAAGAATGTGAAGAGAATTTCAAGGAGTTGAAAATAAGGTTATCCAGTGCACCTATTCTCACACTACCTTGTAGTGGAGAAAGGTTTGTGATCTATAGTGATGCATCAAAGATGATATTGGGGTGTTTTCTTATGCAAAATGATATAGTGATAGCTTATGCCTCACAACAGTTGAAAATCAATGAGTAAAATTACCCAACTCATGATTTGGAGTTGGTTGCGGTAATCATTGCATTAAAGATTTGGAGGCACTATCTTTATGGAGAAAGGTGTGACATTTATAATGATCATAAATGTTTAAAGTATATTTTCACACAAAAGGATATGAATATGCGTCAAAGAAGAAGGTTGGATTTGATTAAGGATTATGACTGCTCAATCCATTACCACCCTCGGAAAGCAAACAAGGTGGATGATTCTTTAAGTCGACAAGACCATGCCAGTTTATCCATGATGAGGATAAAAAAATATCCAATAATTATGGATTTACAAAGGGTGGATATTGGAATTATAATGGAAGGGGAAAAATCTTATCTTTCTCAAATAAATGTTCAACCATCTATACATGTGAAGATTAAAGAGGCACAAAAAGAAGATGTCGAGTTACAAAAGAAGGTGAGAAATGTTCCTGAATTTAACCTTGATTGTGATTGGATAATAAAGTTTAGGAATCGGGTTTGTGTTCCTCCCATCCTGGAATTAAAGAAGGAGCTACTGGATGAGGCTCATAGTTCTTCATTCTCTATTCATCATGGAAGCACGAAGATGTATAGGGACCTGAAAGAGTACTTCTGGTGGGATGGAATGAAAAGAGATGTTGCTGAATATGTCTCTCGATGCTTGGTTTGTCAGCAAGTTAAAGCTGAGTGACAGAAGTCTAAAGGGATGTTACAACCATTACCCATACCCGAATGGAAATGGGAAAACATCCCCTGGACTTTGTCACAGGACTTCCTAAAACATCCAAAGGCAAAAATGCTATCTGGGTCATAGTTGATCGTCTTACTAAGTCTGCACACTTCATTGCTATTATAGAGGATTTCTCTCTAGATCAGCTTTCCAGGATATATGTAAAGGAAGTGGTATGATTGCATGGAGTACCACTTTCTATTATATCTGATCGGGATCTGAGAATTACCTCGAAGTTCTGGTGAAGTCTTCAGCATACTCTGGATACAGAGTTGAGTTTCAGCACTGCTTATCATCCTCAGATAGACGGTCAGTATGAGAGAACAATTCAAACTCTAGAAGATATGTTGAGAGCATGCTCTATGGATTTCAAAGGTGGTTGGGATCAACACCTACCATTGGTGGAATTTTATTATAATAATAGCTTTTACTCTAGTATTCAGATGGATCCTTATGAAGATCTCTTTGGAAAGAAATGTAGAACTCCAACTTGATGGGATAAGTTGGGGAAAGAAAGCTATTAGGACCTGATCTCATTGATGAAATGGCAGAAAAGGTCAGATCTATTCAACAACACATAAGAGTAGCTTAGAGTCGACAGAAAATTTATGCCGACAACCGAAGAAAAGACCTGGAGTTTGAAGTGGGTGATAAAGTGTTCTTACGAATATCTCCCTGGAAGAGGGTCATGAGATTTGGAAAGAAGGGGAAGTTGATCCCTAGATATATCGGTCCTTTCGAAATTCTGGATCATGTTGGGAAGGTAGCTTAACGATTGGCGCTTCCACCGAATATCTCTCATGTTCATGATGTGTTCCATGTATCTCTCCTGAGAAAGTAGATACCTGATCCCTCACATGTGCTTAGCTCAGAAGTTGTACCGCTGGAGCAAGATCTTTCTTATGAAGAACAGCCGATAGAGATTCTGGATCGTAGCGAAAAAGTCTTACGAAGCAAGACCACTCGATTGGTGAAAGTTTTATCGAGGAACCACCAATTAGAAGAAGCTACATGGGAGCTTGAGGATATGATGAGGGAGAGGTATCCTCATATGTTTGTTACAAAGTGACGAATTTCGAGGGTGAAATTCATTTTAAGGGGGGTACAATGTAACACATGAAACTTTTATGTGAAATATTTTGTTTTTATGTTATATAAATCATCAAAGGAATCTTTCACCAACACTGGCTTGGCTTTATTTACACGCAACCGCGGCCTTCCTCGGTAGCTTGCGTTGTACGCAATACTGAGTTTCACTAAACAATGATATGCTATTAAAATATTATTAAAACTAGCCGTTATGAAGAGTAATAACCACTTTTTGAAATTTTATAAATTTTATTTTTCAAAATGGACTTCATTTTTGGATTTGGAATATCTAAATTAGCCTAGGGTGAAATTTTGATATTTTTCTGAAAACATTCAATTTTTGATGAATAGTGAAACCACTAAGTGGTAGTTAAAAAAACTGAATTTTTCATAAAACATAATTTTACCACTTTTGTGAGTGGAATTTAGAAAATCCGAGAGACAGGGTTGATGTCAGTATGTAAAATTTGGTTCAATGAGATGAAAATAATTTTTTGGGTGAATAGTAACTTTTTTCTTTTTTTACCACGGTTAAAAGTAAATAGGGTAATTAAGGGTAAAAATGAAATTATTTTTACCCTAACACATGTCCTAATTCTATTGGACAAGTGTAATTCGACCAAAAACAACCTTAGGAATAAAATATGACCATTTAGGCCCACTTGGATTAGATTAGGACATTTATTATTAATTTATTTAAAGAAGGGTTAAAATAATTAAAATCATTGTTTAATAAGTAAATCATTTTTAATATTTGGTTATACATAAGATAAATTCGACTATAAATATTCATTATAAAGATAAAAAGATTTCCTACATAATGGTATTTTATTTGTAATTTCTAGACATTAAATAATTTAGTTCATTTATGACACAATGATGATGCAGTAATTATCTTATTACTGAAATATTCACAACATTGATGTTATAAATACCCAAATAAATGAAATTTGAGAATTTTTATGAATTAAAGTAAATTTATAGTTTAATATTACATGTAAGTATTGATTTAAGTAACTTGGTTCGAACTAATCATTCTGTTTTAATTTTCACAAATATCAATTACTAAATAGTGTCAAAATTGACATAAAATAGTTTTTAAAACAAATATTATATTATTAATTGTTATTTTATTCCTAAAAATATAAGGTTAGTCCAAATGACATAGATAAGGTTATATATATTAATAATAAACAACTTGGGGTTAGTTTGGATTGATATAGTAATTTTATTAACCTTATAGTGTAAGAAAACAAGAAGACACGGTAAAAGTTAAATTATCTAACTTAAAGTTAAATCTAAATGATAAGGTTAAAATTGATACCTAAACTTGTCTAAATTCTATTGGATGAGATTATTTAGATCCCTAACCACCTTATCTTCGAAATATATCAATTTGGGGATATTAAAAACTGAATTTGACTTTATAATAAAATAATATTTTTAGTTATTCCAAAGGTGCCCCTCACCTCCCATATAAAAGGGCACCTCCTCCCTCTCTTCCTCACACCACTTTGAGCCTTCAAGCTCGGCCAACCCCTGCAAATTTCTCCTGTCCACTTACCTAAAAACATCCTAGAGGTTCTGGTCTTCTTCAAAGACCTATTTTATTGCCCTAAAAGGAGGTCTCAAAGAAGCACTTCAAAGAAGAGGTAATGTTTGTTACCCATTCTTTCATCTTTATTTCTTCTTCCACTTCTTCTTCTTTAGTTGTTTCATTATGAAGTAATAAAATAAGTATCTCTCATATACTGATATATTATTATAAGTATGAAAAAACCCTATTTCATCATCTATCCATCCTACGGAAAAAGAAATCACCGCGCGTGCGTACGTACGGAATACCGTCTCCATGCCATGGTGTAATCTATTTTCCCCAACCACCTTACTTGGATGGGTATAATGGTGTAAATAATGACTATATATGACTATTATAAAGTAATATTGATTCTGAAATATTATACATACACTCCAATGCAATTCCACGATCATAGGAACGATATCATCACTCGTGCGTACGTACGGAATACCGTCTCCACGATGTGATGCGACTCGTTATAAATGATCTTCAATTCATAATGATTATATAAATTAATTTAATGAATTAATATGATATATATTACACTAATACCATTATGTAAATGAGTTATCTATAACCTAAAGAGAAGACTAAGAATTTATTCGACAAAACACGCATAAGAACAAAAAGTAATAAACACCCAAATAACAAGTAGTAATGAAATATTACTAATAAGAAGTTAAGAATATGACCATATATGATATCATAACAATATGTATGATTCTGGAATAAGTCAATAACATTGTTTAAATCATTATACAGGAGGTTCGGACACTTACAAAGTAAAACGGACCTAAGGTAAGGAAAATATCACAATCTCCTTTTGATCCGTGATTGTTTATACTTTGGTATTTACTGGGGTGTATTTTATCATCCACATCCATGTTTCTTCAATATGTAATATTATTTCCATCCACCTACAATTTTTTAAATCCATTTTTACCCTTTGGTGAGTTTATAGTAAAAGATATGAAAGGAATCTTTTGTCGTTTTTCGAACGAGGTACTTTTTGACTTTTCTGACAAAAGTACAAGATGAATTATTTTTTAACTTATACGGCATGAATGGATTTTTAAAACATTATATCCAAGAAGCTTACTTTACATGTTTTCATTTTTATTTTTAATAAACTTGTTTTAGTTTAGAATCGTACGACATGTTAAGAAAGGAAAGGTGTTTTTTTTAAGCAGAAAGGATATTTTCCTCAAGAATGGAGTTCAAGTGTTTTATCAAAATTATTTTCCATCTAAGATAATATAGGTTTCTGTTTCTATCCCTATTATTACATTTATTTTAATATGTTGTGATGGAATTATTTTTATGAATTTATTTATCTTATATGAATTATTTTATGATGTCATGATGTTTAAGAATCCCCTTTTTATTACATGGGCTATGCAATGATGTATGATTTATGATTTTGTGGAACACATAAGAATGGTATCATTATGAGATGGGTGGGACCTATATCTCCCTCCAATGCATTGGGAAAAGATTTTATATCTCATGAGATAGACATCACTGGAACGGTAGGTTATACCAATTCAGTGAAACAGGACTGAAATGAGGAATGAACTCGGTTCAAGAAATGGACTTTGTCCACTAAGATAGTCTTGGCAATGAGTCTTGACTAACAATAAATGATTATCTATGATTATGTGTGTATGCCACAAAGTTACATGTATTATGTTATGATTATTGGGATTCCATTTCAGTACTATGATTTATCCCATGTTATGAAATTATACTCTCTTTTATAGGTTAAGATTTCCAAAAGTTATGTTCTTATGAATATGATGTGATTGATATTTCTTTTGTTTACCCTTACTGAACATTTGAGCTCACCCTTTTGTATGTTTTCTTTACCCAGGTCAGGAAGAAGGTTATTAAGTAAGATATGCCAAAAGGGACTGTAGATACGATGAAATAAATGGGAGACAGTGTAGTCACTTTATGAACCATTTGTTTATGTTTCCCAGTTTCTAAAGACACTATATCTATATGGTCCTTTTATGGTTTTGTTATATTTTGTAATAAGTATGCCTCAATTTTGAAGTATTAATAATTTATGTAAAGTATGTTTCATTATAGTATGTGTTGATATACAAAGTATCATTGAGTGTTAAATGAAATATCAATATTGTAGAGTTCATTGGAATCATGGAGTTTTGTGATGATGACTGTGCTTTCAATTCATCTCCATATTTGAGTGGCCTAATGATAAAGAATCAGTTTCATCTCAATGCTCATGATAAGTTTCTAATGAGTTGGTTGTTTTTGACAAGTTTTTCATTTTGATTTTGGTTTCTGTTGGTCCTTGATCTTTTTTTATGCTTGATGTTATGATGTTATCTTAAAGGATCATCTCATGTATCTTTTTGTTGTTTTGGATCTAGCGCACCTGTGAGTGGATAGTTATATTTCCATTATAGCAAGAACACACATATGGTAGGCTGCTTCATGTAAAATCTAGTAAATGTGTCCTTCCAAGTGGAAGGTACACAACATAGAATTAATTTTCAAAATGGTTAATTGTTTTTGAATTTCTTGAGGCCTGTGAGTTTGAAATATATGTCTGTACTTTTTTGGAAACATTTCATTCTTATGTTTGGTTGTGAATGAAACCCATGATAAAAACTGTTGGCTTGGGATGAGATTCTGTGGTAATTTATGAGTGGTCACAAAATTTCCTCGAGTGGTAAAAATCATTGTGATCGGTTTGAATGGATGTTTGTTGGCAGGTGAATCCCAGTTACTTCCTAGTAGTCAATTAGTTGGGGCTCAACCTTTCTCCTTTCTAGTGATTGGGTTTCTTTGTTTGGTTTTTTCAAAATCCTATTAGTGTATTTTACTATGTGACAAGCATATACCGAATCTTGTCATCATCCTTGATGAACTAATAGAGCATAGGTATTATTCTATGATAATTCTTTTAAAGTTGTCAGTCTTGGTTTAGTGGTTCTCTTTCATTGTTCTATTCTAGATTCGTGGTATTCTTTATGGTTTGAAATTTTAAACATAATCCAAATTCAGCTGTAGACTTCGATGAACATGTTTGTTCGAAAATCATCCTCTCTTGGGAGAAGGAATCACAGTTTAGCTTTTAAAATGTCGGCAATCTAAGACAGGAATCATCATGATTAGTTGGATGTAGTGGTTGGACTGATTATTTTCATATTTGAGGAATATGATTGGTGAAGAACTATTTTATAGAATGTCAACAGGTGAAGGTGAGTGAAGTTGGTGTCATCTGAGGCATTTCATGAAATGTCATATTGTAATGAGTTTGAGTTTGATGGGTAATTAACCATTTCATCATTTTCAAATCACAACAAGAGATTGCTCAAAATTCTTAATGACTTTCTTTGAATGTAAATTCCAACGGTCAGTTGTACCATGGTTAGGAATTGGTGGCTTAATGTTAATTCCTATGGTGGGATGTTCTCTTGGACAAATTCTTGATGAGATGATGAAGTGATCATGTCTCTTGGTAAATGGCCTTGGTTAAAAGTTGTTTTGATGTTTTGATTGGAGAATAAGAATTGCCTCGAGAATTAGTAGTTTATGTTCCCAGTGATTAAAGCAGTTCAAGATGGTACGTGGTAATTTTGGAAATGTAATGCGTTAACTTAAATGAAGAATCAGGACCCATGTAGTTCAGGTGATGTGTTAAATTTTTCTTTAAGGCTCCTTTGGATGATATGTTCCATGGTGGGATGGTTGTAATGATCCTTGTTTTTGACCAGACTAAAAAGTGGGGGTTTTGGACTTTTTCAATTACTAGAATGATTTTGTTTTAAAACTGAGAAACAGAACTATATTATGGGGCTTGGAACCTTTAAAAATGATGTTTTTTTTGGACATGGGAGAAGTCCCATGGAAATTCCTGTGTTTCTAGAAAAGTTTTGGATTTTTCGGACCTAGAAAACTGTTTTCTTGAAAAAATACGGAGGGTTCACGAATAGTCTGAAATCGTACGGCCCACTACAGTTAACGGTGTGGCCTTATTTAAGAGGGTAGAGGAATTTCTCATGGGCTACGCCCATTTTCCCAAATCGTTCACCTAGCTGGTCAGATGGGAGTCTCTTAGATAAAAGGGTGTCACTTGGTTTGCGCATGGTTTGTAAAACTGTGTGGCAAGGTCTGTTTTAAGAAATTAAATTAAATTAAAATAAAATATAATTAAAATAAAAACATAAAAACATAACCTATCCTCCCCCTTATTCATGTGACACCACCCATATAGTATCCAAATATGTGACACACCCCTCTCCTCTAGATCATCCTCCAACCATCAATTTCAATAGTTTCTCTTGTGATTTCTTCCCGGAACATTTAGGTTGACCACTCTCTATATTCCTTCACCTCAAACGATTTGGGCCATTTTCTTTCCTCTCTCATTTCGTCTGAACACCCTAGGTTAGGGTTTCATTCATTTTTTGGTTTTCTTCCTGTTATAGGCCGTGAAAAGGATTCCTTGGGTCATTTTGTTGCATCTTCTAACAACCAACGACGAAGACGAGGTGGTTCAGGTACTTTCAGTATACTATCATCATTACAAGGAAAGTTTCAAATTTTTAGATTCAAATTCCATTATTGAGAGTCTTATGGGTTTATGAGTCCCTGGTATGTTATGTGTAGTGCGTTGAATGCCTTCGTGTAGTTTCTAGTGGTCAGCGTCCAAGGTTACTGAAATGCGTGTGCATCTGTAAGTAAATATATACATGTGGGAAATGAATTTTATAATTATTATTTCTTTCAAAAAAATGAAAATTTTATTTTAATGCATTTAATTAGTTTAAATAAGTTATGTTTTCAAATTATTTTATGGTTTAGTGACTCTTGATTACTTATTATCTTATAGAGGGTGTTATAGAATAAAATCATTATTAATGGCTTGTGGAATTTAAATTATAACTAATTGGTTTTCCAAACCTCTCTTTCCTAATTTCACTTGTTTTCCTCTCCCAATTTTCATGTTTTTACATATATTAAGATAAATTCATCATTCCTTGTGGATTTACATTCTTTTATGAGTGAATGGCCTCATAATACATGATCAATTATGATTTAGATAATTTTATTTATTTTAGTGAATGGAGTTTTCTTTTGGATTAAATGTATTGATTTAATATCATGTTTAGTATCATCAATCTAATATTTATTATTAATTATTTTTGATAAGTGTTGAATAGGGGAGAATCACTATTTTGAAAGGGTTAGATGGTACTACTAGAGGAGTATTAAATTCTATATTTATATTTTGATATTTCATTACAATGCACTTTAGTTTAATTAGGTTCTTTTCGGTATAAGGGATTAAATGAACAAACATTGTGTTAATTGACATTGAATAAATGAAAATTGACAGCCCATATAGAATATCACATCTAATTTATCATTCGAATCCACAATTGAAATTCATTTTTTTTGGAAAACCCTTTCTTTATGAATAATCCATTACCCTTATTTTTAATCTTAGGTTTTCATTTTCAATGTAGAATAAATTTTATCTTAGTTTCAATTAATTTTCAATTAATTTTCATAATTAAATTATTTTTAAATTTTAGAACCAATAATCATAAATAACCCTTAATCCATGTTTTATGACCCATACTCAGTGAATCAACCTTGGAATCTCTGTTGATATACAATACTTGATTATTTTTAGTAGTAATAAATAGTGAAATTTTATTTGAATACATTGACTCACCACCCTCAGGATGGGATGATGCTAAATGGTGTATAAAGTTCTTAGAACTATTTTTTGTGTGGATAAGGTCAAAAAAAATAATTGAACAATATTATAATTAGTTTCCTAGATCATTTATTTTTTTCTTTTATTATTTTCCATTTTTATCCTCTTTTTACATGTATGGGTGTTCTTGTTTTTGTCTTCACATGTTCCATGTGTATAAGCCTGACACCTTTCACTTGATCAAGCAGTTTGGATAAAACCAAAACTTTTCCTTCTTAACATGATATTAAGAGATATATCATTATAAAATAAATATATATTATGGACATCCTATTATTATAAAACATAAATGAAGGTCCTGGGAACTTCATCGACACAATTTCCAAATAAAAATTATAGATGACTTTGATGGACTATGGGCTACTGTTAGTAAATGGAGTGACACATATAAATATGAGGACACTAATTTTGGCATATAATTTTTATCTAAAACTATGTTTAATTAAAATGATCTAAAATAGTAGACAGTTTGGTGGCCTCCAATGTGAATACCCACATAGAAACATATCAATTATTGTTAAAACAATTTATGACATGATCAAGAAAAATGTGGATTCTTATTATGAATTTTTTAGAATTTTTTCTTTTTTACTAAAGGATAATGATAATTATTGTCTCAAAATCTATAAATATTTTTCTAATTAACCCATGGAGTGATTTAGAATGGATATTTCTAGAAACACAATTCACATATGTAAAAAAAGAGAAGCTCTAGAGTTTGATTCAAAACATTTCAGAGTAAGATATAGAATCCACTTATGAGGTTTGAGAGTGATTAAAAGTTTTGCCAGTGAAATTCAAACACTATATACTAGTTATTTAAATTTAATTTCAATACCATTATATCATGTTGTAACCTAACTACCATTTTTGGGTAGGCCTGGTAATGGGAGGAGAAATTATGAGGAAGAAACTATCTGATTCCAAAAAAATATTATATGATTTAGTGAATAATATATATCAATGTAATGAATAAGTGGTCCCCTTGATTAGGAATCCATATAGTGGATGAGAACACTGAAAAGATAACCAAAATAAGACCCTAGAAAAATATGGAGGTATTTATATCCAATAACAATCAAGGATCATAATTAGAGTTTCAATAAATGATTTTATTATAGATTTGTAGAGGCCCACAATTATTTCAAGAATAAAAATATATGAATAAGGATAATATTATGTGAGAACTATGTTTTTGGGAATAATACTAGTCACAAAATTACATTCTAAATCAGTTGGGAAAAAAGTGACACCAACACCCCAAAATATAGAATGGAAATAAAAAATCAATGGGAAAAACAAAAGTCATACCCATTGGAATTCATGAATTCATAAGGGGGTAAAACCCTCCAGAATCATCAGGTAATAGTTCTAAGAATTAAGGATATATTTTGGGAAATAACCATAGGGGAAACAAATTATTCCAACAACAATCCCAAGGATCACAACCCCTTTTAAGAATTTGGGGACAAAACAGATTAAAAACTGATCAACATATATATTAAGTGGATAATAACCCTAAAATGAAAGAAACATACATAAAAAACCACCAATAATTACTTCGGAATTTTTTCCTTTATTTGGGATAGATTTGAAATTTATTTTTTGAGAGACCACTCCATACTCCACTAGGTAATATGACAGTATAGATATAAGAATAAAATGATGTGATATTTATGAGTGGATGGGAGTGGAGAGAGGTGTAAATATAAATGAAGAAGGATACTAAGATGGATAAGAATGTGGGGTAGGAATATAAATAAATAATAGTAAGAACCAACTAATGATCCTAGTAAGGAATCTTAAGTGGTAACAATAATGAATTGCAATGAATCTTGTAAGTCACCCATAGTTAAATCTTAGTAGTGACATATCCACATTTTATAGAGTATTTTCCCAATAAATATAGAGGTTCAATACTAATAGACCATTAATATATTCAAGAAAATATAGTTTAACATTCCATTCACTAAATTTATTTCAAAAATATAGATTAAAGTTAACTTCCATTAGGAATTCCTTTCGCACAGGAACAATATTCGTGTACTTGGGTGTGATCTCTCTAGATGAAAAGTGGTCATATGTTTTTTAAAATAACCTCCCACTAAGTAATTTTATTGATATAATGTATTTTTTATCATGATAGACTATCTATTTCATGGAAGATTAGTCATAAACATTCAATAAACTGATTTTAGATTTCGAGGATATTTTTATTCTTATTCCACTAAACATGTTGAAAACATAGTATATGTAATCAAAATCCCATGATAGTTTAACTTCAACTAACTTATTGATCATTAATGTAATTAATAATTATTCTATTCGATGTCTTGGGGAATTTGCGGAAATTTATATTTAACACCAATTATCTTATTTTATCAATTATAGAACATAGCCATGTTCCTATCATTATTGTTTACCCTTTTTTAGTTATGGGGAATGTATGTTCCGATGTAAATTGAAGACAATTAATATTTTGGGTCAGAGAGGAATGAGTACAATGTCTTATTATGAGCCCAATGGAACAATGAAATAAACCAAAGGATTTTCATGACATTATCATTACTGAATAATTATATGAATTTTTTGAGATGAATGTGGAATAAGATAGGGATATGAATGAACTGATTTATGAAGGAGTTGAAAATAACATGATCTAAAATATTAAGAAGATTAAAAAATAAGAGGGATTTATAGTAGTGTAACATATCCTGAGGTACTAATTTATAGAATCGGTTTTATTAATAACAATGACACCCAATTAATAGTTGAATATCATCCTAATAAATTATAAATATTTATTCTAGGGATAATGATAAGACATACTTTTATAGTGAGTGCGGAATTGTGAAGGTAGAATGAACAATGGTTTCTTAAAGGGTAATGAAAAAGGATTTTAGTTATTGATTGGATCACAACCAATATCAAAGGAATAAATCCTTCACTTTTTTTACATTTAGTGAGATATTATGATAAGAGGAATCCATCAATATAACAAAAATAGATATTATGACTTCCTGCAAAGAATGACATGAAAAAGGAGGTGCTAATCCTCTTTGAAGACATGGTTATCTATGTACCTTCCAATAGGGAATGGATTGGGGTATTATAATTCATTACTAATAAAGGAGTAAAGTTAATTGATAATAAGGATGGTGAGATAATATCCACCTTAATGGTAGTACGGTAGTGATTTTAAGTGAATTATTCAAAACTAAATGGTGAAATAAGGATGGATCTTTTCCCCATCCCATTTATCAACCCAATACTGGAAATATTATCTAATCCAAAGTACTAATCTTTTATATTTTGATATTCTAGTAAAAAAAATTATAATGAATCTAAAATATCATGTAAAAGAAACCTTCACATTCCTAAATGGAACTTTCATCTACCAATTTATGCTATTTTTTATGTGTAATGAACCCATGCTTTTCTAAGGTACTTGAAACATACATTCACTCACATGGTAGAGTAATATCTATAGTTTTTCATTTATTACATATTAATGTATGTTTTATTCTTAAAAGTGTGATTAAAAGTTATTGACATGGGTTTGGTGGGCTTTTTGGAGACATTCCACGTGAAGAATTTAGAGAAGTGATATATCATGTACAGAATAACAATATGCTTGGCCATAAGATTTATAAATATAGGATATTAGTTAATTAGAAAAAGTTAATGTCAATCAAATATTGAACCCATTATGGTCGGAGATACACTAATATTTTTGATATATTTATGTTTTTTGAAAATGTTTGTGAAACATTTCATAGATTTCCCAAACCATCGTCCAACATGTTGTGAAGGATATAAATTTATAATTTCATAAAAAATGAAAAGAGTCTTTCAAGGAGTTTGATATATAATTTTGTACTGTAATAATAATAATAGAACATAATTGAAATTATACCATTTATTTTATTTGTGATGGAATTATGCATATTTTAAGGAAAGTTCCTCAAAAAAGAGTTGAAATAAAATTTCAACTAATCTATTATGGGATCTAGACTCTATTAGATCTATTGTTCAACTACACCATGATAGAGAAAAAACAATATTCAATGTTGTCTTATTTGAAAATATTTGGACCCTATATATATATATATCTAATATATTCATTCACACAACTAACATGATATTAAAATACATTTCAAAATTCAATATATCAGCCCCCACTTCATCTAATAGACTTTTTTCTTCTAGTAGTTCAACATTGAAATTAAATATAAAACCAGGTCATAGAATTTAATTTCAAACTATCGTTCAAGGCTGTATTTAACTAACTTAAGTATATATTATATGGATGAAATGAAATATGAATTTTTAAATGAAAATCTATTCAAAATATATTTGATATAATGAAAATGATTTGTTGATATGGTTAACCATTTTTAATCAAATACCATCTACCTTAAATACACTTATCAATAGAGGAAATGATTCATTGATTAGTTTTAACATTAATTTTAGGATGATCATTTATTTATAAACTAGTTTATTGATGTATTTATTCCACATTGTGTTCCTAACAATGAAGTGTAAATTGAACTAGAGTTTTAGAAGTCCTCACTAATGGGAGGACACCCTAGTCTAGAGGGAAAAGTTCATAAGAGTATTCAAATTAAATTTTATATTATGAAAATTCAAAAAGAATCATGGATATTTTTTTCTATAAATAATCTTTTCTAATGAAATGAAAATTTTTGTAAGATAGATTATATTCCAAAATAACCTCTTATAGTGGTCAAATGTTTTAATGTTTGGGGTAGAGACTTCACAGTTTCCTTCCATAACTCTTCCATCCACACATATATCCTTGGTTTTGTGGAATACATATTTAAATTGATTCCACCTCATCCATCACAACCAAGGTGTCCACTGAATCTATAAATAAATGTATATTATCTAATTTTGGTGTCCCCATGTAGCTGATCAATGACAAAGAATCATATTTTGATAACAATTTGTTAAGAGGATTGTTTATATATTGTAGAACCTAACAAAACAAATACTCTTTACCATCCTAAAATAAATTGTAAGTGTAAAAAATTATAATTAGGAGTTGAATAAATATTTAGAGAATACTATCAATGATTTTTATAAGTATTGGATGAAAAAAACAAAAAAAAATCAATTATGGGATTATCAAATAGCCTACAATACACCAGTATCAAAGTTTCAATTCTATTTATTTTATGGAAAACCATTCTAACATTAACAAGAACATGCACACTGATCTCATTAGGCATTCAATGTTGTTAATTTTAATGAATATGTAATGATAATTCTAATTCATTTTTAAATAGATGAATTTTTTTGGATGGATTCTTATGAAGATGACACTATTTACAAGGAGAAAATAAAATTGTTTCATGACTTTGGCATCCAATGTAAGGAACTACACTTGGTAGATAAGTTACATTTAATAAATTCATTTCTTAATTTTTTATAATGTAAAATTAATTTTAGATGGTCATACCCTTTTTGGGTAACATGATCTTTCCCACATGGTGTTATGAAGATACAAAAGAATTGGGGCCAACCATCAAAGTAAAATGACGTTATCCCAATCACTCTCATAAAAATCCACAAGTGGGGTAAGTCCTTTATATATATTTTAACAAATGAGAAATACATTCCAAAATATTTATGCTTTAAATAAATTTATTGGTCATAGGAAAGATAGTTTTGTGTTTCTTTTTTTTGAATTTTTATTTATTTTAAGTGATAACATAGGTCTTCTTAGGGTATATGTCATTATAGTGGTAATATCATTTATTTAGATATATTATAGATAATATAATTATTTTAGTTAATGAAGGAGAAATGAATAAATTATTAGATTATAGAGAATAATGGACCAAGAAATTTGTTCATACATTAATGAACCATCTCTCAACATTGATAAGCTATAATAATGGTGTGGGAACTAATGGTACACTAACAAATGGGGACCAAAATTTTAATTAGGTCATAACGGTGTGATAATGAGACATCAAATCTGAAAAATTTATTGAGGTAAATAATGGATCATAATGCATTCTACAATGTCATGCCACCCTAAATTAATTTCAAGGATAATAAGTTACACTGAAATTCTCAGGGGAAGTGCACATGCTCCAAAAGGACACTATGAAGTCCTCTTTGACTCAACCATGTTAAATAATGGAAAAATGAAATATTTAATTATATAATTAATATATTGGATTCTATATATAATTAAAAAAAACTCATTATCTCTTCTCATTCAACAAGTTTTCCAATATTCTACCACCTATATATTTTCAATGCTACAGTATCATCATGATGGGTTCTCCTATGCCACAATAGTTTAGAGAAATTAATGTTAAAAAAATATGGATCTTCAAATAAAGTAATATCACATTTTATCCAAGGGTCTCATCTTTTAATGTTTTAAAATATAATAAATACCATCCAAAATCTCTTTTTTCATCCATGATATCCCCATATCCATCTTCTGGTTCCATCTCTAAGAGACCCACTCTTAGTTTAAATCCATAGTCAAGAAATAATATCTACCAGTTAAACCATCATAACCCTACATGAGTCAATTACATTAACTACCTACACTAACTCTGACTTATCCATCACCTAATTTCCCTACTAGTTCCCACAAATGCAAAGGGTGATACATTACTATGTGATATTTTCCTTCAAAATATATATGTGTTCCATATTTCGGTATAGTATATAGAAAAAATATATGAAAATTAAACCAATAATATTTTATTTCAACAATAAAACAACATTACATACCAAGAATTAATATACTCAACAAAAATTAAAAGAATACAATGGTATAATAATAAAACACAAGACAATTAGAATATAAAAATTTGGATCATTTAAGTCTACTAAAATTACCACACTCATAGAAAAGAATATAAAGAAGAAAATACAATATTAATTTAATAAAAATTTATAAAATGATGAATATATAACTTTAAGATGAATTAAAGTGAATAATGAATAAAATATGAGGTATTTATAGGAAGTATGAAACCAATATGACCATTACAATAGAAAAACTGAATGTTTTCAATGGAAATGTGACTATATTAAGAAATAGAACAGTTTGATGGAGACAGTTCTATACATCCGTTTTATTTAAGTAAATTCTATAATTGAGTCATTCATGTCAGATTCACCATTTTTTGTTTCCCACAGATTTTTCTCCCTGTGATGGTTTACTATTTTCGAATGGTTTTGAATGGAATTGCTCATGTAACTAGAGACACCCAATGGTTCTATTTCTAAAGGGACTTAATTTAAAAGGAATGAACTCTCTTGTTATTTTTACCTACAATGATTAAGAACTCACATAGGTTAAGAGGATGGGATGTCGAGCTCATCAAACCCTTCTTGGGGGGAATTATTTCCAACATTGAGAATCTATTTTATATTTAGGATTTGTTCATGAATCAATCATTAATTTCCATGTATGATGTGGGACAACCAGGAGTTAATAATCAATTATTAGCATATATTGAATTCAGAATCATCTTTATATATACATGGTTCTTCATTAATGGAGACATCTGTATGTATGTAAGGTTATCCATTGATGTTATCCTCTTGTGTACTACATAGAGATTCATTGATCGTTATTATGATGATTATGGATTTCTATCCACACAGAGGGCCACGATGGAGTATATTTTTTTCCCGTGAGATGAATTTCACTCTAGAGTTTATTTTAATTTAGAGAGACATGAATTATTTTCATTTTGGGATTGAAACCATAAATGGGATTCCTAGGTATCCTTATGAAAGGAATAAAAAACTATATAGTTCAGTTCCCCTTAATAGAGAACATAATAACTTTTATGGTCATGTGATGAGGACCCAACATTAGAGTTTAACGTTATGTGGTATGGATGTATGGCGGAAGGTTCCTAGTCAATGTTTGGTGTTGGGCTTTAGCTGAAGAAGCCCAAGGAACATGGAAGGGATATGAGTTTCCAATTTTAATTAGAACCTACTAGGGATATGGAAACAAATAATAGGGTTCATTTCATAATTGGGTTTGAAAATCAGGGAGGCTTCCAATGTAACCCATTTATATTTGAATTAGTGCCCATGTAGTTCGGTATGTCCCACATGGGAGTATGACCTTTTGAGGGAATTTTTTTTGGGATTACTACAAAATAGGATGCCTAATGAAATGGGAAATTAGTGATATATTATAACATTATGATTTGTTGGTTACTATCAGTCATACTCTAGAGGAGGATGCTCATTGATCATGAGCCATTTGTAGGAATCCTATGTATCCTAGTTATGGAAGGAAGTAGAGCTCTCGTAGTTAATTGTTTTAGGTGTATTGTACAGGTTTCTTGATAATCAGTAACATCTAAGCCTATGTGAGTCATTTAAATTGTGATAAATAATAGGAAGAATAATATTCTACAAACCACACACTTTTCATCATTTGAAAGTAGAAGAGGATGAGGAAGTTCTTGGAAGAGGTTAAGGTTACAACACTTCCATATATTGACTTCCCAATAGAAGGGAATGAAGGTGAAATATGTGGTGGTAGAGAGGATCATGAATGAAACCTCCTATTTAAAAGGCTAGGGGCTTACTCTAGGAGTGATTCCCTAAATTTGGTTCGGTAGTGGGAGGAGGATCTAATACCATGTTTAATGGAAAATCAAGTGTGATCATTAACCTCCCTAATATGAACTTGAGGCTCTAGGTCTCAGAGACATAAATGGAATGACATGGTCCATACTATTATATTTGAGATCAGGAACTCTACAACACCATCCATATGTTAAGGGTGCTCATGGCCTTAGGGATACAAACCCACATATACCCTATGTACCCTGACTGGACAACTATAAAAGTGCAGGGAACCTCTGACCATAGGAAAAGAAAACCAAATTGATGTCACACAAGTGTTCCAATCGTCATGGTTGTGTAGGCTCAGAGGTATTGAATGATTTTTTGAGTTGATCCCTCTTAGGAATGGGATCCGGAAGAGTAGAGGTTTGGATATGGATGGATTTAAACAAGGCCAAATGGATTTCTCACATTGGCTAGATGGAAGGAAGAATCAAGGAGGCTCTTGCATGGGTTTTCCATTTTGGTAGCCCTATGAGTATTACTATAACCATAGGAAATGGACCACATATGTAACTATAATTGGGAGAGACTTTTCTCAACCATTCAAGGGTCTCTACTTGTGTTCCCATAGGTAAGTCACATAAGTCCCTAGTCATGTAAGCAAACTCTACACTAATATTCATTAATTAAGGGTTTAAATAATTCCTCACCCATGTGTTTTTTGTTTAAATCCCAAGGAAAAAAATTAGTTTCACTATTCCCCTTGAATTCATTCTTCTTTAGGTGTTAGAGTACTACCTAAGAGGTTAATAAAAATTTCAACGAAGCAGTAGGGAGATCAGAGCATCAGATGGAATTTTGTAAATTCATTCCATACAAATGAAGACCCCAAGGGAATATTTATAAGAAAATATTGGACCCTGGTAAATGAAATAATTTCATGTAGGTGGTGCGTGCGAGCTGAACGCGCAGGTTTCCATGCAAGTAGCTTTCACGTCGAGGGTACTTTTAGGGGATTTCATGAGTGGTTTGTGGGGCCGTTCAAACCATATGATTTTCCATTTATTCCCTTTTATTTTTCCTAAGGTATCACCCTTTTTATCCTATTCATCAATGTGAAAAAATAGTGTGTCAAAAAATCCCACCCCAGGATTGGATCCGATCTGAAAGGGGAGGTTCCGATCCTAAGGAAAAGGGGATGAAGAGGATGAATGGTTCATGTAAGTTGTTCACACTGGGCTATTATACTAGTTGTTCACTGAAGACTTCCCTATAGATGGAGTGTGATTTTGGGCCACACATGTAGGATTTCTTGTCTATAAATAGGGATATAATTTTAGAGGACCACTCTCCTGACTCCATGTTTTTAGGTATTTCAACGGTAGTCTTCCATATAGATCCTCCGTTGAAGTACTTTTTCTGAATATACAATTCAAAAAGACATGTTATGTATCTGGATACATTATATGTAGGCTTGAATGAGTTACATGAATGCCTATCATGAATTATTCTTTGGTGTTATGAACTTTCACAATGCAATTGATTGAGCCACTTGTGAGAACTCATGCCAATTATTTTTTTGTGGATTTATTAAAAATGAAAGTACTTTGAAATGTATTGGATGGTTTATTAAGGTTAAAATAGAACCTAGGAAGATTTTAGTTTCTAATGAACTATCTAGGAAATGTATTTAGGGAATTATGAATGATGTAGGGGAAAACAATTATAACATCTGTGACACTACTCTTCTTAATATGGAAGGGTATTTGAAGAAAAATCACCAAAGATTTCCAAAGAGTACCTATCTACCTCTCTATGTTTATAGTCATCTATGGGAAGTTATCACAACAGACCTAGATAACTACCTCTCTATCTCTTGGTTTCAAGACCACTATAATTTTTCAACTTCCAAAATTTCAAGCCTCGGCGGTTACATCTATGTCGGTACATCATCCAATACCTATTTTATGCATCGCAAACCTTGTTCTTCAGACCTGAAACCACACACTGTTGAACTAAATATACATTTATATTCATCCTTTTTTAATGATTTGTTGATAGATCAATCGAAGGGATAAATTAATTATTGGGACTTTTTCCCAAGAGGGTTTGTTAAGCCTGTATGAATGTGGGCATAGTAGGTGCGCCATAACTGTGCCGTGTTCACTAAAGATCAGCCAGAAAATGGAATTAATGAGATCTTGTGGGTAGTAAAGAACTATATATATATGACTGACACATTTTTTCTAGATATTCTAAGCCGGTGGAGTTCCTAAATTAATTCTCTCCATATGATTATTGGAAAAGTTAACATCAGTTTGTAGGATAATCACAAGATCTCTAGGGCTACAATACTTGGAGAAATGTATAAATAATTCCCGACGTCAACTTTAGCATGTGAGCTTCTGAAAAATAGTTCACCATATTAAAAAGTAATTCCCACATTTAAAATGGTATTTTAATCTTAAGACGTGGGTGGAAAATTTATTGAGAATAATGGAGCATGACCTCATCTGCAAGCATTCGACAAGCTATCCCAAGTTGGAGAAGAGAAGAATACCCAATACCTTCTGGCCAATACTTGAAAATTAAGTGTTTTATAAGAGTGGATATGAATTCAAGCACAAAATTCCTACCAAGAGATGACTTAACAGATTTCTAGACACGTGGACCATTGTCTATTTATTTATTATTCTTGATTCCTCTGGAAGTATAGGGCATGGAACGTTTTTTGTAGTGGCTAACCCATTGGATAAAAGGGTCATTGGGTTGTCCACCCCTGTTTTGGAAAAAATACATAGAATTTTGTTTCATATTAATGTAGGGAAATCTCGATATATAATTATGGGACAATTAATTGTTTTATGGGGATGGAATGCATCCCACTTCAGAACATACTATACGAAAAGAGGGATAAAGGTCCTCAGGAGAGAGTCCCAACCATATATCCAAGATGTATATATTATTCTACCCCTATATTTGAAACCCCATGAAATCCAAACAAGGTTGAGTTTATTAAATGACTTAAGCTTTGTTCCCTATGGCAATCTACCGAGAGGGAAATTTATTGACAATGGTAAGACTAAAACTGAGCTCAGGTCATTCATGGTAGCTTTCATGGATGATGTGTTAGAAAATGAGATAAATGGTGAGATCATATGTTATGATTATTCTCCATACTAGTTTTCACAATAGTTCAAGTGCCTAAATAAAATAATTGTATCCCCCTTAGTTCATATCATATTTGAAAAGTATCCAATTATAGCTCGACAACAAAGGATACTCATAGTAGTAGTGTTGAAGGATGATGTGATCAAAATACCTCCAGTAAATGTAATCAATGGGTTAACCTCTTAGTATTATGAGGCTTTTATTTCGTCATACCTCTAAGGGGTTATGGCCAAATATGTTCCTTGTGTGGGAATAAAGAGGCGGACTAGGAATGGTTACCCCTTTTTAGAAGGTTCTTAATCTCATTCGGAAGCTATGTCACCTACATGAGAGAGTGAGGATGATGTGGTTCCCATCCTATAAAAACAAACCCCTGAAAGGAATAATCCACTAGAAAAAATAAAAATGGCCACACCAATTGATGTTCTACCATGTTGGCCCAATCGGAACCTCCAAGAGGAGTTATGGGTTCCATTTTCTCATCTGTTATCTATGATAAAAAAGGTTGGGAATCCTGGGAAATCTAGTTTTACTAGATGATATTCCCAATATACTAGAATGTATTAAGATTATGTATGTGAATATGTTGTCTAAACATGTAGCAACTCGCCTTTTGATGATGAAATTATGTTGTCTCCCTTACTTATTGGGTTGTAGATTTTGAGGATAGGAGACCTCTGATCCCTTCCTGGAATTCCATTTGTAGATAATCCTTCTAAATTTGAGATTCATATTCCATAGTTATATATTTTCATTTATGCCACCAAAAATTGAGTTCCTTCCATAAATAAAAGTAGGGGAAATGATAAAACAAGGAACTGTTGAAGGGATCAATCATTTATCTTTTGAGTAATGTTGTGAAATTATCGATTCCAAAGATTTAAGTCATCATATTCTCAAATTATTTTATTAATTTCCTTTATATTTCAGTAAAAAAATAATTTATAAAGGGGAATACAATATTAATTTTCATCAAGCTGAGGAAACATCAATTGTGGCTCCATCACCACAGTATAGCCTTGTCGGTACTCTAATTGGGGTTATCGGGTCACCCCTGAAATTGAAGAGGTACCTCAAAATTAATAGGCTATGTAGGAAGAGATAATTACATTATTTTCACCAATAATATTTTTGTTGTATGAGGTTTACATTAGAACTCCTTTAACATCGAAGGGTGAAATCCATAGAAAAATTCCTTTCTATTAGTAGTAAGTTATCTCATCGTCATTCACATCTACCCAGAACATATGTCTAAAACTCATTGAATTGTAGGAACTCTTTCAGTTCCCCCTCTAAATGTACTTACAAATGAACCTCCAAGAATAGTGTAGGAGTATTCAAACCACATTCATATCTTTATAGGTGAAATTGATCCCACAATTAAAGAAGCAATGAGGGTCGGTGCTGCATCGTCTACTCAAATTAGTGTTTATACCGATGTGGAGAGGGAGGAATAATATTTTATGTCAAAATAATTTCATAATATTTCACATGATAATGAATTATTTCCACTTTTGTAACATTTCAGGTCTTTCTAATTCACCAAATAATCCTAATATGACTGATTTCGACCTTCAGATATTACCGAGGTGGGTTTTTATGGTCTGAAGTCATCGGAGGAGGGTCATGAACCAAATTCTCCAAGTGTCCTCAAATGTGATATTAACATGGGGACTGGGAATTAAATATAGGGAATGATAAATCTTTCCATACCATTTGATTAAATAATGTAATATATTAATATTTCAACTAATTTAGAAGATTTTGGGGATCTGTATAATGAATCAAATTGATGTGAATATTTATTTTTTGTCCAATTAAGATTTTTATGCCCTATTTCTTAATCATGACTGGTTGGATTACACAGATCTATACATGGAAAATGCTATAGTGATGGTTCAAGGAAAATACTTTGAAATCTATCCAGGTATAACTACTGACGGGGCCATCTTAGGTGTACTTTGAAATGGGTAGCCTTTTTAAACCTCATTTTTTGGATCATAGAATGACCCTAGGGAGCTCCCCTCATCAAGAGTTTCTAGTTCGAACTATTTTTTCTAGGAATTTTGGGGAGGAATCCTCCCAAGATGCTGACCTTTTATTGGGTAACGGTTATCAACTACTGTGATTTTACCCCACACATGCTATTATTTTGAATCTAACAATGATTCTAATTCATCATTTAGGATTATAATCTTCTGTGTATATTGATTACGTTAAATTATCTACATCAACTTTAATAAAATAAAAAAGGGAGGTATCCATTATTTGTTAGGAAGCATACCATGGCACCTTTTTGAGTGCACTGATCTTGGAGTACATCCATCCTTCTAGAAGTGACTTTAAATCAGATACGGAGTTGCAGAATGTTCTTCTCATCTAACATATCAAGGCACAAAGGGATATATGGAAGATAATATATGATACCCCCTGATCTTATTCCTTCAAAAATCCATTGACTTTCAATTCTGTTGAGGTTTTATGGATTCACTGGTTTTGATTATTGACTGATTACACACTACCATGATGGAGATTGTTTGCAGCTGGGAGAAAAAAATAAGCCTTCACAAGATATCATCAATGTAAATCTGTTTTCTAACATTGACGACATTTGAGCCATGTTATAACAAATGGAAGCCAATTATAATAGAAATATGGAAAAGTTAAACTGGATGATCAAGAGAATTTAATTCAAGTGTCACACCTTTTACATGATTTAAATTACACTCAATGAAAACATAAAAGACTCCTCTATTAGTTTTTATTAACCCAAATAGAAATGTCAACATCCATTGTGTATGTAATGTAAGTACTTCATAAATTTTAGGAGAATGAAATTTGTTGACTAATTGAGAATCAAATAACAGTAGATGGGGCTCGAGAGGATGTTTAAAAGATGAAGAGTTATATTGAAGGCGTGTTGTAATATATTATAGAGAGACCCGATTTTTTGGATGTTTCTCTAGGGTATTTTTTCTTATAAATGAAAATAATTTCACTTCAAATCATCTATGTCATCATTTATTCATTTTTATAAAAATAATAATTCCAAAAATAGTTTTTATAGCATGACATCTTTAAGAAATCTAATCAAAATTACAATGATAGAAATGTGGGGGGATATAATTTTTTTTCTAGTTAAAGAGGCCTATAGAGAATAGTTAAACCATTGATTGGGTTATATGGAAACCAATACAAATTTTATGTATTTTTATGTAATCAACCTATCTTTTTTCTAATCTTGATTTGGATCCGACATAGTGGGAGATATATAGATTTAGCATAGGCTACCCTTTTTAGGTTATCACCCAAAAATTTATTTCCCTTTTAAACTTTTATCACTGGATATTTATGAAACTATGTAGAGTTTAGGTCTTGCGAACTGAGAATAAAATTTAGTCTATAGTTCTAATTGTGGGATTTCATCCTGGTGGGAACCATGTCTTTTTGTTTTAAATTTAATGTCTTGAGAATGGTAGTAAGTAGGTTTCAGTTTTAGGTTAAATTATTTGACTCTAACATTTGAAATAATGATCCAAATAGGGATTACAAGTCAAGGATGTTCTGAAATTCTTTTGATACCCTTAAGTGGAGTCTTGAGACACAATTTTGTGATTTATGAATATAGTACATGGTATTAAAGAATAGAGGAGGTCTCACCTAAAAATGAAGTTTCCATAGATAGAAAAACCTGTTATGAGGGTTGTTTTATTCAAGTTCAACTAGGGAACGTACAACATAGTAGAATAGTGGAATTCTTAGACTGACATGTCTGTTATGTGGGAAACTTATGCAAGACCAAATGTGGCGTGTACTATATAGTCAGGTAAAAGAGTTACCCAGAATTAATAAATTCTAATGCTGATGGACAAAAGATGATTACGATTTTGATGTATGAATACCACATTGGTTTTATTCCAAATTAGAATGTCTAGAAATGAACGGAATATCAATATTAGTACATGGCCAAAATGGGAAACCACTCATATGAAAATTTTGTGTGTGAAGGAGGGTATAATTTTTCAGATAACCAAAGTCACAGGAGAAAAACTATTTCTGAAAAAGGATGGTGGCATCTTTCTATTTAATGTCTTGTGATTATGAAATTGACCATGAGTTTTAACACCTTACGACAAGGACATTTTATGTTCATTTTTAATGTTATGTAACAAGAAAATTATTCTATGTAGTTTTAAGTAATGAATTATGTAAATCATGATATACAGTTTAATGTCATGATAAGATGACTTTATGCTATGCTGTTTAAAGTCATACTACATGGACATTATGATATGTAGTTTAATGTCACAGATAATAGAGATTAGGAGGCCTTATTTTATGTTCTTTAGCTTCGACATATGGTTTTATGGTTTTTTCCATTATTGATAATTTGTTTCAAAATTTGATACTATATTCTGGTATGGAAGGACAATGTTGTAAAATTTAACATAGGGATCTATGGATCCGATAATTGTTATGGAAAAAATGGATTATGGTGTTAGAGGAGATATATCCCAAATTTTTTTTACCACTACTTGAAAAAACCATTATGGGACTATTTTATGCATTTCCTGATGAGGAAAAAACTAGATAGTCGATAGTGGAATCATTTCACTAAAACCCATTATGGGGAAAAAGTATGCAAGGTCCACTAGATAACACACTAAAAAGTTTGGAAAAGGAGATCTCAATAATTCTAAAATTCAATCACTAAAAGCCAATGAATGTGTATGGATATTCATATCTACCCATGCAGGGAGATCAGTTTTTGGGGAAAAGCCTGAATATAAAAGGAGTTTTTTAGGTAATTGTTTTTAATGAATTGTGGGAATATGTTCTTTATGAAGGTCTTACCCAACTGTAAAATTATGATGGTTGTAGTCTTAGGTCATATGGATAGGACTATAATATCCATGAAATGATAGATGATATGTTGTCAAATGAACCATGGTTATTCTAGTATTCATTGAACATATGAAGGGGGTGGGGGGAGCAGACAATCTTCATGGAGACTTTTAGGTCGGCAGAATGGATATGTGACAAAAATGTAGGCTACGACTACTGAATTTGAATTATAGGTTATGGAATAATATATTCAAAGTTTAATAGGATAGAAGAGGCTTCTCCAATTGGAGAAATTACCACAACTTCAAAAAAAATTATGGGGGTTAGTTTATGTGAGGGAAAAAAGGGGACATAATGTATAGATATAAAATGGTATCCCTTGGTTGACCGGAACCTTATGGGGGAAACTTATGCAAGGAAAACTAGGCCACATATTGCATAGTCAAGAAAAGGAGCTCCAATGTTATCAGATATCCTATGACCAAATGTTGGGGAAATATTATGAAGATTTGAAATTATTCAATATTAAGTGTATGGAATGCAAAAGGGGAATTGGACAATGAATAAAAGGAAGTGTTTAGACCAATATTGGCCATTTGTTTGGACTCCCTTTCATTGATCTAACTCATATGTATATGGGGAAATATCATGTTTCCTTTGTGGGATTAATAAAGAGAAGACCCAAAATAAAAGCACTCAAATGGATTTTCTTGGTTTTTTGTTTTAAAGGATGAAGTTTTATTTACCCCATCACTAGAATTATGTTCTATGGCCTAGTATTCACTATATCTCTCAATGGGATGAGAATTAAACCATAAATAGTTCTATGGGTACCATGTAGTTTAAATTCATGTGATAATGATATTTTACACGTAGTTTAATGTCATACAGTATCAAAAAAGGTGTCTTAGTGTGAAGAGGAATATTGTGGATCATCCACATCATATAAACTGGGTGTCACTATGTATCTTATTAGGGAAAGAATCAATCCATAAATATTTATTAGAAAAAATGTGTAGTCTATTTTCTTTTGATGAGGACATCTCGTTTGAATTTTACGGAATTAATGTTCGAATCATGATAAACCAAATGTGAATAGATATACCTTTCTCATACTGGGAAACCCTTTAAAAAACTCTTAATCCCACATGAGATATGCTCAATGTGAGAAAAAATGTGTAGTAATGTTTTACTTTATAGATAATGGGATCCATAAGTGAAGGATAGTTGAATATTGATTATGTGGTGGTTGAGAAAGGATATAGGATCCATGAATCACTACATATCTCATTAGGATGAGAATCAAGTTGTACGTAGTTCTTGATAAAGTACCTCATGCAGGTCTAATCTGTACATTGGGAGTGGAGGATTTTTCATTATAGCTGGACTTGAGATAAGAGATATGGGCATCACTACCAATCTCAATAAAATTAGAATCATGACACATTATGTTCCTGGAATCCCATGTAGTTTAATGTAACGTGGAAAGAAAAAATATTAACAAAAGTGAAAGGATGAAAATGTTATGGATAAACCATGGTGTAGGAATCGGGTGTCACTATGTATCTTGATGGGATGAGATTCAATCCATACATACTTCACGAAAACTGTCCCCCACATAAATGTGGATTTGACTTGGGAAAAAGAGTTTTTATAATTTCTAGACAACTGGTTGGGCCGAAAGCATGAATTCTAGGTATCACCTTACTTCTTGTTATAATGAGAATAAATCCATATGTCTTGGAATTGTTCCTTATGAACATCTAATTCATGTATGGGTAAAATGAATGAGGGGTTGCTTTTAAAATATCACAAATAAAATCGAGATAGTATATTTGAGTGTTACTACATATGTTTCTAGGGTAAGAATCAAGATACAAGTAGTTCTTGAAATGTTCCATTTGTAGGTTTGATTCATACATAGAAAGAGTCACAGAGTTTTTTTAATTTTATCTAGACATGAGATAGGTGATCTATGCATCAATAAGTATCTCAATAGGATGAGAAAAAATACACATATAGTTCTTGAATAATGTTCCCCAAACCTACTAGTTTATGAAAAGGGGAAAGGGGATTCAAATATTTTCCAAATTAATTGTTGTGCCCAAAACATGAGTCATTGTAATGAGAAGAAAACCATACATTATAAAAATGTTTTCTCAGAATACCTCATTCATACATAAGGAAATATGTGATTTTTTATGGTCATGGATTGACCAGAGATTAGAGAACAAGGTGTCACTATGTATCTCATATGTGTGAGAATCAAGTCACACATAGTTCAGGGAATGTTCCCTATTCATATTTGATTCTTACACATAGGGAGTGAATGGTTTTTTTTAATTTCACATAGGCCTAAGATAAGATATCCCACTATCACTACGTATCTCATTAACAGGAGAATCAATAAACATGTAGTTCTTGGAGAAGGTTCCCCAAACCAACTGAGTTATAGTGTGGGAAAATGGATTTAAATAATTTCCATGTTAATGGTTGTTCCCAAAACATGAGGCTTGTTATCACCACATATCTAATTGTAATCAAACTATATCTTCTATAAATGTCCCCTTGACTGATCTAGTTAGAACATAGGAAAAGAAAAAATTTAATTTGTGGCCGAAGATGGACCTAGGATTAGAGATCTGCATCACTATGTATCTCACTGGAATGAGAATTAATACACACATAGTTCTTGAAAATATCATTCATTTTAAATTCATACTAAGAGAATGTGAATTTTTTTGGAATTATACATATAAAAGGGTCCCAAATTCAATTTTGAAGAGATATTGATTAATTACAGATTATTCATATGGGAATCCTATTTTTCTTCTTCAAGTCTGGATAAGAGGGAATCTAAACCCACCAAGGGGTTAGAGTGATGTAATTGGCACCAACAATGAGGCAGATTCCTTTTTTATGGCACCACGAGGTGTACCCCAACTCATGATACATTGGGGGTTTCATTAAAATGAATCAAATATATGTTAACTATGTCTTTTAATGTCACATGGTATGGAAAATAGGATTCATATAA
Organism: Viscum album; assembly: GCA_963277665.1. Lineage (NCBI taxonomy): Eukaryota > Viridiplantae > Streptophyta > Magnoliopsida > Santalales > Viscaceae > Viscum > Viscum album. The sequence goes on along the minus strand of OY728159.1, from coordinate 14,011,903 downwards.
TTTATTTTCAATCGATGAGCACATTCTGTCATGAAATTTAAGGTTATAAAACAAGGACCAATTATGATGTTTAATGTCATACAGCATGGATGTATTTTGGTATTCAATTTAACATCATGTAGCTAAGATGAAGATTTTTTAATTACATGAAATATTTCATAAATAAAAATTCAATGGTTGGGGTCATTGTGATTTCTATGTGCATTGAGATCAAGTAATTATCACTTTTATAGTTAAACTTATATATGGAGTAAGGTCCCTCCAACTTTGGATCTATAATTGGATGATTCATTCAGGGTATCGATTGAGTCCTAAGAACCAAATCCAAGTCTCCTTGGAGGAATGAACAAAGGAAACCCTTATTATTAATGGGCCATGTTAACCGGTTCTAATATACCTACAAGTTATGTAATGTATGAAATATATTTTACTCCGGTCACTCCAATTTATCCAATAGATTCTAAGATTATTCATCTATAGATATCTGGTCACCAATTATAATACAGATCAATGTAAACTAATCTTCAATGGGCAAGACTGCTTCTATTCCATGCCCGAATGAGTACGGATTTTCCCAAGTTACAGTATGCTTTGTAGTATGCTAATACCAAAAGACATTAAAGAGATTTTATGGATAATATTTCTTATATTTATCCACTATATTATAGATTATATTTTATAGGGTCTTATTAAAATTCAACACATTTCTATTAGACACTCTATGATATTAGGATGAATGGTGGGATAAGATATTATATTCCTAATCTTTCATTTTTTACTTCAGTAGAATAGAAATTGGTTTTATTGTCCATAAATATGGTATGAGGGACACCAAATATAGTGATGATGTTACATTTTACAAAGATAAAAATTATTCTGACTCTAACTTATTTGATGTTTTTGACTTAATCCCAATTATAGAAGAAATCGGAAGTAGTACAAATATACTTGAACTGCTTATTAGTATCCATGAGATAAGGGCCCACTACATCCATTTCCCATGTAAGAAACATTTTAGAGTATTTGGATATATGTAGAAACACCAAGGGTTGGTTAATGAAGTTGGTATTCACATTTCAGGAATGAAATTTCTTACGGAAATCTCTGAAATCCCGAGTCATTGATAGCTATAAGTATCCAAGCCTTCATAATTGATCAGAAAGAATTTATCCTGATTGGCGGGAAAAATATTCTTTTGAATATAATTCTTCCATAAAATCCACAATATCTTCTCCATCTACATATCTACGAAGGGAACCATCAAAGCCTCATTTATAGAATTTATGTTGATTTGGGCAATCATAAAGAGTGAAAGGGATGCTCACTGTCGGATCTCCTCTATTCTTACTCTATCAAGTGGGATCTTCCCTTCTTAAAGGTAGTTCATGATGGCTATAATCTATCTCAGGGTAGGATCATATGGCTCATGGATGGGACAATATTCATTTATCTCTTCTATTCTGAACTAAAAAAATGTGAGACATTCAGCAGTGGGACATACTAATGAATGTTTCATCTAGATTTGGATCTTTCAAATCTATTGAAGTATTTTATAATGCATCTTCCTAGAAATTATATGATTCTAGGATGTATGTCAATGATTGATCTGATGAGAATTCTGAAATTTACCCTGGGACACAATCAAATATGGGAATTATCTTCTCTTTTTTGAAGGTGTAATCCATGTTTATTATCTTGATTATAAGCTCTTAGTCACCATTAACTTCTTGGTGGTTTATAGGTATTTGACGTGAAAATTCTTGTCTTGTGATGAGGGACTGATATTCTAACAAATTATTAGTACAAAATTCTAATAATAAGAAGGATTATGGAAACATTTCCTTCTATAGGGGGATAAACACAATCCCTAAACCTACTTTTTTGAGTGTGGAGTCTTCCATTATCTTTATTCTGGGGCTTCTGGATGCATAATAATAATACATTTTCCATATATGGGGGCCTTTTTTAATTGAGAAGATTTATTCATTGGTAAAATCATTATTTAATGGTTTCTCTTATGTAAATATATTTTTTAAAGGAAATATACTAATGCTAAACCATCACTACTTTTTTAGGGACAAACTATATGTCAAACTACTTCAGTATAACTGCCCACTATGCCAGATGTTCTATCAACATAGGATAACAAAGGATAAATTTCAATGAGTTATTGCAAAAAAAACAGTGGATCTCACAGTTCTATAGGTATTTCCTCAACATTTTAATGAAAAAGATTAATACCAGACTGCTCTTCTAGATATACGAATAAAGCACCTCATTATAAAACATGTATTCACGGATATAATAAAGGAAATTATCATTTCCAACATCATTTTTTATGGAGGGATGATTCCTAGTGACCATTCCAAGCTTGTTACATACAGAATGTATTTCATTACTTCATTAGGTGGAATCAATACCGGTGGTCTCAAGATGCATATCTTGAGGGAATGAAATGATTATTGACATTCATTGGTCCACTAATATGTGTCCCTCTTCTTCATCAATTTGGTTAAGGGTAATCAATTTTCTAAAGGGTTAGCTATGAAGAGATGGATTGAGGAAACGTTTCCTTTATTTCCACTAAATTCATTCATCTTTTGAGTATGTGACATTCCAACGATAGATTTAGTATTATTAGGATAAACTTTAATGGAATGATGGCATATGAAAAATTTGATAAATTTTCACGAGGTTTACCTGAAAGCGCATTTCAAGGGGTTTATCTCCAGGTAATTCTATTGAAGCATGCTTAGGATAGTCTATATGTTATCCAAGTGGTTAGAATGTTTCAGTTACTTGAAAAATTGATAATCAATGTATCATTCAAAAAAATTCCCAAGATGGGTTTAAAGATGTGTTGTATTTCACATTATTATGTGGCACTAATGATCTTCAAGAAAAAGGGCATTAACTGATAGAATAATAAAAACTAAGGGGATATAAACTTTTTTGATTCTTCATCATATGTGGCCATTCAATTTTCGTTGTACCTTAAATAAAAATATTGAATGGATAGGTCCTAATAACTAGACACTACATCAATCACGAGTTATGTAATAGGAATAAAAAAATCATCTTTGAGAAAATTCCGATCGAGATCTCCAAAATCAATGAAAACACTATCCCATTTTCTTCTTCATATGGAAAATGTTGGTTTTCTATATCAATAAATACACCTCTTTGATAAAATCATCCTTGTTCTATTTTCCAATTAATATTCAATTTTGGGGGTGTGAGTCGGGTGTATCATCCTTGTTAATTTCTTGTATTCCCGATGATATTTTAGAAAACCCATGTGATAGGTGGATACCTTGTGGTCAATTCAAGCAATATCTATGTAATTCTATGAGAACACATCCCAGTGCTACTTTAAGAAGGAGTTATATTCCTCCGATTATTTTAGGAGTCCTAGCTGCACTAATCTAAGTGGGGCATTGATCTTCTTTTGTACTCATATTTAACTCTATGAGCTCATCCATATTGGTGGATACACCTTCCTCAAATACAGGAGGTGCATCTCTGTGAATTTCCTCGTCTTCCTCTTCTTGATGCTCCACTATATGCGCTTCCTCTAGGAGAGGTGATGATAAAAGTACTTCCTTAGAGGGAAGAGGGGTGATTCCATTTAAACATCTAAAATATGAATCAATTGTTTTGGGCTCACATTCCAGAACGAATGCTTCCTGGAGTCTTGTAGCAGAGATAAGGGATTGAGAATGAGTCTCTTCACTTTCTCTTATAGTCATGATAGATTCTTCTTTCCTAACAGATCAAAACATGATTTCTTGGAGCTCATGGGACATAATTAAAACAATTTCATTCATGAATTCTCTATCACTTAGGGAGTTTATAACTTCATCATTTCCATCAGTCTCAACATTCATAATTAACATCTTAAAATTTGTTGAATGAGTATATAAATTTGGGACCACCCCTTTAATATGATTTATTGGAAGAAAATTATATAAAATAGTATTCTTTAAAGGGATATAATGGATCATCTTTAATCTATTATGGGAATTGATTCAAGTGAAATCATTAGCTATGGATTGTTTTCCTCCATTATGATAGAATCAAGCATTGATGTATTATGTTTTTTAGGATTTGAATAGAGCCATGTCACCATAAAATGTTCGAATTTTTCCATTGATAAAATATTTGAGATATTGGTAGGAAGGTGAAGTAATGGTTGTATGATGATGTATCCATGGTCTTCCCAACATAACATTAAAAGATATATCTTTTTAAACAACTATGATTTCTGATTGGGTTATAAGATCATCGAACTGAGTTCTATGTTTCATCTCACTGAGAGGATCTTGATCATTATTTTCATAACCATGTAACATCAGTGTAGAGGTAGAAAGTTGAGATTCATTGATACCAAATTTATGAATTTTTCAAATTAAGATGAGGTTTACTCCCGATCAAATTTCAATTAAGGTTCATCGGATATCAATGACATTTAACTTCCCATATATATACAATGGACTGATATGAACTTGTATGAAAACATAATCATCCTTGTTAGTGAAGGACATGACCTCTAGGAAATCTGTAGGATCATTCTCTACATGATAAACTTCATCAATAGTGACCACAACTTTCAATTTCTATGTACTTGAAAATTCCTCAACATGAGCTTCTCAAAGGTCCTCTAACAGACTAAGAAAATACAAGATTGATAAAATATCGAACAATTCGGCTAATTTCTTCAAGAAATTATATCATTGGTCCAAATGTTTGTGCTTTCTAGAATGAAGATTCCCTTTTGTAGGTACATTTTGTTCTGATGTCCTTGAGTTGGATGGGTCGTACCTTGGGATGGGATTTTGAATTATTCCTATTCTTGGTGGATTATACTGACTAGGTCAGCATAACCATTGAAGAGGCGATTGCATATCCTCTAACAGGTCTTCCAATATGATCATTTTTGGGAAGAAATTTTCATGTGTGGAGGAAGAACTCACATGTTCTTTCTGAGCATTCTGGATGTCTTTCCCACTATTTTCAACTATATAGACGATATGGATAGGAGTTTGGATGAAGTAGTGGCTCCTACCGCCACCACATCTTCCCCTATATAAAAAAACCTCACAAATTCTTCCCCCAGTTCCCTAATCAAGTTGAGGGTAATCAGGTAGATGATCCGAATAATCATTAGAGAGGGATCCATTAAGTGAATAACATTAATGGAACCAAAGATCAACTCCTTGTCTAATGAAGATTCTACCTGAATGTTCAAATCATTTAGTACTGTTTGGTGGGGCAGTGAACAAGATTTTGGGATGGTCGACATGAAGTCTTCTAAGTTCAATGAAAACTGGGGCTTTTACATGAACTCATCTTTTTTTTGTTTTATCCTTATCCTTATAGAAATGTCACTTATTTAGGATTGGACATCATAGGATTGGTATTTTGAGGAAGCTGACATTACAATAGTGTAAGGGTTCGAAGGAATAGTTGTTTGTTTCAAATATTCTTAGATAATTTCATTAGTCAGATTGATAACTTTTCAGAAAATCCAATCTCCCTAATTTTTCATAATCTTAATTTTATCTTAGTTCCATTCACCTCCCTCCTACAGATTGCTAGAGGAAACACATACTACCTGGGATGGTGAATTTATTAGTTTCACTTACACATAGTCCACCATCTTTTGTAGGATGTATTTGATGAAAATAAAATCCTGAATGGGGTTCCCTAAAATTTTATGGATGGGAAAATAGTTTGGGAGATGTATGTCATCTTCTATGCCTGTCTTTGTAGACTTTCACAAATAAACTAAGTTGTTTTCCAATATTGAGATGAATTAACCAGAGACTTGTTCATTTTTGAAGGAATATACTTTGTTTTTAATCACCTCAAACTATTTATTCTTCTAATATCTTTGATCATCGTAATAAATCGACCATTTTTGCAGTTATTCGAGTGGTGGATCCCCATGGTATGATTCATGATTTGATGTAGGATTAGGTACATGGTATTTCTTATGTGTAACTGTAGCATCTTATGCTTATCCAATTTTCCTTCCATGAGCTTATGGAATTTCCTGAGACTTGGATTTGGTATATGTAATGCCATTCTCTGCCTATTGAAAAATTGAGGCTAGTTCTTGAAACCCTCACATGTATTTTATAAGGATTAGCAGTGTATGGATTGTGCCATAGATATTGTTTTTACAGATATGGTAAACTACTCTTCCTGGAGGAGGGGTCAGTTTAATGAGTATGTAAATCCTTTCAACTATGTAATAAAAAATGATAATATTTCATTATTGCATTGTTTTCATTTAATAAGGTCAAAGATAATTGTCTTCTACAACATTGAGATGAACAATAACAATAAATTATGATGGAGATCTTCCCATCCAGTGATCCATCGATACTGCAAAATCATATAGAATACAGAGTTTAGTCCTTGTATTGATTGTAAGAAGCATAAAAGTTTCACCACCTCCTATTTCTCAGGGGTCCCCATCATGGGATCATATTGAGGGAAAAAATGTGCCATGTGCTGATCTAGATTACTTGAGCCATTGATGATTGGAAACGTGGGATTCCCTATGTTTGGCGCAGGAGGAATCAAGTCTACCCATTAAGGGTCAGTCTTATTTTCGAGTTGTACTATCATTTGTCATTCCTCTACGTATTCTGATCAATTTGTCATTGAATCAATGTTGTTTATAATAATTTATGGAATTTACAACTTATCTGGGAATTTAAAAGGATTGATGGCTAGTGCATGAACTAGTGTAGTGGTTGGTTGGACCACTGATGATGGAACTCCTAGTAGTATTTGTGGGAAACCCATAGGGATATGCCAGTAAATATGGTCTTGACACTATGCTGGTTGTGATCCCAATGGAGGGAATTCTTGATCTAAAGTTAAAATATCCAAATATATTGGTGGACTATATCCTATATTGAGAAGATATTTCATGTCTGTCCAATTATTTTGGAACACCCGCTTTGCTATGGTGAGCCCTCTAGAAGTGAAAGTTGAGGATCTGGTTGTGAAGCATATCAGGTAGGAATGATATCTCAGAGTAAATATAAATCGACTCTTCTGAAATATCTCATCTCCTCCTCTTATTGAGAAAATATTATCTCTAGAGGAAGTGATTGATCCTCTCTAGGTGATTGTGAGACATAGTATGACTCGTACCTTCTATCCTATTAGATTCCATTCAAGTAGGTATAGGTGAATTAATCTAGGGGATGCCCAAATTTTGGGTGACCCTATGTTTTCAGGTGTACAATCCTCCTTAATTAGTTTTGGTCTATACTACCTCGTGAACATTATCTTCATATCCAAACATCATTGAACCAATATCATTTACTAGGGGGTCTTCAATTATAATATTGATGATATTCAAAGATTGATAGTGCATCACATGCATTCTGTTGTTATCTCTACAAGATTGATTTCTTCTACACCCTCTATGAGACCATGTCCTCTTCTTTGTTGATTCACTGGGAGCGATTTTGTGGATAGTGACCCGGTGAGAATTCCATGATATTTCAGTCCTGCATATTCCATTTGATTGTACTAGATCACAGAATGAGATAAATAGAGAGTATTCAGTTGATGATATAATCCATAAATGGGAGAAAATTTATTCTTGTTGAGTAGGGGATTGTTGATATGAAAAATACCATATCCCTATTGTATGGAACTATTCCTTTTTTTGCTTTCAAAACCATTTAGGCCTAGTTGGATGATCCCATGAGTTGGGTTAAAAATTCCCTCATCCTTGTAGATTGGGGTTTCTCCCATACTCTCAGGGTGATATTACTACAGCTACACTTTTGATTTTATAGATTTTTATTCGAATTCGGGTAAGGTGAATTATTTGTCATGCAATTATTTTTCCTATTTCAGAAGGCCATTGTTATATTTCTGACATTTTTTCTATCTAATGACTGATTTCCTCTAAGATAGAAACATATTTTAGGTTCTCAAACACTTGATATAAATGTATCTCAACAACCTTTTCTCTTCCAGCCGAATTATGATGAGAGTCATTCATGGCTTATTCTTTTTTATCATATATTTACTCATAAATTTATTATGATTATTTTATTCAGACTAGGGAAATGAAATTTCATGATACAAAACATAGAGGGATTTAATGGCTAGGTATCACATTGAAATATATCACTCCATGTGCACCCCATACTCTCATACCGACACCGACATGGGTGTCTGCAGTTAGCCATCACAACCTCATTAATATATCGAGGCATTCACACTAAAGGAATATGAGATGCTTCTCAATCATTGGTTTTCAGGAATCTTGGACAGATTCTATGTATATTTGGAGATAAAATTCTTCTATTACCTTTAAATTATTTTGATACTCATTATAGGATAATGATTTTTCTTTTATTTAACGAAGTGTCCTCCATATATTGAGGTTTATGTCATGCATACAATATTTCTCCAACACCTTTGGTATGATGTATTGAGAGGTAAATAAAGGAAGAACATTAATGGTATTAAATCTTAACTAACTATTTCCTCATGATTAGTTGATTTTCATTGTCTTTAGCTAATGGTTCCTCAACCTTTTCTGATTATATTGGATTCATCCCGATTGTTTTATCATAAGCAATGGAATTATTTTGGATATCCTCTACTGTGTTGGAAGGAAAGTGAACCAAGGGTGGTTCAAAGAATCATCATTACTATTTGATTTCGCCAATTTGAGAAAGGATTTCACCAACTACTGATAAGTTACTCTACATGACAAGCCTTGTGTATGAAATTGCTTCATGATTAGAGGGATTTATCTTCACTACATTGTTAATTGGAGAATTATCTAGAAAATGTTAATCACTACTTTGAAAAGAACTTTCACAGTGAATTCTAAAATTCGGAGCACCACAATGGACGATTATAGTAAGGGAAAGACTCTCTTTCTCCTTGGTCATCTGGGAACAACGAGGGTTTTTGTGGCTCTCATCAAGAGATTAAGACAAAAGATTGACCTAATTGTTTCCACAAATCAAGACTTTGTGGTGAAGTGTTCGATGAGGACCTTCATAATTACTACTACATCTCCTATAATTTTTTTATGGGAGGGTAGGGACTTGATCTATTACAAATAATTGTATGAGGGCTTCAATAACTCTAGAATCAATCAATGCCAGATCATAGACCGAAACATGATTTTAAAATATTTTTTGATGATGATTCTTCTTAGGTTCCTTCTTGTGAGGGATTAAGGCCACTTTCTGGGAGACATGGTTAAAATGGGTAGGGGTTTGTGCCTTCCTTGGAGTGGCCATTATAATAGGTTGAATACCTCTGATTGTTGTTTTTGTATGTTCCTAATCTAGTAGTCCAAATAATATGGGGGAGTATTCCCCATGAACCGCTTGGATCAGAGAATATGTGTGTTTCAACTCAAGGGTGTTTTTATTTTGAGATAGACCATTTTTGGGGACCGAGTTATTTTTCTGTCCCTCCGTCACAACTTTCATTGTTGTTATGATATCCTAGAAAGTTTGTAGGATTTGGGAAACGATTCATGTCTGTCCTTTCACTGTTTACAAGATATTATTGGTGGAATCAATGAAAAAAATATGGATATATGACCATTCTGTATCTAGAGTGGTTGAATGAGCCTCCTCCTATCCCCCATTCCTTCCATTGTGTACTGATAGTACTCATCTGTAGGGGTAGAGAGTTTAGTCTTCCCCTTACTTTTCATTGGTACTTTCCAACTAAATTCTCTAGTTACTACCAGATGAGTCTACTGGAAGGCTTGTTGGGCGCTGGTAGGTGTATATTATTTCTTGTTGTTTGACATTGTATTTGGTTGTAAAACTTCTCAGTGAGTCTCCTATCAGTCTGATTGAATGTGGAAGGGTGTATGTGGCTTCTCTTTCCATTCCACCAAACTGGGTTGGTGGGATTATTTAGAGGGAGAAATGGTTTTAACCTTTTCCCTATTGACCAGTTGTTATCCCCAATAGGTTTTCTTGCATGCTCGGGTTGGAAGGACTTGGGAAATATGGGTGAGGAAAACAACCTTATCGTATTGAGGGGTTACTACCAAACATAATTTGTAGTGACAATTATTGTAATGAGCCCTTGAGAAGGAACATTGTGTCTTCAGGACAAGGCCTCATGTGGCCTATTGATCCACCTCCCTGAAATATGTGTGTGATTGTTTATTGCGTTCTAGGGATATGTTCCCGAAATGGTTGAAGATAGCAGTCAGTTCTGTCTACTTCAGGACCATCATCCATCGTTGACCAGATGAGAAGTTACGTTGGTTGAGCTACAAGGCCTATCAGGAAGCCACCAAGGTCTGGATCACATATTTTTTATGGTACTCTCTTACCAATTATTTTGAGACCCATTGTTGAAGACACTTGGTTGGCTTTGTCTTCCTTTTCATGGGAAAGGATCTAGCATGAATAGAAGTCAAGGTATTCACTAGTGAAAACATAAAGGAGGCCATTGGATCAGTGAGAGTTATGAAGGTTGTGTGTAGAAACAATCACAAAAGAGAAAAACTTTTCAAATGATAAAATCAAATATATGTGTTATTTATTTTCATTGTTGGACCTCCGTCCCATTGAGAGTCAGAGGGGCCTAATATATACCTGATTATATCATAATGGTTTTTTATTAACATCGAGCTCACAATTTTTTACTTCCAATGGAAATGAGAATTCATTGAGAAATAGATTGGTCAATTATTGGCTGATCTATTAATCCCTTTTGTTGATGTAAATTCCATAATTGAGTCATTCACATTGGGTTCACCATTTTCCCTCAAATTTCAATACCCGTGATAGTTTTGTTTTTCAAAATGGTTTATAATGGGTTGGTTCATGGAATTAGAAACACCCTAATGTTCTATATTCTAAGGTACCTACATTCAAAAGGTAGGTTCTTGTTAATTTGACCAGTGAGGTTTAATAACTCGCATTTGTCAAGAGTATTGGATGTCAGGATCATCACACCATATTTTGGTGGAATTATTGACTACTACTATTTTTTTATAGATTTATGATATGTTCAGGAATCCTTCATTAATTCACAAATATGATGTGAGTTAAACTAGAGTTATCAATCAATTATTAGCATGTTTGGAATTTAAAATCATCTTCATGAATATGAGGTACTACATGAATGTAGATATTTTCATGTATCATAAGTTCCAAATCAATGGTATCCTTTTTATTGCTACACAGATATTCTTTGGTCATTATTACGTTGATGCTGGTTTCATAGCCTCAAAGTTGGGAACTCTGGAGTTTATTTTTATCTATTGAGATGAATGTCAGTTTGTATTTTATCATCATCCAGGGATATGAGAATAGTTTTGATGTTGGAATTGATCCCATAAATAGACTTTTTACACATCCTTTTGAATGTAATTTGAACCCACATAGTTCGTTTCCACTTAATAGGGATGATCATACCTTTTATGGTCATGTGATGAGGACCTAACCATATAGTTTAACATCATGATGATAGGATGTCTAGGTGGAAGGTGCGAAGTCATGTTTGGTCTAGGCCTATGCTAAAGAAACCCACAGAACCTAGAAGGGATATAAGTATCCATGTTAAATTAGACCGAGTTGAGGATGTGGCCTGACAAAAGATGGGTTTATTTATGAATAGGGATTGAACCTCATGGAGGCTTCCTATGTATCTAATTTTAAAGGGAATCAAATCCCACATAGTTTCGTAAGTCTCACATGGGTGTGTGACCTTTTGACAAAATTAGGATGGGGCTTACTCTTGAAAAGGATGCCTTATGAAAGGGTTCATGATTAATTTATTATCTAATGGTGATTTGATGGATACTTTAGGGAATACAGATAAGTGGGATTTCCATTAAGCTCGGGACAGAGGTAGGAATCGTACATATCCTATATATGGTATGAATAATAGTTCAAATAGTTAATATTTTAGATATATTTTACCGGTTTATTGATCATTACTAACATCTAAGCCCATGCCAGTCATTATTGGTGTGAGAAATAAGTGAAAGTAGAAGATTCAAAAAACCACACACTTTTCCTCCTTCACTGGTGGTAGAGGATGTGGAGGATGAAAGAATAGGTTAGGGTTACAACAATTACCTCTCTTCATTTAACCCAGGAAATGAATGAAGGTGAAGGATATTGTGGTTTAGAAGAGTAAGACTGAATCATCCTACATGAAATTCTAGAGACTTACTCAAGAGGGATTCCCAAAATTTATTTTCATAGTGGGAGGAGGGTCTAATACCATGTTGAATGGAAAACCAGGTGTGATACATACCCTCTCATATAGGAACACGAGGCTCCAATTCTAAAAGTAGATAAGGTAGGGGAATGGTCATAACCCATATATTCATGACATGGAACACCCTGATACTATCTATATGGTAGGGGTCATCATGACCATGTGGATACACACCAACATATAACCCGATGACCCTTACCAGCTAACTGATTGGTGTGGGGGAACCTATGACCATAGGAATACAAATCCAAATTGAGGGCACATTAGTGTGCCACTCATTATGGGTGCGCAAGTCTAAAGGTTTTGGTGGATGATTTGAGTTGATATCCCTTAGAAAATAGAGATGAAATACGAGGGGAACTTCCATGGATGGTTTTAATAATGGCCTAATGGATGGCTCACATAGGCTGGAAGACAGGGGAAAAAAAGGAGTATCGCATAAGGGGTACTCCCCGTTGGTAGGCATAGGCTAATAGGTATCACCTTGATCTACAACCCACATAAAAAGATACTCATTGGTGATACTTTTACTAATACTTCAAGGGTCTCCATGTGTGTTCTTAGAGGTAAGATGCCTATTTCACTAGTCTCATAAGGGAACTCCACGTTAGTCTTCATTAATTAAGTGTTGGCTGAATGCCTTACGCATGTTTCATTTGTTTAAAACCCTCTTAGGGAATTAGTTTCACCATTACCCTTTAATTAACTCTTCTTTAGGTGATAGATAACTGTTTAAAAGGTTATAGAGGACTTTAGTGAATCACTAGAGAGATCAGAGCATTAGCTAGACTTCAGGGAATTATGTTTGTATAAATTAAGACCCTACGGGCCTATTTATAGGGAAATATAGGTCATTGGGTGGGAGTTAGTTCAAACAGTTGTAGTGCACTAGTCGGTCATGTAGGATTTCGCACAAGTACCTTCATTTACAATGGTGCTCAAGGGCTTGTACGAAAGGCCTTTTAGGACTTGAAAACTGTAACCTTTTCCAATTCATTTCTTTTCCTTTCCCTAAGGTATTTTCTTTTGTTGTATTTTGATCCACGTGACAAAATAGAGTATCAACACTGACCATTAAGAATAGTAATTGGACTATTAAAAAAAAATACCTACATGTTATAATAATTACTCAAAAATTGTAATATTCAAATGATGTAAATAATATTTAAAATGATTAAATTAATTTAATATAAATTTTATAACTATAAAAATAATAAATTTTCAAAATGAAAATTTAAATATATTTTAATTGAATTTTTGATAAATTATATTTTGACGTATTTTGTAAAAAAAGTATTTATCAAAAAATAAAATTAACTATATCATAAAACTATTTTGATAAAAGTAATTTATTTTTCAGATTTATAATTATAAAATATTCTATGAATAAATTTTTAAAATTCTTCTCAAAACAAATAATTTTTAGGTGAATTGTGAAAATATTTTTTTTCTTTAACTTCTTTATGTTTTACAAAATTTTAATCATGTAATAATGAATTAATAAATCCCAAAATGGTTATATTAACCCATATTTTATTTAATGAGATAAATAAATAAGTTCAAAATAACATACTAAATTTCCAAACATAAATATAATTTTCCAATGTCTAGAATCATAAAGAAATCTATTTAAAAAATCACTTTTCACTGTTTATTTTTTACAAAACAAATTTATTTGTATATATTGTAGTAAATAATTTTTAAAATAAATGTTAAATCAAATTTAGTTCATAATGTCGAAAATTCTGTTATTTAAATCTTTAATTTATAAGTAATAATTTATTCTATTTTTTATCCCATAAATACCTCTTCCCTCAAGTATTGATAGACCCTCTCCCTTACATTGGAAAACCACATCCCATAAACTTCTAAAAGCCCATAATTTTAGAAATTCACTAAATATATTTATAATTTTTTCGATAAGGATTTTTTTAACATCTAATCCCTAGGCATTAATACATCATTCCATCGAAATGTAGTAAAACATCAAGGAAGAGGTAATCCTATAATCCTCACTTTTTATATTTTTTCTCCCAACTATACATATAGATTTTTATTTTTTACATAAATAAACTTTATAATTTATAGGAATATAACATATTAATTTTATTATGATATTTTATAACAATTTTAATCCATTTAATTTATATATAATGTCTCCTTACCCTTCTTTCTTCACATATTGTTAATAGTCGATTACATACACCTTTGAAGAAGTGGTCAATGATATACTTATCAACATCTCTATGGATGGTTACTATAGAATATAATTAATATTTATAGATATATTTTAATTTATTATAACCTTATGGATTTAATTTTAGATAAAGATAAATTATAATGAATCAAAACAAAAAAACCGAAACACGGGACAATTAAATGGAAACATGTCATCAAACCATTTTATATTTAACCGAAAAAATATAAATAAGTAAATTATAAAGATACATGAAACATAAATAAATATAATTATCTTCTTTATTATTTTTTTAATAAAACATTTGTTATTTAAGTAGTGTAAATGTGATGAAACAAAATGAGAAATAAGGTATGGGGTCTCTCTAAAAAAATATTCTTTTGGGTTTATCTTCTATTTTTCTATATTTTCACTATGATTCTCTAAAAATATATTATTTTTTATTTACATTTTCTTTCAATTTTATTTTTATTGGGATATAAAATATTTTACTTTGGTGGAAAGAATTCGCAGACACGATCTTGATTTTTGATGAATTGTTTTTCTCAAAATCCCTCATTAATTATTTTTTTTATAAATTTTCTCATGTTTAGGAAATAAGATATTTTTTTTTAAAATATCCCATTAAATATCAAAAATTACATTATTACTATTTATTTTGGGGATCCTTCATGTTTTTATTGAAATATTCTTTACGACACCATTAAAAACCCATTATTTTATCATGTTTTTATTTGATATTTTTGATTGATATAAGTTTATTTTATAAAACAAATGAATGATTATGGTAATTTTCCAACATGATAGGTTGAAAATAAATTATATATCCCTCTAATTAATTGGGTAATGTGATTTATCTAATTATATTATTTATAATCATTATGTTACTCTTGTTCACAATTTATAATGTGATGATTTTTACACATATGTTATTTGTGAACACGATACTAGGTTTGTTATCATTTTATGTGTATGATGTTTACAAAATATTTCAATATTTAATTAGGATACATATTCTATTTGAAATGAATATTTCTAATGACTTCCTAATTCTTATAATTTATATCCATTTCTTATGAGACCATGATGATGATTATGATCACCTGTGTACTATATTGATGAATTTCTTATGCTCCTTCCATATTATTCCTTTTGTAAATAGAATTTTAGGTCACCCATTATATTACATATGTTATTAGGTTACTAAATATATTAATATGATTATGAAATTTTTTAATAGGATCATGTTGAAGGATTTAAATAACATTTAAAATTTCAAATGTATTCACGTTAGGCGAACTAAATTTTTTCATGACAATGATACTTTTGATTTTGTACTGAATTATTGTAATGTTATTTATGTTCATATTGACATAATAATTATGTATTTAATATATGGGTTTCTATTTATGGTATTATATCATGGTTGAATTTTCTTAGTAACTAGTTTCATAAAAGATAAACATGTGCTAAAATTAGGGACCCATAGGTGAAGACATTAGAATTAATTTACATATCTGAATAAGTTATGTATCCATGATTTATTAAATTTTGTTTTATTATATCCTTTTCTATTATTAATAATGGTTGGAACCTTATGAAACTATACCTACAACCTATATTATGGATAATGAAATTATAATCCGATTGACATTCTTAATGCAATATTAGGTGTAGTTCAAAACATAATTGGTACATAACCATATTTCCCATTTAAAAATATTAACGTAAACCATCTAGAATGTAATACTTAAATGAAAGATTAATTATCCATATATTCCTTATTAACCAAAAAAACACTGAAATTTGATATATTTTCATATCCATTTATTACAAAATAATGATTTCAATCCAAGAAAAATATATTTTATGTTCATTGTTTTTCTGAGGGTAATATTACAATGGTAATCTACTTTTTAGAATGAGAATATAATAAATGGTGTACATTGATCGATAATATAATATATAAGGATGAATTTTAAGAAATAGTGTGGCAATACATTATGAATATTATTCCAAAAAAGTATTTTCGTTGATATATTCATACCAAGATGGAGAGGTAATTTCTAGTGCTTAAAAAGGAGAATGAATATTTGATTACTAATGTGGTGAATTACATAAGCCTTGCACAATATATCTCAATTTTATTCAAAAATTAGAGAAAAAATATATATACTAGTTTTGAAACTAAATCTATAAAAATAACTTACTAGATGAGACCTTAGGTGTTATAATGAAGTTGTTCAGTGTGCTATTAATGTTGATGTGATATTTTGAGAATGGCCCCACGGAACTGGAGAAAATAAAATAAGGATTGATATTTAAGTTAGAGGATTAATTGATAAAGGGTGAAAGAAGATATAACCACTCCATCCAATGGCCCAAAGGACTTTAATTTTTTTAATTAAAAGAAAAACCCCCTTTTAAATGAATAATGAAGAAAAAAATGATAGGAATAGTCAACTTAAAACAAATTACAACATGAAGGTTTAGCAAGACCAACAAAACTGACAGCGTGTAGAAACCCCTCCCCTGAAATTAAACATTACAATGATCTCCACCGATGTAGGGAAAATGTCAAGAAAGTGTCCTTTGTCAAAGTACATGCCCATTCCGTTGGAAAATGCCATACCCTCTCAAACATCCAAATCCATAAAGCTCTGTAATGATAATCAACTGCTCTGGAACTTCCTATGGGGCCGATCCACTTAGTCGAGTCCAGGTTCCTCACTATATCAGCAGACCTGACAAAGCCTTTCAGCATTCCAAGAGAACACAATAAAAATCATTCAACAAACTATTGTCCTAGACAAACCCAGAAAACCTCCTCATACCCCCGTCACCGTAGCAACAAAATCCTAGAAGACAATCCAAGGAATATGAGTTCAATCCATCATCACCAAGGACTGGATTACCCAACCCCATGGTAAGGGACTGTCACCAATGAGGGAATCTGGATCATCCTGAAACAAAAACACCACTTTGAGCATTGTTTTTATCCAATTAGAACCTCATATGCACCCTTATAAAACTCCGGCCAAGCCTCATGGTGATGAGAATGAGAAGGGACATCATGATGAACCATGGAAACAAAACTAGATCCAATCAGAGAGTAGATTCACAAAAACATCATAAGAAATGCTGGTAAAAAACATAAAATCTGAACCACATAAACCTCCCCCCTCCGTAGCACTGCAGATCATGCCCCAGACCAAACCGTAGAGATAATGGAATCCAAACAACTCACCGAAAGCATCTAGGAATCTGAAACCCTCGATTGGGGCCACACCATGCCTCACCATCGTCAATGGAAGAAGACCACACTGGGGAAACCACCAAAGCTCCACCGAAAAGTGGTATATCCGACCAATGTCAGGAGCGATCCATGCCAAGCCGACCGCTGAGCTCCACCAATATGTGATGTCACCTCACAGGCATTGCCACGCCAACACGAACCATTGTCGAGCCATTGTCGAAGCAGCACCGAGAAGTGATGATGTTGCACAAGTCGAGCCAAATGCCCATGCTCCACTGACAGGCGACATCGCCGCATAAGTAGAAATTCCACGAAAGGTTGAACCCAAGCTGAGCCTACTTCCAAAGATCCACCAAGATGTGTTGCCGCTTCCCACGCTAAGACAAATCCACATCCCTCACGAGTAGATCCCGACCTGATGGTGGAAGGACTGAAGAGTAGGGAGAAACCTTAGTTCCCTGAGAGAGAGGAGACCATACCACTCTGAGGCTATATGTCTTCCATTAACCACTCACCTATCAATGATTTTGAAAAAACAATATGGGAATTTCCTAAAAGGAATGGGTAAATGATTTAATTATGGAATATAAGGGAATATAGATTACAAATGTCAAAGACAAATGAAGAATCCAACCGATATTACAGAATAATTCAAGAAACATCCTAATGCACTGAATACGGTTTTATTCATTGATTTCAAGGAGCATTGGTACTATCTAATATTGTGTATCAAACCAATGGACTTTTAGGGTAATCAAAGTCAAAAGACACTTAATCCAAGGGAGAAAGGGATCACTTATTCCATCACCAACCTCAATGTGGAACAAGTAAATGAATTATTACAAGGTCAACTTATAATTCACTTATGAATTGAGAAAAGAATATTTGATTTGGGTTATATAAATTACATAACATAATTAAAATATTTAGGAAGTATTGAATCACCTCCTCGACACCATGAAGTATAGAAATATATTATACCACCTAGTGGTGAAATTGTTACAACCCAATTGTTGGAATCATCCCTATCTAATGCATGATTAATGATTATAATAACAAATATTGTAATATTTCCTCTTGTAGAATTTGATTCTATAGAAGGAATGTATTTTATTCCATTATTTAGAGCTCACATCAGCTGCTTGGGAAAAAATTATTTTGATATCCTGAACTATTCATTGATTTTGTATGAATGCATGGAAAATCATGATTATCATCTACATAATATCTTATTGTTTTTGGTGTTTAAATCCAATGAAATGGAATATATTTATCAAATTATTAAGAAAAAATGCATCAAACTTAAATACATTCCTATTTTAATGAAATTTATTGATACATTCCTTGATGAATTTATTAGAATTCACTAGGATCATGAGGTAGATTCCTCAGTGTAACTCATCACCAGTTCCAAAACTATATTCAACAGACCATATAGGTTGACCCCAATAAAACTAGAGAGTTAAATTACAACATCAATATAATTATTAAAAATGGTTCACACACCACAGTGTATCACGTTAGAGTGAACCAATTCTTTTCTTTTTCCAGATGCATGGGTCAATATGGCACTAATGTGACTATTGTTATATCAAAAAATATTATCATAAAGAATAATATAAATTAATAGGGATCAATAATTTGTTAGATCTAGTAAAGGAGAAAAATATTTCTCAGATTTGGATCTTCACTATGGATATTATTTGCTAAAATTGAAGTAAGAATATATTCAGAATACAACATTTCTTTTTGAGTTCTGTACACTTTGAGTTCAAATGGATTCCATTTAGACTTGTAAATTATACTAAAATACACATTTAATTTATTAATAGAGTCTTTAAATAACAACTTAAAAAATTTGGTTTTATTTATTAATGATTTTATCATATACAACATGATAAATGAAGAACAAGAGGTGAATCTATGGACCATGCTAATGATTTTAGAGAAGTATAATTTTAATAGTTGGTTTAGTATGTGTTAATTTTGGATGGATCATGTAACATTATTATGGAATGTGATCATAAGTGATGGATGTTTTTTGGATACATCAAGGATAATATTAATTGAGGAATGGAACATTCACAAAATTTTTATAGAGATCTATATTTTTCTTAGATTAGTAGGAATGTAAAAATGAATTGTGAGAAAATTTCAATTATTGTAAATACCACTAATTAAGTTAACATAGAAATAGGTAAATTATTTTTGGATAATATAATATAAGGAACTATTTAAGGATATAATGTATAGGATAATCACTACACCTATACTCATACTCTCCTCAAGTGAATAATGTAATTTTATTTACATATATGTTTTGAATAATGATTTGGGTTATATACTAATGAAAAATGATAATGTGATATATTATTCCTATATAAAGTTGTAGATCCATGAGAAGAAATACCCAATACATTATTTGGAGTTATTAGTCATGATATTTTCATGAAAACATTAGAGACCCTACTTCATTGGAGAGATGTGTAAAACATACATAGATCATTAGATTTTAGTGATTTATTCACAGATAAGGATTTTAACATGATTAAATAATGATGGATAGAGTTAATCATGGACTAGGATTGATTAATTCACTACCATCATAGAAATATAAATAATATATTCTATTATCATAGTATAAATTAGCATACAAGAATATCTATAATGATGGTTAAAAAATAACATATCTTCATGAAGATTCAAAGGATGGATCTAGATAACACAACGATAGGGAAGGCTTCATACCTTCCTAATTGATTTACTTATAATATATTAAATATAAAATCAAGGATAAATTATAGGATTATTTTGATCTTCAAAATAAGCATAGAGAAACAATGTAAGGGAAGCTTTATGAATTCAATATCGATAAATATGGATTCATTTTTTTTAAATTGACCCTGTTTTTCATCAACATGAGAGATAAATAAAGAGATATTGGATGATACACATGGTTATCCTTATCAAAAAATACTAGAAGTAAAAAGATGTATTTATATCTCTAAGAATACTTTTGGAAGGAAAACCAGAATAAATACATTACTTATTACACCTCAAATTTCCTGGTATTTCAACATGTTAATGTAGGGTATAATAGTTAAAATGGTATGATGTAACCATTACTCATAATAATATAGAAATTAGAGAACATCACTATGTAATTTTGCATGGGTCATAAAAATACATTTAAAGGAAATAAATCCACATGTGTTTTGGTGGAAAAAATCACCATGATCCATCACATCATTTCATTTGACATGATTTCTCACTAGATCAACTTGGTAAGATATATATCAAAGAAGTAGTGAGGCTTCATGGGAACCAATTCAATAATTTCGGATCAAGATACAAGGAGTTCCACTAGGTTTTCAAGATTCTTAAACAACTCTTGAATACCATGTTGAAATATAGTAAAGGTTATCAGACATAGAACTATGATAAATTTGAAAGGAACATTTTGACACTCAATGACATTATGAGAGTTTAGTATATGGAATTAAAAATATACTAGGATACACATATTTCATTGGTTGTGTTTTCATTAAATATTTGTTTTCATATAAGTATTTGGATGGAACTATATGATGATTTTTATGTGAATATATGTAAAACACTAACATGTTGGGATAGAGTTGGGGAACATAAGATTCAGGGACTTGATCATGTGAAATATATTATAAAGAAATTTTAAATCATTAAACAACTTATTAAATCTACTTAGAGTTGAAAAAATATATATTATGAAAAAATATTAAAGAGATTTAGTTCATTATGTTAGAGACAATGTTTTTAATTGAATATGACCTACAAGAGATTAATTATGTTTTTAAATTAAAGAAATCAAAACCATTAGTACATTGTCCCTTTTATGATATTAGATTACTATTGAGTTGTGGCCCAGTGAATGGAACTTCCAAAAACCCAAGATCAAGAACATTTTCTATTCAATATATCTATATTGAGGATTTATATACCTGACCCCACACATTTATTAAACCTATATAAGGTAAAACTAAAACATGACCTATCATTCGAGAAAAAACCAATGAAGATATTATATGGTATAGACAAGGTCCCATGAAGGAACTCAAATATCCTTGTGAAGAAGAAATTTAACACTCTGATATTTCATAGTATGTTATATCTTCAAATTAATTCAATAACTTGTGCTACACACAATAATGAGTTCCAGCGCCCCATAAATTACCAAAATGGACATTCAAAAAGTGGTTATGAATTGTATTAATTGAATTTTGAATTTTATATACTCCATATAATTTTATAAAACATATTATGTGTTTCATAGACATAATATTAAGATCAAATTCATTTTTTTTGATAAAGGAAGTATTTTTTAGAAAATTCAATTTTAACTCATTTTAATGGAGAAACATTTTAGAATCCAATATTTGACAATTTTATAAATTCAATTTGTCAAAATATACATCTTATTTAGTATCAGGACATAAAAATTTAGTTTTGATAAATTTTTGGCATTTTTCTGATAACATTCATATTTGGGTGAATAGTGAAAAATACTAAATTTTAATTAAAAACAACCTTTTTAATCAAAATAATTTATAGCGTTCAATTATAAATTTGAATGGTTTGGAGGAATAATTAAATTATATTTTTACCATTTAATAAAATTTTGGTCATTACAAATAATTTCACATTTAAATTTGACATAAACACAAGTCAATCTTTTGATAGTTTTTACTTTTTAAAAACTCACCTTTTGGTTTTGACAACAAGAATTAATTTTAAATTAATAAATGAAACATCAATGTTTTTAATTTGGTAAAATAGACTTCATTTTTGATGTCATAATATCAAAATTATTTTAGGGTTGATCTTTGGTATTTTTCTGAAAACATTCATTTTTTTTATGAATAGTGAAAAACACTGCATTATTATTTAAAATTGACATTTTATTTAAATAATTATTTATTTTATTTAAATTTATTTTAAGTAAAAATAGATATATAATACCTATATATGTTCAATGTGTTTCATTGGAGTCATTTTATAATAAAATTATATGTATAAATTTTTATTGAACTTTTAATGGCCTTTTACCCACCTTCTAGGAGCATTTTCAAATTTGCATAAAACTTAATTTTACCATTTCTGTGAGTTGAATTTCAAAAATCTGAGAGAGGAGTTAAAAGTGTTAAATTCAATGTTTAATAACTAAACCATTTTTAATATAGGGTTATATTTAAGATAAATTTAACTATAATTAGTGGTTATAAATCTAAAAAGATATCCAAAATCATGGTATTTTATTTATAATTTTATACATTAAATAATTAAATTTATTTATGACACAATGATGATGCAGTAATTACCTTATTAATGGAAAAATCAAATAAATGGTATTATATATATTAAAATAAATATAAGTTCAATGTTTTTATTACATCCATGAATTTTCTAGGAGAATATGACATGTTTGGGTTGACTAAATATATCTTGTTAGAAGTAATCAAGTTGTGATGACTTTTCGAAAAACCAAATATTAAATAGTGTCAAAATTGACAAAAATGATGTTTTAAAAGAAATATTATACTATTAAATGATAAAATAGTCCTAAAAATCTATGGTTCGGCCAAAAGGCTTATATAATAATTTATATGACATTATTAAACCACATGGGGTTCTCATGGTAGTTTATAGTATGTTTATTAACCATATAATATAGAAGTATAAAGAGACATTGTAAATGCCAAACTATTTAACTAAGAGTTAAATCTAAAAGATAATGTTAATATGGTGACATGAACCTTTCTAAAACATACTGGTTGAGAGGTTTTCGACCCATCCCCGCCGTACCCTTGAAATAAATCATCATGGATTCCTTAGAAACCGAAAATTATTTTATTGTAAAATAATATTTCAATCTTTTCCTGAAATGACCCTCATCTCTCTTTTAAAAGGGTACATCCCATTATCTCAATATCACACGACCAAAGCCATTTGTCTAGGCCAAAACCTTCCCAAATATCTTCCCAACTTCCATCAATTCAACCTAGAGCCCTTACGTTGATCATAAATCCATCCTATGAAGTCCTTTTGATCAACTCAAATGGAAACACCGGAAGAATAGGTAGTAATTTCACCACCCTCTTCCATGTTCTTTTCTTCTTCCACTTCTTCTTTCTTTGTTGTTTCCATACCAAAAAAATAAATACAGTACCTTATACATACATTGATGTTATTATAAATATGGTACAATCATATTCATTATTTTATCCATCCTATAAATGACACTGTCACCATACGTGCCTACGTACGGCTTACCGTTTCCACGTCGTGGTGTAGTTTGTTTTGCAAACACTTAATTATTTTGAGGGGTATAATAATGATTATAACTAATGTAAATAATAAATATAACATGTTAAATATTCTTTATATATGATATACAATCATACTACATATGATTTCACCATAAATATAATGATATTTTTCACTCGTGCGTATGTATGGATTACCGTCTCCACGACGCGATAAGAATCCTTTCCACATTCACCATTAAATGATGATTATAAAAATAAAAATTATTAATCAATATTTAATATATTACATAATAATTATACTTAGAAGATATTTATATGTATGTACTTTCATATATCTTATTCACTTACTACCATTCAATACGATATGAAAACGGAAACAGCGTTTATGCATATGTACGACCTACCATCTCCATAAACGTTGTTTTACATTTCATATATCTATATATTATACAAGTTTGTATTCTAAATATATAAGATATATAATTAAATTTTTATATTATGTAAGTATTTAAATAATTATCTAAATTATATGATCAAGAATAAAATGTTAAAACAAGTACGATATAGAAAGCGGTTATTACCCAAAATGTTAACTTAATTTGGAAATCATTATTAAATGGGTAGTATAAAGTCCTAAATGAATCATATATTATATAATAAATATGAATATGGTTATTTTATAATTTAATAACATACTATGGTCATTATAGAGGAGGTTAAACGTACCCTCAACCAAAGGAAAGTGCAAGGTAAGGGTTAATTCTACAATCTATTTACTTATATGAGGTTGTTAATACGTAAGTATCTACTAGGACCTCTTTATCATCTACATCTGTGCTTCATAAAAATATTTTTAAAAGGAATATTTCATGGTTTTATGAAATGGACACTTTAACTAGATCATAATTTTAAATGGTTTATATATTTATTCTTCTAAATAATTCTCATTAATGTCCATGTTTTCAAAATGGGTTTTAAGGATTTATTTATTTGAACATGAATGTTTTTAAAATGTTAATTCCATTCAAAAGATTCAAAGTGGTATGGGAAACCTTGATTCAAAAATTTCTTTACATTTCTTCCTTTCATAATTGTGTGACTTTATAATGTTTTCATGAAAAAAGGATAATTCTCTCAAAGAGTTTTACAAATCATTTTCATCTATGTCAACATCCTTTGATTGATTTTAAACTTTTTTGAAGTTGATTTATTATGATACAAATCTTCCATATTTTATTGATAATGTATTCACATTTCATATCCTAGTTTTAATATGAATGTTTATGTTATATTTAAACCTTTTCATATGAGGAATGCATTGGACTTAGTAAGTGATTTGTGTAGCCCGCTATAGCTCCTCGATGCATCAGTACATATCATGAGACAAACTAGTGTCTTGGCACAAGGCCTTGACAAAATCTTATTTTTAGTATTGTCACAAGGCCCTGATTATGTTGTTATGAAGTCTGGCATTATGAATTCCATCATTATGAAATTAGTTATTTATATGACATGTGATTATTGACCAGTAGAATATCCATGTGAATACGTAAAGGTAATTATTTGATTTATCTTTTCCATATTATGCTGAAGTTTATGTTTTATAGGCTTTTGTTTTAGTTTTATACATGGCCTTAAATATTTATGATTATTCAAGAATGTTTTTGCTATATTTTTATCCTTACTGAGACTCTGAGCTCACCCCTTTCTATGTTTTATTTTTCCTAGGGTGTGAAGAAGTGTATTATGACTAACCTGCATGGATAGTCATGGGGATATGAATGTGGTCAATGGAGTCAATGTTGTTGTTGTTTTTCATTTTATAATTTAATGTAACGTTCATGTTTGTAATCTATTTTCCAAGACTACTAAACAGATCGGTCCTTCAGGACTTGGTCCCTTGTAATCAGGCAATTGTATTAAAATAATACACTGACTTTGGTTAACTATGGTCAGTGAATTACATTTGATATTAGATTAAGTTTAGGAACAATACATGGAAACTAGATTTAGATAAAATCTGATTAGTGAATATAAACCTAAGATATAATTTGATGATTAGTATATAAGAGCTTCCTATAATTTTGGTAAAAAATAGATTTGGTGTATTTTCTAAGCAATACATAATTGTCTTGATACGAGTAGGTAGAGGCGGATCTGGAACAAATGTACCTAGGAGTGAAAACATGGACAATGTGTTTTGGGCTTGACCTGGGGTATCTTGGTACATGACAATGGTCCTTGCTTCACTCTTGGTTATCACACTCCTGAGGGATATGCTTAGGATAAATCCCATTTTCTATAAAATCCATTATGAAGGATTTATTTGTATATACTCCTCAAAGAAAACATTTTTATGAATATGGAATATATCCATAAACTATTCAATTTATGATAAGTGTTTTACAAGTGTGGAATTTTGTATTGCAATTCATAAAATAACCTAGATTATTCCATTGTTTAGAAATGGATTCTAGTAGAAGTAATGAGAACTCCAAAAATACGCATGAGCCAAGGATTAAGAAGGATCATATCATTCATGGTATTAAGCCATCATTTAGAAGGTAAATATTCTCCCATGTATTCTCATCATATGAAGAAATAATATCATGTGTTAATAAGATAAGTACAAAATTAATTATGTCATATGACTTTGAAGGTAAGTAAGAGAAGAAAAGGATGGAAGAGAGAAAGAAGGATTAAGGGAAGTGGGGAAAGAAGGAATTTCCCATATTTGATAATTGTGGAAAGAATTTCCATGGTAATTTTTGAAGGGAATGAGAGTTTTTAATAAGTGTGGAGAGAAAGGACTCATGTACATGATGGAAAGGGTATGAAAAATTTGTCAAAGGTACAAAGCTTCATCTGAAAGGAGTTGGGACACTACATGAATCAATGTCCAAATCATCAGATTATTCCCCAAATGATACTATTAGATAATAATCATGTTATGATACTACCAGAGATGAAGAAGAATGCCTAGTATTATTATGTTTCTATTAAAGAATTATTTCATTTGAGTTTTGTATTGACGATGTACTGGTTATATGAATTATGGAAATAAATAAGGATTTTACAGTAGTACAATTTCATTAAGGATTTGAGATTGTTTGGTACCAAGTAAAGTGACATAGTTTCAGGTTAATTTTTTAGGAAAATACATGGTTAAAGGAATGGTAAACCATAATATGGCCCTGATGCTGAGGTGGTAATTTTGGAATAAGAGATGGTTTATTTGGATAAATTATATTTGATATTCTCGACTACCTTTGAGCTAATTAATGGTTTGTTTATTCCATCATTGTTGGAATATTCAATAAAATTGGATATAAAGAATATATATTGTATTCTATAAGGAACAAGAGAGAATTAATGAAATCAATAATGTTTTATTGTAATTCAGGGTGTTACAATTTTATAAAATAATACATGATGAAGTTATTTATATGTTATTATGTGGAAAAAGAGATCTTCATTTTGTTTACCTTCTTTATAAATTTTGTACTGTGAGTTTGGATAGATGTATTTTGGATAATTTTAAAGTTTGGAATAAATTAGGTTTTACATGGGATAATATTGTTAAGGTTAAAGAATTTATTAATATTATTTTTTGATTGTTATAAAAGGGACAATCCATAGGTTAAGAGACAACCTGTCGCGTCTGGAAAGGCTGCGAGACTTGAACCCAAAACAGATTGGCGACAAGGGTGCATCACCTACCACTAGCCTACTTGATGTCTTGGTTTGAATAATGTAGTTTTTTTAAAATAGTCTGACAAATTAATTAAAAATTATTTATTTTTGGAACCCTATACGATTAGGAAAAATAGAATATTTTGGAATTCTATTATCTTTTGGAGTGAAATATGAGTTTGCTGTACAAATTAGTTAAAGGATGAAACTATAATTCTCATGTATATTTTTTCCTCTTATTATATGATTAAATTAATTCTTAAACATTAGGGAAGGAATCTTGAAACCAAAAATATTTTATCCTAATACCTTATGTTTTTTGGAATTGATGATATTTAAATCATCATAGATTGACGACTTTAAGGCTCTCAATAGTAAAGTTGTTTGTGATTGATGACCTCAATAACTCGATATAAATATTTACGTTTTTCTTTTAATTATGTGTCTCTAATTTCCACTAATGTTCTTCTAATCGAGATCATAATTTGGTGGTGACTTTTTTCATTTCCCATTCCCTCTTATTAAGAATAAATTTTATTAAACCAATTTTTGATGTGGGTTTTCCACAACGGTGTTTTTCTATTTTTAACCTTTTATTTTCGAAGACCGATTTCAATTTCAAGGGCCCAATTTAATTAAAGAAGGGATAATGTAACGACCCAATATTTCGTTGTATGTTATCTCTTCAATGTAATTTAATAACTGGAACTACACGCAACAATGATTTCGAGCGCACCACGACTTACCAAACTAGCCGTTCAATAAGAGGTTATGAATAGTATTAAATGAATTATGAATTTTATATACTCCATATCCATATTATGTTTATCTTAGACATAATATATGAACAAATTCATTTTCTCATATAAAGGAAGTATTTTTCAGAAAATGCAATTTTTCCACTTTTTAATGGTGAACCCTTTTTAAATACAATATTTGACACCTTTATATATTTAATTTGACAAAATTAACTTCTTCATTATAATCGGGACATAAAAATTTTGTTTTGATAAATTTTTGGTGTTTTTCTGATAACTTACATATTTGGGTGAATAGTGGAAAATACTCTATTTAAATTGAAAACAACATTTTTATTCAAAATAATTTATAGTGTTCAATTATACATTTTAATGTTTTGGAAGTATAATTAGATTATATTTATATCATTTAATACAATTTAGGTCATTATAAGTAATTTCATATTTAAATTTGACATAAACCCATGCCAATTTTTTGATAGTTTTTACTTTTTAAA
Source organism: Viscum album (assembly GCA_963277665.1). NCBI lineage: Eukaryota > Viridiplantae > Streptophyta > Magnoliopsida > Santalales > Viscaceae > Viscum > Viscum album. The sequence goes on along the minus strand of OY728159.1, from coordinate 13,982,942 downwards.
AACCTGCTTTTTGGTTTTGACAATGGGAATTACTTTTAAATAAATAAATTCATTTTTTATTTATTTAAATTGGTAAAATAGGATTCACATTTTAATTAATAATATCAAAATTATCTTAGGGTGATTATTTGGTATTTTTTTTGAAAACTTCCAATTTTTGGCGAATTTTGAAAAACACTACGTAATTATTTTAAAAAAACATTTTATTTAAATAATTATTTATTTTATTTAATTTTTTTTAAGTAAAAATATATATATAATACTTATATATTTTCAATGTAATTCATTGGAGTCATTTTATAATAAAACTAGATGTATAAATTTTTATTGAACTTTTTACTGTCTTTTACCCACCTTCCAGGAGCATTTACAAATTAGAATAAAACATAATTTTACCGCTTCTATGAGTTGAATTTAAAAAATCTGAGGGACACGATTAAAATTAAAAAGAAAAATGTGGTTCAATAAGATGAAAATAATTTTTTGTGATTAGTAACGTTTGAATTTTATTTACCACTATTAAAAGTAAATATGGTAATTATGGGTATAAATGATATTATAATTACCTAACACATGTCTTAATTCTATTAGATAAGTGTAATTATAAAAAAAACAACCTTAGGAGTAAAATATGATCCTCTTTGGTGTACTTGGATTAGATTAGGACATTTATTATTATTTTATTTAATGAAGAGTTAAAAGTGTTAAAATCTATGTTTAATAACTAAACCATTTTTAATATAGGGTTATATAGAAGATAAATTAGTCTACAAATATTAATTATAAATATAAAATTATATCTAAATCATAGTATTTTACTTATAATTTTTAGACATTAGATAATTAAATTTATTTTTGACACAATAATGATGTAGTAATTACCTTATTAATGAGGGAGTCAAATAAATGGTATTATAAATATTTAAATAAATATAATTTCAATGTTTTTATGACATAAAATAATTTTATAGGTGAATATTACATGTTAGGGTTGATTAAATGTATATTTTTAGAAGTAATCAAATTGTGATGACATTCAGAAAAACCAAATACTAAATAGTGTCAAAATTGACATAAATTAGTTTTTTTTAAAATATTATATTATTAAACGATATAATAGTACAAAAAATCTATGATTCAGCCAAAAGACTTATTTAATAATATATATGACATTAATAAACCATTTGGGGTTATATTGGAAGTTTATAGTATGTTTATTAACAGTATAATATAAAAATATAAAGAGACATTGTAAATGTCAAACTATTTAACTAAGAGTTAAATCTAAAATATAATGTTAATATGGTGACCTAATCTCGTCTAAAACCTATTTTCTGAGAGTTTCACAACCCATCCCTACCTTAGACTAAAAATAAATTATCTTGGATACAATGGAAACCAAAAATTATTTTATATAAAATAATATTTCAAGCTTTTCCTAAAGTGACCCTCACCTCTCTTATAAAAGGGTACATCCCTCTCTCTCAAAATCACACATCCAAATCCATTTGGCTCTGCCAAACCCTGCCCAAATATCCTCCAATATTCCCTCAATTTATCCTAGAGTCCTTAAATTTATTATAAATCTAACCTAAGTATCCCTTCAGATCAACTCAAAAGGAAACACCTAAAGAAGAGGTAATAATTTCACCACCCTCTTTTATGTTTTCTTCTTCTTCCACTACCTCTTTCTTGGTAGTTTCCATAAAAAAATAAGAAATTCAGTACCTTCTACATACTGTGATGTTATTATAAATATGTAACAACCATATTAAATATTCTATCCATCTTATAAATGACAAAGTCACCATACGTGTGTACGTACGGCTTACCATCTCCACGTCGTGGTGTAGTTTGTTATTCAAACACTTCATTATTTGGATGGGTATAATAATTAGTATAAATGGTTTAAATAATAAATATTACATTTTAAGGAATTTTTATATATGATATACCATCCAATTACTTATGATTTCACCATCAATATAATGATATAGTCGCTCGTGCGTACGTACGGATTACCGTCTCCACGACGCGATGAGATTCATTTCCACATTCACCATTCAACGATGATATAAAAATTTATATTATTAATAAGTATGTAATATATGATATAATAATGATACTTAATATATATATATATATATATATATTCTGATATATACCTTATTCACTTACTTCCATTCAATACAATAAGAAAATGGAAACAACATTTATGCGTATGTACGACATACTTTCTCCATAAACAGTGTTTTCAATTTCATATATCAAGCTATTATACATATTTATATTCTAAATATACATGATAGATAAATAGAGGATTATATTCTAGTTATATTTATATCATGATCTAAATTATATGATCGAGAATAACAAGTTAAAATATATACGATGAAGAAAGAGATTATTACCCAAAATGTTAATTTAACAAAGAATTAATTTTTAAATGGGTAGTATAAAGTCATAAATGAATCATTTATGATATAATAAATATGAATATTATTCTATTATAATTAAATAAGATACTATGGTCATTGTACATGAGGTTTAAGGTACCCTCGACCAAATGAAAGTTCAAGGTAAGGGTTAATTCTACAATCTATTTACTTATTTGAGGTTATTAATACATAAGTATCTACTGGGACCTCTCTATAATCCAAATCCATGTTTCATAAACATATTTTCAAAGGGAATATTTTATGCTTTTATGGAAGGTAATCATTAAATAGATCATAATTTTAAATTGTTTAAATATTTATTCTTCTAAATCATTCTCATTTATGTCCATGTTTTAAAAATGGGTTTTAAGGATTTATTTATATGGACATGAATTTTTTTAAATTGTTAATTCCATTAAAAAATTTCAAAGTGGTATGGGACACTTTGATTAAAAAATGTCTTCAAATTTCTTCCATTCTAAATTCTGTGACCTTTTAATGGTTTCTTGAAAATGGGATAATTCTCTCAAAGTGTTTTACAAATTATTTTCATATATTTCAACATCCTTCAATGAATTTTAAACATTTTTAATGTTGATTTATTATGATAAAAATCTTAAATATTTTATTGAATGTTTTTGGATATGTTCGACTATGGATTCCCTATTTTTATGCCATTGATGGTTTATGGATAATGTATTGACATTTATTATTCTATTTTTAATAAAAATGATTATGATATGTTTAAACCTTTTCATATGAGGAATGAATTGGACTTAGTAAGTGATGGTTGGATCCCACTATAGCTCCTCGATGGATTAGTAGGTTTTAAGAAACAAACTACTGTCTTGGCAGAAGGACTTGACAAAATCTTATTTGTATTCTTAGAACGAGGCCTTGAATATGCGGTTATGATGTCTGGCATTATGTATTCCATCATTAATAAATTAGCAATTGATATTTCTTATTATTATTCAACTAGTAGAATATTCATGTGAATAATTAAATGGAATTATTTGATTTATCTTTTCCATATTATGTTGAATTTTATTTTTCAAAGCATTTTGTTTTAGTTTTATACATTTCCTTAAATATTTATGCTTATTTATGAAAGTTTTCTCTATATTGTTATCTTTACTGAACATATGTTGTCACCCCTTTCTAATTTTTATTTTTCCTAGGGTGCGAAGAAGTATATTATGACTGACCTCTAGGGATAGTATAAGGGATATGAATTTTTTCAATTGAGAAAACTTTGTTTTTTTTTCAATTTATAATGTAATGTAATGTTCATGTATGAAATCTATTTTCCAAGACTGCTAAACTGATCCATCCTTCAGGACATGATCCCTTGTAATCATGCAAATGTATTAAAATAATGCACTGACTCTCGGTAACTAGGGTCGGGGCATTACAAGAAAGATGGAAACCTAAGGATGTAGTAAAACAAAATTACCCTTATATATTATCAACAAATGATGTGACTTAAAATTTCAAGAATTATATTTCTATAGTGGGGGCCAGGAGGATAACGTAGTAACCTATATTTATAATATGATATTTTATTTTGAAATATATATGTGTTCCATATTTTTTTATTTAATATATAATAAAAATTACTGAAAAAAACTATCAATATTTTATTTTACCAAAATAAAATCGATACATACTAGGAATAAGTATGATCCATAAAATTAAAAATAATATATTTTGAAAATAAAAAAACTTATTGAATAGAAATTTTTTGTTGGTTTTTTCTCTTATAGTTACCATACTTGATAAAACACTCTAAAAATTAACAAAACATTAGTAATGTAATTGGATTTTTGAAAATGATATATATAGAAAATATAGTGGAATCAAGGTGAGATATTAATTATTTAAGAGGTAATTTTAAAAAGTTTAAAATCTATATGCCACCAGGAATAGTAAATCTATTTTTTATGAATAGTAACTAGAGCATTCAAAATAGATACATAGAAATTAGAATGGTAACATGACCACATGAATATTAAAATTATATATGATTAATATTTTTAATAGAAAAATTAAGTAAATATATACTGCAATTCCCTGAAATTAATATTCAAATTATAAACACCAAGAAAGTATAAGTGTATTTATCAAAAAGTATATTATAACCGATTTTAGAAAACCCTTATTTTTTTATGTAAATATATAAAATTATATTAATAAAATGAATTTCATATTTTGAATCATCGCATTAGAATATTACCTATATTTCTTTTCGAAATATTTATAGAAGAATTTATTTTTTTAACTGAAAAGTAAAAATATAGTTTTTTCTAAAATATTACATATTTGTATTTTCTAAAATGAAGGAAAATTATGGCTCAGGGGGAACCAAACAAGAGAACCATATTATAATGAATAAAATCAATTATATGACTACATGAAAATGTTATAAACAAAAAAAACCACATGTTGGATATAATTACAGAAATTAGATCGCACAAGAAAAATCAAAAACCTGAGAACCCTCAACAGCCCTTGTGATGTTCTCAAAAACACATCATAGTTAAAATAACAAAAAAAATTATAAAATAATAATAATAATAATTTTATAATATTGAATAAAACATGAACTTATAATAACTTATTTCTCCTAACACAACAAAACAAAAGGTCGAATCAGTTCTCATTCCCCTTAAATAAGACACCAAACCACAAGTCTGAGTTTACAATGAATAACATACTAAAAAATAAATTATACCAAATTTAAATTAACATAAGGTAATATCTTCAACCCAACATAAAATACCTTATTATAGTAATAGAATAACTATAATCTAGTGTAACGCACATCCACGAGCCATTGAACAACAAAATATATCATTTGAGATAGATTAGAACATATAAAAGAATGAAATAACAAATGAAACCATGCTCCTTTAATATCATAGAGGGGATCACCATTAAAAAAAATTCTAGAAATAAACTACCTTCTACTACTAATGAAATTTTACATGCATGCCCTTATGTGGAGATATTTTCATATACTAGCCTATATGTCACCAAATAAGTCCTTGTCATTTTCTATAATTTTTCAAGCTAAAAAATCTAAACATATGAATAAAACTCCACAAAAAAATTGTATTAAAATATTCATTTAATTTGAGGAAAGATAATTTTGTGTAATGGTTAAAATGTGTCTATTTCTATAACTAAATAGATCCAATATTTTTTCCACCCCCATAAATGGAAAACACAACCACCCACCATTGAGGGAGTCACTAACACATACTTGACCAAAAATATATCACTATCAGGAACCATTTCACTCCAATGAAATACACATATATGTAAGTTTGACATAGTTCAATATACTATACATTTCTTATTCCAAACATGATGAGATTAAACATTTTTCTCACCCCCAACATTATGCAACCAACCAATAATAATAATCCATAATGTGTGAAATAGAATTTTATAACCAAGAACAAATAGACACTACAAATGAGGTTTGTCTCCAACCTAAGATCCCAAAACCACCAATATTACATAACAATGAACTGCAACATGAATGAGAGGGTAAAAGATGAAGGCAATAAAGGGGAATCTCCAGAGTTATTTTCCTTCACAATGGACCACCCAAAATAATATTTCTCAAATGCTATGTGGTTATGATATAGTAATTATGTAATCATGTCCTACTAAATTATAAATTTGTTTGATCAACTCAAAAATATAATTAATAAGATAAATTATTCATTTATATACAATTAACTAAATTTAAAATCCTTAAATGCAATTTCTAATGTCTAAAAATATAAAGTGTTCTTAAAAAAATAAACATTGATTTTTTTTATTTTCTTATTTATAAACTATTAAATTCAATGTATAAATGGTTCTAATGAACTAGAAATAAATATTTTTATTCAAATATAGTTTAATATTTCAAAAGTACCACTATTGAAATATTTTATTTGGAAATAATAATTTATTCTATATTTTAACTAAAAAAACCCTCCCTTCATGTTGAAATATCCCCTCTCCATTCTATTGGAAAATAAATTTTCATCCACTAATAGAATCCTAATATCTGAATAGTAACCCGAGATTTTAAAAAATATTATAAAATATTATTTATCATAAATATTTGAAAAACGCAATGCAAAGATCGAGATACCAAATTTATTAGTAGGAATGTGTACATAAAACATCTATATCAAACTAGAACAGAATTTATTCATAAAAATATTAATAATCATATCCTAAATCACCTATATCTCCTTAAAATTAATAAGATAACCATAGGAATACATAAAAAATGGGTGATATGAATATCCCAATAATAGAGTAAACATCATGAAATAACATAACATATAATTCAAAATGTAGAATATGATATCATAAAAGAAAAGAATCATGAATAATAATATGAATGATTAAAATAATAAATATAGAATTATAATATCCTAAAATTATGGGAATGTGGAAATAATATGAAACATGATATAAACATAATTCAAAGCTTACTACTAAGAAAACATCACATGGTGGATAGAGTCCCATCATGGGTTAGGTTTAATCCATAATAAATTACATATCTTATCATGGGACATAAGAATTACTCAATTCATTGAATCACTATTTGGGAATATCCATTAAAACAATAAAAAATTATTTTTTCCACAAATGTAAATTAAACATAAGTAATACAAATAATAATTACATATGGAAATAAACTGGTTGAACAATCTTTCCTCATGTAACAATTAAGGGAGATTTCATAAATATTCAAAATAGAAGAAGGAATGAAATATTTTAGACATTCATATATTTATAAATAATCAATGGTTTCAAATTTATTTACCATTTTAAACCTATATGACAAGGGGTAGATAATTGGGTATAAAAATTAACCCTCAAAATATTGTTTTAAGGAATTAGATAAAAAAAATTGGACGAAAAAATGAACATGGGAATTTCCTTGAAAATTAGAGGAAAACTATAATGGTTATCCCGAATATATTATTTTATTTAATGAAATTATTAATGGAAATAAATAATTTAAAATATTTTCACATAAAAGGGTTAAGGGATGACAAATGTTATCATTAATTTGGTTTGATTTTAATGAAGGCATTAGAAAAAATAAGTTAAGGAATTTATAATCCCATCAAAGGAAGGTAGATGAAGCTAGGTTTATTTGTAAGAGACAAATACATAAAATAAAAAATTCATAAATATTGTCAAATATAGATATAATGTGAGTTAGAGAAAGAAATTTTATAACTCAGAATTGTGAGGTTTGAAAAAGCCATTACCTTAGGTTCCACAATCATTATGCACTTTCACATAACATAAAAAATAATAAAATTTGGTCAATTCATAAAATTATTAATTTATAACCTTATCCATTTATATTTTATTTTATATAATTATATTATTTTCAATTACAATACTTTCAATGGGATATAATGTTTATTTTCTTTTTTTAGGGAAGTTTTTTCATGGTTCCATGTTCGAATCAATTTTAGATAATTATTCAAGTTCAGGTAAAATGGGACTAGAAATATAGAAGTGAAATTAAATTATATCGGGGAAGTTATATAAATTTAAATGGTCCCCAATAATCTTATTTGTTCCAATATATAGATGATTCATCTAGTAAAAGCATTAATGTTACAGGGTTAGTTCATTTAGGAGGCTTTACTGAACATCACAATATAGTCTAATATTTAAATATTATATCTATATATTCACTAAAAATTATGAAATAATTTATTATATTATTATTATTATAAAATTAAAAAATAATAATATAATTATGATAAAAACTTAAGGCAGTGTAGAATAATGATGTGCATTGTTCTGGATGGTGGTGAACCAACCATACTATAAACAATGCTTTCATTTAAGAATCTATTGATGTGAGGGTATAAGATTAGAAATACACCAAAATAATAAATTATTAGTAAATTAAATATACTTATTTTTCTATTTTTTTTCTATGGAGAACATATTGAGGTGGTAGAAGAAAAATAAAATTAAAAGCTATTTAGCAGAGAATTATTCCTCTTCCTCTTATTGTCTCTAATTAGGAAACCCATTTTGGCTCTTGAAATGGTATTTACTGAGAAACAATTTACTAATATATAAAGGAGGGTATTTTAAAGTTAATGGGGTATAAATTTGAAAATCTACAAGGCATAAAAGATATGACGATAATGGGTTTTATTTATAGGTTGAGGAGTGGGGGGGTTTTGAATACTATATTCATTGGGGTATTATTTTCTCTCTAGAATAACAATAGTTCTGAAAATTGTGACAATAAAAAGTGAATGTTTCATGTGAGTTTGAACTAATGGGTGGTTACATAATCCCATAAAAAAAATCATGTATTTATCATATAATGTTAATTTCATTATTTTAAAGCATGTAACCATTAGAAAAAATAAAATATTTTAGAAGAATAACAGAATAAAACTAACTATTTTTTAAAAGTATATTATAAAAACGAAATACATTTAATGAAAATTATTTTCTAAAAATGATAAATATATTTTTAAATAAGATATTTATTTATTTGAAAAATACCAATTTTATTATTAGGATCTATTTTCCAACGCTTTAAAAAAAATATACGGTTTTATAAAATTATATTATCATTATAATAAACATAATATTAATCTATAAAATCATATTATGAAAATAAACTATCTTTTAAATATTTTTATTTTTAGTAAATATCAAAATATTAAAATATGTTCTATAAAAATAAAAACACTACTTTTATCATTCTAAAAACATTTATTTAATTGTATCATAATATAAATATTTCACATTTTAATATTATAAGATAAAAAAATATCATTTTACACTCGCATAGGTGAGGATACTATCCAAATGACAATTTTAATTTTTCATACGGTCATATTTCAATTCTACCAATCAAATTATTATTCTCATGGTAAGATTTTTAATAGTAATATGGGTTCACAACTTTTCATTAGGACCTCATATTTCATTAATTCATTTTTGGATTTTAGTTTTCCTTAAGGTGATGTATATTTTAATTTTGAAAATGAGAATTGTATTGATAATATTTTTTTATTTCATTAGTGTGGTTTGTGAGGGTGTTTTTTCTGATGGATCAAGAAAATCCATGTTTAAATATTCTAGTTATTTTTCTATATACTTTTATAAAAATATAATATTTCCAGTTGTTATGTATTTTTATTTTCTAAATGAAATTTGAAAAAAAAATATAATAAAATTTTATACGTTCAATCATGTGGTTCATGTGCTTAATAAAATACTATACTACTAAATATGATACATTTTAATATGTTGAAAAGGGAAAATGACATTGATAAAACTAGATGTATAAATTTTTATTGAACTTTTTACTGTCTTTTACCCACCTTCTAAGAGCATTTGCAAATTTGAATAAAACATAATTTTACTGCTTCTGTGATTTGAATTTAAAAATTCAGAGAGACACGATTAAAATGGAAAAGAAAAATTTGGTTCAATAAGATGAAAATAATTTTTTGTGATTAGTAACATTTGACTTTTATTTTCCAATATTAAAAGTAAATATGGTAATTATGGTTAAAAATGATATTATAATTACCTAACACATGTCCTAATTCTATTAAATAAGTGTAATTCGAACAAAAACAACCTTAGGTGTAAAATATTATCCTCTTCGGTGTACTTAGATTAGATTAGGACATTTATTATTATTTTATTTAATGAAGAGTTAAAAGTGTTAAAATTAATGTTTAATAACTAAACCATTTTTGAAATATGGTTATATAGAAGATAAATTAGTCTAAAAATATTAATTATAAATATAAAATGATTTCTAAATCATTGTATTTAATTTATCATTTTTAGAAATTAGATAATTAAATTTATTTTTGACACAATAATGATGTAGTAATTACCTTATTAATGAAAGAATCAATTAAATGGTATTATAAATATTAAAATAAATATAATTTCAATGTTTTTATGACATAAAATAATTTTCTAGGTGAATATTACATGTTAGGGTTGATTAAATGTATATTTTTAGAAGTACTCAGATTGTGACGACTTTCAGAAAAACCAAATACAAAATAGTGTCAAAATTGACATAAATTATTTTTTAAACTAATATTATATTATTAAACGATATAATAGTCAAAAAAACTATGATTAAGCCAAAAGACTTATTTAATAATATATATGACATTAATAAACCATTTGGGATTCTATTAGAAGTTTATAGTATGTTTATTAACAGTATAATATAAAAATATAAAGAGACATTGTAAATGTCAAACTATTTAACTAAGAGTTAAATCTAAAATATAATGTTAATATAGTTACCTAATACCATATAAAACCTATTGGATGAGAGGTTTTCGACATATACCTACCTTAGCCTAAAAATAAATTATCTTGGATACAATGGAAACCAAAAATTATTTTATATAAAATAATATTTCAAGCTTTTTCTAAAGTGACCCTCACCTCTCTTATAAAATGGTACATCCCTCTCTCTCAAAATCACACATCCAAATCCATTTGGATCTGCCAAACCCTGCCCAAATATCCTCCAATATTCCCTCAATTTATCCTAGAGTCCTCAAATTTATCATAAATCTACCCTAAGGATCCCTTTAGATCAACTCAGAAGGAAACACCTGAAGAAGAGGTAATAATTTCACCACCCTCTTATATGTTTTCTTCTTCTTCCACTACCTCTTTCATGGAAGTTTCCATAAAAAATCAGAAATTCAGTACCTTCTACATATTTTGATTTTATTATAAATATGTTACAACCATATTCAATATTCTATCCATATTATAAATGACAAAGTCACCATACGTGCGTACGTACGGCTTACCGTCTCCACGTCGTGGTGTAGTTTGTTATTCAAACACCTCATTATTTGGATGGGTATAATAATGAGTATAAATGGTTTAAATAATAAATATAAAATTTTAAGGACTTTTTATATATGATATATCATCCAATTACTTATGATTTAACCATCAATATAATGATATTTTCGCTCGTGCGTACGTACGGATTACCGTCTCCACGATGCGATGAGATTCATTTCCACATTCACCATTCAACGATAATTATAAAAATTTATATTATTAATAAGTATGTAATATATGAAATAATAATGATACTTCATATATATATATATATATATATTCTGACATACATCTTATTCCCTTACTTCCATTCAATACAATAAGAAAACAGAAACAACATTTATGCGTACGTACGACATACCATCTCCATAAATGGTGTTTTCAATTAAATATATCAAGATATTATACATATTTATATTCTAAATATACATGATAGATAAATAGAGGATTATATTCTAGTTGTATTTATATCGTGATCTAAATTATATGATCAAGAATAACAAGTTAAAATATGTACGATGAATAAAGAGATTATTAACCAAAATGTTAATTTAACAAGGAAATAATTATTAAATGGGTAGTATAAAGTCATAAATGAATCATTTATGATATAATAAATATTAATATTGTTCTAGTATAATTAAATAAGATACTAAGGTCATTATACAGGAGGTTAAAGGTACCCTCGACCAAAGGAAAGTTCAAGGTAAGGGTTAATTCTACAATCTATTTACTTATTTGAGGTTATTAATACGTATGTATCTACTGGGACCTCTCTATAATCCACATCCATGTTTCATAAACATATTTTAAAAAGGAATATTTTATACTTTTATAGAAGGGAATCTTTAAATAGATCATAATTTTGAATTGTTTAAATATTTATTCTTCTAAATCATTGTCATTTATGTCCATGTTTTCAAAATGGGTTTTAAGGATTTATTTATATGGACATGAATTTTTTTAAATTCTTAATTCCATTAAAAATTTTCAAAGTGGTATGGGACACTTTGATTCAAAAATGTCTTCAAATTTCTTCCATTCTAAATTGTGTGACCTTTTAATGGTTTTTTGAAAATGGGATAATTCTCTCAAAGTGTTTTTCAAATAATTTTCATATATTTCAACATCCTTCAATGAATTTTAAACTTTTTTAATGTTGATTTATTATGATAAAAATCTTAAATATTTTATTGAATGTTTTGGGATATGTTAGACTATGGATTCTCTATTTTTATGCCATTGATGGTTTATGGATAATGTATTGACATTTCGTATTCTATTTTTAATAAAAATGATTATGTTATGTTTAAAACTTTTCATATGAGGAATGCATTGGACTTAGTAAGTGATGGGTGGATCCCAAAATAGCTCCTCGATGCATTAGTAGGTCTCATGAAACAAACTACTGTCTTGGCAGAAGGACTTGACAAAATCTTATTTGTATTCTTGGAACAAGGCCTTGAATATGCGGTTATGATGTCTGGCATTATGTATTCCATCATTAAAAAATTAATTATTGATATTACTTGTGATTATTCAACTAGTAGAATATTCATGTGAATAATTAAATGGAATTATTTGATTTTTCATTTCCATATTATGTTGAGTTTTATTTTGTTAATGGATTTTGTTATAGTTTTATATATTTCCTTAAATATTTACGCTTATTTATGAAAGTTTTCTCTATATTGTTATCTGTACTGAACGTATGATCTCACCCCTTTCTATGTTTTATTTTTTCAAGGGTGCGAAGAAGTATATTATGACTGACCTCTAGGGATAGTATAAGGGATATATGAATTTTTTCAATTGAGAAAAAATTGTTTTTTTTCAATTTATAATGTAATGTAATGTTCATGTATGAAATCTATTTTCCAAGACAGCTAAACTGATCCATCCTTCGGGACTTGATCCCTTTTAATCATGAAAATGTATTAAAATAATGCACTGACTCTGGGTAACTAGGGTCAGGGAATTGCAAGAAAAATAGAAACCTAAGGATGTAGTAAAACAAAATTACCCTCATATATTATCAACAAATTATGTGACTTAAAATTTCAAGAATTATATTTCTATAGTGGGGGCAAGAAGGATAACATAGTTACCTATATTTATAATATGATATTTTCTTTTGAAATATATATATGTTCCATATTTCATTATATAATATATAATAAAAAATACTGAAAAAAACTATCAATATTTTATTTTACAAAAAGAAAATCGATACATAATAGTAATAAGTATAATCCATAAAATTAAAAATAATATATTTTGAAAATAAAAAAACTTATTGAATAGAAATTTTTTGTTGGTTTTTTCTCTTATAGTTACCATACTTGATAAAACACTCTAAAAAGTAACAAAACATTTGTAATGTAATTGGATTTTTGAAAATCATATATATAGAAAATATAGTAGAATCAAGGTGAGAGATTAATTATTTAATAGGTAATTTTAAAAAGTTTAAAATCTATATGCCACCGGGAATAGTAAATCTATTTTTTTATGAATAGTAACTTGAGAATTCAAAATAGTTACATAGACATTAGAATGGTAACATGACCACATGAATATTAAAATTATATATGATTAATATTTTTAATAGAAAAATTAAGTAAATATATACTGCAATTATTTGAAATTAATATTCAAATTATAAACACCAAGAATGTATAAGTGTATTTATCAAAAAGTATATTATAACCGATTTTAGAAAACCCTTATTTTTATGGAAATATATAATATTATATTAATAAAATGAATTTCATATTTTGAATCATCGCCTTATAATATCACCTATATTTATTTTCTAAATATTTATAGAGAAATTTATTTTTTAACTAAATAGTAAAAATATAGTTTTTTTTAAATTATTACTTATTTGTATTTTCTAAAATGAAGGAAAATTATGGTTCAGGGGGAACCAAACAAGAGAACCATATTATAAGGAATAAAATCTATTATAGTACTACATGAAAATGTTATAAACAAAAAAAACCACATGTTGGATATAATTACAGAAATTAGATCGCACAAGAAAAATCACAATCCTGAGAACCCTCAACAGCCATTGTGATGTTATCAAAAACACATCATAGTTAAAATAACAGAAAAATTATAAAATAATAATAATAATAATAAATTTATCATATTGAATAAAACATGAACTTATAATAACTTCTTTTTCATAACACAACAATAAAAAAGGTCGAATCAGTTCCCATTCCCCTTAAATAAGACACCAAACCACATGTCTTAGTTTACAATGAATAACATACTAAAAAATAAATTATACCAAATTTAAATTAACTTAAGGTAATATCTTCAACCCAACATAAAATAACTTATTATAGTAATAGAATAACTACAATCTAGTGTAACACACATCCACGATCCATTGAACAACAAAATATATCATTTTAGATAGATTAGAACATATAAAGGAATGAAATAACAAATGAAACCATGCTCTTTTAATATCATAGTGGGGATCACCATTAAAAAAATTTCTAGAAATAAAATACCTTCTACTACTAATTAAATTTTACATGCATGCCTCTATGTGGAGATATTATCATATATTAGCCTATATGTCACCAAATAAGTCCTTTTCATTTTCTATAATTTTTCAAGCTAAAAAACCTAAACATATGAATAACACTCCAAAAAAAATTGTATTAAAATGTTCATTTAATTTGAGGAAAGATTATTTTGTGTAATTGTTCAAATGTGTCTATTGCTATAACTAAATAGATCCAATATTTTTTTCACCCCCATCAATGGAAAACACAACCACCCACCATTGTGGGAGTCACTAACACATACTTGACCAGAAATATATCACTATCAGGAACCATTTAACTCCAATGAAATACATATATATGTAAATTTGACATAGTTAAATATACTATACATTTCTTATGCCAAAAATGATGAGATTAAACATTTTTCTCACCCCCAACATTACGCAACCAACCAATAATAATAATAATCCATAAAGTGTGAAACAGAATTTTAAAACCAAGAACAAATAGACACTACAAAAGAGGTTTGTATCCAACCTAAGATCTCAAAAATTCCAATATTACTTAACAAAGAACCGCAACATGAATTATAGGGTAAAAGATGAAGGAAATAAAGGGGAATCTCCACAGTTATGGTCCTTCACAATGGACCACCCAAAATAATATTTCTCAAATGCTATGTGGTTATGATATAGTAATTATGTAATCATGTCCTACTAAATTATAAATTGGTTTGATCAACTCAAAAATATAATTAATAAGATAAATTATTCATTTATATACAATTAACTAAATTTAAAATCCTTAAATGTAATTTCTAATGTCTAAAAATGTAAAGTGTTCATAAAAAATAAACATTGATTTTTTATTTTCTTTTTTATAAACTATTAAATTCAATGTATAAATGGTTCTAATGAACTAGAAATAAATATTTTTATTCAAATATAGTTTATAATTTCAAAAGTACCACTATTGAAATATTTTATTTGGAAATAATAATTTATTCTATATTTTAACTAAAAAAACCCTCCCCTCATGTTGAAATATCCCCTCTCTATTCTATTGGAAAATAAATTTTCATCCATTAATAGAATCCCAATATCTGTATAGTGTCCCGAGATTTTAAAAAATATTATAACATATTATTTATCTTAAATATTTGAAAAACACAATGCAAAGATCGATATATCAACTTTATTAGTAGGAATGGGTACATAAAACATCGATATCAAACTAGAACAGAATTTCTTTATAAAAATATCAATAATCATATCCTAAATCACATATATCTCTTTAAAATTAATAAGATAACCATAGGAATACATAAAAAATGGCTGAGATGAATATCCCAATGATAGAGTAAACATCATGAAATAACATAACATATAATTCAAAATGCAGAATATGATATCATAAAAGAAAAGAATCATGAATAATAATATGGATGATTAAAATAATAAATATAGAATTATAAAATCCTAAAAGTATAGGAATGTGGATATAATATGAAACATGATATAAACATAATTCAAAGCTTACTACTAAGAAAACATCACATGGTGGACATAGTCCCATCATGGGTTGGATTTAATCCATAATAAATTACATATCTTATCATGGGACATAAGAATTACTCGATTCATTGAATCACTATTTGGGAATATCCATTAAAACAATAAAAAATTTATTTTTCCCACAAATGTAAATTAAACTTAATTAATAGATATAAGAATTACTTATGGAAATAAACTGGTAGCACAATCTTTCTGCATATAACAATTAAGGGAGATTTCATAAATATTCAAAATAGAAGAAGGAATGAAATATTTTAGACATTCATATCTGGATAAATAGTCAAAGGTTTTAAATTTATTTACCATTTTAAACCTATATGATAAGGGGTAGATAATTGGGTATAAAAATTAACCATCAAAATATTCATTTAAGGAATTAGATAAAAAAAAATGGAAGAAAAAATGAACATGGGAATTTCCTTGAAAATTAGAGGAAAAATATAATGGTTATCCTTAATATATTATTTTATTTAATGAAATTATTAATGGAAATAAATAATTTAAAATATTTTTACATAAAAGGGTTAAGGGATGACAAATGTTATCATTAATTTGGTTTGATTTTAATGAAGGCATTGGAAAAATTAAGTTAAGGAATTTATAATCCCATCAAAGGAAGGGAGATGAAGCGAGGTATATTATTAAGAGACATATACATAAAATATAAAATCTATACATAGTGTCAAATATAGATATAATGTGAGTTAGAGAGAGAAATTTTATAACTCAGAATTGGGAGGTTTAAAAAATCCATTACCTTAGGTTCCACAATCATTATGCACATTCACATATCTTAAAAAATAATAAAATTTGGTCAATTCATAAAATTATTAATTTATAACCTTATCCATTTATATTTTATTTTATATAATTATATTATTTTCAATTACAACACTTTCAATGGGATATAATGTTTATTTTATTTTTTAGGGAAGTTTTTTCTTGGTTCCTTGTTCGAATCAATTTTAGATTATTATTGAAGTTCAGGTAAAATGGGACTAGAAATATAGAAGTGAAATTAAATTATATTGGAGAAGTTATATAAATTTAAATTATCCCCAATAATCTTATTTTTTCCAATATATAGATGATTTATCTAGTAAAAGAATTAATGTTACAGGGTTAGTTCATTTAGGAAGCATTACTGAATCTCATAATATAGTTTAATATTTCAATATTATATCTATATATTCACTAAAAATTATGAAATAATTTATTATATTATTATTATCATAAAATTAAAAAATAATAATATAATTATGATAAAAACTTAAGGCAATGTAGAATAATGATGTGCGTTTTTCTGGATGGTGGTGAACCAACCATACTGTGAACAATGCTTTCATTTAATAATATATTGATGTGAGGGTATAAGATTAGAAATACACCAAAATAATAAATTATTAGTAAATTAAATATACTTATTTTTGTATTTTCTTCTATGGAGAACAAATTGAGGTGGTAGAAGAAAAATAAAATTAAAATCTGTTTAGCGGAGAATTATACCTCTTCCTCTTATTGTCTCTAATTAGGATACCCATTTTGTATCTTGAAATGGTATTTACTGAGAAAAATTTAATAATATTTAAGGGAGGGTATTTTAAAGTTAATGGGGTATAAATTTGGAAATCTACAAGGCATAAAATCTATGACGATAATGGGTGGTAGTTATAGGTTGAGGAGAGGGGAGTTTTTGAATACTATATTCAATGGGGTATTATTTTCGCTCATGAATAACAATAGTGCTGAAAATTGTGACAATAAAAAGTGAATGTTTCACGTGAGTTTGAACTAATGGGTGGTCACATAATCCCATATAAAAAAATCATGTATTTATCATATAATGTTAATTTCATTATTTTAAAGCATTTAACTATTAGAAAAAAATAAAATATTTTAGAAGAATAACAAAATAAAACTAATCATTTTTTAAAATTATATTATAAAAACAAAATACATTTAATGAAAATTATTTTCTAAAAACGATAAATTTATTTTTAAATAAGATATTTATTTATTTGAAAAATACCAATTTTATTATTAGGATCTATTTTCCAACTCTTTAAAAAAATATACAGTTTCATAAAATTATATTATCATTATAATAAACATAATATTAATCTATAAAATCATTTTATGAAAATAAACTATCTTTTAAATATTTTTATTTTTAGTAAATACCAAAATATTAAAATATGTTCTATAAAAATAAAAACACTACTTTTATCATTCTAAAAAAATTTATTTACCTGTATCATAATATAAATATTTCAAATTTTAATATTATAAGATAAAAAAATATCATTTTACACTCGCATAGGTGAGGATACTATCCAAATGACAATTTTACATTTTCATACGGTCATATTTCAATTCTACCGGTAAAATTATTATTCTTGTGGTCAAATTTCTAATAGTAATATGGGTTCCCAACTTTTCATTAGGACCTCATATTTCATTAATTCATTTTTTGATTTTAATTTTCCTTAAGGTAATGTATATTTTAATTTTTAAAATGATAATTTTATTGCTAATATTTTTTTATTTCAATAGTGTGGTTTGTGAGGGTGTTTGTTCTAATGGATCAAGAAAATCCATGTTTAAATATTCTAGTTATTTTTCTATCTACTTTTATAAAAATGTAATATTTCCAGTTGTTATGTATTTTTATTTTATAAATGAAATTTGAAAAAAAAATGTAATAAAATTTTATACGTTCTATCATGTGGTTCATGTGCTTAATAAAATACTATATTACTAAATATGATACATTTGAATATATTGAAAAGGGAAAATGCCATTGATAAAATTTTGTGTCATTATAATCTACCCAATTTCATCTTTATATGTACCATTACAATAGTTGGTATGTTTTTATGTCATCCAGCCCAAATTCCCCCAGGATTTATTTAATAAAAGAGTAAAAATTAAACAAAGAAGCAACCCCATAATCCTCTCTTTTCATTTATTCTATATACTTACCCAATATGTTTTCCTTTTCTACCTCAAAAGACTATATGATTTATAAGTATATAAAATATTTATGTTATTGGTATGTGGTATAACTATTTCAATCCATTTAATGAATATACACACTCTCTCTTCAGTATTTTTAACATATCCTATTAGTGGTCTGTTTCATCCGCCTACATGGGTGTTTTAAATACTTATCATCGAATAATTGGATTATAAGTGTATACTATACATTATATACATATATATATTATTTCAATATTATATATTTAATTTTTAAAAAATATAACTTACAATGATTCAAAATAAAAAAATCAAAATGAAAATGCGATAATTCAAAAGAAAAATATTTTCGAACCATTTGATATTTTACGAAAAAAGAAGAATAAACAAATTTTAATGATAAAAAATAATAGTAATGAGTAAAATAATCTTTTGAATTATATTTTTTAATAGGCATAAGTTCATTATATAGTAGGCATAAATGTGACGAATCACAATTGTATATAAGTGAAGGAGACACTATAGAATAACTCATTTTGTGGTCTTATATTCTATTACTATATCTTTTAACTATGATTATTATAAAAATAACTTCAAATGGTATTTTATTTTTATTTTCATTTCTTTATTATTTGGATACATATTTTTTAGTTTGAGTGTATGAATTCTTATACGCCTTCATGATATTTGAATGTATACTTGTCTCAAAATTTCTTTTCACATATTATTATTTTTAATCTCCTACTCTCAATGAAATATAATATTTTACTTATTAATTATGCTCTTAAACATAGGAAATTATGTATCAAATTGTCATTTTTTGGAACCTTTATGATTGATTCATTAATATATTCATTAAAAACCAATTTGAAATCTATTATTTTCTCATGGGTATTTTCATGTTAATGATTGATATAAATACGTTTTCTATGTGGTGTAAATAATTAGGGACATTATATGATGTGATGAGAGGGTATATAATTATATATTATTTCAATTCCTTGGTTAATGAGATATATATTATGAAATTTTTTGTATCATGCATAAACATGAATGAAATACCCTGAGTTTTTATGAATAACTTCTTTTTTTGAAATAAATTGAATTTATTTGATGGATTATATAGAACGCTACCCAAAGTTAATCATTCATTATAAAAAACACAATGTTAATAATATTATACATGAAAAATTAATTTTTTAATTTGTTATATGAAACACTATGTTGTATTTTTTTACACACAATACCAAATTCCTATGAATGCTTCCATTATACGAAAGTCTTAGTTTTAACAAACTACAATATATTATTAAAATTATTATTTAATATGATAGTAATCAAATAGATATTGGAATTGAATATATTATATGGATTAAATGAATTTGTAAAATACTTCTCACATATGTTTATATAATAATTTATTGACTAATTAGGTTTAAATTAAAATAAAACAAATTTTTAAGATTAAAAGATATATTTTTATGATATAAAATATTTTATGCACAAAATTGTGTTTTATGTCAATAAATTAACCAAATATCTTTTGGTAAAATATTTTAAAATAAATTTTAATATATTATATTAAATCAAATTTATGCCATTAATATTATATATTTTCAAGACAAGGGATAAGATTAAATCCAATTGCACGATTTAAAAGTGTATTTTTTTAAATAAAACTTTTCCCTTTTTTATGGTGCACTTATTTTAAATATAAAATTTTCCACTTTTATGTAATTAATTTATTAAAATAAATATATTTTTTAAAATATAAATTCAAAATGAAATTATGGTTTATTTTTGGTATTTTTCTGAGAAGTTACATTTTGGTGATAAATATTGAATAACACTGAATTTTAATTGAAAATTGTCTTCTCATTTCATTAATTTACAATATTAAACAATATATTGAGTTATTTCTAAATTAAAAATAGTTCAATTATAAATCAATTAATCCAATTTAGTTCATTAAAATAGATTTTATATTTTAAATGAATATAAAAACATTGTAAACTTGTGATCCTTCTCGCAAAAAAATCATTTTATCAACTGGTATGTGATGTTAATTTTAAATTAATGTCTACCACTTATGGGTTTTCAATTTGGAAAAATGAATTAAATATTTTAATTAATACTAATTTATAATATATAATATGTATAACTTAATTTTTTAGAATTGTTATTAGTGAAAATATTTAAAATTAATCGTGATGAATAAGACAAGAACACGTGTACGAAGGTACTAACATTTAATGACATGAAAAAAATGACATAGAAACATGTCAAACAACAATTTTACAGACACTTTTAGAACCTAATACTCAATGGATCGAATTACGTCCAAAACTGAGCTGTTTGACATGGAAAAACATGGGTTGAATTGTACCTTTCAAAACATTACAGGTTTTCCACTCACCATTCCTATAAAAGGCCATCCCTATCACCCATCTCTTCAAAACTCTCAAGCCACATGGATAAAAAACAACTAACAAAATTTCTTAAAAAATTATCCACCATCATTCTAGAAGCCTCATTTTATGTATAATACCAATAAAGGAGGTCTTTTAGTGCAGACCAATTAGAGATACCTGAAGAAGAGGTGAAGTTTATCTATGAAATTGTTTGTTTTATTTCTTCCTCAAACCCATTAAAAAATTATTATATCATAATTATATAATAAAATTATTATCATAAATATTATTAGAAGTTTTTATATTAATTTTATGACCCAAATATTCACACACTTAAAAAAATGGGATAGCAATCATCATTCCTGTGTACGGTGGATTAACGCCTTGGGAATCGATGTTGTTTTCAATTTCATTACCACATTTCAAGGTTGGAAATAGTTATTGACACACTATTTGTATATGATATTTAATAAATTTTTAATTTTTTTGTATTATTTAATTATTATATATCTCATAATTTAATTCATTCCATTTTGTGGGAAGATGAATACACTGTTCATGTGTTGGGCAGACTACCATCTAACAAAGCGATGTGATTCGATCACGCTATACAAAAATGTATTAATGAATGGGTTGATAAAAATATGTGATATATATGAATTTATAATAATAATTTTATCATTTTATATATATATATCATTTACTTTTAATTCTTTCAAAATGAAAAGAAAATGGAATCATTGTTCATCCATATGAACAACCTATCGTCTCAATGAACGGTGTATTTAATTTCCCATTAATAAATTTTAGGGATTACCCTAATACAAATATAATGAATATATATGATATATATATCATGTTTATGATTTTTAATATGATAAAATCATGATCTATGTAACTATACCAATAATAAGAAGTCAGAACATGTACGAAAAACAATGCGGTTATTACCCAAAACATAATATTAAAAATGAATTGTTAATAAATGGGAATCATAAAGTAGTAATTAAATCATATATTATTCTATAAATATGAATATGTATCTATTATATATTTATAATTATCTTATATTTATTATAAATGAGGTATGAATCAGTACAACAGGAGTTAAGAATTAAGGTATGTGATTTTTATCTCACTTTTTTTACCATGACAGATAAGACATGTTCACCACCTATTTCTTGTATGTGATGTGTATACTTTTCATAGATGTATTTTATGATTATTATTGTGATAATTATTTTTATTTACAAATCCATTTTTGGAACTATCATTCATGGGTTTTACAGTTTACACGTTACCAAACCATTAAAGGATTTTTTATTCAATTTTCCTTCATTGAGACATATGTTATATTATGAGCCTATATTATTTCACAGGGTGTATATGTATACACATTGAAATGTTAAATCATAAATATACTTATTCTCATGATATTTTATTTTTCATGTAATATTATTCTTTCATGTGGATAATGATTGAATTTTACTAAAGTGGCCATATTTTATTGATAAATTCTCATCGTTTATCAAGATTATGTATGCTTATTTTTCTATTGATGAAGTATTATGATTCATCTCTCAATAACTATTGATTTTATAGTATTTTACCATGATATATTAATTTAATTTTACCATTTCTACAGTCTTTGGTACTTATGAATCCTATGAAATATTTTTGAGGGAATCCAACATTATTTCTCTCTTCGGTAAAAAATCTATTCTCTATATATAAAAAGGTTTTCTAAAAATGTTTTCCAAATGTTTTTAAATGTTCAGTCAAACTCATTTTGAATGAAAATATTTTAAAAAAATATTATTTTCAAAAGTGTTTTAATTGATTTTGAAATATACATTTATAACTTATCAATGTTATTTTAAATGAAAATGGGTTTCAATGGGTTTTACATTTTAATTTTTTTATATTTGGAAAGAATGTTTTTCTCTTAAAATGTTTTAAATCTCCCTTTGAAAATTATTTTCCATATAATATGAATTCTTTTTGGTGTTACCTCACCATTACTAGGGATATGATCGAAGGAAACTATTCTTATTCATTCTTGGAATGGTTTATGTTTATGATGACAAGTTGTTTAGAAACCCATATTACTTCAATGATTTATATAATGATGAACCCCACTTTTTCATGGGTTATGTTATGATAAAATTATTATGAAACATAACAATTTTACATATTCTATGATGTTTTGACATGTTTATGGTACTTATTTTATTTTAGGGGTTTTGATATTATGGATGTTTATGATCTTGTGAAACAAATATTTATGATTTCATTATGTGAAAGGTGAGACCTATATATCCCTCCAATTAAATATGTAAAGTTAATTGTTATACGATCTCAAATAGTAATTGGGTGGTCATCCTAATACCAAAACAGGTTGGTAAAAGGGAGGTTAGACTAATGACACAACTATATAGTACAAGGGAGGTCATCGTATGATCAAAATAGGACGGTACGTAGGAGGTCATCCCAGGCCTGATGTAGGTACTGGGGTGATTATCCCAATCTAAACATGTTTTGAAGGACATGGTAGGCATTCATAACACAATATTTTATAATGTTATGTCTATGCCACAAATTCCATGTCATATTCCATTGTAATACTCTCGTGTATTATATTTTTTCATTATATTATGATTCATGTGTTATGAACTACCAATATTTAATCCATGATTCAAGGTTAAGATCTTTGTTATGTAGGGTATTCATTAAAATTTCATTCTCATTTCCTCATAACCTTGTTCTCATGTTAAGAATACGTGTCTCTTTTTCTTAACCTTAATGAGCATCTGAGATCACCCTTTTGTTTCTATTCCAATGGATATGAAGAAAGGAAATAATTAGGATTACTAAAGGTTCAGATATTTATTAGAAATTTTTAATACCTTTCACCAAATTATAATAATGTGTTCTATGTTTACAAAGACACTAAACTATTACAGTCCTCAGGTGTGTGTTTTTCTAACAAAGTGAATATTCATAAAAAAATATGTAATAACCATGTACGAGATGCATGTGTCACTAAGATGATTCTAGAATGTTTACTAATTTATAAAGGGTTGATTTATAGAAAAATTTATTCCTAAAAATGGTTCTATATTTGTTTATAATTTTTATGTGAGATTTGAACACAATGTTGTGATGTTTCATTAGTATTAAAATGATTATTTTCATTCCCCTTTCAAAATATTCCCAAATGATTATAATGATGATCCTTTTATTATGATATGAAAATAATGATGACGCTCACCCATGTATTATATTGATTCATGTCTCATGTTATTTCTTTATTTTCCCTCACTTCTTTAGGATTTTAGTTCACCTTATCATTATTTTTTTCCTCTGGTGATTATATATATTTATAAGATTATGTTTGATTTTAGGAGTATCATGTTGAAGGATTTTTAATGTCATATTTAATAATGTTGTATGAACCTAATTTTCCCAGGACACTAAACCTTTTGATTATAAATTGTATTATTATTATGTTATTTATCATAAAAATGATATAAAAATTTTTTATGTAAAATATAGTTTCTATAAAAACCTTTTTTATCCACTCAAATTACAACCTCCCTTCCCACACACAACCAAATTCTTAAAAACCTCCAAAAAATATTCATTTCTCAATCACTCATAATCTCACACCATGGATTACTAATAATAGGTTGACCGCTCTTCAAATCCCAAATAGATACAAAACTATTGAATTAAAAAATACAATATAAAAGTTCCAAAATATTTCAAACCAAAACACCATTTACAACATCATATCACACCCATAAACAATCATTCAACACATCATCATCTTCAAACTAGTCCAAAACTAATTCTTCATCCCCTCACTTACCCCCGATTGATATTTTATCCTACCGATATCTCTACCCCAACCTATAATTTATATACCACATACACAAAGATAGTATAGAGAATCTATAAATTAATAATATTAAAAAATACAATCTATATGAGGATAATGTAATATATTAGCATGAAATAATTGGTTTTAAAAGCATGAAGGTGATACATTGGGAACACATTATTCATGTACCCAAGGATGTATAAAGTGAGTTGAATTTGATTTTTCATTAAATTCATGAACATTCCATGAACTATTTTGAGTTTATAATTGGGAAAAATACCAAAACTCTAATCATTGGTTGATTTTGGAAAAGGGATAAACATTTACAACCTGGTTTTATAAGGGCATTCTCATGTTAGATATGAATAAAGATGTAACTCATATGATATGTATGATGATTTCGGCTAACCCTCTAAGTATAAATGACCCTAAAAAGACCATGATTAATATGTTAAAAAGATATATATTGATGATCATTCAAATATTTATTTTCTATTCATAGTATAAAAATATGTAATTTTATGGTTCAATGAGTTAGTTGGATGTTATTTTATAAAGGAAAATATTTTTTGGGCGAACCATCAACGTATCTTAAAAATTTCTATGTAATTGTGAGGGTTATTGGGAGAAGAAAATGGTTACAATCATGGTTTGAAAATTTACCAACCATTTGTAAACATAACATAGGATAATTTGAGTCTTATTTTCCCTTTTAAAATGTCAGAACCTATAAATCATTGATATCTATATTTTGGATAAAATTGATCTACTGAGGAATAATGTATAGATATAAGATTAAAATAAGATGTATTTCTATTTTATAATGGTGGAGGTGACTTCT
Organism: Viscum album; assembly: GCA_963277665.1. Taxonomy (NCBI): domain Eukaryota; kingdom Viridiplantae; phylum Streptophyta; class Magnoliopsida; order Santalales; family Viscaceae; genus Viscum; species Viscum album. The sequence goes on along the minus strand of OY728159.1, from coordinate 13,956,379 downwards.
TGGGGACATTAACAACCAACCACCCATTCTAGACTAGCTCCCCCACGTAGATCCACACCAAATGTAGCCCCTACCGTAGCCCTATAATAATTAATTTCACAAGAGGAGTTGAATGTGCATTTCAGGGATACATTCAAGGATAATTTAGGTATTGCTGAAATATTTATATTATTACCCACCACATGTTACACCACATATACTAACCCTTATATCCCCACCAAAACCATATAATCATCCATAATGGAGGACACCCCAAGATTATTTCCCAAATCACAGTTATTACATTCCCATATGTCAGTCTCTTCCACCAATATCAACCCACCTCAAACCCTATTTGAATATGCATTCTAGAGTTGGAAGATATCCACTATAGGTTATTCATATAAATAATTGGCAATCCAAACTGATACTTCCACCCAACTCTAGTTAGATAGGGATTCCTAAAGGAAGGTAATGTGGAAGATTCCCATGGAACCCCTTGATATTCCATTCATCAACCTTGTATATCTCTTTATTTCCTCCCACATAATCTTGGATATGTTGAGTTTAAGAAATATTTAATGCTCCACTAATATATTTGTATCCATTTCTTCCACTAATCCTTAGTCTAAGAGACATTAATCATTTCATTCAGTACGAATTCGGTTACTAGGATGTCCATTGAGATATATCACACAATATATACTGATAATTCAAACATAGTTTTATGATAAATCACTTAGAATTATCCCATGACATATGATTCTATAAGATAACATAATTCAAAAAAAACTGAAGTGACCCTGAGCCCACCCAACATAATGATTCCCATATCCTAAGAGACTACATATATAACCATAGCTAAGAAAACCATTCACCAACAAGTGTGTTCTTTAGATATTTTTCATAGTCTACATGGAGAGATATAAGAGGTTACACTGTGGTGTGAGGAGTCACTTTTAGAGGATCTAATTTCTAATCACATAAATTCTACTAATACCACTGGGTAGATGAAGAGAATAATAGAAAGATAAGGGTGCACCAATGGATCTTAATATGAACCTCTACCATTCTATGATTATGGATGGTCAATTTTTTTGTTCTCTTTTATTAAAATTTATATTTCCTATGTATTTATTATCATTATAGATCTCATTATTATTTTCTTCATATATTTGAATCATCATTTTATTTTATAGAATTTTCATTTAAATAATTTTATGTATTGGAAATAAATTTAATAAACACTAAAACATATAATTGGATTTCAATAAGATAAAATTATCCAAGGATGATGGAAAATAACTGTAATGATCATGACCCATACACCCGTATAACAAAAATATCACATGTGATAATACCCTTTGATATCTCTGGATCCCCCAAGATAGAATCTAGTGATGTGATTATCAATAAAATATTAGATCATGAATTTTCCAACATATTTTATATGATAAGATGTGATAAGTTACTCCAAATAGATCAGCATGACTGATCTATAATATGGACATTCCACAAGTAGAATGAAATCAAATTGGTCATAAAAATAAAATAAAACATAACATAACTTTATAATAATGAGCATAAGATTCAGTGAAATTTATATACAATATATACACAGGCTATAATAAGTTATTAGAAAAAAAAGGCCTATAAAAAGAGGAAACATGTAATGAGTGGGATAATTAGATGATTCAATTTATTAATCCTCTCTAATTGCTCAAAATATAGTGGAAATAGATCCTCACCCTATGGTATGATTATAAAACAATTTATATGTGTCTAAATTCTACCAGTACATTAATGATTACAAACAAAGAAACAATAAAGTGATGGCATGCCAAATGTGGTGTCTATATAGGGTGAATGCATAATATTCTAAGTTGTACACCACTAATAGATCATTTGATGAATGTTATAAAAAGTTCATACATGAGCATATCTACTGATCTAGATAAATATATTCCGATTTTGTTTATAGAAACTGACTAGAATATGACATCTAAAAGAAATAAAGAAAATAAATAGAGCAGTAATGATGTAAAACATGTTGTCATAAATAATGTAAACATTATTTTAATATACCATGAGAGTTCATAGTGATATTACTTACTATGATATTAACCCATAATCTTAGTTGAACCAAACAATGAAGTCAAGGTATAACACCCGTCCTTCCATAGTAGTGTTAGGGTGCAACACCCATCCATTATGGTGGGGGGATCATGTATACTAGAGTCAGAGTAGCAGAGCAGACCTTACCATTTTAGGATTAGGGAAATGGGAATAAAATACTTAAGAAGAAATTACATTCCATTTAATCATATTTTTTATATTCAAAAAACATATTTCAACAGTTTAAAATTATAATAATGATAATAATTTCTTTTATAGTATGCATATCATTTATAAAAGAAATATTCATGTTCAGAATATCAAAATTAGTTACATGAATTAAAAATATTACATATTAATGAAAATCCATATTTGGGATAGTAATTTTTATCCATACTCAAGAAATAATAAAAATGACACACTCATAATTATTTATATATTATGATAAAAACATGATTTTCTTAGCTCAAAATTATTTCCATTATCTATTTTATCAACAATAAATTTATACATGTATGGAATAATCCAACATATATATCAAGAATGTAAATATACCATGTTATCCCATCAATAAAAAATGATTTTTAGGATGTAAAAATATGTTTTTGCTAACAAGATGAAGAACAAGATAAGAAGTGATACAATTTCATGATATATATGGGTGAAACCAATATGATAGTAGTAAGAATATTATTAACCATATTGAAAATAACATTAAAATTAGAATATAGAATCTAACTAGTGAATACGAGTGGTACAACATGGGGTGATATGAGAAAGGAATGACCATTATATTGGGGAATAAAATTTTAAATGTCAAAATATTCTATTTTTACAGGTTTATGTGTTCAATATTTAGACAAATCCCATATTTAATGCATTAAACTAAAAACATGGTATAATAAAACATTTATTTATATGAACATGTTTTTAAGGATGAGTAGTGATTTCCATTAAATCATATTTTGTTAAAATATTTAAAAAATAATGAAAAGAAAAAAGGATATGAAACTAATTTACAAATTATTTCAAAATAAACTAGTTAAAAAAATATTTATAAAAATTACCCACCCTTAAACCCTTATACCAAAATATAATAGTTATAAAGTGTTACTATTAGAATAACATAAAAACTATTAGGATTCTCATGTTAAATAACCTCTTCCCACCTCGTAAACCCACCTACTATATTTCAACAAAATCACACTATTAATCATAAGTTATTTGTGGTTCATTGAAATATAAATAATTTAATTTTTTGTGAGAATATTTTATTTCTAATATATAATATTAATGGTTCTCAGGGAAGTTCAATTAGTTATTGAACAACAATCCAAGAATGTTTTTTGCAGAGGAAGGACTTTTTGCTGACAAGATATCCTCAATATGGTTTTATATTATTGGAACATCAAGGTTATATATTTCAGACCAAATAAATTATCAATGAAAATATACAACATGTTGAAAGAAAATGGTGTTATGAAAAGACTCTAGAATATGTTATTGACCTTAAATATTATGGTATATTCAATAATAAGAATTAATATTTTCAAGGAATCCATAAAGTGTAAATCAGGTTATAAATGTTTACAACATAATCAAAATATAATGAGTTCTCAATTTATGGTTACTAATAAACCAACATTGTAAAAAAATGAAACTATATTATAAAAATATAATGGAAAATGATATATTTATATATTAAAAATATATTAGGTTTCTTTATTAATTTTTTAAAATGAAAGGAGGAAATGTTGTATGTATAACCTAAAAAATAATCAGTGAGTTTAGACCACCAAAAATTATATTAGCCTTGAGAAATAATCACTCATATTGTAATGAAAATACAATATCCCCTAGATTAACCAAATAAACATTCCATAAATATACATAAGTAATTAAATATGAAATCAAAAATAATATATTGAAATACAAACTAAAACCATGTTAATTCCGATGAAGAATATATACCCAATAATTTTAATAGTAAATAATCAGAATTCTGCAATTAAATAAATCATATTACTCCTTAAATCAATTCCTAAATGAAAAAACCCTATTGAAAATTATTCAATTTATAATGTTATCAAATCATTGAGAATGATAATAAAAACAGCAACTTTTTAATCGATAAATTGAAAAATAATAAATTGTTTCAATGCATTTAACCATTCCATTACTGAAATCTAAAATTAGACAATCCATCTACAGCAAAGAATAATATAATAAGACAATATAAGAATAATGGATAGGGTTGGAAGGAAATTTTAATCCCTAAATGTGAATAATTTAAATATGATTCACCTCAAATCCAAAGAAAAATATTGAAGGTTTAAACTATATAATAGAGATGTATGACTCCATATTCATTGGATAAAGAGGAGAGTGTGGTGAGTAATAGGAATAATTGGGGTTTAAAAGAGAGTGGGAAAATTATATTTAATCATTATTTACTAATTTTGTGAAAAACTAACCAATTGTATAGTACATCTCTAGTTTCTTCCATCTACATTTATGGTGGATTTCCGATGGGAACATATACATAATTTTCCCCCTAGACATCCAATATACTCCCATACGAGTTTTTGTGGTTCCTATTTCCCTAACACTAATTTTCATATCTCCCACTATCCTCCACCAATCATATCCCAAAACATACATTTACCCAGTTCATCTATAATATACCTTAATAACCAATTTAAAACCATAATAAAAAGTCTCCCTATCTATATAAACAAAAAATTCAAACAATCCTATGATTTGGCCATCTAGGACCCCTTCTTAAGAACTCAAATCACTATACCAAGAATTTAGATTATTATGATTGTCCCACCATCAAACTACCAATCCCAGATTAGTTTTGAGTGTTTCGTTTCCTGAGTATTTATGTACTCTATGTCTCTAATACACACACAATGATTCATTTTCTAGACTCAAAATTACCAACATTTAATTGTATCAAAATCCGTCAATTCCCACTATTTTTTATTCCTAGATATCCAAACCAAAATCACATCACCAGAATATTGTAAAACACACCATGAATCGTATTTTAATTCATGCATTATAATTTTAATTCACATTTCTAATGTCTAATTGAATGCATCAAAACCCCAAGAAAAATTATATCATTAACCCTAAAAACCATAATGTTTTGAGGACCAAAATTCACCAATAACATAGAATCCAAATCATCCGTTAATTATTCATCACACTTTTGTTGTTCAATAACTAAAATGAAATCAAAACACTAATGTTTTATAAGATGTAAATACTATAGTGTGTTCTATAATCCTAATGTTTCTAAAAATAACACTTACCTATCAGAATGAATGCCAAGATACTCAAGACAATATAATTTTACTACATCTATATATTCTTCATATTCTTTGAATTTCATTTATAAAATATATACATTATTCTAAAATATTATAGAGAAAAATTTTTTATTTAAAAATTCAAATAACAAAAAATTTATGAAAATACCATATTTTATATAAAACTATCCATTATAAAACATTATTTTATGTAAACACGGTAACCACCATTTCTTTTATAAAAGAGTCTACTAAATTTTTAAATGTTTAGATTACAATTAATACGATTATTAAAATTTCATTTAATTTGAAAATAAAAACTGAATTACATTTCAAAATCATCATTCTTATATCCATTTTAAAATCCAAATTACATTCTATGACCTATTTCAAATTTTAAACACAAATAATGATAAATAGGGTGTTTACTAAATAATTTTAATTCAAATATAAATTAAAATATTCATATTAAAATAATGATTTTTTAAATTCAATGTTATTTGTATTTTCAAAATAATTAGATAAAATAATAAAATAGTCTCCTAAATATAAAGAACTAATATACTCTTTATAGTAACCTATAAAAGGTGATATTGGCACCCCTTGGGAATTACCCACATGAAATTCATAACATGTCTTATTTATTTATTATATAGAAACAATATTTTAAAATATTTATATATAAGAAATAAGAATAATTCCTAATATAAAGACAAAAACAATATCTACTATATAAAAAATGACTAAAACAACATACTAAATAGTTGTTTGTTTAATAGAAACAAAATAAATATAATTCTTAGACAAAAATTACAAATAATAATATAAGTATTATGATTGCTGAAAAGATATAGAAAAGTACGTGGAACATGATCATTAGTCTAAATATAGCCAAAAAATAAAACCTTGTTTCAAAACATTATGCATTAAACAAAGAAGAGTATCAAATAAATATACATGTCTATGTCAATTTATGGAAATAATTGATGATTCATATTATACTATTGATGAAAAATAGAAATATATCCAATGTTTAATTAATAAAACCATTAGTTAGTTCAAAACACCATATAACAAGCAGAAATATACATGGAATATAGAATGAAATCCTACATATACCTATATATCAATGCCTAACACGTTTATCAAACTGAAATATATATTTTGGACCTATAGATTCCTTAACACAAATCATGATTTCTATTCTATCTTACTCCAAATATGAAAATGGAATTCCCACTCAACCAAAGATTCCTAATACATACCCAGAAATAATTTGGTAACTTGAAGTTACACCATAAATAGAATCACTATGTTTTTTATTTGTTATGTATCAAGTTCTAATAGTCTTAAATATTGTGAATGGAAAATAAAATCCCTTAAATCCAAAAATTTCTTTAATCCCTCTTTGTAACGTCGGTGTAATAGACACCAGCATGACAATCAAATCACATTAACTACAAACCCATGAATGATCCTTAATTGTTGGGGATATAGTATAATTTTTTGGGTCTAGGTACACTATTGGGGAGATATTTAACTATTATATTTATATAATAATTCATTATGTTTAATTCCATTAAAATCTACATGACTCAACAATATGTTGGACTTCCTTTAAGTAATATGAAACCAAAAATGTCATAACATAACAAATATAATGAAATAGACCATAAATATAGATTAATTCACATTAGATTAAAAAATATTTAAATAAAGTATATACATAGACCATACTAACTTTTTTTCCAAATATGGACCATGATAAGGGGAAACAAGTTTATTCCTATAATATTAGTATTATTTGTAAATTTTTATGAATAGTTTGTATATTTAACTCAATTTTTATGAATTTTTAAGCTTATAACTCCTGCCACAAAAGTGATTTTGAAAAATAATAATTTAATGTTATTTATTGAAGGGAAAACATGTGAAGAGTGAGATAAGTGATTACTGCAGTATCTAATAATCTCCACTCGGTCCCACTCTAAAGTGGGAACCAATTCCTCCACCATGGTATACAAGAAGAACAATCCATGGGTATCTGAATCCTACCAATGACACAATAAGTAACTAAAATGTATCAATAAAGGGGTTTAATGTTCACTATGGTGTCTATACATTGTGTGAGAAAGAAATATTTAGTAGAGAACCAGTAACAACGTCTCAACAGAACACAAAAAATGCGTGTTTAAATGAATAAGTCTACCGATTAACATAAATATAGAATTTTTTTATGCATGGTTTAAAATATAAGTAGTAAATGCATATAATATCTAGATATTTGGTAAAGATGGATGAAATACAAGAGAAGTAAAAAAGCCACATTGATATCTTTTGAAATCATGGTCATGGATTTGAATGTGTTGTGTAATTAAATGAAAATGTTGAGCTTTATTTTTGATGATGCGGGTAGAAATTGTGAAATAGGAATATTGGCCACACTATCTTTATTATTCGAAATGTTTTAAAATTTGTGATCCTAATAAAGCACAACTAGATTAGTTATACAGTTAAGGAACAAACAAGTTCAACATTAGTTCCAATATTATATAACATGGTAAAGAATGGAAGGGAAATGTGGCTTCCCAACATATGATAGATCAAAGTGAAGGAAAATTGTAGAAAAATAGTGTGTAAGTAGTCAAAGTGTATGGAGTAACTGTGGGAGATCAATAGAAAAAGGTTACCGAATTATGGTTGATACAACTTAGGATGTATGGAGAGAAAACTAAGGTGTGATTTAGAAAATCCATAGCACTATTAAAATAATTTATTATTTCAGAATAGAATTTTCCCCACAAAAACGGTTTCCTGGGGGATTTCGTACCATCTAGAGATTTAGTGTTGGTTGTGTCATAGAGAATAGTTCATTCCATATTAGGGATTGAAATTAAAATTATGAAAGGGAACATAGTACAAGAATAATTTTGTGCCAAAAATCATAGATAAATGTGGTGTAGTGGCACTTTGTATTTGAAGGCCTCCATACCGTAAAGATGTTGTTTCCAAAAAATAATAATTCATGAGTAAGAAGATATTTAAACAAAAAAGAAGAAGACCACATTTTAGGTTATTTAGTGTGATGTGAAGGTAAAGTTTTTGAAGTATAATAGGAATGAGTTTTTATAAAACTAAATTAATTTCCATTAAAGATAAGTAGAAACTACAGAATCCATTATTATGATGAATAATTTCATTCAAAGATTGAGCAGAGATATTCATATGGACTAAAAATTATTTGTGGAATAAAAAATATTTATATGGTTATTAGACTTTTAACACACCACAATTAATGATACCATTCCATATAATGAAATAAATAATGAAGACCATGATGCAATAAGATATTTTTTACATGAAGTGGTGGAATTGATAGTACATGTAATATTTTATTGGAATATAAATGATGATATAATGGATTAAGATTTTTTGGATTTATTTAGAATAAATTATTATTAATTTTCATACTAAATTCATACGGTACACCTTGAATTGATAGATAAAATCATGTTATGATAGATTTATATTAACCCTCACCTCAATGAGATTAATAACTAGCAATATATATTTCATATTTTATATTTTCTATAGAAATTGTGGAGATGATAGGAATTTCATATCTTGTTTTTAAAGGGAAAAAATGATCCTATATATATGTTCATATTTAGTTTATTTGGAGAAGAGAGTTGAAGTAAAATAACTACATGGATACATCTATATTATAAAATATTAATATTAATTACATAATTATAAATCAGAATTATATTTATTTATAATATAAGTGCAGTTATTGAGATGTGAAAAAGAAAAAATATTTTACCATCACATTGATGTGTTAATATCCTCTTGATAAGAAGAAGCAGATCATGGTAATGTAGTTATTAGAGGTGCATCAACCTGATATAAATATGTAATGAATTTCATTATTGAATAGAGATATACCTTTATGTTTAAAAATTGTTAATTAAGAACTTATAATTATATAAACTATATATTCCTTTTCTTAATATAGTGCATGTTGATACAAGAATATATAGTTTCATAGATCATAAGTCTGCCTTTATGTAACATTTGATCCTAAAAAATAGTGAGTTATAATTGATTTATGGAAAAATAAAAAAATTATATATGTACACACCTCATACAAGTCCATAGTGGTGAATAATTTAAATTATATATAATGATTTATTTACTTTCCAAATATATTTATCATTAAGGGGTAACGATGTAATTGATTGACACATTGAAAATGTTCTTCAATCATCGGTATAAGATGAGTATGAATAATGAGACTATTGAAAATAAAATTCTGACATGGAAATATCTTTATTCATCCCTTCTCTTATAGTGTTCTAATTCAACTAACTTCAAATATGTTATAATCGATCCAGAATGTTCTAATGTGATGTTTGATATCAAATTTCATTTTGATTTACTCATGGATTATATAAAAAAAGAAAACCACAAGCACTAACATCTAAATTAAGAGAAGGTAACAATTAATTTATACTTCAATAGAATATTGTGATACACAGTATGTGTTTATCTTGAATCTTAAGTGATCAATAGTGAGGGATGAAAACTCGATGCACTAACATCTTCACAAATAAATGAAAAAAGTGTTTTGATTTTTACAATAGTTTTCCCCTAACCTTACACACAATGATATGTATTGCAGTTTCAAGTGAAGAAAATATGTCATAGGATATCCTCTATAAATATTAAACATGTTGAGAATATTTACTCCAAAATTAATTTTTCTAATATTGAATGTAAATTTACAAATTTCAAGTTTGAAAAGGGAGCTCCATAGAAGGTATAACAATAAATTATAATGATGAACTCATGAAATTCATCAGGTAGGAGAAGAAATAAAATTATCAATCAATTAAAGGAGGTCAAAGTAGTTTTGATAGAGTTGAAAGGTCATGTAAAGGAAGACTCATATATGAAAAATTATCGCAATGTGATTTTTTTAAATATATTAACAAAATCATGAAGCCTACCTTAGTGGTTTCACAAACTATTCTAAATGTAATGTGGTGGAGGTTGGGGAAGAGCACTCTAATGTAGGAGGAATCATGAATAATAAATCATATTTATATCAATGAAAATGTGTATTTGTTTTGTGGAATTAGTACCGTAATAGAGAATGAAACCCAATATAATAATGATAAAAAATCCAAGAGAAATCATGTGGAGTGATGTTTTTACAAGAGGAATTATAAGAATAATCACTAAGAAGGACTAAATGTAAGTGAGAAAAAACGTTTTGGTTCACCACGACCAATAACATTTCTCAAACTAAATATATTGGAGGTAACACTATCCCATTTAATTTAAAGGTTCCTAATAATTTGTAATGTTATATAAGAATAAGGATGAGATTAAATACTTGGGATTGTATAAATTTGAATGATATTAATGAATAATGAAATGGTGTTTTTTGAAAAAGGAGATACATGAATCTGGTAGAGTTAGAAGACCTGATGTAACTCCACGACCCCAGTTACCTAGAGTCGGTGCATTATTACATAACATTGGCATGATCACAAGAAATATCAAATCTCGAAAGACCGATTGGTTTAGTAGCCATGGAAACACTAGATATATTCATAATGTTTTACATTACATCATAAAGTAAAAAATTACTAAAACAACATATTTTCTTCATAATCCACACTCATATCCCCACATACTATCCCTATAGGTCATTCATAAATTACTTCTTCACATCCTGGGAAAAATAAAACATTGAAATGGGTGAGCTCAAATTCCCAGTAAGGATAACAATGTAGAAGAAACTTTCATAAATAAGAATAAACATTCAAGGCAATGTATAACTAAAAAAAGCCTTTTAAAATTGAACTTCAACATAGTATTTCAAAAGTAAAATGAAATAATTCCATTACTTATTCACATGGATATTCTACTAATCTAATAATCACATGCAATATCAATAACCACATTCATAATGACGGAATGCATAATGCCAGATTATCATAACCACATAGCCAAGGCCTCGTGCCAAGACTACAAATAAGATTTTTCCAAGGCCTTGTGCCAAGACACTAGTTTATCTCATAAGACCTACCGATGCACCTAGGATCTATAGCTGGATCCACCCATCACATATTAAGTCTAATGCATTCCCATATTAAAAGGTTTAAACATAACATAAACATATGTATTAAAACTAGCATACAAAATGTAAAAACTTCATCCATAAACCATGAATGGTATAAAAATAACACATCCACAGTAAAACATATCACAAAACTATAAATACATTATAGAAGTTTTGTATCATAATAAATCACCTTCAAATAAGCGTAAAATCCATCAAAGGTTATTGACATAGATGAAATCAAAACTCTTTTTTTAGAGATATATCTCTTTCTATTTTGAAATAATTTAAGAGTCATATATTTATAAAATAAAACATTTTCTTTTAAAATATTCTTATAAGATTTTTAGGGAATCTTCGATGATTTTATTACTGCAAAAAATAGCCTCACCCGCCGTATAAGTTAAAAAAACATTTTTACCTTAATTTTGTCGAAAAGGTTAAAAAGAACCTTGTTTGGAAAACGACGGAAATATTCCTTTATAAACCTCTTATAAAAATTCAAAAAAGGGTATAAATGACTTTAAACCATATTCTTGTAAATAGTAAAAATGTTTTGAAATAAATTTTTAAGAAACATGGATGTGGATGATAAATAGATCCCAGTAGATTATTACGTATAAACAACCTCGGATAATGAAGAGATTGTGAAATAACCCTTACCTTGTACTTTTCCTTGGTTGGGGTAGGATAACCTCCTGTATAATTGTGAAATAATTGTTATTAAATTATAAAATAATCATATAAATTCATATGATATCATATATAATCTTTTAATATTTCTTTGTTAATAATATCTTAGTATTTGCGTCATTTCGGGTGTTAACTTACTCATTTTATTTTATATGTTTTGTTACATAAGACATGTTTTTCATGGATAGGTTTTATATTATTCATATACAGAATGATATCAAGTCCTTAAAAATTATTTTTAAATCATCAAATGATAATTATACTTGAATGGATATGATGGAGAATGAATCTCATCGCGTTCGTGGAGACGGTAGTCTGTACATACGCACGAGCGACAATATCATTTTTTTGGTATTAAAATAATATATAAATTGATTGTATATCATATATACAGAATCATTAACATGTTATATTTATTATTTACATGAGTTACACATCATTATTATACCCATCCAAATAATAATATATTGAATAACAATTACACCACGACATGGAGACGGTAAGCCGTACGTACGCACGTATCGTGACATGTTATTCAAAGGGTGTATAGAATACTGAATATGGTTGTACCATATTTATAATAACATCACAATATATATATGATACTGGATTTATTATTTTAGAATGGTAATAACAAAGGAAGAATAAGTGGAAGAAGAAAGGAACTTGAAAAAGAGGTGGTGAAAACATTACTCTTCTTCGGGTTCTTCCTTTTGATTTGATCAAAAGGGCTCCTTAGGTTGGATTTATGATCAAAATAAGGCCTCTAGGTTTTATAGAGGGAAGTTTTTAGAATATTTGGGCAGATTTTGGACGATCCAAAGGCTTTTAAGGTGTGAAGCAATAAGAAGGGGGAGTGCCCTTTTATAAGAGGGGTGAGGGGCACCTTTGGAAAAGCTAGAAATATTAAATTATAATAAATTTATATTCGGTTTATAATGACTCCAAAGTTCATTATTAAATGTTTAAGGTGGTTATGGGTCTAAAAAAACTCAAAAAATATAATTTAGACAGGTTTGGGTCACTATATTAACCTTATCTTTAAGTATTAACTCTTAGTTAATTAGTTTGACATTTACCATGTCACTTTGTATTTTTATATTATATAGTTAATAAACTTACTATATAAATCCAGGAGACCCCCATGTGGTCCATTAATGATACACCTATCATGATATAAATCTCTTGGATGAACCTTAGATTTTGAGGAATTTAATATCAATTAATAATATAATATTTGTTTTAAAAACTATTTTATGTCAATTTTGACACTATTCAATAGTTGATTTTTGTGAGAATCATAACAGAATTATTACATCTATCAAAGTAAATTAAATAAATTATAATATGTCATATTATCCTAGAAAATTAGTTTAATTCATTAAAATTCTCAAATTATATTTTTGGGTATTTATAAAATCAATTATTTTAATTTTTCACTATTATGGTAATTACTACATCATCATTGTGTCATAAATAAAATACATTATTTAATGTCAAAAAATTATAAATAAAACATCATTATGTAGGAAATCTTTTTATCTTTATAATGAATAGTTATAGTCAAAAATGCAACATATATAACCCTATGTTAAAATTGTTTTTTTAAAAGATATATGCTTCTGTAATTTTTGTATTCATTTTAACTAAATTAAAATAAAGTGTCCCTATCACCTAAAAGTGGCTCCATGGGGTCCCACAATCGACCCAAATATGCCTATGGTCAAACATGTATCATCCAATAAGGTTAGGACACGTTTTAGGGTAATTTAGTATTATTATATTATTATTTTTTAACCCTTATTTACAGGATTTATCTTTAACCATGGTAAATAAAATAGTTACCGAAGTAATTATTCAAAATGATTAAAAATAAAAGTTACCTATTCACACAATTTGAACATCCAGATTCCAAATATGGAATCCATTTTTCCAAATTCAAACACAGAAGTGGCTGAAATTAATTTAAAATTAATTTCCTTTGTTAAAACAAAAAGCGTCTTTTTAAGAGATAATAACTATCAAAAAATTGACACTTGTTTATGTCCGGTTTAATTGTAAAATTATGTCCAACGACCAACATTGTATTAAATGGTAAAAATATATTCTAAATATACTTTAATACCACTCAAATTAATAATTTATCACTATCAATTATTTTGATTAAAAAACTTGTTTTTAATTAAAATTTAGTAATTTTCACTATTCATCAAAATATTAAAGTTATCCGAAAAGTACCAAAATTTCACCTTATTCTATATTCTATATTCCAAATCCAAAAATGAAGTCCATTTTGAAAAATAAAAAATATATAATTTCAAAAATTAGGTATTACTATTCATAACTGCTAGTTTGATTGGTTATGGTGTGTCAGAACTCGGTGATGCGTACAACACACGCTATCACATTATTCAAAGAAAAGCGTACGGTAGAAGCTTGGGGTGTTACACCTGAAATTATCCTTCAATATCAAGAATGAACAAAATGTTTCATGTCCTTGATCTGACACAATAGGTGGTCGAAATGAACCCCTTTTAATTTAAATTTTGAATGTAGTAGTTTGATTCTATAATTAATGAAGTTCAACAAGAAATTAATAAGTTCTTAAGTTATATTTTTTTCAAAACTATATTTAAATTATTTAATGGTTATAAACCACCATTGAATGTCATTGCGTGACAATAGGAAATTGTTCAAGTTGTATCATACAACTGATTTGGGGAAGCAGAAACAATATTGTATTTCATTATTATTTGTTTATATATTAACTAGTGGAATCATCTTATTGTTTATAGGATAATAGAAAGCTACTAAAAGAACATAGAATTTCCATTAAGTGGTTCCCCATTTTGAGAATATATCTTATGATATGGTGTCAATAGATGGATGATTTAAGGGGAGGTAGTTATGAGAACATAATGGTTTTTTTAATTTTCATGTTAATAATTATCCTTTGATGAAAGAAATATATATGGAAATAAACTACAATAATTGTTTTAAAGAGTGGTATTAATTGGTTTAACAAGGGTTCTCATGAACTAACCTGGGCCAACCCCAAACTGGTCATGAAATACACCCTGGGGAATCTTCGAGGTGGTTTCCCAATCACCATGGGTTGGAGAGAATCACCATGGGAATTAATGACAGATAATGGGAATGATTTTATACAATATAAAAAATTTAAATGCAAAAGAAATATAAATTATCAACCAAATATAAAGTGAAAAAATATCAAGAACAATAATACATAATCTAAAAAAAAGACAGACACGACAACATAAAAGATATATGTGTGACCCCATGTGTCACTCATCAAACCCATAACAAAAAAAACTCACCATAGTGATCCAAACAATGTAGGGAATTCACCTAAATCAAATAACAATAATAGAAGTATAGGTGTGAGTATTAGAAATGATAATGCGTCCCATGAAAACTATACCACATGCCTTTACATTTAAAAAATATTCATTAAGTGTTATTCTAAAATTCACTAATTAAATATAGGTTTAAAATACTATCATTTTTTTAAACAAATCATAGTAAATTTCCCTCATTATTTAATACAATGTTATCAATGAATTGGAGGTTTGATTATTTTAAAATAAAATGGATGGGGGAGACAGTGAAACATTTTGTTTTCAAAACAACTCTTTATGGAACCATTTAAAAATAAAAAATTCACATTTACTAATGTGACACACCGTAGAGAGAGATAATAATAAATGATAACAAATTTAGGGAAATGGGAATGTAGTACTGAAGTTACCATACTAGATGAGGCACCCAAATTCTAATCCATATAAAAACTAGTATATATGAACACATGGATACCTAGGAGATCAGTGGAAAATCTATAACATACTTTCAACTCATCTATTCTACCAGTTTTCCTGATGTAATAAAATAGCCCCAATGCATGTTGATACCCTATCTAGCAAACCCGATGCGAAAAAACCCAGAAGAAGACCATGTTGATAATAAGGGGACACTGGGCAAATAATATTCATAAACAACTACAGTAAACATTTTTTGATTTTTTAATTTCTATGATTGGTTCCCATGCTATGTCTAAAAGTGGGGGAGATCCAAACAATGCTAATTAATCTACACACAAACATAATGACACCAAGCCACCACATTAGTCACACATCCAGATATAACCCAAAAATCATCCCAAAGAGTAATATGATTTCCATTTAACCATAAATTTACAAGGGATCATCTATAATACAGACCCCCACCCACTTCAGTAATCCGGAATCCAAGAGATATAACTCAAGTGGATTTTGTGTGTGTTAAAAAAAATTGAAAGTATTCAACCGGGCATTGTATGTACTCTAAGTGAAACCAAATTTAAAAAAGATCCAAAAACATCACAAGGAAATTCATGAAACATTTAAAACACCTTTTGAAATCCCAATCATCATTTAAAAACCAAAAACCACGTATAATGACTAATCATGCATTTTCTCAAAAACATGGCATGCAAGGCCAAATAAAACAACTCCATATGAGCTAATTTCAATAGAAAAAAACATGATTCAAATTCAAATATTTATTTTAAATATAAAATTCACTAATTTTCATCAAAAATGATTCAGAAATCCTAAAATTAACATTTTTTAAATTTATAGGCCAAATACAAAGAGAAACCATTCTCATACTCAAGGCACATGGACAAAGGAGACCGGAAACAACTCTAGAATGGTCTAGAGAGGCAAGATCACCAAATAAGAACCTTATCAAGAAAATAACCCCTTTATAAGAATAATGAAACACAAATCCTAGACCCAATAAACTAAGGGAGAAGAGGAAAGAAGAAGAAAATGGAAGAAGGAAGAAGGGGGAGAATAAACGAGGATATCTCATTGGGAAATAATCCCCAAAACATGAATAAATCACCTGGAATCACCATGGAAGGAGGATGTGTGGGCTGAGGAAGAGGGAAGGATCATCCTAAGGGACACATGACCATAATTGGGGGAGATATAAGGAGGTGCTTTGGGTTTAAAATGTAGAAAGATAAAAATAAAAAATCCACAATTCGAGCACATCAAATGATTAGGATGTATGATTTTGGAAAATTTGTTCCAAAAATTAATCACTTACTAAAATCAAAAGATGTATTCATGGTTTGGCCACATGGTTTTGGATTTTGTGCACCAGTATTATAGTGTCAAAAAATTTAGATCCCAACACATTTTTTTTAATGGTATGAAAAAACTATATTGAATTCATGTATCCTTATCCAGGGAAACCCAATACCCACATAGTTACTCCTAGGATTTTAAAGGTTTTCATCCAACCATTTACTACCCATGAAACCCTAAAAATGCAAAAAAACAATTAATAGAAAAATAACTCTACACATAGAGGCCACATATTATAAACTTAACTATGCACACTAACTATGAAATAGAGGAAAAATATCCCCAAAAAAGAATTCAATTTGAAACTCCCAATACAATATTTAAAATTCAAATACCAAAAATGTTCACCCAAAATAAAAGGGAAAAAGAAAACGAAGGTGTGGTAATACTCCCCACCATAATGATTTCCCCAAAAAAGCCTTTATGATTCACGGTTATTAGTTTCAAAGACAAAGGTCCATACTCTAATAAGAATAATTTTATTAAGGAAAAGAATATGTAATCCAAAATTAATAAAAAACTTATACCCATAACCTAAAACGTACTATTGAACTCAAAAAATCCTTGAAGGATAATGAAAATCCCAGACCCTGATCCCAAATATCTACCACAACCAAGACCATCAAGACTACTCCAAAAACCCCAATGATCTCTAAGTCAAGGTTAACTCACTGTCTGAAAACAATGGAGTTATCCACCTAATAACATATAATGGGGAAACAAGTAAATAGACAAGGTACAAATAAGGGTTTACTAAAAAAAATTAGGAGCACATATTAAAATACCCACCATATTAGGATTCTATATGGAGTCCCAAACAAAAACACCCATAAAGCACTAAACCACCAAACTGGAACAACAACACACAACCCTAGAAACAACTACATTATAGGAACATGACACATAATAGAACATGATTTTACTTCAAGATGATGAGATCAAAAATGTCTCAAATGATGTTTATATTTAAAAATTGCCAAAATTTATAGATCACACAATTTCCATGTCAATAAAAAGACAACACTGGAATATCAAACCATTAAAACAAAAGAAAATTTACATTAACTCTTAATTAATAACTCACACCATTACCACATTCATTTGGTTGAATAGTGAGCTTCTCTGAAAAAGATGATCAAACATTACTATTATTTTGAGTGGAGCCCTTGTAGAATTTATTATGAAGACCCAGATGACAAAAAACATGATAGGACTTCAGAGTGCATAGAAATTAAGGCATTTTGTGAAGCAGCATACTCTATTGATGATATAAGAGGTCCAAATTCCCAGACGAAGATGAGAAAAGATCGGAAGCCCACTTTATTCCCCCACCTGAATAATCAACTTCAATATTCTTTCACATCTATTTACTAGAATTCCCCTCACCATTATAGATATTCAAGTAGGAATAGCTACCTCGAGAAGCCCTGCTAACACAACCTCAAACCTAAACTACTTGCCTCGCCATATCAATAAAGGAGGTTCAACTGAATTCTAAAACCCTCACTAAAGTTCATGAGGAAGAAAATTTCAAAAATGTTAGGATTTTAGATAATATTACTCATTTAACTATAAGAGATACGAGGATAGATCCACACAATGACTAACGAATAAAAACATAAATCCATCCAAATACTTATGTAAGCACATATCCATCACCCTTTTCACCTCGAGAACCATAGATAAGTACTTTAGAATGAAAAAAGGACATGAGGAATACCTAGAAGAGAACTTCCCAAGGATTGGTCCTAATTAATTACTTAACCACCTCTAACTCATACCTTTATCCTTAAAGGTAGAGAACCCAACCTATAAAGACTCATGAAAATATAAGAAACTGAAGATAATTTATATTTTTGGTATCTATTCGTATGATGCAAAATGGTCCTTTTATGCATACAAGTTAGGATGGATCAACTTCTAAAACACAAGGTGGATGACATTCAGTTAATCGAAATGAGGTTATTCTAACAATGAACTAATCATAAATTCACCTAGATTTTCCATGAAATATTTTGTGGTGGAGTACTCTATATTACAAAAAATAAAAAATCAATAAAAAATAACTCACCATTAATGAATCATCACAATTAAACATCAGTATAAAAATTAAAAAAACCCATAAATTTTTTATTTTTCTTAAATTGCTATCTAAAAACTTATTCAAAACAATTTTAGAATTCCAAAATCCAAAAAATTTCATTCCAAAATATACCTTTATTTATATTAATAAATCTAACTATTTTCCATTAAAAATAATCCCATTTTAAAATAATCCCCAAATTCCAACTTAAAGTATCTAACAACATATTTTAAAATTGATAATGAGGAATGTAACCATTTTTTTCAAAATAGTCTCTATCAAAATTAATTTAATTTATAAATCCATTTCCTATAACCTTTAGTAAATTTGAATAAAAAATCATTAATATTTTGTTAAAACCATCCCACCACTTTTTCAAATACTAATTTAACAATAGAAAAAGGATTACAAAAAAATTTAAAATTAAGAAATACTGAAAACAAATTTTACTAGGTTGGGGGGAGTGGGTGGACTGGTGACAATGGCTAACATACCCATGTGGTCGGAAAAAATAATCCACTCACACCACTACTATGTAGAGTCATTTTGGACAACACAACTTGGATCCACATAGTTTTTCAGACACTTTGATTCCATCAGCAAGCACGGGCCCAGCTCCCATTTCATTCCCCAAATAAAGAACAACCCCAAAAAAATAATAAAAAATTAAACAAAAAAACCAAATACCATAAAAACAATGAGAAAATAATAGAAAATAAAATCAAAATGAAAGACTCAAAACCCAATATCCCATGATATCTCAAGGTTCGATACAAGATGTGTTGGCCAATCACCTCCACATACCTACACCTCAAGTCCTGACATTCCAACTCCTTATACCATGACAATCCAAATAATGAAGGTAACTCGGAAAGCTATGTTACTTAAAGAACCTATCCTTTGATACATTTTCTTCATAAAAAATAGGTGAAACCTCAAATTAGTCACCTGACCTGGCCTATGACATCCCCGATGTGCATTCACGGTCTCCTAGGGGTTGCGACAAGCACCACGGGAATCAACAAGAGATAGTAGGAATGATTTATCAAAATATTAAATAAATAAAAGGAGTGGTAAAATAAAAGAATATTCCAATATAAATTAAAATAAATATAAAGAACAATAAAACATAAACAAAAAAAAGTCAAAACTAATGACTAAACTTATATTTATGTGACCTTCACGAGTAACTCACCGAACCCAAAACCCTAAATTTCAACAAAGTGATCAAAACCAAGTAGGAACTACAAATTAATCTAACATAAAAATATAAGTATATGTGTGAGTATTAAAACTTATTATGCATGCCCATGTAAAATATCCCTCATGCATTTAGTTTAAATAAAAGAACAAGTTTCTTCTTGTTTGAACTTGAAATATAATTGTTGGTTTTCATAAATTCCCATTTTTTTAAATGTGGTCCATATAAATCATTTTTAAAAAAGTTTTTTCAAAAATGGGGAATTTTGATAATTTTAAAATAAATTGGAAGAAGGAGACAGAGAGGGAGATAGTTGAACATTTTTTTCAAAAATATTATTTATGAAATAATTAATTGTTAAACCTCCAATTTTACCAATGAGACACACCACATATTAGGATAAGAATAAATAATAACAATGTGTGGAAAATATGAGTAATGTACTCACCTAACCATCCCAAAAGAGGAACCAAAATTATTTGATAAAGATAAAAGGCTTCTAGTGAACATGGTAATACCTAGGTGCTCCATGGAAAATCAAGAACATATTATAACCTGATAAATCCGTCAACTTTCCTGATGTAATCAAATAACCCTAATGATCATTCATACCCTACCTATTCTAATTGGGGGAATATACCCAATTTAATGTGTGTCCATAATAAAGGGACACTAGAATGAACATAATCATAATCTAGTGAAACAATCATTCTCTGATATTATTCTAGCTATGATAGGTTCCCATGCTTCTTCTAAAAATGTAGGTGAGCCAAATAATTAAAAAACATTACTATATATATATAAAATAATAAAAATCCACCATATGTTTCAGAAATCCAAAAAATTTCCAACGAATCACAACTAGGAGTAGTCTCTTTAACATTCAGTGATCAATTTATAAGGGAGGTCCTTTGAAAAGGAACTCCCATTCACTTCTGAAATCAAAACACAATATATACATCTAAGGGGGTTCTTTATTAAGAAAACCCATTTAAAAGGTACCATCAAAGCCTCACATGTCCTTTGAATGAAAAAATATTCAAAAAAGATCGAAATCCTCCAGATGGAATTTCGTAAAGCTTTTAATGCACGTTTGGAAAACCCAAACCTCATTTAGAAACCTCAAACCACATAAAGAATCCAATTATGAATTCTATCGAACAATTGGATTGTAAGGTTACATAAAAAAAGTTCATACAATCTAAATTAAAGGGGAAACATGATTTCATTATTAATAATTATTCGAATTATCACATATTACTAATTAGAATCAAAATAAGGTTAAAAAATAATGAAATAAATGTTTCATAAATATAATGTCCCAATGAAAAGGGAATCCAACCTCAAACTCAATGTGCTTCGATAATGAAAACATGAAATAGCTCCACACAAGAACTGAGAGGTAATATCACCCAAGATGAACCTTAAGAAGAAAATAATCCCCATTTAAAACAACATAAAAATGAAGCTTAGATCAAAATAACTAAGGAAGAAGAGGGAATGAGAATAAAATCAAATATAGAAGAAGAGGGAGGAGAAATAAGGAGATTAAATTGATAAATGATCCCCAAAACGGGAATAAATCACATGGAATCACCATAGAAAGAGGTTGTGAGGGGTGATTAAAATTGTAGGATCCTCACTAGGGTATCACTATCTAAATGGGGTGATAATGAGGTTTTTTTATAAATTAGGAGAGGAAAAAAATCGTAAAAGGAATCATTTAATGAAATTAATCATTTCCCATAGTTAGGATGCTTGTTTTCGAAAACTGTGAGCCAACCATGTATCCCATAATGGATTTATAGGACACCTATATGGTTTGGATGAATGGTTTGTGAAAACATGTGCCAACTGTTTGAGTTGGTTCTATAAATAATTAGAGTGATGCATGGGCTTCTCACACAGCTTGAACTGACCATGCTCAAGCCATACACCCTCCTACAGGGATACGAATGACCCACATAGTTACTCTTGGGATCTGTATATTTTCCTTCCACTAGTGTGCTACCCATGAAAACATAATCGTCTAAGAACAAAATGAACTAAAAGAAAACTATATAACTAGAGGTCACATGGTTTACACCTAATCACTCATACTAAGTATTCAATAGAGAAAAAAATCCAAAACTATAAAATTCAATCTGAAACGACCAGGAATTCAGAGAAAATGACAATATAGAAAGATATAATGAAATAAAATAGAAAAATAAAACTAGGGTGTGATATGTAGTATGTCTCATAGACTTGGGATTTATTTCTTATTTGGTGATGGTTGGGTAAAATCATGATTAAGATCATAGGAATATTTGTTGATAAATGAGGTTGGTCAAGATACATGTATTTTTTTAAAGTAAGTGATTATCATGAACAATATTGACATTAGATACTTTGAATCTTGTTTCACATTCTAAGCCATAACGATTTCGTATTAGATGATTTATTGATTACCTAAATGGAATGTGATGAATTCACTCGTTGAGTATAAATATAATAAAATACAATTACAAAGAATAATAGGGAAAAATATTGAAGGTTTCTAAATATGGAATTATTCTATGAAATATTTTGAAGATAGAGTCAATGGTTCAAGAATCAAGAGGACTTTACAGACTACCCATACTATTTTTAAATATAAATTTATAAAATCGTTGACCGAGCCCTATTTTATAGATGTCGACTAGTGGTGTTAAATGAGATTGAAAGGACTTAATGTTGAAGGGGGATAATACCCTACACATTTTATAAATTTCTAAATTTATATGAGTACATTTTGTCTGATAAATACTTTTGTAAATATCATTTAAAATTAGGTGTATGATGATTTCTAAAAAATAGGGAGTAAATAATGATGGAGATTCTGCATTAAAATTTTATAAAATATTGGGGGTGTGAAATTGAAGGAAAAGAATAAAAGTATATCAGAATAATTTTTTTCAACTGTTGGCGTAAAATCAAAAAAACTTTTAAATGGTAGGGACCCACTTCATTCTTAATAGTAAAGGGTATGAAAATAGGCTTTTAATCTATTTTCATTTTAATATAAGAGGTGGAGGAAATATATACTACCTAAATATTGATCATTTAAATTATTTGAAATATTTTTTAGAGGATGGATCTATAAAATTATTGAAAATAAAATCAAAATGGGGAGATTTGTTAAACCAATAGTGAGTTTGGTGTTGGAATTATTTTCAATCATTGAAGTCATTATAAAAATTATTATATAGAATAGAAGGATTATGGGAATTAAATATTTGGAGAGTCGTTGAACATGGAAACCTTAGAGTAGAAATGGAATGGAAACCTGATTTCAATTTATATCAATTTCAACTCATTAAAATTAGTTTTTAATTAATTTATAATGCTAATATATAATTATGATGATTTGTACAGAAACCACTATGCAAATATATGATCGTTTTGTGGTTATTGGTCGAAATGTCTAAAACATCGGACTATAAGAGTGCTCCAAAATAGTATTTAACTAGAATAATTAGTGACCAATATTAATAATAGTGCTTTCGTAGAGAGACATATATGATAAATGATCCATACTATCCTGTTTCAATGTTAGGTGACGGCATGGGGAAAGGTAACAGTTTGAAAGTTGATATAATGTGGGGAAGCACAATGAGAGATAAATAGAGGAAATATATGATATTGTGGATAATATAATAGATTATTTACAAATACATATCAAATGTGGGATTTAGTAGAATCGAATAATTGTGCAATTAATAGGCTACACCACAACACAAGTGACTATACCAAAGAGGCATCTAGAAAGATTTCATTATTTCTTGATATTTAGAAATGGCTTTGTCATGGATGCATTTTAATACCATAAATAATATTAGGAGTTCAAAATTTACTAGAGACCATGATATAAGAAGAATATTAGGAAAACAATTAAGTATGTCTGATATTTAGAGGAATCGGTGAATTGAAGACCTCCATGTTATTGAAAAATTATTGTACTATAAATAATTCATTGGAAATAGGGGATTCAAACCATGAAGTAGAAGACCATTCCATTAAATTGTAATTTTTATGTTAATGGAGTATTTTTGGTTTTGCATGAGATATTTTTTTAGGAATATTGAAAATTTTGTTGTAGAGATGTATACCACACTACAATATAACTTTCGATGTAGATTATCTAGAGAGGATTGTGAAATATTATGTTTGTGTATTTAAAAGGATTTATGGATTTTAAAATGCGTATATGGTAATTGGAATTAAAAAATGCCAAATAAACCAATTACTATTATAGAATGTGTTAAATGATAAAAACTATGATACAATAAGGGAGGTTTATCTATGAAGAGACAAATTCAAAAAGATCCTTAAAAAATTTACTATAATTTAAACGGTGATGCAATGGATAAAAATTTATGCAATTTATTCAGGTTAAAAGGAACATTAAGTACATATTATGTTTTTATGGTAAATCATTATTTGATGGAAAAAATTATAAATTGATGTTTTAATATCAATCATTGCATTAGTATTGTTAGAAGATATATGTATATATACATATAACTACACATGGCTATTTTTAAGAAAAAGAACCTGAGAGTGGAATTATATATCTAATTTTGAGAGAAGAAAGAGGGGTCCCAGACATATTTCCAAATATAATTCCTCTAGTGAATATGGAATAATATTATTAACTATAATGCTACGTCAAAATTAAAGATAAGGAATATAAATTAGATACTTTCAATTAGAAACAATATACTTCATGAAGAGAAATGCTAATGATGAGATGTGTAGAAGATAATATATTAAACCCTCAAATTTAGGTGTCTATATCATATATTAAAGAATAAGGATATCATATCAAAATGGAATTTAGAGTATTTCATATCAAAAGATGAATATATAAGGTATTTTAATAACTTATACTGAAAATAGAGAAAGAATTATGTCTATAAACTATTCAATAAGGCCCATAATTATATAAATATTTCTATAATTTCTCAAAGTAATGAACTATTAGATTAATTTAATATGCTCTATTATATTTCTAGTGTGCCTTTTTGAAACCTCATATGCAAATAACAAATGATTCATAGTATATTTTGGTACACTTGCACAACACCTTATATATTCTCTTTATACTAGAAGATAGTAGTTAACCATGTATATTCAATATTTTGTTCATTCTTTACTTTTTTGAATTAGGTTATCATTTGGGGATAATGATGTAATTGAGTGTGAAATATAACATGTTTTCATAATTATTGAACAAGATAAATATGACTATTATTATCATCAAAAAGAAAAGTCTATATCTTTCAGTCCTATGATTTACCCCATCCCCTCCTTAGGGTGCTCTGAGTCAGTTGAAACCCAATAAAATAACTATTCTAGGAGGGTATGTTTCTATAATACCCACTTTGGGGCAAACCCATAAAATTTGTGGAACCAATAAGTGGAGTTCATGTTCAATACTCATCCCATCATATATAATTCCTAGTACAATAACTATCTCCTCAAATTGAAAATATTATTATGTATAATATATTCATAGAATTCAAATTGTGCTTATATATCATGGATATTTAAAATGGGTATAATATAATCCATGTCAAATCTTTTCCCACTCAATCATATATATGAATGATTGGTGAGATTGGTTTAACAAATTTTAATGAAAATAATATATCTCCTCTAGAATCCATGTCAATTAATCTATATGAAGCTTTTCTCATAGTATCAAAATTTGTACCTAAAAAACTTTCTTAACTATCAAATAAGAAACATATTCAATATAATTAATATGTGTAAATTCTTTACAATCCTTAACATAAACATCAGTCACTATGATTTCTAAAAAATTAAAATAAAATTATTTCCCCAAAAAAACTATAACAATGATCAGTTTACACAACTATAAACTTATACAGACATAGAAGAAAAAAAGTATATTTAAAAAATGAATATAAATATTTTCAATCCACAAATATAAAATATTATCTAAGAAGTTAAAACATTTATATTTTCTATCCAATAAGAACCAATTTATTATGTGTTAAACAATCATTACTTATCTTGGATAATCTAATAAAAATAATAATAAATAATTTGGTAATAATAACAAACATGGAATGAACATTACAATATAAAGAACAAAAAATTCATACTAGTGAATTATCATAGTGTAACAAAATAATGGAATGTTTTGTAACTATAGGAATAATTTTTTTATTATAAAACTATTGACTTTTTTAGGTTAAATATTTTCACATTAGATCTCATCCCACATTTAATGTTCTAAACCAGAAACATGGCACAATTAAACATTAATTTATGATTTTATTTTAAAAATATGAATGTTGAGTTCCATTAAATCATATTTTTGAAAAAAAATTAAATAAGAAAGGGAAATTATGAAATTATTGGAAAATAATTGTTAAATTAATTTAAATGAAACCAGTTTTGAAAAATATGCCCTCCACCAAAACCTAAGAGATAACCATAGTCGATATCATGTTTCAATGATAGAATAATTTCAAAAAAATTTAAAATTCTCATTCCCAATAACCTGTTCCCACCTTCTAAACCCATCCACCACATCATCAGTATCAATTAAATCTAAAATATATATTTAAATCATGGTTCATTAACTTACTACACATTCATGATTATGTGATAATAGTTTTTTCCTCTTATATAATTTTGTTGGGTCTTAAAGTGTCTCACATTATTTTTATAATAAGAAATTAACACGTTTTTATCAATGTAAGTACTTTTATCTCATTAGATAACATCAACATGGTTTTAAATGACAAGTTAAGAGGCTCTATTTCAATAAATAATGATTCTTGAGTTAAATTACCTATATGTTGAGTCAATAGAGTATATAATAAAGACTCTATCATGATTTATCTACCTCATATACCGAGGTAAACATAATGATAATTATGAATACTTGAATGTAATTCATAATGTACAATCTAATTTAATAGTGTTTATAATGTAATAAAATTTGGTTAGCTTCTCATTATATGGTTCCTGAAAATTCCACTTGGAAAAAAATTTAACCCATATTTTAAAAATATATTTGAAAAACATCAATAAGTTATAATTAAAAGAGGAATTTTTTAGAACCATATAATAAAAAATATTTGGAAATGCATAATTAAATAAGACACAATAAGATATAATTCAGTGAAATAAATGAAGAAAGGAATTTAAAATCACAGCGTAATAGAATTCTTTTTAAAAAAATGAGAAAAATATTAGAAATCACCAACCTGGTCTTGTCTAACCCAAATAACATGGTAGTAATGAATTTGAATGGATTTTGAAGTTCCCTTAATGAATTACCAATTTATAGCAACCATTAAAATTATTTCCTTTTTTTCGCATTAAGGAAGTACATGTTTTTTATTTGTGTTAAAATAATTTTTATGTATATTTTTATAAAACTAGTGAGAAAGACATTAATAATAATAAAATTCTTCTTCTCTTAGCCAAAATTTTTGAAAGTAAATAATTTGACTTGATTTAATAATTCCCATGGTGAAATACCTAATGATATAATCCATTTAGAATCTATAACAAGATAATAAGATAATAAATAAATAAATTAGGGGGTTAGTGGGAATTACCAAGCTCTAAACATGAGGAATTCCGATTTAATCACCCTTTAATTTAAGGAAGAGGTAGAAGGTTAATGAAAACTAAGGGATGAGGATGAATCCTCATTCATATGGAATGTGAAGAGTGGGGAAAAATAGAGATGAGATAACGAGATATTAAAGGTGAGGTATAAAGTTATAATTTTTCAATTAAATAATTTTTTTTATAAATCTATCTATGTCTCAACTTGTGTTCCAGTGTCTTTTTAGTGGTTATACTAGCATTATATTTCCATTGGACTTTTGGTGGACTCCCATTATAGTTATAGTTGTTCCCAAACCAATATAACCCTATTCCTTTATCTCTACATCTTCTATTAATCTTCTAAAATACATTCTTTATACCCAATTAATCTCAAATAATCCATTTTAAATGACCTAAAACCATCAAACATATCCTCCTTCACAATCATAATTTTTTGTAACGGTCCCAGTATTTGACCATCAAACATTCCTATTCATGACTCCAAATGACTATAGCTAAGACATAAGGAATTATATTTTGATTTTTTTATATAAATGAATTTATATTAAAATATAACTTATTGAGTTTATCTATTGATGAAAATAGATTCAATTTTCACTAGAAAATAATCTCAACTTAGGTAATAATTTTTTGAAAAGGTCTATTCCAAGTGTAGATTCAGGTTGCAAAGACCCACTTTTAATTTTTTTTAACACTTATGAATCTTGGAAACATCCTCATCTATGAGAAGTATTTTTGACATGTTTTAAATATTTAGATAAAAGAATTATAAATTATGGGGACATTGGTGTGCAGTTGTGAACGATGCATAACCATTTCAATGTTTTATTTTTTTAATATTGTTTCAAATAGGATTCTGATTATTGATTACAATTCGTCAAAATTTTAAATTACTATATTGATTATTATTAACAATGACAAGACTTGTATGGATAAAATTTCAATTCCCATTTTTGAGTGCTACTATGAACACAGATGATATATTATTTACTAGAGCCTCTTTCTCAAGAGATTCTTCAGTCATTCATAAATATTTTAATAGAATCTCTTAATCATTTCTCAATGAGATGGATTTAAATATCAAAAAAATGATTTGTTCCATATTTATTTATTTTCCTCCCATTTTATCTTGAGAATACAATATGTTTTATCTCTTAAAAATTATATAAATTCAATGATTTTTTCTAATAGGAATCTAAATTATAAGAAATATTTTACTTCATACCCAACTATTTATTAATATTACATGATGTCAATTGAAATTAAAGATATAATCATGAATATTCCTGAAATTATAGATATTTTCATTCTAAATTAGATAGAGATACTATATTTATTTATTGATTACTTAGAATATTGATTCACATTATTTTTTATGATTTTTATTATATGATTCATATAAATTTTAATGGAAAAAATTGAGTAATTACATACGAGATATTAAAAATTTTCACATACCTCACAATTATTTTTTCGATATTAAAATTGTTTCCTAGAGGAGATTGATTATGGGGAGATAGGTGCAGATTTGAATTAACATAAAAGGGTGATAAACTCTATTATTTATCATTATTTTTTGTGAAAATAGAGACACAATTGAAAAAAGAGGAAATTTTATTCATAATATTGAAAGTTATTTTTCCAATGATTTAATAGATTAGATAGGTAATGGTTTGATTGACTCACCATTATAGATATAAATTATAAGAAAATTTTTATATATCTTATTTAATATCATGTATGATATTTTAATAATTTATCACTTTTATTTGAGCCCTAAATTATGAATTTTCACATGTTGGTCCAACCACATTAAACAACATAGCATACCGTGGAAAATTAATCATGATTATTGTGGCTATTTATAAATATATAATGATAAATCCATTTTATAGGTAATATATAATTGAGTTTGATAATAAATCCAATTTACTTATCATTAATGTTAAGAGAGTGTTTTTTATGGTAACGTAGATCATAAGTGTCATTGATAAAAATGAATACATGAATAATACGAGTTTAGGTAAAGAGGAGTTCTGAATTGTAATTATAAAGGGTGAATGATTAGAAAACATTTGATTGGATTTGTTGTGTGATCATGAAATATTCAAATATAAATTAATTTTTATGAGTATGATAAATTAAATACATCCATTATTAATGTTATGATTTATTTATTCAATTTTGAGTTTTTAATCGAGAGAAGGAAATGTTCAAGTGTCAGTAAAATTGATAATATAAAAATATATGTAGCAATTTTGAATTTTTTTAATAGTCCAACATATCAAAATTTCCCATTTTTTTGTTTTAATGATTTATAGAAAAAATAATTTGGAGGACTTTGGTGATCTTTTATAATTATTACAAAAATTATAAACATATTATAACACAACCACTAACTTTGTAGTGTGATTAGATTTGAATAATTTTATAAAATTTGGGTTCTAGAAGAATCCATGAAACAACACATGACTTCAGGTCACAATAACCTTCCTATGGGTAACTTGGAAAGTTTAAGGATGGATCCATTTAAACCATATGAGAAACACTAAAACACAATAATTCTATTTTAGAATAACATTTGGAAATATGAATACCCATAAAATGTAATAATACAATTTTAACTGAAAACATTAAAAACACAATTTAACTAAAGAAGAACCATTATTATATTCTATAGTTCATAAATCCATTAAAGTCACATACAATCTAAGTCAAAGTTTTATATTTTAAAACATGGAAGAAACAATTAGGGATTTCCCTATGATCTTTCTGGATATAATGTACAAATATATGAAGATAGTTCCATCACTTTAAATTCACTTACCTTATGCCATTATGAAGGCTACCCAAACATAAAAGATATGGTAAATATAATTGATATATAATCATTAAGCTAAAACCATTTTCATTTCTCCATGATATAGTTTCCTAGTTTAAATATGTTTTGTATTGAATTGTTGAGGGTTTTGAGATAACTTTTTTGGGTTTTAGTCTTCTAGAGAGAGATAATAGAATATATTACTACATATGATAACTGGAATATAAATATTTGTTTCTAGTTCAATTTTATTTTTTATCTTTTATTATTGATTTTTGTTATATATATATTTTTCATTTTTTAGTTTTATATAACTTTATCCTTCTTGATAGATTTCATTTCTATCATGATGAGTAGTCACTAAGGGGATTGCGGATTAATCATTGGATAATTGTAAGGGATTCCAATTCATTGATTTTTCATTCATAATGAATGTATTTATTTATTATTATGTTATGTAGAATCATTATTAATTTTTTTTATGATTTAATATAAGTTTTCAATAAGGTGAGATCACGAATAATGAAGTAAAGGATGAGACTATGCGATTATTATTTAATTCTTATTTTATAATTTATATTTTTCTCAGTGAAATTTAGTTGCATTATATTACTTTTTATGAAAGGGATTGAAATATTTCATGCAGTATTAATTGAAATTATGAAAATGAAAATTGAATAATGTTACAGAATTAAATAACCATTTGACCCTTCTAATCATCAAGTGAACAACTTAAATGTTTTTAGGAAAACCAATTGTTTTTAATTAATTTACCCAACAAACATTTGATCAATGGTTTTCATTTTTAATATTAGTTACATTTTATTTCTACTTATATTTGTTTTATACTTATTTTTTTCTTTACTTTAATTGTGAATTTTTATCCTATTATTGAGAGATGTCCATTATGTTATAAATTTTGAATTGGTACTTATGGATTGACCACATTATATATATTTAAATATTACCATTGTGTATATTTAGTTGTTGAAATGTCATGAAATTTCGTTTCTAAACATTAACTCATTTCCCCTGAGAAGTGAGGATGATTGGGACACGTCAAACACATCTATAATTATTGGGAAGTTGAGAGATACCCTCAAGTATCACATCTAATAGGACATGGGTTGGCGACTAGTGTTAGGGTTATATTAAATTAAATATGGGATGAATCATCATCATTAATATTATTAAATTAACATAATGCACCAATCAATACCAAACACCATCAATACAATATACACGAAATTCCAAAAAATAATTTAAAATACCATGAAATTTAATACAACATAAAATAATTCATATACAATAATTATGTAAAAAATTCTTTTTGAAATATTTACTTAAATAATGTTCATCAACCATGACCTTGTAGGGTTTATCTCATTCTACTAAACCATCCTTTAAATTTATAAATCAATTATATATAAGTTAGGGTGATAAAAAACATATAATTCGTAAGTTCGTGGCCACAAAATGAATTATAAATATAGAAGAAGTATACTAAAGAATTAGTGAATAAATGGAAAAACAAACTAGTATCCTCTCTCAGGTCATCTATAAAACCCTCACACTATATACACATTTTATAAATCTTTATAGAGAATATGTGTTATAAATCATGAATATATAATAACTGAGCTACATCACACCCACATCCTAATGAATATTTTCCACTTCATGTCCCAATGAAATACTAGCTAGTACTCTCATACATTTATATAACCAAACACCACAACTAAATGAAATATCCACATACCAGAACACTGTCACTTAGCCACATACCACAACTTCATACAATGAACAATAACATAAACCTATACCAAAATTATAATTATATTCATGAACGAGTGTAAGGGGGGTATAGGGGGAGTATTCAACCATTTTTTCCAACCATAACCTAAATGTGTGCGGTTGACCCAAAAATCTAAATCTCATATGGGTGTTTGTTATGTCACCCTGCTTGGGTATTAATGTGTATGAAATTAAAAAATATATATTGTGATATATAATATCTTCCAATCCCACACTATGATTTACATTATATAAAATAACCTCTATAACTATCTCATAAACACATCATTTCCATAAAAAACTACAGGTTTAAAAATGAACCCCATAATATAAGACAACACATAAGTCCTAAAATTTACAAAAAAAACTCTACCATATAAATTTATATACATTATGTTCATTTAATAATTACCAAACACACACACATATATGAATTAGAAATTTAAATAATTACTACAAATACATTATGATTTTTTACTAAGTAAAAAAATATCGCATTAACCACATTAGAATATTTTTACAATATGTACCAATTTTACTTTTTAACAAATCCCAATTTAGAAATAATAATTAATTACTCCATTTATTCCCTATCTATATCCAGGGCACAAATAACATCATTATTTCATCCACATTGACCTGATTATATTACCATATAAGTAATTCCACATAACCACATAACCAATAATATGTTCATATATCAGATATAATGTGGAATAACAATCTTAAATTGAATATTAATAAATAATCACATATACTATATATGTCTCACTTCCATACTAAGATTCAATTCACTTTTATATTTTTAGGATAATCTAATCTAATTACTCAATGAATATAAATCCAAATCATTCAATATTAATTTCATTATAAATAGAATCTATAAATCACATACCGCATACCAAATATCAAATCATCACACTATCAATAGGATGAATTTTGATCCATAATTTCCCATAATCAAATGAAAATTCACTAATATATCGAGAATAAATAAACATCACATAAATTATATACCATGTGATTATACAAAAACACTATAATTGAATGTTAAATATTTATGTGTAAAATTAAATCATAAAGGTTTAAAATAATATTTATTTTAAATTATTTGGAATTTATATTTTATGGAACAAATTTGAAGAATCCATGAAGGGTCATTTAAGAACCCTTATAAGGCTGTCTACATAACCATGGTTCGTTAAGGAGAAAAAAGTAATTTAATTTTAGAATAATGGATTGTTTAAATTTATTATTAAATTAATATAGAAAAAATAAAAAAGTGGTTACATAAGAAACATCATGTTTTAGGTTGTTAAAGGGAGATTAGAATAAACATTCAGGAAATAAATATCAGTTTCCATAATTTTTACTGTGTATTTTTCATTCCAAAATAAATATTTAACCAAATCCATGGAATGGAAAAGAAAAATAAAATAAAATCATTGATACAAATTATATTCATGAAGATGAAACCAAGAAACTTCTACTCACACAACGACATTTTCTCTTACCAAAATGATAAAACATTATGCATTCCTTCCCTATGGAGACCAATATTATCCTCAATTATCTCCTATAAACCATGATCTATTCACCAGGATGAGACTATGAACCATTATAAGGATAAAAAACCATTGTTTTGGGTTCTATAATATATTTTTAATATATTTTCACCATTATACCTGATATTTACATTTTTTGGTTTTTAGTATCACATTATTTGAGGATTATTCATTTTATTATATTTTAAATTTATTTATTGAAAACATGCGCAAAATAAGAAACCTACATCATGAACCAAATTAGAATCATGTCTGTTTTTTATAATAACATAACATCAATTGATATAATCTATAAATATAATTATTATGGATTTATGGGTTATTGAGATTCAACTAATGTTACCAATCCAAAAATTTAACCCAAAGATAAAAGTTCAAAAAGAAGTATGAAATTTAAAAAATTCTTGGGTGAGTAAGAATATAATCACCTTATATAAATTTACCCTAAATCAGAAGACACAAAATCAACATGAATAATTAAGAATATATTTAAAAATTTACTGTAAGTACAAAAGTTGAAAATATTTTATGTTGTAATTATACAGACAAGTTAAAAATACAGGAATGAAAATTTTGTGGAAAATATGATAAAGAAAACTCACCTATACCAAGAGTCTATTGACTTGCCTTAGAGACAAATCACCAAATTTATCATTAAGAGATCACTTTTAGTCATTTTCAAATTTTTTATTTTTTTGCAGGGTTTTTGAAGAACAAAATATAATTTTGGTACCATAGAGTAGGGGGTAAATATGTGGTACTGATTTCAATAATTTATTTTAGAAATTAACTTTTGTGACTATTTAAGGACATGACCCAATCATTCTAAATCACTCTCTCCCCTATATGGTGTTATTATTTAAAGATACATATAAAATAATAATTTTTATTTTGTTTGGAAACAAATAGGAAATCAACTCCATGTTATGTTCAATTGATTATTATGACCTAGATTATATCACTATTTAGATTCGTAGTGATTGAAAATGTATAATAGTAACACAGAGTAGTTGGGTAACTATAAAACACTTCCCATGGGAGGTATCATCTAATAGCTAAATTTAGTAATTCATTTTTATACTATAACCACATATCTTTAAGAATCTCTTATTCTCTTGGTATGAAAAATATCTTTATTATATTTTAGGATATCTCAATATCTATAAAAATATCATCTTCTTGATAATAATGAATTCAAAAATCATAAAAATATTAGTATAATTTCATGAAGGTTATTCTTCCTGCTTAGTTTTCAAAATTGTTGATATATACATAATATCATGCAAAAATAGACCATCTTTCTCCCTTCTCAATATTATTTCTTATATCTATATAGATGATGAATGTTGTGAAGTCCACTTGTTGACTTCCTCTTTTTTTCACTCATACTTTAGATATATAATTATGTTAATTATCGAACTTTAAATTATCAAGAATTTATCATCAATTATCCTTAATTAATTATATTCCCTTTTTTATATTCATAGAATATCATGAATGATATTTTCATATACAAAATGGGAAATCACATTGGTTTTCAACATCTCAATCTTCTGGTCAACAGCTCTTGAATAATTGTCCAACTAAAACTCACTAAATCCTCATTAAAAACCATATTCTACATCTCCATTTAATTCACTAGAAGACTCAATAATATTTTTTGAAACTTAAACTATATATATAATATATATTTTTATCTAATTTAAAATTATCATGAGTGGTTTCAATAAAATTCTTTACAAAATTATAATTTCTTTTTGTCATAACTACCTTTAAATCCATGTAAAAAATATACTTTCCTTAATTCTCAACATGAATCACAATAATTTATAATACTAGTGTTATTTATACAATAAATTAATAATATATTTTAATATTTTAAAACTCCATGTATCATAAAAAATGTATGAATTAAAAGATTATAACTTTTCATATAAATAAAATGAATCCAAGAATTTTTTCATTTATTCATTGACTTTCCCAATTTTCTACATCAAATGATAAATCATAATAATGAAAATAATTTTTTGGAACTCAACACAACTCTTATTAAAGTTAAAAATCATTCTTATTTAATCTCATTTGACTCTTATTTAACTCTAGATCATTCATATTGAATTAAAAAACCACTATTTAAGATCATATGTTAATTATTATAAAATATCAAATGATTCTTTAAAATAGATTGAATGAGTCTTACACATTTTTGAATAATCCATATAAAAATATAATGAAACTTTTATATTCTTAATGAATTTTCCAATTTTTCAATTCTTGAGATGAATTGAATTTTCTATAGAGTCACTTCCTTTTCCAAATCCTCACTATGAGTCTTACTATTATGGAAATCAAAATTAACGAAATTTTTATGATATTTGATTTTAATGATTGATATAAATCATATCAATCAAACATAAAACATATCAATAAATCTCATACCACCTGAAAAATGTACTAAATAATCCTACAACACTTCTTACTCATGAAAAACTACAAATATAACATTATTCAACCATTCTATTGGGTACTTCAATCTCTCCATTTGGATTGTATTTAAACCTAAGAAAATATAACCAAGAAAAATTATTATCACATCTATTATCAAATATAAAAATTTCAAAACAAATACATAATATAAAATACTATTTTTGAGATAATTACATCATAAGTTCACAAACATATTTTGGATTAGTCAATCAGATACTCTCCCCTACAATCCAAAAAGTCATCCATATTTTTCTCAATCATATTTATATAATAAAAAATTTGGATTCATTTTTAAAAAGGTATTATGTGTGAACATATTATACTCATTTGAAAACAGAATCCAAGTATTTTAGGGGTTCACCCACAAGAACTCAAGTGAGAGGGAAGGGCTAAACATTCATGATTTACTTCAAAGACTCAAATAATTATTTAGGAATTATAATATTAAAGATATCAAAATTTTTATTTACAATATGAAGTAATTATATCTTTATATCACCATTGGAAACCTTTTATTTGATTATTTTTTATATGACATTAGTTTTCTTATACAATGTATATTTTAATGGGTTTTTAAATAGATCAATTTCATGTTTGTTATCACCTGAAATTCCATGTAATTTCTCAATATTCACCTTGAAATATTAAACATGTCCTTTATTACAGATCATTTTGGTAAATATAATTATGATGAGGAAATGTTCATATTATATGGTTCTTTATGTGACTATTCTATTCTTATTAAAGTAATAACTAACATATCATTATCTTAGAACATATATCCCATCTGATATATACTTTATAACAACATTTTCACCAGCCTAATCAGCTTCAGTAGATTCATATAGGTTGAGGTTACCACATCTATTATATTGAAGGCCAAAGTTATATATGATTATTAATATAATTATATGTATATTATGTATATATGTTAATTATAAATATCTTCCAATGTATCATTAAGTAGAATCTCGATCTTATATTTGTGACAATGTATTATGTTGTTCATAAGATTAAAACTAAGATTATTTTGCACCCAACATGGTGTGTCATTATTGTTATAACTACCGCAACATCATCCTCACATGGTTTTATTTTGGTGGCCCAATGCGACTGTTTATTTAAATCATATTGATCCACTTGTAATGATAAAATAGTTAAAATAACTAAAAGGTAGTAATGTATGACCTTACCACTGATTCTCACCATTTAATACAGATACTCAAGCACTACCTATATAAGGTAATGGGTTTTTTCATTTCTAATAATAATTAACTTCATCAGAAATATTTCTAAATATCTCTTCCTACATGTGGCATCTTTCATCACAAGTAGTGAAGGAGATGGAACACCTCTCAGTGTACGGTAATCATCACAACACAAAATAGTATCCTTTTTCCTATGTAATACCTCAAAGGTAAGAGGAATAATTTTTCTAATAATAATTTCATCATCAAGTTTACTATAAAGAGAAATATATTGACTAATCAATGATATAAGAACACAGTTTCATTGTATAACCTCACATGTTGATTCTATTATAGATAGAACAAGAATATGTTGTTTTGGTTTCCCTAACAGTGTCATTTGATGACCCCCTTAAACCCATATGTGTCATAAAATCCTATTTATTTGAGTAATAATGATTTTTCCTTAATTATTTTTTAACAATATGTTTTAAGAAATATAAACTGGATATTCATTACTAGATATTGGATTAGGTAGAAATGTGATGTTAACACAATCCCTGAGGATACACTTATACGATAATGTTTACTATGATGTATCTTTGAAATTGCATTGTTTTATAAAAAATAATATATTATAGGAATATTCATTACATCATCTAGTTATGTTTATTTAGAATATGAGGTATATAGTATATTATAATGATAACCTAGAATGTGTCGTGTGATACAAAACATAGAGTAGTGTTATTGGTTTTCATAATATTTCACTGAATGTAAATTTAATCTGTGGTACCCACTCTGTGTTATGTTGGGTGACAATGTAACATGTGAGATGGTCCCACTTAAAAGATTAAAAATTCCTAAATCTGAGAATGTAACATATAATAATTCAACTTAAATTAATGCTACATTATCACCCCATGTAATCTAAGGGCGTTTTTTGAATTCATATGCCACCATATCCTTGTATGGATAGTCACTTCCATACTACCTCAAAAAAATGTATTTTCTATAGTAGTACCCCATGATCCTCATGTATTCATTGACCTTACTAGACCTTATGAACCTCCTCTACTACTCTCGATCTTCCAATGATATTGGAATTATGTTTTTGGTCAACATGTTAACAAGTGGCAATGAAATAAAAAATTATCTAAATTCTTATAATTAATTAATTTTTATTATTGGTTTCTATAATTTATACATGATAAGTGTAATTATTTATGAAATTAGATTTCATAAGATTAAATTAAAAAAGAATTTTTTACATTTATATATCATGTTTTTGAAAATAAATAGATTTTTTATTTGTGAAATTACATTAATATTCACATTTAAAAATGTTTATAAATTGTGAATTTTGCGAATGTAAAGTTTATTTTCTAAATTTAAAATATAATATAGATCCATTAATTAAATTCTATTTGTAATCCCATAAGTATTATTTTCACCTACCTTGATCTTAGTTTGTTTTAATATTAATTTTTCATGATTTTTCATTGAATATAGTTTATTCATATTAGGTGTTATGGGTATTATGAATTGAATTATCTCTTGAGTAAAATCTCTCCTATAAGAGGGACTTGGGTTTAGACTACCCTATAGTCTCAATCCTTATTATTTATTATTGAAAGGTGTGGGGTTGGATATCAATAACTCTAGGATTACTTAACTTTATTTTGTCG
Source organism: Viscum album (assembly GCA_963277665.1). Taxonomy (NCBI): domain Eukaryota; kingdom Viridiplantae; phylum Streptophyta; class Magnoliopsida; order Santalales; family Viscaceae; genus Viscum; species Viscum album. The sequence continues at coordinate 13,916,528 of OY728159.1, read as the reverse complement.
ATATCATATAAATCAATGACCTTACATGAAATGTTCATATAAATTATATGTGAGATAAATTCAGAGATATATGTTTGGATTCAATTTTTGGGTGAATAAGACACACTTTTGGGTTATATAAAGTGTTTAAAATTATAATGTCATGAAGACATTATTGAGATGGATGGAATGATACTCTAAAACTAAATTGTTAGAAGTATCTATAAAGAATGAAATAAAATATGAGATAACAATAATTATATGAAATTAAATGGGTTTAATATGAATGTAATGTATATTAGTGGAGTGATACTTTTAATAAATCCATTACAAATACTGGGTAAGATTCCTCCCAATGAAGTACTTGTCATGAACTTGATAATTCAATATATTTGAACCAACAGTTAGGTTTATATGAATTATTTTTTGTATGACATGCTAGTAATAAGGAAACTAAAATTATTAGGCACCTTGTTCACGGAATTTTCATTTGGTTAAACATTCATATAAACCAAAATGTTTATGATACCAAAGGAATAAATTTGAGTGAAGAAATTTAATATGATTGGATAATGAATTTATCCAATTTTCTATTCAATATTTATATATGATATGATTGATGATGTTATTGGGTACTTAATATTGTCATTTATGATTCACATGATCAAAATAGTTTATATCATAAGGAAATTTAGATATTGTATCACTAAATATATATGATTTATGGGGTCATAATTTTATCATGTGTAATATCTTTAAAAATATTTAACGAGAAGATACAATACATGATAATCACTTATAGATATGTTTCTGTTATAGGTTATGGAATTCCTCATGACACTCACACGGAGGTCCCACATCAATATGAACTATATATATGTATTTTTTATAGGTCATGTCTTACCTCATGATAGGCATATTGAGATCCCTCATAGGTATGACCTATACAATTCTACATGATTTATATCTATGGTTGATAAGTGTTCTCTAAATGATGTATTTTGAGCTTCAAAATGTGAATGTTATAGAGGTAAATTTCGATAAATCCAAATATTGGGAATTAGATACTTTGTGTATTTAACACATTTGTGTGGGAAAATATAGAATCACATATAAGAGGGAATTTAAAATGATTGAAGTATATATTAATGCATCTAATGATACAATATTTCTATGTGGATTAATATTAAAACTGGAGAACCATTATTATATTCCTTCCATAAAACATAATTTTTATTTTAGTATCTTGTATAAAAAAGATGGGATTTTCATTCAATATTAATAACCCAAGTTAGTATATATAAAATATTGTAATTATTTATTTAATCTACAATGTGATAAATGATTTAAATATTTTAGAATTGTATGATGATGTATATTATTTTTAGAATGAAAATTTAATTGTTGATTCTAATCCCACCATCCTTTGGAATTGTATCCATAGATAAGTAAATGAGAAACACATATGAATAATCAAAAAATTATAATTATTGAAAAAAACATCGATTATGAATTTTTTGAGAAATTAATGTCATGTTTATTAGGAAGGATGAAAAAATAACATTTTATTTAAAAAGGTAAAATAGATAATGAACTGCTTGATCTCATATATATTCATGTATATTAATTATAGAGTACTAAACTATGTGCATGTTTTATGTACTTCATTAACATTAATCATGAATTTATTGGACATGGATTTGTTTTTCTTATAAAGAATAAGTATGAAACTTTTTAAAAGTTCAAAGAGTTTTTAAATGAAGTAAAATATCAACTAGGTAAAAAATTAATGAATCTTTGATCGGGTCAAGGGGGTGAATATATTATCTAGGTGTTCATTTATCAATTAAAGTATTCGATAATTTTTCCCAACTCACTTCTCCTAGAACACTATAACAGAATAATTAGTTTGATATCATTAATCATAAATTATTAGACACAATTTGATCAATTATGAATCAATGTGGCCTTACCTCATTATGAGATAATTACCTAGAAGATTCTGCATTTCTATTAATCTATGTTCCATCGAAATAGTCATAATGAAATCATATGAGATATGGATAGGGAAATTTCTCATTATATATTTTATTAATATTTGATGATAAAAATAATTCTTATGATGTTTCCCTTCTAGTAATATTGAATCCAAATATGTGAATGCTTAATTTTTTTCATTATAATGAAACCATGTGATATTAGTTTTATAATACTCATAAAAAAATGTTTTTTAGACTAAAGTGGTGTTTTCTCAAGAAGTAACACATAATTAATGGAGTTAGTAGAATGAAATTTAAACATGGAGAAGTTCAGAAACAACAAATTGGAAGTGTTTCTATGATTGATATTGTGCCAATTACATAATGAATTGTGTAAAAATAACCAAATATAGTTGCACAAGAACCTTGATGGTCTTGTAAGAATCATCAATAGATCTTGAAATATGAATTTATCATAGATAGTGATAATTGTTTAATGATTACAAGAGATGATCCTACAAAATATAAAGAGTCCATAATATTTTTTATTCCAATAATGGTTAAAATCCATTGAATATGAGAAGAACTACATGCACACTTATTAATTTTAGAACACAATGGATTTGACTAAATGGGTTAGAATCATGGTGTAAATGTGATTTTTATCAAAAAATTACATGGATGGAAGACTACCTACTTATAAGTCACTCCTTTTGGAAAAATGTTACAATAAAATTTAGGGTGTTGAGTATAATGAAACCACTTCACCTAAGATAATGATAAAGTCTATTAAAACATTGGCCTCCATAAATTATTAATTTTATGATGAAAAATTTCTCATGGTTGTTAAATCCATATTCATTATTAGTAATTTAGTCAAGGGTGTGAATATGGTAAAACATAATGGATTTGAAGTTCCATATTAGATTGATAAGGTTTTCAAGATGTGATGTTCTATTTATGGATATAAGAAAGCATCTATGTGTAGGAATTCCTAGTTTGATGAGGAAATCAAAGAGTCTAGTTTCATAGAAAAAAATATGATTTCGATGTATAAAAGAATATTAGTGGAAGTGTGTTAGTGTTTCTATTATTATATGAAGATTACATACTCACTATCTAAAACAACATCTTTAACTCTTTACTCTATGAAGATATGGTTAAGTATGTGTTTCTCTATAGAAGGATTGGGAGAAGTAAACTATATACCGTTTTTGAAGATATATATAGATTCAACTAAGTGGTTTTTATTGTAATCAGTTATGGAACCTATATTAATAAATTGGTAATGTTGTTTTTCAGGTAATAATCTAATAAGGGTCCCTTATGAGTGTTTCATGGTATAAATAGTTGGGATGTTTAATACATTTATAATAGTCTGAAAAGGGTTGATATAATTCCATATGTTACTATCATAGGTTTTATTATTTATTCCATGTTTTTTACTTATCTTGATGTGTCCAATGATATAATAATTATAAAAAATTTAACAATAAAATTATAGTGAGATTTATTGGATTATTGTGGATAATATTTTTAAGTACATTAGAAGGTCTTAGGAAATGATCTTGTTCATTAGATGACAGGATGATTCCTTTATAATGTTTTATAAAGATTTAGTTTTCTAATATGATGTCAGTTATCTGAATTCTCAATCTCGTAGTTAACACCTAAATGGTGCATCTAACAGTTACAAGAGTTCCCAAATATACACCATCGTGAACCAAAAAAAAGCAACATAAATCATAACATATACAATATGAATGGATCTATTTGGATTTGAATGTTTGTCTATAAACTAGAGGTGGTTCCTTACATTTAGGGAGTGATCAAAAATTATTATGAAAATGATGTGTCCATAACATCAGACAAGGTACCCCGATCTCACCAATATAAAAAACACTTCCTTCAAAAATATCATCTTATACGAGAGATCATTGTGTGGTGTGATGTTGGGATATTTTTGGTGGCTATAGATGATAATGTATAAGATCTATTGATGAAACTGTTATTACTATAGAAAAAAAGTGTCTTGTATATTATTTTCTTATAATATAAATAAAATGATTTTTTTAACAATTGAATAATGAATCATTTTATTATAATAAATAAAATAAACATTTATTTTTAATTCATGTATTACTAAATTTACTATACAATAATGATCCAATGATAATATCCCATCAAAGTTTGACTTTGAGTTGTTCCCAATGAATTTTCATCAAACAGTATTTTGAGTTGTGATGATATATTAAGATTTAAATGAATAAAATCTAATACTCATTATAATGGCTTATATATGAGATATGAAGATAGAATATTGAGTTAATAAATGTGGAATTATAACTTGGGTAAACCCACTAAGTATATCTTAGTTAATTTCCATGATTCATCAATATACATAGAATTATAAACATATAATAAATCATTATTAACTGAGGTTGGTGAGATACCTAACATGATAATTTTCATTATTGGATACCTTTCATATGGAAATCACCTGGACTTATATAATTGGTAGGTGGTTTGTTATGTTGGTAATTATGTCATCAATTGGATCATGACAAATAAATGTTTTTTTCACAAACATGATAAGTAAATACCTTAAGACAATGATTAAATTAGATTGATGAAATAGATATCCATGCTAAGTTAAGTTATATATGTTGTGTTTCACTATATAGATGTGGAACTTGTGACATAATCATCGGTTACCTGAGTTAAACCTGATGTACTTTTCAACATGGTCAATCTATTTTATGGAATCAATAAAAGATAAATTTTCACGTTCAAAATTGATATTATTTTATGTATTGTAGACATTCAATATCATGAGTAATGTGACTAAATGTATATTCATAAGATTTTTATGATACATTTTGTGGTAGAAATTATTTTATCAGGATATTAATATGTTTGATCTAGATCACACTAAATCCATATATTTGATGAGTAGCATTGATGGTTTTCTAGAGGGCACTCATTATTTATATCATTAAAATATATATTTTATATTTATTACCAACACTACCAATACTCATAGGGTATCACAGTTTTTCATTTGGATAAGGATTTTATTATGGGTAATGTGTTTATTATAAAATGAATAGAGTTTAACAAAATAATATCCAAATGGAGTTTTAGTTGATTTTATAGAGTTGTGAGGTTTTTTTAGTGTTATTAGATATTTTATTTAATGTGGTTGATTTTTAGATTGGTAGTAATATTATATTAATTTTATGCATATATATTACAGATATATTTTTTCAAATTTATCCATAATCATGATCCTGAGCATACAATTCTTCCAATTTAATCTAGTGAATATAAAATGAAATTCGAGATTACGTTACATCCAATATAATGTGTATTTATAGCTATAATTTCCACCAATTTACCCTTCCATGGTTTCATCAGTTATGAACCAAGGCGTATCATCATTTGAATAAGTTTTATTCTCTTGAAATATTAATATGTTAATAATAAATAATGTGGAATAACACATATAAATACCATTGAAAATATTTATTTTATAATAAATGTATATAAATTTATATAAATGGTAATGTGTCGGATTTTTAATTATGAAAAATAGATCCAATTAAATATTTTTAACCACTATTTATACCCATATATCCATTCATAACAATAAGTGAAGGTTCAAACACACCTATTTGTGTATAAAAAACCTCTTGTTTTGAACTTGATTATGTTGGATTTTGTAATCCATAATGTGTAGAATCCTTAGGTTTACATCTACTATAATCATATATTATTATTATAATAATAGTATTATATGAACTAGTAAATTATACATGTATGTAGGTTCAACATAAAACCTCATATATTTAATCTATCATTGATAGGTTTACCATAAATGGGTTTTCTGGAATTGAAAATATAATTGAATGATCTCCCAAAACTCATCATGTTCAAGGTATATATGAAATATTTTATAACTATACTTATAAAAATTACATGTGACAATTTTGGGTCTCCTTTTTTTTGCACAAAATATCACTATATAGAATGTGGTAGGTCTTGATGCATAGTGATAGATTCAACTATAAATTTGTCTTTAAAACATTATTTGAATCACATGTCAATATAATTTAAATATTTTTTAAACTTTTATAGGTTTTTATATTGGTTTTTAATATTCTATTTCTGACCAAATTAATAATTATCTTTCATAATTTTCTTGGGAAATGAATATAAATACATTTTTTTCATTATGTTCAATCAAAAAAATACATAATTTCTCCCTATATTGACACCTCAAATTTTATTTTTGATTGTTTAATAAATTATTTACACCCACTCTATTTGTTAATTGAAAGATAATATCATCATAATAAATAATTATAATTATAATTTCTACTTTCATCTCCTCCACCTATAGTTTTAACCATTCCTTTATTGTATTTTCATATATCTCAAGTAGTTATCTACCTTTGTATTAAATGATTTTGGGGCCTGTTTTCGCCTAAATAGAGTTATATTTACCCTAAAAACATTTTTTCCATAATTTTAATTGATATATACATCAAAATTAATTAATTTAGACTTTTTATTCTAGATTTAAATTTAAGAAGAAATATTTTTCACCCACTTGAAATATTTTTAACTATTATTTTATTGAAATATCATGGAATATATATATAGAAAACTATATTACAAGAGGTGAAATGTTATCATTAAAACCTTAAACCTATTAATATCCATTACATATAAGTATAAAATGTTTCCTTCAGACATACCCTTTTTCATTCATCGTGTTTCTAGACACAGACATAATTGTAATCAATTTTTTTCTTTTAGACATTTAAAAAGATCACTAGTGGAATTTCTCTCAATCTAACTTAGTTCATTATTCATATAATAGATATATTATTTTTGATAATTACTATTATTAAATTAATGAATCTCTATTTATTGGATAATATGCTTTTTATTATTAAGTCTCAATCTCTATCTATCCAAAACTAGAGGATTTCCACCAGCCCCTTCTGTTTCTCATCATCAACCACTATACCCTTTCACTGACCCTCATCTTTTCTCTAATTTTATAGAATATAATGTTGTTCATAAAGTTCAGACATAATATTATGATTTTCTAATAGTCTTTATATCACCATAAAATTATTGAAATAATCATCAGTATTGGTTATTACCCTGGTGGCTTGTTTCTACAAGATTCTCCCTTAGAGGTTGTCATTGAAAGGATTGTCACTAATTATATGTGTTTTCATTAATGATTGATCATTTGGATTCTAGAACAACGTTATTTTTTTATTCGTTTTTCATCCATATCTGATATCATATCCACCTGGGATGTTTCTCCATGTGCTTTAATTGATTTTCACCTCTGTTTTTCTTTGGATGTTCAATTTTCACATTAAAAGGGAACCCACCTCCACTATGATTTGGATATCCATTACCTTCACCTTAAATTCTAGAACATGTATATACTTAGGTTTATTGGTAACTTTTTGGGATGATTAATTTTTTTGATAATCACACATGATATCTTTATCCCCTATCTCTCATCAGATCTGTTTTAGTGTTAAAATCTTAAGGACGCTATTAGAGTTCATTTACATTGAGATATATGGGGAAATCTGTTGGAAGCTAAAAGATTATAGTGATTCCTGGTTCACGTTCTATTCATTATTTATATGGATTATCATTTAAATATCAAGATTTATTCAAAGGTATAATGATAATACTCATATAGAACTCATACTAGGTCACTCTAGTACTAAAGAACTATCAAATGTAGTTTCTCATCAGAAATGGGTCAGGTCTCTGAAACCATAATAGAGGGTCACAAACATTTTTTCCAGTATAATTCATTCCTTTTGTGGTTTCAAGTAGGATGTGATGGTCCTTGGAGTGGATAGGTTGATCACTTATGATGTTTCACCATCTTATCCATATACTGTAATAGTTGGTGGTGAGGGAAAAGGGAAGAAGCTCAATGCTGGTCCTTATCCATGTTCTTCCACCAGCACCAAGGTCGATTGTATAATGAACCACTATAAATATTACTTATACTAATAATTACATGAATTTATTAATTTCAATTACAGTTTCATTCATATTCTTTTTTCATCTAGTTTAAGAGATCCCTATGGCCTAATCCATATTCAAAATCAATTTCAAAACCATGAATTTAAATGAGGGTACGATATAGATCCTAAAAGGATGTGGAAATTCATTACAATTTCGAAACGAAAGAAGGATCAGTCATAGAACCATTAGGATATTGAGATGGGTAATAAAAAATATAATCATAACCAACTTCTATGTGTGATAAGGATCAACATATGATAATGGATACTAGGCATGATTTGAGGAACTAGAAGAAATGAAATTATATTTCTTTAAATTTTATAATACATAAAGGGGAAAAATATAAAATGTAAAGACTAATAAAATTTAATGAAATAAATTTCCACCATAACATCTAGAAAACGATGTATTACTGAGGTAGTGACTGGTACACTTTCAATGGAACTTGAAGAAGGTGTTACTAATGAGATAGATATGTTAGGAGTTAAGTTATCCCATCCAAATGACAAGGTCCTAGAGGATCTAGGTGGTATGATAGAAGACCTATAATATGTGATTATATGGGAGAATTTTGATATTGTTTGGAAGGATTGAATAAGAGATGATTTTGAAATAATTTCTTGGCTCTTCAATAAGATTCCAAGGAAGATATGTTGGAGGAGTCCTTCAAAATCAATTGAGAGGAAGAGGAGGCCAATAGAATATTTGAGAGAGATTGTAGAGTTGATATCAATGAGGAGTAATAATTTATGACCATTAAATATGTTCAAATATTATCATGTGTAATAAACAGGGGGAAAATAAATATATAGGAGTATATTTAAACTTTGAACAAGATAGTCTATCAATCGAGGTTCTAATTAATGATGATCTTAATATAGAATTCACTTCTACTAATTGCATATTATACAGAATGAAAGATTATACCAATATTAAATTTTTATGTAATTACATGGTTTTTTAATATATGGTTTATGTTTGTTATTTCAAGGCCTTTCTAAGGGATTCCACTTACCCCTTAAAAGTGATTTTTGAAATTAAAATTTTAATTTTCATTCATTCTAATGACTTTAAAAGAAATATGATCATTTACATCATAATATTATCCAAAAAACATATAATTGTAAAACATATTTATTTGATTTATCCTGAATAATCTATAAATAATATATATAAACTACATTTTATGTTTACTTTTCAAGAATTTATAACCATTTCTATTCGACGTGTTTTATATATAGATACCTTCATTATCCTTCTAATAAAGCTTCCTTTTTTACTTTTTTTTTAAAACATGTTTTTTCAAAGACCAAAAAGTAGGTAAATGTTGGGTTTCCTTTTATCCACCCCTCTTAATAATTTATATGAGTTTTATATCATAGATAACACCTATTTTGACCTGTTGGTTTTCTCTAGAAAAAATTTGACCAGTTAAACTAAAAAACATTTTTTATTCCCATTTCACTAAGAATTTTATTTCTTATATCTATAAAAAATATACTATGTTCTTTATTGAGGAGTATTTATGTTATTTTTTCCAGGTTTAATAATATAGGAGTAAAATTAAATAACATTAATCCCCCTTTCATAGTGTATAAATTTTTTTGATATGAACCCCCAACTTGTTCATAGATTTTTTTCTAAAAATATTTATCATCTCCAATGACTTTTCCCTTTTATTCACAAAAGAAAAATTTTATTTCTTTCCAATAAATTAATGAAATGATAACTTATCAGCCTAGTTGATTTTATTTCAACTATTTTAGTTTTTCCCTATATCATAATATTATTTTGAGTAGCTATAAGAAAACATATCTATCTTTGATTAATTTGGGAAAATCTCTAAAAAAATTCAATTGAATTTTTATCAAACCCATCAAACCATGTTGGAAAATTACCTTTTTCCAAAGATCATTGTATTCTTTTGAGATGATGTAATGGAAATCTCTAAGATCATCAGTATAAAAAATATTACCACAAGTTCCTTCAAATTTGGTGATGTTCATTTTATATTTAATTACTTTAAAGAAGAATATTTTTCTATAGAAAACAGCGTCATTTACTATATAATTTAGTTAATTCTAACTCATAAATTATTATTTTATCTAATCAACAAATAATAAAACCTAAAATTTTATGTTTTGAGGTTTAATTTTAGATGAACTAATTCGTTTTATCTTTAAGAATATTTTATTAACAAATTTAAAAAATGACATTCTTTTATAGAATATTATTTAGAATATTGAAAAATAAACTAATATGGTTTGAGAAGACACTATTAAGAATCCATATCATTATCTTGTTACCTCTATGACAAAAAAATAAACAAGAAGTGACTTTTGTATCCTTTTTTTTTAATCATTTTATCTCCAATATCATTTTTTATACATAATGTATGGTCATAAAGTCTTCAGAAGAAAGCGATTTCTGGTCCAAACATCCATAGGTTTCTTCTAAATATTTAAATTTATTTTATATTGGTAACTAAGACAGATTTAATTCCACACATTACTTATTCTTAGACTTTATATTTCTATTATATTTATAGATCTACCCCATATCATACCGTCTATAAACACATCAAATATATATATATATATATATTGTACCTATAAATACAATATTTATGCCTAAATACTCTATGAAACCAGTAATATCCTTCAAAGAGAGTTCTTCCTTGAAATTTTAAATATTTTTTAATTTCTTATATGATTTCCGGAAAATTTCTTTCCTCTATTTACCTTGATTTAGGGAAATAATTTAATATCAAATTTATTTAAATTTATTTTATGTAGAAATGATATTTTTTGAGTTTTTACCATCCCAGGCTTTTAATAATTTTATTTTAGAGCTTTCACCATTATATGAAACATATTTTTCAATTTTAAATGATATAAGTTCATTATATAACTAATATTATGTATCATACTTGTTATAAACCTGAGATGAATCAACCATTTTTTCAATACCCTTATTATAGAAATATCATATTTTTTGAAAAGATGTATTATACTTGTGGATAAATTATTATTTAATTCTTAATTATTCATCCATAACAACAAATTTATTCTCAAACCATTCCACTATATCATCCCTTTTAGAAATATTTAATGTTTGAAAATTGATTTCTTAAACAAAATTATTTTTTTATTGGGAAATTCATCATTTTATTTTATAAAATTTAAAATATATTTCATCAGATAATTCATTCCCCTATAATTTTTTCCCTCTCAGGACACAATTTATAATTATATTTTAGTATGTGTTTAGTGTAGTTTTCTTCTTATTCTTCCTCACTACATGAGATTTTTTTCATGTTTTTCAACATGATCTATGAAATTAATATCTTTTATAACACATTATTAATTTGAATAACTACTTAATGTATATTATTCTTCTTACTATCTATTTAACAGGCTTCTTCTATTTCCTTTTTGTGCCTTTTATCTATTATTGAAATATTTTTTTAGTTTCTTTAGAACTTCATCCACATTTATTTCTTTGTGTCCTATATTTATCCCCCTAATTGTTTTAATCCAAAATTTTGATTCTTGTAAAATTATTTTTAAAGTATCAAATTTCCCCATACTTAGTTCATTGAAGTGTAAGTATTCCTCTCTACTTAATCACTTTAATTTTATGTTTTTATAGATGAGGTCCATTATCATTATGAAATATTCCCAATTATACTCATAATTTTTAGATTAACTGGAGGGATCAATTTACACCTACTTGATTATGATTTTGTTAATGGATATGAATTCCATATCCTCTTTTTTATCAAAAACATGATCCTTCATCATCTAATAATTGAGGAGAGTATTATGAAACTCTTATAGAGACAAGTATTATTTATATTCCAAACCTGGTATCTTCTAATCAAACCCATGAAGAATATTTCTCAGTATATTTTTTCAATTATTTATTTGTAATAGAATCATTAAAACACATGTCATAATGATGTTTTTCATTATCCCTTATTTTGTAGTCCTCAACTATCTCATCCTTCACCATCCTAATGTATTTCAACTTTATCACCCTATTTTTATAGTTCGGTCTCAATAATCTTAAAATTATACTTAAACATATTTATAATATTATGCCACATAACCTTATCTAATATGAGTGGCCGTAATTGTTTATAAATATCATCTTGAAAGGATGAAAAAACTTCATTTCCCTATTTTATATCAACTTCTGAATTTCTATTGTATAAAAATTTCATTGCAGTATCTCTTAAAAGGTAAAAAATATATCTTAAGATAGGTTCAAAATAATCATTCACATATCATTAACTTTTAGACCTTTTGATTGAAGATAAGGTAGTATCATGTTATTCCCTCCATGAAAGTTTATTCCATAAAATATTAGAACCCACCTTCCATTGAAAGTTTTCATATTATCCATACTTAATCTTTTTAATATTGGGTTATCCGAGAGAACATATTTTTATATGAAACTACTTCAACTTTCCAGGTCAACTATATTAGCGATGACAGTTGGGGGGTGAATCAGTAGTTCAAATGTCATTAATTTCTTTTAATAATTGAAATATATTAGTTTTTAAGGTTTTGATCAACAATCCTTTAAACAATCAATTTCATATATGAAATAAAATTATTCTAGGAAAAAACACATAATAATTATTACATGTTTCTGATTATTTATAGAAAACTAATCCTTTCTATGTTTGACTGGTTACTGAGAAACATATTTTATCACTATTTATAGTTGCAGTAATTGTAGGTATATAATAATCACACAAAATTACTCTGTTAATATTATCAATTTCTTTTGGAATATATTATATAATCTATAAATATAGTTTCCCAAAATTTATTTCAGAATATCAAGTAATTATGAAAATATTTTAATATATTTTAGAAATTCTACATTGTATAAAATTATCAATTATCAGTACTTGAACATCGATCGTACATTGTTTATTTTTTAATTCTTTATAATGGTAGAATATGATGAATGAAATTTCTATGTACCAAATGAAATCTTCCAATTATTTTAAATTGATAAATGTTCTAATCAATAGATCCCAAAAAATTATGCATATATATTTTATTAAAAATTCATTTAAAATTTTAGTCAATATATCCATTTAAAACACAAGGAAACTAAAAATATTTCTATGGTAAAAATTCTATATAATCTGAAATATATTTTGAAAAAAAATTACTTTTTATTTCATTTTGTCAAACAAAATCATCATGTTGTGAAAATATCATTTCAGTTCATCCACTCTTAATTCCACAAAACAAACTCTATATTGTTCCTTATTTTTTGATTGAATTAGAATCATTTAGAATAGTTGTGATTTTTAAACCATGAATGAAATGGCCATGAAATTTTAGTTTTAAAATTTTATAACATAATGTATCAACTATAATTTTAAAAATATTTGTTGAAAACATTTCATAAGAATAAAATTACTCAAGAAATTCTCAGTTATTCTACACCTTTTCCATTTTTAATCATCCAATGATACATCATATGAATAAAGTTAATCTTACGAAACCCAAAATGATTCCAATGAAAATTAAAAATTATTCTTATAGAAACATTGTTTACTATAATTAAATTATGGATAATATTTTTAAAACAGAATATAAATCTAAAAGAATATTTTATAATCATTATGGAACCTCAGTTGAATTTTAGGAATACTTTGATTGAGTTTTATGATGTTCTGGATAATCTTTTCTGAATTCAAAAATAATCTTATGTAGTTTTTATTCATTTACCAATTTTTTCTAAGATGAAATAAAACTTATGAAGATTCCCCACCTTTTCCAAATCCCTACTGTGAGTATAAAAATTTCTCTTAAAGAAATCACTTTAATAAAATTTTCATTGTTTAGTAATTTTTATGATAGACTAAAATTATCCCAAACCAAATAAAAAAAATTTAATAATGTTTAGACCAACTCCAAAACATATTAAATCACATTTTTAATACCGTTTACTAATTATTTATAATATTTAAGAAATTTTACAATACAATTGGGTACTTAAGTTGTGTTAAACGGGGGAGTTTCTTTCACCCACATTTTTCTTCTCCTATATCATGTACATATAAACCCCTGTAGTGATCAATCATACAACTGTTATTTTTTAAATCATGTTATCAATGTTTGCAATAATTTGAAGGTAATTTGGTTTCTAGAATTATCTTCCATTGTTATTAATTTTAATCATTTTTTATAATCTTTATCTACTATAATCATATACAAATCAAAGAAACACAAATCATCATTCCTTCTTTAAAAATCGGAATTGCATGATGATTTTATAACATTTATCCCTTCTCTTAGATTTTATATTTTATAGTGATATTATGTATTTTAATTATTAATTATATCCCAATGTAGAAAATAATTTATATTTATGGTTATTTCATGAATAAAATGTCAATAGGGATTAAAATTTGATCATCGTGATACATTGTTGATATAATTCCTTGATGTGTTCGAAATGTAGATCATCCAAATTTTATTGTTATTGATTGTTCAAAGAAAAAAATATCATGTGATTTATCACATCACTAGTGCTCAAAATGTATGGATTTATATACCTTCTTGTTATAGGTGCTATAAAAAAGGATCAGTGATTTATCACAAAACCATTGACAGTGAAAATGATTGAGCATTAAAGGAAAATAGCCCGAGATGATCCTGATTTCTAAAAGAATATTCCTTAATTTATAAGTTAATTTTTATTTTTTGTTTCTAAATTTGCAAAATAAAATATTCTCCCTCCATATATAAATTTCAATAGATTGAACTCACTCTGATTAATTAATCCCTTTCTTTATTTGGAAATATATTAGGTTTGGTATTATTATGACGAAAATAGAGAATGTAGATAAACTTTTTAATATGTTGCAGTGATATCACAATATTGGCACTGTTTTTAGGGGTGTAAAGATGATATTTTATCATCTTGGAACCATTTAATTTATTTATTCTAATATATCCTCATTATGGTTTTTTCATCTTGTTGACCAAGATTAAGAACTTGATCGTGATCACATTTTCCGTCAGGATCCAATATATTCATATTGTAATAAAACATGGTTTCAAATTGTTTAACAAGTTTAAAATACCTATCCTCAGTGAGAATGATCCAATTTTGATCGAAGAATTTTTTTTGTGTCTTTTTTTGAAATTTTATCTAATTATTACAATCTCACTTCATTTATTTCAATATTAAATTTCATTTTTCATGTGTGTTGGTTTTTTTATGTTTTTCCAGTTATCAGTCACATATTATAAATTAATATTATTTATATTAGAGTATCTTTTATTCCATTCATGGATAGGTATTCTAATGTTAATTTACATGAAATAAACTCTAAAAAATAAATAACAATTCTTAGAAAAAATGTGTTTTCTATAGTAAAGCAATAAAACCCCACTAAGGAATATTTTGTATAATATTATAAAGAGGTTATCAATAAATAAATAGTTAATATAATGAAATAATTAAAATAATGGAAGTAACTAATACTAAATTAAATGAAACAGTTACCTCTGATATGGTGCACCAACTTACATATATCTAATATTCACAATAAACAGTCAACATTGAGACCATATCAGACCTTATCCATCTTCTACCCATATTTAATTTCTATCTATATGAGGGAATAGATAAACACCTTATGGAGTTACACATTGTTTGATCCACCTAGAATCACCTAGGAATTATGTTGGGAATCATTAAATAATAGGATTTTCTATTATCTATAGATTATAAAAATAATGATTATTTTAAAATTTTCTAACAAATAATACTAGATGTCTTGAAAAAAATATTTATATATAATGATTTCAGTCGTCCATCACTATACCCATTAGGATAGATTAATTTATAATTAGTATAACCTATGAAGATACCCTATATCCATACATTTATAAATTTATTATATATTATGCCAGCTTTCCTTACAATCAAATAAGAAACTAATAAAAAATTAAATACTTCTATGAGTGTCAAATCCACAAGGACCATGGAATAGTGTATATTGTAGCTCATAGTCCTTTAGTGTTCAAAACATGTATTATCACTCATGAATTAATACAAAACATGACTCAAAATACACTAACATTTGGGGTATAAGTGGTAACATCCACCTGAGGTATGCATGAGGTAAATTTTATGTCACATTAATAAAAGGACGATACTAAAACTAATGAAATTAAGACACATTTGAGATACATTTAAATGGATCAAGGTAATTAATAATCCCAATATATTTCATTTCATTTTAGTATTTTTGTTGATAAAATCATTTGTTTGATCAATTTCTTCAACTTTTGGATTCATTTGAGTATTGCATGTTAATATTTATAGAACAACCATTTTGGTAACAACTACATTAAATCATGGAAACTATGGATCTAGTACTAACATTGGGTAGATAGGAAGTAAAAAATAACTATTCGAGGAAATATTCAATAACATGAGTCATAGTTAGTCCCACCATAGCAAAAGTAATCATCCTCAACATCAACCTCCAAGGAATATACCATTACCATCCCCAAAATATTAACAGACAATCAAGGATATAACGGGAAAAAAGGGATCCCAAATCCATTAGTTCCATTACACCACTCAATAAATAATTTATTAAGGTAGGAAATTTTGATAATACTATTGTTGATATAAGCATGTAATCTACAATAATATTTTCTTCCCATCTATATAGAAATAATAAAGAAAAAGGTAGTTTATATTACATTATACTTCAATGTATGTAATGATTTATCTCCACACAATGTTGGTCAACATTATAAATCCACCATTGAGGTATGTTTTATTCTTTAAATATATGCATATCAATATTATATATTCTTAGGTAATATTGATCAAAATTTAAAATGAAAAAAAGTTTTTGAGGGTTATTCGTTGAATTCTAATACATATTCTCTATTCCCAACAAAAAATTGAATGATTTGCGAAAAAAATTTAAAACGAACATGATAATGAAGTTCTAGACACATTTAAAATATATCATTTTAAAATTATACTTCTAATGGTAGTGAATTATTTTCCATTATGATAATTTCCATAAGGAACTTTGTACCCACTATAGAGGAATTTAAGGGAAAAAATTATTAAGTAAGTGGAGAAATGACTTAGAATTAATCCAACTAATATTATAAAAATCATAAAATGATTAAATAAATTTATCAATTCCATGATCCATTGGAGAGTTTCATTTATCTTACATTATGATTGATTTTTTATTATATTAATTTTATGAATAAAATAATTTTATCTACATTATAGGTTAGTTATTTAAAGATCATGTTAGTTTTAGTTCAAGTGTAAAATAATTGAATTTAGAACCCAACCATAATATTGGAGGAAATTTTAGTGAAAATCACGGAATTAGTTTTCCTTAAAAACATCTATTTAGTTATAATAGAGGATGATAAAGTTTTAGAACCCTAAACAGTGATTATTAATTGTATATTTCTAGAAACATGATATAAATTTTTGAATTTGAATAATTGAATCCTATCCATGGAATTCAATATTGATATTGTTACCTTAGGACAAAAATTCTTTATTTTTTTAATAAAAAACCACATTTATATACATTAAAATCCATTATATATATTTTGAAAGAAAAAATATTCTTATTTGATCATTTCTATCTTTCCAACAGACCATAAAATATGAAAAATCAAACAAGATGAGTTTATGAAAATTATGCGAAAATTTTCTATCATCCAATAAACTAGATAAGATCTCATGTTATTAAAAGGGAATAAAATGACCACAAAAACATCTGATTGACCATAGAAGAAAGGAAAATTAAATATATTGACTTCAATGCTCGTTGGATCGACCACATGAACAAACTATCAACTATTAGAATAAAATGATAAAACACTATAGAGTGTTTGACCATAAGACCAGATTAACAATCATTTGTAAAAACTAATTGAACATATAAACAAATTATTGACTGTATAAAATATTGGAAACTAACAAGTATGGAAAAAATCATTAATACAAAAGTGTATGCTGATTTGGAAAAGTGAAACAACCATCAAATATGATAGGTCACTTAAAAGAGATCATAAATAATGGTATGTGTTATATTAATATTATTTTATATTATAAAATGACATATTTTTTAAAAATTTAATTATATTTAAAATAAATCAATGATCTAATTTTTTTTACAAAAATTTGAAGATCTTCATGATGATTTATCATTGGGTAATTTTTAGATAAGAATTTTACAAATATCAAATATAAATGGAATTAATTTAGTAGTTGATATACTCATATGAACATAGATAAATCATAATTTATCCTTAAATAATTAAGAACAAACAATGTATTTTTAATGATGACATTGTTGTTCATAAATTTTATCGACGCATCAGATAACAATAAAATATTTTTTTTCATATTTCATAAATCAAGAGACAAAAACAGTAAGCTAAGAACAAACTACAGAATAACATATCAACAAAATATACCGCATAAATTTATTATTTTTATCATTCTCTATTTTATTTACTTCTAAGATGTTTATATTTATTTTATTTGAGAATATTAAACACCAGCTTTTGAGCTAAATTGGATAGTTCAAGACAATCTCTCTCTCTCTCATCTATAATACCATAAATAATTATGGAAGATTATTCCTCACATAGACTACCTTAATTTACTTGTTTTCTTTCATTTATCCTACATAGAACCGTAGAAGACGATATGCCTCTTGAAACCATTCTGATCTATTGTGTAAAAAACCCGATTAAAGTTATATATCATTTTATCTAATAAATAATATCTTCGTAGTGGGAGATTTCCACCTGGAGTGTATTAAGTATCATCTAGATAATGAACCCAATTGTTATTTTGATTGTGTGTTTATTTATTTTCCTATTATTTATTTCCAAAACATATATATGTCCCTGTGTTTTCAAAATGTATTTATTGAACCATATTTTTGTAGTTAAAAATACTTTTTTATATAAAGTGTTTGATTATGTAATTGAGTTTAAAAATTTATTGTTTTATTATAATGTTATTTAAACTGAGCCTTGATCCCTCTTTTGAGGATCTATTTAATAAATAAAATCATGTACCATTATAGTATTGATTAACTAGAAGTTTTATCAAATTGCGGTATTTAATATTCTAAATTATTTTTAGTAGAATTTTAATTTGGAAAATAAATACACCAGTCATGATTTTTTCACTTAAATTAAAAGATGTTATAAATTTTATCATTCAATGTATAATAAAATGCACCTCAAAGGATTAATACACCTTAATTATTCGAAATATTTATTTGATCCCAATTGGGTTTTAATGTGTGGGCTATTTTTTGGTTATTTGTCATGAATTTTAGAAGTTATTTTGTGAGAATTTAATTTTAAAAATTATATCAATACATGTTTCACCTTCCCCATATTTGTTCAATTTTTGAGTCATCATAAGTTGTTCATTGGATGTATTTGAGTGGATTCTTCTTAGTTGGTGAAACTGATTAAAAGTAGCTTTCTAGAATCAGCAACAATAATGGTAAGAATGGTAGGAAATAGGGAAGGATTATCATCTTCTGGTATAAATCTGGGAATAAAATCTTGTTCTAGAGGATGGAGTATTATGAATTCAAGGGATGTTACAGATGTTTCTTGAAATTTCTATACGATGGTGATAGATGATAAGAAGTTATTATTCACATATGGGTCACTCATATGGAAACATAAATATTCCTAGATGTTCAAAAATGGGATACTTAAGGGCCATAGTTTTCCATGTGATAATGGATTTATTAGTTCATAAGGATGTTGTGGTTTATGTAGTGGCACCTCTGGGAATCAGTGGTTATTGTGGCCAATGGTGGGTCACCCATAAATATTGAAAGGAGGGGAACTAGTTTATTGACTGTTCCATTCTATAAGTATGGGGTTTATACTTTTGATTAGGTGTAAATTAGTACTTATTTTGACCACCAACAATTAAATGACCCTGGTTCTTATCGAAGTAGGTCATAGCCTATAAGGATGATAGATCATAAGGAGTAGATATTGAGTATAGAGCTCAAAAAGGGGTCAATTGTGACTAGTAATGATCCAATAACTACAAATAATGGTTAATACCAGTGAGAGAACTTGTGATATGATATTATCATGGATAGTGATGGTTGGTCCTCTTATTTTTATCTATGTGGGTATAGAAAACATAGAGCACTTATTACGGATTAAAACATACATTTTTGTTATTTTCACATACTTTTATTGAAAATGTGAGAAACCTCACAATTCCAAACCACAAAACATCATTCACTATAATTAATATCTTATGTGTTAAAATAATTTTTTGATCTTATTAGAAGAATAATACCTATATAATTTCAACTGAAGAAAATATTCATTTTCTTTCAAGTTGACCTTGATTATATATTCAAACCAATAATCCATATTTTCCCACATTTTATTGAACCCCTCTACATTTATCATAATTAAATTTAATAACATTGTTCTAATGAAGTCATATATATTGATCCAATCACTTTTCACCATATATTTTTCCGTGATAATTAATCTCTCACACATCCAGCCCACAATTTTAATAAAGACCTTAATTAAAAAAGGAAACCTCTAAGATTTCTTCCTCTGAATGGTTCCAATAATACTCTATTGATATTACTTTAATGAATAGTAATGTATCGCATATATTTAGGAATTAAATTAAAATAATTTTATCTTATTTGTGTTATTATTTCTTCTAATTGAATAACATGAAAATGTTCTAGCTTTCATATTTTTTTGTGGAAGATAGAATTTATAGTGGAATAAAACTAGAGGATGGTAGATTAGTGTGGTGGATGGGGTGTGGATACTTCTTAGTTTTGGATGTTGAGTTATTTGTATACCATTACATTCAAAACCTTTCTGTCCTAGTTCCTCATTTTCAGTTGAAAAGCATCTTATCATAATAGGAAAGTTTACTACTTCAAAATTACATGATCTAGACCCAACCATGGGTATAGATATTAGAGAAAATTAATATCCAAAACATGTTTTATCAGAGCATATTAATAGTTTATCTAGTGATATTTTTGTTAATTCATAGGTTGAGATCATGGATATAAGATTTATTAGATCCTCTGGTTGGGTAGTCTACTATGTCTTCTGAATAATTCTTACTTTTATGATAACAATGGAATAAGGGTGTATTAATATAATAAAAATATTTCAAAGGGATTGTGTTTGGTGGTGTATTTTTCATTGATGTTTTATTCAAAACATGATTTTGAGACTAAAAATACTTTTATAAAATATTCCTATTTTCCTATGTTTTTATGATTTAATGGGAGATCATTGTTTAAGGATGTTGGAGTTTCCATGGGTATGATCTATATTAATGTTAATTGGTGGATTTTAATGTTTTTTTGGAGGATGTTCGTCTTGATACTCATAGATATAGAAAATTACCATTCATGGTGAATTATATAGAAATTATGTGTTCATATAATAAGGAGGGCAAAAAGTAAGGACATGGATGTCTACGATTTTTGATTCATGTGGATTGATTTATGAACTAGAAAGTGGTTCCTACTAAAAATATATGAAAATCACTATAGTGTGTTTAAATTTCAAGAAAATAAAATCCAATCAGTACCTTAGATTCTAATGTTATATTTTATATAGAGATATAGATTTTAGTTAGAATACTGAGACTGGAATGTCTAATATAAGATATGAACATTCTAGTGGCTTTATGTATTTCGTTGCTGAGGAGGATGTGGTTTGTTTCATATATGAAGTGTTTTATATTACACTTCATTCATGCTTACAATGGATATTGTTTTCTTACCCCTCTACAAATTAGAAGAGGATACTTTTTTCTGTTCTTGTATCCTCAATATTTTTTGATATTTGGTTCTTCCAATCAAAAAATCATCAGAAGTGAAGCATCCTGAAAAAATTTTGAATTAGTTTGATAAAACGGAAGGATATTTTTAAAATGAATTGTATTAATGTTGAGGGGTTTTATATTTATTGAAAATAATAAAATATAGACCATTATTTTGGGGATAACAATTTCATAATGATAATTTTATGTGTTCTTTCAACAATGTAAAGTCTAAGTTGTTCGTGTTCTTGAAGAGGGAGATTCCAAATGAATCAGAACAAATCTATTTATAGCTATTCTTTATAGATAATTTTTAATTTTTATAATTATGATGAATTTAGTACAAACATAAATGAATTGCTTCATTAAATCCAATTCTGAGGTGTTTTAGATTTTTCATCATGAAGGACCATGGTAGAAGTTAGGAGATCAGATTATAGTTTAATGGATGTTATTTTCTGGTGGAAGGTTGGAGTTTCTTTTTAATAAAAAATTGTGTAGTGTTTTATATTTGAATTGATTGAATACAGAATATAAAAATAATTTCTATAGTGGATGATAAATTCCTTTGGGGTGGGATAACCTAGAGATACTCTATGTATAAAACCATTATACTTTTTTTACCCTCATTTAAAATTTATTTTAAAATTAAACCAAAATCAAATATTTTCTGGAAGAGGTAAAACCCAATTTCTTAAGCATGTTTTACTGTAAGGGATCAGTTATAAATAATTTGATGTTTTAACATTTGGAAATGAATTTTGGAAGGTTAGTAGAGTTTTGGAAGGTCCTATGTAATTGAATAGAAGCCTTTGATTTTTAAAAACAAAGCTAGTATATAGAGGTGTAAAATTATTACTCAATCCATGATTTCATTGAACACGACCATAAAAAGGATAAAGAGTTTTTACAATGGGAGTTTTTTAGAAAACACATTACATAATTTCAACATATAAATTGTTCTATATAAATTATAGTTTTTATCATATCAATAGAGTTAGATTTACTAGATAACTTTTGGTTTGAGGAAAATGTATCTTAGAGCATCAAAAGTGTGTGATTATAGTAGTGGGGACTTTTTCATCGAATAAAATTTATCATTTTAATGATAAACCAATATTATTTTAGACAATTATTAGTTGACTTTCATATTTATATAATTAGATGGATACATTAAGAAGGTTTACTGGTTTAAAAAATTATATACCAATGTCTAGAAAACAAGTATCATATTTCTTAAAATTTCTTATATGATTAGAACAATGTTGAAGGAATATATAGGCAATTTTAAGGGTTAATATAAGTTTTCAAAAGGGATTTTCATAAAAGAAGAAAAACTATTTTTTGAGTGGGATATTTTTTGGATGAACATATGAAATCAATTATCAATTGTGAGAGTTTTTGATTTTGTTTTCTAAGCTATATTGTTTTCTTGTTTTTTGATTTTAGTATTTATGATTATGGAATTACAATTGATGAAACTAAATAGAAAAAATCATGGTCATCATAATTAATGATTAGTTGTTGGTTCATCAGATTTTTTTCAGTTGATAGAACTGAGTGGAAGTTTCTCATCAGGTTCAGTTGATTATAAGTATCTCAATAGAAGAAAAAAAGTGGTGACCGTGATTGGGAATACATAATGAGTAATTTTTAGACTCATGAAAATGTGAATACTTTCATGTTCTAAAGGATAGATTTATATTAGTAGAAGTGAATTTATGAATATAATAAAAATGTTATAAAAGATAAGTATGTATTAGATAGTTTTTTGATTCATATATAGTTCACTTATGAGGATTCATAAGGGTTCTTAGTGTTTAAGAAAACCCATATGCATGGTCTATAAACTATCATTGTAGGAATATATTTCATAGTAAATTAGATGTTGGTAGATGAAGTATATGAACTTATGGGAAATCAGAGGTTTTTTAGCCAATTATGGGACTACTATAAATATAGGAAGCCTTTTGAACTTTTTTACTAGATAGGCCCCAATAAAAGGTGGGGTATGGCCATATATATTGGGTCTATGTTAGTGATAATATAGAGAACCAATTTTATAGAGGCCCTACTGAATAAGGATAGTGGTCATATCCCAAAAGGATGGTAAAGAAGAAGAAGTGAAAGTAAATGGATGAACTACTATGGGGGTCTGATGAAACTAAAAAATATCCTCTGCCTACCACTTGTGCATAATCAATGTTTGAGTTCATGCATCATGATATTTACTTATAAAACATTTGTATGTCCTCTTCTATTAATGTAAAAAGGGTTCTAGAACAATTTTCCATCATAACTCAGATAATTTTTCTTAGATGAAAAAAGTGGTTTGTCCTCTAATGGATATTGAAATGAAGGTTGAACCACTTAATCCTTTTTTGGATTTGACTATTTCTATTTTTTATTGAAAATTTTCAAGATTCCTTTTTTTTTGATAGAAAATCGAAAACCCATGTGACTAGAACATGAATGTGGTAGGTCAGTGTTGTGGATAGGGTATAAATACTTTATATTTCTGGACACTAAGTCTAAGGGGGTTCCATTTAATTAGAAACATTTCAGTATTTAGTTTAAATTTTAGGTCTTGAATCATATATTTGAAAAATAATAGATGGTTTCCTTCATTTTTGGGTTCTACAACGATCTGTTGTCTTTGTATGTTGGGAAAAAATGTTATCCTATTCAATCCATTTGTATTGGAAAATGTCAAATCACCTTTAAAACCATCTCTTAATTTTCTTCTCTTTTTGATATTTTGAGTTACGAGTAACTAAAATATTTGTACATTAGTGTTCAAAATTTTTATTTTAGTATATATATTAATGATATAATATATTTTAATAGTTTTAAAACAATCAATGTTTATTAAAATAATATTCCTATTAACATTCCAATTTAGGAGAGAAACATTTAGCCAATCGATGGTGTATATAAGAATCTTCAACAAAAATCTATTCTTAACTCCCAAAATATTAAATTAAAACCAGTTCCAAACAAAATTATCTATATATTTCGTAATGTGTGCCAACCAATAACCTATCAATGTTTCATATAACCAATTCCCAGAAAAAAAATAATGATGGCTCAACCTTTTTAGTGAGTTTAAAAATGAAAATTACAAATAAATTTTTCAATATACCTATTATTATCCAATTTATATGCATGAATAAAAATTCTAATGGTTTATGTGGAAATGATTGGTAAAGAAAACAAAATTTTAGATAAACACCTCTTAGTTTGAAATTTTCACAGAGGATGTAATCAAAATATTAACAATTAAGAACATGTATCCCATATCAAATCATAAATAGTTTAGTATCAAATAAATAATGCCAAAAAATACTAATCTTTCAATTTTTTGTAATGATAATAAATTTTTTACATCCTTGGTGAAAATAGCCAACAAGAATGTATAGTTCATGGGAATATTATTAATTTCACCGAAATCATATTTTAATTTATCATTTATTGAATAAATATTATTAAGGTTAGTGGTTAAGTCTCATTATTGTATATATAATATACTTTATATATATATATATATATCTAAATTCATATATTCTTTGGATATCATGAAATGATTTGATTTACATGTGTATTTGGTACATTTTCATTCTGGAGGATACTATTCGAATTTTTTAACACTTCAAGTAATTTTAACCATTGTATGGTTATTTTTTATTTGATTATATCGATAAAAACATAGTAGTATTATTATATTTTGACATCATTTATGGGCCCACTATTGATGGTTTTTTATTTAATATCCTTCCTCTAAATCATAAATATATTGAAAATAACATTGTTCTAAATAATAAAAATGGAATTTCAGGTTGTAATAGGGAAATATTTTGGGTCATTATATTCATATGTTGGAAGTATAGTTTGATAAGTTAAAAATTGGTGTTATTTCATCATTACTACATCCCAAATTCCCTTGAAAGGTGTGATTTTTTTGGTCATGTTAATTTTTTTCTATGATTAATTAAATATTATATTAAGAATGCTCTTACCTTATCTTAATTATTACAAAAATATATTGGGTTTTTTATGATGATTAGCTAATGTATTTTTATAAATCAATAATCTTAATAAACAAACCTCACCCATCATCCAAATACATTAGTGGGATCAACCCTTTGAACTCCACTAAGACACATATAACTATACATTTCAAGATATATTAATATATAGGGATTAAATGGATCATCGGGTAATTTTATATACTTCAAAAACCATATAAAAAACCTAATAAATAATAATTTGACTGAAAAATAACTAATTTACCTATGATTTTCATTAATAAATTTAAATTCCTATATTGTTAGCTCATATCTCATTATGGTTTCTTATAATACTGACCTATGGTTGGTTCTTATAAATCTCGATGCTAAGACCCCAATTATAAAATGGATTCTCCATCTCTAGAAGTTTGACTTAGTTATTTTTGAAAAAAAGGTTAGAGGAATTAATATCATATTTTCACATTATTAGGATATATTCACTATTGGATATACTTGCTGATCCATTACTCTAAAATGGAGTGGTTTTCCCTGATAAGAGCCATTATTATGTAGTAGACCTTAAACCTTAGAATGTAGATATTAAAACTTTTTAGGTGACATTTAGAGAACCTGTTAATTTTAACAATGCACAATAGTATTGGATTAAGTACGAGTTATGATGGTACATTTTGGATTACCCGTAGTTATTATGAATTTTTAGTAACTTGGTTATTCAGTATTATGTATTTCGCTATGAGTTGACATCATTTTTAATCTTCTGGGAAAATATAGATTTGGTGTCCACTTTGGCTCTCTATGCATATCTAGAAAGGTCATTCATTCTAGAATTTATTATCTTATATTATTATGGACGCTCATATGTTTTTTAGTTAATATACACTATTTATATTTTAAGAGAATATCTTGAACATTAATGCAATAAACTGGAAACCTGTGTTATTTTTTGAGACATTTGTTTCCTGTGGTATTGAATTGAAAAATCCTTTCCTAAATTAATGTTTCCATATAAATTCATCATTAATTTTTGATTTTGCCTCCAAATGGGAATAAGAAATTTCATTTAGGACTGATCACTCTTGAGTGGTTGTAGAATTTTAGAAATCTAAATTTTTTAGATTATTTGGATTTTTAAGGTTATCATTAGTGACCAAGGTCGTAATTTCTATTATCAAAACACGAAAATAGTTCTCTACATGTATGGGGTTCATTACGATGTTTCCATTAAATATAATTCCAAAATTGATGGATATGAATAAATTTCAAATTGGATCTAGAATAAAATTTTAGTTAAAATAGTAAGACCCACTAGGAAATATCAAACCATATGATTAGAAAATACATTTTCTAAATACCATATATCATTAAAACCAACATTATAATTTCACATGAATTAATTTTATTCATAATGTCTTTTGAACTCTCCTTGGTGGGTGAGCACTATAAATTTTATGATATTAAACATTTTAATATGAAACTCTTAGATATCGGTGAATAATTGAAATTATATATTTTAGAGTTTAATAAAACTCTATATAATGCATGCAGGATATCATAGATCTAAAAAAAAGATAAGAGATATCCATTATGATTTTATTTATATATAAAAGTACATTACTCTTGAAAATGTACTTATATAAAATTTTATGATAATTCTTCTTAATGAAAACATTCATTCTTGATTGATGAGAACTTATTTTATTTCCAATGTTTATCATTTTGATACAATAAATATTTTATAGGTGATGAGTGGATAAAACTTTATTGACTGTGGCTATGGATCAAGCTATTCTATAAGGACTTCCCAAATATTATAGTTGATAACTTTAGAAAAAATATTACACGTATTTAAAAAAATAGTAGGATTTCCATAATCCCAACATTTATTAAATAGTCATCGTATTTAATTTTCTTGAATTGAGGAATTTTTGTTGGGTTGGGGGGAAATAATATATTTAGTATTTTATTTTAAAAAAATAAGAAACAAAAAAAATACAGAAAATGGTAAAAATGAAAAAGAAGAATAATTATATAAAATTTTAATTATAATTGGAAACATTATAGAAAAACATTATTATTTTTTAAAATTTAATTAATTATATGTGAATTACGAGTAAATTATTTTCATTAATGAATGATTTTACATAAAAAATATATGATATTATTGATATTTGGTTATAAAACCATTTATATTTTGAAAATATTATTTTTTATACTTTTATGGGAATTTTTTATTTGATATTTCCACACAACATCCCACAAAATAATTTATTATTATTAGAATAATAATATTAATATTTTTTGGGTTGTTTTTTTGAGTCAATAAGGTTTCCTTATGACTTTTCCATTCCTTCATGTTTGGGGTAGATTGTTGAGTCAATAAGTTTTCCTTATGAAATTACCATTTCTTCATGTTTTGAAAATCACAAACACCTTATCTTAAGGAAATTTTCATATAGTCTATGTTTTACTTCCATAAGGAAAATTTTCCTTCCCTAAGGAAATTTATCCTTACCATAATTTTCAATTCTAGTTATCTTATCTAAGTTTAAAATTAGGTTTCATATCTAAAAACTCAGAATCATATAATACTTAAATAAAGATCATTCTGTTTTCAGGATCTGAATTCATACTCTGAGTTCTCTAAATTCAGACTCCGAACTCTTCTGAGTTCTGACTCCGAGTTCTATGAATTTAGATTCTGAACTCTTCTGAGTTCTGACTCCGAGTTCTCTGAATTCAGACTCCAAACTCTTCTTAGTTCTGACTCTGAGTTATCTAAATTCAAACTATGAACTCCTAAAACTTCTAACTCCAGATTCTATTGAATTCAGACTCCGAACATTGTATGTTCTGACTCCGAACTCTCATGAATTCTGACTTCTAACTTTCTATGTTCTGACACCGAATTCTCATGAACTCTGACTCTGAACATTGTAAGTTCAGGTTTCGAATTCATGTGAATCCATATTCCATATTTCCTTGAAATTTAGACTCCGGAATTATTTAGAATTCAGGTTTTAAATTCCTTAGAAAACAGAATCTGAATATCCTTGTATTATAGACACTGAATTTGTTTTTTATTAGACTCTGAACTTTTATTTTCTAACATTATGAATATTTTATTTTGGTAATGTAACCATATTTTTTCTTACACTTTTTTTGTTATAAAACGATGACATGCATTCAGTTACTAACAATCCATTGTTTGAGTGATACTAGTACAGGTCCATCCGGAATTCATGGAAAAATATGACTGTCATAGGAGGGAGCCGACCATTGAATTCATGCCTATAAATACAATCTCATTTGAAAGAGCTCAAGACTTTCAATACGATTCTCTGAATCTAGAGATTACAAGATATTGAAGTGATTTCTAGAGCGAGTAACTCTTATAAACTCTCAGTCTTCATGAATAAAGTGTGAACGGCTTGTTCAAACACTGCATCATGTAGAATTGCCTTGTGCAGAGTTGAGATTTCCTTAAAATCAAAGACTTCGGGTTGTGAAGTTAGAGGTTCCAATTTCCTTAAAAATAGAATAATTGAAGGGATAACAAGACAGATACCGATCTTCGGATTTAGGGCTTACCTAGGTTTGGGTAAGATAGAATTTCTTGAAAGTATAAACCAAGGGACCTTTATCCTAGGTTGTTGGATTCCCTTCTCTTTGGGTTTAAATATTTACAACTTTTTACTTGTACTGTTTCAATTGTTTTCTCCGCTGTAATTTTGGTTGTTGAGGAGTGTATAACTATATTATACATCCTTAGACATATACGCTGATTAAATAGGATTCTATACACTTTAATATAAAATCATAGTTGTTGTAAACTTTTGATATGTTTCATTTCTGGAATCACTTTTTCAGATTCAATCAAATTATTAGAACATAGAGGTGTTCTGAATTTTGTTTATACAAAATTTCCTTAATGAAATTTTAAAGTATACCATTCACCCCCTCGTGTATATTGAGTATCTACATTATAGTTTGATACTACAATCAGTATCATATCTATCTTACAATCGATCCAACAATTGGTATCAGAGGAGGTGTCCTTGTACCCTAAACCAATTCATCATTTGGCTTCAGAGTTTTGGTTATATCTAAATTAATATCATGATTATATTCAGAAGTAAAATCTTCATCTTTATTTTTTTTTCAGAATCCAATTTTCGGATTCATATTTTACTTGGAGATACTCTAGTTCTATTTTCCTTTCTTAGTATTTTTTATTATTTACAAACTTTAATTACTAACAAGTTTGTGTGGAAGGATTTTCCTTAAGATGGGAGGTTTAAATATTGATTCTATTGATAATATAAATCCTACCATACCTCCTATATTTTATGGAAATGATAATGAGTACTAGGGAGATTGGATTAAGACATTCATTATTAACAGTAGAGTTGATAACTACCTGATGCTCACTGGAGACTATAAGATTCCTAATAAGGAATTGAGAACTTTTACTAATTAGGAGAAATCAGAATATCATGAAAATTTCAAAGTCAAAAATACATTACTATGTTCTATGACTAGAAATATCTATATTCAAATAACTTCATGTGTAGCTGAAAACAATATTTGGAAGAAACATGAAGTTCCACATTTTGGTACATCTATATTTATAGAAACAAGAAGAGCTATGTTAAGAGCTGAATATCATGGATTTAACTTTCCTTATGAAGAACCTATATGCAATGTTCAACAAAGGTTCATGACTATTGTGAATAGATTACAGTCTATGATAGAAAAAAGTTTGGATAATGAGGCCCTTGTAGATAAGATCATATACATAATGCTAAATGAGTTGGAGTCCAAGAGGACAACAATTGATGAGAACAGGAAAGTCACCCAGATATCCTTAGATGAGTTGTTTGGAACTCTTCTTCAGCATGAGACTATAATGATGAGAGATTATAATAAAGTAAAAATGAATAATGGGAATGGAGGATTTGATTTTACAACTACATCAAAACACACGAAATCCAAGACTCAAGAATGTGTAACTAGATCAAAGTCAGAGAAAGTCACTATTCAGTCAGAATCTAGTTATACAGAAAAGTCTTAGAATGAATTATCTAATCATTATTGGAGATTGAAAAATATATTTTCTCAAAAAAAACTATCAAAATAAGTTCAAGAAGTAAGACTAAAAAGATAAGAATGATGGGGCAGTTACTTGTTATGAATGTCGAAGAACATTTCATATCATTACTGATTGCCCTCTATTGAAAAGGAAGGAAAATAAGGAAAGGAATTCAGAAAGAAATAAGAAGAAGTTCTATTGTACGAAGCATAAGGAAATTCTTGAAGAAAAAGACACATGTAGTGCTAGCTATAGAGACTCTTTTATAAGTGAATCTTCTAAATATGAATCCTCAACATAGAAAAATATTTGATACTTTGCTACTACTTATTTCCCAAATACTTGTCTTATAGCCAAGGTACACTCTGCTGAGGATTTAACAAATTTATCTCTTGATACGAATTACTATTCTTAATATATTACTTCTAATAAATATACTTCATCTTTAGATAATGAAAAAATACCTTCATATGAGGAAGTATCTAGATTTTCTGCATTATTATAAGCATGAAATTGAAAAATTTCTAAGATACTAGACATGGAAAATACTAGGTAATAAGTTCTTACAAAAGAGATTTTAGACCTCTCTAGAGATCATAAATATAATTATGAGCTTCTAGAAAAAATTTCTAATGACCTTAAGGAAGTAAATTCTGAAAAGGAAAAACTTTCTAAAGATCTTAGGAACGCTATTTTAAAAATAAATGTTTTTGAGGAAAAATCTAACTCTAAGGAAATAATACCTGAGGATATGAATTTATTCATTAGACTAAAATCCAAAATATATTCCCTTAAGAAAATTATGGCAAACTTTACTCCTTCTAAAGAAACTTTTGACATGATTTATTCTCAAATAAAACTTCAAGGAAATAATACTAGATTTGGTTATACTAATAGACGACATGTTTTAAAAAACAACTATTTTATTCCATCCAGAGCCTCTTTTTGTACGAAATTTCAATGTGGTGGAAATTGGAAGAAGAATTTTTCTTTGAATAATGTTCAATCTCTTGGGTTTCATAAAGCCTATTTTTCTAAACAAATGTGGATACCAAAAATTATATTTTCTAAAAATTATGGATCTTAGAAAGAT
The DNA here is from genome assembly GCA_963277665.1 of Viscum album. Taxonomy (NCBI): domain Eukaryota; kingdom Viridiplantae; phylum Streptophyta; class Magnoliopsida; order Santalales; family Viscaceae; genus Viscum; species Viscum album. The sequence continues at coordinate 13,884,380 of OY728159.1, read as the reverse complement.
TGGATTCTGAAAGTCTAACATTCTTATTTTCATAAAAATAAGGAAAGTATCAGTAAAAATAATTTTGTACATAGATAGTAGATGTTCCTGACATATGTCTAGTAACAAAGACTTCTTTGAAAAGATTATCAAGACGAAAAGAAGAAAAGTAACATTCTGAGATAATGCTATTGGAGAAATTATTATTATAGGTAACATCGTTCTTCTTGGAAAAACATTGATTTCAAATGTTTTATTTGTTAAGGTTCTTAAGCACAACCTCATTAGCATAAGTCAATTATGTGATGAAGGTTAGATTGTGAATTTTAGGAGTGACAAGTTCTTAGTACACAATTCCAAGGAAGAGTTTGTTTTTTCTACCAATAGGAAAGAGATTTTTTACACACTAAACATAGAAGGCCATAGGAGTCAAGATCTACCTTTCCTTAGTGCATTGGAAGATCACTCTTGGTTATGGCATAGAAGGTTAGGACATTGTAACCTTAGGAACCAATGAAAACTCTCTAATAAAAGAATAGTTAAAGATCTACTAGAGCTTAGATTTAATTCTTAAAAAGTTTTTAATCCTTGTCAATATGTAAAGAAACATAAATCATGTTTTAAATCAGTTTTTGAAGTCTCAACCACTGATTCATTACAGTTGGTGCATATAGATCATTTTGGTCCAACAAAAACTAGAAGCATTGGGGGAATGTATTATATATATGTTTTAGTTGATGATTGCAATAGATTTACATGGATATATTATAAAGAAAATAAATATGATCCATTTTATTATTTATAAATTTTTATAGCCCAAGTTAAATATGAGAAAAACCTTCCTTTGATAACTATTCATAGTGATCATAGAGGATAATTTCAAAATTCTGATTTTGAAACTTTTTGTAGTAGAAAAGGAATTACTCATAACTTCTCACCACCTAGAACACCACAACAAAATGGTGTTGTCGAAATAAGAAATAGAATTCTTCAAGTTTTAACAAGAACCATGATGAGTGAATATTCTATAGCCAAATATTTTTGGGCTAAAGCTGTAAGTACTTCTGGTTATACTATAAATCTTGTTTTGATTAGACCCTTTCTTAATAAAACTCCTTATGAGTTATCGAATGGTAGAAAACCTATATTTTTCTAATTCATGGTTTTTGGATGCAAGGTATTCATTTTGAATACTAATGATAATTTACAGAAATTCGCACCAAAATATGACGAAGGAATTTTCCTAGGCTACTCCACAACTTCTATGGCTTATAGAGTTTTCGATAAAAACACTTATACTATTGAGGAAACTGTACACGTAAAATTTGATGAAACTAATCTGTTTGTTTTTAAACAACCCCAACCTACATCTTCAGATGTATTTTCATAAACCGATAATAAACCTTTTTTAGAAGATCCTTCTGATAAGGAAAATGTCCATGAAGAAGTTTCTGAAACATTCACCCCAGAAGACTTCCAACCCTATGTTGATGAGAAGATTTTACGAAATCCAAATCAGTTGTTTCTTAAGAACCATCCTAGTGATTGTATCATTGGTGATGTAAATCAACCCATAAGGTCTAGAAGTTCCTTAAGGACTAAAACATAACATCTAGCATTTCATTCCCAATTAGAACCAAAATGTACTGATGAAGTTTTAGGTGATGATGATTGGATAAAATCTATGCAAGATGATCTAAATGAATTTGAAAGGAATAAATTCTGGATCATGGTTGAAAGACCTAAGGAAACTTCTGTTATTGGAGTAAAATTGGTCTTCAGATATAAGTGTGATGAAAATGGAATCATAGTTAGAAAAAAAAAGCTAGATTGGTTTCTAATGGCTATAATCAACAAGAAGGAATATACAATGAAAAAACCTATACTCCAGGAGCTAGACATAAATCTATTCGTATTCTACTTTCCTTTCCAGCCTTCTTCAACTTCAAACTTTTCCAAATGGATGTGAAATGTTCTTTCCTCAATGGTAATGTTCAAGAGGATGTTTTTGTTGAACAACCTCCTGGTTTTGATGATACAAAACATCCTGAACATGTTTAAAAACTTACCAAAGCTTTGTATGGATTTAAGAAAGCCCCTCGAGATTGGTATGATAGGCTTATATGATTTTTTCTTCAAAATAATTATGTTAAGGGAAATGAAAATCCAAAATTTTATATAAAGAAATATAAGAATAATGTTTTAATTATTCAAATCTATGTTGATGAAATTATATTTGGTTCAACTCAACAATATTTAACTAATTCCTTTGAGGATATAATGAAATACGAGTTTGAAATGAGTATGATGGGTGAGTTAACATTTTTCCTTGATTTTAAAATTTTTCAAACACTAGAATATATCTATAAATCCCAACATAATTATATTAATGATATTATTAAAAATTATGGATATTACAATACTAAGAGTATTAGCACTCCCATCGGAACACCAAACACACTTGATTTTGTTGAAGCTGGGAAACCAGTAGATCAAACATCTTTGAGAGGTATGATAGGAAGTTTGCATGACATGACCGCTATTCATCCAAACATAATGTTTTCAGTATTTTTATGTGTAATATATCAATTGAATCTTAATGAATCTCATTTAAAGGCAGTGAAAATAATTTTTCTCTAATTAAAGGGAACAATGGATTTTTGACACTTTTATACTTCTGGAAATGATTTTGTTCTAAAACGTTTTTCGGATGCTGACTTTTGTGGTTGTTTAATGGATAGAAAAACTACATCAAAAACATTTCATTTATTAGGAGATTCATTATATTCATGTTCATGCAAGAAGAAACACTCAGTATCACTTTCCCCTACTGAAGCCGAATATATAGTAGCCAGAAGTTGTTGTGCTCAAGTGTTGTGGATGCAACACACACTCATAGAAAATGGTATGAGTTTTACCAGAAAAAAATTTTGTGTGATAATACTAGTTCCTTTACATTAAGAAAAAACCCTACACATCACTCTTGTGGAAAACACATAGATATTAGGCATCATTTTCTAAGGGATCACACACAAAGTGGAGATATTATTCTTCAATATATCGAGACAGAATATCAACTTACTGATATTTTCAAAAAATAATTACCCTATGATAGATTTGAATACACTAAAAATAAGTTATGAATGATAACCATAAGGTAATATTCTTCATTAAAATTTTATTGAAATCAATCTCTTTACATTAAAAAACTCATTTCCATAGGTGGAGTACATTTGTTTGTTTTTGGTTGTTTTTTTCATTTTTTTTTGTAATGATGTTTTTTTCCAAATTTCTCATTAAGAATATTTTTCAAAAAATTTATAATGAAAAATTTTCATAATAATGATTTTCATACTCAAATTTTTCATAATGATGATTTTCTTACTCAAAATTTTCATAATGAAGATTTTCATACTTAAAATTTTCATAATTAATATTTTCATACATAAAATTTTCGTGATGAAGATTTTCGTACTTCAAATTTTCATAATGAATATTTTCATACTTCAAATTATCGTAATGAATATATTCTTATTCAAAATTGTTGTAATGGGGTTTTTCGTTTTCAAATATTCGGAATCTAAAGTTATTCATGAATTTTTTTATCTATATAAATAATATTCATAGAAATCCTAAAGGTATGTTACTTTCTTGAATTTTCATAATCAACATTTACTTGCTGGTATTTTCATTAGTTATTAAAATATTTTGGATTCTCTTTTCCTTTAATCCGAATTTTTGTCTTAAAAAACCTCAAAAGATAGGATTCTATCATGTTTTACTTGTAGCTATCATATCAACTGTTAGATCTAATCAGAACTATTTTCAGCAATTTGAATTAGCTTTGAAGATGAATCGTTTCTTATAAAACCTATATAATGGACCCTGAAAGGGTATTCCCACATTGATCTCAAGCTCTCATGTGCTGAAGTTCTGACCCTCTACTTAAGCTCGTTCTGAACTTCTCAGTGTTTTCTCAATTCCAAATTTCTGTAGAAGAATACTTTCAGAAATATGTGTCTAATGTCAAGACAATTATGGAGTGGCATGTGTATAGAGAACGGTTGGTGCATATGAACTTCTTTACTAAGTATGATTCAATCATTTCAAAGAACATCAAATTGAATGGATGGGAGAGTGTTTGTGTATTGAAGCCAGGGGATCAAGATTTGTTGTATCTGGATCTGTTGATTGCGTTTAATGAATCATTATGTTTATTAAAAGAAGAAGGTAGAGATAAATTTTCCTTCAGAAGATATGGAAAGACATATGCTTGTTCATATACTAAGGCATCCAGCTTAGTTGGTATTTCCTACGAAAGAAAAGCTAGATTCTTTTCCCACAAGTTTTCTAATGTCAATGAAATGTTTGTAAAGGTGAATTCAATGAAGTGCCTCAGTCTTACTGATGTTAAGACTCCGATGATTACTCACCTCTCTTCAAATAATTAGATCTTTGAATTATGGGTTCGATGATTTATCATTCCGAGAAAAGGTGACAAGGACACATTGAGGAAGAGTGATATGTACATCTTATATTTTTTGGTGAACCTAGGGAAATTTAATTTGATTAAGAATATTCTGATTATGATTAAGAATATAAATAATTGAAATATGAAGGCTTATATTAATATGTACCCAGCCATTCATTATAATTTGATTGTTCGGTGCTTAGAATCTTTTAAAATCCCTTGAAGTTCAAAATCTAGAAATTGAAAAGTCATGCTAGTCAGGGTTATTACATTGAATAGGATGAAAATTGGATTTTCTAAAGACTCTATAGAACTTTATGACCTACCATAGGAGGAAGCTAAAGCTGTTCTGAAGAAACAATAAGTGGTTGAACCATCCAAAAAGGCAGGAAAGAAGAAGAAGTTGAATGAAGTAGAAGAAGAAGAGAAAACCCCAAAAGATAATGAAGCTCAATCCGCAACTCCTAAGCCTATGAAGCAAAAACCATATCTTGATGAGGTTGTAGAAAAGTGGAGGGAAGATAAGAACAAACAGAAGGAATGATAGCCACAATTTGGCATGGATCCTGTAGAAGCAAAGGCTTTGAAAGAGAAGACTGCTGATGAATATGAGAAGCAAGAAAAAGAAAAGAAACAAAAGAAGAAGATGTATGAGACTAGAATTTTTCAATCCCTTCTTTGGGATACTGAAAAATATTCCAAACAAATCCCAGTAACAAAATATTTGATGATAGCATATTTACATGATACACCAAGGAAAACGTTTCTCACTCCGGAAAAAGAAAAAGAAGTAGAAAAAGTAATGGAAGAAAAAGAAGAAACATAAAGCAGTGGAAAAACAGAAGATCTCATGAAGTAAGTTGAAGACTTACCTGAGATAGAAATTCCATCCAAGAAATTTTCAATCTGAACTTCAAAAGCATAATCATCAATGCTTGCTACACCTAGGAATGTTCAGAATGAAGATGATGAGAAAACTGAAGATGTAGTGAACAAGATGTCTGAGGATGAAAGTTTTAATCATCATTTTCTTCATCCTGAAGATGTTAAGGAAGAAGTTTAGATGGATAAAATTGATGAAGATAGAATTGTTGAGCTGTCTGATAGTGAACATAAATCTCTAGATGAGGAAGCTGTTCCGAGAACTGATAAGGGGAACATGTGGTTGTTGATACATCTACTGTAGTTGGTGTGATGAAGAAAGAAGATGTAGGATCTTCAAAGAGAAAATATTCTGAGCTAGAGAAACAATCCTCACCAAGAAAAGTCTCAGATTCAGAATCATCATCCCAAGGACATGATTTCATTGTCCAATCATTGAAGAAGCTGGTTGGCACCATTCCGATTTTCCCAACCATAGACTCTAGATGCCAGATGCTTCAACACACACTAAATTAGAAATATGATTTAGTATCCATGGTGATTGATAAGAGTCTAATGCTTGTGGATGATTTCAAGAATTTATTCATTAACTAGGATGCCCAGAAATGGTACTGTAAGAAAATGGATGGGTGGTCAATGAAAACATTTGATGATTTGAGAGAACATGATGAGTTCCAAGATGGTGTCAAGGAGTCTTTTGACATAGAATATGGTAAGATAAATGATCTGATTAGTAGATTTGTGAAAAAGATAACTCTTGAGTAGAATACTCAGATTCAAGAAGTGAAGGATTTGAATGGGAAATTGTATTCTGATGCCCAAAGCTGGAAGAGAGATAGAGATCTTCAGATTGACATAGAATAAAATCTTGTCAAGCAGGGAGAAGTCTTGATAGATTTGGAAGTGGCTCTTAAGTCTGAGGAAGATAGAATCTAGGCTTTAGAGAGGAAAGATAAGGATTGGGATCAACATCTTAAGAAAGCAAAAGAAGATTTTAAGAAGCTCAAAAACCAGAAGAATATAGTCAAGAAGTTGATGTCGAAGGAAAAGGAAGGATAAATTTTTTGCAATCCGATCTTTTGCTGTACTTTTCTTCCTTGTACAAATTCTTTCTAATCATAATGAAATTTTTGGTTGCTTGTATTTTGGATGTTTTTTACTAATCTTTTAGGTACAATAAATTCGCTTTTGTTCCCTCAAATTGTTTTTGAAAATCAAAAAGGGGGAGAAAGGAAAAATAATACTAAGTAGAGAAGAAATATCCCTAAGTGAGGTGGAGTTTATCTAAGGTATAGTTTTCATTAAAGAGATTACTGTACTAAACATAATGAAAAGCCACATTTTGGAAATCTATAATTCGATCCTTGGTGTTCAAAAGCCTAAGGGGGAGTTAGTCATATTCAACATTTCCCATATTATAAGGGTGATAAGATTTATTTTCAATGTCTAGAAAAATATTTTCTAAGTGCTAATTTTCATTTTCGTAACGATTTTTGTGCATTCAAAAAAGGGGGAGATTGTTGAGTCAATAATGTTTCCTTATGACTTTTACATTAATTTATGTTTGGAGGAGATTGTTGAGTCAATAAGTTTTCTTTATGACTTTACCATTTTTTCATGTTTTGAAAATCACAAACACCTTATCAAAAGACAAATTCCATTTACTCTATGTTTTATTTCCATAAGTAAAATACTCCTTCCCCATGGAAATTTATCCTAACTTTGTTTTTCCATTTTCATTATCTTGTCTAAGTGTAAAATTCGGTTTCATATCTAAAATCTCGGAATAATATAATACTAAGATGAAGAGAATTCTATTTTTAGGATCTAAATTCAGACTCCGAGTTCTCTGAATTCAGAGTCCAAACTCTTCTGAGTTCTGACTCCGAGTTCCCTGAATTCAGACTCCGAACTCTTCTGAGTTTTGACTCCGAGTTCTCTCAATTTACATTCTGAAATCCAACGAGTTCTGACTCCGGATTATAATGAATTTAGAACGCGAACATTGTATGTTCTGACTCAAAACTCTCATGAATTCTGACTCTGAACTTTTTATGTTATGGCTCTTAATTCTCATGAACTCTGACTCTAAACTTTGTAAGTTCAGGTTCTGAATTCTTGTGAATCCAGATTCCGAATTTTCTTGAAATTCAAACTCTATAATTCTATAGAGGTCCGGTTCTAAATTCCTTAGATAAGATAATATGAATATCATTGTATTATATACACCAAATGTGTTTTTGATTAGACTATAAACTATTATTTTCTTACATTCCGAATATTTTATTTTGGTTATGCAACCATATTTTTTCATACAGTTGTTTTTGCTATAAAATGAAGTCGTGAATTCAGTTACTAACTAACCATTTTTTTAGTGACACACGTACAACTCACTCCTAAATTCGAGGAAAAATATGACCATTAGAGAAGGTAGCCATCCGTTGAAGCAATTCCTATAAATAGGATCTCATTGGAAAGATCTCAGGACTTTTGATACGGTTTTATGACTCTAGATCTTACATGATGTTGAAGTGATTTATAGAGAGAGAGACTCTTATAAACTCTTAGGCTTCATGCAGAAAGTTTGAACGAATTGTTCAAACTTCACTTGGTGTAGAATTGCCTTGTGCCGAGGTGAGATTTCCTTAAAATCAGAGACTTCAGGTTGTGAAGTCAATGGTGCCGATTTACTTACAAATCTAGGACTTTATGGGTTAGAAAGACGGATATCGATCTTTGATTTGAGGGCTTACCTGGGTTTGGGTAAGACAAACGTTCATGAATGTATAAATCAAGGGACCTCTATCCAAGGTTGTTGGATACACTTCTCTTTGGGTTAAAAGATTTACTACTAGTTACTTTTAGTTTTTCAATTTTGTTTTCTGCTTTAATTTTGGTTATTGAGGAAAGTATAACTATCTTATACTTCCTTAAACTTGTACTCTGATTAAATAGAATTCAATACAAATTGAGATAGAATCTTAGTTGTTGTGAACTTTTGTTAAGCTTCATTTCTTGAATCACTTTTCCAAAATCAAGAAAATTATCAGAACATAGAGGTGTTGGGAATTTTGTTTATATATAATTTCCTTACAGAATTTCGAATGTATAAAATTCACCCCCCCCCCACTTCTATATTGAGTATATATACCATAGTGTGATACTAAAATCAGTATCATATCTATCTTATAATTGATCCAACAATTTTGTTATCAAAAAATGATGTATAAACAACCAAAAGTATTTAGTAATTCATGATTAATTGATACCATGAAGGTTGGAAATGTTTTGGAAGTAGTTGTAAATGTTTATTCTGTAGAAAAAAATCACATGACAACACTAAAGATTGTGAAGTAATAGGTTTAACAATAGATTAAATTATTTTTAATAGAATATTTATTGTACCATGAAGAAAAATTTAATTATATAATGAACTTTTAAAAGATTAAATTCGGTCCTATATAAAATTAATTCAAGGCTACATAGTAAGAAGTCAAAGATTTATAAGATGAAATATTAAAAAATAACATTGAAATGATATGTGTTGTACTGAAATAGGGATACCTAATATTAGCACATTGTAAAGGTGATAATTCTTTATAATGATTCATACTATGATAGTGTTCATGTGATAATATTCCAATGGAAAATTGTACTATGATAGTGTTACTCAATTACATAATAATAAAAAATGATCTTCTAAATAGATTAACTACATTATTTGGTTGCAAAACATTATTTCCTGAAGATTTGTCCTAAATGGAAGTCATACTATATGGTATTAATAGTACACTAAATTAATATTAGACAAGGATCAATTAAAATGACCACAAAAGAAAGGAGAAATCTTAGTAGGTATAGTTTAATGAAATTAATGAAATAACAGTGTAGGATGGTCTAAAAGATAAATAAGTTGATAAGGGATATATTTATTCTATCATAACCCTAAAAAGAGGAAATGAAAATTGAATATAATGTTCTTATTTGTTTATTTTACTACGGAAAGATAGGCCACCTATCTTTAATATGTCCCTTTATTTTTCTTGACATTTATATAAATAGATCTTTCATAAAGAGATTCTTGAAATATTATATGGTAAATATTATTTCCTAGAAAAAAAATATACAAAAGAAAACATTCATTTCACTTGAAGATGATAGATGAGAAGTGATGAAGTTGGAATTAATATATGATTGTAAACACCGTAATGAAGAATAAATTTTACTTCTAAAAGAAAAACCAAAATCAATGGATATTGATGGTAAAGGCACTACTGTTGAGGGAAGAGTGGACCTTATAGTAGTGTTGGATATTATATTTGAATAAAATTATTTTTAGAGTTTCAAAATAATAATTCCAGGGGTTTTGTTCATGATTTCAAAAAATTTATTCTATGAATTGAAAAACATAAGATTGTTTTTAAGAATATAATTAAATTGCTGAAATGTAGAAATATTGAATACTAATAGAATAAGATTGATTAAAAATAGAAAATTTAATAATAAAATAGTTTATTCAATATCATGACTAATATATTGATGTGAATAGTCAATAAAATCAATGATATTGAGGTTGATATTAGTAGTATATTGTGAAATATTGAGGCACGTGAAAGGGTATTGACTTCTAGTATGAAATTAGGAAATAAGAATGTATGAGATACAAAATGTGTAGAGGTAAAATTTTGGGATCCAAATAAGAATATAATGTTTTTACCACAAAAAAAAATTGAATTTCAAAAATAGGTTGAACATTATGTGGGTATTGACCACAAGTAACATGTATTGATAAGAGATTAAAAATAATTATCATCTACACCTTGGAAAATATTGAATTGGGTGACTCACAAAAGTTGAAAATGATTTTAGAGCACTAAATCAGACACAAAAATACACTATTTATATAATAATATTAATTTAGAAATATGGGACATAGTCAAAACATGTGTTCCATGGAAAAGTGAAACCATTAGGAATTAGAACAATTAAAACAGATGAGAAAAAATTCATACAATCTATATTTCTTTAATGGATATTATTTAGGGTGTAAAGGTCATGCAAACAGACAAATATAGTAATCATAAATGGTCTAAAGGAAGATGAAATTGGAGACTGATGGTGAATGAATATAAGAACTATAGGCCTCATCATGTGGGGTGAAAATGATAAATAAATTTAAATCATTTCAGGATGAAATTATTATAATAGCGATTATGGAGGAACAAGTATATTCTCTACCAAAATATGTGATGTAGTGGTTTTAAATTAACAAAAGAATTGTTTAGATAGAAAATTAAGAGAAAATTTTATTAAAATAAATGGATCAAGAAAGAGTATGGATCCTTGATTGTAGTTTCAATTCAAATATATTGGGAAACAAATATCTTCTCATGATTACCAAGTATTAAAAAGAAGGTGTTATTTTACCTAGAAATGACATGGTTGTTAATATTACTATCATAAAAAAATCCAAAAGTAGAGGAAAAGGTTTGATAAACATAAATTCACTAGTATATATAGGTCTCAAAGTAAACATTCTTTATATAAGTCAATTATGTGACTTGGGGAATATAGTCAATTTTATTAGGAAGTATTGATTTGGGAAATTAAGAGATTGTATAATTCTAACGCAAGGAAAAAAATACACATGAAATATCTATCTTATTAGTGAATGATAGGAATTATTTCATCCAAGGATGATAAGAATAAGTTTTGGAATTAATGGTGTTAAATTATTATTGAAACTTATCATTTTAAAATTACAAAAACTATCTATATAGTTTCTAGTATGGTATGAAAACTTAAGTACGTTGAATTTTGAATTTGTAACTAAATGAAAAAGTCAAAACATAAAATAAAACAATCTCACTTTATAGAACAACTACCTATGTGAAACATATATTTTTCAAAATAATTAATATAATTTAATAAGATAATTATTTTGGAGATATGTTTGTAAGATGATTAAAAAAATGAAAAAAAATTGAATAAATAGAGGAGAAATGTGTGAACTTTTTTTGACGAATTTCAAATATAACTATTTTTAGGTAAATCTGTAAAAAATATTACACCCACTAAAAAAATTGCATATTGAATATTTGAAGTAGTAATGTTTCTATAGTTTGACTATACAGTATGCTGACTACAATTTTTAACTCATTCACAAAGAATGAGTGTGATATAATTTCCATATGCAATTTATTGATAAACCTTGATGTAATGTTTCAGGATTTTGATCAAAAAATTAATTTTCATATATTTTCATTCAATAGAAATGAAGAATAAAATTATGATAAAAAAAATATGAATAAAAACAATGAATAAATGTATCATATCGGTCTTATTTCCCTACACTAAATGGTCTAGGCAATCATTAGAAAATTAGATAAAAAAATGATTCCAATATTAAAAAATGAAATTTAAAGGAAGAGAAAGAATATGATGAATATTAAATTGATCTCTTACTCTAAATAGATACTTTTCCATCTAGTGGTTCCTTATTTCCATCCCATTGGATCCACTCTAGAAGTATTAAGAAAATGAGTCTCACTCCCTGGAAATTTATTGGAATCACTATTTTCCAAAATAATTATATTCACTGTCTTAATATTTTAAGATCAAATGTGAGTTATCACAGATGATTTTTCTTCACTTAGACCAACAACCACTATCTTTTTCACCTTAAAACCACCATTAATAAATTATATAGCTTTATTAGTTAATTAATTTTACATGATATACATAATAAAATCATGATGTATTTTTCTTAGTAGACTCTAGAATTATAAACTCTTCGATCATCCTCTGATTAGATTAATAGTCACAATTCATTATCAAGTCACTTTTTCTAGAACACACAAATCATCTAATTCATTATATACTGAAGAACTAGAATTAGAAAATGACATGAATGGAATAGATTTTTCAAAAATAATAGGTAAAAATAGTAATTAAGATAGAAAACTCAAATGAATTTTATATGATCTTTACACTAGGAAAAATATTAATCTCACAAATATTTCCAACTCAAATCAACATACGACAAGTTTCTCCCTCCCCTCAATATAAAGTGGTTTATATAAATATTTAAATTTACTATGAAACAATGATATGAAATTGGTCAATCATATATCATGAATTGGCCATTGAATTCATAACTATGATAATGGGATCCTTGATACCCCTGATACTTTTTTTATACACATCTATAAATAATAATTATCATAAAAACAATAGCATCCCATTAAGTTACCCTGATTTCTGGTCAATCACTTTTTTTGAATCAAATCGTCACTTTTCTAACAACAAAAGTGAATATTTATTTGGATTTAAACATTGGTTTAACCATGATTAATCATATAATTCAATAATATTAATTCTCTTTAATGGCTCACTCCTTCCACTTTATCAGAATTCTTCTCAAGTGGATTCATCACACCTATGTTTTAATGATTTTATTTCGTCCTACATACCTACACATGGTCCATCATATGTTAACACATGTAACTATGATATGATGAATATTGTCTAAGAACCTTTTATCTATATAATATTATTTCATATATTCATTCATGATTAGGTGTATCATTTCAAAATTAGAATCTTAATACTCTAAAAATTGACATGATTATTTTATAGCATCAGATATTATCCCATTATCTTTAACATAGGATAATACCCCTCTATAGATAATAAAGATATTTGGAAAAGGTTCATCGATGCCAAAGAGAATTATTTGAATCAAATATCTCATTCAAATTTACATCATGTTTTATCAAATCTACTTTCTGCTTTGATTGGATGAAGATATTTTAAATTTTTCAGGTTAATTAATAATCGAAAAGGTTGGTCTTCATTCATTTTAATAAAAAATCATCCTTAACCCATTTAGATTTCAATAGGTTGTATCATGATTTAAAATGAATATGGGATCTCTTTTATCAAATATAAAGGATATTTTGATACATTTTCTACAATAATGATACCTAAATATAATAAAAGAAAGGATCATTGGATATTTATCCTATTGGAGTGATTATAAAATAATAAATAGTTAATAATCCTATAATATTTAACCTATAATTACACTACTGAAATATCATATAGCCCACCTTTTCAAAAATTGTAAAAAATAAAACATCATATGCAACAGTTTATTTGAAAAGACAAATGAGGCTACAAATTGTGAGAAAAATCAATGAAATTTCCTGAAATGATAAATGTGATTTTCCAAATTAAAATAAACCACATCAAAAAATCTATGTATTTCCAACTTGGGAATAATTCTAAAAAATTTCACATAAAATAAAAATGAATATTGAAATTATAGGATTTAGAAATTTAAATTATGGAACCCAATTATTTTTTTAAAAAAAGTCCTTAAAAAATGAAATTTCAAAAATAATTTGACCAAGAAATATTTAAATAAATTTAATAATCATATTTTAAAATTTATTCAAGGAATTTTTTGAATAAATAATATGAACTAACCATATTAATAAAAATTTTCATAGAATGAAATATTAACATAGACTCATTATTTATTGAGTACTTATAATTAAATAATCATTTTAACACAAAAAACATCAAAATATTAGTGAAAATATGTGCTCATCATACCTAAAAAACTCCATATTATATTATACAAAACATAACATATTTTTTCCTCATGAAATAAATTAGGTAAATTCAATTGAAAAATAATAAATTTCATGGTTGAAAAACTAAAATTCAATAAAGATATTAATTTAAAACAAATTTTACTCTATAGACTCTCTCAAGTCATGTATGCGATTTACTTGATAAATTTATTAGTTTCAATGAAAATTTAGTTTCTTATTTCCTAAAAATGATTAAAATTAAAAATACTAAATTTAATTAAAAACACTTCAATTTTTATCCAACTAAAACATTTAAATATCTCATTTCTTCCATATGAACCAACTCACATATTTAATTATTCATTAAATTGAACAATTAAATGCATGTGTGAGACTTATAAATAAATATAATGAATAATTATCCCACAAAATAGTGAATATATCAAACAATAATGTTTTAACATAGATTAAAATTTTCATTTCATATTTATTTTTATATAGATATCATATGAGTATAATTAGTAAAATAATTTACCTATAATCGTAATTGTGTAATATACACCCAAAAATTACCAAAAGTAAATTATTTTAAGATATGTTAAAAATAATTTGATCAATGTAATAAATATAGTAATAAAAATTAACCTCCTAAATGTGGATTTATAATATTCTATCTTAATAAAATGTTTCAGTCGATCAAAATGGAAAAAAAATATTCAAAAAAACAATTTTCTATTTTTTTTGAGTTTTTGATGTGTACAGTAATGAATAAAACTTAACATATTTATGACCCATCCAACACACATAAAATTCAACATTTTCCATAATGTTGAATCTAAATGTTTAAGGAACAATTTATGAAAATTAATCTCAACCATATTTAAAAATATAATTATTTCAACAATATGTTTTATATATTTACAATTTAGAACAAACAATATGTTAACATATTTTTTAATGATTCAATAAATGTAATTTATAATTTACATGTGTTTTTTTTTCTTACACCGACACAAGATTTTTCTATTACACTTAATAAACATAATGTTGGACATTCATTACTGTAATAAAGAACTTATTGTCAATGTTTTCATCATTGATAAAGTTTGAATTATGGGTAAACATATAAAAAATAGTGTTATTGATTGAGAGAACATATATTTTTTACCATTATCAAGGAATTAATCATGAATATTCAGAAAAAAAATATTCCATAGAAGAATAAAAAATATGACACCCCTAGTTATGAAGCATTGACCACTTGAGTTCATTATAACACTACCCTTATTTTCCTTTTGTAGTAAAATACCTTGGAAAATAGGATAATAATATACTAAAGAGATTATATAAACATGAAATTAATGAATTTAAAACTTTAGAACAAACATAACCAAATATAAATTTGAGGAGTCTTATGAAGAATGTTCAAAATAGTAGATCCTCTTTTCAATTAGTCAAGATCACTACAATTTTCTTTTATGTGTTAGGTTGAATTACTGCTATGTGAGTTTGTTAAAATACATTTCTAATTAAATAGATGAAATTTAGGGAAAACCTATAAATTTTTAAAAATTAAAACATATGTGGGAACAAGTTAGGAAAAAAATTACATTATTTTAAATTAAGTACGAAAAAAATAAAAAGAACCATGAATTGACACTCATGAATCACCAAATTTAATGTCCTAAATTAGTCTTAGTGGTCATTCATGAATCCAAAAACTAATGGAAAAAAATACCTTTGTTTAACCTCGTCGTAATTCTTAATTCAGTTAACATTTACTAAAAATGGATATTTTCATCACCTACAAGCTGAATAGCTCCATTATCAAGAACCATTAGAATGGTAAAAGGTCCATACCATTTAGGTTGAAGTATCACTAGGAAAATATTGAGTTGAGAATAAAAAATTAATGACTTCTGAAATATTTTAAATTGTATATTTTGGATGATTAAGTGATGAAAATATTTATTCATCTCTTTGTAAATCATATACCTTTTAAAATAATATCTTCTAATTTAATCTTGTTCACTCAACTCAAGAAATATTCTCTCACCTTCAGTTTTAAAATTAAATTTTGACGACTTCACTAACCATAAAAACATTCAATTGAACAGTACAAGAAAATTATTTTATTTATATAAACGAATTATATAAGGATAAATTCTTTAGAGGGTTTCTAAATTTAGTTCTATAGGCCCAGAATTCCTCATAAAGTTTCAATGGTTGGGACATCATATAGGAAGATAAATTTTTTAACAAATTCATTAATATACCTTATAAGGATTTTTGATTTTAAATGATATTGTGGATGGTAAATAGTTATATTTCATGAACATATATTTATTTTTTTTATTGCATATTGGAACATTACATCTTAAAATTAGTTTTTATATATGTGATAATAGACTTAGACACTTCAAATATTGAAAATATCTTCTCTTTTATGAATTTTAACACATTATGTTCTTGAATGTTTTGATGTCCCAAGAATTCAATATACATTATTGCATAATATATATCCACTACGAAGTAGTCATTTTAATGAGTACAAGAAACTAGTATCATAATGTATAATCCCATGACATTATAAATTTAAACTTCAAAATTCCCTTTTGAGGTAGTTCTTGTTTTTTTCACATTTTGTAAATTTTGGAACATATCATAGGAATATAACAAACTATAAGGATTCTTAAAGAGTTTATCTATATTGAAAATATCCTATAATACTTTTTGAGTAGTCTTTTATCAACAATGGTGGCCACCCCAAGGTGAAAAAATGACATCTTTCATGAATGGGAATCTTATCTACCTTAGGAACATACCTTCTAAGATTACAATCATCACACATTCTAACTATAAAAAAAGTATCCAAAAAAGATGTATTTTAACTCATTATTTAACTTTTTTCCTTTTATATTTTTGTATATGATTTGGTAAATACTCCAATAGGCAATAAATTAAGAAAAAATACATACAAAATAGAATTTTTAAATAAAACAACATGAATTTTTATCTAGATATAAAGTATTATCCTCCCAAAGATCATCAATTTTCATACTAGATAGCCAAGAAAAGTGTATAGAAACTACCTTTTCAATATCCAACTTATTTTTTATCTAAAAATATACCTTATATAGAAAAAAATCCACCTAATTATTCTTGGTTTGGATTTTTAAAAGAAATTATTTTAATTTTGAGTGGTTAGAGAAGAATATAAATGTGGGCCCTATCATGTGTTGCCTAAATATATCTAGATCATACACCATAACCAATAACTCTTTATAAGTAGTGGTGTAATTAAATAAAGAATTATCTAAAACCTAAGATCATTTGACACAAAAATTAAACTTTTTTTTATATCTTTTTTCATAAAATAGCTTCAATAGCCACTTCACTTGCACCAAGAGTAAATTAAAATAGAACACTCCAAAAAAGAGAGAAGTTCTCCTGGGTGAAGAATTTAATATTTCATTAACAAGATAAATTAATTCGAAACATATCTAATCACACAATAACTTTATATATTTATAAGTAATTTATAGAAGATTCTGAGGTATATTAGAAAAATATTGTATAAATATTTGTTAAAACCTTACATATTCCGGAAATCTTCTAACACCATTTACATTCTCAAGAGGAGGTAATTTTTTATTGACCTATATCTTAGAGTTATAAAATTATATTTCCCCATTCTAATTATTAGGTATTATTACAATACCCTTAGTAACTACGAATTGAATTTTATATTGATTGAGAACAATAATAGTCTACAAGAATATCTATAAATTATTTTATATATATTTTTTAAAAAAATCATCAATTACTTCCATTAATGGAGAAATTTTAAATAGTAACTTCTTTGATCATCTCGTTAATTTTAGAAAATCTAACCATCATACACCTTTTAAAATTATTGAAAGAACCACATATGAAAAGGTAATTCACTGGTAATAAAATTTCTTATATGAAAAAATAAATGTAGTATTTTACATATATTTTGGGGATATACTAATCTTGTTATAATAGCAATTGACTTCCAAAAATAATAATAATTTCTATGTAACCTATCAAACATTTTATCTAAAAATGGAATTGAAAAACTATTTTTATATGTCCTGAAATTTAACTTACTATAATCTTTAATGACTCTCAACTTTGATAATTTTCTAACCTAAACAGGTTTATTTTTTTCATCAGTAACAATTAAAAAAAATTACATATTTGGTATTACATAGAGTATAATAACCCAAGGGATATAAAAAAGTGGTTAAATTATTCAATTATATAACAATATAATAACATATTCTAACATGACATCTTTCATGTTAGGATTGATTATTCTTTTTCCATGTATTATTGGTTTGTGGTCCGATTAAATTTTTATTTTATGAACGTAGAATGATGTAATAAAAAAAACAAATTCATCAATATATCATATTGTGGTACTTTTTTTAAAGGAATTTAACAACCTTTTATATTGAATTACCTCATGTTCAGAAGAAATGATGGTAGCAAATGAAGATTCCTCACCTAAAAATTAATTTTTTAGGTCAGATGAAAACAATTAGAACATAGATTATAATTCCTTATAACTATATGGGGTACTCTGAGGGTGAGTTGGTATATAGGATTTAATATTTTTCATAAAATAAGAACGTTAATTTGGTATATATTGAATTCATGAACAAAAATTGAGCTCCCCCTAACTACAGTAAAAAGTGTAAAAATCAGTATCTTACAAATTAGAATATATTTTATGAAAAAATTAAAAAGAAAAATCATAAAAATGTTTAGAATTATCTCCCTCACACTTTTCAAAATGATCCACCTCTTTTTTCTAAAGTAGGGGGAAAATAACAAGCGTTATTAAAAACAACACGAGCTGAAGAATAAAAAATTTATTTTCTAAAAACTAATTCATACAAAGAGTAAGGCTATAGTCTAGATATGGTAATACATATAGAATTTGATATCTATTATTTTTAAAATGATTATCAAGTAGATTTAATTCTTTAAATGTTTTTATTTAGTTAATGATTTTTTTCCATCTCTTTGTGATTATTTAATGAGTATTTAAATTTTAAAATTTCAACTCTTGAATATATATCTATAAATGTAGCTTCCCTCACATTTTAAATACATTTTACTCTTCCAATTTATCCCAGAATATAAACAATATTTAACCTTTATACGCATCAATTACACCCCCTAGAAACTATGAAAGGGAAAAATGATGGTAAGTACTTCCTTATCACCGAATGTCTAAAACTGGAAAATAAATGAGAAAAATGAATCACTCCAACTCCAACAAGAAATGATTCAAATAGTCTAATGGGATATTATAAATACTCATCAAGTAGCTAAAATATGAAAATTATGGGTTTAAATTCCCCTAATATAAATTTTTTAAACCATGAGAAAGGAAGAAGATTTATTCTTACACTAAGGTAACAAAGACAATCCAATTAACCGATATTCCCTAAGGGGAATGGAATGAAAAAAATATAAATCAATATTTTTTGGTGGGATTTAGTTTTTAAGGAAGAAATAAAATGATTAATATTGTTTATTTACTTATTTTTCGAAAATAGGGGTTATAGGTTTTGTAATCATTCCCGGTTATTTTCAAGAGAAATTGAGATAATTCTTATAGCCACGATTTCTATCGTGTAAAAATGGATCACCATATTCTGGTATCCTTGGAAATTATCTTTTAAAATTAACACTTTCATGAGGTAGAGTAGTGATATAAAAATTTAAGCAATATTTTATAGTGTTTCCAAACATACCACACTAAAATAATTATTCTCTATGTGTTTAATTTTTATTCTAACAACCAACTCAATTAACACCTTACATAAAATTTTGGTTCATTGGGTATTGAAGTTTTTTTTTAATCTATAATAACTAAGAATTAATTTAAAGCCAGAAAATATTGTTTTACACTCATCTATATACTCTACATTTACCAAGTATTTTTTTTGAATTAAGATATAAAGTTATAAAAACATCCCAATATTCATTATCAGTATGATTTTTATTGTATCCCCTGATAGGTTGGTATAAAATATCCAAAACTAGAGGTGATAATACTTCATATGAATAATAAATGAGAATATATTAAAGATGATGGTGATAAGGAAACTATTAAAGAAGGTTTATAAACATATTCTTGGATATATAATAGTCATCTCCATCCCTTCGGTAAAAATTGATGATTTTGTTTCTAAATAATCCATTAAGTATTCTTGGGTAAAATTTCTCGATAATAGGGTTATATATTTTTTCCATGATTCATGAGTATTCTCTTATAATGATAACATCCAATTTTTAACATTTAGTTTAAATTATGAAGTGGAAATCATTATTTTCATCACATTCTCATTCAATCCTTGTAATGTAAAATATTTCACAATGCTATTAATAACTATAAGTAAGTCCTAGGGCACATCATTATGAATTACCTTGAATATAGGTACCAGTGAGAGGTTTGATTATTTCAAATCATAATACTAGGTTGTAGGTGTTAGACTAGTGGTAGTTTGATTGAATGAAATTTTAGAGAGTTGATAATCCCCCATCCTAGTATGTTCAATGGTTTTTCGGAATAATTTTAGGTTGAATATTTTGTCCATTTTTTAAAAAATTACTCCACCTCATAATTTACATTTCTAACATTTCTATTTGATAACCCATAATTTTTTTCAATTATAGATTTTTTTATATCTAAATATTGAGAATAAAATCTGGTGTTCATATTCAATAATCATTAAAAAAATCACTCAGAACAAAACATTTATGTTTTTGTGGGAAAGACATATGATTGTTTTTTTAATTATTAGGTTTTATGTTTTTTTATTAAATTTTTGTATATGTTTGAATCATTTTCTAATAATGGTAAAATCAATTGATAATATTTCATTTGAAAATTAGGAAATTTAAAACCATAAAAACTATATAGACAGTATAAAGTAGAGTATTTATCCTTAAGGAGGGATAATAATGAGTTCATAACTAAAACAATAAAATTTCCTATATTAAATCTATCACGCATGAAATAAAAATCAATAGTGATGAATTACTATTTGAAATAACAAACCACATATGGTAAAAGGATGATGAGTTTGATGATATGATTGAAATATTAATGGATAATAATAACCAAAATTTAAGGAAAAAATTGATGAATATTGGGAAATTTTATTCACTTCTTTAAAATATAACATTGACATCATGTAAATGTATAAATAAACCCAAATTTATAAAAATGTATTTTTCATGTAACAATCTATTGATGTAAACTTTTCATAGTTGTGCTATGATGTTTATCAACTACAATTTCAATATCGGTCATAATGAATGAGTGTGTTGTCATTAGTAAAGGAAATATGTAGATTAAACTTGATGTACTGCTTTAATATTTTTTTCAAGAAATCATTTTCCTAAAATTTCATTACCAAAATAAGAATAATAGTTTGAATATTAAAAAATAATGATTAAGGAGAGAGATAAAATGGATCGGAACAAAATTATCTCCCTAAACCAAATTTATCGAATAATCATTATGGAATTATAAAATAAAAAATAATGAAATATAGTTCAACAAAATTTAAAATAATAGGGTGAAGACTAGGATTATAGCCTTATGATATTACTTCTGATTGAGAGTTTTTAATGCAGCTAAACCAATATTTCTTTCCCTTTTACTTCACTTTGAACGTCTTTATAAAATTACTATCTCTACCATTAAAATTATCCTGCAAGTGTATTTATGAAATATTACTAGTCACCCAATAATTTTTTTCTTATCTCATATATTGGTAGATTTTCAAGGACTCACTTCACATAGCCCTTTTATATCTTCCCATGTCACCTGAATAAACTATCCAAAAAATTCCCCCACTTGCTCAGGAAATCAATTTTTCTAGTTTTAAACAATTAATGCATGGTGTCATCCACTTATTATATTCTATAATTAAAAAATAGTTATTATTCCTCACATTGTATGAATCATCATAACCTAAATTAAACTAAATTTTATATAATAAAGTTATTCTTACTCCCACTTCCCTGATGAAAAAACATAAATAAGAAGTAATAATATGTTAGCTTCTTTATCTAACCCATATACATCCAAAACCTTTGTAGAAACTCAATCGGATTCTAGACAATGTCATACATAGGTAAACAATAATTCTCATATACCTGCCTAACTCAAATGAATACATGAATAGACGTAACCTCGTCTTAGAATAACAATCACATCCACTAATAAACAATCAATGAGGATACAGAAATTCATCATCTTAGAAATAATTGATTTTTCGTAAACCATGCTCAGCTTCAATATGGGGTTTAAAAGGATTTACCTTTATAGTGAAACTATACCAATAAATTGCTTTATCATCTCTCATGATCCAACCATAAAATTATCATATACACAATTGGAACCTCAAATCCCCTATCACTTTAGTGATCCACACATATAAAAATAATCAATTAACAAAAAACAAACTCCATTATGGTCTTCTTTTGTCTAGTCGGTCTCCTAGGTTGAATAAGTGTGAAACTTCTCTAGAATCATAGTGAATCTTTCCTAACAGACAGAATGATTATATTTATATGATTAAAACCCATGTCAATAGGACGTTAATATGTGGATGTAGGATACGGCCAGTATTTTTGTCACCGTGTATTCTTAGGCCATTGCAATAGGTTTTGTCATAGTAAATAAATTTAACCAACGGCCATAGGTCTGTAAATCCAACTGTGGAATTTGGAAAAAACTGCTTCCACGTTCTGAACCCATGGTAGTAAAATTAATGCGATTGAAAAAATTTCAAGTCGTGGTAATAACATTAAAAAAATAAAAAAAAAGATAACATTTTTTGATCCTAAGGACCGCTTGGGTATTATATACATAAATTTACAACTTATAAGAGAATCGTTATATGATTTAATATATACATATTTATATATCTATACACATAGCTATATAAATATATGTGTGTATAATGTTTATAAATATCGTTATTAAACAATACATAGGAGGGAAATGGGATGTTGACTAGGATCTTTTTACATAGTGCTGAAAAACTATTGTAATTGTCCATACAAAGAACCCCTAAGACAAATATTTTCTAAACAAAAGTGGTGGTATATATGACATATTCCCATAATATTATGAAACCAAGGATGTATGTGTTCATTGGATGGACTATTCTGAAATTCGGGGAAACTCTGGCAATATAACCTATCTACAAAAACTATTTTTGAAACATTGTGGCCATATTTTTTCTCGGTATGTCTTTTTTATATGAATTTTCAAAAATATATAGATAATTCTTCCCCACAAACATGGTTTTATAAGAATCCATTTCTATTTCCAGGTATGTTCACTCTACCACTAGTTTTTTTTTGGAAAACCATGATTATAGCCCCTTCCTGATAAATTTCAATGAAAATTTGTAATTTTCTACCTCCACTCACCACCATGGTTTCAAATAAACATGAATTTGGTCAATAATATAAACACAGTTTATAGACACAATGATTATATGTACATGAAAAAATCCATATAGAAAAATATAAATCTTACTATGAAAATTTACCACCCTTTGAACAACGTTTTTCCAATTGTGGAAATAAAACCATTTCCAAACGACAATCTTCGAGTTGTGTTTATTTTTCTAAAATTAGAGATTGGTTTCATCATTATTCCTAATATGCTTCAATAGTTGGGGTTACTCTATAATGATATGATTTCACCTATTAATCTAAATTCTTATGAAGTTAAATTTTCACATCTAGGTTCTTATGCTAGGATTTCACTCATACCATCTAAACATGATTCATCATAGGTTTTATTCTTCAATTGGGTTTGTATGAATCTCATTCATGAACCATTGATCACGAAAATATTATTTCAACTTTAATCAAGGTTATCTGGATCCATTCAATGTTAGAATATTTTCCACATCGAATCATCTGAACTCTTACCCTATCTCAGATAATATTCCCATATCTTATCCTAAAACAAATATCCATTTCATAAAAATAAAAAAAATGGTCAAGGATCTTTAAATTATGAACCCACTTACTTATCTCACTTTTTTACATTGGATTTTCCTCAGGATAAATTAAATAAAAATTTGGCTTTAGGTGGCTTAAAATACTTGAAATAATTGGCATAAATTCTTTATCAAAAATCCCAGTATTCACTCATCTTCATCGAAAATTGTCTTGATCCGATCTTATTTCCAACTGGAGGTACTGATATTTGAAATCAATTTCATATTATAATTGTTAAAGATTTTGGATTATAAGATATTTATCAAACATGAATTCAGATAAAATATCATATAAGCCTGGATCGGCTGATTTTGGCATAGGGGTTTTTTTAATGGGTTATTGTGTTTTTTATTTTGGAAAATGGGGTTGATCGGTGCCACTTCAAGTGGAACTAATTACCCAAAACCCTATAGCTCCACTTGAAGTGGTGTTGTCTATTTCTAGATGAAAACATGTGCATCTCCACTTGATGTGGCGCTGCATCTTATAGCCTTACTCTACCAGCGCCACATGAAGTGGCACTGATAGTATCCCACTGTTGGGATGGGAACCACATCAATTAGCACCCAAACAGAACCTCCCCTTTATAAGGGGCACGCACACCCCCACCCCCACCTCTCCTCATCTTTATATCCCCACTCTCTTTCATCTTCTCACACTCTCTTCATGATCTCTCTCTCCTCTCCTCTCTCTTCCAGATCTCCCTTTTTCAAAGCTATGACTCTCTTTGTCTGTGAACTTGTTCGAAGGATCATAACCTTTCGGCCAATTTTATGTAATTCTAATTTTTAATTTTTTTAATATGGTTATTTATTTATTTATTTCATAGAAATAATTTATAATTAATGTAGTATATTGTAAAATTTTAATTTTTTGTTTATAGTAATTCTTATTAATTAATGGTAAGTAGGTTATTATGTTAAACTATTTAGGTAATATAATTATAAATAGTTAAATAAATAATCATAACTAGTTAATTAAATGGTAATTATTTATTTAACTAATCATAATTAGGTAATTATATAATTCTAATTAGGAAATTAATGAATTCAATAATAAATTATTTATAATTAAGTTACTGATTAATTGAAATTTTGTAATTACATAATTATAATTAGGTGATTAATTAATTGAAATTAGTTGATTAATTAATTTTAATTTGGTGATAAAATAATTATAATTAGGTGATTATTTAACTGTAATTAGGTGATTAATTAATTGTAATTTGTTGTTTAATTTTTTTAATTAGGAGTTTAATAAATTATAATTATGTGGTTAATTATTTATAATTCGGTGAGTAATAAAATATAATTAGTTTATTCATTATTTGTAAATAGGTGATATAGAATGCCCCGACCCCAGTTTCCAAGAGCCAATGCATTATTTGAATATATTGGCACGATTACAAAGAATCAAGTCCCGAAGGACGGATTAGTTTAGCAGTCTTGGAAAATAGATTACATACATGTATGGTACATTACAATTTCAAACATAAATCCCAGCATAGATAGTTCTTTGAGAACTCCATAATTCCTTTTAGCTTAACCATTCATATCAATCATAATACACTTTTTTGGAATAGTGGGAAAATAAAACATAATAAAGGGGCGAGCTCTAATGCCCAGTAAGGGTAAATAATTTAGCAGAAGCTATAAACATTTAAGGAAAGATGTGTGATAAAAACAATAGCCTTTTTAAACATAAAAATGAACATAATATGGTAAAGAATAAATCAAAAATTATCATATAAACATGCACATTGATATTCTACTAGTCGAATAATCACATTGAATAACTAATTTCATAACGAGGGAATGCCTAACGCTGGACATCACTACCACATAGTCAATGCCTTGTGCCAAGGCTACAAAAAAAAAATCAAGGCCTTGTTCTAAGACACTAGTTTTTCTCATGAGACCTATAGACGCATCGAGGAGCTATAGGTGGCTCCACCTGTCACTTACTATGTCCACTGTAGTCCTCATATGAAAACGTTGAAATATAACATAAACCTTCGTATTAAAACTAGCATACGAAATTTCAATACATTGACCATAAACCATGAATAGTATAAAAATAGAACATAAATAGTAAAACATATCACAACTCATTCAATACAATATGGAAGATTTTATTATAAAAAATCATCCTCAAACAAAAATAACATTCAGTAAAGGTTGCTGACATAGTTGAAAATGATGAGAAAAACTTTTTGAGAGAAATATCCTTTTTAGTAAAATCATTTAAAAGTCACACATTTATAAAGGAATTAATTTAAAATAGATTTTTGAATCAATATGTCCCATACCACTTTGAAACTTTTGAAAATAATTATCATTTCAAAACATTCATGTCCATATAAATTAATCCTTAAAATAATTTTGAAAACATTGACATTAATTAAAAAGATTGAGAAAGATAAATCATTAAAACATTTAAAATTCTGATCTTGATAAACATTACCTTTCACAAATCCTTAAATTTTTTATTTTGAAATCATTTTTATGAAAAATGGACATGGATGATATAAATTTCACAGTAAATACTTACACATAAACAAACTCGGATAATAATGTGATTGATGAATTAACCCTTACCTTGCACTTTCCTTTAGTAGAGGGTGTGTTTAACCTCCTATATGAATATCGTAGTATGTTATTAAATTATCCAAAACCATATTAATATTTATTATATGATACATGATTCATTCATGACATTATACTACCCATTTAATAATAATTTCCATTTTAAATTAACATTTTGGGTAATAATTCCTTTATTTATCGTACGTATTTTAATGTGTTACTCTTGATTTTATCACTTAGATCAAGATTTAAATACTTAAAAAATATAAAACATGATTTATATACCATATATATTTATAATATAAATATTTATATTAGACATATATATGAAATGAAAAACACCGTTTACGGAGACGGTAGTCCGTAAGTACGCATAAACGCTGTTTTCATTTTCATATATTATTGAACAAAACAAGGAGAATAAGACATACGTAAGTACATATATATATATATATATATATTTCTATTAGAACTATTATGTAATATATTACAAACTTATTAGTAATATATATTTGTATAATCGTCGATAAATGGTGAACGTGGAAATGAATCTCATCACGTCATGGAGACGGTAATCTGTATGTACGCATGAGAGACAATATTATTTCCATAAAGGTGTGAATTGGATGGTATATTAATTTTATAGCGACATTATCATGTTATTTTAATTATTTATATACATATTACTCGTCACTGTATCCATCCAAATAATATAGTGTTGAATAACAAATTACACCATGAGGTGGAGATGGTAAGTCGTACGTACGCAGCATAGTGACATTATCATTAATAAGATGGATAGAATAATGAATATAGTTGTGCCATATTTATAATAACATCACATTATATAGAAGATACTGGAGTTATTATTTTATAATGGAAACAACAAAGAAAGAGTAAGTGGACGAATAAGAGAACATGAAAGAGGGTAGTGAAATCATTACCACTTTTTTGGGTTCATCCTTTTGATTTGATCAAAAGGGCTCCTTAGGTTGGTTTTCTGACCAAAGTAAGGCCTCTAAAATGAAGTTAGTAAAGTTTTGAGGATATTAGGGCAGGTTTTGGCTGAGACAAATGGCTTTGGAGGTGTGAATTTTAGAGAAGGGGAAGTGACCTTTTATAAGTGGGGTGAGGTGAACCTTAGGAAAAACATAAAAATATTATCTTATAAAAAATTAATTTTATGTTTATAAAGTATCAAAAATGAATTATTTGGAATATAATGTGGTTATGGGTCTAAAACCACTCAAACAATAGTTTTTAGATAGGTTTAGGTCACCATATTAACCGTAACATTTAGATTAAACTCTTAGTTAAATAGTTTGACATTTATCATGTCTCTTTGTAGTTTTATATTATATGGTTAATAAACTTACTATAAAATTCCAATAGAACCCCAATTGGTTCATTAATGTCATATATACTTTTATTTAAGTCTTTTTTCCAAACCTTATATTTTTAGGACTATTATATTAATTAATAAAATAAAATTTTTTTAAAAACAATTTTATGTTAATTTTGACACTATTTGGTATTTGTTTTTCTGTTAAAATCATAACAGCATTATTACTTCGAAAATAATTGATATAAACAAAAAAACCATGTAATAATAACCTAGAAAATTAGTGTAATTTATAAAAAGTCTCAAATTAAATTTATTTGTATATTTATAATGTCAATTATTTTAATCTTTCATTAATATGGTAATTACTGCATCATTATTGTGTCAGAAATAAATTTAATTATTTAATGTCATAAAATTTTAAATAAAATACCATTATATAGGAAATATATTTATATTTATAATGACTACTTACAGTCGAATATATCTTATGTATAACCTAATATTAAAAATGATTTAGTTATTAAACATTGATTTTAACTCTTTTAACTCTCCTTTGAATTAAATAGTAATAAATGACCTAATCTAATCCAAGTGGTTCTAATGGATCATATTTTAATCATAAGGTTATTTTTGGTCGAATAAAACTTATCCAATAGAATTAGGACATCTGTTAGTGTAAATATAATATCATTGTACCATTAATTACCCTATTTAGTTTTAACTGCGGTAAATAAAAGTCAAAAGTTAATATTCACCAAAAAATATTTTCATCATATTGAACCCAATTTTACTTAACGATGTTATTCGTGCCTCTTGGATTTTTGAAATTCAACTCATAGAATCTGTAAAATTATGTTTTATGCAAATTTGCAAAAGCTCTTAGGAGGTGGGTAAAAGATGGTAAAATGTTCAATAAAATTTTTAAATATCTAAAATTAATATAAAATGACACCAATGAATTAAATTTAACTTATATAGGTATTATATATCTATTATGACCTAAAATAAATGTAGGTAAAATAAATAATTATTTAAATTAAAAGTCAGTTTTAACCAATAACTCAGTGTTTTTCAATATTAATCAAAAATTGAAAGTTTTCAGAAATATACCAAAAATTTACCCTAAGATAATTTTGATATTCTAAATTCAAAAATCAAGCCTATTTTACCAAATTAAAAACATAGAAGTTGCATTTATTAATTTAAAATTAATTCTCATTGTCAAAACCAAAAAGTGGGTTTTTTTAAAGTAAAAACTATCAAAAGATTGACATTGGTTTATGTTCTATTTTAAAGTGAAATTTCTTCTAATGACCAAAATTGGATTAAATGGTAAAAATATAATAAAGTTATACTTCCAAACCATTCAAATTTATAATTTAACATTATAAATATTTTTGATTAAAATTGTTGATTTTAGATAAAATTTAGTAATTTTTACTATTCACCCAAATATGAAAGTTATCAGAAAAACACCAAGAAATTATCAAAACTAAAGTTTTATGACCCAATTCTAAAGAAGAAGTTTATTTTTTCAACTTGAATATATAAAAGTGTCAAATATTTTATTTAAAAAAGATTCTCCCTTAAAAGGCGATAAAATTGCATTTTTTGAAAAATACTTCTTTTTTATGAAAAAATGAATTTGTTCTTATATTTTGTCTAAGAAAAAAATAATATTGATTCTAAATTTTTATTGAGTATATATACTTCAAATTCATGTTAGAACTATTTATAACCCTTATTTTGAAAGGCTAGTTTGGTAAGTTGTGGTACGCTCAAACTCGGTGTTGCGTGTTGTGCATGTTATTGAATTATTTTGAAGAGATAACGTACTATGAAATCTTGGGGTGTTACATTATCCCCACCTTTAATAAATTGCATCCTCACAATTTGAAATTTTTCTTCAAAAATAAAAGTTTAAAATAGAAAAATACCTTTGTGGAGAACCCACATCAGAGAAATGGATTAATGGGGCACTATATTAAAATAAAGAAAGATAAGTATGAGGGTTATTGGAAATAAAACATACTAGGGTTCCATGTAGGAAAAAATGGATATGGAAGAGAAAAATAACCGTCAAGCTCTGATGGAGATTGATCGAGAACATTATTAGGACAAAGTAAACTATCTGAAAACCATAAACTTGTGATGGGTTAAACAGTATTTGATTCCCCAATAGGAAAAGTAAACAGACTATATTTTTTATTAATTTTCCATTTCATAAAGATAAGGAATTTATTTATGAGATTGACTAAGAACATAAATAGATATTCTTACATTTTATGTATAGATTCATCCTTTAAAAAAAATCTCCACTAACTCATCCTTTCTTCAAAATATAATAGAATTCGAAAATATTCTATTTATCATAATCATATAGGGTTTCAAAAAAATAAATTTATAATTCAACTATCAGACCATATACAAATAGAGACATCACATAGGCCAATGGTAGGTGATGCACTCTTGTCTCCCTTCGATTGCAGGTTCAAGTCTCATGGGCTTGCCGAATGTGACATGTTGTCACCCGACCTGTGGGTTGTCTTTTTTATAACAATCCAAAAATACTCGCAAACTTAATCGATTCCAATCATTAGAATTAACCAATGTACTTCTATAGAAACTCATAGTCCAAAATTTATAAGTAAAGTAAACACAATGATGTTCTTTTTTCAAAGTAATAACTTGTGAACACCTTCATCATGTATTCTTTTAAAACACCGCAACATCCTAAATTACCATAAAACTGTATTGATTACATTCATGATCCCTTATTCATTATATAATACTTGTTATATGTCTTCCATACAAAAATGTTGTAAACTCCAAAAATGATGGAATATACGAATCATTAATTAGTTTCAAGGTAGTCAAGAATATCCAATATAATTTATCCAAATCAAACATGTACTATTCCAAAATCACTACCTTAGTATCAGAACCATATTATGGTTTATCTTAATCTCAAATATATATTTTCCAAAAATTTAACCTGCTCTTCAGTCACTTTTCATGGATCCACACAATCTCATTCACTTAATTAAATAGTGATGCAGTACAATCCTTATATACTTCATAATTATTAAAATGAGTACATCGTTGATACAACAGTGAAATGACATAATTCTATAATAAAAACATAACAACTCTATTCATTCCTCCTCATCTATAGTAGTATCATAACATTATTATTATCCAATATAATCACTTGGGGAATACTCTTATGATTTGGACATTAGTTCACGCAGTGTCCCAACTCCTTGCAGATGAAGCATTTTACATTTGAAACCTTTTTCTTACCATTGAATTCACGTACTTGGTGTCCTTTTTCTCCACACTTATAACAAACTCACATTCCCTTAAACAATTAACCAATGTGTTTCTTTCCATAGTTATAAAATATGGGAAAATGCATCTTTCGCTTCTTCCCTTTATCCATCTTTCTCTCCTCCATCCTTTTCTTCTCTTTCTTCCCTTCAAATTCATAGGTCTCAATGAATTATTTACTTATCTCATCAAAACATGATACTATTTATTCATATGAAGAGAATATATGGGAGAATATTTCCCTTTTTAATGGTTTCTTAATACCATGAAAGATATGATCCTTCTTACTCTTTAGGTCATACGTATTGCTGGAGTTCTCATTCCTTCTACTGGGCTCCATTTCGAAATAATGGCATACATTAGGTCAGTCTATGAATCACAATTCATAATTCCAAACTTGTAAAACAGCTAATGTAAATTGAACCGTTTATGGATATAATCCATAAATATAAAAATGTTTTCTTTGAGGATGTATTTACTCCTTATCTTTATAATTGCTTTTAATTAAAATGAAAATTATCCTAAGCATATCCCCCAGGAGTGTCGTAACCAAGAGTGCATCAAGGCACTTTGTCGTGCACTATTTCTCATTCGAGTCTAGCTCAAAGCGGTTTTTTCGGGTTTTACCTCTAGGTACATCTGTGCCAGAGCCGCCTGTACCTGCTCGTATCCAGAAAGTGATGTATCGCTTTGAAAACTCACAAAATATATACAATACCAAAATTCATGGAAGTTATTCTATACTAATCCTCAAAGTCTATCTTAGGGTAATGTGCTCTAGTTAGATTATATCTGAATCTAGTTTCCATGGTTATTTCTAAACTTCCTATGATACCAACTATAATTCCATGACCCCAGTTTCCCAGATTCGGTGCATTATTTTAATACATTGGCATGATTGCAAGGAATCAGGTCCAGAAGGACCTATCAGTTTAGCAGTCTTGAAAAATAGATTACATACATGAATGGTACATTACAATTTCAAACATAAAATACAGAATAGATTGTTCTTTGATAACACCATTATTCCCTTTAGCATAACCATGCATATCAATCATTATAAACTTATTGGAATCCTGGGAAATAAAACATAAGAAATGGGTGAGATCAGATTCCCAGAAAGGGTAAATAATTTAGCGGAAGATATAACCTTTTAAAGAATGATGTGTGATAAAAACAACATCCTTTTTAAACATAAACTTGAAAGGCATGCTAAAAACATTACATGATAAGGCATACGTTCAAGGCACACAATTTGAATCAACAGGTAGCCTAAAATGCCACTATATGGCATGTAATGTGAATTCCTATGTGCCTAATATGATGCATGAAAGGATTCATCCTTACCTTAATAGGTCAAGGGTAAAATATCATTAATTTCATAAATTCATAAACAGTGGAAATTACACCAATCACTCGAGGTGAAATAACATCAATTGTAACAACCAAAATCAGGAATACCAATCCCAACCCTAAAACTTGGTCATTTCCTATACCCAGGGTGATCAGTCCCAAGCACAACTATTAACCAAGTGCCGACACATTCACATTATATTGTCTACCATCCCAAAACACTAAGACAAAGGAAAAAAATACCAGATCTAACACACTTTGTAATGGCGTAGTCCAGCCCAAAATCATGCTATTGTCTGATTTAGGCCTAGACTGTACGGTTTTATTATTCCCTGGGTTCTGGCCCTTATAAACCCCCCAGGAAAAGGCCACATAATGGGAGAGTTATCCACATCACCTTATAAAGGGGTGCTTCGTGATCCTCTTCCTTCGATGTGGGATTGACATAACCACCCCTTAGAAAGTCCCATCGTCCTTGCTGAAACATCAAATGGACACCACCTATGATACCACTTTGTAACGTCCTGACCCAGTTCATCTCGAAGACGGTGGTCGGACCAGTGGGTTACATGACCTCATGCGCATCTGGCCAAATTCCAGAGGCTGACGACTAGTAGCGAGAGCCTTTTTAACATGTCTGTGGGGGATACTATGACCTCATAGGTAATAGGTAATACACAGTGGAGGTAAAAAACAATTTATAATAAATATCGGTAGCATATAAATTAATAAACTACAACATAAGTAATATGGATAATCCAACTGAATAAGAATCCAGTGCAGATTCTCACAAAACAATGCCATGATGTATGTAAAAACTGAAAGTACAGAAAACAGAACCCATACATGATATCAACTAAAAAAAATAAACAATGTGAGACAACTACATCATGAGAAAGGATCTGTCCTCTTCCCCAGTGTCCATCCTAAGTGGAAAAAATCAATCATGAATCGGTAGCAACACACTTTCCTTTGTCAATACCTGCAATCATATAATCTACTTGGGTTTCAACGACGCTCGATCAGGGTGTGAGATAAAATCCCAGTAGGCTAGCACCCATGGTGTCTAAAACTATCCATTTCGTGTAATAATAAAATAGTGTGTGAAACTATATAACAATTGTAGATAATTTATTAAGTGTAATAAAATAAATAACTCGGTCTGGGTTCCCAACGGAACCCATCCCTAATCACCTGATTTGGCCTAAGCTGGAAGTCTGAAAGGAGTACCTATAAGCAGAATACACATATGCATATATATAAAGCCTAGAAGAGTAAGGTAAAATAAGGAAAAGAAATACACCCATGCTTGTGCATTAACATGGGGTATGTGTCATGTGTCAACCAAGTTTTCTTCAAAAAACCAGAAAATATATCAAATCTCAAGGGAATAACAATGACATTAATATAAACTTCCAGTGCTTCATTATTAAGTTTCAATTTGAGAGTTGGAGTCTAACTGCATCTTGAAGGTATCGCTATGAAATTCCCATCAATTATCAAATACCATTGAGCCCGTCCATGAAAATCTTTTGAAAGACCATGTATCGCTTGAGGAATGGATTTAACCTGAGTCAATCCCAATATCGCAAAAAGGGGTCAAGTACCATCTGAGGCTGGCTTAGCCACATTACCAACGGATCCATCCTGATGGGCCCTTTTGGAACATGTATCACTCATAAGTATTAGGATGCCCGGGGAAGTATCCATTTAGTAAAGCCAAGAACACCGCCCTCGACACATAGAGGTAACCATAAAGAATGAAGGGTCTAAGTGTGGCCCTTTAAACGAGACCCACCTCATTTTCCCGCATAGATTTTAATTAATGTTTTTACAGCAGCATATATGATATCAACATATGTAATTGCAGATTGAAACCAAACAGGTAAACCCATGCATCACATAGTTAAAATTAAATATTTCATCATAGACATCTTAACAAGGAAAATTACCGCATAAAAAAAGAAGATAAATTCACTTTTAAATAAATAAATAGATTATACCAACCAACTAATAGGATCCAACGATTCTAACATTCATAATTAATCAAAATTAATTATTTAAATTAAACACAACAAAATAGGTTGTGAAAAACATGAATATAAAGAAACTTTTTAATATTAAATAAACCATCACAACCAACTACCAAAGATTTAACAATTAAATATTCATAATTATTCTAAATTATTTATTTAAATTGAACAGTACAGAAAATTGGCTACAAAACACATGAAATTAAATAAATTAAATGTTTGGGAAAATAGAAATTTTACTGACCACTTTGGCACGCCCCAAGGGGTGTCTGGCCTTGTTAAAAAAAATTAAACAAATTAATTCATGCTCAATAAACCTGTGACTACTAGTTAAAACAAATTAATTATCAAAACAACATGAATTTGCACAAAGCCGGTAGGCACCGACTAACGAAACAATGATGCATTTTTATAAATCGAAATGAAATGGAGGGAAAGAGAGTAGATACCCTACCATATGGTTGTAGATGATCCTATGATCCTATAACACCCAAAGCTTCCATGATATGTTTCCCTTTGAATAATTTAATAGCTTTCATTGTACACAACTTCGAGATTCTAACACACCGTGACCAATCAAACTAACTGTTATGAATAGTAATACACACTTTGAAATTTTAAAAACTTTCACTTTCAAAATGGACTTTCTTTTTGGATTCGGAATATCAAAATTAGCATAGGGTGATTTTTTGGTATTTTTTGGAAAACATTCAATTTTTGATGAATAGAGATAAGCACTAAGTTATAGTTTAAAAGCAAATTTTTATTTAAATAATTATTTATTTTAGTTAAATTTATTTTAGGTCAAAATAGATACATAATACCTATATATGTTCAGTTTAATTCATTGGATTCAGTTTATAATAATTTTAGATATATAAAAATTTTATTGAACTTTTCACCGTCTCTTACCCACCTCCTAGGAGAATTTTCATGTTCACGTAAAATATAATTTTACCACTTATGTGAGTGGAATTTCAAAATTCAGAGAGACATAGTTGATATTACTATCAAAAATTGAGTTTAATAAGATGAATTTTTTTTAATATTAACTTTTTACTTTTATTTACCACGGTTAAAAGTAAATAGGGAAGTTAAGGGTAAAAATGATATTATTATTACCCTAACAGATGTCCTATTTCTATTGGATAATTGTAATTTGAAAAAAAAACTCAGGAATAAAATATGATCCTTTAGGTCCACATGGATTTGATTCGGACATTTATTTTTATTTTAATTAAAGAAGATTTAAAAGAGTTAAAATCAAAGTCTAATAACTAAATCATTTTTAATATAGGGTTATACATAAGATAAATTTAACTATAAATATTCATTGGAAATATAAAAATATTTCCTAAATAAGGGTATTTTTTTATAAATTTTAGTTTTTAAATAATTAAATTTATATATGACACAATGATGATGCAGTAATTACAGAATTAATGAAATATTAAATTAACTGATATTATAAATATCCAAATAAATGTAATTTTAGAATTTTTATGAATTAAACTAATCTTCTAGGATAATATAACATGTTGGGGTTAGTTAGATTAATTTTTTTCTAAGTAATAATTCTGTTATCATTTTAGAAAAAACAAATTACCAAATAGTGTCAAAATTGACATAAAAGAGTTTTAAAAAAATATTATATAATTAATTGATATTATATTCATAAAAATATAAGATTCAGCCAAAATACATATATAATTATATGTGTATCCTTAATTAACCACTTGGGGTTCTATTGAAATTATATAGTATGTTTATTAACGATATATTATAAAAATAAAAAGAGATATGGTAAATGTCAAACTATTTAACTATGAGTTAAACCTAAAATATAAAGTTAATATAGTGACCCAAACCTATCTAAAACCCATTTGTTGGGTAGTTTTCTACCAATCTCCACTTTATCTTTTAAATAACTAGTACTCGTCTGTGCTATTGCACAACGTATTCGGTTAATGGGTTTTTTAATAAGAGATTTATATATAAAAAAGATGAGAAGAAACAATAATGTTGAAGAAATTTTAATTAGAAAGAAATGGTGTATGATAATGGAATAGGAGTGAATAGAATATGTTGAAATCATTCAAATAGTTGACAATGAAAAAGGATAGAATAAAATTATATGATTTTTTAAATTTTGAGGATGTATATTTGAATTCATTTTCAATTTCGATCACAATAACTATAATGAGGGCACTGAAATAAAAATTGAAAGATAAGTCAACGATAAGACAGTGTTTATAATGATAAAAATGAGAAATGTGAAAATAAATGAACTAATAATAATCTGAATGAGTGGGCTGTTTAAAAAAATAGTGTGAAACTATTCATCATGTGTATGGAATAATATGGAATGAGTTATGTAGGGATCAGAGACAAAGATTAAACAGAAGACTCCATTGATTAAAATTAATATATGAAGAAAAATATTCTAGACCCACTTCATAATACTTGAAAACTAGATAATGAACCAAAAAAATAGATAGACAAATTGAACAGCGTATTCCATTACTGGTGTTTTTTTATTTAGACATTAGTACTTATAAAAATTGAGAATAAGAAAAAATATTGATTAAATGCTAATTAGAAATTAATGGTGTATTGTTATTGAATATGAGTGCATAAAATTTGGAGACACCATTTAAAGTGGTGACAAAAATAAGGATATTTTAAATGTGTATGAATTCCTCAAATTTGAGGATGGAAATCAGAATTCATTTTATGGCTCAATCATAAAAACATTAAAGCAGTCACTGAAATAAAAAATGACAGCTCAATGAAATAGAATACAGTTAAAGTAATCATAAAAATGAGAAATCTGATAATGATGGATTTAAAAACACTGACAAAAATAAGTGCTGAACAAGTTTGAAAGTAAAAGTTTTTAGAAGCTTTTCATCAAAATGAACTGAAACAATCATCCAATCCGAAGGCTTTTTTCAAGATATAAGGTTGAAAATCCTCAGCTTTAAAATCTAGTACCTGCTACAATCTGTACATACAAAAATTAAAAACATGAATTATTATTAATGAATATATAAAACTCATCAGAAAATAAATGTCGTATAGAACCTAAAAAAACGCTGAAAAAAGTAGAAAAAATGAAAGAAGAAAATGTAGAAAGAAATTCAGTCATTCGTACATGACGAAAAAATACTGAAAAAAGTGCAGGAAAAAAATGTAGAATAAAATGCATGAATATGATGATAAAAAAGAGTGAATAAGATGATAAAATGATAAAAAGCATAACAGTTCTAAAAATGTACAATAAAAAATATGATGTTTTATCATATCTATTCTATTATGATAAAAAAAGCATGAATAAGAAGATTTAAAAAAAGCATGCATAGGATGACAAAAAATGATGTTTAGTAAAAATCATAAAAGTTCTAAATTTGATAAGTTGATAAAAAAAAGCATGAATAAATGATAAAAATAATAATAATTATAAAAATCCTGAATAATATGAATAAGATGAAGTAGTATAAGATAAACTGAAGATTCCAACCCCATATTGAAAACATTAAACAACCAAACATGAATGAGTTAAACATATTCGGTCCTTAAAATATATTTCAATTCACAAATGTTATAATCTATATTTTATAACCTGAAAATACTTTGAAAACATGTGCCCTTTTATAAGAAACTGTCTTTAAGAATCTGGATTATCAATGACATGTCATAATTTTTATTATACTCTACAAAGATATCTCAAATATCTATATGTGTAATGCAATTCTTTTTATATAAACTAAGTATGTAATATATGTAAAAATACATTTTTGTTGTCTGTGTGAATAATCCGTGTGTGGAATTAGCGTCTGTAAACTCAACGTGAAATCTGTTTCTGAAAACTCAGTGTGTAATTTGTGTCTGTAAACACTGTGTGTAAGCTCAGTTTATAATCTCAATGTGTAATCTTTGTTATAAATTTGGGTATGTGTGTGAAAATTGTGTGTTCACTTAAGTGTAAACTCGGTGTGTGTGTTCATTGTGTAACCTTAATGTGCAGTCTGTGTATGAAATCTGTTTCTATGTGTGTAAGCTTTGTAAAATCTAAGTGTAATCTCAGTGTGTATTTTTTGTGTGCAGTCTGTGACTCTAGGATAAATATGTGTGTAAACTCAATGTGTAAGAACCCACTTTCATAGCCTGGAAAAACACATCAGTTTCATCCTTCAGCATTAAATTTGCATCCAGGACCTTAATAGGATCACTGATTACAACATTTGACCCCTCTGTAACCCTCTACAATTGGGCGGTTCCAATAAAATGAGAAAGATATCACATAATTATATATGAATGAATTTAAATATATATTGTGTGAAACTGGAAAATAAAACATCATATGAATATTTAAAATGTTTATTAAAATTAAATAAGATGTACTTAGAATTGAAAACCATTACGAGCAAGCCTCTACAATGTGGAAAACCTATTCCTGCTATAAATGTTTGCCCCCAGTGCGGACAAAAACCTGAAGCGGAAAACATTAATGGATAGTTGAAAAAAAAATACAACAGAAAAATTTCTGTACAAGAAAAGTTATTTTGAGTCACCTCGATTATTTAATCCATAGTTGAGTATATTAAGGTAGAGATAAATGAATAGAAACATGAAAATGAATTATGGAGATTCTTTGAGTATCTGAAGGTCAAACATGAACATTAAAATTATATGAAGTCTTCATCCACCTAAGAATCTTTGAATACACCCTATATAACATCTTTGCGATTCTCATAAAATGATGTCAAAGATTTCAAGAGGTTATTTAAAAATTTAATATATAACCTCACCATTAATTTCATGTTCAAAATGATATCTCATATTATAGAAGG
Source organism: Viscum album (assembly GCA_963277665.1). NCBI lineage: Eukaryota > Viridiplantae > Streptophyta > Magnoliopsida > Santalales > Viscaceae > Viscum > Viscum album. The sequence goes on along the minus strand of OY728159.1, from coordinate 13,844,875 downwards.
CTGTGTATGTGCTATTATATATGGGTTTTCATTATGTAAGTCAGCCTTAGAGTGGTGTGCTGTAGGAGGGACACCAAAAACAACTCACATTAAAAAATCACCACTATAGATGAGGTATTGCATGTCACATTCCCAATTAAGCAGCATAAGTGAAAAAAATTTATATTAGAATAAATACAAAAAGATAATAGGAGAAGTAGGAAACAATATAAAACATGGTTTATGCTTATAAAAAATTGATGACAATGATAAAATGAATTTCTCACATTTGGATATATGACCAAAATAGTTGCATGTTAATCCTTGTGAAAACCATGGTTTCAAATATTAATATTATTTATGATAAAATAAACCTCATCAATTTATGAATTTATAAATATAAATTAAAAAATTTCTCCAATTAATAATTACCTTGAGATATTGTTACCATTGGATTAAAAAAACTGGAGATGCAGATAAAGATAAATGAATAGAAACCTGATAATGAATTATAGAGATTATTTGAGTAGATGAAGGTCAAACATGAACTTGAAAATTATATGAACTCTTCATCCACCTAAGAATATTCGAATAAACCCTATAGAAAATGTATGTGATAGTCAGAAAACAACTGCATGGTTAGTGAAACATACCTGAAGGAAAGTAGAGATCTCTTGATGTCCATACCTAAAACCAAAATGCAAAGAACGTCACTCATTCCATACCTATATGTGAGTGTACAGTTTGAAGACAATCTGCCGACATTTGAAGCACCCATATAATTTGAAGTCGAATCATTAGTTGAAATCAAATCCTAAGAAACTGGATCCAAAAAATAAATTTTTATTGAACCGGATCTAATTCAAGCAACAACAAACCTAATCGATGAAGATGATCTGCTGACATTCGAAGGTCCACTCGAGCATGGATCTGACCCCAATGTCACATTTCAAGGACTATGAATAGAATTTCGGTGAAACCCTTGTGTGCATCAACGAATAACGTTGAAGATATGTATAATGGGGAGATGGGGATGTAGGTGGAATGGATAGACTCATATGTTGATGTAGGGGCTAATAGATTCGTAGCTGGACCATCTAGAGGCAGACATGGTGGAGTCGATGAAACCGTAGCCATAGTTGGATAAGGAGAAGCAGCCTTACCTAGAGTAGGTGTAGACGGAGAAACCAAATGCGAAGGTTATAGTGTCCAAGAAGTCGGTGGAGGAGGAAATTGAGGCGGAGTAGCCCGATGAGGAGTAGGCAGAGACGGAAGAGCTGGTGCGGTAGAGGGAGTTACGAGGGAACCCTATGAGTGGAGATATAATGCGAGCGGGAGCCGAGAGGGAACAATAGGAGAGGATAAAATTTTAGAGAGCGGGAGGGGTAGTGGAAGGCGAGAAGCGGATAAAGAATTAGTAACATAGCAGAAGGGAAACGTGGAATACTGGAAGAAGGGCACGTAGGGAAACAATGATGTGGAGGCATGGGAGGTTAAAACCTCGAATCTAGAAATGAAAAGATTATTATAGTTAGTAGATTAATTTTGGAGCCATTAGAAACCGAAAATGAATTTATTATGAAATAATATTTCTAGCTTTTCCTAAGGTTCCCCTCACCCTCTTATAAAAGGTAACTCCCCCTTCTCTCTAATTCACACCTTTAAATCCATTTGTCTCAGCCAACCCCTACCCAAATACCCTCTAAATTGTTCTAACTTCATCCTAGAGGCCCTTCTTTAGTTATAAATCCAACCTACAGAGCCCTTTTGATCAAATCAAAATGAATAACCCGAAGAAGAGGTAAATATTTCATCACCTCTTTCAAAGATCCTTTCTTCTTCCACTTCCTCTTTCTTTGTTGTTTCCATTCTAAAATAATAACTCTAGTGTCTTCTATATACTATGGTATTATTATAAATATGGTACAACAATATTCACTATTCTATCCATCCTTTGAATGACATGTCACAATACATGCGTAAGTACGACTTACCGCCTCCACGTCATGGTGTAATTGTTATTCAATACATTATTATTTGGATGGGTATAATAATGATGTGTAATTGATGTAAATAATAAATATAACATGATAATGATTATTACTATATGATATTCCATCCAATAATGTGTTATTTTAATATCAAAAGAATGATATTGTCGCTCGTGCGTACGTACGGATTACCGTCTCCACGAACGCGATGAAATTTGTTCCCCACCATATCTATTCCAGACTAATTTTCATTTGATGATTAAAAATAATTTTTATAGACTTCATATCATTATGGATAAATATAATATACCTCCCATCTATAAAAAATATTACTCACATTATAAGGCCCCAGCCTTTAAACTTACTTAATATTGAATTAAATGAATAATTCACATTGAGGATCTTTTCAGGTTTAGAGTTTTAGAAAATTAGGACATAACTATTACATCTCAAAAGATTACAAAGTAGTCACTTCTACTAAATTTCTATAAAATAAAAACTCTTAAAAAGAAAAATGTCTAGTTCCAGGTTTTAGATAGCATTACTTTCCCTTGTTCCCATCCTTGACCCAATTCTACATTAAGACCTGTTGAAAACATTTAAAAAAACTTGGGGTGATCATAAAAAGCTCAGTAAGGGATACAGAAAGAATGAAAACTGTTAGTTTTTAAAACAATAAGTAAACCATTTATACTTTATCAAAGTAATACCTTCAACTTTATGAAGTAGTAAAAAACTATTCACTAAATAAAATATCATTACGTACCCTTTTGTAACCAAAATATTACCATAAAACCCATATAAAGAACACATAACATATAAAGGTAACTTGGGACATAAACATACATAAGTGGAATAACCATACGGTCGACTTCCACACATATCACTTAATGGAATAGCCATTCGTACAACTTCCATACATACTTAATGGAATAGCCACATAGACGACTTCCATACCCAATGCATTAGAGGTTATAACGTAACCACCCGTCATGGTATTCATGGCACCACCCTTCATATGGTTTATCACGTAACCACCAGTCAAATGTCCATGTACCATAACAAAATCATAAGACATAAAATAAATATAATGTAAAGAAAACATTTCCACACTTTGATCACAATATATCACTCAAATATATTGACATAAAAAATCCATTATAAAAACCATTTTCAATACCAAAATACATAAAAGAGTATATGGTATTCATTTCATTTTAAAAACATCAAGGATTGTTGAGGAAGCCAAAGACCAAATAATACTCGCGGTGGCTGAAAAAGTCATTTTCACCATGTACGTTAAAAGAATCATTCCTTTTTTTTGTTTAGTAAAACTCTTCGTAGAAAAATATTCCTTTTGTATAAAATTAAAAGTCACAGGGGATTATACACCGTATAAAAGATAGTTGTGTATAAAACAAAATATGCCTCAATGAATGGAGATTGAGACGAAGTCCCTTACAAAGATAATTTTTTAAATAAAGTAGATCTATTATGTGTATTCACTATATTTACACATATATAAAGTATAAATACATGATTGGACATAATAATATCATGACATAATTTGAAAGTAGGTGATTAACCCAACGAACAGAAATTGGGTTAAGAAGTTCCCTTACCTCGTGTCCAACGTGACTCGATTGCTCTTTAATCTCCTGAATAATAAACTAGAGTTAATTTCTACTTTCTTAAGAACCTTTTTCAAGTTCATTATTACATTTATATCACTTATTAACATGTTATAAACATTATGTAATCTTTAAAGTTAATAATGTTTGTTTTGTCGATATTTGGTTCTTAAGTCGAAAGTGGACTTCTTACAATTACAGGTTGTTCGTGTGGTCAAAGGTTATTTATATCCAGAATGAAATACCTGATTTGGATATCATATATATCATATATATCTAGCATATACATGTATTTATAATATCACATAATCATTTAGAGGTAAGAAATTAAATGCACCGTTCATGGAGACAGTAAGTCGTACGTACGCATTAACGCTACTTTCATTTCTATGTCATATTAATGGAATTAAAAATAAATGAGAGGTATATATATTTTAATTCCATAATTATATTAATCATTTAGATATAACATACATCATATATATACATTATATATATGTACTTATAATATTACATTACATTTGGGGATAAGAAATGAAATGCACCGTTCATGGAGACGGTAAGCCGTACGTTAGCATGAACGCTACTTTCATTTCTATATCATACTTTAATGGATGAAATAATAATGATATAGAGGTATATTATAATTCTAGTATAACATCATATATAATAACTTTAAATCCATCCTTTATACGCCGCACATATGGCATTAACGAATCAAATCACTTTGAGGGGGCGGTAGTCCGCTCTTCCTAAAATGAAATTATCGTGTTTATCCACAATGGAAACCATAAAGGTATACCACAAATGAAAAATAAAGAAGCACAAAAAAAACATAAACATAATATATATCATATATAAATCGAGTGACATCTTAATAGCCACCATTATAGGTGTTTAGAAGAAGATTGAACGATCATCGTTTCGTGAGGCAGAAAATTGCCAACCACAGAAATAGTATGTTCATTAACCATTAAATGTAGATGTGTGTAAGTGTAGCTCAAATTCTTCTTATAAAAACGTCCTAGTATATTGAAGATACTATAGGTTTTACAAAAGAGATGAATAAAAAGTTTTTAGGGGGTTGGAGAAGCAAAATAAATCAAAAGAACACAAGTGAATGCATTTCCTTAAAATCGGGTAACTCTCTTAGATTTGTGCTCAAAGGCTTCCTTGTGAAGACTTCTGCACAATTTGAGGCTTCTAGAAGTAAGAGAGGGATGTGGAGAGACAAAATGGGTAGGGTTTTGCCGAGCCAAATTCTTTGGAAGTGTGGGTAAGGTGGTAGAGGTGGGGGGCTTTTATAAGAGGAGAGGAGGGGCACTCTTGGAAAGTAAGTAAATGTTACTTTATTATAGAATGTGTTTCGGATTTTAATGGTCACACATTGACGTTTTTCATGGATAAGGTGATAAGGGTTCGAATTACACCCATAAAATAGGTTTTGTACATGTGTAGGTCTTAGATTTTACATTATCTTTCCATTTTATTTAAATCGTTAAATAATGAGGTAATCACTACATCAACATGGTGTCATAAATAATTTAATTTATTTAATGTCTAAAAATTATTAAAAAAATATCATGATGTAGGAAATTCTTTTACCCTTCCAATGAATATTTATAGTCAAAAACTGACTTGTATAACCCAATTAAAATTTTTTATTAGTAAAACAACTCATGTTTGTGACATTTTAATTTTAACATTAAATAAAAAGATATTAATGTAATTTTACAACTAATGTGGCTCCATGGGGTCCCCAAGATGACCCATGGATTTTCTGGGTCTTCCATGACACGTCCAATAAGGGTAGGACATGTGACAAGTTCATTTCATATTATTAAAACATTATTTTTACCTTAAACTACACTAATTACCTATAATCGCGATTAAAAACATAAAAGTTACTATTCACCAAAAAATTATTCAAATCCCATTGAACCAAATTTTACTTCTTCATTACAACCATGTATGTCAGATTTTTGAAATTCAAAACACAGAGGTGGTAAAATTTCATTTAAACGAAAAAACAGTTTTTTAAGTACCACTTAGTGGTTTCACTATTCATCAAAAATTGATGTTTTTCAGAAAAATACCAAAAATTAACCCTAAGCTATATTTGATATTCCGAATTCAAAAATGAAGCATATTTTACAAAATTCAAAACATATAATTTTCATTAATTAATTTAATAAATAATTCCCACTGTCAGAGCAAATAGCGTGTTTTCATGAAACAATAAGTATCAAAAGATGGACACTAGTTTATGTCCGATTTAAAAGTGAAATTAATTCCAATGACCACTATTGGATTTAATGGTAAAAACATATTCTAATTTCACTTTAAAATAAATTAAAATGATAATCTAACCATATAAATAAATTAGATTAAAAAGTGGTTTTGAATTAAAATACAACATTTTCACTGTACATTAAAAAAATGAACTTTATCGGTAAAATATCAAAAATTTACACAAAGTAGATTTTGATGTCTTGATTCTAAAAAAAGAGTTTTATTTGGTCCAATAGAATGTATAAAAGTGACCAAAACTATATTTAATGACGGTTCTCCATCAAAAGGCGATAAGTGAACCTTTAGTGAAAATTAGGGTATAAAAACCTAAAATTGAATTCTTTTCATATTTTAAGCCTTTATCTTTTATTGGATAAATTTAAAAACATTTAAAAACATATATAATCATATTTTAGTTATTTATATCCATTCCTGCCAATACAACGGCTATGTGTTAACTACCATTTAAAATAATATTATTTTATTACTAGTCTCCAATGTAAGATTTCAATGAAACTCTTTGTTGCGTATCGGGTACGCTATCGAACATAGAAACCCCTTTAAGTAAAATTAATATTTAATTAATAAATATTAATAAATTTTAAAATTATTTATTCTTTATTTACCTGGGATGTTACATCCTTCCCCCCTTTTGGGAATTGCATCCTCGCAATTTTATTCACTTATCAAAATAAGTGGGGGTATTTATCCCTCATAGCATTTTCAGATTCCGACATTGCCTCTTCAACCATATGATTTTTCCACAAAACCTTTACCTGGTAGATTACCTTATTTCGCAACACTTGCTCTCTTCGGTCAAGAATCTAGACTGGTTGTTCTTCATAAGAGAGATTTTCTTCCAGCTGAACTACCTATGGGCTCAAAACATGATATAGATCTATAATATACTTCCTCAACATCGAAACATGAAAAACATTGTGGACCTGAGATAAAATTAGAGTTAAATCCACTCGGTAAGCAACTGATCCAACTTTCTCCAGAATTTTATAAGGTCCAATGAAATATGGACTCAGCTTTCCTTTTTTACCAAATCGCATCACACTTTTCCATGGTGAAACTTTGAGAAAAACATGATCACCTACCTCGAAAGATAGATTCTTCCTCCGGTTATCCGCATAACTCTTCAACCTGATCTGACTTGTTCTCATGTGTTTCTGAATCAACTGAACTTTTTCTGCCATCTATTCTACCAATTCAGGTCCCATCAGCTTCCTTTCACCCACTTCATCCATAAAAGCTGTAGTTCGACACTGCTTCCCATATAATGCCTCAAACGGTACCATTTGTATACTAGAATTAAAACTGTTATTATATGAAAACTCAACCAAAGAAATATGTTGGTCCCAACATCCCTGATAATCCATAGAGCAAGCTCATAGAATATCCTCCAAGGTCTGAATTGTTCGTTTTGACTTCCCATCTGATTGCGGTTGAAAAGATGTACTAAAATTTAATTCAGTACCCAATGACTTCTGAAGGCCTTTCCAAAAGTAAGAAGTAAACATGGGATCACGATCAGATACAATGTAGAGGGGAACACCATGCAACCTGACTATTGCTTTATGATACAATCGAGAAAGTTGATCTAGAGAGAATGTATCTCGAATAGGAAGGAAATGAGCAGATTTAGTCAATCGATCAACAACAAACCAGATTGCATTATTACCTCTAGATGTCTTCGGTAATCCCACAATAAAGTCCATGGATATATTTTCCCATTTCCACTCTGGCACTGGTAAAGGCTAAAGCAACCCTTTCGGTAACTGCCGCTCTGCTTTAACCTACTGACAAGTCAAACACTTCACAGTAAAATCAGCAATATCCCTTTTCATTCCATCCCACCAGTAATACTCTTGCAGTTCTATGTACATCTTAGTACTGCCTGGATGAACTGAAAATGGGGAACTATGAGCCTCACATAACAGCTCATTCATCAATTGTGAATCACAAGGACCACATAATCACTTCCCAAACATCAAAACAAAATCATTATCAATGTTGAATTCAGGCAACATACCCTTATGAACCAACTCTACCTTTTTCTATGACTCACTGTATTCCCTCTATGCTTGCTTAATTCTGTCTGATAGGGATGATCTCACTGATACCTAAAACAAAACAGAAGAACATCCTGCACCAACAACTTCCATGCCAAAGCTCATCAAATCCTTAACCAAAATATCACGTTCCAAACACAACATTGTTAATGAAGCATTACTTTTTTGACTCAAAGAATCAGCCACATTATTTTCTTTTCCCAGATGGTAATGAATTGTACAATCATAATCCTCGATTAATTCTAGACATATCCTTTGTCTCATTTTCAACTCTTTCTGAGTGAATATATACTTTAATCTTTTGTGATCAGTATATATTTCACACTTTAATCCATACAAATGATGCCTCCAAATTTTTAAAGCAAAAAAACAATAGTAGCTAATTCCAAATCATGTGTAGGGTAATTTACCTCTTGAGTTTTCAATTGATGTGAAGCATAAGCAATTACCTGATCATTCTGCATAAGGACACAACCATGTCCCTTAAACGAAGCTTCACAATATAAGAAACTCACCATTCCGGGATGGAAGTTCTAAAACTGGAGCACTCACCAATGTTCTTTTCAACTCCTGAAAACAATCATCACATTATTTTGTCCAGATAAACTCAAAACCCTTCTGAGTTAGCTTAGTCATTGGACTAGATAACCATGAAAACTTTTCAACAAAATTTCGGTAGTAACCTTCCAATCCAAGAAAACTATGGATCCCGGTTACATTTGTGGATCTTGGCTATTCTTCAACAACTTTTGTTTTAGTAGGATCAACAGTTATGCCATCTTTTGAAAAAATGTGACCAAGGAAAAAAATTTGTTGTAGCCAAAAATCATACTTTTTGAATTTCCCATACAATTTATTTTCTTTTAAGGTTTGCAACATAACCCTTAAATGTCTTTCATGATCCACTTTACGTTTAGAAAAAACCAAAATATCATCAATAAAAACAAAAAACAGTTTTCACCTGAGTCAATGGAGCCATCACTTCCCCAAACTGTTTAGTTCTTATTCTGACCATCTCAGGATACTGATTTGAAAGGTCATTTCCCTCAGTATGCCTTCCCATAAAATTTCTTCTATTTCCTCCATGAAAAACCATTCTTAACATAGAAATAACTTAGGAGAAGAAACATGGTAATCTTTAAATGCTTTATCATTTCAGTCATACCATAAATTAATTTATAATTTAACAATTTTCTAACTCTTAATGTTGTCTAAACCGACCTCTGATACCAACTATAAGGCCCCAGCCTTAAAACATAATTAATATTGAATTAAATGAATAATTCACATTGAGGATCTTTTTAGGTTTACTGTTTTAGAGAATTTGGACATAACTATTACATCTCAAAAGATTACAAGGTAGTCACTTCTACTAAATTTCTATAAAATAAAAACTATTAAAAAGAAACATGTCTAGTTCAATGTTTTAGATAGCATTACTTTCCCTTGATCCCATACATGACCATATTCTACATTAAGACCCATGGAAAACATTTCAAAAAAAACTTGGGGTGAGCATAAAAAGCTCAGTAAGGGATACACAAAGAATGAAAACTGTTAGTTTTGAAAACAACAAGTAAACCATGTATACTTTATCAAAGTAATACCATGAAGTAGTAAAAACTCTTCACTGAATAAAATATCATTACTTACCCTTTTGTAACCAAAATGTTACCATAAGACCCATATAAAGAACACAAAACATATAAAGGTAACTTGGGACAGAAACATACATAAGTGGAATAACTATACGGTCGACTTCCACACATATCACTTAATGGAATATCCATTCGGCCAACTTCCATACATACTTAATGGAATAGCCATACGGCGGACTTCCATACCCAATGCATTGGAGGTTATAACGTAACCACCCATCCTGGTATTCACAACACCACCCGTCATATGGTTTATCACATAACCACCCGTCAAATTTCCAAGTACCATTATAAAATCATAAGACATAAACAAATATAATGGAAAGAAAACATTTCCACACTTTGATCACAATATATCACTCAAATATATTGACATAAAAAATCCATTATAAAAACCATTTTCAATACCAAAATACATAATAGAGTATATGGTATTTATTTCATTTTAAAAACATCACGGCTTGTTGAGGAAGCCAAAGACCAAATAATACTTGCGGTGGTGGAAAAGGTCGTTGTTACCGAATACGTTAAAAGAGAAATTCCTTTTTGTTGTTTAGTAAAACACTTCATAGAAAATTATTCCTTTTGTATAAAAGTAAAATTCAAAGGGGTTTATACCCCGTGTAAAAGATAGTTGTGTATAAAACGAAATATGCCTCAATGAAAGGAGATTGAGACGAAGTATCTTACAAAGATCATTTTTTAAATAAAGTAGATATATTATATGTATTCACTATATTTACACATAACAAAATTATAAATACAAGATAGTACATATAATATCATGACATAATTTGAAAGTAAGAGATTATCCCAAAGAACAGAAATTGGGTTAAGAAGTTCCCTTACCTCGTGTCTGACCTGACTCGGTTCCTCTTTAATCTCCTGAATAATAAACTAGAGTTAATTTATACTTTCATAAGAACTTTTTTCAAGTTCATTATTACTTATATATCACTTATTACCTTGTTATAAACATTATGTAATCATTTATGTTAATAATGATTGTTTTGTCGATATTTGGTTCTTAAGTCGAAAGTGGACTTCTTACAATTACATGTTGTTTCTGTGGTCAAAGGTTCTTTATTTATATAATGAAATACCTGATTAGATATCATATATATAATATATATCTATCATATACATTTATTTATAATATCACATAATCATTTAGAGGTATGAAATGAAATGAACTGTTCATGGAGACGGTAAGTCGTACGTACGCATGAACGCTACTTTCATTTCTATGACATATTAATGGAATTAAAACTAAATGAGAGTAATGTATATTTTAATTCCAGAATTATATTAATCATTTAGATGTAACATAAATCATATATATCCATTATATATAGGTACTTATAATAGTACATTACTTTTGGGGATAAGAAATGAAATGCACCGTTCATGGACACGGTAAGCCGTGCGTACACATGAACGCTACTTTCATTTCTATCTCATACTTTAATGGAAAGAAATAATAATTATATAGAGGTATATTATAATTCCATTATAACTTCATATATAATAACTTTAAATCCATCCTTTATACATCCCACATATGGAATTAATGAATCAAATCACTTTGAGGGGGCGGTAGTCCGCACTTCCTAAAATGAAATTATCGTGTTTACCCACAATGGAAACCATAAAGATATACCACAAATGAAAAATACAGAAGCATAAGGAAAACATAAACATAATATATATCATATATAAATAGAGTGACATCTTAATGGCCACCATTAAAGGTCTTTAAAAGAAGATTGAACAGTCATCGTTTCGTGAGGCAGAAATTCACCAACCACAGAAACAGTATGTTCTTTAACCATTAGATGAAGATGTGTGTAAGTGTAGATAAAATTATTCTTATAAAAACAGCCTAGTATATTGAATATACTGTATGTTTTTCAAAATAGATGAATAAAAAGAGTTTAGAGGGTTGGAGAAGCAAAATAAATCAAACGAACACAAGTGAAGACATTACCTTAAAATTGGGTAACTCTCTTAGATTTGAGCTCAAAGGCTTCCTTGGGAAGACTTCTGCCCAACGTGAGGATTCTAGGAGTAAGAGAGGGATGTGGAGAGACAAAATGGGCAGGGTTTGGTCGAGCCAAAGGCTTTGGAAGTGTGGGTATGGTGGTAGAGGTGGGGGCCTTTTATAAGAGGAGAGGAGGGGCACTCTTGGAATGTAAAGAAATGTTACTTTATTATAGAATTCATTTCGGATATTAATGGTCCCACATTGATTTTTTTAGAGGATAAGGTGATAAGGGTTCGAAATCCACCCATACAATAGGTTTTGGACATGTTTAGGTCCTAGAGTTTACATTACCTTTCCATTTTATTTAAATCGTTAAATAATGAGGTAATCACTGCATCATCATAGTGTCATATATAATTTAATTTATATAATGTATAAAAATTATAAAAAAATATCATGATGTAGGAAATGCTTTTATATTTCCAATGAGTATTTATAGTCAAAAATATGACTTGTATAACCCCATGTAAAAATTGTTTTAGTAAAACAACTCATGTTTGTGACATTTTTATTTTAACATTAAATAAAAAGATATTAATGTCATTTTCAAACTAAAGTGGCTCCATGGGGTCCCCAAGTTGACCCATGGATTTTCTTGGCTGGCCATGACACATAAAATAAGGTTAGGACATATGTAAAGTTCATTTCATATTATTAAAACATTATTTTTACAATAAACTACACTAATTACCTCTATTCGCGATTAAAAACTTAAAAGTTACTATTCACCAAAAAATTAATTTAATCCCATGGAACCAAATTTTATATATTAATGACAAAAATGTATGTTGGATTTTTGAAATTCAAAACACAGAGGTGGTAAAATTTCATTTAAACGAAAAATCAATTTTTTAAGTACCACTTAGTGGTTTCACTATTCATCAAAAATTGAAGTTTTTCAGAAAAATACCAAAACTTCACCCTATGCTATATTTGATATTCCGAATTCAAAAATGAATTGTATTTTAAAAAATTCAAAACATATATGTTGCATTAATTAATTTAAAAATTAATTCCTGCTGTCGGAGGAAATAGCGTGTTTTCATGAAACAATAAATATCAAAAGATTGACACTAGTTTAAGTCCGATTTCAAAGTGAAATTAATTACAACGACCACTATTGGATTTAATGGTAGAAACATATTAAAATTTCACTTTAAAACCAATTCAAATAATAATCTAATCATATAAATAAATTATATTAAAAAGAGTTTTTGAATTAAAATATAACATTTTCACTGTTCATTAAAAAAATGAACTTTATCGGAAAAATACCAAAATTTTACACAAAGTAAATTTTGATGTCCGGATTCTAAAAAAGTGTTTTATTTGGTCCAATAGAATATATAAAAGTGAACAAAACTATATTTAATGACGGTTCACCATCAAAAGGTGAAAAGTGAACCTTTAGTGAAAATTAGGGTATAAAAGCCAAAAATTTAATTATTTTCATATTTTAAGCCTTTATATTTTATTAGATAAATGTAAAAACATTTAAAAACATATATAATCATATTTTTGTTATTTATATCCATTCTTTCCAATAAAACGGCTATGTGTTATCTACCATTTAAAATAATATTATTTTATTATTAGTGTGCAATGTAAGATTTCAATGAAACTCTTTGTTACGTACCGGGTATGCTGTCGAACATAGCAACCCCATTAAAGTAAAATTCATATTTAATTCGTAAATATTAATAAATATGAAATTTTTTATTCTTTATTTACCTGGGATGTTACACACATAAATGATTTTATAAAGGAAAATAAATCTGTTAACACCGAAAACGATGATAATACTAAGATATTATTAACAAAGAAAAGATAAAAGTTCATATATGATATAATATTAATGTATATTATTCTTTTCTAATTTTATAACAATTATTTCACCATTATAAAAGAGGTTAACCTACCCTCGACCAAGGAAAATGTACAGAGTAAGGGGTTTCTTATCTCACTTTTAATTCCGTGAGAGTTCCACTGTTCACCACTTATTTATTGCATGTGGTGTGTGTACTGCCCATGATATTATTAATGGTGTTGTATACATTAATTTATGGATATTTACATCATCATTGTATGATACTTCTTTCATGGTTGTATGTTTTGTAAGTTACCAAATCGATAAGAGAATTTGAAATTTCAATTTCCACTCATTTGTCTTTACGCATATTTCATTGATTATTTTACTCCAAAATTATGTATCGAATCACTATTCATTTTCTTATATCATAATTTACACTCCCCTTTCTATGGATATACTTGTGATATACATAATCACTCCATTGAAAAATTCTTAAGTCATCGATATGAACTTGATAAGAGTAATTTTAACTCAATCTCCATTTAATGAGATAAACATCCAATTCATTGGTGTTGTTTTTACAAGAATATGTGTGGATGTCTTATGATTGATTTACACTAAATATCCAATCATATTGAGTGTATTTATATTTTTCACACATAATTATGTCGTTGGTTTATCCTTAACCCAAGGATATGGTCTTTATAATAGATTTCTTCTCAATTTACATTCCATTGAAACTTCTTTGTTGTTATACACCAAATAACTTTTATATGGTGTATATAATGTACTTTGACATAGTATATCAGGGATCCCTTTATTCTCATGATATTATAATGTTTTTATTAACTCAATTATTTGTATTCAAGTTTCTCTCTTTTGGTTAGGAACTCTAACTAAAATAACATTTTAAATGTTTTAAAGATTTATTATTCTAAATATTTGTCATTAATGTCCATGTTTTAAAAATGGTTTTAAGGATTTATTTATATGGAAATTAATTTTTTAAAATTGAAATTCCTTTTAAAAGATTCAATGTGGTATGGGACACTTTGATTCAAAAATCTATTTTAAATAGCTTCTTGATAAATAATGATGCTTTTGAATGTTTTCAAGAAAAAGGGGGGTATTTCTCTCAAATAGTTTTGATGATTATTTTCATCTATGTCAATTTCCTTCATTATTCTAGATTGAGGTTAATCTATTACAATAAAATCATCCATATTGTATTAAATGAGTTATTTTTGACTATGGATGTGGTATTTTTATACCATTCATGGTTTGTGGATAAAGTATTGAAATTTCGTATGCTAGTATTAATAAGAATGTTTATGTTATGATTCAAACTTTTAATATGAGTAATGGATTAGACTTAGTAATTGACAGGTGTAGCCCGCTATAGCCCCTCGATGCATTGGTATGTCTCATGTGACAAACCAGTGTCTTGGCACATGGCCTTGACAAAATCTTATTTGTAGTCTTGGCACAAGGCCTTGACTATGTGGTCATGATGTATGGAATTATGAATTCCATCATTATGAGATTAGATATTGATATTTCATGTGGTCATTCAACTAGTAGAATACCCATGACTATGTTTTATTATGAAATTATTTAATTAGCTCATATTCCTTCCATAATGTTTTCATTATAATTATTTGTGAAGTCAACTTTTTTAAATTATACACCATGCCTAATGTTTATATTATCATCTGCTGTATTGTATACTCTTACTGAGAATTTGAGCTCACCCATTTCTTCTGTTTCATTTTCCCAGGATATGAAGAAGTTAGTTATGAGTGACTTTCTAGAATAATCTAGGACTCTTGGATGTTTCTAATGGAATAATTTAGTGTAGTTTTTATTTTCAAGTTGTAATGTTGACCTTATGAATGTATCTTGTATTTCTAAGGCTTCTAAAATGATCAGTCTTTTC
The DNA here is from genome assembly GCA_963277665.1 of Viscum album. Classification (NCBI taxonomy): domain Eukaryota; kingdom Viridiplantae; phylum Streptophyta; class Magnoliopsida; order Santalales; family Viscaceae; genus Viscum; species Viscum album. The sequence continues at coordinate 13,829,456 of OY728159.1, read as the reverse complement.
GGATAAGATTTCCTGGTATCATTCCATTGTTATGTAATAATGCACCGAATCTGGGTAACTGGGGTCCCGGTGTTACAGTTGGTATCAGAGGAAGTTTTAATATAAAACTTGGAAACTAGATTTAGATAAACTCTCATTAGAGCACATTTCCCTAAGATAGACGTTGAGGATTAGTATAAAAGAACTTCCTACAATTTTGGTATTGTTGAGAATTTTTGATTTTTCCAAGAAATACATCCCTGTATGGATACGAGCAGGCAGATGCGTCTGTGGAACAGATGTTCAAGGGGTAATACCCGAAAACACCGCTTTGAGTTAGACTCGAACGGGAACTAGTGCACAAAAACGATTCTTGCTGCACTCATGGTTACGACACTCCCTGGGGATATGCTTCGGATAATATACATTTTCTTTACAAACCGATTTGAAGGATTTTAATTTCATATGATAATAAATAACCATGGTTAATACTACGGTGTTTTTTATTGAAAATAAGGTGTTATGATATTTTCTAAATACTTCTATGACTATTCTTACTCACACAATGTTTTCTGGTTTTAGTTAATGGATGGATTCCAAGGAATTAATAGTTACATTAAACATGATGTACAAGGTGGTAATAGTGGTGGAAATGAGAAACAAAATAGAATGTCGATAAGAGTAAAAGATATTTTATTCGTGCTGAATCAGTTTTCCAAAAATATGATCAACAACATATATATTAACCAACTCCCAGACTCAACAATGAAGAGAAAGGCAGTGAATGATAAGAGCTCCTGCTATGGAAACCATGGAGATAAGAAAGCTAAATTTCCATCATTCCATAAATGTGGAAGGAGGCACCCAGGAAAGTGTCTCAATGGAATAAAGAAATGCTTTATGTCTGGGAAAGAAGGAAATAAAGTAAATAATTGTTGAGGAAAAATGAAGAGTACAATGGAAGAAAATAAAAATGATCCAAAGATTCCAATTATGGTGATTTTTCATAAATGTATGGGACCTTGGCATCACTGAAGTCAATTCCCTATTCAATAGGTTAACCTCTTGGTCAAGGAAGAACCTATATGGAAGTAAATGGATGGAAAATGTTTAAAGGTATTAGTTCTCTTTGTTGTTGAGATTACTTTGGATGAATTTTCTCTTATATGTGTGACCCTGCAATTTATCATGTGAAAAAGATATTTGAGGAAGAATTATCTTTTTTCTTGTGGATATAGTTATAAACAACCATTTGGTTTTATATGATCCATGAATTTGAGGCAATTACATGTTATTATATTTTGGGATGAAAATTCAAGGTATGAGATAACATTTGTGGTTAAATTATGTTATGGTTATTTTGAGGAATTTTTCACATTTTGGTAATGTTCTAAAATATAGTTTTTGAAAAATGACAACACGAAGACCGTGTGACAACCCGTCGCGTCAGACAAAGCTGTGGGAATTGAACCCACAACCAGAGTGCGATTGGGATTTATCGCCTACCACTGGACTATGTGATGTCCCTGGTTAGTGTGACTAATTATTTTTAGTTAAATTATTTTTTTGATAAATAATATGTTGATTTGGGATCTTATGTCTTATCAAATGAATACCCTTATTATATAAAAATAATTTGGTGATTAAGTGATAAATGTTATTTTGGAAGACGTTTTCTTCTATTGGGAACACTATATGCCTATGGAAAATAGAATACTATGGGAATTCATTTAAGGAGTAATGGTGCATTTTTATCTATGTTTTTATTGTGGATTTATAGTGGTTTGGGTTATTTGTTGAAATTATTAACCCTTAATAGTGAATATGTGATTACATTAATTAATTTTAAGTATGTGACTTTAAGAGTAGTTGATGTCATTTGGAGATAAAATTTAACGTGGAAGACTACATAACCAAATTATTCTATGTTTTGGATTTCAATATTAGTTTGGATTATATTTAAGGATTTTAAGGACACTTGTTTGTTGAATGGTATTTATTTAACTATGGGGTATTGTTGGTTTAATTTTAGAAATTAAGATTAGTGTTTCTTTCTCTAAAGGAATATTTTTTTTTCGGGGTCATATGATCTTGTACTAACCATTTTGGTTTTGATTAATCTCTACAGACATGGTAAATATATAATTTATTCTTTGTGAATCTTGTGATTCTATATATGTTGATTCTAGATCTTCCAGTGTGACCATGCCATCTTGAATACTCATCGTTTAAAAAAATGAGTGAGTAGTAGAAATTTATTAAAGAATGAAGCTCCACTTAAAAAGTATATATATCCTTTTATGTTCTTGGTCTATCTCAAAAACAATATTCCACATCTTTATGAAATGTAACTGAAAAAACGTTTTCCGTTAACTTTTCCTACTGGGAAACTAATGACCGTTTTTTCTATCACATATTTATGGTTTTATTGTTTTTAAATTTCTCTTGATGATTTTTTCTATCCCTCTCCATAAAAACTTGACACTTATTTTATCTTCCATATCCATGTTCTCCTACATGGAATCCTACTATGGGTTAACTCATCTGACCTCTGTACTTCATTTTATTTATTTTAAAGTGGTAGTTTTATTGTCTCTTTTTCTGATGTGGGACTTTCAATTATGTTCCAAAGACCAGTTTTAAAAATTATGAGGACGCAGTTTCCATAAGGGGGGGAGAATCTAACACCCCAAGCGTCCATGGTATGTTTCCCATTGAATAATGTAATAGCTTCTATTGTATGCAACTTTGAGATTCTAACACACCGTGACCAATCAAACTAGCCGTTATGAATAGTAATACCCACTTTTAAAAATTTTATAAATTTTATCATTCAAAATTTACTTCATTTTTGAATTCAGAATATCGAAATTAGCTTAGGGTAAAGTTTTGGTATTTTTTTATAAACATTCAATTTTTGATGAATAGTGAAAAACACTGAGTTATAGTTTAAAACCAATTTTTTTTAAATGATTATTTATTTTATTTAAATTTATTTTAGGTCAAAATAGATACATAATACCTGTAACACCCCAAGCTACCACGGTGCACTTCCCTTTGAATAATACATTACGATGTGTTGTACACAGCATCGAGTTCTAACACACACCACAACCAATCAAACTAGCCGTTATGAATAGTAATACCCACTTTTTAAAATTTTATAAATCTTATGTTTCAAAATTGACTTCATATTTGGATTTGGAATATCGAAATTATCCTATGGTGAATTTTTTGTGTTTTCGGAAAACATTCAATTTTTGATGAATAGTGAAAAAACACTAAGTTATAGTTTTAAAACGAATTTTTATTCAAAAAATTATTTATTTTATTTAAATTTATTTAATTTAAAAATAGATACATAATACCTATATAAGTTCAATGTAATTTATTGGAGTTAGTTTAGAATAATTTTAGACATATAAAAATCTTATGGAACTTTTCACCGTCTTTTACCCACCTCCTCGAAGAATTTGGGAATTCACATAAAACATAATTTTACCGCTTCTATGAGTGGAATTTCAATAATCCAAGAGATGGTTAATATCAAGGTGTAAAATTTGGTTCAATAAGATATAAATAATATATTGTGAATAGTTAATTTTTACATTTATTTACCACGGTTAAAAGTAAATAGGGTAATTAAGGGTAAAAATGATATTAATATTACCCTAACACATGTCTTAATTCTTTTGGAAAAGTTTATGTCAACCAAAAACAACCTTTGGAATAAAATATTATCATTTAGGTCCACTTGGATTAGATTACGACATTTATTATTATTTATTTCAAAGAAAAGTTAAAATAGTTAAAATCAATCTTTATTTACTAAAACATTTTTAATATATGGTTTTACATAAGATAAATTCGATTATAAATATTAATTAGAAATATAAAAATATTTCCTACATAATTGTATTTTATTTATAATTTTTAGACATTAAATAATTTTAAATTATTTAATACACAATGATGATGCAGTAATTACCGTATTAATTAAAGATTAAGATAATTTATATTATAAATAACCAAATAAATGTAATTTGGGAATTTTTATAAATTCCAATAATTTTCTAGGTCAACATGACATATTATTATTGTTTATATAAATTGTTTTCGAAGTAATAATGCTGTTATGAATTTATCAAATACAAAATACCCAATAGTGTCAAAATTGACATAAAAGAGTTCTTAAAACAAATATTATATTATTAATTGATATTCTGTTTCTAAAAATCTAAGGATCTTCCAATAGACTTATATCATGATAGTTGTATCATTAATGCACCACTTGGGGGTCGCATGGATGTATATGGTATGTTTATTAACTATATAATATAAAAATACAAAGTGACATGGTAAATGTCAATCTAATTAAATAAGAGTTAAAACTAAAAGATTAGGATAATATAATGATAAAAAACTATCTAAAATCTATTGGTTGAAAGGATTTCTACCCATCCCCACCTTATAATTTGAATAATCCACTTTGGATCCATTAGAAATGGAATATGAATTTATTATAAAATAATACTTTATGTTTTCCTAAAGAGCCCCTCCTCCCCCTTATAAAAGGACACCACTTCTAACCAATTCTTCACACCTTCAAGCCTTTTGGATCACCCAACCTCTGCCCAAATACCCTTTAGAATATATTCCATTCATCCTAGAGTCCTTCCTTTAGTTAGATATTCATCCTAAGGATCCCTTTTCATCAAATCAAAAGGAAGAACCCGAAGAAGAGATAATGTTTTCACCACCCTCTTTCAAGATACTTTCTTCTTCAACTTCTACATTCTTTGTTATTACAATTCAGAAATAATAACTCCAGTATCTTATATATACTGTGATGTTATTATAAATATGGTACAACCATATTCAGTATTCTATCCATCCTTTGAATGACATGTCACCATACGTGCGTACGTACGGCTTACCTTATCCACGTCATGGTGTAATTGTTATTCAAAACATTATTATTTGGATGGGTATAATAATGATGTGTAATTCATGTAAATAATAAATATAACATGATTATGATTCTGTATATATGATATACCATCCAATTATATATTATTTTAATATCAAAATAATGATATTGTCGCTCGTGAGTACGTACGGACTACCGTCTCCACGAACGTGATTAGATTCATTACCCATCGTATCCATTCAAGTATTATTCTAATTTGATGATTAAAAATAATGTTTATGGACTTGATATCATTCTGGATATTAATAATATAAATCCCATCCATAAAAAATATGGCTCACATAACAATTAATATGAAGAAAAATGAATCCGTTGACACCCAAAACTATGATAATATTAATATATTATTAACAAATCAATGTTAAAAGATCAAATATGATATCATATTAATGTATATGATTCTTTTATAATTTAATAACAATTATTTCACTATTATACAGGAGGTTAACCTACCCACATCCAAGGGAAAGTACAAGGTAATGGTTTATTTCACAATTTTTTATCATTATCCGAGGTTGTTTATACATAATTATATACTGGGACCTCTTTATCATCAACATCCATGTTTCTTAAAAATTTATTTAAAATCATTCTTACTATTATACAGTATTGGATTAATGTCATTTATACCCTTTTTGAATTTTTATAAGACATTTATAAAGTAATCTTTCTGTTGTTTTCCAAACAAGGTCATTTTTAACCTTTTTTACAGAATTAAGGTAAGAATGTTTTTTTAACTTATACGGTAGGTGTGCCTATTTTCCACCATTATAAATTATCTAAGCTTCCCTTTCAAGCCTATAAGAATATTTTCAAAGTAATTTTTTTTATAATTAGGTGACTTTTAATTGATTTTAAAAAAACAGATATTTCCTCAAATAGTATTGATTTCTTCTACGTCAACATCCTTTGATGGATTTTAAGTTTATTTGAAGTTGATTTATTATGATAAAAAACTTCCATATTATATTAGAGGACTGATGATATGGTTGACTGTGGATGAGTTATATTTATACCATTAATGGTTTATGGAGAAAGCATTGACATTTCATATGGTAGTTTTAATATGAATGTTTATGTTATGTTTATACCTGTCCAAATGAGGAATGCATTGGACTTAATATGTGATGGGTGGAGGCTGCTATAGCTCCTCGATGCATCGGTAGGTCTCATGAGAAAAACTAGTGTCTTGGAACAAGGCCTTGAAAAAATCTTATTTGTAGTCTTGGCCTGAGGCCTTCACTATGTGGTTATGATAGTATGCTATTATGCATTCCATCATTATGAAAGTGGTTATTGATATTGAATGTGATTATTCGACTAGTAGAATATCCATGTTAATAAGTAAATCGAATTATTTCATTTTATCTTTTCCATATTACGATGAAGTTCATGTTTAACAGGCTTTTGTTTTAGTTATACATTGCCTTAAATGTTTATTCTTAGTTATAAAAGTTTCCACTATATTGTTATCCTTACTGAGCATATGATCTCACCCCTTTCAATGTTTTATTTTTTCCAGGTTGTGAAGAAGTGATTTATAAAGGACATGCAGGGATAGTATGAGGGGATATGAAGTTAAGATGTTGTAGTAGTAGTTTTCACTTTATGATATAATGTAAACTTTATGAATGTATCTATTGTTTCCAAGGCTAATAAACTAATTGGTCCTTTAGGACTTGATATTTTGTGATCATGCCAATATTAGGTAATAATGCACTGACTCTGGGTAACTGGGGTCGGGGTGTTATAGTTGGTATCAGAGGAATTTTATTACAAACCTTGGAAACTAGATTTAGATAAACTCTGATTAGATCACATAGACATAAGATAAACATTGAGGATTAGTATAGAAAAACTTCCTAGAATTCTGGTATTGTTGATATTTTGTGAGTTTTCTGAACAATACATCCCTATATAGATCTGATAAGGTAGAGGAGGCTTTGGCATAGATGTACCTCGGGGTATAACCCAAAAACACCACTTTGATATAGACTCAAACATGAACTAGTGCAAGACAACGGGCATTGATTCACTCTTGGTTACGAAACTCCTGGGGGATATGCTTAGGATAATTATCATTTTCTTTTCAAACAATTATAAAGGGTTTATGAGTATATACTTTCTCAAAGAAATTTTTTTTTCTATGATTATGGATTATATCCATAAATAGTTCAATTTATGTTAAGTGTTTTACATGTATATAATTATGTATATTGATTCATAAACTGATCTAGTTTATTACACTATTTAGAAATGGAGCCTAGTGGAAGGAATGGAATCTTTATCAATGTATGCAATCCATGTAGGGATTCCCCTTCTGCTCTAGATAATTATAGTGGAGCTGGTGATGGAACTGGTTTTGATCAGCTAATCACCATACTGGGACAACTCACTCAGGTTATGAATAATAACCTTACCCGTATGGAGAACCCTGATCCGCAGCATGGAGGATCAATGTTAGATCACTTCATGAGGCAGCAACCACTAACATTCAATGGGACTGAAAATCCAGTATTATCTGAGCAATGGATAAGTTCCCTAGAGAAAATATTCTATTCCATGGGAAGTAGTGAAAGGGAAAAAGTTATCCTGACCGTTTACCGCCTCACTGGAGATGCTGACCAATGGTGGTCATTGATTCAAAACATGAAGGAAGATGATGAAGTATCAAATATTGAATAGAGTAAGTTCAAGGATCTTTTCTTAGAAAAATACTTTCTTCGTGACCATCGAGGAGATACGGAAAGGCAATTTCTGAGTCTGAGACAAAAGGAGGATGAGAATGTCGCAAAGTATGAGGCTAACATTACATGGTTAGAAAGGTATTATAGAGACTATATACGTAACCCAAGAAGTAAGATTGATCATTTCCTTGATGTTTTAAAACCATTTCTTCATCGATAATTAGTCTCACAATCATTCTCGTCGTACGGAGACATTGTCTCATGTGCTATCAAGATAGAAAATGAATTCTCTAAGTATTATGAATTTAAAGAAAATAAATAGAAGAAGAGATCTGGTGATCAATCTGGAAATGGAAATAAGGGGAAGAAGGGAAAAGTTGAATATCCATCCTACAGTAAATGTGGGAAGAAACACCCTGGTACTTGCTTAAAAGGAATGAGAGTCTGTTACAAGTGTGGTGAAAAATGCCACCAAGCACGTGATTGCAGGGGGAAGAAGTAATCTACAGATGTTCAATGCAACAACTGCAGGGAGAAGGGACATTATGAAAATTAATATACTAAGTGTCAGGGGAAATTACCTTAGAAAAGGCCAAGGGATCAAGGCCAAGATTATGCTATCACTACTTCTGATGTAGAAGATCCGAAAGACATGGTGGCAGTTAATTTAATGGTTTCCTCAAGTTTAGAAAATGCATTATTTGATTCTGGATCATCACATTTTTTCATATATTCCCAGTTTTCTAGGAAAATTAGATATTTCTAATTTCATTTATCAAGGGAGTTGTCAGTCAAAACTCTTAAGGGAAGTATCATTACTACAATGTTCTGTGAATCAGTTCCCATAAGAGCACATAAATGTTCTTTATCTGCTGCTCTCATTGTCATACTTATTATTGAGTTTGATATAATCAATGGTATGGATTACATTTCATACCATGATGAGAATATTTATTATAAGAATAAGGAGGTTACAATTTTTGATGATGATGATAAGGAACACCTTATCTTTAGAGTAGAATCGTCATCACCTAATTTTATCTAGATCCACCCTCGTAGCTCAACTAAATTCAATTATCTGGGATTAATATAATGAAATAACTGTGGGTGAGGAAAGTAATGTTCAAATAGAGGATGTACCTACTGTGAGATAATATGTTGATGTGTTTTTGGAAGATTTACCTGGACATCCTCCAGAATGAGAAGTTGAGTTTTCCATTGATTTAATTCCTTGATCAAGGCCTATATCGAATACCCCTTATAGAATGTCCACTATGGAATTTGTGGAACTAAAGTAGCAACTAGAGAAATTGAGTAATAAGGGATTTATTCATCCTAGTGTTTCTCCATGGGGATCCCCTGTCCTTTTTTTAAGAAGAATGATGGATCTATGAGGTTTTGCATTGACCACAGAGAGCTCAATGCTATAACAATAAAGAACAAGTATCCCCTACCTCGCATTGATGATTTATTTGACCAACAGCATGGAGCTCAATACTTTTCAAATATTTACCTTTGATCTGGATACCATTAGTTGTGTGTGAAGAAGGAAGACATTCCGAAGATAGAATTTCAAACCATGAACAGGCATTACGAGTTTACAGTAATGCCTTTTGGATTGACTAATGTACCCTCTATATTCATGGATCTAATGAATAGAGTTTTCATTGAATATCATGATGACTTTGTAGTGGTATTTATTGATGATATCTTGGTATACTCCAAAATCTAAAAATATCATGAAAATAACATGCGCATTATATTGAAGACTCTGAGAAGACCTAAATTATATGGGAAGTTTAGCAAGTGTGAATTCTGGCTTCAGGAGATTTCTTTTCTTGGCCATATTGTATCTAAGGATAGAATCTCTGTTGATCCTTCTAAGACCACGACCATCCATTAATGGCCAGCCCCAACGAGAATAACTGAGGTACACAGTTTTATTGGTTTAGTAGGTTATTATCGGTGTTTAATCCAGAATTTTTCCCGATTGGCAAACCCATTAGCAAAGCTCACACGAAAAGGGGTTCAATTTGTTTGGACAAAAGAGTGTGAATTTTTTTTGAAGAACTGAAGAGAAGATTAGTCAATGCTTCTATATTGACTCTACCATCAGGAAATGATGGATTCATTATTTATAGTGATTCATCAAAGAATGGACTTGGTTTTGTCCTTATGCAAAATGATAGGGTTATTTCTTAAGCATCATGATAGCTAAAAATTCATGAGCAAAACTATCCTACTCATGAACTTGAGTTATCTACTGTAATTGTTTCTTTGATGATATGGATACATTATCTCTATGGTGAAAAATGTGAGATTTATAATGATCACAAGAGTTTGAAGTATATTTTCTCACAAAAAGAACTCAACATGAGGCAAATGCTATGGCTTGAACTACTCATGGATTATGATTGCACGATACACTACCACTCAAGGAAGTAAAATAAGGTGGAAGATTCTTTGAGTATAGAAGATCATGGAGTTTTGAACATGATGAGAATTGAAAGATATCCTATTTTCATTGATCCAGTGAAATTGGATATGGGAATTACCATGGAAGGTGAAACATCAATGATTTTTCAAATGGTTTTCAAACCACCATTACAAGAAAGGATTAATAGTTCTTAGACCGATGATGAAGAATTTCAAAAGAAGATTAAAGATGTGAATGATGGGAGATTGAGAGACATTGTGTATGAAGAAGGAATTTTGAAATTTGGGAAGAGACTTTGTGTTCCTGATATACCTAATCTGAAAAGGGAATTGTTAGATGATGCTCATAGTTCCAATTTCTCTATACACCATGGGAGCACCAAAATGTATAAGTATTTGAAGGAACATTTTTGGTGGGACAACATGAAGAGGGAGATTGCTGATTTTTTGTCAAGATGTATGGTTTGTCAACAAGTGAAAGCTAGAAGGCAATATCCTGGAAGAGTCATGCAACCTCTTCCCATACATGAGTGGAAATGGGATAATATCATGATGGGCTTTTTCATGCGACTACCAAAGACACCTAGAAGGAACGATGCAATATGGGTCATTGTTGATCGTCTTACCAAATCAGCACATTTTCTTGCTATAAACGAAGATCAACCACTTGATCATCTAGCAAGGCTACATACTAATGAAGCTATAAGACTTCATGGAGTACCCCGATAGATTGTATCTGATCGTGATCCCCTTTTTACTTCAAAATTATTGAAAAGTATTCAGAATTCCCTGGATACAGAACTTCATTTGAGCCCTGTCTACCACCCTCAAATAGATGGACAATCAGAACAGACTATTCAAATCGTAGAAGACATGTTGATATCTTTCTCACTTGACATTCAGGTTATGTGGGATCAATATTTACCTCTAGTAGAATATTCTTATAACAATAGCTTCCATTAAACTATTCGGATGAAACCATATGAATCGTTATATGAAAAGAGATGTCGTACACCAACCTATTGGGATGATGTTGGTGAAAGAAAACTTGTAGGCCCAAAACTGGTGGAGGAAACGATAGAAAAGGTAAAGGTAATCCAAAACCACATCAAAGTATCTCAAAGTAGAAAGAAGAGCTATGCCGATAACCGAAGGAAGGATTTGGAATTTTAGGTAGGAGATCATGTTTTATTGAAGGTATCTTTATGGAAGGGAGTTATACATTTTGGTAAGAAAGTTAAATAGAGTCCCAGGTACATTGTACCTTTCTAAATTCTAGAACGAATTGGGGCTATAGCTTTCCATTTGAAAATGCCGCCAAGTGTCTTCAATGTTCACGATGTGTTCCATGTATCACTATTGAGGAAATACATGCCTGACCCAACACATGTGCTCACCTATGAGGAATTAGAATTGGAACCTGATCTAGCTTATTGCGAAGACCCCATCATGATTCTTGATAGGAGAGAACAAGTACTAAGAAACCGGACGACTCATCTGGTAAATGTTTTGTGGAGAAACCATTAGATGGAAGAAGCAACGTCGGAACCTATGGAAATTATGACAAATAATCACCCGAGTCTTTTCACACGGTAGTATTCTAGAAGTTTTTAGGATGAAATTATTCGAAGGAGGGGAGAATTTAACACCCCCAAGCTTCCACAGTATGCTTCCCTTTGAAAAATATAGTAGCGTGTGTTGTACGGAACTTCGAGTTCTAACACACACAACAACCAATCAAACTAGACGTTATTAATATTAATACCCACTTTCTGAAATTTTATAAATTTTATCTTTCAAAATAGACTTCATATTTGGATTCGTAATATCGCAATTATCCTAGGGTGAATTTTTGGTGTTTTTCAGAAATCATTCAATTTTTGATGTATAGTTAAAAAACACCGAGTTATCGTTTAAAAATGAATTATTATTTAAATAATATTTATTTAATTTAAATTTGATTATGGTCAAAATATATACATAATACCTATATAAGATCAATTTAATTCATTGGAGTTAGTTTAGAATAATTTTAGATATATAAAAATCTTATTGAACATTTAACTGTCTTTTACCCACCTCCTATGAGAATTTGGAAATTCACATATAACATAATTTTACCGCTTCTATGAGTGGAATTTCGAAAATACAAGAGACACAGTTAATATAAAGGATTAAAATGTGGTTCAATAAAATAAAAATAATTTTTTGGTGAATAGTAACTGTTTACTTTTATTTCCCACGGTTAAAAGTAAATAGGGTAATTAAGTATAAAAATGATATTAATATTACCCTAACACATGTCCTAATTCTATTTTAAAAGTGTATTTCGACCAAAAACAAACCTAGGAATAAAATATTATCATTTAGGTTCACTTGTATTCGATTAGGACATTTATTATTATTTAATTCAATGAAGAGTAAAAATAGATAAAATCAACGTTTATTAACTAAAACATTTTTAATATAGGTTTTTACATAAGATAAATTCGATTATAAATATTCATTAGAAAGATAAAAATATTTAATACATAATGGTATTTTATTTATTATTGTTAGACATTAAATAATTTAAATTATTTATGACCCAAAGATGATGCAGTAATTACCATATTAATGAAATATTTAGATAATTGTATTTATAAATAATCAAATAAATGTAATTTGAAATTTTTTGTTAATTCCAATAATTTTATATGTTAATATGACATATTATAATTTTTTATATAATATTTTTTTATGTAATAATGCTATTATGAATTTATCAAAAATAAATTTTCCAATAGTGTAAAAATTGACATAAAAGAGTTTTTAAAAAAATATTATATTGTTAAATGATATTCAATTCCTAAAAATCTAAGGTCCGTCCAAGAGACTTATATCATGATAGGTGTATCATTAATGGACCAATTTGGGGTATCTTGGATGTATATGATATTTTTATTAAATATATAATATAGAAATACAAAGTGACAAGGTAAATGTCAATCTAATTAACTAAGAGTTAAAACTAAAAGATAAGGTAAATATAATGACCAAAACTTGACTAAAATATATTGGTTGAAAGGATTTCAACCCATCGCCACATTATAATTGGAATAATCTACTTTGGAGACATTAAAAACCGAATATGAATTTACTATAAAATAATACTTTATGTTTTCCTAAAGAGCCCCTCCTCCCCCATATAAAAGGACACCACTTATAACCAATTCTTCACACCTTCAAGCCTTTGGATCAGCAAAAATCTGCCCAAATACCCTCTCAAATATCCTCCCTTCATACTAGAGGCCTTCCATTAGTCATAAATCCATCATAAGGAGACCTGTTGATCAAATCAAAAGGTAGAACCCAAAGAATATGTGATGTTTTCACCACCCTCTTTCAAGTTCCTTTCTTCTTCAACTTCTTATTTATTTATTATTCCCAATATAAAATAATAACTCCAGTATCTTATATATACTATAATGTAATTATAAATATGGTTCAACCATATTTAGTATTCTATCCACCCTTTGAATGACATGTAACCATACGTGCGTACGTACGGCTTGCCGTCTCCACGTCGTGGTGTAATTGTTATTCAAAACATTATTATTTGGATGGGTATAATAATAATTTTTAATTCATGTAAATAATAAATATAACATGATAATGATTCTGTATATATGATATAACATCCATTTATATATTATTTTAATATCAAAATAATGATATTGTCACTCGTGCGAACGTACGGACTACCGTCTCCACGAACGTGATGATATTCATTCACCATCGAATCCATTCAAGTATAGTTCTCATTTGATGATTAAAAATAATGTGTAAGGACTTGATATAATTCTATATATGAATAAAATATATCTCATCCATATCAAATATGGCTCACATAACAACGAATATAAAGAACAACGAATCTGTTGACACCCGAAACGATGATAATACTAAGATATTATTAACAAATCAATGTTAAAAGATCATATATGATATCATATTACTGTATATGATCCTTTTATAATTTAATAAAAATTATTTCACAATTATAAAAGAGGTTAAACTACCCTCAACCAAGGAAAAGTACAAGGTACAAGTTTATTTCACAATCTCTTCATTATCCGAGGTTGTTTATACGTAATTATCTACTGGGACCTCTTTATCATCCACATCCATGTTTCTTAAAAATGTATTTCAAATCATTAATACTATTTTAAAGTATTTTTTTAATGTAATTTATACCCTTGTTGAATTTTTATAAGGTGTTTATAAAGGAATCTTTCTATCGTTTTCCAAAAAAGGTCCTTTTTAACCATTTTGACAGAATTGAGGTAAGATTTTTTTTAACTTATATGGCGGGTATGACTATCTTCCACCGTTATAAAATAATCGAAGCTTCCCTTAAAATATTATAATAATATTTTCAATTTAAATGTTTTGTTTTATAATTATGTGACTTTTAAATGATTTCAAAAAAAGATATATTTCCTCAAATAGTTTTGATTTCATCAATGTCAACATCCTTTGATGGATTTTAAGTTTATTTAATGTTGATTTATTATGATAAATACCTTTCATATTGTATTTAAGGTTTTTTGATATGTTTGACTGTGGATGTGTTATTTTTATACCATTCATGGTTTATGGAGAAAGTATTGGCATTTCATATGCTAGTTTTAATACGAATGTTTATGTTATGTTTAAACATGTTCATATGGGGAATGAATTGGACTTAATATGTTACGGGTGGAGCCCTCTATAGATAATTGATGCATGAGTAGGTATCATGAGACAAACTAGTGTCTTGGCACAAGGCCTTGACAAAATCTTATTTGTATTCTTGGCACGAGGCCTTGACTATGTGGTTATGATAGTCTGGCATTATGCATTCTATCATTATGAAAGTGGTTATTGATATTGCATGTGATTATTAAACTAGTGGAATACCCATGTGAATACGTAAATGGAATTATTTCATTTTATATTTTCCATATTATGATGAATTTCAAGTTTAAAATGCTTTTTTTAGTTATACATTGCCTTAAATGTTTATGCTTATTTATGAAAGTTTCTATTTTATTCTTATCCTTACTAAGCATCTGAGCTGACCCATTTCAATGTTTTACTTTTCCGAGGATGTGAAGAAGTAATTTATTAATGACCTATAGGGATAGTATGAGCGGATATGAAGACAAGATGTTTTTGTAGTAGTTTTCACTTTATGATGTAATGTAAACATTATGAATTTATCTAGTGTTTCCAAGGATACTAAAATAATCGGTCCTTCGGGACATGATCTTTTGTGATCATGCCAATGTTATGTAATAATGCACTGACTCCTGGTAACTGGGTTCGGGGAGTTACAATACTTATATAAGTTCATTGTAATTCATTGGAGTCAGTTTATAAATATTATACATATATAAAAATTTTATTGAACTTTTCCCCATATTTTAAAAATTCACGTAAAACGTAATTTTACTGCTTCTGTGAGTGGAATTTAAAAAATCCGAGAGACACAGTTGATATCAATTAGTAAAATGTGGTTCAATGTGATGAAAATAAATATTGGTAAATCGTAACTTTTTACATATATTTACCACGGCTAAATGTAAATTGGGTAATTAAGGGTAAAAATGATATTATTATTACCATAACACATGTCACATTTCGATTGGAAAATTGTAATTTGACCAAAAATAACCTTAGTAATAAAATATGATCTTTTAAGTCCACTTAGATTAGATTAGGACTCTTATTATTATTTTATTTAAAGAAGAGTTAAAAGAGTTAAAATCAAAGTTTAATAACTAAATCATTTTTAATATAGATTTATACATAAGATAAATTATACTATAAATTTTTATTAGAAATATAAAAATATTTCCTACATAATGGTATTTTATTTATAATTTTTAGACATTAAATAATTGAATTTATGTATGACACAATGATGATGTAGTAATTAACGAATTAATGAAATATTAAAATAATTGATAGTATAAATATTCAAATAAATGTAATTTGAGACTTTTTATGAATTACACTAATTTTATAGGATACTATAACATTTTAGTGTTTGTTAGATGAAATTTTTTTGAAGTAATAATTCTGTTATGAATTTAGCAAAAACAAAATACCAAATAGTGTCAAAATTGACATAAAAGAGTTTTTAAAACAAATATTACATTATTAATTTATATTCTATTCCTAAAAATATAAGGGTCAGCAAAAAGTCTTATATAATGATAGGTGTATCATTAATGAACCACATGGGGTTATCTTGGATGTATATTGTACGTTTATTAACAATATAATATAAAAATACAAAGAGATATGGTAAATGTCCAACTATTTAACTAAGAGTTAAATCTAAAAATAAATTTAATATAGTGACCCAAACCTATATAAAACCTATTTTTTGATTGTTTTTCAACACATACCCACCTTAACCTCTAAATAATCCATTATGGAGAAATTAGAAACTGAAAATGATTTTATTATAAAATAATATTTTTAGCTTTTCCTAAGGTGCCCCTCACCCCTCTTATAAAAGGGAACTCCCCCTTCTCTCTAATTCACACCATAAAAGCCATTTTCCTTGGCCAAACCATGCCCAAATAACCTATCAACTGTCCTCCCTTCATCCTAGAGGTCCTCCTTTAGTCATAAAGCCATCCTATGGAGCCCTTTTAATCAAATCAAATCAAAGAACCCTAAAAAGAGGTAAATATTTCATCATCTCTTTCAAAGTTCATTTCTTCTACCAACTACTCTTTATTTGTTGATTCCATTATAAAATAATAAATTCAATATCTTATATATATTGTGATTTTATTATAAATATGGTAAAACCATATTCATTATTCTATCCATCCTTTAAATTACATGTCCCTGTACGTGCGTACGTACGACATACCATCTCCACGTCGTGATGTAACTGTTATTCAATACATTATTATTTGGATGGGTATAATAATGATGTTTAATTGATTTAAATAATAAATATAACATGATAATGATTCTTCATATATGATATACCATCAAATTATATATTATTTTAATATCATAAGAATGACATTGTCGCTCGTGCATACGTGCGGATTACCGTCTCCATGAATGCGATGAGATTCAATCCCCATCGTATCCATTCAAGACTAATTTTCATTTGGTGATTAAAAATAATTTTTAGAGACATTATATCATTCTGTATATGATAATGATATATCCCATCCATAACAAATATGACTCACATAACAAATAATATAATGGAGAATGAATCTGTTAACACCCGGAACGACAATAATACTAAGATATTATTAACAAAGCAATGTTAAAAGATTATATATGATATAATATTAATGTATATGATTCTTTTATAATTTAATAATAGTTATTTCACCATTATACAGGTTTTTAAACTACCCTCGACCAAGTAAAAAGTACAAAGTAACGGGTTTCTTATCCCACTTTTAATTCTCTGAGATTTCCATTATTCACCACTAATTTATTGCATGTGGTGTGTGTACTACCCATGATTATATTCATTGTGTAATATACTTTAATTTATGGATATTTACATCATCATTTTATGATACTTCTTTCATGGGTTTATTTTTTGTATGTTACCAAATCGATAAGGGAATTTGAAATTTCAATTTCCACTCATTCGACTTTACGCATATTTCATTGATTATTTTACTCCAAAATTATGTGTGAAATAACAATTCATTTGATTATGTAAAAATTTCCACTCCCCATTATGTGGATATACTTTTGATATACATAATAACTCCATTGAAAAAATCTCAAGTCATCGATATGAACTTGATAAGAGTAATTTTAAATCAATATCCATTTATTGAGTTAAACATCCAATTCATTAGTGTTCTTTTTACAAGAATATGTGTTAATGTCTTCTGATTGATTTACATAGAATATCAAATAATATTGAGTGTATTTATATTTTTCACACATAATTATGTCATTGATTTATCCTTAACCTAAGGATACAGTGTTTATAAGAGATTTCAGCTCAATTTACATTTCATTGAGACTTCATTGTTGTTATACACCAAATCACCTTTATATGGTTTATATAATGTACTTTGACACAGTATATCATGGATCCATTTATTCTCATGATATTATAAAGTTTTTCTTACCTCAATTATTTGAATTCAAGTTTCACTCTTTTGGTAAGGAACTATAACTGAAATATCATTTTAAACGGTTTAATGATTTATTATTTTAATAATTTCTCATTAATGTCCATGTTTTAAAATTGGTTTTATGGTTTTATTAATATGAACATTAATGTTTTATTATTAAAATTCCTTTTAAATGTTTCAAAGTGGTATCAGACACTTTGATTCAAAAATCTATTTTAAATAGGTTCTTGATAAATATTGATACTTTTTAATGTTTTCAAGAAAAGGGGGATATTTCTATCAAATAGTTTTGATGATTATTTTCATCTATGACAATATCCTTAATTATTCTGGATTGAGGTTAATTTGTTACAATACAATTTTCCTTATTGTATTGAATGAGTTATGTTTGACTGTGGATATGCTATTTTTATACCATTCACGTCTATGGATAATGTATTGACATTTAGTTTACTAGTTTTAATATGAATGTTTAGGTTATGTTTCAAGACATTCAAATGAAAAATTAATTGGACTTAGTAAGTGAATAGGGGAGCCTGCTATAGTTACTCGATGCATCGGTAAGTCTAATGAGACAAACTAGTGTCTTGGCACAAGGCCTTAACAAAATCATATTTGTTGTCCTAGAATAAAGCCATGACTATATGGTTATGATGTCTGGAATTATGCATTCCATCATTATGAGATTAGATATTGGTATTTCATGTGGTTATTCAACGAGTTGGAAACCCATGATTTTTTTTATGGAATTATTTACTTAGCTCATATTTCTTCCATAAATTGTTCATGTTAAATATTTGTAAAGGCATGTGCTTTCAATTATTCACCATTCCTAATGTTTATGTTATCTTCCACTGTATTTATTACTCTTACTAAGCATTTGAGCTCACCCCTTTCTTATATTTCATTTTACCAGGATATGAAGAAGTTAGCTATGAGTGACATTCTGGCATAATCTAGGAACCTTGGATGTTTCTAATGGAATAATTTGGTGTTGTTTTTCTTTTTAAGTTGTAATTTTGACCTTATGAATGTATATAGTATTTCCACGGCTACTAAACTGATCGGTCTTTCAGGACATGATTTCCTTGTATCATGCCAATGTTATGTAATATTGCACCGACTCTGGGTAACTGGGGTTGGGGAATTAAAGATCCACAGTAGGCTTTGATTTGACCTAAAACGGAAGAAAACAGAAGATTTTAGAAAAACACCAAAATAGGGAAAAATCATTCCACAGAAAACTGTGAAAAATATTTGGAATGAGATCACACAATTCTTGTATCGGGGGATAAGCCATACCGAGAGGTTCACAACACACCTGACGGTAAAGAAAACAGATGACAAATGGAGGTGCGAAGGTCATCTGAAGGGGAAGCATGGTGTTGCACCATCTATGGTGGAGGGAGAGGTGCGACACACAGGAAGGGACGAGACGAAGAAAACAAAGAAAAGAAAACGGAAAGAAATGAATGAAAAGCAAAAAAAGGAAAATGAAAAAAAAGTAGAGGGAAAGAAAAAGAAAAACAAAATAATATAAATAGTTAGACCCATTTTTTGTTATTTTTCTATTTTCCTCATTCCCACTTTTAATTTTATTATTTATTTTCATTCCTTTACCACCTCTTTTAATTTCTTAAATAAAATTAATCATTTTAAAATAATTTAAACCCGAACGTTGTGCTTGTGCAAAGTAATGTTTTATTTCAAGTACAAGAAATCATTTAATTAATTTTTTTAGCTATTCGGGACCTGCAACTGGTTGCGCAGGCACGCACCCTAGGTCGCTTAAAATATTTGGACTAAAAACATAACAGTCCACAATTATATTTATGTTGAAACGTTACATGCATTTATGTAGGTAATTAATAATATTTTATATAACCTAACAATAATATCCACCCCCTGTACATACATGTTAAATATATATATACACACACACACATTTCTATTCATATATATATATATACACCTGCACATATACATATATATATATATATATTTAATCTCATATATATATATATATCTCATATATATATATACCTCAATGTTTTTGTCCCAATATAATAATAATAACAATAATTAAAATAATAATTATTATTTAATTCAACCCATCAATTATACCATTAAAAACTTAAGAACAATAACCATAAAAAAGAAAATTGTTATTAAATAAATATTGATTGTGCATTTGTATTTAATTCAAATAATAATAATATCATATTTATTACATTACCTGGTTATTATTTACACAATGACAGATTTATTAATTGTGGTGTGCATTTTCATTTATTATTTTCAAAATATATAATAATATTTTTATTAAAATTATTAATATATCTAATTGCCAATAAAATATTTAAAACACAAATAAATTGACTTCGGGTGGGATATGACTAAACATCCAACGCTCGCAAAGGTTATACCCTTCCTATGGTAAACCCCACGTTCTGGATCTATTGGTGGTGTTAGATTTCTCATTGGAAGTACTATTTGAGAGAAAATAATTATTTATTATTTAAAAATCAGAATAATAAATTAATTAAAAAGAAAGATGGTATTATCAAGTGAGCGGGTGCCAAACACTTGATGTGAATCAAGGTTATACCCTTCTGAGGGTAAACCCGGTGTTCCAGATATAACAGTAGTCTCAGATTTCTCATATAAAGTACCGTTTGAGAGAAAATATTTATTTATTATTTAAAATTAAAATTAATTAATTAATTAAAAATAAAATTGGAATTTTCATGTGAGAGGGTATAATATACCCTATGCGAATCAAGGTTATACCCTACATAGGGTATCCCAGCATTCCTGAACTAACAGTGGTCTTAGATTTCTTGTACGACACACCGTTTGGAGTTATTTAATTTTTTTGAAAAAAATCAAACATGTGTACCAATAAAATGAACCTAATATTTTTATTCTATCAATGCCACAGTGTTGACTATCAAAAACAAAAAGTTCTGACGCTCAGTTTTAAAACTGTAATTCCTAGTTAACTGAAAACTTTTATTTCCTGTGTTTTTTCATCCAGATCAGAACAAAGAATGTTAAAATAATTTCCATGAATCATTGGTGGAAAAAATAATGTGTCATATGATGGTGTTATCTATATTTGCAGAGATTTTTAGAGCAAAGAAGAAATGAAAAATGTGATGAAACAATATCACATTGAATGACATTACACATATATTGTAGAAGAGTCAAAGAGGACTAACTATTTTGTCCATTACGAAAAATATGATTCAATTTTTCAAATGCGTCTACGAGCTATAATTGATAACACTTTTCACAACTAGTGCATCCCTATATTTATTGCATACACCTATGTGAAACCAATATTGTCATAGGAACACTCTTCATTAGATTTTGAGTTTGTTTCAACTATTTTTGTTGAAATGATTATAGCATGTCAAAATGTTCATGTGGTTCTGGTGATGGTGCAAATCAAGTAACTTTTTGGGTATCAAATATTTTACTAGAAGGCATGGGCGGCATTACAGAAGGCTATGGTGAATGCGTATAGTGATTGGGACGACTATTAAAAATTTTTACCACAAATTTTGGATATTTTTCCCCAAAATAATCAAGTGTTCTATCAGATTCATAATATTGAATATGTGAACCAACACAACCAAGTTGACCTCTCAATGGTTGTGTTTGATAGATTATTTTGGATGTTTGTACCATGTGGGGATGCTTTTAGACATTGAAAAAAGTTTATATAGATTGATGGAACATTTCTGTTTGGAAGGTTTAAAAAAAATTATACAGATTGATGGAGCTGGTTTCTGGCATTCCTATAAGAGTTTTTTACAGATATGGAAGGGGATTGTCTTATTTTAGATCGCCATCATGAAGTCAAGGAGCCAATACAGTCTGAGAGTCTTTCATGGGGACCACCCTATTCCCATCATTGATACTATATTCGAAACATTGATAGAAATTTGAGAAGGAATTTCAAGAATGAGTCGATGAAGAAGGAAATCATAGAAATTGGTATGAAAATACTTTTTCATTTTTAAATTTTTTTTCTTAGTTATTTTCATATCTATTCATATGATTTTTTGTTTTATTGCATATGATCCTCAACAGAAACGGATGGAGGAGTGTCTTCCCGATATCCACAGAGTGTATTCGGAAGTGTATGATTACTTAATGAAAATACCAAGGTAGAAATGGTCATTGGAATATGATGATGGGAGGCAATATGGTCATAGGATGACCAACATCGTAGAATGTTTGAATGGAGTTTTCCAGGGAGTTCAAAAATTACCTATCACAGATAAATACAGATATTTTATTATATCTTACCCAGAAGAGATACAATTATAATATAATATTAGTATAATGTCTTAAATCTAAATAACAGGTTTAGTATAAGAGACCTTCTATTAGAGTGTGAAGTACTTTCTAGAATGAGGAAGGTAGGCTGAATAAGGATTGAATAGAGGGATGCGCTATGGCACCATTTTTTGCATGATCTAAATTCAGTTCTTCTGGAGTTTGCAACATAACATGTAACTGCATTTAATCATCCAGAGAAATGATTTGAAGTTGTTGAGCCCGGTGATGTTGTGTTTTGTAGTAATGGTTGTGTGCAAGTTGTTTTATTGGAGAAGCATTACTGTGAATGTGGCAACATTCAAGCATTGATATTTCCTTGTAGCCATGTGATTACAACATGTGCTTACAGACACGTATCTTTTAAGCAGTTCATTGATCCATCTTATCGACTCGAGAGTATCAACTCCTGGTACAATACTCCGTGGATTCCAATCAAGGAATATTAGAATTTTTGGCTGCCCGATGGCGCACCCACGCTTCTACAAAACAATACTAGACTTCGACCTAAAGGGTGTAGAAAGTCGACTCGTATTCGTAATGAGATGGATTGGCCTAGTGAATAGTCAGATGGATGAAGGTGCAAAATATGTAACCACGAAGGTCATATGGAGACACATTGTCTTAGACGCATATGACAATCAGCTAATGGTTAAAATGAATCATGTACTCTATCAGTTACTGTAAAAATTTGTAAATGTAATCATTTTTATCATTATCGCCATTTTTAATCATATTTATCTTATTTGTATATATAGTGACTTCTAGAAAATGTACTTATATATTATAAACATTTCAAACATTGGAAAATATAATTACATAAAAACAAATAATTATAGATATTAAAAAACAATCTAAACTATTATTGAATCCAAAACATGGATTGGTTGGGCATCACTCCCTAATTTAATTAAAAATTATAGATTCTCTATGCAGTTCCCTATTGTCGGTTAACTATCGCATAACATAGAATGATAAGTGATAGTTAACCGAAAGCAGTGAAGTTCACATAGAATCTATAGTTTTTTTTATTAAATTTTGATGTGTTGCACAACCAAACCATGATTCAGATTCATTGAATAATGAAGCCAAATAAAAATCAATATTCTTCCAGCACACTACATCAATAGAAACCACTACAACAATAACAAAAATATAGCATTTAAATGAACTCTCACAAGACACATACATGTTTTTTTATATAGGTAGATTCCTTTTTTTTGAGTTGGTGATGTTTGTTTAAAGTTACTCATGGAGTGGTATCCCTTTGAAGGTTCACATTCAAAAAAACAAAACCATTTGAACTAAGAAATTAAAATGATAAATGTCATATATTACAAGAAATTAATGTTTTACTGTTTATATATTCAGATAATTTAGTCACTATTATTTTCCCAGGAGATGCAAGTGTCGTGTGATGTGTTGGAGTGAAGAAAAATTAGACATCTTTCTACTCGAACAGCATATCATTTCCACCACGAGGCATCACCGACAGCTATTTGTCTATAACTTAGATGTGCCTGATTTTAAGTAGATACTATATGTGACTTCAAAACCATTAATCACCATTTTATTGTTGCGTTGGTTGAGATATTTTGGACACAGACACACACATTTCATCTCCCATAGGCGGATATGACTATTACATTAGAGGACGTCACCTACGTGATGGGGTTACCCATCCATGGAAATGCAGTTACGGGTGCCAGTAGTGGTGACTGGGCTACAGTCATACAGAGGCTACCAGGCATTGATGTCATCGAACACCAATGTGTCCTCCATGGTTCGCACTTGCGCATGAGGTTATTTGATCAGTATTTTGACATCATTCTTGATGATTCATTCAGGGAGACACTTATTCATCACACATGTGCATACATTTTTTCGGATGCTTAGAGTCATTTTGTGAATCGACTACTCTACCGCATTGGTACACATGATGTACCTCCCATTACTTGAGGATCTTGATCAGACGGCTACATACAGTTGGGGGTCAACCATATTAGAACATATGTACAGATGTATCTATACCAGTTGTCAGGCTGATTCACATCAGATTGCATGTTTCATGGTGTCAGTACAGATGTTGTCCTGAGAGTGTTTTCTATCCATCGCTCCTCGAGCTATCACACCAATTGCGCCAGAGCTATTTGAGGACTGTCATGGGGGATGACTGTATGTATAAATCCTTAATTTTACTCATTTAGTACTTTGGTTATTGTTTTTTATAAACGTACCATATATTACTATTTTTTAACCTGGTGGAGTCAGTCTCATAATTATTCACATACTCCGAGACATAGTCTAGAGAACTTCTAACATATATTCAACACCATAGTGCTAGATGTCGTAAGTTAAAAAATAATTTTTTGTAGGTAAATATGTTTTGTTATCACTATTTTTGATTATTTCAATATAATCTCAGTTAAATTATCAGGATAATAAATATCTTATTTTTTGAGTTTACAATTTAGGTTTCATGGACTCCGTATACAGGTTCTATCTATGCATCACTTTCACCATACTACACTACTATGGTTGGAGATTGTGATGTAGTTGTCCCACTCATACACTTCCACATCATTAAGTTACACCATCCAGACTGGGTCATGCACCATTTCAGTTATATATAGAATATCTCAATTGCACCAGGACAGCCTGCTGAGTTACATTCGATTATGCTTGTAGGTAGAAAGATGACACACTAGTAGAGGACTCATGCATCGTATATCGATCATTGGGAAATGTGTGCCCGATTCAGTAACATTCCATTTCGATATACCACAACACACTCTCATTTATCTGATCAGGGAGATTTTGCATACTGGTATCGATTTTACACCGTCAGGCACCTTACATGTTAGGGGATTGATATTTAGTAGTTGGTATATTTACGACGATTTATTATTTTTGTTTAATTGATTTTTGGTATTAATTGAAATGTTATTTCATTTTCAGGTAGACACCAGTGGCCATATTTAACATACCACATAACCTCAGGAGCATGCATATATTACGCAGAATGTAGTTCATCATGATGTGTTGGCTCTCCTCAACCATCTCTGGTTGATACATGGATGTTTTTTGGATGAGGAGCCACATGTATATCCTGATCCATATCCTCCAGCTGAAGCTCATAAGGATGAAGATGTCCCTCCTATTCCTGTTGAGGATGATACACCTCCACACCAACTACCAGCTGGATGATAGAGATGTACACAATATGAGGGGTAGAGGCGACAGAATCGATATCCGAGAGCGGCTCCTGCAGATACCGCCACACCACAGAGAGACGATCCTGCCGAGACGATCGATGATATTGCACAATAGGGAGACACTTATATACCATAAATTTCATCTCCATATGTTAATATGTACTTAGATCAAGGTGTGGTCACACAGCTTATGGCGGCCCCCTCACCTGACGAGGCCTTCTTCAGTGCCCCATTTCTACCATTTATAGGAAATTCAGAGCCATATGGCACCCCATATGATTTTGGGCCATCGCCCTCACATGGTTTTGGTCATTCCTCTACACAAAACCAAGGGGAGGCACCAGAATCACAAGATGAGGAGGAACCCGCAATAAGGACATCAGAGTGACACAAGCATCAGATAGAGAGAATACAGGTGATTCAGACGCCACATTGTGGTACAAGGGGGAATCTTCATTGATGTTTTCAGATGTAATGTTGTATTTATAAAAAAATATTTTTACAATGATATGTAATTTTTGTTTAAGAAAAATAACAAGAAAATAAAAAATTTAGTAAATACACTATAATTTAAATTAACTATTAACAATTTATATATTTTCAAGGTCTCCTAATTATAAAATTATTTTTCTTCATGTATGCGACTTTAGAAGCATATAAATTATAATGTACAAGTACAATGTAAAGAAAAATTATCAAACAGACTAAACATATAATAATTTCATGAAAAATGAAAATAAAAACAAATACATAGATAAAAAAAGTATTTTACATGACAACTTAAATATTTAAAAACGTTACATTTATAATTATATATTAGTAAATATATTTATTCATGTAAATTACTAATTAGTAATTAAATAATTAATAATTAAGCATTAATAATTATAATGACGAACAATAATTATTAATTGTATTACTAATTAACTAATTAATTATTTTATAATTTATAATTATGTTTTACACTCTTCAATATCACATACTTGAAACATTTTTATGTTTCATGTAGGTGGTTTTGAATGACTATAAATTATATTTAGTCAACATTTTTTATGAAATTATTTTAACTTTCTTTTAATTCTTATATGTTTAATCCATGTTTTACATTTCATTTTTATTGGTCATAATTTATATTTTATAACCATTCAAAATAACTTACTTGAAACATTTTTATGTTTCATGTAGGTGGTTTTGAAAGACTATACATTATTTTTAGTAAACATATTTTAAGAAATTATTTTTATTTTCAACTATTTATTTTAGGTTTAATCCACTATTTATGTTTCATTTATATTAGCCATATAGTTTATATTTTATAGGCTTTTAAAGTCACATACTTGTAACATATTTATGTTTCACGTAAGTGGTTTTGAAAGACTATAAATTATTTTTAGTCAACATTTTTTTACGAAATTCATTTAATTTTCAACTATTTATTATATGTTCAATCCATGTTTTATGCTTCATTTATATTGGTTATATAGTTTATATTTTATTTTCTTTAATAATGTAGTTATTATTAACAATTTATTATTTGTGTAACAATATTTAAAATTTATTTATAAATAAATATTTATTACTATATAAATTTAGACTAGTATTTATATATTTAAATATATATATATGTACAAATATATAATTATAAATATATAAGTATAAATATAATTACAATATAAATCTAAATAAAATTAGAAATATAATTATATATTTTTATATTTATATATAAATATTAAATATATTTATAAAAAAAATTTAAATATAGATGTAATAATATTTTCATAATTATATTTTTCTAAATATATTTTTAGTTATATAATTTTAAATAGTTATTTATAAAGATAGGTTTATAATTATATAATTAAAAATGTATTTTTTATTTAAATATATAAATATAAATAGATTTATATTTATAAATATTTATATTTAATTATATATATACGTACTTATATTTATATACATATAAATTAAAAATTATATTTATTTATAACTATAAATATAAATTTATATAAAAAAATTATTTTTCATAATTATATATTTAAAATTATATTTATAAATATATGATCACAATTCCTTGTATTTGATTATTTTATATATAGTTCTTTATTATTATAAACTTATATTTATGTATTTATAAATATAATCAAAAATATATATTTATAAATAAAAATTCATTAAATATTTATATGTAAATATATACAACTATTTAATATTATATTAATTTCTAATATAAATAAATATTTTCAATAAATAATAATATTTATATATAAATATTTATTTCTAAATATATATATAACTATTTATAATTTTAATATTTTTAATAATTATATGTAAATATATAAAAACATATACAAATCAGACAAAATATAAATAAATATAAAATAAAACCACTTTAAAGTGCCACTTCAAGTGGTGCTTAAGGGACCTAGTTCCATTATAATTAGAGAACTCAACCCATTAAAAACCCCTATTACTAAAATCACCTCATGTATCCTAGGATACTGATCCTATGAGAATGTAGTTGAAATATCATACATGCAACCATTATTCAAAATTTCCAATAAAAAAAGTCATATGAGATAACTTCTCCAAAATGTCTTATTGGGATGCAAAAAACGACAAACATTACAGGTAGTTATAAAAGTGTAAAATATGATTTAAAAAATAAAAATAATACTATTCAACAAAAATTCATTGAATTACTAGATTCAAAATAATTTTAAAAATATATTTCATATAAGTCTATTTAAAAATGAAAATTATTTAATATAAAATTGTAATTTATAGTTCCCAAAACAGTTCTATATTCCTACAATAAAAATTTTAAGTGTGAAATAGTGAAATGTATTTCTTAAATACATTTACAATTTTAATAAATTCACTTTTAACAATTAAGAATAACAAAACATCATTTTCTAGAAAATGACTGTGGAAATAAATTTCTACATATAGTCATAAAGTATCATGTTCTTATCTTCAAATGATATTTTAAATAAAAAATTAATCAAAATAAAATTGAATTTATGTGGATTATATGCATCATTTTAAGGCCACATCCAAATTATTGGTCCCTTCCATCAAAATTCCATAGAGGATTTATGAAAACAGGAAGGATCTCATAATACACCTAATCACTAATGCAATAATATCCACACTTGTGATACTTATTAAAAGTGGAATATTGTTAAGATGAATTATAATCCAAAGGACTATAAGTGAAGAATGATTCTTATATTAGTTCATGTCAATGTTTGAGGGATAATATCACCTAGAACCATTGATGGGAAGAGGTTATCTATTTTATTTATCTCTAATTATATTAATATATCATGGTTAGTGTTGAAATATAAAAAATAAAATGTGTTTTTATAAATTACACATTATCAGATATTGGTGGAGAAGATGATCAAGAAAAACATTTAGAAATTTCTTACTAATAACGGAATCAAATTTTCTAATAATCGGGTTGAATAATATCTCTAGAAGCATGGTATGTGGAGTAATGTTTTAGGGGTAATGACTCCTCATCAAAATGGCATGGTTGAGAAGAGGAAACAGATCATTGATTGTATATTCTGAACAATGATCATCAAGAAAGACACACTAGAGGATTATTTAAAGTAAATAGTTTTAAAATAGGTATATATTACCAGTAGGTACTTCCATGCCTTTGTGAAGAGAATACCCCTGATAAGATATAGGATCCAAATAATCTAATGATACAACATTTTTCTGTTTTCAGATGAAAGTAATTTAATTTTAAAAAGGATAAATATTAGAAGTTTGAATCCCATGTAGATGAAGATTTATTTCTGGTATACTCGTCCATAATTAAGTCAAAAAAGTATTTTATTAAAAGGATATGTAAAATAATTTAATGTTAAGACTTCATCATTATAAAAATTGAGTGGAATTAAAGAACCTACGATTAAATTTTAATAACTAATAACTAGATTTCAATGGGATGTTATAGAAAAATAATCATCTCAAGGGGAGAATAAGGAGGTTTAGATTATTCTAGATAAGTTAATGATGATAAAGAAATTTGAATGAATAAAATGATGTTATTATTTAGGGTTGATATCAATAAAGGATTCATCAATAGTTACTAGATAAATATGATACCAACAAGAATGAAGATGAATTTATAGAAAAAATCATTCCTATATTAAGTATAATCCAATAATTGTGAAGCATATTTTAAAGATATGAATTTGATCAGGTTTATGTGTATATATATTATCCAAATTAAGAAGAATCAAATTTGGATATTATTTATAGTATGGATGATATAAAATTCATCAAAACCAATTGAGATTCTTTAAAAAACCCAATAAATATTGAATGATTTTTTAGAATTAGTAATTTCATAACTAGAGAAGAAATTATTGTTCATAGCATTTTCTGTGAAAATATGATTCATGGTTATATAAATGGATATCATAAAATTCATCATTACTCTATTAATTAAATAGAAATTGTATATTGTGATACTAGATTATTTCATTTTTATCAATGATATAACCATGATTTATCAGGTAAACAAGGATTTATATTTACTAAATCACCACCAAGGGACTGGTATTATAGACTCAACCAATATCTAAAAAATATTTCTTTTTTCATGAGGATGAGTTGATCGTGTTTGAACATTAATTCTATTCCAACATATCACAATATATTTTATTTTTATTGATATGGATGTCCCTCATTTTTACCCCTAAGTATTATTCAAAATGTATTCAAATTAATTATAGAAATATATTTTTATAAGAATTTTTATTCTATAAAAAGAAATATTTCTTTGTGCTGAATTCAGTTTATAGAGTCATACATTCTATATAAAGTACCAAGATAATCAAGTTTTTTGGAAATTTTTCAATGTTTGAATATTATATGGTAAAGTCTCACACATGAATTAAAATCTTATGACAAAGACTTAAAATTAGATGTAAAGACTCATATAAATTATAATGATCTGAATAAAGTATTAATAGAAGAATAATGGAAAATTCCTAAAATCTACATGAAGTCTTATGATGAAGAGTTAAGATCAAATTGAAGTCATTAAATAATACAAAAGTCATTCAATATAACGTGATTTAATTCAATCATGATGAATCATTATGATTTAGATAACAATATATAATGATAATTTAAGAGTAATGATAAGAGATAAGGTTATTAAATCATAGGCCAAGTCTTATGATCATAGAAAATTCATGTAATCTATGTGATGTTGTAAGATCATAATAATGTCACATACTAAAGATGTATATATTTAAAAGGTCATACATAATCAGTAGAATTTTGAAATTATGTCCTATGAAGATGAAGATTTATAAAGCATAGTATTTTATATATTTATTACATTTTCTAGGAACTTATTTTAGTTGAACTATTTTTAGAGAAATATACTCCTGATTTAGTTTCAATAAAAGAGGAGATGTTCTAATAAGGAATTATAAATTAAATTAACATTTATTTTCAACGAATATTATTTTTCCTAGGTAGTCCATGACTACTCTCAATGATTAATACTTTTTAATTTTATTTTTAGAGGAAAATTACACATAATAAAAGAAAATAAAATTATTTTTGTATTTTTATATTTTTACTCTTATCCAATTTTATAAAATGGAATAGTTCAAATATAAAATGGAATAAGTGATCCCATATGAAATAACAGCAACATACTCAATTTTTCTAGATTACACATGTTGTACAACATTAATAAGAAAAAATATTTCTCTAACTACCTGATTTCAATATACATTTATGAAATATGATGTTTCTTCACATAAACATATATGTTTACTCATTCTGTAAATAATTTCATTTATTTATTATCATTTGCTTCTTATTATTGTGTACCAAAGATCTTATATTTTAAATATGTTTTAAAAAAAATTTACCCTCATTATTCTCAGTTCAAATAAGGTCATGCAAATCTCTTATAATGGGAGAGCGTGGGTGAAATCTATTGGACCATTTTAACAAGTAAAAATTGATTTCATATAGCTGGGTAGTCCCTACAAGAAAAGATTTTTGATTAAAATAATCATACCAATAATGATTGTGGGTGGAATGGACTAGAGGTAACATATAATTAAATGATCAAATATATGTTCTCTATGTACTACACATTAGTTTATATTTTATTTTCTTATTCATTTCTGATTTAGTGTCATGGATATATTTAATTCAATTTTTAATAGGGTCCTCTCTTTGGGGTCAAAATATAAGGACTCACTTCAACCCCTATCGATTCATTGACCAGAATCATGTGGAAAAATAATTGGCATAAGAGTAAAAACATTTCAATTCATAATTATTAACTAATTTAATTATAAATATATACATTTTTATTAATATATGATTTTTCAAAGAAGGAATTTATATAATTAGAACACCTTACATTAATGGATAAAACAATGGGTGTTTAAAAGCTAGGATGATCATTCAACTAAATATATATCCCTTGAATGTAGAGTTTAAATCTATAATACCATGTAAAATTCATAATGGTGAACCTAAAACATGGTATGCTATAAAATAATAAAAATATAAACTAAAATACAGATCTATAAATTATATTATCTATGGTTAATTTTCTAAAAAAAATTATAGAGTTTTGTAATATAAAATAGCTTATGAGAAATGGTCTATTATTTCTTTTACTTATGAAGGTATAAATATTTTTAGAAAAATTATATAAAGAAATTTAATGTTTAGGTTTGACACATTTATATTTATTGAGTGTGAATGAATCTCTAAAATAAATGAATTTTTGACTAATAATATCAACGATGTAGCTACCTTGGTTACTCCAATTCCAGAATCATTTCATGAATTGAATAATAACATCTGGTTATGGATTTTATGATAGTATAATTTGTAGGAATTATTATTATGTATGTGGAAGAAGTGGAATGTTATATTTAATATGATAGATTGGTTTAATGGTAAAATTATTCATTAAAAATTTCTACTTCTATGGTTGAGAAGAAATATGAAGAAAAATTATTATCTATAATTTAATGATAGTGACTCGAGATATTATGAATATAATAGTGAATTTTCAACTTTTATTGAGGAATTTCATAATGTTTATAATAAGGGAATATTATTAAAAATATCCTTTAAAAATCCAATATTTTTTATTGAACTTCAAAGGCCGCAATGTGACATAAATTTAAGAAACATGAATGAATTAAACCTGATTTTCCATAGCTTAAAGGGAAAAAGAATTCATAAATTATGATTCATATAATATAAGATTATTAAATTAGGATAATAATAAAATAAGGGTCACATTATTTCTTTATGAATACTCTTATAATTTATATACTAACAAAGAATATGACCTTTTTAATAAAAAATGAAATATGAGACTTATGCATCAAGCACACAAGGTACAATCTATTTACCCTTATGATCTGGAATTTCAAATTTGTAATTGCACATTTAAATAGTTATATAAGTGTGGTTAAATTTTATAAAAAAATTCAAATTTTTGAGGCATTAATAATTATACTAAAAATTCATATAATGTATTTATTAGTGGGAAATTAACTCGAAACTAACCATATTTTTAATTTAATGTCAAATTCAGATAAATCTATTTTTACTTATACTGATTTCGGTAACATAATTATGGAACTATTATAAGAGGTTAAATTTCAACATATATTTCTGGTGTCTTTATTATGGTAGATAATTAACTTAATGAAATAATTCATGTGAAAAATTAAATAATTATATTCATGGAATAAGATGATGCGGGGAATGGATTAGAAATTATTGACATTACATTATTCCCAGTGCTAAAGTGGAAAAAATATTTCTGTTATCCGTTATTTCTTTCTATGGAATTAATGGGAATTATGAAAACTATTTCTTAGAAAAACTCAATTATATGGACTTATACATGTATTTATTTTAAATAATTTAATTAAATTAACTCATGTAATTTTTAGACAATTTAAAAACATTCTTATTTCCAAAAATTTAACTGCTAACATAGAACAACCAAACAACATTGGGGAACAAAAAATATTTATATTTAATTTCCTTTTATAGAAAAATTCCACAGGCATATCCATGTAATGTTTTACATGGATAGTGTCTTCTAGAAAAATGTGAGTGAATTATTTCTAAAACATGACCTCATTTGAAAAATTTAAAGAAATACATGTCACATTTTGTGATACCTATAAATGTAATATCATGGGAATTGATTTATTTATAAGTCCAAATTTAGTTCTTGCAAATATAGTTACTTTTTGATGGAATCTAACATAACCTTATAATTATATATAAACAGTTTTATGAGAGACATTAAACATATTTTTCTAAAAATAACATATTATGGATTCAATGATAAAATGATTATGTTTAGAGGACATGGAAATAAAAATATTTATACCACATATATATATATATATTAAATAGAATGGGAACTATTTGAATATTAAAATAGTTGAATATATGATTTTTCATAGGAGTATTGGATATTTCAATATTTATTCATTGATAAAATAATCTAAAGAGAACATGATTTATGATTTTCATGAATTGGATAACAATAATCTATGTTCTGCATGTCAAATGGGAAAGTGACAACATAATATTTTAAACTAAAAAAAATATTTATACTTTTATTTAATTAAATAATATTCACATGGATTTATTTGATGCCTCATATACTGTAAACCTATGTGGTTAGACTTTTTATATGTATTAAGTTATTATTTTTCAATATCTAATTTTGATTACATTAATTACATTAAATTGAATCCAACCATGTCTTTAAAAGTTTCCAAAATGTTGTTAAAAATGATATAGATACTATAATTTTTCTTTGATATGTGTACACGGATAAGAGTTTTAGAATCATGAATTTTATTCATTTATTCACAAAACATGGAACAAAAAACCTTCACTTCCACTATAACCTGTTAATAGAATATTGATTCTAAATTAAGGATTATGAAATTTCAATATATTTCAAAAAAAAAATATTTTAATATAACATGTATACTTATTTTTGGAAAGAATATTTCAATACAACGTGCTATATTATAAACAGTGTTCTTATAAGGCCTATATTGAAGAAAAAACACTATAAGATATTAATTAATATAAAAACAAAAGTTATATTCTTCAATGTTTCTAGATGTAATGTTTACATCTTGAAATCCATGGTTAATCATGGTATATATGATCTAAATGTTTTTGATTGATTCTTCCTTTAATATTCAACAACTTTTATCTCTTATAGTGTTTTCAAAAAAAATTAATGTATTATTGAATATGTCACTCATAAAAATATGAGGAAAGGTATCACTCGAATTGTAAGAAAATTTAATGTTGTTTACCTAAGTTATTATTTCAACAACATGACACATGATCCACTCTTGGAAATAAAATGGATGATATTATAAAAAATGAATATTCATATTCTAATCATTAATAGATGTAATATGAAGAACTAGAGAGTGTAATTTTTAGAATTCCTAGAAGCTAGATAAACTATAATTTACCTTGTGTCATAGGTAGCCTCAATGAAGAAATTATAAGTAGAATAATTTCTCTAAATATTGATTAATTTGATGATTTTTGATCCCTAATTGAACAAAAATCACTAATGAAGCCTTAAATTATGATAGGCAATTATTAAAAATATAAGATGAATTAAAATAAGTTATTTGAAACAATGTATGGGAACTAGTTGATAGAACCCATGATTATCTTATTATTTAATCTAAATAGAAATTATAAATAAGACATATACTCATTGGTTGATCTCTGTAAATAATTCATTATTAGTAACTAAACATTACAATCATGAGGATGAAATTGATTATGAAGAAACCATTTCTCCTATATGTATACTATAATCTATTAGGATCTTTTATGATTGTTCATCTCAATTAAAAATTTTTATTTTATAGATACATGTTAAATTTTATTTTATAATTTTTTTAAAGAGAAAATATATGTTGAATAACCCTCCCATGGTTTAATAATTTTCCGATATCAAAATTTGATTTTTAAACATATTGTTGATCTTTATGGTCTCAATAAAGAACAAAGGGAATTGTGTGGAAGTCCATAATCTTTTCCTATCAAATTATTTGATCATATATTTGTAAACCCCAATTTTTAAAAAAGAATACACCATTAAAATAATATTTTACTTTTTCAAAATTTAGGTTGATGATGTGATTTTTAGCACAAAAATAAAAAATTGTGTAATAAATTTTCAAAACTCATGAAAAATTTTAAATAATCATGATGTGTGAGTTAATTGTTTTTGGACAAAAACTTTATCAAACATACATTATGAATTTTTTGAATCAATATAAATACATAGATGATTTAATGAATTATTTAGACATAAATATAGTATGATATATGAAACTACTTTGATTTCTGGGATAAAATTTGATTTCAATAATGCTGGTAAACTAGCGGGAGACAATCATTAAAATGGAATAATTTTAATTTTTTATATCTAATTTATAGTAGTCAAAATATTATGTTTTACGTATGTCTATATGAAATATTTCATTAAAACCATACAAAATCACATTAAACTACTATAAAAATAATTTTAATGTATTCAGATATAAATATATCAATTTATTAATTTTTAAAAATACTTATGGTTTCTATTTAATTTCATAATTTAATTACAAATTTTTATTTCATAATTTATATATGAATAGTACCTTAGGAACCTTCATCTTACTAGGATAATCTTTTGTTTCATGGTGATGTGATAAAAACACTCTATTTTATTATTGGATACGGAATACAAGTACATTATAATTGGTAGTTTTTGTGATTAGGTGTTGTGGGTGAGACAAGCCTTGATAGGATTCAGTTTAAATTTTGATCATGTACCGATTAAATGCTACTATAAATGATTTATCAATTTTTTTAAAAAAATTTATAATCCATTCAAGAATGACATATATTGATATATGGAATAATTTCTAGAGATATCACACACAAAAAGTTGATATATTTATCAAATTTGATAATACTAAATTTCATATGGAAAATATATATTTACAAATCCATTTCAAGATGATATATTTTATATTCTTATATGTGAATTTTGGTTATATAATTTTATGTAATTTTATTATTAACTATTATAATTTATTATAATTTCTCTACAATAATTTTTTTATCTGGAGTAATAATTTATACACAATTACTATTTGGATGTTTAAATTTATTTATTTTTCACTTATCACTTATTAATTTCATTTCAAAATATCTCATGCCACATCAGTCGTTACATTTTAACATACCTTTTCCTTCATAAGAATCAAAATAGAGTTTTTTTTATTTGTATCATACCTGCTGAGTTACGAATCATGAAAACTAATTCTCCTCTTAAACATATTCTAAACCCAAAACATTAACCTTCTCAAAGCTTCATCCTTTAGTAAGTGCAATGAAATCTAAAAGATACGATGATGGAATTCCTTGAATCTTAAAGAATGAGTTGTCATGCATTAAAGGATGATGAGTGTTACAATGAAAATCTATAAACAAGACATCTTTAATTAGTATAAATCTAAATTGATGAATGATTACTACATTTAGGAAATAAATTATAATTTTATCCAATGAAAATTGGAGATGTGTTTGAAACTGATTTAAAAAAGTTTTATTGTAATGCTTAGTTTCACATTGATCAAGCTGACGATACATTTTATTCAAGAGTGAATGACCAATATAATTCCATTTCATCTGTGGAAAGAGCTAAATAATTCTACTTTTCAAATGAAGGTAGATATCTATATAGTAATTTAATGATCAATGATGATTAGATAAATCTTTTGGTCATTATATAATATCTCTTTGACACTCCGGATGTTGAATTTAAATATCTAAAATACCAAGAACGCAATCAAAGGGTTCTATCCATGTTTATTTCGATTAGAATATACCAAAGGGCATGTGAGTATGAAAATGTTTTATTTCAACACATGAAATTAATATATATATATTTTAGTGGAAATTGTAATTTTTTCAGATATATTATCCAATATATTCATCATTATTGTTAGAAAAAACAAATTATAAAATCCCATATTTTTTGTGGAAGTTGACCATAATTTTTGAGAATTAGTAAGTATCTCTAAAGGAAGATAACTATATAATTTGACAATGGAATAAAACTATATCTTATAGAATTATAAGAAACATGGGGAAGACATTGGTTTCCTCTTAAAAATAAGATTTAAGTGAACAGAAACGGAGAAAAGGAAGAAGGAAGAGATTATGAGGATGAGAAGAAACATGCTTCTACCCATGGGGTGTAGTTTGGTCCATCTAATCCTTATTATAAAACTTATTTTTAGGGGGTATAATGACAGATATAATGTTTAATATCCCTATACTAGTTAATAATGGGATATATGAAATGTTTGATTCAACTGGTGATATTGAGAATACTCCCTCTTTTTAATCCTAACATAGAAAAGGATAAGCACTCTGTCAACCTGCATAATGATCAACATTAATTTAAATAAAATTTTCAGTCATCTTCTACAATTTATTTGAAATAAATTCTGAATTTAAGAGGATATATGAATAATATAATGTTTTACCATAAATTATAAGATTCTAATTTGTAGATATTGAAGGATGATTCAGTCTCCAATACATATTTCAATAGAATAATGGATGTTCTTGCTTCTTAGGGTGATTTTCATAGAAATATTTGACTGATTGAATCAAATTTATGTACTATAGAGGAGGAAGAAATTGAATTAGTAAAAAATATATTGAATTAATTAACAGATTATTATGTTTTCAAGACCATTTTTTTATTATTTTCATAGTATTCCATGATTTATGTTTGCATCCATCAAAAAGATTCAACAAGATAAACTGAATATAATATCTACAATATAATTTGATGTGCTGAAGGACTTGGTGAAAGCCCATTAGGCACTTCCTAGAGCTATGAAACCTATTCATAGAGGTACACCAAGTACTTTCATTATTCCAGAATATATATAGGATAAGTTCATGGTTATTTCATCATCCTTGTATTTATTAACATAAAAGTGGTATCAATGTAGTGTGACTCGATGTCATTAGAGAATTCAATAATGTTTAATAAGGAATAAATTTACTAAATTAATGGTTTAAACATTTATTCTGATATTGTATTCAATGGATTTAAAAATTCATATTATAACTTAATTATTTCATTGAGTAATCTCATGAATACTTGATTAAATCATCACTGGGTAGCTTTGTATCCTATGAATGGAATATAATATGTCATAAAAAATATGATACCACCTTGATTAAAAAAAATTGGCCATTTTTTAAAGTTTCAATACATTAAGACATTAGGAGATAATACATTCCCTAAAATTCATGATTTTCCATAGTTTCAATCCACATCCTCAGATGAAACCTATCATGAATCAGCTGAGACATTGACACATGCCTGTCATGGGGCATGGACAAAAACAATTATATTTTTTTCCTAGTGCAGCATAGTGGCTGACCAGGGTCATCTCTCTTGAGGAGCCTTCTCAATTTGGTTCACTTACTTTATTCTATATCACCTAATCTATCTCTTTTTGTGGTTTTTTAATTATTTAAATCAATGAAATGAAAAGTAAGAATTCAAAATTTATACTTAGATGCAAGTCTAAACAAAATTAAGTTAGGTAGAAAGTATTTGGTTTGGTTTTTGGCCAGGGATTCAATCATTATTCTCCTTTATATGTTTGATTCTAATTTGATAACTCAAACATGATATCTCATGTTTGAATTACTATTCTTTTCCAGAATAGAAATAGCTTGAGTTGCATGTCGTTGGGGACCGTCACCCAATCGGGGAAATTCGTCTCGCCCAAGAATACAACTCAAGTCTATCACAAATTTAGAATAAACATTAAAGAAAACTCATGAACTTCTTGACCTCCCCCCGAGCGAAGCCTCGGGGTCAGCCTCTCATTTCCGAGAGTTGGAGATCACAATGGTGGATGGATGAGGAGAGAGAGAGAAAGAGAGAGTGGAGAGAGGGAAAGAGCAAGATTAAATAATTTATAATGAAAGTGAAAATAATAATAATAATAATAATAATATAACTTATTATTATTATTATTACTTAAGAAAATAGTTTTTGAAAAAGGATAGAGAAAGAAAGTAAAATAATTTGAAATTAAGATTGAGATATTGTAAATACTGATTATAATAATATTAATAATAATAATAATATTTTTTAACTATTATTATTATTATAATAATTATAGAAGAAATTAAATGGTGGAAACCAAAATAAAAATGCATGGATAAATTGAAAAGAAATTCAAATTACAAATGAAAATTAAAACTAAAATAAAAAATAAAATAATAATAAAATAAAAATAATAAATGAGGGGGTAAGAGAGGAGAAGCAGTGGCCCATGCCCCGGTGGGATCCCTCCTTGGATTTGGGTGCCGAACTGATGATTTTGGAAGGAGGAGAGGGCCTCCTTTTATAGGCAGATTTCCATACCCCGAACGATTGCGCGTTGTTGGACCCATATATGGTCGATTCACGCGTTCCCTCCTTCATACATTATGTTCAAAAATGTGTTTTATGGCTCCCCTCAAAATTTCATCACATTTGGACTCCGGATGTAGAAGTTATTAATTTTTCATTGAAGGCTTCTGTTTCTGAACGAAGCTTCCAGGAAGGTTCCTCCAAAAGTATGTCATTCATTGGCCTACTTAATGACCTCCAACATCCACCGAATTTATGTTATAGTCGGATCTAGATGTCCTTGTCACATACCAGGTGTAAACACCTCAGTTATATGTGGTTAGGCAGCGTTTTGGTTCCGTTACTTTGCTGGTGTCCACGCTGTCCGCCTGAAACAATTGTCCAACATCAATGAATTTTCAAGCCCTCTATATGACCGAATCATCTCCTGGTCCAGAAGAAAAAAAATGAGGTAAATAGAATAAGGATTATAAAAAAATTTAATCACAAAATTTGGAAATATATTTTATGCTAAATGACAAAAATACCCTTGTGGTCAAAATCTGTCCAAAATCCAGAATTATGTACTTTTCTTCAATTATGACCATTTTCATTATAAAATTCAAATTACCCATTATTTTAACAAAACAATGAAATATATGGGTTTTATCATTGAAAAACAGAAAAAAAATACTCATTATTTGGTCAAAAATATGCATGTAAATTTGCTCTGTTAGACATATTGGAAAATTATTGACAGAAAGGGTTTCAATTTCTAGAGAACCACAACCAATCACCATCAGTTATAAATCTACATTGGTGTTTTCAAAATTCCACGTAGATATTTTGTGGAATTTTCTATCTAGTTGTGGTATAAAGTTATATTATTCATTTGATATTTGGGTTTCAGAGCAGAAGCAATGGCAAGGGTAAATAACTAGACAAGGTCCACTAAAGGATGTGGGGGTGAATAAGTGGTCAGTGTTTTGAATTATCCTTTTAATTATACCGTAATGTATGGATAAATTTTCAACCTCCTTTTCTGTGATATTGAAATTATCTCATACATAATTTATGAATGAAATTAAAAGAACCCATGGGTTTTCACATGGTACAAAATAATCTTACTATATTCCATGGTAATCCTTTAGTTGTTTTACATATTCTATTATCACTATAAATTTTTAAGTTTTTACTTGTGCTACAAAATTTGTATCCAATATTAGTGAGGTAAAATACACAACATGTAAATGATATTTAAATTTATTTATACTAAATCCTTAGTTCAATAATCACTTTATTTCTATTTATGTAGATGAATATGTCAACTTCATAAAAGATATTGGTTTAGTATCAAGCGTGTTTCCCTTCTCCCTCAAATACCCATATATATATATATGAATGAGTGTTAAAATTAGATGCAGGAATGAATCATTATATGTCTTTACAACATTCTTTATTTCCATATCACAAACATTACATCTAATAATCTTCAAACATGTATTTTCTATCTCTTTTACACAAAATATAATGAGGGTATCCAATATTATACTAACTTTTTTACAATAGTTTGAGTCAATGTTCTTATTCTTCATGAGAAATAGTATGAAATATGTATTATCTCATGATTCAAAAATAGTTCACACAATCCAGGAGGATTAATCTTGTGATTTACCTTGTCTAATGAGTTTATTATTGGAACTATGTTCATCAAAAAAATAATCAAGTGCACTATGAAAAAGTTGAGTGATCATGTCCACGTACTTTTATTTTCTCTTATAATGATTGAGTGGAAAATCCTCCTCATGAAAACCCATTTTTTGAATGATCTATTTTATAGAAATTCCGAGTGATTCTTAATTATCTCACCAACATATATTGGGTTAATGACTCGTTACTTATATGAAAATATTATTTTCATAACACTACCTCTGATATTATTTTAAAGACACATTGATGACTCCTTCAAATCTCAATGAAAATTATGTATCATGGATTTTTTATCACATACTATTATTCATTATCAAAATATTTATACTAAAAATCATAGATCCTTCACATTTCGCCTCGTCGTGACTTCCTCATCTATATGGAATGAGGATAACATGTATTTTCAGTTCTTGTAAAACGTCAATGTAATTCGGGTAACTGAATGGACTCCTCAATATACATTTTTTTGTCAATTTATTACCATTCATATCAATTATCACATGTATATGAAGTATATAATCCATGAATGGTGATTCAAAGACACATCATAATTATATCTAAGTGATAGAACAACCATGGAGATATCAGTCTCGATCGAAGGAGGTTAGACATGTGATACAAGGTACACGAGATCCATAAAGTGTTAAAGGTAGAGGAATATAATTAAATAATGAAATAAAAACATTAATATGACACATTACGGAGACCATAAATTTTCATACATGAATATTTCATCATTTTGAAGACAAACTACATAAAAGGTTACACATCCAAGATCCAGAGGTTTGGTATCTTGGGTAAATTAGGACTATACATAAAATTTACATAATATAAAATAAAATTGTATTTAATACCTTATTCTCTTTCTTTTTAACGGTCATAATGTTCTCATTAGTACAATTATTCACATGAGTATATACATCAACAGATGAGGGGAGCTAAAAGTCTAGTAAGTTGATGAATAAGATACATGAAACATGGGTTAGTATAATCATAATTATAATAACATAAGAAAATTATCGTCATCATAATCATGAGAGGAAACACTAAATAAATTCATGGAATGTGGAAATTCCAAAAAATTAAACATCATGTCTTAGTGGTCAAATAACACACATAGTTGTGAACAAAGCAAGCATAATTTTCATGTAAAACATATGTGTATCATCGTAACATCATCATTGTGGAAATAAATAGCCTCTTGTTCACTCATATTTCACATTATCTCTTGATATACATCGCATTAACCAATGCATTGGAGGATTGTATAATTCTAGGTGCACCCATCTCTTCATAACATTTACATAACCAAGCATACCACATTGAACATCTGACAATATTTTACATAAAATAACACATGGAAAGGAAATGGGTTTCATGAGAAATATAAAAATTAGTACATTCATGGATAAAAATATGGGTTCACAAAATAGAAATGGAATAACATTCCTAGTATAATAATCAAAAATCTTCTGTGAAGAAGAAACAATCTCAAGAGAAGTAAAACATGTGTTTTTTAAAGGAAGAGTTATTTTAGAAAATTCATTGAATTTATCATAAAATAGAATTGGAAACATGTATATAAGAAATGGTATAAAAATAAAAGTTATATTTAAGTTACATTAATGTAACATACATACTAAAAATTGACTGAGAGTGGGAAACCCGAAAGTAATATAGTTAGTTTCAAAAATTCTCATTACCTTGCATCTGAATGATTTTTTCACTTTAATATTAGGGATAATGAAATAAAATTAATTAATTAACAAATATATGACCATTTGAACATAAATTTGCTTAATTATTGTATTATTATTTTCATTTATAGTCTTTTTAATGAGTTATAGAGTTTAAATTCCATATTCGGGAGTGTTTTTTTGTTTGGTTT
This sequence comes from Viscum album, assembly GCA_963277665.1. Classification (NCBI taxonomy): domain Eukaryota; kingdom Viridiplantae; phylum Streptophyta; class Magnoliopsida; order Santalales; family Viscaceae; genus Viscum; species Viscum album. The sequence goes on along the minus strand of OY728159.1, from coordinate 13,785,527 downwards.
TCACGATGATTTCTCTAGTATATGAGTATGAAAGTTCTTAAAAAATTGGAATAGTTATCCAGAATTGAAATTATAAGTTATTAATAATATTTTATAAGAATAAGTTATATTATATATATTTTATGAGGTTTATTTATTTTATTTAATAATAATGAAAATGATTTAATTTATCATGGAGGTATTTATGACCATTATGTGCTTATCTCATTTTATTTAACATCATGTTTATATATTGGTTCTAGAAAATTATATAACATATAATATGTATAAAAAATATTATTTAACTGTAATGATTTATTTATGAAAATCCATGAAGGTGGTAGTGAAAAAGGAAAACTCAACGTCCCTGGTAGTAATAAATCAACACACAATGGACGATATCTTCATTTTTAGAAAAAATGGAAATGAGAAGAGTTTATTAGATGAATTATTCCATTAAAATAATAGAATTATATTATATAAAATATACTAATGTTTTCATGCCACTTGGATATGTGCATATGGTAAGAGAATATGAAAATAAATGAAATCTAAAAGAAACTAAAAGAAAATGAATGAGGTGTGTACCACTTGAATTCTCCTACTTGAGAAGCTCCTTAGTGTAAGGGGTTTGGTATTTTTTGAGAATGATAAATCCAAGATGTGGGGGAGGATCATAGAAATATGAATTTGGAATAATTTTAACCTGGGTCAAATCCTTAATGGTGTGAGTAGATTAGGTGTTGAGGGGTGGTATTATATCGTAGGAGATGGGTGTTTTCGCATTATTTATTTCATTGGTGTATTATTTTGGCTAAATGATTTGAATTGTTTGAGAATTATTACATAATATCTGAAACTAATAAATTGAATTTATATATTTTGGTTCTTACATAAGTGATGACTCACGTAATTGAGTATTTAACTTATAATGTATATATACTATAAATTAACGCATTTCACTATTCACAAAATTCTAATATTTTAGAGAAAAAAAACCCAAAAATTATCCCAAACCATTTATCTAAGTTTATATTTAAAAAATGAACTAAATTTTATAAAAATAATTTTCTAAATATGAGAAATTTAATTTTTAATTATTTCATCATTTACTTGGAAAATTTTGATTTTAAAATTTTAACAGATTTTGAAAAACATTAAAAAATTAAATATAGCCTCATAAAATTTTCTAATAATCATAATATTATTTAGTTTTAATTTATGAATCAATTTTATGAAAATAAATTTTCATTTATAAAAATATATTAATTATATAATTATAAATAATCATTTTTGTTTTATAAAAATAGAAAAACTTTAGTAATAATTTTAAAATATTTATTTACTTATACTAAGATATAATTATATCACATTATCATTTATAAGAATCCTAATTTTTTATACATTCATATATGAGGTAACTATTATATTGCTGGTTTACAATTCTTAATAGTCACATTACTATTCCAAATGTCATGTTATTATTCCATTGGTACATGATTATTTAATTATATAAATTCCTCTTATTTCATTCATTCATCATTTGAAAAGTTTTTAATTTGATTTCATGGTGATTTTATATAGTAAATACTATATGAAATAATTATAAGAGGTTAATTTCCATTTATAATATTCTATTCAATTACATTGTTACCTCTTTATGAAATTTGTACCATGAAATTTTGTTATAAATTCTATGTGAAAACATGTGAGTGTATTTATCCTTCATAACTTCCTCTGGTTCCAATTTCGTCTCTTCAAACTTATTATTCTACAATATTACATTGACCAGGTGAGCAGTCTTGTAGTTTAGAAATGTTTCTCTACGATCTAAGATCTTCACTAGATGCTCCTCACAAGAGAGATCATTTTTTCAACTATACCACATTTGGATTCAGTACATGTGGGTTTTATGGTATGTACATCCGCAAGAGGGATACATGGAATACATCATGTACTTGACACAGGGTTGGTGGAAGTTCTAGTTATTTGGAAACATATCCAAAAATATCAAGGATCTTGAGGGGGGATGATATACCCAGGACTCGGATTTAACTTCTTCTAAATCCTCATAATACTCTTATATTGATATATGTGTAGGAATACTGTGTCCCCAACCTTGATCTCTTGGGCACATTGCTGATTTTTGGCATATCTCTTCTATTTACTTTGTTCTTCCTTGAAGTGATGTTGATTTCTTTTTCACCTTTTCCACCATTTCTTTGACCATATCATTGAAAAGTAGCTTATTTTCACCGAATTCATCCCATAAGATCGACGTTATTCATATTTTCCCATAAAGGGATTTATATAGACCCATTTGGATTCTAGGATGTAAAATATTATTATAAGGTAACTCATACAAAGGCATCTATTCATCCCACCTTCTCTAAATTTCATATAAGGTGCTCACAACATGCCTTTTAGGGGCTCAATTCATTTCTCTAATTAGCTTTCTGTTTGAGGACGATAAGTCATTATGATGTTGATCTCAATTTTTAGATCATATTAGATAATTTTACAAAACTTCTTGGTAAATATTGGATCTCGATCGAATACACTTGATAGTGGTACATCATGTATCCTTACCAATTTTTTGATGTATATACATGGAAGTATATCTAGTGATAATTCCTTTCATATTGTGATAAAGTTAGCTTTCCTTGTAAGATAATCCAAAAAACTCATAAAGCATTATTTTCGTTGGATGTATTTAGAAGAATGGTGACAAAGTACATGGTTATGTTTTCCCATTTCCATGTTTGTATGGGTAATGGTTGCATCCTCCCCTTAGAATTTTACCTTCCAATCTTCACATGATGACATACCAGGCACATTGATGTATATTAAGAGATCTCTTTCTTCATATTGTCCTGCTAATAGTTTTCTCAGAGATCTCGATACAACATTGTGCTCCCTAGTTGAATAGAGAAGTTTGAGCCATGTGCACCAATCTAAAGCTCATTATTTTTCTCTAGATCGAATGGTACACATTGTCATAACCAAAATCTTACCATTACTTCCTCATAAGTTTTCAACTCTATTGATTTTTATTTTATTATAACTTCATCCTTATTCTGAATTTAAACATAATTTCCTTGATCATCCTTTATTTTCTCTATGAGAGATGGTTCATAAATCATATTGGAAATGATTAATGATATTACATTCTTAATGATTCCCATGTATTTCTATTTCATATCTATGAATACTTGGTCCTTATAAATCTTCATAATTTATAATGTTATTGGATCCTTTCCACTTAGAGAGTCTGGCACTTTATTTTCATTGCCAGGATGGTAGTGGATTGAGAAGTCATAATTGTAATGACCCAAACTATTATTAATAAAAATTATTCTTTATTTGATTCAATTTATTATTATGTAAAATAGTTAATTAAGACATATTAACTTCCTTGGTTTTATTTTTTTGGATTTTAAAATACCATTATGAAATGTTACCATTGAAAATATAACCATTTAATAGTGATTACATGATTAGTATAAATATAGTGCTTTAACAAATCCAATTTACTGAGATACAGGAAGTGACGTCCCCATTCTGTAGAATTTCTCCATACAAATCCCATTTTTCAAAGATTTGAAATGTGTTAGTGTCACTGGGCTTCGCTCTTGACCAAGCCAAAGCTGATCTTCAACATGTTAAACTTGAACCGAACCGCTTACAAGATAAGTGGATGTTAATAGAAATTACCACCCAAGGAATGTTATTTGAGCCGCCCAAAGATTCTATCACCGTCGCAAATCTTACCATTAGGTCCTATGTGGGTGTTATAAGGGTTATGTAACAAGATGATAGAACTATGATTATGTGCATTAATTTTGTATTGAATAAAGCATATATATTCATTTTATTATTGTTACATTGTAAATGGGTTTTAAAGCACAAATAGTATTTTTAGCTAATATTCGATGAAAGAATGTATTTAGATTAATTAATGTATTTTTTAAATAAATGACATTTTATGAAAATATTAATAATAAATTACATTTTATTAAATATAAATGATCATATACTTTTTTATGAATACAGTTGAAATTTTTATTATGATTTCAAAACTATTTTCGTAAAAAATCTAGGAATTTTTATTAAATTTTAGTTTTATTTAAAAATTAAAATTTAACATATTTAGATAATTATTTTGATAAAATAAATATAATTTTTTGATTTAGGATGTTGAAATTATCTAATAGTGATTTTTTCATATTTTTTAGAGACTGTAATTGTTTTATGTAAAAATTAAATGTCGTTTAAATATATAATGTGATTTATGGAATCATAATTATTTAATAGTAATGCAATTAAATACTATAAAAAGTAATTTTATCTAATATATGTTTTATCATTAAAATAATTTCATTTTATATTTTTTTATTTTTATGGTTCCCTTGTGGACCCTCTAAGACTTATAAAATATTTTACGTTTTAAATTGATTTCTTGGAGAGTGTTTCTTGCCTCCACATAAGTAAGCCTAATATTTTAATATGTTTGTCCATTTTACATATAAAATATCTTTTTCCACTCCACTTTGGAAAAAACCAAGGGCAGAAACCATTGTGAATTTTGTTTTTTTGATTAGTTTAATGAGTGGTGTCCAAAAACTAATTAATTAATAATTCCCTCTCATTTCCTATATAAACCCACTCAAACCCCAATTACTCTTCACTTAAAACCTTTGGTGCTTGTAAAAATTTTCCTCATCTATCAAGGATTTTCCTAATGCACCACAAGATCCCTAGAAGCCTCTCTCAAGCCTCTCCTAAGCATTCGGGTTCACACATCCGTGTAAGGGATCCTCACTTTCCTTCCTTCCTTATTTATGTCCAAGTTTCCTTATATTGTTATGCCCTTTTAAATTCAATTAAAAATGTTGGGGAATTATTTCTCACCTCTCTTATATAGACATACTTATTTTTTAATGTTGAGAGACCCATTTCTCTCTCATTAATTCCTCCCACATACAACTATTACAATGACGAAATTCCATAAGGGATTTCTCTCTCCTCATTTACATTCAAGAAATTATTTCATATTACACATCTAAGTTCCATTACATATGTTGGGAAATGTATCTATAAGTCCCCATTACTTTTCATTTAATGTAAATATGATGATATACCCCTTTCTTTCCCATTAACCATTTTTATGAATTTTTATGTCATGTCGTTATGCTGCCGAAATTGTACAGAGGTTTTCCTAGTCAAAGTCATTATGTATTGAATACCATGCCCATTTATCTATCATGGTTATTCAAAATCATGAATATTTAATTATTTATTATAGAGTTTCATGTATTTATTAAAGATACCTTTATCATTTAATAAATTATTATGATGAATGATTCAGTGTTGTATGATCCATGTGGATCACTTATGCATGAAATGAATTGTTTATAAAGGGTGTTCCCTGATAGCACTCCAATGCATTGGTTAAAGATTAGTATCATGATACTTCAGGGGAAATGAGGTTTTAATCCTTCTAACTCATGATCAATGAGGCTTTACTCATGATAATTCATGTGCAATGAGGGTTTACTCATCTACCATGTGCAATAAGCCTTGGATCATGCTAGTATCATGTTAAATGTTGTTTCCATATTTCCATGATATGATAATAATGCTATATTATCCCTTTATGTTCAATTTTCCCTTGTTCCTTATTAATATTCCTATTGCATAACATTTACTGAATTTTTCATGTTATTCCTTGGTTAATTCACTACTGGGATTTATATCTCATCTGTTTCTTATACATGTTCACAGGTTATCCCATGCATTGCTAAGTATGAAGGAATGTTGTGGTCATGTAAAAGAAGTTTTCGATAAATATGTTGTATTTTATGATATAATTTTCTATGTAATGTTCCTAATTTCCCATGACACTAGACCTCTCAATTTAGAAATTTTTATTAAGAAAAATTTATGTAATAAACTACGTTTATGTGTGTCATAAAGAGCAGGGTTGTTATTATTGGTATCAAAGTATAGGTTTAGTTATTTTTGGGATTAGGATTTGAAAACACTAATGAAATCCTTAGGGAAAAGACTAAATATAATTAAAACATCCCTAAATTTTGGTGAGAATAGAGTAAGTGGTTTATAAAGATAATACATCCCTGCCTAGGTACGAACAAGTAGAGGGGGCTCTGGAACAGATGTATCTAGGGGTAAAACATGAAGACATTGCTTTTAGATAGACTCCAACAGGAATAGGTGCATGAAAAAGAGCCTTTCTGAACTCGTGGTTATGAAACTATGTGGGAATATTCTTTTATAAATTCATAAGCTTAGTATAAACCATTATTAAGATACTGAAAAAATATCCCCTTGGAATATATGATTGGAATTATATCATGGATAACATTTATTAAAGCCTATAAATTCATATGTTAAGTAAATAAATGTCATTTATATGTTGTCTCTTTTTTGATTTCGGTTCCCCTTTATGTGTTACCCCTAAAATTTCTTTTATTCTAGCCAATGGATGTAATAGGAGGTGTCGGGCTAACAAATGATGTGAAGATTAATGTGATGACTGTTCTAATGAGATGCCAACTCCGATCGGAGCGAGAATCATAAACTTTGTCATGATAGCCTCTCAGTTATCTCATTTTTTTAATAGAATCATAGGTCAAGAGGAACGTTAACCCCCCCCCCCCACCCACACAATAATGAACAATCTGCAATAGAGAGCTTTATGAGACAATGACCTCCTAAATTTATTGGATCATTTGATCCCTCAATTACTGAAAAATAGATCAACTACATTGATAATTTCTTCTCTATCATTCATTGTTCGAAATAACAGATGGTACTTCAGGATTCTTATCATATGGAGGGTCAAGCTGATCAATGGTGGAAATTGAACAAAAATAAGAATCCTCAGGGAGAGATTAAGGCATTGGAGATTAAGGATTTCTAGAAAATGTTTTTCGATAAATATTTTCCACACACCCTCTGACTTAAGATGGAATGTTACTTCCTTTTCCTCAAGAAAAAAGATGATGGTTACATCATAGTGTATGAGGAAAACTTCACAAGGCTTTCATGATATGACTTCAGCTTTGTCATTACCCCCGAATGAAAGGTTGACTGCATATTTGGTGGGCTAAAACCTAGCCTACAGAAAGCCCAAATGATCTATGACATCGAGAGATGTGATTAATTTGTCTGATGCTCCCTCATAGTCAAAATGAAGATCAGCTAATCTTTGGGGTATCATGGGGATAATAATTGTTAGGTGAACTTTAACTCTCGTTGTTCAATGGATAAATCCAACGGTGCTATGAAATTCCAACACCCCACATTCCAATTGGGTGGATAGAAGCACACCATAAATTGAAAGAATGGTATGCGTAAATGCTTTAGTTTTGGATGATAAGGGAACATGGCCATTAATTTCCAATAAGAAAAACCTGCTGTTGCGACAGAGGAGAGGAATGCTCTGTTCAATCCTCAATACAGGGTTCATTATTTAATCTACAAAGAACCAAGGAAATTTAAAAACTAGTTTCCTAAGAAATGGGTATTCTGAGGTAACCAACAACCTCCAAGGAGGCAAGGTTGATCTTTCGAAATCACTACCACTGAAGAGAACCCTGCAAAAATAAGTGGTGATAGGTATGCTATTTATTAATTCAATAATAGCTAATATACTTTTTTATTCTGGTTCTACACAGTATTTTATATCCCGAACATTGAGTAGAACAATCCCAACACCACCAAAAATCATGGATATAGAGATGTCAGTGAGAACGAAAAATGAGGAAATCATTGCATCCCATTAATATAACTACTCCCATATCACAATTTTTTGACTGAAAGTTCTAGAAAACATCGTCATACTCCCTCTTGTGTAATTAGTTGTAATTATTAGCATGGATTGGATTTATCTATATAGAGCCAATATAAATTTATATGTGAGGGAAATCAATCCCTATATGGTGAATCCACCCCTGATTTTTTACAAGTTCAAGGTGGAGGATGAATCTTCATTAGCACTATCATCTCAAGCGAGGGTATTACTACCATATGATCATGCATGTATTGATCATATGATTGAGTCTAAAGAAGCAACCATCCTTGAAGACATTCTTATTGTGAGGGAATTCACTAAAGTGTTTCTTGAGGAATTACCTTGTCTTCCTCCAAGAAGATATGTTGAAATATCTATTGATCTTATTCATGGGGAATTGCCAATATCCTAGACTCTAAATCGAATAGTAGTTGTGGATGTTGAAAATATAAAGAAACAACTAATGGATAGTTTGGATAAAATGTTTATACTCCCAAGTGATTTGCCATGGGGTGTACTAGTCCTCTTTGTGAAGAAGAAAAATGAATCAGTGTGCCTTTTCATTTATTATCGTGATCTCAACAAAATCACAATAATGAATATGAATCCTCTTCCATGAATTGATGACTTTTTCGATCATCAATGAATGGCCCAATACTTTTCCAATGTGGATTTGCGATCAAGATATTACCTAGTAAGGGTGATGAAGGTGGATGTCCCCCAGACTGCTTTTCGTAAAAGGTTCGGGCACTGTGAATTCATAGTAGTGCCTTTCGGACTCACTAATACTCTAGAAATATTCATAGACTTGATGAATAGAGTCTTTATATATTACCTTGAAAAATTAGTGGTATTATTTATACAAGATATTGTAACATACTCCAAAAACAATGAGGACCATTTAAGGACTCTAAGCAATGACTAGAGACGATAAGAAAGAAGAAACTCCATGAAATGTACAACAAGTGTGAGTTCTAGTTGAAGGAAGTATCATTAATAAGTCATATCATCCCATGTTCTGGGATATCTATGGATCACTCTCTGACAGATGCAATTTTGGGAGGGCCGAGGCTAACATCAATGATGGATATACCTGGCTTCCTAGGGTTAGTTGGATATTATCATCTATTTGTGAGAAATTTCTCATGATTTTCCAATAACCCTACCAAGATAACCGGAAAAGGAGTCAAGTTTCCATGTAGTGATGAATGCAAAGATATCATCAAGGGGATGAAAAGGGGGCTTACCACTTTTCCCTTCCTCACACTACACACAAGTGGATAACATTTTGGGGTATTTATTTATTCTTTTATGAAGGGAATGGGCTGTTGTTGATGAAAAATGAAAAATTCATTGACTATTCTTCTAAGAAATTGAATCTTCCTATGAAGAACTATACAACAAATGATCTTTAATTGGTTGTAGTAATCTTTGATTTAAAATTTTGGCAGCATTTCCTCTTTGGGGAAAAGTGTGAAATATATACGGATCAAAAAAGCCTCAAATATATACTCATATAGAAGGAGTTCAATATACTCCAAAAATGATGGTTAGAGATGATCAAAGACTGTGAATTCTCAATCCATTTCCACCCTAGGAAAATTAATAAGGAAGAATATTCTCTAAGTAGAAAGGACACATCGATTCTTTTATTGATGAATATTGAAAAGGATCCATTCTTCTTTATATTTGATGAATATGGACATGTGAATCATAAATATGTAAATATCGTATATCCTTTCACATATGATTTCTCAACCGTCTATTTCACAATGGTTAATGGATTCTGAAAAGGATGATGTAGGAATTTAGAAAAAAGTGGAAACTATCAGAAAAGGGAAATACTCAGAGTTCTATGTTAATGATGAAATAATTGTTTGATTTCAGTCAAGACAATGTGTTCCATCAAATCCATAGTTAATGAAATAACTTTGTGATGGTGGACATAGTTCAAATTTCTCCATTCACCCAAAAACCCCATAGATGTATTGAGATATTTGAGAGCATTATTGGTGGGATAAGATGAAGAATGAGATCATTGAGTTTACATCTATATTCCTGGTATTTCAGGAAGTCAAGGATGAGAGGTATAAGACTAAGGGGATGACGCAACCATTACCTATACCAATATAGAAATGGGAGAAAATCACCACAGACTTTTTCTCCAGACATCTGAAGACATCCAAAGGAAACAATGCTATCAGGGTTACTGTGGATCATCTTACAAAGACTGCACACTTAATTTTAATTTGGGAGGATTTATCATTGGATCAACTGACACAAATATACATCAAAGAACCAGTAAGGAAACATGGAATACCAGTGTCTATTTTTTCCAATTAAGATCCATGATTCGCCTCTATGTTCTGGAAGAGACTCTAATACGCTTCAAATACTGAGCTGAACTTTAGTATGGCTTATCATCCTCAAACTGACATCAAATCTAAGCATACTATCCAAACAATTGAGTACATGTTGAGAACATTCTCAATTTACTTTAATGAAGGATGAGATCAACATCTTCCTCTGGTAGAGTTCTCTTATAATAATAGTTCCCACTCAATCGTTAAAATGGATTCTTATGAAGCCCTTTACCAGCATGTTGGGATGCAGTTTGGGAGTTGAAACACTTAGGTCTAGAAATGGTTGATGAAATGGCGGATAAGGTTATGATAATCCTGAAACACTTTAAATCCTGTTAGATTCCACAAAAAAATCTATGCTAATAATCATATATGAGACGTAGAGTTTTATGTTGGAGGCAAGATATTTCTCTACATATCTTTGTGGAAGAAAGTTATGAGATTTGGGTAGAAGGGAAATCATAGTCCAAGGTACATCGGCCTTTTTAATATCCTTGATCGCATTGGAACTGTGGACCATAGACTAGCACTCCCTATGAACCTCTCTCAAGTACATGATGTATTCCATGTATAACTCTTGAGGAAGTACATACCTTACCCATCGCATGTACTCAATCTAGAGGTGGTACCATTGGATAATGACCTCTCTTATGAAGAAAATCCAGTGAAGATCTAAGATCATAGAGAAAAATTTCTATAAAATAAGAAAATGACCCATATCATGGTTTTGAGGAGGAACCAAAAGTTTGAACAAGCAATGTGGGAATTGGAGGAAGTGATGAAGTAGAGTTACCCGCATCGTTTTAAGTTTAGGAAAACAAAATTTCGAGGGAGATTTTTCTTAATAGGGGAATATTGTAATGACCAAAAAAAAATTTAATGAAAATTCCTCTTGATCTGATTAAATATCTTATTTTGTAAAATGGTTATATAAGACATATGCACAACCTTGGTTTAGGTTTTTGGATTTTAAAATTCCTTTTTGAATTGTTACTATTACTAATATAGTGGTTGAACAGTGATCACATTATTAGTATGAATATAGGGCTTCAACGAATCAAGTTTACTTAGACACATGATGTAATGACCTCATCCAGAAGAATTACTCGATACGAAGCCCATTTTTTGAACCATGAAATGGAGGTAGAGTTAGTGGCCTTCTCTCCTGACCAATCCCAAGCCTACCTTCAACATGTTAAGCTTGAACAGAACTCCATACTAGAGAAGTGGATGTTAATAGAGATTGACACATGAGCGATGTTATCTGAGCGAAACCAAGAGTATATCACCATCGCACACCATACTATTAGGTGTTATGAGGGTTTTATAAGGGGTTATGTAACATGACCCCAGCAATATTATTATGTGGATTAGTTTTCTATATAATAAATATATAAATTCATTTCATTATTGTTACTTTATATGTGGGTTTTCAATCAAAAATAGTATTTTTCGCTAATATTCAATTAAGAAATCTATTTTAGATAAATTATTGTATTTTTTATTTAAGTAATATTTTAATAAAATATTATTAATAAATTAATTTCAATTAAATAAAAATGATTGTATAAATTTTTCTGAATATAATTAAAATTTTTCTTATGATTTGAAAACTGTTTTTTTCAAAAACCCAAGAATTTTCAATAAATGTAGGTTTTATTCTAAAATTGATAATTAAAATATTTATGAAATTATTTAGAAAAAATTATTATCACTTTCTGACTCAAGATGTCAAAATTATCTAACTGAGAATTTTTTATAATTTGCTGAGACAATTGAATTTTTTGCAAAAGATTAAATATCGTTTAAATATATAATGTGTTTTATGAAATCATAATGACCTAATAGTGATGTAATAAAAGGAAATAAAAACTTTTTTTCCAATATATGTTTTATCTTCTAAATAATGTGACTTTATATGTTTTTAATAAAGTATATGGTGCCTTAGTGGACCCTCCATGATTTATAAAATATTTTAACTTTTTAAACTGATTTCCTTGAGAGTGTGACTCACATCCACATAAGGAAGACTACTATTTTAATATGTTCGAACATTTGAATTATAAAATAATTTTTTCCACTCCACTTTGGTAAGAAACATTGGCAAAAACCATGGGTTTGTTTGTGTTTTTGATTAGTTTCATGTGTGGTGTCCGAAACCTAAATAATATCAAATTGTCTCTCATTTCCAATATATACCCACTCTATATCCCATTCCTCTTCACCCACAAACATTTTTGGCTCAACTAACCTCTTCCACAATCTTTCTAAAATCCTCCCAAGGTTCCAAAATCTTGCTAAATGCCACTCCCAAGCCTCTTCCAAGCCTTTGGGATAACACTTCTAATTAAAGGATCCTTACATTCCTTAATTTCTTATTTATGTCCAAGTTTCCTTATGTTGTTATTCCCTTTTATTTTCAATTAAAAAAGTTTTTGTATGAGTTATAACCTCATATATACTTACCTCCTTATGTTTGATTGATGATAGTCCTCGTTATCTCACTTAAATTCCTCCAATGTACTCCTGTTACCATGCTGAAATTCTTTAAGGGGTTTCTCTCCCAACATTTACATTCCAGAAATTATTTTATATTATGTGGCTAAATTATATTACATATGTTCCGACATGAATCTATATGACACCTTAAATCCTATTTCATGTACATATTTTTAGATACACCTTTCACTCTCAATATCCATTTTTAATAATTCTTATGTCACAATGTTATGCTGCCGAAATTGCACAACAATTTTCCAAGTCAAAGTAATTGTGTAGTGAATACCATGTCCATTTCTCTATCAAGGGTATTCAACATCATTCACAATTACTTATTGATTACATATTTTCTTGTATATATTCCACATTCCTTTATCATGGAATAAATTATTATGTTTAATGATTCCATGTTGTATGATCCTTGTTCCACACTTATGCATAAAATGAAATGTTTATAAAGGGTGTGCCCAGATAACACTCCAATGCATTGGGTAAAGATTATTATCATGATACATCAAGTGAAATGAGGGTTTAATCATGTTAATTCATGTGAAATGTGGCTTTACTCATGCAAATTCAAGTGCAATGAGCGTTTACTTATTCTCCTAATGCAATGATCCTTGGATAGTGAAAATATAATGTTAAATGTTGTTTCCACATTTCCATGTTATAATGATTATTCTATAGCATGCCTTTATGATCAGGTTTATCTTGGGCTCCATTGATATTCCCATTTCCTAACATTTAATATTCTTCTTTTTATTCCTTGTTTACTCTCTTATAGGGCTTTATAGCTCACCTTTTTCTTATGCATGTCCTCAGGTTATCCCATGCAATGATAAGTATAAAGGAATGTCATGGTCATGTAAAGAAGATTTCTATAAAGACGTTTTGTTTTATGTTCTAAGTGGTTATGTAACATTCCTAATTTCTCATGACACTATACCTATCGATCCTTAGATTTGTCTTAGTGGAATTTTTATATAATAAATAATGTTTATGTGTATAATAAAGAGTTCAGTTGTTATAATAATCCTTGATAATATCTTTCCATATTTATTGGATCATATTGAGATATTTCTGTGTGAATATTAATTTTATGTTCTTATGATTTGTAAATATTTCACACTTCTCCCAATAGATATTATTCTGCAATATTTCTATTTAAAATATCATGTTTTCTAACTCCACATCATGCGTTGGATCTTTTTTCTCATGAATTATCAACTTCCTTGAGGCGTAGACTTTAATCGTATAGTTTTGCATCATTACTATGACTAATAACTTCTTTCAAGAATCGCGATATAACAAAAATAGTTCCTCACTTTTTTGAGTTATTAGTACTGGTGTAGTGATAAGCCTCATTTTCATCTCATGGATGTAGTCCTCACATTCACTATTCCAGAAAAACATTACTTCCTTCAAAGTCTGTGAGGTTAGTGGGTTTGAAAATTATGATATGTTCTTTACAAATCGTTAGTAATACCGAGATAGACTATGGAAAATATGGATCCACATTACCTATGTGGTTCAGGTACACTCTTTGATGACCTTTTTCTGGGAAGGGTCAATAGATATTCCTTGACTGGTGATAACATGACCCAAAAATCATACATCCTCTATCTAGAATTCACATTTATTTTACTTTTCATATAGATTCTCTCTTTTCAATTTCATTAGAATAGTATTCAAATGCTCCTCATGTTCCTCCATTCTCCTTATGTATTTCATAATATCATAAATAACGACTAAAATATATTTTTTGAGGTAATATATCAATAAAATATTCATTAAATCCATGAATATTTTAGGATAATTAGTGAGTCCATAAATAAGCACTATGAACTCATAGTGCCCGTACCTTATTCAAATGGAAGTATTAGGTAATATGTTCCTCCTAATCCATTAATTGGTGATATTGTGACTGAAGTTCCACCATATTGAAATACTTTTCATAGTGCATTGATTGGACAAGTCATTTATCCAAGGAAGTGGATACTTGTCCTTTATCGTGATTTTTTTGATCTCTTGATATTCATTGAAGAGTTTCATTGATCCATTCTTTTTTTTATGAAGAAGACTATTTCACCCCATAGTGAAGAACATAGGCATAAAAAAAATTGGTCCACACTCTATTGAGATTACATCATCAGTTCCTCTAACTCAACGGTGGCCATTCTGTAAGGTGTCTTTGATATAGGTAGAGATACATTAATAAGTTCAATTGAGAACTCAACCTCTCAGTTAGGATGAAGACAAGGAAATTCTTCAATGATCATTTTAGTGTAATTACTCATAATGGGAATGCCTTCAATCTTGATTCTCTCCTTTGTTTCAATCATTTGTGCTCGATATGATTTCTCATAAATACTTAATATATGCAATTGAGATAATGACTCTGAAGGAGATTCAACGTCCTCCTTACACATGTATAAAATTGGAGGATGAATAATGATTTGAAGATTGATTTACCTTGCCCGACACTAGATGTCATTTTTATATAAATATAGTCAATCCATTCCCAAAATATGATCAAACTCCCCAAAAGGATGCAAGATAGGATTTACTAGGAGGTTCACTCTTCAAATATTAACCTAAGAGGAGTTATATACTTTGGATGAAATAATATCCCCATATTATATTCTCACAAATAACTCAACCACTATATATTGAGGTTGTTTCTTAATAGTAATACTAAATTTGAAGGATATGAAAGTATTTGTAAAACCATAATCAATTTGTACATTCTCTATTCCTGAATCAATATCCTAAGTACCTATAACCACATCATTTTTGGAATCAACCTCTGTAGTAGTTATGAAATAATCCTTCCATTTAACATTTGTATTTGGAATTAGAAGATGTTGACTACCCTCATGATATCAAGGTTTAGTGCACTGTATTGGATCGTACTCTTGGTTTGTAAAGTTGAATAATTGAACCATTGGTGGTGATCTCGTTTCCTCCATAATAGCGACATAATTTTTTTATCTCTTCAACATTTATGTGCTTAGTGGCCTTCTCTCTCACACTTATAGAAATATACCATACCATTTAGGTAGTTCCCCTGATTCGTATTCCCCCTTTTTTGACATGTGAGAGGTTGAATTTTTTTCCACCTTTCTCATTAGGTCCCCCAACTTGAAAATCCTTATTTAATTTCTTTTTACCTTTTCCATGTGACCATCCTCCAAAC
Organism: Viscum album; assembly: GCA_963277665.1. Taxonomy (NCBI): domain Eukaryota; kingdom Viridiplantae; phylum Streptophyta; class Magnoliopsida; order Santalales; family Viscaceae; genus Viscum; species Viscum album. The sequence continues at coordinate 13,769,674 of OY728159.1, read as the reverse complement.
TCTATCTACAGTTTGGGAGATCATCTACTAAATTCTTCGTAACTCCCAAAGTCATGAATTCCTATAGCCTTTGGAAGGTGTTTTTTTAAACCACTAAATAATCTATCAATTTTTATATCATTATCGATACCAAAAACACAAATAATAACTTTAAATCATTGTGAAATTAGTTTTGTAGGCCAAGACAAATCACCTTACTTTTTCTTCATCTTTATGAATTATCTCTCAATATTAGTATGAATTGATTGAGGGAAATACTAGTTTTGAAATATTATGTTAAAGTACACCCACTCTATCTCTTCAATTTCACCCTTTAAATTGGTATTTTTAATCAATGTCCACTCTTGATCATCCTCCCCATCTAGAAGATAATTGAATAGACTAACCTTCTCCTTCTCAGAATATTAGATCATAGAAAAGATCTTATCCATTGAGTAGACCCACAATTCTATGACTAGTGGATCAAAAGATCAACAAAAGTTCAATGGTGGTTGTTGTATAAAATACTCGATATCTATTTTCTCTATCTTAGGTGAAGGACGACATTCTACAGATTTTGGGGAATTTTGCATAGCCCGAGGAAGCTATGTAATAATTGCCATGAAATTTTGAACTCCACCTCCCAAAACATTGAGGATGTCATTTGAAAAATCATTCCATTGTCCCTCACAGAGGATTTTGGAATGGTTTCTCATTTTTCCCACCATTTTCTAAATTATAATAGGTTTCAACAAAAAATTATTCTACAAATCATGAATAAATAATTCATTCCTTTTACGTAATTAATTCTAAATGCATATCTTTTTTGATATCTATGTTTAAATATTTTCTAAAAATATATTATTGGGTGCTTAGTTACACATAGTGTCATACTAAGGTTTTTCAAAAAAATTACTCTAATCCTAATTCAAAATTTAACTAAACAATGCTATGATAATAACGATAGAAACCCTAATTTTTTTAACATGAGTATTTCATAATTTTAAAGATAAAAAAATAAAAGGATATCAAATGTGGATCCAAAGGTTTATTATCTTGGGAAAATTTGGACCATACATAAATTTTAGAAAATAAAACATAAATATTTATTAAATTACTTTTTATCTAGCATCTTAGTGGCCCACATGTTCTACATAGTACAAGTTTTCACCCAAGTATATACATTAATATAATGAATGATATAAAAGACCAGTAAGAGGATGAATAAGAGACATGAAACATGGGAATGAATAATCATCATTATCATAACATATGTAATTGATCATAATCATAATCAGGAGAGTAAACATTGATAAAGGAAGGGAATGTGGAAATTAAAAAATCAATATTAGGCCTTAGTGGTAAAATACCACATATAGTTTTGATCAAAGTTTACATCATGTCCATGCATAACATATATGCATCATCATAACATCATCATTGTGAACTAATATAGCATCATTTTCACACATATTTGACATTATATCATGAGATAGATCATATTAACAAATTCATTGGAGAGATGTATAATTCTAGGCACACCAATTCCATTAAAAAAATTACAAAACGACACATGCCGCATAGATCATATAAACATCATTTCCATAAAATAACACATGGAATGGAAATGGGTACCATGAGAATTTCATAAATCATGTCTTCATAGATAAACATTATTTTTAAAAAAATGAAAAGGTAATATGATACTTGGTATAATAATCATCAATATTGAGTGAATAAGATACAACGTCAAGAGATGTAAAACATGAATTTTTAAAAGGGTGATTTATTTTGAAAAGAATTGTTGCATTTTTCATAAATAATATTAAAAATATTGATATCCCAAAAAATTAATTTTAATTAAAAATTAGTGATATTTAAGAGAAATTAATGGAACATCCATAAAATAAAATTAAGGTAGGGAAACCCCAAATGAAGAAATTTGGGTCTGAGCATTTCCTTTACCTTAGGTCTAAAGGTTTTCTTCACATTATTATTGAGGATAATAAAATTAAAAATATTATTCCAGAAATAAAAAAAAATTATAATTTCATTTGATATATTATATTTTTATTCAGACCATTTATGGGATTTTTGATAAGTTATAATGATTAATTCCATAGTTTGGGAGTATCTTTTTCGTTGTTTTCCTGATCAGTTTGCTTGTATACAATTATGGAAGTTCATGTAAATTTAGAATAGATATTCAGAATCGAAATTATTTTTTATTAATTGAATTTGAGATTATAAAATTATAATATATATCAATTTAAATTTTTTTATTATGATGATTTATTAGATTGAATATTAATGATAATTATTAAATTTATTTCTCCAGTTTTTAAAACCATTATAATCTTATATAATTTTATTTAAAATCATGTTCACATATTGGTTCCAAAATATTATATAAAATATAATATGTTAAATAAATAATAATTTACCATATTTATGGTTCTTTTACCATTTTTGAAGGTGGTACAAAAAAAAATATATCATCCACATTGGTAGTAGTTCGACAGCCCACAGATGATAAATTAATTTTTAAATGTGGGGGGTGTCTTGGTAAGAGAAATGAATAAAATTTGGACAATGATCAAATCGTGAAACATGTGAGGAGAAGAGGTGGTGAGGGATGAGTTTTACAGGAGAGTATAAGAGTGTTCTCTAATTATTTTATTCATTAGTTTATTATTTTAGAAAAAGACTATGAATTGTTTGATAATTATAACAAAACCAATAAAAATAATGAATTAAATTTCGTTATTATGGTGCTTCCATCAGTGATAAATTAATGAACTAGTGTTTTTAACTTATAATTTATATATTTCATAATTACTATATTTTACTATTCCCCAAAAATTCATGTATTTAAAGAAAAATATAAAAAATTAACCCTAACCATTTTCTTAGTTTTAAAATAAAGAATTTAACTCCATTTTGTTAAAATATTTTTTCAAATAGGAGAAATTCTATTTTAAATTAAAATCATCATTTACTTAGAAAATTATCATTTTAAAATTATAACTAATTTTATATCACATTAAAAAATTAAGTGAGGTCTCCTAAAATATTTATATAATCATCAAAATATAATTTTAATTTATGAATTTATTTTATCAAAATAAATTTTATTTTAACTAATTATATTTATTGTAAAAATATATATAAACATATATGTTTTATAAAAATACCTACAATAAATTAATGATTTTTAGAACATTTATCTACTTATACTATGATATAATTATATCATATTATCACTTATAAGATCTATAATTTTTATTTGTACAATCATAGATGAGGTTACTATTCTATTGAACAATTTACTATTCCTAATGGTCACATTACTATTTCAAAGGTCAAGTTATAATTCAATTGGTATGGGTTCCTTAACATATATAAATACCCCTTATTTCATTTATTTGATATTTATAAAGTTTTTATTATGTTCTCGAAGTGATTTTATGTTTTTTATACTATATAAAGTAATTATAAGAATGAAATTTCAATTTATTAAATTTTCGGTCAATACACGCATTATGTGACCAATTATTTATTCATATCCTTTTTAAATGGATGAACATTATCCACTACATCATCATCCCACATTGGTTTTTCATTAGGTCTATGATACAATATATCATTCAATCTCCACTTCCACACCATTCGAGCTAGCTACTAAGGATAAAAAACATTTACACATTCACCACACACTGTATAGTCTCTGCCTCACCCGCACATTCCCCCTGCCCTAATTCACAAGCCTAACCTCACCTACGGGCGCACACTCTATAGAAATTATACATAGGAAAACCCATGGATTATATAGTAACATCCATTCCATCTTTGTGTGGTCCCCTATAAAAGGATATCCCTTGGGATTTGACCAAAAGTCCCCCTACATGTGGTTGAGGGATAGCCTTAGTGGATTCCCATGGGCTGGCATTATTTTTAATATAAATCCGACTCATATATATATATATATATATATATAATCCAAGTAACAGATTTTAATTTTAATAATTCCTTGGATAATATGCCAATCAAACCATAATCCTTATTCTTTTCTCAAATGTCATCTTTATGAAAAATGTAGGACTATTTTAAATTTCCACCATTTAATCTCTTCTTCATACATGTCAACATTTCAAGGTACATCACTTGTTTTATCCAATGTGAAAACACTTTACAACATGTATTTAATAAATTTTAAAAAAGTACAATAATTTCTCTAACTAAATAGTTGAATAATTTATCATACAATACCATCAATAGGTTCACAACAATTCGGTAATCATCCAAACTTCATCCAACAATACATATTGAATTTCTAAAATTAATAGCATCATCTGCTAAATAGAAAGGATACACTTTCAGATTATATTTTTCTGATAATCTATCATTGATGGGACTATCAGGTTTTCTAATGAACTCTTTTATATTAGAGGTATGGGATCTATAGGTCTTACACCTACGGATTGATATTTTTTGGTTAAGTAGAATATAAAGGCCACTTTGGATCCTTTTTAATTTAATAAGAAATAAAATTAGAAGGGTTCTATGAAAGTTAGATTTAACACCTCACTAATTCATCTACCATGATCACTTTTTTTAGAAAAAACTATAGTTGTTAGGACCAAAATAAGGACACTTGAGAAAAAATTGTTGCCATTAAAAATAATGTTCCCAAGAAAGACTTATTTGGTATTGGAGTATATTCAAATTTAACTTTAATTTTTCATAACCATCGCTATCAAGATTATTTTTTCATATTTTCTTATGAAATAGAATACTTTTACCTATTTTTCTTAATCAATAACCTCCAAAAAATAATAATATTAAATCTAAGACTATATCCTACCCTAATCTTGAGTCAAACAACTAATCTCACTTTTTTTGAAAATATTTTTTTATTGTCAATGAAATTTTACAATAATTAAATAAAATTCACTAATCAATTTTTGTTTCATTTCATGTATTTTATATTTTACAAATAATTTTAAATTTCATATTGAATTTATACTTTTACTAACTTTATACTAGTTAGTACCAAATCCAACTAATTTCATTACTTTATATTCCTATTGTCTACTCATTTATATGTACAATATTGAATTCATTCTTTCTTAATTACATATATAATGTATTTTATAAAAAATAGGGGTAAACTTTGAGATTGAGTAAAAAATATTTATCTCCAATTCTAAACCAATTTCACTGATATATTACTATTTATTTAAAAAATAAATTTCCAATTATAAAATTATTATATTTTATGTAAAATACATATTCTCTACTCTTAAATATTGTATTCATTTATAAAAATTCTATAAAATTATATATTTAAATAATATTTTTTGTGATCATAAAAATGAATACATTAAAAGATAGAAAAATTTTATTCCAACGTATAACATTTTATTTTATGTTTTAATGCTAAAAACACTCCTTTTTGGATAATGATTTGTATTTAATCAATAATACCAACCCTATAATGTTATAAATATTTTTTATATGATGTTTTTAATTTTTGTTGAATAAATTTAATGGATATTGATGTTATGTTATAGAGTTTCACATTTTTTATATTGTATTTTGATATTTGTTTTATGAAATTTTCCAATTATGGATGTAATATACTAGTGTATCATGATGAAATTTAATTATTATGAAGAATGATTATTTTTTAGGATAATTAATTATGATGAGGTCTTATTATTTGAATGAATAGATATGAATAAAATAAAAGACATAGGATAAACTCATATGATATATATAATGTATCATTATAGATTCATATAATCATAATAATTTCAAATGATTAATCTAAAGTCATATGATTTGGAAAAATGTCTTGTGATTGAAAGAAAATTCTTACGATCAAAGGGAGATTTATACGTTTAGAGAAAACAATATATAAAGAATGTAAATTTAATTGATTAAAATAGAGTCATTTATAAATATGGACATAGAGACATAAGTCATATAAAATTTGATAACATATAAAATGAACTCCTACAAAGATAAAGACTTATGAAGCCTGTTGTTTTTTATATTTTCTTATGGTTTTATAAAATTACTACCATTATTGTATTTAGAGATAATTACAATACTAATTTATTTTTATGTAAATATGAGATGACTAAATAATTGAATTCTAATTAAATTATAGTTTCAGTTTCAAAGGAATCATATAGTTCAAAGGGAGACCATACCTTCTATAAATGACTAAAATTGTTTTTTAAGGATGATATAAACCCATGAAAAAAGAGTACAACATAATGTTTTGATTATTATTTTTTAAAAATCAACCATTTTAAATAAAGAATGGTATCTTAATACAAAAATAATGACGCATTGTCTCAATAAATAACAACCACATATTCTATTTTTTAATCATAACATTGATAAACTACTTTAAAAATAAAAACTACAAATAATGATGTGTGATTTCAAGTTATATCTATAGTAAACCAGTTTTATTTAAATATATATAAATTAATTATCATTCATTAATAAATTTTGATCATCAACTTTATGTTACCACTTAAAAATTTATTCAAAAGAAATTATGATTATAATTATCTTTCTATTAAATTTTACAATATTTTTATTTTGTGTAGTAAGGGTTATGGAAAATAATTTTATATGGAAATTCCAGTTGAAATATCTTATAACATTATAACATCTTATAAATCCTTACATATAGATTGAAAATTATTATTAAAAGGGATATTTGATTAAAATCATTATACTAGCATCGGGAGTTGTTAGAGTGGATTAGTGGAAGTTTTTCCTAACTTGGATGACTAGAAGTATTTTTTTCCTTCGATTTCATATCTATTTTGTTTTCCAAACAATATATTAATAAATGTTATGTAAATTATTAATTGAAATTTTAAATAGGGTTTCTATTTTGGGGTAAAATTTTAAGAACTCAATTCACCCCACACTTGAGTCATTATGACTCAATCACCATCGTAAAATATAATAAATCATTATATAAAATGGTGAATAAAAATGGATCTGGGGGATAATTTATGCTAATGAAATATTTTTTAGAGGATCAAGTGAAGTATAATGTAAATAGTTTGTAAAATTAAGGAGTTGTGAGTTAAAAATGTAAATTATTGGAGAGGAAATTGTTTTCTTGGGTTGTAGGTGACACAAGGAAAGCATATAATATTTATTTGAAAATATAAATATTCCATGTTTGTAAGAAAATTTGAAATGAATAATTCCATAGAGATAAACACACCAGAAGAAACTGAATAATGTTATTAAGGGATAATGAAGGAAAAAGTTCAATGTGATAAAATATAAAGAAATCATTGGGATAACAATGTATTTAATAAGAACATGATAAAAAATTATGGTTTACACTTATTAAGACATATGGTACTAAAAAAATCCAAAGTGAGACACTTGAATGAAATATAAATGATAATGTGTTATATAAAATTTACAATTGATTACAGATTATTTTTTAATGATAGTACAGAGTAATATTTTTTTTTGTGATTTATTGATATAAAAAAGGGATGTTTTAATAGATGATCATAAATTAATATCTGTTTTTGAATTATGTATAGGGATATTGTGTATTTCATGTATAAGTACATATCTATATTAAATTTTATTTGAAACATAAAAATATGGTCATATTTCTCCTACGAAATCACGTACTCAATTTATGTGGATGAAGCAGCATATTAAGGATGTTATGGTTTATGTGAAATCTCCTTTATCAATCAAATATAATAATTCAAGTGTTATTATTCATGGAAAAAACATTTTTTATCCCTCATGTATAATGAAAATCACGATAGGGTATAATATCATAAAAATATAGTGAAGAAGTTTCTGTGAAGTTGCGACATTTTTCTTCATAAAAAATGTTCCAGGAATCATGATAAAGGAACTATATAAGGATGGTTTTGATATGAATTGGATTCCTATATCATTCCAACCATCTCCATCCAATAATAGGGTTTTAATAAGGGACCCCTGGTTTCATAAGCAGTTTTATATTTTTAGAAAGATATGATTTTATTTATAAATTAATTTTTTTTATTTCTAATCATCTCTTATAAACATATATAGAATTTATCTGTTGATTCATTGATTATGGGGGAGATATTCTCCATGATTAGGATTTTTCTATAATTCACTAATTTTTTAGACAAAGGGAGATATATTTTATGCAGTTTAGAATGTACATGAAAGGGGGATATAATTCAGTTGTATATTATGGGGAGTTTTCTTGTGAATTTCTTGATGATTAATGAAGCATTTCCATGAGGAAAATTTAATTTAAATATTTGTATCACACTAAGATTATCTCATAGGATTTTAGTGTTGATGATTTTTGAATCATCATTACACTATATGAAGGTATGATGTTTTATCTGTTGTTGATGTTCAATGATTAATATTTTAAATGAACACATGTAAAATATTTGTTAACAAACTCAAACAGGGATATTTTTAGACTAAATCGTCTTGAAACATTTTTGGGTTGTGTTTATTGATGAAAAATATAGGGATACTTCCAATGATAATCACATTGTAATAAAGAACTAATACGATGGATGATGTAAGGGTTTTAAAGGAGGTGTGGAAATTTTTCTTATAGAATAGAAATCACGATTAAAGACTATGGATTACACTATATATGTTTACACATCAATTTCATGTATTTTAGATATAAGACGTATTTTTCCAAGAGGAATTAAGTTATGAAAAAATTAAAAAACAAAATATTAAATGAACAAAATTGTATGATTAATTTATGCCCATAAAATAATAAGTCAAATCTATATAATTTTAAATGTTGAAAGATAATGTTTTTAATATAAGTGATGCATTTAAATTTTGATTAATTAGATTAAATTTTCCAAAAAAATATGTATTGTCTGGCATAAACTATTTAGATATAGTGTTCATATAAAAAATTAGTGCATCTATAATTGAATCTAGAAGTAAAATCACACCATTTTTCATGCTAAAATACTGTGAGGAAGATGGAGTTGACTTTTGTGATCTATCCGGAGGATAAATGATTCACTACGGACTTAAGATCAAGTCATGAATATATTTAAAAAGTTATTTTCTATTATTTATCCAAAAAAACATGTGGGATTCTAATATTTTAATCATAATATTGATGGAAAGTACATCATGATTGTGGTGATCAAGAAATGATACAATTTTATTAGAAGAAGATTTAAATTGGGGTTTTGTGTGAAGAAATGAATTTCACTATGATGCTACCAATCATTCCAAAATAGGTTTGATACAATAATAATATCTAACATTCATTGTTCCTATCATTAAGGTATTTTTTGCGACTCTAATTATAGAAATTTTACTCTTATTTAGAGATCAATTTTAGACAAAATTTCCAATCAGGATCATGAAAAATATATGATTAATTTAAGGGGAAAACTATATATTCTCAATGTGGTGAAGATATATCATTATTTAAAAAACATGGAAGGAATTTAATAAACCGATTTATTTAATGTATAGTGGAAAGAGAGAGAAAAAATAAGATCAAAGTGTCCATCTCACTGGAAGTTAGAGGAATCTCATCAAATATATCAAGGATAAAATTATTTATATTAAATCATTAGTGTAATAGAATTATATGTTAATTTTGATTTATATGGTTTCACTTTGTGGATAAGTGATCATTCTATGTTATTGAGAGGCATGTTTTCATTAATTGTTGAGGTGTATAAACTCAACAATTCAGGATGGTTACTCTAAATTTTAAATAAATAAGAAATATGATAAATGAATTTAGTATATGAGTTAAATTTCCATTGAATTATCCTTGGATGTATTCCAATGTTGTATAATTTTAAAAAAAATCCTTGGGTTTATCCTTACATAATTTATCACTTCATATTTATAATGAGGTATAGATTTTTTCAATTAATCGTGTAACAAGGTACTTAGATAGGGTCATTTTGATATAGTCAAAATTCCCAATTTCAACACAATATAAATGTTTTATACCATTTTTAGGATCCACACTCAAGAATTTTTATAACTCAATTTATAAAATAATAAATTTTATTAATTTTTTAACCTTAAAAAAAATTCAAAAATTTCTTTCGTTGTTCAATCAATTTTGTTACTATAACACAATAACCTTTTCTTGTATAGCTTATATTCAATTATTAAAATATCAATTCATAAAAAACAATAAAAATTATTAAGATAGGATTAATGAAATTTAAAACATATGGGGATATATGTGTTAGGTCTTTCGTATTATCTTATGAGATTTCTAAAGGGAGTGGATTTTTAATTTTTTTTTGAAGGATGGGTATAAAATTTATGGAAAATTATTGAATAATCCTTGAAGTTTTATATTTCCATAGTTTATTGAATAATGAGTGGAAATAAAATATTTACAAGCCTTTCACACAAACAAATAGATATTTTTTTAAAAATTCAGCTCATAACATGTTTCACTATGGTTATAGATATTTTCTCATTGAATTTTGTTTTGATAAATTTTTTAAGAAAATTAATATAAAATTCATTGAAATAAATCGTTAGTGTAATTATTTGTTCCTATATTGGTATCATGGATTGATAAATATTGAATTAACCTAATATCTTCATTATCATGAATAAAAAATGTTAAATTATTCCAAATTGGAAGGGTTTATGTTTTTTAAAATTATTATATATTAATTGTTCATAAATATTCAACCATATATATGTAATTTAATTTGTTTATGGATTTTATTGTCTAATTATTATATTTCTTTTCATTCCACATAAATATTGAATTCATTTTTTGAAAACATGTTCAATAATAAAAGAATTGTATTATATCCTAGAAGGACATCATATGTGTTTTTTAAATAACATACCCAAATTCAATATGTAAAATTCATTTTCTAAAATATTATTGTGTATTTGTGAATAAATTCACAAAAAAATACCAATGTATGAATTCAAAGACATTAGATCTACAAGAATAATACAATATAGAAATTTTTTCCGTAAGGTAGATTGGACCCACAATCTAGAAATTTACAGTAAATTAGAATACATAGCTATAACTTTAATGATTAGGTATCTATTTAAAATATAGCTATCATGATCCCAAATCAAAAAAAAATTATTGTCTAAAATTGTAGGAGTAGTTATTCATCTAAGTGGATAAACATAGTGAGAAAATATATCATATAAAGATCCTCTATACCCATATACAATTGACTTTTTTAGAGGAAACTTTATAAGTTCCTCATAAAAATCATCCCATGACACATTTGAAATTTGGGAACATAGAGGGGATAGTTTAGGATAACTTTATAGCTTAATTCGTTCATTTTTCTATTCTTATTTAATGTTTAGTTTTACACCCCCATAGCCATCAATATAAGTGTTGTTTGTTGTTATAATCCATAACTCTATGTTTATAAAATTTTGTACGTAATTACATTTCTCAATTTGTGTCCAATTATAATTTATTGAACTATTTTATTTCTATATATATAATGGTATTCTAATATTTGAATCATGTAAAAATATCATAGTGAATTATTTTAGAAACTTTTTTATGTGATGATTTGAACATGTTTTTCTCTTCCCACACATTTTATGTTTTTTCATTAATAACCTAGATTGTATTATTAGATAAAATTTAGAAGTAAATTCTCATTAATATTCATATTTATTTCATGATTAAAATATTATAGAGGAGATATCTCTAATAACCACATGAAATTATTTTTATTATTCCTTTATGAGTTTAAATATTACACCAACACCATTTCATTGGCCTTGAGAGGTAATTAGAAATCAAAATAATTTGATTTATAAAATAAGGTTTGATAAGCTATTATGAATTCATATAAAATTCTATTAATATTTGGTATAAATAATAGAAATAGTGACCAATATTACATACCTTGAGGGGGATTATAACTGAGTATCAAGGGATATTCACTAGGGCTGAACATTATTTATCCAATAAGTTTTTTTATTAATTAAAGTAGACTTATTTTTTATATCTAAATAATTTAAACATCGGATTAACCTTTTTCTAATTTGAAATTTAATAATAAACACTTATTAGTACCTTTCATTCTCTGGAAATGGGATTGGTTATTCTTTTCTATAAACATAGTTAATATAAATTGATTTTTATATTTTTTTCATCACGACCATGTAGAGTGAAATAAACCATGGTGTCATTTCAATCATAATAAAAGTTTTATCTTATCTTCAATAATTCACCTCAAAACACACTCCTATAATTATTACTACCTCAAAATCACCAAGTATTGGAACTATAATTATGAAACCTATACATTTATTTTCCAATCATCAACTTCCATTTGTCCAACTATGTCGTACAATGATAAAAATATTTCTTTTACTTTTTTATAAGATTATTTACCTTTTATGAATATTCTCATTATATCCCACATTCATAAATATTCTTATCAAAATCTATAATATCTTTTATTTTTTCGAAATATACTCTCTATATATAAATTAAATAAAACAATTTGTTGAAAATTTCTTATGGATGATTTGAAAATTCTAGGGACAAATCATGTTTGTATAATTTCATATAGTGACATTATTTTTACTATAATGTCTAGTTTTCTTTCAAAATTTTACAAGTTTATTATTTTTTCCTTTATTTTACTTTAGAACCATTTCCTTGAATATAATATGGAAATTATAGATTGAGACCTATAATATCAACATTCTAATTTACTGGAAATTAGAAATTTCATTCCCAATACAATTCACTCCATATACCATAATCTATAATATTCCATTATATGACTTATAATATAGTGTTATAACTTATGAAAAAAATTATCAACAGACACCCTTTACTGTATACATGCATTATTGATCACATTAAATTAAAAAATAATAGGGATTTTGGAATTATCCTAAAATAAAAACTCATAGTGACCTCACCATGACAATATTGGGAGATTTTTTCAGTAGTATAGTAGCTCATAGAAGAAAATTTCAATTACTACAATTGAGAATGCTCACATTTGCATTATAATTACTCAACACATGTTTTTAAAAATAATACTTTAATTTTGGATGGAAGTTTATGAAAACTGAATACATTTAGCTTGTGAATATAAATAGAAAATTTATTTCTTAACAACCTTCCTTGTAGGGAAAAGAAAGTTACAAGGACACCACTTGACCACCCTATAAGAACCTATTTCAATCAACAAAAAATATTCTAATATTTATCAGTAGTACATGGAGTACCATACATGTACATGAATTTTTATAAAATATATTTTAGATTTTTGTGATAATGTATTTACTATTTTTGTGAATATCAAATTAAGGTCCACTATCATCTTTATTCACGAGTGAATCCCTAGTCATAAAAATATTATAACCTAAATTCACATTAATTTGAATTATATTTTCCCTAGATAATGGTTTAAATACATGTATCTTTCTTTGTTGGAAAATTTTAATGAATTAGTTTCCAATTTAGTTTTATTTGGTGGTAAAATATTCAATATAAATATTAATATATAGGTCACAAGAGAATTAAATAGATTCATGGTATGGGAAAATAATATTTCACACTAAAAGGGTGAATCCATTTGGCATCTTTATTTTACTACTTGAACAAAAATCTAGAAATGATTTTATACATTTTTTTTATTTTTTGGTCATATATATAAAAAATAACTATTTTAAAAAAGTATATCAGTGTTATTATATTCGATATTACCTTTTTGATGTAATAAAAAAATTAAATAAAATCTCACCCTAACATCCATTTTATATGTATTTGGTTCTTGACATCATTTAAGAATTTTTGATGTGAGATTTAGCTTCGTCTTTACTGGCATTGGAATAGTAATATAGTCATAATAGTGACACATTATTAATAATAAATTATAAGAGTGTTACTAAATACAATAAATAATAATTAATATTTTCAATGTAATAATAAATACTAATAAGGAAATTAATAATAGTTCAAAAAGTAATTAATAATGAATAAAAAACATTAATAAAAAATTAATACCAATAATAACTTTAATAATATCAATCTAATTAAAATTAAATTAATATTAATTTATTATTGTTTAGAATATTTATTAATAATTAGTTATATAATTATTAAATGTTGATACAAATTAATAATTATGACTAATAACATAATTTATAATTATAAATGATGGAGGAATGGGAGAATGGAGAGTTGATGAATTCTGATTATGTTGTCATCCTCGAACATCAGAGAAACTTTAATTTGTACTAACAAAACTCCGGATTATAAAATAAGGAATAAATGGTCAGATAATTCCTCAAATATCAAGGATGGAGAAGGGGATTCCCTGAAGGTCTTCTCATTATTCCCCAAATTCTTAGGAGGTTCATTCACTTTACTCTATGATCAGATATCATTGTGAATTACCAAGAATGGAAATATAGCTCATTTATAATCCTTTTATGGTGATATCTTAGGGAGGATCAATATTTTTAAGTATAATTTAATTTCCCATATTTATCATTCTAAATGCATGAATCCCTCGAAACTCATTGACCTAGTTTCCCATTTTGCATCTATTTTGGGATTTTTTTTATTTCAATTGTTTAACAGCTTGGCCCGACCAACCACTAAACTAATAGTCGGATCGGGGGCCAAATGACCTCTAGAAATTCTCCCCATACTCCAGATCCTATTGAAATGAAATGATGGTGTAATAGAGGTACGTTGAGGAGAGTATACCCTCATAATAAATGTAGTACAGCTGTATATCAGACAAAAAATAATAAAAAATAATGGAAGCAGTAATAACTGAATGACAAGAAGTGGAATATAAAACAAAAATAACTGAATGAAAGTGAATGGAAAATTCTTATATATATAATGATTCATGTACTAGTGGTGATACAAGATATAAGAAAAAAGTAACAACAGAAATAATGGATACTTTCGAACATCTATGTCCACAAGAATCATGAGTACTAGATCAGTCCAATGCTCCCTAGCTCCCAAGTACCCAGTAAAACACATGCAATAAATCTAAGCACCTTCCACATATAGAACTACTATGGTGCCCCCAATGAAATGGTGAACCATGTAGCGTGTGATATATAATATCAGTAGGATAACTCCCACAGTGTCCAGTTCAATCCTTTTCTTTCAATAAAAAATAGAACTGTGTCATAATATTAAATGCAAGGAAAGAAATAAATAAGTTATAAATAACATGGATTTGGTTCCTAAATGGACACTCAACCCATATCACCTACTTCAATCCAACTTGGAATTTTGAAAATAATTAACAATACAAGTCACAATATATACACAAGTGCCATCATAAAAAAAGCAGCTAAGGAAGGAATATCCTTAATATTGTGCATTAGATTAGGGTCTCAGTTCCATGTAATTATATGAGTGATCTCATGATAATAGTAAATAATGCATCATATGAAATGAAAATTAAATAAAACTGACATATCCTATGATGGAGTTTTAAGACTATCCATAAAGATCTAAAAAAATCCCAAGGGTTGCTAATGGAACACACAATATAATCAATAAATATGAGTCCATGAGAGGAAACCCATATAGCATCCCTTGAATCAGTTAAGGAATTGGGAACTATGAGTCCATACCATGTATCTCACATAGTGGTTCAAGTATCAACATAAGGAATAAATGACCATATTTCCAAAAGTTCGATCAGCAGTTTCTCCCCTAGGGAACCAGTGTCACTCACAAGTATAGGTAAAACACCCAGAGAGCACATACCAAGAAATCCAAGGAATCTCTCCTGGAGTGTTATGTAGAACCTATCAACCACAATGAGTCCATCTATGGAATCCTTAAATTGTGACCCATGTTCTCTCACATCCTATGGTAGGTGATCCATGTTGATCAAGGCACATAAAAAGGCATGAAATATCAATAACCACATGACATCATTTAAACACCTCAATATCACATGCTCTCCAAAATAACCAAACTATAAAATTTAATCCAAACCAACAAGGAAAAATTTATATGATAAAGGAAAAAAGAAAAAATAGGATAAATTCATGGGAATAAGGAATAAAAAATATGGAACATTATAATTATAATGAAATTTAATCAATGGGATTTTAGTACCTCAAGAAAACAATCTTACCCAACCATAAACTTTAGGAACAATTTACTAGATTGTAATATATGATTACATGTCCTCACAAGAAAGTCCATTATATAAGAATAAATAATTTGAACAAATAATCATCATTTACCATAATCGGTTCAGTTTATAGTGTTTGAGGCATCACACTTATGGTCAATTATATAGTCAACCAATAATTAAAAATTAATTTTAAGTTTTATGGAATTAACAAAGGAGTTTCATTATCATATAAATTAAACAATTAAGGAAAGGTAAAAATTCCATTAATGGTGGGAAAACCAAAAGGGATGGGAAATGACATGGTTAACACCCAAAATGGTGTATTTACATAAGTTATGGTCACAATGAACAGAGATATAAATTTTTATTAATTTATTAAATAGGAACAAAGCACTTTCAGAATGAACCGTCGAGTGGCACAATGACGCGACATTTATAAAGTGTCAAAATGAAGAGAAATTTCATAAAAAACCAACCATATACCATGGATGAACAACACATCTGATTTGAATATTTTATTTGGTAACAGCTGAGGTAAAATGATGAAACCATCCTACACCATGAAAAAATGGCGAATTTGGTCACATTAAAATAACACAATAGAGGTGTAAAGAAAGTATCAATAGATGAAAGAGTAGTATATATCATACCCTGATCTTTCCAATAAACCTGACAGTGGAGTATTTGGAGTCCAAAAGAGGGAGATATCAAAAACCCAACCTTAGAAGAGGAGGGATAACTCTATGCATGAAAAGGGAGAATAATCACATTGGAAGGAAGAAAGGAGGAAGGAGAGAAATTAAAAAATTCTGAATAAGGGATAAAGTTAATTTATGAGAAATCCATGATTCATGGTTGGCCAAACCATGTGTCAACCATGCAGCTCCTATAGCTTAGGAACCCTACCTCATATAGTTGTGTCACATGGTTTTCCTAGCCATACTCCAACTGTGCGATGAATAGTGTGGAGTTGCTACCTATATTTAACTAACCTTTTGGGCATGGTGTACATTTTCAGAAACCATGCACAATATGTGAAACACATGATGCACCACGGATTTATGATGCACCATTTTTTTCTGAGGGCTACATGGGTTCGTATTAACCATTCACCCTTACCATACCACCCAAAATTATGATTTTTGAGATGCGTAATTACATTATAAATATTTGTGCAAAGAATAACCCACCTAAAAAATTCCAAATTTAGAATTTCAATAGAGGAATACTTAGACTCAAAACATGGGTCATTACAAAATGTGTTTCCCTAAATAAGGGATTCATAGACATTCTCTTACCTTTGGATGAACTGAAAGGAAGTAATTGGAGTATAGGTTTTATCAAACTACAATCGGGGACCCTAAGGGTACAAGATTGGAATCTAAATTTTAATTTTACTGATTTTATAGAAACTCACACACAAATCTAGGTTAAAATTATTAGATTAATTTGGGTTTTATTGAATCTTAAAATCTTTTATTACTTTACCATATTGATTAGCATTCTAACTATGACAGATAATGACTATGAAATGGTTAGCTTTGTCCAATTTATAAGGGTACTGGTAGAATTAGATCTATGTTCTACTCTGATTGACAAATTTGATCCCTACACACAACATTATGAGGTTTTTCTTAGAATTTAATTTGAAAAAATTCCCCATTTTGGGAATCCTATTGAAACATTGGACATCCAATTTACATTTTTAGGGGTAAAAGTTTTTCCCGCAAATTCCAATTAAGAGGAAATGATTTTCCCCTTATCCATAGAAGGAAATGAAATAGGATTATAATACCCACTGAAATTGAGTCTTAAGGGGATAAAACATATTCTTCTATCCCTGAACCTATTATAAGTAACTTAAATCTCTTAATAGATCATCATTTTGAAGGATCTTCATAGGGAGTGAAATGGACTAATTCTGAGTTCCACCTACAGCAGGATAGGTTCACAGAATATCTTTACTCAAAAACTATTCTTCTACCTCTGGATAAATATTTTCCTACTCCAGATACCTAGCCTAAATTTGACACGACCACCATGTTTTGGGAGGATAATGAGGTTGAAACCTAACAGTTCTGTGTTATATTCTCCATTAAATATTATTTTTCAAAAGGAATAGTTGCTGATGATGAGGATGATGATTCAAATGACATATAGGCAGGAAAAGAGTTTTTTATACATGATTATGTTGAATTTAATTGGTTTAAGGAACAATATATAATTTATACATGTAGTTTCAAAAAAAAGTATAAAATTGATTCTTACACAATGGTGAAATATAACTCTAAAGGGATTTTAAACATCTTCTCAAGGTGCAGGTTGTAAAATTTCTAGAGAGAGTATCTCTCACATGTCAATCAATTTCTTACATGGTGTATTCAGACAAAAATCGTGGTTTAAGTGACAAAATGTATTTTCATCCCCTTCTCTTGATAATCTAATTGGATTCCATGAAACAAAAATCTCAATGTTAATTGGATTTGGTGGGATACATGCTTAAAAAACATTCTGATATTGATTTTAGTGAAACAAGATTACACATGGGGCATTTTCTAGTGAAAATAATTTCTCATGAAAGGGATTATTATTATGCTATTGTGTCTTCAATATCTTATTATACTCAATTTTATTTTGGTCATAAATTGTATGAATCAATGGGGGGAGAACCACCTTTGTAGACATCCAACAATCCTATTGTTTTTGAAATAAAGGTTTGATTGAGTCCTAAATTGGCCTTTGAATTTTCTCATTATAAGGGGAACTCAAATAATGTTGATATAAAATCCTTAGTTCTAATGACGGATAATTTTGAAGGGGAATGGACTTTTAAGGATCCTAGAAAAAAATGGTATTTGTGATTATCATGGTGAATGAAGTAAGGATTGCCTCTCCAGTATAATGTACTAATAATATTCATAAAATAAAGGATAGATCTCATAGGAATGTAGGTACACAAAAATCATTTTAGTTATTCTTCCCACATATAGTTAGGAAGAAGAATTGAAAAATGATAGTGTGACCGGAGTAGAAGATATGAGGGATTTTATTGATGTGGTACTTCTAGATGATGGAGGTGGACCATGGTTGTTGGCCAAAACATGGAAAATATGAGGAAATCACCATGGTTGGGGTGGTAATTCCTCACACCAAAATATGATTACTCACTCTTGATTTAATTAACGTCTTCTATTTATCATTTTTTACATGTACATTTTTTTATTGAGTGTTCCATTATCATAGCTTGTTTTTCTTTAATAAAGTATCCTTTTAAAATAAAATTTTAAATAAAATTATAATTAAAAATAAATACCAAATTATAAATAATATATTTAATACTTAATAATTATAATTAATAATTAATAATATAATGAACATTAAAAATTAAATTATGAAATAATTAAAATTATAATTTATTAACGACATTGTTAATTGTCTATTGTTAATTATTAATTGATAATTTTATTATTTAAAGTCAATAATATTATTAGTTATCAATTTATTATAGTTCTTGGATTACTTGAGTGGAAATGTAACCCCGTAATTCTACTTGTTACTTGGGTTCAAACCCTGGTTGCCTCTCTCAGGGGGAATTTCATAGCCATTTTTTAATGATGATGTAGCTGATGATGTAGGATATGTTACAAGTCAAAATACATGATAGAACATTGTAGGAAAAAATAATGAGCCTAGAGACCATGATTAAGGGGCTTTCGAGTAGTCAAATATGGATCCTTCAATTGTATAAGATTATAATTTGTCAGATATGGAGTAGTGTGTGGACTGTCCTTGCTTGTATAAGGGTGTGTGAGTTATTTCGATATCATGTAACCTCAAAAAACATAAAAATTTATTGTGTTAACGATTAGTGACTAATTATTATTATAAAATATTATTTTAAAAAAAAGAAATTTATAAATTATAATTTAATTAATAATTTAATTAATAATAGAGAGATTAGTAGTAATAATCAATAGATTATTTAATATAGTAAAAAGACTCAATGCATTAAAAAAATAAATGTATTAAATAATTTATAATATAGCGTAAAATATTTATTTATTTTCATTAATTCATTTGATTACATGTATTAATTAAACTATATTAATTTTACTTTACTGAATGCCTTAAAATATCAATAATTCTTCTATATTCAATAAAAACTCATCATAATCCATTTATATAATAAACCTCTATTAATCAATTCTAACAATTTTTCATGTGATCCACTAATCTCCAATATAAAAATATCAAGATTTGTTAGAAACCCCAACACAAAAAAATGGGATTAAAGGTCCCCTTGTATGATCCACAAAATACCCAACCTCCTACAAATTAGATCACTCCCATAAGTAACGTATAATGTATAAAAATTCTAATATGTGGAACATTGTTAAAATTAAGACCATAGAATTATTATGAAATATATCCTCCAATAATACTAATGTTATACTTGTATGTGAATCCATGTGGAATACTTAATCAAAATAATATAAGAAAAAATTCTAACTTATATCTCCTTGGTGAACTTGGGATCTTCATTTTATTTCATACTCATGAAAATATAAAAGATTCATCACTACCCATGAGTTTCTGTAATTATTAATAACTCATAATTTTATTTCCAATGGGTTATTTATTATATCACCTCCCTCATTATTAATAAAAAATGCATGAATGAAATAATAATTAAAAAACATCAATAAAAAAATGATAGAAAGTATGTTCCTATATTTTATATCTTATGAAATGATTAAGGTTATATGTATAGAACAAAAATTATACATTACATTTATTCCTCGTATATGTAATTCCAAAGAACATTAAATGAACCTCGTATCACGTTAATAAATATGTTTTTTCAAAGAATATTCTACGTTTTCGATCAAAATATTTTTACATCCCCATTTTTAATGATATATCATACAGGATAACAATTTTATTGTTTATCCTTAATCCTTTAGGGAGATTATGTTTCCTCAGTATATGAAATAACTTTGTGATTATAGAAAAAAAGAACTTTTAGACTTTATATTCTATGATCAATTCAAATCCAAATATAATATTTATTCATCTAAAAAATTATTTTAAGTTTTAATGTATTTTAATTTCATTTAATAATTGAATATGGTTATTTATTTGGTACTTTTATAGATTAACGATCTTCCATTAGTATAGAATACAAACCTAGAAAAATATCTTGAGTCATATTTATTAGTTTGTAATCCAAAAATGGTGTAACTACTTATAATGTGTTCACTATCACCACTGAAGACCAAAGATATATAATTAGTTATGATTATTTATATAATAATATTAATGATATTGAATATATAAATCTCACAAGGATATGATTGATATTTTCTATTTATGATCATCACATATGAAACAATGAGTCAAGTATATAACCTGGCACATATGATAGAATATATAGATGAAGTATCATAAATAACAATCATCAATTTCATTTTTATACCATTAGAAATAACTCAGAGTAAAAAAGAGAATACTCCTTATGATATTGGATAATTTCACTTCATGAATTTCTCCATTCCAAAACTCTTTATCACTATACAAATATATACATTTTTAAATTTACCAAGAAACTTCTTTGATATATATCTATAAGGAAACATAGCGCATATGTATGTAACTAATGAAATTAATTTCATTTAGAATAATTTACTTAAATTATATTTTAAATAAAATAATGTTAGAATTAAATTTTTGATGATAATTATATCAACTATATATAACCCCAAAAAGATGATCCCATCCCCACTAAGCCACTTGTAAACAAAAAATTCATCTTCATTTTTTATGAAATAAAAATATTTTATTACATCATTAATATGAATATTAAAATTTTAAATAGATTTATTTTATCTATTAATTATGATTTATAACTTTAAAACCTTATAAACACTATGGATATCCTTTAAAATATATGAAATGTCATATTCTTTTCCTTGAAATATTACAATTTAAGAATACAATATTTTATATTTATATGGAAAATATTTTTAAGTCAATAATTCACTTGATTATTACTTTTTTAATTTAACAATAACTACTGGAATGTAGACTTTTCCCAACACATGTATACCAATGGTTCTTTTAACCGTTGGTATAGATCTCTAATAAGTGACTTTTCCCAACGGTTTTATGAAACCGTTGGGAAAGATGGGAAAAAATCATCTTTCCCAATGGTTCGATGAAACCGTTGGGAATCATTGGGAAAAAATGAGTTTTTCCAACGGTTTCAGTAAACCGTTGGGAAAGATTGACATTTCCCAACGGTTTTTAAAAACCTTTGGAAAAAAATATGCCCCAAATCTCCAAAACCAGCCAGCCACCTCCCCAAGATTCCAGAACCATTCCACTACTCTCCAGAAGCAATTCCTTCGCAGAAGCACTTCAGAAGCCCCACCTCTTCCATCGGATCAACTGCTTCCAGGTTAGACTACTTCCATCTTTTACCAAATATATAGTTCCACCTCTTATCTATCATATCCTTCTATTCTCAAGGATTTCCTTATTCCCAATTTTTAGGGTTTTTGTAAAATTTTATGATTCATTACTCCACGAATTGTGTACTCAAATCACTACATCGGTGTATGTCCAATTAATGTTTTCATTACACATTTACATTTATAAGGGAATGGTGTCTCTTTATTATGTTCTAATTTTAAAGATTCGTAGTTTTTTTAATCTCAATTCTTTAAATATTACATCTTCATGTATATGAACTCATAAGAAATTGTTTTTAATATTTATTGATATTATTTCATGAAAATCACTCCTTTCATTAAGATCATGTCAAAAATGAAGATCTTGTTCATATTAATTTTTTTACACTATGTGTATTACATAACAAGTATATATCATGTTTCTATCAAAATCTATATATATATAAAATGACACACTGTTCACATATCCTTTTCATAATAGAACATATTGAGTATCTTCTTCAACTTTGCAAAATAGTATGTGGTCCCTAATTACTACATCTTCCTTATTCATGAAACTAATTCATAGAATTTCAAATTTGAAATATTAGTGAATATTAGTTTTTCTAATATAACAATGAATCATTCTACCTTCGATATCATAAAAGTGTTATTCAATCACCTTTTTAAAACATAGTGACCATTTTCAATGATTTCGGGTTCCTCAAAATGCTTCGGAAAATCAGAAAAATGCATGTATTGAATCGTGTTTCTCATATGGTTTCATGGATACAAGTTCATCTTGAAAATCATGAATACATGGTTCAAATATCAGGAGGACCATGAGATTATTATTCTTCACACAAATGAAGTTGTTTTCTGTAACTATGTGTTTTTGTTTTCACTTTTTATTTGGCCAAAAGGAGATCTTTGTGGTCATTAATCATAGATGTGGGTGGCCATTTAGGATGTAAGATAGTATGAATTCATTTTACTTGATATATCCAATATTATTATTGATTTATGTTCAATTTTATTATCTTTAACAAGTGATGTTGTCTAATAAGTTGTTATTAATGGTTGTAATAATGATGATATTGTATAAGGGTTCATATGGTGTGTATAAGGGTTTAAATGGTGTGTATAATGGTTGACATGGTATTAGTGAACTCAAGTCATTAATTTAAGCCTTCATTCTCACTACCATGTAAGAAATTGGATGATTTAAACCCATCCTCACATGATTTATTACCTTAGATAGTATCCTACATATGGAATACATGCTTTTGAATTCATCGGTTAACCAGGATCATATATTCCATTTCCCCCAAGATAACTATACTAATATAACTTTAGGGTCAATTAAATATGGTTCTCATTGTACGTTGCATATTATGTGCCCTTCTTGGCCAATACTCACTTTAATGATGGTGGGGTGCTTTTCACTACCCATGTTGGCATGTGTAGACATGCATGAAAATGTTAGATAAGTTACATGTTTAATTCAGTAATGTTGTTATCATTGACATACATTATTATTAATTTCAAATTTAAAAATAAATGTTTTTTTCTATAATTAATGAAATTTAATCTTTTTATAAGTCCGGAACAACCTATTAGTGTAGAAGCCTAAAATTTATTCACCCATGGGGTGCGCTTGACTTGGGGAAGTAATTGGGTAAAGAAAGGTATGGCCATAGAGGTTCCAATAATGAGTTATTGAACATTAGTGCATGATTTGGGATGCCTATAACACATGAAGAGACCTGAGGCATGTTCCTCTTATAGACCTAATGAAAATTAATTTAAATAAATTTTAATTTAATTTATGATTACTTGTTCTTTACATTATTTTAATAGTTCACTACATCGACTAGAAACTTATTCCTTTATCATTTACGTAAATGTATTTTCTATTATTTTTCAATCCTATTGATTTTTTTATGACAAAATGACTTATATAAATTATTTTTATAGAATGGAAAGAATTTGGTTGTATGAGACCGATCAGATCTCAAGCGATTTTCAAAACAATTTGGAGAGATTTACAGATTTTTCATTTCACAATGCTTCAGATAGTGGTCACATACACTGCCCATGTTCCAATTGTGTTGTTAGACCTTGGTCGAGCTGTGAAGAAGTCAGCTACCACATAACCAAAAATGGTTTTCAAGAAAACTACTATGTGTGGTATAACAATGGGGGAAAATGAAATCTCAAATTGGTGATGATAGAAATGAAAGGACTGGAATGGAGAATTTGTTAGATGATTGGTTTCCATTTCTTCTTCATCATGAAAAAGAAAGGATTTCGACTCAAGTAGAATTCTATATGAGGACAGCTCATGCTTCTAGTGAAAATGATGATATTGATAGGGTGAAAAAATTGAATGATGCTGCCATGACTCCAGTATATCGACAATGTGATAAAATGAAAAAGCTGGAATTTTAATCTGATTGTTTCATGGGAGAACAATTTATGGGATTTCTAATACAGCAATCGATTATATTCTTACACTTTTGACGGATTTTCTTACAGATGATACAGATATTCCCTCAAACCACTATATGGAATGGAAGTTAGTTGAGGAACTTGGATTTTCATGAAACAAAATTCATGCATTCCCGAAAGATTACAGTTTATTTTGGGAGGAAACCGTTGAACGAAATTATTGTATAAAATGTGGCACATCCAGCTGGAAGTCAAAATCTGATAGAACACCATCCCGCGTTCCATAGAAAGTAATGTGGCACTTTCCATTGATCCCTAGACTCCAAAATCTATTTATGTCTGATGACATATCAACAAAAATGATATGGCATGATACCACGAGAAAGAAGACTAATGATGAGTTGGTTCATCATGCAGATGGATTTGCATGGAAGAGATTTGACGCTCGACATCCGGATTTTGCGGCTGATGTGCCTAATGTGAGGTTGGGTCTTTCATGCGACGGTTTTAATCTGTTTAGGCATATGCTTACTTCGCACATCACATGACCAGTTTTTATACACATTTATAATCTTCCCCCATGGTTTTGTATGAAAAAAACTTTCACTTTTTTGAGTATACTCATATCTAGTCCTTCTGATCCCGTCATTGATATTGAAGTATACAGGAAAACTTTAATAAAAGAGTTGAAACTTCTTTGGGATGTGGGTGTGCGCACATAAGATGCATGTTCAAAAGATATATTTCAGATATGTGTTGTGCTTATATGGATGATCAATGATTTTTTGGCTTATTCAATGATTTCTGGATAGAGCATGATGGAAAATTTTCATGCCCAGTTTGTATGTAGAATACATGATCCAGAAGACTGAAACATTGATGTAGTTTCAGTTTTATGGGACATCGACGATTCTTTCCAAATATTCATCCATATAAAACGAATCTTCAAAGATTTGATAATACCATAGAGACCAATGCTCCACCTCAGAGTATGTCTAGAAATGATGTGATTAATGAATTGAAAGATTTCCGTTTTTCATTCGGGAAGGGTCAAATGAAATCTGGAAAGAGAAATAATGTTTCCACAGAAACCTATTATAATTGGAGGAAATAGAGTATCTTTTTTGATTTTCCTTATTGGTCAACCAATTTGTTACGTGATTTCTTTAACGTAATGCATATTGAAAAAAATATATGTGAAATGTTGCTTTCGGTTATTATAAACATTAAGGGGAAGAAAAAATATGATTTACGATCTCGGTGTGACTTGGTGGATTAGGGCATCAGACCAGAATTGCATCTTGTGTGTATCCGTGAAAATAAAGGGCAACTTCCATGTGCTTCTTAAGTGATGACACCTACGGAAAAAACAATTTCTGGATGTATTAGAGATAATTAGAGTTCCTAATGGCTATTCTAGAAACATATCTAAATTGTTCAACAGAAGAGAGTTGAAGCCAAAATCGTTGAAGACTCGTGATTATCACGTTCTACTGCATGAGTTTCTTCCAATAGCAATCCGACATCTTTTGTCCAATAATTTAAGGGTGACTGTTATTTGGTTGTGCCATTTTTTAGAGATCTTTTTTCTATGAAGTTATCCAAGTTATTCTTTCAAAAATGTTGATAGATTCCCCATTAATTTTTTGTGAGTTGGAGAAAATATTTCCTCCATCATTTTTCACATGCATGCTGCATCTGAATGTCCATATTCCCATTGAAATACTTTTCGAAGGACCTTTTTCTTTTCATTGGATGTATCCAAATGAAAAAACTATGTACACATTAATTTCTTATGTCCAAAATAGGAATCATCATGAAGGTTCTATCGTGAATGGTTACATGGCTCAAGAATGTATGGATTTCTGCTCGATGTATTTGTTTGATCGTACTACAAGAATGAACAGACCAATGAGAAATGAAGAAGAACAGTATGATCAAATTGAACCTAGTTTTCTATCACTTTCTCAAACAGGAGGAATTCCTGGATCATATACATTGAATACATTAATCCATGAAGAGCGGGAGATGGCACATCGCAAAGTTTTGATCAACTGTGATTTGTTCGATGACTATATCAGGTAACTAAATTTAATATGTATATCTTACATATATATCTATTAAACTATTAATATTTTTTATCTACAGGGAATATAAAACAATGATAAATAGGAATCATCGTTCTTTATCTTTGAGAAGGAGAGAGGATTTTCATTGCAAAGTGTTTTCTACTTGGTTAAAATTGAAGGTAAAAATATTACTGTTTAAAATAATTATATCAATATTTAATTAACCTTAACAGTCATTTATATTATAGTTATTGAGTTTGTCTGCTGACTCTATCTCTGAGGAAATAATAGCTTTGGGTTTTGGTCCTAATACCGTGCTTCGTGACTGTAAATCAATTGTTATCAATGGGTACAAATTTATAGTCACTGAACAAGCAAAGAATATTAAAACACAACATGATGGTGCTATGGTTACTATAACAACATATTGTTATGTCAGTGCATCAGATAGTAGACCACGATTTGAAAATGTGAGTTATTATGGAGTCATTGAGAAAATAATAATATTCGATTAATACTCTCATGGATGAGTCACAATGATGAAATGTCATTGGTTTGATTTGATGACGAGACATGGAACATTTATTAATGATTGTGGATTTCAAGTAATTAATTAGACTCAAACTCTTTCTACTGAAAAACCATATGTGTTGGCATCAATGGCTAAACAAGTTTTTTATGTCAAAGACCAAATTCGACCTGAATTTGGTGTCACAATTGAAGTAATTACAAGAAATATTTTTTATGATTTTGATGATGGAATTGACACTATCCCTAGTTCCATTGGATCCAATCCTTTTATTTTTTTTTGATGACTACAATAGCTCAATTGTCAGAGATGATTGTGAACCTGAAGTTGTGGTTGAAAATATATAGAATCATTCATCCATGTTCTCAATAATTTTGGTTTACCTCGAGTTGGGTTGTTATGTATGGTAATATTCAAATTGATTTAGTATTGATCACAAGTATGTTTTTGTAG
This sequence comes from Viscum album, assembly GCA_963277665.1. Classification (NCBI taxonomy): domain Eukaryota; kingdom Viridiplantae; phylum Streptophyta; class Magnoliopsida; order Santalales; family Viscaceae; genus Viscum; species Viscum album. The sequence goes on along the minus strand of OY728159.1, from coordinate 13,741,566 downwards.
ACTTGACCGTTATGTGAATTTTCAATGTTTCTTGGTTGAAGTTTTATTTGAATTGCATTTTCTAATTTGGAATTGAACTGTATTGAATCCTAGTCAAAAAACATTTCTAACTTGGTGAACATCATAACTTGAATGATTTATTAATTCCATTCAAGCTCTTCTAAAACAATTGATAGAAACAATACCAATGAATCCCCTTATTCCCTCATATATTTAGTTTTTTGGGTTACACATTAGTTTCCTTGTGACGGTTGGTAATATTCAAATTGATTTAGTATTGATCACAAATATATTTTAGCTGACTTGACCGTTATGTGAATTGTCAATGTTTATTGGTAGTAGTTTTATTTGAATTGCATTTTCTAATTTGGAATTGAACTTTATTCAAACCTAGTCAAACAATATTTAAAACATGGTGAACATTACAAAGTTTATGATTTATTAAATCCATTCAAGCTCTTATAAAATAATTGATAGCTAAATTACCAATAAATTTCCCTATTCCCTCGTATATTTAGTTTTTTGGGTTACACAGTGGTTTCCTTGTTAAGGATGGTAATATTATAATTGATTTTGTATTGATCACAAATATGTTTTAGCTTACTTGATCTTTATGTGAATTATCAATGTTTATTGGTTGCAGTTTTTTTTGAATTGCATTTTCTAATTTGGAATTGAACTATATTCAAACCTAGTCAAACAATATTTCTAACTTGGTAAACATTACAACTTTTATTTTTTATTAAATCCATTCAAGATCTTCTAAACCAATTTATAGCTAAATTACCAATGAATCCCCTTATTCCCTCATATATTTAGTTTTTTGGGTTACACATTAATTTCCTTTTTCTAATTAATTACATATTTGTTTTCAAAAGCATGAAATGCAACCAATTAATGGGAGAGGAAGGAAAACAATTATGGAGAACAATCGTCGAATGGTGGAGTTGGTAATTCCACCATTAGTGGCTACAATGACTAATTTATATCAAATATATATATTTAAACAATATATAATGTCATGTGATTAATTTTTTTGTAAACATTTTTGTAGGATCCACCTATACGTTGACAGTTATTCGACGAGGATCCTAGTACTGGTCCTAGTACTTAGGCCGGTTGTACGAGAAGGTTTCATACCAGAGGTGGATGAGCAGCTGCACGTACCCGACTAGACCCTTCCCCTCCCACTAACATGTCATCCTTCCCACATTCTAATCCTGTCGTGTCGTTAGGGAAAAATGGGATATTTAGGCCTCCCATGTTTTCGCCATCTTTTTCATCTTCTGGCCTATCATTATCACATCCCATGATGATTCCCACTACCGAGTCAGAATCTGGCCATATAGCTATCCCATCTTCTTTTCCTTATACTTCTATCTCTCCAAGATTCTATATTCCATCATCTTCGACTCCTGTTCCACCACAGGGTGTTCCATCAGTTTATGTGGATCCAGCGGTGCTCAGTGATCAGACTGGCACAGGTATATTTATAGAACCCTAACAAATTTTTATAGAAATATTTATTTTAATTATAAGATGTTTTGATAAAATATATTTTTTTATTTCATAACAGATACATATACTGATAGGAGGTTGGGGCGGGGGCGTACACGCATGCGTTCAATGTGGAACCTCCGCACACAGGTTATGGTGTATTACAATGAAGACAACCAAATGGTTGAGAAAACAGGGTAGCAATGTCAGAGTTTTTTGGCGATGCTTTCCAAATACTCTGACATCATTCCCGTCAGCCCGCTATCATTGAGAAATTTTCCACAAGAGGTCAAATATAGAGCTTATGCAGAGATCTGGGTAAAACAAATTTTTTATTAAATGGCATGAATTATTTTAGTATTTATATGAATTAATATTTTGATGTCATCTTCGATTTAATTTTCCCGATGATGAGGGTGCACGACCGGAACATCTAAAGGATTTAGGCGAACTTTGGAGAGCCTACAAGCCTGAGTTGTATATTGGTCGGTATTCTAGAGTTGGAACTCAGTTAGAGGTTGTACCAGTTGTGGATGATTGTCCTAAAGAGCAGTATCGTCAGATGATTACTCATTGGACGAGTACCCAGTTTAAGGTATGAATTACATTTGAGGTATTTAAAAAATAACATTCTTGTATTGAAATAATATTATCCTTCGAATTATCTAATTTTATTTTAGAATCATCTAGAAAAAATAAAAAAACATTGATGAAAAAAAATACCTCCACACTCTAGGACGTACTTTGATGTCAGATCATGAGAGGAAGCAGGTATGACAATTGTTTATAAATTTTCTTTACAACTTACATTCTCTTTTGTTTCCTCAATTATTTAATTTTTTGCTAAAGTTTTCATATAACTGTAGTTTTCAATGTCATTGTAGAGGAAAATAGAGAATATTGAAGGACGTGTGCATCGAGGAAAAATGTTTTTCTCGAGTTGACGGAAAAAAGAATGGAAGTGTCGTCAACAAAGAGACTCAGAAGAAGATTGTAAGTTTTAATCTATTGATTTTATATTTTAATATCTATTTTGTAACATAATAATATATTTATATTTGTAACAGGCTACGTTAGAGGCCCTCGATTCCCAAGAACCAGCCAATTTTGGGCCTACTGATCACTTACATAAGGTGTTGGGAGAGGAACATCCTGGAAGAGTACGCTGCCGACCTAGGATAACCCCAATGAGGTATTGGCCCTCCTCAGGAAATATTTGAATTGCCATCGAGGTACAACAAGTTAGGGCACAGGTAGAACAGGCTAAGAAAAGGGCCATAGAGATTTCAGAACAGTCTGCTAGGGGAAACAGTGCATTTAAGAAATTTATTGATGTTCAACGTCCAACACTTCCAGTAGAGGCCATCCCAGCTTTTGATTAATATATTTCGTCGATACATTCTATATATGGTGCACTAGGTGAAAGTTCTACTGGTGGTCAGGACGATTTCTATCTTTTCAATGATCACGGCCAGTAGTCTGATGTAGAAGAGGAGGGAGAGGAGGAGGGCGAGGTGGATGGCGAGGGCGAGGAGGAGGGCGAGGGTGAGGAGGAGGGTGGGGCGAGGAGGAGGGCGATGAGGAGGGTGAGGATGTTGATGGGGACGAGGACGAGGGTGATGATGATGGTGATGATGGTGATGGTGATGTGGGACAAATTGATCTGTTACATTTCTCACTAATATTACTGAGATTTTATGTTTAATCTATTCTAGTTTTTGGTTTTATCTAGACCCTTAGTACAGTATTGGAGTTGAGTTATTTTTATATATTGTCTGTTTTTATGGATGTTGTTGTCTTTTATTGGTTGTGTGTTTAGGAACTCCCTAAACAGACCCCCTCCTTCCGGGACCCTGGACAACCCCCCACCATCATCCTTGGACCCCGGATAGCACCCAGAAATCCCCCACTATCCTCCTTGGTCCTCGGACAGCCCCCTGGACACCCCCCAGACAGCCCCCTCAAGATCCTCCCGGAACCCTGGACATCCCCCTAGACAGCCCCCTGGACAGCCCCCCAGACAGCCCCCCGTACAGCCTCCACACCCTCCTCCTTGGACCCCGGACAACCCCTCTAACACCCCCCGTACACCACCACCACCCCCCTCGTAGAGCCCCCCCCCCCCACCCTCTTCCTTGGTTCCCAGACACCCCCCTAGACGCCCACCGAACAACCCCCAGACAGCCCCCCCCCCCCCCCCGGATAGCCCCCCCACCCTCCTTGATTTCATTTACAACTACAAAATCTATAATATATATTTTATTTATTTTCATCTTGATAATCAAGGTAAATCACATTTACACATCTAATAATTATCACAGATTCTTAGTATGTTATAAAAGGGATGTATACATTGGGAATGTCATTGTTAGCTATGAAATCATTCAAATAGTGTATTTGAATAATGTGAATAAAAAACTAACATAATTTATCACAATAATCCATGGGTCATATGTGACATGTACGAGCCAACCCGGGCTCAGTCCGAGGCGCGGTGTGGCCGACACCACTCATAGTGTATCTCTTTTGATTAAAATGGACTTCATTTTAAGTGAAAACAACAACTAGCATATGAAAAACCAACCAAACGGATTCTGATTGTGTCGATACATTAGCACAATGATCCATGGGTCATATGTGACATGTACGAGTCAACCATGCCTCAATCTGAGGCGCGGTGTGGCCGAAACCATTCATAGTGTCACTTTTTTTTAAATGGACATCATTTTAAGTGAAAACAACAACTAACATACGAAAAAATAACCAAACGCATTTGCAATGTGTTGATTTTTTAGGATAATGATCCATGGGTCATATGTGAGGTGTAAAAGTCAACCCCACCTCAATCTGAGGCATGGTGTGACCGGGATCACACTAATTGTCTCTCTTTTGTTTAAAATGGACAACATTTTATGTACATATGTAAAACTGACTAAAAGGATTTTGATTGTGTTGATACATTATCACAACAATCCATGGGTCATATGTGATGTGTACGAATCAACCCCGCCTCAATCTGAGATGTGGTGTGGTCGGCACCACTGAAAGTGTCTATCTTTTCTTTCAAAATGACATCAGTTTAAGTGAAAAAATCAACTTGCAAACGGAAAACTGACCAAACGCATTCGGATTGTTTTGATACTTTAAGAAAATGATCCATGGGTCATTTGAAACGTGTACGAGTCAACCCCATCTAAATCTGAGAAGCGGTGTGGCCAGTACCACTCTAACTATGTCTCTTTTGTTTAAAATGGACAAGACTATAAGTGAAAAGAACAACTGGCATATGGAAAACTGATCAAAGGCATTCGGATTCTGTTGATATTTTATCACAACGATCCATGGGTCATATGTGATGTGTTCAAGCCAACCTGGGCTCAATCTGACTCGCGGTGTGGCTGGGATCACTCTATGTGTCTCTCTTTTGTTTAAAATGGACAACATTTTAAGTACATACAGAAAACTAACCAAATGGATTCTGATTGTGTTGATACTTTAGAAAAATGATCCATGGGACATATGTGACATGTATGAATCAACCCCACCTCAATCTAAGATGCGGTGTGGCTGTAACCACTCAAAGAGTCTGTTTTTCGGTTAAAAAGGACATCATTTTAAGTGAATACATCAACTAGCATACAAAAAACAGACCAAAGGCATTCTGATTGTGTTGATACTTTAGTAAATTGATAAATGGGTCATTTGAGACATGTACGAGTCAACCTCGTCTAAATCCAAGACGCGGTGTTGCCGGTACCACTCTAACTATGTCTCTTTTGTTTAAAATGGACAGGATTATAAGTGAAAAGAACAACTGGCATACGAAAAAACTGACCAAATGCATTCTGAATCTATTTATAATTTATCACAACGATCTATCGCTCATATGTGGCGTGTATGAGTGAACCCGTGCTCAAGCCGAGGCACGGTGTGATCGAAACCACTCATAGTGTCTCTATTTTGTTTAAAATGGACATCATTTGAAGTGAAAACAACAACTAGCATACGGAAAACTGACCAAACGGATTCTGATTGTGTCTATAATTTAGCAAAATGATCCATGGGTCATATGTGACGTGTAGGAGTGAACCCTGCCTCAATACAAGGCGTGGTGTGTCCGACGCAATTCATAGTGTCTCTCTTTTGTTTAAAATGGACATCATTTTAAGTGAAAACAACAAATGACATACGAAAAACTTACCAAATGAACTCAGAATGTGTTGATGATTTAGTAGAATGATACATGGGTCATATGTGAGGTGGAAGAGTCAACCCCGCCTCAATATGAGGCACGGTGTGGTCGGTCTCACTCTAAGTGTCTCTCTTTTGTTTAAAATGGACAACATTTTATGTACATACAGAAAACTGACCAAACGGATTCTGATTTTGATGATACTTTATAACAACGATCCATTTGTCATATTTGACGTGTAAAAATCAACCCTGCCTCAATCTGAGACGCGGTGAGGCCGGTACAACTCAAAGTGTGTGTCTTTTGTTTTAAAAGGACATCATTTTAAGTGAATCCATCAACTGGTATACAGAAAACTGACCAAACGCATACAGATTGTGTTGATACTTTAGGACAATGATCCATTGGTCATTTGATTGATGTATGAGTCATTCCCATTTAAATCTGAGAAGCGGTGTGGCCGGTACCACTCTAATCGTGTCTCTTTTGTTTAAAATGGATAGGATTATAAGTTTAAAGAACAACTAGCATATAGAAAACCGACCAAACGCATTCTGATTCTGTTGATAATTTATCACAACGATACATGGGTCATATGTGAAGTGTATGATCCAACCTGGGCTCATTCTGAGTCACGGTGTGGCTGGGATCACTCTAAGTGTCTCTCTTTTGTTTAAAATAGACAACATTTTAAGTACATACAGAAAACTGACCAAATGCATTCAGTTTCCGTTGATACTATAGGAGAACGATCCATGCGTCATTTTTGACGTGTAAGAGTCAACCTCTCTTTAATTCGACGCACGGTGTGGTCGAAACCACTCAAAGTGTCTATCTTTTGTTTAAAATGGACTTCATTTTAAGTGAAAACAACAACTGGCATACAGAAAACTGACCAAACGGATTATAATTGTGTAGATACTTTAGCACAATGATCTATGGGTCATATGTGATGTGTACGATTCAACCTTTCCTCAATCCGAGGTGTGGTTCGGGCAACACCATTCATAGTGTCTCTCATTTGATTAAAATGAACATCATTTTAAGTGAAAACAACAACTAACATATGAAAAACTGACCAAACGCATTCAAAATGTTTTGATGCTTTAGTAGAAAAATCGATGGGTCATATGTGATGTGTACGAGTCATCCTCGCCTCAATCCGAGGCATGGTGTTTCCAGGATAACTCTAAGTGCCTCTCTTTTGATTAAAATGGACAACATTTTAAGTACATGGGGAAAACTGACTAAACGGATTCTTATTGTGTTGATACTTTATAACAATGATACATGAGTCATATGTGACGTTTCAGAATCAACCTTGCCTCAATCTGAGACTTGGTGTGGCCGGAACCACTCAAAGTGTCTGTCTTTTGTTTCCAAATGACATCATTTTATGTGAAAACATTAACAGGAATATGGAAAACAGACCAAATGCATTCTTATTTTGTTGATACTTTAGGACAATGATCCACGGGTCATTTGAGACGTGTATGAGTTAAACCCATCTAAATCCAAGATGTGGTGTGGCCGGTACCACTCTAATTGTGTCTCTTTTGTTTAAAATGGACAATATTATAAGTGAAAAGAACAACTAGCATACGAAAAACCGACCAAACGCATTCGGAATCTGTTGATAATTTATCACAGTGATCCATGGGACATATTTGATGTTTACGAGCCAACCCGGGATCAATCTGAGGTGCGGCGTGTCCAACACCACTCATAGTGTCTCTCTTTTGTTTAAAATGGACAACATTTTAAGTACATACAGAAAACTGACCAAACAGATTCTGATTGTGTTGATACTTTAGCACAATGATTCATGGGTCATATGTGACATGTAAGAATCAACCCTGCCTCAATCTGAGACGTGGTGTGGCCGGCACCACTCAAAGTGTGTGTCTTTTGTTTCAAAAGGACATCGTTTTAAGTGAAAAAATCAACTGGCATACGGAAAACCGACCAAATGCATTCGGATTGTATTGATACTTTAGGACAATGATCCATGAGACATTTGAGATGTGTACGAGTAAACCCCAACTAAATCTGAGATGCGGTGTGGCTGGTACCGCTATAATTGTGTCTCTTTTGTTTAAAATGAACTGAATTATAAGTGAAAAGAAGAATTGGCATACGAAAAACCGACCAAATGCATTTAGAATCTGTTGATAATTTATCATAACGATCCATGGGTCATAGGTGACGTGTTTGAGCCATCCTGGGCTCAATCTAAGTCGCAGTGTGGCCGGGATCACTCTAAGTGTCACTATTTTGTTTAAAATGGACATCATTTTAAGTACATATGGAAAAATGACCAAAAAAATTCGGTTTCCATTAGAAATTTAGTAGAACGATCCATGGGTCATATGTGACGTGTAAGAGTCAACGTCACCTCAATCCGAGGGGCGGTTTGGCTGACACCACTCAAAGTGTCTATATTTTGATTAAAATGGACTTCATTTTAAGTGAAAACTACAACTAACATACAAAAAACTGACCAAACACTTTTGGAATATGTTGATACTTTAGGTAAACTATCCACGTGTCATTTCTGACGTGTACGAGTTAACCTCTCCTCAATCCGAGGTACGGTGTGGCCGGTATCACTTCTGGGGTATTTATTTTGTTTAAAATGGACATCATTTCAAGTAAAAACATATGGTATACGAAAAACCAATCAAATTATGAATTGAATTTCATATTCTATTTAAACTTTAGGAAAACGGTCCGTGGGTCATATGTGATGTGTACGAGTCAACAGTGCCTCAATCCGAGTCGCAGTGTTGCCGAGATCACACTATTTGTCTCTTTTTTTTAAATGGAAAAACATATTAAGTACATACGGAAAACCGACCAAATGGATTCTGATTCTGTTGATACTTTATCACAACTATACATGAGTAATATATGACGTACACGAGTCAACCCGGCCTCAATCTGAGGCCCATTTTGGCCAAATCCACTCAAAGTGTATCTGTTTAGTTTAAAATGGACTTCATTTTATGTGAAAACAACAACTAACATATATAAAACCGACCAAAAACATTCGGATTCTATTAAACCTTTAGGACAATAATACATGGTTCATTTGTGACATGTACAAGTCCACCCCACCTCAATCTGAGGTGCGATGTGGTTGGCACCATTCAAAGTGTCTCAATTTTTTTTGAAATGAATAACATTTTAAGTGAAAAATACAACTTACATTCGAAAAACTGACCAAACGCATTTGTATTGTGTTGATACTTTAGGAAAATTATCTTTGGGTCATTTTTGATGTGTATGAGTCAACCCAACCTCAATCTGAGGTGCAGAGTGGCCGAAACCACTCGAAGTGTCTCTCTATAGTTTAAAACAGACTTCATTTTAATTGAAAAAAAAAACTGACATACGGAAAACCGACCAAATGCATTCAAATTCTGTTTAAACATTAGTAAAATGTTCCACGAGTCATTTGTGATGTGTAAAAGTCAACCCCACCTCAATATGAGTCCAGGTGTGGCCGGCACCACTCAATGTGTCTCAGGTTTATTTGAAATAGACAACATTTTAAATTAAAATAATAATTAACATATGGAAAACTGACTAAATGCATTCATATTTAGTTGAAACTTTAGTAAATTTATCCATGGGTTATATGTGATGTGTATGTGTCATCCCAGCCTCAATCTGAGGTGCGAAGTGGCCAGAACCACTCGAAGTGTCTCTCTATAGTTTAAAATGGACTTCATTTTAATTGAAAACAACAACTGACATACGGTAAACCAACCAAATTCATTCAGATTCTGTTGAAACATTAGGACAAGGATCCATGGGTCATATGTGATGTGAAAGAGTCATTCGCGCCTCAATCTGTGTTGCATTGTGTCCGGGATCACTCTAAGTTTCTCTCTTTTGTTTAAAATGGACAATATTTTATGTACATAAGGAAAACCGACCAAACGGATTCTGATTGTGTTGATACTTTAGCACAACGATCCATGGGTAATATATGATGTGAACGAGTCAACCTAGCCTCAATTCGAGGCACGATGTGGTCGACACCACTCAAAGTGTCTCTCTATAGTTTAAAATGGACTTCATTTTTTGTGAAATCAACAACTAACATACAGAAAACCGACCAAACGCATTCGGCTTCTGTTGAACCATTAACACAATGATCAATGGGTCATCTGTCACGTGTACAAGTCAACCCCACCTCAATCCGAGGAATGGTGTGGCCAAAACTACTCAAATTGTCTCTCTTTCACTTAAAATAGACTTCATTTTAAGTGAAGACAATAAATGACATACGGAAAACTGACCAAATGCATTCTGATTCCATTGAAACTTTAGGAAAACAATACTTGGGTCATTTGTGACGTGTACAAGTCAACCTCGCCTCAATCCACGGCCTGGTGTGGGTGGAACAACTCAATGTGTCACATTTTATTAAATGAACAACATTTTAAGTGAAAACAATAACTGGCATATAGAAAACTGACCAAATGATTTCAGAATATGTTGATACATTAGGACAAAGATCCATGGGTCATATGTAACGTGCACGAGTCAACCCTGCTTCAATTAGTGCCACGATGTGGCTGGTATCACTCCATGTGTATGTATTTTGGTTAAAATGGATGACATTTTTATTAAAAACAACCGGTATATGAAAATACGAACAAACGTATTCAGTTGTTGTTGATACTTATTAAATTTATTTATGTATTTTATTGATAATTTATAATTAAATTATGTATGTATTTAATTATGAATTGAATGCCAGATTCCACATATAATTGTCATCTAAATTTTAAATTGAATTCTAAATCAATTACGTATGTTTATAATTATGTTATGAATTTTGATTTAATTATGGATGTGTATAGTTCAAGAATGCATTATATATTAAATGTGTATGAATTTTTTCTCTATATGTATATTATTTTATTATTGCGGGTAGATGAATGGAATGGAGGCTGCTGTACAAAATTAGAGGATGTTGTGAAAATTAGAGGATGCTGTGCATTTTTCACAGCATAGCCTATGCCAACGGTTTCAAATAGTTGGTAAAGGCTTATAATAACCCTATCCCAATGGTTTAAAAACTATTGGGAAAGGTTTCAAGGGATATTTATAACAATGGTTAAAAGAGAACCGTTGGTAAAAACCATTCCCAATAGTTTAGAACCGTTGGGGAAGACTCAATTTTCATTATCTTTACCAACAGTTTTGTGTAAACCGTTGGTAAAACTTATGCCAACGATTTAACCAAACGGTTGTCATAGGTTAATTTTACTTACCTATACCAATGGTTCTTTGTAAACCATTGGGATTGGTTTTCCCAACGGCTTACTTCCCCATGGTTTGTAGAACCGTTGGTATATTTTATACCAACGGTTCTATAGCCTTTCCCAATGGTTCATAACCATTGGGAAAAACCACATTTCCAGTAGTGAATATACATGATATAAATTTGGTTTTTCTAAATTAATTTTTTAAATATATTTTATTATTTGTAACTAAATTTATTATAAATGAAATTTCAATGAACAAAAAGAGAAATTATAAAATTTAGTGACTTTAAGTTAAATGATAGATTACATTCATCACTAGAAGGATAAAATATAGTGGTGCATGATTAACTACTTCATATCATGAAGATATAAACTAAGTTCATATTAAGACTAAAAATAATATTTCAATGAATTTGACCTAATCCAAAATAAATAAAAATTATATCAATGTATTTTTTTTACAATGAAGTCAATAAACATAATTGCGCCTTCTTGGAAAAAAAGGCATGAAATTACATAAAATTTTTAATGACTATATTTTTTTGAAGATTTAAAATTGATTATTTCCTTGAGAGATATTCCAACCAGTTTAAATAATCTTTATAATAATTGTATATACAAGATAAAATTGTGTGAGGTTTTCCAAACATATCATAGTATATATTTTAACTATTGATTTTCTAATCACAGAGATTTAGGGATTAAGATATGAATATAGGGATTCTAGTTTGTGAAGTATGTCACAAAAATATTATTCAAGTTATTTCTTAGATATAAAGATAGATAACCTTAGGATGGGTTTATGTAAAGAGCTTACAAGGATAGGAATTCATACCTTATGACATTTATAAAATCTCGAATATCAAAATCAGTTGATATAAACTTCTTTTCTATTAGAGATTAAAAAAATTTTGTTTCATATTATTTTTCATGGAGTTATGTAGATGTTATTTGACATTATGTGTATCATTTTTATACATTAATTACGTGGTATTTATCATCACCATCCAATTTTTTTGAATTTATAATTATTTTAATTTATTTATATTTTAAATATATAATATAATAGTTCTCCGTTTTATTAGAAGATCATTTTTCTAATACACATAAATCATGATGGATCATAAAATTGTTAGTCTCATTTTATGAAAATTCCACATTCCCTTATTGTGTATCGACCTATCATATCTGATAAAACATTTTTTATCATATCTTGTTTCTACTTGAAATAGAACTGTTTTTTATTTTCTTATTTACCAAAAATTATTTATATATTCATTCTTATACTAATTTTGATATAGAAGGTATAATCATTTTTTATGGGAGGACTTTTAATTGAAACTCTTGATAATTTAAAACCAAGTGAACAACCTACTTTTTATGGTTTTGATTATAAATATTGTTTTGATTCTATGAAATATTTTTTCACTGATACACTTATTTAAAATTTGTTCAATGATAACTGGTTGATATAGAATTTTGATGAAATATGAATGGAACATATATGGATATTATCAACACTATTGAGTGGGGGGTGTGGGTGAATGTAATGACACAAACTCTAGTAACCCATAACTAGTGTCTTTATTATATTTCACAACATACACGGAATCATATCTCAAAAGAATGAAGAGTTTAGTAGACTTGATAAATTAGATAAATACCCAATTCCCAGAATACATTTTGAAATAAAATTTACAATAATGTTTTTTAGAATATCATTATTTCTAATAGGATATCCTTATATATAATTTATAAGACACTCTTAGTTTATTGGTAACAGATAAAATAAGGGTGATCTCAAATGATCCATAAGGGTTATGTATAATGAAAGATATCATGAATCAATAATAATAATCAAAATATTTTGGTAAATAATTGAACATAAATTCTATTTTAGTAATTTTCAATACATAATCAATATGGAAAGGTAAATAACTAAAAACTAATTCAATTTTGTCAATAAAATGAATGTCATAACTTGATATGGCATAATCAATATGTAAAGTTAAATAATTAATATCACATTCCATTTTTTCAATAAGATGAGAATGAAATGCACAGATTGATAATATTTTTATGAAAAAATCATGGATAATAATAATTGAATTAATAATTAGGGAAATTTTTTTTATTGGATGTCAGGAACATAGGAATCCTAATACCTATATTGTCAAGTCCTTTCTAGATATAGATTATAATTGAGGGGTAGATATACATAAGAAACCCATTTTTTATGTATAGCCAACTGATTCATCTATTGATACTACCAATGTATCAAGGGGATATCTATAATGGATACCCAACCATATCTTCATGTCCAAATAATTCCTCAAATATCAAATAATTTATTTATTTTATGTATAATATTCCATTAAAACAAATATCTGTATTGAGTAAAGAATATATTTATATCAATATTTACCCATTCAATCAAATAATATTCTATTTAATGCAACGTGTGTATAAATGATATATGGTTTAAGTAATAAGTATATCCATGATAAATAATATGGATTTTATGGATAAATTTAATTTCTAATAATCATAAGAATGTGTATTTTTCAAGGGAAAGTTAATAACTACAAAAATCAAATCATGAAAGTGATTTTTGTACCTTACATGGTAAGAAAATTGTGAACCATATATAGTAATAATATGTATAGTACGAATAAAATATGTCTATAGTAATGTATAAGTAAATTAATGGTTTTGTATCATTGATGAATAGAAATACCTTAAAAATCATTAAAAACAAACGCCAGTTAAAAAAACTTTTATCTTTGAAAATAAATTCTTAAAAATAAAAATTTATAGACTATTAGGATAAAAAATTGACTTTAAATATAAATTTATAAACATTTAAAGGATTATTCAACTAAATTATAGGTTTTGACTACATGAAATTGAATATATTCCATATAATTAAAAAACATTCATTTTACAGTATTAATAATTTAGTAAAATGATCCTCATTAGAAAATAAGCTAGAATACTACTTTAAAAAAATTATATATCATCCAATATAGGTAAAAATTTCTTTGATAAATAATTTATGGAAGGTTAAAAATAGGTTTATATAAATCAAGGATTTGAATGAAAAAGGAAGTTTGACCAAAGGGAGAACTGAAGTTATCTTTTATTAAAAACATTTTGTCAATTAATTTAAGTAATAAAGATTGAAAATTGGTACTATTACATGAAAAAATAATATATAATAACATATGAAAATAATTTATGGGTTTTCATAGAAAAAGATCAAATAATATCCTTCAATGGTAATTATGGAGTAAATTATCCTAACTATTATGAGATTATAAAATAATCCCTTACCATGATCACAACAATGAAGCGACACTAATTTAGTGAATCTATTATGTGTATAAAATGTAAATAAATATAAAAATCGAAAAAAACATAACATAGATAAATTTTTTACATACATAAATTTATAATGTAAATGATAAGTAAGAAGTAACATAACCCAACAAAAAAAATGAGTTATGAAATTCTTTACCACTAGGTTTGTTTTCATTCAAAATCTAATTTAATGAAATAATTCATAATGAAACATGAAGTACAATTAATTATTTTGGAATCATGGTGTCCCATGTAAAAGGGGAATTATATATATTATATAAATTAAATTAGATTCTTTACACTACAATACACCTCATTGAAATGAAATTGAGAAGAAATAACATACCTCATACTTTCTTTGGGTTGAACATGATTTTACATTCTATAAAATGGTTTTAATTATGTTATTAATTTTAAAAAAACTTATTAATATTTATAATGTCATATATTATCATCCTATGATAGTTTTCCAATTGTTTCTTAATGATAGTTCATTATTTCACTATTCTGGGTGTTAATTGCCTTGTTTTCTCATGTGTGTTTTGTCTTCAATATTACAATTCATGAAAATATTGTATAGTTAGATAATATACATTATAATATTCATGTTATAAATATTTTTCTTCATTATTTATATTTTTATAATCATTATTAATATTTGATCATAGATAATGGATCATGCCACTTCATGAAGATTGTAGGTCGTACGTACTTGCGAGAAACAATATCATTTCTTTAATGTGTAAAAAATAATGGAAGTGGGTGAAAAAATAGTTCAAAAATGGTCTAATTTAATATATATCACATATATTCATTAAATTTATTATTATTAACTTCCATGACAAGTGCTAGTGAAGAAAAGATGAAATCTCTTCGTGAGGTGATAGTCCTCCGTACACATGATCAGGGTTATCATATTTTTTAAAAAATGGAACGTTATATGGTATATGTGACATTAATATTATATAAATATAAAATTTTAATTAAAATCATATTAAAGTGTTAAATCCCTCATTATATCCATCCTATAAATGGGATGATGGAAAACAAATAAAATCATTTCACGAGGTTGTAGTCTACTGTACACATGATCGATGATTTCGTTTCCCCTTTGATAGAAGAGGAGATCGATATCTGTCATTAAATTTAAAAAATAACTCCTAATTATGTGTAATATACTTAGATAATTATGAAATCTTGGTTCAAAAATATTTTAATTACCTTTATGAAAAATTAAAATAAAAATACTTGTTTAATAACATTACCTCTACTTCAGACATCTTCTTTTGGATTGTTCTAAAATCCTCACGTGGATGTCTGGATGATCAAAAAATGGAAAATAGGATTTTTCTATGGTATTAAGAAAGGTATTTGGGTAGGTTTTGGGTAGTCCAAAATGATTTGGAAGTGCGAATAGGGGAGGAGATGGGTGACCTATTATAAGTGTGTAGAGGACACACAAGAAATTTTTGAAAAGATTGAATTACATCCAATATTTTATCATTAAAAAAATTAAAAAAAAATTCCTGAAAACCCATTATAGGTGATAAGGTTTTAATATGTCCATAAATGGGTGAGGGAAAATTTTATAGGTCACTTTATTCATATACCATATGAGTTTAACTCCCTGATAAATCTATTTTTACCTTAACTACAACAATTGAGTATTACTAATATTACTATTCATAATGGTAAAATTTTAATTTCACCTAATTAAATAATATAAATTATTTCGATTCCAAATAATTATTCCATTTTTTCAAAATTAAATTAAAAGATATGGAATAATTTTATTTAAAATTATATCTTTAAATGAGAAGAAAAACAAGGTTTTCAATGAGAAAATTATCAAAAGTATATAAGGTTTTAATATAAATATTCTACATATAATTGATTTATATGGCATCAAATAGTTAAAATATAATATAATTGAACTATTTTTTCTATAAAACCGATTTATTATCTAATTTTAAATTATGATTTATTTAATTTAAAATCCAGTTTATAATAGGAATTAGTATTTTTCACAATACATTCAAAAACGAAAAATATATGAAATAATGAAAAAAATTACCCTATTATAATTTATATATAATTATTTCAAAAATTAATTAAATTTTTTACTGAAATATTTCTTAATCTGGTAAAGATTAATTTTAAATTATATATGTGAAGCGCAACTGAATAGTATATTAGATGAAAACAAATATTAATAATTTTGTTTTGTATAAATCATTCTTTTTTTACTTAATTTCTAGAATGATGATATTCTATTTTAATTTAATCTACATTTTTGATATTTATAAAACCTGTATATATAATCATGAAGTTATTTAATTTCTTCAAAAAACTTATAAATTCATCTAGTAGATGCCACTTCTTTTTAATGTCCCAATTCATTCTATTATTCTCTAACTTCTTCTTTTGAAAATTATATAAAAATATACAAGTAATGCATTTTCTTATTCCCTTGTATACACGGTATTATACAAAACATTATTATTTTTCTTATTCTTCTCTTGAAATTATTTCAAAAAAAATCTGTCTCTATCCAAAATGATCTTTATGGAACCTTTTTAATCTTTTCAACTTCACTACCAACTCAATAAATTATCAGCCTCCGTATTCTTTTATTCAAAACAAATATTAATAAAAAATCATCGTCTTATATATTATTCTATATTTATTCTTACTTTAAAAATATACTTCAGTACATTTATTTTTAATTAATCATGTTTTTATAATGTATGTGAATGATGATAGTTAGGTATCTCTTTTATTCTTCAATACCAGTAAATATTCTCTTCAGTTTTTTATCTGATGTTTTACTCTAATACATATTCAAAGTCACAACACATGTATATATATATATATGATTATAAATATAGTGGTACAGAATTACATTTTCTTGCCTTCCATATTATCCTCCATGACTAATTCATGATAACTGCTTGTAACCACAAAAAGTTATGTTTTTTTCATTTAAATCTACTAAAATGATGTTGGAATTTTTTTTCTCATTAAATATGTATATTATTATCTATATAATATATAGAAATTATTCTACGTCAATTATATAAAAATAAGGATCCCATTTTCGTAATATATTCCACCAAAATCATGACATAATTGAATCATTATAATTATTCCATAACTCATCATTTTAATACACAATAACTCAAATATTCTTTATTATATTTCCTCACACAGTTTTCAATAATTCAAACCCAATAATTTTCTCACATATATAATTTTTCATAATTAAATATGTCATGATTTGAAGATAAATACCAATGATATTTTCTCTATATGAATGAATGTTTTATTTATGTAATATGCATTTTGATTTATTCAAATTATCTAATGGGCATGATTTCCATGGAAAATGAAGAGGATAGGATGAACCTTGGATGTCACAATCATTAATTTTTATCATAGTTCTGCTTCAATTGACATATATGATGGTGTATCTTCATGCACCTAATGATATTTGATTCTCCACCCATATATAGATATGGTTTCATTACAATCAATATTTGATGCATGAAGCAGCTTTAAATAATATGGAAGTATATATAAAAGTATTCACACATTACATTAGTCAAGGGGATAAATTGGATTTATAACCACCGATATATCCTCAATCAACTGATATCTCATATACATGGAAAACTCAGGTCACGATAACTCATCCTTCCATGTAAAGCTCATAGTATCTCCTTATACCATGAAAAGGTCATGTCTGATCATTCTACCATCATACAATCTCACCTCATGGAAGCATACAACTCACATTTTTTTCCTTCTCATGATCACACCTCATGGTAGCATTTGGTACCTTTTTGTTGGACTTATCATTGTTGAAACTCATTGTTAGATTTCACTCATAGATTTAGGACTTATCAAGATAGCATTCCATTCCCAATCATAATCCCTCTCTGAATCGAGTACTATGTATTCATGCCACTCATGGAAAGAGACATTCCAATGATTAAGATTCTACGGGAAAATACATAATGGTTCAATGGTATAACATGATCATTTGGAATTATTGAAGGATACTGATCAATTTAGACAGGAGGTGTTTCTTTATTTATTTCCACTTTATAGGTGAACAGTGGATCATGATTCATGATCACTACATCACTTCTGCAAGCAACTTTACACATCTTAATAATAAATTTAGTTCCTTTATCTTATCAATCTGAGTATCTAGGTATGATCTAGAACACTCACACACACCTTCCGTAGTGTGTTCCAACCCACTTGAACTGTGCATATCTTGCACACCACCCTTGAATTACCATAATTACCCATGCATGATCTCATCCTATATTCCAGCATGGTCTACCCATACAGGTCAAACAAAACATGGTGATATTTTCTCCCACAGGTGTGGTTGAGCTAGCTCCATGGATTCATAGGGATGACGATTTTTTACTAAGCTCATAAAAAGGCTTGGTAAATTCCTCTTATATTCCATTGTTATCTATTATATCTTTGTACAATATTTTTACATATAACACATCATGTTTCCTAGTTCATAAATATATATTTTTATGCAAATTGATAAACATAGAATATGTCCTCAAATATATAAAATACTTCTTCTAGGATGTGTTATTGTTTCTTAACCTTCTTATAATGATTTGTATAACTTATTGGGATCTTATTCTTCTTCAATGTAGGATTCTTAATCAAAAATTCTAAGATACACAAATTATCTCAACCATATTGAAATATAATTTCAACTATTCTTGAAAATAGATTCATCTCACACAAAATTGGATTAAAAATCTCAACTATTATATTTTTGGCAATACATTTTCAATGATGTTTCAATATGTGGCATGTACACTCCCCCCTTTCCTATATAATATTTATTTCACTTTCTCACCCATTGTTTGAAAGAAAAAAGGACTTTGGAAAAGTAGTATCAATTTATTAATTTAAAATTGGAATCAACCATTCCCCATTAAGTATACTTGAGTGATTCTTAGTGTAAAATAGAAGAGGGTTTGATCTATATAAAATAGTAACCCCCTATAAAATATAATTATACAAAATGAGGAAAGAATTCATTATAATATCATCAAGGGACCACTTATTGTATTAAAATATGATAAAAATTATTTTTATAAAATATGACTCAATTGTTTCATTAATATAGATATAATCACATGCAATGGCATCAAAAAAATCAGTTAAAATCTTTTATGCAAAAATAGTTGGTTTGAAATCATCAATACCTCGTTATACATCAAATTTTTTTAGGAAAATGATTAATTAAATTATTATCCCATTGAGTTATTTTATTTTTTATTTTTTTATTCCTGGATGGGAGATAAGGAAATCAAACATCTTCCATGACATGATAATCAACAACATTCTAGAATAATCAGTCTGGGATAACAATTATTGAAACTCCTTCAACATTTTTTACTTATCACGAACTGAAGGATAAATTCCTCATGATCATCATAATGAATGATATATTTGTACATATATATATTATGTTGTTTTAAATTTGGAAAGAAATAAAATGGATCTAGATAATGTGAATGACGAGTATTTACTACAATAATATCATTATAATGGATGGTCATTTTCAATATGTATTGTATAGGATACTAAATG
Source organism: Viscum album (assembly GCA_963277665.1). Taxonomy (NCBI): domain Eukaryota; kingdom Viridiplantae; phylum Streptophyta; class Magnoliopsida; order Santalales; family Viscaceae; genus Viscum; species Viscum album. The sequence continues at coordinate 13,721,598 of OY728159.1, read as the reverse complement.
GAAGACCAAACCAATATGGAATCTTCTTAAATTTTCTATTAACTGTTTCCATAAATAACTTTTTCAATCATCATCAAATATGATATGTAATTAGATTTTATATAATACCTATTTTGAAATCAATCATAGATGGATAAATTCTTATATAGATTGTCTAAAATTGAAATCCATTATTTCTTCTTAGGAAACTCTACTGAGATCATGCTTTAACATTAATTTTAAAAAATATATGGTTTAAAACAATGATTAGGGGAATAAGATAGATATTCTTATTCCATAATTTGAATAGTAAGGTTTGAGATGATTATTTTAAATATATTTATCTAATATTTTTTTAACATTTTTCTAAATATGATTTATTGGTTGTATTTATATATCTCATCAATTCTACAACTCCATTTGTAAGGATCAAGAGGCCTTATCATAATTTGTATTGAGTGAATTCCTAGTTCTTCTTAAGGACACTTCTTATTCTAGTAGAATAGTTAATCCAAAATTTTCATTCTGTCCATAATTTTTTCATCTATCACATAGAACTTCTTTAATATATGGGATTTATAATATTGATATCCTCTCATGAAATTAAAATAATTCATACAGATACTTTTCTTTATATTTGTAACTCAAAATTTATTATGCCTATAACATTATTCTTACGCTCTCTAAATATTTTTGGTAATATTACTGGAATAAAGTTCAGTATATTGGAAGTTTAAATTGTGTATCTATATATAAAGTTTTGAGTTCTTTTATTGACATAAATATTTATGAAATTTTAACTCGTTCTATATTTCGTGGAATTTCATTTGAAATGCTCTACTTTCATTTTATTGTCTAAAGTATATTGAATTTTCTTCTAACACTTATCAGAAAAATTATGTTATAAAAATTTGTTCTCATTATACCCTAAGGTTCCTATTACCATTTTTACAAATCCTATAAGTTTTTTATTCCGTTTTTATGATAAAATATGATATCTAAATGAACCAATTAAGTGATCATTATTACTTCAAACACAACATTAATTTCTAAGAATATCAAGCCAGATTGACGTTGAGAGACTCTTCCATATATATTGATGTTTCTTCTTCTATAGCATATTTCACCATGAATTGAGCCTCATTTGTGCTTTATAATTCGAAGTATCATATAAGAAATGGAATCCATAATATCCGAATTAGTTAAATCCCTAACAATACCTATAATATTTTATCCTTTCATTTTGATAAATAATTGACCAGATATTTTATCATGATATTATTGGACTCCATTCATCATTGGTTGGGTGAACATGGGGAACTAGATTGCACACTTGTTCTATACACCATGGTCCAAGTGTTTTGCTTCTTATCACTTTTATTCAACTACACTATTTAATATTTTTTAAAAAATATTACACTGTTCATGAGAATATATTTAGATAAATTATTATAAATAGGAATAAATGAAAACTATTTTTTCACAACCACTTGATAAAAATCATAAAATATAAACATAAAAACTCTTTTTTACACATCATATCTATTATAATAATCTATGAGTAAAATAACTTCTTTATATATTCCTTTTGAAGACATAGCCCAAAAAATCATGATATTTTTGACATAGTCACAAGCTCAAGAAATCTCATACTAAAAAGGTATTTTTCATTTTATGAAGCCATTAATTTATATTCACTTTTATTAATATTTCTATAAGATTACTATTTATCCATTATAACCATACCTCATAACATTCTATAAATATATTTGACTTTATTGGAGTTAACTAAAAATTTGAAATCCATGACATCAAAATTATTTATCAATTGTATTGTACTAAATTGATCTTATTCTTAAATTATTATGTGGACACATCAATATATCATATATCATCCATCCACTTCTCATAAAATGTGCAGAAAAACCTTAAGGGAACACTTTTTTTCTTCATTGGATTTATCTTCCTTATATATATTTTCATATGACACAATATTTTCCTTTAGACTATTATCCAATGTTTTTTAATTCTCCTCATGTCATATGGCCCCATCCAACATTATTTCAATTATTTTATAGATAATAGAGTCTAGTTATTTGGTATGACCAGGAATAATATCCTTTAATTCATCAATTGGAAAATCAATTGATATGATCTCACTCATAGCACTGCTAATATATCCCAATGGATAGTTTTATATGAATTGTTTCCTACATCATAATAACTTGAACATCAAGATCCAATTAATGAAAAATGAGTTTACAAACTGAACTATATATTCCTATTTGTCTAAGAGAGGCCTACATTCATTATTTTCATGCCTTGGAGATACTGATTGTTCTTTTTCATGGTTTAAAAGGGAAATATTATTTAACCATAACTTCTCCTTCTCTATTATTTAATATAGTCTTGGTATAAGTTTAAATCATCATTGAGTAAATGAAATAAAAAAAATTAAAAATCATTTCAAATATAGGAAATAACATCAAGTATTCAAAATAGAACAATTCATAATAAATAGAATCAAATAGAGGAGAATATGGATGTGATACCATTTGATAGGACATATAGGGATATGGTTTACACTGGGGGTGAGTCAGTGTTGAGGTTATTATAATTTAACTTATTCATCCCATTGCCTATTATACATGTTATGATCTTTATTATGTAACTATATAAAATTTTCTCTTTTTCCACACGCTTAAAGTGGAAATGAGATTTACAAGGTTCACATTTCAATAACAATGGATCATCCTTAGTGGAACTTATAAATAATCCTCGATCACACATTCCATAATAATTATATAATAGTAAAATAGGGTAAGCTATAACACAATCCAAATCCAAAAGTGTGTTACATATACTCAATAGGGGGGTGAAAAAATTCCATATTCCCCAGACCGGTGATATCTTAGTCCAACTACAGCTATATTATGGATTTTTATACTATATTAATAGAAAGTATACATCTTATACATGTTATTTTTAATATATATAATTTCCTCTGCAAGATATTAATTCTCCTGAATCTCACTATGCTATGTTGTTCTTATTTTTCTTATTCTTCTATTGTTACTTGAAAATGAGCACATAGTCATCCTATATTAGTATTCCCTTTTATACAAAATAGTGCAGAAAAGATTCCTTTTTTCCTTATTATTTTATTGTAATTATTTCAAGGACCTTTTTTCTTTACAAACTGCACTTCTTAGAGTCTTATACCTCTTGTGTACTTCATATAAAACTCAACCAATTCTCTTTATTTTTTTCTTCCTATTAAAATAGATATGCACAAACATTTAGTCTATTTAATAATATTCCTTCTATATTATTTAGAGAAAAATATATGAAACTTTTATATATTTTTGACTATTTAACTCTTTAGGATGTATATGAATTACCATACTTTTGTCACTTTAGGATTCTTTAATGCCAAAATATATTACTTTCAGCTTTTTACTGGATATATTATTCCACTATGTCTTTAGAAACCCACAATAAAAGGATATATGTGATATTAAAATTATGTAAGTATAATATTTTTATCAATATAATTTAAAAGTGTTAAATACCTCATTAGATCCATCTTTTATATGGGATGATAAAATACAAATTAAATGGATTCGCAAGGTGGTAGTCTGTTTTTACACTTGATTCATGATTTCGTTTCCCATTTGATATAATAGAAGATAGATAAGTCATGATATTTATATAATAACATATAATTATGTTTAATATACTTATATAATTATTAAATAATTGTTTAAAAATATTTTAATGTGTTTTATGAAGAACCAAAATAAAAACCCTTGTTTAAGAACATTACCTCTTCTTCCGACATCTTCGTTAGGTTTGTACAAAAATACTTACTAGTTTGTCTTGATAATCAAAAAAATGGGTATAATATGTTGTTAGATAATTAAGGAAGGTATTTGGGATTGTATTGGGAAATACAAAATTATTTGGAAGTGTGAATTTTGGAGGATATGGTTTGACCTATTATAAGTGGGTAGAGGACATACCAAGATTATTTGAAATGATTCAACTATATCCAATATTTTATTCATACAAAGGATTCCAAAATGGGTAATCAAAAACCATTAGAGGTTATAAATTCAAAATATGGCCTCAAAGAATGCCATTAAAAATATTATAGGCCACTTTTATCTCTTACCAACTATGTTTAACACCCCAGTAAATCAGTTTTTACCTTGACTACCACAATTGAGCTTTACTAATTTTAATATTCATAATGGTAGAATTTTAAATTTACCTTACTACATAATATAAATTATTCTTATTAAAAATAATTAATCCATTTTTCCAAATTCAATTAAATGGTGTGGAATAATTATATTTAAAATTATATAGGTAGATGCGATGAATAAGTGGGTTTTCAATGAGAAAATTGTCATAAGTATATAAATATTTAATATAAAAAATAAATATAAAATTAATTTAGATTACCTAAATTAGTTAAATTATAATATAATTAAAAATAATTAACATTTAAACCAATTTATTTACTAATTTTAACTTTTTAATTATTTAATTGAAAATCCAGTTTCTAATAAGAATCGATATTTTCACAATTCATTGAAAAACAAAACATTTATGAAATAACACAAAACATGACCCTAAGATAATTTTGATATAATGATTTAAAAAATAACATAATTTTATCAAATAATTATTCATAACCTAGTAACAATTTATTTTAAAAATATATATTCAAATTAAGATTAAATTTTATTTTAGAAAAAAAAAATCATTATTTTTTTGTTTGATTTATTCATTTTTTATTTCTTATCTATAGATAACAATAATTTTCATAATTTTGTTATTTTTATTCATACCATCCATTTTAATATATAGTTTATAATGATATACTTTGGTTAATTTTTACTCAAGGTTTCACATTCTAGATTCCATTAATGATTTATAAAGAAAAATTTATTTATGAATCATGGTGCTATATTCTCATATAATCTCTATGTTTCATCCCATATATGCTATAAAACAAAATTATATTCTTTGAAAATATTGGGGTGATATAATGAATCATTATTGGGGAATTGTTAATATGATTTAATCATTTTCTCACTTTACATAGTAAACCCATTTGGATCATGATTCTATTGTTCTCATACCATTACTTAATTACTTGTGACACACAAATTGTGGAAAAGATATTTAAATGGTTAAAATTTCAATACTAAATTAAATTCTATAGTAATATTGGGAATTAATCCTCGATCACACATGCTAATATAATGAGGTAACTATTATAATGGGTCTGCTAGAAAATAATCGTTTTCCTTAAGTGTGGTACCCTACACTGAAGAGGGGGGATAATAAAAAATCCGTACTTTGTAACAGCCTGAGATTTAATGAAAAATATTCTTTTTAATTTTATTAATGCCTTGTGTTGTACGCTACACCAAAAGGATCTTGCACAACACACATCCTTGACTTTCCTTTCACGCAATCGCGACCTTCCTCGATAGCGTGGGTAGTACGCAATACCGAGTTTCACTAAACAACGATATGCTATTAAAATATTATTATAACTAGCCGTTATGAATAGTAATAACCACGTTTTAAAATTTTAGAAATTTTAGCTCTCAAAATGGACTTCATTTTTGGATTCGGAGTGTCGAATTTAGCCTAAGGTGAAATTTTTGTACTTTTTGGATAACTTTCATATTCTGATGAATAGTGAAAATTACAAAATTTTAATTAAAAACAACTTTTTTAATCGAAATAATTAATAGTGAAAAATTATTAATTTGAGTGGTTTTAAAGTATATTTAGAATATATTTTTACAATTCAATACAATGTTGGTCATTGTATGTAATTTCACATTTACACCAGACATAAACAAGTGTTAATCTTTTGATAGTTATTATCTCTTAAAAACACGCTACTTGTTGTGACAGCGGAAATTAATTATAAAATTAATTAATGCAACTTATATGTTGGGAATTTTGTAAAATAGAAATCATTTTTGAATTCGGAATATCAATTATAGCTTAGGGTGAAATTTTGGCATTTTTCTGAAAAACTTCAATTTTTGATGAATAGTGAAACTACTAAGTGGTAGTCAAAAAAATTATTTTTTCATAAATCTAAATTTTACCGCTTCTGTGAAAGGAATTTCAAAAATCTGAGAGACACGGTTGATGTCAGTAAGTAAAATTTGGTTCAATGAGATGAAAATAATTTTTGATGAATAGTAACTTTTTAGTTTTAATTACCACGGTTAAAAGTAAATAGGGTAATTAAGGGTAACAATGATATTAATATTACCCTAAAACATGTCCTAATCCTATTGTACAAGTTTATCTCGACCAAAAACAACATTAAGTGTAAAATATTATCATTTAGGCCCACTTGGATTAGATTAGGACATTTATTATTATTTAATTCAAAGAAGAGTTAAAAGAGTTAAAATCAAAGTTTATTTACTAAAACATTTTTAATATAGGGTTATACATAATATAATTTAGACTATAAATATTCATTAGAAATCTAAAAATATTTCCTACATAATGGTATTTTATTTGTAATTTTTGTACATTAAATTATTTAATTTATTTATGACACAACGATGATGCAGTAATTACCTTTTTAAGAAAATATTGACATAATTGATGTTATAAACACCAAAATAAATGTAATTTGAGACTTTTTATGAATACCACTAATTTTCTAGGTTAATATGACATGTTAGTATTGATTTAAGTAACTTGGTTCGAACTTATCATTCTGTTAGAAATTTCATAAAAATCATGTACCAAATAGTGTCAAAATTGACATGAATTAGTTTTTAAAAAAAATATTATATTATTAATTGTTATTTAATTCCTAAAAATCTATGTTTCGGCCAAATTAATTAGATAAGGATAGATATATTAATAATAAACAACCTGGGGTTAGTTTTTCTTCAGATAGTATGTTTATTAACCATATAGTGTAAGAAAACAAAAAGACACGGTAACAGTTAAATTATTTAACTTAGAGTTAAATCTAATTGATAAGGTTAAAATAATAACCTAAACTTGTCTAAATACTATTGTATGAGAGTATTTTGACCCATCCCCACTTTATCTTCGAAATAACACCATTGGGAACCATTATAAACCTAATTTGACCTTAATATAAAATAATATTTTGAGATTTTCCTAAGATGCCCCTCTCCTCCCTTATAAAAGGGCACCTCCTCCCTCTCCTCCTCACACCAATTTGAGCATTCAAGCTCGTCCAAACCCTGCCAAAATCGCTTCTACACTTCCCTATTATCATCCTAGAGGTCCTGGTCTTCTAGAAAGTCCAATTTTAGTGCTCTAAAATGAGGTCTCAAAGAAGCACTTCAAAGAAGAGGTAATACCCATTACCGATCCTTTCCAATTTCTTTCTTCTTCAACTTCTTCTTCTTTAGTTGTTTCATTATGAAGTAATAACATCAGTATCATTCATATACTAATATGTTATTATAAGTAATAAACAACCCTATTTAACCATCTATCCATCCTACGGAAAATGAAATCACCGCGCGTGCGTACGTACGGAATACCGTCTCCACGCCGTGGTGTAATCTATTTTCCGCCGCCACCTTAATAGGATGGGTATAATAGTGTATTGAGTAACTATATATGATTATTATAAAGTGATATTGATACTGAAATAGTATACATACACTTCAACACAATTCCACGACCATGGGAATGATATGATCGCTCGTGCGTACGTACGAACTACCGTCTCCACGACGCGATGAGATTCATTATCCATGTTAACCATTCCAGAATGATTATAAAGTATATATAATGAATAATAATGGAATATATGACATGGTAAATCTACTGGATTTATGTATATATATATATGTCATCTACTTACTTCCATTCAAGACAATAAGGAAAGGAAAGCAGCGTTCATGCGTACATACGGACTACCGTCTCCATAAACGGTGTGTTTCCTTTCATTTATCTATCTATTATATATATATATATACTGAATATATATGATATATAAATCATACTTTATATTCTGGAATTATGTAAATCATGATATAATTAATAATAATGTCAAGAACAACAAGTCCAAACACCTACGATAAATGAGACGATTTTACCCAAAACGCTACTTTAACATGAATTTACAAAATAAAGGGTAATATAAAGTCATAAGTGGACCATATATGATATAATAACAATTCATATGATTCTGGAATAAGTCAATAACATGATTTAAATAATTATACAGGAGGTTCGGACACGTACAAATCAAGTCGGACCTAAGGTAAGGGAAAATATCACAATCTCATTTTTATCTGAGATTGTTTATAATTTGAAATTTACTGGGGTGTATTTTATCATCCACATCCATGTTTCCACAATATTTAATATTATTCATATCCACCTAAAAATTTTTAAATCCAATTTTACCCTTCAGTGAGTTTTTAGTAAAGGAAACGAAAATAATCTTTTGTCATTTTTTGCACGAGGTACATTTTGACTTTTCTGATAAAAGTACGAAGAATGTTTTTTTAACTTATATGACATGTATGGATTTTTAAAACATTATTTCCAAGAAGATTCCGTTACAAGTTTTCAAGTCTATTTTTAATCAACTTCCTTTAGTTTAGAATTGTATTACATGTTAAGAAAAGAAAAGTGTTTTTGAAGTAGAAAAGATATTTTCCTCAAGAATGGAGTTCAAGTGTTTTATCAAAATTATTTTCCATCTAAGAAAATAAAGGGTTATGTTTTTATCCCTATTATTAAATTGATTTGATCATGTTGTGATGGAATTATTTTTATGAATTCCTTTATATTATATGAATTTTTTTATGATGTTTAAGATTCCCATTTGTATTACATGGGTTATGCAATGATGTATGATTTATGATTTGTGGAACACATAAGAATGGTATCATTATGAGATGGGTGGGACCTATATCTCCCTCCAATGCATTGGTTAAAGATTTTATATCTCATGATATAGACATGGCTGGAATGGTAGGTTATACCGGTTCAGTGAAACAGGACTGAAACGAGGGTGACTCGGTTCAGAAAGGGACTTTGTCCACTAAGATAGTCTTGGAAATGAGTCTTGACTAACAATAAATGATGATTATGTGTGTATGCCACAAAGTTTCATTTTTTAAGTTGTGATTATTGTGATTACATTTCACTTCTATGATTTATCCCATGTTATGATATTATGAGCTCTTTTGCAGGTTAAGATTTTCAAAGGCTATGTTCTTATGTATATGATGTGATTGATATTTCTTTTGTTTACCCTTACTGAGCATTTGATCTCACCCTTTTATGTTATCTTTTCCCCAGGATATAAAGAATGGTTTTAGGTAAAAAAAGGGAATATCTTTATGGGATATATTGAAGATCTTTCACCACGATTAGAAGATTACATTATGAGTTTCCAAAGACACTAAACTATTACGATCCTTGTGTGTGTGTTTTTTGTTATGTACTAAGTATTCCGAAAATGTAATGTAATGTCCATGTACGTCAGGCTTCGGGTCTCTACAGTTGGCATCAGAGGAAAGGTTTAGTCAGCCTTTGGAAACTAGGATGCGAAAACGTTAGTGAGATCCCTAGAGATATTTCTAAGGTATGTCTAGGGATGTCCCTAAGGTTAAGTATACGTATAGGTTATAGTACTAGAATTACTCTAACGATCATAGAATTAAACCTAAGATGTTATATATTGAAGGTACTCCCCCTTTATTATGTTGTTTTCCCCTAGCATGATTTTTTCCTCTCACACTATTCTTTTTGTGTTTTAGTCAATGGAGGGAACCAAAAAGAATTCGGTTAACATTAAATCCAGTGGACAAATTGGTGACTATAAGAAACAAAATTTTGTAATGCCTAGAGAGAAAGATGTTGTGATTATGCCGAATCAGTAATCGCGATATATGATTAACAAGGTGAAATTTAGTGGTATGCCTAATTCATCAAAGAAGAGGAAGATAGACTATTATGCATGTTCTCATGTTGAGGAGCATAAAGAAAGGAAGATTGAGATTTATAAAGAAGGGATGAAGAACCTTGAGGAATACCTCAAATGGAGGGACCGATGTTATCTGTGTGGAGAAAAGGGTCATAGAGTGACATACTGTTATGGAGTTCAATGTCTTATTTGTGGAGAACATGGGCATTACCCAACTCAATGCCCTGACCTAAAAAGTTACTTCTAAATCGAGGAAGGACTTCTTCCAGGACAATCATTGAAGTGGATGGACTGAAGTGTTTATGTATTGGTATTCAGGAATAATGTTGTTGAGGTACTTTTATGGTGTATTGAAATATTTATGTATTGGTCTATTGTGGTTTTCAATAATTTTAAGGTACCGGTAACCATGAAAAGAGATTCAAATATTTTGGAAAGTAGATAATATTCCCATAATGAAGGGATAAGGAGAAAATGAAATGTTTGACAGTATTCATGAGCTCATGATTGATATAAGGACTAAGTGATATCATGGTTTGAGTATATAGAATTTTGAGGATTTTGGTATGTGGAAGGTGTCAAATTTTAACTGCATTCATGTTTTCACTAAGGTATTCAAGAGAATACCTGATTAAGGACTTTGAATGTTTGGAATGTGACCAACAAGACATATCTTATGATATATGGGGATCAACGATGGTATTAAATCTCTGGTAATTGTTTTCACTATATTATGAGAGTGGACTGCAGTATTTTGGATAAGCATAAAGATTGGAATGGACTATGTTGGACATAAGTTAGTATTGTTTAACGATAGAAGTTCTTTCGATATTATTGATGGGATGTTATAGTAATATAGTTTTAGAAAAAGGACAACCTGCAGGACGGGCGATAGCCCATCGCGTCAGACAAGGCTGTGGAAATTGAACCCACAACTGAAGTGCGACTGGCCTTTATCACCGACCACTGGCCTACAGGAAGTCCCTGTTAAGTAGAAACTATTTTTATTATATTAAGAAGTATGATACATGAAGTATAAGTCCATTTTATGTACCATATATGATTAATATCACTATAGAATGACTTATGTATATTTAATAACTTTTGCTAACCTTTTGTTTGAGACAGAAGGAATGACCCATCATTCTATCAGATGATCTTCTAACACTTCACGAATAACAAATTCAACTTAATTTATTTAAGAGATGAAGTGGAAATTGTTCAAGGAACGAACAACAGTGAGATTGTACCAAAATAAAGTAAGTATTTATTCTAATTCAAATTCTTCAACTTTAGGGAAATGATCTTGAAAACCAAAAATGTTGTCCTAGTGCTCTTATATCTGATTAATCAGATGGTACCTTAGATCGTCACAAATTTATGGATTTGTGATTGTTGGCTTTTCCATAGCCATGTTCTCTACCACTCTCCATCAGAACATGATGGTTAGATTTCTCTTACATATCCATATTTTCACCTATGTGGAAACCCAGTGATTAGTTTATTTGGGTAATCGTTACATTTCATACTTTAGTTTTTAAGGCCAAGTTTTGGTATTCCATTTTACGATGTAGATTTCTATTAAAGAAACTTTCGAATAACAAACTATTTATATCCCTGAGGAATTTCGAGGGAGAAATTCATTTTAAGGGGGGTAGAATGTAACAGCCCGAGATTTTATGAAAAATATTCTTTTTAATTTTATTAATGCCTTGTGTTGTACGCCACACCAAAATGAGCTTGCACAACATACATCCTTGAATTTCCTTGCACGTAATCGCGACCTTCCTCGGTAGCGTGTGTAGTACGCAATACTGAGTTTCACTAAACAACGATATGCTATTAAAATATTATTATAACTAGCCATTATGAATAGTAATAACCACGTTTTAAAATTTTAGAAATTTTAGCTCTCAAAATGGACTTCATTTTTGGATTCGGAGTATCGAATTTAGCCTAAGGTGAAATTTTGGTACTTTTCGGATAACTTTCATATTCTGATGAATAGTGAAAATTACAAAATTTTAATTAAAAAAAACTTTTTTAATCGAAAAAATTAATAGTGATAAATTATTAATTTGAGTGGTTTTAAAGTATATTTAGAATATATTTTTACAATTCAATACAATGTTGGTCATTGTATGTAATTTCACATTTACACCAGTCATAAACAAGTGTTAATCTTTTGATAGTTATTATCTCTTAAAAACACGCTACTTGTTGTGGCAGCGGAAATTAATTATAAAATTAATTAATGCAACTTATATGTTGGGAATTTTGTAAAATAGAAATCATTTTTTAATTCGGAATATCAATTATAGCTTAGGGTGAAATTTTGGCATTTTTATGAAAAACTTCGATTTTTGATGAATAGTGAAACTACTAAGTGGTAGTTAAAAAAATTATTTTTTCATAAATCTTAATTTTACCGCTTCTGTGAATGGAATTTCAAAAATATGAGAGACACGGTTGATGTCAGTAAGTAAAATGTGGTTCAATGAGATGAAAATAATTTTTGATGAATAGTAACTTTTTACTTTTAATTACCACGGTTAAAAGTAAATACGGTAATTAAGGGTAAAAATGATATTAATATTACCCTAACACATGTCCTAATCCTATTGGACAAGTGTATCTTGACCAAAAACAACCTTAAGTGTAAAATATTATCATTTAGGCCCACTTGGATTAGATTAGGACATTTATTATTATTTAATTCAAAGAAGAGTTAAAAGAGTTAAAATCAATGTTTATTTACTAAAACATTTTTAATATAGGGTTATACATAATATAATTTCGACTATAAATATTCATCAGAAATCTAAAAAGCTTTCCTACATATTGGTATTTTATTTGTAATATTTATACTTTAAATTATTTAATTTATTTATGACACAACGATGATGCAGTAATTACCTTTTTAAGAAAATATTGACATAATTGATGTTATAAACACCAAAATAAATGTAATTTGAGACTTTTTATGAATACCGCTAATTTTATAGGTTAATATGACATGTTAGTATTGATTTAAGTAACTTGGTTCGAACTTATCATTCTGTTAGAAATTTCATAAAAATCATGTACCAAATAGTGTCAAAATTGACATGAATTAGTTTTTTAAAAAAATATTATATTATTAATTGTTATTTAATTCCTAAAAATCTAAGTTTCGGCCAAATGAATTAGATAAGGATAGATATATTAATAATAAACAACTTGGGGTTAGTTTTTCTTCATATATTAAGTTTATTAACCATATAGTGTAAGAAAACAAAAAGACACGGTAACAGTTAAATTATTTAACTTAGAGTTAAATCTAATTGATAAGGTTAAAATAATAACCTAAACTTGTCTAAATACTATTGGATGAGAGTCTTTCGACCCATCCCCACTTTATCTTCGAAATAACACCATTGGGAACCATTATAAACCTAATTTTACCTTAATATAAAATAATATTTTGAGATTTTCCTAAGATGCCCCTCTCCTCCCTTATAAAAGGGAACCTCCTCCCTCTCCTCCTCACACCAATTTGAGCATTCAAGCTCATCCACACCCTGCCAAAATCGCTTCTACACTTCCCTAGTATCATCCTAGAGGTCCTGGTCTTCTAAAAAGTCCAATTTTAGTGCTCTAAAAGGAGGTCTCAAAGAAGCACTTCAAAGAAGAGGTAATACCCATTACCGATCCTTTCCAATTTCTTTCTTCTTCAACTTCTTCTTCTTTAGTTGTTTCATTATGAATTAATAACATCAGTATCATTAATATACTAATATGTTATTATAATTAATAAACAACCCAATTTAACCATCTATCCATCCTACGGAAAATGAAATCACCGCGCGTGCGTACGTATGGAATACCGTCTCCACGCCGTGGTGTAATCAATTTTCCGCCGCCACCTTAATAGGATGGGTATAATAGTGTAATGAGTAACTATATATGATTATTATAAATTGATATTGATACTGAAATAGTATACATACACTTCAACACAATTCCACGACCATGGGAACGATATGATCGCTCGTGCGTACGTACGGACTACCGTCTCCACGACGCGATGAGATTCATTATCCATGTTAACCATTCCAGAATGATTATAAAGAATATATAATGAATAATAATGGAATATATGACATGGTAAATCTACTGGATTGATGTATATATATATATGTCATCTACTTACTTCCATTCAAGACAATAAGGAAAGGAAAGCAGCGTTCATGCGTACGTACGGACTACCGTCTCCATGAACGGTGTGTTTCCTTTCATTTATCTATCTATTATATATATATACTCAATATATATGATATATAAATCATACTTTATATTCTGGAATTATGTAAATCATGATATAATTAATAATAATGTCGAGAACAACAAGTCCAAACACCTACGATAAATGAGACGATTTTACCCAAAATGCTACTTTAACATGAATTTACAAAATAACGGGTAATATAAAGTCATAAGTGGACCATATATGATATAATAAAAATGAATATGATTCTGGAATAAGTCAATAACATGATTTAAATCATTATACAGGAGGTTCGGACACGTACAAATCAAGTCAGACCTAAGGTAAGGGAAAATATCACAATCTCATTTTTATCTGAGATTGTTTATACTTTGAAATTTACTGGGGTGTATTTTATCATCCACATCCATGTTTCCACAATTTGTAATATTATTCATATCCTCCTAAAAATTTTTAAATCCAATTTTACCCTTCGGTGAGTTTTTAGTAAAGGATACGAAAATAATCTTTTGTCATTTTTTGCACGAGGTACTTTTTGACTTTTCTGATAAAAGTACGAAGAATGTTTTTTTAACTTATACGACATGAATGGATTTTTAAAACATTATTTCCAAGAAGATTACTTTACAAGTTTTCATGTATATTTTTAATCAACTTCATTTAGTTTAGAATTGTATGACATGTTAAGAAAAGAAAAGTGTTTTTGAAGTAGAAAAGATATTTTCCTCAAGAATGGAGTTCAAGTGTTTTATCAAAATTATTTTCCATCTAAGATAATAAAGGGTTATGTTTTTATCCCTATTATTAAATTGATTTTATCATGTTGTGATGGAATTATTTTTATGAATTCCTTTGTCTTATATGAATTGTTTTATGATGTTTAAGATTCCCATTTGTATTACATGGGTTATGCAATGATGTATGATTTATGATTTGTGGAACACATAAGAATGGTATCATTATGAGATGGGTGGGACCTATATCTCCCTCCAATGCATTGGGTAAAGATTTTATATATCATGAGATAGACATGGCTGGAATTGTAGGTTATACCGGTTCAGTGAAACAGGACTGAAACAATGGTGACTCGGTTCAGAAAGGGACGTTGTCCACTAAGATAGTCTTGGCAATGAGTCTTGACTAACAATAAATGATGATTATGTGTGTATTCCAAAAAGTTTCATTTTTTAAGTTGTGATTATTGGGATTACATTTCACTTCTATGATTTATCCCATGTTATGATATTATGAGCTCTTTTGCAGGTTAAGATTTTCAA
Source organism: Viscum album (assembly GCA_963277665.1). Taxonomy (NCBI): domain Eukaryota; kingdom Viridiplantae; phylum Streptophyta; class Magnoliopsida; order Santalales; family Viscaceae; genus Viscum; species Viscum album. The sequence continues at coordinate 13,706,093 of OY728159.1, read as the reverse complement.
AGGCTATGTTCTTTTGTATATGATGTGATTGATATTTCTTTTGTTTACCCTTACTGAGCATTTGATCTCACCCTTTTATGTTTTCTTGTCCCCAGGATATAAAGAAAGGTTTTAGGTAAAAAAAGGGAATATCTTTATGGGAGATATTGAAGATCTTTCACCACGATTAGAAGATTACATTCTGAGTTTCCAAAGACACTAAACTATTACGATCCTTGTGTGTGTGTTTTTTGTTATGTACTAAGTATTCTGAAAAAGTAATGTAATGTCCATGTACGTCAGCCTTCGGGTCTCTACAGTTGGCATCAGAGGAAAGGTTTAGTCAACCTTTGGAAACTAGGATGCGAAAATGTTAGTGAGATCCCTAGAGATATTTCTAAGGTATGTCTAGGGATGTCCCTAAGGTTAAGTATACGTAAAGGTTATAGTACTAGAATTACGCTAACGATCATAGAATTAAACCTAAGATATTAGATATTGAAGGTACTCCCCCTTTATTATGTTGTTTTCCCCTAGCATGATTTTTTCCTCTCACACTATTCTTTTTGTGTTTTAGTTAATGGAGGGAACCAAAAGGAATTCGGCTAACATTAAATCCAATGGACAAATTGGTGACTATAAGAAACAAAATTGTGTAATGCCTAGAGAGAAAGATGTTGTGATTATGCCGAATCAGTAATCGCGATATATGATTAACAAGGTGAAATTTAGTGGTATGCCTAATTCATCAAAGAAGAGGAAGATAGACTATTATGCATGTTCGCATGTTGAGGAGCATAAAGAAAGGAAGATTGAGATTTATAAAGAAGGGATGAAGAACCTTGAGGAATACCTCAAATGGAGGGACCGATGTTATCTATGTGGAGAAAAGGGTCATAGAGTGACATACTGTTATTGAGTTCAATGTCTTATTTGTGGAGAACATGGGCATTACCCAACTCAATGCCCTGACCTAAAAAGTTACTTCTAAATCGAGGAAGGACTTCTTCCAGGACAATCATTGAAGTGGATGGACTGAAGTGTTTATGTATTGGTATTTAGGAATAATGTTGTTGAGGTACTTTTATGGTGTATTGAAATATTTATGTATTGGTCTATTGTGGTTTTCAATAATTTTAAGGTACCGGTAACCATGAAAAGTGATTCAAATATTTTGGAAAGTAGATAATATTCCCATAATGAAGGGATAAAGAGAAAATGAAATGTTTGACAGTATTCATGAGCTCATGATTGATATAAGGACTAAGTGATATCATGGTTTGAGTATATAGAATTTTGAGGATTTTGGTATGTGGAAGGTGTCAACTTTTAACTGCATTCATGTTTTCACTAAGGTATTCAAGAGAATACATGATTAAGGACATTGAATGTTTGGAATGTGACCAACAAGACATATCTTATGATATATGGGGATCAACGATGGTATTAAATCTCTGGTAATTGTTTTCACTATATTATGAGAGTGGAATGCAGTATTTTGGATAAGCATAAAGATTGGAATGGACTATGTTGGACATAAGTTAATATTGTTTAAGGATAGAAGTTTTTTCGATATTATTTATGGGATGTTATAGTAATATAGTTTTAGAAAAAGGACAACCTGCAGGACGGGTGATAGCCCATCGGGTCAGACAAGGCTGTGGAAATCGAACCCACAACCGAAGTGCGACTGGCCTTTATCACCCACCACTGGCCTACAGGAAGTCCCTGTTAAGTAGAAAATAGTTTTATTATATTAAGAAGTATGATATATGAATTATATGTCCATTTTATGTACCATATATGATTAATCTCACTATAGAATGACTTATGTATATTTAATAACTTTTGCTAACCTTTTGTTTGAGACAGATGGAATGACCCATCATTCTATCACATGATCTTCTAACACTTCACGAATAACAAATTCAACTTAATTTATTTAAGAGATGAAGTGGAAATTGTTCAAGGCACGAACAACAGTGATATTGTACCAAAATAAAGTAAGTATTTATTCTAATTCAAATTCTTCAACTTTAGGGAAATGATCTTGAAAACAAAAAATGTTGTCCTAGTGCTCTTATATCTGATTAATTAGATGGTACCTTAGATCGTCACAAATTTATGGATTTGTGATTGTTGGCTTTTCCATAGCCATGTTCTCTACCACTCTCCATCAGAACATGATGGTTAGATTTCTCTTCCATATCCATATTTTCACCTATGTGGAAACCCAGTGATTAGTTTATTTGAGTAATCGTTACATTTCATACATTAGTTTTTAAAGCCAAGTTTTGGTATTCCTTTTTACGATGTGGATTTCTATTAAAGAAACTTTCGAATAGTAAACTATTTATAACCCTGACGAATTTCGAGGGAGAAATTCATTTTAAGGGGGGTAGAATGTAACAGCCCAAGATTTTATGAAAAATATTCTTTTTAATTTTATTAATTCCTTGTGTTGTACGCTACACCAAAAGGAGCCTGCACAACACACATCCTTGACTTGCCTTTCACGTAATCGTGACCTTCCTCGATAGCGTGTGTAGTACGCAATACTGAGTTTCACTAAACAACGATATGCTATTAAAATATTATTATAACTAGCCGTTATGAATAGTAATAACCACGTTTTAAAATTTTAGAAATTTAAGCTCTCAAAATGGACTTCATTTTTGGATTCAGAGTATCGAATTTATCCTAAGGTGAAATTTTGGTACTTTTCGGATAACTTTCATATTCTGATGAATAGTGATAATTACAAAATTTTAATTAAAAACAACTTTTTTAATCGAAATAATTAATAGTGATAAATTATTAATTTGAGTGGTTTTAAAGTATATTTAGAATATATTTTTACAATTCAATACAATTTTGGTCATTGTATGTAATTTCACATTTACACCAGACATAAACAAGTGTTAATCTTTTGATAGTTATTATCTCTTAAAAACACGCTACTTGTTGTGACAGCGGAAATTAATTATAAAAATAATTAATGCAACTTATATGTTGGGAATTTTTTAAAATAGAAATCATTTTTTAATTTGGAATATCAATTGTATCTTAGGGTGAAATTTTGGCATTTTTCTGAAAAACTTCAATTTTTTATGAATAGTGAAACTACTAAGGGGTAGTTAAAAAAATTATTTTTTCATAAATCTTAATTTTACCGCTTCTGTGAATGGAATTTCAAAAATATGAGAGACATGGTTGATTTCAGTAAGTAAAATGTGGTTCAATGAGATGAAAATAATTTTTGATGAATAGTAACTTTTTACTTTTAATTACCACGGTTAAAAGTAAATAGGGTAATTAAGGGTAAAAATGATATTAATATTACCCTAAAACATGTCCTAATCCTATTGGACAAGTTTATCTCGACCAAAAAAAACCTTAAGTGTAAAATATTATCATTTAGGCCCACTTGGATTACATTAGGACATTTATTATTATTTAATTCAAAGAAGAGTTAAAAGAGTTAAAATCAAAGTTTATTTACTAAAACATTTTTAATATAGGGTTATACATAATATAATTTCGACTATAAATATTCATTAGACATCTAAAAATATTTCCTACATAATGGTATTTTATTTGTAATTTTTATACTTTAAATTATTTAATTTATTTATGACACAACGATGATGCAGTAATTACCTTTTTAAGATAATATTGACAAAATTGATGTTATAAACACCAAAATAAATGTAATTTGAGACTTTTTATGAATACCACTAATTTTCTAGGTTAATATGACATGTTAGTATTGATTTAAGTAACTTGTTTTGAACTTATCATTCTGTTAAAAATTTCATAAATATCATGTACCAAATAGTGTCAAAATTGACATGAATTAGTTTTTAAAACAAATATTATATTATTAATTATTATTTAATTCCTAAAATTCTAAGGTTCGTCCAAATGACTTATAAGAGATAGATAATATTAATAATAAACAACCTGGGGTTCCTTTGGCTTCATATAGTAAGTTTATTAACCATATAGTGTAAGAAAACAAAAAGACACGGTAAAAGTTAAATTATTTAACTTAGAGTTAAATCTGATAGATAAGGTTAAAATAATAACCTAAACTTGTTTAAATCCTATTGGATGAGAGGATTTCGACCCATCCCCACTTTAGCTTCGAAATAAGACCATTTGGAACCATTATAAACTGAATTTGACCTTAATATAAAATAATATTTAGAGATTTTCCTAAGATGCCCCTCTCCTCCCTTATAAATAGGCACCTCCTCCCTATCCTCCTCACACCAATTTGAGAATTCAAGCTCGTACAACCCCTGCCAAAATCTCTTCTACACTTCCCTGGTATCATCCTAGAGGTCCTGGTCTTCTTAAAAGTCCAATTTTAGTGCTCTAAGAGGAGGTCTCAAAGAATCACTTCAAGGAAGAGGTAATACCCATTACCGATCCTTTCCAATTTCTTTCTTCTTAAACTTCTTATTCTTTAGTTGTTTCATTATGAAGTAATAACATCAGTATCATTCATATACTGATATGGTATTATAAGTATAAATCAACCCTATTTAACCATCTATCCATCCTACGGAAAATGAAATCACCACGCGTGCGTACGTACGGAATACCGTCTCCACGCCGTGGTGTAATCTATTTTCCGCCACCACCTTAATAGGATGGGTATAATAGTGTAATGAGTAACTCTATATGATTATTATAAAGTGATATTGATACTGAAATAGTATACATACACTTCAACACAATTCCACGACCATTGGAATGATATCATCGCTCGTGTGTACGTACGGACTACCGTCTCCACGACACGATGAGATTCATTATCCATGTTAACCATTCCAGAATGACTATAAAGTATATATAATGAATAATAGTGGAATATATGACATGTTAAATCTACTGTATTTATGTATATATATATATATGTCATCTACTTACTTCCATTCAAGACAATAAGGAAAGGAAAGCAGCGTGCATGCGTACGTACGGACTACCGTCTCCAAGAACGGTGTGTTTCCTTTCATTTATATATCTATTATATATATATATACTGAATATATATGATATATAAATCATACTTTATATTCTGGAAGTAAGTAAATCATGATATAATTAATAATAATGTCAAGAACAACAAGTCCAAACACCTACGATAAATGAGACGATTTTACCCAAAACGCTACTTTAACATGAATTTATAAAAGAACGGGTAATATAAAGTCATAAGTGGACCATATATGATATAATAACAATGAATATGATTCTGGAATAAGTCAATAACATAATTTAAATCATTATACAGGAGGTTCGGACACGTACAAAGCCAGTCGGACCTAAGGTAAGGGAAAATATCGCAATCTCATTTTTATCCGAGATTGTTTATACTTTGAAATTTATTGTGGTGTATTTTATCATCCACATCCATGTTTCCTCAATATGTAATATTATTCATATCCACCTGAAATTTTTTCAATCCAATTTTACCCTTCTGTGAGTTTTTAGTAAAGGATACGAAAAGAATATTTTGTCATTTTCTGCACGAGGTACTTTTTGACTTTTCTGATAAAAGTACGAAGAATGTTTTTTTAACTTATACTGCATGAATGGATGTTTAAAACATTATTTCCAAGAAGATTCCTTTACATGTTTTCAAGTATATTTTTAATCAACTTCCTTTAGTTTAGAATTGTATGACATGTTAAGAAAAGAAAAGTGTTTTTGAAGTAGAAAGGATATTTTCCTCAAGAATAGAGTTCAAGTGTTTTATCAAAATTATTTTCCATCTAAGATAATAAAGGGTTCTATTTTTATCCCTATTATTAAATTGATTTGATCATGTTGTGATGGAATTATTTTTATGAATTCCTTTATCTTATATGAATTGTTTTATGATTTTTAAGATTCCCATTTGTATTACATGGGTTATGCAATGATGTATGATTTATTATTTGTGGCACACATAAGAATGGTATCATTATGAGATTGTGGGACCTATATCTCCCTCCAATGCATTGGGTAAAGATTTTATATCTCATGAGATAGACATTGCTGGAATGGTAGGTTATACCGGTTCAGTGAAACAGGACTGAAACGAGGGTGACTCAGTTCAGAAAGGGACTTTGTCCACTAAGATAGTCTTGGAAATGAGTCTTGACTAACAAGAAATGATGATTATGTGTGTATGCCACAAAGTTTCATGTTTTAAGTTGTGATTATTGGGATTAAATTTCACTTCTTTGATTTATCCCATGTTATGATATTATGATCTCTTTTGCAGGTTAAGATTTCCAAAAGCTATGTTCTTATGTATATGATGTGATTGATATTTCTTTTGTTTACCCTTACTGATCATTTGAGCTCACCCTTTTATGTTTTCTTTTCCCCAGGATATAAAGAAAAGTTTTAGGTAAAAAAAAGGGAATATATTAATGGGAGATATTGAAGATCTTTCACCACGTTTAGAAGATTATGTTCCGAGTTTCCAAAGACACTAAACTATTACGATCCTTGTGTGTGTGTTTTTTGTTATGTACTAAGTATTCCGCAAATGTAATTTAATGTCCATGTACGTTAGGCTTCGGGTCGCTACATACTTCATGGACTAGTGATATCCTATTTCATCATAATCTACTTTCTATATATTTATACTACCTATATATATATATTTCTTAAATTATTTATGTTCATTAAAACAATTATAAATTCTTCTAGTATATATGTCATCTGTTTAATGTCACAATGGTTCTTATTTATCTCTTACTCATTTTTAGACATGTGAATTTCACGACCAACATAGTAAATTATCCTCCTCTATTTTCTTCCATTAAAAAAATATATAATGAAAAAATCATCCTCTTATCTCATATTCCCAATTTCTTCTTCATTGAAAAATATACTATAGTAGATGTATTTTCATTAAATCATGATTTTATAATGAATGTTTATGGCTAGAGTTAGGGATATATATTTGTCTCCAATTCCATAAAATATTCTATTAAATTTTTTATCAAATATATTACTCCACTACATATTCCAAAAACAAAAAATATGTAGGTATATGATAATAATTGTAGTGGAACTTCTTTACTTTTTCATGCCTTCCATATTATCATATATGACTAATTCATGATAACTACCTGTAACCACAAAAAGTTATTTTTTTCATTTAATCCTATTATAATAATAGATTATTTTGTTTCTCATTAACTATTGATATTATTATATATATAATATCTAGAAATACTTTTAGATCAATTAAATATAAATAAATAACCAATTTTCATGTTATTATTCACTGGAATAATTATTTAATTTAATAATAATATTTATTCCAAAACTCATCATTTTAATACTAAAGGAATCAAATTATATTCATTATATTTCCCCACATATTTTTCAACAATTAAGTCCCCATAATTTTCTTACATCTATAATTATTCATCATTAAACATCTCTTGATTTGAAGATAAACACCACTAATATTTTCTCTCTATGTATGGAAGTTTTTTGTATGTCGCAAGCAATGCTATTTATTCCACTTATCAATTGGGTATGATTTCTATGGACAATGAATAGGTTGGGATGAAGCCTTGATGTCACTCACTTTAATTGTTTTCATGGTTATCCTTTAATTGGGATATATGAAGGTGTATCTTCAGGCATGTAATGAAATTTGATTCTTAACTGATGTATAGATCCGGTTTCATTTCCATAGATATTTGATGCATGAAGCAGCTATAAATTCATATGGAAGTATTTATAACAACATTCACAAATTAAATAAGCCTAATGAATGACATGGATTTATAACCACAAATATATGCTCAATAAACAAATATCTCATAAACATGGAAAACCTAGTTCACGATAGATCCTCCGTCCAGGTGAATCTCAACGTATCTCCTTATACCATGCAAAGGTCATATTAGCTCCGTTAACCATCGTAAGTTCTAACCTCATGGAAGAATACAACTCAAATTTTTTGGCCTGCTCATTATCACACCTCATGGTAGTAATTCGCCCATTTTATAAGGCCTTGTCATGGATGAATCTCATTGTTGGATGTCATTCATAGTTGTAGTCCTTATCATAACAACATGTTATTCAAAATAATAATACCTCAATTGATTGAGCCATTTGTATTCATTCTACTCATGGTCAGTGACCTTCTCATGATTGATATTCTGTGGAGAAAAACCCTGACGGTACAATGGTATAAGATGATCATGTGGTGTTTTGATGGATAGAGATCAATTCAGTTAGGAGGTGTCTCTTTATTGATTTTCCTTTTTAATAGGTGAACAATCTATCTTGCTTCGTGACCAAAAATCCCTTATCTATGTATCCTTTCACATCTTAATAGGAAATTTAGTTCCTTTCTCTTATCGATGTTAGTATCTAGGTATGATCTAGAGCATTCTCACACGCATTATATAGTGCTTTCCAACCCTCATACAGCTTGCATATCCTGCACACCACGCTTGAATTCCCATGATTACCCATGAATGATCTCATCTTATATTCTACATTGGTCTAGCCATAAAGGTCAAACTCAACATTATGATATTTTATCCAACATGTGGGGTTGAGCTAGCCCCTTGTCTTACTTAAGGATCACTACTTTTTACAAAGCTATTTAAAATAGTTGGTAAATCCATCTTATATTCCATTGTTATCACCCATATCATTGTGTAGTATTTTTACATGTAGCACCTAAAGTTTTATAATTAATAATTATTTTTTTGGATAATTAACAAATCTGGATTAAGGTCCACAAATATATAAAATAATTCTTCTAGGATATGCTATTATTTCATTGTCCTCTTATTATCATTGGTAATAAATCTTGGGATCTTATTCTTCTTCAGGATTGGATTCTTCAAAAAAACCTATAAGATTCATAAATTATTCCAATCATATTAAAATAGTTTTTCCACTATTCCTTGAAAATATATTCATCTCACCAAAAATTTTATTAACAATGTCACCCACTATATTTTTGGAAATACCTTTTCAATGATGTGTTAATATGTGTCCTATATTCTCTTACCCTTTCCTATATAAGAATCATTTCACTTTCTCCCTTATTCTTTAAATGAAAAAAGTACATGGGAAAAGTGGTATCAATTTATTCTTATAAAATTTACCGTAACCATTCCACATTAAGTCTACTTGAGTGATTCTCATTATAGAAAAGAAGAGGGTTTGACCTAGATAAAATAATTATCCAATATAAAATATAATGATACCAACTGAGGTAATAACTCAAAATAATATCTTCAAGGGACCTATTATTTTATTAAAAGATGGTTAAAATTATTTATACTGAATTAACTACATTTTTTTATAAATATAGTCTTAAACTCATGCACTAACTTACAAAAATAGGTTAAAATAATTCATGTGAAAATAGTTTGATTAATATCCTCAATACCTCTTTATCCATCCAATTTTATTATGTCATTTATTAACTAAATTTATATCCCTTCAAAATAGTTTTTTTTTATTTCATTATTAATGTATGGGATATAAAAAATTCATACCTCTCCCATGACAATATCTTCATGAACTTTCTAGAATAATATAATTGTGATAATGGTTATGGAATCTTCTTCAAGATTTTTTACCTTTCTCCCTCTGAAAGATAAATTCTTCATGATCATCATACTGACTGATAACTTTTTAGATATATATATTATGTTGTTTTAAATTTATAAAATAATAAAATGGATCTACAAAATGATGATGACTAGTATAGACTACTTCTACAACATTATAAAGGATAATCATTATCAATAAGTGTTTTATAGGATACTAAATGTAAGACCCAAAAAATATTTCATCTTATAAAATTTTCATTTAAGTGTTGACATAAAACACTTTTTCAATCATCATCAATGATGATATATAATTATATTTTCTTATAATTCCTATTACGAAATCAGTCTTAGATGGGGAAATACTCATATAGAATGTATAAAATTGAAAACCATTATTTCTTATCAGGGGAACAAATTGAGAGCATGCTACACCATTAATTATAAAAAATTAACCACAAAAAAAATTATTAGGGGAATAAAATAGATATTATTATTCAGCAATTAGAACAATAAGGTTTTGGATGATTATTTCAAGTCGATTTCTGTAATATTCACGATTTAAACATTTTTTTTAAATATCATTCTCTATTATATGTATGTATATCATCACTTATAAAAATCCATTTGTAAGGATAAAGAGGTTTTATCACATTATTATTGAGTGAATTCCAAATTCATCTTAGTGTCCCTTCTTATTCTAGTAGAATCGATAAATAACATTTTTCATCATGACTAGAATTATTTAATTTATCACATAGAACATATTAAACCTAAGGTATTTATAATATTCATAGCCTCCCATGATATTAAAATAATTCATATAGATATATTTTCATATATTAGGAACCCAAAATTTATTTCCCCTATTCCATCCTTTTTACTCTCTCTATATATTTTTGGATATATTACTATAATATATTTTGGTATATTGAATGTTTATAATGGTTATATATATATATATATATATATATATTATTTATTTTTATTCGTATAACTTTTTATGAAATTCAAACTCCTTCTATGTTTCTTGTAGTTTCTATTGAAGTGTTCTTCTTTCTTGATATTGTAAAATGCAAATTGAATTTTCTTCTAACACTTATCAGAAGAATAATGATTTACAGATTTGTTTTCATTCTAACCTAAAGATCATTATAACTAATTTTAAAATTCTTATAGTGGTTTATTTACATTTTTTGATAAAATTCGAGATGTAAATGCACCACTTATGTGAGCATTATTACTTCAAACAAGAAATTTATTACTATAAATATCCAACCACAATGATGTTGAAAGATTATTCCTTGTATGTTGATGTTTCCTCTTCTATAGCTTATTTCCCTATGAAATTGTCCTCCTTTTTGATTTATAATTAAAAGTAGTGTAGAATAAATTGATTCCATAGTATCCAAAATAGGAAAATCACAAACAAGACCCTAAAATATTTTCTATTTTCATTTTGATAACTAGTTGTCCATATATATTATCATGCAATTATTGGACTCTATTCATAACTGGTTGGGGTGATCATGGGGAACCAGATTCAACACTTCTCCTATCGACCATTGTCTAAGTGGTAGGATTCTTATCACAATTATTCATCTAATAATTTTAAAGAATTTTTTATTATAATTACATTGTTTATAAAAATATATTTAGATAAATCATTATAAATGGTTTTGAATGAAAAAAATTTCTACACAACCACTTTATAATGATTATAAAATTTTGACATAAAAAATTTCTTTTCACTCATCATATTTTTCATAATAATCTATGATAAAAGAATCCTTATTTATATATTCCTTGTGAAGACATAGCCTAAAAATGTCATGATTTATTTACTTGGTCTCAATCTCAAGGAATCTTATACAGAAAATGTATTTTTCATTATAAGTGAACATTAATTTATATTTACTTTTTTTTATATTTCTATCAAATTATTATTTATCCATTATGACCTTACCTTGTAACATTATATGAAGATATTTGATTTTATTAGACTTAACTAAAAAATTTAAATTTTTGTCATCACCATTCTTTCTAAATTTTATTGTAATGCACAGGTCTTTTTCTCAAATTATTAAGTGACCTCTTTATTCTCTTAGATATCACCTATCTAGTCCTCAATAATTAAGGAGAAAAAATCTTTAGGGATCAATTTTTTGTCTTCATTGGATATATAATTCTTAGATATATTTTTATATAATAAAATTTTCTCTTTTAGACCCTTATCCTATGTTTTTTACTTATCTTCATGTCATGTGAACTCATCCAACATGATTTCAAGAATTTAAAGGATAATTGAGTTTAGTTATTTGGTAATACCATGAAAAATATCCATCAATTCATTAATTAAAAAATCAATTGATATATTGTCACTCATTGTACTGCTAATATATCCTTTTGGATAGTTTTAGAGTAATCGATTTTTATATCCTAATAACTTGAACATCTTGATCCAATTAATTAAACATGACATCATAAATGGAGTTATATATTCTATTTTGTCTAAGTTATATCTACCTTATCTATTTTCATGGATTTGAGACACTTTAATTTTGTCATCCTGATTTAAGAGGGAACTATTATTTAAATTCCCCTTCTCATTTTTCTTATTTAATATACTTTTGGTAGAAGTGTAAATATTTTTTGAGCTACTGGAATCTTCAAAAAAAATTATAAATAATTTCAAATTTAGGAAATAAGTTCAAATATTCTAAATAGAACATTTACAAATTAATATTATCAAATAGAGGTGAACATGGATATTTACCATTTGATAGGAAACTTATGGATATGGTCAACATAGGGGGTAAATCAATGTTGAGGTTATTATAATTTTTCATTTTTATCTCATTACCTGTTAGACATGGTATGATCTTTATTTTTCCGTTATATAATATTTTACTTGTTTTTTATCACACACTAAAAGTAGAAATGATATTTACTAGGGTCTCTTTTCAATAAGAAAGAATCATCCATAGTGTAAATAGTAAATAATATTCAATCACACATTCCACTATAATTAGATAACATCTAATGTGGGTAACCCAAAATGAAATCTTAATCTCTAATTGTGTTAAATACACTCAATAGGTGTGATATAAAATTCCAATGACCCCAGACTGGTGATATATTATTTCAATTATAGCTATTTTATGGATATTTATACTACCTTTATAGAAAATCTACATCTTATTCATGTTATTTTAATCTTCTATAACATCGTCCACTAGATATTAATTCTATTTAATGTCTTTATTATATGTTGTCCTTATTTTCCTTCCTCTTCTGTTGTTAATTGAAAAATGAGAAAATAGGCATCCTATCTTATTCTTCAATTATTTACAATACAGTGCACAGAAACTTCCTTTTACCTTCTTGTTTCCTTGTACTGATTTAAAGACCATTTTTTCTATAAAAACATCACTTTTTAGTGCCTTATTCCTCTTGTGAACATAATATAAAACTCAACTGATTCTCCTTATTTTTTTCTTCCTGTTGAAATAGATAAGTACACAAAATTATCCCCTTTTATCTTCTTCCCTCTATCTTATTCAATGAAAAAATATACTAAAGTTGATATATTTTTTACTCATTGACTCGTTAGGATATATATGAATGACCATAGTTTGGTATCATTAGGCTTCGTCAATGACAAAAAAATCACTTTCAAATTTTTAATGGATATATTATTCCAATAAATCTTTAGAAACTGAATATATATATATACATGTATGATAATAAAAACTATATCATCAATTAATTCTTAATATCTCCTTCTCTTCCGTATTATCCAGCATGATTTCCCTATCATTACTACATATTACAAGAAATATATTATTATTTATTATTTGAAATCAATTTTAATGAAACACAAATTATCTTCTCCTTAATTGTAGATATTATTTACTATTTAATATCCTTGAATTATTCTTCATCAATGATGTATGAATCATGAGCCATGTGGAATGATATTATTCATTGAAATATTTTCTTAATTAAATCATTATATTTATTATATAACCCCTCATTTAAATACTTAAAGGACAATTTATTATTCCTTATATTTCATTGTATGGTCTTCAATAACATAACTCTTGAAAATTATCATGTGTTCTAATATTCACCATCAAACTACACATGGTATGAAGATAAATTTCCAAAAAAAATTGATATCCATGTATTGAGGTTTCATGTATGTCACATGGAATGTGATTTATTTGGATTATCATATATAATTTATTTCCATATTGAATGAATAGTTATGATGAGAATTAGATATTATTTCCATAATGTTTTATCATGGAATCTACTTCAATTTATATTTATATAACTGAAAATGCACGCATGTGTTAAAATTTCTTTCTCATCCTATAAATAGATGATTTTTCTTTACCATCCAGATTCACTACTTGAGAATAGATGGATATAGCATATCACGCTCTTTTAAATGTACATGGAAGTGAAAATGACAAGATTCAAACTCATAATAATTATTATGGACAACCTAGCTTTATAATGATATATACCTTCTCAATTAATTCCTGTTTCATATGGGCATAAAATCTTGTCCATGATATATCCTCCGACCATGTGAAGCTCAAATTATATCTTCTTACTATGAAAATGGCATGATTGTTCCTCCAACCATCGCAGAGTTATACCTCATAGAAGAACATTACTCATGATTTTAGGAATTTTGATAGTCACACCTGATAGTAGAATTTCTCTTATAGTTGTAGGTATTCTCACAGTTGATCCCCATATTATCATGCCACTCACAGTCCCATTCTATCACATAGTTTAGGCTCATAGTACCATGTCACTCATGGTTGTGGTTCTTACCATAGTTGAGCCTCATGATAGCATGTCGGTCATGGTCACATGATATCTCATGTTTGATGTGCACAATAATCCATCAATGGGGAAAAGGAAGAATTTGATTATGTGACAGGATTAGATTCCACTTGTTATTTGCATATATTTTTTAATAAGCCCCACAACACTTATTTATGTAGATTCATGCTTCTTAATATAAAACCCCTTTAACTTTCATACTCTATTTGAGTATCTAAGTCCACTCTAGAACACTCACAGACACCATCGTATGTTGTTTGCTGACATCCGTTCATTATGCATCTATTTTGGGAAACCCTTATGTGACCATGAATTCCCATGTATACACTCTTACTCACATCCAATTTTGGATAACCATGAGGTATGGATCTTTAATGGTGATATTTTCTCTCTTTGGTGTGATTGATCTGGCCCATTGGTTTTCTAGCATCTGGATTTTCTTTACTAAACTCTTATAAAAAGTGTTGTTAAATTTTTCATATACCCCAATTCCATATCCAGAGTCTTCTTGTGATATTTATCCACGGATCAACTCTATTTTTCTTCTTCATCAAAGTATATTTTTATTACTCTTAAACAATATGTGTGAATTTCTTCAAATATTCTATCTTCTTCCTCTATGATGTGTAGTCTATTCATAGTTCTGTTAATATGATTTAACACTACTCATGGTATTATATTGTTCTTCAGGAATGAATTATTTTACAAAATTTACCTATAAACATAATCATTCTTAATAATATTGAAATATCAGGAAAATCATTCCTTGAAAACAAATATGACTCATTTTAAGTGGGAGCATTTTTCAACAAATTAATGATGGAATATCTTCAAAATCACAGAGTCATGAACACTTTTTTACATTCAATGACAAGAAACATATGTTATTAGATATATTCCTATGTTACAGTGAATAAAATTTGTAAAATGGTATTGTTTATACATTGTATAACATCTAAAGTTTCATAAGCAAAAAACAAATATGTTAAGAGTATTTTATTAGGAATTTATCTTCTATCCTAGTGAAAAGATGACTTAAAAAATCAATGTTTTATGAATTCTATAAATACTTCATAGGCTTTGAGTGGTAAATAATTTACAAAAGATATAGTTATTGAAAATTTATCTATATTATACCTACGATGTGGTATTAAAATAGTATTACAATCAATGATATAAAAATATTTGATTAAACTAAATCTTGATAAATGGAATTCTACTTTAATGAAATACAAACAAACATTGAAGAGAGATACTAAAAAATAGTAGAGGAATAATAGAGTGTCCTTTATATTTAATTATGATATTATTTCATTGAGTTTTGTTAATTTTTGTGTGTGTGTATCTAAACATCATGTTTCATCGATTTTTTAAGAATTTAGATCAAATAAATTTAGATAGAAGTGGTGACGAGCATGGTTTGCTTGTTGGAAGATGGAATATTGTCATCAAAAATAAATATTTTCTTTATACTCATTGGAAGGACAAGAAGAATATACATGAGAAGGAATATTCCTTTTTTAGTTTCTATAAATGTAAGAAAAGAATAATATTAAACCATATTGTCCAAAATTGGATAAGAGAAAATAAAAATTAAATAATTATTCGAATAATATAGGTAAAAATAGTTTGAAAGGGTTAGATACTGGTTGTAATAGTGAGAGTGATATCACATCATATTTTTTATCAATAAACAGTGCTAGTGATATTCCTATGATAATTAGTTTTTATTAAAATATTTTGAAGAATTAAATCTTATTCATGGAAAATGTAACTATAATATCCTTGAAATTTTTTTCTTCATATTCCAAATTTTCTAATATCTTGGATGAGGGTTATTAAACTTCATTTTATAATGAAAAATATAACCTGTTTTATAATAAAAGACTAAATTCATTGGATGATGGATATGACCTGACAAGTTTTTTCGAAATTTTAGATATAAAAGCAATATGGAATGTGAAAATAAAAAGTTTAAAAATAACCATGATTTTGTAGAGAAAATTTAAATTAAAGAAAATAAAATAACATCAAAAATAATATATGAAGTACCTAAATTTCAATTATAATTAGATTCTGGATTTTTTTTTCCAATTTATTTTCTAAAGATCATAATTTGGTTTTTAAACCTATTTATTTTCTATTTTTTTCAAAAAAAAATATTTTCTAACTTCACCTATAATAAAAATAATAATAAATTGTAGGAAAACTATGACCTTCTCAACATATGAAAGAATAAAACTAATATCCAATAAATAATATATATTATTAATATATATTTTATATAAAATTGCACATTTTCAATAACTGTCAAATGGTTAGTCACTTGTAAATATTATTATTTAAAAGAAGTCCAGTATTTTGGTTTTCATGTATAATTTATTTTCAAATAGCTAGGTACAATTATACATAAATTAGTCGGAAAATATTGGTCCCAAATTTCATTTTCAAAAATAATTGGAACTAAGAATGTTTGGGACCTAGAATTTTAATTATTTTAATAAAAATAGGATGGTTTCAAACAGCTAGATTAAATGGTATGTGGGTCATGGTTGTTCTCAAAATATCATTACAGACAAGACCAACATCCAAAATTTTAAACCATTAAATAATTGATAAGTCACTATTTGAAACAATGTACATGGTGACATAATTGGAATTAGTGATTATTTCATTCCTATATTTTTTTATAATGTTTTGTAAATCCTGTTACTTAAGAAAAACAATGTCAACATTAGAAAACAATATGAAGAGGTTTATGTTGTGAATTTCTAAAATGTAAAATGTTCTATTAAAAATTTGATAGTTAATTGCATTCAATATACTGTTAATCTTGAGAATTGTTTCACATGAGACATAAAAGAAAAAAGACATAGGGATTTAACATGTTAGAGTATATATAAATATTTATATTGGTTATGGAATGTAATATAGATAAATTGTAACATTTAGAAAATAACTTAAAATTTCTAGAAAGGGAGAAGTTCAGGAACTACCAGAACATGATTTTAACTCTATAAGAGTATGTGGTCCTTTTTTTCTTAATCGCTACTAACTTTTTATAAACATAGTAGTTGATTCTTAATTTTTAAATCATTATATTTAGTTCACATGGAGTTATTTGTTCTTATAAAATTTTGTATTATTGTTGTAACACAATATGTTTATTTCATTATTGAATATTACACTGAATTTTTATGAGTTTATTTTCTCAAAAAATTTATAATAATGTTATTATTTAAATAGAAAAATCCATAAAAATGAGAAAACCCTACATTTGATTACATTTTTTGGGTTATCAGGGTGGTGGATTTTTATAATCTTATTTTTCAATTTTTTTAGTATGAAATTTGTTTTTATAACATTTTGACACTATGGACACCTCAACTAAATAGTGTGGCATAAAGAAAAAGTACGTTGACTTAGGAAAATATTTAAAAAAATTAAAGTGAATTTTCAATTTCTTGACATTTTTATGATTACGTAGTGAGTACTTATTTTTATACTATAAATCATGTTTTACAAAATTTGTTTCATAATAAAAAACTTTATGAGTTATAGAATATAATAAAACCAAAACATACAAAAATTGGAGTCTTTGGATCTAATTTACTCATCCTAAATACTATATGTAAACAATATAAATTTGATATTAAGGCTAATGATTAAATATTTATTCATTATTATATAACTATTTTTCCCTATAAAGTATTTAAGTTTTGAAAATTAAATGGTTAAATTTTTTTATATAAGTGATGATGAAATAAACCATTTAAAATTTATAAAACAGCCAAATGTATATTCAAAAAAATTATATTTTGAAAATAATCATGTAAATTTACCAAAAGTGAATTAACAAGTATGTTTTTTATAGAATTTTAAAAAAACATCAAAAAATTAAAATATCTAGATAATACTTTAAAAGAATATGAATAAATGATTATTTAGGACCACCTCTTCATCTAAACCTCAAAAGTAGTAATACATAAGGACTCAACCCACTAGTAATATCAATTGATATATAATAAAAAAATCAACATTATAATTTGATTATATAATTAAATTTTGATCCCTGAATTCCTTTCTAAAATTGAAACTAACAAGGTGGTTGATACCTTGGGAGATGAATGTTAGAAGAGGATATAATAGTAGAGAAAAATGTTTTTTATGGAATCAAGTTTTTTATTTGGTTGACCATACTAAAGAACATATAAGGATTAGAGTAAAATAGTATTTTGAAAAAAAGTGTGAGGAAAATAGAAATATAATAATCTATATGTTAAGAGATATTTCTATAGATTATTGTGAAAAAAAGGCATTGAATACGGTGAAACTTTTTCACCAGTAAATTGAGTTTAATATATTCATATCTTACTAGCCTTTAAAGAATATAGGAACATTAATTTCATTCAAGTGGATGTGGAAATATCTTTATTAAACATATTTTTCTTAAGGACGTCTATAATGAAAAACACCTTGGTTTTGATGATGTCAAATTTCTTGAGCTTGTATTAAAATATTCTAATGAAATTTACAATGGATAATAATCCCCAAGAACATGTGACGCACTCCTATCATAGGGTGTGTAAAAACAATTCTTATATATTCCCTCGTGTAGTCTATTGATTAACTCTTGGAAGTCTCCTAAAGAGGAGTGCACAAAAAACAGTTTGTCACTTTAAAATGATGGTAAAAATAGTGTGTTTTTTTAAAAAATTAATGAGAATGTGATTGAAATGAAATTTGAAATCAAATGATTGATAAAATATGATATTAAATAGGTAATTAGGTCAGGATTGGTTTCCCAATTATAATGTTATCTGTGTTCAATTTAATTCAAAACTCTTCTTCTTAGTTGATTAAAGTAAGTTTCTATAATCGTTTCCTGTCACGTCATCTTTGAAATTATGAGGGTGAGAAAAAACCTTACCAAGATCTTAGTTTGGTCAACTCGCCTTCCATGAGAAAAATAGTTGTATTGAATATCCTCAATTGACATTAGAAATACCTGATCGGGTCTTGTTTATCCAAAATAATCAAGAACATTCACTACCCCTTTTACACGTACTGACAATGGTCGAGTACTTCACCACATATCCATGGTCTATTCCATCGTATAAAAAGAAGAAATTAGTGGAGGGAGATAATGATTATTTTACCAAGGATAAAATCAATAATGGAAATAAAATTCATGAACAGTCACACTGGATAATAAAATCCGCTATATGAAATTGAAAACAACTTTGAAGAAGAAATACATTTAATTCAATTATGTCCAAGAACTCAAGCACTACAAAATAGAAAACCAACCCTTCCCCGATCACTCAAAATGTTTACCCCACCATGGTAATGGTTCTCGAGATGAATAGGGAAGAGGACTATATTTCAAAACAAAGGAAAATAAAAAAAATGAAAAAAATCTTAAAAGTTCTCATACTTGGTGTCCTATAATGAATGGGATGGCATGACAGATGCTTTGGGAGGGAGGAGATCCCCTCCTTTTATAGCCAGAATATGTCCCCTGAATATTGATGCCTTGTATCCCCTTTAAATAAAATCTTCATGCATTACACCCTTCTTGAATGTTGATCATAATTTTCATGGGTGTTTCCCCTCGACATCTCAGCGGACTTGGACATGTATTCCATGAGTTATACCGATTTTAATCTGACCATTTATTTTATCCAGTCAAACTCTCCAAATAGAAAAACTCTAGATTATAATGCTTTAATGACCCCTTAACTACCAATTAATACAGCCCTGCCTTCATTAAAGATGTTCGAAATCTCCTTATGTGTCCATCCACATAATTTAATAACAATTCAGCCCACCATGAATGAGTTATGGACCCCACATCAAAACAAGGAAGATCTGTAAATAATTTTCTTACTATAACTTATGAGATTACCTTGATCTTCCATATGGACAAATAATATTTTGGTCAAGAAGTATGAAATGAATCGCTTTATGTTTAGAATATGGAAAACAAATAATTTTTCAATTTGGATTAGTGTAAACTATGTTATGGCCAAAATACAAATATGATTTAAAATAGTTACAAATTTGAAATGGGCCATTTTTACTATTATGTTCAAAATATTACCAATATCATTAAAATGTAGAAATTTATCTTAATGTAATTTTATTTATGGGTTTAGAAAAACTATATTCAATGTAAATTTAATTAAAATTATTTTCTGTATCAATTCCCCCACACTTAGCACTAGGACTCCTATGAAAGTAAACATAAAAATCAAATCATGTCAAATCTAAAACACATACCAATGAGATCTACCAAATCTAACCAAGAAATAAAAAAGATAACATGCCTCATAAAAAAATATTTCATGTTATCCATTTTATATTATTTAATATATTTCAACTTCATTTTTTATCCCATGCACACAAAACACCCAGCTCACATAAATTTTCTCTCATCTCATAAAAGTAAATGTTCAATAAGGATTTTCTCATCAAAACTGAAACAAAAGTCACAATAAGATTGATAAATTCATACTTCCCCACCCGATGTGAGTCAAGGACATGTGTTTTTTATGAGGACTTTTCAGGGTTGTTCTCTGCATCTCGTTTGGGAGGATTTAAGAAGAAAAAATTTCTGAGGCCGACAAAGAAGTGCTTAGCTCTTTTTGAAGCAAAATTGCCTGAATGTACTCCTTCTCTTCCTGAATGTAGAAAATTGGCTTCATCATCATGATTAATCAAGTAATTTTCATTCCATTTAGCATTTTACCGGATAATATTTCTTCTAAATCATTGTTTTTCTTGAATACTCCAGATATGCGTAGAATTCATTTTACATTGGAAGCACTGGAAAGGCACAACTTATTTTACCATGAAAGCTCTAGAAAGGATCAAATTTTTACAAAATTAACTCTTCAAAAGAAAAATAATCTATTAAACATTTTATTTTCCACCGAAAGTATCACCAAATGAGGTAGTACACCACAATACATCTTCCCCTACACTTAAGTTCAACTAGATCATTCAATTTTACATCAAGATCAGGTTGGATAGGTAAAATTTGCTTGTAATGTGGCTAACCTAACAGGATGTTCATGGCATCTAAGGGATAAAATGATTAATGTATAATGTAGCCCATAATTAAAAAGACTATTTTTAACAATTGGTGGTTAAAACCAAATAAATGCCAACATAATTTAAAACACAATTACCTCAAACCCTCAGGTTTTGATTGGAATAAATCAAATTCAAGTTAAATAAAGCTTGATCTAGTTCTCTAAGGAAATGAGGTGAATGTAAAGAATGTGAAAAAAATGGTAAAGAATCCTTTCTTGAAAGTGATTGCAAAAATAATGACAGTGAGATGTGGGATGGGATTTGAACATCAGAGTATATTTCATGAAATTCCAAACGATTTTAAATTGAAACAAAGTCATTTCAGTATTCATTTATGCATGGAATCATGGAATATATTGGTTTACTCATTGGGATGGGTTTCAAAAATAGAAATGATAATAATTTTAGCTCAAAAGTTTTTTCAACAAACATCATTTTTAAAGTAAAAACACAAATATTTAGAAGACCAATTTATTTATAAAAATAGTAAACCAAACAAGAAATGAAAATCCTTAACTAAAAAGGTTCCATCCCCCATACATAAATGATGCCATGTCCCCAATGAATTAAAATGGATTTAAAATTTAAAATTATTTTAAAATGAATCCCAGAAAGAAATAATGTCTAAAGGAGAGGTACAACATGATTTATTTTATTGATAAAAAATTTGGAGAGTGTGATATCCTCCACTAGCTCTGGTGGTAGGGTCTAAATGAATTTCTTCAAACTATTCCCATTCACATTGAATGGATCCTACTCTCCATCCTTTATAATATGCACAACACCAAAAGGATAAAAATGAGTAACTAAAAATTGACCTTCCCATCTAGAATGAAGTTGACCTAGCATCAACATGAGTCTTGATTTGAATAACAACAAATTATCTCCAGGATAGTAGACTCTTGGTCAGATCATATTTTCCTGGGACACTCTTGTTCATTCTTTGTAAATATGGTAATTTTGAAATGCTTCCCTTCTAATTTCCTTCATCTCTTGAAACATCAATCGTTTTTACTTCCTAGAACATTCAAGGTCCAAATTAATTTTCCTCATAGCCCAATATGCCTTATGCTCTAATTCCATAGGAAGATGGTAGCTTTTCCCATAACTCAGCCTATATGGACTCATTCTAATCAGGTTTTTGTGGATGATAGGGAGTTTATGTTTTATGATACACCCAACAATTATTCAGAAAAGTCTCTATTATACAATTATAGAAGTGATTCTCCTGACCACCGATGATTGATCTGGGAACTCCAAACCTACAAAATATTTTAGGCCTAACAAAATCACAAACAACATTAGTATCGTCAGTCCTAACAGCTTTTTCTTCCACTCATTGGGAAACATAATCAATTGGAATAATGATATAAGAATTTCTAAATAATATTGGAAAATGTCCCATTAAATATATCCCAAAAACCTCAAAAATGTCAAAAATATTCAGTGCCTTTTGATGCATTTCTTCTCTCTTTAAATTATTTCTCAAAAACTGATATTTTTTACATATTTTTAAAAATTCAAGAGAATCATTAAAAATAGTGGTCCAATAAATTACAAATTCTAAACCCTAATTTACTATCCATTAAAGTCAAATGTGGCTTCCACAAGCTAATGTGTGACAAAACTGAAAGACATATTAAACTTCACATTCAGGTAAACAACATCATATTACGTGATCATTGAAAATATTACAAAGGAATGGATCATCCCAAAGGTAATACCTAGATTCAGATTTTAGTTTTTGAATTTGGTGAGAATTGAAATGATATGGGACCTAAGACGTTACTAGATAATTGACCATGTCCTCATACCAAGGCACTTCTCCTTCAATCATATACAACTGCACTCCTAGAATTTGATAATTCAGTGGGTCTCTTTCTAAAATTTAAATTTCAGCAGTGTTTGGCAGTGTACATAAGTGATTAGCCACTTGGTTATCAGATCCCTTACTATCCTTGATTTCTATATTGAAGTCATGTAGTTGTATCATCCATATCAGTAACCTCGGTTTAGCATCAAATTTCTTCATCTAGTACCTCAGAGCTGCAGGATTAGAAAACACATTAATTATAGTTCCAAGAAGATATGGTTTAAATCTTTCTAAAGAAAAGAAATGTTAAGAAATATTTTTTTGTGGTTGTGTAATTGAATTGGGCTGCATCTAAGGTTCCCGAGACATATGAAATGACTTGCGGTATTCCCTCAATTCGCTGAGAAATGAATTCTCCAAGTAATTTATTGGATGCATCACAATGTATCTCAAATGGTAACTCCCAATTTGGTGGTTGCATCATGGGTGGTGAAATCAATATCTTCTTCAACTCATCAATGGTTTACCTACATGAACCATTGAAATCATATTAAAAATATTCCCAAAGTAATCTAGAAAGAGGGAGAGAAATTTTACTGACATCCTTGATAAACATCATGTAGAATCATGCATGTCCTAAAAATGATCTAACATGTTTCAGAGAAGTTGGGTATGGTAATGAATTTATCACTTTAATTATTGATTTATCCACTTCAATTCCATTTTTTTAAATTACATGACCAATTACAATTCTACTTTTAAACATGAAATGAAACCTTTCCAAATTTGAAACATGATTTTTTTCTATACAGGTTTTCAAAACATTTTCCAGATTTTTCAAACAATGATCAAAAGAATCCCCAAAAACTGTGAAATAATCTAAGAAAACATCCAAGAAAGTTTCAATGTGATCAGAAAATATACTTACCATGCACCACTGAAATGTAAGTAGAGCATTACATAATCCAAATGGCTTTGTTTTATATGAAAAAGTACTAATGGGATATGTAAATGTCACCTTTTCTTGATCCTTCGGAACAATGGGTACCTGAAAGTAACTTTAAAATCCATCCAAAAAGCAATAATGAGTCCTCCAAGCTAATCTCTCTAATATCTTGTGAATGAAGGGGATGGGAAACTGATCTTTTCATGTGAACTGGTTCAATTTCCACAAATCAATGGAAACTCTCCATCTGTTTTGAATTCTCATAGAGATTAACTCATTATTTTCATTCCCCATAGTGGCCAGGCCAGTTTTTTAGGAATGACATGAATAGGGATGACCCACTGTAAATCTGAAACAGGATAGATGATCTTCTTCCAAGAGCTTCTCAATCTCCTTCTTCACAACCTCTATAAAGAAGGTATTCTACCTCAATTGGGGATGTCTAACAGGTTTTGAATCTCTAACAAGAAAAAATTAGCTGAGCATATTTTTTGGTTTATTCCTAAGATATCATTAAGATTCACCCTATATCCTGGACTTTCTCTCAATAAAGATCAATAAAATATTTTTCTTGGGTTTTAGATAGATTATTTTCCATTATCAAAGGTATTTTCTCTCATTCTATATGGTAAACATACTTTAAATAATTGGGAGTGGTTTTAATTCATGTTCAATGGGATTCCCAAGCGATGAAATTTAACAGACATTACCCACATCCAATGTATAAAAATTCTACACACCAAAAACAATATCATATTCCTCATTAATCAAAAAATATTCAAGGAAATTAGATTTTACCCCTTCTTCCCATATAAAATTAGAGTCTCTAGTGTTTTGGGCATTCACATGTTCATTAATGGAAAAATTATTTACTAAGTCTAAGAATTCATGAGACATACCTGATTCTTCAATAGGGTCAATACTAAATTCATGTGTGTGTGAAAAGTGGGAGTGATCATCTGATGGGTTCCTCATGGATTCAAAAATGTTGAAGTGGACAATGCTATCTCCAAATTCCATGGTGAGTGTACCTTCACACACATTGGTGATGGTTTTAGCTGTATTCAAGAAAGGTTAACACAAAATGATCGGTGTGTGTGATGGGATCATATCTTCTTCCGTATTCAGCACATAGAAGTGAGTTGGTAATAAGAGATATTTTGAAATTCACCAGGACATCCTCTAGAACTCCAGTTGGGAAAACTATGGATCTGTTTGCAAGCTGGACCACCACTCCTGTGGGCTTCAAGTCTCCCATCTGCAGAGAAGTGTATGCAGAGTGGGGAAATACATTAACTAAATAACCTATATCACACTAAGCATTAGTGGAATTTAATTAACCAATGGTGCATGGAATAGAAAATATACCTATATCTTGACATTTGGTTGGAATCTATGGTGTGATAAGTGTAGAGACACTTCTCCCCAAGTTGATTATTTTAATCCCATGAAGTGTTCTCTTTTTTGTGGTGAGATATTTAAAAAATTGGCATACCTTGGAATTCTTTTGACAACTTCTAGTAAAGGATATTGATTTACACTTTCTAAAAAGTGTCTATAATTTCCTTTTAAATTGTTTCTTCATTAAATATCATTGATTCAATCATAATTGATGAGAATAGTGGGGGTAATTCTTTATTATCCTTGTGTTTCCATTGCATTGGTTTTTCTTGTTTATTAATCTGTTGCCCATCCATCTCCTCCTCATCTTACTTTTATTCTTCATGGTGAATTTGGAAAAAAAATTCAGAATATTCAATATCATTCTCCTTCAGAACAGGTGGTATTGTATCAGGTACAAGTTTGGATGGAGGTGTGATTTCTTTTCCACATCATGTTCTTATTGTACAGAAATTCTCTTTAGGATTTGGCATTTTTTGGGATGGAAGCTTCCCTGGATTCTTGGACATGATTTCCATAAAACATTCCACCATGTATGATATCTTATCAACCTTATCTTTTAGGTCCTCATTTTTAGATTATAGCTATTCTGTAGAAGGTTGTGTGTTGGTGATGTTTTTTCATATGTCTTTCTTTGGAATGGTGGTGGTTGAATGTGTTGTTGTTGTATGAAGGTTTGATTATTGGATTTTTGGAATGGAGAGGGTTTTGGTAATGTTGCTGCTGGTAAGAAGGTTGATTGGGGTTCTGGTTAAGATTAAAGGATCTGATTTGGTTTTGTTAGTTCCCATATCCTTGTTGGGATAGGGATTGATGAAGTTGCTTTTGTTGGAATAATGGTGGTTTAAAGGCCACAGTGCAGTATTTTATCTCCTATATCATAGGGCACTTATCAGTATAATGAGTGAAAAAAATAATATAAACCACATACCTGAGCTGAAGCTTGTTTTCCATTTACTTGAGATACACCCATTCGACGAACTAACCGTTCGATGTCATAAAATTTGGTTTCAATCAATGGAGACGAATTAGATGTTTTTAATTAATGTATCCCCCTGGTTTCCTTTCCTCTTATTCCAAATTGTTGTGGGTTATGAGAAATCTTCTCAATTTTTACTTTAATATCTGCAGGTGACTAGTCTATTAAGGAACCCTTAGATGATGCATCTAGAAGATTTTGATCGTTTTCTAGAAGTACTTGGTAGAAGAACATTAGGAATTGGTGTTATTCTATTTCTTGATGTGGTAATATGGAACATAGCTTCTTAAAACGCTTCCAGTACTTGTAGAGGGTTTTTAGAGTTGATTTTTTTATGATTTAAAGCTCCTTCTTGATGGAAGTGCTCCTCGATGTGAGAAATAATCATTGCATGAGTCTTCATTTTTAGGTCTTCCCAATCTCTAATCCCCCCTATCTGTAGAGTGTACAATCATTCTTTAGACACTCCTTCGAGTGATAATGGAAATACCCTCCTCTGAAATTGGTCTTTGGATGATCCTCTTGGCCTGAAGCTTGAGCAACTGTATCGGAACTCTTTCATGTTCTGATTTGTATCTTCTCCTGTATGTCCATGAAACATTGTAAGCACAAGAATCGTATTGACACATAATTCAATATCATTTGGTTCAGTGGGTGCAATGTGTTGGTTATTTTGAATAGAAAATTGACGTGCACATAGATCACACAGGGTTGGGAAGTGATTTCCATCCATGATTTCATGTTTAGAGTGAACACTAATAGTTTCACTTGAATTAGAGAGATATATTTCTTAAATGATTACTAGTAGTTTTCTTTTTATTATTTGGGTTAATGTTCTTTAGTTTTCTAGATAAAATTCAATTAATGGTTCTTTTGAGTTACGAGTCATTTAACTATGATTTTTTTTTGTTACACTACCTCCCCAGCAATGGGGCCATGTTAGAAGCGCTCCTATCAGAGGGATTGGAAAAGAAATTTTTATATATTCACTAGTGCAGTATAGTGATTAACCCTAGGAAGTCTCTTGAAGTGGAGTGCACACAAAATAGTTTTTCACTTCAAAAAATGGTAAAAATTGTGTGTTTTTTGAATTAATTAAGGAAAAAGTGATTGAAAGGAAATTTGAAATTCAAATGATTAAAAAACGATGGTATTAATTGAGTGATTAGTTCGAGGTTGGTTTCCTTATTGTGATGATATCCTTATTCAATTTAATCCAAACCTCTTCTACTTAGATTATTAAAGTTAGTTTCCATAATCATTTCCTCTCACTTATTTGGTGAGATTATGATGGTGAGAGAAAACCATAACAAGATCTCAGTTTGGTCAAATCCCCATCCATGTAAAAAATAGATGTATTGAATATCCTCAATTGACATGGGCAATACCCGATCAGGTCTTGTTTATCCCAAACAATCAAGAACATTCACTACCCCTATAACACGTACTGACAATCTTCGAGTACTTCACAACTAATAAAATTTTCTACATGAAATTTGAAACAACTTTGATGAAGAAAAAAATTTCATTCAATTAAGTACAAGTACTCAAGTGTTACAAAATAGAAAACCAAACCTTCCCCAATCAATCAAAATGATTAACCAACCATGGAAAGGGTAATCGAGAAGAATGAGGAAGAAGAATGCATTGAAAAACTAAGGAAAATAAAAGAAATAAACAAAATAAATCTAAAAAGATCTCCTCCTTGGGGTCCCGGAAGAAATTAAATGGAATGGGAGATACATTTAGAGGGAGGTGCTCCACTCCTTTTATAGCAAGAATCTATCCCACGAAAGTTGACGCGTTGTAGCCCCATTAAATGAAATCTTCACATGTTTCAACCTTCCTGAATATTGTTCCTGATAATGGTCATTTCCCCTCAAAATTTTAGTGTATTCTGAAATATATTCCAAGCGTTATGACTATTTTTCTCTGACCATTTATTCGATCCAGTCAGAATCTTAAAATCAGAAACCTTTGGATTATAATTATTTAATGAGCCCTTAACATCCAATTCAAGTATCCTTTCCTTTAGGAAAGATGTTCCAAAACTCCTTGTGCGTCCACCCACTAAATGTCACAACAATTGGGCCCACCATGAATGGGTTATGAACCTCAAACCAAACCACTGAAGATCATAAAACAGTTTTCATGCTCCAACTTGGGATCTTTTTTTGAACTTCTATATATCCTCTTTATATTTTGGTCAATAAGGATGAAATGAATCCCTTGATGTTTAGAATCTGAAAAACAAATAATTTTTCAATTTGGATTACTGTATAATATTTTATGGACAAAATATAAAAATGATTTAAAAGAGTTATAAATACAAAATGGTCCATTTCTAATATTAAGATCAAAATATGAAAAATATTATAAAAATATAGCAATTTATCTTAATGTAACACTTTGGTGTGTTAATTTTATTTAAATTCGATGTCAATTTAATTGAAAATATTTTCTATATCACCTTTGAATGATTTATTTTCTATATTCCTTCTTGAAATAAATTGAAAATAGAAATACTAAACCATATTTTTTAATAAAATATATCATCAAAGAAAACATTACTGTTTATATTTATGTTGGTGAAATCATTTCAGACGTAAATAAAAAAAATATTATTTTTATATTTATCATTTGAAAAGTTATATTCAAATGATCATGATTGGAAAAAACTTAATTTTTCCCTTGGTTTCCAAATAATTCAAAATCATGATGTAAATATTTTAAATATAATAAAATTATATGATATATTTACTCAAAAGTCTTGGTATTTATAATGATTCTAGTATAATCACTCTTATAGAAACATTTATCAATCTTGATCTTGATGAATCAGAGAAACTAGTTGATCAAAATCATTAACTAATTAGGATTGAAATTTTATTATATTTAATGAATAGCCAACGAGACAAAATGTTTGTAACATGTTTCTTTCCAATATTCAATGATATTATAAAGGAAGCACATATAAAATTTTTCAAACACATTTTTTTGATATCTTAATGGAACCTTAGCACTTAGTTGTTTTTATTCATCTAAAAAACTTAAAATTTAATTAGATGCTGATTTCAGATATTATAGGATGGATAAGAAAAGAAATTATAGAACATGTTATTTCACAAGAGAATCATTAGTTTCAAGGTCTTTTATGAATTAATACTCTATTTCTGTCTCTAATTTTGATGGGGAATATATAGCTGATGTAAATGTTTTTACATAGGTTTTGTTGATGAAACACACATTCATGGATTTCCATTTCATCATTACACGATCTATGATTATTTAGGACAATACAAGTTCAATTTATTTATTTTAAAACCCATCACATAAATATATTGCAAATAAAAAATATATAATACCCTATATCCTTAATTATTAAATACAAAAAAGAAGAAAAAAATCTTTTTGTTATCAAAACAAAAAATTAATTGTATGATATTTTTTCAAAAACATTGAAATTCTTATATATTCATGGACATCAAGAAAAAAATGGGAATAATAAATATAAAATAATATTCAATCATATTTATTTTTAAAGCATCTCATAACATTGGAAAAAATATCATGAAATTGGGAGGAAATTAGTTTTCTTATATTATAATGATTATCTTCTTTTTAAATATACTTTTATCTAATTTACATATTATAGAATAAAAACATTTATTTCTAATTGAATTTAGATTTTTTCATTTTTTATGTTTAAATTTAATATATTCTATGAACTAATATCTAAAAGTGAAAGATATTTTTATTTAGTATATTGTTAAAACATTTCCTTATATATAAGGTAAAAAATTTCATGAGGAACAATATTCTTGGGACCAAACTTAAAAGATGATGATCATCTATATATCATAAGGTAAATTTTGGGAGGTTAAACTTACTAAAATATATATTCAATTAGTTTGATTCAAATTTTTTATCATATATATTTATTGGAAAATTAATTGGAATATTTTCATACATTCAAGGATATAATATTTTAAATATTTTAAATATTTTATTTTTGATCCCTTGTTTTGAAAAACAAAAAGATGTTGAAAATTATGCCAAATACTAAATTTTAATGGTTTTTTCTCTTTGGGTTGAAAATTAAAAATGATAGTTTTTAAAAATTAGGAAACCTAAAATTTTATATATTTGAAATTTAAATTTGAAAAAGTTAAATAATTTTTTTAGGATAAAATTGATATTTTTTGTTCAAAAGAGAGAATATATTTATTCCTTCTTATTTTGAAAAAAAGATAAATAATAAAGGATGATCTTTTTTATTATGTGTGGGTGATCTATTTTATCTACTTTTATTTTTTCATATATAATATGTTTTTTATATTGTATGTCCAATGGAATAAATTATTCCATTATAACATCATGATAGTTTTCATTTAAAAAATTATTTGTAAATTTTCATTTTTTTGTATGTTTATTTTATTTTACATGAAGGAGAACATTTTAAATAGTTTATTTAATTATATTTTTTTTTAAATGAATTAATGATAAATAAAATATTTATGAACATCATGGGAAATATGAAAATACGGTGACTATATGTTTCGAAACATATTAATGTCATTGAATTAATAAGGAAAATAGTGGTTCTTGATTAACTCTATCGAAAGTTGAAGTGGTAATATATGTTAATCATAAGATTATGATGAAACATATGATTAATTTTAAACTAATCCTAAATAAAGTGTAATTCAACTGATGGAGTTTGTTATAATGATGTATATAGATAGATATGAATCTTTAGGGAGAATAATATGTGTTGTTTTATAATTTTTTGAATTTTTCATGTCGTTTTATGGATGTGGAATAACATGTCTCTCTGAGAGAACATTCAATCAATGTAAACATGTTTTTTGATCATTTTATCTAATTGTTATTGTCGGTGGTTTTCCTTGTAAAATATCATAATTTCACATGAAAGTATTGATTTCTCTCTAACATACCTATCTCAAATGCAACTGAACAAGTGCCCTGAGGTGGGTTTCCACATGATCCCAAGCATGCCTCCCCGTACACCAAAGGTTAATGACATTCAACGACTGTTTAATGGTTCATGTGGGGAGACTATACCGTCATTACTAGATTAAGCCACATCAAAAAACAATTTATATAGTGGAAAAAATAAGAACAAACAATCAGATACGTAAATAACCAACTCCCAATTTGGGTTCAACCATATACAATATTAAATATGTCATGAAATACTTCAGTGTAAAGAACTAAACCCCAAAGAAAGACAAAATGTAGAAACCCCAAAATGGTTCAGACTCCCAGTTTGAAGCCTCAGCCATACATGTCCCATATCATACACATCTACATAGCATAGGGACCTTACCCTTATCCTGAACTGCATGCATAAAATCATCTCGGGTACCCAACAAAGGCCCAATCAGGGTGTGAGTATAAATAAGTAGGTCGAAACCAAGGGTGTCTACAAAATATCCATCCAAAGTAGATAGTGCATGCTATGATAAATAATGGAGAGTAATGGTAACCAGATAAATATGTCATTATAGCCTATTTTCCCATAAATTATGCTACCATTCAATCCATGATCACTATTTATACATCCTATGGTTTAATATAACTTTTTCATGTGTTAAATGGATTAGGACTGTTCAATGTTTTCAAGCATAGAGGAATAACATCATGTCCTATCTCATTAGGGCTCTCATTATAGTATCCTCATAATCATCACCTTGGAGCTTTAGTTAGTGTGGAATGAAACCATTAGAGGAATAGAACTATGTCCCCTTCCCTAACCTGGGAATTTTGAGAGAGAGTTAGAACTTTAGTCCAAATCAACTAATGGGTGTAGAACCCTATGTTTATACCCACCCTACCATGCCATCTGCACATGATTATTTATTATTCACCATAATTAACCATATCAAAACAAGAATAGACAATATCATTTAAGAAATCAAAACAATATCAATAAATTGGAAATTAATAATTATGCTTCAATACATTGACATATTAATTATTTATATTACTTACCCATTTATCCCCATTTCATATTTCCCATACCTATCTCACTAAGAATATTCAAGTATAAACATGATTCTTTATCGTATTCTCAGTATTTCCCTTTAACCCATTTAAATATCAACCAACCAATCCCTTAGTCTTCAGCCACTATAGAATAAACTGATAACCATCCATTATAACCCATTACATAGACCAATTATCATACTCTCTATGTATCTACGTTATCATGTGTCAATTTTATATTGCATATTTCTATTAGCCCCTTTGGGAAGGTCGTCACACCCCATGGGTTGCACTATTTTGTAAATTCACCCTCCTTCCATTACATGGGGATCAAGATGGGTTCAATAAATTATTTAGACACCCAATATATCCAATCTCATTAATGGAATCAAGAACACATCAACAAGGGAAACATTAATGAAACCCTACATACACAAATCTATTAAAAAACAATGGTATATAACAGGTAGACCCCCTACCTAGAATCAGTTGGAGAACGCACTCCTATTCAAATCCTTAGATCCTGATTCAAGAAAGCATTAAGACCTCAACCTAGATCTCACCATAAATGAAAGGTTTTACAGCTTTATATGGATAGAAGACAAAGATACAAACCTTAATCAAGAAAGAGAAGAGATGATGGATTTAAATAGACCCGTTTCTTCATTTCACAACATAAGACTCTCCAAACAGCCTATGATTGAAGGAGAATCACCCTTGGGTGATCTTGGGAGCTTTGGTTTGTTCCTAGGGTTATAAGAGAAGAGGAGGAGGAAAATCCTGATTTGAACATAAAAACCTCGTAATGGATTTTTGGTAAATTTTTAAAAAAATTGGGCCACACAGTTTACCGGCATGCTTTTCCAAACCATGCGTAAACTGTGTAGATGTTATTATCCAAAAACATCCCCCTAATACGGTTTTTGGGATTTCCAAATGTTTTTGACTAACCGTACACAAACCATGCCACATTCCAAGAAACCCCATTTTCTCCATCCTTCGTGTACCAAACCACCAGAACACCCCTTGGTCTTCACATGAACTTGAGATGACACTTATTTGACCAAAAGGAAGGAATAAATCTGAAACATGAGAAAAACCCATAATGGTGATCCAGGATCATATAACCTCCCAATCCTATAACGGTTAATCCCCGAGCCGCTCTTCCTAAGCATCACTAAGTCTCCAAAGAAAAAAGACCGGGCCATTGGGCCCACATATCAGATTCCCACTCCCATGTCTTCTTCTAAACATTTCCATGTTTTTGTAGAACAATAACTAAAGGCATTACTTTCCCCTACAAACTATCTCCATAAGATCCAAAATACAAATGAGGTGCTTCTTAAAGGACACATTATACTAAATCTCGACATCATTTCTATTTGTCACATGTGATGGATCGTGGAGATACTATCGATGTTTTGAAACATGGAAAACATTATGCATCCCACTATACTACTGTGGAAGATCCAATCGGTAAGCCACCAGTCATATCATCTCCACAATCTCAAATGGAAAAACATATCTAGGCACCAACTTTCCCTATTTCTGAATTTGACGATGAACCAACCTAGGCAACACCTGAAGAAACACACTACCACCTACCATAAACTCAACAGTTATACCACGCCGATCATCATATGAATTTGGTCTACTATGGCCTATTTTTTAGTCAAATAAACCATCTCTAAAATCTCATGCGCGAGACTCGATCCTAACAGATTAGACACCCCAACCTCTAGATAACGCAACTGAGATCTACACAGTCTATCATAGAGTGCCTCGAAATGTTCCACCTAAATTGACGCCTCAAAACTATTATTATAGGAAAACTCAATGAGTGATAAGTGTTTCTCCCACGATCCTCATAAATCCAGAACACATTCTCTGAAACATATTTCTAATACTTGAATTGTATGCTCTAACTGCCCGTCGGTCTATTGGTGGTAATCCATACTAAAAAACATTTGGGTACCTAGTGACTTCTATAGTTCTCTCCATATGAACGAGGTGAAACATGGATAATGATATGAAACTATGGTTCTTAGAACACCATGAAATCGTACTATTTATTGAACATACAATTCTCTTAACTGGTCGACTGTATAGGTGTCCTGAATCGGCAAAAAATGAGCCAATTTTTTCAGATGATCATCCACCACCCAAATTGCATAATTATTCTTAGTGGTCCTCAAAATATTAATGTTGAAGTATATTGTGACATAATTCCACTTCCACTCTGAAATATACAAGGACTATAACAACCCACCTGGACGTTGATGTTCAACCTTCACCTATTGACATGTAGGGCATCGTTCCACAAAACTCACAACTTCATTCCTCATTCCTAGCCACAAAAACTGCCAATGAAGACCACAGTACATCTTTTTCAATCACAGATTCAATTCACACTTTTATGTGTGAATCTATCGCATATACTCCTCCAATACACTTGTCAGCACTGCAACACGTACATGAACATAAATAACCCTATCTACACTGAAATTACACCAGAAGGTGACTCCCAAACATTAATACTTTCCTTCATTTCCAAAAAAATATGATCCACCAGTTGAATATCGTTAACTCGGCTCAAAATTGCAGACTCATCTTCTATAAATGAAAGTTTCATCTGCTAATTCCCATCCAAAACCTCAAAATGCTTCTTGTTAAACAAGGCTATAATTTTCTACGATAAGCATGATTCATGATCCACCTAATTTTGTGTCTTTTGGATTAGATCATCAATGATAGTATTCTCATTCTCTAGTGTGTACAGCAACTCAAAATCAAAAGACTATAGATACTCAACCCACCATCATTGTCGAAGATTCAAAACCCTGTGATGGAAAATGTACCTGAGAATTTTATGGTAAGTGAACACTGTGAAAGGTTCTCCCTACAAGTAATGCATCTAACACTTTATGGCATGAACCGCAACAGCTATCTCAAAGTCATGAGTATGATAATTCCTTTCATGAGGCCTCAAATATCTCAACCCATATGATATAACCCATTAATCCTCCATCGACACTTCCCCATGTCTAATGTCGAACGCATCACAGAACAAGGTGTACTTTTTTACATGGTTTAGGTAAGATCAAAATAGGCATGGTAGTCAACTGCTTATTCCACTCTGGAAAATAATTTTTGCAAGACTCTGACCAATCAAACATAATTCCTTTATTAGTTAGGCCTATGAGCGACACTAAAAAATGAGAGAAATATATAATAAACATTCGGTAATAAAAGGTGCATCCCAAAAAACTCTAAACATCATATATGTTATTGGACTGCTCCCAAGACACCGTAACATGCACCTTTTCTAGATCCACTGACACACCTGACTCAGAAATGATGTTTCCCATAAAGTGAACCTCATCAATCAAAAACTAGAATTTTTATAGTTTGGCATAAATATTATGCTCTGCTCGTGTACTCAAGATGATTCCATGATGTCTGGAATGATCTTCATGAGTTATTTATTACACCATGATGTCATCAATGAAGACAACTACGAATTGATCCAGGTATGGGTGAAATATTCAGTCCATTAAGGCCATGAACATAGGTGGTGCTTTAGTCAATCCAAAAATAATCTACAGAAACACATACAACCCGTACCTACTTCAAAAAGCTCTCTATGGTGTGTTAGAAGTTCTCACCATCGTATGATGGTACCATGTTCTTAAATCAATCATGGAAAACACTGAGGAGCCTCTGAGCTAATCCAATAGGTCCTCGATTTTAGGAAGAGGGTAATGTTTCTTAACCATCATCCGGTTCATCTTCCGATAATCGACATGTGGCCTCAGTGATCCTTCATCCTTTATATCAAACAGCACTGGAGATCCCCAAGGTGATGTACTAGAACGTATAAACCCCTTACTCTCCAATTCCTCTAACCAGAACATAAGTTCATGAATCTGTTATGGCGCCATTAGATATAGTGGAATAAAATCTTGCTATGCCCTTGGTAATAATTCAATTGTGAACTCAACATCTTTCTCAGGTGGTATCCTTGAGATGTCCACAGTAAAAAAATCCTCAAACTAGTCCACAACAAAAAGGAATACTAGATGCACTATCTCTCCATTATTTGCAGAAGGAATGCCACATGGGTTGTGAGTTATCCCATCGACTGGCCTAACAACCCTGTGTGGCCCGCTCGAGTATTCCACTCACTACGAAGTGAATATGTTTTTCCAATGATAGATTAGAACGTTACCTGATGTTGGTAATAGTTGATATGGGCATGATATAACTCTAAGTAATATGTACCCATGATTTGTACAAAAACTCAAAATTACAAGAAAGAAAAGTCCCAAAGAAAACGATAACCACTAACCTCCAAATCACAACCCTTACACTCCCTAATGTCCACAACTCATACCCATAGAGGAGTATCAAGTGACATTACCCAACATGCAGTTTCCACGGTTCAGCCCTAAACATCTACCAACAGAGACGAAAAAAAGGAATGCGTAGAACCTATATCAAATAATGTACTATACAGCATGGCAGCTACATGAGTTGCACCTAGAACATTACATGGTCCTACCTCACCACCTTTAGGTGTAGTCTACACTTCATGGTGATGACCTTCCCCTTTACCATAGGCTCCATCTTAAGTGCGCTGCACTTTACTGCTCTATTGGTAAGGATGATCTCTCCGCATAGTTCCACATCCACCGCCTCTACCGTTACGACCCGTGGAGATCCAACTACCTTCCTGATATGGGGTAATCGACCCCTTCCCCCATTCAAAATCTTCCTCTAACCTCTATCATTCCCTAACTGTCGTACGTCCCTACAGAACCTCTGTTCATGGACTATCCTACCATATGATCGACACTCAACTGGTGGTAGGGGACACCAGTCACACTTTTTCCCCAGCCTTCCAAGCTAACAATAGAAGACATGTTCACCACCCTAATAACCTAACCCACTATTCTGACTACTCTATTCAATTCTACCCTGATAAAATATTTCCAAATGGTGGTTCTTACTATGGGAAGCCTCAACACTTACTCGCTCAGCAAGTGAAACATGTTCACAACCTGAAGCTCCCTCCAGGTCCCCTTTTGATATAAGGGATTGTTCATCCACTTAAAACACCATTTTAGACAGAATATTTTCACCTAAGACACGATCTTGTGTCTCATCCCATCCTCGAAGAATTTCCCAACAGTGGCCTCATCTCCTATCAACGTCGGAACGAAGTGCCTTAAATCTGTGAAACGACTAGGATAGTCCATTACAAACATTTTCCCCTTGATCAACCTCATAAAATCCACAACCTTTCCCTACCTCAAGGATTCTTTGTATAAGTGCTCTTGAAACATGTCACAAAAATCCTACCACGTCATTCCTTCAGTCTGCTCCATCTGAACCATGATGACCCACTAATGATTTTCTTGAACTCTCAGCATATAGGCTGCTAACATGACTCACTTTTCAAGAGAAGTCTCTAGATGGTCAAGAATAGTTTGGATGGAATCTATCCAGAACTATAATGCCTCACGTCCACCATCTCTAGTAAAGGTTAGAGGGTGTTTCATTTAAAACTCCCTAGTCAGCTCAAACTCACTCCGTGCAGCCCAAATTGGGTCACATTCCATTATCTACATAAAATGATAAATTTTGTCACATAACTGCTCTTACCAATCTTCCTAGATAACTTTGATCTCTTTTTCTACAACTTGTAGAGCATTCTCAGCAACATCCTACTATCTCCCAACTGGATCACATCTTTGAGGTGGCATTTTTCAACAATTCCAAACATGAGATTTAGTAAAAACTATAATTCTTTAAGAGAAGGAATGTGATATATGTAGGACTATCACCTTCAAAACCCAAACCAGTTCACATACACTACCCAATTGATCCCACTTGTAACCAGATCACTACCCTTGTCCATCTCCCCTAAGGCCATGGATAACACGGGTATCAAATTCACACAGTTGCAAGACATAACTTTTACCCAATTCAAAACAGTTTTGATATCCCATTTTACTCATACAAAATGTTAATCCAATTTTACTTATTCATCAAGAACAATTTAATAATTACTACATAACATTTTCACTTCACTTTTCACTATTTCATATCATCTTATTATGCACAAATTCATTGCTTTTAAAAAAACATACACATCCTAACTTTGATATCCCTCACACCCATCTCGTGTGTGTTCTTATAATGATGCATTTCAATTGCCTATATAGGTTCCTAGAATTTTGTGTTAATGCACATCCTCGTACCTATCTGGCCGCATGAGAAATATAAAAAAATTCAAATTACACATTATGTGAACCACCTGGTGGTGAATTATCATCAAATATAACACACAACAATAACCACAATCCCCTCCCAGAGTGACTTGTTTTTTCCCTCATACATGGGTTAGATACTCCCAATCATGAGCTCATTACAAAGTCCCATCACTTTTTAACCTCCTATTAACCATCCCCAAATAGTAAGAAATAGAAAATAAATCATTGGATACCACTTTGTAATGTCCCTGGCTAGGAAGCCACTGAACCTGTTCCCCGATCCGGGCATCCACAGGACCTCAAGTGTGACTAACCGTATGCCATAGGTTTCCTACTATCAATGAGGGTTTAATGGGTTATGTGGTGAGAAAATTCCCCCATTACCATAGTAATCCACAATAGAAAAAATAGCATAAACAATAGGAACAAACAATCACATGCATAAATAACCAACTCCTAATTTGGTTACAACCATATGAAATAGTATATATATAATTCCATGATACATTTCTAATTGAGCAAAACCCCAAAGAAAGTTAAACAATAGAAAACCCAAAATGGTCTGGACTCCATTTCTGGAACCTCACCCGTACATGTCCCTTGTCCAACTCAAATACCTAGAATAGTGCCCATGCCCTTGGCCTGACCTGCAAGCATGAAATTTTCTTGGTTACACAATGGTGGACTATGAAGGGTGTTTTTTGAACTCATTTGGCCACCTCCAACGGCGTTACAAATTATCCATCAAAAATAGATTTTGCAAGATGTTTTGAATAATGGAATGTAAAGGTAAATAGTTCAACAATCCATTATTGACTATGTTCCTATAAATTATGCTATCATTTAATCCAGGTTCTCTATTTACACATACCTTGGTTTAATCTACCTTTTTCATGTGATTAATGGATTAAGAACATTAAATTTTTTCATGAATATGAGTACCAAATAAATTCTTATCTCATTAGGAATCACATTATGACAACCTCATAATCCTCACCTCAAATCCTATTTCCTTGTGGAATACAACCATTAGAGGAATAGAAATTTGTCCCCTTCCCTAACCTATTAATTTGGGGGTGAAAATAGAACCTTGGTCTAACTCGACCCGAGGGTGTAGAACCTCACGTCTATACCCCCCTTTAACAACCCACGTGCAAAAGCATATTTATTATTCACCATAATTAACCATATCAAAAAAAGCACAACCAATATGATGTAAAATATCAAAAAAATATCAATAAATAAGAAACTAATATTATGCATCAATCAATTAACACATTCATATTTTATATTAATTAACCCATTATCCCCATTTCCCATTTTCCATCCCTATCTCACTAAGAATATTTAGGTATAAACAAGATTCATTATCATATTCCCATTATTCTCATTTATCCCATTTAAATTTCAACCAAACATTTTCATAGCCATTACCCTCTCTAGACACAACTAGTCACCATCCATTATAAACCATTACATGGACCAATTATCCTACTCTCTAAGTCTCTACATCGTCATGTGTCAATTACACACCGCATATTTCTATTATCCCCCTCAAGAGGGCCGACACAACCCATGGGTGGCCCTATTTTTTTTCAAGTCATCCTTCTTTCATCCCATGGGGATTAATAGGGGTTCGATTAATTTATTAGACACCCAAAATTTTGCATTTAATTAATGGATTTAAGGACACATCTAGATAGTAAATAATAATGAAACCCTGTAAGCACAAATCTATGATGAAAATATGGGATATAACTTGTAGACCACCTACTTTGAATATGTTGGAGAACAAACCCCTAATAAATTCCTTAGATCCTGATTCAATTAAACTTTGAATCCTCAACATGTATATCATCGTCAAATAATAGTAGTAGAGCTTCAGACGGAGAGAAGAGAAAGATACTAACATTAAACAATAAAAAAAGAAAGGAGGGGTTTAGACTTACTCAGATCTTCGTTTCATAATAGGAGACACTACAAAAACCCTAGTATTGAATGAGTATCAACCTTGGGAGCTCTTGGGAGAATTTTCTCAATCCTAGGGTTGCAATAACGAAGGAGAAGGAAAATACTGAGTGGAACATAAAAAACCTATAATGTATTTTTTAAAATTTTTAATGGTTTATGGGACGCACATTTTACCCACATGGTTTTCCAAACCGTGTGAAAACAATAAGGATACAACTATCCAAAAGAAGTCCACTTGCACGGTTTTTTGAATTTCTGTGCGGTTTTCACAAACCGTGCACAAGATGTGCCACATGACTAGAAACCCCCATTTTTTCAACATTCATGTTATAAACTGTAACACCCCGAGATTTTATGAAAAATATTCTTTTTAATTTCACTAATGTCTTGTGTGGTACGCTACACCAAAAGAAGCTTGCACGACATGCATCCTTGACTTGACTTGCATTACACGCAATCGCGACGTTCCATGATAGCGTGTGTAGTACGCAATAACGAGTTTCTCTAAACAACGATATGCTATTAAAATATTATTAAAACTAGCCGTTATGAATAGTAATAACTACTTTTTGAAATTTTTTAAATTTTATTTTTAAAAATGGACTTCATTTTTGGATTCGTAATATCGAAATTAGCTTAGGGTGAAATTTTGGTAATTTTCGGATAACCTTCATATTTTGATTAATAGTGGAAATTACTAAATTTTCATTAAAAATAACTTCTTCAATAGAAATAATTAATAGTGATAAATTATTAATTTGAGTGGTTTAAAAGTATATTTAGAATATATTTTTACATTTTAAAACAATGTTGGTCATTGGATGTAATTTCACATTTAAACCAGACATAAACAAGTGTCAATCTTTTGATAGTTATTATCTCTTAAGAACACGCTATTTGTTTTGACGACGGGAATTAATTTTTAAATTAATTAATGCAACTGATATGTTTAGAATTTGGCAAAATAGAAATCATTTTTGAGTTCATAATATCAAATATATCTTAGGCCTAATTTTTGGCATTTTTCTGAAAACTTTCAATTTTTTATGAATAGTGAAACCACTAAGTGGTAGTTAAAAAACTGAATTTTTCATAAAACTTAATTTTACCGCTTCTGTAAGTGGAATTTCAAAAATCCGAGAGACACGGTTGATGTCAGTAAGTAAAATGTGGTTCAATGAGATGAAAATAATTTTTTGGTGAATAGTAACTTTTTACCTTTTTTACCGCGGTTAAAAGTAAATAGGGTAATTAAGGGTAAAAATGATATTAATATTACCCTAACACATGTCTTAATCCTATTGTACAAGAGTATCTCGACCAAAAACAACCTTAAGTGTAAAATATTATCATTTATGCCCACTTGGATTAGATTAGGACATTTATTATTATTTAATTCAAACAAGAGTTAAAAGAGTTAAAATCAAAGTTCATTTACTAAAACATTTTTAATATGGGGTTATACATAAGATAAATTCGACTATAAATATTCATTATAAATATAAAAAGATTTCCTACATAATGGTATTTTATTTTTAATTTTAATAGTTTATATATCTTAATTTATTTATGACACAACAATGATACAGTAATTACCTTTTTGAGAAAAATTAACATAATTGATGTTATAAATGCCCAAATAAATGTAATTTGATACTTTTAATGACTTAAACTAATTTTCTAGGTTACTATTAAATGTTATTGTTGCTTTAAGGAACTTGGTTCGAACTTATCATTTTGTTATGAATTTCATAAAAATCATGTACCAAATAGTGTCAAAATTGACATAAATTAATTTTTAAAACAAATATTATATTATCAATTGTTATTTAATTCCTAAAAATCTAATGTTCGGAAAAATGACTTAGATAATGATATATATATTAATAATAAACAACTTGGGGTTCTTTTGTCTTGTTATGGTAAGTATATTAACCATATAGTGTAAGAAAACAAAAAGACACGGTAAAAGTTAAATTATTTAACTTAGAGTTAAATCTAATTGATAAGGTTAAAATAATAACCTAAACTTGTATAAATCCTATTGTATGAGAGGATTTAGGCCCATACCAACCTTATCCTCGAAATAAATTAATTTGGAGCTATTTAAAACCGAATTTGTCTTTATAATAAAATAATATTTTTGGTTATTCCAAAGGTGACCCTCTCCTCCCTTATAAAAGGGCACCTCCTCCCTCTCTTCCTCACACAACTTTGTGCCTTCAAGCTCAGAAAAACCCGGCCAAAATCTCTTCTCCACTTCCATAGTATCATCCTAGAGTTCTTGGTCTTCTTAAAAGACCATCCTTTGTTCTTTAAGTGGAGGTTAATAAAAGGCGCGTCAAAAAGAGGTAATATCCATTACCAATCTTTTTCAATTTCTTTCTTCTTCAACTTCTTCTTCTTTAGTTGTTTCATGATAAAGTAATAACTTCCGTATTTCTTATATACTTATATGTTATTATAAATATGAAACATCTCTAATTAACCTTCTATCCATCCTACGGAAAAAGTAAATCAACGCGCGTGCGTACGTACGGAATACCGTCTCCACGCAGTGGTGTAATCTATTTTCCACCAACACCATAATTGGATGGGTATAATGGTGTAATGAGTAACTATATATGATTATTATAAAGTGATATTTATACTAAAATATTATACATATACTTCAACACAATTCCACAACCATGGGAACGATATCATCGCTCGTGCGTACGTACGGACTACCGTCTCCACGACGCGATGAGATTCATTATCCATGTTAACCATTCCAGAATGATTATAAAGTATATATAATGAATAATAATGGAATATATGACATGGTAAATCTACTGTATTTATGTATATATATATATATATATATTTCATCTACTTACTTCCATTCAAGACAATAAGGAAAGGAAAGCAGCGTTCATGCGTACGTACGGACTACCGTCTCCATGAACGGTGTATTTCATTCCATTTATCAATATATTATATGTATGTATATTCTGAATATATATTATATATAAATCATTTTTTACATTCTGGATGTAATTAATCATGATCCAAGTAATCATATTAATAATTACAAGTTAAAAACACGAACAAAAAATGAGACGATTTTACCCAAAACGCTACTTTAACATGAATTTACAAAAGAACGGGTAATATAATGTCATAAGTGGACCATATATGATATAATAACAATGAATTTAATTATGGAATAAGTCAATAACATGATTTAAATCATTATATAGGAGGTTCAGACACTTACAAATCATGTCGGGCCTAAGGTAAGGGAAATATCACAATCTCATTTTTATCTGAGATTGTTTATACATTGAAATTTACTGGGGTGTATTTTATCATCCACATCCATGTTTCCTCAATATTTAATATTATTTC
Source organism: Viscum album (assembly GCA_963277665.1). NCBI lineage: Eukaryota > Viridiplantae > Streptophyta > Magnoliopsida > Santalales > Viscaceae > Viscum > Viscum album. The sequence continues at coordinate 13,661,773 of OY728159.1, read as the reverse complement.
CATTCCCCTACAATTGTTTAAATCCTATTTTACCCTTCGATGAGTTTTTAGTATAAGATATGAAAGGAATCTTTTGTCGTTTTTTCATACGAGGTACTTTTTTTACTTTTCCGACAAAAGTACGAGGAGAATGTTATTTTTAACTTATACGGAGTGAAAGGATTTTTACAGTTTTCATAACATCTCATTTTCAAGAAGCTTCCTCTACAAGATTGCATGATTATTTTCAACAAAACCCTTATCTTTTAAAATTGCATGGAGTTTTGTGAAAAGAAAATGATTTTAAAGAAGAAAGGATATTTTCCTCAAGAATTCATTTCAAGTGTTTTTCTCAAAAATATTTTCCATATAAGATGACATTATTTGATATGTATGTTTCAAGTAAAATGTCTTTATGATTTAAATGGTTTCTATTTTCTTATGATGAAATGATATCCATTGTTTATGGATTATAATGGCATGATGTTTATGAAACCGATTTTATTTATTGGGTTATTATGAATGATGTATGTTTATTTTTTGGCACACATAAGAATGGTATCATTATGAGATGGGTGGGACCTATATCTCCCTCCAATGCATTGGGTAAAGATTTTATATCTCATGAGATAGACATGGCTGGAACGTTAGGTTATACCGGTTCAGTGAAACAGGACTGGAACGAGGGTGACTCGGTTCAGAAAGGAACTTTGTCCACTAAGATAGTCTTGGCAATGAGTCTTGACTAACAAGAAATGATTCTCTATGATTATGTGTGTATGCCACAAGGTTTTAGGTTTTAAGTTATGATTATTGGGATTACATTTCACTTCTATGATTTATCCCATGTTATGAAATTATGATCTCTTTTACCGGTTAAGATTTCCAAAAGTTATGTTCTTATGAATATGATGTGATTGATATTTCCTTTTTTACCCTTACTGAGCATTTGAGCTCACCCTTTTATGTTTTCTATCCCCAGGATATAAATAAAGGTTTTAGGTAAAAAAAAGGAAGATCTTTATGGGAGATGTTGAAGATCTTTCACCACGATTAGAAGATTATATTCCGAGTTTCCAAAGACACTAAACTATTAGGATCCTTATGTGTGTGTCTTTGTTATGTACTAAGTATTCTGCAAAAGTAATGTAATGTCCATGTACGTCAGGCTTCGGGTCTCTACAGTTGGTATCAGTGGAAATGTTTAGTCAACCTTTGGAAACTAGGATGCGAAAGCGTTAGTGAGATCCCTAGAGATATTTCTAAGGTATGTCTAGGGATGTCCCTAAGGATAAGTATACTTATAAGATACAGTCCTAGAACTACGGTAACGATCCTATAATTTAACCTAAGAAGTTAGATATTGAGGACACTCCCCCTTTATAATGTTGTTTTCCCTAGGATGATTTTTTCCTCTCACACTATTCTTTTTGGGTTTTAGACGGTGGCTGGAACCCGAAGGAACCGCGTTGATCAATGCAATGGACAATGCAATGATTTCCCTCCTGAACAAACAAATGTTTTGGGAGATGGAGTGAAAAATCTTATTGCTATACTTACACAAGCTATGAATCATTCTGGACTTCCAAATGAGCAGAGAAGGGAACAATATTCTATTGAGTCCTTCATGAGGCAACGTCCACCTTCATTCAGTGGGACTTCTGATCCACTTGTTGCTGAACAATGGATCAGTACCACTGAAAAGATATTTTCAGTTCCTCAATGTTCTGAACATGATAATGTCATCTTAGAAGTATATCGTTTGGAAGGTGAAGCTGATCAATGGTGGAATCTTATCAAGAATACGAGGCCAAGAGATGAAATTGAGTCCATGGAATGGCACGAGTTCAAGAACCTGTTTTTTAGTAAGTACTTCCCTCGTATTCGTCGAACAAAGATGGAGAAGGAGTTTCTTGAACTAATGAAAAAGGATGATGAATCTGTCGGTATATATGAAGCGAATTTTACAAGACTTGCAAGGTATGCATCTGGCATTATCATCCAACCTGAAAGTAAAGTTGATCGATTTTTCAGTGGCATAAAACCAAGTCTTCGAATGGTATTAGCTATAAGAGACTTCAGTAGCTAAGAAGAAATTGTGCGTTGTGCTATCAAGGTAGAAATGGAAGTTGGTGTTACATATCCATCTCATGGTTTTGACAAGAAACGAAAGATGGAGTTCAAGGAGAAATCTCAGAATAATGGTGAAAAGTAGATGAATGTTTCCTTTTTCTCAAAGTGTGGAAAGAAGCATGGTGGAGATTGTCTTAAAGGGACTAGAAAATGTTTAAAGTGTGGAAAAGAAGGTCATCGAGCAGCTGAGTGTCAAAGTAATGGAAAAAGGGTTTCTAATGATGTGAATAAAGCAAACACTGCAGAGAACGCACCACCAACACTTCAATGCTTCAAGTGCAAGGAAATGGGGAATTATGCTAATAAATGCCCTAATCCAAGGGTTAGTGATGATCAACATGAGCAACCACATAAGGAAAAGGACAAAGGGAAGTAACATGCGATCCCTATTGGCGATGTTGAATATGAAAACGATGTGGTGGAATGATTAAGTGTTTATGTAATGGGATTCCAAAATAATGTTGTATCATGGAGTATTGGAATATTTATGTATTGGTATAATGTGGTATTGAAAGTGATTGAGATATTTTTTGAAAAAAGATGACATGTGCATAATGAAGGGAAAACGAGAAAATGAAATGTTTAACAGTATTCATGAGCTCATGATTGATATAAGGAGTAAGTGATATCAAGGTTTGAGTATAAAGAATTTTGAGGATTTTGGTATGTGAAAGGTGTTAAATTTTAACTACATTCATGTTTTTACTAAGGTTCAATGGACATTCAAGAGAATACATGATTAAGGACTTTGAATGTTTGGAATGTGACCAACAAGACATATCTTATGATATATGGGGATCAACGATGGTATTAAATCTCTGGTAATCGTTTTCACTATGTTATGAGAGTGGACTGCAGTATTACGGATAAGCCTAAAGATTGGAATGGATTATGTTGGACATAAGTTAGTATTGTTTAAGGATAGAAGTTTTTTCGATATTATTGATGGGATGTTATAATAATATAGTTTTAGAAAAAGGACAACCTGCAGGACGTGCGACAGCCCATCGCGTCGGACAAGGCTGTGGGAATCGAACCCAAAACTAAAGTGCGACTGGCCTTTATCACCTACCACTGGCCTACAGGAAGTCCCTGTTCAGTAGAAACTAGTTTTATTATATTAAGCAGTATGATATATGAATTATAAGTCCATTTTAGGAACCATATATGATTAATCTCACTATAGATCGACTTATGTATATAATTTTTTCTAACCTTTTGTTTTAGACAGATGGAATGACCCGTCATTCTATCACATGATCTGCTAACACTTCACGAATAACAAATTCAACTTCATTTATTTAAGAGATGAAGTGGAAATTGTTCAAGGAACAAACAACAGTGAGATTGTACCAAAATAAAGTAAGTATTTATTCTAATTCAAATTCTTCAACTTTAGGGAAATGATCTTGAAAACCAAAAAATGTTGTCCTACTGCTCTTATATCTGATTAATCAGATGGTACCTTAGATCGTCACAAATTTGTGGATTTGTGATTTCTAGCTTTTCCATAGCCATGTTCTCTACCACTCTCCATCAGAACATGATGGTTAGGTTTCTCTTTCATATCCATATTTTCACCTATGTGGAAACCCAGTGATTAGTTTATTTGGGTAACCGTTACGTTTCATACTTTTGTTTTTAAATAATGGTTTTGGTATTCCTTTTTTTACGATGTGGGTTAATATTAAAGAAACATTCAAATACTAAACCATTTATAACCCCGAAGAATTTCGAGGGCGAAATTCATTTTAAGGGGGGTAGAATGTAACACCCCGAGATTTTATGAAAAATATTCTTTTTAATTTCACTAATGTCTTGTGTTGTACGCTACACCAAAAGAATCTTTCACAACACGCATCCTTGACTTTCCTTGCATTACACGCAATCGCGACCTTCCTCGATAGCGTGTCTAGTACGCAATAACGAGTTTCGCTAAACCACGATATGCTATTAAAATATTATTAAAACTAGCCATTATGAATAGTAATAACCACTTTTTGACATTTTTTAAATATTATTTTTCAAAATGGACTTCATTTTTGGATTCGTAATATCGAAATTAGATTAGGGTGAAATTTTGGTAATTTTCGGATAACTTTCATATTTTGATGAATAGTGGAAATTACTAAATTTTAATTAAAAACAACTTTTTCAATAGAAATAATTAAAAGTGATAAATTATTAATTTGAGTGGTTTTAAAGTATATTTAGAATATATTTTTACAGTTTAAAACAATTTTGGTCATTGGATGTAATTTCACATTTAAACCAGACATAAACAAGTGTCAATCTTTTGATAGTTATTATCTCTTAAGAACACGCTATTTGTTTTGACGACGGGAATTAATTTTTAAATTAATTAATGCAACTGATATGTTTTTAATTTGGTAAAATAGAAATCATTTTTGAGTTCATAATATCAAATATATCTTAGGCCTAATTTTTGGCATTTTTCTGAAAACTTTCAATTTTTTATGAATAGTGAAACCACTAAGTGGTAGTTAAAAAACAGAATTTTTCATAAAACATAATTTTACCACTTCTGTGAGTGGAATTTCAAAAATCAGAGAGACACGGTTGATGTTAGTAAGTAAAATGTGGTTCAATGAGATGAAAATAATTTTTTGGTGAATAGTACTTTTTACCTTTTTTACGACGGTTAAAAGTAAATAGGGTAATTACGGGTAAAAATGATATTAATATTACACTAACACATGTCCTAATCCTATTGGACAAGTGTATCTCGACCAAAAACAACCTTAAGTTTAAAATATTATCATTTATGCCCACTTGGATTATATTAGGACATTTATTATTATTTAATTCAAAGAAGAGTTAAAGGAGTTAAAATCATAGTTTATTTACTAAAACATTTTTAATATGTGGTTATACATAAGATAAATTCGACTATAAATATTCATTAGAAAGGTAAAACGATTTCCTACATAATTGTATTTTATTTGTAATTTTTATACTTTAAATAATTTAATTTATTTATAACACAACAATGATACAGTAATTACCTTTTTGAGAAGAATTAACATAATTGATGTTATAAATGCCCAAATAAATGTAATTTGATACTTTTTATAACTTAAACTAATTTTATAGGTTAATATGACATGTTATTGTTGATTTAAGGAACTTGTTTCGAACTTATCATTCTGTTATGAATTTCATAAAAACCATGTACCAAATAGTGTCAGAATTGACATAAATTAATTTTTAAAACAAATATTATATTATCAATTGTTATTTAATTCCTAAAAATCTAATGTTCAGCCAAATGACTTATATAAGGATATATATATTAATAATAAACAACTTGGGGTTCTTTTGGCTTGTTATGGTAAGTATATTAACCATATAGTGTAAGAAAACAAAAAGACACGGTAAAAGTTAAATTATTTAACTTAGAGTTAAATCTAATTGATAAGGTTAAAATAATAACCTAAACTTGTCTAAATACTATTGGATGAGAGGATTGCGACCCATCCCCACCTTATCCTCGAAATAAATCAATTTGGAGCTATTTAAAACCGAATTTGGCTTTATAATAAAATAATATTTTTAGTTATTCCAACGGTGCCCCTCTCCTCCCTTATAAAAGGGCACCTCCTCCCTCTCTTCCTCACACAACTTTGAGCCTTCAAGCTCGTCCAACCCCTACTAAAATCTCCTCTCCACTTCCCTAGTATCATCATAGAGGTCTTGGTCTTCTTCAAAGACCATCCTTAGTTCTTTTTTGTGGAGGTTAAGAAAAGGCGCGTAAAAAAGAGGTAATATCCATTACCGATCTTTTTCAATTTCTTTCTTCTTCAACTTCTTCTTCTTTAGTTGTTTCATGATAAAGTAATTACATCAGTATTTATTATATACTGATATGTTATTATAAATATGAAACAACTCTAATTAACCTTCTATCCATCCTACGGAAAAAGGAAATCACCGCGTGTGCGTACGTACGGAATACCGTCTCCACGCCGTGGTGTAATCTATTTTCCGCCACCACCTTAATTGGATGGGTATAATGGTGTAATGAGTAACTATATATTATTATTATAAATTGATATTGATACTGAAATACTATACATACACTTAAACATAATTCCACGACCATGGGAACGATATCATCGCTCGTGCATACGTACGGACTACCGTCTCCACGACGCGATGAGATTCATTATCCATGTTAACCATTCCAGAATGATTATAAAGGATATATAATGAATAATAATGGAATATATGACATGGTAAATCTACTGTATTTATGTATATATATATATATATTTCATCTACTTACTTCCATTCAAGACAATAAGGAAAGGAAAGCAGCGTTCATGCGTACGTACGGACTATCGTCTCCATGAACAGTGTATTTCATTCCATTTATCAATATATTATATATATGTATATTCTGAATATATATTATATATAAATCATGTTTTACATTCTGGATATAAGTAATAATTATCCAAGTAATCATATTAATAATTACAAGTTAAAAACACGAACGACAAATGAGACGATTTTACCCAAAACGCTACTTTAACATGAATTTACAAAAGAATGGGTAATATAAAGTCATAAGTGGACCATATATGATATAATAAAAATGAATATGATTCTGGAATAAGTAAATAACATTATTTAAATCATTATACAGGAGGTTCGGACACTTACAAAGAAAGTCGGACCTAAGGTATGGGAAATATCACAATCTCATTTTTATCCGAGATTGTTTATACTTTGAAATTTACTGGGGTATATTTTATCATCCACATCCATGTTTTTTCTATATGTAATATAATTTCCATTCACCTACAATTGTTTAAATCCTATTTTACCCTTTGGTGAGTTTTTAGTAAATGATATGAAAGGAATCTTTTGTCGTTTTTTCATACGAGGTACTTTTTTTACTTTTCCGACAAAAGTACGAGGAGAATGTTATTTTTAACTTATACGGAGTGAAAGGTTTTTTATGGTTTTCATAACACCTCATTTAAAAGAAGCTTACTCTACAAGATTCCATGATTATTTTCAACAAAAACCTTATCTTTTAAAGTTTCATGGAGTTTTGTGAAAAGAAAATGATTTTAAAGAACAAAGGATATTTTCCTCAAGAATTCATTTCAAGTGTTTTTCTCAAAAATATTTTCCATATAAGATGAAATTATTTGATATTTATGTTTCAAATAAAATTTCTTTATGATTTAAATGGTTTCCATTTTCTTATGATGAAATGATATCCATTGTTTATGGATTATGATGGCATGATGTTTATGAAACCCATTTTATTTATTGGGTTATTATGAATGATGTAAGTTTATTTTGTGGAACACATAAGAATGGTATCATTATGAGATTGGTGGGAACTATATCTCCCTCCAATGCATTGGGTAAATATTTTATATCTCATGAGATAGACATTGATGGAACGGTAGGTTATACCGGTTCAGTGAAACAGGACTGGAATGAGGGTGACTCGGTTCAGAAAGGGACTTTATCAACTAAGATAGACTTGGAAATGAGTCTTGACTAACAAGAAATGATTATCTATGATTATGTGTGTATGCCACAAAGTTTCAGGTTTTAAGTTATGATTATTGGGATTACATTTCACTTCTATGATTATCCCATGTTTTGAAATTATGATCTCTTTTACCCGTTAAGATTTCCAAAAGTTATATTCTTATGAATATGATGTGATTGATATTTCTTTTGTTTACCCTTACTGAGCATTTGAGCTCACCCTTTTATGTTTTCTTTCCCCAGGATATAAAGAAATGTTTTAGGTAAAAAAAAGGAATATCTTTATGGGAGATGTTGAAGATCTTTCACCACAATTAGAAGATTATATTCCGAGTTTCCAAAGACACTAAACTATTAGGATCCTTGTGTGTGTGTTTTTGTTATGTACTAAGTATTCCTCAAAAGTAATGTAATTTCCATGTACGTCAGGCTTCGGGTCTCTACATAAACCCCCAAACACCCCATCATCATCACATGAACTTGGGAAAATATTTGTTTAACCAAAATTATATAATCAAAAAATCATGTGAAAAACATACCTTAACAGAGGTGCAGGATCTTACATTTTTGATTGATTGGATTGAAGATTTTAGGAAAGGATGATAGATCCAAAATTGTGTGAATCAAGTTATTGACCTATGAGTCTAGGGATTTATGGGATATGAAGACATACCTTATGATTGGAATAAAATCATGGTTAAATAAATTTGGTTTTATAGTAATCCCTAAATATTAAGGCAAAGGGAATATGATTTTATAATTATGTTTAAGAGTATTTGAATTTTGATTTGACACTCTAATTTTATTATAAATTGATTCATATGTGTTTTTAAATTCATAGGAATTTATTTTAATCTCAATTTGATTTATTTTTAATTAAATTTACATATATTCGTTAAATTTTTATAACTTCATGAGAATATTATGTTTCAATTTTGAGTAAAACCAGCTAATTTATAAAATTTTATGTTTTATTTTAACTAAAATTCAACCATATTATAGTGTAACCTTATAAAAAATGTTGTATAAAAAATATCATAGTCAAAATACAATATAATATTTAAAAGAATATAAATAAATTTTATCATGGATTGTAATGAAAAAGTTATCTTATACCCAAAAACCATGAATTTACTAATAAAATTTTAGAAACAGACAATCCTCATATGGACATACATTACTATAAATTATAGTTTTATATTGAATACCCATTTATATTCCACCTTTTAATATCTATGAACAAAGTTACAAACCTGATTATTATATGTGGAATCCAACTCATATTTCATATCCTATAACAATCTCTTGGAATGATAACTCTCTATGGATTATTGTTTTTGTGTATATGAATTATCTATAAATATCACTTCATCTCAACATTATTTGATAAATATAAATATATATAGAAATAATAATTCCTTTAAAACATTAGAGGTTCTTATAAAAATAAATTGAGTCATTTTTTACAATAAATTGCGAAAATGAAGCTCTTTTCATATTATAAACAATTCTTATCTTTTGGTTTTCAAAATCAATTTATTCTAATTTAATTTAATATGTTCCATTATGAAAATTTTATTTCATGTAGAATATATAAACAAAATCAAGAAAAACTTTATTCTTAAATAGATGAATGAACTAACATTTGTTTATTTTGATTTGATAGCTAAAAAACACTTATAAGATTTAGGGTATACTTATCTCAAATGATAAGTGTAAAATATATTCATCATATTACCATTTAAAATTATATTGATGTTAAAGGCATTCTATTTTAAAATTATATGATAAATATTTAATTATTAATATAGATTAAATGATAAGAATTTTTTTAATTGATAAGATAATATTAAATAGTGATAGGTATAGTTTGTTTTGTTATAAATAAAATAACTCCTAAAATATATGATTTATTGCATATATTTTAAAATTAGATATAAATCGAATCATATATATATGTGTACGTATATGTTTTTACTGATTATTGTATTAATAATGTATTTTCATCAATTAGAGTGTCAATAATGAAATTAATATGTGTACATACAATTAATTCAAAAAACATATATGGAATATTATTTCATTCCATGGATTTATATTTTATAGTATGGGGACAAAATATATAACATAATTTTATTATTTTTTAACATGATGATAATTTTTTAGTTCTATTTCGATAAATAAAATGTTATATTTGATGTAACACCCCAATATTCCTTGGTACGTTTCCCTTTGAATAATGTAATAGCTTGTATCGTACTCAACTTCGAGATTCTAACACACCACGACCAATCAAATTAGCCATTATGAATATTAATACCCACGTTTTGAAATTTTATAAATTTTATTATTCAAATTGGACTTCATTTTTGGATTCAGAATATCAAAATTAGCTTAGGGTGGATTTTTGGTGTTTTTCTTCAAAACTTTCAATTTTTGATGAATAGTGAAAAACACTGAGTTATAGTTTAAAACCGAATTTTTATTTAAATAATTAATTATTTTATTTAAATTTATTTTAGGTCATAATAGATACATAATACCCATATAAGTTCAATGTAATTCATTGGAGTCAGTTTATAATAATTTTAGATATATAAAAATTTTATTGAACTTTTCACCGTCTTTTACCCACATCCTATAAGAATTTCCAAATTCACATAAAACATAACTTTATCGCTTCTATGAGTGGAATTTCAAATATCTGAGAGACACAGTCGATATTAGTATGTAAAATGTGGTTCAATAAGATAAAAATAATTTTTGGTAAATAGTAACTTTTTACTTTTATTTACCATGGTTAAAAATAAATAGGGTAATTAAGGGTAAATATGATATTATTATCACACTAACACATATACTAATTCTATTGATTAAGATTAATTTGACAAAAAACAAACATAGGAATAAAATATTATCCTTGAGGTCCACTTAGGACATTTATTATTATTTTATTTAAAGAAGAGATAAAAGAGTTAAAATCAAAATTTAATAACTAAGACATTTTTAATATAGGGTTATACATAAGATAAATTCTATTATAAATATTCATTAGAAATATAAAAAGATTTCCTAAATAATGGGGTTTTATTTTTAATTTTTAGACACTAGATAAGTAAATTTATTTATGACACAATGATGATACAGTAATTACTGAATTAATGAAATATTAAAATAATTGATATTATAAATATCCAAATAAATGAAATTTTAGACTTTTTATGAATTAAAATAGTTTTATAGGTTAATATAACATGTTATGGTTGGTTAGATGAATTTTTTGCTAAGTAATAATTCTGTTATGAATTTACCAAAAACAAAATTCCAAATAGTGTCAAAATTGACATAAAAGAGTTTTTAAAACCAATATTATATTATTAATTGATATTATATTCCTAAAAATCTAAATTTCACCCAAAATACTTATATAATGATAGGTGAATCATTAAGTAACCATTTGGGGTTCTTTTGGACATATATAGTAAGTTTATTAACCATATAATATAAAAATACAAAGAGACATGGTAAATGCCAAACTATTTAACTAAGAGTTAAATCTAAAAGATAATGTTAATATAGTGACCCAAAAATGTCTAAAACCTGTTGTTTCAGTGGTTTTCAACATGTCCTCACCTTAGCCTTTAATTAATACATTTTGGAGCCATTAGTAACTCAGAATTATTTTATTATAAAATAATATTTCTCGCTTTTCCTAAGTTGCCCCTCACCCCTCTTATAAAAGGCCACTCTCCCTTCTCTCTAATTTAAACCTTAAAAGTCATTTGGCTCAGCCAACCCCTACCACAATACCCTCTAAACCTTCCTCCATTAATCCAAGTGTCCCTTTTTTAGTCATAAATCCAACCTAAGGATCCCTTTTGATCAAATCAAAAGGAATAACCTGAAGAAGAGGTATATATTTCATCACCTCTTTCAGAGTTCCTTTCTTCTTCCACTTCCTTTTTCTTTGTTTTTTCCATTATAAAAAAATAAATCCATATTCTTATATATACTATTTTGTTATTATAAATATGGTATAACCATATTCATTATTATATCTATCCTTTGAATGACATGTCACCATACGTGCATATGTATGACTTACCGTCTCCACGTCGTGGTGTAATTGTTATTCAATACATTATTATTTGGATGGGTAAAATAATGATGTGTAATTGATTTAAATAACATATATAACATGATAATTATTATTCATATATCATATACCATCCAATTATATATTATTTTATTATCAAAATAACGATATTGTTGTTCGTGCGTACGTACGGATTACCGTCTCCACGAACGCGATGAGATTCATTCCCCATCATATCCATTCAAGAATAATTTTCATTGGATGACTAAAAATAATGTTTATATACTTGATATAATTATATATATGAATAATATACATCACATCTATAACAAATATGACATACATAACAAAGCATATAAAGTAAAATGTAACTGTGAACACCTGAAACGATGATAATACTAATATATTATTAACAAAGCAATGTTAAAAGATCATATATGATATAAAATTAATGTATATGATTATTGTATAATTTTATAACAATTATTTGACCATTATATAGGATATTAACCTAACCTTGAACAAGGAAAAGTACAATGTAAGGGGTTTCGTATCACACATTTAATTCGGTGAGATTTTCATTGTTCACTACTTATTTATTCCATGTGGTGTGTATACTGCCCAAGATTGTATTGATTGTGTAATATACATTAATTTATAGAAATTTACATCATAATTGTATGGTCCTTATTTCATGGGTGTATGTTTCGTAAGTTACCAAATCGATAAAGGAATTTTAAATTTCAATTTCCACTCATTCGGCTTTACACATATTTCAATGATTATTTTACTCCAAAATTATGTGTGGATTTACTATTCATTTTTTAATATCATAATTTCCACTCCCCTTTTGGTGTGTATCGTTTTTATATACATAATCACTCTATTGATAAATTCTCAAGTCATCGATATGAACTTGGTAAGAGTAATTTTAACTCAATCTCCCTTTATTGAGTTAAACATCCAATTCATTGGTATTGTTTTTACAAGAATATATGTGAAAGTCCTCTGATTTATTTACACATAATATCCAATCATATTGAGTATATTTATTTTGTTCACACATAATTATGTCATTGATTTATCCTTAACCGAACGATATGGTCTTTATAAGATATTTTAACTCAATTTACATTCTATTGAGACTTCTTTGTTGTTATACACCAAATCACTTTTGTATGGTGTATATAATGTACTTTAACATATTATATAATGGATCCCTTTATTCTCATCGTATTATAAAATTTTTATTACCTAAATTATTTGTATTTAATTTTCTCTCTTTTGGTTAGGAACTTAAACTAAAATATCATTTTAAATGGTTTAAATATTTATTATTTTAAAACATTCTCATTAATGTCCATGTTTTAAAAATGGTTTTAAGGTTTTATTTATATGGAAATCAATGTTTTAAAATAAGAATTCCATTTAAAATTTTCAAAGTGGTATGAGACACAATGATTCAGAAATTTATTTTAAACAGCTTTATGATAAATAGTGATACTTTTGAATGTTTTCAAGAAAAAGGGGGATATTTTTCTCAAATACTTTTAATGATTATTTTCATGTATTTCAATATACTTCATTATTCTCAATTGAGGTTAATACATTTCAATAAAATAATCCATATTGTATTGAATGTCTTATTTTTTACTGTGGATGTGCTATTTTTATACCATTCATTGTTTGTGGATAATGTATTGACATTTCATATGCTAGTTTTAATATGAATGTTTATGTTATGTTTCAAACTTTTCATATGAGGAATGGATTAGACTTAGTAAGCGATGGGTGGAGCCCGCTATAGCTCCTTGATGCATCGGTAGGTCTCATGAGACAAACTAGTGTCTTAGCACAAGGCCATGAGAAAATATTATTTGTAGTCATGGCACAAGGCCTTGACTATGAGGTTATGATGTCGGGAATTATGAATTACATCATTATGAGATTAGCTATTGATATTTCATGTGGTTATTCGACTAATAGAATACCCATGACTATGTTTTATTAAGGAATTATTTACTCTACTAATATTTCTTCCATAAAGTCTTTATGTTAATTATTTTTAAAGGTATGTGTTTTCAATTATTCACCGTGCCTAATGTTTATGTTATCTTCCGCTATATTTCTTACTCTTACTGAGCATTTGAGCTCACCCTTTTCTTATGTTTCATTTTCCTAGGATATGAAGAAGTTAGTTATGAGTTACTTTCTATCATAATCTAGGAATCTTGGATGTTTCTAATGGAATAATTTTTGTGTTGTTTTTCTTTTCAAGTTGTAATGTTGACCTTATGATGGTATATAGTATTTTCAAGGCTACTAAACTGATCAGTCTTTCAGGACATGATTTCCTTGTATCATGCCAATGTTATGTAATAATGCACCTACTCTTGGTAACTTGGGTCGAGGCATTACAGTTGTTATCAAAGGAAGTTTAATATAAACCTTGTAAACTATATTTAGATAAACTTTGGTTAGATCACATAGCCCTAAGATAGACTGTGAGGATTAGTATAAAGGAACTTTCTAAAATTTTGGTATTGTAGTGATTTTTTGTGTTTTCCAAGAAATAAACCCCTATTTGGATACGAGCAGGTAGAGGTGGCTCTGGCACAGATATACGTAGGGGTAAAACCTAAAAACACCGCTTTGAGCTAGACTCGAATGGGAACTGGTTCACAACAACGGGCATTTTTGCACTCTTGGTTACGACACTCCTAGGGGATATGCTTAGGACAATTTACATTTTATTTACAAGCTGATTTGAAGGATTTTAATATAAGATGAGAAAAAATAACCTTGGTTAATACTGTGGTATTTTTGATTGAAAATAAGGTGTGATGATATTTTTTAAATACTTTAATGACTATTCTTTCTCACATAATGTTTTCTGGTTTTAGTTAATGGCCGGATTCCAAGGATTTCATATTAACATTGAACATGATCTATAATGTGGGAATAGTGGTGGAAATGAGAAATGAAATGGAATATTGATAGGAATAAAAGATAATGTCTTCATGCAGAATAATATTTCCAAAAATATTATCAACAACATATATATTAACCAAATCTCGGACTCAACAAAGAAGAGAAAGGAAGTGAATGATAAGAGATCCATCTGTGGAGACCATGGAGAGAAGAAAGCACAATTTCCATCATGCTGGAAATGTGGAAGGAGACACCCAAGAAAGTGTCCCAATGGAATAATGAAATTATTTATGTGTGGGAAAGAAGGGGATAAAGTAATGAATTTCCAAGAAAAAATGAAGAGTACTATGGAAGAAAATAAAAATGATCCTAAGATTCCAATTAAGGTAGTTTCTAATAAATGTAAGGGACCATGGAATCACAAAAGTCAAGGCCCTATTTTATAAGATAACCTCCTAGTCAAGGAAGAACTTATGTGGAAATAAATGGATGGAAAAATGTATAAAGGTATTAGTGCCCTTTGTTTTTTAGATTACTTTGGATGAATTTTCTCTTATATATGTGACCCTGAAATTTATAATGTGAAAATGATATTTGAGGAAGAATTATCTTTTCTCTTGTGGATATAGTTATAAAAAACCATTTGGTTTCATATGATCCTTGAATTTGTGGCCATTACAACTTATTATATTTTGGGATGAAAATTAAAGGTATGAGAAAAGATTTGTGGTTAAATTATTTTATGGTTATTTTGAGGAATTTATCTCATTTTGTTAATTTTATAAAATATAGTTTTTGAAAAAGGACAACACGCAGACCATCTGACAATAGATCGCGTCGGAAAAAGCTGTGGGAATCAATCACACAATCAGAGTGCGATTGGGATTTATCACCTACCATTGGACTGCGTGAAGTCCATGGTTAGTGTGACTAATTATTTTTAGTTAAATGATTTTATTGATCAATAATAAGTTGATTTGGGATCTTTTGTCTTATAAAATGAATACCCTTCGTATAGAAAAATGATTTTTTGATTAACTAATTAATGTAATTTTGGAAGACGTTTTCTCTGTTGGGAACACTATATGCCTAAGGATAATAGAATACTATGATATTTCATTTCAGGAGTAATAGTTCATTTTTATCAATGTTTTTATTGTTTATTTATAGTGATTTGGTTTATTTATGGAAATGATTAGCCTATAATATAGAATATGTCATTAGGTTAATTACATTTAAGTATGTGACTTTAAGAGTAGTCGATGTCATTTGGAGATACAATTTAACATGGAAGACTACATAACCAAATTCTTCTATGTTTTGGGTTTCAATATTAGTTTGCATTATATTGATGGATTTTAAGGAAAATTTTTTATTGAATGGTATTTATTTAACTTTAGGGTACTGTTGGTTTAATTTTAGAAATTATGATTAGTGTTTCTTTCTCTAAAGGAATATCCTTTTGGGGGATCATCTGATCTTGTACTATCTGTTTTGGATTTGATTAATCTCTAATGACAAGGTAAATATATAGTTTATCCTTTGTGAATCATGTGCTTCTCTATTAGTTGATTCTAGATCTTTTGGTATGACCAAGTCATCTTGAATACTCACCGTTTAAAAAAATTCAGTTACTTATAGATATTTATTGAAGAATGAATCTCTGCATAAAAAGTAAATATACCTCTTTATGTTCTTGGTCAATCTCAAAAAATAAATTCCTCATCTTTATGAAATGTAACTTAAAAAAGGTTATCCGTTTACTTTTCCTACTAGGAAACTAATAACAATTTTCCCATCACAAGTTTCTAGTTTTCTTGTTGTTAACTTTCTCCTGATCATGTTTTATATCCCTCTCCATAAGAACTTGACACATAGTTTATCTTCCATATCAATGTTTTCCTATATGGATCCTATTATGGGTTATCTTGGGTGACCCTTGTACTTCTCTTTCTTTCTTTTAATGTGGTAGTTTTATTGACTCTTTTTCCAATGTGGTACTTTCAATTATGTTCCCAAGCCCAATTTTAAAAATTGTGAGGACGCAATTTACAAAAGGGGAAAAGAATGTAACACCACAAGCCTCCACGGTACGTTTCCCTTTGAATAATGTAATATCTTGCATTATACGCAACTTCGAGATTCTAACACACCGCGACCAATCAAACTAGCCGTTATGAATAGTAATTCCCACTTTTTAAAATTTTATAAATTTTATTATTAAAAATGGACTTCATTTTCGGATTCGGAATATCGAAATTAGCTTAGGGTGAATTTTTGGTATTTTTATGAAAACTTTCAATTTTTGATGAATAGTGATAAACACTAAGTTATAGTTTAAAACCAAATTTTTATTAAAATAATTATTTATTTTATTTAAAAAATTTTAGGTCAAAATAGATATATAATACCTATATAAGTTCAATTTAATTCATTGGAGTCAGTTTATAATAATTTTAGATATATAAAAATCTTATTGAACTTTTCACCGTCTTTTACCCACCTCCTAGGAGAATTTTCAAATTCACATAAATCATAATTTTACCGCTTCTGTGAGTAGAATTTAAAAAATCTGAGAGATAATGTTGATATGAGTATGTAAAATGTGATTCAATAAGATGAAAATAATATTTGGTGAATAGTAACTTTTTTCTTTTTTTACCACTGTTAAAAGTAAATAGGGTAATTAAGGGTAAAAATGATATTATTTTAACCCTAACACATATTCTAATTCTACTAGCTTAGATTAATTAGAAAAAAAACCTTTTAAATGAAATATGATTATTTAGGTCCACTTGGATTAGATTAGGACATTTATTATTATTTTATTTAAAGAAGAGTTAAAAGAGTTAAAATCAATGTTTAATAAATAAAACATTTTTAATATATGGATTAATATAAGATAAATTTGAATATAAATATGAATTAGAAAGCTAAAAATATTTCCTCCATAATAGTATTTTATTTATAATTTTTAGACATTAAATAATTAAATTTATTTATGATACATTGATGATGCAATAATTACCAAAATAATGAAATATTAAAATAATTGATATTATAAATATCCAAATAAATGTAATTTGACACTTTTTATGAAATAAATATTTTTATAGGTTAATATAACATGTTAATGTTAGTTAGATTAATTTTTTTTGAAGTAATAATTCTGTTATGAATTTAGAAAAAACAAAATACCAAATAGTGTCAAAATTGACATAAAAGGGTTTTAAAAAACATATTATATTATTAATTGATATTATATTCCTAAAAGTCTAATGTTCGTCCAAAAGGCTTATATAATTATATTTGTATCATTAATTAACCTCTTGGTGTTCTTTTGGATGTATATAGTATGTTTATAAACCACATAATATAAAAACTACAAAGAGACATGGTAAATGTCAAACTATTTAACTAAGAGTTAAATCTAAATGATAAAATTAATATAGTGACCCAATACTGTCTAAAACTTATTGGTTGAGTGTTTTGCGACCTATCACCACCATATCATTTAAAATAATCTATTTTTGAGCTATTATAAATAGAAAATTATTTTATTATAAAATAAAATATCTAGCTTTTCCTAAGGTGTCCCTCATCTCTCTTATAAAAGGGCACTCCCCCTTCTCTCTAATTCACACCTTAAAATCCATTTGGCTCGGCCAAACCCTTCCCAAATACCCTCTAAACTATAATACCATCATCCTATAGTCCCTCCTTTGTTCATAAATCAATCCTATGGGGCCCTTTTAAACAAATCGATAGGAATAACCCGAAGAAGAGGTAAATATTTCATCACCTCTTTCAAAGTTCCTTTCTTCTTCCACTTCCTATTTCGTTGTTGTTTCTATTATAAAAAAATAACTCCAGTATATTCTTTATAATTCGATGTTATTATAAATATTTTATAACCATATTCATTATTCTATCCATCCTTTGAATGATATGTCACCATATGTGCATACGTACGGCTTACAGTCTCCACGTCATGGTGTAATTGTTATTCAATACCTTATTATTTGGATGGGTATAATAATGATGTGAATTTGAATTAAATAATAAATATAACATTAATATTATTCTGAATATATTATATACCATCCAATTATATTTTAATTTAATATCAAAATAATGATATTGTCACTCTTGTGTACATACGGATTACCGTCTCCACGAACGCGATGAGATTCATTCCCCATCGTATCCATTCAAGAATAATTTTCATTTTATGATTAAATAATAATATTTAGATACTTTATATAATTATTTATATGAATAAGATACATCCCATTCATAACAAATATGACTCCCATAACAATGAATATAAAGGAAAACGAATCTGTTAACACTTGAAACGACAATAATACTATGATATTATTAACAAAGAAACGTTAAGAGATCATATATTATATAATATTAATGTATATGATTCTTGTATAATTTAATGACAATTATTTTACCATTATTTAGTAGGTTAACCTACCCTTGACCAAGGATAATGTACAAAGTAAGTGTTTTCTTATCTCACTGCTAATTCCATGAGATTTCTATTGTTCACCACTTATTTAATGCATGTGGTGTGTGTACTGCCCATGATTGTATTCATTGTGTTATATACATTAATTTATGGATATTTAAATCATCATTGTATGATTATTCTTTCAGGGGTGTATGTTTCTTAAGTTACCAAATCGATAAGGGAATATGAAATTTCAATTTCCACTCATTCGACTTTAGGCATATTTCGTTGATTATTTTACTCCAAAATTATGTGTGGAATCACTATTCATCTTCTTATTTCATAATTTCCACTCCACTTTATGTATATATAATTTTGATATACATAATAAATCCATTTATATATTCTCAATTCATCAATATGAACTTGATAAGAGTAATTTTAACTCAATCTTCATTTGTTGAGTTAAGCATCCAATTCATCGGTGTTGTTTTTACAAGAATATGTGTGAATGTCCTATGATTGATTTACACTAAATATTCAATCATATTGAGTGTATTTTTATTTTTCACACATAATTATGTCATTGATTTATCCTTAACCTAATGATACTGTCATTATAAGATATTTCATTTCAATTTACATTCAATCAAGACTTCTTTGTTGTTATACAACAAATCACTTTTATATGGTTTATATAACATACAGTGACATAGTATATCATGGATCCCTTTATTCTCATGATATTATAATGTTTTGATTAACTCAATTATTTTTATTCAAGTGTCTCTCTTTTGGTTAGGAACTCTAACTAAAATATCATTTTAAATGTTTTAAAGATTTATTATTCTAAATCTTTCTCATTAATGTCCATGTTTTAAAAATCATTTTAAGGTTTTATTTATATAGACATTAATGTTTTAAAATTAAAATTTCTTTTTAAAAGTTTCAACATGGTACGGGAAACTTTGATCCAAAAATCGATTTTAAACAACTTCTTGATAAATAGTGATACTTTTGAATGTCTTTAAGAAAAAGGGGGATATTTTTCTCAAATTGTTTTGATGATTATTTTCATCTATGTAAATATCCTTCATTGTTCTTGATTGAGGTTAATCTATTACAATAAAATCTTCCATATTTTATTGAATGATTTATGTTTGACTGTGGATGTGCTATTTTTATTCCATTCATGGTTTGTGGATAAATTTTTGACATTTCGTATGCTAGTTTTAATAAAAAAAATTATGTTATGTTTCAAAATTTTCATATGAGGAATGCATTAAGACTTAGTAAGTGACGGGTGGAGCCCGCTATAGCTCCTCGATGCATTAGTTGGTTTAATGAGACAAACTAGTTTCTTGGCACAAGGCCTTGACAAAATCATATTTCCGGTCTTGGCACATGGCCTTGACTATATGGTCATGATGTTTGGAATTAGGAATTCCATCATTATGAGATTATCTATTGATATTTCATGTGGTTATTCGACTAGTAGAATACCCATGACTATGTTTTGTTATGGAATTATTTACTCATCTCATATTCCTGTCATAAAGTGTTCATTTTAATTATTTGTAAAGGAATGTGTTTTCAATTATTCACCATGCATAATGTTTATGTTATCTTCTGCTGTATTTCTTACTCTAACTGAGCATTTGATCTCACACGTTTCTTATGTTTCATTTTCCCTGGATATGAAGAAGTTAGTTATGAGTGACTTGCTGGAATAATCTTGGATGCTTGGATGTTTATAATGAAATAATTTAGTGTTGTTTTTCTTTTCAAGTTGTAATGTTTACCTTATGAATGTATCTAGTATTTCCAAGGCTACTAAACTGATTGGTCTTTCGTGACATGATTTCCTTGTATCACGCCAAAGTTATGTAATAATGCACCGACTCTGGGTAACTGGGTTCAGGGAATTACATTTTAAGTATAGTTTAATGAAATATTGATATAATAATATTGTTATTAATATTAATTTTAAAAATGGCCACAAGAATGAATATATTGTTTCATGGTAAAAAAATAAATCATCAATTAAATAGTTAAATATATATATTTAATTATAATATAAAATTTTTTATAAATTATTTTTAATATATTAACATATTATTTTATTTATTCCTCATTTTAAGTACTTTTTAATATTAATGTGGATATAAATTAATTTATAAAAATTATTTGGAAAATTATAAATAAAGAGTAATGGTTCCTTAAAAATAATATTACATATTGATTAGATTTATTTAATTCATATGATGTAATGTTGTGGTTTAATATTTTATTGAGTTTGGATTTGTATCGGCTGTGTATATTTAAATATTAATGCAACCATATATTTAATTGATGAGTGTCCCAACTATGGTGGATAGTTGGGTAAGGTGTATTTTCTATCTGCGTTTTTATGGGAATTATTTTGGATATGTGATTTTTTGATATGATTAGATAATTAGTGAGAGTGATTTTTTAATGGAAAATTTCTATAATAGTAAAAAACATTATATCAAAATACAATTACTTCAGGTCAGTGGAAGGATATGTGAAATTAGTAAATGGTGACTCCTTACTAGGATTGTTTATTATAATGACGTTGATTTATTACAATGTAAAGGATGCACTAATTTGATAGAATAAGAAGATGTTTTTCTATGATAAATTTAATGTAATATACTAGATGTTTTTATGCAAGCTACTAAATATTATTATTATTTTCACCATACCTTTGTATTTTTAATTGGATTATTATTATTTTTTTATTTTGGAATTTGGTTTGCACTTATATTTTTTATTCATTTTTCTTTAGAAGTGAAATACTTCTTAAGGATTAATAGATTTATAACATTATACATATGTAATTACAGTTACAATAGTATACTATTTGTTTTATCCTTATTATGGGCTAGAGGAGGTTATAAAGTTATTATTTTGGTTAATTAATGGAGAAATTTCTTGAGAGTCATAGATAGAGGTATTTATCAAATTATACTATTATTGAATATATATTTCTTTTTTCACGGTACTCATTACATGTTCTGGACATTTTTTCATTGTTATTTGATATTATTGATTTGATTTATTATTTTAATGTTTTTCATGTTTTCATTATAATGAGAATATTTTAGAGTTAGATAACATATGTTTAGTAACTAATGGAAGAGTTTCCCATGTGTCAGTTCCCCTTTGGATTGGGATAAAAGATTATAGGGGGTGTTTTGTAAATATAAATCATTATATATTAATAATATATTTTCCCTTGTACTTTGTTATTTGGAACTGAAATTTCTCTTGAAAATCACTTGTGTAGAATTAAATCTCTCAAATATCAATATCTGATTTTTTTTATAAGGCCTACTAATTTATATGAGTAAATACTCCTGTGTTTCTTTGTGGGTTTTATCCAACCCCAAATTGATTATTTTTTATTACTAAGATTGCACCATGAGGTGAAGGGGAATACCTTGGTCCATTTAATAGTTTTCATTGATTGTGAATGTTCTCTTAAAGTGTATTACGTTTTGATCTAAGATAAATTACTAATAATAGACACCAATGTTGTGATGAACATATTAATTCACTATTTATTTGTTTTTATAGAGATAATAAACTTATTATTCTTCAATATATACTTCTATATTAATTACTAAAATATTTATCTTTTTATTATTTCTCATGATTCCATTATTAGTATTATTATAGTAATATTTTCAAAAAAAATTATAAAAATATATTTCATTAACACCTATTCTCTATAATATTTCACTTTTATCTCACCCATAGTTAATATTTTAAACAATAAAATAATATTTAGAAAAATTTAAAAGATTATTTAAATGGAAAAAATCATCCTTGTTTTACTCCCTATGATCTTGGAGGATATTGATTCCTTCAAATCAATTAATTAACACCTAAACAATAATATAATTTAATATGAAATAAATCTATAATTATATTACTATCAAACA
Source organism: Viscum album (assembly GCA_963277665.1). Lineage (NCBI taxonomy): Eukaryota > Viridiplantae > Streptophyta > Magnoliopsida > Santalales > Viscaceae > Viscum > Viscum album. Next base: position 13,638,669 of record OY728159.1, on the reverse strand, counting down.
GAATTAAAAAATCTATATTCTTCTCCTCCATTTCATACATAGTATATACACAAAACAATTATTATCACCATTATAAAGATCATAAATGTGTTGATTCTCACTTATAAAGATCATTGAGAAATCATTCTCATATACACAATATTAATTCACAACTCAAATTATACACAAAATTAAACTCACTACTGCATGTCCTTTTTATTTATAATGCCTCACTTATGAAAAATTACATCCCTATATTATAATTTATACATATTTGTATTCATTTATCACCAATTTCATAGTTTAATTTCTATATATTCTCAACTACATGGTTCAAATTCAATCATATATGTTCTTTGCACTTATTAATTTTTTATATACATATATAAGAATTTTACATTCATGATCTTTTCATTTTATTATTTTTCATTACACAATTTTTCTTATTCTATTTATTTACCTTATTGAAACTTTTATCCTTATATAAGTGATTCTAATTCTTAAAAATTGTTATATGAAATTCCCCATAACACTAATCAAGATATTAACCAATTATATCATTGAATACTATGATTAATTAAAATTAACAAAAAAAACTCATGTATGGATCAAGTGGTCATCTCAAATTCTCATTATTTATCCTTTGACATACAACTCTCCCAAAACACTTGAGAAACTCATAAACAATTTCAATAATGGAAAAATATCCACCATCTATAACATTTTGTGCTTTAATTAAAAAAAATAAAATTTCACATGAGAAGAATTTTTGTCATGGTCGATAAAAATGAGAATAATTTTAAAAAAAATGAATATTTAAAATTTATTAGCTGAAATATTAAATAATATAAACGTAAATATAGATAATCGATTAATTAAAATTTAGATTATATAAGATGAAAATCATTGTTAAATCTCTTAATAAATGCTATCTATAATAGCCTTAAAATTCTTCATTTATTTTTTTTTACCATAAAAATTTTGTTATACCAGTTTTTCTGGTATGTCATCTCATGATTACTGGACCAATTTTTCATACATCCACTACTTGTTGAATATTAATAATATATAATTAATTTTTTTAGTGAAATTTAGGAAAAAAAATATGTATATATTTAGAATAACTATATATATATTTTAAAATAACTGCATATGAATACTTATATTCTTCTGAATAAATAAATTAAAAATGTTAAAATATATATTCAAATGCTTCCTTTATTTTTTTTTCTTATATACATATACATATAATTTTTTTATCTCCATCTAATTATTAAAAAATACCTTTATTTACCTAACTCATACTTACCTATTATTACATTCTACCCTATAGAAATAAAAATATAATGATAAGGTTGGGTTTATAGATAAGCATGCCTTATTGTTCAGAAAATGTGTATTGAATTTCAATTAAATTAGAAAACTTATTAAATATATATTTTTTGGATATGTATTTTTAAAATATAAATAATTTGTACCTCATTTGAAACAAATTTTAATATTAGTGTTTATTATCAGCGTTCTCCTTCAAGAAGTGAAACATGATGTCCATGTTCTTTGATCGTATGTGTTGTACTATTTCCCTTGAAATATTTATGGTATTTTGACTATCAAATCTAAAATCCAATGTAAATCTAACATCTACTCTTATGTTCTCTATCTAAGACTTCATCCTCACCATTTGTGTGGTTTCTTGTTAATATAAACATATTTATCCTCTATTATAAAGAAACTAAATATATCATTGTACTATGATGAAATACCACATATATTCTCCAACATTTTCCAATAACAATCTAAAAAGGAGGAGAGATAACCAAATACATCATAATTAGGATAAATTGTACCCCTCATGTCACACCCCGACCCGATGCTTTAGTTCATTTTAATTATTTTGGGCCTCATTTCTGAACTGTGTTTTGAACCGGTTTTAAATTAAAAGAAAATCTCATTTTTATACGAACGTGCAAGCGTATGCGCGCCCTGCACAGTTCCTAATTTTTGTTAAGGGATTGTTCGTTATTGAATGTGTTGTTTTTGAGACACACAACTATACGCACGACCCCGCGCGTGAGACCGTGCGCGGTGTCCGCTCTCAGTTAATAATTTGATTATTATTATTTTAGTTAATATTTTAATTAAGCTTAGAATAATAAATTATTGACATATTTATAAAATTGTTACTATTATTATTATTATTGGAGTTTATTAAAATTCTTATTTTGTTCATTATTATTTGTTATTATTTTATTATCTTGTTTATTTTATACCCTTTTCTTTTACCCCCCTTAGTTTATATGTTATTCTTTTATTTCCTTTATTATTATTATTAATATTAATATTATTATTATTTTTTTATTTTTTTTTTGTTTTATTTTATTTCATTTTTTAACCCTAACTTCTTCTCCCCTCTTCCCCGTCACGCTACCCCCTTACCCCCAGCGCCGAACTCCCATTTCCTCTCCTCCACTCTGCGCCGCGCCCCTTGGAACCCCGCCGCGCTGCACCTCCATTCAGTTTCGCCTCCTCCCGGATCCACCCGGCGCGCTGCACCCCACCCTCTACCCAGCGCACCCCTCCCAGCTCCACCCATCCAGCCGCCACATAGTCACCCTCCCGGTCCGCCTGCTCGAACCCGCCCCTGATCCTCTGTCGGAACGAACCCGCCAGCCTCGTCTTGCGCACACCGCTCGTTTCCTCCTCCCGGCATGCTGTTGTTCGGTGGTAACCGACGTCGACCCCCACCCTCGGTTATGTCTTTCCCCTTCTGTTTTTTTTTTCTTTCTTTTGAGTTTTGTTGTTTTTTTTCCTTCAGCGGATGTATGTTCTGATTTTGGGGGTTTTTACTTGAAGTTTTCGGTTCAGATTCATGTTTGCGGGTTCGCATTAGGTTCTATGTGGTGCAAACGACAAGCGATTGAAGTTTCGCACTAGGTATGTGATTCTGCGTATAACCATTATTTGATGCATTAATTTGGGAGTTTAATTAATTCAGTTTGTTTATTTATTGATTTGCAAGATGCGAGTTTGATTATTTTTGAGATTCGATATACTTTTAATTTTTCAATAGTATGTTGATGCAACATGTGTACAAATTTTCAGTGCAAACCCATGTTGAGATGTTTATCAGAATTTTATAAATGGTGTGTTTAATTTGATAAAATGTCCAAAGGGTGAAATTGGTTGTATTTTATTTTTGATGTGTATTTATTTTGTAAGTAGTCAGTTTGTGAAATATGAGTGTGTTAATGTGTGAAGAACCTATGATGAATTATTTATTAGTGTTTAATTAATTGTTTTGATAGTTTGTTAGGACGTGCAAGGGATGCAGTTTGTGTTTTGATGCGACGTTAAAATTCATTTTATCACAAAATAGATTTTGGGTGATCTTTTGGTATTCAAAGTTAACGAAATGTTTTGAAACTTTTTAATAAAATTTTCATAATAGTCTTTTTGAGTTTTAAAAGTGTTTTTTTTATTGTGCAGTTGGTTTATTTTGTTTTTCACGGGCTGCGTGTTCTGTTTTGAAAAGTGAGTGGTGTGCGTTTGGCCTTATAAGAGGTTTTGGGGTAGGCTTTTGGTGTTCAATGTCTTTTAATACCACTTAGAGTGGTTTTATAAAAATTTTAAGTGGTTTATAAAATCTTGTAAAGTGTGTGAAACATGTTTGTATATTTTTTTGGGGTGAGTGTTTTCAAAAGTGGATTTGAGCATACATATAAGGGTATATGTGTGTGGATATTGTTGTGACAATCATTAAAAGTGTTCAAGTAATCGTTTGAGTAGTGCGAAATGTGATATTGTGGGTGCTTGAGGTGCGTGTGTGCTGGAAAAGAATTTTTGATGGAAAATGTACAACTTTGAACATGCTAAAATGTTTTATAATTTGGTCAAATGTTTGATTATATGTTTAATGGTTTTATTAAATTATTTGTGTAGCGCGTTGGGCCTCGCTACGGTGGTTTGGGCCAGCGGGTTCGTGGTATCTTACATGTACGTGCACTGGGTAAGACATATATATATATATATATATATATGCCCTCTTTGTATATATTCCCTCATGGCGCGGGGAATATGTGCAATGCAGCTAGGGGTGTATATATATATATGTATAAATTCATGTGCGTGTGTGCGCCAAGTGTCGGTTCGAGTGACCTTTGGCAGATAGCGATAAGTTGGAGGTAGGTCCTCTATGCCTATGCCTTTAATTTGAGATTCATAATTGCTTGCTTGTTTTAAAAATATGTTTTACATTTACACTATATCCACATGCTATGAAATCAGGTTACGGTTGCTAGAAATGATTACGCCTTTGATTTGGAAATTTAAATGTATTTTTAATGCTATCGGTCTTAAGTGACCTTTTATTGAAAAATTGATTTCTTAAGTGGTTCTGAATTAGTAATGTGTATTTACAAAGGTGTTTGGCCTTTTGGCTGATTAATTTTAAAAAGTGTTTCCTTTATGTAATTATACATGTTTGGAATCTTAAGAATGTTTTATGAAAGGCCCGTTTGGCACTTTAAGATTTGGTTTGCGAAAATAGAAAACCCCTTTTTAGTCATTCCCCCTAAATTTGAAAATAAAATGTGATGCAAGTGTTTATGAGCAGTTTGTGATATATGTGCCTAGTGTAAAGGCTTGTGCGTGAATGTGAGATGTAAAGAGAGGGGAATGCACTTAAGTAGGGAGTGCGGTGGTGAAAGGTGGAATGAATTTTAGATAAAGAATGTGTAATGTACTTGTATGATTGTTTGATAAAGAAAACTCACCACCATTTGAAATAGAGCACAATGGGAAAACCCGGGTACCTAGGTGGGTGACCAGGACTAGTACGCTAGATGACACGGCAGGGGTTCGTCCCGGTTTGTCTAGCAGGATTGACGCGACAAAATTAACTAAACCTATGAATTTTCTGAGGGTCGTGGCCTTCAAAGCCACGTTTTCTGAGGGTCGTGGTCTTCTAAGCCACGTTTCAATGAGGTACGAGGTCTTTAGGTTCCCACTTGTTCTAGCTGCCTATAGGGATTACCCATGGTGCTCATTTTTGTCATGCTGCTAATGATGTAACTTTCTTTTCAGCTGTTTCATACTTGTTGTCTTGTTTGTGAGAACCATATTTTAACCCAAACTGGTTTATTTTCATTTTGAAATGTTAATTCATGCTTGAAACCTATTTTGAAAATGTAGTGGGAGTAAAAGGATTTACCTGAAAATGCAAACTCGTTGCTTGATTTTGAAAAGAGGGGAAAACATTATTTTAGTATATCTTATTTTCCAAACTGGCATTGGTTGGATTTCTTATTAAAGGCAGGGGCATAGGATGTGGTTGTTTTTTTGGCTTTCCTACTGAGAATCTCGGTGCTCACGCCTACATTACTTTTCAGTTGCAGGTTTCAGTCTTGGATCGCTTTTTGGAGCGAGTGTGGTTGTTGTACCGTGGTGATCCACGGGGTCACCTAAGGTATGTCGCGTCTTTTGTTTATTCCTTTTTCTTCTGCCACGTCGTTCAGTTTGTTTTCCTTTATTTATATGGTTGTTCGGTTTATGTTTTCTTATCTTTTTCATGGGCCAAACCGTTCCCAACTGGTTTGTTTTGATGCCCGGAACTAGTTGCCAGCCCGTGGGGATCGAGAACGCCCTTCGGGCCATGTCGTGGACCGGGTTGGGCGTTGGGTCGGATGAAGACCCGGCCTGGTTCGTGAAAAAATGGTATCAGAGCCAGGTTGTTATTTGGGGTGTCGAGTAGCTTGGTGATTAGGTGTGTCGGGACTCGAGAGGTAGGTGTGGGAAGGACGTCATGAACCCTTGCCTGTCCCGAGACTCGAGTTTCCAGGGGTAGTCCCGGATTTGAATTTTCTTCTTTGGATTGGTATGTGTGGATGAGGGATGACCAAGGAAGTGAGCCAATGTTACGCGGCGGACTTGCATGGAGTAGCGACCCATGTACAGCCCGAGTGCATGGTTCAAGATACTTCCTGTGGTGGATGCCCGCTCGGAGCATGGTCTGCTAAGCCATGTTACTGGGTTGGTGCAACCACTAGGCCCTTATTTTTGGATGTTTTGATGTGAGTTATGTTTGGCCTTCATTTTGGTTGGTGTGAGTAGATCTTAAAAATGAAAATGGATTTTTGTGAAGGTGGTTTCAAATGGGAATGTGGTGTTAGAGTGGAAAAGTGGTTTTGAAATGGAAATTGTTTTCTTTTAACAAATGGGTGGTTTCAAAATGCAAAATGGGAGGTGTTTTGGAAGTTGTTTTGAAACCTCAGTTACACTTTTTGGAATGTGAATTGGAAAATGTTTTGTAAATTTGAAATGTATTGCTTTAATGATAAGTTTTTTTTCAAATTGGTTGGGAATTTGTTCTTTATGTTGAATGATTTGTTTTGAAAATGAGAAGTGCCTTGAATTGACCCTTGGTATTCCTATGAGTGATCACATACATTGAGGTGCGCATGTGGAAAGTGGAGGAATTGGTGATGTGAGTGGATGGGTGCTTGAGCTAGCACATGTATATGTATGTGTGAGACTTCATGGGATATCAATGGTGGATATCTAAGTTGTTTTGTTTGCTGAAAAATGGTTTTCAAAAGGGGTTTTTCAAACGTTTAGAAAAGTGAGAGAGGAATTGTTTAGCGTTCTCTTTTCACATTAAGTATTCTTTTTCATGAGTCCTTGGTTTTGACGTATTGAATTGTGGTTGGAATAGTTATTCGAGTTCGAGCTTTCGTTTGCGATTGAGGTGTGGAATTTTGATTTATGATGAGTTTTGATTCGGATTCGTGCCTCTTGTTTTGAATATGCTGCCCAGAAAAGTCCCAGAAGTTTCTAGTGAGTCTCTTCTAGTTGTTGGTTCTACCTAGACTCTTAGCGGGGTGGTGGAATTGAATTCTTTTCGGTTGTTGTCCAGCTACCATGGTGATAGTGATCTATCGAAGGTAGGAAACTGGCTTGGTGAAATCGTTGGTGTTTTCAGGTTATTGGGTACTCCTAAAGCTAAGAGAGTCTGTGTTGGTTCAGGTCCATTTGAAGGTGCAACTTGGGATTGGTGGAGGAGATAACCCTAGTTTCATTGCATGATGGTATGACTTGGAAGGTGTTTAAGAACACTCTCATTAGTTGGTTTATATTTGTGGAAGCGGAGGTGATGGAAGCGACAAGGATTTTGAGTTTCCAGCAATGCCAACGAATAGTGAAGGCCTACATTGGGCATCTCAAGAAGTTGGTTCCCTTTTCTCCAAAGATAATGTCGTAGAATCAGTTAAAGTTTCTCTTGTGTGGGGTTTTCGTCCAGGGATCCAGGACCGTTTCTTTTCGGTGCTCGGGAAGGTTCCCCATCTGGTGACGAGAGAGAATCGGAGGAACCCATCTCAGACAAGTTTTCTTTACAATTCCTTCTTCTATTAGTCAGGCCACTCTCTTGTTAGCCTCTTTTGTGGCCGGTTTGGGTACTTTAAGCTGCCTTGCCATCATCCTCCGAAGGCCTGCCGTTAGTGTGGCCATTTGCGGAAACATAGAGAAGTTCCGCTAGCGGCTTTATCAGGAGGAGTCTCGACAGGAGATTGTCTACTTCTGACTGCGGGGCAGTAGATGCTTCAAGACATCAGAGCTCCAGCCACAGGTCTCGGAGTGAAGCCTTTCACGCAGTCAGGAATCGTTGGGTGTGGGTCACATTGGTCTAACTTTTGTATCTAGTTCTAAAATAGGGACAGTTTAAATTTCTTGGTTCAAGCTTCCTCGTCATTGAAGGTTCTGTCCTGCTGTAAGTGGCGTAGAGGCCTCGTTGCCTCATTGTGGTCTTTGTTCCTTGAATACCCCACTTTGGCAGTAAGGAGGTGGGGTGGTATCATTTTCTTGTAATTTTAGTAGTTGCACCTCCTCGAATATGAGCTTTGGAGTTGTCTCTTTATGGCTTTGAGTCTCAAGATAATTATCTCTCTCATGTGGCTAGCTCCTTTGGTGAACCGTTCTTGTTTTTGGATGTTCCCGTTTTGGAGACACTTGCGTCTTTGGAAATAATGAATAGGGGTTGGTCCGCTACGCAGTTTGGGGTCATTCGTCGATGACCCCATGTGGTGGGGGGTCTAGTTTATGCGGAGAGTTCATGGGTCGGTTTGTGCTGGGTTTCTCGTACTGGTCTGTGATCACTGGTTTAAGCTGGTCAGTTCTTAAATGGTGGGGAGACCCACCACAGATCTTGTCGTGCCTTCTTCGAGGTTTAGTATATGCGGCGGTCCCTCTTGGATCAAGTTAGCAGTTCCAGAGTTAGCCCATACTAAGAGTCTCAATGTCGGTTGTGTTAGTCGGGTTCTTGTGGTGGGGAGAACCCTCCTCTTTTCCTGATGGTTCATCTCTTCTCAGTTTCCCTCAGAGTTGGTCGGGTGTGACTGATGGAGTGAAAAGTCATACCAAGTGCGTGATTTTGTTGGCCTCATTTAGTTTCGAACTCGAGTGTGTTTACTCGTTCGGCTGGGTGACTTTCTGGGGGCAGAAAGTTTTTGTGGTGGGGAGAATTGTCACACCCCGACCCGATGCTTTAGTTCATTTTAATTATTTAGGGTCTCATTTCTGAACTGTGTTTTGAACCGGTTTTAAATTAAAAGAAAATCTCATTTTTATACGAACGTGCAAGCGTATGCGCGCCCTGCACAGTTCCTAATTTTTGTTAAGGGATTGTTCGTTATTGAATGTGTTGTTTTTGAGACACACAACCATACGCACGACCCCGCGCGTGATACCGTGCGCGGTGTCCGCTCTCAGTTAATAATTTTATTATTATTATTTTAGTTAATATTTTAATAAGCTTAGAATATTAAATTATTGACATATTTATAAATTTTTTACTATTTTTATTATTATTATTGGAGTTTATTAAAATTCTTATTTTGTTCATTATTATTTGTTATTATTTTATTATTTTGTTTATTTTATACCCTTTTCTTTTACCCCCCTTAGTTTATATGTTATTCTTTTATTTCATTTATTATTATTATTAATATTATTATTATTATTATTATTATTATTTGTTTTTGTTTTATTTTATTTCATTTTTTTTAACACTAACTTCCTCTCCCCTCTTCCCCGTCGCGCTACCCCCTTCCCCCCAGCGCCAAACTCCCATTTCCTCTCCTCCACTCTGTGTCGCGCCCCTTGGAACCCCGCCGCGCCGCACCTCCTTTCAGTGTCGCCTCCCCCCGGATCCACCCTGCGCGCTGCACCCCACCCATTACCCAGCGCACCCCTCCCATCTCCACCCAGCCAGCCGCCACATAGTCACCCTCCCGGTCCGCCTGCTCGAACCCACCCCTGATCCTCTGTCGGAACGAACTCGCCAGCCTCGTCTCGCGCACACCGCTCGTTTCCTCCTCCCGGCATGCTGTTGTCCGGTGGTCACCGGCGTCGACCCCCACCCTCAGTTATGTCTTTCCCCTTCTGTTTTTTTTTCTTTCTTTTGAGTTTTGTTGTTTTTTTTTCTTCAGCGGATGTATGTTCTGATTTTGGGGGTTTTGACTTGAAGTTTTCGGTTCAGATTCATGTTTGCGGGTTCACATTAGGTTCTATGTGGTGCAAACGACAAGCGATTGAAGTTTCGCACTAGGTATGTGATTCTGCGTATAACCATTATTTGATGCTTTAATTTGGGAGTTTAATTAATTCAGTTTGTTTATTTATTGATTTTCAAGATGCGAGTTTGATTATTTTTGAGATTCGATATACTTTTAATTTTTCAATAGTATGTTGATGCAACATGTGTACAAATTTTCAGTGCAAACCCGTGTTGAGATGTTTATCAGAATTTTATAAATGGTGTATTTAATTTGTTAAAATGTGCAAAGGGTGAAATTGGTTGTATTTGATTTTTGATGTGTATTTATTTTGTAAGTAGTCTGTTTGTGAAATATGAGTGTGTTAATGTGTGAAGAACCTATGATGAATTATTTATTTGTGTTTAATTAATTGTTTTGATAGTTTGTTAAGACTTGCAAGGGATGCAGTTTGTGTTTTTATGCGACGTTAAAATGCATTTTATCACAAAATAGATTTTGGGTGATCTTTTGGTATTCAAAGTTAACGAAATGTTTTGAAACTTTTTAATAAAATTTTCATAATAGTCTTTTTGAGTTTTAAATTTTTTTTTTATTGTGCAGTTGGTTTATTTTGTTTTGCACGGGCTGTGTGTTCTGTTTTGACAAGTGAGTGGTGTGCGTTTGGCCTTATAAGAGGTTTTGGGGTAGGCTTTTGGTGTTCAATGTCTTGTAATACCACTTGGAGTGGTTTTATAAAATTTTTAAGTGGTTTATAAACTCTTGTAAAGTGTGTGAAACATGTTTGTATATTTTTTTTGTGTGAGTGTTTTCAAAAGTGGGTTTGAGAATACATATAAGGGTATATGTGTGCGGATATTGATGTGACAATCATTAAAAGTGTTCAAGTAATCGTTTGAGTAGTGCGAAATGTGATATTGTGGGTGCTTGAGGTGCGTGTGTGCTAGAAAAGAATTTTTGATGGAAAATGTACAACTTTGAGCATGCTAAAATGTTTTATAATTTGGTCAAATGTTTGATTATATGTTTAATGGTTTTATTAAATTATTTTTGTAGCGCGTTGGGCCTCGCTACGGTGGTTTGGGCCAGCGGGTTCATGGTATCTTACATGTACGTGCACAGGGTAAGACATATATATATATATATGCCCTCTTTGTACATATTCCCTCATGGCGCTGGGAATATGTGCAATGCAGCTAGGGGTGTATATATATATATGTATAAATTCATGTGTGTGTGTGCGCCAAGTGTCGGTTCGAGTGACCTTTGGCAGATAGCGATAAGTTGGAGGTAGGTCCTCTATGCCTATGCCTTTAATTTGAGATTCATAATTGCTTTCTTGTTTTAAAAATATGTTTTACATTTACGCTATATCCACATGCTATGAAATCGGGTTACGGTTGCTAGAAATGATTACGCCTTTGATTTGGAAATTTAAATGTATTTTTAATGCTATCGGTCTTAAGTGACCTTTTATTGAAAAATTGATTTCTTAAGTGGTTCTGAATTAGTAATGTGTATTTCCAAAGGTGTTTGGACTTTTGGCTTATTGATTTTAAAAAGTGTTTCCTTTATGTAATTAAGCATGTTTGGAATCTTAAGAATGTTTTATGAAAGGCCCGTTTGGCACTTTAAGATTTGTTTTGCAAAAATAGAAAACCCCTTTTTAGTCATTCCCCCTAAATTTGAAAATAAAATGTGATGCAAGTGTTTATGAGCAGTTTGTGATATATGTGCCTAGTGTAAAGGCTTGTGCGTGAATGTGAGATGTAAAGAGAGGGGAATGCACTTAAGTAGGGAGTGCGGTGGTGAAAGGTGGAATGAATTTTAGATAAAGAAAGTGTAATGTACTTGTATGATTGTTTGATAAAGAAAACTCACCACCATTTGAAATAGAGCACAATGGGAAACCCCGAGTATCTAGGTGGGTGACCAGGACTAGTACGCTAGATGACACGGCAGGGGTTCATCCCGGTTTGTCTAGCAGGATTGTCGCGACAACACTAACTAAACATATGAATTTTCTGAGGGTCGTGGCCTTCAAATCCACGTTTTCTGAGGGTCGTGGTCTTCTAAGCCACGTTTCACTGAGGTACGAGGTCTTTAGGTTCCCACTTGTTCTAGCTGCCTATAGGGATTACCCATGGTGCTCATTTTTGTCATGCTGCTAATGATGTAACTTTCTTTTCAGTTGTTTCATACTTGATGTCTTGTTTGTGAGAACCATATTTTAACCCAAACTGGTTTATTTTCATTTTGAAATGTTAATGCATGCTTGAAACCTATTTTGAAAATGTAGTGGGAGTAAAAGGCTTTACCTGAAAATGCAAACTTGTTTCTTGATTTTGAAAAGAGGGGAAAACATTATTTTAGTATATCTTATTTTCTAAACTGGCATTGGTTGGATTTCTTATTAAAGGCAGGGGCATAGGATGTGGTTGTTTTTTTGGCTTTCCTACTGAGCATCTCGGTGCTCACACCTACATTACTTTTCAGTTGCAGGTTTCAGTCTTGGATCGCTTTTGGGAGCGAGTGTGGTTATCGTACCGTGGTGATCCACGGGGTCACCTAAGGTATGTCGCGTCTTTTTTTATTCCTTTTTCTGCTGCTACGTTGTTCAGTTTGTTTTCCTTTATTTATATGCCTGTTCGGTTTATGTTTGCTTATCTTTTTCATGGGCCAAACCATTCCCAACTGGTTTGTTTTGATGCCCGGCACTAGTTGCCAGCCCGTGGGGATCGGGAACGCCCTTCGGGCCATGTCGTGGACCGGGTTGGGCGTTGGGTCGGATGACGACCCGGCCTGGTTCGTGACACCTCAAGTTAATAAGACTATCTAGGTAGTCAATGATTGGATAATCAAATTAGGAAATATTATTCCATTTTAACATAACATAAATGATATATATCTTATATAGATGTAAATGCATAAAATTGTAATATTGGATGGGTAATATTATATGACCATATCAGATAAATATTCTTAATTAACCTTTTCATTTTAGAATTATATTAATATCGGTATGGGAGGTAGGGTGAAGCTTAGCACAAAATTTCACCATCATATTTATGGTAAAATTGAAAGGGATATTTTAATTCAAGATGAAAAGTTATGTTGTTGTGTTATAAATTTAAATATATCATGGAATAACAACTTATAATTGATTGAGTTTTCATATTAAAAAATTAAAAATATTTTATCAAGTTTTTTCTCTTAGAAATTTTATATATATAACCATTCCAATATCAACATTAATAGAAGGAAATTACTAAAACATCATTAGTTGGACTAGGCATCATGTACTAAATTCTTGAAAAGGTGCAACTCAACTTTAAATTTATGGTGGTAAATCATAATCTCTAAAATTCATAAACTATGACACCCATAATTTCACTTTGGAGTATATTGTGCTATTATTTTTGGTTGTGGATTTTATTTTTAGTTTTAGGAAAAAAATATATTTTTTGAGGGGGTTTTAAATATTAATTTTTAGGGTTCAATACAATACATAATCAAGTGTAATTTTATAATTAATAGAGTTTCCACTCTTGAAATGTAGTATTTTTCATGTGTAGGAATCCCATATACTCATGTGATAAAATAATCTAGAATTAGTTTTAACCAAAAATTAAATAACATATTACAAAAATTACATGTGCATTTTTTGGGGTTATGGGGATAAAATTTGAAACCCTTGTGTGTGTCTTTCACTGTAATCTCAACCCATGGTTGGTTTACATTAAATAATCATTATTTAGGAAAAAATAATAATGGATAAAGGTTTATTTATATTCACCAATTCTCATTTTTTGTTATATTATTCATTCCATCCTCTAACATTATTTTTTAATAATGGAGAATTTTATATAATAGGTTGTGAAATTTTAGGGAGATTTTATTCTAAAGTATTTTATTTTCATTTCTTATAATTTTGTCTCTTATCAAATAGTAATGATACACTGATTTATTTAATGTAGTTGTTTTTATAAAATCCATTTTATTTAGCATGGAATTTGGTGCTTTAGTTTTCTAAAAATATTTTCTCTAAATATTTTTGTTGAATGTGATATTCTAGATGAAATTATAAATTTAACCACTTAACCTTTTTTGAGAAGGGATATTTTTCAAGTCACTGTACCTACAATTACTAGTTTTAGGAACCTCATTATTTCATAAAAATTTATATGAGATATTTTGTCACAAGAAATTGATATTTATGTGATGTTTAAGTTTCCAAGTGTTCTTATAGGATGATAATTTCATAAATTTAATGATTTATTTAATACATAATTTTTTATTTTTTTCATGAATTTTTTATTGAGTATTTTTGTTTGTTTTATTTATTTTAGTCATATTTATATGTTTCTATGATCTAACATTTATCTATATGAGTTTTTGGACTTCATTTTTCATAAAAAATAATTTGGAAAGGTTCTTCTTAATACTTAAATTTCCTTTTGTTATTTATAGGCTGGTTTGGTAAGGACTCTAAATGAATTTTATAGAATATATGACACCCCTGATATTATATCCCCATTATATATTTTTAAATTTAATTTAATATTATGTGATGTTAATTGTTATCATTATATATAAAAATTAATGGGATATCACATTAAAGTGTGTTTAAATATGAGTTTAGGAGTTTTTATGTGATTTTTTGATATTCTGATTTAATAAGTTATATGTTACCTCATCAGCTTTAAACAAACTAATGGCTACCATAGGTAAATTATTGGGAAGTTGAGAGATGGTTCCTATGCTCATAATGTTTACACACAAGTGAGTATCTCTTAATTCATGAATGTAATATTTTTATATGGAGTGATTCTCAGTGGGAAATATTGAAATTAATCTTGTGGTTAGTTTATTATGAATGCATCAACAAATGGTTCACAATAATTACATTTTGTATTTTATCACTGTGAAATAAATTCTTTATCAAGACCATTACCACTTAACATATATTTATATATTGATGAGTATTGATTATACTCATTATTTATCATTGTTTACTATTGAGTATTTAATTTTTTATCTTCATTGTCCACATATGTTCCTCTTATTCATAACATTTGATTAACATAATTTAAAATTAATCACATTTTTCTTGATAAAATGAAGTTATAGAGTTCTTTATTTCATGAGTATTTAATATTTTCCATTATTAGTCAATTTTTATTTTGATATTCACGAATATGTTTGATATAGTTCATATATACTACTTGTAGTTGGTTTAAACAATTTATAACTGGATTGTGGTTGCTTCAAAATTTTCATTGAATAAGCTCACTTTTTTACATTGTAAATTAATATTATAAAATATGGGTATATATATATCTGGGATTTAATTTAAAAATGTTATTTTTGATTTTATAATAAATAAAATGTGAAATGATAGAGCTATATTTTTCTTTAAATCACAATAAAATATTTTTCATAAATTGTATTTTATAATTGCTTTATAGCAATTGTTTATTAACGGAATGGAATAAAATATTTTGTAAAACACTAAAAATAATGTTTTGGTCCCTCATTATATACAAAACTATAGTTTGTATGTATTCTAAATGTCTTATTTCATGTGTTCTGGTGACAGATTCCATGGTTGATATAACACTTTCTTATCCTAGTTTGCAGATGTCTTCAGTGGGAGGAGGTGACCTTAGGTCACATAGAGATGCTCATGTGGTTTGGGGGATTCTGTCACACCCTGACAAGAGAGGCTATTTTATTTTATGATTTCTTTGACTTTAAATTTTATTGTTGCGGTTCGTGTTCAGTATCGGACCAGGTTTTTGAGTTTTTGTTAAAAAGTGCACTTTTTGACGCGACGTCGTTTGGCGCGTGAGCGGAGCCTGTTCTGGAAACCCCGATCGTCCCTGCCCAGTGTATTTTCGCATCCCGTTGTCCTTGGAAAAATTTTAAATAGAGTCTTTATATTTAACGCGCACATCTATTATTATAAGTTAATAATTATTTTTATTATTTAAGACGAAATGAACATTTTTTTTTCACTTGTATTTTTATCATTATGTTTTGTTAACGTTGCGGATAGTAGTCTAACCGTTATTAAATATGTTTTGTTATTAATATTTATTATTGTTTTTAGTATTATTGTAATTTATTATTATTATGATTTTGTTTTGTTTTATTTAATTTTTTTTCTTTTATCTTTTCTTTTCTTTCCCCTCCAACCCTAGCGGCCCCCTTTATATATTTTTTTTCTTTTTCCCCCACTGGAGCCGCCGACTCCTTTTATTCTTCTCCCCCTAGTGCCGCCTCAGCTTGGCCTCCGCCTCCTGCGCATGTCCGCAGCAGCACCCGGCAACCGCACCGCCCGGCGCCCCGATCTTCCTAGCATCCTATCCCCCTACACGCTGACTCCCTCACCCTGCCTCCTTCCGCAGCAGCAGCCGCAACACCCTATCCACCTCGCTGCCTCTGTCTGCAGCACCAACAGCCAAACCCTCCCTCATCGGTGCACCATTCTTCTCCCAGCCAGCATGGATCTTCATCTAGCCCCCTCTCCCAGCCTCTTCTCAGCGTGACGCGACCCCCCTGCTGGCCTTCTCCCGGCGTCCGGTGACCTCCCTGACCGCCGCGCCAGCAACCCCGACGTCCGGCGACCCTGCTCACGCCGGCCTCCCTCCGCACGAACCCCTGGTCTCCCTCTCTCTCCCATGTGTTTTTTTCTCATTTCATATTTTCTTTTTTTTCTTTCTTCTTCTTCCCGTAGCCTCTGTGCCGACTTCCCGTCTCCCTCCTCAGCGCAGAAGCCCGACGCCCCCTGCCCTGAGCGTGTCAACTCCATCTCCCGGCTTCCCCCCCCCCCCCCCCCCCCCCGCGCGGCCCTCTCCTCTCTTTGCTGAAGCGGCGCAGCTCCACTGCGCATTTCCCCCACCGAGCGCACCAACCTACTGCAGTCCGACTCTCCCTCCTGGCGGCCTCCTTCCCTTCACACATCAGTCAGCACCGACCACCTCCTCCCCTACGCGCTGGATTCCGCGCCCCATGCCTCCTATTATGCTCCCCAAGGTTTGTTTTTTTTCTTTTTCTTTTTCTCTTCCATGTTATTTTTTTTACTTTCATTGTTTGTATTATTATTATTACAATTATTATTATTCTTGTTCTTGTTATTATGATTTTTATTATTACTATTATTATTATTATTATTATTTTCCATATTATTATTATTCTTATTTTTATTATTATTGTTATTATTATTATTATAATTATTTTTCATTATTATCGTTATTATTACTCTTATTATTATTATTTATTATTATTGATATTATTATTATTATTATTATTATTATTATTATTTTGTGTTTATTATTATTATTATTACTATTATTATTATTATTATTATTATTGTTATTGTTATTATTATTATTATAGTAATAATTATTACTATTATTACCATTTTTATTACTCTTTCTTCCGCCTTTGCTTTGTGAGGGGTTTTTATCAAATTGTATTTGTTTTTGGTTGATTTAGGATTTTTAGGACCCGCGCAGGGCGTTTCCAAGTGAGCGCCATCACCGCGCCTTGTTTTTGAGGTTCCGTCGTCGTCGCGCTTCAGTTTCGAGGTGAGCGTTTCTCCCAGACGATTGGTTTCGCAGGCTCTGGTGAGTTTTTGTTTGTGTCTGAGTCCTTGAAATTGATTATGCAGAGTGTTAGACTTTGTCACGTGGTTTCGGACACACGTCGTGTCATCGCGCCTTGGATCCGAGGTTGTTGTGTCGACGCGCTTGGTTTTGAGGTTGGTTCCCTTTGCACTGCTTTTAAAATTTAAGTTATATTATTTCATGCTGTTTGCACACCCTAATTGTTCAAAATCAACATTTTATTAATTGTAATAAATATGAGATAATATACGATAATTAATTTTTAATATAAGATGGTAAATTTTTAAATGGTTATTTAATGTCAAAAGGAGCCGTTTATTTTATACACGACACATGAAACATCCTTTTGACGAGCGGACACCCAATAATGAAAGAATGCCCGTTTGGCTTTTAAACATAATTCACGGAATATAAAATAGAGTTCTGGTTTAATGAGAAATGATTTCTTTTGATGCGTGAACAAATACTTTGGTTCGTTTGAGAAATTGCACGGTTGGCTCTTAAAGATTATTTTGAAAAAGAAAATGGTTTGGTATGGTTTATAAAAATATTGTTAGCCTATGACGTAGTGTTTTGGGGTTCTTTAAACGGTTTTAAACTGGGTTTTGTCTCATAAAGAAGTTGTACCTGTCTTTGAGTAGTGTTTGTGAAATGTATTAAATGCCCGTTTGGCACTTTATGGAAAGCGATAAAAATGTTTTGATAAAAACCCTCTTAGGGCGACTCTCATGCCTTGGTTACAATGGATTGTTTGGGAGGCCGCGCTTAGAGGCTCCCAGGTACTTGAGTAGTAAAAGGAATGAGGTTGCTCCACGGAGTGGCTCGGGTGATGCCTGTTGTGCTTTATATATATGTGTGTATATGATTGGATGCTCGGTTGGCATTAGTTGGCTCACCCCTTTTTCAAACACTTGAGACATGGGAATCTGTCATATTGAGAGAATATTCTAAGAACGATTGCTGCACTGGTAGGTTATGGTACTGACCAGTGGCCCATAGTAGGTGGATATATTGGGTTTATTACTATGGGATTTTCCCTTGACCTGCCTGTGAGTGGATGGTCGAGCGTATTGTGCGTTTTGATTTCATCGTGACATGTCGATAAGGATGATTTCTCATGTATTGGTGTCTTCTGGTTTATTCTCGATCTCCTAGGTTCACCCATGTCTATTCAGCTTTTGTAGCTTGCAGTAATGATTATGATGCTCACGTGTATACCTACATTTCCCTTGCTGTGTGTTTTACATTGTGCATTCTGGTGTATTGATTTCCTTGGAAAATGGTAAATTGCTTTTGATTAGGTTTCAAAAAAATATTGTTTTCAAATGAAAGTGTTTAATCCCCTTTGTACAACTTTGAAAATTTAAACATCACTTTCCCCTTTCCTGAAATGTTATTGACACTAATGAAATGAACCCGAATTTTGAAGTGGCTAAGGGTAATGGTTCGTACTTTGTTTTTAAGTAAAATTCTTAGAAAAACATACTTTTATAAATTGTAGTTCAAACTTGAAATGATGTTTCTTTTATTTTAAAGGTAGTGCATTGGGAATAGAGATTGGGCTAGCCTGCTGAGTTTTAATACTCACGCCTATAGTTCTTTTTTGTTTTTAGTGTTTATGCAGGCTATAGCTTGAGTGCGCTCACCTAGGGCGACGCTTGATCGTTGAGTCGGAGAGCGACCTGCAAGGTCGCACGGAGTTTGTTCGCACGTCGTGTTTTGTTAGTTTGATTCTTGTTTGTTCCTGTTTAGTCACTTTATCTGGTTTATCTTTTCTACGCTGCTCTGTATTATTTTCGCTGTCTTATTTATTTATATTGGGCGAAATCGTTCCCATAGCCTCTGTTGATGCCCTGGCGCTTGTCGCCAGCCTGGGAGGATCGGGAACGCCTCTCGGGCCATGTCGCGGACCGGCTCGGGTGACCGGTTCAAGGTCGACCCAGGTTGGTTCGTGACAGATTCCATGAATATTACCTGATGTTCCTTAGTATTTTCCTCGATATGTTATATATATAACATAATTTATTTTTATTTATATTATGATTTATATTTTTTTTATTTTATAATATTTATTTGATATATGTTATTGGGAAAATGTTTGTTAATTTTGAAGTGATATCTAATATATGGATACATCTTCCAAGATTATTGGAACCATTTTTATGTAAATCTATTGGTGTTTAAAAGGAGGACTTCATTCCTTATGTTTGATATTGATACACTTATAGCTTCTTAGTTTCCTGTGGTGATAGGGAATGAACTTCGGGCCTTGTAAAGAGCTAACTCAGGTAGCATATAAGGATGATACGAGTTGGTTCAAAACAAAATGTTTTTGGATCCCATTTTTTAATTGGGGAATAATAAGTAGACCAATGATATGATATTCATTACTAATGTGGAATGTTTTATGAAGTGTGTGAATAACACTTTTAGTAATATAACCTAAGTTACTATAGGTTTTTAGGAAGGTGTGTAATTTTTGGTCTGATTTAGAATTCATTTTAAGGAAAAATTCAAACATAGAGATAATCATTTAGGATTAAAATAATGTTTTAGAGGCTGTTTTAAGAAGTTGTATACCATGAAAACATTCCATATGAGTCGACAAATGTGTTATTTTGTAAATTTTTCGTACAGTCCATATTGATGTTTTAGTAGATGTTATTGAATAATTCTAATAAAAATTTAATTTATTTATGTTGTTTAAAATTAATTTCACTTTTAAATGATTTTTTTATTTTATTTATCATATTATGCTTATAATTCGTCAAAATATTATTTTAAATAATGGGTTTTGAAATTATTTTACAATTAATGTTTATTTTCATTATTTAAAATTATTTTAACAGTAATTAAAAAAGGTAACAAAAAGGTTCCATAAAATGAATTTTTTTCTGTAAAATGTGTATTTTAAGGTCAGGAGGGAATATATATAAATTTTTTGAAACCCTTAATAATAATATGTGATTTCCAAAGTAAAAAATTTATAAAATATTTTAAGGAATATAATAATTATAGAAATAACTTAGGTTATTTTTATATTATTATATAATATAATTCACATTTCATTATCATGAGTTGTGTTTTAGTTGAATTTCAAAATTTATCCTCTTAGATTATGATACATATAAAATGATTTCATGGTATAAAAAATATTTATTTAAATTATTTTTTTGAAATTATATCTAGTGCTGATAGTTTTTTATAATAAATTTTTTAATATGTTATGTAAAAAATTATTTGGAGAATTTTCTATTGTTTTCCATGTTGGTAGATGATTATTGGATTTGATTTTAATATTATGGTACATTTCATGTAGTTTTGTTATGATATTATTATGTTCCATTATATTTTATGTGATCTATATATTGAAGTTTATATAATTGTTACTTACACATATTTCATATTATTTTAGATTATTCCATGAAATGCCCTGAAATTCAAAAAATAAGAACGTTGTATTTGATAGCGTGTATGACACACAACACCAAACATGTAAGGTATTATAATATCCCATGATTATAAAATATAATTTCTATTTTAAATAAATTAAATATATTTATTCAAATGCACACAATTCTGAGTTATCTTATGTTACAAGCAACAAATAATTTATTATACATATTGTGATTCACGTAAAACCGAGTTTGACCAAGAAACAATATATTTTGATTAATATAATTATTTACTATAATAAGCCAAAACCAAGATGTTAAAATAGATGTTATGAATATTATTTTATATATTTTGAGAATATATGTTTGGAGGAAACTTAAAATTTATTCATTTATTACTAATTAATTAGAAATGAATACAAAAATCAATTGAATTTAAATGAAATGTTTTAATAGAAAGCTATGCCCACAATGGTATTGAATCCTAAAAAATGAAATTAATTAAAATTCCTGAGTGGTAATAATTAAATATATATATTTTATTCAATCATATTTTTTTTCATTCATCTAATAGACTCGGTAGTAATAATATTTTATCAAAGCCAATATTTTTTATAAAAAATCAATATTTTTTTAAATGCACTTTTGTTGCCTTTTTATAGAGAACCTATATTAAATATATATAATCACATTAATAAATTTTATATGAATAATTAAAATTCAATTTTTAAAAATTATCATAAAAATTAACTTTGGATGAAGTTTTTGATTTTTTATTTTAAGTTTCAATGATTGATTTACAGTGAAAATGCAGAATTTTAATTCAAAACTACACTTTCATCTGATTTATTTATAAGGATAAATTATGTATTAATTTTTTTTTAAATATAAATTAGATAAATTTTAAATAAATTAATAAAATTTATGTCATTGGATTTAATTTCACATTGAAAATAGATATAAATACTAAGAAATTCAGTAAACATTTTACTTTAAAACCCCGCTTTGTCGTGTCGTCTGTGGAATTAAATTTAAATTAATTTATGCCACTTATTTGATTGAAATTTTAAAAAAATTGATTCCATATTTTGAGTTATTATAATTTATAATTTATAATAACTTCAACATAGTTTTTCTAATACAATATTAGTGAAAGTGATTAAAATTAATTACCGCGATTAAGAGAAAAATTAACATAGCATGGAACAAAACCATAAACTTAAGGGAACAATGACTTATAAACTAGTAAAAAATAAATTTTATTTCTCCATTTAGACACTATAATCCCTTATTTATAATTTTATCCACTATGAGAGACACGTTTCATAAGAAAAACATGGGTGGAATTCCCTTCTCATAAATTTAAAAGAATACCACTCCTCCTCCACTATAAAATCACAATCACCCCTCCCATTTATTCACACCTCACAAGAAATTTATACTAAGAAAAGATATTCTAAAAATCACATTATAATACCTAACCTCATTCTATATTACTATCTTTCATAAAAAATCCAATAAAGAAATCCATTCGGTGAAAACCACAACGAGATACCAGAATAAGAGGTAAAATATTTCCTAAAATACATTTGATTTATTTCCATTATAAAACCCCTAAAATATTACTATTATATGATTATATAATAGTATATATCTACTAAATATAATTATATTTTTTAATTATAATTTTTCTACCTACACTTACACACACTTTCATATAATGGGCAACGAAGATACTGTTTGTGTATATAGTGTACTACCGCTTCACGAAACGATGTCATTAGTTATTCATTTACCACCTATCATTATTAAAAATTATGATGGAAAATATATTTATATATATATATGATATAGATTATATTTAAAAAAAATGATTCTTATTTAATTTGTAAATAACATATACCCTTATGAATTCCATTTGTTTTATATTCAATAACATTGTTGGTGGAATTGTGGACTATCGCCTCCTCAAAGAGATGTGATTTGTTCATGCAATACATGGAATGTATAAAATATGTTTTTAATAATACTATATGGAATTTATTAAATAATTATGATAATGTAATTATAATATGAAAATATATAATTGTATTTTAATTCTTTTGATATGAGAAAATGGAACTAGTGTTCATGCGTACGTACAGACTACCATCTCCAAGAATGGTGCAACCAATTTATTGTCTCGAAATATTGTTGTTTATTATAAAGATATATATAATGAATATATATTATATTTAAATCAGAGTTTAAATTCTTGTGATAATGAAACCATGATAGGAATAATAAGTAACAATACAAAACATACATGAGAAACAAGGTAATTAACAACCTTAACAGAGAAAATAATGAAATATTACTAAAAAATGAGTGATAACATAATATTAGAAGATAATATATGAAATGTTAAAAATTAATAAGTTTATATAATTAGTTATTAACGTGTTTAAATCCATTATACATGAATTTATAGGATGCTCACCAGAAAAGAAATGTAAGGTAAGTGATTTTCATCCCACTTTTTACATCCATGAATAAATGTCATACTCACCACTTTCTTCTTTTGTGTGGTGTATGTACTACACATTTTCATATATTATTTCTTGAATTTTTTTTATATTCATGGTATTTTTATTTTAAATTTTAATTATTTCTTATAAGGGGATTCGTGTTAAATGTAGAAAAGTGTTAAAACTTTCATAACTTAGTTCCTTTTCATTGGGCTATATTAATTTATCTTTTTCGTTAATGTTCCAATTTATGTGTGTAAAAAAAATTTACTATCTATTTTAGTAATTAAAATTGTCTTATGTGAATTAAAATTGACACATATAATCAATTCATTTTTTGATTCTCACATCAATATTATGGTCTTTTTAAGGGTTTACTTCATAATCTCAATTTTTTTGGGAATATTTACCCATGCATTTCCATTAGAAGAAATTATTATATAATTGTTTAATTAATCATTAAATTTTATTATCTTGTGTGTATTCACAACCTTTTCAAAGTTATATTACAATTTTATCACTCATTGTTAACAAAAATGTTTTTAATAAAACCCAACTTCATTTCTCTATTTAGTCAAAGAACCTATTTTCTTTTAACAACCATGTTCCCTAAAAAGTATTAAAAAATGTTTTGTCATTATAAAATGATTTATAAAAGAAATGTGTAGACATTTTTCATTAAAAATGTTCTCAATAGAAATATTCTTATCTATTTTTAAACATGGAATGTTTCTACCCTTTTTTACCATTTAAAAATAAAGTGATTTTTAACTTGTATGACATGTACCAATTTACCTACCATGATTTATTTGAAGCTTCCATTTCATGTTCAAAAGGTTATTTTCAAAGTAAAATATGTTCCAAATATATATTCAATGAAATGTATTTTTAAAAATTATTTTTCAAAATAAAATGTATATTCTCATCATGAATGTTTTCAAATGATAATTTTATTGTATTTCTCTTCATAAATTATAAGTACACATTATTTCTACTCTGAATGGGATATTTTGTATTGATAATATACTTATTCTACCTCTATATGGTTTATGATGGATTTTTTGAAGGATAGTATTCAATTCACATCATTGATTCCATTGTTAGTCCCCGAGAATTATTATTTTTTCAATGATCTATAGACATTGAAATTCCCCTAATTATCTATATTATTTATCAAGTACAAGTTTGTTTCATAAATTGTATATCATTTTTATATACGATTTTTACATTTAGGTTTATTTTTTTATCTTTGGAAATATTTATAAATTAATTTACTTTATTCAACATGAGGCATATTATTTATTTCAATTATTTAATATGAGGAATGATTTGGGCATGCAATGATTGGTGGCAACCATAATTTATATATAACCTTAATTTATAGATTGTTATCATGAGAAAAATTAGTTGTGAAAATTTAACATGTTTCTTACTACAATTTTAAATTTTTCTTATGAAATATATTAAAGGTATTGGTTTTTTTGTGCGTGATACATGATTCCCAATAATTGAGCATTGCCTTTATTTTGCTTCAGTAATTATAGTCCATAATATATTTTCAATGACAATGTCTATGGATGCATTTAAATCTTAGTCAATTGATTAAGTGGAATGTGTTTTTAGTATCTTAACTTATCATATTTCTTATTCCTCATCTAGTTATTAAACATACATTTGTTTCATGTTGTTTACTTTTCATACTGTTTACGTGATTCCTTCACACATATTTGATTTCATGGAATGTGTCTTCATTTATTAACTTGTAATATTGACTATTATAATTCATTCATTATTCTTGTTATTGTATTTATCCATTCCAATCATTTAAGGTCACCATTTTTATTTTTACTTCCACAAATAACCCATAAATTATACTAAGAAATAAATACATTGATACACTATATGGAATAAATCAATTATCCTAGAATAGGAAAAAAAATATTCTATAATTAGTGTATTTTTTTATAATACCATACTCGTGTATGTATATAGTTTACCAAGAATTATAAACTATTCATTCATTTGGGACATAATTCACTTGTATATTATTCCAATGTAACGGTCACATGACACTGACTCCAGGAATTCCGGGGTGGGGTCTCGATAGTCGGTATCAGAGCATGTATAGTAGAAACCATGAAAACTATATTTAGGAACGTATAGCTTAGAGAACATACCCCTAAGGTATAATTTTAGGATTATTATAGAATAATATGCTATTATTTTGGTAAATTATTTATTATGTGGGAGTTCTTGGAAATACATCCATTTTTAGATACTATAAGGGGGCATGGTTGTTACACATATGTAACTAGAAGTATAAAATCCAACAAGGTACATATGGTATGACTCAAGGATGACCTAGTACACAACAAAGTCCCTTACTATGCACCTAGTTTGACATTCTAGGGGGAAGTTTCTAATGATAATTCATTTTTTTATTACAAAACAGTATGAAGGATTGGAATATGTGATGAAAATGAATGACCTAGGTTAAAACTATGGTGGTTTATGTAATGATCCTATTATTTACACACTATAAATATCATTACTCAGACTATTGTTTTTGATTTTAGTAAATACCCTCTTCAAATTGATAAAATAAACTAGGGACATATGTGGGAATAATTCCATAGAGTGTTTAGGTATTTAGGTTGTATTGAAAACCATAGTTCAAAGATTGTTTAATAATTAAATTTAAAGGATGTCCATTATATTTATTTTGAAAATTATATTAATATTTTTTCTAAAAGGTAAACCTGTATGGTTAATGAAAACACATTATTTTTGGAAAGGCCAAAGGACTTGAACACAAAACCCAAGGATGATAAGTTTTCTGCACCTACCACCAACCTACATGATGTCCTAGTTAATAAGTAATTTTTTAGATAAACCGTTTGAAGAAATAATTTATTGATTAACTAGTGGTACCAATTTTTATGGTTTAGATATAAATGTAATATTAATTTTTATTTGGATAATATTTAGAGAAAATAGAAATAAATTTCACTCTTTTAAGGGACATACAATCCGTTAAAGGTGTATTTTAGTGATTCAGACATCAAAGATAATTTTCGGATATCCATTTCATAGAGAAATGGATGAATTAGAATTTTATCAAAGCACACCCAAAATATTGAATTGTTCATATGAAATTAAAACATATCTAGTAATTATATTTCCATATATTCTTAGTCATTAAATTAATTACTTAACATTAGGAAAATTATCAAAAAATATTCATCATAATACCATAATTTTTGTTGAACCTATTGTCTTTTACATTACTATATATTTATGATTTTGATACCCCCTCAACATTCCATTAAACAATCACTTGATTGAGATTGATGACCTTAATCACTCTCTTGAAATATTTACACTTTTCCTAAAATTATGTATCTCTACTTTTCTTTAGTGATCACCTATATAGAATACTAGTTATCTATTTTTAATTTTCACCAATATACATCCCATTCTATCTTTTTTAAAGTATATTTTTTGAACCATAATCATGATGTGGTATTTCAACATAGAAAATATCAAACAACCTATTACCAATTTTGATTTTAAATTTATAGTATATAATTTAATTAGTGTGGGGATAATGTAACGCCCCAAAATCATAAAATAAGAATATTTTATTCAATATCTTTTATAACATGATACACAAAGTGATTAAGGTAATATACTATCCTGAGATGTTAAAACATATTAATATTTTTAATAAATTCAATCCAAACCTTGAAATGAATTAAAGGATGATTTTTCTCATTTTATACTCAATAAATACTTTCTTCGATAACTTTAGTTACATGCAAGAGAGTGTTCTACGTTGTAATAGTATATTATTAAATATATTATTATGCACTATAATAAGATATAACCTAGAAATTAAATTAGCTATTATTAATATTATTAAAAATATTATAAAAATATATGGTTTAATAAAATATAAAATGAATTCAATGATTACCAATTAATTAAAAATGAATAAAAATCCCAATTGAATATAAAGTGATGGTTTTTACAAAAAACTATGGCCACAAATTTGATTCATTAGAATAAATTAAATAAATTGTAGTTTTTGAGTTATATTAATGATATATATTTATTATATATTCAATAAAATATTATAGATATTTATCCAATATAATTAATTTTCATAAGATAAGAACAAACCAAATATTTTAAATAAAGAACAATTTTTTTCTAAAATAACTTTTGTTGCCTTTAAATAGAGAACCTATTTTGAATCTAAATATTTTCCATTTAAAATTTTATATGTAAAAATAAATTTCATTTTTTAAATTAGAACATAAAAATTATATTAGGGTGAATTTATGATATTTTTATGTGAAGTTTCATTTTTTGATGAATGGTGATAAATATTGAATTTTAATTCGAAATGGATTTTTTGGTCAATTTTATTTATAATATCTTTTTATTCATGTAATTCATTTAAAAGTGAAATTATATCATATTTACATAAATTAATAATTTTTTGTTCATTTTAATCATTTTCAATTTCAAATTGGCTATATAGACTTAGCGAACATTTGAACATTTTTCTTCAAAAAACTCACTTTGTCATACCGTATGTAGGGTTAAATTTAAATTAATATCTATGAATTATGAGATTTGAATTTTTATAAATGGATTCCATATTTGGAATCATAATAATTTATATAGTCTAATAAGGTCATATTAATTTTTTTAAAAGGGAGTATGATTGAAATTAGTTACATCGATTAAGAGAGAAATTAACATAACAAGGAACTAAAACATAAAATTAAGGGAAAATATATCCTAAAATTTTTACCAAAATCCATTTTATTCAATTATTTTGAAAATATACACTTTTTTCTCTAATTTTTTCTATTATTGTGGAAAATTTGCAAAATAAAAATGTGGGTGGAATTCCCAATTTAATGAATTACCAGAATTACACTCATCCTCAAATGTAAAATTGCACTCACCGCTCCAATTTATTCACACCACTCAATATAATTTGGATCAACCAAGATCATCCCAAATATTTGATAATAATACATTCCCTCATCATAGAAGGATTCCTTTCTATAGATCAATCCATGTATTCTATTTGGCGAAATCCAAAAGGAGTTACCTGAATAAAAGGAAACATTTTTCCTTAAACTATTTTTAGTTATTTTTATTATCCACCCACTTAAATATTATTTTTCATGATTAAATGATAAAAAAATATCATAAATATAATGATATTTTATTTATAATTGTTACAAATATACTTACACATGCTTCCATCTAATGGGTAACAAACTTACCATCTATGTGTACGGAAAACTACCACCTCACAAAATGATTTCATTTAGTTTTTCTTTTACCACCTATCATGGTTGAGAATTATGATGGATATTATATTAATAAAATATATTTATTAAATTTATAATTCTTTTATTCTTCTTTAATTCTCATATAACACATTCCCTTAGGATTTCCAATTTTTGTAAATATGATAACATTATTTGTGGAAATATGGAATATTGCCTCCTCAAAGTGTTGTGATTCATTCACACTATACATTAAATGTATAAAGTATGGGTTTAGTAAACTTATATGAAATATATGACCTAAATATGAAAATTTAATATTAATATAAAAATATTTTATTTAATTTTCATTATTTTAGAAACAAAAATAAATGAAGGTAGTGTTCAAACGTATATTTGGCTTACCGTCTCCATGAATAGTGCATTTCATTTCGTATATCCAAATATAATAGATTATTATTAATAAATATATAATGAATATATATGATATTTAAATCAGGGTTTACATTCTTTATAATTCTAATTTATCATTGGAACAACAAGTCACAAGTCAAAAATTACTTGAGGAACTAGGCAATTAACACCAGAAATAGTGAAAATAATGAAATATTACTAACAAGTGCATAATAAGAAATTATAAGAAGATCATATATGATATTATTTTTACTAAAATGGTTATATAATAATTAATTGTAATATATAAAACCATTATACAGGAATTTAAGGGATGTTCCCTTGATTGGAAATGTAAGGTAAGGTATTCTTATCTCACTTTTTATATCTGTGAGATAAATGTCATATTCACCACTTACTTATTTTGGGTCATGTATCTAATACCCATTTTGATATATTACATCATTAATTTTCATATTTACATGGAATTTTGGTTTTAAATTTTAATAATTTCTTCTAATGGGATTTGAGTTAAATGTTACCAAGTAGTAAATAATTTTATAACTCGATTCCTTTTCAGTGGGTTATATCATTTTCTCGTTGTAGTTAATGTTATATATTTATGTGTGTAATAATTTATGACATTATATTTTTTTTAATTATACTTGTTTTATGTGTATATAAATTTTACACAAATAATTTATTCATTTATTGATTTTTAAATCAATGTTGTAGTCTTTTCAGGGGTTTATAGTACAATCTCAATTTTTCAGGATTATTAACAACTGAATTTACAATAAGGGAAATTATTGGATAATTGTTTAATAAATCATGTAATTTTCTTCTTATTTTTTATTCACGATATTTTAAATGTAATCATACCATTATATACTATTTTGAACTCAAATGGTTTTAGAAAATGTTTTAACAAAACATGACCTCGGTTCCCTCTTTATTCGGATATCTTGTTTTCTTTTAACTATACATTTTTATAAAAAGGTTTTCAAAAATTTATTATCTATTAAAAATGGTTTATTAAATAAAATTTTACCCTTTTTTAATTTTATTCAAATAAATCTTCTCATCCCCTTTAAAATAAGGCATTTTTATAACCTTTTTACCATGCAACAGGAATGATCTTTTTACCTTATATGCCATGACTGGATTTCACTACTATAATTTATTTGAATATTCCTTGGCATGAATACAAGGATTATTGGAATATAAAAAGGTTCCAAAATTTATTTTCATAGAAAATGATTTTAAAAATTTATTTCAATATTAAAAGTATATGTTTCTTAAGAATGCCTTTAGAAGATATTTTTATAGATTTTTTTTTTAAAAATGATAACAACATTGTATTTTAACTCCACTTGGGATATGTTGTATTCATTCCATATTTATTCTTCCTAGGGATGGTTTGTTATTGATTTGGTCGAGGATAATATTTAAATTTACTTCCTTGATTCCTTTTTCAGTCCTCTTGAAATATTCAAATTCTTATGATCATTAGACATTGAATTTCCCCTAATTATCGATATTATTTTCCATGGATATTTTTATTTAATATTTTACATTTTTTCTTTACTTTTAATGTTTTTTGATTCTCTGGGGAAATATTGACAAATAATTTTACCTTATTAAATAGGGATATTTGATAAGTTTTATTATTTATTTTGATAATGTTATATGAGGGATTATATAGAATAGAAATTATTGGTGGGGCCCAAACATTATATAGCCACTTAATGGATTGATATGTACTCTTGAGAAAAATTATTTGGGAAAATTAAACAGCTTTCTTCCTATATTTTTAAACCATCTTATGAATTGACTTAATGGTATAGGGAGTCATGTACCTGATATAGAATTTCCAATAAATAGAAATTTCAATAATTCATTTCAGTAATTATTATCCATTATATTCTAAAAGTGAAAAAATCTATGGATGCATTTTATTCTCTGTAGATTCATTAATAGGAATGTGTATTTAGTTTCTTACCATGACATATTGATTATTCCTTATTTAGTCATTTTAATGAAATGTCTTCCATGTTATTTACCTTACCATATTTTTGACATACTTCCTTCCATGTTTATTGATTTCATGGAATGTTTATTTAATTATTACATTTACATATTGATTATTCTCATTAATTGATTATTTTGTATAATGTACTTACCCTTACAACGCATTTGATCTCACCATTATTATGATTCCTTTACCCAAGAACCCAATAAGTATACTAAAAATACATGAAAGGATATTCTAAATTAAATAAATTTATTATCATAAAAAGGAAAAAATTATGTTGTAATTAGTGTATTTATCTTCAATGCAATACTCTTATATGAATTTGGTCTACCAAGAAAACTAAACTATTTGGTCCTTTGGTATATGATTTACTTGTATAATGGAGATGTAATGGTAGCATGAAACCGAATCCGATCATTCTCAGAATGAGTCTCTATAATCAACCCAAAAAATAATTAGAGAATTGAGGGAATAATGTTCTAATGGACTACATAAAGTCTATTATTTCAAATAAACTAGATATGGTCAATCTCATTTTTGATTCTATAGAGACTGTAATTAGAGCGGTTTTATCAAATTCATTTCCAAATATTTATTATGTTTACTTTTTTCACTACTGTAAACCACAAATATTTTTTGGTGAATAAGGTCCAAAAGTGGTAAGGATGTTTCCATTGAAAGATATCGTAATGTTCTATTCTTTTGATACTCAAAAAATAACAAAAGTTAAAATCAAAATAGTTCTGTTTTCAGAATGATGAGAAGTGTGGTGGGGAAGTATTAATCAAGTTATTTCACAAGTAAATGCGTACAAATATAATTTTAACACAATGCTTATTTAGTGTCATTATCAAATGAATTCTAATATCAATAGAGAAAAAAATTATGAGTATTTGGAAATATAATTCAATTCAAAAAGAGTCTGAAGGTCACTTAGATGTTTTTATTAGTTTTAATCATTAGTTGGTCATTAAAGACTCCTTAAAATATTATTTCCTTGAAATTGTTCTTTATCTAAAACACATTTCTAAATTTTATTTTCCTTTATTTACTTTGCATATAGAATATTTTCGTTAGATAGTGTTGGGATAAATGAATTTGGTAGATCATCCTTCTTCATTCCATGATCACCAACCGTTTGGTAAAATTTAAGGTTATATTTCTTTATAGAATAAAATGTAAATATCACTTAATAATTAAGGTGATGAAAGTGCAGATCAATCCTATCATCTTATTCATCATAATTCAAAAATGAAGCAATCTATCATTTATTACATTTTTGTAAAGCAAACAATTCCAAACTACCAGGTTCGAATGCTACAATTATTTACTAGTGATGTAGCCAACTGAGTCATCTTCAAAAAATCTATATATTGAATAATTTAATGAGTTTTAAATAGTATATACATCCTAAATATAATAAGTGGTCCATGAACTAATTTATTGGTGGTCAATTGGAGAATGAACTAAAGTTTTTTTTGAGGTTCCTTCATTTATATATTTTGTTTTATAACCTCTTTATTAATATAGTTTCTCTTCTTCTACATGTTCCATAAAATTTCAATGAACTGTATGTCTTTTTATTTGATTTATTATATGTTTTTTAATATATGTGTCTTTTGATTCCATAATTCATATTGAGTATATTTGTGTGAGTTTATGGATATTGATCCTTGATTTGCTTGGTTTTATGTTAATTTATATTAGGGTATGATCAGGATGAATTTAATAATTTTTTACTTAAACCTCATATTATGTATCCTAAATAGAGGGTATTCATATATAATGTCTCGGTATTCTTTGGGTGTTCATTTATGAATACATGTGGCATCTTAAACCAGTTTCGTCTTGTGTGAGCCAAATGAGTAGAGGGTTGATTTTGTGATGTGGGTGGTTTTTAATTATTGATGAATTGAATTTTTGTTAGGAAATATTTGTTAATTATTTTTAGAATCTTTCTTGTTGTATTTTCAATCCATTATTAGTTTAAATTCATAAATAGTATTATGTTTTATATATGATTTAAATACTCATTTTGAAAATTATTTTAATTAATTTTATAGATCATATGACAACCATAATATTTAATTCCAATTATGTGATTTTTTATATGGAAATGGATATTATGTGAAATTAATTTTAATTATTGGATATAAATATAATGGTTCCATCACATTGAAGCGAGTTTGGAGGAGAATTAAGGAGTTATTTTGATGTGATTTATTGATATTATAATACGATGTGTGAGATGTATCATCTCGTTCAAAAGATAACCAATGGGGAACACTAGGTAACTAGGTTAGAAGTGAAAATATATTTTAAATTCTATTCCTAAATAATATAATTCCCCCAACATTTTAGTATTGATTTAATAATTTAAAAAAATATAATTTTTAATAACATGGTTCACATGAAATAACGAACCAAAATAAACCAGGTAAAATTATATAACCATTAAAAATTTTATGTTATTTTATTGGTTAAAAATAGAGGTAATGTATATATGAAAAATATATAGAAATAAAAAATAATTTCAAATACTAATGAAATGATAAAATTCAATTATTGTTGCAAGATAACTAATAATACAACCTTAAGATTTACTACTTATTTCTTTTTTCTATACTAATATTTTAATGTTCATTATTTAAAGGAAAAAAATATGTTATAGATAAAGTATATTGTTGATATGAATAATATATATATATATATATTAGAAATAATATAATTAAAATAATTTATATATTAATTGAGCAGAAATAATAATTAATATAGTTAATACTTTTAAAATTTATTTTCTCACAAAAAATAGATTTTCATTATGTTTTATAATTTAATTGAAATGTTAAGTTATGAAAATTTAGAAATTAAATTTTGAAAAAATAATCTTCATTTTTTAATATAGAATAACAATATTTTCTTTTACTAATTAGTGGAATTTTCTGAAGTAATCAATTACTCTGTGAATAGAGAAAATAATGATTTTATTAATGGGTAAGGTTGCATGGATTAAATTGAGTGTATTTGCATCCTAGAATCCTCAATAACATTGCATCATGTATTAGTACTCTTATGAGGGTGGATCAGCACACTTTAGATGGTGAGAGTGGTTTTTTTTCAAAATAATTGTTGATATCAATTTGGATATCATGAGATCCACTTCTATTTTCTTCAATTCTTTGGGTTTTAAATCTAAGATTCGTTTGAAATATGAGAATTTACCCTATTTTTGTGATGTCTACAAAAAAGTGGGGAATAGTGTATCTAATTGCAGGATAATTCAAGGAAATTCCAAGGTTCAAACCAAAGCTTCTGATTGGAATGAAGTCAACAAGAATAAAAAAACAAAAGCTGTCTTTATTGAGAAAAAAGGTGTTCTCAAATCAACAGCACCTCCTGTCAAGAATCAAAACCATTCTCCTACAACTAATTTTATATCAAAGAACCCAGCCTATTCCTCATCTAAAAAAAATTCTTGGGCTGACCAAGTTGAGGAGGAAGAAAAGAATTTTGAATCTGCTCATATTCAACCAGAATGGTTTTTAATAGAGGATCTTCCCTTCTTCTCTGAATTTTGCAATGATATTTTGAACCTGGTTTTTGACCTATAGAATGGGGAATCAGAGAACCAATTTCTTTTGGACTTCCATCATGAAATCTTTGATTTTTTGATATCTTTACAAGAGATTACAGAAGATGGAACTACTGCTACATACCTGCACATAGAGACTGAAGCTGGGCAAGACTATGCTACTGTTTCAGATACTGAACTGATTTCCAGTTCTCAGGAGGACTTGCAGACATCAAATCCATCTATTTTTTCAAACAAAGAATCATCCAAAGAGCAGTTTTCTACTTTGAATAGTATTGTTCCAGCTACTGAAAACATTTTTGTCAACTCTCT
The DNA here is from genome assembly GCA_963277665.1 of Viscum album. Classification (NCBI taxonomy): domain Eukaryota; kingdom Viridiplantae; phylum Streptophyta; class Magnoliopsida; order Santalales; family Viscaceae; genus Viscum; species Viscum album. Next base: position 13,603,968 of record OY728159.1, on the reverse strand, counting down.
GAATGTATCTGCTCCTCTTCCTCAAACTAGTACTTCCTCAATTATATCTGTAGGCAGTTCTGTTACTGTTTTCACTATTTCTTCTAGAATTTTCTTGAGTTCTAGAACTGCATTGCCTGGTCTGAATGAACCTTTATTATCTTCAATGCCTTTAAATAATTCCGATTCTCTGATTAAGAATCCATTTTCTGGTGATTATATTCATCATGGTGAAGGACATAATGTCTCCTCCAGGGATGATGTTCCACCTGGCATCCAGGAAAAATCTAACACTAATATCTCAGGTATTGATGATCTCATTCATCCAAAGAGCCCTCAAAGTCTTAAAAGGAAAGTGGGGATACCCTCTAAGGCAAGTAAAATCAAGGATACTTTGGAAAAAAAAGGGGGGTTCTAACCCTAACCTCAGGTTTAAATGAAATTCTATATTGGAACTGTCAGGGCTTAGCTAACAGTAATACAATGAGGTCCCTTAAATCTCTCATTGTTCAGTACAAACATCTCCATATTGAAATCTTTTAACCCAAAAGGATGTTTCCCCCTAATATTTCAAACTTGGCATCTTTTGGATTTCATCTTGTTGATTACAATATCTGCATTTCTGAAATAAAAAAACCTCTGTTTTCTTTCTCATTCATCCTTGATTGATGGCTCTCTGGTTGATAATAGTGGAGAGCATGTGACTTGTTCCTTCACAATTTCTGTAATTCAACTTTATTTCTCTTTTGTTTATCCCAATGTTAGATATTTGGATCAGAGGAGATTTCGGTTGGACATTGATGTTCTTAATTCGGTCATTTCTTCTCCTTGGATCATTCTTGGAGACTTTAACTCTATTTTTCATCCTGATGAGAATATTGGTGCAAAATTCAATACTATATCCTCTAGGGAGTTCAAGTCTTGCATTGATACAAATGATTAGCATGATATCAACTTGGTTGGGGCCAAATTCACTTGGTACATGAATTTTCTGAATAGAGTTGTTGCTAGTAAGAGTGATTGGTCTTTTGTTAATGATTCCTCCCTTGATCATTGGGAATCCATTTCTTGCATGACACTTCCTATAATTAACTCTGATCATCATCCAATTCTAGTGAATTTTTCTTGTAAGGATTTCAGACCTCATTTACCCTTTAGATTCCACAAATCATGGGTCAATCACCCTGATTGTGCCTCTTAAGTTGAAGATTCTTTGAATTCTTCAAATTAAAGTCATGATGTTTTTCCTGCTTATTCAAATTCAAAATTCTCAAAATATCTCTAAAGCTTTGGAGCAAGGTAAAATTTAGCAATATTGATAATGATATTTTGTATTTTGAAGTTTCTCTTCAAAACTTGTAGGTTCAAAATACATTGAACAATTTCCCTAATGGGCTCAAAGAGGACTCTGATATTGTCTCAAGAATCAATGGCCTCCTAAATATGAAGGATGCTCTTAAAAGAGACACTTTCAATGATAAATGGTTAAAAGATGGTGACATGAATACTAAATTCTTCAATTCCTTGCAACGAATTAGGAGGATTTCTAAACCTCTTTATATTATTATAAATGGGAATCAGATCATTGATAATGATAAGGATATGTCAGAACATGTGATATCTTATTATAATGATCTCTTTAATGGACCTACTTCGCTGAATGATCCTATTGATGGCATCATCCCCAATCTGGTTAGCCAACAAGAAAATGTCAACCTTACATCCATTCCTTTGATCATGGATATCAAAGCAGCTGTTTTCAGTCTCAAACCTGATAACTCTCCAGGCCCAGATGGATTTGGTAACTTCGTTTATCAGACATATTGGGATATCATTCAACATGATGTTTCTAAACATGTGATTCACTTCTTTAAGGGTGGTGATCTTCCTTATGGCATGAATGCTCAATTTATTACTCTGATTCCAAAGATTGATAATTCTTGGGAAATGAAGCTATTCAGAACTGTTGCTTTATTCAACACCATTTACAAAATTATCTGTAAGATTATGGCAATAAGGCTTATGGATGTTGCCAGTAGAATTGTTTCCACCAACCAGTTTGGCTTTATCAAGGGAAGGTTGATATAGAATTGCCTCATCATTGCCTCAGAATGTGTGAATCTTCTCAAGAAACCCTCCAGGGGTGGAAACATTGCCCTTAAGCTTGATGTCAAAAAGGTCTTTGACACCATGAATTGGGGTTTTATCTGCAAAGTAAATATGATGTTTGGATTTGATGGTGTTTTTATCACTTGGATAAGAAAGATTTTATGTTCTTCCCATATTTCAATTCTTATAAATGGATCACCTCATGGAATTTTTGATTTCTCTAGGGGGTTAGACAAGGTGACCCTCTTTCTATAATTATCTTTGCTATTTCAGAGGATTATCTTAGTAGGCTTCTCTCTATCATGTAAGGTAATGGGAAATTGAAAACAATAAATGCTGGGAGAGGCATTCTAGCCCCGAATCATCTTTTGTATGCAGATGACATTACCATTTTCACTTCAGGTGATAAATAAAATATCAAGAACATCAAAAGAGATCTATTGCATTATGACTCTATCTCTGGTCAAGACATTAGCTGGGAGAAATCCTTTGTCTACTTTGGCAAGAGTATCAATGATTGGAGAAAGACTTTCATTTTTAATGATCTTAATGTCAAGGAAGGATTCCTCCCCTTCAATTATTTTGGGGTTCCTTTGTTCTAGGGAAAGCCAAAAGCTAGTTATTTTTCTGAGATTGTAAGCAAAGTTAGAAGACACCTTTCTACATGGAGAGGAAAATCTCTTTCTGTGGCTGGGAGGGTCTGTTTGGTTAAATCAGTTAATGTCACCAAAATTGTTTATTCCTTCATGGTATACAAATGGTCCATTTCTCTCATATGTTGTATCAATGGGGCTCTTAGGAATTTTTTCTGGAGTGGAAATATCTTTAAAAGAAAACTGGCTACTATATACTGGGTTGATTGTTGCAAACCTTATGATGCTAGAGGATTGGGTATTAATGATCTGGTTCTCTTTAATGATTCTTTGCAAGCCTCTTTCATCGAGAAATTGTTTAATAGCAATTCTGAGGGATTGACCTTTCTTCAGAGTAAATTCTTGAATAGACTAAAGAGGGGTTCTTTCAATCATCTGGAATCATCTGTTTGGCCTGCCTTCAATTACATATTTACATCAATTGATTCTCATTCTAGATGTCTTGTTTCAAAGGAATCATCGCCAAATTTCTGGAAAACAAAATGGACTGAAAACCCCCTTCTTGATCTTGTAATGGATGAATGAGATATTGATCTTGAATTCAATATCAAGTATCAATTGGAGAACATGGATGGTCTTCCAAATCACATTGGCAACATTGTTAGCAATCACAATTTTTATGACAAGAAATACTTTTGGGCTTGGGAACCTGTAGTAAATGGTATTCTCTCCTCCAAGCTCTATTATGATTTTTCTCTAGAATCTAGTTTATCCAATCACTGGATGGGGAACTTGCATAAAAACATCATTAGACCATCTCATTCCAATTTAGTCTGGAGAGTTACTCCTGGAAAAAATACCTATTGATTGGTACCTTCAGCATTGTGGTATCTCTTTATGCTCCCCTAGTGTGCTTTGTCATCAATACAGGGAGGATGCAGATCATCTTTTTCTTTGTTGTGTTACTACTTCTTAAATGTGGAAGGCTCTTGAAAACATCATTGAAGACTCACTTCCTCTGATGGAATCTATCACTGGTTTCATTCAGAGATGGAAAAACATTTCTCTTTCTTCATAGTTATTGTAATTATTTCAGGTTTCTGCCTCTGAGTTACTTCATTGTATATGTTCTTCTAGAAATAAAGAAATTCATAGAAAGCAACATTTTTCAATTACTTCTGCTATTTCGAACAACCTTGATGCAGCACACATGGTTAGCCTCCCTAAAAAACATTTCTGTGTCAATTCTATGGGTGATTTCTCTATGTTTTCTCGTATTGGTGTTAAAGGTAATTTCAGGACCTCTTATAATACTTTTGAAGTTATTTGGAAACCACCAATGTTTGGTTTGTTGAAAATTAACTCCGATGGTCCATCGAAAGAAAATACAGGGACTTCTAGATATGGATCCGTTTTCAGGGATCATATGGGTCAGGTAATTGGTTGCTTTCATGGATCATGTGGGTTTTCTTACTCGTTGGAAGCTGAGGTGATGGGTATTATTGTTGCGGTGGAGCAGGCTAAAAATCATGGTTGTAATAATCTTTGGTTTGAACGTGACTCGACTGGTATTGTGTCTGCAATTAGGGAGTTCTCTTATCACATATCTTGGAAATTCCATAATTTTTGGATAAATTTATTGGACTCCCTTCAAAATTTGAATCACATTATTACTCATGTCTATCAGGAGGCGAATTCTATTACAGATGGTTTGGCTAACAAAGGAATTGAAGATGCTAATTCCACATGGTATGACGATCTCCCTGCTGCCTTTTTACACCTTTTGAAAAGGGATTTGAACAAAACTCCTGTGTTTAGAATTCTGTAAGTTGGACTTTTTTATCTTAATTTAGAGGCATTTATTTTCTCGGTAAGGCCTCAGATTCTTCTAAAAAAATTATTTTATTAATATCTTCACTCTTTTGAAATTATACAAGCGAGGATTAAAAGTTTATTAAACCCCTTTTATATAATATATATATTAATAAATTAAAATACATCATTAAAATAAATACTATGTTGTATTTTAAAACCTAAGAATATCGTTTTGACACATAAGTTATACTTATCAACAAAAACTATTGTATTAATTTTTTTTAAAAATTAGATTTCATCCAGTAGAAGTTAAATTTAAAAAAAATTGATTTCATATTATAGATCAACATGTTAATATTATATATGAATTTGAATATAAATTTTAGGAATAAAAATTATATTACTTCTATGAAAGGTAATTACCATGATAATAATAACACTATTATTTATAAAGAGAATATTTAATAGAAATGTGTAATTTCTATATAATAAGATATATTATTATTTTCATAGAAATTAATCTAATATTTTTTTAAACTATAATATGAATATATTTTTACCATATTGGTTGAAAATTAATGTGATATAATATTTATAACACTTAATGATTAAAAAGAAATTTTTTTTATAGTGGGTTTTATTATATTTTTTGGTTTAATTTAAAAGTTAATTTTTTAATATTTAAAAATTTAATTTGATTAAATATAGTCTATATTTAGGTTTATTACAACATAATTTTGAAAGAAGGGTTATATTATATTTTTTTCTAAATACAAAATTAAATGTTTAAAACATCAATAAAAATACATGGTTGAGGATTAATAAACTTAAAATCTTATCCACTCGATTATAGAACAAATTTTCATCATTTTACATTTTAATAGGTTTATTCGGTATTTGAAAAAGAAATTTTAATTTATGAAACAATAATTTTCTTCACATAAAAAATGAGAAATATCCCACCATATTTTCCCACCTGTTTCAAATATTTTTCTCTACCCAGATTCTATCATAGTCTCTATTCATCCATCTTCCCACATTCAAGAAGACATGTACTTTCCAAGAGGCCAAGGAAATGATACTTAATTTTTTTCTCGAAGGGTAGCATCCAGATGTATAGGTTATATTTTAAATTATCCTTTATTAATTCTTTTCTTCTTTTACCACTTTGAATAATTTTCTTCCATAAAAGTATGATAACAATACTATTCCAAATATAATTTAATTTTATTATAATAATGAAATATATATTTTCTACCACCCTCCAAGACTATTTAGAAAATGAATATTTCATCAAGAGTTTTTATCGACAACTTTATCTATGAATGATGGGTTCTATTTATGAAAACATTATCACACCGATTATTCAAATTTTTTACATAATGATCAAATATATATTTTTTAAACATAAATAATATTATGAAATGAAAAAATATTTAATTATTATGCCCCCTCCCATTATATGGAAAAATGAATTATTATCCCATGTATTTGTGGACAAATGCCTCCAGAGAGTGGCATATTTTATTTTTCCATTACTTCTAAACGTAGATATGTTTATTTAATTTATAAAATGAATAAAAATTATATTTATGAATCATTTAATGTAATTCCCTAATATTCTAATAGAATAATAATTTATCCAATATCATATTTGACACACAAAACCTAGAAGTATAAGATAATATAGTATTCCATGAATTTAAAATATATTTCTATTAGAATATATTTAAAATTTACTATTTATTAAAATTCAAAAAATAGATAGTTTCATAGATATCTTGTGTTATATGAAAGAATTATTTTTACCACGAACAATATGGTTATAATATTTTAATTTTGTCTCGTAGTTATCACCTATCCATTAGAATGGAGGAAATGAATAATATTTAATAACTTTTGAATATTTATATTTTACACATATTTGTTAAATATATATTGATTAGAAACAAAATAAGTATCATTTAAAAGAAAAATAAACGTTTTTTGGAAAAAAATTATTATTTTCTAAAACATGAATTAGTAGTGCTTTTTTGACATTATTTAGAATTATTTTTTAATAATTCTATAAAATTAATTTGATATAATGAAATCCAGTTTTTAAATATTAATATCAAAATTATCTTAATGTGACATTTTTATGGATAGTTCGAATATTTTTCATTTTTTATAAATAGTAAAAAATATTTGATTTTAATTTAAATATCCCATTTCGTTTAAATAATTTTTAATGTTAGATTATATTTTGAATTTATTTAAAAGTAACATTAGTTTAATTTGAATCTATTAATCCAATGTAGTTCATTTGAATAATTTTCATATAGGTTTTATATATAAATACTTTGTAAACTTTTTAACATTTTCTCTTTAAAAATCAGCTTCTGAATCATGTCCATAAGATTAATTTTAAATTAATTTTTAACACATATATGAATTGAATTAAGAGAAATTAAATATATTTTTTGATTCATCTTAATTTATAATTTACACAAATTTCAAATTATTTTTTATCCAAAATAAATTTTGAATGTAGTAAAATTAATTTCCATAATTATGGTAAAAATGAGATTATAATGGGGTTAAAGAATAATTATAAGAGTCAAAATAACCTAAAATATTTTATAATTTTTTATTGAGTTCATGTTTACATTGGACATCTAATTCTATTAAATATGGAAAAAAAAATTCAGCTGTCTTATAAATATGCCCCATATAATAATTCAATTAATGGAAAATACAAATAAGATTCTTTCTTCATTTTAATGTCATTAATAATTTGGGGTGGGAAAAACATCTTTGGTTTAGTTATATATATTATTTTGAAATATAAATAATTTTTTTTTTACCATAATAATATTTCTATATTTTTTAAAGATGAATTAGTTGCTCGAAATTATTGTAAACCACCAACCCAGTAATTGTTTAGTCTATAATTAACTAAAATAAATAATACCAAAGATAATAAATGTGAAGTAAATTTAATGAAATATTGAAAAAATAATAATTTTTTAAAACAATATATAATTTTACATAGTTTTGGCCTTAATAGGTACAAATTCCTTCATTCTCATTATATTTTTAAATTGAAAATAATTAATTTCAAATTTGACATTAATGTTATTTTATAAAAATGATATTTTACTAAATGATATAACATTACTAAAATCCTATCCAATTCCAATTTATGTTTAAATGTAAATAAATATAAAATTTAGTACATTCCTGGTACAAAATCCCTTTTATAATGAACTCATTTACCAAAAAATAGTAAAAACCTTTTAGCACGATTAAGGTTAAAGATATGATTTTGCATGTTAATACACTTATATTTAAATGAATTTCCCAAACACTTAATAGTTTTATTTTATAAATTTGATATAATATTTAGAATTAAGGGATATAAATATTTAAATAGTTCTTAAATTAATTTTTTCTTAATGGATAAATGATATTGGTTATAAAATTAGTTATTGTACTGAAAATCCAAATTAGTAAAAATAAAAGAACATAGAAATTAAAGATAATTTCGTAAAATGATATTTAAATTTTTTTTGGATGTTTATATCGACCATGTCATCCTTCTACATCATTATTTATCTTTTTGAGACTCTTTAGAAAAAATTGAACTCCAAAAAGTGAATAATTTTGGGTATTTACAAGAATTCCACTCGTCTTTATATATAAAAGGGCCCTTGCTCTCACCAATTATTTACAATACTAATGCCATTTGGGTCACAAAAAATCTATCCAAATCACTGCCCAACTTCATTACCCTTATATTAGAAGCCCTGTCTTTAAAATAATTCCAACCAAATAATGGTTTAGTGTAAACCAAAGGAAGATTCTATAATAGATGATAATGTTCTTCAACGAGCATATTTATTTTTCATCTTTCTCCACCTCCATAAATATTTATTGATCCATGATGGTTTAGTAAACTCATTATATTCCATATACTATGATATTTATATTATAATTTAATTCCCTACAACCATGAAAAACTTCCATCAAGTGGCTTATGAAATTATCGATTACATGTACGGTGGACTACCGCCTCACAAAATGATGATGTTCATTTTTTCATTAACACCGTAAAAGGATGGGTATTATGATTGAAATAATATATGTATTTAAAAATATACATATATACATAGTTAAACATTTTTTTACTAATGGAGTAATTATAACATATATAACTTATTACATTCTATTCTATTGGAGGCATGATAACATCAGTCGAGGGTATGATAGACTGCCGCCTCATGAAGTGACGTGATTTTTCTTTCAATAATAATTTACATATAATGGGATAAATAAGAATTTTAATGAAATAAATATCATATATATGATATCTATGAAATATTTATCATTATTATAAGATAATATATTGATTTATTTTTCCACTTAAATATGAAAACATCGTTCGTGTATATGTAGACTACTGCCTTCACGAAGCGATTCGACTCACTTTTAATCACCACAACACATGAATAATATATATTATATTATACATAAAGACAAAAAATAGTATATATTATAATTTTATAATTCTTGATGAATAAAATATTTCTTACACCCTTTTAATAATGTTCATTTACAAATATTTAATGTATCTCATGCGTTCATATGACCTACCATATCCACAATCAAAACATACTTCATTTTTTGTAAACATAACTCATGATTTTTCTTAATATTATAAATTATTTAGAAATAATAGGATTATATAATTATTATTATTCTATATATTATTAATATATGTAATTTTTTCTATAACTGGATCATTAATGACAAGACACCAATGAGGAAATCAAGGAAATCAACAAATAAAACAATGATAATAAAGAATGATTACTAATGAATGGGTGGTATGATGTTATTAAAGGATCATATTCCATATTATAAAAAATTTGGTTATTTTTAATGTTTATTACATTTTTAAACTACTTTAGAAATGATTAAATCATGTTTTACTAAAAGGAAGCGTGAGGTTACAGATTTCATCTCAATTTACATTCCATTGAATCTTATTTGTTATTCTGCACCAATAAACATTTATGTGGTATATATACATACCAATTTACTTTTAATATAGTTATTCATTCATAATTAGTTTGATTTTATGTTTATTTGAATTATCTTATCCAATGGTATTTTACATGAAAATTCCCAAGTGATAAAATTCATTGTGCAATCTCTCTTTCATTTTTGATTATTAAACTTATCTTGAAACAATCACTTCATCATAAAAAATTTTAATTATAAATTAAAATTATATAAAATATTCATATCCTTATATTTTGGATATTATTATTTTCTAAACCATATACCATTTCTAAATATTGTGTTTACTTTAAAAAATATTTGATTGGTTATAGAAATAATGAGAAATATGTATCTATTTTTAATAAGGATATTTGATAAGGATAATTATTTATTTGTTAAATAGATTATTGGATATATAATAAAGGCCTTATAAATTCAATACATGGGTTGTGGACCAGTTTATGAGATCCCCTCATGGAATCAGCAGTCTCATGAGATGGAATCAGTTAGGAAAATCCATTTTGTTTGTAACTAATATGAAATAAACTATCTTATGAATGGACTTGATAGTTGTCTCATAAACTGTCAAATTAAAAGAATTTATTGTAAATGTATCATGATTCACTAGAATAAAATGTCTGATAATTATGAATTTACATCATTTAGATTTATATTTCATTATACAAGAGATTTTTTCAATGACATTCTCTCTGGATGCATTTCATTTTCAGTTCATTGATTAAATGATACGTGTTTTTAGTTATTAACATTTCCATATTTATTTTTCCTCATAAATTAATTTATATGGAATATGTGCATAGTTGTTTACCATTGAATTTAAATTTTTTTATGGATTAATGATAGATTATTCTATACACAATCGATATAGGGAAATTTATCTCACCCTTATTTTTTTCATTTCCACTGGATTCCTTGAAGTTTATTATGATTGATTTTTGGGGCTATAATAGATGTTATAAAGTTATTCTAAAAAAATATTATTTCTTAATTTTATAATTCAATTATAATTTAAGAATCATGTATATATCTAGTTTACCAATACTACTAAACAATTTTCTCATTCAGGATGTGATTACTTATATCTTATTCTAATGTAATAAGGTACAACAATGTCTCTGGTATACGAGGTTCATAGTACACATAGTTGGTGTTATTGGCTGTTTCGTAGAAAACATTGGAACTAGATTTTTAAAAACAATGATTAAGGAATATAATTATATGATATAATTTCAGAATAAGTATATAAGAACATAGTAATGATTTAGAAAGGTATAGATTATGTGGGTTTTTTCTATAAATAAATCCTAATCTGGATTCTACAAGTGAAAATCATCCTGGAATAGAGGTACCTAAGGGTAATAAAAAGTCACATCAATATTTCCTCGAGTATTTTATATCACATAAAACATGTCTTACCTCATACATGTTTTGACACTCCTAAGAGACATACATAGGATAATTGACATTTTTCATATAGTCCATTATGAAGGATTTTATAAATATATATATATCCCCAAAGAAACCAAAATATCTATGATTTTAAAAGCATAAATTTTAAATTATGTCAAGTGTTACACTATATTGGGAATTATACATATTGATTTCAAATTCCTAATTTTATAAGCTAATCCAGTATATTGGAATGTTTAGAAATGGCTTTGGTAGGAAAAAGGTGTCAATAATTATAGACAATATAGATATTTTCTCAACAAGAAATATAATATATATAGTTTTTTAACTGAGAAAATTATTTATATAATTGGGAATCATAACCAAGTTATGAAAAATAACCTTTCCCAGCTGGAAGAACCTATTCCACATCAAAATTATCCAATGTTGGATCGCATTATGAGAGAGAAGCCCTAATCATTTACTGGCAATTCAAGTATTGTGGTATCCAATCAATGGATTAATTATTTGGAGAATATTTTTTTGTATTCAGATGTTATGATAAGTTTAGGGTAACACTTTCAATTTATTCTCTATATATTGATGTTGATAAATGGTGTTAGTTTATTCATCATACATGGAATAAGGAGGAAATAGAACTCATAGAATGGAATGATTATAAGCATACTTTTGGAAAGAGATATTTTTCTCCTGAGAGTAAGATATAGGAAAAAGGAAGAAGAATTTTTTTTCAAAGTATGAATCTATCATTACAATGTTATCTTCGTATGGTATAGATTACCTACACAACACAGTGTGAATTACTAACCATTTCATTGAAAGTATTATTTATAGTTTTCAAATTGGCACCCATCTCCTAAATATCTGTTTCATGGGATGAAATAGTTTTATATTCTATCAAGATAAAGAAACAGTTCTCTATGTATCATGGGTTTAAAGGGATTGTAGAGAAGAAGAGGATAACAGATTAAAAAAGGATAATGGGAAGAAAATAAAGGAGTTTTGTCCCACCTCTGATAATTGTGGAAATAAATACCCCAGTACTTTCATGAATGGAATTTTATTTTTCTATAAGGGAAGATAAAAATGACACAAAGCTCTTGATTACAAGGTATAGAATGAAAATAAAAATGTAAAATGCCTACACTATAATTATACAAGTCACTATGAAAATAAATCCCCCAATTTTAATGTGAATATACATGTGAGGAATCTTAGGGATTAGAGGAAATATTATTCCATTAATACAACTAAAGTTGAATGATAACTATTTTGTGTTTTTGGATCAAAGAATTATTTTTTATGTAATTTATTGTTGATATTATCATCATAATAATGTTGAAATAAATAACTATTTTCAACTTTACAATTTAATTAAGGATTTGAGAGCATATTTTGAAAGGTATCGATTACCCAGATAAATTATTAATTGTAATGTTTAACATGATTAAAATAAAATGAATTATGGAAATATAACCCTTAATATGTTCCTAATGAGGAAATAATCATGTTAGTATAAATAGATTATTCAAATGTATAAAGTAAATCAAATATTACTAATTACCATGGAAATGATTAATGATAAGTTCATTTAAGAAATTTAAAGGCCTTATTTATAATGTTATAGATCCTAGTTTTTTGGAAGGTACAGAAGGGTGCCCATTTTTGAAATGGATTAAATTAATCTTTATATGATATTTTAGAGACTAATTTTTTCCCTGAACACATAGGGATTTATTCATATGTGATTAACTATGTTGTATATTTTTTATAATAATAACTACATATAAATGGAATGATTTATCATTATTTTATATATATTTTTCTTTGTTAAAAGTAAATTATGGTGGTTTAGGAAAAAAACATTCTTTATATTCATTTCATGGAGTAAGTGATGAACTGAAAAAAAGGGTGATATTATTTTTATTTAGATGAAACATATAATGTAATTATAATTCATTATACTCATAGATAGTAAAATAATTACTATGTTTTATGAAAAAATAAACATGAGATAAAATGATATCTTCTTACCATAATTTCAAATGATATTAATTCCCTTTTTCAAACCTATTTTATTAATTTTTTGTGGTCCCAAACCTCCTCTTAATCACATAGATTCTTGTGATAAATGTTTTATATCACTATCAATTAGTATTTGGGTTTTTGTTTTCTCTTACATGTTTATGTTTTTAATTCCCACGTATGTTCTCATACTCGTAAACCTAGTTATGTGATTACTGCAGATAATCATTATACTATAATTTATCTCTTATTGGGAGGATATTTTATTAATCCTTTTATGATGCTTGTTTTTCGATAAAGTAATTTTCAAATATCAAACCCCAGAATAGTGAGATCATGTTTAAATTTTTATGGAGTAATATATCTAAGGTGGGGAGAATGTAACTTAATGAAATTCTAGAAGAATGTTATTTTTTCAATAGTTTATGTGCCATTAAAAACATATATTAGAAAATAATATAACACCCATACACATTAAAATATATTAATTATAGAATAGATTTAATTTTTTTGATAGCTTATGACAAACACGATAAATATTTTCTTTTATATCCTTCATTTAACACAAGACCGAGTTTTACCGAACAACAATATTCTTTTAATATCATTATTTAATAAAATTCTTATCGGCTAGCCATTGGAATTTATGGAAAGAATTTGATTAAATAACTTAATAAAAAATATACATTACATGTTTTTATTAATTATCTATTGATTAGTAATAAAAAAATTCCCATTTAGATGAAAATGAAATGTTATATAGAAAACTTTATTTTTTATAACATAATGATTATTAGCGTTGTGCACAAATAATAAAAATTTATGTTTTAAAACATTTTTGAAATTAATTTTAAAAATAATTAAATTTTTTTAATCTTAATATCATAATTATATTATGGTTAAATATGGGGATTATTCTGAAAAGATTCATTTTATGATGAATAGTGAAAAATATTAGATTTTAATTGAAAAATGATTTTTCATTTAAATAATTAATAGTCTGAAATTATATTTTGTATCAGTTTTAACGAAAAATTAGTTCATATTTACATATGTTAATCCAACTTTGGAATTCTAATCATTTTCATAGTGGATTTAGATATAAAAAGTTTGTAATTTTATAAACATTTTCACTTTAAACCCCTGCTTTATCATTATGTCTGTGGGATTATTTTTAAATTAGTTTTTGAATATTATATGAATTGAATATGAAATATTGGATTCAATATTTGTATTAATAATAATATATAATTACCCAAAAGTTAAACAAAATTTCTTACTGAAATGAAAAGTGAATGCAGTTTAAATTAATTACAACAATTAAGGTAACAATTAGTTAACTATGGGGTTAAACTAGAATGATAAGAGTAAAAACGTCATAAAATAATAAATATAATTTATTTAATTAGATTATTTATAATTTTTAAATCAAATTATCAAATCTTTTTAAATGTATTTCCACTGTCATTTGAATATGATCCATATAAAAATTTAAGAAAATAAAAAGGCAAAAAGATAATTTTCTTCCTTTTAATAATTACTATGATTCGGGATAGGGACAGAAAAATGGATATAAATGTTTTTTGTCAATATAAGTGATTTTTTATCAGAAAGTTTTCCTTTAATTTTTATAGATGAATTAGTTAGTTAAAATTCTTGAGAAGTGCCAACAAAGTAATTATCTAGTTAATAATTATCAAAAACAAATTGATACTAAAAATATTAAAAGTTATGTAAACTGAAAAAAAAATCATCTTATATTAATTATATAGATTAATATATTATGTTATATATTTTTTAACATAATATATTCAAATTCGAACATTGTCTTCATATTTTTAAATTTTAAATATGTAAATAATGTAAAAAATGAAATAAATGTTGGTATATAATAATTTTTATTTTCTAAAATGATTTAAAATTAAAAAATACCATCCAATTCCAAGGGATTTTTAACTTTAATAAAATATAAAATATGGTCCATTAATATACCTATTTTAATCTTATAATGAACATATTGACACCTAAATTGAAAAAACTTTGTTAACACAATTAGGGTCCAAGCATAGTTTTAACACATTACAAGTGCTTCAGTTGTTTTTAATTTTCAACTCACTAGAGATTATTATTTTATAAATTAGTTATAATATTTAAAATTAGTGGGTATACATTTTCTAATAATTTTCACATCAATTTAGTCTTAATGGATACATTACCGATGTTACAGATTAATTACTTGAGTGAAAACCAAAAATGGTAAAAATATGTAAACCTAGAAGTTAATGAAAAGAAGTTAATAGGATGTCATTAATTGTGTATTGGAGGATTTTATCTATCATATAATCCCTCAACACCTGTAATTAAAAATATTTTTTCTACTTTTGGTAATATTGACCTCCCAATAGTGAATATTATGGACTATTTATAAGAATGACACTCCTGTTGAACTATAAAATATAACTCACTATCATCACTTCTTCACAACATTAAAGATATTTTTTTCTTGAAAAACCTACCTAAATCACTCCCCAAATACCATAAGCTCATCCTATATTATTTTTTTGGTCATAAATCCTACTTTTTAAGGGTTTAGTTCCAACCAAATAATTATACTCTAATAAGTTTCATTTTTCTTCAATGAGCGTCTTTATTTTAAATCTTTATCCACCAAATTATTTTTGTCAAAATATTTATGATATAATTAAATAATTATATTCCATATACTGGTATGTATTTATAATAAGGTAATGAACAAAAACCATCTAAAACATTCATCAATAATTTTATGAAATCAACGTTCATGTGTACTGCAGACGACAGCCTCACAAATCGATGTCGTTCATTTTTCAAATTCCATATGTCATGGTTAAGAATTACGATGTATATAAAGTATATATATGATATATATGAAATTATTATACCTTTCGAGTCAGTATATAACAAATAAATTGTTACTTCTCATTCCCTAGGAGACGCGATGACGTCTGTTGTGTATATAGCAGAATACAACCATGTAAAGCGATGTGATTCGTATTTATATAACACTTTACATGGATGGTGATGAGGAATGATATTAATGATATAAATTAAAAAAGTATGGTATTAATAAAATATTAATAATATACAAAAACATAATATATAATTTCCCTTTCACACTAAAAGATGATAACTTTTCTTGTGGACGTGTATACTATTGCCTCTATAAAATGGTGTCACTCTATTTTAATCACCAAACCACGTGAATGACATATAAGTATAATTAAAGAAATATTTTTTTTTCTGTGATATTATTATCTTTTTAGAAATATAAAATTAACCCTACACCCTTAACATAAATATAATTTAAAAATAGAAAATATTACTCATTTGTACGTATGACTTACTGTCTCCATCATCATAACAAACTTTATTTTTTTAGCCTTATTCATGATGGGTCTTAAAAGTATTATTTATTTAAGAAAATTTTTATTTTTAAATGATAATAATTCTATAGATGATGAATCTATGTAATATGTGTAATAATATTATATTCAATGACAAAACAAGCATGAGAAATTAAGGTAATTAACACCCTAACCATTGAAAATAACGAATCACTATTAATGAATAGGTTATAAGATGTTATTAAAAATAATTTGTGATATTATAAAAACCAATATCGTTCTGATTTAAGTTAATTACATGTTTAAAATCACTATACAGTAGGTTACATCATGTTTATCCAAAAGGATGTCGGGGGTATGGGATTTCACCTAAATTGACATTCTATTCAGACTTATTTGTTTTTATGAACCAATTAACATTTATATGGTGTATATACTTCATAATTGATATGTAATTTCATGACTATTTCATTATTTATGGTATTTTAATTTTTAATTTGAATTATTTCATTCATGGGGATTTGATAGTAATATAACAAAGTGGAAGAAGTTATCGTACAATCTCCCCATCACTTAGCTTTGTTAAATATCTCTGGAAACAATTAATTACTTGACATAATTTTTCATTTTAAATTAAATTTATTAAAAAAATATACATATTCTTTTCTATTAATTGTTAATTATTCCTAAACCATATACCATTTTTACATGTGGTGTTTGGTTTGAATGTTATTTGATTAACTAAGGAATTATTGGTAAATTGATATCCACACAATGTCAATATTTGATAAGTCATGTTGTTTATGAGTTAAATTGATTATTCTATATATCAGGATTGATTTGGACATGAATTACACTTGGTAGGAACCATTTAATGAATTTACCTTGATGCATTAGTGGTCTCATGGGATGAAATCAGTTGGGAAACCCTATGCATCTGTATCAAGTTTGTTTTACATTATCTTGTAAAGGGTATTTATAGTAGTATGATAATCCATAATATAAAATGTATTAGTAGAAATGGTATGATGTTCCATAGAACCATGAAATCTAATAATTAATGATTTACTACATTAATAATTAGTTTCTATTATCCATGACATTTTCACTATTATATTATCCATAGATGCATTTCGTTTAAAGTTTATTGATGAAATGGATTGTGTTTTCTGTTATCTAAAATGAAATCATGATTTATTCTTATCAAGTTATTTAAATGGAATGTATGCTCAGTTACTAACCTTTTCTTGTTGATTCTTCTTATTAATTCATGATAACATCCTTTTTACATAACCCTTACTAAGAATTTGAGCTCAACCTTATTAAGTTTATGTTCCCCAACATTCCTTATAGTATATTATACTAATATTTTAGAATATTCAAGATTGAATAAAGATATTCTCAAAACAAATTCTCTTGTATTTTTTGTATTCAATTGTAATTTAAGAATCAATTATGTTACTAGTTTACCAAGACAACTAAATTATTCATTCCTCTGGGATGTGATTCCATATATCTTATGCCAATGTAATCAAGTACAACACCATGTCCATGCTACCTGGATTGGGGTATCTGTTGTTTGTATTAGAATAATTTTTAAAAAAATGAGAATTGGATTTAGGATCAAAATTTTTAGGGAACATAACCCAATGATATAATTGGTGAATAAGTATAGAAGACCATTATAAAGACTCCTTAATGAAGATGTTGTGTATTTTTTTAAAATAAATACAACCAAATATAGATAATATAAGTGTTCATGGTTCAAGACTAGAGGTAACTAGGGGTTATAACTCTAAAAAAAATTCTTGGGATTAACTCGTGTGTTACTTGGTACCTAAAAATGGGATTTATTGTGCAACTATTTTGATACTCCTGAGGAATATATATAGGATATTTCATATTTTCATTACAAACCATTATAAAGGATTTTAAAATAATGATATCCCTATAGGATCAATGTTTTGGATTCAGATATTAAAAATGTATACATTTTCATTTATGTTAACTATTATAAAATATATGGTACTATATATTATGATATAAAAATAACAGATTAATGATATAATCTAATATATTTCATTATTTAGAAGTTTATTCCATAATGAAGAAGTGTTTTAATACTCAAGTCTAACATAGATATTGTCTGAATGGGAAATCCAATATAGATAGTACTGGAACTAGGAAAACTCCGGATTTCTTCAGGGTAGTTTAATCACATTTTAAAGATAGAATTAATTATAAAGACAAACCAGTTCCATAGTGATATTATCCTATGTTGGTGTCACGACCCATCCTTGGGGCCTATGTCGTGACTACCCCAAGCCCGCCTTCCAAAGGACAGGGGCTGGTGACTTGCACCAAAGGCGTAAATCCCGATAACTGGGAAGGCATTGCCCTTATAAAAGTAAAATAAACACCACAGAGTACAAGAGGAAGCAAAACACTAAGTACAAAAGAATGTGCTGAAAAGTAAATGGGCCAGAATACAAACCCAACTGAAAGTACAACTACAACTGAACAAAAGTACAACAGAAAAAACAAAATCTGGAAGAAAGGAAGCAGCTCCTTGGTCGTCCTCCTCAGATCCTACCTGAAGGGTAGGTACAGATAGCACAGCTCCTGGATCGTCCACCACGGATCCTACCTGAACGGTAGGTACAGATAGCCTCCAAAATGCTCTTGCCCGTCAACCTCTTCCGAGTATCATCTCACTGTGAAGTCCACCTCATGATACTGACTCGTCGCAAGATCCACCTCCGGGTACCGTCCAGTCCTCGAACACTCAGCCTCCATCAGCACTGCCTATCGCCTACAACCAACACAACGAGGTGCGGGCATATCCCGTGCAGGGGTGAGTATAACGATACTCAGTAGGGACCCCGAGACCCTCAAGGTCTTACTAAATCTAACATGGATAACCACAGATAAGATCTCCACATATAACCTCTACTTAGGTATATGACCATACATATACCTATGTTATCAAGTAAACCATCTCAATCATGAGGAAACAAAAATATTAAGAAATCAATGGATAACCACTACCCAGGTATATGCCCATACATATACTTATGTTATCAAGTGACCCATCTCAATCATGAGGTAAACACAAAGGTCATAGACTCAGCTCAAACTAGGATTTTCATTATCAAAACTGTAACTGCAGATGAGCCCGTCTCTAGAGTGTACAGTGATCCTGTCACAACTCTGAGGTACTTCTCACTAACCTAAGACTACTGAGGTACTCCTCCTGTCAAGTTCTATGGGTCTGCCACCTCACACAGTAGTGCTCCACTTCTATGGGTATGCCATCTCACACAGTAGTTCTCCCTCTCATAGCCTAAATAGGTACTCCTCCTGTCGAATACCGTGGGTCTACCACCTCACAAAGTAGTGCTCCTCCACCATGGGTCTGCCACCTCACAAAGTAGTGCTCCGCCATGGGCTATGCTAGTCACTCCGAATCGAATCGTACAAGCAGTCATCGGTCACAACCAGCTACACGGTCTCCGTACTCTGTATGCTCGTCTCCGGGAGGGTCCACTCCACGAGCTACAGGTCGATACTCAAAGTATCACAAGTCCCAAGAAGAACTATTTCGAAGGACCACCTCGTCATAGGGGTCTCAACAAAATAGATGGCGCGTCAATCGGACGCCCGGCCTGTGAGTTATTAGCGTTTTCGTCCCAGGGGCCTGATTGGTTTCGTGTGCAATCCAACACGGCCGTATCTCAACTGTACCCCGAACTCTAATATGTTATAATCATAGGTACCATTTCTCAACGTGATCACCAACGCCGCTGACGGTTCGTCAAACGGACGTCCAGTCTGAAAGATATCAGCTTTTCCGTTCGAGTGGCCCAGTAGGATTTTGGGTACAATCCAACCCGAACATACTCCAACTACGTCCAAAACTCGGGCGAAATATGAAAAAAGATTCATCTACTCAAGGGGAATCCAACAAAGTCGACGGCACGTCAATCGGACGTCCGGAGCTCAAGTTATAAGTGTTTCCGCTCCGAGGGCTCGGTTGGTTTCATGTACGAACCAACCCGGCCGAACACAAAGTTCTCCGAAACCTTGAGTGAGATACACCGAAACGACCATCTCAATTTACAAATCGCATCGCAACTGAAGGTGCATCGATCGGAGGCACGTAGATCACGTTATGGGTAACCGACTGGAAGAGGTTCGGTATTAAGGGGTTCGGGCCTGGTCCGACCCGGCCTGATACCCCCAAGGTCGGCCCGAACCGGGTCGACCCGAACCGGGTTCGGGTCCTGCCCTCTTGGGCATGGCCAGGCCCGGCCTGGCGGTCCGGTCTGGCAGACCGGCCAAGGCAGCCGCCCAGCGGGCGGCGCACTGGCCGGGGGCTCGCCCGAACGGCCGAGCCGTTTCGGAAGCGGGGTGTGCTGCCCCCGCGTGTAGCAACCGCAGCCCCTTAATGGGGCCGCTCACATCCGGCGCGGCTGGAGGTCTCGAACCCCCAGTTCTTCCATGGTCCTGCCAGCCCGCTCCAGCCGGCCGGCCTCTGCCGCCACGGGACCGGCTAGGCCGGTCCCCTGGCTTCGACGCCGGCGGCCTGGTACTCGCTACCGGTTCCGCTGCTCCGCCGTGGCCCGGAACCGGCCGCGGCCTTGGTTCGTCCGGTGCGGCGCGACGGTGCCGCTCCCCTTCTCCACGGCCCCGCTCCGGCCGTAGTGCATTAGTAGTTCTCTGGTGGGGCACGACGGCGCCACATCTTTGGTTCGTTTTCAACGGCGCGGCGCAACGGCGTCACGTCTTCGGTTCTTCTTCAACGGCGCAACACAACGGCTCCGCGCTTCTCCCCCTTTCCTTATCAAAATTCCGCGTGGTGCTTCGGTATTGAGTTGCCTTGCTCGCCGCAACAATATCAACAACTAGAAAGGGGAGGAGTGTCGGCCATGTTCGTTCGGTCCGACCTCCTCCCATTATCACGATAACAGGCGGTTCAAAGAAAAGGAGAAAGCGACAGAAGATTTCACGAACTTACAAATAAAATAAATCCCTACCTCAATGTTGTCGTCGAACGAGCGTTCGTCGCAGAATTAACCGTCGCGGATGGAGAGGATCGCCGCGGAAGAATAGGATCACTGTGAAAGAAAAGGATTATCGTGGAAGGAACGTCGTTGGTGTTAGGTTATCTCCAAGGAAGGCGTCTCTCCCCATCGTCCGCCGTCGGAGGTTGGCGTTCTTCGTTGGCGGTGGTGCGTTCTTCGCGTTCTTCGTCGAAGAACGAAAAATCTTCTCTTTTTCTCCCCAAAAGCATAACACAACACCAACCCAACCATAATAAAATAAGTCCCTCCCTTATTTTATTATCATCATAAGAATTTTAATTTCAGAAGATAAGAAACGAACAATTAATTCAAGGAATTAATTGTAACAATTTAACCACCCAATTTAATGAGGCGTTTCTTAACCAAAATAAACGTAAGGTTTGACTTTCATTAAAAAGGGGGGTTGCGTGTGCGTTATATAGAAGGAAAGAAACGATGGGGCTCGTGCGGGCCCACATAACAAATATCTTACCATGTGGGTAGGATACGGTGGGTCCCACCTCATCCTCTTAACGTAGGTTAAGCCGCTTTAAGTGAAATAAAATAAAGTGTCGCACCACTTTTATTTTATTTCTTAACTTAATCCCAAAAATTAAAAACCACACCCGAGTAAACGTAACTCCGGAAAATGTGTTTCTAAAAAAAACGGGCACTACGATTCCATCGATGCCCTCAGAATTTGATTCCGAGAACCGGTTTAAAAGTTTAAAAAACCCGCTAATTCGTTCACTGAACGTACCCGAGCTAAACTTCGGAAATTGATTCCGGGCACACCGGGCCTCGGAATCAGGCGCCGTCAGAAAAATTATTCTTGTAAAATCCAAAAAAAATTTAGAAAAAAAAAATTCCTTGATTTTTACGGGTCTTTACATCACTCCCACCTCAGGGATTTATGTCCTCGTAACGATACATCAAAAACTAGGGAAACAAAAGTGGGTACTGAGCACGCATCTGAGCCTCCCACTCCCAAGTTCTTACATGGAGATTCAAGTACTGCCAAAGAAAGTGCACCAGAGGAATCTATCGTCCTCGTAGGATCTGCTCCTGTTGATCCTCAGTCCCCAATGGAACCTCCGAGAAAGTCACCCCATCGCCCAAGTCTAGAATCCCACGGTCGATGATATGCGAAGAGGTGAGCACGTATCTCCTCAGTTGAGATAAATGGAAGTCGTCGTGCACCCAGTATAATTGAGGTGGATGGGTCAAGCAGTAAACCACCTTGCCTACCTTGCTGAGGACCTAGAAAGGTCCATTGAACCTTGGAGATAAC
Organism: Viscum album; assembly: GCA_963277665.1. Lineage (NCBI taxonomy): Eukaryota > Viridiplantae > Streptophyta > Magnoliopsida > Santalales > Viscaceae > Viscum > Viscum album. The sequence goes on along the minus strand of OY728159.1, from coordinate 13,581,233 downwards.
TTGATTCCTCTTCCACGTCTTTGTAATTCCACATTGAGGTGAGACCCGTAAGAAAATGTGGTCTCCATCCTCAAACTCTAGTGGTCTCTGCCTCCAGTCAGCATAAGGCTTCTGTTGGTTCTAAGCTGTCCTCATATTCTCTTGGATGACCTGGACCTTCTCTGGTCCCACAAGAGTGACTAAGATTTCTTCTTTGCCTATAAGAGAAATCTGGTCTCATCCTCTGGATGAACCATGTTCTTTTCCTAATAGAGTAAATCCGGACATGAATGATGTATTCATGCCATGGATGACGTCGTAAGGCCTCGACGTTACTACCAAGAGATCCAACCATCACTCTCGCCTCTAAGGGTCAAGTCACACTGTCAGCATCAGCATGAGGTCACTGGGTCTCTTCCAGAAAGAATCTCTAAAGTGAAGGTCAAGTCAACAGTTTAAACCGGAACCTCTTAGTACTCAAAAAGAAAGGAAGCAAATGTCACAAAGGGAAGTGTCTTTATATTATTGTATCTCATGGTAAAAAGACACAGATGTAACAACAACAACAACAACATGGATCTAGATATACGAAGAATAAAATGAAACCACTAGTTCCGCTCTTGTCCACTCGCCTCCGGAGTTCCGTAGTCGTAAGCTTCTGCTGCCTGAAGCTGAGCTCTCCCATGTCCATCCGTTCCCTGCGGTCGGGGTGGACCTCCTGGTGGTGGTGGTGGAAACACCTCGAAGCGTCTTCCACCTCCAGCTACACGGACTTCTCATAGCGGTCTTCCTTGACCGAACCTCTGCCTTTTCCTGGGAGGTTATTCATTTAACTGTAGGTTAACTTCATGGCGGGTCGGACAGTCACATGCCATGTGACCAATCCCGCCGCAGGAGTAACACTGCATGGCAGGTCTGGCTCTATCATTCCCCTTGGTGCCTCAGACTACCGACCCTGAGTCATGCGGTTGACCACTTGTAGGTCTGGTCCTCTAGGACCTCTGCGTCATCTGTCTACTGCCTGCTATAGAAGACTCTGCCACATGCCGGCTAGTGGTGGGTCCTACTGCTGGAGACTGCTCAGCAAAGAAACTCTCCACTAATAGGGCTCTCTCCAACACCCTTGTCTGCGTCGGAATGCTGTGAGAAACAATAGAAGCTCTAATCTCTCGGTTGCGCCCCTGCATGAAGGTTCGGGCCCTAAAGAACGGGTCTCGTACCATATCTGTGGAGTAGCGTGAGAGGTCTATGAACCTCGCTGAATACTGTGCCACTGTCATGCTGCCCTACCGCAGCTGAAGTAGCTCCTGTATACACACCGCTCGAAGGGTGGCTGGTACAAACTCTGCTCGGAATAGGCTCTCGAAGTCTGCCCAAAGAAGTGTCGCCTCGTCATGCATCTGGAGCATCAGGATCAACCATCTACCTGATACTCCCTAAAGAAGGCTGGCAGCAAGGATCACCATGAAGTCTGCTAGCATCCCCACTAGTCTGAAGACTCTCACCACAGCCTCCAGCCAATCCTTAGCCGCCTGCGGGTCCATCTCTCCCCTGAACCTAGGTGGCCTCTGCCGCTGGAACTCGTGCAGTGCGCTCAAGCGACATGCACCCTCTGCTACTGGGGATGGTGGCATCGGTGGCCCAACGGGTAGTAGTACCGTTGGTGCCTCTGCTGGTGCCTCAACTGGGATAGGGCCCTATACTAAGGCCACGTCGCTCGGCGGGCTATCAGTACGAACAACTATCGGGGCTCTAGCTGGTCATCCGTGGGGAGGCATCCTGAAAGAAACAAACATGACACGGTCAAACGATTTATACCTAGTGAGCTGACCTAGTTTGAGATGACTTTTAATAAATTCTTGAAACACACACATAATCAGTGTTTTCGTGCACAAGGTCGTAAATCAGTTGTCAGGGTCCTGGTGTATGGATACGTCGGCCGCCCGCACCAACACTGGACTCCTTGAACAATAAACCACACTCGGTACTCTTAACATTGTCGTTTCACAGAAATAAAAATATCAGAGTTATTAGTTCTGCGGTAGAACCGACTCCTCTGATACCAATTTGTCACAACCCGTCCTCGGGGCCCATGCCGTGACTACCCCAAACCCGTCTTCCATAGGCCAGGGGATGGAGACTAGCACCAAAGGCATAAATCCCGATAATTGGGAAGGCATTGCCTTTATAGAAGTAAACTAAACACCAAAGAGTACAAGAGGAAGTAAAACACTAAGTACAAAAGAAAGTGCTGAAAAGTAAATGGGCCAGAATACAAACCCAACTGAAAGTACAACTACAAATGAAATAAAGTACAATAGAAAAGACAAAAGCTGGAAGAAAGGAAGCAGCTCATGGGTCGTCCTCCTCGGATCCTACCTAAAGGGTAGGTATAGATAGCGCAGCTCCTGGATCATCCACCACGGATCCTACCTGAAGGGTAGGTACAGATAGCCTCCACAATGCTCTTTCCCATCAACCTCCTCTGAGTATCATCTCTCCGTGAAGTCCGCCTCCTAATATTGACTCGTTGTGAGGTCCAGCTCTGGGTACCGTCCAGTCCTCGAACACTCGGCCTCCGTCAGCACATCCTGTCGTCTACAGCCAACACAACGAGGTGTGGGCATAGCTCGTGCATGGGTGAGTATAACGATACTCAGTAGGGACCCCGAGACCCTCAAGGTCTCACTAAATCCAACAAGGATAACCACAAATAAGATCTCAATAGATAACCTCTACTTAGGTATATGCCCATACATATACCTAAGTTATTAAGTAACCCATCTCAATCATGAAGAAACACAAATATTAAGAAATCAACGGATAACCACTACCCAGGTATATGCCCATGCATATACCTAAGTTATCAAGTGACCCATATCAATCATGAGGTAAACACAAAGGTCATAGACTCAACTCAAACCAGGATTTTCATTATCGAAACTGTAACTGGTGATAAGCCTGTCTCTAGAGTGTAAAGTGATCCTGTCACAACTCTGAGGTACTTCTCACTAACCTAAGACTGTTGAGGTACTCCTCCTGTCGAGTACTGCGAGTATGCCACCTCACACAGTAGTGCTCCACCGCTATGGGTCTGCCACCTCACACAGTAGTGCTCCCCCTCATAGCCTACAGAGTTACTCCTCCTATCAAGTACCACGGGTCTGCCACCTCACAAAGTAGTGCTCCTCCGCCAGGGGTCTGCCACCTCACAAAGTAGTGCTCCCCACTGGGCTATGCTAGTCACTCCAAATCAAATCGGACAAGCAGTCATCGGTCACATCCAGCTACACGGTCTCCATACTCTGTATGCTCGTCTCCGGGAGGGTCTGGTCCATGAGCTACAGGTCGATACTCCAAGAATCAAATTTCCCATGAATAATTATATCAATGGACATCCTCGTTATAGGGGTCTCAACGCAACAGACGGCGCGTCAATCCGACGCCCGGTCTGTGAGTTATTAGCCTTTTCATCCCAGGGGACCGGTTGGTTTTGTGTGCGAACCAACCCGGACATATCTCAACTGTACCCCAAACTCTAATAGGGTATACTCACAGGGACCGTTTTCTCAACGTGATCACCAACGTCGCTGACGGTTCGTCAAACACACGTCCGGTCTGAAAGATATCAGCTTTTCCATTCCAGGGGCCCGGTTGTATTTCAGGTACAATCCAACCCGGCCATACTCCAAATGTGTTCAAACCTTGGGAAAATTATACCAAAAGTTCCGTCTCCCCAAGAGGAATCCAACAATGTCGACGGCACGTCAATCAGATGTCCGGAGCACAGGATATAAGTATTTTCGGTCCGAGCACCTGGTTGGTTTCATGTACGAACCAACCCGGCCAAACCCAAAGTTCTCAGAAACCTTGAGTGTGATACACTGAAACAACTGTCTAGATCCAAGGATCGCATCGCAACCGAAGGTGCGTCGATCGGAGACCCGTAGCTCCAGTTATGGGAAACCGACCGGAAGAAGTTCGGTATTAAGGGGTTCGGGCCTGGTCTGACCCGGCCTTATACCCCGAACGTCGGCCCGAACCGGGTCAACCTGAAGCGGGTCTGGGTCCAGCACGGCTGGCGCGGCCCAGCCCGATGGGGCGCGGCCCAGCCTGGCGGTCCGGTCTAGCGAACCGGCCAGGGTAGCCGCCCAGCGCGCGGCGCGCTGGCGCGCCGGCCAGGGGCTCGGCCGAACGGACGAGCTGTTTCGGATGCGGGGGGCGCTACCCCGAATGTAGCAATCGCGACCCTTTAATGGGTCCACTCACGTCTGACTCGGACGGGGGTTTTGAACCCCCGGTTCTTCCACGGTCTGGCCGGCCCGCTCCTGCTAGCCGACCTCTGCCGCCATGGGACCGGCTAGGCCGGTCCCCTTGCTCCGAGGCTGGCGGCCCGGTACCGGCCGCCGGTTCCACTACTCCGCCGCAGCCCGGAACTGGTCGTAGCCTTGGTTCGTCCGGATCGGTGCGACGGTGCCACGCCCCTTCACCGTGGTCCCGCTCCGGCCGCGGTGCTTTAGTAGTTCTCCGGTGCGGCACGACGGCGCCGCATCTTTGGTACATTTTCAATGGCGCGGTGCGACGGCGCCACGTCTTCGGTTCTTCTTCAACGGCGTGGCGCGACGACACCGTGATTCTCCCCCTTTCCTTATCAAAATTCTATGCGGTGCTTCGGAACCACGTTACCTTTCTCGCCGCAACAATATCAACAACCAGAAAGGGGAGGAGTGTCGGCCGTGTTCGTGCGGTCCGACTTCCTCCCATTATCACGATAACAGGATGTTCAAAGAAAAGGAGAAAGTGATGTAAGATTTCACAAACTAACAAATAAAATAAATCCCTACCTCAACGTTGTTGTCGAATGAGCGTTCGTCGCGGAATTAACCATTGCGGAAGGAGAGGATCGCCGCGGAAAAAGAGGATCGCCACGGAAGAAAAGGTTTGTCGTGGAAGGAATGTTGTTGGCGTTAGGAGATCTCCGAGGAAGGCATCTCTCGCCATCGTCTGCCATTGTAGGTTGTCATTCTTCATTGGCGGTGGTGCATTCTTCGCATTCTTCGTCGAAGAACGAAGAATCTTCTCTTTTTCTCCCCAAAAGCTTAACACAACACCAACCCAACCATAATAAAATAAGTTCATCCCTTATTTTATTATCAACATAAGAATTTGAAATTAAAAAGATAAGAAATGAACAATAAATTCAAGGAATTAATTGTAACGATTTAACTGCCCAATTTAATGAGGCGTTTCATAACCAAAATAAACGTAAGGTTTGACTTTCATTAAAAAGGGGGGTAGCGGGTGTGTTACTTAGAAGGAATGAAACGGAGGGGCTCGTGCGGGCCCCACCTCATAAATATCCTACCAAGTGGGTAGGATGTGGTGGGTCCCACCTTATTCGCTTAACATAGGTTAAGCTGCTTTAGGTGAAATAAAATAAAGTGTCGCACCACTTTTATTTTATTTCTTAACATAACCCCAAAAATTAAAAACCAAACCTGAGTAATTGCAACTCCGGAAAAGTTGTTTCTATGCAAAAACCGACACTGTGATTCCCTCGGTGCCCTTGGAATTCGATTCTGAGCACCAGTTTAAAAGTTGGAAAAACCAGCTCATTCGTTCACTGAACGTACTCGAGCTAAACTTCGGAAATTGATTCCAGGCACACTGGGCCTCAGAATCAGGCACCGTCAGAAACTGCGTTCTTTTAAAATCCCAATGAAAATTTATAAAAACAATTCCTTCAATTTTATAGGCCTATACAGTTGGATCTATATATGATATCGAATCACCCATCATTTATTTGGATTACTTAACCAGTTGTATTTGAATAATGGATTATGTATATGGAGAAGATATTTACGACCATGAAATGGTGGGAAGAGGAAAAGTTTCCTATTTCAGTTTATTATCTCAATTATGAGGTAAATCAATTGTGGTTGTCGATCTAGAATACTAAGTCTTAAGAGGTAATATAACTCTTGGAATGGATTTATTTCAAAGATACATTCATCGACAAAAATTACCCTCCTGTGCGACCAACTATAATGAATAAAAAGGACCATAGATTAAAGAAAAATGTAAAATAAAGTATTGTTCAGTATGAATATACCATTACATGGTTAGTGAGGTATGATATAGATTACATACACAACAAAAAGTGCAATATTGTCTCATTATTTACAGGGATTAAGAACAGTCTTTAAAGGGAACTACTCTGTTAATATTTTTTCCATATAATGAAATAGTTTTATATGCTATCATGATGGATAAATAATTATAAAAGTATTATGTAACAAAAGGTAAGTGAGAGAATAAAATTTGGGAAGATCAAAAAATAGGTCATGTGAAGAAGATAAATAAGGGTTTTCTTACTTGGGATAATTATGGAAAAAACACCCCAAAACACTATTGAAGGTATTTCTAGTTTGTTTATATGTGTGGAGAAAAGGGATTCAAAGCTCATGATTGAAATGGAAATAGAGAAAATAACAATTTGAAATTATTTTAAGATTTGGACATAGTGAAATACGAATATTAATATTCTAAGAATCAAGTCAATATACCTGAAATGAAGATAAGGGATCAATGTCAAGCATATGTTATTGATACGACCGAAGCGGAGTGATTATTATTTCTATATATTTGGATCGAAGAAATATGTTATAAAAGAAATATATTGATGATATTATCATCCCTAAAAGTATGAAATATATATGAACTATAGTCTAATACTATATCATTAAGTATTTAAGAGCATATGGTGAATGATACATATGACCATAAAAAATGAATCAGTAGAAAGTTGAACTTCATGGAAATCACATGAATAAATGGAATATAACCCATAATATATTCTTAATGTTTAGATAATTACTTTGGTATAAATAGATTATTTATATTGATAAATAAAATTCTATAGAACTAACTACCGTGAAATAAATAAGGATAAAGTTTTTTTTGAAAATTTAGTGACCTTCTAACTAAAGATATGTATCTTATTATTTTGGAAGGGTTATAAGGATAAACATTTATAAAATGGTTGAATTTTATCATTGGATGAGGTTTTCAAGCATAATTTATTACCTCCCCATATAGATATTTATGTATATTTTATTAACTATGTTGTCAATTTAGTCATAATAATATCTAGAGATCAAATTATTTAGTTGTCATTGTATTTTGTATATTATGATCCGTTAAAAGTAAATTATGGCTCTTTGAGAAATAGAAATCTATTTTTTGTATTAATTTATTAGAGTAAGGGTTTAATTGAAAAAAATAATGATTAAATTATGATTATAAAATAGGGATGCATCGAGTTAGTATATTTATTCGATTTTTAAACTATAATACAATTCCTCAACTTTTAGAAAAAGTATTTTGAAATAAAATGTTATCCAACTACCATTATTTCCTATGATATCAATGTCATTTTTCACACCTATTTGGTTTATAGATTTTGGTTTCTTAACCTTCTCTGTATTACCCTCTCCCTTGTGATAAATGATCTCTATCACTTTTCTTCAATGTTTGGGTGATATTTTTCTCTTACATGTCCTTTATTTCATTTCCCCCATATGTTGTCATACTCAAAAACTTAGTTTTGTGATTATTCCTGATGGCCTTTGTACATAAATTTCTCTCTTATTATGAAGAAATTTTATTAAACCTTCTATATGGTGAGTTTTTTAATATGGGAATTTTCAAATATAAATCCCTTTATTATAGATAACAACTTTAAATTGTGATGACGAAATTTAGTTATGGTGTTGATAAAGTTATACCACAAAATTATAAAAGAATATTGTTTTATTCAATAATGTATGTGAATAGAAAAACCTAGCTTAGAAGAGAATATAACACCCAAATACATTAATATATTTATATTTTAGAATAATTGTAATTGTCTTTACATCTTACAATACCATCAACAATAATTTTTATTGGAATCTTCTGTTATTTGAAAGAAAGAGTTTTACCAAAAAAATAATATCCTATTAATATTGTTAATTAGTATGCCAGTTATCACCTCGCCATTGGAATGGAGGAAATAAATAGAATTAAATAACATATTATAATATATATTTTTTTATTTTTCTTCATTATAAATTTATTACTAATGAAATATGTATCATTTAAATGAAAAATGAGTTTTTTCTAAAAAAACTATTTTTTTTCTAAAATATAGATTAGTAGTTCTTTTTTACGTAATTTAAAATAAATTATTAAAATTTTTGGAATATTAACTTGAAAAAATAGTCCATTTTAAAAATAGGAATATTTAAATTATTTTTGGTTAAATTTTGTTGATTTTTCTAAAAAGTTAAATTTTTTTATAGTTTGTGGAAAAATATTAGATTTTAATTGAAAATTTTATTTTCATTAAATAATTTATATTGTGAAATTATATGTTAAATTGGTTTTAACATAAAAATAAAATAATATTACATATATTAATACAGTTATTGTTAATGGAAAAATTTTCAATATAAATTTATTTATTAAAAATTGCTAACATTTAAGAAATTTCTCTTTAAAAACCCGTTTTCTCATCACATCTATGGGAATAATTTTAAATCATTTTCTCCACTACTGTTGATTTAATATTAAAAAATGTATTCCATATTTGGAATCATCATAAGTTATAATTTCTAATAATGTCAACATACTTTTTTATCCAAAATAATATTGAATGTAGTTAAAAATAATTAAATTATTTAAGCAAAAATGTGTTTACTATTGGGTTAAACTAGAATGATTAGAGTGAAATAAACTAAAATATTATCTTAATTTTTGTTGAATGAGTTTATTTTGACTTTTTACATAATATTATCTAAAATATGACAATTTATTCCACTTTCCTTTGATTATTACAATTATAATAAGTTAAGTGAATAATGACACAAAAAATAAACTTTTCTTCCTTTTAATACCGATAATGCATTGGGATAGGAAAAATAATTAGTTAGGATATAAAAAATTAAAGTTAAATTGGTTTTTTTTCATTATAATTTTTCTTTTATTTTTAAAAATTTTTTAGTTACTAAAAATGATTGAGAAACACCAAAATAGAAATTATTTAGTTATTAATTTTTTTAAATATATAATACTAAAAATATAAAAATGATTTAAATTTAATGAATTATTATTTTACCTTACTTTATATATTAATACATCTTTTAAATTTTTTTTGAGATTAATATAATCAAATTCAATCATTTTGGTGATAATTTTAAATTAAAATTAAATAAATAATGAAAAAATGGATATTTGTGTTCTTTTATAAAAAATTATATTTTACTAAATTATTTAAATTTACTAATAATAATATCCTCTTACTTGTTATTTTTTAATTTTAATTTATTAAAAATATTATCCATCCATGTAAAAAGTGTTCTTTCCAAATGAATATATTTACCCCTAAATTGTAAAAACAATGTTTTGAAAATTAGTATTAAAGAAGTGTTTTTTCGTGTTATATGCACTTTAGTAAGAATTTTATTTTCAAAAACAAGGGATCTATATTTTATAAATAGGGAAACATTTTAGTTAAATGAAAATGATAAATAAAAAATTGTATTTAATGGGTTTATGTGTGTTTTTATTGACCATATATTCCCTCAAAACCATTAGTTTTTAATTGTGGGTCTAATTTAGGTAATAGTGACCTCACAATGGTGAATACTTTTGAGAATTTAACAGAATGTGACTCCTCATCAATTATAAAGGGCCACTCAATATGCTCACTTCTTCACACCTATAAAGCCATTTGGCCAATAAAAACCCCTAACAAATAAATCCAAAAATTACATCCCATTATACTTGAAGATCTATTTTTTTCAAAAATCCAACCTTGTAAGGTTTTAGTGAAAATTAGAAGAAGATACAAAAATAATAATGTTTTTCAATGAGAATCTTTATTTTACTTCTCTATAAACCTCCAACATTTTTTATTAAATTATTTTTATAAGAAAGAATAAATATAATCCATATATTTTTGTGTTTTTATAATAAATAAATTACCAAAAATCATATTAATATTCCATTAAATGAGTTATGAAATCATCATTCATGTGTATAGTAGACTACCACCTCACAAACAAATGATGCTAATTTTTGAATTACCCCTATCAAGGTTGTGTATCCTGATGAATATAAAGTATTTATATGATATATGTAACATAAGTATATATATGGTTTAATTATATCATATATAAACTTTATTACATTCCATTTATTAGAAGACATGATAACGTCACTCGTGTTTAGGACGTACTACCGCCTCATAAAGAAATGGTATTCATCATTCACTAACACGTTATATGGAAGGTGATAAGGAATGAAATTATGTATATACAATACATAATTATGATATTAATGATATATTAATCATTTTGATAATATAATATTTCAATTTATTTGTACAGTAAATGATTATAACGTCTTTTGGGTACGTGTGGACTATCAACCTCTTGTAGCAATGTGACACTATATTAATCAACAATCCACATGAATGATATATACAATTATAAATAAGGAAAAATATATGATATATGATATTATTATAATTATATATAGATATAATATTTCCTACGTCCATTCTATAATGATCATTGTAAAATGTAAAATGTTAATCATGTATTTGTACAAACCACCATCTCCATGATCGTAACACACTTAATTTTTTTATAAAAGTAATTCCTTATTATTATTAAATTTATAAATGATTTATATATGTGGTTATTATTTCATTTATATTATTATAAATATGATAAATCTATGTAATTTTTGTAAAAACCTAATTATTAATGACAAAACAAGCATGGGAAACCAATGCAATTAACACATGAAATAGTAAAAACTAAAGAATGATTATTAATTAATAGGTGATAAGATATTATAAAAGATTATATATGACATTATAAATATTAAAATGGTTCTGTTGTAAGTTAATAACATTTTTCAAACCACAATATAGGAGGTTCAATAATGTTCATTAAAAAGGATGCCCGATGTAAGGGATTTCATGTCAATTTACACTCAATAGAGAATTATTTGTTATTCTAAACCAATTAAAATTAATTTGGTGTATATTATTCCAATTTGACAAGAAATATCATGATTAATTCATTATTCATTTTATTTTAAGCATCAATTTTAATTACATCATCCAAGGTGATTTGACATGAAAATTAACAAGTTGTAAAATTTATTGAAAATTCTCACATACTTTTTTGATTGATAACTTTGTTTTGAAACAATCAATTCCATATAGAAATTTATCTATTTAAAATAGTCACTCTAAATAATAATAATTTTATTTATATATTTATTGTGGGAAAAAATATGAACCACTTATGGGGGCATGAAATAATTTGTGCTGAGGGGATCCCAAAGAACAAGGTGAGAACATCCTTTGGGATGGGAGCCAATGACTGATTAATACCCAAGATTGGAGTCAATGGTATCCATAGAGGTATTAAAATTAGTAATATTAATACCTTAATGAAATTTTTAAAGATTACCCATCACTTTTTAATTTAATTCTTTTTATTATAGTTCAAATTAGTTATATGTTATAGGGTAGAAATGAAAATTTGAGAGAATCACATAAAATCATGGAGTCTGATTCCCCTATTAAAAAATAAATCCCTCTATAATGGAACAAAAAAAGACCCCAAATGGTGGAATTTGACTCCAAACATAATTATTCACACAAAACATATAAGGAACATAATGCAATAATTATATAACCTTTTTTATCACACAAAACTTGGTACCTTTGATGCATGACTCATATCTGTTATGAATGAGGCATGGGTGTGGGGGGGGGGAATTTGACCCAACAGAATTCAGAGATATGACTTGTTTGGGGAAAAATTCTCTTATTTAACACAATACTAATCATATATGGTGTCTCTTCCCATATTTTCAAAAGAAAGAAGAGCATTGAGGTGAGGAATCTAGCCCGAATGAGAAATGAACTTCCTAAGGAGGGGAGGTTTTCATTGAAGACTCGGATTCAAGAATATCAAATACATTATTATCCCATTGTAAAAAGATTAGAACACACATTCTTCTCATTAGTGTTAAAACCCACTATATTAATCCAAATGAGAATACAATTCTTGATGGAATTCACATGTAAGGATATACGAGTGAACTCACCTAACATATTCACCATCCTGATAACCCAATCAATTTTAAAGTAGAGGTGCATGGTTGATTCTTACATATAGACCTAGAAGAATGAGAAATTATAGTTTATGTGAATGAAATTTCCTTTCAATACCACATCCATATAATATCATGACTACAAATGTGCCACACTAAGAGGCTATACATAATTATAATTTCCATCCACAAAAGTAGGTCACCCTTGAGATCATGGTTATGATAATAATGATGCCTCTGCCTGTAGTATTTTTAAAATAAGGTTCCTAGAAATTATCTACTAAATATCCAATATTTTGTAATGTTTTTCAAGTAATTCCTTCAAAAATCCTTTTTTTGATAGCGACCGACATACTCTGGAAGAAGGTCATTAAGAGGCTCGCTTCTCAGAATGACTACTATAGGGTTTACATCATGTGTAGTGAAAATATGAACCCACGTAGTTATGGTTCTAGAAGTGGATATCCCCCACCTAAAAATCCACCACGATAGATTCTATAGAGTCTATTCATGGCCTTGTATAATTTTCAAAATGAAAGATGATTTACCTTTAGTAGAGTAAAAAACACTTCCATACTTATTGGTGATAAACCTTCCCTAATAGAATCTCCTATAAATATACTCCCAATCAATTTTAACTTTTATGTGCACCATCATTTCTCTATAATTATTAATATTGATTTCACAGTTAGTAGTAGGTTTAGAAAAACATATCTAGAAGCATATTGTCATCTTCCATCAGCATGGGCATCCAAAATGAAAGCGTTCAATATATTACCAAAATCCTAAATAATTTACTTGGAAAACATGATAATTCAGAGTATATGAATTGCAACATAGTTCAAGAATAAATTAATAAGAGTAATAATTAATCCAACTAATAGGTATTATGTTTTTCAATTTTTAATACAATTATACATTTTAATAACTACACCATCAAAACGATGGTTGTAGATTCTCCTAAGATAAATAGATGACCAAGGTAATCCATTGGAAAATTCTTTCTATGGATTCCTCAAAAGGTTTCAATATACATAACACGCCACATAAGAAAAAAAGGAAATATAAACATAGATATTATCTTGGTTGATGACTTTCCATCTCCACTTCAAATACTCCTCCATGATTTTTTTAAAACCTCAAATGAAAGATCTACATCCACTGAAAAATAAAACTAGATCATCTTGAAATAAGAGGTGTGGGACTCCATGTAATTGAGACCTGTAGTGAAAGGGTATAATTTATCCAATGTATATACAATGATTAATGATTTTGGTGAGGCAATCATAAAGCATAATGAAAATTTTTGGGGGGAATGGGGATCATTTTTACATAACCCACTAGGCCGACTAGAAGAAACCACATTCCCTTACCATAAGAATTATAGATAAATAGTTCGATATATAGAAAATAAAGGATATTTTCATCACCCTATCTAAGAATCCCATGAGCCTCATCACATTGATAATGAAATTCCACTCAAGTTTTTCTTATTCCATTTTTATATCAACCTTGAGAATAATGTTTGAACCCACTATATTACTGTTAATGTCACCAATAATCTCTTGATAAATACGAATAGAACCTTAAATATATGTTACCATAATGAAACCATGTTTCTCACTCAATACCCAGATTTTAATGTGATGAGAGAACCTCCACATCATTATGGATGAATGGAACATATAATAGATGATTGAAAAGATTATGTATTTTAATTTCCTTATGCAAGTGGGGAACATCACTTTAAAAATTTGGACCATCATTGTTCCACTAGTAACCAATGGGAGGATGGATTCAATGAGGTCTCTCTTGATCATTTCAAAGGAGATAACATTTATAGATCATGGGAAGGAATCCATTCTAGGAGATACTTATTGATAGAGGGATTTAGTTATAGGCCACACATCATTATTACTATAGATACTCTCTATTGTGGAATTAATAAATAGAGAAAACATATTCTAGATGGAGTGGAAGATGTCACTCTATCCATTAGTGTAAGTATTGCTCATAAATGTGTTTGGAAATCCAATAATAGAATTAAAATATGAATGAACCATAGATCTGACTATCATAGAGAAACTAGTGAAGGAACCTTAATCATTTAGTATACTGGGGGAGAAACTATGTGGATTTTATTTTGAACAATCATGATAGTATGTTTTGTTTCTGACACCCTCTTTGAGGAAAATGTCCCTATAGGATTCATGGGCCAACATCTATTATTCCAATAGAATTTTAGTATGTTGGTTTTTTTGAGGATAATATATAAAGATTCTTCATCATCCTAATATTCCCTTAATCTAGAATCATCCTAATCAATATCAGCTTTAAGAGTATATAGATCTTTAGAATAAGTAGGTTGAGAGTTATGAAAAAAAATATTGTTCATTCTTCAACTGGTGGTGATTATTATGAAATCTAGTCCATATTATGTACTTCATGGTTGTATCTCAGGTGTTCATGAATAATTATTGATAATTGTGTCATTTTGGCCAATGTTTATAGAAGAAGAAGTGGTCACCACCATCAATATTTGTCGTAAATGTGATTAGTAAAGGGGGGTGACCATAGAGTGCATGAACTAGATGGTGAAGCAATGAATTTGGGACGGATGAGAAGAAATAAAAATTGGTTATAAATTGATCTACGCATAACCAAATGAAACACTCAATTTTTTGGTTGATAAACAAAGTAAACCTATCACCAGAGAGTCCCATGTCAAGAATACCCATTCACATAGTGAAATAGGAGAATGAAATCATGTCCTTCTAAGGGTAAATTCAAAATCATTTATTTTATGATGTTTCTATGATAGTGTTAAAATAAAATCCCAATATCTTGTCTAGTCCCCCACTAATTGAAGGATTCTAGGTTGCTCCATAGTTTCTCTCTTGACCTAGAATCACATTTTTTAATGATGAACAAAAAGAGTCACTCCAAATTGTCTAATAAAACCATCACATAAATGTGCTACATTGTTGATTCAGCATTTTATATTATGATAGAAGGATTCCAGTGAATCCAAATATGATGATTGGAGGTCTCTCTACACATGAAACATCATATATCCAATGTTTTTGAAAAAAATTATTGTTTGTAGGAATGTTACTTCATCTCGAGAACCGCTAAAATACAACATTTTTTAGAGGATATCTTATTAAAGAAGAAGTTCATCATCACTTGGGAACCCAAACACTGAGAATTCCAAATGATTAGGGAAATCATCTCAATAATTAACACCATGTTTTTTACTCTATAACATGGAGGCTTATGGAATAAGAAAGAGTGCATGAAGAGAACAACCTTCAATAATAAATGGCCCACACAATCCTCGAGAGGGATGTTGTAACGACCCTAAGATTCATTAATGGAAATACCTCTTGATATAATTAAATGTATCTTTATGTTTTTATAAAATGTCAACTTCCTTGGTTTTATGTTAAGAATTTTTACCATTGCTAATATAGACATTGAACAGTGATCCAATGATTAGTATAAATATAGGACATTAACAAATCCAATTTACTCAGAAAAAGGAAGCGATGGACCATCCAGTAGAATTTCCCCATACGAAGACCATTTCTCGGAGCTCGGAAAAGAGGTGGCATCATTGGGCTTCGCTCTTGACCAAGCCCATGCGGAGCTTAAAAATGTCATGCTCGAACGTGACCTTCTATGGGAAAAGTGGAAGTTGATTAAAATTACCACTCGAGCGATGTTATCCAAGCCACCCCAAGAGTTTGTCACCATCGCACACATTACCCTTAGGTCTTATGCAGCTATTTTAAGGGGTTATGTAACAAATAAGTAGTACTATGTTCATGTACATTATTTTTGTATATAATAATGAATATAATTTCTAGTCATTTTTGATACATTGTATATAGTTTTTAAAGTACAAATGGTGTTTTTAGTTATTATTTAATTAAGAAATATATTTTATTAAATTGAGATATTTTTTAATTAAATAATTCATTAATAAAATAATATTATTATTATTAAATTTTTTTATTATATATAAATGATCTTATAATTTTATGAATGCAATTAAATTTTTTATTAAGGTTTCAAAGCCATTTCTGTCAAAACCGATGAATTTTTTATAAATGTCAGTTTTTATTTTAAAAGTGAAAATTAACATATTTAGAAAATTATTTAGATAAAATAAATGTTCTTTCTGGATTCAGGACGTCGAAATTATCCAATGGTGTATTTTTCATAATTTTTTGAGATAGTCAAATTTTTGGGTAAAAATTAAATACCATTTAAATATATAATGTGTTTTATGACATCATAATGATCCAATAGTGATGTAATAAAATATTATAATCTTTATTTTCCGCCAATATGTGTTTTAACATTAAAATAATGTGATTTTGGGTTTGTTTTACTAACTTTTCAAAGCATTAATGGAACCTTCAAGACTTATTCAACACCTTGCCTTTTTAAATTAATTTCCATGGGAGTGTGACTCACCTCCACATAAGCAACCCTAATATTTTAAGAAGTTAGGACTTTTTCATTATAAAATATTTTTTTCCTATTCCCTTTTCCAAAAACCATGGGCAAAAACCATGGGATGGTTTGTGGTTTGGATTAATTTAATGTAAGGGTACCCAAACCTAAATGATAAAGAATTCCCTCACCTTTCCTATATAAACCCACCCAATCTCCCACTTCCTCCTCACTCAAAGCCTTTGTAGTTCGTCCAACCTATGCCCAACTCTCTCTAGAATCCTCCCAAGGTGCCCCATGCTCCCAAGAAGCTTCTCACAAGCCTCTCTCAAGCCTTTGGAATCACACTTCCATGTAAGGGTTTTTTCTTCCTTTCTCATTTTTGTCCAATTTTATTTAAGTTATTTTTCCCTTTTAATTTCAATTATGAATGTTGGGTTATGGTTTCACACCTCCATATTACTTACCTCTTTATGTTTTAATTATGGGAGACCCCTTTCTCTCTCATTAAATTCCTCCCACGTATACCCGTTACTATGCCGAAATTCCGAAAGGAACTTCTCTCTCTTCTTTTACATTCAAGTAATACGTTTGTATCATGAATCTAAATTCCATTAAAATTGTTTGGACATACATATATATGACCCAATTACTGTCCATTTCATGTAAATATGATGAGACACCCTTTCTCTCTAATCAAACCTCTTTTATGAATTCTTATGTCACGCTGTTACGCTGCTGCAATTGCACTGATTTTCTAAGCCAATGCCATTGTGTAGTGAATACCATGCCCATTTCTCCACCAAGGTAATTCACCTTTATGAACATTTACTTATTTATTATAATGTTTCATGTATGAATTTCATATTCCTTTATCGTGGAATAAATTATTATGTTTTATGAATCCATGTTTTATGATCCGTGTGGCACACTTATGCATGAAATGAAATGTTTAAGAAGGGTAAGCCCTTATAGCGCTCCAATGCATTGGTTAAAGTATAGTATCATGATATGTCATGTGAAATGAGTGTTGAATCATGCTAATTCAAGTGCAACAAGTTTTTACTCATGCTTTTTGTGCAATGAGGATTTACTCATGCTCCATGGGCAATGAGCATTGGCTCTTGCTAATTCCATGCTAAGTGTTGTTGCCACATTTCCATGTTATGATTATCATGCGTTATCATGCCTTTATGTTCGTGTTTATTTTATGCTCTATTGATATTCCTATTGTCTTACATGCATTGTAATTCTCATGTTATTCCATGTGTACTCCCTTACTGTACTTTATAGCTCACCCTTTTCTTATGCATGTCCTCAGGTTATCCCATGAAATGCTAAGTACGAAGGAATGTAGTGGTCATATAAAGGAAGTTTTCAATAAAGATATTGTATTACATGTTTCAAGTTTTTATGTAATTATACTAAGCCCCAAAGACACTAAACCTTTTGATCTTCTTTGTTGTATCAAGTGACGTTTAATGTAATAAATCATGTTTATGTTTGTAATAAAAGCAGGGTTATCATAGTTGGTATCAAAGAGAAGCTTAATTATTTTTGGGATTAGGATTAGGAAACCCTAGTAAATCCTTAGATACAAGACTAAGTATAATAAAAACATCCCAATGTTTTGGTAAGTACTGGGTAAGTGGTTTATCAAACAAATACATCCCTATCTAGATATGAGCAGGTAGAGGCAGCTCTGGCACAGATGTATCCTAGGGGTAAAACCCGAAAACACTGCATTGAGCTAGACTCGAACGAGAACTGGTGCACGACAACAAGCTTTTGTGAAATCTTGGTTACGACACTCCCGGGGCATATGTTTTGATAAATTCAAAAGATTAGTATGAACCCTTATTAAGGGAATGAAAAAAATCACACTACTAATATATGTTATAATGTAGATCATGAAAAACCTAGATTGAAGCCTATAGACTCATGAGTAAGGAAATAAAAGATTATTTATAAGTCATCAACTTTTGTCTTTGGATTACCCTTTATGTGTTACCCCTAACTTTCCTTTTATTCCAGCCAATGGCCGGTAATAGGAGGACTCGGGCTAACAATCATTGTGAAGATAAGTGTGATGACTATACTAATGAGATGCCCAATCTAATGGGAGTGGGAATCACAAACTTTTTCATGCTTCTCTCTCAACTAACTCAAGTTTTTAATAGACACACGGGTCAAGAGGAACTTTCAACCCCCTAAGAAAGAACATGTTTCTATCGAGAGATTCATGATACAAAGGCCTCCTACTTTTAGTGGATCATCTGATCCCACGATCGCTGAACAATGGATCAACTCCATTGAAAAGATATTCTCCATCCTCCAATGTTCTGAACAAGAGAAGGTTCTCCTGGCGGCTTATCGTATGGAGTGTGAAGCTGATCAGTGGTGGACATTGATCAAAAATACGAAGCCTGAGGAGGAAATCGAGGAATTGGAATGGAAGGATTTTCGGAAGATGTTTTTCGATAAATATTTTATACGCACCCTCCAGCTTAAGATAGAAATGGACTTCCATTACCTCAAGAAAAAAGACGAATAATCTGTTGGAGCGTATGAGGAAAACGTCACAAGGCTTGCACGATACGCTTCCGAATCCATGACTTCTACAGCTATGAGTAAATTGTCTGATGTTCGCTCAAGGTCAAAATGGAGATCATAGAATCACAGGGGTATCATGGGGAAAAGAAGCATAAGGTGGACTTCAATTCTAGCGGTCCGATGGATAAATCCAACGGTGCTAAGAAGATCCAGCACCCCACTTTCCAATAGTGTGGAAAGAAGCACCCATGAAATTTCCTGAAGGGGATGAATAAATGATTCAGGTGTGGAAGAGAAGGGCACCTAGCTGTTAACTATCGACAGGAAAGACCCACAGCTGTGACAGAGGAGAGGAATGCTCCGTCCGAACCTCAACGCATTGTTCAATGCTAAAAATGCAAATAACTAGGTCATATTGAAAATTAGTTCCCTAATCCAAGGGATTTCGGAGACAACCAAAAACCTCTAAGGCAGCAAGGAAGAGCTTTTTTCCATTAGTTCTACCAAAGTGATCCCCGAAACTGAAGTGGTGACAGGTACGCTAGTTATTCATTCAAGAATAGAGAACTTAATTTTTTATTCAGGTTCTATGAATTCTTTTACATCTTTAATGTTTAGTAGAACAATCCCATCACCACCACAAGTCATGGATGTAAATATGTCGGTGAGTATGGAAAATGGGGAAATCATCGCATCCCAAGAATATAAGTCCTCCCCTGTTATAATCTGTGGATTGAATTTTCTGGCGAACCTCATCATACTCCCCCTGGTGGAATTTGATAAAATTCTTGGCTTGGATTGGATTTCCTTATATAGATCCAATATAAATTGTCGGGAGAGGTAAATCACACTTCATATGGAGAATCGACCCCCGATTCGTTACAAGTGTCAGGAGGAAGATGAATCTCCTTTAGCTCCATCATCTCAAGAATCGATATTACTGCCCTATGAGCATGCATATCTGGCTCAGATGATTGAGTCCAAGGAAGAAACCATCCTTGAAGAATTGCCTATTGTGAGGAAATTCGCAAAAGTGTTTCCCGAGGAACTGCCTGGTCTTCCTCCTAGAAGAGATGTTGAGTTCTCAATTGAACTTATACCTAGGGAACTACCAATATCCAAGACTCCATATAGAATGGCTGTTGTTGTGCATGAAGAGCTGAAGAAACAACTACAGGAGAATCTGGATAAAGGGTTTATACGCCCAAGTGCTTCACCATGGGGTGAACCAGTCCTCTTCGTAAAGAAGAAGGATGGGTCAATGCGGCTTTTCATCGATTATCGTTAACTTAACAAAATCACGATAAAGAACAAGTATCTCCCAAGAATCGATGACTTGTTTAATCAGCTGTGTGGAGCACAATAATTCTCCAAGGTGGATTTTCGGTCAGGATATTATCAAGTAAGGGTAATGAAGGAAGATGTCCCCAAGACTGCTTTTCGTACAAGATATGAGCACTATAAATTCATAGTAACGCCTTTCGGACTCACCAATGCTCCAGAAATATTCATGGACTTGATGAATAGAGTCTTTAGAGATTACCTTGTCAAATTTGTGGTAGTCTTTATAGATGATATTCTAATATACTCCAAAACCATGGTGGATCATGAGGAGCATTTAAAAGATGTACTGGAGACTTTGCGCAAGGAGTAGCTCTATGCAAAGTACAGAAAGTGTGATTTATGGTTGAAGGAGGTCTCATTCTTGGGCCATATCATCACAAGCAATGGGATATCTGTGGACCCCTCCAAAACAGATGCAATTGAGGGGTGGTCGAGGCCAACATCATTGACGGATATCCGTAGCTTCTTGGGGTTAGCTGGATATTATCTATGATTTGTGAGGAATTTCTCACGATTTTCCAACCCTCTTACCAAGATCACTCAGATGGGAGTAAAGTTTGCTTGGAGTGATGAATGCGAAGAAAGCTTCCAGGAGTTGAAAAGGAGTCTTCTCACTACACCCGTTCTCACTTTACCCACAAGTGGGGAACTTTTTGTTGTATTCAGGGATGCTTCGAAAAAGGGATTAGGCTGTGTGCTAATACAGAATGATAAAGTGATATCCTATGCCTCAGGGCAGTTGAAAATTCATGAGCGAAACTATCCAATGCATGATCTGGAGTTGGAAGCTGTGATCTTTGCCTTGAAAATATTGAAGCATTATCTCTATGGAGAGAAATGTGAGATATATACTGACCACAAGAGTCTTGAATATATATTCACACAGAAAGAGCTTAATATGCACCAGATAATATGGATAGAGCTCATCAAGGATTATGACTATTCAATACATTACCACCCTAGGAAAGCAAATAAGGTGGCAGATGCCCTAAGTAGAAAGGATCCAGTGATTCTATCAATGATGAGAATTGAGAAGGATCCAATCTTCTTAGACTTGATGAGGATGGACATGGGAATCATAAAGAAGGGAAAAACATCAATCCTTTCACAAATGATTGTTCAACCATATCTTTTGGAAAGGTTAAAATATTCTCAAAAAGATGATGTGGGAATTCAGGAAAAAGATGAAGCTATCAAAAAAGGGAAATCCTCAGAGTTTAATGTTAATGAAGAAGGAATTGTGTGTTTTGGGAAAAGACAATGTGTTCCATCAAGTCCGTAGTTGAATAAGGAACTTTTGTAAGATGCACGTAGTTCAAATTTCTCTATTCACCCAGGGAGCACAAAGATGTATCGAGATCTCCAAGAAAACTTTTGGTGGGATAATATGAAGAAGGAGATCGCTGAATATACATCAAAGTGCCTGGTGTGTTAGCAAGTGAAGGCAGAGAGGCAGTATTCTAAGGGGATGATGAAACCATTCCCCATACCAGAATTGAAATGAGAGAACATCACCATGGACTTTGTCACTGGACTTCCGAGGACATCCAAAGGCAACAATGCAATATGGGTTGTTGTGGATTGTCTTATAAAGACTGCACACTTCATTGCTAATCGGCAGGATTTCACATTGGATCAACTGGAACAGATATATATCAGGGATGTGGTAAGGTTGCAAGGTGTACCACTATCTATTGTTTCTGATCTAGATCCAAGATTAACATCTATGTTTTGGAAGATTCTTCAACAAGCTCTGAATACTGAACTGAACGTTGGTACGTCCTATCATCCTCACACTGATGGCCAATCCGAGTGGACTATCCAAACATTTGAGGACATGTTGAGAGCATGCTCAATAGACTTTAAAGGAGTATGGGATCAACATCTTCCTCAGGTTGAGTTCTCTTATAATAACAGCTTCCACTCAAGCATCCAAATGGCATAATATGAAGCCCTGTATGGGAAAAGGTGTAGAACACCAGTATGTTGGGATGACGTCGGTGAACGTAAGCTGCTTGGACCAGAAATGGTCGAAGAAATGGTGGAGAAGGTGAAAACCATACAGCAGCATATCAAGGCATCCAATAGTCGACAGAAGAGTTATACAGATAATTGTCAATGATACCTTGATTTTTATGTTGGAGACATGGTTTTTCCATGCATATCTCTGTGGAAGAAGGTCTTGAGGTTTGGAAAGAAAGAGAAGCTAAGTCCAAGGTACATCGGCCCCTTCGAGATTCTTGATCGTGTCAGGGTTGTGGCCTATCGACTAGCACTTCCACCTACTATGGCCAAAGTACATGATGTCTTTCATTATCCCTCTTAAGGAAGTACATACTAGACCCTTCACATGTACTCTCTTCTGAGGTGGTACAATTGGAAGATAATCTCTCTTATGAGGAGAAACCAGTGAAGATCTTAGATCATAGAGAACTAGTTCTACAAAATAAGACAATACCCCTCATCAAGGTATTGTGGAGAAACCACAAGTTTGAAGAACCGACTTAGGAATTGGAGGAAATGATGAAGCTGAGTTACCCACATCTGTTTTAGTGTGGGAAAAGGAAAATTTCGAGGGAGAAATTTCTTAAGGGGGAATCTTGTAACGACCCAAAGTTTCATTAATGGAAATCCCTCTTGATCTAATTAAATTTCTTTTTATTTTTATATAAAATGTCAACTTCCTTGGTTTTATGTTAAGAATTTTGACCATTTCTAGTATAGCCGTTTAATAGTGATCACATGATTAGTATAAATATAAGACATTAACAAATCCAATTTACTCACACAAAAGAAACGGTGGCCCCATCCAGTAGAATTGCCCCATACGAAGCCCATTTGTCAGAGCTCGGAAAAGAGGTGGAATCCTTGGGCTTCTCTCTTGACCAAGACAAAGCTGAGCTTCATCATGTCAAGCTCGAACGTGACCGTCTACGGGAAAAGTGGAAGTTGATTGAAATTACCACTCGAGCGATGTTATATGAGCCACCCCAAGAGTCTGTCACCATCGCACACCTTACCCTTAGGTCTTATGCAGATATTTTAAGGGGTTATGTAACAAATAATTAGTACTATGTTCATGTACATTATTTTTGTATATAATAATGAATATAATTTCTAGTCATTTTTGATACATTGTAAATTGTTTTTAAAGTACAAATGGTGTTTTTAGTTATTATTTAATTAAGAAATCTATTTTATTAAATTAAAGGATTTTTGAACTAAATAATATTTTAATAAAATAAGAATATTATTAGGAAATGTGTTTTAATTAAATATAAATGATCTTATAATTTTATGAATGCAATTAAAATTTTTATTAAGGTTTGAAAGCCATTTCTGTCAAAACCAATGAATTTTCGATAAATGTCGGTTTTTTTTAAAGTGAAAATTAACATATTTAGAGAATTATTTAGATAAAATAAATTTTATTTTTGGAATCAGGAAATTGAAATTATCCAAAGGTGAATTTTTTATAATTTTCTGAGACAGTCAAATTTTTGTGTAAAAATTAAATACCGTTTGAATATATAATGTGTTTTATGTCATCATAATGACCCAATAGTGATGTAATAAAATACAATAATCTTTATTTTCGGACAATATATGTTTTAATATTAAAATAATGTGATTTTGGGTTTGTTTGACTTACTTTTCAAAGCATTAATGGACCCCTAAAGACTTAGTCAACACCTTGCCTTTTTAAATTAATTTCCATGGGAGTGTGACTCACCTCCACATAATCAAGACTAATATTTTAAGAAGTTCGGACTTTGGAATTATAAAATATTTTTGTCCTCTTCCATTTTCCAAAAACCATGGGCAAAAACCATGGGATGGTTTGTGGTTTGGATTAATTTAATGTAAGGGGACCCAAACCTAAATAATAAAGAATTCCCTCACCTTTCCTATATAAACCCACCAAAGCTCTAACTTCCTCCTCACTCAAAGCCTTTTAAGTTCGTCCAACCTCTTCCCAACTCTCTCTATAATCCTCCCAAGTTGCCCCAATCTCCCAAGAAGCCTCTCAGAAGCCTCTCTCTATCCTTTGGAAGCACACTTCCAAGTAAGGGTTTTTTCTTCCTTTCTCATTTTTTGTCCAATTTTCTTTAAGTTTTTTTGCCCTTTTAATTTAAATTATGAATGTTGGGGAATGGTTTCGCACCTCCATATTTTTTTCCTTTTAATGTTTTAATGATGGGATACCCATTTATCCCTCATTAAATGTCTCCCACGTACACCCGTTACAATGCTGAAATTCTGAAAGGAACTTCTCTCTCTTCTTTTACATTTAAGTAATACTTTTGTATCATGAATCTAAATTCCATTAAAATTGGTTGGACATGTATCTATATGACCCCATTACTGTCCATTTCATGTAAATATGATGAGACACCTTTTCTCTCTCTTAAAACCTTTTTTATGAAAACTTATGTCACACTGTTACGCTGCTGAAATCGCACCGATTTTCTAAGCCAATGCCATTGTGTAGTGAATACCATGCCCATTTATCCATCAAGGGTATTAACCGTTATTCACATTTACTTATTGATTATAATTTTTAATGTATGAATTCCACATTTCTTTATCGTGTAATAAATGATTATGTTTTATGAATCCATGTTTTATGATCCGTGTGACACACTTATGCATGAAATTAAATGTATAAGAAGGGTGTGCCCTTATAGCGCTCCAATGCATTGGGTAAAGTATAGTATCATCATATGTCATGGGAAATGAGTGTAGACTCATTCTAATTCAAGTTAAATGAGGGTTTACTCGTGCTTTATGTGCAATGAGGATTTACTCATGCTCCATGTGCAATGATCCTTGGCTCATGCTAATTCCATGTTAAGTGTTGTTGCCACATTTCCATGTTATGATTATCATGCGTTATAATGCCTTTATGTTCATGTTTCTTTTATGATCTATTGATATGCCTATTTTGTAACATTTATTGTACTCCTCATGTTATTCCATTTGTACTCCCTTACTGGGCTTTATAGCTCACCCTTTTCTAATGCATGTCCTCAGGTTATCCCATGCAATGCTAAGTACAAGGGAATGTAGTGGTCATGTAAAGGAAGTTTTCAATAAAGATGTTGTATTTCATGTTTCAAGTTTTTATGAAATGATCCTAAGCCCCAAATACACTAAACCTCTCAATATTCTTTGTTTTATCAAGTGATTTTTTATGTAATAAATCATTTTTAAGTTTGTAATAAAAGCATGGTTGTCATAGATGTATAAGTAGTGGTCATATGAGGTTCATATTTGATAACAATAGGTATAAACTCAATTGGAAGGGAGATAGAGAAAATAGTATAAGAGAGTGGGGGAACTAAAATATATATAAAAATTCACTATAGCTAATTGATATAGGATATGGGGAGATAAAATATGGTTTAGGTTCTCATAGAGGGATGAAATAGGGAATGGAGATGGGGAAGGATAGACATGGTGCATGGAACATATCTCTACTTTGAAGAGAGTGATTTATTGGAATTGGGTCATCCTGAGTTCGAAAAAGGTCTTATCGTTGAAATGGGGAAAGTTCCATTCAATGGTTAGTATAATTAATGACCACCAGAGAAGAAAACTCTAGTGAATGGGGGGGGAGGCTTTGAGGAATGAGATATTATTTTGGTAGAAAATTCAACCGAAAAACCACTAATAATGACTGGTTGACCAATAGTGAATAAATGACTACTAAGAGAGAAGATTTTCCAATATTTGTGAGATCTAGTTTATGCGAGTGAGATGGGTAGGATAGATTCTCCCTATAAACTTAGACAAAGTGTCCATGGATTTGACATGAATCACATAACTAACGAAGGAAGAGATAAAGTAGGTGTGGTAAATGTTTGACTGAGTTCTGTAATTTGAGCAGTATATGTGGTGGAGAGCTAGAAAGATCCATGGAAATATAGATATGAGCCACCAACACATCTTAGGGAATATAAATTCAATAATATGTACATATAAACTATCCAATGTATTCTCCAATAGTGTGGATAATGAAAAGGTTTAGGAAGGGGATATAAATTCATTTGAGGTTGGGCCTCATTACTACCTATTGGGACTCCATTCCATGGTGGGACACCATCGATGGATGAAAGAGGTGGAAGATCCATTGAATAGATGGTAAGGAGGACTAAGATAAGGAACAAACAAAGTTTTATATGTAGGAATGGGAAATAAAAAATATTTTTTGGAAAAGAAAAAAATACTTTATGACATTCTAAATCCCATGAGGTCAGGATAATTTGAAAAATATCATGGTAAACCTTGTCTTCTCTAAAGAGAGAATCAAAATTATAATATAGGATATATGAAGCTTCAATAAAAGAAGATATTAGGAAATCTAAGACCATATAACTATTCACCATGCTAAGATGAAGTGGTTCTATAGAGATCGCTAGGATCTGAGGTGGTAGTGGATTCTTGAAGGATTAATTCTTGAGGAGGATGTCCTTATGTGACAACTTAGGATAGACAAAATGACATGGATCTCATGTTTTTGAAGGCTAAGAGGAGGACAAAAGAGTGGTAGAGGGCTAAGGGTCATAGTGGAGGAGGGCCCTCTTACAGTAATTAGGGATGCACCATCCCCACAAGGTCACTCCGAAGTAGAGAAATAGTTCTAGAATTTTGAATTTGTGGGAGTGTGTGAAGTTTGTTCTCATAAATAAACATATTATTATATATTGGAAATAATTATTTCCCAATATTTATAAAATTTTGTAATTCATCATTTACTTTGAATTTTATTTGATTGACTAGGAAAATATTGATATGTTTGTATCCATTACTTAATACAGATATTTGATAGGGCACATTTTTTAGGAGGAAAATCGATTATTCCAAAGATGATGAATTATTTAGACATGAAATACATGGTTTAGAGACTAGTTAAAGAAAGAACCTCCATACATTGATAGTCTCATGCGATGAAATTAGTTGTATAAACCTAATGTGTTCATAACAAGTATGTTCTCAACTATCTTTTGAAATTTCATTACAGAATTATAAAAAATTTCTTATGAAAGTTCTTGATGGTAATGTTTTCATGTTCCTAAGATACAAGACGTATGATAATTAATCATTTCCTTCATTTAGATTCAATTTTCATTATCCCTAAGATTTTCACAATGATATTACCTCTTGATGTATTTAATTTTTAGTTCATCGATTGAACAGAATGTGTTTCAAGTTATTTACCATAAGATATTGATTTTTTTTCTTATATAGTGATTTAAATGGAATGTTTTCTCAATTATTTACGTTTATATATTGATTATAATTATTGATTCATGATAGCTTATAATGTAGTTAACCCTTACAGAGTATTTTATCCCACCCATATTTCTCCTTTTCCTTGGGGTCCATGAATTTTACTATGATTGATAGGTAACAATTTAATTGATGGAATAATGTTATTCTCAAATAAACTTATTTTAATTTTTTTATTCAATTGTAATTTAAAAATCATGTATGTGTCAAGATTACCATGATTACTGAACTATTCATTCATTCATGGTGTGATTCCTTATGTATTATTCTAGTGTAATAAAGAATAAAACTATCTATGGACTATTAGGGACAGGTTCATACCATTTAATATTTTGGAATGATAATATTTGACAATCTTTCCGTGTTATTAATGATAAATACTTATAGTAAATTTAACCACATTAAATTAACATCTTAATTATGCTTTATTAATTTTAGTCCATTTTGAAAACCTGTGGTACAATATATATTGGATTCTAATGAAATAATATAGGACATGAAGATCTAAAAACCTAGATATTATCATTATATTTTTCAACACCACTGACAATAGTAAACATACTTGGAGAGTTACAGAGAAGTATATAAAAAAACCTCAAGTAGCTGACATGAAAAAGAAAATAGTGAATTAATTACTTATTTTTATATATATAACATTGAATATATAATATAGATTAATAGTTATGATAATATTGTTTTTATTAAACTTAATTTGGTTATATAGGGTGAAATATACAAACATAGAATGAATTAGGACCTAAGATAGGGATTTTATTATCTCATTTTTTTTCATTAAGATATCATTCATTTTCACCAATTATTTCATTTTTTGTGACATATTTAATTGGAATGGATTTCATTTTATATTAAATTTCATTAAATCAATGGTAATTAAATAAAAAACTCATGTTTTACCTTCCATGAATTTTCAGTTTGAAATACTGTGATTTTGTAAGGGGTTTTGTTAACTCAAACCCCCTTAATTTGGGTTATAAGGTCTCATTTGAAAATATTACATCTATGATTAGTTTTTTCTAGACTAAGATATTATGTTGAAATATATCTATATATAGAGGGAAATTGAAAATTTTCATTCTAATATTCCGCCTTGATTAATTTTTTCACTATAAAATTATGTCATTTTCAAATAATTCTAATTATCTTCATCAATGATTTTTATTATATTCCCACATATCCCCTTCAGACCAACTATGAAATTTATATTTGGAAAAACAATTATATGTTTGTTTATGTAAAAATCAAATTTAACATCTCATATTTTCAAAATTATGTTTTATTATACATTTTTATGATATGGGTTTTGACAATGATATACTAAAATATAAAATGGGATTTTTCGAACATCCCGCATTATTTTTTTACATGTTCTCTTTATTTTTATCTCATTTTAATCTATCTTCTTATCATGTATTCTAGACCAAATATATATATATATATCCTTTAATAATCTAATTTATTTAATTAATCCTCTTTTTGGGGATAATAAATGGTTTATTTTCATTTCACAGTTACCACTTTTATGTAAACTCATCTTAAAGGAAATTTACCATTTCTAATTTCATGACAAGAATCAGCTCTAAAAAAATTTCTTTAACATGATTGTCATCTAAAAACCATAATTATTTTATGAATAACCTTCCATGTTTAGTTATGGGTTCAAGATATAAATTATCCGTTTTCATTCATAAAATATCATTCACTCCTTTTTTTAAAACATCACTTATACAGAAAATATTTATTCTTACTTCTCTATGATCATTCTCATCAATTATAATACATTAGAATTAAATGATCAGGTTATGTGTTTCTTTTTTGAAACATAAACAAAAAACTTTTTTTTTATTTCCATCTTCCCTTTGTAATCATTTTGATATATAATTTGGTTTTACTTTTGAATAAGATTATAGAACATAGTTAATTCTTAGTTAATTTATCATTCTTCTGCTTTAAATATGGATTCATTTACCCATGTCGAACTAGTTTTAATGTATATATCCTGATTTTTAATACATGAAATTTTTGAATATAATTATATATCCATAAAATGAATTGTCTAATTTTTTATCTCATAAGATATCATGTATATTGCACAATCAGTTAGCCTATAAATAAAATGTTTTTTGATGAGTGGGTTTGAAATTATACATCCCCAAAAAGAATTTATTAAAGATTTAAATTTAATAAAATAATATGAAATTAAATTAGGAGTGCCCCTAATCCGCTATATGGAACTTAAAACTATGGTTATGGGAAGGGGGATTGAAACTAATCCACCATGGGACTCTGTTCACCATGGTTTTGGGAATGGGGTGAGATCATAATCCCCCATAGAAACATTTATAATATATTTATTGAAATATGGATTAAAAAAAAATCCACCATGGGACTCTATCCACTACGATATTATTTGATATTATCCTTGACTTATTCTTTTAATTTCAGGTATTTTTTTCAACAAAAGATAGATTCAATGATCTTATAAAATTATTTTCTAAATCCTTGTTTCTAGGCATATATCACAATGTTATTTAATGGTTCTTTTTTTTGATTATATGTCCTTATTTCATGATTTATGAACAAATCATATTGTTCTATGTTTAATCAAATAAGAAATATCATCCTTCTCTTGTTTTCTAATATTATTATCTTATAAACCTTTATGACATGCTGATAATATTTTACTTACTATACATTTGACATCACCTCATTATTATATTTCCATTATCAGGTCCATGAAGAAGAATATTACATATGAGAAGTTTACTAATGTTGTTTAATTATGGATAAATGTTGGCATGTATCATAAAACATGTTTCTTATATAGAATAACCTCTATGAAATTAAAAAAAATCCATTATTGGGATTGTGAAATTATTTGTTATATTTAATTTTTAAACTCTAGAGATAATGTTTGAAACATAAAATTTTACCATGGGAAATATCACTTGATATCTAGATTTCAAATAATGTCATTTTAGAAGAATAAATTTGAGTGTATGTCATGGGTGTATATTCAAAAAACCATTCATGTTCATTATTTTTCACATTTTCAAATGATTACCCTCTTGATACGTCTTAATTATTCAACATGAAGAAACATTATTCATTATATATATATTTCCACAATTTCATTTTTTATATTACTAAAGTTTATTGTAGAATAAAAACCATTGATATCACATACACTTCCCTTAGATATTTTGTTTCATGTTACTCCAAAAACAATAATATATTTATTAATATAACATAAATTTTGAAAAGAATCTTGATCTCTATTGGATTTTAGAGATTTAGTCATTGTCATTATACCTTTTATTCTTATCAAATCACAATACTCTATAAAATAACATTTATAACCACATTCATAATATATTATTCATCAGATATATTTTCTCCTTCTTTTAGGACATTGTTTTTGGACCACATATTCTATTTTGTATTCACTCATCATGTTTCTGTGATATTAAAAATAATATAAAATGCCTCAAAAATTATGGTTTGAATTTCATTGTCTGGGAATACCCTTGTGTTCCTAATTTTATCTTTTCTCTCACACTAGAGACACCACTATAAGTTGGATAATAATTAGATCATTCTGAATTATAACTACATTCTTATGAAATATAGAAAATTTTTATTCTATTTATTTATCAACCCTACATCAGCTCTATATATTAATCACAAAACTAGTTGAATGAATAGTAATACAATAATAAAAACATATACAATCAAATTTCTATCATTGAATTAAATTTTTCGATTCATTCTCTTCATTTAAAATTTAAATTCTTAATCTAGATTATCATTTTAACTCCAATTATATCCATTTTTAATATAATATAGTGTTCTTTATTCCATTGGATGATAATGTAATAAATTTCAAACCATATTTCCCATAATAGTTCATATATAAATTCAAGATATTCATTTTTTTAGGATGACTTATAAAATGTACCCTGAGTTTTATTATTAGTGTCTACTATATCTTAAAATAATTAACATTACCTAAAAATTGAATTACTTCATGATGATATGAGATATTTTAGCAAATGTTGAAATTAATTTCAATTCATATTTCTATTTAAGTATTATCATTAGTGTTTTATTTATATTCTCTATATAAATTAATGAAACTTGATGTTTTTTAATCTGATTTTATTTTCCATATAACTAAGACTTCTATATTTCCATTTTAGATTTCAATTCCATTTGGATTATGATTTTATCCCTAAATCCACACTTCCAAGGCATTGATAGATCAGGTAGGTATATTCCTTATGCTTATTTTTCCTGGTAATCATTAATGATATTTAGAATATCATCAAATGAATAATTCAATGGTTTTCTCATAGATTAAACATTCATTTCTGGATCTTCCTCACTTGACTTCATTGGAACATATTACAAATCTTCTTTATAATTGTTTTCATCATTCTCACGTGACTCATATTCATGACTAATGCCTAAAAAATTTTATATTCAAAAAATAATCTCATGATGAATCCCAATAATTCGTTATTTTAAACATAATAATTTATCCCTCAAGAAACACAATTATATCATCTAATTTTTTTCAACATATGAAATAAATATTTCAATTATATTGTCTTGATATTCTTTATTTTTATTCAAAATAACATTCTAAATTTGTTTCTTCATATGATGAATACTAATATTTAATATGGTGTTAATGATGAGTTAGTTCAACCTTGATTTATTCAACATACTCATATAACACATTAAACCCACCTATGATAATTCAGTTCTTCTTCTTTTAGATAAAAACATATTTAAGGGAACCATTAATCTCAACTTCATATTTAATAAATACTTTTATTTAAGTCTCATATTGATATATAAAAGCCATGAAAAAAATAATAAAATATATTAAAATTTTAACTTATTAAATGAAGATAGAATTGATAAGATTTTATATAAAATTTTCTCCAAAAATCAATTTTATATTGAATCCATGGCATAACCTATATTCTATGATACCAATTTTAAGAACCCAGGACACCGTAATAGAGGTGATTTATGGTTTTACATTATTTAATTTTTTTGTTTCTACGATTTCCTTTGGATATTATTATTTCATTAGTAAAAAAATTAATTATCTTATTAATTTAACAAAAATATCCATAATAGAAACCATGTAGATGTATATTATATAAAAAATTAATACCCTTGATATTTTAATTAGTTCACTAGTTAAAGTATATATAATATGAGCATTCGCTCTGAAGTGTGTTGGGGTAAACAACGCTTATAACTATAATTTCTGTGGATAAATTATTTTGGTATGTTCACTCCTCATCTAGTCTAAATGACTATACATGGTTTATAAATAATTCCATGCCATCCTAAGGAAAACTACTCATTAATAGTTTAGGGATATATTACTTCCTCATTAGGATCACATAATCTTCTCATCATCAACAAATTACATAGGTGAAGTTTTCAGTTTATATATATAGTAGTTATTATACTAGAGTAAAGAGATTAAGGTCAGTACATGTTTTTAACATGAATTATTAATCATAAATTTCAAATGTAGGGATTTAGTGAATTCCATCATGTTACTATAAATTCACTACATGATATAAATATATCATTGTGAGAAGAGATGTGTCTATAATATTCAATTTTACTTTTCACATAAATAAGGTTCCAAAAATACTAATTCATGAAAGGGTATTATTCTTCATCTTTATATTCATTAAAACTCAAAAAAATATTCATATTTTAATGACCCATAATTTTAGTAAATATTTTTTCCTAAATAAAATTAATTCTCAATACCTTGTCTTAAATGTAACAAAAAAACTAAAATACAATTAAATAAATTTATTATATGTGATAATTATATTATAGACAACAAATTTCAGGCCTTGATAATTATTTGCCATGTCATGAAAACAATTTATAAAGGTATAATAAATCAGTTGTTATTATATACTAGAAAATACACTTTTTCTAAAAATATTGTTACACATTAAATGTAAAAACATGGAAAACAATTTTCCACACCCATAAAATTTTATTTGGTAAAATCGATTTTATATCATTAAGACTAAATTAAATAAAAATAAAATTGCCTTTTTTGGATCAAACAAATATTACTAGGATTAAAGTTAAATACTATGACAATTATAAAACTGTAATATTCAAATAATTGTTTTATTAATGTTGCACAATTATAATATAATAAAATAAATTGACTAATATTATATAATGGCTGATATATTTTTGTAAATAAATAAAAATATATTATCATTCATTTAATTGGTAATTAATTTTATATTGGTTTTAGAAAAAATAATGGTTAAGACATCGTTTTTCTATAAATAAGGTTCCTATTTTATTTTATATTTTAAATTAAAATTTAATTTTTTGAAATTTAATATTTTAATTGGATTAAATATAAGATAATATTATTCTCATCACATCCAAATTTTTAAAGAGGTTTAACTTATTTTTTATTACATAATAAATTACATAAAAAATGTTACCAAGGTATAAACTAAAATTATAATATGTATATATTAAATTTTAAATGGCTGAAAATAGTTTAAAAAAAGTGTGTAAACCGATTCATTATTCTTGAACA
This sequence comes from Viscum album, assembly GCA_963277665.1. Lineage (NCBI taxonomy): Eukaryota > Viridiplantae > Streptophyta > Magnoliopsida > Santalales > Viscaceae > Viscum > Viscum album. Next base: position 13,546,795 of record OY728159.1, on the reverse strand, counting down.
ACCAAATATTATATCCACTCAATTATGTACCTATTTTTTCTACATCGACCATTGAATTTTTTCACATTATCATTGTGGTGTGATGCATATTTATAAAATTTCACATTCATCCACTTATAAAAGGGGATAATTCTACCCATTAGATTTTATAATTTAATTTAAAAATTTTCTTGAAACTATATATAATTCCACTCGACTAAAATTCACTTGAACTTATATAATATATTTCTCACTAGATGGTATCCAAACCCCTTCACTTTCAAGAAGAATTTGAAGAGAAATTGTAATCTCTTTACATGAGTAATACTTTCTCTAATTCTTCTTAATATTCATCCCTAATGTAAAACAAATCCATGGAAATGTGATAATATAAATTCTATTATTATTATTAGATTTTATTATAATAATAGAATACCACTCTTCTACTACCCTCCAATGTAATTTTAAAAATGAAGACATCATATTGTGTGCATACAAACTACCACCCCTGTTACTGAAAAGTTCAATTTTTCATTAAATTGTCACATGGATTGTTATGAATGGACATATAGTGAAAAATATTATTGATTAAAAAATATTATGACTATATAATAAAAAAATATTTTAGATTCCAATATCCTCATATTCATGAAAACTGAGAGTGCCTCACCTATGTATGTGCCGACAACCACCTCCATGAGATGATACAATTCATTATTCATTACTATCTACTATGAATGATATAAAAAATAAATATATTGTATCAAAATTTAATTTCAAAAATTATTATTATTTTTAATTATAATATTATATTTACTTTAGGTGATATAAATATGTAACAGTCATTATAAACTTATCCTTTTAAAGGAACTTATCGGCACACCATTCAAAATTTAAGTCCATTAAATAGGACTAAGAAACATTATAAATTTTATATTATATTAAAAAAAATACATACACACAAAAAATCATGGATATTAATAATCCATTTAACAACACCTTTTTCATGCCCAATATAAATAAAGAGTTGCAAAGAAACTGACCAGACATCCTAATGTAACCAACATGAATGAAAATAATATAGTAAATTATTAGAAAATGGAAATATGTAGACCTTATAATATGAAATATAGATGAATAAGGATATTAAAATAGTTTTCTAAGCATAATTTTATTATTCAGGTAGTTCTGTTCACACGTATAGAGAATCATTACAAAACGTAAGTGATCTACCAACCACCCTCGTTAATTTTGAGTTAAATGTTTTCATTCATTCTTTTTCCATTTTTACTCATTATTATTATCATGTATTCCAAAGATATTTTTTAAATATATTATTTACATATATATATATTTTAATTTACCTTTATTTGAATTATAATACTTTCTTTATGTTCCCAGAAAAAATGTCAACTTCTAAGTAAACCCAATTGAAAATAACATTCTGATTTCTTATCTAATGAATAGTGCCACCTAAAGAGAATATTTTTAAACATGAAATGTTTATAACAAAAAAAATAGTTATTTTATCAAATTATTAGTTTAATTTCAGTTGAAATTAAATTAATAATATATTTCCTTAGATTTCCTTTTTTCATTTAAAAAGATATCATGTAAGAGGTTCATTTTTATTATTTATTCACCTTGATCCTTCTCATTAATTTTTATACATTTTAAGTTAATATTAAATGGAAATGTTTATTTTGTATAATACTAACATCTAAAATGATTTAATTAGTTCTTATCTTAGGAATCCTTATAATATATTCTTTGCTTCCTATTTTTGATAAGATTATGAAACCAACTTCTTTATCCTGGGTTTGATAATTCTTCTAATTTACATACGATTCCCAATCCGCATGTTACACACATATTCATATAAATATTATGATTTTAATCATGTAATGGGAATCCCCATAATTATATTTCATTATAATATATTATGTAAATCATTACATCTCATGAGATAATATGAAAGGTAATGGGCACTGAATCCAATACACCATGGGAATCTTCCAATTATGCTTATGGGAATAGGGAATGAACCCACACCCCCATTTGGCTCTTTCCAAAATGATAGTCCTGGATGTGATCCTTTAATTAACCTTATTATTTCATGTTCTCTATTTTTTCAACATATTCCGTGATCATCAGGTGTAAGTTCATTTGTCCATATTTCAACTCTTACCTCATACTCTTATATCATGCTTCATGTATGTCATTATGGGATTACATTTAATTCCTTCATGATTTATGGATAAATGTTAATAATTTCAGTTATTTTTAATAATGAAATCTTTTGTGATTATGTTTTATCATATTCTTATGATCTATCCCCTGATAATATGTTGGTATGTTTTCCTTAATGAGAATTTGAGCTCAACAATTTCTTTTTCTTCCATTCTCTAAGTTTTGAAGATAATTATAACTTATTAAAATTATATAATGGGTATATAATATTTATATTAAAGAAAAATGTTGAAAAGTTTTGTAAAATAATATGCATATGTAACTGGTCCTAAAATACATTATAAAAAAATATACTCCAAGTCGTTTGATATTTTTTTGAGGTATAATTTCTAACATTTGGTAATGATGTAAATGAGAGATTTTTTTGGCATGGGTAAATATTTTTAGGCACATAATAGTATACCTTAATGTATAATGTGACCTTATGTATATCAAATGCTACCAATTTAGGCTTTTGAGATTAATAATGATGTTAATTTATTAAGAAAACTTCAGCTGGTTGGAAACTGTGTTGTATATTTCCCAATCATGGATTTCCATAATGGAACCCAAGTTGGAGTCACCACATGAATTTGAATGTGCCTCCTCCTAAAAAATATTTTTCCAACTAGCTTATAGAGACTAGCATAGTTGTTGAGAGATTATGACCCCTAAAGTAAATCTTCAGGCTTATTACTAATTATATTAAAAATCTAGCACCACCTGTCTATGTAAAAAGATTCCCAATAAGAATTAGGCATAAAAGGGAACCAGAAAGTCCCCAAAATACTCAAACAGAAATCCATAATCTCCCAATTTATTTAATTATTGAAAAATTATTAGCATAGATAATATAGAATAAAATATATAAATAAAATTGATACTAGTTAGTACATGATGAATAATAACATAGAAATAAATACACTAACCTCTAACCAAACTCATATACCATCCTACTATATCCTTGACCACAATGAACTACCTACCCTATAATAAGATTCTATATCTAAGAGATTAATTTTTCATGAGAGAAAATATGGAGGTCAACCAAAGTACATTGGAATGCATTTCATGTATGTGGGTATGAGGTTAGTATGATGATCTAGTTAGGATCCAAAATTTATTGACAGTACTGAGTATTCTACGATTTAGTTTATGTGAATGAAATAAATTAAATAAGGTGAAATAGTGATCATGAAACACACCTACATGAAATTATTTCAATTAACACACATGCTGTCATATAATTCACGTCATAAAGTGTTAACCATTCCACCGTAACACATGACCAAACCAGATTTAGTAAATACTAGAAGGAACTCACTATATATCCAAATATTGACCCATACTCAAAGACTACAGGTAAGGTTCTATAAATCTATAATATTGTAATAGTTTTTACTTCTAAACCCATTTAATTTTGAGAATCTAGATGATGGATATGGATAATGGAATTAAATAGGGATTTGAGGAGTGGATGATGGAGTTGTTGCTGGGAATTTAGCTGGAGGAGGATTTTGTGACATGGTGTCCTGTGATGCTCCAAAATGCATTTTGGTGTAGAATAAAGTGATCACCTACATCTTAGATACATGGGGATGGATTTTTTATGGTTTTTCCATTTGTTATATAGATGCAACGTTGAGATAAGGGAAGGGACATGGAGTCCAAGATGATATATTCTTCTAGTTCTGTCGATATTGGGGTAGTCATTCCTTCAAGAATGTATATGAAGTAGACTTATTTATATATATTTAATTTCTCTAGATTTTTTGTTTCATTTTTGTTGTGTTCATAATCCTAGTTTATAAAATATATGATCTAGACCTCTCCATGTTTCCCATATATGAATTTTAATTGCACGAGAGTGGCGTGTTCCATTCTGTTATTCCATAGTTGTATCATGTGTCAAAGCCTTTGTTCAATAGAGTGGGGTATGGTTATGTGGTCTTATGTTTCCCAAATTGTCTTAAAATTCATGAACCACTTAGAACCTTACTATCCTACAATATTTTCACTTAATCCTTATGTGGATCTCCAAATATCTTGGGGGGCCATTCACCGTAATATTCTGGGATTTAATCCTTGGAATATAGAGGTTGGTAATTGTAAATTCTAATTTGATTCTCCTGCTTCATTCCCTATTATTCAATATTCATGTTCTTGAAAATGATTTAATTAGGGAGATGGATGTTTTGAGAGTTTTGGTGGTTGTCAAATTATGGGGATATTATGTTATAGGTTAATAAAGGTTCTTCTTTATGATGTGTTTCATGGGAGTTTTTCCCCTACTGCATTTCCTAGTATTGTGAATTGGAAATATTCATTGAGATTTGTGATAATTGTTCTCTTGCTATTTATGTGAACATGTAGGGATTTCATTCTTGAGTATTCATTTGTGTGGATAGTATGGGTCGTCATAAGAAGAAAATTAATTGGTTAAATCTAAAAATGAGTTTAAAAATCAGATTAATCCCATTTTTTTAATGGTTTTATTCTTTTACATATGTGTTTATAAATGCTTATGGGAAATGATAAAAATCAAACCTATTTTGAGGCATTATTTTACTACACGTGTGATAAATTTCATACCCATATTGTGATAATTATTTTAAATTATCTTAGATTAACTAACTGGTCACTTAAAAAATATTAATGAATTGGATTCCCATATATATATATAATTTGTGTGATAATACACATTCAAAAGAAGAAGTGATGTTTTTTGAAATCCATTGAACCTGAATTTGGGGGAAAATAAGTAATCTGAAATGTGGTTTTTTGTATTGGTGGACCTATTGTGAATATTTTTTGTATTTTGAAAACCCTGTTAGGGATTGTACAATAATGTGGGAAATTTTTTTTGGTGTGGAATGTGCAGGGAAGAGAAGTTATGGTTGGTTGAAATGAGATGTGGTTTGGGATGATTTTGAGTTGTTTTTTATGGGGAGATATCTTGGAATATGTTTTGTTACGGGGATTAATGAAGTGGGGTGAATGATACATTGTGGGGTGGGGATTTATTAGTTTTCTGGTAATCCATGGAAATAATTGAAATGTTAAAACTAAAATTACATGGGTTGGTAAATTAATAATAATGGGGTAAATTTGATGTGTGGAAATTTCATTAAATTATGTAAACGATAAATATTGTGATTGTTTTACTGTGGATGAAATGAGGTGGTAAATGGGATTTTGTGGAAACTTAGAAAAATAAAAAAAATGTTGTGTCCTATAATTTATAGTGGATCTTATGTGGTTATATACAGTGCATATGTGGTGTGAATCATTTAGCAGTGGCAGCAATTGTGGTAGATGCCATGTAGTTCCTGGTTGGTTTTGGGTTTCTAGTGTAGTTGATTCAAACCCATAGTTTGGGTATTGACTCCTATATATGTATCATCTATTTTATGTTATTTTTATTTTCACCCAGTTCGAGTAGGAAAAACTTACCAATGACCAACTTTTTTAGTTATCCATTGTTTTCCTCAATATATAATATAGTGGTGGATCAGATGTATTACTAGCCCATATTCTCCTCTATACCTTCGACAATGATGATTATGATATAGGCTTGTGTTGGAGATTACCAAATGATGATATAGGTTTGTGTTGGATATTACCTAGCGATGATATGAGTTAGAGTTGGAGATTATACTATGATGATACATGTTTTTTTGTAGATTTCCCTATAATGATATTGGTCAGTGTTGGATATCACTCCATTATAATAATAATTTTATAAGTGGTGGGGGTTATGCTTGGTTGGAAGTGAAAAAGAAGTTAATGCCCTTTACATTTTTGATACTCGACTGCCCTAACAATTTGGATTATGTTTTTATATGATGATGAATGATACTAAAACTAGATGATAGACCTTAAAAGACATTGCTAAAGGTATGGATGTATCCCAAAAAACATCAGATATTGATGGACTTGTGATGAGATAATCATGGAAGGGATGGGATCAAATTATATTTTATGTTTGGGAGTGAGAGAAAAAAACCTGTGGGGGAAGAGGTTACATGGTACTTTTTCTTTTATATTCCTTGATTCTATTTGTAACACTCCAACCCTAGTAACCCTGAGTCGGTGAATTATTAAATAACATTGGCATGATCATAAAAGATCAAGTCTTGAAAGACCGATTAGTTTAAATGCCTTAAAATCACTAGATACGTTCATAAAGTTTACATTACATCATAAAGTGAAAACTAAAACAAAATCTTGTCTCCACCATCATATCCCCTCATACTAACCCTACAGGTTATATATAAAATACTTCTTCACATCTTGGGAAAAATAAAACATAGAAAGGGGTGAACTCGAATGCCCAGTAAGGATAACAATATAGAAGAAACTTTCATAAATAATTATAAACATTTAAGTAAATGTATAACTAAAACAAAATCCTTTTAAACATGAAATTCAGCATAATATGGTAGAAATAAAATGAAATAATTCCATTTACTTATTCATAGGTATATTCAACTAGTCAAATAATCACATATAATATCAATAACCACTTTCATAATGATGGAATGCATAATTCCAGATTATCATAACCACATAGTCAAGGCCTTGTGCCAAGACTACAAATAAGAATTTGTCAAGGCCTTGTGCCAAGACACCAGTTTGTCTCGTTAGACCTACCAATGCATTGAAGAGCTATAGTGGGCTCCACCCGTCACTTATTATGTCCAATTCATTCCTCATATGAACAGGTTTAAACATAACAAAAATATTCGTATTAAAACTAGCCAATGAAATGTAATTACTTTCTATAAAAACCATGAATGGTATAAAAATAACACATCCATAGTCAAAAATATCACAAAAACATCAATACAATATTGAAGTTTTTTATCATAATAAATCAACTTCAAATAAGCTTAAAATCCATCAAAGGATGTTAACATAGTTGAAATCAAAACTATTTTAAGGAAATATCTCTTTTTTTAAATCATTTAAAAATCACATAATTATAAAAGAAAACATTTACTTTGAAAATATTCTTATAATCTTGTTAGGGAAGCTTCAACGATTTTATAATGGTTTAAAATAGCCACACCTGCCGTATAAGTTTAAAAAATACATTCTTACCTTAATTTTGTCGAAAAGGTTAAAAAGAAACTTGTTTGGGAAATGACGGAAAGATTACTTTATAAAAACTAAAACAATGGTATAAATGAATATAACCCATATTCTATAAAATAGTAAGAATGAGTTTAAATACATTTTTATGAAAATGGATGTGGATGATAAAGAGTTCCCAGTAGATAATTACGTATAAAAAACCTTGGATAATGAAGAGATTGTGAGATAAACCCTTACCTTGTAATTTTCCTTGGTTGAGGGTAGGTAAACCTCTTGTATAATGGTGAAATAATTGTTATTAAATTATACAAGAATCATATACATTAATATGATATCATATATGATCTTTTAACATTGATTTGTTAATAATATCTTATTATTATAGTTGTTTCGGGTGTTAACTTACTCGTTATCATTTATATGTTTGGTTACATAAGTTGTTTTTGTTATAGATAGGTTGTATATTATTCATATACAGAATGATATCAAGTCCTTGAAAATTATTTTTAATCATCAAATGATAATTATACTTGCATGGATAAGTTGAGGAATGAATCTCATCGCATTCGTGGACACGGTAGTACGTACGTACGCACGGGTGACAATATCATTCTTTTGATATTAAAATAATATATAATTGGATAGTATATCATATATAAAGAATCATTATCATGTTATATTTATTATTTACATCAATTAAACATCATTATCATACCCATCCAAATAATAATTTTTTGAATTACAATTACACCACGACGTGGAGACGGCAAGTCATACGTACGCACGTATGGTGACAGGTCATTCAAAGGATGGATTGAATAATGAATATGGTTGTACCATATTTATAATAACATCATAGTATATATAAGATACTATATTTATTATTTTAGAATGGAAATAACAAAGAAAGAAGATGTTGAAGAAGAAAGGAACCTGAAAGAGGGTGGTGAAAACATTATCTCTTCTTCAGGTTCTTTCTTTTGATTTGATAAAAATGGCTCATTAGGTTGGTTTTCTCATCAAACTAAGGCCTCTAGGTTGATGTGAGGGATGTTGAGAGAATATTTGGGTAGGGTTTAGCCTAGCCAAAAGAATTTGAATGTGTGAGTTAGTGAGAAGGGGAAGTGCCCTTTTATAAGAGGGGTGAGGGGTACCTTAGGAAAAGCAAGAAATATTATTTTATAATAAATTTACACTCCATTTATAATGGCTAAAAAGTGTATTATTTAAAGGTTAAGGTGGGGATAGGTCGAAAAACACTCAACCAATATGTTTTAGACAGGTTTGGGTCACTATATTAACTTTATATTTTTTATTTAACTCTTAGTTAAATAGTTTGACATTTATCTTGTCTCTTTGTATTTTTATATTATATAGTAAATAAACTTACTATAAACCTTCCAGAGACCCCCAAATGGTCAATTAATAATTCAAATATCATTATATAAGTCTCTTGGATGAACCAAATATTTTTAGGAATTGAATATCAATTAATAATAAAATATTTGTTTTAAAAACTCTTTTATGTTAATTTTGACAATATTTGGTATTTTGGTTTTTATAAATTCATAACAGAATTATTACTTCGAAACAAATTTATTTAATCAACCATAACATGTCATATTAACCTATAAAATTATTGGAATTCATTAAAAGTCTCAAATTATATTTATTTGAGTATTTATAATATCAATTATTTTAATATTTCACTAATAAGGTAATTACTTCATCATCATTATGTCATAAATAAATTAAATTATTTAATGTCTAAAAATTATAAATAAACTACCATTATGTCAGAAATATTTTTATATTTCTAATAAATATTTATAATTGAATTTATCTTATGTATAACCATATATTAAAAATGTTTTAGTTATTAAACATTGATTTTAACTCATTAAACTCTTCTTTGAATTAAATAATAATAAATGTCCAAATCTAATCCAAGTGGACCAAAGTGGTTCATATTTTATTCCTAAGGTTTTTTTTGGTCTAATTATACTTATCCAATAGATTTAAAATATGTTTTAGGTAATAATAATATCATTTCTACCCTTAATTACCCTATTTATCTTTAACCGTGGTAAATAAAAGTAAAACGATACTATTCACCAAAAGTTATTTTTATCTTATTGAACCAGATTTTACTCCATGATATTAACTGTGTCTCTCATAATTTTGAAATTCCACTCACAAAAGTGGTAAAAATTTGTTTTATGTGAATTTTTAAATTCTCCTAGGAGATGGGTAAAAGACGGTGAAAAGTTCAATAAAATTTTTATATATCTAAAATTATTCTAAACTATCTCCAATGACTTACATTGATCATATATAGGTATTATGTATCTATTTTTTCCTTATTTAAATTTAAATAAAATAAAAAATTATTTTAATCAAAATTTGGTTTTAAACTATAACTTAGTGTTTTTTCACTATTCATCAAGAATTGAATGTTTTCAGAAAAATACCAAAAATTCACCCTAAGCTAATTATGATATTATAAATCCAAAAATGAAGTCCATTTTGAATGATAAAATTTATAAAATTTCAAAAAGTGGGTATTACTATTCATAATGGCTATTTTGATTGGTTGTGTTGTGTTTTAGAACTCGAAATTGCGTACGACACACGCTACTGTATTATTCAAAGATAATCGTATCGTGGAAGCTTGGGGTGTTACATTCTCCCCTCCTTTAAATAATTTCATCCTCAAAATTTCTAGAATATTACTGCATAAAAAGATTTGGGTGGTTCTTCATCATAAGTTCCTCAGGTTCCCACGTTGCCTCTTCCATCATATGTTTTCTCCATAAAACTTTTACCAGATGAGTCGTCCATTTTCTCAACACTTGTTCTCTTGTATCAAGAATCCTGGCGGGCTCTTCGCAATAAGACAGATCGGGTTGCATTTCTAATTCTTCATTGGTGAGTACATGCATTGGGTTAGGCATGTATTTTTCAAAAGTGATACATGGAACACATTGTGAACTTTGGAGAGATTTGGAGTCATTTCAAAAAGGTAAGCTATAGCCCCAATTCGTTCAAGAATTTTGAATGGTCTGATGTACCTGGGACATAATTTTCCCTTTCTTACTTAAACGTATAACACCCTTCTATGGTGATACCTTCAAGAAAACATGATCTCCTACATGAAATTCCAAATCCTTCCTTCGATTATCAGCATTTCTCTTCAGCCTACTTCGAGCTGCTTTGATGTGGTTTTGGATTAACTTCACCTTTTCCATAGTTTACTCCACTATCTCTGGGCCTACGAGTTTTCTTTCACCAATATCATCCCAACAGGTTGGTTTGCGACATCTATTTCCATATAATGCTTCATATGATTCCATCTTAATACTTGAATGGAAACTATTATTATAGGAAAATTCTAACTGAGGTAAATATTGATCCCACATACCCTGAAAGTCATGTGAGAAAGATCCTTAACATGTATTCTATGGTTTGAATAGTCTGTTCTGATTTTCCATCTATTTGAGGGTGGTAGGTTTTGCTCAAATGAAGATCAGTATCCAGGGATTTCAGAAAACTATTCCAGAATCTTGAAGTAAAACGGGGATCACGATCAGAAACAATCAATAGGGGTACTCCACAAAGTCTCACAACTTCATTGATATATATCATTGCTAGACGTTAAAGTGGTAAATCTTCTCTTATATCAAGAAAATGTGCTTACTTGGTAAGACGATAAAAAACGACCCATATTTCATCGTTTCTTCTAGGAGTCTGGGTAGTCCCATGATAAAGTCCATCGTAATATTATCCCATTTCCACTCTAGTATAGGAAGAGGTTGCATGACTCCTCCAGGATGTTTCCTTCCAGATTTCACTTGTTGATAAACTATACACCTTGACACAAAATCATCAATCTCCCTCTTTATGTTGTCCCACCAAAAATGTTCATTCAAATCTCTATAAATTTTGTTGCTCCTAGGGTGTATATAGAAATTAGAACTATGTTCATCATCCAACAATTCCCTTTTTAGATCAGGTATTTTGGGAAAACAAAGTATCTTCCTAATTTTTATAATTCCATCTTCATATACAAAGTCACTCAATCTCCCATCATTCATAGCTTTAATCTTCTTTTGAAACTCTTCATCATCGGTTTGAGAACTCTTTATCCTTTCTAGTAATGGTGGTTTGGAAACCATTTTAAAAATTTTTCTTGTTTCACCTTCCATGGTGATTCCCATATCCATCTTTACTAGATCCATGAAAATTGGATCCCTCTCAACTCTCATCTAGTTCAAAACTCCCTGATCGTTTCTACTCAAAGCATCTTCCACCTTATTTGCCTTCCACATGTGGTAGTATATCATGCAATAATAATCCTTGAGTAATTCAAGCCATCTTTTTTTCCTCATGTTGAGTTATTTCTATGAGAAAATGTACTTCAAAAACTTGCGATCGGTATATCTCTCACATTTTTCACCATAGAGATAATGTCTCAATATATTCAAAGAAAAAATTACAGTAGCTAACTCAAGATCATGAGTAGGATTTTTTTGCTCAGGAATTTTCAACTATCGTGATGCATAGGACATAAATATATCATTCTGCATAAAGACACAACCAATCCCTTTCTTTGATGCATCACTACAAATTACGAACCCATCATTCCCCGATGGTAGATTCAATATTGGATCATTGACTAAACTTTTATTCAGTTCTTCAAAACATTCTTCACTCTCTTTTTTCTAAACAAATTGAACCCCTTTGCCTGTGAGCTTTGTTAATTGGTTATCCAATTGGGAAAAATTATGGACGAAACTTTAATGATAACCTGCTATACCAATAAAACGGTGTACCTTAGTTATACTTGTCGGGGATGGCCATTCATGGATTGCCTTGGTCTTAGAATGATCAACAGAGATTCCAAAATTTCCAAGAAAAGAGATCTCCTGAAGCCAGAATTCACACTTGCTAAACTTCCCATATAATTCATGTCTTCTCATAGTCTTCAAGATAATGCGCGATTGATTTTCATGATCTTCGTAGATTTTGGATTATACCAAGATATCATCAATAAATACCAATAAAAAATAATCATGATATTCCTTAAAAACTCTATTCATTAGATCCATGAAAACAGAGGGTGCATCAGTCCACCCGAAAGGCATTACTGTAAAATCGTAATGCCCATACCTAGTTCAAAATGTTTTCTTTGGAATGTCTTCCTTCTTCACACACAACTGATGGTATCTAGATCGAAGGTCAATCTTAGAAAATAATTGATCTCCATGCAGTTTTTCAAATAAATCATCAATGCGAGGTAGGGTATACATGTTCTTTATTGATATAGCATTGATCTCCCTGTAGTCGATACATAACCTCATAGATCCATATTTCTTCTTAACAAAAAGGACAGGGGATCCCCATAGAGAAACACTAGGGAGAATAAATCCCTTTTTACTTAATTACCCTAGTTGTTTATTTAGTTCAACTAATTCCACATTGGACATTCTATAAGGGGACTTCGATATAGGCATTGAACCAGGAATTAAATCAATGGAAAAATCAATTTCCCATTCTAGAGGATGCACAGGTAAATCTTCTGAAAACAACTCTATATATTCTTTCACAAGTGTTACATCCTCTTTTTGAATATTTCTTTCCTCACCCACAATTATTTCATTATCTTCCTCCCCAATAATTGAATTTATTTGAGCTACTGGGGGTGGATCAAGATAAGAATCAGGTGGTGACGATTTTGCTCTAAAGATAAGGTATTATTTATCATCAACATCAAAAATTGTAATGTCCTTCTTATTACAATAAATCTTATCATCATGGTCCTAAAGCCAATCCATACCGAGGATTATATCAAATTCAATCATAGGTATGACGATGAGATCAGAAGATAAAAAACATTTATGTGCTCTAATGGGGACTGATTCACAAAACATTATTGCAATGATACTTCCCTTAGGAGTTTTAACTAACAACACCCTTATTAGATAAAATTGGAAATATCTAATTTTCATAGAAATCTAGGAAGATTTGAAACAGTGTGACGATCCAGAATCAAATAATGCATTTGCTAAAATTGAGGAAACCATTAAATTACCTGCAACCACGTCTTTTGGAGATTCTACCTCAACAGTAGTGATAGCATAATCTTGCCCTTGATCCCTTAGAATTTTCTAAGGTAAGTTCCCATAACAATTAGGACATTCATTTTCATAATGTCCCAACTCCCTACAGTTGTTATATTGAACATCGGTAGCATCTTTTTTCCCCTTTCAATAACAAGCTTGGTGGCCTTTTTCACCACACTTGTAACAGAATCTTATTCCTTTCAAGAAACTACCAAGGTGTTTCTTCACACATTTACTTCAGGATGGATAATCAACCTTTCCCTTCTTCCCCTTATTTCCATTTCCAGAATGATCATCAGATCTCTTCTTCCCTTGCTTTGCTTTAAAGTCGTAAGACTTAGAAAACTCTTTTTCTTTCTTAATAGCGCATGAGACAATATCTTCGTACAACGAGAATGATTGTGAGACTAATGCTCGACGGAGAAACGGTTTTAACCCATCAATGAAATGATCAATCTTACTTCTTGGGTTATGTATATAATCTGCTGCATGCTTTGCTAACCTTGAAAAGTTAGTCTCATACTTTGCAACATTCATGTCCTTCTTTTTCCTCCGATTCATAAATTGTCTTTCCATATCTACTCGATGGGAATGAGGAAAGTATTTTTCTTGGAAAATATCTTTAAAATCCCTCTACTACATATTTTATACTTCATCATCTTCCTTCGTGTTTTAAATCAATGACCACCATTGATCACCATCTCTAGTGAGGAGGTAAACTACCATGACAACTTTTTCCCTTTCACTACTCCCCAAGGTGTTGAATATTTTTTCTAAGGAATTTCTCCATTGCTCAGCTACTAGTGGATTTGTACCCCCATTTAATGTTGGGGTTTGTTACCTCATGAAGCGATCTAACATTGATCCTCCACGCTGGGGATCAGGGTGCTCCATACGGGTAAGGTTATTATTCATAACCTGAGTGAGTTGTCCCAGTATGGTGATTAGCTGATCAGCACGAGTTGCATCACCTGCTCCACTATAATTATCTTGATTATGAGGGAAATCCCTACATAGAGTGTGTTAATTGATACAGTTTCCATTCCTTCCACTAGGAGCCATTAAATAATGGCATAAAATAGATCTATTTATGAATCAAAATACAAAATTCTATACTTGTAACACACTTAACATAAATTGAACAGTTTATGGATATAATCAATAATCAAAAAAAAGTTTTCTTTGAGGAAGTATATACTCATAAATTCTTCATAATGGTTTGTAAAGAAAATAAGAATTATCCTAAGAATATCCCCCGGGAGTGTCGTAACCAAGAGTGAAGAAAGGATCGTTTTCATGCACCAGTTCCCGTTTGAGTATAGCTCAAAGTAGTGTTTTCAGTTTTTACCCCTAGGTACAACTGTGCTAGAGCCGCCTCTACCTACTCGTATCCAGACAAGGATGTATTGCTCAAAAAACTCAAAAAATCTCTACAATACCAAAATTTTAGGAAGTTCTTCAACACTAATCCTCAAATCTCATCTTAGGTATATGTGCTCTAATATTATTTTATCTAAATCTAGCTTCCAAGGATTGTAATAAACTTCCTCTGATACCAACTGAAATTCCCCAACCCTAGTTACCCAGAGTCGGTGCATTATTACATAACATTGGTAGGATCACAAAAGATCAAGTCTCAAAAGACCGATTAGTCTAGTATCCTTGGAATCACTAGATACATTCATAATGTTTACATTACATCATAAAGTGAAAACTACAACAACATCTTGTATCCACACTCATATCCCCTCTTACAATCCCTACTGGTCATTCATAAAATAATTCTTCACATCTTCGGAAAAATAAAACATAGAAAGGGGTTAGCTCAAATACCCAGTAAGGATAACAATATAGTAGAAACTTTCATAAATAAGAATAAACAATTAAGGAAATGTATAACTAAAACAAAATCCTTTTAAACCTGAACTTCAACATAATTTGGAATAAATAAAATGAAATAAATACATTTACTTATTCACATGGATATTCTACTAGTCGAATAATCGCATGCAATATCAATAACCACTTTCATAATGGTGGAATGCATAATTCCAGACTATCATAACCACATAGTCAAGGCCTTGTGCCAAAACTAAAAATAATATTTTGTCAAGGCCTTGTGATAAGACACGTGTTTGTATCATGAGACCTACTAATTCATCAAGGAGCTATAGCAGGCTCCACTCATCCCTTATTATGTCCAATGAATTCCTCATATGAAGACATTAAAACATAACATAAATATTTGTATTAAAAATAACATACAAAATGTCAATAATTTCTCCATAAACCATGACTAGTATAAAAATAATACATCCATAGTCAAACATATCACAAAACATTCAATACAATATGGATGTTTTGTATCATAATAAATCAACTTCAAATAATCTTAAAATCCATCAAAGGATGTTGACATAGATGAAATAAAAATTATTTGAGAGAAATATCTCTTTTTTCAAATTATTTAAAAGTCACCTAATTATAAAAGAAAACATTTAATTTGAAAAAATTCTTATATGCTTGTAAGGGAAGCTTCGAAGATTTTATAACGGCTGAAAATAGCCACACCCACCATATAAGTTAAAAAAGGAATTCTTACCTTTATTTTGTTGAAAAGGTTAAAAAAGACCTTGTTTGGACTGACTAACTGACTGAAAATTATTTTTTATTATTATGCAAGAAAAAACCCCAGGGGAACAAATTATGGGGGGCGAAAATAGTGAAGACCAAGTGAATCCTTTCGGATCATGTTAACACACTCGCACGGGAGGAAATTAAGACTATCAAACACTATCAAGGTCTCCTCTGGCCTGCCCCTGCGAGCTAACACATCCTCCGCAAAGTTGGTTTCCCTTACACTGTGATGGATCAGCTTTCCCTGGTTGGTCTCCTCTTTGCATCTTCTAAAAACATACATCAAGCTCCATGTCACGTCGCATTTCCCCTTAAGGGACCGAACTAGAATCTCTGAATCGGATTCAACCTCCGCCACTTGAAGACCTCTTCTTCTGCATAAAATGATACCTGAGAGGAGAGCTCAGAACTCCGCACCTAACGAAGTACCTGGTCTGTAATAAGTGTTGAAAGCAATGTGAACAGAACCCTAGCTATCCCGAAGGACACCACTACCTCTCATAATCCCCCCCCCCCCGAACACGAGCCGTCCACATTTAATTTTAATCCGCTAGTTGGGGGCTGCCACCGAAACCATCTCCCTTGTTGTGGTACCTGAGCCCACTGTCCCTCTGTATGGTTCCCCAGAATACCCGCATTCATGCCATTCTTGAAGATACTGGCCAGCTCTACTATGAGAAGTTTCATACAGACCTGTAGAGCCAGCAACAAACGTTTTCCTCCTAATCTTACCTGGTTACGTGCTTCCCACAGAGTCCAGCAAATGGAAATCACAATGATCAAACCTGCTGACCAGTCCTCAACCCTGTTGCCAAAGCCCGACAGCCATACCACAAGATAATCATGTACCGAAGGACTCTCCTCCTCATGAAATCTGTATTGAGCAAACCGAGACCATAAGAACACTGCCCACTGCCCCTGAAAGAACAGGTGTAACGTTGTTTCCGACATTGGGTTCTCAAAACAGTAGCAACGCGAAGCCATGCTGGCCCCTCTTTTCTTAATGTTCTCCTATGTGGATACCGCCCGATTTTGAACTCGCCACAGCAGGAAGTTCATTCTCATCGGGATGGGATTGCACCATGTCAAACCATGCTCTGCTTCCCTGGTTGATGTCCTATGATCAATTCTCCCGAAGCCGTTCAAGCTGAACCGGCCTGACCCAGTAACGGAAAAATAGCACCTGTCTGGCACGTCACTCATAACCACACTATTGAAGGAGAGAAGCTGCGAAGGGCTAAGATTTTCATGAATAAACTCGTAACTCTCGCACGCCTCCCTGAAAGAGATATTAGGAGAGGGACAACCCTCATAGCCGAGCCTTTCTTCCAACCATGCATCATCCCAGAAACTGATATCCCCGCGCCCAATCACCCATCTGGCACAGCCATGCAAAACCTCCAAGTGAGAATCAATGCACCTGGAGAGTGCAGTTGCACCGCACCTACTACGATCACCTTGTGCTCCATACCTTGCTCTGTAAAATTTGGCCCAGTGGGACTTGCCCACTATCACTTCCCAAGAGAGTTTGGCTTGCAGACCCCAGATCGTTCCATTAATGTCACGAAGACCAACCCCACCCTCCTCCACAGGTCGGGCCATCCTCTTCCAGGAAGCCCAGTGGCATCTCCCCTCCCTTTTCGCATCCCATAGAAACTTCGTGAGAATGCGTACAATCTTCTCCACCGTTCCCTTCGACGGTTTGATGACAGTGAAGACATGCATGGGGATCGAGAGTAGAACACTGTTGATCAGAGTGATCCTACCCCCATAGGAGAGTAATCTATTCTTCCAGTTGAAAATCCTTCCCAGGATACGGTCCACGATGTCATTGAAGTGTGTCTTCAATATCCTCCTGCACGATAGAGGAACTCCTAAATACACAATGGGAAGTTGCCTCTGTCCGCAGCCCATGGCATCTTGAATACGTTTGCACCTCAGGTCTGAGCACCTATTGGAAATGAACAAATGGCTCTTCGACTGGTTGATAGCTTGCGCACTTAGTTCCCCATACTCCGACATAATTCCCTTGAGTATATTCAACGATCTCCTCCCTCCGTTCGTGAATATTAAAATGTCATCCGCAAACATGAGGTGTGATACATTGAGGGAGTTCCTTCTTCCACGAAACAGCTTCAGCCTCCCATGTGCTGATTCTTCTTTCAGGTTTCTGGATAGGGCATCCTGAGCAAGTACAAACAAAAAGGGGGAGAGTGGGTCTCCTTGCCGGACCCCCTCACTGATTTAAAGAAACCGAAACACCTGTCGAGAAGTGAAATAGTAATCCATGGTGAGGCAAAGCACCTGAAGCACAAATCACAAAAATACTCCTGAAATCCGAAACCTCTCAGCACCCGCAGTATGAAACTCCATTCTAGATTGTCATAAGCTTTTCTTATATCCACCTGCCAAACAATATTAGAACCCACAGACCATTTATTCAGGTCGTGAACCAATTCACTTGCAATAGCCACCGCTCCCTGAATACTCATCTCCTGTATGAAGCCATGTTGTTCTTCAGATACTAGCCTCGGAATCACATTGGCTAATATCCTGCTTATAGTCATTGCCAGAATCTTATAAGAGACGTTACAAAGGAAAATCGTCCTGAAATGATTAACGAGGGTGGGATCCTTAACTTTCGGAACCAGCACCACCCTCCAAGAAGAGATCCCTCTACATAGATGAGCTCCCTGAAAAAAAATCACGAATGGCCTCTACCACACATGGCCCCACCACGTCCCATGCAGCACAGTAAAAAGACGTCGGGAAACCATCAGGTCCTGAAGCACTCTCCTTCGTCATGCTTCCCAGGGCCTCCCTAATTTCTTTCTCATCCGGAATTCCGGACAGGTGCTCATTCTCAGAGAGAGATAACAAGCAAGGCAAACCCTCCAAGAAAAAATATGCCCCTAGAGACTCTCTGTGAAACCCAGACGATGCTTCACCTGCCCATATCCCCTCAAAATGCTTCAACGCAATCTTTCCATCCTCCATAACATCCGTAGTATACTCCCCATCTTCTTTTTTGATGTTGATCTTCGAGGTCCTCCTTTCTTTGATACAGGCCTGAAAGAACGTGCTGTTGTGGTCCCCCTCTTTTAGCCAACGCACACGGGAACGTTGTGCATAAACCCTCTCCATCTCTAGAAGATTCTCCACCAGAATAGCATTTTTGTCGCATAGATTGGTGAAGGTGTTCTCATCCCAGGAAACCTGTAAACTCTCCTCAAGTCTTCCAACTTCCTCCTGCAAGATGGATACTCCATTATTCCAATCAGGTTTCTCCACAAGCCATTGTTTGATACCCTGTTTTACCCTTTTGAGGCGATTAACCAGCCCATCCCATGACGTCTTACTATCCGCCAGAAGCCAGGACGACCTTACCATTTGCATGAAACCTTGATTCCTGTGCCACACACTCGAATAATAAAAGGTCTGTCCAACCACGCTTTCGCGCTTTATCTCCAATATTAAAGGTGCATGATCCGATAGGATACGAGGGAGATGGGTGACCGAGGTCTTCGAGAACATATCGAGCCTGTGCAGGTTAGTTAGCCACCTGTCCAGACGACACCAGACCCTACTCTGGCCTTTCCTATTATTGCACCAAGTATACCTCGATCCTCCAAACCCTAGGTCCATTAAACCCGCATGCAACACACACTCCTTAAAGTCCATCATTCCATCAAGAGATGCACTCCTTCCAACTTTTTTCTCCAAATCCTCTATGACAATGTTGAAATCACCCCCCACGAACCACGGCAACGGGTCTGCTTGGACCTCTTTCAAGTGGGCCCAGAGATCCCTCCTTTCCAAGGGCTTATTACTCGCATAAACCAAGGAGAAAAGAATATTGAAACCATTCAGTTCTACCTTCAAGTCGATACACTATGTGGTCACCTTAACAACCTCCACCAGAAGAGGATCTTTCCAACCCACCCAAATCTGAAAATTAGTAGGTCCGCCGTGGAAACTATTCGGGAATCCCAGTTTTCTCACAACATACTGCATCTTACAAGCATCTATCTTCGGTTCGAGAATCACCAACAAAGAGGCTTTGTCTTTCCTACCCTCCAGTGAAAGAAAAACCCTCTTCACCTGAGCCCCTAGACCTCGAGCATTCCATAAAAGGACAGATAACATTACTGGACCGACTTACGAGCCTTCGGAACCACTGGAGTTTCCTGACTGTGTAGAACGATCAGACCCTTCCCCTTAGCTTTCGAGCGAGTGATTGGTCCCAACACGTTAGACACATCTCTCCCCCGTGGCCCATCTAGAAACCCTTCGTTACTCAAAACATCCATCTCTTCCAGCAGAGGTCTTCTACCAGACGGAACCCGAGGAAGATCATCGCCAATCTCCCCCTGGCACAACGACATCCACACCCTACGCTGCGGCGACCAGCGCGAGGCTACCACTTCCTTTTCAGCTCCACTGATCCCACCAGCCATCTCCACACAGCTACATGTGGAGACCACCAGATTGTTCACCAGACAACTCCTGAACGACCCTGGTGATAGATGGGATGAAAAACCAAAGGAGGGGGGAGAAGGAGAGAGCATCCTGATCGGGCTTCCCAGGGAGAAAGGAACCTGCAAATCCAGCGTACTTGATGGCACGTCTTGCCTATCACTACCCAGGGACGTCCTTTGGGACAGAGGGCCCGGGGACCAAGAGATCAGATCCTTGCTCCCCGAAGTAGGAACCGACCACGGCCCAGTAGATGCAGACGACATTTCCCCCGAAGTCTTAACAAAACGGGTAGCACCGGGTAAATTCAAATTTGAATCCAAAGGGGGTACAACGGACTGACCCAGAGTCTCGTCTTTACCCGACCCCGACGGGTCCTGACCCGAAACTCCTGCATGATCACCACCGGAAGAAACCACCACCACCCTCCGCCGCCAGCAGTTCTTCACCTCATGCCCATGTAGACCACAGAGCCCACAGAAGCAGTGAACCCTACGGAAAAAAACCTCTGCTTCCAGCTGAAACCATCCTCCGAGTCAAGTTGCACCAAAGTAGGCCTCTTCAACGACAGATACATTTCCACGCAGATAAATGGATTTGCAGCCGCCTTGAGGCTTCTCGTATCCTCATCCGCGCAAAGGAAGGATCCAAGAGAGTTCCCGATTTCCTTCAGCATAGCCGGATTCTGGAACGGGAGAGGAAGGCCAGGAAGCGATAACCACACTACCTCAAAAGGGGATTCCCGCCCCTTGTGACTGTCCCAGGACCATCTGGATAAAGAGAAACTCCGAGATCCACATCTACGAGCTCCCCAAGCCCAAGATCTCACAAAGTCCTCCCGAGAAACCAGAAGAACACAGAAGGCCGCACGCGACAAATCGAAGACAATCGCAGGTTGCGACAGCCCCCACGAATCCACAATACATCTGAAGACGTCCAGGGACGGTTTAGAATGCCCAAAGCATGCCACCAGAGTGAGCTCATGGAAAGACGCTGCCTCCTGCAGCTCTCTAGACGAGAAACTCACCACAGGTCCCCCCGGAAGCATCTTAGGGACTTTAGTTTCCACCACTATCGAAGGAGCCTCCCGGCCAGACTGAGGAACCAACGGAGGACAGGCACCGTCCCCCCCGCAAGGCCCCTACAGAGCACATCCTTGAAAGAAACCCCTGACGAAGCACCCCCAGCACCCCCGCCAGATAGTAAGAACGATTTTAAATACATATTTACAAAACATGAATCTGGATGATAAAGAGGTCCCAGTAGATAATTACGTTTAAACAACCTCGGATAATGAAGAGATTAGGAAATAAACCCTTACCTTGTACTTTTCCTTGGTTGAGGGTAGGTTAACCTTTAGTATAATGGTTAAATAATTGTTATTAAATATTAAAATAATCATATACATTAATATGATATCATATATGATCTTTTAACATTGATTTGTTAATAATATCTTATTATTATCGTCGTTTCGGGTGTTTACTTACTCGTTTTAATTAATATGTTTGGATACATAATTCGTTTTTGTTATGGATAGTTTGTATATTAGTCATATACATAATGATATCAAGTCCTTAAAAATTATTTTTAATCATCAAATGAGAATTATACTTGCATGGATACGATGGGGAATAAATCTCATCGCGTTCGTGGAGACGGTAGTCCGTATATACGCACGAGCGACAATATCATTCTTTTGATATTAAAATAATATATAATTGGATGGTATATCATATATAAAGAATTATTATCATGTTATATTTATTATTTACATCAATTACACATCATTATCATACCCTTCCAAATAATATTGTTTTGAATAACAATTACAAAACGATGTGGAGACGGTAAGCCATACGTACGCACGTATGGTGACATGTCATTCAAAGGATGGATAGAATACTGAATATGGTTGTACCATATTTATAATATCATCAAAGTATATATAAGATACTGGATTTATTATTTTAGAATGAAAATAACAAAGAAAGAAGAAGTTCAGGAAGAAAGGAACTTGAAAGAGGGTGGTGAAAACATTACCTCTTCTTCGGGTTCTTCCTTTTAATTTGATCAAATGGGATCTTTAGGTTGGCTTTATGATCAAAATAAGGTCTCTAGGTTGAATTTAGGGAAGTTGAGAGAATATTTTGGTAGGTTTTGGCCGAGCCAAAGGGCTTTGAAGGTGTGAATTAGTGAGAAGGGGGAGTTCCCTTTTATAAGAGGGATGAGGGGCACCTTAGGAAAAGCTTGAAATACTATTTTATAATAAATTCATATTCGGTTTCTAATGGCTCCAAAGTGGATTATTTAAATTTTAAGGTGTTTATTGGTCGAAATACACTCAACCAATAGGTTTCAGACATGTTTGGGTAACAATATTAACTTTAACTTTTTGATTTAACTCATAGTTAAATAGTTTGACATTTACCATGTCTCTTTTTATTTTTATATTATATAGTCAATAAACATACTATAAACTTCCAAAATACCCCCAAGTGCTCCATTAATAATTCAAATATCATTATATAAGTCTCTTGGACGAACCTTAAATTTTTAGGAATTTAATATTAATTAATAATATAATATTTGTTTTAAAAACTCTTTTAGGTCAATTTTGACACTATTTGGTATTTTTTTTTCTAAATTGATAATAGAATTATTACTTCTAAAATAATTCATTTCATAAACCCTAACATGTCATATTAGCCTATAAAATTCTTTTAATTCATTAAAAGTCTAAAATTATATTTATTTGGGTATTTATGATATCCATTATTTTAATATTTCACGAATAAGGTAATTACTGCATCATCATTGTGTCATAAATAAATTAAATTATTTAATGTCTAAAAATTATAAATAAAATACAATTATTTATTAAATATTTTTATATTTCTAATGAATATTTATAATCGAATTTATCTTATGTATAACTCTATATTCAAAATGTTTTAGTTATAAAACATTGATTTTAACTCTTTTAACTCTTCTTTGAATTAAATAAATATAAATGTCTTAATCTAATCCAAGTGGAACAAAGAGGTATATATTTTATTCCTAAGGTTTTTTTTGGTCGATTATACTTAGGAAAAATAATTACGAAAAGTGTTAGGGTAATAATAATATCATTTTTACCCATAATTACCCTATTTACTTTTAACCGTGGTAATAAGAGTAAAAAGATTCAATTCAAAAAAAAACATTTATCTTATTGAACAAAATTTTAATCCTTAAAATTAACCATGTGTTTCAGATTTTCGAAATTACTCTCATAGAAGCAGAAAAATTATGTTTTAGGTGAATTTGCAAATTCTCCTAGGAGATGGGTAAAAGACGGTGAAAAGTTTAATAAACTTTTTATATATATAAAATTATTCTAAAATAACTCCAATTAATTACATTGTACTTATATAGGTATTACGTATATATTTTGACCTTAATTAAATGTAAATACAATAAATAATTATTTAAATAAAACTTCGGTTTTAAACTATAACTTAGTATTTTTTTTCGATTCATCAAAAATTGAATGTTTTGAGAAAAATACCATAAATTCACCCTATTCTAATTTCGATAATCCAAATCCAAAAATGAAGTCCATTTTGAAATATACAATTTATAAAATTTCAAAAATTGGGTATTAATATTCATAATGGTTAGTTTGATTGGCTGTGGTGTGTGTTAGAACTCGAAGTTGCGTACAACACACACTAGTGTATTCTTCAAAGAGAAGTGTACCGTGGAAGCATGTGGTGTCACAATATTTCACAATATTTGATACGATATTTAATGATCATTCTTGGGTGAGTTTCATACTGTTTAGTTGACCTATTTTCAGGTATATTGGTTCATCTGTGTGTTCACTGGTGTATTAGTATACCCGTTTTCAAATGTGAATGAGGGACATTTTGTACAATCATACTAAGTATACATGTTATGCTCACTCGGAATATATTTTTTTTCATGTTTTTAGGAGAATTTCATGGATCTATATAGACATTATGATCTTGTACATTTGAGTAATATTTGATTCACTATCATAGGACTTGTCTTTTGGGTATTACCTTTGTACACATAGATAGTGTGTATGCATTGTGGGATGGTTTTGGACTAATTTTAATTTATGTGATCGAATTGATATGAATTTTTATTTCCCATATTATGATTCTTATTAACATTGGGGTAAATTCCTATCATATGTGATATTTTTATACCCACAATACTAGTCACAAATTTTGGCATACATGAGGTAGGACTTAGGGTACATTATCACTCTTCCTTTATCATAGACCTAGGTGGTGTACCTTTCGAGGGAGGGGGCCATGATAGAGGGGTATCAAAGTTTTTGGGTAATAGATAGGGTTGATTTATACTTAGTAACTATGAATATTTCATGCATTGGAAGTAAAATGGTTCTATTTTATATTCGTATGTTACATAGGCCCGATAGAATTATCAAGACATGATATTATTTTGGCCCCTCGTGTTTCCAATTTGGGATCCCAAGTCTACTAAACGACCAAGCATAGAGGTTAAACTTTTAAGATATAGTCCTAGGAATGGAACATTCTTCATGATTGTTTATATCCATTCAAAAACTATGTTAAATTTCGGTATTCATTGAAAAATAATTAATTAATCTGCAATAAAATTACATTTCACTTGGCTTGGGGACTCTCCATATTTCTTCAGAATGGATCATAGTCGTCAATCCCGTGGAACTCATTTAATGGATGCATATATGGATTATCTATTTTATTATTGGATGGTCATCCTTATAGGGGAGGATAAGTCATAGAAGATGGGTTTTCATTCCAAATAGTGTAAGAGTATAGGGAAATATGATGGGAGTACCTCTACCCTCAAGTTGGAGCTCTATTTGGAGGAGCTTGATTTTGATTTTTTTTATTCTAAATTGGGATGAGTTTTGAGTTTTTTTAGTGGTTTATCAAGATATGAAAAGATTTTATATAGTGGAGGATATTATGTCATAGTGAAAAGAATAAAACATATATTTTGTAGGATGAATCCAAAAATCATTATCATTTGGTTTTCTTATTATCGATTATGAATAGGACAAATACGAAGTAACTTTATTCTCTCTATTAAAGAGTGATGAGTGTTTTTGATATTAGGATAATGTCTGAGGACCTCTTTCATTTTCCCTGGATTTGTTTCATAGTGAAGAGTCTTTAACGTGGTCTCTGGAAGAGGTTTTTCATTTAATAATCACTTATAAAGTAACCCAATTTACACTTCAAACATATCATGAGGAGAAGAAGAAGGTGGAATTTATTGAGAATATGATTTATTTGTTAGGTGATCCTCTAGAGAGTTGTCAACAGGGAATCATGAGGATAAAGGTTTTTGGAAGTGGACTATGGGTATCTATATATTCAAGACTCTGACTAGTATGAAATCAACTTCCATAGACCTTATTCTATCATTCTTGGGAAGTCATCTCCTAATATCCTTTAGAGGGATTCCAATTTTCATTATATGTATATAGGGGTCATGATCCCCAAAATATATGGTTTCTAAAATCTATAAGAGGAATGTATCCAATGGGTGGTTATGACCCTTTTTAGATGAAACAATTTCCATCAATGTAGTAGCAGTTTTAGGGACCACATATATTTGTTCTACAACTGAGGATATGTCGAGTTACCTAGGGAAAACCTCTCAATGGCCCCTTCCTTAGGGTCCTTAACAAAATTTCATTTTTAGAGGTTGTTAGTAGAGGGAAAAAGGGTCTAGGAATGGGTAGATACATGTGATGGAGGTTCCATTACTATTATAGCCAATGTCTGTCTGATATATAATTATTTTATCATATACCCTTGATTAAATTAGGTTGGAATAATATGAAGATATGAGATGGGGTGGGAAGACATGATTTAATTTTTAAACACATTAAGAAAATATAATATCTATTTTTGACTTTTATTATAATGAAACATTATTTTATTAAAATAGAATATGTTGTGGAAAGATAAATAATACAACTCAAAAAATATTTATAACTTTTCAGGGCATAAATATACACATGTACACTCCACCAACACACTCTCAATGAACTAAATGATTTCACTAAATAATACCTCTTATCTGAATTTTGTTACAACTGAGGGAAGGTAGTTGACACCATGTAAATAATATGTTTTTTATAAGGAACCTTGATAACAAAACCTTA
Source organism: Viscum album (assembly GCA_963277665.1). NCBI lineage: Eukaryota > Viridiplantae > Streptophyta > Magnoliopsida > Santalales > Viscaceae > Viscum > Viscum album. The sequence continues at coordinate 13,520,059 of OY728159.1, read as the reverse complement.
ATACAATAATGTTACACCCAACCACAACTTAGTATAAGTATTAAAAACATCAAGAAAAAATAATATGAAAATAGTTAAAATAGATTTGGAACACATATATTGTAGTAATTAAACAATGAAGAGTTATTTAGAGGTCAATATAATGTCGTAAATATTACTTCATTTCAAATAAACATTGATCTTTATAATTGATAAAATATTATAAAAACATTGATCCTTAAAGAGTAACTTTTTCTAGCACTAGAGAGAAAAATCAATAGAAGATAAGATTATCTATATCTAAAGAATAGATTTTGAAATTTCATTAAGGTAATATATAAAATTTTCCAAATATGTATTTGTTCAAACTGTATCTCACAAAAAAACTAGGGAAGTTATCTTTTCTTAGAATATCCAACTCACAGTATTAAGCAAGAATTTGTATTTTCATTAGGGAAAACCTATATGAAATATCAAAATGATAAAACACCATCATTTAAAACATATAAATTATTTTAAATTTGAATTTAAATTCCAATAAAATGTATAATAGCCAATAGAAATAGGAATTATTTAATCCTTTAAAAAAGTTTCTTTTAATTGGTCTTTGAATGAAATTTAAAGATATATTTTATTTGATAAAACCATTACTGATATTTCTAAAATAATCCATAATTGAATATCATAGTTGACTTATTAAGAAATTGGGTGGAATCACATATGATTTAAAATATATAGTCATCTATAAACATTCGTTTGATAAACAAAATATTAATCATCATAATTTTAGGTTGATTCCAAACATTGGTTTGATTCCAAATGTTGGGTTCCCATACCTAATGTTTATTCTAGATGTTAGGCTCCTCAGCCTAATTTTTATCATATTTGGATTTGTGAACTATGAATCCATAACTCAAAAGAATATCTAAAACAATTTAGAATAAAAATTTGAGCCACATTAAAACTAATATAATATAAACCAAAAATTCAATTAAATAAACGTCATTAGTAACACAAATGTTTGTTTGGGAAAAACAAGATCATTGAAAAATTTATGGTATTGTAGGATCCACACATTGGAAAAAATCATTCACTTTTTTATGATAAGATACTCATAATGTTATTTATAAAAAATAGTTTCTTAAAAATAAATAAAAAACAAATACTAAAAAAATAGAGATTGTGTCTATTTAGAATTATCAGTGAAAAATGATTTGTAAAGATAATTTTGTTTATCCTAATTTCTCCTTTATCCCATTAAATTTTAAATAGATTTAAATATAAGTATTTTAATAACAAATAGTATAAAATAACCAAAAAATGTATTTTTTATCCAAATTTATCAACATTTTAGGGGTATAAAAAATGATAAATAATGGGACATAAATAAATTAATATTTCACAAAACTATTAGTGAATTTTATATTAATATGAATATAAATTCTTTGTGAAAATTGAATTGGATTAGATATGAAAGCATAGAAAATAAAAGTACAGTAATTAGTTATAAAAAATTAAATAAAGGAATATATTTTTATTTATAATTTTTAATTATAAAGAGTATAGTAGTATAAAATTTGAGTAAGATAATGAGAATGATTTTAAGGAGGGTCAGACCCTAGATTATCTAAAGAAGACTATGTAGTTAGAAAATCAAATACAATATGATGAATGACCTTTATATCTACCATATGTATATTAAATATTAATTCAATGACCCAACCCACTGCATCATCAAAAGTTTGGATTATTGAATCATCATTTGGTCTTATAATGAGTGTGATTTTAGAAATTCATGAATAGATTCAACAAACTATATATAATTTCCCTTCACTCCACAAATCTTGTTGACTAAACATCTTATACTAGGTTATGTAGAAGTTAATCCTGCTACAAGATTATTCTATTTTTATAAACAACTGTGTAGTGGGATACTATCATACTATAAACACAGAATCCAGTCACTGGTGACATATAAAAAATCTATAAGACATTGAAGTATCCATATCAAATCTAGATGATTTTTTTGGTTGGTAGTAAATTCCCATTCATATCTTCAATCGGCCCTGAAGGATTCAAATTAACTACACAAAAACATAATCAAATATCCATAATCATAATTAAAAACTAATTTCATTTAATATTTCTAATTTTATCAAAAATTTCTCTTTTAAATTTATTGAAATATATTTTTGAGATTCATTTTTTTAACACATTGTAGTTGAGACTCTGGTGATTCTAACTCTATTCTTCTCATATATAATCTCCTTATATCATTAAATGATTTTGTATTACTTTCCATCCCACCCTTGAATTTATCATTATCATCACTCATATAATTAAATCTATAAGTCATATTTTTACTGAGAATGAAGTGAATCGAAATATTCATTTACCGATATCTTTGAGGGTACACCTGCCTTGACCAAGGGAATGGATTTTACTTCTATTATTTCATAAAATGGATAAGATTCATATCCATAGACATTAGTGTGATCCCAAGACTCACTGATAGTACATTGTAAAAACTTATCAACAATATAAATTGTTTCATATAAAATCATCTTAGTTGATTCATATAAAAGAGTGTTACCTGGTTCATCACCTTGATCTATCTCAGTAACCTACTCTTATTCATGAGATACCACCTCTTATATATTACCCAAATTATCATATTGAACATCTTATGTTAATTCAATAGAATCTTAAACATGAGATTATTATATTCATTCTTCAAAAATAGGTTTTTATACCTATCCATCCAGAGTAGTTTTATCCTACTCTCTAGGTCATGTAATTTTTTCATTAAGAAATAGTTAATCAACTTCTTCTGTGGTAGGATGGAAAAAGTATTCAATATGTACTATTATTCTTCCGGATCTTAGAGAATTATCTACACTACTTTCCTTATTAGGGGGTTCTCAAAAATACCTTGGGAATTTATAGAATAACCTTATAGTTGTTGGGAAACCCACATCTACTCCCTACCTTCTCTATAAATTTACAGGAATATTAATTATAATAACATGACAAACTCTTCATTCTTTGTAGATACAACTATCTAGATTCTCTAACATCTTTAACATAGATCCTCATTGAAGTTGATGCTTTTTTGTTTCTGTCCCCCCCTCCTCAAGCATGAGCACCAGAAACCCATTTAACTTGAGCTACCTTGGGCTTTAAATTTCTTTTTTTTTTCTCAAAATATCATGTCTTTCCTAACCTTCAAGAAGATAAAATGTTACTGTGGTGACATCTTGAACATTTCTTTATATCAGAAATCATATCCTTCCATATAAAAAATATATAAAAAGTATTCTATATGGATAGAAAGACATCCTTTCTTAATTCCTGAAGATTTTATGAATATATCTCCGCATATATCTACAGATGTTTAGCTTGATGTAACTTATCCAGAAAAATATAAGATAAATATATTGAAAAAGATTTTTTCTCTTCCTCTGATGTAATTAAAAAAAACTTAGTCATAATATATATGACTAGTAACTTCTAGTTAAATTCAATATCCTTTAACTACATCTTTCTAACTTAGGAATTCACAAATAGAAATGACTATATATCCTTAGACTAATGAAATTTACATCCTATTAATCTTATATTGAATTGATATATCCACTGTGGGGAAAATTAAAATTTTGATAAATTTAAACTACATAAATTAAAAATTCCTTAACGTTGACCTTTGATGAAATAAAATCTTTTTCATTACCAAAACTAAACAAGGAATGCTTGAAAAAATTAATTTACTTTGATCTTAAATATGTATGTAGTATTTTCACCAATAAAAATAAATTTCAGTGCTTTAAAACCAAGATATTTTGAGAATAATATATTTTTATGGATGTTCTATTCAAAGTCGATGACTTTTTTGTGAAAAAATATTCTTTCTGAACCAGATGTTCTTTCATCATTAATCGACTCAGTATGGCTTCTTCATTTTCTTGGGTCACCTCAATATTAGAGGTTCAGAAGGATTTATGTTTAGTGGTTGGTTTTTTAATTGAAACCTAGTGATTATTAGAAATAATGTGTACATGGTCGAGGGTAGTGGTGAGAAGGATTGTTTCTTATGTTTTTTTAGTGACGTATTAGTTTCTCAAGGAAATAACTCAATGTAATCATTTGAGATTTTTTAAATAGAAAAGACAGATTTGAAAAGATATAATAACGTAATTAATATTTTAAATATTACGCCAGATAATCAGTAAAAATAAAACATTAAAAAATAAAATAAAATATTCTAGACTAGATAGATTTAAATAAAATATTAGAGAGTGAAAAAATATTTTTATATTAAATAAACATAAGACCTTAATAAAATAAAAACTAGTAGTTGGGTGTGTTTTATTAAAAAATATGCATGTTGATATTCAATAAAATAAATCCTAAAGCTATATCTCTCTTTAGTAAATTATCTCTTATAAAATGATTCATTATATCAACATTCTTTTTCTTATAGTGACTGACATGATTTCTGTTGAAATATAAATTTCACTAGTGTTATGTCATAAAATATGAATTTAATGAAAATTTAGTCCAAAGTCCATAAGGTTGTGTGTCATCCACAAGACATGTTCACAACAAATATCCGAATATATATATTATTCCTTATCTATTAATACTGAATCTAAATTTTTCTTCAAGCAAGACTATAAAACTGGAGAAATTCCTAAAAATTGAAATGTTCTTGGGGTATTTTTTATCTAACATACACAATGATGAATATGCTTCCAATAATGAGATTTAATTAAAATAAATCATTTTTTATAGACTAAAGAGAGAAAAAGAGATCCTTATTTATATATATTAATTATTTTAATAACATATAGATTTAATTATTTTATGTTTGTTTGAAATCATGTACAATGAAAAATAGAAACTTAATTTCTGTTCTACTTGCCACAAGGTATAATAAACAACCTATTAAACATCTACATAACGTTTTGTCAACTAGTTTTCCAACTTCATCTAAACAAGTTTTACATTAATTCATATTGGATTTTCATATGTCTTACTATTTTAGAGACCAATTATTTTTTAATAAATATACAATATATCTTACTTGATTCAAGGAATTTCAATAATAATTATGAATGACTTGAAAACCAAGAATGAAATTCAATCATATGGTCATACACAATTCAAATTATTTTTTCCTATGTTTTGAATAATAATTACATATATTTTTATTAGTTTAACAAGAATAAGTTCATGTATATATTTTTTCAATAATAAAATATCAAAGAAATCAGTTTTACACAAAACAGTAGGATATACCAATCATACAGTAAAACCCTTTTTCAAATGAAGGGAACTTAATATTTTTTACCCAACCGTATGTGCTTTTTTAAGGTAATAAATATATTTAGTATGTTTAATCCTATAATTAGGTAGATGAGTAATTTCCAAACCAATATGTTTCTAAAAATAAACTCCCTCCACTAAATATATACGGCCCTAGCCTTAAACATTACACAATCTTGAATTAAGTTAATAATTCACATTGTGAATCTTTTCAGTTTTAGAGATTTTGTGAATTATGATGTATCTATTACATTACATTTCAAAAATTACAAAGTATACACTTCTAATCAATCCAAATTGTTTAACAATAATAATACTCCTTAAATAAAACGATATTTATTTTGTTGATATAAATCTTCTTGAATTCTTCCTTTGTCTTACCCTTCCTTATACCGTGTAAAGAATATTTCAAAAACATGGGATGAGCATAAAAAATCTTAGAAAGGGTTATAAAACAAGGAAAGAAAACATTAGTCCATCAATACATACAAATAAATGACATCTTAATTTTCAATCTTTAACATACTATACAAAATCATATGTTTTATAAATAACACATTGAAATCATAAATCATAAAGGTAACATGTGGCATCTATAACATACTAACATTGTAGCGTTAACAGGTATATAGGGAGATACATTTTGAATACCCATCACAGTTTATTTCCTAAATCTATTAAGAGAAACATTAATGTTCACCTATATCATGTTACTAAATTCATTGGAGAGATATCTCAGGCTCACCCGCCCCAGGTTTATCACGGATCCACCCAAATATGTAAACAATTCTCAATAAATATAACATATTAATAACACATAAAACAAGCATAAAGGAAAGATAAAATTTTCAAATTGAAATAAAAATATATCATTATATGATATTGAAATAATCAATGCTTTATGAAACCATATTTAAAACCATTTAAAACATTTAATAATGTGTTTTTTGAATCAAAGTGTCCCATACCACTTTGAAGATTTTTCAAGAAATTTTAATCTCAAAACATTAATTTCCATATAAATAAATACTTCAATAGATTTTTAAAACATGGACATTAATGAGAATTATTTAGAAGAATAAATCTTTAAAACATTTAAAATAAAATTTTAGTTAAAGAGTTCTCAACCAAATGAGAGATGCTTAAATACAAATAATTTAGGAATAACATTAATCAACGATTATTATATCATGATAATAAGGAGATTAATGGTATAATATGTCATATTTAAGTATATACACCATAAAAACATTAATTGGTGTATAATAAAAAATAATTCTTAATGGAATATAAATTGAGACAAAGTCACTTGCAAAGATCATATCCTTATATTATGGACAAATCACAGAAAATATTTTTTGTAAAAAATAAGAATACCCCCAATATAAGTGGATATTAAGGGTAAAACAATCAGAGTTCATTCAAACCTATTCATAGCTTGACATAATCATGAAGTAGAAGTTTCACCAAAACAATTTAAATTGCATTAAGAAGTTCTCTTACAGAAATTCGACAGTCTAACAATGTCGCTTTAAAATTAAGAAAATGATTTGATGAGAGTGAAACGAGTATCTCATCACATGAATATAAAATTTATTGCAATAAGTATATATAAGAACATATACCAACATTATAAAATGGAAATATAAAAGACATAACATAAAAGAAGTCATTGATTAGAATAGGAGAGTGAAAGGTTCTCTTACCGATTTGATAACTTATGGAACATACACAAAATGAAAGAAGGATCATAAAATGGATATGTAAATACCCATAAATGAAATTATATTTCATAATGAATACAATCATGGTAATTACATACACAACATAAAAGGATATATTGGAAAATATATTATGAATCTCACAGGAATAAAAAGTGAGATGAAAACCCCTTACCTTATGTCCGACACGACTCGTTCGTTCTTTAATATCCTTAATAATATACTAACGTAGATTTATATTTGATTTAGGAACATTTTCAAGTTTATTCTTCCTTTTAAATATCTTGATTACATGTTATAAAATATACATAATCATTTAAGGTAATAACAGTAGTTTTTTTGATATTTGGTACTTGAGTCAAAATGAACTTGTTAAAATTACAAATTGTCCATGTGAACAAAAATAAATTATCTCCAGAATGATATTCTGGATTTAGATATCATATATATCATATAAATAAATTATTTATATATATATATATCTGTGTGTGTGTGTGTGTGTGTGTTTGTGTGTGTGTGTTTTTATAATATTACACAACATTTGGAGATAAGAATTGAAATGCATCGTTCTTGGAGATAGTAAGCTGTACGTACACATGAATGCTAATTTCATTTATATTTCATATTTAATGGAATTAAAACTTAATGATACATAGGCATATTATAATTATAGTATAATATCATATATAATTTCATTAACGCCATCATTTATACGTTCCACGTAAGGTATTAATGAGTCATATCACTTTGAGGGGGTGATATTCCGCACTTCCAAAAATCAAATTATCATATTTAACGATTATGGAAACCATAAAGGTATGATAAAAATGAAAAATACATAATAATAAAGACAATAAAAATATAATATATATATCAAATATAAATATTTTTTCTGTGACACACTATACTTAATTTTGGTAGTAATAATAGTTTTAGTTATTACACTTTGCTTAATTTCCTTTTCATATAAGCAATGCCCACAAAATAAACACAAGACTTTTTATTCATTCAAAACACTAGAAACAGATACATGAAAACAAGGCCTAAGGACCATAACTACCAAAAATTCAAACAATTAGGCCAATCACAATCACTGATAGACCCCACAGCACCACAAACATGCCAAGGAAGTGGTGTATTTCCATCGGATCTTCCATAACTAAGAACAATATAACTAGGACCGCAAAAATCATACTAACTGTTAGAGAGATGAAGAACACCATATTCTGTGTCTCGGTGTTTGAAGTTGAAATACACTATTCACATTTTTATAAGACCTAAAGTTTGACTATTACCATTTAGGTGACTGTTGAATTTACGACGACTATAAATATAAGAATTGTGTAACACCCGAGACTTTTATGTAAAATATTTTGTTTTTATGTTATTTAAATCATTAAATGAATCATTCACCAACACTGGCTTGGCTTTCTTTACACGCAACTGCGGCCTTCCTCGATAGCTTGCGTCGTACGCAATACCAAGTTTCACTAAACAATGATATGCTATTAAAATATTATTAAAACTAGCCTTTATGAATAGTAATAACAACTTTTTGAAATTTTATAAATTTTATTTTTCAAAATGGACTTCATTTTTGGATTCGGAATATCTAAATTATCCTAGGGTAAAATTTAGGTATTTTTGTGAAAACTTTCAATTTTTGATGAATAGTGAAACCACTAAGTGGTAGTAAAAAAAACTGAATTTTTCATAAAACATAATTTTATCGCTTCTGTGAGTGGAATTTCAAAAATCCAAGAGACACGGTTGATGTCAGTAAGTAAAATGTTGTTCAATGAGATGAAAATAATTTTTTGGTGAATAGTATCTTTTTACTTTTTTTACCACGGTTAAAAGTAAATAGGGTAATTAAGGGTAAAAATGATATTATTATTACCCTAACACATGTCCTAATTCTATTGGAAAAGTTTAATTCGACCAAAAACAACCTTAGGAATAAAATATGACCATTTAGGCCCACTTGGATTAGATTAGGACATTTATTATTAATTTATTTAAAGAAGGGATAAAATAGTTAAAATTAATGTTTAATAAGTAAATCATTTTTAATGTACTGTTATACATAAGATAAATTCGACTATAAATATTTATTAGAAAGCTAAAAAGATTTTCTACATAATGGTATTTTATTTTTAATTTTTAGACATTAAATAATTTAGTTCATTTATGACACAATGATGATGCAGTAATTATCTTATTAATGAAATATTGACAAAATTGATGTTATAAATACCCAAATAAATGTAATTTGAGACTTTTTATGAATTAAAATAATTTTATAGGTTAATACGACATATTAGTATTGATTTAAGTAACTTGTTTTGAACTAATCATTCTGTTATGATTTTCACAAAAATCAATTACTAAATAGTGTAAAAATTGACATAAAATAGTTTTTAAAACAAATATTATATTATTATTTGTTATTTTATTCCTAAATATCAATGGTTCGGAAAAATGACTTAGATGAGGTTATATATATTAATAATAAACAATTTGGGGTTCTTTTGGCTTGATATAGTAAGTTTATTAACCTTATAGTGTAAGAAAACAAGAAGACACGGTAAAAGTTAAATTATCTAACATAAAGTTAAATCTAAATGATAAGGTTAAAATTGATACCTAAACTTGTCTAAATTATATTATATGAGAGGATTTTCACCCCTACCCACCATATATTCTAAATATATCAATTTGGAGCTATTAAAAACCGAATTTGACTTTATAATAAAATAATATTTTTCGTTATTCCAAAGGTGCCCCTCTCTTCCCCCTCTTCCTCACACCACTTTGAGCCTTCATGCTCGGACAACCCCTGCCAATTTCTCCTCTCCACTTCCCTAGAAACATCCTAGAGTTTATGGTCTTCTTCAAAGACCTATTTTAGTGCCTTAAAAGGAGGTCACAAAGAATCACTTCAAAGAAGAGGTAATGTCCATTACCGATTCTTTCATCTTTATTTCTTTTTCCACTTCTTCTTCTTTAGTTGTTTCATTATAAAGTAATAACATTATTATCAATCATATACTGATATGTTATTATAATTATGAAACAACCCTATTTCACCATCAATCCATCCTACGGAAAAAGAAATCACCGCGCGTGCGTACGTACGGAATACCGTCTCCACGCCGTGGTGTAATATATTTTCCACCACCACCTTACTTGGATGGGTATAATGGTGTAAATAATGACTATATATGACTATTATAAAGTGATATTGATTTTGAAATAGTATACATACACTCCAATGCAACTCCACGATCATAGGAACGATATCGTCACTCGTGCGTACGTACGAATACCGTCTCCACGATGTGATGCGACTCGTTCTACATGATCTTCATTTCATAATGATTATATAAATGAATTGAATGAATGAATATAATATATATTAAACTAATAAAATTATGTAAATGAGGTATATATAACCTAAAGAGAAGAATAAGAATTTATTTGACAAAACACGCATAAGAACAAAAAGTAATAAACACCCAAATAACAAGTAGTAATGAAATATTACTAATAAGAAGCTAAGAATATGACCATATATGATATAATAACAATAAGTATGATTCTGGAATAAGTCAATAACATTATTTAAATCATTATACAGGAGGTTCGGACACTTACAAAGCAAAACGGACCTAAGGTAAGGAAAATATCACAATCTCCTTTTTATCTGAGATTGTTTATACTTTGGTATTTACTGGGGTGTATTTTATCATACACATCCATGTTTCCTCAATATGTAATATTATTTCCATCCACATAAAATTGTTTAAATCCATTTTTACCCTTTGGTGAGTTTCTAGTAAAAGATATGAAAGGAAACTTTTGTCGTTTTTCGTACGAGGTACTTTTTGACTTTTCCGACAAAAGTACAAGAATAATGTTTTTTTAACTTATACGGCATGAATGGATTTTTAAAACATTATATCCAAGAAGCTTCCTTTACAAGTTTTCAAGTTTATTTTTAATCAACTTATTTTAGTTTATAATTTTACAACATGTTAAGAAAGGAAAAGTGTTTTTTTCAGAAGAAAGGATATTTTCCTCAAGAATGGAGTTCAAGTGTTTTATCAAAATTATTTTCCATCTAAGATAATATAGGGTTCTGTTTCTATCCCTATTATTACATTTATTTGATTATGTTGTGATGGAATTATTTTTATGAATTTCTTTATCTTATATGAATTGTTTTATGATGTCATGATGTTTAAGAATCCCCTTTTTATTACATGGGTTATGAAATTATGTATGATTTATGATTTTGTGGCACACATAAGAATGGTATCATTATGAGATGGGTGGGACCTATATCTCCCTCCAATGAATTGGGTAAAAATTTTATATCTCATGAGATAGACATGGTTGGAATGGTATGTTATACCGGTTCAGTGAAATTGGACAGAAATGAGGAATGAACTCGGTTCAGAAATGGACTTTTTCCACTAAGATAGTCTTGGAAATGAGTCTTGACTAACAAGAAATGATTCTCTATGATTATTTGTGTATTCCACAAAGATTCATGTTTTATGTTATGATTATTGGGATTCCATTTCACTACTATGATTTATCCCATGTTATGAAATTATTCTCTCTTTTGTAGGTTAAGATTTCCAAAAGTTATGTTCTTATGAATATGATGTGATTGATATTTCTTTTGTTTACCCTTACTGAGCATTTGAGCTCACCCTTTTGTATGTTTTCTTTCCCCAGGTCAGGAAAAAGGTTATTAATTATGATATGCCAAAAGGGACTATATATATGATGAAATAAATGGGAGACAGTGTAGACTCTTTATGAACCAGTTGTTTATGTTTCCCAGTTTCTAAAGACACTATACCTATATGGTCCTTTCATGGTTTTGTTATATGTTGTAATAAGTATGCCTCAATTTTGAAGTATTAATAATGTATGTAAACTATGGGTCGTTATAGTTGGTATCAGAGGAAAGGTATAATCAACCTTTATAAACTAGGATGTGAAAGCCTTAGTAAGAACCCTAAGGATAAGTCTAAGCATAGAACACAATCTTAGTGTTTTAGAAATGGCCATGAATAACCTAGGATAAGACCGTAAGTGTGAAATTTTATTCTTGATTTTGTGGTTTTCCTATTATAATTAGTGTTTCTCACACTATTATTCTTGGTTTTAGTCAATGGCTGGAACCCAAAGGAACCGTGTTAATGTGGAATGCGACAGGAAATGCAATGATTGTCCCCCTGAGCTACCAAACGTTATGGGAGATGGAATGAAAAATCTTGTATCCATGCTCACCCAACTTTCTCAATCTATGAATCATTTAGGACTTCCAAACGAGCAAAGGAAGGAGCAACATTCTGTTGAATCCTTCATGAGACAGCGTCCACATTCTTTCAGTGGGTCTACTAATCCATTAGTTGCTGAACAACGGATTAATACTACTAAAAAGATATTTTAAGTTCTTCAATGTACTGAGCATGATAAATTCATCTTAGCAGTGTATCGTTTGGAAGGTGATGATGATAAATGGTGGAATATTATTAAAAATATGAGGAAAAGGGATGAAATTGAGTCTATGGAATGGGACGAGTTCAAGAACTTATTTGTAAATAAGTACTTCACTGGTATTCTCTGAACAAAGATGGAGAAAGATTTTCTTGAACTGAAGCAAAAGGATGATGAATCTGTTGGTAACTATGAATCAAATTTTACAAGACTTGCAAGGTATGCTTCTAGAATTATTATCCAACCTGAGAGTAAGATCGATCGATTCTTTAGTGGCTTAAAACCAAGTCTTCGAAGGGCCTTAGCCATAAGGGACTTCAATAACTACGAGGAAATCGTTCGATGTGCTCTCAAATTTGAGATGGATATTGGATTAACCCATCAGTCATATGGGTTTGATAAGAAGAGGAAAATGGAATTCAAAGGAAAATCTAAAGAGCACACTGAAAAGAAGATGAGCTTACCCTTATGCTCAAAGTGTGGAAAGCAACATAGATGGAGTTGTCTTAAAGGGACAAGTAAATGTTTCAAATGTGTAAAGGAAGGTCATCGGGCATTTGAATGCTGTGATGATGGGAAGAAGATGTCTAATGATGCAAACAAAGGAAGGGATACACAGAATGAACCTACTATACTTCAATGTTTCAAGTTCATGGACATGGGACATTATGCCAATAAATTCCCAAATCCAAGGGTTGATGATGATGGTCGTCGTCAACAAACTCTTAAGGCTAAAGACAAAGGAAAGTCAGATTCAATTTCTATCAGCGATGTGGAGTACGATAACGATGTGGTGAAAGGTACACTTACCATCCACTCTAAAGTAGAAAATGGTTTATTTGATTCTGGATCCACCCACTCTTTTATTTATGAATAATTTTCTAAGGGTATAACCGTATTACCTCAACAATAGGATGTTGAGTTAGTTGTGACAACACCTAATGGCACAATAGTCGCATCAAAAGTTTATAATTCTTCTCCGATCGATGTTTGTGGGAAAGTGATTCCTGCAAATCTTATGATCCTTCCCATAGTGGAATTTGATTTGATTCTTGGCATGGATTGGCGTTCTTTATATGGAGATCATATCAATTTCCAAAGAAGGGAAGTCACATTTCATATTCCAGATCAATCTATGATCGTCTATCAATGCAAGGATGAACATAACCTTCTAGTGGAAATTCCTTCCATATTATGGGTGTTGATTCCACTAAATGAAGGTTATTTATCTAAAATGGTTGGTGAGAAAATCATGATTAAGAATATGCCCATTGTATGGGAGTTTGATGATGTCTTTCCAAAGGAATTACCAGGTCTTCCACCAAATCGTAAAGTTGAGTTTTCAATAGAACTCATACTGGGTGCTTTGCCAATTTCAAAGACACCTTATAGGATGGCCCCAATTGAGTTTCAAGAATTGAAGAAGAAAATCCAAGAGAATCTTGATAAGGGATTCATACGCCCTAGTGCGTCACCTTAGGGAGCACTAGTTCTATTTGTTAAGAAGAAAGATGAATCAATGAGACTCTGCATTGATTATCGATAACTTAACAAGATCACTATCAAGAACAAATATCCTCTCCCACGCATTGATGACTTATTTGAAAAACTACACAGAGCTCAATACTTTTCCAAGATTGATCTTCGTTCAGGGTATCATCAATTAAGGGTAAAAAGGGAGGATATACCAAAGACGGCTTTCCGTACAAGGTATGGACACTAGGAATTTATGGTGATGTCATTTGGTCTTACTAATTCCCCTGCTATCTTCATGGATATGATGAATAGAGTCTTTAGAGACTATCTTGATCAATTTGTGGTAGTCTTTATAGATGATATTCTTGTCTATTCAAAGAGGAAGGAAGAACATGAATATCACTTGACAATTATATTGAAGACGCTGAGAAAGGAGAAGCTTTATTCCAAATTTACCAAGTGTGAATTTTGGCTTCAAAAAGATTCATTTTTGGGTCACATAATCTCAAAAGTGGGGATATCTGTGGATCCAGAAAAAACAGAGGTTATCGAAAGATTGTCGAGACCAACAACAGTAACTGAGATCCGAAGTTTTCTTGGTTTGGATGGATATTATCGACGTTTTGTGAAAGATTTTTCGCGATTATCTAATACACTCACCAAGTTGACTCAGAAAGGAGTTAAGTTTGTTTGGATGGAAGAATGTGAAGAGAATTTCAAGGAGTTGAAAAGAAGGTTATCCAGTGCACCTGTGCTCACACTGCCTTATAGTGGAGAAAGGTTTGTGATCTATAGTGATGCATCCAAGAAGTGATTAGGGTGTGTTCTTATGCAAAATGATATAGTGATAGCTTATGCCTCACGATAGTTGAAAATCCATGAGCAAAATTACCCAACTCATGATTTGGAGTTAGCTGCGGTAATCTTGGCATTAAAGATTTGGAGTCATTATCTTTATGGAGAAAGGTGTGACATTTATACTGATCATAAAAGTTTAAAGTATATTTTCACACAAAAGGAGCTGAATATGTGTCAAAGAAGATGGTTGGAGGTGATTAAGGATTATGACTGCTCAATCCATTACCACCCTGGGAAAGAAAACAAGGTGGCAGATGCATTATGTCGACAAGACCATGCCAGTTTATCCATGATGAGGATCACAAAAGATCCAATATTTATGGATTTACAAAGGATGGATCTTGGAATTATAATGGAAGGGAAAAAATCTTATCTTTCTCAAATGAATGTTCAACCATCTATACATGTGAAGATTAAAGAGGCACAAAAGGAAGATGTCGAGTTACAAAAGAAGGTGAGAAATGTTCCTGAATTCAACCTTGATTGTGATGGGATAATAAAGTTCCGGAATCGGGTTTGTGTTCCTCCCATCCTGGAATTAAAGAAGGAGATACTGTATGAGGCTCATAGTTCTTCATTCTCTATTCATCCTGGAAGCACGAAGATGTATAGGGACCTGAAAGAGTACTTCTGGTGTGAAGGAATGAAAAGATATTTTGCTGAATATGTCTCTCGATGCTTGGTTTGTCAGCAAGTTAAAGCTAAGAGACAGATGTATAAGGGGATGTTACAACCATTTCTCATACCTGAATGGAAATGAGAAAACATCACTATGGACTTTCTCACAGGACTTCCTAAAACATCCAAAGGCAATAATGCTATCTGGGTCATAGTTGATCGTCTTACCAAGTCTGCACACTTCATTGCTATTAGAGAGGATTTCTCTCTGGATCATCTTGCCAGGATATATGTAAAGGAAGTGGTAAGATTGCATGGAGTACCACTTTCTATTATATCTGATCGGGATCCGAGATTTACCTCGATGTTCGGGCGAAGTCTTCGACATACTCAGGATACAAAGTTGAGTTTCAGCACTGCTTATCATCCTCAGAGAGACAGTCAGTCTGAGAGAACAATTCAAACTCTAGAAGATATGTTTAGAGATTTCTCTATGGATTTCAAAGGTGGTTGGGATCAACACCTACCTTTGGTGGAATTTTCTTATAATAATAGCTTTCACTCTAGTATGCAGATGGATCCTTATGAAGCTCTCTATGGAAAGAAATGCAGGACTCCAACTTGCCAGGATGAAGTTGGGGAAAGAAAGCTATTAGGACCTGATCTTGTAGATGAAATGGCAGAAAAGGTCAGATCTATTCACCAACACATAAGAGCAGCTCAGAGTCAACATTAAAGTTATGCCGACAACCGAAGAAAAGACCTAGAGTTTGAAGTGGGTGATAAAGTGTTCTTACGAATATCTCCCTGGAAGAGGGTCATGAGATTTGGAAAGAAGGGGATGTTGAGCCCTAGATATATTGGTCCTTTCGAAATACTGGATCGTGTTGGGAAGGTAGCTTACCGATTTTTTCTTCCACCGAATCTCTCTCAAGGTCACGATGTGTTCTATGTATCTCTCCTGAGAAATTACATACCTAATCCTTCACATGTACTTAGCTCAGAAGTTGTACTGCTGGAGCAAGATCTTTCTTATGAAGAACAGCAGATAGAGATTCTGGATCGTAGCGAAAAAGTCGTACAAAGCAAGACCACTAGATTGGTGAAATTTTTATGGAGGAACCACAAATTAGAAGAAGCTACATGGGAGCTTGAGGATATGATGAGGGAGAGGTATCCTCATCTGTTTGTTACAAAGTGACAAATTTCGAGGGCGAAATTCATTTTAAGGGGGGTAGAATGTAACACCCGAGACTTTTATGTGAAATATTTTGTTTTTATGTTATATAAATCATCAAAGGAATCTTTCACCAACACTGGCTTGGCTTTCTTTACACGCAACTGTGGCCTTCCTCGAGAGCTTGTGTCGTACACAATACCGAGTTTCACTAAACAATGATATGCTATTAAAATATTATTAAAACTAGTCGTTATGAATAGTACTAACCACTTTTTGAAATTTTATAAATTTTATTTTTCAAAATGGACTTCATTTTTGGATTCGGAATATCGAAATTAGCCTAGGGTGAAATTTTGGTATTTTTCTGAAAACTTTCAATTTTTGATGAATAGTGAAACCACTAAGTGGTAGTTAAAAAAACTGAATTTTTCATAAAACTTAATTTTACCGCTTCAGTGAGTGGAATTTCGATAATCCAAGAGACACTGTTGATGTCAGTGAGTAAAATTTGGTTCAATGAGATGAAAATAATTTTTTTGGTGAATAGTAACTTTTTACTTTTTTTTACCACGATTAAAAGTAAATAGGGTAATTAAGGGTAAAAATGATATTATTATTACCCTAACACATGTCCTAATTCTATTGGACAAGTGTAATTCTACCACAAACAACCTTAGGAATAAAATATGACCATTTAGGCCCACTTGGATTAGATTAGGACATTTATTATTAATTTATTTAAAGAAGGGATAAAATAGTTAAAATCAATGTTTAATAAGTAAATCATTTTTAATATGGGGTTATACATAAGATAAATTCAACTATAAATATTCATTAGAAAGCTGAAAATATTTCCTACATAATTGTATTTTATTTGTAATTTTTTGACATTAAATAATTTAGTTCATTTATGGCACAATGATGATGCAGTAATTATCTTATTAATGAAATATTGACAAAATTTATGTTATAAATTCCCAAATAAATGTAATTTGAGACTTTTTATGAATTACACTAATTTTCTAGGTCAATATGACATATTAGTATTGATTTATGTAACTTGGTTCGAAATAATCTTTCTGTTATGATTTTCACAAAAATCAATTACTAAATAGTGTCAAAATTGACATAAAATAGTTTTCAAAACAAATATTATATTATTAATTGTTATTTTATTCCTAAAAATCTATTGTTCGGCCAAAGGACTTAGATAAGGTTATATATGTTAATAATAAACAACTTGGGGTCCGTTTGGCTTGATATAGTATGTTTATTAACCTTATAGTGTAAGGAAACAAGAAGACACGGTAAAAGTTAAATTATCTAACTTAAAGTTAAATCTAAATGATAAGATTAAAATTGATACCTAAACTTGTCTAAATTCTATTGGATGAGATTATTTCGACCCCTACCCACCTTATCTTTGAAATATATCAATTTAGAGCTATTAAAAACCGAATTTGACTTTATAATAAAATAATATTTTTAGTTATTCCAAAGGTGCCCCTGTCCTTTCCCTCTTCCTCACACCACTTTGAGCCTTCAAGCTCGGCCAACCCCTGAAAATTTCTCCTCTCCACTTCCCTAGAAACATCCTAGAGGTTCTGATCTTCTTCAAAGACCTATTTTAGTGCCCTAAAAGGAGGTCTCAAAGAAGCACTTCAAAGAAGAGGTAATGTCCGTTACCGATTCTTTCATTTTTATTTCTTCTTCCACTTCTTCTTCTTTAGTTGTTTCATTATGAGGTAAAAACATCAGTATCACTAATATACTGATATTTTATTATAAGTATGAAACAACCCTATTTCACCATCTATCCATCCTACGGAAAAAGAAATCATCGCGCGTGCGTACGTACGGAATACCGTCTCCACGCCGTGGTGTAATCTATTTTCCACCACCACCTTACTTGGATGGGTATAATGGTGTAAATAATGATTATATATTACTATTATAAAGTTATATTGATTCTGAAATAGGATACATACACTCCAATGCAATTCCATGATCATAGGAACGATATCATCGCTCGTGCGTACGTACAGAATACCGTCTCCACGATGTGATGTGACTCGTTCTACATGATATTCATTTCATAATGATTATATAAATGAATTGAATGAATGAATATGATATATATTACACTAATACCATTCTGGAAATGAGGTATCTATAACCTAAAGAGAAAAATAAGAATTTATTCGACAAAACACGTATAAGAACAAAAAGTAAAAAACACCCGAATAACAAGTAGTAATGAAATATTAGTCCTAAGAATCTAATAATATGACCATATATGATATAATAACAATAAGTATGATTCTGGAATAAGTCAATAACATTATTTAAATCATTATACAGGAGGTTCGGACACTTACAAAGAAAAACGGACCTAAGGTAAGGAAAATATCACAATCTCCTTTTTATCCGAGATTGTTTATACTTTGTTATTTACTGGGGTGTATTTTATCATCCACATCCATGTTTCCTCAATATGTGATATTATTTCCATCCACCTAAAATTGTTTAAATCCATTTTTACCCTTTGGCGAGGTTATAGTAAAATATATGAAAGGAATATTTTGTTGTTTTTCGTACGAGTTACTTTTTGACTTTTCCGACAAATGTACAAGAAGATTTTTTTTTAACTTATACGACATGAATGGATTTTTAAAACATTATTTCCAAGAAGATTCCTTTACAAGTTTTCAAGTTTATTTTTAATCAACTTCTTTTAGTTTAGAATTGTACGACATGTTAAGAAAGGAAAAGTGTTTTTTTAAGCAGAAAGGATATTTTCCTCAAGAATGGATTTCAAGTTTTTTATCAAAATTATTTTCCATAAAAGATAATATAGGGTTCTGTTTCTATCCCTATTATTACATTTATTTGATTATGTTGTGAAGGAATTATTTTTATGAATTTATTTATCTTATATGAATTGTTTTATGATATCATGATGTTTAAGAATCCCCTTTTATATTACATGGGTTATGCAATGATGTATGATTTATGATTTTTTGGCACACATAAGAATGGTATCATTATGATATGGGTGGGACCTATATCTCCCTCCAATGAATTGGTTAAAGATTTTATATCACATGAGATAGACATGGCTGGAACGGTATGTTATACCGGTTCAGTGAAACAGGACTGAAATGAGGAATGAACTCGGTTAAGAAATGGACTTTGTCCACTAAGATAGTCTTGCCAATGAGTCTTGACTAACAAGAAATGATTATCTATGATTATGTGTGTATGCCACAAAGTTTCATGTTTTATGTTATGATTTTTGGCATTCAATTTCACTACTATGATTTATCCCATGTTATAAAATTATTCTCTCTTTTGCAGGTTAAGATTTCCAAAAGTTATGTTCTTATGAATATAATGTGATTGATATTTCTTTTGTTTACCCTTACTGAGCATTTGAGCTCACCCTTTTGTATGTTTTCTTTCCCCTGGTCAGGAAGAAGTTTATTAAGTAGTGTATGCCAAAAGGGACTATAGATATGATGAAATAAATGGGAGACAGTGTGGACGCTTTATGAACCAGTTGTTTATGTTTCCCAGTTTCTAAAGACACTATACCTATACAGCCCTTTCGTGTTTTTATTATATGTTGTAATAAGTATGCCTCAATTTTGAAGTATTAATAATGTACGTAAAGTATGGGTCGTTATACATTGGGTATTCTAGTTTAATTATTTATGAATGTGGAAAATTTTGTAGTATTTCAAATATAAGTTTAATTCATTAACTCTTATTTATATTTTATGACTTCAAAACATATTTCAAGAACATTTCTTTAATGTTTCAAATATTTTATAGACTGTGGTTTTATAAATTAATCTTCTATATGGCAATTATAAATATTTATTTTTGAACATAATAAGTAATTATTTTATTAAGTATAAAATCACCTTTAAATGTTCTAAGTGATTGATTGCCTTAAAGCCTTATCATTAAGATTATCTTTTGGAAACATGACATTGGAAATCGTAATGATTTGGTAAATATGCCTACTTTAATTCAAAGAAAAATTTGCATTTTGTTTTTTTTTATTTTGTATAATTTTATTAATTAAAAGTTATATAGTTTTATTTGTGTATTTTAAACTTCCAAAGTTAAGAATAAAACAAATTTTATAAAGGTAAAGATATTTTTTATATTTTTAGTTTTCATTAATAGTTATTTTGAAAATTGGGATAATAAAAAAATATTAACCTAATAGGATGACCCTTTATAGTTGGGCCAGGGGAGGCAGCTCGCACTAGGTAGCTGAGCCTAGCCCTCTGCCTAATCCAAGGCCGACCCATGCTTGGGCATAGGTACCTCAATGGGTGCACAGGAATAGGAGTGCTTGAGCACGCCACTGTGGGAACAAGGCCACAACAGAGCATTGGTAAGCCAAGGCCTGCGGGGGCAGGAGGCGCTATGTAAGGCTCCCTTGTGTGTGCTGTCAATAGGAGGCTCAGGCATATATAAGTGGCATAAACATCTCATTGTTTCGAAGTGGGACATGGTTTTTCAGTTGAAACGCTAACCTGGACATTGGATTGCATCCCGCATGATTTGGTCCATTGATCCCAATCTCAAGTTCGACCCTCAACAATCGTGGAGCACCATAGTGTTTTTTATAGACCGTTCGATCAACATAAGATTTAATAACGGTTGTTCACTCAGTTTTATATCCTGTGCTTTGTCTCATCTGTCCGATCTTATTCAATATCTAATCTCAACCATCGTTCATTTTTAAAAAACCATGAATCCTAGCCGTCCGATCAAAGATCGAGCAATCTAGACCATTCATTTTGTATCTAGACTTCTTCTATGTGTCGTCCTCTTCTACCTTGCGCCAAATAGGGGGTTTCCACAGTTTTCTTTCTCCTTCTTCCTCGAGAATCCCCATTATCCTCCGTGGGTTGGCCTTGACTTCAATCCTCTTCTATCTCCTTTCCCTTTTTTATTTATTTTACTACAAACCCAATCTTCACCACTATATTGTTTTCCACAAGATTTATATATATATAAATGTTTTTTAATCACCGATTGTTTTTGAGTTCTCTCTTTAAGAAACATGTTGGGTTTGTTTTATCATGGTCATGTTTTAAGTCTTTTTTTATATATTATTTTGAGACATCATATATATGAAATATATGTATACCACCTATATAAACCCTATATTTTTGCACCTGAAATTACTGGTTTTCATCCTCTCTACGCGCAAACTTTCACTGCCCTACAATTGTGCACACCTGAAGTCAATTAAGGGGAAAATATTTCTTTGGTAAATCTCTTATATTGTTGTTTATATATGGACCTATATATATACATATATATAAACATATTCAGTTTCTTCTTAACCATAATTCACATAGGTATTTTCTAAATATATTTTTAGTATATAAACACATGAAATGGGTTATGCTTCAAACATAAAAATCCTCCTTGTCCATTTTAATGTTTCATGGATTATATAAGATTGTTCTAACCTATTTTGAAATTTTTAAATTTCATATGGTTTCTCAATAAAATCTACTTTGGGTTTATGAACATTATTGAGTGGGACTTTGTTTTCAAGATTTGTCTTATTTTCGATACATGAAACAACATGCAAGGGTTCTAGTTTATCACATTTTGGTGTATCCTTAAATACATCTCATGTACGTGTGGTTATGTGTGAATGTATATATATATATATAAGTCTGTTAACAACTGATTTTGTACAAAACCTATCCTCATTAGTTTAAAACATTATTATGAGGAATGCAACAGTTGCAAGAGTCTATTCAGCCTTGTTTGGGTTATGCAAGATCTCAAGATTATACCTTGTATACATATATAAGTATATATAAGGTTTTACCATTATTTTCAAATCCACATAAATATATAAGTGTATTTAAAACATTATTTCTCAAGAAAATGGTATGGTATATTGTATGTTCATGTATAAATATTCATTTGTTCATGAGTACACATGTTTAATTATTTCCTTTATGCATGAACATTTCTCTAAGAAATAATCCACATTTTGTATTTTCCCAATTGTCACAAGAAATTCTTGGATCATTGGTAGTTTATGATTTAACCTTTTTCCCTTTCCTTGGATTAAATGAGTATGCCAATGTCAAAGCATGTAAATATGGTTTTAGAAAAAAGGTCACGTTCTTAATAATTTAATGCAAGTTTTGTAAATTCATGTGATAACCCATCATTTTATGTGAACTATTTCTTACTACGTGTGTAAGGGTATGATGTTTTAGTTCCTGAATGACATTGTTAAATATGGAAAAAAATCTAGTTCTTTTGCACTCAATGCATAATTCAATTAAAGTAAGAGAATGTGTGAAAATTATTATTGATTTATTATATCAGTTTTCTATGTAGTATGAACATTATGAAGATGAGACCTTGATAAGACATATGAGGACTGTATAGGACTTAAAATGTTGTGATGGGTGTACCTGAAATTATACAGCGCTCCAATTCATTGGGTAAAGTGAAGAAGTCCCATGAGATAAGTGAAATGATTTGAGATCATGATGCTATATTTGTTCATAACTATGTGTGGTAGTTAACAAAAATTATGTTGGGTTTCTACCAGTATGGTCTTGGAACAAGTCCTTGAAAAAGTCTGACATTATACATTTTCTCATTATAGAATGGTTAATTATCAAACAAGGGATTGTGGATCCTAAGCTAAGAATATTTTATGATAATGTCAGTAAAATCATAAGGCATAACCAAGTATGAAAATGGAATGTTATACAAGTGAAAAGTATCTAATGTTAAATCCATGTGAATTTCTTTTTTATGTTCTGATGAATCATTATATGAATGATTATAATCACAAATATGGTTTTTGTGTTGGATTGACTATGTTTTTAACATCTCATTTCTTATATACACATGCGTACTCTAATTCATGTTTTTTTTAGAAATCAAAATTCTCTTGTATGAAAATGGTATTATGGGAAAATTTCGATAAGTAACCTCAGAAAATATTGATGGTGTGATGAAAAATGTAATATCATCCTCTTAAAAAATGATTTATAATTATTTTGAAGGTGGTAGCTTTAAAAAAGGGGGATTTTCTTCAAATATTTTCAAACCCCATTACTGGTCATTTTTATGCTCACACAACATTTTAATTTATGTTTTTACGGGATTTTAGAAATTTTTCACAATCCTTGAGCACTCTTTGTGAGTACATCAATTTGAAGCTTATCCTTGTTAGGTTTTCAGAAGTATTACTTCAACAGTGTCTGATTTTCTACGAACCAAAACCGAAATGATCCTCTGTATTGGGAAAAGATGTGTATTTTTTTTGTATGACATTTTTTATGAATAAAAATGCACACCAAGTTTTAGGAATCGATTGTAGACTTATGGGGTTAGGGTCATGACTGTTGGTATCAGAGGATCGGTTTAGGAAAAATCTGGAAAATTAGAGAAACCTTTAATTACTTAATTGCATAATACTAAGAAAAATCCTTCCCAATATTTCATATGGTTGATGAATCACACCTTCTGTCTCTTCCAAAAAAAGTATTAGAGACTATAGTGGGAAAGTTATATGTGGAAAACTATGAGACATTTGAAAATATCCTTCTATCATGAAAAAACCTCTACCATGTATCCAATTCTCCTCATATACTCCAACTTCACCGAGGAGCTGGCCTCAACTATATTTTTACAATGCATGCCCAATTTATGTTCTATGCAGATCAAGGAAAATACTTTGAGGGTTTTTTAAGTGTTTTACCATATCTAGTAATTCTTTGTCTCGAGAGGACTTCCAAGTGGTTGTATAAGTGGGTGACCTCTAAGTGGTATACCTTTGTCAAATTTTGACCTATGATCTCCGTGGTCAAGTTATAGACTTTGAAGCTCTTGAGGACGAGCTTACTCATTTGTATTATTGACATCTAGTTAATGTCGTTGTTTCCCAACTTTATACACATCATGCATTTCTCACCTTGAATAATAGATTCCCACATGCAGTAGATCCTAGTTGTCTATTTTGTATCTGGACCCAAGAGATCAGAGCGTTTGGAATCGCCTTAGGGATTCGTTTGACTGGGAACCCAGGAAATAACCAACACCGGTAGTACCTGTGAAAAGACGTCATGAAGATTATGTAACACATTGAGTTTATGAACCCTGTTAAATGAATAATGTTATGTTTTATGTGTTGGTAACTTATTGTTATTTTGCAAAATTAATATCTCTATTGTAATCTGGTTACTCTTTACTATATAAAAAATGTCCCTTGTTTTTTTTTCATTCAGATGGAAGATGTGAGTTCATCAATCAACCTTTTATCAATTCCTACTAAATTTATAGATTCCATAATCAGCAAGACATGTTCAGAATACTACTATCCTTTTTCCAAACATCAGATTTCTTGAAAAGGTCATCATAAAGTGTCCCTTAGCCCAAACGTCCATCAGGCCTACCAAGGAAACCATCATGATTATTACCACATAGAAACTACAAAACTAGAATAGTACAGGTGGAGAGGAAAGTACCATAGAGGTATCTTCCTTTGCATCACCTTATCCGAGAACTACCTATCCTTGGAGATGATTCATGAAGCTGCCTTGGAGGGGGATAGTTGAGCGACCAATCCATTCCATGTCATGAGTTTCAGTATATATAGGAAGCTTTACAACTTTTAATTGTTCAAGCAAGAGGTATTCAAAGAGATTTATTGAGAGGTAGATCACTCCCAAATCTCTAACCTCCACACCTATCATGCCACTCTTTGGAAGAACGAATTTTTTATGCATATGTTTGACCCTAACTTCTCATGGTGTATATGGTCCAAGGAGATCAAGGAATTGGGAACTAATATGTGGATCCACTTGGACACAATGGCAGATTACCCACAATGGTTGTCTTGGAAGAGGGGACCTCGAGCATAAAGTACCTTTGGTTTTTCTGGTAGTTGCTTATGGGTGTAATATAATTGGGAGGGTACAATTCTTTGAAGTAGGGGATAATGTGACACATCACTCTTAATTTCTGTTTAATAATAGTTTTTATTATTAAACTTGGATTAATTTCCTTTTTATATAAGCAATGACCTCAAAATAAACACACTACTTTTTATTCAATCAAAACACTAGAAACAGATACATGGGAACAAGGCCTAAAGACTATAACTAACCAAAAATTCCTACAAGTATGCCGATTAAGATCACCAGTAGACCCCACAACACCACAAACATGCCAAGGAAGTGGTGGATTTCCTTTGGATCTACCACAATTAAGAACAATATAACCAGAACTACAAAAATCTTACTAAGAATTAGAGGGATGAAGAAGGCTATCTTCTGTGTCTCGGTGTTTGAAGTTGGAATACCATAATCACATTTTTATAAGACTGAAAATTTTACCTTTTCCATTTAGGTGACTGTTGAATTTATAACGGCTATAATTATAGGCAATAGATATTCTAGTTTAATTATTTATGAGTGTTGAGAATTTATAAGTATTTCAAATATACATTAAATTCATTAACTCTAATTTATATTTTATGATTTCAAAACATATTTCAAGAACTTTTCGTTAATGTTTCAAATATTTTAGATATTCTAGTTTAATAAATTAATCTCATGTATGAAAATTATAGAAATTTCTTTTTGAACTTAGTAAGTAATTATTTTTCTAAGTATAAAATCACCTTGAAATTTTTTAAGTGATTGAGTGCTCTAAAGTCTTATCATTGAGCTTATCTTTTGGAAACATGACATTTGAAATCATAACATTTTGGTACATATTTTTACTTTAATTCTATGAAAAATATGCATTTTTTTTTGAATTTGAATTATTTTATTAATTAAATGTTATATATTTTGATTTGTTTATTTTTAACTTCGAATGTTAAGAATAAAACAAATTTTATAAAGGTAATGATATTTTGTATGTCTGTTATTTTCTTAGATATTTATTTTGAAAATTTAGTTATTAAAAAAATATTAACCCAATAGGCCAGCCCTTTATAGCTGGGCCAAGGGAGGAAGCTCACACTAAGTGGTTGAGCATATACCTCAGACCAAGACAAGGTCGGCCCAAGATTGGGCATATGTTCCCCCGAAGGGCGCACTGGAGCAGGAGCGCTTGAGCGTGCTACTGCGGGCGCGAGGTCATGATGGAGCATAGGTAGGCCAGGGCCTACGAGGGAGGGAGGCCATGTGTAACGCTCCCTTATGTGTGTTTTGTGTTTTTTTGAGTTGTCGATAGGAGGCTCATGTTTATAAAGAAGGCACAAACATCTCTCTATTTAGATGTGGGGTGTGTTTTTCATGCAAAACATGATCTGGGCCATTGCATCATGTCGCATGCGGTCTAGGCCATCGATCCCGGTCTCGTGTTCAACCCTCAGCAACCACAGAGTAGCACCACTTTTTTTATGGACCATTTGATAAACATTACATCTAATTACGACCATTTGTTCCGTTTTAAATACCGCACCTTACGTTAACCATCCAATATTATTCAATATCTAATCTCAACCATCCTTCGTTTTTTAAAAACCACAAACTCATGTTAGACATCTGATCAAAGATCTATCAATCTAGACCATTAATTTCATATTCAGACTTCTTCTCTATGTCATCTTCTTCAACCTCACACCCACTAGTTTGTCGCCCATTGTTTCTTTTCTCATTCTTTTTATTTTATTATTCCTTGAGAATCCCCACTAGCCTTTATGGATTGGCCTTTACTTCTATCCTCTTCTATATACTTTCTATTTTTATTTTATTTTACTACAAAACTGATCTTCTCCACTCAAATATTTTTCCACAAGATTTATATATATATAAATGTATTTTAATCACTGATTTTTTTTTACTTATCTATTTAAGAAACATGTTGGGTTAGTTTTATCTCAGTCAAGTTTTAAGTCTTTTTTTATATTTTATTTATGAGACGTTATACAAAAGAAAAACATGTATACCGTCATTATAAACCCGGTATTTTTTTCACCCAAAATTATAGGTTTTCTCCTTTTCGACGTGAAAACATCCACTACCATACCTTTGTGAACACCGAAAGTCAGGAAAGGGATAAATTATGTTTTTTTTTCATTGGTATACCTCTTATATTCATGTGTATATATATACTTATATATATACATATATATAAACATATTCGGTTTCTTCTAAACTATAATTCACGTGGGTATTTTCTAAATATATTTTGAGTATATAAACACATGCAAGGGGTAATGCTTCAAACATAAAAATTCACCTTGTCCATTTTAAAGTTTCATGGATTATATAATCTTGTTCTAACCTATTTTTAAATTTATAAATCTCATATGGTTTCTTCATAAAAACTATTTCGGGTTTATGAACTTTAATGGGTGATCCTTTTTTTCAAGAATTTTTTTCTTTTCGATACATGAAACAACATGCAAGGGTTCTAGTTAATCATATTTTTTTGTGTATCCTTAAATACATCTCATGTACATGTGGTTATATGTGAAAGTATATATATATATAATATATAAGTTTGGTAACAAAAAACATTGTACAAAACCTATCGCCATTAGTTTAAAACATAATTATGAGCAATGGAACGGTTGCAAGAATCTATTTAGCCTTGTTTGGGTTATGCAAGATCTCCAGCTTATACCTTGTATACATATATAATTGCATATAAGATTTTACCATGATTTTTAAATCCACATAAATACATAAGTGAATTTTGAACTATATTTCTCAATAAAATGGTATGATAGATTGTATGTTCAAGTATAAATATACATTCGTGCATGAGTACACATTTTTAATTATTTCTTTTATGCATGAACATTTCTCTAAGAAATAATCCACACTTTGTATTTTCCCAATTATCACAAGAAATGTGTTGATCATTGGTAGTTTATGATTTAACCTTTTCCCTTTTCTTGGATTTAATGAGTATCCCAAAGTCAAAGCAAATAAACATGGTTTTAGAAAAAAAGTTACATTCTTAATAATTTAATGCATGTGTTGTTATTTCATGTAATAACTCGTCATTTTGTGTGAAGTAATTCTTACTACATGTGTAAGGGTATGATGTTTTAGTTCCTGCACGTCATTGTTAAATATGGAACTAACAAATCTAGTTCTTTTGCACTCAATCCATATTTCAATTAAAGTCAGCGAATGTATGCAAATGATTATGGATTAAGAATGTAAGTTTTCTATGTATTATAAACACTATGAAGATGAGACCATGCTAAATCATATGAGGAATGTATTGGACATAAAATTATGTGGTGGATGCTCATGAATTTATAAAGTGCTCCAATGCATTAGGTAAAGTGATGAAGTCTCATGATTTAAGTGAAATTATGTGTGAACATGATACTATCTTTGTTCACAACTATGTGTGGTAGTTAACCATAATTATGTTGGGTTTCTACCCATACGGTCTTAGCGCAAGGCCTTGAAAAAGTCATATATTATACATTTTCTCATTATGTAGTGGTAAATGATCAACCAAGGTATTTTCGATCCTTAGATAAGAATATTTTATGATAATGGAAGTGAAATCATAAGCCATAACCAAGTATTAAAATGGAAAGTTATACAAGAGAAAAGTATATAATGTTAAATCCAAGTGAATTTTTTTTATGTTATTATGAATCATGTTATGAATGCTAATAATCAAAAATATTCTTTTGGAGTTGGATTGACAAAGTTAGTAAAATCTCATTTCTTACAAACACATGTGCACTCGGATTCATGTTTTTTATAGAAAGAAAAATTATCTTGTATGAAAAGGGTCATTTGGAAAAATGTCTGCAAGTAACCTCAGAAAATATTTATGGTGTTCCTCGAAATGTAATATCTTCTTCTTAAGAAAATTTTTATGAATATTTTCAAGGTGTTTGTTTTAAAAAAGGGGGATTTTCTTCAAATGTTTTAAAACCCCCTTACTAGGCATTTTTATGTTGACCCTATATTTTAATTTCTGTTTTTACAAGATTTTAGTAGTTTTTTCCAAGCCTTGTGCACTCTTTGTGATGACATCAGTTTGAAGCTTAGTGTTATTATGTTTTCAGAATAAGTGCTTTAGCAGCATCTGATTTTCCAAGAACCTAAACCGAAACAATCCTCTGAATTGGGATAAGATATGAAATTTTTTGTAATCCTATTTTTATGAAGAAAATTTCACACCACGTTTCAGGAACTGATTTTAGACTTCTGGGGTATGGGTCTTGATAGTTCCATCATAATTTCCACCATGAGAGGCGGTAGGAGATAATTGAACAATCATCATTTAATGAGGTAGTAGTTCATCATCCACATAAATAATATGTTCATATCCATTAGATGGTGGTGTGTGGATGTTTAGTTAAAATACTCCTCATAAAAACATCCGAGTATATTGACGATATTTTTGTTTTTATATAAGAATGGGATAATGACAATTTAGGGGGTTGGAGAAGGAAAATAAAATAAAAGAACATCAGAGAAGATGTTACCATTAAATCAGGTAACGTCTTTTGATTTGAGTCAAAGAGATCTCTTGAATTGCTTTGTGCGTTGGTAAAGTCTTCTATGAGGAAGAGAGGGATGTTGGGATCTTCTTGGAGTATATTTTTTATTACCCAAGGGGCTTGAGAGGTGTGTGTACTGGGATAGAGGTGGTGGTATTTTATAATAGAGAGGAGGGGTTCTTTAAGAAAGTTTAAAAATATTAATTTATTATAAAATTATTTTCAGTTTCAAAAGGTCCAAAACTTATTTTATTCTATGATAAGGTGAATATGTGTCGAAATAAAATCATCCAATAATAATGGGATAAGTTTTGTATATTTTTTAGTCCCTATATTTTTTATTTAACCCTTTATTAACTTATTTATATTTTACCATGTCCTCTTATATATTCATATTATATGGTTAATATATTTACAATAAAATTCCAAGCGACCCAAAATGTATCATTTATGACATTTTTAACATTATTTATGTCATTTGGAATAATTTTAGATTTTTAGAATTATTTTATCATTTAATAAAATATAAATTCTTTTCAAAACTCATTTATGTCAATCTCTAAATAATTAATATCAAGACATTTGAAAAATTAATAACAACTTGATTAATTCTAAAAATCATTATAAATTCAAATATAAATAGTCATTACTATCTGTAAAATTCGTTGATATCATAAAGAGTTTAAAAATAAATTTATTCTATTATTTATAATATCATTTATTTGAATCCTTTACAAATGATGATATTACTACATCACCATTGTGTCATAATTAAGTTTATATATTTAATGTATAGATATTAAAAATAAAATACCATGATGTAGGAAATCGTATTAACATTTAATTAAAAATTTATAGTCAAATATATCCCATATATAAACCCATATAAAAACTATTTTGCTAAAATATATATGTTTATGTAACATATGTCATTACTATAAATTAATTAATATAAAGTGTCATTATCACTACCAAGTGACTCCATGTGGTCCCAAAATTGACCCAAGGATTCCCTTGGTTTGAAATAACTCATATAACATTGTTAGGACATGTCTAAGGGTAATTTAATATTATTATAATATTAATTTTCACCGTTACTTACCAGATTTACCCTTTAACTGTGGTAAATATAATATCTACTGAAGTAAATATTCATAATGACTAAAAATTAAAGATAACTATTTACAAAATTTGGACTTCCTAATTCAAAATATAGAATCCATTTTTTGAAATTCAATGCACAGAAGTGGTAGAAACTAATTTAAAATTAATTCTCGCTGTCAAAACGAAAAAGCGTGTTTTTATGAAATAATACTTATCAAAAGATTGACATTTTTTAT
This sequence comes from Viscum album, assembly GCA_963277665.1. Lineage (NCBI taxonomy): Eukaryota > Viridiplantae > Streptophyta > Magnoliopsida > Santalales > Viscaceae > Viscum > Viscum album. The sequence goes on along the minus strand of OY728159.1, from coordinate 13,488,538 downwards.
GTCAAATTTTATAGTGAAATTACATACAATGACCAAAATAGGATTAAATGGTAATAATATAATCCAATTACACTTTATAACCAATTAAAATAACAATATAACTATATAAATAAAGTAGATGAAAATGCAGTTTTGAATTATTATTCAGAAATTTTCACAAATCATTATAAAAATAACATTATCATAAAAATACCAAAAATTTACCCAAAGTAAAATTTGATGTCCCGATTATAAATAATAATTTTATTTTGTCAAATATAACACATAAAAGTGACAAAAACTATATTTAAAAAAAGGTTCTCCATGAAAAGGCGGTAATTTGACCTTTTAAAAAAAATATTAGAGTATTTATGCTTAAATTTGGATTCAATAAAATTTTAAACATCTAACTATTATTGGATAAATGTAAAGAAAATTAAAAAAACATATATAATTATATTTTAGTTAGTTATATTCATTCCTGTCAAAAAAATGGCTAGGTGTTAACTACCATTTAAAATAATATTATATTATTATTTTTTAGTATGACTCTGCCGTATGTACAACATGAGATTTTCATATAAACCCGTTTTTTCTTTTCAGGTACGCCATCAAACATAGAATCCCATTTAAATTAAAATTAATATTTAATCCAAAAATATTAATAAATATGAAAATTTCATATTATTTGTTTACCTAGAATGTTACATCCTTCCCCCCTTTTGTAAATTGTGTCCTCATAATTTTAAACTGGGGCTTAGAAACTTCATTGAAAGTCCCACTTTGGAAAAAGAGTTAATAAAACTATCACTTTTAAAAAATGAAAGATATGTACAAAGGTCACCCAAGATACAAAAATATTTGGATTCCATGAAAACATGGATATAGAAAAGAAAATAAGTGTCATGTTTTGATAGAGAGTGATAGAAAACATGATCAAGAGAAAGTTAACCACCAAACATCCACAAACTTGTGATATGTTAAGTGGTCTTTGGTTTCCCAGTTGAAAAACGAAATAGACAACATTTTTGTTTTAAGTTTCATTTAGTAATGTTGGAGAATTTATTTATGATATTGAATAAAGATATAAGGAAATATACTAAATTTTCAATTACAATTTCATCCTTTAAAAATTTTCTACCAAAAACTCATCTTTTCTCCAAATGATAAGTATTCAAGATGAATTGGTCACACATAAAGTGCTATTATCAGCTTCTAGAGAATCACATAATCCAAAAAACGATGATCTATATATTTCCCTTGTCTTTAAACATTAACCAAACTAAAATGGTTAGTATAAGATTAGATAATCCCTAAAAATGATAATACTTTATGAAAATAAATACTACTCTTAATCCCCAAAATTTAACAAACAATACCCAATGTTCAGAGAAGACCTTTAAATAAACAATTGTCCTTAAAATTCTTCAAATAATCCCATCTAATATTGAAACCCAAAACATAGAAGGATTTAATCACACGGTCTTCCATAGTTAGTCATAACATTTATCTCCAAATAACATTGACTACTCTTAAAGTCTCATACTGAAGAGTAATTAACCTAATCACATATTATCTATGAAAGGTTAATCATTTCTGTAAATAACCAAAATTTCTATATTCCCACAATATAAACATATATTCTTCCAAAATAAAATTTCAAACATTACTCCAAAAATGAGATCCCATAGTATTCTATTTTCCTTAAGCATATAGTTTTCCCAAAAGAGAGAACATCTTCCAAAATAACCATTATCACATAATCACCAAATCATTTTTCAATACTAAGAATATCCATTTGATAAAACATAAGATCCCAAAATCAACCTATTCTTGATGCATAAAATCATCTAATAAAAAGAGTTAGTTATAATAACTACGGACATCACATAGTCCAGTTTTAGGTGATAAATCCCAATCACACTAAGGTTGTGGGTTTGATTATCATAGCTCTGTCCGACATGATGGGTTGTCATATGGTCTTTCTATTTTCCTTTTTCAAAAACAAGATAATTTTATAAAATTCAAAAAAAAAGAGATAAATTACTTAAAAATGATAACATATTTTAACCACAAATGTTGTCTTATACCTCGCATTTTCATCCCAAAAAGTAAAAACCTATAATTACCTCAAATTCAAGGACAATATATATACAAATGTTTCTTTATAACTATATCTACAAAAGAAAAGATAATTCTAACTTGAATAAAATATTCACATATCAAACTTTGGGTTTACACATACTAGAAAAATATTTCCAAATTAATCCCATCATCAAAAGAGTCTTAGTACTTTTATGAATTTGATCATTTTAAAATCTAGTATAACTCTTGAATCCCTTATATGAAGACTTATTAATCATTCAATGTTATTAATTATTTAGTAACCATTCTTCCTCAACATATTTTTTAATACTTCATTCCTACAAAAAAATCATGAATCATATCCTAAGATTCAATATTGTCAAATCATCAGCTAAGAAATAATCCATACATTTCATTGGTCATTGGCAGTTTATTCATCCTCAATTGGAATGTCATTAGGTATTGGTAAACATATATTTGTATGGTTATAATGGTCCCATTCCCAAACCTTCTTCTTATGACATATATTTTTATAATGAATATGCACACCATAATTAAAACATTCAATTGATCCCTTGGAACGAACTTCTTTCCATTCCCTAGAATCAACTAGATGCTTCCTTTTTTGATGGTAGGTTCTTGGTTTATGGCCTTAATTACCACATTTATAGCATCTTCCCTTTCCATTGAATCATCATCCTAGGTGTTTATTTCCACACCTATGAGACATAGGTTCTTGGATATACCTACCTTTATGATTATTAACTGAACATTCGTAGGGATCTGTTTCTCTCATATAAGATGCCTTATAAAAATCACCATGGTTAATGTGGTCAATCATGACTTTGGATAGTTGGTTGAGAATAACCACAAGATTTATCATTTAAGCTCTCATTTAATTCATTTGCGTATTCATAATACCTTTATAGTTTTCTTCACATCCATTTTTACTCTGGCGCATGCTATATTCATCCATTTACTTAAAATAAAAAGGTTAGTGTTAGTATATTAGTAAAATAATTATATAATATCTTATGAAGAGGAAAACACTAATATATACTTATTCTTGTTATCTTAAACTGATTCCACTTATCTAAAATAATTATATCTCTTTATAATATGATAACCATTATTGTTATGTCACTTACTCTTAAACTACACCCTAACCTCTAAAGTTATCTAAACCGACCTCTGATACCAACTAAAAATCCACATCCTTAAACATTACATAATCTTGTTTTAAGTTAATAATTCAAAGTGAGGATCTTTTCAGTCTTAGAGTTTTGGAGAATTAAGATATAACTATTAAATTATATTTCAAAAATTACAAAAAAGACACTTCTACCATATCAAAAAAATTTCACAATAACAAATATCTTTAAATAAAACAAGAGTTCATTTCTTGATATAAATCGTTTTGAATTCTTCCTTTCTCTTACACTTCCTTATACCATGTGTAAAATATTTCAAATACATGGGATGACCATAAAATGCTCAGTGAGGGATATAAAACAAGGAAAGAAAACACTAGTCCATAAATATATACATATCAATGAAATAATACTTTTCAATATTTAACATACCACCCAAAATCATATGTTTTATGAATAACACCAGGATATCATAAATCATTAAGGTAACTTGTGGCATCAATAACAAACGTACGTTGACGTTTTTATATCTACATAGGGAGTCACATTAGTAATACCCATCACAGTATATTACCTAAATCTCTTAGGAGAAACATTAACATTTACATTTGTCACGTTACCCAATGAATTGGAGTGCTATCTTGCGCTCACCCACCATATGAATATCACAGAATAACCCGTATACGCAAACAATGCCCAATAATCATAACATTTTCATTACACATAAAACAAGACTAAAGGAATGATAATATTTCCACAATGCATTCCTAATATATCATTTCAATATTTTGACATAATCAATGATTTATAAAACCATATTCAAAACCATTTAAAACATTTTACAATGTAATTTTTAAATCAAAGTGACAGATACTTCATTGATGCTTTTGAAAGAAATTTTAATTTAAAAAAATTCATGTCCTTATAAATAAATCCTTAAAACTATTTTTAAAACATGGACTTTAATGAGAATTATTTAGAAGAATAAATCGTTAAACCATATAAAACGATATTTTAGTTAAAGACTTCCTAACCAAATGAGAGACGCTTGAATACAAATAATTGAGGAATAACATTAATCTATGTTTATAATATCATTAGAATAAATAGATTCATGATATAATATATCAAAGGGAAGTATATACACTATTTAAAACTGAATTGGGGTATAACAATAAATAATTCTCACTGGATTGTAAATTGAGACAAATTACATTGCAAAGATCATATCATTAGATTAAGGAAAAATAAATGAAAACATTATGTGTGATAAATAATAATACACCCAATATAGTTGGATATTAATAATAAAACAATTAGAGATCATTAAAACATATTCATTGAACGACATAATCAAAAAGTTTAAGTTTAACCAAAAGAATTTAAATTTGGGTAAGAAGCTCTCTTACACAAATTCAATAGACTAACAATGTCGCTTTAATATTATTAAAATGAGTTTATGAGAGAGAAATTTGTCTCCCATAACAAGAATATAAGTTTTAATGAAATAAGGATATATAAGAACATATTCCAACATAATAAAATGGAATTCTAAAATACATAACATAAAAAGAACTATTTGATTAGAAGAGGAGAGTGAATGGTTCTCTTAATGATTTTGAAACATTGAAAACATACACCACATGAAAGAAGGATCATACAGTGAAGATTAGAATACTCATAAATTAATGTATATTATATAATGAATACAATAATGGGAAGTACGTACACCACCCAAAAGGATATAGTGGGAAATATAGTATGAAGCTCACAGGAATAAAAAGTGAGATGAAAATCACTTACCTCGTGTTCGAATTGACTCATTCATTATTTAATATCCTAAATAAGAAACTAAATCTAATTTATACTTGATTCAAGGACCTTTTTTAAGTTTATTATTCCTTTTATATCAAATATTTCCATATTATAAAAATTAAAAAAAACATTTAAGTTAATAACAGTAATGTTTTTGATATTTGGTACTTGAGTCAAAATGAACTTGTTAAAATTACAAATTGTCCATGTGGTCAAAATTCCATTATATCAAAAATGATATTCATGATTTAGATATAATATATATCATATATATCTAGTATATATATATATATTTTTGTGTGTATTTATAATATTACATAGCATTTGAAGATAAAAATGAAATTCACTGTTCACGGAGACGGTATGTCGTACGTACGCATGAACGCTACTTTCTTTTATTATTCATATTTAATGTAATGAAAAAATAATGATACATAGGTATATTATAATTACTGTATAATATCATATATAATTTCATTAACGCAATCCTTTATTCATTCCACTTATGGCATGAATGATTCATATCACTTTGAGGGGGCGGTATTCCGTATCTCCTCAAATTAAATTATCGTATTTTTTCATTATGGAAACCATAAAGGTATGCTATAAATAAAAAATAAAAAATAATATAGAAAATATAAATATAATATATACATCAAATATAAATATAGTGCCACCATAATGGCCACAATGATAGGTGGTAAGAGATAATTGAAAAATCATCATTTAGTGTGGCATTAGTTCGACGTCAATAGAAACAGTATGTTTGTATCCATTAGACGGAGGTGTGTGGATGTTTAGTTATAATATTCTTCATAAAACATACTAGTATATTTATTATACTATTGTTTTTATAAAAGAATGAGATAAAGAGAGTTTAGGGGTTTGGAGAAAGAAAATAAAAGAATAGAACTTGTGAGAAGATGTTACCTTCAAATCGGGTAACTTCTTTTGATTTGAGTCAATGAGCTCTCATGAAATTCCTTATTCTTATGGTAAGGATTATAGGTGGAATAAAGGGATGTTTGGAGTTTCTTATAGTAGATTTCAGTCGATCCAAGGGGATTGAGAGGTGTGTAATGGGTTAGAGGTGGTGGTCTTTTATAAGTGGGAGGATGGGTTCTTTGGGAATGTTTGAAAATATTATTTTATTATAAAATTATTTTCGGTTTCAGAAGGTAAAAAACATATTATATTATAAGATATAGTTTATATACTTCTAAATAAAATTATCCAATAATAATTGGACTCATTTTGGATATTTTGTTGATCCTTATTTATTTTATTCAACCCTTTGTTAACTTATTTTACTTTTAACATGCCCTCTTATATATACATACTATATGGTTAATATATTTATTATAAAATTCCAAGAGACCGAAAATTGACTATTTATTACATTTTAAACATTATTTATATCATTTGGATGTATCATTGATTTTTAGGATTATTTTATCATTTAATATAATATTAATTTTTTAAAAAACTCATTTTTGTCAATCTATAAATTATTTATATCAACACTTTTAAAAAATAAATAACAAATTTATTCTTTCGAAAAAACTTTATTAATTAAAATATAAAAAGTCATTATTATTTTTAAAATTCTTGGATGGCATAAAAATATTAAAAATAAATTTATTTTAATATTTATAATATCATTTATTTAAATCCTTTATTAAGGAAGCGATAACTGTATCACCATTGTGTCATAATTATGTTTATTTATCTAATGTATAAAAATTATAAATAAAATCCCATGACGTAGGAAAAATATTTTTAAATTTCAAATGAATATTTATAGTTGAAGATATAACTAATATAACTCCATAAAAAATTGGTTTACAAAAAAAATATATGTTTATGTTACTTTTGTCTTTAATTTAAGTTATTTAATATAAAGTGTCATTATCACTCCCATGCAGCTCCATGTGGTCCCAAAAATAGACCCAAGGATGCCCATGGTCGAAAATTTCTCATCAAATAGGGTTAAGACAATTTTAAAGGTACTTTAATTTTATTATAATATTATTTTTCACCATTATTTACGATATTTACCGTTTAACCATGTTAAATAAAATATTTACTAAAGTAATAATTATAATGTCTAAAAATAAAATTCACCTATTTACATAACATCTACCTCCTGATTCAATATTTGGAATCCATTTTTCAAAATTAAAAACACAGATGTGGATGAAGCTAATTTAAAATTAATTTCCACGGTCAAAAACAAAAAACGTGTTTTTAAGAAATAATACCTATCAAAATATTGACCATTGTTTATATCCAATTTAAGAGTGAAATAACTTACAATAACCAAAACTGGATTAAATTTTAAAAATATAATCCAATTAAACTTTAAATCCAAATAAAATAGTAATCTAACTATATAAATAAATTAGGTGAAAATGTAGTTTTGAATTAAAATGTCATATTTTTTAGTATTCATTAAAAAATTAACTTCATCAGAAAAATACCAAAAATTTATCCAATGTAAATTTTGATATCCCAATCCTAAAGAATAATTTTATTTTTTCAAATATAACATATCAATGTGAAAAAAACTATATTTAAAAAAGGTTATCCATCAAAAGGAGTTAAATCATCCTTTTAATGAATATAAGAGTATTTTTGCTTAAAATTGGATTCATTCACATTTTAAGCTTCTAAATTTTATTAAATAAATATAAAAACATTTAAAAAATAAATAATTATATTTTAGTAAGATCTTTTCAATCCCAAAAATACAACGGCTATGCATTAACTACCATTTAAAATAATATTATATTTTTATTTTTCAGTACAACTCTGCCTTATATTCAACATGAGATTTTTAGAGAAACCCATTGTTGCATGTTATGCACTCCATCGAACATAGAATCCCCTTTAAAGAAAACTTAATATTTAATTTCCAAATATTAATAAATATGAAAATTTCATATTCTTTATTTACCTAGGATGTTATAAAATAGCAATTTAGAAATTCAAATTTAAAATCCATTCGATATAATTTAAAATTCATATAACATGCTTTGTCTAAAAAGGTCCTAATGGATTCTAATCAATATAACAAAGAAAATAATTCCACATAATCCCATCCTTATTCCTGGCTGTATCATTTATTTGATGTCCTAGCCTTATTTATAGAAACTAAAACCAGGTCATCTTTCATATTTCTAAAAATCCTTATAGTTACTACGACTAAATATTTTTAGGTTCTAGTGTCTAAATCCGGAATTATATTTGGGATAAACTAGTTTAGTTTTTATTTCATCGGTATCATCTAACATTCATCATTTATGTCTTATTCTAAAAATATAGGTTTAAATTGGGATTAAAATGTATTTAATTCATAATGGTTTCCAATTTTCCATCTAGTCCTTACTCTTGTATCTTGGTTTCTTATATTAGTATCTAATGGAAGTGCCTTTAAGGTTATAGGCTACATAGGTACGAAACATTCATGTTAACCAATTTATTTTTCTTTAACAGTGGATTGATTCTGTTTATATTATAATTTACGTTCTAATAAATTTGTAGGAGATTCAAGTCTCAAGCTATTCAAATAATTAGTAACTTTATCAGTTTAATATTTTTTGTGATCAAAAGGATCACCTTAATCAAAAAACACATGAATACATTCTTCATCAATATGTTAATTTTTATTATACACTCATTCATCATTAGATGTATCAGAATATTATATAAAGATTCCTTCACCAGCCATTGGATAAAATTTACCAAGGGTTTCCTTAGTGTCCAAGATATAAACCAAGCATCCAAAAACCATAATCTATCCAAATTAAGAATTTTTATCATTATATAACTCATTTCGTTTCATTTTATAAATGGTAATTATTAAGTAATTATTCCTGATAAGGAACGATGTATGTACATTTTTTCCAAAAATATGAAGCAAAATAATATTCATTTAAAATAGTTCATTAAATTAATTGAGTAGTCTTATTTCTTCTTTCTATAATTACATTTTATTTTGGTGTATATATAGTAGATAAATTTTTTATAACACCCTTGTTTAAAAAAAAAATTGAATTCCATTTTCATAAACTCTCCACCATGATCATTTCTCAATGAAATGATTTTAAAATATTTTATACTTAGAATGATTTTTCAAAAACAAATTAATATAGAAATATCGTCACATTGAAATTTTAGGAAATATACCCAATTAAATCTTTACAAATATGCAACTAAAATAGAATAAACAGATCTTCCATATAATCTAGATACTCTTGATGTTCCAAAAAAATGCTTGCATATGAGTTTTAAAGGTTTTGAAGTAGAAAACTTGTCAAATGATTTTAAATATAAAATATTATTATTTTGTATTTATAATTCACTAAAAATATATTCATATCAAATTTAAAATAGTGTAAATTAGAAAATAATTTACTCTTAGGTAACATGGAAAAGGTAAATATAATATAATGTCCAAGCCTCCCAAGATAAATCAATGAAATTTTTATTTCAACAGTTAAACTATTAACTTTCTATTCCCTTAAAGAATTGAGATCCAAAGTATACACGTTTTCCATTATTTGTTCCTTGAACAAAAGAAGTCAATATTTAAAAATAGAACATGTACTCATAGAAAAATCAACATAAAAACCATCATCATAGTGTTGAGAAATTCTTATCAGATTATTCTTCAACCTTATAACAAATAGGTCTTTTATGATAAAAATTGACTTTGAATCTCTAATTGATCCAATTAAAGTTATTTTATTTTAAAACTATTTTTATGACCCGTACCCCAGGGCCCATTCCGTGACAACCCCAAGACCACATTCCATAGGCCAAGGGTTGTCGACTAGCACCAGAAAGGCATATCCCTAAAATAGGAAAGCATTTCCTCTAAACATGAACAAACTCATAGAGTAAAATGCAACAAGGGGAAACCACACAGACTAGAATGCAAAAAAAAGAAACCGTGAAGTAACTACTATAGTAAAAGAGTGATGAAAGCAATGGGGCTTGAATACATGCCAAACTGGAAAAGTACAAGTACAACTAAGAAGTACAAAACATCATAAAAGTGAAAAGAAGCTTCTTGATCATCCACCATGGATCCTACCTGAAGGATAGGTATAGCTCACAATTAGTAGTACATGTGTCACGTCACATGAAACAGTCCACTCTGGATCCTTCTTGAAGGGTAGGTATAGATCACCTCCTCAGCACTCCATGTCTGTCCATCTCCTCTGCGTACCACCACGTCCTGGCTCCCTCAAACCTCAGCCCAGCTTCTCATCGTCTACACAAGACACAATAAGGTGTTGCCAAATCTCGTGCAGGGGTGAGTATAACGATACTTAGTAGGGGCCCCGAGACCCTGAATGTCTTCAAAAATTACAAAAATAAAAACCACAGGGTAACACCACGAAGGTAAAGTACCACACAGGTAATGTGCCACATTGCACAACCTCAATCACAAGCACAAAGTATAGGAAGCTCACATCGGGATTTATTCTATGGGTAGAAGGTTATCACATTATCAAACTCCTCGGCTATTGGGGAACTCATCCTCTATCTAGTACAGTGGTCCTACTGGGTCACACAGAGCCACTTCCTACAAACCATGAACTTCTTTGGTACCCATCCCTGATAGGTACCGTGGGTATGCTGGGTTACACAGAGCCACTTCCCACCGCGGGCATGCTAGGTCACACAAAGCCGCTTCCCACATTGGTTGAATTGAGGTACTCCTGTCAAGCACCGTGGGTCTATCGGGTCACACAGAGTCACTCCCCACCATGGGACTGCTGGGTCACAATGAGTCGCTTCCCACTGGGCCAATCGCCATGTAGTCTTCAGGTCTCAGCCAACCGTAGGGTTCCAAACGTAGTCTTCTTGGGAGAACCTCTCCTCAAGAAAATTGATGCATCATTATATTCATGGAAGTCCCCACAATGTATATTCTAGGGCAGTAACTATTGCCTAGTCAATCACAAAACCCTAACTCCTCAGCTGGTGGAGAAGTCCTCCTCTATCGAGTACAGTGGGCATGCCGGGTCACACAGAGCCGCTTCCCACTAACCTTGAACAATTGTGGTGCTCATCCCTGATGGGTACTATGGGAATATCGGGTAACATTGATATTCTTCCCACCGTGGTCCTGCTGGGTCACACAGAGCCACTTCCCACATTGGCCATCGTAGAGCAGTCTTTAAGTCTCAGCCAGTCGGAGGGTTCCGTACATAGCGCGCTTGGATGAACCGCTCCTCAAGCCATAGGTTCTATTAAAATGGGTAAAAAGTCTCACAAAAAACTATTCTGATGATCCTCCATGTCATAAGGGTTCCAACGCAATAGACGGCGCGTCAATTGGACGCTCGGCCTGTGCGTTATTGGCATTTCAGTGATGAGCGCCTGGTTGGATTCGGGTATAATCAAACCCAGTCATACCCCAAGTTTCTCCAAAACACACATGGATTAGGTAAAAATTACCGTCTCACTACAAGGATCCCAACACCATATACAGTTCATCAAACGGACATCTTGTTCTCAAGATAAGGCCCTTTAAGTGTTCCTCGGCGGTTCTCGGTCCGAGTTCGGTCTGTCTCGGTTGGACCGGCCCGACCCTGTTCTGCATGGGCCGATATGGATTGTCCTAGGTCAACCCAGCCTAACTCATGTCTTACCCGACTTAGGTCAAGTCGTCCCACTAGGCCCGGCCCGAACTGGCTGGGTCGCGGGTCAGGTCATTGGGTCGCGGGTCGGTCCGCTGGACCGACCCGGCGTTGCCACCCGCCTGGTGGTGCGGGCCGCCAAGGGACACCCGGATGTGAGGCATCCGGGTAGGGATGATGTGTTGAGGGCCCACATTAGGAGGTCAAACCCTCAGGGGGGGTTGACCTGACGTGGTGCCACGTGGCATCGCATGTCTTCCACGATGTGGACGACGGGTCGTAGTTCCTCCGCATTGCGGCCAACGGGTAGTGTGTCCTCCACTGGACGCACCACTAGCGCCCGCCCTGTCCGTCAGCAGCCGTTTATACTAGTGGCCCTTTGATCATTCCATGTCCATAGTAGGTCAAGGCCTTGGTGTCACGTGGGCGCACTGCAGGGGGCTCACCCCACCTCTGCTCTGTTGGCTCAGTCGTGGCTGACAGACATGCCAACCAACCTCTCCTCTGATCGCCGCTGCTGACAAGCCGTGGCTCTCCTTTTTCATCAGCGGTGTGTAATAGCACACCACACCCCCACCATGATCGACTGGTGCCAGCCACTCTGATGACTACCACATCTTTGTGTCGTGACCTCCTCCTATGGCGTGTGTTGAAGCGCTATCCACCACATAGTCAGTCGGTGTCATTGGGTTGTCGGTCTTCCATGGAGGCAGAAATATGTAACAATATAGCGAAGTGTTTATGCCAGGTTCGTTAGGCCTGTGCCCTCTACATTATCTCGTAACACAAGGGGGTTAAGTGTTTAATAACAATTGAATTAAATAAAAAGATAAACCCCACAAGATTACCTGCAACAACCTCCAGCAAAGATGAATGAATCGCGGGTCAACCTGTTAGTCAGTTGACCCACGTTCTCTGTATAATTTCATGAATAGGGAAGATGAAAACAAAAATTCACAAAAAAAATAACCCCCTACCTCAATATTTTTAGAGATCATCCACATTTGAGGAAGTGTCGGTGTTCGGTGTCCACGCATCAAGCCTCCAAAGACACTGCTCGATCATCATTCTTCAGTTCGTGGTTCGATGTCGCTCATCATAACCCGTAGGAACTGGCTCTGTCCTCCAATTGGTTGTAATCGTGGAACTTTACCAAATCTTCGTCGCTTGGTGAAGTCGTGCCAATTCTACCCCCAAGCTCCATATAAATAGGAGAGGGGGAGGGTAAGTAACGATCGTGGAATTTATGAAGGTTCATTTAATAGTAACCTTTTTAAATATCAACGATATTGTTACTTAGTATTTGAAGGGTCAAACCATTTAATGGATTGACTCTCTGTGGGTCCCACATTACCGCTTGTCCATTGGTGGAAAAGAAATAAAACAGTGAGATTATTTTATTACATTAACTTTTAGAAGTCAAAAAAATAACTACTTCTCCAGACCTACTGCGGTCAAATTAGAGCTTCTCTTAAGCAAATCCCTACAGTGCAAATTCAATGGTTCCATCAGATTTGTAATCCAAGAACCTTTTCAAAAGTTAGAAAATGTCGCTTGTGTGTTTACTGAATGTACCCAAAAAATAGTTCATTAAATTATTAACAGACACCCTTGACTCGCGCCGACCAAGGATAGGCTCTCCCTAAGTGAAACACGCCCCAACAAACCCAACGGTACTCTCGGATTTCCAATCCGAGATACCGTTTAAAAGTTATGGATTTTACAATAAAATAATTTCCACTTAACTATTAAATTTTTGTCCAAAAACTATCTTTCACTGGTGTCTCGCGTTGGCCAATGTTAGTATCAACCTAAAGAGATAATAACCTCACAAGTTCGGTGGTTGTCTCAGATTTTTAATCAGAGTTACCTTTTTTGAGTTGTAAGCATTTGAAAAATAAAATAATTTATTTAATTATGTTATTTACGGTTATGTCGTTTTTGGGTTTTCTCAACGGAGGCCCGCACCGACTAAACATAGGTCGCGCCTAGGGTAAACCCACCATCTCGAGTGAAACCGCGACCTCAGATTTCGGATCCAGGAAACTATTTAAGAGTTATTCTACTTTTTCAGAAAAACTAATTACGCGTACTATTTAAAGTATAACAAAACATAGACAGATCATTCTGGGCACTCCAGGACTCAGAATCACCCGCTGTCAGAGTAAGCGGTCTCAAAATAATTTTATATAATTAAAAAAAAATTCCAAAATTCTAGGACATTAAATTCTCCCCACATTAGGGATTTTCTTCCCCAAATGCCAAAACACAAACTAGGGAAAAAATGGGGGTACTGAGCATGAATCTGAGCCTCTTGTTCCCATGCTCTCTTCTGGAGGATCCCGTGCTACTAGTGAATGTGCACTAGAGGTATCGACCACCCATGAAGGACTCACTCTTCTCGATCCTCAAACTCCATCAGGAACCCCGTAAAAAGTCACCCCATAATCAAAGAACAACTCATCCTAGTTGATAAAGCGTGATAGATCATGCACGCATCTCATCAGCAGTGACTCATGGAAAACATTATGCACCGAGAGCATCTATGGGGGGAAACGATAGATGGTACACCACCTCGCCCACTCTACTAATAATGTAGAAAAGTCTAATGAACCTCATAGATAACATGCCCCCCATCCAAATCTCCACAAACCTCGTTGAGGTGAGACCCATAGGAAGACATGGTCTCCCTTCTCCTGTCGATATAATACTTTTGACAGTTCAGAGCAGTTTTAATTTGATAACAAGTGAGGCATCATGATAAAAACTCTCCCACTGCTTACTTAATCATGGGACATCAGTACTGACATCAGGGGTCCTGCTACATCTTCACCACTCTTGGATGTACTATTAAAGGGGATGTATGGATCTCTCTCAACACCTCCATCCAAAGCATCACTGATACCATGATACTTCCTATGAAGAGGATGACATTCTCCCCACCTTCAACAAATCCCCTAGGAGACCGTCCTGAAGATATCTGAGCACGTCAGGCCTCACAGTAAACATCTCAAACAGTCCCCCCCCCCCGAATTTGCTAAAGAATTGGGGGAGTGACCGTCAGAGACAGTAGGTAGCTTCTACATCTTTATCCGTGAATGATATCTGCAGCGTGACTAGCTGCTCTGACGCCTCACTCGGCAGTTGTAGACCAGACCTCCTATTGACTGTGTTTGCTACCAAGTTCTCTTTCCCAGGAGTATAAACTATCTCAAGGCCATAGCCCAGGAAGAACTCTAGCCATATTTTTTGTCTCAGGTTTAGGTCCTTCAATGAGAAGACACACCTGAGACTCTTGTGATTAGAGTAAAAAATAAATCATTCACCCATCAAGTAGTTCCACCACATATTCAGTGCAAATACCACTGCTGCTAACTCTTGGTAATGGGTAGTGTAGTTCTACTTGTTAGTCTCTGTATCATCTCTTGAAAACTCTACAGACACTTCTCCATCCATAGGAAAGTCTCCCCATTTTTCTTAAAAGATGACAAGGGTGCCGCTACCCTAGAGAAGTTGGGTACAAATCTCTAGTAGTACCTAGCCAAAGAAGACATCCCTCTCCCATCGGGGAGGTAATCCAGGAACCATCTTTTGAAAGTATTTCCCTATACTCTTCCACTCCAATTTGGAATGGAAAACTCAAAACTCTTATTGTCGCAGGGGTATGTTTGGCCGACTCAAGAGTGATCAGCTGCCCCCTCATATGTCTGAGTTTATCCTGTGCTTCTTGGGTTTTCATTTTTTTTCTTCGACCACGGAAAACCACCTTCCCACATTAAAGATAAAACACCATCTTTTTTCCAAATAATTTCAATCTAAATATGAACTGTGGATGCCCAGTCCATACCATACTAACATCGTAAGGCCTCGATGCTACTACCAAGAGATTCCAACCAAAACTCTCACCTCATGGGTCATATCACACCATCAAAGTTTGTGTGATTATCAAGTCTCCTCCCAAAGGTATCTCCAGATGGGAGGGTCAAGTCAATAGTTTAACCGGAAACTCTAGGTCTTGGACAAGATTTGTGTAAGGATGGAATAATCAGTACATATGTCTATTGATAAGACAACTAATAGTAGACATAGATCATACCACTAATTATTCCAGGAGTTCTTGTGTCACACTCCTTGATCGCATACAGCTACTCCATTCCCCTTTCCTCCTGCTCCCAGTGCCTGGTAGGGACCAAATAGAGGTGGTGGTTGTCACATGTCAAAATGTACACCACGTCATGCTTCTCTCCTAGCCCTACTTCCACATCTGCATCCCTGTAAATTCATATGTCCCTAACACTTCTTCTTCAGAAAACATTTTTTACACGCCCATGTCTCTGAGACTGGTTCCAGTTTCCTACTTTCCCACTAATAACATTCACAGGTTGTATCCTCTCATCCAAAGAACATTCAACCGCAAAGGTTCTCTCTAGAACCCTAACATTGGTAAGAATGCATAGAGGAATAGTTCTGGCTCAAACATTCTTAAACACACCGGGCTCAGAAGTCCGATCCCCAAAGCACTGACCGTATCATATTCATCGACTACTAGGAATGGTCGGTATGACTTGATGAATGCTCAGCTACCTACATGTCATTTTTCCAGAGCAGTAGAAGCCCTAGAGAACTCTCAACCACCTCCTCAAGCCAGTCCTCAGTTGCCTATGATTCGTGCTCTCCTCATAACCTGAGGGGTATCCGATGCTGAAACACGTGTAAGGCACTAAGACTACATGTGTCCTCTACCAGTACCGCCGGATGTATCTTCTAACCAACGGGTAGTGATATATGTGGAACACTGCCAAAATGTACCATATCGACTAATAGTCCATGTATCAAAGCATCATCACCATGTAGACCATCCACATGGTAATGAACTAATAAAACTAGAATCTATGATCATCATCTGATATGCTGGTGTCTCAACTAGGTTGAAAAATGTAACCCTATCCTCCATCCAGTCCTCAACTATCTGGGAATCTATATCGCCTTTAAAATCAGTTGCCTCTTCCACTAGAACTCGTGCAACATGCTCAGTCAGCTTGCACCATCCGCCAGGGCGGCTGGTGGTAACTACTTCCCAACGGGTGGTGGTGTAGCTAGTACACCACCTGAAGGTGAAAACACACTAAGAGGGACCTACAATAGAGCCTCGTCACTTGGTGGGATGTCATCATGTACTCTCTCAAGAATCCTAGCTGGATTTCTATGTGGCAGTGTCCTGATAAGGAATAGGTGCACCACTATCATAAAGTTCTACTTGGTGAGCTGACTCCAAAGAAACAAAAGAAAAACTTTTCAAAAACACACGCAATCAGTGTTTTTGTGAACTGAGTCTAAAATAATAATTCATGGTCCTTGTGTATGGATACAGTGGTGGCCGCACCCATACTAGACTCCCTGAACTAAAAACCACACTCATTACACTTAACACTCTTGCTATTTTGAAAATATCAGAGCCCTTGTTCTTCGGTATAACAGAACACAATGGATACCACTTTGTCACGACCTATCCCCCAAGGATCGTTCTGTGACTACTCCAAGCCCACCTTCCATAGTCCATCGGCTGGCGACTAGCACCGGAAAGTCATATTCCTAAAACAGGAAGGCATTTCCTTTAAACCTATAGAAAATCATAGAGTAGAATGCAACAAGGGGAAACCACCCATACTAGAACACAAAAAAAGAAACTGTGAAGTAAATTTTGTAGTAAATGAGTGCTGAAAGAAAAGGGGACAGAATACAATCCCAACTGGAAAAGTACAAGTACATATGAAAAGTACAAAATACCCAAAAAGTGAAAAGTAGCTCCTGGATCATCCACCATGGATCCTACTTGTAGGGTCGGTACAACTCCCAATCGGTAGTCCCTGTGTCGTGTCACACCAAACGGTCCACCCCAAATCCAAAATGAAGGGTAGGTATAGATTGGCTCCTCAGCACTCCATGTACGTCTATCTCCTCCACGTACCACTAGGTCCTGGCTCTCTCAATCCTCAGCCCAGCTTCTCGTCATCATTACAAGACACAACAAGGTGCGGGCGAATCCCGTGCAGGGTTGAGTATAACAATACTCAGTAGGGATCATGATACCCTGAAGGTCTCCTAGAATTTCACAATGAAAACCCACAAGGTAACATCAAGAAGGTAATGTAACACATAGGTAAAGTACCAAATAACATAACCTCAATCACAAGAACAAAGTATAGACTGCTCACATCAGAATTTATTCTTGGGGTAGAAGGGTTATCACATCATAGAACTCCTTGGATACTGGATAAATCCTCCTCTATCGAGTACAGTGGGACTACCAGGTCACACAGATCTGATTCTTACTAACCCTGAACTGTTGTGGTACCCATCCTTGAAAGGTACCATGGGCATGCTGGGTCACACATACCTGCTTCGCACCGTGGGCATGCCCGGCCACCCAGAGCCGCTTCCCACTATGGATGAACTGATGTACTTCTTCTTTTATGCACCATGGGTCTATCTGGTCACACAGAGCTGCTCCCCAACATGGGCCTTCAGGGTCACACAGAACCTCTTCCCACTGGGCCAATCGTCAATAAGTCTTCAGGTCTCAGCCAACCATAGGGTTCAATACGTAGTCTACTTGGGGGAAACAATCATCAACCCACTCTCTGAATATTGATATCCATGTATGTCACCACAATGTATATTATAGGGTAGTAACCATAGCATCGTCCTTCACAAACCTCAAACTTTGTACCTACTGCAGAACTCCTCCTCTATCGAGTATAGTGGGCCTGTAGGGTCACACAGAGCCGCTTCCCAATAACATTGAACTGTTGCAGTACTCATCCCTGATGGGTACTATGGGATTTCTGGGTCACACAGAGCCACTTCCCATCATGGGCCTACTGGTTCACATAGAGACGCTTCCCACTTTGGCCATTGTCAAACAGTCTTCAAGACTCAGCCGGCTGTAGGGTTCCGTATGTAGCGCGCTTGAGAGAACCACTCCTCAAGCCATCAGTCATATAACAATGGGTACGAAGTCTCACAATAAATTTACCCGATTATCCTCTATGTCATAAGGGTTCCAACTCAACAGATGTCACATCAATCGGATGCTCGGTCTGTGCGTTATTGGCATTTTTGTGCCAACGGCCCGATTGGATTCGGGTGCGACCTAACCCTACCGTACACCAAGTTTCTCCAAAACTCTCATGGATTTGGTCAAAAGGACCTTATCACTCAAAGTATCCCAACTCCGTAGATGGTTCATCGAATGAACATCTAGTTCTCAAGATAAAGCCCTTTAAGTGTTCCTGGGCGGTACTGGGTCTGGGTCCAGTCCGTCTCGGTCGGACTGGCCTGACCCGGTTCTGCATGGGCCGATCCGGTTTGTCCAGGGTCAACCTGGTCGGATTCAGGTCCAACCCGACTTAGGTCACGTTGTCCCCAGACCGAACCGGTTGGGTCACGAATCTTGCGGCTAGGCCGCGGGTCGGTCCGCTGGACTGACCCGGCGATGCCGCCCGCCCGGCGGCATTGCCCGCCAGGGACACCCAGATGTGATGTGTCCAGGTAGGGTTGACATGGCATGGTGCCAAGTCAAAGAGTCACACCCTTAGGGTTTGGGGGTTGAACTGACGTAGTGTCACGTGGCGTGGCGGGTCTTCCACTCTGCGGCTGATGGGCCGCGGTTCCTCCGCACTGCGGCTGATGAGCCATGGGTCCTCCGTCAGGCGCAATGCTAGTGTGTGCCCCATCTGCTAGCTACCGGTTGTACCAGACGACCCTTACTCCTTCCACAACCATCGTAGGCCACGGACCTGCTACCGCATGGGCGTGCTGCTGGGGGCACACCTCACCTCTGCTCCGCTGACTCCGTCGCGGCCAGTCGGCGTGCCAGCCGACCTCTCCTCCGGTCGTCAGGGCTGATGAACCACAACTCCCCCACGATGTCACTCGATCGTTGTTATTTAGTTCAGGGTTCAGGGTCAATCATCACTGCCCACTGTAATCGGCTCCATCCTCCAATTGGTTGGCATCGCGACACTTTACCATATCTTTGTCGCTTGGTGAAGTCGTGCCAATTCCTCCCCCCAAGCACCATAAAAATAAAAGAGGGGGAGGGTAAGTAACGATCATGGAATTTATGAAGGTTCATTTAATAAGAACCTTCCTAAATTTCAAAGATTTTGTTACACAGTATTTTAAGGGTCAATACATTTAATGGATTCAATATCCATGGGTCCCACACTACTGCTTGTCTATTGGTGGAAAAGAAATAAAATAGTGTGATTATTTTCTTTCATTTCCTTTTAAAAGTCACTAAAAATAACTTCTTCTTTGGACCTACTGTGGTCAATGTAAAGCCTCCCTTATGTAAATCCCGACACTGTGGATTCAATGGTGCCCTCATATTTTCAATATGAGAACCTGTTCAAAAGTTAGAAAATGCCACTCGCGCATTTACTGAACGTACCCAAAAATAAATGTTCAGTAAATTAATAACATGCACCCACAACCTGCGCCGATCAAGGTTAGTCTCTTCTTAAGTGAAACATGTCCCAAAGAACCCCACGGTACACTAGAATTTTCAATACGATCTACCATTTAAATGTTATGTATTTTACAATAAAATAATTGTCACTTAACTATTTTATTTACGGCCAAAATCTAACCTTCACTGGTGACTCGCGTCATCCAATGTTAGTATCTGCCTAAAGAGATCATACCATCAAGAGTTCAGCGGCGGTCTCAGATTTTTAATTCTAGTTACCATTTGAGGGTAATAATCATTTGAAAAATAAAATAATTTATTTAATTATTTTATTTATGGTTCTGCCATTTTAGGTTTTCTCACAGGAGGCCCGCATCGACTAAACTTATGTCATGCTTGGGATAAACGCATCATCCTGAGCTCAATGGTGCCCTCATATTTCTGATCTGGGCAACCATTTAGGAGTTATTCCACTATTTAGGAAAACTTCTTACAGGTGATATTTAAAGTTTAAAAAAACATTGACGGATCATTCTGGGCATTCTGCGCTTCAGAATCACGCGTCGTCAGATTTCTCGGTCTCAAAATAATCCCATATTATTAAAAAATATATACCAAAAATTTCGGGACTTTACAGCTATCACCTAAGGTAACCAATCATCAACATACTTTTTAGTGTATATATTTTTGTATAATATCCACTCCTGTGACTCGAGTAGCCACTATCCATATACAATATTTAAAATTCTTTCCTATGAGATTTTTCCTTTAAAACATTATATTTTTTTTGGGTTTCCAAATTCTCCTGGGTCTAGCTATGTCAGTTACAATTGATCTAGGTAACCTTATCTTAATAATTTTACCAAAATCAAAATAACTAACATTAGACATACTTTTAGAAATAAATGATTTCTTTATACCACTAATCTCAGTATTTTTTAAACATCAACTACAAGCATAATGACCTTTAATTCCAAAATAAAAAAAGTAATTCCATACAATCTATGAATCTAAGAATGGGTAATAAAATAATTTCTACATAGTTTTGGATTTTTCACCAACACTTCCAATACCATATTTTTATTATAAGATCCATATTTTTATCATGATGTATAAATCCTTTAAATTTTGGTTTGAAAAATTATTCATAAATATAATGGTATTAACTTAAATTTTATGGGAGATTTCAGGAGTGTGTATGACTAATTTGATGCATGGATCATTGGATTTTGGGGGGTAATAGATGAGGTACACTATTAGTTTAAACATGGCTTATAATGATGCAAAGTTTAGGTAAACTATGCGGGGGTGCTACAGAGGGTCTATAGATGGTAACATGGTGTAATATGAGGTATTTTTCAAATTACATCCCTCGTTTAATTATTATTTAAGACTCTTACAATTGTTCTTTCTTCTTTATCCTTAATGGTCGAGCCTTTCTTCAGGGATGGAGATTTTTACAGTGGAAAATGATCTAAATTTTTCAAAGGTTTGTATTTTTGATCAAGTGGAGTCACATTATAAGTGTAAAAAGTTATTAATATGTGGTAGTTTTGTGATATGGTTTTACCCAATGGTTTTTATATGTATTTCTACAAAATATTCCTATTTGGTATTTTCACACTGTGAACTGGTTACAAGACACAAGTCCCTTTATGGGAATAATATTATGAACTGTAAAAAATGAAATGTTTACATGCTATGAAACTATTTCATATCATGAAAATGTTGATCTTTTTTAATTTTACATAATTTAATACATATTCAGTGTATCTTATAAATCAATAAATCCACATCATGAAAGCGATTTACATAATGAATATCTCAGGACTAACGGTTTGAAACCATGCTAAATGTATGATTTTTTTTAATTTATGGTGAATACTCCTCTCTCAAACCCTAAGGTGACTCTATGAAAAAATTCATTCCCTTACAGATGTCTCAGTCTAGTGTTTTATCTCAAGTTAGTATATTTTATTAGGTTTTCTCCAACCTTATTAAATAATTCATTACAATGGTGTGATATCCTTTTAGTTGTTGAACCAAGATTTTTATATTACTAGTTATTTGATGTATGGATTACTTATGATATTATACATCTTCATTATTCATTATAATTTCTTATTAATATTGTCACTTTGAAGGCTAGATTGAGGTAGGTGGTCTAGAACAAAGCCCTATGGTATTTTTCAATTTGTTTATGTTTTTGAAATATTATGAAATTGTATTAAAAAATAACTACTGTAATAATATTTGATGATAGTAATGTTCTTTTACAAATCCGTGTAACCCTTCAGACCTAATTGGATTGAGACATGGACTACGAATACACATAGGATGATCATACTATTTAATAATAAAGAACTAGCTATTGGTTTGAAATAATAACTAGCATGACGCTAGACCTTAGGTGATTTCTTGTGATAGGATCACATTTTAAAATATATTATAAGTTTATCGAAATAAATGGTGGTAATTTGATATGAGGTGGGGTTGTACACTATCATGATAAAAGTATAATACATAACTTGATAAATGAAAGGGTAATTGAAAGATAAAATGTAATTGGTTGAGTTGACCTTTTTGGCTTATGATGTATGTTGTGTTATTTTTTCCATTATGCCTTGTGTCATTGGTTATGAAGAAATGTTTATATAAAGGACTTGTCCCGGTTATACAAAAATTCTTATATAGTGTGCATGGATCGATTATTTAGGAATGTTTATATATATGGTTATGAAGAAATTATTATATAACTAGTTTTTCCAAGTAATTATAAAATTACATTATTAATGGATTATCTTTATTATGGTGAAATTATTATATAAAGGGATTCAACTAGTTATACTATAATTTTTATATAAAGGTATTGGATTCGTAATAATGAAATTCATATATAAAGGGCTTGCCTAATTGTGTTGGAATTCTTATACAGATGGTATTTTTTCAAATATGTGATTCAGAGTTGGACATGTTGATACATTAATCATGGAAATTCTATATGCTCAGAGTTTTTATGTCCTGATTCTAAATTATGTTAATTATTATATTGTATTAATTGATCAATTAATACTATTGTTTATCGATTTACTACCTGCACTTACTATGAGACTATTTTGGAATAGACATATTGGTGTTGACCTATTGAGTTATACTCAAACCATATTTGGGCCACCATTTATTACCCAATCAGATTACAAATCATTGTGGCTGATTTTTTTCTTACCAGATGGGTTAGAGCATGGATACATCACATATGTGGGAATCAAGATATGGTTTTTTTATAGTTTTAGTTTTTTTTCATTTATCTATTTTACATTTATCATGAAACATAGCCACATTCAACCACATCCATTACAATAATTTTCATATTATTTATTTGATCAATGTTGATCAATATTTAGTTTATCTACTATTATTAGACTATTTATAATTTTTCTATTAATATTATATCTATTTAGTCGCATTTTTTTCAACTATGAAATAAGGGGTATAGTCTACACACCATTTTATCTACACCCTCACTGCTTTTCAGTAGCTTCTAGCATACGAGTATTCATAATTTAGGTCTAGTAATCCACTTTGTTTTGATACATGAGTGGGTGTCAGGATGAATGATGTTACAAAGTGGTGTCATAGGAGTTCTTCTTTTCTTTTATATTGATTTAATATTTGGGAAATGTTGAAACAAGACCAGAAGTGTGTCAATACTTCGTAATGAGCTTGTTCATGGGAGTCACTAAGCCATGTAAGGGAGAAAAGTTGAGTACCCAGGGATGAGAGTATTTTTTATTATGTTCACATGTTACAGTTGATGTTATTTCAGTTTGGATGATTCACATGTTTTGTGAAATTATGTTTTCTCATGGTTTATAATCATTGACCAATATTTTATGAGATGAGTATGCATTCATGATAGGTAGATAATAATTTGTATTGATGTGCATTTTTCATTATAAGGACACATTTATTTCATGTGATATAATTTCCCATATGAACTATGAAATGAGATACTTGTTATATATGTGAAAAAATGGAATAAATGAATTTTTATTTCCTGAAAATTCACTTGTTAAGCAAAATTTATAGAGACCACGAGCTAGTGGTTTTCAGTATTTTCAACCTATTGAGGTTGAATTTTATGTTTATCTAGATTTATTTGGAGTGAATTTTTCTTTTAGAGGAAATTAATCCACATCATATTTGATTTGTGAGATAGGAGTTTTGAAATTTCCACGCTCTTAATGTTGTTGAGTGTTAGTTTCCAATAACTCATGCTAATAAAATTGATTTTTAACTATGTGATAGATTCCTAAGGGTTATGTAATGCATGGAAAGGGATACTATTTGCACTATAACATCAATTTTGAGCTCATAAGGGAGATTCATTTACTAAATCCGCTTATGTTGACTAGGGAGGTAGGTATCTGGGTATCTGAGTTTGGGATTGATTCATTTCATATGATATTCAAGAACCATGACACACCTAATAACTGGAGGGTGAATCTCACTGCGTACATTCTTTTTTACCTTCTATGTTTTGGTGGGATGTTCTCGTGAAATCTAGGCAGTAAGATGAGTTATCTTAGACGAGAGTTGGGATGATGATTCTGGAACTCGTATTCCTTGTAACACTGAAGTATATTAAGGATAATGAGTTTATTCAACTGAAAAAGGAGGTAATGTTAGTGATATACTATGTTTTATTTTTTTCTTACATGTAGTACTTTTTCTATCTTTAACAACTGATCAATTTTATAGGGATAAGAATTTACATGATGGAATTTTCTAGGAGATCGAGTCACTGGTGAATGTTTATTTCTTTAGTAAAAATTTAGTCATGATGAATCATGCTATCAGCATGGAAGAGAATCAATTAGAGTCCCCAATAAAATTCCAGGCTATTTTGGATGGGAGAAAGGGGTTGTCTTCATCTGGAAAAATGAAGCACTCCTAAATAAGTTTTTTTCTTGGTATTTGTGGAAATAATACACATGGTAGTGGTTATCCATCTTCGGACCATGATCTATTATATTTATATTATGGTGTAAATTTTTACCCAAATCAACCTTAGTGTACGTACACTGATTTGGAGAGTCGTTCTTATGGTACGATGGGCCAACAGTAGAGGTTTTGTATGGGAATGAAATATAAGAGTAGTTGTAGGGGGCTAAGCTAATACAAGAATATTAGAAGGACTCAAATACCCTTATTAGGCTTGAATATATAATTCCATAAGTAGTTTAGGCCATGGAATGGGTCATGGTACCATAGTATAAGACCCATAGTACCATATAGATTGAAAGGACAAGGGGAGTTTGAATGGATTGTGAGGTTAAAGGGAAATTCAGCAGCATGCTATATATTCTACTGTAGCTAACGTAGATTCATAAAATTCTATTGTGAGATGTACAATTCCAGTATTATCTACCTTATCTTCCATTTTGTTTGATACATGTAAATAATATTCCTCTTTATCCTATAATTTTGAAAGTGTTTTGGGGTTTTTTCCAATGTTTGGAAGGTTAATTGACCATCTATACCACATTGAGAGTGTAGTCATAGAATATAAAATGTTGGATGGTATTTTCATTAAAATTAGTTATTACCATTTCTTTTGGTAATTATTTGAGAAGGAAATGACAAGATTTTATTTGTTTATAGTTATGGATTAGTTAGTTCTATAACCAGATGATATTGACTATTATCAAACGATCGTTTCCTTTTTATCTCTTGAAGGAGGATTCAATTTTCACTAGGGTGAGTGGGATCTTTAGGCTGGTCATGCCGGACCATTTCATTATAGATTGGATTGTATCATCACATTAATAATAGTTTTTAATCTAGATGATGGATGAATGTAGTATTATACCTTTACTCTAGTGTTAGATAATTTTGAATTATTCATTCCTAACAAGTTCCACGGCATACCACCCAAGAGGGAGATCCAGTTCATGATCGATATGGGGATAGGAGTAGAGATTGTTTATATCCCATGTAATTGGATGGAACTTTAAGAGAAAAATTTATTGAAATATTAGTTGAAATATTTTGATGCAAATAGATTTATATGGACTAGTATGTCAGCTTGGGGTTATCTTGTGTTTTTTCAATAAGGATAATGGTACTTTTTACTAGTGTGTGGACTATTGATTATTGATGTAGCTGTAATTCAATTAATGGTATCCCCTTCCATGCATAGATGATCTCTTTGATCAGTTGAGAGGAGACCAGATTTTCTAAAAGATTTACTTATGTTCAGGGTATCATCAATTGGGAGTTTAACAATCAAAATTAACATAGAATTAATTTAGGAGAATCAATGGATTATTTGATTTTGTAGTGACACATTTCATTCTGACAAAAACACTAATTATATTCATGGCCCTGATGAATCATATCGTTCATCCTTTTCAAGACCATTATATGGTCGTTTTTATTGATCACATATTAATGTATTTCAAGTGGGTAGAAAATAATTCACAATATGTTGTTGTACTCTTGAGTACATTAAGAGAGTGTCTTTATAAAAATATCTAAATATAGTTTCTGGATCGATAGTGTGCACAAATTTGGGTCATGTTCTATTCAACTATGAAGTGTCGATGGACCTATAAAATCATGAATAAGTAGTATCTAGGAAATAAAAAAAGAATTTTTTGAGATTTGAAGGTTTTAGGGTTTATTAGATTTTTATCAGCATTTAAACTCAAACTTCACTCTTCTCAAGGAAATGATATCTGGGATGAACAAGAATGGGGTGATATTTGATTGTTCAGAGACATGTGAGATAGATTTTTGAGACCAGAAGAGTAAGATAACCATATTTCTAATACTAAAATTACCTATTATAGGTAAGTAATACACTTTTGTAAAGATTATTGTGTTCCAATACATCTCCACTTTTTGTGATTTTATTATTCGAAAAATCCCTACTTTTATTCAAACAAGTTTGTTAAGTGTTTCCAATTAGAATTATCCTACACAATGTACTCAAATTTTTTCTCTCTATATAAAAGTACTTTATCTTAATAAATACAAAGAACATATCTAGATTCTCATAAATTGAATGTATTATGTAATACTTTATCTTAAGATATTCAACCGAGTCACTCAAGAATGATCTTTTCGTTATAATGAGAAAATTAAGGACTAAATTGTGTTTAGAAGATAATTAATATTCATATGGAATTGAATAAAAGTTAAATCTAGGTCACTACATCACTTTTCCTTGTGCAGAAGAATTATTTTATTCTTAGTTGAATACTGATTATCTTATGAATTCAAGTCATCATATTTCACAGAATACATTCTATGATAAAGGGTATATTTAGATGATATCATATGAAAATTGAAGATTATAGAATTTCATGAATTATACTTATCTCATGGTAATTCATTTGATACCTTTATTGTATATCATAATACGATTGTCAATTGAAGGATTGGTCAGACTGCACAATACTTACCGAAAATATGAAAATTCATAGAATGAGAAAATATCATTCATCACGATCCCAAAAAAAATTATATTTTCAATTGGAGGACGCATAATCTCCATTTAATATCATATCTAGATCGCTTCAAGGATCATTAGACCATTAGATCCATCCTTTTATCAAGTTTAAACAACATATAAAATGAATAGTTTGCAATAACACAAAAAACGACACAAAACAAAAATAAGAAAGAAAATTTGGTTTCCCTTATATAACATCAGGGATCTATAAATATTTGGAATTAACAAATTAGGTACTAATATTATCACCTATATCATTTTCACTGAATATCATCCTGATATACATAATATTATACATATTTTCATGATGAATCTTCATCAACTGCTAGTTGTTACATGCAAAAATGTGCTGAAAATGTTTCACAATCTAATATTTATGTCTATATTTTTTTCACTTAGTGTAAGAGTGTTTAATATAGTGTATAAGTATTGTAAAGGGAGAGCATGGTTGAAAAATATTAGACTGTTGAATAATGTGGAAGGTTCTTGTAATCAGTTAGGAGCACCTAGTAAAAGGGTATATTATAGAAAATCACCAAAATTGAAGAGTAGAGTGTTGTTGGAGTGGAATATGGGTGTTTTGTTCCCACGACCACTATAAGACCTATGCGTACAATTTTATTTCTACATGTTTTAATATTCCCCAAAATATAATTTTATGGAATAAAATTTAACATTAATACTTCGGAGAGGGTGTTTTATATTCTGAATAAAATTTTAAGGACTCAATTCACCCCCTCCTGAGTTATTCATTTAGTCATTATCTAGGACAAAAATTGGTATCAATCAAGGTTACTATAGAGTTCACAAATATCAAAAGTTGAAGTCCAAATATCTATCATAGAATAGATAATATGGAAGATAACAGATAATGTGTGTCAATTTTAAGATCTCCTTTCTTCATTGGTGAAAACTAGGGTTGTTATAATGAATGTGTGATCATCTATATTAATAATCTTGGTCTGAAATTTTTTCTCAAAGTAGTTAATACTTATGAAATTCCAATTTCAATACCAAAAACGTGGGATGAAGTAGCTAAATAAAACTATGGTCTACATTCAAATGATATGAATGGTAATATATCTTAGTTATGACTATAATAGTTTAACTGAATCATTCAATGTCAAACAACACCTGAAATGTGGCCCAATATAGAAGTTTCATATAAAGGCACTGATAATGTGAATTATCTTAGATATGATACAACCAAGCTTATGTTTTATAATTTCTAAATGTATGATGGAGATAACATTACCAAACTAAATGAGTGACTCACTATGATCTTGAATAAAATTTCTACTCTAAGAACACCACTCACTATGTAACGCCCCGACCCTAGTTACCCAGAGTCGGTGCATTATTACATAACATTGGCATGATCACAAGAAAGATCAAATCTCGAAAGGGTGATTGGTTTAGTAGCCTTGGAAACACTAGATATATTCATACGTTTTACATTACATCATAAAATGAAAAACTACTACAACAACATAATTTCTCCATAATCCACACTCATATCCCCACATAATATCCCTGCAGGTCATTCATAATTTACTTCTTCACTTCCTGGGAAAAATAAGACATAGAAAAGGGGTGAGCTCAAATGCCCAGTAAGGATAACAACATAGCGAAAACTTTCATAAATAAGAATAAACATTTAAGGCAATTTATAACTAAAACAAAATCCTTTCAAACATGAACTTTCAACATGGTATGGCATAAATAAAATGAAATAATTCCATTTACTTATTCACATGGATATTCTACTAATCGAATAATCACATGCAAAAATCAATAACCACTTTCATAATGTTGGAATGCATAATGCCAGACTATCATAACCACATAGTCAAGGCCTCGTGCCAAGACTACAAATAAGATTTTGTCAAGGCCTTGTGCCAAGACACTAGTTTGTCTCATGAGACCTACCGATGCATCGAGGAGCTATAGCGGGCTCCACCCGTCACTTACTAAGTCCAATGCATTCCCATATGAAAAGGTTTAAACATAACCTAAACATTCGTATTAAAACTAGCATACAAAATTTCAATAATTTCACCATAAACTATGAATGGTATAAAAATAGCACATCCACAGTCAAACATATCACAAAACCTTCAATACAATATATAAGTTTTGTATCATAATAAATCAACTTCAAATAATCTCAAAATCCATCAAAGGATGTTGACATAGATGAAATCAAAATTCTTTTTAAAGAAATATCTCCTTTTATTTTGAAATAATTTAAGATACATATAAAATAAAACATTTTCTTTGAAAATATTCTTATAAGATTGTAAGGGAAGATTTGAAGATTTTATAACGATGGAAAACAGCCGCACCCTCCGTATAAGTTAAAAAAAACATTCTTACCTTAATTCTGTCGAAAAGATTAAAAAAGACCTTGTTTTGAAAACGACGGAAAGATTCTTTCATAAACCTCTTATAATAAGTCAACCAAGGGTATAAATGACTTTAAACCATATTCTTGTAAATAATAAAAAAAATTTTTGAAATACATTTTTATGAAAACATGGATGTGGATGATAAAGAGATCCCTGTAGATTATTACATATAAACAACCTCGGATAAATAAGAGATTGTGAAATAACCCTTACCTTGTACTTTTCCTTGGTTGGGGTAGGTTAACCTCCTGTATAATGGTGAAATAATTGTTATTAAATTATACAATAATCATATACATTAATATGATATCATATATGATCTTTTAATATTGATTTGATAATAATATCTTAGTATTATGGTTGTTTCGGGTGTTAACTTACTTGTTTTCTTTTATATGTTTTGTTACGTAAGACATGTTTGTAAAGGATAAGTTTTATATAATTCATATCCAGATTGATATCAAGTCCTTAAACACCATTTTTTAAATCATCAAATGATAATTATACTTCAATGGATACGATGGAGAATGAATCTCATCGCGTTCGTGGAGACGGTAGTCCGTACGTACGCACGAGCGACAATATCATTCTTTTGATATTAAAATAATATATAAATGGATGGTATATCATATATACAGAATCATTAACATGTTATATTTATTATTTACATGAGTTACACATCATTATTATACCCATCCAAATAATATTATATTGAATAACAATTACACCACGACGTGGAGATGGTAAGCCGTACGTACGCACGTATGGTGACATGTTATTCAAAGGGTGGATAGAATACTGAATATGGTTGTACCATAATTATAATAAAATCAAAGTATATATATGATACTGGATTTATTATTTTAGAATGGTAACAACAAAGGAAGAAGAAGTGGAAGAAGAAATGAACTTAGAAAAGGGTGGTGAAATCATTACCTCTTCTTCGGGTTCTTCCTTTTGATTTGATCAAAAGGGATCTTTAGGTTGGCTTTATGATCAAACTAAGGACCCTAGGTTATAGTGAGGGAAGTTGGGAGAGTATTTGGGCAGCGTTTGGCCAAACTAAAAGGCTTTGACGGTGTGAATAAATGAGAAGGAGGAGTGACCTTTTATAAGAGGGGTGAGGGGCACCTTTGGAAAAGCTAGAAATATTAATTTATAATAAATTCATATTCGGTTTCTAATGGATACAAAGTTGATTATTCAAAGGTTAAGGTAGGGATGGGTCTAATACAACTCAACCAATAGAATTTAGACAGGTTTGGGTACTTATATTAACCTTATCTTTAAGTATTAACTCTAAGTTAATTAGTTTCACTTTTACAATGTCTCTTTGTATTTTTATATAATATGGTTAATAAACTTACTACATACATCCAAGAGACCCCCAAGTGGTACATTAATGATGGAACTATCATGATATAAGTCTCTTGGCCGAACCTTAGATTTTTAGGAATTTAATATCAATTAATAATATAATATTTTTTTTAAGAACTCTTTTATGTCAATTTTGACACTATTCAATAGTTGATTTTTGTGAAACTCATAACAGATTGATTACTTCGAACAAAGTCCATTATATCAATCCTAATATATCATATTATCCTAAAAAATTAGTTTAATTCATTAAAAGTATCATATTATATTTATTTGGGTATTTATAATATCAATTATTTTAATTTTTCACTATTATAGTAATTACTGCATCATCATTGTGTCATAAATAAAATTAATTATTTAATATCTAAAAATTATAAATAAAATATCATTATGTTGGAAATATTTTTTTCTTTCTAATTAATATTTATAATCTAAAATCCAACATATATAACCCTATGTAACAATTGTTTTTCTAAAAGATATATGCTTGTGTCATTTTTGTATTCATTTTAACTTAATTAAAATAAAGTGTCATTATCACTTACAAGTGGATCCATGGGGTCCCAAAATCGACCCAAAGATGCCCATGGTCGACCATGTATCAACCAATAGGGTTCAGACACGTTTTAGGGTAATTTAGTATTATTATAATATTATTATTTTAACCCTTATTTACCGGATTTACCCTTAACCATGGTAAATAAAATATTTACCGCAGTAATTATTCAAAATGTCTAAAAACAAAAGTTACCTATTTACACAATTTGAACATCCTGATTCCAAATATGGAATCCATTTTCCTAAATTCAAAACACAGAAGTGGCAGAAATTAATTTAAAATTAATTCCCGCTGTCAAAACAAAAAGCGTGTTTTTAAGAGATAATAACTATCAAAAGATTGACACTTGTTTATGTTCAGTTTAATTGTAAAATTATGTCCAATGACCAACATTATATTAAATGGTAAAAATATATTCTAAATATACTTTAAAACTACTAAAATTCATAATTTATCACTATTAATTTTTTTGATTAAAAAAGTTGTTTTTAATTAAAATCTAGTAATTTTCACTATTCATCAAAATATGAAAGTTATCCGAAAAGTACCAAAATTTAACCTTAGGCTAAATTAGATATTCCGAATCCAAAAATGAAGTCCATTTTGAAATATAAAATATATATAATTTTAAAAAGTAGGTATTACTATTCATAACGGCTAGTTTGATTGGTTGTTAGAACTCGGTGTTGCGTACAACACACGCTATCGCATTATTCAAAGAGAAGCGTACCGTAGAAGCTTGGGGTGTTACATTCTCCCCTCCATCAAATGATTTCATCCTCTAAATTTCTAGAATACTATCGCATTAAAAGACTCGGGTGGTTCTTCATCATAAGTTCCTCGGGTTCCCAGGTTGCCTCTTCCATCTTATGGTTTCTCCACAAAACTTTTACCAGACGCGTCGTCCGGTTTCTCAGTACTTGTTCTCTCGTATCAAGAATCCTGACGGGCTCTTCACAATAGGAAAGATCGGGTTCCAGTTCTAATTCCTCATAGGTGAGTACATGCGTTGGATCAGGCATGTATTTACTCAACAGAGATACATGGAACACATCGTGAACTTTGGAGAGACTTGGCGGCATTGCCAATCGGTAAGCTACAACCCCAATTCGTTCTAGAATTTCGAAAGGTCCGATGTACATGGGACTCAATTTACCTTTCTTACCAAAACGTATGACTCCCTTCCACGGAGATACCTTCAGGAAAACATGATCACCGACTTGAAATTCCAAATCCTTCCTTCGATTATCCGCATAGCTCTTCTGCCTACTTTGAGATGCTTTGATGTGATTTTGGATTACTTTCACCTTTTCCACCGTTTCCTACACTAGTTCTAGGCCTACATGTTTTCTTTCACCAACGTCATCCCAACAGGTTGGTGTACGACATCTCTTTCCGTATAACGCTTCATATGGTGCCATCTGAATACTCGAATGGAAGCTATTGTTATTGGAAAATTCTACCAGTGGTAAATATTGATCCCACATACCCTGAAAGTCAAGTGAGCAAGACCTCAACATGTCTTCTAAGGTCTGAATAGTCTGTTCTGATTGTCCATCTGTCTGAGGGTGGTAAGCAGTGCTCAAATGAAGTTCAGTATCTAGGGATTTCTGAAGACTTTTCCAAAATCTTGATGTAAAACGGGGATCACGATCAGAAACAATTGATGAGGGTACTCCATGAAGTCTCACAACTTCATTAATATATAGTCTTGCTAGACGTTCCAGGGGTAGATCTTCTCTTATAGCAAGAAAATGTGCTGACTTGGTAAGACGATCAACAATAACCCATATTGCATCATTTTTTCTAGGAGTCTTTGGTGGCCCCATGACAAAGTCCATCGTAATATTGTCCCATTTCCACTCCGGTATGGGAAGAGGTTGCATGACTCCTCCAGGATGTTGCCTTCCAGCTTTCACTTGTTGACAAACCATACATCTTGACACAAAATCAGCAATCTCCCTCTTCATGTTGTCCCACCAAAAATCTTCCTTCAAATCTCTATACATTTTTGTTCTCCCAGGGTGTATAGAGAAATTGGAACTATGAGCATCATCCAGCAATTCCCTTTTTAGATCAGGTAAATCGGGAACACAAAGTCTCTTCCCGAATTTCAAAATTCCATCTTCATACACAAAGTCTCTCAATCTCCCATCATTCACAGCTTTAATCTTCTTTTGGAATTCTTCATAATCGGTCTGAGAACTCTTAATCCTTTCTAGTAAAGATTATTTGGCAACCATTTGAAAAAGCATTGATGTTTCACCTTCCCTGGTTATTCCCATGTCCATCTTCACTAGATCCATGAAAATTGGATCCCTTTCAATTCTCATATTTTTCAAAACTCCATGGTCTTTTCTACTCAAAGCATCTGCCACCTTGTTTGCCTTCCCCAGGTGGTAGTGTATCGTACAATCATAATCCTTGAGTAATTAAAGCCATCTCCTTTGCCTCATGTTGAGTTCTTTTTGTGAGAAAATATACTTCAAACTCTTGTGGTCAGTATAAATCTCACATTTTTCACCATAGAGGTAGTTCTTCCATATCTTCAAATCAAAGATCACAGCTGCTAACTCGAGATCATGAGTAGGATAGTTTTGTTCATGAATTTTTAACTGTCGTGATGCATAGGCAATAACTCTATCATTCTGCATAAGGACACAGCCAAGTCCTTTCTTTGATGCATCACTATAAATAACGAACCCATCATTCCCCGATGGTAGATTCAATATAGGAGCATTGACTAATCTTTTCTTCAGTTCTTCAAAACATTCTTCACACTCTTTTGTCCAAACAAATTTAAACCCTTTACATGTGAGCTTCGTTAATGGGTTAGCCAATCGGGCAAAATTCTGGACGAAACGTCGATAATAACCTACCAAACCAATAAAACTGCGTACCTCAGTTATACTCGTAGGTGCTCGCCATTCTTGGATTGCCTTGGTCTTGGAAGGATCAACGGATATTCCATATTTAGAGACAATATGGACAAGAAAAGAAATCTCATGAAGCCAGAATTCACACTTGCTAAACTTCCCATATAATTCATGCCTCCTCAGAGTCTTCAAGATAATGCGCAAGTGATTTTCATGATATTCGTAGGTTTTGGAGCATACCAAGATATCATCAATAAATACCACCACAAATTCATCAAGATACTCCTTGAAAACTCTATTCATCAGATCCATGAATACAGAGGGTGAATTAGTCAATCCAAACGGCATTACAGTAAACTCGTAATGCCCGTACCTGGTTCGAAATGTTGTCTTCAGAATGTCTTCCTTCTTCAAACACAACTGATGGTATCCAGATCGAAGGTCAATCTTTGAAAAGTATTGATCTCCATGCAGTTGGTCAAATAAATCATCAATACGAGGTAAGGGATACTTGTTCTTTATTGTTATAGCATTGATATCCCTGTAGTCGATACATATCCTCATAGATCCATCTTTCTTTTTAACAAAAAGAACAGGGGCTCCCCATGGAGAAACACTAGGGCGAATAAATCCCTTATTACTCAATTCCTCTAGTTTTTTCTTTAGTTAGACTAACTCTACAGTGGCCATTCTATAAGGGGTCTTCGATATAGGCCTTGATCCAGGAATCAAGTCAATGGAAAACTCAACTTCTCGTTCTGGAGGATGTCCAGGTAAATCTTCCGGAAATACATCTACAAATTCTTTCACAACAGGTACATCCTCTATTTGAACATTCCTTTCCTCACCGACAGTTATTTCATTTTCTTCCTCCCCAATAATTGAATTTAGTTGAGCTATTGAGGGTGGATCTAAATAAGAATTAGGTGGTGACAATTCTTCTCTAAAGATAAGGTGTTCCTTATCATTATCATCAAGAATCGTAACCTCTTTCTTTTTACAATAAATCTTCGCATCATAGTCCGAAATCCAGTCCATACTGAGGATTATATCAAACTCAATCATAGGTATGACGATGAGATCAGCATATAAAGAAAATTTATGTGCTCTAATGGGGACTGATTCACAAAACTTTGTTGTAATGATACTTCCCTTAGGAGTTTTAACTAACAACTCCCTTATTAAATCAAATTGGAAATATCTAATTTTCTTAGCAAACTGGGAAGATATGAAACAATGCGACGATCCAGAGTCAAATAATGCATTTTCTAAACTTGAGGAAACCATTAAATTACCTGCCACCGCGTCCTTCGGAGCTTCTACCTCAGTAGTAGTGATAGCATAAGCTTGGCCTTGATCCCTTGGCCTTTTCTGAGGTAAGTTCTCCTGACGCTTAGGTCATGTATTTGCATAATGCCCCATCCCCCTGCAATTGTAGCACTGAACGTTGGTAGCTTCCTTCTTCCCCTTGCAATCACGAGCTTGGTGGCCTTTTTCACCACACTTGTAACAGACTCCCATTCCCTTCAAGCAAGTACCAGGATGTTTCTTCCCGCATTTACCACAAGATGGATATTCAAACTTTCCCTTCTTCCCCTTATTTCCATTCCCAGATTGATCAACAGGTCTCTTCTTCTCTTGCTTTTCTTTAAAGTCATAAGACTTAGAGAATTCCTTTTCGGTCTTGATAGCACATGAGACAATGTCTTCGTATGATGAAAAGGATTGTGAGACTAACGCTCGACAGAGAAATTGTTTTAACCCATCAAAGAAACGATCAATCTTACTTCTTGGGTTGTGTATATAATCTCTAGCATACCTCGCTAACCTTGTAAAGTTAGCCTCATACTTTGTGACATTCTCATCCTCCTTTTGTCTCAGACTCAGAAATTGCCTTTCCATATCTTCTCGATGGTCGCAAGGAAAGTATTTTTCTAAAAATAGATCTTTGAACTCCCTCCATTCCATATTTGATACTTCATCATCTTCCTTCATGTTTTGAATCAATGACCACCATTGATCAACATCTCCAGTGAGGCGGTAAACTGCCATGATAACTTTTTCCGTTTCACTGCTCCCCAAAGCCTGAAATATTTTCTCTTGGGAATTTATCCACTGCTCGGCTACTAAGGGATTTGTATTCCCATTGAACGTTGGTGTTTGTTGCCTCATGAATCGATCTAACATTAATCCTCCACGCTGCGGATCAGGGTGCTCCATACGGGTAAGGTTATTATTCATAACCTGAGTAAGTTGTCCCAGTATGGTGATTAGCTGATCGGCACCAGTTGCATCACCAGCCCCACTATAATTATCTTGAGCAGGAGGGCAATCCCTACATAGAGTGCCTGCATTGATACGGTTTCCATTTCTTCCACTAGGCGCCATTTCTAAACAATGGCATAAACTAGATCAGTTTATGAATCAAAATACATAATCCCATACTTATAAAACACTTAACATAAATTGAACTATTTATGGATATAATCCATAATCATAAGAATGTTTTCTTTGAGGAATTATATACTCATAATCCCTTCAAAATGATTTGTAAAGAAAATGAGAGTTATCCTAAGAATATCCCCCGGGAGTGTCGTAACCAAGAGTGCAGCAAGTCCCGTTGTCGTGCACCAGTTCTCGTTCGAGTCTAGCTCAAAGCGGTGTTTTCGGGTTTTACCCCTAGGTACATCTGTGCCAGAGCCGCCTCTACCTACTCGTAACCAGACAGGGATTTATTGCTCGGAAAACTCACAAAATATCTATAATACCAAAATTCTAGGAAGTTCTTCTATACTAATCCTCAAAGTTCATCTTAGGTCTACGTGCTCTAATCCGAGTTTATCTAAATCTAGCTTCCAAGGTTTGTACTAAACTTCCTCTGATACCAACTGTAACGCCTCGACCCTAGTTACCCAGAGTCGGTGCATTATTACATAACATTGGCATGATCACAAGAAAGATCAAATCTCGAAAGACCGATTGGTTTAGTAGCCTTGGAAACACTAGATATATTCATAAGTTTTACATTACATCATAAAATGAAAAACTACTACAACAACATAATTTCTCCATAATCTACACTCATATCCCCACATAATATCCCTGCAGGTCATTCATAATTTACTTCTTCACTTCCTGGGAAAAATAAGACATAGAAAAGGGGTGAGATCAAATGCCCAATAAGGATAACAATATAGCGGAAACTTTCATAAATAAGAATAAACATTTAAGGAAATGTATAACTAAAACAAAAGCCTTTCAAACATGAACTTTCAACATGGTATGGCATAAATAAAATGAAATAATTCCATTTACTTATTCACATGGATATTCTACTAATCGAATAATCACATGCAAAAATCAATAACCACTTTCATAATGTTGGAATGCATAATGCCAGACTATCATAACCACATAGTCAAGGCCTCGTACCAAGACTAAAAATAAGATTTTGTCAAGGCCTTGTCCCAAGACACTAGTTTGTCTCATGAGACCTACCGATGCATCGAGGAGCTATAGCGGGCTCCACCCGTCACTTACTAAGTCCAATGCATTCCCATATGAAAAGGTTTAAACATAACATAAACATTCGTATTAAAACTAGCATACGAAATGTCAATAATTTCACCATAAACTATGAATGGTATAAAAATATCACATCCACAGTCAAACATATCACAAAACCTTCAATACAATATAGAAGTTTTGTATCATAATAAATCAACTTCAAATAATCTTAAAATCCATCAAAGGATGTTGACATAGATGAAATCAAAATTCTTTTTAAGGAAATGTCTCCTTTTATTTTGAAATCATTTAAGATCCATATAAAATAAAACATTTTCTTTGAAAATATTCTTATAATCTTGTAAGGGAAGCTTTGAAGATTTTATAACGGCCGAAAATAGCCGCACCCGCCGTATAAATTAAAAAAACATTCTTACCTTAATTCTGTCGAAAAGGTTAAAAAGGACCTTGTTTTTAAAACGACGGAAAGATTCCTTCATAAACCTCTTATAACAAGTCAACCAAGGGTATAAATGACTTTAACCAATATTCTTGTAATTAATAAAAAATGTTTTGAAATACATTTTTAAGAAAACATGGATGTGGATGATAAAGAGATCCCTGTAGATTATTACATATAAACAACCTCGGATAATGAAGAGATTGTGAAATAACCCTTACCTTGTACTTTTCCTTAGTTGGGGTAGGTTAACCTCCTGTATAATGGTGAAATAATTCTTATTAAATTATACAATAATCATATACATTAATATGATATCATATATGATCTTTTAATATTGATTTGATAATAATATCTTAGTATTATCGTTGTTTCGGGTGTTAACTTACTTGTTTTCTTTTATATGTTTTGTTACGTAAGACATGTTTGTAAAGGATAGGTTTTATATTATTCATATCCAGAATGATATCAAGTCCTTAAACATCATTTTTTAAATCATCAAATGATAATTATACTAGAATGGATACGATGGAGAATGAATCTCATCGCGTTCGTGGAGACGGTAGTCCGTACGTACGCACGAGTGACAATATCATTCTTTTGATATTAAAATAATATATAAATGGATGGTATATCATATATACAGAATCATTAACATGTTATATTTATTATTTACATGAGTTACACATCATTATTATACCCATCCAAATAATATTATATTGAATAACAATTACACCACGACGTGGAGACGGTAAGCCGTACGTACGCACGTATGGTGACATGTTATTCAAAGGGTGGATAGAATACTGAATATGGTTGTACCATATTTATAATAAAATAATAGTATATATATATGATACTGGATTTATTATTTTAGAATGGTAACAACAAAGGAAGAAGAAGTGGAAGAAGAAATGAACTTAGAAAAGGGTGGTGAAATCATTACCTCTTCTTTGGGTTCTTCCTTTTGATTTGATCAAAAGGGCTCCTTAGGATGGCTTTCTGATCAAACTAATGCCCCTAGGTTGTATTTAGGGATGTTGGGAGAGTATTTGGGCAGATTTTGGCCGAACCAAAAGTCTTTGAAGGTGTGAATAAATGAGAAGGAGGAGTGTCGTTTTATAAGAGGGGTGAGGGGCACCTTTGGAAAATCTAGAAATATTAATTTATAATAAATTAATATTTGGTTTCTAAGGGATCCAAAGTTGATTATTCAAAGTTTAAGGTGGGGATGGGTCGAAAAAAACTCAACCAATAGAATTTATACAGGTTTGGGTACTTATATTAACCTTATCTTTAAGTATTAACTCTAAGTTAATTAGTTTCACTTTTACAATGTCTCTTTGTATTTTTATATAATATGGTTAATAAACATACTACATACATCCAAGCGACCCCCAAGTGGTCCATTAATGATGAACCTATCATGATATAAGTCTCTTGGCCGAACCGTAGATTTTTAGGAATTTAATATCAATTAATAATATAATATTTGTTTTAAGAACTCTTTTATGTCAATTTTGACACTATTCAATAGTTGATTTTTGTGAAACTCATAACAGATTGATTACTTCAAAAAAAGTCAATTAAATCAATCCTAATATATCATATTATCCTATAAAATTAGTTTAATTCATTAAAAGTTTCATATTATATTTATTTGGTTATTTATAATATCAATTATTTTAATTTGTCACTATTATAGTAATTACTGCATCATCATTGTGTCATAAATAAAATTAATTATTTAATGTCTAAAAATTATAAATAAAATATCATTATGTAGGAAATATTTTTATCTTTCTAATTAATATTTATAATCTAAAATCCAACATATATAACCCTATGTAACAATTGTTTGGCTAAAAGATATATGCTTGTGTCATTTTTGTATTCATTTTAACTTAATTAAAATAAAGTGTCATTATCACTTACAAGTGGATCCATGGGGTCCCAAAAACGACCCAAATATGCCCATGGTCGACCATGTATCAACCAATAAGGTTAAGACACGTTTTAGGGTAATTTAGTATTATTATAATATTATTTGTTTAACCCTTATTTACCGGATTTACCCTTAACCATGGTAAATAAAATATTTACCGCAGTAATTATTCAAAATGTCTAAAAATAAAAGTTACCTATTTACACAATTTAAAAATCCTGATTCCAAATATGGAATCCATTTTCCTAAAGTCAAAACACAGAAGTGGCAGAAATTAATTTAAAATTAATTCCCGCTGTCAAAACAAAAAGCGTGTTTTTAAGAGATAATCACTATCACAAGATTGACACATGTTTATGTTCGGTTTAATTGTAAAATTATGTCCAATGACCAAAATTATATTAAATGGTAAAAATATATTCTAAATATACTTTAAAACTACTAAAATTCATAATTTATCACTATTAATTATTTTGATTAAAAAAGTTGTTTTTAATTAAAATTTAGTAATTTTCACTATTCATCAAAATATGAAAGTTATCCGAAAAGTACCAAAATTTCACCTTAGGCTAAATTAGATATTCCGAATCCAAAAATGAAGTCCATTTTGAAATATAAAATATATATAATTTTAAAAAGTAGGTATTACTATTCATAACGGCTAGTTTGATTGGTTGTTAGAACTCGGTGTTGCGTACAACACACGCTATCGCATTATTCAAAGAGAAGCGTACCATAGAAGCTTGGGGTGTTACACACTAAGTCTGAATAAGCGTTTAATGTTCTGAAAGTATTACAACTAAAGTGGCATGGAATCTCAAAAGATTTCATACAATCTGGAGGGGTGAAAGATTTGAAAATTAAATATCTCAATGGAACCCTACTGATGTATGAAGTTGACATGGAAACTACAAATGAAGTTCCCAAAATGATCTAAAAAGAAAATGTGGCCTTGAAATCCTCTAATTTAAAAGATAATAAAAATAGAATAAATGATAAAAATTTGAATCATCTATAGTAGAAGTCTTCTCATGAAATGTGGAATCAAATGATGAGATGGATCAAATTGCATGAATGTTGAAAACATTGTAAAATAGGAGATGAGGTTTCTACAGACCCTTCAAAAATCACATGAATCATGTTGAAAATTATAATGATTTTATGTTCTATGAATATATAAAATATAGGACCCATCAAGCATGACTGTCTGAAAATAATGGAAAAAATAAGACAAAATAAAATATTTCAAGAAGACTGTATATAAGAAGTATAAGAATGTTATGAGGGCAACTTTGAGTGCTTATGGAGATTGCAGAGAAGTCAAATCATCATAATTAGAAGATCAATATCCAATAAAAAGTTCAATATATGTTTTATGGGATAATCAGATGAGTTAAAATCCAATTACTCTTCTAATCATGAACATAAATCAGAAAATAAATATTTCTCATAAAAAGATCTAAATGAATACTACACTATGTTGGAAATCAAGTATGAAATCCCGAAAAATAAAAATAAATCCCTTGGATGTTCTTAAAATAATATTTTTGGTGAAACATAAAATATAAATAATCAGATTTCAGAACTAAAAATTCTGATTTAATACTTTACTATCTTGAATATTGAACAAGTAAATAAAATTAAAACATACAGAGGGAATTTTAAATTTTAAATATGCTTCAAGTATCAAAAAAATGATAATACTATTTAAAAAGAATTCATCTGAAAATTAGCATAGAATATAATGATTTGAAATGGAAGGAAATGTGAAACATATAAGCATTACATAAAGTATTTTCTTCCCTACTCAAAAATTTAATTCCTTAATAATGTTGCCTATTTTTATTGAAGTTAAATAGGACATTTTTCAAATATCTATTATTTAAAAAATCATCAAATTGATGTAAGTAAAAAAAATTCAAAATATTTTTAAAAAATAAACTACAATGTTTTCTAGTAAAAATAATAAAGTCTAGATACCTAGATATTTTATAGATAAAATTTTTAGGCCCAAAATAATTTTTGTACCAAAGAAGTATGTTGTTTGATTTGATACTATAGTGAAATGGTCATATGAATGGAAATTATAAATGGTTTAGGGATAGTGTCAGTTCAAGGCATATGAGTAGAGATTACTGCATCTTTTATACCATAACCAAATTGGAAAGAGGATATGTCACATTTGAAGACAATGAAAAAGTAATTATAGTTGAAATTTTATCACTAAAAAATAAAAAGTATATCCTTATTAAAGAATTACTTTATATTTATGTCTTGAATCCCAATAGGATACTCATCTCTCAACTTTGTGGTGATGATTATAATATTAATGTTTCTAAAAATTCCTCTATAGTTTTTAACGAAAAATATCTCAAATAAAAATCACCTAGAATATAATATGTTTACCCATTAGATATTAACATGTGGTATATATAAAATTTCAACAATATAAATGATGAATTTGATGAATCATTGATTTAGCATCGAATAATTGGACATTAAAATTTTCATTATTTGAGAAAATTGTCTAAAATAAGTTTATTTTTGAATTTACTGATCTTAGATTGGAAAAAAAGAAACTATGTGATGCATTCCAAATGGTAAAGTGACATAATTCATCGTGGAAATATATTAAAGAATTTTATATTTCTAAACCTTTTTTGATTGTCCATATGGATTTGTTCAGACCAACGTGAACTACATATCTTTCTAGAAAGTCATTTTTCTATGATTGTAGATGAATTTTTAGAGATTTACATCAGTTTACTTTTTAAGTCTAAATAGTGAATCTTGTTCTATGATTGATGAATTTTGTAAACTTATGAAAAATATAAAAGATGTGAAAAATCAAGTATTTCATAAGTGATCATGGATGAAATTTTGAGAATAGTGAATTTAATTCTATCTTCTTTAAAAAATAATTAAATATACTTTTCTACTTCCAAGACACCTCAATAGAATGGTGTTGTTAAATGAAGAAATAAGAATATGAATGAAATTACCATTACTATATTATTTGAATAATAAATTCCCACTTAGTTCTGGGAGGAAGCTGTTTACACATACATGTTATATAATTAATAGAATACTAATAAGAACTATTTTTAAGAAAAAACCTGATGAGTTGTGGAATAATAAAAAACCCAATATATGATTCTTCATAGTATTTGGATGTAAGGATTACATCTAGTACATAATGTACAATCTTGGAAAGTTTGATCCAAAGGTTGTTGAAGGTATAATCATAGGCTACTCAAATAATTATAAAACTTTTATTGTTTTCAATAATATTTCATAGATTATTAATGAATTAAATCATATGAAATTTGATAAACGTGATTCGTTCAGTCAAACAATTACTCAAATTAATGATCAAAAAGATTTATTCAAAAATTTTAGAGTAGAAACATCCTTTCATGAAAATAAGGCTGAGGATTTTGAACCTATTTATCATTAACAAAATTCAATGTGGGAAGACACTTGTAAACCAGAAAGTATGTTTCCTAGAAAAACTAGAACCCATAAATCTTGTCCTTGAGAAACCATTATAGGAAACCTAGATGAGGGAGAAATAAATATAATAAATCTAATACATTTAGTAAATTCTCAACATTTTAATCCCATTTAAAACCTAAATCTGTAGAAGAAGCCTTATGAGATGAAATTTGTCACTTAGAAATGAAGGAAGAGATGAATC
Source organism: Viscum album (assembly GCA_963277665.1). Classification (NCBI taxonomy): domain Eukaryota; kingdom Viridiplantae; phylum Streptophyta; class Magnoliopsida; order Santalales; family Viscaceae; genus Viscum; species Viscum album. The sequence continues at coordinate 13,444,031 of OY728159.1, read as the reverse complement.
AATGTAAAAGAAATAAATTGTTGGAAATTGTTGAAAGTACATGAAAATAATTTGTAATTTTAACTAAATGGGTATTTAAAATCAAGTAAGAGGACCATAATATAATAATAAGAAATAAATCTTGATAGGTTTATAGAAGATATTATCAAGAAGAAGGAATTCATTATAAATAAACATTTTCTTCTTTTGATATATTAGAAGCTATCATAATCCTTTTACATATGAATCCTATATGAGTTATAAATTATATTAGATGGATGTAAATTATGAATTTTTAAAATGTTTTTTGATGGATAATGTTTAAGTATAATAACCTCTTGGTGTTGAAGATCCTAATTCTCAAAATTCTATTTTTAAACATACATGGGCCCTATATGCACTTAAATAAGCTCCAAGGACATGGAATGAATGATTATGTTCATTCATTTTATCAAAAGTTTTTACAATAGTAAAAATAGATCCTATGTTATTTAAGAAAACTTATTTATCCAGATATTTTACTTAAATACATATATATGTCGATGATGTACTTTTCAGATCAAAAAATCAAACTTTATAAAAATAATTTTCAAAACTTATGATAAAATAATTTGAAATGAGAAAGATGGGTGAATGAAACTATTTTTTTGGATATCATGTTTATCAAAAGGACATAAAAAATATTTTAAATCATTAAAAATACTATCACGACCCATCCTCGGGGCCCGTGCCGTGACTACCCCATGCCCGCCTTCCATAGGCCAAGGGCTGGCGACTAGCACCAAGGCGTAATTCCCGGTAAAAAAGGGAAGGCATTGCCCTTGGAAATTAAAAAAACACCACAGAGCAGGCAAGTAGAAGTAAACACTAAGTAAAAATTGGGTACAATAGTAAGTACGGAAAAGTAAGTGGGCCAGAATACAAACCCAAACTGAAAGTAAAGTACAACTGGAAAGGGAACACAACAACTAAAAGTAATACCGCAGCCTCGATCCGTCCACTGGAAGTCCCAACTGAAGGGTGGGTATAGATAGCCTCCACAGCTCCTAGGGTCCAGTCGTCCGCTCTGAGTATGCCCTGCCCAGTGATCCACCTCCGGGTACCGACCTCATCCTTGTGCCCCAATCACGATCAGCGTTGTCCGTCGTCTGCAACCAACACAACGTAGTGCTGGCATAGCCCGTGTAGGGGTGAGTATAAGATACTCAGTAGGGACCCCGAGACCCTCAAGGTCTCACTAAATCCAACAAGGATAACCACAAATAAGATCTCAACAGATAACCTCTACTTAGGTACATGCCCATACATATACCCAAGTTATCATGTAACCCATATCAATCATGAGGAAACACAAGGATAATAGACTCAGATCGACCAGGATTTTATTCCTGATGTCGAAACCACGGCTGTTGGAGAACTCCTCCTCTGTCGAGTACAGAGGGCCTACCGCTGCAACCAAGCACGCTGAACTGCTCCTCTGTCGAGTATAGAGGGCATTCCACACTAACCAAGTGCACCGAACTCCTCCTCTGTCGAGTACAGAGGGCCTACCGCTACAACCAAGCATGCCAGACTCTTTGGACTTCTGTAGTACTCCACCTGTCGAGTACTGTGGGCCTGCTGCTACAACCATGTGCTTCCCACCATGGGTTTGCCGCTACAACCAAGCGCTCCTTCTAATAGGTTCCAGAGATACTCCTTCTTTTGAGTACCACGGGTCTTCTGCTACAACCATGCCCTCCTCCGCCATAGGTCTGCCGCTACAACCAAGCGCTCCCCCTCATAGGTTCTAGAGGTACTCCTTCTGTTGAGTACCGCGGGTCTGCCGCTACAACCAAGTGCTCCTCTGCCGTGGGTCTGCTGCTACAACCAAGAGCTCCCCCTCATAGCCTCCAGAGGTACTCCTTCTGTTGAGTACCGTGAGTTTGCCGCTACTACCAAGTGCTCCTCTGTTGTGGGTCTGCCGCTACAACCAAGCGCTCCCCACTAGGCTATCCGAAACACACCGAGTCGATAGATCAGCAGTCGTCAAGTCTCAGCCAGCTACAAGGTCTCTGCACTCTGCTAGCTCGTCACCGGGAGGGTCCTCTCCATGAGCTACTGGTCGATAATCCAAGTATCGAAAGGTTCCATGAATAAGTATCTCAAAGTACCGCCTCGTCATAGGAATCTCAACACAACAGACAGCGCGTCAATCGGACACCCGGTCTATGAGTTATTAACCTATTCGTCCCAGGGGCCCGGTTGGTTTCGTGTGCGAACCAACCCGGTCATATCTCGACTGTACCCCGAACTCTCATAGGGTATGCTCATATGGACCGTTTCTCGACGTGATCACCAACGCCATTGACGGTTCGTCAAACGGACGTCCGGTCTGAATGTTATCAGCTTTTCCGTTCCAGGGGCCCGATTGGATTTCGGGTTCAATCCAACCCGGCCATTATCCAACTGCATCCAAAACTCAGGCGAAGCATGCCAAAAGTTTTGTCTCATCAAGAGGAATCCAAAAAAGTCAATGACACGTCAATCGGACATCCAGAGCTCATGTTATAAGCGTTTCCGCTCCGAGGGCCCTGTTGGTTTCGTGTACGAACCAACCCAGCCGAACCCAAAGTACTCCGAAACCTTGAGTGTAGTATACCAGAATGAGCGCCTTGATCCAAGGATCACATCTCTGCTGATGGTGCATCGATCGGAGGTATGCAACCCAATTTATGGGCAAAAGACCATAACAGTCCGGTATTAGGGGGCTTTGGGCCCAGTCCGACCCGGCCCGGTACCCCTTGGGTCGGACCGAACAGGGTCGACCCGACCCCAGTTCGGGTCCGGACCGATTGGGCACGGCCCGGATCGGCTGGTGCGGCCCGGCCCGGCCTGGGTGCGGCCCGGCCTAGCTGTCCGGCCAGGTGGCTCGGCCCGGTGCGTCGGTGCTTGCCAAGCGACCGCACAAAAAGGGGCGTCATCCCCCTTGAACGAAATTGTGGCCTCACGTGGGGCGGCCCCTTGCTACCAGATGTGGCTGAGCGCCACGTCCCGCCTCCCTCGGTCCAGCGCAGTCACGGGACCAGCGGCCAATCCCGGCGGAGTGCTCTACGGACCACCAGACGAGCTCCAGTGGTCGGATTTGCTTGCCGTCTTTGCCAACAGCCCTCCCGGGACCCATCCTTCATTTCGAGGACCTCATATTGCATGTCAGGCCTGCTTCATCGTCGCCCGCCAATCTGCACACCAAGAACGAAGAGACGGTGGGTTCGTACTTGTTCGTTGGTCCACACCCACCGCGTTAGCGTTTTAAAAAAAGGCCTCCGACAAAATTTAAACATAATACGAGGGTATAAATCACAATGATTTAAATGAATCAAAACCCCTACCTCAAGCATCATCTAGTGAGGGTTCGTCGCAAAATTGCACATCGCGGAAGAAGGCGTCGCGGAAGGGGGATCGTCGCATCGCGGAGAAAGCATCGCAGAGAAAGCATCGCGGAAGAAGCGTCGTGGAAGAAGTGTCATGGAAGAAGGCGTCACGAAAGGGGGATCATCGCGTCGCGGAGAAAGGATTCTTCGGTGCTGTGTCGTCGATCTCCAAGGATCCGGCGTTCTTGTCGACCTTCGTCGGAGGTCGGCGTTCTTCGCGTTCTTCACATTCTTCGCGTTCCTCATCGAGGAGGAAGAACTTCAAGAACCAGGCGAATTCTCCCTAGCCTCTCAACACAACAAGACTCCCTAAATAAAATATGTGGTTTCTTATTTTATTTACACACAACCAACGCTTTAAATTATAAAAGAAAATAAACGATCAATTAATTGAGGAGTTTAAAACCGCCCAATTAATGAGGCGTTTAATATCCAGATTAAATGCAAGAGTTGACTTCATTAAAAAGGGGGGTGTGGGTGCGTTACTTATGAAGAGAAGAAATGGTGGGGCTCGTGTGGGCCACACATCACAAATATCCTACCAAGTGGGTAGGATATTCTGGGAGCCACATCATCCACTTAACATAGGTTAAGAGACTTAAAATAAAATAAATTTGTCGCACCATTCTATTGTATTCATTTACTTAACCCGAAAAAAAATTAAAAACCACACCCGAGAAAACGGAACTCCAAAAAAGGTGTTCCTAAGAAATTACCAGCGTAGCGAATCCATCGGTGCCCTTGGAATTCGATTCCGAGCACCGGTTCAAAAGTTAGAAAAACCCACTCATTCGTTCACTGAACGTACCTGAGCTAAACTTCGGAAAATGATTCTGGGCACACCGGGCCTCGGAATCAGGTGTCATCAGAAACTACGTTCTTGTAAAATTACAACGAAAATTAAGAAAAAAAAAATTTCCCTTGAATTTTTACGGGCCTTTACAAATACTTACTCGATTTACTTAAGATTTTTTGAAATAAAAACTTTAAGTCATACTTAGCTACTATGAAATTGACTCGTACGATGCAGGGAAACAAATATAAATCAAGTTATATGGAGGAATAATTTGAAGTTTTTTGTACCTTATTTCAAGAATACCAAATATTTTTTTTCATTATGTATTTGTGAGAGATTTAAATATAATAAGAAAATCACATTAAAATGATGCGAAAATAATATTAAGATATTTAAAAGGAACCCTCAATAATTTTTTCTTTTCCAAAAAACATTTATTTTATTATAATTTCATACTTAGATACAAATTTTTCTATACATAAAAAAGATATGCAAATAAAAACAAGAACCAATCACTTTTATGGTAAAGCTATCATGTCTTGGTCAAGTAAAAACCTACATTCTATAGCACTAATGAATTCTAAAGATGAATATATTTCCATGGGAAGTTATTGTTCCTAGGAGCTATGTATGAATCACAACATAATGGATTTTAGATTTATCTGTAATCGTGTTCCAAACAAATTTGAAAATAATAGAGTTTTCCCCATCCCAAACAATCTAATAAATGATTCACGAACAATGAACATTCATTTAAGAAATCACTTCTTGGGAGATGATGCACCAAAAAATGATATGTCACTATAGTTATTTTTCATATAAAAACAATTATCAAGTATCTTTACTAAACCATTTTATATTGATACATTTTATTTTATTAAATTAGAATTTGGTATGTGTAATTTTAGAATTTAATATTTAAATTTATATCTCTCATATATAAAGTAACAACAACATATGTGTTATTTAAATATTTTTTTCTTGTTGCTTCGAGAAATGATCATATTTAATATGTCATGACACCTATATTTAGTAATAATTTCTCCAAAATTTCTGTGCGACCCCTCAATTACCATTATAAAAAATATTGGGTATCAACTCTATGCGTAAAACGACTCTCAAACCCTTTGAACCCTCTTTCTCTTCACTCAAACCCTTGTTACCCAAGCCTCTTAAATTTCCAATATCTCAACCTCTATATAAAAGGATTAAACTAAAGTAGAATACATTGATTTATCTATAAAATAGAAACATCAAATGATATTCAGAAATGTTTTTTGTTGAAGAGATATTTATTTCAAATGGATTTACAAAACTGATAAGCTGTTAAAGAAGGTTGTTAATCATCAAGGATGTGAATACATTTATAATGCATTATGAGCATCGAATGTGTTCAATAAACAAGTTCTTGATTTATATGAATCTACATTTTTTCACTTAAATGGTGAGGAAGACCTTATCATTGGAACCATAAATCTGATATAACTATCATTGACTTCCATCAAGGTTGATGAAATATAAAATGTTCCACATGAAGGATACCCCTTCTTCCACACCCCTGATATTCCATGGATTGAATTACTCTTATATATATTATGAAATTTATTTTTTGAACTACTATCATTTAGAAAAAGTAAGTAAAGAACCTAGAGCAATATCCAATGATTTTGGTCTCGTTCATTTAGTCTAAAATTGCTAAATAAAATAGTGAGTTTGAGAAAAATCTTTTTCAAGATGGTTGATTGTTTTATTTTTTAATGATTAAAAAACCAATGAACATAGCACAATATATCTGGAGATATATATGAGATTTAAAAAATAATTCTCTCACTTCTACCCATATGGAAGTATCACAACTTTATTGTTTTAGAGTGCCAAAGTTGCTTTAGATTTCAATAATGCTATGTAGTGTCACAGTTTGAAAATTAAGAAAGGAAGTGTGTTGATAAAATGTGTCTTGCACTGGAATTTCTCCAAGTAAAAGTTGATACCATTTTATTTGATGCCCGAATTAGACCCATCTTAGTCTAAATTTTAGAATTATAAACTTCTTTAAATACCAATTGTGGTCGAAGAATCATCTCGTCATTTAGAGATAAGAAATATCTATGATGTGGAATAAGAAACTCTTAATTTAAGATGAAGATTCTATATTGGTCTTTATTCAAGAGCACAAGTTTTTATATAGAAGATACCTCATATTCCTACTCATTTACCCGTTAATCCTCCCAATGAAATTATTGTGATGACTATCACATGAATGTTCTCCATTTTTCAAGATAAAAAAACCTCGATACGATCAAGACTATCTCAGTGTTTATTTAAGTCTCACTCTTAAAAAATATAGATATCTTCTAAGGAGTGAATCAGAATAATGGGATCCTAATAATAAGATCATGAGGACACCATACCCAATGTTGCTGAGAATCAACCCTTTCAAGAAGAGAGTGATGAAGTCCATCATTAAAGGGTTTCACTTATTCCTTAATTAACTCAGAATGATGTATTTCAAGAAGTGGAAAAGACTATTACTAATCGACTTGAATATATCCTCTCATAGTTAACATCTAATGTCAATACACTAAGTAATTAAGTATCTAAATCACATCATGTTGTAAAAACCCTTTGCGATAAGATGGTCTCAAAATCTAGAATTTATAAAATTACACATTTGGTATAATCAATTTTGGGAAAATGATTAGAAAGGCCTCATATTGGAACTTTGATTAGATCATATTCTAAATTAAGGATCGTGTAGTTATATTTAGATATGGATCCTATATCTACAGCTATTTATTCACTTTGAGGCGAAGTAGTGAAAAGTGATGTATGTCAAAACATCATGAGAACTGTAGTTTATTACGTTAGAACACTACCTACTGCAATAAATGAACCTATTGGATTTGGATATATTTCCACAAAAAAATATTAGTTATATTCTAATCATTAATATCCCAAAAAATATATATAATGATATACAAGTAAATAAGGTTATGTTATTCATTATTACTCTTTTATAAAGGTTAGCTGATACACTGTCAAATAGTTTTGGGGATAAATAAGAGAAGCTTAAAAAAATTCATGAATCAATAGTGTGTAGTCTCTGGAAGACTGTAATTGATGATGATGAAGTTGAAATTGATGTTTTTTTAGAATCATCAAGAATATTTTATCCTTCTAAGGAAAAGGAAAATATCTATTTCAAAGGGTTATTAGACAATTAGTTTCAAGTTTTGTGAAACCTGAGAACTAGTTTCCCTAAGATAGGAGGCATCCATAATTTCATTGGAACCATTTTTAAGATGATATGGAATGGTCTTACAAATATCCTATATTATTGAAAAAATGACATTATATAAATAATTAAATCATGTGTTGAAATATCTATCACAAATGAATTTCAAAAGGATACTTAGACCTAAAATATACGTTCATTACCCTCATGTCTCTCAAAATCGCAAAGAAATATTTGATCAATGAGAGGACCACCAAAGGAAACATCGAAGATTTTCTAAAGATAAACATTTTTACATACCTAAACCCACCATTAAAATACCCTTTAATCATGAATATATCTATTATTTAGTAAGGTAATTGAAAGGGGTTCCAAACTTTAAGTGTACACCAGTTTGGTTTTCTTGTGAGGATCACACCGGTCTTGGATCATCCTCACTTACATTTGGTGATGTTGTTGGCATAACAACTAATTCTCCTCAACTATCATCCTCATTACCTCATGAAAAAACACTCTCTTTAATAAAACCACCAACCAAAATCATTTTTAGTAATTTAGTTGACACTCATCATTTTCACATTAGATGAGCTAATTTCATGGTGGGTGCGAATTTAAAAAGTATTTGATCAAGCCACTCTTTATAGCCTCTGAACATATGCATCATTTTTTTAATATCTTTTTTTCAAGATCATGACCTCCTAAATTATCTTGCTTTATAATTTCTATGCGATATTTTTATTTTCATCTGTATATTATTTCTTTAACTCTATTATGTAATGTGATTTTCTTTTTATGGTTTTTTAAATATGTACTTATGACCTCTATATTTTTTTCAAAAAAAATTATTATTAATAATGACACAAAATATAAATGTTTCATTATTGTGATTATTATTAATATCACATGAATTGGTATCAAAAATAAAAAAACATTACTAGAATTTAAAATTTTCACTTGTATTTCAGAATTTTACTTGTATTTTAAATTACTTCCATTTTCAAATAGGGGATACGAAAAATATTTTTTTGATGATTGGAAAGTAAAACATATTCTGTGATGAATTGTTATGTCTAATATGGAAACTATTGTTTGGTTATATTGCATGGATTTTGGGATAATAAAGAGGGGTAGATTAATGTAAAGATTATTATGTTCCAATACATCTCCACTTTTTCATTTTTGATGATTCTATAAATCCCAACAATTATTATAACATGTTTTGTAAGAGTGGAATATTATAATTTTCTTGAAATATGTGCTCAAATTATTATCTCTAATCATACAAGTACATTATCTTATGTAATATGATGAACAAAATTTGTTTCCTAGAATTATAATGTATCATATAAGACATTATCTTATGATATTCAACTGAGTTACTCGAGAAAGACCTTTTATTCAGAATGAGAATATAAAAGGACACTATTCCTTTTAGAAGATTAAACATAGTTAGAAGAATGTTAATAAAATTTAATCCTACATCATAACAACACTATACCTTATATAGAAGAATTATATTATTATTATTTGAAGACTGATTATCTTATAAAGTCAAGTCACCTTATTTCATAAAAGATATACTATAATGAACAATACATTATATGAAATCCTATAGAAATATGATATTTTAGAATCCCATGACTACTACTAATCCCTTAAAAAGTCATTTCATACCCTTTGATTATATCAAAATATGATTATCCATTTATGGAATGATTGGAAAGAACAAGTCTTACCATTAAATGGAAAATTAAAATAATTAGAAAATCTGTAACATTGATATCACAAAAGAAAGAACATATTTGGAAAGTGTATATAAATAATCAATGTATCCAATCTCATCTGGATCAATACATTGATCATTGGACAATTAGAGTTATAATGTTCTCATGATTGAACAACATATAAAAGGAATAGTTAGTAGGAACACGAAAAGGATGGAGAATATAATTACGAATGAAAAGTTGGTTTCCCTTATATAACTTAAAAGATCTATACATATTAATACTCAATATGTTTGGTGATAATATTATTATCCATGTCATATTTATTGAATATCATATTGGGCTACATTATATTCTATATTCCTCTCTGGATGAATCTTCATATACTATAAACTAACAAATGAAACAGTGTGTGCAAACATTTAAAAAACCATGTATCTCTTTCTATCTTGTTTAAACATAGTGCAAGAGTCTGTAAGACTATTGATATTTCTTGTAAAGGGATATCCTAGATAAAAACTCTCAGAATTTTATTTAAGTGACATCTCCTTATACACAGTTGGGATGCCATAGTAAAAGCGATAATTAGTAAAAATCACCAAGCTTGAGGAGTAGATCATTGATGTAGTGGACTAGGGGATTTATATTTCTCAACCAACTATAAAACATATGTCTATAATTTTATTGATAAATTTTTTACATTAAAAAAATACTCTTATTGAAGAAAATTTAATGTTTATACATCAATGAGTGTGGTCTATATTCTAAATAATATTTTTGGAACTTAATTCACCCCCACATTACTTATTCAGTCAGTCATTACCTGGAAAAATATATACCATGTACTATAATGCATCTAGAGTTTGACTTAGTGATATTTTGATGAAATATGATTGCATGGTTTCTTATTTCTTTAAAAAACTAAGACCCCAAGAAAGAAATTATCATCCTCATGATCTAGAGAATAATGTAGCGGTCCACACCTTGAGGCACTAGAGAAACTATCTTTTATGAAAATGTTATTGGTTCAAATAGACCACTAAATCCTCAGGTATATATTTTTACAGTAATAACTAAACCTTCAATAGATGATTTGGTTTGAGTATCTATAGTATTTTGACATTGAGATAGCATATACACCATCCAAGGGAAACATCATTGATGATGACTTATGATGGAATATGTAGATAGAGGTAGTGTGGGAGTCTTGCGATGAATAGTGGATGATTAAACCCATTGAAGACATGAATCTAGATGTTATGGATTCTCTGGGAAGAGTTTCTTTGAGTCCATCATATTTTATACCCATGGTTTTGGACTATATAGAGACTAAGAATTTGTCTAATCTAATAGTATTAGCTCTAAGTGACAACATATATACTGAGGATTCATCACCATGATGACCTTCTGAAAGTGGTGATGTTCTTATCATCCATAGTCATGTATGGGTTTATAATGGAATATATGAGGTGTTGACGGGAGTGTTTCATTCTTCTAGATTTGTGTGAAATCCAAGATAATGAAATTTATATCTTGATCTTCATAGGTAGTACTTGTGTCCAAGAATAAAAAAGATAGGTAGTGGGGTTCATAGAATGTTGTTTCACATGTTAGCAGGTGAAATTCTATCATGAAAGGAAATCTATATTATTGCAGCCTCTTCCCATTCCAAAATGGAAATTAAATGATTTCATAATGGATTTTGTGATAGGTATACCTAGGATACCTTGAAATAATAATGCATTATGGGTGATCGTAGATCAAATGATGAATGTATCCCACTTCATTCCCTTTAGGATGACCTTCACTTTTGATGATCAAGGTAGTATCTATTTGTGGGATAATGTTTTACATCATGTTGTTTCGAGATGTTTCATTTATGATAGATATCCCCATTCCACATCATACTTCTGAAAAGGTATTTAAAAGTCTTGAGGATCATAGATTCTTCTATGTACAACATATTATACATAGACTGATGGCCAATATGAATGGATGACATAGATCCTATAGGATTTGTTATAAGCCTATGTGCTAGATTTATGAGGTTATTGGGGGGAAAATATGACACTCATAGATTTTTCAAATAACTACAAATTCTATGCATAGATCTATATAGAACCGTGAAAGTCCTTGTATGGAAGGCCATGTTGATCAACTATTGGTTGGATAGAGGTAGGTGAGTCAGCACTTGTTAGAACTAGTTTCATGTGGGGGATATCTTAGAAGGTCAAGCTGATCAATAAGTAGTTTGTGACCATGTCAAGCTTGAATAAATCTTACACTGACCACTAGAGATAAACTCTAGAGTTTGAGGTGGATCATCACGTTTCCTTTTGTGCCACCTTTGTTGGAGAAAAGCTATTTTTGGAAATATGGGAATTTAGATCCTAGGTTTTTCAGGCCATTTGAGATAGTGGGGATGTATAGTATTGTGGAAAACTTATTGTCCCTTAAATAGTGATATATTTTGATGCACATCACGTTTCAAACCTCACATCTTTAGAGATATCATCCATGATCTTCTCTTTTGATAGACATTGATGGTGTAAGGATTTATATAGATGAGTCCTTCGAGAAGTATCCAATAAGGATTTTTTACTGTAGTGATAAGAATATATATGGAAAGACTATACCTATAGTGTGAGTGAAGTGGTGGCATGGACATGTCCAAGAGGATACTAGAGAGAGGGAAACAGATATGTGAGCATAGTGGTCAGACTTTTTTACAGTGACCCCATAGTGATTCTTCAATAAGCCCAAGGATGAGTTGTTTTATAGTGGTGAGTTTGTAAGATCCCTTATTTTTTTAGGTATATACCTCTATGAATTTTTTGTTTAGGTCTCTTTTAGTTTTGTTTTTCTTCTTTAAAACATTTTTTTCCATGCCTTTATTTGGATATGGATTGTTTTTTTTTGGAGAAATGACCTAATTTTTGGGAATGTATATTTGTTTAAATAATACGAGTATAGGTATAAATGTGAAAAATGAATAAGAGGATGTAATTTGGAGGTCTATGTTAACTTGGGGCTTTTACTAATTGTTTATGTAGAATCTACCTATGGAGAATTCTCATATAAATATTTTTTACATGATGTGAATCCAGGACCAAAAAGGTCCCATGAAATATTACAACGATTGATAATTTTACCCACCATGAAACTGGTTCATGTTTTGAAAGGGTTGATAAGTGTTATTTTAAGTTTAGGAGAGATGTTTTTCAGTGGATCTTATAAATAGATAAATTCACATTGTGAAAGTGTCTCACAGTGAATATATAAATTATTCAGGTTTTAAATGACATTGTACAGATGATTATATTTTCCATTCATGTTAAAGCCTATTCTCTCAAACCCTAGTGCATCACCAGGTGATTTTTGTGTGATTCCTTCCCTTATAGTTTTCCCAGTCAAGTGTTTCATCCCAAGTGAGTTCCTTAACATTAGGGTTCTTCATGCTTCCACTATCCTTCATCATAGCAATGTGATATCATTTTAGATACTGAATGAGGATTTTTATCGTGGTTATTTTTTGATTTCATTTTCCCTTTTTATCTTTGTCATCTTTTTTTATTGGAATTCCCAATTAGATGTATCACATTGATTGTTGGATTAAGGTAGGTGGTCTAGAATGATTCCTTATAATCTGCATCTATTTTTTTATGTGTGTGAAATACTATGCAATTGCACAAAAATAGTGTTTTTTTTAACTAATAGAATAATGGGTGGTGATAATCATAGATTTGTACTAATATTTGGATCCCTTCGGATCCAATAGTTTTTAGACATTGCTTGGGGATACTCGTAGGATGAGCATACCCTTGAGCAATAATGAACTGGATGTGGGATTAAAAAATTAATTATCATGGCATGAGACCTTAGCCGATTTATTGTTATAGAATCTATTTATTTAATAGAATTATTTTTTTATTGAAATTCCTTGTGATATGTTGAAATGAGTGGGTGTATACACTGTCTTGATATTGACTTAAGGAATACATTGATAAATGAATTGGAAATTTAATGATAAAATATATTGGCAGAAATGACCTTTTTGTCATTTGATATATGTTGTGTTATTCATAAAATTATGACAAGTTTTATAGGTTATGCTAATATGATTATATAAAAAGATTTTCCCAATTCTGATAAAATGCTTATGTAAATGGCTTGGTTCAGTAATAGTATTATTCGTGTATAAAGGGATTGACCGGAATAAACTGAAATTACTATATAAATATATCGAATTGATTAAGATTAATTGCTTATATAGTGGTACTAGATTGGTTATAATGAAATTCTTATATAAAGGGCTTGGCTCAGTTATACTAAAATTCTTATATAATGGGAATAAACCAATTATGTTGAAATATATATATAAATTTCTGATCATTATTATAATGAACTTCTTATATAATTTGTTTTCCTAGTTATGCTAAAATGATTATATAATGGGCTTGGATAGGTTATGATGATATTATTATATTAAGGGCTTGACCCGGTCATGCTGAAATACTTATATAAAAATATTAGCCTAGTTATGATGAAATTGTTATATAGGGGATGTTTTCTTATTTATATGATCATTACATGGACATGTGGTTATGGTTGGTAAGTTGACGCTACATGATTTGAGTTATTCTCACATGGTGTAGAAGTAGGTTAATAGTTCTAGACGCCAAAAATAGTGCTCAAGGGCTAAAAAAGGTTCAGGCGTGACAAAGCGAAGCCATATTTGGAACCGGTGATCCATTCCGGGGAGCCCGAAGGGGCTTCATGAAAAAAATTCAAAGGTGCGTGAAAAAATATGTCCCACGTGAAAAAATATGGGATTTTCCAGAGTTTTACGCGCGGACGTGGAAATTTTCACGCCACCACCCCGTGCGGTTGAATTTTCTCGATGCCGACATGGCGCATAATATTTCACGCTGACTTATTTTTCACGTGGATCTGTGACCCCAAGAGCCTATAAATAGAAGGTCACCCCCTTCGACTTCTGGGATGAAGAATCTAAACCGTCTCTCCAGCGTGAAATTCACCTCTCGTGCGCACAAAATATCCCTCTTAGGTGCTGAATTTTCCACGCCCGGTCGCTCGGGGGTCTAACTTTTCACAGGATCACCCAAGCTTGATCCTTGCCCAAATCCCATCGAGCCCTTTTCCCCACAAAAAATTCCATCCAATTGCACATGATCAGTTCTTCGGTGTGTAATTCCTTTTTCATGCTGCCCCGACTGTTTCGCACATGCAATCCCTTTTGCACGCAACCCCGAACTTTTTCTCACGCACAATTCTTTATGTGCATTGTCCTGGCCTTTTTCACGCCAACCCCTCAATTGCACGCTGGCCCATCCTTTTTCATGTGTGCACCTCAATTGCGTGACGGATCCACTGTTTTCACACATGCGGCTCCATTGCGTGTCGGCCTGGGCTTTTTCACGCAAAAACCCCATTTGCACGCAAGTCTCCTGCCTTGTGCACCCATGATGTCCCTCTTCCAGACATCATTTTTTGGCGCCTCCCATGCCCAATTCACCGTCACCATATACTCATTTCCTGTGAAACCTCCTAGGTTCGCACGAAGTAACTTCAAAGTCCCCTGGATGATACTGCACATTGTGTTGCTTCTCTTAATGCTTCCTCGCATAGGCATGCTAACAGTTATTTCTTCTTCGCATAGCCATGTTAATGTGGACCCCCCCTCCAATTGTTCACTCTATAACACCCCCTAGCCATGGATTTTCTTATCCCCCCTCTTCACCATGGTGTAGAGGGTACCAGTTATGTAATCCCTAGGGGTTGGAGTAAACCCACATCGTTTGAGATGCAGGACGTTAAACTACCAAGCACCGTCGTCCTCAGCACATGACGTTAAAATGTGACATCTACCTGTGCCTCGCATGCGGGGTACACCCACCTTGGACATTCTTTATGCCCACTGGTCTCCACAGAAGTGAGATCATTCCTCACTTGGAGTGAGATCCTCTTTATCGGAGCGGCGTCTGTCCGTGGTGAAAGGGCAACCACCCTGGTGTAAGCCCCCTGGCTTTCTTGTAGGAGGCATCATCCTTGCTCCTCCTTTCTTCTTCGGTCCCAAGGACTAGGGGGAATGGACACTGGACCCCTCCTTTCTTCTTTTCCAAATCCCTCTCCCACTGGGCTTTGTCACCATCGGGCCTCCATCCTGGAGTAGGTCCCAATCTCCATCTCCCGGGGCCGCTAACTATGCGTAATCCCAGGTTTCCTCTCTAGGTTGCGGACCACGCGTAAGCCCATGTAACCCCTTTGAGCTGATAACTATGTGTAAGCCCCACTCCACTTCCCACGGAAACACCTTTTGTGACGTGATCGTCAGGTATCTACTGCCTCTTGATTCTCACACCTAGCATGACTCATGTGGGCTTAGAGAAAGCACCGACCATGACATCCACCTTGGGAAGCCTAGAGTATAATCCCAACACCATCAGAACTACAAGGTCTTTGATCCATTCCAAGTCAGGGTATATAGGAAGCCTCCCTGAGGTTCAATCCCACCCCATCCATTGCCCTCGACCATCATCACATCGATACACCAAGCCTATAATGACCAGAAATTTTGAATAAATTTTGATTCCTAAATTTTTATGTAATTTTATTTTATACTCAACAAATCTATTTTATTTGATAAAATTAGTATAATTAGAATGATACTACTGGGTTTCAACTGTTATATGACCATTGGTCAATATGACCGTTTGAAACTAAATGTTGTGATTATTGTCTCTGAAAACAAATGATCTTTGTTAATTAATGTAGAAAGAAGATTCGGTGGCCTCATCCAATAGTCTTGGGACGATCAAAGACCATCTAACTGAACTTAGGAAATAGGTAGCACCACTGGGCTTCTCTCTGGACCAAACCCAAGCCGAACTTTATCGTGTGAAGCTAGAACAGAATCGCCTTCGTGAGAAGTTCAAGCTGATAGAAATTACTACTCATGCAATGTTGGCTGAGTCGCCCTCAGATTCTCTCACCTAAGCACACCTTACACTTAGGTCCTATGCTGGGGTTATACGGGGCTATGTAAGGCGACCGTAACTGCTTTGTGTAATCCTTTGATAAATAAAAATTGGGATTTCTTCTTATGGTCATGTTTGTGAATTTTCAAAATGTCCGAATAAATGTAGGATGTATATTATTGATGAATTTCGGAAAAAATTGATATTTTAAAATATTTATGTAAACCATAAAAAATTCATGATGTGTAATGAATTTCAAAAATTGGTCTTCTAAAAATGTGCTCAGTAAGAAATTTAGAGTCTAATAAGATCAACGTAATTTTGGGTGAATAGTTATTTATGAATAGTGATTTTACGCTTAGGATTAGTAATGTAGACAAATTGATTTGTAATATCACTAAAAGAATGTATTAATATAATTTATTCACCTTGATTAAGTAATGTGATTCAATAAAATGGGTAAATAACTGTTTCATAATTTATTAGTCAAGTATTAGTTTTTTCGGGTGAATAGTTTTTTTTAATTAAAAATTAAATTAAAAATATTTATAAAAATATTTTTATAAAATGGTGTTTATTTTTGAATTCAGGGCATCGATATTATGTTTATGTAATTTTAAGGGATTTTTCTTAAAAAAATGAATTTTTAGTGAATAGCGTTTTTATTTAAAAATTACATTAAAAATTTTTAGAAAAATATTTTTATAAAATGGAGTTTATTTTTGAATTCAGAACATTGATATTATGTTAAGGTAAATTTTTGGGAGTTATCTGAAAAGGTTGAATTTTTAGTGAATAGTAAAAATACAGTTTTAGTGTTTCAGTATGTTTAATGACATCCTAACTACATCATGATGATGTAATGAGATATTTTAAGGGATGGTGGACTTATTAATAGTAAGATAAGGTTTGAGGTGTCCCAAGTGGCCAATACCATGAGGAAATACCACTTGTTTTTCCAATACCACCAATGAGGTGTCCCTTGGCCATTAATATCTTGTCCCCTCACTTCCCCTATAAATACCAATCCATTCTCTCATACATTCCATTCCAAAATCATCCTAAACGAAGTTCTGGTCTCCTTACCTCCCAAGGAGTCCTCCTAAGGTTCCCCCAAGCCCTCATGGTCCCAACCTTTGAGTTTTAAGAGTTACATTTTAAGGTAAGGGATCCTACCACTCTCTTTCTTTTCAAGTACTCTCTTTTATGTCATTTCTTTTATGCCCCATGTTCTTATGATGGTGATGTTCTTTTATATTCATCCTACTTTCCTTTTTATGTTCAAATGATGAGATACCCCCTCTTTCTCTCATCAATTCATTTTAAGAATGTTTAAGTTGCGTCATTAGGCTGCCAAATTTTTAAGGGAATCTTTCACCTTTCTCATTTTCAAGATATATTTTTATATCAAGTCTTTAAAATTCCTTTTTATTATGTTAGGGTATGATATCTATATCTATCATACTTATATTTTATTCTCATATTATGAGAGACCCTATTTGATCTTGTCAATTCATTTTTTTATGTTTTATGTGACGCCATTAGGCTGCTGAATTTTCATAAGAGAAATATTATTTTTGTTTTCCTTCCATGTTTTTCATTTCATAAGGTATGTCTTTAAAATTTCATTACCATGTTCTTATATCCCTTATATTATGTTCCTCTACATTTTTATGGGTCATTTATGAGTGGGTGACCCATTTCCCCTCTCTTTTCAATGTTTTCTAAAACCCTGTAACATAGTCGTTATCTGTAGAATTTTCGTCTCAAAATGTCTCTCTCTTTTTCTCAAATAATTTTATTTTATTAAGTTAATACTCAAATCTATTTATTCTACAGGGTTATTCACATATATATCAAAATTTTCTATTTTAATTCTGGGATTTACATAAATGAAACCCTCTTTCCTTTTCCATGGGTTTACAGTAACATAAAGATCACGTCTTTAATGATGTTTTTAAGATTTTATGACTATGAAATGAAAACCATTTCATTTATGATATATTGGTTGTTTATGAAATTATTAATGATGATATATGTGGCTCACATGATAATATAGTCAAATTAAGGGTGCGCCCTGATAGCGCTCCAATGCATTGGGTAAAGACTTAATCTCTAATGATGACGATTTTAATGATACCTCGGTGAATAACCTTGGTAATTTTTTAATGACACCTTGGGGATGGAACTTGGTGAAACAGAAATGATTGTCTATGTTAAATGTTGTAGAAAAATCGTCAAGTTATGAAACAAATTATTTTTATTATGATATTTCCTATGATCACTTTCGCATGTCTTAATGTTATTTTTCATGACTTTTTGATGTATCTCAAGTTCACTTGTAAAATGTTTCCCTTGTTTCCCTTACTGGACCATATTCTCGCCATTTCCTTTGATGTATGCTCCCAGGTTATGAGATGCTATAATGAACTTAGGATGAAAAAATTAAGAATCCTTTCAAATGTTTAAGAACATTGTTTTATATTGTCATGTATTAAGTTTCTGGTTTCCAACACATGAAACCTTAAAGATCCTTGGTTTTGTATAATGTAATGAAAGTTTATGTGATAAAAAGGGGTGATGTAATAGTTGGTACTAAAGTATGGTTTAGTTATTTGTGTAAATTAGGATTTAAAAACATTAGTAATAACCATATATAAACGTTTAAATATAGGAAAACATCTTGGTATTTTGGTGAAGTATTGATTATGTGGTTTCCAAAATAATAAATCCCTGCCTAGATACGAACAAGTAGAGATGGCTCTGGCACAGATGTACCTTGGAGTGAAAAATCTGACAAGGTGTTTCGGGTTTTCCCTGGGGTAACCTGGTGCATGCCAACGGGCTTTGCTGCACTCTTGGTTTGACACTCCCAGGGGATATGCTTTGGTAAATTCATAAGTTTTGTATGAACCATTATTAAAGGGACAAAGATCAAATAAAATAAAGATTCACATAAGAATATATGATCATGGATAACCTAGATTGGAACCTAGGGGATCACAAGTTAGGGTATACATTTATTCTATAAGTTTATCCTTCTATGCATTAAGTTCCCTTTTCATGATTATTGGATAAGTATTTAACCCCCATAATTATACTTTCTTTTCTTAGTTAATGGCAGGAACTAGAAGAACATGTCCCAACAACCAATGTGATAGGAAATGCGACGATTGCCCTATTAATATGATAGAGATAACGAGATATCAAGTTGAACATATTGTGATTATTCCAGACCAGCTATCAAAAATCACAATTAATAATTGGTACCTAGTTGAATGCCCAAAATCATCAAGGAAGAAGAAGAAGAAGTCTCAATGATGTTCATCTGATAAAGTTGATAAGGGAAAGAAGACCCAATTTCCTCTGTGAAAAAAGTGAGGGAAAAGGTAACAAGGGGAATGTCACAAAGGAACCGGGATAATTTTTAAGTGTGGGGAGATAGGGCATAAAGTGTCCAATTTCATTAAAAAATGGATAATGTGATGAATAGAAATTACTATTCATGCAATGTTGGCTGAGCCAAATTCATATTCTCTCACCATACCACACCTTACACTTAGGTCTTATGTTGGGGTTATAAGGGGCTATATAAGGAGACTGTAACTTCTTTGTGTAATCCTTTGATAAATAAAAATTGGGATTTCTTCTTATGGTGAAGTTTGTGAATTTTCAAAATTTCCGAATAAATATAGGATGTATATTATCGATGAATTTCGAAAAAAGGGATATTTAAAAGTATTTATGTAAACCTTAAGTAATTCATGATTTCTAATGATTTTCAAAAAATGGTCTTCTGCAAATAGGTTGAGTAATAAATTTAGATTCTAATAAGATAATCTTATTTTTGGTGAATAGTTATTTATTAATAGTGATTTTACGCTTAGTATTAGTAATGTGACCAAATGGATTGGTAATCTTACTAAAAGAAAGTATTAATATAATTTAGGCACCTTGATTAAGTAATGTGATTCAACAAAACGGGTAGATAACTGTTTTATAAATTATTAGTCAAGTATTATTTTTGGGTGAATAGTTTTTTTTAATTAAAAACTAAATTAAAAATATTTAGAAAATTATTTTTATAAAATAGAGTTTATTTTTTAATTCAGAGCATCGATATTATGTTAAGGTAATTTTTGGGGATTTTTCTTTAAAAAACGAATTTTCGGTGAATAGAGTTTTTATTTAAAAATTAAATTAAAAATATTTAGAAAATTATTTTTATAAAATGGAGAATATTTTTGAATTCAAAACACTGATATTATGTTAATCTAAATTTTTGGGAGTTTTCTGAAAAAGTCAAATTTTTAGTGAATAGTAAAAATACAGTTTTAGGGTTTCTGTATGTTTAATGACATCATAACTACGTCTTGATGATGTCATGAGATATTTCAAGGGATGGTCGACTTATGAAAAGTAAGACAATTTATGAGGTGTCCCAGGTGGCCAATACCATGAGGAAATATCACTTGTTTTGCCAATACCACCAATGAGGTGTCCCTTGGCCATTGATGACTTGTCCCCTCACTTCCCCTATAAATACCAAGACATTCTCTCATCCTTTCCATTACAAAATAATCCTCAATGAATTTCTAGTATCCTTACCTCCCAAGATTCTACCCATGGTTCCCCCATGCCCTCAAGGTCCCAACCTTCAAGTTTTAAGAGATACGTTTTAAGGTAAGGGATCCTACCACTCCCTTTCATTTCAAGTACTCTCTTTTATGTCATTTATTTTAGACCCCATGTTCTTATGTTGGGGATTTTATTTTATATTCATCCTAATTTCCTTTTTATGTTCATATGATGAGGTAACCTCTCTTTCTCTCATCAATTCATTTTAAGAATGTTTAAGTTGCGCCGTTAGGCTGCCGAATTTTTAAGGGATTCTTTCACCCTTCTCATTTTCAAGTTCTATTATTATGTCAAGTCTTTCAATTTTCTATTTATTATGTTCGGGTATGATCTCTATATCCATCATACTGATCTTTTATTTTCATATTATGAGAGACCCTATTTGATCTCATCAATTTATTTTTTTGACGTTTTTAGTGATGCTGTTAGGCTGCTGAATTTTAATAAGAGAAATATTATTTTTGTTTTCCTTCCATGTTTTTCATTTCATATGGTATGTCATTAAAATTTAATTATCATGTTCTTATATCCATTATATTCTGTTCCTCGGCTATTTTATGGATTATTTATGAGTGCGTGACCCATGTCCCCTCTCTTTTCAATGTATTCAAAAACCCTGTAACATAGCCGTTATGCTGCAGAATTTTTGTCTCAAAATGTCTCTCTCTTTTTCTCAAATTATTTTATTTTATTAATTGAATACTCAAATATCTTTCTTCTACAGGGGTATTCACATATATATATAAATGTTCTATTTTAATTCTTGTATTTACATACACGAAACCCTCTTTCCATTTTCTATGTGTTTAAAATGACATAAAGATCACGTCTTTAAACAAGTTTTTAAAATGTTATGACTATGGAATGAAAGCCATTTAATTTATGATATATAGGTTGTTTATGAAATGATTGATGATGATATATGTGGATCACATGAAAATAAATACAAATTAAGGGTGCGCCCTGATAGCGCTCCAATGCATTGGGTAACGACTTAATCTCTAGAGATGACCATTTTAACGATACCTCGGTGAATAACCTTGATAATTTTTTAATGACACCTTGGGGATGGACCTTGGTGAAAAGAAAATTATTGTCTATGTTAAATGTTGTATACACATATTCATGTTATTAAACATGTTAGTTTTATTATTATGTGCCCCATGATCTCTTTCTCACGCCTTAAAGTTATTTTTCATGACTTTTTGATGTATCTCAAGTTCACATGTAAAATGTTTCCCTTGTTTCCCTTACTGGGCCTTCTTCTCACCCTTTCCTTTGATGTATTCTCCCAGGTTATGAGATGTTGTAATGAACTTAGGATTAACAAATGAAGAATCCTTTCAAGTGTTTAAGAAAATTGTTTTATGTTTTCATTTATTAAGTTTCTGGTTTCCAAGACACTAAACCTTAATGATCCTCAATTTTGTATAATGTAATGAAATTTTATGTGATAAAAAGGTAGGATGTCATAAAGCTCCCCCCCCATAACCCAAACTACAAGGTCTTTGATCCTTGATAAGGAAAGGTCTATAGGAATCCTCCATGATGTTCAATCCCACCACTCATTGGTCGCTCCAAGCGCATTCATGTCGGTTCACCAACACCTTATGCCGCCTAAGAGTGTAAGCCCCAATATCCCCACTAAACTATGAGGTATTTAATGCTTTCCAAGACAAGGTACTTAGGAAGCCTCCATGAGGTTCAATCCCAACATCTGGTCGCTCCGACCATCTTCATGTTGGTTCGCCCTCGTTCAGCATGACGTTAAACTGTGGGCCCCAATCAGCAGTAAGCCATTGATTCCCCAGTCAGCGGTAAGCTGTTGCACACAAATACTACCATGAACTACGTGGTCTTTGATCTTTTCCAAGGCATGGTATGTAACAAGCCACCATGGGGTTCATGCCCAACATCCACCTGGACCCCAGGTCCTTATTCACGTCGGTTCACCGACTCCTGCCCCATACATGAACTAGATAGACTTTGATCCTTTCCAAGGCGGGGTATGTAAGAAGCTTCCCTAAGGTTCAAGCACAATGACCAATGGTCCTGGACACTTCACGCCAGTCCACCCCCATCCTGCATGACGTTAAACTGTATTCCACCTTTTTCCACTCCATTCAACGGTAAGCCATTGTAATCCTATTTCAGCGGTAATTCATTGTCACTCCATTCAACAGTAAGTCGTAGTCAAGATGAACTAAATTCACCGAACTACATGGACCTTGATTCCCTTCCACAGGGATTCGTAGAAAGTCTCTTGGAGGCTCTATTCCAACATCACCATCGCCCTTGTGATGGTCTTATTTCACTCCCCCTCTACTTCATTCATCCACCCATCATCCATCCTGATTATTATCTGGGCTGCCACATCCTGGTGAAATCATGGAATCTCATTCCCCATTCCCCTCAACAGTGACTATGATGTCAACCATATAATGGTCACAACATCAGTGTTCCATCTAGGGGTTGCAAGCATCTGATCTAGTCCAGTCAGTGTTCTGATCAGTTTGGTCGGTCTCCATTGGACGTTAAACATTCGGCATAACCTATGTTAAACATGGGAAGCTGGGGAAAACCTCAGATACATGTCCATGGAATATGATTCCCCGCGTTCAATGTGGGATGCCTAGGGCTTCCACGCCCTCAAGAAGCCCTATAATAAGGGACAGAAGACAGACGCGCCAATGTCCCAGCACCCATACATGCCAGTGATGCCCAGCATGAATACTACCCTAACAAAAGGTTGCTACCCTAACTGGACCCCTTGGAATGTCCCGACAGAAGTAGTGTAATTAACTGGTGCCCATGAAATTATGGCGCTAGGAAGAGTTTCACGAAAAATGTGTTAAATCTATAAGGGAGACATGAACTAGGTGACGAGTTCCGAGGAGGAATCCAAGGAAGGAATAATAGACATCCCATCATCCCATTTTGATCAAGAAGAAAACATCCCTGAAAATGCGATGGATGCCACCTGCCTGCGGAAATTGGGAATGAGGGAAAAACTACACCTTTCGTCCTCCACAGATGGATGTGCACGCCCTGACAAAAGCATCGGAAATAGAAATGGTGAACTCGACATGAAATTTTTCTCCTAAATAAGGAGATTTGTAGCACTTAAGGCATTGATGGATTGACATGTCACCGGATCTTGTTATCCGGTGCCGGGTCCCGTTAAGCGAATAGTGGTCCTGGCGTGAAACTCACCAAAAGTTAGTGAATTAGAACATTGTACATCTCATTCTGTGACATTGTCAGTGTGGATCCCTCTTACTATCCATGGAATATAAGGATGGCATTGGGTTATTGAAATTCGATTCCATTTTCTTTCGGCACTGATGGGTTAATCTCCCTGCTTCTCGGAAATCATGTTGCAGCTCTGGGGACGTGATCACCACTTTCCCATCGATGTAGGGATAGGGGCAGTGCCAACACAGTCATTCCACGGGGCTTCACCTCTTTCAAGACGGCCTCTACATATATGACCATGGGGCTCCCACTCGACATCTCCCTATCCAAGGTCATCCAAAGAATTATGATCATCGACCATGTGTGCCGTTACAAGGAGGAGGGAATAATCCCTACCCGATATATTGCCCACCAGGATATGGAGGCATCTGAACCTCACCGTCAACGTCGCTGCCGAGGGCCACGCAGGGAGCCGTTGCTCCCCACGCCAACATATAACCATTTCGGGAGCCTATACCCAGATATCTTTAACAATTCCCTTCCCTACATAGATAAGGAACGTGAGTTCCATCTTAGCCCGGTTGGAGTCCCATTTTAGTGGATCCCAAAGAGGGTCCCCACTAAGCTGCATTAGTGCCGCCACCCAGTCTTGCTGGAAGATGAGCAGGTAAGCTACGTACCAGCACCACCGACCCCAGTTCATTCGACCTGATGCCAGCGTTCGGCGCAAGCTGATGAGGACATCCAGAAAGGGGTGTCAATATAGGCACCTACTGTGGACCAATCCAACACCAATGCATATCCTCAGTTACCTACATATAATGAGTAGGGGAAATTATATGCCCGACCAGGATCGAGGCCCCAACCACCTCACAGGTAGGCTGGGTTGACTCTCTTGGTCGCTGGCACGAGCAGTGGCTGTCGTGAGCTACCTCACAACGATGTCACCCAGTACGGAGGTCCTCCCCATACCACTGCCATGGAGAGCACGGGCCTTCCCCTCTTCAAGGATCATAATGGAGTTCCGCCCCATTCTACCCTCAATATTAATGAAGGTCTTCCCCACGACGGTGATACTCAGCACAGAAGCCCCTCCTGTGTCCATTCCACTAGGTATGGAATCATTCCCCCTGCCCCCGACCACTGGTGTGGGGACATTTCCCATCTGGTCTCTCTTCAATGTGGGGATCCTCCCCATTTCCTCTTAGAATCTAGTGAAAGTCCTCCTTGCCTCATCAACCAGAGGGGTTAGGGCCAGCCTCGTTCCACCCACACCCAGCACGGAGGTCCTACCTGTGCTCATCTAGACCAATACTAGGACCCTCCTCGTACTGAGGACGACAGGGAAAAAAAGAATGGAGGTCCTCCCCATCCTTCTTCTAGTTTTAGCAGAGGTCATTTCCGCTCCAGTGCTACCCATGGAGGTCCTACCCATTTCCCTCTTTGACATTTATCTCGGTGCTCCATGCACCCCGGCTTTCTCGGGTGGCAGCCCTCTCTGCCCCAGAACTAGTGCGGCCGAAGGACCCCATGTCAGAAATCTGTCATGTCCCGAAGATCCACCCAGAGGAAAGAAGGTGGTTCATTTACTCCATAAGAGGAATTATGGAGAGGTCCGAACAGAGATAAGACCGGTCCTCTTCTCAGACTCTGAAGTGGAATACGACTTAGCTAGGGAACCCTCCTCTCACTCATCCGAGTAAAGGGTTGGGGCAGGGATGAGGCACATCATCTTGGTGCACCTAGAATTCGAGTTCCATCTGATTCCCACCTCCCTCCATAGGTATATACACGAGGATGAAAATTTGGCGACCTCATAGGTTACAGTCATGCAATAACCACTATTGTCACCAAAAGCACTCTCTACCTCAACAAGATATCACAGAGAACATTTCTGGGGACCGATGTCGTGAAAACACCAGTGTGAACTATCTCTAGTAGACCTAGCCCCTAAGCTGGGAATGGTGGTTATCATCCCATCATATAATGACATAGCGGCCAGGTCTCTACACTCTTCAGAGGACAACCTGAGATTCGGCGGCCAGTTAGCCAGTTCTCCATACTCTCCACCGGTCAGCCTTTCGTCCCAGCGGTCTTCCTCAAGACCGCTACCAGTTCCTCAAACACCCCCAGTTGACGATTGGGGAAATCAAGGGCCAGACCTTAAATATGAGCCCAAGAGATTATGGAACATCATCATAGTATACCACATCCCTGAGAAGTTCTGGCGCATGGTAGTGCAAAATTTCTGCATACTAGAATCCCTCACCCCGGAGGAAGATGAGTGTTTCTACCACACCCTATGGGAGATTCATTTTAGTCTTCATCATTGGTGAGTGGTTTATCCTTGGAACCAAGCGTATTTCGAAGACATCAGCAAGAAATGTCGTCTGGTCGATTTGGTCGTACTCCCTATGGCCCAGCGCCCTGAGTCAATAGGGAATCGTGAGGCCCTCCAACAGCAATGCATTCAGAGTATCAAGGTACTCCACAAAATTATCAAGGAGGCTACCCCCCACATGAAAATCCATGGCTGGGGGAAGTATGCTACCCTCCTCTTCAGTCTTATTCGGCGACAACCCGACTTTCTAGGGGACATCAAAGACATGCCCCTTGGAAGGGTCATGGTTTACATGGCTGACATAGTGGATGAGGAGGATGAGCTACAGCTTCTTGATAGAGACTTACCCCTCGAGGGAGTTCCACCACTATTGGACCCATCAGGAAGGATTAATCATCAACAAATGAACCTAATTTGTCTCCCTGCGCCCACTGAGGCATTAGTACTCAGCATGAATTATGGTAAGGGAAAAGAGCATGTCGGAGCTCTGAAGCACTCTGACCCATCCACCTCAGTACAAAAGATGGTGGAAGACCCTTAGAATGCCATATTTCACCATCAACATGCTGAGAAGAACAAGTGGGTCAATGAACTCCTAACTGAACACACTATAGAGCAACGGCCTAACTACGACAATCCTAGGCCAGTACAGTAGGGGCAGAAACAACTTCCCCTCAGTGAGCTGCCCTCATCCAACCATAATCATGCTGCTCCCAAGGATAGGGCTGAAGTCGGAGTTCGTGGAAAGATGGCATGGTATGTCTTGCCAAACCCTTCGGAACGGTGTAGAAATCCCTGGATCTCAACTCGGGTTCCCCCAGCAACCCCGCAGGCCACCCCTCCAGCCGCTCCACGAGTTGCTGAGCTGCCTGACTGTGTTGAAGAACCTGCCAACGCGTTCATGGTAAGGGATCTCTATCAAGATAGGAACCCCCCCCCCCCAGATGTTTCTATGGATGCACTCATAGCCTGCCTTGAGGCAATGGAAACGCAGCAGGTGGAAATCCCACCTGATGGTAAGCCATACCCAGTGTGGTTGGATGATATGCCTGCGCCTCTGGGTTTTAGGAATCCCAGCTTCTGCCCCTTTAACGGGATAGGGGACCTTCCACAACACCTGGCCCACTTCAACTCATGGTGTGGCCCCATGTTAGGTACTCCAATGTAGCAGGAGGCTGCCAAGATCTTCTGTTTTGTTCAGACATTGGAGGGGTCAACAATGGTCTGGTACAGCCAGCTTCTCGTCAGATTCGTAACTAGATGGGAGGACCTTCACAAGAAATTCCTCTACCAGTTTAGCTCCACCACCTGGAAAAAGAGAATCGTAGACCTATAGAAGTTAAAAGAAATGCCTGATTAGTGAGTCGCAGACTTTATCACCTGGTTTAAGGGGATCACATACTCTCTTTACATGACTAACTTAGGAGAAATTGCTGAGGATGTGCGTAAGGAATGTCAAGATGGAACTGGTTCCTTCTTTGATCACCCAGAACTACCCGGGAAGTTTCTGAGACTCCTTTGATAAGGCCTAGTTCCTGGAGGAAGCCCTACAATAGGACATTCCGGCACGTCCGTTGCCCCCCCTGTAATTCCAGTGGGGCGGGCTGCTAGAGCTGAGCCCGCCGCGGTGGCCCAAATAGAATCCCCCAGGTATCTAGAATTTCTACCAGTGGAACCAGCCCCGCAGCCTCACAGAGGACCTCCACCTTAGGCATAGCCTCTAGATCAGCAGCGTCCGCCTCAGAATCGGCAGGTGCCACCGTGTAATGCGCCTCCACCACCTAGGTAGGACAACCAGTCTCCTCCTCCTCGACAGGATACTCCAGCTCCTTGTCAGGGTCAGGCTCCAAGGGACCCCTTCCTAGACAGGAGAAACTAGACTTACTTGTTCAATGATAATCAGGTCCTTGGTTACTTCCATAGCACTATAAAGTAGGGGATTATATTCTTGCCATAGTGCAGAAGGCCGGAAGAGGCGAATATCAATGTTCACCCTAAATACTACCTCTATCATCAGATTATGGGGAACACCTTCAAGTAGTGTGATGTGTTCAAAGACTGGCTTCAAGACCAGGTCGATAACAACATAGTCGGGCTGGGCCCGACACCACCATAAGTGGAATGCAACTTTGTTTGGCCAGACATCAGCAGCGACGACGAGGGTGAGTAGAAGAAGGTTTCTAACCACGAGTTTCATAATTATGACAACTGGATGGCTCTTAAAATATTTTCTCATGCCCATGGTATCATTTTTGAAAGCCTAAATCATCTGGAGCCTTCAGAGGCTGCAGTCTCTGCTTCTGTGTCGTCATCCCATCCAACCTCTTCCTAGAAGAACAAGCATCAGCGACGTATGGGAAAACAACATGCCACACCAATGCCATCATTGTCTCGTACTCTCGGCTACTTAATGCCCCATGAGAAGGGGATTCCTCCCAAAATCTTCCCAGTGATGGATGAATCTTCAAGTGATAGTCAAGGTTACACTTCGGTTAATACCGTTGAGTTTGTAAACCCCTACATGATTCTCAAAGATGGGGAGGACCCAACAACCCCCCCCCCCCCAACGTCCCCATCCGCCGCCAACATCGACAGAGTCATGGCCATATGGGCTATCGAGGAACATCATTCAACACCTCTAGTCAGGCCATACTTGTCACTGAGACCAGATAGTAGGCCCATCACAAAAAGTAGCACACACAGCCTTTTCATCTGATGCCGTCGGGCACCCCTCCCCCACCATTTATGCTACTGGATCAGGAAGATCTACCTTGACCATGTCATGACCAGCCTCGTCCTTCTACAAGAAGATCTCAGTCATCCATCCTCATCTATCAGCTACTCTTTGGGCTTTGACTAGTGAGCAGTGGGACATTCCCAGCACTAGCCAGCCGCATGTCCAGCCGATAGGGCCTGTCATGCCTCCTATCACATAGCAGCCTCCTGAAAGTAGAAGTTAATGTCTGGAATGAAAATATTATGTCCTCAAGCATCTTTACAACATCCTAGTGAGGATTTCTATCTTCAAGGATCTTCTTATGTCTTCAAATATTCGTGATTCCCTCACTGAGCCTTTAAGAAGCCCCCTCCATTTTGAGACGGAGGTAACAGTAGTAAAATATTTTAATGCTAAAGCATTTGAAAATGATGAATGACAGGCCATCATTTCATTCACTAGAGAGGATGAAGGCTCTCCCATATAGGGTAAAATGCACCCACTGTACATCACCATCCAATTTAACAGTGTTTAGGTTTTCCTCTGTCTTGTTGACACTGTCTCTGGGATTAAACTTATCCCGATGCGGACACTGCGGAATATGGGGTTATCAGAAGAATACATGACTCCCTCTAATTTAAGGATAAATGGATACGAAAAGACAGAGCAGAACTCAGTTGGTAAGATCCATTTGAATACCCAGTCTGGTGGCCTAGTTTCCAGCACCAAGATTATGGTTGTCTCCCAGGATATCGTGTACAATGCATTGATTGGAAGACCATGGCTCCAACTGCATGTGGCCATCCCCTCATCGTATCACAAGTGCCTCAAGTACTCCCTTAATGGTCAAGTAGGTGTACTCCAAGGTGATGCATCTCCTTTTTCCTCTTGTGAAGCCCACTTCCTGGATGATGACAATTATAAGAGAAAGTATAAGCACATTTAGGCCAGTAAGGTCGAACCCATCACGGTTGCAACAGAGCAATGGGTAGGTCTGGATGATGACTCCATCTTCTTGATCCATCGATTTGAGGCCACAACCCCCAACATAGGGAAATGTTTTATTGTATCTAGTATAAGGGAGGGTAATATTCTCAACTACAAGTGATTGTAGAAAATCACCTCGTACTCCTACACAAACCAGACTCATGTGACCCCAAAGCCTCCTACCCTTTTACGGTATCAGGACATCCACCCCATGCTAATGAAAGTACGTCATACGTGTCTGTTCACCACGATAGAATTAACCGGCTCAACCCAATGTGCCACTATTTCTTTGATATCATAATGTGTGGACCCTTGGGTCAAAGACCAGATGGGATTGGATTGACTGCCTTCATTTCTATGGTTTCAGCAGCACATGAATCCCCTGATATGTTGTCCACTACTGCCCAGGACGGTACCAGCCTCCCGTCAAGATCTTCCGACCTAGGGGAAGCTTCCCCTACTAGGGATCCCTCCTCCGCAAGTGAAGAAGAGGATTTAGAGGGTGTCCCCCCCACCTTCGAAGAAGGCGTCTCAGCCGCGGTTGATGAACTGGTACATGTGAACCTTGGTAGCAAGGAATATCCGAGACCCACATTGATCAGTTCCACCATATCCCTCAAAGAGCAGCAGAGGTATGTGGACTTCCTTAAACATAACTGTGATGTGTATTCCAAGAGTTACAATGATATGCCTAGAAAAGATCCTCAGGTATCCATCCACCACCTTGGTCTCCTGACAAATCATTGCGGGTTCAAGAAGCCTCCCAGGAAGATTCACCCTTCTCATGGATCCATGGTCGAGGCCGAAGTTGACAAGATCATCAGATCCAACTTCATCAAGTAGGTCTAGTACTCCATGTGTCTAGCCAACATTGTGCTAGTCAGGAAGAAAAACAGACAGATCTGAGTCTTCATCGACTTCCGAGACCTCAACCATCACTGTACGAAGGACAATTTTTCCCTTCCTGTGATGGAATTGCTGATTGATGCTACGGCTGGGTTTTAGGCCCTCTCATTCATGGATGGGTAATTATGATATAATCAGATCTAGATGGCACCTGAGGATGAAGATTCCACCACTTTCAAGATTCCCCAAGGTACTTTTTATTACCAGGTTATGCCCTTCGGCCTGGAGATTTTAGGATCCACCTATCAGTGGGAAATGCATCACATATTCAAGCCAATCCTAGAGACATTGTTGGAATGTTATGTGGAAGATCTGGTGGTCAAATATCACCAGTTCCAGGACCATCTCAAGGACCTTTAGAAATTTTTTGGCTTCCTCACTTCCCGCCACCTGAAGATGAACCCGTTGAAATGTTCCATCGAAGTCACCTCTGGGAAGTTCCTTGGCATTGTTGTTAGGTACTAAGGCATCGAGATCGACCCCGAGAAGATCAAGGACATCAGTCAGATGCCTCCCCCGAGAAATATTCGGGAGATTTGAGGATTCCAATGCCACGTAGCCTAAATACGCCGATTCATTGTGAATTTGGCCTTCATGTATAAGCCCTTTTTTGGCTCATAAAGAAAGGATCCACCTACGAGTGGGACAAAGAGTGCCAGACTATGTTCGAGGAAATCAAGAAGTATCTTCTCCAGCCTCCGGTCGTGATGCCACCCGTCTCCAGAAAACCACTGATCCTGTAAGTGAATTCCCTGGAACGATCTCTTGGTGACCTTATCCCCTAGAAGAACAATTATGGGACATAAAATAGCCTTTTCTACCTCAGCCACATGCTCCTCGATACGGATACCAAATACTCTATTATCGAGAAAAGTTTCCTTGAACTTGAATTTTCCGTATAGAATTTGTGACATTACCTGCATCACTATGAGGTACAGCTGGTGTCTCAGGTAGACCCACTAAAGTACATTATGAACCGCCCCATGATGACCGGCTGTCTAGCATGGTGGGTTGTAATCCTCCAGCAGTTCGACATCAGGTTCGTCCCTCAAAAATCTATCAAGGCACAAGCACTGGAAAACTTCCATGATGCTCATCTAGCTCCTGTAGACCAGTCCCTAGACATGGATTTTCCCGACGAGCTGATCCTCTCGATAGATTATGACATCCCGTGTTGGGAGATTCACTTTGATGGTGCTTCTTGGAGCCCCACCAGCAGGAGGCTCAATGATCCCAAACTCAACAGAGATGGAATAGGTATTGTCTTTATTACCCTTGAATAATAAATTCTTCTGTACTCATTCATGTTTTTGGAAGGCTACACAAACAATGAATTATAGTATCAGTCCCTCATTACTGGCCTCGAGCTAGCCCTCAGATCAATGTTCCCCATATACATGTGAAGGGGGATTCTGAACTGGTCATCAAGCAAATCAACGGTGACTACATCATCAAAAAACCGGAGCATGTACTATTTTTGGAGCACACCCTCCAGCTAATGGCTAAATTTCCATCTCTGTCGGAAGTTAATCATGTTCCATGATCTATGAACAGTCAAGCTGATACCCTAGACGGCCTGGTTGCGTCACTCGCCGAACCCAAGTAGGATGATCTGATTATACATGGGGCACATTGTAGTTTCATTGCTCCCATAAACCTAGATGATGACGATGGCCTATGAGTAAGCCATCTTACCGCTGGAGCCTCCATGTTAGGACCCCTAGGTTCCTCCAATGTAGTGGTCGAAATGACGCCCAACTGGAGGTCCCCCTTTTTCGAGTATCTCCAAAATGGTTACCTCCCTACTGATCGGGCCAAGCGTGAGAGAATCCGAGGTTGCACACTGCATTTTACCTTCCAGATTGGTCCCAGTCTTGAGAAGATCCTCTACAAGCGTGAGTTTGATGGTGTTCTCCTCTGTTGCATCCAAGGAGTCAAGGTTTCTCAGGTCATGCATGAGGTTCACACCGATTCCTGTGGGGCTCACTAGACTGGGCCAAAGCTATCTCACCAGATCCGGAGACTGGGGTACTTCTAGCCCTCAATGATCCATGATTGCATCGAGTTCTCCAAGAGATGTAACACATTCCAAATTATTGATAACTTCATGCTTCGTCCTCCGGAACCTCTCCACTCCACCAAGTACTCTTGGCCATTTGCAGTGTGGGGACTCAATGTCATGGGACCCTATCCACCAGCGATAGCTCAACAGTGCAGGTTCATCCTGACTGCTACAGATTTCTTTTCCATGTGGGTAGAAGAAATTCTGCTTATGGAGGTCAAGGTCCATTCTATCGTCGACATCGTGAGATCTAATATCATCAACTGGTTTGGAGTCCCTCACGTCGTCCTCACCGATAATGGAACCAACTGCCGAGCATCCAAGCCAAAGAAATTATATGCCAAGTACAACATCTGGTTGAACCATTCTTCCTGGTATCATGCACAAGCAAACTGGCAGATCATGGCATTCAATAAAACCCTCTCTAACATTTTGCAGAAAATGGTTGTTAATAATAAGATGTTTTGGAAAGAAAATCTCCCCAACACCCTCTCAGATTATCGAACAATGACTCATAATTCCACCCAGGTGACCCCATATTACCTGGTGTATGGAGCTGAAGCCATCCTACCCATTGAGATCAGGCAGCCTTCATTACTCACAGCGGTCTATGACCAGCAGGCGATATATAAGGTAGCCGAAATTCATATGGCTAAATTGGAAGCACTTAAAAATAATAGGCTTAGTGCCCTATACAATCTAGAAAGGTTTCAGAATAAGATAACTAGAGCCTTCAACAAGATGGTTCCCCTATTCTCTTTCCAGCTAGGCCACTTTGTATTGGCCCTCTAGACACCAATGATACCTAGTAGGAAACCACCCATGTTGAAGCCCAAATGGGAAGGACCTTACATAATTCATAAGGATTACTCCAATGGTGTGTACTCCATAGTGACCATGGATGGTGAGCATATAACTCCTCCCACCAATGCTAAGTTCCTAAAGCAATACTTTGTATGAGCCATCTGGTCCTACATGACCCTAAACTGGATGATGGTCATACATGACCTTAAACTGGATGGTGGTATGGCATGACCCTAAACCGTTCAGTCCCAAATGACCCTAAACTGATTCGCCCCACATGATGTTAAATTGTATGTCGTCCCTCAGGACATTATACTGCGCCCTTAGAACTATGTGTGGCTTCATTCCCATCCTAATGTGATACATAAAAACACTCAAGTGTTTCATCTTGATCCCATCCCCCAAACTCTTTTCTTTGACTATACCCCTAGGTATAGTTCTCTCAGAGGATCCATGCATGATATGTTGTAAGCTTAATTAGCCCCACTCATGCCAGGATTATAACGGTCGCACCATGTGCCTTCTCCCTATTCTTCTACCCATTAAAGTCCTCACCGCATGACGTTAAACTGCATGGCCTTCAAGAACTACATAGGTCTTGATTCTCATATTCATGGGATACGTAGGAACACCCAAACATTTTGTCTGTTGTCCCAGCCCAAACACCAAAATCTCTCCTCGGGTCAAGACATATATTGTGGTGTGGGTTTTTCCCTCAATACATGTCGATCCCATCTTGATTTCATGCTTGACTTTAAAATGTATGGGTACAACTATAATTCACTCGCTCCTTTGATTGGGACTCCATCATCCTTCCCATCCAGAAGGGCCACCGAACGGTAGGGATGCTAGGCCCAAGGGCTCTCCTACCACTTCGGGCCAATGCCATTGAGGATGTTGAGCAAAAAATTGATTCAAGTCCTGCATTGAGAATATGGCCAGTGGTCGATGCTCATTTGTTGTTCCCATTCTAGGTCACTATAAGACGCTGTGTTTCAAACATGTTCAACAATTATCTTTTTCGTCAGGTCCACCCCATGATGTCCCAAACATTAAGTGCATTGGTTCATTCTGCCCCATTTTATATCCAAGCGATGAAATCCCCTCATGCAGTGCTAGCTACTAGACCCCTATATGGCAGGGAGAACCGAATCCGGCTCCTTGTTTCTCACAATGAGAATTTCTCACATGGGAGTAAGAGCTGTGATGAGGCGGTAATCGCACAAGAGGTCGTATGGCTACCATTGGTCGAGACGCCCAGCCTCAGGCCCCTTAGCCTTTTCCAGCCCCTTGGCCCTTTCTGGCCCCTGGCCCATGTTCTCATTTAGGGTTGCATGGTGTGGAGCAGACTTATGTCCTCATTCACGTCTGGATATTCCGACATGCCACACATATCCCCTTAAGGCATCCTTCCCTTCATTTATCATCTATACCACGAGCACAGGCCCTGTCGTGCTTTGTGTGCCCAGTTTTAGGCCCTCGTCCCAAGTTCTCTCTTATGGTATTATATGGTGTGGTATGGGATTATTTCCTCATTCACATCGGGTTACTCTCTGTTCTATACAAATCCCCAGATGAGATCCCTTATCCATACTCGTACTCACTGCAAGAAGTTAAAATGAAAACTGGTTGGGCCTTTCCAACCGAGGCCCAGCCTCAGGCCCCTTCGACTTCTCGGGCCCTGGCCCCATTTCTTACCCAGAATTGTATGGTGTAGTATGGGATTATGTCCTCATTCACGTCAGGTTTGTAACGACCACACCACATACCTCTCACTCTTGAGAGTTCTCTATCCCCTTGTTCTATACTCATCCCATCAAATTGGTCACTATCAAGTTGAGAACCCTCCTCGACCCTCTTCAGTGACTCCCCAACCTGTCTAAGAGTACTCTAGTTCAGCATTTTGATTTTCATCATTTATGTGTACATGCTTTCGACCATTTTTCAGGCTTCGTGTTCCCCTTCATTCGGGCTTACATAATCATACACACCTGAAGGGACGCACAAATGGAATGTATTCTAGGCATAAGAGCTCTCCTACCATCACGGTCCAATGTCCTCTAGGGTTTCAGATAATAAATCGATACAAGTCCAGCGTTGTGAATGATTTTAGCGGTCGTCGCTCATTTTTTTCTCCTCATTACAGGCTAACACGATATGGAATCTTTGTTTCGAACATGGTCAACATTAATCCTCCAATGTCACACCAGCCCCTTTATGCCTTGAAAGATGGTTACATGATTCACATCATTGTACACCCCATCATGTCTGACTGGAATTTTGACACTCCTGAAAGTATACCTCAGTGTGGATTTACACGTTAGGATGACAAAGCTGTGGTAGAGTTGTCATTCAGGGCCCCGCACCTATTTCCACTTTCCATATATTCCATGTACTGAAAATACCTTACATGCCCTTGTTTACTACACCGAATTTGACTCATGTAGGCTTAGGGATTGAGGTAAAGTATGCACTTACTTGGAATAGTTTTGCTTCACCTTGGTGTGAGCTCTAAGGCCATAAACTACGATCTATTTTAGAACTACGTGTGGCGTGGTTCCCAACATCATGGGATACGTAGGAACACCCAGACGTCTCCTTGTCAGGTCTAGCTCAATCAGGAGCTAGTTTCACCTACCCCCACCCTCTTACCTCAATTTTGGCATCATGGACCGAGGTTTCTTTCTCGAAATCGTGTACGGTGTGGTATGGGACTATGTCTTCATTCACGTCAGGTATGTTTTATTGCACCATGATCATTCCCCCTTTGTCCTCATATCTACTACATCTATTCCTCCATGATGTTAATATGCACTCCTGGTCCCATCACGTGACCCTAAACTATGACATTATCATCCTAGCCACAAGATGAAAAATGGCACTACATCATGATGTCCTCACTCAAGGGGGCACCATGTTTGGTATCAGTCACATTCCATACAATTTTTCAACACCTTCATATGGATTGATTCTTGTGGTGAAGTCGGGACATTCTATAATAGGCATGTCGCTTCAAAGAATAACCATTCACCTTAATGGAAAAATAAGATACACAAAATACCGCTTCTTTTGGGGCAAGGACCACATCTGCATGCCCCTTTTACCCTTGGCATTGGTACTTTATCATTCCACCTCTTAGAATTACGTATGGCCTGATTACCATCCTTATGAAATACGTAGAAACACCTAGGTATTTCGCCTCGGGTCCAGCCTTAGGAATCACCAATCATGTTCCTCCTCATTTCCATCCCCTTGGCCTGACCCCTTGTGAAAAACTATGTAACTGCAACTATGCCCTGAACATGTTTGAGATTCCCCACGATGACATTAGGAAGAAAAGGATCCCTCGCCAGAGTGGTCCCATCTAAGAGAAGGAATGATCCATTATCAGTATGATGCGCCCCTCAAATGTGCTTCCACCACAGTGGCGTAATTTCAAGAGTGTTGGATTCTATTTGGAGAAACCATCACTCCACATTCCACACATTGCATGACCCATATTCAGACCCCTATCCTATTTCACATCTAAATGGACCCTTAACAGTATGGATACTTCACCTATGGATTTCCTACTGTCCGGGGCCAACGTTTCGGAAGACTAATGTATGAAATTCTTAGTCAGGCCTTGTGTTTCGAACACGGAAAGTAGTTGGCCCTCGTTTGTCCTCCCCGTTTCAGGATAATACAATATTGATATTGTGTTTTGAACACGTTTAATAGTTATCCTTTATTGTCATTCCACCCCTGCATTTTTCCAAATCTGGGGTATTGTGATTTACATTTTTCATTCCCTTGTGTTCGGATTGATTCTAATGCCCCTGGCATTACCCCGCTCGTGCACTAGAACACACTGGGAAGACGATATGTCAATTGTTTTGAGGCACTATTCCTTTAATCGGACCTCCCTCTTATCTTCTTGGGAATCCATATTGGCTATTCAAATCTCAAAATCCCAAAGCTTGATTGACGCTCCTATAATCAAACAAAGTAATAGTACGAACATCCCTTGTTTCTCACATTAGGTGCAACCAATGTGATCTTGGGAATGGATTTATATTTATTATAGGATTATGGTTGAATGCGTTAAAACAAATGAACATGTAAGTAAATTTATCCATACATGAAGTTTAGAATAAGAAGCAGTAAGAAGAAATGAGTTTATGAGTTCGGCCAAAACAGGGCCCTTGAGGGCTAGCTTCTTGGATATATCATTCCAGCACCACCACCTTTTGGCTGGAGGCCTCCATGATTGCTTCCCACCCATTGAGGGTTCTCTCTTCATCATCAGCCGTAGAGCGCAGTTCAATGACCCTATCCTATGCTTGCACCTTTTTTATTTGATGTCTGGTTATTTTGTGAGCCGCTTCTACTAGTTTCTCGTGGGAATCTGCCAGATCGGCCCTTAACTACTCCACACTTTCAGAATAGTTTGCAATGAATATCTCTTTTTCCGTCACTTGTTCTTCATGGTGTCGGGCCTCTTGTTCTGCCTTTATGGACGCTTGGGTACTCCCTAACCCCTCCCAACACTGGTCCATTCCATATCGTCAGCTCCTCTCGCACAGCTTCTTGGCCATGTAGTCGTGGACCGCCGAATGAATGCATTGAGCATCCACCCCTCAAACATAGAGAATGTGCAGGAAGGTGTGGAGTGATCCCGTCCAGTTTATCCGTTCCATCTAAGGCTGACCGAGAAAGTGCTTGATGCACTTCCACCCTTTGCGTTGCATCATAAGGCTCTCCTTGGCTTCCTTCGAGTCTGAATCATCTATTTCCTCAGGGTATGTGGGCCGATAGTCAGTGAAAGCATCCAATAGGCTAGCAGCATGGTCCTCATTTAGTGTTCCTCCCAAGGGGTTAGGCTCATCAACGCCAGGGTGACCTTCCTCTCTATCCTTGATCCCGATAGTTTCTTCATTAACATTCCGCCCCACCATGACATTGGTACCGCTAATTTTCATAGCCCATTTCTCACTGAGCATCGAGGCTATCTCAGTCTAAGGAGTGTGGGATGACACATTTGCAGTTGAATCAATTGCGGATGACTCAGATTCAGCATCCTGACAAGCCTTTGAGGCTGTGATTACTGCACAAACAATGAACACCATGATCAACTGAGCTCTCCGACGGTAAATACCATCATTGAAGTAATGAACTTACAAGATCTCAAAGCATCAGCCTATGGTGTTCTATCCGCTACAGGATCTTAAATTATAGGGGATCCCCCAGTGCTCATTAGCTCAATAATGGGTGTCGGCTCCCCTCCTTGTTCTATCAGTGCCTCCTCCTCTTCGAATTGAGACCCTTGGTCGGCGTCCATATGATCTTGAACAGGATAAGGAGAACTGATTGAGGGCTACACAAAATGATGAGGGTAAAGGATAGATAAGGGATGAGACGTACCTCAAGCAGCTCAGTTATATCTACATCACAGCCAATGATCATGCCACTCTCCCAAAGACTCCATTGGTGGGACGCCCCCTGAGACACTCCACCATCAGGCTCTTATTCTTATTCACCCCCTCCTTCACCTTATCCTTCTTCCTCGTCTTCCATCTCGATGCCCTCTGGCTCATCATCGTTGTCGTCATCCTCTAACAGAATTTTTTCTAGATCATGCACCTAGCCGAGAATTACTTTCACCAAGATAGATGGCTCCTCACGCCGATCCCGTTGGCGTGCATACATGTCCATGGTCGTCAGATACGCAGACCAACGATGAATGTTCACCATGTTGACAATCCAAATGATTCTCACCTTAGGCAGCTGGATTCCATATTGTATTATCTTTTTCCAAAGAGGTTCATTACCCATCGACTGTCGCAAGGTCATCCAGGCTGACCACAGAGCCGGGAAGATTGCGTCATTGGAAGGTTGAATCAGATCCTTTATCTGCTTCCCTGGGAGTTCCCTGGCCACTACATGACCCCTCTCCCCCTAGGCGATGAGGGCCCGGTCGTGCCACGTGACTTCCCTGCTAATGAATCCCCAAACTATGTGGGCCCAGTTGCCCGATATGCTTCTAACCTTTCCCCCCCAACATCGCCCTATCTACTCTCTCACCACCCAGGTTCTACATTGGCTACCTCGAGTTTCCAAACTCACTTTCTCAAAATCCCCTCTGGGTATGTAGTGGCTCATTGCTCGGCATATTTAGTTGAGAGGACAGCATCAATTCCAGTGGGAGGAATGGTGATAACGTCGCCAGAACCTTAGGTCGTGAACATCAGCCACATTTGGCGAAGAATACAGGGGTGAAATTACTCTTGAACATCTGTTTTTCACCTTCTTCGGAATCCAATGAAGGCATATGAACTTCCTGGAGAACCTGGATGACATGTAGGGCTTGAAAAAGATCATCCCATCAATCCGGGCCACGGGAACCCCACCTCTGATGTTCTGGAAGTATTCCTTTTTCTCCAGTGATCCTTGCTCGTTATCTATCATCTGTCCGGTCGGGGTGGTAAGTAAGATGAAAGTGAAGTTGGCATGATTTCTAATTCTGATACTTACTCCCTCCTCATTGAGCTTCAATGACATGACCCTGACAATGTTCAGCAAGGAAGGTCGTAGGCCATTACCTTGGGGATGAATAGCATTCAGAAAGGTATACCCGCCGCAATGAGCTATGAACCAGTCATAAAAGATCTTTAAGGGACCACAGATCCTCCTCGGTGGTCCTCCTCTAAAAATGTGTTAAAAAATGGAATACAAACGGGCCAACAATGGGACTCCCAGATTGAATCTTGATTGGAGGCCATGATGCTAGCCATCACCAGGGTCACTAGACGAACTCCCATCCATGAATCCCTCACTAGTAAGATCCACCCACTCATAAATGTGGCAAGAAATATGATGTACTGAAGGTTCGGGTCACGACACTCATTTATGTTGAAACCCCATGACTGATAATCCCCCTCCTCCAGAATCCTCCAGTATGATACTCTTTTGCTCCTCTATGCTACGTTCGTACACCGTCTCCCTCACCCCGACATCTTGACTTCTAGGTCTTTTGTAGTAATAAGATAAACCATTTCTTGTAAGCGATTTCCTTCAAAAAATCCTTGACCCCAAACCTCTCCTTATCCATCTCCAACAGGTTCCATGTCAGTAAAGGGGTGCGTGATCCGTTGCCCCAGATGTTCTTTGGTGGGAGGAATTCATCGTACTGGTGCCCATCCAAAGGGATACCCCTGATGCAATGAATGTACAAAAGGATGATTCGAATGTTCCCACGATGAAGATGAAATGTATTGGTATCTGGGGACCATCGAGTAAACAGATCTGGCCTAAGCTCATGCTGGTGATAGAATTGAAACTGCGACGTCGACACCACCTTGAACAAACAGATGTGCCACAGTTTGGCCCCAAACTGGTCGCATGTCTGGCGAACCCAATACACCCAGGCACATTCACTCATGAAATTGCCTCCATCCCGCAGGTCCCAATCACACAGCCTTCCTTTAGTCTCTTTAGTAACAGTTTGACAGAAGGGGCTTGTGTAAAGGGTCAGAGAATTCTTTGTGACATGGTTACTCCCTGAAATGGTCTTGGTCTTGGGATTCAGGATGTAAACATCTATAATTCTGGTTTCTCTAGCATGATGGCCATTGTAGGTGATATTATATCAGGGTAGGTCATCCTCGCGGGTCACCCATGACTGCGGTGTGTCAAACTCAAATCTTGGCATGGGTACCTCCTCTAAGATACTGAAGTCCCATATTGGCATGTTGGAAGATAGTGCATACACCTTCTACGCTGGGGTCAACATGTTGAAAATAGTATGGTTGTTGGATACGATCCTTAGAGAACCATAAACCTTAGGGTTTGATACCATCTCTTCCCTTCAGATAAAGAATGTGGTTTCTTCTTTAACATCAGCTCAATTGGAGGCCATCATCGGCTGGTAAATTCTTAAGAGGCTGGCACAAAAAATAAGAGGCCAGAGTGAATAATCAAAAGTCAGAGTGAAATATCAGATGCTGGTGCAAAGTATCAGAGGACGACGTGAAATATCATAAGTTGGCGCAAAAAATCCCAGGTTGGTGTGTAAAACGACAACTTACCTCGATGAATTTCGTGCAACCGAAGCATTTTTCACGCAGGGCGGTAGAAATTTTTTGCATGTGAGAGGTCCTCTCTTATTTTGTGAGAAAATCCGTATGGAATGTGGGACTCACAAGGCTTTTATAGTCCTAGAGATGGGTTTCCGCACCCACACGAAAAACGGATTGCATGATCCTAACCAGTTTCACACGCCGCTTCGGTTTTTAAGCGTGCACGGGGCCCAGGGGAGTCCCTTTTTGGTGTTTCCCTCAGAATCTGACCTTTACGGCCCCTCGCTGATCCGATTCGGAGGGGGGGGCATTTGTAGATGCCGAAAAAAATTCTCAAGGGCTAAAGATGATTCAGGCGTGACAAAGAGAATCCATACATGGAACCGGCCATCCATTCTTGGGGGCCCGAAGGGGCCGCACAAAAAAATTCAAATGATCATGAAAAAAGTATGTCCAGTGCAAAAAACTCCAGGATTCGCGAGAGTTTTCCATGCGGGCACAGAAATGTTCTCACGACCACCCCACATAGTTGAATTTACGCGCTACCGACATGGGAACGTAATATTTCGAGCCGACTTGTTTTCCACACGGATTTATGACTTTGAGAACCTATAAATAGAAGGTCGTCCCCTTCGACTTCGAAGCTGAAGAATTTGAACCATCTCTCTAGTGCGATATTCACCTCTCGTGCGCGAAAAAGATGGCTCTCAGGTACTGAATTTTTCATGCCCGGTCACCCAGGGGTCAACCTTTGCACGCGATCACCCAAGCTTGATCCTTGTATAAATCCCATCGAGCTCGTTCCCCCACACACAATTCCTTACAATTGCACACAATCAGTTCTTCAGCGCGTAATTCCTTTTTCACGCCGCCCAGACTATTTCGCACCCGTAATTCCTTTTGCGAATTGCCACATCCTTTTTTGCACACACAAATCCTTCTATGTGCTAGCCCGACCCTTTTCACGTGCACAATTCCTTCTGCACACCGGCTCGACCTTTTTTGCAACCGCTGATCAATTGCATGTCGGCCCATCCATTTTTGCGCAGGCACCTTAATTGCGCACCGGCTCCTCCATTTGCGCACACGCAACTCCATTGCACACCGGCCTGACCTTTTCGTGTAACAGTACCTTTTGCACGCTAGCCTCCCGCCTTGTGTGCCCATGATGTCCCTCTTCCAGGCAACATTTTTGGGCACCTCTCGCACCCAAAGCACCTTCACCATATACTCATTTCTCATGAAACCTTCTTGGTTCACAAGAAGCAACTTCAAAGTCCCCAGGATGATACCGCCCATTGTGTTGCATTGCCTCATGATTCCTCTCATAGGCACGGTAACGACTAGTGCTTCTTCACATAGCCACGCTAACGTGGACCCCATAATGGTTTTCTCCAGAACACCCCCTAGCCACGGATTTGATTGTCCCTTATCATCACCAAGGTGCAAAGGGTACCCATTATGTAAGTCCTAGGGGTGCGAAGTGAACCCACATCGTCCGAGCTATAGGACGATAAACTGCCAAACACTATCATCCTTAGCACATGACGTTAAACTATGACCTCACCCCATGCTTCGCACGTGGGGAGCCCCCACCTTTGACATTATACACACCCACTAGTCTCCACAGGAGTGAGATCATTCCTCACATGGAATGAGATCCTATTTATAGGAGTAGCGTCTATCCGTGGGGAAAGGGAAACTACCCTGGTGTAAGCCCCCTATATTTATTGTAGGAGGAAACATCCTTGCTCCTCCTTTCTTCTTCGGTCCCAAGGACCAGGGGGAATGGAAACCAGACCCCTCCTTTCATTGGTGCAAAATCACTCTCCCACTGGGCTTTGTCGCCATCGGGCCTCCATCCAGGAGTAAGTCCCAATCTCCACCTCACTGGGCTGATAACCATGCACAAGCCCCTACATCCTCTCTGGGTTGCAGACCACATGTAAGCCCATGTTTCCTCTTTGGGCTGATTTTCACTTCCCATGGATGCACCTTTCGTGATGTGATCGTCAGGTCTGCGTTGCCTCTTGTTTCTCACACTTAGCATGACTCACATGGGCTTAGTACAAGCACCGACCATGACATCCACCTTGGGCAGCCTAGAGTATAATCCCTACACCATCCGAACAACGAGGTCTTTGATCCTTCCCAAGGCAGGGTACGTAGGAAGCCTCCCCGAGGTTCAAGCCCACCACCATCCATTATTCCCAACCATCTTCGCGTTGGTGCACCAAGCCTGCCCCCATAACCTGAACTATGAGGTCTTTGATCCTTTCTAAGGAAAGGTATGTAGGAAGCCTTCAATTGGTTCATGCCCACCACACATTGGTCTCTTCGACCCCATTCACGACAACTCACCAACACCTTTGGCTGCCTTAGAGCGTAACCCCCGATTTCTCCCATGAACTATGAGGTCTTTGATCCTTGCCAAGGCAAGGTATATGGGAAGCCTCCCTGAGGTTCAAGCCCAACATCTGGTCACTACAACCATCTTAACATCGCTTCTCCCCTATCCCACATGACGTTAAACTGTGGACCCAATCAGTGGTAAGACGGTGTTTCCACAGTTATCAGTAAACCGTTGCATAAAAAACCTACTCTGAACTGAGTGGTATTTTATCTTTTCCAAGGTAAGGTATGTAGGAAGCCTCCATGAGGTTCAAGCCCACCATCCACCTGGACCCCAGGTCTTTATTCATGTCAGTTCACCGACTCCTACCCCATACCTGAACTACGTGGACTTTGATCCTTTCCAAGGCAGGGTACATAGGATGCCTCCCTGCATTTCAATCCCAACAACCAATGGTCCCGGACAATTCATGTCGGTCCACCCCCATCCTCCATGACGTTAAACTGTAT
This sequence comes from Viscum album, assembly GCA_963277665.1. NCBI lineage: Eukaryota > Viridiplantae > Streptophyta > Magnoliopsida > Santalales > Viscaceae > Viscum > Viscum album. Next base: position 13,399,318 of record OY728159.1, on the reverse strand, counting down.
TCCACCTTTTTGCACTCCATTCAGTGGTAAGCCGTTGTCAGCCTCTTTCAGTGGTAAGCCATTGTCACTCTATTCGGAGGTAAGCCATTGTCTAGATGAACTACATTCACCAAACTACGCAGACATTGATTCCCTGCCACAGGGATACACAGGAATTCTCTTTGAGGCTCAAGTCCAACTTCACCGTCTCCCTTGCGATGGTCCTATTTCACTCTCCCATCACTTCATCCATCCACCCATCATCCATACTGATTATTTTCCAGGCCACCACATCTTGTTGAAATCATGCCATCTCATTCCCCATTCCCCTCATGAGTGACCGGGAAGTCAACCATACATTGGCCCCAACATTAGTGTTCCCTCCAGAAATTGCACCCATCTGATGCACTCCAGTAAGTGTTCTGATCAGTTCGGTCCATATCCGCGAGACTTTAAACTTGCGGCATTCCCTATGGTAAACATGGGAAGATGAGGAAAAACTTAGATACATTCCCATTAAATATGATTCCCCACATTCAATGTGGGATGCCTCGAGCTTCCGCACCCTCGAGAAACCCTATAATAATGGACAGAAGACAGACACACCAGTGTCCCAATGCCCAGACACGCCAATAATGCCCAACGTGACTACTCCCCTGACCAAAGGTTGCTGCCCTGACCGGACCACTTGGAATGTCCCAGTAGAAGCAGTGTAATTAACTGTTGTCCATGAATATATGGCGCTATTAAGAGTTTCATGAAAAATGTATTAAATATATAAGGGAGACTCGGACTAGGTGACGAGTTCTGAGGACGAATCCAAGGAAGGAAGAACCGACATCCCATCAGTATGTTCCTATAAAAGAGAAAACAACCCTGACAAAGAGATGGATCGTCCCGCCTTTGGAAAGTGGGAATGTGGGGTAACAAAACCGCACATTTTGTCCTCCAAATATGGATGTGCGTGCCCCAGAGAAAGTGTCAGAAACAATAGTTATATTTTATTTATTGATTAATTAATAATTATATTTATATATTTATTATAAAAACTTTCTATCAAACTAATTTTGTTTTGAAATGGCGGTATCAACCTACTGATTTTTACTCACACCTTATTTAAGCCTTCATCTGTTACTAGAGAAGAATACATGGATGCCAGTTTGGATAAGGGAAGTGGAACTCATGGTTGATTATTTCTTATTAGATTGGTTAGAGGATTGAGAGGGGGTCAACGTGGGAATCAGGACTGAGGTTTTTGGGGTCTTCTTGGATCTATTTTTAATTTATTGGTTTTACATTTTTCATTCAGTTATCCACATTATAAAATATCATTAAATTATTTTTCATGTTATTGACTTGATTAGTGGCCATAAAAATATGGTTTACCTATTGTGATTATACTATTTCTATTATTTCCATTACTTTTCTTTTTTTACCTAATTTTCTATAATCTTACTACAAATCCTTGTTTATCACACCCTCATGAATGTTATTTCATGATGAGCTAATATGAAATCTTTCCTAGGAATATTCCTATTTCATTTATTTTTCCTATTCTATCCCATGTTAAAGGCTGAAAATGGATTAATAGAGTAGTACCCATATAAGTTTTGTGGTCCAGTTATTTTTCTATAATATCATGATGTTTATATTATGCATTGTGGTGCCACATGCAAGACATTCCATGTGACACCACATAAATTTAAAATTAATTAAATTAATTGATATAACCTTTCTTAGGGTTGTCCATGAAAAATAAATTCTATTATTGTAGGGTGAACATTTTGAGACAAGCCACCCCTTACAGTGTGTTTCATTTTAAGTAAATGTTCCATAGATATTGAAATTACAATGAACAACCAATTGTGGTTTTTTAGGTTATCCCATATAAATGAAATTTAATAAAATTAATAAAAAGGAAAAAAGTATCCCATGTGTATGACAACAAGCACCTTCATTCTTATAGATTTATTTTTCTATATGAATTAATTGTCCAAATTTGATAATGTGAATTTTTAATTGTATGGGTTAAACACTGTCCATGACCATCCTACATAATATGTCAAGGGAGATAAAAAAGTTATAATTAAGAATTCCTTGGATGGTCTTATAATAGTAATAAATATAATTTAATGAATGAATTATAACTCACTATGAGTGGGAAATATTTTCTCACATAGAACACCTTGTACTAACTCACCATGTGTGTGCCTTTATAATACCCATGAAAGATACTGAACTCTCTTATAGATTACCTTAGAAGGGCTCAAGGGTCATTCTACTCAACAATATAATCACTGATAAATGGTTCCCTATATTGTATACCACAGATGAGCTTATAGGGTTATGACATTATACCATTACATATGTGATACATGGGTTCTTACATGAAACACCTTGGACAAACTCCTTTGGTGATGGGTTCTTATAGTATGTATGGATTGATAAATGTATTCCATTATACAAAATTCCATGGAAGATGTGAGGATTGAAAATTAATTAAATCAATTAATTCATCTTCAAGTCCAAATAACCAACTTGGATTCAGTCCATATTGTACATACATGAAATCCTAGTTATACTTCTTTACTAAGAATATATTCCATGATGATTATGGAACCTATTATTTTTATGCATAAACACCATGGGAATACACATAGGGTCTTGGATGTTATTACTTGTCTATATATATTTACATATATGTTCAGACATATATGAGGTTTATATAAACATAATTTTTTAGGGTTTTATATATAAATTAATTTTGACATTTGTTTAGATATATTATGTCTTAGGATAATAATTTAGTATTGGTTGGGTGTCCCATGATGAACCCAAACTGAATTGATTTATTTTATTTAGTATTATACATGGATTATTACATGCACACTACTCATTTAATATTGACACAATGGATATTTCTACAAACTATTGGTGGTGGTCTACTGAGTTTATCTCGCACCCTATTCTGACCACTGATTCGTTCCCTAAAAAACTTTATAGATGTATATAGGGATAAATGGAATCATGCAATTTTGGATGAATTATTTTTTTAGACTACCATTGAGTATGTTATTAGGGTATCGAGCTCATGATCATGATGTTATTAGAGATATATTTTGGCCTTTTTCTTTTGTTTTTCATGTCATATATTCTTACTAGTCTGATTCCATGTATTTCCATTTTGGGTATCATACTAGAATGACATCATTGAGTATATGATATTGGTTTTTATTTTTTGAGATTATTATATTTAGATGAATTATTCGTCTAAAATTCATGTTTTATACTATTTTAATTGTTTACTATTATTGTGTAAAGTTGTGATTCCATCAAATCATGAGGGTATTGTTTCCAAAACACACCATCATAGAATATAATTTATTATCAGATGTCTCTGTCATATGGGGATTCATGCTTGAGGTCATGTATCCAACTGAGTTCAATTACATAAAATTGAATGATGCCCAAGATGTTATAATGTGGTATTCGAGCTTCTTTTCCATTTATCATATTATTTTTGTTATTATAAAGGATACTAAGAAGGTTTCTAAATTTAGTAACGATCTTGTTCCTTGTATTTACTAACCCACGTACAATAAAAATCCAAATTAAATGGGATGAGATATTTATGTTTTTTTTATTTTCTATTAAAACTCTTTTTATTTCACCCTTAGGTGACACACATGAGTTTTGGAATTATTATTATTATTATTATTATTATTATTATTATTATGGATTTAATTGATTCCATGGATTGGTATAGTAAGGAGGTATCATTTCTTGGATTATAGTAGGCACCTCAGGATTTACATTTCCTACATATTACTTACCATATTTATATAATTTCATGAATAAACTACTAAATATCACTAGTTCCTTGTCTATTATATTAAGAAATATGCTAAAATATCATTGAGGGATAGAATAATATGATTAATTAATGTTTCTTCATCAACCAAAATGGTGTTTTCCTATATAACATGATGGTGGAACCTTAATTAACCAATTATTACATATTTGATCCATAGATCATTTCTACATGGGGAAAATTTTAGATGGTTTGATTATATGAATTATAATTTTAATTTATGAAGTATTTACATCCAGAAATCTAGAATGATGATTAATCTAATTAAATAATTTATATAACCTATTATATCTTGATACCAGATATAGGGGCCAGGCTATAATTAATTGATGTGTCAACTGAATCTTACAAAGAGTATTACATTATAACATTAGAATGATGTATATTATAACTAGACCATGATGCATATATAAATATATATATTAATGATCACAAACTTATATGAGTCAAAATTATTAAATAAATTGGTTACAAATAAATGGAGATTCCAATTGCAACATAATTGGTTTCTTACACTATACCATGAAGTTGACACTCCATATACTACGACCACTACAATGTGATGTGATACATTGACTGTAACCTATCCTTAGTAGTGGAATGTTTGTAGTGGATTTGGTGATTTCCTTATCATCTAATACGTTTACCAAACCTGACCTTGGAAGTTGGTAGAGTGGTGTGACTATTATATAAGAATGATATGTACCTGTCCTTTTATTGTATCATTAATTTATTTCTATTATCTATTTCTATACTGTATCTTGCTGTTAGAATTTGAGAGTTATTCAACAATGATATATTTAGATCGTACACTGGGAAGATGGTGATTACCATGCTCTGATGGTGGTCCGACTTCATATACCAGTATTAGCTCTAGTATTACCCCCACAAAACATCTTACTATTAGTAATCAATGTGATGAAACTTATTTATGAGAGGATTTTATGTGACTTGTAAAATATATAGAGGGATACCCATAACATTCCCCTAATATGGACGACCTGATGCAAGTATTCCAGTAGTAGCACCCTCAGACCTTTTAAAGGGAAGGTGGTCCTCAGGCTGGTGATTCATGTCATGAGGCCATGTTATCCATCATCGGAAATTTTAATATTCCACTAGATAAGATTTTCAGTATAGTTTCTTATATACTTTTTTTCTTCAATATGGTGGTAGGGCATGATTAACTAGGCTAATGATCATCAGGGTATGGCCCTGGAAGACTTTCTGATATTCTATTATGATTTCTTCATCCCTTATACAGTGAGAGAAGACCACATTAGAGAGATTTTTAAGCTTTAGTATGATGCTATGTTTATGATATAGTATTCATTTAATTTCACCAAGATTCTCTTATTATAAACATCCCTTTCTATTGATTATTTGATGATAGTGATATGACTTAAGTATATTATTGTTCACACTATCTAATTACTAGTGAATTTATTTTGGCTAACCACTAACTGAAAGTTAAATTTTTATTCGAAGAGGATAGAAAGAAAAAATTGAAAAAAATACCCCTCAACGATGTTGGAAATGATGTAGCCCAGTAGATTCCCCTTAAAAAAAATATTTTACATTCCAGAGGAAGAGACCCAAAACTATACTAGATGGTGAGAGTATCATTTAGATACCTCACATGAGAAATAGAATCTGCCGAAAGGTCTTCTTCTCTCCAAATCTGACTTTTGGTAAAAAAAAGTCTTTTAAGATATTGAACCAAATCCCTCACCACCTAACCAAACCCAAGGGAAGATGATGGTGTAGGAAATTGAATGTTAGTATTTAGATAAGAAAGTTGAATGTCTAGTGTAATGAAATGTCGCTTTGAGTCTCCTCACATGGGAAGTGAAATTCAGACAACTTGAACAATATATAGAACCAAGCATAAGATTCATGGATACTACATCATGTTAAATGAATATTTTGAACATTACAAGAATAATTTCAGGGGGACAATAGTAGTTTATGTCTTTGGAAAAAAGTTAATAAAATCTTCTATCCTGGTGAAATATCATCAACATCTCCCATAAATATCCACACAATTAGTACATAAACCTAAAACTATTCTTCATAACCTAGAGATGGTAAACATAAGAAAGGAGTGATCTCAGATGATCAGTAAGGGTAAATTAATGAAATTTATAGGCATAACATGAAAAAAAGGGTATAGAACTTGAGAAAAACATTTGAAGATCATACCATACATATTAGATATCATAATAATGATAGGAAGTTCATAATAAATGAATCATGTGTAAATAAAGAACATAATCCATGAAAGCATATATAGGAATAGAACATGGAATTTTGGTAAACACATATGAATTTAAAAACCTTGTGTTGATGTATCCAAATAATACGTCTGTAACATATTTGTCTTGGGTTAATCACTAGTGTACCTACTTGGGGCTTGGGATTCCGTCCCGTGTACCCTATTTTTTAGGGATTGGGATGTCCTAAAATATACCCTCTTGTTTCAGGCTTGAGATATCCTCCTATTTACCCTCTTGTTTCACTCATGGAATGTCCTCCAGCTTTCACATTTATTTCAGGCATGGGATGTCCTCTCGTGTTCCCTCTTGTTTTGGGCTTGGGATATCCACTCATTTACCCTCTTAATTCAGGATTGGGATTTCCTCCCATTTACCCAATTTTTCATGCATGGAATTTCCTCCTATTTACCCTCTTTTTCAGTCTTGAGATTCCATCCCATGTACACTTTGAGAAAATAAAACATTTTACCGTTACCTAATGCATTGAGGGAGATATGGGTCCCACACATCAAATAATGAAATCATACATGCATGTGTAAAAACAATCATCATATCATGACCATGAAAAAATATGGTTTGTATAAAAATCAAATCATAACCCATGAAATTAAATGAGATCCATAATATTTCATCACATCCTAACCTATGGAAAAGAGATAGGTATCAAAATCATTTAATCAAATCCTAACCCATGAAAAAAAGCATTTTTAAAAGCATATAACACGTGGAAAAGAAACGGATTTCATAAAAATATAACTTTTGGAAGAGAAATAGGTTACATAAAGACCATGACATTAAGTTTGACTAATTAATAGAAAGAATATTAAGGGAACCGTTAGATAATTTCCTATAAGGGCATAAGTAACATCAACAGATATCATCTTAAGTGGAAAATAATTTTTGAAATATTGTTCAAAAACATTTCTCGAGGAAAATATCTTTTATTCTTTAAAAAATTATTTTTAATACATAAAACCATAAAAATAATTTTCTTATAAAATAAATTGAAAACTTATAAATAATGCATGAAATCATTTTGAAAACATTTTTCTTTGATAACCTATAAAATTTTCTTCAAAACCCTATTAAAATAATTTCCATTAAAACCATTCGAAATCATATAATGAAATCTTGAAAATGATTTCAAATACATTTTACTTGAAAAAATATGAATAAAGACTGAAAATGTTTTAAAAACTATTTGTTTGAAAATACATTGATATTTTTTAAATTTGGATTAGACTAATTTTAAAAAAAATTATTAAAATCATTAAAATGAAAATTAAAAACATCATGAAAAAAATTTTATTAAAATTACTTTTAAAAAAAATTCTTAAATATTACCCTTTTAAAAATTTTATGGATCCTTCAAAAAATGAAGGAAGTTAAATCCGTACAAGTCATATGAGGTAAAAAGAACATTTCTTTAGCATAATAAAATGGATATAAAAAATATATTTTTATAAAGTGAAAAGAAGATTCATCTGAAGAGATTGGTATATGAAAAAAAGATTAAAAATCTATTCTAAATATTATAGGATAATGGTATAATATTTCTGGAAACCCTTCTTAGTAATCATGATTTTGAAGGAATGTTGATTTACGACTGAAGAGAGTGTAATGTCGGTCTTCCTTAAAAAACAGTCTTAACTATATTATGTACCACCTAGTAAAAAATGGTAACAATACTTTAATATATATTTAATAAAAAGATTATAAGAAAAAAATTAATTTTATTAAAAGATGGACTATAATTTTTCATTAAAGTAGCATAATGATTAACAATCTTGGGTAGTGATGAAATTGTTTCAGTAAACTATTACCCCTTCGTTACTTAGGATCATGCTCTCTATGTAAGAAAACAAAATTAAATAAGGCTTAAAAATCATGAAAATAATTATTTTCATGATATAACATTAAAAATTTATGTATGTATATATCAAAAAATAATCATGGTGCATAATCAAACTTGAGTTTCAAAGAAGGAAAATTGAGAAAAAACTATTTTACCGATTTGGTAACTTTGGAAACATAATCCCCTTGAAAGAAAGATATAGAATGAATATTTAAATACCCATAAATTTCATAATAAGATAAATTTAATACAATCATGGTCAGTAGATAAATCACAAAAAATCAAATAGTGGGGAACGAAGCATTTATCAATAGAAATAAAAAAGCGAGATGAAATCCCCTTACCTTATGTCATGACTCTATTCATACTCATACAAGATTACTATATAATAAATATAAGTTTATTATAAATATTTTACAAAATAATATTATTATATATAATACTATATATGGTTGTATTATGACCTTATATTAACCTATTGTTAATGATCCTATGCTAAGGTTTCACTTTAGGTAATATTCTCTTTATTCTTCACATGTGTCTTAATTTTTATGCATTTGGTCGTTATAATTATATCATGATTCCAGAATATAAGACATGATATAAATATCATTTATATCAAAAATATTTATATTATAATAATAAATAATATATATATATATATACCAAATGTAGTATACCATTCATGGAGAAGGTAAGTTGTACGTATGCTTGAATGTTGTTTCTGTTTTTATTGTTGTAATGAAAGAAAGAAAAAAAACTGCATATAAGTGTACATGTGTATAATGAAATAAAATTATAATTATATATATATATATATATCATATAATTTCACTAAATCTATTCTTAATAAATTTCATGTAGTGTGTGATTGAATCAAATCGCATTGAGGTGGATGTAGTAGTCCACACTTCCTAAAACGAAGTTATCGAATTTAGACCAAATGGAGAGTAAAAAAGTTATGTGTTTTAAAAGGAATAAATAAGATTAAAGACACATGAGATATAATATATTAAATATATAAAGATATTTTACATCATAATTTCCACTATGAGATGCGGTAATGGAGAAATGAATAGTCATCGTTTAGTGAGGAGGTAGTTCACCATAGACGAAAACATTAAGTTTGATACCCATTAGACGGAGGAGTGTGTATGTGTATGTATAACCCATATCATAACAAAATCATATTTTATATGGGATACTATCATTTCCATACATTAATTTAATAAATATATTTGAGTGGTGGAGAATGAATATAATAGAAAAGAGATTGAGATAAGATGTTACCTCATAATAGGGTAACTTCTTTTGGTTTGTGCCTAAAGGATTCTTTGAGTTGCCTTAAGATCAATGTAAGGCATCTATAAATAATTTAGGGCAGTTGGGAACATATTTTAATAGATTTTGGGGGATATAAGAGTCTTTAGAGGTGTGAGGATATGGGTAGAGTTGGTGGTCTTTTATAGGGATGAGAAAGGACCTAGTTGGATTTTTTGAAAACATGTCAGGTGTTCCCACGTTTTTACCTAAACAAGTCCCAGAAAACAATAAAAAAATCATTAGAGAAAGGTGAATGGATGATGAATTTTTATCTAATGGGTTTTTTATAAATGTATCGGTCATTTTTGGTCTTATATTTAGGGTTTAGAAATTTGATGACCTAATTTTTCTCTTAACTGATGTAATTAATTTTATTCACACTCATTAGTATTTTTATAGAAAAAAATTGGCCTTATTATATATTTTTAATTAATTTGATTCCAAATATTTAGTTCATTTTTAAAAAATTATAATCACATAATCGGCATCAAATATTTTAAAATTAATCCTGCAGTCGGGTTGACATTGCAAATTTTTTTAAGTAATAATGATCCAAAGTTTGTTATGTTTAAATATCCAATATCAATATGAAATTGGATACAATGAACTAAATTATATTAAATAATAAAAAAATATCTATCTTAACTATTAAAACCATAAAAAATATAATATAACATTCTAAATAAATTAGATGAAAAAGTAGTTTTGATTTAAAATCCAATATTTTTAACTATTCATTACGAAATGAAACCTTACAGAAAAATACAAAGAATTTATCCTAAACTAATTTTTATGTCTCTATTAAAAATATGATGTTTATTTTCAAAAATAAAATCTATAAAATTCCAAAAATCGGTTTTAAAAGGGATCTTCATTAAAAGTAATTAAAACCACCTCTATAAACAAATTGGGTCTTAAGTATAAACATAGGTTTGTTCTTATCTTATTTTAATCTAATATATTAGATCAATATCAAAAAAAATACCGAATATATAAAATATGCATTAAACTAATATAACCTAATAATTTTAATTAATTTAATTTACTAGGTTAAAATAGATTTGTAACTATAATAATATTTTCTTTTATATTCAACGGGTTATCATATTCATTTATAATTAATTAATTACCTATCAATCCATCTTAAATTTTTATAAACCACTTGTTTTATTAATTCAGATAATAATATTCATATCCACCATACTAATAACTAGGTTATATATTATTATAATAATATTGTTAATAATATATTGTAGTTTGGTAACACATGGTCTTGCGTGCTACGCAAGCCATCGAGGATGGTGAATCTTGCGTGTAATGTACGCTAAAATTTTTATTATGTGCAACTTAACCAAAGGCAGTGTTTCATGTAAGATACGCCATGTTTTTTACATGTAAATGGATTGGTTGACTTAGTGAAGAACTATTTTCATTGTTGCTTTAAATGTACAAAATCAAAAGATTAAATTAATTAAAAAAAGATTTCAAAAATTCTTGAGGTGATACACACTGAATACTATGTAGTGTGTGACTGCTATGGAATAATTGTAAATTATAATCCCTAATATATTAAGGAACCAATTTAGGGTGAAACATTCAGTATGTTGGGGAATATTTAATGTTTTTTTAAAAATCTCCACCTAGTTACAAGTGAGAATGGATCTATATCGACTCACCATTTAGGTGCATGATCTGTAGCTCCACATCATCAAGGGAGATGGATCAATACTTTTTGATCAATCCAGGGGTGTTTGGGACTATAGAAGCTAGTAATATGAGATGAAACACTAGCAGAGAAGTTCTACTCAGGCTAGTCAAGTTATATAATAGAGCCATAGATCTACCCAGTTGCATACCATTTAGCCTATACTAGAGAAGCATATGTCCATTAATTTTATAGTTCGAGTACTATTCTAGTATCCTATACTTTATTATCTACCTCATTTGATACATTAAATTAAAATATATTTATATCTTTGAAACTATTGAAATCTATGTCCTAGATATAGAGTGACTTTGAGGTACATTGACTTTCCATCCACCGTCTGAGATCTAATCTGAGAAAGTACACTGATGTTAGGAATTAACCCCTGAGATAAGTGGTTATTCTTTTTATATAAAATATTTTTTTCCTTTAGAATATTGAATAACATCACACTCAATATAGAATGGTTCATACCTAATCACAAAGAAGTTGATTTCTATCACCAGAGGGTATCTTTGACATCAACAAAGGTAGTAGTTTTATTCATAAGGGTTAATTGAATGTATAAGAATGTTGAGATAGAACTGAGAACCGTGGGATAGGTGGAGTGATATCCTAGATTACTTCCCTTATTATAGATTATTAGGGAATATATTTGTATAATTTCCCTCAAATAGTTGATCATTTTAGGGACATATTCTAGGATAACTTTTATAAACAATGTTTTAGATAAAGATAGTGTTTACTATTGCACTATTACTATGATAAAATCCTGTTTCCATTCCCCATTACAATATGACAACTATTGATATTTAGGAACTTGATATGAAGCTATAGGACATGGAATATTAAGGGTTCATACCACACTACAATTCACAATGGGGTTCAACTATCCATTTTACCATCAAGTCTATTGGTACCCTCAAACTTGGTCTGGAATACCAATGGTTAAATAAGCTTAAAAAGAATAATTTTAATCCTTTACTTCGTATAGAAATCCTTTTAGACAAACTCTAAACATATCATGTTTTCATGGAGATTAAATTGAGGTTGGGCTATCACTAGGTGCATGTGAGACCATATGACACACCACGTGCAATATACCACTGTTGATATGTCTTTTATGGGTATTTGGTTATATCGTTCGATCTCATGATCACACCCACAATATTAATGGATTTTATTGTTCGTTTTTTCAACCACATATAGATTCATTTTGTTAGTCTTCATGGTTTATGTCTTGGGGTATTCTTATACTCAAAATGATGATGAAAAACATAATGAGATCGTAATAAATACACTAGGAGAGGATGAACTGTATTCCATGATAAGAAAATGAAACTTTTGGATCAAAAATTCTCAATTTCATATCCAGATAATCTCAATGGATATAGTATATATTTATAGAAATAATTTGAGAGATTTAGTGTCCTAAGTTCTTCCCAATAATGTATTTCACTTATTGAATTTCATTGAGTTAGCTGATTACTATAAGACTTTAATTTCATACATTTCATACATACCAGATGATCGTATGGGATTGAATAAAAGGCTATTAAGTTTTTAGGTTATAGTGCCTATGAAATTTACTTTCATAAGTTAAATGGAAGATTGACTATAAAACTGATCTATGTTATTCCAAAGATAGGAAGATGTTATATGATTTATTATGAGGCTTTATATATTAGTTCATGAGATGCTGTGATATAGTTTGATCGAGTAATAACATACTTGTGTCTATAGATGAGTCCTAGGGAGCATAATTATTGGATTAATTATCATGAGTTTGCATCTATGATTCATACCTTGCATTGTTGGAGCTCTACATTTTGGTGGAACAATTCATTTTATACATGGATCAAAAAACCCTTAAATACATATTTAAACATAATTGAATAAATATCATATAGATAGTGTGGGTTAAATTTCTTTAGTCTTATCATTTTGATCTTGAGTATACTCCTCAGAAAGGTAATGGATTTGTTGTTGCTCTACGTTAAAAGATTCAAAAACATGAAATTTAGGATACCGGTAGTGAGTGTCATTTAATAACCCTATTTTATGTGATGCAATTATTGGTGGAGGAGAATCATGGAAAGTATATCCTTTAAGCTTTAATATATACCTATTAACTTATGTATACAGTGAATATGTGACATCTCTATGATCTAATGGTCTTAAAACAATGTGACAGTGTTTCAAGTTAGGGCCCACCATCTAGATGGGTTGTTGACACAGATAATGTCTTAAACATTCAAGAATGTATCTGAGTATCTTTATACAGTCAAGAGGAATTGATTTGATAATGTCATGCCACTTCTTGGGTAGTAAATTTTTGTCCTACGACAATATACAAAATCATACACTTCTAGTATTATTTTTGTGGGATGAAAAGGGATATTGTGGAAATTTTTACTCAAAGTTACACTTGTTAATAGGTTAAGGGGGAAAATGATTCCTTGGGTGATTTTGTATCCATTACCTATTCTTGAGTTGAAATTAGTTTGTGTCACCATGGATGTTTTGAATGGTTTACCTATATCACCTTGAGAATGTGACAGAGTGTTGGTGGTTTTAGATTGGTTGATAGAGGTCTCCCATTTCATACCAATCAGGGAGACATTTTCAGTAGATGACATAAAAATTTATAATTCTAAGAGATCCTACTCTTTAAAAAAGTTCAATAAACCATCATATCAGATATAGATGTTTGGTTTAAATCATGGTTCTCAACGGGTTGTGGATAGATCCTGGTAAATAGGTGGATCTAGGAATAACCTATCACCCACAAACTGACATATAATATGAATACAAGTTTTACGTATTAATGGAAATTATCCAATAATATGTCCTAGATTTTGATGGTTCTTGGGATAAAAACCTCCCAATTTCTGAATATTCTTATAAAAACACCTTTCAACCAACTATAAATATGGATCCTTATGAGTCCCTATATTTTAGTCCATGTCGTTGACCTATGTAATGGTTAGAGGATGTAGATGCAACACTACAAGGACTTTTCTACTATAATAGATTATAGAAAAGGTAAAAATTTTAAAAAAAATATATGGATACAACTCAATCTAGGATGAAGTATTATGTCGATCGTCATCAATGACCTCTAGATTTTATGTTAAGGGGTTAGTTTTTCCTTGGGTTTTGCCTAGGCTGGGTCATAGATGGATTCAAAAATTGGGTAATCTATCCCATCATTATATCATTATTTTTGATGTCTAAGAGGGTTTCAAGCTAGTAGCCTATCAAAAAACTCTTCCTCAGAGGTATCTATCCATGAATGAAGTCTTTCATGTACCTTATCTTTGTCATTATCATCCATACCCATCTTATATTCTTCAACCTGATGAGGCTGAGTAAAACATTGTTTCACCTTTTGATGAGTACCCTATTAAAATCTTTGACAAGAGCACAAAACAATCTAGGGAAGGTTAGTTATTATTGTGTGGGCTCTACGAAAAGTGTATCATGTATATAATGAGACTAGGGGAGAAAGGATGATATACGTGTCCATTGGAAATAATTTTCTCAAACAATGTTTTACCACCCTTGGAAGGAAAACTCATGGATGAGTTTTTTATGGAGGGGATATTATTATATCGGGTTTTTACCAGGATGTACATATCATTTAATCTTCTATTTTGACAATTTTTCCATCCTTATGAATGTAAATAAGTGTTTAAGGGAGTTCCAATGTGTGTTTTTTTATTATTCGGAGCCTATAGATCTGCATTTTGGAAGAAATTGACCAGGCAGATGTTTTTTTAAAATGTGTAGCTATGGATGAGTGGTTTTGGTAAACTGTATGGGATCCTGCAGTGGATCAGTAGAGGGACTCACATGCTATATATGATTTTCCTAAGCCACAGTCCAATCCATCACACTTAGTTCCCCATGAGTAGTGGGAACACCTAGTTGGAACATGGTTTAGCAAACCATGAGGCCAAACCATGAATCCTTTGAAAACAGATTAAATTTCCATTTACCCAACCTTATTTATTTTTTAACCCTAAATTTACTTTATTAAATCATATAGCACATTTAGAAATTTGTTTGGAAGCCCTACAAAGGCTTTCAACTAGGATTTTATCCCCCTGCGCCATACGATGGTCGATTCCTTCTTAGTGAGTTTCATTGGATTGGTAATGGTAAGATATTCCATCCACTTCATTTCTTCTCTAATTTATCTCACTATAATGTATGTTATTTTTAGGCGACCTAATATTTTCTATTTTAGGTAATTTATTTATTTCTTTAATTTCTCTAATTATATCCTAACATAAAGACCAAAAGAGGAAAATTTGAATACCACACGTCTATTATATGTGGTATTGTTCTTTTTCAACAATGTCCCAATCGTTATATTATACAATGTTGTGTCATATGATTAACCTTTTCTATGATGCCTCCTAAATGTCAATTAAATTAAATTAATTGATATATCCTTTCATAGGGTTGTTATTGAAACCTCATTTATTTTATTTGGTGAAGTAGACATTGACACCAACAACCCATTAGTGTGAGTTTCTTTTAATGGCCATGAACTATATGCCTTGAAATTAAATTGAGCCACTAATTGTGTTTTGTTGTTTTGTCCCTTGTAAATAAAAAATATTTTTTTACATTGATGGTAAATGGTAGGCCATGTGAAAAGAAAATTGATACTTCGTGTTTATAGTTTGAGTATTTCTTCGGAATTAATTGGACAAATTGGATTATGAAAATATTTAAATGAATGGGTTAAACACTAGCCAGGACTACGCTACATTTCCTGCCAAGGGAGATATGGGGGTCCCAATTTCGAATGTCGTGGAATGTATCATCAATCATAATAATCAAAAGTTCCTAACTAAATTATATAACACCTGGAGTGATACATTGGTTATTATTTAGAACACCATATATGGGATCACTAGGAGGACACGATTATAATACCCATTAGTGACACTTGATTCCCTTGTTGACTACCTTTGATGAGATAAGACGTATAATGCTAATATACCATTCCATGAGTGAATCCAAGATCCCTTTTTTGAAGACCACAGAATGGATTAGTGGGTCATTCCATTGTACCATTCCAAATGTGATATCTGGGTTCTTATATGAAATGCCTTGGATGAACTCCTAATGTGATCAGTTTTTTTAGTACTCATAGAGTGATACCTGAGTTAATTTCTTAGAAATTCATTGAATGGACCCATAATTTAAAATTGATTAACTCAGTTTACATGTCTTCCAAGTTGAAGAAAATTATTTAATTCTATTTATGCTTTCCATACTTGAAGAACTAATTTTACTTCCTTCCTTATCACATATTCCATGATGATTATGAAAACTATTGTGTTTATGCATTGGCGCAATGAGAATACACCTTGGGTCTCAGATAATCTTATATATATATATATATATATAAATAAATGTTCATATGTTTATAATTTATATATATACAAACATTTTTATGCATTTATTTAAAAATACCGGGTGACATCTATTTAGAGATATTCTGGATTAGATCAGAGTATGTAGTATTGGTTGGGTGACCCATGAGGAACCTAGATTGATATGATTGAATTTATTTATTATATTTAATTTATTATTACCTACACCCTTATTATTTAATATGAAAATATATGATAGACTTAGACACCATTGGTGATGGAATACAGAGTGTATCTTACACCCTGTTCGGGTCACCGATTGATACCCAGAAAGACTTCATGGATTTGTCTAGTTAAAAGGAGAAGTATTCAATTTTGGATGCAAGATTTTTTTTACTAGGATAGTGTATGTGAGAAGAGGATAGATATTATACTCATTATTTTATTGAAGATATATTTTCATATTTCTATACATTTTTATATCATGTTGTATATTCTAGAAGCTCATATTTCATGTATTACCATAATGTGTAGCATGCCTACATGATATCATTTCATATATAATATTGGTTCACCATCAGCCTAATTAGTATATTAGGTAATATAATTCCCCAAACCCACACTTCTGGGTTTGATGCATGAAAAAGAGGTGTATTTTTTTTGTAAATGTAAATTGAACAAATAAACAACATTTTTAACATTCCATGGTCCTTTTTGGTCTAGGTTCTGAAGAATTAGATACATGCCTTTCAACCTTATAAAACTATATAGAAAAAATAAAATAATATAAAAGGAATAACGTGAACTTCCTCCCCATAAAAACTCACATACAATATGATTCCTACTAGATCTGTGAAAAATATATTTAAAAAATTGTGTGAGAATTTAATTTCTGAGTAAGGAGTTTTAAAATTTTTGAAATACCTTTTATGAAATATTCATTGAAAATAACTATTAAATATGATTTTATACATTCTTATAATAATTTCCAAAATACTTTTTGAAATACCATTTGAAAATATCAATGAAATTAATTACTCATTGAACTTACTATATCAATTTGAAAATACTTATGCTAAAAAATTGATTAAAAATAATAAATTGATATTTCTGAAAACAATATAAGAGCTTTTGAAAAAAAACACACCAAGGCCACTTGAAACATTTAAGGGTTTCATGGTCCTAAACACTTGATGAGGGATGGGTTCAGTCCCCAATTCCATATAATCATTAAAATATTTAAGTGCCAATATTTTATAAAGACCTTTTCATCTTTCTGAACCTATATATATACATTTTAATTGGATTTTTTCTTTTTAAAAACAAAATTAATAATCTAACACACATACGAATACATTAATATAAATGCATAAATATAAAAATTCATGGAAAATAAATTGTTATAATTATCGTAAAAAAATATATTGATACTTATACTTTTCATATTTATATAGAAAATAAACATCCATGAAGATTATATTTTATTAATAATTTCATAAAAAATCCATTTTTTGATGGCCATACCAATAAATGAATAATTTTTTAAATGTACATTATTACATGTATATGCATATATATTTACATATATATAATAATGTATAAAATTTTCTATATATTCAATGATGTATGTCTATGATCATGATTTATGAATGACATGAATGATGACATAATTCCATTTTGGTAAAAAATAGAATTCTTAACATTTATTCTCATTAATAAAAAGTAACTGCTTTCATTTATATATATCATCATAAATAGTTTATTAATGATTTGTTATAAACATGATAACAATTCATTATTATATGTTCAAATAAAAAAATTACATATATACATGGAATTAGTAACACACAAGAAGAATGAATTCATATTTAGGAAAAACATTTATGATTATATTCCATTTAAAAATATATATAGTGGGTAATTATTTAAAAAATACTTTACTAATAAATAATGAAATATTAAATCATAGATGCATATATAAAACACGTAGAATAATATCTTGTAGTCATATATTTGAGTTCAAAAGTTCATTTGAAAATAACCCTTGGAGTTAATATCAACGCATAATAAATAACATCTTTCAAAATTGAAAATGTAAAAAAAAAAAAAATTGAAAAAAAAATACCTTATAGTCAAAATAAATTAATAATATAATAATCCCATTTTATAATATTGATGTTATGTATACGAAATTTTCCATGAAATTGTTCATAATTATAATTCTAAGTTAGATCATAACATCTTAATCAATTTGGGATGATTAATTTCCTACACAACCTTAAATTAAAACTTGAATTAGTAAATAAAAATAAATATTTATTTGATCTACAAACCCATGTTGATGTCCTTTTTAATATACCGAAGCTTTCCACATACTGTCACACTATCATGTGACTGAAAAATGGTTTTCCACTCGATTTTCAAAAAGACACAATCATTTTATAGCCATATTAATGTATGTTTGATGTTAATTATTTTACTACTTTACATATATTTATATATTTAATTGAATATTGATGAAGAGATGGTCTCAAAATAAAATGTGGTTGAAGTGCCTTGCTTGCTGAGCAAGCTCAGGTGTATATAGTAATAATATAAATACAAATTCATTTCAATAAATGAAAATATAAATATAGATTTCGAAATAATCAGAATATATAAGAAAAAAAAATTTCAGTTTACACAAGGATGAAAAGTGAAAAAATTCATCATCTTAATTAGATTCGTCAAATTTGAAATATACAAATGGATTCAAATCATCCTTGAAAATAATTAAAGAAGTTTTGATAAATGAATCATAAAACATGAATATAAAGAAAAATACCAACAACACTCAAAATGGATAGCAGACAATGACTGGAAAAGAAAAATTGAAATAATTTAGAAAAGGACCATTGTCCTGTTGAAAACTATCTGCAAATTAGGTCTACAAAAAGATTTGAAAACTTGAAGAAAATAAAAAAAAATACTAAATTTAAAAGATATGAAGATCATATCAACGCAACTTCCTCATTTAAAGAAAAATCGGGACCGTGATCTGATCCAAAATAATCAGCCACCTGAATTGAGTATGAATCATCGGTCAATTCTCCCTTACAGCATTCGACCCTTATCTAGTGAAAAACCTCTATTTTTCAAACCCCCATTATAGATAGACACAATCACAATGTCTGTTATACATTGGATTCATATTTCTTGATGCCCCAAACAACTCGACATCATTTTTGAACTCTCAGTCACCCTCTCGACTCCAACAGGACCACAACACAAACATTTGCCTCCCTGAATCCCCAAAATGAAACTTTATTCATCCCCTATCTTATTTATCACCATTTTAATTTTAGCCTATATCAAATTTTCAGTTTTTAGAATTATATAATATATATATATAATTTTAAAAAAATATAATTTCATAAATTTATAAAGAACAACATGAATAATAATAAAATATATAAGTTTTATCGCGAATTATTAATAACATTTTTATTATATTTTCTTTATTATTAATCAAATATGTGTTAATAAAAAATCATTAACATAATTTCAAAATAATAGTAATAATCATATTAAAATAATATATATATATATATATATATTGAATTATTAATATGATCTTAATAATTATCATAATTATTTTCATTAATATATAAAAATGTATAAAATTGGTTTTAATAAAAAAAAATATATTTAAAATATAGTATTCATAATAATAGTAGTCATTATTTATATATAAAATATATATTGAAATTTAAAATTTTATTCATTAAAAATATTTTATTAAATAACTTTCGGATAAAATAAATGTTGTTATTCAAGTAATTAAATAATTTTATAATTGAAATAAATAGATAAATATATTTATATTATTATAATCTTTAAAAAAAATATAAAATATTATTTGTTTCTAGAAAATAAATTTGAAAACTATAAATGTTATGTATAATTACTTTTTATGTATTTTAATCTAATTAAATAATAATCAAAATAGTCAAAACAGTTGATTATTATTATTTTTTAAAAAAAATTATAAAATAATTCATTTAATAAGAAATAAATGTTTTAGACTGTCAAATTTTTTACCTGAAAGACTTATGCTTCTATAGTTCATTTATTAAATTATTTCCTCTGTTTATAGTTATTGTATATAACTATTATACACTATAATCATGAGGGTGCAGTCTCCCCACCATATCATCATAGGTCACTAATATTACTTGGCATCATCTAGCTTATACAGAGGAATGATAGAGGTCATGTGGAAAATTGGGTTCAGTTACGTATTAGTGAACCATGATCGGGATGTTACATTCTTTTTCTACATACTATTTTTTCAAGAATTTGATTTATTTTTTCTTATCTCGTAGTAAGTATACTCGTATAACATAAAAATGATTCTACTCTAGTTTTTAATTCATTAATTTTATTATCATGCATGTTTTATCTTGGAGAATTTTTTCCAAATTATTATTTATATTCTAAAATTTGTTTTAATATAGCATTTTTATCACTTAAAACAATATTAATTAAAGATTAATTTTAGTTTTTATCCATTCATATTTTTTATAGAAATGGAATAAAAAGAATATAATTTTTTATTTGAAAAGGGTTTAGAATCAGAAGGAGAAGAATAATTAGATTTGTCTCTTCCTCTTTAGCTGCAAAGGACATGTTTTATTTCAGATTTGATGGATCCTTCTCTAAATTATAAATTTAATATTTTTTATATTCATTAGAAGCACTCCTTTAATCCATCATGGCTTTCTTTATCTTGTGTTCATAACTAGATTTCGTTTAGCATATTATTTATCTCTTTTACGTTTTTTCCCATATCTTTCAACTAGGAGAAACCTGGTCTAATGTTCCTCGTTTGTTTTAATTCATAAAATTAAACTTATTTGAGTCTATATGTCTTTTTCTAGAAATAATTTTTATAAAAAATTATTCCATTTTTTTCTTATAAAACTTATTGAATATTCTGGAATTTTGAACAAATTACATTTTAAAATCTAAAAATTATGAATCATTTTATGTTATAACGTCCTGCATAGAATTATTTTAATTTATTCAAGTAGAAAAACTGAGAGTAATTTTATCCCATTTTATCACTCCATGATTTTATTCCTCAAATTTAATTTTTACTTCATACATCATTATAGTTATAATAAAATAATTCATTGATATATTTTTGATAGTAGTGGTTTTTTAATGTTGTATAAATTCCTCTAGATTTTCCAAAAAAAAACTCATAAAATATTTAACTCTTGATTTGGATAAATAATTGGAGCTCCAAAGGAAGAAACACCATTGAATATTTATATCATTATTTTACTCATTTATGTGATTCATTTCAACATCATACATCTTGAAGGTGTCAAATTTTAATTTAGTTGTTTAATAACACAACATTCTAAAATTATAAATATTTCATAGGAATCAATAATTTTATGCTACATATCAAATAAAGTAAGACATTCAAACAATCAGTTGAATTAACCTTAACTAAGTCCAAAATGGATATTATTCATAGATTTTGAGTTTGCATCATATTCAACGCCCATTATAGCATCACAGTTCTTTGGTTCTTTAGGGATTTAATAAGGGTTATCAATCTTCATATAATATTTAATACCAATATTCTCTAAATATATATTTATATTTATTCTTCAAAAACCATAATTTTCTATTCTGAATTACAGTTATCTGAATATTAAAATCCATTATTATATTTTAAACATATAAATACTTATTTGTATAGTCCTTTAACCCAAGATTTAGTAGGCATCTAACACCATTAAAAATTTTATTCTATTTTACAAGGATCCTATAAAACCAAAATTTAGTACCTAAAGATGAAAATCCACCATGACATATTACAATACGCTTACACATCAAGAAGAAGATATAAATAATAACTTTTTATGTAGCTCTGACACATAATTGTAATAAAACTTAAAATTGAAGTGTTTTTGAGAGGTAAATAAAATATCATGAATTTGATTTCCTATAAAATAAAATTTTATATTGGTTTTTAATAAAATATTATAAATATAAAACTCTAACATGAACAACCATTTAGTTCATCAGAGTGAACACTAAATAAATGATAAAAATATATGCCTCCAAATTGTTGCACTCGAAATTGAATTGATGAATTTTGATAAAAATATAATAAAATGAACATTTCTAAAGTGTATATATTAATACAACTAGGGACCACATATTTTCTCATAGAATCCAAATCAATGTTTTTAATATGAAGATAAATTTATTTAGTTCAAAAATTCATGAAATATCATCTAAAGCAAATTGAATCATTCAGAACATATAATTTGTTTGGAAATTTTAATTTATTTACCAATAAAATGATAACATAATTTATAATTAATAATGATTTCACAAGCTAAAAAAGTGTCTTTGAATTATTATTTAAATGAATTACAAAAATATAATTACTCTGAAAAGTAGATTTTGAAATGATGCAAATAATCCACAATTCAAAACTTATAGATGACAGAGTCAAACATTCAATTGTGTTGTCAGTGGTATGAAACATACCATTCAATCTGAAGTTAGGATGACAAACCAAATGTTAATCATGTATATTTTGTGTTGGGTCCAAATATTTTGTTCCTAAGACTAAAATTTAGTCCAAGTTCTCAGTTCCATAAACTGATGTGTACCCAATGTGGTGTTATGAACAGTGAATCCTAACATCATCAAAAATCAAAGAATATTTATGAAACAACACTTTAGATGCCTTAAAAATAATGTAATATATACCTAAAGTTCACATAACCCAAAATCATTGGTAATAAAAATATGGATTTTTGTGTGTATAAAAATAAATATGTAATTAATTATATTTTAGGATCAAAAGATTCCCAACAGTTTGTTCCTTTTAAATTTTGCAGTGTCACAGTACTTTGTTTCTCATTATTTGGTCCGTGCTTGAGGATAGGAGGTGGAGGTACCTGTTTTTTCCATATGTTTTATTCATTCTAGTAAAAAGTTAAACTAATATTATCGACATGTTTCGAGGACGTTGAATCTTAATATGGAAACATAATCCCATGGGGGTTTCTTATTATTACTGATAAAACCATATGATGTCATCTCTAGTATGGATAAGATTTATTCGATGGGTTCTTTTATTGATTATTTTTAGAGAATATATTTGTTTCTGTTGTGGAGGGAGTGTGTGGTCTTTTTTGGTGAGTTGGGTTATCCAATCGTTATATATAAAGTTGAGAATCTTTTATCATAATCGGAAAATCATTCGGTTGAATCTTGTTCAGAAGGTGTTCGTAGTGTTTTTGAAGTGTTTCTTGATTTTTTCCAGTTTAGGTTTTGACACAACCCACTTGATGTGATTTATAATTTATGATATTGTTATAAGTGATCATTTCTCTGACATTAATGGATTTTTATCGAATGGTCCATATTGAATAATTCGAGTTGAGGATGTAGGTTGATGGTATGACACATATTGCTTTCATCAGACCCTATGTGTCCCCTTGTAGTGCTCTGGTGTTGTTCAAAAAGAATACAATTGATATTCTATTTTTGTTAATAAACTATTATTGGTTGAATATAATGATGAACAAGAACTTTTATCCCCTTTCATGAATTGAAAATATGTTTATCCAGTTGAATGGAGAAATTTTGTTCAAATATCAACTTCTAGAATGGATATTGTCTGATAAGGGTGAGATGTTAGGATTTCACAAATACATAATTTAAGTGTAGTTGCAGCCACATTGATCTTTTGGTCATGATATTTAGTGTCCTAAATTCACCAATTATATTCATTAGTCACAAAATCTTTTTTCTATGTGTCCTAAGACTAATTCATAATTTTATCCATTGACAACATGTTGATCTACTAAAAATTATAAGAGGAACATGTAGATAATCCTAGATCTTATATGTTGTTCCTTTGACACCAACTAATCTATAAAAAGATATCCCTTTGCATGTTCTGGATGTGGGAGGTGAATTTTAATACCTATATTGTTTCTTAATAGTGTTTGGCCATAGAACCATTAAAGGTTGAGGTAGTTTTTTTGGAAATAAATCATTTACTTGAAAGTGGTTTGTAGTTTTCTTTGTATCTTAATAAATTATTAGAAGTTTTTTTATACTTCTCATGGACTTTATCCCCACAACATCCTCAACCAGGAAGGACCTAAGAATAATATAGACCGATTAATTCAAAACAACATTTTATTTACATTTAAGATAGGTTTATTTGTGCATGAGATCTTTATATTATCATGGAGGGAGTGTTATTAGATATTTTATACGAAAGTTATAGTCTGGTATTGGGATTAATATTGATGCGGCATATGGTGGTGATCTCTTATGGGTTAAGGTAGTTATCTCCCCTCAATTGTAACGATTCCACCCATGAAATGTAGTTAGAAATAGTTGTATTTGTGATGAGTTTTTAGTGGAATTACTATACAATTGAACGAATTATTGTTTTTGTAGACCACAAGAGTCTAAAATTTGTTTTTTCTTAGTGGTATTTGAATTAATGAATGTGAAGTTGGTTGATGTTTCTCCAACAATATGATCTTGAGATCTCCTACACCCTGGTAATGGGGAATGCTACTATTAATATATTGGGTTGGAAGTCCCAAAGAAATATGGGGTGTGAATCCAAATTTTTTTTGAGATAGATGGATGATCATACATGTAACATGCCTAGATATTATGAAATATGTTTTTGAAAAAAAATAAATTTTTTCTATAGCATATATTCCACAGAACACAGAGTTTTTAATAACCAAAAAGCTATTAATATTATTATTTAAACACGACCATTATTTCATGGTCATTAAACTTGGTGGAATGAATATGAATAAACTAATTTTAAATATTAATTATAATTTTTTTATAAATAAAAGAATCTGATAAATATATACTTAATTTTCAGTAAAATCTTTATATTTTTTGAAAATACTAATTTCTTGGAAATTTTTATTTATTTATTTTTTATAAACAATAATATAAATAATTTTTGAAAATTGTTTAAAATTAATTTGACAAATAAAATATTATTTTTAAAATAATCATTTCAAAATATGTTAGGGCGATTTTTTCGATTTAATTGAGAATAATAATTCTACAGGGAATTGTAAAAATAATGGTTTTTGTTGGAAACTTTAATTCATCAAAGTAATTTACAGGGTTCATTTTTGTTTTAAATTTGTATTAAAATTAAAAAAAATTCAATTATATATCTATATATCCAATTTAGGTAATTTTATTCATTTTCATATTTAATTTTGATATAAAAACTTTTTATCTTTTTTACATTTTCTTATCAGAGTACCACTTTCACATCATGTCGATAGATTTAATTTTAAATAAAATTTTCCACTGATGAGAATAGAATTTGTAAAACTAGATTAAATATTTGTAATAATCCTTATTTTTGTTATATAATCAGTTCATATCAATTTTTAGGGAAAATAAACAGTTAAAATAGTAAAAATTATTTTCTGTAGTTAAGGTTAAAAAGTGTTTACTAGGGGTTTAACTAAAGATTTATGTTGTAAAATGACATAGAAACATGATAAAATCTTATTTTATAACAATAGTTTGACCTTATAACCTATAATATTCTTTAATTATACATTTCAAATCCTCCTGGAATGTAAAAAATGAGGGACACTTCACTCTTTTAAAAAATATGATGTCCGTTCTCTCGCCGCTTATTAAAGGCTACCCCTTATAATCTCCTCTTAGCAATTCCAACAACTTTTTTTCAGATAAAACCTACACATATATATTCTTTACGTCCCTATCTAGATCTTATAGGGTTTTTTGAGTTGATAAATCCAATCTAGGTAGGATTTAGGTTAAAACTATTTGGATTCCTCAAGAAGATGTAATGTTTTTAACTATACATTTTCTTAATTATTTTTATAACACATTAAAATAATCATATATTAGATTTATATAAAAAAACTATATTTTATAGAAAAATATGTTATTATTTTGATTTAATAACCTATATATACCCCCCCCCCAATCAAATGGGAAATGAAACAATCGATAGAGTTTACGACAGTCTTCCGCCACGCGAACCTATGTTATTTGTTTTGTATAACCACTTATTACGGTGGGGTACGATGATGGATTAAATTCCATTATATTATATTTGTTATATTATTTTACTTATTTATTTTTTATATCCAATATTACTTTTTTACTTTCCATTATTTGGGATAATGATAACGTTTCTTGTGTATACAATAGACTCCCACCTCCGGAAGCGATGTGATTTATACTTGCTTTGAGTGGAAGGTAATACTAATTAATTTTATGAATATATGTGATATATATGAAATAAAAGAGATTATTTAATTTTAATATAATATTTAAAAAATATTTCTTTTAATGATTCAAGAAAATGGAGTCAATGTTCATCAAGGTACAACATATTGTCTCTATGAATGATGTATTTTAATGTGTATCTCTAACTTGTATAGATTACTATGAATACATATATAATTAAAATATTATATATTTATATAGCTATTAAAATAATTTATATTATGCAACCAATATAAAATCTATAGGACCAAAAATAACAAATCAAAACATATGTGAAAAAAGAATTTATTGCTTAAAATGTATCATTAAAATGGAATTATTAATAAAATGGTAAAAAAATGTCATAATTAAATCATATATGATTTGTATTATATATATATATATATGGTTATATAGTATATTTATAATAAAATTTGTTTATTATATAGGAATTTGAAAAATTTATCAAGGAAGTTGAGAATAAAGTAGGAGATTTTTGTTTGAATTTGACTTCACTGAGAAATATGTTATGTTATGCACATTTCTTAATTAATGAGGTGTATATATAATCCATTTTTTATATAATATAATTTATTTATTTATTCCCATGATATTATTTGTTAAATATAATTTTAATATTTCATTGGTATTACAATTCCATTTTACAAATGTGGTAAGGATTTTATGTTAAAATCTCATTGATTATTTGGATTTTCATGATTTTTAAAATAATTAAAAAAAATTATGATATATCTCTCTAGTAAAACTTATATTTATTATGTTATGGATATTTCTAAATAATACAAGTTTGTCATTAATTTTCCTCTCTTTCCCATGTTTGATTTTTTAGATTGTTTTTAAATAGTAATCTTCATTTCATTTTCCAAATAAGGTTCATTTAGATTTTAACAAAAATGTGAAATGAATTTTTTTTACATATAAAGGTTAAACATAATATCCTGTTATCATGAACAATGATTTTTTAAATAATAATTTATAATTATCAATGTTATTTTTAAAAAAAAAATATTTCAAAAACGTTATATGTTTTAAAAAGATATTTTTCAAAGTTGAAAATTTATTTTCCTCAAGAATAATTTTAATTTATTTTTAATGAATCCTTTATAAGATTCCGTGGTTACATTCATAGAATAGGTTTTTTGAAAATTTTCAACTTTTAAAAAGTTTTTTTCATTTTTGAATGTATATTTTCCTTCATAAATGTTCCATAGGATCTTTCAAAATCATTTTACACTTAATAATACGTCTTTTGATGTTACTTATGCTTAACTGAAGATGTGATCCAAGGATACTATTCTCATTGTTTCACTAAATGGTTTATTTTTTATAATGACAATATTTTTATTACACCTATTTATCTTCATAGTTTATTCCATGATAAATGTATTCTAAAAACTATTATATTTTCTATAGGTTATGATATGATGAAATGATTGTGAAACCTATGTTTTTTCTGTTGGTTATTTTATAATGAAACTTTAATGAAGCCATTTATTTTCATGGGATCTGATATGATGAATTATTTATGAAATTTTGGAACATGAATTTATAATTTCAATTATGTGGTGATCGGGGCCTATATATCCCTCAGATACATTGGGTAAATATTGATATATCATTAGAGAAATAGGACACGAATAGGGACTAGACCTTATTCTTTAAGTGATTGTATCCACCCTAATTATATTGGGAGTTAAACTCTACTAATATGATTGTTTTCATAGTGATACTATTCCACAATCATAGTATTGGAAATCAGCCTTTGACTACTAATGAAATGATTTTATAGGATTTTTTTACAGATCAAATATATTTTGTATGAGAATGTTATGTTTTTATGATTTATGTTCTTTAAATCTATTTTTATTGATATCATAGGAACTACCATGATTTATGAAATGACTTGTGTTTATTATCTATGATATATAGGCTATGGGTTTCAAATGTATTTCTCATATTCTAATACCTTTATTCTCATTATATATTAACATATTCCGTGATTACCCTTATTGAGTATTCAAACTAACCATTTCTTATGTTTTCTTTACGTAGTTTATAGTTAACGGTGTTGTGTATGATATTTATAAGTAGGGTAAAACATAAAAAGAACAAACTAGTAGATGATGTATCTCACTTATGGACCAGTTTTTTGTTCTTTGAAGTTTCCAAAGGCATTATACCTTTAGGATCCTCATGCTTGTGTTTATGTAATGTAATGAATATTCATATAAAAAGATGTAATATCTATGTTTGATATCATTGGGCAATTATAGTTTTTATTACAGGATTTTTTTAGTTAACATATAGAAACTAGGATGATAAATGGTCAGTGGTATCCTTATGTATATGTATAAGGATGAGTCAAAGTATATGAAAATTTCTTATAATTTTTTTAAATGAAACAGATACTACTTTCTGAGACATTAAATCTATTTTTTATACTACTAGAAGATTAAAATCTGGAAAATGGTTTATAGGGGTAATATCTCTAGAATTGGTGCATTTATATTGACTTAATCCTTACATTGTTCATGAAAATGCATCTTACACCGCACCTGACTTGACAATATCAGCGGATATACTTTGGAAATTCACAAACTAATTATAAACCATCACAAAAGATTTAGAAAATGATGAATGTGAGTGATCTAGGATAAAACTAAGGTTTAATAGATTAAAATTAAGGTGTCATTATTTGGACATCCTATAAGTGATTTTAATGATTTTGTGGTTCCCCACAATGATTATTATTGTTTACACTAAAATTGTTTTCATTTTAGTTAAGGAATGAAAACCAAAGGAGCAGGTTTCATGATTTTTGTTATATAAAATTCCATGAATTTCATACTATTTACAAAAATAGTATGGTAATTATAATAGAAAATATCATTTCTATTCTCTAAGAAGTTTCTCAATCTAGGAATCATGCTAAGCATCCATACAAGAAAAGGAGGGAATGGCATTTTGTTGAGTCCTTTATGGGTAAATTTCCATCTTCTTTCAATGGATTCATTTATCCAATAGTTTATGAGAAATGGATCAATACAACTAAAAATTTCATTTCCATTATCCAGGGTTAAAAATATGAGAATTTAATTTTGGGTGTCTTTGTTAATGAAGGAAAAGCTGATCAATTGTCTAATATTATCATGAATACAAGAGAAAATGAAAAAATTAAATCCATGGAGTGGGATGGAAATAAGATATTTTTTAAATGCGTACTTCTCTTATATTCTTCATAAAGAACATATAATGAATTCAAATATCTATAGAATAATGATGATGATTATATTGGTATCTATTAGGCATATTTTAAAATATTTGTTAGGTACGATTCTTGAATTATCATCCAACTTGAAATTAATGTTGATTGATTATTTGGTTTTATAAAACCATACTGAAATTATTTATCCATAGGTGAAATTGGTATATTTGAATTATTTGTTTTATGTTCTCTGATGGCGAAAATTGAAATCAGAGATACCCATTAATATCATAGTTTGGAAATGAAAAGAAAGATAGAGTTCAGGGGAAACTCCAAAACAATGGAGAGAAGAGAACATTCCTTAATGCTTAATGTGAGGATATAAATATGTATTAAATTTCTATTGAGTGGAAAATTAATTTTTTTAAATTTTGAAAGGAAGGTCAAAACACAATAAAATTCTGAATTTATTGGAATAATTTAGTTAATGATTCAAATAGAGAGAAATGTCCATACAATTACCAACCAAAATCTTGTGATTCAAATTCAAGGAGTATGGAAATTATATTAACTAGTTCCCAAATCTAAAATATAATGATGATGATCGATGTGTGTAAAATCTTAATCTGGGAGAAAAATGGAAATATCATATGATCATTTTTTATAAGGGTGTGATAATTACATAGTGAAATGTACAGTTAACATCCACTCTAGAAATGATAAGGTCAAATTTGCCTTTTGATATACCCATTATTTCATATATGAATAATTTTCTAAGGGTATCATGATTCCAACCAAATGATTAGATGTATAATTGTTAATGAAAAATTTTTATGGTATGACTATCACAAATAAATTATTTGAAACCTCTATGGTTTATGTTTGGGGAATGTGCTTCCTAAAAATCTTTTTATCCTTACTATGGTTGAATTCGATGCTATTTTTGGAATGGTTTTTTATTTTATACATTTATACCAATTTAAGTAATGGTTAAGGGATGTTACATATGATATTCTAAACTAATTTATGTTCAAATATCATCAAGATGAGAAACATGAAAATCTAATGGAAATCACATCAAATGTATGGATTTTTTTCCAATTCATGTTGGGAGTTTATCTCAAAAAATATGGTGGAACCTCAAAATTGATGATATAACAATTATTCAAGAGTTTAATGGTGTCTTTAAAAAATATTTTCCTAGACTTCTAAAAAAATATAACATTTGAGTTTCCAATAAAACTCATACCAGGTCCCATGCCTATTTGAATCACTTTTTATAGAATGGCCCCGATTGATTTTTATTAAGTGAATAACAATATTTAGAAGAATCTTAAAAAATGATTTATTCATCCAATCATGTCACCTTTGGGTTCACCTATTTTTTTATTAAAATTAATTATGTATTTATGAGAATCTACATTTATTATCAAGAGTTAAACAAGATCACTATCAAGAACAAGTTTCATTTATCCCATATTGATGACCTGTTTATTCCACTTTACAAATCTCAATAATTTTACAAGATTGAAATTTATTCCGGATATCATGAATTGAGGGTCAACAAGGCGGACATACCCAAGAAAACATTATTTGTATTGAATAGAAAATATGAATATTTAGGGATACCATTTGGACTCACTAACTCTCTATTATCTGCATGGATTTTATGAATTATTTCTTTAGAGATTACCTTGATAATTTTTGGTAGTATTTGAAGATAAAATTCATATATATTCAATGATAAAGGAAGTTAAATTAATATTATTTTAGAATTATAATAAATACCCATAGGAGAAACTGTATATAAAATTTATGAATCCAAAAATTTTTCTGAAAAAAAAAGTTTCTTTTTTAGGTTATATATTCTCAAGAGTGGTTATATCAATAGATCCATTAAAGGAAAAAGATATTGAATATTGGCCTATACCAAACAAGATGTCTGAGATTCATTGTTTTCTTTGTATAGATGGATATTATCAATGGATTTTGGATAATTCCTAATGACTATCTATAACACTGACCAATGTTACTCAGAAGGGAGACAAATTCCTATAGATTGTTGAATGAAGGGAAAATTTTGAGGAAATGAAAAAAATATTTTTCAGAACACCTATAAATACATTACGCTTAACAGGATAAGGGTTTGTAATCTATAATTATGCATCCAATAATGGGTTGTGATACATTATTATGCATAATGACATTTTTATAATGTATACATCATGATAATTGAATGTTCACGTGAAAAATTATACAACTATTGATTTTTAGTTATCTATGGTAAATTATTTATTAAATATATGAAGGCATTATCATCATGAATAAAAGTGTGATATATATACCAATCAAAAATATTTAATTTATATATTCATATAGAAGGTGTTGAATATATCCCTGAGATGATTTTTCTATCTCATTAAATTTTATAAATGTGAAACACATTACCACACTAAGAAAGAGAACAAGGTGGCCAATGCTTTTAGTTGTAAGGATCATGCTTAATTATTGATGTTGAGGATCAAAAAATATTCAATATTATTGGATTTGAAGATGTATCTTGAAAAAATAAAGTTATGTTATAAATATTTCCTTGCTCGATTTTGAAATCAACCATCTTTCTAATTGAATATCGAGGAGTCGACTAAGGAAGATTTAGAGAAACAACATAAGGATATAAATGTTCCATAGTAGACACTTTATCATGATATCATGATAAGGTCCAAAAAATGTGTCTATGTTCCATAAATACCATTTTTAAAGAATGAATTTTTAGAAAAAGTTCATTGTTCTTCATTCTCTATTCAACATGGAAGTACCATTATTTTGAGAGATTTTAATGATTAATTTTAGTGTGAGGTAATAAAGAGATACATCATATAGTTTCTATATAAATGCTTAGTATTCCATTATGTTAATTTTTAAAGAAAAAATTTTAAGAGGATTTTAAATCCATTACCCATACTAGAATTTAAATGGGAAAAAATCATCATATATATTATCATTAGACTAACCAAAACATCTAAAGGTAGTAATGTTATATGGGTTGTAGTTGATCGACATAAAAAAATCATTACAATGCATCGCTATCAAGAAAATATATTTTTACCATATTTCTAAGATATACATTAAATAAGCGGTAAGGTTTTTTGTATTACAATATTCAATTTTTCTATATAGAGATCCTATGTTTACATCGATGTTTGGTAGATGTATTCCTCAAGATCTTATTATAGAGTTGTGATTCAGCAGTTGATGTCATCATCAGGTCGATTGTCAATTCAAAAGAAAAATTAAAACCCTAGAGGATATATTGAGATATATTTCTCTCTATTTTAAAGGTGTTTTGGATCAATACCTTCCTCTATTTGAGTTTCCAAACAATAATAGACTACAATGAAGCAGTCAGATTTATCCTTTTGAATCCCCATATAGAAAGAAGTTTTAATAGTCCAATGTAATGGAATGAAGTTGGTGAAATAAATATATTGGGGCCGAAGATGGATGGTAAAATGGAAGAGAAGTTTAGAGCCATTAATCAGCACAAAAGGGTGGCACAAAGTCAATAGAAAAGATATGCTTAAACTTTGTGGCATCATTTGAAATTTTAAGTAGATGACAAGGTGTTTCCTAGAATTTCTCCATAGGATAAGGTATTGAGACTTTGAAATAAAGTAAAAGTAATATCTAGGTACATTGGTCCCATATAAGTCATTGATCATATCAAGATGAGAGCATATTAGTTTGCACTTCCATGAAACCACTCTCAAGTTCATGTTGTTTTCCATGTATCTCTTCTGAGAAAACACGTACCTCACCCTTCACATGTACTAAATTTAGAGGTTATACCACTAGAGTATATAAATTAATATAATTAAAAACTAGTGGATATTTTTGATGAAATATATAAAGGTATAAGAAACAAGACGATTGAACAGGTCAATGCTGTGTGTTTAAACTACTTGTTTGAGGAAGCTACATGGGAACATGAGTATATGATGAGTAAGAATTACCACCACCAGTTTGTATCAGAGTGATATTATTTCAATGGAAAAATAATTTTTAATGGGTTTATAATGTAATACTCTATGATTTTATTCATTATTAGTTTTTTAATAAATTCAAATTTTTCAACTTCTTATGTCATACACAACAACTATTTTTAAGGAACCTTGAAAAAATATTAATTTTACTATTAAAATACGACCATCATTATCTAAACACTAAAATTGTAAGAATTAAGTGTAATATCCAATTTTTAAATATTAAGTATAATGTTTCATATAAATAAATATTATTTATAAAAATTTACTCTATTTTCAATATCGTCTTTATATATTTCAAAAATACTTTTTTTAAAATGTTTTTAATTTTCCAAAAAAAATAAAATTAATTTTTAAAACATTTAGAAACATAAATTTATAGGTAAAATTTTATTTTTTAAATAATCATTTATAATTTATCTTATAAAAATTTTATTTTTTCTGAAAAGATTATTTGCTCGATAAATATTGAAAAATACACGATTTTATTGAAAAAATAATTTTCACTTAACGAATTTATATATTAATTTTTTTACGTGAAAATGGATTTAAATGTAAAATTAGATCAATTTTATATAAATTAATCAAAATTATCTCATCATAATAAATTTCATATAGATTTCTTATGTAAAAAATTAAAAGTTTCTAACATTTCCTCTCTTAAAAACCACTTTTTTCATGTTTGTAAGATTAATTTTAAATTAAATTTTGGAACTAATTTGAATGGAATTTGAAAAAATGTATTTAATATTTGGGAAAAAAATAATTTATATTATATACTATTTTTAAACAAATGTTTTCTCAAAATTATTAGTAAAAAAATCGATAATCATGGTCAATGGTAAAACATGTTTACAGTGGGATTAAACTAAAAAGACAAGGGGTATAATCCCCTATAAACATGTTAAAATATATATTTAGGCTATATATGGTCTGATGACCTCTATGGTTTGTGAGTGAGAAATGTTTTATCCTTTTTTCATTTGAAATACATAGTTCCACTTTATTCTTTTTGAAAATACCAAGTGTGTCCTCTCCCACACATTTAAATGGACAAACCTTCTCCTATCAGATTCACACATAGAAATCCATTTGGTTACACCAATATATTTCAATATATATTCCTTAAATTACTCCAGAGATCATATTTTCATTTTTGAGGTCAAAAATCCAATAATTGATGGATTTATGTTAGACTTAATGTTGTTACCTAGATAAGAGGAAATGTTTTAAACTATGCGTTTTTTGTTTCACTTATTATTCTAACATCTTAATCATTCATCAATGATGATGATATAAATAAATTTTATCTCAAATATAATTATGTTTCATTGTCTTAATTTCATATCCTATATCCATATTAACCTTTATGAAAAAATAAACGAAACTTTTGATCATGTGAATGATAGACTAATGCCTCATTATCTAATGTTATTCATTTTCCATCACCACTTCTCATAGATGGATTAAATAAGGGATTAAATATTTCTATATGATATTTTTTATAATATCAAACTTATATAATTTTTATATCTTAAATACGTTCTTATATCTCATTCGGTGGGAATACGATAACATTACTCCTTCGATGGTGGACTACCTCCTCATGATGCGATGTGATTTGATCACGCTTATATGGAACGTAATAATATTTGTTTATTAAAAAATATTTTATGTACATTATATAAAAAGTATAATTTAATTGGAACACATTATTTACATTTCATTCTTTCATTTCACTAAGAAAATAAAACAATGTTCATGTATACGTACGACTCACCATATACATGAATGATGTATTTCATTTTCAATGAATTAATTTTATAGATTACTGTAAATAAATTTATAATGAATATATAAGATATTTTTATAATTTATAAAATTATAGATATAATTTAACAATAATAAAATTATTAATTCAAAAAATTAAAAATCCAAATACACAAAAAAATCAAAGTAATTATTGCCTAAAACATGACTTAACTGGAATTTTTAATACATGAGTAATAACAGGTCATAAGTAAATCATATACAGTATGATATATATATGTACGGTTGTTTAATGTATGTATAATAAATTTATATTTATTATATATTATATTTTAACGTGTATGAAAGTATTCCATGCTTAAGGTAAGGAATTTTTGTCTCAGCTTTCCTTCTTTGAGTCATATGTTATTTTATAAACCACTCTTCTTTTATGAGGTGTATATATATCTCATCCGACATGTAATATCAAACATTATTTATTATAAATATATTATATATATAATTTAATCTTATTATTTCATTTTTATTATTATTCAATGTTACTAAAACTGAGGTTTTTGTCATGAAAATCCATTCAATAATTTCCACCCTTAAAATTTAGCACTATGGATAACACATAGTTGTCTCACAGGGAGGTTATAGGGTATATTGATGAACATTCACTAATAAATTTTTTTTCTAAATATATGAATTATGAATGGTGGTCATAAATGATTTAAATTATTTTAAATTATAGAAAAATAGATTATAACCAAAAAACTAAATTATAGATTTGAAATCAAAAATAATATGGACAGAAAAAAACAAACTAATGAAGGAAGTCTTGGATAAGCTTTGATCATAAAAAACACACTTTACAATCATCTAAATGAATTTACAAATAATTTATCTAAATTATTACTCAAATACCTCCAATTAAAATCAAAATAATTTCTATAAATAATATCATTACATCATATACAAGTGTTATTATGATTATAAAGGTTTTATGATTACCTGATAACCACTGAGCAAGAAAAATAGATTAAACTCATTGTTCTCAATAATGAGACCTCACCCATAGAAATTTAAACAATAATAATAACCAAATTACTTTAACAAGTTGAAAAAAAATCTGTATCACAATTTTAGAAACTAAATTCAATAGTGAATAGACAACCACTTCACTCAAGAAAATAGTTTCTATAAAAATATAATCAAGACACAATGAAGTACCAAAGTTAAAAGGAAAGAATCAGTAGATCATTTCATCCAACTAAAATATAACGTTTAGACATTCATGACATGATTATTATCGATGGATATCCTATTCAAAATAATATCTTCACCATCACACTCCCTCCCTCAATCCAACCACCCTTGGAATGGCAAGCAGATAGAAATATAAAGAGAATGACTGATGTAAATATGCAATCTAGTTTCTATCCACCAGATGTTGGATAAAGTTTCTACAAAATATTACCCATATATCAAACCATTTTCTTATAGATAGTTTTCAACATTAAATCATTTTCCCATACTCTAAATTTTAGATGATTTTGACACATGGTAAATAATATATTAATTACTCTATTAACATAACTATTTCTGATTGGAGGGACTCTTAATCTTAATTCTACCTGTGTCACTCATTTACATAATTAATGATCTAATTGTTCATTTAAATTCATCATTCAAGCATTATATAGATTTAGATTTCATCTCCAAGTTAAATAATCTCATTTGGAGGCCAATAACTATAGTTATGGCCCATTGAATGTGGTGGGGACCATTCTGTCAGCCAGAAAAGTATTCCAAAATGAATGCTTTTTTGGGCCTCTAGAAGGTATAATAAACATAGTACCTAGTTTAAAAATATGTATCCCACAATCCTAAAAATAATAAAAATTATTTTCATTATATAAATCAATATGAAAAATTTTATGATCAGAATAAATAAGTGATTGAGAACTTCTAAAATTAAATTTTTTTGAATATTTCATTTGGAAGATAAAAACAACCATAATATACAAAAAGAAATTATTAATATGTCAAATTTATTAATTTTAGTGTTTGAAATAATTTAAATAGACATGAAAATTGTGAAAAAAAATTAGATCTATCAATTACCCCACATTGAACACTTAGACTCCAGCACAAATGAGAATCAAAATCAAATCAAGGAATATTTAACACACATACAAATGAGGTTCACCAATTTATAAAAAAAAAGATATCATGCATCGTCCAAAAAATATTTCATGTTCTAAAATCATATCATTTAATCCATTTATTCTTCATTCATCCTCCCATGTACACAACACACTTACCTCACATAAATTCTCTCTTAACACACATGTATATATTTTCAGCAAGGCTTCTCTCATCCAAACTCATGCATGAATCAAAAAATGATTGATAAATTTATACATATCCACCTCATATGAGACAATAACATTTTATTAACAAGTGTAAATTTCTGGGTTGTTCTATGGAATAATTGTATTTAATTTTTGAATTGTTTTGATTCAAAATAAATAGAGTTTGGAACATTTTGAATAAAAGTGAATGATTTTAATTTTCACTCATATATGGTCACCTCCTCACTCTCCTTAGAAGAAAATTAGATCTTAGAATATTTGATAATAACCTTTCCATCCCATTCCATTTAAACATTTGTATAAAATAGAAATAAAATTCGTATTCTTTTTTTTGGAAATCTCTAGATAGGCACAGCTTTATTCCTTTGAGATCTCCAGAGAGGAAAAAATATTTTTTCCCTTGAAAGATCGTAAAGTCAATAGATTTTAGGAAAATATTTTCTACCATAAATACATCAATTAAAAATTTTAAGCCCCACCTAAGTAAACACCAAAGGTGGTACAACACCACAAATTATCTTCCCCCTACACATAAGTTCTACTAGATCATTTGTTTTCACTTCTAGAGCATGTAGGAAAGGGAAAATTGGCATGAAATGTGTCAAAAATAATAGGATATACATGGATACTAAGGGATAAAAATTATCAAATGCGAAACATGGGATATATTAAAATATGATTCACTTCAAAAGGATAGTTAAAAGTCTAATTAAATTCCTCTATCATTTAAATTAGATGAACTAATACCCTCCAGTTTTGAAACAAATGGATCGCGTTATGGTTAAATAAATAATTGTTTGGTTCTCTCACGGAATTAGGTGAATTATAAGAATATTTAAAATGGGTTTAGAAGACTCAAAGAAAGGTATTTTAAATTATAAAGACAATGAGATGTGGCCGGACAAAAAAATTAGAGGAAGTTTCATAAAATTTTCAAAAAATGAGGAATATTAATCAATATCATTTTTAGAATTCATTTACATTCATGTTCAAGGGTTAAATTGGATCATTCATTAATATGAGTTTCAAAAATGGCATTTATAATCATTTAATGTCTTATGTTTATTTTTTTAATTTGACATAAAACCAACATAATTGGGTTGAAAAATAGAAAAAAAAATATTTGAAAAGAAAATAGAATAAATCCTAAACAAAAAACTATAAACCTCACCCAAAACTTAATATATAAAATATCTTCATTTTTCATCATTTTTTTGAGAAAAGAAATTTATTAATATAATAAATGAAAAAAATAAGTAGGATGGAATGATAAAACCCTTTTTTTATCGAGCATTTGCATCCTTTATCTATCCTCATTAAAGATAAACATAAAGAATGACATAAAAACAAGTAATACATATTTTATTAAAAATGAATGAAAAAGAAAATGTAAGAGCAAGTAAGAGTCTTGTTTTTATCCCCCCCAGTAGGTGTAAATATATTACCACCCCTTGTCATGTAGTTCCAATTGATCATCCCCAATCCCAATGTGGGTGTAGTAATTTCTTCATGAACCACCAAAATGAGGTAACACCAGTCTTCTTCAGTTCACACCACCTTTAGATGATCCAAAAATAATATTTCTTTAGGTTCCCCTATATGAGTTTCTTATTCCAATGATGTTGTGGATTTGGGAACAAAATTTAAAAGAAACATATAAATAATATATACTTGAAAATGACCTCTATTGGTTTTTTAAATTTAATTATTTGATGTGATTCATCTTTAATTTTATCATGGAAACTGTTTATTCTTTGAAAAAAAAACATGGTACCACAATCATTATTTTTAAAAGTGTACTCAAATAGGCAGATCATTTTTTCTTCAATTTTAACCATCAAAATCTATTTATATGAACCATTGGTCCAATCAGAATCAACATGAAGTAAATGTTCACATGGAAAAGAAGTTAACTATTTATTATCAAGATAACCAGGAAAATATTGATTAAAATTTAAGACATATCTATGTGTTCTTAGGTTCCAAATCTATTTGGTAGTCTAAAACATATGTATTGAACATGTGAGTTACAAAAGTTCCTCCATATTCTCTAAAAAACTAATGGATCACGTTTCAATTTCTCTTCGCCTAAATATTCCTACAAAAATTCTAAATTTTCAATTTTAAAAGGTGTGGCTTCACATGAAATTTTATTTTCAACGAATTCAACATGATAATATTCCAATTGAATTTGATTTCCAATAGATAAATCAATTTGTAATTCAGTGAAAATTTCTTCCATTAAATTTGAAAAAAAGATTCCAAATCATTTTTCAATTCACCTATAAAAGGTTTCTCAATATCTAAAGTTTGTGGGATAGAATTTTTCGTTTCATGAGAATATTTTTTAGATTTTATTTCATTCAATTATTTTAAATCATTATAATGATATCATTTTTTTCATACTTCTTGAATCATGTAATCTTGAAGTTAATAAACCATATCATTTTTTTCATTTCAAAATAATTTTTTTCAGATTAGAAATTTTAAGAATTTATTATGAATATGCTCACAACTTTGTTGATAATCAGGCCAAGAATTAAAGTGATCACTATGAAAATCCATTTTTTCATTTTTTAAGACTCTAAATTAATGTAAAAAAACTATAAAATCAAAATAAAAAAACTTTGGAAACCGGCATGAAAATGGTTTCAAATTGAATCTCGGTTTTTTTGTGAAACAACATTCAATATTTTTCCTCTTAAAATGTAGCATAGTGGTGACCATGAGTCTGTCTCACGAGGAGTTTACAGGATATGTCTTCATATTGTCACTTTGTATTTTTTTTAAATGTAATAATTAGAAATTTAGGTTTAAATGAGTAAAAATATGTTAAATAATAAAACATTATATTAAAACTGTGAACCAATGATATAGATTAAAAATCAGATGAATAATGGACTAAAAAGAAACAATACAAGGCAGCGATGGATAAGTTTTGACTGAAAAACACCCCCTTTATCATCATATAAATGAATTTTAAAATTATTTTTCTCAATGATCACTCAAATACCACAACGTGAACACATAAATTTACTAGAAACCATATTGATAAATTATAAATTTGTGTTATCCCACTTATCAGTGTGATCTTATTACTTTATGTCCTCTGAGAAATCAAAATAAATTAAACTCAATTTTCTCAATATGGAGAGATCACCTAAAGAAATTTAATTAAGGGTAATAACCAATTTACTACATGAAAAGTTGAAAAAACTTTTATATAAAAATATATTAAACTAAATTCACAAATGAAAAGATACCCTCTTAAATAATGAAAATATTTCCATAAAAATATAATTATAATACAATGGTGTATCAAACTTAAAAGGGAAGAATTCTCAGATCTCTACTCCCAACCACCACATGGATTTTATACCATAATTAATTGATTAAAAAAATGGAACTCCTTTTTTATAGAATATTTTCTCCAACAAAACCCTTCCCTTCAATCCAACTAGCCTTAGAATAATGAGGACATGGAATTTTAAAGAGGAGGGATAAAAATCTATTATCCACTTTCTGTCTGTTCGAAGGCGGATTTTGTTTTACTACATTCCCAAAATAATCTCATGCTATTTTCTTCTATGTAGTTATTATAAATTAATTCATCTATATTCCATCAATTTTTGAGATGATTTCAATATTTTTTTGAAAATATATCAATTAATTACATAAGACAAATGTTTCTTCTCAGAGGAATGTGTCATCCTTTTTCTTTTTGACTCACTAATATACTAGCTCAATGATTAAATTGGCCCTTTATATTTATCATGAATATTTTATATTGAGTTATATTACATCTCCAGGTTCCATAATCGCATTCGGAGGCCCATATAATGATTTACGGTCTATCGAATTATGTAGGGTCGATTCTGTTATCTAGAAAAGTCTTCCACAATGAGTGATTTATTTGGTACTCCAAATGGTCCAATAAAAATGTTATAGAGTTGAAAAATATATATCCCACAAGAAATGTATTCCTAAAAAAATTAATCTATTTGGATCAATATGAAAAAAATGGTATGCTCAAAATAATGAAGAGATTGAAAATAGTTAAAATTAATGAATTTTGAAATTTTTAATTTTAAGTTAAAATCATAACATAATTAATAATAAAATTCTATTTAGCTCATGTAATTCATTTTTTTAGAATAAATATTTCAAATAAACATGGAAAATACTGTAATAATTGGCAATATCAGTTACAAATTTCTCAGGTTTTTATATTTCAATCTCACCATTAATATAGATTATTCCTGATTATTCTATCAATGATGAAATATTATGATATATTTCTAAACACACTCATGTATTTTATTCTACTATGTTTATTTAAGACTAATTATGGTTTTCCCTTCATTTTTTAGAAATTATAAACTATAGATCTAAAATAATATTTTTAAGAAAAACTCTCTTTATTTATCTCATCTGACAAAAACCCTTCCTTCTACCATATCCAAGATTTATAAAATTATTTTAAATTTTTTTTTAGAATATCTAAAGTATATAATAAATATATTATAACTAGTTATTTAATTTTATTATGTTTTTATAAAGGAATATTCATGTCATATTCTAAACAAGTTCCATTTGTATTTTACCAAAAATATGAATGGAATATTTGACTTAACATGTACGACATGAAACAAATTTCCTATATTCATAAATAGTAAATTTTCTAAATCTTAATTTATATGTTTCAATGTTATTTTCAAATAAAATGTTTTTTATTTTTTATT
This sequence comes from Viscum album, assembly GCA_963277665.1. Lineage (NCBI taxonomy): Eukaryota > Viridiplantae > Streptophyta > Magnoliopsida > Santalales > Viscaceae > Viscum > Viscum album. The sequence continues at coordinate 13,356,452 of OY728159.1, read as the reverse complement.
TTGTTATAAATATATTATCTTAAATTTTAAAGGTTATTTACCCCCCAATAATTTTTTAAATGATTTTAAAACCTCATGTATATGTTGCTAAAGATATTTTAAATGAAATTAATTCTGAAAATATTATTTATTTCAAAAAGTGTTTTTCAACATTGGAAGGATACATTACATTATAAATGATCCATTTTTTTCTTCCAAAATCATTCTAAATCTATAATAAAATCCATTGATGTTACTAATAATTTGTTGGGGATATTATTCATGGGGAGATTCATATTGTATCTATAAAAGGTTTATATTTAAGAAGGAAATAATTTTATGAATCTTATTTCTCTTTCACTGGTTACACAATTTAAAAATTCTTATGAAACCTACATCCCTTTTTCCTATGTTATGGTTTGATGAAATGATGATGAAAAATGTTTCTATTCAACAGGTTATGTTGTGATGCCATGTTTATGAAAAACATTTCTTTTCATGGACTTTGCTATGATGAATGTTTTTCATTCTTGTGGTACAGACATATATAAAATTTTTATCATTAAATGGGCTGTAACTATATTTACGTCCAATATATTGGGTAAATAGTGATATCTCATGAATAAAGAGAATTGGAATGGGGAGTGAACCCAGTTCAGTAAGGGACTCTGTGCACTATGATAGTTTTTGGAGTGAACCTTAACTACTATGATTGTTTATTGAATGAACCCATTATACTATGGTAGTCTTTTAAATAAGATATGAAACACTACAAAATGGTTTTATACTCTTATGTGAATTTCAAAAATATATTCCCTATGAAAATTATTTGTTATCAAGGTTTATATTCTTTGATTCAATTATGATTGATGTCTTATAAACAACTAATATTTTTTCCACAAGGCATGTTTATGATATATGATATGTAGGTTATGGTTTTTAAATGTTATTATCATGTTCTCATACCCTTATTCTCTTGATATTGATATTTTTTTCTTACTATGAATCTGGGATAAAAATTTCTTATGTTTCTTTTTCCTTGGATATGATAGAATTTATTATGTAGGATATGTGTAATATGGGTGATAGTAATAAAAAATATTGTGGGAGATGAATCTGCTCACTTGTGGACTAGCTGTTTATGTTTCTATTATTTAGAAGTGTCTATAACTTTATAATAATCAGGAATGTTTTTATGTAATATATTGAAAATTTATCTACAAGATGTAATGTCTATGAATGATAAGTTTTTGTCTCTCCATTACATTGATGCATATTGATATTTATGGAGCTGGTAGAAGAGGTATTATAGATTAAATTAAAATCTAATCAAACTTGATATAGAAGGTGGAGGAGTCTTAATGGGGAAACATAGAGTTAGAGGTGTTGCAAGACTGTGTTTTACATGGTGATTCTCTAGAGGGATGGTTGGCATAAGATGATGTTTTAGGAGAAGCCATTTTTTGATTGGAAATGTGAGAAGGATTCCTTTGTGATTTTCATATATCACCATTGGTGGTATATCTATGTATGTATAATATGAATATTGGATTAAAGACATTACATTGGTGGATTAGAATGATATGGTTGGGTCGTAGTTCTTATTAGGTTGTTGTTCAGTCAGCTGTTAAAGATAGAGAACATAGTTATTATAGGGTTGTTTCTATATTTGGATGTTCTTATGTGGTTGTGAGAGGAAATATCAATGTAATTAATCACTTTTTTTACTAGGTATCAAGGTTGTTTTGATTTAGATTTATTGATTGGGGACCAATTGATAAATTAGGCCAATTTTCTAGAGATCCTTGAATCGAGTTATGTGGATGTTTTGGCAAGGAGATATATGGATGGCATGGTTAATATTCCTGGGGTATTGAGGAAAATAACTTCAGATTAGGAACCTCCTTTATCCTCTTGGGTGTGGACATGATCGGTTCCTAACATTGGTATCCGGGTTTCTCTTATCACCTTATTTCATCCTTCAATAAATGGGTAGACTGATAAGACCATCTAAAAACTAGATGTTAAGTTCGGAACTTGCATCATGAATTTTAGAATGTTATACATAAAATAATATCCTCTGGTTGAGTTTTCCTATACCAATAACTGTCACACATCTATTAGAAATAATTAATTTTAAGTGTTTTATGTGTAGCTATGTCATCTCAGTTGAGATGGATAGTGGTCGAGGTATTAGTATCTCCTAGGACCTATGTATTACAGAGTATGGTCGAGAAGATCTTTATGGTATAATAATACATTAATGTGACATATTTCCATCATAAGTCCTATTTCTGTCATTGGAATCATATTTTATAGTTTTAGTACGGAGACCACGTCTTCTTGATGGTTTCACATCATCATGGGTTGTAGAGGTTTACTAGAGTGAGTAAGATTTATCTATTATTAGTTGATAATTTTTGGGTTTTGGAGCACGTGGGGAGATGAATTACTAGTTCCAAGTTCCAAAATTATGGATATGATTAACATTATATTCCACATGTCCTAACTCCTTCCGATTTTCAAGATGACTCCCATGAAATGGACTAAGTAGAGTTGGTTATCAAGGATGTGGTGACATTTGTAAGGGGACTAATAGGTGTCCATGTTCCTCAAGAGATTGAGTTTCCTAAGAGAACCATCTCCATAGTTTTTGTACTATTGAGTAATAGTGTACTATAGGATTGTACTTAGGATCATGAGAAATTGATGCATACCCAATACCTAGAGTTTTATTTTTATATTTTAATTTTATTTGTTTGATTATGTGATTCCTAGATCTTTTTGATTTATGAGATATTACTTATTTACTTATTACTATTTATTATTATGGATTCATGTATATAAATTGGTTAAAATTCCTTTCTAATTAATAATTTTAATATTTAATTTTTTTAAACCACAGAGGTGAGTTAATGTATCACAATAAAGAAATTGTCATGATATGGATGGAAAGATAACTTAATTTGTGTGATTGGGTAAGTGTGTTGTAATTGTTTTTGTGTTTGTTGGATTGGTTTCTGTAGGGTCTTAAATGGTGGATTGAATGAATATGTGAAAAATGTGTTTTTTTATTTAATTGTTTGGATGCTGGGAGTATTTTAATAGTATTTAGAACCTTAATAGGTATATAATATGTTGGTTATCTGGATTATTCCTTTTCCATTTCATATTTTATTACAATTTAAAGGATGATAATTTTATGTCATAGGACTGAATGAAAAATAAATTTTTTATTTAGGAATAAATCTCTTATAAGGTTCTAGTGAGAACAAGAACATAAAAGATATAAACTAATGGAGTTAAGATAAATAATAAATAACCAAATTTCTCCAAAGGAATTTAAACAAATAATTTCCATGCACATTATGTAAGATCCATTCATAGGGGAACTATTTCTCCATTGTTCATCATTTAAAAATTCTGTATAGAATATATCCATTTTTACCCAATATTTCAATTACTCTTACATACGGATCTTGTCTTCATAGAATCCAAAAAATTAGGATTTGATCATGGAAATTGATCCATCTTCTTAACAAACCATTGATGTCACCCTTCAACCACTATAGAATTTATTTCAATATCATTTACCACTATCTTTTCATTAGGGTGTACAAGATTTTTAAAAATATATATATGAACTCATTCATCTTCCTTTATAATATCACATCCATTTCCATGTTGTAATTATGTATTATGAGTAGAGGGAGAAATACTACCCACTTTAAATAGGATATGTCTTTTGAATCCAAAATTTTTTATGTTTTGTGTTTGGGGAAAACTGTCATATCCATTATAACTAAAACACCCTCAACCCTTTTTAAGGAGGGATCTTCAAAATGATTTCTTCCTTGATAATTCTAACTATTTGGATCCCATTATGTTGTGTAGGGAGGAATAATACATTCAATTTTTTTACTTCCATTTTTAATCAAGTAAAACCTAGGTGGGTCCCCAATTCGTAGATATTTTTTTACACATATATATGAGTGGTCCGGATTTAGAATCCTATTCACAATCAGAGGAGACCATCCATGAGCCCAATATCCCCTAGAGATCCTAATATGAAATAAGGTCCTTAGAGTTCCATTGTCCTTCTAATATCTGAACATTGATATCATCTTGTGTGCCCTTAAAAATAACATTCTTTATTTTTCCTCTATAATTTATTGTTTCTCATCCTTTAATAACAACATTACCTAAATCCTTACCTCCCAGAATATGGAAATTTATTTGGAAAATAACATCCTTGATCACTTCTTTCATATTAAAAACACCATTTTATTAAGAAGATTTCATCACTACTAAATTTTATGAATAAAACTTAGGACCATCTACCCCATAATTGTATAAGGCCAATATATTCTCTTGGAAGATTCTAGCTTGGGAAAAAACTCCTTGATATTTTAAAAATATTTCAGGTTTCCACACCCAAATCTCAAGAGGGATATTTTATTTCATAATCCAAAACATCAGATACCAGAACCTCAATAATTTCACTATTGGATATTGTAGGCATATCTCACATGACCCTAAAACCACTAAAATAATGTAAAAAAACCCTATAAAATGATTCCAATTTGGAAACATTTTTAATTAAATGTATTAAAATGGGAGTTTCATTTTCCACAAGGGAAAATTCCTTCCATTTATAGTCATTTCTAATGAAAATCGGTGAAGACCTGACATATTGATCATAGGTGATCACAACTGCATAATTACACAACCTTGAATAAATAAAATGAATATTAATAATCAATGTTGAGTTATAGATAGTTTGTTCATTTCCCCCCTTAACCAATATCTTAGCCATGACATTTATACACCCTTTCCCTCAACCAAATAATGAACTCATGCTACAAGTGGACCAATAGAAATTCAGATAAACATTAGTCAACCAAAGACTAAAACTTCAATAACTATTGATATCTGAATTAATAACTTGATTTAATCCACATAGAGTATAGTAGTGGCTCGGATACGTCAATTTCCAAACATATGTGAGGAACTATTGGGTGACACATGGACTTCGATCTATCATCAAAATTCATAAATGCATTTACTAGACTACTAATAATTTGTGGGATCATGTTATTTTGGACAGTTAGGGGAATGTCCTGGAAGCTAAAAAACAAAATGTATGGGGTATCAGGATTACATTTAAGAATTTAGTCCCATTTAAATAATAATATCTAAAATGTCTTACATGAATGTTGGCCTTAGAAAAAAATAAAAGAAATATTATCTACCTAAGAAATGAATACACAAAAAAGATAAGGGATATGAATTCCAATGATGGAATTATCCTTTAGAGGCTAATAAATATTTATGAATTTGTCAAAAACATCAAAAATTCAACATCAATGACTGATGCAAGCCACAAGGGAGAATTTATAGATAACCAATGCCTCAGTTTTTTGTGAAAGGATAGAGGATGATTTGGGGACCCGAAGTGAAGAGATGCGTACATTTGGATAAGGTAGATGTAGGGAAAATAGGGGAAAATGTTTGGGTTTGTAAAGGGATAGAAATATATAGATACATTCCACCCATGAAGAAGGGAGTTCAGGTAATGTGACCATCACTGCCCACTATAGATTCTATATTGATTTTCCCACAACTTATCTGAGATAGTGGATCCTCATTCATGCTCTATTTATGTTTATGTGTGGGTATTCAATGATTTTTTCATAAATTTTCTAATAATATTGACCTTAATAAGAAAATAATTAATTGGATAAATGAAAAATTGAATGTAAAAAGAGGAGTAATCGCATGTTTTCACTAATTTTAGTGATTTTTTCAATGTGATTCTATATTCTTGTTTCCATTATTGAAAATCACCACTATTTGGAACCTTTCTTGTTCTAGAGTTGGGATAACTATGATACCATTATTGATATTATTGTTTAAACTCCCCCTCAATGAAATATTAAATAACTTATATATGTATAAGGAATTGATTACCCATGGAAATATGGATTTTTTTTATAATACCCATGATAAAGAAGAAGTTATTTTATATAAAATCCCATAAACTTGAATTTTTTATAATATATATAAGATTAAATGTGATTTTTTTTTAACATTATAAGAATGTTTTGTGTTTTTTAGAACATTATTAAGGATTACATGGTTATGTTCTGGACTTTCCTAGGTGAAGTATTTGTCAGTCCGTGAAGTGATGGTTGGTTGTCATGGGATTTGTTGTGGGATGATGTGAAATGTCTTTTTATGTGGTTTCTCTGATAAGATGTTTTGGTATATATATATTTTTTGTGGAGATTTTTATATTTGTTGGATGATCTCTTTTTTTGGTTTTGTTATCGAATGAATTAAAATATTTAAACTAAAATTATAAGGTTCGTTAAAGGAATGCGAATGTACTAAACTTTTTGTGTGATAATTGGTTTAAATGAAATGAATGAAAATTGAATGGGTTGTGTAATGTGATATAAATGGATTGGATAATGGTAAACAGTTTAAACATGTAAATATGGAAATGGTGGATCATGTAATTGAATGTGTATGTTGTGTAGTTATATGTGGTAGTTGCGTGGTGTGAATCATTATGTCATTGTAGTAGTTGTGACAAATGGTTTGTGATGCCAGGGTGGTGATGAGTATGTTAGTGCATTTGATGTTAACCATATATTGGGTATTGATTTATATCTATCTATAATGTATATTATTTTATTTATATACCCACCCCACCATAATTGTATAACATGAACAACAATAAAATGTTTTGGGTTCCAGGTGTTTTCTGAAACATTTAGGATAGTGGTGAATCAAATTGATTTATACACCCACATCTCCACTCATACATCAACAAAAGTCATGATGATATATTTTTGTTTTTGATATTACATAATAATGATATGGGATGGTTTTGTAGTTCACCTAGTTATGATATTGGTTGGTGTTGGATATTAACCAGCAATGATCATTGTTGGTGTTGGTGAATACTTAGTGATGATACTAGTTGGTGTGGGAGATTACTCAACAATGATGAGGGATGAGTTATGTGGTGTCGATTATTCATGGTAGGAGGACGAATGGGGATTCATTCCTTCATGTTTATGATACCCAATAACCCTAGTTATGTGGATGAGGTTGTGATGTAATGGTGACTGATGATAGAACTAGATGTTGGACCATGTGGGAGGTTAAGGTAGGTAGGGATGAGTCTAAACCCACATCAGATATATATAGACCCGAGATGATATATCCATGGAAGGGATAAGAGCAGATGACCTTTGATATTGGTGAATGATATTAGAAAACCAGTTGGTAATAATTTGCAAGAACCATTATTTTGTCTCCCTTGATGTTATGTTACTGTAGTAGATGTGATATTTATTGAACAAACTATGGTGAGGTAGGTATTGGTTTGCTGACCAGTTTAAGTGTGTTTTTTGACTGTTTATTCCCAGTTTCATTTATATTTCCTTTTTAAAAGTTCACAAGGGGATTTGTGTATGATGTTATTGAGTGTAAATGTTATATTCACCATAAGAATATGTAAACCCTTTTTCATCTTTGTAGGTGAATTTTCAGACTGAACTAGATATCACTAGATTAGATTTTACAGTTTCTATTGATCCACCTCCATAAGACTTGTCTTTTGGGTATTTCTTCGAATAAAAGCATTTGAATATGTTTAAATTTTTCATGTATTATGGTAAGGTTTCTATGGAATCCTGCCTTTATATAACATATCTTTTCATTACATATTACAAATAGAGGATCTTTAAAGTCTAGTGTCATGGGAATTAGGAACATAAAACATGAAAACAACATAAAACATTCTTCTAATCAACTTTTGAGGATTGATCATAAGTTCATCCAATGTATAATTGCTTCATCTCATAACTTGGAGACATACATCAATGGAAAGGGTGAGCAGAAGGCCCAGTAAGGAAATCAAGGGAATCAATTTACTTATGATGTCAATAAGAACTTAATGAAAACCACAAGACATGATCAAGGTAAAAAGTGTCATATCATAATAAAATAAACATGAATCACCTATTGAATATGTGGAAACAACATTTCAATTATACATTCGTGAACATATCACAAAGGTTCATTCCCAAGGAGTCATAATAACATTACCAAGGTTATTCACCAAGGTATCGTGAAACTTGTCATCTCTAAAGATTAATTATTTACCCAATGCATTAGATAAATCTTAGGGATCACCCTTAATATGTCGTTATTTTTATTCGAGACACATATATCATAATAAATCATTTCATAAATAACCAAAAAAAATCAAATAAATGGGTTTCATGTCAAAATCATGACTTTTAAAAATTACTTGAAATAAGATCATTATGTCATTTATAAACCATGGGAAGGGAGTGAGGGTTATATGTATGTAAATTAAAGAATAAAATAGACCAATTTTATTTATTTATGAATACCCCAATAAATAAAAATATATTTGGGTATCCAAATAAATAATACAAGATAATTTCTTAGGAAAAAGAGAGAGAATTTGAGATGAAAATTCTGCACCATAACGACTACATAACATCATTTTAGAAAAAATTAAAAATAGTGAGGACAAGGGTAAACCACTAATGGATAATTCATAAAACTGTATGGGTACAGAATAATATCATGGTATGGATATTTGAATGAAATATCACCTGAAAAGGAAACATGAAAGAAAAGAGAATATATTATTTCATTTATGAAAAATTCAGCAGCCTACCAACATCACATAAAAATTCAGAAAATAAATTGATGAGAGCAGAAATGGTCTCTCATAATTTGGAAATGAAATGTACTATAATTATAATATACAAGAACATAACCGCACATAAAAATTTGGAATCTAGAAGACATAACATAAAAGAAATTATGATAAAAAAGAGAAGGGTGAAAAGTTCACTTACCTTGAAGAGTATATTTGAAAGCCCAAAGGTTGGGACCTTTGGGGGGATTTAGGGAACCTTGGGAGGACTCCTTGGTAGGTAGAAAGACCAATTATTCATTTAGGAGGACTTTGGAATGAAATGAATGGGGGAATGACATTTTATTTATTGGAAAAGTGAGGGAATATTTAATTAATTTCCAAGGGACACCACATCGGTGGTATTTGCAAAACCATGGGCATGCCCATGGTATTGGTCACTTGGGATAACTCATAACATATCCAAATATTCACAAGTCAACCATATTTATTACATCATGATTACATCAGAAATTATGTCATTAAACACTCGATACTCAAAACTATATTTTTACTATTCATCGAGAATTCAACTGTTTCAGAAAAGTCCCCAAAATTCACCCTAACATAATAATGATGCCATGAATTCAAAAATGAACTCCATTTTATAAAAATAATTTTTTAAATATTTTTAATTTAATTTTTAAATAAAATCATTATTTATTCAGAAACAACAACTCTTAAACTATAACTTATTTTGTAACACCTAGAAAACGTAATCGATGTCCCATAAAATTTTCATATAACCATATGAAAATAAGTATTAATTTATGACTATATTTTATGAAAATAAATTTTTTATTTTAAATTATTAAATTAATTATAAAATTATAATTAAAATATTTATAACATATAAAAATACCAATACTTATATTATGACCATTTTTTCACTTTTAAAATGTCTAAATTGTATTTATACATTCATGGGTAAAGACTCTATATTTTTGGCTGATTTACTATTCATTACTATTCATAAGGGTATATTACTATTCATACTTTACTATTCACTAAAAATTAAGTTGATCTTATTAGACTCTAAATTTACTGGTGGTCACAATTTTAGAAGACCATTTTCTGAAAATCATTTCACATTATTATTATTTATTAAGTTAAGAAAAATATTTTAAAATACCCCTTTTTCAAAAATTCATCAATAATATGGACCTTCATCCTACATTTATCCAGAAATTTGAAATTCAGAAATTTAACATAATAAGAAATAACAGTTTAATTTATACAAAATGGTTACACAACGTAAATGAGGTCTCGTTACATATCCCCTTATAACACCTGCATAGGACCTAAGTGTAAGTTTTGTTGTGGTGATAGAATCTTGGGGTGTCTCAGACATCATTTCCCGAGTCTTAATTTCTATCAGTTTGAACTTCTCCTTTAGGCGATTCTGTTCAAGCTTCACATGTTGAAGCTCAACTTGGACTTGGTCCAGAGAAAAGCCCAGAGATGCTACCACCTTCCCAAGCTCTGAAAAATGATCTTCGTACCACCTGAGTCTACTAGATGTGGCCATCGACTCTACATTCTATATTAATTAACCAAGATCACCTGTATTTATCAACAATAATTATAATGTTAAGAGTTTATTTTCCAATGACCATATTGACCAACAGTCATATAATAGTCAAAACCCAATGGTATCACTTCATTAATTGAAGGATATAGTTTTGTGTAGTATAAAATGAAATAACTCACAAATTTAGGAAACAAATATTATTAAAATGTTTCCGTTGTTACATTCTTCCCCCCTTAAGAATTCTTTTCCCTAAAATTTAAACTCGTAACCTAAGAAGATAAAATGTGAGGGTACTTATACCTCATAGACTCTTCTGGTTCCCACATGGCATCTTCACATTTATGGTTCCTCCACAACACCTTAACAAGGTGGGTAGTCTTCTGGCATAGAGCCTTGTCTATATGATCCCAGATCTCCACCGGTTATTCCTCATAAGAAAGGTCTTGTTCCAGTTGTTCCACCTCTGGATGTAGTACATGTGAAGGGTTAGGTATGTACTTCCTTGAGAGGTATATGTAGAAGACATCATGAACATGTGATAGATTTGGAGGAGGTGCAAGCCAATATGCCACTCCTCCTAAGCAATCAAGGATTTCATAGGGGCCAATGTACCTAGGGCTGAGTATACATTTTTTCCCAAACCTCATGACTCTATTCCAAGGTGAAATTCAAAGAATGGATTTGTCACCAACATCAAACTCCAAGTCCCTTTTACAGTTGTTGGAATAACTCTTTTTTCGACTCTAAGAAGCCTTAATGTGTTACTGGATGGAGTTAACCTTTTCTATCATCCTTTTCACCAGATCTAGCCCAATACGCTTTCTATAACCAGCTTCAAGCCAACAAGTAGGAGTTCTACATATCTTACCATATAGAGCTTAATAGGATTCCATTTGAATGCTTGATTGGAAGATGTTATTGTAAGAGAACTCAACTAAAGGGAGATGTTGATCCCATCCACCTTTAAATTCCATTTATCATGTTCTAATCATGTCCTCGAGTGTTTGAATAGTCCTTTTAGACTAGCCATCAGTTTAGTGGTGATAATCCATACTGAGATTAAATTCGTTGCTCAGATCATGTTGAAGACTTCTCCAGAATTTTGATGTGATCCTTGGATCATGATCAGATATGATATTAAGTGGAACTCCATGTAGTCATACCACTTCCTTCACGTAACTCCTGGAAAGTTGATCCAGAGAGAAATCTTCCCGAATGGAGATAAAATGGTCAATCTTGGTGAGACTATCCATAATAACCCATATCGCGTTTTTTCATATGGAAGTCCTTGGAGACCAATGACGAAGTCCATAGTGATATTGCACCACTCCCATGCTGGTATTGGTAGGGGTTTCAATAACCCTTTAGGAAGTTGTCACTCTGACTTCACTTGATTACATACCAGGCACCTCGAAGTGTATTCATCAATCTCCCTTTTCATATTATCCCACTAATAATGATCATGAATGTCCCTATACATTTTTTTTCTTCTAGGATGTATAGAGAAAGTAGAGCTATAAGCTTCATCCATCAGCTCCATCTATATTTCCTGAATAGATAGAACACATAGTCTTGTATGAAATTATAGTATACCTTCTTGATCAATATCGAACTCATGAAATTTCCCATCCTTCATAGCCTCAAACATGTTTTGTAACAAAGGATCTTATTTCTGGTCTTTATTGGTCTTCTCTAGTAATGACAGTTGAGAAATCATTTGACTTAAGGTTGAATATGTCCCTTCCTATATAATTATCATGTCTAGATTTACTAGGTCATTGATCAAAGAATCTCTTTGAATCCTCATCATGGAAATAACAACTGGGTCTTTCCTAAATAATGAATCAGTGACTTTGTTTACTATTCTGGGATGATAATGAATTGAACAATCATAGTCTTTGAGATGATCCAACCATCTCCTATATCTCATGTTCAATTCCTTTTGTGTGAAAATATACTTCAAACATTTAGGGTCTTTCTATATATCACATTTCTCCCCCTAAAGATAGTTCCTTAATATCTTTAGAGAATAAACGACCACAACCAACTCTAGATCATGCGTTTGATAGTTATGCTCATGAGTCTTCAACTATCGAGAACCATATAAATTGAATTTTTCATTTTTCATGAGGACGCACCCCAAGCCCTTTCAGAGGTGCATCGCTAAAAATAATAAATCCCTCTCCACTTGAGGGTAGAGTTAACATGGGTGAAGTAAACAATATCTTCTTTAACTCTTGGAAGCATTCCTCACATTCTATTCTCCTGATGAACTTGACCCCTTTTCGAGTTAACTTGGTTAAAGGATTAGAAATTCGTGAAACATTTTTCACAAACCTCCTATAATATCCCTCTAATCCAAGGAAACTATGAATCTTAGTTATTTTTGTAGGCCGAGGCCACTCCTCTACAACTTTTGTCTTAGCAGGGTTGATAGGGATTCCTTCATTGGTAACAATGTTCCCTAAGAAAAAAATCATGTTGTAACCAGAATTCACATTTTCTGAACTTCCCAAAAAGCATTTCCTTCAATATATTTATCAAAATACCCCTTATATGATCCTCATGCTCCTTGAGAATTTTGGAATATATCAAAATATCATCAGTAAAAACTACCACAAAGTTATCGAGATAGTTTTTAAGGACTCTATTCATCAAATCCATAAAAATATAATGAGCATTAGTCAGTACAAAGGGAATAACAACAAACTCATAATGTCTATATCTTGATCCGAAGGAAATTTTTGGAATATCTTCTTTCTTCACCCTCAATTGATGATAACCAGATCTAAGATCAATCTTAGGAATGAATTGAGCCCCATGAAGTTGGTCAAATAAGTCATCAATTCTTAGAAGAGGTTATTTTTTCTTCCCTGTGATCCCATTTAGTTCTCTATAATCAATGTATATCTTCATCGATCCATCCTTCTTCTTAATAAAGAGACCATGTTATCACCAAGGAGACACACTCGGTCAGATAAACCCATTCTCCAAAAGATCTTGGAGTTATTTCTTTAAATCCTCCAGATCCACATTTTCTATACTATACGGGGTCTTTGAAATTGGATGTGATCTAGGTACGAGTTCAATTGAGAACTCTACCTCTCTTTCTGGGGTTGGTCTGGTTAACTCCTTATGAAATACATCAACATATTATTGGACAATGGGGACATTTTCTATCCTCAAACTATTATTTCCATCTTCTTCTTCACCGATCAACTCCATAAATAAGGATATAAGAGGTTCTCCTAGACAAAGATCAGGTCGAGATATCTATCCTTGGAAGATAACTATAGGATTTCCATTCAAGAATGCTGATATTTCCTTGCTTTTACATTTGATCTTAGAATTATACTTTGAGAGACAATCCATCCCTAGTATATTGTCTAATTCTATCATGGGAATGACTACTATATTTTTGATAAGATTTTTCTCACTAAAGTAAATAATAGAGTTTCTAAACACTAACGATGCTTCGATAATCCTACCCGGAGTCTGGACTAATAACTCTACTTTTATTGATTTAGGGGTTCATTCTAAATTCTTTGAAAACATGGAAGAAATAAAGGAATGCATAGAACCAGAATCAAACAAAGTACATTCTATCTCTAAGAGAAAAACAAGAGTGCCAGCGACCACATAATTTGGCACTTCATCTTCAGCCGTAGTGATTATAGAAGTACAACCTTGTTCCCTTGACCATTGTTGAGGCTGATGGTGATTCCCCTCCACTACCCTCAAATTTATAAAGTGATTGGAAAAGTGACCAAGATGTCCACACATATATAATTGGAAATCATGTAGGTCCCGCACCATCTTCTCCTTAGTGTTAGTTTTGGGATGTTTTTGCTTCACCTCACTTCGAAAATTCTTCACAATGTGGCCATCTCTACCACACTTATAGCACTTCCCGCTCCAAAGTTGGCAGTTCCCCGAATGGTTCTTCCCACATTTATTACATGTAGGACTTTTTACATGCTATCCTCTTCATCCATGATCGAAGAATATCCCTAATCTTGGCTCCATCGATCTTTTCTTGTAATTTTATTTATGAGACCATTGCATCTCACCAAACTTTAGTTCGACTTTCATCACACATTGCATGATCTCTTCATAGCTATCATAATCTCAGTTGGCTAGATTCTTCCATAGTTGAGGTCTTAGTCCACCAAAGATTCTATAAACCTTACCATTTTGATCCATGACACATCTAGAGGTGGAATGTGAAAGCATTATGAAGTTCATCTCTTATCTTCCCACAGATTCATTCTCCTTCTGAATCAGCTCAAGAAACTCCTTCTCCAATCTTGTTCTCATCGATCGAGAGAAATACTTGTTGTAGAAGATCTATCTGAACTCTTCCCACTACATAGCTTTATCCTCCACTCTTGGACTCATTTTTTAATCAGTACCCACCACTGATAAGCTTTTCCCTCTAAGCTATTGACAACCAAGGTGACCTTCTCTTGCTCTGAACAGCGGAGCACAGAAAATATCTTCTCAATATAGCTGATCCACTGTAAAAAAATAAAGGGTTCAGTAGATCCACTGACGTTTGGTGGTCATTTACACATAAATCATTCAACATAATGTTGTTCCCTTCATGTTTTGATCGGTCTCTATACTTGATTCAAGTTATTTCCTATAACTTGAGTCAGTTGCTTCATCATTCGCATGAAATTTTCCAATCCATCTTCCATCGGAGGCCCTTTGTTGCATGGTCCATTGTGGTCACTATTTGCACAGTTCCTCATATTTCCTGACATTTAATAAAAGAATAATACCTTAGTGAAAAACTTATTTGATTTACGAATCTTTTAACCATAAAGGATTTTATGTCTTAAAACATCATGTTTTATACAATTACATTTCTCTATAAATTCCTAATAATGATTCATAAAAAGATTATGATTAACCAAACATATCCCCTAGGAGTGTCATAACCAAGAGTGCAACAAGACCTATTTTCATGTACCAGGATACCCCAGGTCTTGCCTGAAACACCTTGTCAGTTTTTTCACTCCTATGTACATCTGTGCCAGATCCACCTCTACCTGCTCGTATCCAGACAGGGATATATTTCCTTGATAAACTACTTACTCAATAGTCACCAAAATACCTGGAAGTATTCCTACATTTAAACATTTCAATAGGGTTATACCTATTTTATCATAGCCTATTTTCTATAAATAACTAAACATTCCTTTGATACCAACTTTGGAATCCTGCCTTTTTATTACATAACTTTTCATTACATTTTACAAACATAGGATCATTAAAATCTATTGTCTTGGAAATCAGGAACATAAAACATGAAATCAACCTAAAAGTTCTTCTAATCCACTTGGAAGGATTCATTATAAGTAAATCCTAAGTACAATTTCTTCATCTCATAACCTGGAGACATACATCAAAGGAAAGGGTGAGCAGAAGGCCTAGTAAGGAAATCAAGGGAATCAGTTTACCAGCGATATCAATAAGAACTTCATGAAAACCACAAGACATGAGCAACAAAAAAAGTCACATATCATAATAAAATGAACATGAATCACATTTCAATATGTGGCAACAAAATTTATTTTAGATATTCATGAACATATCACCATGTTTCATTCATAAGGTGGTATAAAAACATTACCAAGGTTATTCACCAAGGTATCCTGAAACTTGTCATCTCTAGAGATTAATTATTTACCCAATTAATTACAGCGCTATCAGAGAACACCCTTAATATCCCTTTATTTTTATGTGTTCCACATATATCATAATCAAACATTTCATAAATAACCCAAACAGAATCAAAGAATTGGGTTTCATGTCAAAATCGTGACATTTAAAAAGTACTTAAAAATAAGATCATTATGTCATTTATAACCCATGAAAAGGGAGTGAGGGTTATGTGTATGTCAATTAAAGAATCAAATAGATAAATTTTATTTATTTATGAATACCCCAATAAATAAAAATAGATTTGCGTATCCACATAAATAATATAAGAGAATTTCTTGGGAAAAAGATTGAGATTTTGAGATGAAAATTCTACAGCATAACGGCTACATAACATCTATTAAAAAACATTAAAAAGAGAGGGGACACTGGTCAACCACTCATGAATAATTCATAATACTATATGGGTACATAAAAATATCATGGTATAGATATTTGAATGAAATATCACATGAAAAGGAAACATTAATGAAAAGAGAAGAAGTTATTTCTTTTACAAAAACTTTTGGCAGCCTAACATCGTCTCTTAAAAATTCAGAAAATAAATCGATGAGAGTAGAAAGGGTATTTCCTAATTTAGATATGAGATGGAAAGTAATCTGAATATGGAAACTAGAAGACATAACATAAAGGAAATTATGACTAAAAAGAGGAGGGTGAAAGGTTCCATTACCTTGAAGTGTATCTACGAAAGCTCAAAGGTTGGGACCTTGGGGGGATTGAGGGAACCTTGGGAGGACTCCTTGGGAGGTATAAATACAAGAAAATTTTTTTGGAGGATTTTGGAATGAAATGAATGAGGGAATGTCTTGGTATTTATAGGAAAAGTATGGAAATATTTAATAAATTTCTAGGGACACCTCATCGGTGGTATTTGCAAATCCAATGGCTTGCCGAAGGTATTTTCCCAAGGTTTTGGCCACATGGGACACCTCATAACATATCTTAATATTCAAAAGTATAACAGGTTTATTAAATCATGATTATATCCTTAATGAGTTTATCAAACACCAGAAACTCAAAATTGTATTTTTACTATTCATCAAAAATTCCATTATTTCAGAAAAATCCCAAAAATTCACCTTAACCTAATATTGATTCTTTGGATTCAATAATGAACACTATTTTATGAAAAAAATTTCAAAATATTTTTAATTTAATTTTTAAATATAATCATTATTTATTCAGAAAAACAAATCTAAAACTATATCTTATTTTATAACAACTTGAAAAGGTAATCAAGGACCCCTAAAATTATCATATAACCATAAGACAATATAAAGTAAAAAAATTTGATTATATTTTATGAAAATAAATATTTTATTATAAATTATTAAATTATTTATAAAATCATAATTAAAATATTTATGGCATACAAAAATACCAATACTTATATTATGACAATTTTTTCACTTTTAAAATGTCTACATTATATTTATACATTCATGGGTGATGTTTCTATTTTATTATTTGTTTTACTATTCATTAATATTCATTACTAATCATGAGGGTATATTACTATTCATACATTAATATTCACCAAAAACTAATTTGATCTTATTAGACTATAAATTTTATACTAGTCATAATTGTAGAAGACCATTTTTTGAAAATCATTACACATTATTAATTATTTAAAGTTTACAAAACTATTTTAAAATACCTCTTTTTCCAAAATTCATCAATAATATGGATCTTTATCTGAAATTTATTTGGAAATTTAAAATTCAAAAATTTAACATAATAAGAAATAAAAATTTTATTTATACAAATGGATTACACAACGTTACTAAGTTCTTGTTACATAGCCCCTTATAACACCTGCATTGGACCTAAGTTTAAGGTGTGTAATGGTGATAAAATCTTTGGGCGGCATGGAAAACATTGCCCGAGTGGTGATTTTTATCATCTTGAACTTCTCCTTTAGGCGATTCTGTTCAATCTTCACAGGTTGAAGTTCAATATGGGCTTGGTCCAGAGTAAAGCCCAGAGATGGTACCTCCTTCCCAAGCTCTGATAGATGAGCTTCATACAGCCCGAGTCTACTGGATGAGGCCATCAAATCTTCTTTCTGTATTAATTAACCAAGATCACTTGTATTTATAAACAATAATTATAATGTTAAGAGTTTGTTTTCCAACGGTTATATTGACCAACAGTCATATAAAAATTGACACCCAATGGAATCACTTCATTAATTAAATGGTATAATTTTGTGGAGTATAAAATGAAATAACACACAAATTTAGGAAACAAATATTATTAAAAAGTTTGGGTAGTTCGATTTTTCGTTTGCTTCAATTATATGTGATGGAGTGGATTTATTTTTGATTTATCATATATCTTGATACATAATGTATTTTATAGAATTTGTACCATATATGATATTTTTATACACCTGGTTCTAGTCTCTAACCCAAGGCCTACTTGAGGCAAAACTCAAGGGTCACTTAATCTCTTCATTAATTATTGTCCTAGGAGGGGTTCCTTTAGAGGGAAGGGTCATTCTACACCAAGCATGTGACCAAAAATTCTTACATAATATTTGATACATCACTATCCAGTGGATCTTCCGCATCACTCATAATTACCCAAAACCCATCTCCTCATATCCATCAATTTCACTAATGGATGACCCTATCATCATAGTCAAATCCAACAATCCCCATCATGGAGGATCAAGGTAATAATTTACCACCAATGAGTCTATGTTATATCAGGGATAACCATATCACTAAAGGATTTCCAAGGATAAACTACTTCACTTATTGTAGCTTAAAAACATCCTTTTCACACCATATCATCTCAAATCACTATCATCTCAATCAATATTAGGATGCAATCATAAAACTTATCCAAAAAATAAAAACCCATAATAATAAACATCAGCATAATAATCACACTATTGAGATGACACAAATTATGCAAAAAACTATTTGTATAATCCATGGATTATCCCTACCCAAATCTATAGGGTTTCCAAATGAACCATGTTGATGTTCCCAACACATTCTCAATAATGCATCCCATCACTCACCACAAATTGCCCACTCTAGGCCAATATCTAACCCAAAATGGTTTTTATATACCTATATAGGTCTTTACTGAGATTTCAAACCAATAGTACATCAGCAGTAAGAAACATCTGATTAAAAGTTTTCTTTTTTTCACATATTTTTATGGAGGAAGTGAGAAACCTCGTAGAAAAACTGTAAAACAATCATACACTGAAGGATATAGACAAACCTTTAAAATTGAGTTTGAGACTATTATAAGACTTGTACTTATATAATTTATATTGAATGCCATATACATTATTATTTGTAGCATCCTTGATTAGTTCTTTAAACCAATAATTCATATTGTCCCATGTTTGAATGTCCTCCTCAATATATATCTTCCTTTCACTGAAACTGCTTGTCAGAATAAGGTCCTTATTCTTGATCCATTCACAATGTTCTTTATTTTTGATCACTAGTATCATTCTTTTATATATAAATTCTTTAACCTCTATAGAGTAATTATTCTGAAATGGATCTTCCAACATTTCTTCTCTCGAATGGTTGAAAATCTTCCATTATAACCCCTTGAAAGTATCATTTCCTTCTTTTTACAATTGATTCGACAGCCCATGTAAATCTTCATTGTTGGGAAGATCCATAATCAGAGAGACTTCCTGCATATGATTACATTCATCCATCACTCCATTTCCATTTTTGTGACTAGTAGAAAATCCACCTTTATATTACCACTCTAAAAGAGTGGAGACATAGTCCCACAACATGGGCTTTGAAAAAAAATATAGAATAGAATAAAAAATTTATGGCACACTTCAGAAAAACATTAAATTAGAAATATTAAATTTTAATCAATAGTTCAAACCAATGAAAACATTTTACATACCAAGCCCTTCCAACTCCCTCTAAAATAATAAGAAAAATCCTCCTTTCAGCACAATTTAAAATATTATTTCTTGTATCTCTGATTTTCATCGGAAATTTAAAATAATATTTTTTAAAAGAATTACTTTTTAAAAATTACACAAATTTTATTACTCAATATATAAAGTATGACTATAAATACTGAAAATCAATGGGAACCCACAGTCATTCAATTATGGATACACCAGTTAACTATGTACCGAGATATATAGTTTATGTATAATATTTTATCGATTAGTTATGGAAAAAATTTACAGATCCAAACATACAGATTTCATAAAACCATTTATAAAGATATTATAATGACCACACTTGAATAAAATCCTATAATCTAAAGAGACCAAAATAATTAATGGTTACCTTACTCGATCAAAAATATTTAACTCTTACAAAGCTCATGTCAACATCCTCTAAATCTAGGATAACATATATCATTATAAAAACCCATTAAATTATTTAATTTAAAATTCAAAAACAATTTCCAAGAATAGAATAACCAATACCAAACTCACTAAGTAGCCTTACGATGTCAGATCAATGAGAAATGGGGAGGATTCCACTAATAACTCAAACCCAGAACTAAGAAACAAAAATACACAAATTTCATTATTGAATAAATGGTAAAATTCATAAATAATTATGGAAAACCTATATATTACCATCAGGAATGATACCTCACATAAAAAAATTATTGATAACTTGAATTCATCCTCTTGGTACCTCATATACAAGAAATATACAGTATCCTCATCAGGAATGGTAATTTTAAATGATATAGAAAAATTATTTTCCTAAATACCATAAACATAGACCAAAATCAAAGAGTAATTAGGGAGGAGAACAAGAGAGGAAGATGATTGATCCTATAATGAATCAGTGAAAAAACATTCCTCCAAAACAACCAGATCAAAATAGGAAAAGAGAAAAGAGTGGGAGAGCCCATAAGAGAATTTTATATCTCCATTAGTAAAATATAACTAGGTAAAACTATGGCGTATAAAAATAGATTAAGGTAAAAAATAAATGAATGTCTATTTAAATAGGGGTCAAAGTGTGGTCCCTGGAATAAATAACAGCTCATGTCATGAATAACCTTGTAGGAATAAGGGAGCTCCTCAGTCATAATAATACCATATAATATACCATTTGTTTACTTCATGAACCATCATAGATAGTATCCCCTCACTTGGATACCCCATTCATGGCATGAATGAACACAAAAAATAGTTTTCACATCATGAATGATTGATGTCATCTTGCGAATGGAATGCTACTACACATTTACACATTTTGGACCCCCAGCCACATATTTGATGTCTTATTGAACACCTAATACACTTACTGGGACTAAAAACCCATATTAAAACATAATTTGAGGATTTATAAGCACTTAAAATCCCCATATGAGTATCAGTCTAAAAAATGAACCCATCACTAAACTAAAAATTCATATTACCATAGGAATTCATAACCTTTAATCATGAATTTCATCTAAAAACACCCAACCATTACAATTATCATAAATGAGATTCCATGAAGGTAATATGGACATGAAAATTTACTTACCACAATCATTAGTACAAATAAAACTCAAATTATCACAACAATTAGCACCAGAGTCACTAATGCTACACTACTCCAAACACCAAACCCATACACACTGATTTTTCTCAAAAAATATTGGATGCATCCTAGAAACCCCTCAATCATGTCCCGAACGATTCTATAAATGAAATTTCAATATTAAAACATTTATTTTCATGGAAAAACATCATTACATATTCCCATGACCAACATCTATCAAATGCACTTGACCTAACCCACTGACACATTACCACATCCTCACATCACCCAAAAGTGATACCTTAACAACTAAATGCATCTCTGAGATATATGAACAACCACACAGATTTGAAATCTTGATTCATAGGGTAATTATCAGTTTTGGATTTCTGAGAAACTATCCAATTTTTTTTCTAAAACCACCAGAATCAATGCACCACTGCAGATACTCACTCTAAGACCACACCAAAACCACCTAGAGCTAAATTAAAAATGCACTGTTTCCATCCAAAATAACAATTGAATCTCAAATTTGTGTCTATTTTGACCCAATTACCCACTATTACCTCAAATTTCCTCCAATTGGTACTATTACACTAACCCTTTAGGCATGATTTTTCTACACATATACCAGATTTGATGCCTTCCATCTATAGGAGTATATATTTCATTTCATCATAAAATAAAAATACCAATTTATTTTTTCCTAATATTTGTTGTCAACATATATAATATTTTTTGGAAACCCCTCCACTTGTATCTGAGCCCAAAAAATGAAACAACAATCACTAATTGAAAAGGTAGTGCCCAATTACACCTATTGATAATAAAAAATAGATGATTCAATGTTAGATTGATCATGAGAATAATGGTTCTCTAGATAATAAGTCTCTACTAAATGATTCTTATTCTATCTAATGGTTAGCACACACTGAAGTAATACACTGTGAAAAACAAAAAACAAAAATCCAAAAAACCCAAAATATCATAAAATTAACTTGAAGGGGGTCATCCTCTAAAAGCATCATTAGAAAAACTACTATTAAATCCTATTAAGAAAATAAATCAATATCATGAGCCTTATAGAAGTTACTCTCTCAAAACATCACACCAAATACGACCACCTCATGTCTCTCCTCATAAACCATTGATAATTCAGTAAACTAGCCCACACCAACACTAATATATCTCTATGTACTGAATCAACTAAGCTAAACACACACACCAACCACACTTGGAGGTCTCCAAGTATAACTATATCATGAGACAAACAAACATTTCTTACACCGGTTCACTATTCATTTGAACGACAATATCCAAGAAGACACAGTTTACACTGTTAATGGTTTCTTCCTTTTATACCCATCAAATTATTTTCTCACACATAAAAAATCTCTAAATTTTCCAAGAAAAACATTATAATATAATGATTATCACCATAAACAAAAATCACCAAAATCTGTGGCCTAGTTGGTCCCTTTTTGAACAACAGATCCCACATTTAAAAAACAATATAACATCTAATTTCAAAATACATTTCTACACAATTTTATCATAACCCAAAAATCTCAATCCTTTTTAAATCCAATGACTCTATGTTCCCTTTCAAATAAAAAAATCCTTAAAAAATATACAATGATCATTCCACCAAATGATTTTTCAATTTGAAACCATAATTTCTTCAAAATTTACAACCATCTAAAAAACCCATTTCTCAATGTAAACCAATAAAACCCATCGAATTAAATCAATTTATCCCCTTGAATATATATTAATATAATCACTAGATATAATATATAAAATAAAACATTATTTATATTTTAATTTGAACAAATAAATAATGCACTGTGAGGTTGAAACATGTCAAACAACATTTCTAATAGGCACATGTGTCAGGAACTAAGAATTCCACAATTATAATGCATGTAAAACTAACTGGGTCCCAACTAAGACATATGACCCTTCTTAGTTACTTCCGTAGTAAATTTTGATTATCATTCCATTCCAATAACTTACTCACCCTGGAGTTATTATTCCTAAAACCAAACAACCCATATAAATAAGGGTTTCAATCGATGTCATCTTGATTATGTTTGTACCCAATATACTTCCCATGTCCTCATATTCTTATTATTAAATTGTAATACCGTAATACTTCACAATATTTTCCATTTAGAATAAATTAAATTTTGTTTCTAGCATGATTTATA
Source organism: Viscum album (assembly GCA_963277665.1). Lineage (NCBI taxonomy): Eukaryota > Viridiplantae > Streptophyta > Magnoliopsida > Santalales > Viscaceae > Viscum > Viscum album. The sequence continues at coordinate 13,332,755 of OY728159.1, read as the reverse complement.
TAAAACATTATGTTAATATTTCACTACAGGAAATATGAATAATTTATGCACTACTTAATGTTTATCTTCCTCTATTAGGAACATTGAGGTTTGATTATGTTGCATGCTATAATGACTTTCTGAAATGGATTGCATTACCTGTAAGACCGAGTTTTATAGAACAAAATTTTATTATTTAATTATTATCATTTAATATAACAAGACATAAAATAGACATAAAATTTTATGTCAGTAAAAGTATAAACTAACTTATTAAAATATATTGATGAATTCATTGGTTACAAATTATTTATAAATCAATATAATACACAATTGAATATAGTGGGAATGTTTTTATAAAATCAATATTTACGCTCACAAAATAATATTATCATAATAAATTAAATTAACTATTATAGGTGAATGATCCTAGTGATATATATATATATATATGGATATTATATTTAATAATTTTTTTTTTAAATTACTTCAATATAATTGATAGGAATAAGATCGAAAAAACCAAATTTTAGGCATAGATATCTATATTTACATAAAGTTAGGTTTACCTATCTTTAATGGATTACATATTTTTAATAATTTTTTTGGAATAATTAAATATTAAATATTCAAAATAAACTTCATTTTTGAAATAAGAACGTAAAAATTATGTTATGGTGTATTAGGAGTTTTTCTGTGAGGTTTTGTTTTTTATGAATAGTGAAAAATACTAAATTTTAATTCAAAACGTATTTTTCATCTAATTTATTCATATAGATATATCTTATAATAAATATACTTTAATGTATAATTAGATCAATTATACCTAAAATAATATAATTTAGGTAATTTTAATCAATTTCATCTTGAAATTTAATATTAAAACATAGAAAAATTTGGAACATTATACTTTAAATACACGAAGTGTTGTCCCGTTTGAGGGATTATATTTAAATTAATTTCTATCACTTATGTGACTGTATTTTTGAAAATTTGATTAAATATTTGGTATCAAAATAATTTATATTGTATGATTAGGTTAACATAGTTTTGAACCTAAAATATTATGGAATTTAATTAAAATTAATTACAGCGATTAAGAGAACAATTAACCTGGAAAGAGAAAAAATGTTAATCTTAAGTGCCAAAATAACGTAGAAACCTTTTCAAAAGATATTTTATGTCCATATTTAGACCCTATAATCCATTTTTTATAATTGGGTTTATTTTTTCTGACATGTTACATAGAAAAATGTATGTTGTATTCCCTTTAAACAAATTTACATGAATGACACTCATTCACAATAAAAAGCCAGTCAAACCTCCCACTTCCTCACACAACTCAAGACCCATTGAATTGATAAAAATATGTAAAAATGTTTCTTCAAACTCCATACCCTCATAATATAATCATAAAATTTGGAAAAAAGAGAACCACGGAAGGCCTTTGGTGAAAACAAAAAGAAGTTACCTAAATAAGAGGTCACGTCCTTCCTCATGCTCTATTATTTTATTTTATTTTTCCACACCCTCAACTATACTTATTAAAATATTAAATAATAACACCATTATAATAACTATAATTATTAGGATTTATTCTTTGGGTCTTATCTACACTTACCCACACATCTATCTAATGGGTAACAAACCTACTATTTATGTGTATGGTGAGCTACTGCCTCACAAAATGATGTCATTCATTTATTTCATTTCCCACCTCTAATGATTGACAATTATGATGTAAAATATATTTATATATGTCATATATTAAATTTATTATGTATTTATGGATCTATAATTATTATATAACACATTCCCTTAGGCTTTACATTTTGTGAGAATATGATAACATGATTTATGGAAGTGTTAACCACCGCCTCCTCAATGAGATGTGATTAGTTCACACAAAACATGGAACATATAAAGGATGGTTTAAATTAAAAATATGTTACATAAATGAAATATATATATATATGATATTTATTAGATAATTACCATTCTGGTAATAAAATATATCATTTTATTTATTTCTCATTTCGTACACCAAAAAGTGATATCATCGGGTGTAGATGTGTGGATTGTTTCCTCATCGATACGATTTAATTCCTTTTAAATCATAATAATTCTAAATATAATTATATATGATTAAAAAACATCTAATTTATGATATAATTATAATTCTAGAAAGATATTATTACCATGCATACGTATAACCTGTCATCTTTAAGATTTTAATTTTGGTTTATTTTTCAAAAACATATTTCATGATTGTTTTTAATAGTATATGGTATTAATAAATAAAAAAATAATTTCATTATTATTATAATGGATATGATTATGAAATGATCCATTGACCATAGTTGACCTACCAAATTAAATTTTTACACATTAGCTGAATATGGTCAAAACACTTGATGTGAACTTAATTGTTTATGTATTTGTTTAAAACTGATAAATAAAAGTAAGGATAAACATGAAAAAGTATATGAATCATTTAAATAATTACCATAAGTTTTTCATTAAGAATGAAAATACACACATGAAAAATTAGGCACTAGGTAAGGGTTTTCGTCTCACTTTTCATATCTATGAGATAAATCTAATATTCTATACCTACTCCTTTTGTGTGGTGTATCTACTGAAACATTTAGTATATTATACCATTAGTTATTTTATATTTATTTTATTTAAATGTTTAATTGGATACTACTATTTTTGGGATTTTAATTCAAGAGTTAACATATAGTAAGTTATTCTTGTCTCACTTTTCTTTCCATGAGGTATACATCATTTTCACCACATATTTATTTTACATGGTTTATATACCACCCTTTGAAATGTTATATCATGAATATAAATATTATAATGATATTATAATTTTCATTTAACTTCAATACTTCATTGGTATTATGATTCAAATATTTCACTGAGGTATAGGAAACATTGTAGGTTTGAAATATTATTTTCCTCTAGAACATTCTTAATGATTATTTTTGCAATATTAATTACATTTGTGATTATTAACTATAACTTAAAACAATAAAATTACTGTTATGATTTTTTTTATTAAAAATTTACTTGAATATCCTTATTCTCATATAATGGTTATTATTATTTCCTAAATCATATATTATTTTTTCATATGATGTTTACATTGGTAATTATTTTATTATATGAGGAAATATAGATAAATCTGTATTCTTTAATTAATATGGATATTTGATGAGACATATCATTTATTTATATTATTTTATGTGAGGAATTGTTTGGACTAGAAATGATGGATGGGGACCAGTATTTATATACCCCCTAGATGCATTGACAAGATCTCCTGAGATGAATAAGTTGTCCAAATTAAATATGTTTTACCTCTAGTTTTAAACCCTCTTGTGAAATGTCATGATGCTATAGGTTTTTGTGTTCCTTAGATACTATTACACAAAATTAAGTATTTATTTCATAGATAATTTTGATATTATTTTTATTATCTATGATATTTTCATATTACAAAATCTATGGATGAATTTCATCCTCAGTTTATTAATTAAATGGAATGTGTTTAAGTTTCTTACCTTTACATATTAATTAAAAATTATCTATTTATTTGAATGGAATATGTTTTCAGTTATTTACCTTTCTATAATGGTTTACTACCATCAATTCATTATTTATTCTCCAATACTTACCCTTATTGAGAATTCGAGGACACAGTTATTTTTTTTCTTTCTCCATGTTATGAAGAATAAATATTTGAATAAGCTTTCATGGATTAAGTTTATTTCATTTTATTATGTATTCTGTATTATTTTATATTTACCAATGTAATATGGTTATCATGTATGTAATTTTTCTTTCCAAACCTACTAAACTGATCATTTATTTGGGATTAAATTCCTTGTAATCATTCCAATATAATAAAATAATGCACATGCTCTAGGATTTTGGGGTTAGTTCATTATAGTTGGAATAAATTGAAGTATATCATTATCCTTTAAAACATTCTTTAGAAAACAAAATATTGCATAAAATAACCCTAATATATAATTTTATGATAATTATAGGATATAAACTTATAATTTTGGCAAGGTAGCTATTATATGGATATTACTTGGAATACATCACATTCTGGATACTATAAGTGGACGTGGTTCTGATATAGAGATACCTTGGGGTAACAACTGCAAAAAGTTTCTTTAGTACTGACTCGTCATAACCAGGAATAGGACAACGAGCCTTACTATGCACTTAGTTTTACACTCCAAAGGGATACACTTAAGAAAATTTTCATTTTGTTTTCAAATAATTATGAATAAATTAAAATTAAATATGGCCCCAAAGAAAATATGTTTTTGATTTTGAGATTATCCACGCCTAAAACATTCCTCTCATGTTATGTTTTATTCCATATTTCAAATTATAACACATTATTAATTTTATGAACAAATCCATCATGTGTATTATTTAGAATTGGCACCTGGAAGAATAAATAGTATCATGAACCATGGAAAATGTATATACTCTCTTACTATGTAAACCAATAATAATGGTATTAGAATGAATAAAATTATGGTTATATTAGGGTATCCCAATCATGTTATGAAATAAACAATTTCCATAATAGAGATACCTATTACACATCAAGAATATCCTTTGTTACATTTCATTATTCAATAGGGGCCCCCAACATATAGTGAGATTATTGAACCAATGGTGGTTTAGAATTCATTATGACTTTAAATAATATATTTATGGAATTGGGATGTAGTGAAAAGGAAAAAGCGTACACTTGTGGTGTATTTTATCAATAGTGATGAAGATAAATGGTGGTTATTGATCCAAAATATTGGGGAGGAAGAAAAAATAGAACTCATGGAATGTATACCATTTAAGGAGACATTATTTAAAAAATACATCCCTCATAATCAATAAACTAAGATGAATAGAATGTACCATAGTTTAAATGAAAATGAGGAAGAATGTTTTGTATATTATGAAGCTACCTTTACATGGTTAGAAAGTTATTCTATGAATTTCATACATAACAAAGAGTATAATATTGATCACTTCTCTTAAGGGCTTATGCCTAGTTTTCCAATGAAACTAGTATCTCCAAAATTTTATTCATTTGATGAAATAGTTTTATTCTCTATGATGAAAAAGAAATAATTCTCCATGTCTTGTCAATTAAATGGGAAGAAAGAGATTAAGATAATGGAAGAGAAATTGATAGATAAAGGGAGAAATGGAAACACGGATTCATCCCCTTGTGGTATAATTGGAAATTATCCAGTTGTTAAATGGTTGAAATGAATGGGATTTTTTATAAGTGAGGGGAAAAGGGTAACCTGGAAAAAGAATGAAAATATAAGATGGAAATCACTGTTATTCAGTGTTACATTCATAAGGAGACTTGGTACTATAAAAATGATTTCCCTAAGAATCAAAAGAATATAAATAAAATAACATAAATGGTCAATTTAAAACATATGTTCTTGACACAAATGAAGTTTAATAATTATTGTAATTATATATTTGGATCAATGAAATATGGTGTAAACGTATTATATTTGTGATTTTTTAATCATATGACTTATGAAATATGTAAGGCTTGTAGTATAGTAATTTCTCATTAAGTATTTGAGATCATATACTAAGTGGTACCAAGAAATTTTATTCAGTAGATAGTAATTTTTTTGGAAACAATATTGTTGATGGAAATATAACCCTTAGTATGTTCTTAATGTTAAGATAATGCTGTTTGGATAAATAAATGATTGGTTTGCACAACATAAATCAAATAAATTCTAACTACCTTGGAACTGAGAAATCATTAATTGGAAAAGTTTTTTTCCAATCATTTTTGAAGTTTACATATTTTTTTATTTATGGAATATATATAAATAGATATATTCTATTTAATAAATAAGAATAATTCATGCATTCCATATTTTTTTATGGTAATTCAAGTTGTTACCTTATTCACATGTTTTTTATGTGATGATTAATATCCACTTCATGTTATTTGAGAATTTAATTATAGAAATCCATTTAAATTCATTCTAATGTGTTGGATCATAATATTTCAGAAAAGATATACATTTAAGAAATGGATTATGTACATATTTTTATTAGGATTTAGAAGTTAATGTATTCCATAACCATATTATGAACCCAAATCTAAGAAATTAAGTAGAAATTTTTAACAGAACAAAAAAAGGATAATGTTGTGTTTATTAAATTGGAAGGTATATTTACTTATATACTTAGACAATGAAATAATTTCTCAACTATAGGAAGAATTGTCTTGAAAAAAAACTTTTGTCTTATTATCACCATTTTTGATGATATCAATGACCTTAATTCAAGCATCTAGTTTTCAGTCTTGTGGTCACCAACTTCCCCCTGATCATTTTATCTATCAATCTCTATTAGAACATGATGGTTATATTTCTCTTCCATATCCTTGTTTTCAATAATATTCTCCTATTTGAAACCCTAGTTTTGTGGTGATATCCACATTTCATTTTCCCTAATTTTTGGAATATATGTTATTATTCTTATTTAATATGTGGGTTTTTAAAAAATATTATATTTTCAAATATAAATCCCTCGACTACTGAGAACATGTCCAAGTTTTGGGGATGAAATTTAATTATAGTCAGAAGAATGTAACACCCCAAGACATTACAATATTTTCCTTTTAGAATAAATTTAATTTTTCACCTAGAATGATTTATAAGAAACATCAATTTAATTATACGCTACACGAAATATGATCAATTTGTGTTGAACATACTTATTATCTTTCTATAAATGTAACACTGAGGTTAGATAATGTTTCATGCAACAATGACTTTCTCCAATGGCTTGTGTTACGCCCGAGACTGAGGTTTGTAAAACAAAAATGTATTATGAGTATATAATTATTTAAATTAATAAGATCTAACATAGACGTTAAATTGGATTTTTTTAATAGGATTGACTTACTTATGAAAATAAATGGTTGAATTAATGGGTTAAAAAGTAATTATATATAAATATAGTAACCAATTAAAAATAATGGGAATGTTTTTATTGAAAGTATTTTTATTCACACAGAGGTGTTTTATTCTAATAAATTAAATTAATTATTATTAGTAAATTATATTAATAATATATATATATATATATATTATTCAAAATAAAATTTTCTACATTCAACAAATTGATTTTATAAGAATAATATAAGAACAAACAAAATTTTATGCATAAAAACTATATTTTTTAATAATGGTTTTACACATTTTATTGAATAACCTATTTTAAATCAATTTTTTGGAATATTTATAAGAAAAATATGTTAAAATAAACATAATTTGTGAAATAATAATAAAAAAAATTCTCAGTGGGAGTTTTTGGTATTTTTCAATGGGGTTTCATTTTTGGATGAATTGTGAAAAATACTAAATTTTAATTCAAAATTTATTTTTCATCTAATATAATTATACTGTTAAATTAGATATTGAATTATATTTAAAGTCAAAATATATATTTACCCTTATAATAACTCAATTTCGATCATTGGAGTCAATTTCACTTTGATATTTAATATAAAAATAGCAAGATTTAGAACATTTTACTTTAAAAACCTGCATTGTCATCCTATCTGCGAGATTATGTTTAAATAAATTTCATCCACATTCTTGTTTTGAATTTTTAAAATTTGATTCCAATTTATGAATAATAATTATTTATGATTTCTAATATGGATAACTATATTTTTTATGAAAACAATTATTGAATGTTGTTGAAACTAATTAGACTGAATGAGAGACAAATTAGCTTAACAATAGATTTTACATTAATCTTAAGGGACAAAATGCACGGGAAACTTGTCCAAAACCCATTTTATGGCTATATTTCAACCTTATTGTACCTTTAATATAATTTGGTTCATTAATTGAGACATATGACACATGAAAAAAGTTTTTGTAATTCCCTTATAAAAAATCTATAAAAATGCCACTCCTCCTCCACATTAAAAAATCACTCACCCATTTTACTTTACCACACATCTCAAGAAACATTGGATTAAAAAATATATGCCAAAATAGATCCAAAAAATCCCTCCCCTAATCATAGAAGCCTAAAATTGGTTATAATGAAAACCATAGGATCCCAATGGTACAAACTAAAAAGATTAACCTGAATAAGAGGTTACATACTTCCTCAAGATCTTTTGTTTTATTTTCATTCTCCACCACCTCAACTATTATTAAATTTTTATAAAATAACACCATTATCCTAAATATAATGAGATTTATTTATTTTAATTCTTTGAGATAAACTTACCAATACTTCTTTCAAATCTGTAATGATCATACAATTTATCTCTATGAAGAACAACCACCTCACAAAATGATGTCTTTATTTTTTTCATTCACTACATCCCATGATTGGTAATTATGATGGAAAAACTATTTATACATGATATATATGATATTTTTTATGTATTTATGCTTTTTTTATTTTTATATAACACATACCTATATGGATTTCGTTTTTGGGATTATGATAACATCATTTGTGGATATATGGACTACCACCTCCCCAAATCAAAGTGATCCATTCACACTATACATGGAATGTATACAGGATGGATTTAATTTAAAATATGTGACATAAATTAATTTTATAAGATATTAAAGAAATAGTTTTCTATCATTAAATACTATATATAATTTTTTTTATTACCGTTTTCACACACTAAAATGTGATTATGTCGGTCATGGATATGTAGACTACCACCTCCTGGACATGATGTGACTCATTCTATATCCCATGAATTATATAAAAAAGTATATATGATTAATTTAAATGTAACTTATGATATATTTATCGTTATTTAAATATATAATGTTACTTACCATCTTTCTATAATAATAATTGAAAATGAGAATGTTACTCATGCATGCGTAGGACCTACCGTCTCCATGACTGCAACGTTGGTTAATTTTTTATATAAATAATTAATGATTGGTTTTAAATGGATAATTTAAATATAAATATGAAAATTATTTGATGATTATCATTATTTATAGGTTTATTTATTGAAAACTTCACCATAATAGACATACCAACATCATTTTTTATTGATAAACTCAATGTTGTCAAAACACCCACTGTATGATTAATTGTTTAAGTAGTTGTTTAAAAAAATTTAATAAGTAAAATAAAAGTGATAAAAAAAATGAACATTTTTATAATGTAATTAAATAACTACCATAATTTTTATACTTATGAATATATATGTACATCTGATAAGTCCCACTCAAGTAAACATATTTTCATGACACTTTTTACATCTGTGAGATAAATTTAATATTTACCACCTAATCATTCATTCTGATGTATATACAGACCATTTTGGTATATTATAACATGAATTATTCTTATCTTCACTGTATTTAAATATTTTATTAGTTAATATTATTCTTGGGTATTATAATTCAAGAGTTACCATGTATTAAGGGATTCCTTTCTGACATTTATTTCCTTAAGGCATACATCATTTTCATCCCTTTTTTATTTTATATGGTGTATATACTACCCTTTATCATGTTATATCATGAGTCCACTTATTCTCATGATATTATGAGATTCATTTAATTTCATTTGTTTGTTGGTTCTCTGATTTAAATTATTCAAATTGCTATGAGACCCTTTGTGAAATTTAAATATTATTTTCTTCATGAATGTTCTTAATGATTATATTCACAATCTACCTTCCTTTTTAGATAGATAACTTTATCTTGAAATAGTCAATTTATTGTAATCAATTTTCATTGGAAATCTACATTAATATCCCTATTATTATACATAGAAAATTATTACTTCCTAAATCATATATAATTTTAACATATGGTTTTTAAATTGACTGTTATTTGATTATCTAGGAAAATATATATAAATATGTATTCTTTATTCAATACAAATATTTGATAATGGAAACTATTTTTTTATTATATATGAGGAATGATTTGGACTAGAAATTAAGGGTGGATCCTATAATATATATAGCCCCTAGATGCATTTAAAGGTTCTCATGAGAAAAATAAGGTGGTCCAATTAAATAAGTTTCTACCTTTAGTTTAAAACCATCTTATGAAAGGGCTCATGTTATAAGATTTCATGTGCTACAGACATGATTTCCAATAAATAAGCATCTCATTCAAATATATTTCAGTTATTAATTTCATTATCCATGATATTTTTATATTAAAAATATATGAATGCACATCATTCAATGATTATTGATTAAACCACGTGTGTTTCAGTTTCATACCTTTATATATTTATTATTCCTTATATAGTTATTTAAATCGAATGTGTTAATGGTTATATACCTTCCCATGTTTATTTACTCTCATAAATTGATGATTTACCTCACCTTACATACCCTTAATAAACATTTGAGATCAGCTATTTTTTTCTTTCCATGGGCTATGAAGAATAAATATTAGAATAAGATTTCAAGGATGTTGTTTATTTTTATTTTATTATCTATCAGGGTTTATTTTCTATTTACCGAAATAATATGGGAACCATGTATGTAATTTGGTTATCTAAAACAGCTAAATTGATCTATAATATAGGATTTGAATCAGCATAATCATGCCAATGTACTAAAATAATGCACCAACAATAGGCTTCTAGGGTCGATGTAATACATATATCCCATAATAAGACTTACTCTAACATAACATTTTGATACCCATACTTGGATTTCCTGAATGACCCGTAGCTGGTGTTTCCACATGACCATAATCATGAATTCATACACTCTTGATTATTTTAATTATCCATGACTACCTAACCTTGTCATGGGGATAAATTTACTCTAAAATTAAATTTTAGGTTCATTCTTGAATATACCAAAACAATTTCATGAAATTTCTATATAAATAATAACACAAAAACCTATAGACATTAAATAAAGATCCCCAATATCCTTTGTAGTCTTAAATAGAATGTATTATTTTTAAAATATCATGCTGAAATAATAACATTGTTTCAAAAACTAAAATGTCATAACAAACACAAATAAAAGGAACACTGCTCAGTACATGAAGTTAAATAACTAAAAAATAAATACATTAGCCTATGGACTAACTAATATTCCATCCTACCATATAAAAAACCTTTACAACCTTCCATACCTATAACAGAGATCATGTTACATGTGATACCAATGTATTAATAGTAAATAGGATGGTCTGTCCATGTACATCGAAACCCTTGATGTGTATGTTGGTATAGGATGAGTCCAATAACCTATTAGGATTCCAAAATTATTTGAAAATAAGAAGTGATATTATGTAAAAGTTTATATTTTGAAAAATATATAATATGGTGTAGTTATTTCAATGAACCATTCCTAAATTTATACTTAACATGAAATATGAATAAAATCATACATGTTAGGTCATTGTTTTCTAACAAGGCCTACACAAGACCTACTAATACCTATAACGACCACTGCTAGACAGAAGTAACCATATACCAAAATCCCAAACCATACCCAAAGACTCAGGGTATAATTTCATACATGTATAATCTTGTACCAAGTGTCTGACCAAGCCTTGTCACTCATGGGAGTCTACATCACCCTCCAAGGACTCAAAAACATTCCTCATATTCTACAAAAATCCATCACCTTGGGTCCAACTATTTTACACATGGGTAATCCATTTATCACATTCAGGTCCAACCACATCACTCATGTATTATCAAATTGGATTTGTATCACTCAGTACTAGCTGTGTTACATCAAGGCCAACCATATAAACTATGTATTCAAAATGATAAAAATTATCTGATGTGGATTACAATGTTACATTTAGGATAAGCATATCACTAATAACTTCTCATGTAAAAAAATATCACTTATGGATTAAAAACCATCTCCACTATACACTTTATAATCACAATCCATCATATTCTTACTCCAGGATTGGTTACCACAATTTTCACCCAATTAATAGGCTTTGAAAGGGAACATCAATGCAATGATCACATTATTCAACCAACACATCTCATTCAACAAATTATTCATATAGAAATTTGATAATTCCTTCCAAAACCCCTATGTCTTCTATAAGATCCATATCACTTTTCAAAAAAAATCTCAATGAAGGATCCTATCACTCGAATGTGATTTCTCCCTCTAGGACAATCCATATCCCAAAATTCCTTCTATATATCTTCTTTTATTTACCCCAAATATTGATAATAATAACCCATAATCAATAAAAAATATAACAAAACAAAAATTTAATAAGGGAATCAAAATTAGGGGCATAAATGAATCACATTATCCTTTTAAAGCATGGAATTTACCGCACAAGGTAAATTGGATGGAAATATTTTTACAACAAATACCTTCCAAATCCCACTAAAAAATAATTACAAATTGAATTTATGAAATCTTTTACATACCATTTATCAAAAATAAAATTTTCATAAGAAATTAACTTTAAAACCAAAGAATTTTTTGGAAATACATTATTATGAGGAAAATCGGTATTATTTTTCTAATCCTTTGAATGCCTATAAAAAATCAATATACAGGTTCATCATATCTCATTCCACAAGTTTACCACCATCAAAATATTATTAAATATTTGAGGTTCATATTGACTATTTGGATTAGAAGAGTTTTTCATAGTTTTTGGAACAAAAATGATACAAATCATGCAACCATGTTGTTAGATAATATATTTCTTAGACACATATATAAAATCACCAAAGACCAAAATACTCAAATATGTAATGGTCACATTCCTCAATCTATGATCTTGAATCAGTACCATGATTGCACAAACCTACTCAACACCCATAATAAAATATTTTTAAATTCATAAAATTAAATAATAATCATTTAAATCAAATATCTGAAAATGGTATAAACAATTCCAAACACACCACGATTACTTGTAGTTGGAGATTCATGAGGGACATGGTGTGGTCCACTCATAAAACGTATCCAAAAATATGACACAAAAAAATATAAGTATTCACCAATGGCCAAATTTACCTAAAATAATTGCAAATCCTAATGAAAGCCATCCTGAAATATACAATACAATAAATTAAAAACACTAACTAGATTACATCCTCTTAGGACCCTCTCAACAATCAACACATGAAAGCCCCATAAAGCATGATGAAATTACAATTATTTATCACAATCATCACTTAAATTGTATATCTATATGAACACAAATTGATGATGGATAATAGAGGATAATAATAGAGACAATGGAGAGATCCTACTAAGAATCAATATGATGGATCTCCATTAAGTCACTCAGATCAATGTGAGAGAAGAAGGGAAATTGGGGGAGCCAATGTCAAAATCTATTATCTCTACCAACGGAAAAATATAAGAGAAAACAATGGTGGTTTCTATAATAGATCCCATTTAAAATTATAATAATCCCCTTTAAATAGGGTTATCAAAATGGTTTATGATGTGAATAGGTGGTTTATATCATGAATCTGCTTCCATAAAGAGACATGATTTCATTCCTCATTGCATTCACAGTGTGAACCAAAGGCTTATGGTTTGAATCAATTAAGTTATTATACTATAAAATAGATACCCCATTCATATCCTGAAAGTATGCCACAAATTTTCATTCATTTCTTGATTGACTATTTCGATGATGTGAAAGGTCCGTATATGAAATTTTTATGTAACCTAACCTATTAACCACTACACTGATTACCTCATGAACTCCTAAAAAACATATTGGGCCTATAAATAAGTTAAAAAACATCTATTAGGGATATTAAAACATTCATAATCCCAATATAAGTCTTAGTTAAAAAGAAGAACACCTAATAAACCCAAATTTCAATTTCCCTCATGAATTCACAACTTGTAATGATGCGAGTTGTTAGAGTTCCACTCAAGTATAACTAGAATTGTATTATATTGAGCTAAATATTTTTCAATAAATATTACAACATTATTTATATTTCAATTTTAACATGATTTTATTGTTCTTGTTATTTAAGTACTATTTTCTATTTGGGATTAATATAATCGTAATGGTGTCACGTCAAATATATATATATATATATATATATATATATATTCCACATTAATTTGATGACATATTAATGATATTTTTTAAAAATTGATAATTTAATAATATATATAGATATTTGAATAATATATATTGAAATTTAATTCTTTTAATAACTTCTCTAAAATGATGAAATTTTATTCTTAATTGAAAAAATTATTTGAAACAACTTTGATTTTTTTTAGGAACTTTTTTTTATTTTTGGTTAAACTAGTGTGAGAGTTTTATTTTCAAGTAATATTGAAATTTTTTGGGCTATGGAATTTAAATTTTAATTTTCTATGGATTTATATAAATATTATTTTAGACGAAAATTTATATAATTATTTGTAAAATGTAAATACATGTATTTTTTGTTGAATGGTTTTATTCTATTTTTTAAATAATTTTTATCAATTCATGAATTTACAATATATTTTTTCCTATTTCTCCAATACAATTTTAGTTTTTATAAGTTTGGAAATGTATGATATTATAGGAGAAACTCGCAAAAATAATTATTCCAATGAAAATTTATAAAGTTTGGCCAATATATTATTTTTAAGTTGGCCCACATGACAATTTCATACAGGTCATATGATAAATATTTGATGATTATTCCTCAAAATATATTCCAGATGAACATCATAATTTTATATCCAATGTTTATTATCATAATCATGAGAGGATCCTTAAAAAATGAAGCTTTGGATTTCTATTAAAGGAATATTTTTAAAGAACTAATCCATCCAAAACTTGTATATTATAAATATAAAAATGAAAACCAAAACCAATACAAACTGAATAATGGAAATGGTCCAATGATTATTGATATTGAGGTATATAAAGATGAAGGTACCGAGACTAAGCATTCATATTTGTTGGGGAACACTTAAAGTAGATAAACTAGGATATATTTTTTCACACTCAGGGTTATTACATCACTGATTTTGAACTTAAATTTATAAAATATGATCCTATTGAGTTCATTTATTATGATCCTAATATTTGATTAAAGAAAATATTTCAACCCCAAACTAAATTTCAAATCCATAACTAAATTACCTACCAACCACCAATGAATATCCTCCTTGTAAAATGCAATGAGACATACATGGTTATATTATTATTTTCTAGAGAAGCTTCTAGGATTAATTTTAATGGTATACATGGGGGATTGAATTTAGTTAATGATATATTATAAAGTCACCATAATGATAATTTTTTATAATGAATGCATGCCACATGTAAACTCGGGAGATGTGTTTAGGATGTGATGTTGGAGAAAGAACGTGACTTAAAGAAAATGGTATTATTCAACAAAATGGATTGGTTAGAGGAAGATACATAAGGATAACATAGAATTGGAAGATATAAATATGATAATGAGAAAATAACAATCTTGAATCAATATTTTAATGAAAAGGAGATAGGGGAAGAAGGTGAATTTATTATTAAATATTTCTCTGTCTCTCTATCCATATTCTATATTCATATTTTGAAGTGAATATACTGAATAATTTTTTTCATAATTTTGAAAATGTGTACAGAATTTTTTAATGTGAATTATATTTAAAGGAGTTGGTATCTTTATTTTTATTCTCTCATTTTCATAAATTTTATGTGATATTTTTAGTGTTCTTTATTTCATTTTTAATGATTTTAAATGTTCCCTACTATATATAGTGATGAATTATGATTGTGAATTTATAAAACTTTCCACAACATCAAATGTATTGATAATTTTCTATATTTGATCTCTGGTTCATTATCATATGTTATTTATTATCCTTTCTAAATGATTGTGTTGTATTTTTTGACAATAGGACAATATTTATGTTAGAATATCGTTGATGTAAGTACATTTATTTGACTAAATTCTTATTGAAAACACTTAACTTAAGATGACCAAAGAAATAAAGTACTTCTTGGGAGATTGTTTGATCCCTATTTTGATAGATAAAAAGAATTAACATGATGAGAGTAAAGAAGGATAAGGTTATTCTTGGAGGATTAATAATAATGAGTATGAAAATTACGTAATTCCAAGCCATGTAGTCTTGTCCCATGGTAGAGGTTGTGGTACATTATAAATACCCAACATATGAAATGACACACTAATAGTGGATAATTTGGTTAATATGGTGTTTTTTAGTTGTAGTCGCTCCGATAACCATGGGAGTGCTGGAGAGAAGAAGTCGAAAATGAAAAACCAAGAAGGTACCATGCCCATGGTGGTCTTTATGGAGGAATATATCTATAATTTTAGAAAACAAGAAACATAGGTGACCATTCACATTTTCAAGGTGGTCATGGATGATAGTGGGGGATAGAAGAAAAAACTTCCATCTTGACCATGGTATTTTGTATAATGCTTGGTGTTTTGAAGGGAAAACAAACAATATGTTAAAACTAGACAATATTATACATTCCATGGTGATGTTTCTAAATAACATAGAAGAAATGAAGTGCAAGTAGGCCAAGGAGTAATGGACCTCACCCATAATGGGGTTGTAAATCGATGATAGAAAGAATAATAGGACCAAACAAAATGTGTTATAAAACTATGACTATTTTGTGGGAATTATGAAACAAAATATCCAGGTTCATCACACAATTTCATAGTGGATTTTTTTACATATCCATATAAAAATTGGAATAATATTTTAAGGAAATGTTTGAAACCTTTCTAAAACACTGTATATTTCAGGGATATCAGTTTTAAAACAGGATTTTCATAGAAAAAAATAATTTTGTAGACTTGATGATGGTGGGTAAATTAATGAACTAATCCAAATTGTAAAGAGGATATTAAAGTTCACAACATTTTTATTTTGTTGAATTAATATTGAGGATATCATGGATGAGTTTTGGATGAGATATGTGGGGTTTTAAAATAGAGAAATTTACCTCATAGGTTCTTGTTTATTGGTGAAATTCCTCCCAATTTTTATAAGGGAATATCGACTAGAAAATGTGATAAATTTTTTGAAAAGAGTTATATCCAATTTTAAATAGACAAATTGGGATGTTTCAGGTGAGGGGATAGAAAAATGGGGGTTCTTAGAATCTGTTGAATGATTTTCCAAATAATAAGATGGTGTTTTCTATCTAAAAGAAAATAATTAGTGCTATTTGAGGAGATATTACAATTTTGTAATGGAGCAACCAAAGTGAACATAGAGAGAGAATCTATCTATAATTGAGGATGAATTCCTTGAATTTGATGATCAAGGAGGGTCCCACGTGTCCACAAACTATGAAAAGGTGTTTCTTTTTAGTTTTATTGGGAAATGGAATGAAAGTTCAATTTACTGAACCATGGGATGAAGTGTGTATCCCCTAAGAATTATAAGGTAGTGATTCCATGAAAGAAGTGATTTGGCCTAAACCATTGTAATGGTACTTACTAGTGTGAATGTAATTGAGATCAATAATAGTTTTGGGGGTAATGGAACATCATTGATGCATACTCCATGAAAATATTCCAGTTATGGAGAACCATTTAAATTATATTTTTCATGTTTCATTTATTTATGAACACAAAAAAAATCACAAAACCTAACGAATATCTAGTAACCGTGAATAACAAGTGACACTCTTGATTCAAATATCGTGATTCTTTTAAGAGACAGAAAAAATTTGGAAAACATGATTTTAATTGCTCAAGATCTCTATATACAAATATTCATCATCCCCTAATCAGATAATCTAACTCCAAGCCAATTATGGAAGTCAAACAAGTGGTATCAAATAGATATGTTCATTTTCAATTCATTTATTATTTATATTACTTGATCTGATTATTTCTTGAAAAATGGAATCCAAAATGAATTGTTATATTGTTTTATGGATGTGATATTAATAAATAGAAGAATAAGTTCATTAGTTTCATGGAATATTCTCTTAGATACCCAATAGAATTTGATTAATATATAATTGTTCTGTTCAGACAAAAAAAAATCTTTGATACAGAACAATAAAAAATTCACATTTATGATTTTTTTAAAGGGGCCTTAATGGAAGAACATAAGGTTGAATTTTCCAAAATGATGAATCATTGAATTTTCTCTAAATATCTATTGATGTAGTTAAGAGAGGTTTTTGATAAAAAACATTGTCCATGTTAGAATTTCCTTATAAAGAAGGAATGAATTTGGGAAAAATATGAAGTACTGCCAACAAAAAGTGTTCTCCAATAAAATTAATTCATGATAATGTTGTTATATCTAATTTTAACCTTATAATGAAAGAATGATTTAGTGATTTAGACATTATTTTGGAGACAAAATGAAAATTTAATTAGGGGGAAGAAACCTAAGTTTTCAATTCTCAAAGGTTCTCATGTAACAATAATGAATATAAATGGGGATTCATTTATTTATTATACTATAAAATGATTTAACTTTTTATAGGGAAAACAGCAGTTTTTAAAATAAAAATTTGCAATCAAAATCTGAATATAGAAATAAGGAAGAGAGATAATGTATAAAGGAGACATTATTGAATAGATTCCCTACGAGATCCTAAAGAAAATGGTCATGGTTATGGAATTGAAGGACAGAATCGTTCCTCTCATAACCCAACGTAATGAATAGATATAATCAATTATTTATGTTTCTTAATTATTTAATAAAATGTCTTTTGATTTAATGAATAAATATGATATGACTATAGAACTAGATGAGAGGACATACACATCAATTCAAAAGATGGTGACCCCTCTAATGTTAGCCTCAATAAAAATGAAGAATCCATATATGAAATATACAATAAAATATTTATTCCATGAAAAATATTTATGTTTGGTGTAATGAATGAAGAAAGGAAAAATATTCTACTATGGTGGATGATTTGGGAACATCAAGAGTCTATTATTTGAATCAAACATTCCAAAAACAGAGAAGAAATGGAATAGTGCCAATATCTCAATCTTATATAGACTATATGTTGTATTATTATTATGGTAGATATTTAATTTTATCTAAACCCTGCTATATGAGAAGTTAATTCAATTTATGTAATTCATGGTAGGGAAACACATCTATATAGATACACTCTAGTCTTATAACTTATAACGAGGGTGATTATTTTGTATGAAGGAATATTCAGTTGAAAATAGTTTCATTGTTTTGTAGAATGAATAGGATCCTCCATGATAGGTGTATGAGGTTCCAACGTATGGGTAATCATGATAAATATCTTGTAAATAAATTATAAAAGTACTGATGTGTAGAAATGTGTATAAAATGATCAATTTAGTAGTCTTTCAAAAATTAATTGATACATACTTATATAAATTGGTATAATTGTAAAGATACATGCTTATATAGAATTTCCATGCTAAAAATACATTTAATGATTAACATCATGGTGCATAATAGAGATGTGTATTTGAATTAGGACAAAAAAATAAAGCAGAAAAGTATTATAATTGATATTTCATATTTAGATATTTTTCTAACATCCAGTACAAGCTATTTTGTTATACATGTGCCAAAATATGATGAAAGACACTTATTCTTAGATACTTTTTTATTCAAAAATTTATACAATGTAATAAGTTTCTCGAGATGATGGATAAGTGGGATTTTTTAATGATAATTAAAGGATAGTAAGCCTTAGGGTGATTTTTTAGATGCTGTGAAGAGGTGAAAGCAATGGTGTTCAAATGGTATTATTTATTCTAATTGAACTACTTTTGAAATAAGTGGTAACAAATTTTTAGAAAGTGGAATCAATCGATCTATCTTGTGGAATAATCCTCATAAAAAAGTGATATAATGTTATTTACTAAAAATTTGGTGTGAAGTGATATATATATTCATTTTTGCTAAGAATTGAAAATCAAAATTTCTTATATGGTTTCCATAGTATTTATGAGGGATGTGGAAAACTTTATTGTTTTATATAAATAATATTATCTCATACAATGACCTCTGGCTCATTATGATGAAGATATTTATTAAGATCTCAAGTTCCATGTGTTAAATACACCATATGCATCTCTATAGAAAACTAATCATGAATTTTATATTTACTTATGAAGATTATAGAGTTGGGCGTTCAAACAAAAAATTAGTTTCTTGTGCTTCCAAAGGACTTGTGTAAAAAACAAATAGTTCAAGAAAAATAATTCTAGTGTTTTAAAATTAGGTAAGATTATAAGAGATGAACAAATGATCACTATCCATATAAGGATATTAAAATCCCATTATGAATCCCTCTTGGATTATGATTATTTTAGGTGAGTTTAGATTTAATATAATTTCATCCAAAAAATAGAAAGTTGGATATATTTGAAAATTAAAAGTGGTGAGGTTATGATTATGATGATATAATCCCAAATAATATGAAGAAGGAAGAAAAATGTATACAAATGTATAATGGTGAAATATTCAAAATAACCTTTGTATTTCATTCATAATAAGGTGATGAATATCTTATTGAGGATATGATATCATTAATGGTAAGTAGACCAAATTATTGGTGATATTTTTATTTTAAATAATGTCTACATGGGGGAGATAGTTATAAATCCTATAGTATTATGATGGACTTATTGACATTTGGACAATATGTGTGTTTGAATGTCATTGAAGAATGTTGGTTTTGTTGGAAATGAAATTATTGAAAACAAATGACTAAAGATGAACCATGTAATTAAGTGGTTCTTTGAAGATGGGTTGATACCAATTTTGATGGATAAAGGGAATGATCTTGATGAGAATAGATATGGTCAAGGGGATTCCGATAGAATTATAATCAACAAGCATGTAAATTCCATATGGCCAAGCCAGGAATTCCAAAACCATGGTAGAGTCCATAGTTACATGGAAATTCCCAATAAATAAAAGTCTATGTCGATGATGGAAGATATGGTAAATATGGAGTTGGCTATGTGTGGCCACACCAATAACCTTGGTCTTATTAATGAGTAGAATACCAAAAATGTGCTATTGAGAAGGGACAAGACCCATGGTGGTATCTCAATGTAGCATTAAAAAACAGGAAATAAAGGTAACCATGAACATTTTATAGGTGACTATTTCTAAAATTAAAGGTTAAAACGAAAATAACAAGATTGGTCATGGTAAAAGATATGATTCCTATTGTTTTGAAGTGAAACGTCTAATATGTCTATAATAGTCCATTGTGGACTAGATGTGGTGAAAAGGAAAAAAGCAACATTATAGATATGTATTTTAAGGACGACGTCATAGGATAGAATATGCACGTAGTTGAGGTGGAAATTATGTATAGGTGGAGTAGTATACCAAATTAAAAGTACATGATGATCAACCCATTGTGTTGGCCATGTCAAGGAAACATTCCTAGGTTCCTTTCACCATGGTGTGGTGAAATTCATTTTGGGATTAGACCCAGAATATTAAGAGGAATCTCATCTAATGATGTCTTAATCGGTGTCTAATGATTCATATATTGTGGATATTGGTTTTAGACCATGTTGACATCCTAAATAAAAGGATTTTTCATTATTGATGAGGGTATATTGATGGGAGAATTAATATATACTACAAATAGAAGAGATGTTTACATAATGATATTATTTTATTTGTCTGCCTATTGAAGGGATAATAGAGGAATTTTATAGGATTTATGGGTGGGTTTGAAGGAAATTAATTTTCCTTACATGTGTTATATTTATGAATTCATTTCCTCCATATTTATATAAGGGTGATCAACCAGAAGAATGTGATTAACTTTTTCCACATTACTATATCCATTTTTTCATGGGAAAGATAGATGTTCAAGGTGAGGAGATAGAAATTATAAGGTGTTTTGTGTTTACCAAAGAATAAGAAAAATAAGAATTTTTTTTATATCCATCAACAAAATATATTTCTTATATGAGGAGTTATTTATATTTTGTTATACAGTATACAAATTTAATTCTATCAGAGAATCAATATACCATTGATGATGTATTCCGTGAATGTGATACTATATATGGTACCTAAATTCAAATAATTTTTTTTAATGTTTTCTCTTTTCACATTTATTGATTAATGGAATGAATGTTTTATGGAGTGACCGTTTTGAAGAAATGATCTATCCCTAAAAACAATTAGTTAATCAGCCAAGGTAAGAAGTGACCAAGCCAAAAAAAATTATAGGGGAGTGGCCCTTGTGAAAATTAGTGAGATCAATTGTTGTTTTGGCGTGTGAAATATCACCACCTCTTGTTCCATGCATGTATCCCTTGAGGGTTAAACCATGTAAATTCTCTGTGTTCTATTTACTTTATATAAGCACACCAAAATAGATCTTGTTGCGTAATGAATTTTGAGTAAAATTGAAAAACATGTGATCCTCAATGATGAGAGTTAAAGTAACTTTTCGATTAGTGATACTTTTAAATAATATTTTTTTTTATTAAATTTTACTCATTCGTTTTTCGTTATGCTAGATTCAAATTTCATTCCATTTTTTGATTCCACGAAAATGATAAATAATCCACTGTTGTATTAAAAATAATTATTCTCAAAATTTAGAGACATTATGATTCACTTAAAAAGAAAAATAAAAAAATGGAAAATATAGTGGTTTAAAGAGGAGAAAATATTAATGGAAATCCAGATCATCCCCAACCAAGAAACTAAAATATTGAAAGGCCAAATATTTTTGTTTTTAGCTACCATCACTATCTAGTAATCCTTAATGTATTAATATATTATTTAGGTAATGTAATTATGAAATCATGAAATCACACATCTTCAAGATTCCATCCATTGATGTTTTACCCACTATTGATTCTATAACATTTATTAGATATTTCTACAGTTTCATTCAAGAGTTTCGCTATCATGGTTTTATTGAGGAAAAGTGTATGTTGAGGGTGTCTCCTTTTTTACCTCAGTGGAAGGTCTGGTATTTGGATTCAAGAATAATATGTGTGGATTTAGGGTTCTTGATATCAACTACTTAATTCATTTTTTGGGAGAATATATCCATGAAAATATATCATTGATGTAAAAAATAAGGTTAATGATTTGGTCTAGGATGAGGGAGATAATATTCCTGAGTCATGGGATAGGTTCATGTAGTTACTTAGATAGTTTCCAAGTAACCAATTAGATTCTTACCTTTTTATGAATTACTTTTACAACAAACACACCCCAAATAATCAAAATCAAGTTGATCAATCTTATATTGGTGATTTATTTTATTAATAATTGATGTGATTAAAGTACACTTTGATAGACTATCTCAAAATTCTTAACACCTATTGAAAAGGAAAAGATTAATTCAATGGGATGATACAAAAACTCATTCTACTATAGTTGATTATATAGTATGTATTGTATTGTTTCTCAATATAGAATGATTGGACACACTAAAAACCATTATCCCAATTTTTATATGCCCTTTAAATATGTTGAAAGTGCTAATTTTTAGTATTAAAGAGCCGTAAGTCAAGGAAAGGATAATATATTTACAAACTAATGAAATTAAAGAATATAAAATCACTAAAACCTACATTAGAGAGATCAATGTGTTGTTAAATATTCAACTTCCACCACAATACACTCACAAAATATAAATTATTTTCCATTACAGGATAGGTCCATGTATTTAAATTATCAAAAAGAGTAAATGGTTTTTTAGAGTATGTGTTGGGTGAGATAGATTTATAGGGGAATGATACAAATTCTAGGACTAATAGTTTGGAACAACAAATGGATCAATTATCTTCAGATCCTGGTGGGAGAGACAAGGGAATGTTATGCAATAGGATAGAATACAATGTGAGAGATAATGTCAGATCACGCCTCCAAAATCAAGAACAGATTTTATAAAAAAAAGAACATAAAAATAATGAATAAGATAAATCTGAAATTGAAAATCTATATAATTAGTGAACTATAATAGTGGATATCCGGTTACAAAATTAACTGAATAATCAATTTTCAATTGATTAATCCAAATAAAAGATTAAAATGTGGTGGGAATTAATCATTTATTGAAAGTATAAGGTGATGTTTGAGGATATGAGTAAAATTATAAACCTATTATTAAAATTTAATCCCCAGACCCCCTTTTCTGAAAGACTCAAGAATAGTGATAAAAATGGGTATCTAAAATCCCGTTTTGTTTTTGGAAGATTTAGAATCAACATTAATTTTTGTGAAATGTTTCAAAAAAATTCATTCCTTTATAAAACATTCTGAATGGTTTTTTCTAATAAAATAAGTGGGGGATAATTTACCACCATTAATTTTTTTGATGTTTGTACAAAAATCGTTCAAAAATAGTTACTTCCAAAACTGAAGGATCCTAGAAGATTTTTCATGTATTGTAAAATATGAGAAAGTGAGAAATAAAATATCAATGTGACTTAGAAGATAGTATCAACTTGATTTCTTACTCTTTGTTTCTTAATATAACATATAGGGATCTGAATCCAACTTATACTCTATAAATTTAGATGATAGATTTGTTACCTATATTTATGGATGGTTGGAAAATATATTATAAAAAATAATAAAACTAACAATTCCTATAGATTTTTATATCCTTAAGATATACAGTGAAAATATAGTTCCGATCATTCAAGTTTGAACATTCCTAGAAACTATCGGGGATGTCATTGATGTTTCAAAATGTGAATTTATTCTTCAGGTTAGTGATAATATTGAGTGATTTCATTTTAAAAAATGGTATCCACATGTAGTGAGCTGTAAATTTTTTTATGTCGATGTAGATGTTTTTAAAGATGAGTCAAGGAAAGAGAATCATCACCCTTATGATTACATAATGAAATAATCAATTTATTCACATCTTAATTCTTATTTTTTAAAATCTAAATATATTTTAGAGCTTGAAAATTATGGAAACATATGGTTTAAATTATTAAATTTATTTATGAGGACCATAAAGTGGTTTATCACATACCATGATTTCATGAGGATAGTGTTTCTCATGTTACTGGTCAATCTTCACAATCTTCCCCTATACCCAACCATGATTCATATTCTTTTTTCCATTCATCCAACAAATTGTAAGTATATTCCTGTTGAATTTTGAGATGGAAACTATGTTTTTAAGGATGTGGAAAATACTCTTGATAGACATGTCCATATTTAAAATGAATATAATCCATCCCATCCTTTTGATAGAGTTTAATGTGAGAATATGTGATGTCTTATAGATGAGTTCAACAGGTCTTGTCCTTCATGAATGAGCTTATTTAATGATAATCAACATATTTCTTTGTATAGGAAATTTTGAGGAAATATTAAAGAATATAATTATACATTATATAAGTGTATTTTATAAGAATTTTTTTGTGGTAGTGAAAAATAGATAAAATTATTACACCGTTATCTATACCAATTCCTATATCATGTGTGGGGGAGAATATGGGGATTGAATCTGGTCATAATAATGAAAACATTGGATTTTTATCATACATACATTTGTATTTGTGTTAATTTCCATGTCATGAATATATCAGTTATAGGAGTCTTTGTCCTAGTACCTTGGAAAATTTAGGAAGAATTTTTAAATAGGTTAGTGTAAATGAATTATTAAGAATACAAGTTGGAAATTTGTATACCATCCAATAATGTCCCAATGGTTAAGGAATCCTACCAGCTAAATGATCAAGGATATAAATTTAGGTATCTAAGTCTGAATGAAGACTCCAAACATATAATTTCATTGGGGGAATCCCCATGTTTTTATTGTTTTTAGTTTTTAATTTCTATTAATATAAAAGAATATTACTCATTTTCTCGTGTTATTTCATTTGAAACATAGTAGCTATAATTTTATTAGCACAAACTCTTTGGTTTTATACTTGGTATTATTTTTTCTGATCTAGATTAAAATGAATTTATTTTTATCTCTTTTTTGGTACCTTACAGAATACAGAAAAGTGTAGTAAAGTTGTTTTGGATTAGAGTAACATTTTTTAGGTGATCGAGTGGTGGTTAAAGTGATCGAAAGAAGACGCAATAGTAGAACTTAAGATAAATTTACTGTTATTCACGTATATAATAAGAAGAAAACATTAACAACATGCATGAAGCTCTATGTAAATTTATCTATAGTTACATGATTTCATTAACATAAATTACTTGTTCTTACACCTCTAATATTTATATAATTGCTACTCACTCCTGTTTTAAAGAAATATTACTCATAAGTAAAATAATAGAAGTCATACAATGTATAATAATGTGTAATAATTCTATATAATTCATGATTAATAGTTTTAATTACATTATTTGTAATTATTCCTAATTTGTTTAAAATATACTACTAGTATGTACTTTTAATTACTATAAATTAATTTTTAGAATTTTATTCTTCATATTATTATCTTAGTATACTCTTTTAGTCACTTCTACTATTAAATTTTTTTATGTACTACAACATGATCTGTGCTATCTTTTTTATTTTCTCCTTTGGATATTATTGTTGAATTCAAAATTTGTAATCATGTATAATTTCAAAGTTCATAGTCTTTTGTACACTATTTTACTATGGAAATAATATTTCTTGAGCATGTTTCGACAATAGTTTTTTTGTTGAAAATTATTTTTTACCATTCTTGCGACTATATACCTGAATCATTTTCTAAAGAATTGAAAACATTGTTGAATTTATAATATCATAAATGTTTCTTCTACTTTTTGGTATGACATTTGAAATAATATTGAGTTTTAAGTGTGTGATTGAGTCATAAATATAATAAAATATGTTTCATTGTTGAACCCATTAAAAACCATTGATTTTTTTTAAAAGAATAGGCTTTTAAGTAACACTTATGAAGTTTTAGTGGGAGAAAAATTTCTCAAATTTGATGTATGTGATGACACTTCGAAAAGGTTATTCTTTACTATTCCTAGAATTTAATTCAAAAAATTTAAATTAATTTCACTTTTTAAAAATATTTTCTTATGGTTCAATTTTGGAATAATTATATAAAATAATCACTTATTAATTTATTTAAATTTTAATTAAACTCATATTATAATAATTCCATTGTAAAATGAAATGAAAATCATAATTCGGTTTGAATTTATTATTCTTTGATTATTTGTTTATTTGTCTTTTACTAATGATGGTTTACTTATATTGTATTGATTAATTACTAAAATAAAAATATCCAAAAGAGAACCTAATTATTCTGAGTGCATAAATTATTCTATTATGATCTAATAATAGAAAAGTTAATCTTGTAATTTTACTTGGATGAAAATAATCGTGTGTTAAATTTTCATTCAAATTGTTCACGTCAATCATTATTATGAAACAATTAAATAATTTTAACCATGGTAATTTTTTATATATTGAAATCATATTTGTTTTAAATATTTCCCATGTTTGGGAGGATCATTTTGATATTCTAATATTTATTGAAATTAATTTTTTCATACATTATAGTTATTATTTTCCCCAAAATTTGAATAATTAATGTCTTGAGGAAAACCACTGTTCACCTGTAAGGGAATTTGTTGTGGATTAAAATTGATACATGTTTTCCTTATCCTTTAGATGAATTTTTGAAGATATTTTGTGTTAAAAGTATCATTTAATGATAAATACATGATAATAAAATCCTTTTTGTCGAAATTTCATTTATTCATCATTTTATAGAAAATAACTATTTATTATTCTTAATTGGATGAAAATAATTGATTAAAATTAAAAATTTATTCATGAAAATTTTTTGTTTTATTATTGGTCAAGAAAATGTTGATTTTTTATTTAAAAGGAATATATTATTGTGTTGGGTAATGAAATAAAATATTTATGTTCTGTGATTTTATTAAAATATTATATTATTGAAAAAATTTAAAATTATTTAGAAGTAGTATATTTATTGATTATTTTGTTTAATGGTTTTATTATAGTTTTTAAATAATTTTTATTACTAGGAAAATTAAATGTATTTTCTTATTTATTTAAATTTTGTAATAATTTTAAAATTCACCCCTCTTAATATATTTTTAGTGAGGATTACCAAAGTAAATTTTATTTTTCAAAATTCTAGAGAATAACCTCAATGATATTAATAGGTTATACCAAATGAGTTTTAACACAACTAATTGGATAGATATTATATGAGCCTTCCAAAAAAAATATATTTTTTAGAGGTTATAATAAAATTCAATTTTCTATTTTCAGAAATCATGTAAAATAAAATCCTGGGATTTCCATGGGATGTTTATATAGTGAACACTATACCTTCTGAAACTTATCTAATGTGGAGATGCACATGAAATTTTAAACAGAAAGAAAATTGATAAATAAAAAATATATGTGGTTGTTTTATTATGAGATATATGATGATGAGGACACTTTGATTTAGGATTCAAAGATTTTGATAGAATATCAAAGGATATTCATGAGAAACCAGGTCCAGATACTTCAAGTTCAACATCATTGATTCTAAGCCTGAGTGTTCAAAAAATTAATCTCTTGTTTTCTTGAAAAAATTCTCCTAATCCATTCGAAATAGGGATTCTAAACAAAACCCAAAGATTGAATCGATCACTAGTGTACTTCTCTATCACCAATAGAGACCCTCATAGGCATGTGAAAATCGGTATACTTGGTGACCATAAGGCATCCAAGTAAATATTTTATAATTCATTATAGTGGTTGATAAAGAGTGGAAAAATTGAGTTTCATGACTAAGTTCAACTAGATTAATATTAAAGTAAGGAAAACTTAGGGAAGATATTTATTTGAAACATTTTAATCAGGTCACCATGAGGGAAATGTTTTACAATGGAGGTACACCGCGTAGCCACTCAGAAGAAGATTTCATGCACTGATTCTAGAGTAGGTGCATAGATTATGAAAAAGGGGAATATTCATCAACAAATTTTTGATATATGATGATACGCTAAGAGTGTAAAAAATTATAAGAGATATACAAAACGGGGACTCAAGAACACTCATGGATTAGTAGTTGAAGGACATAGTGCTCAGAAATGAAGATGACTTCGATAGAGAGTATTCATTTCTTCGCTTCTTTTTCTCTATTCCTTTTTTTGATGAATATTTTGAATAACGTGTTTTATTAATTATGATCTTGTGTACTTAATAGTAATTGGAGAATAATTTTTAAAATATTAAATATATTAAATATGTTATTCCCTCATTCTTTTAATTTTTTATGTGTGAAATTTTTTGTGTGTGAAATATTCCATTCTTAATGACCAAATGTTTACACTAATCAAAGTAACAACAGGAGATGAAAGGGAATTTATAAACCATTAAACATACTATGATGTATTGAAAATTGTAAATGGGATAATGTATCTCTTCTCCATTAATGAAAAACATCATTTATCTAATATTAAAAATTTATTATTCTCTGAGGAGAGTTCACAGAACTGCATATATCATTTAATAAAAGTTTGGTTATTTGAACCATTTTATTATATGGAACTAAATTATTTTTAATAACATGATTTTAAAATATAATCTCTTTAAATAAATTCTATGAAGTTTGATCCTCTTATCCCCATCATCAAAAAATTTCCTCACATCTATCAATATTTCTTCACTTTCATACCATTATCACTTTTTCACTTATTTCATAAAATGACCTTCAAAACATAAATTTCACTATTTTAGTTTTGTTTTTTACTAGTTTTGGATGCAAAAAAAATTAATCTCTACTCACATATGGATACAATACCATAGTTTTAAACAATTCTAGATTTAGTATATTTAAATATAATTTATTTTTTTACTAATTAATGACTACATGTTAGTTACCATTACTTACAAATTTATTTTTTCTTTTTGTTGTGGATGTTTACATTATCTTCACAACATTAATTATATTTTCCTTATATTAATTATGTTATTGTGTAGTTCATATATAAATTATTTTATATTATACCTTATTAGTCCAATATTACATTTATATTCACCTAAATCTTAAATTAACTTCATACATTCTAATTGGACTTTGTAAAATTATTTATAAGGATTATGGTTTACTTAATATATTGTTAGATAAGCATGAATTTTCAATTTTTAGGAAAATATTTCCAAATAGGGTCTTAAATCTATATGGGTTTTTTACTTAAAATTGTTATATATATTTTAAGAGGGGGATAATGAGGCAAGATAATGCTATTAATTTTCAAAAAATTCTGAAAAGGTTATTTTTCATAAATTTAATATCAAAAATACACTTGTGATATGTCAAAAGAAATTGTATATAGTCATTGGTGGTAATGATTGATCATACCTTACATAATAAATTTGGTGTGTATGTTGTCTTATTAACTTACATTCGGTATTCACAATATGGATTCTAGTTTTGATATAATATATATATTTTAACCATTTTGACATATAATTTGGGTTAGATGAGGTGGTGTCAAGTCACATGAGGATGTTCATGTGGCAATATAGGTTCTAAAAGAATTGTGAGATGTCTCTAATTTTTAACTTATAAAAATTCATATTGTATCTAAATATTATGAATTTTTTGTTAAAAAATTATTCTATATATTGAAAATTTATACTCAAGTTATAATATTTTGTTTATTGGCTATTCTTTATTTAGAAAGTAAATATTTATTTAAAAAATATTCCCAATGTATGGATGTGTCTTACATTATTTATAAAAATAGTCTTATTGTTTTAATGTTTTAAATTTTTAAATCATTCCTAGTGTTTGTGTGGGTTACCCATGGAACTTTTTCCATCCTATAATGAATATGATCACATTTTATCCTTTCAGGTTGAATGAAATGGGTAACGTTGATTTTTTAAATGATTTTTTTGATAAAAAATTCTAGGAGATAACCCTTGTTATTTATGGATGTAAATGTATATTGAAGTTAGGATCATCAAGACTCAATAATTTGTTATGATAAAGTGTTTTTATATCACTTATATCTCTATAAATGTTTTACCAAGGGGTTTCAGGTAGTTGTGGTTTTTCATTTAGATGATTCAGATTTATTTTTTGGTATATTTCAAGATTTAATTGAATATATCAGGTTATAGGGAAATATTTAATGGTAGTGTGAACAGGCTTCAGATGGTACACATAGTACATGTTCCATGGGAAATGTATGATTTAATATTTTTCCCTCTGTGAATGGTTTTAGATTTTTTAGTTTATCCCTTAAAGAATTTATATAATCCAAAATAATGTGGACTCTTTTGTTTTTGATGAATTTAAATGTGTTATTATATTTGATTAGATTCTTGTCTTATGTTTGGAAAACTATTTTATAAAATTTGACTAAAATTATTTTAAATAAATATTTAGGGTATTTTCTAATTCCTAAATTCTATTTTAACTATTTGAATTATTATAAATAGTATTTTAAAGGGTTAAATAATTTTTATTATGAAAGGAAATTACTTTCATTTAAAAAAATAAATGTATGATAATTATTTTTTTACTTAAATAATGCATAAACCTTGATACTATTGACTTAAAAAAAATCTATCAAGGAACATTACTGAGAAATATAATAAAAAATGTAATATCATAGGTGATTTTTGTCAACAAGTGGGTGAGATTTCACATTTATTGAACATATGTTTTTTATTAGTTGAATTAAATGTTTATTCACTTATTTTACAATCCTAATAATATAGTTTCAAACTATAAGTGATAATATTGTAAAAAGGATTTTTAAGATTCTATATATTAATTTTTGGATTTACAAAATAAGGTTTTTTATGTTGTGCATAGTTTTATTTCGAGAGTTCATTAGAGTTTTCATGTTAGTAAGTGAATATTTGATATTATTTTGATATGATGGGACATTTAATGCAATGATTATATGATATTATTGTGTTATTTTTATTTGTGTGTTTTATATTTTAAAATGAAATTTAATTGGGATATATATAATTATATTTTAAAGTATACCATATAAAAATGCTTCTATGAATCAAGGGAAGGTTGTTCCAAGGGGCGACATGTGATCAGGTCATTCTAATAATCATGATTTGGCCAATGTAATTATTGAATCCTCTTGTATGTTAGTTAGAGTGTTAGGGGGAATTTATTTAAGTCTCTAAATTATGATAATGAGTTACTCAAATATAAAGGTCCTATCTTATTTTTTTATCTAATCCTACAAGATGTGATAGAGTGGACATAGAATTTTTACAGTACATTCTATTATTCTAAGAACCCTAAAAACAACTAATGAAAAAAATTTCATAGACATGTTCGAGGGACTAAGTAGGTATTATTTAGAAAGTATTAATCAATGTTGTTAATGTACATAAATATCCTAATATTACATTAAGTAAACTTTTTTCACTTTAATTGTCAATATCTTTTTATGATATCAAATGCGGTGAAATATTTGTGTCTTGATATAGGAGATCAAATAGTATAGGTGTATATAGATTATTTTGATGATCTGATTCAGTTCTCTATTAAAAATATGATTAATGCCTACATAAAAGTTCTTTTATTGAAAATAGGTACTCATCTACACCTCATTTCATAACTGTTATTTTATTTATTAACATCATATATGGAAGTAGTCAATATGACAATTTTGGTTGATGTAAAATTTTAAAACAACTTACTTCATATAGTTATCACCTTCAAACTAGTAAAAATATAAGTAATTTTTATAGATAGAATAGGATGTATGGGTAACTTTATCATGAATGTGATGGTTGTGGGATTAATCCTCAAATAATATTCTCAACTTATCAATAATGAAGAGATATCTAAAGTGTTTCATGTGTACTATGCTATAGATTTCAAAGTTGTTATTTTTGAATGATCTGAAGACCTATTATTGATGTCATCAAATATGAAATCAGAAAAAAAAATAACATAAAATATCCAATAATAATTAAATATTAAACACAAACTGAAATTATGAAATATTATGTGACAAAATTTTTATATGATCAATCAGTGTTTGAATTTCAAATAGTTTAAGTACCACTTCAATATTTTTTATTGAGAGATATTTTATTTAATTAATTTTCCTACTATTTACAGGTTTTATAAATTTTTTGTTGATAGGGTTATTAAATTTAATCTTATTTTTGGATGATTCATCCTTTATTTATTTTCTGATTTTTTTATTAATTTCTTTTATTTTAGGTTCAGAGTCAGATTGTTTCTCCCCTGCTTATATGGTTGTAAACATGAGTTACATTAGAGTTTAATCAGAGTAGTGTTAATATATTTTTTGTTTCATCCTAATATAGTGTATCCAAAATGGATTGGAGTCCTTTATTTTTCCTCATCCTTCCATGATATCATTCATATGAATCATTTAGGCTCATAGTTGATTTGAATGAGGTGAGAGTTGATTATGGGACCCAAGTAAATTTCTCAATGATAGTGTACTAAATTATTGTTTTGTAAATATTGTTGTTGTCTTACGTAATTTTTATATTAGTATGGGAGAAACCTTAAAATATTTAATTAACAAATTTTATGATCATTCGGAAGGTTAAATTGTGATTTTGTTTTTCAATTTTTTGTTTTGATCATTCTCAGTACATCCCATTGAAGAGTTTCATGTCATCCTTTATATTTTTTTCCTAAGTGTATATAATTAATTTTTTGGGAAAAATGTAGATTGGGGAAGGGGTGGATTATGAACCCAATGATTTAACATTTGAGTATTTTTTATGGATTTTACATAGGATTTTTAGTCAAAATTTAATTTTTTTCTAAGTTGTTTTATGAAATGAACTGATAAGGTGAAAAAACATACATGGTTCCATGCAGTTGATTTATGTATATGGTTACTAACCTTGGGAGATAATGTATTATATTTGTAAGATTATTATATTGTTATTACATGTACTCTGTTTTTGAAAGATTCTTAAAAGTCTTTTCTTTTATTATTTAGACGCCCAATCTAAATGTTTCTCTTACTTCTTCTTAGATATTGGTTAGTTAGACATAGAGACCCTTAGGGATATCTATTCATCTTTTTGCATTCTTCCCTTCACTAATTTTCTCCTCCCCATCATCCATTTCTAGTCGACCATAATGGATTTTTTTACAAAGTCCACTTTCATAAATTTGGGGGTTTTATTCTAAATGTGTACAAATTCCTTCTTAAAAATTCATATCTTCCTACATTTAAAGAAATAAATTTCTATCCTCCATATATGATTGTGTGAAAAATATTTTATTTTTAATATAATATGGTTATTGATATTTTTAAATAGTTGTGTCGTAAATATCATTCATATATGTGAGATTGTTCATTAAGGCACAAATTTGTTCTCTTATCCTTGTATTTTCTTTGGTTGAAAAAACAGGATTTAATGATTTCCATGTATTATGCATTCAAGAACTAGTTTTATGCACCACACATGCACATAAAATGTATAAGTTATACTTTTCAAATTAAAATGATATTTTATGTGATTTTTTTGTTTCCATGAGATATTATAAGAAGGTTATTTCATACTATAAATGAATTATTTTATCAATAAGGGTATGTTTGGTTTAAATTAATTTTTTATTGAGTTATGTTACTCATTCTATTCATGTTAATTATGTTTATATAAATTTTTTAAAAACAAAAGTTACCCACCCCTGTGAAAGGGTCAAAACATTTATTAAAAAAACAGAAAAATCATTCTGGGAAAGTTCTTTAAATTCAATTATAAAATGAATGTTGTCAAAACCATGATGTGAAATCTATTTTTTAGAGAATTTATACTTTATAATAAGTTGAGTTTTATTTAATTAGGTACTCATTAATAGGATTATAGGTAATTCCATCCATTTAATATCACTATTATCGCAATAGGACATAAGGAGTTTTCCATGACTTGTACCACTTGAATTAGATTTATTTATTGAAATTTATTGATTGTGTTCATTATTATAGATTTTTTTACTATTTGATATTTAAATATTTTTACCTCATATAATCAATTAATTTTACTCTTATTTTTGTGGTTTGTTTCTTTATTTATCTATAGTTAATCCAATTTTCTCAATTATAATTAGGTTATAGTGTTTATTTACTATGTTTTTGATCTTGTACCAAATTAGTACATTTTATTATCATATTTTCTTAACTCTTGCCTTTAGTTAATATATTATTCATAGTGATGGTTTAAAATAATTACAATTTAATAATTTATTCTCTATATAAGTCAATTAATATATCACCTTGTTTAATGTTTTTTGAGAAATCACCTCAAATAGTGAATTAATACTAATTTGGGTGTTTTTTAAAATTGTAGTGCTTTTTTAGTGGTGATAATGTTGTATGATAATTATATATTATTTCATAAAATGTTAAAAATGATATTTTTACAATATGTTATTTCATGTAAAGTGGGGGCTAAATTAGAGTTTGAAATTTTCTTTCAAATATACGAAAATTGTTCCCATAATAGTAGGAACTCGTTAAAACTATTACTGAAAGATTCAGAGTCACTATAAAAAACGAAAAAAAATCAAAATGATTCACAATGATTTTTTGTGGTTCACCATTAAGGGATAGTTCATGGAGAAAAAAATGACCTATTATCATCATATAAGAATAAAATAATATTTTTCCAGCTCAATGGAGACAACTCTTTGGCTTCAATCACTTTATGAATTGTTCACTGCCTTTATAATATTTATATGGAAAATGTGCATTACCCCACTTAGGTCACCTCTATTGAATCCTCTTTTTTCTCTACAGAATATAAATTGTTCTTAAATTTATTTTTTTGAATAATACATAATAGTAAATCTAGGACCAGATACATCCTTTCAATGAAGTAACTTCACTAAGGGTTAACTGAACAGTTAAACTGAAGTACCAATACAATGTTATGGATATATTATGTTATTTATTCAAATCCAAAATTTTTATGTGTTCACTCATTTATGGTTTGGGAATCCCCCTTCATTATACTAAATATTATTAAATATGTTCACTCCACTTCCTTCACTATACTACCATTACACAACATCTTTATATTATGTGTGTTTAATGAAAAAAAGTATTCCATCCTCCACCCCTATGTATGTTAAAAAATGTATAACTCCCAAAATAATTTCTACTCGTCTTACGCCAACCAAATTTTTCATTAAATTACAGTTCATGAATGTATCTTTCCTTAAGAGATAATTTCCTAAAAGGATAGCCTCTAATCCTTATACAAATCATTGATAGTTGTTGAAGATGGGGTATGATGGTATTTAAAGGAAAACTCCACCCCTTCACACAATTTATATTGCGTAAAATGTTATGGTTCACCTCTCACTTAACTCTACCACCATAAAACCTTTACTTTCACTATCATGACACAGTTGTACTGAAATGATATGGCCACACAATTTCAATTCACATAAGAGTATTATTGACTAATAAAAACAAAAAAAATCAAATATTTTTCCAACAGCTACCGTAAAATCATTTAACAAGCAAGAAATGTTTTTGACTAGTATAAAATTCCATGATTTTTACCAAAAAAATAATAATTTCAGTTAAAAAACATTTGATCTACCAAAATAAAAATATTATATTTGGTTTACTTCTAAACCACAAACACATACAGTATCAATTTCTTCTATAAGAATTCATTTTTAGTATAATTATCTCACATAAAACATAATGAATATAACATTTTCTTATTAATCATATTGAAGAAAACAAAAAACTAATCTCCAAATTTTATCACCTTTTATTTAGAAATAATTACCTTTGTATTTTTTGTAAATCCAAAGGAAAATTTATTTCATCACTCCTTTCAAATAAAAGGAGAATAAATAAACCATCACTCAAAGTATACTTGTGCAATTATTATTGTAAATAATAATATTTTAAGAGATTATTATATGCCTCATGACATTTCTCATTCCAGAACTCCACAATACATTCAAACCATTAACTCATATTTAATACAGAATCATAATGCTAAAACCATTTGTAATAAAATGACAACATATCCCCTATAGATATTAAATGTCATAATATTATTATCCCACTGAATTTCATTATTATTTCCCTCTCTTTTAAATTAATCCTAATGTGATAGGGCCTTCCAATCATGAAAAATTCAATATATGTTTTCCCAAATCAATCTGATTGCCTATTTTATAAATATAAAACATCATGGACTATATTTCCCAGTTAATACAACACCACTTTAGAAATTTTTTGAATCCTTTAAATGCATGAGAAGAGGGGATATATCTAAACCTACTTAATCAGGGGGAGGTGGTCAAGTTCCAAAATGTAATTATTGTTCCATAAAAATTAAGTGTCTAATGAATTAGTTATTACATCTATAGTTTGTTCATTTGTTTTAATATACACTATCGTGATCATTAATTCATATATATTTTCCATGATAAAGTGTTTTTAAATCTCAATATGTTTTTATGAGAGTGTTTTGTTGGATTTTTCATGAGATCAACCGTACATTTTTATCATAGACTATCACTATATTATTCTAAACATCTCCACCAATATATTCCCACTATTTTTTCATTCGTATAAGATGAATGGTTTCCTTGGTTATTACAACATAGTCTTCTTGTTCTATGTTAAATTATATTATATCATGTTTCTTAAGTAACTATCCAAAACATTTACATCCATTGATGAATTCAACACCACTTTTTTAATTTTAGTTAACTATACCACCACCCCAATCCATATTAAATAACTAATGACTCATAATTCTTCATAGAATCCTTAAAATATGACAATTGAGATTTATATTGATGTTACAAATATTTATTTACACAAGAATGAGTTGATAATAATTTATATTATTATAGAAATATTCCATTAAAAATATTAAAATACTAAAATACATTAAAATATTAGTCACATATTAAAATATTTTTGATAATTCGTTTATACAAGGTCGGTTCCACAAATTTACCATAATCATTCTTCCAATATTTAATTCTAACTATAATTAGATTTATCACTGGTTTAGAATCATGCATGTTAGTTTCAGTTTTAGTTCTCTCATGTAATTTCCATAAAAATAATAAAGTGTATCTCTACTTATGAATCACTTTCAAAATGAAACAATTGTGTTTTCTCATGAATCATAAGCAACTCAAACTATAAACTCATGAGAATCAAAAAATTAGTCTATATATTAATTATTTATTAAAATTTATATGATGTCATCAATATAAAACACAACCATTAATTATTATTCCATATATGTTTTTATATAAAAACATTGATCAAAACCCCTATTTTTTAGTTCCTTATTAAATTAGTGAGGGTTCTAGATATTTATACCATAATCTTGGTTCTTACTTCAAATAATACACGGTCTTCATTAATATACACACTCTGGTTTCATAATTTTTTATCAAGGAACCCACTGACATTTAAATGCAATCCTTCTCTGAGATCTGAATATTTATGAATGTCATTTTAACTTGAATATCATAAATTATGATAACACTTTTAATATTCATCACTATGAAGATCTGAATAAACTCAATCCAATCTATTGTTGAAAATGTTTCTTCACAATATACACCTTAAATATGT
This sequence comes from Viscum album, assembly GCA_963277665.1. Lineage (NCBI taxonomy): Eukaryota > Viridiplantae > Streptophyta > Magnoliopsida > Santalales > Viscaceae > Viscum > Viscum album. The sequence goes on along the minus strand of OY728159.1, from coordinate 13,294,171 downwards.
GTAGTTATTTTGAAAATTATACATCCTTGTTTCAGATGAAATTTACCAGTGTTTTGAACTTATTATTAAATATACACTTTATTCCAATATATTTGTGAAAATGTTTCTTCAAAACCCATGTATTTGAATTTCAACTAACAGTCTTCACCATTTGGGAAAAAATTTTAAACCATTGTATCTGCAAAAAATTCAACCTTTTCATCATGAATTTCATAAAAATTACAACTCCTTGAATAATTCCCATTCATTTAATAAATTTTTTTAACATCATTACATAATAAAATTTAATTCATCCCTTCACTAAATCATTTTTTAGCCTTAATTAATATTGAGTATCTTATAAACACCCAATAATTTTTCATCTTTCCATAAATTCAAAAATTTTGTTATTTGTTTAAAATGTAACGTATGCCTTTGAATAATAGAAAATTCATTAGTGAGAATTTTCTTCAATTACATTTTATTTTTATTTTTATCTATTAATTATTTCTTATCACCACCCAGATCTGTGTGTAGACTACAAATTTCACTAATTTGTTACTATACTTGCGAGATATGCCACTTTCAATGAGACATGTTTTTGAAACACTACGTACCTAAAAATTTAATCAATAATTTAATAAGTTTTACTTTTGTTTATATTGATTATAAAACCTTATAATTCTATGATTATAAATGTAGTTTTTATATTTCATATATTTGTAGTCTGTTCCAATTTAAGGTCACAAGATACTTATTATAGATGCAATAAAATTTTCTACACTTCGCATGTGGCTTTTCATTGATTCTATAACATCCCTCTTGAAATACATAAATATAATAAAATCTGTTATTCTATAATATTTTAAAAAATAAATAAATTTCTTTCCCCATATGTTCTACATATATTCATTGAGCCACTGTCGTTGGTAATCATCAAGTTGATGATATTGGAAGCTCTTTTATACTTTTTTTATTGTTCTTCTCTTATTTTCCTATATTAAGTAATCAAAAATATTTTAATGACAACATTTCATATGTATAATATCCATAATTTCCTCTATATTGGGTAAATTATCAATTCTCTTTTGATGAATGTGACTTGAATTTCATTTCCATTAACTATTTTCCTCTTCCATTGGCAGAAGAAATGTGTTTTCATTGATTCCTACCAAAGATATATTACAATTGATCACCAATTATTTCATGAGTAGATTCCTAACCATTAATGTGATAAATAATTATTTGTATTTGAACTTAACCTCAGGTATATATTCAAAATATTTACTCACACGCATGAGTTTTTAACAAAGTCCACCCATAACTAGCACTCCTATTTTCATCACCTTATACCCAACAAATTATGTGTTTTAATAACCATTTATCATCAAAGTTCCCTTATATATGAAATAAAATTTTACATTAATTATTAGCTTCACTTTCTTTAATAGGATTATATTTCATGTTAAGTGGGATTAGTACCCACTATCAAGAATAAACTTTCTAATATTATTTTTATATTTCATTGTGATTACAGTGAGATTTTACTTATCCATTTTTATTTTTTTCCATTACATGAAACACCTGGTTGAGTTGGGTAATAAGAAAATTGTACCTCATACAAATTATCACAATATGTTTAATCACACACATATTCTTATTCCAATTAGGAGTATATATTCTTCAAGGTAATATTACTTATTGTTGAATTAAATTATCTTTGACATTGATTTTGGTAACAAGAATTTCTTTATTTTATATGATCAATAGATTTATGTATAAAATTTGGGTAATGAATGAAATATCTACAGAAATAATAGCGATATGATGTATATGACTTCACATTATTTTTAATACTTTTATATGTGTTTATATTCAAATAACACCTCAACACTTCATAGATAGACATGATTTGTTTATAAAATCCACAAAATTGAAATTTTGTAATGGAAAATATCATTTCTACTTACATACTCCAAATGTAGCCATATTTTTGAAATCACCTTAGTTTATAGTTAATCTAATAAGATTAATATACTTTTCCAATCATTTTATTTCCTTTGGTTATACATATATTGGGACCATACATATAGAGTAATTTTTTTGATATTATAATTTCTGAACTTCTTCTTCACATTGTTTTGATCTAATTTTATTATTGCCTATGATGTCACAATATCATAAAACATTTTAATTTTACCAACAATATTAGGGGTTTCTCAAATATAATTTTTTTTGGCTTCATAGGCTCATTTTCAACAATCTAATAATTCCCCAGAAGAGAACCATCCAATATATTGTTTTAATTTTTATCACTAGATATAATTTTTTACATCATGTCTTTTCCAAATATTATCACCTCTTCTCCAAGATCAATTACATTAATATTTTTTACTTTTACAACAAAACTGAGGTTATTATTCACCTTATCCTATTATTAAATATTCAAAATGAAGTCCACAACATGTTTAGATTTCACCAAATCAGTTGATTATATTCTATTTATTGTTCTTGTTGATGAATAGTATCTTCAAGCTGATAAACATATTTACAGGACAAGCTGAACACTCCATTAATCATTTAATTTTCAATTTTCTAAAATATTTATCTCCATTATATCACCCTCAAGTTACATCATGAGAAATACTTGTCTATTGTGTTCATTGTAATTTTACTTTTTTGTTTTTATGTTTTCAATAGTATAAATTATTGCATATTATTTATCACATTCAAACTCTTCCTTTACTTATAAGATAATTGTGTTATTATATTCCTCCCCTTTTCATAATATGATATCCATTTGAATCTTATTTCTAAATGAATTTACTAATTTTTTGTATCTTATCAGAGGAAATCTTCATCAATGATTTCATATGACTTTTATATGAATTTCTTCATCATTTATTCTTCTTGAGAAGAAACTAAAATGTGTCCAACCTTCTTGAATCAAAATAATTCCAATGAAATATTTCTTTTAGATTAACCCTTACATCACTTGAATTTTATGGCCCTATAGAAGGATGATTATCATGCATATATTCCTCTTCATTTACACCTTAATTGATATTCATTTTTTATATGATTATTAATAATTTATAAATATTTACAATATTTTATGTATATTTTGGTATAAATAAAATTTCATAGGCCATAAAACCACTTATCAGGTCCTTAAAAGACAATTTGATCCAATAAATTTCTTAAGATATGATTTTTGTAGATTATGTAGGGGGAAATCATTTTATGATATTCCTGGTGATATACTTATTATTTATTTATTCAAAAATCCCCAAATTTTGCCAACATATTTAGTTATTAGGTTGAAGAAACAATCAATATTTGCAACAAGGAACATCATCAATTCATGAAAATATTATTTAAATAGTTAAAAAATTCTGTCCTTCAGCATTATTTCACCTACATTTTATTACAATATTTATCATATATTTTACATCCACTAATTCACCATATGAACATAATGTAAATATTATTTTAATTATACATGGATAATGAATTTTTTATCTTGGAATTCATTTTATGAATCATCATGTCATATTTATTCATTGCAGTTTAGATGCATCATGATAAGGTACCTCATGTATTGTTTCCAAGAAACCACATAACCAATTAGGTAATACGTTTTATATCTTTATAATGCTAAAAATTTGGTACTTTCTTCCATTAAAAATTGGAACCCCTTTAGAATTCATTATGTTCTCCTTATTGATCTTCTACTGATATATTCCATGCATTTAACATCAACCCAGATACCACTTATTTCAACATAAGTAACCCTTATAGGGGCGAGGTGAATATAATTGGGAATATTTTTTCACGATTATTTAGGGAATGTTCACTTCCTCTCGTAGATCACTTCTGTTGAATACTCTTTTTCCAAAACTTTAAATAAATACTTCCACAGTTTTATGAATTGAATGTTTCATCAATATAGCCAAAAAAATCATTTTTTACATAATTTGGACTAATGTATAGTTCACAAATGAAATTAACTATCTCAAGAACACCAACCAGTGATTTTGTACCAAAATTCTGTAGTTTAGAAAACATATTTTTTTCATGGTTCACTAAACACATTTCATGAAAGTGACTTCACTCAGGTATGTTTCATTACATTGACCTCAAAGATAAATTACCCTTGTGAGTATAAAAATATATATTTTTTGAAACTTCTATCATTGTGCCCAAATGTCCATATAATTTTCTTCTTATTTACTTCAATAAAATACCATCATGAAACTTACATATCATAGGTAAGTAAACTAATACAACATAAAAAAACTACTTCCAACAATTATGTTCGCTCAATTACCACTTGAATAATTTTCATTGAAAATTTTATTTGGAAATTTGTTTTTTAACAAATCATGTTCTCATAATTATCTTTTCCTAAGTGATTTTTGAGTAAATGGAGATCCTCTAATACCTCTGTAAATATTTTTTAGTTTCAAATGATTGGGGTAAGCTATTTTTTATTGGAAAGAACCAACCCCTTAAGCAATATGTTATCATAATTTCTATTAATATTATTCATATTACTCAACCTTTTTAACACCTATACTTTTAAAACCAATAGAAAAATCCATTCACGCACTATGATTGTATAAGGACCCAGACTTAAACATTACATAATATTTAATAATGTTAATAAATCAAATCGAGGATCTTTTCAGGTTTAGAGTTTTAGAGAATTAGGCCATAAATATTACAATACATCTCAAAAAATTACAAAGTTGAAACTTCTACTCAGTATCCATTTTTCATAAATTAAAAACTAGAAAATAAAACAATAATTTTTTCCTGATATAGATCTTCTTAAATTGTTTTTTCTCTTACTGTACCTTATACCCTATGAAAAACAATTCAAAAAAAATATGGGATGAGCATAAAAATCTCAGTAAGGGTTATAAAATAATGAAAGAAGTTATAATACATCAATACATACAAAACACAAGCTCATTAACATACCTCATGAAATCATAAGATTTATTAATAACACATAGAAATCATAAATCATATTGGTATCGTGTCGCATCCATAACATACTTACGTTGTATCTTTCACATCTACGTAGGGATTTACGTTTGGGATAACCATCACAGTATATTCCCAAAATATCATTAGAGAAAAATTAACATTTACCTCCATCACATTACCCAATGCATCGGAGAGCTATCTCAGGCTCACCTTCCCTAGCGTTTCATGGAACCACCTATTTACGTAAACAATGCTCGAGAACCATAACATATTCATAACACATAAAACAAGTATAAAGGAAAGATAAAATTTACACATTTCATTCACAATATATCATTTCAAGATATTGAAATAATCAATGTATTCTCAACAAAAATTTCAATACCTAAATACATAAAAAGAGTATATGGTATTTATTTTCGTTTTAAAAACATTTTGGCTTGTTAAGGAAGCCAGATATGAAATAATGCTAGCGGCGGCGGAAAGGTCATTGTCACTTTGTACATTAAAAATAAACATTCCCTTTGTCGTTTAATAAAACTATATGAATAAAAAGAATCCCTTAGAATGAAATTAAAATTAAAATTCCTTTATACACCATATTAATTAATGTTGTGTATAAATAAAAGGATGCCTCAATAAATAGAGATTTAGATGAAGTCTCTTACCTCATGTCCTAATTGAATCGTTAGTTCTTTAATCTCCTAAATAATAAACTAAAGTTAATTTATAATCTCTTAAAAACCGTTTTTAGGTTTATTATTCCTTTAATGTTACTTATTACCATGTTATAAACATTACATAATCATTTTAGTTAATAACGGTCGTTTTGTTGATAGTTGGTACTGGAGTCAAAAATGAACTTCCTAAGATTAAAAGTTGTCCATGTGGTAAAAATTACATTATCTCTAGAATGATATCAATGATTTAGATATCATATATAAAATATATATCTGTTGTGCCCAAGTGAAGTAATTGCATTTTTTGTCAATAACTTGTCATTGTGTGCCATCTCATGAAGTACATCTTGAAGATTGATGATTACAGAAGCATTAAATCAGACGATTGTTGAGCTGATCTTTAAGTTCCAAGAACTTGTATCAACTGGATACAATGTCACAACACTGATTGAAGACCATGCATTGTCTTCACAATGAATGAGGAGTTGAAAGGAGTTCCATCCACAACTACTAAGTGGATGATGTGCACTAATAAAGTCCATGCACTATCACTTAGTGCATGTGAACTTGAAGATGCTCCAACTTGATCTCTGATTGGATCATTGAAGAATGTTGTAGAATTATTTGATTCAGGACCTCGGTTGATGAAGAATCTTCTGGAATTCGATCTCCTAAGACTAGAATATATGTTAAGGATGATGGGAGGAATTCTAATGAAGAAGTAGAGTTGATGAAGAAGAATGGCTTGGGAGAAGATGAAAAAGTGGCATTTGGAATTCTATATTGGGAGTACTTTGTTTCTTAACAAAGTCCTTATTCATTTCCTTTGCCAAAAAAAAAATAGGCCACCAAGGAGGCCAGCCGAGGGTCATCACCCAAGGCACTTGTGGGACTCAAGGTCACCACGCCCATGGGGAACCCTCAAGGCCAGGGCAGCATCCTTGAGGCAGGGGCGCACCCGTAGGACACCGCATGGGCGCCTGGGGCACGCCCGAAGGAGCGCGACAGGGGGCCGTGTATAAGCCCCCGAGGGCACGCGGTGGTGAAGCCCGCGCACCCAGGATGCATAGTGGGCGCCAGTAGCGCGCGCCCGCAGGAGCAGAGAGTGGGCGCAGAGCGCGCCCGCAGGGAGAACACGGTGCGGGGCAGCACCGTGGAGGGAGAAGATTCAACTGAGGAGTAGCGGTGAGCGCCAGGGTGATAAAACGCGGAAAATCCGCTCGCCGTTTCGATGTGGGACGCGGAAAAATTCCCGGGAGCAAATCTCAGTCGTTCGAGCGATCGCGCGCCAGATCTCCGCCGCTCATCGCATCCCGCACGAGATCTCCAGATCGCGGCCGTCCGATGTATTTCAATGCCGCATCCAACGGCCCAGCGTTCGTCCTCAACCTCGAGCCATGCCGAAGCCACCCGCAAGCCCCGCTGAACCAGGTGCCTTCCCGACGACGGATTTTGAGTTCTCGGCTGTCTCTCTCGAAGCCGAAGGCACCCTCGTGCTCGTCTGAGCATACCGAACACAACCTTGCCTTAAAATATACTTGCATGCAATGAGATGATGAATTCGATGAAAGCCGAAGCAAACCGAAGGTGCAAGGCCATTCGGTGTTGATGTTCTGCATGGTTTGGATCGAAGGAAGGCCGTGCATGCGTTCTAAGTCGCATGCACATGAAGGAAACCGAAAAATGGAAAACCCTCATTAAAACAGAGAAGAAGAACAAGATACGCGGAAGATATTTAACGCGTTTGAAGTTTTCAAAGACCCCGCAGATTACGGGCATTCAAAGCGTATTTCCCTGCGGATCATCCATGCACCTCCACTACCTATATAAAGAGGAGTCCGAGGCCGAGTGAAGGCTGCTGTTCATTTGTGAAGACCCGCGACGCTCTCTGCCTCGCGAAGTAAAATCCTGCGCATCACTTGCGCGACAGGAGGCTTCAAGTTTTGTTCTGCGCATCACTTGTGCGAAGAAGCCCCGTGCAATCTATTTGCACGGCTGAAGTCCTCGGTGCCATCCTTGGCCCGAAGGTGTTCCCTGCGTGCTAATCCTTTGCGCGACAGGAAGGAGAGGAGCTTGCGCGACCTTGCGCGCTCCCTCTATGCACCGCGCCCCCTGCGCGGTAGGCACTTGCGCGCCCAAGGTGTCCTTGAAACCTTGTGGCTTGTGCACCTCGTGGTGTTGCATCCTGTGCACCCCGCGGCTCAAGACACCTGAGCGGCAGTGTTGAAGAAGAGGAGGCCGCGGATCAAGCATTCCCTTGCGCGCCTCCTTTGAGATCAAGTGAAGAAGACCACCTACGGACAGTGGGTGTGTCCCAAGTGAAGAAAGAGCACCTCGGGCAGTGGGTGTGCAAAGTTGAGGAGAAGGCCGAGGACCTTTGTGCTTTGGGTGCAAAAGGAAGACCACACTTTGTGTGTTTATAAATTGAAGAAGAAGGACAAGTCAAGTGTGTGCACTAAAAGAATGAGTAGTGTATGTGTGCACATGTGAAGAAGATCAACTTTGAGAAGAAGAGGAGTACACACTTATGTATGTGAATACAAAAGAACTAATCATTCTTAGTGATTGGGTTTATGGTGAGAAAGACCAACAAGATCTTTTGAAGACTGTTGAAGCTACTTGAAGTTTTGAACAACACCTTTGAAGAAGTGAAGTGGAGCCATGATGAAGATGATGCTGTGGAGTTGGGGGGTTTAACCAACTTGTAATTGGGGGGGTAACCAGTTACTGTGTAATCATCTTTTGGCATAGTGAAGAATCCGTGTTGGGGGGTGTAACCAACACGGCAAGGAGTAGGTCTTTGTACCGAACCTTGTAAATCTCTGTGTTCTGTGCTCTCATTATTACTGCACCACTAAAAGAGTAGATCTAGGCTTTAACCAGCTGCAGAGGTTGAATTGATAATCCAAAGGGAACAATTCATATAAAAAAAAGTTATCACTGATTCACCCCTCCCCTCTCAGTGATCACAACTGATCCAGGCATTTCAAGTGGTATCAGAGGGAGGTTCCCTCGGTAAGGATCTACTTCTGAGAAGATGGACAATCTGAATTCTGTTAATAGTAGGGGTGTTCCTACATTCGATGGAAAGAATTACCACAGTTGGAAGAATCGGATGTTACCCTACCTTCTATCTCTCGGCCTTGAAGTTAGAAATGCAGCCTTATTTGGATTCCCTCCTCTTGCTAATGAAGCTGCTATGACACTCGATGAGAAAAGAAATATGGAAGTTGATGGTAAAGCTCAAAATGCCATTCTTATGTCACTCTCAGAAAAGGTATACACAAATGTCATGGGACTCTAGAATGCTAAAGAAATTTGGGACAAATTGGAAAGTAGTTATGAAGGCAACATGAAAGTCAAGGAAGCCAAATTACAGATTTGGAGAAGCAAGTTTGAAGATGTCAAGATGGGAGAAGAAGAAAATATTGATGATTATTTCACAAGAGTCAATGAAATTGTCAGTAACATTCGGGGCTTTGGAGAAAAGTTGGAGGACTCCACTATTGTTAAAAAGCTAATGAGAAATTTTCCTGACAGGTTTGACCCCAAAGTCTCAGCATTAGAAGACAGAGATGATCTCTCTCTTGATGAACTTCACAACATTCTCATTTCATATGAAATGAGGAAGATCCCAGTATTCAAGAAGAAGATCAAGGATGAGATGGCTTTTGAGGCCATGAGACAACTCAAGATAAAAGATGACGAAGTCCTAGAATCAAGTGATACTGACAATGAAGAAAAGGATGAAGATCTCAACACGATTATTTCTCTTTATTCTAAAAGGTTTGGAAAAAATAAATTCAGGGGAAAAGGGAAATCACCATCGAGATGTTTCAATTGCAATAACATCGGACACTTTGCTGTAAACTGCCCCAAGAAGAGATATAGTGCTCCAGAAGTTGAAGATGAGAAGTCACAAAAGAAGAAATGGAGTAGATACCCAAGAGAAGGAAACAAATCAGGTGTAAGAAAGAAAAGGTTTGTTCCAGGTGAAAGAAGAAGCTATGTAAGCAAAGAGGAAGAATCAGACTCTACTTCAGCTAGTCAATCAGAAGAAGAAACGAATTTTATGGCTCATGTTGAAAAAGGGTTTGATACCTGCAGCAGTGAAGATGATGAAAGTGAATGAACAGAGCTTGAATACATATTGAAAGATGAATTAGAGGCTTGCCTTGAGCAAAACATTAAACTCAAGAAAGAGAAGAAATTGTTACAAAAGGAAACTAAAAGAATGACTGAGGAGTTGGAAGAATGTATGAAGAAAGAGACAATGTACATTGACGAAATCAAGAGACATAAACTGAAGGTAGGTGAGCTGGACAAGATAGAAAAAGATCTTGAGGAGAAACTTCACCTCAAAGAAGAAGAGCAATCAGTGACACATTCCAAGTGTATTGAAGCACAGAATAGCTTGACAAAGATGAGAGAAGACTTCAACAAGGCTGTTGAGGTCAAGGCAGAATCATATTATGCTGGTGCTCAGAGGCAGGTCAATTTACCACTAAGTAAATCTCTAAATACATCTGTTAATTCTAACAATGCAGGTTCAAAGATAAAATTTAGACAAACATGGCATGAACCAACCTGTGTAAAATCATCTTCAATGGAATAAAGGAAATCCTCAGGAAGGACTACACAAATCTTGGACAGAAAATTACAACATGACTCTTATCAACAAAGAAGGTCAAGGTTCAGAGGCTACTGCTGGTGTTGTGGTGTGTTTGGACATAAGGCATATGCATGCTGGTATAACATGTCTCGTCCAAATATGAGGCATGAGTCAAGGGGGAGACATCCTGAAACCCAGAGTGTTTTGCAGAAAGCATCAAAACCACCAACTCAGAACACATTTGACTGCCTGAGTGAAGCTTGTGGAAGATGTGACCAACCAGGTCATAGAGCTGAAAAATGTATGACAACTCTTCCTAAACAAAAATTCAAAGACATGAAAGGGAAAGGCATTCAAGAAACCAATGATAAAATCACATGCTTTGCTGAAGTGGCTCTAAAAGCCAGCAGTAAAACCAAGTCATGGATTCTTGATAGTGGATGCTCATCCCACATGACTGGTGATACAAAAATTCTAAGCAACATTGAAAGTCATGAGGGAGGAACCGTGGTGTTTGGAAATGATCGTTCTCTGAAAATCAAGGGAGTTGGAAAGGCTATGGTTGCAACAACAAATCTAAAATCCAATGATGTGTTGTTTGTTGAAGGATTAAAGCACAACCTACTGAGTGTAAGTCAATTATGTGATGATGGACATGAGGTGTTGTTCCAGAAGGACTCATGCATCATCAAGAGTTCAAAGGAGGGAAAAATCATCACTCAAGGAAGAAGAACCACTGGAAATCTATTTCAAATTGGTGATCCCATCAATTCTTGTTTTCTTAGCTCTAAAGATGAAAACAACCTCTGGAATAGAAGACTTGGCCATCTTGGTCAAAGGAGTATGAGTAAACTTCTGAAGTACAATGTTGTACGAGATCTACACAAATTAAAGAGAGAAAGAGATGAAGTCTGCGACACATGTCAAAAGGGAAAACTGACCCATAGGTCACACAAAGGAGTTGATATCATGTCTACTAGGCCTCTTGAACTCATCCATACAGACATATGTGGACCGATGAGACAGAAGTCTACAAGAGGAGATTTCTATTTTATAACCTTCATTGATGATTACACTCGGATGACCAATGTCATGTTCATGAAACACAAGTCAGAGGCAATCACGATGTTCAAGACTTTCAGAAGGCAGGCTGAGAAGGAACTAGAGCTCTGCATCAAGAAAGTAAGATCAGACAACGGAAAAGAATATACCAGTGATGTCTTTGAAAGCTATCTGGTCAAGCATGGAATCAAACATCAATATAGTACACCATATACTCCACAACAGAATAGAGTGGCTGAACGAAAGAATCGAAGCATAGTTGAAATGGGGAGGACTATGTTAGCTGAGCATGATATCTCTAAGTTTTTCTGGAGAGAAGCAGTATGCACTGCTATACACATACAGAACAGATGTCTCCTGAGACCAGAAACACAAACGACAGCCTATGAAATGTGGTTCAACAGAAAACCAACTGTTAAATATTTCAAAGTCTTTGGCAGTCCATGCATCATCAAGATTAAAAACATCAATGTGGGAAAGTTTGAAGAAAAAGCTGAAGAAGGAATCTTTATGGGTTACCTACCTAATGGAAAAGGCTACAGATGCTGGAATAAGAGGTTGAATAAAATAATTGACTGCAGTGATGTAATAATAATTGAAAACAACACCAAACCATACACTGTGAATGATGATGACTCAAAGAATGACACAGGCTTGGAACAGAAGAATGCAGAATTACCTGAGCCAACACCAACTGCTGGTGAGATCAACTCTGAATATACCAGTGATGAAGATGAAGGTAATGAAAATGGAAGAAGAAGATACAACAAATTTAAGAAGCATGTTGACACAGAAAATTTCCTTGGAGACCTACAGTCCTCAGTAAGAACTAGAAGAAGATTGAGATTGGAAGATCAGACTGCACTGGTTTCTCAAATTGAACCTCACACAGTGGCTGAAGCAGTTGTACATGAGGAATGGATACAAGCTATGCATGAGGAACTCAATCAAATTGAAAAGAACTCCACCTGGGATCTTGTGCCAAGGCCCAAAAATAAAAATGTTATTGGGACAAAGTGGGTGTTTAGAAACAAACTCAATGAAAAGGGAGAAGTTTCCAGAAACAAGGCCAGACTTGTATGCAAAGGATATTCACAAATGGAAGGAATCGACTTTGAGGAAACCTTTGCACCAGTTGCAAGACTGGAAACTATCAGAATGTTCTTATTAGTTGCAGCACATAAGCAGTACAAGGTCTATCAGATGGATGTGAAATCTGCATTTCTGAATGGAGATCTTGAAGAAGAGGTGTATATTGAACAACCAGAGGGATTTTTGCTAGACAAATATGGTAGTATGGTGTGCAGATTGAGAAAAGCCTTGTATGGATTGAAGCAGGCCCCTAGAGCCTGGTACTCAAAATTGGATGGTTGTCTTAAAGACATGAAATTTGTCAAAGGAACAGTTGACAGTAACCTCTATGTCAGAGAAATGGCCAATGGTACCCTCATAGTCATTATCTATGTGGATGATATCATTTTTGCTGGTAACAAGGAAGGACTATGTGAATAATTTGCTGAGCAGATGAAAAGAACTTTTGAAATGTCGATGCTTGGTCAAATGACATATTTTCTAGGATTTCAGGTGGAACAAAGACAAAACTCCATATTTCTTTCACAAGAAAAGTACGCAAGGGACTTAGTGAAAAGGTTTGGAATGGAAAGTTCAAAGGAAGTCTCCACACCCATTTCTGTCGGAACCAAGCTATGCAAGGATGAAGAAGGCAACAATGTTGATCAGAAAGAGTTCAGAAGAATTATTGGCAGTCTACTTTATCTCACGGCTTCAAGGCCAGATATAGCATATGCAGTGACTTTGTGTGCCAGATTCCAAAGTGACCCAAAAGAATCTCATTTAACTGCAGCCAAAAGAATCCTGAGATATGTTAAAGGAACCCTCAACTATGGACTCTTATACAAACACAGTGCAAACATACAGTTGTTGGGATTCACAGATGCTGATTGGGCTGGTGATTGCACTGATAGAAGATCCACATCTGGTGGAACCTTCTTTCTGGGAGAAGGATGTGTTAGCTGGTACAGCAAGAAACAAAATTCTGTAACATTGAGCACAGCTGAAGCAGAGTATGTGGCCGCTACACATGCATGTACTCAAATGATTTGGATGCAGGTGCAGCTATCAGATTTGAGGATTAAAGCTGAAAACCCATTGAGGATCTTATGTGATAATCAAAGTGCAATTGGGTTGTCTAAGAATCCTATCCAACACTCCAGATCCAAGCACATTGATATAAAATATCATTTCATCAAAGAAAGGGTCGCCAGTAGAGACATCAAGCTAGACTACATTCCTACTCAAGATCAGGTGGCAGACATTTTCACCAAAGCTATGCCCACGGAAAGATTTGTTGAATTGAGGCTGAAACTTCATGTTCAGCCTTCTACTCTCACTTGAGGAAGAAAAAGGTCCCTCCTTATTCCCTAAATTTTTGTATTATTGTACTTACATGCAGGGAATTGAAGGAGATGAGTGCATCCCCTGAGGGGGAGCATTGGTAGTTGAAGATGTGCAGGTTCCGGAAGCTCTATACTATGAGTATGGCTTTCATTCATCCCTTTGCATTTGTTGGCCAACAAGGGGGAGAAATCATCAGGCACACGACATTCTCTCAGTGTGCTTCGGAGTATTGACAACCAAATACAAAGGGGGAGATTGTTGTGCCCAAGTGAAGTAATTGCATTTGTTGTCAATAACTTGTCATGGTGTGCCATCTGATGAAGTACATCTTGAAGATTGATGATTACAGAAGCATTAAATCAGACAATTGTTGAGCTGATCTTTAAGTTCCAAGAACTTGTATCAACTGGATACAATGTCACAACACTGATTGAAGACCATGCATTGTCTTCACAATGAATGAGGAGTTGAAAGGAGTTCCATCCACAACTACTAAGTGGATGATGTGCACTAATGAAGTCCATGCACTATCACTTAGTGCATGTGAACTTGAAGATGCTCCAACTTGATCTCTGATTGGATCATTGAAGAATGTTGTAGAATTATTTGATTCAGGACATCGGTTGATGAAGAATCTTCTGGAATTCGATCTCCTAAGACTAGAATATATGTTAAGGAGGATTGGAGGAATTATAATGAAGAAGTAGAGTTGATGAAGAAGAATGGCTTGGGAAAAGATGAAAAAGTGGCATTTGGCATTCTATATTGGGAGTACTTTGTTTCTTAACAAAGTCCTTATTCATTTCCATTGCCAAAAAAAATAGGCCACCAAGGAGGCCAGCCGAGGGTCATCACCCAAGGCACTTGTGGGACTCAAGGTCACCACGCCCATGGGGAACCCTCAAGGCCAGGGCAGCATCCTTGAGGCAGGGGCGCACCCGTAGGACACCGCATGGGCGCCTGGGGCACGCCCGAAGGAGCGCTACAGGGGGCCGTGTATAAGCCCCCGAGGGCACGCGGTGGTGAAGCCCGCGCACCCAGGATGCATAGTGGGCGCCAGTAGCGCGCGCCCGCAGGAGCAGAGAGTGGGCGCAGAGCGCGCCCGCAGGGAGAACACGGTGCGGGGCGGCACCGTGGAGGGAGAAGATTCAACTGAGGAGTAGCGGTGAGCGCCAGGGTGATAAACCGCGGAAAATCCGCTCGCCGTTTCGATGTGGGACGCGGAAAAATTCCTGGGAGCAAATCTCAGCCGTTCGAGCGATCGCGCGCCAGATCTCCGCCGCTCATCGCATCCCGCGCGAGATCTCCAGATCGCGGCCGTCCGATGTATTTCAAATGCTGCATCCAACGGCCCAGCGTTCGTCCTCAACCTCGAGCCATGTCGAAGCCACCCGCAAGCCCCACTGAACCAGGTGCCTTCCCGACGACGGATTTTGAGTTCTCGGCTGTCTCTCTCGAAGCCGAAGGCACCCTCGTGCTCGTCTGAGCATACCGAACACAACCATGCCTTAAAATATACTTGCATGCAATGAGATGATGAATTCGATGAAGGCCGAAGCAAACCGAAGGTGCGAGGCCATTCGGTGTTGATGTTCTGCATGGTTTGGATCGAAGGAAGGTCGTGCATGCGTTCTAAGTCGCATGCACGTGAAGGAAACCGAAAAATGGAAAACCCGCATTAAAACAGAGAAGAAGAACGAGATACGCGGAAGATATTTAACGCGTTTGAAGTTTTCAAAGACCCCGCAGATTACGGGAATTCAAAGCGTATTTCCCCGCAGATCATCCATGCACCTCCACTGCCTATATAAAGAGGAGTCTGAGGCCGAGTGAAGGCTGCTGTTCATTTGTGAAGACCCGCGACGCTCTCTGCCTCGCGAAGTAAAATCCTGCGCATCACTTGCGCGACAGGAGGCTTCAAGTTTTGTTCCGCGCATCACTTGTGCGAAGAAGCCCCGTGCAATCTATTTGCACGGCTGAAGTCCTCGGTGCCATCCTTGGCCCGAAGGTGTTCCCTGCGCGCTAATCCTTTGCGCGATAGGAAGGAGAGGAGCTTGCGCGACCTTGCGCGCTCCCTCTGTGCACCGCGCCCCCTGCGCGGTAGGCACTTGCGCGCCCAAGGTGTCCTTGCACCCTTGTGGCTTGTGCACCTCGTGGTGTTGCATCCTGTGCACCCCGCGGCTCAAGACACCTGAGCGGCAGTGTTGAAGAAGAGGAGGCCGCGGCTCAAGCATTCCCTTGCGCGCCTCCTTTGAGATCAAGTGAAGAAGACCACCTACGGACAGTGGGTGTGTGCCAAGTGAAGAAAGAGCACCTCGGGCAGTGGGTGTGAAAAGTTGAGGAGAAGGCCGAGGACCTTTGTGCTTTGGGTGCAAAAGGAAGACCACACATTGTGTGTTTATAAATTGAAGAAGAAGGACAAGTCAAGTGTGTGCACTAAAAGAATGAGTAGTGTATGTGTGCACATGTGAAGAAGATCAACTTTGAGAAGAAGAGGAGTACACACTTATGTATGTGAATACAAAAGAACTAATCATTCTAAGTGATTGGGTTTATGGTGAGCAAGACCAACAAGATCTTTTGAAGACTGTTGAAGCTACTTGAAGTTTTGAACAACACCTTTGAAGAAGTGAAGTGGAGCCATGATGAAGATGATGCTGTGGAGTTGGGGGGTTTAACCAACTTGTAATTGGGGGGGTAACCAGTTACTGTGTAATCATCTTTTGGCATAGTGAAGAATCCGTGTTGGGGGGTGTAACCAACACGGCAAGGAGTAGGTCTTTGTACCGAACCTTGTAAATCTCTGTGTTCTGTGCTCTCATTATTACTGCACCACTAAAAGAGTAGATCTAGGCTTTAACCAGCTGCAGAGGTTGAATTGATAATCCAAAGGGAACAATTCATATAAAAAAAAGTTATCACTGATTCACCCCTCCCCTCTCAGTGATCACAACCGATCCAGGCATTTCAATATCCATTATATTTATTTATTTATAATAGTACATGACATTTGGAGATAACAAATTAAATGCACCATTCATGGAGACGGCAGGCCGTACGTACACATGAACGCTACATTCATTTATATTTCATATTTAATGGATTGAATACATAATGATACGTATATATATTATAATTGCAGTATAATATCACATATAATTTCTGTAACTCCATCCTTTATACATTCAACATATTTAATGAACCAGTCATATCACATTGAGGGGGTGGTGGTCTACACTTCCTCAAATGAAATTATCGCATTTACCCATTATGGAATCCATAAAGGTATGATATAAATGGAAAAATACAGAATATAAAAGATAATATAAATATATTATATATCACATATAAATATAGTTCCATCATAATGGCCACCAAGATAGGCGGTATGTGATAATTGAACAATCATCGTTTCGTCAGGCAGTAGTCCGTCGTCCACCGAAACAGTATGTTCGTATCCATTAGATGGAAGTGTGTGATTTTTTAATTTGAATAAACCTCATAAAAAATCCTAGTATGTTTAGGATACTTATGATTTGATAAAATAATAGAATACAGAGTGTTTAGGGGTTAGAGAAGTAAAATAAAAGAAGAGAACTTGAGGGAAGACGTTACCTTTAAATTGGGTAACTCCCTTTGGATTGACAAAAAAGGAATTTTTGAATTGCCTTATTCCAATGTTAAGGCATCTAGGAGGAAAATAGGGATTTTAGGAGCTTCTTTTAGAAGATTTTGGATGATCCAAGGGTTTTGAGAGGTGTGTGTAATGGGTTAGAGATGGTGGCTTTTTATAAGAGGGAGGAGGGTCACTTTAGGGATGTTTGAAATTATTATTTTATTATAAATTTATTTTCTATTTAAAAATGTCTGAAACATAATTAATTCCAATTTAAAATACATATATGTCGAAATAAAATCATCCAATATGAATTGGATAGGTTTTGGATATTTTTTAATCCTTATTTTTTTTATAAACACTTTATTAATTTATTTATCTTTTACCAATTCCTCTTATATATTCATACTATGTGGTTAATATATTTACAATAAAATTACAAGCATCCCAAAATGGATAATTTATGACATTTTTAACATTATTTATTTCCTTTGGCCAAATCACATATTTTTAGGATTATTATATCATTTAATAAAATATTAATTGTTTTAAAAACTCTTTTCTGTCAATTAATAAATTATTCATATCAATACATTTAAAAAATATATAACAACTTTATTATTTAGAAAAAAATTCATTAATTCAAAGATACCAAGTCATTATTACACTTAAAATTCTTGGATGGAATAAAGAGTGTAAAAATATATTTATTTAAAAATTTATAATAGAATTTATTTGAATCCTTTATTAATGAAGCAATTACTTCATCACCATTGTGTCATAACAAAATTTATTTATATATTGTCTTAAAATTCTAAATAAAATACCATGTTGTAAGAAATATTATTATATTTAAAAAAATATTTACACTTGAAGATATAACATATATAACCCCATATAAAATTTTTTTACTAAAAGATATAGGTTTATGTTATTTTGTCCCCACTTTAAATTAATTAATATAAAATGTCATTATCACTCTCATGTGGCTCCATGGTGTCCCAAAATCATCCCAAAGATTCCCAGGGTCGGAAATATATCAGGAAATAGGGTTTGGAAAAGTGTATATGTAATTTAATATTATTATAATATAATTTTTCACCCATATTTTTCAGATTTACCCTTTAACCATGGTAAATAAAAGATTTACTAAAGTAAATATTCATAATACCTACAAATAAAAGTAACCTAATTAGAAAATTTGGACTGATTGATTCCAAATATGGAATCCATTTTTCAAAATTCAAAACATAGAAGTGGATGAAATTAAATTAAAATTAATTCTCATTTTCAAAACAAAAAGTGTATTTTTTTGAAACAATAACTGTCAAAAGATTTACCTTTGTTTATATCCTTATTAAGTGTGAAATTACTTCCAATGACCAAAACTGGATTAAATGTTAAAAATAAAATCTAATTAAACTTAAAAAATAATTAAAATGTTAATCTATTCATATAAATAAATTAGAATAAAAGACAGTTTTGAATTGAAATGAAGTGTTTTTCACTATTCATTAAAAAATGAACATTTTCAGAAAAATACCAGAATTTCATCCAAAGTAAATTTTGATATCCCTATTCTAAATAAAAATATTATTTTTTCAAATAGAACATGCAAAAGTGACAAAAACTATATTTCAAATAGGTTCTCCATCAAAAGGCAGTAAATCGACCTTTTAAAGAATATTAGAGTGTTTATGCTTAAAAATGGATTCATTAACATTTTAAGCCTCTAAATTTTATTGGATAATTTTGAAAACTTTTAACAAACATGTATAATAATATTTTAGATAATTCTATTTATTTATGCCAATATAATGGCTAGACATTAACTACCATTTAAAATAATATTATATTATTATTTTTTAATATGACTCAGCCTTATATGCAACATGATATTTTCGGAGAAACCCATCGTTGCGTGTCAGGTACACCATTGAACATAGAATCCCATTTAAATTAAAATTAATATTTAATTCACAAATATTAATTAATATGAAAATTTCATATTCTTTATTTACCTGGAATGTCAAATATTTCCCCATTTTTGGAAATTTTATCCTCGTAATTTTATTCACTTATCAAATAAATGGGTGTATTTATCCCTCATAGAATTTTTAGATTCCAATGTTTCCTCTTCAACCATGGGGTTTTTACACAAAACCTTTACCTAATTAATTACCTTATTCTACAAAACCTTCTCTCTTCAGTCAAGAATCTGGACTAGATGTTCCTCATATGAAATATTCTCTTTTAACTGAACTACCTATGCACTCAAAACATTAGATGGATCCGGAATACACTTTCTCAATGTTGGAACATGTAAAACACTATTTTCCAGGGATAAACATGGATGTAAATCAACTCTGTATGCAACTAATCCAAATTCTCCAGGATTTAATAGGGGCCAATGAACCTCATACTCAGCTTTCCCTTCTTTTCAAAATTCATCAAAATTTTCCATGGAGAAACTTTGAGAAAGACATTTTCACATACCTCAAATGAATGATCCTTCCTCCGGTTATCTGCATAACCATTATTCCTGCTCTCAACTATTCTTATGTGCTTCGAAATAAGTTTTACTTTTTTTGAAATCTCTTCTACCAATTCAGGTCCCATCAGTTTCCTTTCACCTACTTCATCCCAAAAATCTAGAGTTCCACACCTTTTTTCCATATAATTCCTTAAATGGGGCCATTTTTATACTAGAATGAAAGAAATTATTATAAGAAAATTATAAAAAATAAAGATGTTAGGCCCAAATTCCCTAGTAATCAATTGAGAAATCATGTAGCATATCTTCCAATGTCTGAATTTTTCATTCTAATATCCCATATTATTGAGGGTGAAAATTTACTCTAAAATATAATTCAGTACCCAATGACTTCTGAAGGCCTTTACAAAAGATAGAAGTAAACCTGGGATCACAATCATATACAATGGAGAGGAGAACTACATGAAACCTAAATATCTCTTTAACATACAACAGATAATGTTAATCTAGAGACAAAGTGTCTCGAATAGGAAGGAAATTAGTAGATTTAGTCAATCAGTCAACTATAACCATGATTGTATTATTACCTCAAGATGTCTCTGGTAATCCTACAATGAATTCCATATATATATTTATCAATTTCCACTATGGCACCAATAAAGTTTGAAGCATCCCTTTTGGTAACTACCGTTCTAATTAAAGCTGTTCACAACTCAAACACTTCATAGTAAAGTAAAAAATATCTCTTTTCATTCCATCCCACCAGTAATACTCCCAAAGATCTTTGTACATCTTAGTAATACTTGGATGAATTGAAAATGTAAAAATGTGAGCTTTACATAATAACTATTTATTCAACTGTGAATCAAAATTCATGCATAATCTCTTCCCAAACCTCAAAACACACTCATTATCAATGTTAAAATCAGGAAAATTTCTCTTCTGAAACAACTAAACCTTCTTCTGCAACTCACTATCTTCCTTTTTCACTTGCTTAATTTTGTCTGATAGAGATGATTTCACTGACACCTGAAACAAAATAGAGGAATATCCTGCATGAACAAATTCTATTCCAAAGTTCATCAAAACGTTAATCAAAGGATATTTTTCCAGACATAATATGGTTAATGTAGCATTACTTTTCAAACTCAAAGCATCAACCATTTTATTTTATTTTCCTGAATGGTAATGAATCATGCAATCATAATCCTTGATTAATTCTATCCATCTCCTCTATCTCATTTTCAATTATTTTTGAGTAAATATATGATTCAAACATTTGTGGTTAGTATATATTTCACATTTTACTCCATACATATTATGCATCAAACTTTTCAAAGAAAAAAATAGAATCTAATTCTAAATCATGTTTAGGTTAATTTAACTCAAGAGGTTTCAATTAATGTGAAGAATGAACAATTACCAGATCATTATGAATTAGGACACAACCAATCCCTTTTAATGAAGCGTCACTATAGATAAAAAATTCACCGTCTTGGGAAGGTAGTACCAAAACTGGAGCATTCACCAATATTTTTTTCAATTCCTAAAAACAATCATCACATTCTTTTGTCCAAATGAACTTAACACCATTTTGAGTTAAATTTGTCATTGGACTAGATAACTGTGAAAAACTTTCAACAAAACTTCATTAAAATCCTGATAAACCAAGAAAGCTATGGAACTTGGTAATATTTGTGGGTCTTGGACATTCTTCAAAAACTTTTGTTTTAGAAGGAACAATGGTCATTCCATTTTTTGAAATAATGTGACCAAGGAATAAAATTTTTTGAAACCAAAACTCACACTTGCGGAATTTTCCAATGATTTTATTTTCTTTTAAGGTTTCCAAGAGAAACCTTAAATGACTTTCATACTCCTATTTACTTTTGGAATGAAAGAAAACTATAATAAATAATAAAAACCACCATTTATCAAATAACTAAACTAATCTATCACAGCATCAAACTATTAAATTCCAATTCTGACCATCTGAGGTTGCTGATTTGGAAGGTTGTTTTCCTCTTGATGTCATCCCATCATAGGTTCCTTGTTTCATCAATGGAAAACCATTCTGAACACAGAAATATCTTAGGGGAAACAACATAGTAATCTGTAAATTCTATATCATTTAAATTTGTCCATAAATTATTTTATGGATATAAATTTAACAATATCCTAACTCCTAATGTTGTCATAACCGACCTCTGATACCAACTATAAGAACCTAGACATAAAAATTAAATAATATTGAATTATGTTCATAATTCATATTGAGAATCTTTTCTGGTTTAGAGTTTTAGAGAATTAAACCATAATTACTAGATTACATTAAAAAAATTACAATGTAGACACTCCTACTAAGTATCCATTTTTTCATAAAATAAAAACCATTAAAAGGAAAATAGAATTCTTCTCATGATATAATATATTCTTGAATTCTTCATTTTTTTTACATTACCTTATACCATGTGAAAAAAATAAAAAAACATGGGATTAGCATAAAAAGCTTTGTAAGGGTTATAAAATAAAGAAAGAAGTTATTAGTCTATCAATAAAAACATAACATAATCTCTTTAACAAACCTCATGAAATCATAAGATTTATGAATTATACATAGAAATCATAAATCATATAGGTAAATTTTGGCATCCATAACTTTCTAACATTGTAGCTTTCACAGCAACATTGGGTGTAACATTTGGAATACCCATTACACTATATTCTCTAAATCTCTTAGGAGAAACATTAAAATTTACCTCTGTCATGTTACCCAATGCATTGGAGGGCTATCTTGGATCACTCACCCTATGATTATCACGGAACCACCAGTATACACAAATAATTCTCAAGAACCATAACATATTCATAACACATAAAACAAGCATAAAGGAAAGATAAAATTTTCACATTTCCATTACAATATATCATTTAATGATATTGAAATGATCAATGTCTTCTCAAAACTATTTTCAATAAAATAATATATAAAATGGGTATATGGTAATTATTTTCCTTTTAAAAACATTTCGGATTGTTTAGGAGGACAAATATGAAATAATGCTTGCGGCGGCGGAAAGTTCATTGTCACTGATTACGTTTAAAAGAAACATTCCCTTTTTCATTTTGTAAAACTCTATGAAGAAAAATATTCTATTTGTATTAAATTAAAATTCAATGGGTTTTGTACACCGTGTTGGTTTGAGTGGATACTCAAGAGGGGGGTGAATTGGGTTCCAATTAAAATTTTTGTTTTAAAACTTTGTCTTAAAAACCCCCAAATAAAATACTGAATTAAACTGTAGTGAATTTATATCAAAGTAAATGTTCTGTTGGCTTCTCAAGGGATTTATAATTTCATAGTTAATCAAAATAGAAAGGTTGATTAACTTTTGAAACCAACTTAATGATTTACAACTAATATAAATACTTGCGAATTTAATTATCAAAGTGACTTTAAAACAGTTTTGGTTTTAAAGTAATTAGCAGCAGAATAAAAGAATGACTTTGAAAGATATAGCACAGCAGATATAACCAAGAGGTTCAATATCAAGTCGAGACTTATTCCTCTCAACAGTTTGTATAAATTTGATCCACACCCTGGATCGGGGTTCACAATAGTTTACAACTGTCCAGGTCCAAGACCTCTACCACTGTTATTCGTGGGAAACAGAAAAACAGCAACCATCTGTCCAGGTCACACATGACCTCTACCACTATCACAGTGGGAAATAAAAGATGTAAGAGTTTGAGTGAGGATTTACAGATCCTCTAGTTAAAGTACAGGAGACAGTGTGTGTGTTAAATACAGCAGATAACACACACTGCTCGAAATGTGAAATAATGAATCACAGAGCAGAGATGTAGAGTTTAGAAATGGATCTAGTGATTGCAGTGAAGTTTTGGACTCCTTGAGTTTGATCAGAGATGATTCTGAGTCCTCTTCTAGTTTTTGTCTGAAAAAAAGTGTGTCGTCTGCTTGGCATCCGGATTCAGAGATAGTGAGAAATGTAGTGGATGAAGTTCTTCAATGTCCTCGTTAATGTACAGAACTCTTCTTGAGTAAGCTTGAGTGTGTATGATGTTTTGTGTCTTCTAAAACTATCTCATCCACCACTATTTGCACTCATATATGTCTCGTCGTTGTTACACCAGTGTTTCTGCACCAGCATGGACTTCTTGTATTTATGGAACGAGCTCCAGTAAAGGAAATGATTTCTTTTTGCAGGTACGAGGTACGATTCCCTGACATCCAATAACCTTCATTAAATAAATGACAGAGCATTAAAAAATTCCTAATATGATTGTTGGTTAGATTAAATAAAGATAAATAAATACAAATAGCTGTTTATGACTATCGGTGAGTCAAGTGATCGGTAGGTCATCAGCATCAGCATTGGTGAGACGTCTTCAGTGACTTAGATGATCATCATCGGTGTGCCATGATCAGTGAATCATTTGATCTAGATCGGTGTGTCCTCTTCGGTGACTCATTTGATCAGCATCGGTGTGACATCTTCAGTGACTCAGATGATCGGCATCGGTGTGTCATGATCGGTGACTCATTTGATCAGCATCGGGGAGACCGTTGTCCTTCGATATGGATCGGTGCGACCATTGTTCTTTGATATGGATCGGTGAGACCGTTGTCCTTCGATATGTATTGGTGCGACCATTGTCCTTTGATGTGGATTGGTGAGACCCTTGTCCTTCGATATGTATTGGTGCAACCGTTGTCCTTTGATATGGATTGGTGAGACTGTTGTCCTTCGATATGGATCGGTGCGACCGTTGTCCTTTGATATGGATCAGTGCGACCGTTGTCTGTTTGATCCAGAGGACTTCCAGAATACTTGTAAATCAATAACAAAGAGATAAAAACATGATCTAACCAATATACACATATTCACTAAGAGATTGTGACTATGTATATGAGAAATCCAACTGGATTAAGTAATTGATGATTTGTGATTATTAAAACAGCAATCATAGGAATAATTCAACAATCTTCCAGAGGGATCAACAATCTCCCCCTTTTTGATAATCACAAATCTTATCCATAAACAAAAATAATATATCATAAAAAATAAGGCATAATAAGAATAAAAACATAATGAGATATAAATCTCCCCCTGAATTTATGCCTTTAAATACATATGCAAGCATTTCCATAGAAAGTTTCTCCCCCATGGATAAAAAATCTCCCCCTTTAGAGATGAATCTCCCCCATATCCCCCATAGATCCATAGATATATAGATTTCTATCTCTTTGAGATAATCAAAAAGTAGGGAAAACAAATAAAGAAGAGATTAAAAGAAGTCATCAGTGAGAATAAAAAGAAAAGAGAATAAAGTTTATAATACATCACAGTACAATCACAACAGGGTTCACCCTATCACCAACAATGCACATCTATTTCTTGGGATGTAACGGGGCTTTGCCTTTGTCAGAAGGATCAATGGTTGGTAAGTAGGAAGGATTGGAGGCAGGTTGAACTGGGCGAATTTGAAAAGGTGGTAAGATGACTCTAGAGGGTGGAGGAGAGGATGCCATTGGGATTTGATATGGAGCTATAGGAGTTGGTCGAGAAGATTGCTGGGGAATTGGTCAGAGTTGAGATAGAGCTTGAGCAACGGAGATCTGATTTGGAGAAACATCAGAGGCACTGAGATGGTCAGCAGTAGGAAGCACAATGGTGGTGGATTGTGCATTCAGATAAGGCTTCAAAAGATTTATGAAATTCTGAATAACTTCTGCACCATACTGCAGAGCCTTCTCAAAATCATCCTTATTCTCCATGAACTGTTCCAAGGTAGGAGTAAAATCTTTCAACTGTCGAACATGAGTCTTGAAATCTTGAGTGACTGGAGGTAGTCTCAGATTTTCACCTAACACTTTGAAATTCGCGGTCATCTCATGCTTGGTATAGATTTTTTAAAAGTAATGATCAACCTTTTCCTTGATCTCTCTCTGAGCTTTAGTGGCATCTGCTGAATATAATGTTACCATATTATGAATGTGATCATTGTGCTCCTTCATCTTCCTCAATGAGTCCAAATCAAGAACTTGTTTAATGGTGGCCAATTCATCATGCACAATCTGCCTTAGAGCCTCTAGCTCACGAGTAGTGATCTTGGTAAATTTGGTTGTACTAGCTTGAGCGATTATCAGATTTATCTCAACATTCAACTTTCTCATATCAGACTTATTAAGATGTTCAATCATATTCCTCAACACTTCCATCATACCAGAGATGGTGGATCTAAATTCGTTGGATAAAGAAAATATGCCAGATTGTAGATCCTTCAGTATCAGATTTAGAGAGTCTATGTGCCTGCCAATAAACTCACCAGTATTGGCCAGGTCTGGTTTAATAGAATTTGAAATTTCTTCTCTGAATGTATCTCTCACAGCAGTAAGCAACTCACTTTTGAACATATCAAAATCAGACTAAGAGAGAGTAGAACTTGGTAGATGACCATCTGCAGCATCAACAGCATGAGGAGACCTTGTCTCAACTGGTTGGCTTTTCATCATAACCATAGTAGATTATGTTTCTTCTTCTTCTTCATTAGAATACTCTAACCCCAAAATAGAAAAACCAGGGTAATCATCCCAGACAGAAGCACACAGAGTATATTTCGGTTTATCATAACCTTCTTTTCCACTGATTTCAAGAGAATCTCTCTTTCCATTGGAATTTGTTTCTAGTACAGTTTTATGTGTTTCTGTTGGAGGTACATTAAGACCATCCAATGGTTGGTTATCACCATCATCATCATTATCATCATCATTATCATCATCATCATCATCTCCATTCCCATTTCCATTTTTTACAGAAACTTCACTGTCAGATACTTTAGTGTCACTAGCTTCTTCATCACCAAGAACTGGTTCTGATTCAGGTAAGGGTAAAGGTGGACTGGTAGATCCAAAGTCTATTCTTCTCTTAGGGCTCACAGTATCAGGATCAATCCTATCATCAGGAGGTGACATACTTCCTTCTTCTGTTTCAGCTTCTTCTATCCCATGTTTACCAGACTCTTCAGTGTCTTTATTCCTTTCAACATCTACTTCTTCCTCATCATCAGAATAAATTGGCTCCTCATCTAATTTCAAACTAGGGTCTCTCAAACCCTTCGGCCTCTTTCCATGATCAGTGGGATTGTAAGATTCATAATTTTGTCCTCATCATCAACCTAGAATTTCTTCCATGGGTTCCAGTTTATTTTCATCCGTTTACAAATTTCTTTTTTAACACAAGAAGAACTATCAGATTCGGCTATCTCATTAGCTTCATCAACACATTCCAGATTCTTTAACATAGAAGAGATCATTTTGGAATAGAACAGGGCAGTGGCTTTCTTAGAAGGTTTCACCATTCTAGCTATGTGAACCATTAGATATCTACACAAATTGATCTTCTCATGGGTCTTTAGTAAAAACAATAGAAAACATCCTAGTATCTTACAGCAGCAAAATCTCCTTTCCTGGGGAAAATTTAGTGCTGAATAAACCAAAAGAGAAGTCTACATTCACCATCCAGCTCTGAGGCTGTGATTCTCCATGACTCTCTATTTCCAGTCAAAAGCTTTAAAGCTAACTCATAAGAGAAGTATTCAGTGGTTGGAGGAATGTTTCCAGCATAATCCTCATACCGACCCTCATGGGGTACATTCAAACATTCAGCCCATTGTTTAGACGAAAAAGATATTTTCTTTCCTTTCACTATAGAAGACATTCTGGCAGCCTCGACACCATCTAAAGTAACATCCAGATTTATATAAAACTCATGCACTAGATTTGCATAGTATACACGAGTGTTATCTGAGAACCAGGTTTTCCATCCTTGCGAATCTAAAACTTGTAATATTAGCGACTTCTTGTCAAAAGCCAGGCGGAGCTGACTTCCTTTTCTACAGCAACAATCCGAGTTTCCAGGTTCGGATTTACTGATCTTTGAGTGGTACTACTCGACTCGCCTCGAGCACGCTTTGTGGGTACATGACTTTCTGATCCTTTGCTCGGTCTCTCTTCATAGCCATTTGATGATTCTGGGGAAAGCAGGAGTTGGAAGGTTCGAAGTAGAGGAGAAGTGTAACACTCTAGGTAAATAAAGAATATGAAATTTTCATATTTATCCATATTTGTGAATAAAATATTAATATGACTTTAAATGGGACACTATGCTCGATGTCGTACCCAACACGCAACAACGAGTTTCTTGGATTTCTTACGTTGCACTCTAATAATAAAATAATATTATTTTAAATGGTAGTTAACGCCTAGCCGTTGTAATGGTGGGAATGAACCGAACTAACTAAAAAATGATTATATATGTTTTTCAAATATTTTTTACTCTTTACAATAAATGTTAGAGGATTAAAAATGCAAATGAATCCAGTTATTAAGCGTAAACATTCTAATATTCTTTTAAAGGTCGATTAACCGTCTTTTGATAGAGAAACCATTTTAAATTCACTTTTTGAAAATTTTATAAGCTCTATTTTTTCAAAATAAACATATTATTTATGATTGGGACATTGAAATTTACCTTGGGTTAATTTTTGGTATTTTCCGATAAAGTTCATTTTTTAATGAATAGTGTAAAATGTTGTATTTTAATTCAAAACCTCTTTTTAATCTAATTTATTTATATGATTAGATTATCTTTTGAATTGGTTTTAAAGTGAAATTATAATATATTTTTACCATTAAATCCAATAGTGGCCGTTGGAATTAATTTCACTTTGAAATCGGACTTAAACTAGTGTCAATCTTTTGATACTTTTATTTCATAAAGACACACTTTTTTTCATGACAGCGGGAAATAATTATTAAATTAATTAAATTGACTTATATGTTTTGAATTTTTTAAAATAGACTTCATTTTTGAATTCGGAATATCACATATAGCTTTGGGTGAATTTTTGGTATTTTTCTGAAAAACTTCAATTTTGATGAATAGTGAAACCACGAAGTGGTACTTATAAAAACTGATTTTTCATTTAAATGAAATTTTACCACTTCTGTGTTTTGAATTTCAAAAATCCGACATACATGGTTGTCATTAAGAATTAAAATGTGGTTCAATGGGATTAAAATAATTTTTTGGTGAATAGTAACTTATTAAGTTTTAATCGCGATTAGAGGTAATTAGTGTAGTTTAAGGTAAAAGTAATGTTTTAATAATATGAAAGGAACATGAAACATGTCCTAACCTCATTGGATGTGTCATGGTCGACCAAGAAAATCCATGGGTCAACTTGGGGACCCCATGGAGCCACTTCGGTTGGAAAATGAGATAAATACCTTTTTATTTAAAGTTAAAGTAAAAATGAGACAAACATGAAATGTTTTACTAAAACAATTTTTACATGGGGTTATACAAATCATATTTTTGACTATAAATATTAAATGGAAATCTAAAAATATTTCCTACATCATAGTTTTTTTTTATAATTTTTAGACATTAAATAAATTAAATTATTTATGACATCATAATGATGCAGCGATGACCTCATTATTTAACGATTTAAATAAAATGGAAAGATAATGTAATATCTAGGACCTACACATGTCCAAAACCTATTGGATGAGTGGATTTAGAACCCTTATCATCTTATCCTCGAAACACATCAATGTGGGTCCTCTTAAATCCGAATACCATTTTAAAATAAAGTGACTTTTCTTTACCTTCCAAGAGTGCCCCTCCACTCCTTTTATAAAAGGCCCCCACCTCTACCTCCTTACCCACACTCCCAAAGCCTTTGGCTCAGCCAAACTCAGCCCATTTTGTCTCTCCAATTCCCTCTCTTACTCCTTGAAGCCTCAATTTGGTCAGAAGTCTTCCCAAGGAAGCTTTTGAGCTCAAACCAAAGGGAGTTACCCGATTTTAAGGTAATGTCTTCACTTGAGTCCTTTTGTTTTATTTTGCTTCTCCAACCCCCTAAACTCTTCTTATTCATTTATTTTGTAACAACTAAAGTATCATAAATATACTAGGATGTTTTTATAAGATGTATTCTAGCTACACTTTCACACACCTACATCTAATGGTTAAAGAACATACTGTTTCCGTGGATGGCGAATTTCTGCCTCCCGAAACGATGATTGTTCAACATTCTTCTAACACCTTAAAAGGTGTCCATTAAGATGAAACTATATTTATATATGATATCTAATATGTTTATGTCTTACTTAAGCTTCTGTATTTTTCATTTATGGCATACCTTTATGGTTTCCATTATGGGTAAACGCGATATCTTCATTTAAGGAATTGCGGACTACCGCCCCCTCAAAGTGATTTGATTCGTTAATACCATATGTGGTATGTATAAAGGATATTTTTAATGATATTATATATGATACCATACTGTAATTAAAATACTATTATGTATCATTATGTTTTAATTCCATTAAATATGAAATAGAAATGGAAGTAGCGTTCATGTGTACGTACGGCTTACCGTCTCCATGAACGGTACATTTCATTTCTTATCTCAAAATGTTATGTAATAATATAAGTAAATATATATAATGGATATATATTTAATATATTACATCAAAATTATGGATATCATTCTGTAATTATAATATATATATATATATATCTCATTTTGTTTTAATTCCATTAATATGATAAAAAATGAAAGTAGTGTTCATGCGTACGTACGGCCTGCCGTCTCCATGAACGGTGCTTTTTGTTTTTTATCTCCAAATGATATGAAATAGTATTAAATGAATATTTACTGGATATATATTATATTTTAATCATTAATACTATTCTGGAAATTATTTACTTATAACTACATGAGAAATCTTTTTTTTAAACAACTTCATTTTTGACTCATGTACCAAACATCGGCAAAAACGTCTGATATGAACTAACATTATTAAACAATTATTATAACATTATAATATGTGATATGAACAGAATAATAATCTCTAAAGGAGGTAATTATGTAATTATTAATTGACCAGAGTTTATTATTCAGAAATATAAAGAAACGAACAAGACAAGTTGGACTTGAGGTAAGGGATCCTACTCCTCTCTTTCTTTTTAAGTACACTCTTTTATGCCATTCCCTCTAAAGCGCATATTTCTTGTTATTGGGATGTTATTTTATATTACACTTACTGTAATTTTTATGTTCATGTGATGATAGACCCTATTCTCTCTCATCAATCCATTTTGGATGTTTTGAGTGGCGCCGTTAGGCTACCGAATTTTCATAAGAGATCTAACCTCTCTCTTTCTTTTTAAGTACTCTAATTTATGACACTTCTTTTAAGATCCTCTTTGTTATGTTGGGGGATGTTCTTTTATATTACTCTTTCTATAAACTTTAAGTTAATATGATGAGATACCCTATTTGATCTCATCAATCCATTTTTGTATGTTTTATGTGGCGCCGTTAGGCTGCCGAGTTTTCGTAAGGGATTTTTCATCTCACTTTTATTCCCGTGAGATTTATGCTACATTTGCCACAATTTCCTTTGAGTGGTGTATGTACTGCCCATTATTATACTCTTTGTGTAATATACTTTCGTTTATGAGTATTTACATCAATGATTTATTGTCCTTCTTTCATGGGGTGTATGTTTTGAAAGATACCCAAGTCGGTAAGGGAACCTTTCACCCTCCTCTTTTTTTAAAAAGACTTCTTTTGTTGGGTCTTTTAATTTACATATTTTGATGTTGGGATATGTTCTCATATATCGTTATTGATGTAAATTTTATATCCAAGTGATGATATACACTCTTTATCTCTCATGAACTCATTTTGATGTGACGTTGTTAGGCTGTCAAGGGAACTTCTTAACCCAATTTCGCTTTCTTTGGGTTCAACATGTAGTTATTGAATATGTCATCCTTTGAATATGTGTGAATGAACTTTGATTATTTTACACTTAATATCCACTTATATTTGGTGTATCCGTTTGTCACACATAATTATGTAATTGATTTATCCTTAAACAAAGGATACCGTCTTTGTAAGGTACTTCATCTCGATCTCCTTTCATTGAGGCATATTCTGTTTTATACACAACCTTATTTTATACGGTGTATAAACCCCTTTGACTTTTACGTTTATCCAAAAGGAATCTTTTTTATACGAATCGTTTTACTAAACGACAAAAGGAAATGTTTGATCGTACGTATGCGGCGACAATGACTTCTCTGCCGTCGTGACCATTATTTGAGTTTCGGCTTCCTCTACAAGCCATAGCTTTTTTTAAAAGAAAAATAAATACCATGTTATACTTTTCTTTTATCTTGGTATTGAAAATGGTTTTCATAATGTTTTTATATCAGTGTGTTGTATTGATATCTTGTGATTGAAAGGTGGGAATGTTATGTTTCCTTTATGCATGTTTAATGTGATACGATTATGTTAAGGTTCTTGGGAATTATTATGAAGACGGGTGGTTCCGTGATAGACTAAGGGCGGGTGAGCCCGATATAGCTCTCCAATGAATTGTGTAACGTGAAGGAGTGAAGCGTTAAGTTTTCTCCGAAGAGATTTAGGAAATATACTGTGATGGGTATTCCAAATGTAACCAAGAGGGTTACTCCCTACGTAAGAATGTTATGAATGCCTCAAGTTACCTTTATGTCTTATGTTTTCTATGATTTTTTCATGGTTTGATGAGGTATGTTAAAGTGCCTATGTTTTATGGGTAAAGTATGATTTCATTCTTATGTATATATGAACTCATGTTTCCTTTCCATATTTTTATAACCCTTACTGAGCTTTTTATGCTCATCCCAAGTTTTTGAAATGTTTTTCGCAGGTCAAGGGAAAGGTACATGATGTGATGATAGTGTCAAGGATGTGTCAAGAAAGAATCCATGTTTTATTTTCAATATTTTTCTGTTGATGGGAAGAATGAATACTATCTTTTATGTAACCACTTTGTTTAAATGTGGAATGTAATGCAAGTTTCATGATCTAATTCTCTAAAACTCTAAAACTGAAAAGATCCTAAATGTGTAATCTTGTAATAACTCAAGATTAAGTAAGGTTTAAAGCTGGGGCCTTATAGTTGGTATCAAAGGTCGGTTCAGATAACTTTAGAGGTTAGGGTATTCTTTAAGCATTAGTGACATTACCATAATGGTTAGGATTTCAGAAAGAGTACTATTTTTAGATAAAGTGATTGAGTAAGTATATATTAGTGTTTATCTTCATCATTAGTACATCATGGTTTTGTTGATATACTCACACTGACATTTGTATTTTTAGTGAATGGATGGATCTAGCAGGCACCAAAGAGACAACAGGTTTGAAGGAAACTGTGGTGGTTCTCTGATTAAGATACTAGATAAAATGCAGGATTCAATGATGAAACTTGTGGTTGTTCTAAACCAACTATCAAGGAGTCATGATCAACCACTTGAACCTTGGTATGTTCTGTAATGCATCATGTACGAGATGACCAATCGATGTGGAAGTTCAGGTAATAATTATAAAGGTAACCATTAGAGTTTATATGATCCTTACTTTTGAGGTAATTATGGGTTATTATATGATATGATGGAAAATGAAGGGAATGAGACAAACTTAAGGTTAAAATATGTTATGTTCATTTTTGATGATTTTATCTCTTTTTGGGGAATGATTTAAGAATTATATAGTTTTGGAAAAAGGACAACACGTAGACTGTGTGACAACCCGTCGCGTTGGACAAAGTTGTGGGAATCGAACCCACAACCAGACTGTGACTGGTATTTATCGCCTACCACTGGACTACATGAAGTCCCTGGTTAGTTTGACCAATTATTTTTAGTTAGATGATTTTATGAATTAAGAGTAAGTTGATTTTGGGTTATTTATTAAAATGATTAACCTATCATGGAGGATATGTTATTAGGTTAATTACTTTTCAATACGAGACTTTAGGAGCAACTGATATTGTTTGGAGATAAATGTTACGATTTAACTTAGAAGACTATGTGACTAAATCCTTCAAATATTAGGGTTTCAATCTTATTTTGGTTTACTTTGAAGAATTTTATGGACAAATTGTTTATCGAATGGTCCTCGTTGAACTTTGGGTTTTGTTGGACTAATTTTGGAGATTAAGAATAGATTTTCTTTTTATAAAGGGTTATCCTTTTTTGGATTATCTGATCTTGTACTAACCTTTTTGGTTTTGGTTTTGGTTAAAGTATAAAGACATGGGAAGTATATAGTTCTCTTTTGTGGATTAGGTGACTCTCTAGAAGTTGATTATAGTACTCTTAATGCGAACAAGTCTCCCTAAATACTCGTCTTTTGGAAAAAATATGAGTTTGACTAAGGAATCTAGTAAAAGTTGAAAGTCAACATGATAAGTGATTATGTTTCCTTATGAATAAATTCCTCAATAAAAATTAACTTAAAACAAAAATGTTGTCTATTAACTTTTCCTACTAGGGAACCCAACACCGTTTAACCCATCACATGTTTGTGATTTTCTTATTGTTAACTTTCTCCTAAACATGTTTTCTATCACTCTCCATCAGAACATGACCCTATGTTTTCTCCTCCATGCCCATGTTTTCCTACATGGAGTCCTAGTATGGGTTAACTCGGGTGACCTCTGTACTTATATTTCTTTATTTTAAAGTTATTGTTTTACCGACTCTTGTTCCGATGTGGGACTTTCAAGGATGTTTCCAAGATCAATTTTAAAAATTGCGAGGATGAAACTCCCAAAAGGGGGGAAGGATGTAACACCCCAGGTAAATAAAGAATATGACATTTTCATATTTATCCATATTTGTGAATATAATATTAATATGAATTTAAAGGGGATGCTATGCTCGATGGCGTACCCAACACGCAACAACGAGTTTCTTGGGAATCTTACGTTGCACTCTAATAATAAAATAATATTATTTTAAATGGTAGTTAACACCTAGCCGTTGTAATGGAGGGAATGAACAGAACTAAATAAAAAATGATTATATATGTTTTTCAAATATTTTTTACTCTTTAAAATAAATGTTAGAGGATTAAAAATGCAAATGAATCCTGTTTTTAAGCGTAAACATTCTAATATTCTTTAAAAGGTCGATTAACCGCCTTTTGATGGAAAACCCCTTTTAAATTCACTTTTTGACAATTTTATAAGCTCTATTTTTTCAAAATAAACATATTATTTATGATTGGGACATTGAAAATTACCTTGGGTTAATTTTTGGTATTTTTTTGATAAATTTCAATTTTTAATGAATAGTGTAAAATGTTGTAATTTAATTCAAAACCTCTTTTTAATCTAATTTAATTATATGATTATATTATCTTTTGAATTGGTTTTAAAGTGAAATTATAATATATTTTTACTATTAAATCCAATAGTGGTCGTTGGAATTAATTTCACTTTGAAATCGGACTTAAACTAGTGTCAATCTTTTCATACTTTTGTTTCATAAAAACACGCTTTTTGTCATGACAACGGGAAATAATTATTAAATTAATTAAAGTGACTTATATGTTTTGAATTTTTTAAAATAGACTTCATTTTTTAATTAGGAATATCAAATATAGCTTAGGGTGAATTTTTGGTATTTTTCTGAAAAACTTCAATTTTTAACCACTAAGTGGTACTTATAAAAACTGATTTTTCGTTTAAATGAAATTTTACCACTTCTGTGTTTTGAATTTCAAAAATCCGACATACATGGTTGTCATTAAGAAGTAAAATGTGGTTCAATTGGATTAAAATAATTTTCTGGTGAATAGTAACTTATTAAGTTTTAATCGCGATTAGAGGTAATTAGTGTAGTTTAAGGTAAAAGTAATGTTTTAATAATATGAAATGAACTTGACACATGTCTTAACCTCATTTGATGTGTCATGGAAGACCAATACATGTCATGGGTCAACTTGGGGACCCCATGGATCCACTTTGGTTGGAAAATGACATAAATACCTTTTTATTTAAAGTTAAAGTAAAAAATGAGACAAACATGAAATGTTTTACTAGAACAATTTTTACATGGGGTAATACAAATCATATTTTTGACTATAAATATTCAATGGAAATCTAAAAAGATTTCCTACATCATAGTATTTTTTTTATAATTTTTATACATTAAATAAATTAAATTATTTATGACATCATAATGATGCAGCGATGACCTCATTATTTAACGATTTAAATAAAATGGAAAGATAATGTAATATCTAAGACCTACACATGTCCAAAACCTATTGGATGAGTGGATTTCAAACCCTTATCATCGTATCCTCGAAACACCTCAATGTGGGACCTCTTAAATCTGTATACCATTTTAAAATAAAGTGACTTTTCTTTACCTTCCAAGAGTGACCCTCCTCTCCTTTTATAAAAGGCCCCCACCTCTACCTCCTTACCCACACTCCCAAAGCCTTTGGCTCGTCCAAACTCTGCCCATTTTGTCTCTCCACTTCCCTCTCTTACTCCTTGAAGCCTCAATTTGGGAATAAGTCTTCCCAAGGAAGCTTTTGAGCTCAAACCAAAGGGAGTTACCCGATTTTAAGGTAATGTCTTCACTTGAGTCCTTTTGTTTTATTTTGCTTCTCCAACCCCCAAAAATCTTCTTATTCGTTTATTTTTTAACAACTAAAGTATGATAAATATACTAGTAGTTTGTTATAAGAAGGATTCGAGCTACACTTTCACACACCTACATTTAATGGTTAAAGAACATATTGTTTCCGTGGATGGCGAATTTCTGCCTCCCGAAATGATGATTGTTCAACATTCTTCTAACACCTTAAAAGGTGTCCATTAATATGACACTATATTTATATATGATATATAATATGTTTATGTTTTACTTAAGCTTCTTTATTTTTCATTTATGGCATACCTTTATGGTGTCCATTATGGGTAAACGTGATATATTCATTTAAGGAATTGCGGACTACCGCCCCCTCAAAGTGATTTGATTCGTTAATACCCTATGTGGTACGTATAAAGGATATTTTTAATGATATTATATATGATTCCATACTGGAATTAAAATACTATTATGTATCATTATGTTTTAATTCCATTAAATATGAAATAGAAATGGAAGTAGTGTTCATGCGTACGTACGACTTACCATCTCCATGAACGGTACATTTCATTTCTTATCTCAAAATGTTATGTAATACTATAAGTACATATATATAATGGATATATATGTAATATATTACATCAAAATTATGGATATCATTATAGAATTATAATATATATATATATATATATCTCATTTTCTTTTAATTCAATTAATATAACAAAAAATAAAAGTAGTGTTCATGCGTACGTACGGCCTACCGTCTCCATGAACGGTGCTTTTCATTTTTTATCTCCAAATGATATGGAATAGTATGAAATGAATATTTACTGGATATATATGATATTTTAATCATTAATAATATTCTGGAAATTATTTACTTATAACTACATGAGCAATCTTTTTTTTAAACAAGTTCATTTTTGACTCATGTACCAATCATCGACAAAAACGTCTGATATGAACTAACATTATTAAAAAATTATTATAACATTATAATATTTGATATGAACTGAATAATAATCTCTAAAGGAGTTAATTAGGTAATTTTTAATTGACCAATGTTTATTATTCAGGAATATAAATAAACGAACAAGACAAGTTGGACTTGAGGTAAGGGATCCTACTCCACTCTTTCTTTTTAAGTACACTCTTTTATGTCATTCCCTATAAAGCTCATCTTTATTATTATTGGGATGTTATTTTATATTACACTTACTGTAATTTTTATGTTCATGTGATGAGAGACCCTATTCTCTCTCATCAATCCATTTTTGAAGTTTTGAGTGGCGCCGTTAGGCTACCGAATTTTCGTAAGAGATCTAACCTCTCTCTTTCTTTGTAAGTACTCTCCTTTATGTCACTTCTTTTAAGATCCTCTTTGTTAAGTTGGGGGATGTTATTTTATATTCCTCTTTCTATAAACTTTATGTTATTATGATGAGATACCCTATTTGATCTCATCAATCCATTTTTGTATGTTTTATGTGGGGCCGTTAGGCTGCCGAGTTTTCGTAAGGGATTTTTCATCTCACTTTTATTCCCGTGAGATTTATGCTACATTTGCCACAATTTCCTTTGAGTGGTGTATGTACTGCCCATTATTATACTCTTTGTGTAATATACTTTCGTTTATGAGTATTTACATCAATGATTTATTGTCCTTCTTTCATGGGGTGTATGTTTTGAAAGATACCCAAGTCGGTAAGGGAACCTTTCACCCTCCTCTTTTTTTTAAAAAGACTTCTTTTGTTGGGTCTTTTAATTTACATATTTTGATGTTGGGGTATGTTCTCATATATCCTTATTGATGTAAATTTTATATCCAAGTGATTATATACACTCTTTATCTCTCATGAACTCATTTTGATGTGACGCTGTTAGGCTGTCAAGGGAACTTCTTAACCCAATTTCGATTTCTTTGGGTTCAACATGTAGTTATTGAATATGTCATCCTTTGAATATGTGTGAATGAACTTTGATTATTTTACACTTAATATCCACTTATATTTGGTGTATCCGTTTGTCACACATAATTATGTAATTGATTTATCCTTAAACCAAGGATACCGTCTTTGTAAGGTACTTCGTCTCGATCTCCTTTCATTGAGGCATATTCTGTTTTATACACAACCTTATTTTATACGGTGTATAAACCCCTTTGACTTTTACGTTTATCCAAAAGGAATCTTTTTTATACGAATCGTTTTACTAAACGAAAAAAGGAAATGTTTGATCATACGTATGTGCCGACAACGACTTCTCTGCCGCCGTGACCATTATTTGAGTTTCGGCTTCCTCTACAAGCTATACCTTTTTTAAAAGAAAAATAAATACCATGTTTTACTTTTATTTTATCTTGGTATTAAAAATGGTTCTCATAATGTTTTTATATCAATGTGTTGTATTGATATCTTTTGATTGAAAGGTGGGAATGTTCTGTTTCCATTATGCGTGTTTTATGTGATACGATTATGTTAAGGTTCTTGGGCATTATTATGAGGACGGGTGGTTCCGTGATAGACTAAGGGCAGGTGAGCCCGATATATAGCTCTCCAATGCATTGGGTAACGTGAAGGAGTGAAACGTTAAGGTTTCTCCGAAGAGATTTAGGGAATATACTGTGATGGGTATTCCAAACGTAACCAAGAGGGTTACTCCCTACGTAAGAATGTTATGAATGCCTCAAGTTACCTTTATTTCTTATGTTTTCTATGATTTATTCATGGTTTGATGAGGTATGTTAAAGTGCCTATGTTTTATTGGTAAAGTATGATTTCATTCTTATGTATATATAAACTCATGTTTCCTTTCCATATTTTTATAACCCTTACTGAGCTTTTTATGCTCATCCCAAGTTTTTGAAATGTTTTTCACAGGTCAAGGGAAAGGTACATGATGTGATGATAGTATTAAGGATGTGTCAAGAAAGAATCCATGTTTTATTTTCAATATGTTTCTATTGATGGGAAGAATGAATACTGTCTTTTATGTAACCACTTTGTATAAATGTG
Organism: Viscum album; assembly: GCA_963277665.1. NCBI lineage: Eukaryota > Viridiplantae > Streptophyta > Magnoliopsida > Santalales > Viscaceae > Viscum > Viscum album. The sequence goes on along the minus strand of OY728159.1, from coordinate 13,254,763 downwards.
GAATGTAATGCAAGTTTCATGATCTAATTCTATAAAACTCTAAACCTGAAAAGATCCTCAATGTGTAATCTTGTAATAACTCAAGATTAAGTAAGGTTTAAGGCTGGGGCCTTATAAGATGAGAGGAAATAAGCTTTGGATGGAAAGAAATGAAAGGTCGATGGTTTGGGGAATAGAAATAGTCATGTATCATTTATTTCATCATTTAGGGTTCCCATAATAAAGATAAAAGTAGTTAATTTATCGCAACAAAATAAAAAGTAATATAAAGAAAGATCGGTTTCACAGATCGGTTTCACAGATCGGTTTCACAGATCAGTTTCACAGATGAGTTTCACAGATCAGTTTCACCGATTAGTTTCACAGATCAGTTTCACAGATCCGTTTCACAGATCAGTTTCACAGATCAGTTTCACAGATCAGTTTCACATATCAGTTTCACATATCAGTTTCACAGATCCGTTTCACAGATCAGTTTCACAGATCAGTTTCACAGATCAGTTTCACAGATCAGTTTCACATATCAGTTTCACATATCAGTTTCACAGATCAGTTTCACATATCAGTTTCACAGATCAGTTTCACAGAATAGTTTCACAGATCTATAATACACAATTCTTGTTTAATAAAATTCATTCTTTCCGAATATAAAGGATTTGTAAAAATATCAGCTAATTGATGTTCAGAACTAATAAATTCTAGAGAAATATCACCTTTCTGATAATGATATCTTAGAAAGTGATGTCTGATATCAATGTGTTTAGTCCTAGAGTGAGACACAGGGTTCTTAGATATGTTGATCGCACTAGTATTGTCACAGATAATTGAAACCTGTTTAAAATAAAATCCATAGTCCAATAAAGTGTGTTTCATCCATAGAATCTGTGCACAGCAACTACCAGCAGCAATATGTTCTGCTTCAGCATTAGACAATGCAAGTGAGTTTTGTTTCTTACTACACCATGATACTAGGGACTTTCCAAGTAAATGACATGTTCTAGATATTCTTTTCCTATCTAACTTACATCTAGAAAATTCATCATCTGAATAACTAGTTAGGTAAAATGATTGTCCATTTGGATAAAACAAACTTAAATTCACAGTATACTTAAGATATTTAAAAATCCTTTTAACAGCCAGTAAGTGTGATTCTTTAGGATTAGCTTGAAATCTTGCACACATACACACACTAAAAAAATATCTGGTCAACTAGAAGTAAGATAAAGTAAACTCCCAATCATGCCTCTCTAATAGGTTTGATCAACTGGTTTCCCAGTTTCATCAACATCCAATTTAAAGGTAGTACTCATAGGTATATCACTTTCCTTAATACTATCTAAACCAAAACGTTTTAATAAATCCTTAGTATATTTACTTTGATTTAGAATAATACAATCTTTAGTTTGAAAGATTCTAAATCCATGAAAATACTTAATCTCTCCCATTAAGCTCATTTCAAACTCATTTTGCATAACCTTTGAATGTTCAGTACATAATGAATTTTTAGAAGATCCAAAAATAATATCATCAACATAGATTTGTACTATTAACACATCTTTTGAAATCCTTTTTATAAAAAGAGTGGGATTAGCTATTCCTTTTGTAAATCCTTTTGAAATAAGAAAGTTTGAAAGTATTTCATACCAAGCTCTTGGATCTTGTTTTAAACCATATAAAGATTTAGAAAGTTTAAAAACATGATTTTGAAAATGAGGATTTGAGAAACTAGGTGGTTGTTCAACAAAAACATCTTCAACAATAAAACCATTTAAAAAGCACTTTTCACATCCATTAGATATAACATGAAATTTAGATGTCATGCATAGGAAAGTAAGATCCTAATAGCCTCTAATCTATCTACAGGTGAAAAGGTTTCCTCATAGCCAATTCCTTCTTCTTGATTGTAACCTTGTGAAACAAGCCTACCTTTGTTTCTAATGATGTTTCCAGATTCATCAACTTTGTTTCTAAACACCCATTTTGTGCCTATGGTTATAGTTTCCTTAGGTCTTTCTACTAATTTCCAGACTTCGTTTCATTCAAATTGATTTAGTTCCTCTTGCATAGACATTACCCAAAATTCATCATTGATAGCATCATTGATATTTTTAGGTTCTAACTGTGAAAGAAAAGCTTGATGTTCAACCTAATTTCTTAGTAAAGCTATAGTCTGTGTTCCTCTATCTAAATTTCCTACAACAGCATCTAACAGATGGTTCTTTATAATCCTAGTTGGTCTAGAAAAGGTAGGACTCAAGATTTCAGGTTCATCTACAGGTTGAGGTTCAACAGAAGCAGGTTCTGAAAAATTTCCAGAACTAGATGTTTTAATTACAGGTCCACTGCCTTTATCATTAAGGTTCAAACTAGAGAGATCATCTTCAGGATTTTCAAGAGAGGTCTCAGGTTCATGGGGATCAGTTTCATCAAATTTGATGTGAACAGATTCTTCCACACATTTGGTTCTTTTACTGAAAACTCTATAGGCTTTACTAGAAGTAGAGTAACCTAGGAAAATTCCATCATCACTCTTGGATGCAAATTTGTCAAGATTGACTTTAGTATTAAGAATAAAGACTTTGCAGCCAAAAAATTTGAAGTAATTAACCTTAGGTTTCCTATGGTTCCACAACTCATAAGGGGTCCTCTTAAGAACAGGTCTGATCAAGACTCTATTGATAACATAACAAGTTGTATTTACAGCTTCAGCCGAAAAATAAATAGGTAGGGCATACTCATTAAGCATAGTCCTAGAAATTTCTTGCGGGGTTCTATTCCTCCTTTCTACTACACCATTCTGTTGAGGTGTCCTAGGGGAAGAGAAATTGTGACTGTAGCCACTCTGTGAGCAGTAAGATTCAAACTCATGATTTTCAAACTCACGACCATGATCACTTCTCAGGGTTTTAATTTTAAGTCCACTAAGGTTTTCTACAGACTTGGAATATTTTACAAAGCAAGAACAAGCTTCACTTTTGTGAGCTACAAAATATACCCAAGTATATCTAGAAAATTCATCTACAAGAACATAGACATAATGATTCCCATTTAAACAAGAAACTCTAGAAGGTCTAAATAAATCCATGTGAACCAACTCAAGAGGTTGAGAAGTTGAAACTTCTTTCTTTGATTTAAAAGAAAATTTATGTTGTTTTCCCTTTTGATAGGGATTACAAACATTGTCTGCTAGAAATTCAAGTTTGGGTAGGTCTCTAACTAAGTTATTCCTAGAATGTTTTCTAAGTGAATGCACATTGCAGTATCTTAATCTTTTGTGCCAAAGCCAAGACTATTTATGAAAAGCATTTAAACAAGTAATATTTTTCTTAGATAAAGAATTTAAATCAATAGCATAAACATTTTAATTTCTTATAGTAGAAAACACTAAAGCATTTTTAGAATTAAAAACATTGCAAGAATCATTTTCAAATTTAACATAAAAACCATAATCACATAACTAATAAATAATTAACAAATTGTATTTAAGTCAAATAAATCATCAATTCTTGGAAGAGGATATCTGTTCTTTACTGTGATCCCGTTCAGTTCTCTATAATCAATGCATAGCCGCATTGATCCATCCTTCTTCTTCACAAAGAGAACTGGTGCTCCCCAAGGAGACACACTTGGTCGGATAAACCCCTTATCCAACAAGTCTTGGAGTTGTTTCTTTAACTCTTCTAGCTCCAAATTTTCCATTCTATATGGAGTCTTTGATATCAGTTGAGACCCAGGTACGAGTTCAATGGAGAACTCTACCTCTCTTTCTGAGGGAGGTCCAGGTAACTCCTCAGGAAATACATCCATGTATTCCTGAACAATCGGAACATCTTCTATTTGTATGCTCCCTTTTCCTTCTTCATCATCACCCATTAACTACATAAAGAAATCTATAGGAGGTGCTTCTATATAGGGATAAGTTCGGGATATCACTCCTTGGAAGATAACTGTAGGTCGTTCATTTAAGACTATTGAGATTTCCTTACTTCTGCATTTTATCTTAGCATTATACTTTGAGAGCCAGTCCATCCCTAGTATAATATCGAATTCCATCATGGGAATGACTACTAGATTTGAGATAAGATTGTTCTCACCAAAGTAAACACTAGAGTCTCTAAATACTGTTGATGCAAGGATAATCCCACTTGGAGTCTTGACTGACAACTCTACCTCTAGCAGTTCGGGGATTGATTCTATATTCCTTGCAAACATGGAGGAAATAATGGAATGCGTAGAACCAGAATCAAATAAAGTACTTGCTAGTTTTGAGAGGATGACAAGAGTACCTGCTACCACGTCGTTTGGAACTTCAACTTCAGTTGTTGTGATAGCGAAAGCACGACCTTGCTCCCTTGGCCTCTGTTGAGGTTGATGGTGATTCCCCTCCACCGCCCTTGGCTTTGGACATTGATTAGCAAAGTGCCCAAGCTGTCCACACTTGAAGCATGTGACTTTAGGTATGGCCAGAACCATCTTTCCTCTGTCGTTAGTGTTGGGAAGTTGAGGCTTCACATCACTATGACAATTCTGAGAAATATGGCCTTCTCTTCCACACCTGTAGCACTTACCACTTCCGATCAAGCAGTTCCTCGGATGCTTCTTCCCACATTTATTGCATGTGGCATGTTGCATATGCTTTCCACCTCTTTCCTGATCAAAACTTCTTCCCAGGCTTGGTTCTAGAGTTCTCTTCTTTTCATTAGATTTGTGAGACCACTGTGTCTCCCCAAACTCTAGTTAAACTTTCATATCACTTCGAACTATTTCTTCATAGCTATCGTAGTCCCTGTTGGATAGATTCTTCCGAAGATGAGGTCATAGTCCACCAAAGAATCTATCAACCTTCCCATTAGGGTCCATGAAAAAGCTTGAGGTATAACGGGAAAGCATTGTGAAGTTCATCTCATAGCTTCCGACAGATTCGTTCTCCTTCTGCTTCATCTCGAGAAACTCTTTCTCCATTTTTGTTCTCATGGAACGAGGGAAATACTTGTTAAAGAAAATTCCCCGAAATTCTTCCCACTGCATAGCTTCCATCTCTCCTCGTGGCTTCGTGTTTTTGATCAGTGACCACCACTGATCAGCTTCTCCCTCTAGGCGGTAAACAGCAAGGGTGACTTTTTCTTTTTCCGAACAATGAAGTACAGAAAAGATCTTTTCAATGAAGCTTATCCATTGTTCTGCAACCAATGGGTCAGTAGATCCACTGAATGTTGGTGGTCGTTGACGCATAAAGGACTCAATAGAAAGTTTCTCCCTTCGTGGTGAGATCGGCCTCTCAGCTTGATTCAATTTATTACTCATAACCTGAGTCAGTTGGTTCATCATTCGCATGAATGTTTCCATTCCGGCTTCCATCGGAGGGCCGTCAGCACATGGTGCATTGCGGTCACCATTGGCATGGTTCCTCCTATTGCCCGCCATCTTCTAAAAGAATAAAACCTTAGTGAGAAACTTATTTCATTTATGAATCTTTTAACTAAGACTTCATGCTTAGACAATTATACTTCTCTATAATTCCTTCATAATGATTCATAAAAAGCTTGTGATTAACCAAACATATCCCCTGGGAGTGTCGTAACCAAGAGTGCAGCAAGGCCCGTTATCGTACACCAGTTCCCGTTCGAGTCTAGCTCAAAGCGGTGTTTTCGGGTTTTACCCCTATGTACATCTGTGCCAGAGCCGCCTCTACATGCTCGTATCCAGACAGGGATGTATTTGTTTGATAAACCACTTACTCAATACTTACCAAAATACCAGGAAGTTTTCCTATATTTAAACTTTTCTATAGGGTTCTTCCTAAAGTTTTTATATCCTAATTTCCACAAATAACTAAACCTCCCTTTGATACCAACTATAGCATCCCGTCTTCTTATAACATAAACTTTCATTACATTACACATAATTGAGGATCTTTAAGGTCTAGTGTCTTGGAAACCAGGAACAAAATACATGAAAGCAACATAAAGAATTCTTCTTAAACACTTGAAAGGATTATCCTTAAGTTCATCCTAGGTTCATTACTGCATCTCATAACCTGGGGACATACATCAAAAAAAGGGTGAGAAGAAGGCCCAGTAAGGGAAACAAGAAGAACATTTTACATGTGAACTTGATATACTTCAATAAGGACATGAAAAGAACTTTAAGGCATAAGAAAGAAATCATGAGGAATTTCATAATAAAAATATAATTTTTCATAACTTGAAGATGTGGCTACATCATTTAACATAGACAATCATGAACATATCACCAAGGTCCATCCCCAAGGTGTCATTTGAAAATTACCAAGGTTATTCACCAAGGTATCGTGAAAATTGTAATCTCTAGTGGTTACATCATTACCCAATGCATTGGAGCGCTATCAGGGCGCACCCTTAAATTTGCCTTTATTATCATGTGAGCCACATATATCATCGTCAAACATTTCATAAATAACCCATATAGCATAAAATAAATGGGTTTCATTTCATAATCATAACGTTTTAAACCTGCTTTAAAGACATGATCTTAACGTCACTTTAAACCCACGGAAAGGGAAAGCGGGTCTCATGTATGTAAATACCAGAATTTAAAATATAACATTTTGATATATATGTGAATACCCTTGTATAAATAAGATCTTTGAGTATTCACTTTATAACATAAAATAATTTTGAGAAAAGAGAGAGGCACTTTGAGACGAAAATTCTGCAGCATAACGGCTATGTTTCGGGGTTTTAGAAATCATTGAAAAGAGAGGGGACATGGGTCACCCACTCACAATTGAACCATAAAACAGTAGGGGTACAGAATAAGAAGGATATATGGACATGGTAATGAAGTTTTAAGGACATACCTTTTGAAATGAAAAACATGGAAGGGAGACAAAAATTAGATTTCTCTTATGAAAATTCAGCAGCCTAAAGGCGTCACTTAAACATCAATAAAAATGAATTGACAAGATCAAATAGGGTCTCTCATCATATGATCATAAGAGATCAGTATGATAGATATAGAGATCATACCCCAACATAATAAAAAGGAACTTGAAAGACTTGACATGAAAATCGAACTTTAAAATGAGAAGGGTGAAAGAATCCCTTAACAATTCGGCAGCCTAACGGCGTCTCTTAAACTTTCATAAAATGCAATGATGAGTGTAAGAGGGGATATCTCATCATATAAAAATTAATGGGACAGTAGTATGAAGATAAAAGAACACCCCCCATCATAAGAACTTGAGGCTTAAAAGAAATGACATAAACGAGAGTACTTGAAATGAAAGGGAGAGGTGAGATCCCTTACCTTAAAACGTGACTCTTAAAACTCAATGTTTTGGACCTTGAGGGCTTGGGGGCACCTTGGGAGGACTCCTTGGAAGGTAAGAAGACCAGAACTTCGTTGGGGGAGAGTTGGGAGTGAAAACTAAAGGAGGAAAGGGTGGGTATTTATAGTGAAAGTGAGGGGACAAGGCATTAATGGCCAAGGGACACCTCATTAGTGGTTTTGGCAAAACCATGGGCTTGCCCATGGTATTGGCCACTTGGGACACCTCATACCTTATCTTACTATTCCTAATTCGAACATATTGAATATATACTTAATACATCATTTAATGATGTCATTAAACACCCGTAACTTAAAAACTATATTTTCACTATTCATCGAAAATTCAACTTTCTCAAAATAATCCCAAAATTTCACCTTAACCAATTATCAATGCTTTGATTTCAAAAATGAAATCCATTTTATAAAAATAATTTTCTAAATATTTTTAATTTAATTTTTAAATAAAACACTATTCCTCGAAAATTCATTTTTTTCAGAAAAATCCCCAAAAATTACCTTAACATAATATCGATGCTCTGAGTTCAAAAAATAAAGTCCTTTTTATAAAAATAATTTTCTAATTATTTTTAATTAAATTTTTAATTAAAAAAACACTATTCATTCGAAAAAACTAATACTTGACTAATAATTTATGAAACCGTTATTTACCCATTTTATTGAATCACATTACTTAATCTAGGTGTCTAAATTATATTAAAACTTTCTTTGAGTGAAATTACTAATCCATTTGGTCACATTACTAATCCTAAGCGTAAAATCACTATTCAAAATTTACTATTCATCAAAAATTAAGTTGATCTTATTAGACTCCAAATTCCTTACTGAACACTTTTGTAGAAGATCATTTTTTGAAAATCATTACACATCATTAGTTATTTAGGGTTTACATAAATATTTTAAAATGTACTTTTTTCAAAATTCATCAATAAAATACATTCTAAAATTATCTGGACATTTGAAATTTCACAAACATCACTAAAGGAAGAAATCTCAATTCATTCACCCGAAAGGATTACACAAGGAAGCTAGGGTCTCGTCACATAGCCCCTTATAACACCGGCATAAGACCTAAGTGTAAGGTGTGCTATGGTGAGGGAATCTGAGGGAGGCTCAGATAACATTGCGCTAGTAGTAATCTCTACTAACTTGAACTTCTCCCGTAGGCATTTCCGTTCAAGCTTGACATGCTGGAGTTCGGCTTGGGATTGGTCCAAAGCGAATCCCACAGATGCTACCTCCTTCCCAAGCTCTGATAAGTGGGCTTCATAAGGGTCGAGTCTACTGGATGAAGCCATCGACTCCTCTTTCTACATTAACCATTAACATCTTATTAAATCATTAAGAGTAAGTTAATATACTACTCAAAAATATTGGGTCGTTACATTCTTCCCCCCTTAAGAAATTTCATCCCCGAAATTTATACTTGAGGCCTAGTCGAAAAGGTGTGGGTACTTTTGCTTCATCGTTTCCTCAGGCTCCCAAGTTGCTTCTTCATATTTATGATTCCTCCACAACACTTTCACAAGGTGGGTAGTCTTGTTTCATAGGACCTTGTCTCTACGGTCCAAGATCTCCACTGGATGCTCCTCATAAGAGAGGTCATGTTCTAGTTGTACCACCTCTGGGTTCAGTACATGCGAAGGGTCAGGTATGTACTTCCTCAAGAGAAATACATGGAAGACATCATGAACTTGAGCTAGGTTCAGTGGAAGTTCTAGACGATAGGCCACTTCTCCTATGCGATCAAGGATTTCATATGGGCCAATGTACCTAGGGCTAAGCTTCCCTTTTTTCCCAAACCGCATGACTCTCTTCCATGGAGAAATTCGAAGGAAGACTTTGTCACCAACACCAAACTCCAAGTCCCTTAGACGATTGTCAGCATAGCTCTTCTGCCGACTCTGAGCAGCCTTTATGTGTTGTTGGATGGCATGAACCTGTTCCGTCATCTCTTGCACGAGATCAGGCCCAAGAAGCTTCCTATCACCAATTTCATCCCAACAAGTAGGAGTTCTACACCGTTTTCCATACAGAGCTTCATAGGGTGCCATCTGAATACTCGAATGGAAGCTGTTGTTATAGGAGAACTCCACTAATGGGAGGTGTTGATCCCGTCCACCTTTAAATTCCATTGAGCATAATCTCAACATGTCTTCGAGTGTCTGAATAGTCCTTTCAGATTGGCCATCAATTTGAGGATGATAGGCCGTACTAAAATTCAATTCAGTATTCAGAGTATGTTGCAGACTTATCCAGAATTTTGATGTGAATCTTGGGACACGATCAGATACGATGGATTGTGGTACCACATGCAGCCTTACCACTTCCTTCACGTATATCATGGCAAGCTGATCCAGAGAGAAATCTTCCCGAATAGAGATAAAATGGGTTGTCTTGGTGAGACGGTCCACAATAACCCATATCGTATTGTTTCCTTTGGATGTTTTTGGGAGACCAGTTACAAATTCCATGGTGATATTATCCCACTTCTATACTGGTATGGGTAGCGATTGTAATACCCCCTTAAGAAGCTGTCTTTCTTCCTTTACTTGCTGACACACCAGGCACCTTGTAGTGACATCGGCAATCTCCCTCTTCATGTTATCCCACCAATAATAATCACGAAGGTCTCTATACATCTTAGTGATTCCCGGATGTATAGAGAAAGTAGAGCTATGAGCTTCATCCATCAGTTCTTTCTTTATCTCCGGAATAGATGGGACACATAGTCTTGTACGAAATTTCAATACACCTTCTTGATCAATATTGAAATCAGGGAACTTCTCATCTTTTACAGCCTCCAACTTCTCCTGCAGCAAAGGATCTTCTTTTTGATCCTTCTTGATCTTCTCTAGTAATGAAGGATGAGAAATCATTTGGGATAGGGTTGATGATGTCCCTTTCCTTATAATTCCCATGTCCAGTTTTACTATATCTTTAATCAAGGGATCTCCTAGGATCCTCATTGTTGCTAGAACAACAGGATCTTTCTTGCTTAACGCATCTGTGACTTTGTTTGCTCTTCCAGGGTGATAATGAATTGAAAAATCATAGTCTTTAATAAGCTCCAACCATCTCCTTTGTCTCATGTTCAATTCTTTCTGTGTGAAAATATACTTTAGACTTTGGTGGTCAGTGTATATATCACATTTCTCCCCATAAAGATAGTGCCTCCATATCTTTATAGCAAAAACAACTGCCGCCAGCTCTAGATCATGCGTAGGATAATTCTGATCATGAATATTCAACTGTCGAGATGCATAAGAAATTACCTTGTCATTTTGCATGAGGACGCACCCAAGCCCTTTCAGAGATGCATCGCTAAAAATAATGAATCCTTCTCCGATAGAGGTTAGTGTTAACACAGGTGAAGTAACCAATCTCTTCTTCAGCTCTTGGAAACTTTCCTCGCATTCCTTTGTCCAGATGAACTTAACCCTTTTTCGAGTCAACTTGGATAGTGGATTAGAAAGCTGTGAAAAGTTTTTCACAATCCTCCTATAATATCCCGCTAAACCAAGGAAACTACGAATATCAGTTACTGTTGTGGGTTGAGGCCACTCCTCCACAACCATTGTCTTTGCAGGGTCAACCGAGATTCCTTCATTGGTTATGATGTGCCCCAAGAAATCCACCTGTTGAAACCAAAACTCACACTTGATGAACTTCCCAAAGAGCCTCTCCTTCCGCAGAGTTTTCAATATAACCCTTAGATGGTCTTCATGCTCCTCACGACTTTTTGAATATATCAAAATATCATTAATAAAAACAACAACAAAGTTATCAAGGTAGTCCTTAAAGACTCTATTCATCAAATCCATGAAAATAGAAGGAGCATTAGTCAAGACGAAGGGCATAACAGTAAACTCATAATGCCCATATCTTGATCGGAAGGCAGTCTTTGGAATATCTTCCTTCTTCACCCTCGGTTGATGATAACCAGATCGAAGGTCAATCTTAGAGAAGAATTGAGCCCCGCGAAGTTGGTCAAATAAATCATCAATCCTTGGAAGAGGATATCTGTTCTTTACTGTGATCCCGTTCAGTTCTCTATAATCAATGCATAGCCGCATTGATCCATCCTTCTTCTTCACAAATAGAACTGGGGCTCCCCAAGGAGACACACTTGGTCGGATAAACCCCTTCTCCAATAAGTCTTGGAGTTGTTTCTTTAACTCTTCTAGCTCCACATTTGCCATTATATATGGAGTCTTTGATATCGATTGAGACCCAGGTACGAGTTCAATGGAGAACTCTACCTCTCTTTCTGGGGGAGGTCCAGGTAACTCCTCAGGAAATACATCCATGTATTCCTGAACAATCGTAACATCTTATATGTGTATGCTCCCTTTTCCTTCTTCATCATCACCGATTAACTCCATAAAGAAAGCTATAGGAGGTGCTTCTAGATAGGGATCAGTTCTGGATATCTCTCCTTGGAAGATAACTATAGGTCGTTCATTCAAGACTATTGAGATTTCCTTACTTCTGCATTTGATCTTAGCATTATACTTTGAGAGCCAGTCCATCCCTAGTATAATGTCGAATTCCATCATGGGAATGACTACTAGATTTGCGATAAGATTGTTCTCACCAAAGTAAACACTAGAGTCTCTAAATACTATTGATGCAAGGATAATCCCACTTGGAGTCTTGACTGACAACTCTACCTCTAGCAGTTCGGGGATTGATTCTATATTCCTTGCAAACTTGGAGGAAATAAAGGAATGCGTAGAACCAGAATCAAATAAAGTACTTGCTAGTTTTGAGAGGATGAAAAGAGTACCTACTACCACATCATTTGGAACTTCAACTTCAGTTGTTGTGACAGAGAAAGCATGACCTTTCTCCCTTGGCCTTTGCTAAGGTTGATGGTGATTCCCCTCCACCGCCCTTGGATTTGGACATTGATTAGCAAAGTGCCCAAGTTGTCCACACATGAAGCATGTGACTTCAGGTAGGGCCAGAACCATCTTTCCTCTTTCGTTAGTGTTGGGAAGTTGAGGCTTCACATCACTACGATAATTCCGAGAAATATGGCCTTCTCTTCCACACCTGTAGCACTTACCACTTCTGATCAAGTAGTTCCCCGGATGCTTCTTCCCACATTTATTGCATGTGGCATGTTGAATATGCTTTCCACCTCTTTCCTGATCAAAACTTCTTCCCAGGCTTGGTTCTAGAGTTATCTTCTTTTCATTAGATTTGTGAGACCACTGTGTCTCCCCAAACTCTAGTTCAACTTTCATAGCACTTCGAACTATTTCTTCATAGCTATCGTAGTACCTGTTGGCTAGATTCTTCTGCAGATGAGGTCGTAGTCCGCCAAAGAATCTATCAACCTTCCCATTAGGGTCCATGACAAAGCTTGAGGTATAACAGGAAAGCCTTGTGAAGTTCATCTCATAACTTCCGACAAATTCGTTCTCCTTCTGCTTCAGCTCGAGAAACTCTTTCTCCATTTTCGTTCTCATGGAACGAGGGAAATAATTGTTAAAGAAAATTCCCTGAAATTCTTCCCACTCCATAGCTTCCATCTCTCCTCGTGGCTTCGTGTTTTTGATCAGTGACCACCATTGATCAGCTTCTCCCTCTAGGCGGTAAACAGCAAGGGTGACTTTTTCTTGTTCCGAATAATGAAGTACAGAAAATATCTTTTCAATGGAGCTTATCCATTGTTCCACAACCAATGGGTCAGTAGATCAACTGAATGTTTGTGGTCGTTGACGCATAAAGGACTCAACAGAAAGTTTCTCCCTTCGTGGTGAGATCAGCCTCTCAGCTTGATTCAAGTTATTACTCATAACTTGAGTCAGTTGGTTCATCATTCGCATGAATGTTTCCATTCCGGCTTCCATCGGAGGGCCGTCAGCACATGGTGCGTTGCGGTCACCATTGGTACGCTTCCTCCTATTGCCCGCAATCTTCTAAAAGAATAAAAACTTAGTGAGAAACTTATTTCATTAATGAATATTTTAACTAAGACTTCATGCTTAGACAATTATACTTCTCTATAATTCCTTCATAATGATTCATAAAAAGCTTGTGATTAACCAAACATATCCCCTGGGAGTGTCGTAACCAAGAGTGCAGCAAGGCCCGTTATCGTGCACCAGTTCCCGTTCGAGTCTAGCTCAAAGCGGTGTTTTCGGGTTTTACCCCTATGTACATCTGTGCCAGAGCCGCCTCTACCTACTCGTATCCAGATAGGGATGTATTTGTTTGATAAACCACTTACTCAATACTTACCAAAATACCAGGAGTTTTTCCTATATTTAAACTTTTATATAGGGTTCTTACTAACGTTTTTATATCCTAATTTCCTCAAATAACTAAACCTCCCTTTGATACCAACTATAGCATCCCGTCTTCTTATAACATAAACTTTCATTACATTACACATAACTGAGGATCTTTAATGTCTAGTGTCTTGGAAACCAGGAACAAAATACATGAAAGCAACACAAAGCATTCTTCTTAAACACTTGAAAGTATTCTTCTTAAGTTCATCCTAGGTTCATTACTACATCTCATAACCTGGGGACATATATCAAAAGAAAGGGTGAGCAGAAGGCCCAGTAAGGGAAACAAGAGGAACATTTTACATGTGAACTTGATATACTTCAATAAGGACATGAAAAGAACTTTAAGGCATGAGAAAGAAATCATGAGGCATTTCATAATAAAAATATCATTTTTCATAACTTGAAGATGTGGCTACATCATTTAACATAGACAATCATGAACATATCACCAAGGTCCATCCCCAAGGTGTCATTTGAAAATTACCAAGGTTATTCACCAAGGTATCGTGAAAATTGTAATCTCTAGTGGTTACATCATTACCCAATGCACTGGAGCGATATCAGGGCACACCCTTAAATTTGCCTTTATTATCATGTGATCCACATATATCATCATCAAACATTTCATAAATAACCCATATAGCATAAAATAAATGGGTTTCATTTCATAATCATAACGTTTTAAAAACTGCTTTAAAGACATGATCTTTACGTCACTTTAAACACACGGAAAGGGAAAGAGTGTCTCATGTATGTAAATCCCATAATTTAAAATAGAACATTTTGATATATATTTGAATACCCTTGTAGAAATAAGATCTTTGAGTATTCACTTTATAACATAAAATAATTTTGAGAAAAGAGAGAGGCACTTTGAGACGAAAATTCTGCAGCATAACGACTATGTTTCGGGGTTTTAGAAAACATTGAAAAGAGAGGGGACATGGGTCACCCACTCACAATTTATCCATAAAACAGTAGGGGGACAGAATAAGAAGGATATATGGACATGGTAATGAAGTTTGAAGGACATACCTTTTGAAATGAAAAACATGGAAGGAAGACAAAAATTAGATTTCTCTTATGAAAATTCGGCAGCCTAAAGGCGTCACTTAAACATCAATAAAAATGAATTGACAAGATCAAATAGGGTCTCTCATCATATGATAATAAGAGATCAGTATGATAGATATAGATATAATACCCCAACATAATAAAAAGGAACTTGAAAGACTTTCCATGAAAATCGAACTTGAAAATGAGAAGGGTGAAAGAATCCCTTAAAAATTCGGCAGCCTAACGACATCTCTTAATCTTTCATAAAATGCAATGATGAGAGTAAGAGGGGATATCTCATCATATAAACATGAATGGTACAGTAGTATGAATATAAAAGAACACCCCCCATCATAATAACTTTAGGCTTAAAAGAAATGACATAAACGAGAGTACTTGAAATGAAAGGGAGAGGTGAGATCCCTTACCTTAAAAAGTGACTCTTGAAACTCAATGTTTTGGACCTTGAGGGCTTGGGGGCACCTTGGGAGGACTACTTGGAAGGTAAGAAGACCAGAACTTCGTTGGGGGAGAGTTGGGAGTGAAAACTAAAGGAGGAAAGGGTGGGTATTTATAGGGAAAGTGAGGGGACAAGGCATTAATGGCCAAGGGACACGTCATTAGTGGTTTTGGCAAAACCATGGGCTTGACCATGGTATTTTCCCATGGTATTGGCCACTTGGGACACCTCATACCTTATCTTACTATTCATAATTCGACCATATTGAATATATACTTAATACATCATTTAATGATGTCATTAAACACCCGTAACTTAAAAACTATATTTTCACTATTCATCGAAAATTCAACTTTCTCAGAATAATCCCAAAATTTCACCTTTACCAATTATCAATGCTCTGATTTCAAAAATTAAATCCATTTTATAAAAATAATTTTCTAAATATTTTTAATTTAATTTTTAAATAAAACACTATTCATCGAAAATTCATTTTTTCAGAAAAATCCCCAAAAATTACCTTAACATAATATCGATGCTCTGAGTTAAAAAATAAAGTCCTTTTTATAAATATAATTTTCTAATTATATTTAATTAAATTTTTAATTAAAAAAACACTATTCATCTGAAAAAACTAATACTTGACTAATAATTTATGAAACCGTTATTTACCCATTTTATTGAATCACATTACTTAATCTAGGTGTCTAAATTATATTAAAACTATCTTTGAGTGAAATTACTAATCCATTTGGTCACATTACTAATCCTAAGCGTAAAATCACTATTCATAATTTACTATTCATCAAAAATTATGTTGATCTTATTAGACTCCAAATTCCTTACTGAACACTTTTGTAGAAGACCATTTTTTGAAAATCATTACACATCATTAGTTATTTAGGGTTTACATAAATATTTTAAAATATCCTTTTTTCAAAATTCATCAATAAAATACATTCTAAAATTATCTAGACATTTGAAATTTCACAAACATCACTAAAGGAAGAAATCTCAATTCATTCACCCGAAAGGATTACACAAGGAAGCTAGGGTCTCGTCACATAGCCCCTTATAACACTGGCATAAGACCTAAGTGTAATGTGTGCTACGGTGAGAGAATCTGAGGGAGTCTCAAATAACTTTGCCCTAGTAGTAATCTCTACTAACTTGAACTTCTCCCGTAGGCGTTTCCGTTCAAGCTTGACATGCTGGAGTTCGGCTTGGGCTTGGTCCAAAGCGAAGCCCACAGATGCTACCTCCTTCCCAAGCTCTGATAAGTGGGCTTCATAAGGGTCGAGTCTACTAGATAAATCCATCGACTCCTCTTTCTTCATTAACCATTAACATCTTATTAAATCATTAAGAGTAAGTTAATATACTACTCAAAAATATCGGGTCGTTATAGTGCGACCGTTGTCCTTTGATATGGATCGGTGAGACCGTTGTCCTTAGATATGGATTGGTGCGACCGTTGTCCTTCGATATGGATCAGTGAGACCGTTGTCCTTCGATATGGATTGGTGTGACCATTGTCCTTTGATATGGATCGGTGAGACTGTTGTCCTTCGATATGGATTGGTGTGACTGTTGTCCTTTGATATGGATCGGTGCGACCGTTGTCTGTTTGATCCAGAGGACCTCCAGAATACTTATAAATCAATAGCAAATAGATAAAAACATGATCCAACCAATATACACAGATTCACTAAGAGATTGTGATTATGTATATGAGAAATCCAACCGGATTAAGTAATCAATGATTTCTGATTATTAAAACAGCAATCATAGGAAGAATTCAACAATCTTCCATAGGGCTCAACACACCGTATAAAATAAAGTCGTGTATAAATCAAAGGATGCCTCAATGAAAGGAGATTGAGATAAAGTCGTGTCCGACTAGAATCATTCCTTCTTTAATCTCCTGAATAATAAACTAAAGTTAATTTATAATCGGTTAAGAACATTTTTCAAGTTTATGATTCCTTCTATATTACTTATTACCACGTTATAAACATTACATAATCATTTATGTTAATAACGGTCGTTTTGTCGATATGTTGTACTTGAGTCAAAAATGAACTTCCTATAATTAAAAGTTGTCAACGTGGTAAAAATTACATTATCTA
The DNA here is from genome assembly GCA_963277665.1 of Viscum album. NCBI lineage: Eukaryota > Viridiplantae > Streptophyta > Magnoliopsida > Santalales > Viscaceae > Viscum > Viscum album. The sequence goes on along the minus strand of OY728159.1, from coordinate 13,237,481 downwards.
CAGAATTATATTCATGATTTAGATATCATATATATCATATATATCCAGTATATATATATATATTTATAATAGAACATAACATTAAGAGATAAGAAATGAAATGCATCGTTCATGGAGACGGTAATCCATACATACGTATGAACTCTACTTTCATTTCTATTTTGTATTAAATGGAATAAAAACTTAATGATACATAGGTAAATTATAATTCTAGTATATTATCATATATAATTTCAGTAACTCCATCCTTTATACATTCCACGTATGGCATGAACGAGTCATATCACTTTGAGGGTCGGTACTCCGCACTTCCTTAGATGAAATTATCGTATTTACCCATTATGGAAACCATAAAGGTATGATATAAATGAATAAATAAAGAAGCATAGATACAATATAAATATTTTATATATAATATATAAATAAAATTTCATCATAATGGCCACTATGATAGGCGGTAGGAGATAATTGAACAATCATCATTTCATGAGGTAGTAGTTCACAGTTCACAGAAACAGTATGTTAGTATCCATTAGATTTAGGTGTGTGGAAGTGTAGTTAGAATCCATCTTATAAAAACACCACAGAATATTGAGGATACTTGCGTTTTTATACAATAATAGAATAGGCAATGTTTAAGGGGTTGGAGAAGTAAAATAAAAGAAGATAACTTGAGGGAAGACGTTACCTTTAAATCGGGTAACTCCCTTTGGTTTAAACCAAAAGGCTTTCTCAAAGTGCCTTATGACTAAGGTAAGGAATCTAGAAGGAAGAGAGGTATGTTGGGAGCTTCTTGGAGTATATTTTTGATGATACAAGGGTCTTTATAGGTGTTTTTAATGGGTTATAGGTGGTACCCTTTTATAAGAGGGAGGAGGGGATCTTTATGAATTTTTGAATGTATAATTTTTTTATAATATTATTTTCAGTTTCAAAAGATCTGAAACTTATTTAATTAGATGATAGGGTACAATTATTTATAAATAAAATAATTCAATAAAAATTGGATAGGTTTTGTATATTATTTATTCCTTATCGTTTTTATTAACCATTTGTTAACTTATTTAACTTTTAACATGTCCTCTTATATATTCATAATATATTGTTAATATATTTACAATAAATTTACAAGAGACCCAAAATGGATCATTTATTAAAATTGAATAATTATTTAAGTCATTTGGCAGAATAATAAATTTTTAGGAATATTTTATCATTTAATAAAATATTAATTATTTTAAAAACTCATTTATGTCAATTTGTAAATTATTAAAATCAAGACTTTTACAAAATCTACAAAAACTTGATTATTTCGAAATAAATTCATTAATTCCAAGATAACGAGTCATTATTACCCCTAAAATTCTTGTATGGTATAAAAAGTTTAAAAATAAATTTATTTTAATATTTATAATATAATTTATTTGAATCCTTTATTAATGAAGTAATTACTTCATCACCATTGTGTCATAATTAAATTTATATATATAATGTCTAAAATTTTTAAATAAAATACCATGATGTAAAATATCATTTTATTTTTCAAAATAATATTTATTTTTGAAGTTATAACCTATATAAGCACATATAAATTTTGTTTGACTAAAAGATATATGTTTATGTTATTTTTGTCCTTACTTTAAATTAATTAATATAAAATGTCATTTTCACTCCCAAGTGGCTCCATGGGGTCACCAAATCTACCCCAGTTTGCCCATGTTCAGACATGTATCATCTAATAGGGGTAAGATAAGTTTAAGGGTAATTTATTATTATTATAATATTATTTTCACCATTATTTACTAGATTTACCCTTTAACCATGGTAAATAAAATATTTAATAATGTAAATATTAATAATGTCTAAAAATAAAAGTTACCTATTAACATAATTTATAAATCCTGATTCTAAATAAGGAATCCATTTTTCCAAATTCAAAACATATAAGTGGAAAATATTTATTTAAAATTAATTCTCGTTGTCAAAACAAAAAACATGTTTTTATGAAATAATAACTATCAAATGATTTACCTTTGTTTATGTCCAAATTAAGAGTTAAATTACTTCCAATGACAAAAAATGGATTATATTGTAAATATATAATATAATTAAACTTTAAAACCAATTAAAAAAGGTAATATATCCATATAAGTAAATTATATTACAAGGTAGTTTGGAATTAAAATGTAGTATTTTTCACTATTCATTAAAAATGAACATTATCAGAAAAATACCAAAGTTTCATCCAATGTAAATTATGATGTCCTGATTATAAAGAAGAATATTATTTTTTCAAATAGTAAATATAAAAGTGATAAAAATAGATTTAAAAATTGATCGCCATCAAAAGGCGGTAAATCGACCATTAAAAAAATTAGAGTGTTTATGCTTAAAATTGGATTCATTCACATTTTAAGCCTCTATATTTTATTGGATAAATGTAAAAACATTTAAAAAACATGTATTATCATATTTTAGTGAGTTATATTCATTACACCTTATACAACGACTAGGTGTTAACTACCATTTAAAATAATATTATATTTTTATTTTCTAGTATGACTTAGCCTTATGTGAAACAAGATATTTTCGGAGAAACCCATTGTTGTGTGTTAGGTGTTCCATTGATCATAACATCCACTTTAAAGAAAAATTAATATTTTATTCACAAAATATTAATAAATATAAAAATTTATTATTTATTATTTATCGAGGATGTTACAGATCACACAAATTCATCCATCCTGAGAGTTCACCTAACTATTTAGAACCACCTGAATTAGATCATATCACACCTTTACTAATGTTAACTCACATGACAAGTTTGAAACCATATTATCATGTTTGAAATTCCCATATTTTCATTAAAATCAACTTTTAATTTCCTATATAAGGATCTTGTACTCCTAAACTACCTCCAAGGCATTCAATTTACTTTAGAACTCGATGAATATGAAATTTTTTTACTTCTAGAAGGTTTACATTTCAATAACATTTTTGTCATCTACTAAAATAAATATAACCTTATCCACTTCAAACAGATTGAAAAATTCCCAAAATCACCCATAGGATTGTATAACCATGGTTTTCATAATACATTTCCTAAATTTTACTTCAAATAATGATTTTGGAAATTTATAATTAACGGTATTAGATAAAATATTTAGTGAAATAATATGAGTAATGTTTTCATTACACCTCACAAACTCACTCTAGTGAGTATCTAATCATTAGGTATTACATTAAATATTCAAGATATGGAATCCTGGTATGATAAAAAACTTTTTAGCTTAGTTGATAAATGACTTTGGTTTTTTGTGTCGACTATATATAACAATGAAATTATAATGTAGTGTTTCATGTTCCCTGGAAATTCAATGTTTTTTCTTTTATCAACCACATCTTTATTTCCAATTTATATATGTTTTTTAAAATTTATAAATCACATTTTTCATATTGTTTATAATTTTTTCTACGAATTTATTATTTGGATTATTTTTCTCCCCATTTTTGAATCATTATATTTGTTTTCATGGATGTACCATGTATGAATACATCATTTAAGATTCTAGGAATTATTTTTGATGTATATTTAATAGTGTGTTCATGGGTAAAATAAATCCCAAGTATTTTGTTTTATAACCTCTATTTTTTATTCCAGCTTCTTGAATCTATGATTTCAATTTAAAACATGAGATAGGTTCACTTAAGTGACTTTTCAAGTTGATTGGAGTTTTTTTGTTACTGATGATGATCACCGTTATAAAATATTATAATAATCAAATGGTGGATGAGTATTCAAGAAAATTTCACAATGAATGATCCAATAAATATGTAGAAGTCAAGGAAATATTCTACCTTAGTATGTAAATCCATTAGGCAATAAAGAATAGATCAATAAAATCATCCACTTGTTGGATCATCATTCCAAAATAACATCCATTCATGACTTGTTACGTGTATCCCAATTGAAAAAGTATCACACCAATTTTTAACGTGACCTATAATGATATATATTTGGATTTTTAACATGATATATTGTGGTTGGAGTCGACTATCAACATTACTAATTATTATTATGAAGTGGTTCAAGTAGAATTTTTTTTTTCTATATAATAATAGTAAAGATATCCATGAAACATGGGGTTTATATTTTCATATGATGGGAAATGACCTCACCACATTTTTTATAAAAAATAATTTTATTGATTTTCATGGAGTTGAAAGTGATATGGTTGAGAGCATTATGAAATCCAAATGGTATTTTCAGGTATAAGAGTTTTTAATGATTTTGAAATTTAAATTATGGTTTCGGTTCATTTTCTACGTTTTAAAGGTTTTTCCATGTATTCATAGGTAGTGTTCATACCCATTAACTTGTAAATATAGTATGTTAATGAAAGAGATGATTCTGTTAAATGAATTAATTTGTTTCTTGGAAAAATACACAAATTACCTGCCTATTAAAATATCGCATGTGAATTTTTAAATTGATTTTTCCATATTTTGTTTTCAAATTTAATTAAATAATCTTCTAAATATACTATTCATATTCTCTATCTTTCAATCCACCACCCTCATATCTCCCTCCTTGAATCCCTTCCACCATTTGTCAATTTTGTTTCACCATATCTTCACCAAAGTGGGAGATTTACTAATGTTAGATACTTATCATCTCTTCTATAATCATGTTTATCCATCTCTTTCCCTATATCTTCGATATATTTTCCATGTTCACTATGGTTTTATATTTTATCAATTTAATTTTAGTTTTTTTAGTTCAAGCTTCTAAAAATATATTTAGAACTTATTCACGTCTCAAGTGGTAGAATAACATCGTTGTAAACAGATTTCCTATTTTCTAGTAAAAGAATCCATATTTCTTCCATTACTATATGAGATATAATTTCATAAATATTGTAATAGTGTTTTTTATATATATTTTTAGTATTAAAATTACTTTGATGATTTCTAAACATATATTATATTTTTATTTTATTTCTCAAATTATAAGGGATTTGTTTTATTGAGCTCAATTATATTTGTTATCAATGTTCTAGGATTTCACTATATGTTGAGGATTTAATGATACTTAGTGTGATTTTATATATTAATTTTTTTCATTGGATTATATAAATTATATTTCATTCCACCCTCTATATCTAATAATTGATGGTGTTCCGATCTTAGTGTCTAAGACATGTGCTAATAGAGATGGTACATTGTTTAAAATAATTAAGAGTTAATGAAAATAAGGTGAATCATTATTAATAAGGATGAAAATAGGATGATAATTAGAATAAAAAAATAAGGGAGATTTATATTTTGAAGGAAATGGTTTCATGTATTATTATTGATTCATCTCACTTAGTGTTTTACTAAGTGATTGGTTCAGGTGTTTACTAATTGTTTTTCTAATATTAAGACTGACTGTGGAGGAGTGTTAAATAGGTATTAAGTACAAATAGAGGTGTAAAATCACATTAATGGAACTAATATACAATGAAAATGTAAAATTAGGAATGTTGGTGAAGGGTAGTGGATAACCTCTCTTGTGTTGGGCGATATGGGAATCCCAGGGATTCCAATGGATCCTCCTTGGTATTATTCTTCATAGTAGTGGAGGTTTAAGGTATAATTAAACAAAACAAGAATGAACTAATGTATTATGTGGGACTAGTGATGCAAAAAACATTTTTCAAATATTTAATATTTTATTGTAATAATCTATTCTATGTGAACAAATTGATCTATACTGTTTGATCAAATGTATGTTGCCTTCTACCTCTCGATGTAAGTGTTTATTGTGAGGTATTTTATCAAAACACAAGAAGAAGAATATGGTTTTCCTATATCTTTCAATATTTTCTTAGTATTATTGATATGTATGGTATGACTACATTAGTTGGATTTGATATATCATTCGATGGATGATTGATCACATGACAGTATATCATATTAAACTACAGTGAGTGAAGTTAGTAATTGTGTGTTGAGTTTCCTTCCATGATAAAACCCCCACCAACCACATAAGTTACTAATGATACTTAAAGTATATGAGTGAATTCAAAAAGATTCTACAATCTATAGTAAAAAAATTTATTACCTCAATAAGGAATAAAATAATGCAACAACATGAGTTGTGCTTCTGCAAGAACAAACATGAAGATATAAAAAAGGAGAAGGTTCCACCCTTCCTTAAGGAACATGTTGAACCAAGAAAATATGTTGAAATTAAAACACCACATGGAAGAATGATATATCATGAGGAATGACCACATGAATTTCACTAGATTTAAAATGAAAAAAAATTGACATGAACAATTTGTAGGAGCTTGAGATGCATCAACTAAGTTCAACATGGACCCTTCATATAATTATTGGGTATGTTTGATTCACCTATAGATATATATTTCTATACACTCTTTTATTTATATTTTATACAAAATGGATAATACACATATCTATATCACTAATATTATCTTGTTTACTTGAAAGACATATTCATTATGTTATTGCATGAATAATATCATGTCTGATATATACTGAAACTCTCTTTAGAGAATGATTACAGTGGAAACATACATGAAGGAATTTGTTAACAAGTACCAATTTTAATTCTAAGATTAATAATAAAGAGGCTATATAATTAATGTAGCTATTCATTAATAATATAATAATTATAAAATCTAAAATCAATAGAAAATTAAATCAGACGTGTGAAGAATGTGCGGCCATGCATTTCAAGATTTAAAAAATAAATAAAATATTATTGATTTTATAGATGAAATAAAAATGTTCATACTTATATATCACATCATAGAATGAAAATTATTCTTCTAGGATATTTAAATGAGCATGCTGACTATGATATTTATAATACTTTAAAATGGGGAAAACCAATGTAGAATTAAATGATGAATACATGAATTATTATGATAAGATAATTAATTTCTTCAAAAGATGAGAATTAAGATAAATATTGAATTAATAAAAATCCTTATAATTAAAAATAATAATAAGCATAAATGTAGATATCAAATAAGGTATTGAGTCCTATAAATAAATCACTTAAACTATGAAATGATTATTTAGATCATGGTAATTTCAATAATCAAAGGATTCGAAGAGTCTTATGATATGTGATCATTCACGAGAGCAGAATAACTACTAATAAATTATTCATAATAGGGAGTTCTTAAATAACTCAAGTTATGAGTGATTTTTAAGTATAAAACCTCTAATCAAGATTGTTTGTTGCTGATTTTCATGAAGTTAGTATGCAATAAAACATGTTGATACATTTCCTAATGGAGGAGGGATATCATCAAGTGTTTCACAACTAAAATTTGTGGATCATCATTGAAGAATTGAAGATTCCCCATTTGGTTCTTTAAGCCATGGGAACACAATTTTTTCTTATGTTGGAAGGAAGATATTGAAAGAATATAGTGGACAATAAGTTAAAAGGACAATATTATCCTTGATTGTAAAAAATTGTTGATGATAGTATAGAATACATGATGGGTGGTAGATAGAACACTTAATGGAGTAATCTTTCACACCGAACCCGATATGCACTATGTAACAATTTCATTCATTTGTTTACAACACATAAGGTAAAAATATGATAATTATCTTAATTGATTGATAACATTAACTATTTTAAGAGTTTTATTTTAAAAAGTTCATAATTCATAAAAAATAGACAACTGATTCCCCCTCTCTCAATGTTCCACTTAGGAAATACATCCACTCATTATCTATTTTTTTCATGATATAAAACTTTTACATTGAAACATAATTTTTATGAAATATCGTCACAATTTTCATCTTGACCCATCCTTATACCAACTACTCATTAAAAATTGAATATATAGGATGACTATGAAAATATCTATAATGGACATATAAAACAATAATTAATCCCATTAGTCTAGGAATACTCATAAAAATTCACCATCGTAAAAATAAAATTTCTTCTCAAAATAATCTTTTTCATACCCATGAAATCAACTTTCATACCATATGAATATCATAAAATATTTGATAAGAAATAATAAAGGAAAAACAAAAAACATAAAGGATTGTTTTTAATCATGAAATAATCATTAATTTTTCTCTTTAAAAAGATATACAGTTCGAGCTTAATAAGGTTCATATACTTTCCTTTAAACGTATACTCGTTATCTTACACTGGGAAGTCATAATATTTCTTTTAAAAATTATTGCAATAAGATATAATTCATGCCTGTAACATGTGATATAATTTTCATATTTCTATTACAATCACTCTTAGTAATGTAATAATGTACCTAGTAACTTCTTCTTAGGATAATACAAACTAGTTAAGTCCTTCTCTTTACCCAATGCATTAGAGAGATATATTAGGATCACTCATAATCATGATCTACATCCATATAATCCATAATGATAAGCTATATTGTGCTCACCAAATATAATCATAACATTTGAGAAAACATAACATAATCATGACTAAGAAAATATCTAATTTCTAACATCCTAATCATTAAAAAACTCATTTTATACATTTTTTTTCTAAATATAAAAATATCTATTCAGTTTAGAAGCATTTTTTAAATACCCTAAACCAAGGTGTGAAGTGTTTTTTAACAAAACATTAACAATTTTTAAATAATAAAAAAATAAAATAACGATTATGGAACTGGGAAAGATTTTTGATGATGTACATATAAAAATAGAACAATCATTTTGTTTTTTGGTTAGAAAATTTTGTATAAAATGTATAAAAAGCATTCTTTTGAAAACCTAAAAAAAATAACATGACATAAAATGTCTTTAATAATTCATTTATATCAATATAAATATAAAAAATAAATAATTAGAGAAAATATTGAAATATAATAAAAATATTTATAAAATAGAATCTTTAAAACATTTAAAATGAGGTCCAAAAGCTAAAGTGTCATTTACCTCGAGTCTAAATCATCAGATACATTATTTATCTCATATATTAATGATTAAAAATTATTTACACTATTAATAAACATTTTAGGGTTTAATAAAATGTATTCATATAAATAATTACATTTATTTCGATGAAATATTAAATTTCATAATCATTTAAGTCCTTGTTTGGCATTTTGATGATATTTGACACATAGGTCAAAAATAACTTTCATTGTTTGAATATAGAAAGTGTGTTCAATAATAAATAATCTAAATAATAATAATAAGTTATTATCTAAAATTTTTTTATATTAATTATAATTTTATAATAAAACATGAAATATTGTTTTGAGAAATAAATTATGTTACAGTAATGGAAACAGTAGGTCATAAGTACGTATGTGTATCATTTTAATTTTTGAAAGGGGACTAGGGAAATAAGGTAATTATAATTTTATCATTAAATAATTATTATAATATAATAAATATCATATTATCACTTTAAAATATTTATATATACTGGTCATGTCATGTGAGGATGAAAAATATATCACATTTCTTCGTGGATACGGTAATCCACTTATACGCACCAACGATGTTTTCATTTTCAAAGGATGAAACATAAATAAAATATATGACTTTTGTTATATAATGATATATATTTTATTGATATTATATATATTTCTTTAATCCATCATTATAACCTACCTTGAGAAGCAGATATGGAAGATGAATTAAATTGGTTCGTGAGGCGGTAGTCCACCATACACATGAATGATTATTCCAATCCCCATTTGACGAAAGAGGATATGGATACACTTAAATACATTAATATAATAAAATATAAATATACTTAAGATAATTATTTTAATATTTTATCATTATTGAAGGATATTTCATGTAATTAGAAGAATAAATAAAAATAAAAAACACATTAATAACAGTACCTCTACTTTTGAAAACCTATTTGACTTAATAATTGGATACTTCCTTGGTTTGTCTTATGATATTGAAAAGGAATATAGGATTAGGGTAGTGATGTAAATTATGTTTTTAGATAGGTATTTACTTATATAATATTCTATTTAAGTTTATATACGAGGGGATTGGTGGGTTTCTTTTATAAGTGTGATAGTGGACACACTTGAAATTTTAAAAGCGATTAAAATATATTAATGTCTTACGCAAAACAAATGTATCCAAAATGAAAAATTTATGAAAATGAGATGATATGGGGTGTAAATATGTTCAAAAAATTGTATTTATATATTTATTTCATTTTAACCATTAAATATTTAGTATAACCCCCTCGTAAACCATATTTAACCTTATCTATGGAAACAAAATTTTATTCTTTTTCTGATTAAAAATGACTAAACATTAAGATGAACATATTTAAAAATATTACATAGTATGATTCAAAATATATAATACTTTTTATAAATTTAAAATCATATATTAGTGAGAATATATTTTAAAATTAAACAAGTAAAAATCCATCAAAAACATGTTTTCAGAACAGTGCCGTTATAAGTATAAACCCCTTTTATACAAAATTCATGAATATTTTTATTCATATAAAATTTAGTAATTCATAATTAATCATAATTAAATAATTAAATTTTAAATATATTCCATAATAGAATATGGATCTTTAAATACTAGAAAATAAATGGCAGTTTTCAATAAAAATCATTATTTTCAGCATTCAGAGAAAAAATAATATTTTAAAAAAATATATAAAAATTTATCCAAAAGAATATTTTGATATAATTAATTAAAATATATTTTTAATTTAATCAAATAAAAATTATATAATTTTTTAAAAAAGACTTAAATAAAACTATATAATGCATGAAACCCCAATTTGGCTAGATATAATGGTTTTGCCTTTTGATTGAAAAATTATCTAACCTTCTTATAAGGAATATAACATAATAAAATATAAATAATGAATATGAATACGACATGAAAATGATATGCATTAGTATTAAATGGGATATTTCATTCTTCTCCACTTTTGGATGTTTCAATATTGAAATTTTATTCATTACTTAAACATGTGGTTATTATTTTAATTGAAAGAATTTTTGGATTCACATTATTCTTCTTCAATCATATGGTTTTCCACAAAACATTAATTTGGTGTATAAATTTATTATAAAAAACAATATCTTTGGGGTTAAGAATTTGAACTTTGTGTTCCTTATAAGAATGTTTTTTTCTTCCAGGAAAACTAAGCTAGGGATCAAAACATGAGTTGTATCTAATACATATTTTCTTAACAATTAAACATGAAATACTTCATATTCCGACGAAAAAAATATTGTCAAACGAAAAATTGAAAATAAGCAGATCAAATATTCCATAAAATTTCAAATTCACACATTAACTACACTGTTTTTGTTCCCTTTCTACCAAAACTAATCAAAATTTTCTATTGATATACTTTTTGAAAATCGATATGACTTACCTGTAATGAAAGATCGTTACACTAGTAATTTGTATATGTTTTATGCATGCTTCGTTCCATTCTCATGTGCTACTGATTTAATTTGAACTTCTCAACCGTGTATTCTACCAATTATTTTCCCAATAAATTTATTTTCACAACATGATCTTAACAATATGGAGTATCACACAACATTCTGTATTATGCTTCAAAAGTATCAATTTTCATCCTATAATGAAAACTATTATTATAATAATAACCAACAAAACTTATAAATTCATCTAAAATTCTTGGATAATTTATTGAACGGGATATAGGTATATTAATTATAGTCTAAATTATTCTCTATTACATTATATTTGATTTATTATATAGGTATTTACAGAAAATTAATTTAGAAACTGATGATTTTTGATGTCATATATTAGAGTGGAATCCAGGATCAAGATAAAAAATAATAAATAGAGGAACTCTATAAAATTTAATAATGACTTTAACACAATGTTGAGAAAGTTTATCCAAATAAATATTATCTTTAATGGGAAGAAAATTTGAAGATTGTGTACATTGATGATTAATCATCCAAATAAAATTATTCCTTCGAGATTTATTTGGTAATCTCTTCATGAAATACATGGATGTACTCTCCCATTTCTACTCTAGAACTAGAAATCAATTAAACATACACTATAATAGTATTAAATCATAATTAAACTATTTATATGTCAAAAATTTCTTTGAAAAATTAGTAATATCTTTCTTCATTTAATTAAACCATAAATGTTCGAGAAGGTCTATATATATTATTTTCTTCCAAAATGAATAAAAAATTGAGTGCTAAGAGCTTCAATTAATAGTTCTTTCTTCAAATGGGAATCAAATGAAGAAAAAAAAAATTGAATATTTTAACACTATATTTATTAATATTAAAACCAAGAAAACTAAATTTTACAACCAATTATACATTTCATAAAAACTCTAACTTCATTATGATAATGCATAATTTTTAAAAACAAAGAAAACTATACTCACACAAGAACAAAATTGAGTGATTCCCACATGAACTATCTATAGGCCAAAACCCATTACATAATTTACCAAAAGATTATGTTCTGAAGGTAAAATATTTAAGATACTGTTGTATTTTTGACTCAAAGTATCATGTACTCTAATTATATTGCATGTATAATATATAATTTATATGTTTTAATCCTTTATAAATTATAGACATATTTTTTTTCTCATATTCAACTCTTTCATTATGAATATATATTTAATAAATTTACTATCGGTATATATTACAGATGTCCATCTTTATATATAATATCTAATTTCATACATATAACACTACAACCTCCAATTTATTACCAATTATAGGATAATTTTCTTCTATGTTTTTTTTATTTCCTTAAAGTATAATCAATTTATTTATCCTATATTTTAAAACAAAACCCAATACCTTAAATTAATCATAAATGTTGATACTAATGTCACCATTTTTTTGATGGTCAAGATAAAACTATAGAATTCAAAAATCTCATTTTCTACTCCTAGAATAATTAATCACATTCCCTTTTTTACATAAACCCAGTTGTTTTTCATGTTAACAAGTTTAGTATTCTAGATAAAAATGAAAATTATTTGTTAAACCCCTGGTAATATATTACTAATTAATGAAAATAATGAATCATAGTGAAATTTTTTGGTTTTTTCCATTGATAAACCAGGTTAGTTTTAGTGGTATTAAATGTCATGTCATCATTATTTATTATATATCTATGAAATGTAATACTCTATAAGTAATAATTACATTTTCTAAATTTTCCCTATAAACTATTTTTAATCAAGGTTTTTTGAACAATCCGTAGATGTTTTTTATGATCCATATAAATTCTAGAATAAATTAAAATATCATCAATAAAAACAACCACAAGATTATCTAGATATTCATGAAAAACTCTATCCATAATATCTATGAATGAACTTAAATCATTCATGATCCCAAATGTTATATCAGCAAACTCATAATTCCCATTTATATTACCAAACAGTATCTTAGGGATGTTATCCCCTCTAACCATCAAATAATTTTACTCATACCTAAGATCAAATGTTGATAATACTAAGCACCCTAATGCTCTTACCACTCCATTCAATGAAAAAAACATCTATAAAAGTATTTGAAAATGACTTCAACATATCTTTATATTTATAGTTTATGTAATTACCCTTATTCTTTATCTTCTTTGACATGCATCTTTATAATTACTCATCTCATTACATTTAAAAAATATTATTGCCTCTTTATTAGAAGTGGTCTTACCACTACTGAGATCACTTTCTTTTCAATCACGAGTAGCAAACCCAAAATTAAAATATCAAAATTGTTTCCATCTTTCACAAGAAATTACCAATATTCTATTAACAAAACTATTCCAAACTAGAAACATTATTTTATTTCCTTCATATTTCATCGTTCGATTCTTTATATTTTCCTAACTCATGGACATATTTTTTTATATGTGGTCATAAAAAACCTAATCATTGAAAAACACTATTTACACATTCTCAACACATTAAAAAAATTTCTCATTGCATTTAAATTATCAATAGGGCCATGATCTTTGGTATCTAGGTTTTATTCCCAAGTAAATTAGATTTATTTTATTGACCAGATCTTGAATTTAATTTAGTGCACACCTTGAGAATTGGGTGATGTTTTCATCCAACAAGATCACTGAATCATTCACAATCTATAAAAACTATGGGAATTTATTTTATATTCTAATTCAAACATATAAAGGAAAATTTTTATGGGGAAACTTTCTTGTTTGTATCTCATTCATTAGTGTCAATCTCTTTTCTTTATCGAGTAATGTTTACAACCAAACACAATTGATCAAATTCACATTTAGAATGATAAATAATAATATTTACCTTCTAATGACATATATATCCTTTGACTTTGAATATCATATCTCAGATCATTAATCCCTCCCCTAGCCACTACTGGGGTGGAATATTCATGAAATTATTGTGGGGGTTGTCTCAAAAGATTCTCTACTATTAAAAAGTACCTATATGGTAGATATAGTTACTCACTATCATAAATCCCACCACCATTTATAGTATACATAAATTGATCCATAAAAAAATATAACTAATATATTTTAATTCCAACCATTATGGGTTGATAATTTGGATTCATATTGTCCTCTCGGGGCCTTCTTAGTTTGTCTTCCTTGTTTCCTCTATGGAAACCCATTTTGATCAAGCGTAGTTTAGATGAATTTACATGGTAATATTCTAGTTATATATCATTATATTCATAAATTATGACCACTTAATTGTTTTTAATTACATTATAATAGCCTCTAATATTATCTAAACATTTCCTTTGATACCAACTATATAGACCGGACCTTAAACAATCTGTAAATTGAATCATTAGAAAAAAATCATTTTATTTTATTTTTAGGGTCATTTTGGCATATAGTTTTAGATAATTAGTTCATAACTCTTGCATAAAAATCCACATATTATAAATATTACAATTTTACTCTATATCCATTTTTTTAATATACAAATTTTATAATGAACCAATTTTTTTAGGACATATCTTCATAACATTCATCTTTACATCATCCTTGTCTATAATCATCCTCAACTCAATCTGAAACAAATTTGAAAACATGGAATGAGTATAACAAAAATCAGTATGGGATATATTAAAAAATTAATTAAACCCATTATTCCATAAATACTCTAAAAAATATCATTTTTCAAAATATTTTTTGAACTCAAAATAAAAATTTTCTTATCAATGAAATAAAGGTATGTAGCCAAATATTTTCCTAAAACATTTCATAATATTTCTTAAAGAAAAAAATGAAACTCATAAAGGTTTCTTTGAAATCATGAAAAATTCATGAACTCTTATTCACAATGTTATACATTTCACTCTTAAGAAAAATAAAATAATTTCTTTTAAGCCTAAAATCATTATTGGTTCACGCACAAATTTACCCAATAGAAGAAGGGTAGAACGGTCCTTGTAGTGTAGCTTGGGTTGTCGATTCCACCGAGACCTAAGAAGATACCTAAGATACACAACCTAAGGGATTGAATTTTGGATATGAAGTGGCCAACTTGGATTTGTTTTTAAGTGTTTTGGGAGAAGGATAATAATCTTAGTTGAGTACAATTATAATGAAATGGGTTGATCTTAGGGTTACGCTTGGGTGTATTGAATGCATTTAATTTCTTTAGACAAATTTTTGGTTTTATTAATTCTTGATGAAACCATTCTTCAAAATAACACTACCTTCATCATTTTCTGGTTAGATACTAACTAAACCCAATTACTAGTCACCAACACACTTATAGAACTAGATTCATGATATCTCCAAGGTATATGGTCAATTTAGTAATTGGAATTAGCTTTTTCAAACACAGTGAAGATGAGGAGCGAAAATAATTAAACAATGGAAGTCTTGAATTATTTAACCAATTAACAACAATTCTTGCATTAAATAACATTCAATCCAGCCTTTTCATCTTCCTAAGATCAACCCATTAAAGGGTTATCCCTCCATTGATGATATACTATCAATGGTGGGCAGAAGACGGCTTACAAGAATTGAATTGAAGAGATTAAAACCGCGGAAATAACGAGCACTCCTCCGTGTGTGTGAATGGAATTCACACCTATGTGTGAAATATATCACCAACACACAGAGTTATCACTGTGATTTTGTGATTTTAGAGATTTAAGTATAGAAATTTGAAGAAGATAATGGATGAAATTGGATTAAGAACTTATAAATACAAAAAGAAACTTACATGGGGAAATGAAAGCATTACAACGAAAATTGAGCATAATAACATTACATGAAAGAAGGTATGAGTTCCTCCTCACCAACACTGCCTTAAATAGGAAAATTTGGATCCTTAGGCCGAGCTCCAACATTCCAAGTCATCCCAATCAATGAGGGTAGGCATAGGTGGTGGAAAGTAGGTGGAGAGGAGACTTCTCCACCCTTGACCCGAGATGGCATCCAGCTTGCATCCACTTGACAGAAACGCTTTAAAGGCCTTCTAGATGGACGATTTTTAGTGGGTCATAGAAGAAAAAAATGAATCCCCGGATGTCTTCTAACATCCTGTAAAATATCAGCCCAATTTAAGTTGTGGTTCTGGAAATATGGAATATTCATTGGGATGACATTCTGGGCCGCAGATTCTGGCCCAGATTCCGATCTTCCATTTGGGCTGCCTTGATCACCATCATGGGGAACGAATTATCACTTTGTCCTGAAGGATGATGTGTTCCCCTGTATGTATTATATCATCACAAAAACTTTGGTCTTAATTGGTCCAGTATTGTGGGACCCACATCCTCAACAGTGGGATGGTGTCCAATCTGCCTTCCCCAGAATTGTCTCCTTTCATCACCAAATATCTTCATCGTCCTTTATGAATCTTTCCTTGATCCCTGAATGAGAAACATTTAAATTTTAAGTGAATATACATTTAAAAAATTATAATATTAAAACATTAATAATTACATTCAATAAAATCAGATGAGTCATTGGGCCTAAATTGGTGTACATTAGGCATGAAGTGCACAATTGATGAGAGTGGATGTTTAAAATTAAAATGTACTAAGTCAGGCCTATATGATCAAAAATGAACTTTTAATCCCATTAAAATGTAATTATAAAATGTGTTTTTATTGTCTAATCACACCCCCAACTTGAGATTTTCTAGTCCCGAGCAAATAACTCAAAGATTATGAAAATCAAATTCCCTTTTCCAAAAACATTTTAATAAACAATGCTCACCAAAATACCTCATACCAAAAAATTATGCATCCCATCAAAATAATTTAATACAATGTAGGTTCTAAAGCATAACCCAAGCCCAAGCCCATTCTTCTGATCAAATTAAATGCCACATTTCATCCAATTACAATTAATCATGATGATGTGTTGTGTGTCACAATAGACATGGGGGTTCATTTTTATTCAAGGGGGAAAAGATGGAAGCGCTAGGTGGAATCAAATTTTAATATTAATATGAGTATTCGTTTTTTTCTTTTTCGTTTTTGCAATTTCTCCATGGTTATTAAAATTTCATTCAAATGAGTCAACCCTTGTAGCGAGACTTTGCTGATGACTCCCAAGCTCAAAGGCCTTAGGGCACCAAGTGAAGCCCACATACTCGGGCATCATCTCGAGTTAACTCATTCAAAAACAAATTCAAATTTCCACAAATAGAGATAAAATTCCCAACTCTGGGCCAGACAACTATGGAGTCACGATCCCCAAGTTCCGAAAGCCACACATTAAGTCATTTCAATGCTCTATGCGCAAATTTATTGTTATTTTTTTTTTTACACCTCTTTTATATATATATATATATTCTAAAATACTCATACTAAAGTTAAAATGATCACCAAAACTATGCTATTTATTATGGGATCCCAAGAATTCAAATTAATACCCCACAATCCAATGGACGTGCATTGTGAATTTTTTTATAAAAAATGGATGAAAATGTAACAGTGAAAAATCACATTTGACAACCACACTTTCCAAAATTTTATACTCATGAACTTAAACATGTATTAACATCAGAATCAAGGAATAAAAATTATTTAATATTCAGTTTTCAAGGTTTTCAATGTGTAATAACATGTTCAAGGTTAAGGAAAATTTTCATTCAATTAACACACACATTTTATTGCTCTATGTGATTGATTTTTATTTTCACCTCCCCCCAACATAATATAAAACTGTCCCCAGTGTATAAAGAAAATATAATTTAGAAGGGGTAGAGGCAGAGAATAGGGGCATAGAACAATTTCACTTGATATTTGATGTTGAAGCTTGTGATGCTCTCATTTAATCCCTTGGTCTCCATGTCACTTAAAGAATCCTCACGGTAGTGTACGCTTGTACTCTTAAGATTTCCCTGAAAATCCACCAAACTTGGCAGCCCCTGAATCACAAAAACCAACATAGTTAGACACAATGGAAACCCCTTGAGGTTCCCTTTTCTAAAAATAAAAAATAATAAAATAAAAAAAATAAATAAAATAAAAATAAAGACAAAACATAATTGTTAATTTTGAAACTCCAACGATCGACACTCATAACAAGTAATAATTTTTTTTAAAAAAAATTATGTATATATATAAAAATTTAAAATATTAGTATATATATAAAGAAGATAGAATAAGGAAGCACCAACCGTCGTAGTTCAGTGGTAGGCGTGCGCCCCTTTCTCCCTTCGGTCCCGGGTTCGAGTCCCGCGGCTTCGCCGGCCGTGACGGGGTTTGACCCACGTCCTACGGCGTGTCACTTTTTTTTTACATTTTTTTTGTTTTGTTGATTTTTTTTAATAATAAAAATAAACAAAAAAATTAAAAAATAAATACTTAAAAACACCTATATTGTTGATACATTGTCTTCTTTTTAATTTCTGGGTAAGATAATACTCAGGGATCACACCGCATGACAAGGATGAATATGAAGCCCCCTTTCATACCCATCCATACTCTTAAGAGAAGAACAGGTCAACAATATGAGGTAAAATTATATCAAATTGTTTTGCTAAAAAAATTGATTAAAACAATAAAGTGATTGTAAATTTAAAAATCATGGGTTTCCTCCCATTCAATGCTTTTTTAACGTTGTTAGCTCGACTTAAACCACTAATTGATTAATTGTTTTTTTCCTCAAAGGTAGGTTCACTCAGGTCTTCATCAACTTCATGTTTTTGGAATGGTTCTATGAATGGTTTGACTCTATGACCATTAACTTTAAATATTTGACCATTGGTGGGATCTTGAATTTCAACAGGCCCATGGGGGTACACCTTATGCACTATGTATGGACTAGACCATCTAGACCTCAACTTTCCCAGGTGCAAATGAAGTTTAGAGCTATACAAAATTACAGGTTTCCCTGGTTCAATGTGTTTAGTTTTAAGATTCCTAGACTGGTAGGCTTAAAATCTAGCTTTATTGATCCTTGATTTTTCATAAGCCTCCATCCTAAGTTCCTCAAGCTCGTTTAGATCCAATTTCATCTTTATTCCGGCCAAAGAAATTTGAAAGTTCATTTTTTTTATTGCCCAAAATGCCTTATGCTCAATCTCCACTGGCAAATGGCATGCTTTACCATAAACCAACCTACATGGGGACATTCCTTGGATGGTTTTAAATGTTGTTCGATATGCCCAAAGAGCATCTAAGATTTTTCTCGACCAATCTTTCCTAGATGGATTAACAGTTCTCTCAAAAATTTGTTTGATTTCTCGATTGGATAACTCAGCTTGACCATTGGTTTGTGGGTGGTAAGCGGTGGAAACTTTGTGATAAATTCCGTACTTCTCCATGCGCGATGAGAATGGGCGATTGCAGAAATGAGTTCCACGATCACTAATGATAGCCCTAGGAATCCCAAATCTAGAGTGTTTTCTTTATGGAATCTAATCACAGTTTGATGGTCATTGGATTTTGTAGGAATGGCCTAAACCCATTTTGAGACATAATCGACAGCCAAGAGAATGTAAAGATATCCCCTAGAGTTTGGGAAGGGACCCATGAAATCAATTCCCCAACAGTCAAATATTTCAACCACTAATATTGGAGTGAGAGGCATTTGATTCCTTTTTGTGATGGACCCTACTTGTTGACACCTAGGACAGCTTTGACAAAATATGTAGGATTCCCTTGAGAGGGTGGGCCAAAAGAGACCACATTGAAGAACCTTGGAAGAATTTTTCTTAGAGGAAAAGTGACCTCCACAAGCCTCACTATGACAGAACATTAGGATGGACTCTTGTTCGGATTCTGGCACACACCTCCTAATGACTTGGTCAGGACAGAACTTATAGAGGTATGGATCATCAAACACATAATGCTTGACATCAGAAAGAAATTTTCTTCTAGCTTGGGTCCCTAAGAATTTTGGAATGACCCCTGAAACTAAGAAGTTGGCTATGTCATCATACCAAGGGAAATCACTCACAGAATAGAGGTTCTCATCGGGAAATGAATCAGACATAGAAAGGTAATGTGAGTTGTCTTTGAATTCCAACCTAGAGAGGTGATCAGCTACAACATTATCGACACCTTTTTTATCCTTAATGGTTAAATCTAACTCTTGAAGAAGAATGACCCACCTAATCAATATAGACTTGGCATCTTGTTTTTGGAAGAGATATTTTAGAGCTGAATGGTTGGTGAAGACAATGATGGGTGATCCTAAAAGGTAGGACCTGAATTTCTCTAAGGAAAACACAACAGCAAGTAACTCCTTTTCAGTGGTGGTGTAATTGATTTGGGCATCATTTAAGGATTTTCTTGCATAAGAAATGACATATGGAGTTTTATCACACCGTTTTCCTAACACAGCTCCTACAGCAAAGTCATTGGCATCACACATGAGTTCGAAAGGAAGGTCCCAGTTTGGAGATTTCATAATGGGAGGAGAGGTGAGAGTGGATTTAAGGGTTGAAAATGAACCCTCACAGCTTTCTGTCCAAAAAATTGGAGCATCCTTTACTAGGAGAGCACAAAGAGGACGAGAGATTCAACTAAATTCCTTAATGAATCTTCTATAGAAACCAACATGTCCTAAGAACGACCTCACTTCCTTAACAGTTCTGGGTGATGGAAGGTGACGAATGATGTCAACCTTTTCTTTATCAACTTCAATTCCCATACCCGAGACTATATGGCCAAGGACTAACCCCTCTTTTACCATGAAATGGCATTTTTCCCAGTTTAGGACCAGATTCGTTTCTTCACATCTTGACAAAACTCTCTCCACATTCCTAAGACATCCCTCAAACGTATTCCCAAAGACAGAGAAGTCATCCATGAAGACCTCTAGAAAATACCCTACCATATCTGAGAAGATTCCCATCATGCACCACTGGAAGGTTCCAGGGGAATTGCATAACCCGAACGGCATGCGTTTGAAGGCAAAGGTGCCGAATGGACAGGTGAAGGTTGTCTTCCCTTGATCTTCCAAGGAGACCTCGATTTGATTGTACCCTGAGTACCCATCTAGGAAGCAATAGAATTGATGACCCGCCACTCGCTCGAGGACTTGATCAATAAAGGTCAAGGGAAAATGGTCCTTCTTGGTACAAGAGTTGAGCTTCCTATAGTCAATACAGACTCTCCAGCCACTACTCACCCTAGTTGGAAGAATTTCCCCATCCTTATTAGTGATCACAGTGATTCCAGCTTTCTTTGGGACAACTTGAATTGGGCTTACCCACTCACTCTCAGCTATGGGGTAGATGATACCATCTTTCAACAACTTAATAATTTCTTTCCTTACCACATCCATAAGATTTGGATTGAGTCTCCTCTGAGGTTGACGACATGGTTTGGATTCAGATTCAAGAGTAATCCTATGAGTTCCAATAAGTGAGCTAATCCCAGGAATATCAGACAGGGTCCAACCAATGGCTTTCTTGTGTTTCCTAAGGACATCTAGAAGCATCCCCTCATGATTGACTTCAAGAGAAGAAGATATGACTATAGGATGTGTTTGATTTTCCCCTAGGAAGGCATACATGAGGGAAGTAGGAAGTTCCTTCAATTCAAGATCAGGTTGGTTCAGAATTTCAGCAGATGATTGGGGCATTGGATCAAGATCAAATTTGTTTCCTAGAATTTCAGATTGAATTGATTCCCCATGTGTAGAAGTTTCAGCCACAAGATTGTATTGACCTGGGTTAGGGAAGGGAGTTTGAGTTGTCTCCATGAATGTGGTTTCCTAAAAGTTTTCACTGATTGTTGGTCCTAAGACATCATTATAGGAGCAATTTGAAAATGATTCGAGCCAAGGAGATAAACTTCCTTCACGTGAACAAAGGAAATCAATCTCATCCTGACTTAAACATACACCAAATATTTCTTGATGTTCTATGGATTCATTTTTAATGCTTCCTAACATGTTTACTTCATTAGTGTCCTCGTCATCTCCTATTTGTGAGCTTTCATTATAGATGTTCAAGTCTAGACTCATGTTCCCAAAGGTGATGGTCATGTTCCCATTTCAAATTCGGATAACAGAGTAGATTGTTGCAAGGAAAGGACGGCCAAGAATGATTGGGGTTTTCTCCCTAGGACCTATGCTTGGATGATTGTCAAGGACAATGAAGTCAGCAGTGTAAATGAAATTCTCAACATTCACTAAAACATCCTTTAAGATCCCCTTAGGAACCTGAACACTGCGATCAGCGAGTTGAGTGTGACAGATGTGGGTTGGAGTTCTTCGAGCCCTAATTGACAATACATGTCATAAGGAATGAGTTTTACACTGGCACCTAGGTCACACACGGCCTTGACAACTTTTTTCTCTCCTAGTTCGACATTGATGTAAGGGAAACCCGGGTCTTTCATCTTTGGAGGCATGGTCCCTTGAATGGTGGTACTCACATTAGCAGCCAAAAGGACTTGGTTTTTATATAAAAATTTCCTTTTAAAAGTGCACAAGTCCTTAAGGTACCTTGAGTAGGCTGGAATGGTTTGTATTTCATCGAGGAGTGGATTGTTCCTCTTGACTTGAGAGAAGATTTCTCTCAAGGTTTCACTCAGTTCAGGCTTGGTTTCCCCCTCATGCGTTGAGGGAAGGGAGCAGGTTGTTTGAGTGTTTGGTGTGGTTGTGGTTCCTTCTCATTATCATTGGTTTTTTCAGAATCTGTGGGTTGTTCATCATCATTTTGAAGTGATTTTGAATCTTTTAATAGTTCTGAAATGGTTTGTTTAGGTTTTTCAATTTATTTCCCACTTCTTAAGACTGTCACTGCTTTTAATTGTTCATGATTTGATTGAGTGAAACTTGACTCTCCCCTTGTTGTTTGTTGTGGAATGGATTGGGTAGGCATGGGTTCCTTCCCAGTTTTGATTGTCTGAAGTTCTTGTTTAAGGGAAGAGACTTCCGAGTTCATCCTTTCCATTTGTTTGCAAAGCTGTTCTAGTAGGCTTTGTGGAATAGTTTGGGTTGGTGCTTGAGAAGATTGGTTTATCCCTGGGGGATATTTTGAAGGTGGAATGGTTTGTTGAAAATGGACCGGTGGATGTTGGTATTGGATAGGTTGGGTTTGAAACTGATTATGGGTTTTGTAGTTCTGTTGAGGGTAAGGATTTTTCCCTTGTGTTTGGCTATGTTGTTGGTTATCCTTCCATCGGAAGCCTGGGTGGTCATTGTACCTTGGATTGAAGGTGTTTTGGTATTGGGGCTTTTGAAAGTTTAGGGAATTGACTTCCACTAGGGGTCCTCCTAGAAGAACATCCTTGATGGATGTAATGGTTGGGCATTTGTCTGTTTTATGGTCATGTTTGTCACAAATTGTGCAAACAAGGCCTAAATTTTGGATTTCATGGACTTTCCTAAGGTCTATCTCTTCAACCTTCCTAGAGAGTGCTGCGAGTTTAGCCCTAAGGCTTTCCTCTTCTCTATGTGTATGAATTCCAGTGGTTCTTTGTGGCTTTTCAGAATAAGGTGAAGTTCCCCAAGTTTGGTTTTGTTCATCCAGACTTTCCAGATACTTGTAAGCATCATTTGGGGCCTTGTTTTTAAAAGTTCCATTACACATCATGTCAATGAATTGTTTATTACCCAGACCCAACCCTTCATAGAAAATTCTCACTTGTTCAGGTATGGAAAACCCATGCCGTGGAACAATGTTTAGGGTGTCTTTGAACCTCTCCCAGGTTTCATAAAATGACTCTCCCTCTTTTTTGAAAAAGTTTTGGATGCTCTTTTTAAGTGCAATTATTTTGTGATGAGGGAATAATTTTTTTTAGAATTCTCTTTGCAGTTGGTCCCAAGAGTGGATTGATACAGGTATCAAGTTGTTTAGCCAATTTTTAGCTCGATCCTTTAATGAAAAAGGAAAGAGCCTCATCTTAGCGGATTCTAGTTGATGTGGGGGACACATGGTTTCAAATATGTCGTTGAACTCTTTGACATGAAGGTATGGCATTTCTGACTCCATCCCATGAAAGGTTAGAAGGTGGTTTAGGACATGGGGTTTGAATATGTAGTGGGTGTCTCCTATGAAATTATGTCTAATGCATGAGGGGGCATTGGTCCAAGTTGGAGTGAGGTAGTCGTTCATGGTTTGATCAACTACATTCCCTATGTTTGGAGCTTCTTGGTTTTGGTTTCCCATTTGATTCCCCCCAGGGTTTACAATTTGATTTTGTGGATAACCCTCCATTGGACTTGTTTCAAGTTCTGACTTTGGGGTTTCAAGAATATTTGGATCTGATTTAAACAATCCCCTAGGTGCACTTGACTCCCCTATCCTAGGACATTCCACCCTAACTAGTCTGTTTGAGAAATCACGGGTGTAGGCGGACATGCGCCAAAAAAAGCGAGAAAGGGACAATATAAGAGATCTTGGGTGAGAGTAAAAGAATGGAGGTGGGGAAAGAAGGTTTTTTTAGATCTAAGGTACTTACTTGGTCCCCGGAAACGACGCCAAGATTTGGTTCACGCCCAAATTTACCCAAGAGAAGAAGGGTAGAACGGTCCTTATAGTGTAGCTTGGGTTGTCGATTCCACAGAGACCTAAGAAGATACCTAAGATACACAACCTAAGGGATGGAATTTTGGCTATGAAGTGGCCAACATGGATTTTTTTAAGTGTTTTGGGAGAAGGATAATAAGCTTATTTGAGTTCAATTATAATGAAATAGGTTGATCTTAGGGTTACGCTTGGGTGGATTGAATGCATTTTATTTCTTTAGACAAATTTTTGGTTTTATTAATTCTTGATGAAACCATTCTTCAAAATAACACTACCTTCATCATTTTCTGGTTAGATACTAACTAAACTCAATTACTAGTCACCAACACACTTAGAGAACCATATTCATGATCTCTCCAAGGTATATGGTCAATTTAGTAATTGGAATTATCTTTTTCAAACACAGTGAAGATGAGGAGCGAAAATAATTGAAGAATGGAAGTCTGGAATTATTTAACCAATTAACAACAATTAGTGCATTAAATAACATTCAATACAGCCTTTTCATCTTCCTAATATCAACCCATTAAAGGTTTATCCCTCCATTGATGATATACTATCAATGGTGGGCGGAAGACGGCTTACAAGAATTGAATTGAAGAGATTAAAACCGCGGAAATAACGAGCACTCCTCCGTGTGTGTGAATGGAATTCACACCTATGTGTGAACTATATCACCAATACACAGATTTATCTCTGTTATTTTGTGATTTTATAGATTTAAGTATAGAAATTGGAAGAATAGAAGAGAAGGAATTGGATTAAGAACTTAGAAATACAAAAAGAAACATACATGGGGAAATGAAAGCATTACAACGAAAATTGAGCATAATAACATTACATGAAAGAAGGTATGAGTTCCTACTCACCACCACTACCTTAAATAGGAAAATTTGGATCCTTAGGCCGAGATCCAACAGTCCAAGTCATCCCAATCAATGAGGGTAGGCATAGGTGGTGGAAAGTAGGTGGAGAGGAGACTTCTCCACCCTTGACCCGAGATGGCATCCAGCTTGCATCCACTTGACAGATCCGCTTCAAAGGACTTCTATATGGCCGATTTGGAGTGTTACATAGAAGAAAAAAATGAATCCCCGGAAGTCTTATAAAAGCCTGTAAAATATCATCCCAATTGACGTTGTGGTTCTGGAGATATGAAAGATTCATTGGGATGACTTTCTGGGCCGCAGATTCTGGCCCAGATTCTGATCTTCCATTTGGGCTGCCTTAATCACCATCATGGAAACCGAATTAGCACTTTGGCCTGAACAATTATTTGTTCCCCTATATGTATTCTATGATCCCAAGAAATTTGGGCTTCATGGGTCCAGTATTGTGGGACCCACATCCTCAACAGTGGGTTGGTGTCCAATCTGCCTTCACCAGAATTGTCTCCTTTCATCACCAAATATCTTCATCATCCTTTATGAATCGTTCCTTTCTCCCTGAATGAGAAACATTTAAATTTGAAGTGAAGATAAATTTCCAAAAATATAATATTAAGACATGAATAATTGCATTCAATAAAATCAGATGAGTCATTGGGCCTAAATTGTTGTACATTAGGCATGAAGTGCACAATTGATGAGAGTGGATGTTTAAAATTAAAATGTACTAACTCAGGCCTATATGATCAAAAATAAACTTTTAATCCCAATAAAATGTAATTATAAAATGTGTTTTGATTTTATAATCAATTATCTAACCTTTTGAAATCATAAGATTTATATAAAAACCCATAGAAATCATTGATAAATAATCTATGTAACAAGGTACATTATTTCAATATCACCATTACAATCACTATTAAAAATGGAATTAACCACCTTGTATATTCGAAAAATATCATAGGATAAACCTAACTGGTTAACTTAGTCTCTTTACCCAATGCTTTGAAGAGCTGTTTTGGGATCACCCATTATCATGAAAGGTATTGTGATTACCTACCATCATGAGCTATATAAGGATCAACTATCATCATAAAAAATTCCCATATACCATAAAATAATAATAATAAATGAAATATTTCATTTCCATCGTCATACTCATAAACATAACCATTTTACCCATAATAAAAACATTCCATGATTTCAAAATATCATTTCAAATTATAAGAATTCATTAAAATACACTGAATAAAATGCAGGAGACTTATTTTCTCAATAAACCAAAAAACATTTTTATTAAATCACTTACAAATAATGGTTATGACTATGGGAAATTTTTTGATATCATATCTGTTACAATTTAGCATTCATTTTACTTTTTTTCAAAACATTTTTTATGAAACAAATAAGAAGACCTTTTTTGAAAACCATTAAAATAAATTAAAAATTAAAATAAAATTCCCACAATAATTCATTTTTATTAAAATATATCTAGCTGTAATATAATTTTAAAAATATGGACATATAAAAAACACATTATGAAAATATATCTTTAAAACATTGGAAATGATGTTATTATGGTAAGGTATTATTTACCCCAAGTCCAAACCATCTTGTATATTCTATATATCCTATGTAATAATAAATTTTAAATTTTTTAATTTAATGGGTGAATTTTACACATTTAACACTTTATAATTAAGAAATTTATTTCATTTTTAATGAAATATTTAATTAGATAATCAGTTGTGTCCATATTTGGCATTTTGATGATATTCAACTCATAAGTCCAAAATGAGTTTGGTAGGATAATTATGGTCAAAGAGGTAACAATTCCATCATTTAAATAAATATAATAATGAAATAATTATAATTTTTTATAATAATTATACTCATAAAATGAACCATTAAATATGGTTATAGTAAATAAATTGTGTTTTAGTCATGGAGATGCTAGGTCATATAAATATGTGAGAAGGATTTTCATTTTTCAATGAACATTAGGAAAAGAAGGGAAATATAAATTATATTTTAAGAATTATAATTATATAAAAAATATCATTTGAAATTTTTTTATAAAATTATATATATCATCCATGTGATGGGGTGATGATAAACAAATCACATCTCTTTGTAGAGGTAGTAATCTGCATGTATGCACGAACGATGTTATCGTTTTTGAATAGATAGAAAAATAAGAAAATTTATGATATATTATTTTTATAGAATTATAAATATTTCGTTAATACAATATACCTATATTAAATCTGTAATTAAAACAATATTTGTGGGAAAATGATAAAAACTTATTTATATCAGTCTGTGAGGCGGGTTTCTGTCATAATCACAAATAATGTTATTTATTAACAATTTGATGGAAGAAGATATAGATATTGGATATCAAATTAAAATAAAAAAAATATTTTTATAATAAATATACTGAGGTTATTATTTTATGAGGTCTGCTGATTTTTTTATCTATATAGAAAAATAAATTTTAAAAAAATAATTTAAGAATTGTATACATTTTTTCACATAACATCTTTAGAATTATAACTGCATCCTTCCTATGATTGTTTTATGATCAAAAAATGGCCTCTATAAATTGGAAAGGGATCAAAAAAAGAAATTTGGGTGGTGTTTTTCAGAAAAAAAAAAGGATCTTTATGTGATGGGAGGAGACTAGCAGGGGTGTCCATTTATAAGTGAGGAGAGGACACAATTTGAAAATTTAAAAATGATTGAAATATATTAATGGATTAATAATTATAAATGGATCAAAATAAAAATTATTATAATAATAAAATATATAAATATGATATATGGACATAAAATATGATTAATACATTTTTATGTTATTTTTACCCTTATCTTCGTAGTTTAACCACCGAAAAATCAATTTTATCCTTAACTATAGTGACATATGTTTTCTATTTTTAATATTATTTATGACCAAAAATAATTTTTAAATTACTAAATTATATTAATTATACTTATTATAATTATTTAATCCATTTTTTTCAAATTCAATTCATATAAAAGAATAATATAATGTATAAATAAACTCACAAAACAAGACAAAATGAGGTTTCCTGAAATAGGAATTTTTAAGTATAAATATTTTTATTCAAAATTTAATAATTAATATTGATTATATTGACATTTATTGTATTATGTTTAATAAAAAATAATTTATTTAATTTTACAACTAATGAAAAATAAAATTTTACATAGCAAACACTTGAATGGAAAAGATGGTTTTTGATGAAAATTAGTATTTTACCAATTCATTGAAAAATAAAAAATTTCAAAAAAAAATTAAAAATTTAGACTAAGATAATTTTAACAAGATGATTTAAAAAAATAATCCCATTTATTCAAATTATAATTCCATATTTTTCAAGTCAATCTTTTAAATAAATTCATAAAATTCATTAAAACCTAATTTGGTAAGAAATAAATATTTTTCCCTATTGAATGTAAAATTACAGAAAGGTTTTATAATGAATATAAACCTTTAAAATATAAATAATAAACAATAATAAGAGATGAAAATAATTTATCTTAAAATTAACTAGGTTGTTACAATTATTCCAACTTAGGTAATATTAGGATTTTTAATGAATGTAAATTTTTACTTTAGAGTTGTATGGTGTATATGTGGTGATCAATAAAATTCCACTATTGTGTTTTTATTAAATTATTGGTAAATTATTTATGATAATGTTTCATTAAAATTTATTAGGAAATATGAGAAAAGATTAATGTAGTAAATCAATTGATAAAATATATTTTGAATTATTAAATTATTTTATATTTTAATGTTTCTTGGGATCCCTTTGATACTTATATTGGATCATAAGACAACTATTTATGTTAAAATTTGATGAAAAAATGCATATTTTTCCATCTTAAACATAATGAAACTCTTTCTTAGGGTATAGTGAATTAGTGGGTACAAATATCAGCTTCATTATATGCCTCATTCTAGATTTTTATGGGTTGTTTTTTCATATGATTACATATAGTTGGGTATGTGTAGGATATTATTATTTTTAGTATACACAACCTCCACTCCTTTGGCCTTTACCACCGGGGACATCCTCCCATGAAATTTTAATTAATTTTCAGCAAACTCGGTTATTGACTTCACATGTATATTTATTACATTCCATTAATTGCATCTAGTTTATCAATAATTTTTATTTAATCAATATCGTAATTTTTTATCCCAAGATATTTTATTATATAAAATAAAAATTGTAGCTTTTTTTCAGTTCCAACTAATAGGTAATGGTTTATTTAATAAAGGTTACTCATGGATTATGTGGCGGAATCCAATACCAAATATCATTCATATGGTCTATATAGACCCTTTTTATGAATATAGACATTTTTTCGACATATAATTTTATTTGGAAGACACCACTATTTTGTGGTACATCCATGTATCATTAGATTAATTTTTTAGGAGGTGGCAAGGTGGGAGTTATATTTTCACCCAGCGATAGGTACTAGAATAGGTGTTTTTATTTATTTTTTAGATCATATCTTATGTATAGCCTCATTAGCACACCTTTCATTCATTCCTTACTTTGGATGTTCAATGATATTGTATATAAATGCATGGAGATTTTGTTTCATGGTAAATTGGAATTTTATATCCAATGATGAGTTTAAGATTAATTAATTTGGGATTTTTTATTTTTATTATGTCAGGTTTTAGAATGTGTTATATTTTATAGCTATTTAAATAATCTACATGGAAACCCAACATATGGGGAGATCATGTTTTGTTCTTTTAAATATCCAATTATTTGGTTTTTAATTATTGGGTGAAGTCATTAACAACTAATTATATTTGATTCCTTGAAACTAGTTTCCAGCTTAGAGTGATTAAAAATTAATTTTGAATTATAGTCGTCTTGCCTATGAGTCATGGTACGTTGACTCACACTAATTCATTACATAACCTCTTTTAATAAATTTTATTCAATCTAAACACTTTATTATAATTTTACATCATGATCATTTAACTCTAAGCCAATTATTTCAGTGTATTCTATAATTTGTGAATGTTTATAATAAAATAAAATGGTATAATAAATCATTTGTCTTCAAGACAACTCATAAAAAAATTTCAAACCCAAATATCTCACAAAAATCTTGTGAAAATTATCAAACTTCTCTATAATGGATCAACCCAATGGTTGTGATTTATAATATCATCTCTATTTGTTGACCATTGAATTATTGCTGATGTGATTATTATGCCGGTCTTATTTTTCTCATTTGCTCATTGCGGGGTCTCTATTGGTTAAAATTATCACAGTGGATACTAATTATTCCATATATCATATTGTGTATTTTCTATTCCCTGATATGGAAGAAAAGATAGCTTGCAAATAATTGTTTATATAACACTACATCATAAATTAATTAACATCACTAATTAACTCATCAATTATCAAACCATGTCTAATAATGATTTATTCATCTTTTTAAATATAGAACTCCAATTTGGTGTTATTTGGATATATGAGTTGTCAAAAAATTCCACACTATTTTTGATAATTTGTATACAATTATATTATGTATTCATATCCCCTGTCAAATTAAATCATATAAGAACTTTTACAAAGATTTTTATGTTCTTTTATGTAAGACCTTTAATATTTAAAATATTTCAAACATATGAAATAAATAACCATAATAGATTTAATCTTCAAAAAATTAAAAGTTTCTGAAAATCCTATTTTATTATGTATTAATATTACTACATACATTGGCTTGTATTAGGTTTAATTATCTATTTGATCTATCCCATTTAACAATAAAACAATATTTGTTCAAACTTTCACCTAATAAAATTTACAAATATAAAATTATTTATGATAAAATGATTTAAAAAATCCAAACATATGGATCCTCATGATTTGTTTCACATTTATCTGTACAATTAGATAATAGTGGCCAAGACACACAATCCTCAGTCTGGTTCTATAAACACTTCCATCAAACATTATATTTTATACATTTTGAGATGATCCTAGAATTATTTACAACATTTTCATAAGCTAAAAATTAAAACTCAAAAATTGTAACCAAATACCATTAATAAAAGGTTTAGTCTGTTTTAGGAATAATTATATATGAAACTTATTTTTTTGATACTTGTGATCATTTCTCAAAAAAAATTGAACCACATTAGACTTCCTTCAAGACATTTAATAATATATACTCATCTTCAGGACATAAAGAATGGAAACATAATAAAGGGGTGACCCCAAATGATCAGTAAGGGAAAACATCATAACCATGTCATCAATGGTTAGATAAAAACAATATCATGGAAAATTAGAATGGGATAAAAAAATTTATTAAAAAACATAGAATACTAATAGTTCTCCATAATCCATGATTGACGGACATGTAATCTCAATTGGTCAAACAATATCATGGAAAATTAGATAATAAAAATGAGACATGATGTATATTCATTAGAATAAATATATTTCATTTCAGGTAAATGACATGTAAATGTATCATCTTCTTAACAAAACATAGTTACATTTATCCCCTATTTTTTATCATCCTTTATTTGGATCTCATTTTGGGTTATTTCTTGAGTTTTTTTTTTGGAAAAGTTTTAATGTTTTTGGCCCCATGAATGTTTGGGAAAAAGTTGAGAAAAAACATTATTGTTGTAACATGACACCATGTCAATTCTTATGTGGTTTTGATGGGGGTGGAGGCACTATTAATAAACACTATGTGGCTCCCCCAAAAAAACTATTCAATATGGTATAGTTGGGATCACATGGTTGGCGCACAGTCTCCAAACTGTGATCCATTTTTTCTCTAGCCTAGAATCGGTCACGCAATTGGTGTATGATTTGTCTAATAGTAAAATTAATACATGTTAATCTCCCTAGAATCCAAGTAAAGGTTCATAGTTAGAAAAAAATTTAGTTCTATCTATGAAACCTGACCCATGAAACTATGCTAAGAGATCGTTAATCCTACAAAAAAAAATTGTTGATGTACGAGACCCATGTTATAAATACTAAAACATCCGAATAAAACCTAATTCAACCATTTTCATTTTGGATTCCCTATAGATAGTATTTTTTTATTCTTGAACACATTTCATTTTGGATTGAAGTGTCTATGGATGATGGGGAAATGGGCCCGTAAGGGGCAGAGCGCGAGCGGGGATTCTCTCTACGGTCTAGGGTTATCTAGCTGCCGCCTCTCCCTTCCTTCCTCTGTCTCTTCTCACCTTCTCCCTTCTCGCCTCCTCGCACGGTAGGGTCGAGCGGTGCTGATGGCGCGGTGTGGTGTTCTTTGACCACCTCACGGTATTGTAGATTTCTGGATCTCTAACGACAATTGATATCGTTCAACCTCCTCCAACGAAACTGACATGTCAATCTCTATTCTTTCCCCAGCTACAGCCTCGCTCATTTCTAGTCCGTCTCTTTTCTCACCTCTGATTAGTGGTTGGTCTTCGTAGGCTGGAATGAGGTAAGGTTTTGGTCTTCTTCCCGAGCTATTATGAGGTCACAGAGGGCGTCTATAGGAACACTCAGGCCCAACGAAATCCCCTTGCCTGTTTTTCCCTCCTTCGACAACTCATTTACAGGTCTCGCTTCCCCTTTTGGGTCCCATGGGGCCTCAGTGATGGCGTTGGATGCAACATGGTACTGCTCGAGGTGGCTGGATTTGAGGAGATCCGTCAGTTCGTGTTGCAAGGTGATGGTTTGGGCGTGTCGGTCCTCGCAGCATTACTTGGTCAGCCCGTTTTTTATGTTTCGGTTTTGGCCTCTACTTTTTGGGGTTTATTTATGGTGTATTCTGTGTGGGTTTTTCCTTAGATGGGGTTCTTTTCCCAGCCTGTCAATGGATTCTTGTGGTGTCTTAGCATGTTTAATGGTTCTCCCATTACCTCGAAGTGATTTATTTTATAAAATCAAAAATGTATTGGAAGTGTCTTTGGATGAGATTAATCCCTCTAAAATTAGTGTAAACTCCTTGATTTGTATTTTTTTATTAATCCTCTCTAAAATACATTGAAAGTTGTAAATCACCATGATATTGAAGGATTATATCGTTGATTTAAAAGATTATAATTCCATATATTATTCTTTTATCTACCTCTCATTCTACACTACATTGGTGGTTCCCATTTTGTATTACTAATTAATCATGTGATTATGTTAAAGACTTTACGTACATGTGAAACATTGATTTATTTTTATATTTGAATTTTTATAAATAATTTACATGAATTGGGTTGGTTTTATGTTTAATTTTTTGAATTCATAGATTCTTGAAATGAAACCCATTTTTAGAGGATTTGAAAATATTTTGAGGGTTTTGAGAAATGATACCTTCAAATAAAAATTAATTTCATAAGATTATTTAATAATGATTCCTCAAAAAAAATTATTTAAATAAATAAGGATTTTGAAAGGTATAAACATGAAAAATGAATATGATTTGGTTTGGAAATTGAAATATAGTGTTACAACAAGAAATTAGGGTTTTTAGATGTGAATAATGAATCGAGTTGAAAGGAACGATTTTATAATGAATGATTTATGTATTTATTAAAGCACATGTTACCCTATGTGGGAATTGGATGACTGGGAAAAACATACTAGGACTCTAACCCCTTAACATTGGGCTAATGATAAAACCTCTATCAAGAACAATTTGACAAGTTCTCCCAATATATGGTGTTGGTCGATTCAACCTTGATGTCTTGAACTTAGGAATGTGTGCACACATGGATTTTCAATTTATTGACTAAGTAGTGTGAGGATCCTAGAGAAAATAAGTAGAAAACATTAGTTCATATGACTATTGTGATTTTTTTGATTTTATTATTACATTCCCACGTTTAATGAATTGATTTATTCAATTTCTTCTATTTTATAAAAATATAAATTTAATAATATTTTTGATGGACCTACCATCTATTTGACTGGATATATTATTTTACTAGAATAATATTTTTTTCTTTTTCTTGACCTTATTTAAATTTAAAAATAAATGGTTTATTCATTATTTAACTGCTTAGGCATTATCTTTTGAAATCCTACTGTGATATTGTTTCTCACACCATACAACTTTATTTAATAATTTGTAGATTTTGTGATAACTGGTCCAAAAATGGGAAAATACCAATTGTTGGTGTTGGGAGTGCATGAATAGTGGGACATTGGGTGATAGTGGGGTTTAGTGGAGATGTGAATCACATGTCACACAAATACCTTGGGATTTTTTCTTGATATATTTAATTTCATTTATTCGATGATGTATTGTTTTTTGATATCTATCTATATGCTTATGGTTTTTTTGTAGAGACCCAAATCATGAAGTACATGGACATAACATTACTTTTGCGGAATACATAATACATTACAAAACAAACGTCCAATTACCGTATTAGTTTAGTGTCTTTGGAAACTCGAAACATAATTTTCTAATAATGATGAAAGATCTCCAACATCTCCCATAAAGATATTCTTTTTTTCCTACCTAAAACCTTCCTTTATATCATGTGGGGAAAGAAAACATAAAAAGGATGAGCTCAAATTCTCAGTAAGGGTAAGCATGAAGAAAATAAAACAACCCATATACATTTGAACATAAAAACATGAACATAAAGTTTAAACATCAAAATATTGAGCAATGACATTAAACATGGTAGTGTGTAATGAATAGATCATAATAGAACATCAATCATGATAAAATAGATTGGAAATAAAACATATAATTGTGGAAAACCATTAAGCACATGTTATGATTTCCATAGTAGCCAAGACATTGCTGCCAAGGCCATCATAGTAGACAAAGTCCATTACTAAATCGGGTTTACCTGCCGTTCCAACCCTGTCTTACTGTACCAGACATCCATATCTATCTCATGAGATATAAATATTTTCCCAATGCATTGGAGGGATATATAGGCCCCACCCATCTCATAATGAAGTCATTCTTACGTGTGCTACAACATAAACATAAATCCTTCATCATAATTCAAAGAATACAATGGGTTTCATAAACATCATCCCATCATAACATAATCCATATAAAACAAATGGATATCATTTCATCATAAGAAAAGTGAAACCATGTAAATCATAGAGATATTATACTTGAAAAATACACATATGAAATAATATCATCTTATATGGAAAATGGTTTTGATAAAACACTTGAAATTAATCCTTGAGAAAAATATCCTTTCTTATTCAAAATCATTTTCATTTCACAAAATGCCATTAAATTTTAAAACAAAAAGATTTTTTTGAAAATATTCATGAAATCTTGTAGAGTAATCTTCATGAAAATAAGGCATTATGAAACCGTAAAAATCTGTTCATGTCGTATAGGTTAAAAAAGACATTCTCCTCGTACTTTTAACGAAAAAGTCAAAAGGTAGCACATATGGTAAACAAAAGAAATATTCCTCCCATAACACAATGTAAAAGTAAAATAGGGGTAAACATGACTTTAGACATTCATGGAATAATATTACACACTTTATGAAAACCATTTTTATGGACATGGATGAAAAAAATAACCCCAGTAAATACTTATGTATAAGCAATCTCGGATAAAAATGAGATTGCAAAATTATCCCTTACCTTATGTCCAATTTCTTCTATATGTTTATGAGACTCTTGTATAGTGGGTTTAAACATATTATTAACTTGTAATATAACCATAATAATATTTATGATATCATATATGATTCACTTACTACTATATATGTCACGACCTGACGCTGCCCGGGCTCGAGCCACAACTACCCCAAGCCCGCCTCCATAGGCCTGGGGCTGGCGACCAGCGCCGAAGGCACAACAACTCGGGGAGGCTTTTGCCTAAGTACCTGTACACACACACACAACAAACTCAATGAAAAACTGCAGAGTAAAGTAAAGGAAAGTACTGAAAAGGGAAACTGCTATATATATACCACAATGTGCATCGACCTCTAAAAGTACAAAGCAAGTGTTGAAAGTAAACTAAAAAGGAAAAAGGGAAAAACACGCACCCAACCAGAAGAGTGCCACAACCCGGCAACAGGTGATCAAAAGAAAAACACCTGGAAGGGTTCCCCACTCGGAAACTAACTACGACCACCGCACACGGTCCAAGCTCCCAAACTCCTATGCTCCACTGAAGTCACGACCATCATGTCCGTCGTCTGTAAGGGCGCACCAAGTGCAGGCAAATCCCAAGCAGGGGTGAGTATAAAAATACATAGAAGGATACCCCAAAGGCTCGAGGGAGAAACAAAGGAGGTACTGAAGGGTGAGCAGTAGAGTGAACAGGAAAAGAAGGAGTACAACCGAAAGGGCAGTAAAGAGAACAGTGAAGAGTCCAACTCAACCCAACGAGAGGAAAGAAGGTTGACTCATCCAGACACAAGGAGCTAGAAACGGTGAGAATATGAACTTCCCATCGAGTCTTTGCTACCTATAGCATGAGAGTAGACTCGTCCAACCATGAGAAGCTAGACACGGAAAGCACGTGGCATACCCAGCGCGTCTTCGGCTCTCCTAGAAGGAGAGTAACCAAACCCAAAAAGTGGGTACTGGAACAAGGTATATACATGTAAAGACCGTAAAATTCAAGGGAAATTTTTTCTTAATTTTCTTTGGATTTTTACAAGAGCGCGGTTTCAGACGGCACCTGATTCCGAGGCCCGGAGTGCCCGGAATTAATTTCCGAAGTTTGGCTCGGGTACGTTCAGTGAACGAACGAGCGGGAATTCCTAACTTTTGATCCGGTGCTCGGAATTGAAATCCGAGGGCACCGATGAACTCGCAGCGCCGATATTCGCTTAAAGAGACCTTTCCGGGAGTTGCGTTTGTTGCGGGTTGAAAGTTCCGTTTTGGGGTTTTTCAGTTAAGTTAAATAAAATTGTGTTAAACAAATTTTATTTTTAACTTATTAAAAATCTACCCAAGGGGGTTGGAAGTGGGACCCACACCCACTTAACCTCCCTTGGGAGGATTAAGTGTGGTGGGGCCCACACGAACCCCTATCTTTCAAAATTCTCTCAACGTTCTTAACCCTTAATTATTTTGGCCTAAGTAACTCTTATTTAATTATGGGAGTTATGTCTTTGTTTGAATTTTGAAGTTTTGAATTCCTAGGTTGGTAAATAAAATAAGGAGGGACCTTATTTCATTTGGTTAGCCAACTTGTGTGGAATTCATTTGAGAGCTCCTCCTCCATCTTCTTCATCTTGACGAAGAACGTTCATCTCGACGAAGAACGCCACGTACTCGGGAATCGTCTTTCGCGACGCCATACCCGCGACACCGACGACGTCTTCTTCCGCGTCATCTTTTCCCGCGACGAAATCGTCGTCAAAGAACTTCGAATCCTCGCTTCACGACATCGACGTCCTTCTTCCGTGACGCCGACCACCGCGACGCGTCTTCCGCGGGTCGTTGACGATCTTCGTTCTTGAAACCAGAGGTAGGGGATGATCTTTATTGATTATTTTTATTCCTTTCTTGAATCGTGGATTTAGCATGACTTAACGTGTGACTTATTTTATTTAAGTTCCGTTTTTATTTCTTTAACGTGAGGGGGACCGGACCGCACGAACACGGCCGAATCCCCCTCCATCGTTCATGTTGTTCATGCTGGAGGAAACAAGTAACGTGGTGCCGTCGCACCACGCGGATGAACGTTCAGATATTTTTTTTCCGCAACGCCGTCGCGCTTCGTCGAGGAGTGATATCAAGAACGCGACGCCGTCGCGCCGCGTTGGGAGGATTCTTGGCACGGAGAAAGGGGCGCGGTGCCGTCGCACCGCGCCGGACGACGAACACCGCGGCCGGTTCCGGGCCGCGGTGAGACGAGGAGACCGCGGCCGGTTCCGGGCCGCGGCGGAAGGAAAGACCGGCGGCCGTGCCGCCGGCGTCGGAAATCAAGGGCGGGACCGGAAATTCCGGTCCCGTTGGTAAAAACCGGCCGGCCAGCGGGCCGGCCGGACGTCATAAAAACCGGGGGGTTTAAACCCCCGGCCGGCTCTTCAAAACCCCCCTCTTAAAGAGGGGGGGGCGGTTCATTTAAGGAGGGGGGCAAAGCCCCCCCGGTTTTGTCCAGCCGGCCCCCACCTGCGGGGGCCGTTTTTATTTCAAGGCACGGCTTTAAGCCGTGCCGTTTGTTAGAAACGCGGGGCTTAGCCCCGCGTGCCTCCCGCTTGCGCCGCGGCATCCCGCCGCCAGCGCGGTCCGCCAGCCGCCGCCGCCACGCGGCCCGCCAGCCGCCGCCGCCACGCGGCCCGCCAGCCGCCGCCGCCACGCGGCCCGCCAGCCGCCGCCGCCAGCGCGGCCAGCCGCCGCCGTCAGCGCGGCCCGCCGCCGCCGCCACGCGGCCCGCCGCCGCCACGTGGCCCGCCGCCGCCGCGCCACGCGGCCGCCGCCGCCACGCGGCCCGCCGCCGCCACGTGGCCCGCCGCCGCCGTCCGCCGCCGCCGGCCGCCGCGCCACCCAAGGGGGGGGGGTCGGGCCGGGTCGTTCCGGACCCGGACCCCCCCGTTTCGGACCAGATTCGGTTTTTGGCTCATAACTTGAGCCTCGGACCTCCGAATGACGAACCGTCTGCGGCAACGCGATCCTTGGATCGAGACGGTCGTTTCGGTATATCGCACTCAAGGTTTCGGTTTACTTTGAGTTCGGCCGGGTTGGTTCGTTCACGAAACCAACCGGGCCTTCGGAGCGGAAACGCTCATATCTTGAGCTACGGACGTCTGATTGACGCGCCGTCAGTCGCGTAGTGTTCCTCTTAGTGAGACGGATCTTTTGGCATACTCCGCCCGAGGTTTGGACGCAGGTGGAGTACGGTCGGGTTGGTTTTGCCTTAAAAACCAACCGGGCCCCGGAGACAAAAATGCCAATAACTCTCAGACCAGGCGTCCGATCGACGCGCCGTCTGTTGCGTTGAGTTCCTGTTGACGATACGGAACTTTTGGATACATCAACTTCGGTCTTCGTGACAGTTGATGTATCAGCCTCTCGGCTCGTGGAGCGGACCCTCCGTACGAGCTTGCTGTGTGCGGGAACCCTAGTGCTGGCTGCGACTGTTCTACTGCTACGACTGCTACTGTGACTGCGACGACGACAGTACAGAGATCCTGTGTGGATTCGACGACGACAGTACAGAGATCCTGTGTGGATTCGACGACGACGACTACAGCACTCAGCGATCCTACGTGGATCAGTGCTACAGGTTCTGTGTGAGCCCGATCCTGTGTGGGTCCTTGCGCTCAGCGGTTCTGTGTGAGCCAGCGCCTACAGGTTCTGTGTGAGCCCGATCCTGTGTGGGTCTTCTGCGGGGGTTAGTTACCTATCGATCCTTCGTGGGTCCGACGACTTAGATGGATCAGTGATCATCTTTATCGTCCTTGAAGAAGTATACCTGTGTGAGCTGAATCCTGTTACTTTCCTTTGTGGAATACGTATACTTTCCTGCGTGGACTGAGTTATACTTGAGCTCGGAGGTTGGAGCGTATTTGAATTGATGACTTAGGTATATGTATGGGCATATACCTAAGCAGTGTTGGTTGTTACTTCGTGATTGTACTTTGCTTCGTGGTTTATCCTTTGTGGATTTTGAGAGACCTTCAGGGGTCTCGGGGTCCCTCCTGAGTAGCTTATACTCACCCCTGCACGGGCTTCGCCCGCACTACGTTGTGTTGGTTGCAGACGACGGACAGCGTTGACCTTAGCTGAGGTTCGCGGAGCGGGTCGGTACCCGGAGGTGGACCACTGGGCGGGACGAGCACGGAGCGGACGGTGGGACCCGTGGAGCAGAGGAGCTATCTGTACCCACCCTTCAGGTGGGATTTCCGGTGGACAGCTCGGAGTAGCGGCCTTTACTTTTCAGTTGCTGTTTTTCCCTTTTCGAGTTGTACTTTACTTTCAGTTTGGGTTTGTATTCTGGCCCATTTACTTTTCCGCACTTCAGTTGTACTCTGCTTGCTTAGTGTTTACTTTCCGCTTGTTTACTCTGTGGTGTGTGTTTACTTTTCAAAGGCAATGCCTTCCCAATTTGCTGGGATCTACGCCTTGGTGCTAGTCGCCAGCCCCTGGCCTATGGAAGGCGGGCTTGGGGTAGTCACGGCACGGTCCCCGAGGGCGGGTCGTGACAAATTGGTATCAAAGGAGTTCGGTTCTACCGCGAACTCTGATCTTTTCTATGTGAAGCAATAATGTTTAGCGTATTGAGTGTGGTTATCAGTCCAGGGAGTCCAGTGTTGGTGCGGCGGCCGACGTATCCATATACCAGGACCCTGACTTCTGATTTCCGACTTAATGCACGGAAACATTGATTGCGTGTGTGTTTCAAAGTTTTCTTTGTGATTACTTGTGTCAGCTCACCGGGTATACTGATCTGCTTAATGAAAGTCTCAAGTTTTCTTTGTGATTACTTATTTCAGCTCACCAGGTATACTGTTCTGACTATGGCACTCTTGATCTCCTTTTCAGGATGGCCCCACGACGACAGCCAGCTAGGGTTCCGATGGTCGAGCGAGACGACAGCCCACCGAGCGACGAGGCTTCGGTGCAGGGCCCTTTTCCAGTAGTGGCACCGGCGGTAGCTTTACCCGCCGAGCCCCCGATGCTTCCAGCAGCAGCCGCTGACGATGCACGTCGCCTCAGCGCACTGCATGAGTTTCAGCGACAGCGACCGCCCAGGTTTCGCGGGGAGACGGATCCCCAGGCAGCAGAGGACTGGCTGGAGGCAGTGGTTCGAGTGTTTAGGCTAGTGAGGACACCAGCAGACCTCATGGTGATCCTCGCTGCGAGCCTACTACACGCAGCAGCTGGACGATGGTGGAGCCTGATGCTCCAGGTGCACGATGAGGCATCTCTACTCTGGACGGACTTCGAGAGCCTCTTCCGCTCTGAGTTCGTCCCGGCCACCCTTCGAGCGGTGCGTATCCAGGAGCTTCTACAGCTGCGGCAGGGCAGCATGACGGTCGCCCAGTACTCGGCGAGATTTACCGATCTCTCGCGCTACTCGACCGACATGGTACGGGACCCATTCTTCCGGGCCCGGACCTTCGAGCAGGGTTTGAGACACGAGATCAGGGCATCGCTGATCTCCCTCAGCATTCCGACTCAGACAGGAGTACTGGAGCGGGCTCTTCTGATCGAGAGCTTCCTTGCTGAGTCTACACCAGCACAGCGACCCACCGCAGGGCGGCACGTGGCAGAGTCATCTACAGCAGGCAGTCGACGGATGACTCAGGGGTCCAGGCAGACCAGACCTTCAGGCCGACGATCTCAGGGCACTGGCTCAGCAGTGCGGGGCACACAGCGCGGAGCCAGTCTTCCGAGAGGCAGGCAGTGCTACTCGTGCGGCGGACAGGGCCACATGGCTCGTGACTGCCCGACCCGCCGTGCCGAGGAGCAGCAGTCAGTAGATGGACCACCGAGGCAGAGGCAGAGGGTCGACCGTGGCGGTCCGCAGGGAGGAGGCGGACGAGGCAGAGGAGCTGGACGAGCAGCTGGTGGTGGCCGACGCTTTGAGGCTTTACCACCACCACCACCAGGAGGTCCACCCCGACCACAGGGAGCTGGCGGGCAGCGTCAGGCACAGCTCCAGGCAGCAGAGGCCTACGACCACGGCGCACCCGAGATGATTCGAGGTACTATCTGTGTCTATTCCACCCTTGCTGCAGTTCTTATAGACACAGGAGCGAGTCACTCTTTCATAGCCGCTGCCCTTGTTCGGAGCTCGGAGATTCCGACAGAGCCGTTGGCTCGATCCTTACGGCTAGAGACTCCTACGGGAGCAGACTCGACGATTACGCACTGGTGCCGGCAGTGTGAGCTTACTCTAGGAGGCGAGAGCTTCGGCTGGGATCTTCTTGTAGCAGCGTCGAGGCCTTACGACGTCATCTTGGGCATGGATTGGCTGTCTACGGTCCATGCTCAGATTGACTGTTTTAGGCGCAAGGTGCGATGTGTACGCACCGACGGAAGCAGGTTCACCTTCACCGGCGAGAAGGGAGCCTTAGCAGCACAGGATGGACTTCCGCGGAGGAGAGGACAGCCCATCACTCATCAGTTGGCTAGCCTTATCCTTGGAGCAGTTGACGTGCGGAGTCCTGGTTTTCCTGCAGTGGTGGATCAGTATGCGGACGTTTTTCCCGACGATGTTCCAGGGCTACCTCCTCGCAGAGAGGTAGACTTTTATATTGACTTGTACCCCGGGACAGCCCCGATATCCACTCCAGCATATCGGATGGCCCCCGCCGAGCTTCGAGAGCTACGGGTACAGTTGGAGGACTTGCAGGGCAAGGGATTCATCCGACCCAGTGTTTCACCATGGGCTTCCCCGATATTGTT
Source organism: Viscum album (assembly GCA_963277665.1). NCBI lineage: Eukaryota > Viridiplantae > Streptophyta > Magnoliopsida > Santalales > Viscaceae > Viscum > Viscum album. The sequence goes on along the minus strand of OY728159.1, from coordinate 13,194,252 downwards.
CGCCAAGAAGGCGGACGGAAGCTTGCGACTTTGTGTTGACTATCGTCGCCTGAACCAGGTGACAGTGAGGAACAAGTATCCGCTACCGAGGATTGATGACCTCTTTGATCAGCTCAAGGGAGCACGGTGGTTCTCGAAGATAGACCTCAGGTCAGGCTATCATCAGCTCAGAGTCAGAGACGAGGATGTGCAGAAGACGGCCTTCAGATGTCGGTATGGCCACTATGAGTTCTTGGTTATGCCTTTCGGTGTAACCAATGCTCCAGCAGTGTTCATGGCTCTCATGAACAGGATCTTTCAGCCATACCTCGATCGGTTTGTCGTGGTCTTCATCGACGACATTCTGATTTACTCTACGACAGAGGAGGAGCACGCCTATCACTTGCGAGTTGTTCTTGACACACTCCGAGAGCACCAGCTTTATGGAAATCTCTCGAAGTGCCAGTTCTGGATACGTGAGGTCCACTTTTTGGGACACGTTATCTCTGAGGCGGGAGTTGCAGTGGATCCCACGAAGATTGAGGCTGTCTTAGCATGGGAGCCACCCAGGAGCGTGACTGAGGTTCGGAGTTTCTTGGGACTAGCTGGATACTATCGGAGATTTGTGCCGAACTTCTCCAGAATTGCGGCATCACTCACAGCGTTGACGAAGAAGGGGAAACCCTTCGTGTGGTCAGACAGTTGTCAGCAGAGCTTCGAGGAGCTGAGGCAGAGATTGACTAGCGCACCTATCTTGAGGTTGCCTGAGGAGGGAGTAGGGTACGTAGTCTACTGCGATGCATCAGGGACCGGACTCGGATGTGTTCTGATGCAGGAGCGGGCCGTGATCGCCTATGGATCACGTCAGTTGAGGCCGCATGAGCAGAACTACGCTACCCATGACCTAGAGTTAGCAGCAGTGGTCTTCGCTCTGAAGACTTGGCGACACTATCTGATGGGCGAGCGCTTTACGGTCTTTTCCGATCATCAGAGTCTCAGGTATATCTTCTCGCAGAAGGACCTGAACCTGAGACAGCGACGATGGCTCGAGTTCCTCCAGGACTATGACTTTGAGATAGTCTATACTCCTGGGAAGGGGAACGTAGTAGCTGATGCTCTCAGCAGGAGGACGGGCATTCAACTACTTGAGGAGGCGACGGAGCAGCTAGCCTCTTTGCAGATATCCTTCGTGGATAGAGATGGAGCAGCCTTTCTACAGTCTCTCACAGTCACTCCTCCACTACTGCAGCGAGTCAGGGAGGCACAGCATGGGGACGCTGACTGTGAGACACGGCGTGCACAGATATCCTCGGGACAGACACCTGATGGTTTCTCCCTTGGAGCAGAGCACGACATCCTTTTCAGAGGACGTACCATGGTACCAGTCGCTTTGCGAGAGGAAGTGTTGAGGGAGTTTCACACTTCACCTTTAGCGGTACATCCTGGAGTGGCGAAGATGTACCAGGACCTCAGACGACAGCATTGGTGGCCGGGCATGAAGAAGGCTGTAGCTGAGTTCGTTTCTCGATGCCTTACCTGTCAGCAGGTGAAGGCAGAGCATCAGGTACCAGCAGGCTTGGTACAGCCCTTGGAGGTTCCGGAGTGGAAGTGGGACGGCATATCTATGGACTTCGTGACTGGACTTCCACGCACTTCCAGAGGTCACGACTCCATCTGGGTGATTGTTGACCGACTCACCAAGTCGGCACACTTCTTACCCATCAGAGAGCAGGGCTCGGTGGAGAGCTTGGGACGTCTCTACGTTCAGGAGATTGTGCGGCTCCACGGCGTGCCATCATCTATCGTTTCCGATCGTGATGCCCGTTTTACTTCCCGGCTTTGGAAGGGGTTGCAGGAGGCGTTCGGGACGCAGCTACGTCTTAGCACAGCTTTTCACCCTCAGACGGATGGTCAGACGGAGAGGACCATTCAGACTCTCGAGGACATGCTCCGCGCATGTGTCCTCGACTTTGGTCGTAGCTGGGAGGACCACCTACCCTTGGTGGAGTTCGCGTACAACAACAGCTACCACTCCACCATCGGGATGGCACCGTACGAGGCGTTGTACGGCCGACCATGTAGATCTCCTTTGTGCTGGACAGACCCTGGGGAATCAGCACTGGTGGGACCGGAGATGGTCCAGGCCACGACAGAGAAGGTCCAGGTCATCCAGGAGCGGATGAGGACAGCTCAGAGCCGGCAGAAGTCATACGCTGACAGAAGGCGGAGGCCACTGGAGTTCGAGGATGGCGACCACGTCTTCTTGCGGGTCTCACCTCGACGTGGTATTCGGAGATTTGGCCGAGGCGGCAAGTTATCTCCGCGCTTCATCGGACCTTTCCAGATTCTCAGCAGGATTGGCGAGGTGGCTTATCGCCTGGCTCTACCACCTCAGTTGCACCGGGTGCACGACGTCTTTCACGTATCCCAGCTGAGGAGATACGTGCACGACCCGACGCACATCATTGACCATGGGGAGCTTGACGTTGACGATGGGGCGACTTTTACGGAGGTCCCGGTGGAGATAGAGGATCGACAGGAGCGGGTCCTACGTGGGCGATCGATTCCTCTTGTGCGCATCAGATGGCAGCACGGGAATCTCCAGGAGAGCACTTGGGAGCGGGAGGCTCAGATGCGTGCTCAGTACCCTCATTTGTTCCCCTAGTATTTGTTGTATCTTTACGGGGACGTAAAGCCCTGAGGTGGGAGTAATGTAAAGACCGTAAAATTCAAGGGAAATTTTTTCTTAATTTTCTTTGGATTTTTACAAGAGCGCGGTTTCAGACGGCACCTGATTCCGAGGCCCGGAGTGCCCGGAATTAATTTCCGAAGTTTGGCTCGGGTACGTTCAGTGAACGAACGAGCGGGAATTCCTAACTTTTGATCCGGTGCTCGGAATTGAAATCCGAGGGCACCGATGAACTCGCAGCGCCGATATTCGCTTAAAGAGACCTTTCCGGGAGTTGCGTTTGTTGCGGGTTGAAAGTTCCGTTTTGGGGTTTTTCAGTTAAGTTAAATAAAATTGTGTTAAACAAATTTTATTTTTAACTTATTAAAAATCTACCCAAGGGGGTTGGAAGTGGGACCCACACCCACTTAACCTCCCTTGGGAGGATTAAGTGTGGTGGGGCCCACACGAACCCCTATCTTTCAAAATTCTCTCAACGTTCTTAACCCTTAATTATTTTGGCCTAAGTAACTCTTATTTAATTATGGGAGTTATGTCTTTGTTTGAATTTTGAAGTTTTGAATTCCTAGGTTGGTAAATAAAATAAGGAGGGACCTTATTTCATTTGGTTAGCCAACTTGTGTGGAATTCATTTGAGAGCTCCTCCTCCATCTTCTTCATCTTGACGAAGAACGTTCATCTCGACGAAGAACGCCACGTACTCGGGAATCGTCTTTCGCGACGCCATACCCGCGACACCGACGACGTCTTCTTCCGCGTCATCTTTTCCCGCGACGAAATCGTCGTCAAAGAACTTCGAATCCTCGCTTCACGACATCGACGTCCTTCTTCCGTGACGCCGACCACCGCGACGCGTCTTCCGCGGGTCGTTGACGATCTTCGTTCTTGAAACCAGAGGTAGGGGATGATCTTTATTGATTATTTTTATTCCTTTCTTGAATCGTGGATTTAGCATGACTTAACGTGTGACTTATTTTATTTAAGTTCCGTTTTTATTTCTTTAACGTGAGGGGGACCGGACCGCACGAACACGGCCGAATCCCCCTCCATCGTTCATGTTGTTCATGCTGGAGGAAACAAGTAACGTGGTGCCGTCGCACCACGCGGATGAACGTTCAGATATTTTTTTTCCGCAACGCCGTCGCGCTTCGTCGAGGAGTGATATCAAGAACGCGACGCCGTCGCGCCGCGTTGGGAGGATTCTTGGCACGGAGAAAGGGGCGCGGTGCCGTCGCACCGCGCCGGACGACGAACACCGCGGCCGGTTCCGGGCCGCGGTGAGACGAGGAGACCGCGGCCGGTTCCGGGCCGCGGCGGAAGGAAAGACCGGCGGCCGTGCCGCCGGCGTCGGAAATCAAGGGCGGGACCGGAAATTCCGGTCCCGTTGGTAAAAACCGGCCGGCCAGCGGGCCGGCCGGACGTCATAAAAACCGGGGGGTTTAAACCCCCGGCCGGCTCTTCAAAACCCCCCTCTTAAAGAGGGGGGGGCGGTTCATTTAAGGAGGGGGGCAAAGCCCCCCCGGTTTTGTCCAGCCGGCCCCCACCTGCGGGGGCCGTTTTTATTTCAAGGCACGGCTTTAAGCCGTGCCGTTTGTTAGAAACGCGGGGCTTAGCCCCGCGTGCCTCCCGCTTGCGCCGCGGCATCCCGCCGCCAGCGCGGTCCGCCAGCCGCCGCCGCCACGCGGCCCGCCAGCCGCCGCCGCCACGCGGCCCGCCAGCCGCCGCCGCCACGCGGCCCGCCAGCCGCCGCCGCCAGCGCGGCCAGCCGCCGCCGTCAGCGCGGCCCGCCGCCGCCGCCACGCGGCCCGCCGCCGCCACGTGGCCCGCCGCCGCCGCGCCACGCGGCCGCCGCCGCCACGCGGCCCGCCGCCGCCACGTGGCCCGCCGCCGCCGTCCGCCGCCGCCGGCCGCCGCCGCCGGCCGCCGCGCCACCCAAGGGGGGGGGGTCGGGCCGGGTCGTTCCGGACCCGGACCCCCCCGTTTCGGACCAGATTCGGTTTTTGGCTCATAACTTGAGCCTCGGACCTCCGAATGACGAACCGTCTGCGGCAACGCGATCCTTGGATCGAGACGGTCGTTTCGGTATATCGCACTCAAGGTTTCGGTTTACTTTGAGTTCGGCCGGGTTGGTTCGTTCACGAAACCAACCGGGCCTTCGGAGCGGAAACGCTCATATCTTGAGCTACGGACGTCTGATTGACGCGCCGTCAGTCGCGTAGTGTTCCTCTTAGTGAGACGGATCTTTTGGCATACTCCGCCCGAGGTTTGGACGCAGGTGGAGTACGGTCGGGTTGGTTTTGCCTTAAAAACCAACCGGGCCCCGGAGACAAAAATGCCAATAACTCTCAGACCAGGCGTCCGATCGACGCGCCGTCTGTTGCGTTGAGTTCCTGTTGACGATACGGAACTTTTGGATACATCAACTTCGGTCTTCGTGACAGTTGATGTATCAGCCTCTCGGCTCGTGGAGCGGACCCTCCGTACGAGCTTGCTGTGTGCGGGAACCCTAGTGCTGGCTGCGACTGTTCTACTGCTACGACTGCTACTGTGACTGCGACGACGACAGTACAGAGATCCTGTGTGGATTCGACGACGACAGTACAGAGATCCTGTGTGGATTCGACGACGACGACTACAGCACTCAGCGATCCTACGTGGATCAGTGCTACAGGTTCTGTGTGAGCCCGATCCTGTGTGGGTCCTTGCGCTCAGCGGTTCTGTGTGAGCCAGCGCCTACAGGTTCTGTGTGAGCCCGATCCTGTGTGGGTCTTCTGCGGGGGTTAGTTACCTATCGATCCTTCGTGGGTCCGACGACTTAGATGGATCAGTGATCATCTTTATCGTCCTTGAAGAAGTATACCTGTGTGAGCTGAATCCTGTTACTTTCCTTTGTGGAATACGTATACTTTCCTGCGTGGACTGAGTTATACTTGAGCTCGGAGGTTGGAGCGTATTTGAATTGATGACTTAGGTATATGTATGGGCATATACCTAAGCAGTGTTGGTTGTTACTTCGTGATTGTACTTTGCTTCGTGGTTTATCCTTTGTGGATTTTGAGAGACCTTCAGGGGTCTCGGGGTCCCTCCTGAGTAGCTTATACTCACCCCTGCACGGGCTTCGCCCGCACTACGTTGTGTTGGTTGCAGACGACGGACAGCGTTGACCTTAGCTGAGGTTCGCGGAGCGGGTCGGTACCCGGAGGTGGACCACTGGGCGGGACGAGCACGGAGCGGACGGTGGGACCCGTGGAGCAGAGGAGCTATCTGTACCCACCCTTCAGGTGGGATTTCCGGTGGACAGCTCGGAGTAGCGGCCTTTACTTTTCAGTTGCTGTTTTTCCCTTTTCGAGTTGTACTTTACTTTCAGTTTGGGTTTGTATTCTGGCCCATTTACTTTTCCGCACTTCAGTTGTACTCTGCTTGCTTAGTGTTTACTTTCCGCTTGTTTACTCTGTGGTGTGTGTTTACTTTTCAAAGGCAATGCCTTCCCAATTTGCTGGGATCTACGCCTTGGTGCTAGTCGCCAGCCCCTGGCCTATGGAAGGCGGGCTTGGGGTAGTCACGGCACGGTCCCCGAGGGCGGGTCGTGACAATACATATCCTTATGCTCATCAAGAAGCCTGAACAACGTCGTAAGGGGATCTCTGTCCCATAGCTCAGCCCAAGAAAAGTGAGTCGCCAACAGTCCCAGAAATAACACCATCGACACCCAGTATCCCACACGTCTGCCCCGAACTACAAGTCAAAGAGATCAAATCACCGCACCTCGACACTATCTGCTTTGGGTGGCACGGACTCGCCCACACGGTTTTGGGTCGCGTCTCAAGGACGTTTCTCGATGGGGAAAACGACCCTCGTACTTGAGAGTTTTGGGGGAACATCAAACCACACCATGTCCCTGCCCCTCAGTCGAGAGGTCTTCTCAAATTCAAATCTGTCACAACACTGACCCGTATAACCAAGGGTCCCGCTCCGGTAATCATGGTGGAATGCCACAGAATATCTTAGTAGAAAGGATTGAGCTTGGAATGTCGACAGGTGTCCCACTTCCCAGCCCTGCTGGAGGGTAATTCATAACCAGATATCGGGTGACCCACTGCCTAACCCTGCTGGAGGGTAAACCCTAATACATCATCAGGCGACACACTGCCCAGCCCTGCTGGAGGGTAGGCCTTAATACATCATCAGGCGACCCACTGCCCAACCCCGTTGGAGGGTATACCTGGAATAAGTTGACAGGCGACCCACTGCCCAGCCTTGCTGGAGGGTAGACATGGAACTAGACGATGGAGGACCCACTGCCCAGCCCTGCTGGAGGGTAGACCCTAAGAGGTCGTCGGGTGACCCACTTCCCAGTCTTTGCTGGAGGGTAGACAATAAGTGTGTCGGGTGCCCCACTGCCCAGTCTCTAATGGAGGGTAGACCCTAAGAGCGTCGGGTTACCCACTGCCCAGTCTCTTCTAGAGGGTAAACCCTAGAAGTCAGGGAGCAACCCACTGCCCAGTCCTGCTGGAGGGTAAACCCGAAGAAGTCGACGAGTAACCCACTACCCAGCCCCGTTGGAGGGTAAAACTCAGAACATCTTTGGCCATCTCTACTAGAGGGTACAAAACTGGCCAACCGAACACTGAGTGGGTATCGCGCAACCACCCAACACCAGAACAACTCACCCAAAAGAGGTTCAGTGCCTGTTCCATCACTAGGTGTCACTAGCACCGCTACCGGCCGATCCATCGAGAACGAAACCAGGGGGAGACCACTCAACCCTGCTGGTCAAACAAATGAGCACAGAGCCAGGGGAAAAACTCCACCCTGATCTTCAAAAAAACGAGCACAGAGGGACCCTCAACGTCATGAGAGGTCAAAGTATGCAAGGAAGAACACGACACGCTCATGGGGCCCACACGGCGTGTGGCCCCAAGTCAACCCCAACCAAACGCACAAATTTCCTCCGTTACAAACAACCACATGTACCTCCAAGGGTTCCCATATACTCCCATAGTATACCACGTTCCAACCCAAAGGCTATTGTGGACACGACACCCAATGTCAACGCGAAGGCGTGAACGTAACAACTCCACCTCAAAGGCCCAGGCACGACCGACCACAGCTTAAGAAACATTTACATCACTCTCCCAAGAGTGCACGCGATCACACACCAAAGGTCCACTACAAACACGGAAGAAGAACCGCCACTGGCCCACCTTTCATATTTCCAAATTTAATAAGACCGCGTAAGAGGCTCCACCCGCCTGACCAGATTACACCGTTGTAATCCTTGCGGAAAGACATGCGAGATAGACTACATACTCGCCTCAAATGGATATTCGACAGAAAAGTCGCCAGCACCACCTCACGCCCGCACGACGTCCCGTGATCCCGAGCCTCGTCCCCGAAAATAGTCGGGCGCATCGCACCAATACGATCCCCTCGGGAAAACACGTCAAAAGCAGTACCCACATGAGTGCAATGGATATCTGGAGAAAAAGGTGCATTCCAGCGCACCACACACGAGTGGTGCTTTGTGGGACCCGCAACCCGGTCCCGAAACATAACGAACGGATCACACCGTTGCGATCCTCTCGAAAAAGCACACAAGATGGACTTTTCACTTGTCCAAAACGGTCGCTCGGTGATAAAGATGGAAAATAACTATTGATGCCCAAACAACCCTCGTGGTCCCTGCACGATCGTGCCGAATTAGAGCGGGCAGATTGCACCATTGCAATCCCCTCGGAAAAACATTCAAAAACAACTGCTTGCACGCCCTGAACGGACGTCTGATGAAAAAGTCGTGAAACGTTGCACGCAGCTCGAATGACGGGTCGTGGGGCCCTCGCCTCATCTTAAGCCTCAATGCCTGAAACCACCCTAGAAAGATCTTCCTCGGTGCCAGGGTCCCAACGCCACTGACAATGCTTAAAATGGACGTCGGACGCGTCCGCGCCGTCCAAAACAAGAATTCCCGGGAAGCCCCCTTAGTTGCTTTATGCATGTGTCGTGCCCCCCGAGTCCCTTGTCTCAGAAGTTAAAACTCCTGGAACCACCCCAAAATGTCCACCTCTGCGTCAAGTCCGCGCCTCCATAGACGGCGCGCAAAACAGACGCCTGTAGCGAAAGCTACTGGCGTCGGAAATTTAAAGGGGGAACCCCCTTGGGCCGGACCAGCCCTGTCTAGCCGGTCCGCCCTGCTAGGGCTGGCCCGCTGAACCCGTGGCCCAGGCGCCTCGCGCGGCCCACCACACAACCGGCCCGCGGCCCACCGCCACTGACTGGCTGACAAGGCCGGTCATTTTTTTTCCGCAGCGAACCGCATTACGCGGGTCGCGGTCGCGCCGCACGGGGTCACGCGCCTCGCGACCCCCCTGCCCCTTGCCCTACGCCGGCGCCGCCGCCCGAGACCCCGCCTCACCACCGTTCGTGCCGGCTGCCTACCGGAGGCGCTCCTCCCGGCCACCACACCCCCGCGATTCCCCACGGCCGCCTCCTCCTCTGAACGTCGAGCCGCCGTCCGCCGCCATCAACCCTCGCCGGAAACCGACCTCGTGGCCGGAAAACTTCAAAGGACCACCAGAAACGATTCTGTGGTCGAAAATTCGATCCGGATAGTATTCCAGAAAGCTCAGGACAAGATCTACACAACTATGGGCTTGGATCAAAGATCAGGCAGAAATTTGGCAATGAAAAATCAGGACGAAGATGGTGCGGGAAAAAAATAAAACGAAACAAAAACAACTCCTACCTCTTGGTGATGCCCAGAGCTTCACGGGGAGTCTACCGCAGCACCGCTGCCTTGCCGGAGTTTCCTCGCTGGAGGTGCCTCGCCGGAGTTGCCTTGCCAGAGGTGCCTCGCCGGAGGTGCCACGCCGGAGTGCTTCGCCGGAGCTGGAGGAGAGGGAAGGGTTTGAGTAAGAAGAAGAAGAAGAAGAGGGGAGGGGATGCGTTTAAGTAGAAAACACTTAAACGCCCGCCCGATAGCCCCGAACCCGAAATTTTGGCGGGATCGGGATTAAGACTCCCATATGCTAAAATCCATGCTTCAAGTGCAATGGCGGTCTCTGAATTTTAATCCGAGGCCCCGTTCAGAAGTTGCAACAACCGCGCTCGAGGCTGCCAAATTACGAAAACGCCCCTGGGGCCATTTTTCACAGACGGCCCGAGCCCGCGAAACTTACACCCCTCATAGGGTAAACGGTATGCTCTGAACTCAATGGTGCCCTTAGGTTTCCAATCCGAGCAACATTTTAAGAGATACTTGAGTTTTAACCATTAAACGAATTAATTAATTAATTAATTTATCCGTTTAACGTTCCGAAAGCGGGCGAGGGTTCTAAACATCCCACGACGACATGTTTTATGTCATTCCTAGGGTAAACAACCCATTCCGGACCAATATGTACACTCATATCTCTCATCTGAAACACCATTTAGAAGTTATCGCATTTATTTGGCGTTTCTAGTGTGAACGCACTAAAAATTTAATTCCGGCCACTCCAGGGCTCAGAATCGCACGCCGTCTGAAGGCGCTGCTCTAGAATATCATCAAGAATATTTTAAATTCTTCCACAGCAAAAACTGGGTTCTTAAATCATTCCCTCCTTTAAGATGTTCATCCCCGAAAAGCAAAACTAGGGAGCAACACAGGGTACTAAACCCACACCCGGCTCTTCCGTACCCCAAAGAACTCTCACACAGCTCTACGCCACCACACACAGAACCAAGGAATGATTTGTTCACACGAGGTCGTCCCTTGACGATGTCGTGCACCCCCTTCAGACTTTGGGGTTAGGGCAAGGTGGTAGGGAACCTCGCCATCCCTTTGCACGGATTCAAACGGCCCGAAGTATCTCGGGGGTAGCTCACCTCCCTGACCGAACCCTTACGTCGCACGCCGTGACTAGAATCACCTCCTGTGCTGGGAACAAGGCCTGGTGATTCCCTCTTTCAGAATATCCATATGGTGAAATACCCAAGTATATCTGGTTACGCGAGATTTCACAGTCGATGTATCTCAACAAAGACACTCTTACACGCTCGGAAGCGAAGGAGTCAACACTATCAACTAAAGAAAAAGGTCTCACACCTTTTACCTTACCAACACAGGGTTACACCGACGCCCCGCGTCACCCCAATAAAACCTCAAGCAAGGAGTAGGGAGAAAATAATTTCACATGTAGAGCCTAACAATTATACTGCAAAAAGTAGAAGAGATGTAGAGTGTACCTCTTATCACCTCATGCTCTGCAGGATCGTAGACATCCAAAGCCTGCGGCTGTCCGTGGTCCCAACTATCAGCTCCCGGAGCCCGACTTGGACCACCTAGTGGTGATGGGAAGATCTCGAAAAGCTGTCCCCCACCACCAACTCCTCCCACTCCTCTTCTAGAACCACCTCTCTGGGTACTACTCCGATCATGGCGCTGCCTCCGTCATGGTGGTGCAGCTGCTGCCTTTCTGAAGCTCTCCGCATGCCTGGTCGAGCAGTCCCGTGCCAGATGACCTCGCCCATCGCAAGCATAGAACCGACTCTCTCTGGGCTGCACTGGTGCCCTCCGGCACCACTGTGGTGTATGACCACACCCCTGAGCCTGGTTTCCAAAAATCCACCTGCGTCGAGGTTCTGCTTGCCAACGCCCGCTAGCTGCGGAAGACGTCTCGGCTCCGACGTGCCTGCTGCCACCACTAACTCTAGAACGTGACAGGAAGCCCTCTGTCACCAGCACCTGTTCTAGCACCCCAACATATGTAGAAATGCCCAAGGGTACTATGACAACACGAATCTCTCCGTGGAGACCCTGCTCAAACATCCGCGCTCGGATGCTGTCGTCATGGACTAAGTCTGGGTAAAAGCATGCACGGTCTGCTAAACTAGCCGCGTACTCAACCACCGTCATCCCTCCTTGCTGAAACTACAGGAGCTCCTGAATTCGAACGGAGTGCAAGCAGGAGGGGAAAAACTCCTCACAAAACCACAGCTGAAATTCACCCCATGAAAGCGACGACTCGTCAAGAAGCTGAGTCACCATACTCCACCAACGCCAAGCTGCTACACAAAAAAGGTTGGATACCAAAGCTACTCTTTGATATGCTGGGGTCTGCACAAGCCTGAAAAGGTGAACCACTGCCTCTAGCCAATCCTCTGCTGCCTGAGGGTCTGACTCACCACTGAACCTCAGCGGTCTCTTTCGTTGGAACTCACGGAGCGCGCTCAACCTGCGCTCAAGCCCCGTGTGCTCTGCTGAAGCTGTCTGCTGCTCAAGAGGTGGGGGTGATGCTACCAGCCCACCCGGAGAAAGGGGCTTGCATGATGGGTCCTGGACTATGGCCTTGTAGCTCACAGGGTCATCGTCACGAACCAAAGCTTGTATCTTGGCTGGCTATCTTAACAGAGACATCTTGAATATTATCAAGGAGTTCCGCAATCAGATGAGCATATATGTATATACCAATAACCACGATGGGGAGCTGACTCAAGAAGGACCGTCAAAGATTCAATCCTATGTGATGCACAAACCAATTTTCCTTGCAACAAGTGTCTCAGCATGTCAGGTCGACAAACGGGTTATCAGGGTCCTGGTGAATGGATACGTCGACCGCCACACCATCACTGGACTCCTTGGCCTGAGAGCCTCTCTTGATATCTGTTAACACTATTGCCCTAAATCCCAACCAATTCCTCTTTTAGGTACGTCCAAACAGCGTCCCAAGAAACGAACCACCTCTGATACCATTTTTCATGACCCTACCCTACCTGGGCTCGAGATGCAACTACCCCAAACCCACCTCCATAGGCCAGGGGCTGGTGACCAGCGCCGAAGGCACAAAAACTCAGGGAGACCTTTTCCTAAGTACCTGTACACACACACACAACACACTCAATGCAAAAGTGCAGAGTAAAGTAAAGGTAATTAAAGAAAAGGGAAACTTCTATATATATACCACAATGTGCATTGACCTCTAAAAGTACAAAGCTAGTGCTGAAAGTAAACTAAAAAGTAAAAAGGGAAAAACACGCGCCCAACCAGAGGAGTGCCACAACCCGGCAACAGGTCGTCAAAAGAAAAACAGCTAGAAGGGTCCCCCACCTGGAACCCGACTACGACCACCGCACACGTTCCAAGCTCCCGAACTCCTATGCTCCACTGAAGTCACGACCATCCTGTCCATCGTCTGTAAGGGCACACCAAGTGCGGGCAAAGCCCAAGAAGGGGTTAGTATAAAAATACTCAGTAGGATAGCCCGAAGGCTCGAGGGAGAAACAATGGAGGTACTGAAGGGTGAGCAGTAGAGCGAACATGAAAAGTAAAAGAGTACAAACGAAAGGGTAGTAAAGATAACAATGAAGAGTCCAACTCAACCCAACAAGAAGAAAAAAGGTAGACTTGTACAGACACAAGGATATGGAAATGATGAGAAGATGAACTTCCCGTCGAGTCTTCGCTACCTATAGCAGGAGAGTAGACTCATCCAACCACGAGAAGATAGACACGGAAAGCACGTGGCATACCCCATGCGTCTTCGTCTCTCCTAGAAGGAGAGTAACCAAACCCAAGAAGTGGGTACTGGAACAAGGTATATACATATCCTTATGCTCAGCAAGAAGCCCAAACAACATCATAAGGGGATCTCAGTCTTGTAGCTCAGCCCAAGAAACGTGAGTCGCCAACAGTCCCAGAAATAACACCATCGATGCCCAGCATCCCGCACGTCTGCCCCGAACTACAAGTCAAAGGGATCAAATCACCGCACCTCGACACTATCCGCTTTGGGTGGCACTGACTCTCCAACACAATTTTGGGTAGCATCTCAAGGACGCGTCTTGATGGGAAAAAATGCCCCTCTTACTTGAGAGTTCTGGGGGAACGTCAAACCACACCATGTCACTGCCCCGCAGTCAAGAGGTCTTATCAAAGTCAAAGTCGTCACAACACTGACCCATATAACCAAGGGTCCTGCTCTGGTAATCATGGAGGAAAGCCACAGACTAGCCTAGTAGAAAGGACTGAGCCTTGAATGCCAACAGGTGTCCCACTGCCCAGCCCTGCTGGAGGGTAATTCATAACTAGATATCAGGTGACCCACTACCCAGACCTGCTGGATGGTAAACCCTAATAAATCATCAGGCGACCCACTGCCTAGACCGGCTGGACGGTAGACCTTAATACATCATTAGGCAACCCACTGCCTCGCCCCGCTGGAGGGTAGACCTGGAATAAGTCGACAGGTGACCCACTGCCCAGCCTTGATGGAGGGTAGACCTGGAACTAGATGACGGGTGTCCCACTGCCCAGCCCTACTGGAGGGTAGTCCCTAAGAGGTCATCGGGTGACCCACTGCCTAGTTTCTGCAGGAGGGTAGACCCTAAGTGCGTTGGGTGACTTACCACCCAGTCTCTGCTGGAGGGTAGACCCTAAGAGCGTTGGGTGACCCACTGCCCAGTCTCTTCTAGAGGGTAAACACTAGAAGTCAGTGAGCAACCCACTGCCCAACCCCGCTGGAGGGTAAACCCGAAGAAGTTGATGACTAACCCACTGCCCAGCCCCGCTAGAGGGTAAAACTCAGAACTGATCTGGCCATCTCTACTGGAGGGTACAACACTGTCCAACCGAACATGGAGTGAGTATCGCACAACCACCCAACTCCAGAATAACTCACCCAAAAGAGGTTCAGAGCCTGTTCCATCACTAGGTGTCACTAGCACCGCTACCGGCCGATCCATCGAGAATGAAATCAAGGGGAGACCACTCAACCCTGCTGGTCAAACAAATGAGCACAGAGCTTGGGGAAAAACCCCACACTGCTAGTCAAACAAACGAGCATAGAGGGACCCTCTACGTCGCGAGAGGTCAAAGTATGCAAAGCAAAACACGACACGCTCATGGGGCCCACACGACATGTGGAACCAAGTCAAACCCAACCGAACACACAAACGTCCTCAGGTACAAACAACCACATGTACCTCCAAGGGTTCCCGTATACTCCCAGAGTATTCTACGTTCCAGCCCAAAAGATATTGTGCACACGACACCCAACGTCAATGCGAAGGTGTGAACGTAACAACTCCACCTCAAAGGCCCAGGTATGGCTGACCACAACTTAAGAAACATTTACATCACTCTCCCAAGAGTGCACGCAATCACATGCCAAGGTTCCGCTACAAACACGGTAGAAGAACCGCCACCGGGGAACCTTGCATATTTCCACATTTAATAAGATCGCGTAAGAGGCTCCACCTGCCTGAACAGATTACACCGTGGTAATCCTCGTGGAAAGACATGTGAGATAGAATAGTTACTCCCCTTAAACGGATATCCAATGGAAAAGTCTCCAACACCCCCTCACGCCCGCACGGCGTCCCATGATTTTGAGCCTCGGCCCCAAAAACAGTCGGGCGCATCGCACCAATGCAATCCCCTCAAGAAAACACGTCAAAAGCACTACCCACATGAGTGCAACAGATATCCGGAGAAAAAGGTGCATTTCAGCGCACCGCACACGAGCGGTGCTTCGTGGGACCCGCAACCCAGTCCAGAAACACAACGAACGGATCAAACCATTGCGATTTCTAGAAAAAGCACACAAGATGGACTATTCACTTGTCCAAAACGGTCGCCCGATGATAAAGATGGAAAATCACCGTCGACGCCCAAACATCCCTCGTGGGCCCCGCACCATCGTGCCAAATTAGATCAGGCGGATTGCACCATTGCAATACCCTCAGAAAAACATCCTAAAATGATTGCTCGCACGCCCCGAACGGACGTCCGATGAAAAAGTTGTGAAACGCTGCACGCAGCTCGAAAGACGGGTCGTGGGTCCCTCACCTCAACTTCAGACTCCATGCCTGAAACCACCCTGGAAAGCTCTGACTCAGTGCCAGGGTCCCAACGCCACTGACTGCGCTTAAAACAGATGTCGGACGCGTCTGCGCCGTCCAAAACAAGAATTCCCAGGAAGCCTACTTAGCTGCTTTACGCACATGTCGTGCCCCCGAGCCCCTCTTCTTGGAAGTTAAAACTCCAGGAACCGCGTCAAAAGGTCCACCTCTACGTCAGGTCCGCGTTTCTGTAGACAGCGCGCAAAACGGACGCCCGTAGCGAAAGCTACGGGCGTAAGAAATTTAAAGGGGGGACCCCCTTGGGTCGGACCGGCCCGGTCCGGCCGGTCCGCCCTGCTGGGGCCAGCCCGCGCCGACCGGCCCGCTGAACCCGTGGCCCAGGCACCTCGCGCGGCCCGCCACACAGCCAGCCCGCGGCCCAGCCGTGGGTCTGGTTCACTCCGTTGTGGCCCGCTGCCCCCGACCAGCAGACAAAGCCGGTCTTTTTTTCCCGCAGCGACCCACATTACGCGGGTCGCGGTCGCGCCGCACGGGGCCGCGCGCCTCGCGGCCCCCCTGCCCCTTGCCCTATGTTGGCGCCTCCGCCCGGGACCCTGCCTCGCCGCTGTCCGCGCCGGCTGCCTACCGGAGCCGCACTGCCCGGCCACCGCACCACCGCGGCGCCCCACGGCCGCCTCCTTCGCTGAACGCCGAGCCGCCGTCTGCCGCCATCAACCCTCGCCGGAGACCGACCTTGTGGCCAGAAAACATCAGAGGACCACTGAAAACGATCCGGTGGTCGAAAATTCGACCAGGATAGTATTACGGAAAGCTTAGGACAAGATCTACGCAACTATGGGCTTGGATCAAAGATCAAGCAGCAATTTGGCAATGCAAAATTAGGACGAACATGGTGCGGGAAAAAAATAAAATGAAACAAAAACAACTCCTACCTCTTGGGCGATGCCCAGAGCTTCACGGGGAGTCCGTCGCCGCACCGCTGCCTTGCCGGAGTTGCCTCACCGGAGGTGCCTCACCGGAGTGCTTCTCCAGAGTGGGAGGTGAGGGGAGGGTTTGAGGAAGAAGATGAAGAAGAAGAGGGGAGGGGATGCGTTTAAGTAGAAAACACTTAAACGCCCGCCCGATAGCCCCGAACCCGAAATTTCGGCGGGATCGGGATTAAGACTCCCCTAGTCTAAAACACACGCTCCGAGAGCAACGACGGTCTCAGAATTTTAATCTAAGTCCCCGTTCAGAAGTTGCAACAACCGCGCCCGAGGCCGCCAAATTACAAAAATGCCCCTGGGTCCATTTTTCACAGACGACCTGCGCCCGTGAAACTTACACCCCTCCTAGGGTAAACGGCATGCTCTGAACTCAACGGTGCCCTTGATTTTCCAATCTGAGCCACTTTTTAAGAGGTACTCGAGTTTTAACGATTAAACGAATTAATTAATTAATTAATTTATCCATTTAACGTTCCGAAAGCGGGCGAGGGGTCCAAAAATCCGGCGCCAACATGTTTTATGTTGTTCCTAGTATAAAAACACCATTCCGGACCCATCCGAACAATCGGATCTCTCATCTGAAATACCGTTTAAGAGTTATCACATTTATTTAGTTTTTCCAGTGTGAACACACTGAAAATTTAATTCTGGCCACTCCGGGGCTCAGAATCGCACGCCGTCTGAAGGCACTGCTCTGGAATATCATCAAGAATATTCCAAATTCTTTCGCAGAAAAAACTGGGTTCTTAAATTTTATTACCCATTCATTTTTCAATTCTATGTTAAAGTAGCGTTTTGGGTAAAATCGTTACATTTATCGTACATGCTTCGACTTGTTATTCTTGATATTATTACTTATATAATGATTTACTTAATTACAGAATGTAAGACATGATTTATATATAATATATATTCATAATATAAATATATATGAAAAATCAATAAAGGGGATGAAATACACCATTCATGGAGACCGTAGGTCGTACGCACGCATGATCGCTATTTTCGTTTTCTTTATTGAATTGAATGGAATTAAGTAAATGAAACATATATGTACATAAATCCAGTGTCATTATTATGTAATATATTTCAATATTATTCATTATATATACTTTATAACCATACTTGAATGTTTAATCATGGAAAATGAATCTCATCGCGTTCGTGGAGAGGGTTGTCCGTACATACGCACAAGCGACAATATCATTCTTTTGATATTAAAATTGTATATAATTGGATGGTATATCATATATAAAGAATAATCATAATGTTATATTTATTATTTATTTCATTTATACTCATTATTATACCCATCCAAATGATGAAATGTTTGAATAACAAACTACACCACGACGTGGAGACGGTAAGCCGTACATACGCACGTGGGTTGAATTTTTCATTCATAGGATAGATAAAATAACTAATATGGTAGTAAAATTTTTATAATAACATCATATTATATAGAATATATTGGAGTTATTATTTTATAATGGAAATAACAAAGAATGAGGAAGTGGAAGAAGAAAGGAACTTGAAATTGGTGGTGAGATATTTACCTCTTCTTCAGGTTATTCCTTTTGATTTGATCAAAAGGGCTCCATAGGTTGGGTTTATGACTAAAGTAAGGCCTATAGGATTATGGGAGGACAATTGAGAGGGTATTTGGTCAGGGTTGGGCCGAGAAAAATGGCTTTTGAAGTGTTAATTAGAGGGAAGGGGGAGTGCCCTTTTATAAAAGGGGTGAGGGGAACTTTAGAAAAAACATAAAATATTATTTTATAATAAATTCATATTCGGTTTATAATGGATCAAAAGTGTCTTATTTAGATTCTAGGGTGGGTATAGGTTGAAATCATCTCAACCAATAGGTTTTAAACAAGTTTAAGTTATCATTTTAACCTTATCATTTAGATTTAACTCTAAGTTAAATAATTTAACTTTTACCGTGTCTTCTTGTATTCTTACACTATATGGTTAATAAACATACTATAAACAACCAATCGAACCCTAATTGGTTCCATAATGTCATATATATTATTATATAACACTTTTGGCTGAACCTTAGATTTTTAGGACCATTAAATCAATTAATAATATAATATTTATTTTAAAAACTCTTTTATGTCAATTTTGACACTATTTGGTATTATGTTTTTTCTAAAATCATAACAGCATTATTATTTCTAAAAAAATCATCTAACCAACCCTAATATTTTATATTAACCTCTAAAATTAGTTTAATTCATAAAAATTATCAAATTACATTTATTGTGGTATTTATAATATCAATTATATTAATATTTCACTAATAAGCTAATTACTGCATCATCATTGTGTCATAAATAAATTAAATTATTTAATGTCTAAAAAATATAAATAAAATACCATTATGTAGGAAATATTTTTATATTTATAATGAATATTTTTTGTCTAATTTATCTTATGTATAACACTATATTATTAATGTTTTACTTATTAAACTTCGATTTTAACTATTTTAACTCTTCTTTAAATAAAATAATAATAAGTGTCCTAATCTAATCCAAGTGGACCAAAGAGGTTCATATTTTATTTCTAAGGTTTTTTTTGGTCTAATAATACTTATCCAATAGAAGTAGGACATTTTTAAGGGTAATAATAATATCATTTTTACCCTTAGTTACCCTATTTACTTTTAACTGTGGTAAATAAAAGTAAACAATTACTATTCACCAAAAAATATTTTTATCTTTCT
The DNA here is from genome assembly GCA_963277665.1 of Viscum album. Taxonomy (NCBI): domain Eukaryota; kingdom Viridiplantae; phylum Streptophyta; class Magnoliopsida; order Santalales; family Viscaceae; genus Viscum; species Viscum album. The sequence continues at coordinate 13,175,027 of OY728159.1, read as the reverse complement.
TAACCACATTTTACACCTTGATATTAACCATGTATCTCATATTTTTGAAATTCAACTCACTGAAGTGGTAAAATTATGTTTTATGTAAATTTGCAAATGCTCCTAGGAGTAGGGTAAAGGACGGTAAAAAGTTCAATTAAATTTTTATATATCTAAAATTATTATAAAATGACTCAAATGAATTACATTGAACTTATATAGGTATTATGTATCTATTTTGACCTGAAATAATTTTAAATAAAATAAATGATTATTTAAATAAAATGTCAGTTTTAAATAATAACTCAGTGTTTTCACTATTCATCAAAAATTGAAAGTTTTCAGAAAAATACCAAAAATTGACCCTAAGATAATTTCAATATTCCGAATCCAAAAATGAAATCAATTTTGAAAGATAAAATTTATAAAATTTAAAAAAGTGGGTATTACTATTCATAACAGCTAGTTTATATAATATTTCAATAACATATCGTTGTTTAGTGAAATTCGGTATTACGTACAACACAAGCTATCGAGGAAGGTCACTCTTGCGTGTAATGCAAGGAAATTCAAGGTTGTGTGTAGGGAAATATTCCTTTGGTATTGCGTATAACATACTAAAAATATAGTTCAGTTATACATTGATCAAAATCTATACTTGGTGTTGTGTAAAATGAATGTTATTGGAAAGGACTTGAAATTGTGTCCATCACAAGCTAAGAATAGTGTTGCGTATAATAAAAGCTAATATGGTGTTGCATATAGGGAAAGATAATATTCATAGAGATTACAAAAAAATACATCAACAAAATTAAAAAAGAATAATTCTCATAAAATCTTGGGGTGTTACATTCTACCCCCCTTAAAATGAATTTCGCCCTCAAAATTTGTCGGGGTTATAAATGGTTTACTACTTGAAAGTTTCATTCATATAAATGCACATTGTAAAAAGGAATACTAAAACATAATTTTAATAACTAATGTATGAAACGTAATGGTTACCCAAATTATCTCATCGCTGGGTTTCCACATAGAATAACATAGGTGAAAATATGGATATAGAAGAGAAATCTAACCATCAAGTTTTGATGGAGAGTGGTAGAGAACATGAATATGAATAATACAACAATCACAAAGCCATAAATTTGTGATGATCTTAGGTACCATTTGATTCATTAGATATGAGGGTGATAGGACAACATTTTTGGTTTTCAAAATCATTTCCTTAATGTTGACGAATTTTTGAAATAAAATAAATACTTGATTTTGGTACAATCTCAATGTTATTTGTACCTTGAACAATTTCCACATCATCTCATAAAGAAATGAAGTTTAATTTATCTTCCATGAAGTGTTAGCAGATCATGCTATAGAATGATAGGTCATTCCATCTATCTCAAACATAAGGTTAGCAAAAGTTATATACATCAGTCCATCTATGGTGAGATTAATCATATATGGTTCCTAAAATGGACTGATACTTAATCTATCATACATCTTAATAAAATAAAACTAGTTTCTACTAACCAAGGACTTCCTGTAGGACAGTGGTAGGAGATAAAGGCCTGTCGTACTTCGATTTTGGGTTCGATTCCCGTAACCTTGTCTGACGCGACAGGTTGTCGCCTGTCCTACAGGTTGTCCCTTTTTCTAAAAATATATTATTATAACATTCTTGCAATAATATCGAAAAAAGTTCCATCATTAAACAATACTATATTATGTCTAACTTAATTCATTCTAATCTTTAGGATTGTACAAAATACTTCGGTCTAAGCTCATAGTATAAAGAAAACGATTAATTGAAAGGTCACATAACAAGAACTTGAATACCATCATTTATCCCCCATATATCATAAGATATATCTTGTTGGCCACATTCCAAACATGTGAATACCTTAATCATGTATTCTTTTGAAACATGAATTAACATAGAACCTTAGTGAAAACATGAATGTTGTCAAGAGTTAACTCTTTACACATACCAAAATACCAAAATTTCCATATACTCAAACCATGATATCACTTTGTACTTATAATAGTCATGAGCTCATGAATACTATCAAAAATTTCATTTTCTTATTTTCCCTTCATTATGCGCATATCATCTGCTTTCCAAAAATATTTCAATAACTTTTCATGGTTACCAGAACCATTCAAGAAATACTTTCATATACTTTAGGAAAACAAAAGTGTAAAAATCCTTAGATGTTTCATTATTCCATAGTACCATACATTATTCTTGATAAACATGCAATCATTCCACTACCTTCATAAACCATTGACCGAGCTTTAAAACTTCTTTCATCTCATATATCATTTTTAGTCTCATCATCATCATCAACATAAATACTACCCATACGACCATGCTGATTCTCTTCATGAGACTTTCCCTTAGGGAATTGGTTTGCATAATGCCCATACATTCCACATTTAAAACATTTAACCATTGTCGATGTCTTAGCAATACCATTATCCTTGTCCATGGAGTTAACTGAACCTCTTCCTTACAATTACTAGCTTTGTGTCCTTCTTTTTCACACCAAAATCATCTTCGAGTTCCTTTGAAACATTCTCCTTGATGCCTCTTCCCACATGATTTACTTGAGGGAAATTGAACTTTCTTTCCTCTATGATCATCATGAAACTCCATCTTTCTCTTATTAGCCAAGTCAGGAAACTTACCAAAGTTGATATTATTGATCATATTATGAGATTTATGATTAGGCATAATAACAATTTTTGGACATCCAAATCCCGTTTCATTTGGTTTCTCATGAAGAATATCATTCCATTGTCTATCATATTCTCCATTAACATGAATCCTCCTATTTCCTTCCATTTCTTAAAACCCAAATAGAATAGCATGAGAGGAAAAAATCGTACTAGAAAAACAACATAATCAAGGGGGAGTACTTTCAATCTCTTGCATCTTAGGTTTAATTCTATAGTCGTTACATTAATTCTAGGACTATAACCTATACTTATACTTATCTTTAGGGACATACCTAGATATACCATAGAAATATCTCTAGGGATCTCACTAAAGTTTTCGCATCCTAGTTTCTAAAGGTTGACTAATCCTTAGATCTGATACCAAATATAGAGACCCAAATCTTGACGTACATGGAAATTACAATACTTTTGAGGAATACTAAATACATTACAAAACAAATTCCCAATGACTGTATTAGTTTAGTGTATTTGGAAACTCGAAACATAATCTTCTAATCATGGTGAAAGATCTTCAACATCTCCTATAAAGATATTTTTTTTCCTACCTTAAAACTTCCTTTATATCCTAGGGGAAAAGAAAAGATAAAAAGGGTGAGCTCAAATGCTCAGTAAGGGTAAGCATGGAGAAAATAAAACAACCCATATACATTTAAACTTAAAAACATGAACATAATGTTTAAACATCAAAATCTTCAGCAATGACATTAAAAATGGTAGTTTATAAGGCATATATCATAATGGAAAATCAATCATGATAAAATAGTGTGGTAATAAAACAAATAATTGTGAAAACCCATTAATAACATGTTATGATTTCCATATTAGCCAAGGCACTGCTTCCAAGACCATCATTGTGGACAAAGTCCATTAATGAATCGGGTTTACCTGCCCTTCCAGCCCTGTATTACTGTACCGGATTTACATTCCTTTACAAATATGTCTATCTCATGAGATATAAATCTTTAACCAATGAATTTGAGGGAGATATAGGTCCCACCCATCTCATAATGAAATCATTCTTACGTATTCCACAACATAAACATAAATCCTTCATCATAACCCAAAGAATAAAATGGGTTTCATAAACATCATCCCATAATAACATAATCCATATAAAGCAAATGGATATCATTTCATTATAAGAAAAGTGAAACCATGTAAATAATAGAGATATTATACATGAAACATACAGATATGAAATAATATCATCTTAGATGGAAAATAGTTTTGATAAAACACTTGAAATGAATTATTGAGGAAAATATCCTTTCTTCTTCAAAATCATTTTATTTTCACAAAATTCTAGGAAATATTAGAAGAAAAGGATTTTTTTTGGAAATAGACATGAAATCTTGTAGAGTAAGCTTCATAAAAATAAGGCATCAAGAAACCTTAAAAATTCATTCATTCCGTATAAGTTAAAAAAACAATCTTCTCGTACTTTTAATGGAAAAGTAAAAAAGTAGCATATGGTAAACAAAAGAAAGATTCCTTCCATAACAAAAATTAAAAGTCAAAGATGGTTAAAAATGACTTTAAGCATACATGTAATAATATTAAACACATTATGAAAAACATTTTTATGGACATGGATGAAAAATATAACCCCAGTAAATAATTACGTATAAGCAATCTCGGATAAAAATGAGATTGCAAAATTATCCCTTACCTTATGTGCAATTTTTTCCATATGTATCCAAGACTCTTGTATAGTGGGTCTAAAAATATTATTAACTTGTAAAAAAACCATAATAATAATAATGATATCATTAATGAATCACTTATGCCTTTATATTACCCGTTCATTTGTCAATTCCATGTTAAAGCAACGTTCTGGGTAAAATCGTTTCATTCATCGTACGTGTTTCGATTATTTGTTCTTGTTATTATTACTTATATCCTGATTTACTTAATTATAGAATTTATAACTTGATTTATATATAATATATATTCATCATATAAATATATATGATAGATCGATAAATGGAATGAAATACACCGTTTATGGAGATGGTAGGCTGTACGTACGCATGAACGTTGTTTTCAGTTATTTATTGAATTGAATGGAATTAAGTAAATGAAAAATATATGTACATAAATCCAGTATCATTATTATTTAATATATTTCATGATTATTTATTATTTATACTTTATAACCATACTAGAATGGTTAATCATGGAAAATGAATCTCATCGCGTTCATGGAGACGGTAGTCCGTACGTAGGCACGATCAACAATATCATTCTTTTTATATTAAAATAATATATAATTGGATGGTATATCATATATAAAGAATGATCATAATGTTATATTTATAATTTATATCATTTATACTTATTATTATACCCATCCAAATGATGATATGCTTGAATAACAAACTATAGTACGACGTGGAGATGGTAAGCCGTACGTACGCACGTGTGGTGACTTTTTCATTCATAGGATTGATAAAATAAATAATATGGTTGTAAATTTTTTATAATAAAATCACATTGTATGTAAGATACTAGAGTTATTATTTTATAATGGAAATAACAAAGAAGGAGGAAGTGGAAGATGAAAGGAACTTGAAATATGTGGTGAGATATTTACCTCTTCTTCGGGTTCTTCCTTTTGATTTGACGAAAATTTCTCCTTAGGTTGGCTTTATGACTAAGGGAAGGCCTCTAGGATGAAGGTAGGACAGTTTAGAGGGTATTTTGGAAGGGTTTGTCCAAGCCAAATGGATTTGGAAGTGTGAATAAGAGATAAGGGGGAGTTCCCTTTTATAAGAGGGGTGAGGGGCACCTTAGGAAAAACATAAAATATTTTTTTATAATAAATTAATATTCGGTTTATAATGGCTTCAAAGTGTCTTATTTCGAGGATAGGGTGTGGATGGGTCGAAATACTCTCAACTAAGAGGTTTTATTCAAGTTTAGGTTACCATTTTAACCTTGTCATTTAGATTTAACTCTAAGTTAAATAATTTAACTTTTACTATGTCTTCTTGTATTCTTACACTATATGGTTAATAAACATAGCATAAACAGCCAATCGAACCCAAATTGGTTTATTAATGTCATATATATAATTATATAATTATTTTTTCTGATCCTTATATTTTTAGTACCATTATATCAATTATTAATATAATATTTGTTTTACAAACTCTTTTATGTCAATTTTGACACCATTTGGTATTTTGTTTTTTTAATTCATAACAGCATTATTATTTTGAAAAGAATAATCTAACAAACCCTAATATGTTATATTAACCTATAAAATTATTTTAATTCATAAAAAGTCTCAAATTACATTTATTTTTGTATTTATAATATCAATTATGTTAATATTTCATTAATAATGTAATTACTGCATCATCATTGAGTCAAAAATAAATTAAATTATTTAATGTCTAAAAAATATAAATAAAATACCATTATGTAGGAAATATTTTCTTATTTATAATTAATATTTATAGTCGAATTTATCTTATCTATAATCCAATATTAAAAATGTTTTAGTTATTAATCATTGATTTTAACTATTTTAACTCTTCATTAAATAAAATAATAATAAGTGTCCTAATCTAATTCAATTGGACCAAAGAGGTTCATATTATATTAATAAGGTTATTTTGGGTCTAATTATACTTATCCAATAGAATTAGGACATGTTTTAGGGTAATAATAATATCATTTTTACCCTTAATTACCCTATTTACTTTTAACCATGGTAAATAAAAGTAAAAAGTTACTATTCACCAATAATTATTTTTATCTTTTTGAACCACATTTTACTCATTGATATTAACTGTGTCTCTCTGATTTTTGAAATTCAACTCACAGAAGCGGTAAAATTATGTTTTATGTAAATTTGCAAAAGCCCCTAGGAGGTGGGTAAACGACAATAAAAAGTTCAATAAAATTTTTATATAACTAAAATTATTATAAAATGACTCCAATGAATTAAATTGAACTTATATAGGTATTATGTATCTATTTTGACCTAAAATAAATTTAAATAATATAAATTATTATTTAAATACAAATTTAGTTTTAACCAATAACTTAGTGTTTAACTATTCATCAAAAATTAAATGTTTTCAGAAAAATACCAAAAATTTACCCTAAGCTAATTTCGATATTTCAAATCCAAAAATGAATTCCATTTTGAATGTTAAAATTTATAAAATTTCAAAAAGTGGGTATTACTATTCATAACGGCAAGTTTATATAATATTTCAATAACATATCATTATTTAGTGAAACTCGGTATTGCATACAACGCAAGCTATCGAGGAAGGTCACTCTTGCGTGTAATGAAAGGAAAGTCAGGGTTGTGTGTAGGGAAATATTCCTTTAGTTTTGCATATAACATACTCAAAATGTAGTTCAGTTATACAATGATCAAAATCTATACATGGTGTTGTGTAAAATGAATGTTATTCGAAAGAACAAGAAATTGTGTGCATCACAAGACAATAATAGTGTTGCATATACTACAAGCTAATACGGTGTTGCATATAGTGCAAGATAATCTTGGTGATGCATACAACAAAAGACATCAAAGAAATTAAAAAAAATTATTCTCATAAAATCTCAGGGTGTTACATTTTTTCTCAATCAGGGGTCTTGGAATACCAACTGCTCTTTGATTTATCTTATTCTATTGTACATTTGTTGGATTTCCTTGTAGATAAATCATTCTCTATGATTGTTTTTTTATTCCCTGACACTAGTATCTTGTCCATTGGGACAGGGAATTTCATTAAGGTCATGTCAATGTCATCTTGGGTACCGGTGTACAAGTATATTTATGTAGGTTCTTGAAAAAATTGTATTGATGGTAGGCTGAGTATCTTTCCATAATGACAGTATGAATTTATGAATGTCTTAATAGACAATAGGTAGGATTTTTGATACATAAGGTGTAGTTTATGAGCGAGATCTTGGAAATATATTGTCTTAGTGAGTGTTAAGTCACAATAGGGGTTCACAACACAAATATTTGAGGAATGAATTGGTTTGATTTTAGTACATTCCCCAACATTAAGGGAGTGTTTTTAAATAAAAATAAATAAATTATATATAATGTAATTGATATTACTGTATATCTTGATTGAGTTGATGATTTGAGTATCTTAAATAGTTTTCTCATGTTTCCCTTTGATGGTGTGTAGTAAAATTCTTAAAAAATACATTTGAATAGTCCCCATGAGGGAGATGATGATGAACCACAAAAAAACTTGATCATCGATTAGAACCTTCTTTATTTTTTGGTGCATGTGGTCTAATCTCTAGGACAAGTACCCACATCAGTTCACATTTAGGCTCCAATAGTGCATCCTTGAATTAATGAGACTAGTGGTCATAACCTGGAGTTTATTCAATAGTAACCACTATTTTCCCTTCCTTGAATAATCTTAATGAGGTGTAGGTTTTTTTTGATAAAAATTGACCTACTTTTTTTTCTATTAATCATTTCATTCAACAAAAGAGCAATGTGTTACCTTTAAGATTGATGGGCCTACCAATAGAGGGAGTGATTTGATGGACATGTAGACGAAAAATGATTTCATGTAGTTATAAGACTTCTTTTATCCTTTCTAAGAGTAATTAAATCTTATATTTATGGAGTTAGAAAATTATATAGAGTCGCTCAGGCTCCAATAAGGATATTGATCCATAAATTATCATGAGACCCCCTTTTTTGAACATGTTTTGTTTTACTGTTTTGTATTATATAATGAGTTTCTGAATTCATGAATTTTCATTGTGGGTGTTCAATCCAATATTCTCTATCATCATTTAATTTTAAATCTCACCTCTTATAAGGATGTGTAAGATATAGATTTGATATGTGAGATTGACCTAGTTTGTAATTCAGGGTTGACGATAATTCTGACCACTCTTAGTATAATGTTTGTGAGTTACATTAAAGGAAGGAGGAATTGGATTGAGTCTCATGGGGGATAATGATAGTAGGAATAATCCATGCCTTATGGGTGTGTGGAAAATTCCCATTGACTTCATTTCAGTGTAAATGATTCGACATTCAATGATGTTTTTTACAGAGGCACTAAACATTTGGGGTTCGCGTGGACTCTCAGAAAATTTGAAGTGGTTCACTCATTCCTTTTCTACCCTGTGAAGCATAAAAAGCTCATAAAAACTAAAGGAAATTAAGTTTAAGCCAAATTATGTAACAAATACAGGATTTCATCTTTTTTAATCCATAATAAAGATTTTTCAAGCGGTGGTTGATTATCTAGAGGACGCTAATGCTAGTATAACAATGGTGATATGTTGAATAACTATAAATTTATAATTAATGACTAAAATATTTGATAGCAGTACTTCCCACTCTATTATATTGAATCACATTGAAAATGTTTTAATAATTCCTATGAAACTAATTTCATATGTGACTAATATTTCAATTCCCCTCAGAATGAAGAGAGAACAGGGCCACTAATTTCCATATTGTGCCTTATCTTTATTGGAGTTCAATCTCATTTTGGAAATTATTGTTCTCAATATTAATCCTTTGGTTTTCAATATCTGGATAGATTAGATGATTTCCCAAAACATTCATATCTAATTTTATCTTCACCTTTCTTTCTTTACAACCCCCAACAGGATGGCCATTTTTTCCCACGAGAATGGGACCCGATGTTATATAGATAATGACTACCTCTTCTATAGTTGGGATGTATGATATATATTTTTTCTTTTAACCTAGAGGAATAATATCTCCATTTTGATATTTCTTTAGTGTTCATTTATTTTTTTTGATGTGATTCTGTATGAAATTTGTGGAATTTTACTTGTATGGGAGGTAGATATTTTCTTATACATGTTACATGGTACCCATCTTAACTTTATTCCATCCAACCACATGGAACTAGATAAATTGATTTAGTTAAAGGCCTAGTAGGATGATTTTTTTGATAAGTGGTTCATTTCTCCATGTGTTCCATTTTTGGTGGAAGCTATGATTTTTTTGAAGAAAACTAATGAAACCCTTCATATTTTGGTTTACTACTAAAAATTTAATTGAGGTATAGTAAGGAACAAGTATATGTTACCTCATATTGATGATTTTGTTTGATTGTTTGAAAGTGGTGAATTAGTTATCAAATATTAATCATATATATGGTTATCAGTAACTTATAATAAAGGTTTCTGATATTTTAATTCCATATTTTATAGTAGGTATGGATATTATGATTAAATTGTTATTCCTTTTTGTCTAACCAATGCCATTTTAGTCTTTATAAAAATTATAAATATGATATTAAATGAGTATCTTAATCCATTTGTGGTGGTGTTTGTGGATGAAAATTTGATTTTCACTAAAACTAAGGAAGATCACATATGACTTATAAGATAAGTTATACAAAACTTTAGAGATCAATTAATTTATGAAATTTTATGGATTTGTAATTTATGGATTCAGTAGGTGAAGATTTTTGGAAATATAGACTCATAAAATGGAATTTAAGTCGATCTTGATAAATTTAATGATATTATGACATGGGATAAATAATGAAAATTTATTGATATTTGAAGCTTCTTGATTCTTTCAGGTTATTACCATCAGTTCATTAATTATTTCTCAAATATGGTTTCTCTATGGATCACTCTCACTGAGAAAGGGATTAAATTTCTTGTGGGATACAAAATTTCCAAATTATTTTTTAATTTACTACACCTATTAACTTCTGTTATAGTTTTGACTATTCCAATGGTGGGGAAGGGGTATTTTGTCTATTTTGATTCATCTAGTTTAGAAGTGGGGTTTGTTCTCATACATGGTGATCATATGGTGTCCTATAGTTCCCCACAACTCATTCGATGTGTAATGAACAATCATACTCATGATCTCAAAATCAAAAATATGATGTATGCTCTTAAGATATGGTATCGTTTCCTTTTTGGTGAATAAATTAACATTTATTATGATAAAAAAATCCTATGTTATACCATATACCATTTTTTTGAATCTTTAGCGGAAGGAATGATTGAAGTATCAGCTATCATTTTATTTTGACATTTCCAATACATTTGGTTAGGGGAATGTCATTTCTAATTCCTTGAGTAGGAAAATTCATTTAAAGTACATAATAAAATCATCTTAAGAGAGTATTTTTGTGTCCCTCTTTTCTTATATTAATTTGAGAGTATTGGTTTATGAGATAGAGACTATTAAAGAATGTAAAAAATTGACCTCCTCTCTTTCTTGAGATGATTCTTATGGATATGTAGTTTGAGGAATAGTTCTCCAGAATTAGGTAATATCATTTTAAGTTTGGGACCATTATCTAATTATTGTTTTTTATATTGATATTATATGATTTAGATCTGGTATGTTATACATTTACTTGTGATAAAAGATCACATGGGGGATTTCCATAGTTCTTAGTGGGTGGTATACCCTTTCACCATGAATATAATAATGTCCCAAGCATGATGAATATGAAAATAACATCTTTTTGGATGAATATTCATTACATTTTACTAATTCATCCTTAAGGAACATGATATTTTAGTGCCTTTGGAAACATAGATTACATTCTTCGGACTTGTAAATGATCTTCAACATCTTCCATAAATATAAAGACCTGGCCTTAAACATTACAAAATATTGAATTAAATGAATAATTCACATTGAGGATCTTTTCAGGTTTAGAGTTTTAGAGAATTAGGACATAACTATTACTTCTCAAAATATTTCAAGGTAGACACTTCTACACAGTTTCGATTTTTTTCATAAAATAAAAACTCGTGAAAAAAAGTTTCATGTCTAGTTCCATGTTTTTAGACAGCATGACTTTTCCCTGATCCCATCCTGGACCCTATTCATCTTTAAGTCCTGTTAAAACATTTCAAAACATGGGATGAGCATAAAAATCTCAGTAACGGATATAAAACAAAGAATGAAAACATTTTTTCATAAATACATACAAAACATGAAATATGTTACTTACCTCGTGAAATCATACGATTTATGAAAGACACATAGAAATCACAAATCATAAAGGTAACTTGTGGCATCCATATCATACTTACGTTGTAGCTATCACACCTACATAGGGAGTTAATTTGGAATACCCATCATAGTATATTCCCTAAATCACTTAGGAGAAACATTCATGTTTACCTCCGTTATGTTACCCAATGCATTGGTGAGCTATCTCGGGCTCACCAGCCCTAGGTTTATCACGGAACCACCTGTATACATAAATAATGCCCAAGAACTATAACATGATCTTAACACATAAAATAAGCATAAAGGAAAGATAAACTTTTCCAAATTACAATAACAAAATATCATTTTGAGATATTCAAATAATAAATCCACTCTCAAAATAATTTTCAATACCAAAATACATAAAAAGAGTATATGGTATTTATTTTTCCTTTTAAAAAAATGTTGGCTTGTTAAGGAAGGCAAAGATCAATTAATACTCACGACGGCAAAAAGGTCGTTGTCACCAATTATGTAGAAAATACATTCCTTTATGCCATTTAGTAAACCAATTAATATAAAAAGATTCCCTATAAATGAAATGAAAAGTCAAAGGGGTTTATAAACAGTATAAAACAATGTTATGTATAAAACTAAATATGCCTCAATGAAAGGAGATTGAGACGAAGTACCTTACATCATGTCTGACTTGACTCGATCGTTCTTTAATATCTTGAATAATAAAAAAAGTTAATTTATAATTAATTAAGAACCTTTTTCAAGTTTATTATTCCTTTTATATCACTTATTACCAGGTTATAATCATTATTTAATCATTTATGTTAATAATGATCGTTTTGTCGATATTTGATACTTGAGTAAAAAATGGACTTCTTATAATTACATGTTGTTCATGCGGTCAAAGGTTCATTATATCCAGAATGGTATTCATGATTTGGATATCATATATATCATATATATCCATAATATAAAAGTATTTATAATAGTACATAACATTTAGATGTAAGAAACGAAATGCACCGTTCATGGAGACGGTAAGCCGTACGTACGCATGAATGCTACTTCCATTTATATTTCATATTTAATGGAATTAAAACATAATGATACATAGTAGTATTATAATTCTTTTATTTTATCATATATAATATCATTAAATCTATCCTTTATACGTACCACATATGGTATGAACGAGTCATATCACTTTGAGGGGGCGGTAGTCCGCACTTCCTCAAATGAAATTATCGTGTTTACACATAATGGAAACCATGAAGGCTTGCTATAAATGGAAGTTACAAAGTCATAAATAAAACATAAACATAATATATATCATATATAAATATATTTCCATCATAATGTCCACCATGAGAGGTTGTAGGAGATAATCGAACAATCATGGTTTCGCGAGGCATTAGTTTTCCATCCACAGAAACATTATGTTCTTCATCCATTCGATGGAGGTGTGAGTAAGTGTATTTTGAATAGTTCTCATGAAAACATCCTAGTATACTTATGATACTAGTTTTGTTACAAAAGAAAAGAATAAAAAGATTTTAGGGGTTGGATAAGTAAGATAAAAGAGAACAATTTATGAGAAACTGTTACCTTTAATTTGGGTAAATCCTTTTGGTTGGAACCAAAGGACTTCTTGAAGTGCCTTCTTCCAAAGGTAAGGCTTCTAGAAGGAGTAGAGGGATGTAGGGAGAATAATTGGACTGAGTTTTGAAGATCCAAATGGATTGCGAGGTGTGAGGGATTCGTTAGAAGTGGTCTCCTTTTATAAGAGGGAGGAGGGGCTTTTTAGGAAAGTGTGAAAACGTCATTTTAGCCAGAAGGATCAGGAAGCAGGTAGAAAACTGATCCCATTAAAATTAATAAATGAAGAAGTAAACAATACAGTACAACTCAAGAATAATAGGCTTTGCAAATCCTTGAGTACAGAACCCCATTCCTATCATTGCTACTCAGATCTTCACAATAGAAAGGCAAGACAAATGACCAGCTGGAACTGACCTCTACTATGGCCCTTTTAGATAGAGCATCAGTGAACTGGTTGGATTCATGATATGCATGAGATACATCAAGGAATAAGCTGTCGGAAAGCCTAAGACAGGAGATCCAATCAGGAATCATCCTCCAAGGAACATTTCGAGACCTATCCTTCAATATCCTCACAGCAAGAGACGAATCCGACTCCATCCATAGTCTATGCCAACCATAACGAACTGCATACCTGATAGCTTTGATAATCGCCCATAACACCACTTCAATAGCATGAGAATAACAAATATAATGGAAAAAACATCAATTCACAAAGCCCCGATGAGTTCTGAAAACTACAACACATCCAGCAGGACCCAGCGCACCGTCGGTCGCCCCCATCAACATTCAATTTCAGCCACTCTGGAATTGGTGGAGTCCACCTAATATATTTGACCATTTTAGGCTTTCATTCCCTACCACTGACACCAAGGGATCTCAAGATGACAAAGTCAGAAATATCATTATGCATAGACCCAGTTTGGATCCTGGAAGCAGCTGTAATACTTCGGTGTATATGTAGAACACCATCCCGGAATGATGGCTTTTCATTATTAAAAACAACAGAATTCCGAGCTTTCCATATGTAGGAAAAAACTGAAGTAATAGAAGTAGTAAACAAGGAATACAGTTGAAAAAATAATTTATATAACACCTTTTTAAAATTAATTTACTAAACAATATTTTCTTTTGTCATTTTTCCTTTACTTTAAGATAATTAATCTAAATTGTCATTATCACTCCCAAGTGGCTCAAAGGGGTCCCCAAATCGACCCAAAGATTCCCATGCTCTTCCAAGACTCATCCAATAAGTTTAGAACAAGTGTTAATGTAATTTTGAATTATTATAATATTCTTTTAACCTTGAATTACCCTATTTACCTTTAACCGCGATAAATAAAAGTCAAAAGTTACTTTTCACCAAAAATTATTTTAATCATATTGATCCAAATTTTACTTCTTGATAACAACCATGTATGTCGTATTTTCCAAATTCAATTCACATAAGTGGTAAAATTTTATTTAAATGAAAAAACCAGTTTTTTTAATTACTACTAAGTGGTTTCACTATTCATAATGAATTGATGTTTTTTAGAAAAATACCAAAAATCATCCAAAGAATTATTTGATATTCCAAATTCAAAATTGATGTCTATTTTTCCAAATTCAAAACATATAAGTGGAATTAATTAATTTTAAAATTAATTCCCGTTGTTAAAACAAATAGCTTGTTTTTAAGAAATAATAACTATCAAAAGATTGACACTTGTTTATGTCCAATTTCAAATTGAAATTAATTCCAATGACCAAAATAGGATTAAATTGTAAAAATATATTCTAATTAAACTTTAAAACCAATTAAAAAGATAATATCACCATATAAATAAATTAAATTTAAACATAGTTTTGAATTAGAATACAATATTTTCACTATTCAATAAAAAATGAACTTTATAGGAAAAATTCCAAAAATTTACACAAAGTAAATTTTTATGTCCCCATTCTAAAGAAGCATTTTATTTGGTTATATATATTTTATTAAAGTGACCAAAACTATATTTAAAAAGGGTTCTCCATTAAAAGGTGATAAATTGGCCTTTTAATGTAAATTATGTTTAAAATTAGATTCATTCACATTTTAAGCCTCTATATTTTATTGGATAAATGTGAATACATTTGAAAAACATGAATAATCATATTGTAGTTTTTTTTTCATTCCTACCAATATAACGACTAGGAGTTAAGTAGCAATTAAAATAATAATATTATATTATTAGTGTGCACCGTAAGATTTCAAAGAAACCCGTTGTTGTGTATCGGTTACGCTATCGAACATAGCCACCCCTTTAAATTAAAATTAATATTTAATTCAAAAATATTAATAAATACGAAATATTTCTTATTATTTATTTACCTGGGATGTTACATCCTTCCACCTTTTGGAAATTGCATCCTCGCAATTTTATTCACTTATCAAAAAATGGGGTAATTTATCCCTCATAGCATTTTTAGATTCCCACATTGCCTCTTCAACCATATGGTTTTTACAAAAAACCTTTACCTAGTGAATTACCTTATTCCACAACACTTTCACTCTATTGTCAAGATTTTGGACTAGTTGTTCTTCATAAGAGAGATTCTCTTCCAACTGAAATACCTCTGGGCTCAAAACATGAGATGGATCTAGCATATATTTTCTCAATATCAAAACATGAAAAACATTGTGTACCTGGGATAAACATGGAGGTAAAGCCACTTTTTACGCAACTAATCCAACTTTCTCCAGGATTTCATAAGGTCCAATGAACATCAGACTCAACTTTCCCTTCTGACAAAAAATGTATCACACATTTCCATGGAGAAACTTGGAGAATGACATGATCACCTACCTCAAAAGAAGATCCTTCCTCCGGTTATCTGCATAACTTTTCTCTCTGCTCTGAGATGTTCTCATGTTCTTCTAAATCAACTGAACTCTCTTTGCCACATCTTCTACCAATTCTGGTCCCATTAGCTTCCTTACACCTACTTCATCCCAAATAGCTGGAGTTCGACAATGATTTCCATATAATTCCTCAAATGGATCCATCTGTATACTAAAATGAAAACTATTATTATATGAAAATTCAACCAAAGGAAGATGTTGGTCCCAACTCACCTGATAATCCATTGAATAAGAATGTAACAAATCTTCTAATTTCTGAATTGTTTGTTCTGACTGCCCATGTGATTGAGGATAAAAAGCTGTACTAAAATTTAATTCAGTACCCAATGATTTCTGAAGGCCTTTTCAAAAGTTAGAAGTAATCTTGGGATCACGATTATATACATTGGAGAGGGGAACTCCATGAAACCTGACTATATATTTAACATACAACTGAGAAAGTTGATCTAGAGATATAGTATCTCAAATAGGATGGAAATGAGAAGATTTATTCAATCGATCAACAATAACCCAGATTTCATTATTACCTCGAGATGTCTTCAGTAACCCCACAAAAAAGACCATTGATATATTTTCCCATTTCCACTCTAGCACCGGTAGAGGGTGAAGCATCCCTTTCAGTAACTACTTCTCTTCTTTAAACTGCTGATAGGTCAAACACTTCACAGTAAAATTGACAATGTCTCTTTTCATTCCATCCCACCAGTAATACTCCCGAAGATCTAGGTACATATTAGTACTTCTAGGATGAACTGAACACGGAGAACTATGAGCTTCATATGACAACTCATTCTTCAACTGTGAATCAAAAGGCACACATAATCTCTTTCCAAATCTCAAAACAAAATCATTATCAATGTTAAAATCAAGAAAATTACCCTTTTGAACCAACACAACCTTTTTCTACAACTCACTGTCTTCCTTCTGCGCTTTCTTAATTCTGTCTGATAGAGATGATTTCACTGACACCTGAAACAAAAACAGAAGAATTTCCTGTAACAACAACTTCTATTCCAAAGTTCATCAAATCAAAAACCAAAGGATCTCGTTCCAAACATAACATGGTTAATGAAGTATTACTTTTTCGACTCAAAGCATCAGCCACTTTATTTGATTTTCCCGAATGGTAATGGATCGTGCAATCATAATCATTTATTAATTCCAACCATCTCCTCTGTCTCATGTTCAATTATTTTTGAGTTAATATATACTTCAAACTTTTGTGATCAGTATATATTTCACACTTCACTCAATACAAATAATGCCTCCAAATTTTTAAAGCAAAAACAACAGCAGATAATTCTAAATCATGTGTAGGGTAATTTAACTCATGTGGTTTCAACTGATGTGAAGCGTAAGCAATTACCTAATCATTCTGCATTAGGACACAACCCAGTCCTTTCAACGAAGCATCACTGTAGATAACAAACTCACCATTTCTCGAAGGTAGTTCCAAAACTGGAGCATTCCCAAATCTTCTTTTCAATTCCTGAAAACAATCATCAAATTCTTTTGTCCAGATGAACTTAACACCTTTTCGAGTTAACTTAGTCATTGGACTAGATAACCGTGAAAAAGTTTCAACAAAACTCTTGTAATAACCTGCCAGACCAAGAAAAATACAAATATCTATTATATTTGTCGGTCTTGGCCATTCTTTAATAAATTTTGTTTTATGAGGATCAACATTTATGCCATTTTTTGAAACAGTGTGACCAAGGAATGAAATTTGTTGTTACTAAAACTCACACATGCTGAATTTCTTAAATAGTTTATTTTCTTTTAATGTTTGCAAGAAAACCCTTAAATTACTTTCATTCTCCTATTTACTTTTATAATAAACAAAAATATCACCCAAAAAAACAACCACTATTTATCACCTGAATCAACTGAGCCATCACTGTATTAAACTATTCAATTCTGATGCTGACCATCTCCGGATGCTGATTTGGAAGGTCATTTTCCTATGTATGACTTCCCATCACAACTTCCATGTTTCCTCTATGAAAAACCATTCTCAACATAGAAATATCTTAGTCGAAACAACATGGTAATCTCTAAATGCTATATGATTTCAATATTAACATAAATTAATTTAGGGATATTAATTTAACAATACCCTAACTCCTAAAGTTATCTAAACCGAACTCTGATACCAACTATAAGGACCCGGCCTTAAACATTACATTATATTGAATTAAATGAATAATTCACATTGAGGATATTTTCAGGTTTAGAGTTTTAGAGAATTAGAACATAACTATTACATCTCAAGAGATTACAAGGTAGACAATTCTACATAGTTTCCATTTTTTTCATAAAATAAAAACACTTGAAAAAAAGAGTCATGTATAGTTCTATGTTTTTAGACAACATTACTTTTCCTTGATCCCATCCTTGACCCTATTCATCTTTAAGTCTTGTGAAAACATTTCAAAACATGGGATGAGCATAAAAAGCTCATTAAGGGTTATAAAATAAATAATGAAAACATTTGTTCATAAATACATAAAAAACATGAAATATGTTACTTACTTTATGAAATCATAAGATTTATGAAATACACATAGAAATCATAAATATTAAAGGTAACTTGTGGCATCCGTATCATACTTATGTTGTAGCTATCACAACTACATAGGGAGTTACTTTGGAATACCCATCATAGTATATTCCCTAAATCTCCTAGGAGAAACATTCACGTTTACCTTCGTTACGTTACCCAATGCATTGGTGAGCTATCTCGGGCTCACCAGCCCTAGGTTTATCACGGAACCACCTGTATACGTAAATAATTCTCAAGAACTATATCATGATCTTAACACATAACATAAGCATAAAGGAAAGATAAAATTTCCAAATTGAAATAAAAAAATATCAATAGGATATATTGAAATAATAAATCTACTCTCAAAATAATTTTCAATACCAAAATACGTAAAAATAGTACATGGTATTTATTTTTCCTTTTAAATAAATTTCGTCTTGTTAAGGAAGGCAAAGATCAATTAATACTCACGACGGCGAAAAGGACATTGTCACCGGTTATGTAAAAAATACATTCTTTTTTGTCTTTTAGTAAAATGATTCGTATAAAAAGATTCCCTATAAATGAAATGAAAAGTAAAAGGTGTTTATAAACCGTATAAAACAAAGTTATGTATAAAACTAAATATGCCTCAATGTAAGGAGATTGAGACGATGTCCCTTACCTCGTGTCCGACTTGACTCGATCATTCTTTAATCTCTTGAATAATAAACAAAAGTTAATTTCTACTTGCTTAAGAACCTTTTTCAATTTTATTATTCCTTTCATATCACTTATTACCATGTTATAATCACTATGTAATCATTTAAGTTAATAATGATCATTTTATCGATATTTGATACTTGAGTAAAAAATGGACTTCTTATAATTACATGTTGTTCATGCGGTCAAAGGTTCATTATATCCAGAATGGTATTCATGATTTGGATATCATATATATCATAAATATCCATCATTTACATGTATTTATAATAGTACATAACATTTAGATGTAAGAAATGAGATGCACCGTTCATGGAGACGGTAAGCCGTACGTACGCGTGAATCCTACTTCCATTTCTATTTCATATTTAATGGAATTAAAACATAATGATACATAGTAGTATTATAATTCTTGTATTGTATCATATATAATATCATTAAATATATCCTTTATATGTACCACATATCGTATGAATGAATCATATCACTTTGAGGGGGCGGTAGTCCGCACTTCCTCAAATGAAATTATCGTGTTTACACATAATGGAAACCATAAAGGCATGCTATAAATGGAAGTTACAAAATCATAAAGAAAACATAAACATAATATATATCATATATAAATATAGAGCCATCATAATGTCTACCATGAGAGGTTTTAGGAGATAATCAAACAATCATCGTTTCGTGAGGCATTAGTTTTCCATCCACAGAAACATTATGTTCTTCATCCATTCGATGGAGGTGTGTGTAAGTGTAGTTCGAATTGTTCTCATAACAAAATCCCAGTATACTTATGATACTGGTTTTGTTACAAAATTAATGAATAAAAAGAGTTTAGGGGTTGGAGAAGTAAAATAAAAGAAAACAATTCACGAGAAACTGTTACCTTTAATTTGGGTAACTCCTTTTGGTTGGAACCAAAGGACTTTTTGAAGTGCCTTCTGCCAAAGGTAAGGATTCTTTAAGGAGTATAGGGATGTAGGGAGAATAATTGGGCTGAGTTTGGATGATACAAATGGATTTTTAGGTGTGAGGAATTCGTTAGAAGTGGTCTCCCTTTATAAGGGGGAAGAGGGGTATTTTAGGAATGTGTGGAAACATTATTTTATTATAAACACATATTCGGTTTTGAAAGGTCCAAAAATAATTAAGGTCTAAGATAATATGACTCATATTCGAAATAAATTCATCCAATCATAATTGGACATGTTTTGGATAATATTTTAATCATTATAATCTTATTTATTTAAATCATTTATTAATGAGGTAAATATTTCATCATTATTGTGTCATAAATAATTTAATTTATTTGATGTCGAAAAATTATAAAAAAACTACAATTATGTATAAAATCTTTGTATCTTTCCAATGAATATTTATAGTCGAAAAAATAATTTATATAACACCTTCGGAAAATTTATTTACTAAACAATATATGCTTTTGTCATTTTTGCCTTTACTTTAAGTTAATTAATCTAAATTGTCATTATCACTCCCAAGTGGCTCAAAGGGGTCCCCAAATCGACCCAAAGATGCCCATAATCTTACATGACTCATTTAATAAGGTTAGAACAAGTGTTAATGTAATTTTGAATTATTATAATATTCTTTTAACCGTGAATTACCCTATTTACCTTTAACCGCGGTAAATAAAAGTCAAAAGTTACTATTCACCAAAAATTATTTTAATCTTATTGATCCACATTTTACTTCTTGATAAAAACCATGTATGTCAGATTTTCAAAATTCATTTCACATAAGTGGTAAAATTTTATTTAAATGAAGAAGTCAGTTTTTTTAACTACTACTAAGTGGTTTCACTATTCATCAAAAATTGATGTTTTTTAAAAAATACCAAAAATTCATCCTAAGAATTATTTGATATTCCAAATTCAAAATTTATGTCTATTTTTCCAAATTCAAAACATATAAGTGGAATTAATTAATTTTCAAATTAATTCATGTTGTTAAAACAAATAGCGTGTTTTTAAGAAACAATAACTATCAAAATATTGACACTTTTTTATGTCCAATTTCAAATTGAAATTAATTCCAATGATGAACATTGGATTAAATGGTAAAAATATATTCTAATTACACTTTAAAACCAATTAAAAAGATAATATCACCATATAAATAAATTAAATTTAAACATATTTTTGAATTAAAATACAATATTTTCACTATTCAACAAAAAATGAACTTTATCGGAAAAATTCCAAAAATTTACACAAAGTAAATTTTCATGTCCCCATTATAAAGAAGGTTTTTATTTGGTCATATGGATTTTATTAAAGTGACAAAAACTATATTTAAAAAGGGTTCGCCATTAAAAGGCGATAAATCTGCCTTTTATTGTAAATTATACTTAAAATTAGATTCATTCACATTTTAAGACTATATTTTATTGGATAAATGTGAATACATTTAGCAAACATGTATAATCGTATTGTATTAATTTTTGTTCATTCCTGCCAATACAACGACAAAGAGTTAAGTATCATTTAAAATAATAATATTATATTATTAGTGTGCAATGTAGGATTTCAAAGAAACCCATTGTTGCATATCAGGTATGCTATCGAACGTAGCCACCAATTTAAATTAAAATTAATATATAATTCACAAATACTAATAAATATTAAATATGTCTTATTCATTATTTACTTGGGATGTTACAATAAATATCTTTCCCTTTAATACTCCAACATAAATGATTTGTTCATAACCTGAGAAATAGAAACACAAGAAAGGGTGATCATATATGCTCAGTAAAGGTAATCAACCAATATATGAAAATATGAATGTAAAAACATGAACATAAATTTTTAATATCAAAACCATGATTCCTGAAATAAATGTTTGTAGTTCGTAAGCTATAAAATCATAAAGGAACATTAACAATGATAACAAATGATTGGCATAAAAGATGATCTTGTGAAAAACAAACAAACATAGAAAATCATTTATATATTAGCCAAGGCTCGTATACCAGACCAACATAGTGAACAAAGTATACTACTATATTGAGTTCACTCCTCGTTCCAACACTATCTTAAGGAAATTGATATACTTGTCGTTGAAGCCTTGTATTACTGAACCATATTTACTTTTCGTTCTAGTCATTTCAATATAATGAGCTATAAATCTTTACCAAATTAATTGGAATGAGATATAGGTCCCACCCATCTCATAATGAATTCATTCTCACATGTTTCACAAAAACATAAACCATTTATCATAGCATAACCCAATGAACAAAAAATGGGATTCTTAAACATCCTTCCATCATAATTCATATAAAAAATGGATTTCATAAAAATAATTCCATCATAAACACAATAAAATCGATGTAATAATAAGGATAGGAACATAATACTATGTTATCTTATATGGAGTATAATTTTGATAAAACACATGAAATTAATTCTTGAGGAAAATATATTTTCTCAATAAAAAATGTTTTATTTTATAAAAAATCCACGCAATTTTAAAACAAATGATTTTAATTTAAAATACACCTAAAATATTGTAAAGGAATATTCATGGAAATAATTCAGTATAATAGCATAGGAATCCATTCATTTCTTATAAGTTAAAAAAACATTCTCTCCGTAATTTTGATGGAAAAGTCAAAAAGTACCTCATATGATAAATGATGGAAATATTTCTTCAAAAACATGTATTAAAAGTCAAAAAAGGGGTAAAAATGAAATTAAACATACATTGAGTAATAGTAAACATTTTATGAACATAATTTTAGAAAAAATTGATATGGATGATAAATATAACCCTAATAAATACTTATATGTAAACAATCTTGGAAAAAAATATG
This sequence comes from Viscum album, assembly GCA_963277665.1. Classification (NCBI taxonomy): domain Eukaryota; kingdom Viridiplantae; phylum Streptophyta; class Magnoliopsida; order Santalales; family Viscaceae; genus Viscum; species Viscum album. The sequence goes on along the minus strand of OY728159.1, from coordinate 13,151,764 downwards.
ATTCAAAAATTGTACCTTACCATAGGTATGATATTTTTTTATGTATCCAAATTTTTTTTACAATGATTTAAAAAATTTAATTGACTTATTCTAGAATCATATTTATTTTTAAGATATCATATATTGTCATATTATCATCTGTTTAGTAATAATATTTCATATTTACTCACTATTCGGATATTAACTACTTCATTTTCTCAGGCATGTTTTGTCGAATAGGTTCAAGTTATCTTTCATAGGTCATAGTTATATCATTAAAAAATTATATTAACATAATATATATCATATTAATATATTACTTCCAATTATATAGTGATGATTTCATGTATATCATGTAGAATAAATCACATCACATCGTGGAGAAAGAAGGTCGTACGTACACCTGAGCAAAGATATAATTCACTTAATGGTTAAATGGTATGAAATTAAGTGATATATTAACTGTAAATAATAATTATCATGTCATATTAATTATTTACATCAAATAAATGCATCATTATACACATCCAAATTATTTATTGTTGAATAAAAAATCACACCTTGGTGTGGTGATGATAAGTTTTACATACGCATCAGTAGTGCTATTTTTATTAATAGGATGGATATATGGAGGTAAATGGTTTTCCAATAATCATAATAAAATATCAGAATATAGAAGATGGTGGATTTATTAATTTATTATATAAAAATATAAAATAGAAAGTAGAAGAATAAAAATATTTTGGAATATGTGATAAAACAATTACCACTTTTTTCGAGTATCTCCTTTTGATTTTCACAAAAGGCCTCCAAAGGAAAGATTTCGTCCCATGGTTTAGCCCCTCAAATTATGTAAGGAATGTTGGGAGATTAAATTATAAGGGTTTTTTAGATAAAAAGGGTCATAGATGTGTGATTAAAAGATTATTAGGTGTGTCATTTTATAAGAGAGGGGAGGGGAACCTTTGGGAATACAAAAACTATTAAATTGATATAAATTAGTTTTTTTTAATTTAAAAATGCTCCAAAGTAGATTACATTGAAGATAAGAAGAGGATGGGTCAAAATAATCTCATTCAATAATCTTTAGAAATGTTTTGAGTTTATTTTAAACATTATAATTTTGATTTATCCTTATTTAATCTATTTTATTTTAATTGTGGTAATAATATTCTAAATATTTAAAGGTTAAAAATATTTACTTATATGGTGTATATTGATGATAAATGTATTTATTATGATATTTTATACATTATAATTATAACTTTGTAATTTTTAAATATTTTTATGATAATAAATAATTTAATATAATTTTATTTTATTAAATATCAATACTATCAATTTTGACACTATTCATTTCGTTGATTTAAATATGATCCACACATAAGTTAACTTTAAAGAAACATTGTATATACTAAAATTAGGTCATAATTACCTATAAAATTCATAAATAATCACAAATAATTCAAATTATATTTCGTGTAATATTTTAAAAATTGTTTATTTGATATTTTTATTAATAAAATAATCCCGGCATCACCATTGTGTCATCATTAATGGTAATTATTTAATTTATAAAAATTATAAATAAAATTATATGATGTAGGTAATTTTTTATCTTTCTAGAGACTACCTATATTCTATGTTGTCTACTGCTTATCCATATATTAGAATTAATATACTTATATAAAATGAGAGTGTGACATTTTGTCACATTCACTAATTTTCATAATATTAATGTAATATTCATGGGAAAGTGGCCATTAAGTGATTCCATTTTGAACTATAAAAAATAAGGGTCAAATTTAATAAGTTAATAGGATTTTTTTAGGAATTAAGGTAATTTTATAATATTATTTTTATCCTTAATTACCCAATTTACTCTTAACCACAGTAAAAAAATACTAAAGTTACTATTCATAATGTCCAAAAAATAGAAGTAACCTAATAAAATAATTTTGACACACTTATTAAAAGTATGTAATCCCTTATTTAAAACTTAATAAATTTATGTTTCAATAATTAAATTAAAATTAACCATATTTTCAGAAATAGAGAACATGTTTTAAAAGTTAAAACATTGCAAAAGATTGAAATATCTTTACATCTAACTTCAATGTAAAATTAATGCTGATTACAAACATTATATTGAATGATAAGAAGATATTTTATTTTAAATTTAAAACCATTCAGTAATATAATTTAATTAAATAATTTATTTCAATGAAAAAGTTTTTTTCTATTAAAAGTTATTATAATTTTATGATTTATCCAAATTTAAAACTTATTAGAAAAATAAAAAAAATACATACAAAGAAAAAATTTATATCCCACTTCTAATAAAGACATTTTTTTGTTAAATATAATATATAAAAGTTTCAAACATTATATTTAAAATGGGTGTGACCTCAAAAGGCGGTAATATTTCATTTTTTGAAAGATACATCTTTAATATAAAAAAATAGAATTGGTTCTTATATCATGTCTTCAAAACATTTAAGCTGGATTTTTAAACATTATATTGAATCCATAAAAGTGATTGTATTAATTTATAGACTCACTTATAATTATTTTGAATATTTTTTTAGAAGGATGTTTATATTATTTATACCTTCCATTATAATGACTAGGTTATAAAGTTTATTTATCACTTATACTCAGTATTCGATGAAATGAAATTATCAAGAGAAGTTTACATTTGAAATTTCACAAGCTAAGGATATTGTTGCGTATATTGCAATCTAATATGTTGTTGTATATAGAACTAGCTAATCTTGGTGTATAGTACAATAGAAGACATCGAAGAAACTAAAAATAATCTATCTCATAAAATCCTGGGGTGTCACATTCTACCCCCCTAAAAAGGAATTTTTCCCTTTATATTATTTGGAGTTATAAAAGTTCTACTACATAATTGTTTCTTTTGTAGAAACCCACATCGTAAAATGGAATACTAAAACTTGATTTCAAAATTAAAGTTAGAAACATAACTGTTACCCAAAGTAACTCATCACTGGGTTTCCATATAGAAAATCATAGGTGGGATGAGAAAACATGGAGTTGGAAGAAAAATATAACTATCATGTTCTGATGGAGAGTGATAGATAATAAGGATTGGGGAATGGAATCAAAAAGAAAGTTCATAAATCTGATATGATTTAAGAGACCATCTAATTCATCACATAAGAAATTACTAAGATAACAGTTTTGGTTTTCAATATCCTTTCCCCAATGTTGAAGAACATTTTAAGAAATACTTACTTGATTTCAGTACAATCTCACAGTTGGAAATGACTATAACTATTTATACTTCCTCTCTTATACAATAAAATGATGTTGAATTTTTCATTCTTTATGTGTAAGAAGATCATTCAATATATAAACAAAATGATACGTCCTTCCATGTGTCCCAAAAAAATGGTTAACATAGGTTATCAAATATGAATAAGTCTACCTATAGTAAGATAATACATTAATCTATCATACTTCATCTAAAGTATAATTTATACTATTCATAAATGTAAAACCATAAAATCCTCCCAAAAAATAAAAATCTATAAATTTTCAAAGAGGTGAACAAAATCAACTTAATATTTATATCCCATAACTCATAATGAAGTTTTTAATTGTCACATTCCAAACATTTTAATACCTTAATCATGTATTCTCTTGAGTCACAGTAACAACTTAAATTATCAGATGTCCTTTTTGAAAACATGCATGTTTTCTTATTCAAAATTCCAAAAACCATTAATATTCATCCAATATTGAATAACCCACATGTAAATAAATCTTAAATAGTTTGACATTAACTAATATAATCCAATTTAATTATTCCTACCCAACATAACTTTATCCAGATATAATTATCTCAAAATCATGTTCATATTAAGGGTCATCCTTCCCTAAATCATGTGTTTTCAAAAAAAACATCACCATATTACCTCAATCTCTTCTCATTGTTAGCAGTACCACTCACCATATAATTTCAAATACAAGTGGAAAACCATAGTGGACCACTACATAGATATTTCATTATTCCATAATACCATAAAAGAGATTATTCAACATTATTATATAATCCCATTATATAAAACCTCAATCATTCCAAGACTTCATTTTCATACTCAGCATCACAAACAGTGGTCACATGTCATTTTCCTTTTTCTTTGGCTTTAAGAGGTCGTTTACATCTATCATCATTGATAAATCTTGGATTAAGTAATTGGTTATCATAATGCCCCATTTCCTTGCACTTGTAGCATTTAATTGTGGGTGGTTCATTATTTGTATCCTTTTCACTCGTCACACCATTAGTTACCTTTTTTTCATTACATCAGCACTCAACTACCCAATGACCTTCTTTTCCAAACATAAATTTTTTTATTCCCTTTAAGATAGTCTCTATCATGCTTATTTCCACACTTTGAGCATATGAAAACACTTTTCTTCTTTTCACTATTGTTTTGAGATTTTCCATTAAACTCTATATTTTATTTCTTGTCAAAACCATGAGATTAATATGAAACACCATCTTCCATTTATACGTTGATTGCACAATGCACAGTAAGTTCATATAATCTAATTTCTCTTATAGTTAAAGCCATGTGAAGACATGGTTTGAAGCCACTGAAGAATCGATCAACTCTACATTTAGTTTGGATAATAATTCCAGAAGAATACCTTGAAAGCCTTGTAAAAGTTGACTCTTATAGACCAACATGTTCATCATAATTTTTTATAAGCTCATGGAACTCCTTTTTCATTTTCGTTTGAAGAATACGAGGAAATTAATTATTGAAAAATATGTTCTTGAACTCGTCTTATTCCATGGTTTCATGTTAATTATGTTGCCTCATATTCTTGATTAGAGTCCACTATTAGTATTCTTCTCCTTCTAAATGATAAACATCCAAAATGATATTTTCATGTTCCAAATAGAGAAGGATGTAAAATTGCTTTTCAATGGTACTGATCCACTATTTTGAAACAAGTGGATCAGAATAACGATATAAAGAAAGTGTATGTTGCTTAAAGAAGGACGTAACAGAATGTTTTCCCTTATATACTAATTTATAAGTCCAAAATGATTCATAAATTGTGTAAGTGTAGTGATAATATTTTTCATTCCATCTCCCATAAGATTTGTTTGTTCAGGAGGAAAATCGTTTTATTTACAATTATATTGATCATTAACAAAGTTCCGTTGGGTTCCATCCATTATCTAAAAACCTAGAAGAATAGAGTGAAAGGAAAAAATCAGAATAGGAAAACAACATAATCAAGGTGTTGTATTTTCAATATGTAACATATTATGTTTAATCCAAGGTTTTTCATGGTCATTTCCAAAATTCTAGGACTGTGACCAATAATTATTCATATCATTAGGAAATCCTTTAGAAATATCTCTAAGTATCTCACTAAAGGATTCATATCCTAGTTTCCATAGTTTGACTAAGCCTTTCCTCTAATACCAACTATAACGACCCAAGAATGACATATATGAATATTACATATTTTTATATAAATTATCACTATAAAGATAAAAATATTTAATAAATAATCATATTTTATTTATAAATTTTTGACATTAAATAATATAATTTATTTATGAAACAATGATGATGCAGCAATTACCATATAAATGAAAGATTAAAATAATTGATATTATAAATATCCAAATAAATATAATTTGATTCTTTTGATGAATTACACTAATTTCCTAGGTTAATATGACATGTTAGTGTTGATTAAAAAAAAATTCGAAGTAATATTGCTGTTATGATTTTCACAAAAACCAATTACTAAATAGTGTCAAAATTGACATAATTGTGTTTTTAAAACAAATATTATATTATTAAATGATATAATATTCCTAGAAAATCTACGTTTAGGAAAAAGGACTTAGGTAAGGCTATATATATTAATAATTAACCACATGTGGTTCTATTTTCTTTTTATAGTAATATTATTAACCATGTAATATAAAAATACAATGAGACATGGTAAATGTCAAACTATTTAGCTAAGAGTTAAATCTAAAAGATAAGGTTAATATGATGACCTAAACCTGTCTAAAACCTTTTGGTGGAGTATTTTTAGAACCATACCATTATTATCCTCTAAATAATTATTTTTTGAGCCACTATTAACCAAAAAATATCTTATTATAAAATAATATTTCAAACTTTTCCTAAAGTGACCCTCATATCTCTTATAAAAGGGAACTTCCCCTTCTCTTAATTTCACACCTCCAAAGCCTTTTGGCTCAGCCAACCCATGACCAAATATCCTCCCAACTTTATTCCTTTCTTTATAGTGGAATTATTTGGTCACAATTCCAACTTAAGGAGCCCTTATGATCAAATCAAAAGGAAGAACCTGAAGAAGAGGTACATATTTCATCACCTCTTTCATGTTATTTTCTTCTTCCACATACTCTTTGTTTGTTGTTTCCATTATAATATAATAACTCAAATTTCTTATATATACTATGATGTTATTATAAAAATGTTACAACCATTTTCATTACTCTATCCATCCTATAAACGACAAAGTCACCATACATGCGTACGCATGGATTACTGTCTCCACGTCATGGAGTAGTTTGTTATTGAAACACTTAATTATTTGGATGGGTATAATATTGAGTATAACTGATATAAATAATAAATATAACATGTTAATTTTTTTTTTATATATAATATATCATCCAATAACATACTATTTCACTATCAATATAATTATATTTTTGCTCGGGCATACGTACGAATTATCGTTTCTACGATGCTATGACGTTCATTTCCACGTTAACCATTTAACGATGATTATAAAAATATATATCATTAATAAGTATGTAATATATGACATAATAACTCTGCTGGATATATATATATATATATGTACATACATATATCTTATTCACTTAGTTTCGTTTAATACGATATGAAAACGGAAACATCGTTTATGAATACATACAACCTACCATCTCCTTAAAAGGCGTTTTACATTTCATATATATGTCTATTATACATATTTATTTTCTAAATATATATGATATAAAGATCATGTATTTTTTTTTGATGTATTTAAAACATTATCTGAGTTATACAATCAAGAGTAACAAGTTAAAACACGTACGATAAAGAAAGCAATTATTACCTGAAATGTTAATTTAACATGGAAATTTTTATTAAATGGGTAGTATAAAGTATTAAATGAATCATGTATGATATCATAAATGTTAATATGGTTTTGTTATAATTTAATAACATACTACGGTCTTTATAATAGAGATTAAAAATACCCGCAACTAAAGGAAATTACAAGGTAAGGGTTAATTTCACAATCTCTTTATTATCCGAGGTTGTTTTCATGTAAGTATATACAGGGACATATTTATTATCCATGTACATGTTTCATAAAACAGTTTTAAAAGGGATTATTTTAAGGTATTTTTTTACTAAAACATCATTTTGAATGTTTTAAATATTTATTCTTCTAAATAACTCTCATTAATTTCTATGTTTTCAAAATGGGTTTTAAGGATTTATTAATATAGAACTAAATGTTTTTAAAATGTTAATTCCATTCAAATGTTTCAAAGTGGTATGGGACAATTTGATTTAAAAATTTATTTACATTTATTTCTTTCTAAATTGTGTGACTTTTAAATGTTTTCATGAAAAAGGGATATTTGTCTCAAAGAGTTTTACAAATCATTTTCATCTATGTCAACATCCTTTGATGGATTTCTAAACTTTTTTTATGTTTATTTATTATGATAAAAAACTTCCATATTATATTGAAGGTTTTGTAATATGCTTGACTATTGATGTGTCATTTTTATACCATTCATGGTTTATGGATAAAATTTTGACATTTCGTATGCTTGTTTTAATACGAATGTTTATGTTATGTTTAAACCTTTTCATATGAGTAATGCATTGGACTTATTAAGTGACGGGAAGAGCCCGCTATAGCTCCTAGATGCCTCAGTAGGTCTCATGAGACAAACTAGTGTCTTTCCACAGGGCCTTGAAAAAAATCATATTTGTAGTCTTGGAACAAGGCCTTTAATATGTGGTTATAAAGTATGTCATTATGTATTCCATCATTATGAAAGTGGATATTGATATTTCATGTTATTATTCGACTAGTAGAACATCCATGTGAATAAGTAAATGGAATTATTTTATTTTATCTTTTCCATATTATACTGAAATTTAAATTTAAAAGTCTTTTGTTTTAGTCTTATACAATGTGTTAAATGTTAATGCTTATTTATGAAAGTTTCCACTATATTGTTATCATTAATGAGAATCTGAGATCACTCCTTTCAATATTTTATTTTCCCAAGATTCCAAGAAATGTATTATGATTGATAAGTAGGGTTAAGATAGGGGATTAATGGAATTCTCAAAGGAACATTGATGTTGTGTTTTATTTTCTAATGTGTAATGTAACATTCATTATTGTAATATATTTTCCAAGACTGCTAACCTGATCAGTCTTTCGGAACATTATTCCTTGTAATCATGCTAGTGTTATGTAATAATGCACCAACTATGGGTAACTGGGGTCCAGGTTTTACAAATTTCTTTAGCTGGACCCCAAATTAGGTTGTCATTAGGTCACCTACTCAAGACCATGTGCTTGACCATTACACGACTATCACACAGCTACGCACGTCAACTGGGTACACGATGTGTACTTATAAGTACACGACATGTACTCCTAAAATTTCAATAATTTACTCTTTTAATAAGAAATAACAAGAAATGAAAGACATACCTAATGAGAAGATCTGAGTTCTTATAATTAAAAGATAGGGGTGATATTAAACTCCCAGTAAAGTAAAAAATCATGAACATTTCATCATGTGTTAGATCAAGAGCTTGTTAGAAAAGATGAGTAAGGTAGAAATATATTTTTAAATAGAACATAAAACAATAGTAAATATTAATAAATCTTGATAATATTAAAAATTATATCAAATTGTCAAATACGTACCATGGAATGAGTGTGTGTGATAATAAACATGAGTCTTGGAGTTTAATTTTTGGAATAATGATTTGTTTCTTCATTAAAATGAATCATAATAGTAAACTATATAATTAACATGTGATTAATAATAAAAATATAGTGGGGATAGAATCACTACTCATTTCCCATAACATGTTGGAGTAGGTATCACTACCTTATTCCCATAGTGTAGTAGGTATCACTACCCAATTCTAACCAAAATAGTAGATAAAAAGTAAATAAATGATTGCTAAAAAATACTAGACTGCGTATCACTACCTAATTATACAAATATTGTGTAGCATGCATCACTACATGATTTCCATAAATATAGAAGAGCATGAATCACTATATAATTCCCATAAAAGTAGTGAATCCATCATCGTCACTAGATTCAAAAAAAAACAGTTATAATCACTACTTAATTACAATAATCATAGTGGATTAGGAATCCTTACCCTATTACAATAAATGGAGTGGAGAAAAAATCATTATCTTATTCCCAAAGTGCTCTGAAAGGCGTTGTCTCTATTAAAAATAAATCACAAATTGTTCTAAAAAACTAATACAACCCATAAAATCAATAAGGATAGGTGAAAACATAATCTACCGTTTAAAATTTGTAATCAAAAGTCATACGACAAAAAGGGTACTTTAATAAATTTTTGTCCTGTAAAAATCACTATATAAATTCAGCAACATAATAGAGGAACATAAAGGTTCATATGTGGGATTAATTAGGTTGAAAAGGGTATGTAATCACTGTTAAATAAAATGGTCAATAATAGGTATATGGAAAATCATATCACATCAATATGTATTTAAAGTAAAAAAAATTACATAGAGATGTTTCTTGAATAAGGTAGTGAAAGAGAGGATCCCCTACCTTGATATAGTGTTTTGAAAAGCTTGGATGGAGCTTATTATGATCATAGGGGTACCTTGGGAGGTATCTGGTGAGGTAAGGGAAAATTAATGAAATTATCAATTGTTTTTTAGTGAATAGAAATGGGGTTTGGGTGTGTTTATATAGGAAATGAAATGGGATTTCTTTATTATTTCCTAAACATAGGTTTTGAGCTCTATACAATAAAGTATTCAAAAAAATCATACCATGGGTTTTCTGATGGTGTTGAAAAAAAAGTATTTTCTTAATTATTTTATAAGGAAAATAACATAACTCATGAAAATATTTCTATTAGTTATGTGTAAGTGATTCATGTTTATAAATAGTTTATTTTTAAACCATACTATATAATATTGGTTTTTGGGTATCCACAATGTCATTATAAAATTAATTAAATAACCTATAATATAGATTATTTTAAAGGATAGATATTTATATGATCATGAATAACATTTTTGGGAAATATTACCTCATTTTTTGTTATTATGATGTCAGAATACATAGCATGTATTTATGAATTATATTGTTTTTACCTAAAAAATTTAATTGCCTTTCAAAATTAAAAAAATGGCATCTAATAATTTAAATTTGTGGATCTGAAAATAATATTTATTTTATAAAAATAAATTATGAATTATGATAATTTAATCATTTATTAAAAATTTAAAAATTAGTTTTTTTGAAATTCATGAATTCATTAAAAGGAATGTTGTAATTGAAATGGTTTATTAATGAAAACTACAATTCATGTTTGGTCATATAGAAATCTGATTTTTTAAAACTATTTTTTCAATAAATTATAATGTAAAATAAATATAGAATAAATATAATCATTATTTGAAAGAAAATAAAACATACTTCTTTATTCTATTAAGGTTGAGATACATAGTCTTCTATTATACAAGTTAATTCCCCAAGGGTGTGGTGTGTGATAATAATATTTTTTTGGTGTTGTTCGATGAACATTATTTATGTCTGGACCTCGATGACCATAAAATTATCCCATAGATAGTTTACATCAGGATTTACTTGTTTTAATCTCATCATGGTCTTATTCTTGTGAAAATATCATAGATTATATCTCCCCCAGAAGCTTCGATAATAGTGATTTATAGGTTATGATCCTATTGGTTAAGGCAATCACTTCCTTTTTCTAGGTCAATAGACTATCTCATAACCGTTAATATATACTAATCATAAAATCTCTATATAGTGACTATATTATCAAAATTTATGAAGCTTTATTGTAATTGGTGTAAAATAGGATATTAAAAACCAATAAAACCAAATAAGATCATGTGTTTTCTAAAGAATCATTAATTACTGTGAAATTTAATTTTACAATAAAGGGATTTTTATTTACCAATTTTCATTTAAATAAATTATTCTCCATTCAAAAATTACTCTATTGATTTTTTTTTTCATACACTAAAATGTTGGAAATAACATCCATTGCATCTCATTTTCAAGATACCAATTCACTTCCTCAAACATGTTGTTCAACCAAAACACTTTAACCAGGTGATATGTATTCTTTCATAGAGTTGTGTTTCATTTGTCCATGATCTTCACCAATTAATCCATGTAGGAAATATCATTCTACAATTTTACCACCTCTATAATTTTCAAATGGTAAGGGTATGATATGTAATTTTTCAATAGGAATTCACAGAGAACATCATAAACTTGATATACAATAGGTAAGAGTGGTAGTTGATATTCCATATCTCTAATGTGATCAAGGTTCTCAATGGGAACAATGTATCTCATAATTAGCTTCCACATCATCCAAAACCTCATTAATTTCTTCCATGATGATATATAAATTAACACTTCATCCCCAAACATAAATTCAAGGTCTCGCCATTGATTTTCTAAATAGGCATTCAATCAAATTTGAGAGGATTTCAAATAATGATAAATGGTTTGAAACTTAGTTAAAAAATATCATATTTGATCATTGCCATTAGATTATATTCTCTAAAATTATCCCATCGTTTCAATATTTTTCTATAACAACCCCACTCTTTATTACAAACTTAAACATGAATTATTACATAAAAACTCACTTAAGACAACTCTGAGGATCGAGAGGTCTAGTGTCTTGGAAAATTAGGAACATTATATAAAAACCTAGAACATAAAACAAAAAATCTTTATTAAAAACTTCTTTTACATGACCATTAAATTCCTTCATAATTAGCATTGCATGGGGCAACCTGATGAAATGCATAAGAAAAGGGTGAGCTATAAAGCCAAGTAAGGGAGTAAACAAGGTAGGAAAGGAAGAATATAGTAAATGTTAGAAAATAATCATATCAATGTAGAACAAGAGAACCAAGAACATAATGGTGTGATATATAATGACTATCATAATATGGAAAATTTGAAACAACACTTAACAAGAAATTATCATGATCCAAGCATCATTATACATGGATCATGAGTCAAGGCTCATCGTACATGAAGAATAAGTAAACCCTTATTACACAAGAATTGGAATGAGTAAACCCTCATTTCACATGAATTATAATTATTCAACACACATTGCAAATGACATATCATGATACGATTTTTACCCAATGCATTGGAGTGCTATTAGGGCGTACCCTTCTTAATCATTTCATTTCATGCATTAGTGTGCCACACAGATCATATAACATAGATTCATTAATCAAAATAATTAATTACCTAAAAAAGGAATGTGTAATTAATACATTAAACTCTATAATAAATAAGTAAGTGTTCATAATAGTGAGTTACCTTGAAAGGGAAATAAGCATGGTATTCACTACACAATGACTTTGGATTGGGAAATCACGATACAATTTAGGGAGCATAACGACATGAAATAATAATTCATAAAAATGTGTTATGAGAGATAAAGGGGTGTCACATAATTTATAAATTAAATGGACAGTAAGGCGGTCATATTGGCACGTGTCCCAACATATGTAATGGAATGTAGATTCATAATGCAAAAAATTACATGAATGTAAATGAAAAGAGAGAAATTATTTACATAATTTTGTCATGGTAACGAGTGTGACTGGGAGGAATTAATGAGAGATAAAGAGGTCTATCATAATTAAATCATAAGTATGGAAGTATGGGGGTGGTGAAAAATCTTAACCCTACATTTTTAATTGAATACAAATTGGTATAACAACATAATGAGATTTGGACAAAAATGAGAAATGAGGAAATCCCTTACATGGAAGTGTGATGAAATATCTTGAGAGAGGATTAAGAGAGACTTCTTGGGATATTGGGGCACCATGGTTGGATTCTAGAGTGAGGAGGGTATATTTTTATCGAGCTTCAAATGGTTTGAGTGAAGATAAATGGGAGATTGAGTGGGTATATATATGTAAAGAGAGGAAATTCTTTATAATTTAGATTTTGGACACCACACATTAATCTAATAAAAAAGACAAACCAAGCCATGGGTTTTCATATGTTTTTTCCAAAGGGGAGTGGAAAAAAATATTTTTGAAGGACAATGGCTGAACTTATTAAAATATTAGGCTTTCTTATGTGGAGGTGAGTCACACTCTCAACGAAATCATTTTAGAAAGATAAAATGTTTTTTAAGTCTTGGAGGGTACACTAAGACATCATAAAATTAATCAAACAAATCTAAAATGGCATTATATTAGAGGTAAAACATATATTTAGAGAACAACCATTTTAAATTATTTTATTAAATCACTATTGGGTCATTATGATGCTATAAAACACATTATATATTTAAACGGTATTTAATTCTTTCCAAAAAAAATCTACAATGTCAGAAAATTATGAAAAATTCTCCATTGAATAATTTTGACATTATAATAAAAAATATAATATTCATTTCATCTAAGTAATTTTCAAAATATCTGATTTTTTTATTTTAAAATAAAAACTGATATTTATGAAAAATCCATGGGTTTTGAAAAGAACAGCTTTCAAACCATAATAAAATTTACAAATTTTTTCATAAAAATTATATGATCATTTATATTTAATAAAATTTAATTTAGTGATATTATTTTATTAAAATTTTATTTAATTCAAAAATAGTTAATTCAACAAATTATATTTCTTAATTTAATATTAATAAAAAATATTATTTGTGCTTTAAAACCCATTTACAAAGAAAAAATAATAAAATGAATGTATATTCTTTATAAAAAAAATAAATCGCATAATCATAGATTTATGGTATTGTTACATAACCCCTTATAACACCCTTATAAGACATAAGGTTAATGTGTGCGATGGTTACATACTCTTGTGCCCCTCAGATAACATCACTCGGGTGGTAATCTCTATCAACTCACACTTCTCCTATAGGAGGTTCCTTTCAAGCTTAACGGGTTGAAGCTTATCTTAGGCTTGGTAAAGAGTGAAGTCCCATGATCCCACCTACTTTCTGAGTTCTAACATATGGGGTTCATATGGAGCAATTCTATTGGATGAGTCCATCGGTTCATTTGTCTAAGTAAATTGGATTTTTTAAACTTATATGTTAATACTAATCAGGTGGTCACTATTCAACGACTATATTAGCAATGGTACCAATTCATAATGGTATTTTAAAATAAAAAAACATAAAACCAAGGAAGTTCATATGTTATACAACCATTTTACATAATAAGACATTTAATTGTATAAAGAATAATTATCATTAATAAAAGTTTGGGTCGTTACAATCTTACCCCTTAAAAAATTTCACCCTCAAAATTTTATTTTCCCACATGAAAACAAATGAGGAAGACTTTGCTTCATAACTTACTCTGATTCCCACACTGCTTCTACATACTTATGGTTTTTCCACAACACGTTGACGAGGGTCATTGTCTTATTTTGTTGAACTTTTTTCCTATGATCTATGATCTTCACCAGCTTCTCTTCATAGGACCAATAATTCTCCAATGGCACCACTTATGGATAGATTACATGCAATGGGTCAGGTATGTACTTCCTCAAGAGTGATACATGGATTACATTATGTACTATAGATTGGGTTTTTGTGAGTTTTAGTTGATAGGCCACTACTCCCATGTGATCAAGGATCTCAAAAGGGTTGATATACCTTGGACTAAGCTTTCCATTCTCACTAAATCTCATAAATCTCTTCCATGGTGATATGTGGAGGAATAATATTTCTCAAACATCAAATTCTAGGTATCATTGATGATTATCAGCATAACTCTTTTTTCAACTCTGAGAAGCTTTAATTTGTTGTTGGAGGGTCCTAACATTCTCCACCATTTCCTCAACCATTTATGGACCTATGAGTTTTCTCTCCCCAACTTCATCCCAACATGTTGATGTTGTACACCTATTCCCATACAGGGCTTCATAAGTATCCATTTATATGCTTGAGTGGAAACTGTTATTGTAAGAGAAGTTAACCATGGGATGATATTAATCCCATCCTCTTTTGAAGTCCATTGAGCATTCTCTCAACTTATCATCAAGTGTTGGGATAGTCTTATCAAATTGGCCATGAGTTTGAGGATGATAAGCCGTACTGAAGGTCAACTCAGTATGCGTAGAATTTTAATGATGCTTTCAAAACGTAGAGGTGAATCTTGGATCTATATTGGGTAAAATAAATAGTGGTACTCTATTCAGCCTTTCCACTTCTCTAATATATATTTGTACCAGTTGATCTAATGAGAAATCCTCTAGAATTTCAATGATGTGTGACATCTTATTAAGTGTATCCACAACATCCCAGATAGCACTTTTTCCTTTGGATGTCTTCGGAAGTCCTGTGACAAAGTCCACGGTGATTTTCATTCATTTCCATGCTAGTATGTGTAATAGTTGCCTCCTCCCCTTAGTCTTCTACCTCTCATCCTTCACCTGCTGACATACCAGCCACTTTGATATAGACTCTACAATCTCCTTATTCATGTTATCCCACCAATAAAGCTCTCGGATATCTTGATACGTCTTTTGGTTTCTGGGGTGAATGGAGAATTTTGAACTATGTGCATCAAACAGAAGTTCATCCTTTAACTCAGGATTTCATGGAACACATAGTCTTGAACAGAATCTCATAATTCCTTCTTTATTAACATTGAACTCTGAGGATTTCCCTTTTTAGATAGTTTCCTCATTCTTCGGAATTCCCACATCATCTTTTTGAGTATTCTTTAATCTTTCCCGAAGAGACGATTGAGAAATCTTTTGTGAAAGTATTGATGAGGTTACCTTCTTTATGATTCACATGAAAATCTTCAAAAAATCTTGGAACATTAGAACCTTTTCAATTCTCATCAATGGTATAATTTTTGGGTCATTTATACTTAGAGCATCCTCCACCCGGTGTGCTTTCCCAGGGTGGTAATGAACTGAGAAGTCAAAGTCTTTGACAAGATCTAGCCATATTTTTTGCGCATATTCAACATTGTGTATGTCAAAATATTCTTGAGGTTTTTGTGATCTGTTTAGATTTCACACTTATCCCCATATAGGTAATGTATCCCTATTTTTAAAGTGAAGATTACTACAACTAACTCCAGAAAATGTGTTGTGTAGTTTTTCTAATGAAATTTCAATTTCTTTGAAGAATATGAAATGAATTTCTAAATTTCCATTAACACACAACCCATGTATTTAATCAAAGCATCACTAAAAACCACAAAACGTTCTCCACTTGTGTGTAGTGTGAGCATGGGCGCAGTGATAAGCCTCCTTTTCAAATCCTTGAAGATCTCTTCGCATTCATCAATCTAAGAAAAATATACTCCCTTCTGATTTTTCTTGGTAAGAGGGTTAGGAAATCATGAGAAATTTATCAGAAATCGTTGATAATATCTAGATAACCCCAACAATCTATGGATATACGTTGCCGATGTTAGCCTCATCCATCGCTCAACAGTAGCTATCTTGGAGGGATCCACAGATATACCATTGCTTGTGATGATATGACCCAAGAATGAACCCTCCTTCGACCATAACTTACACTTGATATACTTTTCATAGAGATTCTCCTTTTTCAAGGTCTCTAGTACAGTTCATAGATTCTCCTCATACTCCTCCATGGATTTGAAGTAAATTAGAATATCCTCTATAAATACTACAACAAATTTTTCGAGGTAATATCTAAAGACTATATTCATCAATTCCATGAAGATTGATGAAGCATTAGTGATTCTGAAAAGAATTACTATGAATTCATAGTTCCCATATCCTTTAGGAAAAGCAATCTCAGTTATATCCTCCTTCTTCACCCTTATAGGGTAATGTACTGACCGAAAATCCACCATGTAGAAGTATTTTATTCCATATAGATGATCAAATAATTCATCAATTAGGGAGCATAAAATACTTTTTCTTTATCATGATTTTGTTGGGATCATGATAATCAATGCAAAGACACATTGTCCCATCCTTTTTCTTGACGTAGAGGACTAGTGTACCCCATGGTGAAGCACATGGGCATATAAAACCTTTATCAAGATTATCCTATAGTTTTTTCTTCAGATCTTCAAGCTCCACAACATCTATTTTATATAGTTTCTTGGATAGTGGAAATCCCCCAAGTATAAGATCAATTGACAATTCAACATCTCTTCTAGGAGGAAGACCAGTCAATTCCTCTAGAAACACTTCATCGATTTCCCACACAATATGCATGTCTTCATGGATGTTTGCATCTTTATAATCAATCATCTTTGCAAGATATGAATTCTCATAGGGCTGTAATATCCATGCATGAGATGATAGTGTTAGGAAAGATTCATCCTCCTCCTTTCA
This sequence comes from Viscum album, assembly GCA_963277665.1. Lineage (NCBI taxonomy): Eukaryota > Viridiplantae > Streptophyta > Magnoliopsida > Santalales > Viscaceae > Viscum > Viscum album. The sequence continues at coordinate 13,134,096 of OY728159.1, read as the reverse complement.
CTTGTATAGAATTCGAGGTCGATTATCCAAATGGAGATTGGTTTTACTCTCATGTAAATTTATATGGCTCTATATATGGAAACCCAATACATGCTAAGAATTGCATAAAATTTCACCAAAGGGAGTATGTATAGGTTCTTTAGGAAGTTCAATCACAAAATTATAATAGGGGTGTAATTATATTCATGGGATGCGGTGATTTCCCCATTTTTTATTCTCACTGACATCTTTACTTCCATGATTTTTGGTGGTGTTGGAATTGTTCTACTAAACATTCGGGATATAAAAGAATGCTTAAAACTAGAATAAAAACATATGTTTTATATTCTTTAATGAATAACTAGAGTACCTATGACCACTGTTTTTTTGGGGTTCACTTTAGCGATAGTGATGGTAAAATATCTCCTTTACTACCTTAGAGGTTGTTAGTTTCCATCGAAAACCCTTGGCTTCGGGCACTAGTTTGAAAAGTACCCAAGCTCATTTTATTTGAAACAATGAACAATTTTTTGAGGGTCTAATGGAGTGTTTCTCTCCTCTGTTGCAGCTGTGGGTTTTTATTTTCGGCTATTACTAGCCAGCTTTCCTTCTCTTCTATAGTTAAAGCATTTCCTTGTCCCCTTCCAAAAATTTATAGGGTGCTTCTTTCCAAACCATTGGCAAGTGGGGTGATAGTTTTTTTAGCACTATTGGATTTATCCATTAGACCACCAAAATTAATGTACACCTTTCACTTATTATCCCAATGACACCCATGAGATTCTACGATCTCCATTTCATCTTTTAGGTCACATTGGAAAATTTCCTCAAAACTCTCAAATTCACAAATTTCTAGGGATTTCCATAGGCTAGGTTTTAACCCTCTATAGAAGAGGTCAACCTTGCATTTGGGGGCAAAGACAAAGTCAGAGGTGTATTGCTCAAGAATATTGTTGTTTTCCTCATATGATCTGTAACGCCCCGACCCTAGTTACCCAGAGTCGGTGCATTATTACATAACATTGGCATGATCACAAGAAAGATCAAATCTCGAAAGACCGATTGGTTTAGTAGCCTTGGAAACACTAGATATATTCATAAGTTTTACATTACATCATAAAATGAAAAACTACTACAACAACATAATGTTTCCACAGTCCACACTATAATCCCCTCATAATATCCCTAAAGGTCATTCATAACTTACATCTTCACATCCTGGGAAAAATAAAACATATAAAAGGGGTGAGCTCAAATGACCAGTAAGGATAACAATATAGCGTAACATTCAAAAATAAGCATAAACATTTAAGGCAATGAATTACTAAAACGAAAGCCTTTTAAACATGAACTTCAACATAGTATGGAAAAAGTTAAATGAAATAATTCCATTTACTTATTCACTTGGATATTCTACTAATCGAATAATCACATGAAAAAATCAATAACCACTTTCATAATGATGGAATGCATAATGCTAAACTTTAATTTCTTTTCAAGGCCTCGTCCCAAGACCTTGGGGCTAACTGTAACCGGAACCCAACCCGGAGTGCCTCTAATAACCGTACACCAACCCGGAGTGCCTCTAATAACCGGAGACCAAACCGGAGGGCTTACTTTTACCAGTCCCTAACCTGGAGGGCTTACTTTAACCAGTCCCCAACCTGGAGGGCTTACTTTAACCAGTCCCCAACCTGGAGGGCTTACTTTAACCAGTCCCCAACCTGGAACATACTTGTCCAACACATTCATATGAAGTAAAGGTTGAAATATAACATAAACATTCTTATTGGAACTAGCATATGAAATTTCAATAATTTACTCATAAACCATGAATGCTATATATATGACACATCCACAGTCAAACATATCACAAAACTTCATTACAATATGGAAGTTTTATATCATAATAAATCAACTTCAAATAATCTTAAAATCCATCAAAGGATGTTGACATAGATGAAATCAAAATTATTTTTAAAGAAATATCTCCTTTTATTTTGAAATCATTTAAGATCCATATAAAATAAAACATTTTCTTTGAAAATAATCTTATAAGTTTGTAAGGGAAGCTTTGAAGATTTTATAACGGCGGAAAATAGCCGCACCCGCCGTATAAGTTAAAAAAACATTCTTACCTTAATTCTGTCGAAAAGGTTAAAAAGGACCTTGTTTTGAAAACGACGGAAAGATTCCTTTATAAACCTCTTATAAAAAGTCAAACAAGGGTATAAATGACTTTAACCCATATTCTTTTAAATAATAAATATGTTTTGAATTACATTTTGAAGAAACATGGATGTGGATGATAAAGAGATCCCAGTAGATTATTACGTATAAACAACCTCGGATAAAGAAGAGATTGTGAAATAACCCTTACCTTGTACTTTTCCTTGGTTGGGGTAGGTTAACCTCCTGTATAATGGTGAAATAATTGTTACTAAATTATACAAGAATCATATACATTAATATGATATCATATATGATCTTTTAATATCGATTTATAATAATATGTTAATATTATCGTTGTTTCGGGTGTAAACTTACTTGTTTTCTTTTATATGTTTTGTTATGTAAGACATTTTTGTAAAGGATAGGTTTTATATTATTCATATCCAGAATGATATCAAGTCCTTAAACATCATTTTTAAATCATCAAATGATAATTATACTTGAATGGATACGATGGAGAATGAATCTCATCGCGTTCGTGGAGACGGTAGTCCGTACGTACGCACGAGCGACAATATCATTCTTTTGATAATAAAATAATATATAAATGGATGGTATATCATATATACAGAATCATTAACATGTTATATTTATTATTTACATGAGTTACACATCATTATTATACCCATCCAAATAATAATATATTGAATAACAATTACACCACGACGTGGAGACGGTAAGCCGTACGTACACACGTATGGTGACATGTTATTCAAAGGGTGGATAGAACACTGAATATGGTTGTACCATATTTATAATAAAATCATAGTATATGTGATATACTGGAGTTATTATTTTAGAATGGTAAGAACAACGGAAGAAGAAGTGGAAGAAGAAATGAACTTGGAGAAGGGTGGTGAAATCATTACCTCTTCTTCGGGTTCTTCCTTTTGATTTGATCAAAAGGGCTCTTTAGGATGGCTTTCGGATCAAACTAAGGCCCCTAGGTTGTAGTGAGGGAAGTTGGGAGATTATTTGGGCAGGTTTTGGCCGAACCAAAGGGCTTTGAAGGTGTGAAAAAATGAGAAGGAGGAGTGCCCTTTTATAAGAGGGGTGAGGGGCACCTTTGGAAAAGCTAGAAATATTAGTTTATAATAAATTCATATTCGGTATCTAATAGCTTCAAAGTTGACTATTCAAAGGTTAAGGTGGGTATGGGTCGAAAGAAACTCAACCAATAGAATTTAGACAGGTTTGGGTACTTATATTAACCTTATCTTTAAGTGTTAACTCTAAGTTAATTAGTTTCACTTTTACAATGTCTCTTTGTATTTTTATATTATATGGTTAATAAACTTACCATATACATACAAGAGACCCACAAGTGGTCCATTAATGATATAACTATTATGATATAAGTCTCTTGGCCGAACCTTAGATTTTTAGGAATTTAATATCAATTAATAATATAATATTTGTTTTAAAAACTCTTTTATGTCAATTTTGACACTATTCAATAGTTGATTTTTTTGAAACTCATAACAGATTGATTACTTCAAAAAAAGTCAATTAAATCAATCCTAATATATCATATTATCTTATAAAATTAGTTTAATTCATTAAAAGTTTCATATTATATTTATTTGGGTATTTATAATATCAATTATGTTAATTTTTCACTATTATAGTAATTACTGCATCATCATTGTGTCATAAATAAAATAAATTATTTAATGTCTAAAAATTATAAATAAAATATCATTATGTAGTAAATCTTTTTATATTTCTAATTAATATTTATAATCTAAAATCCAACATATATAACCCTATGTAACAATTTTTTTCCTAAAAGATATATGCTTGTGTTATTTTTGTATTTATTTTAACTTAATTAAAATAAAGTGTCATTATCACTTACAAGTGGATCCATGGGGTCCCAAAATAGACCCAAAGATGCCCATGGTCGACCATGTATCAACCAATTGGGTTAAGACACGTTTTAGGGTAATTTAGTATTATTATAATATTATTTTTTAACCCTTATTTACCGGATTTACCCTTAACCATGGTAAATAAAATATTTACCGCAGTAATTATTCAAAATGTCTAAAAATAAAAGTTACCTATTTACACAATTTGAAAATCCTGATTCCAAATATGGAATCCATTTTCCTAAATTCAAAACACAGAAGTGGAAGAAGTTAATTTAAAATTAATTCCCGCTGTCAAAACAAAAAGCGTGTTTTTAAGAGATAATAACTATCAAAAGATTGACACTTGTTTATGTTCGGTTTAATTGTAAAATTATTTCCAATTACAAACATTATATTAAATGGTAAAAATATATTCCAAATATACTTTAAAACCACTCAAATTCATAATTTATCACTATTAATTATTTTGATTAAAAATGTTGTTTTTAAATAAAATTTAGTAATTTTCACTATTCATCAAAATATGAAAGTTATCCGAAATGTACCAAAATTTCACCTTAGGCTAAATTCGATATTCCGAATCCAAAAATGAAGTCCATTTTGAAATATAAAATATATATAATTTCAAAAAGTAGGTATTACTATTCATAACGGCTAGTTTGATCGGTTGTGGTGTGTGTTAAAACTCGAAGTTGCGTACAACATACGCTACTGTTTTATTCAAAGGAAAGCCTACCGTGTAAGCTTGGGATGTTTCATTTTAAATTTTTTTGATGTCCCCTTTTAGTCAAAAAGTTTAAAATATTGTATTTAAAAAGGTTTCACTATTAAAAGTTGATAAAAGTGCAATACTAAAAATGAATCTGTTCTTGCATTATGACTAAGAAACTCATAATATGGATTCTAAAATTATAAGGATTATATAAAGTTTAAAATTTAGTTAATACTATTCATGGCCTCTTTTAATGACTTTTTTTTATAAGTCAAGGTGTGATTGAACTCGGTGTTGCGTGTAGTGCAAGTTATTGAATTATTTTGAAGAAATAACACACTACGAAATCTTGGGGTGTTACATTCTCCCCTCCTTCAATAAATTGCGTCCTCGCAATTTGAAATTGTTCTTCGAAAATAAAAGGTTGAAAATAGATAATATATTTGTGGGAAAACCCACATCGAAAATTGGGTTACTAAAATTTAGTCTTAATATGAAGAAAAGAGAAATGAAATGGTCACCAACAAATTATGATCTCGATTAGGAGAACATTGGTGGTAATTAGAAACATATAATTGGAGGAAAAACGTAAATATTTATAGGTAGTGATTGAGGTCATCAATCAAAAACAAGTATAAAATTGAGGTCCTTAAACTCATCAATCTATGATTATTTGAAATACCATCGGTTCAACAAAACATAAGGTATTGGGATAACACATTTTTGACGTTTCAAAATATCTTAGTTGAAATCCCACATCGAAAAATGAATTAATGAGGCCTCTATTTAAAATAAAGAGTGGAAAGTATGAAGATTACCGAAAATAACACATACTAAGGTTCCATGTAAGAAAATATTGATATGGAAGTGAAATCTAACCATCAATTATCTGATTGAGAGTGGTAGAGAACATGGGAATGAAAAGGCCAACAATCCCAAAGCCATAAATTAGTGATGATTTAAGGTACTATCTGGGACAACATTTTTGTTCTAAGTTCCTTTTATTAATGTTGAGGAATTTATTTATGAGATTGGCTAAGATCATAAGGAGATATACTTACATTATAATTAGATTTTTATCCACTAATAAATTTCTACCACAAACTCATCTTTCACTCTAAAAGATAATAGAATGTAATTTTTTTTTTCTATTTATACTATTCGTACAGGGTTCCAAAATAAATGAATTTATAATTCATCTACTAGATCTTTTAAAAAAACTACATTATTTAATCCAGGACATCTCGTGGGCCAGTGGTAGGTGATACACCCTTGTCGCCCTTCGGTTGCGGGTTCAAGTCTCGCAACCTTGCCGGACGCGACGGGTTGCCGCCCGACCTCCGGGTTGTCCTTTTATGGAAATCCAAAATAATCCAAACTAGAACTATCCAAAATAATTCTGTCCAAACTCATAGTCCAACATTTATAAGGAAGGTAAACATAATGTAGATCCTTTTTACCCCGTAATAGCATATGAATACCTTCATCATGTATTCTTTTAATACACTGAAACATCCTGATTTACCATAATCTTTATTGATTACATTCATGCTCCCTTATTCCATATAGAATGCTGGATATACTTCATCAATCCAAAAATGTTTTAAACACCAACAATTATGGAATATACAAATCATTAATCAGCTTCAAGGTAGTCAAGAATATCCAATATAATTTATCAAAATCAATCATGTATTATTCTAAAATCACTACCTCGGTATCAGAACCATATTATGGTTTATCTTTCTCTCAACCATATTTTTTCCAAAAATTTAACCTTATATTGAGTCACTTTTCTTTGTTCCACACAATCTCAGGTCCTTAATGAAATATTACTGCAGTACAATCCTTATATACTCCATAATTATTATAACAAGTACATTGTTGATACAACACTCAATTGACATAATCAACATAAGAACTCTAATCATTCCTCTTCATCTGTGGTAGTATCATAACTTGATTATTATCCAATAACATCATTTGCGGCATATTTTGATGACTGGGACATAGGTTCGCATAGTGTCCAAACTCCTTGAAAATGAAGCATTGTACATGTGAAACCATTTTCTTACCCTTGCAGTCATGTACTTTGTGCCCTTTTCCACCACACTTATAACAAACTCCCATTCCTTTCAGGCAAGTTCCAGGGTGTTTCATTCCACAGTTACCACATATGGGAAAATTCTTCTTTTCCCTCTTACCTTTATCCATCTTTCTCTCTTCCATCCTTTTCTTCTCTTGCTTCCTTTCAAAGCCATAAGACTCAGTAAACTCTTTACTTATCTTATCAACACATGATATTATTTCCTCATATGATGATAATACATGGGAGACTATTTCTATTATAAATTCTAGCTTAAGACCATGAAAGATATAATCCTTCCTTCTCTTTGAATCATGTGCATTTCTGGAGTTCTCATTCCGTCTACTGGGCGCCATTTCTAAACAATGGCACAAACTAGATCAGTTTATGAATCAAAATACATAATCCCATACTTATAAAACACTTAACATAAATTGAACTATTTATGGATATAATCCATAATCATAAAAATGTATCCTTTGAGGATGTATATACTCATAAACCCTTCATAATGGTTTGTAAAGAAAATTAGAATTATCCTAAGCATATCCCCCAGGAGTGTCGTAACCAAGAGTGCAGCAAGGCCCGTTGTCGTGCACCAGTTCCCGTTCGAGTCTAGCTCAAAGCGGTGTTTTCGGGTTTTTCCCCTAGGTACATCTGTGCCAGAGCCGCCTCTACCTGCTCGTATCCAGACAAGGATGTATTTCTCGGAAAACTCACAAAATCTCTACAATACCAAAATTCTAGGAAGTTCTTCTATACTAATCCTCAAAGTTCATCTTAGGTCTACGTGCTCTAATCAGAGGTTATCTAAATCTAACTTCCAAGGTGTGTACTAAACTTCCTCTGATACCAACTGTAACGCCCCGACCCTAGTTACCCAGAGTCGGTGCATTATTACATAACATTGGCATGATCACAAGAAAGATCAAATCTCAAAAGACCGATTGGTTTAGTAGCCTTGGAAACACTAGATATATTCATAAGTTTTACATTACATCATAAAATGAAAAACTACTACAACAACATAATGTTTCCACAGTCCACACTATAATCCCCTCATAATATCCCTAAAGGTCATTCATAACTTACATCTTCACATCCTGGGAAAAATAAAACATAGAAAAGGGGTGAGCTCAAATGCCCAGTAAGGATAACAATATAGCGTAACATTCAAAAATAAGCATAAACATTTAAGGCAATGAATTACTAAAACAAAAGCCTTTTAAACATGAACTTCAACATAGTATGGAAAAAGTTAAATGAAATAATTCCATTTACTTATTCACTTGGATATTCTACTAATCGAATAATCACATGCAAAAATCAATAACCACTTTCATAATGATGGAATGCATAATGCTAAACTTTAATTTCTTTTCAAGGCCTTGTCCCAAGACCTTGGGGCTAACTGTAACCGGAACCCAACCCGGAGTGCCTCTAATAACCGGACACCAACCCGGAGTGCCTCTAATAACCGGAGACCAAACCGGAGGGCTTACTTTTACCAGTCCCTAACCTGGAGGGCTTACTTTAACCAGTCTCCAACCTGGAGGGCTTACATTAACCAGTCCCCAACCTGGAGGGCTTACTTTAACCAGTCCCCAACCTGGAACATACTTGTCCAACACATTCATATGAAGTAAAGGTTGAAATATAACATAAACATTCTTATTGGAACTAGCATACGAAATTTCAATACTTTACTCATAAACCATGAATGCTATATATATGACACATCCACAGTCAAACATATCACAAAACTTCATTACAATATGGAAGTTTTATATCATAATAAATCAACTTCAAATAATCTTAAAATCCATCAAAGGAAATTGACATAGATGAAATCAAAATTCTTTTTAAAGAAATATCTCCTTTTATTTCGAAATCATTTAAGATCCATATAAAATAAAACATTTTCTTTGAAAATAATCTTATAAGTTTGTAAGGGAAGCTTTGAAGATTTTATAATGGCGGAAAATAGCCGCACCCGCCGTATAAGTTAAAAAAACATTCTTACCTTAATTCTGTCAAAAAGGTTAAAAAGGACCTTGTTTTGAAAACGACGGAAAGATTCCTTTATAAACCTCTTATAAAAAGTCAAACAAGGGTATAAATGACTTTAACCCATATTCTTGTAAATAATAAATATGTTTTGAATTACATTTTGAAGAAACATGGATGTGGATGATAAAGAGATCCCAGTAGATTATTACGTATAAACAACCTCGGATAATGAAGAGATTGTGAAATAACCCTTACCTTGTACTTTTCCTTGGTTGGGGTAGGTTAACCTCCTGTATAATGGTGAAATAATTGTTACTAAATTATACAAGAATCATATACATTAATATGATATCATATATGATCTTTTAATATTGATTTATAATAATATGTTAATATTATCGTTGTTTCGGGTGTTAACTTACTTGTTTTCTTTTATATGTTTTGTTACGTAAGACATTTCTGTAAATGATAGGTTTTATATTATTCATATCCAGAATGATATCAAGTCCTTAAACATCATTTTTAAATCATCAAATGATAATTATACTTGAATGGATACGATGGAGAATGAATCTCATCGCGTTCGTGGAGACAGTAGTCCGTACGTACGCACGAGCGACAATATCATTCTTTTGATATTAAAATAATATATAAATGGATGGTATATCATATATAAAGAATCATTAACATGTTATATTTATTATTTACATGAGTTACACATCATTATTATACCCATCCAAATAATAATATATTGAATAACAATTACACCACGACGTGGAGACGGTAAGCCGTACGTACGCACGTATGGTGACATGTTATTCAAAGGGTGGATAGAACACTGAATATGGTTGTACCATATTTATAATAAAATCATAGTATATGTGATATACTGGAGTTATTATTTTAGAATGGTAAGAACAACGGAAGAAGAAGTGGAAGAAGAAATGAACTTGGAGAAGGGTGGTGAAATCATTACCTCTTCTTCGGGTTCTTCCTTTTGATTTGATCAAAATGGCTCTTTAGGTTGGATTTCTGATCAAACTAAGGCCCCTAGGTTGTAGTGAGGGAAGTTGGGAGAGTATTTGGGCAGGTTTTGGCTGAACCAAAGGGCTTTGAAGGTGTGAAAAAATGAGAAGGAGGAGTGCCCTTTTATAAGAGGGGTGAGGGGCACCTTTGGAAAAGCTAGAAATATTAGTTTATAATAAATTCATATTCGGTTTTTAATAGCTTCAAAGTTGACTATTAAAAGGTTAAGGTGGGGATGGGTCGAAAGAAACTCAACCAATAGAATTTAGACAGGTTTGGGTACTTATATTAACCTTATCTTTAAGTATTAACTCTAAGTTAATTAGTTTCACTTTTACAATGTCTCTTTGTATTTTTATATTATATGGTTAATAAACTTACCATATACATACAAGCGGCCCAAAATTGGTCTATTAATGATACAACTATCATGATATAAGTCTCTTGGCCGAACCTTAGATTTTTAGGAATTTAATATCAATTAATAATATAATATTTGTTTTAAAAACTCTTTTATGTCAATTTTGACACTATTCAATAGTTGATTTTTGTGAAACTCATAACAGATTTATTACTTCGAAAAAGTCAATTAAATCAATCCTAATACATCATATTATCTTATAAAATTAGTTTAATTCATTAAAAGTTTCATATTATATTTATTTGGGTATTTATAATATCAATTATGTTAATTTTTCACTATTATAGTAATTACTGCATCATCATTGTGTCATAAATAAAATATATTATTTAATGTCTAAAAATTATAAATAAAATATCATTATGTAGGAAATCTTTTTATCTTTCTAATTAATATTTATAATCTAAAAGCCAACATATATAACCCTATGTAACAATTTTTTTCCTAAAAGATATATGCTTGTGTCATTTTTGTATTTATTTTAACTTAATTAAAATAAAGTGTCATTATCACTTACAAGTGGATCCATGGGGTCCCAAAATAGACCCAAAGATGCCCATGGTCGATCATGTATCAACCAATAGGGTTAAGACATGTTTTAGGGTAATTTAGTATTATTATAATATTATTTTTTAACCCTTATTTACCGGATTTACCCTTAACCATGGTAAATAAAATATTTACCGCAGTAATTATTCAAAATGTCTAAAAATAAAAGTTACCTATTTACACAATTTGAAAATCCTGATTCCAAATATGGAATTCATTTTCCTAAATTCAAAACACAGAAGTGGAAGAAATTAATTTAAAATTAATTCCCGCTGTCAAAACAAAAAGCGTGTTTTTAAGAGATAATAACTATCAAAAGATTGACACTTGTTTATGTTCGGTTTAATTGTAAAATTATTTCCAATGACAAACATTATATTAAATGGTAAAAATATATTCCAAATATACTTTAAAACCACTCAAATTCATAATTTATCACTATTAATTATTTTGATTAAAAATGTTGTTTTTAAATAAAATTTAGTAATTTTCACTATTCATCAAAATATGAAAGTTATCCGAAATGTACCAAAATTTCACCTTAGGCTAAATTCGATATTCCGAATCCAAAAATGAAGTCCATTTTGAAATATAAAATATATATAATTTCAAAAAGTAGGTATTACTATTCATAACGGCTGGTTTGATCGGTTGTGGTGTGTGTTAAAACTCGAAGTTGCGTACAACATACACAACTGTTTTATTCAAAGGAAAGCCTACCGTGTAAGCTTGGGATGTTTCATTTTAAATTTTTTTGATGTCCCCTTTTAGTCAAAAAGTTTAAAATATTGTATTTAAAAAGGTTTCACTATTAAAAGTTGATAAAAGTGCAATACTAAAAATGAATCTGTTCTTGCATTATGACTAAGAAACTCATAATATGGATTCTAAAATTATAAGGATTATATAAAGTTTAAAATTTAGTTAATACTATTCATGGCCTCTTTTAATGACTTTTTTTTATAAGTCAAGGTGTGATTGAACTCGGTGTTGCGTGTAGTGCAAGTTATTGAATTATTTTGAAGAAATAACACACTACGAAATCTTGGGGTGTTACATGATCCAATGGATTCATCGTCTTTTTTGCATTAGGGAAATGAAGTCCCTTTCCACCTAAAATTGGATGGTGCGAAAAAAAATATTTATAAAAAACATTTTAAAAAAATCCTTCAACACCAACACCTCGATATCCTCCTTAGGATTCTTATTTTTGATCAATGTCCACCATTGATCTGATTCACCCTCCATACAATAAGCAGCCATAAGAACCTTCTATTATTCAGAACATTGAAGGATGAAGAATATTTTGTAAAGGGAGTTGATCCATTGTTCAACGATTGAGGTATAAGATTATCCATTAAATATAGGAGGACTTTGTCCCATGAAGCTCTCGTTTACGGATTGTTCTTTATTTGGGGGGGGGGGGGGTTGAAAGTTCCTATTAACCAATGTTTCCATTCAAAAAATGAGTTAACTGGGAGAGTATCTTGACAAAGTTTGCGATTCATGCTCCAAACAGATTGGGCATCGCATTAGAACAGTCATCACATTGATCTTTGTATTGTTTGTTGGCCCAAGTCCTCATATTACTAGCCATTGGCTTGAATAGAAGGAATATTAGAGGTAACACATAAAGGGGAATTAAAATACACAAAGGGATAACTTATAAATAACATTTATTTAAATATCTTATATATTTATAGGCTTCTATCAATGCTATCAATGATCTACTTCCCAACATGTATTCTTAGGGGAATTTTTTAGTTCCCTTAATAATGGTTCATACTAAGATTATTATATTTACCAAAGCATATCCCAAGGAGTTTCATAACCCAAAGTGTATCAAGGACTATTTTTGTGCACCAATTTCTATTTGAGTCTAGCTCAAAGAGATGTTTTTTAGGTTTACCCCTAGATAAATATGTGCCAGAGCCGCCTCTACCTGATCGTATCCAAATAGGGATATATTTTCTTGATAAACCACTTACTCAATACTCACTAAAATTTAGGGATGTTTTTATTATATATAGACTTATCCCTATGGAAATCTCAATGGATTTCTAATATTCATCCCAAAAATAACGAATCATATACTTTGATACCAACTATAACAACACCACTCTTTATTACACACATAAAATTGATTTATTACAAAAACATGCACTTAAGACAACATTTAGGGTCGAGAGGTACAATATCTTAGGAAATTAGGAACATTACATAAAAACTTTGAATATAAAACAGAACATATTTATTAAAAACTTCTTTTACATGACTTATAAATGTCTTCTCACTTAGCATTTAATGGGATAACCTGGGGATACTCCTAAGAAAAGTGTGATCTATAAAACCCGATAAGGCAGTACAAAATGCATAACATGAAGAATATATTACATTTTTGGAAATTGGCATATCAATGGAGAACAATAGAAAAGTGAACATAAATTCAAGATAAATCATCACTATCATAACATGTAAATGTGATAACAACACTTAACATGATATTAGCATGATATAAGGCTCATTTCACATGGAGAATGAGTAAACCCTCATTGAACTTAAATTCTCATGAGTAAAACCTCATTCCATATGAATTGGAATGAGTCAAAACTCATTTCACATGATGTATCATGATAATATTCTTTACCCATTGTATTGCAGTGCTATCAGAACGCACCATTCTTAATCATTTAATTTCATGAAAAAGTGTGCCACATGGATCATATAACATGGATTAATTAAACATAAAAATTTATTCCATGATAGAGAAATGGGGAATTAATACATGAAACTATATAATAAATATGTAAATTTTATTAAAGGTGAATAACCTTGATAGATAAATGAGAATTGTATTCACCCCACAATGACTTTGTCTTGGAAAATCCCAATGCAATTTCGGCAACATAACAACATGACATTAGAATTCATAAAAATGGTTGACAAGTGAGAAATGTGCTTCTCATCACATTTAAATTAAATGGACAGTAATGGGTTCATATATATACATTTCCCAACATATGTAATGTAATTTAGATTCATAATACCAAATAATTGCTTGAATGTAAATGAAATGAGATAAATACCTTATAGAATTTCGGAATGGTAACGGCTGTCCATATGAGGAATTATTGGGAGAGAAAGAGGTCTCTCATAATTCAAAAAATGATGGAATTATGGAGGAGGTTTTAAATCATACCCCAAAATTTTTAATTGAAAAAAATGGGTATAAGAACATAATAAAATTTGGACAAAATGAGAAAGGAAGAAATATCTTATTTGGAAGAATGATCCAAAGGCTTGGGAGAGGCTTGAGAGAGTATTAATTTGAGCTAGGGGCACATTGGGATGATTGTATAGATAGGAGGGAAGAGTTTGGTCTAGCTCCAAATAATTTTAGTGGAGTGGAATTTGATATTGAGTGGTTTTATATAGGTAAGTAGTGGGAATTCTTTGTTATATAGGTTTTGGACACCACAAATTAAACTAATCGAAAACCACAAACCAACCCATGGTTTTTGGCATTTTTTACAAAGGGGAGTGGAAAACATTATTTTATAATGATAATTGCTGAAATAATTTAAATATTTGTCTTGATAATGTGGATGTGAGTCACACTCTTAAGGAAATCATTTTAAAAAGTTAAAATATTTTATAAATCTTGGAGGGTCCACTAAGGTATCATAAAATTAATCAAACAAGTATAAAATCAAATTATTTTGGAGTAAAAACATATATTGGACGAACAAAACTTTTATTTTATTTTATTACCTCACTATTGGGTCATTATGATGTTATAAAACACATTATATATTTAAATAGTATTAAATTATTACCCAAAAATTCGACTATGTTCAAAAATTATGAAAAATTCTCCATTGGAAACTATCAATGTCCTAATTCTGAAAATAATAACCATTTTATCTAAATAATTATCTAAATATTTGAATTTTAAATATTAGAATAATGATTTACATTTATCGAAAATCCATGGGTTTTGACAAAAAAAACATTCAAACCTTAATAAAAATTATAATTTCTTTCATGAAAATTATACGATTATTTATATTTGATAAAAAATAATTTAGTAATAATATTTTATTTCTAAATTATTAAATTAAATAATACATTAATTCATCAAAATAGATTTATTCATTAAATATTATCCAAAAATACTATATATTCCTAAAAAACCATTTAAAAATAAACAACAATAAATTGAATGTATATTATTTATACAAAAAATAAAGCAGATAATCATAGTGCTAGGGTCTTGTTACATAACTACTTATAACATGCGCATAAGGCCAAAGGGTAAGGTGTGTGATATTGAAAGACTATTGGGGTGGCTCAGATAACATCACTCGGGTTGTAATCTTTATCAACTTCCACTTATCCCATATGAAGTTCTATTTAAGCTTAACGTGTTGATGCTCATATTGGGCTTGGTCAATAGTGTATCCCAGTGACACCACCTCTTTTTCAAGCTCTAACAAATGGGCTTCATATGGAGAAATTCTATAGGATGAGGACATCACTTCCTTTTTCTGAGTAAATTGGATTTTTTTAAAGTCATATATTTATACTAATCATGTGGTCACTATTCAACATCTATATTAGAAAAGGTAAGAATTATTATCGGTATTTTAAAATCCAAAAACACTAAACCAAGTAAGTGAAAATATTATATGACCATTTTTCTTAATAATACTTTTAATTAGATCAACACGAATTTTCATTATTAAATGTTTGGGTTGTTACATTTCCAACTCTTCCCATAGAGTTCTTCATAACGTTCTATTGGAATTATTTAACGTGAAATATTGTTTTAAGAGAAGCCTACTTGGGGAATGTGTTGAACATAAAATCCTTTCAAAACCATTGAACTTGGTCTCAACATATCTTATAGGTTTTGAATGGTCTTTTCATACTGACAATATGTTTGTGGTTTACAAGTAGTGTTGAAGAACAATAATTAATTAAATTCTTACTAAAGTATTCATTAAAATCTCAATGTAAACAAGATATCTTAATCAGATATGTTAGATATTGGCACTCCAAGTAGTCTTAAAAATTCTCTTATATATATCTTAGTGCGTTATCCAAGAGAGAAATCTTTCTTTATAACAATTAAAAATTCCAACATTGTAAGGTGGTTGACTACCACCTAGATGGAATTATTACATTTAGGTGCACCAGGGAGTCATACAGAGAGATCAATGTTTATGGTTAGTTATTTCTACACTGGTATTGGAAATGGTGTCATCATACACATATACTTCAATCATTAATCCTTGACTTACTAGAATACTAAGCATTAAGATACAATTTTCTTCAAATCTATATATGTCATTGTGCTTCCTAGATGAATAGATAAGGATGATCCATTAACATCATCATGAGGTTTTCTATTAGTCTATAGGTTTTGTGGGACAAATATTCGAGTTCAAAAACTTATAACTCCATATTTATAAAAATTTCAATCCATAATATTGCATACCATTTATATGGAGACTCGCCTTTTTTATCCCCTTGATCCACTAAAGGATAAATGGTTGAGAAGTTAATCCTTTAGTTGTTTAATATTTAATATATGTTCAATAATGGAAATTGTATATGTAGTCTTGTATATGATAAAGGCTCCGGGTATAATATCTATTGGAAGTTTAAACTCTTGAAATAGAGAAAGACTATTAATTTTTTCAACAAACACATCATAATATTCCAACGAAAAAATAATAACTTCAAGGATGATATCTTTTTAGTATTAATCAATTTTGAAAGGTAAACTTTATCTTATTGAAATTGTAGAGACACCGAAGCTTGATGTACATTGACATTACATTACATTTTAGGAATACTTAGTACATAACAAAAACACACACACAAGGATCGTAATAGTTTAGTGTCTTTGGAAACTCGGAATATAATCTTCTAATCCTGGTGAAAGATCTTCAACATCTCCCATAAAGATCTTCCTCTTTTTTTTTACCTAAAACCTTTCTTTATATCCTGGGGAAAAGAAAACATAAAAGGGTGAGCTCAAATTCCCAGTAATGGTAAACAAAAGAAATATCAATCACATCATAGACATAAGCACATAACTTTTGGAAATCTTAACCTGTAAAAGAGATCATAATTTCATAACCTGGGATAACTCATGGCAGTGAAATGTAATCACAATAATCATAACGTAAAACATTAAACTTTGTGGCATTCACACATAATCATAGAGAATCATTTCATGTTAGTCAAGACTCATTGCCAAGACTATCTTAGTGGACAAAGTCCCTTTCTGAACCGAGTCACCCTCGTTTCAGTCCTGTTTCACTGAACTGGTATAACCTACCGTTCCAGCCATGTCTATCTCATGAGATATAAAATCTTTACCCAATGCATTGGAGGGAGATATAGGTCCCACCCATCTCATAATGATACCATTCTTATGTGTGCCACAAAATCTTAAATCATACATCATTGCATAACCCATGTAATAAAAATGGGATTCTTAAACAACATGACATCATAAACCAATTCATATAAGATAAAGGAATTCATAAAAATAATTCCATCACAACATAATAAAATTATTGTAATAATAGGGATAAAAAAACAGAACCCTTTATTATCTTAGATGGAAAATAATTTTGATAAAACACTTGAACTCCATTCTTGAGGAAAATATCCTTTCTTCTTCAAAAACATTTTTCCTTTCTTAACATGTCATACAATTTTAAACTAAAAGAAGTTGATTAAAAATAATATTGAAAACATGTAAAGGAAGCTTCTTGGAAATAATGTTTTAAAAATCCATTCATGCCTTATAAGTTAAAAAAAACATTCTTCGTACTTTGGTCGGAAAAGTCAAAAAGTACCTCGTACGAAAAACGACAAAAGATTCCTTTCATATCCTTTACTAAAAACTCACTGAAGGGTAAAATTGGATTTAAACAATTTTAGGTGGGTGGAAATGATATTACATATTAAGGGAACATGGATGTGGATGATAAAATACACCCCAGTAAATACCAAAGTATAAGCAATCTCGGATAAAAATGAGATTGTGATATTTCCCTTACCTTAGGTCCGATTTGCTTCGTAAGTGTCCGAACCTCCTCTTCTTTGAAGTGCTTCTTTGAGACCTCCTTTTAGGGCACTAAAATGGGTCTTTGAAGATGACCAGAACCTCTAGGATGTTTCTAGAGAAGTGTAGAAGAGAATTTGGCAGGGGTTGGCTGAGCTTGAAGGCTCAAAGTTGTGTGAGGAAGAGAGGGAGGAGGTGCCCTTTTATAAGGGAGGAGAGGGGTACCTTTGGAATAACTAAAAATATTATTTTATTATAAAGTCAAGTTCGGTTTTAAATAGCTCCAAATTGTTATATTTAGAAGCTAAGGTGGGGATGGGTCGAAAGCCTCTCATCTAATAGAATTTAGACAAGTTTAGGTTCCTATTTTAACCTTATCATTTAGATTTAACATTAAGCTAAATAATTTTACTTTTACCGTGTCTTCTTGTGTTCTTACACTATAATGTTAATAAACTTACTATAAGAAGCCAAACAAACCACAAGTTGTTTATTATTAATATATATAACCTTATCTAAGTCATTTGGCCGAACCTTAGATTTTTAAGAATAAAATAAATATTAATAATATAATATTTGTTTTAAAAACTATTTTATGTCAATTTTGACACTATTTAGTAATTGATATTTGTGAAAATCATAACAGAATGATAAGTTCGAAAAAAGTTAAATAAATCAATACTAACATGTCATATTAACCTAGAAAATTAGTGGGATTCATAAAAAGTCACAAATTATATTTATTTGGGTATTTATAACATCAATTATGTCAATATTTTATTAATAAGATAATTACTGCATCATTGTTGTGTCATAAATAAATTAACTTATTTAATGTCTAAAAATTACAACTAAAATACCATTATGTAGTAAATACTTTTATCTTTCTAATGAATATTTATAGTCGAATTTATCTTATGGATAACCACATATTAAAATTTTTTTAGTAAATAAACATTGATTTTAACTCTTTTAACCCTTCTTTAAATAAATTAATAATAAATGTCCTAATCTAATCCAAGTGGGCCTAAATGGTCATATTTTATTCCTAAGTTTGTTTTTGGTCGAATTACACTTGTCCAATAGAATTAGGACATGTGTTAGGGTAATAATAATATCATTTCTACCCTTAATTACCCTATTTACTTTTAACCGTGCTAAAAAAAATAAAAAGTTACTATTCACCAAAAAATTATTTTTATCTCATTGAACCACATTTTACTTACTGACATCAACCGTGTCTCTCGGATTTTTGAAATTCCACTCACAGAAGCGGTAAAATTAAGTTTTATGAACAATTCAGTTTTTTTAACTACCACTTAGTGGTTTCACTATTCATCAAAAATTGAAAGTTTTCAGAAAAATACCAAAAATTAGGCCTAAGCTATATTTGATATTATGAACTCAAAAATGATGTCTATTTTACTAAATTCAAAACTTATCAGTTGCATTAACTGATTTAAAAATTAATTTTCGTCGTCAAAACAAATAGCTTGTTTTTAAGAGATAATAACTATCAAAAGATTGAAACTTGTTTATAACTAGTTTAAATGTGAAATTACATCCAA
This sequence comes from Viscum album, assembly GCA_963277665.1. Taxonomy (NCBI): domain Eukaryota; kingdom Viridiplantae; phylum Streptophyta; class Magnoliopsida; order Santalales; family Viscaceae; genus Viscum; species Viscum album. The sequence goes on along the minus strand of OY728159.1, from coordinate 13,114,555 downwards.
TGACCATCATTGTATTAAATTGTAAAAATATATTCTAAATATACTTTAACACCACTAAAATTAATAATTTATCACTATTAATTATTTCGATTGAAAAAGTTGTTTTTAATTAAAATTTAGTAATTTCCACTATTCATCAAAATATGAAAGTTATCCGAAAATTACCAAAATGTCACCCTAAGCTAATTTCGATATTCCGAATCCAAAAATGAATTCCATTTTGAAAAATAAAATTACAAAATTTCAAAAAGTGGTTATTACTATTCATAACGGCTTGTTTTAATAATATTTTAATAGCATATTGTTGTTTAGTGAAACTCGGTATTGCGTACTACACACACTGTCAAGGAAGGTCGTGATTGCGTGTAATGAAAGAAAAGTCAAGGATTCATGTTGTGCAAGCTCCTTTTGGTGTAGCGTACAACACAAGACATTAATGAATTTGAAAAATATATTTTCATAAAATCTCGGGGTGTTACATTCTACCCCCCTTAAAATGAATTTCGCCCTCAAAATTCGTCGGGGTTATAAATGGTTTACTATTCTAAAGTTTCTTTAATCGAAACCCACATCGTAAAAAGGAGTAACAAAACCAATTTTCAAAAACAAAAGTATGAAACGTAACGGTTACCCAAATAAACTAATCACTGGGTTTCCACATAGGTGAAAATATGGATATGGAAGAAAAATCTAACCATCATGTTCTGATGGAGAGTGGTAGAGAACATGGCTATGGAAAAGCCAACAATCACAAATCCCTAAATTTGTGCCGATCTAAGGTACCATCTGATTAATCAGATATAAGAGCACTAGGACAACATTTTTGGTTTTCAATATCGTTTCCCTAAAGGTGAAGAATTTGAATTATAATAAATACTTACTTTATTTTGGTACAATCTCGTTGTTGTTCAAGCCTTAAACAATTTCCACTTAATCTCTTAAATAAATGAAGTTGAATTTGTTATTCGTGAAGTGTTAGCAGATCATGTGATATAATGACGGGTCATTCCATCTGTCTCAAACAAAATGTTAGAAAAAGTTATTAAATATACATAAGTCATTCTATAGTGGGATTAATCGTATATGGTTTCTAAAATGGACTTATACTTCATATATCATACTGCTTAATATAATAAAACTAGTTTCTACTAAACAGGGACTTCCTGTAGGCCAGTGGTAGGCGATAAAGGCCAGTCGCACTTCAGCTGTGGGTTCGATTCCCACAGCCTTGTCCGAAGCGATGGGCTGTCGCCCGTCCTGCAGGTTGTCCTTTTTCTAAAACTGTATTACTATAACATCCCATCAATAATATCGAAAAAACTTCTATCCTTAAACAATACTAACTTATGTCCAACATAATCCATTCCAATCTTTAGGCTTATCCATAATACAGCAGTCCACTCTCATAATATAGTGAAAACGATTACCAGAGATTTAATACCATTGTTGATCCCCATATATCATAAGATATGTTTTTTTGGTCACAGTCCAAACATTCAAAGTCCTTAATCATGTATTCTCTTGAATACCCATTGAACCTTAGTGAAAACATGAATGCAGTTAAAAGTTAACACCTTCCACATACCAAAATCCTCAAAATTCTATATACTCAAACCATGATATCACTTTTTCCTTATATCAATCATGAGCTCATGAATAATGTTAAACATTTCGTTTTCTCGTTTTCCCTTCATTATGCGCATATCATCTTATTTCCAAAAATATCTCAATCACTTTGAATACCACATTAGACCAATACATAAATATTCCAATACTTTATAATACAACATTATTTTGGAATCCCATTACATAAACACTTAATCATTCCACCACATCATTTTCATATTCAACATCGCCAATAGTGATCGCATGTGACTTCCCTTTGTCCTTTGCCTTAAGTGGTTTCTCATGTTGATCATCACTAACCCTTGGATTAGGGCATTTATTAGCATAATGCCCCATTTCCTCGCACTTGAAGCATTGAAGTGTTGGTGGTGCATTCTCTGCAGTGTTTGCTTTATTCACATCATTAGAAACCCTTTTTCCATTACTTCGACACTTAGCTGCTCGATGACCTTCTTTTCCACTCTTCAAACATTTTCTAGTCCCTTTAAAACAATCTCCACCATGCTTCTTTCCACACTTTGTGCATAAGGAAACATTCATCTTCTTTTCACCATTATTCTGAGATTTATCCTTGAACTCCATCTTTCGTTTCTTTTAAAAACCATGAGATGGATATGTAACACCAACTTACATTTCTACCTTGATATCACAACACACAATTTCTTCATAGCTACTGAAGTCTCTTATAGCTAATGCCCTTCGAAGAATTGGTTTTAAGCCACTGAAAAATCGATCAACTTTACTTTCAGGTTGGATGATAATGCCAGATGCATACCTTGAAAGTCTTGTAAAATTCGCTTCGTATATACCAATAGATTCATCATCCTTCTGCTTCAGCTCAAGAAACTCCTTTTCCATCTTTGTTCGAAGAATATGAGGGAAGTACTTACTGAAAAACAAGTTCTTGAACTCGTCCCATTCCATGGACTCAATTTCATCTCTTGGCCTCGTATTCTTGATAAGATTCCACCATTGATCAGCTTCACCTTCCAAACGATATACTTCTAAGATGACTTTATCATGCTCAGAACATTGAAGAACTGAAAATATCTTTTTAGTGGTACTGATCCATTGTTCAGAAACAAGTGGATCGGAAGAGCCATTGAAAGAAGGTGGACGTTGCCTCATGAAGGAATCAATAGAATATTGTTCCCTTCTCTGCTCATTTGGAAGTCCAGAATGATTCATAGCTTGTGTGAGTATAGCAATAAGATTTTGCACTCCATCTCCCATAACATTTGTTTGTTCATGAGGACAATCATTGCATTTTCCATTGCATTGATCAACACGGTTCCTTCGGGTTCCAGCCATCGTCTAAAACCCAAAAAGAATAGTGTGAGAGGCAAAAATCATGCTAGGGAAAACAACATAATAAAGGGGGAGTACCTTCAATATCTAAAATCTTAGGTTTAATTCTATGATCATTAGCATAATTCTAGTACTATAACCTATACGTATACTTAACCTTAGGGACATCCCTAGATATACCTTAGAAATATCTCTAGAGATCTCACTAACGTTTTCGCAACCTAGTTTCCAAAGGTTGACTAAACCTTTCCTCTGATACCAACTATAGAGACCCGAAGCTTGACGTACATTGACATTACATTACATTTGAGGAATACTTAGTACATAAAAAAACACACACACAAGGATCGTAATAGTTTAGTGTCTTTGGAAACTCGGAATATAATCTTCTAATCCTGGTGAAAGATCTTCAACATCTCCCATAAAGATCTTCTTCTTTTTTTTACCTAAAACCTTTCTTTATATCCTGGGGAAAAGAAAACATAAAAGGGTGAGCTCAAATTCCCAGTAAGGGTAAACAAAAGAAATATCAATCACATCATACACATAAGCACATAACTTTTGGAAATCTTAACCTGTAAAAGAGATCATAATTTCATAACCTGGGATAACTCATGGCAGTGAAATGTAATCACAATAATCATAACTTAAAACATTAAACTTTGTGGCATGCACACATAATCATAGAGAATCATTTCATGTTAGTCAAGACTCATTTCCAAGACTATCTTAGTGGACAAAGTCCCTTTCTGAACCGAGTCACCCACGTTTTAGTCCTGTTTCACAGAACCGGTATAACCTACCGTTCCAGCCATGTCTATCTCATGAGATATAAAATCTTTAACCAATGCATTGGAGGGAGATATAGGTCCCACCCATCTCATAATGATACCATTCTTATGTGTTCCACAAAATCTTAAATCATACATCATTGCATAACCCATGTAATAAAAATGGGATTCTTAAACAACATGACATCATAAAACAATTCATATAAGATAAAGGAATTAATAAAAATAATTCCATCACAACATAATCAAATTAATGTAATAATAGGGATAAAAAAGCAGAACCCTTTATTATCTTAGATGGAAAATAATTTTGATAAAACACTTGAACTCCATTCTTGAGGAAAATATCCTTTCTTCTTCAAAAACATTTTTCCTTTCTTAACATGTCATACAATTTTAATCTAAAAGAAGTTGATTAAAAATAAACTTGAAAACATGTAAAGGAAGCTTCTTGGAAATAAAGTTTTAAAAATCCATTCATGACGTATAAGTTAAAAAAACATTCTTCGTACTTTTTTCGGAAAAGTCAAAAAGTACCTCGTACGAAAAACGACAAAAGATTCCTTTCATATCCTTTACTAAAAACTCACTGAAGGGTAAAATTGGATTTAAACAATTTTAGGTGGAAGGAAATAATATTACATATTGAGGGAACATGTATGTGGATGATAAAATACACCCCAGTAAATACCAAAGTATAAGAAATCTCGGATAAAAATGAGATTGTGATATTTCCCTTACCTTAGGTCCGATTTGCTTCGTAAGTGTCTGAACCTCCTCTTCTTTGAAGTTCTTCTTTGAGACGTCCTTTTAGGGCACTAAAATGGGTCTTTGAAGAATACTATAACCTCTAGGATGTTTCTAGGTAAGTGGAGAAGAGAATTTGGAAGGGGTTGACCGAGCTTGAAGGCTCAAAGTTGTGTGAGGAAGAGAGGGAGGAGGTGCCCTTTTATAAGGGAGGAGAGGGGTACCTTTGGAATAACAAAATATTTTATTTTATTATAAAGTCATGTTCGGTTTTAAATAGCTCCAAATTGTTATATTTCTAAGCTAAGGTGGTGATGGGTCGAAATCCTCTCATCTAATAGAATTTAGACAAGTTTAGGTTCCTATTTTAACCTTATCATTTAGATTTAACATTAAGTTAAATAATTTTACTTTTACCGTGTCTTCTTGTGTTCTTAAACTATAAGGTTAATAAACTTACTATAAGAAGCCAAACGAACCACAAGTTTTTTATTATTAATATATATAACCTTATCTATGTCATTTGGCCGAACCTTAGTTTTTTAGGAATAAAATAACAATTAATAATATAATATTTGTTTTAAAAACTATTTTATGTCAATTTTGACACTATTTAGTAATTGATATTTGTGAAAATAATAACAGAATGATAAGTTCGAAAAAAGTTAATTAAATCAATACTAACATGTCATATTAACCTAGAAAATTATTGGGATTCATAAAAAGTCTCAAATTATATTTATTTGGGTATTTATAACATCAATTATGTCAATATTTCATTAATGAGATAATTATTGCATCATCGTTGTGTCATAAATAAATTAACTTATTTAATGTCTAAAAATTACAAATAAAATACCATTATGTAGGAAATATTTTTATATTTCTAATTAATATTTATAGTTGAATTTATCTTATGTATAACCCCATATTAAAAATATTTTAGTAAATAAACTTTGATTTTAACTCTTTTAACCCTTCTTTAAATAAATTAATAATAAATGTCCTAATCTAATCCAAGTGGGCCTAAATGGTCATATTTTATTCCTAAGTTTGTTTTTGGTCGAATTACACTTGTCCAATAGAATTAGGACATGTGTTAGGGTAATAATAATATCATTTATACCCTTAATTACCCTATTTACTTTTAACCGTGGTAAAAAAAGTAAACAGTTACTATTCACCAAAAAATTATTTTTATCTCATTGAACTACATTTTACTTACTGACATCAACCGTGTCTCTCTGATTTTTGAAATTCCACTCACAGAAGCGGTAAAATTAAGTTTTATGAACAATTCAGTTTTTTAACTACCACTTAGTGGTTTCACTATTCATCAAAAATTGAAAGTTTTCAGAAAAATACCAAAAATTAGGCCTAAGATATATTTGATATTATGAACTCAAAAATGATATCTATTTTACCAAATTCAAAACTTATCAGTTGCATTGACTAATTTAAAAATTAATTCTCATCGTCAAAACAAATAGCGTGTTTTTAAGAGATAATAACTATCAAAAGATTGAAACTTGTTTATAACTAGTTTAAATATGAAATTCCATACAATGACCATCATTGTATTAAATTGTAAAAATATATTATAAATATACTTTAAAACCACTAAAATTAATAATTTATCACTATTAATTATTTCTATTGAAAAAGTTGTTTTTAATTAAAATTTAGTAATTTATACTATTCATCAAAATATGAAAATTATCCGAAAATTACCAAAATGTCACCCTAAGCTAATTTCGATATTCCGAATCCAGAAATGAATTCCATTTTGAAAAATAAAATTACAAAATTTCAAAAAGTGGTTATTACTATTCATAACGGCTAGTTTTAATAATATTTTAATAGCATATTGTTGTTTAGTGAAACTCGGTATTGCGTACTACACACGCTATCAAGGAAGGTCGCGATTGCGTGTAATGAAAGGCAAGTCAAGGATGCGTGTTGTGCAAGCTCCTTTTGGTGTAGCGTACAACACAAGACATTAATGAAATTAAAAAGAATATTTTTCATAAAATCTCGGGGTGTCACAGAATTAATATCCATGCTTCATATGTTGGTTCCAAAGAAGAATCCTTATCCTTTATTAATATTTATAGAGTCATAGGGTTATTCAAGATATATATTGTTATTTATTTATCCTAAATATTTTTTTCAATCTTTATAAGTAAATCCAATGCATTCCTAGAAAGTATGGAATTATTTTAAATTCATGGATATACGAGATAAATAAATTTTATATATAGCATAGTGAATACCGTTGAGTAGAAATGGGTATGAGTATACACTTCACGAAAGTACAGAATGGAAAATTGCAAGACAATTTCAGTAGCATTAAAGTGTAACATAAAGGTTAATGGGAGGGATTAATGATTGTTAAAGGGGCCTCTCATAGCTTGGTAATAATTATGGAAGTAGTAGGGGTATGTGAGAACATAATAAAATATGAAAAATCATGAGTTAAATGGTATAAGAAAAAAGGGTTCTTGAATAAAATTTTGTTAGGGAAAATTAATATGATAATTTCATTAGCATTACAGAGGAACATAAAGGTTCATGGGTGGGATTTAATGATACTAAAAATGGTCTATCATCAATTGAAAAACATTAGTGTAGTAATAGGGATGTGTGAATATATATCCCATCGAAAATAATTGAAATACAAAATCATAATATAATGAAGTTTCTTGAATAAAGAGGATATGGTGATTTCCCTTTACATTGATAGGATGTTACAAAAATTATGGGTCATGCTTAATTATATTGTTAGGGAAAGCTATAGAGATATATAGAAAGTTAAGGGAAATTTAAGTATGTGATCCATGGTTTTTTATTGAATCAAAAGTGGTTCTTTGGTGGGTTTAAATAGGAAAAGAGAGGTGATATCTTTATTATTTATAAAACATAGGGTTTGGAATCTATATAATAATGTAATCAAAACCAAAAACATTCACTTGGTTTTACCCTTGGTTTCTAAAAAATAAATGTGGTTTAAAACATTTTACAAGTCCATGTATCTAACTCAGTAATATATTACCCCTAGTTATATGGATGTGATCCATGTTCATAATAAATTGATTTTACCCCTTAATATATACTTTGGGTTTTGGATGATTAAAAAATGATTTATAAAATTAATAAATTAACCTAAAAATGCATTATTTTAAATGGTAAGTATATATTATAACTTAGATACATTTTATAAAAAATATGGGATCACTTTTGTGTCATTATGATGTCATAATAAATACAATATATTTATACTGTATTTAATTTTTACCGTAAAATTCAACTGTCTATGAAAATAATTTAAAAAACACCATTGGACAATTTCTACCCTATAATTTAAAAATAATATGTCTTTTAAAAAAAACTCTGTACATATATGAATTTATACTTATAAATTAAATTCCATATTTGTAAAAACAATTTTTTTAGAATAATAGATTTCTAACCTTTATAAGAATTAATTTTTACATGAAAAATTTATACTATCAACTATACTTAATAAATATTTTTTAGATAATAATATTATCATAAAATAACATTTATTTTTAAAATTAATTAATTCTTCCAATGTAATGTCTTAATATTAAATTTTTATTACATGAAAACTATAATTTGAGTTATATCATATGGAAATCTAATTTTAGTCAAAATCTTATTTAAGAATTTATAGAGTAAAATGAATAATGAATAAATATAATAATTATTTATTTGAAAATAAAAGTTACATAATAATACTCTTAGGGTTGATAGGTGTAGTACTTTATTACACTATGGAATTCCCTAATGTTATAGTGTGTGATAGGGACTATTTAGGGGTGGTTAGAGGAACATGGGTAGTGATGTGATCACAATGAGCGTGAGATTGTCCCATAAATGATTTTGATTAGGATTTAGTAGTTTTAATCTTCGATAGAACTTGGTTATGAAAAAAAATCATATATATAAAATCACCCTTGGGAGTTTTGTTAAATGGGCTTCATAGGGCATGATCCTACATGTCGAGGCTTTCACTAACTTCATTGGTGTCAATAGACTTTATCATAATCCCTAATATTTATTAATAATAATATCATTGTTCAATGACTACATTATATTTTTTTATGATGATTAATATTATTTTAATTTTGATAGGACATAATATTCCAAAACAACCAAAGTAGTGCATGTGTTTTCTATACATTCGTTACATAATAAAGAATTTAGATTTACCACAAAGGGAGTTTTATTTATAAAATTTTTTGGTCGTCACATGTAGAGAGAGAAAATATATTTATATAACATAATTATTTCATGAGCTATAAATTCGTTAAAATTCATTATAATGAAATATGTTACCCCACCCATCACATAATAATCAATAATATATATATAAGCTATCAAAACATGAAAACATTATTTCTTAAAACATAAAATAATTAAAATTTTAAAAAGAGATGGGTTTCCTAAAAAATCTTCCTCATTCATTCCATAAAACATACAGAGAAAGAATATGGATAATGACTTAAATGTTTCCCCAATAAAAAATAAGTAAGATTAATGATATATTCAAAGATTACAAATAACTTTTATGGATCTTATGATAAATCACATGAAAAAGAATAAGGTATACACCTTTTTTTGATAGGTTTGAAAAAACCTAAAAAAATAATTAATATTAATTATTTTATATTGATAAAACATTTAAAAATAATAATTTAAAATAAATAAAAGTTCAGTTATATATTATAAATATAAAAGAGAAATATCCATTCTAAAAAATTATTTTGGAACATATAAAAATACATTCATTTTCTTCATTAAATATAAAAAATTAAAATCCATGTTAAAATATGAAAATAATTTTTAAAATAAATATTTTACTTATAAAAATATATGAATTTAATAGTTTATTTTAAAAAACATAATAAAATAAAATAATTGGAAAAATGTTTTTTAATATTGAAAGGGTGAGAAATATCCTTCTCGTGAAGAATGAGAATTGTTCTTAATAATTCTGTACTTTTATAAGGAATAAATTAATATAGAAGAGAAATCTTAATTAGAAGTGCTATTTTATATAGAGATAAAGAAAATTTTGAAAATGAAATCTTAGGGTTGATGAAACCAAACATATATAATAGATGTTCTAGAAAAAGAAATATAACATAAAGAAAGTATTTTTGAGTTATCAAAATACCCTACAATTCTACTAATAGTGGAATTAAAAACCCTTAAAAATGGATCTCAACAAATATGTATAAACCCCTATGATTTAATGAAAAAAATAAGATATAAATCCATCGATAACATACACATATAGAAATAATTAAAATTGTTGGAAATACACATCATATATCAATGAAGAAAAAAATGAGATATAAAAAACTTGAAAACTATGATAGTATACGAATTTAAATCCATTTAAAGAAACAATAAAAAATTTATCCTAAAAACCCCTGATTTATATGAATAGTTTAAAACAAACCCATTAGGATGTAATAAACCATATGAATTATATTAAAGTGTGAAATGTGTAATTTTTTCAATGATATTAAATCTGAGACAAATTACCCCTTACATTTAAATCTTACTTACCCTAATGTGATATAACATCATTGGGAGCATGGAATTTCCCTTGGAAATATCCTTGGATATGAAGGAATTAGGATAACTAATTAAGACCACATGATTATTATGATGAGAGTGGTTAATATGCTGAGAACATTTTAAGATTATTGGATTAATTTAGAAGGTATAGGTGAATCATGATGTGGTGGAGGTGGTCCCCCTTATTTTTTAAGAGAAGTGTAATTTTGGAATCACCTATTACATTTCAATAATAGTATTCCACTTTTCAAGGGTCAAATTATAAAAAAATGTAAAATAATTTTGGGGTGGGGGCTTTACAATCCAACTCTTTTTATAAATCTATAAGGATTTTGTTTAAAATTTTAGTTATTTTAGACATTTCATAACTATTTTTACCCTGTTTTAAATATAACACTGTAAATAAGGATTTTAACCCTAGTAATTAGTTTTCAAGGAAACAAAATTGGACATATTTTTAAATTTAAAAATTATTATTTAAAATATGAAAATCAATATAACAAATTAATTCAATAAGTTATATAAAATTTAATTTCAAAATTAATAGAAATGACATGTAAAAATAATTTTAAGAGAAGGTGTGTTTTAAGAATTTTTTTTTGTTTTGGTTAAAATTAAAAATTTTATTAATTTCCATGGCACAAATTGGTTGATTATAAAATAAAATAATCTTCTGTGCATTTTAAGGAAATCTAAAACATAAGTATCACACGAAATAATTAAATTAAAATAAATTAAAGGAATATTTTTTTAAAATTGGAATACAATGTTTTCTAAGTTCTATACATTAAAAAAAGATTTCTTAAATAGAGAATAATATTTAAAATTCATATTTTCCCCCATAAACAACTATTTAGTTAATAAATTTTTCTATTAAATTTATAATAACTTATTATATAATTATTATGTAATAAAATATAAAACATTATTAGAAATGTTATATTTCAATATTCATATATAAATATGTTATTTTAGAAAAATATCAACAATTCAACAAAATATTGCATCATAATTATAATTCCTGTAAGAAATTTTATTTTTTAAAATTAAATTTCTAAAATTTGAAAATATGTCTTTTAAATGAAAATAGAGTCTATAAAGGATAAACCATATTTACTATGAAAAAAAATATTTTTTTCTTAATCCTATTTTTTATGAAATTATATTTTATGAAAATATTTGTATTTACTATTGGACTAATTGTTATAATATTTTTTTAATAATATTCATAGAATATGTCACATCTCTATTTTGTTCAGTTTTGTTTGTGAATGATTCAATTTTCACAGTGTTTATTTAAAATAAACTTATATAGTAAAATCATGTAGTGTTATAAAGACATTACCAATGATAAGCGGTGTTGAAATTATTGATTTTTCCCAATTATTTCCTAAGTTATTCATTTGGTTACACACACCTAAAAATTTTAAACCATTAATAAAAAATCATATGACATTTTGTATTTCATTATTAAATATTGAAAAAAAATTATTCTAAAAAATTGAATGAAACACCCTCTTGTTTAAAAAGGTATCATAAATCAAATTCATGATTATAGAAAAATAATTAAAACCATTATCTAGTTATAAACCCAAATTTTTTTTCCTATGTAGATTATATGTTCCCACCATTAATGAAATAATTCGTAATTTATTGCAAACACAAAGACTTACTTAACACATAACCAAATCTCTTTGATTGTAGGGGCCTTTATATCCACACATATGAGTGATGCAATGATGATATCTAACAGCCTTAATTAAATTTTAAAATATCGATTTATATAGAATAATTTTTTTATAATTCAAATTATTATCCATCAATATGAGTTATTTAATTAATTTCAACACATCATTTAATTTATCAATCTTATAGGTATTGTTATACATTTAATACAATAGAATATAATTAATATTTTATAGATAGTTATGATGATTCTTATAAGAACCTCACTACACCTATGAGGTAGAACATTGTTACTGCTAAATTATGGGTTCCTCTTAATCATATAAATTATCTAGATAATTTAAAACACTTATATAGTTATAAAACAATTTTAGGAGGTTATTATTATCAAAACTATCTTTTACAAAAAAAATATATCAATATTATATTAGTTTTTGTATATTATTCCATTTATATAAATAATATATATATATATCAGATGTGTTCAATGTTTGATATAAATATTTAATAAATAATTTTATTGAATATTCCACCACTTAGTCAATAAACCATATCATCATCTCTATTATTGTTATGAGATACATAATTTATTACACTTAGATTTACTCTTTTAATGCCTCTTAAGATAAAACTATTAAGTAAGTAGTATTCTTAATTATATCACATATAATCCATGGATTGATAAGTGGAAAATGAATTTAATTTTTTTTTCTAATATATCATCCAAACTCAAATAATCATGGTCTATAGTCCTACCAAGATTTACCAATAATGTGTAACCTAGATCACGTAATTGAATAATCATTATCTTTGATGAACTGACATATTTGGATGATGAAGGTATTTAGGATGGATTGGTTTTTTAGAAATCCCAAACCTTATTATTTTTGGTGTTTTCAATTATTTCAATATTAAAATTTGAATGCATCTAATGAATATTAAATCTCATATATAATGAATTTCAAGTGCATTAAACGTCATAAAATCCCCATGTCAATTCATGTTTATTGTAACTTAATTTATTATATTTTTTCTATTTAAAAAAATTATAAAATTCCAGATATATTTTAATTGTTTTTTTATTAATATTCATGCATAGTAAATTATTGAAACACATCATTGAGGAAAAAAATAAAATTAATAACAAGAATATTGTGTATAAAAATCATTTTACAAAAGGGATTAAAATATTTAGAAATTAAATCCTTTCTACTATGAATATATTATAGAAACAAAATCTAAATGTGCCTTTATTTTACATCATTCAAATGATTTAAAGTGTTAAATTTCATAATTTATAATACCTCACACACAAATAAGTTTCATTTAATTAGATACTGGATACTTAATAGGAATATTTTATAAAACTAATGATTATTTCTCTGTAAAGTCACCACAATAGACCATCTTCTATAAATGTTATTACTAATACTCATCATTATATCATGGGGAATGAATGAATAATAAAAGTGTGATATCAAATTCCTTGTAAGGTTGGAATAAAATTTCCATTTTTGGATGAGTTAAATTGAATATGTAAAAACTATATCAAAATAGAAATATCATAACAACATGAGTTATTACCATAAAACATTCGTGAGACTCAAACTCAAACACATAATAACATTAATCAAGAAAATATCAATGTGGAAGAATAATACCATTAATATGGACATTCAAGATCTAATATAAAACATTACTCATGAGAGAATTATATTATAATGAATAATAACCTTTCACTATAGAATCAATATTTGATGAGGGAAACATTATGTAATTGAGTCACACCATGAGTTTCCATGTTGATATGTTACTAAAATATACTTATGGATACTTATATTAGGAGATAAAAAATGTTGATCACTTCATTTCAGGGTGACATGGGACATGAACTATCATTCATATACACATAAGTTTTGTAATTTAAAATCATTTATTTTTACCATCATAATTAATGAATGTAAATAAAATAGGTTTCATAAATATTCTAAATGAAAATTATTCGGTTTTAGTAATGATCCCAAGGAATTACAATGGGTTTCATATAAGATATAAATGAAAATTATTTAATTTTCATAAAGTAACTATTTAAATAAATTGTGTTTCATAAAACTTGTTAATATAAATCATTCAATTTTCATAAATAACTATTGGAAATAAAATTGGTTTCATAAAACATCAAAATGGTATAAAACAACATCATGAATTAAATTGTTTCATATAAAAAACTTTATAACTAACAATTAAAAAATAATTGAAGAAAATATAATGTGAAAGATGATACATAACTCCATTAGAGATCTCTAATTTAAATATAATGATAACCAAAGCATGGAATGATCATTTTGACCAAAAAAAATTATTCATTGTAAAAGTCATTATCACCAGTTGCTTTTCCAACAAAGTCTCCTTTATTTTTTTTAAATTTCTGTAGAAAATGTTTCATTGAATTGAATATAAATTAAATACTCTTTTTACTAAGAGATATAATATATAACATCATTTAATATGGTATTTATAGCAAACATAGGGGGGAAAATCAAAAAGAAAACATATAACTCAAAGGAATTGGTTTAATGTACCAAAATCATAAGCTTTAAGCTTCCATGTAAGGGATTTAACATTATATTTCACAAAGATAAACTTCTTAATTAGTTATTTTATAGAAATATTAATCTATATTTCCAATTATACTTTTAATGAAAATATAATATCTTTATTTATTATATTTTTTAATTTTTTTTAACATTTTGTTTTAATAATCATTACCATTATATATAAGTTTCATAAAAGCAATCTCAAAAATACTTTTTAATCAAAATATGATCATTTTTAAACCACTAATGTTACATTAATTTCTATTTTGTAATGACATATATTATTATAATTCCATCATATAATAATTGTAATCATGTTATGTCATGAAAAAATAAGTCTTGAATAAGTTTTACTTTCGGTACTAATGTCGATGGATAACCTTATAAAGATCATATTTTTTTTGTTATCCATAAGGAAAAATATTAATGATATATATTAATTATATATATATATATATCATATATAGTAAGGAAATATAAACTAAAATCATCCATGAAAGCAGTAGTGAGAAATGGAAAACATTTATTCATAGAGATGGTAGTCTGTACACACACACAATTCATATTATTGTTTTTTTATAGAAATGGAGAGGATTGTTAATGTTTGTTACACCATTATAGTAACATAAAATTATGATATTAGTATTTATAATATAATTTTATGATATTTATTTTAAATTAAACAAATAATAAATATACATAATGAAATAAAAAATGGGTAGGATTAGTTACAAATCTATTTATAATAACCGGGTTATCACTTTTGAGATTGGGGTTAAACCTTTTAGGGTTGGTATTTTGAGAGTACATGAAATTTTTTAACATTTATTTGAGGGTGGAGGATAGGGTATATTAGGGGTTGGGATTAACATTGGGGTTTTAGTTTGAGTGCAAGTGAAGAGATGAGTTCCCCTTTTATAAGTGAAAGGGGACAAATTGTTCGAAATGAAAAAATATTTCCACTAATGAGAATTTTCTCTCAAGTTAAGTGAATTGTTAATTGATAAATAATTTGGAGAAGAATATTATAGTTCCAAAAACACGTCAAATTCAAAAATTTAACATGTTTGTAATGTATTTCTCCTTTTACCTATTGGTTTCTCATGATTATAATTTTCATTTTTCCTATGGTAACTAGTTTTTACATAGGAAATTTACCCTTTATGTCCAACAATAATATTATAATTATTATATAATTTAGAACTAATGATTCAAAAATTATGATTCTTCACTTTTTATTAATTTTTTTGAAATTGAATAAAATTTGTTTAAAATAATAAATTTATAATATATTATATTTCATAAAAAATTTAATTTCTGTTTCTAAATATAAAATAAGGGTTTATAAATTAAAACCATAATATTGAAAATTAAAAATATAGTCATAAAATACATATTTTGTTTTATAAAAATATTTCATGAATTTATAATTCTTACTTATAGATTAATAATTTCATATATTACATGTTATGTTTAAAAATGTTTGATTTCAATATTAAACCAAAATTAAATAATTTAAGGAAAATCCTAAAAATTAATCTTATGATAATAGTGACATTATAGAAAAAAACTAAAGTATATTTTTTAGACTTCACAAAATATAATTTATGAAATTCCATTTTTTTAAAACATAATATATAGAATTTTTTTTATAAAAATATGAAATTTTGTATATTAACTCTTCCTTTTAACCTATAAATTATTAATTAATCCAGTGTTTATATTTTATTCATTTAAAAATATATTTTAAATTTAAATAAGTATATTTTATTAATTGTGTTTATTATTTTATTAGTAGTGTCAGTTGGGTCATTATTTAAGTTGAACCTATTATATATATATATATATATAATAACTATGATAAAAATATGTATACCTAAACATTATATAGAGAGAATACAAAGTTCTATGTTTTTTTGGGTGAAATTTTTCAAATGTGGTATTTATTTATGGTGAAAATATCAGATTCTTACATTCTAACCCCTTAAAATAAGTTCAACCCTGAAATTTTTTGAAACTGAAGGAAATAGGAGGGGTTAATTTTATATCATTTTATAATTAAATTCCCATGTATAATCCACAAACAAATAATTTCACCATATATATTTAACTAGATGAGTGGTTCTGTTCTACTGCACATTGTCTCAATGATTTTGAATGTCTAATGGTTATTTCTCAAATGATAGATCATGCTCAAATAACATTAATTATGAGATTAACAATTATAATGGTTCTATTATTTAGTTTAAAGAACCCAATACATGGAATAAAAACTATACATGGAAGAGGTCTGGAGGGAGTGACAAGTGAAAATATCAAATTCTGAGAAAATCAAGGATCCTTAAGGGACTGATGTATCTAGTAGTAAACAAATTGTTCTTCAAAAAAAAAACATAACCTTCTTATAAAGGGATATTAAATGGTCCTCCTTTTGATATACACCAAATAGTAAATCTCATCAGTAATTATCTATAAAGATCTTATTTATAATTTTCAGCACTTTCATATGTGAAATAATTTTTGAAAATTCTATGTCATATCTTGTACAATGTTAGGTCCTATAAGATTCCTTCCTCCATCTTTATCTGAATATGTTATAGCCTTTCATCACTTCCAAAACAAAGAATAAAATTGTTTCATATGAATGGAATAATTGAAACTTTTTTTTATAAAAATACTCTACTAGGTGAATTTATTGATCCAAATAACCTTGGAAATCCATCGGATAAGATCTGAATATATCCTCTTGATTTTGATTTGTCCCCTTAGACTGACCATCCTGAGGAAAACATGAAGTGATAAACCATAGCTATATAACTTATTATTTTTGAATTCATCTCCATTACCTGAAGAAAAACCATAGATCCTAATTTTATATATATGTATAGTGGTAGTCCATGTAACCTAAAAACAATCTTTATGTATATCATGGTGACTTGTTCAAGAGGTAAATCATCATTAATATTAATTAATGATGCTGAGTTAGTAAAGAGATCAACAACATAAAAAATAAAATTATGTCCTTTAGAAGTTTTGGGGAGTCCTAAAAAAACCATGGTTCTGTTTTATCATTTCTTTATAGGTATGGGTAATGGTAACAACATACATAGATAATTATGTTGTTCATCTGTAACTTTATACCATAACATTCATTGAGATGTTTATTTTACAATTTCTCTCTTAAAGATAACCCACCACATGTTTTTTGGATCTCAATGCATCCTTAATCTTCCCTAATGATTAAAGAATAACGGGATATGGTCACCATAGATAGGTTCCAACTTTATATATAGTTTTTATGGGTCCTATATCCAGTTTTCTGACTTTATAAATCTATTTTTATCATAGCTCAACTCTGGAATATTCACTCCTATTTTATGTATAAATTCATCATATTTCTAGGCTTCGTTGGTATAAAAATGAATGTATGGATGAACAGTCACATTGGAAATAAAATATTTCCCACATTCACATATGACTTCAAGATTCATTATTTTAAAATCTAAGAATATTGGGTCTCTTTCATCCTTCATCATATATTTTGTATCATGATCATCCTTACTCAAGTCAACAATAACCATGTTTTCATTCATAGGTTAAAATGTATTGATCAATCATTTAATTTAATCTATACAAACCATATCCATTAGTGTGTAATTAACATCTTCTATGTAAGTATATATTTTAAACTACATTGGTCAGTATAAAAAACACTTCAAACCAGAGAGATATTTCCACAAAATTTTTAATTAAAATAACACCACCACTGGCTCAAAATCATGATTTATATAATTTTTCTCCGGATTTTTTAAATTTCATGAAGACAAATTAGCTACCACATCAATTTTTATGAGTATGTATCCTAATTCATTCATCATGGAATCATTTTATACTACAAACCCTTCCCCAATATAAGGGAATGTTTCTACATGCGTTGCGAGAAATATCTTCTATATTTCATTAAACAATATCTCATTAATTTATATAAAGTATCTTCTCTCCCTTCAATGTTGACTTGGTTTTTTGATTTGATAACCAAGATAAATATTATAAAATACATCAATAGTAGAAACCAAACCCGAGAAAACTATAGATTTTGTGTTATTATCGTTTGTATGGGTTATTAATTAGTTACTATTTTTTTGAAAGATCTATAAACATGACCTTGCTAGTGATTACATTAAAAAATATTGAAACTTTTTACAACCATAATTCAAACATGATGAATTTGTAATATATGTTTTCATTTCTTTAGATAAAAAATATCAAAAAATGATCTCTATTCTCTTCCTTTCTCTTAGAATAAATAAAAACATCATCTATGAGGACATGCACAACCTGATCCACGTAGTCTTTGAAGATAGTATTCATGAGGACCACAAATATAGAAAGATAATTATTCAATCCAAATCATATAACAATAAAATGGTATTGTCCAAAAATTGTTAGAAAATAATTTTCTGAAATATAGTTCATTTTGAACATTAACTGAGGATATCTACACTACTGGTAAATATATAATAGGTATTGATCTCATCTACATTGATTTATCAACTCATTAATATGGGGTATATATTAATTTTTCATAATCAATATCTTGTTAAGATCAATATATTCAATTGAAAAGAACATTATCCCATCCATCATTTGGGAAAAAGTATTGGTGAATCACTTGATAAAACACTAGGGTGGATAAAACCCTTGTCTAGAATATCATATAACTATTTATTTAATCCATACAATTTAATAAGATACATTTAATATATAATCCTTGAGATAGGAGATGATCCCGGTGTGAGTAAAAATAAAAAATCAATATCGTGTTCTTGGGGTAGACCAGATAGTTCATCTTGGAATATAGTTGTATTTTTCTAAACAACATTAATTTCAATAATGATGAATTCCCCCTTCATAATTTAAATTAATATTCTATCATTTCTAGGTATCATGGATGGTATTATATAATTCCATTCCAAAGGCATTTCATAATAATCCTTGTAGTGATACATAATAATATAATTAATATTTATAATTAATGAGATCTCCTTTCACAGAAAACTCATGTAGACCCTATATAGGGGGATCACATCTATACCCATAATTCACTAAATTAGATGAAGGGAAGAATAATTAAATCTTTAGGAAGTATACAATGATAAATGTCAATATTATTAAATTAATAAATCCTTAACATGATCATTAGTCCATCATGTGTTTTCACCGATGATTCAATATTAATTGCTTGTGGTGGTGATTCGATATTTTTTGAAAACTAATGTGATATAAATGAATTTTCAAGGACTTGAGGTAGTAATTTTACTAGGTGAAAAATATTCGATGTTATGAAATAACTCATAAGCGATGTGTGCACTCTATCATATAAAATAATACGTTTAAATCTTGGTTATGTTTGGTTATATTGTCAACAAAAATAATTATATATAATCAAATACTTCATAATGGATTTTGAAGATAATTTGATTAATGAAATCATATCCGATGGGATTTTCAAACCAATTATACTGTTTGGAATCATTTTCTTGATCTGGGTGATGATCGAATTAATAGAAAATACAAATTTTTAAGGATATTACCACTATGAACATCTATTCCAGTGTCTGCATCCACATGTACTATTTAAAAAAAGTTGTAATTTCATTGGGAACTATCTACTTTAAACATCAATAATATTTCAAGATATTATCCCATACATATACCCATCTCTAGGGTGTTATCTAAGGTTCTCTAACCTTAATTTATATAAATTTGTTTTTTATGTCAAAAAACTACTACTTTACTCTGATATTAACTATAGAAACCCAAGAGAAGAAATACTTTATTTTATAAACTTCAGATGATTTAAAATAATAAATTTCATAAATAATAATATCCCAAGGAAATATATTGTTATTGACTTTGGGAACTAGCTACTTAATAATCTTATTTTACAAAATGCATGATCATCTATCCTTATAAGAACCATACACTGTAATTTTATAGAAATTTGATTAGAAATATTTGTCCTTATAAAATGAGAAATGAAAACATAAAAAATGGATGATCTCAAATACACATTAAGATGTTAATAAAGATATAATAAAGGACGAGTTCATAAGAACATGTTAAAATTTGATCGTAAGAGAAATATCATAACATCATGAGTGAAAACTATAAAATGTAAGTGAGTCTGAATGTTCCTGACATAGTTCCTAAAGATACAAACTATCTACTTGTAAATGTAATAGCTACAAAAAGTATAAGAATAATTTACTATAATCCCTCAATCATGATGGAATAAGATAACAATGAATAAACTCCTTTAACTTTGGTAAAAACATCATCATAGGTAAATTTACTTTCTTGAGCCAAACCATTAGTGTCCATGATTATGAGAAACCAAAATTTACCCATTAATACCTATCTCATGATATATAATCTCATAAAAAAAATTTAAGGGTGATATAGGACCCCAACCATCATTCATAAATACTTAAATTTTCCACCTAATAATCATTCACATTTCATATAATAAATAACACTTAAAAATAAATCAGAATTCTTAAACATATAAATCGTATAAAAAAACAAAAATTAAATCATATCATATTGGAAAAATGATAAACGAAAATAATCACATAATGTAATAAAATATATTCTGAATCATAAAACATAACTCCACCATAGATAGATCATTTAATGATATTTAAAACTAAATAAATAAAAGGTCATTTTTATAAAATTTTATATTCAATTTTCAAAAATTCATATTTAAGAGGTCCTTTTTCAAAAAAAATATAATTTTTTATAAAAATTTATAAAATGAAAAATCCTAAAAAAGGTAGATTTTAATTAAAAAGTCATTTTCCTTTGAGATATAAGTGATAAAATAATTTATAAAGGAAAATGTGGTCAAAATAGGGGAAATTAAATCTATAAGAAACCATAAAAATCGAAGGAAGAATTTTTATTTATAAAAACCATTAATTTTATAATTCAATCACATTGGAATTTTAGTCATGTTTTCTAAAGATGAAGTCGGTGTTGAACTATTTTTATGTTATTTATCTATATCAATGTATTACCTTGTTATAAATATTAATTTTTTAATTTAAAAAACACTAAAATAGTGACTAATGTAACTTATATATATCACATATTGAATCATTAAATTTAAACTAAAACCAACCATGATGGTGGAAATGAAAAAATGGAAAAAAATTATTCATAGGGGTGGTAGCCTTTACACACAGAAAATTCACATTTTTATATTATTATTGGAAAATTGGAGGGTTGTTAAATATTTTACCATAATTAAAATGAAATAAAAGTATAAAAATGATAAATATTTAATCATTTTATATGGTAAATTTAAATTTTAGGAAGACTAAATAAAAATGAAGAAATAAAAAACATAGAGGAGATGATATAATTCTATATCTTAATTCTTAGGTTATATTATTTTCTATGGGGGATAAACCATTTAGGGATGTTATTTTGAGATGTAAAAAAAATATTTAAGGATTATATGATTTTTAAGATATTTTTGCGCAGATTTTATTCTGAATATAGTGTTTTTTAATTGCGGGGGATGTTAGGAGAGGAGTTACCATTTAATAAATGAAATCGGATAAAAGTATTATAAATAACAATGAATTTTATATAATAGGAAGTCACTCTCAAGAAAGGTTGATCCAAAATGAGAAATAATTGAGAGGATAACTCATAAGATCAATCCACATGTAAACCACTTAAATTGATACATGTTTCTAATGTTTTTGACCCTTTAACTCTTAGTCTACTTATTTTACCATTTTAGGTTTCACTAGATTAACTAGTTTTTACCTAAAACATTTGTCCTATATTCCCAAAAATATAATAGAAATTATTATATAATTGGGACCTAATTAGTCCCAATCTGAAATCGATTTTATTCAATTTTTTATGGGGATAGGAATTTTTTTTAAATACTAAATTTATAATAAATTAAAAACATTTCTATGATAAATTTAACTTGGGTTATAAAATTTCCAATTTTCCTTTGTAAATTAAAAACAACATTTTTAAAATTATAAATTCCTTTATAAATACTTATTTGGTATTTAAAAAATGTTTCATTAATTTTTAATTCATATTTATTTATCAATCATGACATCTAATTCATGTTATTTGTAAAAATGATATTATTCACCTTTCTCCAAAAAAATATTTTTAGAAAAATCATAAAATTCATCTTAATCAAATATTTCAAGGAGATATTCAGAAAAAATGCTAATTTTTTCAGATTTACATCCTTAAATTATTAATTTTATTTTCAATGAAAACATAAAATTTAAAAAAATGTATTTTTATAGGAAAACAACTTCAGTAATTTAACAAGTAATTTTTTAAATAAATTACTAGTAAATATAAACTTAATACAATATTCATATCAAAATATATTATATTTTAAAATAAGTAAATTTTTTGAAAAATGATTTTATTAGTTTCCTTTTCATACTAGTTGAGTTGATATTTAATGCGAACTTGTCATTATATTGTTCTTATTTATATATATATATTTCATAATTATGTTAACATTGTTTATACGTATAAATTCTACTACTACCTTATAGTGGTCTATCTTATTTTGGTTTTGGAATTGTGTGTAAAAAAATCCATCGAACATAATATTTATTTAAAGAGTAGATATAAAGGTCATTACACGTATAATGTGATAAATAATCAACCCATAAATTTCAAAATGGATCATGATCTATTAAACCAATGTGAAGTCTAACCCAATTCCATAAAATTCCTATATTAATACTCATTAATGATTTCATGTCTTATTAAGTGTTTGAAGACTAAATCAATAATTACATATTTTTAATCCTTACTTTGTAATAAATATTCTTAAACCATTAATGTTGATTTAAATAAACTAAATCATATTTAATACCTATCATGAAAAAGTTAAATCCAGGGTATGGAACTCAATAAAAAAACTCATGTTAGATTAAAAATGTAAAGACCCGTAAAATTCAAGGAAATTTTTTTCTTAATTTTCTTTGGAATTTTACAAGAACGCAGTTTCTGACGACACCTGATTCTGAGGCCTGGTGTGCTCGAAATCATTTTCCGAAGTTTGGCTCGGGTACGTTTAGTGAACGAACGAGCAGGTTTTTCTAACTTTTGAACCAGTGCTCAGAATCGAATTCTGAGGGAACTGATGGAATTGCAGTGCCGGTATTTGCTTGGAAACGCCATTTCCGGAGTTGTGTTTGCTCGGGTGTGGTTTTTAATTTTTGGGGTTAAGTTAAGAGATAAAATAAAGTGGTGCGACAACTTTATTTTATTTCACTTAAAGCCACTTAAATCCACTTAACTAAGTTGAAGCGGATAGGGTGGAACTCAAAATATCCTACCCTCTTGGTAGGATATTTGTGAGGTGGGGCCCGCACGAGCCCCACCATTTCTTTTTTCTCTAAGTAACGCACTCGCAAAAACCCCTTTTTAAATGAAAGTCAACCGGTCCGTTTTCTTAAATTTTTAACGCCCCTATTAATTGGGCAGTTAAGTCGTTACCATTAATTCATCGAATTAATGGTTCGTTTCTTAACTTTGTTTTTCAAATTATTGGTATATGAATAAAATAATACCAACGCATGTTTTTCTTGTGTGTGGCTTGTTGAGAGGATTTGGAGAAACTCTATCTTCATCCTCCTTCGTGAAGAACGCGAAGAACGTGAAGAATGCATCGTCGCCGATGAAGAAAGCCGGACTTCGACGAAAAACGACGAAGAACGCCGAACCCTCGGAGATCAACGACGCGACGCCGTGTACCGTGACGCCGACGATTCTCATTCTGCGACGTTCTTCCGCGACGTTTCTTTCCCATGACAAATCTTCGATCAACAATCGATTGAGGTAGGGGATTGCGGTTATTTTAATTTCCTTTGTGGATTTATCCTCAACATGAGTTTAATTGGTACAATTAAATCTGTGTGTTTTTAATCTCCAGAGATCGTCGACGTGATGCCGTGTACCGCGACGATGCGACGCCCCTTCAGCGACGCGACGATCCTCTTCTTCCGCGACGGTAAATTCCGCGACGAACTCACGTTCGATGACAATGTTGAGGTAGGGGTTGATTCTTTTAAATCTTTTTGATTTATACCCGCGACGTATGATTAAAAATTGTTGTGAGACTTTTAAAACCGCTAACGCAGTGGGTGAAGACTAACGAACAAGTCCGAACCCACCGGCCCTTTCTTTCTTGGTGTGCGAAACGGCGGACGTCAACAAAAGAAGCCGCACAGGTTATGAGGGGTCCTCGCAATGAAGGACAGACCCTGGGAGGGCCTTTGGCGAAGACGGTGTGAAATTTCGACCACCATAACTCATCCGGTGGTCCGTGGAGCAGCACGCCGGTGCGCCTCCCCGGCACGGCGGAGCCGGCGGCAGGAGGCGGCGGCGCCCGGCGCGCCGCCAGAAGGAACCGCCACGACTTCAGCCACGACGGCAGCACGTGGTCTCGCGACCGCGCGGTACCGGAGGAGGATGAGACGTGGCGGCCTGGCCACGTCCGCTGGCAAGGGCGGCCCCACCCGGGGCCGCAGTTCCCTCACGCGGGGGCAGCACGCCCCCCGCTCCGCTCGGCCGTAACCGGCCGAGCCGACCCGCCTGGCGACCGGGCCGTGCCCGCGCCGACCGGGCCGGGTCGCACTGAGGCCGGGCCGGGCCACCCAGGCCAGGCCGGTCTGCGCCGGCCGGGTCAGACCCGGACCCGGGTCGGGTCGACCCAGTTCGGGCCGACCCAGGGGGGGTTGGGCCGGGTCGGTCCGGGCCTAGACCCCCCGTTTTCGGACCCATTTCGGTCTGTCTCCCATAACTTGAGCTATGGGCCTCCGATCGACGTACCGTCAACGAAAATGCGATCCTTGGACCGAGACGGTCGTTTTGACATATCGCACTCAAGGTTTCGGAATTCTTTCGGTTCATCCTGTTTGGTCCGTACACGAAACCAACTGGGCCCTCGGAGCGGAAACGCTCGTAACTTAAGCTCCAGCCGTCCGATTGACGTGCCGCCGAGTTTGATGGATTCCTCTAAGTGAAACGGATCTATTGGCTTACTCCGCCCGAGTTTTGGACACAGGTGGAGTACGGTCGGGTTGGTTTTGAATTAAAAACCAACCGGGCCCCTAGGACGAAAAAACCAATAACTCTCAGACCGGGCGTCCGTTTGACGTGCCATCTGCGACGTTGAGTTTCTGTTGACGATACAGAACTTTTGGATAAATCAACTCAGGATTATGTGTCAGTTGATGTATCAGCCTCTCAGCTCGTGGAGCGGACCCTCCCGAACGAGCTTGCTGTGTGCGGGAACCCCAGTGCTGGCTGCGACTGCGACAACGACGACTGTGTAGAGATCCTCAGTTGATTCGATGACGACTACTACATCACCCAGCAATCCTACTTGGATCAATGCTACAGATACTGTGTGGGTCCGATCCTGTGTGGGTCAGCGCTCAACGGTCCTGTGTGGGCCAACACCTACAGATCATGTGTGGGTCCGATCCTGTGTGGGTCTTTGCGGGGGTTAGTTACCTATCGATCATGTGTGGGTCAGATCATTTGTGGGTCATTGCGGGGGTTATTTACCTATCGATCCTGTGTGGGTCAGATCCTTTGTGGGTCATTGTAGGGGTTAGTACCTATTGATCCTTTGTGGGTCCGACAGCTAAGATGAATCAGTGGCAATATCTGATCATCTCTATCGTCATACAAAGAAGTATACATGTGTGAGATGAATCTTGTTTTGCTTTCCTTTGTGGATTGTGTTATGCTATCCTGTGTGGATTACATTTTGCTTTCCTATGTGTACTGGGTTGTGTTTTCCTGTGTGGATTGGGTTGTACTTGGACTCGAATGTTGGAGCATGTTGGATTTGATGACTTAGGTATATGTATGGGCATATACCTAAGCTGTGTCGGATGTTACTTCATGATTGTATCTTTCCTTTGTGGATAATCTTTTGTGGATTCTGGGAGACCTTCAGAGGTCACAGGGTCCTTACTGAGTAGCTTATACTCACCCCTACACGGGCTATGCCCGCACTATGTTGTGTTGGTTGCAGACGACGGATATCACTGATCGTGGTTGAGGCTTGCGGAGTAGGACGGTACCTGGAGGTGGACCACTGGGCGGGACATACTCAGAGTGGACGGTTGGACCCGAGGAGCTGTGGAAGCTATCTGTACTCATCCTTCAGGTGGGAGTCCCAGTGGACGGATCGAGGTTGTGGCTTTACCTTTCAGTTGTTGTTTTCCCTTTTTGAGTTGTACTTTACTTTCAGTTTGGGTTTGTATTCTGGCCCACTTACTTTCCACACTTATTGTTGTACTCAGCTTTAACTTAGTATTTACTTCTACTACTTGCATTCTCTATGGTGTTGATTACTTTACATAGGCAATGCCTTCCCTTTTTACTGAGATTTACGCCTTGGTGCTAGTCGTCGGCCCCTGGCCTATGGAAGGGGGGCTTGGGGTAGTCACGGCACGGGCCCTGAGGATGAGTCGTGACAAATTGGAATCAGAGGAGTTCGGTTCTACCACAGAACTCAGGACTCTGATCTTTTCTATATGAAGCAATAGTGTTAAGAGTATTGAGTGTGGTTATCATTCCAGGGATCCCAGTGTTGGTGTGGCGGCCGACGTATCCGTACACCAGGACCCTGACTTCTGATATCCGACTTAATGCACAAAAACATGGATTGCATATGTGTTTGAAGTTTTCTTTGTGATTACTTTATGTCAGCTCACCAGGTATACTGTTTCACCATGGTGCACCTATTTCTTTTCAGGATGGCCCCACAACGGCAGCCAGCTAGGGTTCCGAGAGTTGAGCGTGGCGACAGCCCACCGAGCGACGAGGCCTCGGTGCGGGGCCCTTTGACAGCTGAGGCACTGACGGTACCTCTACCCGCCGAGCCACCGATGCTTCCAGCCCCAGCCGCTGACAATGCACATCGCCTTAGTGCACTGCACGAGTTCCAGCGCCAGTGACCGACCAGGTTCTGTGGGGAGACGGACCCCCAAGCAGTCGTGGACTGGCTGGAGGCAGTGGTACGAGTTTTTTGGTTAGTGAGCACACCCGCAGATCTCATGGTGATCCTCGCAGCGAGCCTACTGCCTGCGGCAGCGGGTCGATGGTGGAGCTTGATGCTCCAGGTGCACGATGAGGCATCTATTCTCTGGACAGACTTTGAGAGCCTCTTCCGCTCAGATTTCGTCCCGGCCACCCTCCGTGCGGTGCACATCCAGGAGCTTCTTCAGCTGCGACCGGGTAGCTTGGCAGTTGCCCAGTACTCGATGAGATTTACCAATCTCTCGCGCTACTCGACAGACATGGTACGAGACCCATTCTTCTATGCCCAGACCTTTGAGCAGGGATTGAGGCATGAGATTAGGGCATCGCTGATCTCCCTCATCATTCCGACTCAGGAAGGATTACTAGAGAGAGCCCTTTTGATCGAGATCTTCCTTGCGGAGCCTTTATCAGCAGCGAGACCTACCGCGGGGCGGCACGTAGAAGAGTCTTCTACAGCAGGCTGCTGACAGATGACTCATGGGTCCAGGCAGACCAGACCCTCAGGAAGACGACCTCAGGACACTGCCTCAGCTGTGCGGGGTGCAGAACGCAGGGCCAGTCTTTTGAGAGGCAGACAGTGCTACACATGCGGTGGGCATGGTCACATGGATCGTGATTGACCGACCCACCGTGCCGAGGAGCAGCAGATGGTTGAGGAGCCACCCAAGAAGTGGCGGAGGGTCGACCGTGGCAGTCCGCAGGGAGTAGGCAGACGAGGCAGAGGAGCTGGCCGAGCAGCAGGTGGTGGGCGATGCTTTGAGGCTCTACCACCACCACCACCAGGAGGTCCACCCCGACCATAGGGAGCTGGCGGGCAGAGACAGGCACAACTCTAGGAAGTGGAGGCCTATGACCATGGCGCACCTGAGATTATTCGAGGTACTATCTGTTTCTATTCCACCCTTGCTGTAGTTCTTATAGACACAGGAGCGAGTCATTCTTTCATAGCCGCTTCCCTTGTTCGGAGCTCGGAGATTCCGACGGAGCCGTTGGCTCGATCCTTACGGCTAGAGACTCCTACGGGATCATACTCGACGATTACACACTGGTGCCAGTAGTGTGAGCTTACTCTAGGAGGTGAGAGCTTCAGCTGAGATCTTCTTGTAGTGGCGTCGAGGCCTGACGACTTCATCTTGGTCATGGATTGGTTATCTATAGTCCATGCTCAGATTGACTGTATTAGGTGCAAGGTGCGATGTGTATGCACCGACAGGAGAAGGTTCACCTTCATCGGTGAGAAGGGAGACTTCGTAGTACATGATGGACTTCCGCAGAGGAGAGGACAACCTATCACTCATCAGTTGGCTAGCCTCATCCTAGGAGCAGTTGACGTGCGGAGTCCTAGTTTTCCTGCAGTGGTGGATCAGTATGCAGACGTCTTTCCCGACAACGTTCCAGGACTACCTCCTCGCAGAGAGGTAGAATTTTATATTGACTTGTACCATGGGAGAGCCCCGATATCGACTCCAGCATATCGGATGGACCCCGCTGAGCTTCGAGAGCTACGAGTACAGTTGGAGGACTTACAGGGAAAGAGATTCATCCGACCTAGTGTTTCACCCTGGGCTTCCGCGATATTGTTTGCCAAGAATGCGGATGGGAGCTTGCGACTGTGTGTCAACTATCGTCGCCTGAATCAGGTGATAGTGAGGAACAAGTATCTGCTATCGAGGATTGATGACCTCTTGAATCAGATCAAGGGAGCACGGTGGTTATCGAAGATTGACCTCAGGTCAGGCTATCATCAGCTCAGAGTTCGGGACGAGGACGTGTAGAAGACGACCTTTAGATGTTGGTATGGCCACTATGAGTTCTTGGTTATGCCATTCGGCGTAACCAATTCTTCAGAAGTGTTCATGGGCCTCATGAACAGGATCTTTCAGGCATACCTCGATTGATTTGTCATGGTCTTCATCGAAGACATTTTGATATACTCGACCACTAAGGAAGAGCACGCCTACCACTTGCGAGTCGTACTGGACACACTCCGAGAGCTCCAGATTTATGGCAAGCTCTCGAAGTGTCAGTTCTGGTTACGTGAGGTCCACTTCTTGGGGAACATCATTTATGAGGAGGGATTTGTGGTGGATCCCGCGAAGTTCGAGGCAGTTCTAGCTTGGGAGCCACCTAGGAGCGTGACGGAGGTGCAGAGTTTCTTGGGGATAGCTAGATACTACCGGAGATTTGTGCCAGACTTCTCCAGATTTGTGGCACCACTCTCCGCTTTGACAAAGAAGGGGAAACCCTTTGTGTGGTCAGACAGATGTCAGTAGAGCTTCCAGGAGCTGAGATAGAGATTGACCAGCGCCCCTATCTTGAGGCTTCTGGAGGAGGGAGTAGGGTTCGTAGTCTACTGTGATACATAAGGGACCGGACTTGGGTGTTTCTTGATGCAAGAGCGGGCGGTGATCGCCTATGGATCATTTCAGTTGAGGCCGCATGAGCAGAACTACGCTACCCATGACCTGGAGTTAGTAGCAGTGGTCTTCGCTTTGAAGACATGACGACACTATCTGATGGGAGAGCGCTTTACAGTCTTTTCTGACCATCAGAGTCTTAGGTACATCTTCTCTCAGAAGGACCTGAACCTGAGACAGCGGTGATGGCTCGAGTTCCTCCAGGACTATGACTTTGAGATAGTCTATACTCCTGGGAAGGGGAACGTAGTGGCCGATGCTCTCAGCAGGAGGACGGGCATTCATCTACTTGAGGAGGCGACAGAGTAGCTAGCCGCTTTGTAGATATCCTTTGTGGATAGAGATGGAGCAGCCTTCCTTCAGTCACTCACAGTCACCCCTCCACTACTACAGTGGGTCAGGGAGGCACAGTGTGGGGATTCTGACAGTGAGACGTGACGTGAGCAGATATCCTCAGGACAGGCACCTGATGGTTTCTCCTTTGGAGCAGAGCTCGTCGTCCTTTTCAGAGGACGTACCTTGGTACCAGTTGCTTTACAAGAGGAGGCGCTGAGAGAGTTTCACACTTCTCCCTTGGCGGTACATCCTAGAGTGGTGAAGATGTACCAGGACCTCAGAAGACAGCACTGGTGGCCAGACATGAAGAAGTATGTGGCAGAGTTCGTTTCTCGATGCCTCACCTGCCAGTAGGTGAAGGCAGAGCATCAGGTACCAGCAGGATTGGTACAGCCCTTGGAGGTCCTAGAGTGGAAGTGGGATGGGATATCTATGGACTTCGTGACTGGACTTCCACGCACTTCCAGAGGTCATGACTCCATTTGGGTGATTGTCGACCGACTCACTAAGTCGGCTCACTTCTTACCCATCAGAGAGCAGGGATCAGTGGAGAGCTTGGGGCGTCTCTACGTTCAGAAGATTGTACGGCTTCACGGTGTGCCATCATCTATCGTCTCCAATCGAGATGCTCTCTTTACTTCCCGGCTTTAGAAGGGGTTGTAGGAGGCATTCGGGACGCAGCTACGTCTGAGCATCGCCTTTCACTCTCAGACAGATGGTCAGACGGAGAGGACCATTCAGACACTCTAGGACATGCTCCGCGCATGTGTCCTCGACTTTGGTCACATCTGGGAGGACCACCTACCCTTGGTAGAGTTTGCGTACAACAACAGCTACCACTCCACCATCGGGATGGAACCATACGAGGCGTTGTATGACCGACCTTGCAGATCTCCTTTGTGTTGGAAAGACCCTAGGGAGTCAGAACTTGTGGGACCGGAGATGGTCTAGGCCATGACAGAGAAGGTCCAGGTCATCCAGGAGTGGATGAGGACAGCTCAGAGCTAGAAGAAGTCTTATGCTGACAAGAGGTGGAGGCCACTAGAGTTCGAGGTTGGCGACCACGTCTTCTTGCGTGTCTCACCTCGACGTGGATTACGGAGATTTGGCCGAGGTGGCAAGTTATCTCCGCACTTCATCGGACCCTACCAAGTCCTCAACAGGATTGGCGAGGTGGCTTATCGCTTGGCTCTACCCCCTCAATTTCCCCAGGTGCATGACGTTTTCCACGTATCTCAGCTAAGGAGATACGTGCACGACCCGATGCATATCATTGACCATGGGGAGCTAGACGTTGGTGATGGGGAGACTTTTACGGAGGTTCCAGTGGAGATCGAGGATCCACAGTAGAGAGTCCTACGTTGGCGATTGATCACTCTAGTGCACATCATATGGCAGCATGGGAACCTCCAGGAGAGCACTTGGGAGCGGGAGGCTCAGATGTGTGCTCAGTACCCACATTTGTTTCCCTATTTTATGATGTATCTTTACGGGGACGTAAAGCCCTGAGGTGGGAGTGATGTATAGCCCTGTAAAATTCAAGGAATTTTTTTTATTAATTTTCAATGGAATTTTAAAAGAACGTAGTTTCTGACGGCACCTGATTCCGAGGCCCGGTGTGCCCGGAATCATTTTCCGAAGTTTGGCTCGGGTACGTTCAGTGAACGAACGAGTGGGTTTTTCTAACTTTTGAACCGGTGCTCAGAATCGAATTCTGAGGGCACCAATGGAATCACAGTGCCGATATTTGCTTAGAAATTCCATTTCCGGAGTTGCGTTTGCTCGGGTGTGGTTTTTAATTTTTGGGGTTAAGTTAAGAAATAAAATAAAGTGGTGCGACAACTTTATTTTATTTCACTTAAAGCCACTTAAAGCCACTCAAGCTAAGTTGAAGCAGATAGGGTGGAACTAAAAATATCCTACCCTCTTGGTAGGATATTTTTGAGGTGGGTCCCACACAATCCCCACCGTTTCTTTTCCTCTAAGTAACGCACCCGCAAAAACCCCTTTTTAAATGAAAGTCAACCGGTGCGTTTTCTTAAATTCATAACACCCCTATTAATTAGGCAGTTAAGTCGTTACCATTAATTCATTGAATTAATGGTTCGTTTCTTAACTTTGTTTTTCAAATTGCTGGTATATGAATAAAATAAGACCAACGCATGTTTTTCTTGGGTGTGGCTTGTTCAGAGGATTTGGAGAAACTCTATCTTCATCCTCCTTCGCGAAGAATGCGAAGAACGCGAAGAACGCATCGTTGCCGACGAAGAACGCCAGCCTTCGACGAAAGGCGATGAAGAACGCCGAACCCTCGGAGATCAATAACGCGATGCCGTGTACCGTGACACTGACGATTCTTCTTCCGCGACGTTCTTCTGTGACGTTTCTTTCCCGCGAAAAATCTTCGATCAACAATCGATTGAGGGAGGGGATTGCGGTTCTTTTAATTTTCTTTTTGGATTTATCCTCAACATGGGTTTAATTGGTACAATTAAATCTGTGTGTTTTTAACCTTTAAAGATCGTCGACGCGATGCCATGTACCGTGACGACACGACGCCCCTTCCGTGACGCGACGATCCTCTTCTTTTGCGATGGTAAATTCCGCGACGAACTCATGTTCAACGACTACGTTGAGGTAGGGGTTGATTCTTTTAAATCTTTGTGATTTATACCCGCGGCGTATGATTAAAATTTTTTGTGAGACATTTAAAACCGCTAGCGCGGTGGGTGCAGACTAACGAACAAGTCCGAACCCACCACCCCTTTCATTTTTGGTGTGCGAAATGGAAGACGTCAACAAAACAAGCCGCACGGGCGATGAGAGGTCCTCGCAGTGAAGGACGGACCCCAAGAGGGACTTTGGCAAAGACAACGTGAAATTCCGACCACCAGAACTCGTCCAGTGGTCCACGGAGCAGCCCGCCAGCGCGCCTCGCCAGCACAGCAGCGCCGGCGGCAGGAGGCGGCGGCGCCCGGCGCGCCGCCGGAAGGAACCGTCGCGGTTGAAGCCATGGTGGCAGCACGCGGTCCCGCGACCACGCAGGACCGGAGGAGGATGGGAGGCGGTGGCCCGGCCGCGTCCGCTGGCAAGGGCGGACCCATGTGGGGCCACGGTTCCCTCACACGGGGGCAGCACGCCCCCCACTCTGCTCGGCTGTAACCGGCCGAGCAGACCCGCTTGGCGACCGGGCCGCGCCCGCGCCGGCCGGGCCGGGTCGCGCCCAGGCCGGGCCTGGCCTCCCTGGCCGGGCCGGGCTGCGCTGGCCGGGTCGGACCCAGACTCAGGATGCGTCGACCTGGTTCGGGGTGACCCAGGGGGGTTGGGTCGGGTCGGTCCGGGCCCAGACCCCCCTTTTTCGAACCCATTTCAGTATGTCGCCCATAACTTGAGCTACGTGCCTCCGATCAATATACCGTCAGTGGAGATGTGATCCTTGGATCGAGAAGTTCATTTTGACATATCGTACTCAAGGTTTCAGAATAATTTGGGTTCGGCCAGGTTGGTTCGTACACGAAACCAACCGGGCCCTCGGAGCGGAAACGCTCGTAACTTAAGCTCCGAACGTCCGATTGACGTGCCATCGACTTTGATGGATTCCTCTAAGTGAGACAGATCTTTTGGCTTACTCCACCCGAGGTTTGGATGTAGGTGGATTACAGTTGGGTTGGTTTTGACTTAAAAACCAACCGGGACCCTGGGACGAAAAAGCCAATAACTCTCAGACCGGGCGTCCATTTGACGCGTCGTCTATGACGTTGAGTTCCTATTGACGATAATGAACTTTTGGATACATCAACTCTGGACTATGTGTTATTTGATGTATCAGCCTCTCGGCTCGTGGAGCGGACCCTCCCGAACGAGCTTGCTGTGTGCGGGAACCCTAGTGCTGGCTACGACTGCGACGACGACTGTGCAGAGATCCTCAGTGGATTCGATGGCGACGACTACAACACTCAGAGATCCTACAAGGATCAGTGATACAGGTCCTGTGTGGGTTCGATCATGTGTGGGTCAGCGCTCAGCGGTCCTGTGTGGGCCAGCGCCTACAGATCCTGTGTGGTTCCGATCCTGTGTGGGTCTTTGCGGGGGTTAGTTACCTATCGATCATGT
This sequence comes from Viscum album, assembly GCA_963277665.1. Lineage (NCBI taxonomy): Eukaryota > Viridiplantae > Streptophyta > Magnoliopsida > Santalales > Viscaceae > Viscum > Viscum album. The sequence continues at coordinate 13,080,196 of OY728159.1, read as the reverse complement.
GTGGGTCAGATCCTTTGTGGGTCATTACGGGGGTTAGTTACCTATCGATCCTGTGTGGGTCAGATCCTCTGTGGGTCATTGCGGGGGTTAGTACCTATTTATCCTTTGTGGGTCCGACGGCTTAGATGAATCAGTGGCAATATCTGATCTTCTCTATCCTTATACAAAGAAGTATACCTGTGTGAGCTGAATCTTGTTTTGATTTCCTTTGTGGATTGTGTTATGCTATCCTGTGTGGATTATGTTTTTCTTTCCTGTGTGGACTAGGTTGTGTTTTCCAATGTGGATTGGGTTGTACTTGGACTCGGATGTTGGAGCATGCTGGATTTGATGACTTAGGTATATGTATTGGCATATACCTAAGCAGTGTCAGATGTTACTTCATGATTGTATCTTTCCTTTTTGGATTATCCTTTGTGGATTCTGGGAGACCTTCGGGGGTCTCGGGGTCCCTACTGAGTATCTTATACCCACCCCTGCACGGGCTACGCCCGCACTACGTTGTGTTGGTTGCAGATGACAGACAGTGCTGAACGTGATTGAGGCTTGCGGAGCAGGACTGTACCTGGAGGTGGACCACTGGGCGGGACGTACTCGGAGTGGACGGTTGGACCCGAGGAGCTGTGGAGGCTATCTGTACTCACCCTTCAGGTGGGAGTCCCAGTGGACGGATCGAGGCTGCGACTTTACCTTTCAGTTTCTATTTTCCCTTTTTAAGTTGTACTTTACTTTCAGTTTGGGTTTGTATTCTGGCCCACTTACTTTCTGTACTTATTGTTGTACTCAGCTTTTACTTAGTATTTACTTCTACTGTGTTCTTGCTCTGTGGTGTTGATTACTTTACAAAGGCAACGCCTTCCCTTTTTACCGGGATTTACGCCTTGGTGCTAGTCGCCAGCCCCTGGCCTATGGAAGGCGGGCTTGGGGTAGTCACGGCACGGGCCCTGAGGATGTGTCGTGACAAAAATAATAATATTCAGATATGTACACATTCAATTTTAATAATACTAAAATATATAATTAAATAAATTAAAAATTATTTAATTTATAATGAGAGTTATAAAAATTCATAAAATTATGAATATATTTTCTTATAATTTAAAAATTAAAAGATATATAATTCCATTAAATACAACATTAATAAAATCATGTGAATTTAAAATTTTAAAATCCCATGATAAATATATGGTTTTCATATTTACAAATATATGAAATTTATATAATATATATTCTCTTTTAATTACATTTATAAACTCATCAAAATTTCAAATTTTATGATGTGAAAAATTCCCAATATTTAATACATTACTATATTAAAACCCATTCCAAAACATATATCAAAATTAAAATTTTAACACCCCAATATTTCGTAGTAAGTTATTTTCTTTAAAGTAATTCAGCAGTTTGTGCTACACGCAACACCGAGTTCGAGTGCACCATGACTTACAAAACTAGTCATTCAAAAAAGTGGTTATGAATAGTATTAACTTCATTTTGAATTTTATATACTCTCTATAATTTTAACATACATATTATGCGTTTCTTTGACATAATATAAGAACAAATTAAAATTTTTCAAATAAAAGAAGTATTTTTCAAAAAATCCAATTTTAACCCCTTTTAATGGAGAACCATTTTTAATCCAATATTTGACACTTTTATATATTCAATTTGACGAAATAAACATCTTTTTTAAAAATGCGACATAAAAATTTAGTTTGGATAATTTTTTTATGATAACTTTAATATTTTGATGAATAGTGAAAGATACTAAATTTTAATTGAAAACAAAATTTTAAATCAAAATAATTTATAGTGTCAAATTATGTATTTGAATGGTTTTGAAGTATAATTGGATAATATTTTTATCATTTAATCCAACGTGGATCATTAGAAGTAATTTCACTTTTAAACCAGACATAAACACATATCAATCTTTTGATAGTTTATACTTCTCAAAAACCGGCTTTCTGGTTATTGACAATGGGAACTAATTTTAAATTAATTAATGTCTCTTCTATGTTTTTAATTTTGAAAAATAGACATCATTTGTGGATTTGGAATATCAAAATTATCTTAGGGTAAATTTTGGGTATTTTTCTGAAAACATTCAATTTTTGATAAATAGTGAAAAACATTGCGTTATTATTTAAAAATAGACTTTTTATTTAAATAAGTATTTATTTTAAGTAAAAATATATTAATAATAACTATATTATTTGAATGTAATTCATTGGAGTCATTTAATAATAATATTAGACATATAAAATTTTATTTAATTTTTTAACGTCTTTTTCCCACCTTCTAGGAACATTAGAAAATTTTGATAAAACATAATTTTACTGCTTCTTTGAATTGAATTTGAAAACTCTGAGAGACATGGATGAAATTAGTAAGTAAAATTTTGTTCAATAAGATGAATATAATTTTCGCTGATTAGTAACTTTTGAATTTTATTTACCACAGTTAAAAGTAAATAGGGTAATTAAAGGTTAAAATGATATTATTATAACCCTAACACATGTCATAATTCTATTGGATAAATTTATTTCAACTAAAAGAAACCTTAGGAATAAAATATTATTCCTTTGGGACCACTTGGTTTAGATTAGGACATTTATTATAAATTTATTTAAAGAAGAGTTAAAAGAGTTAAATTCAAATTTTAATAACTAAAACAATTTTAATATAAGGTAATACATAATGTAATTTTGACTAAAAATATTCATTAGAAATATAAAACTATTTCCAACATCATGTTATTTTATTTGTAATTTTTATATATTAAATAATAAAATTTATTTACAACACAATTATGATGTAGAAATTACCTTATTAATGAAAGATTAGAATAATTGATATTATAAATATTGAAATAAATTTAAATTGTGACTTTTGATGAATGAAAACAAATCTAGGTTATTATGAAACTCTAGGGTTGATTTCATGATTTTATTTCGAATTAATCAAGTTGATATGTCTTTAACAAAAACCAAATACTAAATAGTGTCAAAATTGACATAATAGTGTTTTTTTTAAAAAATACTGTTTTATTAAATTATATAATAGTCCTACAAAAATATAATGTTCGCCAAAAGGACTTATATAATAATATATATTTTATTAATGAACCACTTTGGGTTATCTTGGTAGTTTATTATATGTTTATTATCTATATTATATAAAAATACAAGGAGACATGATAAATTTGAAACTATTTAACTAAGAGTTAAACCTAACAAATAAGGTTAATATAATGTTCTAAACCTGTCTAAAACCTATTGGTTGAGAGTTTTTCGACCCATACCCACTTTAGCATCAAATTAAATCCATTTGGAGCCATTAGAAACCGAAAATGAATTTATAATAAAATAATATTTCAAGCTTTTCCAAAAGTGACTCTTACCTCTCTTATAAAAGGGCACCTACCCTTCTCTTTATTTCACACCTCCAAATACATTTGGATTGGACAAAAACTACCCAAATATTCTCCAAACTACATTCAATTCATCCTAGAGTCATTCTATTGATCATAAAGGATTCATAAGGATCCCTCTTGATCAAATCAAAAAGAAATCACCCGAAGAAGAGGTGATAATTTCATCACCTCTTTCAATGTTATCTTCTTCTTCCACTTCCTGTTTCTTAGTTTTTTTCATATCAAAATAATAAATAATGTACCTTATACATACTATGATGTTATTATAAATATTATGCAACCATATTCATTATTCTATCTATCCTATGAATGACGAAGTCACCATACATTTGTACGTATGGCTTACCATCTCCACGTCGTGGTGTAGTTTGTTATTCAACACTTAATTATTTGGATGTTTACAATAATGATAATAATTGATGTAAATAATAAATATAACATGTTAATGATTCTATATATATGAAATATCATCTAACTACATATGATTTCACCATCAATATAATGGTATTATCACTCGTGTGTATGTACGGATTACCGTCTCCACGAACAAGATAAGATTAATTCCCCATCGTAACCTTTCAAGAATAAATATCATTTTATGATTAAAAAATAATTTTTAAGAACATAATATGATTATTTATATAAATTAAATACATCCTATCCATAACAAACATGACTTACGTAACAAAACATATAAAGAAAAATGAATCAGTTAACACCCGAAACAATGATACAACAGAAATATTATTAACAAGAAATATTAAAGGATCATATATGATATCATATTTATGTATATTGTTCTTGTATAATTTAATAAAAATTATTTCACCATTATACAGGAGGTTAATGTACCCCCAACTAAGGAAAAGTACAAGGTAAGGGGTTTTCATCTCACTTTTTATTCCTATGAGATTCATGCTATATTTTCCATTATTTCCTTTTGTGTGGTGTATGTAATGCCCATGATTGTATTATTTTTGTAATATAAATTAATTTATGGGTATTTAAAAATTCATTTTATGATAATTATTTCATGGATTTATGTTTCTTAAGTCACCAAATTGGTAAGGGAATTTCTAATTTCAATTTCCACTAATTGGGCTTTACGCAAACTTCATTGATTATTTTACTCCATGATTATGTGTGAAATTACTATTTTTATATTTATGTAGTAATTTACACTCCAATTTGTGTGGATATACTTTTTATACCCATAATCACTCCATTTATAAATTCTCAAGTCATTGATATGAACTTGATAAGAGTAATCTTAACTCAATTTCCTTTCATTGAGTTAAACATCCATATCATTGGTGTTGTTTTTACAAAAATATGTGTAAATTTACTCTCATTCATTTACACTGAATATCCAATCATATTGAGTGTATTTATATTTTTCAAAAATAATTATTTCATTTATTTTTCCTTAACCTAAGGATACTGTCTTTATAATGGATTTCATCTCAATTTACATTTCATTGAGACTTATTTGTTGTTATCCGACAATTCACTTTTATATGGTGTATATACTATACTTTGACATAGTATATCATGAATCCCTTCATTCTCATGATGTTATAAGTTTTTTATTACCTCAATTATTTTTATTCAAGATTCTTTCATTTGGTTAGGAACTCTAACTAAAATATCATTTTAAATGTTTTAAATATTTATCCTTCTAAGCCTTTATCGTTAATGTCAATGTTTTAAACATGGTTTTAATGATTTATTTTTATGGACATGAATGTTTTAAAATTAAAATTTCTTTTGAATTTTCAATGTGCTATGGGACACTTTGTTTAAAAAATCTAACTTTCAACAGCTTCTTGATAAATAGTGATACTTTTAAATATTTTCAAGAAGAAGTGGATATTTCTCTAAAATAGTTTTATTGATTATTTTCATCTATGTCAATATCCTTCATTATTATTGACTGAGTTTTATTTATACAATATTCCATATTTTATTGAATGAGTTATTTTTGAATGTGGGTGGGCTTTTTTTTACCATTCATGGTTTATGGTTAAAGTATTAACATTTTGAATGCTAGTTTTAATACGAATGATTAAATTATGTTTCAACCTTTTCATATGTGGAATGCATTGGACTTAGTAAGTGATGGGTGGATCCCACTATAGATCCTCGATTCATCGGGAGGTCTCATGAGACAAACTAGTGTCTTGGCACAAGGCCTTGACAAAATATTATTTGTAGTCTTGGCACGAGTCCTGGACTATGTGGTTATAATGTCTAGTATTATGAATTCCATCATTATGAAATTGGTTATGGATATTAAATGTGATTATTCGACTAGTATAATATCCATGTTTATAAGTAAATATCATTATTTTATTTATCTTTACCATAATATGCTATAGTATAGGTTTAAATGGATTGTGTTTTAGTCTTATAAATTATCTTAAATGTTAATGCTTATTTATGATATTTTTGGCTATATCATTATCTTTACTAAGCATATGAGCTCACCCCTTTCTTATGTTTTATTTTTCACAGGATGCAAAGAAGTATACTATGATTAACCTACATGATTATGCTAAGGGATATAAGAGTTTCCAAAAGGGAAAAAATGTTTGTTTTTTTTATTTCATGATGTAATATACAACTTATGTATATATCTAGTACTTCCAAGGATACTAAACTGTTTGGTATTTCAGGACATGATTCCTTATATCATGACAATGTTATGTAATAGTGCACCGAATTTGGGTAACTGGGGTCATGGAGTAATTGTTGGTATAAGAGGAAGTTTAGTACAAACCATGGAATCTAGATTTAAAAAGAACTCGGATTATAAAACACTACCCTAAAATCGACATTGAGGATTAGTATAGAAAAACAACCAAAAAATTCTGTAATGTAAATATTATGTGTGTTTTCCAAGAAATAGAACTTTGTATGGAAACAATAAGGTATAGGTGGCTCTAGTATAGATGTTCCTAAGAGTGAAAAATCTAACAAGGAGAGTTGGGCTTGACCTAGGGTATCCTGGTATATGACAATAGGCCTTACTGCACTCTTGGTTACAACACTCCCATGGGATATGCTTAGGATAATTCACATTTTCTTTACAAACCAATTTGAAGGATTTTAATATAAGATTAGAATAAATATCCTTGGTTAATACTATGGTGTTTTAGATTTAAAATAAGGTGTCGTAATATTTTATAAATTATTTTATGACTTACACTATGCTTTCTTATGTTAGTCAGTGGTAGATTCTAAATAATTCATACTAACATTTAACACGATGTACATGGTGGTCATAATGATGGAAATGAGAAATTAAATGGAATGTTTATAGAAGTAAAAGATATTGGGTTCATGTCGAAGAAGGTTTCCAAAAATATGATCAACAATATATTCATTAACCAACTCCCAAACTCAACAAAGAAGAGAAAGGTGGAGAATGATAAGAGCTCCAGTAGTGGAAACTGTGGAGAAAAGAAAGATCAATTTCCATAATTCCAAAAATGTAGAAGGATACACCTAGAAAATAGTCTCAATGGAACAAATAAACTATTTATGTGTGGGAAATAAGGACATAATATAAATAATTACTGAGGAAAAATGATTATTACAATGGAAGAAGATTAAAATGATCCTATGAATCCAATTACAGTCATTTTCTGTAAATGTAAGAGACCTTAAAATTACCCGATTCAATGCCCTATTCTATTAGATAACCTCTAGGTAAAGGAAGAATCTGTGTGGAATTAAATGGATGGAAAAATGCTTAAAATTATTATGGATCTTTTTTAGGGGTTTACTTTGGAAGACTATTATCTTGTATCTATAACCATGCAGTTTGTTATGTGAAAATGATTTTTTGGGAATAATTATCTTTTCTTTTTTGGAAATAGTTATAAATAACCATTTGGGTTTATATGATCCTTGAATAAGAGGAAATTACAAGTTATTAATTTTTGGGATGAAAATGTGAGGTATGAGATAAAATTTGTGGTTAAATTATGTTATGGTTATTTTGATGAATTTATCTCATTTTGAGAATGTTAGAAAATATAGTTTTTTTAAAAGGACAACATGAAGATGGTGTGACAACCCGATACGTCAGAAAAAGCTATGGGAATCGAACCCACAACCAAAGTTTGATTAGGATTTATAGCCTACCACAGGACTACGTGAAGTCCCTAGTTAGTGTGACTAATTCTTTTTTGTTAAATGATTTTATTTATCAATAATAAATTGATTTGAGATATTATGTTTTATCAAATAGATATCCTTAGTTTAGGAAAATGATTTAGTGATTAAGTGATAAATGTTATTTTGGAAGACGTATGCTCTATTGGGAACCCTATATGCCTAAGAAAGATATAATACTAAGGAATTTCATTTGAGGAGTATGATGTATTTTTTTATTTGGGAAGAATCTATTTTTTATAGAGATTTAATTTATTAATGGATATGATTAACCAATCATAGAGAATATTTTATTTGGTTAATTACACTTATGTATGAGACTTTAAGAGTAGTTAATGTTATTTGGAGATAAATGCTAAAATTTACTATGAAATATAGTGTGATTAAATTCATCTAAGTTTTGGATTGCAATCATAGTTTTGATAATATTGAAGAATTTTATGGACAATTTTTTATTGAATGGTCTTTAATGAGATTTGGGAATTTTTTGTTTCACTATTGAAATTAAGATAAGTATTTAATTCTAAAAAGGATTATCCATTTTGGGGATCATATGATCTTGCACTAACCATTTGGTTTTGGTTAATCTCTAATGAAAATGGAAATAGATAGTTCATCCTTTTTGGATTATTTGATTCTCTATAAGTTGATTATGGTGCTTCAAGTGTGACCAAGTCATCGTAAATAAAAATCATTTGGAGAAAGGATGAGTTAGTGGTAGATATTTATTAAATGTTGAAAATCTAATTAAAAACTAAGTATATCTCTTTATGTTCATAGTGAATCTCATAAATAATTTCCTCACCTTTATGAAATGGAACTTAAAACAAAAAAACATTGCTTGTTAACTATTCATACTGGGAAACTAATGACTATTTAACCCATCACAAGGTTGTGGTTTTCTTGTTGTTTACTTTCTCCCGATCTTGTTTTCTATAACTCTCCATCAGAACATGACACTTATTTTATCTTCCATATTCATATTTTTCTAAATGGAATCCTTGTATGGGTTATGTCGGGTGACTGTTGTACTTATCTTTTTTTCTTTTATTGTGATAGTATTACTGACTCTTTTTTGATGTGGGACTTTCAATGAAGTTCCAAATCAAAATTTTAAAAGTATTTGGATGCAATTTCCAAAAGGGGTAATAATTTAACACCCCAAGATATCATAGTAAGTTATTTTCTTTAAAGTAATTCAATAGCTTGTGCTACATGAAACAATGAGTTTGAGCACACCACAACGTACCAAACTAGTCATTCAAAAAGCGGTTATAGATAGTATTAAATTAATTTTGAATTTTATACACTCCATATAATTTTAAAATCCATATTATGTGTTTCTTATACATAATATAAGAACAATTTCAATTTTTTAGTTAAAAGAATTATTTTTCAAAAAATACAATTTTACCTTCTTTTAATGTATAACCATTTTTAAATACAGTATTAGACACTTTTAGATATTAAATTTTATGAATTAAACTTCTTCTTTAGAATAGGGACATAAAAATTTAGTTAGGATAAATTTTTGGTGTTTTTAATATAACTTTCATATTTTGATGAATAGTGAAAGATATTAAATTCTAATTGAAAACAACTTTTTTAATCCAAATAATTTATAGTTTTAAAAAATACATTTGAATGGTTTTTAATTATAATTATATTATATTTTTTTCATTTAATCGAATGTTGGTAATTATATGTAATTTTATTTTAAACCGGTCAGAAATACATATCAATCTCTTGATAGTTTTTACATCTCAAAAACCGGCTTTCTGGTTGTTGACTACGGGAATTAATTTTAAATTAATTGATGAAACTTATAGGATTTGAATTTGGAAAAATAGACATCATATTTGGAATCATAATATAAAAATTAGCTTAAGGTGAATTTTTGGTATTTTTCAGAAAATATTCAAATTTTGATGAATAGTGAAAAACACTGCGTTACTATTTAAAAACTGAATTTTTTTAAATAATTTTTTTATTTTAGTTTATTTTTAGTCAAATTAGATACATAATACCATTATTAGTTAAATTAAATTCATTGGAGTCATTTTATAATAAAATTAGATGTATAAAATTTTATTGATTTTTTTAATGTATTTTACCCACCTTCTAGGGATGTTAGCAAATTTTCATAAAACGTAATTTTGAAATTTTTGTGAATTTAATTTCAAAAATATGAGACACACGGTTGAAATCAGTATGTAAATTGTGGTTCAATAAGATGAAAATAATTTTTTGTGAATAGTGACTTATAAATTTTATTTACCATGGTTAAAAGAAAATAAGGAAATTAAAGATAAAAATGATATTATAATTACCCCAAAACATGTCATAATTCTATTGGATAAGTTTATTTCAACCAAAATAAACCTTAGGAAAAACAATATGATCATTTTGGGTCAACCTGGTTTAGATTATGACATTTATTATTATTTTATTTAAAGAAGAGTTAAAATTGTTAAATTCAAATTTTAATAACTAAAATATTTTTCATATAGGGTTATACATCATATAATTTTGACTAAAATATTCATTAGAAATCTAAAAAGATTTATTAAATAATGGTATTTTATTTATAATTTTTAGAAATTAAATAAGTAAATTTATTTATGACACAATGATAATGCAACGATTACCTTATTAATGAAAGATTAAAATAATTGATATTATAAATATTAAAATAAATTTATATTGAGACATTTGATGAATTAAAAAAGTTTATAGGTTAATATGAAATTTTAGGGTTAATTTAATGAAGATTTTTTGTAGTAATCCTATTGATATGACTTTAACAAAAACCAAATACTAAATAGTGTCAAAATTTACTTAATTGAGTTTTTAAAAGTAATACTAATTTGTTCAATATATAATAGTCCTAAAAAATATATTGTTCAATAAAAGGACTTATATAGAGATAGATATTTTATTAATTAACCACTTGGAGTTCCCTTGGTAGTTTATAATAAGTTTAATAATGACATAATATAAAAATACAAGGAGACATGGTAAATGTCAATCTATTTAACTAAGAGTTAAATCTAAAATACAAGGTTAATAAGGTGAAATAAACCTATCTAAAACTTATTGGTTGAGAGGTTTTAGGTCGATACCAACCTTATTCTTGAAATAAATCTATTTTTAGCTATTAGAAACTGATAATTATTTTATAATAAAATAATATTTCAAGCTTTTCCTAAAGTGACCCTCACATATCTTATAAAACAAAACTTCCCTTATCTTAATTTCATACCACCAAAGCCATTTGTCTCAGCCAACCCCAGCCCAAATATCCTCCAAAATACTAGAACTTCATCCAAGAGGCCTTCCTTTGATCCAAAAGTCATCATACAGATCCTTTTTGATCAAATCCAATGGAATCACCCCAAGAAGAGGTAATAATTTCATCACCTCTTTTAAAGTTATCTTCTTCTTCCACTTCCCATTTCATCATTTTTTTCATACAAAAACAATAAATAAAGTACCTTCTATATACTTTTATGTTATTATAAATATGGTACAACCATATTCATTATTTTAACCATCCTATGAATGACAAAGTCGCCATACGTGAGTACGCATGGCTTACCGTCTCCAGGTCAAGGTGTAGTTTGTTATTCAACACTTAATTATTTGGATTTGTATAATAATTAGTATAATTTATATAAATAATAAATATAACATTTTAATTATTCTTTATATATGAAATACCATCCAATTACATACGATTTCACCATCAATAGAATGGTATTGTCGCTCGTGCGTACGTACATATTACTGTCTCCATGAATGTGATGAGATTCATTCCCCATCATAAACATTCAGGAATAAATATCATTTTATGATTAAAAAATAATTTTTAATAACATATTATCATTATATATATGAATCAAAAACATTATATCCATTACAAACCTGACTTGATTATCAAAACGTATAAAGAAAAACGAATCAGTTAACTCCTGAAACAATGATACTACTGAAATATTATTAACAAGCAATATTAAAAAATCATATATGACATCATATCTATGTATATGGATCTTGTATAACTTAATAAAAATTATTTCACCATTATATAGGAGGTTAACATACCCTCAAATAAGTAAAAGAACAAAGTAAAGGGTTTTTATCTCACTTTTTATTCCCGTGAGATTCATGCTATACTTGCCACTATTTCCTTTCGTGTGGTGTATGTACTGCCCATGATTATATTCTTTGTGTAATATAATTTATTTAATGGGTATTTAAAACTTCATTGTATTATCCTCATTTCGTGGGGTGTATGTTTCTTTATTTACCAAATCAGTAAAGGAATTTCAATTTTCAATTTTCACTAATTGGGTTTTACGTAATCTTGATTGATTTTTTACTCCAAGATTATGTGTGAAAACACTATTTTTTATTTATCTAGTAATTGCCACTCCCCTTTTTGTGGATATAATTTTTATACACTTAATCACTCCATTAATAAATTCTCATTTCATTAATATGAACTTGATAAGAGTAATCTTATCTCAATTTCCATTCATTGAGTTAAATGTCCAAGTCAGTGGTGTTGTTTTTACGAAAATATGTGTGAATGTACTCTGATTTATTTACACTAAATTTCCATTCATAATGAGTGTATTTATATTTTTCACAAATACTAATGTCATTGATTTATCCTTAGCCTATGTATACTGTCTTTATAAGGTATTTCATCTCAATTTACATTTCATTAACACATATTTCTTGTTATGTGCCAATTCACTTTTATATGGGGTATATAATGTACTTTGACATTATTATCATGAATAAATTTATTGTCATGATATTATAAGGTTTTTATTACCTCAATTATTTTTATTCACGCATCTTTCATTTGTTTAGGAACTCAAACTAAAATATCATTTTAAATCATTTAAAGATTTATACTTCTATGTCTTTCTCATTAATGACCATGTTTTAAAAAATGTATTAATGATTTATTTATATGGACTTTAATGTTTTAAAATTAAAATTCCTTTTAAAAGTTTCATAGTAGTATGAGATACTTGGATTCAAAAATCTAATTTTTAATAGCTTCTTGATAAATAGCGAGACTTTTAAATATTTTCTCGAAAAGGGGAAATTTCTCTCAAATAGTTTTTTTGGTTATTTTCATCTATATAAACATACTTCATTATTCTTGATTGAGGTTGATTTATAAAATATTTCATATTGTATTTAATGAGTTATGTATTACTTTGTATTTTTTATTTTCATACCATTGATGGTTTATGGTTAAAGTATTAATATTTTATATACTAATTTTAATATGAATGTTAACGTTATTTTTCAAAATTTTCATATGAGGAATGCATTGGACTTAGTATGTGACGGGTGGAGCCCGCTATAGCTACTAGATGCATCGATAGGTCTAATGAGACAAAATAGTGTCTTGGAACAAGGTCTTGAAGAAATATTATATTTAGTCTTAGCACGAGGCCCTGACTATGTGGTTATGATGTATGACATTATGAATTCCATCATTATGAAATTAGATAGTGATATTACATGTGATTATTCTACTATTATAATATCCATGTGAATAATTAAATGGCATTATTTGATTTATTGTTCCCATATTATTATGAAGTTTAAGTTTAAAAGGCTTGTGTTTTACTCTTATACATTTCCTTAAATGTTTATGCTTACTTATGATAGATTCTACAATATTTTTATCCTTACTAAGCATCTGAGCTCACCCCTTTCTTATGTTTTAATTTTTCCCAGGATGCAATGAAGAATATTATGATTAACCTGCAGGAATTGGTTAAGGGATATAAGAGTGTTCAAAGGGGACACAATGTTGTTTTTTTATTTCATGATATAATGTAAATCTTATATATGTATCTAGTACTTCTAAGGATACTCAACTGATTGGTCTTCCAGGACATGATTTCTTGTATCGTGCCAATGTTAATTAATAATTCACCAAATCTAATTAACTGGGGTTGGGTTACAAAAATTATATCACTTTCTCAAAAACAATTTATATATTTTATCAAGTCACATATATATTGTGTGAACCATATAATCCCACACTTAAGAAGATTTAAGAAATATCAATAATTTAAACAAATCATATTATTTATTGACTATTTGATAAATATCTAACAAAATAATTATTTAAATTATATATTATTAAAAGTGAAATTGTGATCCTTTTAGAAATTTTTATAAATTGTTTGTATTACCATTATTTTTATAATTTATAAAAAAATATAAATTACATTTCATTAATTAAAAAAATAAGTTTTTTAAAATTTATATTATAATACAACATAATATTCTATAATATGATACAATAATACTCCATTTTAAGAAAAATTCCGCAATACCCTTATCTACATAGATACCATTAACAATGATATTATATTATAAGTTTGGATGATGATTTATCATATCCAATGATATAACTAAAATAGTGTATTATAAATCATTAATTGTATATACAACTTAATGTGACTCAAAATCATATCTCGTTATATTTATATATCATTTTTTTATATACACTTAATTTTATAGATTTTCACTACACAATAACCATAAATATTGAAGAATCCCTTAAATGGTGAAATATTATTTTTTGATTTCATAGTTTTATCTATATCATATGTTATGATACATTATGTTATAATTTTTAACACTTTTAAAAACAAGAGATTTACTTTTACCATTCCATAATTTTCTATCGGTTATCAAATGATATATAAAGTAATTATTGATATATGTTAACATAACTTTTGAATTCAACCCAATGTATGTAAAAACATAATTTCACATAAAACAATTTGTTATTAACATATTAAATTAGGCATGATAAAACATAATTTGTTATTTGGGTTAGATTTGTTCACAACATTTCAGTTTAGAGAATTTTAACAAATGAATATGTGTTAGAGATGTTAGGATCACCACAGTTATGATGGCAGTTCTCTATTTGATATAATATATGATATATGTTTAGTAGATCTAAACACATTAAACAACATAATACATCTATATATAAATATTGGAAGTGATATTATGGAAATAGATGTGTTTGGACGATTTCATTATATTTGAAAAATAATTGGTTTCTTTTATTCCAATGTCAAAAATGGTAACGTGATGTAGTTTCTAGACGGTTATGTATCACAAATTATAATATTGGCCTACCTCAATCCACATAAATCATTGGATGATTTATTTAATTATATCCATGAATATGATATAATGGATATACTTTTTATGCTAATATAATATATGATAATATAAAGAATTGATATGTGTCTCATATTGAAATAGTATTAGTAAAATTCATCAAATAAAACATTTAATTTTTAAAATACTATACAACATTAAATAACATTATAATTTCTTAATTAATATAAGCATTTTCTAAAGGAAAAAATTAAAAAAAATATTATTTCTTAGTCATATAAGGTAAAATAAGTCTTTTTAAAGTAATTATATATAAAAAAATTATATATATTGTTATAAAAAGTAACATATTTAAAAAATAACAATTAAAGAGTAAAAACGTTTTATAATTGAATAAAATCTAAACACATATAATGACATACACCATGGAATATATCATAGAATATGGATTTTCTATATTTGGAAATAAGATACACTTTCATGGTAATTAGTATAAATAATATTTTTTGTTATAATAAAATAACCAAACACAATGCCCAATAAAATATTATATATCATAATCTATGATATAAATAAAAAATAAGGATAGGTGTATATTACTCCATTTTATTGAGGTCACTTTTTAAGGACTCCCTTCAGCCGAAAATAGTACATAATACAATATGATATATCATATGTTAATAAAAATTAACTAATTTAAATTTAAATAATATAAAATATATTTGTCACAATATTTTTATTTAAGATACATCTAAGGATGATAGAATAATTCCCTAAAAATTGAAATGTGTAAATAGAGTCCATTAAAGGTAAACATTATCAATGGAAATGAGATTTTGTTATTATTAATAGTGTTAATATAATATAGTAAAATATAAAGAACATGGTCATGGAAGATAATGAACATGTTAATCAACCCAAAATAATTACATGATGTTATAAGTTTTACGGAAGATGATTTTGTAGATACCACACCTAAACATGTTGAAAGATTCTAGGAATGCATGCATTTTCTTTAATATAATGATAAAAAAGGACAAATAGGTCATAATGAAATTGTTACAAATTATAATAACTAAAATTTGAGTCTTAGGAATGGGGTACAAAGAAAAACATTGAAATATAAATAGTGGATTCTCAATGAGGGAATATGAGTCAATATTGAATGTAAGAATATAAACATAATAGAAAACACAAAATAATGAAAAAATAATGGTTTGTAACTACTAGAACTGTTGTAGAGATGAGGAAATAATTGATCAAAAAATATAATAGTAAATAAATAGGTAAAATTTGGTATATAGTGATATAGAGTCACCCATACATGTTTGGTGTATCCTTCAAGAATATTAATAACACATATGATTTAGGAATTGATCAATATATATATATGTATGAAATATTTAGTATATGGGATTGAACCATAGTAATTCTTTACCCTACACTATAAATGGGTTGTTAGTTAAGGATTTAGTTGTTAGAATGAAAATGTAACATAAATAATGATTTTTAATGAATATGTGTGCTCATTTGTTACAGAAAGACCATAGAATAAATCCCACATTTGGGTAATCAAATAAATACCTATATTCTGAAATTCATTATTTGATGTTATAAAAATTGATATTATGTTTTATGAATAAAACTTATTAGGATGAGAGAGTTATGATGTAAGTCATTCAACAATAGGGGTGAATCATTTTCTACCAAATAAAAAATTATCTTTTATTCATACTCTAACCCCTTATCAGATATTATTCCATGTTGAAAGGTACACATTAAATTTTAAATTCTCCTTCAACTTTGATCTCATTTAATAATAACTATATATAAATAAATAGAAATCATAACAAAATAATGATTTCACTTGGCTCACCCACATAAGTCCGTATTGAAGATTCATACACAGAATGATATTCTATTGTAACAAAATCCATTTTTATCTACATATTAATTGAATAAAATGGTTTGGATATAGTTACATTTTGGCAAGGTATAATATATATATATATATATTTTTTGGGAAATACAGTACCTCCCAAGGGTCTCTCCCGAAACATTTCTATGAAATTTATATGATAATTATTTCTTTATTTATTGACATGATGATATTTTTAACGTAAAAATTTATAAAAAAATATTTTGAACCACTACTAGAAAATTAATTATTTTTTTAATTCCATTCCACTATGGTCGTCTTCTTTAAGACCGTATGAGGTTGAATATTCCCGGTGAGGGTCATGTATGTGTCATCGAAAATATCACAATAATAATAATATCTATAAATAAAGAACAATTATACACTAGAATTTTTTATTATGGTGCTTCAAATATTCTCCAATAATGGTTAATATCAATGAGTGTTTGTCAACACAGGACTTATTCAAAACTAGATATAGTGGTCAGTTCATCTTCTCATGGATCCTATTATCTGTGTAAAATATATTTCACAATTATTTTATGTTCCTACCATCACTATAAAAAATTGTACATTTATAAATATAATTTTATTCTAAATAAATCTGAGTATCATAATTAAGAATATTATATAGTAAATTACATATGCACTACATAATAAAAAATTATTATATTAATTTATAACATTTAATTTAATATATGAATATGAAAAATGAAAATTAAAATAATAAAATGGTATAACAAAGATAATATAAAGTAAAATAACTAGAATAAGAAAATTTAAATCACTTTGGTAACCTTGAATAATAATACTCTTGAAAAATACATTAATAAGGAAAACACTAATAATTTTTTTAAATGAATAATATAAACATTCATAGGAATTGATGTGAATAATTCATTAAGGATATATGAGGTATTTATTGAATATATAAAATATATAAGCTTTTTTAAAATATAACAATTGGATCGTATCCAAACTGTTATGAATAATAACCTTACCATTACTACACTAACCAAACTATAAAATTATTAATAAAATATTTTTGTATCTTATCAAATTAAAATATCATTAATTTATTGAAAAACAAAATTAAATAGAAATATTATATATAATAATATAAATATTTGACATAAAGAGAAAATATTGTTTTTATAATATATATATATATGTATTATTTAGGTGATAATGGATTTTCATGAAAAATTTTAAATTATTTCATAAAATATTATTTTCATGAAAATATTATAAAAAATAATATATATATACGAAATTAATTTAATATTTTTATATGTAATTTCTCTTAGAGTCAGAAATGTGTTGTTTTATAAAGAATTCCATTTTTATATATATATTTTTTAAGTTAAAATTAAATTTATCATTTTTAAAAAATTTAATCTAATAAAATGTAAGAAATTTTGGAAAACAGATCTTATATATGTCATAATTGTGATTTCTTTAAATTTTCTAAAAAATATGAATTTTAGGTGAATAGTGAAATATGAAAAAATATAGTATTTCACATTATAAGTTAAATATATGATTAATTACATAAAAGGTGATGTTATAATACATTAAAATTGACTCAATTGAAATAATTACTATTTATAAACACATTTATCATCAGTTTTGGTAGTCTAGAGAAAAAAATAATGAACTAAAGAATATTTTATTCAAAAACACACCCTCCCATTATAAATACTACCCTTGTCAACCCATTAATCTTCAAATAAAAAAATCAATTTCCCAATTTATACAAAAATACCACCATAACTCTATTGGGAACATTCATGATGTTATGGAATCATCATAAGACCATTCTCTTATCCAAAATGGTGTATCAAAGGAAGATATATGAATGATGAGGTCACTATCTCGACCGATATATTATAAGTTTCTTTATACACCAACCACATAAAAATGGATTCTAACCATTATAATATAATGAAACGTATATTATGTATGCTACATTGTTATTATAATTATGGAATAATCATCATCCAACATTCTTTAATTTAGTCTAAATTGAAAAAATCACTAATATTATTGTCGGTTTATAACCTCTACTGATAAAGTATTTACATTTCATCACCACATGTATATATAGTTGTATTAATGATTTTACAATTAAATATAATTGTAGTAATTATTTTTTATATTGATTTTTATTCTTGAATTTGAAAATAATCATGTAAATGAATTGAAATCAATTATGTTTATCATGGTTGAGAAAACTGCCAAAATGAACTAACCATAAAACAATTTAATTTATACAATATGAATTTTAATATATTTTAATAATTTTTTTCACTAAAGTTTTTTGAGCTTCTATAGTTAAGTTAACTCTATATCATTTCACTTATTATGTTATTGGCTTATTAAAAAAGAAAATCCATACTTACTAATGAAATGATATAACCCCAGATCCAAGAAACAAATATCCTTGGGAGGTTGAAAATATACATAATGACTTAATAAAATGATTGATAAAAAGAATAATTAATAATAAAAGGTGAAATTTCCATGAAATAGGTTCTTAATTAAGTATTTAGCACATTTTATTTGATAATTTCCAAGTTTAGATGCATGTACCAAGAGAGTCAAGACCCAAGGTAAGGGAACACTCAAACATCCCTCTTTAACTTTTCTTCTATTCTCCCTCTCAACCCTTCTTTATGTATATATATATTATATAAAGATTTAATTATTCTATATTATATATATTTTTCATAAATATATTCTTAGTTATCACCCCTTCATTTTTGGGTATATATACATGTTTCAAATTTTCTTCACACCATTTTATTTAAAACGAAAATGATTACGTGGAAATTTTATATTAATTCTCCCATTTCATGTATAACTCATCTATTGTTTTTTATCAGTAATTATTTCCAAAAAAATTAAAAATCATTGTTGAAAAAATATTCTGGTTCATTATTATATACATGGAAAATAATAAATTCTTACCTTCTTTAAACATCCTTTAATCACACTTTATGACATCGTTTGAGTGGTTAATGTCACAACCCATCCTGAGAGGCCCATGCCATGAAATCCCCCATGCCCACCTCCCAAAGGTCAGGGGTTTGTGACTATCACTGAAGGAGACATCCTGAAAGTGGGAGGAATTTTCCTGAGTACCTATACGCATTCACACATGACCACATCCCAAAGCTAGAAAGGTAAACATGCATGCCACTAAACAACCACTATGTAAAAGTAAAAACTATAGGTCAGATTGGCTATATTACAAACCCCACAAAAGATGAACTGAAACATGAAAGAACAAGGAAACCCTGAATGCTGAAACCCCCATCTGATGGGTAAGTGAATAGTTTCTACTAAAACCATAGAATCACATCCTGCTTGCCTAATCTCACTGGGAACCACCTTGTCCTGGGCTAGCATGTCCCCTTCCAAGTTTTCAGTATTCTACACCAGACATCACACTTGTGGGCGGAGCTCGTGTAGGGGTGAGTAATAAAATACTCAGTAGGGCCACAAAACCAAAAAGGAAATACCACAAAGAAATCCACAAGAAAACCATGATGTATTATCACAAACCATGATCACAAACCATGATCACAATGCAAGACAGCTCACATCATGTATAATCTAGAGTTGGTCAGTAAAACGATTAGTACTATCATTGAACACATTAGGCAGTTGGAGAACTCCTCCTCAATGAGTATAGTGGGCCTATTAGGTCACACATAGATACTACCCACTAACCTTTGACTCTTATGGTACTCATCCTTCATGAGTACTGTTGGTTTTCTGGGTCACACAGAGATGCTCCCCATCGTGGACCTGTTGGGTCTACTAGAACTACTTCCTACCGTGTCCATACCGAGGAACTCCTCCTGTTGAGTACCATGGGTCTTCGAGATCACATAGAGTTTTTCCCCAATATGGGCCTACAGATTCACACAAAGCCTCTTCCCATTGTACCATCGTAGATGATCCACATAGGGTCACATGTCAGCAGTCTTCAGGTCTCGGCCAACTATAGGGTTTCTTCATGTAGTGCGCTTGATTTTTTGGAGAACCGATCCCCAAGCCATTAATCATATTTCAACTCATATTAAAGCCTCATAAGATAATCCCAAAAGATATTTCTTATTTGAGTGTTCCAATGCCACAAACAGCTCATCAATTAGACGCCTGGTTTGTATGTTACTATGGTTTAGTAAATAGGGGCTCGTTGCATTTATGTCACATCTGACCTGGTTAGTCTGACTTGACCAACCCAGTCTGAGGGCCCCACAAGCACCAATTTAGTTTAAATGACTCATCCCGACCTCATTCAGTTATTTCTGGGATTTTCCCATACTGGCCAGTGTGCCAGGCCCATTGGGCCTTTCTTGACCTAGCCCAGTTCGGCCAGGGGTCCAGCCCGGTGACCTGGGCTCATTTGACACAGCCCGCTAGGACATGGTCTATCTTGCTGGGTGCAGATCACGCCCTTCCCAGTCCAACTCTGGTGAACCATTTCTCTTCATCTAGAATTAATATCACATTCAGGGAGATTTCACGTGACCAGTCAATCCTAGTACCCCTAGTTCCGCACGCGGTTAGGGGACATCGTTCCTCGCGAAGCCGCGACCGTGGATACAAGATGCTCCACCACCCCTTCCAAGGGGTTGCATCCATCATCCATCCACTAGCCTAGACAACATCCCCTACTTCCTCACTGCGGCATGATCCATCCATGGTGCTCCATCTGGCGCTCTGTTGTGTCGCTCCACCGTGGGCCTATGTCGTCACCAACACCAACATGCGGGAGAACTCTTCTACGGACCACCGAGACAACTCTGGTGGTCTGTTCTTCACACCATATACACCTCCATCCATTACAAGATTATGAATTCTCTACTAAGGCTTCAGAATACTCTTTCCACGACTTTTAAAGTTCATACATGAAGAATTCCCAAGGCGGAGGGGCTCATGCCTTGTTCTTTTCAGCTCACACCCTCTTTGTTAGAGTTTTAAACATGGGGAGGTTTGGGATTGAGGTTACAATAAACAATAATTAATCTCAGTATAAAAACCCAAGAAAAAAACCCTCCATCAAGAACGGCCGATCTAGGGATAAATCTATTTGTGTGTTGATCTGCATTTGTCATTTTAGACTATAGGAAGGATAGACTTGAAACAAAAAAACCCTACCTATTATATTTATTCATTGAAATGATCCACCAGTGGGGATTCAAGATCCTTTGGCATTCGACACTCTCAAGTCCCATTGTTCGGAGTGTGTGGATGTTGCTGGAAACTCAACGATGTTTGTCATTCATCGTTGGAGAGTGTCTCTCATTTTAGGTTCATCAAAGAAACTACACTACTTGATCCTGATTTCTCCAACGCATTATCCCATTAAAAGAAAAAAATGTCACAACATTTCTATTATGATGAATCGTTATGTCATTACACTCTTTAATTTATGAAACAACATGTTTATTATGCTTCATTTAATGCGTCATTATGCTGCACTTTTATGAGACATTATTGAGCTTCATTTAATGTGACTCGTCGTCACTTAGACACTACACCGCAAGGTCGACGTGCTATCGCCCAATGATTGAAAAAAATAAATAATATGACAATTTAAGTTATTTTATTTTTTTACTAAAATGTAGAAAAAATACCCTTTCAAGAAAATCCTCATCAGTTGAAGTTAGGTCCTTTCTAGGTGAATCCCACCATTCAGAGTTTAAAATTGCCCTCATATTTCTTTTCCGAGAACTAGTTAAAGTTTTTGAAAATACTGCTTTCACATTTTTTAAAATCCACCAAAAATGACCAAAACTCTATTTCAGGCTTACTTGTCCTCGGAATTTTAAAGCGTCTGGTCTCAAAATAATTACATATAATTTAAAAATATTAAATTAATTTTTTTGGACATTAAATTACTCCCCATTTTTGGGCTTCATTTCCTCATAAGCCCGAACAAGGCTTAACAAAGAAATGAGGTTAATAAACATGAATCTGAGCCTCCTACTCCCATGTGATCTCCTAGAGATTCCCCTACTATCACCAAAAGTTCCCTTGAGGAATAGACCATAGATAAAGGACCCACTTCTGTTGATCCTCTATCTCCACTGGAAACTCTACAAATGTCACCCCATCATCGATGTTCAGCTTTCCCCAATCCATTACATGTGATAAATCATGCACGTACCTCCTCATCTGGGACACATAAAAAATATCATACACCCAGTGCATCTGTGGGGGAGATCTAGTTGGTACCCCACCTTTCCAACTCTTCTAAAAATATAGAAAGGTCCAAAAAATCTCAGAGATAACTTTCCACCCCCACCAATTCACAATATTCCCTAAAAGAGTGAGACCCAAAGAAACACATTGTCTTCCTCCTAAAACTCCAAGGGTCTCCATATCCTGTCAGCATAATATTTCTAGATAATCTTTGATGTCCTCATATGATCCTGAATGATATGCACCTTCTTAGTGGTAGTCTGTTCCAACTCTTGACCCTTGAGTGCCAACTCCCTCAGTTCTATCGAGCATAGAGGTGATCTTCAAGGCCACCCGTACAAGGCCACAGAAAAGTGTCATTCCAATGGTGGATTGATAGTTTTTTATGAAAACTCCACCAGTGGAAGGTGGTCATCCAAACTACAACCAAAATCCATAATGCATGCATGAAGAATCTCCTCCATGTTTTTTATGGTCTCCTCCATATGACCATCTGTCTATGGGTGAAGGGATATACTCAAGAGCAGCTAAGTCCTGAACGCCTACTACAATCACTTCCACAAAAGTTATGTAAAGTGAGTGTCATGGTCTGAGACAATCATCGAAGGCACCCCAAGTAGATGCACTATTTTGGGACAAAGAGGCATTCCAATCCCTCTACCTATCACTGCACCTAGATGGGTAGGAAGTGAAATGCCATGGTGAGTAAATCAACGATCTCCCAGAATTGAATCGTGGCCCCTGGATGTGCACGGTAACCCCATCACGAAGTCCATAGAGATGCCATCCCAATTCCACTTGGTTACTTCAAGTGTCTGGGCCAAGCCTGCTGGAACATGATGCATAGCCTTCACTTTCTGACAAGTGAGGCATCTTGAAACGAACTCTACCACCACTTTATTCATCCCTAGACACTAGTACTAACGTCAATGGTCGTGATACATCTGTTTCACAATAGGATGTATAGAAAAAGGGTATGTATGGAACTCCCTCAACACATCCTCCTGCAACGTAATTGGTACCACTGTTCACCCTCTCAAAAGGATGATGTGATCACCACCTATCAAAAATACATCAAGAGCCTATCTTGAGGATAACTGGACACATCGGTCCTCGCAGTCAACATCCACAAGTTGTGCCTCACTAAATCACTATAAGAGTAGGGGAGTGACAATAATTGACCGAACATAGGCTTCTCCATAATTATCCACAAAGGATATTTACATCACGGCTACCTACTCTGTCGCCTCATTCAATAGTTGTAAATCAGACCTTCTGATTAGTCCTTCTGGCACCACATTCCCCTTCCCATGAGTATAGACTATCTCAATTTCATAGTCTTGTAGGAACTCCAATAATTTTCGATTCCTCATGTTCATGTTCTTATGTGAGAAGATATACATGAGTCTTTTGTGGTTGGAGTGGACAGTAAACCCTTCACCCATCAAGTATTTTTGACGCATCTTAAATGAAAAAACCACTACTACTAACTCCGGGTCATGGGTTGTGTAGTTTTGTTCATTCTTCATCAACTTCCATGAGTCGTTGAAGATCAATTCTCACTCTTTAATCAAAAAACAACCCAGTATGGTCCCTGAGGCATTGTAGAAAACTACATACCCTACACCCTCTTCTGGTAGTCTCAAGATAGGGGCCCTCGTCAATCTATTCCTTAGCTCCTGGAAAATCTACTGGCACTTATCCATCCAAATGAAGGGTTTCCTATTCTGTTTCAAGGATGATAAAAGTTTATTATGATAGAAAGGTTGGGAAAGATCCTCAGTTAGTTTCTATACAACCCCAAGAAACTCTATACCTATGTCACCCTTATCGGTGGCTGCCAAGAATGAACTGCCTCTATCTTCTCCGGATACACTACAACTCCATCCACTGAGATGACATGTACCAAATAGTAGACCTACCGAATCTAGAACTAGCACTTTGAGAGATTCCCAAAAATCCGGTGCCCTTGGACTGTGTTAATGACTATCCAAAGGTGTTTAAAATGATCCTCTTCTAATGCTAAGTACACAAAGATGTCATCAATGATGACTACGATGAACTAATCGAGGTAAGACTGGAAAATCCTATTCATGGGTCCTATTAATGCTGTTGGGGCATTGGTCACGCCGAAGGGCGTCACTATGAACTCATAGTGGCTATACTGGCATCTCAAGGTTGTCTTCATTACATACACATCACATACATGAATCTGGTGATAGCCTGATCTGAGGTCGATCTTTAAGAACCACCTCACTCCATTTATCTAGTCAAAGAGGTCTTCAATCCTTGGTAGTGGATACTTGTTATTTATGGTCACCTGGTTCAGGCACTGAAAGAACATGAATAGCCTCATTCTCCCATCTTTCTTCTTGGTTAAACAGAGATTGCACATTGTGAAATTTTTTTCCTCACGAAGCCCTTATCCTGTAAGTCCCCCAACTATACCCTTGATTCATGAAGCTACATGGAAGACATCAGTTATCATAGTGAGGATATAAGTGCCATCCCGAGGTAAAGATCGATGCAGAAGTCTACGTATCTTCGAGAAGGTAGTCCCATAACATCCTCAAGGAAGAATTCCCCATACTCATCCATCACTATAGTAAAGATTGTACTCCTCTCATACACCACATCATGGGTGATGATTTAAAATTTCTAAGTGATCAGTTTCACCCCACTTCAAGAAAGTCAGTCTTGTGATACAAAATTTCCCTTCTCGCCGGGGATGGAAAACCTAGTCTCATCATCATGGATACACCACACATTGCCCCTAATATATTCAATAATAGCATGGGATGTAGATAACTAGTCTATACCTAAGATGATGTCATAAATCCTTGACACCGCTACTAGGAGATCCCAACTGAGGCTCTTGCCTCCCATAGTAACTGACACTACTGGAACCAGTGTGTAATCATCGAATTCCCTCCTGTAGAAGTCTATAATCATAATTATCAGGCCAAAGACCACACTGGAATCTTCGAGCCTCAAACGAGGTTCATGGTATGGAATGAGTGACAAGATCATGTGTCTATTTGAAATGTAGCTATGGTGGAGAATACATAGATCATCCCTCAAATCATCTCTAGAGCTCCGTGGTCATATGAATCCGATGCCTGAAGCTGAGCTCACCCCTATCCACTAGCTCCCTGAGGCCATGGTGGACCACCTGGGGGTGGTGGAGGTAGTACCTCAAACTGTCCAACACTACCTGCTGCTCTGCTAGCTCCCCTGCCATGTCCACTATCCTACAAAACTTTTAACACAAACCTCTTCTTATTCCTTGGTAGTCGCTCGACTGTATACAAATCATCTGTGCAGCGGGTCGGGCAGTCATGATCCATGTGTCACTGCCCGATGCATGAGTAGCACGCCATGTTCCTCTACTATCCCCTGCTTCCCTAGTGGTCTTGAACTACTAATTGTGTGTCTTATGGTTACCCTCCGAATGATCATGCCCTCTTGGAACTCTGTATCATCTGTCAGCTGCCTTCCATAGATGACTCGTCCACCTGTCGCCAGGTGGTAGTTCCCACCATTGGTTCCTACTATGTGAGAAAGATCTCTACAATTAGAGATCACTCTATCTCTCTATACTGGGTGGGGATTCTGATGGCAATCATTGACACCCAGATCTCTCATAAAAGTCCCTTCTCAAAGGTACACGCCCTGAAGAAGGGGTCTCACACTATATTATCATAGTAGCAGGATAGGTTAGTAAACCATGAAGAGTACCCATCCATTGACATGATGCCCTATTGTAGGTGAAGAAGATATGATATGAGAACTAAGAACAAGGTCGTGGGGAAGAACTCATCCCGAAAATGATTCTTAATGTCATCCCTATAGAGGGTCGCCTCATCATGAGTCTAAATTGTCAAACTCCACTATATACCTCTCGAAAATTGAAGAAGGATCGTAGCTAAGATCAACATCTGGTCAAATGGCATCCTCACTAAGAGGAATACCCACATCACCGCATCTAGCCAGTCCTCAGTGACCTAGGGATCTGTCTCTCTTCTGAACCTGGGAGGTCTTTATATCGAGAACTCATGGAAGGCGTGGAGCCTACATGCATCCTCTACCAGAAAACATCGGTAGTAGATACTGATCAATATGTCATGGTAACACTGGTGGACCACCGAGTGTGGACATCTCTAGAATAAGTCCTTGAACTGATACCACATTTCTAGGTAGACTATTCACATGGTCATGCAACGGAATCCTAGTCGGATATCTGTGTGGAGGTATCCTGATACAGATCCAGATGTACCACCGTCAATAGATTATACCCAGTGAGCTGAACCTAATTTAATAAGAACACGAGTAAACAATAAATTAATATATAATGCATGAAACCAGTTTTTTTATGTATAGATTCTAAAAGTCGAATTCATGGTCCTGATGTATGAATATGTCAACCGCTGCACCAACACTGGATCCCCAGAATCTGAAAGTTTAACTTCAAACATTTAACACTATTTTAGAAACACAAAACAACAAACTACCAGTATTTGAGGTAAAATTGTCAACATCTGAAACCAATTTGTCCTTACTCATCCCTCATGCCCCATGTTGTGACATTCCCCAAGCCCGCCTCTCAAATTCCATGGGTTAGTGACTAGCACTGAAGGCATCAACTTGCAAGCTGGAGGCATTTGCCTGATTACTTGTACACACACACACAACCACATCCCAATAAAGGAAAGATAGAAATGCATGCCACAAAATAACCACTGAGTAAAAGTAAAATCATTTTTTCAAATGGGCCAAAATATTAACCCAACAAAAGAAGAAATTAAAAAATAAAAGTATAAGGAATATCTGAAAGTAATCCGCTGAAAAACTCCCTGAATGGGTAAATGTAGAGTAGCTACTGGAGGATCTAGAATCATGTCCTACCTACCAGATCACACTAGTAATTGCCTGGTCCTCATCCACCAAGTCTTCTTTCATTTCATCGATCATCTTCACTAGACACACCACCAGCGAGCAGAGCCTGTGTAGGGGTGAGTAACAAAATACTCAGTAGGGACCCCAAACCAACAAGGAAATGCCACAAAGAAATCCACAAGAAAATGACGAAGTATTATCATGAAGCATGATCATGAAGCAAGACAACTCACACCTTGAATAATCTAGAGTAGGTACCTAAAACCATCAATTATATTATCGAACACCTTGGGCTTCTAGAGAACTCCTCCTAAATTAGTATTGTGGGACTTTCAGGTCACACAGAGTTGATTCCAACTATACTTAGATAGATATAGTACTCAACCATGATGAGTACAATGGGTATGCAGGGTCACATAGATATGCTCCTCACTGTGCGCATTCGGGGTCACACGGAGCCTCTTCCCACCTTGTCCATACTTAGGTACTCTTCTTTTCATGTATCGTGGGTCTGCCGGGTCACACAGATCTTCTCCCCACTATGGGCCTACCGGTTCACGCAGACCTACTTACCACTAGGCCATCGTAGTAGATACACACCGTTTCGCTTGTCAGTAGTATTCATGTCTCAAATAACCACAGGGTTTCTGCACATAGTGCAATAGATTTCCAGGTGAACCAATCCCCAAGCCATTCATCGTATTTCCACATCTATGAAAGCTTTATTAGAGTATTCCAAAAATATTTTTCCCATCTTGAGGGTTCCAACTCCTCAAAATTCTTATCAATCGGACACCTTGTTTTTATGTTATTGGGGTTTTAGAAAATAGGGGATGGTTGGGTCTGGGCCCGGTCCGACCCAGTCATGCCGACTCGACAAACCCGACCCCGTGGTCCCACATGCCCCAGTTTATTTCAACTGTCCCAACACAACTTGATTCGGGTATGGGTTTTCATGATTTGACATGGAAAGTGTGCCTGGACCATTGGGCCTCTCTTGACTCAGCCTAGTTTGGTTGGGGATCTAGACTACTGGGTTGCCCGGTGAATAAGTCTCTTCCGGCCAATGTTGTAGGGCGTGTTTTCGGCCTACTAGGAGTGAGTCATTCCCTGACTATTACGCCTCTACTGGACCATCTATCTTCATCCCAGATGCATAGCACATCTTGGGAAATGTTAGGTGGCTGGTCAAACCTAGCTACTCGGGTTTGGCACGTGGTCAGGGGACCGCGTGCCTCGTGACGCTGCGGCCCACAGCTAAAGTCTGCACCACCAACGAGGAGATGTGCAACGTCCATCCACCATCTACTAGCCTGTCCAGTGGCCCCTACTGCCTAACCTTGGCCAAATCCAGCCACAGATATCCCTCTAGCATGTCTTCATGTTGCATCACTTCATACATGTAGCCACCACTGTAGCCCAATGCTGGTGGTCACCAGTGCTGCCACTTTTGCACTAGAAGGCTCTTCTACGGACCCCTAGGATCACTTTGGTAGTTTTTCATCACTCTGTCTACTCCTCGGGCCTATATGGGTTTCTGTTGTCTCTACTAAGGCCTCCAAATCCTCTTGATGCAATTTCTAATGTTCAGCCAGAATGAATGCGGAAGTCAGAGGGGCTCGAGCCTTGTTCATGTCGGCATGTGCCCTCTGTATTGGAGTTTTAAACATGGGGAGGTTTGGTATTGAGGACTCATCAACAAATAATTAATACTTGTATATAAGTCCCATGAAAAATATCGTTCTGTTAGAACAATCGATCCGTGGATCAACCTATTCGTTGGTTGATCCACATTTGACATTTCAGAATAATGTATGGGGAAACATGAAACAAAAAAACCTACCTCATTGGAGTTAGTCATTGAAACATTCTATCGGTGGGGATTCAAGTTTAATTGTCATTCGATGCTCTCTGATACCGTTCTTCAGAGTGGGTCGATATCACAGGTGATTCACCGATGTTCGTCGTTCTTCATTGGAGAGGGTTTGTCGTTATAGGTTCATCATAGAAATTCTATCAGTTGATCCTGATTTCTCTAATGCGTCAACCCATTAAAAGAAAACATGTCACATCATCTCTGTTGCATTGTGCCATCACGTCATTACAATGTTCCATTTATAAAACTAGGTACTGGTTATGATTTATTTAATGTGTTGTTATACTTCATGGTTATGATCCATTAATGATCTTTATTTAATGAGACTCATCTTCACCTAGTTGCTGCACCACAGAGTCACCGTGCTACCAACCAACGATTGGTAAAAAGGTAAAATAACTTTTTAGTTTAGTTTATTTTCTTTAAAAAATTCAGAAAACTATCTTTTTCAGGCAACCCTCAATAGTTGAAGTTAAGTCCATTCTATATGAATCCCACTATTCTGAGTTCTATGGTGCCCTCATATTTTTCATCTGAGCACCGACATAAAAGTTAGAAAAACCTGATCGCATGATTACTTAAATAAACTAAAAAAAGTATAAAATTCTATTTCGGGATCATTGGTTATCGGAATCAAGTGTCATCAAAGAATCTGGTCTCCAAATAATTCCATTTAATTTAAAATAAATAACATGAAATTTTTAGGGCATTACAGTTCATTTCTATATCTACACACACTTCTTTATTATCACTACTTGAAATCATTATTCATAAAATATCATTATTTACTCAATTATTACAATCATAAATTCTTATATCCAATCTTTTTCAATGGTGTAATTATGATATACAACTTGTCTAGTCATTGATATGTGATTTTTTAACCCATTTTCTTTTCAGTGGTTTTTCCATTCTTTTATTTTATGTAATATTTATTTTCCTTATGTGGAACAAATATTCACATATGTATTATAATGTTATCATGGGTCCTAGTGTTATATATACCCCAATGTATTTGGTAATGTTTTCATCTATGGAGATAAAATATATTGTTTGAACTAACCCATTTATAATGGAGGTTCACTATGGTGGGAGAATCAATATATTTATGTTTTATCAATTTCCCTACATTAACATTGATAGACTCTTAAATTCTAAAAACTACACCATTTAAGATGAAAAAATGTTCTTATAAACAATAAAATTTATTTAACATTTAGTGGATAATGTAAATGAAGAACATCACAAAAAATTTACATGGTTCACCACCTAATGTGGTTGACTACATGAATACTATGTTTGGGATGATCCGAGACACATATTCCCCACTAGTATTGAAAAATGATAATAATACAAAAAATATCCCAAAATTACATATAGGTAAACTCATATAACTATTAATCACACATGATTATTGTGGGATTTCTCCCTTTTAAATCCTTATACAGGTATCCAACAAGTGTTTTTCTATACTTAATTCAGCCAATTTTCATATCTCTAGAAAAAATATATTTTTTATACTAGTCTCTGACCATTTCTTCAATGATCATCCCAATATTCTGTGAATTGGGCTTTAAATATTTATTCATACTGATTCAGATTGTTCATTATCATTGTTACACTCTAATTCTAATCATTTAAATCTTATTATAATAAAATACTATCCTTGATCACCATAAATTATCAGAACATGTTAGATTCTGATACTCGTTACTACTTTTCTGATACAATGCAATCGATCTTCTACAATCTTCAATGAAAAGATGATTGTACAAATTACCTTATACTAGTGCACTGGTTCTTATAATTATTTACAACTTTTCAATTCATATATCATGCATATGTTCTATAATATATTCATATAATTCAATATAATCAACATATCACAACATAAACATGTTAAAATAACTTTTTTTTTAGAAAAAAATATTACTCAATGTACATGTAACATAGTTTCATGAAACATATTGTAAACATAATATTTTTCATAGGATTATCTAAAAATCACCATATTTTATCCATTCGTTCACATAACATCAATGTTATTTACATAACATGCCTTTAACACCCTTCATAAATATATATCAAATGGATATACAACATGAATTCACCATCCTCTACAAAACACATTTGTGATGAGATCACTGTCTACTTACAACATCATCTTAATTAAGACTCAAGCTTGCAGTACTCAATCACCATCCATTATAAAACATGAAAATTCATGATGCTTCTTATTTTTGTAAGATTTTATATACAATACACTATGTTCAATTAACATAGTGAAATTGTATTAGACAATCACATGTTCATGGAATCAACCAAGAATCATGTATTCATGAAGGCATTTGTAAATAATAGACCATAAACAATATGTAAATTGAATATTTAGAATATAAATCACTTTCAATAATTTTGATAAAAATTTTAGGAATATTTTATTAGAGAGTTAGATCATATATCTTACGTATTAAATCCACACATTACATGTTCCGAAATTACACATGGTATAATTTTTTCCCACAAAAAAAGTTTTAAATTTAAATATGTTTTCCTATAAAAAAATCATTATAATTTTAAATATTACTTTTTATTTTTATTAATCATCCTTAAACATTTTGGGAAATAAATTAAATCACGGGATGAGAAATAAATATTAATATGGTTGATAAAAAAATATGTACATTAGTACAATGAATAATATTATTTTTTTAACCTTTATCAAAATATTATGTGTAAAGTGGAAATATATCATAAGACCATTAAAAATACACCTTTTTTTGTTTCAAAAAATATATATAACCCGTAACAACAAAATAGAAACCATTTATACAGTTTACAGAATTATATTCCCAACTAATGTTAAAATCATATAAAAAATAATTGGCTCCAATTTAAGTCAAAGATAGAAACATCCCTAGTTAACTCCTTTATTCTTTCTTTTGAAGGCAAGGAATATTTTCCAATTCATTAGAGAGATATATCAAGATGCATCATCATATTATTTATAATAGGATAGTCTAATTCTTAAAATGATTTTGGATCACACATCATCATTTATAATCCTCATGTACCATATCAAGAATAAAAAATTTCATGCCCTCCCATATTCATTATAAAATCCTTTAAACCCCCATTTTAAACCCATTTGAAAAACACTTTTGGATATTGAAATACCCTTTTATTTTAAAAATAAATTTTCAAAACGAAAATAACTATAAAAAAGTAAAGAAGGGGTTCTATTTTATGAAAACACGGAATCTCGTAATGGAATAACAACATAAATTAATATCTATGGTTGTTGTAAAATAGATTGATGTTCTTTATGTTAAAATAAAATATTATTTTTTCCTTTTGTAAGTAATGTAAAAACATTCGATATAAAATATGTAAAATATTCCTTTTTAAAAGCATTGAATGAAATTAAAAAGTAGAAAAAAAATTTCTTTTATATTTTTCTATATAAATACATCCATCAAATAATTTTTAGTGTCTTAATATGGACAAAAATTACTTTAAAAGTAAAAATTTAAAACAGTTGGAACATGATTTCATGATAAAGAATCTCTAACCTTGAGTCTGAATCATTAGGTACATTCCATATATTCTAGAATAATAAATTTATGTTAATTGTTTAATTTCTCAAGAACCATTTCCAAATCTTTTTATTCCTTTTATTTTATTTTTTCCAATGTTATATTTTATTTATTAATCATTTAAGTTCATGTAATATTTTCTAATGATATTCAACTCATATATCAAAAACGACATTGGTGGGTTGACTATAGTCACTAAGGTAACTATTCCATAATATCTATAATAATAATAATGACATAATTATAATTTTTATAAATTATTCATACTATAAATACAAACCATGAATCATGGTTATGAAAAACAATCCATGTTATAATCATTTAGACTGTGACCCAAACAGACACATGCATTATTTTCCCATTTATCAATGATCATGAAGGAGAGACGAGAATTATTATTTTATATTTATATAATAATGTTTATTTCATAAATATAAAATCAGTTATTTAAATATACTTATATATAATATTAATGTCATATGATTACTAAAATCGAATCACATCGCTTCATGATTGTGGTTATTAAAATGTTAGCATAAATGTTGTTACCATCATTCTATGGATGAAAAGGTAAGAAATTAGATTATAATTTACCACAAAATAATGATTATTTTGTAATCAATATAATATATATATATTAATTCTATCATTACTACAAGTTGTGAGAGGTGGTTATGGAAAACGAATTGCATTGGTTCACAAGGCAGTAGTCCACCATACACATGAAAAACCGTTTTGTATCCCATAAGATAGAAGTGGAGATAGATATTGGTAATTAAATTAATTTAAAAACATCAGAGTGAGTGGAATATTATGGTTTTATTATTTAATAATTTTCAATATAGTTTAAATAGGTATAAGTATAAATAAAACTAAAACATTTGATTAAAATTAATACATCTTCTTCAGAAAACCATGTTTACTTTAATCCTTAATCCCAGTAAAGTTCGTATTACACTAAAATCAATACCTATATAATAAGAATAGGAATTTTAGGAATATATTTGGAAGTTATTTACTAAAAATGACTACTAAAAATGTGTGAGGATCATATGAGATGAGTTTACCTTTTATAAAAGATGGGAAGGGTGCCTTTTGAATTACCAAATGAATAAAATTTATAGAAATTACTTTTAATGAAATTACAGATCCAAATTGATATAATTACATTATAGGATGATAATCGGTATATATTACCTCATAAAGAGTTTTTTAATGGGTTTATATTATACTTTTACCTTTTATTTTAGTCTTAACCCCCCACAACCCTTTATGAAATTACAATAACATAATTGTTTTTTACTCTTTAGGTGTTAAGAAAGTTATTATAAAAAGATAAATGAACTATAAATGAAGAATTGTTAACATTTTAATGCATATCATTTTTCCTTGGTAGAATACAATTTTTTTAATTTGAAATCATTTAATAATAAAAAATCTTATAAAATATAAGTAATGTATTTTTAGTACTCTTCATCTAAGTTGTCTTTAAAAAAATTACAACAATGGAATTAAAATATAATCATTTAAACCCAGTCTTATATTTTTTTGATCTATAAAATTTGTGGGACAATATAAATAACCAAATTAATATTATTTCCATAGTGTTTAAAATTATTTACTCAATTATTTTACTTCTTGAAAAAAAACTATGTCAGTGTTGCGTAAAAATTTAAGATGTTTATTTCATTACTAAAATTAAAAATAAATCAACCCGATAAAAATAATTTATATTTCAAATAAAAATTTATAAATTAACATAGATTATTTCTATGACTCTAAAAAAATATTATATATATTAATATAATTGGAGTGACATTTTTTACTTTATAATAAATTAATGTAATATATAATTCATTTTAAAAAAATTCAAAAAAAAATTCATAATTTATATTCTTGGATAAATATTTTAAAAAATGGGACATCAAATATATTAAATGAATGATTTAGTGTTATTATTTTATCCTTATCATATTACTTTTAATCGTATTTAATCAATTTACTATTGTATAGGTGAAAAATATTTAATATGATTACTATTCATAATGACCAAAAGTAAAAAGGAAATATTTATAAAAAATGTAACTCTTGATTCCAAATAAAGAATCCATTTATTGTGATTAAATTTCTAAAGAGGAATAAATTAATATAAATTTTAAACAAAAAATTCAATGAATTTTGTTCAAGAAAATTTCCTTTTTAAGTATAAAAATATTTTTATATCAAAATCTATCATAATTTTTTTAAATGAACATAATTTGAATTTAAATAATATGATCAAACTTATTGTTGGTTGAAAAAATTTAAAAATAAAATTTAACTATGAGAATTATTTAATCAATAATATAGTTTTCTATAAATATTATTATTTTAACTATTCTCTTGAAAATCAATCTTTTAAGATAATTAAAAATACCACTGTAAGTAAATTTTTAGATGATGATTTCAAAAATTATTTCCTTTTTATAAAATAAAATTTCTAAGAGTCTATGAAATTATTTATAATATTCACTCATAGAAAATAATAAAACCCATTTTTGAAGAAAAACTATTTTTAAGAATACAATGACTACTAAAAAATGATAGCTTATTTCCTAAGAAATAATAAATAAATTATTATTCATTAGGAACGTTAAATTAATATTTATTGAAGAATTTAATCCTATTTAAACACACTAATTTAATAGCTTGGTTATAATAGTGAAATTTAAATAATAATATTTTAGGACCGGTTTAATCTCGTTGTTGGGTATCTTATAAGATATCAAACATAGTCTTTTTTTAAAATATCAGGATATTAAATTATCCCGCATTTATTGAATTGAAACATCACATATTGAAATTCAGTTATGTAATAAATGATTTGATATATGAAAATTCCTATATTGGAAACCTATATCGTAATAAAGATTAATATAACTCCCTATTGAATAAAGGGAAATGGAAATATCAGGGTCTCTTAGAATTTCACATAACTAAGTTTCTAAAAATTAAAAAATTAGTTGGAAGTCAAAATATGGTTATGGAGGAAAATTTATAGTTCAAATAATGATGGATATTGGTATATACCACTAATCATAATAAATTGGATGGTCTTGAGATGTTTAATGACCATAAAACTATAAACCAATAAGTTTTGAAAAAGAAAATCGATTATTCAAAAATAAAGGTAATAAGATAGAACAATTTTCTATATTTTCTTTATATATTTGTTTAATTCTTTTACCATATAAATTAATAATGAAAGGAAATATAATTATGTGAAAATTATAACTTCATCAATTAATAAATTTCCAAAATAATATCATCTTTTTCATCAATTTATTTTTATTCATGAAGAATTTTTCGATGCCCAAAGAAATAAAATCAACTTATAACAGATCATATAATCCACTAATGGATAAAAATATATTCCTTCTATAATTAAATATTAATTAAAAAATGTGAGCATAAGGTAGAATACTATCAAGATAAATAACCCTTTATGCGAAAAAATACCACATTAGTCACCAAATCTTCAAAAAAAATACCCAATGAAATACATATTCCATTTAATAAATATATAACCATAAAAGTATTCAAAATATTCTTGACCAAATTTAGAATCCCAAATAAGAATTATTTGATTTCATATTATTTTAATATTAATTTATTATTGATCACTAATTATCATTAATAAATCCTTAAGTCATTTTCCCCTAATGTATATGGAAAAATCATATAATCTGCAAAATATTCTAATCATATCTATAAATATTCTAAATCACAGTAATTATCTAATAAAAATACTATCATTTCCAAAATTATTTCTATTTACCTTAGTCAAATAATTTCACTAATATAGTAAAAATCTTCAAAAATATAATTAATTAGAAATTCATCAAATCGGTTTCTAAAATCATGGTAATCTATTCGTTAAATAAAAATACCCTAGACTGTAATAACACATAATTAACTCAGTATAATAGATCACATAAACCCTAAATAATTTAATTATATTTAACCCTATATCCTAAAAATGTTAAGGCATTATTCCTGAATAAGAATTTTTCACATGTGAAACATAAGGGTTACATATACCTCAAACATCAATCAAAACACAATAAATGTATCCCAATGTATTTATGTCACCTAAATTGGTAATTCATTCCATTAAAATAATGAGAAAACATTAAATTATAAATCATTTATGTTATACATCACCCTTAAGTTAACCTCGCCTAAAAATACCCAAATTGCTAAATCTTTCTATACCTTTCCTATAATACCAACTATAAATTTTTATATAAAAACAAAATTTAAATTGAATCTTTATAAATGAATTCAATTTCTCTCAATTATATGTTCTTTTCATGTTTATAGTTTTATAGAGTTATGTTGTAACTCTTAGATATTAAATCCATATATTATTGGTTTTAAAATTTCCCTTAGTACTTATTTTTTCCATAATTAAAAATATTTATAATAACAAAAGTTTTATTTCATTACAAATCTTTATAATTTTCAACTTAATTACTGATTTGTTTCCTAATCATCCTTAAACACTATATAGAAAATTTAAAAACGTGGGATTAGAACAAAAAACATTGAAAACGAAGTAAAATGTATAAATCTTTTATTCTATTGAAAACTATGAAATCCCATAAAATTTATACCTTTTATATAGTATTTTTCGATCATAAGAAATGAGTCATAACCACATGAATAATAAAAAATTATTAATGAAAATATTATAAAAACCATAGAAATAAAATTGAAACAACTTATAGAAACATAGATCACTATATTAACAACTCTTGTTATACTCATGTCAGATATAAGTAGTTCCCAGTTAAATCAACTTAGAAACCTCCCTGATTAACTCCTTCTTTATTACCATTGAAGATAATGTAAATTAGTTGATACATTGAAGAGAGACATTCAGATCAACCATCATATAATATGTATCATGATTATACATCATAATTTATAATTATATAGTACCATATCATGAATAATAAAAATTCACCTTTTCTTCATAAACTCCTTGAAAAAAACACATTTGAACTCACATGCAAAACAAATTCAGATATTCAAATGCCCTTTTCTTTTAAAAATCAATTTTCAAAATTTAAATACATATAACTAAGAGAATATGGTTTTTATTTTATAAAAAAAAATATTTTAAATTAATAAAAAAATATAACTATTTTTTGTGGAGGTAAAATCCATTGTTTTCATATAACTGAAAATGCAACTTCAATTGTTTCCTTTGGTAAAGAAAGTAAAAATTTTATATATAAAATATGTAAAAATTCATTTTGAAAATATTTAGAAGAATGTAAAAAGGGTAATAAAATTTTCATTAAAATTTATTTATTTTTGGATATATATATCCTTAATATAATTTTATGAAAACTGACTTGGAAGAAAAATATTTTTAAAGAAAATATTTAAAACAATTAAGACGTGGTTTTATGTAAAAGTTTCCCTTACACTAAGTCCAAATGTTCAATTAAATTATATATATTTATAAATAATAATATTTTTATCACTATTTAATTTCTTCATAACCTTTTTTAAGTTTATTATTCTATTTTTTATTAACATATTTTATTCATTTACTTATTTTTTAAGTTCATGTTGGGTGTTTTGTTGATATTCGACTCAAATGTCCAAAATGACTTTAGTAGCTAGGGTGTGGTCAATGAGTACATTCTTCCTTCATATCAATAATATTATTCATGTCATAATAATCATTGTTATACATTAATTATACTTTTTTAAACCACCCATTAATGATAGTTATGATAAATAAATTATGTAATAATCATGGATACGATATGCCAAATGTACGCATGATTTGTCATTGGGTTTTTAAAAAATCATGATAGAAATAAGATAATTATTATTTTATATTTAAATAATTACTAATATATTATAAAGATAACATAATTACATTTAATAAACTTTTTTATAGTAGTATATGATATGATTATGAAAAATGATTCGCATCGATATGTGGAGGTTCTAATCCATAATTATTCCTGAATGATGTTATCATTTTAAAATGGATGGAATGGTTGAAAATAGATGATAAATTATATTTAAAAATATAAATATTCAGTTAATATTATATATATTCATTAATCCTATAATTATTACCTTCCGTGAATGGTGGTGATGGAAAATTAATTACATCAGTTCATGATATAGTAGGCTGCGATACAAATGATTAACAATTTCATTTTACATTTGATGGGAGAGGAGATGTATTTACATTATTCCATTAAATTAAGAAAAACCCAGTATATAGATGATACTTGTGTTATTATTTCATAATTTTTTAATTTTAATGACTCTTATTTTCATCAGTTTTAATTTTATAATTTAATTGGAAAAATTTCGAGACTAGGCGCTTAGACAGCGTGTGATTCCGAGGCCCGGTGTTCCAGGATCAATTCATTGATTTATGATTAGTTTTTGACAAATAACCCATGTGTTTTTTCTTAAAAACTAGAATAAAACTTAATTAGGTTCCCAGATCAGAAATATTAGGGCACCATTTTGTTTAGAAACATGACTTTATCTTAGGCGAGACCTAACATAGACCAATTTAGTTCGACCATGAAGGTTAGTTTTTTGATATAATCTTCCTTAAAAGATTTAATAAAAATATTTTTTGACACTACATTGGATTCTTTTAAATTATTCCTATTGTCAGGAATCTAGGGTTACGGCATAGCCCTAGAAATACTTAAAGTCAAGGAGAAGGATCTTCCTCGAATGAACGTCAATGGATTGGAGGATCAGGATCAATGATCCTCAGATTAGATGGATCGATGAACGATGAACACACGACATCTACCTTCATCAAAAACCAATCCAAATTCTAGGTAGGGTGTATTTTATTATTGATTTTTCCCCATAAATTTTTTGATGAACATATACCAACCCACGAACTGGTTGATCTGCGGCTCGATCACTTGTGGTTTGGGTGTTTTTCTTATGGGGTTTTAGAGAGAAGATAGATTTGTGTGTTTCTTCATTATTCATGACCCTTCTAAAAAAATAAAAATCATGGCTAACATGAAAAAATCCCAAGATATGTTCTTCAGGTGCTTTTTTGTTATTCCTTTTACCGCTATTCTTTATGTTCATCATGATTTTATGAGTAGATGGTTGTTACACCTTCTATTCAAGGCGCAACAACCTAAGACCAAAGATACGACATCAAAATGACCCTATAGAGGTGCGGTGGTGAAGGGGAAGCACGATTCAGCCGAGACAACCGATCAAGATGGTGTAAGGAGGCTGTGTTTGGAGTTGGTGGCTCTGGTCAATTCAATCTAGGTGGAGAAGGTCCATGGAGGATGGTAAGACATTATGGCGAGGTCAACAGTGGGGTGGCTGGTGAAGGAAGATCTTGGAAGGCAGACATTTTGGGGCCGATGGAGTTAGTGAGGACGGACTGCGATAGCAGGCTGGGATGCAAATCGATATCGGGTTAGAGGTTCCCACAGTGGTAAGGCCCCTAGGCAGGTACTGTGGTGGGAAATCCATGTGGAATGTTGCATGGAATTGTGTTGGCATGGGAGGCATTTGGATGAGGTGGACGATGTGTTTCACAATGAACCGGCTCATGGAGCAGGCCAGACCAGGGGGAGATGGGCCACTACAGCGGCCCAATTGGGAAAGACCAGCCATCCAGGCTAGTTTGTGCAGGACTGGACCGGGCTAGGTTAGGTCGTCCAGACCGTGGGTGGTCATCCGGTGGGTTGGGCCATGTCTGGGGGGTCAGGTCTGATTTGGACCAGACCTGAGTCAGATATTTTCACAAAAATAGTAGTAACTTTAAAAAGGATGGTATCTTCTATGATACATCTACAACATTGGGACCCATGCGATTGGGTGATACTTTTGAGATAGCTTGGTGGGTGTTTATCTTGGACAAGTAAAGTTAGAGAGTTTTCCCTTGGTTCATTCCTAGAGGGTTCAGTATGGTATTGCATCCACATAACTAGATAGTAGTCCCCTCAAGGGTGAAGTCCCGAATAGAGTTATGGTATCCCACCCTGGGAATGGAGTGGTCCTCTATCACCCATGATGGAGTTTTTTTTGAATTGATGTGACCTATGAGAACCAAGCGTTAGTACTCCAACTAGTGGTTCATATCGATTGGGTTGGTGGTATTCTTTGAGAAGGATTTTCTTCCTTTTGAGCTTCATTAATAGGGTTGTTATTATTCTATGATAAGGAATTCTTATGTTGCAGTTTAATATATATTTTGTTGTTGATATTGTCTAGGATGGATGCCCTCCCTGTATTTCATGATCTTGGACTAGTATATTTACCTTTGGGTGGGGCCTAAATTTGTAGGAACTCTTCGTGAGAGTCTCTGATGATATCATGTCCCAAGGAGTGAGTTCCCCTAGAATGAGCACGCCTCAAGTATAACCCTATAACGTTGATGGGTGGTAACTTACCCCTTAACCAAGTTACTGGTTATGAGTATATTTTGATATTTGTGTTATATGTGTTTCTGATGTATACCCACATATATCTAATTGTAATACATATATTTATTATCTTATAGTTTATATATTTTATTGTGGTGTTTCCTTATGATTTTGGGGTGTCCTACTGAGTATTGTTTTTACTCACCCCTACACGGGATTTTCTCGAAGGTGTTGTGTCTTGTGAAAATGATGGATTCTATGACGTATTCATCGGTGGCTAGGGACTAGGTGGTGTTTAGAGTGTTAATATAGATGTATTGTAAATATAAAACATTAGATAACTATCCTACACCTACACTTCCGGTATGGTTTTCTTTGGATGAGTTTCAT
The DNA here is from genome assembly GCA_963277665.1 of Viscum album. Taxonomy (NCBI): domain Eukaryota; kingdom Viridiplantae; phylum Streptophyta; class Magnoliopsida; order Santalales; family Viscaceae; genus Viscum; species Viscum album. The sequence goes on along the minus strand of OY728159.1, from coordinate 13,038,066 downwards.
GAAATTGTTTATTTACTTTTGCAGAGTCTTTCTTTGGTGGGATGGTATTCTGGCACAGTTTACTTTCCAGTTTCCTACTGTCAAACTTTGTTCTTGGTTTCTTAGTGTATGCATTAATTATCTACTAAATTTATATAAATTTCTGAATTTGGATCTTGGAGTTGTCTGCATCTGTTCATGTACATAGGAAAATGCCTCCCATTTGATGGATATTTCTACTCAGTGCTAGTCACTAGCCACTAGCCTATTGGAGGTGGGATTTGGGTAGTCAAGGCATGGGTCCCTCCAATAAAGGTCGTTATAGATTGGTATCATATATTGGTTGGTTCTACTTAAGGACTATGAGTTTTGGTGTTTGGTTTTGGGTAAAAGTGATAAGTGTTTTGAGTTCGGCTTTTAGACTAGAGAGTCTAGTGTTGGTGCGACGGCTGACGTATCCCTACACTAGGACTCTAGACACATTATTTTCAACTCATTACATGAAAAAATGTTTCTAGGAAATTAATGATACTTGCATAATATAGGAATGGGTTGTGTTTTCCATGTCCTCCTAGAGTCACCTCTCCGGATATACTCAATTGATCGTGGTCCATCTTGTTTTATTTCAGGTTGCCTCCATGCAGACAACCAGACATGATTATGTTGCATGATCATGAGGATGATCTTCCTAGAGACAAATGAATCAATATAAGGGAATACACTATAGGTATAACCATGAGGTGGTTTTCTATTTGTAGTACCACCCGTTGAGTAGTAGTTACTACCAGCGCTAACGGTTGAGGATGAACGAAGGATGCATGTGTTTCATTAGTTATAGAGGAAGCTACCTCCTAGGATTCGCGGTGTTATATACCACTAGGTATCAAAGGATTTTTTTGAGGTAATTACATGTTTCTTTCACCTTTTGAGAATATATTCTAACTAGATTGAAGTCATAGCTGCGAGTCTTCTTCAGGGCTCAATGAGGAGGTGGTGGAGCTTAGTGACACAGACACACGATGAGCCGAATCTCACATGGGAATATTTTGAGTATCTTTAGGGGGAGTTTTTTCAAGCTACATTTCGATCATTTCTCATCCAGGAGCTCCTTCATCTGTAGTAGGGCAGTCATACTGTGATAGAGTACTCGATGGTGTTTACTAATATTTCTCACTACTCTAAGGATATGGTGTGAGACACATTCTTCGGGGCTTGGAACTTTGATAATGGACTACGCTGGTAGATCAAGGTTTCCATGATTTCCCTTAGTATTCCTACATATGTTTCAGAAATGGAGAGAGCTCTGCTATAGGATATTATTCTAGTGGAGCGGATACCAGCTGTGGGAGCTACTAGCTAGCACAAGGTAGCTGAGTCTTTGGTAGTAGGTAATTGATGGTAGTCTTATGGACCCAAGTGGGTCAGGAACTTTGTTAGATAACCCCAAGATACCAGGTTAGTGGTGATGGGCTCCTAGGGTGGCTCGAGACATCCTAGAGACATGAGGTGTTATACATGTGGTAGTCAGGGGAATCTGGCTTGAGATTGACTGACTCAGAAGATGGAAAATCAGGGGATGGTAGAGGGACCAATGAGGAAGAAGAAGAGGCATGAGTAGGGTGGTACATATAGTGGTGGGCCTAGAATAGGAGATGATAAAGTAACATGAGGTGGTTGGAAGTTCGATGTGTCACCACCACCACCACTAGGTGGACCACACCATGCATAGGGAGTTGGTGGATATGGATGGGGATAGCTATAGGTGATGGAGGCATAGAACCCATGGTCCTCCAAGGATTATTAGAGGTATGATCTATGTGTTTTAAACACTAGTTGTAGTTTTGATAGACATAGTTTCCATTCATTCTTTGCTTTCCATTGACCTTATTCAGGGCTTAGAGATTCCAGTTGAACCATTAACTCAACCCTTACATTTAGAGTCTCCTACGGGAGGGGATTCAACGCTCGCACACTAATGTAAATAGTGTGCGATTACTCTTGGAGGAAAGAGTTTTAGTTGGGATATCTTGGTTATGGTGTCAAGTCCTTATGTATTAATTCTCGGTATGGACTGGTTATCTACAGTCCATGATCAGATTGACTATTTTAGGCATAGAGTGTGGTGTGTATGTTGTGATCATACTAGGTTTTTCTTTGTTGAGAAAAGGATGAACATGCAGTGCAGGATGGACTAACTCATAGGAGGGTGCAGCTGATTAATCTTGAGTTGGCTAGACTAACCCACAGTGTAGTGGATGATAGGAGTCCTCAGTTCCATATAGTTTTAGATTATGATGACGTTTTTCCTAAGGATGTCATTGGATTACTTCCCAGTAGGGAGGTGGAGTTTTACATTGATTTATACCCTAGGATGGATCTGATTTATACCCCTGTATATTGACTGTCTCGCGGAGAGCTTCATGATCTTATGATACTATTAGAATACCTAGTGAGAGAGGGATTCATGAGAACCATTATTTCACCCTAGGTGGCCCCAGCTTTGATTCCCAAGAAGGTAGGCGGGATCTTGAGGTTTTGTATGGAATTCTATCTTCTGAATCTAGTGACTGTGAAGAACAATTATCCACTACCGAGGATCGAAGACCACATCAAATAGCTGAATGAAGTGAGGTAGTCCTTGAAGATCAAAATCAGATCTAGCAATAAACATCTTTTTTACAGGATGATGAAGTACCAAAGATAGCCTTCAGATGTCTGTATAGCCTCTACAAGTGCTTAGTGATTTCATTTGGTGTGATAAACACCCCAGCAGTGTTCATGAGAATCATGAAAGGGATCATTAATCCTTACTTAAAACTTTTAAAGGTGGTCTTCATTGATGACATCATATTGTACTTGGTTTCTAAGTATGAGCACATGATACACTTGTGGATGGTACTCGACACACTCCAAGAGAACCAACTTTTTGGTAATCTCTCGAAGTGACAGTTCAAGATTCGAGATATCCAATTTATGGGACTTGTCATTTAAGAGGATAGAGTTGTAGTAGATCCAGTGGAGATTGAAAAAGTTCTTGCTTGGGAGCCACCATAGATAATTACTAAGGTATGTAGTTTACTAGGTTTTTCAAGGTACTATTAGAGGTTTTTAAATCATTTTTATAGACTAGAAACATCCTATAAGGGCATTACATGGAAGTGGAAGCCTTTCATATGGAGGTAGAAGTGAAAAAATTCTTTCAAGACCTGAGGGAGAGACTGAAAAGTTCTCTATTCTTGAGACTACTATAGGAGGGTGTTGGGTTCTACGATCCATTCGAGACTGGTCTTGGTTATGTCCTGATGCATGGAGAAAGTAGTGATTGCCTATAGTTACTTCCATTTTATATTGCATGATCAGAAGTATCCAACTCATGATTTTGATCCAGAGGTGGTAGTCCTCACATTAACTATGTGATGAATCTACATGATGGGAGAGTGGTTACTAACTACACTAACAACAATAGCCTCAAGTATATCTTCTCTCAGAAGTATCTGATCTTGTGAAAAAATTGATGCCTAGAGTTCCTCCAGGATTATGACTTTAAGATTTTATGTACTCCTGGGAAGGGGAATGTGGCGGTAGATTCTCTTAGTAGATGATCCAACTTGCAGTTACTAAGAAAGGCATCAGAACAGTTGGTCGTGTTCTATATATCCTTTGTGGATGGAGATGGAGCAGATTATCTCTAGTCGATGGTTTTCACCCCTCCACTCTTACAGTGAGTCATGGTCGTACATCTTGTAGATATCACTATGATACCAGGAATGCTCAGTTGTCCACAAGGCATGAAATTAAAGGATATTTGATAAGTAGTGATGTTGTAGTTCTTTTCATATGGTGAGCAATTGTAACAGTGGAGTTCCGGGATGAGGTTCTGAGGGAGTTCCACACATCCCCATTAGCGGTACATCTGGGTGTAGAGAAGGTGTACCATGACATATGTCATCACTTCTGGAGGGTGGGGATGAAGAAGTTAGTGGAAGAGTTTGTTTCTCAGTTCCACAATTATCAAAAATTGAAGGCTAAGCTCTAGGTTCTAGCAGGATTGACCCCACCCCTTGAGGTGCCGTAGTGGATGTGGGATGAGATATCATTGGAATTCATGATGGGTTTACCTTGAACATCTTGAGGACATGATACCATCTGAGTGATCATTGATCGACTCACCCAGTCGACCCACTTCCTACTTATCCAAGAGAATAGTTTAGTAGAGATCTTGGGATTCCTCTATGTCTTGGGATAGTTAAGCACCACATATTTCCATGAATGATCCTTCTAGTGTGTGATTCTAGTTTAAAATCATGATTGCATAAGGGATTTCAAGAGTTATTTGGGACACTGTTACACTAGATCATAGAGTTCCATGCCCAAATAGATGGTCAAATGGAGGGTACCATTCCTGTCCAAGAAGATATATTTTGGGCTTGCATCTTGAAATTTGGTTGTAGTTGGGAGGATAAACTACCACTGGTAGAGTTTTAGAACAATAATTGCAACCACTCCCCCATTGGTATGGCACCGTTCGGCTCCTTGTACGAGTGACCATTCAGGTCACTTATCACACCCAGATTTCGGTAATAATTTATACTTTTATTTTATATTTCTAGTTGGATTTAAAAAATGTTCTATTGTGGTGTGGGCCAGACCCAATTTGAATTTTTTTTCACTTCTACTGATAAATGAGTGCTCTGGTTGGCAATGTTTGACAAATGGGCAAGGCATGGTCGAAGCAGTGTGGCTATGCTAGATCACCATGTGGCTGCCCAGTGCTTAGTTAGTTAATTAGTTAACCGAATGAATAGTTAAGTGGAACCCAAAATATATTAAAAGAAAAAAAATAAAATTACTTTACATTTCTTTAAATAATAATAATAATACTAATATGATTATCATTATTTTTGTTAATATTTTAATTGGGTTATTTTTATTAGGTAATTGTAGTTATTAAGATAACCAGTTTGGGATATTGCTAACACGGAGAGGTGGAGTGAATCAGTGTTGGGTACTTTTTAAACCAATTCCAACTTTCTATCCATATACCTCTTAACCTGTTAGGATATTGATTATCATATTATCTTTTCCTTGTCACACGGAATAATAGAAATCAATAAAAATATACACACAATATTTTTACAAGGTTCACCACTCAAAGAGAGAAGCTATATCCTTTTAGTGCATGGGAATGACCAGTTCATGGATTCTTAAATATATTGTGAAATGTTTTCCTAGTGGAGTGGCTAGGAAATCAATTGTAACACCCCGAGCTTCCACGATACGCTTCTCATTCAATAATGCAATAGCTTGCATTGTACGCAAGTTCGAGTTCTAACACACCGCAACTAATCAAAATAGCCGTTATGAATAGTAATAACCACTTTTTAAAATTATAGAAATTTTATATTTCAAAATGGACTTCATTTTTGTATTCGTAATATCGAAATTAGCCTATGTTGAATTTTTGGTATTTTTCTGAGAACTTCTAATTTTTTATGAATAGTGAAAAATACATAAAAACAACTTTTTTAATCAAAATAATTTTTACAGATAAATTATACTATTTAGTGGTTTTAAGGTATAATTAGAAAATATTTTTACCATTTTATCCAATGGTGGTCATTAGAATTAATTTAACATTGAAATTGGACATAAACAATTGCCAAACTTTTGATATAAATTGTTTCTTAAAAACACGCTATTTGTTGTAACAGCGGGAATTAATTATGAAATTAATTAATACAACTTATATGTTTGGAATTTTGTAAAATAGACATCATTTTTGAATTCGGAATATCAATTATAGCTTAGGGTGAAATTTTGGCCTTATTCTGAAAAACTTCAATTTTTGATGAATAGTGAAACCACTAAGTGGTAGTTAAATAACTGATTTTTCGTTTAAATGAAATATTACAACTTCTGTGATTTGATTTTCAAAAATCAGACATACATGGTTGTCATTAAGAAGTAAAATTTGGTTCAATGAGATCAAAATAATTTTTTGGTGAATAGTAACTTTTAAGTTCTTAATCGCGATTAGTGGTAATTAGTGTAGTTTAAGGTATAAATAATACATTAATAATATGAAATGACCTAGACACATGTCCCAACCTCATTGGTTGAGTCATGGCCGACCAAGACAAGCCATGGCCTAACTTGGGGACCCCATGGATCCACTTTTGTTGGGAAATAACATAAATTACTTTTTATTTAATGTTAAAGTGAAAATGACACTAACATAAATTGTTCTACTAAAACAATTTTTAATTGGGGTTATACAAGTCCAAATTTTGATTATAAATAGTCATTGGAAATCTAAAAAGATTTCCTACATCATAGTATTTGTTTTATAATTTTTAGACATTAAATAAATTAAAGTATTTATGACATAATAATGATGCAGCGATGACATCATTATTTGACGATTTAAATAAAATGAGAAGATAATGCAAAATCCGAGGCTTACACTTGTCCAAAGCCTATTGGATGAAGATATTTCGAAACCTTATCACCTTAGCCTCGAATTATATAGATGTGGGACCTTTAGAATCCGAAAAGCATTTTGAAATAATGTAACATTTCATTACTTTCCAAAAGTGCCCCTCCTCTCCACTTATAAAAGGCCCCCACCTCTCCCACCTTATTCACACCATCAAGCCATTTGGCTCGGCCAACCTCTGCCCAAATACTCTCCCAACATTCCTTCCTTACTCCTAGAAACCTCACTTTGGGCAGAACTCTTCCCAAGGAAGCCTTTAGCTCAAATCAAAAAGAGTTACCCGATTTTGAGGTAATGTCTTTTCTAATGTTGTTTTGTTTTATTTTTCTTCTCCAACCCCCTAAACTCTTTTTATTCATTTCTTTTGTAACAACACCAGTATCCTCAATATACTAGGATGTTGTTATAAGAAGGATTCGAGCTACACTTACACACACCTACATCTAATGGTTAAAGAACATATGGTTTCTGTGGATGGCGAATTTCTGCCTCACGAAACGATGATTGTTCAACACTCATATAACACCTCCAAAGGTGGCCATTAAGATGTCACTATTTTTATATATGATATATAATATGTTTTTGTTTTACTTATGCTTCTGTATTTCTCATTTATGGCATACTTTATGATTTCCATTATGGGTAAAACGCGATAATTTCATTTTAGGAAGTGCGGACTACCGCCCCCTCAAAGTGATTTGAATCGTTAATGCCATGTGTGGGATGTATAAAGGATGGAGTAAATGGTATTATACACTATATTATACTGGAATTATATTATACATTTATATCATTATGATTTCATTCCATTAAATATGAAATTGAAATGAAAGTAGCGTTCATGCGTACGTACGGCTTACCGTCTCCATGAACGGTGCATTTCATTTCTTACCTCTAAATGTTACGTAATATTATAAATGAATGTATATACTGTATATATATGATATATATGATATCTACATCATTAATATAATTCTGGATATAATGGATATTTCAACACATGAACAACTTATAATTATAAGAAGTTTATTGTTGACTCATGTACCAAAGATCGACAAAACGACCGTTATTAACTTAAATAATTACATAATGTTCATAACATTGTAATAAGTGATATAAAAAGGATAATGAAATTGAAAATGGTTCTTAATAAGGTAGATATTAACTCTAGTTTATTATTCAGGAGGTTAAAGAACGGTTGAGTCAAGTCGGACACAAGGTAAGGGAACTTCTTAACCCAACTTCCATTGTTTGGGTTAATCTCCTACTTTCAAATTATGTCATGATATTATTATGTCCTATCTTGTATTTTTACTTTCTTCATATGTACCTATAGTGAATACACATAATAGATCTATTTTATTTTAAAAATGATCTTTTTAATGACTTTGTCTCAATCCCCTTTCATTGAGGCATATTTGGTTTTATACACAATTTTCTTTTATACGGTGTATAAACCCCTTTGACTTTTACGGTTATTAAAAAAGAATCTTTTTATACAAAGCGTTTTGCTAAACGACAAAAGGGAATGTTTTTCTTTCCGTACTTATGCGGAGACAACGACTTCTCCGCCGCCGTGACCATTATTTGAGTTTCGGCTTCCTCTACAAGCCATCATTTTTTTTAATGAAAAATAAATACAAAGTTTTAACTTTCTTTTATTTTGGTATTGAAAATGGTTTTGAAAGCGTTTTTATTATATCAATGTGTTGTATTGATATCTTGTGATTGGAATGTGGAAATGTTATGTTTCCTTTATGCATGTTTTATGTGATATGATTATGTTATGGTTTATGATATGTTTAAACCTATTCATATGAGGAATGTATTGGACTTAATAAGTGACGGGTGGAGCCCGCTATAGCTCCTCGATGCATCGGCAGGTCTCATGAGACAACTAGACGTGGAATTGGCCGAGGCCCTTTCCCAATTTGATTTATGGTTTTGGCCGAGGCCTTAATCATTTTAGATGTCTTGGCCGAGGCCTTGACAAAATGTTTCAGAATGTCCGGCATTATACATTCCATCATTATGAAAGTGGTTATTGATATTGCATGTGATTATTCGACCAGTAGAATATCCATGTGAAGAAGTAAATGGCATTATCTCATTTTACTTTTGCCATATTATGTTGAAGTTCATGTTTAAAAGGCTTTTGTTTTAGTTATACATTGCCTTAAATGTTAATGTTTATTTATGAAAGCTTCCGCATTATTGTTATCCTTACTGAGCATCTGAGCTCACCCCTTTCAATGTTTTAATATTTTCCAGGATGTGAAGAAGTATTTTATGAATGACCTGCAGGGATAGTCGGAAGAGGATATGAGTGTGGACTATGGAGACTTTGTTATTGTAGTTTTTCACTTTTTGATGTAATGAAAGACTTATGAATGTATCTAGTGTTTCCAAGGCTACTAAACTAATCGGTCTTTCGAGACTTGATCCTTTGTGATCATGCCAATGTTACGAAGTAATGCACCGACTCTGGGTAGCTGGGGTCGGGGCGTTACATCAATCCTCTAGCCAGTGTGATTCCCTACACATTGAAGGGGATGGGAAAAAATCCTCTTCCCTAGACTGGTGATAGCCTAGTCCAACTTACAGCCTCAAGATGGTTCTTTATAATGCCTGTAGAGATAGTCTTCTTCCTTCTCTGAAAGGTAAGTTCTTCTCTTGGTCTTCTTAAATGCTCTTCACTTGGTTGGTTGAAAAGCATAAGGAAAGATACTCTCCTATTATTATCTCTTCTTATATAGTAAAAAAAACATTACTAAACTTCTTCTTCATCTTCTTTAGTACAATAATTGACTGCACTAAACCTCTTATTACTTTGATAGAATCACAATATCATATGAGATTGTTCTATCATTGAGGATCAGCTCCCTTGGAATCATCAGAGTTATCATATCCTCTATTTTTCATGAATGCATGTGATCATGAATAAGGCATTTAGGTTGAATATTTCTTCCATTTCTATCTTATTTTTGTTTACACACATGGACACACATGTTTTGAGTCATTGTTTAAGTGATTTCACGTATTCATGTGAATGCATGCAAGAATGAACTCTCTTATTTCTCTCATTGTGTGAGAACCCTAATGGGTGTGGTTCTTTGAGCACATACACAACCTCTTCTACTTTTCATCTTATTTCTTTTATTACTTCCTCTTGCACTTTTTTTGTGTGTTTCCTTATGTTTATATGTATATGATTCATTAAACCTGATTAGGTTAAAAACATTATTTTTATAAGCTTATGCATCAACCAAACACTCAAGGCCTTAGACTTTCTTCAAACCATGCACATGGGTCCATGAAACATGTACTTCCCTTATCTTTCACTCTACTTCCTCACAAAAACATGAACCCCTATAAACAGTAGAGTGTAAGCATGAATACCTTAGAGAGTTATTCTTTTCCTCATGAAACTAGGGTGGCCACATGTTTAGTTCTTCACGCAGGGGATGCGTAGTTCTTCTTTGTGCAATTGGTGCACAGATCTGCCTCTTCGCAATGCTCACTTAGAGAAAAAGGCTCAATCACTGGATCACGAGGGAGTGGACTTCGCGAAGCACAATGAGGGATTTACAAAACCTATCGCATGTTTGGGTGTCGGTTCTTCGCAAAGCTATTCGAGGGTGAGTAACTTCTGTTGAAGGCTTGAGGGAACTCTTCTTCATAGAGAAGAAAGCTCGTGGGACTCCTAGTTTCCCTTTAAGAAATGGTGCACAGGGAGATTCTGTTTTTTTTTAAATGGGTGCTCTCGAATACAAGGGAGTATCAGCATCTCTCAGATTGGGTGTGTCTTCTTTTATAGTTGAGAAGTGGATCTTTTCAGTAATCTAAATATTTAAGATATTCAATGCAGATCAAGGATTTGAATGCCTATGGTTTCAAACGTTTTGATATCTTCAAACCCGTAGGTGAAGATATGCTGAGATCCTAAGTGAGTTTACTTTTCAATGGTGGGATTCACCCTGATCACATGCATGCATTTGAGATTTTCATGTATATAATTTTTAAATCATGAACGAATACATGTGGCCTCAAAAACCGAAATTTCCTTAGCTTCTTTCGATATATTCACATGCATACAAGCTGTAAATTTCATGAATGATCTCAGTTCAATCATGAGACACTTCCTTGATGTCTAGGGATCAGCGATGGTGGTCGGTCTTCATCTCCGGTGAGAACAGTGTCGCTGGTGGGTGGAAGCAGTGTCGAGAGGTTGAAGACTATAGTGCCGAATAGATCAAATGTCATGAGAGGATCAGAAAACCTAGATTCATACTCACGTGGCACGAAATAGATGGATGGAAGATATTATATAGATCTACTGTATATTGATCAAATGGTAGATCTAGACAAAGGATTGGATGGACGATGGAGTTTACGTCCACATTTTTTTAAACTCAACCAAAAATCAAAATGGTAATTTGAGATTTTTGAAGATTTTTAATAAACTCCCCCAACAACCATTTAAAATTCTCCTCTCCCCCCTTCAGTGCCACCCCACACGGGTTCTCTACGGGTGCACTCTTAACACCCACTCTTTCTTCTCGGGCGTGCACCTAGCACCCACTAGAAACACACTAAGAGGATTATACACAACCCCCTTGTGACCCTTGCGAGATATCTCTTCCTTGAATTCCCCATGGACGCAGTGGACCGTTGTGGTCTCGCATGTGCCTCGGGTTGAGGATAGGGTAGCTAGCTCGTGGGGTGTCCCCATTTTTTTAGTGAGCCACATAAAGATACTTGGAAGAAAACCAAGTGTGCTATAAAGTTCATGTCCATCATTAAAAACAATCCTCTTATTTAACCTTATTGTTATCTACATTATCTCCTCTTCCACACTTCATGCAAATCACATAATTCTCCTACTTTTTTCAGGATCACTACTTCAATCTTCAATAATCCTAAATATGATTGTACTTAAATGTTGTTAACCATGTATCACATTTTGATACAAGTTCATTGAACTTTATGATCAGTTCATAAATCGTCTTATAATCATTATCCATTTATCATAGGAGAGTGTCTTTGAGCATTATTGATATTCATTTACCTCATTGACAATAAATACAAATCATTTACTAAAGTGGTCCCAATAATCTCTCCCTTTGTATTTGTTGGAAATACCCATTGTTTTATACTAAATGAACGTGTCAATGTTAGTCTTCACTTTTTTCCTTCCCATAAAATATCATTTCACTTCTCTCCCCTTTATTGACAAGAAATAAAAATTTCATTGGAAGATGGGTATAATTACCTACTCAGGAAATGTGCCATCAATCATTTCACTCTAAGACTACTTGAGAAATTATTGGTGTAGAAACACAAAGGATTTGATTTAGACAACAAAGATATCCATTCTCCATTGATCATGATACCTCATCAGAGGAGAACTCATGTACATTGTCTTTAAGGTATTTTCACTTTCATTTCAGGATTATGATAATTAGTGTGTATGAACTAATAAACAAGATAATCCTGCACTCACTTTAACAAATTGATCAAAAACATTCAAGTGCACCAGGTTGGATAAGTGACCTTGGAACACTTCCATTATTCAATGTCACTGGGTAATTCAGTTACTCGACATTTATGAAATAAAATGAACATTAAGTAACCAAGGATGAGATATTGGGAAACGATATACCTTTTCCATTAACATGATCTTCAAAAAATCTTTATAGTAATTGAATTTTGATTCCAACTGAAGTTGATTCTAATTATAATAAGAACTCTGTCATCTTCATTTTTCTCCCCCTCAAGGGAAAAATTCTTATCACTAACTCTCAGGTTATCCCCTTGAAATATTTCTTCAACTTCAATTCCCTGTATTATAAATACAATACACAAAAAGTTAAGGGAATAAGGTGGATCCTCCTTTCTCCATAAATGTGAACAACAAGGTTGAGATGATTTTCTAAACCCAGATGATCCACTCTTCCCACTCTAACAACTGATCTTTAATGTTGAATATGATTGTGTGGACCTCAATATATCTTTCATCTCTTTGTGTGTCAATATTTTTCTTCAAGAGCTTTGGGTACCTGTTGAAATGAACATTAACCATTCATGTAACCACTAATATTACATACATCAAAGATGTTATCTAGAATTCCATATCTATTTGCAGTATATAGATGCTTCTTGATTGGTGGATGATTATTCTTCTTTTCAGGATTTCTCCCCTTTTATATGGGTTCCTTTTGTGCTTTTACTCTCAATGGATTGTACCAAAAATCTATTGCACAATTCCCAAATATACAACAGCACCAGCATTGGGCAACAAACCTTGTGTTCTTTATATCATCGGTAGAAGGTTATTGAGCCTTCTTCTTCATTTTTGTGATCTCCGTGGGGAACCACTTTAAACATTATTCTTCATATCCAGCCTAGAGATGGTGGTAGGTTTCTCATTACTTATTATCATCCATACTTGTTTATAGTTTATCTTCCACCATGCACTGTTTGTTGAATAATTTTTAGAAACATGAGTATAAGACAGTATAGATGGTACCTAAACATTCTCAGCTACTTGTGATATATCATTAGGTGATTTCATGATATTCTTATCACATGTTGGAGTTATTTCACCTTTAGAATACTCCAATTAACATTTAATACTAGTAGAAACCATCAAATTCTTTTTTGAGTACTCAATATGGGTTTTCTCAAGATTTGTACACTATGATTCAAATTTTAGAAATTCCATATTAAGGATGATATACTGGTCTAAAATCATGATCATCTTGTCTTGAAAAGTATCCATTAGTATTTTAGCTTCATATTCATGCAAATTAACTTTTTTTTGTAACAAAGAGTCATGTTATTTGATATTCTTGGTTGTTTCTTCCAAATATAACTTCTTTAAATTAGTGCTCTTTTTCAGCTCATCTTCAAGTTAATGGATCTTCTTTTTTAGATTTTTATTGACTCCCTGTTTCTCTTCAACATATTTTTTCCATTTTGAAGAAAATATTTCATGTTCCCTATTTGTTTCTTTAGTGGCTCTAACCTATCTAGAGAGATTTAAGTATTTACAAATTTTTTCTTGAAATTCCATCTCAAAAACATAATTTTCTTCTTCCAGTTGAGTGGTATCTTCTTGCATGCATTGAAATACTCCACAAATATGCCAGATGCATTATTCATGGATGCTATTCAGAATAATTCTTAATCTATAATATGATAACTCTTGAGTGTTTGTAGACTTATCATCACCACTTTTTCTAGCATTTTCATCATGAGAAAAATTTCCATATTTACTAACACATACCTCTTGATCACATGGTGTAGTCAGGTTTTCCATATTTTTATTCGAAACTTGATACACCTTGTCATTAATCTCCATGTTTGGTGTGTCTTAAGTGTTATCCAAATATGGATAACTAGATGCTTCCTCATCTTTTTAGAATATGGACTTCTTCTTCAACTTTCTCATCTCTTTATTTTTCATGTTCATCATAGTCATGGTAGATATATCCTTATTCTTAGAGACAACTGAATCTTCACTGAAAGTGACCTTCATTGATAACTCGGGAAAGAATCTCAAATATTCAAAAGAGAATAACATAAATATAGAGAATCTAACATAGGTGAACCTATCACTCTGATACCAATTGAGAGGACTAGTTTGGAATATAGCTAACACTAAGAGGGGTGGGGGTGAATCAGTGTTTGGGACTTCTTAAACAAATTCCAAAATTATATAAATATTCCTCTTGAACTTTTAGGATCTTGATTCTCTTATTCACTTTTCTCTGTCACAAGAAATAATAGAAAGTAGTGAAAATATGCACAGAATATTTTTACCAGGTTCACCACTCAGTAAGAGCAGCTACGTCCTTTCCATGAAAGGTAGTGACCAGTGTATGGATTCTTTACTATAATGTTATATTATTTTAGATTTGAGTGGCTAGGAAAACAATCCTCTAGCCAGTGTGAGTCCCTACACTTTGAAGGGGCTGGGAAACAATCCTCTTCCCTGGACCAGTGATAGCCTTGTGCAACTTGCAACCTCTAACTGGTACTTTATACTACATATGGAGACAACCTTTTCCCTTATTCAATAATTAGGTTCTTCTCTTGATTTTATAAATTTCTCTTCACTTGGTTAGTTGAAAAGTAGTAATAAAGCCACTCTTCTATTCTCCTATCTTCTTATTTAGTGAAAAACCAACTGCACTATGCTTCTTCTTCTTCTTTTTTAGTGCAAAAACTGACTCCACAAAACCTATTCTTCTTTTGATAGAATCACAAACTATTATTTTATTTTTAAAGAATTGATTATCAGATCATGTGGCATCATAAAAGTTATATTATTCTCATTTTTTAATGAATGCATGTGATCATGAATAAAAAATTTCGGTTGAACCTTTCTTCCCACTCATTGTTCTTTTAGTTTACACACGTGCATACACTTGTATTGGTTCTTTGTTTAAGTGATTTCACATATTCATGTGCATGCATGAAATCATGCACTCTTTTCTTCCTATATTTATGTAAAACCCCTGGATATGGTTCTCTGATCACAAACACAACCTCTTCTCATTTTCATCATCTATATTTTCTTTCTTCCTCTTTCACTCGGTTAGGGTGTTTCTCTATGTTTATATGTATATGTTTCTTCAAAACCAAATGAGTGAAATACTTGATTTTTGAGAGATTTTTCTTAAAAGAAATGCTCTAGGCCACATGATTTCTTTAAACCATTCACATGGGTGCATGCAACCCATAATTCCCTTATCTTGCACTCTCCTTCTTCACCAAAGCACAAACCCCTGTAAATAGTGTAGTGTAATCTAGAGTACCTTACAGAGTTCTTCTTTACCTCATGAAACAAGGGTGGCCATGATTTGTGTTCTTCATGCAGGGGATGCACAGTTCGTCTTTGTGCATGAGGAGCATAGATCTGCCTCTTCACAAAGGTCAGTGAGAGATATAGGCTCAATCACTTGATCATAATCTCATCTCCTTCGCAAAGCACTACAAGGGTTTTACAAAACCTATCTCTTGTTTGGGTTCCAGTTATTTGTGAAGCTATTTTGAATTTCATATCACCTGTCAAAGGCTTTTGGGAACTCTTATTCACTGAGAAAAAAGAGCACAAGACTTCTGGTTTTTCTTCATGAAATGGTGCATAGGGCGATGCTCTGTTTTTCCAAATATGAGCTCTCAAATATGCAGGAGTAGCATGCTCTCTCCGCATGGGTGATGCTACTTTTATAGGTGATTAGAGGATCTTTTATACATTCTAAATAATCTATATTTTTCATAGATATCTTGGAATTGAATGCTCGATATTTCTAGTGTTTTAAAATCTTCAAACCTTCAGGTGAAGACATGTCGAGATCCCTAGGGTGTTTCCTTATCGAATTGGGGATTCTCCTTGATCACATGCATACATTTGAGATTTTCATGTATCTTGTTTTTAAAACATGCACTAATCCATGTGGCCTCAACAACTATATTTTCCTCATCTTATTTTGAGATATTCACATGGATGAATGATGCAGATTGCTTGCATGTTCTCTGTTCATTCACGAGACACTTCTTCAATGGATAGGGCTCATTCATGGTGGTTGGTCTTCATCTTCGGTGAGAGTATTGTCTCTGGTGGGTGGAATTGGCATTGAGAGATTGAATATAATGGTGTGGGATGGATCAAATGTCGCAGGATGACCATATGACCCTGATTCATACTCATGTAGTGTGAAATAGATGGATAGCAGAGATTTTATCCATTTGTCGTGGATTGATCGATTGGCAGAGCATGATGCATGATTGGATGGATGGTAGAGAATACATCCATGTTTTTTTAAAACACATCCCCCATGAAAATGGTAATGCGAGATTTATGTAGTTTATTAATCAACACCCCCCAAAACTGGTCTAATGTTTCCTCTCCCTCGGCTGGTGCCGCCCCACACTGGTTTTCTGCGGGCGTTCTCTTAGTGCCCACTCTGCCTCCTTGGGAACACACCCAGCGACCACTATGCAGACTTTAGGGTGCTTATACACGGCCCCCATGAACCTATTGAGGAATATCACAGACTTGGATTCCCCATGGGTGTGGTGGACACTTGTGGTCCCATATGTGCCTCGGGTTGGGGCTGGGGTAGATAGCTCATGGGCTAGCCCCATTTTTTAAGTAATACACATAAAAATACTTGGTAGAAAACCAAGTTTCCAAAAAAATGTGTGGCCATTTTTAATGAAAATACTCTTCTTTAACCTTCTTTTTCTCATCATTATATCATCTTCTCCACTTCATTCAAAACACATAATTCTTCTACTTTTTTCATGATCGCAATATAAATATTCAATCATTATAAAAAGGATGCTACTTAAATGTTGTAAACCATGTATCACATTTTGATCCAGGTTCATCGAAATTTTTGATGAGTTCATCAATCATATGATATTCAATTTCCATTTCACTTAAGAGAGTGTCTTTGACCATAATTAACATTTATTAACCTCATCGACAACAAATACAACTCAATTAATAAATCATTCCCAACAATTATTATAAAATTTTCAACATCGTTATTTTTATTATTAATACTAATTATTAATAGTATTTTTTTTATAATTGAATTTATGTATTATTTTTTCCTTTCCTTTAATCTGTTTCTATTTTCCTACTTTTCTCCCTCTTTCCTTCCACTCCACTCCCCCCACCATGTAGAGAACCCTAACCCCAATGGCACACCTTTCTCCTCCCAAGCATCTCTTTCTCTCCTCCCCCACTTGGCCTCCCTTCTAGATATGTTATTGTTTATCGTCCCTACCCCTTGGTTGGACCTCCCACCGGTAGTCCCTACAGCTACCTCACACCAAATTACCAGCCTTGCATTGCATTTCCCCTCACGTATCCCTGCCTAGTGCCATCGTTCCCTCCTCATCCAGACCACCGAAAACCCTTTATAATACACTACTCACCTCTGACAGCCACTTGTATCACTCGTCAAACCTCCCTCACCCTTTCCATAGGTTCACTCTTCTTCAATCGGTGGTTTCTTTTATTGGGGAGGATTTCAGGTTGGGAATTCATATTGAGTTAGGTTTTATTTTGATATTTTTTCTTTGATGTAGTTTCATGATATTGGTGCACAATTGGACTTCTCCTCCAAATTTGTGGGCTTTTCCAACACCAACATAGGTGGTTCAGTGTATAAGTATTCATTTATGAATTATATTATTTATATAATTAATTTAGAATATTTATTATTATTTTTTGTGTGGTGATAATTTGGGTTTATTTGAGGTTTAATATGAATTTGATTTGTTAGTAGCATATTTATGTGATATGAGTTTATTTTTTCTGTGAAAACCCATGTTGAGATATTTATTACTATTTTATAAAAAATACAGTTAGTCTTTTTGAATGTGCAAGGGCTTCATTATCGGTTTTGTGTGGTGTCAATATGTGTTCAGTTTACAACAATGTTTTGATTGAGTTGTTGGTGTTTTATGTAATAAAATACATCTGGAATTTGTTTAATAAAATTTCTTAGTGGTTTGGTTAATCATGAAATTTGTTTCTTTAATAATGTATATGGATTATATGATTGTATATGTGATTATAATTATGTTTTAAAATGTTTTTGGTGTGTGCATATTTTTTTAAAATAGGTTTTCTTTATGAAAAGGGTGTTATTGTGTTTTTATAGTACCTTTTTTGTTTTTGGTGCATGAATATGGCTTGTGATGTGAACATGGAATATGAATGAGCACAAAAGAGATGCCCGGGTACTAGCTGGAAGGACTAGGACTACTGTGACAGTGATACAGAAGTGGAATCAGCCCAGTTTCACTTATCTAGATTGAATAATACAACACTAACTAAACTTTTAGATGATTATTTCAGACCAATAGGTTATGGGTGTGTTCCCTACTAGTGGACCGTGCACGAGATCACAACTTTTCATAGTCTCTATACCACTTTTCAGTGATAAATAATGTTCTAGGGTCCCCCTTTTTCTAGTACATATAGGGCCTATACTATTGTTTGGGATCTTAGATTATTGTGTGCTCACCATCTTCAAATGGTGTGAAATTTGAGAAAATATAAATGAAAAAGTTTTTTAATTTAAAAATATTCATTCCTTGAAAGTTTGTTTCCTTAAATATATTTTCATTAAAACTATTCAAGCACTTAATTTTATTATTTGATTAATATTGAATCTGTATTATTCATTTAATATTTATGCATGGATTTGTTTCTCTGTGACATCCTACAGTGAGTTAAATCAAACCCTACTTACACCCTTGTGTGTAAGTAGATTTGGTTATGTTTGATACATATAAGGGTAAGGATTTTGGAGAGAGGGGATCTGGTTGCTAGCTTTCCTTCTTGGTGAGGTGTCATGGAGAAGGCTTGAGGGTGGTGTCCTCTTGCAAGGTGGTGGGTTTTTAGTAGGTTTTTGGTCACAATTCTTTGTAGTTGTTGTTCAGGTTATGGTTTAAACATGTAACCCAAATTCTATTTTTTGTTTAAAGGCTTTTTCTCTGTGACTTTCAATTGTGGTATATTTTGTATTATTGATTGTTTTATATTTATACATTTTAATGAAAATCATTCCCAAACTTTATTTTTGATACCCGGGCAGTCGTACCTACATGTAGGGATCAGGAATTCCCTTTAGGCCTTCTTGTGGACCAGTTTGGGAGTCAGATGGATAACAACCTAACATCTTTATTGAAAAAAATTGTATTAGAGATATGTTTTGCTCTTTTTTTATTTTATTTGGGATATGTCTAGGTAGACAGGATCTAGGAATATCAGGACTCAGAGTTTGGGTTGCGAGCATGGTGCCTGGCTCGCACAACTCTTGATATACCTCACGTCTCCTTGATATATCAGGATACATATTTGAATTCTCCTTTAGGCAGAACGTTCAGGCCACAGTCTTCATGTAGACATTGTGCGGGGGGAAAGTGGGTTGGTCATTGTGTTACTCCTACATGTTTGGTTAACAGATTTTTATTGTTCTTGATAAAATATTATTTTTTCAGTGCTTATGTATTAATGATGTTATTATGTGGATTTTTATTTCTACAATAGCATGCCTCCGCCGAGATCTCCCTTTCACCCATAGGAGGAATATGGAGAGAGTTCTCCCTCACTGCTTGATCAGAGGTTGGTGGAAGTTTCGGTCTAGGTTTTTCATGCTTTTGGAAAAGGTGTGCCTTATGATCCAACTCCTACTCTAGTTAGAGATGATGGTATAGGTCCTATAAAAGATAATGCTCCTAAGTTTCTCAATAAAAAGCCCCCCGCTTTTTAGGTCATTGCGGAACCATAGGAAGTAGATGAGAGGATTGAGAAGATAGTGTGCATGTTTGAATTCCGTGAAAAACATGAGAGGGTCAAGGTGAAAGGTGCCTCATTTCTGCTATAGGGTCCCAATAGTAGGTGGTGGGAATCATTATTTCAACTGGGTAATCATGAGTAGATGAGTTAGACGGATTTCAATACAATCCTCAATGATCAGTATTGTCTCGAGGTTCTGGCCTGTTCCAGATCCTTTTAGTTCATGGATCATTCCTAGGGAGATCGATTAGTGATGGAGTATGATAACCGCTTTGCTTATCTAGTTAGGTACATTCATGAGATTTTTTTTTCATGAATATATGAATACTCGGTGGGTTGAGAATGGGATGAAACCCAAAATTTACTCACAAGTCCCCTTTTTCATGATATGAAGTTATACTGAGGTGGTTGATCATGAATTCATGGTTGAGATTGATCAGAAAGGAATGTATTGGTTTTATGGAGTAGCTTCTATTATGGGTAGTGGATGTTCATTCAAAATGAATAGTAATCTTGATGAGTAAGGAATGAAGGGTGGTGTTGGCTTAGACCATCCTCCCTGGTAGACATCATCAGTGGTTTCTAATTTATGTTTTGTTGCGTTCCATCAATGTGTGAAGGCATGTCACATCTGGCATGTATGTCCCTCCCATCCATGACCTTGTAATTGATGTGGATTTATAGGACATGTTCAGTGATTTTGTAGAGTGATGTGACCATAACAGAGTGGACCAGGATATGTGGAATCCAAGGGAGTGTCTATTAAGTCATACCCAACAAAGACGATGAGATCTCAATTTGGTGGTTTTAGTAGTATGACCAGATTGTCCTTAAGGAAGAGCTGGATCAAGGAAAAGTCATAGGTAGGAAAACATTCTTAGGAAGGGACTAACCCTCTGAATTTAGTGGATTAGGCACCAATAGGATCTAATGTAGGACCTTCAATTGTTTGAGGTATCATTATAATTGTATCTTCTATTTATACAGTTGTATTTGATATTTTTGCTTCATTTTCTTTTATATATGATTTCCTTCTAAATGTGTTGAATCTACCAAATTTTATGTTGTCTTTTCTAATGGAGTTACTAACACTATTGGGTATGAAGGAGTAAGGCCTTAGGTGTCTGTGGTGTGGGATTTCTGTTTCAAGAGTTGTGATGGAAGGGGATTTCTTGGTCAATGTTAGGGACTTGTTTTACGAGATCGTCGGCATGAAGTAACTAGTGCGCTTTCAAGAGAATATTGATTTCTATCTGTAATGTGTTAGTTTTATGGAACCTCATGGGAGTCCTCAGGTATTTACTAGGGAATAGGATCCTTGGTCATGTCGCGTGGGACCTCCACTTCTAGAGTGGGGAAATATTTTTTCTCATCTATCATATCTCATTCTACTGGATGGTGGTGGTTCTCTTTATAGTGGATTACTTCTTATAGTAGATGAGTTTCTAGAGGTATTTCTATATTATTTTTCATGCTTACCCCTAGAGCGGGATGTGGAATTCGTGATTGAATTATCATCAGGAACCCAACCTATATCTCTTCTATCATATTGCATGACCCCCACTGAATCGATGGAATTAAATATAAAATTGGACAATTTGTAATCCAATGGGTTTATTTTCCAATGCGTCTCTCCATGTGATGCCCCGGTCTTATTCGCAAAGAAGGCCAATAGATCTCTCCAGTTATGCATCATCTACTAGAAGTTGAATGAGGTAAACATTAACAATAAATACCCTTTTCCCCAGACTGATGATTTGTTTGACCAGCTAAAGGTGGAAAAGGAGTTCTAGAAAATTGACTTGTGTTTGGGTTACCACCAGGTTAGGGTGAGGGATGATGACATCCTGAAGATGGAATTCCAATACAAGTACAACTACTTTGAGTATTTGGCAATTCCTTTTGAATTAAATAACTCTACGGTGGATTTTTTGAAACTCATGAATAGGGTGTTCCACCAGTATCTCGAATCCTTTGTTGTGGTATTCATGGATGATATCTTGGTTTACATTGGATCTAAGGAAGAACATGGGCATCATTTTTGGATTGTTTTGGTCACTCTATGTGATCATTGTCTTTATGAAAATCATTCAAAGTGCACCTTCTTGATTAGAGAAGTGATGTATCTAGGCCATGTAATTTTGAGGAAAGGGGTTTCAATGGATCTCGAGAATATTTTTCTACTTATGTCATGGGAACAAATGAGGATTTTTTTAGTACAAAAGTTTTCTTTTCCTAGAAGGATATTATAAGTGATTTATTCGGGATTTATTGTGGATTTCATCATCTATAAATTCACTCACCCAGAATGTGTTGAAGTTTGAATTAAGCCTAGAGTGTTAAGGAACCTTTGATGATTTGAAGCGGTGGTTGAATACCTCACCGGTTTTGATATTTACATTGTATGTGATGGGATACGTGGTTTATTTCAATGCTTCATGTAAGGGCCTCGAGTGTGTACTCATGCAGGATAATCATGTAGCGACTTATGGTTATTTCCAAATATCACTGCATGAGAAGAATTACCCCACTCATGACATGTAGTTGGATATAGTGATGCATTCCCCAAATACTTTTCATAACTACCTCTTTAAAGAGAAATATTTGGTCTATTATGACCATTAAAGCCTAGGCTACATCTCCCCATAGATGGATCTTAATCTAAGGTAGTACAGACTGATCAAGTTTTTGCAGGGGTTTGGCTTTGATATCATCTATTCCACAAGAAAGTGTAATGTGGGGGCTAACACCATGAGAAGAAAGGTCCCAGTTCATGCTTTGAGGAAGTCCATTGGTGAGTGGCATTAATGGGGCTCTTTTACTGTATGCACTTGGAGACCAAGGATTAAAGCGGAGGTACATTTTTAGAAATCATTTATATTAATCCCACACTTCTGGAGTAAATTCAGTGGGATAAACCTGGTGTTGAGCTATGATAGTGGTCTATGCAGTTTCCTCATGATATAGAGACTTCTTATTAATGGAATTTGTCTCATGAGGGGATCATGTGCTTCAAGGTCCATGCAGTGGTGTTGTTGTTCTGCGTATGGTGGTGGTGTAGGATATCCACTAGTCTCAGTGGGCCATCCATCCTAGTTCTAACAAGATGTATTATGATTTTCATATCCAGTTTGGGTGTCTAGGTTTGAGACGGGACATAGATTAATTTGTATCGAGATGCTATACTTGTCATCTAGTGAAAGAAGAGTTTCAAATACCATCTAGTTTGCTTCAATCATTACCCATTCCTACCTAGAAGTGGAATGATGTTTCCATTGACTTCATTATTGTCCTACCTCATATAGGTTGGGGAAGGAATTATATTTTTTTAGTAGTTAACGGCTTGACCAAATCAGCCCACATTATCTCGATCAGAGATACAACTAAAGTGGATGAGCTAGGCCAATGGTATATTCAAGAGGTGTCAGACATCATGGTGTGTCGTCAACAATTGTTTCTAACAGAGGCACCTTCTATACCTATCGGTTTTGGGAAGGCCATAAATGGGAATTGGGATTACAAATCAAAATGAGAACAACATACCATACTCAAATGGATGGTTATAGAGAGTGTGGAAATCAGATTCTATGGGAAATGCTTCATGCGTGTGTGTTGGATTTCAGTGGATCATGGGATATCAATTTGGTATTAGTAGATTTATGTTATAATAAAAGTTACCAATACGCTATTTGAATGGAACCCTTTGAGGTACTCTATGGTCAGCCATGTCGGTATCCTTTATGCTAGGATGAGGCAGGTGATACCTAACTTTTGTGGCCGAGCCTTATGTAAGAGATGTCTGCGAAAGTCATGTTGATCATACAATGACTACTGATAGATCAGAGTCACCAAAAATCTTATTCTGATCAGGGATGTTTAAACCTTGAGTTATTTGTGGGAGATCAGGTGTTTTTTACGATGTCCCCTTTCATGTGTATCCATTGTTTTAGATAGCAAGGAAAGCTAGTGCAGAGGTATGTCGAGCCTTTTGAGATAACTAAGTGTATTAGAATGGTGGCATACATGATAGTTTTACCTTCTCATTTAATGTAAATTCACAATGTATTTCATGATTCTTAATTTAAAAAGTATAATTCAGATATGTATAATGTGTTGAATTCGGAAGAGTTGGAGATGGAGCCTGATTTATCCGTGTTTGAGAAACTAGTGCAGATAGTGGATTCCCAAGAGAAAGTGATTCATGGGATGTTTATTCCATTGTTCCATATCCTTTGGCATCTTGGGAATGATCATCATGATACATTGGAGTGGATGTCGTGGGTCGAGAAGGATTACCTATTTTTATTATTTGATCATGCTTCAAGTTAACATTATGAGGGAGGAATGTTTTCATGGATGGGGGAATTTTCGCACTCGAACAATGGTAATAATTTTTCTTTTTATTTTATAATTCTATCTAGATTTAAAAAATATTTACTTTGGTGTGGGAATGGACCAATTTTAATTTTTATGCTTCTACTAATAAATGATCACTTTGGCATGGAAATGTATGGTGCTTGGGCAGGGCACAGTCGAAGCCTTGTGGCTTCACCAAGTCACTGTGTGGAACGGCCGGTGCACTATTAGATAATTAATTAACGAAATGAACAGTTTAGTGGATGCCAATTGAATTAAAAATAGAAAATAAAATTATATTACAGTTGTTTCAATAATAATAATATTATTATTATTTTAATCAATATTTTAATTAGGTTATTTTTTAGGTAATTGATGTTATTATAAAATTTTCAACATCGTTATTTTTATTTTTAATAATAATTATAAAAGGTATAGTTTTTATTATATAATGTACGTTTTATTTTGATTTTCTATTCTTTTTTTCTTTTTTTCCTTCTTTTCTCTCTCGTACCCTCCTCTCCCCTCCTCTCATCGCACATAGGTCCCTAATCCAAATGGTGCACATGTATCCTCCCAGACATAGCTTTCCCTCCAACTCTATGTTTCCTCCCTTACGGTGATTTTATCAGTTGGCATCCCTCTCCCTTGGTCGAGCCTCACACTAGAGCTCCATCCAGCTACCTCACAGCGAATGCCTAGACTCAAACTGCCTTGCCCCTTATGCCACACAACCTTGTGCCACCTTTCCATCCTTAATGGCACCACCGAAGACCCTCTGTAGTGTGTGACTCACCTCCGGAATCCCCTCATCTCACTCGGCCAGCCTCCCACACCCTTTCAACAGGTATGTTCTTTTTCGGTTGGTTGTTTCATCCATTGGGAAGGATTTTGAGTTGGGTTTCATGTTGTGTTAGGTACTATTGTGATATTTTTTGTTCATTGTCTTCGATTTAGGGTTCAAATTGAGTTCATTATCGTTCAATTGACAAGAAATTGGAGTTTTTCAGCAATTTTTTGGGGTTTTCCTACACCAAGGTATTTTGTTCCATGTATAAGTAATAATTGATGAATTATATTGTTTATTTAATTAATTTATCATATTTTTTAATTAGTTTTCCTGGTCAGAATTTGGATTTATTTGAGGTTCAATTTTTATTAGATTTCTTAGTAGTGTTTTTTTGCGATATGAGTGCATTTTTCTATGAAAACCCATGTTGATCTATTTATTAGTGTTTTATAAACTGCACAATTATTTTGTTAGAATGTGAAAGGGAAATAGTTTTGGTTTTTGTGTTGTGTTAATATAAGTTTAGTTATAAATTATTTTTTGGTTAACTTTTTTCATTTTAAATCATGTGACACATCTTGAATTTTTTTAATAAATTTTCTTAATAGTTTGTTTAATCATGAAAGTGGTTTCTTTAACTGTGTAGATGGATTATTTGACTGTCTAAGTGATGAGAATTGTGTTTTTAGAAGGATTCAGTCTGTGTATGTCTTTTTAAAGAGGTTTTATTGTATGAAAAGGAATTAATTGTGTGTTCATAGTAACATTTTTGATGTGGGTTCTTTAATATGGAATGTGACATGAACTTTGAATTTGAATGAGAAAAAAGGGAATCTTGGGTACTAGGTGGATGGACTAGGAATAGTGTGCTAGTGAATCAGAAGTGGCATCAAGCTAGTTTCACTTTGTGGGATTAATGAATATGGCACTAAATAAACTTTCAGACGATGGCTAGCGAACACTAGGTTTTGGGCATGTTCCCCACTAGTAGCTCATGCATGAGAACCCAAATTGTCATGGTTTCTATACAGATTTTTTTTCGAGATGTGAGGTTCTAGGGTACATATTTTTTATAGTACCTATATGGCCTGTACTGTAGTTGGTTCTATTTGATTAATGTGTACTCACCATCAACATACGGTGTGAAATTTGAGATACTATAAAGTAAAAAGTGTTTTTTATACTACATTCCTGGAAAGTTGTTTTCCACAAATTTGTTTTCATTAAAAGTATTACATAATTACTTCTTTTCTTTGATTAAAATTTCAACTTTATTTTCCATTTAATATTTTTGGTGTGGAATATTTTCATTGTTTCAATCCTACTGGGCATTAAATCACATCCTACGTAATCCCTTTTGTATAAGTAGATTTTTTTATGTTTGATACAAGTAAGGGTATGTATTTTAAAGATGGTGTTTTGGGTTTCTAGTTATCCTTATTGGTGTGGTGTCATGAAGATGGATTAAGGGTGGTGTCCTCTTTCTAGGTGGCGGTTTTTTTCACCATAATTTGTAGTTTTTTCATCAGGTTGTGGTTTAAACATTTCACTCAAATTCTAGTTTTTTGTTAAAGTCATGTTTGGTTGCAACTTACATTTAATGTTTAGTTTGTATTATTCGATGTTTTATATTTTCACATGTTCGGTTAAATTTTTCACAAACATTAATTTTGATACTTGGGAACTTCTGCCAGCCTATGGGGATCAGGAACACCCTTTAGGCCTTGCCATGGACAGGGTCGTGTGTCAGTTGGATGGTGACCTGACTAGGTTCGTGGCATAATCACATTGCAGGATTGGCCCAAGAGAGTCATCACTCATTGTTCTAGTGGTTATGTGGGATACCATTGAGAAGGTGCAGATCATCCATGAGCATATTAGGACTACACAGAGATGAAAAAATACATATGATAAGAGGATATAGGGGCCTCTAGATATCTAGAAGGGGGGCCATGTGTTTCTTCGGGTCTCACCTCGACTGGGGTTGTAGAGATATGTCTGTGGTGGAATGTTATCTCTAAGATATGTCAGACCTTTTCAGGTTCTGCATAGAGTTGTCGAGGTTATGTACTTCCTAGATCTACCCCCATAATTGCACTAGGTGCACAATGTCTTCCCTGTTTCGTAACTGAGGAGGTAGGTTCATGATCCATTACATTTCATCAACATGGGAGAGATGTACATTAATGATGGGGGAACCTTTGCAGAATACCTGATTGAGATTTGGGATCAACAGGATATGAGATTTCGTGGGAGGTTGATTCCTCTGGTGTGCATTTGATGGGATGAGGAGAATATCTAGGAGAGCACATTGAGTGAGAGGCTACGATTCATGCTCAGTACCCTCATATATTTGTTGAGTAGCCCTTGTTTTGGCTTTTGGGGATGTAAATCTCTAATTTGGGGAGAATGTAATGACTCGGATTTTCTAAGGATTTATTTTTATAGATTAATTGGGAAAATTTTGAAACTAAGAGCTAAGACAGTATGAGAATCCAAAGCCCTATTTTCCATGAACAATTCATTGAATAATGATCAGTTTTCATAATGTGTGCATGAAATTTTTCATTAAAACTAGAACAATTATTAGATGGGTGTATAGAGCAGAAATTTGAAGGCACTGTTGCGTTCAGAAAGTGATTTTACCCAAGGTAGGGCCTAACAATAACTGGTGTGGGTCGACAATAAAGGTTAGTTTTTTGATGTAAATATCATTAAAATATTTAATAAAAATATTTTATTTGATGTTGTTTCGGTTTCATTTAAATTTTTCTTATTGTCAGGAATCTAGGGTTACAAAATAACTATGGAAATCCACTGATGCATATAGAAGAGACTTCCTAGAAAAAAATTGAAGGATTGAAGAATCAATATTGATGAATCTTGGATTCAACGGATCAACGAATGATGACTAAATAGCTTCACATTTCATCAACAACCGATCAAAATTCTAGGTAGGGTGTAGTTTATTTTTGAATAATTCCCCATTCTTAAATTCAATAATGAACGCGGACCAACCTGTAAACATATTGACCCATGGTTCGATCGCTTGTCAAATGGGTTTTTTCTTGAGGGGTTTTAAAGGGAAGATAAATCTATGTGTTTCTTCGTTCTTTGTGACCCTTCTAACAATAATGAATCATGGCTGACATGAAGAAAGGAAAATATCCATCCTTTGGGTGTTTTTGTGCTTCTCATTTCCCCCTATTTTTCATGTTCTTCATGATTTAATGACTAGGTGGTTGTTACACCATCGATTCGTGGTGCAACAACCCAAGGCCGAAGATCAAACACCACAAAAATAGTGCAGAGTTGCTACAGTGAAGGCACAAAGCGATTCTGCCAAGACAATTATGCACGATAGTGCAAGGCAGCCGTGAGTAGAGGAGGAAGCTCCGAAAGGATTAAGAGAGGTGGTACTGGTACATCGGGGATGGTGAGGTGATAGGGAGAGGTATACTGTGGTGTGGCAAAAATTGTTGTTGGAAAGATGGGGGCTATGTTGGGCCTGGTGAGTGAGGGCCACGATGGTGAGCTCAGGCACGACTCCAAACTATGTCGGTGGAAACTGCGGGGGCAAGGCCATTGGAAAAATAGTGTGGCGGTTTGGCCATGTGGAATGTGGAATGTCACTGTGTAAGCATAAGATGAACACCGTCGGGGTGCACTACATGCTGCGTAGTGAACCAGCCCACAATGGGCCGGAATAACGGGAGACGAGCCGCTCCAATTGCCCGGCGGGCTAGACCCTGTGGCCCAGCAACCCAGGTCTAATAGGCCCAATAGGCCCATTAGAAATATCCCAATGTTCCAAGCTGGTTTGGGCCGGAATGGGTCAGGTTGGGCAGGGTCCGAAAGGTTGAGTTGGGTAGAGACCAGACCCAAGTTGGACATTTTCAGAAAAATATATCTAAATTTCAAATAGAAATTCCGTTTGATGAGCCACCTAAAATGTTGGGACCCTTGAGATGGGGTGGTCCTTTTAAGATAGATTTTATTGTTTTTATCTTGAACTAATATTGTGAGAGAAATTTCAATCTATTCATTAATTAAGGGTTTAGTATGGTATTACATCAACGTCTTCGGATAGTAGTCCCCTCTAGAGGTCAAGTCCATGATAGAGTTATGGTATACCCCCTTGGGACTATTGTGGTCATGTATTACTCATGATAGTGTTTTGTGGTAATATACGTATCCTCCGTGCATAAGGAATTAGTATTCCATCTAGTTGGTCATATCGATAGGGTTTTTAGTATTCTCTCAGAAGCATCCCCTACATTAGCTGACACAGCAATAGGGTTGTTATTAATCTCTGAGAAGGATCCCCTATATTAAAGAACAATACAGATTGGGTTTTAATTATTCTTTGGGATGGATAACCTCTCTATATGTTATGATCCTTTACTAGTATATTTCTCTTTGGGATTTGACTAAATTTGAGGTACCTCTTTGCAAGAGTCTCTGATTATAACATTGCTCAAGGAGTGAGTTCTCCCTAAATGAGGGCACATCAACCAGAACCCTGTGGCATTGGTTGATTGTGACTTACAACTTTACCTTGTTTCTTGTTAGGATTATATCTAGATATACATGGTATATGTGTTACATATGTATACATATTTAGAGATGATTGTACATCTTGTATCCATTATGGTATACTTTGTATATTTCTTTGTGGTATTCATTTGTGGTTTTAGGGTGTTGAATGGGTATTTTTTTAATCACCCTTACATGATATTTGACCACATTTGTTGTGTGTCCTTTAGATGATCAATACATCGATGATGTCCTAGGTGGGCCCGGACCAGATTGTCTTTGGAGAGGTCAAGTGAATGTGGGGTGTTTCTACGATTTCAGACAACTGTCCTGCAACTACCCATTAGGTAGGGTTTTCTGCAGATGAGTTTCAGGAACCCGTGTATTTATTTAGAAAACTATTTCTTTGGTGGAATTTTACTGAAACCCAGTTTACTTTATAGTTTCCTACAGTCTTACTCTATGGTTGGTATCTTAGTGTATGCATGCATTGTCTACTCAGCGTTTTTAAAGTTCAGATTTTTTCAATTGGAGTTGTGTGTGTGCATACATGTAAATTAGAAAATGCCTCCCATTTTTGGGATATGCCTACTTGGTACTAGTCCCCAACCCCTGGATTATTAGTGGTGATCTTGGGGTAGTAACAGAATGGACCCCTCTAGGATAGGTCATGGAAATAATAATATTTTATGGAGCTAAAAAGGAAATAAATCTAAATCATTTTGTTAAAACCTTCACCGCTTCTTCATAAAACTTCATTTTAATTATACCTTTATCCCTCTAAGGTTGATATTATTCGAATAAAAATACTCATATAATTTGGATAGGGATGTTGATAAGATATTTTGGGTGGTATTTTCTTAACTAGAGTGCCCAAAATGTTTGAGTAAGAGGGGATAGAAGGTGGCATGTTATATGTTAGCGGAGGGTAATTTTGGAATTACATAATGTATTAGAATAATTTAAATTAATTTCCATGGTAACATGGATCTAAATAGATATATTTAGAATTTCTAATTATTATGGATTGAGATAATTCTACCATTGGTTTTTAAATATTTATATCGTGTTCTAACCCTTATCACTTTCTTTTATCTCCGTGTTAACCCTCTTGAAAATTACAATGGTATCAATGTTAATTTATGCATTAGGGTATTTAGTTGTTATTATATAAGAAAAAATGATAGGCAAATAGACCATGGTATAAATTTTAAATCATCTAAAAATAAATTGATTGAAGATATGATTTTTATGAATTTTACGTCATATAATAAAATATTTTTTATTATAAAATATCATTAATTTCATTTATTGAAATATTAATTTAATTTTACATTGAATAAAACATTAAAAAGGAATTATACATTAATCTATTAAAAGATCCATAATATGTTATGTTATACTATAAAACAGTTAGGGAACTAAAACACACCTAAATGACAATGAATTAAAAGTTTTTAGAATTATGTACATGATTTTTCTCCTACATTCACAAGCACTGTGTCTTCCATGTGTAATAATTTAATGTAATTATTTAATCAGAAAATTATTTAAAAAATAAATTATAAAAGAATAAATTAAATTTTAAATACACATTTTAAAAAAAATTATCTTTATCTCTATCACAAAATATTGTAGAAATTAAAAGCACGAGACTGACATTTTTTAATTGTTATTAACATAAATTAATATATATAAACAATTTTTAATTAAAATTTGTACCAAATTACATAAAATTAAAATATTTAATGTGTATCGTCTAAAAACGCTCAAAATATATATTTATCACAACTTTTAGGGTTATTTTTTGATTCATTATCATATTATTTTTATCCTTAATTACCAGATTTACCATTGCTGAGTTGAGAAATATTTACTACAGTAACCTTTTATAATGAAAAAAAATAAAAGTGAACTATTTAACAAATATAGACCCCATGATTCCATATATATAAAATAAATTTTCCAATACTAAAATTCTATAAGTGTTATAATTTAATTTAAGATAATAATTCAAATCATAACGACAAATTATTTTTTAGAAAAAATATATTTTAAGTATACATATGTTCTTATAAGAAATTGAAAAATGAAATTTATTATAATGAAAATTGATAGTTTATTTACAATATGATAGAACAAATTTTACTTCGAAACAATTTTAAATCTAAATTTAAAATTTTAAATTCTTGAAAGAAATTTATTTTTTAAGTGAATATATGTATTTTCATTGTTCAATAGAAAATGAATATTTTTAGATAAATCATAAATATCCACTCTAGTATAACATTGACATATTGATTTTAGAAATTATGTCATTTTTTTAAAATAAAATTTATAAGTGTTCCATAAAGTAATTATAATATTACCTATTAAATGGAAATAAAATCCATTTTTTATGAATACATATTTTTTAAGAATTATATAACATTACTAAAAAAAATTACTTATTTCTTAAAAATTAATCCATACACTTTGGTTTATTTTTTTATTTATATATATTTCATAATTTGGTTAATATTATTCATACCCACTAATTCAATGCCTTGTTTATAGTGATCATATTTTATAAATAGTATTTCTATATTTTTTAAGATTGGTGTTGTGTATCATGTGCAGTATCAAGAATATAGTTTTTTTTAAATCACGAGATATTTGAACATAATAATGGTAATATAATCTTAATAAAAATTTAAAAATATATATCTCAATTTATTTTCTATTTTATCTTTTATCTCTTGACACAATTTATTCTAACTCATAAAATGGTTAGGGGTATTTATAGTTGATCAAGACTAACTCAACTCCACTATAACAAAATATATGTGAACCAACCAAATCCACTAGAACACAACAACTTAGAATATAAATATTTTGTAAAATTATTATTTTCACAAATGAACACTTAAATATTTGAACTCATGTGAACACATGGCTCAGTTTCACTCTATCATTGTAAGAGTGGGTTCTCATGTATAAAAATTAAGTTTC
The DNA here is from genome assembly GCA_963277665.1 of Viscum album. NCBI lineage: Eukaryota > Viridiplantae > Streptophyta > Magnoliopsida > Santalales > Viscaceae > Viscum > Viscum album. The sequence continues at coordinate 13,005,588 of OY728159.1, read as the reverse complement.
ATGAATGAATTGATCATGTTCAGAGCCTAACTCAATCATCAAGTTTCACAACATGAAAAACCCACAACACATGTAGATTACTTGTTTCATGGTTGAATATTATGTTTTAGTTTTAATTATTTGAGTGGGATGCAATATATATGATGAGAAATGTTCGACACATATCTTTTAATGGTGGTGCTACTCTATCCATGCATGTTGATTTCGAAATCAGTTATCTGTTCAGTTTCACTCTACTAAATATGTATCACCACTTATATATCCATTATATTGGGCACTTGGGTTGGAAACCAAAAAAAAATTCACAGAAATAAAATGGGTTGGTGAAACTGTATGCCACCCCTATATTCTACAATTTGCATAATATGAGCACTATTCAAAAATACTTTGACTCCTCATGATGGCCTCTTCCATGGTATATTTCCACCAAGATCTATGAGATGACTCTCCTATGTGGTTATGGACACCTTTAACGCATGATTTATTGAGTTTGATTCACAAATTTTGATGTTTATTCTATTTTTTAATAATATAACAGTAAATATACTTAGTAAAAATTAAGTAAATTATAATATATAAAATAAATATCATGGATTCAATTCCAATATCCAAGAACCCACAAAATTCTAAACATAGAAAATAAATAACATCTATCTTACATTTGGAAATGAATATTGAAAACTCTAAAAATTCTTTTTGAATGGAATTTACGATTTTAAATTCCAATTAAATCCATATTCTAATCATCTATACATAAATAATTCATAAACTTCAACGATCATCAAAATATGCTTATCAGGTTATGTATAAAATATGTATTCTCCTAATATAAATGGAACATTTTTTTTATATTAGGAATTTTTCAACAAATATAAAACAATTAGAACCCATTTATTCTTCATATTCATAACTTATTGAAAAAAATTACATCATAACAATTCCAACTTCAATAAACCACAAGGGATCCTCAATCCCACCCATAGTATTTTTTTATACCCATTTAATTTATAAAGTCTATATTTTATTCTCCCCATTGTTAAAAATATAACCAATACAATAGGTATGGGAAGAAATTCTCATATCCATCATTCGAATTTTAAGATAAACATATTATCCTTTTGTAATAGTTATATTTTAATTAACTCAAGAGAAGGATGTAATCACAGTAAACTAAAAAATTAACTAATATTAACCAAAAATATATCTATGTGATCTGTTATCAATATATAAAACTTGTGTAATAAATTTTACCATAAATACTATAAATTATGAATATTTGTGTGAGTGAAACACAACAATATTCTTTTAGGGTTTGTTCAAATGTTTTTTTAAACTAATCACTTTTATTCATCTCAACTAACATATTTAAAACATTAAATTTTAATAATGTAATCTCCATTTATCAATCCATTTTACTCTTTTCATAAAATCATTAGTTCCTATGATTCTTGTGGAGAATTACCATTCACATAAGGTTATGTGAACATACCGCTACAATGACCAACATCGATTTCCAAAACATAAAAATTTGAAATAACAATATTCAACCCTTATGAGAACATCATCTATTTTCGTGGTAATAATATAGATATTCAAATTTAGTGTGATTTGAATTTAAATCCCTTGGAAGACATTATCATCAACTATTTTGTTCATTATGGTATGATTTAATTATGAATGAACCCCATGGAAAATTTTAACACCAAGTGAAATAAAAAACACCATTATAGATAACATCATATTTTTTTATAATTTGTAACAAAATTTACATCTTTAGGACTCCCATGGGATATATTAGTCACATTCAATTCCATATATAGAAAAAAAAATTATATCACATGGAAGACCGAAATTAAATGAATCACAAGACCTAATATTTTTCAAGGTTTTCCTCAGATGTTGGTGACTTTGTAATTTTTATTTATAGACTTATTTGAGACACATATTCCAAACTAGTAATGAAACGTGATTAAAAATAAAAAATTTATCTCAAAATATCTAACAAAAAAAATCTCATAATACTTGATTACTAATGATTATAGTTGTTCATCCCCTAAAGGGATATTTTGGCTGGTGTTCCACTAGTGTTCTTGAAACTAATTATACCATTTTAGTAAAACTCTTGAAATGATCTGGTTTTTATTCTATTATCCCATCAATTCATCGACAGTCTCCCACCCTTCTGAGAGCAGGTCTTTAAAAATTTCATCCTATGGATGTAGTGTACAATTTAGGCTTGTTCCGCATAATGTCAACATAGTTACATATTTTTATGAAAACTTATTGTCCTTTCTCACCTTAAATTATATGAACATTGAAAATTATAATACACAATAACATTTTTCAAAAACTCCACAATCAATATTAATTGATCTTATTCCAAAAGATGATAGCACAACTAACATTACACTACTATATATATGATTCTAATTTTTTGCAATAACCGCATTATATCTTATTTATAAGTATTTTATCACATATGAAAGGAATTATATATATTGAAAAATCATAAAACAACCAAAAAAGTACACCAAATATTACATATAAATATTATTGCATGTAATTCTAAACTATTTTCATCAAACATCATGTAAAAAAATGTTGTGCATGTGATTCTCACTCTAATGATGACTAAAAAAAAGACCATTAAAAGGACTTTATAAAATATTAATAAAATGATGCATTATTATAATCAAATTACCACATTTCATTAATATTAATTATGGCTTAAAAATCATCACAATTGTAACATATTTAATTTTTATCTACACACCTTATTAAAAATAAATTTAATATCATCATGATCCCTTTTTTAATAACCCTCATGGGTTCTTCATGGTGTTGAAGAAACAATCCTAGAACAATATGTTTTATTGTCTTGGTAGTGATAGTTGAATTGTATTTATGATTTCATGATTTTTGTTTCTAACACATTATTTTCATGTATTTTCCATATAATATCATATTCTTTATTCCATTATTCAATATTATTATATATTGATTCTCATTTTTATGATAATATATTGTTCCACTTAACTTCATTATTATCCTTCTTGTTCATGTTTATTTCTATACAAGGATCTCTCACTCAAGATTTAAATTATCTATGTCCCCTTGGTATTCTAGTAAACAATAGAGGTGGAAAGGTATCAAAAATCACATTACAGATATTTAAATAAATATGTTTTAGATTATTTTTAAGATTATGTTTTATATACTTAATTTCCCAGTGAAATTCGGCCTCTAGATTTCTATGTTGAGTTTCTGGATCTTTATGATTAAAATCATATATTAATCTGGGTTTGAGACCCAGGTCTCTATATTCAGTATTAGAGTAAGGTATCATATTTTATAGACCATTTTTGAGATAATAATCACAAATAGACCCTGAAAAAAACTATAAATTAATATTTTAGGATATCCATTTGATTTGTGATATATTATTTATAAAGTAAATAGTTTTACTTTTTAATAATCAAAAGTAAATTTCTATTTTGAGAAAATAAATCCAAATAAATAAGAAACCAATTCCACTCAAACTTGTGGGGGAGAAAATAGTGAATACTGATGACATCACTTGTTTCAATGTGTTTTAAATCATTTGGAAAAGACCCAATACATGAGTATATTATGATTCTCTCTCCCAAGAATCATGTTTTAGCTAGATCATTAGTGGGGAAGTTCCATTCCCTCCACCTGTGACCGAGATGAATACAGTGGATGAAAAAAAAATCAATTCCTAACAAGATATGACAACTCTATGGGAGCCCTATCACTCCCCTTAACCAAATAGAAAATAAAGGTCGAATCTGATTGATCTTCTTCAATATTGATATTATGAGTTATAAAGAGTATAAAAACATTCACCATGGATTGTGCCTCATTGCGTACATTAAAATGGGTTTTTAAGTTATTATAACTGAAATAAAATGTATTAGAGTATTTTTGGTAAACATTCATAAAAACAAAAATAATGCTATAAATATATTTATATGAATTATCATAAATTATGAGTGTTCTATAGAAATATTTAAACTCTATCTCACGTCATTTATTGGTGAATACACTATGTGGCCCCATTGTTGATTCTCAAGTATACAATTATTTCATAATATAAATACATTGGAGGAATCTTCAAGAAAATATTTTTATACTCCCTTCCATTAAATTTGAATCTCTAATGGGAATGTATTTGAAAACTTTATATAAGTCTGACATCAAATATCGGAAGAAATAAATCACTTTATATATCTCAGATAATCCCCTAATTTACAATAGTGCATAGATAATGGGGAATATGTTTTGGAAACACCATCCCAATTATAGATATTATTTTCCTGTGAGAAACAATAACCATCTCAAATGATTCATACATTTGATAGGGTCATCATCAAAGACATTCCCATAATGGGAGAATACATTGATGTGTTTACTAAAGAATTTATTGGTCATCCTATTGAAGAGGAGGTTGAATTATCATTTGATAATATATCGAGATCACTTCTCATATATATGATTTCAATGAGATAGACCCCAATTCAATAGGAATAAATTAAGAAGAAACAATAAGAAAATATCAATGAGAGTTTCATACATCAAAGGGATTCACTATAGGGCTTGTCAATCACCTTTTTAAATAAGATTAATAGTTCAATGCATCATCTCATTATATTATTATCAAGTAAAATATATCTCAATAATGAACATGTATCATCTTCCATTGTTTGAAGAATTCTAAAATAATCTAAAAGTGGACCATTTCGAAACTAAATTTGATCATTGAGATGGATAATCTAAATTATATGTGAGGAAGGTTCATATTCACAAGAATCAATTATTTTAAATATATGGACATAATGAGTTAATATGATTAAATTCATACTTAAAAAGTATATATAAATTTTCATGGACATAATGAATAGTGAATTTAAAAATTTATATGTAAAAATTATTTTGATCTTTATAGAAGTTATAATAAAAATAACAGATAATTTTGTGGTTATTATTTATAGGGGATTTTCCTAGCCCCATCTAAATTAAATTTTCATATAAACTAGTTGGGGTTCTACCAAAATCGCATTTAAATTTTAATTTTTTGTAGGATTCACTTAAATGATCCTAAAATATGAAATAAAAAGTTTACATTGGATTAAGACCCCCTATACCATGATATATTATAGACTATTAATAACCACCACTGATTTCATCAGTAAGAGTGAGTTTTAAGCCCCTCTAAACAAAAGTTTTAGGTAAATTAACTGCAGTTATGTGAAAAGATTCTCTAAATTTTAAATTAGTGATGGGTTTTCCATAACCATTGATGAAATATAAAATATAAAATATAGATGGGGTTAAAATCCCTTCTACCATGAGTCATTATCAATAGTTATTAACCACTGCTTATGTCTTCAATTAGAGATGATTTTAACCCTCTATATTTTTTTAACTAAATTTTATATAGTTTAGTTTGGGGTATGTCAAAATCACTTCTTATTTATTACACTAGAAGGGATTTAATCAAATTTTATTTATTAAATATTAAATATTAAAATATGTGTGTGTGTCATAGGATGAAAATATATAAATGTTTATAAATTCATTTTAAACATATTATATAAATATGTTATATAAATAAATTAAATTAATACATATAAATATATAATGTAATTATATTGAAATAATTATATAAATATAAAAATATAACAATATCAAAAATATATAGTAATTTATTATAGATATATATTAATTCTATATAATTTATATATTATATCAATGATTTATAAGATCATATTAAATCATATTTATAAGTTTACATATATATAATTGCATAACATGTACATTAATATTTATTTATTTGTAAAAAATTGTATTTCATATGATATTAATTTTAATATGAAATAAAAATATATTATATAAATATATAAGTCTATATAATTTATTTATGAAATGTTGCATATAAAAACTATTGTAGTTTTTGTAATATATATAATAGTAATAATATATTATACACATATTTATATAGACTAGAATAAAAATAAACATGCATGCAATATATAAGTATTTTATTGCTTACATATTTTATACATTTATATACATGATATATAATATAAATTCAATTAATTCCATATATAAATATATAATATATTTTATACATATCAATATTTATATTATATAATGTATTTAATATATATTTATATATATGTATTGAAGTACATTATATTAATTTATTTTAATGACATTAAATAAATATACTTCATAAATACATATATATATATATAATATTTTAATATATATATATATATATTTATGTTCATAAATAATATATATATATGTGTGTGTATATAGATATATAATTATATGTGCATATACATAATATAAATATAATTATAAATATATGTAACAAATATATTCACTCAAATGTATATCAATACATGTATAAGTATATTCATGTATTCCAAGCCTTTTGTTCTGCATATGTTAATTTCTTTATATTTTCCCACCGTCCTAGTAATTGTGTTATATATGTGTATTTAAATAAGTATAAATATTTAAAAATTAATATAAATATACACATTTGTTTTTTATGTGTCTGATATAAATTTATTTATAAATATATATATATAATTAATTTTATTTAGATATATGTATGTATACTTTCTAACGGAAATATATGTAAATATATAATTTAAAGGGGTGGGCTGAGATTATATGTTTATATATATACATATATGGTTATTTTACATATATATTTATATATATTTATATTTACATTTACATACATAAATGTATTTGAATATATGCACTAATACACATGTACAAATATAAGTAATGTCTACACATAGAACATTATAAATGTATTATAAAATGAATTCATAAATATATAATATAAATATAAATACAATAATTTATATAAATTTATAAATAGGGTATTCATTTAAATGAATTAAAATATTTTATGAAATTAATTTTTATTTTAATAAATATATATATATATATACCACCATGTGAATATGATAAATTATGATGTCAAGTATATGAGTTGTGTGGAAACGGGCATGCATTCGGTAAAATGAGGTTCAAACCCATCAAGGGGGTTTTTAATGGACATCTCATGCATTGCAGGGGAGAGTATGGTGGGACTATGTTTTTTTAAATGAGGATTAGTGGGGGGGAATTCATGTTGGGTTAGGTGGGGGTGGTGGGGAGTTCTAAAATTAAGGAGGGGTGGGGGGCACACACAGAGGGGCAGTCATTAATGTTATTTTTTTAAGAAAAACAAGGGGATGTTTCCAAAAACCCTAATAATGTAATTTTTAAAAAATAGGGGAGGTATCAAAACACCCCCTAAATTAGTGTTTATAAGTCAATTAAGGATTTTTGGAAACCAACCCTCAAAATATGTTAATAAAACTAAATTAAGATAGTTACAGACCACCCCTAATTGGTCAGATTATGAAATAATTATGGTGAAATTAAAAGGGATTTAAGGGATTTATAAAGAACCATGAATAATTTTCACTTTACCGTATGAGAAATTTGGGAAAACCATATTTAACAATATTTGATGTCCAATTTAATAGTGGTTACTCATATCCCCAGCTGAACTATTTAATGTTGTTATAACCCCAATGTAACTACAAAATTATCCCCAATAAACGAATGATTTTTTTTGTAGTGTTATTACAATTTATAACAAATTCCGAGAGAAACATTATTATCATTTTAGTACTATGAAAATGACATTGAGAAATGTAATGTTATATAAAAATTAAAATAAATGTTAGTTTTATAGAAAGAAAGTTACTTTTTTTGTCATGAATTCACAAGAAAATGGAAATATTTAAATGCATTGAAGACAAAGCTGATTAAATAATATCCTATATAAAAATATATAAATTATATATATAGTTTCATCAGATAATATGGGTATTATTATTTTTTTCTATGGAATATATCATGGTTTTAAAACCTACGAGCTATGATAATTCCAAAGGGGGTAATGTTTTTCTATACCGATGAATATAAAGAGAGCTTCCAAGAGTTGGATAGGTGGCTAATTTTTTAACCTATATGCACAAAACCATCATGTGAGGATGAATTTTTGATATATTGGAATGCACCAAACAAGGGAATAGATTACATATTTATTCTCAATGACAATGTAATATCCTATTCCTCAAGAATGTTAAAGATTATTGATAAAAATTATCCAACACACGATCTTTTATTGGCCGTAGTAATCTATAAATTTAAGGCTTTCATTCATTTCCATCATATAGGTATGTGTGACATATATACAAAATATAAGATAATTAATTTTCTATTCACATAGAAGGAGATCAACTTGCACCAATGAAAATGGTTTGAGATGATCAAGGAATATGAATACTCAATCCCTTCCAATCATGGGAAGGAGAGTAACAATGTATATTATTTATGTAGAAGTGATTCTATATAGATATCTCTGATAATAATTCATAATGAACCAATATTCTTAGACAAACAATATATGGACATCAGAATCATAAAGGAATGAAAATATCCCTCCACATTCAAATGATTACTCAACAATCAACTCTTTATAAGAATAAGAATCTTTATAGGTAGGATATAGAGGTATGAAAGAATGATGGATCTATAATTAAGGGTAAAAACATAGATTTAATCATTGGTAAATAATGAATTGTTAGATTTTGGACCATGTTATGTTTATCATGAATTCCTAAGAAAAATAAGTAGTTATTTAATGATGTATAAATATCAATATTTTATATGCATCCAAGTTAAAAAAAATTATGTACATATCTTCTTGATCATTAATCATTGGAAAATATAATTACATAGATTAAAAAAACACATCAATGAAACTGGTGATAAAATATGATAAAAAGTACAAGTGTGTGTCACAACTATTAACTTTTTATATATATAAAAGGGAGAACTTCAACAGGGATTTTATCATATGTATTATAAATACATCACAGGAAAATAATGAAATTTTGGTTTTAGTGGTTCATATTAAAAATAATAATTTTTTCATCATCATTGAATGTGACTTATCACTTGATCAACTTGAAGTGATATTAATCAGCAGTGTTTTAAGGCTGAATGGAATGCCACTATTTATTTAATCTAATCATGATATGAGGTTCCCCTCAACATTTAGGAAAATTATACATGATTCATTGAACACATAGATGAACATTAATACAACTTGTCTACCCAATTATAATGGAAAATAATAAACAACTATCAGGGAACTTGGGACATTATTATAGCATGTAAGATGAACATAAAAGGATACTGGGACCAACATCTAGCTTTTGAATTTTTATAAAAAAAATTTCCTAGTGAGAATTTAGATATATCCTTATGGATTCAAATCAAAGAAGAAATATATAATTCTAATAAATTGGGATAATTTTAGATATAGTAAGCTATTGGGAAATAAAATGTTTAAAGAAATGGCCGAGAAGATTAATGTCATTCATCATCACATCATAGTTTTTTAGAATCAACGGAAGAGTTATACTAACAATTATCGAAGAGGCATGGAGATTGAAGTTAGAGATATTTATTTTGTTTATATATATCTATGTAATATATCCACGAGGTATGGGACTAAAGTGATAGTTAATTCCAAGATACCTACCCCTTTTAGATTTTTGATCACATCAAATTTTTGAAATTTCGAGTAGTACTCCTACCAACCCTATCTCAAGTACACAATGTGTACCATGTATTAATTTCATGTATATACATACCAATTAACTCACATGTACTAAATATTTATATTTTATTGTTGAAAAATGAACTATACAATAAGGTGAGACCAATGAATTTATTAGAACGAAGAGAAAAGTTTCTAATCTATAATATAACTCACCTTTTCATTGTACATTGGAGAATCCATTACTGTAAATAGGAAACATGGGAACAGGGGATAGTGATGAAATATAAGTACCCTAATCTATTTTCATCTTTGAGGATGAAATAAAATTTTTAGAATAAAATTTATAAAGGGGGGAATAATATAATTACATGGATATGATTATAAGTAAATCTCCTCCTAGATAAATATTTGTTTCAGAGATAAGAATATAGTACGGTATAAAACATATTCACCATATAATAAAAAACAAATATAATTTATTTTATTAATTTAAAATAATAAATATATATGATATATATATTTAGTAAAATTGACAATAATACAATGGGTTAAAGAATATAAAAACCCATAGTAAGAAAAATTTGGATAACATTAGTCACCATGGATGATAATACTCAGGGAAAATAATTTAAAAATGAAATAAATATTTTTTTATCTAATATATTTTTTTTAAATGAATAATATAAACCAAGATAGTAATTTAATTGAATGATTATGGAAAAAAATACGTATTTATTTTGATCATAACAACTATATGAGTACTGAAAAAATTATTTTTGGAATAATAATATGATCGTTATGATTATTAACTTTTCTATTAGAATAATAACTAGAGTGTGGGAAGGATAAAAAGTATTTTTAAATCTTATGAAACAAAATATATGAGAAATATAAGTATTAATATAATTAAATATAATGTTAAAGTTTAATTAATTAAATAATTTTCCTATTAAACAATAATTAATGTTTTGGAATGTATATATGATTCATATACGTTAAAAAAATTGATAAATTAAAAAATTATAATTAAATTTTAAAAGTAATATGGTTGTTTAACAAAATAATAGTTTTTATATAAAAAAATTAAATAATCTTATACATACATAATTTTTTTAAAGAGTTATGAATTTGATTGTGTAAAAATAATTAGAGTTTAATAATATGTTAAATGATATAGTTCACATATTTTGAAAATTATTTGAAAAAATGGATGTCATTTTTAAATCGTCAAATTAAAATTCCTTAAGAGAGATTTTCTAGAATAAGGTAAATATAGTAAATTATGAAATATGAGAAAATAGAGTACGTTATATTATAAGATAAATATATTACTAATTACATCATGAATTATGTACAAAACCATTTTCCCAGTCTCACATGAAAACTTTTATATTTTCTATCACATGAATCATCCCTGTTAGTATTATTATGAAATAAATTAATAACCAATGAATATTATATTAAAAAAACACACATCTCCTCCCCTTATAACAAAAACCCACTTCCACCCATTTCTATCCAAAATTAAAAAAACTTCCCCTCCAGAACTCTTCCTAGTTACCTCCTGAACAGTATTAACCAGAGTCTCTATGACCTATTATAATCAAAATACCATTCACATAGCCCAAGTGGTGTATCAAATGATGAAATCCCTTGGAATAAGTAATTATTTTAACAAATATCTTTTAAATACATTTATTCTTCTTCATTACTCAAATAATTTTTGAACAAGATAATATTATAAAATATATATCATAAATATAATAAACTAATATTACATTAATATGAAATCTACTCTCTAACAACCTCTAATTTGAACATTCCTCATATTATGGATGCTTCACCACATTAATAGAAAATATATTATCTTTTCATCACTATCATCATGGCCAGTTATAATAATAATTTTACAGTCTAATATATGAATAATAATTATATTTTATTCTACATCTTATCATGTATTGGGTAAAGTATATTAATATAAAAACAATTTGATTAATATTATCTTGCATGAAAAATACTCCTTAATAAATTGACTCTCAAAGGATAAAATTTATTATCCAATAACCATGTTTATTATTTTAGAATATATCATATTAAGAATGTTATGAAGTTATTTAAAGAAACTAACTCCATGAATGTTCCCTTATGTAGTTAATAATTAATTTTACATGAATATTAATAATTACTAATAAACTTATGCATCCTTGGAACAATGAAACAAACATCCTAGAGAAGATGAAAATAAAAATAAAACCTTAATAAAATGATTTTTAACATATATAAAAGCTTAATAATAATGTAAATATATATTATTAGTTCCCTTATAAAAGTATTTATTAAATTGTATTTAATTATTTTTGAATTGAGAGGTACATACCATGTGATTCTGGACCCAAGGTAAGTTATCTTTAAACCCAACCTCTTTATAACTTGAGTTATTATTTCTCAATGTTTACTTATCTCACTCTCTTTAAAATTCATATATACCTCTACTATATTATATTTATATGTTCCTCACATATATATATAGTTTTCCTCTATTTAATTTCTATGGATGTAATTATTTTTTAATTCCTCATCTTATTGTTTTCCTTAAAACTAACCCAATTTATGGGACTTTTTTATTCCATATTCCATTTTATATATCACTATATTAATGTATTTTACCATTAATGATATCCCAAAATAATAACTATTTTTAAGAAAAAATATTATAGTTACATTATGATTTTAAATAAAACATTACGCTTCTAACTTATTTAAATGTTCCATACTTACTCCTCAAATCATCATTTAATAGGCACAATTATATACTATGTTTTATTATTATTTTTATGACTTATCTTTACATGGACTATTTATTCATAGACTTTGATTATTGTTTTGGTTTTGGAAATTCAAAAATATTTAATACCCTTTTTTTAATATGAATCATTATGATATATTATTGGCTATTATTTTAGAATTATTAGGTATTCCGATCTATATTCATGGGGATTCTCGTGATTCAGATTTTGGTATGATTTTTTTTCTATATGTGGAATTGATATTCATGTATAATTATTATGTGTTGAGTGGTCCTAAAATTATACGTCAACATTTTTTAGTGTGTAATGTTTTCATATCATGAGATACCATGTATTGTGAACATGAAACAACCTTAGCACATTATGTTATGTTATCTTTATAGTGTGTATAATCATAATCTTATGGTGAAATGTATTATGTTGATGACACATTCTTAGGATTTAATTACCTTTTGATATCATATTCTTTATTCCATATATCTATGTGATTGAATATATGATTCAACATTATTATGGTATCATGTTATTCAAAATGATTTTAACGTAATAATTTATGATCACGTATTTTCCCTACATTCATTTATATCTCACATCTTTCTTTTTTTATTCTCCCAAGGCATGAGGTATAATAATATAATTTTAAATGGGTTGAGAATCAAATCGTGAATATTGAAATAAAAATGTGTTAATTTAATTTTCTGTTGATATTTTATTTTCCAAATATCCTAATAACTCTATACCTCCAAATCCATTCATAGTGTTTTCTATATCATTTCATTAAAAATAATATTACAATTATTTTACAAGACTCATGTTGTTGTAATAACTTCTACATAATGAAAATATAAATATTTATAATTTCCTGCTAAATTAAACCCTTTTACTAATTATTGGGTCAATATATTTTTCTTCATGACCATATAACATGCCCTATTTCATACCCATTTGAGTGTGAACATACAATACCATTTAAATGATGTGATCTTGTTAACATTTGAGAAATATGTACTCATCTTAATGTCATATTTACTCAATAAAAAATATTTTTTAGTAGATCATGTCGTGACTATCTGGTGTAAGACATGATATAATTCAACTTTAACAAAGTTATGGAATGAATAGATATATTTTTGTTTTAAATTTAGGTCAATAGCATATCAGTAAAATTTAGATAATATTTTATATATATCTCCCTGAAATTCATGATTAGATAAAAAAATACATAGATTCTAAAACAATTTTGTTATCATGTTTTGTGTTGTGACATGATCCACTTAAATCAATACTACAAAAATTGACAAAAAATAATTACGGTTCTAGGGTTGTTAAGTTATTAATTCATCCTTATCCCCATATCACATAGATTCATGACATGATCCACCATATTGTTACATGATTATCTAATATTTATTATTTATATAGGTTGAATTTATTTCTATATAAAAATAGTCATGGAATGATATCTGGATTGATTGATTGATCTCTCGTACATCTCTAGATAGAATATCAAAAAATACTCATGGGGACTTCATCACGGTGTAACATCTGTATTCATAGTGAAATATTGATTTTTTCTATGTGATTCATTAAAAACATATTCTGTGTATTTTATTTTAATCATATCAAAAATTGATCAAATCCTCACCAAGATTTTTGTATGGTTAAGATTCATTTAAAAATAATGAAACTATATAAATATATATATTTATCCAAGTATTAATTTTAATTTTTACACTAACATAATTTTATATATTTGACATTGATTAACTAATTTAACATCATTTGAAAACATATTCAATAATTTTCATGTTATTAATTCAGTCTCGCTTATATATGTAAATGTCAATATATTCATTTACTCTTACAAATATACTATGTAGTCATTATAGTTAAATCAATTCTTCCAAAATTCATTTTCCATATATACTCTCAAATCAATACATCAAAAATAATAATCTTAAATATATAATTTTTTACTAAATATGTTTTACATGTGTGGAAAATATATTTATATGCAATCATGAATGACCATTTCTCCAAGTGAAATATTATCCAATTTCTAAAATCTTCTAAAAAATCACCATAATTTATATTTTAGGTCTCAAAATTTTAAATTTATTCAACTCCTCAATACAATAAATTCACTATTAGATAGATAATATTTTGTTTAATAAAGACTATATGCCTCTTCCTTATAGATAACAATTCATAATTTCAATTAAATCCATAATTTATTTAGAGCATCATCACTAGTAATTTACAAAAAATATAACTCACAAAATTTATTTTAATCATTATCCACAATTGTATTTTGTTTTAAATTATACCATATATCATTATCATAACAAATCTTGAAATACTAGAAAATAATTTGAATAAGTATAATTCATTTCCCTTCGATTTGATAATAAAATGTAAATGGTTCCTTATTTAAAATCTATTTCAATTTCCCTATTTCATCAATGAAATACAAAGGATATGTTTCATAACATTTTACATCTATTTTTCAATTGTAATCATCACAAAATTTTCATCTTAATCTATAACCTTTTGGTTTTGAAATAATTAACCTTTATATTATTACCACTTATTTAATATCCATGATTTAGAGTGGTCAAATGCGCCCTTTATCATGGAATTTTATTATAACATTCAAATTCTTTTACTGCTTTTTCTTCCATTCAAAACATTTAGGATCTATTAACAACATATAAACTATCTTTATCTATAATATTCACATTCTCTTTAAAACAATAACTCTATTTAACACCTAGGTAATTCCATTGTTTATTTATAAGGTTTTATTCATTTATCATAACACATGTTTTATTAAAATTGGATTTTTATGAACTTATTCAAAATAATTCTATCTTTTTTCCATCAAGAAGGAAAAATATTTCATCAATAGTCGAATTCTCATAGAATTTTTCTGTATAAAATCACCACTTAATAATAAGTCATAAAAAAGGTACAAAAATAAATGATTCAAATCCCAATATAGGATTTCAAAGTCTAAATTAACAACATTAATGTAATGAATTACACTCACTTAATTCCATAACATTATATATCTTAAGAATTCACTAACATATATATTTTTCATTATGATATCAATCACACTTACACAATTTGTTTTTGATAATGTGAAATAAAAAACAAATTATTTTATTCATACAGGATGTTTTAAAAAAATTAATACAACTTTTAATAACTAAATTTTGATACCAATTATTTTTAAGAACTTCCTTCCTCCCTAATGTGTTACATATATACCAAATAAGGCATTTAATCATTGAATTTTGAAAAATAAAATCCCCCATTTTTCATTTTCCCTTGTAAAATTTATTTAATTTCATGCAACATGGGTATCCCATTTAAAAAGATTCTCATATCTTAACTGTGAATTCAGTAACACCACCTTGTAAAATAAAATCAGGAAATAAAAAATGAAATAAAAATTTTTAGTCCCATTTTCTATTAAACCCAATCATCTATGAATGCATATTATAAATCGTACATAGTATTTAGTTTATCAACATTCTTTTTAAATAATTTGATCTCATCTCAATTAATGCATAAAAAATTTTCATCTTTAGGAATAGATTTCATTTCCAAATATTTCATTGAGTCTCTAATTACATCCATCCCCATTACTTCATATCAAATTGTGAAATTTTATAAATCTTCCACAAAATCATTATTAGAAACTTTTTAATCTAAACCAACCAAACAAAGGTCAATGAGTTTTTCCTCATTCTTAACTAATTATTTCATATAACTCCTCCTATTTATATAGTCCTTAAACTACTTTTTCTAACATTATTTGATATAACCCAATTCAATCATATTTTCTTATATTATAAAAAAACCAATATTCCCCTAATGTATCTTAAAATACCTCAAAACAATTTATGTATATAAAATAAAGTTTAAAAATTAATGGTTTTATTGAATAAATTTATGTATATAAATCTAATTAATATATTATTTTCCTCAACATCAATAATTAGAATAATTAATTAAGTTCATAAAAAAATCATCACCAGATTCATACATCATATAAATCATCTTCCCTTTTCAACCATAACGTTTCATCCAATTATACATAGATAGCATAAATAATGATTAAATTTCTATAATAATTTAAAAACAAAATTTACAAGATTGACATATAAACAATAAACATTAAGAAGTAATACCACTTTTTTGGACCAATGATTTTCAACGTATGACTACAACACCCTAGGTGGGGGTGAATTAGGGATCTTTCAAATTTTTCCTATTTCTATAATTTTAACCCATGTGATTAATTAAATCATATTATCTCATTAGATTTATATTTTTTTGATATATATATTTCCATGTCCTATGATCTTTATTAGTAAGAACCACATATACAAAAATTTTAATCATAAAGGGATAAAGATTTTACTTGGATCATCCACTCATAGAAATTTCAAAGGATCATACAAACAATTATGTGTTAATTTATAAAAATAAACTATCAACATGCTATCAAGAGTATAAAATGTTTTGGTAATGGTGACTCATAAAAAGGCACTCTACCATTATAATTAGTTTTTTGGAAAACATACTACCTCCCATGTTTCATTGCTTGGTCTTTTTCCTCCACTCACTACTTTAGGGAAGCCTTCCCCACTTTATAAAAATTATACCTCTTTATAATAAAGATTTTGAGCAGATTCCATTTAAATCACTTCACTTTAATTAATTCCCCATTCTTGTTTACATTTCTAATATCATATAATCCAAGGGAAAATTAGAATGAATCTTTAGTGAGAGAGTTGATTCCTAGTCTTCCACATTATCATAGTAGCAACATAACTTGTAGATAAGAAAATACCAGAGGTTAATTATTTTAGTTTCCCATAAAAACTTTCACAATAGCTAAATATGTCATTAATAATTCATCGTCATGATACTTATTCCAAATCATATATATTAGTTAATACCACATGGTATATATCTACTTACATGTGTAAGCCTTATTTAAAAATTTCATTCAATCCCTCACATTACTACTCTAGAAATACAAATTTAGTTTTTATAAAGTCTTCTAAACAACATTTTAACACCCCAAGCTTCTACGGTACGTTTCTCTTTGAATAATGTGATAGCATGTGTTGTACGCAACACCGAGTTCTAACACACTATAAGCAATGAAACTAGCCATTATGAATAGTAATACCTACTTTTTGAAATTATATATATTTTATTTTTTAAAATGGACTTCATTTTTGGATTCGGAATATCGAATTTAGCCTAAGGTGATATTTTGGTACTTTTCGGATAACTTTCATATTTTGATGAATAGTGAAAATTACTAAATTTTAATTAAAAACAACATTTTTAATCAAAATAATTAATAGTGATAAAATATTAATTTGAGTGGTTTTAAAGTATATTTAGAATATATTTTTACCATTTAATATAATTCTGGTCATTGGACATAATTTTACAATTAAACCAAACATAAACAAGTGTCAATCTTTTGATAGTTATTATCTTTTAAAAACACATTTTTTGTTTTGACAGCGGGAATTAATTTTAAATTAATTTTTGCCACTTCTGTGTTTTGAATTTAGAAAAATGGATTCCATATTTGTAATCAGGATGTTCAAATTTTGTAAATAGGTAACTTTTAGTTTTAGACATTTTGAATAATTACTGCGGTAAATATTTTATTTACCATGGTTAAGGGTAAATCTGGTAAATAAGGGTTAAAAAATAATATTATAATAATACTAAATTACCCTAAAACGTGTCCTGACTTTATTGGTTGATACATGTTCGACCATAGGAATCCTTGGGTCGATTTTGGGACCCCATGGTGCCACTTGTAGGTAATAGGGACACTTTATTTTAATTAAGTTAAAATGAATACAAAAATGACACAAGCATATATCTTTTAGCAAAACAATTATTACATAGGGTTATATATGTTGTATTTTAGATTATAAATATTCATTAGAAAGATAAAAAGATTTCATACATAATGATAGTTTATTTATAATTTTTAGACATTAAATAATTTAATTTATTTATGACACAATGATGATGAAGTAATTACTATAATAGTGAAAAATCAAAATAATTGATATTATAAATACCCAAATAAATATAATATGAAACTTTTCATGAATTAAACTAATTTTATAGGATAATATGATATATTCGAATTGATTTAATTTAATTTTTTCAATGTAATCAATCTTGTTGAGCCCTCTGGAAGATTGCTGAATTCATTCCTATGATTGTTGTTTTAATAATCACAAATCGTTATTATTTAATCCGGTTGGATTTCTCATAAACTTAATCACAATCTATTAGTGAATCTGTTATCATGTTTTTTTATCTATGTGTTTATTGATTTACAAGTTTTTTGGAAGTCTTCTGGATCAAACGGTCGCACCGATCCAATATCAGGACAACGGTTGCACCGATCCAATATCAGACAACGGTCGAATCGATCCAATATCAGACAACGGTCGCACCGATCCAATATCAGACAATGGTCGCACCGATCCAATATCAGAGGAAAATGGTCGCACTGATGCAAATGAGTCACCGATGCTGATCAATATGACTCACTGATGCTGATCAATCTGACTCACCGATGCTGATCAATCTGAGTCACCGATGCTGATCAATATGACTAACCGATGCTGATCAATCTGACTCACCGATGTAGATCAATCTGAGTCACCGATGCTGATCAATATGACTCACCGATGCCGATCAATCTGAGTCACCGATTCTGATCAATATGACTCATCGATGCTGATCAATATGACTCACTGATGCTGATCAATCTAAGTCACCGATGCTGATCAATATGACTCACCGATGCTGATCAATCTGAGCCACCAATGCTGATCAATCTAAGTCACCGATGCTGATAAATATGACTCAGCGATGCTGATCAATATGACTCACCGATGCTGATCAATCTGACTCACCGATGCTGATCAATCTGAGTCACTGATGTTGATCAATCTGAGTCACTGATGCTGATCGAATGATACACCGATGCAAATGAGTCACCGATCAAATGAAACATTGATGCTAATCATCTAAGTCACTGGTCAGGACACACCGATGTCTAGCCACCAATGCTGATATTGATGACCTACCGATCACTTGAACTCATTGATAGTCATAAACAACTGTTTGAATTTCTTTATCTTTATCTTTATTTAATCTAAACAACGGTCATATCAGGTATATTTTAATGCTCTGTCAATTAATTAATAAAGGTTGTCGGATGTCAGGAAACCGTACCTCGTACCTGTGGAAAGGAAACCTTTTCTGTCTTCCGAAGCACGTGACATAAATACAAGAAGACTCTGCTACTGTACAAGAGATAGAAGAAGGAATACATTCAAAAACACAAGAAAAAAATACAAGAAGGAAGAGGAGGAAGAACCAAGCAGAACAGAAGATATATATCAAGAGATTACACAGAACCTCATACGCAATCAAGCCTACTCAAGAAGAGTTCTGTGCATACAAAAGAACATTGAATAACTTCATCGACTACATCTCACTGCCTATGAACCTGAAGCATACGACACTCTGCTTCTCAAACAAAAACGAGAAGAGGACTCAGAATTACTTCTGATCAAATCCAAAAAGAGTCCAGAGCTACACTGAAATCACCAGAGCCATTTCTAAACTCTACTTCTCTGATCTGTGATTCATTTATTCTACATTTTGAGCAGTGTGTGTTATCTACTATATTAGACACACACTGGCTCTTTTACTCTAACTGGAGGATCTGTAAATCCTCAGAAAACCTTTTTTATACCTCATTGCCCACTGTGGATAGTGGTAGAGGTCGTGTGTGACCTGGACAGCTTGTTGCTGTTGTTTTGTTTCCCACAAATAACAGTGGTAGAGGTCTTGGACCTGGACAGTTGTAAACTGTTGAACCCCGATCCAGGGTGTGGATCATCTTTATATAAACTTTTGAGAGGACTAAGTCTATTCTTGAGACTGAACCTCTTGGTTAACTCCTCTGAGTTTTTAGTTAATGTTTATATCCATACTATATATATTTATTTCATATTTCGCTGCAATTACTTTGAAATATAAATTATTTTCAAAGCTACTTTGATAGTTAAACTCGCAAGTGTTTATATTTATTGTAAACCAGTAAGTTAGTTTCAAAAGTTAATTTAATTATAAGATTAAGTTAACTAAGAACTAATCAATCTTTGAGAAACTAATTGAACCATTATAATCTGTATAAATTCACTACAGTTTAATTTGTTTTTGAAATTAGGGGAATTTAATAAAAAAAATTTAACAGAAATTTTAATTGGATCTCAATTCACCCCCCTCTTGAGTATCCACTCCGACCAACAAATTTGTTATGAGTTTCACAAAAATCAACTATTGAATAGTGTCAAAATTGACATAAAAGAGTTCTTAAAACAAATATTATATTATTAATTGATATTAAATTCCTAAAAATCTAAGGTTCAGCCAAGAGACTTATATCATGATAGGTTCATCATTAATGAACCACTTGGGGGTCTCTTGGATGTATATAGTAAGTTTATTAAACATATTATATAAAAATACAAAGAGACATTGTAAAAGTGAAACTAATTAACTTAGAGTTAATACTTAAAGATAAGGTTAATATAAGTACCCAAACCTGTCTAAATTCTACTGGTTGAGTTTTGTTCGACCCATAACCACCTTAACATTTAAATAATAAACTTTGGAGCCATTATAAACCAAATATGAATTTATTATAAACTAATATTTCTAACTTTTCCAAAGGTGCCCCTCACCCCTCTTATAAAAGGGAACTCCTCCTTCTCTTTTCTTCACACCTTAAAAACCTTTTTGTTCGGCCAAACTCTGACCAAATACTCTCCCAACTTCCCTCACTACAACCTAGAGGCCTTAGTTTGATCAGAAATCCAACTTAAGGAGCCCTTTTGATCAAATCAAAAGGAAGAAACCGAAGAAGAGGTAATGATTTCACCACCCTTTTCCAAGTTCCTTTCTTCTTCCACTTCTTCTTCCTTTGTTTTTACCATTCTAAAATAATAACTCTAGTATCATATATATACTGTGATATTATTATAAATATGGTACAACCATATTTAGTATTCTATCCACCCTTTGAATAACATGTCACCATACGTGCGTACGTACGGCTTACCGTCTCCACGTCGTGGTGTAATTGTTATTCAATATATTATTATTTGGATGGGTATAATAATGATGTGTAACTAATGTAAATAATAAACATAACATGTTAATGATTCTATATATATGATATACCATCCATTTATATATTATTTTAATATCAAAAGAATGATATTGTCGCTCGTGCATACGTACGGACTACCGTCTCCACGAATGCGATGAGATTCATTCTCCATCGTATCCATTCAAGTATAATTATCATTTTATGATTTAAAAATGATGTTTAAGGACCTGATATCTTTCTGGATGTTAATAGTATACAACCTATCCATTAAAAACATTTCTTACATAACAAAACATATAAAAGAAAACAAGTAATTTAACACCCGAAACGACGATAATACTAAGATATTATTAACAAAGCAAAGTTAAAAGATCATATATGATATCATATTAATATATATGATTCTTTTATAATTTAATAACAATTATTTCACTATTATACAGGAGGTTAACCTACCCCAACCAAGGAAAAGTACAAGGTAAGGGTTATTTCACAATCTCTTCATTATCCAAGGTTGTTTATACGTAATAATCTACTGGGATCTCTTTATCATCAACATCCATGTTTCTTAAAAATGTATTTCAAAACATTTTTACTCTTTAAAAGAATATGGGTTAAAGTAATTTATACCCTTGTTTGACTTTTTATAAGAGTTTTATAAAGGAATCTTTCCGTCGTTTTCCAAACAAGGTGCTTTTAACCTTTTCGACAGAATTAAGGTAAGAATGTTTTTTTAACTTATACGGAGGGTGCGGCTATTTTCTGCCGTTATAAAATCGTCGAAGCTTCCCTTAGAAGCTTATAAGAATATTTTCAAAGAAAATGTTTTATTTTATAAATATATGACTCTTAAATTATTTCAAAATAGAAAGAGATATTTCTCTAAAAAGATTTTTGATTTCATCTATGTCAACATCCTTTGATGGATTTTACGCTTATTTGAAGTTGATTTATTATGAAACAAAACTTATATATTGTATTGAAGGGTTTGTGATATGTTTGACTCTGGATGTACTATTTTTATACCATTCATGATTTATGGTGAAAGTATTGGCATTTCGTATTCTAGTTTTAATACGAATGTTTATGTTATGTTTAAACCTTTTCATATGGGAATGCATTGGACTTAATATGTGACAGGTGGAGCCCGCTATAGCTCCTCGATGAATCGGTAGGTCTCATGAGAAAAACTATTGTCTTGGCACAAGACCTTGACAAAATCTTATTTGTAGTCTTGGTACAAGGCCTTGGCTATGTGGTTATGATAGTATGGCATTATGCATTCCATCATTATGAAAGTGGTTATTGATATTCCATGTGATTATTCGATTAGTAGAATATCCATGTGAATAAGTAAATGGAATTATTTAATTTTAATTTTGCCATAATATGTTGATGTTCAAGTTTAAAAGGCTTTTGTTTTAGTTATACATTTCCTTAAATGTTTATTCTTATTTTGGAATGTTTCCGCTATATTGTTATCCTTAATGGGCATTTGAGCTCACCCCTTTTCTATGTTTTATATTTCCCATGATGTGAAGAAGTAAGTTATGAATGATCTGCAGGGATATTATGAGGGGATTATAGTGTGGACTATGGAGACATTATGTTGTTGTAGTAGTTTTTCACTTTATGATGTAATGTAAGACTTATGAAAATATCTAGTGTTTCCAAGGCTACTAAACCAATCGGTCTTTCGAGATTTGATATTTCTTGTGATCATGCCAATGTTATGTAATAATTCACCGACTCTGGGTAACTAGGGTCGGGGCGTTACAGTTGGTATCAGAGGAAGTTTAGTACAAACCTTGGAAACTAGATTTAGATAAACTCTGATTAGAGCACGTAGATCTAAGATGAACTTTGAGGATTAGTATAGAAGAACTTCCTAGAATTTTGATATTGTAAAGATTTTGTGATTTTTCCGAGAAATACATCCTTGTCTAGATACGAGCAGGTAGAGGCAGCTCTGGCATAGATGTACCTATGGGTAAAACCCGAAAACACCGCTTTGAGCTAGACTCGAACGGGAACTGGTGCGCGACAACGGGCCTTGCTACACTCTTGGTTACGACACTCCTGGGGGATATGCTTAGGATAACTCTCATTTTATTTACAAATCATTATGAAGGGTTTATAAGTATATACTTCCTCAAAGAAAACCTTCTTATGATTATGGATTATATCCATAAATAGTTCAATTTATGTTAAGTGTTTTATAAGTATGGGATTATGTATTTTGATTCATAAACTGATCTAGTTTATGCCATTGTTTAGAAATGGCGCCTTGTGGAAGAAATGGAAACCGTATCAGTGCACGCACTCCATGTAGGGATTTCCCTCCTACTCAAGATAATTATAGTGGAGCTGGTGATGCAACTGGTGTCGATCAGCTAATCACCATACTGGGACAACTCACTCAGGTTATGAATAATAACCTTACCCGTATGGAGCACCCTGATCCGCAGTGTGGAGGATCAATGTTAGATTGATTCATGAGGCAACAACCACCAACGTTCAATGGGAGTACAAATCCCTTAGTAGCTGAGCAATGGATAAATTCCCTAGAGAAAATATTTCAGGATTTGGGGAGTAGTGAAAGGGAAAAAGTTATCATGGCAGTTTACCGCCTCACTGGAGATGCTGATAAATGGTGGTCATTGATTCAAAATACGAAGGAAGATGATGAAGTATCAAATATGGAATGGAGGGAGTTCAAATATCTGTTTTTAGAAAAATACTTTCCTCACGACCATCGAGAAGATATGGAAAGGCAATTTCTGAGTCTGAGACAAAAGGAGGATGAGAATGTCACAAAGTATGAGGCTAACTTGACAAGGTTAGAAAGGTATGCTGGAGATTATATACATAATCCAAGAAGTAATATTGATTGTTTCTTTTATGTGTTAAAACCATTTCTCCGTCGAGCATTAGTCTCACAATCCTTTTCGTCATACGAAGACATTGTCTCATGTGCTATCAAGACCGAAAAGGAATTCTCTAGGTCTTATGACTTTAAAGAAAAGAAAGAGAAGAAGAGACCTGCTGATCAATCTGGGAATGGAAATAAGGGGAAGAAGGGAAAGGTTGAATAACCATCCTGTGGTAAGTGTGGGAAGAAACACCCTGGTACTTGCTTGAAGGGAATGGGAGTCTGTTACAAGTGTGGTGAAAAAGGCCACCAAGCTCGTGATTGCAAGGGGAAGAAGGAAGCTACCAACGTTCAGTGCTACAATTGCAGGGAGATGGGGCATTATGAAAATGAATGTCCTAAGCGTCAGGAGAACTTACCTCAGAAAAGGCCAAGGGATCAAGGCCAAGCTTATGCTATCGCTACTACTGAGGTAGAAGCTCTAAAAGACGTGGTGGCAGGTAATTTAATGGTTTCCTCAAGTTTAGCAAATGCATTATTTGATTCTGGATCATCGCATTGTTTCATATCTTCCCAGTTTTCTAAGAAAATTAGATATCTTTAATTTGATTTAACAATGGAGTTTTCAGTTAAAACTCCTAAGGGAAGTATCATTGTAACAAAGTTTTGTGAATCAGTCCCCATTAGAGCACATAAATGTTCTTTATCTGCTGATCTCATCATCATACCTATGATTGAGTTTGATATAATCCTTGGTATGGACTGTCTTTCGGACTATGATGCGAAGATTTATTGTAAGAAGAAAGAGGTTACGATTCTTGATGATAATGATAAGGAGCACCTTATCTTTAGAGCAGAATCGTCACCACCTAATTCTTATTTAGATCCACCCCCAGTAGCTCAACTAAATTCAAATATTGGGGAGGAAGAGAATGAAATAACTATGGGCGAGGAAAGGAATGTTCAAATAGAGGATGTACCTATTGTGAAAGAATTTGTAGATGTATTTCCGGATGATTTACCTGGACATCCTCTAGAATGAGAAGTTTAGTTTTCCATTGATTTAATTCCTGGATCAAGGCCTATATCAAAGACCCCTTATAGAATGGCCACTGTAGAATTAGTTGAACTAAAGAAACAACTAGAGGAATTTAGTAATAAGGGATTTATTCGCCCTAGTGTTTCTCCATGGGGATCCTCTGTTCTTTTTATTAAAAAGAAAGATGGATCTATGAGGTTATGTATCGACTACAGGGAGATCTATGCTATAACAATAAAGAACAAGTATCCCCTACCTCGAATTGATGATTTATTTGACCAACTGCATGGATCTCAATACTTTTCAAAGATTGACTTTCGATCTGGATACCATCAGTTGTGTGTTATGAAGCAAGAAATTCCGAAGACAGCATTTCGAACCAGGTACGGGCATTACGAGTTTACTGTAATGCCTTTTGGATTGACTAATGCAACCTCTGTATTCATGGATCTAATGAATAGAGTTTTCAAGGAGTATCTCGATGAATTTTTGGTGGTATTCATTGATGATATCTTGGTATACTCCAAATGCTATGATGATCATGAAAATCACTTGCGCATTATCTTGAAGACTCTGAGAAGGCATAAATTATATGGGAAGTTTTGCAAGTGTAAATTCTGGCTTCAAGAGATTTCTTTTCTTGGCAATATTGTCTCTAAATATGGAATCTCTATTGATCCTTCTAAGACCAAGGCAATCCAAGAATGGACAGCACCTACGAGTATTACTGAGGTACGCGGTTTTATTGGTTTGGCAGGTTATTATCGACGTTTCGTCCAGAATTTTTCCCGATTGGCTAACCCATTAACGAAGCTCACACATAAAGGGGTTAAATTTGTTTTGACAAAATATTGTGAAGAATGTTTCGAAGAACTAAAGAGAAGATTAGTCAATACTCATATATTGACTCTACCATCGGGGAATGATTGGTTCGTTATTTATAGTGATGCATCGAAGAGAGGACTTGGTTGTGTCCTTATACAGAATGATAGGGTCATTGCCTATGCATCACAATAGTTAAAAATTCATGAACAAAACTATCCTACTCATGATCTCGAGTTAGTAGTTGTGATCTTTGCTTTGAAGATATGGAGGCACTACCTCTATGGTGAAAAATGTGATATTTATACTGATCAAAAGAGTTTGAAGTATATTTTCTCACAAAAAGAACTCAACATGAGGCAAAGGAGATGGCTTGAATTACTCAAGGATTATGATTTCACGATACACTACCACCCGGGGAAGGAAAACAGGGTGGTAGATGCTTTGATCAGAAAAGACCATGGAGTTTTGAACAATATGATAATTGAAAGGGATCCAATCTTCATGGATCTAGTGAAGATGGACATAGGAATAACCAGGAAAGGTGAAACATCAATGCTTTTTCAAATGGTTGCCAAACCATCTTTACTATAAAGGATTAAGAGTTCTCAGACCGATGATGAAGAATTTAAAAAGAATATTAAAGCTGTGAATGATGGGAGATTGAGATACTTTGTGTATTAAGATGGAATTTTCAAATTTGGGAAGAGACTTTGTGTTCCTAATATTCCTGATCTAAAAAGGGAATTGTTGGATGATGCTCATAGTTCCAATTTCTCTATACACCCTGTGAGAACCAAAATATATAGAGATTTGAAGGAACATTTTTGGTGGGACAACATGAATAGGGAGATTGCTGATTTTTTGTCAAGATGTATGGTTTCTCAACAAGTGAAAGCTGGAAGGCAACATCCTGGAGGAGTCATGAAACCTCTTCCCATACCGAAGTGGAAATGGGACAATATTACAATGGAATTTGTCATGGGACTACCAAAGACTCCTAGAAGGAATGATGCAATATGGGTTATTGTTGATCGCCTTACCAAGTCAGCACATTTTCTTTCTATAAGAGAAGATCTACCACTAGAACGTCTAGCAAGACTATATATTAATGAAGTTGTGAGACTTCATGGAGTACCCCTATCGATTGTTTCTGATCGTGATTCCCATTTTACTTCAAGATTTTGGAAAAGAATTCAGAAATCCCTAGATACTGAAATTCATTTGAGCACTGCTTACCACCCTCAAACAGACGGACAATCAAAATGGACTATTCAAACCTTAGAAGACATGTTGAGATCTTTCTCACTAGAATTTTAGGGTATGTGGGATCAGTATTTACCTCTGGTAGAATTTTCCTATAACAATAGCTTCCATTCGAGAATTCAGATGGCACCATATGAAGCGTTATATGGAAAAAGATGTCGTACACCAACCTGTTGGGATGACGTTGGTGAAAGAAAACTTGTAGGTCCATAATTGGTGGAGGAAACGATGGAAAAGGTAAAGGTAATCCAAAATCACATCAAAGTAGCTCAAAGTAGGCAGAAGAGCTATGCCGATAATCGAAGGAAGGATTTGGAATTTCAAGTCGGTGATCATGTTTTTCTGAAGGTATCTCCATGGAAGGGAGTCATACATTTTGGTAAGAAAGGTAAATTGAGTCCCAGGTACATCAGACCTTTCGAAATTCTAGAACGAATTGGGGTTGTAGCTTACCGATTGGCAATGCCGCCAAGTCTCTCCAAAGTTCACGATGTGTTCCACGTATCTCTGTTGAGGAAATACATGCCTGACCCAATGCATGTACTCACCTATGAGGAATTAGAACTGGAACTCGATCTGTCTTATTGCGAAGATCCCGTCAAGATTCTTGATACGAGAGAACAAGTACTGAGAAACCGGACGACGCGTCTGGTAAAAGTTTTGTGGAGAAACCATAAGATGGAAGAGGCAACGTGGGAACCTGAGGAACTTATGATGAAGAACCACCCGAGTCTTTTCATGTGATAAGTATTATAGAAATTTCGAGGACAAAATTATTTGAAGTAGGGGAGAATGTAACACCCCAAGCTTCTACGGTACGCTTCTCTTTGAATAATGTGATAGCGTGTGCTGTACACAACACCGAGTTCTAACACACTATAACTAATCAAACTAGCCGTTATGAATAGTAATACCTACTTTTTGAAATTATATATATTTTATTTTTTAAAATGAACTTCATTTTTGGATTCGGAATATCGAATTTAGCCTAAGGTGAAATTTTGGTAATTTTCGGATAACTTTCATATTTTGATGAATAGTGAAAATTACTAAATTTTAATTAAAAACAACTTTTTTAATCAAAATAATTGATAGTGATAAATTATGAATTTTAGTGGTTTTAAATTATATTTAGAATATATTTTTACCATTTAATATAATGTTGGTCATTGGACATAATTTTACAATTAAACCAAACATAAACAACTGTCAATTTTTTGATAGTTATTATCTCTTAAAAACACGTTTTTTGTTTTGACAGTGAAAATTAATTTTAAATTAATTTCTGCCACTTATGTGTTTTGAATTTAGAAAAATGGATTCCATATTTGGAATCTGGATGTTCAAATTATATAAATAGGTAACTTTTATTTTTAGACATTTTGAATAATTACTGCGGTAAATATTTTATTTACCATGGTTAAGGGTAAATCCGGTAAATAGGGGTTAAAAAATAATATTATAATAATACTAAATTACCCTAAAACATGTCCTAGACTTATTGGTTGATACATGTTATACCATAGTAATCCTTGGGTCGATTTTGGGACCCCATGGTGCCGCTTGTAGGTGATAGGGACACTTTATTTTAATTAAGTTAAAATGAATATAAAAATGACACAAGCATATATCTTTAACAAAACAATTATTACATAGGGTTATATATGTTGGATTTTAGATTATAAATATTAATTAGAAATATAAAAATATTTCCTACATAATTATAGTTTACTTATAATTTTTAGACATTTAATAATTTAATTTATTTATGACAC
This sequence comes from Viscum album, assembly GCA_963277665.1. Taxonomy (NCBI): domain Eukaryota; kingdom Viridiplantae; phylum Streptophyta; class Magnoliopsida; order Santalales; family Viscaceae; genus Viscum; species Viscum album. The sequence continues at coordinate 12,976,081 of OY728159.1, read as the reverse complement.
AATGATAATGTAGTAATTACTATATTAGTGAAAAATCAAAATAATTGATATTATAAATACCCAAATAGATATAATATGAAACTTTTCATGAATTAAACTAATTTTCTAGGATAATATGATATATTAGGATTTATTTAATTTAATTTGTTCGAAGTAATCAATTTGTTATGAGTTTCAAAAAAATCAACTATTGAATAGTGTCAAAATTGACATAAAAGAGTTCTTAAAACAAATATTATATTATTAATTGATATTAAATTCCTAAAAATATAAGGTTCGTCCAAGAGACTTATATAATGATATGTTCATCATTAATGGACCACTTGGGGATCTCTTGGATGTATATAGTAAGTTTATTAACCATATTATATAAAAATACAAAGAGACATTGTAAAAGTGAAACTAATTAACTTAGAGACAATACTTAAAGATAAGGTTAATATAAGTACCCAAACCTGTCTGAATTCTATTGTTTGAGTTTTTTTCGACCCATCCCCACCTTATAATTTAAATAATCAACTTTGGAGCCATTAGAAACCGAATATGAATTTATTATAAACTAATATTTCTAGCTTTTCCAAAGGTGCCCCTCACCCCTCTTATAAAAGGGCACTCCTCCTTCTCTTTTCTACACACCTTCAAAGCCTTTTGGTTCGGCCAAACTCTGCACAAATACTCTCCCAACTTCCCTCACGACAACCTAGAGGCATTAGTTTGATCAGAAAGCCAACCTATGGAGCCCTTTTGATCAAATCAAAAGGAAGAAACCGAAGAAGAGGTAATGATTTCACCACCCTTTTCCAAGTTCCTTTCTTCTTCCACTTCTTCTTCCTTTGTTGTTACCATTATAAAATAATAACTCCAGTATCATATATATACTGTGATGTTATTATAAATATGGTACAACCATATTCAGTATTCTATCCACCCTTTGAATAACATGTCACCATACGTGCCTACGTACGGCTTACCGTCTCCACGTCGTGGTGTAATTGTTATTCAATATATTATTATTTGGATGGGTATAATAATGATGTGTAACTCATGTAAATAATAAATATAACATGTTAATGATTCTGTATATATGATATACCATCCATTTATATATTATCTTAATATCAAAAGAATGATATTGTCGCTCGTGCGTACGTACGGACTACCGTCTCCACGAATGCGATGCGATTCATTCTCCATCGTATCCATTCAAGTATAATTATCATTTGATGATTTAAAAATGATGTTTAAGGACTTGATATCATTCTGTATATTAATAATATACAACCTATCCATTAAAAACATGGCTTAAGTGACAAAACATATTAAAGAAAACGAGTAAGTTAACACCCGAAACAACGATAATACTAAGATGTTATTAACAAAGCAAAGTTAAAAGATCATTTATGATATCATATTAATATATATGATTCTTGTATAATTTAATAACAATTATTTCACTATTATACAGGAGGTTAACCTACCCCAACCAAGGAAAAGTACAAGGTAAGGGTTATTTCACAATTTCTTCATTATCCAAGGTTGTTTATACGTAATAATCTACTAGGATCTCTTTATCATCCACATCCATGTTTCATAAAAATGTATTTAAAAACATTTTCACTATTTAAAAGAATATGGGTTAAAGTCATTTATACCCTTGTTTGACTTTTTATAAGAGTTTTATAAAGGAATCTTTCCGTCATTTTCCAAACAAGGTGCTTTTAACCTTTTCGACAGAATTAAGGTAAGAATGTTTTTTTAACTTATACGGAGGGTGCGGCTATTTTCCGCCATTATAAAATTATTGAAGCTTACCTTACAAGCTTATAAGAATATTTTCAAAGAAAATGTTTTATTTTATAAATATATGACTCTTAAATGATTTCAAAATACAAAGAGATATTTCTCTAAAAAGAGTTTTGATTTAATCTATGTCAACATCCTTTGATGGATTTTACGCTTATTTGAAGTAGATTTTTTATGATACAAAACTTCTATATTGTATTGAAGGTTTTATGATATGTTTGACTGTGGATGTGCTATTTTTATACCATTCATGATTTATGGTGAAAATATTGACATTTCGAATGCTAGTTTTAATACGAATGTTTATGTTATGTTTAAACCTTTTCATATGGGAATGCATTGGACTTAATATGTGACGGGTGGAGCCCTCTATAGCTCCTCGATGCATCGGTAGGTCTCATGAGAAAAACTAGTTTCTTGGTACAAGGCCTTGACAAAATCTTATTTGTAGTCTTGGCATGAGGCCTTGGCTATGTGGTTATGATAGTCTGGCATTATGCATTCCATCATTATGAAAGTGGTTATTGATATTGCATGTGATTATTCGATTAGTAGAATATCCATGTGAATAAGTAAATGGCATTATTTCATTTTAATTTTTCCATACTATGTTGAAGTTCAAGTTTAAAAGTCTTTTGTTTTAGTTATACATTGCCTTAAATGTTTATTCTTATTTTGGAATGTTTCCGCTATATTGTTATCCTTACTGGGCATTTGAGCTCACCCCCATTCTATGTTTCATTTTTCCCAGGATGTGAAGAAGTAAGTTATGAATGACCTGCAGGGATATTATGAGGGGATTATAGTGTGGAATATGGAGACATTATGTTGTTGTAGTAGTTTTTCACTTTATGATTTAATGTAAGACTTATGAATATATCTAGTGTTTCCAAGGCTACTAAACCAATCGGTCTTTCGAGATTTGATCTTTCTTTTGATCATGCCAATGTTATGTAATAATGCACTGAATCTGGGTAACTAGGGTCGGGGCGTTACAAACAAACATAAAATTAATGGTTGGGACCGATAAATATTTTCTTCGGGATCATGGATCATAATTGGTATCCTTCTTATTAAGTATTTTCAAACGTACATATCAAAATTATATTATCCTATTGAAACTAAATGTAAATATCTTATTTTTTAAATTAATATCAAATATTTATGATAAACTATATTTTAATAAGTCACATTATGATTACCCATTTTTTATTATTTCATACTAAATCATTAATTTTTATGTTTCTTATCAACCACTATTGTGGTAGGAGTTTTAGGTAAACTATATATCACAAAAATTAAAATGATATCATAGTTAGAACTCATTTAGTTCCACGAAAGGATTCTATAAATATTCATATATTCTAAAAAATTTGTTGAAATGGGTACTATGTTGTGACATGATCCATATCATCCACTATTAACCAAATCTATAATGGATAATCATTTTTATCCACTTTTAATGTATTCAATTCTTCCTCACATAATGTTCTCACAGAGTAATGAAATAGTCTAACAAAATTTGATGTGATGAAGAGACAATTATTATTATAATAGTTAATGTTAAAAATATATATAAATACAAATCATATGATATTATTCTCTAAATTAATATTTCTTATCTATCCCCTGATATACACACACAATATTTTCATAGGTTCTTCACCATAACATAATATTCACACTCATGGAGAAACATAAGTTTTTGTGGAATGATTAATTAAACACATGATCTTTAATGAATTTATTTTTTTACTATTACATCGAATTTATGGCATGTCACCCCTATTATATGGTGATTTTAATCCATTTACAAAAATAGCCTTCTATACTTCTCATAATTACATCATTCCTATTTTCACTTCATATAATACCATTATATCATAAAATAGACTAATTTATTTCATCTGAGATCTTTTTAATATATATTTGTCAATATTAATGTTTTTTATTCCATGTTATTGATTTATTGAAAAAATAGAGGTATTACCATTGTCTCATTGTCATGTCACTAATTAGTCACCATAGTGTCTTCAATGCTTCCACTCCTTATTTTCCTTGTTGATTTTTATATTTTTACAAAAAGAAAATATGTGTTATTTATGTTAAAATTTTACCAAATATTTTTTTTCCAATTATAGTAACCATATTCATGTTCAATAGTGAATCAAAATTACTCTAGGTGCAATATTCCATACTTCAAATAATCTTACAATCAATGACCTTCGTGTATCCTTTATGAAACTCCATTTAGATTTTGTTAACCACATTATCATGATTATCATAAATATCCAACACAAAAAAATCATTAATTGAGGCTATCATCATCTTGACTGTAGATATTGTATATTCATTTTAAAAAAATACATTATTTTCTGACAACACCACCATCACTAATTAACTATAAATTATTTTTAAAACATATGTTTATAACAAAAAAACCACAAATGAATCATTTAAATGGTAAAGGAATAAAGGACAATAATTAATATAAATATAAATAAATAAATTATGGTCTTACTTACATGAGGTAAATACCCTTTTATGCGAGGGACTCAATAATGGATAAACTTGGAAACCGTATAAAGCCTGAGTCCCCTTAAAAAATTTATATCGCACATGTAATTTTATAAATAAAAACTCATTAAAGGTTTTTCTCTCTCTCGTTTTTATATTTTTTAAATAAACTATTTCCATGTGTTTCCTCTTTATTTGAGACTTCCTATGGATGTAAATACAATAAGACTACATGTTTTTATTTCAATTTTATATAAACATAGAAAATTATAATATCACTTGAGTTATATATATGTGAACAAATTTTAATAATATATAAAAATATTTTAGATCATACATTATATAACAAAATAGAAATAAAATTTATTATGATGAAAATATAACAAATAGATTTGTTAAAACACTTATTTAAGCTATTTATATAAAGGTATTAGAAAAGAAAACAAAATCATGCCCATATGAGATAATAAATGAAACAAAAATTTATATATTTTAAAAGTAATATATGAAAAACCAGTAGCACTGAGGAATCACATTAGAGCCCTCAAGAATTCATTCAAATATTATTGATCCATTTTAAATAATTTTTTCATTACTAATAGTGATATGAAAGGTCTCTGGGAGGCCATATTAGATGTAAATATTGAAAAAAATAATACTCTCAAGAAACCCCCACAAATTTAAACCTAATTTCAATAAGATATATGATAGATACCTACATTCAATCGGTCTATATGATCTCTAAATACTATTTTTTTCATAAAAGACAGTAATAAAAGAATACACTACTATATCTAAGAAAAAAACCAAAGTATATCACTTTATAAGTCATGATTAAAATTAAAAAAATGATATAAAGATTAATATGGGTTTATGATATATATTTAAAATATAAAAAAATTTAAAAAAAAAATTGGGTGACATACCCATTAAACTCTCTGCTACATTTAAATTAGGTGTACAGAAGCAATATGATTTATGAAGTATAAAATATGGAAGCTTTAAAAGAAACACATGGGTATTTATATAAATTATATAAAAATTAAATATCCTGAAGTATAATTTTAATGAATTGCATAATTATGAAATAAAATTCCAATGTTGATGGTGTTTATTAAACATGTAATGAAAAATGTGAAGACATCGAAATTAGACAACATGATGCCCAGGTAGAACAAACATATCTTGATCAAATAGTTAAATTGGATATAAAAAAAGAAATTTTAGCATACAATTTAATTTATTAATGGTGATAAATTTAGATAAAACTTGAAGAAAGTTAATATCAATATAGTGAAATTTAATAAGAAAAATAAATTAGTTAAATTATATAAGGACTGTCATAATGAAAATAATGGAGTTGTGGGTTTAAAATTACAATTATAAAAACATTGATAAAGAAGTATAGTACTATTTAAAAAATAAACAATATAAATATGAAATTTTAAGAATATCAATGGATATTGATAATTTTAATTTCACTAATAGTAAAATTATTAAAGAATATATAATATAAACAGTCAAATTGTTTTTTGTAGAGAGAAAACCCAACCATGTGAATAGATTATTAATGATTACGTTATAGGTATACATTTTTAGAAATTAGAATTGTTTTCAATATAGATATAATAATGAAAACAACCTACAAGAAGACATTGAAAATGGGCTTGGGCTTGGTGGATTTTTTTTAAATCACACATATACTAAAAAAAGTAATTTTTTCTAGACTCTAAAATGATCTCAAAATAATTCTAAAAAATAGGCCTACAATTAAGAGAGGATTCCTACCCATTCTTGGGATGAATCATGGTCATAAAAATTTTTATTCAATTTTTTTAGTTTTTTAATTGATAAATTTTTACCCCAAGAATATTTACTATGAATTCAACATTTTATAAGTTTAATGAATTCTCAAACATGGAAATATCATCACATACCTTACCATGTTTAATGAATTTGAGACAATAATCCCCTTTGGGACACAAGAATAACCCAAAAGAAAATAGGCATGATAGTTTTGTAATATACCTATATATTAATTACTCGTGTGATATATTCTTCTAGGTGCGACCATATAGTGTGATTATTTTGACATTCCATACATCCCTCATGTTCCCAAAATGATATGGCTGATTATGTATTCTTATAATCTATAACAACCCGTTCCATGAGTTTATTTAATTTATTTTTATGGGACTTACTAAAAATAGGTAATTATGAGTGTGTAGAAATTTATAAAATAATTTAGGGTCTTTTTAATTGATAAAGATATATATTCATAGGTGAATATTTCATATGTGTATATTATGTTTTTTAATATATTTTTATAGATTCATTAAATTTATATTTTATAATGGTTATGAAAAAAATATTAATAAATATTTTATTATTATTTATGAAGTAAATGATATTTATTATTTTTTTATATTAGTGGAAGTGAATTTAATATGTTTAAATAATCTTCAATGGTAGTTCAAAAATTAATTTTTATTTTTTTATTTTTTATTTTCTATTTGGTGTTGTATTATATATATATATTTTTAAATTTCTTTTATTTGGATCCAATAATTTTTATATTTTCAATTCAAAAATTAAAAAATATGTAAACAAGTTGGATGAAAGAATTAACTATGGTCCGATGTACAAGAAATGAGGGTGGAGGGAACTACTTAGAACATATGGTTAAAATAGATAAATAAATAAATTGAAGTAAATCTATTGTTGGAAAAAATGAAAATAAAAAACAAAATCTAAAAGGGGGAGGGAGAATCCATACGGAAAACTGAATATAACATGGTGTGGGGGAACCTAGAGCTCTCATCACTTCTATATCTATATCTCGGACCTCAACCTCTCTTATCCTCAAAAAAGTTTTTTTTTAATTTATATTCCTATATTATATGAAATGACATGTCGTGAATGGTTTTGTATTCATCAAAAAAAGGTGACGGTAAAACCTATGTTTGTTTTCATAGGCATTGAATTATTTTTCTCATATGTTATTGAACCAATTTTTTTTGTTTTAATTTATAGATATTATGATTTTTATAGTAGAATGATTTTTGGATATTACCTCTTAGCGGTAGAATAACAACGAAGTTTTCATGATCATAATATTTTAAGAAGGTATGCCTTTGTGAACTAGCATTACATTCACATACCAACAATTCTAGTGTTTGATATGGTTTTACTTAATTAAATATGTTTGGAATTATTTATTGAGGGATGAATTATATTTTTTCATTATTTTTTTTAATTTTATTAGATAAATATATGGTTTCTCCTGGGTTTTTTTATAGAAAATAATTACTCTAATAACATGTTTATTTAAATTATTTAATGAAAACTATTATATTAAAATATGTTTCCAAGAAGATTTTAAAGGGGTATTGGATCATACTATATCTATATAAGTGTATGAAATTGACCATTATTATAAATTGGATTATTCGATGTGATTTATTGTGTAGTAACATTAGGTAAATTAGGTGGATAGGGGACCAGATGTTTGCAAACCATAATTTTGCAATGATCTTGCAAGGGATCATTTATGGTGAGGCCGCCAGAGTTCAAAGGTTTTACTACATTCATTGAGTCACTTAGGCCAACCAAGTCCCCTTGAGTGATTCCTAGTAACCACTGGAACCTATATGTCAAGGCTATTACCATGTTGTCTATGTTATTATCATTATCATGCAGTTTATTTGATAGCTACATTTTTTATTTGTTATTAGTTGTATAATTATTATCTCATTACATCATCGATTTTATTATGAAGAATTATTTTTAATTCATCATAGAAGTTTCATTTTTATAATATGTAATGGGTGTGAAAATATATTAAAATTGATATATATTTTATTATTGGGTTTCCATAATAGAACTAATGGTTAATAAATAGAATGATGTTATTCAGATTCTTTATAGAACCCTAAATGTATTTTCCTCACACTATACATATGAATTTGGGTATATGAATATTTGATTTGATATAGGTATTGTGGAAGGATCTATATTTTATGGTGTAACTTCTTGAAACCTTCATCATCACCCTTAATTTTGTAATGATGTTGACCATAGGTCACATAGAGATATCTAAATTATATCACTTTCGGGTAATATCCAATTTTATGTTTTGATTTTATTTATTTATCAGAAACATCATAAATCTTTATATTATATATATTTATGTGATATCATGGTGTTATTTTATCATTTAATTCATGAATTTAATGTGATATTATATTTTGGTTATTGGATATGTCTTGTTGTACTCTATTTGTCTATTATATAATTTGTAAACGATTTTTTTACACAGACTTTGTATATATGGATATGATTTTCAATTAATTTAGGTGGAACCCATTTTGGGTTGATTGATTTCATGGGTGAAATTATTCTCAATGATTTCATTTTTATAAACAGGGTATTGTCACTAACATGATGTGATTGGGGATATGATTTGGGCCTTATGGTGAGCCAGGTTGAGTGATGTGTTAGGTCAACCAAGTTTAGATCATTATAAAATGGTATCCAAGAACCCTCATATTATTTGGGTAGTATGTTATTATGGGGATAGAATTATCATAACTCTGGTGAAAGATATAGATAAGTGTGTGACTATAACATTCTATTACAACCCAATATTTCTATGTATATTTTCTTTAAATAAAAAATATGATCCTTCGCCTGCTTCATACATAACATAGAACTAAAACAAAAAATGGTATTATTACACCATTAAAAACAAACTATTTAATTTGAATTTATTAATAGGGGTAATAGGATCTAGAAATATATCGATATATATATATATATATATATTCCAATAAATAAAGGTGATTTTATCCAAATTTACTTATTCTAACATCTGGTTTATGAATCTAACATTTTATGGGATGCAATTTTTATTATATATTACTATGTATATTATTTTAAAATTTTGATTTTAATAAAATAAATTATTGATTTATAAATCATTTATTTATAATTATGTTATATAAATAAATTAATAAAACAAGTAATATTTAAAAGTTTTATTTTCCAAAAAAATTAGTTTCTCATAATTTTTTATGAATTTATTTAAATTTTAAAATATAAAATTCTTTAAATTGAATTTCTAAAATTAAAATATAATTTTTGATATATAATCAAAATATTATATTAATTTTACTTTTTTTTGTTTTTTCTATAAAGATCGATTTTTATATGAATAGTGAATTATATAGTATTTGAAAATAACATGAATTTTTTGATATTATGAGTATATACTTATTAGTTTGAAATTAATGAAAACTTTATATAAGAACAAGTACCATTTTTATAATGTAACATATAATTTAAAATGATTTTTGTTTAATTACTCAAATTTTATATTTTATAACATAATAATTTTTTTTCCAAAAAATGTTGTTAATAAAATATAAATTTACTTTTTTAAGATTAATAAGTATCACTTCTCGAAAATTAATATAACAAAATGAATTTAAATTATGTAATAATTTTTTTTGGATTTTTTAATAAGGATAAAATTATATTTTATCTTAATGTAAAAATACTTTTGGAAAACTAAATACCGTGCTAAAAATAAAAATGAATAAAATGTGATTAACCAAGAGGGAATTAAATAGAGATATTTAAAATCTATGTGGGAATGGGTGGTTGATGAATTTATCAACCATATCACTTATATTAACCATTATTTCTTATCTTCTAGGAAAATTTTCATTTAGTGGAACCTCCTACTGTTAAAACATTTTGGGTATTTACAGAAGTGTCACCCCTTTTCACTTCAAAAAGTTCACTCCTCTTATAGAATCCCCTCAAAACATAAACCACTTTTTCCAATGTCAAATCCACTCAATAATATCCTAAAAATTCATTTCCACCTTCAGTATATTTTTAAGATCTCTAAAAGGACACCCCACATAGGGTTAATCCCCTTTACAGTGGATATAATCCAAGAAGTGTGGTCTAAAGTACTAGCCATTGTTCTCCCATTTCTATTTCATTATGTGAACTTATTGATTATAAAATTACATTGAACAAACTTAATATCTTAATTTATTTTTATTGGAATACTGGTGTGTTTATATAATTTTGGTACAAGAGTTAACCACAATTCACTTTTCTATAAAGGGAAATGAAAATAGTCACTCATGAAAAGTTCAGACTTTGCAATTTAAAAAAATGTGTTTTTCATTCATAACAATAATATATTGGTACTAATAAGTCATTATATATCCATATATGGTATTTATGATTTATTTGAGTTTCTAATATTTTAAACTATAATTCTTATTTTCCTCATTCTATTGAAAATGAAATTATCATCTATCTATTCATGTGGACCACTCCCTCCATGGAACTATTTATTTCTATTTATATTTTCATGAAAAAATTACATGGATGTAGTTGAGAATAAAATTAATAGAGAAATTTTATTTTTATAATATCATTAAGGTTCTGAAAATACATATTTGGAAACCAATTACCAATATGAACTATTGACATCTATGTAAAATTCAACCATCCAAAAGAGTATTCTTATTAATGAAATTTAAACACTTCATATTATTAAATAAATTCTTATATTTTATTTTCATATTATAATGATTTCCAATTATAATATAACACATTTATAAAATCTAATTAATATCATCATAATTCTTGTGTAATTATATTACAACCAAATCTTATAATAATAATCCATTAATTATGGTATTTTTGGTATTTTGGTTGGTTTAACCACCTAGTTGAATAATTCAATTAATTTATTTCATTGATGGATGTGGAAAATTAATTTCATATAATATATTTTATTAATAAATTTATAATTTTTTTTGTTTCTTTAATGATAATATAAAAACTTATGTTATTATTTATGAAGGACACCTTAAATTCACTAAGAATATTTGAAACATGCTCATCGAAAAATTAATTATTAAGAATAGTAACCAATAATATCATATAATTATATAAGAAAATTTCATTTTCAATTAATTTTATTATATTGGAAATGGTTATTATTTACGAAATAAGGGAGAACAACACCATTATTGTGAAAAAAGTTAAAAAATGACCAAGACTACTAACACCTGATATTGAAAATTGTATAATAAAAAACAAATATACATGTATAAAATAATTATAAATGAAAATTATTAAAGGTTATAGATAATAAAATGATTCTAAACTATATAAATAAAATAATTAATATATTATAAAGGAGGTTCCATAACATTTTTCCAAATTGGGAATTTAGGTAAGTGGTTCTTTGTCTCAAATTTAATCTTTGAGAAATATTTATTAATGTGCACTATAATGCGTTTAATATGTTGTGAGTAATACCTAATTAATTTATTCTACCATAATTAAATTTTTTTATTATAAATATTATTTTTTATCAAATAAAAATACCTTTATTCCAATATTAATATATTTGGAAGGGGTTTAGATTAAAATATAAAGCAAACAAGATAAGTTTTGATTTTATATGTTATTTCAAAATCAAGATTGTTTATGAATGATAATATATCATTAGAATTTGTATTATTTTTAAAAACACATATAATTTTCATATGTTATTCATGTGGTTTTACATGTAATATTAAAATTCCATTTCTCATTGACTCAAATATTATATGAAGTGTTTTATATAAGTAAAACAGACCTTGTATCGTCCACATGGTTAGCAACATCCCATTTTCAATATTTATAGTCATTGGATTATTTTCAAGTGTTTTTATCAATTAATTGATAATTTATTTAGGGTAATTTTATACATCTTGAACTTAGTTGTACAATTTTAACTAAATTTTAACAATTCTTATATGGGACATTTTCAACAAAATGCAAAAAAATTATATTTTTACCATTTATGTGTTTGAATTTCATTTCATTTATTTTTCATTTTATATGATTAATTATTTATTTTTTATCATGTATTCCATAGAAATTATTTGTTGCGTCATTTTATTAATTTTGTTTTGAAATTATTTATAAAGATAAGTAATATTTATAATTTCAAATGTGGGTTTTTTCTAAAACTTATAAAAATTGTTTTTCAACTATATCGTTGTCCTTTGAAACGTCTTATACATGATCAAAGATATTATTCAAATGATACCATTCACTTTATTTCTCTAGATGGATTATGTAATTTTACTTTATTCTATGGGAATGGTATATCACATCCTTTATCTTTCCTAGTAATTGAATGTTTATAAAAAATATACTTCTTTTAATGCCTTACCTATGTGAATACAATACTTTTGATCCGTTTGATTGATGGGTGATCACATTTTTCCCATTAAAATATTTATTATGGTTATAAATTTATTTACCATATACCCATTATATATATAGTTTAAATACCATATTTTTTATTATCTTGATCAAATGAAATTTTTCTAAAAAGTTACTTGATTTCATTGAGAAAATATTTACTTTCCCTAAGTTTATAATATTAGTATCATAGATGAAATTATTTTTTATTTCAATATGTAAATCTAATTAAAAATGATATTATTCCAATTTTCAAATTATGGTATCTTTGTAACTTGTTCAATGAATCCCATTTCAATTCCATGTGTTTTTATGATATGATAGTTGGTTAATTTATCATGGAACATGTACTTATAAATTTATGAGGGGTGGGGACTTATAAATCCCTCCAATTAATTATAAAAATGATTATATCTCATGAGATAAGTATTCATGAGTAGATTTTATTCTCTCTTAAGCATTGGCACTGATGGAATGGATCAAGAAATCAATATTAACCCATACTAATTTTTATTCTATATAAGAAATATGATCCATAGTTTTATGATTAATATAATTCATATATTACTCTATATTGATTGATTTTTATTAACTCATTAATTTATTATGTTGTTTTCATCCTTATATAATGATTTATGGCCTATTATTTTTTGGGTATATGTTTATTATATATCATTATTTTAATAATAGTATCATATTAGGCTCACTAAAAATATTCAATTGTTTTCAATTATTTTTTCTCTTATTGATAACATAATATTACCCGTATAATATGTTTCCATTTCCCAAATCTATGAATATTAGAAATGAATTTAGTGTACAAAATAGTTTATTATATTTAAAATTTATGGGAGACATTGAAGCCTCATTATGGATTTAGTTGCTCTGTACACAAGCATGAAAATATAGAGACTCAAGATCCATCGGAAAGGAACCAGAAAAAATGCGAATCTGGGAAGCAAAATGAAGAGGCTGGTTGAAAAAGACCAACAGGAAGGGAAATCAGACGAAATCCTTGCCCGATGCGACAAATAATCCAAAATCATTGTATTTACATCGAGTTAAACCAATAAGGGGTTTATTCATGATGGTTCCAGCAAAAAGAGAAATGGACATAGCGGTCGAGGCTCATGAAGCAGCAACAAAACTCAGCATCGCCAATCAAGATGAGCGAAGAATCCAAAGAAGGAGATGAACCAAAAAGAAGAGGAAAACAAGGGGAGAAGCATGGGAAAGGAAGGACATGTCGGAGATCAACCACTTACTGTGAGGGCGATGAAGAGAAGAGAGTGGCGCCGCTGGGAAGGAACCCTAGCATGAGGAGAATCGGGAGACCCGGCGAGTGGGGATCCATCAGTGTGAAAATATAAGATATATATAAAGAGACTACTTTTTGTTAGAAAATTTTATTCCCAATTTACTAAAATTATAAACCTATTTTTTTGGAATGCATTGTAATGAATTATTTTCTTTAACGTAAATGGATAATTCCATCACATTTCTGAGATTTTATAATTTTTAGTAGTGTAGAGTTTATCTAAATATGGAGATTTGATAGATATAACTTGAGTAAAATCATTGGGATATAAATCTCACCAAGGGTCAATATGACATGGTTGGTCATACTATCAAAGTTATAGATAACCATTTAGGTTAATAGGGTAAAATTTGAATATTTTTTGGATTAGTGTAATAATACTTTAGAAAGTGTATGGGATAAGTTTATATAAAGGTTATCATCATAAAATTTATTAATGTTTTGATTGTATGGTTTTCCTAGAAAACACGTACATGTCTGGAAAATATATGTTGATAAAGGATTTTTTATAGATGTACTGATATTTAATAAACCATGAAGGGGAATATTTGGTGTTAACTAAATCATCTCCAGATTTATTAAAAAGGGGTCTAAATACTATACTAGATTGAAAATAAATAGAGGTATTATTTTCTTAATAAAATTATCTTAAAATTAAAACAAAAAGATTTATTATGTTAATGAATTAGGATAATCAGTAAGTGAGAACAAAACATAAAGAAACCTAGATTAGAATAAGAGTATTGTAGGTTGAACTGAAATTTACAGGATTAATTTTGAAAACCAAATAATTTAGATATGAGATTTTTCATGTAAAATTATTAAAATAATCACATTTTATTGTTAATTATTAACCACTCGTGATATACTCCTTTATTTTATATTAATGGAAAATTCAAAAGGAACCATGTTTACACTAGATGCAATAGACAATGTAGATATTTTCCAAAATAGAAAACTAATGGGAAATGATTTGGAGAAGAAAAACCATTTTATTATGATAGAACAACTATCAAGAATTATGATTAACAATTAAAACAAAGTTGAGATTCCTAATAGAACAAATATATGAAAAATAGTATCATGGATTCTCAAGTGATAATATGGTGATGTAAATGATGTTCAAATTACAACTGGTTGAAAATGTGTAAAAATTACATGGGAAATGTATTAATGGAAAAAGGTAGTGTTATATGTTCAGATAAGTGTGTTATAGAGAAACTATGTACTGAGGAAAATAAAAGTGCATGGTTGGAACATTTAAAGGATAAATATTTCATCCTAAAGTATAAATCATATTTCTCTACCCTCAATACTAGGACCTATGACATTATTATAGTTAAATACCTAATCCAATGGATAACAAGGAATATTGGCCCCAAAAACATCCAAAAAAGTGAATTCTTATTCAACCATAACCATGGATCCAAGTTAAAAAAGAATTTTTTTCTGAGGAACATTAACCATATACACATGAAATGTGAGTGTTCTAATAGTATCTTATTAAACCCACTTCATTGCAACTAGAATGGTTTCTAAGGACATCAAACCAGCACCTTAAATACAAGATATTGAATTATTAATGAAAACAATAATTTAAAAAATATATAAATCCCATCAAATAAATTTTTATTGGAATGTGTTTCCTTTAAAATATTATCTTCATTATTTTAACCAAATTTTATTTGATATTAGGCATGGATTGACTATCTTGAAAATGATAAAATAAAATATTGGAAAATAACATTTACAGGTCTATCCATGATCACTTATCGATAAAAGGCTCACCATAGACTCTAATTGAATTTTTACTCATATTTTATTCTGGTATGTAGCAGAAAATGGGAATGAAAAACAAAAAACAATTATTTACCTCCTATGATGGAAAATATGAGTTTATTAGTAAATCCTATGATATTAAGGATAATTAAAAATATGGAAATAAAATCTAAAGTCATGAAGACCCTTAAATCTTTATGTGATTAAAATTTGAATCCTTTTTGACATAATTTATTTAAGGTCAGGGAGAAATTTTAATGACTTAATAATTCATTGTGTACTCTCTTAAATAAAATTATTTGTTTTATATCTTGATCCACCAAAAATATCAAACTAAAAACCAACAGTTATTATTTTACACCATTTTAACATGGATATTTCACTAGTAGGTATGAATAGGATTAACCGAATTATAAAATATATTTAAATATTTTTATATAAATAAATGTTATTTTAAAAATAATTAATTAATTATTGAGTTTAGTAAATTATCATTTAATGTGATTTAATTTTTAGTAAATAAAAATTTTTATATTATTATTAATAGAAGATTTTAGTAAAATATTAAATTTTTCTATTAACTCTATCATTATTAGTATTTTATATAAATTAATAATAAGAACAAATAATGCTATAAAAAAGTTAATTTCCTATAGAAAAATTTTGACAAAATATTTTATGATTTCACTAAAAAGTTAAAATAGAAAAATATATAAATTGAATATTAAAAAATAAGATTTTTTTTATTTATAATGAAAATATATTATTTAGATTTATTTTGGGATTTATTATAAAAAATAAAATTCAAATTCAATAGTTAAAAGAACCATTAACTACAAGTAACATGAAATCTGTGACATTAATAGTATATAAGAATGAGTCTGAAAGCCACGAAACCATTTTATAATACCAAATAATTTTTTATAAGTGTCTTTTTAATTTTTAAATTTTATTTTCTAATTTAAAAATTCATATTTAATAATTTAGAACATGAATAATATTATTAAACAAATTATTTTGATATATTATACATTTAGTATTTTAAAATTAAATTTTCAAAATTTTTAGAAAATTTTACAAATAACGTGGATTTATATTTTTTTAATTATTTATTGAAAATTATGTAATAAGTAAAAATTTATTTCCAATCATATTGAGTTATGTTTCTTGGATAAACAGGTTATTTTAGTAAAACTAAAATCTGGTAAAAGGGGTTTAACATAGTGGGAAAGGCCAAAAACTTGTTTAATTTTTTTTAATATATATTTGAGGCCAACATAGAACTTATATCTCCCCTCACCATTTTTTTATTTTCTTTCACCTCTTTGAGAGTGACTTCTAATTATTTAATTTTTTTCATTATTTCAAAAACAAAACCATCTCGTTTCACTTATAAATGGGGCATTCCTATCCTCTCTTCTCATTATAATGAAAAAAATAGTTTAGCTGAAAATAATGTCAATGATTTTATAAAAATTCCAATATACCATAATGTGGTTCTAGTATTCTCAAAATTTCATCCCTCAAGGGTCAAACCCCACTGTAAAAAAGACAATCCAATAAGTGAGGGGTAAATTTCTAGCTATACCTTTCTGATTTCTTTTTCTTTATGTGCATATATTCTTCATAAAATTATATTAGACAAAATTAAAATGATATAATTATTATAATTATTATACTGATCTGTTATTATAATTGAGGTACATTCATTAACCCCCTTTTTTTATTAAGAAACACAAAAATATTCATTTGTGAATTGTGTATACAATCTCCTCCATGATGCAACATGTTTAATTTTCCATCACCAACATAAAATTATGGTCATACTATAGAATTAAACAAATAATTATTATCTATATGAAATAATATTTATTGTTACATGTTAATCCATATTACCCATTTTCCAAATTCTTTGGAAAATGAAATCACCTTCCATAGAAACATTTAGACTACCTCCTCCATGGAATGATTGATTTCCACAGTCATTTCATCACTTCATTAAAAGGATGGTCATGATGATATATTTTACATATAAATATTATTTTTTTTTCAAATTATTAATGTTATGGAAAGAAAAATTGGAAAACCTATTGACAATATCAGTAATAAATAGATTTGGAAAATTCAATAGACAAAAAGGGAATTCTCAGAAAAAAATGATTTTTTTTCACTGAAAATGACATTGTGAAATATGGCTCTCGACTCGTGACACTCAAAGCCCGAAAACCCTTATTACCATAGATGCGACGGAGCTCGCTGATTCGTTCCTCTTCGTGAAATATGGATTCCTCTGATCTCATATGGGATGTACATGAGAAAGAAGCGGGGATTTCTTTCAATGAAGAACCACAAACTGTGATTAACTGATGAGAGAAATCAATTTCTGTTCTCGAAGCCCTGATAGGTATAGACTCCATCAAGACATAGACAAAGACATCTATGATCAAAAGATTGGACGATGGAGGCTTCTGTGTAGAAGCAGACCCAGATGTGGTACGCCAAAGAGCATAGATATGTAAATTCTCCATAATGGCTCGCATCAAGTATATCAAAAATAAAAAACCTTGGCCTTACACAGATTTGAAACCCAGAATTGCTGCTTGCTTGGTTTTTTGAAACTGGAAATTATTACCGCTCGGTAAGGGTTATTTTCATATTTTATTTACTTCACAAGAGGACCTCGATAAGGCCTGGAAAATTGGTAATCTGAATATTAAACTGGGGATCCTTCAATTGTCTTAATGGGATGCTTCTTTCAACCCATTTTTTTCATAGGAATAACACAACACATGTTTGGGTTAGGTTACACAATCTAAATAGGTTTTACTGGAACCCACAAATTCTTAATGACCTAGCATCCTGTATTGGCGTACCACTGAATGTGGACCCAAGAACACTAAATAGAGACCTGGGCCTCTAGTACAGAGTGATCATAGAGGTCAATCGTGAGAACAAACTGCCCTCCTCAATCACTTTCAATGACAATGATTATAAAACTGATGTTAAGGTAGTGTATGAGAGGCTTCCACCCTACTATGAATTCTGTAAACTAGTTGGTCATACTGTTTATAATTGCAGGTTTGTGAAAAAACCTCCCCCTCCACATAACCATAATGAATGGATAGAGGTTTAGAGAAATAATAGGGGAAATGAAAAGGTTCAAGAAAATTATGAATCTCCCAAAAAGAAAAAAGAAAATGGGTTGTTAAAAGAAACCCATTTGAGCATCTGATTCCTAAAAAAAGGAATCCTGGGATCAAATGGTGGATGAACAAGAGTCTGAAAATAATTAATAGACCCTTCACAATGGCCTTATGGATAATATATTTTAAATTTTTTCACATCCCCAAGAAACCCCTGGAAAAGCTGATCACCATTTAGAGGATACTGCCCTTATTTTAGGAGCACCCCTGAAAGAAATAGACCTGAACATCACTAAACAGACCCCCTGTTTAACCTAATGCACTCTGTCACACTAGACTCAAAAAACACTACTGAAACTGGTATATCAACACCAATTACACAAGACTTAATGTCTGACATGGTGATGCAAGGCTCCAATATGGTGTTTTTGTCCTCCTCCATCAAGTCTCAGGACAAAGATGAACAAACTGGACTAGACAGATCCCCACCTCTTGATGAGAAAGCCGCACCATAAGAGGCTGTGTCCATAACATCTGCACTGGCTACAAAGACAGGCATTCCGCTTTATTAGATGTGATTAAACAAGCTAAGACTAGGATAGAAATTGTTTCAGTTTCTGCTAACACCGCTTTGGCTCCTCCCCTAACAACATAGATAGAACAAGGTAACAAACAAAAGAAGAACAACACAGGAGTTGCAACCAGAGAAAAGGCCGCGGCCTCTAAAATAAGGGGATAACCCCACAAAAAAGAGGTATAAATGAATGTTCTTTTCTGGAACTATCAAGGGATAGAAAACACTGACACGACCAACGTTTTGAAAATATTTATTTTTACTCACACTCTGAAGTTATTTTCTATCTTTGAGGTCAAAATTTATTTTGCTTCTAGATTTCAGCATGCTTGTCCCCTGGTTATTCTTTAGTAGGATCTTGAACTAATAACACCCCAATTGAATCCTTATGGATTTTTTCTCACTCATCCCATCAAAATGTCAATATTTTTAGAAATTCAAATCAATATTTTTCTTGTGATTACATGTTTGACCAAAGAAAATTTTTAATTACTTTTGTCTATGCTTATAATAAATATCATGAAAGAAGGTCTCTTTGGACTGAAGTCACGCAGCTTATTATCTTGATTTAAAAACCCTGGTTTATTGTTGGCGACTTCAATGCCATTATAGATGCTAGTGAAAAACTAGGCCCGCTACATGCTTCAATATATAATAGAGAATTCAAAGAATGCATTGAACATAGTAACCTTATTGAGATTAATCTAAGTGGTGCTAAGTTTACTTATTACATACATCATTACAACAAAAATGTGGCCAACAATCTTGACAGAGCCTTCACTAACGATCTTGCTCTGGATAAATGGGACAACATTTCCAGTATCACACTTAACAAGGTGGCTTCTAATCACCACCCAATTCTGGTTAGTTTCTCCTTTGACCGTAGAAAACGTAGATATCCTTTTAGATATAACATTTCCTGGTATTCTAACATAGACTGTGCGAATATTATTAAAAAGTCTTGGACTAACATGAATACTAATAATGATTCTTTTTTTTATCCTATGAAACTAAAATTGTTAAAAAAATCCTCAAAAACTGGTGTAAATCAAAATCATAGGAAATAGATAACTACATTTTCGCCCTTGAAAAAGATCTTAAACAACATCAAAATCATAACACCTCATCCAATGTTGACCAAAACCCCCAACACGAAATTAATATTTCATCCAAACTAATTACTCTCCTTAAATTTAAAGATAACCTTAAGAATAAAATCTTTAAAACTAAATGGTTAAATGATGTGGATAGAAACACAAAGTTCTACAATTCTCTTCAAAGAGTTAAAAAAACTTGTAAACCTCTCTCCTATATTAGGGATGGGGAACAAATTTTTGACACTGATAAAAGCATTTCCAATCAAGTCATCACTCACTTTCAAAATATCTTCAATGGCCCTAATATTGATAATGATATTTATACTAAAGTTATTCCTCAATTGGTCATAGATGAGGATAATATCCTACTTAATAATGTCCCAATGGATCATTAGATCAAAGACGTTGTATTTAGTCTTAACACAGATGGTGCCCTAGGTCCGGATGGCTTTAATAATGGGTTCTACCAACAACATTGGAACATAATTTAGGATGATGTCTTCCAAATGGTTAAAAATTTCTTTTCTAGAGGCATTATTCCTTATGGTCCAAACTCTCAATTCCTTATCATAATTCGTAAATCTGAAAATGCTGACAAAATCAATCATTTCATACCCATCGCCCTTATTAAATCACTGTTTAAAATTATCACCAAATTGATTTCCAACCGTATCGCTGACATCAACAATAGAATTATTTCATGGAATCAATTTGGTTTCATTAAAGGAAGATCTATACAAGATTTTATTTGTTTAGCCTCTGAATCCACTTACCTATTGAACAGGAAAACCATAGGTGGGAATGTGGCCATTAAACTCGATATTACAAAATCCTTTGATACCATTGACTGGAACTTTGTTTTTAAAGTGCTTAGAAATTTTGGTTTCAATGATACAATTATCAACAGAATTAACACACTTTTTAATTATGATCATATCTCTATTCTGCTAAATGTTACACCTAGAGGTTACTTCAACTGTTCTAAAGGGGTCAGGCAAGGATACCCTCTATCGGTTATCCTTTTCTATATCGCTGAAGAATACCTTAGTAGACTCATCTCCCAAGATATTATAAATCATAATATTAAGCCTATTACCACTTCCAGAAGTGTGAATGCCCCCTCCCATTTTCTATATACTGATGACATAATCCTTTACCCAAAAGGAGACAAAAGAAATCTAAGCAACCTTAAAACCATCATATCTCACTATGATGAAGTCTCTGGTCAACATATCAACTGGATGAAATAATTTATTTTCTTTGGAAAAAAATATCCCCCTGGTTAGAAAAATAGCATTACAAATATTCTTGGTATTAAAGAGGGATTTCTACCCTTCAACTATCTTGGGGTTCCCATTTTTGGGGTAGACCCAAAGCGGTTCATTTCTCTACCATTGTTGATCAAACTCATCGATACCTTTCCTATTGGAAAGGAAAAAATCACTCAATGGAAGAGAGAATCTACCTAGTTAAATCCACAATTGTTTCTAAACTGGTCTACTAAATAATAATCTATAAATGGCCGGCTAGTCTCTTAAAGCACATCAACGTTTCCATTAAAAACATTTTCTGGACAGGAAACACTTTGGAAAGGAAATTAGTTACCATACCTTGTTCCACGTGCTGTAAACCTATTGAAAATGGTGGTATTGGAATAAAAAACCTCGCAAACTTTAACCAGGACCTCCAGGTGAAGCTCACGCAGAATATCATTT
Organism: Viscum album; assembly: GCA_963277665.1. Taxonomy (NCBI): domain Eukaryota; kingdom Viridiplantae; phylum Streptophyta; class Magnoliopsida; order Santalales; family Viscaceae; genus Viscum; species Viscum album. Next base: position 12,953,849 of record OY728159.1, on the reverse strand, counting down.
GTAATAAATTGTCTTCCACAGACTTCCTCCAGGATCGGTTTCCTTGGAAAACTCCAAAGCATCACACATACTTATCTCACGTCTTCCACATGGCCATCCATAAAATTTACTTTTATCTTCATTATGTCCAACTCTAAATGGATGGCCAACATAGACTTGAATTTTAATTTTTGGCTAGATAACAAGACTGGAAAGCCCTTGATTTCCTTAATTTCTCCCTCACATCTTTCTATGCACACTAATGACACAATTAAAGACTTCATGTATATGAAAACACACTCCCCTTCCTGAAGAGATTAAAACTATTGTCAAGAATTACCACTTCTCTGTTAATGAGGATTTCCTAATCTGGGAACCTTCCCATAATGGGATTCTTGACTCGAATAAATTTTACAAGCATTTATACCTCAATGATATGAACAACTTTAGATGGCCTAAAAAATTCAATAAATCCTGGATTAAACCTTCAATATTTATTGTTGTTTGGTGTATTGCTCATAGTAGAATTCCAACTGACTCCTATTTAAAATCTTTTGGAATCAACCTTTTCTCTAAATGTCATATGTTTAACCAACATCGTGAAGATCTTAACCATATTTTCCTTTCTTGTGATACGGCTACTGCTCTTTGACATTATATTTTTGACATCTTTGAATGAAACTGGTTGTTTTGTAGTTCTATAATCTCTCAGATTCAAAAATGTCTAGAGAAATCTATCTCTCATCAAATCAAGAACCACTTTGTGGCCGCAATTGTAGAGCTTCTTCATGTGATCTAGTATGGCAGGAATGAATATACTTTTCTCAATAGTTCTTTCAATCTTAATGCAAGAAAAATGAGAATTCTTATCGCTACCAGAGAGGTGTCCTCGATACAGAAAGATCATTTTAGAAACTCAGTCAGAGATTTGGTGATCCTACGACTTCTTGGGATTATAGGTAATTATCCTCTCCCTAAATTTATTCTTGAAGTTTTTTGTAATCCTCCCCTTCAGTTTGGATCAAAATCAATGTAGATGGCGCTTCTAAAAGAAACCTCGGCCCAGCGGGTTGTAGAGCCATCTTTAGGAATCATCTGGATCAAGTTATCGGTTTCTTCTATGGATCATGTGGTATGGATACCTCCTTAGAAGCTGAGATAGTCAGCATCATTCATGCGATCTCGTTTTCCAAGCTGCACAACTGGAACAACATATGGATTGAAAGCGACTCCTCCACTACCGTCCAGGCAATCTATAAGGGTACCATCCACCTGGCTTGGAAACTCACTTCTCACTGGATTGAATTTCTATACTCTCTCTCTTCCCTCAACTTCATTGCTACACACGCTTACCATGAAGCAAACAGAGTTGCGGATGCCCTTGCCAACATGGGCGTTGATAAGGACACTACCTTGAGAGATGATCTTCCCCTGATCTTATTCCTCTTTATTTTTAGGATGTAATCAAAATAACTTATTTTAGACTTATATAACCCCCTTTTTTATATAATAAATATTGTGTTGTAGTCTTTGACCAGAACACTATTTTGAAAAAAATGATTTTTTGCACTTTGAAATAACTTTTAATAAGTTATCATATTCTAATAAATTATTAAAATTGTGGTGTAAAACACTAATAAACCCAAAATTATATCATTATTATTCTCCAATAATGATATTATAACAAAATCAACTTGTAATCGTCTATTAATTATGGTATGTTCTAGTTTAGGGTCGTTTAACCACTACCTTGAATAGTCATTATAATTTATATCATAGATGACTATGAGAAATTAAATTATGATAAAATAAGATTTAAATATTTAAATAGTGATTTGTTTTTTATTTTAAAGTCGTAATATTAAAATTTATCACCTTATTCAACAAATACACATGCATTTATAAAGAATTATCAAAAGATTATCATCAAATTAATCTTAATGAATTATAACAAAAAATACCATATAATGAAATTATAATAATATTAATTTTAATATGGCATCAATTATATTTTATTTTATTCTTTTTTAAGTACAAATGATGGGTGAATATAAAATAATAACACCACTATCATGAAACTATTTCAAAAATAATTGTGATTTCTAATTCTTGATATCGAATATAGAAAATAACTAATTGATATAAATCTAGCGAATAATCATAATTGAAGTTTATAAAATGTTATTGATATAAACAAAGTTCTTAAAATGGGGATTATACTGGTTAATTATTTTATATAGTATGTTAGAGTTCATTTAGAATCAGTATGAATTGTGGTGAGGGGTTCTTTACCACAAATTTAATTTCACGAGACATATTTCATTATGTGCACCATAATACATTAAATATGGTTTTATTAATTCTTAATTAATTTCTATTACCATAATAATAATGTTTTAATACAATTTTTTTATGTTTTATTTAAATTTTCTTGGATTCAAAAGATACCAATGTTGAAAGGGGTTTCAACTAAAATGTTAATCAAGCATAAGGGTTTCTATTTCAAATATAATTTAAAAATAAGGAATGTTTTAGAATTAAAATTCATTTTGGTTATTTTATTATTTTGAAATCCCATAATAATTTTTAAATTATATATATTGGGTTTTATATTTCTTGTAAAAATTTCATATCCCCTTGACTTGTATTTTACCCAAAGTGTTTCTAGTAATTGAAACCAAACCCTACTATTTTCACAGTAAAAAACCCCCTATTTAAAAAACAAAATTCATTAAATACATTTTTAAAAATCATTGTCTACTCATTAATAATTGATTATGACCATTTTTAAAACTTGAACTTATTAAAAGAAATTATTGAAAATTTAGTGTTCTATGTATGGAACATTTTCATCAAAATGAGAAAATCATGTCACTATATGTGAACAGTTAAATAATCTTCCTTCATCATTTTATATGAAAAATTCAATATTATTTTTAATGGTTTCTAAAAGAATTAATTTTCCATTTATTTTATAAATTATATATTTTAAAATTATTTCAAAAGATCGATAATATTTCATATTTCCAAAACAGATTTTTAAACCTTCTAAAAATGATTTTTATCTAAATAATTTTCCTTCGATTCATCTTATTCTTGATCAATTACATTCAAAAAATGATTACATGAAAATTATTTATCTAGATGGATTACGTAATTTTATTTTTTATCATGTAGGTGATACATCACTAACTCTTTTTTGACTTTTTATTGAATGCATATACAACCAATTTATCTTCCATTTTCATCAAAATTTCAATACCCTATTATTATTCCTCTTTACTGAAAATTAAATTTTTATTGAAAATAAAGAGAACCATAAAGGATAACCACACTGAAATAAAATCAAAAAATTTATGGTGTCCTAAAATAATAAATACCGAGTGTATCTCTCTAGATTAAGTGGATACATGCCATATATAAAGAATCTACAGCATTATAAACAATGAGATTGTCCTCTTCCATACGTACATGATCTAAACCATTTACCTAAAAGTTTAATTATCTCCATATATTCCGAATTAAAATACCAAATACTTATACAATATCTATATGGTGTAAATACTATATTCTTATTTATCCTGGTTCAATGGAACTTACTTTGAAAGTTAATCGATGTTATTGGATAATAATTTATTTTCCATTAAGTTATTATGTTTGGATTATTGACATAATTATTAGATATTTCCTTATGTGAATCTATTTGAAAAAGATATGGTATCCATTCTCATTCTATGTGTTCATTATGAGGTATTTAATGAAACCCGTTATCCTTCAGTGAGTTTTTTATGATATGATGAATTATTGATTTCATATGGCACATATAAGAATGGAAGAATGATAGGAGATGTCCTATAAGGATATATGATTCATTCTTATAAAGTATATATCTGATGAGATAATTATCCATTTATATTTTTTTTCATGTAAGTGTGGGAATTGATAGTGTGGCTCGTGAAACTAACGTTTCCATATACAAATGTTTTTTATATATTTTAAATATGATCCACCATTTTTTTATTATAATCATTCTTATATAATTCTCACATTTCTCATATTTATTGAATTATTATTGTATTATGTTTTCCCTACCATTATTCCATGATATATGATCCATTATTTGTTGGGTATAATTTTATAATATATATTTATTATACTTAAATTCTAATATTAGTCTCACTAATGATGTTCAATTTTTTTCACTTATGTTTAACCTTACTGAGTGTCTATTCTCAGCCCTTCCTTATGAGTTCATTTCCATTGATTATGATGATTGGAAATTTATGAAGATTATATAAGTGTTTATTATATGGAGTTTTTTGGGATATTTAGAAGACTCATTTTATTGGATACATATTCAAGATGGAATTGGTAATAAAGTATTATTCACTTATATTTTATTTGTTGAGTGAAATTTGTTTGTATTAATATGTTAAATTGTATGTTGAGATTAAACGATTTTTATGGATTAAGAATATAGTATGATTTTTTTCTTTTATGATGAGCATGTTTTGTTCATTTGTTCCATGATATATGATATGTGTAAATTTTTATGGAGATTAAGAGATGAAAGAATATTTTTTAAAAAAAGAATAAATTTCAATTAAATGGATTATTTTTTAAATAATAAATTACTCCTTATGTTAATTTTATTATGATAAACAATGTTTTCGTTTAAAAAGAAAAGTTTTAAATTATGTTGGTGGTATTATTAAACGTGATGGGAGTTAATTTTTAATGGAAAATAGAATGATAAAAAATGATTAAAATTAATGGATTCCATTATATATTATATTCTATACGGTGTGTTTAATGTTCTTCACTATATATGGTTTTAATGGAATTGATGTTTTTTATTATAATTTGTATAGATTTTTTTTAATTATAATGATTTAATTATATGTATAGATTTTGGAATGTTTCATGGATATTTCAAAAAAAAATTATCTATAATATTATTTATATATTATTCAATCCTTTTGACTAGTAATTTTGGTGGAAGTGTATAATATGTGTTTTGGATTAAGTTGTTTGAAATTTCTACTATATTGATATAATATTTCATTTTTTCTATTAATTTTTCTAAAATATGAAATTTAATTTCATGCAATTTTTTTTAAAGTAAGTCATTCATTGGATACAAATTTATGAAATATCAATGTTTCATTGTTATGAAACAATATTTTTTGTAATAAAATTAATTTAAATGGGTTTCATAATTTTTTTGATCGTTTTTTATTAATGTTTAATCTTTGTTATATTAATTTAAAAAAATGTTCAAATTTGTTGTGCTTTAATATCATTTAAATTATTGTTTCAATTTGGATATTTTAGAATATATTTGGTATATCTTGTGTGTAAAATATATTAAATGTGTGTTATGGATCTTTTGGTTGGGGGTAAAGTATATTTTATTTTAATGGAATATTAGTTCGTAATCAATTTTTTTTGTTAAGATGAGAATTGTTTGATGTTTAATTAGTTTTTAAATTTGATTTGTGTATTATAATTTTTTTACGGAAACTCATATAGTGGGGATTACTCTATGGTGTGTTTGATAATAATTTATTTTATGTTTGTACAATTAGTTTCATGACCGAATACGTTTTTCAAGGATAAGAAGTAATATGGTGGGGAGAATATAATGACCCATGTCATTAGTTTTTAAATATTGGCTTAATATTATTATTAAAAGGGAAAAAATTTGATTGTATTGAAATTAAATAAAAAATTTATTATTCATTTAATTGATAATAAGGTTTCATCTTTTGTGACTATTTTTTGGGTTTCTATTATAGTTTATAATGTTGTTTTCATTCGATTTCTTAGATAGTTAATGAATTTCTATTTTTTCAATAATAATTTATAATTATTTTATTAATATTAATTGAATTAATTTATCATTAACTATATTTATAATAAATGAATTTTATTTTAATATTTTTTAATATTTTTTAATAGAAGTGTGTAATTAATAATATATTTTTTATTATTTTTGTTATGTTGTTTTTTTCTATTAATTTATTTTTTCTAAATTTTTTTATTTATTTTTGAATGAAAAAATTGATTGAATTAGTTGAGTGTGTCGATCTATATAAGAAATGAGGTGGAGAATAACCATTCATAACACATAGTGTTTGATGAAAATAATAATAAATTAAAGTGATCGAATTGAATAATATAAAGTAATAGATTTAAAAAAATAAAATCTAAAGGGTTGAAGTGGTTTCGTGGTTGTGAAGAAGAGAACACTGGGGCTCCCACAACACTCATCCCGTCTCTCTCTATCTATCATCTCCCTCCATTTTATCACCTAAAATATAACTCATAAATATTTGTATTAATATTTACTGGAGTAATGTGTATCACATGGTGTTAGATTAATCATGATAAGAAGAATGTATGCCCTAGTTTTCTTTTCATCATCAATGAAGTATTTTTTAAGATTTAATTGTATACATTTTTTAAAAAAATTTTATAGATATGGTAATTCTTATTGTTTATTCATGGATTGACATTATATTTTAGTTGTGTGATAACACTCCGATTTGTGAGATCAATAGATTTTTATTATCCATCTCTATGTAAGTGATATTTCAAATAGTATACCTATTGTTATTTGGTTTTCTTTGAGTTTAGAATATTATATATTCTTGGAAGGATTTTCCTTAGGATTTTTTATACTCATTTTTATCATTTCTATTTTATTAGTTAAATTTATTTTTTCAAATGGATTTTTATTCAAAACCATATAAACAACTATAGTATATTTATTAAAAATGTTTTAAATAAATACTTTTATAAAAATTTGTTTCCTAAAGAATTTTTATAAGGAAATTTGATGGAATAATATTTCATTAAGTGTGTGGTCTTGACATTTTTTTGGAATTGATTGTTGGATTATTTTTACAATATTTTACTATGACATTAGTTTTGGTAGGGGAGTGACCAAACTAGTTTTTTCTATGATTTTGGAATGATCTAGCTATGGGTTGTTTCAAGTGAGGACTCTATATGCATCGAGGTTTTCTAATTGTTTAGGATCAAATAGGTTCTCTAGTGTTGCATGATTTTTACCTTTTGATCCTCGACTTTGGTTTTATTATCATTTTTTATATTGGGTTTGTGATTATGCACTTTATTTGATTCCCATATTTAAATTTGTTGTGGGTGGAATAATTATTAGCTATCTGCCACCATTTATTTGAAAATTGTTGAAATTTTTCCATTAATGATTAAAGATTAATTTTTTATGAAAATATATTATGTGACAAAATTGGTTCAATGAGTTATGTTATTTAGAATGTTTTTTCAATCTTGAAATTTAATCTTTCAAAGTGAAAGATATTATGTAGACTCATAATTTTATCATAATGGTATTTTCTTCAAACCCTAGATATTCCTTTCTTCATATTCATTTTTCATATGATATATATAAAGTTAAAATAGCCTTTTTTTATGGTGGTTCTTTCTTTGGATTATCATTTTTATAGAAACCCACCACTGGACTATTGGAACAGGAAGAGATATAGGTGCTACAAACCATAGGTAACTTCCTCAAGACACCAATGGATGAAAATATATTACAAGGGTGAACAGTCTTATTCGGTGATGATTTTATATTAAATAAAAAACCTATAGATGAATATATATATATATATATATCCCATCATAACATGTTATAAAAAAGAGTAAACCAAACAACTCAAAATATAAGATAAAAAGGTAAATTTCTATAGTATTATATAGAATGATAAAAAATATATCCAAATAAAAAAGTCATCCTAATGTAATGCAACCATTCTGGAATCATTTAATTATTCTATAACAACACTTCCCCCAAATCCACTGACCATCCCTGAGCCAGTAACTTTAGAATTCACCACTAGAGAAATGTTAACCCATCCCCTTACCCATATCTGGAAGAATAAGGTATATAATCACATTAAGGTGAATACACATGGGGTGAGTATATCAACTCACTAGGAAACCCACCATAAACTCCTCAAAATTCCAAAAAGACCAAAAAAATTGAACAAAATTTATTTAAAGCAGTTGGAACTAGAAAACACATTAATGTAATGCACCGAATGTAGCAAAATATGATCTTGTACTATAGATCGTTTTGAAGGCTTCGATTTTACTAGTCGTCGAGCCCGAACAGAGTTACATTTCATAAGTTATGGTTGTTCGAAGTCAAACTACTGAAAAGGGAAAGACTGGATGATTTGGTGAAAAAGTTTTGATATATGTGATGAAATGGATGTTTTTCCTGATTTAATGGAATCTTGTGAAATGCAACAAAATCTAATGCACAATAAGTCATGAAACCTTTTATGTGCCCAATATGATTTCAAAAGGAAATCTTACTCCGTGGTCACCCAAAAATGGATAAGTGGGTGTGAGAAAGTTTTGATATGTTCATACAAGATTTGAATATGAGTGAAAGAGTCTTATGCGACCATTGCGGTGTCAAACAGACACTTTCATTCTACCCTTCTTTTTCACTGTCACTGCCATTTTTTCCTATAAATAGAATGGTACCCCCTCCCATCAAGGTATGCCTTTATAGGTTAGCCTCCACTCTACTATGTATAAGACCACCAATTTCACAACATCACAGAATAATGGATCCCTCCAAATAGATATCTTGTGTGAAAGGGCCCATTTGGGACTGCCTTCACCTAAGCCTACCGTGGTTTGATCCTCGCATGAGAATTTTCATCCAAAGTCATGGGTATGCAAGACTGTCTCTGGAAAGTAGCCTTGGTCTTGCAGAAAAACCCAATCTTGCATGAAATAGTTCCAAGGTTCCCAATCTTACACACATTAAATCCTTCATATAGCCCATCTTACGCACAATTCCATAGAGATATGCACCCACTAGTCTATACCATGGAGGCCACATCCTCTCCCCCACTCAAGATCAGTGTTGGGTTGCTGTCTCATTCCTCCGAGATGGTCCCTTTTCTATTATTACTCACCACCATGAGAATTAGAGAGTCAAACCATAATCTTTTCAGGCCAGGTCAATACCATTTTACCTTGCACCCCTATGTGCATGACACATTGACCTATGGAATACCGTGATTCGCTATACTCCTATAGAGTACATGAAACAGCTTGAGTTGACCTATTCCTCCTACTCCATTTCCTTTTTCGTGAGTTGAGATCACCATCTTGAATTCCCTGAGTTCCATGAGTCTATCCACTCTTCAAGAAACTCCTCAAAACCCCATCACCTGGCTCATATTCCAGGTTAAACTAGCAAGGGTTGCTCTTGCATAAGTTCGAACACCTATCAGTGATAAAAATATTATTCCTAATAGTACACACATAAGGACATTAAACTATATCATACCCTGCCATTCCTGAATAGGAATCCTTATGAATCAAGCTTAAGATTCCCTCGCGGCCTGACATGAGGAATATAGAATTGGAAGCGCATTGCATCTGCCCTATGGACCACATCCATTCAGATGATGTTAAACTGAAACATTTCCCCTTTGAAATTGACATGGTATTCCATCATGACTTGATATGAGGAATACACCTGGTCACCTTGCACATATAAGCCCCATTCACCATTTTCTCTCCCTAGAAGCACCATGGAAACTTCCACACTTAAGCCCCTTTCACCATTGCTGCACCCTAATAGCACCCGGGAAGCTTCCATACATAATCCCCATTCACCACTGTCGCTCTCTAATGGCACATCGGAAGCTTACAAGCATAATCCCCATTCTACATTACTGCTCACTAGTGGCACCCAGGCAGCTTCTACACGTAAGCCTCATCCCCCATGGCTGGTCTATAGTGGTACCTGGTAATCTCTAATGCCTAAACCCCATTCCATTTCTGAATCACATAGGATATGATCAATTTATTCTGTACAAGGTACGTAGTGTGCCTCCTTGAAGTTCAATCCCACCCTAAATTTAATCATTACGGCCTCCTCTAAGGGGTTCCCCCTCCCTGATCCACCTCCATTGGTGTCCAAATTAGTATTCACATTGTGAAATCAACCCTTTATTAGACACACAACCCTGGGTCCACTCTTATAATATACACTAATCGATCAATGGTAGACTCTAGGGATCCATCCTTGGGAATTACCCTCATGATATGAAATATTCCCTTTTTGGAACATTTTTCCTAGATTAGCATTCCAGATGTGTTATGATCCATCCATTCGGTTTGCTCAACATGCGTAATCCCTATGTTACCTTTTTACTAAAACATGTGGGTTTTGATCACTTTTGGGTATAGAGGAAGCCACTACAAGGTTCAATCCCAACTAACAGTAATCCCTGGTGCTCCCTCCTAGGGATGTTCCATCCTCAGGCCACTAACCTTGAATAAGACACACACTTCACCATACTCCACAAAACAATAGTGACCTTATTGTTATGGGAATATAACTGCACATAATCCACTAAGACATATCCATGTTATTATCCTTTATGTACGCACTGAATCTTTGATTTAATCCTTAACTATGTGGACATCAATTCTCATACACTAGGATACTTAAGAAGCCTCTCTGAGGATGAATTCCATCCCCCATTTCCCATCCTGGCATTTTCTCTAAGCCATTGTGTCTCGAAAAGATCACTACCCAACCTAAAGGTTACATTTAATTTTTGACCCTTTCCATATACCCATTCTCATGAGTCGCCTCCTTGAGTGTCTCATAACCCCACTAGATTATTATGTACTTTGATCCCTATCTTCTACCTAGTGTACGTAGGGAGCCTCCCGGGGGTTCAAGCCCAGCATCGTCATCATCACATAAATTCAATCTCATCTAATATCCACTTCATTCAACTCTCCATCATTTACCATGATTGTTACCAGGGCCTCCACATCCTAGTGGGATCACACCATTCATTCAGGAAGATAACAATGAATAATCCCCATCCATCCCATTGCTATTTGAATCATGTGGGTAGCAAACCATTCATAGGCTCAATTCAATCCACACTCATTAAACCAAGAGTGATCCTCCTATGATAGCCCACTAGGATTTTGTAAGCCCCAAACCATGATCTCTCGAACTACATGGGTTTTGATTCCGATCATCTACATAGGGCACATAGTAAGTCGCCCTAAGGTTTAGTCTTAGCCAATGGGAAACCATGGTGTTCCCTTTTTTGGGGTGCGCCTCCCAGATCCAACCTTTATGGAGTCTATATTAGCCTTCATGGTGTGAAATAATCCATTTTTAGGACATGCCATTCCAAGTCCATCGGCACCAGGAATTTTGATCCATTCATCTAGTAAACCATCCGAGTGCTCCCTCTAAAGTATGTATCAATCTGATCTACTCTCTTCAGTGTTATGATCAGTCTGATCCATCTCTAAAAGATGTAAAAATCATGGCATACAATGGATTAGAAAAGGGAAACTAAGGAAAAATTTAGAGACCTGCCTCCAGAATAATATTACCTGAATTCAACGTGGGATGTCTCAGGATTCCACCCCATTAATAAGCCCTCTAATAACAAAGAATTCATGTTTACCGATGGTCCAATGTCATGAGATTCTAGTGATTCCCAATATGACTACTTCTCTGACAAAAGGTTGCTACCCTGACTTGACCCTTTGACATGTCCTAATAGAAGCATCATAATTTACTGATGTCCAAAAATAGAAAGAATTTGGAGGGGTATCATTAGAAAAGTTTTAATATTTAAGGGAGACTCTTACCAAACGAAAAATTCTGAGGAGGAATATTTGAGATGAGAGACCGGCATCTGATCACTCTATTTCGATAAAGAAGCAGACATCTCTGAACATATAATGAATACCACCCACCTTTGGAAAGAAGGAATGTGGGTCTATAGATGCATATCCCAATTTATGGCACATTCCTCGATGGGAAAGAATCAGAAACAAAAAAAAAATTACAAAAATAATTATCAAGTGTGTTTGATAAAAAACTATATACAAGGCATGTCAAAATCATTAATCAAAATATAAATTTAAAAATATATCCATGATAAAACTGTTTCCTAAATTAATAATTCTTATATGGAGAATATCCATTATTTATTCTTATAATACCCATTCTGTATACCCATACACATATGCATGAATCAAAGATGACACTCTTTATAATCATTAATGGTAACCCATAGTCCTTAATAACTAATCACATGTTTGTGAACTTATGTACCATATGTGGTATAGATAACCTATTCTAAATCGAGCAATTTCCCTCATAATGAAATCATGAACACACTTCAACCCGTATATGAAAATCAAACACTAAAATACAATTTTTCTAAATAATAATATTTGAAGACATGTAGTTTTCATATTTAAAAAAATGTTTTTAAAACCATATAATAAGAGAGAATTTAGTAATCATTCATTATGGGGTTTTCTAATTCAAATATATGAAATAGTATTATAAATAAAAAGGCTTCATTTTCTATAATAATTGGCTTTAGAGAGAGGGATGATACCTACCTAAAAACAATTTATTTGGTGAAGTAATTCACAGTGATCTATATAGATATGGGTTCCTCCCTCATTTAAATCAATATATCCAAACTAATTTTTTTAAAACATGATTCAAAACCTATATCAATCTATAAAATACCAAATATATGATTCTTTAAAAGTGAATCTGAGAATATCCTTATAGAAAATGATGATATGGAGTATTACCTCTATCTTATAGATCCGATCTACAAAGTTCTCTTGAAATTTTCATACATAAGTAATGGGATAAAGAAAATAACCCAAAAGAGTGTTTATGGTTGAGATCCTATAACATTAGAGGATGTATAATGGTTTCAATGGAGTTTTTTGGTTAAAAAATCCAATTTTTGGATTTAGTTAATTATATATCATAGTTAAGGTGTAATTTTTAACAAAACTTACACTATGAATGCATGCCCCACAATCTCATAACTCCATAATTTAATGGTTTTCACATATTGTTTGGAGAACTATGTTCTAATTTTTAACCATAGTTCAAAAAATTCCGAAAAGATCACACATAACTCAAACTATGTTTGTTACATTATTCACACCATTAGAATTGTAATCCATGGGAATCTAATGATGGGTGGTTATATACAATAGATATGTACATTTATCGAGCATGAAGTCCCCTAATTATGATGTCTTTTCCTGAATCTGACAATGCTTCCATAATAATCTCACAAAACAAATACATTTCCCAAGAAATAACTTCTCTATTCAATCTATAATATCTATTAGATCATGGATAAATATAGCATCTGAATAAAGATCATCATGATCCGATAGAATCAAATGGTAAAGTTCAGGCTCATACTTTTTATTTTAAGAGACATGAAACCCATTATGAACCAGAATATTCCTTTTTGGAAAATTAATTTGATCAGCCACATCAAGAATCTGGTAGAGTATCTCAAAATTTTCAAAATACTGGTGTATCAGAATTCCTTATCTATCTAATGGATGATTCCCCAGTCATGGGGAGACTCTCTTAAAAGCATCTACCCCATGGTAAACGATAACAGTTGATGATGATGATCTACCTACTATATTGAACAATGATAATAAATTTCTATTCTATTATTTATAATCTAAATATTCTTCATTTTATTATACTTTTGGAAAGGTCAAATTAGTGATATGTATCATATATGTTCCTAATGACGTGAAGATAGTCATGTTCATCCATTCAATTCATATAATAGTTCCATATATATCATGGACTAATAACTGTTGTTATATGAGAACTCCACTAATGGTATATTATCTATACCTGAGAAATCAAAATATAGAATAGAATCTCAGAGTATATTCTCATTGGTTTGGATCATACATTGTTACTTCCCATCCATTTGAGAATGATAATACAAGATTATGGTTAATTTGGTATCAAGAGAATATTTCAATGTTCACCTAAACAATTAGGTAATCCTTTGGTCTTGGTAAGATATGATCAAAATTGGAAAACAATGTAGCTTCTCCAATTTATAGATATAATGATTTTCTAGGCCGCATACTATATTGGATTTATAGATCATAATGAATTGAGATTAATTTGGGTTTTATTTCATAATCACCCATATGGAATCATGTTTCCAAATCATTGTCAGTAAACTTCTAAAAAAGTCGATCAAAATTTCCTACAACAACCATATCTATATGGGTAAGGATTTAAAATACAAAATGGCACATGATATTCAGATTTAACATAATGATATGTATGTAATTTAAATATATATATTTATCCACTCATGGTTTCATACAGAACCACAAAAAATGGTTCTTTAGTGCCTTGTACATATTTTAGATTACTAGATGAATAAACAATTTTTAATGGTGATACTCATAAGGAACTATTCCTTAAATGATGGGGGAACTACTATCCAATATAAAAATTCAACAAAGAGTTCCCACCCTAGTTAAATATATCAATGGTGTCCCCATTTTTTATTTTTAACCTCACTATAAGACCATAAGGGTAGAATTTTTCTGTATTCTATAACAACTAAACTATATTAAAAATAAGAGACACAGGGAAGTAGACTGCAACATTATCCTTCCCAGTGTAATCCATGTGCATTTCAATAATCACATTCATCAGCCAACCATGACCAAAATCATATTTAGAGATGTAATTTTATTAAGTTTGACTTATATAATGTGCTACTAAATTTCCTTCACTATGTTTTTAGACAAAGTCAATGTCAAACATTTGATTATATGCAATCCATAAATATTCCTTGTGGCCAGATCTCTTGGGGAAATTATATTTTTTTAGATTTGATGATTGATAAACATAGTGAATTTCCCATTGAAGAGATAATTAAATTAATTTTTCAAATCATTGACTACCACAATAAGATCCAGATCATGTTTAGGATAATTATATTCATACATTGACAATTATTATGAGTCTTTAGACAATATTAAATTTAAATGCATTTTAATACAATAATAAATATATTTGGATGCATTAAAATATACTATAAAACCCATTAATTCTTTTGGAAAGGTAAATATATGCACTAAAATGATTTTGGCTATAATCACATGAAATAACATCTAACAATCATTGCTCTATTGAATTGTAATACATTTCCTCATCAAATATACCATTATAGAGGCAAGATATGAAAATCCATGAAAAAATGATGTCAATAACATTCTAATAAAATAAATCTATGTATCTCAAAATCATTCGTAGATGGTTTCTATGAGATAAAACATCTTATAGTTTTTTGATATGCTGATATACATTTCTCAGAAATCACATGTCTATGGGAGAGTACATCTTCAATCAAGAATTCAGACTTAAAGAATTAGGAATAAATAAATAATCCAATATAATTCCAAATACTATCTCAAAGGGATCTTAATGGTCCCTTTAGTCCAACAATACACCATATATCTTCAAAACATATCACTAAAAAGTGTAAAGGTACATATGAAATATACTATTTACTAATTCCATTAATATTGTTGGACCAATTTTCTGACTGAAGGGCATAGAAAGGTAATAAAAATTATCCAAATGGATCCTAAAATTTATATTAAGAATATCATACTTTATATGTCACACCTGGACTTTTTAATTTATTTATATTTTATTAATTATTGGCCACGGGTTCTTGCGCCAACATCCAGGCTGGGTTCTGAATTAAAATCTACACCGTGAAATTTTTTTTAGCGGGTTTCGGACCCATGGGCTGTCACCGCACGGTGGGCGGTAGCCACGCGATCACCCCGGGTATTTGTGCGGATTCCCATGTGGTCTAGGTTTAGTCGCGCTTCTTGTATGCAGTTTACTAAGCAGTGCAACAAGCGCGCGGTGACCCGATTTTCAGAATAGGATAAATAAACAAATTAAAATTGAAAAGAAAAGAATGTTCAATAATAATAATAATGTTATGTTTTTATTTTTACTATTGTTATGATTATTATTATGAAAATTTAAATTTTTATTTATATTATTATTATTTATATATTATTATTATTCTCATTATTATTATATTTATAATAGTTATTTTTATTGTTAATTAATTTTATTAATATTATCTTTATTTGTGTAAATTTTATTATTATTATTTTTGGTTTTATTATTATTATTATTTGTATTATTATTATTATTATTCAAGTATTATTATTATTTTTATTGTTATTATTATTATTATTATTTTTATAAAAAAATATTATTGATATAATAAAATGAGAAAAAACAAAACCCCAGTTCTACCTGCCGGGAGTTATTTTTTTTTTTACATTTTTTCATAAAAAAATTTTTAAAAATACAACGAGGTTTAAAATATTTTTTTTTTACATCCTAAAGGCGGCACCTGGTGTGCCGCCTTTGGGGGATTTTCCGGCCAGGGCAAGGCGGCACCGGGGGTGCCGCCTTTGCCCAAAAAATACCGCAAAGGCGGCACACCAAGTGCCGCCTTTGCCTAAATAATTTTTTTTAAAATTTTTATTTTTATTTTTTGTTTTGTTTTGTTTTATATATATATATATATATATATAACAAAACTTTTCAGCAGAATTTTTCTGCTATTTAATATCCAGCGGTTCTGCCATTACAGCAGTCTGGATTCTGACTGATACCCTCACCCAGGACTCCCTTTTATAAGGGGGTTTGCCCTGAAAACAATACTGCATTTCCGATGTGGGATTCTGGTTCTCATTTTCCTGCACAGTACATTCTGCGTTTCTGATGTGTGATTCTGTTTCAAGTACGCGACTTTGAAAGACTATAAAAGTTAAACTATAAGACCAATACAAATGAAACTTTAAACACTGATTAAACATATAAGAAATAGTTGAAAACAAAAATAATTTCATAAAAAATGTTGATACGGATTAATTTATAAGCTTTCAAAACCACCTACTTGAAACTTAAACATATTTGAAGTACGTGACTTTGAAAGCTTATAAAAGATAAATTATAAGACCAATACAAATGAAACTTTAAACATTGATTAAACACATAATAAATAGTTGAAAACAAAAATAATTTCATAAAAAATGTTCACCAAAAACAATTTATAAGCTTTCAAAACCATCAACAAGAAACTTAAAAATGTTTCAAATTCCCGACTTTGAAAGACTATAAAACATAAACTATAAGACCAATAGAAATGAAACATTAAACATTGATTAAAAATATAAGAAATAGTTGAAAACAACAAAAACTTCCTAAAACATTTCCGTAAAAATTAATTTATAATATTTCAAAACAATCTACTTGAATAGGGAATCTGATCCATCAGTTTGAGGGATACCGGGGCTAGGTAGATAGATAATCGGATCATTGTATCTATGGATTTTTTGGATAGGAAGATAGATTCATTTCATTCATTATATCGAGGTATTTCTTTTTTAAGAGAATATAGACTTTATTATAATTATAAAATAAGGGACACCTTTATTTTTTGGTTATAGAATACGATTCTCTTAAGGTTAAAAGACATTATTCTTTTAATGGCTTTGAAAGTCATTATTTGTTTTGCATGAAATTGTATTTCTTTTTTGTAAAAAGTTTTTATATTTCCACCACACATATAATTGAATGCAAAACATCATATTAGTATTTTTATTATGATTTTATCCATATTAATATGATTTTGATAATAACAAAACTTTTGAATTAATAAAATCTATCATGATTATGATTCTTGATCATACAGAAATTTTATTCAAATTTTTACCCATAAATTTTAATGAGGATGAATATTACACAAAATTCAGGATCACATGTCAGATTTTGAACCATCTTGGCACTGCTTAATAAGTAAACACATTCTGTGGAATTGGAATATGTGTGTATTAGGGTCCTCTCTATAATACAATATAACACTAAACCATGGAAACTTTCTTTACAGGCACTCCACCATAAAATATGGATCCACTATTCTCTCATGTGTCTCTATTTTCACAACCACCCTTTCTCATCTAGGAGCACATCATACAACTTATTGTTTGGCTAAGGTTTAATTACTTTCCCACCTAGGTAGTGGTAGACTCTTCCCTTGGCTAGCTAGTGGTAGGATAATTTTTTTGAGTAAAATCAAACAAATAGTTATCCATTTCATCTCCTAAATTATTATTTATGTAAAATATAAATTTATCTCACATGAACATATTTTAATCCCTCATGAAATAATAAAATATTATATTTCCTTCACTTCCTTTTCTATTATTGTAAACAACGTGTCACCATTTCCACAATTTTTTTAACATAATATCACATCAAAAGTCATCACAATTATGCCTCACATATCAAAATAATCTACTAACAAGTCATTCATCCTTATTGGAAAAAAAATTCATATCAATGGGATCTTTATATATCATATTCCTTATTGTTTTGAATTAATGACTTCCATTGTTCCACATATCCATTCATATGGTGAACCACCATGATGACTTTTTCCTTTTAACTAATTCCTAAATTGAAAATTAATTTCTATAGGGACATTATGCATTTTTCATCTACAAATGGATTAGAAATTTCACTGAATGTTAGAGGTTATTACTGCATGAATATATCCATTATAGTTACACAATGTTGTAGATCAATAGGTCTCTCTATATAGGTGGGTTTATTTTTCATAACAAGGGTTAAAATCCCTAATATAGTTATGAATAGGTTTTTCTGCAAAAATATATTTGTTAAATTGTTTATGGGGAATATCCCTACATTGACTAAGAATGTTTATATGGTTCCCATTCCTCCACTTGGTATCCATATTTTTATAATGACATATATATTATTAGAAAATAAAATATAAATGTAAAATATAATTCTAATTATGAATTATAGAGTGTTTTCTAGAAATCTTGAGTGTTTTTCATTGAAATATTTATATCTATATTGGTTCCTCTAAATCAATTTCTAAATGTTACTAATAATGTTACTCAAATACCAATTATATCATCTTATAATCCATAAACCTATAGTTAATAGTTATATTACATTATTGATATAAAGTAAAAGAGTCCCCAATGGAAAGAACAATTTAGTAGTCTGGGAAGACCATATATAGATATACAATACATATTAAAATAGAAGATACAAAATGAACATATTATGAGATCATGAAAACCCCTTCAATCATATCCCAGAAAATATCACATATTCCTCCTCAATGATTCCTGAGAAAGGAAAAAATTACATGTGTGATCAAAAGCTCATTACAGAGTAGCATATATGAGAACCTTACATAACATAAACATAGAATAAGTGATATGTAAAGTATAAATTAAAAAATGAAGTCATAATATGCTAAAATTGAGGGAATTATATGGTCATGATTATAAACGATAACATGGAATAAAATAATCAATTATCTCATACTGATGGAATGTATATTTCTAGAAATGAAATTCTTGTTGTTAAGGCTTAACGCTAGGCCACATTAGTATTATTAGAAGAAGAATACACCAAATACCAACATATTTTTTCATATGATATCTACTGATGAATTGATGGGAAATATAGTTATATGTCAGACCCATCACCTGATCAAGATTAATCAATTCACTCTACGAGTCATAATGACCTTTGTAAAAGTTACCTATGAAACCTATTGCTGAATTAATCATGGGTATCCATATATTGATAAATGTATACATAAAATACTTCCCATTCCTTATAATAATGTAAATTTCTTCTCGAAAAACCCTTATTGAAATTGGAAGACTTGTGTTACCATCCATGTAATTGGAATTACCCTAATCATAAAAATATAGTGGTGAGGGTACGTTCAATGTGTTGTATATCCATGGAAGATAATAATTGAGTACAATAGTTTTCATTGGTATGAGACCCAGGAAAAAATGACAACTCATATATTTAATGCCCCCAATTTCATGATTTCTTTCAAAAAAATATACACTTAATATAATCACAAAATAAAATTATTCCATGTGTCCTTAGGTAATTAGTTACATAGAATAATAACCTAAAATAAGAATACAAAAAAATTATTTAAAACTCCATAACATGCCCTTAAAATCCACTGATCTTATAATACTGCATAGGATAACCTGGGGATGTACATAAGAAAGGGGTGAATTATAAATCCTTGTAAAGAAATAATCCAAGAATAAAATTATGAAATTAATACATGTGAGTAGAGATACATAACAAGGTGATATAAAATTAATGTGATTCGTAAAAATAAACCTCAAATTATTATATAATATAATAATATCAAGGCAACATTGGAATGCAATAAAAAATAAAACATGGAATCACAATTCTAAGTCAAGGATAACCACTAAAAAAATATAACATAGAGTGCTTAGGATAACCTCCCATGCACTGTAAGTGATTTCTCATGAGGTAAAAACATTACCCATTTTTATGAAGTGGAATATAATTTAAGGCCACCCATCATACTCATATCATGTACATGAATTTTTTTAAGTTTCAAGTAGATTGTTTTGAAATATTATAAATTAATTTTTACGGAAATGTTTTAGGAAGTTTTTGTTGTTTTCAACTATTTCTTATATTTTTAATCAATGTTTAATGTTTCATTTCTATTGGTCTTATAGTTTATGTTTTATAGTCTTTCAAAGTCGGGAATTTGAAACATTTTTAAGTTTCATGTTGATGGTTTTGAAAGCTTATAAATTGTTTTTTGTGAACATTTTTTATGAAATTATTTTTGTTTTCAACTATTTATTATATGTTTAATCAATGTTTAAAGTTTCATTTGTATTGGTCTTATAATTTATCTTTTATAAGCTTTCAAAGTCACGTACTTCAAATATGTTTAAGTTTCAAGTAGGTGGTTTTGAAAGCTTATAAATTAATCCGTATCAACATTTTTTATGAAATTATTTTTGTTTTCAACTATTTCTTATATGTTTAATCAGTGTTTAAAGTTTCATTTGTATTGGTCTTATAGTTTAACTTTTATAGTCTTTCAAAGTCGCGTACTTGAAACAGAATCACACATCAGAAACGCAGAATGTACTGTGCAGGAAAATGAGAACCAGAATCCCACATCGGAAATGCAGTATTGTTTTCAGGGCAAACCCCCTTATAAAAGGGAGTCCTGGGTGAGGGTATCAGTCAGAATCCAGACTGCTGTAATGACAGAACCGCTGGATATTAAATAGCAGAAAAATTCTGCTGAAAAGTTTTGTTATATATATATATATATATATATATATATATATATATAAAACAAAACAAAACAAAAAATAAAAATAAAAATTTTAAAAAAAAATATTTAGGCAAAGGCGGCACTTGGTGTGCCGCCTTTGCGATATTTTTTGGGCAAAGGCGGCACCCCCGGTGCCGCCTTGCCCTGCCCGGAAAATCCCCCAAAGGCGGCACACCAGGTGCCGCCTTTGGGGGGTACAAAAATTTTTTTTTTAAACCTAGATGTATTTTCAAAATTTTTTTTTTGAAAAAATGCATATAAAAAAAAACCCACCTGCCGGCCTTGCCTCCAACCTCGCTACTCACCCTGCTCACCCCTCTTGCGGCCACCCACACCCCATGCCCATCGTCCCAAGGCACTCACCCGGCAGCCCATGCGCCGGCCCCATCCCACTCCAGCCACGCCACACCTCCGTCTGGTCGCCTCACCCAGCCCCTCGCACTCAGCACCCGCCTCCAGGTCACCTCTGCCTTTCCCCCTCGCCACCCCGGCCTGCAGGGCTACCTGCCACCCTAAACCTCCTCCATGCAACCTCTCCAAAATACCCCGCCTGTTGCTCCACTGCCCTCACTCTAGGCCTCATCCAGCAGCCCTCTACACTTCCTCCATCACCCTCTAGGACCCCACACCACCTTCCAACTCTGGTACCCGCATCGCACCAAGCAACCACCACGGCCTCCGCTCCCATTCCCAACCATTCTCCCCAGCCGGCCTTGACCTTCGCCTCCTCCCTCAGCTAGTGCACAACTAGACCCCCCCTTCTGGAACCCCGCTAATCCAAACACCCCTCGTGCCTTATTTTCTAGCTTCCCGCTGCTCCTCCACATTGCTCCAAACCCACCTGCACGCGTTGTTTCCGACGGTCTTTCGGCGCGATCGCAATGCCTCCACCGACCCTTCAGCGTGCAGATTCCACCTTTTTGATGTGTTATTCTTCTTGTTTTGTATTCTACATTCAAATTTAGAAAACCCTTGTGTTCGGTAAAAATTTTGTGCGCTTGTATCTTGGTTTTATATGCGCGCTCTATCCGTAGGGTGTTGTTCCACATTCAATTGATGCTTCATCATGCCTGCTCTTACTTTGAGGTAGGCGAAGCCACATTTTCCATTCCAATTAAATCTATTTAATTCTTGATTGATTCTAGTTAAATCTTTTACTTGTTTCGAATTCTCACAATTCAATTAGTTAATATTTCATAGTGTTTTCAGATTTATTGATTTTTTTAGAAATAATTTTGAACTATTTTCTCTTATTAAATTTACATGTACTTATGAAGGTTGTGTCCTATGGATGTCAAAATTTGTTTTAACAATGTTTTCAATTTAAAAATCTTTTTCACATTACGCTTGAATAGTTTATCATGTAGTTTTATTTATTTACGTACCATATTTGACCTGGTTATAGAATCGTTACAAATTGTGTGGTTTGTGTATACATATTATTTATGCATTTTTGGGTCTGCTTATGAAATTTTTTTAGGAATTGGGTTTCTTGTTAATAAAAGTATATGTAAACTGGTTGAGTGTTGATAGCATTTTAGAAAATTTTACAGTCGTTTTATCAAATTGTGTTGAATATGTGGAACTTATGAGGTTAGGGATTTGGTGTGCATTTTCTTAGAAAGAGGTTTTTGATTGGGTTCACTTTGGAAGTTATGGCATAGTTGTTGTGTTAAAATATTTTGAGAAGGGATTTATGTTTCCAATATGATGGTTGGTGTTATTTCAAATAAGGGGAGTGGTTTATTTTGATTTTAAAAAATGGTTATTGGATCCCAAAAGATGGATGTTCTTTTGTGGTTTTCAAAGAAGTGGTTTTAAATGTATTCCCCAAGGATTTGCCCCGTTTTTCTTTATAAATTTAAAAGCAGTATTGGGAAGATGTTTTGGGTGAATGAATTTAGGCATGTCAACTCAAAGGCTCGTTTGGCTCTTCCAACTCATGGGTGGAGTTGTGTCAACATTTAGAATCAGTTCTGTTCATAAGTTGGGAATATCTGGTCGTTGTTTTAAATGTTTTTAGAGAAATTATTTTGACATGTATGTGACATGATGGCCCATTTGGAACTTTCTTCTTTAGTGTAATGTTAGTGTTGATTCATTAATATGACGACATTTTGATAACTGTATTCCCATAAAACAACTTTAATATTTTTAATAAAAGGTATCAAATGGTTTTAATGATTTTATGGCATGACGGACCAGTTGTCACCTTTGATGATGTAATATATATATATATATATATATATATATATAAATGTATAAATATATATATATTTGGGGAACCTCTATTGTGGGGATATACCTTATGGGTTATCATATGGAGTATCTGTGTTTGGTTTTGGAAAGTGTGGTGAGATGAGTCACGCGTGCCAGGGCCTCTTACTTACACAGTATCATTGTAACGACCACGGGTTACAGGGAATCTTTTAGATGATCGAGTGATGGTTACTGATCACCCCTTATTAGATGGGTTGGAACCCCCTGGATTGGTGTTAGGCCAGGCAGGCTTTTCCACTGGATTGGTCAGTTTAGGGTGGTCAGTTTGTTATAGACATGGGGGATTCACCATTCACTGACATATTGTTCCAAAACTGAGTACGTCTAGGGGTCTTCTAGGGATGTTGAGGATCAAACATGGTTTTACTTTTATTTTCTTCTTTACTTTTAGTTACACTTGTTTTTCGAGCTAATATTGTCATCTATTTCTTTTAGAACTGCCTTATCATCCTAGTTTAGCTTTTGATTGAAAAATTGAGATTTGTTTCAAAAATTTCACAAGGTGTGCTTTGGGTTTTTTTTTAAAATGGGTAAATGATATTGTTTTATTAAAGTATGAAAAACCCAATTTTATAATTTTATTTCAAACTTGTGATATTGGGTCGTTTTGGGGAAGGAGGCGTTGGATTATGTGGTATATCTTGTCACCCCTACTAAGCATTTTTAATGCTCATACATATCTTTATCATTTTAGTTGAAGGTTTCATTTACTATAGGTTTCTTGGATGGGTTTCTCATTATAGGAGCAAGGTCGGTCTTTGGTTGGGAGTAGACCTGGAAGGTCACGTGGAGGTACGTTGAGTTATTCTATTTATTTATTTCTTTTTCTACTACTCAAGTTCAGTTTTATTATTCTATTTGTTCTTGGTTTTTTATTTATATTTTCATCCAAATTGTTCCCAACAATTAAACGTTGATTCCCAACACTGGTTGCAAACCTGTGGGGATCGGTAATGCCCTTCGGGCCATGTCATGGACCGGCTTGGGTGACAGGTTCAGGGTCGACCTAGTTTGCTTCATTACAAAAATAGTATCAGAGCAGGTTCTTGTAATTTGGGGTGTCTATTAGATAGAGATTAAGACCTTTGGGACACTAGAGGTAGGTACTGGAAGGGCGTCATGAACCCTTGCTCATTCCGAACCTCGAGCTACCAGGTCTAGTTTGGGTTTTTTGTCTTCAACTTTTGTTTTGGGATTGAGTAATGACAGTGGAGGTTGACCAGTTTCATGTCATGACCTCACATGGAGTAGTGACCCACATGGATTCTGATTTCACAGTTGAGCTTCTCCTAGTCGTTTACGCTTTCTTTGGGTGTGGCCCACTACCATATCGCCAAGTTAAGCGTAACTGCTAGTTCCTCGTCCTTATGGTTTTTTGTAAGTTGGGTTTTGTTTTGGGTTTGATTGTTATAAGTGTGTTTTGGAAAATGAAAAGGGGAAATGATTTTTGAAAAAAAAACTAAATTTGGTTTGAGAAGCGAGTTAGGTATTTGGATAGTGGCATTGATGGATGGCAGTTTTGAAATCTAAAATGGAATGGGGTTTTTGAAAGAGGAAGTTTTTTGAGTTTTGTTTGTGTTAGGTTGTTTCTTTTGAGTCATTTATATTGGATGAGGGTTCTTTCATTGATGTTTATTCGGCTTGATATTGGTTTTGACTTTCTGTTTTATATGTTGTTCAGAAAATGCCACCCAGAAAGGTCCCCAAGGTTTCCGATGAGTCATGCCCAGTTTTTGGTCCTTTTCGGAAGTTTCCTATACTTCATTTTGATCAAGGTCTATTAAATGCAGTTGTGTAGTTTGAAGAGGTAGAGTGTGTTTTATGATGTTGGGAACTACCGAGTCCATTAGAGTTCGAGCTATCCTGGGATTATTTGAGGGTCCGGTTTCAGACGAATTATAGTTTTTCACCCCGCCATCAATGAAAGTTGGTTTGACGTGGGATTTCTTTAAATCAGTCTATGTATGATGGTACAAACCTAAAAATGTGACGACAAAAAAAGGAAGATCTCATGCTTATTCAACAAAGGCCAATGGACGATGAGGACTTCTAGTTACCATTTCCCAGAACTTTTGTCCTTTTATCCATAGGTAGCGTAACATGATTTGATGAAGAGTTCACTATTCATCGGGGGTCTTATCCCAGAGGTCAAGGAGAGGGTCTTCTTTTCTAAGGACCATCATTTCAAGAAGCTGGTGGATGAGGCATTCCTAGCTGAGTTGGTCTACGGAGCGGAGATGGTAGGTAATACAGTGTATCCAGTTACTCATCAAGGTTCCCCATCAAGCGAATAGGATGTGCCTGAGGGAACTTTTCCAAACAAGTCCTCTCTAGTGGTTCTGTCTTCCAGTTCGTTAGACCGTTTAGTGGTATGAAACCATTGTGGTTGGTTTGGGCACGTGAAGATGTCATGTCCTATCCCTCCGAAGACATGCCATTATTGCGCCTGTTTGGTTCACTTGGAGAAGTTTTGCAAGAAGTGTCACCTGAAGAAGACGTTGTGACCAAGAAAATTTCCAGCGCCCGAATGTGAAGTAGGAGATTCTTCATCCATCAGAGCGCTAGCCGTAGGTCTTGGGGTGAAGCTCGCACACAGTCAGGAGATGCCAGAGGTGTGAAGCTTCGGTTCGGGTTTTGTGTTTTTTTGGAAGTAGAACATTTAAAGTCTTTTCATTCTTATTTTTCACTATAAATTTTTTCACGTGGTTGCGATTTCATTGTTTTGTTGTGAAGTTATGATGGACTTGTTCTATTGTAATCCAAACAGTTTTGTTTGTCTGATCATGGTGTTCTGAATCGTGCGTTTTTTCATAAAAGTATGTTTGGACCCTGTGTGGGTAAATCCTAGTTTGGCTATGTTCGTTTGGATATGTAAGGGATTTTGGAAGGATAGATGTTGTGGTTATTCCAGGGTTCACTACTTGAGTTATGTTATTTTTAAAGGTTTTTCTCTAACTTTTAGGCTTTCTTTAGTCTGAGTCGAGAGTTCCAAATTTTAGTAGAGGTGTTGTTTTGCGTGCACTATAAAAGTTAGTTTGGATAGGCTGGGAGTTCCCGCGTCGCCCCCTTCTTGGGGTGGTATGTTCTGGTGTTTATTTTCCACATCATTTGAGTTTTTGTGGTGGAGATAATCATCTCGCGTTCTCTCTTTCTCTTGAATTATGGTTTCTTTCGGTTTCTATCGGGATTGGATTCTTGTTAGATATGTTGTTGGGATGGGTGACTCTATGGGGGCATAAAATATCTATGGTGGGGAGAATTTTCACACCCGAACTTTTAAATATATTTACATTTTATTAATTCTTGGCCCTAGGTTCTTACGCCAAGGTCCGGGCTGGGTCCCGAATTAAAATCTTCACCGTTTAATTTTTTCCAGAGGGTTTTGGACCCATGCACGGTAACCGTAGGGTGGGTTGTAGTCGTGCAATCACCCCAGGTGTTTTTGCGGATTCCCAAGTGGTTTGGGTTGAGGTGCGCAACTTGCGCTCGGTTTATTATGACGTGTGACGAGCACACAATGAACCAGTTTTTAGAATAGTATAAATAAACGAATTAAAATTTAAAATGAAATAATGTTCGATAATAATAATAGGGTTATGTTTTTATTTTAACTATTATTATGACTATTATTAATAAATTTAAAATTTTAATGATATTGTTATTGTTTATATATTATTATTAGTCTCATTATTATTATTTTTATAATTATTGTTTTTATTATTAATAAATTTTATTAATATTATCTTTATTTTTGTAAATTTTATTATTATTAATTTTTGTTTTGTTATTATTATTATTATTTGTATTATTATTATTATTCTGGTATTATTATTATTTTTATTGTTACTATTATTAATATTAACAGTATGGATAGTATTATTATTGATATAGTAAAATGAAAAAAAAAACAACATCAAACCCTAGTTCTACCTGCTGGCCTTGCCTCCACCCTACTGGCACCTCCTATGGCTGCCCGCTCCCCACGCCCATCACCCCAATGCGCCCGCCCAGCATCCCCCATGTCGTTCTTTTCCCGATTTGTCCACGCCGTGCCTATGGCCGATCTCCTCACCCCGCCGCTTACACCCGACTGCCGCCTCTAAGTTGCCTTCGCCTTACCCCCTCGCCACCCCGGCCTGCAGTGCTACCCGCCACCCTGAACATCCACATTGCACCGGCTCCAGCAGACCTCGACTACCGCTCTGCCGACCTCACTCTAGGCCTCGTCTAGAAGCCCTCCACACTGCCTCCATCACCCACCAGGACCCTACACCCCCATACCATCTCTGGTACCCGCAGATCACCAGAAAACCACCCCAGCCTCTGCTCACTTGCCCAGCCACTCTCCCCAGCCGGCCTCGACCTCCTTCTCCTCCCTCGTCTAGTGCACAACTGTCCATCCCCCCTTCTGACAAACTACTAATCTGAACACCCTTCATGCCCTATTTTTGAGCAACCCGCTGCTCGGACCCACTTCTCCAAATCCCCCTACACGCGCAGCTTCCGGCGGTCTTCTAGCACGATTGCAACACCTCTTCCTCCCCTCATGTGTGTGGATTCCACTTTTTCAGTGTGTTCTTCCTCTAGTTTTGTGTTCTTCCTTTAAATGTAGAAAACCCTTGTGTTCGGTTTAAATTCCATGGGTTCTTCTCAATGTTTTATGTGTGTGCTTTTTCCGTAGGGTGTTTCTCTTCATTCAATTGATGTTTCATCATCCCCACTCTTACTTTGATGTAGGCGAACCCACATTTTCCTTTCCGAATAAATCCATTTTATGCTTGATTGGTTTTAGTTAAATCGTTGACTTTTTTCACATTATCTCAGTGCAATTTGTTAATATGTTATAGTGATTTTAAATTTTTTGGTTTTGTTAGAAATAATTTTCAAGTATTTTCTCTAGTTAAATTTACATGTACTTATGAAGGTTGTGTCCTGTGGATGTCAAAAGATGTTTTGACAATGTTCTCAAAATAATTTTTTTCACATTACTATCAAATAGTTTATCATATATTTTTATAGATTTGGGTAACTTATTTACTTTGTTATAGAATCGTTAAAAATTGTGTAGTGTGTGTATATAGAATATTTATGCATTTTCCGGTCTACTTATGAAAATTGTTTATAAATTTGTTTTCTTGTTCATAAAAGTATTTATATACTGGTTGAGTCTTGATAGAATTTTATAAAATTGTGTAGTCGGTTTGTCAAATTGTGTGGAAGTTACAAAACATATCTTTTTTGGGCATTGGTGTGCACTTTATTCGAAAGAGGATTTTGAGTGTGTTCACTTCGGTGGTTATGTAATAGTGGTTGTGTTAAAATATTTTTAGGAGGGATTGATGTTTCCAATATGAGGGTTGGTGTTATTTCAAATAAGGGGAGTGGTTGATTTTGATTTTAAAAAATGGTTCATGGATTCCAAAGGATGGAGGTGATTTTGTGGTTTTCAAAGAACTAGTTTTAAATGTGTTCTTCAAGGATTTGTCCCATTTGGAACTATAAATTTAAAAGAGGTATTGGTAAGATGTTTTGGGTGAATGAATTTTAACATGTCAAGTTAGAGGCTCGTTTTTCTCTTCTAACTCATGTGTGGAGTTGTGTTAACATTAAAAATGGGATCTGTTGGAAGGTTCTGTATGTCTGGTCGGAGTTTTAAATGTTTTTAGTGGAATGATTTTGATATGGATGTTACATGATGGCCCGTTTGGCACTCTCATCTTCAGTGTAATGTTTGTGTTGATTATTTGAAATGATGACATTTTGATTACTGTATGCCCATATAACAACTTTATTATTTTGAAAAAAATGCATCAAATGGTTTTAATGATTTTATGGAATGACGGCCTGGTTGAAACCTTTGATAATGCAATATATATATATATATATATGGGGAAC
Source organism: Viscum album (assembly GCA_963277665.1). NCBI lineage: Eukaryota > Viridiplantae > Streptophyta > Magnoliopsida > Santalales > Viscaceae > Viscum > Viscum album. The sequence goes on along the minus strand of OY728159.1, from coordinate 12,924,531 downwards.
CTCTATAGGGGGGATATCCCTTATTGGTTATCATTTAGAGTGTCTGTGTTTGGGGTAGGCAAGTGTGGTGGGATGAGTCATGCATGAAAGGTCCTCTTAATTAAACAGTATTATTGTAACCACCATGGTTTCTTGGGAATCTTTTAGATTATCGAGTGATGTTTGCTAATTAACACTGATTAGATGGGTTGGTACCCCCAGGATTTGAGTTAGTCCAGGTGGGCTTTTCCAATGGATTGGTCAGTTTAGGGAAGATAGTTGGTTATTGACTTAAGAGATTTACTATATATCGTCAGGTGGTTCCTAAACCGAGTATGTGTAGTGGTCTTCTATGGATGTTTAGGATAACTACTGGTTTTCCTTTTTTTTCTTGTTTACATTCAGCTACACTTTTTTTTTCATCTTATACTGTCACATGTTTCTTTTAGAACTCCCTTGTTTTCCTTATTTGGACTTTGTTTAAAAAATTATAATTTGATTCACAAATTTCACATGGTGTGCATTGGTTTTTTTAAAAAAAATGGGTAAATGATATTGTTTTATTAAAGTATGGAAAACCAACTTTTATAATTGTATTGCAAAATTGTTTTAGTGGGGTTTTTTGAGGAAGGAGACTTTGGATTCTATGGTTTATCTTGGAAACCCTACAGATCATTTCTAATGATCACACCTATCATTATTATTTCAATTACATGTTTCCTTTACTATGGTTTTATTTTTTGGGTTGCTCATAATTGGTGCAAGGTCGGCCTTTGGTTCTGAGGTGACGAGGAAGGTCACGTGGAGGTACATTGAGTTGTTTCATTTATTTATTTCTTTTTCCACTACTCGAGTTCAGTTTTATTATTCTATTTATTCATGGTTATTTATTTATCTTTTGGGCCAAATCATTCCCAACAATTAAACTTTCATTCCCGACTCTGGTTTCCAACCCGTGGGGATCAGGAACACCCTTCGGGCCATGTCACGGACCGGGTCGGGTGACCGGTTCAGAGTTGAGCCGGCCTGGTTCGTGACATTATATGTTGAGTGGGGGAGGTCCTAATCATAAATATGTTTTCAAAAATCATTTGGCTTCCATTCATTATTCAATTAGATAATTTATTCTAGAATATGAATTTGGTTTTTCTTAGTAACCTGATTTACCTTATGATAATCATAAAAAATATATAGGGAATCATATTCCTTTATGACAAAGATAATTGGGGTATCCCAATGTGGAATACATGGTCTTATGAACCCTTTACATTCCAGCTCTTATAACTGGAATATGATTTCCCCCAATATTGTTTGTATGACTATACAAGATTAGAGTGCAGTAGGATTGGTCCCCTATAATTGATAAATCCCAAATTCTTATTCCCATTCAAATATAAAATAAGATACATTTTTATATAATACATTAGGATATCAATTCATAATAGATAAGAAATAAAATTTCTTGATTACATGAACAATTTATAAAGTAACTAATACCAACTAATTAGATATAGTGACAACCATCAGCACCAAAGGTTCTTATCCACAAACATTTAGATCCCAATCTCAAAAAAATATGTATAAAACTCTATTAGATGACATAAAATCACTCTCTAGGTATAAAATTCAATTTGGGATTTGATATCTATCCAAAAATCTAGTCCCATAATTAAATTAATGATTTCTTTATACAGAATCCAAAAACCCAAAACAAACTAAGCCTTGTGATATTTATAGAACATGATGGACACAAAAATAATTTGTGAACCACTTTATGAAGATGTGTTTAGATACTCAAAATAGAAGGCATCATTTACAAATTCAACCCAATATTATTTATAACATGTAAAGTAAAAAAACATTGGGATGAACAGGTATCAAACAAATATTCCATAATAATAGAGTTATAATGGTGATACCTCACACCATCAAAAGGAACAACATGATCCTCTATGGTGGTCTTATCTTCCACATTAAACCAATTTCTTGGTCCTCCCATGAAATATTTTCTTCCTTATTGTCCTGGATTGGAGTGTAACGTTGAGTTATTTCATCGAATCACCCTATCTTACTAAGTTATGGGAAAAAGATATATTCTAATGTGACCGACCTATCTGATCATCCAAGGTCGATGAAACATTACATCCATTTAAATAGTTTCCCTCAGGTAAATAATATAATTATTTTTCATGTGTTCCTTTTCCTGTAAAGTGAAATACAATCAATTTTCATGTTGAAGAATGATACACATTCTAGAGAAACTTGGTATACTACTTTGATATAAAAGAAAAGAAAATTATATGCTCAATTATTTCTCTAATTCCTTTCTTCTGCAACAATAGGATTCCCTACTGTATCAATTTACATCATTAAAGTTACCCATTTTACTTGTATAGGTAAATTCCCCCCCACCATTATTTCTAGCGAAGTATTTCTTCAAAATAATCAACCTATTGAAAGTTATAGTGTAATAATTAATACTTAAGATCACTACTATATAATTAAAATTACTTGCAACCCTATAAAAAATATGTTTAACTTAACGTACAATACAAGTGGAGACCTCAAAAAGAAGATATATTAATTCTTGAACAAAGATGCATACTCTTCCATATAAATATTTTCATTCTTTAGAGTAAATAATTCCATTTTATTTTTAATTTTCATGTTATAGGGATAGAATTCGTTGATAAAAAATTCCTCAACCCCCTTCCAAGTACATTTCTTTTCTTGTATAGTTTGAAAAAAATTATCCCACCATTTCATTGTAATTTATTCAAGAATGTGTAATTATAGTTTTACCTTGATATTAGTTGGGGTTCCTAGATAATAATAGATTCTATCAATTCGTCCAATCTACAACTCCACATCTTCCACTTAAAAATCCGTTGAAATTATTTGTAGATTATTCTTCAAAAATTCAGACAATTATTTCTCATGGTGTGTGGTTTATAAATTATATACCCCTATCAACATCCTCAAAGGATTGAGCTATAGTTTGGATGATTTTTTGATTAACTAGTGGCTTAAGTTGAACATTAATATGATCCAAGTACATATATTGATTTCTGGATCTTATAACTGGTTCCATATCTCTATTACCGTAAATAAATTCCACTTTTCAATATATTAAATCTTTATTTAATTCTTAGGATATTCCAAACCATAAAAAACCAAATCATTACAAAAATATTCTAATATTCATAAAATACAACATAGAAAATGCAGTATTACCCAGAAGTATCGATGCAAATGCATTATATTCTAAAATAATTTTATAAACCCCTGATGATGAGATAAAATAATTTTTAAAGGAGATTATTAACAATAATTGTACCCAAATCACCATGCAAACATGAATTTCAACACAAATATGTTTTGATGAATTTTGTGCACACTAAAAACAAAATTTGACATTTCATATCTCCAAAAATATTTTCCTAACTGATAAAGCAGACTAAACTGATACCATTTGTAAAATCATTCTCCTAGAATATTTTTTGGAAGATGTGGAGGTGTTACAAACTTTAGGTGATGTCACCATGATAGAAAAAGTTGATAATAAATTCCATGTGACTATAGGATCCTTGTGGGACAATATTTCCTTTAATATTCAAAAATCATAAGAGATTAATATATTAAAAAACAATTGTACTTCATGATGCATGATAGTAAACAAAATTAATATAAATCATTGATAGATAGATAAATTATATTATTAGTATAATTTAATATATAAAATTTCTCTAAATAAAAAATTCATCTTCATCTAATGATTCTAATGGAGAATCACACAAAATATCTTTCATGAACATATCTATGATCTAGTCACCATCACCATCCACATAGTATCATGACACCCTACTAGATAAATGAGAAACCATCCCCTTCATTGTATCATAATGATTAGGGTTTTCATATGAACCAAGGTTTATATGTAGGGGTGATTATATCAACTACATTGGTAATGTACTAGAAGCTTCCCTTACATGCCTCTAAGATGAAAACAAGTTAGAAAAAATTATGTAAAGAAACATAAAGTATGAAAATGGATATCAAGTTTCTTCCATATAAAATGAGGAAAGTGGCATGCCAAAAATTATTATATAAACATTATAATTTAACAATCATAAAATTATCAGGTCAGGTTTTAAAATAAGAATTACTATAGGCATCATATTCATCCTTCCATAATGGAATACCCATTCAACATAATAAAACACAAATTAATGAATCGAATATCATAATCCTAATACACATGAGTGATAACCCATCTTCTAAAATGTGTTATAACTTTTTAGTGTTCCCCCATACCCAAATTGGAATTGATAACAAAGTTCAAATACAATAGGTACCCTCATAATGAAATCATGAACACATGAAAACACCTTTAATCCATTTTCACTACAAAAATTTATTTCCTTAATTAATTTATCCATTTATAATTGGAAAAACATGTTTTATGAATTTTGTAAAAACCAATTTTACAACATTAAACTGCAGTACTTTCAATAGTATTTCAAAATTGGTTTTATTAATAAAACTATTCACAAGAAAGAGTTCTAGAAATCCATATATCCATAGTTCTAGAAGAAAAGAATGTAGAGGCATGTAAACCACCTCAAATTGATTTTATTCGATATAGTGATGAAAACCAATATTTTTGGTTACATTAGGTTGCACATAGATAACATGATTAGATAATTTTAGGGAATTCTCTATTGGGACCTATTGATTTTTGATATTTATCATCCACTAGCACCGTGATTACATTTTTTAGAATTATATGATATTAAACTATTGGATTATCATTTTATTTATGGTAATGAAGTTATACTAGATAATGGATATTGTTAATACTAATTTTTAATGTATTTTTTTGTTACATTACTTTGAATTTTTTATAGGAAAAAATATTAAATATATGGATTGGTCATGAAAGACATCTATGTGGAATCCATGTTTGGGTTATTCGATTTCATGAATGAAATAATTCCCAATGATTTTATTTTGATACCACAGCTTTTAGCACCAACCATTGGTGATCAATTACATGCTTCAAGACTTGTGGTGATCTTGGTTGGGTGATCGGTCAAGTTGATCTTGGCTATTTCATTACAAAATATCTTCTAAAAATTTTAATCTATTTTTTGAATAAAAATACCAGATGTAGTTAATGAATAATAAACTAAGGCATGTTTTTCTTATGACTATCAACTATTCTTGGAAACTGATATGTTTTATTTATTTATATTTAGAATAAATTACTATGAATATATGATAATGTTTTAATAATATAAAATAGAATGATTGGGATTTCACATAGGGTTTTTTTATGGAAATAAAAAAATAAATAATACTTGAAAAATATATCCCTAATGAAAAATAGATAAAATATATTAAAATATATAATTATATTAGGTTCATATAAGTTTAGATAACTCATTACTTGATTTTATTTTTTTTCATGAATATTTTTTCAAATTTAATTCTACCATAATTACTGAAGGAATCCTAGAAGAATATGGCTCTAAGGGCCCAATTTTATAATCATGGATTTAAATTTTGGTTCAAATGGGTTATATTATTGTGGGATTATGTATATAGTTTAATAAGGTATATTTTAGTCTATGTGAATGGGTAGGGTTAGGTTAATCGATTTTTAGTAAAATTGTTTGCATACATTGGGTGTAAAGGCGGGTTAGAGTTTAAAATTTAGTGGAAATATGTGGTGTTATTTTTATTGGTGGTTAGGGTTAGAAAGGTTATATTGAGTGTAAAAAAATTGATTATTGAGTAAGTGGTGATAATATTGTTGATTCTTGGAGGTGAAGTTTTTTGAATTAATGATAACTGAAAATTCCTTGGAAAAGTGAATGCCTTTGATCAATTCTATGAGATTTTGATTTTTAGCTAAATAATGATGCATGGTTAGAATTTTTTGATTGAATTTCACATTTTTATTATATTTTGTGAGGTATAATATATTAATTGTTATTATCATATTCATTTTATAATGGATAATAATCAATCGTATATTCAAAATATATAAAAAACTTATTTTATAACTATGAACACCATCTTTCATACCACATTTCAACCCCAACTAGGAAGAGGGGGTTTCTTAAGTGTTTTAATGATTCCTTCGGCTTTTGGTTTTGTAAATATATCAAATTATTAATTTTATATCACAGGTAAAATTATTTGTATTTATATATATCGTCTCACTTATTCCATTAATTCATTTCATTTTGTTTTCTAGATTTTGGGATTCGAGTATAGAGGTTTTTTTGAGGTATGGTGAAATCATCATGAATGTAAGAACACTTATCAAGGGAGACCATGTAAGTTTTTAGTAATTAGATTTAATATTATTGGTATAAAAAATAATTTAATTTTATTTAATGGTAATTATTTCCTTATTTTTATTTCATTAAGAATTTCTGTGGTTTTTAAATGATTAATAAATTTGAATATTTTATATATGATGGTGTTTAATGTAGTTTAGGACTATTGAGTTGGTTGATGATATATATTTGGATTTGATTTGATATGTTTATATTTGAGTTAACTATATTGTCTATTATATTTTGGTATCATTCCTATTGATTTCAAAATAAATATTCCTTATTAATTTTAAATTACTTATATAATTTGTTTTACTGCATTGTGATAAGTGTTTTTTATGTGTATTCAACTAGAAATAAATTTCTATTTTTTGGGTTTGTGTATTTTTATTTTCTAGTAATTGAAGGATTTTTGAATTTTTTATTAATAAGTGGTTTTTATGGAGTACATTTAATAATGTGTTTCAATATTTATTTCCTATGGAATAAAATTATTTAATGATATGGATTTTGGTTGTGGGATGATTTGTAGGTTTTAGATTCCACCTATGTATGGGGGTAATAGTAATATTATTTACATGATAAAGGATTTTTGGGAGTCCCAAGTATGTTTGTGGCCTAATTGGAATGAAAATGATGAAATCATGGAAAGAGTTACCTAAAAATTTGAACTTTGTAGTTTCAATGTTTTGTTGATCGTTTGATGTGGGAACATGTGCGTGAATAAACTCATTAAGAAAGTGTGAAATTATTCTATTCTTGGGTATTACATTAATGAACATCATGTAATAATAATAACTATTATAATGGTATTTTGGATATAAATATTGGCCTGGGAAATTAAATGTTTAATGAAATGTGTATGATCTACTTGGTTTTCAAATGGATAGGGTTATTGAGAAGCCATCAGGGAAATCATAGCGAGTTTGTCTAATCCCCCTTGATTTTTTTATCTTCATGTACTTATAGATGATTTCTAGATTTACTTTTACATTAGTGGTCAGAGTTCATAAATGGATGAGACCCTATAATGGAGGTCAACCACAAAAAAGTATAATAGAATATATTTTAAATAATGGTTTAATAATTTTTATTATGATTTATTTATTTTATTGATAAATTTTCACATTTATTTTGAATATATGTTTCCATTTATAATTGTATATTTTGTGCCTTTCAAATTTTTTTGTATATATATTTATCATGTGTGTGGGATTTGTAAACCATTCCCCTAGCTATTTATTATATCATGTAGTTTATTATCCTGCATGTATTGATTGGTGAGGTAGTTCCAAGGGGTAGGTAATAATTAAAATTATGTTAGGTGCATAATTAATTTATTAGTATGGAGTATGATATTAAATTTTGAATCAATTATTTTATCCTATATATATTATTCATGTTGATATGTTTTTTTTGGTCTCAAAGAGTTTTCAATAAAAATTAAGGATTAATAACATTATAAAAAAAATTAGTTTACCATGATGGTTGGGATGCACCTTATAATAGTTGAAACAAAATGAATTTGTATATTTTTTCTTGAAATTATTTAGTTTCATACCCAGAATGGTCTAAGATAGGATTTTTAATCCTGTATTATTTATCTGTACATTATAGATTTCATGGAATATGTTTGAACACAAGTGGATATTGATATGTGTGTACATAAACTAACATATAAATGGGTTAGAGGAGAGGTTAATCATTTTTTATTAGATTTTACATGAGATGATTTTATCCATGCCTAGAATTTAATTAAAATTTATTTCTCTTGACGTGAAAAAACACGTGGAGGATGCATCATTTGTAGTGGAATTGAAAAAATATATATAAATTAAAAAACATTAAAGTGAAGGTTTTTTCTATGGTAGAGTAGTAAAACCCACTTTGTAGAAGAGCTAAGAAAAAAAATGAAATTTTTGGGAGATTTTTTTCACGAGAGAACATATTTTTATTCTTTTAATATTTAGTTATGAAATAAAACTTTATCATTATTTACACAATATTTATTCTACTTATCTTTATGGTCATGAAATATATTAGATCATTCAATGGAGTAGATTTTCATTTTGTGTAGTGAATATTATACCACAGACATTCCTTCTTTATTTTTTTTTCTTTTTGAGAGATTAATAGTGATATAATTTAATTTTATTAGTGAATATTTTTTATTTCATAATAAATAATAAAAGGTAAAATTAAATATTGATAAAAAAATGAATCCCCCTCTTAGTGAACTAACACCATTCATATGGATAACCCAAGAGGTATCAAATATTCTTTTGTTTCTTCTAAATTATAGGAAGTTTTATGTTTGATTATTGGAATGTTACTAAACATAGTCAGTTTTTTAGAATTTATATCCCGTCTAGAATTCCTATTGTTTAAAATTTTCTTCAATGACGGTTTTCAATGAAGTTTTTTTATATAAACATGTTAGTCTATCATGACTAATATTAAATTAGTTAAAAATAAAGGATTTATCATATATAGTTGGAAAATTTGTAATTTTTAGAATGAAATAATTATAACATATTTATTTTCATGGACACATATGTTCTATGAATTGTGACTTAAGGATTAAAAAATGATTCCCATGAAGCCTCTTGGACTCAAGATTCTATATTAAATTTGAAGATTAATTGGAATAATGGTAACACTATCTTATACCCACTTATATTAATTCTATTTTGTTGTTGGTGTTTGGCTTAGTGGTAATCACCCCTTAATCCTATATGAAAAATGTGGGTTCAAAACCCATTGGGCGAAGGCACTATAGAAGTGTTGTAGTAGACTATAGAAACGTTGACACTATAGCAACAACAAGCACTGTAGCGGCAGTAGGCCACTATAGCGGAAGTAGAGCACTATTGCAGTAGAGGGTACTGTGTGGTACTCTAACAGGAGGGTACTGTAGCAGTACTATTCACAAAATGGGCCTCGGGCCAAAAAATTGGGCCTACGGGTCATGTAATGTGCTAAATGTCCGCTAGGAATTTGACCTATGTAACGGGTCTCCCTCTACCCAGTTAAAGAGGAATTTTCTTTGATTTAATAATAAATGAGGCTTTAACCCCATCCTTTAAAATAAGTATAAATTTTCTTTTTAAATATAATGGGGAAAAATACTACAAAAGGTATGTGGGAAAATATATAAAATATATATGAATGAAAATGTGAATTTGAATAATTCAGAATTATAAATGTGCCTACTATAGTATGAATATGCACATATAATTGAAGGAAAATATTTTCCTGAATTATTTATAAGGGGAATTAATGTAGTGATAACCATTATAAAATGTGGATGGATTATTAATGATTCAACGTGTTCAAGTATATTCTTCACGTCTTTACAAATAAATATGACATGGTTTCAGCTCTAGTGGATCATTATTTTGACACACTTATTTGGGATCACATTTACAATAAATTTTATTCATTCAAGAATAGAAATTAATTCATTATAATGAAAAAAATGAAAACTAAACATACCTTATTTAAATAATTGAATTAGAAAATGGTTTCATGGAAAATTAAACAAGAAAAATATGTTTTATGTTTAGTTTTAGATAATGAAGATGATGTATAGTTTTATAATCTCATATTGTTCATATTAAAATATTTCTGAAGTGGAAAGTGTGAATTTCATTGAATTTTACCTTTTATGTGTTTTTGATATTGTAGGATTGAAATTTTTTTAGTAAAATTTATAAATCTATAATATGATTAAAAAAATAAGAGGTGTAATCTTATCATAGTGTTTGACGGAAGAATTCCCTAAATTCTAAAACATGGAAGCTGTCATCCGTGAGTTGAAGAAATTATTATCCTTTTACCACAAAAGGTATTTATTTTTCAATGAGTGAAAAACACATGAAGTGATGGATGAAATATTGTTCGTTCAATGAGTGTAATATTTATGAAGACATTTGTTTCAATAAAGTGTGTGAATTGGTCAAGTGGATAGAATGACTCAATGAAAGAATATGAGGTTTTATAAAGATATAATAAAGATTTACATAGTTTTATAATAGAGTTAACGTTTAATAAAGGAATCAAAAATGTTTCTATGTTTGATAAAGTACATTTTAAATATAATAATTTCTAAAATATGATTGATTTGGGTAAGGATATAATCATAAATAAGGAATATATGTTTATTCTAGGTGTTGAGGGTGTGAGAGACATACTAAACACTTATAACAAAAGAATGGTTTTTTAAAGAGTAATGTCTTGGAATGTGAGTAAAATTTAATTTATCAAATTGGAATAGCTAGATAAATTTTTTTTGTTGAAAATGTTTCCAATATGAGTTTTCAAAATCCATGCATGGAGAGGGAGATTACTCAAAAATAGAGATGAGTGTTTTGGGTAAATTGAGAATTTAATAATGCTCTAATTAATATAGTTATAAAATTTAAATGAATGAAAATATATTTACTAGAAAGTAGTATGAATCACATATGAAGGTGAAAAATGTGAAGAGGAGAACACAAGAGATGAAAACTAAGATTACATTTTCCTTAAAAATTTCAATCTTTGAAAATACATTTTCTATTATGCCGAAAAAATAAAAATTAAGAATGTTTTTTATTATTAATAAAAACATTTTTTATTATATTGAGTTTACAGTTCATGAAATTGTTTTCAAGGAGAATTTAAAAATAAATAATTTCATTTAATCAACACCCCTGAATAGACTACAAATTTGGAAATAAGAGTAGCCTTTATAGACACTATTTCTTCTTTAGGGTCAATGTGCATATAATGAGATGTTTATATAACATTGTATACATAGAACTGTGATATAAGAAAAATATATATAGAGAGAGAGAGATAGAAACAACCTTGTAGGAAAAAATTAAGAAAAAACTATTCAATGACGAAGTCTAATGTTGATGTGTTAATGAGATGTAACAAAGAGAGTAAATTTTTAGAATAGTGCTTCAAGATATTATTATCATAGTGATTTCAAAAACATAATGAAAGTGTATTACTAGTTAGATATAAGATAAATAAATTATTTAATAAATATATTATTCATAAGAAAAATAAGGAATAAATTGTGAATTCTTTGGACATTGTTGTATCCAAAAAGAGCGGAAAAACATGTCTACTAAAGAAATCTAAAAAAGTGACATCGTGAAGAAAAATAATAGAAATAAAGTAGAATAAATTATTGTGATTTAAAGATCAAACATTCAATGCAATTAAAGGTAGATGATATTAATTGTATTAAGAAGAAATTGTTTTCCATGTTATATAGCTAAAGTGAATATGAAGATGAGTTCTCCCAATATAAAATGAGATTTGAAGTTGAATTTTCCAGATCAAATTGATTTTCACAAAAATGGGGATATTAATATCAAGTAATAGAGGTTCAAAAATAATTCTGATCCATAACTCATCAATGAATAAGTTATAGTGGAACCATCCACAAACTCACTTATTTATTTTATATTTTTATTTAAACGGTTATTAATATGACATATTCCACTTTATATTTATCCATTAATGTATTTATCTCATCTATAATATGAGGATTATTACTCTCGGAGAGATAAAACATATAGGGGGAGAATCAAAAGATACATGTTTAATCATATGGTGGTGTGATCTCATATTTATAGGGATCATATATTTCGATTATGTTTTTTAAAAGGGGAAAACCATGAAGTCAGTATATGTGTGTAATAGTTACAAACTATTATGACATATTTGTTGAGTATGTTCATAAGAAAATTTTTATACACATGTTAAAAGAAAATTTTCTAAATTCATGAAGAATATTTTTGTTATGTGGAAGAAGAGACATTTTTAGAAATTTGTCTCGGTTGAAATAAATATATTTTTTAAATTCAACGACTATCACTTCATTGTTCAACATAATATTATTATTCAATGTGCTTGTTTCATACATTGATTTTTTTCTCAATTAGATATATAATTATTGAAATATGATTTCTTGATAAGGGTGTTTCATTGAAAACATTATTCATATTAATTGGTTGAAAACCAAATCTAGTCACTGAGATCATGGGGAGTAAGATATGATTATGAATATTGGTGAGATTAGGAGTTATTTTTACATTGGGAGATAATTATGAACTAGTGGTGTTTATAGTGATTAAGAGTTAACAAAAACTTCTATAGAGATTAATCCGACACATTTTCAGGGATTAATGTTTTAAAATACACACATAATTCTCAAAATAAAAAAAATAAATATTACCATGTGAGTTGAAGGTTTTTTGTAAGTATTGATATGATGGACAGATGTGTAGGGTTATTTATCATAAGTCTATAAATTTTTCTTCTCTAAGAGTAATTAATCAAGAAAATAGAGATCTTTTTTATATGCAATATGTTTAAAAATATATAAAATGGTTGTTTTCAATATCATTAAGGTGTGATATATGTCATTATAATGATATGGAATATATTAAGATAAATTATAAAATTATTTGAAGTTCTCTTTGATGTATAACATATTTTATATGGAATGTAAGATATATTGTTAATATGAAATATCTCCTAAAAAAGTAAAAATTTTAAAATTAATATATGTAACAATGATACATAGGATATTGAGGATGATTAATAAGATAATTTAGATCACATGTCTACGATTGAAATTCGTAAATTATATGTTTTACTGTAATATAAGATATTTTTAATGGTTAAATAGGAAAATAAAAATCTCTCACTATGAAGCGTATTATAGATGTAATGTATCATGATATAAAATATATTTCAATCCATTGGAAATATATTTGGGATTATGTTATATATTGGTGAGAATATGAAATATATTGTAATTATATAGAATGTTAGAGTGAGATAATAGAGACTCAGTTGAGAAGTAACTACATGGATACTACCACTTTGAGATTTGGACTAGTCAAAGGGGATAAATGCCCAAAAAAGGATATTAAATAAATCAAATATTTCTAAAATATCTAATATGGTATAAGGGAACATATTTCATTGAGGATAAGTTTATAATTAGTTTATAGTATTAGAGAGATTTAATTTAAAATGGAAATCGGAGTTTAAAAATAAAGAGGAGTCTCCTACTGTGTATGGTTTATGTGATTATGGGACTTTTATAAATTATTGAGATATAGTGGATGTGGAGAAAATGAAAATTGAATTCACTCTAAAATGTGTATAAAATTCTGTGTAGAGAGAAAGATGAATAATAATATGAAGCATACACTCTTGGTTTCATGTAATCGTCACAAATGTGATGTGTATTGGGGAAGAAGGAAATTCCCACCTATTATACACTATGAAGATGTGCGGGAATAGTATACATTGTTTACATAGAATAATTCCAAGGAAAAGGACAATACCTAACTCAATTAAGATCATGAAAATAATGCAACTTTTCAAGATAAAGAATTATTGTAATCCTAAAACATGATTTAAAGGATAAAACATACTCATTGTATAAAGAGAAGTGATTATAGAGGACTATATGGTATTTAGATTTTATAGATCATACTAATGAGTAGATTCTCATTTTGTTTTTTTATGATGTGACCAAACTTGGTCCATGAACCTACTCAAATGACCCCATGGGGAACCAAAAATTCCTTGGTTTCCTTATAATCACACCACATGTTATTACCCACTACGTTCACTTATCAGAATAATGATTTTCCCCATATACCAATACTCTTCCAATTTGTTATGTCCACAATCACAAAAATCCTAGGAAACATTCAAGGAGGTCACTCACCCTAATCACTACTCCATGTAACGAATGATTAACAATGGAGTTCAAATCATGTAATCTCTCAAAAGGAAATGTGACCCCTTTCTACATGGATTATATCTTTTAGCCTTTTATGTGTCAATTATCCATGGTTGTTATAATCTCTACCACTTAAAGTGCAATATACTCATTGTGGACTACAAACATTAAACCCGTGTAGTACCCAATAACTTTTAGCAGAGTGTTGGATATGCTTCCATTTTGACAACATGAACAAAATTGTTCCTAGGACCTGGTCAACAGATCCCATGAGGCTCTTGAAATCATCACACATTTGATGTGTCTTGTAGAAAAAGGATGTTGAAACATGTTCTACATTTTGAATAAGTGAGGTAATAACATAAATTTTCTGGATGAAATAATTTAAAGGAAAATGATAATCCCTAACTCAATGAAGATCATGAAAATAACAAAACATGTCAGGATATAGTATTATTTTAATCCTCTAACATGAATTTTAAGAAAAAGAATGCTCATTTTATCATCAATAGTGATTCTAGAAGACTATATGGTCTCAGGTTTTGTTATATCATTATAAAGAGATGTTGTATATTTTGATTCTTCACGGCCCTACTGAACTAATTGACCTCATGGGGATCCTATAATACCATACGTGATTTCCAAGAACACCATAGGATATTACCTACCACAATCACATATAATACTGACAACTATCCCCAAAGTGCAACACATTCCATTTAATTTTGTTTTGTCCTCACCCATACACATCGTAGGAAACTTCCTAGGAGGTTACCCATCCTAATCACTACTCTATGAAAATCACATATAAATATGGAGTTCTAATTATGAAGGCTCTGAAAAAGAATGGATCTGAATGTCTAAATGAGTAGAATCATTTAGTATTTTAACTCTAACTATTCCATGGGTGTTTTATTCAACTCCCCTTCACGCATAAAACCCAAATTGAAGAATCAAAATAATAGTAACCGGAAGTGCCAATGAACATATCAATGAGTAATATTTTTTTGCCATTTTTATGATATGACCAACCATGGGCCATTATATTTTTCAATTTACCCCGGGGGATATTGTACTATCTAGTTTTCTTCTTAACACACCACATGTTATTATCTACCAAGGTCACTTATCACACAATTGAATGTCCCTATAGGCCAACACATGTTCTTCCAAAGTGCATCATCCTCCCTCATACCCACTTTTTGAAAAATCATTAGATTTCACCCTTCTGGATCACAACTCCAGAGAAGAATGTTTAACTTTGGTTATTTAATCAGGGAGGCTCCCGAAAAGAATTTTTTGTCATTTTTATAAGGATTTTAAAATTTAGATATATGAATATCTCTTTTATAGGGGAGTTACATGAGTAGTATAACATGTATATCAGATGATCTCTTTTCTCTAGTGTATGATTTTTCTATATTTGGATCATTCAGTCTAACATGTGAAAAATATTGATATTATAAGAAATAATAAAAGGGAAACATGGCTATTCTTCATTGATTCATCCACCCCAATGGGTCAACACATTGAATGGATCCATCAAATATGTATCTCAATATAGATGATATGGTGATGAACAATTATTCTAGAATAGTAATGTGAGATTAATATTGCTCCATGTTTTCTATTATATTTTTCATCAAATTTTTAAAAAAAATTCTTCATCGTTTATTTGGTGTATATTTTGATAGTTCACTCTTTTAATTATAAGTGGTAGGATATGCATTGGAAGGAATTAAGGTCCCCTTCATTAGTTGGTATTTGTTCTCTAACATATAGAGTTTGATGGACAAGATTATACTATCTTTGATAATAAAAATGACATATTCTTAAATCCTCAAATAATTTATGAATACTATTAGTTTTTGGGAATGTATTTTCTCAACAATAAAATGCGTTATATGTTGTCTTTGATGATAAAAATACACATAATTTTTTCTAATTAATTTACTTTTACTATGTTTTAAGAATTTATATTTCATTATTATATATATCTTGTTTGTTGGAATTCATCATAAAGGTGTGTGTTCTAGAAACACTATTTGAACCCTATGTCTGGTGAATAAATGTATGGATCATCATCCTTATACTAGATTGAACTGTTTGAGTATGGATTAAAATCATAATTCTAGATATTAAACATAGGGTCCAGAAACCATATGTTCAGTGAAAAACAATCATATGTTATATGAACACAATGTTAATGTCTGGAATCATGATTCATACACTACATTAAAAAGATTAAACATATTTTTAATCAACCATATTTTTGGAATCAATATTATGATTCAATTATTAACACATGGATTTTTATACTTAAATCTCATTAAATCCATACATTATACACAAATAAAGATTGGTTAAGGAACCATACATTGGTAGGAACCCTACGCTACACAAAGGAATCCTACACTACATAGTTGAACCCTACGCTTGACTATTCAACCAAGAGTTGTATGGTATTTATTTTATCCAAGATTCATGAAATGATCTTGATTGATTTATTAGTAAAATGAATGATTCTCTATGACTGATTCAAAAGTTTATTATGACTAATTCGATGAACCATATTTAATGGAGAAAATCACTCCCACTCCTAACGGAAGGTATGACTCCCATGATTATTTTGTATTCAAATATTTGTGATCTATGAAGTTATTCTCTTGGATATACTCAGATAGAAGAGTGATTTATATATGAATAGTGTATTCTAGAAATCAATAGTTTTTTTATATTTGTTACATAATTTCCTGTATACTTATGAATATATTTTACAGTGCCGCAACAATGAAAGATTAAGTCCTATTTTCTAAAAGAGGATAAAAATTAGAGTCATAAAATTTTAACCTCACACTACTATAGGATTAATTATTATATTTTTTATATTAAAACTGATGAATATTTGAAACTAGGTTCACATCAAAGTTATTCTATCTTAAAGGATTTCATTTCTAAAAAATAAGATTCATCTACTATTAATTGCTTCTACGAAAACTATAAGATCAACTCTAACCATCAAAAAATCAATCTCTTTTGAAATATTATAGTATCTGCATCATGTAGTCAATTGTTATGAAGAGTAAGCTTCTTTTACTAAGCTATAGAAATTTTTTTCCCTTGATGTGAACCAGGAGGCTCTATTTTTCCCTTATTGTAAAGGATTCAACTATCTTCACTCAATTTTTGATTATAATGTCTTTTGATAAAAGGAACTTTTATAGAAATTTAATAAGATCCTAGATAAATATAAATATATATATATAGAGAGATTTGATGGAGTGGATTAGGGGATCTTTTTTCCCTAAACCACTATAAAATTATTGTTTTCATACTTTCTTTTTATCAGCTGCACATACTCATTACAGAAAACAATGATGAATATCTTCATAAATAGAAATCAAATTCAAAAGTCAAAATCCATATAAATTTTATAAAAGAAAAAATTCACCATCTCTTGTGTATCTTTGTATTATTCTGACCTAAAAATTGGTATCATATGTGAGATTTTTTGAAAAATCTATAGATTCTTTAAAGATAATAAAGTTTATACAAAGAAGATAGATATGGATAATCCAAAATAAGATAATTCTATGGTTTTTTCTCCATAGAAAATTAATGAAATTATTTATGGATATGGATTTGATAAGTTCAATCGAGTCTCACGATGTCTGACTTCCAATGATATGTGGAAAACTATTGCATTTTCTTATGAAAGAACAAATAATATCTTAAAAATGAGGTATGCTACTACCATTATAAATTTTGACACCTTTACATTTCATTATTTTGAAACCATCACACAAATTAATGGACAATTAATATTGATTTTCAGTAATATTACTTCCCTAGGAGATCCCAAAATTCAATCTGATCCAGTGATGAATGTAATTAGAGTATTACCCTTATACTTGAAAATCATATCTATATCAATTTAGAAATCATCACCTATTAAGAATATTAATATGAAGGAACTTATTGGAACATTGATGATGTGTGAGGATGAAATAAAAAATGAAGCCAAATATCGCAATATTATAGTAAACAGGGAAAACACTACACTTAAGGTGAATCTTAGAAGCATGAAATACCATCAAAAAAAGAATTCAAATGAATAAATTTAGACTCCTCATATTATAAAATGGAATTGGAACAACCTTCTAGAAAATTTAAAACATTATTCAACAAAAATAGAGGCTTTAAAAAATCCGTTTATAAAGGGTAAAAGAGAAACCAATGAAGTATGATGTTATCAATTCAAAAAATCAGGGTCACATAAGACCTGATTACCCATAATTCACTGATTAAAAAATGAGGACAAAAAAAGAAATATTAGAAGAAAATTGATTTTAAACATAAATATATGAGAGATATAAAAGCTACATGAACTATATTTAAAGATTCTAGTATCTCCTAAAAGTATTATTTAGATAAGGATCCACAATGATTTAAGCCAATATGTTATTCATGGCATAGTAAGAAGAAGAGGTACAATCCTATTACTCTCCTACCTCTAACTCTGATAATTGTTCAAATAATAAAATTATTGCCTACTAGTCAATGATTGAATAAAAATATGATCATTTAATAAAGAAGCTTGACTAATTGAAAACTATTCACAATGACGTTTTAGCTGAAAGAGACACTATGATAAGGCAACACCAATATTTAATTAAAAAATTCAACTCATCTATATCAAACTATATTGATCATGAAAAAATGATTAAAGAATTTAATGATGAAGTATAATATTATAAGGGTGATGCTTTTATTTTAGCTAAATTATAGAAAAAACTAAATTATACTCTTGGAAAAAATGTTATTAAAAGATAAAATTTTGGAATAGGAATCAAGGGTGAAAATCAAAATTATAAAAAATCCCAATTCATAAAATGGTAACTGTTTTTACTTTGGAATAAAAGGTCTTTATACTAGTAATTATTACATAATAAATTATAAAATTAGTGGTATTCAAATGGATTTTATTTCTAAAAATATATCTTAATAAATTGATAGGAATTATGGAATGATAAGCGAGATATAGATTTCCAGATCATTTCATGCTGACACTGCTAGACCCAAGAAAATATGTCGACCAGGAAAACCTTGTTGTTAAATTATTTTGTATGAGAAAGTCCATGAGAAAAAAAAATTTATATGGTATATGGATATTTAATATTCCAGACACACGAGTGGATACTCACCAAATTTATATACATTGAGTGAAATGAATTTAGCTCTATTCATATTTGGTGACAATGCAAATGAAAATATTATTGTAGTTGGAACAATTAGAGATCCAAAGACAATCTCAATAAAAAAATATATTGTATATAGAAGGGTTAAAGCATAGCCTGTTAATAATTTCTCAACTTTTGTATTATGGCTATTATATTTATTTTTCTAACAATTCCTACACTGTCTTAAAAGATAGACTAAATAAATTTTGATCACTATGCACTGACAGTGTTCATTATTTGGATTTAAATTCCTTGTGTAAATGGAAAGTGAATTGTTTAACTACTATGACAATTGAGTCAAGGATATGTAATAGAATACTTGAACATTATAATATATATTCTTTTCAATAATTTTCTAATAAATATTTAGTTTCTGACTGTCCTATTATTATAAATGAAAATGATAAATTTTTTGATGCATGTCAAAATGAAAAAAATAGAAATCATATTTCAAATATATTAACAAAATTGATTCATCTAAACCTATAGAAAATATCTATATAGATATGTTTTCACCATCTAGATTAGAAATTTTGGCTAGTAAATTATTATTATTATTTAGTTGATGATTTTTCTAGATTTAATTTGGGTGTATTCTCCTGAAAAAAGTAAAGTATTCACTATTTTATTGAAGCTTTTGAAATTTGATCAAAATTTAGAAGGTTTTAATATTATTTAAATAAGATGTGATCATAGGGTAGAATTTTAGAATCAACAATTTAGTTATTTTTTATCAAATATAGGTATTAAACACACATTCTATGCACCAATAACACCTCAACAAAATGGAATTTTTGATAGAAGAAATAAAAATATTCATGAAATGGAAAGGGATATATAGAATGAATACCATATTCCTATATATTTTTCGGAAAAATATGCATTCACATAATGATATATCATGAATAGAGTTTTAATAATACCAACAATAAACAAATACACCCTATGAAAATTGAAATTATAGAAAACATAAAGTAAAATAATTTAAAGTATTTGGATGTAAAGTTAATATCATCAATAGTAATGATAAACTCGGTAAATTCGATCCAAAAGATGGTCAAGTAATATTTCTAACAAATTATGCTACGTCTAAACCCTATAGAGTGTTTAATAAAAATTCAATGATTGTTAAAGAATTAGTTCATGTGATGCTTAATGAAGCTATCAACTTTATTAATGAGAAATATCAAACATATGAAATTACTGATTCATTTGAAAATATGAGACTTGAAACCCCTAAAGATGATTTTGGAAACTATATAGAAAAAAATCAGTCCAGATCATAAGAAAATTAAACTGAAGAACATGATAGTTTCTTACCCAAACTGTATAGAATCTTAGACAACCATCCTTTAGAAAAAATTATATGAGACCTGGATACAAAAATTAGGACTAAAAGATATGTAGGAAACCTATCTAAACTCACAACATTTGTATATTATATGGAACCTGAATCTATTGAAGAAGCATTATAATATGATAGTTTGTTGTTAGAAATGAAATAAAAACTAAACCAATTGAAAATAAATGATTTTTGGGATTTATTAGAAGGACAATC
Source organism: Viscum album (assembly GCA_963277665.1). Classification (NCBI taxonomy): domain Eukaryota; kingdom Viridiplantae; phylum Streptophyta; class Magnoliopsida; order Santalales; family Viscaceae; genus Viscum; species Viscum album. The sequence continues at coordinate 12,903,645 of OY728159.1, read as the reverse complement.
TGATTATTAATAATTGGAAATATTTATATTTTTTGATATAAATAGGATGATCAAAGGATCATAACTTGAAACAAATATAGATTAGTTGGTAAAGGATATAATCAGGAAGAAGGAATATATTATGAGAAATCCTTTTCACTTTTAGTTAGATTAGAAGCCTTAATAATCCTTTTATCTTATGCATCTCATATTAATTTTTAATTATATCAGATAGATGTTAAATCTTCTATTTTAAATAGATATTTAATGGATAAATTTTATGTTGAAAACACATAGGTTTTTAAAAACTCTCATAAAACAAATTCTATTTTTTTGACTTACTAAAAATATTTGTGGCCTTAAACATGCACCTACAATGTGGTATTATATCTTAAGATCATTTTTATTAGAAAATGGATTTTTTATAGTATTAATAGATCATGCTATTTTTAAGAATTTTTTCTTAATATTTTTTTGGAAAAACTTTATTTTGATTATATAATTTTCAGTTCAAAAAATAAAAATATTGGTATGTATTTTCAAAATCTAATGAAGAAAATGAAATGAGTATGATGGGTGAGTTGAATTTTTTTTTACAATTTCAAAATTATCAAAGAAATTATGAAATTTTTTAAATAAAATTAAATATATAATTGATTTATTGAAAATTGTTGGACTCAAAAATAATAACACTTATTCAACTCCCATGTCAAGTAATATAATACTTGATTTTAATGAAATTGGAAAACCCATTGACAAAAAGTTATATTGAGGTATAATTGGTAGTAAATTATATCTTACTGGTAGAAGACCGAAAATTATGTTTTTTATATGTTTATATGCTATATTTCTATCAAATCCAAAAAATCCCATCTTACTACCATTACAAGAATTTTTATATATTTAAAATGAATTATTTTTCAATCACATCTTTATTAAAAAGATTTTTATTGTAGAATAATTTCATTCTCAGATGTAGACTTTGGATGATGTAGATTAGGATGAAAAATAACCTTAGGATCATTTCACATTTTATAGAAACACTTAGTATCATGGCTGAGTAAGAAACAACAGTCACATTCTTTTGCAATAGCTGAAGGAGAATATATCTTTTCTTGAAGTTGTTGTGCACAAGTGTTGTGGATGAAACACAATCTATAGTAATTTGGATTAAATTTTAAAAATATACATATATTATCTGATAATAATAGTGTTATAAATATTTCCAAAAATCTTATAAGTCATCCTTGGACAAAGAATATTGATATAAGACATCATTTTTAAATAGATTATGTTCTCAAAAATGATATATCATAAGAATTTTTAAATACCAAACATTAATTTGATGATATTTTTACTAAACGACTTCTGACTAAATGAATTTATTTTATTAATAGTGAGTTAATATTCTTGAATTTTAAATAAATAATAATTTATTTTATTTTAATTTCTCTTTCAAAATATTTCAATAAATTATTTATAGTTTTCATTCGATAAAAATTATTTTAAATGTTGATTTCATTGGAAAAAAATTATATAATTTATTTTCTCAAATAAATGTTTTTCTTATTTTATTTTTATAAAGACACTTTTCAAATTTCAAATTTTAATGATTACACTACATTATCGATGCATGAGAAAAAAATTAAACCATCTGAATACTCCCTTTCTCATTACTAACCTTTCAAACTTTTTGATTACAGAGTGTGTCTCATTTCAGATCTCTGAAACCATAACAATAGAACCATAAATCATCAAACCATAAAAAGTGGATCCTTCTTACTTTCTTCATGGTGATTTTTTAAATGATCATGTTCATAATTTTATTTATCAAAACATCCTCTAGGGGAAGGTAATCAATTTTTATTGGATAAATAAAATGAATCTTTTGTTAAAAGATTCAATCAGATTTTAGGGATGGGATTTTACTTTTAGATAGTGTAAATATTCATTTATTTATGATATATAAGAAAAATAATGTTGTAAAAAATTCTACTTTTTGTGTCAAAGTTGATTAAGTCATTGTTTTTATAAGATTCAAAATGAGTAATTTTCTATTTCTTATTTATAAATTTCAAAGATCTTGGATTGTCTCCCAAAAGAGGAATAAAATATTGATTTTATAAATATATTAAATGGTTGATTTAATTCAAAAGATATAATGTATTTATAATTTGGAACTTGGGATATTAAGAAAATTATGAAAATAGATCTTTATCTTGATCAAAAGGTTCTGAAAAAGTATATCCTATTGGAAATTGTGCCAAGGATTGTAGAACTAGAAAATGTATTGTATCCGGATATGAATGTTCTGTTTTTTATTAATGAACTATATCAAGATAAATTGATGTAGTTATATGTTGAGGTATTTAATTTATTACTATTCTAAAGAAGCTAGGATAATTTTTATCTTTTTAGAAGGATTCTTTCTAGGTCACTGTTTATACTAAAAAAAATAAGAGAGATATAATTAAGAGAAAGATGCAATGAAAATAATGTATTAAATGTTGGAAATGAAAAGAATCTGGAATATTTTTGGGGAAAATCCGGAAGTTTCCTATTACCTATTGGTATGATGGAGGAGGATTAGATGATGTATACTACTTATAGGGAGAAGAGAATGTTATAATCGGTGGATCTATTAGACCAAGGCATGATGAGGAAGCTGAATCGAGAGAAGATGATGGTATTATCTGAGTATATTAATTTCAGTGGACATTGTTGAGGCATTCCCTCGATAATGAAATTTAGGAAGTTATGAAGCTTGATTAGTAGAGAATGTTGAGAAAATTTCTCAAGGGGCTGACCAATCTGGTGTATTTGATCTTATTGATGATCAACCTTCCCCACAAAAACAATATTTGGTTGATTCTAATTCAGTTGATGTAGAACCGTCTATAATAAGAGATAGAATAGATGTTTAATGAATGTATGGTTCAAAAATATATCCCTGTTTGGATATAATGGAGGATATAAAACCATCCAGAGCTATTTCTGAAGAGTCTTCGAACTCTTGTGCGGAAGATTTGATTCGTAAGTGTAATCATTTAGAGAATAATAATGTTTCATTATGAAAAGAATTGGAAACTAAGAAGGAGAAATTTTTAGAGATCAGAACATTAACAGTGACTACAGATAAGTTTCAGGAACTTCAATCACAACTCATCTATGTTTAGAAATTTGTTGTGTTAGTGGGTGATCTTGAATAATTTATTAAAATGTTGAATTTTGAATTCAGATATTTAAAGGATTAATATGTAAAGAAATCAGATTCTGATTAGTTAAATAAGTTTTTGGGATTATAGATTCAATCTATGAGTTCAAGTGATTGTGCTTCAACCATATCTCAATAGAATCCTCTTTAATTGATAAGAGTATTTTAGTCTATAACTTTAGTGTCGAAGGATTTCAATAACAGGCTGCATAGTCTTTAGTGTGAATGTACTCCATTGGATGTTATTTTATAGAATTAGAGACATTTGAAAGGTGAACCGACCATGAGTGATTCTTAGTTAGGGATAGTTATTCATCAAGTAAAGGATTGGATGATTGATTTCATTCAGTGGAAAAAATATATTAATGAGCATGTAAAGGTTAATTTGGTTGGGAGATTAAGTATTGATCAAGATTCTACGAAGATGATACTATAGTGGACTTGAGTCTTCACCAATAATTTTAAGTGATTTTTAGTGAAGCTAAATGATATTAATGGTGTTTTCCAATCCATTTAACATTCAAGTTCATCCTCTAATAGTCAAGAAGAAGAATAATAAGCTATCCCAAAAAGGGGTAGATAATTGGGTAAAAAGAACATTTATTCTCCATTCATCACGTATATAATTCTTATCCTAAAAATAATACTATGAAATATAAATTCAGTTCTCATAACATAATTTTTTAGTGTTAAAAAATTCTATATTTTCCTTAAATTTCTTTACAGTTTTTGTAATCATAAAAAATGTGGTGTTTTTTGGGCATATATTTTCACACCAATACCCTATGTTATATTTTGATTTTGATACTCCCAACTACCCTGGTTTCTTTTCTAATGAATTTCCATTATGTATTTTCTTGGAATCTATAATTCATAATTATAGGCATATTTTTTGGTGGAATTCAATGTTAAGGGATGTGTTCGGGAAACATTATCCAAACACTATGTTTGGTAAATTATTTCGTGGATCATCATCCCTTAGATAATATGAACAATTGGCTTACGGATCAACTTACCTACATTAGATATTAATCATATAGTTTAACAACCCTACATTCGGTGAATAGTAAACATATGTTACACGAACCCAACAATAATGCCTGTAATCACTAGGTTTACCCTATGTTTAAAAGATTTAATATATGGTAAGTCAACCTTATATTTGGAATTAATTTTATGATGGAAGGCTTAACATACAGATTCTCATCCTTAAGTTGCTTTTAATCCCTAAATTACATGAAAATGAATGTATTGACAAGGAACCATACATTGGTAGGAACTCTAAACATTATAAAGGTACCCTATTGACGCAATGTAACCCTACACTACACAAAATAACCCTATGCTATAAAATTAAATAGTACACTATGCAGTTGAAATATACATTTGACTGTTCAACAATAGAGTTTTAAATATATTAATTTATCCAAGATTTATGAAATTATCCTAAAAAAACTTATAAGATTTCTGAAATATTGCTTATAAATTATTTATAGTCTCATTATGATTGTTTCGAAGAACCATATTCAATGGAGAAAATCAGTCCTTCTCTTAATTTATGATATAACTCCGCTGATAATTTTTTATTTGAATATTCTTGATCTTTCAAGTTATTATCTTTGATCTGCTCAATTGGAAGTGATATATATATATATATATACATGAAAAAAGTATTCTATAAAGATTTTTTGTTATGAGATTCATCACTGATAAGAATGTATAACATATTATATCTTTTACAATGTTGTTGCAACGAACGATGAAATATTGTTTTCTAATAGAGGCTACTATTTAGAGTCAAAATTTTTTACCATTGTACTTATACAAGATTACTGATTTTGATCATTTCTATTCAAATTAAAAATTATTTGAAATAAGGATCACTTCTGAGTTATTATTTCTTGAAGATGTAATTTTATGATGAAAAAGATACATCTACTCTCAGTTGCTGCTACCATAACCACGGAGATCAACTAGAACTATCAACAAATCAATCTCTTTTGATTTATTTGAGTATCAACTTATCTTACTCAATTATGGTGAAGTATAGGATTCATGTACTAAGCTATGAAAAACCAGTCCCATCTAAATGAACCAAGAAGTTAATTTTTTTTCTTTTTTATGAATGCCTCAACTGTCAGCACTTAGTTGCGAATTTTAAGGTCTTATGATTAGTGGACCTTTCTAATGAAAATCACCAAGCTCATAGAGATAACACTGGTGGAGTGGACTAGGGGATCTTTTTTCCCTGAACCATGATAAAATTATTATGTTCATAATTTCTTTTTATCCACTAACCATACTAATTAGACAAGAGAACACTCCATATCACCATAAATCAATAAGAGATTTAAAAGTTAGAATATGTAGAGATTTTTGAAAAGACACATTTCAGTCCATCTTGTGTATCTATTTGTTATTCCGAACTAACATCACTTATATATCTCATTTATCATAGTCGTATAATGGTAATAATTGCATTATCAAACACCAAGAAATAGTTTTCACTACCCTATCTTCGGTAGAAAAATTATCCTTTTAGATTATGTCATACTTTCATTTATTCTTGTATGGAAACACTAAGTCCACAATATAATATTTTAGTCAAATTGGTAAGGTGTATGGGCAAAGATCATCATCTGTTTCCTATTGATTATCTTCTTATACCATCTTAATATATGTTGAAGCCTCTAAATGATCAATCACTTCTGATATAGGGGTATAATTATTAATGATGTTTTTTTGGAATTTTTGTAATTTAAGTGGAGGATACACTCCATTCTATGAAGCAAACTGAGATTTTGGAAACATTAAATTGAAAATATCTTAAATATTTTTAAGAAAAAACTACCAAAGAATAAAATAAAGATTTATATATTAAAATTACATGAAGAATATAATAATTGGTAAATCGAAACATAATAATCAATTTAAAGATTATGTGTTATTATTTTTATTTCAGTAATATTATAATAAGAATGACTTTCAAAGAAGTTTTTTTTGTAAAATTTATTATATTATACTTTTATAAATATAATTAATATAGTTAAATTCATTTTATATTAGGTTATATTTATATTTATAATCTAATATATTAGGATTAAATTATGTATAAATTTATATGAAATATGATTAAAGACATCTAATGTTTTAAAGGAACATTTTTCAACAAAAGTGAGTCTCATTTATATTGTTTATTTTCATTTAAAATCTAAATTCACAAATTTTAGGTGTTTATGATAAACTGAAGTTCATATTTTGGATTAATAATGTAAATATTAGATTTAGATTAATTTATTTTTAATTTTTATGAAATAATTATTTTTAATTGAGTATTCAAAAAATATAATTTTCTTTCATAATTGTATATTTTATTACATTATAATTATATAAGAAAGACTTAGAAATTTATTAAACATTTTTATTAATTATATTTTTTTTAAGGGTTAAAATTATTTAATTAGTATTATTTTGAACATATTAAACATAAATTTAATGTTCAGTAATAAGTTAATATTTAATTATAATTTAAAAAATAAATTATACATGACATTAAATTAATAACATTATTATAAAATTTTATTTGGGATTGATTTTAAATAATTTTTATCTATTTTCGTATAAGAACCCAATTTATTTCATAGAAATTAATAAAATTGATAAATTTATCCAATATATAAATTTTATTCATAAAAAAACACTATTATTAATATCTATTATTACACACTGTGTGAATTTATTTTTAAATTAAAAACTATCAACCGTAAATATTTTATCTGAAAAAACATATCACATAATATAGATAAAATATTTGAAATTAGGTAATAAATAAAATCTTATTTTATCACAAAAATTAATTTCAATGGTTTATAATTAGTTACAATAGTGAATGTTATTAATGTTAAAATCAAATTAGTGGAAAAGTCAAAAATCAATCAATACAGCCTCCTAAATATATGGTTAATATGAGTATATACCATAACATTTATGATATTCTACTATTTCTCCTATTTTGAGTATTTTACATTTGAATATTGTCATTCCATTACTAAAAAAATATTATTTACAAAATTTACATTTTCATCATTTATAAAAGGGGATCACCTCCATCACTTAATGATTAAACTATTCCACGATACTAAACCCCTAAAATATTTCAATATTCTGCTCCATTAATATCTTTTCCTATTACTAGGCCTTTATTATAAATTAGTTATCTTAATTCCTCCATTTATAATGATATTTCCAAGAGAAATCTAATGTTTGGAACATGAGTATTTATCAGACCATATTCTTATTTTATAATATTGTACATAAAATGATTTCATAGAAAACCGAATATAATGTAATATTTATTTTTTACTAAATATTACTATTATAAGGTAATAATCCATAAACAAATTATTAATTATCAATTAAGAAAAATGAAAACCCCATTCAAGCATCTATGTGGACTGCCGCCTCCAAGAAGTAACATATATCATTTTTCATCTAGTTTATTTTTTAATTACTAAAAACTCTTAAATTAATGTTATAAATGCTAAAAATATTAAAATAATATCATTATTTGTTTTTAATAATGATATCATTCTGAAATAAACCATTTTTATAGCAATACCCATCCATTGATTATGGTACATAAAATTTTAGGGTATTCTAATATCGTACTTGACAATTTCTACAAAATAATATCATTGATCACTATAAGAATATAATTATAGAAAATATATGATATAGATAAGTAAATAATTGTTTTATATTGCTTTATGAATTATAAAATTAATTTAAAACTAACTAATTATGATACAAATGTCTCTTTGCTTAAAATCACCAAAACATATTCGTCATTGATTTCATCATTATGGATCATAAAAAATCATATAGAATGAAATTAAGATATTATAAATAATTATAAATCATCTATTATATCACTATTTATATTTTTTAGTGTTAAACATTTGGATAAGAATGAATTAAAACACCACTATAACTAAACTAGTTCAGAAAGATCAAGATTACTCATTCTTGATTCTTAAAATAGAAAATAATTAACTAATATAAGTATAGATAGGAAATATTAATGACTATTATAAAAGGTTGTAGATATAAAAAATTTTATAAATGATTTTATTAACATAGTTATATTTTTATACAAGATATTAAAACACTTTAATTGAATTAAAAAAATAATGGTAAGGGGTTTTGTTTCTCAAATTATATTTATTAAGTTATATTTCATATTATTCATAATTATATCATTGATATTTTGTGATAATTTTCTAATGGGTATATTATTTCCCTATTCACCTAATTCATGTGGTTGTAGATATCCCTTAAAAAATTTATTCCTTGTTGAATCATATCTTACCCAAAGGGTTTCTCATAAGTGAAACCAACCTTGTCTCATCATTTTTTCTTGGTAACCTCTCTTTTCTATGTCGTAATAAATTATATAATTTTTGGAATTTCATTATATATTCCTTAATAATTTTTAAATTTCAATTTATGTAACTTTTTCTATGATTAAAAAGTTTTAAATACATTTTTATCATTTTTCATATAGGTTGTTTTCATGAATAAAAAAATAACTTTTTAATGTTTTTCATGTGAACAGATCATTCCTCTATTTTTATGTTTCTTTAAAAAAATCATCTCTAAAACATATTGGTTTCTAAATCAAATTATAATCATCAATTTTTTTTTAAATATTTGTTTTTTTAATGAAACTTATTTTGGAAAACATCAAGTACATTCCTTATTTCCAAAGTAATGATTTTAATACTCCTAAACTGTGTTTTTAATTTTTATAAAAAATAATTTTTAGGTTATTAAGGCTATTATTTCTATGTATATATGATACTTATTTTTTCTATATATATTATAAAATTTGATTTTGTATTTTTGGATTTGTTTATCACATACTTTACTATAGCTAACCATCCACTAAGAATAGATATAACTTGTATTCCAAATGTCTTTCCTTTGGAAATCCCATGTTTTGCATTTTTTTATTAAATAATATTCCCCAAAATTCCATACATCGATTGATTGAGGATATTACTATACCATATAACCATTTTTATTTTATGAATATACCATAATCATAATTAAATGGTATCTACCTAGAATGTTAATTATTATCATTGGATAACCATTTGTATTCCAAGGGTTGATAATGCTTATGAATTGAATTTTGATTTATTACTTATATTATCCATCTAAAATAGATATAATGACCTTTTTTATTATATTTTTTCTTTATGATATATTGATTTTTTATTTTATGTGGTTCTAATATATAAGAATTAATTATTGGTGGGTCATATATTTCCCTCTACTGTATTAATTTTTCTTCACATCAGATGAAATTGTTAAACCTATACATAATGAATTTTCTCTAAAATAAATGCTAATAATGAGTTTTCCAAAAACTTTCTACAAGTATATACAGTGTTTTTAAATAAAATTGTTTGGGGGAAATTTGTTTTATCATGATGTTGTTACACTTATAATTGTGATACCATTCAAAGACTTTGTATTTATAGGTTATGTAAAATTCCATTTATTTCAAAATTTTATAAGATATTAAACACATTTACAATATTCCAGGAATTAGAAAATTATTTTTTATATTTGATTTTTTGTGTATAATGTTATTATATATCATCATTATACCCATATATAAATATTATTGTAACTTATGATCATTGATTGTTATCACTTTTTTACCCTTATAAAGAATATTATCTCACTCATTCCTTAGGTTTCCACATTCTTCAGTTACGAATAAAATTAATACATATGATGTTTATAAGAGTATCATGTGTCGAAATTTTTTTGGAGATGCTGAAGACTTATTTATGGATTAATAAGTTGTGTATATAAAGGTAAATAATTTCCTTAGTTAGAAAAGGCATTTTATTTTTTATTTAATTTTTTTTACTAAATCTATAAAATTATATTCCTAAATGTTAATATGACTGTATTATGATTAATTATGTGCTTTAAGTGTAATTATGACATGTTCATTTTAATGGAAATTCAGAGTAAGTATCCTCTCAGAGTTTAGAAATCATTAGGGGATATGATGCTTGTTAAGAATAATTTAATTGTTGATCAACTACGGTTGATCATATTTTAAATGTAATAGATAACCCTTTAAATAGTTGAGGAAACATTGAATATTTAAGGGAATTTGATAAGATAAATTTACTAAAAACCTATGGATAAGTACAAGGGATAAGTATATTCATTAGATAAATTTCTTATGCTTTATAAAAGTAAATAATGTGTGGTTCTCCAAGAAATTAATTCCCCAACAATAAATAAATAACTGCATGTGGTTGTGGAATAGTTGAAAGTAGGGAAAATCATCTTGAAAATGGATAGTTGAGTATCCACTCAATATTATATCTAGCTCATTATCAGTGGTCCTAATAAAAAACTCCTGGAATGAAAATCTCATGGGATATGCTTTGGATAGATGACATTCTCTTTGTGAAAGATCATGAAGGATTTCAAGATCATTTCCTTAGAAAACCTAATATGGAATGAAATTGAATAATATAGATTAAAATAACATGATTATAAAGTTAATATACATATTATATGATATGTTTTATCATGGAAAAATTGTATTTTAATCATTAATATTGTATATTTGAATTATTTTTTTGATTAGAATACTGTACAAAAATTCATGATAATTTTGGGATAGATCTCTTTGGGATTAGGATAATAAATAAAACATAAATCTAACTTAAAAAACGTATAATTAACTGAAATTATAAAAATATTAAGCTTATTTTTCATTATAGAATAAATATTAAGATTGATTTTTCAAATTCAAATGACAATTCAATATGATTTTTTATTATGATTTTGGATTTAATTATTTCATTGAAATAGGATCATGATAATGAAGTTAGAGGATGTATATATCTAGTAACCACCATGTCTTATAAAAGAATAATAGAGAATAATTGAATGGTTGAGAATCTTATTATAATAATGTTTTGATGGAAAAGGTCTGATTCTCAGTCTTACCTATATTAGGTAGATTTACATGTTAACGGTAATTAAATCTTAATACTCTTATTTATTTTAATTAGTGAGTGATTTTTATAGATGAAATCATGTTTTATTCAAAAATTCCTGAGGTCGTGTATAATATATATGGAATTATCTTTGATGTTTTTTCATTCATGTCTGGGTAAATATATTAAATTGTATCAATATCTATGAAAAGTAATTTGATGAAAAGGTAATATTTTTCTTGATGACTATTAATGATCACATGATTGAGGGATGGTTAAATATTAGGTTTAAAAAATGTTTCAGGTTAAGATAATAAAGGTTCAATTTATAATGAAAAGGTATGTTATATAGTATTGGAAACTTTGGTAAAAATAATTTACCCATTATACAATCAATGAAGTTCATATCATTTTTGGAACAATGATATATATGTTCTTATGTGTGATTTTATGACCTAGTGATTGATACTAACTAATTGTTAAATATATTATTAATATTTGGAAGAATATATTGTTTATATTTGGTTTACAGTCTAGGATTTTAGATTTTTTTGGGAAAGGTATCTTTTATAGAAATTTTTATTAGTGTATATACATAATTGAGTTTTATTTTATGAATTATTAATGTTGTTTGAGGAATTATAAGTAACTTAATACATCCTAAGAGAGTAAGGTATATGTAAAATTATAATTTATATCTAGAATGAAATATATATTAAGAATACCGTCTACTCATTTCATTAGTGATTAATAATTATAAATTGGAAGGACACATTTTATTTACAAGGTTAGACTATTATAAATCAAGATTATAGATCCTATAAATTAAAAATATTTTCGATAGATTGTGTAATAAAAAAACAAAAATAAGGCTACACATGATTCAAATAACCACAAAAAATTAGAATTACATGAATAAAAATTAATTATAAATTAAAAAACAACAATCAATTAAAATAATTTCATATTATTATTTTTTATTCATATTTTTTAAAGGATTATTTTCAAATAACAAAAAAAAATGTATTTCAAATAACCTTAATAAATTCAACTGACTAGAATTAAAAGTTTATTATAATAGATAATATGTATTATTATAAAGTAATAAATAAAAAAAATTATTTAAAAACTTATATTAAATAAGATTAATGACACTAGAAGTTAAAAATAAAGAATTTTCAATAATGTTATTTTCTATTATAGTTAGTATTTTCAGTTAAAAAATTTTAAATTTCAAAATTTTAATTTGAAAATTGAAGTTCTTTTTTTTTGATTTAACAAGTGAATATTATCTTCAGATAAATTTTTGAGATTTTTCTAAAATACATGATGTTTAATTGAAGAGTGTCATATATAGGTTTATACCAAAGTTATAAATTTTAGGACCATATTATTAATTAAGAAATAATTCTATATTTATTAAAAAATTTAATTATTTAATAACGTACGAATGGATTAAAACTATAGAGTTTAAAAATTACTCTAAACATATAAGATTTATGTTTATTTTTATGGAATTAGGTAGCATTTTTTCGAGTTTAAATTTTTTTTTATATTTTCTTAATTAAAATTTATTTTGGTAAAATTATACATTATATTTATTTAAAATTCCAAAAAAACATTTAGTTTTGTTATAATAAATAATTTTATGTCATTATATTCTATAACATTTTTAATATTATCCAATATATAAATTTTAATACTTAAAAGAAATATTTCTTGAAAACTAATTCAACGTGGTAAGTGCATTTATATAGAAAATACCTTTTTTAAACCATATAAACATTTTTTAATAAAATATATTATATATTAATATAATTTTTTTATAAATAATCTGATAAATATAATTTTTGTTTTGTTCTTCAAAATTATATATCAAGGTTAAAATTATTAATCATAGTAAAAGTTAATTATGGTAAAAGTTAAAAAACTATGGCAAGTACCTATAATAACTCAACATTCTATCCAAAATGTATTCTCATGAAGTCTATAGAGAAAATTATTTCATGAAATGCATAATTTTCCAACTTTTGATCCTATTTCCATGGATTAGCCTCATTCCAATATTGAAAACTGTAGAGTATTTACAAAAATGATATTTTTCTCAACTTATGAAAGGGGATCACCTTGACCAATTTAGGATAAATATCCCCATTGAATTGAATCCTCCTAATCTTCTATTTTTTCTCAACATATACTCATCATACATGTTAAAAAATATTCGGGTCATGATTATTTTTTATAAGGCCCCAATTTTGAAGCACATATCCAATTGAAATCTTGGGTTCTCAAAATGATTATTTCATACTACATAGTCTATTGATCATAATATCCAGCTTCCAAAGTTTTTTAAGCACCCTAATATATTTGAATCATTATTTTTTATATAACCAATTTTATTATCCTATGGTAAATATCATTAACCACCTTTCCCTTTTTACATTAAGAAAAATGAAAACCTCATTCAGGTATTTTTTCATACTACTACCTCTGTGATGTGACATACCAAAAATTTCATCTAGTTTCTTTATTATTTAATAAAATATCCTAAAAAATATAAAAAACTCTAAAATATATAAATTAAAGGATTATTATTATTTATTTATTATATTCATCCAATATAATTCACTTTCACAACCAATGTCATTCATTAATTATTGTACATTCATGTTTGGATCGTTTTGACCACTTAATTCAATAATTATATAAAATAATATAATGGATGACTACAATAAAATAATTATTAAAAATATTTTAAAAAAATATTTTATTTTGATTTTATTTTTTATATATAATGGAAACATCATTATTAAAACCATTAATTAAGAACCATATTTTTGTTCATTAGAAATCACTGAGACATCCTCAATGCCGATTTTTTCTTTATGAATTGCAATAAAAATACCCCTATAATAAAATTATGAAAATAAAATTAATTATAAATCATAAATTGAAGTAACTTTTATGATATCGATATGATGAAATTTCAGATATTAATGATGAAAAACTTATTATTAAAATACCTATTTAAAATGATATAGATAACTCACACCCAATATATAAAATTTATAACAGCTAACTAATATACATGTGGAGAATAATAATAAATTAATTTTATGAAATATTATATATATATATATGTATATGGTAATAAAATAGGTTATTAAGGTACTTTTTTTATATAAATAAGAATCAATCAATTTTGTTGAAGTCATGAATTAATGTAAGGGAATATTTTATTTAAATTTAATGTCATGGGTCATATTCTATATTCTACACTATGATACATTTAATATGGTATGAATAATAAATATTTTAATCATTTTATTATATTCATGTAATTTATCTATTTTTTCATGTCCCCTTTGTTGAATCATATTCCTCATGACATGTTTCTTGTATGTGAAACCAACTTCATATTTTTGTTTTGATTTAGAATCTTTATTTTCCATATCCTTATTTATTGGATTATTTTTATAATTTACTAATATATTCCTTAATAATTTATTATGTTAAATTTTTACTACTTTTAATTACATTAAATATTTTTTAGTGAAATTGTTCATGTTTTCCATTTGAGTCATTTTCAACAATGTTTGAAAATGATCCCTTTTTAAAAAAAATTCATATGAAAACATCATTATATCATTTTCATTTTACTATTTATCTTCCTCATTAAAATTTATTAGTTATTAAATAAAATTTTACTCATCCATTTTTTATAAAAATATTAATTTTTTATTATATTTTAAAAATGTTAAGGAAATTGCATATTTCCATAGATATTTCTCTAATTCTCATAAAAAGTGTTTATTAACTGCATTAAACATATTTTAAAATATTTAATGGTTTATTGAGTATATTATTTGAATGTAAAAATAGAAATTTTCTTCCTCTATATATCTTATAAATTTTATTTTCCGTCGATGGAATGATTTTTCACTATGTTTGTCTTTCTAAACTATCCACTTTGAATAAGAAAAACATTTCATCCAAATACATTCATTTTTCATACGTTGTTTTCCATTCCATTGATCGAATAGTGTTTAATTAAATGTAATACATTTATTTATTAACAATATTATTAGTGAAACTATGTACCATTTATTTATTCTATGTAAATACTATATACATTATTGACTAAAATATACCTATATGGATAATTATTATCCTTAAAAAATATTTGATGGATTTAGTTTATTTTTTATAGAATTCTGATTTTTTTATTATATCAATCCATTTTAAAGGGGAATGAGAAGAATTTTATTTCAATGGTATCTTTATAATATATTAATGATTTATTTTATGTGTCACAAATATGTATGGATTATTTATTTTGTGGGTTTAATATCACTACCCAATTCAATGTCTACTTTCGATGTATCATGAGATAGTAATAAAATGAAATAGTGTGTTTGATCAAAAAATAAGTGGATTAATGATTAGGATCACATATTAATGTGTAGACATAATGAGTTTTATCACAAAGGTTATGGAATAATGAATTTTCTCAAAAGCTTCATATATTTATCATTGTGATGACTTTATGTGTTGTTTTATTTTTAGGTTATGTTACTTTCCATGTTCAGGTCCCTTTTATTATATATTAGAAACTTGAATGTTTTCCATGACTTATCCCATTATTTATTATTTATGATTTACTAAGTATAACTTTATTAGGAATTATTATAATACCTATATTCTCAATTTACTATCACTTTTGATCTTTGATTATTATATCTTATGATTGACCTTACTGATTATTAGAGTCAGTCACTTTCTTATGATTTCAATTCCTATGATCATATAGAAAAAAATATATTTTTGGTGTCTTGAAGAATATATTATGTATTGAAATATTATAATACATGTATTATGTTTTTATAAATGACGAAATTTAATAAATAGTATAAAAATATAAATTTGATGAAAACTTCATGGATTTATTTAATAAATGTTGTCTCTTAACTCTCTAAAACTATAAACCATAAATATAATCAGAATTTATTGTAATTTAAAAATTTTCTTATGTCATGTAATTAATAAATTTTCATTTTCATATGGAATCAAATTAAATATTACGATTTTTTAAATATGGTGACTCCCCTTAATTTCGAAGGTGCTTGGCTAGGTGATTTTTTATTTTGATGATTTTATCTTAAAATATTTTCATTCATGAACTCTGGTAGATGAATATTCTACCCACCCATCAAAAAAGCTTCTATATCACTCTATTTAGGAAATTATCTATCCATTATTTGGCATAATCCCAAGAAGAGTGAGTTAGCGAACCTCTAGATAGCTAAGTGGTCTCATTAATTGAGTCCTCACACACTAGTCTCAACCACAACTAATGAAAAATAATAAGTAATAATTCATTATTAACTCTTGTTTAAGGTAATAAAGAAACTATTTTTAATAACCTAATCTAATTCAAAAACAAATTTGGATAATTGGGTTTAAATGTTTTTATATCATTAACCTGAGTTGAAAAAATCCATCATGGATTGAAATGTTAAAGTAATTCCCATTAAGAGTTCCATCATCTATGTCAACAACCATCCTAGAGGGATCATTATAATGAATCACATTAAAGTTGGATTTATTCCTCAATATATTGATAGATTAATTAGTATATAGGGGATTTGGATGAATGATAATGATGTTTATGAATATAGGTTAAAATGAAGAGTGGGTAGCTTCTACACTATTTTAAAACACATATCACCTGAACTGCCCAACTACCGAACAATGTAAGTATTTAATTTATCGATGAATACGATTGAGTTTATTCACAATTTCATGTGATATAATATATGGTAAATCTATAAAAAAATGTTAAAATAGAGGTTGGTTAGTTGTATTTACATCCATAATGATTCTATTAGAATGGTATAAAGGATAACATCTGAATAGGGAATCCCCTATAGGGGGGATCCATCCACTCAACAAATGAAAATTACTCTACTAGTCAAATGTTTCTAGTCACTCTCATGTTGATATCATATCTCCATATGGTGTATTTTACATCTTCTAAGGTTATCTAATATAATGACTCACAATTCTAGTATCATTGAAAAGGAAAATTCATTAGCCAACTCACTTTTGGCCTGAAACATTTTGGTTGAAGAAAAACATCCACCCAATCCTTGAAGGAAATAATTGAGTGGTTTTTTTATTAATTTACATTTATTTCATTGGATTTATCTAATAAATCTTATATTTTGGTAATTATTTTCTCTCCCTCTCCAAAAACATTTGAAGTTGGTGAAACTTGTGATATATCATTCCAAGAATTAGTATTCTTTCAAATTATTTTATTTTGATAAATTTATTCTTATAAAACCATTAATTTGATGAATGGTTTTTGTATCATGATAAATATGGATGATAAAATGGGGTTTATTTGTCAATACACAATGAATTATAAAGTCTGTGCTATTTGGATTGGGTTAGTTATCCATAGTTTGTCAGAAAATTAAACACATCAAGGAAAGAAATATAAAGTCTAGTAAAATTCATCAAACGAAGAATCACATGGGATTCAGATCCCACTGAATTCTCTATCCCCTAATGGAATCATTTAGTGAAATAGAAAAAATATATGGGTAATCTTGATATGCTGGCCAGTGATTTTGATTTCAATCACATATTGTGTAATGGCCTAGACCTCTCCGACCCATTCCTTTGTCCAAAAGAAGGCTACAAGTGTTCTGGAGGGTAAAATGGAATTTTCCCACACTTTCCATAATTTTGAAACTACATGCCGTTTAGTTTGAGTACACACTGTGTACCCACTTCCCGGGTATACCCTGTGTTGCAGGCCGTGTCCTTGCCGTGTGGAGAAAATGGGTACACGTCGTGTGTCCAGTACTACACGTCGTGTAGTCCTTCCCCGCATGGCAATACTATGTGTTGACCAGTCATCAGTCGTGTGCCGTGTGAAGGACGTGTCCTTTCCATGTGCAATAAATGAGAAAACGTTGTGTGTCCAATATACACGCCGTGTAGTCCTTCCCCGCGTATGCGTTACCTTCAAACTGTGTGTTGACCAGTCAACGACCGCGGAGCTGCGTTGGAGGCCGCGTAGAGACCATGTAAAAACGGCCGAGTACACGACGTGTAGCATAAGTACACACCGTGTACTTTTGATTTTCACACCTATAAAAGGAGGGGTCCTCTCCTCCTTTCAACTCACACCTCTCCTCCCCTCTCCTCTGAGCAGAGCTCTCTCAAGAGACTCGAAGGCACTTTCTTCCATAACTTTTTCGTCCGAGCTCCGATTTACGATACGTCAGCATCCACGGGATCGTAACGATGAGGCAGAACTTCCAAGCTTGGATCCATTGTCTTTCCTTTGGCTCTTCCTTTACACCCAAGGAGGTTTTGTCAGGACACAGATGAACGTCTTCTAAAGTTGATCCGGAGGAGCGTTGCGATCTAGAACCTGTTGAGGTAGGGATCTTACCGTCGTCTCTCTAATTTGTGCATCATGCGGGGTGTGTATCCTATTGTTTTCATTAGAAATGGTTGAACCATTAAATAAAGATAATAACTGGTTAAGAACGGGAATGGGGGATTTGTTATGTTTATCTTTATTTATATCCTGTGATATTATGTTGTGAAATGAATAGGCTTGTGCCTGCTGAAAATCACGGTCGTTGGGGGCCTTTGGTTGCGCAATTAAATGTTCCCCTATCTTCTAGAACATTTTGTGAATGGAAACTTCATGGAATGTGGAAATTGGTTAATCACGTAATATTGGATATTTAAATGAAAATCTGGAACCCTTGTGTGATCACCCCGGTTGAACCAAAATGGAATAATGAACATGTGGGTGTTGTCTGGTTACGTGGCATGTGATGGGGGTGTTTTTGTGGGTTTTTGTGGATTGGGTGAGCAGCGGGGCTGTGGTTGGCTTGGTTGTGGGTTGGTGTGAACAGTATGTTGGTGATGGGCAGTGGGGATGCGATAAATGGTATTAAAGGGATAATGATGTACGCTATGGTTGTGGTTAAGGTGATTGGCATCGAGGCTGGAGGGATGGACTTGAATGTGAACGAACTATGGGTTGTGAATAATAAATAAAACGTGGAAGAGTTAATGAATGGTGGGGCTTGGTAATTGAACAAAAATAATAATCAATGGGTTGGTTTGTCAATAATAAGGGACTTGTTGTGTTGCTTGTGTTTTCCTAACTTTATTTGTGGATGGTAGGGATATTTTTTACGAACAATCGATGTGGTTGGTTGTGGATAGTTGCCCAGTAGTTAAGGAACTAATAAACTGATTCTATTGAAACATGAAAACTTAAATGGGGTTTCGGGATTGTTCGTTGTATGCATGCTTCGTGATAGTAGTGCTGAGGCACGTTCTCCATCTCTCTGTTTAGAAGCCTTATGTTAGGTTGAGTGTTTGGTATATATATATATCTGTATCTTTGTGTTTTGTCGCACCTCTCCCATGTTGAGCACTTAGTGCCGAACACTCCGATTTCATGTGAGAGGGTGTTTTTCCCATAGTTAATAGCTCCATCCTGCTCCTTCTTCCCTAGGCTCTGATGGTTTGAGGCGACCTTACACCCAAGACTCTTCGGGTAGGTTTCGATTGGGGTGGCTTTCAGCCCAAGACTCTTTGGGCAGGTCTTTACTGTTCCCAAGAATATTCGAGATGAGGCCCAGGTGTGTGAGGGTAGGATACATGGTTGTGAGGCCCAGGTGTGTGCGGGCGGGATACGTGGTTGTGATTCCTAGGTGTGTGCAGACGGGATGTGTGGTTGTGAGGCCCAGGTGTGTGCGGGCAGGAAGAGTGTGGCAGCGTCAGAACGTTCGCCGTTAGGAAGAGTAGCTAACTAATGGGAAATGGTGCGGGGTACCCAATACTCTTGTTTATTATATACTACTACATGTTGTGCTTGTGTTTTGGTGAGTGTGGCTGGTGAGGTTGGGTTGATAGAATTCCTTGCTAGGTTTCTTCTGTTGTTCTCACGGGACATTAGGATGTCTCCCCACTTGTGCACAAGATCTTTAAGTTTCCCTACTGAGTATACTTTTATGCTCACCCTACATTTACTTTCAGGTTTCCAGGAGGACTACCAGGGCCGTGCGGGACCCTACTAGTCAGAAAGTTGGAGTTGTTGTTGTTTCTGTACCTTTTTTTTCTTTTGGTATTGTACTTTCAGCTTTCTTGTACTTGTACCTTGTTATAAATTTGTTTAAACATTCATGTGGACTTGGTTTGGGTTTATTTCTATACACTTGTTCTTTTTTCTTTTGGTGGTTGACTTGTCCTATTTCCCACTACTAAATAATAAAATGGGTAATACCTTTCATATTCGTGAAAACTCATACCCTTGGTGCTAGTCGCCACCCCGGGGCCTACTAGAGGCGGGACTCGGGGGTCATTATCTCCCTTTCACCATTGCCAGCTCAGGAGGGGCATCTTTGGTGGGAGGGGGCCGTGACAGAATGGTATCAGAGCTGATGGTTGAGAGATAGGATGGAGTTCGGAGTTAGGCACATTGAGGATTTCATGGGATGGTAGGGAAACAGTGTTAGTTAACCATGGTGCGTGACATAGGCTAGGGGAGACCTGCTAGGACACAGGATTTTAGGGCCCCCCGTGATCCGATGAAAGGACTCTGAGCCTACCGAACGACCAAGTGAGACTACATTGGTTTCCGGGTAGAGACCCTAGTTAAGGTACATGCATCATCATGATTGTGTTTTACTTAATTTGGGTGTTCTGGGAATGAAATTGAAATAAAATGATAATTAAAACTTTGAGAAAATTCCTTACTACTTGAGCTTAGGCGATCCTTGTTTACTATACAGCAATGGCACCTGGACGTCGTCCCTGGGTGGCTCAGATGGCCGAGGCCTAGCAGATCCAGGCGGTCGATCAGTTGAGGATTGACTAAGAGGAGGAAGATAGACAGTGGAAGAAGACTCTCTGTTCCTTCCAGTGGTAGGCCCTCAAGAAGTACGAGGGTAGTACTTCAGATACGGAGACGGAGGGGTGGCTTGAGGAGCTAGGGATTGCTTTTACCTTAATCCGTGCTCCGAGGGAGTACTGGGTTCCCCTAGTAGTCAGTCAGCTGAGAGGTGCGGCACAACAGTGGTGGAAACTCTACCTCGGAGAGAGGATAGAGGCAGAGGTTCTGTGGGCTGACTTTGAGATTGAATTCCGAGAGGAATTCCTTTCTTCCGTGATCAAGGCGGAGAAGCGGAAGGAGTTAATCTCCCTTCAGCAGGGGAGTATGTCGGTACGGGAGCTGGGGATCAAGTTCAAGAATCTCCTGTGCTTTGCTCCAGATCTCTTTTCGGATGAAGAGTCTCAGGTGAGACGTTTAGAGGAGGTGCTTTGTCCTTCACTCTAGTATGTTGTCACCCCCTTCAACCTTCCGACGTACTTGGCGGTACAGAAGAAGGAAGAGGTTTTAGAGAGGATGCACTCGCTGGGAGGTGCACCCCAAGAGGGGATCCATCCAAGTTCATTGAAGGGGAAGGAAGTCAGCAGCATGTCTCCTGTGATGGGACCTTCCAGTTTCAGACCATAGGGAGCAGGCCCCAGCAGTTTCAGTTCAGGTCTTCGGGTCCTCGCCCCTTTTTCACGGGCCCATGACCGAAGTGTTTTTCTTGGGGAGGTTTCGGGCACGTTCGGAGTCAGTGCCCGACCCAAGCTTAGTATAGTGGAGATGGGAAGGTTCATCACTCGCCTCAGCAGCAATAGGCTCCTGTACTTCTGAGGGGAGATAGAGCAGGTGGTGGCCAACCACAAGGAGTTCCTCAAGGATCCCAATCGGGACGTGGTCGAGAAGGCAGACGTCAACAGAGAGGTAGAGGAGCTGGGTGCAGATAGTTTCATGCATCATAGTCAGTGTCTCTAGAAGGACCAGGGATCGGTTGAGATGTGTTTGGGTTTTCTTGAATGATCTCATTTATGTTTTGTTGGAACTCTTTTGCTCATTCCTTGGACCTGGACCTTGTTTTTTGTGAGTTTTTAATGCTATGTTCTTTACCAAGTTTATTTAAATGTACGTGAAGAGCCCTATCATGTGGGGAGGGGAAAAACTGATCCTTAATCAAGACGCATTAATACGGATGCGATTGAACCCATGCAGGCAAGTCAGTGCCGCCTAAAGCGGATAATATCTCGACATAGGAAAATGAATTTTTCCCAAACCACATTTTCGGGAAATGTGTGGGTTGTGCAGTGTTGGGGGTAGTGTGAGTTGAAAAATCCTAATATATGGAAGTGAGGAAACCTAATTCTTAATCGAGACACATTAATTAGGATGCGATTAAACCCGTGCAGGCGAGTCAGTGCCACCTAAAGCGGATAATATCTCGACATAGGAGAAGGAATTCCTAACCCCAATAATTAGGGTTGTTTGTTGGGTTCCTGTTATAACGAGAACCCTAAGAGGTATCTTGTTGGGTTTCCTATGGTTTGGTTTTTGAATTCTTGAGGACGAGAATGTTTTAAGAGGTATCAGATGTAATGGCCCGGACCTCTCCGGCCCATTCCTTCGTCAAAAAGAAGGCTACAAGTGTTCTGAAGGGTAAAATGGACTTTTCCCACACTATCCAGAATTTCAAAACTACACGCCATGTAGTTTGAGTACACGTTGGGTACCCCCTTCCCAGGTATACCCCGTGTTGTAGGCCGTGTCCTTTCCATGTGGAGAAAATGGGTACACGCCGTGTGTCCAGTACTACACGTCGTGTAGTCCTTCCCCGCGTGCGCGTTACCGTGTGTTGACCAGTCATCAGTTGTGTGCTGTGTGAAGGCCGTGTACTTGCCGTGTGCAATAAATGAGTACACGATGTGGGTCCAATCTACATGCCGTGTAGTCCTTCCCCGCGTATGTGTTACCTTCAAACCGTGTGTTGACCAGTCAACGGCCGCGGGGCCGCGTTGGAGGCCGCGTGGAGACCGTGTGAAAACGGCCGAGTACACGCCGTGTACCATAAGTACACGCCATGTACTTTTGCTTTTCACACCTATAAAAGGAGGGGTCCCCTCCTCCTTTCAACTCACACCTCTCCTCCCCTCTCCTCTGAGCAGAGCTCTCTTAAGAGACACTAAGGCTCTTTCTTCCATCACTTTTTCATCCGAGCTCCGATTTATGATCTGTCGGTGGCCACAGGATCGTAACGACGAGGCAGAACTTCTGAGCTTAGATCCATTGTATTTCCTTCAGCTCTTCCTTTCCAGCCAAGGAGGTTTTTCCGGGACACAGACAAACGTCTTCTAAAGTTGATCCAGAGGAGCGTTGCGATCTAGAACCTGTTGAGGTTGGGATCTTACCTTCGTCTCTCTAATTTGTGCATCATGCGGGGTGGTTATCCTCTTGTTTTCATGAGAAACGGTTGAACCATTAAATAAAGATAATAACTGGTTAAATAATGGTAATGGGGGGGTTTTTATGTTTATCTTTATTTATATCTTGTGATATTATGTTGTGAAATGAATAGGCTTATGTCTACTGAAGATAACGGTCATTGGGGGCCTTTGCTTGTGCAATTAAATGTTTCCCTATCTTCTAGACAGTTTTTTGAATGGAAACTTCATGGAATGTGGAAATTGGTAATTCATGTAATGTAGGCTATTTAGATGAAAATCTGGAACCCTTGTGTGATCACCCCGGTTGAACCAAAATGGAATAATGAACATGTGGGTGTTGCCTTGGTTACGTGGCATGTGATGGGGGTGTTTTTGTGGGTTGTTGTGGATCGGGTGAGCAGCGGGGCTGTGGTTGGCTTGGTTGTGGGTTGGTGTGAATAGTATGTTCGTGATGGTCAGCAGGGCTACGATAAATGGTATTAAAGGGATAATGATGTATGGTATGGTTGTGGTTATGGTGATTGGCAGCAGGGCTATAGGGATGGACTTGAATGTGAACAAACTATGGGTTGTGAGTAATAAATAAAAAGTGGAAGAGTTAATGAAGGTGGGGCTTGGTAATGGAACGAAAATAATAATCAATGGGTTGGTTGGTCAATAAGAAGGGACATGTTGTGTTGCTTGTGTTTTCCTAACTTGATTTATGGATGGCAGGGATATGTTTTACGAACAATCGATGTGGTTGGTTGTGGATAGTTTCCCAGTAGTTAAGGAACTAATAAACTGGATCTGTTGAAACATGAAAACTTAAATGGGGTTTCAGGATTGTTCGTTGTATGCATACTTCATGATTTCAGTGCTGAGGCACATGCTCCATCTCTCTATTTAGAAGCCTTAGGTTAGGTTGAGTATTTGGTATATATATATATATCTGTATCTTTGTGTTTTGTCGCACTTCACCCATGTTGAGAACTTAGTGCCGAACACTCCCATTTCATGGGAGAGGGTGTTTTTCCCATAGTTACTAGCTCCTTCCTGCTCCTTCTTCTCTAAGCTGTGATGGCTTGAGGCGAACTTACACCCAAGACTCTTCGGGTAGGTTTTGATTGGGTTGGATTTTATCCCAAGACTCTTCGGGCAGGTTTTTACTGTTCCCAATAATCTTCGGGATGAGGCCCAGGTGTGTGCGGGCGGGATACATGGTTGTCAGGCCGAAGTGTGAGCAGGCGGGATATGTGGTTGTGAGGCCTAGGTGTGTGCGGGCGGGATGTGTGGTTGTGAGGCCCAGGTGTGTGCGGGTGGGAAGACTGTGGCAGCATCAGGACGTTCGCCGTTAGGAAGAGCATCTAACTAATGGGAAATGGTGCGGGGTACCCAATACTCTTGTTTCTTATATACTAATACCTGTTGTGCTTGTGTTTCGGTGAGTGTGGCTGGTGAGGTTGGGTGGATAGAATTCCTTGCTAGGTTTCTTTTGTTGTTCTCACGGGACATTAGGATGTCTCCCCACTTGTGCACTATAGCTTTACGTTTCCCTACTGAGTATACTTGTAAGCTCACCCTACGTTTACTTTTAGGTTTCCAGGAGGACTACCAGGGCCGTGCGGGACCCTACCAGTCGGACAGTTGGAGTTTTTGCTGTACCTTTTTTTTCTTTTGGTATTGTACTTTGAGCTTTCTTATACTTGTACCTTGTTATAATTTTTTTTAAACATGCATGTGGTCTTGGTTTGGGTTTATTTCTATACACTTGTTCTTTTTTCCTTTTGGTGGTTGACTTGTCCTATATACCGATCCTAAATAATAAAAATGGAAATGCCTCCCATATTCCTGAAAACTCATACCCTTGGTGCTAGTCGCCACCCCGGGGCCTACTGGAGGTGGGAATCGGGGGTCATTATCTCCCTTTCACCATTGCCAGCTCTGGAGGGGCATCTTTGGTGGGAGGGGGTCATGACACATTGTTAATGGGGAATTGTTTAGGATATATGAAATTCATTTATATTCTTATAGAAAAAATATTCCTTTAGTTAATATTTAATTTATAATATTTCTAAAATAAGATTAAAAACATTCAAATGATAGTTTATGTATTTATTTAACAAGAATTATTTTATCATGATGTCGAATGATTTCCAAGGATACCTTGTGTTATAGTGGCATTCACTATAATTCCTCATCTCATTTTAGTTATTTTAATTGATTTTTAATCATGAGTTTTACTAGAGGAAATTATTTCTATGAAATTGCGGTGATTAAAAAAATATTGAATGATATACATTTGAGAAATAATATTGGTAAATAATTTCTCATAAAAATTATACAAATATTAAAATGAATAAAAATCATGGGGTTGGAACTATCCCTTTATAAATAATTTATGGATAGAAAATATTTATATAGTCATATTCATAGTATATAACATGCATAATTCTTATATCAAGGGGTTTTACAAATTATGTGAAAATGAATGGTTATTTATAAAATTAAATCATCAAAGAACATAAAACATGTCCAAAATGTAATAATAGTTTGAATATGTCTCCCAGCTTATATGAATAGTAGTTAAAATTGGAATTTTAGTCATACAAAAATCAATAATTTCCAATGTGAAATAACCTATTCTATTTTGAATTAGATTCTCCTCTATTTTGATTAGATGTAATTTTTAAGGGGGTATTTTTTTTTTACTTTAATGATAAAAACATTTTTCTGGATACAATTATAAGGAAAATAGTTGATGAAAACCACTTGGAAAAAGTAAAAAGGATTCACTGCGAATTAAATCTAACATATACATTTAATTTATATGAAAATTATTTATGTTAATGTAAAATCCCTATAGAAGATATATTTTTTAGCATCAGATTGAAATACATTTACAGTTTCATGACAACCGTTTCTATTTATATCATTTTGAGGGTTGAACTCATTTGAATATGTATATAGTATATCCTATAAGGACTCATACCATTTATGTAGTGGTGGTCCTGCAAGTCCAAACTTAAGAGGTTGTGAGTTTTGCTTATAATTTCTCCCTGATAGAAATTTTTTTTGTGAATTAATTTCGTGGGATTATTTTTAAGATACAATGAATTATTTGGAAGATTATTCTTTCCAAAATGGTTTTGATGAATCCCCCAAGTATACATCTAATATAATATAGAGAGATATGTGTACATACTATGTAATTGCAATAGTAAGATACCGCCTACTTTTATAATATCCACTATATCAATTTGAAAAGATCCCATTTGGTGGTCCCCAACATGATTTATTCAATGTGGTCTACACACTCTATGAATCCAATATTGTGTCCAAACCTATACCCTTATATTATTAGTGTGCCTTAACCACTCTATTAGATCCTGAAAATTATGAGAAATAGATGTTTCCTTATGTATATCATCACTTCTCTGAGAATGTGTGTCAATATTAAATATTTGACTTATGGTTACCCACTTCATGAAAGGCCCCTTTATTAGATAACCAAACATTATAAATTCTCATAGTATTAGGTTAATCAATAACTTAGGTGGAATTTATTTCAAAAAATATAATTTTGGAATCTTTACTATGGAAAAATCCCTAAAAACATAATCCATAAAACCCAAATCTAAAGCCACCTGTGTCATATGATTAGGCCAACATTAACATCTATACGTCTCCCTTTTGATAACTTTTTATTTTGATAGTTTGAATCTAGTGTCTTAAAAAATGATTCAATATTTTTTCTGTCATTAATCAATAGAATCTTCAAAAAACAAATAATGATCAATTCCATTGATTATTAAGATCCATATCCTTATGTGACCATTAAATCTTCTCTAGATCCAAGACACATATTCTGGCCATACTGAATCATAACATATAGATATCCAACACTCAATTAGTATCCTATATCTATTAAGTGATTTATATATCTTAAGGTGTCTCCAACTTGATGTATTCCCCAACATACCTTCAAATGTCCAATTTGTATGGATTAACCAGAATAAACACTTCACCGATAAGCCTAACACAAACCATTGTTAGATCTTGATGACCTAGTATTCTAATCCATTTGACTGTAAAATAATTGGAATTGAGATTTGTCATAGAACCTTAATCTATAATACACAATGGTCCAAGTCATATTACATTATAATCTAAGGAATAAAGGCATGGGTTTTGTGACATTAAAGGACACAGTATTGGACTTAGACACATGAACTAAAAATTTGCATCATTTTGTTTTTCATGAATTACATTAAAAGAAATAATGAAGATCCTTGTCCCAAAAACCTATAATCTATTACAATAATTATTAAAATGAACCAAAATATGTGTGGTTTATCTTTTCATGATATGTATTTGAAGGTATCCTTACCGAATGGAAATATCGTAAACCCTACACACCTATAACATCCAAAAATGTTGGTAAATCCTAGTGTGACCAACCAAATGACTCTAAAATATTTTGTAACAAATACTTGAGGGGAAATATAGAGAACCGCTTATACATATAGTTAGATAACCCTTGATACATATATTTGTTCAAATTGATACATAGTTTCACTCGATTTCTTTTTTGATTATGTCATCCATTTTTTTTACAAGAAAGTATTTCAAAAATATGATTCAAATATATTAGAGAGTATCAAATTAATAAATAATAACCTTTGATGGATGATCAAACCTTATATAATTTCAATGTAGATGTGCAATTTGATATATCATTAGATCAACCTAGTGATAAATTTTCTTCCGAGTTCATATCAACAAAAAATCATAAACCATTGGTGTAAATGCGTAGTGTGACATGCTTAAATAGAAAAGGTATTTTTGGTTGGAATACTTCTCAACGAAATTCTTGGTGTTATTCTTGACAATAGAAATATATCTTTATATATTTTTTATTTGAGCCTATATTTTATTTTATGTTATCATAATAACTTATGTTTATCCATATCAATAGATAATAGGATTCTATAAATTGGAAATTTTCCCAAAATTATTTCACTACAAGTGGATAATATAGGTAATGAATTTAGTGGAAACCATTAGGTAAATAATGAATAAATGTAATGATCACATTATGTTTTTCTGGGTCGAAATAAAAAATATGAATCCTATGTTAAAAACTTATATAATTAATAATAAGTGGTAATAAAACATGACTTGCTAAATTTTGAAGGGGATTCATGAACCTATTTGAGAATAGAATTTATAATAGAGCAAGAAACAACACTCCATTATTTTGATAAGGTATATGAAATAATTAAAAAACATACCTCTTAATATATGTGTACCTAAAAAACATGATCCCTGATTTTTAAAGAGTTATAAAAACTAAATATAAATAAAAATAATAATAGAAATAATAAAATGAATTAAAATAAAAAAAACCAAATAAGAATTCTATGGTATATATTGAATCTTGAAATAAAAATGATCACATTTGAAATAGATGTAATTCAATACTTCTAATTGAGAATATTTTAATAAAAATATAGTAGTTTTGGATCAATGCTAATGTTCAATCATTATTAAATAGATATATTCTCCCTTATTTTATAAATATATTCAACATTGGTAAATCATTTTATTTAGATTTCATAATGTTTCCATATAAATTTCAATGGCTAGACTACCCGTGGTTTATATATATTTTATTATAGATTGGTGTATCAATTGGGTTTTGGTTTTCATGGCCATAAATTGAAATTTTTTCCTGATGTTATCCATTGTAAAAAAGATTTTTTTGTAAAAGTTTTTCCCAATTAGAAATGGTTTCTTATTAGAACATTTTTAATATAACATTTTCTGCATTCAATATTGATAAAGAAATAACATTGTGTTGTTGTTTGTGTTATCTCATTGAATGGAATTATAAATCTATTGATATCTATATTGAACATATTGATAGTCAATTAGGTCATGTTAAATGCCTCATGATAATCCTTAATCCAAAATTAGAGTGGTAATGGTTTATCGCATGTGGACGTTTTTATGATATTATGATTTGATGTAGTTTTCATTGACTAACACATAAACTGGTACCATGTCTATTATATATGTTTCCTTGTTATACTTTTTAGACATACCACACTCTCTCTTCTTAACCCAATTTATAGAAACTATGTCTATGTTTTTTTGATATTTTCTTAGGATACTTCTTAAACAAGTTTTGTATGTAACATTGTCTCTAAACCTTATATCATTATTTTCTGTAGAATATTTCATATTAACCAGTTCTTAATAGTGTTTCATTTTGTATAATCCCATCTGTAAAATATTCAATACATAATAATGAAATAAATATTTAATTGAAAGGTCTTAAATTAATAAAAAAATAAATATAAATTTAATTATGAAAATTATAAAATTACAAAATATTGGAAAATATCACATATAGGACATGATATGTCATGACCCATCCCTTGGGGGAGTATCGTGACTACCGCAAGCCCGCCGTCCATAGGCCAGGGGCTGGCGACTAGCACCAAAGGCGTGAATCCATAAACTGGGAAGGCATTGCCTTTATATCAGTAAAAAAAACAACAGAGTACACAACTGGAAGCAAAAAACAAAGAAAAACTGTATACAAAAGAAGTGCAGGAAAGAAAAAAGGGGCCAGAAATACAAACACAATAGTAAAGTACAGGTACAACTGAAATGCAAGGACAACTGAAGTAATGTAAAACAACTACTGGGTCATCCTTCGGGGTTCCTACCTTAAGGGTTGGTATATATGGCCTCCTCAGCACTCCATGTCTGTCTGTCCACTACATGTACCGTCTCGCCGAGTGGTCCTCCTCCAGGTACCATCCAATCCTACTACTCTCTAACTCAGTTAGCGCTTACTGTTGTCTACAACCAACACAACAAGGTGCGGTCATAACCCATGCTGGGGTGAGTATGATAGGGACCCTGAGACTCTCAATGTCTAAAAAAATCCAACAAAGATAAACCACAAAGAATGAAATTGACGGATAACCATTACATAGGTATATGAACATACATATACCTATGTTATCAAATAACACATCCCAATCATGAGGAAAGTCACAAAAATCATTGACACAGCTCAAACTAGAATTTTATTCTTAGGGTAGTAGAAAATAACATCCACAGTCAAACTGTCGAAATCTCAACGGATGGTGTACATCTACTCTAACGAGTATAGTGGGCATACCGCGTCACACAGAGGTGCTTCCCATCTTCTTGGACTGCTGTGGTACACCTCCTGTCGAGTACCATGGGTTTGCTGCGTCACACAGAGGCGCTCCCCACTATGTGTCTGTCACGTCACTCAGAGGCCCTCCCCCTCGTAGCCTGCTGAGGTACTCCTCCCGTCGAGTACTGTGGGTCTGCTGCATCACATGGTGGCACTCCCCACTATGGGTCTTCCATGTCAAACAGAGGCGCTTCACACTGGGCTAGTGGAAATACTCTGAATCTAAAGGTCAGCAGTCATCAGGTCTTAGCCAGCTACTAGATCTCCATACACCGCTTGCTCGTCTTTGGGAGGATCCACTCCACTAGCTATAGATTGATACTCCAAATGTCACGTATTACCACACCAAAGTATCTGAAAGTTCCGCCTCGTCATTCGGATCTCAATGCAAAAAACATCGCGTCAATCAGATACTCGGTCTATGAGTTATTAGAATTTCCGACCCTGGGGTCCGGTTGGATTTTCAGATCAATCCATCCCGACCGTACCCCAACTATTTTCAAACCTCACGTGGGGTATGCCAAAAGAACTTTCTCACTCTGAGCTTTCCATCTCCATAGAAATTTCATCGATCAGAAACCCATAGCCCATGATATGGGCGGAATGGTGTAATCGGGTCAAACGGGTCCGGGTCCAGTCCGACCTACCAAGCCCAACACGGGTCTGGACCGGGGTCCGACCCGGTCCGTGGGTCCGACCCGGCCCAAGGGTCCGTCCCGGCCCGAGGGGGTGGCCCAACCCAAGGGGGATGCCCGAAAAGAAGGCGGCCTGGCCCGGTGGCCCACGTGGCCTAGATGGCTGGAAGCTTGCATGGCCTGGCAGGCCACAAGTGGGTGGGGGGGGGGGGGGGTGCCGCGCCCTCCCTACCTTCTGAACAGAACGGGCGCTAGGTGCCAGCTCAGGTAACCCACGGGACCCGAGGGGTCCCGCCTTGTCCGGTTGGCTGAGCGGCCAGCCGGTTCCGCACCACCGCCGCGACCCACCTTGTTCGTGGCTCCCTTGCTCCGTGCGGTGTGACGACGCCGCGCTGCTGTGTCTGACCACTGCGTCCTGCCTGGCCGCGACCCTTCCACCCACACAGCGCGCCGGCGCCGCGCCCCTATGATGGCCCGGTTCTTCGCATGGCGCGCCAACGTCCTGCCCCTCCGGCGACCTGGCGGCCTTTGCACCGCCGGTTTCCTTCGCGGCCGGCTTGTCACCGGCTGCCGTTGCTTCGCTATGGTCCTCTCTTCCGGCCGCACAATTGTGTCCGCCACCACAATCGACAAGTAAGATAGAACAAATAGCAAGGGTATGGCCATGTTCGTGCGGTCCGAGCCCTCCTCTTTATGGTGATATCAATCGAAAGTTCACAATCCATAATTTGAATGACGTTAAATGGAGGGTAAAACTCATACATAGAACAACCACTACCTCGCTTGTCGATCGTTGATGGTGGAAGGAGAGGAATGACGAACGTTGATTCATTGACATTAGGATGCGTTCAAGGTAGGAGACCAAGGAAGAACCATCGTCGGCATTCATTGCGGTCTCCTCCTTCTCTTTTGGCCCAGTAGAAGATCGAAGAAAGAGTTCGTTGTTCTTCAGTGGATGATGAAGAGGCGTTCTTCGCATTCTTAGTTGAGAGATAACTCTCCAAGGGTTCTCCAAGATCTCTATCAAAGCTCTACCAAAATAATTTCAAACCAAAAATAATGGGTTATGTTAACCCATTATTTATTTTGTTGGCCAAAGAATTCAAAATAATTAAAATGGGTTTTAAATTAAATAAGTTAATAAATTCAATTAATTAATTTAGAGGGTTGGAAAAATATTTAGTGGGGTAGGTGGAGAGTTTCATCCCACACAAATGGGGGGGTTAAAGGGGTTTTAAAGCCCGTGTGGACCCCACCAAGGATATCCTCCCAAGGGAGGTTATGTGCGGGTAGACCCCACCACTGTAACCTCTCATGGGAGGTTATAGTGTGGTGGCCCCCACCGCTAACCTCCTCTTGGAGGTTTTAACCCACACAATATAAAAATATGTTATCACTTTATTTTTATTTAATTTATTTTAAAACCACAAAAACTATCTTCCATTACTGACCAACTGCCTTCATGGTGAAATTCTTCTTAAGCGAATATCAGTGCTGCGAGTTCAATAGTGCCCTCAGATTTCAATTCCAATCAATGGTTCAAAAATTATAAAATCACGCGCGTACGTTTACTGAATGTACCTGAAAAAAACTTCAAAAATTGATTCCGAGAATACCGGGCCTCAGAATCAAGCGCTGTAAATTTTCACGGACTTGTTAAATTCCCATGTATTTACGATAAAAATTTCCACAGAAATTCCGGGTCTTTACATTCTCCCCACCTTAAGGATTTACGTCCCTGTAAGCTACAACTCTATCTATGGGAAAAAATGGGGGTATAGAGCAAGTATCTGAGCCCCCCGCTCCCATGTTTTCTTCTAGAGTTTCCCATGTTGCCAATGAACATGCGCCAGAGGTATCGACTGTCCACATAGGACCTACTCCTGTCGATCCTTAATCTCTACTAGAACCTCCATGGAAGTTTCCCCATCATCGATGTCCATCTCTCCAAGGTCGATGATGTGGGAAGGGTCGTGCACGTATCTCCTCAACCGAGATACATGAAAGATGTCATGCAACCTGTGAAACTGAGGTGGAAGAGCTAAGAGGTAATCCACCTCACCTACTCTGATGAGGACCTAGAGAAGTTTGATGAACCACAGAGATAACTTTCCACCTCGGTCAAATCTCTGAAGACCTCATCAAGGTGAGACCCGTATAAAGACATGGTCGCCATCCTCGAACTCCAGAGGTCTTTGTCTCCTATTATCATATGACTTCTATCTGCTCTGTGCAATCTTCATATGCTCGTGGATGATCTGCACCTTCCTCGGGGAAGCCCGTACCATATCTGGTCCCACTAGTGCTGACTCCCCTAGGTCTGTTCAGCACAGTGGTGATCTGCAAGTTCGACCATACAAGGCCTCAAAAGGTGCTATACTGATGGTGGAGTGATAGATGTTATTGTAGAAAAACTACACCAAAGGTAAGTGGTCCTCCTAGCTGTGACTGAAGTCAAGGAAACAAGCACTGAGCATGTCCTCGAGAGTCTAAATGGTCCATTTAGTCTGGCCATCCATCTGAGGATGGAAGGTAGTGCTCAGACATAGTTTCACCCCAAAATCCTCCTTCAACCCCTTCCATAGTTGGGAATTAAATCGTTAGTCACGATCAGAGACAATATATGAAGGTCCTCCAAGAAAACACACAATCTCCTGCAGATAGAGGCGTCTCAAGCTCTCTACTAAGACCTGCTCTCTGATCGGTAGGATGTGGGCCGACTTTGTTAGTCGGTCAATGATCATCGATATCTAGTCATGACTCCGGGATGTATGTGGAAGACCCGTCAAGAAGTACGTGGATATCCCATCCCACTTACACTCTGGGACCTCTAAGGGCTGAAGCATGCCTGCTGGTACCTGGTGCTCTGCCTTCAATTGCTGAAAAGTGAGGGACCATGAGACAAACTCTACTATTTCCTTCTTCATACCTGGCCACCAGTGCTGTCATTGAAGGTCATGGTACATCTTCACCACACGTAGATGTACCGCTAGAGGGGAAGTGTGGAAATCTCTAAACACTTCCTTCTAAAGTGCAACTGCTACAAAGGTACGTCCTCTAAAGAGGATGACATGCTCCCCACCATTAGAAAATCAATTAGGTGTCTGCCTTGTGGATATCTGAGCATGTCCTGTCTCGCAGTCAGTGTCCCCATGCTGAGCCTCACTGACTCACTGAAGAAGTGGATGAGTGACTTTAAGAGACTGTAGATAGGCTAATCCATCCCTATCCACAAAGGATATATGTAAGGAAACTAGTTTCTCTGTCGCCTCTCCAAGCAGCTGTATACCAGATCTTCTACTGAGAGCATCCGCAACAACGTTCCCCTTCCCAGGAGTTTAGACTATCTCAAAGTCATTGTCCTGGGGGAACTCAACCCATCGCCATTATCTCAGGTTCGGGTCCTTCTGAGAGAATATATACCTGAGACTCTTGTGATCATAGTACACTATAAAACGTTTTCCCATCAAATAGTTCCACCACATCTTCAAGGTGAAGACCACTGCTACTAACTCTAGGTCATGGGTAGCATAGTTCTTCTCATGATCTCTCAACTACTAAGAACCAAACGTGATCATTGCTCGCTCCTACATCAGGACACACCCGAGTCAGGTCCCTGATGAGTCACAGTGGACTACGTACCCTACACCTTCCTCTGAATGTCTCAAGATAGGAGAACTAGTCAGCCTCTACCTCAGCACCTGAAAGCTCTGCTGGAATCTCTTCGACCACAAGAAGGGTTTCACCTTCTTCGTCAAGGCTGATAGTGGTGCTGCAACTCTGGAGAAGTCTGTAAAGAATCTCCGGTAGTATCCAACCAATCCCATGAAATTCCGTACATCCGTCACACAACTAGGTGGCTCCCAAGAAAGTATCACCTCAATCTTCACTGGATCTAATGCAACTACAGCCTTTGAGATGATATTTCCCAAGAAGTGAAATTCTCAAATACAAAAATGGCACTTGGAGAGTTTACCATATAGATGGTGCTCTCAGAGTGTTTCCAGTACTACCTGCCAATGGTAGACAT
This sequence comes from Viscum album, assembly GCA_963277665.1. NCBI lineage: Eukaryota > Viridiplantae > Streptophyta > Magnoliopsida > Santalales > Viscaceae > Viscum > Viscum album. Next base: position 12,868,184 of record OY728159.1, on the reverse strand, counting down.
GCTCCTCGTTAGCAGTCGAGTAGATCAGAATGTCATCGATAAACACCATGACAAAGTGATCGAGGTAAGGATGGAAAATCCGGTTCATGAGACACATGAACACTGCTGGATCGTTGGTTATGCTGAAGGGCATAACCAAGAAATCTTAATGGTTGTACCAACACCTGAAGGTTATCTTCTTCACTTCCTCGTCTTGAACATTGAGCTGGTGATAGCCTGATCTGAGGTCTATCTTCGAGAACCATCATGCACCCTTGAGCTGATCAAAGAGGTTGTCAATCCTCAAGAGTGGGTACTTTTTCTTCACGGTCACCTGGTTCAAATGACGGTAGTCGAAACAGAGCCTCAAGCGCCCATCTGACTTCTTCACAAATAGAATTGAGGCTGCCCAAGGAGAGGCACTCGGCTAGATGAATCCCTTCACCTACAAGTCCTTCAACTGTACCCGAAGCTCATCGGGAGCCATCCAATATGCTGGTGTAGATATCAGTGTCATCTCGGGGTACATGTCAATGTAGAAATCCACCTCTCTATGAGGAGGTAGTCCTGAAACATCGTCAAGGAAAACATCCGTTTACTAATCCACCACTACTGGATAAGTAGGACTCTCCACATATAATGCTCCAAGGGTAAGGCAAGAAAACTGGTGATTGATTGGTTTCACCCTCCTCTGAGTAAGTCTATCCTATTCTGCAAAGGTTCCCTTCTTACTGGTGAAGGTGAACCTGGTCCCATCCGTGCGGACACACCACACTTTGCGCCAAATATAGTCAATCTGAGCTTGGACTGTAGATAACTAGTATATACCCTAGATGACATCGTAAGGCCTAGACGCCACTACGAGGAGATCCTAGCAAAACCCCACGCCTCCTGGAGTAAGATCACACTGTCAGAACTAGTGTGTAATCGTCGAGTCTGCTCCCGTAAAGTCTCTAGCCATAAAGATCGAGCCAACAGCTCCGTCGGAATCTCTGAGCTCCAAACTAGGGCAGTGGAAATGAAGGAATGACTGGGACATGTGTTTATAAGAGCTACAGCTAAGGTGGAGTAGACACAGATAGTATCTCGAATCATCTCCGGAGTGCCCTGGTCATATTACTCAACTGCCTAAAGCTGATCTCTCCCCTGTCCACCTACACCATGCAGTCGGGGTGGACCTCCTGGTGGTGGTGGTGGTAACACCTCAAAATGTCATCCACCACCAGCTGCTCAACCAGATCCTCTAAGACATTTGTCTGCTCCCTGTGGACCACCTCGATCGAACCTCTACCTCTGCCTGGGAGGTCCCTCAACTATCAGCTGATCAACTGAATGGTGGGTCGGACAATCACGAGCCATGTGACCCTACTTGCCGCATGAGTAACACTGTCTTCTCCTAGCATATATGTCACTGCCCCGGGATCCCTACAAAACAGATCCTAAAGACTGTGGTCATCCACCCATGGGTTTGGTCCTCTTAGACCTCTGTGTCATCTGTCTACTCCCAACTGAATAGTACTCCCCTACATGTCGACTAGTAGTGGGTCTCACTACAGGTGACTGCTCAGTAAGAAAAACCTCTTCTAGTAGGGCTCTCTCTAACACCCCTGGTTGCGTCGAGATGTTGAGGGAGATCATAGGTGCCGTGATCTCTCGCCCAAGCCCATGCTCGAAGGTCAAAGCCCTGAAGAATGGGACTCCCACTATATCTGTGAAGTATCGTGAGAGATCGGTGAACCTCACTGTGTGCTGTGATACTATCATGTTTCCCTACTGTATATGAAGTATCTCATGTATCCATACCACTCGTAGAGTCGCTGGAACAAACTCCTCCTGAAACAGGCTCTTGAAGTCTATCCAGAGTAGTACTGCCTCGTCATGCACTGGGAGAATTAGGCTCTACCATCTGCCTGCTACTGCCTGAAGGAGGCTGGCAGCAAGGATCCCCATGAGGTCTGCTGGTGTCCCTACTATCCTTAAGACTATCACCACAGCCTTCAGTCAATCCTCACCCCCTGAGGGTCCTTCTCTCCCTAGAACCTGGGTGGCCTTTGGAACTGGAACTCATGCAACTCTATCAAAAGACATGCATCGTCTACTGCTAGGGCTGTTTCCATCGGTATCCCAATGGGAAGTGGTACCGTTGTTTCCTCCACTGGAAAGGGGACCTACACCGAGTCCTTGTCGCTCGATGGGATGTCAGGGAATACGACTCTTAGGGTTCTTCGAGGAGGCATCCTGAAAGAAAAATATGAGACACGGTCAAAAGATTATTCCTGGTGAGCTGACCTAGTTGAGCTGACTTGAGAAAACATTCGAAAATACACACACAATCAATGTTTTCATGCACTGAGTCGGAAATCAGTAGTCAGGGTCCCTCTGTATGGATATGTCGGTCGCTCATACTGACACTGGACTCCCGGAACTGAAAACCACACTTAGAACATTTAATACTATTGGATCAGAGAAAAGAATGATCATAGTCCTATGCTCTATGATAGAACCGACTCCTCTGATACCAATTTGTCACGACCCATCACCCAGGTCCCATATCGTGACTTCCCCAAGACTGCCATCCATAGGCCAGGGGATAGTGACTATCAACAATGGTGTAAATCCCAAAACTGGGAAGGCATTGCCTTTATATTAGTAAACAAACACAACAGAGTACACAACAGGAAGCAAAACACTACGCAAAACTGTATACAAAAGAAGTGCTGGAATGTAAAGAGGGGTCGAAAATAAAAACCCAACAGTAATGTACAGGTAAAAATGAAATTCAAGGACAACTGAAGTAAGTTAAAGCATCTATTGGGTAGTCCTACAGGGTTCCTACCTAAAGGGTAGGTACATATGGCCTCCTCAGCACTCCACTTTCGTCCGTCTGCTCCATGCACCGTCTCACCGAGTGGCCCTCCTTCGGGTACCATCCAGTCCTGCTACTATCTACCTCAGTCAACACTATCCATCATCTGCAACCAACACAACGAGGTGCAGGAAAAGCCCGTTCAAGGGTGAGTATGGCGTTACTCAGTAGGGACCCCGAGACCCTCAAGGTCTCACAAAATCCGACAATGATAAACCAAGAAGAATGAAATCAAAGGAAAACCATTACTTAGGTATATTACCAGACATATACATAAGTTATCTAATAACCCATATCAATAATGAATAAATCACAAAAGTTATTAACTCAGCTGAAACCAGGATTTTATTCTTTGGGTAGTAGCAAGTAACACACACAGTCAAACTGTCGGAATCTCGGCTGATGGTGTCCTCCTCCTCTAACGAGTACAGTGGGCATGCTGCATCACACAGAGGCACTTCCCACCTTTATGGACTACTGTGGTACTCCTCCTGTCGAGTACCGTGGGTCTGTTGCGTCACACAGAGGCGCTCCCCACTGTGCATTTGCCGCGTCACTCAGAGGCGCTCCCCCTCGTAGCCTGCTGAGGTACTCCTCCTGTCGAGTACCATGGGTCTGCTACGTCACACAAAGGCGCTTCCTACAGTAGGTCTGAAGCACCACATAGAGGTGCTTCCCACTAGGCTAGTCAAAACACTCCAAGTTGAAAGGTCAGTAGTCGTCAGGTCTCAGCCAGCTACTAGATCTCTGTACACCATTCGCTCATATCCAATAGGATACGCTCCACGAGCTATAGGTTGATACTCAAAATATCATGTAGTCACTTCACAAAAGTATATCAAAGGTCTGCCTCATCATTGGGATCTCAATGCAACAGACGGCGCGTGAATCGGACGCCTGGTCTGTGAGTTATTTGCATTTCTGACCTGGGGCACAGTCGGATTTTAGGTTAAATCCAACCCAACCATACCCCAACTCTATCCAAACCTCAAGTGGGGTATTCCAAAAGGACATTATCTCTCTGATATTTCTATCACAGCAGACGGTTTGTCGATCAGACACCCATAGCCCATGATATGGGCAGAAAGGTGTAATCGGATCAAACGGGTCTGGGTCCGGTCGGACCGGACCCGACCCGGTCCTCGGGTCCGACCCAGCCTAAGTGTTCGGCGCGGCCCGAGGGGGAGGCCCGGCCCAAGTGGGTGGCCAAGCTCGAGGGGACGTCCCAACACAAAGGCGGCCCGACCCAAGGGGGACGGCCCGGCCAGGTGGCCCGCGTGGCCCGACTGGCTGGTAGCTTGCGTGGCCCGGTTGGCCACACGTGGGGGGGGGGGGGTGACGCGCCATCTATGCCATCCTAAAAAACCGGTTCTAGGTGCCGGTTCAGGTAACCCATGGGACCCAAGGGGTCCCACCTTGTCCGGCTGGCAAAACTGCCAGCCGATTCTGCTCCATCAGTATGGCGCGACGGCGCCATGCCCCTGCTCCTCCGCCACGACCCACCCTAGCAGTGGCTCCCTTGCTCCGCATGGTGCGACGACACTGCATAGATCTGTCCAACCACCACGGCCTGCCTAGCCATGACCATTCTACTCAAGCGGCACCACGGTGCCACACCCCACCGGCGGACCAATAGGCCGCCTTGCTCCACCGCAGGTCGCACTGGCTGGAGCCCGGTTCTCCATGCGGTGGGATGACACCGCGCCCCTCCGGCAAGCTGGCCGCCTTTGCCCAGCCATTTTCCTTCGCGGTCGGCCCGTCGCTGGCCGTAGTTGCTCTGCTGTGGTCCTCTCTTCTTGTGGCGTTGTTGCACTTCCGCTGCCATTAACAAGCAATATAGAACAAATGTGGAGGGTTTGGCCGTGTTCATGCGGTCCGACCCCTCCTTGTTATGGTGATATCAATCGAAAGTTCACAATCCATAATTTGAACTACGATGAACGGAGGGTAAAAATCATACATAGAACAACCCCTACCTTTCTTGTTGATCATTGGTGGTGGAAGGAGAGGAATGGGCGACATTGATTTGTTGACGTCGGGAAGTAACCGTGGTAGGAGACCAAGGAGGAAGCATCGTCGTTGCTCTTCGCGGTCGGATCCTTCTCTTTTGGCTCAGTCGAAGTTCGAAGAAAGAGTTTGTTTTTCATCGGTGGACGATGAAGAGGAATTCATCGCATTCTACGTTGAGAGATAATTTTCCATGGGTTATCCAAGTTCTCTCTCAAAGCTCCACCAAAAGAATTTCGAGGCAAAAATAACAGGTTATGTTAACCCATTATTTAATTCGTTGGACAAATAATTCAAAATAATTCAAATGGGTTTTAAATTAATTAAGTGAATAAATTCAATTAATTAATTGGGAGGGTTGGAAAAATTAATTAGTGGGGTAGGTGGAGAGTTTCAGCCCACATAAATGGGGGGTTGAAGGGGGTTTAAAGCCCGTGTGGGCCCCACCAATTATATCCTCCCAAGGGAGGTTATATGAGGGTGGGACCCAACACCATAACCTCTCATGGGAGGTTATGGTGTGGTGTCCCACACCTATAACCTCCTCTTGGAGGTTTTAACCACCACAAAATAAAAATAAGTTATCACCTTATTTTTATTTAATTTATTTAAAAACCTTAAATACTAATTTCCATTCCCGACTAACTGACGTCGAGGTGAAAGTCTTCTTAAGAGAATACCGGAGCTGTGAGTTCAACAGTGCCCTCAGATTTTAATTCCGAGAACCGGTTCAAAAGTTATAAAATACTGCTTGTACGTTTACTGGATGTACTCGAAGAAAATTTCATAAATTGATTCCGGGCACACCGGGCCTCAGAATCAAGCGCCGTAAATTTTCGCGGACTCGTAAAATTCCCATGTATTTACGAAAAATTGTTCCATGGAAATTCCAGTTCTTTACATGATAATTATGCAGTGTTGAAATCTAGCATAGCATCCCATATGGCTGAAAATTTTTTAGTATCTAACACAAATTGTTATCTCTCCTCATCTTACTACATAAACATAGTCACCCAATTTCAAAGAATAAATATAAACCACACATATCATTCATTACAACATATTCTTATTTCAATAATAAAAACAACAATATTATTGGTTCATAGATCTAATATTCTTCCACATTTGATAAAAACAAAATAGTCAATCATTAAAGTAAAAAATATTGTAGTACGATAAGAATAGTTTAATAAAATAAAAAGTTTATCCACAAACCCCGCCGTTTTAGCTATCTATCCCATTAAATGATGAGATGCATCATATCAATATTTACATGCATAAATAATGACTAAAATTATAAATATCTTTAGAAATAATCATTTATTAATAGGATTAGTATTTTGATAAAAGTAGTACATCATATAAGGGAACAAAAAAATATGTGAATGATAATATGATTAACATTGATCATCAAAATTCTCAAAATAACCCTTTACTTAAGAAATGAAATCTAAATAATATTTCATTTTGAAGCATTTTCAAATAATATTTTTTATGATTTTTCCTCTGATCTTTCATTACTGATTTGATCATTTCCTCTACTACTGGATCCTCGATATCATCTTCCACTCTTATTTTAATTTACTCATATTTTTTAATAAATACATTTTTATAGAAATATAGGAACATGTTTATAGATAAATTAAATTGAAATATTAATAATCTCTTTCAATTCCACATTTTTTCTTGTTTAATCCCTTTTAATTTTTCTTCATATATTTTCATAAGTTATGGTATAGATTCATTAATCTACATATAAGATAAAATTTCATAGGTGGAAATAGGTTGTGTTTTAATTATTTATATATAATTTATCATGGAGTCTTACAAAACATATAGTTCGAATTGAGCACTTGGGGCATGGATTAAATAAGGGATATCCACACATTTTGGATTATCATATAATATAAACGATACCTTTTTACTCTATTTCTTCACATATAATTTTATCCTTGAATAAAATATCATACCATATTAACTATTTTATGATAAAGCAGCATCCTTAGATTCATTATTCTTCATTGATTTAGAGATCTAATATTTATTTTCTTCCTCTATTTCTATTATAGTTTTACCACTAAACATTCATTATTTTTTAATATTTATTTAAATTAAAAAATATTATTAGGTTAATTTATAAGTATTTTCCTTCTATTATGAACTATCTTGTTTTGGCATTTAATGATAATTCTAATATTCCTTTACATACATTGTATTATTTCTTAACATCTTTATGAGTGGTTAAATATGGATCTAAATGTAAAAAATTAATTTAATCTTGATGAAAAGGTGTTAAAAAGACATTGGTTTGACTAGGAACCTATTGATAGTTAATGAGACTACCAAATTCCATAAAAAGAAAGATAAGATGTGTAATTGTTTTGAATCGGGAACCATATTGAAAATGAAAATTCCTAAGTATCATAAATTTTACTCTCATTATAGTTCATAAATATAAAAGGCCTCCAGGGAGAGGTGTTTTTCATTAAATAAATTAATTCATCACTTCCTTACTTTATTCATATTCTTAAAAAATACTTTATGTGATTATATAGTTACTTCTTGAAAATTTGTAAATATGCAGACACTATAGATAATATTTCTTGATAATATAAATTGGATATAATCAACATATATCTATATTATCCAAATATCATTTAAATAATTCAAAATTAATGCGGTAGGGTATATATTTCCTTTATTAAAATTATTATAAACTTAAACTAGGGATAAATACTCAAACATTGTGTAATGGTTTTATCTATTAAATACATGTAATTTATAAGCTTTAAAATAATATGTTGCTATTACGCATTCTAAAATATATGTGGTTTTCTAAATTAGAAAATTTCTAATATAAATATATAATTAAATAAAATCATCACACACATAAAATTTAATTTTAATCCTATGTTTGTGGTATATTCTAATATAATTATTATCATTCACAGTGTAGTTTTTGTTAGAAATGTCTCACCATTGTCAATTAAATTTTCCTAACTATAACATTGTGAAAACAACCCAACATTATTCATCATAATATATCCAAATTTGTGAAACTTATTATTGAATATAGACATTAATCTAATAACTTTTTTATCTTTATAATGGATTTTTGAATATAGACATTACCCAATAACTTTTTTCTCCTTAAATATTCTAAAACATTATTTGATTCTATTTATGATATAAATATATTTTTTTAAAATATATATGTATTCACTAAAATTTTAATTTTTATCATAGAATCCTTATATCCAAGTAGTTCATCAATGAGGTTATCTTTATTGAATTTTCCAAAATCTAGGATGAGTAATATTTTCCCACCAATATTGATTCGACATTTCTATTAATGAACTATGAAACTGGTTGAGAATAATTTAAAATAATATTTTGAACTTGTCCTCCAAAATTTTCAATTACAATAGTTTTATCTAATGGATTAATCGTATCTAATATAACATGAAAAAACTTTTTAATGACCATTTTACTCTTATTTTAAACTTGACATGCCCTGCTTTTGGTAGTTTAATAAATGAAAGGTACTTCATCTATATTGGAAACACATTTTAATCTTTATCAATTTCATTGAGGAGGGATACCATATACACATGTACAATATAGAAACAAATTATGTGTTTCCTTTACTTCTATAATTTAAAATGAGTCTTCTTGAGAATTGGCCAATATAAAATAATATTATTTATATAGAAAACTATATTGATATCTTATACCCATAAATAGAAATTTATCTTTTATTCATTTATTATAGTATTTTACATCTCTTGCACTTCTCTATTCCCAAACTGTACTACTACATTTTATTATATATTTATTAGTGTTGAGATATTTTGTGAGTACCTATTAACATTAAAAAACTATTTAATGTCTATATTGCATAATTATTCATCTTTATAACTTTTTATTGATTCCTTTTTAAATAATTTCTCATTCTAGAAAAAATTTATGCTATGTGTAGACATTTAATAATTCTATATCTTATTTCCATGTCAATATAATATTTTCCTACAAATAATTTTTTTAAATATGAAATCAATTTTATATTGTTAAATTTGAACATAAATAAACAAATACCCTCTATAATAAATTATACAGTGATAAATGTAAATAAATCAGTAAAAATGAAATAAAAAATGTATGTATCTCATACCCCTTCTATGTTCCAATCAATGAAAAAAATCCATTTCATTGGTTTATATAATATTTGATCTTAAAATAGGAATTAAAACTTATCCCATGACATTGGAAACCCCTCTAAAGATATATTTACTCTAATGTTCGAAACATGATTCGGTGAAACAGTAGAAATATACTAAATAATGTTTCCTAATAATTATTATATTACTTATTATCTAATTAAATCAGTGTCCATATTAATTTTCATGAAAGGATCATCGAAACAAATTTCTTCTTACCCTGAAATTTTATAACCATATAATACACTTGTAATCATCTAGGTCATATAGCGTTCTAAAATGTCAATTCCCAAAAATTATTTTTCATAAAGTAAAATATCATTATAAAAATATAAATACATAAGATACTAACTAATTTTCAATTAAATATTAATTATATAAAAATTTTCTTTTCAATTTTCTATAAATTGTGGAGAATCATTCTTAAAAAGGAATTTATCGTTCTTGAATTTAACTAGTAATCCATCATTATGCATTTGATATATGACCTTCATGTTATATTGTTATCCTCAAATATTTAACAAATTCTAAATAATTTTATTATGTTAAAATCAAGACACACTAAAATATTTTACCTTAATTTTATAATTTTCTCTATAAGTGCAATTTTCTCCATAACATGCATTGTGTGTTTAAAATATTGATTAATATCTTGTCATGTACCCTAAGAACCCACTAAAATTGTAATATAATTCATTATTGGGACTTCAAAGGCTTAACTCAAAAAATAATCAATCAATAAGAGGTTTAGGTGACCATTAATCATTGGTTCCAACTAGATTAATAATGAAGGCCTTAGGATATTAAACAAATATTAAAGATGAGTATAACCCAAATATTGAGGTTTAATAAGTGATCATTCATTAAAATAATATCTTCATATGTTATATCTAAAATAGTGAAAATAGTGACACTACCTATAAATATCCTCATAATTAAACTTCTATTCATTTTCTAAATTAATTAATATACCCAATACCATTCTTGAGTTTTTTCATCCTTAAAATAGGAAATCTTATTCATCATTACCATTTCAATTAGTGTATTTTTCCTAGGCATAATTCTTGATTTAATTCTAAATATTTTGTTTCTTAACTGCATCCAATGTTCATGATTAACATATAAACATTTTATTTACAAAAATCTCACTTTAATTAATGATGTTTTATTTTCATCTATCTCTTTTTTTTTGTGTTTTTCCTTAAATTTTTTATACATTTAAACAAATATTTTGAATCATATCAAATATAAAAGTTAATTATTAAATACTAGGATTATTATAATGATAATTAAATACATAATTAGAATCATTTTCCTTATTATGGATTCTTGAAATGAACTATAATTTTTTCATTAGAATTTCTATTCCTAAATAAATATTTCATATTTAGTACTATTATATCACATAAAAAAATTTCACAGAATGACACAGTGACATCCAATTTAGAAGTACTAATATTATTTTTAATGAAAAAATATTTCCAAAAAATTTTAATTTATTACATTAGGGAAAATATAATAAGATAACAATAATATAAAATTTGGTATGTGCTCGATACCATAGAATAATCTCACCCACGAAAAACATTATAGATATGAAACACAATATTAATAATAAAATATTTTTTTCTAAACTAAAATATATATAAATATATATATATAATATTGAGAGAAAATTATTATCAATTTGGAATGAATGAAATACAAGGAATTTATAAAATTTATGAAAACTTCATGAACACTACAATCTGACTGTTGGAATAGTAATATGACTGTGGGAATAGTAGTTTGACCACTAGGATTAGTAACCTAATAGCTAAAACAGTATCATAACCATTAGAAGTGTAAAATAATAATAATGTATATTAATCAAATGCAGATATGAAATATTTATATAATTATACCTGTCAATAAATGTTTTTAAAATGTTAAAATGAGTGTTTTTTTGTAAAATACAAATATTTTATTTTCATTTTTATAAAAAATAAAATTTTTGGAGAAAAATTTTATTTTTATAGAAGTTTTTTAAATAATAATGTTAAGTATCATTATAATAAATATTTTATTTTATGATTCCATAAATAATTTTTATAATAGCTTGAGAAATGATCATCAAGATAAGATCATCATTTTTCAAATAATTAATGATTATATTTAAAAATTAATATTTTCATATATAAAAAATAATTTTCATAAAATGGATTTCATTTTTGGGATCTACACTTCAATAAATTATTATGGTGATTTTTTGGTGTTTTTTTAAAATTGATTTCATTTTTTTAGAATATTGAAATACGGTATTTAACCTTTTAATTAAAATACTTGATTTATTACATATGAAATTATGTAAGAAACCATTATTTTTAAATTAAATTATTTAATTAATATATATAGTTATATATAGTCACAATAAAAGACCCTATTAGTAGTCTTGAGGAATGATAATAAACTAACAAATGTAATATTCCAAAAACACACCACATCTCCCCTAAACAATTCTTACCCTCACCACCTCATATCATCATAGCTTCAATGACTTATATATAACCATAAATAAACCAAATATCCCCTTATATCTACACCCACATCTCTAGAATATTTTTTCTATTAAAAATGACAATCCCAAGGTTCTTTACGTGTCGCCTTAGAAAAGACATCTAATGGGGATTGTAACACTCTTAACCGTGCTTTATATATTTCTTTCATATTGAAACTCCTAAATCCATCCTTATCCATGATGTTTGATTATTTTGTATTATTTTGTATTTAATTTTTATTATATATAATTAATATCCTCATCATCTCTTCTAATACACTAAAAATGGAAACATCGCCAACATTATGCCGGTTCACCGCCTCCATGGATATTGAGTTTTTATTTTGATTTACCACTTTTATGGTAGGATTAAATTCACTTATATGGCTTTAAATTTGACTAAAAATTTATATTATATTTTTTTTCATATTCTATGTTGAATATAAATCCATGATATTAAAATGAACAAATATAGTTCATAATTCTCGGTATAATAACCTAATCGAACAAAATGTATAATGATAATGTTTGTACTAAATGAACAATAATTATTTTGGGATAAATATTGATATTTTGGAATTTAACTTTCTTTAATTACATTAATAATATTTAATTTAACTTATGTAGTTATTTTATCATTTAAAATTAACATTAATAATTATTTATAAGTGGTTTTTCCTATGAACCATGAAATGAATGCCCTGAAAACAACAAAATTAAACTTTATATAAAATTTAAATTTTTTAAAAATGAAAAAAATATAATTATATATATATAATATTGATATAAATGGTTTTAAATTCTGTAATTTTGGAATCCAATTATAATATTTAGAATTTTAAGTGCATGTGTAGAATTATTATAGACTTCATGTAAGGGATCTCTCTGTACCACATTGTTTCCTATATGTTATGAAACATATCTCTCTAACTAACATAATATGTCTATTTGATGTTATTAAGGGATTATAAATTCTATATATATCTTCTATATTTATACCTATCATATTATCCCTTTCTTTAATATGGCTATACATGGTTTATATTTTTTTCTAAAAGGGAATTTCCCAGTGTGGCCTTTTCGAACCCTCTACAATGAGAGACCCCCCCGAAGGGGTAGAACCTGAAGGAAGCTCCCCAGCCGGGGAAAGAGTCATTTCCAGTTGAGAAGGAAGAGAGTCCCAGAGGGTAACAACTCAGCAGTGATGGTTCGTTACAATGATCCATCAGTAATTGGGCCGCACCTCATTTTTCCCGCCCAGGGGAGTCCAACCAACCCAACAAGGTGGGTGGAACCCTAGGGAGAGGCTCTCCCAAAAATCAGAATCCCAGGAATCGAACCTTGAACCTTCCAAATAATAACCTATTTTTGAGACTCACCTTCACCACCACACCACCACCGAAGTGGCAATACATGGTTTATGTTCATTTCTCAATGCTTTCTTTAAAATATATCACGATTAATGGAAAAATTTTAATACCTTACTCTTATTTGTTAAATTTAATATAATTTATTTATTACCATTAATGATTTCATTAATAAATGGAATATTTTTGGGAAAACATTTTCTACCTCTTATTTTTAATAAAATAATAAAATTCAATCTTTCTTCAAATTTCTCTAACTGACTCCTTAAAAAAATTTAAAAGTTCATTACTACACCCAATTAAATATACATTCGCATCAAATTTTTTTAATTAAAAACATTATCTTGGACTTATGATTATGTATATACAAATGAAAATCCAAAATACTTATTTCGTTCTTCTATTTGTAATTTTATAAAAAACTGTTGATTGTGATACGAGGCAAGATTATAGAGCACAACTCTTTCCATGGGTATTTTTTTATATTTATGCACTATGTTTGATTTCCTTATGTGAAGAAGAATAACTTTTACATTTTATTTTAGGATAACATTGTTAGTACTCCAATTAATTGTGTAATTTTTGTGTTTTACGATATGATATGTATGGGATTATATAGTAAATTTAATCAATGATGTGAATGTGTCCACTGTTTGATGCTGTCTTATTAGTTATCCTTGACTCATGCCTATGTAATTTTTTTTGTTGGTACTAAAATCCTAGGATTCCTTGATATTTGTTCTATTTCATAATTATGTAATTCCTTCATGTTATCCTTTATGTACCTTTCCTCTTATTATGTCAGGACATATCATTTTATTTATATGTTATTATTCTCTATAATGTTAGTTCCCTTTAATTTATATCTAAATGATTTCTTTTATATATTCATTAGGATATCCTATGAAATTTTAGGAGATAAAAGGGATTTTGGAGCTCATTATAGAGAATAAAATGAATATTTTTTTATTTCATTCGGAGTTTTTATGAATCCATCCTTCCAATTAAAAATGGTGTCTCTATCATTGGGTGGTTTTTGGTTGATATTTATGTAAAAAAATCATTTACTGACATGTTTAAAAGTATTGGGTTTCTTTAGATGGTATCAAAGTACAATATAGTTCAAATTCAAAAATTGGAAATAACAAAATGCGGGAAAACCATGCCACCCAAGAAACCCACAATCTAAGAGCCACGTCTCCTCACCCCCATCATTATGTTTTCAGCCTATCATCACACATTGTTGTCTTCATCAAAGACATCCTGCATCATCTCCAAACACCAGTGAGAACAAATCGGACCTCATCCCATCACTGATTCAAACCTTTGTGATAGAACATCATCAAAGTACTCCATCAAACATGTCGAAACTCATCATCAGAACACCAGTGTAGAAAATCATAGTAGTGGCCACCATTAACAGTCATCAAACAAAAAACAAACGCGAAATAAACAAAAAATAGTGGATCCATCCGGCTGAAGCCGAGGATAGAGAAAAAGACACCACACGAGACACCACCCGAAGCACCGACGACCTCTCGAAATCACATCCCAACCCACCATAGAAACCACCATATAGATAGAACTAGGAAATAATGGTGGAATCTTGGAGGAATAAAGGAGAAAATATTGGACATGGAGCTCGTCTCCATGGACGGTCAGCACAACATCCAGAAATGTGCATAACCAAAACCAGAAACACAGATCAAAATCATCTCCAAACAAGAAACAATGATCGAGAATTCATATAGAAAATAATCCAACAAACCATAATCATTATTTATGGGGAATAAATCCTTAAATAAATACCCATCAACACTATGGAAGGCCGAATCAGGCCGCCTGAGGACCGTCAGCCGCCAAACTGCCAAACCCAAATCCTAGATGAAACCTCCGCGCCAGATCCGACCTGGAGAGACACATAGGATTGAGGGGTCAGAGCTGTAGTTTGAGCAGCCTAGGGCATCGATTCCAAACACATCATCAGGAACACTCACCTCCATCAAGAAATAATGTCACCGAAGGTGAAAGAACTTAGTACCAACAAGAATGTGTCGAGAGAGAAGGGGGAAAGGAGGGCCGGGGATGAGAGAAAACGAATGGTGGAGGAGAGGGAGGCACCAGAGAGAAATCCCCCCCACCCCCAAAAGGTACAATATAGTTATTTTTTGGATTAAGACAACAATAAAATGGTAAAAATCCTAGGGATACGTTTATATATAGGAAATATCCATAAAAATAGTAAAATATAGATTGATTGTTTTCTAAGCAATGAAATCACTGTCTGGATTTTAAAAAATAATAGGGATTTAGAATATACAAACTTATTGGTAATAAAATTGAAGTTAATCATTAGTTATTAAGTTGAGATATAATTTTTTCACTATATTGAGGCCTTGAATCACCCCAATTTTGATAATCTCGATTGATAAGCTTTGAAAAATTCAGAAACTCTTTATGAACCATTATGAAGATCCTGAATATATATTTAGGTTAGAAATTTTTTTGGAACATTTCCGTGGTTAACCTATATTTAGGACTCAGAAGTTAGGATATATGTGTAATTTATATTATAATAATTTAAAAACCGTAGTTTACTTTTTTAATATTCTTATTATCTTATGTATTCTCATCCCCAAATTTTGACATTGTTTTTTATTTTGGTGGGAAATAAGCTGATCTATTCCAAAAACAATTGATAAGAAATGTGATGGTTTCCCAAAAGAGATGCCTAACCTGATTAGAGTAGGAGACAGTAACTTCATGGAAGTAATATTCTAACGATATAAAGTTATTAACAATAACTTAAATCAAAAGAAACATCATCCTTCCCAAAAGAGATAGAAATTTTATATCGAGTCCTTTTTATGAAACAAGGCCTCCAATAATTAGTGGATACCCAAAATCATATTTTCTTTAAAAATTGGATTAATACATCAGAAAAAAAATTATCTATTGTATAATGATATAAGAAATATAAACTCCTAATGTATGTATATCGCATTGTAGGGTAAGTTTAACAGTGCTTAATGACAATCAATTACATGAAGAATAAGGAGGAAATAAATTAAATGGAATCAGAAGGATTGAATTAAATATTTTTCTGGATCCCTCCATATTAAAATTTATATGAAGTTCCCTAGACAATAGAAAAAGGATGAAATATTTATCGAAACATATAAGAAAAACTTCATAATGATATCACGATATACATTAATCTTTTTCTTCAACAAGAAATTTAATTTATAAAACATTTTTAGTGTATTAAATCTGATTCTATTAAATTACATAGTGATTTGAGTCTTTGATATACATGAATGTATTCTATGTTGTTTCTTTATGGTTGAGATAGATATTTTTGACTCATAGTTACCTCATGTGGATAGAGATAAAAATATTAAACTAGAGATTATTTTGGGAGGATAGATGGATAAATCCCATGGTTGAGTGAAAAAACAATTTCCCACAAGTTAAAAAGTTGTAAGAACCTCATAAAACAATATCAATTGATGTCGGAGATTCTTCAAAGGTGGAAAATAGGGACATCATGATATTCAATATTAAAGGGAGTTGAATAATCCCAAAAAAGAGATGGAAGAAAAGATGGTTATAATCTACACTCAACCTATAATAAAAATGATTCCACTACAAGGATGACAAGAATTATACAATCCAATTATCGAGGATAAGGATTTTTTGAGACTGAAGAAGAAAAATGTTTTATTCCATAGAGTGAAAAGTGGGAAATAGGTTTTCAATAATACTGAGGTTGATCCCAATAGCGATGCAGGAAATGTTTATTTGGTTTTTAGAAAATAATTATGAATGCACTCTTTTCTTCTATTTATAGACATTCTTTTATATCAAGAATTTTTACTATAACAATTCAAAAACCACCTCCAAAAATGGTGATTGTGTTATCTAGGAGAAAACAAATAATGAAATTATTATATACCTAGTATATAACTCCTCCCAAATCATTGTTTTTGGATTAACTATCTCATTTAACCAACTTAAAACATACTTTAGTAATATTTGATGATATATTTTGCGTGGATTGTTTGTCCATATATGATGAAAACAACATCTTCTTGATGAGGGAAGTCACCATTCATATCCAAATTCACACTCCAATTATATTCATTTGTAAGGATAAGGTTGAATATTCTTCATAATGTTATTCTCAACACTGGATATTATTGCTTTATGAGTAAGCATATATAACAAAAATTATTAAGACAAAGGACTGAGTCATTCTTGAATACATTCCCATTATCAGGGACGATATTAATATAATAGCTAAAGAGTTCTCTGATCTTACTCCTAATTGTGAGGTCAGATTATCAATTACAATTATAACTTGATATATAACCATATCCAAGAATACCTAAAGTATTGTAACTTTTAGGGTTAAATGAAATGAAGAAGAATTTACAAGATAATATAGAGTATGATTATTTATTCCCATGTGCTTCATTGTGGGGTACACTAGTTCCCTAAAACAAAAATAGGTATGGGTCAATGTGAACAAGAATTTATTATCATTAAAAAAAATAATTATAAAAAATAAGTATTTTATTATGTAGATTTATAATGCATGAGATCAACTATAAGGGACCCAGTATATATCAAAGGAGGACAATCAACCAAGATATCACCAAGTAAGGGTAAAGAAAGAAGATATTCCCCTGACAGACATTCAAATAAGAGAAAGACACAATGGGTTCATATTGATTTGATTGAGACTCACTAATAATTTAGAAAAAATCAAGGAATTAATTATTAATGAATTTAGATAATAGCTTCAAAAATTGCGGAAGTATTTATTGATAATATTTTGATACACCACATGGGAAATGAGGGGAATGAAAAGAATTTGAATACATTAATAAAGACATTATTAATGGACAATATCATTGAAAATTGTATTAAATGTGAGTTCATGACATAGGGAATATAATTTATTAGGTATGTTATCACTATAAAACTGATATATGAGAATCAATCCAAGAAAAAGACAACTGAGGAGTGACCAAAACTGACATCATTTAAGGGTGTATATAGTTTCCATATAAAATATAGGAACTAAATATTTTATTTAAATAACTTATAATGTTTATGAAACCCACTATCCATGCTATTTTAAAAGGATTGATGTTTTTATGGACTAATGAATGGAAAGAGTAATTCACGAAATTGAAAAACAGGCTTGACACTACACCAATCTTCATACAACACACAAATAAGGAATTATTAATGGTATATATTGATTCATAAAAAAATCATGGGTTGTGTATTGATAAAAAATGAAAAGTTCCCAGCCTACTACTTACGGTAGTAGAAATTTCGAGAGAATAAATATTCTATAAATGGTCTGGTGTTTGCTAAATTAATCATCAATTTGATAATTTGGTGGAAATATATCTATGGAATGATTTTTAGAATATATGTAAACCATAAGGGAATTAAATATATATTCATATAGATGGAGGTTAATATGGCCCAATGAATATGGTTAGAGATGATCATGGAATATGACAGATCAATCCATTTTCATCATGGGAACTTAAAAAATGAAATGTATTCTAAGGAAAATAGAACATATAACCTTATCCATGATGAATATTATTTGGGATATTATAATGTTTTATATGTTAAGGATAGACATGTGAAACATAAAAGAAGAAATATCATTATTCCATTATCAAATTACATATCAAACATTCATTCTAGAGAATATAAATGATGATCAAAGGGATGATATGACAATAAAAAAAGACGGTGGAAGATATAAGAAATGGGAAATTATCAAAGATAAAAATTTATGAATAAGTAGTTTTAATAATTGGGTAATAATTAAACTTATCGTAAAATATAGAGATAACGATGAATTCATTGAATGATGGACAAATCTCAGCCTTCTCCATCCACATATGTAGGGTAATGATTTATCGAGATCTCAGAGTGAACAATTAGTGGGATAATATAAAGAAAGAGATCACATAATATACATAAATGTTCTTGGATTTATAGTAAGTAAAGGAATATAAAAAAAGTATTAGGGGATGATGCAAAAATTACCCAATATGACATAGAAAAGGGAAAACATCACTATGGATTCTATCACAATTTTTGTAAGTAAATATAATGTAATTTTATATCGGTTGTATTGGATCATCATATAAATATATATCATTTTATTTTTATTGGAGAGGACTTCTCAATCAACCATTAAGAAAGGATATACATCTAATAAGTGGTCGGGTTTTATAGAACACCAATATCAATTATATCTAATAAATATCCAAGGAATAACCCCATGTTCTGGAAAAGCTTCCAACATGATAAAAACACATTTTCCAACTTCAATATGGATTATCACCTACAAAATGATTGAAATTATGGGTGTATCATATTCAAAAGTGAGTATATTTTGAGAGCTTGGAAGATTAAAATAATAAGGGTATGGGATAAACATATTCCTTTGGTTGAATTCACATAAAATAATAGCTTCCAATATGAATTAAAATTCTCTATATGAATCCCATTTTTGGAGGAGATGAATAAAACCAGTGCTTGGGGATGAATTTGGTGAATTCAAGTTGTTGGGTTATAAATTTGTTGAAGGAATGGTGGAATTTATCATGACTATTCAACACCACATAACAAATACCATAGTCAATATAAGATCTATAGAGACAATTGTATATTAATATTAGATTTTTATGTTATAGATAATGTGTTCCTGAACTTATATCTATAGAATGGATTTAAGAGATTAATGGGGAATTGAATTTTAAGCCCTTTGCACATTGGCCCCATTGAGATTCTTAATTTCATCGAAACTGTATCCAATTGACTTGAACTCCTTCCAGCACCATCCCAAATCTAATACATGTTCCACACTTCCCTATCTATGAATTATATAATAAACCCCTACCACATATATAATTCTTAGCTAGTATAGTTGGAAAATGGACAATCTTAGGAGGATAAATTGTTGAAGATCATGGATAGCACAAAAATTTTCTAAGAAATAAGACAATTTAATTATTCAATGTATTAGTGTATAATCATATTTAAGATGATGAAAAAGGGAACTGGAGGTAGTATTGAATAAAATTTACCATTAAAAAATTTCACCCCAGTTTGAAAAATAAAATTATGGAGATGAAATTTCTTAAGTTGGAAGATTGTAATGACCCATAATTTTGTCTAGGGAATTTCCTTTCTTTTATAAACTTTCCATATTCAGAAAATTAGTATTATCTAAACAAAATGTATCACATGATATAATTAAAAATAATCTATCTATTTAAAAAATTACTTTTAGAGGGTAAATAGATCCATACGAATAAAATATATCATAATGGGGAAAATATAAAATAATTTAAATATAATATAAAAATTTATACCTGTACGATCTGATAAAATGATTTCATTCAGGAAAAACACTTTAGAAATTAGACAGAATATTTTTAATTAAAAATATATTTTGAAAACGAGAATATATATATCCTTGAATGCGAATTTAATTTAATGTCGAGTGAATGAAATTTGAGTTATATTTAGATTGTAGGTAACCCATATGATTTTAACAATCTGACCATTGGAGTAGTATTTTCTCCATTTGAATTGTAATATTATCATTAGAATAGTTATTAGACTATATGAATATTGTACTTGTCTTTTCAAGTGTAAAATAATATATAAACACATTATAAACTGAAAATATGACATATTTATATCATGATAGAAGTAAATAAATCACTTAAAATGATAAAATAAGATTTTTCATTTTTATAAGACATATTTATTCTATTTCAACATTCATAAAAAATATAAATTTATCCAAATAAATTTATTTTTTTAACTTGCTATTATAGAATAATATTATGATTCATCAAAATAATACTGTCATTTTAAGGGAAAATAAATATTTGTTCAATGGGTCAGATATATGATCAAAATATTAAAACTGGTATTATAAAAAAAATTTAAATATGAAATTTCTCATATTTTGAATTTTATTTCATAAAATAGATTATATATATCAAATTTTAACATCAAAGAATTCTTATGGTGAATTTTTGGTATTTTTTCATAAATAATTCAAATTTTGCAGAATAAGAAAATATAGTAAAATATGGTTTGAAGAATTATATGTTCAATACACGATCTAATGAAATATAATGATGTAATATCCCATTAGTTTGATCTTAAATGTCATAATTACCATTACTAGTCATAAAAATCAAAAAAAATTTGTAGTATTGATGTAAAATAATAAAATAATGAATATAATATTCAAACAAACACCCCACTCCTCACTTTAAAAATACAACTCCTCCCCATCCCCTTTATTAACAACATCTAAGAAATGGATCTTACCCATAATCTACCTTAATCTCCCTTAATGTTTCTCCCCGTGTCCTTAGAATATTTTTTCCCAAAAATGGCCAATCCCAAGGTCAATTTACTTGAACCATAATATATTACATCCAAATAAGAGGGTAACTCTCTCAACTAAGCATTTATTATTTCTTTTAATCATCTATATTTGAAATCCTTATTTTTCCGTTTGTTATAAAAATGTTAGCAGTTTTTTATTTTAATTTGTTTTTATTTTTTATATTTAATATCCACTTCACCTATTCTAAAATTATAAAAATAAAAACTTAATCAAAATTTTATCGATTCACTATATTCATTGATGATTACATATCATTTTTCATTACCACTTTCATGGAATGTTCTAATTCACATAAAAAGGTCTAAAATTAGTTAAATATTAATATTATATGTTTTTTCAAATTATTGAATGAATATATTTCCATAATATTTAATAATATGAATCTAGTTCATGATGGTTGGTAAAATAGCCTAAATGAGCTAACTATTAACTTTAACATTTTACTAAATGAATCATCCCTATACCTTAAAAAATATAGGTATTTCAGAAAATTTAAATTTAGGTAAGGAAATTAATAACATTTCATTTTATTTATTTATCTACCAGCCAATTTTAAAAGAACATTAATTTATATCTATAAGTGATTCATCCTTGGAATCCCCGTACGAACACCATCTGAACAACAAAATTGAACTTTATACTAGAATGAAATGTTTGTAAATGAACATTATATAATTATATTGAATTAAATATGAATGTAACTTTTTCTTAATTAATTTATCAATTAAAATAGTTATATTATTATTTTTGTTATTTGGAAGTGCATAATGATTCTAGTATTACGGTATGGGCTGTCTCAAAACCATCATATTTTTATTAGGTTATGCCCCTATAATTATAACTCACAAAATAACTATATTAGAAATTATGGAATGTTTATAACCTTTTTTATATATTTCTCTTAAAAAATACATGGCTTATTATCCCTTCTATTAATGGGGTTATACATGCATACTTTCCTTTTTTCAATGGATTCTTTAATATTAAAATTGAATAGGGGAACTTTTCTATCCCTTAATTATAATATATAAACACTTTTAATGTATTTATTCCCATTCATAATTTCATTAGATAAAGTAATATTTTAGGGATAAACATTGGTCTTTACCTCAATTTTTTTAATGACACACCATATTAATTATTTCATTAAAAGTGTTTCACAAATTCCTTAAAACATAGTTTTAAAAGTTTATTTTTATGAGCAATACTCCACCCATTCTCAAGATGTTTTTCAAATATAGACCATAATTTAAAAATATTCTCATTTGTTCGAATTTAAATGTTCAAAATATTTATCTCCTTGTTCCCTTTAGATTATATATATGAAATATTATTTTGATTGTGATATGGGGAAACATTATATTTCACATATCTTTCCACATGAATTTATTATGATTATAAACTATGTTTAATTTCCTTATGTGTCACACATATTCCTAAAAATGCGTTCGTATACTGACCAATATATTTCTCCAATCCATTGTGTAAATTTAATGTATCATGAGATGATATTTATGGGATTATGGACAATACCTCATATATGATATGACCTTTTCCAGCATGTGATGTTTCCATGGGTGTTAGCCTTAAATTATGCTTATATAATTCATTATATTTTTTCTAAATTCTAATGAGGTAGTGGTATTATGTTTCCTTCATTATTATTTCACTACATTATACAATAAATCATGTAACTTACTTCTTATGATATCATGATATTCTATTGGATTTATATGATATACTTATGTATTATGTTTATTCCCTTATCAGAATTTGTAACTCACCCATTACATTATTATGCCCCACAAATTATCTTAGGGATCTTCAGGATCTTAAAGGTGTTTAGAAGATCATTATGAAGAAAATATAATGATGTTGTTTTCTAGTTTCATTTTTATTTATGATGAACTTAGTCATTCAAATACACAAGGAATCTTGTTCCTTAGTGGGTTTTTTATGATACATATGCTATGAATCATGAAATAATATGTTTAAAAGGCTTGGCTCACAATTATTTTGATCATGTATTAGTTTAAATATTCATTATTATGACTATATTAATCACATTAATCATTATCCACTCTGCAACTGTAATAAAATTTAATAAATATTTTCATGTTTTTCTTGAAATTTTTATATATCATCCCGTTTTCAGCACTGGTATCTCTAGTTGACTATATTCATTTTTAATGTATTGAATTATTTTAACATATCTAGAAATAAAATTATTCTTTTAATTATATTTCATATCATTTATTCTATAATTCATCCCATTGTTCCACTTAGTTCACTTCAGTAATATGTTTCTATTATTAAAAATGTTCATGATTGTTGTTATAAACTGAGTAAAATATTCATCACTCAACGATTCTTCATCGCCTAAGGAATCAGAAGTTATACTCTTGGTATTTTTAAACACTACACATTTATTAATTTTTTTTACTTTTGTTGGGTTCTCCACCTCACGTTCATAGAAAAACTATGGTCTAATGAGCTTATTCATTGAATAGTTTTAAAATTTTTAACTCTCATAAATGGAAACCTTTATGGAATTCTATTTCTTTCTTATGTATTCATATATCATTTCAACATCACTAAATTCTCACTTGATTCCAAATGTTCATTTATTTTATTCACAATATTTGGGAATATATCGATCATCTAATACATTATTTCAATCCTAAACATTATAAAATCATGATATTGTACCATAATTATTCAAATCCTCGTCCAATGTGGCTTGGAAGTTCAATAATGTGTTAATTATATTGTCCTCTAAATATTATATATTTTCATATAAGTTGAAACAAGACTAAAAAAATTTTACATATAGAGAAATTAGGATATTGAGAACCATGTAATTCAAAATATACCTAGAATCACCATTTATAGTGGGATAATCTAAGTCATCCTTATGGGGTTTTTATGTTTTTACCCTGATCTTCCAATATTGAATGGAAATATCCATTATGTATTCTTCCATAATGGTATTCTCATATCCATGATCATTTTCATCAGTATTTAATGGTCCTTATAGGTCACAATAATCAATGGTACCTTGACTATTCATAAAAACAAATCATTTTATTATATTTTTTATTTTATAGGAAATGATTAGTAATAATAAAAATACATTAAATAGATCCATATGTTTTGATTATAGTTATTTTTATACAAAAATTCTTCACTAGTTATCATGAGTTTGTTAATTGATGGAATAAAAATTAGAGAAAGAAAAAATAGATGGAATGAACATATTATTTATATTGTGTTTCAAACACAATTTTTGAACCCACACTTCACATTATATCTACCTCATGATAGCTACTGACAGAATAATTATTTTCAATTAATGGTTACTCACAAACCTAATACGGCATTAATTGATTAATTTATTAAAAACTCACACCCCTTATTTTCAATATAGTAGAAGAAATTAATAAAAAACCTAAATGTTAATGGAGAATAAACTCAAGAAAATGAAAACTTATTTTTTTAAGGAAAATCATATATAAAATGAAGGTTCAAATAACATTTTGATAAATAGATTAATTTCAAGAACATATATAATATAATATAAAAATTAGATAAAAAATTTAATAAAAAACATGTAATCATATTGGGAACATATATGTTTTAGTGTATCAAATATAGTAGAATGGATTATTTATATAATAGTATATTTCCAACGTTAATATTCACTGATTCCTTACTCTATTTATTATTTCTCTTTTTCATAATAAAACTAGAAATGTGTTAAATAATTTAGTTTTTATTATATATTGTATATATATAAACTATAACTGTTGGAGTTCTTTAATTGTAATGTCACAAAAAAATTGCAAATAATTTCACTTTTGAATACAAAATTATGTCATAATTCTTAATATAAAAATACATATTGTTCATGAAACACATGATAAAACAAAAACAAATAATTCAATTAATTTAAACATAACGTTTTGAGAATAAATTTCCCTATATTTATTAAAATTATTACAATGGGGTAATGAAAAAAATAATAGGACAATAATAGTGTCATTTGGATATTCTTATCCCTATAAATAATTTCACTCATGAGAAAAACTATAAAAATAAAGAAAACATGTTGTGATCAAGTAATATTTTGGAGAATAAATAAATAAATAAATAAAAATATATATATATAACCTTCAGATAAAAAATAAATTCATAAATAATGAATAAAACATGGGGAATTTATTGGATCTGGATAACTCATATGACAATTATAAATCTGACCATTCATATAGTAATCTGACCATTGGAATTATAACCTAAATATTGAAATAGTAATCTAGCCATTACGAAGAGTAACATGACCATTTAAGTAGTCTACTACCATATTTAAAGTAAAATAATGTTTAGGTATCAAAAATAATGAACATATGGTATATTTATTCCATGTTACAAGTAAATTAATGTTTCAAAAAATGATAAATTTTCTATTTTAATTTTGGGAAAACATAAATTTTTTAGTAACACTATTTTAATATATATATTGTTTTAAAATATATTTTTTCATAAAATAGGAATATAAATTGATATTATTTTTTATTATAATGACATGATAATTTTATGAAACCAAAATTAATTTTTCATATGGTTTTAAAATCAAACATATTATTAAAAGTGTTATTTCTCAAATAAATAATGATATTATTTAAAAATAAAATTTCATATATAGAAAATTATTTAAAAAATGTATTAAATTTTGAAATCAACATATTAATAAATTTTTAGGCATAGTTTTGACTAATTTTCTAAAATATTTGAATTTTCGTGAATAGTGAATATTATAAAATACCCTATATAACATTATATTGTAAATACATGAATCTTTTAGTCATGGGTGATGGAAGAACCCACTAGTAATATAATACATGTAAAACATACTATATATAGTGACAATAATACATATTATTTGATGTATTGAACCAGAATAATAAACTAATAAATAAAATATTCAAAAAACACATCTCATCCAATTATAAATATAACCTCTCATAACAATATCTCCTCACACAATCTAAAAATTGTATAATTAAAATTTCAACCCAAATATATTCTGAATCCTTTGTCCCATGTCCAAGTTCTCCTTGTATCACCAAAATAACTATTCCACGTTCCTTAATATTTTTTTCAAAGACAATTCATTCAAGAGGTAATACTCTCAAATAAACTATTTCAAATTCTTGTCTTCTCCAATGTTATCCTATCCTCCCTCATCAACCATGGAATAATACATCTGGTTAATTAAATATACTATAATTTTATAGTCCTAATTAATATCTATAATCCATCTTATTATCTACTCCTATAGTTTAAAAAATGTAACCATTTTCTATATTATGTTGGTCCACCACCTCCGTGGATGATGAGTTTTTGTATTCCACTACAACTTTTCTGGTTGACAATTAAATTATAATTATCATTAAATAAATTTTTACAAGTATATTATAACTTATTTCATATTCATTAATGAATATATATCCATAATATTAAATAATAAAATACTAGATTGTGATGGTTGGTAAAACCACTTAAATTAACTAACCACTTAACATTAATGTTTTTAATAAATCACTCATCCCTATTTATTGAAAAATGATATTTGGGATTATTTCTATTACTATAATGACATTAATACCATTTAATTTCACTTTTTTGTCTAATAACCATCTAAAAACATCAATAATTATCCACAAGTGATCCCATCTTGGAATCCTGAAATGAACGACCTCAGAAAAATAAAAAGTAGTCATTATATCCCAATGAAATGATTTAAAGTGAACATAATATAATTTATTTAAACAAATTATAGATTAAAAAGATCTATAGTAATTTAATTAATTAATTTTATTTGATTTTTCAGAACATTAAGTAAAATTACAAAACGATTTTGCAATATAAGTAATGGGATCTCTCTAAACCACAATTTTTATAGGTTATGAAATTTAAATTTATAAATAACTTTGTATCTCTATTTTTTGTAATATAAGTATTAAATTTTTTTTGTATATATCTTATAAATATTTACATATCTTATTACCTATTCAATTTATGGGAAAATGCATACCTTATCTCTATTTCTCAAGTACTATCTATAAAATCATACCTGATTAAGGGTAAATTGTCTATCCCATAATCTGTGAATCTAATGCTCATATTATTTTTCATATTGCCGATCATTAATTTTTTTAAATAAATGAATATTTTATCTATAACCATTTGGGTTTGTCTCTGATTTTCAAGGTGAACTACTTATTATTTCTCTAAAACTCTTTATCCAACGCCTTAAAACGCCGTTTTGAATGTTCATCTCTATACCCAAATTCATTTCCTTTCTCATGATGTTTTTATTTTCAAATGGACACCAGATTTTAACATATTTTCTTATCTACTCATATATAATCCCCCCAAAAAATTAATTATATCCTTTCTTTGGAATCATTATGTGTGATGTCACAACCCGAGTTCCATTGAATGGTGCACTGAGCTGGTGGGCCACATGGCCTCAAGCATGCCTCCCCATATGCTAAAGGATGTCGACTATGAGTGAGGTCCTAGTTTGTGTACATGGTGATAATATGACCTCATTAATAGAGTGTAGCATTTCAATTATAATTGCAAATAAATAGTGAAATCATATGTAATTATATGGAATAATAGAAATAAACACAACGTCGATTGGATATGTGACCCACTGTAGCAGACATAGATAAAAAAATAAGAAATAATAATCAACTCATAACTTGAAAATGAATAATATATCAATGATGGTGGTAATGTATGTTATGTCACTAAAAAGGGATGAAATTTATAAATAGAAGTAGTCAGTCAATACACCATGTGAAAAAAAGGTAAAAAATTGAAAAACATTATCCAGACATTCTGTTCATTAGCATGGTCATTAACAACAGATATATCATATTAACTCATTAAATAATTTTGGAATTTTTAAGACAACTCTTCCCATTTTCTACACCTGAAATAATATATTCTACATGTGTGCAGTTAGCCTCTAGGGTAGGTTTGTGAGATAATTTCAATAGCCCACCACTTACAATGTCAATAAATACCCAGTCTATTTGTATAAAACAGTTGTGTGCCGATATAATAATGTGAAGTAGTAATAACTACTATAAATGGGTCGAATCTAGATCCTGAAGGAAACCAGGTAGTCAATACCTACTTCATCACAATCCAAAATATATACGAACTAGTTTCACAGGATAAATAAAGGTATTGAGTTTAGCAGAATAATTTGATTGGTTGTTCCCAACATTTCTATTTTCCATGATTTCTGATCTATTAGATATTTACACATCGATAAATTTTGGGTTATTTTTAATTGAATCCAATAATATAGACATGTGATAGAACACCAAAACTAAGATAGAGGATCATCACATATTATTTATAATTAATTTAATTAAATAAATAATTATCATGATGGAATTATTTCTTTATTGAATGATATGACAACATATATCTGTTGTTCAATCAAAGAGCTATAGGAATAGAGATATATTACCTCTAGGTGTGATCGACACTTGTTCTAAGAATATTAAAACATCGTTGTAGGAATCTCTGAGTGGTAGCATAGAAGATCTAAACTCTTTCATCGTCCGCCATTAATCACCTAGAGAACCGCTTCCAAAGCATTCTACTAGATCTCTTATAGACTCAAGAGTGTGAGGTGGGTCAATATTATTATTAATTCTAAGGAGAATTAGGGTTCTCTCTAGGCCTTAAATGGATTCTCTAAATCAGTTTTTCATAATAAAATAGTGAATTCACATATTGAGAAAATATTATGAGTTTGTTTATATATCATTTCGGTTAAATAAATAATTGCACAAGTTCCCTTTAATATTTATTGAATCCATGTTGAACCACATGTCAAATAATAATATTATTAATATTATTTCAAATCATTTTTCTAAATTGAAAATTAAATTAAAAATTATTTAATCAAATAGTAGTAAATATATTTTATGTCTTATTAGACCATTAATATTGGTCCGCTATTCCTCTATAATATTTATATGTCCTTGAATAAGGGCTAATTATTTATTAAATAAGTATTAATGCATTATTAAAAAATAAATATAAAAATATTACATTTAATAAGTAGAAAATAAATATTTATATGTGATCAAGAATAATTGAATAATTATTAAACCAAGATTGACATATTGTTTTATTCAACTTGTTAAATAATAAATATTAATATATTATTTTACAGAGATTCATGATACACTTATTATGTGACCCTCTAGGCACCTATCTCACTGGAATTTGGTGAAACAACCTATATTCTTTGGTTATCATCTAGAAACATGCCAAGGTACCCATAGAAAAGAATTTAATGCCTCAATGACTTGATACCTTATTAGAACACATACCATTTAATATAACCAATTTTTCAAAATATCTCAAACCAAGAAGTTTTCATGTTGGTGCCATAAAAATATATTCTCGATTTTTCTTTCTTTATATTCTCAAAAAATCAAAATTTCCTATTCTAAACAATTTCTATGGATTTATTTAGTCAATATCATTTCTATCAATGGGATAGAGATGTCAACCTCTGTTAAATAATATAAGGGACAAATCATTTCTTGGATTATTCATTAATGTAATATTAATCATGACATAACCAACATATACTACCTCACCATGAACATATTTCATCACAGTTTTGATCAATAAATAAATGTATATGACTCATAATACTAATTATTAATATTAATAATGTTTCTGGACCAATACACACATGCAGATATAGGAACATCCAATGACACATATAAATGTGGTTTTCCTACTGGAAGGTCTCATTCTCATAATATACTAATATATATTTCCATGGGAATACACCATGAGAAGGTGTGTCAATGTTATACATGTTTCCACACCTAATAGACTAGATCATTTTTTCCATCAAATTATATCATCTGTACATATGACATATATTTTAGAATAGTGTCATAACACTTCTAGTTTCTCATCTTGGAGGGGAACTTCTATGGACTTTTAGATAAATAGCTACTCTTGGGACACAATGACATACTATGTTATTCAGAAGATAAATCGTGATGTGATAATAAATTTATTAATAAATACATATATGCACACAAGTTAACATAAAGTACACATAATTTGGTTTTAGGGAACCAACTCCAACAGACATCAAATTTTACGAGATCCAACTGCTAACAACCCTTGGTCCGCTAACTCTCACATGATACTTAATTCTACTAAGATACTCCTTTAGACAAGGTTTTCTCCATGTTATATTCCATGGTTACTCTAACAACTGCATCTTCAACCTTGTTATAAAATCCCTCAAGAAGTGATACTACTTAAGTATATACTTCATCCATTTGTGTGACTTTGCCTCTTTTTCAAGAGCCACCACTACAATATTATCAAAAAATAATGTCATATGTTAGTTAAATCCAGTTACCATATCAAGTTCCTAGATAATGTTTTTGAGTCCAAATGGCTTCTGTGGATACATCAAAAGCCTCTATATACTCATAATCTGTTGTAAAATTATTGAAAAATTGCTTATTTGAACTCTTTCAGCCCAGAACTCCCCCATTGAGATAGTAAACATATAATGAGTGTGAATTTAGATCATTGTGATCTTTCTAAAAACAATTATTAGTATGAACTCTAATGACTAGCTCCTCATCTCCTCCACACACAAGGAAAACCTCCTTATTTTTTCACAAACATATATGGGTAGCCTTAACAGCAGACCAATGTTTCACTCTTGGATCTTCTTGATATATTACTACAGTTCTAAATGCATTGGAAACATCAATTCTAGTACATAACCTCTAATACATGATTGATCATATCACTGAATAATATGTACCCTTACACAATCGCTATTTCTCCTATTGTTTTTAAGGAATCATTTTTATAAAAATATGTAAACTATGAACCACTATAATGAATCCCTAATTGTATTGTTCTATACTAAATATTTTTAGTTTTTAGTCAGTAAATATTATTTGACTTAGTTTAGGGATACTCATAGTTATGTAACCAATGATCTTGATCTCTTGAATATAAGACACTTCACCTATATTCTTTATGGAAAACAATTGTTTAATCCATTATTAAAAGATTGTAAGACTGATATGTCATTTCTAATATATTATATGTCCTCAACATATACTACTAGGATAATAACAAAATTTCTACTAATCTTCTTTTAAACATATGTCTCATGTTTGTTTTAAATGAAACCAAATTATATTATGTAATTAATGAATCTAATTTTGTAGGAACTAGATGATTTCATCAATCCATAAATGGATCTATGAAATTTGAAAAAATTCTTTGCATCATCTAGAGTCATCAACCCTTCTAGTTGTGCCATGTAAACATCTTCTGAAAAGATCCTATTTAAAATGTAGTTTGGACATTCTTCTGAAAAATATAAAATTCATTATAAAATACTATAGAATGTATAATTATGATGGATTTAGAAATGGAAACTTGTGAAAATGTTTCATCATTGTAAATTACATAAAATTTTTAAGCCATTAGCCACTAGCCTTTCTTTATAGGTATTTAATTTATCTTCTATATACAGTTTCCTCTTGAATACCCATTTTCATCCAATAGTCTTTAATTTAATTGGTACATTGACCAGAACCCAAACACAATTTTGAAACATGGAATCCATTTCATAATTCTGGGATTGTATCCACATTTTAGCTTTTGCGATCTCTACTACCTCCTTTTAGGATATAGGTTCATCATTTTCGACCTATAATGAGTCTCCATATTTTGTTAATTGATGACCATATCTATCTAGTTCTCTTACCTCTCTTACCCTCTTATGTAGTACATGTGTTTCAGGGACTACTTCTTCTATTGAGACATATAGACTCGATTCATGTACCAACTCCTCTTTATCTTGGTCATCAACTTCATCAAATTCACCCTTGTTCCAAATATATTTTTTGAGGATGTGATAAATCTCTTGAATGATGGATTTTTTAAAATAATCACTTTCTATTCGGATGAGTTGTTTTAGTAGTATCCCTTTATTTCCATGGGAATTCCTATAAAGATACACATTGGGCTCATGAAACTATTTTTCTTCCTGAGAAGGTCTTAAAAAAATCCTCACAACCCCATAATGATGTGTACAACAAATTGGGTTTATTTCGACTCTATAGCTTGAAGAGAATTCCATTTTCCACATTAATTGGTACTCAATTTAATGTTTATTCTAAGGTTTCTAATTCATATCCCTAAATGCATGACAAAAGATCTACATGACTCCTCATTGACCATACCATGTCTAAAAAGGTATGATTCCTCCTAAAATCATAATATAAGATCTACATGACTCATCATAGACCATACCATGTCTAGAAAGGTACGATTCCTCCTTTCATTAACACCATTCCATTATGGTGTGTATGTTATGGTGAGTTAAGATAGAATCATAAACTCCCATATAATTTCACTGAAATCATGGTTTTTATATTTTCCAACATGATTCATTCAATGCTTCTTTATCTTCATTCCAAGATTATTCTCTACTTTATTCTTAAATTCATTGAATTTATCAAAGGACTCAGACTTATAACACATCAATTAGGTAAATCTATATCTATTCAAGTCGTTATTAAAAGTTATGAAGTAATAATATCCACCTCAAGATTCTAGTGGAACTGGTCCACATACATTAGTGTGTACCAGTCCTATAAGCTATGTTTCCTTTTCACAATTTCCACAAAATAATGTTTTTTAATTTTCTTTATAAACAAGGACGACATAACTCAATTGGTTTTAGATCAGATGAGCCTAAATGACCATCATGATATATAATTTTCAAATGCTTCTCGTTTATATAACGAAGATGGTGATGCCGATGATGGGTGATATATGAGTCATGAGAATATAATTCATTATCAATTTCTAAAACTTGGTTTTAATAATTAAATACATATTGAATGTTATTTAGATTTTCTATACAATAACATATGTTTTCCTTATAAAATTAACAACTTCTATTTCCAAAAAATAAAATAAGCACATCTACATCTTGAAATGAGGCATAATTTTTTATCTTTGTAACCATAGGTACATAATAAAAATAATTAAAAAATAATTATCATAGGAAATGAAAGGTGGTAGCCACCAATGACCATAGAAAACAAATATTGACAATTATTAGCTCTCAGATCCTCCTATCCTCTTGCAATATTCCAAAATCCACTTGGTTCCATCATATGGATACATATGGGATCCCTATAAGATATATCCAATACAGAATGTATAGATATGGAAATATTAATCTCGATAATAATTGAACATTTAGATTATCCTAGATTCAAGGCGTATCTTCACTTCCAATGGACTAACGTTCTACATAAAAAACATACTGCCTCTTTTTCCTTGCCTTGAAAATGGAACTTCCTCTTCTTGGAAGGATGATCCTTGATATCTTTTACTATTTATAGGTCTTGGGATCATTTTCTATGATCATCCTTCTCTTATTCACCATAAGGATCGAGGGTCAATCACTCCCCATGTTCTTATCCCCTTGGATAATCAATATAAGAAGTTATAAAAGTCTCTACTCAATATTTCTAAAGTTTTAATTAACAATAAAACTAGAGAAGGTCTTGGTAAGTCAAGAAAGTATAATATCTACAGGCAAATCATATGGGAATTTAATCTCTAAGATGCCAAAGTGTTAAATGTATCCAATAAACTTGACTAAATGAGGCCCAAATGGAACATACTATCCAAGATTAGTTGTAAACAAAGCATTGGAGATCTCTTGCCTCTATTGTATTGCCATATCTTGATAGGGATCACAAAGGAGAGATATCATGTTATACGCATTGAGGTCCTAATGTTTCTTGAAAATCACATTAGACATGGATGATATCCTAAAATATTAAAAATCTATGGAATAATTAAAAAGTTTACCATAGACCACTAACACTTCATCATGTTCCTTATTACCATGAAGATTAGAAAATGTTTATTCTGAATCATACAATTTCTTTTTTTTAGATAAGAATAACATGTATGTTCCTTTTCTACTCTAGGAAATTTGTACCGATGAGATGTTTTTCTTTATCAAGTATAGATCAAAATTATATATGTGATTTAATTTTATTTTTATTTCTAAAAATAAAATAAGAATATTTTTATTACTTTATCTGATAAAATATAGACTAATCATTAAATATTGTATTTAATAGTATCCCACTATTTTAATGAATCCCAATAACCCTCCCCATTAGTTTCAGAATATCTTGTTACTTGGATATACTAGTGGAATGGATCCACATTTCCCTTCTGATTTCCCCAACATTGGCTAGTGAAGCAACATGAATGGTTTTAGGTAGGAATTAAAAATTCTAATAGCATTCAATCATATTTCCTTGATTTGTTCAGTGTAATACCCAATTGTGAAATTCTGAAATTGGATTTCCTCAACCTTTTCCTCTAAGTTACACGTATTCCTACTTTAGCAGTCATCCTTTTATGTGACCTATGATTTATAAACCCAAAAAAGTTAAAATTCCATAATAATTTAAATCACCCCAACATTGGATGGTCAAGAACTTTGACCTATGGTTATATTTAACTGAATTAGTGGAAGGTCAAACCAACTTAATATATATAACTGATAGATATTATCCTTTTATGCATAAATTTCCAATTAATATGATTATTATATTCTTGTTAATATTAACAAGTTTTAATTAATTTATTAACTGTATCATATATAAAATTTACACATAATAATTTTTTTGGTTGTATCATTCATCCTAGTTAGCTTCGTTAAATTGGGTGATCATGAAAAAAATTACATAATGAAATAATTGTGAAACTTGACAAAATTAACATAATAAAGAGGTATGATCTTGAGAATTTACTAATGGTTATTATATATATTGATTTATAAACTATCCATCGACCTAGGGGGAATTCACCTTGAAAAATTATGGTTACTATTGTAGTTTTCCATCAGTCCCCCAATTTATCTCTCTTAGATTTGTTTCTCCTTAACTCCAAACATAAACCACCTACACTATTTTGGGATCTTTATACATTTCATATTATTTTACTCACCCGCATGTGTTGTAAAAGGATTTACATAAAAGAATCTATGGGCATATAGGCTATAAATAGTAATAGAATAGAAGGCATACATGCCAATAATTTAATTTGAAAATAAATTAAATGAAACCAATAACATACAAAGGTTTTTTCTATTATCGTGATCATCCACATTCATGAAATGAATTAAAAATTAAATTAAATTATAATTCATTTATTAATCTTTCGTATTAAAGATAAATCACACTAAAATCGATTAATTATTATCTTTAATCAATAAATTAATTTATCATAATTCTCATATGAATTTTCTTGAGATTATCATCCATCATAATTTTAAAAATATGATTAAATTTATTTAAAATCAACTGTGTATATTAAATTTACTTTGGAGGAAACATGATGAATACCCATTCGAAAGCACCCAACATGTATTATACTTATATTCATATTTTTTTGACATGTAGTATTCGTGACTTATCACATACATTCATAAGGTGTAATATCAGCTTAATTATTACAGAAATTACATTCTTTTTAAGTTATGTGTTATGATTCCAA
This sequence comes from Viscum album, assembly GCA_963277665.1. Lineage (NCBI taxonomy): Eukaryota > Viridiplantae > Streptophyta > Magnoliopsida > Santalales > Viscaceae > Viscum > Viscum album. The sequence goes on along the minus strand of OY728159.1, from coordinate 12,832,042 downwards.
ATCCTGTAGTGTAACAATCATAATAAGACTCATACATGATATAAAGATCAGAAAACTGCTTGAAAATTAATTAAACAAATATATATAAAAAATGCATCACATGGTGTGCCCTCTAAACTAAATAACCACATTGAATAACATCTCTCAAAGTTTACATAGTATAATAAATAATGTTTAAATTTGTGTAATTTTGAATATGTTCGTGACATGTACAAGTTTTCTACATAGTGGGAACATCACTCTCTATTTATCTGAAGTAAACTCATAGGGACTCAGAGTGAAAATCATACCTTGGGAAAATTAGACAACACTACATGTAAATGGGATTACATGGCATGTAGAATCATAGGAACATGGTGACTAGTATGGTAGGCTATGTATAAAACTCACATCCCATATATGAATCAAAGGTACTACACCCCTTGTATTTGGGCTACATGATGTTCAATCTGGTTGATCGTGCACCAAGATGCCTCTGTCAATAATTCCTCAGGCATTGAACCAAAGTAAATGTTGTGTAACCTTATTTACACGTTGGTTACTCCTATGTTGTCTAAGAAGTAACCCTGACACCTCTGGAAGAGTTCCTTGATCGAATTTTATTCATAAAATTATTCATCTTGCTTAGAATAATGAGAAATAGAGGAGAAATAAGTAGATCACCCAATTTAGAATTAAATAACGATAAGTCTTTAATTAAAATACTAAATAAAAATGGTGTAAATAATCAATGTTATTTAAAAAATTATAAATATTTATATGGCCTCTCTAATTACACATTATGGTTCTCGATAAAGAAAAAGCACATGAGGGTTGGGTCCTAGCTTTTGTTTTTTGTATGATCGATAATCAATCTGATATTTAAACAATGATAAATATTGTGATATATGGAATTGAATCAATGAATATAAAAAAGCGCTACAATTTCAGAACAAAGAGATGGTATAATAACAAATTTGTTATAATTAATTTAATTAAATAAAGAATTACCTTGGTGGAATTTTTTCTTCATTGATGGATCTGGAAAAAAAATTGGCGTTGTTCCATTACTACGTTGTAGGAATCAATGTATATTACCTCTAGCGGTGATCCACACATATTCCACAAATCTTCAAATGTTTTCTTAGGAATCTATGGTTGCTATCATGAACAATATAAACACATCCGCCGTCCACCTTTAATCACCTTAAGAACAACATCCAAAGAGTTCAACTGTATCTCTCTTGAGTTGAGAGTAAGAGTTTGAAGAAGATCATTCTTTATTCATGGGAGAGTTATTGGAGAAAGGAGATCTCTAGTTCTTGAAAGGATTCTACTAATATATTATGCATAACCAAAACTAATGAACTGGATTATTGATAAAAATAGATAATTGTATTTAAATATTTATATGGTTAAAAAATTATTAAACAAGTTACCTTTATTATTTATTTAATCCCTATGGAACCCCATATCAAATAATAATAAAAATAATGATTTTCAACATGTAAATAAAATTAAAATTTATATAAACATTATTTGATCAAATAATATTCAATATTTATTACTTCTCCCTAGACCATTATACTCAGTATTTCATTCCTCTATAATATTTATGGGGCCTTGAATAATGACTATTTCATTAATAAATAAATATCAACACATTATCCCCCAATAAATATAAAAATATTATATTCATAAAACATAAAATAAATATTTATATGCAATAAATCATAAATGAAAAAATTTTAAACCACATCTAGAAATAATATTTATTCATCATGTTAAATAATAATAAAATAATATATTGTTTAAAAAATATTCTGGTAACACTTAGTGGGTGACAATCTACGCACCTTTATCAGTGGAATTAGGATATGTAGACTAAAGTCCAAGGATAACATCTAGAAACACACCAAGGAAACCATAGATAAATATTTTAATTTTTATGTGAAAGGATACCCCATACGAACACTTACTATGTAATATAATATCTTTTTCATAATATCTCAAATCAAGAAGCTTGTATGCTACTGCCATCGACCTATGAGCTCGAGGTCTTTTGATTTGACTTATTAGAAAATAAATGTGCCTGTTGTACACCATGGCCATGGATTAATTTCGGATATATAATATTGATCAAAGGGACTGAGATATCATCTTCAGTTAGTGAACATAAGGGACAAATACTTTCATGGATTATTCATTAATGTGATGTTACTCATGATGCACCCAACATATCCTACCACACCGTGAACATATGTTGTAAAATTTCTCATCAATACATTAAAGTACACGAATCATAATACTCATTAAAAATAATATTATAGTCCAGGAAAAAAAATACACACATCCATATATAGGAACATCCAATGACATATATAAATTTTTATTTCATACTATCGGGTCTCATTATCAAAATATCCTATTAGATATTACCAAGGGAATACACTATGAGAACGTGCCTCAAGGTACTATGAGTCTCCACCCATGATATTCAGTATCATTTGTGTCCCCCAAATTACATCATCCGGCTATAGAACATGTATTTTAGAACCATGTCATTGAACTTCTTAGTTATGATCATAGATGGAAACTACTAAGACCTTTTAGTGTGACAACAAAACTTGGGAAAATATCATATAATATGTTACACAAAAGATAAATCATTATTTGATAGTATGTTTAGTAATAATCAAAACTATGAATACAAGTTATCATAAATAACATAGAAGATGGTTCTAGGGCACCAAATCCAATAATACAATGCTCAGTGTCACATTTATAATGGATGTTAGGCCAAATATAATAGAATATAGTTTCAATAACTTGTATCCTAGTATAGGCACAATATTCCTAATATCATAGTATATAGATTCGATGACAAGCATCACATTATAGGGATTCCATTCCCATTATCACAGTATAGGGAAGCCATGATCAAAATCATAGTATAGGGATGTCATACCCACTATCACAATATATGTACTCAAGGCTCTATATCATTGTATAGGGTTACCATAAAAAGTATCATCATATAGGGTCACCATTCACAATTTCACAGTATTGGGTCTCCATGCCTAGTATCATATTATAGGGCCACCATGACCATTTAGATATAGAGTATAAGGGATGTCATGCCAAATTATATATGGCATGAATAAGGGTCATCAATACCATATAATAGTAATTAAATACAGTTTTTCCGACCATACCATATTTATAATAGGGGACACCATTCCAACACATCATTCGAAATAAATAAACATTGGAATTGATATGATTTAAGGAATAATCCATGTCTAATAATAATTTTATATTAATAAGGGCATAATATTTTTTCGATTTTCAAAAATGGAACCATGATCATACCACTAAAATTCAATAAAATTCATTATAATTGATAAAGGTGTTGGATATGCTACACTTTTATTGACATCCACTATCCACACATTGTCAATATTTTAAGTTAGGGAAAACACACAATTGGGTGTTTTGGGTGTAAAATCCAAAAATCCAATTAGGCATAAGGAGGGAACACCGAATGTGATGGATCACTCTGAGTTTATAAATCATGCAGAGTGTCCATTTTTAAACATGTATTTTGGTTCCAAGGAAGGAAACCAATTTTAGGTGGGTTCAATTAAGGGGAAATACATGGTGGAATGATAATGCAGAACATATCAATTATTTTAAAGCATCAACACTTGAATGGATAATTGGTAGACCACCTACCTTGTGCTCATAATAATTTTTTCATCTAGTAACATCCCTTAGTTTTTACTAGATTGGAATAAATATGATGATTGGATCAACACCCTAAAAATATGGCCTATGATACTGCAACTAAATAACTCCATCTAATTGAAGGCAAATGAAGAACTATGTAAGATGAATAAATGTCATACTGAAACATATCCAATAAGATATATCAAACTAAATCTGAGTTTGGATGGTGAAACAGTATTAGAACATATCATTTTCTTCCATGGGAGACTCTTATATATGATTCTGAGGATAGTGAGCCTCTATCTAAAAAATTGAAGTCTCGTGACTTTTTTTAAAAAAAACTTCTTGTGAATTTACATGAGATGTAATGTTCAAGGGAATTCCCTATAGAAAACCAATATACATTATTTGAAAGGGTTTTTCTAAAATATTTCATTTCATGCAATGGTTACATATCATTTATTCCAATTATATTTCATGTAAATATCCTGAAAATACCTTCATCCCCTCTATTTCCTTCTTCTAAATACAAACCAACCAGCCCACTGACCTAAATTCATATTTTAATACAACATGAGATATTTTATAAGAGATTAAAACATAAATTTAAAATATCTATACATGAAGAAAAACTGATTTATTACAATATACCCCTTAAAAATAACTCATACATGAGTTATCCTTCCAAGGGTGGTAAAATGCTATCTGTGAACAACTCCATCCATTGGAAATGGACATCAGCCTTCTACTCTCAAGGATCATTATGTACCCACCAGTGCTGCCATAAAACCCATACAAAAGGTACATACCAACATCTATATGACTTAATTCTTAGGCCAATGATGCATATAAGATAATCATCTACAGAAGCATTGGCATCTATCAAAATTTTCCTAGAATCAAAATTTTGAGATGGTCGGTATAATACAAAAAATATATGAAATTTGGATGATTTCATTCCAAGAACGGTACCATTGATGAAATAAGAACCAATAAGAAACTGGAATGAATCACTCCCAAATATCAAGCATCTAGAAAGATCCCAATGATAGATTCCCATGCCTCTGTATCAGTCTATTCCAAGGCTAGGTGATACCCGTAAGAAAACATGATCCCCAACTATGAACTCTTGAGTCCATCAACATCAGTTTACAAAATCTTTTTTATATGGAGTTATATATATTGACTTATAGATCATGTAAACCACCTCAAAATTTCTCTAATTAGATGCGGACCCATTAGTGCTACCACTCGTACTTATATCCAACATATGGGTGATAGAATGACCTATCCTATAAGGCCTCAAAAAGATCCATATGTATCTTCACATAACAGTTGTTATTATAGGTGAATTAGACTAGAGGAATATGCTTATAGGATGAACCTCTGAAATCAATGATTCATTCCTAGATCATGTCCACCACCACCTACTTATTCTTTTCTGACTGACTATTATTATGAGGGTGAAAGCATATTCTCAAAAACAACTGTGTACCCATATCCTTCGATAATCCCTACATGAACCTCAATATAAGATGGGTGTCCCTATATGGAATGATAGTATGATGGACCCTATGTAGTCGTATAATCTCATTAATATATAATCATCTAATCTTATCTAATAATAATGTCTCTTGGATACAAAGGAAGTGGGATAATTTTGTCAGCCTATGTGTGATTACCCAAACTACGTTTCAACCACAAGGAGTCCTCTGTAAACCAATGAAAAAATAAATCACAGCATACTCCCCTTTATTTTATGATAATGTTAAAAGCTATAATGATCCAACAGGTCACTGGTGCTCCACCTTCACATACTGATAGGTGGAACACCTTGTGATAAGAACAAATATCAATCATTTCATCCATGGCCACTAATACTATCAATTAATATCATGATAATTCTTAGAAATAACTAGTTTCAAATACCAATATGAAACATGTTTATAATTCAATAGCTTATATTTCCTATATTTGGGAACCCATATATTCCCAAGTGTATTTAGGATATCATCGCAATAGATAGACCAATTTTTGGTGGGTCCTCTCTAGTAAAACTATATTTGTTGGACCAATTACTAATGATTTGAATATTTTCCCATATTTACCTAGTGTAAATGAAATGATGTCATTGATAACGATATATGTAGAGACTATCCATGATGTTCCTCTACTTCATTGTTCAACTTATAAAACTAATCCATATGATGTCAGTCCTTACGAGCCTCATGATATTCCTATATATAAGTCTTCATGCTCAGATCATCGAACATAGATTTTCTATTACTAGGAATATATGTGAGATCAATGTCAATGGACTATAGATTTTAAACCCATATATTCTTCTGAATATTCATGTCACATTGTTTAAAAATATACCTTTGTATTTTGTGATCTGTAAACACCACAACATGTGATCCCATTAGATTATTTCACTAACAATGTATGGTGTGAAAAACAACTACCAATTCGAGATCATGGGTCTGGTAATTCTAATAATGATGCCTCAGAATCCATGAATCTTATGCAATGACTCAATCTTCCTACATCCAAAAAACTTCTAGCCTAATACCTAATTCCTCACTATAGATTATATATCTCTTTTCTGGATCTAGAATAATTAGGATTGACACTGAATTCAATCTCCCATTCATCTCCTCAAAGTCATTATCTAAAAATGTAGACCATATAAACCTCACACCGTTCTTACTCAAGCTCGTAAGAGGGGATTCTAATAATGATAATTCTTGTATAAAATACATATACTAACTACCGAGGACTATGAATCTTCATATATCAAATATTTTTTTTCAGAAGATGCCAGGTAACCATATATCTCACATTATCTAAGTCAACTCAAACTCCTACCTAGGAGAAATTATATAACCCATAATGTATATCTTGTTGGTCCTAAAGTAATATTTATTGATCTCTACAAGAATCTTGTATTATCTCAGTGTATTCAAAATGATCTCAAGATGAGTGGGGTGGTCAATTCACATATTTGAACTCACTAAGATGTCATATATGAAGACCACCAAAAAGTAATCCAATTTGGGATGGAAAACCCCTATTCATCAAATCCATGAAGGTTTTAGGAACATTCGTAAGACTGAATGACATCGTCAGATTCTCTTTCAAACCACACAGATTATAGAATACCATACATGGAATATATAAAGGTCTGACTCAAACCTGATGATATCCCAATATTATTTTGATCTCCAAGAATACCTCTGATCCTTCGAACAGGTAAAAAAGATCAACTATGTGAGGTTAGGGATAATATTTTTTCATTGTATTCTTTTTTAACATTTGATAATCAATTAAAATATTAAAGGTTTTATCATCCTTCATGTAAAAAAGGACCAATGAACCCCATGGAAAAGTATTGGGCCAAATTATTCCATTGTTCTCCATACCCATTTGCCTACTTTTGAGACCTTTTAATTGAGTAGTGTTTATCATGTATGGTGGAATGGAAACTAGTGAAGCTCCATGAACTTTCTTAATAGTAAATTATTCTTCTCTTTTAGGAGGTAGTCCTGAAATTTTTTCAAGGAAAATTTCCCTGAACTATTCGACTATAAGAGTGTACTCAATTTTAGGTAGTCCATGATCATTTAGGTAGATTCTAGAAATATGGAAAATTACTCCACCAATCCCAAGATACTCTGGTATAGCTCTACCATAATAGATATCCCACTCACCCTTTTGAATATAAGCATCATCCACTAGTAATTTTTAAAAAAATGTTTAGTGATAATAATCCATGTAGGAATGATATGGAACCAAATAATCCATTCAAATAATGAAATCAAATATAATCACCTAAAAGATAAATATTCCCCACGATTAGTGACATTTTATTACCCCAATGGGGAAGTCCTTTCACTAGAATATACTATCAGAACGTATAACAAAATTTGTATCTATAGTCATAAGGCCATAATAGTATGAAAATTTATTTCCAAGGAATTCAAAAATAGGAAAAAATATGAAAGAATCAAATGCACTTTTATCAAATAAGGATTAAATGATAACAAAGTATTTTAGAATAATACCTTGAATAATTGATGTCTGGGTAATCTAGTCCTATGTTACAGGATGAAAAGATTAAATATGGCTAGATCCCTACCCTCAGGCTATAACCTGAGTACCTAGAGTGGGGTTTCTCTACTGTAACTATAAATATGAGGTTTGGATACCTTATCCAAAACCACCTCCTTCTCCTTTCAGCTAGTAGTAATCTATCTACTTTTCAAGTGAGGTGACGCTGAACCTACTCTTGAAGATAGAGATGGCGTGGTTTCTCTGCCACTCAGAACATAGGGGAAGGTCCCATATAAATAGTTTCCATTTGCAAATATACCAAAATATAGACACTTAATGGGTTCTCTAATTAATTTTGACCTCTTATTTAGAGTATTCTCACAATAGTGACTTACCATGTAACTATCTATGGGGTTCAATTGGTTTTTCCTGCTTGTGTATATTGTCTTAAAGCATCGCTTCAAACCACTGGTCGAACCACTACACTATATGGGTACTGAATCTCCCTGGATCACATTTTATACTCCTATCAGGTTTTGTTTGGTGATAAGGCCCGGGTTCACTATATTAGATACGTATTCAACTGAAAACATTCAATTGATAAAAAATATGATTCCTCATACAATCCTCAAACCATCTCACTTTCACTGGCTCGCCATCCATATTATTTTTTCACAAAATAGTGAATCTCTTTAAAAAAATATTTCTTGTCCATAACTATTAGATAACCATGATACCCATTTATGAATTCTTTGAGTGTTCATCCCTTTAGATATTATAAAATAATTAATCAAATAATATCAATTTTAAATCTCTCCAATTCAATTCGTTGATAGTGCCAAGCCTAATTTAGAATATCCCACCATCATTTAGTAGTTCCCCGAAGCATGTATGTAGCATGTTTCAGTACACTCTCAGTAGGTGCATCTATATTATCAAATATAGAAATAACCATTTTGAGGGATAACTATGAAGCATGTGGTTCCCCTTCCCTTGATAACATGGGGTGATTTTGCCCCTAGAACTTCCTAGTGAACTCTCCCGTAGAAGGGGTGGATTTCAGAACTACTTCCTACGTATGCATAAGCAATAATAAATCTCATCGAATCCAGGCATCGTCACCCATGTATATAATTATAATAGGTTCCATAGTTGAAACTAATAAAGGTATATCTAGGATCTCAGGGCCCACTATCATCATACCTTGTTCATCACTACCATCCTTGCGTATGACTGGAGGTCATCATGGTGGAATTGCTCTATAATTTCCAAACACAAACTTTATAAAAAGATCAATAATGTAATAATCATTAAATGAAAGAATATAATAATTAAACGACATTTTTAATTCATAATGGAACCCATATTCTAGATCAAAGAGTCATTTATGGGTTATAGAATACCATATTTATAACCTTTGAGACACTACCCACTATTTACTACAAATTTTGAGGCCAGATCAATCTTTGATTTTTTTCCTTCAATTTAAATTTAAAAATTTCTGATTATAAAACAATTTTTATTAGATGGATGAACCAAGTGGTTCACAAATTATGATCCATAAAGGCCCTTACACATTATTATCTAAAATGTGGTGTCCATCCAATCGATACCATATCATGTTCTAATCCATGCGACTAAGGGTATATGACTAAATGAGTCAAAATTGAATACTTAGTGTGTCTATTGTACCCAATGAAGGAAAACACTATTTTGTTATAGCATGCACATAAAGTATCAATTACTTTTTCTCAATCCATTGAGAGAAACGTTATCCATTAAAAAACATACTTATATCATTCAAACCACTGATGGAAATCATAGGTAGTGAAACTAACACAATTCTCCGATATGGCTTGGCATATGCATGGAATGTGAATTTCCAAAAAGGAGCCGAAAAGGATGATTGCTCATTGTTTCCTTACGCTCAACTCATCGGAACAAGGATATAATATAAATATATATTATATAAATAGTAATATCAAAACTCAAGTGCATCACATAATCGGGGAATCAAATCAAATGTACGTAGGAAAGTACAAAAATTTATAATTTCCATTAGATGAAATTTTTATTTTTTTATCTTTACATGGAATAATTACTCCCCGAAATAGATCATTTCCAAATTATAGAAAATTCATAATCTTTTATCTATTGTCTCAAAATTTTATTACAAGAAAAGAAACACCTATGATACAATATTGTGACATCCTGAACTAGATGCCACTGAATGATCCCTTGTGTCGGTGGGCCATATGGCCTCAATTATGCCTTGTCATATGCCAGTGGTTTTTGAATAGAAATGAAGGACTAGGGTGTGTCTTGGGGGAGACTATGACCTCATTATTATATATTTGTACAATAAATATAGTAACATGTAAATTTTTTAAGTTTATGTAATAATATTTGACAACAAAAAAATCACTACATTGACTGGATTAATAACTGACCATAGTGGAAGTAGATATAAACAACCAAGAAAACATAATCAACTAATAGATGGAAACTGAATCAAGTACCAAAAATGATGATAATTTATGTTTTGTATCACCAAATTTTCTATAACACATTACATGGAATCATTCAGTCAATACACAACATGATATAAAAAAGGATAAAAATGGTAAAATCTATTCATTATTAGATATCACAGGGAGGTTTTGGGTTTTATGAAGACTTTATGTTCCCTGAAAGGGAGACAATTTAGGGCTGGTTTAATTTTTGGGGAAACAAAAGGTGGAATCAGCATGCATAACGTATTTAATACCATAAAATATCAAGACTTGAAGGTATAATTAGTATAAACCCTAACATGTTATTGTAATTCTCTCCCTATACAGTATCAGTCATTAGTTTTTCCTGGATCACAAGATATCTGAAAATAGATCAATGCCCTAAAAATAGGAATATGTTCTTATATCTTAATAACATCATAGAGGAGAATAGTGTAAAAGAACAACTAAATATGAATAAAGATATTACCTGCGTACATCCAACGAGAGAGATAGATCTAAAATCAATGATAGGATGGTGAATTAATAGTAGATCCAAGCATAGCCTTCTTTAGGAGACCCATACATGTGAGAGAGGGGAGGGCGATCTTTTGTCCAAAAAGTAGGAGTCCCCTTACACTATTTTTAAAATACTTATGGGGAATTGACTCTATATGTAAATGATTTACATATCTTATAATGATCTCAGGCCTTCCCCATATAAATAGAATCTACATGATGTGAAAGGGACTATCTTGACCATTAAATTTTATTTAAATGTTAAATGCCATGTATTCAAATTACACATTGTGTAACTGGCCTACATCCTACCTTTATCACCCTTCATTTTTCTCAAGTCAAGAAAACTTGCCCAGGGACTTGATTTCAAGGATTAATCCAAAATTGAACTTTTGGAAGAGATTAAAGCAAAAAATTTAAAAGATCCATAAAAGAAGAAATAACAAGGTTCTTGCATTATTAAATCTACATTTATAATGATATAATAAATGATTACACAACCCATTTCATTATATGGGTAACTCTTAGCATTTTTTGATATGATTGATTTTATTTTTTGGCACACACAAGCATGTAAATGTTATAATGGGTTCACTAAGTTAGTACTCCAATGAATTGAGTAAATTTTTGGTATCATGAAATGGGATGCATGGGTTTAAGAAGTAATCCTTGTCCATGATGGGACTTTATCCACTTTTTTATGTTTCCTTAACAGTTTTCCTTGACTTATGTTTATGCCATGTTATAAATTTCTTCAATTTCCTATGTTTCCATGATCATATAACACCATGTTTTTTATGTTACTCTCCCATGTGATTATTCATGAGACTTGTGTTTTATGATATCCTGTTATGAAATTTACACATATTTCATGCTCCGTTATCATGTTTATTCCCTTATATTTCCAGCCCACCCATTTTTCATATATATTACTAATGTTTTCTTATGTAGTTTCAGGAGATCAAATGGGTTTATGATCTCATTATAGAGATTATAATAATCATTCTATATTTTAGTTTCATAATGATGTTTTAAAATATAATTTATTCAATGAAATTAATAACCTCAATCAATTGGTTGGGTTTATGGGATGCCAATAATAAAAATCATTTAAAAACATGTGAAAAAGGAATGGATTATATTAGTTTTTTTCAGAGGATGGGAAAGATATTTTTAGGGATTAGTACAAGAATACTTTAGTGGTAACCCTAGGGATAAGTCCATGTATATGAGAATATACTAATATAGTGTTGATGTTTAGAGTGAGAGGATTCCATGAATTTTCATCCTAGTGTGGACACTAAATGTGGATGGTAATCTAGAAAATATATATCTAGGGGTAACAACCATGAAATGGGCACACTGGGTTTTAAAACTATTTTCACATGGTTCACGGAATAGATTCCATGATGCACACATGGTTTGACACTCCTAGGGGATATTCTGTGTAATATTTAAAAACTCAATACCAAACATTATGAAGGACTTGAATAGATTTTTAAGTTGGAAATTTTAATTATGAAATTATCATATATAACCTACATTTAAATCTAGAGACTTATAAGTGAGTATTTTCTTTTAATTTAGTTTTTGATCTATATAGGATCATGATGTGTATTTTATATGTTTATTAGTTTATGTATCCTTGTCCTCATGTTTATTTTTGATATTGAAAATTATTAGAGGTAGAATCGAATTGTGAAAGGCATTTTTATCATCCACAGTTTTATAAATTCTTTCATATTTTTTATGATTTGTAGAACTATTCAAACATCACCACAATACATAGGTATTGAGATCTCTATGTGAACTAAAAATGGATCAATTATTACTCACCATGTATATAACTTATCCTTGGTTAATGTTTGTGGAATAAATCTCCAAAAAATGTCATGAAAAACATCCTTTAGTGGAATTTGCTGCTATATTGGGTATATATTGTATTTATCTATATTAGGAAAACATCCACTATCATCATATGGAGAACAATATTTAAATCCTACGTTATCATCGGATTTTATAAATTTTTTATAATGTAGGATGAATCTCCTTTTGAATATTCAACTCTTCCATGAATATTATTACCTCAGGATAATTAATGTATATCTCAAATGATTGAGATAAAGTATATAATCATCCATGGAGATATTCCCATTCTGATAGATTATAATGATGTATTCCAATAATAATTTCATGGTTATCCTCTTGACCAGTAGGTTTAGTTATCAATTAAACATACACATGGGTCTCTACCCATATTAAATACTCCTTATATAATGTCCACCATTGAGTTGGTTGGGATGAAGAATCCATTAAAAAAGAAGCTGGAAAAGTGTTTTACATGTCGGAGTGATTCTCGGTGGGGTGCACCGATGCACTATATCATGAAGAAGGATTGTTCAATGATCCTCTTAATTGATAATCGTGATCTAAAAAACATGATAAAGAAGAAGTATCACTTTCTAAGTGTAGATGGGTTTTTATTCAACTACATGGGTCCAAATACTTCTCTAAGGTGGACCTTAGGTCTATATATCACAAACTATTGGTGAAGAAAGAAGATATTCCCAAAATTGCCTTTCAAACAAGGTATGGACACTATGAGTTCATACTAATGTCTTCAACACTCACAAGTTCCCCAAAACGTTTCTTGGACATAATGAATAGAAACATTAGAGATTACCTCAAAAGATTTATTGGAGTATTTATATATTATATGATGATATACTCTAAAAGAAATGAGAATCCTATAGAGTATTTCAAACCAATTATAAATGATTTATAAAAGGAGATGATATATGAAATGTACATTCAATGTGAGTTTTGGATGAAGCATCAATCTGGGGACATGTTATCACTATAAAATGGATATATTAGGTCAATTATAAGATAAAGGAAATCGTTAATTTCTATTGATTAGCTTCAATAACAATGATCCAGAGTTTATATGGACTATCAGGGTATTACCGATGATTTTTTAGAAACTTGTCTTGATTTTCAAACCCATGAACCAAGATGATTTAGATGGGAGTTATATTTTTTTTTGTAATGATGAATTCAAAGAGAGGTTCAAATAATTGAAAAATATGGATATAACTATAATATTACATACACGAAAAACATGTGGGGAACATTTCATGGTAGAGGAAAAATCTCTACAAAAGGGATTTAGAGTGTATTAATATAGAATGATAATGTGATATGTTATGGATCAAGGTAGCAGAATATTCATGATAAAAACAACCCAACACATAATCTAGATCTTGATGTAGTGATCTTGATATAGAAGATATAGTGGAACTATTATTTTGGGGATAAGTTTGAAATATATTCTAATTATGAGAGCCAAAAATATATATTAACATAGATGTAGACTAATATGAACCAGTGAAGATAGTTAGTGATAATCAAGGACCGTGACTGATCAATCCAATAATGTCATAATAAATAAAATAAAGTGGTTGATGATATAAGTTGAAAATATGTTAAAAAATCAATGATGAGAATCAGGAAGGATCCAATATTTATAGAGTCACAATATATAGACATGGGGATTATAAAATAATAAATATCATCATTCCATACAAATTTTTTTTCTCAACCATCCCTTATAGAAAATATAAACTGAACATAATAAGATCATATGGTAGTTATGAAGAATGTGGAAGTTTCAGATTATGGAAAATCCTCAATTATAAAAATTTATGAATAATAAGTCCTATGATTTGGTTCACATATATGTACACCACTAAATCCCAGGATAAATATCATGATTTTTAATGATAGACATAGCTCCAACTACTATATAAACCTAGAGAGCATAAAGGCTTATTGATATCATCGGGAAAACTTGTAGTAGGACAAAATGGATAAGAAGATTACAAAATATAAAAAAAAATCCTATCATGTCAGCAGGCGAAGGCGGAAAAAAATTTCAAGAAGATGATGCAACTGTTTATCATAACTACAAGGAAATGGTAGAACATCACTGTGAATTTTTTTTCACATGTCCTCCAAAGTCATCCAAATAAAATAATTCTATACAGGCTATAGTGGATCATCTTATGATGACTACTCATTTTAGTTCAATTCAAGAGGACTTGTAACTCCTTCAACTAGTAAAGACATATATAAGAGAAGTGGTGGGGCTGTATGAAACACCACTATCGGTTGTATTTGACAGAGATCCTAGATTTAACTCAATGTTTTGGAAATTCCTCGGATGTGATTTAAAAACTATGTTAAAAATAATCATGTATTATCAAGCACAAAATTAGGTCCAAATTATGTTGACTATCCTAACGATTGAAGATATTTTGAGAATATTCTCAATGGACTTCAATGGAGGATGGGATCAACATTTTCCTTTGGTCAGGTTTTCTTATAACAATAGTTTCCATTCAAGAATCCAAATGGATCCATATTGACCCCTATGTGGGAATAAATATATAATTCTTGTGTCTTGCGATGAAGATGGAGAATGCTAGAATCAGGGACACAAAATAGTCAAAGAAATGGTTGAAAATTTCAAAACCATTAAGTATTACATCAGGTCTTTCCAAAGTAGATAAAATAGCTATGCTACCAATCATAAATGTGACATAGAGTTTAGGTTTAGAGATGTGCAGTTCATTTATATTTATCCATGGAAGATATTCATGGGATTTGGGAAGAATTGAAAGATAATTCTCAGGTACATTATCACCTTTGAGATTCTCGACCACAACAAGGATGCGACCTAGAGAATAACACACCCACCAATCCTTTGTCACATACATAGTGCATTCCACTTATAACTCTTATGGAAGTATGTAACAGATTCCTCATTGTTTTGAATTCATAAGTGGTATAACGGAAAAATTATAACTCTTAAGATAAGAAGATATTGACGTTACCTTAATATATATATAAATCTTTACAAGAAAAACTCACTTAACACAAGTACTGAGGGAAAACCATAAGTGTAAGGTGGTGATACGGGAACTGAAGGAATCCATAACGAAAAAATACCCTAAAATTTTTTCACCAAAAAATATAAATAAAAATTTCAATGGTGAAATTTATTATGGGAGATGAATGTAATAACCTTGAATTTTATCAATGTAATTTCTCTTCTAAATATATAATTGTGTCATATTTTTTAATATAAAAAAATATAACGTACACACAACACATGATAAAACCGACTAAATTTTATGATAAAAATTTAAACCTTAAATTTATAGATTAAATATATCATTTAGAATTAAATGTATTAAAATGAGTCAAAAATTAGAAAATAAGATGAAAACAATAAAAAAATGTTGATCTTCTCAAAAACCCAGAATAGTGGTAAAAATAAACTAAACTATGAAAATGTATAATAATATTAGTAATTAAATATGTATTTGGAAATGAATATATATATTTATATAACCTCTATAAAAATATAATTTAATGAAAAATATCTAAAATATGTGGGTTTTATGGGTAGTTGGGGACTCATTGGAGCATTATAAATATTATTGTTAGAGTATATATATGACATTTGGAAATGTAGCCTAACTATTAGAATAGTAATTTGATCACTATGAATTATAAACTGAAGATTAGAATGGTTTACTATCAGTATTGATATATTATTTAGTATTCTAAAGGTAACATTTTTTGTGACTAATATTGATGTGGAGTTCACCAACATTTTTTTCTCATTTTATATCACAAAATAGTGTTACAATTCCAATTATCTATATATATATAGAACATATTTATTATATACCTTCCCAAGTTTAATATCATGTAAATATCTTTAATGGGTATTGGTGTGGTGAATATATATCATGTTTAAATGTTAAAAGGATATTTTTCTTGCCTGAAACATATATCAACTAATTCATCTGTCATTAACAATTTTACAATCTATGTTATTATATGAGGATCCATTATAAATATGACTTATGATCACTTGAATGAATAATAAAAATTAACGGGGGCCTAAATCTATGTCAAAATTTCTTTTCTTTATCAAGAAAAATTTATATCACTGTAATATAATAATGACATCACTATATAATATTTTTCATAAATAAATATTGTAGGAGAACATATTTAAACGAGGTTATCCCCTAATTTTGGAGATTATGTTACTATATCATAAATATTTTTACCCTCTACACTCAATATCAATCTCTTATTATCAAAATCAATCAAGTTAAAAGAAATGAATTTAACACAGTACATCACTTACAATAACCAGTCTAACAAATTCCAACTGGTAAAGATGAAAGAATAAAAATAATTTTCTTCTTGGATAATGATTAATAAGAAACAATTATATATATTTTGGAGTTTATGTAATTGATCATATTAATTTTTCATAACAATTTCTTCTGTTCATATAACACACATATTTTTAAAAATACTCTCATGAAAATCAGTTACCTTAGGATACCTCTGTCTATTTTATCTCTATAATGTCTAGCATTATCAATAAATTTACTAAAGGTTTTAAAATCATAAAATCAAAAAAATTTATACATGTTACCCACTAATTTGGATCCAAATATAAAATTTGATTTATATAAAAATTTGTCAAATTTTTTCGAAACATACTACATTGGAATATATTTAAATCTGGAAAACAATCTTGTGATTGCCTTATCATGGTGTAACCAACATGATTATGTATTTACTCAAATTTTAATTTCTATTTATATAAACATAACCTGTTTTTCAGAATGATGAACTTAGTTTTATTGTGAGAAAATGTATCCACCAAAATACTTATAAAACTATACCCTATGTAGTGGTCTAACTAACCCCTTGACCACATAGTATTTTATCTATCTCAAAATTGAAATAAATTAATGACCTGTGGCCTCTTAATATGAGTGTGATGCATCCATCATGTTATCTTGATATTTCATAGAATCACCATGATGTACATACTATTATTTTAAAAAATAGGACCTTTCTATGTAACATTAAAACAAAATAAACAATAATGATAATTTTTGATGTGATCCATTCATCTCTTCTCTAAACATCACAAGATTATAGAATGTTCTTCATAGTTACTATGTAGATTCTTATTCTTGTAAGAGAGAGTGGTTCACCCAAATATCATGGCATATCAATTATGACATGAATGATTCTTGTATATAAAGTTATTATCCAACCATATCTCTACTTATGATGTGTCCTCATAATCATTGGCTCAATAATTTATCATTTAATAAAAAATTAATCTTACGTTTTTGTTTTTTTCATATGGTTTCTAACATCATGAAACATCCTAAATCCATCAACTCAAAACATAAAACTCTAATATATAGGTTTTTATTCCACATCAATTCATATTTAGTTATTTAAAATTATTAAATCATCAAAAAAATCCTTCAAAATGTTTTGATACTCAAGAAAAATATTGATGATTAATAAAACACCATCATAATCAATGACACTAAAAACATCTCCCTTGCGTTTTTATCAGTACCACTAACTTTTAACTTAATAAAAAATATCATATGTTCTACTAGAGACCTTTAAATCCTCATAAAATGATATATTATGTGTTTATTCCCCTTATTGATAATAAATAAACTAGTTTTTGGAACCTAAATTATTAATTATTTAATTTTATAAAATATTATTATATGGTTTTATCTATGTGAATGATGATAAATTCCTATAAAAATGTCAAAATATGGAATTTTGGTGTAGGGTAAATGGTTATCCATCAGGATTAAATGTTACTATACTTCAACTATTTCATTTTTTCTAGTTCATAACTGACACATTTTTTAAATATGGTGAAAATTTTTCTATACCATATGACTAAAATTTTCATGGTTCATGGTGAGTCTTATGAGACTCAAAAAGCTGGCACACTATCTGAAAAACTATGTAGTCAAATCATTAAATCTTATAAGCCTCAAGACATGATAAATTCCAATTCTACACTTCCATGATTTTTAACCCTCAAACCATCTTTTCAATCAAACATGGATTTCACTACCCTATAACACCTTCTTGTTTATTCAACTTCCTCCTTTGTTAGACCCATTATCATTATTCCTAGTTTTTTTAGATTGTTTGGGTAATCACTCTCTAGTACTCTCCCATATACCTTTACACATTATCATCTATTTTTCTAGCTTGCCTATATTTTTTTTCAGCATACTAAAGTTTTAAAATTGATTTTTAATTTGAAATTTCCATTTTTAGTGTTCATTTGGGGTCTCTATTGATCCTTATTTCTTACACATGGTGGATTGAAACCATTCAATATGAAAGATGCATGGTAATAAAAATAAGGTTGGATTACCCATACATTAACACTAAATTTTAATAACTCTGATTTCATTGATATTAAAATATATAATTTCAATTTAAAATGATATTATTAATTTTTTTAGAGCACATAAGGAAGGAAATTTAGGTTCTTTCACCTGCTTTTCATTATAAAAAGGTGTTTTTTATTTGTTTTCAATATTTTAAAGTATTTTTTAATCAAAAATACACTAAAAAAATTTAAATTATCTTTTTAATGAACATTATAAATGAATTTTAGGATTTATAATAGTGTTTTTAACTAATGGTATTATCGTTGTTCTATTAAAACAATAAAAGTGTGATTTCTTATTCAAAGATATATATTATGAAATTTGTTAATGAAAGTGAATAATAATATTTTATACATTAAATAGTGATATTTCCTAATGAAGTCCTCCAGGAAACACCCCTTTGTTTTGTTTGTTATATATTAACTTTGATGGTGTCTTCCCAATCCGAAGACAAGTGACTAGTTTCTTAGTACTAAAGTCATACACTATGCTCCCCATATTTCAGAGGCTTCTATCTAACAATGACATTATCTGGCAGTATGATTTGGATACTATATGATCGTTACTAGTGTGAAAAATATTGTAAATAAATATATCCCATAAAAAACTAATAAAAAAACAATAATAAGTAAATAGTATTATTCACAGATGATGTGATGGGGGTGAGAAATATAATTCATGTGTATCATAGAATAAATCAAATATACAATGTTTTAATAATAAAAAATAAATATATTAGTCAAGGATTATAAGATCAATGTGAATTAGTAGTCTAAGATCAGTACTCTTCTTCCAAGATCCAAACCTACGGTAAAATTCAAGAATCCACAACAAGGCACTTTCATTTGGTCTTTCTTACACTAAAGAAGTCTTTTTAGGTACAAGTGGATGAACTAATAGGGTGTGAGTACAACTTAGTAGGAAAATTCCAATCATATCTAATGAAAATATGGTCTAAAAATATAATATGAAATAGGTTTAATGTACATAAAATTTAAATTAGTAAGATAACATAAATGATATCGAGATCAATGTCTTAATTGGATACCTAATAGACACTACCGACATCAACTTAAGATGGATGTATACGAATAAGTGGAATTTTAATTGGTCAAGGGTCCTAGGTTTGTATCCCTCAAATCTATGAATAAATAATCAAAAGGAATCCATGGGTAGGTCCCATAATTCCCTTACAATACACCCATTTCAAATAAATAGAAGACAGATGGAATTATGGACTTTTGGTAGGAGATCCAACTCAAGGTGATTATCCCATAATTTTAATCTAGTTGTTTTTGAATTGGATCTAAGGTATGAACTATTTTCATTTTACTACTAAATGTTTATAACAGAACCATGGAATGAAATAAATTCATTTAGGGGAAGCTTTTGATTTGAATCCTAGGGGATGACCCAAGGTGTTCCTTAAAAATGGTCCTGATGAAGAACTAGAGAGATTATAATTTCCCAGGCATAACATACATGGATATTAGATAAATTTAGATGAATATTCAATACATAACAAAAAAATACATACCCGGGGACCATAATAGTTTAGTGCCTTTGAAAAAATTGAACACATTTTTTTAGTTTTTTGAAATATATTCATCATATCCATAAATATATTCTCATTTAGTACACCAACATAAAGATATTTCATCCTATAATGGATAAAAGAAACCTAAGAAATGGGTGAACTTAGATGCTCAGTATGGATAAAAAGGAGAAATGTACACAAAATCATGAGCATAAGGGTATAAGAACATGATTTTATCATTAGGATATCATACATTTCATATCAAATACCAAAATCAAGAGTCATTTTGTAATTATTTTCATCTCATAAGGAATCAATTATAAGGTAATCAAGATAGTAATAATCTTAAGCATAACAGAGGAAAAAGACAATGAATTATGGAATTCAAATTAGCTAATAATATTGTGAGCATGAATTAGTAGAAATATGTTCACTCCTTAAGTTAAGGACATGAAATCAAGCCCTCTCATAAACTTATGGACACACAATGAGGTCTATCCATAACCCCATGAACATCTAATCAGGCTCACACATAAACTTATGGATATGAAAAAAGTTTCATGACAAACATTGTGAACATGTAATTAGGGTCACCCAAAAACATATGGACATGAGACCAGTTTTATGATTAAAAATTTGAAAACATAATAAGGTTCATTCCCAAGATTGTAAACATGTAATAAGGATTAAGTATTAAATTATAGGTAGGGAACTGGGTTTATCCGTAACATTTTGAAACCGTTATCAGGTTCACCTATAAAATTTTGATCATGTAATTTGGAAAACCAATAACATATGTACTCGCGAGTCATCTATATTTTACCAATGCATTGTAGAGGGATATAGGTCCCACCCATCACATGACATAAGAATACATGCATGTCCCAGAATATAATAAAAACTCAAAATATCATAACCCGTGATATGAAATTTGTATTAAAAAAATTTCAAAAAATCAATAATTTTGGAAAAGGGGCAGGTCTCATAATCATTTCATCAAAGAATAACCCATGAAAAGAAGTGTGTTTCTAAATAATATAACCCGTGGGAGAGAAAAAGGTGTCATATTAATCATTTTATCGAAACACAAATTATTACATAAATAATATGATTTTTATTCTTGGATAATATCTCTATTAAATCATAATCTATAATAAATTATTTCATCATAGATGGGGACCAGTTTTTAAAGATCAATAAGAACATAAATTGTCTTTAAAAATCACATTTTAAAACATATACAATTTTCAGAATCATTATCTTTGAAAACCAATATGAAGATATAAAAATGAATAAATAAAAATCATTAAAAAACATTCTTGAGTAGAATAACATTTAAACTCTGAAAAACAATTTCTTAATGCATAAAACAATTTCAAAACATTTATAATTTAAAAAAACATGAAATAATATAAATAATGAAGAAAAAATTTTGAAAAAAAAATCATTGGAAACATATAAAAGAATATTTAAAACATTTAAAACACTTTTATAAAATAAAAAAAATTGGAAACATTTTTAGAAAACATGGTTTTGAAAGAACATAGATTACCTACCAAAGAGAGAGATATAGTCATATTTTTTTAAAAAAACAATGGCTTAATTATCAAAAGTACCAAAGTCTAAAAATGGTACCAATAAATGAATATATAATTATTATAAATAATATAATAATATTCATGAGTTTTCTTGAGATATGGATCATAATATTTCATTAATGGAAGTACAACTGTAAAAAATCATAATAAACAATGAGATTGTAGTAATAAACTATTACCACTGGTAAATTTGAATCATAATAAAAATGATAGAATAACATTAAATGAAACCTAAAATATCAAGAAATATGAATATTCAAGATAGAAAATGTAAATGGGTAGTATATACACCCCATAGAAAAACGTAGGTGAATAACATTGCATGTATCTCAAATGAGGAAAAATGATACAAAAATTGCATTACTAATTTGGTAACTTTTACACCATAAATCTCACGAAAGAATGATAATAAATAGGATATTTAAATAAAAATATATGTATTTTTAATAATCATAGAATAAATTATTTTTAATTTTATACACCACACAAAATAAATGAGTCATTAATAAGGCGCAAGTCTCACAGGATTAAAAGTGAGACGAGAAATCCCTTATCTTAAGTTTTGACACTCTTCATACATGTTCATAAATCCAGTATAATAAGTATAAGTTTGTACTAAATATACCACATAACCATGTTATTCTATATTATACCATATATTATTTTATTGTGGTCATATATATCTTTTTTATTTACAATTCCAGGTTTAGGTTATGTTTCAGGTAATAACTTCTTTGTTTTTCATACATGATTTGACATGTCAATCTATGTAACCTGACATAGATCATGATTTAATTATATAAATAATTTAAAACATGTTATATATATCATATATATTCAGTATATATATATATTTATGATAAACTATAAAATATTGAAATATGAAATGGAATACACTGTTCATGAAGATGGTAGGTCGTACGTACGGATGAACTATATTTTTGTTTTATTGTCGTATTGAATGAATGAAAGTAAATTAAATATATATATTATTATAATTAAATTATCATTAATATTTAAACTATTTTATATATTTTAACTAAGCTCATTTTTAATGTATTAAATGTAATCTATGAACGAATCACATCACGTTGAGGTGGAGATAGTTCGCATGCCAATAAATGAAGTTATAGTATTTACACAAAATTTAATATATGAATGTATGTTTTATAAAATAACAATGTCACAATAAAAAATCATAAATATAATATATAAAATATAAAAATAGAATCTCCATAAAAATTTCCACCCATAAGATATGGAAAAGGAAAAAAGAACAACATTGTTCTTTGATGCGGTAGTTCACCAAACACATGAACGATAATTTCTTTACCCATTTGAAGGAAGTGTGTGTAGGGGTAGGTAAAAACATTATAAAAATATCATATCACTATATTTGGGATACCTATTATATTACATAATCATGTAATAAGAATGATTGAGGTAGAGGAGAATGAAAATAAAATAAAAGTGCTTGTGGAATGATGTTACCTCTTCTTTGAGAAACTCTGTTGGGTGAGAACCGAAGGGATTCATTGGTTAGAAACATTTCAAAATTTGTGCTTTTATATTGAGTTTAGGGATGTATGGAGATAATTTGGGCATTTTGTTGGAAGAGAAATAGTTTCTTGAGTGGTGTAGGGAAGGGGAAGATCAAATTCATTTTTATAGAGGAGGA
This sequence comes from Viscum album, assembly GCA_963277665.1. Classification (NCBI taxonomy): domain Eukaryota; kingdom Viridiplantae; phylum Streptophyta; class Magnoliopsida; order Santalales; family Viscaceae; genus Viscum; species Viscum album. The sequence continues at coordinate 12,808,133 of OY728159.1, read as the reverse complement.
GAGTGGAATTATTGTAAATACTGAAAGGTAAACACTATTGGGAGGCCTCGCTAACCTCATGTGATTCCAAAATTGAAAAATAATTGAATAAATCTTACTTATGGTAAATAATAACATCATCCACACAAAAATAAGTGCGTTTTTTTAATTTTATTCCTTAAATTCTGTGATTCCCCACTTTTATCATTTTTGTTTTTATAATGGAAAAAAAATTATTATTGAAAGCCTATCATTTAAAACAAATTATTACATGATTTTAAGCATAAAAAGCATCATATTACAAGCCATGGATCTTAATGTCTACTGTCTTGGAAGACTAGGTACATAAGATTGAAAACATGGGACAAAATAAAACATTTCATCATTTAATCATCATAAACAGATCATAACTTGCATTACGCTCAAACATCCCCATAGGATAACCTAAGTCTAACATGAAAAAAGGGATGAGCTAAATTCCTAGTAAGGGAAAAAACATAAGAATAAATCTTTATCACATGGATTAAAATGCATGACAAATGATATAAAAAGGCATGGAACATACAGATTAATAACATATAAACATGGTATCATATAAGCATGTATTCATGGTAATTTGGAAGCAACATAAAATGTGGATTTATCTTTATTCAAGGCCTGTTGTACATAGAGGATCACATATCAAGGTTAACTGCCAAGACTATTTCCCATGGTATCCCGAGTCATGGCTAACTGCCAAGACCATTGTACATAACGTCTCATGAGACTCAACTTTACCCAATTCATAGGAGTTATATCTAGGAGAAACCATTATAGCATTTTAGTTAATTTGATTTTTTCATATAGAATCAAACATAATCGGTTATACATAAACATAAGGGTTACCTATAGTAAGAATTAGGCATCGTAATCATTTCAATAATCATAAAAAATAGGAGTATCATAAAAGTTTCTATTAAATAAATAGATTAGATCATTCATGGACAATAATAGGTTATAATATTCATATATCATTAAAATTGATTCCAAGTTGATGTTATAGCATGTAAAAATAGTACTAAAGAAACTTTAGAATTAAAACATTTTAGTTTAGTTAAAGGAAAATATCAAAGGTCATTTAAAACATAAAATGGAATAATATATTATATAAAACTAGAATTGAACCCATAAGTTTATACTAATAAAAAGAGTTGTTTTATATAAATAATTGTGGCTTAAAAACTGATTATATAGTGTACTTGAAATGGGTAAGAATTTGGAAATTTCCCTTAAAAGGGCTTTCTTATCGGGAAGAATTAAGAAGGGAACCACATAAAAACATTTATATAAACAAAAGATGCTGATTAATGGATATTTATATATGAGTTATTATCATTAAAACATAATTTATAATATTTACAAAAAAATAATAGATAACTGAATTTGGGTAAAAAGAATGATAGAGAAACGAGAAGGAATAATTGAGTTTTGGGTAGAATCCCATATCTTAGCTATGATGGTTTCCTTAACTTGATCATAATGTCCTAGAGAACAATATTATATTCATTAATTAATATTTAAAGAACCTATTATACATTTAATTGATATATTATATCCTTATTAAGTTCATTAATTACATTTTGTGGGTTAAGAGCTTCAATTTCATTGTTTGGGAGCATTTGTTTTATTTGTTTTCATGATTGTTTTACCAATATACATGTAAGGATAAAATGGTATGGTGAGAATGGTTGTCGATAATTTGATTTATATTTTATTAGTGAACATACATAATATTACATGGTTATAAAATTCATTTGTATATTTGGGGTGAATATGAACCATTACATAAAAGATTTATGATAATTATTTTTGTTAATTGGTTGTTTTTTATCACAACAAAAGAAATTTGATTTAAAAATTAATATCAAGTGTAAAAAAAATTCTGTGACCTTAAATTAGACATAATACATATATTATATTCTTTTTCTACCTTAAAAATTGTTACATGACTACAATTATAGATGGTAAAATAAATTAAAAACATGTTGTCATGTATGTGAGGAATTACATCTTCTCAGATGGTGTTTTCATTTATAGTATAAGTGGATGGGAAAGAAGATATGGTGATGGATCATTCCAGTATCATAATAAAATTCTAGTACATGTAAGTTATTGGAGTTATTGTAACATTTGTATGAAAGGAGGTGAGGAAAGAAAAAAATAGAAAAGAACTTGAAAGAAAATAGAAGAAATGAAAAGAGGAATTTACCTCGTGAATATATCTTCTCTGAGAGCCTCTTTAGGGGAGAGGTATTGGTATTTTTATGAGACCAAGAGCTCCTAGATGTGGAATAGGGGATTATGGATATATTTGAGTATAATTTGGACTTGGAACAATGCTTGATATTTTTTGAGAGTGGAGGTAAAGAGGGGTAGTATTTATAGTAGAGGAGAGGAAGGGTTTCCCATTATTTTAATCAGTAGTATAATATTGTTGATCAAGAATATGATTTTTCTTGATTATTTGGACAAAAAATAGTAAATATAGAATTTTATTTTCAATCAATTCACATTTAAATCATCCATTACTCAAGCATGATGAATAAATTCATTTTTTTAGTGTTTATCGTAGATTATTATATTTCACTATTCACAGAAATTTATGTATTTTGGGAAAATAAAAAAAATTCACCCCACCATTTTTTGATGATTATAATAGAAAAATTAACACAATTTCATGAAAATAATTTTCTAACTATATGAAATTTAATTATTAATAAAAAACATAATTTACATGAAAAATAAAAATTTTAAAATTAAACCATCTTTTCCAACAGTTTGAAAAATTAATTAAGGTATCTTAAAATTATCAAATAATCATAAGTAATAAAAATAAATATTTTTAAAAAAAATTGAAAATATTTTTTCCTTTAAATTATAAAATTGATCGTAAATTTGTAACATACTTCGGGTTCATCTCCGATTAGGATTCCATCATTCGTATCCTTTGATCCTGGCCTCGAACAGGAACCGATCTCTTGATCCTTCTATGTAGATGGTCATGGCCCAACATCATTCAAGGTAGCCCTATGTGGCTCATCGCCAGGTCTGTGATATTTTGGATTTCCTGAAATCCAACTATTTTCCCCATTTATCTGTAGGGATGATTTTGGTCTGATAGTGGAGATCCTGTCAGAGATGTATGAAGAGGTGGTTGGTAGTCTCAAATGGAATCTTGTGGCACAATTTGGATAAAAAAGAAGTATTTATCTCTTTTACAGAATTCTTTGGGTTCTTGGGGGATTTCTCCTATGGTATAGATTTCTTCAGTTCATCGGGTTTCTTTATTTAAGCTTTGATTTAGAGTTGGATTTCATTCACACATTGTGCAATGCACCCCATATCATTGGTCGTTGGAGATTCAATTTGGCCCGATGGTCAATCGATGTGCATAAAGGGAGGGAAATTACTCAAATGGTGGTGTGGATTTCTCTACCAGGATTTCCATTATCAATGCATAATGAATCTATTCTTAGATTCATTGGGGGGGGGGGGGTTTCTATGTGAGGATACCAAAACTCGTAATTATGTGGATGTCTCGTCTTCAATGATATATATTGAATTGGACATGTCTACACCTCTCCTGAAAAAGATCTCATTGAAATTGAAATAATTGTTTTCTTGGAATAAGTATGTTGTTTATCTGGTGTTTCCAAGGTTTTGTTATCATTTCTCATTGCAAATCCATTTAATACAAGTTTTCTGGAAGTGACAATGAGGTAACATCCATCATACAGATCCATTCATGGCCTATTTTAATGAGATATCTGCTGATTCCACAATGGATATTAAGAAGATCTCTTTTGTTACTTTTGAACAACCCCACAGAGATAATATCTAGTAAGTGAATGACTACTCCCAGAAATTGAGTATCCCATTTGAGGAGGGTTTTCTGTGGCCATCCATGGGGAATGGTTTAACGAGTGTGTATTTAAATGATCAAGGATTCAAGTTTTCATGGGAAGGGTTAGCGAATCTGTCTATGCTTGGTATGTTGTTATCTCAATTTCCTCTAGTGTTGAATGGGTCCATAACAGAGGCTATCCAAGTTAGAGATAAAGTTGGAACATTTTCAGGTGGCTACAGAGAGTCATGTAAATTACTGATAAAGGACAATGAAGCATGGTATTCATCTAAAGGAAAACCATAGGATGGTAGGACAAGTGTTACTGTTTCCCCTATTAGTAAAATATATGGTAGTCATTCTCTTATGATCAAGGCAGGAGGGATATCTTGATGGAACTAGTCCTTTTGGATTCACCAAAAAAATATTATTTATCCCAGGAAAATGGAGTCTGCACAATAGAAAATATACGGTTTATGTAGGACTTCTTATCTTCCCATTATAATTTGACCTAGTTTCCTGGGGTCAAATCCATGCTAGATATGTTCAATGATTATGTTATTAATATGTAACAACTGTGGGATTGGTTCTTGGGTGAAGATGGATTTTCTGGCCATGGAAATCAAAAAACAAAAGGAATCAATTGATTCTCTTATAGAGCATGAGAAAAATGCATCTAGAGTCAATGAGTTTTCATATAGAGTTTGGATGCATATAGGTTTACATACATAACCATATAATCACCATATATTGAATTTTTGGAAGAAGGAAATGAAGGTGGATCTAATTAAAGCTGGTGATCAGTATATTACGATAAAATTCAATGTAGGTGTGGAGTTTCTTTTTTATATCCATTTGGTATGGAAGTTGTGACACACAAATATGCAAGAATTTAAGGTAGTCTTTGTATAGCTTTGATCTGGAGGAATACCCATGGTTTCTTGGTGAGATTTTAATATTATTTATGAACCAGATGAGAAGAAAGTTTGGGGTACCTTTCCTCATGTGGCTAGCATGAGTTTTGTTATGTTTGTGGCTGGAATAGGTCTTATGGGCATGGGTTATTCAGGTGACTATTTTACATGTTGCAATAACTAGAAAGGTGATCTTAGATGCTAGAGCCAGATGGACATTTTTTTGGAGAATATACTTGATATCGAAAGGTTTCTCAATTCTAAGGTGTAACATCTTGTTTGTGGTATCTCAGATCATTCTCCGCTACTTATCTCTTTTTCTCATAGGCAGGATGGTAATGAGAGATTTTGATTCTGTATTCATTGGGATATTGTGCATGGATATTAGTAGTTGTTCAATGATAGTTGGGGTTAAGATATTCACGGCTATTCATGGGTTGATTTTCACACCAAGCTAATATGTTCCATAAATATACATTAGGCCTAGGCGAAAGACATTCCTCTTTTGGACCAGGAAGTGGGAAATTTAAAACAGGAAGTTGATTGATTGGAAATATCCCATTATGATTCATGGGATGAGAAAAAATTTTGAGGACCTGTATATAAAGAAAAACATGTTGAATGAAATAGTTTTAAAATAGAAGCGTGTATCCAGGTAATGATCGAGAGTGAAATGGATTCGTGAAGAAGATAAAAACTCAGCCTACATTCATGCATGTATTAAGGAAATGTGAAGTTTTCTTAAACCGAATATTCATCTAGAATATAAGAAATCTTTGGATGATATAGGTGATTGGAAATATGGATTTATTATTTTTTATAAAATTTACTAGAAGGTCCCAATTTGAATATGTCAAATGGGTATCCTAGAGGGAATTATGAACTCTTTGAAGTGATTACAAACCAGCTGTCAAACAATGATAATTCCTTGTTGGATGCTATACCAAATTAAAGGGAGATTTATGAGGCTATGATGAGACTTGAACTAGAATGTGCTCTAGGTTAGAATAGTTTTTTAGGAACATTTTATAGGGGTATAGAAGATTACAATTGCTGATATTATCATGGTAATTCATGATTTCTTTCAGGGTGGTTCTTTACGATGACTGGCAGGGAATACAACTTTTTTTATACTCCCTAAAATTAAAAAACTAATTTCTATACTTGACTATATGCAGGTAAGTACGTGTAATTTTCAATATAAGATTATATCTAGTATTATCAATAGGTGGATATCTATGTATTTGACTTAGTGGGTATACCTAGAACAACATGGTTTTGTAAAAGGCCGATCTAGTCAGGGTGTAGTTTCATTGGACTAGGAAATGAATCGGGATATTAACTTCAAAACTCATGGTTATAATATGGAATTGAAGCTTGATATGAACCAAGAGTATGAATTAATGGAATGTGGATTTATCAATAGGTTTCTCAAAGGTATGATCCTTTTCTCTTGTACATTGGATATTATTTTTAGATGGTTTATCTCATCTTGGAAGGAGGTTTCTTTTATGGGGAGAACATATGGTATCTTCAAGTATTCTCGTGGACATAGAAAAGGGGACCTAATATCTCTGAATTTTTTTATACTTATGAATGATACATCATGATTCCCTATTAAAAAAAACAATTCTACAAAAATCATACTTATGTATTTTAGGAAAATGAATCATCCCTTGATATCTCACATGATATTTTCAGATGATAATATAATTTTTGGTAATCATAGTGTAAGATCGGTTAGTGGGTTATCTAGGATCCTAGATGAGTGTTTTTTTTGGAGTGGTCATAAGATTAATAGGTCCAAGAGTAGTATTTTTATATCAAATAAGTGAGGTGAAAGGAAGGTCTCATCTCTGTTTAGTAAAATGATTATTCAGAGGGGTTGTTTCCCAATAGAGTATCTTGGATCTCCTATTTCTCCAGGACGTCTTCAAATCTGGGACATTGAAAATATTTTGAATAGGATTGTAAACCATGTTATGAACAAGAAAAATTATTTTTTATCCTTCATAGGATAGGTAACTCTTATCAAGATTGTGTTAACGTCCATCCATATACGTGCTCCCTCATACAACAGTGTTCCTAATAGAGTCATTTATTCTATTGATAAAGTTCTGGTAGAGTTCATATGGGATGCCTTATTTGAGGGGAAACACCATTGGTCTTCATGGGGTAGGATGGCATGAAATGTTAAGGAATGTGGGATTAGAGTGAGAAGCTTGGCTAATACCATTCACTACATGCATGCAAAACATTCGTAGGAAGTTGTTGGGTGTAATCTGTGGGAGACGATTTTGCAATATAAAGGGGAAGGTTATGAGGAAAATGTTGTTTCAAATTGATCTCCTTTTTTGTTATTAATCCAGAAGATTATTCCAGTCATTTGGTAACAATAAAGATGGATTATATAGAAGGGGTATTTATCTTTTTTGGATTCATAACTCGGCAGGTTCAATCGTGGGTTATCCAGGCTGCACCAGACCTTTTATTTCCTTCAAGGAGGCCAATGAACATTCCTGGTTAAAAAATATAGTTATGGATGAGGATCAAATGGAGGATTTTGATGGTATTAACTTAAACTATGAAATGGATAGTTTTGTGTTTACTGCATCTAATACAGGGGATTTTTCAATAAAGATCTTTAGATAGATCTAAACTCTTTAAGGGCATCATGATACATGGAATAAATAGGTATGGTGTCTTTGTATTACTACCAATTTTAATTTTCTTGTATGGAGGATAAGAAACTAGGATATTCCTATATATGGGAATGTGGGGAATATACAAATTAGTATGGCTTTTAAATGTTATTGTTGCATGTTACACAAGGAAGAATATGATAATCATATCTTCTTTCAGAGTGATTAGGACATATCAGTATGGATATCTTCTAGAGGGTTTAAAGGTATCTTGTCCCTTGATCATGCAGAAAAACAATTTCTGGAAATATGGTTTCATGGTATTAAAGGTGAGGGACCAGAAAAAATGGCCAGATGTGTAATCTTAAGGGAAGGTTGTTGGTGCATCTTTTGGGAAAAGAACAAGGCCAGGTCTCAAGGTGCTCTTGCCATGGAATGGTCCTTTATTATAAGGATAAAATATCTACTGATTGATCTGGATAATGGTGTTAATAAATTGAATGATGTTCCTTCATTGAGGTCATTGTAGGGGAATGGTTTTATTATTCAGCAACCTATCCATGCATTGGGAGGGGAATGGGTTAAATGGGTGTGCCAAGTACAGGTTTGAAACTGAATTTTGACTGTTCATGAATGATCAATATTATGTGAGGAGGAGGGGTGGTTTGTGATGATTGGTGGACTATTCTTCTTCCCTATTCTGCATACATTGGGAGGGATAATTCAATTCATGCATTGTCCACAGCCATACAGATGGTTCTTGACTTGTGCGCCTAGAAACCAATTGTGATAAATCATATTGAAACTAAATAATTTAATGTTCATGATTCAATTCATGGTAAAATTCCATATCCTTGGTCTATAGCCTATATAATTAGGAAGTGAAATTCTGGAGTCAACAATGCAAATATTTGGGTGATTCATGTGTGGTGAGAGAACAATAATGTGGTTGATCACCTTGCTTCAATTGCAGTGGATAATCAAGGTAATCATGTCATTTGTTTTTCAAGTTATCATTAGTTAGATCTGGAGGGGGTTAATTTCATTAAGGGTGGTCAATTAGTTCTTCATTATTTTAGCCCCCCCTACCTAGTTTTCTTTGAATTATTTTTTTAGTTTTCTTTCTCTTTAAAATAATGTAATTTTGATGATGGTCATAAAATTGTAAATAAAATACATGACTTACAAAAATACCAAAACTTAATTGATAGTTTTTAAATTTTTTCTTACTTATACTATGATATATTTTTATCATATTTTCACTTATAGGATTGAAAAAATTTATTTATGGTTTCATTAGTGAGCCAAATATTCAATTGGATGGTTTACTATTCATAAGGCTTACATTACTATTCCAATGTTCAAGTTACTATTTCATCGGTATACATTCCTTAACATCTAGAGATTTCTTTTATTTTTCATAATTTTCATTTATAAGTTTTTTATTATGTTATATATGTAATATTATATTATAATACTATAAGACGAAATTATAATAAGGGAATTTTTTTATAAAACATTGGGTCATTACATTCTTCCCCCCTTAAGAAATGTTTCCCTCAAAATTTTGTTTTACATTATAAGATGAAAAAAAGTGTAGTTATTTTTCCTTCATTTCTTCATCCAATTCTCATGGTGTCTCTTCATACTTATTGTTCTGGTATAGTACATTGAGCAGGTGAGTAGTCATGTTATATATAAGTTTACCTCTATGGTCCAAGATCATTAATAGTTACTCCTCTTAAGAATTATCATTGTCCAATTGTACCACCTCTGAAGACAGAACATGTGAAGGATCTGGTATACATATCCTTAATAGGGACACATGTAAGACATCTTTTACTTTAGGTATGGTATGTGGAAGTTCTATTTGATAGGTCACAACTCCGAAAATATTCAAGAATATGTAAGGGGACAATGTACCTGGGACATAAATTTCCATTCTTCCCAAATCTCATGACCATCTTCTATGGAGATATGTGTAGAAATACAATGTATCAACTTTAAAATCATGGTCTCATCAATGATTGTCTTAAATGCTCTTTTGTTGACTTTGGGATTCCTTGATGTGTTGTTGAATGGTTTTCACCATCTGTTCAATTTATTCAACCATTTCAGGTCAAAACAGATTACGCACACCGAATTTATCCCAACATGCAGATGTTCTTCACCTTTTCCCATATAGGGCTTCATAAGGTTCCATTCATATATTTTATTGGAAACTGTTATTATAAGACAATTCGACTGGTGGAAGATGTAGTACCCTGCCTCCATTAGAAGTCCATAGAACATTCTCTAAACATATCTCCTAATTCCTGAATAGTTTACTCACATTTCCCATCAGTTTAAGGATGATATGTCATGATAAAGTACAACTCAGTGCTTAGATCATGTTGGATATTTTCTAGATAATCAACTTGAATATTAGATCTCTATCAAAAAATATATATTGGTACTCCATGTATCCTTGAAACCTCTTTGATATATATCTATGCAAGTTAATAAAATCATAGGTCCTCTTGAATTGTGATAATGCGAGTTGTCTTTGTAAGATGATCTTCAATGACCCATATATAATTGTTTCTTATGGATGTCATTGGAAGTCTAGTGACAATGTCCATGGTGATGTTCTCCCACTTCCATGATGGTATAGTTAGTGGTTCAACATCCCCATATACTTTTTAATTTTAGCCTTCACTTGCTAACATAGAAGTCACTTTTATGTATGCTTACCAATCTCTTTCTTCATATTGTCCCACCAATAATTCTCCTTGAGATCTTGATATGACTTTTTGATCCATGTGTGAATAGAGAATGTTGAGACATGTGTGTCATTTAGAAGATCATTATTTATCTCTAGATTGGATGGTATAAATAATCATGAACCAAATATTATGACTTAATCAATGTCAATATTGAACATAGAGGATATCCCATTTCATATATCTTCTACCCTTTTCTGAATTTCCACATCATTTCATTGAGCATCCTTTACTTTATCCATAAGGGACGGCTGAGCAATCTTTTGAGAACGGATTGAAAATGCTCCTCCCATAATTATTCCCTTGTCCATCCTCTAAAAATATAACAATATTGGATCTTTTTCAATTCTCATCATTAATAAAGATGCACGATCCTTTATAATTAGAACATTTTCAACCTTCTTTGACTTACCAGGATTGTAGTGGATTGAGTCGTCGTAATCCTTGATGAGCTTTAACCATCATTGATGGAACCTATTATTATATTTCTATATGAATGTATATTTCTGACTCTTGTAATCAATATATTCCTAACACTTCTCCCCTTAGAGATAATTCATCTATATTTTCAATGAATATATCATAGCCACCAACGCCAATTCATGTGGGTGATAGATTTTCTCTTTTAATTTCTTCTTCTTTGAGGATTAGACTATCACTTTATCATTTTTCACCAAAACACAAGCTAATACCTTCTTTGAAGAATCATTGTACACCACAAATAGTTCTCCACTTATCGGGTGTGTGAGTATTTGTTCAGTGATAAGCCTCTTTTTGAGCTCCTTAATGAATTACATGAATTCATGAATCCAAAAAAATGTTACTCCTTTCTGTGTCATCATGGTCATTGGGTCCAAAATACTTGATATGTTCTTTAAAAAACATTCATAACACCCAACTATTCCAAGAAAGTTGTGGATCTTTGTTTTAGATGTTTTCATGGGCTATTCTTTAATTTACTTTGTCTTGAAAGGGTACATTGAGATTTCTTTTCTAGTGATAACTTTCCCCAATAGAGATACTTCCTTCGTAAAGTCATCATCATAATAATAAAATTATTTTCATGTTCATCCTTCCTCTTGGAGCATATCAGAAAATCATAGATAAAAACTACCAAAAATATATCGAAGTAATCTCTAAAGACTCTATTAATTAAATCCATGAATATTTCTAGATCATTAGTGAGTCTAAAGGGAATCACTATGAACTCATAGTTTCCATACCTTTTTTGAAATGAAAATTTTAAAATATCTTCCATACTCACCCTTAATTGGTGATATCCCGATTGAAGTTCCACCTTAGAGAAATAATTATCCCCACGTAGATGGTTGAACACGTCATTTGTCTGAGGAAGGTGATACTTGTTCTTTATCATGATTTTATTGATCTCATGATAATCATTTTGGAGGCACAGTAATCTATCTTTATTTATAACAAATAGGATAGGTGCATCCTATGGTAAATCACTCACGCATAGAAAACCCTTCTCTAGATTCTCCTATAAATGATTCTTCATATCTTCCATATCAACAGTTGCTATTCTATAAGGTTTCTTTAATATAGTTAGGGATCTAGGAAAAATATCAATTGAGAACTCAACCTGTCAGTCATTAGTAATAATAGAAAATTCTACATGCAATACATAAATGTAATCCCTCATGATGGGAAAATGGTCAACAAGTGTCATCTCCTTTATCTCAATCATTAGAGAAAGATATGCTTGCTCAAAATTAAACATTATCAAAACATGAAATACTGATTCTAAAAAATATTAATCTTCATCCTTATAATTATACAATATTGAAGGATACTCTGTGAAGTGAATAGTGATCTCCCTTTACCAATTGTTAATGTTTGATTTGTACAAATATAGTCAATATAGGACCAAAATAGCATCAAACTCCACCAGAGGAAGTATGACATGATTTTTTTTGTGGTTCAGTCCCCAAAAATTTACCAAGGAGGAGTTATAATCCTTATATGCAATAATTTTCCCATTTTATGTTCTCAAAGATAACTCAACCTCCAAATTTTGAGGTGTTGTTTGAATAGATTTTACAAACTTTCAATATATTATAGAATCCATAGAACCAGAATCAAATAGTATTTTATTTATTCTTGAATGGATAACTAGTGTAATGGTCACCATATCATTGTCCGGATCCACCTCTTTATTAGTGATAGCATAATACCTTCCTTGTTTCCTTGGAGGCTGTTGTTGATTTTCACTGATAATCTGTGGATTAGAGAAATTGTTCACATAATTCTCATGTTCGTTCCAGATGTAACATTGTACTACCATCTAATTTATGATCTTAACCTTCCATTTTTCTTCCATGATAGTGGGATTATTTGTGTCCCTATTGAACTTCTTAGCCAGATTTCCTATTCATCCACATTTGAATCAGTTCGATTTTCTCTTTAGATAGTTGTTAGGATGCTTCTGCCTATAATTTTGACACATGGGATGTTCGATATTCCTTCTATCATGGGATTTATTGGATGAACCACCAATATAAGACTCTATTTTCCACTTTTCTTCACTATTACTATGAGACCATTGAGAGTCTTCGATCTCCATTTTAACCTTGAGGGATCAAAAAAACAATTCCTTTATAACTGTAGATTTCTCAAATCACGTTACTTTTCATTGATTTGTCTTTAGTTTTCTAAATAAGTGATCCATCATACTTTTAGTGTTCATGACAAAGAAAAAGGTGTATCTTGCAAGCCTTATAAAGTATTCTTTATATTCCCCAATGGACTCATCTTCATTCTTCTTAAGTTTGACGATCTCTCATTCCATAATGAGAGAGTGGCTTCTAGGAAAATATTTATTAAAAAACATTTTCATGAATTCATCCAAATACATGGAATCAATTTTCTATTGGACTTCGTATTCTTGAATAGTTTCCACCACTAATAAACTTCCCCATCAAAATGATAGACTTCCATCATGACTTCCTTATCTTCTGAGCACTGGAGGATAGAGAATACCTTTTCAATGGAGTTAATACATTGTTTTTGTGGTGGGGATAGAAAGATCCACTAAACATGGGAGACCTTTTCTGAATGAATTATTTGATAGAAACATTCTCTTTCCTTATATGAGGAGGGTGTTTCACATGATTCAAGTTATTATTCATATCTTGAGCTAGTTGAGCATGTACCATCATATATTTTTGATCACTCGTTCACATCATATTAGGCATATCATTTGGGAAATCATAACATTTTCTATCACATTGTTTATTGGAATGTGTTCTAATATTGAACAAAATTAGCTAATGAAAATATCATACAACTATAGGGATTTAATACTCAAATAATAAGCATAAAAATTATACTTTAAACATAAAAGTATAAACTCTTAAAAGAAATGTATATACTAAATTTAGATTCCGTTGGTTTCAATCTAGTCAATCTACGATCTGTTTCCCCACATTTATTATTATGGGATTTTTTTGTTCCCTTAATAATGGTTTATACTAAGATTAAGAATTTACAGAAACAAATCTTCTTGGAGTGACAAAATGGGAGTGCAACAAGGCCCATTTTCATGCACTAGTTCTCGTTCGATTCACTCTCAAAGAGGAGGTTTTTTGTTTAACCACTACATACATTTGATCCATAACCATTTCCACTTTTTTATATATTTATAGGAATGTATTTTCTTGATAAAACACATACTCTATAATTAAAAAAATTTAGTTATGTTTTTGTATACTTAGTATCATCCCTATGGTTATCACTAAACTGTTATATTCTAAATATCCAAAAAATTATACCATCCTATGATACTAACTATAGTGACCTTAATCTCTTATAGATATCATTAAAAGATTTTAAGCATAATAAAGCATCATATTACAACCCAAGGATCATAAATTCTAGTGTCTTGGGAGACTAAGTACATAAAAATGAAAACATGTGACAAATTAATACATTTATTAATTTAATATTCATAAAGAGATCATAACTTATATTATGATCATATATCTTCATATGATATACTGAGTCTAACATGAACAATGGGATGAGCTATAAATCACAATAAGGGAATAAAAATAAGAATAAAATTTTTGAACATGAGTTAGAGTGCTTGACATAATGATACAAAAAGGCATGGAACATATAGATTCATAACATGTAAACATGGGATCATATAAACATGGAGTCATAGTAATGTGGCAGAAACATAGAACATAACTTTGGCATGATTCAAGGCTTGTTGAACATAGAGGATCCCAAGTCATTGTTACCCACCAAGACAGTAATACATGGTAGCCTGATTCAATGCTAACCACTAAGACCGTTGCAAAAAATGTATCATGACACACAATTTTACCTAATTAATTATATTTTTATCCGGGAACACCCATAATAACATGTTCATGAATATTATTTCTACATATAAAAACATACATAATAAATCTTACATAAACATAAGGGTTACCGATGGTAAGAATTTGGTACCATAATCATGTCACAAAACATAATAAATGGGAGTATCATATAAATTTACATGAATGAAAGTAATTAGATAATTTAAGGAAAATAATAGGGTAGAATAGGCATATATCCTGAAATGTGATTTCAAATTTAAGTAATTACATGTAAAAAGAGTACATATGAAACATTATAAATAAAACATTTTAGTGCAGTTAAAAAAAATAAAAAAGTTCATTTAAAATATAAAAGGGAATAATTTTTATATAAAACAAATTGAATGAAAAATATTTTCATAATAAAAAGAGTTGTTTTATAAAAATAATATTTCTAATAACAAAATGTATAGTGTTCTTGAAAATGGGTAATAATTTGGAAAGGTCATATAAAACAGGCTTGCTTATTAGAAACAATTGAGAAGGGAACCACTTAAAAACATGTATATCCCCAAAAGATAATTATTTACGGAACAATATACATGAGTTTGGATAAAGTAAACAACATTTAGAATCTATAAATAAAAATAATAGATAAATTCATTTGGGAAAAAGAATAATAGAGCAACCTGAAGAAATAATGGAGGGTCAGGTCGAATCTTATACCTTAAGTAAGATTGTTTTCTTCACATGAATTTAATGTCAATGATAACCAACTAATATTCATAATTAATATTTCAAAAACCTCTTATAAGTTTAATTGAGTTATTATAACCTTATTAATTTCATTCATGACATATTTTTTGGGTTAAGAGGTTTAAATTCATTGTTTTGGGAGTGTTTGTTTCCTTTGTTTTCATGATTGGTTTACTTTTATACATCGAAGGATAAACAAGTAAGGTGAAAATAATTTTAAAGAATTAGAGTTATATGTTATTATTTAAAATATATAATATTAAATGGTTATAAAATACATTTTGTTATTTGGAGTGAAGATAAATCATTACATAAAACTTTATTGATAACTTTTTTTTGTTAATTTGTGGTTTTTTTATCACAACGAACGCATTTTTCATTATAAATTAATGTCATGTGTACAAAAGTTTCAATAACCATACATAAGACATGATACATATATTATAGTTTGGTTGAACCATAAAATGGTTTCATGACCATAATTTAATATGGTAAAAGAAATTGAAAACTGGTCGTCCTTGAATGTGATGAATTAACACATCTCGGTTAATGTTTTTATTTATTGAATAAAAGGAGGGGAATGAGAAATTATGATGAATTATTCCATTTTCATAACAATATTCCAGTACCTATATGTTTCTAGAGTTATCATAAAATATTGTCGAAAGGAGGGGAGGAAAGAAAAATAAATCACCGAACATGAAAGAAAATAAAAGAAATGAAAAGAGGAATTTACCTCTTGAATATATCTTCTCTCAAATCCTTTTTAAGGGAGAGATTTTGGTATTTTTCTCTTGGAAATTGGATAGTGGATTAGGGAGATATTTTAAAAGAATTTGGGCTAGGGACAAGGCTTGAATGGTTTGATGAGAGTATGTAAATATGGGTTGTATTTATAGTGGGGTAGAGGTGGGGTTTCACATTATTTTAATCATTACATTAATATTTTTGATCAAGACTATGAATATTCTTGATTCTTGTGACCAAAAATAGAATATAAAATATGTAAGTTTGAACTAATATATATTTACATAATCCATGACTAAATCATGATACAAAAATTATTTTATTTAACGTTAATAATAAATTTTCATATTTTACTATTCACTAAAAATCAATTATTTTAGTGAAATCCAAAAAATTAAACCCAACCAATTTTTAGTGTGTATAATTAAAAAATTAACTCCATTTTATGAAAATAATTTTCAAAATATGAGAAATTTATGTTTTAGTTAAAATCATAATTTACATGAAAAATTAAAATTTTAAAATTAAACTTTCTTTTCCAACACTTTGAAATATTAATTATGTTATCATAAAATTATATTCTAATCACAAGAAATTAGAATACTTATTTAATAATACATTTTATGAAATTAAACTTTCTTTTAAATTATTAAGATAAGCATAAAATTGTAAATAAATATACATGACTTATAAAAATACCAACACTTAATTAATAATTTTTACAGTATTTACTTACATATACCGGAAACGCTTAGTCCGAGGCAAGCCTCTGACCATTTCTTAATAAAAGAAAAATCATAAAGCAGGTACAACATGCCAGCAAAAAACAACATATCATAGAAACCAAACCCATTACCATCCCCATTATGGACTATTTCCTCTGCATTATCTGTTTCCCATTCAAAGCTTTCATAATACTTATGAACCTTGGCATATTTTCTTCTCAGATTCAACTTCTCCAAAGCTAAAAAATCTTTCAAAGATTGTGTTTCCCAACTTTCCTTCCCAATAGAGGCTCTGGTAGACACCGACCTTGGAAGATAAGAATAATCTTTCTTCAGTCGCCAACGTGGTGGACCAGTCCTATTGTCTTTAACCCCATGAACCTTCATCCTATCACATTGAACAACAGCACTGAAGAAGGGCCGGAGCATCCAACCATATTTTTCCTTCTCACTATACGAAATGTCACCCCACATTACTAAAATAACCACCTCTCAATAACCCCCCTCCGAACCAAAATATTGAGATGTCTTGGGACATTGAGGCCGATCCACCAGGTTCTGCACATCTTCACCAGTTGCAGTATCCACCGGAGAGTCAGCAATCTGCAAGATACCACTGTCTTGCCTTACCACATTCTCCTCTTCATGCAAGGACTCCACATTATACAATTCCAGAAATCTGTTGTCTGTGGGAACCAAGATCATCATACATTCAACATTTTCTTCCTGCTCCTGGACACAACCTTCCACATGCCCTGACGACAAGGGACTGCATGCCAAAGAACCCACTGAATTTTCATTCCCAATTCCAAGATCAGACTTCAAATGGTGAAACACCTGCTCAACTGTCAGATTTCGACGCACACTAGAAGCATATTTCCCTGACTACTCAGCACCTACACTTCCAGGGAGCAACCAAGGACCTCAACAGCCTGAGAAATCCCATGCACAACAGATAAAGATACTCCCCCTCCCACTACCTTGCCAATTAAAACCTGTTCCACCCCCCTCACATGCACTGAAACCACATGTCCATCTGCAATACCACATACACTTCCGGGATCCCCCACCCAAATTCCCAGCTCGATAGAGCCTCCACCTTCAGAACACCCAATATCCTCCGCACGACTCAACTGAGCACCCGCCTCATCCCCTTTCACTTCTTAAATAACATCAGTGCGCAAGGTCCTCTCCAGGGTAGCAGCAATACCCCCTCTGCTGTGACGTATTACCTTCTCTTGAGAGAAACCCTTTATCCTCCTACTATGGAAATTCGACGCCAAGTGACCACAACAGGTACAAGATACACAATAGTGCATCCATGATTCAAAAACCACCTCTTGCCTCCATTGAAATTCCTTATCATCAGTGATCCATATGCTTCGGACCGGCTGTCTTGTAGCATCAACTTCGACACAGATCCTCAAAAAAATTGGGTTACACTCCACCTCAGTACGCCAATCAGAGCATAAGAACCTCCCAATCAAATTTCCAATTGCACACAAAATATAGGGGTTCTGGAAAGAAAGTGGAAGACCCGGTAGACTTACCCAGGTCGCAAACATTGAAGGATCATGCCACATGTGGAAATAAAAGTTCCATAGAAACAGATAGAACGCCACTCTGTTGCATCTTCGAGGGTCCTTGGACCAGGAAAAGATCAGATCTTCCTCCGAATCGAAACGGATCATGAAGTGTCGTCGATCAAGTAAGCCGATGCCAACTCGCTCCTTTAGCTTCCTGGAATCAGAGACAAAACTCTCAAAGGATTCAACTGAGGGTCACTGGGGATGGAATCGACCCACCATTGTCAGTTTTCAAAGATCAGAGGCCCCATTAATCTCCTCCGGTAGAAAATAATGTTGAGGTGCCTCTCGGAAAATATTCAAAACCTTCGACGAGATATTGATTCTTAGGAAGGAAGGAAGGAAGATATACCATTATTTTACTCATTCACAATTTATATGGTTTGTATTCTATTCTATATGTAATCTTATGTCATTATACTGTACGAAATAATTATAATAAGGTAATTTAATTTATTAAAAATTAGCTCATTACATTTCTAACCTATGTAATTGAACCATTAAGACTGAATTAAAGTGATATTTTAAAGTAAACATAATCCCAATTAATTATAAATATTATATCAAATTTTATTAAATTAAATCCAATTTTATTTGGAATTTTTTTTAAAAAATTTCTGATGTAACATGAAAAAACACTCCTTTTTCCCAAACTGTGCTGACACAATATTATCTATTTAAATATTAGTATGTTAATTATAATAGACAAATTATTCAATAATTGGACCATATATGTTAATTTGTAACATTTAATAATAGATTATCAAAATATAATATTTTTAGTACTTATAATTATTGTAATAAATATCATTTATTAAAAATAATATTAATGTGAATTTTAACATCATTTATTTAAATTTAATTTAAATAATATCAAAAAAATTTCAGAATTAAAATATATTAAGGTAAAATCTTGGTAACATGTTATATTCATCTAAAATAATAATGTAATATAATAGTTAATTAAATTTTGTTTAAATTTAATGTTTTTTTTATTATAAATTTTATTTAATTGTTAACTAAATAATCCAAGTATTATTGTTTGTTAAGTGATTAATGTAATTGTATCATCTCAAAAAATAAAATATAAGTTACCATGATAAGAAAAACTCATTTAAATATAAAAATAATGTTTATAATTTAACCTATGTAACTTCTTCTATACTCTAAAAATTTATAAATGTTAAAGGTAAGGAATGTTCATTTTTTTTCTTTTTCCTTAACATATTATATAGGTAACTTTCCTGGAATAGTTTCCCACTAGCTCATGAAATTTTAAACAATATGAGATATGGTTGAAATATTATATTTAAATGGATTTTGTGCACGTATCTTGGTCATTATGGGCCTTAAGTTTAAGGTTTGGCCCCTTGTTAAACTTATTCTTACATTAAAAACTGTAATTAATTACAATTATTTTTACTAATATTCAGGGTAAAAAACTAGGTAAATAAAATTATATTTTAAATATTAACCTGACTAAAACCATGTATATTCATGTTTCTAAACATAATTCATATAATTCGAAAAAAAATCTCACCCCGTAGATGTGGTGAGAATGTGGGTTTTTAAGGTGAAAATGTTAAAACGTTTTATAGGTTTTTATATCTACATTCAATATTAGTGTAGCATATAACAAAATATTAAAATTATGTATCTAAAAATGATATAATTAATTGGTTCTTTCATATAAAACAATAAATATTCAGTTATTCATGAAATAAAAAATATCAATAGTTTAAATTAATTCCAAAAATATATATTTCATGAAATCTAACGGTGTTACATTCGACCTCACGTAAAATGAATTTCACCATAAAAAATTTTCTAGGATACCAACGGATTAATAAATTAATGTTCCTTTAATAGAAACCCATATCATAAAAATTAATACTAAAGCTTCCTCAAAAAAAATGTTGGAATATAACATTAACCCATAGTAACTCGTAAGAAGCTTTCCATATAGTAGAACATTGGTTGTGAGTGAGGCTTTTACATGGAAGAAAAATGTAAATAACTATATATTATGATAAAGGATCATTTATCCCCAAATATATCACGATAAATAGAAATTTATTGGCCTAAAAACCATAAATATATGATGATTTATAAGACTATTAGTTGAATAGAAACTAAGGCGTTTTGATAAATCCTTTTCAATATCATGTTCCTAGAGTTGAAGAACTATTCACAAGAATATATGCTTCCTTGATCTCATTCCATTCTATATTCACAATCTCACCCTTTGGTTGTGCCCTGATAAATTCCTAATTTATCACTTACTCTAGTGAATGATGTTGAATTTTTCATTTCTAAAGAACCAATAGATCAAGAGATCCATAAATAGAACTGTATGTCATTCTATATTTATTTAGTTAACATTATATAAAAATAGTTAGCACATGTTATTAAACATGCATGAATCCTCATAGAGTTATATTATAATTTAATCACACAAAATTGATCTAAATTTTAACTTAAAACTTCCATAAATGGTTAGAATTATAACACTTCCAATAGAAGAAAATAAAAAAAATTGATACTCTAAAGGGCCCTAAAGCCATTATTTTTATTGCATGGAAATCTGTATTATCAATCATTATTTACCCGTATAAATCATCTCTTTCTCCAAGTTGAACAAAATTTTCTTAATATCAGTAACACATTAAATATTACCTTCCTTTAATCAAAACACATGTTTCCACTGAATAAATTTTTTAAGTATTCAACACCATTTAAAATATCCTCATTATTCTTTAATGAAAATATTATAGTAAAAATAATTATATATTTCATGATTCTTATAAAATAATCCTTTAATAACAAGACATATACACTTCAATAATCCAATATTATTTGTAAAATATTACTCACGCTTAATCACCTTATTCTTTAGTACATATTTTCCCAGAATATGAAATAGTAATCATGTATTAATGTTCCTCAACGTAAATTTATTCACTATTCATACTTTTAATGTAAAAAATACAATTATAACATCCCCTATCATTCGTATGTCTTTCAAATTACCTTTATCCTCAAATGTATAACCAATACTCATACCACATTCCTGATTCTCTTAATGAAATTTTCCTATAGTAAATATATTTTCATTATTCCCATACATTCCACATATGAAGCATTCATTGTCAACCATGTTCCTTCTATTTCCCACCACTGACTAAAGAATAAATAATTGAGTGAGAAATATTTATCCAAGTAGAAAACCACATAATCCTGAAAAATTACTTATAGGATGCCTAAATCATGACATGAACTTTTAAATCTATGGCACCATGGGTTAAACATTGGATAATTTCCTTGACATATCCTTAATAATATCCCTATAGATATTACTAGAGTTTTCTTATCCTTATTTCCAAAGTATGACTAAACCTTCCATTTAATATCAAATATAAAAACCTTATCTTAACATTCTTGGATATTACATTATTTTAGTTAAATATTCACTACTTTAAAAAATAAAATGTTTCCTGCGGACAGTAATAGATTACTGTACTAGGAAACATGGAACATATTCATCTAATTTGGTGAAATATCTTCAATTTCTCCATAAATATATTCCCCATTATCAATCCTATGACAAAAAATTTCTTAATTACCTCAGGAAATAAAAAATAACAAAGGCATGATATTATATGATTTGTAAGGGTAAAGCATGAGATATATAAGCCTAATCAGGAGAATAAGGGCATGTGAATAAGATCTTCTCATTAGCAGATCATACCCTGGATATGATTTACCATAATAAAGATTCCTGGAATAAATATTAGAAGTTTATACGACATGAATGATAATTTAATCGAGATCATAATCCCAGAAATAATAACATAGTAATAAGACATGGAATTATGGCATAAACATCAAGTTATAACATTGTGAACAAGAATAAGTAGAAATAGGTTCACTCATTATGTTATGGACAAGAATTTAAGTCCTTAGATAAACTTATATACAAGAAAATAACTACACACATTTTATTGTGATCATGTAATCATGCTCACTCATAAACATATGTACACACAATCAGATACATGAAAATCATTGTGAATATGTAATCAGGCTCACAAAACAACTTATGGACATGCTACAAGTTCTGGACATAACATTATAAACATGTAATAGGGTTCACTCATAGAATTTTGAACATGTAATCAGGCTCATGTATAAACATATAGACATGAAAACAGGTCCATACATAACATTTTGAAAATGTAATCAGGTTTATGTATAACATTGTGAAAAATTAATCAGGTTCATTCATAACATTTTCCACAGGATATGAGAAAAACATATTACATATATAATCATGAGTTATCTATCATAAACTAATTCATTTGAGGGTGAAATAGGTCCAAATAATCACATAAAAAATCACACATATGTGTTCCATGATGTTATATACAATAATCATATAAAACCCTGTGAAAAGAAATGGGAATCATAAACATTTCATCATTTCATTGCCTTTGGAAAATAGAGAGGTCTCATAATCATTTCATAAATACATAACCAGTAAAATAAATGGGTTTCTAAATCATATAAACTATAGAAGAGAAACATCAAATATAAAAATCAATCCATAAAAACATAAACTATTCAATAAATAGTATGAATGGTATTCTTGTATCATATCCATAGTAAATAATATAAGATACCAAAGTATGTTATCTTATATGGGAATGGATTTTGAAATATCGCATAGAACATAACATTCCTTAAAAATAACTTTTTAAAACATATATAATTCTAGAAATAATTTTTTTCTAAATCTCACTTTGATGGAATATAATGGAATAATTAAAATAATTTAAAACATGTATTGAGGGAAATATCATTTCCTCATTCCAAAATTATTATTTTTTAACATGATTCCTTTTGGAAACATTTTCCCTTTGAATAAAACCTTGAAAACTTATAAATAAATATTATATAAAACAAAAATAAAAATCATTGAAGACTTATAAAATAATCAGGGAAATATTTAACACACTTTTTAATGTTATAAAAAATAATCCTTTTTGTAAAATATGTTTTTTAATGAACATAGATTCCAAACTGAATAGAGAGATAAAGTAGTACTTTCATAAAAAATATCATAATTATCTGAAGTACCTAATAATGGTAAAATAGTATCAATACATGAATAAATCAATAATATATTTTTGAGAAAAAAATTCATGAGTGTTCTTGTGATGTGTAACATTATATTTCATCAGTGTAAGAATGATCGTAATCAATCCCAATAAACAATGAGACTATAGTTATAAAATATTACAACATTTATAAAATTGATTCATAACCCACATGAGAGAATATGGTTAAATGAACATTGAAATTTCATTAAATAGGTAGATTCATTATATAACTATTCAATGGTATTTATATACAACCCATATAATATTATAGCTGTATAATATGGCATGCATCTCAAACAAGGAAAATTGAGACACAATTACTTTACCGATTTGGTAAATTCTGAACCATAAAACCCCTGAATTAAAGATCATAAAATAGATTTTAAAATATCCATAAATTTATGTATAATAATAATATAATAAATCCATGGTTAGTGTGTACACTACACAAATGAAATGAGTGGTAAATAAGGAATAAGTCTCACATAATTAAAACTGAGACATGAACACCCTGACATTCAGTCTTAACTTTCTTTGTACACATTAATACCTCATATATAATTAGTATAAGTTCATTATAAATATACCAAATAGACATATTATTATATATCATAACTTATTAGATTTTATTATATCTTTATATTACCCATTTTTTATATAACGCCCCATGCCCGCTCTTCCAGACTTGGTGCATCAAAATGCTGTGTAAATTTGTATTTTTATAAAACTGACAAAACAATCACACAAAATATTAAATAAAAGAGGACCTTTTTCTGGTCTAGGTTCTATAGTATTAGACAAAAAATACATTTATCATAGTTTTAAACATTAATAATAAAATTTTCCACTATTCTTCCACGCGCTAACTCCATTAGCGACAAAATCTACGATAATCTTCTAAGATACCTGAAAATCATTTTAAAATAAAACGGTGAGCATTCAATTGCCCAATAAGGGGTTTTTTTTAAAACCATTGATAAATCACTTTTAAAAGTATCATTTCGATAATACATTTGAAAAAAAAATCAATTTTAAATACATTTGTAATGAAACCTTTACAAAATAATATAATGCTTTCAAAAAATAATTATACTTTGAAAACACTTTTAAAATAAATCCAGTGATTCAGTTGAAAATATTAATCAAGCTCTTAAAAACAGAACAACTAAGGTCACTTGAAACTTTTAAGGCTATCTTGGGCCTACCCACTTGAGGGATGGATTCATTATCCAACTCCCTATTATATTTACAAAGTTCTAGCACCATTTTCTTTATTAAATTTTTTTAGCTTGCCTTACTTATTTATAATTTTCACTGGAGTTTTAAATTTTGAAAATATATTTAAAATCATTCTTGGAACAAGTAAATACTAGTCTTTATTGAAAACTACACTTTCGACATGGTATGATCTGATCGTTGCATAATCCCTTGTATAATAAATCAACATCCACACACTTGAAATTTCAAAGGCATATTCATTTATGCATGAAGGTAAACTGATAACAATAAAAATCATATAATTCTATCTTCTTAAAATCAATCAATATCAATGAATAATTATATATCACTCACAAAATTATCAAAGTAGTATTTCATAATAAAGTCATCCTTTTGTATGCACATAAGCTTTATGGAACGTGAATTTAAGAAGTTTATAAAAATATACAAAATCATAGAACATGAATTCGAACCAACGATCATAAAAGCTAAATAATTTTTTTTATATGTATATGTTTGATTAGCATGTACATATATATCTCACTCCAATAATTAAATACTTGGATTGTTTAAATTAAAGTGTGAAAAATAACACTTCAGTATAAATATATATATCAAACATTTACATATACTATTAATAAACATGATAATTTATAAATATTCATATAAATATATTTTGCATGAAGAAAGAAAAAATTTATTCATTTGTGAGTTCAAATTATAGATTTGGATTTCATGAAATTAAAATATTTAAACTATTAAAAACCAAAAAAATGGGGATTATAATTTTTAAAAGAGAAAACTCCCCTACACAAAAATAGAACTTATAATTTTAATTCAATAATTAAAATTCCCTTACTAAAATAATAATCAAAATTGCAGTGAAATTATAAATAAATCCTTATACACAAATCTAATTAATTTTTGAAATCCTTAGATGAAAAATGGAGAAAACCTCTATTGCGATCAACATTAAAACATGAAGAAATCAGATATAAAATAAATATTCATTGCGCAAATATAATTTGGGTAGAAAATAATTGGTCATGACAGATATAATGAAGTAGCAGAGTATGTATTTGAAAATAATGTCCCTTACTATAATCTACCAAAATTTCAAAAGTGAAAAACAAGCTGATTTTCATTTGAAAAAAAAACATAAAAGATATAAATTTCACTTGCATAATTATAATTTTTGAAGAAAATAAATTGATAGAATAAATAGAAATATCCCTTACCTATAATCTTTCCGTAGTATAAAATTATCCCAGGCGGTGTACATACCCAAGAAGGATGTGAAAATATTGAAACACTACATTATAATTGGAAATGAGAAGGGAAAATAAATGGTTTCTACCTCGCCATCTCTATACTAGTAAGAGTATAGTATTCTCCTCTAATACCTTTGAGGCATGACTGATTTATATAGCAATGCCATAGAGTGCTATGTATTCCTTATAAAAAATATTAGTTGTGTCTATAATGAGATTAGGATAGACGATAAATATAATATCTTTTGGATTTTATCTACAAATTGACGTGTTAATATAATAATAAAAAAATTAGACTGTATTGGATGTTGACATAGGAAAATGATGAAGCAATAATCATAACTAGATGCTTGATTTTCTTCTAGTAGGGGAAACACTAACTGATTCAATGTATGCAAATTATTGGAATAATCAAATAGTTTCCCAAAAATGACTTGGAAAGAAATTGGTCAAAAACAAATTTGCACAGATTATAATAATCATTATCAAATGGAAAAGAACAAAAGTGTTACACAAAGTAATCAAAAAATATTTTATTTAAACAGAGAATCCATATCTGAAGCAAATAAGGACAACCAATTGAAGAAATTTAAAATAAACCGACATAGAAGAAGCAGTGGATGAAACTGACAAAACACATAACTATTGACCTAGATTTTATACGATTCAGTCAATCTCGAAATTAAATGTGAATCACCTACCATATTTGGATAAATCGAGACACTAATGACATCGCACTGCCTTACCTCCTTCACCAAGCTCGGATTTACCAAAACGAAGCCTGTTGTGCTCATTGGTAGATGAAACTTCTTCGGCAGAAACTATAAAAAATCAAAAGACAGATCAAGGCTGCGACTCTTCATTCGGAGTAGACGAAGCCGTATCCTTGAATGGATCTTCATTGAAATTGACTTGGTTCAAAAGTTAGGCAATAGATGTCGATCGTCTCAGAATTTATCTCCTACGAACCCTCATCATCGTCTTCAACTCTCCTCTTGGACAAGCTCGTCGATGACCTCAAACACCCTTGGCCGAAGCTCAAATCGATTGCCTACGAAATCTTGTGGAATCTCCTGGCTCGCGACCTTGCCTGGATTTCATCCAAAATTGAACCCTCGACGAACCGAGCGTCGGCCTCCTGAAACCCGAAATCCCTAATTCCCAATTTTATATTCTTATGATTTATTAATAATTTTTTTAAATCAGTTATCATTATAGTTTTATTTGTTTAGATGAATAAATTATCTTAATATATTATTTCGTTATATACATATATATATATATACAATTATTTCTATTCATTTCATATTTTTAATTAGCTGATTCTCAAAACATAAATTTTATACTATTTATATTTACATAAAATTATTAATTATTTCAAAAATTATTTATTATTTCTATTGTTTTTAAAGTAATATATAAGTATTTATAATTCCTTCATATAAAATCATAACTTATAATAATGAGAAATTATTTTTAATTAAAACTTTATTCATAAATGTATCTTTTTTAAAATATTAATTTATTACCATATAATATTATTATTAAATATTAAATATTTTATCATCTTATTTTCAAAAACAAATTTAAATTATGTTAATGTTTTAATTTTTTTAAATTGAAAATAATACATCTCAAAAATAAAATAAGGTTTCTTTTATGAAATATTTTCTTAATCAGTTTTCATTTATAAACAAATTATTAAATTAATACTTAATTACTATTTAAATTTTATTAGGGTGTTACATTATCCCCCCCCCCCTTAAAAGAATTGCGCCCTCGCAATTTTGTTCATCGGACTTATGAAAACTCTGAATTTCCATCTTCACAATTAAAGAATCACTAAGAGGACTTAATTAACTAAAGAAAACTCTAAACCGTACAGTATTTTTTTAAGAGAAAATTTCCAATCTCCAAAATTGTCTAGAATGTTCCTCTGATACCAGTTATAAAGCCCCGAGCCCGCTCTTCCAGACTCGGTGCATCAAAATGCCGTGTAAATTTGTTTTTTTATAAAACTGGAAAGACAATCACACAACATATTAAAGAAAAGAGGACCTTTTACCGGTCTAGGTTATAGAGTATTAGACAAAAATTAAATTTATCATAGTTTTAAACATTAATAATAAAATTTTCCACTATGATTCCACGCGCTAACTCCATTAGCGACAAAATCTACGATAATATCCTAAGATACCTGAAAATCATTTTAAAATAAAAGGGTGAGCATTCAATTTCCCAATAAGGGGTTTTTTTAAAACCATTGATAAATCACTTTTAAAAGTATCATTTCGATAATACATTTGAAAGAAAAAATCAATTTTAAATGCATTTTTAAAGAAACCTTTACAAAATAATATAATACTTTCGGAAAATAATTATACTTTGAAAACACTTTTAAAATAAATCCAGTGATTCAGTTGAAAATATTAAGCATGCTCTTAAAAACAAAACAACTAAGGCCACTTGAAACTTTCAAGGCAATCTTGGGCCTTCCCACTTGAGGGATGGATTCATTATCCAACTCCCTATCATATTTACAAATTTCTAGCACCATTTTCTTTATAAAACATTTTTTTAGCTTGCCTTACTTATTTATAATTTTCACTGGATTTTTAAATTTTGAAAATATATTTAAAATCATTCTTGTAACAAGTAAATACTAGTCTTTTTTGAAAACTACACTTTCGACATGGTATGATCTAATCGTTGCATAATCCCTTGTATGATAAATCAACATCCACACACTTGAAATTTCAAGGGCATATTAATTTATGCATGAAGGTAAACTGATAACAATAACAATTATATAATTCTATCTTCTTAAAATCAATAAATATCAATGAATAATTATATGTCACACACAAAATTATCAAAGCAGTATTTCATAATGAAGTCATCCTTTTTTATGCACTTAAGTTTTATGGAACGTGAATTTAAGAAGTTTATAAAAATATAAAAAATCCTAGAACATGAATTAGAACCAACGATCATAAATGCTAAATAATGGTTTTTATATGTATATGTTTTATTAGCATGTACATATATATCTCTCTCCAATAATTAAAGACTTGGATTGTTTAAATTAAAGTGTGAAAAATAACACTTCAGTATAAATATATATATCAACCATTTACATATACTATTAATAAACATGATAATTTATAAATATTCATATAAATATATTATGCAGGAAGAAAGAACAAATGTATTCATTTGTGAGTTCAAAGTATAGATTTGGATTTCATGAAATTAAAATATTTAAACTATTAAAAACCACAAAAATGGGGATTATAATTTTTAAAAGGGAAAACTCCACTACACAAAAATAGAACTTATAATTTGAATTCAATAATTAAAATTCCCTTACTAAAATAATAATCCGAATTGCAGTGAAATTATAAATAAATCCTTATACACAAATCTAATTAATTTTTGAAAACCTTAGACAAAAAATGGAGAAAACCTCTATTGCGATCAACATTGAATCGTGAAGAAATCAGACATAAAATAAATATTCATTGCGCAAATATAATTTGGGTAGAAAATAATTTGGCATGACAGATATAATGAAGTAGTAGAGTACGTGTTTGAAAATAAAGTCACTTACTATAATCTACCAAAATTTCGAAAGTGAAAGACATGCTGATTTTCATTTGAAAAAAAACATAAAAGTAATAAATTTCACATGCATAATTATAATTTTCGAAGAAAATAAATTGACAGAATAAATAGAAAGATCCCTTACCTCTAATCTTTCTATAGTATAAAATTATCCCAGGTGGTGCACATACCCAAGAAGGATGTGAAAATATTGAAACAGTACATTATAATTTGAAATGAGAAGTGGAAATAAATGGTTTCTACCTCGCTAGCTCTCTACTTGTAAGAGTATATCATTATCCTCTAATACCTTTGAGGCATGACTGATTTATATAGAAATTACATAGTGTGATATGTATGCCTTATAAAAAATAATAGTTGTGTATATAATGAGATTAGGATAGATGACAAATATAATATCTTTTGGATTTTATCTACAAATTTACGTGTTAATATAATAATAAAAAAATTAGACTGTATTGGATGTTGACATAGGAAAATGAGAAAGCAATAATTAGAACTAGATTCTTGATTTTCTTCTAGTAGGGGAAACACTAACCGATTCAATGTATGCAAATTATTGGAATAATCAAATAGTTTCCAGAAAATGACTTGAAATGGAATTGGTCAAAAAAAAATTGCACTGATTATAATAATCATAATTGAATGGAAATGAACAAAAATGTTACACAAAGTAATCAACAAATCTTTTCTTTAAACAGAGAATCCATATCCAAAGCAAATAAGGACAACCAGTTGAAAGAAATTTAAAATAAACCAACATGGAAGAAGCAAGTGGATGAAACTGACAAAACACATAACTATTGACCTGGATTTTAAACGATTCAGTCAATCTTGAAATTAAATGTGAATCACCTACCAGATTTGGACAAATCGAGACACTAACAACATCGCACTGCCTTACCTCCTTCACCAAGATCAGATTTAGCAAAACGTAGCCTGTTGTGCTCATTGTTAGATGAAACTTCTTCTGTAGAAACTAAAAAAAATCAAAAGACAGATCAAGGCTGCAACTAATCGTTCGGAGTAAACGAAGCCGTATCCTTGATTGGATCCTCTTCGAAATCGACTTGGTTCAAAAGTTAGGCAATAGATTTCAATAGGCTCAGACTTTATCTCCTACGAACCCTCATCATTTTCTTCAACTCTCCTCTTGGCCAAGCTCGTCGATGACCTCAAACACCCTTTTCCGAAGCTCAAATCGATTGCCTACGAACTCTTGTGGAATCTCCCGGCTTGCAACCTCGCCTGGATTTCATCCAAACATGAACCCTCGATGAACCGAGCCTCGGCCTCCTGAAATCCAAAATCCCTAATTCCCGATTTTCTATTCTTATGATTTATTAATAATTTTTTTTAAATCAGTTATCATTATAGTTTTATTTGTTTAGATGAATAAATTATCTTAATATATTATTTCGTTATATACATATATATATACAATGATTTATATTCATTTCATATTTTTAATTAGCCGATTCTCAAAACATAGATTTTATACTTTTTAAATTTACATAAAATTATTAATTATTTCAAAAATTATTTATTATTTCTATTGTTTTTAAAGTAATAAATAAGTATTTTTAATTACTTCATATAAAATCATAACTTATAATAATGAGAAATTATTTTTAATTTAAACTTTATTCATAAATGTATCTTTTTTAAATATTAATTTATTACCATATAATATTATTATTAAATATTAAATATTTTATCTTCTTATTTTCAAAACAAAATTTCAATTACGTTAATGTTTTATTTTTTTTAAATTGAAAATAATACATCTCAAAACTAAAATAATGTTTCTTTTATTAAATATTTTTTTAATCAGTTTTCATTTATAAAGAAATTATTAAATTAAAACTTAATTACTATTTAAATTTTCTTAGGGTGATACATTTTAACAATTCCTTTTTTGGTTATGTTTCAAGTAATAACATATTTGTTTTTCATACATGATTTGACTTCTTATTCATGATCCATTTACATAGATCATGGTTTTAATTTTTATATAATGTAAAAAATGGTATAAATGTCATATATTCAGTGTATATTAATTTATAATAATCAATAATATATATATATATAATAAATTGAATATATTGTTCTTCGAGACACTTGGTCGTATGTATGCATCAACGTTGTTTTTATTTTATTTTCATATTAAAAGAATGAAATTAAGTGAAATATATATATATATATTATCATTCTATTATAATTATTATGTAATATATGTCATATATATTTAATAAACCCATACTTAAGTCATTCTATATAAATTATTAATGAATCACATCACATTGAGGAGGTGATAGTCCACACGTCCACAAATGAAGTTATCATATTTCAAAAAAAATGTGATGGATGAACATATTTTTTAAAAAATATATCCAATAGAATAAAAAATAAAAAATAAAAAATATAAAAATATTAATCCCATAATAATTCTCAACCATTAAAGGCGGTAAAGTAAAAACGATTCACATCATTTTATAATGCAGAAGGTCACCACACACAAGTACGCTCAGTTCATTACCCATTAGATGGATGTATGTATAGGTGTAGGTAAAACCCTTAGAATGAAAAAAAATAAATATCTTTGTTATAATATGGTTATTATTTAATCATGTAATAATAATAAATTATTTGGTTGATAATAAAAGTAAAAAAAAGAGCTATTGGGAGGATGTTACCTCTTCTTTGAGTAACTCATTTTCGTTTGAACCAAATGGCTTCTTCAGTTCCCATTATGAACAATGTGAGGCATATAGAATGATATGAGAGATCTTGTGAGATTATTTAGTCAGGTTTTGGATGAGAAAAATTTACTTGAGATGTTTAAAGAATGGGAACATTGAATTACTTTTTAGAGAGGAGGAGGAGTGGCATTCTTGTAAATACCAAAAGGTAAACACTATTGGGACCTCTACCTAACCACCTGGGTTTACTAAATGGAAATATAATGGATTAAAGTTTAATTATGGTCATGAAAAACCTCCACCACATAAAAATATATTTATTTTCATTATTTTATCCTTAGCATCTTACTTTACCCATTTTCTAATTATGATTTTTATTAAGGAAAGTAGTTTTCTATCATAACTAATTTTACCATTAAGAATAATTAAATATAACATTTATTATAAAATATAGATCCAATTAATTTTATATAATTTATATTATTATAAAAATTTATATACCATGTGTGTTTGAAATTTATTTTAAAATAATCACACGTAATGCACAAAAACCACTATTTTCACTTGAATAGTGTTAACAATGTTTTTTCTATATATAGGTCAATATGATAATTATAAAAGATAAATTGGGGAATTATTGGAACATATATGATTATTATCAACATTATAAAATCAATTATAAGAATTTATATTTTTAGTACTTTCAATTCTTTTTATAAAATATCAATTGTTGTAAAATAACATTAATGTAAATTTTGACATTATTTATATAATTTTATTTTAAAAAATATATCAAAATATTAATTGAGTTAAAATAAATTAAGGTAAAATATATTTAAAAAGATATAATAATATAAAAATATATAACATAACATTTCATAAAATTTTCATTACTTTTAATGTTTTCTATATCATTTATTTAATATAACTATTAATTAAATAATCTATGAATCAATGTTCTTTAAGAATTTTAATTAATTATATCATCTCTAAAAATTGAAGTTAAATTACCATTATAGAAAAACTTAGTTACCTTTAAAAATAAATTTTTATGATTGAAACTATGTAGATTATTCTATACTCTAATTCTTCATAACTGTTTAAGGTAAGGATGGTTCATTTTTTGTATTTTTTCATTCATAAATGATTACATATGCCAATTTCCTGGAAACATATGCCTCTAACTAGTAAAATTAGAAATAATAGGTGATATGGTCGAACTATTTACATCAAATATCTTTTGACATGTGTCTAGGTCATCTTTTATCTTAAGTTTAAGTTTTAGCCCCCTGTGAAGCTTAATTTTAACTTAATCTTTACAATTAATTTTTCATACTTCCACTAATATTTTTGGTCAATAAATATGTTTATATATAAAACTATTATAGTTGTTACAACCATATACTTCTATTTTTCAAAAATTCAATTCATATATGTTGCAATATTTAAATTAATATAAATCCCACAGATGTAGTGAGAAAGTGGGTTTCTAAAGTGAGAATGTGAAAATGTTCAGTAAGTTTTTATTTAAAAATATAATATAAAAATTATTAAAATGGAAAATATTTAATTAATAGATTTATAATTGATATTTGGACTTTAAAAAAAATTAAAATTAAAATTTAACAAGAATAATTATTTAAATTATAATGTTATTGTAAACTAAAATGGAGTATTTCTCACTATTCATAAAAAATGAAGCTACTCAGAAAAATACCAAAAATAATGTTTAAGCTAATCATAAGATTATGATTTTAGAACTGAATTTTATTTTTACAAATCAAATTTTTGAAAATTTTATAATTTAGTTTTAAAATAGGTATGCCACTAAAAGGTGGTAAAATTCGGTCTTACATGTAAGAAATGCTAACTCAGTGTTGTGTGTAGTGAAATCTTATATTGGTTTATCATATAAGAAAATATTAACTCTCTGTATGTTATGAATAAATAATTACATAGTTATTTCATATGACATAATCTATTTTCATCGATTCATGAAATGCTAAATATAAATAGTATAAATTAATTTGAAATAATAATTTCCAAAAATCTATGGGTGTTGTAGAGATCGTTCTAAGAATTTTAATTTTAATGAATATTCAAATTAATCCATCATATAAAGTAATGATATTCATGAGATTTAGAAATTTCGTGCGTCCTAGATGGTTATAACACTTGGAATTATTATTAATGATTCAGGGTGCATTCTATGAGTTAGTATATGGAATTCCAAAGGAATTTCAATGAATTTATAAAGTCATTACACCCATTTAATTGTATGAAAAAATTCCACAATTAGTTATCAACGCATAAATAACAATAACTCATAAGTGTTATGGCGTCCTAAAAATGGAATACAATGAATTCAAGTAATGTTTTCACCATAATTATTTTATTTATTTCATAAAAAGTGGGTTTTTCTTCTAGGATGTTTGTAAGTTAACAAAAGTTTTCAGAATTTAATTAACAAATTTAATCTATATAAAAGAAGTGGGATTTGGTTTCAATAATAAATCCAAAACACTTGACTATCCTGATTATACAAATATACCTAGGAAATAACCAAGTCCCACCTTAAGAATCATCATCACTAAGGTTACATGGAAAACAAACCCTTATGGGTGGTTTTTCTAATTATATTTAAGGGGTTTTCATATTTTACAAAGAAAACACAGCATATGGGGTGTTTTAGTTACAAAATAAATTTAATTATAAAGCTAATTAATCTATTAAATCCCTAAGGGGTATCTTGGGATGAATTTTTCAACCACTAGTAGTATTTAGTAATCCCGTGGTACATCTCGATAGGGTTGATATAGAAAATTAAATGAATTTAAATTTTATGGGAAACAAACAAAAATTACTGTATGTGGCAAATACGAACATTTTATAAATAGAAGTAAATTTATGGACAATTTTATATTCCACATACCTCATTATTTTAAATATTTACTCACATGAAATTGACCTTATATTTGGTATGGAATTTGAGATATTAGGAAAAAAACACAAAAACCCCTAAAATAATCTATTTAGGTTAAATAAAGTAGAATAGGTTTATAAAAAAATAAATAGTGACATTAGAGGTTTAATAATTATTATGATTATTGAGGGTGCTCAAACATTAGGAAATACAATGGAAATAGTGGTTAGTTTATGTAGAACCACCTATTTTCTCCAAATGTTGACTGATAATTAAAATTATATTCATAGGGAAGAACCTGAAATAATGAAAATGAAAAAACAATCACAGGGTATGAAAGTGGTGAAAATAACCAGATCCACATTCTCATCACTATTGGATGCAAGAATGTTCACCTCCAAACTTACCTCCCCCCAGGTGTGAAATATTTCAACATACATGGAGATAAAAATGGTATAAGTTAGGATAGTATAAGGGATGTACCAATAGATGCAAGAATTACCCGTGAAATCATTAACCACCATTAAAGACTCTAAATTATCCGACTCATAACCTATGTTATTATTCCTTCATAGAGAGCGATTAGTGAGATGTGAATGAGATTCCTCTTATAGCGAGCTACATTTCCCATATAAGACCAATAATTCTATAATGAAAAATCCTTGAGAGTCTCTAATAATTACCATTAAAAAAATTACACCTTTCTAACATGGTCCATGAATTTTCATCTTGAGCCTCTGAACAAATGGTTTCCAATGCATCCAGACACCTTCATCACTAGTCCTTCCATTTTGAAATGGATTAGGAGATAGAAAATTCAGAAGGAGTGGTAGAATAAAAATCATAGAAAAAAAACCAATAAATTTTTCCATGAATTTAATACATCCTTGTAGGAAAGAGTCATAGGATCTGAAAATCATCACCCGCGATCCAAATATTTTTGAGAAAAACTTGTAGAAACACCTAAATCTTGGAAAACCATAGATCAGGCATAGGGATATAACCCATGAGACTCCATATGTACCATTACCATTTACCTTTGAAAAATATTCAATGGACTAATTACATACTTGGATTGGTACAATAAACACATTGGGAGGTGACAGAAAACCTATGCATTAAATGTTATCAAATATGGAAAAATCTTGATTCAAATTCTACCATAACAAAGTAGTTTTTAATATGAATAGATTCATCATGGATCTTATTACCCAATACAACTAGTATAATACTCACATGAGTTGATTTTCATTAAATTGAGAAACTTAACTGGACCAAGGTGAGTGAGTGAAGATAAGGTGGTTTAAAACATAATAAAACTAAATATTGTGAAAACATATTTCTAAACATCATTACAAATAACATAAGTGAAGGGGTTGTGGATGGTGGCATTTCTGAAGCTAATTATTTCAACTAGAGACCCTTTTAAGAAGAGGGTACAAATATAATAGTTGTACTTGCTAAAGGCTAGGTCACCCCTCCTGTTAGTCCAACATGATTTTCAATAATTAAACTCATTTTTTTATGTTTTTCCATAAATGTGACATAGAATCATGATCTGTCTATTCATAAGTAGAATATGAAAAGTTCCTCCTAAAATTTATGACCCATTGGTATATTATTAAAAGGTAATCCAAAACATCTTTTGCTTATATGAATTTCATATTATCCAACATACACCATTGGAAAATAATCTTCTTCACTATTGGTTTTTCCTGAAGACCCCAAATGGAATAATGATTTAAATTTTACAATCAATTATCCTAGATAAATATATTGAATATGCTCTAAGTGTTTTTAATACAACTCTTATGGAATTTATATATCTTTATGATGTGCACAATAATATATGACAATACACTAGTCATAAGGTGATTCTTCCATCGAACGATCTGAATCAACTACTCAAATTAAGTGGTTTACTAGTGATTATAACAACAATACCATAAAAATAATGGATTCCCAATATCATTTTTGAATGGGGATCATAATGGTAGCTCATAAGAAAGGAACTTATTGGGATACCATGTCTATCCTTAGTAATTCTACCACATCTGAAAGAGCACTTATTATGAATGGAAACATTAATTTGGTCCATTTTAACACGTTTCCCACTTCTAGTGAAAAATTCCATCAGTGTCCACTTGAAGTTATGTATAAATTTTTACCACCATTGACCAATAATATCATATCATCAACAAAAAAGTGAGAGATCCTAATTATGTTTTACTATACCTTGATTAGGTGATCTAAGTAATCCATGATTCCTTTATTCATGTTCCCAATCAAATATTTACATGTAAGTAAAAAAGAGCCATTATAATATAGGGTATCATTAATGGATACCTGTAACATAATAAATTGAACTAGAACTCCTTCTTATGAGTGAGTTGGTAAACCATTATGAGGAATATCACCAGAATAAAATGTCATGAAATAACTTAAGGAAAGAATATCCTCTATGAAATTTGATAATATGACCCACTGAATTCAGTGATTTTACTTTTCCATTTGATCTTTATTCATAATTTTGGAACCCACTATCCTCCTATAAGATTCATAAATCATCTCTTGAGAATGATAAATAGCACACTAGATGCTCTATCCATTTAAAAATCAATGTTTCTCTTACGAGATCAGAATGAGGAATTCTTGAGCTAGTATTTAGTTCATTATAGCGGTGATGATGCTATATAAATTTATACACAAGCTGATGGTGCAATGCTTCCAGAAACCATTTTGTTGACTCAACATTGGCACGAGAACCAAAATGTTGGTTCATGTGACACTTTCATGTTGGCCTCCTTTGAAAAAAAGTACTAGAATGATTTAATGATGCATATCTTAATGATGTCCCAATATATAGAGTAGATGGATCCCAAAAAACTACATGGACCTAGAACCCTATTCGTATTGAGCCTTAATATTTCACCCTTAATCATATCCCCATCAATAAGTACATCCATGTTATTATTACTTGATACCTGAAAAAACAATAAGAATATAACAAAAATGGATTCACCCACAACTACAACTCGGCCTCCCACTCTAACCACATGCCTAGACTCTATAAGAAAATTTGAAAAAAGGGCACCATAAAAGGTCCAATGTAGATTCGATCATACGGGTGGGTACTGTTAGTACCTTCATGTTGATTCTCTAAATATACCTATTCTATTGGATGTTTGAATGAATTCCAGAAATGTTGAGGTCACCCAGCCTCATCCATTTGAACATTGATCTCTATCTATAATCCATTTCGGGTTCTTTTAACATGGTTTCCATTTGATTTTTTTTCTGAGTCCACTAGATGATAACACCATTATCCCATTTAATTTTGAAATAATTATCAATCTAAAAAAAATTTATGAATGCAATCTAGATCACTAAAATGAATCAAGCATCTGATTCTCTATGAAATAATTTCATTTTTCATCTTTTTGGGAATTATTTTGATGGCCACCTTGGAATATAATTGGATGAAATGAGATCATGATATATAGATCAAATCCCTGAAACTGTCCATCTTCATCCAACGATTCAAGGAAAATAATACTTTATATAGCCCTATGGAGATCCGAACCTAGAAAAGAAACGGTTCATGATCAGATATGATCCTGTATAGATGATGGACTGAGGCAATATAGAATAATAAAATATACTAAAAATTTCCTTAGAGACTATCTATTATACTATAAATCTGACTTTTACCACATTTTTTAGTGAACTATAGGAATTCATCCCTAGAAAATCCAATATTAAGAAGATACATGAGATTTATAAACTCTTAATAATCAAGAATAACAACTTTGGAGAAAATAAAAATTCCCCAATTCCATAAAGGATGAATATTGGTGTCAAAAGCTTCACTAAAAACAGTATCTTTGAATAAGGATGAATGAATATGTAGAATCCCATAGGCACCTTCTACAGACTACCTCATTTTTGGTTTAAACAACTATTAGGAAGAAAGAAATTGTATCATTACACAACATGATAGAGATGTGTTAGTGGATGTGTGAGTGAAATAAGCTTGAACATAATTCTCCTAGAACATGTAGACATGTGTGTATATATTATTTTTGTGCATATTGGATTGGAACTAAATAATTTTGGAAATAATATCAATAGAATGTGAATTGTTTTCAGTACTAAAAAATCCATTAGATAAATCTTCAAACTATTATTGGTCTTAAAAAGATAAAAATATTTTTTCAATGAAACAATACTACTTTCATTAAATATCATAGAGGATATAAATTAGAATATAATAGGGTGACATGAGGCCCTGAGTTACCTCCATTTTAGTTGTCATAGTATCCAATCTTTATAAATATTTTATGGTGAGTCCCCAAACTTTTCGGATGGAGGGAGTCTTCATGTTTTATATGAATTCATCTTTCTTCTATAGATATGTACTAATTTTTAGATAAACCATTAAGAAAATTTTTGGAATTCAAAGAGACTACTCATATAGAAAAGGATCCATGCCCACCACAGGAGGCTTGAAAGTTTCAGGAGGTATATAGAAAGAACTGTAATGATGAATAAAATGAACTATAATCAGGTCCAGTTAATTATATAAAAATTATATATCTGGTGCTCACAAGGGTTTTGAATATCCAAACTTGATTTGGAGCCAACTCAGAGGTGAAGTGTATCTGAATTGATGAGAGGGCATGAAGAAATATTAATTTTGGTGTAAACAAGTGTCCAGACCTCCCCTTCTCATCCAAATCAGGATGGGTATCCTCATGGAGGAGAGACATATTCCTTGGTAGTATATCCACCATGGGAGAGGGTGGAATTGGATAGAAGATAAACAAGTATAGATGGTGAACTCTATCTATGTCACATTGGATGTTGGTATTCCCCATATCCACTTCAA
This sequence comes from Viscum album, assembly GCA_963277665.1. NCBI lineage: Eukaryota > Viridiplantae > Streptophyta > Magnoliopsida > Santalales > Viscaceae > Viscum > Viscum album. The sequence continues at coordinate 12,768,029 of OY728159.1, read as the reverse complement.
ATGGGAACTCTAGAAGAGATGGGGCCTATGGGTCTTCACTAAGGGATGGTACAACACCCGATGCATATTTTATGGTTTCAATATGTATTCATATGTCAATCATATAATCTAATATGTTACAATAAGTTAGGTTAGGTTAGAAATTATATCTTCTTCCAAAGATAAATGACACCCCCCATATAAATGAATCCATTAGAAAAGGGGGTGTGCTAGATCTACCTAAACATAAATATGGTATCCATGGTGAATTTCATTCACTATGTATCCACACTAACATATAGAATCTTTACAAAGTAATAGATAATTATTTTTAATAATATATAGATTATAGATTATAAGGGGTTCCTAGAAGATAAACTCACAATACATAAAGTGAGGAATCAAAGAATTAATGAATATTGTAGTGCTAGATATGTATAAAAAAAACTCCATTAGTCATAAGAACATTTATCTTAACCCAAACCCTGATGAATTACGCAGAGTTGAATTGCATGAAAAAATGATTTATTGATTATGATTGAGATAGTGAAGGGACTACTGAGTTTCAAGGAATATATGATACATAAGAACATCTCAAAATAGGGTTGTGACACACAAATCATAATGATTAGTGACAACTTGTGATAGTTAAACTTTTCTTCAATATTCTAATTGTATAACAAATTAGTCAACCATCTATCAACCAAATGATGAGGTATCACCTCCATATAGATCAGTGGAATCCAAGGTAGTGGGAAGAAAGTATCCAAAAAACCACTGATTTGAAGGAAATGGGTGGATTCTTTGATGCAGGACTACTATAGGGATGAATAACCGATAGTAGTAAACTTACCTCATTAGGTAGCCCATCCATCAGATGATAGGAAGGAGGGAAGGGGATAGCGAAGGATCAGAAGAATTTTAGAGGTATCTTTTTTGACTTATATATACCAGAGGAATCTGGTCCATTCCATATGACGATGACGTAGGCTTCATTGATACTTAATTTGGGTTTTCAATGGGATAGTGTTTCATTCTCATTGATAACCATTTCCTAAATAATTATCTACTATGAGTGTTGAAAAGTGTAGGGGGGACTCCATGCATGTTTATGCTACCCTCAATGGATTTTAAAAATTGATTAATATTTGTAAGTAGGGTGAAAAATGAAATATTACATTTTCAACAATAAAAAATAGAAAAATTGGCCCACAAGATTGTTGTTGTTGGACATCCTATCTAGACAATGAGTATACGAAGAACCTCCTTCCTTATGGAAGACCACCAGATATTAGATTGCACTACATCTCTATAGCTTCATGAAACAACCAATTCATGCTTATCAAAAACTCACCCAAGACCACTCAAAACCATTTTCCAAGTCTATAAATAAACTTTTAATGGGTTAAATCTTTCAATTTAATTTTTTGAACCCCTATTAATGGTACAAAATGACCCACAACTGATTATGTTAAACTTATCCTAAAAATTAAAACCCATCAATTTCCATGAATGTACGCAAGGTTTTGCATTAATTAACTTTTGGAGAAGGGGTTATACCTATGTTGTATTATTTAGGGTGAGTTTTTATTATGAATCATAATTTGGGAAACTTGACATTTATGTACAATTATATATAATAATTGAGTGTTATTATAGAAATGATTCTCCTCAACATTATAAACATCAAAAGAACTGAGATCCGCTTTTAATTTTTTTTTATGTAATGATGTTTTATTATTTTAAAATCATGATCTAAATAGAGTCCCATATTATGGTGTTTTACCCATTTTGTTGATTTTTCCATTGATCAATCCAGGTGGGGTAATTTTTAGTGTTATTTTTATTATATTTCATCTCGAACATAAATTAGATTGATTATATGTTTATTTATTTTATTCATTCTTATTATCTCCTAGGATGCACTTGAACCCTTGTACATATGTATATTGTATTGGTTATATTTATACATTAAATTGATGAATTTATATCTTTTTCACCTTTTCCCTATTCTACTACCACCTAAATGTTTTTATTTAAAGTGTTCCTTCATATTCTGTATTCATTTATTTAAAAAAGAAGTAAATTTTTAAAAATGGGGTTGGAGCGTTTTTGTGATAATTACTTAAATTAATATCTCTTTAAAATGTTCCAACCTATAAATTTTAAATGTATACTTTTAAAGGAAAATGGAAAAATATTGATACTGGATTTATATTAACATAGAAAAACATAAAACATTAAAAGTTTAATTTTATCTAGAATTAACTGAATATTTTATTTAAAGGTAATGTCTAGGGTGTTTTTTATCAATAATTCCTATAGAGATTTATATATATCATTTTAGTTTTAGGTTCAGTGTCCTGTAAATCATGGAGAGTATATAATATCATTTTTATATGGTTACCAGTGGATTCATGTAGTGATTTGGATGGGTGTTTGTTTTGGTTTTTTGATTTCTTGTTATAACATTATTATTATGTTTGGAAAACCCAATAAAAGATATCATCACCAATATTATCCCTCTTTTGTATTAGTTATATATTTATTGACTATATCTGCCTTAATCTTGGTTTTTTTGATATGTATTTTTTAGTTTTGTTTGCGTTTACTAATAATATTGATTCAATTCATGGAGTCTAATGTATAAAAATTCATTCCTAACATCTTTGTTTAATCCATTTGTTTACTTATTTATTTCGGTGAAATAGATCAAATGTGATCATATGTTACCTGATAGTTTTTTCCATCCTAGTTAAATAATGAATTACTATCATGTTATGTAAATTTCAGGCTCAGGAGGTTATATCTAGTGTGTGACATCTGAACATGACTAAATACTAATATGGTAACTGAACTGGTGGGTCACATGGCCTCAAGTGTGCCTCCCCATATGCTAGATGATACTGACTAGAAGTAATGGTGTAAATATTGTACTGAGATAAGTATATACCCCAACACTAGAGTAGAGAAAAGTTATAACAATAATAAACATTATACAATTGAATAATATGTAATAAATGTAAGATATAACAACATAATAATAATAATAATCAACAGATTATAACGGATGGAAAAAATCCAATGCACAATAGATGCATGCATGTATAGATGATGATTCAAAACTACTATAATATATATATACAAGGAAGTGATATACTATAGTATACATATAATTAAAAAAAAGTTAAATTTTCAAGGGTGGTCTCCACAAGAATCCTGACCTCTAGCTCATTTATGTTATCCTAACTCATAGTTATCATAAAAATAGCATATGAAATTAATCAAAGGTCCTAAGAATATCTGGTTTAAATTTTTATGCTCATGAAATGGAATCTTGAGTTTGGTGTGAGATAATAATCCTAGAAGGTACCAACCCATGGGGTCTATGACAGAATCAAGTCTTTGATATATAATGTAAGGAAACTTTTACATATAAGAATAAGGATAAAAATTGTTCTGAATAAATAAACAACAACCTGGATAGGTTCTAAGGGACACCTGGTGGCAATACCTACTTTGTCTCAAATCCATGAAAAGTGTCTAATCAATTACCAAAAATATATAGTAATTAAAAATATGTATATAATATATTCATATATTTAATACGCCTTTAAATACCTAGTGTGTATGGATACCTAATAGTCATATACATGGAATATAAGCAGTTGTCTTGCCCAGGGTGTAACCCAGACATCTATAACTAGTATAAATGATCCAATAATCTCACACAATATGGTAGATTCCATATATCCCAATAGAGTGAGAGAATTCATGATACAACACTCAGGATGATGAGTGAGCTACTATGTAATTTCTTTAATCATTATACGTGGTTCCTCATCACAACTCCCAGATAGTATCAATGTTGTGAGTGTCAATACACCACAGTTGATGTAAGGTATTTTGATTATCCATCATGTTCAACACCCCTTACCATCAACCAAATCTAATTTATAATGATTTTCATTTCTAATACAATTAATGAGGAAAAACCTCTCACGAAACTTATCAATCAATCCCATAAAAATAATCATCATATTTATAAATAAATCCATGAGGCAATACTTCATATGATTTACATTTAAGAAACCCCGATTACAATCAATGGTGTCCCAATTATAACAATTAAATATAACATGTTCTTTTTTTATTATAACTAGTGGATTGGTAATACCACCATATTAACTTTTATATCAATTAAACCATTTAGTAGAAATGAGTAATGGAGTCCATCCTAAAAGATCCAATTCAATATAATCAAGGAATTTAATTTATTAAATTCAAGGAATAAGAACCATAATGATAAATCTATTGAATTAATTACATGTTATTTAATAAAAAAACATGAAAATTTAATTTCAAAAATCAAGGAGCCACTTACAATGTGATCTTTTCAAATAGGAAAATACCTACATGTGTAAATCCATTTATATGTCAGTCCAAAACAAAAACATAGAATGTGAATAGTTAAAATTTTGGTTTTGTAGAAAGAGATCAATTAATTTTATAACTTCAATAAAGACCACAAATATAACAATACCAAATTCATAGGTAATCATTGAATCCATAAACCAAGTCTGATATAGACAATGAATCACCACATTGTTATTTTGATTATAGAGCACCTCATTCAAGGGGTTTTATTATAAAAACATTAAATTGTGTATAAAACAATTCAGTAATCCCTATAAGACACCACACTGTAATCATTACTCCATTCATCTAAAGTGGCATTTAATATAGCTACCCAACATGGAAATTTAATTTATAGAGGTCCAAAAATGAATTAATAATGGTCCATTAAAATTTAATAAATTCTTGAAAAGGGTAAATTCTATTTATTAATACAAAATGAATGTTTAGATGGAGTTTTGGGTATTCAAACCAATTAATTATAAAATAAAATTCATCTTGGAACACCCCTATGGTGCCCGTGAGGTTCGAAACCTCAAACTAATAAACAAAAATCATAATGAGTGTATCTTGGTACAATAATCAATTTGATATGAAGGAACAAATTTTAATGAAATGCACACCAAATTATCACTACAGCACTATGAAACTATTCATAAAAATATGGAAAATTGAAGAACAATTTGTAGAACACCTACCGCATACTTAGGATGACCAGCTCATCCAGTATCAAGGTACGCTTTGATCTGGTTTGAAAAAATTCTAATAAATTGAACATCTCCTTAAAAATAAGGGAAAAGAGCATACACCTCGATAGCTATTCTGATAAAAGATTAAATGAAGAAAGTTTAAAAATAAATCAATAGCTTACTGATGCGGATCTATAGAGATTAATGACGATCGATTCCGAGTCCATATGGAGGAGTTTTCTTGATGCCAAGATTTTTCTTGGTGGAGAAGAAAAAGCTTCTTAGAGGATCCCTCATGAAGTGGATGTAGAATAAAGAAAAGTAAAATAAAGTGTTAAACTTTTTACCTTAAAAACTAGGCCACGCTATTTGTCAGCAAGGTTTGGAAAAACTGTGTGCCAATTGTGCGACACTCCTTTCTTAGGAAAATACCACACACGTTTTGTCCTACAAGGTTACCTGAATAATGATCAAACCATGCGATGAATAATTTGAGGGTACATTATAAGTGTGACATCCCATGTGAGATAGTATCACAGTTTTGGAAAACCATGCATAGCTTGCACGGTTCTTTTTATACCACATCTATAGCCGTAAAATTTTCTATCAAAGGCCGCACAGTTTCAGAAAAATTGTTTGCCCCTGTCAAAACCTACAAAACCATATATTTCGGAACTTGGTGCTTCCAAAACATGATGAGACCCTTGGGAAACCTCTATAAACTTTACCTACGTCAAAAAAGTCACATTGAATGGTTCCAACTCTAAGAATTTCATTCAAAAACACGGTTTTAGTAAAGTCACATCCAATAAATGTAAAAGTTCAAATTCCATTTTAATTTAACCTTGTCTCAAAACATGGCACATTACCACCTCCCCACCTTAGAAATTCTCATCCCTGAAAATTCTCAGGGTTCAAAAATAGCATCACCTAATTTATATGGGTGTTGAAGTTTCATTTAAATGGTTTCATTGTGTTTCCAAACACCCCTCACACCTCCGTGATGTAACTAAATTACATGGAACTCATGCTGCCAAAACCTGATCCAATGATTATTTTCCGACTAAAACACTTAAACATATCTTACACGATCCATTTTAACTATATACATGATAATGTCTTTGTCTCACTAAACATATGGCCATCGGTGCCCCCCACATTAGGCTTTAAATCAGAAGGGGCCAATTTCGAACAACAATACCTCCACCATCATAATTTCCTAAAAAAGAATGCCTATATGAATTCTAACGATGCTCCTATCATTATTTCAAAATGCTTAAATGGTCAATTCCACACTGGCCTCACCAAGACACATTTATCTAGAATTTTGTGACAATCCTAAGCTGACACATACCACACGTGTCTCCACCCAACGAAATGATGTTTAATGGTTCTTCACTAATCATATTAATTTAACTAAAAGAACCCCTAATAAAGACACTTCTAGCTGAATTTCTGCAAAATAGCTAACTTTAGAAACCAAAGTAATTCAAAAAAACCATAATTCATTCCCCAATGTATCTGGAATTTATGATAATATTGCTCACAAAAATTCATATCGGACATGTTGTGACATTCTATGATCTAAGAATCACTTTTTCATCTAAACTGTCATGACTCAGCACAAAAAAGGAGAAACCTAGATCCATCAAAATGGAATCATCTCCCTTTTTAAACCATCACCTTGAGCCCAAAAAAATGTCTGCTATAAACATAGTATAAACAAACATGAGTTGAAATTATTAACCTGAGGTAGTTCATACACCATGTTTACAAGTGATGCATTGGTACAAGGACGAATCACCAACTTTAGATAATTGAATGAGAATGGAACGACATATTTATGTAGGGTGAGTCAATTGAAGGTATGTCTATTATCCACTAGTCCATCCACAGAATTCCTACACAGGAACCTGGATCTACTCTAGACTAACCAAACCATGACAAAAACAATGTGTCCATCATGTTATTATTATATACATTACATCCCAAACCTAGAGGATTTTAAAACATTAGCACAGACTAAGGTCGACGCCCTCTTAGTGTATCAAGGATGTTGTCAACATAATGGAGATGATCTGATCTTCTAGAATTTTACACATAGATGAAACCAAGAAAACCCAAAGAAGTATATTCAAACCAAAACTGATCATCTTTTGAAAGAACCTATGCTTCACCTACCAACACACCACCATTAACTGAACAATGATTCGTCCAAGGTCTGAGGTATCCCATGATCATTCATGATTAACAACTGATGTCCTTCCATAACAAATAGTGTTACTCATGGTTTTCATTCACATCCATCCACATCAATGACATTATTATAAGAATGTACTGGAATTATTCAAAACCTAAAATCTGCAAGGGTATTCAATAAAGACATCCATTTACAAATGGTCCCTTTTGGTTGTGTTCGTTATATAGTATAAATCATTTTCAAGATTGTACATGAAGCTCCCCACCATAGGAGTGTCCTATTCTTAAAAATAAGTGATATACTAACCCCTCACAAATATTCTAGGTCAGATCCACCTTAAACATATGTGTGTGTCTCCTCTGAGTCTGAATCACCACAACAAAAAAATCAATTTGATTGGCATGAAAACCAAAACAGAACTGACGAGTGTGTCAAAACGACCAATCATCTGGGAAATTCAACTCGAGAATTAGGAATAATTGATTATTTTAATTCTGAAGTCACTCTACTCCAAAGATGACTAGATATCATATTGAATAGCTCAACGCTGAACGATTTCACATAATTCAATTGGTATATTACAAAATTTAGCACTTGATAGGAAGCAGGTACTTGAATATATACTACCTTGAGGTTTAGAATAAAACAACACATCCTAGATACTATGTATAGGCTTATCATCCCTATGAATTCAGGTATCAGATGGCCTATATAGAAAACTATTTCAAAACTGGATTATCCCATACGACTGTAAAACAAACTGAAGACTACATGAGTCACCTTGAAAAATAAACACAGTCACAAGTCCTAAGAATCAACTAATAGGGATCTAGGAATTCCATTATTACTATGATTAGGCATTCATCATTTTTTATACCCATATCAAGGGTTTAAGATACCAGGTCATTAAAAGAAGTAAATATAGAGGTAATTCTATAAACACAGGAGCATGAAACAATGGAAGAACCTGATAAATAAAGTAGGAAACAATTCATATAATTACATAATCATGGTAGAAAATAAAAATTCTAACAAAACACCTAATAATGTAATAAAATTATGCATGATAATGAAAAGAAAATTGCGGCATATACACTGAAGGCACACAATTAACATTAGATACCATTAAATATAACAACATGGATTAGCCTATGCATGACATGTGGATTTCTATATGCCTAATATGATGCATGCAATGATTTATCCTTGAAATGCCAACCTAAGGGAAAGTTCCACTAACTCCAAAAATAAATAATCCTTGGAAAATAAACTAAACACTAGAGATTAAATCAAATCAACTATAATAAAAAATAGCATGAACAATAATCTCAGTCATGGAAAATTGGTTATTTCCCCATGGGTGTGGTGATCAGTCCCTAGCATGGCTATTTTCCAAGTAACGACACATTAATAATATATTATTTATCCGTTAAAAATGATAAGGGAAAGGAAATGAAACATTCTCTCATACCACATTATAACACCCCTACCCAACTAACCAGTAATACGATCACTTTACTAGTGGTTCAAATGGACTTATGCACGCCTCCTTTTATGCTACAGGCTTCCAACTAGATGTGAGGGTATAAATATGGTACAATGGGTATACTATACCTTTATGGTAGAGTAACATAGGGGTATAAAAGAAATAAACATCAGACAATAAGGGAATCAATAATAAATGAAAGAAATAACTACAAAAAAATAATATTAATCAACTAATTATGTAGGATAGACAATACCAATATATAGCAGATGCATTCATGTTCATATAATGATTCAAAAATACTATAATATACATATAATAGAAAGTGATACGATATATTATAAAAATAATGAAAAGGATGGTAAATCCGCAAGGGTGATCTCTAAGGATCCCTGTGCCCAATCTTGGGAATGTTATTCTAACTTTTGGGTACAAGAAAAGAAACACACATAAATAAATCAAGGTTCTATAAATATAAGGCTACTCATGTACCCTAGGGAAATGGAAGCCAAAATAGGGTGTGAAATAATAATCCCAATAGGTTCCCACTAACATGGTATATGAATAAATCAATTCCATTTAATATAATGTAAGGCAACGTGTAGGTTTTAGTACAAAGATAAAAAAAGTGCTAAATAAATACACAACAACCTTCCCAGGTTCCTAAGGGATAGATGGTGGTTATACATTCTATGTCTCAAAGATATAATAAGTTTCTAATTGATTAACATACATATATAGTAACAATATATATTTATATAATATAGTTCTATATTGTGTCCACTTATATGATCCAAGTGCATGGGTGATCCTAATGGCCTTATACATGGAATACATTTTGGTGGATAGACCTGGTCATTACTCAGACATCAATAAATATTCTAAATGATCCTATAACCTCATGAAGTATTATGCGTTCCCTACATACCAATATAGTGAGATATTTCATGTTTCAACCCTTATGATGTTGAGTGATCATCCCTTGAAACAATCTAATCATGGTACATAGTGCCTCAGCCCAACACCCATATAGTATCACTAGTATGAGATACCATACTCCACACCTAATGTAAGGGATTTTGATTATCCTCCATGGTCAACACCGCATACCAAATTCCACAACCTATTTATAAGTAATATCACTTGTAATATAAGGTGTGAGGAAAAAACGATGATGCAACTAGTTTATCAATCCCTTATAAAGGCATCGTTATATTTATAATTCAATCCATGAGGAAATAGCTCTTAGGATTTTCATTTAAAACCACCACTATAATCAAGGGAATCACAACTAAAACTATTCAATATAATATATGATTATTTTTTTAGGTAATTATTTTTGGTCATATCACCCTATTCAATTCCACTTCAATTAAACCATTTAATAAAATTCAGGAGTGAAATACAACTTAAAGAAATCCATTATATATTATTAAGGTGTATCACTTATTGCATTCATTGAGTACTACACATCATCATAAATCTATTTGCATAATTAAATTTCATTTAATAAGACAAAACATGAAACTTTAATTAAAATTCCTAAAGAGACAAATAGAAGGTTCCATTCTCATTTATGAAAATACCTACGAGGGTAAATCCAATTATTGGTCAGGCCAAGACTATAAGATATTGGCATTTTCTGGAGAAATATTAGGCATTTATTAGGGAGTTTTTGTTTTTATTATTTACCTTTGGGTTGGGTTTTTACCTAGTGTGTGTTTGGGTGATGTTTCTAAGGATCTTGGGAATGCATGGTGTTGTGCACAGTTTGAACACAGTTTGGCCAAAGCGTGTGCAAGCTAACTGTACGGATTCTAAAGGTTGGCACGGTTGGTGCATGGTTTTCATAACCATTCTCCATCGAGTTGTGATGGTAGTGGAAGACCACATAATTCGTGCATAGTGTGTCCTAATCGTGCGGCCTCCAAGGTGAAACCTTGTGTGCAGAGCAGTTTAATTTGATAATTGGTTTTAGAACCATCTAAACTCCAGAAACCCCTCTTTTTTCAACCTGGACTCGGTCATGAATTTTTTTTGTGATCTCAGATCCTTCCATTGGGATTACACGACAATAATAATTCCATTCATTGATATTGAAATCTTGGATCGAAGATCCATTCTTTTTCTAGTAAGTTGATTTCATCCCGATGTTTCTCCCGTCCTTTCTCTGATCTTTTCTTGATCTTTTCATGGAAGTTTGCCCCTATTTTCTTGGACCAAATCCTATGAGTTGAGATCTAGATCTATGATTGTGTAACTAGATCTATATTTTCATGACCCTGATGCATTTGATCTTAATTTTGTTTTAGGGATTTAGATCCTAAACTTGATCGACAATGTTGTGTCGCTCAGATTTTGGGGATTTTCCTTAGGCTAACATCCATCTATAAACTGAGTTAGGTGTTATAAATTGAACTCCCATTGTCATGGATTTGATATGTGAATGTGATTTTATGAATTTCTAGCTTCCCTTGAAAGTTGATATCCTAAATCGGTGAAATTTGGAATGTAGATTTCACTTATGTTTCCCTTGGTGATTAATTGATAATTGAATCACAGAACAAATGAAGGGGTTTTTCCAAATAGATAGTTTGGAGATTTTTCATAAGTTTAGATATTTTAATTGAGATATTTAATTTATTGTGTTATGATAATTAATTTAGGGGGAATTAATTATGAAATGATGTTTTTCTATGTAAGATAATTAAATATGATAATTAATTGTGTTCCATGATGTTGAAGAAAGATAATTATTTTGGGGAATTAATTATGTGCCATAATGTTGATCAAAGATAATTAATTGTGAGAATTAATTATGAAAACTTGAAAATTCATATGGATAAATAATTTTGAAGAAGTAATTATGAAATTTATATTTTGTTTATTGATTAATTAATTGATGAATTAATTAATGGGTTATGTTCTTAGTTAATTGTTGAGTTAACTAATGGTCTTTGAAATGTTTAACTAGTCATTTGATTAGTAATAGAATGCTATGAAAAATTCTTGTGATTTAAACATTAATTAAATTTATGATATTTTTATGGTGTTAGACATGTCATTCTAGACTGATTAGAATTTGGTATTTGTACATAGTGTTCCTCCCAAATAGTTATATAAGAATGAGATTATGGGGTTCTAGGCATGATAACCTACACCAAATGAGATTATTCGGATCATTGGCACGACTACCTACATCAAATGAGATATAGAGTGATAGGCCTGGTGACCTACACTAAATGAGATTAGGGGTGCTATGCATGATGACCTACACTGAATGAATGACAATAATTAATAATGATACAAATTGTAAACATGAATTTAAACTAGGAACAATGTGATGATTAACAATTAAATGAAAATGTGATACCAATTTAATTATGCATTGTATTTATTACTCCATAAATCTACATGCAGTATCTACTGACTGAACTCGTTTTAGACATCATTGGTGGTGGCCTACTGAGTTGTACTCACACCCAATTTGGGCTGCCTAGTCGGCACATGATTAGACTTTTTTGTTTCAAGAAAGGATAATGGAAATGCTCTGGAATAAGTTATAGTGTGGGATTGGAACATGAGAGATGGAACCATACATGGTTTGGGACCCAAATAGGTCTCATTGTGTCTTCAATTTCAGTTTCATTATAGACATTTGAAAATTGCATTGTCCTAGAATATTTTACCTTTTAGTTGAGTATTGTATTTCCATGTTTTGTTTATATTAGGATATGGATTTGTTCTTATTATTTACATGCTTCGACACTTGGTTACTGTTATTTGATTTTATTGGTTTTTGATTCTGATGAATTAATGTATAGTCTCCCCAAGAATGACTAATCACACCCTCCTTGCTAGTCAGAACCCTCTGGAATATGAGGTGGCACAATTGAAGGATTGTGGCCTACCGGCTCAAGGCACTATTCAGTGGCTCCCGGGTCAGTATGTCACAAAGTTTCATACGAGGATTTTTCTTTTTCTTTATTCTTCTTTTGTATTACTATTTTTGTAAAGGTAGAAAGAAAACTAGGAAAAGTTGTGGCTTGGTAACGATCTTGTTCATGGGAGTTGCAAAACCATTTATAGCGGAAAATCTGATTACTTAGGGTGGGATTGTTGTGATTTCTGTTTGGTGTTATATTTGGATATTATTTCACCTTGGGTGATGGACATCTGGTGTGTTGTGATATTTTTTTTGAAAATTGTTGAATTTTGATTCATGTCCTAAAGAGGCACGATAGTTGATTCTGGATACATCATTCTAGGTACTTAAGGTTGTGGTGACATGAATCATTCTAGGCACTCATGAGGAAATCAGTGATGGGTAAGTTGGTGAACGTGAAATATTTTCCTTATTGTGAGATTGAAATAATGATGAAAAATGTGAATAAATGGGAGTGTAATGAGAACCTTGATTGATGAAATGATTATGATTAATCAATTAATTGTTGAAATAATTCACCTAAGATAATGATATTAATTAATGGTCGGATTAATTAATTAGAATGAATGTACCCTTGTTAACTAAGACCTAGGAGTATGATGGTTAAGGGTAGTGACAGGGCCTCAGTGTTGACTATGTGGCAAGAAAAAAGGAGAAGGACATGTTAAAAATTGTTGTGTAATTTTCTCCTCTTATGTAAATGTAATAAGGTTGTGATATGAGACCTAAGATGTGTGTTTGGAGTTGTAGAGACATGCTTCCATGATGCTTGATGAGGGAGAGACTGTGGGGTATGTCCTTGAATGAACTTCTAGACAGGGAGCTTGAGGCACCATTGGTGAAAGTTGAGGAGGGAGGGGAATAGTTATGAGAGAACATTGCTTATTACATGTAGTTCAAGGTGATAGTCCCAAGGCTGGTTTTTAAAAGCATGTTTGATTTGACAAGATAGTTTCTGCTGTACCGCCCTCTTACTTTTACTAGAGAGGGAGGAACTGAGGGAGCTTAATTCTAGATTGTATCCATGGAGACAATACTTGATCATTTTGGGACTCCAATTAAGAGGAGGTTCATGTTGGATAATTATATTCTACGGAGGTCCGCGAAGCGCTGGAGATATATTAAGATACTTTCTAGAGAAACTAATGATATATTATTGAAATGAATTTTGGATAAGTTAATGGATCACTTTTATCCAGACATGCTGAGACAAGAGAAGGCTTCAGAGTTTAGGCATCTGACCCAAGGAAGCATGTCCATAATGGAATATGATGGATGTTTCATATATTCACAATATTCTCTCCATATTTGGCGGTAGATGGGGCTTCTTTATAAAAATGATTTTAGGATGAACTAAGGTGTGAAATTAAGTCCAAGGTAAATATCTTTAGTTTGAATAAATTTTTAGAAGTGGTTAATCAGGCTTTCATTTTAGAGGGGAACCTGAAAGAGGCTTCCAGTACTGGATAGGTAGCTGTCACTTGATGATCAGAGAGTGTGCCATCTAAGAGTAGGAAGCTCCGTTATGCGAATCATAGTCAGGACATCAGAAATCAATATAGACAGTAAGGAGGATCAGTTGCACTGGATCTTACTCATGTGATTTTCAACCAGTTCAGTAGGTTGAGACACTATCATACACATTTTCCTCAACCACTGGTGGATTTCAGCTTTTATGGAAATGTGGGATACCCATAGAAGATCTAGAGGAAGCAGTGGCAGGCTGGTGCTGACGAAGCATCTGGTTAGAGTCATAGTGTGGGAAGAGGGTATTCTACACCATATTGGTTTGGAAGCTATAGTTCTACTAGAATAGGTAGTATAGGTAGTGGACATGGTTATTTGGGGTATGAGCGCCTGTATTGGTAGAGTGTTGCTACATAGGGGAGTCATATAACACCACGAGGAATAGGGACAAGACATTTAAATGTAGTTCATCCAACACGAGTGGGGAGCGAGGCTGGTCTATCGATAGTGAGAGGTACTACTCTAGTTGCTTCTATTTTAGCTATTTTCTTATTTGATACTAGTGCCTCTCATTCCATTATATATTAAAATCTTGATAATGGTTTGAGCCTGGGGATGGAGTTCGTAAGCGGGGTGATGAATATCGATACATCATTAGAAACAAGGTCTAAGGATATCTATTTATGCAAGTGATGTTCCCTAGAGATTTGATATTATCATTTTCTTTGGGATATCTATGTCATTGATATAATGGGATTTGACCTGATTATCAGTTTGGACTGGCTAGTCACATACTGCACCCACATAGATAGTTACTGGAGGAGAGTGACCTTTGTATCTCTTAAGGGTGACTATTGTTATATTCATGAACAATGGGATATTCATGCAGGATGAGCTGGGCCAATTTATCAGCAACTGGGTGAGCTCACAGCCTAGGTTTCTAGTATTTTAAAGGATGATGGGTGGGGTAGGCAATACACCCTTCCACCAGAATTAGAATTGTTTTAGTATTTCTTTCCTGAAGACTTTTCAGGGTTTCCACCTAAGAGAGATGTAGAATTCACTGCTGATCTAATGCTAGGGGTGAGCTAATATCTATTCCACCTTACAGTATGGCACCGAATGAGCTTCATGAGCTCAAACCGCAGTTGGAGGAGTTGGAGGATAAATGTTTTATCCATCCAAGTACGTCGCCTTGGGGATCAACCTTTTTTTCTAAGAAGGATGACTGGAGTTTTTACTTGTGTTTCGATTAACGGAAATTGAATAATATATCCTTAAATAACTGATATCTTTTTTCGTGTATCAATGATCTTTTTGAACAGCAGAAGGGGGATTCTATGTTATCAAATATCAATTGAAGATCAGGTTATCATCATGTGAGAGTTCAGACCTCTGATATATCAATAACTTCTTTCAAGACCAGGTATGACCTTTATGATTTTTTTTAATTCCTTTTGGATTGAAAAATTCTCTAACAGTGTTTATGGACTTGATGAACATAATCATTCTTCTGTACTCAGATCATGTTTTGGTTTTGTTCAAGGAATAAATCGTGGTGTACTCTAAGACTTCTGAAGATCATGCCCAATATCTTGACATCACCCTGGGTACATTGAGAGAGCATCAGCTATACACCAAGCTATCTAAATTTCAGTTTTGGATTGATAGGGTAAACTTTTTTGGGAACATCATCTTAGAAGAAGGTGTGGAAGTGGACCCTAAAAAAAGTGGATTCACTGGTTTCTTAAGGTCATCCCAAGAATGTTTTTGATATCAAAATCTTTTTTGGATTAGTTGGTTATTATAAGAGGTTCATCCAAGAATTTTCCCGACTGGAAGCACCACTTTCAGGTTTTAAAAAGATAGGCCAAATGTTTTATTGAATAGGAGGATGAGAAAATCCTTTCTAGGAGTTAAAGAAGATATTGACATAGGAATATATGTTGATTTTACCTGTGTCGGTTGAGGAGTACCTGGTGTATTGTTATGATTTTGGGATGGGACTCAGAGTTGTGTTGATGAAAAGTGATCGAGTCGTTGCTTATGGGTCTTAGCAGTTGAGGCCACATGAACATAATTTTCCAATGCATTACCTCAATTTTCAAGCAGTGGTTTATTTTCTTATTTGTTGGCGACACTATCTTTTGGGTGAAAATTTTATAGTTTTTACAAATTACAAAAGCACGAAATATATCTTTTCACAGTGAGACATGAATCTTCGACAGTGATGATTGGTAGAATATATGTAGTCCATTGATTTTGAACTGGAATATACACCCAGGAAGGGGAATAGAGTGGTTTATTCCTTGAGTTGGAAAACTCAGACTCATTTGGTAGATGAGTCAAATGCTGAGTAGTAGATGATTACTTTGCTAGTGGAAATTCATGTGGTAGTTTAGGAGATTCTGGAGAGGATGACTCTAGTTTTAGTAGCAGTGTATTCTAAACTCTTTAAATGGATCTTGGAAAGGTAGCATGAGGATCTAGAGTGTTATCCTGTGAGGTAAATCCTTTAAGGTGGAGAGATTCCTTCAAACTGTATAATATATAAGGAGGAGATCATCTATGTAAAAATTCGAGGGTGTTGTGCATATGAGTATGCAAGAGGAACTCATGAAAGAGTTTCATGCTTCAAGGTGGTAAGTACATCATGGGGTGGAAAAATTGTACCCTGACCTATGACAATAGTTTGGATGGCCAGGAATTAAAAGGAGATTTCAGGATTGGTAACAAGATGTTTCACCTATCAACATGTGTAGGCAGAGCATCAACGACCTGGAGACCTATCGCAGTCGTTACATATTTTTAAATCGAAGTGAGATAACGTGACTATGGATTTTGTTGTAGGAAATCTAGAGACACTTAGGAATAATGATGTTATTTGGGTCATTCTGGATCGACTAACGATGGTAGCACATTTCTTTCCTATCAGGTAATCCTTTACAGTAAAATATTTGGGAGAACTGTATGTAAGAGAGATAGTTCGTTTTCATGGGGTGCCAAGGAATATAGTTTATGATCATGATTTTTCTCTATACTTCATGCTTCTTGAAGGGATTATAGAAGTCATTGGGTAAAAAGGTTCTATTAAGTGTGGATTTCCACCCACAGATAGATGGGCAGTCAGAGCGTACCATAAATTTGTTAGCGGATATGTTGTGGGAATGTGTTCTTGACTTTTGTTGTTCTTAGGAGAAGCAGTTGGCTTTGGTGGTGTTCTCCTATAACAACAGTTATCAGGAAACTATTCATAAGGCACCATATGAGGCAAATTATGGTATACCTTTCATATGATATATAGCTAGTTCGAGGCGGGTGAGTCAGAGCTATTGGGACTGAGTCTCGTTCAGGAGACATCAGATCAAGTGCAGTTGATTCCAGAAATGCAAAGCTATAGCTTAGAGTAGGACGAAGTCGTATGTTGATACACAGGGATGAACCCTAGAGTTTACAGAGGGTTATCATGTATTCCTTCATGTGTCACCTAGATTGGTTCACCACAAAATATGAAGGTAGGGAAATTTGGTACCCAGGTGTATAGGACCATTTGAGGTGCTAGAGAGAATCGGGCCGATGGCATACAGATTAGCACTTCCACAAAAATTCAGTGATATGCATGATTTTTTCCATGTGTCACAACTACTGTGATATCACCTTGACCCTTATGATGTTATTGATATGGAAGAGGTTGATCTTGAGATATATGTGTCCTTTGATGAGGATCAGATACGTGTGATGGGTCTTAGTGAGAAGGTGTTATGGGGAAATAATGTGTCATTATATCATGTGTTATGGAAACATGGATGTGTTCAAGATGAAACTTGGGAATGAGAAGCATACATGAAGGCTAAATTTCCAAATATTTTTGGTTCAAAATCCTAGAGATGTTCAAGAGTGTAGGACAAGGAAGATATGGTATATGATGGGGAGAGTGTCAGATCTCATCCTTTTCTGGAGCTATATTGGTCGTGTTTTTAGGTAATTTTTTTGTTATGAAGTACCTTTTGGTTGGGGTATGACCTGGGATGTGTTTGGGTGATGTTTTAAGGAACATGCAAAGATAGGGGGTTGTGAATGGTTTTCACACAAATTGGAAAAACCGTGTAGATAGTGGAGGTAGGGACGGTTAGTATATGGTTTTCTAAATCATTCACCACAGAGCCATGTGGGCAGTGGATGACTGCATGGTTGGTACATGGTTTTTTATCCATGCGGCCTCCCTGGTGAAACTGTGTGTGAGAATTAGTTTAATCCAAAAATTGTTTTTAAAACCAATGGACCCACGAAAACTCTGTAGTTCGACCTTGGCATGGGATTGACAATTTTTGGGTGATCTTAGAGCCTCCCAGTGGGATTCCAAGTCAATCCGAATGTAATTCGTCAAGATCAAAATCATAGATTCAAGATCCATTCCTATTATGGTATGTAGATTTAATCCTAATGTATCTCCCATCCTTTTTCTTTTCTTTTATAGATCTTTTCGTGGAAGATCTCCCCCATTTTCCTGGTTCTAAACCTCTGAGTATAGGTCTATATCTTGGATTGTGGATCTAGATCTAGATTTTTATGATCGTGATGCCTTTGATCTTAATTTTGGTTTGGGGATTTAGATCTGAATCTTGATCGACGAAGTTGTTACACTCAGAATTTGGTGATTTCCATTGGAATAAATTTTTCTATAAATTGAAGTATGTGGTCTAAATTGAAAGCCTATTGTCATGGATTTGATATGTAAATATGAGTTTATGAATTTCTATCTTAGCTTAATAATTGAATTCCTAAATTGGTGTAATTATGAATGTGGAATTGAGATTTGTATTCCTTGGTGATTAATTGATAATTGAATCATGGAACAAATGAAGGGGGTTTCCCAAAGTGATAATTTGGATATTTATCGTAGTATGGTATATTTTAATTGATATATTCAATTTATTTTGTTATGATAATTAATTGGGGGAAATTATTTATGAAATTATGTTTGGATGGGTAAGATTATTAATTGTGAGAATTAATTATGTGCCATAATTTTGACCAAAGATAACTAATTTTTTGAATTAATTATGTGTTATAATGGTGATCAAAGATAATTAATTGTGAGAATGAATTATGATATGTTGAGATTTTGTATGGATAATAAATTGTGAAGAATTAATTATGGAATGAGAATTGTGATTATTGATTAATTAATTGATGAACTAATTAATAGGTTATGTGCTTAGTTAATTTCTAAGTTAACTAATGGCCTTTGAAATGTTTAACTAATCTTTGTATTAGTAATAGAATGATGTGTAAAAGTCGTGTGAATTAAAGAATGATTAAATGGATGAGATTTATGTGCTTCTAGACATGGTGTTCTAGACCGATTAGAAGTTGGGACTTGGACATGGCATTCCTCCCCAATAGTTAACCAAGATTCAGATTATGGGGTTCTAGGAATGAAGACCTACACTGAATGAGATTATGGGGTTCTAGACATGAAAACCTACACTGAATGAGATATTGAGTGATAGGCATGGTGACCTGCACTGAATGAGATTCAGGGTTCTAGGAAAGACAACCTAAACTGAATGAATGATAATAATGAATGATGATTCAAATGGGAAACATGATTTGAAAGTAGGCCTAATATCATTATTGATTATTAAATCAAAATTTGACAACTATTTAATTATGCATTGTATTTATTACTTCTTAAAACATCATGCACTATCTTTTGACTGGACCCATTTTAGACACTATTGGTGGTGGCCTACTGAGTTGTACTCACAACCTCTTTGGGATGCCTAATAGGCACCCTAGTAGATATTTGTTTCACAGGAAAGAACAAGGGAGAGACCATAGTACAGGTTGCAGTTTCGGAATTGAGAATGGGAGAGGAAATCAGATGTGGTTCAGGACTCGCTTGTAAGTTGTCAGGTCTTTACATTTAGTTTCATTGTTGAAATGTGACAGTTTCATTATCATAACATGTTTTTCCAATCAGTTGAGTATTGAATTTCCATGTTTTGGTTATCATATGATATGGATTTTTATGGTTATTTATACACTTTTGGACTTGGTTATTGTTATTTTCTTCCATTGGTGTTTTATTCTAATAAAAGAGAATACAGTCTCCCCAAGACTAACTTACTAGACCCTCACTTCTAGTCGGCACCCTCTGGCATACAGGGAGTCACACTTGATGGCATGTGGCCAACCAACTCGGGGCACTGTTCAGTGGCCCCCAAGTCAGTATGTCACAAATACATACAATTATAAGGTTCACTGGGCCCATTTGACATTTAAATAAGAAGATAAATTCATTTTTTAACATTATAATAGACTATTTCTCAAACATACAATTTATCTAATAATACCGAATGAATAGGTTATAAACCAAGAGATAAACTAAGAATCATATAGATAACCAATCTCCACTTTGTAGTTTAGAAAAAAAAACACACCTCATTCAAGGTGTTTTTATATAAAAACAAGACATTATTTATATAAAAATTCATTGATCCCAATTAGACACCACATTCCAATATTAAAAACTAAATTCATCAAAAGAGGAATTTAATAAAGCTACCACAAATGGGAATTCAATTTATAGATGTCCAAATAGATATTAAGTATGTTACATTAACATTTAATAAATTCCCTACAAGGAGAAAATCAACTTATTAAACCAGTAAAAACTTGTTTATGGTGTTCTATGAATTCAAAACAATTAAATATAAAGGTAAATTCACATCGTCACACCTATGTGGTGTCTATGATCAAGGTTGGAAACCTCAAACTACTAAACTACAATCATAGGGAGTGTATATAGGTGAAATAGTCAATCTAATATGGAGGAACCAATTATCAATAAACGAGCAACAAATGGTGACATGAAACACAATGAAAATATTCATAAAATTATGGAAAATTGAAGAAAAATTCATAGACCACCTACCCCATAGTTAGGATGACCTACAATTCTAATACCGAGATTTGATTCGTTTTGGTTTGGAAGAAATCTATAAAAAAGAGCTACACCCTGAAAATAGGGAAAATAGCTTACACCATAATAACATTTTTAGAGAATTTTAAATGATTTAAGGATAAAAAAGAATTGATAACATTCCAAAGAAGATCCATAGAGACATGCGACGATCGATTCATAATCATATTGGAAGAATAATCTTGAATCCTAAATTTTTCTTAGAGAAGAATCCAAAGGCACACGGAGGCGCTCTCATGTGGTGGCGGGATAAGAAAGAAAATGATAAGGGAAAAGTAAAATTCATTAAGTAAAATAGGATAATTTACCCTAAAAACTGGGTATCACAGTTTGGACGCACAGTTTGGAAAAAATGGTAACCAACTGTGCAACACTCCCTACTTAGGAAAACACATCACATGGTTATTCTTGCAAGGTTATACTAATAGTGTTACAATAGTGTGATGAAAATTGAGAGGTAACTACCTTACTATAACTACAAATGTGATATATGAACATAGTTTTGGAATATCATGAACAACCCATGTGAGGAGTTTTCTATCCCCTTATGCAACCACACATTTTTCTGTTGGAGGCCGCATAGTTTCAAACAAACCATGCACCTTTTTCAAACATTCCAAAACCTAATATTTCTAGTCCCAATACACCCTAGACTTGATGAGACACCCATGAATCTTCTCAGGACTTTTCCCAAGACAAAAAAAATCAAAGTGTTCCAACTCTCAGAATTTCATCTCAAAGATAGGTTTTAAAAATGACCCATCAAGTAAACCCAAAAGTTAAAATTCACTTCCAAATTCACCTTGTCTCAAAAAATGGGATATTACAAGGTGTAGCCTATATTGGCTCATGATATTTTTATCAAATCCTAGGTTCAATAGAGTTCCTAAGATATAGATCTTACATTTTTATTTCGGGGTTTCTAGTCGATTGGAGCTAGGATCATTGGAGCTTGAGAGGTTATAGTAAAAAGAGTCTATCTATATCTTACACACATTGAACCATGGGTATCCAAACAATTCAAGTTATAAGCCTCTAATTTTGTTTTCTCATTTATTATTTCTAGCTTATTTTTAAACATATTTGTTGTTTTTTAGATTATACATAGTTATACCAGTGATCCAAAATTTAATTAGGTAATTCTAGTAAAAAGGATAGGATAAAATAAAGCATTTGTTTTTAATGTGGTTTGGAAAATTTTGTGGAGCATGCACGACCAGTCCCCCCCCCCCTTTAAATGAAATTTTCATGGCTAGTTTATATTCCTCAAAACTGTGTAGCGAAATCATGCATAGTGACTATCCCCCTCAAAGTATTTTTTTGGATATTGTTCGACCTGGATTTACCATGAAATATTGGTTGGTATTATGTATTATGATTTACAGGGGAATCTCATAGTGAATTGATTATATTTAATTTTATTATGATTGATTTTTTGTAAATAAAACATAATTTACAAAAGGATAAGAATTTTTTTGTAGAAATTTTGAATGTAAGTTTTAATTTATGGATTTTAATATGAATAGTGATTTTATTTTAATTGAAGGGAGTTTTTTTATTGATAATAGATAAATCTTAGCGATTCTTGAATACTTTTGAGTGGAAATGGTTAGTGTTATAAAATATAACCATGGATTTAATAATGAATGTTGGATTTTGAACCAAAATATAGGGTATCCCTAGAATGATTTAAAACAAAGGTAGTGACTTCTTATTTCAAAAGCAATTTCAATAAGGGTATTTTAGAATGTGTGTGTTGGGTTGTAAGTGAACTTTTCAAAAAAATAAATAGTATTTATAGTGTTTGGATAAAAAGAATTTTGATATTGATGGAATGTTTGAAAAAAAATTAATAAGGGATATGTACAGTTTTAAAATTATTTTCAATGTAGAAAATTGATTTTATATCCAATATTATGGTATTTAAAGTTAATTAATGTGGGGGTATTATCTTATTTTAATGTACGATTTTAAAGGGAATTCATATTTTTCTTTCTTCTCTTGATTTATTCCTTTATGTTGTAAATTTGAGTTGGGATTTGTCATTG
The DNA here is from genome assembly GCA_963277665.1 of Viscum album. Lineage (NCBI taxonomy): Eukaryota > Viridiplantae > Streptophyta > Magnoliopsida > Santalales > Viscaceae > Viscum > Viscum album. The sequence continues at coordinate 12,744,810 of OY728159.1, read as the reverse complement.
ATCATAAATTGTTAAAATTTCAAAGACATTTATGGATATAGATTTTATTTTCTTAAATAAAATATATCATCTATAAATTTCAGTATTAATGTAATTTTTAGTACCATATAGATTATTTTAGAATAATATATCCTAAGACTCATGTGTAAACTATCAAATTGTTGGTCCTACCCTTACCCTGAGTGGTATGTTAAACTAAACCCTTTTATTTGTAGTTCCATAACTATTCCCTTCTCACCTTATTGATATTTGTAATCCGGTTCTGGGATGAACTATACCATGTGATTTTGAAGATGCAAATGATGGTCTTTTATAGAATTAGATGTGTTATAGATGATTTTTTTTAATATAAGACCATTTTCATTTAAAAATTTGATGATGTTTCATAGAGTTTCTTTATGAATTCCATAATCCTTTCCTTCTTTTTTTCTTTAAAACTCATGTGCTTGTGATTTCATGTCATGGTGAATTGGAACTCAATGATGTGACACTTTTATTTAATGCTTCATCTCCATGATAGGGGGTATATAATTTAGTTATATGTGTGACCAGAGTAATGTTGCGACTCAATCCAAAAATATTATACAATGAAAAAACCATATATATTTTCCTTAGGTGACTAGGATAGATGTGTGACAGATAACATAGCATGTTGGTGGTCATTAATTTGATTTCATTTGGGATTATAATGATCATTGTTCCATGAATCATGTAAAAGGTTATGTTCTATACTTCTTACCCCAACGTTAGAGCTTATGATAGTTTTACAGGTAATGGTGAGGATTTTTCCCCACCAATTGGTTTGTTTTTTGAAGTACTTCGGTGGGAGACTCAACAACTATTGCTTTGGTATATTCCACACTCCCTTCTTTATAATTTCTACTAATCACTGATTTCGGTCTAATTGATCGGTAATTTCTAAATTTGGTGTCTTTTGAAGAGGTGGGTGTTATTTTTTTGACATAATGGATATTTTTATGGAAAATATTTTTGAGATCCTTTCAACTTGAATATTGGGTTATATCTTATTTTGGCCCTTCGGTGGCACCCATGTCTTGTTGATCCACAATTTTAGTTACTTCCATAATGGTAGAGAGATACAAAAACGGTCTTAGTGTTATATTCTCCAAAATATAGTGATCATGTATGAAATTTAATTGAATATATTTGTGTTATTAGTAGTTTTACATAAACCCAATAGGGTTTAGTGATCCAGTTAGAGGAATATCATTATCTTTTGGTTAGATCCCTTGGCCTAATTTTCTTTCTTTTGAATATGGGGCATTTATAGTGTTAGGATGTTTTATAGATTATAGAATTGCAGGAAACAAAATTTTTAATTAATTATTTATTGATATATCTATGAGTATTTTTATCTACAATCCATTTTCATGAATAATTTCTAGGAAATTTTAAAATTATATAGTTTCAGTGAATAACACACAGTTAAACCACATGAAAAGAACTAACCATGAATAAAACATGTGAATGTCTATAGTACATAACAGAAACGTTTTTTAGGGAGATAAAATGGTTTCCCAAACTATGAATCCAAGCAATGTAGTGTTTTAGGTTATTCCATTGAGCCCCACCTGCTTGGATAATAATTTAGAAAACAATATGGATAAACGATTTGGTCTTCCAAATATTTTATAATTGTGAAATTCTTAATCTAATATCCTATGATATTTACCCACAAATGATATTTTCACTCCATTTCTACATTAATTTTGTAAATTTGAGAAAAATACTTAAATATTGTATCATTTTAGACTAATATTAAACATATTTAACAATAATACATGATTTATGTATTGCCTTGATGATATAAAATTTTCATTTTCATATTAAATATTGGATAATCTGCTCAAAAATGGGCTAATGGAAGGTTTATCTTGACTATAAAATGTATCGGGTACATCATAGGGGTTAATGGAATATATTATAGTGTAAAGAGGATAATCTATGCTGATATAATGGATGGAGAATAGTTAGTAGTAACTCTGAACCACAACCATGCAGACTGAAAAGAGGATTCATGGTTAAAAAAACCATGAGGGATGGACCAAAATACTGCATGGCTTGATCTCCTCTTAGAATGTGGTGAGAACACGGAGACCACATAGATTTTCTAAATGTCCATATGGGTAGATAAATTATGAATATTTTTTACCTATTGGATGGAGGGAACTGAATTTTTGGCTCATTGTTTTGAAAACCATTCATCCAAACATTGGGCCACATTAAAAGTTATATTATACTATTTTCCAACCTAACCTTCTATTCTCATCCCATTAATTTCTCCCATATTCAACACCTAGTTGTTTAAGATGAATATTATTATCTCTACCCTCCTCCATGTATGTTTCCTAAACAATTATTATTTATTTGGTGTGTTGGTTGTGAATCGAGGCTCCAGGTATGACTCTGATAATGATTTCTTCCACCTTTTGGAAAAGGGTTTATTGGTTTTATCCTACATTTCCATGGCTCATGAACTCTATTTCAAATGGTTTATTTTCCTTGGTTATTGATAAATTTTTGTAGGAATCAATGCTTGAGGTTTTAAGAGTGGTTTTCTATGAACATGAGGTTTGAGGTTTATAAAATGTTTCCTATATTCTTGAAGTTTCTATATACATATACTAGTAAAAGTTTTCTTCCTTGATTCATTTTTGTGTCTTCAACTATGGAAAAAAAATAGGGCATGAAGTTGAGGTGTGAGACTCTTCATAGAACCTGTTCGGTCAGCTAAAGAATTGAGAACCGACCAAAGTCTACCCATGTGGCATGCCAATCCCTATAAAATTGTGAAATGAATTTGGAAATGAAGAGATGGATAAATTATTGTGGTGATCAGGTTCTAATTTAAATTGATATATATGATGGGTAAAAAGGGTAATTTAAATTGTACGAGATGGTGTTTGAGGACATGAAGTTCTTAAATTTAAATGTTGTATTTTCAATGATTTTTTTATATTCTAAAAATATTAAATGGATTAAAAGGTTTGGTTTGGGTCATGATCTGGTTGTGATTTTTAATGAATCAAAATTATGGTTTAAAGTTGATTGTGTTTTAAAATTAAGTGTTTACCATAATGTGTTCACAAAGGATTATTCCAAATATGTTTCAAATTTTGATTTGAAATTGGTTTGTGGTCACCAATTTAGTGGAAATTATGCGATGACAATTTTCCTGGTTTTGAAGGAATTGGATATCTTAGGCCTTAGTTGGGTTTTATAAAGGGAAGACACATGTTTGAAGTTGTGTATTCTAAATGATTAATGTGTATATTTGGTTTTGGTATTTTCATCATGTGAAAAGGGGTTGGGATTTATTAATAAATATTTTTTCCATAATGGTATATGTAGACCTTAATAAATAGTGAGACTATTAATGGTATTAAATATTGAAAAATGATGGGATAAAGTAGGAATTTATCGATAATAACGGATTGGGATACTAGAAATGGTGTTCTATATCAATAGTTTTGGTGTTAAAGTGATACTCTTGGAACCAATGCTATTATAATGGTTTTGAAATGTTGTATTAGTGCTCCTCATTAATGATTTTGGGATGTTGAACTATGCTATACTCCATAGTTTGGGACGGGCCAGACTAATGCTCAAGGTTCCCTATTGCAGCATAATTTTTTAGAGGAGAAACTAATTCACCGGACTTCAAGGGTCGGTACATAGAATTATATAATATGGTTGGAATTTTTTTATATGAATTTTTGAATCTTTGTTGGATAGGTGGACTGATTATCATTGTTTCTAACCTGTGACCCTTATAATAAATTATTGGGATGGTCAAACCTGATGTTTCGTATCCCAGCTAGATATTTGGAATTATGAAACCCATTTTATAACATGTTACCTCTATGGTGTATGGTTCAGATGATCTATGTGGTCTGAATAATGTTTAATGGGTTTGGGTATGTAACACCCTGAGATTTTATGAGAAATATTTCGTTTTATGTATTATGTTATACACAACACCAAAGGAATCTTTCACTACCCACAACACTGTCTTGGCTTGTGTTACACACAAGTGCAACCTTCCTTGATAGCTTGTGTTGTACGAAATACCGAGTTTCACTAAATAGCGATATGTTATTAAAATATTATATAAACTAGCCGTTATGAATAGTAATACCCACTTTTTGAAATTTTATAAATTTTATCTTTCAAAATGGACTTCATTTTTGGATTTGGAATATCTAAATTATCTTAGGGTGAATTTTTGGTATTTTTCTGAAAACATTCCATTTTTGGTGAACAGTGAAAAAACATTGAGTTATAGTTTAAAACCGAATTTATATTTAAATAACTATTTATTTTATTAAAATTTATTTTAGGTCAAATTAGACACATAATACCTTTATAAGTTCAATTTAATTCATTGGATTCATTTTATAATAATTTTAGATATATAAATATTTTATTGAACTTTTGTCGTCTTTTACCCACCTCCTAGGCGAATTTGTAAATTTACATAAAACATAATTTTACCGCTTCTGTGAGTGGAATTTTAAAAATTCGAGAGAGACGGTTAATATCAAGGAGTAAAATTTGGTTCAATAAGATAAAAATAGTTTTTGGTTCATAGTAACTTTTTACTTTTATTTACCATGGTTAAAAGTAAATAGGGTAATTAAGGGTAAAAATGATATTATTTTTACCCTAACACATGTCCTAATTCTATTGGATAAGTGTAATTTGACCAAAAACAACCGTAGGAATTACATATGACCATTTAGGTCCACTTGGATTAGATTAGGACATTTATTATTATTTAATTCAAAGGTGAGATAAAAGAATTAAAATCAAAGTTTAATAAGTAAAACATTTTTAATATTAGGTTATACATAAGTTAAATTCAACTATAAATATTAATTTGAAATCTAAAAGGATTTAGTACATAACGGTATTTTATTTATAATTTTAAGACATTAAATAATATAATTTATATATGACACAATGATGATGTAGTAATTACCTTATTAATGAAATATTAACATAATTGATATTATAAATACACAAATAAATTTAATTTGAGACTTTTTATGAATTACAATATTTTTATAGGTCAATATAAAATATTAGGGTTGGTTAGATGAATTTTTTTCGAAGTAATAATTCTGTAAGGAATTTGAAAAAAAAACAAAATACCAAATATTGTCAAAATTGACATAAAAGTGTTTTTAAAACAAATATTAAATTATTAATTGATATTCTATTCATAAAAAACTAAGGATCGGCCAAAAGGCTTATATGATAATATATATGACATTAATGAACCAATTAGGGTTCTATTGTCAGTTTATAGTATGTTTATTAACCATATAGTGTAACAATACAAGAAGAAACTGTAAAAGTTAAATTATTAAAATGAGAGTTAAATCTAAATGATAAGGTTAAAATGGTAACCTAAACTTGTATAAAACAAATTGGTTTGGAGGATTTAGACCTGAACCCACCCTATCCTCGAAATAAGTCACTTTGGAGCCATTATAAACCAAATATTATTTATTATAAAATAATATTTTAAGTTTTTCCTAAGGTGCCCCTCACCCCTCTTATAAAAGGGCACCACCCTTCTCTCTAATTCACACCTCCAAAGACATTTGTCTTGGACAAACCCTGACCAAATAACCTTTCAATTGTCCTACCTTTATCCTATAGGCCTTCATTTATTTAGAAAGCCATCCTAAGGATCCCGTTTGATCAAATCAAAAGGAAGAACCCGAGGAAGAGGTAAATATCTCACCACCTATTTCAAGATCCTTTCTTCTTCTACTTCCTCCTTATTTGTTGTTTCCATTATAAAATATTAACTCCAATATATTATATATAATTTTATTTTATTATAAATGGTACATCTATATTAGTTATTTTATCCATCCTATGAATGAAAAAGTCGCCACACGTGCGTACGTACAGCTTACCATCTCCACGTCATGGTGTAGTTTGTTATTCAAAAATTTCATCATTTGGATGGGTATGATAATGAGTATAAATGATATAAATAATAAATATAAAATTATTATGATTCTTTATATATGATATACCATCCAATTATATATTATTTTAATATCAAAATAATGATATCATCGCTCATGCGTACGTACGGCCTACCGTCTCCATGATGTGATGCGACTCGTACTACATGATCTTCATTGAATAATTATTATATAAATGAATTTAATTACTAACTTTTATATATATTACACTAATAAAATTCTGTAAATGTTGTATCTATAACCTAAAAATCAGAATAAGAATTTATTCGACAAAACATGCATAAGAACATAAAGCAATGAACACGCGAATAACAAGTACAAGTGAACTATTACTATTACGAAGATTAGAATATGACCATATATGATATCACAAAAATGAATATGATTCTATAATAAGTCAATGAAATTATTTAAATCATTATATTGGAGGTTCGGATACGTACGAAGTATATCAGACCTAAGGTAAGGGAAAATCTCGCAATCTCAATTTTTATCCGAGATTGTTTATACTTCGGTATTTACTGGGGAATATTTATCATCCACATCCATGTTTCCTAGATATGTAATATTATTTCTATCATCCTACAATTTTTTAAATCCAATTTTTTCAATTGGTGAGCTTTTAGTAAAAGATATGAATGGAATGTTTTTTCATTTTTAGTACGAGATACTTTTTGGTTTTTTCGGCCAAAGTACGTGAAGAATGTTTTGATAACTTATACGACATGAATGGATTTTTATGATTTCAAAGAAAATTATTTCCATGAAGCTTCATTTACTAGTTTTCATGTTTATTTTTAATTAACTTCTGTTAGTTTAAAATTGTATGACATGTTAAAAAGGGAAAAATGGTTTTTAAGTAGAAAGGATATTTTCCTCAAGAATGGAGTTAAAGGGTTTTATCAAAATTATTTTCCATATAAGATAATATAGGGTTATATATATATATCCTTATTTTTACATTGATTGGATTATGTTATGATGGAATTATTTTTATGAAGTCCTTTTATCTTATATAGTTTATTTTATGATGGAATGATGTTTAAGAATATCATTTCTATTACATGGGTTATGCTATGATATATGATTTTGTTGAACACATAAGAATGGTTTAATTATGTGATAGGTGGGACCTATATCTCCCTCCAATGCATTGGGTAAAGATTTATATCTCATGAGATAGACATGGCTGGAACTTAAAGTTAATTCGGTTTAGTGATACAGGACTGGAATGAAGAGTGAACTTGGTTTAAAAATGGACTTTGTCCACTATAATAGTCTTGGAAATGAGTCTGGACTAATAAGAAATGATATTCTATGATTATGTGTGTATGCCACAAAGTTTCATGTTTTATGTTATGATTATTGGGATTACATTTCACTACAATAATTTATCCCATGTTAGGATGTTATGATCTCTTTTTCATTTTATGATTTTCAAAATTTTATGTTCTTATGAATATGATATGATTGATATTTCCTTTGTTTTCCCTTACAGAGCATTTGAGCTTGCCATTTTGTATGTTTTCTTCTCCACAGGCCAGGAAGAAGGGTATTAAGTAGGATATGCCAAAAGGGACTCTAGATATGATGAAATAAATGGGAGACAATGTAGAAGCTTTATGAACGAGTTGTTTATTTTTCCCTGTTTCTAAAGACACTATACCTATACAGTCCTATCATGGTTTTGTTATATGTTGTAATAAGTATGCTTCAATTCTGATGTAATAACAATGTATGTAAAGTATGGGTCGTTAGAGTTGGTATTCAGGGAAAGTTATAGTAAACCTTTGGAAACTAGGATGTGAAAGTCTTTGTTAGAATCCTATGGATAAGTCTAAGCATAGAAAACAATATTAGTGTTTTAGAAATGGCCATGAATAACCTAGGATAAGATCTTAACTATGAAATTTTATTCTTGATTATGTGGTTTTCCAATTATGATTATTGTTTCTCACACTATGCTTACTGGTTTTAGTAAATGGCTAGAACCCGAAGGAATCGTGTTAATGCTGAATGTGATGGGCAATGCAATGATTATCTCCCTGAGAAACCAAACGTTATGGTAGCTGGAATTAAAAATCTTGTAGCCATGCTCACACAACATTCTCACACTATGAATCATGCAGGACTTCCAAATGAGAAAAGAAAGGAGCAACACTCTGTTGAATCCTTCATGAGGTAGCATCCACCCTCATCAAGTGGGTCTACTAATCCATTAGTGGCTGAACAATGGATTAATACCACTGAAAAGATATTTTTAGTTCTTCAATGTTATGAACATGATAAAGTCATCTTAGCAGTATATCTTTTGGAAGGTGATGTTGATCAATGGTGGAATCTTATCAATAATTCAAGGCAAAGAGACAAAATTGAGTCCATGGAATGGGATGAGTTCAAGAACATATTTTTCAATAAGTACTTCCCTCATATTCTACAAAAAAAGATGGAGAAGGAGTTTCTTTAACTAAATAAAAAGGAAGTTGAATCTGTCAGTACCTACGAAGAAAATATTACAAGACTTGTAAGGTATGATTTCAAAATTATTATCCAAACTGAGAGTAAGATCGATTGATTATTTAGTGTCTTAAACCCAAGTATTTGAAGGGCGTTATCCATAAGGGACTTCAATATCTATGAGTAAATTGTTCGATGTGCTCTCAAGGTTGAGATAGAGATTAGAGTAACACATCAGTCATAAAGGTTTGATAAAAAGAGGAAAATGGAATTCAAACTGAAATCTAAGGACCACACTAGAAAGAAGATGAGTTTTACCTTATGCTCAATGTGTGCAAAGATACATGGAAGAAATTTTCTTAAAGGTACATGTAAATGTTTCAAATGTGTAAAAGAAGGTCATCGGGCATTTGAGTGCCGCAATGATAGGAAAAAGATGTCTAGTGATGTGAACAAAGAAAAGGCTACATAGAATGCACCTCCTACACTTCAATGTTACAAGTGCAAGGAGATGGGGAATTATTCTAATCAATGCCCTAATCCAAGGGTTATTGATGATGACCGATGTCAACAAAATATAAAGGTCAGAGACAAAGTAAATTCACATGAAATTTCTATTGACGATATGGAGTATGATAATGAAGTGGTGAAAGGTACACTTACCATCCACTCTAATGTAGCAAATGTTTTATTTGATTCTGTATCCACCCACTCTTTTATTTCTAAATAATTTTCCAATGGTATCTCCGTACTACCTCAACAATTAGCTGGTGAGTTAGCTGTGACAACTCCTAATGGCACAACAGTTGCATCAAAAGTTTATACTTCTTCTCCAATTGACGTTTGTGGGAAAGTGCTTCCTTCAAATCTTGTGATCCATCCTATAGTTGAATTTGATGTGATTCATGGCATGGATTATATTTCCTTATATAGAGCTCATATCGATTTCCAAATAAGGGAAGTCACATTTCATATTCCCGATCAATCTATGATCATCTATCGATACAAGGACGAATATAACCTTCCAGTGGAAATTTATTACATATTATGGGTCTTGATTCCAATAAAAAAAGGTTATTTATCTCAAATGGTTGGAAAGAAAATCATGATTAAGAATATTCCCATTGTACGGGAGTTTGATGATGTATTTCCAGAGGAATTTCCAGGTCCTCCACCAAATCGTGAAGTTGAGTTTTCAATAGAAATCATACCAGGTGCTATGGCCATTTCAAAGAAACCTTATAGAATGGCCCCAATTGAGTTGTTGGAATTAAAGTTGCAACTCCAAGATAATCTTGATAAGGGATTCATACACCCTAGTGCATCACCTTGGGGAGCACCTGCTCTGTTTGTTAAGAAGAAATATGGATCAATGAGACTTTGGATTGATTATCGAGAACTTAACAAGATCACTATTAAGAAAAAATATCCTCTCCCATGCATTGATGACTTATTTGACCAACTACATGGAGCTCAATAGTTTTCCAAGATTGATCTTAGTTCAGGGTATCATCAATTAAGGGTAAAAATGGAGGATATACCAAAGACGACTTTCCATACAAGGTATGTACACTATGAATTTATAGTGATGTCATTTGGTCTTACTAATGCCCCTGTTATCTTCATGGATCTAATAAATAGAGTCTTTAGAGACAATATTGATTAGTTTGTGGTAGTCTTTATAGACGATATTATTTACTATTCAAAGATCAAGGAAGAACATGAAGATCACTTGAGAATTGTATTAAAGACCCTAATAAAGGATAAGCTTTATGCCAAATTTTCCATGTGTGAATTTTGGCTTCAAAAAGTTTCATTTTTGGGTCAGATAATCTCAAAAGAGGGGATATCTGTGGATCCAGCAAAAACAGAGGTTATCAAAAGATGGTCGAGACAAAAAACCGTAACTGAGATCCAAAGTTTTCTTTGTTTGGATGGATATTATCGACGTTTTGTGAAATTCTTTTCACGATTATCTAATCCACTCACCAGGATGACTCAATAAAGAGTTAAGTTCGTTTGGATGGAGGAGTGTGAAGAGAATTTCAAGGAGTTAAAAAGAAGGTTATCCAGTATACCTGTGCTCACACTACCTTGTAGTGGAGAAAGGTTTGCGATCTACAGTGATGTATCCAAGAAGGGATTGGGGTGTGTTCTCATGAAAAATGATATGGTGATAGCTTATGCCTCACGACAGTTGAAAATCCGTGAGAAAAATTACCCAACTCATGATTTGGAATTAGCTGCGGTAGTCTTTGCATTAAAGATTTGGAGGAATTATCTTTATGGTGAAAGGTGTGATATTTTTACTGATCATAAAATTATAAAGTATATTTTCACAGAAAAGGAGCTGAATATGCACCAAAGAAGATGGTTGGAGCATATTAAGGATTATGACTGCTCAATTCATTACCACCCTGGGAAAGAAAACAAGGTGGCAGACACATTAAGTCGACAAGACCATGATAGATTATCCTATATGAGGATCACAAAAGAACCAATATTTATGGGTTTACAAAGGATGGATCTTGGAATTATAATGGAGGTGAAAATTCTTATCTTTATCAAATGAATGTTCAACCATCTATACATGTGAAGATTAAAGTGGCATAGAAAGAAGATGCAGAGTTACAAAAAAGGTGAGAAATGTTCCTGAATTCCACATTGATTTTGATGAAATAATAAGCTTCGGGAATCAGGTTTGTGTTCCTCCCATCCCATAATTAGAGAAGGAAATAATGGATGAAGCTCATAGTTCTTCATTCTATATTCACCCTGAAAGCATGAATATGTATAGGGACATTAAGGAGTACTTCTGGTGGGATGGCATGAAAAGAGATTTTACTGAATACATCTCTCGATGCTTGGTTTTTTAACAAGTTAAAGCTGAGAGACAGAAGTCTAAGGGGATGTTACAACCATTACCCATATCAGAATGGAAATGGGAAAACATCACTATAGACTTTTTCACTGGACTTCCAAAAAAATACAAAGGGAATAATGAAACCTGGGTTATAGATGATCGTCTTACGAAGTCTGTACACTTCATTGCTATTAGAGAAGATTTATCTCGTGATCAGCTTGCCAAGATATATGTGAATGAAGTGGTAATATTCCATAGAGTACCACATTCCATTATATCTGATCAGGATTCGAGGTTTACCTCGATGTTTTCGCAAAGTCTTCAGCATACTGTAGATAGAGAGTTGAGTTTCAGCACTGGATATCATCCTCAAACCGATGATCAGTTTGAGGGGAAAATTTAAACTATAGAAGACATATTGAGAGCTTGCTCTATGGATTTCAAAGGTGGTTGGGATCAACACCTACCTTTGGTGGAATTTTCTTACAATAATAGCTTTCACTCCACTATATAGATGGCTCCTTATGAAGCTCTCCATGGAAGGAAATGCAGAACTCCAACTTGCTGGGATGAAGTTTGGGAAAGAATGCTATTAGGACCTAATCTTGTTGATGAGATGCCATAAATTGTAAGATCTATTCAACAACACATAAGAGTAGCTCAAAGCCGACAAAAACGTTATGCCGACAACCAAAGAAAAGCCCTACAATTTTATGTGGGTGATAAAGCGTTCTTACAAATATCTTTTTAGAAGAGAGTAAGGATATTTGGAAAGAACGGCAAGCTGAGCCCTAGATATATTGGTTCTATTGAGATAATGAATCATGTTGGGAAGGTAGCTTACTGATTGGTGGTTCCACCGAATCTCTCTCAAGTTAATGGTGTGTTCCATGTATCTCTCCTTAGAAAGTACATACCTGATCCTTCACATGTACTATGCTCAGAAGTTGTACCTATGGAGAAAGATCTTTCTTATGAAGAACAGCCAATAGGGATTCTGGATCGTAGAGAAAAAGTTCTATGAAACAAGACCACTTGCTTGGTTAAAGTTTTATGGATGAACCACCAATTATAAGAAGCTGCATGGGAACTTGTGGATATGATGAGGCAGTGGTATCCTCATCTGTTTGTTATGAAGTGATGAATTTCGAGGGCGAAATTCTTTTTTAAGGGGGATAGAATGTGACACATTGATATTTTATGAGAAATATTTTGTTTTATGTATTATTTTATACAAAAAACCAAAGGAATATTTCACTACACATAACACTTTCTTGGCTTGCGTTACATGCAAGAGAAACCTTCCTCGATAACTTGCGTTGTACGCAATACCGAGTTTCACTAAACAACGATATGTTACTAAAATATTATATAAACTAGCTATTATGAATAGTAATACCCACTTTTTGAAATTTTATAAATTTTATCTTTCAAAATCGACTTCATTTTCGGATTTGGAATATCGAAATTAGCTTAGGATGAATTCTTGTTATTTTCGGAAAACATTCAATTTTTGATGAATAGTGAAAAACACAGAGTTACAGTTTAAAACCGAATTTTTAATTAAATAATTATTTATTTTATTTAAATTTATTTTAGGTATAAATAGACACATAATACCTATAAAATTTCAATTTAATTAATTGGAGTCATTTTATTATAATTTTAGATATATAAAAATTTTATTTAACTTTTACCGACTTTTAGCCACCTCCAATGAGAATTTGAAAATTTACATAAAACATAATTTTACCACTTCTGTGAGTTGAATTTTGAAAATCCAAAAGACACGGTTAATATCAAGTAGAAAAATTTGGTTCAATAAGATTAAAATAATTTGTGTTGAATAGTAACAATTTACTTTTATTTACCAGAGTTAAAAGTAAATAGGGTGATTAAGGGTAAAAATGATATTATTTTTACCCTAAAACATGTTATCATTCTATTGGATAAGTTTAATTCGACCAAAAAAACATTAGGAATAAAATATGACCATTGAGGTCCACTTGGATTCGATTAGGAAATTTATTATTATTTAATTCAAAGAAGAGATAAAAGAATTAAAATCAAAGTTTAGTAAGTAAAGCATTTCTAATATAGGGTTTTACATAAGATAAATTAGACTATAAATAATAATTATAAAGTTAAAACTATTTCCTACATAATGGTATTTTATTTATAATTTTTAGTCATTAAATAATGTAATTTATTTATGACACAATGATGATGCAGTAATTACGTTATTAATGAAATATTAATATAATTGATATTATAAATACCAAAATAAATATAATTTGAGACTTTTTATGATTTAAAATAATTTTATAGGTTAATATAACATAGTAGGGTTGGTTAGATGATTTGTTTTGGAATTAATAATACTGTTATAAATTTAGAAAATACAAAATACCAAATAGTGTCAAAATTGACATAAAATACTTTTTAAAACAAATATTAAATTATTAATTGATATTCTATTCCTAAAAATCTAAGGTTCGGAAAAAAGTATTATATAATAATATATATGACATTAATGAACCAATTGGTGTTTTATTGACAGTTTATAGTAGGTTTATTAACCATATAGTGTAAGAATACAAGAAGACAAAGTAAAAGCTAAATTATTTAACTTACAGTTAAATCTAAATGATAAGGTTAGAATGGTAAACTAAACTTTTCTAAAACCTATTGGTTGAGATTAGTTTGACCCATACCCACCCTAACCTCAAAATAAGTCACTTTGGATCCATTATAAACCGAATATGAATTTTTTATAAAATAATATTTTATGGTTTTCCTAAGGTGCCCCTCACCTCTCTTATAAAAGGGCACCCCCCTTATTTCTAATTCACACCTCCAAAGCCATTTGGCTCAGGAAAAGCCTGCGCAAATACCCTTTAAACTATCCTACCTTTATCCTAGTGACATTACTTTAGTCATAAAGCCATCCCAAGGATCCATTTTGATCAAATCAAAAGGAAGAACCCGGGGAAGAGGTAAATATCTCACCACCTATTTCAAGATCCTTTCTTCTTCCACTTCCTCCTTCTTTTTTGTTTCCATTCTCAAATAATAAATCCGTTATATTATATATATTGTGATGTTATTATAAATGGTACAACCATATTAGTTATTTTATCCATCCTATGATTGAAAAATTCACCACACGAGGGTACGTATGGCTTACCGTCTTCACGTCGTGGTGTAGTTTGTTATTCAAACATTTTGTCATTTGGATGGGCATGATAATCAGTATAAATGATATAAATAATAAATATAACATTATTATGATTCTTTATATATGATATACCATCCAATTATATACAATTTTAATATCAAAAGAATGATTTCATCGCTCGTGCGTACATACGGCCTACCATCTCCACGATGTGATGTGACTCGTTCTACATGATCATCATTGAATAATGATTATAAAAATGAATTTAATGAATAAATATGATATATATTACACAAATACCATTCTTTAAATGATTTATCTATAACCTAAAAATAGTAATAAGAATTTATTCGAAAAAACATGTATAAGAACATAAAGCAATAAACACCCGAATAACAAGTAGAAATGAAATATTACTAATGAAAAGATAAGAATATGACCACATATGATATCATAACAGTGAATATGTCGTTGTAATAACTTTATGAAATTATTTAAATCATTATACAAGAGGTTCAGATATGTACGAAGCATATCAGACCAAAGGTAAGGGAAAATCTCGCAATCTCAATTTTTATGAAAGATTGTTTATACTTCGGTATTTACTGGGGAATATTTATCATCCATATCCTTGTTTACTCAATATGTAATATTATCTATATCCTCCTACAATTATTTAAATCCAATTTTACATATTGGTGAATTTAAAGTAAAATATATGAAAGGAATCTTTTGTCATTTTTTGGACGAGATACTTTTTGACTTTTCCAGCCAAAATACGAGAAGAATGTTTTTTTAACTTATACTGCATGAAGGGATTTTTATGATTTCATAGAACATTATTTCCATGAATCTTTCTTTAAAAGTTTTCAAGTTTATTTTTAATTAACTTCATTTAGTTCAAAATTTTATGACATGTTAAGAAAGGAAAAATGTTTTTGAAGTAGAAATAATATTTTCCTCAAGAATGGAGTTCAAGATTTTTATAAAAATTATTTTCCATCTAAGATAATATAGGTTTCTGTTTCTATACCTATTTTTACATTGATTTGATTATGTTATGATTGAATTATTTTTAGGAAGTCCTTTTATCTTATATGGTTTATGTTATGAAGGCATGATGTTTCAGAATCCCATTTTTATTACATGGGTTATGCTATGATATATGATTTATGATTTTGTGTCACACATAAGAATGGTTTAATTATGATATGGGTGTGACCTATATCTCCCTCCAATTCATTGGGTAAAGATTTATATCTCATGAGATAGGTATGGATGGAATGGAAAGTTAATCTGGTTCAGGGATACAGGACTGGAATGAGAAGTGAACTCGGTTCAGAAATGGAATTTTTCCACTATGATAGTCTTGTAAATGAGTCTTGACTAATAAGAAATGATATTCTATGATTATGTATGTATGTCACAAAGTTTCATGTTTTATGTTATGATTATTTTGATTACATTTCACTACTATGATTTATCCCATGTTATGATATTATGATCTCTTTTGCAGGTTGCGGTTTTCAAAATGTTATGTTCTTATCATTATGATATGATTGATATTTCCTTTGTTTACCCATACTGAGCATTTGAGCTCACCCTTTTGTATGTTTTTTTTTCACCAGGTCGGGAAGAATGGTATTAAGTAGGATATGCCAAAATGGACTGTAGATATGTTGAAATAAACGGGTGACAATGTGGATACTTTATGAACCAGTTGTTTATGATTCCCAGTTTCTATAGACATTATATATATATAGTCCTATCATGGTTTTGTTATATGTTGTAATAAGAATACTTCAATTATGAAGTAATAAAAATGTATGTAATGTATGGGTCGTTATAATGTATCACTTGAAATAGAGAATAAATATAGTCAATTTATGTGTTGTAAAAAAATGAAACATAGTTCATATACAATTTCTATATGTATTCATATACCCTGGAAACCACTACTATTAGAATAGTTATTTCTTTAGACAATATCGGTTGTGGTCTCATAGGTTGTACTAACACATTACATGGAAATACATGGAACTTGGGTACCCAATCAAATGATACTTCTTTCAGTTATAAGATTAGGATAAGGACCTAATTCTTGGTTTATTTTGGGATGATGGGTTGAATCATGGGTTGTCAGATCTGGGTTGGAACTGGGGACCATGTTTGGGATTTTTCATGGTTTGTTATTTTAGGTTTTACTATATGACTTCCAGACATGTAATCTATAAATATCATTTTTTAATGATGTTTCATATTAGTTATAGTTGGATCTTTCCATATATTATTCCATTCACTCTTTTTATAGGTTGTTGTACTTATTGATTTTATTTTAACTATTTTTTTACATTGATAACTGGGCATAGCATCCCTAATGTACCTCCCATTACCCAAACTTCTAGTCGATACCCAAGGTCATATGGGGTGGATTGCATGAGATCAAGTGGTACATCCATCTCAGGCATCAATTTAGTGGTACCTCAGTCGGAATGATACAATAAATGATCGTAATGGGTTAGTGAAATTTGAGACTAGTTATATAATGAAATTATTTTAAAAAAATATCTTCAACATATTCTAAACAATATTTTTTCTCAAAATCCCATTGAAAGGCATTTCCTGATTAAAACATTTCTTCATAACCCAAAAAAATAGATTTATTATAAAGGGTGATCTTCGATGCTCATTTTGGGTAATTGTGGGTGAAATCAATATAAAATCATGTGTTGATTGAAATTTATATTTATGTTATGTGATCATAAAAATAAATAATTTACTTCATACCCAATCATTCACATATCTTAATTCATGTGTTATGACATAAAACATTCATATTTAAAATAGATTATTCATAAGAATGGAAAATCATCTATAATAAATAATGATCACTGATATCATATCATAAGAATAATAATTTTTTTCATACACATATGTGTCTAAAATAATCTTCAATAGGAAGACCCTATTTTAATACTATCATAGTGAATTGGGTACACTCTATGTTCCATTTTTTCCTTAGTCAAATGTTACATAAAAGACTGTCATAGAGGAAAATGTACCTTACATAATTATGATCACTCCCTATTCACCTCCATATCATATCATGAGATATAAATAATTACCCAATGCATTGGATGAATTTAACAAACCCGTCCATCACATAATGAAAACTATAAATATGTGGGCCACATGACTATAAAAACATTTATCAATTCCTCACAGCATGACTAATGGAAAAGAAATGGGTTTCTTAAAAATTTCATCATCGCATAATAATAATAAATATAGAGTAATATCATTGATGGTTTTGTTATATATTATACCTATTGAATCATAAAAACATCAAATTTTGTTCACATAGATGAAAAAACAATTAAAATAGAATTGGTAAATTTTAATGAAAACTTGGTAAAGTACCCTCTTTAGGTGGTTTGTTAAAAACTAAAAATTAATTGAAATTCAAAAAAAATTGAATCTAAATAAATAAATATAAAAATTTATCCTCACATAATATTATTATAATGATGATGGGAAATTTTGTTCATGTTGTAGACTTTAAAAGAATGATTTCATTTAGATTTTTTTATCAAAAGTCCAAAATTACCTTATCCAGAAAACATTATAAAACTAATTTTTAATACATTGAAATGAATATTAAAATATTTATGAAATTTAATATAATTAATTAATTTATCATGTAATAGAATTTTAGAAAAAATAGTTTAATTAAAAAGGACATGGAAGATGTGTTTCCTCGAATAAAGTGAAAATATGGTCGACTTTCCCAAAAAACAATTTTAATTATAATTTTAATTACCAAAGAGTGTAAATTTAAACTAATGATTAGAATTAATATTAAAAATCATAAGATAAGAAAATAAATGTGAATTTAAGTAATATGGTCATATTATTTCCATCAATTAAAGCATAACACAAATAATCCCAAAAAGAAATGAGATTGTAACAATAACCCTTATCTATTATGTCATATTTATTTTCATTTTTTCATACCTCAATTATATTAAATTTAGATTTTTTATTAATATATACCAGAACCATATTCATATATTTATTACTATATATAATTTTCTTCTAATTTACAAGTACCATTTTTGTTAGAAATTTTTCATGAAAATTATTATTCAACTGAAACTGGGTCTATACTCCATGAATGTTTTGGATCGACGGTTATGGTTCATTAAACATGGAAATAGTTTCATAATCATTAGAATCCAAATTATTTTAATATTATCATATTTATTGAATTTACAAACTATTATAAACATTCCCATATATCGGTGATGAAAATTTAATTACATCACTTTGTGGAGATGGTAGAACGTTCGCCCACCCAATTAATGGATTCATTATTCCACATATGGAATGAAAGAAAAACGAATAGTAATATATCTATACTAAATACTAATAATATAATAAAAATTATATATATTAATTAAATATATACTTAATCTTATCCATCTAAAATGAAAATGGAAAATGGATCCCATTACTTCATGAAGGCGGTAGTCCATATGTATACACAAGTGATGATATAATTTTATAACGGCTGGGAATAACGAAGAATATATATATAGTTAACATAAAATCATTTCAATATATTTATTATATTAATTATATCATGACAATCTGGATAAATAACAATAGGTGGTGTTTTATGAATAATAAAACATGAAACAAATTGGTAAGAACATATATGAAAGGGGAGTGGAACACGTGTATTTATTATGAATATTAAAATTTAATAATGTCAATATCATAGGAAATGGGACAAAAATTGGATAATTTTCAAAGATGTGATGATATATAATGGAGATAAACTCATCTAGTAGTATTTGTAAAATATTTTAGTTCATTTTAACCGTTATGCCTTTAGTTTAACCCCTCATTAACCTTGTTAACCTTTGTCGTAGTAACTAATTTTCACCTAAATTACAACTCATAAATAAAAATAATTAAGGTGGGATAATTATTTTTTATGGAATTGAACATTCCAAATATAGAAAAAAATTCAAATTAATGTTTTACAACTAGTAGAAATTTTTTTTAAAATAAGCATCCAAAACAAAACAAAAAATAATTTTACAAAAAATATTTTTTAAGAATAAAACTGAGTTTATTATCATTTCATGAATATTAATAACCATTAAATGAGTATTAGAATATATTACTGAATAAAGAAGATTAAACAATATCATTAAAAAATTAATTTATAGTGATTAATTAAATGTATTAATATATGAAAACATTACACACATACATTTTTAGTTTATAAAAAAACATGTTTGTTTTAAATTTAAATTATTATATTTTCAATTATAATAATATCTTATCTAAGAAATTACATTTAAAAATATCTAAAAAATTATATTTCAAAATATATATGGTCATATTCCTACCCTTAAATCCAACATCAAGGAAATAACTTTCACATTTAATAATAAAATTTCATAGTATATTACAGTTCATTTAAACTCAATGTTATATGTAAAGAATGATATCAAATACATAAAATTATTTAAGTAGAGATACGTCCTAAAATTTTATGGTTCTAATTTATTCTACCATATACTCATTTCATCCTTGAAATTACATAAATCCAATATTAAAATCTTTGGATACTATTTCCTCATCACATCCTCAAGTTCCCCCACATATTCTTCAAATTTATGGTTTTTATAGAAAATATTGACATGGTAAGTGGTCTTGTTTCACAAAACTTTCTCTCTATAATCTATAATATAAACTTTTTGTTTTATAAATGAAATATCAAGATCTAATGGTACAAAATATGTGTTTAGTATATGTGAAGGATATGTTATATACTAATTAATATGAGATACTTTGAGGAAATCATGAATATGATGGATATTTATTAGAAGTTCCATGTCTTAAGAAATCATCCAGATATGAACTGGAATGAAAAATAGGGAAGCATGACTAGAGATATGATTTATCTTCTATCCTAATCTCATAACATTGTTACATTGGGATATTTATAGGAATACCTTATGAACAGCACTATACTATATACCTAATAGATGATTTTCAACACAACTATTATATTGACACTAACATACCATGCTT
The DNA here is from genome assembly GCA_963277665.1 of Viscum album. NCBI lineage: Eukaryota > Viridiplantae > Streptophyta > Magnoliopsida > Santalales > Viscaceae > Viscum > Viscum album. The sequence continues at coordinate 12,724,178 of OY728159.1, read as the reverse complement.
TTCTACTAAATAGATTTAACCTACTCTGAAATTTTATCATCTTTACCATGAAAAAATTTATTTATTTCTCTAAGATTATCCCAAAATCTTGGAGTCTTTCATATCCTTCTATAGAGGTAATTATATGGATCCATCTAAATGACTGAGTAAAATGTATTTTTGTATGATAATTACAAAAAAGATGAGTATTTATCCCAACCACCATCAAAATCCAAGAAAATGATGTCAACATTTATTCTATGGATTTAACGGTGCACTCATAATGACCATATATCAACGTATGATATGTAATTATAAATATCAAAACATTTTTGAATTCTTACAAAAGGGTTCTGAACAACATTAATGTGAATCTCATATCCTGATCAGATACAATATACTATAGTACAATATACAACCTTATCAATTCTTTAATTTATATCATTACAAGATTATTAATAGATAAATATTTCTTAATGGGTATATAATGTTATCACTTTAAAAGGATAAAAACTACTATCAATATTTCATTATTCCATTAAGATTTTTATTGGTGTCCAATGATGAAATACATGGTAATGTTTAACCACATTCATTTTGGTATAGGTAATGGTTAAAACTCTCCTTATGATTATGTCTCTAAAACATAACATTCTAATATACTAATAATTGTGTTACATAATTTACAATATTCATTTTTATGCCATTTAGGATAAACACACTTTTAGATCTCTATACATCATTATAATTCTATGATTGATAGGGAATGATGAACAATGAGTTTCATCTATAATATCCATTTTAATTTCTAATATTTATGGTATATATTCTCAATTTTTTAACCTTATCATTCTACTAAAACCATGATCAAACTAAGGAAGATTCCTCACACTCTTCTTTTGTTTTTCATATACCTTTTATTCTTTTTCATATCCCTTATGTTTTTCATATCCCTTCTGTTCTTTTCTTCCTTCTTGTGTTGCTCCCCGACTTCCTGTGGTGTGAATCTGTGTTCCTTACCTCCTCTCTCCTCCGCCTGTTCTCGGATCCTGCCATCTGGGTTTTGGAAGGATTCAGGATTCTTCTTCTTCATCTTCTCGAATTCAACCTCAAGCGTCGTACCATGCCTCCCCTAGTACACTAAAGCTTGTTTCACCGCAGTCACCCCTCGTCGGAGTCAGATCTATGAGAGGGAATGTGACGCCATATTTCCATTCTGTTTCTTCTTCGGCACTCCAGATCCATGCGATTCTTCTCTCGAGGCTTTACCAGTGTTTGAGGAAAACCTTTTCCTCACCGCAAGTCCCCTTTGGATTCAGATCCATGTGATCCAAGTCTCAAGGAATACTATAGTTTGAGGATAGTCACCCCTTTTTGTCTTTTCCCTTTTTGCTGTTGTGAAGTGGGAGTGGTTCTATTGCCGGTTTCTGTCTCTCTGGTTCGCGAAGTTTCTACCGCGAAGTGGTTTTTACTCGCGAAGCTCCTTCCACGTTTGTTCACCACATTGTGACACTGAAAAGTGGCCGCCGCGAAGTGGTCTGAATCGCGAAGTGTCTCCTGTGAGGATCCACAACATTGTGCATTCGCGAAGTGGCATCCGCGAAGTGGTATGACTCACGAAGTGCCTCCCGCAAGGATACACCGTGTTGTGTGTTCGCGTAGTGGCCACCAAAAAGTGTCCTGACTCGCGAAGGTCCTCCCGCAAGGAATCACCGCGTTGTGAATTCGTGAAGTGACCGTCACGAAGTGGTCTGACTCATGAAGTGCCCCCGCGAGGATTCAATGAGTTGTGCATTCGCGAAGTGGCCATCGCGGTGATCAAGCTGTTGGGTTTTGTTCCACGAAGGTGGGGTTTGAATCATGCTGAAGGTGGGGACCTGTGGGTGGGAGGCCGTTTCCTTGTCGCTGTGAAGATTAGCTTCGAAGTGGCGGGTTCCGGGCCTAGTGTGCGATGTGTCTCTGTGAAGAACCTATTGTTCTGTGAAGGCCGATGGTCAACTGGGGGGGGGGGGTTGCTCCGCAATGTCTGGTGTGAGCCACAGTGAGAGTTTCCTCGGCATGACCACACAAGAGGTATATTTGACTGCGTAGGCCATGGAGCTTGCTCGTTGTATGTTTCATGGATGGAGGTCGCATTTGGGCATTCGGGTCAGAAAACTTCTTGTTGGACTAGGCCTTGACTCAAGTGAGTGTCGTGGGGACTACAAGGGCGCCGACCCTTTTTGAGGTTTGCAAAATCATTTTTTCACTATGGATACAGAATTTGTTAATCAATGGAAGATTTTGTCCCTGGCGGATAAAGAAAAGGTGATGATTGAGGCACGGAGAAACGAGGACACACAGTTTGATAAGCGCATGTCATTTCTTGTGGTGGGAAAGTTCATGGAAAAGATATCGGTTAATTAGGGGGCTCTCAAAAACACTCTACAACACATCTGGAAACTTGATACAGGAGTAGCTATTCGGGAAGAGGGGATCAACCGCTTCATCATTGAGTTCTTTAACAAGAAATATAGAGACAAAATCTTGCACAGCGGACCATGGTCCTTTGATAATCAACTCCTCCAAATGGAATAATTCAAAGTGGTGGGGGGACGATATCCAAAGAGTTAGTTTAACCCGTTCCCCCTTTTGGATACGTATTGAAGGAATCCCCTTCCATGCAAGAATGGAACGTACCGGGAGAGAATATGGGGACAGTTTAGGTAATTTTCATGGATGGGACAGTTCAGACACAATACAATGGGGCCCCGAGGATCGAATCAAGGCAGAGATTGAAGTTTCAGAGCCACCGATGAGGGGAATGTTCTTGAAGACTGAAGATACCAATACCTGGTTATCATTCGAGTTTGAGAAACTCCCAATCTTTTGCTTCTTCTGTGGCCGCCTGGGCAACCTAGAATGAACGTGAACTACAAAACATAAGAGTGGAGCGGGAAACATTAACTTACAATATGGTCCTTGGCTCTACACCAAAATGAAAAAATATGCTTTCATCCCTGAGACGGAAAAACAAAAGGACCATGATCGTCTCACATTGGAACATACCATTCAGGTGAAACCCATACCTGAAAAGGCCCTTTTCCTTCGACCAATGGACTTCCCAAGTGTTGTCCCTCCTACTCAGAGAGAAGATAGAGTTCACCCTAACCCCCTGATGGAAATTAATCAAATGTCGACAAAGTTAATGATGAGGAAAAAATAATCACCATCACAATGCTCATCACCAATGCAGATGCACGTCGAACCACCAGGTTCGGATCCTGACCCACAATTGATCGTAGTAGGAATTATAACAAAGGTGGCACAGGGAATGTCAGGATCTCCAATACTATGCCCAATAACCTGTTGAACATGGAAAAGGGTTCAACTAGGTGAAAGTGATGGGTACGTGGAAGACCCAAAACCCGAGGACAGGAAAAGAAAATATGAAACATGTCAATCAGGGAGGAATCCCACCAAAAGAAGGGAAAAGACAAATGAAGAAGCAAGCCCGGAGGAACCAGAGGTGGTGGCGGGTGAGACCCAGCCCCGCCTAGAGAAATGATTGCCTTATGTTGGAACTTTTGTGGGCATGGAAACCCACAAACGATTCACATGCTTTAGCGCAACTGCACTCAATGTTGCCCCAATATGGTTTTCCTGTCTAGGACCATACAGGAAAAGAAGGACACCAATGGAATTTCTCTGAAGTGTGGCTTCCAAGACTGATTTCCGGTGCCTAGACAACGAAACTCGGGGGGCCTCTGTCTCCTTTGGAAGGGCAATATCAACATCAAATTTTTTCATTTTCCTCAAACCATGTGGCAGCGACAATTCAGATATACTCTCACCCATATTGGAATTTTGAGGGATTCTATGGCTGGCCGTCCCACATTGATAAGGTGAATTCATGGTATCTTCTTTGAAATCTGTGACAAGATTTACCGAGACCAATCCTCTTAGGAGGAGAGTTAAATGAGATTATGTTTCATATGGAAAAGAGGGGTGGAATCATTCGACCATCAACTTCGATGTCAAACCTTAAGGGTGCGGTCTCTCAGGTGGACCTGGTCGATCTAGGGTACACAAGTAATCCTTTTACATGGTTTCGTGGAAATATTGAAGGAAACCACATCACTGAGCGGCTTGATAGATTTCTGGGTTCCTCTGATTAGATTAATCTGTTCAGAATGTTTCATGTCGGCCACATGGCCCTTCACTATTCTGACCATTGTCTAATTCTCATTAATTGTATGCTAGGTGAATGAAATAGACCACTGAGCAGACCCTTCAGGTTTTAGATCTTCTGGGAAAAATAATGGGAATGCAAAGAGGTGATCTGATCTTACCGGAAAAGTACCCACATGGATGTCCATTTCAATCTCTAATAGGTCGCCTCTGAGCTGAGGTCTTGGAGCAATAAAAAATTTCACCACCCTAACCGGCACTGTGAGGTCCTTGAAAAGAGACTGAACACCCTCCTCAAACAACCCATATCCAATTGCATCCTAACTTTGATTGGATCTAGACAAAGAGAGTTGGATATGGCCCTGTGCATCAAGGAAAGCTTCTGGGCTATGCGGGTGCGGGATAACCACATTAAATAAGGGGATGCTAATAGTCATTTTTTTCACCATAAAGCTTCATCCAAGCATCTAAAAAACTCTATTAAATGCATCTTAAAACCCAATGGATGCAAATTTTCTGATTCCAAAGGTATCCACGAGGCCTTGATTCACTATTTTCAGAACATATTCACTGCAGGAAACCCTTTCATGTCCGCTGAGGTGGAATATTGTATCAGACCTGTGATCACCAATGAGATAAATAGGCAGCTCACCAAAGATGTTACAGATGATGAGATACGCCTAGCCCTAAAACATCTTCACTCCACTAAGTCCCCAGGACTGGATGGGTTACATGCACTATTGTTTAAACAACAATGACACATTATTGGTCCCGATATCTGCAACATGATAAAAAATATCTGGACTGGGAAGACGATCATTTCTTCCATCAATGAAATTTTCCTTGTCCTCATCCCCAAAATTAAAAAACCCATGGAGATCCCTGATTTTAGACCTATCATCATCTACAAAGTCTCCTACAAGATCTTCCCAAAGATCCTTGTCAATAGGCTGCAACCTTGGCTACCTGATTTTATCTCTGAAAATCAGAGCACTTTCGTGGCCAAGAGACTGATCATAGATAATGCGATTATGGCCCATGAAGTGTTTCATTCTATGAAGTCATGATCTACTGAGAAACGAATAACCATGTCCTGGAAATTGGATATGACCAAGGCATAAGATAGAGTGTAATGGCACTTCCTTCATGTCGTTATGCTAAAAATACGGTTCTATGCTAAATGGACAGATTTGGTCATGGACTGCATCTCGACCATTTCCTTTAAAATCAAGGTCAATGGGGAGCTCACCAGAGGATTCACTCCATCCCGAGGCCTCCGCCAGGGAGATCCTCTCTCCCTATTTCTCTTCATTCTGGTGGCTGATGTGTTTTCTAATCTTATTTCCAGGACTTCATCCTCTAATTCTATTCATGGGGAAAAGTTCAGCTGTGTTGGCCCAGCAGTGTCACATCTTTTCTTCACAGACAATTGCCTCCTTTTTTCCAGAGCCACAATTAATGAATGTAGTGTGATCTGCCAAGAAATCCACTAGTATGAGAGGGCATCTGGCTAGTCTATCAATCATGAAAAATCTGAAATTTCTTTCAGTGAGGGGTGCCTCTTTCTAAGAGGGATGAGCTATGAGCTTTTGCGTTCGGATCTCTTATTGAATGAATTGAGAAAAAATTTCTTGGCTAGTCCCCTAAAGGAATTTCTAAAGCTGGAAAAGTGACACTCGTCAAATCTATCATCCAGTCCATCCCCAACTATTTTATGTCCCTGTTTAAGCTCTCTTCATTCATAGTCGACCAGATCCACACACACAATGCCTATTTTTAGTGGGGTAGGAATGATGGAAGGAATCAACCCCACTGGATGGCCTGGGAGAAACTCTGCAAACACAAATCAATGGGAGGGATGGTTTTCTGTAATCTTCTTCACTTCAATGATGCTCTGTTGCCCAAGCAAGTATATAGCCTGATTAACCGTCCTTCATCTCTCTGTGCACGGGTTCTCCGAGTTCAGTACTTTCCCCACACGGACTTCAATGCTTCCTCTCTCGGTCCTCGCCCCTGTTTCCTCTGGAGAAGAATTTGGGGGGCTAAAAGGATCCTGGATAAACGACTGGGATAGAGGATTGGGTCTGGCTCTTCGGTCAATATCTGGACTGATCCTTGGCTTATCGATAAGGATGGTATGCGGGCTACATCCCTCGTCCAACCAGGTTTTGAAGACGCCACTATCAGTAGCCTACTTTCTTACCAGGGACAAGGGTGGTGTGTTGAAAAGAACCTTGATTGGTTTAATGAAAGGGACCAAAGAATCATCCTTAGCATTCCCTGGATCCCTGACGTAGGCCCGGACCATCTTTTCTGAACCAATGACATCACGGGTGAATACACAATGAATTCTGGATACAGACTAGCCCTTGGCCACCACCTAGTCGACTGGGATGAGGGACCTTGGAAATAAATCTAGACACTCAATATTCCCCCTAAAATTCACCAATTGTGGTGGTAGGTTTGCACGGGTACACTCCCAACCATGAGCCTTATCGTTTATCGACATATGTCTAGTTTTGCTTTTTGCCCTTTCTTCCCAAGAACTATTGAAACTCCTTTGCACGTCATCATTCACTGCCTGGGAGCTAAGAAAGTTTGGAGTAAATGGGGCCCGATCTCTTCCAAATTACTGGATTTGTCCTCTGACCTTCCCGATCTTCTGACATGTTGGTGCTCCTCTCTTCCCTTGGCTCTCCCATGTTCTCTTTGTACTTTGGCCTGGATTATTTGGATCCGACGCAATGATTCCATGTTTCATCAAGCTCACAAACCTCCCTAATTCTGGATTGAAAAGGATTCTTCTTGGATTTAGGACTAGAAAGACCACAAGGACCATTTTATGACAAGAGCTACCCTCAACCCACCCTCTCATTAGAACCCCCCAATGGAAGGGACTCTTAAAATTAATGTGCACACGTCTCTTCAAACGGATGGTCTTGTTGCCCTCGGCCTTCTGGCCCGTAGTCATCTGGGGAAAATCCTTGCTGCAAAATATGTTCCACACCAGGCTTTCTGAGAACCAGCAGTTGCTGAGGCCATGGACATCCATGATGGTTTGCTGCTCGCTTTGGAATATGGATGGAGTGACATTTTTGTGGAGTCTGACTGCCTTACCATCATTAATTATATTAATAACAAAGATGGTGGGCTCCAGCCTTTTGGCATCGTCATTAAGAGAATTCTCTCACTTGGCCAATGCTTCTCTTCTTGCACCTTCTCCTTTACAAAAAGGTAAGGGAAAAATACTGCCCATCAGCTGGAGGCCTCAGGCCCTTTCGACTCCATCCTACTCTGGTTGGACAATTTGACTTCTTGGATTTGTACTGGTACTTCTTCTGATATTCGTTATTAATGATATATGTTTTAATAAAAAAAATTCATACTTATTAATAATTTCCAACCATATACATTGTTTAATATTCAAATCTTCATATGTGAATATATACATCAAGATTTTATGAACCGTATATATAACACACCTTTCACCATAAATATAATGCCTAAATATTTTAAATTTAAAAATTACCGCTTCAATGTCAAAATTAAGAGTTAGGTAATTTTTTTCCTAAATTTACAATTGGAATGTTATATAAGCTATCACTATGTCACTTAGAATATAGATTCATCCAGAACCCTTATTTTATGAATCAATATACACCAAAAACTCCTATCCACCATATGGTGGTGTGAGCATAGGCTCCTAGAAAAACCCTTTTTTCAGCACCATTAAAATTTTCTCACATTAATTTAACCATTGAAACTTCTCTCCCATCTTTTTCAACATTGATGGTGATTTAGATATCCATAAAAAATACCTTCCAAAGTATATATATTATCCAAAAAACATAATAAATATATGGATCTCAAATACTATTGTGGTTATGGGATCAATAAATTCTTTCTAGAAAGGATCCATTGATATAACCTCACTAAATATTATATGAACAATGAATGAAGTTTATATTTCTAGAATTCACATTTGGTTGAATTACAAAATAGTAATTTCTCCCAAAAAGTAAATAAAATAATTTTCAATTGATCTTTATGGTATTGAATATTCATTGAATATGTTATATCATTTTCTATAAATAATACCAAAAATTAATCAAGGTAATCTCTAAAGACTCCATTGATTATAACCATAAATATAATAGGCGCATTGGTAAGAAAAATTGGAATCAATATAAAATCATAATGACCATACATCATACAAAGTGTTATATTGGGTATATCTTCCTTCTTGAATATAAATGTATGAAATCAAAAATTAATTTCAATCATTTAAAAGTATTTAGCTCTACATAGTTTCTCAAACAAGTCATAAATATATAGGAAAAATATTTTTTCTTGGTAGTTCTTTTGTTATGATCTCTAAAATTAATGAAAATATGTATTGACCCAAATTTCTTCTTAATAAAAACAATTTTTTTGACCTAAAGATGAAAACATGGGAATATTAATCAGCATTCAGTATTATCTTAGTCTTTATTCTTTGCTTCTAATAAAATAATTTTCAATATTATATTTGAAGTATTTGAAATAGTTTTATCACTATTTGTGATTTCTATTGGGAACTGAACAACATTATTTCTGGAAATACTAGAAAATTCAGTGTGATACAAGTTAGTGTATTCCAAAACAATAATAATATCCTTAATTTTGAAATTTTCTAAATCCTTTTGAGGAAATACCCCTCATGCGTGGGTAGTAAGACCCGTAAGAAAGAAATAATTTCATTTAGAATCTCATATTAATCCTCACACTAAAAGATATCCATTGTTGATTTATAAAATTAAATGCGAGAAAACATATGTGGTATGTTATATAGAACAAATATAATGAAATCCAATACCTTTCCAAAATAACATCATATTCTACTATAGGAAGAATACCATGATTTTTTGGAAGCAGATTCCCACTAAATTATATCAGAGTGGTTCTATAGACTCTATAAATGATCATCAAACCATTTTGAGTTTCAAAAAAACTATTCAAAATCTATTCGTTGATGGGGTGACATGATATAATTATTAAATTATCCAAATAATAAAGTGTTTCATAACAAAAATCAAATAAGACATTTTCAATTCTAGATTGGATGATAAGTGTACCCTTCACCACTTCACTCTCATGACCCTCTTTAATAGTTGTGATCACATGAGATTTACCATTATATATTATATTAAGATGTTTTTTATGCTAATTTTCACCATTAAAAATTTTATTCATGAATTGATTGGTATAATTCCCATAATAATTTCTATTATATCATTAAAGTGTGTGTGGTGCATTAAACTTAAATTTTTCCCTAGTCATTTAATTTGATTCACCATTTCTATTCCTTCAAAAATAACATGCTTGGTGGAATCCTATCCCACGCTTGAAACGTTTACCAACACATAAGTGGAAATTTATATTATTCTATTTCCATACTTATAACAAAATGGAATATGATTATTTTTCTAAATGGGTTTCATTATTATAAATTCTTCAAAAATGACATATTTTTTCTTCTTATAATATAAATAATTTTTTATCCAATCTCTATTTCTATTTTGAGGGAAAATTGAAAAATTCCATCAAAGATATCAAATCCTCTTATAGTGGGTTAAGTTTTTTTAATTTGTGTCAAGAAACCAACGAATCAATCAATTTTTATTTAATGGTTATTGATAAAACTTGATGTTTACTAATAAATTCTGGTGAAAATTTTCTCTTTGGTAGAGAAGGATTCAACATCATTATTCATAAATTCTTGGAATCTCATGTCTATTTTAGTGTTTATAGTTTGAGGAAAATACATATTGGAAAATACCTTCATAAAAATTTCTAATGGAATTGATTTAATTTTATATTTTTCCTTATATTCACAATAAGATTCCAATATTGATCAACTTATCCGTCTAAATGATATAGCTCTAGAAATCCTTTTTTAATGTTATGATCACTACAGAATATAGAATATATTTTCAATGGTTATAATCCATTTCCTATCTACTAATGGATTATAATACCCATTGAATTAATTCTGATATTTCCTCAAGAAATAATCAACAATATGTTGGTATTTTATTTTATCATATGGAATCATTGAATGAATCATTTCATGACCGTGTTGTTTGATGATATAAATATATTTCTTTCATTTCTTTTCTCATTACATTCATGTACTAAATTAACATTCCATCACATTTATTGATGGGATTATTATTTTTTATTCCAATCATTTATTAAAACCAAAGACCATAGTGTTAGAACCAATCTATTATAATTAGAGTGAGTAATCATATAATCCTAAAAAACAGTCCATATATTTGAAAACTTATTTTTAACTGATTACACTTTTAGTTATTCCCTATATCATGTTTAGCTAATAAAATTTGTCTTAGGTTTTATCCAAGTATTAACCATAACCAAATGTCCATAAAAAACTTAACACTACCACTCACACCATCTATGGTAACCCAAAAATGAAATAAATAATTATTCCATTGTTTTATAATAATTTTCAATACATTTTTCAATAATACACATATAATGACCATATAAATTAAATAAATTTGGATAATAGATACATAATTTTTTCATTTAATTTATTTTCTTACAATGTTTACCATAAATATATTCGCTTATTTTACCGTTGTTTTCTATTTTACACTAACACACTTTCTTCATAACAAAGAGAAAATGTAATAATATGAAATGGTGCGATCGGATGCTTAGTGTGGGTAGAAAATATAGATATTGTTATGTGATAATATTAAATCGTGATATATAAACATTGATATCATATCATTATCATTAATTATGAATTTAAAGCCAAAAATTTCATTGATCAAAATTCATGTGGCATGGAATACATCTTCAGCATACAAATGAGTCATATGGGTGAGGAATCAACGATAATAAATTGTGATTATTTAAAACATATCATAAAAATAAGATATATTCTTGTAGAACCAAAAATAAGAATTCAAAATAATTTCCTGAGTAAAGGGAAACTATAATGACTATTATACAAAATTGGGTTCACTTCGCATTAAATCATTTAATTAGTCGTGGTTCATATCCAAGACTATCATAGTGGACATGTTTCATTACATAAATAGGTTCACTCGCTATTCTAATACATATTATCCAATGATATATTCTTCATTACTAAATTCATTTGAAGGATTTTACATACCCACCAATAACATTATTAAAACCATACATATGTGTACCACAAGATTATAAAAATTCACAACTTACTCATATTATTACCATGGAAAAGAAATATATTTGTTAAAAAATTATTCATCTCATAATATTAATAGATTAATAGATATTAAATGGATGGTATCATTATATAATAACCATCGTTAAAATTATAAGCATCAAAGGATTTATATATATATGAAAATACCTTTAGAAGATAATTTGAAAAATCTCTTAAAATTAGCAGAAAATATACTTTTCCATCGGTATCCTTAAAACTAAAAATTTTCTTAATATTGAGAAACCAATCTTCTAAAAGATTACCATTGAATTTTATAAATGAATATTTGAATCATATAGCATACTTGGCCACATTAAAATCCATTATTGAGGTCAATGTTAAAATGATGATTCCTTTCACAGTTTTTGGAAAATATTCCAAAAATACCCACTTTTGAAATCATTTTAATAATTTGTTCTCAATTACATAATATTATAGTAAAATATATTTGAATTTAAATTAAATAATCATTATATAATTAAAAATAAAATCCATTAAACCATTTAAAAAAATTTACATGCAAGAAAAATTTCCTTAAGAAAAGAATAAATGAGGTGTCATTTTCATAAAAAACACTTTCTCGGTTGTTTTTAGTACCAATAGGGGTATAATTGTACTAATTCTTGAATGTTGTAGAAATAAATATATTATAATTGGGTATATTGTATTAAAAAGGTAATTATCAACTTTTTTTTCCTCAATTTGATTTTTTCATAGAAAATCAGTTACAAATGACATTATAACATAAACCCTTAACTCAATTCCAATCTAACTTTGTATACATTTAAATCTCATTTATAATATATTTTTATTTATTATAAATATATTAAAAATATATATTAATTTATAAAGAACTATATATCATTCCATTACCATTTGGAATCACCCTTTTTATAAATAATTCATAATCCAAATTATAATTCAGGTGAAAAAAGATAAATCTTCCACCGATATTTTGGTTCAACAGTTGTGGGTATTATAACTTTTCAAGGTTTTATAATATAACAATTATCAATAATGGAATATTTATTGATTATTCAGTATATAAAATTTTATAACCATTAATATAAATAGGTTATGAAAACTGATATACATCACTTCATGGAGAGGATAGTCCATTTGTACACATGATCAATGTTTTAATTTTACAATATTTTGAAAGAAAATAATAATAATAAAAATATCTATTTGAATAACTGTAATAATACCATAAAATCATATATATTAATTAAATATACCATTGTTATGTCTAATATAAATAATAAATTAAAAACAAATAACATATCTTTGTTGAAGTTAGAGAACACACACACGCGCATGTGACATATCCTTCTCCAATGGATGTGAAGTTGGTTGAAAATGGATTTACTATTAGAATTAATTATATAATAATATTTATAATATTTGTTATTAAATTTTTATATGGTAATAGAAAATATTTAGGATAATTTGGGAGAAATATAAAAGAAATTGATTGGTTAGTACATGTACCTCTTCTTTGGGTATCTTCAATTGAAAACCTCTTGTTGTCTTCTTAGATGGTTCTTTTTAGATGACCCACACCTAAAGGTAGTCTATATGGAGACTATTATAATATTTTCATATATTTTTATCAAGATAAAGTTATCAAGGGGTGTGGATAAGAGAGGATGGTAGATTCCCAATTATAAGCGAGTGGAGTGTCACGATTGTAATTAAGATGAATATTAAAATATAATAAATTCAATATCATCGGAAATTGGGTCCTAATTTAAACATGTATAAATATTATATGATATAGAATCAAAATAAATTTATAAAATATGATTAAAATTATTTGGTCATTTTAACCCTCATCTCTTTAGCTTAAACCCCATTTAAAACTTTTAGGCTTTACCATAGTACTGAAATTTTACCTCATTTACTAATATTAATTATCCAAAATGAATGTGGAAACATTATATAAAGGGAACGATGATAAAAATATGAAAAACGTTTTATCATATTAAATTAAAATAAGTGTTATAAATTTATTTAACAATTCATGGTCAAAACACAATGAAACATGTTTGTTAAAAAATGCATTTTTATGTCTTAAAAACAATTTATTATCATTAATTTCCTATTAATAATCCTTAAATGAATTATAAAATATTCTATTAGTTCTATTATTTAAAATTGTCATTAAAATCTACAATAAATAGTTTTTAATTTAAATTATTTAAATGAAATCACATTTAATCAAAACGAGGTTTTTTCTAGGAAACCATATATTTTCTAAAAAATTCTTATGCATTTATTTTCATTTCAAAGAAATTAATAACCAAAGAAATAATTTTATACGTGATTAAAAATTATTTTTTATCATTAATCTCATCAAATTTAGACCCTCCCATGAAACAGCTAGGCAATAATTTCCATAATTAATTATAATATATAAATAGAATTATAGAGTCTCTTTAAATTTTGTGTTGAAAGTGAAGAAATTAATCAAAAAAATAAAACTAATTTTAAGATAAATATATCATAAAATCTCAGGATTTTAAATTCATTCCCTATATATATCTTCCATTTGATATATATTTTTCCATTGTTAAAACAATGGTTTCTCATCATGATTGGAGGTAATATTATTATGGTAATCACTCTATAGAATAATCCTATATTCTTTTCCTCCTCCCACATTCATTCCTAGATATATTCTTGACGACATAAGAAAACCCTTTCACCAAATTTTGATAATTTAATAATTTTTCTATGTTTTTATTGGATATTTATGGGTCATTTTTTCCTCATGGATGATTAACAACACGTTTTATGAAAGAATCATGGTTCTATAAGATTGATGTATGTATCCTAATGCGTTAGACATTAAATTTAGGGAATTTGGCTACATTAATAATTATATTCATGTTATAGATATGAAATGATAGAATTAAAAATATAACATCATTTGTGGAGGAAAAATTGGGGTCTTCACATTTTTTCCATAAACCGAGATGTTTTCTTCTATGTTCTACTAATCCATGTAGATCAACCATTTGAAAGATTTTCATAGTGGACTACATAATTGAATTCCTAAATTTAAAATGGTAATATTTTTTAATAATGTTTTTCATTATGTTTTATATAAATATTAAATTATTTTTTGGTTCTTCAAAAAATATATTATGGCATATTTTAAAGAGAGTGTGTATATACTATTTGGTACCATTCATGGTGGTCTTTCTTCATGAAAAATTCCCTTGAATATACCCCAATGTACATTTTTTACACTGAGAACCTTATGGGAATAAGATATTACTTAGGGTGTTCTTAGGGTTATCGTTTTGATATGATTATGGCTTCATGTACCCAGATAGTTTTGTGTAGTAATTTTAATATTATTTATTTTTACTATTCAAATTTATCAGTTATATTTTATACACATCAAGTGTACAGAGAGTAGAAGGATTATTTTCTATGAAACTATTTTTCACTTCTTTAGAACCATTAAATATCTACTATACCCATGTTTGGTGTTTACATTATTTTGGGAATTTTACCCATTGGTTAGTCATGTGTGGGAAATATTTTTTTTTTGATTTTAGATTATTGCATGAGTAATTATTAGATGGATGTTTTTTTCTTTTATTCTATACATTCACCTGAGATCTTAAGATTACCATTAACACATCTAATTTTCTATATTTTATTAGTTATATTTAATCATTACATTAGTAATAGTATTTATTAGCATTTATCCCATTTACCACCACTAATTCCATTATTCCTATATCAATTATTCCATACTAAATTGTATTATATTCATAGAAAATAAAATTTGTGATATAAAGGAATTGAAAAAATGGATTTTTTATGACAAAAAATTAATAAATACCCATACTATTTAAATGATTTAATATCTAAATATTAAATGGTAAATGTTAATAGAAATGAATAAAAATTTTATTTGGTTAAATTAATAAAGGAAACCCTATGTTTTATAAAATGACATTTTAAGCTAAATTGATTTAAATATTTCAAGGAAATTAATGTGTGAGGTTTTATCAATTATGACTACTGACCATTATTCTCACACCTATATATCAGTTTATTTTTTGGCTTGGTTTATATTCATTTATAGAGTGTCCAGGGAATCACGGTTAGATATCCAATAGTGGATTTGAGTGGAGATTAGGTTTGGTGTTCATTTTGGTTCATTTTGATTTCAGTTATATCTATATCAGTACATTCATCAATCCTTTCAAAAGATACCATTACCATATTTATTCATATTTTTACTAAGTCATTTATTTAATAATTGTATCTACCTCGGTCTTGGTTATTTAATTGTCTCTATTTTAGTTGTGTTTATGTTTTGTATATTTATATTTCATATATGAATGGACTCTTATATATAAAATGTTTATGCTAAAAATCCATGTGGAATCCCTATTTTTACTTATTTTGTTTGGGTGAAAATTTTCCAATGGGATCATATGTGATACTACTGTATTTTTTTGTATCTTGGGGTGATATAGAACATAACTCAAGTCATGTAATCGGATGGATTAAGTGTTCAGATCGAGGGTGTACTCGATTGGTTTGTGAAAGAGGTTCTGTAAATAGGGGTGTTGTCACTAAAACCAAGAAAATGAGACATGAATCTAATAACTCATATTTGACGTGAAGTAACACAATGCAGAATGTATGATAAATTAATTCATAGAAAAAATTTATCCATTAAAAATTATTCATATGATAGTATTATTTGGAAAAAAATTAAGTATATTTGGAAAGATATTTTATACACTCATCTCGACAAATTAGTTTAATATATTTAGGTACAAGTATAGTTCTACCTCTATATGTTATATTTTCCACATTATATCATATAATACATGATTATTAAAGTGGTGGAATTCTCAAAAAAAAAATAACTCAGTGATGTTGGGAAATGGATTGAATACCCATGTGCTTTCTCATTTTTTAGAATTCTTAGTTAAAATAGGTTTTATAAAAATACGAGCAACTTACTCCTTAGAAGGAATAAATTCAATATTTAAAGTTATTTCAACAAAATTATCCTTTTATAAATCACATATTTTATCTTTATTATTTTATATTGAATGATGTAGTTGTTTCATAGATATATATTTCCTTTATTAATATCAAAATTTATCACTAGTTGATTCTGAGAATAGAAAAAAAATTATTCCAAATGAGTCTTCATCCATATCGATATTGTTGAAACATATGGTTCCCTAACACATTTATCCATGGCGGTTCTCAATGTATTATAGCATTTTATCTTTCTATTCCATGACATACATCACCATATAATTAATAAATTTCCTTCTAATGTGGTCTTATACTCATCAACAAGTCCATCCCTATCAACATCAGTAAATTATTTCAATTTCATCACTTAATTTTCCACATGTAACATACAATAAATAGATATATCCATAATATACCTAATAAACCTTTTTTCTATAATAAATTTTTAATCGTGAGGAATAGATTGATATAAAGAATAGAGTGTGACAACAGAGAAAATGTTTTTCCTTGAGAAAGTAAAATAAAAGATTCTACCAATCAATTTCATATAATATTTCCCATTTATATATTCTCCCACATCATCATTACTAAAAAGTTTTCGCATTACAAATTTTATAGACATGCCTCTCGAGTATCATATACCAAATCTTATCAATATATTCATAGCATGATATTATTAATAGATTAAATCATGAAAAACCTCTGGGGTAATTTGTAATAAAATTATAAAATTCTTATCATCATTTAAGGGAACCCCAAATATATCATTTATTGTAATAGAATACTCCTCAAAAATTGTTTCTTCATAACTAGAACAGATGATATCATAAACATTTCCAATCATGCTAAGTGATGTACTATCTTTCTTACTTACATAAAATTTTCTATTTATATCCCCTTTTCCGAATATTATTCTCTTTAAATACTCAGAGTACATGAAATATCAAAATATTTTGGATTATTTCACCCCACAAAGATTATCTTTTGGTTTATATATCTAGTTTTCAAATTTTTAAAGAATATAACCCTTATGTTGATTTACATGAACCTCTTTATTTCGACCACCAATTAGGAATATTAATTATCACCAAAATATTTGATCTTATAATTTATTTTTATTGTATTGGAATTAAATTTCCAAATGGTCTTGTGTTAGGCTAGAGGTAAAAATTATCATCAATGTTTATTCCATTTATTTGGGATTAGTCTTTGTAAAACAATCTGGATTTGTGTCTTCAATCCTTAATTTCATTATTCATATTGTTTCTAAAAACTATTTTTTTTAATGATGTTATTCTTTTTAGGCATAGGTAAAAGTTACAAGGTCACATTATTTTAATGGTAGTCAAATTATTCGTTGATATATTGAATCAATTACTTATCCTAAAATGTTTCATCAGTAAATTTGGGTTATGAATTTGAAATAAGACCAGTGTTAATTTCAATAATAACTTTTCTACTTTGTTACAATCCATAATTCTGATTTCTAATGATGTTTCCTTTAGAAATATGAGTAATCATTCTATGATTTTCTCTGATGAACCTCAAACTCTAAAAATCATCCTTAAAATACGCAAAATATGCATCATTATCATGTATTTATCCATTTTAATCATTTTAATGCATGGTGCAGTTTTTATTTCATTATTCTCCTAGCAATTCATGAATTATTATCATTTCTTATATTCTTTTTCCATGTTTTCTAAATAATTGTTATCATATTTTTTTATCAATTTTCTTATTATAGTTTATATGTATACTTCTATTTTCTATGTAGCCATAAAATATTCTTTATTAATTTCCTATAAAAGTTTCCACCAAATTTTCCAATCCAATTTATCAAGAATGTACTCCCAATCACTAATATTTTATTCAGATTTTTATAATTCTTAAAAACATTTCAAATGGAATCATTTTTTAATTTTCCTTCAATAATAACATATTTTTAAAAATTAAAGATTAGTTAATATCTTCAATCCTAAAATCCTTTGAGCTATCATGATCAGTTAGCATGGTTATAACAATTTAAAAAGTCTCATATCCTTCTATTTGGATACTTTATTCTATTTTGAAGAGTAATATAACATTAATCCTTTACAACATCTTTTTGATTAACTGAAATGCTTCCCGACTTCATGTTTTCTCAATGATCACCAGTAGCTAGATACTAGCATCGATGGTATAAATATATCAACTAGGATAAAATTTCACTCAATAAAATTCAGTAACATTAATAGAATTAATTTTTTATATATTACTAATCATAATAAATGTAAACCAACTCTTATAAGCCAATAATAATTGAAAAATTCCCTAAACAATCCAAAACAAGTTATATATCAAAGAAAATATCATGTGTGAAAGTCAAGTTATAATATAAAGGTATCTATATAGAGAAAAATTAGTAATAATGTTTCATAAAAACCATCGATAAAAATATAAATTCACTCAGTATCTACTCCCTAGATTTGGCTTGCACCATATTCTTTTTATAGTGGCCTATTTTGTTTAAATGAAATGTCATGGATTTCATTTATATGCACTTGATGAGTTAACATATAGGTAATGAAAATATTATACTTTCTTGTAACCATTAAATCTATGAAATTGAATAGAATAAGATTATGATGATATATTAAATATAAGTATTTAAAGGATTTAATAATAATATTATAAGGAATAAAAAAGAAATTAATTGTATAAATCCATTCCATCTAAGTAAATCATACATGCTTCATCCATTGTTGTCCCCTATTGATCATGGGAAACCCCATTGGGGAAACACACACATTTTATACATATATATTAAATTATTCCACTTGAATATTCTTTTCATATTAAAATAAACTGCACTAAAGAACTTATAGGATTACTATCTTAGGATATTAGTTACCTAAATTAAATTTTTAACTTATCCAAAAAATATAATTTTCCCATGATAAACATTAAGGAATATCATCTAATATACTATTTTTAGAAATGATAGAATGTAAACCTTTGAAATGTTGAGGTCATATTGTTTATAAGAGAAATATTAAGATTTATTAATCAAACATCATAAGTGAGAATAAGATGAGAACTTTGGGTGAAAATAATAATCATGGTTTAGTTTAAAAATAAAAGAGAATCATACCCAATAAAAATTACATAATAAATATTGGTTAATGGCCTTAGGGATTACATAAAATGTGACATGAGTAATAAGAGGGTGAAAAATGAGTTAATAATCATCAGATAAGTGGAAATATCATATGAATCATAATGTGGAATAAGGATAATCATAGAAATTATATTTTAATTCAAGGATAAATAATATTTAATTCATATCATAAGGGACTCAAGTAATCAATGGTGCATAAATTAATAGACTTATGCTAGACACCAATGTCACATAACCATTTTGGACATGTTATAAACTCCCATGACATATCCTGATTTCATAAGATATGAAATATTGCCTAGTTTATTGAAGAGATAACACAGAACCGCCTATAACATACTAATATACCATACAAATATATGCATGATGATGATAAAAACCATAATTATTTAATCATATTTTAATTAACCCATGGGAGAGAAACATGTTTCATGAAATATTATATAAGACACTATCAAATACTATCTATATAAAAAAGGAAAATGGTATCATTATATCATATTCCTAGTAAAAAATAAAACACATGAATGGATATTGACATAGATGATAAAAAAAATTAATGATAATTTGAAAAGTTTTTGGAATAGGTAAAACACATATACATGTCTCTTAATTACATTAATTTAAATGGAAATATTTTATTAAAACAATTCTAACAAAAAAAATTAGAGATACCACAAAAACATGAAATAGAAAATTCAATGAGAAATATGATAGGATACTATGTTCATTCAGAAAGAATTGAAAAGATATATTATTTTCAGACATTTATAGTGAGAGTAAAAGATATTTGAACATGAATAATAAAAAAAATTATTATGATTCATTTAAAAAATCACAATGTAAGCTAATGTAAGTAGAATATGTACTTATGTAATTATTGAAGTGCATAGAAGAATATTTTTCACAAACCAGCCTAAGACATCCCTTTTTCGACTTCCCAAGATGGCCCATGACTATAACCAAAGGGTATTCTCAGAGGGACGAATTAGGTTATCTTGTGACAAAAATGGTTTCAGAAAATGTTTTCCCTTGTTATTTGGGATTTTATGGTTGTTCAAAGGCTGGAATTCTGGAATTGAAGATCTCCATCATGGGTAGGTGCATGATCACCACCAATAGAAAATGACACTTGAATTTTCAATGTGGCGTGGGATGTTTTTATCTTGATGTAATGCTTGGGTTTTGGATGTTTTAATGAATTTTAGCCATCGTATGAGTGTTTGTGATTGGAAAATAGAATATTTGAGTTCTTTTGGGAAGCACAAAATATTGATATATTGTTTTAGAGGGATTTTTTTGGTTCATTTATACTTTGAATTGCATGGAAAAATATGAGTTAATGATTTCACTACCTCTATTGTTCTCTAGTGTTCTTCACATGGTTGGTTCATAGTTTTACGAACCACAAAACAAAACCGTGTGAGAATAATTTCTATCAATTTCTCCTGTTGAGATAATGATACTTTGAGTGTTTATTTACATATATTTGTTCTTATTATCAATTTATGTTTTAGTTTTTGTGTTTGATTTAAATTTTAGATTTTTTTATCAAACTTGTAGTTCCATAAGAAAATCATGGAGTTATTTGAACAATAGATGAAAAATGTTTCGAATTTTCAATATTTTTGGAAAATGAGGATAGAAAATTGAATTGGGAAATTTTAAATGATATGTTTTGGGGATAAAGGGAAGAATTAATTTTTCTTGGATTATATATAAAATGGTTTGGGATGGATTTCCCATTTGTCTAACACTTTTTATTCCCTCTTAATGTTCACATATGTGTATATGTGTGTGGTGAGTGAACTCCTGTTAGTGTGCCTTGATTTATATAAGAATAAGTGGATATGTGTACATATGTGATGCATAAAATAATTCCACCGGTCATAAACTAATTTATAATCTATTATTTGGTTTTACAATGTGGCCTTGTAAAATGGAATTTTGACATTTTTATAATTAGTTATTTTTTTGTGTTTTTATCCGTGTTTTGGGGATTTCCTTCTTGGGATTTCCTGTTTTGTTATGAAAAAATGTTGTTGATATAGTTATTGCATTTTGGGTGATTGAATTATGTGTGAGATATGGATTCAAAATTTTTAACGTGTTTTGATTCAGTTTTTTTCTTCTTGTTATTTAATCAGATTTTGGCCTTAATAAGTTATGGTAAAGCGTATATTGTATTTATCTAGAGTTCCTTCTTTGGGATTCAATATATTGGCTTGTTTTGTAATTTGGTGATGGCCATAATTTAGAGGTTTGATATTATCATTATCTAAGTGGATATATAATTTTATGAAATTATTAATAAGTTTTTTTATATAATTAACCATTAAAATTATTTAAGAAGTGTTTATTGTTTTAGTTATTACCATTTTGATGAGGTTCATGCATCGATGCTGGTATAAATCCTTTTTATGGTAATTTCTTTGGTGAATTTTTGGGATTAAATGTAAGGGTTATTTCTTTTTCTGATCCATTTTGTTCACTATGGGTCAATGTTTTGAGACTTATTCCAAGATCCACCCTCATGACCCAATAATGGGGCACTTTTTGATCTTGCTAAAAAAAATCTATGGAATTATCAATTGTATTTTATCTTCATACTCTGATTTGTTAATCTTAGTTTTCAAATATCTATGTAGTAATCTTTTTTACTATATGGTTTTATAAATTATTTGTGTATTTCTTGTGGTACTCTTCTTGAGATGTCTTCAACCATCGGGATTTTTTTGATGATGTTTGTGTGTTATTAGTTTTTATTATGGGACATCATTATTTCTGCTTGGTATCTAATTACTTTAGGATTCTGTTGTTTTCTATTTGAACTTGATCTATGAGCTAGTTTTGGAGTTTTCTTATTTTTTATTTCTGGATTTTTCTATTGTTTAAGATATATGGTTTCAATTGTAGTATATTTTTGGGAAAATTATGATTTTTTTTTATGTGTGATCGTGTTATTAATTTCATGTTTCGTTCCTCATTTCATCATCCCTTGTTTGGATGCAAGGGTTGTTTGGACTTGGGAAATCAGCATTTGACTAGAGTATAAAAAATTGTAGAGAGACCACCATAGAAGGATCCCATGGTGACCCTAGTATTCTATTCCTTATGATTCTATTTTTGGGAGTTTCAAATTCTAGTTTCCATTGTAATTATATTATTCTATGGTTAATCACAATTTTAGTAGCTATGTTATCATGGATTATGGTGGGTCATGTGATGAATTCTTATAGAGTTCCCAAATAGACCACAAAGAGTTTGTTTGATGATTTTTATATTATGGATCATAGTGTTCATTTTTTAGTATGTGTTTGGAGATATAATATTTTTTGGATTTTAGGAGAATCATCTCGATTGGTAGATCATTATGGCTTTATTTGATGACCAGCCAAAAACTTTTTTGACTTTATTGGGGAAGATAGTGCCATGGTGGGTAGAATATTCACACCTAGACCTGACACTACTATAATGTTTTATTAATTTTGTGTTCCAATATATTTTATTTTCCTCCTAGATCACCTTTCCCCAGAATCAATAGTTCTGAGTAAGTAAAATGTATCTATGTATTATGGTGTACAGTTTTCTAAACTGCAAGGTGGACGTGCAATGACTTATTTAATTTTACCTTTTCACCTGCCTGGTTGGAACTTGTGTTTTATACCATGAAGCATTGTCGTGGGAGGTTCTCCATTATTTCAGTAGAGGGTACATAGTGGGTGTTCAGTTTGGATAACCATGTATCCAATCTATGTGTAGTTTCTAAGAGAGATATATTATAAAATTCCCCCTTCTTTCCTTAATGAATATTTTCCCCTAAAGGGGTCAACATCTCCCCACACCATCACCCTAAATTGACACTTTCCCATGGGGATATTAACCACAAGACTTTCCTTTCCACATCCTCTATTATGGATCAATTTTTCCCCCATTATTCGGGTAATCATTCTAGTTATTAATTTCTTAATCTTCTGTTCTTTACTCTCCCCATATTTAGTGGTATTGTTTCCTCCCTTGAGGTTTGAAAATATAAGGGTAAACTGTAAACATATTTGGGTGTTTTTTGGTTGATTCTCAATCCCTTTGGTTTCTAAGGGTATATTTGAGGCCCATTATTTTCATGTTTATTTAAGGATATGACTTTCAGACTATTTGTTCCATGATTTTGTCAATTTTCATAAGGTTAACCTATTTATATTCCTTTATTATTAATAAAATTTCTTCTTGGTGATTTTATTGTATGTTATTTTTGTTGTATAAATATTATATTCTATAAAGAAAATTCATTTATTTGATATAATTAATCAATTGTTTCCCATATTTCTTCATAAGCTTCAAACATTGGTTTATATAGTTTAATCATGTTTTTAATCTTATCTTTAAATGTAATTTATCAAAAATGGTTAAATGTTTTTCAAAATTATTTATTCTATGAGAAATCAAAATTCCCAAAACTGTTTCAGTCTTTTGATCAGTTTTCATCAATGGTATAATGGCATGAATTGGGTTATTATGGATCCTTAAGGGGATTTCAAATTTGGCTTATTCAGTGTGGCTCTTATATATATATATACATATATACATATATACACATTTATATATATATATAGGTTTCCCCTTTAGGAATATTCACTCATGGGAAGTATAATTTATGCCTTGGGATAAGGTGTGCTTATACACAAATCACAATGTATATGTTATATGGGTTATGTGGTGTTTTCAAACCTGAATGATTTGTAAAAAAGTAGTTTTCCCAAATAAAAGTGTTTCATTTTTGAAATGATGAGGCTTTATTTGAACAGTTATATATCTCAAAAAGATTAAAACCCCTCTTAAATAATTCCCCTTGTATTTTAAATGTGATTTTTGTTTTGTAAATGTGTGATATGTAGTGTACGACTGACAATCAGGCTTGTGTATTGTTTTTGTATCTTGTAAATGGAAAATAAGAGTTTTCCTAATGTTTGGATCAGAGGGGAGTAAGTGGTTTATTTTTTTAATATAATTTTTATGATATGTATGTATATGGTATCCTAATAAAACTCAACCACATTTATATATCAAGGGACACCTTGGGTAGTTAGGATAGAGCTCTTGGTACACATGTTACACTAGAATAATATTATTCTTTGTTTAGTGTATCTAAGGTATATTTGTTCTACATGATAGATATATACCTCACATGAACCAGTGAGGGTGATACCGAGTATTGTGGAGAGCTTATTGAGGGTAAAGGTGTTATTAAAGATTGATTATGTGAATGTTTATGGCTTTTCCTGAGACCATCTTGACAATTTCCTTATATCCAATCACACTTATTTTATTTATGTACTACGTTCACTAGGATTATGTAACTATTATTTATTGCTTTATACTATTATTTTTTCTTATTATATGATTCTTTTATTATATATTCTTATTTATAAATGTTCTTTTGGAAAAACAATGATTTTATTGGGATGATTTTCAATACAAACACAATAAAGGCATTCAAGAAGTATCATATTGTTTCTTGTTTTAAAATGAAAGGGAAATACTATTTATTACACATATATTTTCAAAAATAGATAGAAATGATATTTTTTGAATGTAATTTAATAGGGTGTTGTTTCTTTTTTATCATTCTTAATAAAAATATCAATGATCATACCTACACTATCATTTTTATTTATAGGTTCAACTTATATATTCCCTCATGTTTGTAGTGGTGTTCATATTGGTTAGATAATGACTTTTATATAAACAATATGGTTTTTGTGTTGTTAGATTTACTCTAGTTTATTTTATCAAATCATCCAATTAGTCTTTTACTTAAATCTATGGTCAAAGGTTTTTTGATATTATCATGGCCAATGATAGAAATTCAGTGGGTATATTTTCATTGATGGAGAGGGAGACCAGGCGGGAGGGAGGGTTTTTGTTTTATTTTCTATTGACCAATTTAAATGTTACATAATAAGTTGATTTTCCATTTATTTTTCATTTTCATGGAAATTCAACATAAAAATGAGTTATGTAGTAATTTTATTGATACGAAAAGGATTATTCCTAATTGTTTTGTAGAAATTGTTCCTATGCAGTTATTCCTTGATGGGAAATAACATATTACCACTCATGGGGATCAAAAACTCCCATTGATCATTTTTGGGCTAGATTGTGCATTCATTGAAGGTTTTTTTGTGGATCAAGACAATATTCATAAGCAAATAGAAAATATACAAGTTGGAGAATTATTTTTGACGAAAAATAAAAGTTAAGTTCATTTCGTAATTATGAGAACTATTTTAGTTGAGTGAAGAATGGAAGGGAATAAAAATGTTAAGAATACATTAAGAACCAATGAATAATCAGAGAAAAAATAGATATTTAATGTTGAAAAAATATTGAGTTGATGAAAATAAGAATTTAAACATTGATGACCATGATTTCAAGTGGGAATTATAAAAAAACAACCATATTTACATCTATGTTCAATGAATATTGTTTAACCCAATTTATAATAAATTTAACAATATTAATTACTTATTTTAGAACCAAATGCATATTTATTAACTTTAATACTTTTTTATTTATTCATTCATTATACATATATTAAATATTTTTTGTTTATTTCAATAACCAAATTTTATTAACATTTATTATTTCGTATAATTTTCATAAAAGATATTTAGTTCCTATTTATTTGATACCAAGTCCAATATTCCATGATTAGTCATGTTCTAGGAATAATTTTTTATAATTAATTATGGTTTCACATGTTTAATTGATGGAAGATATGGGTATAGTTAATAAGAATGAAATCCATGATGAACATTTTTTTGGGTGATTCAATGATAATTATAAGTTAATTTATATTGCTAATTCATTTCTTTATTTTCCCCTTATAAAAAAGAGTTATAAAACAAATAATTTATTAGTATTAAAGTTTATTAACATTTATATCCTTTTACACATTTATGTTTGAAATGGATGAGATAGTATACAATCATTTTTATAGGTGGTTTAACCAACCAAAATAAGAACACATTATAATAACAAATGTTTATGAGTGTAGAGTAATAAATTTGTAATTTAATTTGATTAAAATAATAAATATATTAATATATCATCTTTATAGTGGATAATGTTATTTATAAAGAGTATATATTAGAATTTAATCGAAAAATATTGGGAATAACTGGGTACATAGATTAATTCCCTCCATCTTCATACATATTTCATTAGAATTATTTATTTGTAATTCCTTCTTAGATATAGAAGAAAACAATAATCTAGGAATTTTTTGGGAGAGGATAAATCAAAATATATTCAAGA
Organism: Viscum album; assembly: GCA_963277665.1. Lineage (NCBI taxonomy): Eukaryota > Viridiplantae > Streptophyta > Magnoliopsida > Santalales > Viscaceae > Viscum > Viscum album. The sequence continues at coordinate 12,697,269 of OY728159.1, read as the reverse complement.
GGAAACCGAATGGTTTTTTCCTTAGAGAGGTAGATGAGGTGACCTTTAGTAAGTGTGTTTTGAGTGGTTTTTACAAAAATATTCCTTGCATACAATATATGTTTTTCATTGAATAAGGAATGTGAAAAATAATTGATATATGTCATATATCCTCTCATTTGAAAAAATATAGATTTTTTTCCCTCATATTTTACTTATTTACAACATAGTTTAACACTTTTTGCAATATTTTACCATTATCATGGTAACTAATTATTTCCTATAATACATAAATTATGTTAAAAAGGAAATTTACCTATTTATATAATTTCAACATGAATATTAGGAATTTGGAGTCCATTTAATTTAATTCAATTTATAAATATGATAGTTTTAAATCCTAAAAGAAAAATATATATATATATATATTAAAAAAGTATAATTTTTAAACACTTAGTGTCCATTATGTTATTACATATCAATAAATATTTTAAAATTTTGTTAATATACTTTTTATTAATTTAATTAATAATATAAATTTTGCAATAAAATGTGATAAATTAATTTTTTAGGATTAAAATAAAAAATTCATAAAACATAACTCATAGAAAATTATATTTTTTAAATTAATTTTAATATAATACTTTTAAAATTAATTATTCATCTTCTAACCATTTAATTTTATTATATCATTAGTATTTAAATAATTATTTTAAGTTTAAAAATAATTAAAATAAATATTTAATGATAATAATAATATGAAATGACAAAATATATTTTTATAAGATAATATTTTTATTCATTATTACAATTTTTTTCATTTTTTTTAATTATATTATTTTCATTTTTTTCAAGTAATTAAATTAGTAAATATACCTATAAAATATATGAAAAACCAATGACCATATATCAAATGACTATATTTTAAATGAACATATATTCAATGACCATATATATAACGGTCATATTTTTTTACTATATATATCCTTATGAGAATCATTTAAATAATTATAATTTTTTTAATTCACTCTCAATATTACAATTAGGATTATAATATTTTTAATTCATTCCAGAGTAATAATTGTGGGCGTGATATTCAAGGAAGACAATGATGTTAATGATTTCATGTTGGTATAATTTTTTTACATGTGGATTTATTCCATGTGTACTTATTATAATGATATATCATTTTGTATTGTCATAATGTATTAGTTTTTTTAAATTATAATTTTTTCCCCCAAAAATGCATTTCAATACCACTTTTTTTAGCATTTGAAGTAAAACTTGTTGTTCAATACAATATGCATTTCTTAAAAAAACATCATAAAATCACTCTATTTCACATTCAACCCCCTCCCCAAATAATTTATCCCTAAAAAATCCATTCATATAATAAAAATGAGAATAATTCTTCCTCATTGCAACTTTGTGATCCCACATCGCTTCCACAAACATATTATTTCTCTAGAGAGATATAACCATGTGATTTGTCTTACATCATAGTATTTTATCTCTATTATCCATGATATTATCAATTTTTAATCATAATAGAGATCAGTTTTAAGATAAACATCCTCTATTTTTATATAATTTTATGGATCAAGTATGTACCTCCTAGGGAGGGATACACTGAACATATAAAAACATGGAGTTTTTTCAATTGATGTTAAAGACAATTATATAATATCCCCACATAATGATGGATTTGGAAGTGTCTAACATATTTGGTGAATAAAGTTTCCTTATTACCAAATATTATAATCCTCAACCATATTAATACAAAAATGACTAATTTGTATCCAACTTCATACAAAAAATAATTCTTATGATTGTGTAAGTTTCTTTTCAGTGGAATGTGTGTACTTATAATGTTTCATTGAATGATTTGAATCTTCGGCTCAATCTCTTTCGAAAGATCATGGTCCAGTAGTTTATTCAATCAAACATTATCCCAAAATGTTGGATTTATTCACAGAAACACCTTTAGTGTCTAATGTTATACCATTTGAAATCTAGACTCAAAATTATTTTCTATAAGAACTCTTCAAAGGGAACTCATTGATACCAACCTCCATTGAAATCCATTTTTAATGATCTTAGTATATCTTCCATAATTAGAATGGTCCTTTCAGATTTATAATTTTTTTATGATGATAAGTTATGCTATAAGAAATCTCTATATCTAATTCCCACTTATGTAATCTAAATAACAATGAGGTATACCTCAAATCTTGATCAGATACAATTAAGACAGGTACCCCAGGAAGCATTACAAATGAGTTTATATTAATATTGGTATATTTATCAACAAATAAATATCAGTGAATTAAAATGAAATCTAGTTTCTATATAAGTAGATTAATGAAAACTCAAATAGATTTATAATATTTAGAAGACGTTGGATATCTTATATGAAATATGCGGTAATGTTCTATATTTTTCATACATGTATGTGTAATTGTTTCTCAATACCATTAGAATGCTTCTATTAAACCTTCATCTTGTGGAATAAAAATCATCAAGATATGTACTCTATACTCTCCATCATTATGTTATCCCTCAATGAATGAATATATATATCTCTACATATCTTTTTCTCTAGACTACATAAAGAACTATGATCACAACATATCATCCAAAATCTCCGTCTATGATTCTACATTTAATGAAACACATATTCATTATTGAATACTATAATATTTTTTTTAATTTGACCCATGAAATATTCCATACCTTCTTTTATAGATGTTTATCCACCATATGTGCGATATTCATCTCTATATAGATTTATAGTCGAGAAATAATTTTGGTAAGATAGGATTTCTCCATTTCCCTTTTGATTTCATGGTTTATCCTTTGAAAATCCATGAGTATAGGGTTTTTTTAGTCTTCATCATGTATAAGGTAGAATGATCAATCTTTATAAAAGCATTATATATATTTTATTATATCATAGGGTGGTAATTTATTTATTAATGATTGTAACACCCTAATATTTTAGAATAACATTATTCCTGATAGTGTATAAATCACGAAGCCTTAAGATTAAATGAACCATGAAATATTATGGTTTAATTATAACTATTATAACCTAATCACTGAATTTGTGGGAATGAATATTATTATATAAATTATGAAATATATATATGAATAAAACAATCAATAAAATTATATATATTAGTTATTAGGAAAATGGTACTCAATTTTTAGAAAATACAATTTATAAATCAAATTATGTTTTCCTCAAAAATGGATTGTGTTACATAATTTGAGGGAAAATAAAAAAATTATCAATATTTTATAAATTTATTTGATAAAAATTGTATAATTTGGGTAATCATCATTTAAAAATTATCTTAGAGTGATTTTTTTGGATTATTCTAAAAAGAATTATTTTCTAGCCAATATTGTGGAATAAAAGTTTTGTTGAAACTTGTATTTATATTTCAGTTATCTGAAAAGTCCCATTAGAATTTAACACTGATTCAAAGTAGAATTATTTCTCGAATAATTTTAATAATACAATTATGCTCATTTGAATCAATATGGTTTAGCCTTTTATAAAAAATGTACACTTAAAAAGAATTATTTTGGAAAAATATTTTTCAATGAGTTTCATGTTTTTATATTAAATTAATTTTGTCTACTTCTATAAACTGAATCTATAAAAGTGGATGATATATTTTGAATTTATTGGTATAATTTTTTTAATATCTCACATTTTTATGTATGAATGAAAACCATGGTAAAAAAATATTTTCCTCGATATGGGTGAAATAGTTAAAATAAAATTAAAAACATGATATAAGGACTCAAAATAAACACAAAACTTCCCTTTATCTTATTTTATGGGTGAAGTTTAGAAAAATACATCCTTTTATTGAATATATTTCCACTTTGTGGCATTTTTATTTTATTGTGGCCTATATATTAACTTAAAGAATGGATAGATACAAAATGTGACTCTCATGAAGTTAATATCTCAAAAATACTTAAATATGGATAAAAATAAATTAAATTAATTTATAAATTATTATTTGAGAGGTAAATTTATTTATTTTTTCATTTTATTTTATTTTTAATATTTATTTATTATATAATTACCATAAATTCTTTCATAACCCCTATATAGTATTTATTAATTTAGTTGAAAAATGAAATAACTAATATTAAAAGTATTAAAAGTTTTATGATTTGGGTGAATCATTTAATAAAAAGTGCCCTGTAGATATAAAAAAAGATATTATATATTATTTACCGTTTATATTAAAATTATATTTCATTCATGTTGTTTTTAATGTCAAATGATGTGAATAGTTTTTAGTATGAATGTTTTTTTCATAAAGGTATGAGGGAGTACCTCTTTTATTGAAAATAAGAAAGAAAAAACATAATAACCAGATAGGGAGTATGAGTACAAAGAAAAGTACCCAAAGAAAAAGATATTTACCTAACTTTTTCATCAATCATTCACTTAGTCTTCTTTCATCCGCACGAAGAGCATTCCATTCAACAACATATCTTCCACACCCACACCCCCAACCTCTAGATCTTCTTCCACTTAGTGGAAGAGCTTTAATCCTTTCATGTATGGTCTCAACATCAATTCTATCAGAGTAAGAGCTTTCTTCATACTTCTCATAATTCTTTTTAGGATAGGTGTCCCTCATCCCCTCAACCTCCAGTGATCCAGTCTGATGAGGAGTCTCCTGATGGTTAATCTATTCAGTTTGCTGCTCAATCACCACTTGGGGATCACTCAAAGGTCTTGTCTTCCTATAGGAAACTAGTTGAAATCCCTCATTATCCATGGGGGATTTTGATAAAACTGTGAATATTTTGGAAGTGAATGGAACTTCTAAAATTAGTTTTCCCTTTCTATTACCTAAAGCAACCATTCTGTCCTAATGAGGTTTTTGATCAACCACCCGTTGAATGTCATCCTCGTTAACTTGTTCAACTATCACATCATTGTCACTTCTTTTGGCATCGGGAGAATCTTACTTCAAGTTAGAATTTTATCCATTACTAGGATCACCTACATTAATGAAATTCGCCTATTCATATGAGATGGAAAACCATGATTTCTTCTTGTTTCTAGAAGTGGAGTCATTAACATTATTCAAATTACTCAGTCGATCAGGGACCATCATCCTGTTTCTCATAGACTTTTGAGAATCAGGTAGCAAAACATCCATTACATTTTTAATTTTCTCCTCAATGGGACCATCATGAGTAATGGATTTTGGAAAATCATTGTCTTTGGGCTTCGACCTCTTTCGACAGAGGTTAACAGGGTGACCTCTTAACCCGCACCACTCACATGATATTTTTATACGACATTATTCCCTAAGGTGCTTGACAGCCATACATTCATAAAGGAAAAGAGGCATTTTTCATACACAAATTCAATTTGAATATTATTAGGAGTCAAAAGGGTTACCTTTTCAATTAGGGTGGAGTTGAGATCAATCTCCACTAGCATCCTTGCAAAATGCCCAAACCGAACATCTTTAGTCTTCATATCAAACCAGATAAGAGTCCCAATTGTCGTGATAATGTTATGCAATATCTTTGGATTCCATAATACCCAATTAAGTCCATACAGATGTACCCAGACCCGACAGAATGTGTTTCTAGAATGCAAGACATTGAAGTCCAAAGACCATTCATTTAAATGGATCCATCCAGGTTTCATCTGCAACGAACCAATTCCCCATTCTCGAAGCTTCAATCTATTTGAATGAACAAACAATGGAAAAAACTCGTCCAAGAGAGACACATTTCCAATTATAGAATCCCCACAGAGTTGAGATCCTTTTAGTCATAACATCATGTTTCCAAGGTTGGTCACCTTTAGTAAAGACAATGTGTGCAATGAGGGATTCATTTCCAATTTTTATACTTTCAGTGAATGCAACAGGATTTTCATCAACATGAGATGAAGAACCCTTTCAATGTATTCTACCAGAACATGAATCCTTATTTAGATTTAATTCTATAGCTCTAATATATGTTGTACCTGTAAAATTATTATTGGACTTAGCATACATTCTACATGAATTGTATGATGTAGTGTTGTTCATATTCATAATCGATGGAGGGGATTTAATTCATGTTGCTTACTTCTAGGAGCATGTTTCATCCTCATAAAAAAGGAATTGGATATAATCCCAACTCGTGGATCATTAGATCTAGCCTTATGTCAAGATATCGTGGCCAGATGTAAGGTTTGAGGATCTGATTTTGCAGATTCAACAGCATTGTTTGAGGCCAACTACAAATGTGATGTATGAGGTATCACCTATGCTGATCCCGTAAAAAGACTAGAATCCAAAGTCATATGTGAGGTTGTCTTCATCATATCCTTCTCATCTTTGTAGGTGTGAGCATCAAAGGGGTCACAGGTCGGGCGACCAGGACCGAACAATGAGGTCGCGACTGATGTGGCTTCGTCGGAAGAGGGAAGAAGCATGAAGTCAAGGTGGTGAGGTACCTCCATAGTCACTTAAAACCCTAGGGATCACCATCACGTTGATGGAGAAGGTTTTACAGCTTGTCCCTCATCTTCCCAATTTTTAATATATATGTAATAGTATTTTATGAAAAAAAATATTTTACATAATTAATTGAAAATAATAAAAATTTAGAAAGAGGACAATTAGGATACAAAATGAAGTAAAATTTCATAACATACCAATTTATTATCAAATTATAAACAAATAAGTAAAATTATAACACTTTTTATGGAAAAAACATTACCGTAATTGAGGTTAAAATCAATTAACATAGGGCATAAACCAGTATCTTATGATTAAAATGAAAAAAACATGTCTAAATTTCATTGGATGAGAATATTTTTTCTATATCCTATTTTATTTATAATATATGGTGATTTTGATTCTTTTGGTTTGATAATGATATAATTATATTTTAATCTATTTTACAAATTTTAATTGTGTCCTTTACCTCCCTTATAAAAGGAAATGTCCTTCTATCTCTACATCCCAAAAATTTTGGCCGTCTAACATGTCCAAAAACATCCAATTTCCCTTTTATAATTCACTATATAGTAATTTCTTTTGATATTCATCTTTAAATACCAATCTATGGATACCCAAGAAGGAATCTAAATGATTTCTAAGGAAGAATAGGAAATTGTCATTATTGACTCTTTAAAATTAATTTCTTCTCCTACTTCCTATAAATTTAATGTTACCAACCCTAAATTATAATTTTTCTATCATAAATATAATTCCATGTTATTATTAGTTTTTTTAAAACATTTTCATATATTTTACTTCCTATGAAAGGAAGAAACAATGCCAATGCCTTTGTATGACTTGTCGTCTCCAATAGTGGTGTTATTCATCTTTAATCACCACATTACATGGATGGTTGTAAAGATGTTTCTAATGCATATATATTTAACATTTTTCCATATTAATCTTATATAATTATAATAATATATCAACCTTCTTACCTTAAAAGACATTGTAAAATGACAACGTTGGTTTTGCATATGTGTGGCCTCAACCTACAAAAAGTGATGAATTAGTTTTTTCATTTCCACATTACATGAATGGTAATAAGGGTAGATATAATAAATATATAAGATATATATAAAATAATAATGATATGATATTGGTGTGTTTTTATTTACTTTTCTTTTTTCACATATATCAAAAAGTTAAAAGAGCATTTGTGCGTGCGTACGGCATATCGGATTCATAAATGGTGTAATTCATTTTTATATCTATAATTTATAGATGATTAGGAATATGTATACAATTAATATAAATTATATTTATATCCTTATTAACATTTAACACATGACATAACCAGGGTCAAATTATAAGAAAAAATACCAAACGAAAACAGTTAAGATAAATGAAGCAGTTATACCCTGAAAAATTAATTTTTATAAAGAATTATTGATAAATGGCAGATAAAATGTTTTATGTAAATCATATTTGGTATTATATTAATCAGTATAGTTATTTAATAAATTTAAAATAAATTTATTTTTATTATATTTGTGGTTTTGATACATTATAAGGATGTTGGGACTATGGTAAGGGTTTATATTACAATCTCTTCATTATTCAAGATTTTTCATGTTTTAAGCTCTTCAAGTGGAATTATATGAATATTATATATTTTAAAAAATCCATTTTCTTCTCAAAAAATTATTTATAGAAATTAATTAATTTATTTTTATTTTCTTCTCTTTACAAACTTAATTTACTAGAGTATTGATTTTAAGGAAAATAGAATTTGTTTTTCAACAAGGTCTAGGACATTTTTCTTCCATATTTTCCTTAAAATATTTTTTAATTTTTTTTAATCTTATAGAATGACTTATTAAAGAAATTATTACCCATGTTTTTGTTTTTAAAAATTTGTATTAAATGAATATTCTTTTAAATTTCTGAATGAGCTACTTCTGATAATTGTTTTATAAAAATATGAAGGGATATTTTTTTAACATATAATTCTTGAATAAAATTTTCTTGTTGTCATTACTACCCAATAAATTTATTATTCCTTTATAATTTTAAATTTTTCTTCTAAAAAATTTATTTTACTTAATATTTTTATAATTTTTTAGATTTTAAATAAGTTTTTTTAATATTAAAATGTTATTTTCTCCTAGAAAATTTCAAGTGATATTTTTTAAATTATTTTAAACTATGTAAATATATTTTGGTGAATTATTGGATTTTATGGGGATATAAAGTAATGATATAATAAAATATATTCCTCTAGATGGTTTATATTCAATTTTAATATGTATTGTTTTGTTATTATATATTAATGTTCTAACAATATAGAAATGTATTTATTATTATGTCGTGATGGTTATGTTGAAATGTTTATTCATATAATGAATTCATTAGACGTATAATGTGATTTGTGGGACCTAAAGTTACACAGCCCCAAGATTCATCGATATGTCACATGAGACAAAACCAATAGGGTATTTGGTTGAGGCCTTATGAATTTTTGTATATGTCATGGCATGAGGCCTATATGGTAATTTCAAGATGTCCCATGTTATGCATTCCATAATTAAGAAATAAATTATTCATGTTCATGTGTTATTTAGAATAGTTATGATATCCATTGATAAGTTTCAAGATCATGTGACTGTTTATATTGAACTATTTAATCATCATTCAGACATGACATGTTGTTCTCCAGGATCAAGTTATTGATTAAATGGATTGTGTTTTCAGTAATTCACTATGATATATTAATTATTACCACTTTATTATATGATTTATTTGTATTTCCACATTATATTACTAAGAATTTGAGGCCAACCTTAATTTTGTTCCTTCCCCAAGTGTATGAAGAATGAATCGTTGAATAAGTTGTAAGTTGTATAATATTTACTTTGAATGTGTTATATATTATATTTTAAAACATAAAGTGATATTCAAGAATGTATCAAGTTTAAAAAGACTACAAAACTATTCATTAATTTTAGACATGAATATATGTATCTTATGCCAATTTTAAATAGTAACCACTGATTCTGATCTACTTTAGTCGGGGTCATTAAAGCTTGTATCAGAGTGAGTTTAGAGGAAAACATATGAACTAGATTTAAGAAAATATAGATTATGGAAGATAACCCTATATAGGACATTGATTATTTGTCCATGGAATGAAAAATATCATAATTTTTTAATAAGATAGGCATTACATTGTTTTCCACAATAATTATTGTTTCTCATCCAATGTATTTTGTTTTTAGTCAATGTATGTAACTAAGATAAATCATGTTAACTTTGAATGTGACCAACAATGTAGTCATTCTAAGAAACCATATTTGATGACGAATGGAGAAATTGATATTCTAATTATGAAAAATTAGTTGTTAGGATATATGATTGACATCCTACATCTAAACAAACTCTAAAACCCACCAAATAAGAAAATAGTATTTTTTGAAGAGGTATTCAGTGGGGAAGACTATAGGTAAAAAATCCTAAATATCCTTAATGTTAGTAAAGTGGAAAGATAAATTCTAGATAATTACCCAAATGAATGGGAAACATATTATTTATGTAATATAAGGGAATATATATGTGAAAGCTCAAGTAAAAAAGAAGTGTTTGATGGAGGGATATAATATTATTCCCAAGGTACTATTTATAGTTGAATTCTTTATGAGTGAGAAATATCGGACTTATCCAAGATAATTCCCTAATCCAACAGTTAAATATGTGACCAAGGAAGGACACAAGGTATTTCATTCATGGATGTTGAAGAATTTATGTGTTCATATATTTGGATTTCAAAATTATGTTTTAAAAGTTTTAAAAAATTGAAATTTTCGATATAAGAATCATGAGAGATTTATAATAGATGAACATAAGTTTTTATTTAAAGATTTCGAAGCATATGTTGAATGGAACAGATTTTGAAGAAAGGTGATTTAGTGATATGGTGATAATGTTTATTTTTGATAAAGAGATGAATTATGTTGATAAAGTAAAAGGCACAGAATCTGTGACCACGGAAATTGTATAATGATTTCATGATATATGGTGCTAGGTTATCTTTGATGATGTTTATTTAATATTTTGATTTATGGAAATAATATATATTTTTCTTTTTAGAATAAGGTTAGGAATTTTTATTGAAGAATTTATCTTTTCGTGTGGGGTTAACTTATAATTTATAGTTAAAAACATGTTTTTATATGTTTAAGGTTGTTATAGGTTCATAGGAATATATACCACTTCTGAGGATTCTAGTGATGGGATTTTGAGGTGATTCAAAACTTTTATTTGGTTTTAGAAAGAATAATTTATTAGGGTTTAAATAAGAATATTAGTTAATATGTTATCTATTTTTTATATTAATTATAGACTATTTGATAGGGGATATATGTATTCATAATAGTTAAAAATTGATTCATTGATAATGTGAAGTTTTTAGAGATATTTATGGTCATGTTAAGGCATACATTTTAGGTTAGTATCTAAATTTCTTTCATGATATTATAGTTATTTTCACTAAATTATAATATTATATAGTGATTTAACATTATAATTAAAGAAATTTTTATGGATATGATTCATTGGTTTGTAGTATGTGAAAACTTTTTGTTTAACATGTGATTTAACATAAATATTTATTTGGGAAGAATGTAGTTAAACTTTTTAGGGATATATGTTGGAAGGTTTGAGATCATATTTATGGTTAAAAAAATCTTTAATGTTGAGCATATTAGAGTTATTCAGATGTAGGATTATTTATATTATTTATAATCGAAATTGATCCATTGGTGTTATTGAAAAATTTGAAATTAAAATATATTGTTTCTTAATATGATGTTTCATACATTTTTTATATTAAATTACATTTTTTAACCATTTGTTTATTGGTAAATATTGATAATAAGAGGAATATATTATCTTCATTTTGTAGAATATTTCATCTATTTGATGTCTATTTTAGTGAATCATCAATGAAAAATTAATCGTGAATACCCATCATTTAGGGAAAGGGTGAGATTATGGATGAAATTGAATAAATGGTGAAATTATACTTATCATGTAAGGATATTTACTCATGTCTATATTATATATAGAAATTTAATTCCCTAACTAATATAAAAGGATCTTTAAACCCAAAAACATATTTTATTATGATCATATCTAATGAAATGATGTTAATTTTTACGCCTCATGGATTTATAATTTTTCATGTGTTAACTTTCTCTTAATCATTCACATTCATGGGATCAATGTTTTTTATAACATTCCATATTTATTTAGAAATTTATTTTTCTTCCATGAAAATATTTAATGTTCTCAATAATGTTCTCCTATTTTGAAACTTTATAACATGTTAATCTGGATGACCATCATATTTACCTTTCCCTCATTTAAGAGGAAGTATCATTAACCCTTATTATGATGTGGGTTTTCAACATAGGTATTTTTAAATGTAAAACCCTTTGTTACTAAGTACAGGTTCATATTGAATCATATATGTTTATCAAATTGGTGAATGTAACCCTCCATGATTTGAAACTAATTATATACTCGATAAGTTATCCAACACGAAACACATCGATTATACAAACCATGAAATATTATTATTTAAATATAAGCATCATAACATGTCGATTGATTTAGTGGGGTTGAGTATGATTAAAAAAATTATGAAATATATATAATGGACCTTATCAAAACAAATTTATTCATTACTTATTATGAAATAATCAATCAATTTCTCGTAAAGTCATTCTATTCTAGACAATATGTTTTCCAAAAAAGAATAATTTTATTACTTATTATGATAGAATGTTATAATTAATTTCTAGATCTTTAGGTTATTTTGTTTCAAAAAAGATACAATTTTTTATATCTTTATTTCAAAATCATTTAATGTCTTCTTTTGAAAAAAATGAATTTCTTATCCCTAGTGAAAATGATGTTTTTTAAATTATATTTTTGATTGAATGATTTATAAATTTAAATTTTTTTAAAAATGGTTTCAAAGTAACATCAGTTCTTGTATTATCACAACCTGAACCACTAGGCTCTACCTTGACGGAAGATGGACGAGCCACAACTACCCCCTAACCGCTTCCATAGGTTAGGGGGTGACAAAAATTGTTGTGAAGGAATATCTAAAATGGGAGGCATTTTTCTAATGTAACTATATGCACACACACATATCCAAGCCCATAAAATGATGAAATTTAAAATAATTGATATCAATTCTAGAATATATCTATAATCCCATAATCATTGTATGAAATAATGTATTAGAGAGCAGAAAAAGGATCCAAATAAAAACCCACCCATAACTGTAAAATAATGTCCCAACTACTCATAATGGTTGAATAACTTTCAATCAAACACCAGTATACACCTCAATCTGTCTAGCCCAAAATATGCACCACATTCTCCTAGTCCTTCAAGGACATCAAGAAATGTTTTATCATAAGCATAAGATACAACATGTGTGGGAAGATCCTATGTCGGGTTGAGTATAACAATACATAGTAGGACACATCAAAATCATCAAAAATAAAGAATCAACAATATTAATATCATAAAACCTAGGTATGTTGATCAAGATAAGATTCATAATGGTAACCAAGTATATCCCATATATACTCATAAAATACTCAATGTTGAAAAAGGTCATTGCCATTACCGGCCTTTAATATTCTCAAGGTGTCAACATAATTATCTTATATGAAGAAATAATCCATGTTCTATATTACCACTAATGACACTGATCCTAGAGGTCACTCTATTCTGGTTTATCAAAGAATAAGTACATAGAAAACCGGGAGGTTTTATCCAAGATACACACTACATCAGACTAATATCCCATAAAAAATATTAGACATGGATAAAAATATTGGGATAAAATCCTAGGGCTCCCTGGGGGATAACCGAACATATTGGAAGCATCCTCCAAGATAGAGGATCATCACCCACATAAGTGTTGGTCGCATCAATTCCAAAAACCCTACCTAGTGTAAAGAAAAAGGAAAAAAGGATTTATTCGGGCCTCTTAGATGGATACATGCTCCCAACTGCTCAGGGACTATATTCAATGAGGATTGAGATTGCTCACTCAAGGATAGGGGAACTCACTCACACCACACTGATCAATAGGAGGCTGTAGAGGGGTCACCCTCTATGATGAGAAAATGATTCTACACCAAACCCTCAATGGAATGGAACAAGGGAACACAATCAACTAATACTGGTCTAAGGAAGGTCACAAAATATCAAAATGAAGCTAAATTGAGAATAAAGGGGACTCCTACATGTCCTTAAAGGGTTACACAAAAAGTCCCTTGTTGTACATGACATGTTTCATAAAGCATGGAACTGCCTATGTCTGAGGCACACATGGCATGTAAAGTTCCAAAATACATGGTGTTTCCTAAGGGTACACGACATGTAGATGTTTTTCTAAAACCTGATGTTCTATTATTCCCATACCTACATAAACGAGATCATTCCCATGTACATATCCATGTCTAGGTACATTACCCATCCCATGTTTGAGAACATGGCTTGTCTTGTACAATCCAACATGCCCATGTACTTCCCATGTACACGACATGTGGGGACACATGGCCACCTTGGTGGGTTCACCCTATATTTGATGTAAAATCCCCCACATGTTAATTAGTCTATGAGACTACATGAGCACCTGGTTAAGTACACCCTATACGCACTGGTCTAGGTGTATAAGGTTCATTTTCCATGTTACATGTGTCACATGATGTGTCATACTCATCACTATGTGAAAACACTATCATAATATTGTGGGTATTGAACGATGTGTGTTTATAGAACCACATTCCTTGTTGTCATGAATTTTATAGAAATTACAGTCTACTTCATTTGCCTTCATACAAGCCTTTACATATAATGATTTTTCACAGAATTAAACCATATATCATGGATCTGGGGTAGATCAAACCCTCTCTGTCCATATTTGGTCGTGTTCTGTTCATACCATCTACTCAAGAAACATTCCCTATCTCACTTCATCAGTTAAGCACAACAACAAGGGTAACATGAACTCCAAATCCATTCGAATATCTACTACCATCATTTGATTCTGAAACTATGTCATCGGAGATCCATCTTAGACATGAAAAAATGGACTTTGTTCCAATGACCGAATTCAAAATAATATATCACTGGGTATTCATTGAATAATATGATAAAAGAAAATTTCAATGATAAACACACATAGAACATGGACTGAAAATTCACAAAACATAAACATTAGTTACCAACCTTGACCAATGTATGTGTTGGTCTCAATTCATTGTCATAGGGTGATGAATGAAGAGAAAGAAATGGATCAAAACAATATAAATTAATATTCTCCAATAATATATGGAAATTACCCAAATTAAAGAATCAATAAATGAATTAATTTTTATGTCATTAATTAACATTATTCATGTTAAATAAAAATAGGATAAAATCCAAAAAATTAGAATCCCTACCTATATTTGGATCAATCACCATGGAAGAAAAATCACACGTTAATTTTGTTGATGATATCCCCAATTTTTATTATCATATGCTATATTTATGGGGCTCTAATAATTGACCCATGATCCTAATTCCCTCCAAAATTCTTATATAGTCACCACTTAGTTCTTAGGGTTATATAGATAAACCTAAAAAATTGGTTATAACACTGTATTTATTGTGTAAAATTAAGGTCTCTATATAAACCTAATAAATAAATTTATCTAATTATTTTATATTATTGTTTTTGCTCATGGTGGTTTTTATCCAAAAACAAAATGATGATAAATATTATGATGTTAGAAGGGTAAAACCAAAATTATGAACTCAATTTTGGTCTCATATTTCTGATCTAAGACTAAATTTTGGTGTTATTGAACTTTTATAGTAAAATAATTTGAAAATGATATAAATAAATTTAATATCATTAAAATTTTAATTCAAGGATCAATGGGCCTCAGAATCTAACACCATATCGGCACCTAGATCTAGATATATTCCTTAAAATATAGTAATGTCTGAAAAAGAAAATACAGATAAATTTCATAATTTTTATTTTTATGGATTTTCATCCCAAAAAATCCTAAACTAAAAAAATGGTGGGGATACTATGCTCTAAACTTGGTCTCCCCCTCCCATGGGCTTCCCCAATTGTTTTAGGTTCCTTTAAGAGAAACGTTCTCATGGAAAACAATTTCACATGAAGTTTCTTTCACTACTAATTATCAACACAGTTTGCTCCCTAAAAAAGGAAACTCCTGTCTCACGATCCATCTTACCAAGGATAAAACCATTGAATGATTCATGCGCATACCTCCTCATATGAATAATGTGGAGAAAACCAAGAAACTAGAACTATATTTTTAATAAGGTAAAGAGATACACCACCTAACTAACCAAAAATTGTACCTAAAAAATGATGGGTCTAAGAACCCTCGAGATGGACTACTGCTCAGGATAAAACTCCACAAATATTAAACCCCAATAGACATTTTCATTAGTCTCTAAAGAATTTCTGATGTTTTTTAGGTAGTTCTCATACACCTCTAGATGAAAAAAACCACTAAAACTGTCACTAGGACCAATAATAGGCCCCAATCACTACCACCCACTAGTTTCAACAAGTATGCAAGGTCACTCACACATGGCCTTCAAAAGGTGCTACACTTGTGGTGGAGTGATAATATGTATGATACAAAAACTCCACTAATGGAAGATGATCTTCACAGTTATGATCCAAAGCCCAAAGGAAAACCTAAAGCATATCTACCAGAATCTAACTATACACATTACCTATCCAAATTAATGGGTTAAAACACAATTCTCAACTAAATCAAATTCTTCAAAGATATCTTGAATCCTCTCCGTAATAGGTCCACGAAGTAAGAATCATAGTCTATAATTATCATCATTCTAATTCAAGGATGTAAAAATGACTAATGTGAGCACAAGTGTCCCTAAATATCTACAATGATCTATTATTCACCCCCTCAAATAGGTGATACAAAATATTTTATCTTGAAAACTTACTACAACTCCATTGGATACCCGCCAGATTCTAATATATTTTCATACATCCTCACCTCCATAAGACGTAGTAATAAGGGAAAACCCCATAAACACATCCATTTGCAGTGTGATTGTTTTCAACATCCATCTTTGTTCAAGGACGTAGAGAACCCCACATTTTTAAAATATTTGAGGAATATATTGAATGGATATCTGGTTTAAAAATATCTTACAATCGATACCCCTAATTTTTATCTCACAGGATCTCTAAATAAGTGGAGGGGTAACAACTATCAACTATATGTAAACTACATATCCTCACATTTCTCGCATTCTACAAAATGAACCCAAATCACACTTGAATTTCATTAAGTAATACTACCATGTACAAATAGTTAAAGGGTTAATAAAAGAGTTATGTATCTGGTCCACAAGTCTTACAACTGCTCTAAGGAATAAAACATGCTGAAGGGTATCACCGAGAACTGAGAACATCCATAGTGTCATTGGAATGATATTTCTTGTATATCCTTCTACAAAATGATAGTTGATGATAACATGTGTCATGGTCAAACTCAAGAGAACCACTTTTCTACCAACCACTAGCCGAATAACTCAACAGTTATCACGATCGGATACTCTTCCTTGCATCACCTAGTTCAAGTGACACCCACCCACAACTAATTGTAAGAATTCATTCATATATCATTATAATGGCCATATTTTACCCATATAATCACACTGGGTATTCAAAAATCCTTTTTTTGTATAACCTCTTGAATACCCCTTCACCTTATGAAGCCCAAGCCATGTCATTTAACATGTTATTGAAAAAATCAGGTGTGACCCCATGTTTTAGTCCTTATTAAGGCCTAACTATCGATGTTGAGATAAGCACATAATTTACTTAGGAAAGACATCATTATACTCCACCACCAATATAAGAAAAACAATATCATAGAATCTACTACATTAGAGGTATCACTAAAAAACATATAAGATGTTAGTCGTAACCTCTTGCACATGATCTCATAATTTTTTATATGTGATCACTCCTTACTAATGGAGGAAAATCCATCCCAATATCCTTCAAGAAATTCTACTCACACTATTAGAAACCAAATGAGAATGGATTGGAGTAAAATAGTCTATATTGAGAAAAAAAAATTTGGGTGTCACTGAAATTATGAAGAGATTCCATGTGAGGATATATCTCATTTTAGAGTTAGGACACACTACTAGTAGAATCATGTAATCATTGATCATCTATAAAGAATACTCAAATATAAGGTTCAAGAAAAAAAGGATCAATTATTTTCAATAGGTATCAAAAATGAGATATGATCCAGGAAAAGTGTCTCATGAATACATGTTAATGTTGAAACTGGGGCATTAAAGACACACCTTATACCTCCAACCGTACTGAATGCCTCTACAAGTTCCTACTACATGGAAATAATCTATTCCATTTAATTCTTTTTTACTACAATAACGTATATATATGAAACCATATAATATAAAAATGCACCCAAACACACAGTTAATTTTAATTCTGCCACCAAACCTAAACACTGAAACCTTTGGGTTGCATAGACTAGCCCACATAGTTTTTGGATTGTGTTTCCAAAATGCATCTTAGTTAGGGAATTTTCCCTCTTCCATGCATGTATGATGTCTCATTAAGCATCACAAACATACGGCTCTACTGAAACCCTATATCCATATAAAATACTTTAAAAAACGAGGTAAATTTGTGTCGCATACATGTGTCTCAAAGTACTGCAGAAAATGTAGGATAATAGATAATACCTTGAAATACTCTGGAAGACTCTATATAGAAAACCTCTAATGTATACAGCTATAAAAGATTCCTAACACCATCTTCCTGAACCTAGAGCAGTCTATTTATGGGTGGTGGTGGTATCATCAGACCAATTTGTTATCCCCCTTCTACTACTCCCCCAACTCCTCCATCAGATCAGACACATGTATACCTCCATACTCAATTTGTTTCCTCTACCTAAGCAAGTTGTTGACCACCTATATTATTAAAACATGATAGGTAGTATAATCTATTGGGATATGACCATACACATCACAAGAATAGAAACTATCATTCCTTTATAGATTAAGTTGTTCCTGATGTCTATGTGAATGATGGTTCCTCCAATAATGAGAACAGTGTCGCATGCCCTTTTTTAGTGGGACCTACTAACCCTATACCCTAGGAGATACCAGATTAAAAAGATCATTATATGAAATCAAACATTTCATATCATCTTCATATAAAAAAAGTTCCAACAATGACTTAGTCTAACATGATACATCCACATGAACCACTAGAGCTGGGTCGATGAACTGATCATCATGTGAAAGAACTACTTGCTAACCATCTTGATGGAAGAAAACATGGTAACGCATCCCCTTTATGGATGCCTCATAACTCATCATGTCATACTCACTTCCATGTTGATAAAACCTCGTTGGTTCAGTTGTAAATACATCTTGGAATAAGACAATACATACCATGATCAATGAGTATATCTTGTGAGATGACTCAAGAAGGACATGGAAACCACAACCCATCCCTATATGATGTAGGTACCAAAGTTCATTGAAAATGGTTTGTATATGTACCACATCAAAAATATAGTTCTTATAGTCCTAGAGAATGGACATGATGGCCTCAACACCAACACATGAGTCCTTGGTCTAAATGAAAAACTCAAAACATTTTAAACCAGTTATCATAGTTTTTAAATCAAGCATCACATCTAGAATAAAACTATAAAATATGACCCCATGAGGGAACCCGCCTCTAATACTAATTTATCATGACCTTAACCATCAGGGGAGACATGGATAGAGGAATTCTTAGCCACATTTACCACCAACACAACACCTCAGTCTAGGGGAAGGAAATAATCATTGAGAAGACATATCTAAAATGGGATGCCTTTTCTGAATGTCCTTGTAAACATGCACAAATATCTAAGCCCATAAAATGATGAAATGGAAAACAAATAATTAAAATACATGCATACATATATAATACCACAATCAAAGTGTGATATAAAGTACTAGAAAGCATAAAATAGTTCCAAATATAATCCCACAAGAAAATAGAAAATAAAGTCTAACCTGATCATAATTAGGGGACTATTATCAATGAAATACTAGTAAAACAATTGGACTATCTAGTCTAAAATATGTTCCACCTATTCATATTACTCCATGGAATCTGTAAAAAGTTCTATCATATGTATAATACATAACCTGTGTGGGTAGAGTCCATGCTTGGGTGAGTTTAATAATACCAAAGGGGGAACCCCAAAAACACCAAAGATAAATAATAAATAATATTCATATCATCAAACACAGGTATTTAAATCAATATCTAAATCTTACCACTTACAAAGTATATCCCAAATATACATATAAAATTCTATGAGTTACAAAAATGTCTGAACCACTACCAACCATAAATCCACTCAATATTTCAAGGTAATTCTTCTCTAAGAGGAAAAATACTAGATATATACTTCCACTAATGATAGTAATATAACTGTTCACACTCGTTTGGTCTATCCAAAAATAATCACATAAGAAACTGAGAGGATTCTTCTGAGATACACACTACATCAAACCATGACCACAAAAGAAATTTTGGTCCTTGATATTAAGAGATAGGTCAATTCCAACAATTCAGAGTGGGGATATCACAGTCTATTAGAAAAAAACATCCAAGATATTGATTGACACCCACACAAGTTTCGTTCATGATAATTCCACAAAACCTAAAAAGGGAAAACACAATAGAAATAGGGATTGATCTCAGACTCTCAGAAGGATACTTCACCTATCATGTAATGTTTCTCTAGTTTATGTGGTTTGATATGGATCACTATATAATAATGTAACTTAGTCACCGATCACTGGTCAATAGAAAAATAATCAAGGGTCTTCCTCTATGATGAGAATGAGATTCTGCACTAAAACCACATAAGAGTAGACCAAGGGATCACACTCAACCTTTAATAGACAAAGGAAGGTCACAGAATCCCGCAACAAGATGAACTAAGGAGAAAGAGGAATCAAACCAATCTTAAAAAGAGTTCACAACATGTATATGAGGGAACACGGTTTGTCTCAAAAAACTTGGAACATAACATGTCTAATAAAGACATGGAATGAACTTATTGACAATAAACTACTTTTCATAAAGGTATACATCATGAAAATTCCTCCCTATAACTCAAAGTTCCATTCTAACCATGGTCATATACTTTGGTAAATGCTTGCGTATTTGTCCGTGTCTGTGTACATTGACCTACCCATGCCTGAGTACGTAGATTTTCCCATGTGATCCAGCCTACTCATTTACTTACCAATTACACAGAGTGTGGGGACACAAGGACAGCTAGGCACATACTCTTGGTATACACTGAGTTGTCCATAACATGTTACATGGAGTGTGACTTGGGAAACAAGGAATAAAACACTACATGTCCTCGTGAGTGTACACCATGTAGAAAATTAGATGGCCAACTAAGGGTTACATGGAGTGTGACACATGTCATGCAGTGTGTGATAGTTGTAACCGTGTGGAAACCCTAGAAGTTTACAGAGTGGACTACATCGCATGTTTTTATAGGACTACACGTTGTGTTCCCAAGGATTTCATATAAATTAGACACATTTTCACATATCATTACTTGAGCCTCCATGGCTATATTTTTCATATGAAATTGCACAATATGTCATGAATATAAGGTTAACCGAAACCTCTTACCATTGTTTTCAAGATTATATCCATATTCAATGATCATGAAACACATGTTCCTGCAGATCATCAATGACGCATGCTAAAACCATGAATGAAAACTCATGATAAGTCCATGGATATACTAGTTTTATCCTATACCAAAACTATGACATAAAATATCCATACCAAACCTACATAAATGATCCAATACACCAAATTAAAAATGTAATATTATTTTTGATTGGGTATTCATCGAATCATAAAAGAAAAGAAAAAGCAATGATGAACATACGGAGAACAATGAGAGAAAATGAATAAAAACCTTAGTAACAAACAATGAATAATGTTAAGTTATTACTCAATTTTTTTTATAGGTTGATTATATAATATGAATAAATAAATAAAAATAATATCAATCCCTATATCTCATGATGATAAATAAATTTTTTAGAGTAAAAAATTGATCAATGAATTAATTTGATAGATGATTAATTTGATTTTGTCATGGGTAAATAAAAATAATATATATCCAAAAAAACTACCTAACTATATTTAGATCAATCCCCAAATAATAATGATATATCATCATTATTGTTGAATATAGATACATGTTTCCATATCATTAGAGATCTTTACATAAATCATATTATCGATCCAAAATCCAGTGGCCCGCAAAAAATCAACCAATATTTTCTCTCAATTATTTGGTTTATGAGGCTAACCATATGATATAATTAAAATAAAATAATTAAAAAGGAAAATATATTAAATTATTTCAACATAATAGAAACAATAATACAATTAATTTGGGTTAATATTTGTGCTCATGACATCTTTTAAACAAAATCCTTACACTGAAAATTATTATGTCATAAAAATGAGAAACCCTAAACTTTGAGTCAATGGTGGTATTTGATTTCTGGTAAAATTAGATGTTTTGGATTTATTCAAATTTATCAGGACAATTATGTGTATATGATGTTAATATATTTAATATCTTTAAAATTACAATTTTGGGATATATGGGCCTTGAATCTAGCATCATCCTAGTTCTATATATTTTCCAAGAATTATCATAAATCAATAAAAATATTAAACTGAGACATTAAATTATAATATTAATAATCTAACTAAAATCACAAGAATAAACATTATGGTTCAATATTGTATAAAAATAGTTTTATATTGAAAAATATATTTTTCTAAAAAACATTTTTTGTATTGTTATGTGTTTATATCATAAATTAAATTCATTTACATTTGTTAACACAATAATACAAAATATATTTAATATAGGAAATAATAAGTTATAAATTTGGAATATTTTTCCCATTTATTTTTATTAATTATTTACGCTGACCAAGGTTATTATTTATCACCAAGGTAAAGTACGTAGAATGGGGTAAAAACAATGAGTTGAGGTCTCAGAATCAACCCAAAACATGCATTTAAATTACTTTATGAGTGGGGTTTAGAAACAATCACGGATTTATTGAATATATTTCCACATATTTCCACTTTCCTATTATAATGACATTTATATTAATTTATGGAAATAATACAAAAAAATGTATGTTTATATAATTTAATATCTCTAAATTTTTTTACATTAGGATAAAAATGAGATGTTTGGTACTAAATTTTTTATGAAATATAAATTTATTTTTATCATGTTAATTTATTTAAACATTTTATTCATTAAAAATAACCTTATAGTTCTTTTCATTTGTATTTATTCAAATAGTTATAACAAAAAATTTTATTTTAAAAATATGAAAAGTATTACAATTTTACAGAATTGGTTTGTTAAAATTTTTGTTAATACATATCACCAATTATATATTTTTTATTTTCTATATTAAAATTACATTACATTTAGTTTTTTTCATATTCATAAAATGTGATTAGATCTGTAAAGGACATTAATAGCATTTGATAATACTAATATTTTATTAAATTATTTAGAAATCATAAAAATAAAGGAAGAGGGAAAATATTAATATAAATAGAATATAATAGCATACATATTTTATTTATGAATTAATTTTTATATTATAAGGAAGATATAATAATTTTTTTGTTAAAATTCATTACAGTATTTATGGTTAAAATTAGTTAAAAGTAGTTAAATCGAAAAATAATACTTAAAATTAAACAAAAATATATCAAAATTTAATTTCTATGTTTCTTTTTACTATATCCTCTTCATCTCAAAATTTATTTCCATTTGAAATATTTTATATAGAGAATTACTTAAATATTTTTTAATTATTTTTGAAATTATAATTGTCTTCTTTCCCTCATTATAAAAGGACACCACTTTCTCTCAGTTATTCACAACACCTTGTCCATATAAATTTACCAAAAACATCCAATTTATCTTATATAATTTCATAGAAAATAAGTATAGGTTCCTTTATTCTTGAAATAACATTCAAAGGGTACTTATGTGAATCTAAAGGAAGTCCCACGAAGAAGATGTAAACATATATATCAACTCATTCAAATGTCATTATTATTCTGATTCAGTAAAATTTGATTTTTCCCATTCCAAAATAATAACTAAATTATCATAAATATACAGATATGTTAATATGATTCTGGTAAAACCATTTTCTGTCTCTTTTTCATCTTATGAAAAGAGAAAACATTTCTCATGTTTATGTATGACTTACCATCTCTATATATCAGTGTCATTCGTCATTCATCACAATTTAACAAAAATGGTTATAAAGATGTAAGAAATGAATATATATAATAATTTTGAAATAACTAAACTTAGGAAATTATAATATGATATCTATCATAATACCTTCCAACCCGTTCGAAAATAATAATTTCGCTCGTGTGTTTGTGTGGATTACCAGCTGGAGGAAGCGATGTGATCTATTTAAACTTTCCACTTTTCATTGATGGAAATAAAGATAAATTTATGAATATATATGTTATATATATATGATATAATAATTAATTCTTAATGATGAATTATTATATACAATTATTTTTTAAAAAATGAAAACCATGCTCATGCATATGTTGGAAATACATTCTCAGTGAATGGTGTAATTCGTATTTCAATCACAACTATTTATGGATGATTATAAATGTAAATATAATTAATATGTATCATGTTTACATGTTTTTAAACATTATAGATATTAAAAACCATAATAAAAGTATACGGACCAAAACTTTTGAAGTAAAACATATAAAAAAATAAAGCAGTTATCACCAGACGTAGTGATTTTCAAAAATAATTATTAATAAATGCGTAATAAAAATTTATAAAAAATTATTATATTGTATGATATATATCATTATTGTTAGGTAATATATACTGAAATATATATATTTTTCATGTTGTATGTTTGAACACAAATGAAGAAAGCTGGATATATGGTAAGGGTTTATTTTATAATCAAATCATTATTTAGGATTATATATATCTAAGTCTCCATTAGGGGAATTATTTAATATCTATATCTTAAACCCAATTTATTTTCTTCTAAATTAGTTATTTCTAGAAACTTCATGTTTTCATTTCATTTTCCATTTTTTTAATTACTCAAAATACAAAAATAATGTTTTTAATGAAAATAGACCTTTTTTCTAATCAACAATGAATATTTTTATTCTATATTTTCCTTAAAATTGTTTAGATAATGGTTTTAATATTCAAAAATTATATATTAAAAAAATTATTACCCAATTTTATCATTTTAAAAAATTGGTTTAATTTTATATTCCTTTTGACCATATCAGGAAAATGTGAAAGGGAAAAAATTACAACACACGAAATGAATTTAATTTCACACCATTATGTCTATATAATGCTTTAAAGAATTTATTATATGTTTCCAATTTTTCTTTTTAAAGAAAATTAGTTCATCAAAATTTTATAATTTTTATATTTTAAATACCATGTTTCTATGTTAAAAGGGTATTTTCATGAAGAAATGATTGAGTGGTTTTAAATAATTTAAATCTATGTCTAAATTTTTTGATTATTATAATTATTTACTAGGGGTATAAAAAAATTTATGTCCAAAATATTTTCCTGTTTGATTTATATTGATATTCACTAGGAAAATTATTGATAATTTTAAGATAGTTCTTCTAATACATAGTGTTATTGATTATTAGGGCATGTTGATTATGATTAAATGTTTATTCATACGAAGAAATCATTATTATTGTTATATTATGTGTGGAGATTAGAATTAAATATCCCCTTGATGTGTTAATTATTCTCCTAAGATAAAATTTGTTGGGAATTTTTTTGAGGCATTACCCATTTATGTAAATGTATATGCATGAGGTATCGATGATATGTTTGACATATATAGATTTATGAATTCCATCATTATGATTTTATTTAAGGATAATATGTCATTATTTGAAATTTTAGAATAACCATTGAAATTTTCCAAGATCATTTCATTATTTATATAAAATTATTTAATAATTGTTTCTTCCTACAAAATTATTCTTCATTCTCATGTTATTTAGCAACACAGTTTTTTTACTAATAATTACCTTTTCCATATAGATTATGTAATTTTTATGATATATTCTACTATTATAAATACCTTAATGAGAATTTGAGCTCGCCATTTTTTTCTTGTCCATGGGATATAATGATAGAATCATTGACTGAGTTCAAGGATGAAGAATATTTACATTCATAATGCTATATTTTATGTTTTAAAATTTAATGTCAAATTTAATTGTGTATTTATTTTTTCTAGGAAAACAGACTGCTCAGACCTATAGGATGAAATCCTGTATATCATATTACAATTTAAAGAAATAACCACTAATTTGGGACTACTTGAATAAGGGTGTTTAAAATGGTGTGTCTTGATCAACATTAACCATATCCTTTGGTGTATGTTCAACACCTACAATATGAATTTACACTATAACCTATTACGATCAGTATATAATTCAATTTTTTTATTTTATTTATAATCCCACTCTATCTTCATTGAAATTATTTAAATTTCTATCTTTATAAGATGATGTGTGAACTTTATCTCTTGAATCTTTTATTAATTTCAATCATAATCTACAACTATGACGTCCTATGTCGGGAAATATCTAAATACCTTATTTAATGAATAATTTTTTATCAAAAAATATTCTCCACTATAGGGTAGTATTAGTAAAGATTTTGTAACAGTCATTCTTTGTAGATCCTGGAAATTTTCTTCACATTAATTTATCCAAAAGAACACTACTCTCATTCAAGCTAACTTCATTAACATATTTTCAAATCATTATAATGTTATCACAATTCACTGATTATATCAGTCCAATCAATAAAAATATAGGTCTCTTTTAAAATGCATGTTATTACTCATTATTCACTCAAATCTTTCTTTGAAGGATATATATATATATACACATGATATCAATTGATAACATGTCCCAAGAATGATACTATTTTCTACAAGAATTACTAATTGAAATATTTTCCAAAAAAATTATCATTTCCAAACTCATTTATAATAATCCTAAAAGTCTTGTTATACTCCTCCTTTCACATGGAATATATGATATTTTATTTATAAAGTACACCAAAAATTAACCAAGGTCAACTTTAAAAGCAATATTTAATAGATTTAGGAAAATATTATGCAAATTTTAGAGTCTAAATAGAATCCTTTTGTATTCATAGTGTTCATATCATATATGAAATTTTGTCTTTCAAATATCCTATATTTTAAAAATTAATTTATGATATCTATATCAATGGTGAATCTTTGATAATTATTGATCCATTAAAAGATGATTGAATTATTCATCAACACATGGTATATGATACTGGTTTTATTATTTTAGACTTATTAAGTTTATAATAACAAATGTAGTGATGCATTGATCTATATATCTACTTAAAAATGTGAATTAGTGCACTTTATGGTGAATAAATTTGTAATATAAAACATTTTTTCATGACTGCATTGTAATTCCTTCTTCAATTCATCCAATTTAATTGAGGTCATTTTACAAGGTGTTTTGATATAAACATGAAACAAAATATTATTTCTATTGAAAAATAAAAATCACAACCATGGGGATGACTAGACAAATATTCTTTAAATACATCAAAATATTCTTGTATAATTGGAATATCTTCAATTTATTGTTTTTAAATAACTATTTAAGCTAAATACTAACCATGATCAGGTGTTAAGACACAAATAATTAATTTTATTTTCATTAGGAGATCAAAGTCAGAGTTTAACTAATACATGATCATAGGATGATTTAATAGATGAAATATAACTTATATATGAAGATAATTTTTTTTAGTGAAATATAATCCAAGACCAAAATATAATCAAATTCCCAAAAGGGAGAATAAAAATATTCATAGGAAGAATATTTCTATAAAATTTTATCCGAGTGGAATTTCAATGGTGGGGTACAACAATATTGACATTTAGATTTATCAGCAGTAGTTCAATTTTTAGAAATCGAGAAATTGATTTTATGTTCCTAGGAAATGAATTAGATATAAAAGAATTGGCAGCACAATAATCAAATAACACATTTATATTTCTATAGTGAATGATGTGTATACCAATCAAGACATTACTTTAATAACCCAATTTTTCTATTGTGATTACATGGGTTTTCAATTTCTCTCAAAACTTAAAAGGATTATATCATTTATTTTCGATATTAACACTTGGTGTATGGTCATATTTATATACTATAAATACTTCAAATAATTAAATAATTATAATGTTGGTTGTGAATTATATTGATAATTATTTTTTTTCTTTCGGTTTATCACTTTCACATTCATGCACTTAATTTCCTTCTCTTTCAAACAAGAATCAATTACATATTCCTATGTTATAGTTCCCCCACGATTCTTCCTATATTATTGGAATTTGGAGAGATTTATTTTCGTTATATCATTTTTTTATCATTTATGTTTCTTAAAAATCCATTTTTCTCTTCTTGTCAAAAAATCTGTGAGAATAATTGGTGTCTGCGTTTTTTCTTTCCATCTTGAGAGAACATTGAACAATATCTTCATAGATACCCAAATTTATTATTACTACTAATTTTTAGAGAATTGATTTTAAGACAGAAGAAAATAATATATTTTTCATTTAGGGTGAATGATATAAACAAAATCATAACTTGTAGGTCTTGTGGTGTTTGCCTCATAGGTACAAATTGACTATACTAAGGTTTTTCAACTCTAACAATTCTTTCAAACTTTTTGTGTGTTCAGTTCTAGGAAATATTTAGTTAATAATATCTAATTTTTATCTTCCCATTACATCGAGTAAAATCATACCTTTCATATCATATTCTTAATGAGATTCCACCACTGGTTTTCCTCATATTAAAAATGATAAATACTTAAAATAAATATTCAAAAACTAAACACTAGTGAAAAGAAAATATATTTTCTATTTTATTGATCCATTATAATATAATAAGAAGTTCATAAGAAACACTAATGAAAGGTGGGTGTTTATACATGGGGGACTTAATATTGAGTAGTTATTTCTTTGAAATGTATCAGATCATAGAATGATATTATATTTTCATTTATTGAGAGAGTTGGGTGATAACTTCTAGGATAATTTTCCTTATAGAACCCATACCATTTAGTTTACCATTTTTATAATCATTTCTCCATCCGTTATACATGTTGTTATCTCAATTAATCATAGTCACAACCACTGACTATATATATTGTTAATGTTTGTGTCATGAAATAACAATTAGGGTATGAAATCATATAATAAGGAATTTAAAAGTCAAGACATCATAAATTTTGATACATTCATTTTAAACTATGGTATTTTGGGTTCTCCGTACATAACTTTGGACAATATAAATTTCTTTATCTTCTATCACCTTATTTTTTAAAATATATTATCCATAAATAACTAAGACCCACTATGGTAACAAAGGAGGTGAACCATATATTTCTAACATAAATATTACATCATTTCGCTTGAATATTATTTATCTCTAAAAATAGATTAGATGATAGAACCAAAATATTTAGTGAAATTGGATATTTTATATATAAATAAAATTTTCATCATGACATAAAAATAGTTTTCCCACATGATAATCATTTAAAAACATCATACATAATACTATTGTTTATAACCTTGAGATTGGGAATATAAAAATGGGTGAGATCATAAGCTTACTAATTGTAAACATTAGAGATATTGATAAAATATCAGAAGTACAATTAAGGAAAGAATTGATGTAAGATAACTTAATAAATGAGCATGGTAATAAAATAAGGGAATAAAATGTAATAAAAGGTCAATCATAAAGCTTAAGTCATGGCATAAGACATTGGCATAACAAAACACGTTGGTAATGAGATGGTGAAATCAAGAGTTTATATTCATGATCTTAGAAGACATAACATAAGAATAAGAATGTGTGATAAACATAATAATTCAAATAATATCAATTTTCATGTATAACCACCAAGACATTCATGCCATTATAGAAATGGTTAACCACCTATCCATTCCATAGAAGGAATGGTATATCAACTTGTGTCCCGTAAATAAATTATACATGTGTTAACCACCTATACCCTAACCAGACCTCATGAGATAAAAATAATTTCTTAATGAATTCAAGGGATACAGAAATTCCAACCATCATACAATGTTAGACCATAAAAATTTGTACCACATCAACATGAAAACATATATAGTTGCATCATTGCATAACAAACACATGGTAATGAAATTTTTTTCATGAAACCTAACAAAAGACATTATCAAAAACAATCCAAATAATTCTGTTTGATGGTATCCTTAGGGAATACCCCTAGTGAATCATATTCAATTTTAACATATATTGACTTAAATTAAAAAGGCTCCATCAACATCCTATATAATGAAAATAAAAAAATTAATAAATTTTTCTATAAGGTTATTCATATATATTACATTTTATAGACTTTAATTATTATTTTTTATTACAAATATTATTATTTTTACTTCTTTTTGTTACCTTATATTTATAACATTGATTGTTTTATACAAGTTTAATAATGGAGATATCATTCCTAAGGTGACGATCTCAAGTTCATCATTCCCATATTATTTAATGTAGTGGAATAATTTTAATTTAATGATTTATTTATTACTATGTTCAATTTATTGAATCTATTGGTATGTTTTTTGAGAATTTAATCCATAATGAGCATTTTTTATGCAATTTAGCTATATCCATAACTTACTTTATATTGAGAATTCGGTATGTAGTGTAACTTTTATAGAACCAAATTTATAGAATATTTTACTTCGTATTATTACATTTTACCATTATTAGTTTCCCAATACTCATTCATGATGAAATGGTGAGGATAGTATAACAACATCTATATAGGTGGTTGAAACAAAAAAAATCATGTACTAATCCAAGCGTAAGAGTATAAATTTATATAATTGTAGTGTAATGATATTATTATAAAAATATTATAGTAGATAATTATATTTTTTAAATGTTTGTATGAGAAGAAAATTTAAAAGGATATTGAATTATTAGTTTGTCACTATAATGAATTATCTGTATCTCACAAAGGTTCCTTCAGAATAAATCATTTAGGGTTCCTTCTAGAAACAAAAAGATAGAAAAGGTGAAAAAATGATTTGAAAGATGAATAATTTTCTATTATTACTTATACCACTGAATGGGTTGGGTTGTGTTGGAGAGGTGGGGTTGGGATCCATTTCTAAGTTATTTGTGAGTGAAATTTCCTCTAATATTCATTCCTTTATGTACAAGGCTAACATTTTAATAGGAATGGGGATAAAAAGTTGACAATGATAAAGATGAGTCATTAGTAATCCCATCCAAAGAATTTTTATATATTATTTCAGGATATTCTACATATTACCACTTAGTTTAATACTTTTTACCATATTTTACTTTTACTTTTGTGAATCAATTTTTACATCTAAAACATCTTTTAAATCCTAAAAATTAAATTGACCAATTATGTTAATTTTGAAATCCGAAATAAAAATATGGAATTCATTTAAACTTATTAAATTTCCATGTATGAGAATTTAAATTGTTAAATAGAAATATTATATATATATATATATATATATTTAACAATGGTTTTAAAAGAACAATTCGTTTTAAACATGATCAATTATGAATTATATCTCATGTCAAAATTATATAAATAGATATTAATATAGTTTATTTACATTGAAAAATTACATTAGATTAATCATTTATAAGTGGTTTGTTTAATTTTTAAATATAAATCTACATAATATATAAAAACAATCTTTTAAAAATATCACATCAAATTGTTAAATAATTCAAAAAAATTCCAATTGATTTTTTTATCTTTTAACTATTTAATTAAACAAATCCATTTGTACTAAAATATTTATTTATACATTGTAAATAAATCATTTCATTATTTAATAATAACAACCAAAAAAATATGTAAGTCATAGAAAATTATTTTCAGTAATAAAATATTGAAATTAATATATTATCTTTTTTTCATTTTTTATTATTTTTGAATATATAAATTTTAATTTTTTAATAAAAATGAAAAAATACAATACACATATAAGATTCATTCACACCCAATAACCATATATCTGACTTCCATATTTTAAAGACCAAATATCTAACAACCATATGTCTAATGATTAAAAATCCAACGACAATATATATATTAGTAATTTTTCATTACTATATATTGGATTACAAAAAACCCTAAAATCATTCTTCATTTTTACTTTTATCTCAACATGAATATTTATTTTTAATGTTTTCCCTTCATCACATACTTATATTCAGAGATATGATCTTTATGGTGAATCATAACAATAAATTTTCCATGTTCATGATCTTATTATTTACTTATATATTTATTCCAATTCTGATTTTTATAAGGATATTTCATATTATATTTCCATAATATATTATTTAATATATTTAATTAGAAAATTATATTACAATAAAATCTATCACGGTTCATTTTTGTTTGGTGTAGTGTTGGAAAAAATCAATTGAATATTGGTTTTATTTTAATGGAAAATGCATAATAAAATCATATGTTGTTGCATTCATCCCCACAAAAATAATTTCATCATAAAATTTCCATCACTCAGATGAAAATAATGAGGTTTCTTTTTCCTCATTACATCACCAATTCCCCACATTGGTTCCTCAAGGTTTGAGTTTCCCTTATGAAATGTGACCATGAGAGTGGAATTTTTTCCTAGTACTTTATCTCCTATGATTCAAGAATAATAATTTTTTCCACTAAATACCAATCATGTTCATGATATACAACCTCTAATTTCATTACATGTTATGGATCCAGCATGTACTTATTCAAAAGTTATACGATCAACACATCATTCAATTAGGATTGGTTCAGTACATGTGTAAGATGATAAGACACAATACTCAAATGATTAAATATTTTAAAGGGACTAATGTATCTAGTGATAAACATTACCTTCATTCCAATTATCATAATCCTATTCCACTTTAATTTTTAAATTAATAATTTTTATCTAATATCAGACTTTAAATATCACCAATAATTATTAGCATTGAATTATATGGGATGTTTTGTTTTAATATGACTTAAAATTTCTTGAATGGTTACTATCAAATCTTGTGTAACATATGGTCATAGTAGTTTACACTCTCTAAAATCATCACAAAATGATGGAGTTCTAAAAATATTATCATATAGTGAATTTGGTGGTCCCATTTGGATTAAATAATAGAAATTGTGGTTTTATAAGAACTATACTAGGGAATTCATTGATCCAATCCTCATGTGAATCTATTGAACATGATATTGACATATCTTCCAGAGGTTGAATAAGCCTTTAGATTAAGCATAAATTAGAGTATGATAAGAATGATTGATGCTAGTATGTGCATATAATGCTTGTTAAATACCACTATATAACTTTTAATCTAACCCTAAAAATTGAATAGATACAATTAAGAGTTTTACACCATGTATCCTTACCACTTAAATTATAAATATATTATGAAATTAGATAAGAAATAAATATTTTTAAATATAATTAAAATGTACCAACTTCATAATTCAATCAATCACAATCCAAATAGATTTATAATATTTATATGTCTTGGGAAGTCCTACAATGAAATCCAGGGTGATATTCTACCTTTTACTTATGGGTTGAGTAAATGGTTTTATCACAAATTTAAAATTATTTAACTCTACACTGAATTATTATAATACAAAGTAGCATGATTAAAACATTATAATGTCTCTATCAATGTTTTCCCACAAAACATGAATCACGGTATCTCTAAGAAACCTTTTGAAAATAATGTAGATAAAAAATGATCTTTTGCGTACATAATCAAATTTTCCTTCCTTTATTTCATAATTGATGGTACACATATTCAATTATTGAATCAAATAATTCCATAACTCTTTAAGTTGATCAATTTAATATTCCCTACCATAATGAATAGATCCAATTCCTCCTTTTCTTCCTCCTTGATCATCACAGGAAACATCGTTGAGCAATCATTTGGGACAGATAGGAAAATAATATAATTATCCTTAAATTCTTCCTTAAACATAGAAAATATTAGAATATAAATTATAAATATCACAATAAATGGATTAAAGTAATATCTATTTACACTATTCAAATAGATCCTTGATTATAGTAGGGGAATTTTTCAATCTTAATTTCATAAATATGGATTTTGAATCTTTGTATCTCACAAGAAATATTGATATTGAAATATTATTTATCTTTACCCTTAAATGGTGTTGGATAGGTTGAAGTTAACTCTTTAAGACATATTTATCACCTAATTATTTATTGAACAATTTATCAATTCATCTTGGAGAATACTAGTTCTTGATCATGAACATTTGGCGTTATGATATTCAATATAATGAAAAAATGTTCAGTCATTCTTTTTGAAATATAATAGTGATGAACCCATGGTGTATAAAATGGGAAAATAAATCCCCTATCAAGATTATTTTACACTTTATTATTAAATTCAAATTATTTAATTTGGGTCATTCTATATGGATAATTTGATATAAAAAAATCACTAATTATGCATTCTGATGAAAACTGAATCTCTAGATCTGGAGGAAGACTATGAGACCTTCATATAAATAAAATGAAATATTCCCACACAATAAATTTTTTTCAATATAATGTTCTTCACTAACCACTTGAGATAAATTAACATCATGAATGGGAATTAAAAACTATATAATGTATTCAATATTCATTGTAATTCATGGAGTTTCTATCTAAAATAGATTATAATTTGTTGATGTTTCTATATAAAACGCAACTTCCCAATCCACAAAAATTTATTTCAAATTTATTTAGAGAAATCAAATTATTCCCCAAAATCACATAAAACTAATGTAATATTAATAATATTTACTAGGAAAACATTTTTAGAAACATATATCATTGTGAAATTATAGAAATATTATGAAATATTCAGATGAATAAGAGTTTTCAATAATAATTTGATATATATCTACTGGGGTGGTGGTTTATGTCCATTGAAAACATTGAATTTATAAAATTGTGTGTATAAACATAATTAAATGTGAAATTGTTTGTTCTTGTGTGGTTGATGAGTACAACTCTCACTAAATCATGTTAACATACCTTTTAAGTAGTGTTTTATTTTATAGAACTTCACTTCATCCCCTAGATATATATGATAATTCATTCACTGTAATCATTATCTCTTATTTTTATTAACAAATTTTTATAATTTAAACAAACCTTATAATAAAAGAATTGGAGTATATATGTTTCATTAGGTTGATCATTCTTTTTATACATCATATCACTTAGACATTAATTTTCATGATGGCCTTATCTTCTATAAATGAAACTCTTACATTTTCCTTTTAGAATGATACCCTCATGCTTTGTCCAGCATTTATAGATTTCTGGATGATTAAAATTATTTCCTTCATTGGTTTTAAGATTTTATTATCCTTAAAAAATAAATTATTTACTTCTTTTCCATAAAATTGTGAGAACAATTTGAGTCTGAATTTTTTATTTCTAACTTTAGAGAACATAAAATTGCTACGTCAAAGATAATTTTTTTTATTTTTAATTAATTTTTTGGAATTGGTTTTAGTCCACAAAATGAAGAACCAATATTTATTTCTCAGAAAATGGTGAATCCTTCAAGGTACTTTATAGTTATTGTGATGTTTTCATCATTGGTACAGATGAAATTATCTTCATTTTGTTTCATCTGAAGGAATTATATCTTAATTTTCATGTTATGTGTTTATGGAAAATATTTAGTTAACAATACTTTATTAAAAGCTATCAATTTTTTAGTTACATATTCTTCTATTTGTGTCATATTATCAATGAGATTATACTATCGGGATGAATTATCTTCCAAAGGATAAATAAATGTGAAAATATTTTCATACTTCAAGTAAGATATAATTTAAAATATAATTATTATCATGTTGAACCATTTTTTGGATATAAATGTGTCAGAAGATCCAATAAAGGTAGGAGAACTTTTCCCTATGAGAAAACTCTATGAAAAGTTGTTCCATTATTGGAACGTTATAGAGTTTATCATGATTCGTGTTATTTTTTAGAGATTGAGAGAGTTGTATAGAAATGAATACGATATTTTTCACTAAAATTACCATCTCATGTTGTAACTCACGTGGACAATCAATCCATTTTACATCACACTCACTATTAAATCAATTAATATTATTTATAAGTAAGACATAAAACATAATTTTTATTATAAATATAAAAAAATAGTAATCATTGTATGAAATCAAATGATTAGGAAATAAATAAAAGCATACCATAAAATATGCTCCTATATTTCAACCAATGTCATTTGAGGTTCCATCAATATAACTTTTGGCATGGAATATATATTTTTTAAGTCTTATCCAAGTATTATTGATAACATAATCCCAAAAATTAACATAAAACCTCTCTGATAGTAACTATATTGAACTAAGAATTTAGTACATCTATACTACATCATTTCACATAAATATTCATTACATATCACAACAAATCATACCCCAAAACTGATAGGTTTACTGTATTATAATATTTTCCTCTTATGATTCAAGGATTGTATTAAATGACTCTAATCAGTGTTATAGATATTATGTTTCCATGTAGACCTTGTTTATTTCTATATTCTTATGTCATATAATATGAGTCTTTCATAGATTTTATGTTAATCTAAAAGATATTATAATATTTCTCTTATGCATATTTTTTTACATATTCTGATGAAATCATCCATGATAACATGTTTATTCCCAACTTATTGATTATCTGAGCTAATCACATTATTATTTATTCATTACCCATGTTTGTAGGATGAGTATTACTGATGAAATATCTATAATATGGTCCAATATAGTTCTCTTCATGAAAAATGTTCATTATTTTTGTAAAATAATTTTATTATCTAGCTACTCTCCGAAGACTCTGAATAGATTGATGTGGAAGATATTGTTATTTATGAATGTAGTATTTTACATCATGAAATGGGTGTAAAATGGAAGAATTTTTACCTTAGTTTATGATACATTCCATTATTATTGTCTCCCCCCCTAACAAGGTTGTATTAGGAGGAGAAGATTGTGAATTTTTACACAACGATAACCTCATTTCCCTTTATATAATATTTTCCTAGGGTTTTGTCTGGGCCTCTAACTATATATTAAAAACTCTATACAATTCCTTTAATCCATGTCACTCGTCAACCATTTATTTATATCAATGGATATCAAATATTATTGATGTATAATTATAATTTATTTATTCAGTTTTGTTTCACACACATACCATTTTTTCAACATTTTTAATGGATTGACGGTCTATTATAACATTGATATGTTCATAAACTCGTCTACTAGGTTTAATTTTCTATTATAAATTGAGATTATTGATCATATGTAATTTTGCATAAACATGCCTTCAATGAAGCCTTTTTCTTATCCATATCATCTAAGTATAAAGAATATAATGGTAATCATTTTTATTCTTTTTAGTTAGATGGTGGAATTTAGGAATGGTTGAGATTGTAAGCAAGAGGCCTTTTAGGTTAACCTCCATGGTTCACTAGTTCCATTGTATAACCCATCTCTCCTAAAAAATTACATATATTTTCATTTTTTTTCTACTAATTTATGATCCCACCTTACATGAAAGTAAATTTATGGTACACATGACTCTGTGTCAAAATGAAGCCATTGATATCACTACCCAATTGCCTTCACCAATTTGTGTATAATGATAAAGCCATTTAAAAAATCCCCAATTTTTTACACTAATATTTTTTTGTAAGGGTTTTCACCAGAAATGGGATTTTTACCCCTTTTATTGGTAATTCATGATGTGTGGATGATGATAGTAAGAAGGAAGAAATTACCATACTAATGCTTATCCATTTTTATAAAGGACAACAATGAGAGACAATGGTAAAAATGTTATCATTTCCCCTGATTTCCAATTATTATATTTTATCATGATGATACGATAATAAAGGTATGGATTTATTTTTCAATAAATATACGCAGTTTCTTGATGGATACATCAAGTAATGGTGATTCAATTCCTCTTCTTCAGTCACATTTGAATGAGTTAATATTTTTTATTTCAATGTCACTAAATCCTTCACAGGAGGACTCTTTTATACAAGCCTCTC
Organism: Viscum album; assembly: GCA_963277665.1. NCBI lineage: Eukaryota > Viridiplantae > Streptophyta > Magnoliopsida > Santalales > Viscaceae > Viscum > Viscum album. The sequence goes on along the minus strand of OY728159.1, from coordinate 12,659,214 downwards.
CCATCTTATAGTATTATAAAAGCATGAATTGTCTCAATATATATGTTATTATATTAATATTTATACCATCTAATGATTTATTCATGTTAGTCTAGCCCAAATATAAGATACTAGTTTCTTTGGGAAAATATGTGTTTGTCATAGTGAGGGTTTCATATATATTGGTTGAAAATATCAACCATGAATAGATTTATATAGCTCTAATGGAAGTGGTTCTATGAGTCTCTTATGTTTTTAAATGAATTGGGAGTGATATTATATGATAATAAATAAAATTTGATCTACATGGGAGGATACACTAGTAAAGTTGACTCCCATATAGATCCTCAAAAAAATTCTATAATTTTGAATAAAATATTTAAAGAAAGTATTGATTCAAGAAGCTCTAATTGGAGAGGTGTGATAATGTCTATAAGTATAATATCATAGTCGGAATTTATAGGTAATGATGTCTCTCATAAGTCATGGGAAGAATATTCTCAAATTCTAAAAGAATTACGTGAATAAAATACTACTGTATTGGATCCTATGTAAGAGATAAGGTTTAATTAAAATTATTATGAACTAATATGGTCCCCATAATCTAGTTAAGTGACCTCCTTTTTTATGGAAATATTCAAGGCATTTCATTGGGATAAAAAGTGTTTTCAATGATTATTTATTAGGTTTTTGTGATTTGTATCATATTGGAATATCTTAAAATACCAATGTACGTGTTCCTAATCTACCAATAAAAATATATTTTATTAATTAACATAAAAATAATGATTTTAAATATATATATCATGCTTAATTTTATGTTAACATTTGAATTTTGAAATCCATTTTCAGGGGAAAAGATTATCTCTAACTTATTACACAATATTCTAAGTCACTAAATCAATCAAAACATTCTATTTACTCTATAATTTTACATGGTACATAATAATTCTAGTTGTATTAGCCTAAGATTCATCCATTTTAATGAAGTATACTATACTATATGATATTTTCATTCTAAATATAAATGTATTCTAAATCCATTTTTTATTTCTAAGAACAAAACACATATTAGGCTATATTAGAACCCATAAAACCATTTCCAATGTCAAAAAACCACATAAAAACAAAACTCCTTTTAAAAACATTATATTGGAGTAAGAATACAAAACAAAAACTTAAAAAGATGAAATCAATTGAGTAAATAAAACCCAAGATCAGACACATAAAATTTTACTTAGGGGGGATTTTAAAAGTATATCCATACTGGGTTTCAGATATCATGGTTTGAATGATTCTACTAATTTTCATCAAAAAAATATTGAATGAAATCATAGAATACTATGTGGTTATCGATGGATAAAGGCATAGGTCCAAATTCTAAAAAATTAACATCATGTTATGATAGATAAAATTTTAAATTTTGTCCACTATCTCCCACCCTTCACATTTCATATATACTCTATTTTCATATTTAATTCAATGTATTATGTCTCATTTAAATTTTTAATATTAAACATAAAAAAAATTACGTTGGAACATTTCACCCTTTTATTGTATTCAGGATGACACGAGAAGACCTACAAGAATTGTAGGGGATCATTCATCATCTCATGGAAGTGTGATAGAGAATTAAAATCACATTGTTATTAACATTCCATGACCTCCCATCCATTATATATATATATATTGTATCATTATGGTTTAATTTTAGAGGAGCCATATATCTATAGGGTCCTACAATAATAACCTGATTTGACTCGTTTCCCTCCTAATATCCCAGAAAATTTTATAACCAAACTCTCTAGATTCAGAAACATTTCCCACTAATATTTTAAATATTTATTTTGATAAATTATAATAATCCTTTCGTTGATTTTATTTATTCCATACATTCGTTGAGTAATCCCACGAATCATAAGAACCATTATTCCCTTTATTTTTTCATAATTTTAGGTACTCTTCTACTAGTAAGTATTTTTAGTAGTCTAAAGAGAACCAATTGGCCACTACTTGTCTATAATCTCCAAATAATATATCAATTAAAATTACAATAGGCTAACATACCAGATAATTTTTTTTTTTAATAGTTATCTCCTAGGGTCCATCCCATACTAGTTTCTTATTTTTCTTAGACCTTAAAATTTCATACATCATTTTCTTCTATGTTCATAAAATCATTATCAAAGAGAACAAAACAATTACGTAGATAAACTATACATAATAATATATCTATAGTTCATTATGAATCTACATGAGGGATAATATTATATATATAATCATATACACCACATACAAGACCATTAGCCATAGGGGTAAGTATGATCCTAGTGCGGATATCTATTACTATGATACCCTTTCGCTGGATTTCTTACATAGGTGTCCTATATAGCTGTCTATATCATTCCCAAATCATAAATGGATCTAATGAGGTTAAATTTCCTTGTTGTGGACCGTATTTTTATCCAAATTATTATATAATTATTATTGTTCAACAACTACATTAATTGAATATTGATTATTTAAACCAACCATGGTTTTTCTTGAAAACATCCTTAATAAAATAATTCTTTCTTTATATCCCACATATCAAAAAGTAGTTTTGTCTAAATAATAACTCCCTAATATGGTTAGGTCCTCAAGAAAATAATAACCCATTCACTAGGAGGAGCCACACAAATATTTTATTAGTAATTCTGGTCTTATCTACCCATTCAATATCAATTAATATAGAAACACATAAAATATTTTATAAACTACATCATATTTAGAGTGATATCCATCATTAATAAAAATCCATATTAGGTCTATATTATGTTTTGAAACATCATCCAGTATTCATATACCAGGATCAATACAGTAGAACAATGATTAATTTCATCACTGAATGCATAAAAGGCTCCTAGATAATTTTCCACTTATCCAATGGATGGATTGGTGTCATAAAAATATTACTAAACCTATGTGATGAACTAAGATAGCTAAAGAATCCATAGTTTCGTACATATGAAAATTAAACATACATATGCATATGAAGACTTAATAGGAGAAAAAAACATGGGTCTTGGGACTTTGAACCTATAATATCATCTTCTTCTTTAATGAAAATGCGGAAAAAATGATATCCATGAAGAATGAATATCTCATGGTGTTAAAAATTCAAATATTTATTAATTTCTTAAACCTTATACCAGATATTTATGAATCATAAATCAAACCACTAATGAGACGTCAATTAGGGATATTTCTATAGTGATATCCAAGGGATAAATTTTCAGAGACATGATAGAAAGGAAAAACCACAAAATAGTGGAAAAAGGAAAATTTATGAAAATAGGAAATTAAATTTACAAAAGTTAATTGAAATAAATTATAAGGGGATTTTTAATGTGAATATAATTATATAATGTTGAGTATCTCTCTTTCCAGTGTGGAACAAACCAGATTTCCTGCCATGACTAGCTAGGTTATCTCTATGGGTGGAGCTGAAGTGCAAGATATATGATTCCAAGAATATTTTGTTGTAATTTTTTATCTTATAATATTATCATAATAATAAAATTTATGGATTTTGAGTATAATTATTACTTACACATTGGATTTATTAGTTAGTAGGCCCTTATATCAATTTTTTTGATAGACAGTAGAAAGTTTTTATTTTTTGATATATAATTTTTGAACAAAATTCCTCTCTACAAAAAAAAAAAAAAATACCTTAGTATTTTTCATGTTTTCATAAATTAATTGGTGATAAAATGGTTTATCTTTGTACTAAAATAGCACTTCATGGGGATATGTTTTTATGATTGACACAAGAATAGTAAGACTAATAACATTTTGGAATAAATTTGATGTGTGAGTTGTGGAGGAATCAATATTGAATAAGTGAGGGGGTATGTGAGTTAAGAACTATTCTATCTATTAATTGTTTCACTGATTAAAGGGGTGAAATGATGTGAAATTTCATAAATTAACCCCCTTTCTTAAATTTTTAAATTTCATATCATGTAATGTAGTTATAAATAACAGATGCACTACATTGGTTATTTTTATCCATTATAAAATAGTCTGTTGAATTTAAAATACCATTAATCATTATAACCATTGATAATATAGCCATTGTAAAGTGACCATTAATATTAATAAATATCAAGGGTTATTATAAAATTGAGTTAACAAAAACAAATGAATAAGTGGCCATTACCAGTATGATCATACCCTCTTAAGCCTATTTATAGGAGCATCCAAGGGTGATGGAATCACTAGGATTTTCCCTTGACCAATCCCATGATGATAGCGAATAACTAAATCTTTATTGAAACTATTTACACAAGAGTTTCATTCTTCTTGATATCATGGACTAAATAATGTTCTCTGAACCATCCTAATAATGCACCCCCATTGCACCCCCTACCCATAGGGTGTATGTCGGTGTAACATAGTATATGTATTAAGACCCCAGTAATATGGTTTATTATATTTTTAAAATCAAATGGTGACTATATTTATCCCTTTTTGTTATTAATTTATAAATTATTATACACTGAGTTTGATAAATATCAAATTGTGATATAATGAAATCAAAATAGTATTTTTTGTAAATATATAAACTCTTTTAATAATATCAATATCTTTGAAATAATTTTAATTTAATAAAATAATATTATTACTTTTTATTTATATAATTAATAATGATAATATAATTTTATTAATTGTAATGTAATCATTGTAATGTTTATAATGTTTTTAGTATCATAAAATTTAGTTTCTTCAGTAAAGATGTATTTTTATTTGATCTATAAAATTTTAATATTTATGAAATTATTTTTACTGAATAAATAGTGTTTTTTAAATAATAAATTTTATATTTTGGAATGGTGTTTTTTCCTAATTTTTGGAGATGATTGAATTTTGTTGTATAAAATTAAATAAAATATAATTTTTCAATCTATATTATGACATCCATATAGCCTATATGGGATGTAAAAAATTCTATACTGATAATACATAACCAAAAATATATATCAACATTATAAAACTGTATTTTTATGTTATTTAATTAAATTTATAATCACTTTAATGATTCCTTTAAAACCTATTTTATTTTTTATTTTTTAAAAATTAATGGTTTATGTGCATGAATCATTAAAAAATCACCAATGGTGTTATTTTTAAAAGGCCATTTCGTGGCCTCATATAATATTTAAAACTACTCCACATTGGTAGAAATCGTGGGAAGAATCTATGGGATGGTTTGTGATTTTCATTATTTTTTTCACATAGAGTCCAAAACCTATGTATTGAAATTAATAAATAATTCGCCACTATTTTTTCAATAAATACCCACAAATCCTCAAAACTCTTCTAACCTCAAAAAATCGTTGAGCATGATATTCTTAACCTCGTACTCATCTGAATACTTCCAAAGGAGATCTAAAAACACAAAAATTCCTCTAATTATTTTAGAATTTCTCTCTCAAGTTAAGGGATCCTCTCCTCTTCCTTTTTATTTTGAGTATTTTATATTAGGACCAAGTTGGATGGAAGTGGTTTTCAGATGCCGAAAGAAGTGGTCGGTGCCTTTTCTTGTATTTTTTTTGTCTTTAAAAAATTAAATTAACTTTTTATGTATTAGTGATCAGGTGAAAGGAGTACAAGACTCAAATGACTGGTCACACATTTCCTAAGAATATAAATCAAATTTAGTTTTCTATTCGGAAAATTGTTTCAATGTGAAGTTGATTTTCAGACTCACATTGTTTCTGGAATGAGGTTTTCAATCAGAGTGAGAGGTTTTATTGTATATAGAATGTTTTAAGAGATGTTCATAAATAATTATTATTATGTTATTCTATATTTCATGATCTCTACTTCATAAGTAAACTATAATATTGTTATACAAGATTTGTGAAATAAAGTGTGTGTCTGAATTTTTTTCAAAGGTTTAGTTGAACTTTTATTATTTCTAATATAATTTAAGAAGGTATTAAAATTATTTCAAGCCACAAAATATTGCATTTATAAGTCAAATAATTGATATGCTGATCTTACTGTTCTCAACATCATGAAGAAGTCCTGATATAAGGAAGAGTTTGTAGAAAAAGATAGAATACCTAGTCAAATTAATTCATTTATGGATCATAACTGTGATAATCATGGAACATAAAAATTTTACAAAGGATGAGTGTTAGATTTTTCTCTAGATAGAGGTTTCTGAGAAGTAGTATCAAATGATCATTGGTACTATATAGTCCATTATATTGTATAATACATAGAATGAACCAATCCACAGGATCAATCATCAGTTATAGTGAATATGAAGGAAATAAGTCTTAAAGGACACTAGTGAATTACAAATGATGTCCCCTTTATCCAGCATTAGATATTTTGAAACTGGTCCATTAGACTATTTTTTTGGAATCATTAAGGCATCATATGTAGAGTTCTATTGGAGGTATTACATAGTTATTTAGTTTATGGGACATATAAACCAAATGATCTACATAGACCAATAAATCAAATGGGACAAGTGACCAAAACATCAGATGATAGGAGGGACTAATAAATATAAAAAAGTTAAAAAAATGTAGTTAACCATATTTTAAAATAAAAATTTATATATTTTTAATTGATTCAAGTCTCTTTAGATTTTATGTGACACTAATAAATCATCAGTGGATAAAAAATCACTAAATTAATTTTTCATGAGTCTGAGTAATTGTTATGAAAATGAATTAAAGGTAAATCATTTTGGAGTTTTAATATAAGTGCTTCCAAAGTGTTCTTTAATATTTAGAATTTGAATTGATTTTTGTGATAGAATTGGTTCAGTTTTTAAAGACCCGTAAAATTCAAGGGAAATTTTTTCTTAATTTTCTTTAGAATTTTACAAGAGCGCGGTTTCAGACGGCACCTGATTCTGAGGCCCGGAGTGCCCGGAATCAATTTCTGAAGATTGGCTCGGGTACGTTCAGTGAACGAACGAGCGGGATTTCCTAAATTTTGATCCGGTGCTCGGAATTGAAATCTGAGGGCACCGATGAACTCGCAGCGCCGATATTCGCTTAAAGGGATCTTTTTGGAAGTTGCGTTTGTTGCGGGTTGAAAGTTAGTTTTTGGGTTTTTATTTTAAGTTAAATAAAATTTGTGAGGAAAATATTTTATTATAACTTGATAAAACCTACCAAAGGGGGTTGGAAGTGGGACCCACACCCACTTAACCTCCCTTGGGAGGATTAAGTGTGGTGGGGCCCACACGAACCCCTAAACCTCTCATCTTCTCCCAACCTACTTAACCCCTCATTAAATGACATGAGTTATTTAATTTGGAGTTAATCCTTTTGAATTTCAAACTTTGGAAATTCTTTTGTGTTGATGTGTTAATAAAATAATATAGTGTCTTATTTTATTTTGGTTAATAGCTTTGGCCACCTTGAGAGCTTTTGGGAGATTTTCTTCTTCTTCTTCAACTCTGACAAAGAACACGAAGAACGCTCAAGTTCCGAAGAAGAACGCCGGTCCGCTCTTCTTCGTCTTCCGTGTCAACGAGAGGGAACGCCGCTTCCTCCTCGGATTCCCTTCGTCGACATAAGAGGTTTCGCCAACGACGTATCACATCGGACACATCTCTTCGTCAACGGAATTGACGAACGACGACCGCGACGCCCGATCTCCGCGACGTTGACTTCCGCGGACGTTGTCAAATCTTCGAACCTATACCCGAGGTAGGGGTAGTTGATTTATTGTTTAATTATTCTATTCTTGAACATGAATTTACAAAGTCTAACGTGTGGCTTGAAAATATTTTAAGTTGCGTTATTGCTTAACGTGAGGGGGCCGGACCGCATTAACACGGCCGAACCCCCTCCATCGTTCTTGTTGTATTGCTTGCGGGTGGATGAATCAAGGTGGCGTGGTGCCGTCGCACCACGCGGATATTCGCCCAATCCTTATTACGCGACGCCGTCGCGCCGCGTTGAAGAAATCGAGGTGTGGTGGAGTGGCGCGGTGTCGTCGCACCGCACCGGATGACGAAAACCGCGGCCGGTTCCGGGCCGCGGAGGAAGAGAAGACCGGCGGCCGGGCCGCCGGCGTCGGAAGCCGAAGGGGGGGACCGGAATTTCCGGTCCCGTTGGAGAAAACCGGCCGGCCAGCTGGCCGGCCGGATGGCATTAAACCGGGGGAATTAATCCCCCGACCAACACATAAAAACCCCCCTCTTTATGAGGGGGGCGGTTCTTTGAAGGGAGGGGGGCAGCCGGCCCCCCGGTTCCGCACAAACAGGCCCCCACGTGGGGGGGGGGGGGGGACATTTTAAAAAAAAAGGGGCGCGGCTATAAGCCGCGCCGCCCCTTATCCGCGGGGGATTGATTTCCCCTGCCGCCGCCTCCAAGAAAGCGGGGGCTTAGCCCCCCGCGTGCAGCCCCCGTGCGGCGTCTGGCCGCCGCGGCCCCCGCGCCGCCGCGCCGCCGGCCGGCCAGACCGGGTCGGACCCGGGTCGGGTCGACCCGGTTCGGGCCGACCCAGTGGGGGTCGGGCCGGGTCGGCCCGGACCCGGACCCCCCCGTTTCGAATCAGATTCGGTCTTTTGGCCATAACTTGAGCCACGGACCTCCGATCGACGAACCGTCTGCGGAAACGCGATCCTTGGATCGAGACGGTCGTTTCGGTATATCGCACTCAAGGTTTCGGATTACTTTGAGTTCGGCCGGGTTGGTTCGTTCACGAAACCAACCGGGCCTTCGGAACGGAAACGCTCATATCTAGAGCTACGGACGTCCGATTGACGTGCCGTCAGCCGTGTTGTGTTCCTCTTAGTGAGACGGATCTTTTGGCATACTCTGCCCAAGGTTTGGACGCAGGTGGAGTAAGGTCGGGTTGGTTTTCCCTTAAAAACCAACCGGGCCCCGGAGACGAAAATGCCAATAACTCTCAGACCGGGCGTCCGATCGACGCGCCGTCTGTTGCGATGAGTTCCTGTTGACGATACAGAACTTTTGGATACATCAACTCTGGTCATCGTGACAGTTGATGTATCAGCCTCTCGGCTCGTGGAGCGGACTCTCCGAACGAGCTTGCTGTGTGCGGTAACCCTAGTGCTGGCTGTGACTGCTACTGCTACTACTGCTACTGTGACAGCGACGACGACAGTACAGAGATCCTGTGTGGATTCGACGACGACGACTTCCGCACTCAGCGATCCTACGTGGATCAGTGCTACAGGTCCTGTGTGGGCCCGATCCTGTGTGGGTCCGATCCTGTGTGGGTCCTTGCGCTCAGCGGTTCTGTGTGAGCCAGCGCCTACAGGTCCTGTGTGGGCCCGATCCTGTGTGGGTCTTTGCGGGGGTTAGTTACCTATCGATCCTTCGTGGGTCCGACGACTTAGATGGATCAGTGATCATCTTTATCTTCCTTTGAAGAAGTATACATGTGTGAGCTGAATCTTGTTGCTTTCCTGTGTGGATTGTGTTGTGCAATCCTATGTGGATTATGTTTTACTTTCCTGTGTGGAATACGTTTACTTTCCTGTGTGGACTGAGTTGTACTTGGGCTCGGAGGTTGGAGCGTATTTGAAATTGACGACTTAGGTATATGTATGGGCATATACCTAAGCAGTGTCGATTGTTACTTCGTGATTGTACTTTTCTTCGTGGTTTATCCTTTGTGGATTTGAGAGACCTTCAGGGGTCTCGGGGTCCCTACTGAGTAGCTTATACTCACCCCTGCACGGGCTTTGCCCGCACTACGTTGTGTTGGTTGCAGACGACGGACAGCGTTGACCTTAGCTGAGGCTTGCAGAGCGGGATGGTACCCGGAGGTGGACCACTGGGCGGGACGTGCACGGAGCAGACGACGGGACCTGTGGAGCAGAGGAGCTATCTGTACCCACCCTTCAGGTGGGATTTCCAGTGGACAGCTCGGTGTAGCGGCATTTACCATTCAGTTGCTGTTTTCCCCTTTCGAGTTGTACTTTACTTTCAGTTTGGGTTTGTATTCTGGCCCATTTACTTTTCCGCACTTTCAGTTGTACTCTGCTTTTGTTTAGTGTTTACTTTCCGCTTGCTTACTCTGTGGTGTTTGTTTACTTTACAAAGGCAATGCCTTCCCTTTTTACCGGGATTTACGCCTTGGTGCTAGTCGCCAACCCCTGGCCTATGGAAGGCGGGCTTGGGGTAGTCACGGCACGGACCCCGAGGGCGGGTCGTGACAAATTGGCATCAGAGGAGTTCGGTTCTACCGCAAACTCTGATCTTTTCTATGTGAAGCAATAATGTTTAGCGTATTGAGTGTGGTTATCAGTCCAGGGAGTCCAGTGTTGGTGCGGCGGCCGACGTATCCGTACACCAGGACCCTGACTTCTGATTTCCGACTTAATGCACGAAAACATTGATTGCGTGTGTGTTTCAAAGTTTTCTTTGTGATTACTTATATCAGCTCACCAGGTATACTGTTCTAACCGTGGCGCACCTGTTTCCTTTTCAGGATGGCCCCACGATGTCAGCCAGCTAGGGTTCCGAGAGTCGAGCGTGACGACAGCCCACAGAGCGACGAGGCCTCGGTGCAGGGCCCTTTGCCAGTAGTGGCACCGGCGGTAGCATTACCCGCCGAGCCCCCGATGCTTCCAGCAGCAGCCGCTGACGATGCATGTCGCCTCAGCGCACTGCATGAGTTTCAGCGCCAGCGACCGCCCAGGTTTCATCGGGAGACGGATCCCCAGGCAGCAGAGGACTGGCTGGAGGCAGTGGTTCGAGTGTTTAGGCTAGTGAGGACACCAGCAGACCTCATGGTGATCCTCGCTGCGAGCCTACTACACGCAGCAGCAGGACGATGGTGGAGCCCGATGCTCCAGGTGCACGATGAGGCATCTCTACTTTGGACGGACTTTGAGAGCCTCTTCCGCTCAGAGTTCGTCCCAGCCACCCTTCGTGCGGTGCGTATCCAGGAGCTTCTTCAGCTGCGGCAGGGCAGCATGACGGTCGCTCAGTACTCGGCGAGATTTACCGATCTCTCGCGCTACTCGACCGACATGGTACGGGACCCATTCTTCCGCGACCGGACCTTCGAGCAGGGTTTGAGACACGAGATCAGGGCATCGCTGATCTCCCTCAGCATACCGACTCAGACAGGAGTACTGGAGCGGGCCCTTCTGATCGAGAGCTTCCTTGCTGAGTCTACACCAGCACAGAGACCCACCGCAGGGCGGCACGTGGCAGAGTCATCTGCAGCAGGCAGTCGACGGATGACTCAGGGGTCCAGACAGACCAGACCTTCGGGCAGACGATCTCAGGGCACTGGCTCAGCAGTGCGGGGAACACAACGCGTAGCCAGTCTTTCGAGAGGCAGACAGTGCTACTCGTGCGGCGGGCAGGGCCACATGGCTCGTGACTGCCCGACCCGTCGTGCCGAGGAGCAGCAGGCAGTTGATGGACCACCGAGGCAGAGGCAGAGGGTCGACCGTGGCGGTCCGCATGGAGGACGCGGACGAGGCAGAGGAGCTGGACGAGCATCCGGTGGTGGCCGACGCTTTGAGGCTCTACCACCACCACCACCAGGAGGTCCACCCCGACCACAGGGAGCTGGCGGGCAGCGACAGGCACAGCTCCAGGCAGCAGAGACCTACGACCACGGCACACCCGAGATGATTCGAGGTACTATCTGTGTCTATTCCACCCTTGCTGCAGTTCTTATAGACACAGGAGCGAGTCACTCTTTCATAGCCGCTGCCCTTGTTCGGATCTCGGAGATTCCGACAGAGCCGTTGGCTCGATCCTTACGGCTAGAGACTCCTATGGGAGCAGACTCGACGATTACGCACTGGTGCCGGCAGTGTGAGCTTACTCTAGGAGGCGAGAGCTTCGGCTGGGATCTTCTTGTAGCAGCGTCGAGGCCTTACAACGTCATCTTGGGCATGGATTGGCTATCTACGGTCCATGCACAGATTGACTGTTTTAGGCACAAGGTGCGATGTGTACGCACCGACGGGAGCAGGTTCACCTTCACCGGCGAGAAGGGAGCCTTAGAAGCACAGGATGGACTTCCGCGGAGGAGAGGACAACCCATCACCCATTAGTTGGCTAGCCTTATCCTTGGAGCAGTTGACGTCCGGAGTCCTGGTTTTCCTGTAGTGGTGGATCAGTTTGCTGACGTTTTTCCCGATGACGTTCCAGGGCTACCTCCTCGCAGAGAGGTAGACTTTTATATTGACTTGTACCCCGGGACAGCCCCGATATCCACTCCATCATATCGGATGGCCCCCGCCGAGCTTTGAGAGCTACGGGTACAGTTGGAGGACTTGCAGGGCAAGGGGTTCATCCGACCCAGTGTTTCACCCTGGGCTTCCCCGATATTGTTCGCCAAGAAGGCGGACGGGAGCTTGCGACTTTGTGTTGACTATCGTCGCCTGAACCAGGTGACAGTGAGGAACAAGTATCCGCTACCGAGGATTGATGACCTCTTTGATCAGATCAAGGGAGCACGGTGGTTCTCGAAGATAGACCTCAGGTCAGGCTATCATCAGCTCAGAGTCAGAGACGAGGATGTGCAGAAGACGGCCTTCAGATGTCGGTATGGCCACTATGAGTTCTTGGTTATGCCTTTCGGTGTAACCAATGATCCAGAAGTGTTCATGGCTCTCATGAACAGGATCTTTCAGCCATACCTCGATCGGTTTGTCATGGTCTTCATCGACGACATTCTGATTTACTCTACGACAGAGGAGGAGCACGCCTATCACTTGCGAGTTGTTCTTGACACACTCCGACAGAACTAGCTTTATGGTAAGCTCTCGAAGTTCCAGTTCTGGATACGTGAGGTTCACTTCTTGGGACACGTTATCTCTGAGGCGGGAGTTGCAGTGGATCCCGCGAAGATTGAGGCAGTGTTAGCTTGGGAGCCACCCAGGAGCGTGACTGAGGTTCGAAGTTTCTTGGGACTAGCTGGATACTATCGGAGATTCGTGCCAGACTTCTCTAGAGTTCCGGAATCACTCACATCTTTGATGAAGAAGTGGAAACCCTTCATGTGGTCAGACAGATGTCAGCAGAGCTTCCAGGAGCTGAGACAGAGATTGACTAGCGCACCTATCTTGAGTTTGCCTGAGGAGGGAGTAGGGTACGTAGTCTACTGCGATGCATCAGGGACCAGACTCGGATGTGTTCTGATGCAGGAGCGGGCCGTGATCGCCTATGGATCACGTCAGTTGAGGCCGCATGAGAAGAACTACGCTACCCATGACCTGGAGCTAGCAGCAGTGGTCTTCGCTCTGAAGACATGGTGACACTATCTGATGGGCGAGCGCTTTACATTCTTTTCCGACCATCAGAGTCTCAGGTATATCTTTTCGCAGAAGGACCTGAACCTGAGACAGCGGCGATGGCTCGAGTTCCTCCAGGACTATGACTTTGAGATAGTCTATACTCCTGGGAAGGGGAACGTAGTAGCCGATGCCCTCAGCAGGAGGACGGGCATTCAGCTACTTGAGGAGGTGACGGAGCAGCTTGCCTCTTTGCAGATATCCTTCGTGGATAGAGATGGAGCAGCCTTTCTTCAGTCTCTCACAGTCACTCCTCCACTACTGCAGCGGGTCAGAAAGGCACAGCGTGAGGACGCTGACTGTGAGACACGGCGTGCACAGATATCCTCGGGACAGGCACCTGATGGTTTCTCCCTTGGAGCAGAGCAAGACATCCTTTTCAGAGGACGTACCATGGTACCAGTCGCTTTGCGAGAGGAAGTGCTGAGAGAGTTTCACACTTCTCCTTTGGCGGTACATCCTGGAGTGGCGAAGATGTACCAGGATCTCAGACGACAGCACTGCTGGCCGGGCATGAAGAAGGCTGTAGCAGAGTTCGTTTCACGATGCCTCACCTGCCAACAGGTGAAGGCTGAGCATCAGGTACCAGCAGGCTTGGTACAGCCCTTGGAGGTTCCGGAGTGGAAGTGGGACGGCATATCTATGGATTTCGTGACTGGACTTCCACACACTTCCAGAGGTCACGACTCCATCTGGGTGATTGTTGACCGACTCACCAAGTCGGCACACTTCTTACCCATCAGAGAGCAGGGATCAGTAGAGAGCTTGGGACATATCTACATTCAGGAGATTGTGTGGCTCCACGGCGTACCATCATCTATCGTCTCCGATCGAGATGCCCGCTTTACTTCCCGGCTTTGGAAGGGGTTACAGGAGGCGTTCGGGACGCAGCTACGTCTGAGCACAGCCTTTCACCCTCAGACGGATGGTCAGACGGAGAGGACCATTCAGACTCTTGAGGACATGCTCCGCACATGTGTCCTCGACTTTGGTCGTAGCTGGGAGGACCACCAACCCTTGGTGGAGTTTGCGTACAACAACAGCTACCACTCCACTATCGGGATGGCACCGTACGAGGCGTTGTACGGCCGACCTTGTAGATCTCCTTTGTGCTGGACAGACCCCGGAGAGTCAGCACTGGTGGGACCGGAGATGGTCCAGGCCACGACAGAGAAGGTCCAGGTCATCCAGGAGCGGATGAGGACAGCTCAGATCCGGCAGAAGTCATATGCTGACAGGAGGCGGAGGCCACTAGAGTTCGAGAATGGCGACCACGTCTTCTTGCGGGTCTCACCTCGATGTGGTATTCGGAGATTTGGCCGAGGCGGCAAGTTATCTCCGCAATTCATCAGACCCTTCCAAATTCTCAGAAGGATTGGTGAGGTGGCTTATCGCCTGGCTCTACCACCTCAGTTGCACCGGGTGCACGACGTCTTCCACGTGTCTCAGCTGAGGAGATACGTACACGACCCGACACACATCATTGACCATGGGGAGCTTGACGTTGACGATGGGGCGACTTTTACGGAGGTCCCGGTGGAGATAGAGGATCGACAGGAGCGGGTCCTGCGTGGGCGATCGATTCCTCTTGTGCGCATCAGATGGCAGCACGGGAATCTCCAAGAGAGCACATGGGAGCGGAAGGCTCAGATGCGTGCTCAGTATCCTCTTTTGTTTCCCTAGTTTTTGATGTATCTTTACGGGGACGTAAAACCCTGAGGTGGGAGTAATGTAAAGACCCGTAAAATTCAAGGGAAATTTTTTCTTAATTTTCTTTAGAATTTTACAAGAGCGCGGTTTCAGACGGCACCTGATTCCGAGGCCCGGAGTGCCCGGAATCAATTTCTGAAGTTTGGCTCGGGTACGTTCAGTGAACGAACGAGCGGGATTTCCTAACTTTTGATCTGGTGCTCGGAATTGAAATCCGAGGGCACCGATGAACTCGCAGCGCCGATATTCGCTTAAAGGGACCTTTTCGGAAGTTGCGTTTGTTGCGGGTTGAAAGTTAGTTTTTGGGTTTTTAGTTTAAGTTAAATAAAATTTGTGAGGAACAAATTTTATTATAACTTGATAAAACCTACCAAAGGGGGTTGGAAGTGGGACCCACACCCACTTAACCTCCCTTGGGAGGATTAACTGTGGTGGGGCCCACACGAACCCCTAAACCTATCATCTTCTCCCAACCTACTTAACCCCTCATTAAATGACATGAGTTATTTAATTTGGAGTTAATCCTTTTGAATTTCAAACATTGGAAATTCTTTTGTGTTGATGTGTTAATAAAATAAGATAGTGTCTTATTTTATTTTGGTTAATAGCTTTGGCCACCTTGAGAGCTTTTGGGAGATTTTCTTCTTCTTCTTCAACTCTGACGAAGAACACGAAGAACACTCAACTTGACGAAGAACGCTCAAGTTCCGACGAAGAACGCCGCTCCGCTCTTCTTCGTCTTCCGTGTCAACGAGAGGGAACGCCGCTTCCTCCTCGGATTCCCTTTGTCGACATAAGAGGTTTCGCCAACGACGTATCACATCGGACACATCTCTTCGTCAACAGAATTGACGAACGACGACTGCGACGCCCGATCTCCGCGATGTTGACTTCCGCGGACGTTGTCAAATCTTCGAACCTATACCCGAGGTAGGGGTTGTTGATTTATTGTTTAATTATTCTATTCTTGAACATGAATTTAGCAAGTCTAACGTGTGGCTTGAAAATATTTTAAGTTGCGTTATTGCTTAACGTGAGGGGGCCGGACCGCATGAACACGGCCGAACCCCCTCCATCGTTCTTGTTGTATTGCTTGCGGGTGGATGAATCAAGGTGGCGTGGTGCCGTCGCACCACGCGGATATTCGCCCAATCCTTATTACGCGACGCCGTCGCGCCGCGCCATGAAAGAAACATCAAGAACGCGACGCCGTCGCGCCGCGTTGAAGAAATCGAGGTGCGGCGGAGGGGCGCGAATCCGTCGAACCGCGCCGGATGACGAAAACCGCGGCCGGTTCCGGGCCGCGGCGGAAGAGAAGACCGGCGGTCGGGCCGCCGGCGTCAGAAGACGAAGGGGGGGACCGGAATTTCCGGTCCCGTTGGAGAAAACCGGCCGGCCAGCTGGCCGGCCGGATGGCATTAAACCGGGGGAATTAATCCCCCGGCCAACACATAAAAACCCCCCTCTTTATGAGGGGGGCGGTTCTTTGAAGGGAGGGGGGCAGCCGGCCCCCCGGTTCCGCACAAATAGGCCCCCCACGTGGGGGGGGGGGGCGTTTTAAAAAAAAAGGGGCGCGGCTATAAGCCGCGCCGCCCCCTTATCCGCGGGGGATTGATTTCCCCCGCCGCCGCCTCCAAGAAAGCGGGGGCTTAGCCCCCCGCGTGCAGCCCCTGTGCGGCGTCTGGCCGCAGCGGCCCCCGCGCCGCCGGCCGGCCAGACTGGGTCGGGTCGACCCGGTTCGGGCCGACCCAGGGGGGGGGGGGGGGGTCGGGCCGGGTCGGCCCAGACCCGGACCCCCCCGTTTCGAACCAGATTCGGTCTTTTGGCCATAACTTGAGCCACGGACCTCCGATCGACGAACCGTCTGCGGCAACGCGATCCTTGGATCGAGACGGTCGTTTCGGTATATCGCTCTCAAGGTTTCGGATTACTTTGAGTTCGGCCGGGTTGGTTCGTTCACGAAACCAACCGGGCCTTCGGATCGGAAACGCTCATATCTAGAGCTACGGACGTCCGATTGACGTGCCGTTAGCCGTGTTGTGTTCCTCTTAGTGAGACAGATCTTTTGGCATACTCCGCCCGAGGTTTGGACGCAGGTGGAGTACGGTCGGGTTGGTTTTGCCTTAAAAACCAACCGGGCCCCGGAGACGAAAATGCCAATAACTCTCAGACCGGGCGTCCGATCGACGCGCCGTCTGTTGCGATGAGTTCCTGTTGACGATACGGAACTTTTGGATACATCAACTCTGGTCATCGTGACAGTTGATGTATCAGCCTCTCGGCTCGTGGAGCGGACTCTCCGAACGAGCTTGCTGTGTGCGGGAACCCTAGTGCTGGCTGTGACTGCTACTGCTACTACTGCTACTGTGACAGCGACGACGACAGTACAGAGATCCTGTGTGGATTCGACGACGACGACTTCAGCACTCAGCGATCCTACGTGGATCAGTGCTACAGGTCCTGTGTGGGCCCGATCCTGTGTGGGTCCGATCCTGTGTGGGTCCTTGCGCTCAGCGGTTCTGTGTGAGCCAGCGCCTACAGGTCCTGTGTGGGCCCGATCCTGTGTGGGTCTTTGCGGGGGTTAGTTACCTATCGATCCTTCGTGGGTCCGACGACTTAGATGGATCAGTGATCATCTTTATCGTCCTTTGAAGAAGTATACCTGTGTGAGCTGTATCCTGTTGCTTTCCTGTGTGGATTGTGTTGTGCAATCCTATGTGGATTATGTTTTACTTTCCTGTGTGGAATACGTTTACTTTCCTGTGTGGACTGAGTTGTACTTGGGCTCGGAGGTTGGAGCGTATTTGAAATTGACGACGTAGGTATATGTATGGGCATATACCTAAGCAGTGTCGATTGTTACTTCGTTATTGTACTTTTCTTCGTGGTTTATCCTTTGTGGATTTGAGAGACCTTCAGGGGTCTCGGGGTCCCTACTGAGTAGCTTATACTCACCCCTGCACGGGCTTTGCCCGCACTACGTTGTGTTGGTTGCAGACGACGGACAGCGTTGACCTTAGCTGAGGCTTGCAGAGCGGGACGGTACCCGGAGGTGGACCACTGGGCGGGACGTGCACGGAGCAGACGACGGGACCTGTGGAGCAGAGGAGCTATCTGTACCCACCCTTCAGGTGGGATTTCCAGTGGACAGCTCGGTGTAGCGGCATTTACCTTTCAGTTGCTGTTTTCCCCTTTCGAGTTGTACTTTACTTTCAGTTTGGGTTTGTATTCTGGCCCATTTACTTTTCCGCACTTTCAGTTGTACTCTACTTTTGTTTAGTGTTTACTTTCCGCTTGCTTACTCTGTGGTGTTTGTTTACTTTACAAAGGCAATGCCTTCCCTTTTTACCAGGATTTATGCCTTGGTGCTAGTCGCCAGCCCCTGGCCTATGGAAGGCGGTCTTGGGGTAGTCACGGCACGGACCCCGAGGGCGGGTCGTGACACAGTTGGAGTAACAAATTAAGAATTATCAAGTATTACCTTTGATTAATTATATTGGAAAATTGTATTGGAATGTGAAAATACATCTGAATGAAAATCAATTTGGATGGTCGAAGAAGGAAAAAGTTAAAGAAAGATTTAAGAAGAGTCTAGAAGAGTTTTTAGTAACTGAAATGGTTAATTATAATACTGAAATGTTAGTAAAATTTTCATTTCTATAATGCAATGACATCGTAAAGAATTTTAGGATTTCCTTGACACACAAAAATGATGTCTTTTCTTATACTGCCAAATTAAAATTTCTAAAACAGATTCTCAGAAGTTGGTATAGTTCTCACGCCAAACAAATTAATAATGAAAACATTATTCATGATGATTAACATAATCAAATTCAAAAGATTAATAATGGATCTGACTTCAGCACTAATATGAACCATGAAGTCAATCTCTCAGAGAAGCTCGATTCATTACTAACTTTTCAGGAGAATATGATGAAACATGCCCT
Source organism: Viscum album (assembly GCA_963277665.1). NCBI lineage: Eukaryota > Viridiplantae > Streptophyta > Magnoliopsida > Santalales > Viscaceae > Viscum > Viscum album. Next base: position 12,640,266 of record OY728159.1, on the reverse strand, counting down.
CAATTTTATATGGTACTCTGATAGTGATTGAAACACTAAATTCTATAAATCTCTTCAAAGAGCTAGAAAATCTTACAGACCAGTAGCCTCTCTAAAGGATGGAGATAAACTTTTATACAATGATGATGATATTTATAATCATATTTTGTAGTATTTTTCATCTATCTTTAATGGCCTTAATAATAATAATGACCTATTTCCTAAGATCATACCTATAGTGGTCAAAAAATATGACAACACCTTTCTTCATAACATTCCTCTTGATCATGAAATTAAGGACACTTTCTTTAGTCTTAACTCTAATAGTTCTTCGGGTTCTGATGGATTCAACAATGGATTCATTCAATAGTACAGGGACATTATCCAATATGATGTTTTCAAACTTGTTAAATATTTTTTCTTTAATGGTGTTCTCCCTCACAGACTAAATGCCCAATTCCCCTCTTTAATCCCTAATGTTAACAATTCTATGGAAATTCACTTTTTTATACCCATTTCTCTCATTAACACACTTTATAAAATTATCAAAAAAATAATTACTAACAGACATTCACCTATCACGGAAAAAAATTGTCTCTTGGAATCAATTTGGGTTTACTAAGGGTAAATCCATTCATAATTACATCTATCTTTCTTCATAGTGTATTAACACTTTAAAAAAAATCTTCTAGTGGTGATAATATTTCTATTAAATTGGAGATTGAAAAAACATTTAATACCATGGATTGGAGTTTTATTTTCATGATACTTCATTCATTTGGGTTCTAATGAAAACATTATCATTACTATCAAAACTTTGTTCAACTCAGCCTCCATTTCCATTCTGATCACCAGATCTCCTAAGGGATACTTCAAATACACCAAAGGTGTTAGACAAGGTGACCACCTCTCTTCCATCCTTTTCTCTATTGTGGAGTACTACCTCGGCCTCTTTATCACTTGCATTATTTATCACAACAAACTTAATCCCATTCAAATCTCATGAAATGTGAATTCCCCCACCCACCTTTTTTATGTTGATGATATTATTAATTTTCTTCAACGTGATAAATGAAACATTGGAAATCTAAAAACTGTTCTCATGCACTATGAGGAGATTTCTGTATAAGCCATTAGCTGGAACAAATCATACATCTTCTTTGGAAAAATCTTTCCCCCAAATAAGAAGTAGAATATTATAAATGACCTAGGTTTTAAAGGGGGACCATCCCTTTTACATACCTAGGTTTACCAACATTTTGTGGGTGACCCAAATCCTTTCATTTCTCTACAATTGTTGACCAATTTATTTCTCATTTAACCTCTTGGAAAGGAAAACCTATATCCATGGAGGGTAGAATATTCCTTGTCAAATCTACTATTATTTCCAAATTGGTTTACTCTATGATTCTCTATAAATGGATTTCTAGTATAATAAAAAAAATTAATATCTCAACCAAAAATCTTGTTTGGACTGGTAGAAATGTGGAAAGGAAACTAGTAATCGTCCCCTGGTTGACCTATTTCAAACCCATCGACAAATTAGGTATAGAAAAAAAATCCTAAGTATATCAATGAAGAAATTCAAGCCACACTCACTTGGAATCTTCTCTACAATAAATCTGACTCCATTGATTTTATAAAAAATAGATTCCTTAAAAAACATAGTAAAGGAAACTCAAATTTTTTAACCTTCTCTATTTTTTCATCCATAATGAAATCCTTTTCCTCCATTAAAAACAAATCTAGATGGATGGTCTCTAAATATTCTTATAGGAACCTTTGGTTGGATAATAGGACTGGTACTCCTTTAATATCCATGGTCCCTCCTTCCCAAAAACCTATGAAGGACACACTTTCTATAAGATATGTTCTAAATTATCAAAATGATCAGCTCCCTAACACCATTAAGAATGCCATTGACATCTTTCCATTCTCTATTAATGATGACTTCTTAATTTGGGAACCTTATCATAATGGAATAGTCAATTCTAAAAACTTTTACAACAACTCATTTTGTAACACGGAAAGTGATTTTGGTTGGATTAAAAACATTCATAACTCTTGAATAAAACCTACCAGATATACACTTATTTGGTGTTTGGAACACAATAGGATCCCCACACATGATCTCCTCCTATTACATGGCATTCGAATCTACTCTAAATGTATCCTTTATAGTCAACACAGAGAAGATACCAACCACCTCTTTTTTTCTTATTCCACTGCTTCTTCTCTTTCGAACTATGTGTTTAACATCTTTGATTATAGATGGTTGACTTATGAATCTATAAAATCTTAAATAAAGAGATGTGCGGATATGGATATCTCTAAACAGATTAAGATACTTTTTCATGATGTGGTTTTTGAGCTTCTTCATGTGATCAGGTATGGTATAAATTCTATTATTCATAACAATTTCTCATTTAGGCATAATTCTGGTCAAATGTAGATTCTCATTGCCATACGTGAAGTTTCTTCGATCCAAAAGGGTCATTGCTACAACATAGTGAGATATTTTATCATTCTTGTGATATCATCCTGTTGATGGAAACATCTCCCAACCCTAGCGTACCATTGAAGTTTTCTGGAATACTCATTTCCATTCCTAGATTAAGTTCAATGTTGATGGCACATCCAAAGGAAATTCAGGATCTATATTCTACGGGCCTATCTTCAGGAACCATCTTGGTCAGATCCCCAACTGCTTTTATAGTAGTTGTGGCTTTGCTTCTTCATTGGAGGTAGAGATCATGAGTTGGATTCATTCCATTTCTTTTACTGAGGATCTTGGTTTGAACAACCTCTGGATCAAGAGCGACTCAACCACCATCGTGCAGGAGGTATGGAATGGTGTGATACACCTTGTGTGGCCAATCACCACATGTTGGATAGACTACACTCGCTCGCCTCTCAACATCAACTTTATCATCACACATATTTATCGTGAACCCAAAATGGTTGCAGATGGCCTTTACAACAAGGGGATTAATCAAAATATCAATTTTTAAAAGATCTTCCAGATGATTTAATCCCCCTTTATAATAAGGATTGTAATATGCTTCCATAATTTAAACATTTATAATCTCTTTATTTTATAATATTTTTTACCTTGGTTTTCTGTCCAAGCCACCATCATCTTCAGAAAAATCAGAGTTTTTTGTCTGATGGAGTCTTTTTAAAATAGTAATAAAATTTGTTTCTATATGTTATTTGGTAGGAATGTGAAGAATTGTTTTATAAGGAATTATAAAAGTGGAAGTTATTGAAGTGACAAAGTGACATGTTTATAACTAACTGGTGAATTTTTCTATAGAGACCCAACCTTTTCTTACATTACTGTTAAATCATTTTAATGATAAACAACATAATAGTATTAAACATATAGGATCCAAACATTTAGTGTCTTGGGAAAACTACGACAATACATAATAATTACAACATCAATCATAAACATTTATTTAATTTCTTCTTCTCTAGCTTCTTATCGGCACTTGTCCTCTTATTAGTACATGTAGCCACCTTAGGATATACATCAAAAGGAGTGAGCTAGAATCGTTGTAAGAGGATTGATAATAACAATATAGAATGGGGTGAGCCTAATCATAACATGGGAAAAAGATCATGAATATGAGAGGAAGCATAAATACAAGACTTGAAATGTGGTAATGTATAAAAAATGAAACATCATGTCTTAGTGGTTAACTGCCACACATACTTGTGAACCAAGCTAGCATCTTTTTCACAAATCATTTCACATTTACTAATGATATTCATCACTTTACCCAATGTATTAGAGCGCTGTATAATTTTTCTCACACCCGTCACATTCAATCATTCATATCCGGCTATATAATACCAGGCACACCCGTCACATCATAACATTATCATCACCATTCTTTCCACATGGAACATATATATAAAGTGAACATAACTAACCCATGGAAAGTAATGGGTTACATCTCATAAGAACACATTCATAAAATTTGGGTTCTCAAAACAACGAGGGAATGACATACTTGATACAAGAACCATCAACCATGAATGAGAAGTAAAAGGTGAGTTCTTAAAAGAAGAGTTCTTTTGGAAAACATTTTGTTTGACATAAACAGTATTGTTAAACATTTATATCCCAGAAAATGAAATAAAATGATGAAAAAATGATCTTTCATGAGTAACCATATCAAAAATGGAGTGAAATAGGGAGAACCTGAAGGATGAAAGTTGGGTTCGAGAATTTCCCCTTACCTTGTATCTGAATGATTTCTTCACATTAATGTCATGTATAATGACATTATATTCATTAATTAGAAATCTATAACATTTTTTTGATTAATATTTGTTCATTATGGTTTTATTAAGTTATTTTATGTGCCTTTGGAAGAGTTATAGAGTTTAAAAAACATTGTTTGGGAATGTTTATTTTTATGGTATTCTTGAGTGTTTCACTTTTATTCTTAAATTGAAGTTCGGGTAGAACATGGGTAAACATACAGAAATAATATTACATGTTATTAATGATATTATAGGATATTAAATAATCTTATAATTAATAATATTATATCAATGTGGACGAATCATTAGATAAGAATTGAATGATTATTATTTGGGTTAATTTGGGCGGTTTTTCGATCACAACGAACTTGTTTTAATTTATCACTTAGTAATATGGTCGTAATTTATTTTCAGAACATTAAATAGAATATATTAAAAATAAAAAATTCTGGTTCAACCATAAAAATGGTTTCATGACTAGATCTGAAGGTAGAACTGGAATAAAAAAGCATGTCGTTTTTGAAGGAGATAAATTAACACCTCACAAACAATGTTCTCTTTAATAAAATAAAAGGAAGAGGGAAAGGGGGTTGGATGATATAATATCCCATTATCATCATAAAATTCAAGTAAATGTATAATACTAGAGTTACAATACCATTTAAATGAATATAGGTGGTGAGAGATCAAGAAATGAACTTGAACTTGAAAGGAAATTAAAGGAGAAGAGGGAGAGAAATTACCTCTTAAATCCTCCTCTTGAGATCCTCCTTATGGAAGCTAGGGTTGGTATTTTGATGATACCAGAAGCTATTGAACGTGGGAGAGGGGCAAGGTAGGATGTTTGTTCTGAGTTTAGAGAAGGCTTAGAGCTTTAGAGTTGTGAGGAAATGAGGGTGTGAAGGGAGGTTTTTATAGTGGAGGGGAGAGGGGTTTCCTTAATATAAAAATCATTAGTTTATTAATTTCACCTAAGACAGGGAATAGTGAGTCTTGAATTACCAATAATAGTAATTTTATCATGTCATCCCAAACCAAGTGGGCTTACATCAGCAGAACATCACACATGACTCTATAATTAGCTTATTTAGCATTTTTTTTGTAAATTACGGTATTTCACTATTCATTAAAAATTCAAGTATTTTAGAAAATTACCAAAAAATCACCCCAACCATTTTTTGATGTGTAGAATCCAAAAATGAATTCCATTTTTCAAAAATAATTTTGTAAACATGATTAATTTAATATTTAATTAAAATCAATGTTTATTACTAAAAAACAGTTTTAAAACATTAATTTACTTATTCTACAATATAGGTACATCATACTTTCACTTGAATATTATTTTTAAACTATAATAGATAAGGCTACTATTAATTAATGTATATCACTATTCATAAGGGTCCGTTACTATTCATAATGGTAGGTTACTATTCACAAAAAATTATTTTTGTTTTATTAGACTCCAAAAATCATCTTAAACACAACCGTGTATGTCTGATTTTCAAAATTCCAAACACAAAAGTGACAAACTTATGTTTAAATGTCACTTATCACTTAGTAGTTCTTTATTTTGTGTTTTCATGTTATTTTATGACATAATTATAAGAAGGTAATTTAAATTTAAAAACTTTGAGTCATTACATTTTCAATTCTTGTTACAAATTTTTTAAATCATTCTTTCTCAAAGAAATGAATGTGATATATAATTTATCATACTGCTACACAAGTGTAAGGAAATTATCTACATGTTGTATTGACACAAAAGGATTGTTTTCTAGTGTATTTTTCAATGTTGGATTATCTCCAACCCATAACATGTACTAGATTCTCTTATTGAATAGTCAACCTTGGAAATACTTGTGTTCATGTGGATGTGTGAATTTTTTTTAGTACAGTGAAAATAATATAATAGGAATTTATGGTTATTATACAAAATAGATAACATTAAAAATGAATCATTAATTCACCCTTACCTCTTTCAGTGATTATATTGATCCTAGTTTGTCATTTTTATGTGGTATCATTATAAAGTTCCCTTTTTTTACTCTTTGTTGATTTATTTGAAGAGAAGATGTTATGAAGACTTTGAATTTTGTGAACAATAAGGGGGTTCTAGTATGTGGTGCAATGAACTATCATATCTAATAAAATATGATGTTCTTTTATCTTATTTCTATTGGGTATGATGTTTAGGAAGCTTCAATAGATTTATTCCCCCCTATATTATAAAATGTTCCTCTAATATATATGTATAATAGAAATCCATAGAATAATGGATTTCCCTATAATGTTTTAACTCATATCACTTTAGGAAAAAGAATTCCTTATACTGAAGGGAGTTACTACTTCTAATGGTATTTGGGAGCAGTTGAAAAACATTTATGATAGGAATACAAAGGTTAAGAAATAAAATGTACAAAAACATAGGCCAAAGTATGAAGATCCAAAAATGGGGGATTTTAAATCTATGGTTACTTCATTACAAGTGTGAATTATATTATTAACACCATAGTATGTCATTTTGAGAATATTTAAGATTAATTTTTTTTGAAAAGATCTTGATAATTCTTCTAGACATGTTTGATTAAAAAGTTATGTCATTGGAATATATAGACCCAGGAACTCTATCTTTGTGTGACATTCACATTACCCTCATTACTTATGTAAGGATTAGGGAAAATGTTATGATAATTGAATATAAATTTGATCGAGAAATTTCATTCTAGTAAATCTATCAATGATAATCTATGAGGATTCTTAAAGATGAAAAACGTGTTGATTTTAGTTCAAAATGAGGATAGTAAAAATCATAATGTGTTTTTAACCATAATTTATTGACATATGAAAAGTGGTTCAAGTAATTACCAAAGAATCCTACCCTTGAAATGTTTTAAATATGTATATTTTTTTTAACACTATTAGTAATTTTATATGAAAAAGGAATTATGATGATAGTGATGAGGATGGTAGAAGGGAAAGATGGACTTTGAAGAAACATGTTGAAAGTAAAAAATCTTATTCCAGGGTAAAAGATAAAAAGTTCTCCAAATCCAAATATAGAATATTTTGTTCTAAATATGATGAATATGATGATAGTGATATTGAAACTAAAAAAATAACTAAATATACAATATAAAATACAATTTTCAAATTATTTAATTATGAAGAGTTTGGTAGTAGAATTTCTGATGAATAAGAAGATACAAATTTAGGATTTCATCTAAAAAGATAATAGAATTAATTTATTAGAATGATTGTAATACTTGAAATAGAAATCAAGAAGTTGAAGAAAATTTTTTCTCTCATGAACAATAAAGATAAATTTCTTGAAGAAAAAACTATTTTTCTAGAGGGAATTGATTATCTGAAGAAATATATTGAAAAAGAAAAGAATCAAAATAAATATCTTGAAGTAAATTTAATAGAAAATGGGAAAAAGTTAAAACTTATTCAAAAAAGGGTCTCTAAATTTGAGTATGGAGTTACATGTTCCAGAAATATTTTCTCATAATTCGGATAAAGTTCCAGAAAATGTGAACTTTACAATGATCAATAAAATTTTTATTTAATATTTTAAAATAATCTTAAACTAGTCTCTAAGAAGAAGAAATTTGAGAAAATATTTTTTGTGGCCCAAACCAATAAAGCTGAGATTCATAATTTTCTAAACTTTCTGAGTCCAGAACCAATGTTTCTACTAATTATAATTCCAAATTTGGTTGGAAGAAATTATAAATGATGAATAAGATTCATGGAGATAAAAATATATTTTTGGGACAACAATGATCAAATGGGAATGATATTAAAGTTTCTAAAAAACATGATCACAACTTTAGACAATATAGTTTTTATAGAGAAAATTATTGTTTATATGGTTATTGTCAGTATTGTGGTGTATCTGATCATATATAAAATATTTTTTGGTTTAATAATTAACTTTATAGTTATCCAATGATTTATAGGAAACAATGTTCAAGGGGGAGTCATTCCTCTCAGGGAAATAATTCTGAAAGTGTGGTTCTCAAAGTTTTAAATTGATTTTATCCATGGATAATATTTATGACTTTTGTATACAACCTTAACATATTTCTGAAGGATTCCTTTTTTGTTACTAAAAAACATAGTGTTTATAATTATTCTAAAAAACTTGGTGTGAGGGAAGATATTGGGAAATTAAAATCATTTGTAGTAGTAACTATTCTCAATGAAACAAAAGGATAACGACCATGGATTTTTCATATTGTTTAAATATAAAATATGAAAGGATATTATAAGGTGTTAAAGAATGTGATGGACTTTATTGAAGGAAAAGTGATATTTGGAAAAGATGAATCTCTTAGAGTCAAAGATATTATATCCACTATTATTGGGGAAGAAAATTTTAAATCCAAGAAGGAATTGTTTGTTGATGGGATGAAACACTATTTTATTAATGTTTCAAATATTTTGGAAAAATGAAAAAAATTATTTTCAAAAAATGTGGTTTTCATGTAAAATGATTTGATGATGAAAAAGTTTTAACTAGATATCATCATACAAAAGTGAACTTGTTTCATGATGGTGAAGTTCAAAATTTATGTTATCATATCTTGATGAAATACAATCATTTGTGTCATAAATGTTTTGGATGTATGTGTCTTAAAAACTTGAGAAATATATCAAAGATAGATATTTTTTATGATATTCTTGATATTAAAAGAAGAATATATTAGTGTTCTTCAATTTTTCATAAATAGATGATTACAAAAATATGTTCACAAGAACGTTGAAATTCCTTTAACAGGACCTCTGGAATTTCTTCAATACTATATTTCTTAGACTAATAGTAGTCAATCAACATTATAAGATACGTTATTTATTTAATTTATTGATGATTCTACTCACATTACTTGTGATATATATTTGAAACATTAATCAAATGATTTGGAGATGTTTAAAACATTTATGAGAAGAGACGAAAATTAAAGAGGGTATTCTATGAATAATTTGAGAACTAATTGTGTTGGTGAGTATAATAATGTATCATTAAGAAGTTATGTCGAAAAACAAAAAATATATCATGATTTCAGTGCATCATATACACCATAAAAATGGAGTTACTAATTGAAATAATAGATGTTTTTTTGAGATGTGGTCTACAATGTTACTTGAACATGGTCTTTTTCAGTACTTTTGGAGACATTTGATGAGTACAATAGTTTATTTTTACATGTGGTGTTTCTATAGGCCAAATTCTAATATAAATCCTTATTAAATATTATATGATAAAACCCCATGTTTTAAATACATAAGTGTTTTTGGATTCTATGTGTCACAATGAAGAAAGAAGGAAATAATGGAAAGTTTTATCACACAGTTGAATATAGAATCTTTCTTTGCTATGATATGTTTAAAAGATGATATTGATGTTTCAAAAAATAAATTGAAGCAATTGTTGACTCTGTTAATTTAAATGTTAATGAAAAGTCTATGTAAGATGTTGCATGAATACATGCAAGTTAGGAAGATAAAAAATATGATATAATTTTTATTATAAAATTAGAAGCAATTCCAACAATTGTGTTTCCACAAAGTTTGAAGACTCAGACTCATCTATTTTTAGTGATAAGAATGAATTTCATGCATCTCATCCTATGCTAAGAAAATAGTTGGATGCTCAAAACATCAATGGTGATAAGACACAAATGGTTCCAATAGAAAAATAAATAAAAATTTATTTCTAATACTTCTATTTATTGAAAATTTTAGATGAAATATGTCAATGATTCTTTGAGTGTCAGGAATGGATTCAGGCTATGAATGAAGAGTTTGATCAGATTAAATATAATGATCGTTTAGAACTAGTACCTAAACCAAATTATAAAAATAATATTAGTACATAGTGGGTGTCTAGAACCGGTTGAATTAAGATGGTTAAGTGAAAAGAAACAAAGCAATATTAGTTTATAAATGTTACTCACAAATATAAGGTATTGATTTTGATACGTATTTTTCCCCAATTGAAAGATAGAAGACAATACGAACCTTTATTTATATTGATCCATGAAAATGTTATATATTATTCTATATGGATATGAACTCTGCATATCTCAAAGTAAAACTTAATGAATAAGTATATGTTTAATAAACATATGGATTTTTTATTTTAAATTATAGAAAGATATGTGTACATGTTTTTGAAATCATATTATGGGTTAATTAAATCTCTGAGAGCATGGTATTCCAAATTTTATTGCTTCATAAGGATGTTGAATTTTAAGAAAGGAAGTATTGATAATAATATATTCATCTAAGAATGTTAAAATAGTTTCCTAATTTTTATTGAAATTTATATGATGTTATCTTTTCTAAGAATGGTGAAAGAACTTATGAAATGTTTACTACATAAATTATGACATAATATGAAATGATCATGGTCAGTGAGATGAAATAATTTATTGGCTTAAAAATAAAAAAAATAAGATATACATTTTACTATATAAAGTGAAGTATCCTAAGGATCTTATTAATATGTTTTTCATGGATAATTAAAAACTGGTCTCCATGAAAATGTTTTTGGGAACCAAGATGAATAAAGATGGATAAAGAAATGATGTCGGTCTTAAAGAGTTTTTGAAAATCATTCGATGTCGATATATTGAATACTTCAAGACTAGATATTTTTTATACTATTACCTCTTATGAAATATTACAAATTGATCCCAATGAATCACATCTCATGTTAGGAAAAATATTTCTCAGATATATCCGAGTCATAACAGATTTCAGAATCTGATATGAGAGCTTAAGAAGAATTTATTTGTTTAGCTATATAGTTACTGATTGGGAAGGTAGTGTATATGATAGAAGATTCAAATTAGTTAGGATTTTCTATCTTCAGAAATATTTTATAAGTTTTTAAACTAGGAAATATAATTTAGTGGCTATTATGATATAATAATATAAGTAGGATTCCTCTATTCAAAAATCCACATAACTTATGTGGATAAAGGCATTTTGGGAAGATTTTATTATTAAAGACAATTTACCTAAGATCTTGGGTTGTGATAAATAGATTACTATAAAACTCATAATAAATCAATTAAAAATTTTCAATCAAAACAAATTGACACCAAATATAACTTCATTGAATAACATGTGGAGAATAATGAAATAAAGTTAGAGTTTTCTCTTACAGGGGATAAAGTAGCTACATTTTCACAAAATCATTAAAAATGATTCATTTTTTAAATTGAGGATGATCATGGGTGTACAAACTATTGGATTTTGGGGCCTAGAACCAACTACTTTGTACTTTATTAATTAATAAATACATTATCACATCTTGATTGTTATTATGTGTGACATTTCATGTGATAATGTCCTAAGGACTATTGCATTAAAGGGTCATAGAAAAACCCAACTATGATGAGAACCCTGGAGTTCCATAACACTATTTTTGAATATATGTTCTATGGTAGGATGATGTTATTTTTGGGACACAAATAATACAGGTCATTAGGGGTGAGGACTCATGAAACATTGAGTAACCTTCTCATGGTGTGTGCCCTTGGTAATATCCAGGAGGATATTATGAAAATGAGACCCACCAGCAGGAAATCCACATTTCATATTGTCATTGGATGTTCCTATCTACAGATGTGTATATTGGCCCTTAGACATTAAGATTATTATTAATAGGTATTACACCTCATGCACTTAGATGTATTGATTAAAACTATGATTAAACACTATTCGCAGGGAGGTAGGATATGTTGGGAGCATCAGGAGTAACACTATATTAATAGATAATGTGAGAAAGGATTTTTTCCTTCTGTTTCATAACAAAAGTATATATCTCAGGCCCTTTTATGGAATTCATATAGCTTAAATAAATCCATGGAAATGTTATGGAATGAGAAAGATCAATTATTAAAAGTTAAATAAAGAATAATCAACAACAAGGGTTGATGGCAATAGCATGCAACCCGCTTGATTCGAGATATCAAGAAAAAAGTATTACATTACTTGGTAAGTGTTCGTAGGAGGTGACACATCATTGCGGCATTAACATTCTTCTATATGGGTTCCTTGGAATGTTGCTAGATGCTAACCTTGTACTTTAGGCAGGCTCCACTTAATTCCAGTAATATAGAGTCCTAGAGGGTCCCACACTATGCGTGTCTAAGTTTATCAGTTAAATATTAATTTAGAAAGTCGAATAAATATTATTCACAATTGTGGTTTAATAATTATTCAAGGATGCCTGATTGTATTAATTTCGACACTAGTTATTCGAGATAATATATTTTGGGAGAGATAATATATTTATTAGCATGTAATGAAGTGATATTTATTCAAGAAATAAATATCCATTATTCAAGGTCTAATAAATATGGTGGACTAAATAATGAAAATGGAAAAACAAATGTACACGCTGGGTATATTAATATACACATGGTGTAATTTTTCTGGGAATTTGTGAGAAATGAATTTATTTATTTAATTAAATAATATTAGGTGTAATTCTTTGGCCGCATGTCAAGTAATAATAATTGCCAACTATTATTTTTAGACATGGGGTCTTACTAAAATTAAATGAAATGAATAAATTCGTTCGGTTAATTAAGTCATTTTATTATTCAAAGTAATTAGAATCCCAATTATATAATTCTCATTGTCCTAGTCATTTTTTGAGTATTTTTTATAATGGATCTAGAGAAATATCTTAATACAAGTGGTAAATATTTTTTTCCAATAATGCTCTCAAGCTACGAGAGAGATCCTCCTCCACCGGATCAATGAGAGCGCTCTGCAAGCGGCTCTCAAGGAAATCAAAGGCAGACATTGGAAGCGAAGGATCATCCACACTAGCACCCGGAGATCCTTCCAATGAAATCCAGAGATATGTGGAGCACTTGTGGATCTCCTATATAGGAATCCTATTCTTGGATTCTATAATTCAATGATGGGCCACATCATATCGTGATCGGAAACATCAACAGAGAGATAATTCAATCAATGTAATTCTTCTCTTTTAATTTAAATAATTATAAACAAAAAATGATGATCCTCTCTATGGTTCCATGGATCCCTTACATTCTTTCTTCCTTAATTCTATTTCAATGATTTAGCATTTTATTATCATTACAGATCTCGAATTGATCTTTGTTAATGGGAAAATTAAAGTTGGGTACACCAACCTACGCACTTCTTCTACGCTCGGAACCAACAAGTGGTATCCAATCAGTCATATCGTTGATTATAATTATTTAGTTTTTCATTGGTGATTTACACATTTAATAATTTAGTTGTTTTAATTCAATTTAATCATTCTATAAATATGAATCACGATATCTATTCCACCCCTTTCATTTAACCTTCACCTTACAGAAATGATTTTTTTATATTAATTAAAATAAAAAAAAGAATCTCATCTAGAGGTTCCCAATCTTCTTGGTCGTACAACACCAGAACACACGGTGTGTATTTGGCAGTACACCCTGTATAGTATATGTTCTATGCACTAGGACGGTCCTCCAAACCAGGCTGTGTCATTGGATTTCATCTAAGTCTGTAAGAATCTGTGTGTTGACCAGGAATAGGTGGAACATGGTCTCTAAATTTCATTTTGTGTGGCCCACTGAACACGGCATGTAGTCCTTTCGGGTTAGTGTAAGATCATCTACCCCATACACGGCTTGCCTGGTTGGAAATTGTGCAATGCATATACTACATAGTGTGTGTCCCACTGAACACGATGTATACTCCAAATATTTCTGAAGTACATCTATAGACCATGTCCTCGGGTGTGTACTTCAGATGGACGGTGGAAAAAAGTACACTCCATGTAGTCGAAACTACGTGTCATGTACTCGTCCAAATTATGAATATTTATTAAAATTTATTATTATATTATACAAACCCTTGAGATGTGTACCATAGTGTGGGCATAAATCTGAGGCACAACATCTGACAAGTGTTTTATAAATATCTGTTTAATTTTACATCTATGTAATTGTCATTCCTACTCATTGGGTAGTTATGAACAGGAATTCACCAGGTTTCCTCCAAGGTAAAAGTTACGTACAAAAATAATATTATATAAATTTATTTGTTTAAAATTATTATGGATGAGAATCTCAAGGAAATTCAGAAAAAGGTTTAAGATAAATGGACTGATTAATTAAAGATAATTAATTGAATCGAGTGTGACTTATCTTAAATAAGAAAGATTAAAGAATTTAATTCTATTATTATTTATGTGTAATTATTTTTGCATGTATGGATGATCATGAGCTAAATTAAGACCTCTTTATGTGAATGGTTTCGTTTAATTTATTTATTTAAATTAAATTTGTTGGCCTGCGAGCCTTCTCCTCATTAACATGTAGGGTCTGTATGCCCCATGTTTCTTTTATTTAAAACCTTATTTTTCACTTCACCTATGAGTGAGATAAAGGAATATGTAATGGATGGACCTCTGAAGCTAGTGGATGTGGCTCACATTAGGATCCAAGGGGAAACTAATCTCGGTAGATACAATGGTGGATTGGTGGAAAATAGTAAACAAGAAACCAAATGGTTTAAAGTGTTTTTCTCCTAGGTCCTGGGTTAGTTTATCAACCGCTAGATACACGAACCAATAGAACATGATCATGATCATACTATTTATATTATTTTTGTCAGTATCATAGTTTATTTATTGTGGGTTTGTGTCACGATCACACAATTAATTAATTAAACAAGAATGCGATATGGAACTAAAATAAGATTGTCTTATGAGTAAATATTATCTTATACATGGTTAATCACTTAAGTATATCCCACATAATATTAACAAGCATGTAATAAAAGATAAAAAAATGAAAATTTACGTATAATGATAAAATCCCTCTAATAAAATCTTATATCGGTATAGCCTTGCCAAATCTTGGATAGAATCAAACTATAGTTCAAAGTGCTTGACCAACCATATATAGGGTGCTTTGAATTATCATTGAATTATAATTCAAGGTTTTGGGTTTACTTAACTTTGTTCACATCAACGTTTTACTGCCACAGGAGGACATAATGTGACCAAGAGGCAAAGGTTAAAGAAATCCAAAATAAAATAAATTTAGGATTGGGGAGTTCACTCAATGGATCAAGGAGTTAAAAGTTAATGCATTTGGTATTTGGAATGCCTACCTAAAACCTTTTAAGTTTCTTGGCCAACACTAGTTGGGGTAATTCGAAATAAATATGTATCCTTCCCATTAGAATATTTAGGCAACAAAATATTATGAAGCCAATGGGGAGGGCTATTGGATTTTGATAAACTGGTGGGAGACTAATAAATATTAACTTTTTTTACTGGTATTAGTTTTATCATGATAAAGTAACAAGTCATTTTTCATCTTAATTTTTATAAACAACAAGAAAAATGAATTCAATCTTATCATTTAAAAACATACTCTATAAAGATAACATTCTCACTAGCACCAACTTCTAGGAATGGCATAGGCATTTACGCGTCATCCTTTTCCACGAGAAGAAAATTGTACGTGATGGAGGAGCCTATTCTAGTAGTGCCTTGAAAAGGGGCTAGTGATGAGGAACAATCTCTCTATATGAAAAATATGGATGATGCCATAGATGACCAATGTTTCATGCTATCATCCATTTCTAATGAGCTCTTGATTAAACATGAAAACATGGATGTGTATAACATTATGTCTTCCCATAATGATCTCTATCAAGAGGAGGTGAGGCAGGAGATATATGAGATATAGAATGCTTTGTTTACATCTAAGCATGGATATTCTATTCCATCTAGGCCTCATGTAGTCACACCTATTGGATACATTGAACACCTAGAAATCTTAGGGATTATGTTCTCGAATTTGTTTCATAAAGAACTCATCCTATCATCACTATCCAAGGCCTTCTCTAGCTTTATTTTCAACTCAACAAGAGCAGTAATGATAAGAGGTTATTTGAACTTATAACCTTAATTCTCCAAGGAGATAAGGGCATGGGTCATGACAAACCCATAGTCCCTATGATGAATAATAAAGGGAACCACAATGGAAAGTGTCCAAGGATTCATAAACAGTCTCACGAACCAGAGCATCATCCCACCATGAAGGGGAAGATCAAGAGGTAGTGAAAGGAATGGGAGGTAGTATGTTTTGCATTTGGCAAGCCTAGACACTAGAAGAGGAACTACACCCAGAAGCATGGGGATGTTAAGGGTGCATTAGTTATCAAGTTTAATCTTTCCCTTTCTACACATTGGGTATTAGATACAGCTTTTGGGGCTCACATATTTATTCAAATTCAGGAACCAATTAGATTTATAAAAATTGCTAGAGGATAGGTGGATCTTCAAGCTGCCAATGGCGTGTGACTAGTGTAACCAAAAACATAATTTCAATATCATATTCGGATATGGAAGGATTTATCTTCATGTTTGGAGATAAGGGTGGTTTTTTTATAAAAAAATGTATGTTATGGTATGGCTCATTTAAATAATGGTTTTTATATATTAAATTAATAAAACCAAGTGTTGGAAATCAATAACAAAACCAACACACATGACTCATACATCACCCAGTTGTGGCATCACCGTCTCTCTCATGTAAATGAGTAGTGCTTGACAAAGCTCTACCAGGATGGTTATTTAGACTCTACTATGCTAAAACCACTTGATAGATGCCAAGGTATTTTACAAGGTAAAATGACCAATCCGCATTTCGATGGATAGGGTGAAAGGTCCATAAAGATTCTAGGATTGGTGTACGCTGATGTGTGTAGACCATTCCCAATAGAAGCTAGAGGTGGATATTCGTACTTAATTAATTATACTGAATATTTGAGTATATATTGCTATGTCTACATAATGAGGTATAAGTCAGAGTCCTTAGAAAAAATTGAGGAATTCAAGAATGAAGTAGAGAATAATCTTGGTAAGAAGATAAAGAAACTATAATTTGATCAATGTGGATAATATCTAAACCAATAGTTCATAGATATTCTACAGGATTCTAGGATTCTATCTCAGCTCACTTATCCTCATACACTATAGTAGAATCACTTTATCGAATGGAGAAACCACACCTTATTGGACATGGTGAGGTTGATGATGAGTCCTGCAGATCTTCCATTATCTGTTTGTGGATATGCATTAGAAATAGAAACATACACATTAAACCAAGTACCACGTAAGGCGGAAAATGAAATTCCCTCCGTGTTATGGAGTAAAAAGAATCCCATTTTTCTGCACACACGTGGGGATGTGAATCTTTTGTTAAGGCCTTCTTAGGAAACAAACTTGAACCCCAAGGCATGAGGTTTATCTTTAAAAGATATCTTAAGAAAATGAAATGATATTACTTATATAACCCTTAAGATAATAAAGTGATTGTTGAAAGACAAGTTGACTTTCTTGAGAGGGAGATCATCCTTAAAAATGGTAGTGGGAGAAATATTGACTTCAATGAAGTTTATGCTCAAGATAAACAAGAGTTGGTATAGGAAAAAGTTCCAATTTTAATTATGGATGATGTTCTAGAAACACAAGTACTACATAGGAGCTCCAGAGAGGTAAGTGAATCAAAGAGATTTGGTTTCATAGTCACCGAAGATGGTGAATTATTATTGTTGGACAGTGATGAACCCCTATCCTATAAGGAAGTTATAAAAATATCAGAAGCTACAAGATGGCTAGAAGCTATGAATTATGAGTTGGATTCCATGTATCATAACCAATTCTGGGTTCTAGTCGATGATCCAGTTAATGTTAAGCCTATTGGATGCAATTGTGTCTTCAAGAGAAAGTTGGATATGGAAGGTCAAGTTTGAACCTATAAAGAAAGGCTAGAAGATAAAGGATTCAAATAGCATTAAAGAGTTAACTGTGATGAAACCTTATCTCCATATTACATTTTTAAATCTATTAGAATCATAATTTCCATAGCAGCTTACCATGACTACGATATTTGGAAGGGGGATGTCAAAATAGCATTCCATAACGGGAACCTTCAAGAAGATGTTTATATGACACATCCATAAGGTTTTGTGACATCAGGTGAAGCCAAATGGGTTTTCAAGATGCATAAATCCATTTATGGATTAAAGAAATCATGTAGGTCATGGAATATTTGATTTGATGATGAATTGGTTTCATGAATAATGAATGTGAGCCACATGTTTATAAGTGATTTAATGGGAATGTGGACATTTTCCTAGTAGTATATGTTGATGAAATATTACTTATTCGAAACAATGTACAAGTTTTACAGTCAGTTAAGGACTAGTTGAACAAGTGCTTCTCTATAAAGTACTTAGGTGAAGCAGCCTACATTCTAGAAATCAAGATCATTCGTGATAGATCCAAGAGGTTGCATGAACTATGTAAGGGTAAAAACATTGACCAGATACTAAAGAGATTTAGTATGGAACAATCTAAGAGGGGATTATTTCCAGTGTCACATGGCCTACATCATTCTAAGAGAATGTGTCCTCAGATACAATAGAAGAATGATAGGATGAGTAAGATCCCATATGATTCGTAAATAGGATCAATCAAGTATTCCATGTTATATACTAGGCTTGATGTTGCCTATTCACTGAGCATAGTAGGAAGATATCATGCAGATCTAGGAGAACAACATTGGAATGATGTTAAGACTATACTTAAGTATCTCTGAACAACTAAAGATTTGTTCCTGGTGTATGGAGGATACAAGGAGCATATCATCAAAAGTCATGATGATGTTGGTTTTCAAACAGATCAGAATGATATTAAGTTGGAATCAGGATATGTTTTCTATCTCAACGGAGGTGATGTGAGATGGAAGAGTTCAAAGCAACCTTTTGTTGCCAATTATATGGCAGAGTCTGAATATATAACTTCTTTTAATGTAACTAAGTAATCAGTCTATATTTGGATCTTTTTTACGGAACTCGATGTGGTTCCTAGTAGTAAATATCCAATCACATTCTATTGTGACAATACTGCAATGGTGGATCCTGAAGAGGAACCAAGGTCACATAAATGGACAAAGAACATACTCTGAAAATATCACCTCTTGAGGGATTTCTATCAAATGGGTGAAGTTGTAGTGAGAAAAGTGTCCACTGAAGAGACTGTGGTAGACCCCAGGACAAAAGTCCTATCTTAGTTGAAGCATGAATATCATATGAGGGCTTGTGGGTTAAAGGTTTTAGTATATGTCTCTAGTTAGAGTGGTAGTCTATTGGAGTTGGTGTCCTATAACCAACTAATTTATAATTTATTCATTAATAAATACCTTATCACATATTTATTATTATTTTATGTGACAATGCATGTTATAATCTCCTAAGGATAGCTATTGCATTAAAGGGTCATAACGGATCCATGCTATGGTGAGAACCATGTAGTTCCATAACACTGTTCTTGAATATATGTTTTTTGGATGGATGATGTTATTTAAGGGACACAAATAATATAGACAATTAGGGGTGAGTGCTCATAAAACAATGATGCACCTTCTCAGGGTGTGAGCCCTTGGTAATATCTAGGAGGATATTATGAGAACGAGACCCACCAGCAGAAAATCCACTATTCATATTGTCATTAGATGTTCCTATATGTGGAAGTGTGTATTGGTCCTTAGACTTTATGATTATTATTAATGGTATTACAACTCTCGCACATAGATGTGTTGACAGAAACTGTGACGACACACTATTCGTAGTGAGGTAGGATGTTTTGGGTGTGTCATGAATAATAATGCATTAATAGATAAAACAAGAAAGGATTTGTCCCTTATGTTCCATAACAGAAGTAGATATCTCAGTCCCTTTGATGGAATTGACATAGCCTAAATAAATCCATGGACATAGTAAGGAATATAAGAGTTCAATTCCAGAAAGTTAAAGAAATAATAATTGAGCCCATGGGTTGATGGAAATACCATGCAACCCACTTGATTCGAGATATCAAGACAAGGGATTACATTACATGGTAAATATTTGTTGGAGGTAACACGTCATTGCGGTGTTTAATTATTTAACTATGGGTGCCTTGGCGTGTTTCTAGACACTAACCTAGGTCTTTAGGCAGGATCCGCCTAATTCCACTAAGAAAGAGGCCTAGAGGGTCAAACAATAAGTTTGTCCAATTATCTTAGTTAAATATGTATTTAACAATTTTAATAACGATTATTTAGGATTTAGGATTTATAATTATTCTAGGATTCCTGGTTGGATTTATTTTGACAATAGTTATTCGAGAGAATATATTGTGGGATAATAATATATTTATTAGCGAGTAATGCAGTGATATTTATTTTAAAAAATAAATATCCATTATTCAATATCTAATAAATGTGGTAGAGGAAATAAAGAAAATGTAAAAACAAAAGTACATGTCGTTTATATTAATATACATGTCATGTAATTTTTCACCGGATTTGTGAGAAATAATATTTTTTATTTAATTAAAAAAATATTAGGTGTAGTTCGTTGGGCGCATGTCAGGTAACAATAATAGTCAACTGTTATTCTAAGACATGGGTTCTTACTAATAATTAAATGAAATGAATAAATTCTTTTAGGTAATTAATTCATTTTATTATTCTAAGTAATTAAAATCACAATTATATAATTATTATTAGCCTAGCTATTTTTTGGGGTTGTGCACAAAGGATCTAGAGAAATCTCTCAAGACAAGAGAGAATTATTTCCTTCCAAGAATGAACTCAAGCTACAAGAGAGATCCTCCTCCACCGGATTAGTTAGAGCACTTTGAAAAAGGCTCTCAAGTCGATCGAAGGTGGACATAGAAATTGAAGTATCTTTTGTGATATCACTCGAAGATCCCTTCGGCGACATCTAGAGATATGTGGATCACGTGTGGATCGCCACAAGATGAATCCTACACTCGGATTCTATGAAACAATGACGGATCACATCGTATCATGACCGTAAATATCAACGGAGAGAGAATTCCATCATGGTAATTCAGGTATTTTAATTAAATTAATTATAACCAACATATGATGATCCTCTCTACGGTTCTGGGACTCCCTTAATTTCATTCTTTTTTCATTCTATTCTAAAGATTCTGTATTTTCTTATCATGATGGATTTTGGATTGATCATTGTTAATGGAAAAATTAATGTTGTGTACACCGACAAACACACTTCTACTGCGCCCAGAACCTTCCCAAACACATTATCTGTTAGGTTGAGGTATGCGTTTTTCCCCAATATGTTCTAGAATTAAGATAGTGTTGTCAAGGTGTAAAAAACAGATGTTTCCTAAATATATATATTGATATGGTATAAACCTCTTAAGAAAGTATGTATTAAGGGGTATTTTTGGGTAATATATTAAATTTTTATATATAATTTTAAACTATTCTAATATTTTGTTGATGTAGTTATAGGAAAATTTTATTTATTGGAAGAAAAAAGTTGTAATGATGTGTAATATTTGAAAGTTTTGAACTTACATGAAAAAATTTAATAAGTCACTACATGTGGACAACATGTTTTTATTGTCAATGTTTCTTATTTTTTATAGTGATTTCACTCACATAGTCTTAGAATTGATTATTAGTAATATGTATCTTGTGTTAATAATTTTTACTAATTTATGAACCATGGTTGACTATAAAATCGAAATGTAGAGATTATTGTGACCAAGTTGGCTGGAAGTTGGTTTTAGATGCTGAAAGAAGTGGTGTCTGTTTCATTATTTAGTTTTAATTAAGAAAATTTAATTTACTTTTGATGTATTGGTGATCATGAAAAAGGAGTACTATACTAAGAATAGCAGACACATATTTCTTAATAAATCCAATCAAATTAAATTCTCTATTATGAAAATTTTTTATGGATGAAGGTTTTTTTCATACTAACGCTGTGTCTGGAATGATTTTTTTGATTTGAGTGAGAGTATGTATCATATATAGAATGGACTAAGAAAAGTTCTGTAAGAATTATGGTGATGGAGTTTTTTAGTTATCAACATCTTATGTTAACTAAAAACTAGTTATCAAATCTTTTTAAATAAAGGTGGTGAATAGGTGACGAAGTTGTTTCCAATGGTTTTATTATCTGTTTGAGTTTCTGATAGAAAAAAGAAGTTGTTGACATGATGGGAAGTCATAGAACCTTTCATTTTTAATTAATGTGATGTTATGTTAGTCCTAAGTTTCTCAACATCATGAAGAAGTCTTTATACAAGTGTTTTTAGAAGAATAAAGCATACGAAGTGAAAGTATTTCAGTTACAGATCATCTTTCTTAGAATCTTCAAATAAAAAAATGTCTAAATGCTTTGATTTTAAAGATTTAAGAGTCAATGGTTTTGAAAATGTATTGATCTACTAATATAATGGAATATTTGATCCATAAGAATGTCTAATCAATATAATGAACCAATCCATAAAATCAATCATCAATTTTAGTGAATCTGGAAGAAATTTTCCATTTCCAACACCTTTCCATTAGGAATAATGTTTTATAGGTCTCTCTGAGAATATTCTAACATAGATCCATCAGAAAATTTGTTTGTATCTCTAATTCATTGTATTTAGAGTTCTACAAAGGTAGAACATATTTGTTAGGTTATTGGGACAAATATAGAAAATAAGCTCCAAGTCTTGATCAGTCAAATGGGATCAGAGACCGATCTACCTGATGAAATTAGATATTGGTCAATATGGTGAAGTTCAACAATGTTAACAACCAATTGTATAGGGAAAAACGATTTTTTAAATGAAATCCTAAATACTCAGATAATATGTGACAACGATGAATAATTAGAGGCTAAAACATCACTGGAAGAAAATTTCATTAGTGTGATGAATTTTTTAGAAAATGAAGAATTTTTGAATTGTTTTTAAGTTTCTATTAACGTTTTTACAAATGGTAATAGAATATTCAGAAGTTTAAAATATGATTATGATAGAAAAGCTTCATCTGGAACATCAGAATGAGATGTCTTCAGTCTTACAATTTTTCAATCATGTTGTAAACTGTCTCAGAATGAAAAATTGAATCAGTCTGAGAAACATTTTAAATTTTCTTAGAAGGGTAATTTTGTTGGAATTATCAATAGGTTTGGATAAGAATACAATAGATCATAGAAGTGATGAAATGGTCCACTATGAAGATGAAAAGTTTTTTAAAATTTATGTTTCTGAAATTTGGTTGATTGGGAAAATGAAATTGGTTTCCTACCTATTTTATTTTTGATGTACCTATAAATAGAGGTCAATGTACAAAATTGATTGACACTATTAATGTATAGGATAGATAGAAAGAACACTGATTTTTGAGATAGATTTTGAAGTGGGAATGTTTCTAGATAAATATTTTATGATAAATATTTTCAGAAAGAAGAAGTGTGAGGATGAATTTGTGGTCATATTTTTCTAGATCAGACTGATCAATCAGTCTCATGAATTCTGGAATAGATAAAATTGATTTATAAAATTTTCAAAAATATCAATTGAGAATTGTTTCTAATCTATTCAATCAGACTAATGAATCAGATGAGCCATCATACTGAGTTTTCTTAAAAAGTTCATAATAGTTTTTCAACCAGTTTCTAGGTGGGAAGGTGAACAATTATTATATAAAGAATTACAAAATTGGATGTTTTTTAAGCCGTAGAGTGACACATTTAAAATCAATTGGTGAAGGTTTCTAAACTACATAAAAAATATTTACATTATTTATATTAGAAGAAGCCTATGAACTATTGTGTGGATCATCATGACTCATAATCTTAAGATTATTTACTACTTTTTTCTATCCACAAATATTTTCATTGTTTGTATTGTGTGGTACTGGATTATTTCAAAACCACTCGAAGGACTATCTAATATTACTGAGTAGTGAACCTTATAAATACCTATGTTCTTGTGGATGTATGTATGTTTTTTTCAAAAATGTGAAAAATATTTAAAATGAGTTGAATGTTTTTATATAATAAATATAACAAAAAAATAAAAATGAATCACTGATTCATTCCCTCCCCCTCTCAGTGATTATACTGATCATGGTTGGGCCTTTTAAAATTATTTGTACTAAGCCTTCTTCATTCATAATATTCATGTTTTGATGAGTTTAAAAAATACCTATTACAATTATTATAATTAAAATGTTACTATAGAACATATTTAACTCTCATTACTCCCTTTTATGAAAATTTATATAAGAAAACTATACTGCAAAAAATATCTCATGATTTTCCAAGACATATTTTATTACTGTGACTATGATTACCCATTTCCCCTCAAAGGTATTCACCAATATGGTCATATAATTCATTTTTTAGGGACTTATATGTATGCATAATACACTCTTAAATAATGTTATTTAATGTTATGAAATATTCTATTATGTTGTTTGATACATGTGGAACAAAAATTAATTGACATGATATGAATGTGACGTGTGCACTTGAAATTATATTTCCTTCCTATAACTTGGGTAATTTTTCTATATCATGAGATATAGTGTATTGACCATGATAGATTATCCTAATAAAAATATGTAATGATTCCTCTATAGTTTTCCTTGACTTATTTTTAGGATTTTATGTTTTATTTTGTTTCAATATTTCCAATGTTTCTAAGATGGTATAATATTATATAATGATTTGAAGCTCAAGACTATGATTATAACCTTTTTATGTAATCATGTCATTCCTCATGACTCAGTTATACTACTTTACCTTATTCTGTGCATCGATTATTATCTTATTGGGATCTATAGCTTACACATTTCTTACGTACATCCCCATGTTAATCCTCATAGTATTAGAAGATCGAGGAATTTGAAGGTCATGTTGTAGAGTTTTTAATTCATTTCATTGTATCTGTTTTTCAATTTATTATTTTATAGATCAAATTTCCCAAAGAACCAAGGCCTATCAATCTCTCATTATTTTAAAAGTTGAATCTTTAGATAATAAATAAATAATTGAGGTGATTTATGTAATGGGTTTTCGTAGGGGATGTGAAAAATGATGGGGGGGGGCAGTGAGGACATGGGGTAATGTTCATTGGTGAAGTGAGGTAAGGTATATGGATATGATAGGCCCCTTCTATTTTATAGTTTTTCTGATAAGTTATATTTACCTTGGAGGTATTTCTTGAGAGGGATATTTTCATTAGTTTTTTCCACATCCCATGTGTTTCCTAATCCATGGGCTTAGTGAGCTTACCCATGGTCTTACCATGCCATGAAATAAAATCCTTCAATCTTAAAATCATTTATCACATGAAACTCACTATACCTATAGTAAATTAAACAAGCCCAATCTCCAAATATTTATTCACTCCCCATTAGCAGTCCAATCCCTTGAAAAACTCAAAACCTACCATATTTATTTAAATTAATGAAACCAACATGATAGAGAATAATAAAATCATTATTCCTTTAAAATAATTCCTATAACTCTTATATGTTTCCAAATCTGGTAAACACCATGAATCACAAATGATACAATTTATTTTAATGTGAATCTATTAGAAGATGAAGACAAAAGGTTTTTCATCCTGATTAACATCTCATATAACAAATTTTATCACTAGATGGTCCTAAACCATAATCTCAAGTAGTCTTTATGTCAGGTATACCATGTGCTCCAATGCTGATCTAGTTAGTGTAATGTGAAAACCCTTAATGAAGTTATCTTTTAAAATAATTATATGACTGAAGAGTTCATATAGGAACCGATATCCTTCATTGTCATACAACTAATAGTGATAGGTTATTGATGACACTAGTTCATTTAGTGGTAGAAAATTAACATATGTGAGTAGAGACATCAACCATCATATAATGGGGATTCTAAACATATATACTATCTAGGTTTATGTAGAAGATATAGAAAAAACACATTTAAAAAAAACTAAAACTGTTATATTTCATCAATATAATAAAATTACCTATCAATAAAAGTTATACTTAATAAAATTGAAAATAATTAAATGGAACCTAAAAAATAAAGTATAATAGAAAATTTTGGATCCCTTTGGTCATCTAGAATTATCACACTCATGAAAAACAATGTCAAAAATAAAAAAATATCATTAAGATAATCAATATTTTTAAAATAAATAATATAGTACCTTGAAATGAATTGAAGTAAATGATTAATATAAGAATTATTATTATTTTGTGGAATTATACAACCACTATGACTATTAGAATAGTAAAACTAATCATCCAGAATAATAACCAGACCATTGGGATTATAAACCTGACCATTATATTAGAAACATAATCATTAGATTAACAAAATGTCATGTAATTGTTATTACCATCAATAAAGTAAGGTAATATAAACATTACAATTCCAAAAAAACATTAATATTAGAAAATCAAAAAATTGAGTGTATTTTTAATAAACCAAATTTTAACATATTTTGAAGAAAAAAATTAGTATTTTATATTAACTATCTTATTAAATAACGTTGATACAATGAATTTAATTTTTGGAAATGGAATATAGAAATTTTTTTGAGTGAATTTTTTATAATATTTTTTGAAAAAACATATATTTTTAGTTGAATGGTAAAAATATATATTTTTTAAATATTATAGGTTGTTTGACATAAAAATTATATAAAAATGACTTAATAAAATATAAAATGATTATCACATACCAAAATTTACTTAATATGATCAAGGAATCCCTTAAAAATAATGTTAATTTCAAATCCTAAAAAATAATTTCCAATGTCCAAAAATGAATTGTAATCCATTAACATTTTTCATTAATATTCATATTCCTATTTATATAAGCTAAACATTTTAGGCATAAATGGTTTGAAAGGACTGATAGAATATTTTGAATCAAATATTTTCCATAATCTCAAAAATATATCTATGGAATAGTTTTGTATGAATATAATAATTCATTCAATATTTCAACCCATAATATAGCTCCCCTTAAGTAGAAATACCTCCTCTCCCTACACTTTGAAAATTAGTTACCTTCCACTTATAAAACCCAACGAACTTCCAGAGTCCCTCGTATTATGTCTAATTTTATTTTTAGGGACATTCTTCTATCATCCAACACTATGACTTTAAATATTTTTTTATAGTTAAGGAGGGAAAATTCACTGAAGAAGTAAATTTGTGAACCTGCATTTTCGTTTATTTAAACCATCTTTTTCCTCTCCCTATATATTTTCATTTTATACCTTCATATACAATTTAATTTATATATTTATATCATATTTCTATTTTTATTATTTTTTATGACTTTCTAAACCCATTTAAATAATCAAATTCAATATCCATCCTCTTTTTGACACAACCCATTAATAGTCAGTTTCATTTTCCAAGGTGGAAATTATCAATTATTTACTTTCCACCACTACATGGATAGTTAGTATAGAATACATATTATAGTTAAGTAATTATTTTAAATTATTCTTATATAGTGGATAAAATTTGAACAATTATAAATTACAACGAATCAAAAGGGAAAAAATTAATGATCACGAATAACATAAATGAATAAAACACAGTTACGAATTAGTATTTAAATAAAAAAAGTTCATTAAAAATGAGGGAAAAATAAAATGAAAAAAAATAGTACATATGGAAAGGGGACTCTAAAACCCATGTCTTTTAAAATGTCTTTATCACCTATTTCTATTTATTTCTAATAAAATTTATATGTCCTTTCTAAAATTATATTTACACTATGGATTTTTTGAGTATTATTTGTGGATATTATATGGATTTTTTTCAAGATTTGGCCTTGAGACGGCGTGTGATTCCAAGACCCAATGTGCTCAAAATTAATGTTTGGAATATATTAAATAGTATTCACATGCATTTTTCCTGAAAAAGTTCTGTACATTCTATGGGGGTTCCCATATCTGAAATTAGAGGGAGCCATTGAGTTAAAAATAGATGTTTTACCCTAGGCATGACTTAACCTCTGTCTGTGCGGGTCATTTTTTGGAAAAGTTATCACAGGTGTAGAAATGAATAAATTAATTAATTAATTTTTTTTATTTAAATTTAACCTATGTAATGATTTTCATTTCTTTGAAAGGACTATTATAGGGAAACCATAGTCTTAGCTTCATTTCTTTGGGTTCATTGGAGAGCCAGCAGAGATAATGTTGAAGTAATTATCTCATGCTAACAGAATCGGGATCATGGATCCATGATCGATGGACCATGATTTATAAGGATCTCATCAATGACAAAGATGTCACAATGTTCATTGTCTTCTATTAGACCAAATAAAGTTAAAACTATTATTCTAATTGTTTCCTTTCCCAACAATTCATTCCTATGATGAACATGGACCAACCAACCAATGGATTGATATATAGATCATGTGTATTTGCAGGATGGATTTATTTCAGGGTGATTTAGAGATAATTAATTTTAAATTATGATATATTCATTTTTATTCTCACAATAATGAACCATGATTTACATGAACATCAATCAGGGTTTTTTCCTCTCTTTTGATCTTGTGATTTTCTCCCCCGGTTCTTTATTCAACATGATCATTCTTCATTTGGCATGGGTTCTGACATATCTAGATCAATCAATCATTACCCACCCATTTCTTGGCACAATGATACAATATTGAAGAAATCAAATTTTCATGACAAAATAGTGCTACAATAATGGATGTGGAGGAAACTCATATGTATTTGAATACCCTATTTCATGTTCTTGATCGTTCATCAATGAAAAATGTATAAATATGTGTAGATCCATTTTCCAAGAGTATTAAAGCTAAGTTATCAATAGATCAACATTGAAAATGAATGAATAAACCCTAATATATAGGTTCCAACAAGGTTGGATTCTCCAGTGAGGTATAGGATGACATAGAGAAAATTTGAAAAATTGCAAACAACAGGGGGTGTAATCTAGAAATATTTTCCATGTGGTCCCCTTGGTTGTGGAACTAGGGTTTATGAAAAAATTAAGGATTATACATTGTGTAACCACTATCACATGATGTGTGTGCCTCCCCATTTGACTTGGAATGTACTTTGGAGAGTACAAAAACATGAGTTAGAGGACCCAACAAGATGACATTCCGTATACTCCCACTCAAACATGTATTGGTTGGGTGTAAACGTGAGTACCTATGTAGTGGTACAAGGTTATAGCACAAGAAGAGCCTCTCACCATGTACTACTACACCGAAACATCCATGAGACATAGATATGGCTAGCCGACATGGTAAGGATATCATGTGTTTCTACAGAACGTGTATTGGGAGACTACATTTTGTGTGAGGTTCTTCCACATGGGAAAGAAAAAATGATATATAGACATGATGTGTACCCCCGGTACATGCCGTGTAACCCTTTAATAGGGATTATTTATCTTAATTTTAATATTTTTCACCATTATTTTTTGAGTATGTTCTATTGGTCATTTCCTAAAGGTTACAATGAGTAATTACATCCATATCACCATATTGTAATACCCTCTATAGGTTGATCCTCTAATGGTGTTCTAGTTTCCCTCTATCATACAGGATTTTGGTCACCAATCATCCTTTTTCCCTTGTAATAGTTATTGGAAATACCATGACCTCCATGAGCATCACTCTAATCCTCTATCTAGTAGGCCGCGTTGGTAGGGTTTCTGGTATCATTGGAATATGATCCTCTACATCGAGGGTTGATCCTAATTTTGGATTATGATGTCCCCCAACTCTCTTGTTAGTGTCCTCATATCTGTGTATAAGGGTCTTCGTAGACTAGTGATATTTCTTGGGTGGGGCCCCATGAGCAAGACTTCTTCTTAGTGTTTCTTCAAGGATATCATTGATTGTGGAGTGAGTTCTCTCGGAATGAGTGTTTCATGGAGCATAATACTATGAATAATAGTTTGTTATGATCACCAGTTTAAGTGGATCCTTTCCTGAGTATATCTATGTGTTTTGGTTATAAATATATTTTTATTTCTATTATTTGAGATGAATTTACTTGGTACTTCACGTTTTGAATGTTTGGGGTGTCCTGCTAAGTATTTCTATACTCATTATGAACAGACTATGCCTACACATGTCATGTCTTATGTAGATGAATGAACTTTTGATGGTATATTGGGAGGACATGTAGATGGTGGAGTATAGTTGGAGCTAGCAAAATAAGGTGTTTCATCGAGATATTGCTTTTTTCTTTTAATCCTCACCCTTGTATTAGGATAAACCCTTTAGAGTTTTTGATTGGCATAGTATTTGGCACCTTTTACACTTTCATTTCTTTTTACTATCATACTCTGTTATGGGATTATAGATGTATGAATTCATTGTTTTAGTTTTTTAGATTTTACCATAGTGTGGGAATGGATATGTGTGGTGTTTGTAGGTACTTTAGGCTAATGGTTCCCATTTTTGGGATATCCCATCATAATGTTGGTCACCAGCCTCTGTCCAATTGGAGTCGAGCTTGGTGAAGTCATGGGTCGGACCTCAGCTAGTCGGGTTGTGACTAAGTGGTATCAAAGGATTTGGTCCTACCTTAGGACTGCAGTCAATGGGATTAGTTTTGGGAAATAGTGTTTTATTTTTTGAGTTTGACTTTCTGGTCAGGGAATCCAATATTGGTGCGGCTGTGGACATATCCATACACTATTCCTCCAATCAACTTCCTTTATACTTGGTACATATAAACATTGGTTGGTGGGAAAATTTTTGGTAAATCAATCATATAGGAACGGTTTTTTCTCCATATCCTTTTGAGTTAACTCCTTAGATATACTCTTTTTACCATGACACATATTGTATCAACTTTAGGATGCCTCCGTGCTGAAATACATCTACGATTCCACTTCATGATTAAGAGGATAATCTACCTAGTGATGATGCATTAGAAAAGGGGCATGTACCAATGTTTGCACCTTCATGTTGATTTCTAGCTATACCACCACCCATTGAGCAGCAAACTAGAGATGCAGTACATACTGAATATGTGCACAGGATAAGTTTGTTTCATGATTTTTAGAGGAAGAGACCTCCCTAGTTAAGTGGTGATCTAGACCCCTAGGTGAAAAAGGAATTAATTGAGGTATTCACTCATGTTTTCCTCCTTGTGAGGATGATGACATCCCATATGGTAGTCCTTGATGCCAGTATTCTCTAGGGATCTTCTAGGTGATGGTGGAGGATCGGTGACTCAGTCATTATATGAGACATTACATTCATGGATAGATTTGGAGTGTCTCTTCAGAGAGGTTTTTTATCTAGCCACATTGTTATGGGTATGTATAAATGACCTTTAGTGTCTACAATATGGAAGTATGACTATGGTGGTGTACTCGGTGAGGTTTAGTAATCTCTCATGTTACTCCTTGGATATGGTGTGTGATGTGTTATTTAGATCTTTGACTATTGAATAGGGCTTTCACTAAGACATCATGAAATCAGTGGTGTCTCTTGGAATTTATTTCTTTTCTAGAGTTCTTGAGTTAGCCTGGTTGATGGAGACCTTTCTGGAAAAGAATACAACAGTAGTTGGAGCTAGCAGTGGAAACCTGGTGGTTGATACCTTGACAATAGGTGGATGATTGTATTCAGAGGGATCCATGAATTTTAGGCATATCAGGAGGTGATCCAAGGACTAAGGTCCAGCAGTGTTGTGTGCTTGAGGTGGCTCAAATCAGATGAGGGATATGAGGTGTTTTACCTATAACGGTCAGGGATATATGGCTTGATATTTCTGAACATTTCATACAGTTGATCATGAGATAGTCATGGAACTATAGAGGCAGAGACACTGGTGGATGTAGGTTGGTCCACAGTGTAGCGGACTTTGAAAAGGGTCATATAGGGTAGCTTCAGGTGTTCATGGGTTCAATTCTTTAGCACCACCAACCCTAGGTGATCCATGCTAGACTCAGGGAGCTAGTGGGTTGGGATGAGGTAAGGTACATTTTATGGAGGCTTATGCCATTGAGGCTCCAAGAATGATACACAGTATGATCTATTTCATTTATACATTAGCATCAGTATTTATAAACATATATTCTATCCATTCTTTAATTTTTAATTCTATTGTTCAAGACATAAATATTTTATTTGATCCCTTGGCTCGATCTTTTAAGTTGGAGACTCTAAAAAGTGGTGTCTTAGAGATTTATCACTTGTGATGAAAGTGAGATATGACACAGTGATGAAAGAGTTTTTTATGGAATATCTTCATTAAAATAACGAGTCATTAAGAATTTATCTTTGTTATAGAATGGATATATACAATTCATGCCCAGATTGACTATTTTAGGAGAAGTATGTGTTGTATCCACAGTGATAGAATTATCTTTTCCTTTGTTGGTTAAAAGGAATCCTTGTACATGATGGACGAGCTAGGTCATAAGATATTGTAGTCAATTACACATCAGTTGTCTAGTAGGACTCTTTGATAAGTTGATGATTTGGGATACTAGTTTCGTTTATTGGTGGGTTAGTATGAGGATTTCTTTCCTAAGGATGTACCAAATTTACCTCTCTATTAAGAGGTAGATATATGCTTCAAATTTCATCCTGGGATGTCAATGGTATATGAACCATCATATCAGATGTATCACATAGAGCTTTAAGATATGATAATGTTATTGGATGACATTCATGAGAAGGTATTTTGAGACCCATAATTTCACCCCATGAATCCCCAATTTTGTTTTACAATATTTAATATAGGAGATTCAGTTTATATGTGGCTTACTGTCACTTGAACCAAGTTTGTTTGAAGAATATGTATCCACTGTTGATGATCCATGGCCTCTTTGATCAGTTGTGAGAGGCACAATCATTCTAGAATATAGAAATTAAGACAAGATATCATCACTTATGAGTAGTGAATGTGGATGTACTGAAGACAACATTCAGATCTTATTATAGTCACTATGGGTACTTGGTGATGTTATTCGGCATAACAAACACCCTAGAAGTGTTTATGGGACTCATGAACTAGATATTCCATCCTATCTTAGACTTGTTTGTGGTGGTCTTCATCGATAAAATCCTTGAGTATTTGGCATCTAATGAGGAGCCTATGAGACACTTGAGTATGGTCTAGGACACACTCTGAGAGAAACAACTATATAACAAGGTCTCAAAATGTTAGTTCAGGATTCAATAAGTCCACATTATGGGACACAACACCCCAAAGGATAGATTAGAAATGGATCTATTAAAGGTTGAGGAAGATCTTTCTTGGGATCCACCTATGATTATTAACTAGTGGTGTAGTTTAATAGGTTTTTTATGGTACTATCAGTGGTTTGAACCTTACTTCTTCATAGTGGAATCACCCTTGATAGCCTTAACTCAGAAGGGGAAACTTTTCATGTGGATAAAAAGGTTCCAATTGTTTTTTAGAAGCTTAGATAGTTGTTGATTAGTGCTCCCATCATGATATTTCTACAAGTGGGTGTTGAGTATGTAGTATTTTGTGATGTCTTAGGGACTGGACTTGGTTGTGTGCTGATGCAGAGGAAGCTAGGTATTGGATATGTTTAACATCATTTGAGACCACATGAATAGAACTGTGCGACCAATCATCTTATGTTAGCAATGATAGTCTTCATTTTAGAGATGCGGAGACACCAAATAATGGGTGAGGAGTTTATAATTTACTCTTAATATAACATTATCAAGTATATCTTCTCTTAAAAGGATCATAACATGAGAAAAAGGTGATGGATAGAGTTCCTTTTGGACTATGACTTTGATATTTTCTATACTCTTGAATGGGTAATGTGGTGGAAGATGCTCTCATAAAGAAATGATGCTCTCAGTTTCTAGTTGAGGTATCAGAGTAGTTATCCATGTGGAAGTTATTCTTTATAGACTAGGATGGTGCGTCATATCTTCATTCTATGGCTGTTACCCCACCAATTTTAGAGTGTGTTAGTGATACTCAGTATAGAGATACCAACTTTGATACCTTTCATAATTAGATATCCTATGGGAATGCTCTTGATAGATATTCCAAAGGTGGGGATAACATTATCATTTTCATAGGATAGGTGATGGTACCTATGAGGTTGTGGGAGGAGGTCTAATAGGATTTTCGTATAACCCATTTGGAGGTACATCTGGGTGTGTCAAAGAAGAACAAGGACCTCATATTTTATTTTTTATGGAAAGGTATAAACAAGGTAGTTGTAGAGTTTTTATCTCGAAGCATCACTGGTCATTAAGTGAAGGTTGGTCACTATGTTCAAGCAAGTTTATCTCAAACCCTTGAGTTTCTAGAGTGGACATGTGATAGGATTTCCATAAACTTCATGATTTGATTTCCACATACGTCCATGGTACACGATTCCATCCAGGTGATTGAATATAGAATCACTAAGATGACTCACTTTATATCTTGTCAAGAGAAGATTTTTGTAGAGATCCTGGGAAACCTCTACGTGTATAAGATATATCTCATCTCAATGGAGTTTCCTTGATGATCATATCTAACCCTGATGCTCACTTCATTTATTGGATATAGAGTTGTTTATAAGAACCCTTTGGACTCAGTTACACTTGATCATAGTGTTTCATCCCAATACTAATGGACAGATAGGGAGACCATCCAAGTCATGGAATAAATTCTACAATATTTCATGTTAGACTTTTGTCATAGTTGGGAAGATAACCTACCCTTGGTGGAGTCTTCGTATAATAAAATCTATCATTACACCTTTGGAATAGTACTATTAGAGGATTTTTAGGGGAGAAACTAGTGGTCGCCCCTTTATTGGACTAATCCAAGTGTTTTATCATGCATGGGATGCATGTTTGTGTGAGCTACTATAGAAAAGGTGTGGATCATATAGAAGAAGATGAAGACTACCCAAAGATGTTAGATGACTTATACAGACTGATGAAAAAGACCTATGGTGTTCGAGTAAGGATACCATGTTTTCCTAAGGGTCTCAACTTGATATGGATTGGGGATATTCATCCGCATCGACAAACTATCATCAAGATTCATTGGTCCCTTCCAGATACTATATAGAGTTCGTGAGGTGGCATACCCCTTATCTCTACCACCGTAGTTGGTCCTGGTAGATGACATATTCAATGTATTGCACAAAAGGAGGTATGTGAACAACCACTCACACATCATAAATTAGGGAAGGATGGATATAGAGGATGGATATACCTTTTCAAAGTACTCAACAGAGATTGAGGATCGGTAGGAGAGGATACTTTATGAGTAATCTATTATCTATATACGTGTTTGGTTGAAGTAGAATAATATTCAGGAGACAACATGGGAACGAGATACATATATTCATTCTCAATACCCACATCTCTTTTATGTAGCCCCAATTTTGGAATATTGGGGCAAAAATCCCTATGGTGGAGAGAATGTAAGATCTATTATTTCCCAACTATTATTAATGGATATTTTATGGATTATTTTCAAGGTCAGACACTGAGACAATGTGGGATTCCAACTCTGGGTGTGCTCTGTAAAAATGATTGAAATATATTAAATATATTTAACAAAGCACATGCACATTTTTCCTAAAAAAAGTGGAGTAAAATCTAAATGAGTGACCATATCAGAAATATAATGTCACCGTTGATTTCATAATGTTGGTTTCACCCTGTGCGTGACTTATCCTTGGTTGGTGCAGTTCATCTATGGAAAAGTCATCACAGGCATGGAAATAAAAAAAATATTTTATTTATTTATTTATTTTCAATGTCTTCAATGCATTGATTTATGTTCCTTTAAAAAATAATGTTATGGGGAAATACAAGGGTTAGCTTTATAACCCAAGATTCACTGGAGATCCATTATAGTGAACGTTGGAATAATTCTCTTTGGCGAATGACTACCAAATTGTGGATCAAAAATCAATGCACCATAGATTCGAATGATCTCACCAATGATAATGATGATACATCATTATTCATCAAATATTGATCCAAATCTAGGTATAGAGGTTGTTTGAATTGTTTCCTTTCCCTTTTATTGACTTCTATGAAAAACAAATATCAACTAACCAAAAAAATGATTTGCGGATCATGTGTATTTGTGGGTTGGGTTAACTATGGGGTGATTTTGGAAGAATTGCATTAAAATTAGGATTTTACCATTATTATTCTAATCAAGATGAACCAAAATTGACATGATCATAGATCGAAGTTAGTTCCCCTCGTGTTTCTTGTTCTTTTAACCCCAATTTCTTCTTTAATCATAGGAATTATTAATTTTGTTAGGGGTTCGACATATCTCAATCAATAAATTTTTGTGAAACTTTTTCTTGGTGAAATGTTCCAATATCACATATGTAGGATCTTTATTACATGCTGGTGGTTCAAGGATGGAAGCAGTAAAGATTCATATGGTTTTGAATACCCTATTATTCATTCATAGGCATTCTTTGGTGAGTAAGGAAGAATGACCTATAGATTCATTTTTCAAGTAGATTCATGCACGAGTTTCCAGGGATGAGTGTTGTGAAAGACTGTAAAAACTCTGATCAACGAATTTGTTAAGGGTGTAGGCTTAGATAAGGTAAAGGATGACATTGAGAATATATGGGAAATTGTGAGAAATATGGTGTGTAATTAGATGTTACATGTCTTGGGGGATCCCCTTGAAATGGTGCTTGGGTTCTAAATTACATTAAGGATCACAAGATTTGTGACCCCTATCACATGACATGGTGCCCTCCCTAGATGACTTAACATGTACTCCAGAGTGTACACAGAAAATGGTTTGAGTACAACGATAGATAGAATGATTTGTACTTTCACACAGACACAGCTCGGTTGATTGTACATGAGCATACCTATGTAGCGGTTCAAGGGAAGAGTATATAGGTAGCAGCACATCATGTACTATGACATGGACATTTAAATCTACATACATACATGGCCAGGTGACATGGGTAGGAAACAATGTGTCTCTTCACACCATATACTACTTCTATATTCCACGTATTTGGAGACAGTATGTCTTGTTGGAGTCTTCCACATGGGCAGGAAAGGGGATAGCTGAACAAGCCTTTTACCCCTAGTACACAATGTGTACCCCACTCAAACGTGTTTTTGGATCTTTGTTTTCTTATTTTGGATGAGTATTGGTTTAGTACATTCCCTTTTCCCTTTCCTCGAGGTAACAATTCATCAATACATCCATATCACAATATTGTGATCCCCGATAGAGGTCAAGTCTCAGAAAAGTTTGTTGTGTCCCTCTGTGAGATTGGAATGTGATTCTCTATCATCTTTTATTACCTAGTTAGAGTTTTTGGAATCGACATGACCTCCCCAAGTAGGGATATGATAATCCATCTAGAATGCCATATATATAGGGTTTGTGTTCTCATTGGAATACATTCCCCAAAGTCACAGGTTAATCTAGATTTTTTTTGTGGTGTCCCCTAGTAGTTCTGGGTGTGACCCCCTAGATGGATTATCATATCCCTACTTGGGGAGGTCATGACGATTCCAAAAACTCTAACTAGGTAATAAAAGATGATAGAGAATCACATTCCAATCTCAGAAAAGGTTGTTGTGTCCCTCTGTGAGATGGGAATTTGATTCTCTATCATCTTTTATTACCTAGTTAGAGTTTTTGGAATCGGCATGACCTCCCCAAGTAGGGATATGATAATACATCTAGAAGGCCATATATATAGGGTTTTTGTTCTCATTGGAATACATTCCCCAAAGTCACAGGTTAATCCAGATTTTTGTTTGTGGTGTCCCCTAATAGTTCTGGGTGTGACCCCCTATATGTTTATCAGGTTCTTCTAAGAGAAGTGAAATTTCTTGGGCAGGGTCCAATGACATAGACATCTTAGTCAAGTGTTTCCAATGATATCATGGATCAAGGGGTAAGTTCTCCCAGAATGAGCATGATAGAGAGCATAAACATGTAGATGGAAGTTGGTTATGACCCCCTGGGGTCATGGTACCTTTTTTAAGTGTATTTGTGTGTTTATGTTATTCATTGATTATTATATCTTGTATTAATATGGTTTTACTAATTCATGTTTACTATTTTTGAGGACTCCTAGTGAGTACTGTTATACTCTCCCATGCATGGTGTTTTCCTGCATGTGTCATGCCTTTGGAAGAAAACAACCCTTTTGGTGGTTTCATGGGAGGAAAGGGAGTGAGTGGAGTATATCTCGAGCTATAAAACCAATGTGTTTTAATGGGATATTTCTTTTTTACTTTTTATCCCCGCCCTTGAAGAAAGTTGGACTCTTTACAGCTTTTGGTTGGGCTCTTGTTTTTCCCCTTTTTCTGCTTTTAGTTCTTTTTACTATCAAACGCAATTGTGGGAGCATCAATGTATGCATGAATGGTTTCAACTATTTTGCATTACAACATTGTGTGGGAATGTAGATGTGTGTGTGTGTGTACATGTACTTTAAGCTAAATCCTCCCATTTGTGGGATATGCCTACTTGGCACTGGTCATTTTCTCCTAGCCTATTAGAGGACGACTTGGGGTAGTCATGTTTCAGACATCAGTAGGTCAGGTCATGACACATATTTTCTATTTTCCCCTATATTCTTCTTGGGACAGACATGATCTTAATTTATTGGGTTAAACGCTAATATGCCCTCATGATTTTTTTAAATAATTTTACTTAGAAACTCTCTTCAGTTATGGTTATGATTATTCTTATTCCTTCTAAAAAAATGGAATTTCAATTATCTATTATACCTTTAAACATATAAAATTTCAATTTTTACCTTTTTTAAGAGATCCTCTGCATTTAATTTATTGATATATTCATTACAACACCAATATGAATCAACTATTTTCTTAGTTTTATTGAATGTTTATTATTTATATAAGATTGTTTTCTATCCTAAATACCTGATTACAAGTATTTTATGATGTTATGGATGAACATATTATTATGAACATATATAATTAATTGGTTAATGTGTAATATCTCAAAAAATTATGTGTATTAATTTTGAACATGATTCTAGAATTATTAATTTTTTTTAAGTGATGATATTTACACATCTGTTTTTCTTGAATATGAAGATATATTTGTTCAATATTTATATGTGGGATATAAATATAATTTTATTATGTTTCCTTATTATATATGTGACACATTATAAGTCTCTTACAAATGATTAACTCATACATATTATAAGGATCCTTTAATTATGATATGATAATGATTATTATACTTTTCAATGTACTAATTAAATAATGATTCATGTTTCATTCTATATTATTCCTACTCTTACTAGGTTTTTAGTAAACCATCTATGTTTTAAATGTCTTTAATTAATTATAAGAATTTAGATAATTTTACATGGTTTTTTAGGAGCATGTTGAATGATTTAAACAATTGTTAAAATTTTATATCTAATCACCTTGTATAATCCTAATATTCCCAAGACATTACAAAATTCTATTCCATATTGTATTCCTTCATCTTATTTACCTTAATTATTATTTAATAATCAATTTTAAATGATATGGGTCACTATAGTTTCGATCAATGAATATAATTATTTATTTATGAATTGAGTTAGTAAAATAGAACTTAGGATTATCTTATGGATTTCATAAGTGAGGAATATAGAATGGATTTACACATTTGAATAATTTTTTATCCTTTATTTCTTGACTTATGTTTTTTTCTAGACTTTTTTGTTTTAGAAAATGGTAGGAACTAGAATAAATGTGGCAAATAACCCATATCATGGAAAATGAAACAATTTTCATAATGGCATTCCAAATGTATTGGGAGGTAGAGTTTAAATTCTCATACAAGAACTTTACTACATATCCCAAATTTTGTATAATAATATTAATAACTTAGAATGTACTGCATCACCCAAGGATTAATTGGTTATTGATTACTTTATATATCAATGATAAAAAACATCCTGGGTATCTAATGATACACTTGATACAGAATAACTTGTGAACTCCATAGAAAAAGTCTTTTTCATTTCTTATTATTAAAAGAATGATAAAATTACATTATCCACATATCATTTAGATAGAAAATTAGATCAATAGTTGACATTAATACAGAGTACTAATATGAAGGACACAGTGGATGAAATTGAGTGATAAGACATTAAGAATACATTCCATAACAATTATTTCACCTAAAATACTTATAAAAATATGCGTATAGTTTTTTGGAGCTTAAGAAAAATTGGAGAAAATCTATCATAACATACAAGGTGATTTTTAATGGCATTCAAGGAATCCCTCATGTTTTTTATCAATGCTGATAGAAAAAATAAATATTTTCTTTAGTGGTTTAAAACCACATATGAAAAATTATTTTAATATTTGAGTCATTGATATTTATGAAGACATGTTTGCAGAGCTCTCAATATAGAGATATTTTATAGAGAATAGTCCCATAAACAAGGAGATAAGAGAAAAAGGATAATGTTTCATTCTATTGAACCAATGAAAAATTAGGAAATATGAGTTGGTCACCCATATGTTAAATATGTTCAAAGAAGAGATATGGAAATTTCTTCAATGGAATGAGAAAATATTTTTATTATTGAATAGAAGTCTATCAAGCTGAGGAATGTCAATGATACATGAAGTAGCCATCCAATACATGGGAATAAAGGATGGTAACATCCAATTCCGCACACATGGTAAAAATCATAAACTATAAGAAACATGGTAAAAAGTTATGGTAGTCTACTAAACAAATGTTCTTTCAGGATAATCAACATTACTTACCACCTAAGCAAAATAATCATGTGAAATAATATGGAATCTCTTCTATAGATGTTTTCCCAAAAAGGTATTCCTAATATGGTAGTCCACGTCACAGTGTGGGTGTGGATACCCGATGAAGAAACATATCTTGATCAACTTTGTAAGATAAAGTTTTGAATAATGATTTGGGGAATTCCCATTATAAATGGAATATAATGATGTATTCCTTTTTTTAATTTACATGTATTCCCCAAATTAATGAGTTAAATTTATCAATAGAAATCATACAAAGAGACACAAATATATCCAATATCCCTCTTACGATGGTCCCCAATGAACTAGAGAAGTTAAATAATTAAATAAAATAAAATTTCGATAAAAGGTTCATACACCATTGGTTATCCTCTTAGGGTGCACAATTTTGGTGTGTTGAAAATATAGATCAGTCAATGAGGTATTCCATTTAATATAATTATCTCAAAATGATCACATTAAATAACATGTAATTAATACCATGTTTTTTGAGATGTTTGATCAACATATAAGAAATCAATACTTCTAAAAATTAAATCTTCCCTTAGGATATCATCTAGTAAAATTAAATAGATATGATAATAAAAGGGAGACCTTTTATAAGAGAAACAGACACTATAAGTTCATTGTAATTCTTTTAATGCTTATTAATTACCCTCATATCTTTATATATGTTATGAATATGATCTTTAGAGATTTTATTTTCAAAAAATTTAAGGTATTTACTGATAATAATCTCATATACACCAATATTAAGGATGAAATAAAACATAATAAAAGGATTTTGATGAATAAATTAAAGAAGGATAAGTTTTAAATTATGATTTGTAATTTTGACTTTTGGATGCCATAAGTCACATTATTAGTGAATGTGAACAAAAGTGAGGGAATTTCTATTTATCCCACAAATGAAAATGAAATTGTGAACCAAAAGTGTCATGTATTTTTGTAGTTTTATAAGATTAGTGGTGTACTATCAATTCATTGTGAGTAACATATCATTGATACCCATCCCAAAAACTATGTTAACAAGTAAGGGGGAAAATTTTTGCAGAATGAAGAATGAGGGGAAATATTTAATGTGCTCAAGAAGAGGCTAATCGATGCTCGTATAATTACACCAACTTCATGTGGATATGTATAAAGACCATGATCCTGAACTACCTAAACTGGTGCTAAGAATATAGACATTATATTTTAGGATTTGATACTAATGATGTTTACCCAATTGTCACCATCCAAAACAATAAACATCAAAAGGAAATATTTGATAACATACATTATCAATAGAGTTTTATATTTACATTTTTAGAGAATTGTTAAAAAAATCTTACATAAAAAATACCCATGTATTTAAATGAAAATATGCCCCAGTTAACCCAACTCTTTTTATTTCACATTATTTCATCATCATCACCCACATGAGACACTTTTAGATATACTTCATTCTGC
The DNA here is from genome assembly GCA_963277665.1 of Viscum album. Lineage (NCBI taxonomy): Eukaryota > Viridiplantae > Streptophyta > Magnoliopsida > Santalales > Viscaceae > Viscum > Viscum album. The sequence goes on along the minus strand of OY728159.1, from coordinate 12,597,855 downwards.
ATCATTCTTGATAAACTAGGTAAAAAGAAACATATGAAGGGTAAGATCAAATTATCATTAAGGGTAAATGTACGAATTGAAAATTTAATTTCATTAGTGTGTATAATAAGAGAATAAAGGTTTCATGACATAATAAAAGTGAAAGATCGTAACATAAAAATATCAAAACCTATTAATATTTGAATCATAAAAAATGAGAACATGGAATAAGGATTTACCAAATGAAAGACACATTAGAATAAATAATCCTAATATATGTTATTTTAATCGTAATCTAAGGAGACACCTAAAACCAATTTCTATTATAAAAAAAATGAGTTGGTATGTCGGGAAATTTTCTTTATATCACTTATTACTAATAGGAGAACCCATATGGTTGAATTCCATATTTGGTGTGCCCAATTAATTAAGGGTCTTATAAGGGCCCACCCATCACTTTTTTATCATGAAACAACCCATCATTGATTTTTCATGGAACCAACCATCCTTGAATTATCATTGAAACCATCATACTAGGTCAATAACATAACCACTAGTCCTTGGTTTTTAATGGAACCACCGATATTTATGAATAATTTATAATAATTGTATCATGAATAAAGTACAAAGAGTATTCATTTCATCAGAAACTCATTGATAAAACCAATATTCTTTTCAGAACATGATTAACCTATTGAAAAAAATAAGTTCCCTAAAAATATATCTGAAACAAGATCAACCAGTGAAAAAGAAATGGGTTCTATAACAAACTCTTTAGAACACGATTAACACATGAAATAGAAAAGGGTACCATAAAAATCTCTTTGAAACAATCTTAATCCCTTTGAAGAAAGAATGAGTATGGTATCATTACATCATATACCTTGTGAAGTATAAGTAATACCAAGGGATATTTATGGTGATGAATGGAAATACCATTAAAATATCATTAATACCATTCATGTGGGAAAACCCATTTTTTAATTGAAAATCACTTTTTGAAAACTAATAATTCACAATATTTTTTTTAAATAATTTTTTTTAAATAAAGAGGTAAACATATAATATATGTTTATAAATAAATAATTTTCATGATGTTTGGAAACACTATTCTTATTTTCAATGTTAAATTCTTTTTAAAACTTTTTGTAAAGGGAGTCAAGAGTATCCCATATGGAAAATATTAAGAAATTTTATTTTAAAACAATTTAAATGAATTTCAAAGACTATGTAAAATCTATTTCACAAAATTTTATTTTATACAAATAATATTTTTGAAAACGTTTTATAAAACATTGATATGGATTATAAATGTGGCTGATCTAAAAGAAAAATACAAAATGAGAATTACTTATAAATAAATTTCTTGATGTTTCATTAATAAATAAGGGAGGTAATTAAAACCAAACATTTTAAACATATTAATAACCAGTGTAGAAGAAATATTTGTTTTCAAGAAGATAAGATCATATTACTTTATCCAATGTTACCATGAACATAAATAATCCTAAAATAAATGATAGTGCCACTTAAAGTATCCTCCACATTGGTGAATCTTCAATGTTAATCCCCATGAAAGAATTAGATAAAATGAAACATTAAATAGCATTAAATTGAGTATATTGATGATATTACTTATTAAAATGGAAGTATATTAAACTCCTAAATTAATATAGGTGAATCCCATAAAAATTTATATCAAATAAAGATAATTAGAGATAAACAACCCTTACAAAGATAATACCATTTAATTCATGTATTAATAAGTCAATCAATTATGTATAGTAAGTTAAAAATCAATAAAAAAATTTGGAATTATAATGTATGATAGTCAAAAATTCATTACATACATAATTGTATTATATCAAAGGTAATGAAGATATTATATAACCCAATGAAAAGATATTGAGTTAACAAATTCTTTACCACATGGAAACATTCAAGTCAAATACACTTAGATGAAATATTTAAAATTGAAACAAAAAATACAATCAATTTTTAAGAATTAATTATATTGAATTTAAAATTGATAGTATATAGATAGAAAAATATAAATAAGTGGTGAATGTGGAATATATCTCAAATAAATAAAAATATGGTTGAGAAACCATTACAATGAGTTCATAATTTCCATGTATATCCATGAAATTTACAATAATAAAATTATATAAATTAGTTTATTCATTAAGAACCATGTATAGTTTCAATACCATAAAATGGAATTATTTTTATATTTATTTTTAATGGAATATCAAAATACTTAATCAGTTAAGTCCATGTCGAGAATTCATGGGTGTTTAATTCATTACCAGGAAAGTTCATCAGGGGTAGGTCCCTGACTATTTATTAAATAAAAAGACAATTACAGTAGTACACAAACCACAAAACAGAAGTCGATTACATATCATAAGCATCATACTCATCACATCCCATATTAGAGGCTCCTTCTACATAGAACGTCTCCCATTATGAGATTTCGTAGTGCCGTAAGATCTTGGCATACTTCCTTCTAAGGTTTAATTTCTCTAATGAGATTGGATCCTCTGTTGATTGTTTGAAAGAGGATCTAGTGGAAAGTGGCTTCGGCAACTCAGAGTAGTCCTTCCTCATCCTTCGACTGGCCACCTGCTTTCCAGATTCCCTCTTCCCGTCCTAGAGAACCTCACAATTGGAAGGTATCACTGTCGTATTTTTCGTGTTGCTGCCCGAGACATTCCCCCACTTTCCATTAATCCGAGCATCTTGGAAGCCATCAGCCACTCCTCCAACCTGAACATTACACCTATTACAGTCAATCATTGCCAAACATGTGGGCTGCCCTCCATGCTCCTATCCAGCATCCATCTTCACTGTTTCATCACGCAAGACAATCTACAAAGAATTATTTGTAGCACCATCCTCCACCTGATTTTCATTTTTCCTCTTAGTATCAAACCTAGACTCTATTCCTTTCCCTGCATCAGCTGAAACTCACTCCATAGCAGTGTCTTCCTGAATGAACTCACCCATTTCCATTTAACAAGCTTCACCAGATGCTAAGACATGGAACTGACTACCAAATATAGCAGCACTCTCTAATGCCTCAGATTGATTTTACAGGCAATGACTGGCATTCAAAATTTTCCCAAAGCCATCCTAATTCAAATTCATCCCCCCCCCCTCCGGACCAGTAGGATTGTGCCCAGCATCATCCACCCACTGCTTAGTCCCACCGGTCCTCTACCCAGAATTAGCATTGCTCCTTCCTTTAGGACCTGCAACTATAGTATTTGCACCACCTCCATCATGGCTCACACTAACCTTGAGATCCTGCTTCAGCCTCCCAATCACCACAGAGACCATTGGGTTTCTCAAGTCCGAACCATCCACTCCATTCCCAGCCATTGTAGCAGCAGCAGTTAGTGGCCCCTGACTAGTGGTCCTGTTTCGCTTCACTGGAGATGAATTTCTCCTAGTGTTACATTGCTCATCATGGTGACCCAGGTGATAGCATCCCGAGAAATAATCGACCCAAGATTCAAAAATCACCGCCTTTTTCTAGAGAAACTCCTCCCCAACCATAATCTAGATATAATCAACTAGTGGCTTCAAAGAATATACCTCAACGCATAGCCACGGGTTGATAAGATGACTCACCGATGACGTGCGATCATCAGAGCACAAAAATCGCCCCACCAGGTTACCTAACATATGGATAATTGCGGGGTTCTGGAAGGGTAAGGGAAGATGAGGAAAACTTACCTAGTTGGAGATGGAGGGCGAGTCCCAATTCGTGTAGAAATCAAATGACCATTGGAAGAAGAAGAATCTGCAACCACCACAGTGCCGAGGATCCCTAGACCAAGCACAGATTAAGTCTTCCTCTGATGAAAAGTGTACCATCATATGGAAATTTTCGATCAAATCCACCACCGCACGATCCTGCAAATCCCACTTGATAAATACGAATATGTTGAACTCATCAACTGAGGATCTTAGGAGGTTGAATCGAGACACAAGTGTTAAGTTCATGAAATTTGAAGCCTCGGAGAACTCCAAATCAGAGATCGTAAGCTGAGGGATTACGAGATGCAGGTCTAGAACCTTCGGACTCAGGGAAATCGATGGAAAGTCGAGAAGATAACTAGGGTTAGAAAAGGGAACAAAAGTCGCATGTGGAATCAGAGGCCAAGGGAGACCCTCCACCCCCATCCCACCTCTAGGACGGGGGGGGGGGGGGGGGGGGGGAACCATCCGCAAGCATGGGTTGGGGTTTGACGCCATAGGTCATCGCCGGTTTCCATCACCAGGAGCCTTAATCGATCGCCATCTCTCTTTTCACTAATATATAGTGATCAAAAGTACACTGGGTTTTTAGGCCCAAGGGGTTACACGGTATAGGTGGGCCGTCTCCCACCACCGAGCACCTAAAATTACACTGGGTTTTTAGGCCCAAGGGGTTACACGGTATAGGTGGGCCGTCACCCACCACCGAGGGCCTTTATGTACTCCACCAGCCAAAGGCCTAGGTGTAACGGCACCCAGGATTTCAGGCTAGTTCCACACGGGGTAGAGGGTCCCACGAGTAATTTGCTGGCGTATAGTGCACATTGCCTTTGCGAGGACTCGAACCCAGAACCTCGATGATGGGACACCACCTCCTTGAACCAACTCACCCATGCCCCATGGGAAAAATGTACACTGGGTTTTCATGCCCAAGGGGTTAAACGGTATAGGTGGGACATCACCCACCACCGAGTGCCTTTATGTACTCCCCCAACCGCAGGCCCAGGTGTAATGGCACCCAGGATTTCAGGCCAGTTCTACACGGGGTATAGGGGCCCACAAGTAATTCGCGGGCGTATAGTGCGCATTGCCTTTGTGAGGACTCGAACCTGGATCCTCGACGACAGGATGTCACCGCCTTGAACCAACTCATCCATGCCCCATGGGAAAAAGTACACTGGGTTTTCAGGCCCAAGGGGTTAAACGTAATAGGTGGGTCATCACCCACCACCAAGCACCTTTATGTACTTTTCCAACTGCAGGCCCATGTGTAACGGCACCCAGGCTTTCAGGCCAGTTCCACACGGGGTTTTGAAACATATTTTCAAATAGTAAATTTTTTAACGAATAAATAACATTAATAATTAAAAAATTATCATATTTTTTAACAAATTTTACTTTTAAAATAAATCATGAATTAATTTTATGGAATATGAACTATTCTAGGATCATAGATATGGCAGGTTATACATATACATCAGTAACATTTTCATTTTAAAAAATCATTTTTAAAATAAGGAGAGAAATATTATACCTTCAAAATATGATAATCATGTCATAAATGTCATATTATTTCATTATATACATGTATATATATCAACCATATGTTTTTGTGAAGAAAAAAATAATCTTGTCACTTCATGGAGGCGATGAAACAAACATATCCATCAACAACGTTATTATTTTTTAGTGTAAGAAAAAAATGTTATATTAGATTTCAATAATTATAAATATGTACTTAATATAAATGTAATGTCTTTTATATAAAATTAATATTCATTAAATCTATTCTTATTACCTTCCATGTAAATAATTAGTGAAAAATGAATCACATCGGTTTTTTGATGTTGTAGTCCACTATAAACACTAGTAATGTTATTATATACTCCACAGAATTGAATGTAAGAAGGAATATGTTACATAATAACACAATATGTATTAATATGTTACAAATATCATATATATATATATATATATACTTTAAATTCATCATTTTAACAATCCTTGATAGGTGATGATGTAAAACTAATGACATTGTGGTGCAAGCCGGTAGTCCTCCATACACATGACTGATGATTTTGTATCCCATTTGATGGAAGAGGAGATTAATTTAGGATATTTAATTAACATTATGACATATAATTATATGTTATGTACTCATGTTATTATATTATAACAATATAATAATATTTTTCTAATATGTAATAAGAAATAATATAAAAATGAATTCTTAATTATGATATTTCTTCGTTGAACACCAACTTAGTTTACAAAAAAACCTTTAAAGGATGGATTTTTTATCTAAAAAAGGGATGTAGTTTTTTTTAAGAAAATTTATAAATTCATCTGGTTAGGTATTGGCTAACCCTAATGGATTTTAATGTGTGAAGAGTAGTGGATGTGGGTGTCCTTTTATAAGTGTGGTGAGCAGCATACTTGTAATATTTGAAAAGAAAATGTGTACCAACATTTTTCAGATGCCAAAATGCTCATAAATAAATTATATTATAGATAAATATATATTTTATGGTCAAAATATTTCCATAAAATAGTTTCTATACATGTTTTCTGTCACATTAACCATTATCTTCTTAGTTTAACCCCTGGTAATCGCATTTTTACAATAATCGTGATAATATATTTTTACTATTTTCACTATTCATTAGAGTATAAAATTCATTTGATCATATTATATGATATAAATTATTATGATTTCATATATGAAATATTTTTTAAAATATTAAATTCACATAAGTATAAAATTGTATTTTTAAATTAACCCCGTAGATGTAATGAAAAAGTGTGTTCTTAAGAAGTGCATTTTTCATGAAAAAGATGATATTTTATTAACTCTATGACTACTAATAATCACTTTATAAATCATAATTAATATTTATTGATAAATAATCTATAAATTTAATTTAAAAAATTACTCATTAAATATTATTTTAATTAATTAAAATTTATAATCATTAGACATAGTCAAATAGTTTTCAAACAAATCCCATATTAAACCCAAAAAAATAAATAAAAAATACGATATAAAGAAGATTAAAATGTAATTAATTGGATTAAATATTACACAATCATAATTATGTTACATAAAAACATATTAATATGAAAATATTACCTTTAAATTATGTAATTTATTGAATTTAATTTATAGTGTAACAAAAATAGCTCTTTTCACTATTCATTAAACAATAAATATATTCCAAAAATTCAAAAATATTCACCCTATGTTAATATAGATATGATGATTTAAAAAATGAGTAAATTTGTTTCTAATAAATTTTATAAAGGTTCCAAAAATAAATTTTAAAATTTTCTTAGTAAAAATTTTAAAAAAGTAATTGTTAAATAAAATATAATGTTGAAAAATAAAATCACTTCTCAATAAATTGAATTATTTTTTATGAAGAATTTATCAATAGATTAGATTTATTAGGATATAAATATAAATACTCCAGTAACTAGATAATAATATTCTCACCAAACAATTTAATTTCTAATTTTTAATGGTTTTAAATTTCATATGTAGTTTCAGATCGGTGTTGTGTGTTGAAGGCACTATTGAACATAATTCTATTTTTATTAACAATATCATGGTGCTAAATCCTTCACCATTAAAAAAAATTCAACCTCAAAATTTCAAATTTATATTGGTAATTAAATTATAGATATTTTAAATTTACATTATCTGAAACCCACATTATAAAAATGTTTAGTAAAACATCTTCTTTATAATATAGAGAATGATGTAAGAAGGTCATATTGAATAACAAAAACTAGGTTTCCAGATAGGGGAACATTGGTGGGAAGTGATTATTAAGACATGTACGAAAAAATAAATTCTATATAATGATAGAGGGTTATATATTTCATTGTTAAAAAAAGTGAATGATCATGAGAAATTCAATGATCACCAAACCCTAAACCAAAGTGGTGTAAACAAGTTCATTGATTTTATTTGAGATGATGGTAATAGGATAAAAATATGCTTTAATATCATTTTAATAGGGTTGATTAAATAATTACCATATTGAAAAATAATATAATGAAATATATATAATTTATAAGTCAAAATTTATTCCATTAATAAAATTCCAACATAATATCATCTATCGCTCGAAATGATGAGTATTCTAGATAAATTATTTTTATCCTTCCCAAACAAATAAAATAAAATTTAAAGGGAATAAATAACTACATAATTTATAATCAAGATATTATATCTGTATTTATAAATTAACTATAACTAAAAATATTCAAACAGGGCTAGTAAATTCTAAAAGTGAATATTACTTCATGTGATAAAATAATACATTAAGATCTAAAATTTTATCAAACTAAACAATGTTAAACATAAATAATTCCATATATAAATGACCGTACATCCCAAATAACCTTACTAACATCAACATTAAAGTGTGTTTTAACCACAAAGGTTATATCGTACCGTTCATCATATATTTCCAAAAATATATAGATCTTCTTATGAAATAAAAATAATCACATATTCACCAAATAAGTTTTCAAACCCATTGTCATCTATATGATAAAACATGCATTCCAAAAAAACCAAAACATGCAAGATCATATAAACCAATAAGGTTATCAATACATTAAAACATTTTTCTGCAAAATATATACTCATACTTCACATCAAACTCATAATTTACATATGCTTATACCCAATAACAAATATCGTAAAATTTTATTAATATCATTAAGATTGCTTCCCTTTAAACCAAAAAATGGGTGTGTAAGTCCTTAAACATATGATCATACATAGTCATACACACATATTATTGTATCAATAAATCTTAAGATAACCACGTAAAAAAATCACTAATATCCAATGATACATAAACCCTCCTTTGATACCAACTATAAAGACCTTGAACTCACACTCATGAATCTGCTACTAAAAACATAAATAGTATATATTTGGTTTCAGTGACCAAGATGTTGATTAAATTTTTCCCTTCTAAAACACCCTTAATCAAAAAGAAATATTGGACAACCTATATTCTCAAGGAAATTTTATGTTTATACTCATAAATAATTAAGACGATCTCTTACTTAAAAAATACCCATGATTTTAATAGATCATATCTCATGATTAATCTCTCTCTTCTTATTTTGCCTTAATTATTCATCATCATCCATATGAAACCCTTATATACATATTCCATTCAAAATTATTTTTGATAGCCTTATATAAAGTAAACATAAGAAGGGTGATCCCAAATGTGTAGTAAGGGTAAACTTATGCATTAATAATTAAATTTCTTCAGTGATAATTAGAAGGGAGTAATGGAATGATGAAACTATCAATGTGATTGAGCATATCAAAAGATTATTTATATTAATAAACAATATGATCACCAAATGTGATAACATAGAATAAGGCATTCACAAAGGTATTACTATTTATAATCAATAATTAGGTGTCATGAGATATTAATCTTCATCAAAGAAATCATTTAAGACCCATATAAAGTATATTGAAAATTTATTGTTATGTTAGAACATTATCTACACACCACTTCTTAAAATGGAATAAAAAATATGATTGACTTCCATATCTATAGCACCCAATGCATTAGAGGTATATCATGGATCCACCCATGCATAGTTTTTCATAGAGACACCAGTAATGGGTCTATCATAGAACCACCTGTCATTGGAAAAAAAACACTTTTCAAAAAAAATCTATTTAGGACATGATTGTGTTGTTGAAAAGGAATGGGTTCTGTGACTATCTCTTTGATATATGATTAACCTAAGAAAAATATATTTTTATAAAACAATCAATTTAGAATAGTAATAATTCATATGTAGAAAGAATGACGATGGAATACTTAAAACATATCCCCAGTGGAGTATAAGTAAAATCAATTGTTTTTTAAATAGACGAACGGAAATACCATTAAAATATCTTTAATTGATTCTTCAGGAAATAACTTTATTTTACTTTGAAAATAATTTTTAAAAACTAAAGTATAAAATTATAATGGGAAAATCAGTATTTTTTAAATAACATTATATTATTATAAAGGAAGTTTCAAAGTAAATAATCATTACGATAGTAGAAAAATCCTTCTATGTTGTAAATGATAAAAACAAATATTCTTTTCGTAACCTTTTGTAAAAGGTAATCAAAAGTGAAAACTGGAAATCATTATGAAATTATTTTAATATAATTTAAAAGAATAGAAAATACCATCTAAAATGGATTCATGGTATCATTTATTTTTATATAAAAAAATTGAAATGTTTTTATTAAATAAGGACATAGAATACCAATATAGCTGATCTGAAAGAAATCTACAAGAACATTATAGCATTAAAACAATTTATTGTTGTTTCCTTAATAAATAAGGGCTGAATTGAAAACAAAACATGTTAAGAAAATTTAATTCTATTATATAATAAATATATTAGGTTTATGAAAATAAGATCACATGATTTCCTCCTTTGTGACCTCGAACAAAAACAATTTTCAAATAATGGGGATGGTAACATAAAGTCTTTTTAACTTTGGTAACTATTCAATCATAAGACCAATGAAAAAATAACTGAAAATGAAAAATTAAATATAATTAAAATAATGATATTAGTGATATAACATCTCAAAATGGATATATATATACACCTCAAAATGAATATATATTCATATAATAAATGCTTGTCTCAAAGAAAGATAATTTCAAATGAATATCTGTTGCAATGATCATAACATTGAATTAGAGAATTTATTAGTGAATAAATTATGTGTATCAAATGAAAATGTAAATAAGAAAATTAAATACAATATAATAATGTAGAAAATTAATTACACATATAATCATATTATATCATATATAATGAAGATATTGAATAACCCAATTAAAGGATCTTGAGTTATAAAACTCTTTACCACTTTGAAACAATCTTGTAAAATCCTATTAGATGAAATTAATAAAATTATTAATGAAGGATTAATGATATTAAATTTAAAATGGGTAGTATATTAACCCCAAAATATAAATAAGTTGTGAATATGGCATATGTATCCTATAAATAAAAATTTAGATTCGAAACCCTTAACTCGAGTCTAGAATTCCATATATTACCTTAGACTCTTGTATAATAAAATTATATCAATTATTTGATTTATTAATAACCTTTTCTAGTTTCAATACCTTATAAATAAATTATTTATCTTATTTATCTAAATAGAATATTTAAATACATAGTCAATTAATTCTATTTTGTAGGTTTTGAGGACGTTTTGTTCTTTTTTTCAAAATAGATTTGGTGCGATGAAGATAGTCAAAGTGGTCATATGAAAATATCTACACATTAATAATATTGTTTAATTATTATATATATTCAAAAATTATAATTTTAAAACAAATAATTAAATATGGTTATGAAAAATTTACTATGTTGCAATTAAAGATCCAGTATGCCATGCTTATAAAGGACTAACATTTCCATTTTACAGATATCATTTTGGAAAGAAGGTATGTAATAGTTATTATTACATAATTATAACAATATAATAAATATCTTACTAATTCATTCAATATACATATATATATATAATCTTTGTGGTGAATAAAAAAGTAATCACATCACTTCGTGGTGGCAGTAGTCATCATTTACTCAAAAACAACATTATTATTTTTTAGTGTAAGAATGAAAATGATATATTATATTTTCATAATGTTAAATATATAATTATTTATATGATTACTTTATTTATATAATTGATACTAATTATATTTATCTGTTAAATATATAATTATTTATATAATTACTTTATTTATATAATTGATACTAATTATATTTATCCTTATTACCTTTCATTTAAGGTGATAGTGAAAAATGAGTCATATCACTTTGTGAGTTGGTAGTCTATCGTACACACGAGCGATATTGTCATATATCACACAGAATGGAAATTAAGAAGATATATCGGTTGTGAAAATTGCATAAGTATTAATTTGTTACTTATATCATATATATACTTTAATTTACCATTATAAAAGTAATTTTTGAAGCGATGATGGAAAACTAAATACATCATTTTGTGTGGAGGTAAAGCGTCATACACATGAATGATTATATCGTATCCTATTTGATGGAAGTGGATATGGATTTTGGTTATTAAATTAACATAATAACAAATAATTATAAGTAATTAAGTTATGTTATCATATCATAATAATTGAATAATATTTGAAAAAGGATTAAGAAGAAATAATATAAAAATTCATTGTTAAGAACGGTACCACTTCTTCAGAAAACATTCTTAGGTTAACACCAAAAGACATCCTAAGTTAGATTTATGATCAAAACAAGGACTCAAGTTCATGTTACTAAAGTTAGGAATTAATTTTTAAATTTAATTTCATATCCAATGAAAATTTAATGTGTTAATAGGATATGATCTTGCGCGGCCTTTTATAGTTGAGGTTAGTGGTACAGTTGTAATAATTGAAAATTAAACGGTGTACCCATGATTTGCACTTGAAAAAAGACTCCAAATGAAAAAATTATAGAGAAATATATATTATAAGGTCTACATATTTCAGTAAAATATATTTTAGGCAAGTTTTTATCTCATTTTAAGTTATATCTTTTTAGTTTTACCCCTAGTAAATATATATTCACCTTAGTTAGGACATTATATTTTTATTATTTTCACTATTCATTGCGGTGAAAATTTTAATTTGACCTTATTATATAATATAGAATATTATGATTTTTAATATGGAATCCATATTAGAATATTCAATTCACATAGGTGGAAACATTTAATTTCAAATTAAACCTGCATACACGATAAAAAAGTAGGTTTTCAAGTGGTGTATTATTTGAGAAAAAGATGATTTTTTATTAACTATATGTCTAATAATAATCATTGTATGAATGAAAATTAAAATTTACGGATATGTAATATAAAATTTTCATTTTACATATTACTCATTTATTATTATTTTACTTTATTAAATTCAATAAACATTATGTAATTTAAAATAATATTTGGAAAAATCCAGTTTTTTATCCCAAAAAAATTATATGAAAAACAAAAAAAAAAGATTATTAAAATTTCATTAAATGCATAAAATATAAATAAATTATAATTATGTTAATTTAAATCATATTAAAAAAGTAATAATAATTTTATATTAAAATATAAATTGAAAATAAATGATAGTTTTTTAGAAAGTGGTATTTTTCACAATTCACATAAAAGTCAAAATATTCTGAAAAATCCCAAATTATAAACCTATGTTTAAATTGATATGATTATTAAAAAAATTTGGTTAGTTTTTTCAAATAAATGTTCTAAAATTTCAAAAAATTAATCATAATTCTTTTTTCAAAAATATAAATAAAAATAAATTTGGTTGAAAACATAATTTTGAAGAATTATATTAATTTCCCAAAATTTTATTTATTATTTTACAATAATTTATCAATAAATTATACTGATTATGGATTTTATATATTTATTTTTCATAAATTATTTAATACTATTTTCACCCTCCAATTTATCAACTTTGTAATAATATTTAAAAAATTCAAGGTTCATTTATGTTCATAGTTTTATGTTGAAGATTCTATTCAACATAATGATGTATTTTTTAAAATGATTGTGGTATAAAAGAAGGGTTTTTGAAATATTATTATTCTACCAAAAAGGTATCATGTTTTATAATCATGAAAAGTGATAATGTGATAGCATATGTGTCTGAACAATTTTATATCGTTATAAATATCTATAGGATCCATGATTTAGAGTTAGTAGTTGTGATACCCACTTTGAAGATTTATATACAATTCCTCTATAGAGAGAAGTGTGAACTATATATTGATCATAGATTTTTTATGTTTATATTCCCATAGATTTATTTTTAAATTAATTAGTGGATACTGTCATATTTAATCAACCACTACGATCTCGTAATTCAGTACCATCTAAGAAAGATGAATATTATAGCTGATGATATTAATAGAATATAGCCTTTTATTATACCCATATTGAGGGTTAATAAATACCTTAAATTTATCGATAAATAATGGATGGATATCAAAATAAATATGGAAGGTAACAAATACTATATTTTCCAAATAATTGGCCGACCATTTATTCCATAGGAAATTAATGGCATAGAAAGAAAAGATTTATAGATTCAAAAAAAGTGGCATAAATAAAGGAATAGAATATTGATGAATTTACCATAAAAAAAGTTTGATTCGTTCAATTTTTAAGTAGAATAAATCTGACTTATTCACTCAATTTAATGATAAATTATTTTTATAATTCATAAAACCAATCATTATCCATCCATCTTAGAGATACCAAGACATAATGAGGTCTTATAGAGTACTATAGGTTGGAATAAATGGTGAAGGATATTTCAGAGTACACATCAAGGTGCTTAGTATGTCAGCAAATCCAAGAAGTATATCATATGTCGAATTGTATGATGCAACTATTACATAGAAAAACATGGAAATGGGATAATGTCACAATGGAATTTGTCACAAGTATTCCAAATACATCTAAATGAAACAACACTATAAGGGTTTTATTAAATTGAATAAATAAGACTACTAACTTCATTACTATTTTGGAGGGTTTATCACTACATAAACATGCCAACATAAAATACAAGGAATTAGTGAGACTGAATAGGGAACTAATTTCACTCATGTATGATTTAGATCCAAGAATCTCCTCTATATTTTGGTGTATTGTCAAACATGCCATGAAAACTGAGTTGAACATAAGTATAGCTTACTACCATTAGAATTATTTACAATCAAAATGGACCATTTATATACTAAAATAAATTTTTAGAGTTTCTCAATGGACTAAAAATATGGATAGTGTAATAATTTTTCATTGGTTGAGTTAACATTCAACAGTAATTCTCGCTCCAGTTATCTGATTGAAATATTTAAAAATCTATATGAGAATATATTTATAAATAATATATGTAGGGACTAAGATGGAGAATGAATTATTAATAGAACTAAACTTATTCATTTAATTTTAAAGAATTCTTTACCTATTTAAAAAATATTAAAGATGCTTAAAATCGATTATTGAGAGATGTTAACAATCATTGATGAAACTTGGAGTTTGATTTCAAAGGATACATATTCCTTTAAATATCACTATGGAAGAGATACATTAGGTTTAGAAATATGGGAAATCTCAGCCCCATATAAACTCAATACATTTAGATCCTTGATTATATAGGTGTTGTGGCCTATATATTGAAACATCCACTAAATCTAGATCAAGATCATGATGTGTTCCATGTATCCCTCTTGAGGATATATATACTTGACCTATCACATATATTGATTCTGGATTATGTAAAATGGAGTCATGAGCTATCTTAAGAGGATTAATAAGGGAAGATCATAGAGAATATAGAGAATTTTCTACTAAATAATATAACTCACCTTATCAAAGTATTTAAGAAAACCTAATAATATAGTGAGGCAGAAATGTACACTGAAGATACAATGATGAAAAATCAACGTCATATATTCTGAAACACGGATATTATTTTAAACTTTAATGATAATTTTTTATAATGTGGGAACCATTTATTGACCAAGATTACTTATATTATATTTTTATTTATAATATATATATGTTTTTGTTTATATGTGTTTCATATATTTAAATAAAATAGGGATTAATCCACCTAGAAAATAAATCAAAACTGTTATATTTCATAAACATAAGATCATTATATACCATGAAAATATATTCTATATAAAATTAAAAATAGTGCAATAGTAAACATAATAAAATAAATCAACTTGATTATAAACATTTGGATCATTTGGGACACCAATATTAATGAAATTTTAAAAAAAAATAAAAATAAACATGTTATTAGTATTTTAATAGTTATTTAGAAAATGAATAATATTTTACCTTTAAATAAATGAAGAGAATAGTGAATTTAAGAAATATGAGGTATTTATTGGAATTAACAAACAAAATGATCAATGGATTAGTAAAACTAACTATTATTAAGCGTAGTGTAGACATCACAAATAAATAAATAATCATCAGAATAGTAAAAAAGCCATTATAATTATAAAATTTCATGTTTAAAATTATTAACAGGAATAAATTGATTAATTAAAATTATTATAATTCCATAAAACCAATATTCAAATTAAAATGTCAAAGAAAGAATTATTTTGTTTTATAAAATGTATTATATCAAAAACCTATTGTTTTTATTAATTTATATAAATTATTTCAGAAAATTAATTTTATAAAAAGTTTTTTTTTGAATTATAACATAAAAATCCGCTAATAATAAATTTTCTATAATTTTTAGAAAATCTTGAATTTTTTGGTGAGTAATAAAAAAAATATATTTCTAACATGAATCATAATTTATATCTTATTAATTATTTAATAATAAAAAAATAAATATTAAAATGTTCATATAGAACCAAAATTTATCTAATAAGATTAATTACTCCATTAAAAGCAGTAAGTTAATTTTTTAGATGAAAAAATTAATTTCCCAAGTCCAAAAATGTAAAGTGTTCTCCTAAAACAAACTTTTTTCATTTTTTTCATCCCTTTTGTATGATATAATTACTTTTATGTATCAATGGTTCAAATTTCCAAAATGAAAATATTTTATATCGAACATAGTTTATAATCTCAAAAATACCACTTTTTGAAATTTTATTTTGAAAATAATAATTTATCAAATATTTTAACCAAAAAATATGTATCCCTTATAGTATAAATACCCCCTCTATATTACATTAGAAAATAAAATCCTATTAAATTCTTGAAGAAAAATATATCTCAAAGAAAACAATTTCTATGAATACATAGAACATTAGGCATGTTCTAATTAATAGAACTCTAATCTCTCAAGGGTTTTTAGTGGAAAGTAAAAAAAATTCAATTGAACATTAATTATTTGAAAATTTATTTTTGTATTTTTCAACGCCATTCTACTTTAACTCAATAATTTATTATTCATCCTTCAAAAACTATTTAATTTATAATTATATGACATATTAATATTATTTCATATAGTATACTTATTTTAAACCATTTAGAATATATATACTCTCTTCCCATCCTCTTTTTGAAAATTTTGTTTAATGGTTGATTTAATCCTCATATGTGGAAATTTTTAATGATTTAATTGTCAAAACATACATTTAAAGTTATTGTAAACAATATATATATTTTAAAATATATTATAATTTATTCTATAATTCCTTAACCCTAGAAGCCCAGTGTCGGTGAATTGTTTTTCTACATTAGATGGATTAAAAGGAATCACTTATAAAAGGAATTATAAGTTTAATAGTTTTTTAAAAAAAATACATACATGATACCCATATAGCAGTGATAAATTGAAAATAAAACATGATACATAATAAAATGAAATAAATTTCATCCTTGAATGTCATTCAAAGGATTTTTTGTCATTACTTGGTGAATGGAAACAAAATAAGGGTGGGATCAAATAAACATTATGGGTAAGTGAAGTGGAAGAAATAATTAATTAATGAGGGTAAATCACCATAAAAAGTTAAATAACTAAAAAACATTCCATTCAAATAAACTAGATAATGATAAATAAATATGGCAAGGATTGAAAATGAAACAAATTCCATTTAATCAATAAACATAGAATGAAATTTTTCTATAGATATATCGATGAAATATTTCATGGATAAATAGTAACTAATTCTGAATGAGTGAAATGATTAATTATTTGAGACCATGTTCCATAGGTACATGATACATTTACCATCAAGACCTTTCATAATTCATTTTATAATATTGGGTAAAAACGCATCTAATTTTCTAACTGACTCATCTCATGAGACTATCAATGCATCGATGGGATATCTATAATAGGGTCACACCTATATCATACTAGTCTAAAGAATTCTTCATATATCAAGTAATATATTTAAATATAAAAAATTCTTATCAAAATATGTATTAAATAAAATATATGGATTTATCAATAAATACTCAATTAATCATATAACATTCAAAGTAAATGCTATAAATAAAAATTGTATAAGGTTTAGGCAATAATAATATCCATTTCATGAGAATATGAATATTTAAGAAAATTTTATTGTACCAAAAAACTATTATAAGTATTTTATTATTTCAACAGAAATTTAAAAAACACAAAATAAAGTGAGATTTCCAAGGAAATCATTAAACACATTCTTATGTAAAATAAAATTTTAACATTCAAATTGCCCCATACCACATCAAGAAATTTGAATTATAATCCCCATGAAAGAATAACATTAAATTAGAGTTATTAATACCATTAAGTTAAAAGGATTCATGATATAATATATCAAAAGTCATAGTAGATATGCAACACAAAATAAGTAAGTGTTGAATGTAACATTTATCTCATAGATGTAAAAAGTGAGATAAAAATCCCTTACGTTATGATTCCTTTTTTTATTATGGTATTTAAACTCCTATATAGTGGATTAAAATAGGTTAATAACTTATACCATAACCATAATTATATTCATAATATCATATATTAACTTCTTAAAATTTCTTATTACCCATTTGTTAAAAATCATTCAATATTTTCACTTTTTCAAGTGCTAATTGCTTATTTTTTAAAGTATGTTTTCACTTGTTAATTATTCTTCTTCTTAATTCAGTCATTATTTCTTCATATACATAATTTAAACATCTATTTAAATTTCATATATATCTAATATATATATATATATATTTATATATTTACAATAATCCATAATATTTTTAGATATGAAATAAAGTTCATCGTTCATAGAGATGGTAGTATGTTCGTATGCATGAACTCTACTCCCATTTATTTTTTCGTATTTATAAGAATAAAAAGTAAATAATATATATGTCTATTTTAATTATAGTATCATTTCTATTTCCTATAGGTATCATAGTTTTGTTAAAACCATTCTTTATAGGATCCATATATTGCATGAACTAATCTAATCGCTTTTAGGTAGAAATAATCCACACTTCCCAAAAAAATGTTATCATATTTACATAAAATTTAATGTATATAGGAATGTGTTATAAAATAATTACATAATAATAAATACATTATAAATATCATATATATCATATATAAATACTGAGTCTATTATAATTCCCAATATGAGTGGTGGTAAATGAAAAACGAACAATCATTTTTTTGTTAGGCAGTAGTTCACCGAAAACATTAACGATATATTTTTACCCACTATATAGATATGTGTGTACGTTCAGGTAAAAAAATTGGAATAAAAAAAATCCGTATATTTAATATATATTCATCATTATATAATCATGTAATAAGAATAGTTGAGGGGTGGAGAATGAAAATAACATAAAATATTTTGAGGAAGGATGTTAACTTTTCATTGGTTAAATCCTTTTGGTTTTCCCCCAAGGGAGGAATATTGGAAGAGTGGAGGTATTTTATGGATCTATTTGGGTTTATATTGGTTGATACAAAGTGTATTTGGAGGTGTGAGGAAGATATAGGGGTGAGTTCCATGTTACAGTGGAGGAGGAGTGCCATTTTTTGTAATTTTATTAAAAGGAAATTTCACCCATGTTTTTTCATTGACAATTGGCTCCTAAAATGAACTAAATTTGATCCATGGTCTGGTAGGGTCTAAATATGTCCATAAAATGTCTTTTTAAGAAGTTTCTAGGTTAATATGGCACTTATGTTGATGTTTTAGTCTCCTATTATTCTAATTTTACTCTTAATCGCTGTAATTAATTTTAATCACATTCACTAATAATTTTTTTAAGAAAATAAGATGAGATTATTCGAAAATATATATTATTCTGATTCCAAATATGGAATCTATTTTTTTCAAATTCAAATCATAGAATTGGTATAAATTTATCTAAATTTAATCCTGTAGATGGGACAATAATGCACATTTTTTAGAACAAACATTCAAATGTTTTCTATGTTTTTATATCAAATTTCAAAGTGAAATTGAATTCAATGACCTACATTATATTAATTGATAAATAATTGATATAATTTTTTTAAATCAATTAATCTTGAAATTAATCCTTAGAAACTAATTTGACAAAAAAAGTATTTTTGAATTTAAATTTAGTATTTTTCACTATTCATCAAAAAATTAAATAATTCCGAAAAATACCTAAAATTCAACCTAACCTAATTAAGATGTTTCAATTTCCGAAATGAATTATATTTTTCTTATTAAATTTATAAAAGTTTCAAATTTCTCATTTAATGTAGGAATTCCCATAAAAGGTGGTAGCCTTGCCTTTATTAAAATTTATTTTTTTATGTATACAATTGGGTTTGTTCTTATATTATGCCTATAAAATATATTGAATGATTTTAAAAAACTTTTATTGGATATATAACATATAAATTTACAATATAAATTCTTTAAAATTTTTATAGTTTAATTGACCATGAAAATTTTGGCTAAACGGTGTTTTTTAAACCCAGTGTTGTGTGCATTGCAAGCTATCAAAAAAATTAAATTTTTTCAGTTGTAAAGTATTTGGGTGATAAATAATTCTGTCCTAAAGAAATTTTATCCTACAATTTTAAGGTTTATTACCTTCTAAGAAATTTTCTGTTACTTCCCCTTCATAGAATCCTTAGGTTCCCATGTTTATTCTTTCATTACATGATTTCTCCAGAGTACTTTTTTTGGACAATTCATCTGATTCCATAATACTTACTCTCTGGTATAAATAATTACTGTGGGTTATTCATAGTATTATTAGTCCAGTTACAAATCTATTTAATCAAAGATGAGAACATGGGTTGGTTATGACATGAACTTCCTTAGAATAGATATATGGAACACATTATGTACATTTATGAAATCTGGAAGCATTGGAAAATGAAATAAAACAACTCAAACCCATTTAAGAATATCAATGGGTATAATGTAGCTAGGACTCCATTTTCTATTATTACTAAACCTTATAACATACTTCCATGTTGATACTTTAAATAAAACACAATCTCCCACTTATAACTCTAAATCTTTCCTCAAACTATTGGCGTAACTCTTTTTCCTACTTTGAGTTGCTCTGATATGATTTGTATTATCCTTTACCTTTGTTATTATCTCTTCATCATGATCTTGGCCTATGAGTTTCCTTTCCCCAACGTCTTCCCTATAAGCTAATGTAATAAATATCTTTCTATGTAATGCTTCTTATGATGCAATTTTAAAACAAGAATGGATACCATTATTATAGAAAATCGCTACCAATGGTAGGTAATGATCCAACATAACTTGAAAGTCAAGAGATTAAGACCTCAACGTGTCTTCCATTTTTGGAAGTATTCTTTTAGACTATCCATCAATTTTAGTACGGTAGGTAGTGGTCAAATGAAGCTCAGTATTAAGATCCTTCCAAAGGCTCATCTATAATTTAATTCCAAAATATGGATCTTTATCAGAAACAATTGATAGAGATGTGCCATGAAGTATTATAATTTCATTAATATAGAGCCTTGAGAGGAACTGTAAAAGAAGGTATTGTCCTATAGAAACCAAATATATATATTTGGTTAAGAAATCAACAATAACCCATTTGGAGTAATTTATTCTATGATTCTTTGGTAGAATCGTTAAAAACTAACTTTTAATTTCATCCCCTTTCCACATAGGAATAAAGAGAGGTTGTAATAATCCTTTGGGATGCTACCTTACATATTTCACTTTTTTATAAACAAAACATATGGATAAAAAATCAGAAACTTCCCGCATTATGTTAACCCAAAAAAAGTATCCCTTCAAGTCTCTATATATCAATGTGCTACCAGGGTGCATATAAAAAATTTGAGTAATGGAATTGTCAAACAATTATCTTTTAATCTCAGGTATATATAAAACACATAGAGTCTTTCCAAACATTATAATTCAATATTTACAAACAATGGATTCTAGTTTTACATTGTTCAAACATTTTATTTTCTTCTAAAATTCAGTATCATCATATTGATAATTCATTAATCTTTCTAATAAAGATGTTTTTTCAATAATTTGAAAAATTATTTTGTCTCCCCTTCTTAATAAATTCCCATATCCATAATTACTAGTTCCATAGACTTGTGATACCTCTAAATCCTCATTTGGGTTGTAACTCTATGATCCTACCTACTCAATACATCTTCTACCATGTTTGATTTACCTAGGTCATACTGTATTGAGAAATAATAATCATTGAGTAGCTTGATCCATCAGCTCTATATAATATTTATCTCTTTCTATGAGAATATCTATTTCAGACTCTTATTATCTGTGCATATCTCACATATTTAACTATATACACAATGTCTCCATATTTTCAAAATTAATATTACAAACACTAACTCAATATCATGGATCGGAAAGTTATATTATTGATTCTTCAATTACCTTGATTAATATGTAATAATTTTATCATTTTTCACATGGAAACAACCAAGTTGCTTCTTCGATGTATCACTATATATGACAACCCCATCACCCCCAGCTGGTAGAGTCAAAATCAGTGTATTAAATAATATTCACTTCAATTCATCAAAAAATTATTCACATTCCTTTTTCCTAAAAAAATAAATCCCTTTAAATTAATTCTTGGTTAACAGGTTATCTAATCAAGAAAATTTTTGAATGAATCACTGATATTAACCTTCTAAAGTGATGAAACAATTTACCTCAGTTAAGTTAATTAGTGAAGGTCATTCTCTAAAATCCTTTTTCACTGAAGAATCAACTGATATATCTTCCTTTCAGATAATATGGGAAATAAAAGAAACATATTGAATCCATAAATTGAACATAATAAAATTCCAATATAACTCTTCCCTTTTTAGATTCTTAGGAATGATGCATAAAGGATTCTCATGTCCTTGTATCTTTTGGAATACACCATAATATCATCAATGAATACCACAAAAAATCATCAATATATTCCTTCAATACTCTATTCATTATATCCAAAAAAACAAAGGGTTCATTAGTCAATCCAAATTGAATTTCGCTAAATTTGTAATGTCCACACCTTTTCTGAAAAGATGTCTTAGGAATTTTTCCTTCATCACTCACAATTAGTGATACCTAGAATGAAGACCAAACTTTGACAAATATTATTCTCTATGTATTTGATCAAAAAAGTCATCAATGAGATATAGAGGATACTTATTATTTATTTTAATAGCATTGATTTCCCTATAATCACTGCAAAAACTCATTGATCCATCTTTCTTCTTAAGAAAGTGAACAGGGGATCCCCATTGGGAAACACTTGTGTGTATAAATCCCATATTACCCAAATCCTCTAGTTATTTATTTAACTCTACCAAATCCACAGTTTCCATTCTATATATACTATTTGATATTATCCCTGGATTTGGGATTAAATCAATGAAAAATTAAGCATCACACACTATGGTGATTTAGAGTAATTACTTAGAAAATACATCAATTTATTCATACAAAATAGGTACATCCAATATTTGAAGATTACTTAATTCATCACTAGATGTTTTTTCTATTATTCCCATATATTTTAATTCAATTGATATTCTGGGGGTGGTTCTACACAAAATTATTTGAGGAAACTTATCTCTAAAGATGTTGGATTCTACATCGTTCGATTAAATTGGAATTTATTTCCCATAGAAATAAATTTTTTAATCATATTTTGAGATGCATTACATATAAAGGATTATATCAATGTAAAACACATGTATGATAATGATTTTATAAGGAAAAGATATATGTCAAAATGGGGATTTCTCGACACATATTTCTTGAAATGTGACTTCTCTTAGGAGTTTTGACTAAAAAATATCTTATTAAATCAACATAGAAGGGTATAATTTTCATGGAAAGATGGGTATATATAAAAGTGTGTGATGATCAAGAATAAAATAAGGCATATAATAAATTTTAATATTGGATTAATGTATATACAAAAACATCAATTGGAACTTCTATCACCATTCTAGTGATCATAATCTAAGTTATCTCCCCTCGTCCTATTCTATTGTAGATTCACCCGAAGGTTAGGGCGTTCAATTTCACAATTCCCTATCTCATTGCAGTTTTAACACTAAATAGTAGATCTCTCCTTTTTTCCCATTCATTCTATAGAATAATGACATAAATATACACATTTATAAAAAACTCCCATTCTATTCACGCTTTTCCATGGGTGACACTTTAAATAGTTTTGACAAGATATAAATCACTCAAACTTCTTCTTCTTATTTGATAAATTCTTTTTTTCTTTGTTCTCTGATGACCACCTCTTACATTATTTTTCTTTTAAATATGTAGGATCTCAATAATTACTTCTCTATTTTGATAACCCAAAACGTTATTTCTTTGTATAATGAAATATTTTGAGGAATCAGTACCCTTCAGATATTTTTATAATTCATTACAAGAACCAGTTTATTGTTCACTTCGTGTGGCATATATAATTTTTAACATTCCTAGATAACATTTTAAAAGTAGAATCAGAATATGAAATAAATTGTTCCACCTTTTTTATGTTAAGGAACATGTTATTCTTTCCAATTTTTTTGACGATGAGAGAAGTATTTATTAAATAATGTCTTCTTAAAAGTCATATATTACATTAGTTCTATTTATTTTTCATGCATATTATTTTGGATAAAGGACTATCATTGATCAGTATCACCATGGATATGTTAGACCTCAATTTTAACCTTTTTCATTTCACTATATCCCAAAGCCATAAATTTCTTTTCTAGAGACTTAATCCATTAATAAACTAAAATTATAATAATAGTTCCACTAAATTATGGGGAATTTTTTCACATTAACCTGTATAGAATAAGATATTCTCCTAATGGAATAGTTTTATTTATTTGTCAAAGGTTATTTTTCATAACCAAATTATGAATCCCTAGAAGAGACATAAATTCCTCTATTCTTATACCAGCTATATTGGCTTCCCTATTAAGGAAATCACTACATTTTTCTCAACTATTGATTCCATGCATCCTTTAGGGCATCATTTATAAACAATATAATACAATGTATTAGATCATAAAACCATAGTATATAATTATAAATATGTTATATAACACAACATAAATTTATGTATCGTAAATCATATAATCATAAAATTTGGTTTCATTGGGGACATTTTTAATTTTTAATCCATCATAATGGTCTATAAATAAAATTTCAATTATCTTTAGTGTATCCCTAGGGAATTTCAAACCAGATGCATAGTAAGGCATGTTTTTGTGTTCCACATTTTAATGATTCAGGACCAATACACCTTTTTATAGTTGTTACCCCTAGGTAAATATGAACCAGAACTACGTCCACTTGTTGTATCAAGACACGAATGTATTTCTAAAAATTCCCACATAATCTCAAACTTAAAAATGTTCTAGGATAATATTATATACTTATCCTCAAGGTCTATATTAGGGTTATGTTCTATAATATATATTTTTTAAATATAGTTTCATGGTCGCTGCTAAACTTCCTCTAATACGAACTATAAGGCCTTGACCATGGAATCCTAGAGATGGTGCATTGTTTTGTAATATTATAATGATTACAATGAATCAAATTTCAATGGGCCAAATAATTTAACATGCTTGGAAAACCAGATTATATACTTGATACCCATATTATATTTATAAATTGAAAAACAAACCTTATATATAATAAAATGAAATAAACTGAATTCTTGAAACTCATTCAAAGGAGTACTCTTCATAAATTGGGGGAAGGAAACAAAATAAGGTTGATCTAAAATTATTAGTTAGGGTAAGTAAAGTGGAATAAAAATGAATTAATCAGAGTAAATCAACATGGAAATGTAAATAACTAATAAAAAAGTCCGTTAAATTAAACTATAAATATGAAAATAAATATGGCATGTGGATAAACTAAAACACATTCCCTTTAATAGATATATGGAAAATGAAAAGAAACCATAGATTTTTCAGATGAAAAATATCATGGGTAAATAGAAACTAAATCTAAATAAGGGATATTTTTAATTATTTCATTCCATGTTTCATAAGTAAATGGTACCCTTACTATTAGGATCATTCATAAGATATTTTAGCATATCAATTAAAAACCCTTATGATTTTTTTAATTTATTCGTCTCATGAGACTACTGATGAATAGAGTGGATATCTATAACTAGGACCCACCCATGTTGTACATATCCAAAGATTTACTTTTATATCTAGTAATAAATTTAAATAAACATCTTTTTTATCAAATATCAATATTAAATAAATATTTATATTTATCAATAATTTCCCAGTTAATTAAATAACTGTAAAAGTAAAAACCATATGTAAAATGGTATACAATTTATGAAATAATAATTTATATTACATGTGAATATTGGTATTTAGAAAAAGCATAATGTAATAAAAAATTGGTCATAAGTATGTGATGTATTAAAGATAAAGATAACAATAACAAAATAAAGTTTCATTTCAAAGGTAATTATTAAACAAATTCATGAGGAAAATATTTTTTAACCATTCTAAAGTGTCCCATACAACTTTGAAACATTTTAATCATAATCCCCATAAAGGAAAAACATTAAATGTGTGTTTTAAATACCATGAATTTAAATGTATTAATTATATAATATATCAAAAATTTCAGTATATACACAACACAAAAATTGTAAGTGGTGAATGTAAAATTTATCTCATAGATATAAAAAGTGAGATGAAAATCCATTATGTTATCCTTGATTTTTATTGTGTGGTATTCATCCTAATATATAGTGGTTTAAAATAGATTACTAACTTATAACAGAAAATTAATGATATTAATAATTTCGTATATTAACTACTAATAATACCCAATTACTCGTTTGTTAACAATCTTTCATTATTTTCATTTTTTCATGTCTCAATTGCCTGGTTTTTCAAGTATGTTTTGACTTCTTACTTGTTGATATTATTACATCGATAATGATTTTTTCATATACATAATGTAAACCATGATTTAATTTTCATATATATATATATATATCAAGTTTAAATTTATTTAGAATAATCCATATTTTCTAGATATAAGAAATGAAATGCACCGTTCATGGGGATGGTACGCTATACGTACGCAATAGCACTACTTCTATTTATTTTCCCATATTTAAAATAATTATAAGTATATGATATATATGAATATTATAATTCTAGTATAATATTTATTACATATATGTCTTATATTTTTTAAAGTATCTTTTATATAATCCATATATACTGTGAACGAATCACATCCCTTTGGGGATGTGGTAGTATATTGTTCCACAAATGATTCTATCCCTTTTACAGAAAATGGTAAGCATAAAGGTAATTGATATAAATAATTTAAAGAAACATAAATATATTAAAAATATCTAATATATCATATATAGACATAATTTTTATCATAATTCCCACCATGATATGAGGTAAATGAAAAACGACTAATCATTGTTTCGTGAGGCAATAGTTCTCCATACACATAAATGGTGGGTTCATTACCCAATGGATTGAGGTGTCTGTAAGATTAGGTATAAACCTTATAAGAAACAAGTATAATTTTATTTATGATACCTTTGTTATTATATAAATATCTAATAATAATATTTAAGGGGTGTATAAAGAAAATAACATAAAAGAGCATGAGGAAGGATGTTACATCTTCTTTGGGTAACTCCTTTTGGTTTGCATGAAAGGGATTACTTAGAAGTTTTTCTACCCCAATGGATGTTCAATGTTGAGGGGAGGGATTTTTAGGATCTAACTAAGTAGATATTGGTTTATCCAATGTGGATTGATATAGTGAGGAAGAATAATGGGTGAGTGCCTTTTTATAGAGAATTAGAAGTGACATTCTTGTTATTTTTTGAAAAGGGAATTAGTACCACGTTTTTTCCTATGAAAAGTTGCCCCAAAATAGTACGAATTATATCCAATGGATTATAAGGTCTAAATATGGTCATAAAATGGATTTTGTAAAAGTTTATAGGAAAATATGTCCCTTATGTTTATGGTTTAGTCCCTTTTTAGGTAATTTTCCTCTTAATCACTGTAATTAATATTATTCACATTCACTGATATTTTTGGTAGAAAATGAATTTTACATTATTAGACATTAGAAAAAATTATTCCCAAAATAGAATATTTTTTTAAATAGAAAACACGTAAGTGGCATAAACTAATCTAAATTTATTCCTACAAACGGGATGACAATGCATGATTTAAAAGAAAAATTGTTCAGAAGGTTGCTATATTTTTATATATAATTTAAAAGTTAAACTGATTTAAATAAACTAAATTGAATTAATTTTTAAATAATTGACATAATTTTACTTGGAAAAATATTAAAATATAATTTTATCTTATAAATAATTTAAATGAAAAATTGATTTTTGAATTCAAATTTAGTATCTTTCACTGCACATCATCAAATGAAATAATTCCAAAAATATATACCACAACTTATTTTTTTCCTTAAAAAAAGATTTTTATTTTTTCCTAATAAATTTATAAAAGTATCAAAACTCATATATAATATAGGTACACAATTAAAAGGTCGAAAAAATACGTTTAAAAAATATATTTTTTTATCTGTAAAATTGGGTTTGTTATAATCTTATGACTACCAAATATATTGATTGATTTTGAAAATATTTATTTGGTTGTATAACATATAAATTTACTATATAAATTCTTGAAAAGTGTTATAGTTTAATTGACCGTGAAAAATGTGACTAAATTGTGTTTTTTACTCAATTTTAAGGCATTTCTAGATATCAAAAAAATTAAATTTATTCTATATTAATGTCTTGGGGTGCTACATATTATATGATTTTGGGTGTAAATTTATAAAAATCCAAAATACAATGAATAAAATGTATATAATCGAATTCAAAAAATTATTACTAAAGACAATGTGTCATCAAACATTATCATCGGTAACCAAAAAATTATATATTAGTAAATTATAATGTTCAATAATAATATAAATGAATAGAAATAAATTCCCTATTAGGGTTTTAATAAATATATATTTACTATATATAACGTGTATAAGTGACAAAACTAAATTGTACCTATGTTAAGAGGACTCGAAAATCATAAACATTCCTTTTGGATTCATAAATTTTTTTCTTTTCTTCGACATGATTCTTATGAATAAATTATAAAATGCTTATTCATTTTTTCACTTTTTTTTCATATACATGTTCTTAATTTTTTTGGATAAATGGAAATACTCTATTGGGTTTTTTGATCAAATACTTTTATTGACAAATGCTCTTCAATTATTATTGTGTATATTCTCATCTTATTTATGAAATATGATCATTTTAATTTTAATGATACACTTAAACATCTGAAGTTATGTTTTTTATTTTCCTTTTGAGAAAAATCCATGTTTTATTCATCCATATATTCTTTATGGAACCATTATGATACAAATTATTTTTAGGTGGGTTTATTCCATGTTTTTTATTAGTATAAGTTTTTTTCTAAGTGACATGCATGGTTATAGGAACTTTTTGATACGAAAAGGGTGAAAGTAATTTTATATCCCTCAATTATATTGCGTAATTTGATATATCTTGTGATATTGTATTCATTAATCCTAAACATGGTGTTATCATTGTTCATTATTTACAAGGGGATGATGTTTACACATATGTTATTCATGAAAATGATATACGTTTTTTCATAATTTATTTATAGGATTTGAACCCACTGTTATGTTGTATATATTTTATGAATATTTCACATTTAATGTCTTTTGTAAACTATTCCATCCAGATTATTATGATTTCAATAATTCCCTAGCTACAGGCCACCTAAAAGTTCTCATATTTGAGGACCTCTAGACATCAGTCATCCCTTACTATATAAAACATGTTCATAACTAGAAGTGGGATTTTAAGGTTATTAAATGGGGAAACTATATCACTTATCAAAGTGAAATAAAAAAATAAATAATAACAACTATATACATCATGATAAGATCCTAAATAAACATCAATTAAGTTTCAATAAAAAATTAATTACTCTATGTATAAAAATTAATTGTATGCATGTCTGAAAATCATACATCCCAAACTGGTCATATTCATCACTATCTCAAAAAACAAAACAAAAACGGAAGAATATGTAAATTCCAAAACATTTTTCTCAAGTGATATTATTGTCCCACTATCCCATTTCCAATCCTAACAGACCAAATCTGGAAATAATATTGGGAACTTACCATTTTCGGACAAAAATCTATAAAATATGCATGGGTACCAAACGATAGATGAAAAAAGTGTGAGTATGACTCAATAGGACTCCATTACTTATTTCTGTAAGTGTATATAATTTACATAATGAGGTAATTATTATGTTAATAATCAATAAATGAAATAGAAATAAATAAACCATGTTTATTCTTGGGAACTAAGGTGAAACGTTGAATTAATCATACCTACTTTGGAATAAGTTTGATATTTCAATCAATATTAACACAAAAAATACCTAAAGTACAAACAAGTAATAATCATGATTCCAAGGGGGAATCTACCCAATTAATACCAAATAAAACATCATCTTGAATACATTTGGGGTTTCCCTAAGGAATTTGTAACCAAGTGTCATCATGAATCCAATGGAGTTTTCCCATGACATTCCAAATGATGTGCCATAGAAAATTTAAGTGTTTTTACCTAAGTAATTATAAACAATAATAACCATGAATCCAATAGGGTTCCCCTAATGAATTACAAACCATTTTTTATCATTAATGCACATGGGGTTTCCCCAAGGTATTTAAAAATAGTAATCCTCACAAGTCCAAGATGGGTTTCCAAAGGGAATTCCAAACCAGGAATCATCGTGAATATAATGGGGGTATCCAAAATATATTATAAACTATTAATCATATCCAATAAAATTTTGGTTTCCCTAATCCATTATAAAATATTAATCAAAATAAATTAGGTAAAAAGTTTTTTTAAAAAATTATTTAAGTAATTTTTAAATAGTGTTCATATAAAAGACTCACGCCTCTGATCCTAGATTGTGATATATGCTTCCTAGACAATTCAATAAGGGTCAATAACTCTTTCTTAACACCCTTGGGTCACTTATTTATTTTCCCAATTAGTTTTTCAAGAAAGAAAACCACATAAGTTGATAATGTTCAAGTTTCCTCAGCTATGGGCAATTCATTTCCCATATAGATGTGCAATTTCATGAAATAAACCCATGAGACTTTTTTTATAATGTTTATGTTAAGAACAAGGAGTTTCAATTGGACCACACATCACACACATAATGAAAAAATGATACTTTTAAGGGATATATTACAAACCACATACAATATAACTGTCGACCTATACTCATTGAATACAAGCATCTGATTCAAGCATGAATGTTATAAAATAGGAAATATAAAGAATAAAGATGAAATATTGAATAATAGTTGAAAATATTGATTAGTCACTGAGTGGGTGAATATATAAATAATTACTAGATACATATTTATATACATACATCTAGCTTCCAATCCTAATGAATTACACTTTTATCTAATAAGAAATGAATCAAATGATATCTTGGATTCCATAAAGTTGTAAAAACACAAGAGGGGTCAAGAGGGGGTCAATTTCAGGCATTCCAAGTTAGTCCCCTATTTTAAAACACATAATAGATTTTATAGTTCATGAATTACAACATAGAATTTTTTCAACCTCATTAATAATGTAAGGAATGAATACATGGGTTATATTTCACCTAGTTCAAAATGATAACTAGTCATATTATAGCATTTAAACTACTAGACTTTTCCATCAACAAAAGTCATTTAAGGTGGAGTTATTGAATACTCAAACATGAATTACTAGGTAAAAAGATAGTGATTTACCAATATTTAAAGGAATTCATTCTTGGAAAGGTTTGGGGTTTTACAACCTCCCCACCATATAGTAGTTTAACCATGAGCATCTCTATTAGACACCCCATTCCTTTTCAGAAAGAACATATAGCCATTAGGATTTTTAATTGGACTCTCTATCATATGTATCCTCATGAATAAATCCATGATGGAACTATAAATGCACTAAAGAAACAATATTTCAATAAGATTGTTTTTACTAATATTAACTATAGTGACAAAATGCTCCTTAAATATTGTGTCATCCTCAACATAAACATCATCATCTGGAGAACATGAGTGAAATCAAGATAGTAATACTGATATTTAGATGGTTATAATACATCAATTATAAAATAAGAATGATAAGGTATAACTAGACATTATTCAACTAAACTAATCTTTTTCATAATATCTATAGATCCACATACTTGGGTGATAACTTACCTTTACTTAACACATGATGATATCATAATTAAGACACCCACATAGGAATAATTGTTCACCCACATCAAAATAAATATGAATGAGTCAGTAGTATGTATATGTCCTCTTCATAACTTGAGATGTATCCATATAGTTCTGGATCAAATGAATATGATATGAAGTCCCCTGAATGTGACACGACTAAATAATCACTACCTCCATAGACTCTATCCAACATAGAGGAAAGGTACATATTCTAATATAAAATCCTCATATGTTTCAATTTTTTTAATATCCTAATAGATTTTATTGTAGGAGATCTTGAAAAATGATAACTAGTTCCCCTATGAGACACCAAAACCCAGGACACATGCTCTAAACATGCCCTTCAAGACATGTGTTGTCTGCTCAGTCTACTCATCTGTCATTGAGTGATATGAAGTGCCTAATGCACTTTCATAAAAATAAATTTTATTTATTACATACCAAAAAAATGATGTGAAACTAGCATCCCAATCAACAATGGTGTTGTTGATCACCTCAATCAGGCGCATTATTTCTCGAATGTAGAGATTACCTTTCATCAACCAAAAATGTCTCTGAAATTTGTATAAAATGTTCCACCATTATTAGTTGGTCCATAACTACCCACAATATATCATTGCATTTGGATATCATCAAAAAACCAGTTATAAACCCCATATCGTTGTTATCCCACTTCTAATAAGGAAGGATGATTGACTAAAGAAGACTAGTGGGATGTTGTTTCTCAACCGTCACATTCTAAATAGTGAATCACCCCAGGAAGAAATCCATTAAATCCTTATTTACCCCTAATCACTACTACTATCATCACAAAACATGATATATCTTTATTAGTCTTGGATGTACATACCACTTTAAGGTGTTATAGTCTTACATCTATTTGTCTTGTATATTTGAAGAGACCAACATGTGATTGGGAATATGGTCAATCTCATCATCATAAAGGACCCTATTTGGTGGTAGTTAACTATCATATCTATTATCACATATGCCAAATAACTATGGATCTGAAAACTGATTTCCTTTTATCATACTAAGAAGTTAAGCTGTAGATGAAAAGGAGTTTAGGGTAACTCCACTATGGTCCCCCTGAACATAAAAACTCATATCAGTATAGTATACTATCAACTTCAACATTTTTCATAATTCCTATAAAACATGGGTTACATATTATGGCTCATTGCATCTATAACAACATTTTAATTTTCAAGAGTGTATTCCAGAATCACACTCCCTTCTTGAGTGATCTCTTGGTGCTCAAATATTGTTCTAATAAAATAAATTTAGAACCTAACATCAAGGGGTCCACCATCCCTAAAAAACAACAATTCATTCTATAGTATAAATAACTTACTAAAAACATAAATAATTAG
This sequence comes from Viscum album, assembly GCA_963277665.1. NCBI lineage: Eukaryota > Viridiplantae > Streptophyta > Magnoliopsida > Santalales > Viscaceae > Viscum > Viscum album. The sequence continues at coordinate 12,564,286 of OY728159.1, read as the reverse complement.
TGTATCACCCAAAGCCTCTATCTATCTCACCTATAATACACATAATCTGGTTTCTTATAGATTATCATCCATGGATAAAATCATTTATGTAAGAGGGTGTGTCCCAACCACTTATGGTTAATTCTCATCACCACACTCCTAGTGATAAATTAAAGGCTTTAAGGGAATATTTTTTCTAAAAAAACTAATTCCTTATAAAATATAAATAAAACAATTCATGGTGTCACAATATATAAAATGTTATAATAGGCATACCACCCTGCTACTGCTAACATCTCATAAAATAAGAAAAAAATTTCATGAGTACTATAAAAATCCCCATATACCCATATATAGGGTCATCATCATAGACACATAAAATAATTATCATATAAACAAGATCTAAAAAATCACACATTTAGATTTCCATTAACCAAAATGTTCATAAATGAGGTTTAATTAATTGAAATTTAAATTATAAGTCGTAGATTAAAATCCCATTTTAGTTGTAGTTTGAATTTCATTTATATTATGACACATTATAATTATGATAAGATATCATTCCATACACATTTTTAACCAATTATATAATTGGTTATGTAAGATTCAATTATATATTTATATGGGAAACATTGTATAAGTTTTATCAAACACATTAAATAACTAACTGTGGTTATAAGATTGTAAACATATCACAATTATTTATGAAAATGATATGTGAATCATGTATTTTAAATATGATTCATAAACACATTCCCTCTTAAAATTATGGGAAATAGATAAAATTCAATAAACCAATAATCTCATAGTCATTTTTATCATTGAAGGGGGAAAATGTCAAAAAGAAAAAGTGAAAATAAATAACAACAATCACATCCATAATAATAAATCCTTTCCTAAAATTTTGGGTTCGATACTCTATGGAACAACTTCTATACCAAGTTCTACGAATTCCCTAAATCATGTCTACATTTACTAAATATTAAAACCAAAATAATGTTTTTTGATACAAAGATTTAATTCCACATCCATATTTCACATGATAGTTCCTATATTGGAGATCCCCATGACCTCAAGAGTTCCTCCCTCATACATGAAGTTATGTCCTCTAAAAATGTGGTTCTTAGTGGGTGAAGTAGATAGACTATGCCCCCAAATTATTGTGGAATAAATTATAAATAATTACACTAAAATAAATCCATATAAATAATAAATAGTTCGTAAAAAAGTTTCAATAAATAATCACAAACCCATGCTATTTCAGAATGAACTATATGCAAATAAACAAATCATAAATCCTAAACTATTTATGTACATCTCTATAAAATAAAAGAACAAATGAAAAAAAACATGGAAACTGCACAAAAATTTCTAGAGTCCTAGCATAGTCCCAATACTCTAGGATCCATCCTAGAACTCCACAACATGAATCTTATATATGGGACTTTCCCATGTCTTGACCAATAACTAGGATGTTTTCCTGGGCACCAAACAGTGACCTCAATAGTGTTTCAGTTCGAAAATAGTAGTCCACTTTTAATAGTGTTTGTAAGTATATCTAAATTAATTAATACATGCATATTGATTTTCAAAATAAATAAATGAATTTTCATTTGATAAATGATATAAATTATCAGGTTCCAATTTCATAACTTGAATTGAGAATACCTAACTCAACCTAAGTTGTATGTCTCTTTCAATTGCAACTCATGTAGGCCCCAGTCCGTCTACGGAGTATATAATTGGAACTGTAAATCGATAATCACTACGAATATAATAGGGATTCTACCAATGAAATTACAAACCATGTGTCCTCATGAAAAAAATTGGTGTTTACCTGAGAAATTCCAAATTAAGTGTAATCAATAATCAATGGGGTTTTCCCCAATTCATTACAAACCAAGTGTCATCACGAATCTAAATGGGTTTCCCAATTCCATTCTTATTCCACAATTTACATTAAATGTTGGGTTGTTTCCCAAAGTAATTCAAACTAGGTGTCATTATGAATATAAGGGGGTTTCCCCATGAAATTATAAACTAGTAATAATCATGAATCCAAGGGGATTTTTCCCCCAAAATTCCGAAATAGGTGTCATAATTATTCCAAGTGAGTTTCCCTAAGGCATTCCAAAAAAGTAATCGTCACAAATTCAAGGGGCTTCCATAATGAATTACTAGTTGTTAATAAAAAAAATTACTTTAGTTACCCATTTAACAATTCCTTAAATATATCATTAATTTTCATAGCATAATAAATAAGTTCCATTAAACCTAGATCCTGAACTCAGTATATTATACTATTCTCTCATAGCCAATTACTCATTATTAGCTACCCCAGGGTCAAATATTTAATTATCTAATTATTTTCATAAAGATAACACATGATATGGTTGGATAAATATTTAATTTTCTCAAAAATATTCTATTTGTGTACTATAGGGAGGTTCATTATCGTAAAGGAACGGAATAAGATATTTATTTTTAATTTTTAGTCCAAGTTCACAATGAATCAATATGACTACACATTGAAAAAAATAAAAAACAATGATACATTTAAAGGATAAATTAGAAACCATATACTTTATACCAATATTTGTCTAGTCATTTTATAGCGACCTCTAATTTGGGTTCAAATTGTCAAAAATATAAAATCATAAGGATACCATAGAATAGGAAACAATATATGTAAATAGTGAGAGAATTATTAATAGTGTAAGAATTAGAAAATTATTGGAGTCAATAATACATACCTACATGTACAATCTATTCAAAAATGAATGACACATCGATTTTCTTGGAGATTTTGAAAGGGAACCCATAGAAACTAAAAATATCCCAAAATATGAGAGGGCTTGTGAGGGGGGAGGGCGATCATGATGGGTTCCATGTGTGTCCCATATTTTAGAACACTTTTAATTTTTAATAGGCTAGGGTACCTAATGTTAATTAGTCTGATTATAAAATTTCAGTTGATTCCCTTTTAAGATCTAATTGAATATACTCATAGGGCATTCCCGACACCCCAAAATCAAAAAAAATTAAATAATAGGGTTTTAGAAAAAATATAAACGAAATCAAAATTTAGAAGGGATATGGTTTTAAAATTATTTATTTTATAACCATGATGATTATACTAAAACATGAACTATATTGATTCACCTCTCAAGTTTATTCTCTAGTATTCCTTGCAATATAATATATTTAGCTCACGCTTTCATTGATGTGTGTCCTAAGGTGGTTAGTTATTTAAATATGACATTGTTATATTTTAGTAGGTACATACTATATTATTTAAATAATTTATAATTCATGATATTTAATCATGTTTTTTATCCTAATTTTACTTGACACAAAACCTTTTTATTTTTAATTGTTTTTCATTATGATAGTTGTCTTATGTATGTAAGATATGGGTAAATATATTCATAAGAAAACATTTAAAAAACATCTCAAAACTCTATCATACCAAAAATAAGAGCATGATGAGGTTGATTGGGACCTAAGTTATATATTTAACAAATGGTTACCACTAATAGACACTTTTACTAAGTGCATTGTTGAATAAAATACCTTATTTCAGTATAATCAAACTTTATAGATAATATTAATTTTATTTTATCATCCATCATTGTAATGTGATCATCAGATTTCGTATAAAATAAATTAATTGATGGTGTAATATATATTTCCATTCCAAATAACCTAATATATTATAATTACTAACTTATACAATACTTTAGATCAAATGAATTTACTATGTAATTACTTTCTTCATGGAATGTTTTTTGTTATCTCAAAATTTCACCAAAATAAATTATACCCTTCATTTTGTGACATGATCCTTATTTCATGAAAGACCTACATAATCATCAACCCATATAAAACTCATATCATTTCGTGATTCATTATGTTATAGTGTCATTTATCATGACTCATCAAAACCATAATCTATGTGAAGTATATGAATTCATAATCATGACCCAAGTGGCATGATTTTTCATATTTTGTTTCAAATAGTTCTAGTTTCATTATTTAACATCAATATTTTTTAAAACACATCATGACAGTGAAATTAAATTCACCTCACATGATTTATCATAGTTTATATGTGTTTTTACTTAATTATTTTCTTTTTAAATTTATTTCTAGAAAAATATAAAACCAATGTTATAACGCATATCAACTGTAATTATCTACGAACCAAAATTTTTTCTCTTTGTGAAACAATCTCCACATATAAGAACATCATGACCAGACATATTCCTCATAATAACAATCTCCTCCTTGTATTTTTAAACCATAAAACATAAATAAATATAAACCATATATATAAGTCATTAAAAAAATATTCTAAGACTATTTATGGGAAATTGGTGAAATTAAAATTTAATGAAAAATTATATAAATGTTATCCGTAAGAGTAACTTACATTTACATCTAAACTATTATATTCTACTTCCCTTATCTAATAAACTTCCCAAAATTTTATTTTTACAAGAATCATAATATAATATTCTCATAAAAACTCTCAATAAATATATTATAATAGTTCACACCTTTAGTAACACACACAAACATAAATTTAATTCAAAACATTCAACTACTGAAAATACCCCTAAATAAATTACCACTTATATAAATTTATATTCATTTAATTTAAATTTTTATCTCCCACTTTGATAATATAAATTTAAAGACAATAAAATATGGTATAGGACACCATAGCTTAGCCTTTCTAATATTGAGGCTAAACTCCAATAATAAATTCCAATTTACGAAATGCGTCATTATGTAGTGGAATAGAAAAAATATCTCACACATTATTGTGTGTGTAATCATACCATGAAATAATTAATCCTTCTTCCAAATTCTCATTAATAAATTATTATTTTAAATAAAGTTTCTTTGCTAAATAATGTTGAAGTGGATTTCTTGATGTATTTATGGAACAGAAATTGTTATATCCAATAAATTAGTGAATGCTCACTCGTAGTCTCAAATCATCCATTTGTTCCATCATCCACATGATTTGAATTGTCATGTGGGAGAAAACATCATATTCTGCACCCACTATATTTAATGTAATAAAATCCTTTTTATGGAATTTCCTTGTGATAAAATATTCTTTCTGGGGGGAAACCCCACCAGTCATAGAATTATGATTGTCAATGCTTCTTAGAGAATCCACATTACCATATCAAATATTTTTATGCTTAAATTTTTATTATATTTCAAAAAAACATATATATATATATCCATTTATATATATCAAAAAAAATTTCACTGATATAATATAAGGACCCAGATCCCCATGGTTAAACACTTTCCATATTTCGAATGATAGAAGTTCTTAGAGGTGGATTTTAAAATGTTTAGAGAAGTTCATTCAAGTAAAAGATGGAAAGGGGGATTACACATCGTGTAACCGAATTACACGACATGAAATACTTTTTCATGGGTTGTTTCATGGTGTAAAAGAGGGTTTCACGATGTGAAATACTTTGGGGTTCAAAAAATAAATAAAATTACCTAGGTAATGTTTTTTGGTGGAACTTGACCTCAAGGAATTACACAATGCGAAATGGGATTACACATCATATAATTCCCTGATGATGTATGTTTTAAGTGTTTTTCAATTGCTCTGTTTTTTTCAAAACCTATGGATGCAGTGAATCTCTCTCGACCCTAGGCAACCTGATGACCCTTTATTCAATGTATTGGGGAATCCTTCATCAAGGTATGATCCCTAGCTCCCATCTTTGATCTATTGTGATCCACATTCTATATAAGGTATGATCTACCTCCATTATTGTGGTGTATTCGATCTGTTTCATCCAGTTTTTATTTAACATGTGATTTAATGTGATCTTCAGGGTTCTAATAGAGTTTCTATCAGTTTTTTTTGTGTGTTTGTATCATGGTGTCCTCAAGTGAATGTGGATGTTTCAGGAGAGGTTATCGTGATCTATTTCTTTAGTACATTCTTGTGTGATGAATGTTAATGACCTTTTGAGGTACATGAATAGTTTCTTCCCTATTTTATTTACATGAAATCGTAGAGTTGGAATTCTTTATCCCATTAGATCACAATGAAATTAACCTAAAAAAATCTTAAACCAGATTAAGTAATTGGTAACAATTTCTTAGAAATGGTATTTCCTATGGATTTTCTAGATAGTGTGATTTCTAATCTTATCTTGTTCATCATATAATTCTTTAAGGAAATTTCTAAAAAATGTAAAGTTTTAATTAATTGATAATTAATTGGATAGATATTTAAATAGGTATGTTAATGAATATGGTTGTTGTTTTAATTTGATGATAATCAAATTAATGTAGATATGCAGGTTTAATTGAATTGGTTGAAGAACCTGAATAATTTTTATTCTTATATATAAAATTATTAAAGGAATATTTAATTAATTGTTTAATTAATTTGTGAAAGTTGGGATAACTTGTATTTAAGATTCCCATAGTTAGAACCAGTGAATAATGAATCAGTTAATTCAAGATGGTATAAGAACCTGTGGTATGAATAAAAATATAATAGCTTATAGGGCCTGAGTTTTCTTCTTTCTTATAAAGTCCAAGTGCCTTATGCTTTGGAGTTATGATAGCTCGTTGTGTGTGAAGGTTGGATACCTTGTTTTAGGGCAAGGAGCCCATTTCTATGCTTATTCCCATAGCATTTGAAGTGCATTGGATACGAGATGTGTAGTTGGGGGGAAAGGGGGCTCATATGTGACATGAGCCTAGGATGACTGATCTTGGAGGGTTGTTGTGGTATGTGGGGATAGGGATTCTCAAAGGTTTTGCTATCAATTCACACCTATAGTGGAGAGATGCATCAGTTCACGCTACTAGATATTTAGGCTATAGCCATGGATCTATAGCCACGGTTTTATCGGTATGTGGCTATATCTTGTTTATAGCCACGATTTAATGGGATGGTCATGGATATAGGTTGCCTTCTCAAACCCTCTTATCTCACAGCCCCCTCCTACCTCACGATTCCCCCTCCTCGCGATTCTTCCTCCCCGCGATCTCCTCCTCACTGCGCCCTCCTCCTCGTCGTGACCCTCCTCCCCGATGCCTCCTCGTCGTGCCCTCCTCATCACCGCAACAATCCTCCCCAACGCTTCCTCGCCATTCCCTCCTCTTCGCTGCGACCCTCCTCGTCGGCACCGCTCTTCCGATGCCTCCTCACCGCGACCCTCCTCCCCGAAGCCTCCTCATCATGACCCTCCTCTTCGCCACGACCCTCCTCCCTGATGCCTCTCTTTTGACGTCGAGGTCGACACCCCCAGGAACCCTGAAAACCCTCGACCCCTCTTCTCTGCGACCTTCCTCACCCCAACCCTCCTCCAGCAAAGCTGATCCGAGCTGCCTCTCCTCCTCCTCCATTCCTGACGGTTCTCCCCCACAACCAAAGGTAATCCCCTGTATTTATCCCCTTCCACCATTCTTTACCCTCTATTATTTTGTTTCAATATAACTACTTATTGGTGCTTTAATTCTTGATTTTCGGGTGTGATACTGGTTATATTTATACTCACCATTACGTGGGTTCATCTTGAACATATAATGTATTTTGAAAATGGTTGTTTTTATGGAGATTTAGGCAGACATAGTGTAGATGGTGTGTATTGGTGCTTGGTGGATGTGGTGTTTAGACTGTTTTTAGAATGGAGGCCTCACGATTAGACTATATTATCATTTTTTGTTAGATTAGATCTACCTACTAGTTATTGGGCCTATATTTTTTCCACTTTACATTGATTAAGTACTTTATACTTTGTTGTGGGATGTTATTGGTTTTTCATGCATTTAAAAATTTCAGTGTTTTACTCTTCCAAATTACTCTACTGTTCTTGGAAATATGTGTGAAAATATATAGGTTCATTAGTTTATGTTCTCCCATATATTTAATATGCCTACTCAGTGATAGTCACCAGTCCTTGGCCAATTACATGTGGTTTTTAGGTGGCACACTCAACCTACCATCAGCCAAGTGGGGCCTAGAGTTTCATGTCATTTCAGAGTGGGATCAGAGCCTAATTTTTCCTAGGATAGAGTTTAGAGATATTATAGTTGTGAGAATTGGTTTTATATATAATGAAATTGTTTTAAATTGTGTTGGGTTTGGCTCTCAGGTCAATGACACTAATGACACCACAAGCCCACCTCTAATTGGTTAGGGGTTAGTGATCATCCCTAAGTAGGCATAACACAAACAAGGTTTTCCTTAGCCTAAGGTACCTGTACACATGAAAAGAATAAATGGAAAAATAAAATCCTACAAAAATAGATAAAAGATACTAACTTGTTATGAGGGAGGGGACTACTGACAGATGCAACAACCTAGCATGAACCATGGTCTATCTAGACCACTATCTTCTATCTACTCTTGGTCCTCCTAGGATTCCTTCAAAATGAATATTGTCTATATAAGATATGAAAATTATGGGCAGATACCATACTGTGTTTAGTATAAAAATGGTCAATAAGACACCCCAGAATCACTAAACAATAGGCATTTGGAGAGTAGTTATCTCATCATCACATATACACATCATTAAAAATATGAGACATAGAAATAGGAACAATAAACTAGATATACCCCTAAAAAAGGCCTCAATGGAATATTAAATATTATTTTATCCATATGATTATACTCAAGGATACAATTTAACCCTCTTCTGGTTGCACTCACAACATGATCTATGCTTTCACTAATGGTACATTCCTAAGCGGTCATGCTCATCATACCTCACCAAAGATGTACTCAATGTTACTCTGAAGATCTCGATACATAGATAGGGGATCTCTACAAGGGCATATGGGGTATACCATACCATACCTAGAATATCCCACTATGTATGGTATTGTACACACAAATTAGTTGGTTATAATGATTCCAGAAACCGCACCTAGGGAAATAGAAAAAATTATAGAGGATCACACCCCGGGTCACACAGAGGGATTCCCAAACACTATCTGAAACTAATCCCACAGAAGAGATCACAATCCTATTATTAGGATGTAATACCAAAATTAACCCTCATGGGGATGACCAAGGGGAAGACACACAAGTTAAGATAGTCCATTGTTATATCTCATCTTCATATAATTATTATTCCTTCCAATTATATAATCTTAATATTCTAACAATAATGTAAAAATATATTATTTCTTCTTGTTATTATTCTCATATTCTTACCATTGTAATTCTTAGCCAATTATTTAATATTAATTCTTGGTATATGAGATGGTTTATATTTTCAAAATGTCTCTAAATTTCAATAAATCATTGTAGAATTAATACAAAACATCATAAATTGTTATAAATTAACCCAAACACTTTCAGGAATTGATCATTATTATCTCTTAGATTTCATATAAACTCTTTTTACTATAATCAATCCTCATTCTTGGAACTTATGTCGGAATATTCGTGAATTGTTATAATTTAAAACATTTATTAATTCCCTCTCCCAGCCTCTTTAATTCAAGAATGTTTTAAATTGTATTTAGCTGACTTTTTAATTCTTCGTGTTTATATTTAAATGAAATTCTTGAGTAAGTGTTAAGATAATTGATTCTTTTGATAAACAAGTCATGTTTTTAATGTTTTTTTGGATTTTAAGAATATGTAATTGAATTAGAAAACCATTTATCACTCTTTTGACCACATTGATTACACTTGCAACAGGTGGTCTTCCAGTTTTCAAAATGCAAGAGGCTAGACTTTTCAGAACATCATACTGAATATAGAAATCATTGAAAAAGGTATGATTATCCTCTCTTTCTTTTTTTACTTTGAAAGGTAATAATTGTTTTCGATCTTTATCATAACTTGTATTAATCAAAGTGGGTTACCACAAGAGCATTAAGTTTCAATATCAAAATGAAATAAACTAGAGATATAATTATTCACAGGAAACAGGTATTCTATCATTTAATTTTTATTTTATTTTCTTTATTGCATTGGCCTCTTAGACTTTTACTGCTTTCTATAGATGGAGGGTAGATATATTCTGCGAAGGGGTCCAGAAGGGCACCTGAGGTGGCTACACTATTTTCTTTACAGGGGAGGGATATCGGGGTAGTGGAGAGATTAATTTGTGTGTTTCATTTTTTGTCTATATACTATGTTTTTTTGTTTTCTTTTTGTTTTCATTTCCTTCAGCATGGACATCCGATGTACGGATGAGTCATGACGAAATGCTACCATTGCACCACCCATGCCTTTTAGATTTACATGTTTAGTTCAATTTCACTTAGCCTTTCTGATCCCGCTCATTGGCCACAATTTGACAGAGATTCAAAGAGTATGAGGGGGTGTGAAGGGGGTGATGGGGAGTGTTGTGGGAAAATAAATCTCATAAAAATGAAATAGAAATTGAACAAATGAATAATTAGGGAATCGATAGATACCCCTATGAAGTTTCATACAATGGGGTCGTAGTGTGTCTTGATTTGGATTTTGGTTAACCTGAATTTTTTTTTGAGAAAATAATAATCCTAAACTAGATAAAACATTAGTTCATAGGATTAAAACAATTGTAAACATAATTTCAAGTCGGTGAATTATATGATGAGAAATGTAAACAAGTTTTATTTTATTGATGTTAGATTTATAAAAAGAATTTCAAAGTAACTAATGATAAAAATAATGTTGCTCTAGAACAACAATTAGAAAAAATTCAAACAAGAAGATGGAAGAATTATGGATTTCTAATCCATTATTATGATCATACACTCAATATATTTCATGTTATATCCCTTCACCAAAAGAATGTGTCCAAGAAATGGTGTGTCAAGTTTAGGGTGCTCAAAACCTTATTTAATATCATTTTCTCTATTAACATAATTAAAACCTTTGATATCTAAATCATTAAAAACCTAAATCATTCAATCAAGATTATCCCCTTGGAACTCCAAAAACAAAAGCTATACCCTTTTATTTTCCCCTTTCATAGAAATTTGTATAAAGTGTATACAATTCCAAAAATGACTCCTCTAATTGGTAATGACATCCATGCCAAATATCCATCATAAAACCAGTGGCATGTTTTTGTATTGAGGAGAAGATACTATAATCCCATGCACCATTTCCTAAGATTGTGGTAGTGGTATTCTTATTACCAATGGTTAACTTATTCAAACTAGTATCAATTGACTAAGATGTTATTTGGTTGAATGCTTCACTGATTGAATTGTTCCGTGAACTATCACATCACTGTAAAAATATTTGCACATGAGTGATTAAAGGACTTATGTGAACTATTGGTTCATGGATGGGTGTCTTCATTGAATTTTAGTTCGTGGGACTTCGTTCCATTTCAAATTTTTTAGACACTAACTCATTTGTTTTGGAATTTTGATATAGGAAATAGTATAAACCCTTTATTGTCTTCTTATTCTGCTGCTTCTGCCACTATGACCCTCATCACAACTAATGGAATGATGGATATGGTATAATATACTGAAAAAAATATCCCCATCATCTCAGTTCATCAATTATTACTGAAAACACTTAGTTATAGAAAAAAAATATAGCTTATGTTGATTTTTTACGGATTCAGTCTACTATGAGATGGAAACGTTTTGTCACCTCATCGGTCCAACTGACTGGCATTTTGGATAATTGACAATAGTGACATCCCTTGGTCTATCATCTTACAAAAGGTAATATTTTTCCAAAAAATACATACCACTAGGTATATTTTTAATTTCACCCCTTAGTCACCAGTGGACACTATCTGTTATCATGGATGGTCAACTGGCCATTTTTATGTGTATCAACTTGTCCATCCCATTATTACTAAAAATATATCGTTTTTTGGGACAAATCAGGGAGGGGAAGCCACATCACTAGTTGATTGATCCTTTACAAATTACCTACGGTCATGTTTCAACTCATATACATGGATATATATTCCTAAACCCTTAGCTGATTCCTGGTGCAATCATCCATCCACACCTTTGAAACATAATTAGGGTCATTCCATTAGAATGGGACAAGAAAAATGAGAAGGAATTGATGGGCTTTCTCAACTATCATGACTGCCTCACCTATGTTCCTTACTCTTCCCTTTCCTTTAATTTTTTAAATGATTAATCTGAGAATTTTGTCAAAAGATTATACATTTTATCATTGAGAGAGTTCTTCATTGTTTCCCAGATTGACATGGATATTTTCTATGAGATATACACATTGTAGTTTTTTCTGCCAATTCCAATGTTTTCAGGTGAAGTGGCCTCCAATCCTTAACAGTGCTTGTCCGGGGGCTATACGGGGGTCCATGGGGGACTATCCGGGGGTGCACGGGGGGCTGTCCGGGGGCGCAGGGGGGGGGGGGGGATGTCCGGGGTTCGGTGTAGGGGGGAACGGGGGCTGCATGGGGTCTGCCCGGGGGTGCACGTGGGGGTTGTCTGGGGGTTCAGGGGGGGGGGGTTGTCCAGGGGGGCATGAGGGTCTGTCCTGGGGGGAACAGGGGGTTGTCCGGGTGTGCATGGGGGGCTGTTCGGGGGTGCACGGGGGGTTGTCCGGAGGTGCACGGGGGCTGTCCGGGGGTGCATGGGGGTTGTACGGGGGGAAAGGGGGGCTGTCCGGGGGTACACGGGGGGTTGTCCAGTGGTGCATGGGGGGGGGGGGCTGTCCGGGAGTGCGGGGGGGGGGGGCTTTCTGGGGTTCTGTGTAGGGGGAAGGGGGGATGCATGGGGGATGTCTGGGGGTGCACATGAGGGTTGTCCGGGGGTGCAAGGGGGGATGTCCGGGGGCACGGGGGGATGCCCGGGGGGGCACTGGGGGCTGTCCGGGGTTCTGTGTAGGGGGGAAGGGGGTTGCATGGGGTCTGTCCGGGGGTGCATGTGGGGGCTGTCCGGGGGTGCACGGGGGGCTATTCAGGGGTGCATGGGAGGTTGTTCGGGGGTGCACGTGGGGCTGTCTGGGGGTGAATGGGGGGCTGTCGGGGGGGGCACGGGGGGGGGGGGGGGGGCTTTCATGGGGCTGTCCATGGGGGCACAGGGGGCTCTCGGGTGGCTGTCCGGGGGGGCTGTCTGAGGGTGCACGGGGGGGGGGGGGGGGGGGCTGTTCGGGGGTGCAGGGTTGGTGTCGGGGGTCCAAGGGGGCTATCTAGGGTTTTGTGCAGGGGAAGGGGGGCTGCATGGGGTCTGTCCAGGGGGTCTACATGGTTCTGTCCGAGGGTTTGTGTAGGGTGGGAAGGGGGCTACATTGGGAGTGATGGGGGTTCAGGAGGGAGGTCTGCAGGGGTCTGCAGGGCAGTGGGGAGGAGGGCAGGGGGGACTGGCAGGGGGTAACCTATTTAAATTTCTATAACTATCTTATGTACATATACTAAATGATTAATCAAAAAAATTTCGTTGTGGGTGAAATAACGTAAAAATTAACCCAAACAATCAACATTTAATTCTTATCTAATGATTCATTCACATGGAATATCATATAATTTGTTAGAAGATCATTTAAACTTCTAGAATATCATTAATAACATGAAATATCATTCCTGAACAATGTTATTAAACCCTATAACTCATCAAAAGGCCCATAAAATAACATAATGAAACTGAATCGGGCCAACATGTCGTGGTCACGCTGCGGTCAAGCCACGGTCACACCGCGGTCACGCCGTGGTCACGTCGCGGTCACGCCACGGTAATGTCGTGATTTGGCCCTACTCTAGCCACATGCATCCCACACCACCCCCTTCTACCTTCATTTCAGCCCGCTGCCAACAACATTCTAGCCCGCTACAGCCCACCCTGCCACCTTCGAATTAGCATCCACCATCCCCCCAGCACCTGAAACCAGCACCCTTCCAACAGTATTCCAGCCTTCTCCCTCACCGTTTGCTCCTGGCAGGAAGATGCTGCCCTGTGGATGTCGTTGGACCGGGCCAACACGTCCCGGTCACGCCGCGGTCAAGCTGTGGTCACGCCGCGGTCACGTCGCAGTCAGGCCACGGTCACGCCACGGTCACGCCGCGGTAATTCCGTGATTTGGCCCTGCTCCAGCCACATCTATCCCACACCACCCCCCTTCCACCTTCATTTCAGACCGCTACCACCAACATTCTAGCCTGCATCAGCCCCCCCTTTCACCTTCGAATCAGTCCGCACCATCTCCCAGCACCTGCAACCATCCCCCTTCCACCAGCATTCCTGCCTTATCCTGCTCCCTTTGCGCCAGGCCAGAAGATGATGCCTTGTGGATGTCGCTAGACCGGGTCGACACACCGTGGTCACGCTGCAGTCACACCGCGGTCACATCGTGGTAATGCCGTGATTTGGCCCTGCTCCAGCCACATCCAGCCCACACCAGACCCCTTCCACCTAAATTTGTATTCTCCTTGGAAAAATCTTCCATTATGATATTTCTTGACTCTATTTTCACATACAAGCAAGGCTTTTTTTCATGAATCTAAGTTTTTCCCCTTCTTCCATGATATAAGAATCCAATATTAGTCAACACAAACATTAGGAAAGACCATTCAACTCTATTATTATCCTTTTTCGTGTCATTTTTCCATGGAATAATTCATTGTTAATATTTATTCTATGTTTTCATATATTGAAAATTTTCATGGGCCAAAATGGAATTATCATATATGATTCTCTTAGGAACAATGGAGATTTGATTTTCAGAAATAATATAGGGAAGCAATGGTCGTATCTGATTCACTGGAATTCAGGAGAATATAAGTACAATTATAGAGGCTGATGAGTCTAAAATTAGTGACTAATGATGTTTTTTTAGTTTTTGAATAAGGGTTATAAGAGTTTCATTGATTGAGTGAAAGTAGTCATTTCCCACCCAAAGAACATATATGAGACTCGAAACATTCCATCCAATAATTTACCTAAATTTCATGATAAAAAGGAATGGAAACCATCATAGAATAGTGATTCCACTAAATGGTTCTGGTTATGTTCCTTCGGTTCTCATCATCTGTAATATCACACATAATCGACTTATTAAACTCCTTTAAAACAACCAGTCTGAGTCGTTCTTTATATTAGGAGAAATGGGAAACTACGCCACTATACAAAGGTCATAGAAAAAGGGAAAAATATTATTACATATATCATTATGATTTTATACATAACTTCCATCAGAATCAGTAATGAAAAAGATGTGGTTATTTATGTAATGTTCAGAGGCCTTTTGGTAGAAATAGATGGTGGTTTCATCAACAACCTTCATATGAGCATCCCTCACTCTAGAAGACTATAAAATCTCCAGTCTTTTGAGGGTAACATCATGTTCTACTTCCATTTTATAAATACATGAAACTTTAGCATCCACGGGGGCTTGTGAAATAAGAGAATTTATTGTTTTATCAAACTAATCACATTGAATATCTGGATGGAGATATCTTCTGTAACTATATTATTTATGTTTAGCAGCCCCTGATAAATATTATTTTTAACATCATTGTCTTCTCTCAACCACCCCAAGTAGACCACATCTACAGAGTCATCCTACCTCACCAAGAAGACATCAAATCTGAAGGATCATTCAAATATGGTTCCCCCATCCCTATGTGAGAAATCAATGAGGATTGGGGTATGGTCAAAAGTAGTAAAAGGGAGATGGGAAACCTGAATGGATTTAAAGATGTTGATCCACTCATATGATCCCAGAAATTTGTCATGGCTTTCTTTAATGTGGGTCACCACATATAATCCCCTAAATTAGATCAAGGGGTAGCATGAGTAACCCAAGTACCTTAGATCTGCATTATGGGTTTCTTTAACGAAATCCAACACCACAAGCGATTGTCGGTGAGCACCCCATTTTTTCGATGAGTTGTACATAATTTCATTGAATTATCCACCAATGAGGAGGGGTCTCTGTGATGTTGGTTTGGTGTTACTTGATCCGGTTGGGTCGAATGTTTATGGCCCGCAACTATCGCGGATCTGACCGACTGACCCCGACAGGCACTGTAGCGGTGCAGACTTTGGGGTCAACTTTACTATAGCGCTTTTGACAAAGATAGCTGCTATTCACTGTAGTGGTGAAGACTTTGGGGTCAACTTTGCAGGGGGGTTTGCAGTGGGCTGGGGGGAAGTGCAGTGGGTAGGGGGGAAGTGCAGGGGGAAGGGGGTGTGCTGGGGGAAGGGTGTGTGTACAGGGGGGTGCAGTGGGATGGGGGGGAGGTGCAGCGGGTAGGGGCCGAGGGTGTGTGCAGTGGGATGTGGGGGAAGTGCAATGGGTCGGGGGGAGTATAGGGGGAAGTTCTAGGGAAGGGGGAAGGGGGACTATTTTTTTATGGAATGGGAGACATATAGCCACGGTTTAAAACTGTGGCAACAGGCCTATATCCATGGTTTAAATCTGTGGAAAAAGGCCTTTATCCATGGTTTAAAACCATGGCTATATATATTTCCAGACTTAGGATTCTACCCCGGTTTGAAAACCATGGGTATAGGCTGTTTCCACGGTTCAAACTGTGGCTATAAGGATATAGCCATGGTTCAAACTGTGGCTATAGGTTTTACCCTATATCCACGCCAGTACCATCCATGGTTTATTAAACCGTGGCTATAACCTATAGCCACGGGTTTTTGGCCTATAGTTATGGTTCCAAACCGTGGCTATAGCTTTATTTTGTAGTAGTGTCACACATATGTGTGTTAGGGAGGAAACTAGAGTTAATGGAATAGTTTGAAGAAGGGCTTACCCATTTATAAGAAGGTGGATGCTTGTTGAATCTTATTTCTATTTATATAATTTACATTCCTCACTGATTGAGGAAGATGGTCTTTCTTACCCTTTATCCATAAGAGTTGTAGACATGTGGGGTATTCCCCAAGCTTTTTGCGATTAGATTCTTGAGGATGTATGGGTCCATGCTTCTGCTATAGGTGTCAAATACTCAATGGGTAGCTCATCTACTCATCGTGTATAGCCCCTTGTGTTTGGTAGCTTAGAATTGTTTTGTGGAAAACCTGGAATTTCAAAAAGTGTTAATGTTGTTAATAAATGAAGGAATAAATGTTTAACGCATGGGGTTAGAAATTTTTGGGATGCAATGATGAGGTTATATTTCTATTACATCATTGACTCGGTTTGGTTATTCCTAAAGGGCATGGATTTTGGTTTGAATGGTAATTATATAGAATGTGGAAAATGATTATAGTTAATTAATGGATAAAGAATTAATTAACATAAAGTGGAACTAATTAAAAGCGATAATATAATTTAATATATCTATTTAAATGTTGTATACTTATATGATGCATATTCTTAGAAGTGGTAGTCGTGGGTCTGATAGATGGTAGCTACAGTTGAGTCTAAGACTAGATTTTTCCCATTGAGTGGTTTTGAGATATATTTTATCTTGTACTATTTGTGTTTCTATACTCTACTACACCTTGTTGGTTAGGTAAACTAACACCCAGCCGATTCTGAGCCTTACGGGTGTTTTCCACAATATCTCGTTGGAAGCAGGGATCGCTGACTACCCCCTTTGACCCCTTACTCATCTCTTGTTAGTTACTTATGCTACTAGGCACGGGGGGTTAGTTTTCCCCATATATGTGTCTAGAGTGATGTAATGTCTTGTGTTTGTTTCACACAAATATATTTTGGATATAGTTTCTTATAGACTATTATAGGTGTAATGTGTATAGGATTTGATGGATTGAGTATACTTACTCAGTGTATGGGATGTGATGGCTTGAGGTATAATACCTGAAATACCATTCACATTATGCGAGCTATGGTGTCTCCTAGAAACTACCTAGTTACTTTTAGATATTTAGATGTGGTGGTTGTGTTGCATGAGGTGCATGCTATGGTGCTTTGCCCGGGTGTCATTTGGCTATCCTTTTTGGGAGAGACGCTCAGGATGTGTGATGTTGGGTAAAATAGCCAAACTTGTAGAAACGTTGTAGAGGGATACCCATGAAATTCATTATAATATTATATACTCTTGTATGAGATACTTGGTGAGGTTATGCATGGATAGGATGGAAACATAGTATACATGACTCAGTGATGAGTTAGTTTCACTTGTTTTTCATTGTGATTTGGAATTATTTACAAGTTTTTTCACTAGAGGCTCTGAGTAGGATCCTACTGAGTATAATATTATACTCACCCTATATTGTATAAACTATTTTTAGGTCACATTGAGTAAGTTGTAGATATGGTTTCTCGCATCTATTTTACTTTCTATTGGTACTAACATCTTTTTTCATTTAGTTTTACTAGTTCTGTCACGACATTACATATGTTCACTTAGGTTTCTTTACATTGTAGTCTAAGCAGGATTAAGTTGGTTTCTATATGATCTATCTTTTCTGAATGTGTTATCTTAGAAGTTAATGCCTCCCATAAGTGATTTTACTATACCCTCAATGACAGTTTCCAACCTGGGGGCTAATTGAGGTGGGACTCAAGGGTCAATATCTCTCTTATCTTATTGTTGGTCTTGGAGGGGTACACTTTGTGGGGTGGGGGTCACGACCGAGTGGTATCAGAGGGCTGGTTGAGGGGTAGGATGGATTTTGGAGTCAGTCATTGGTGAGTTTGCACGGGTTGGTAGGGAAACAATGTTAGATAACTTTATTAAGCATTGTAAACATGGGAGACAGGCTGAAAAGAGGTGTTTAGTCCCACATGTGATGTATTAAATTTACCTTTATACTTAGAGTGGCTACTAAATGAGGTGACACTTTTTGGAGTTTCATGGATGAGGCACTTTCCCTAATCATAGTTCACTTACAAAAATAGTTTTCACTCCACCATTATTATGGAACCATTTGAAGCCTTGTATGTCCAAAAGTGTTGTTATCTTTTGTGCTAGACTAGGGTCAGAGACTCAAAGATTCTCAAATCGGAACTAGTACAGAATACAACATAGATAGTTTAAGTGATTCATGAGAGGATGAAGGAAGCACAAGATATTTAGAATTCATTTGCTGATCATAGGAGGAGACCACTGGAGTTTGGGTTTGGGGAGAATATGTTTCTAAAGGGGACTCCCCGTCTTGGGTTGAGAAGTATTGGTCATGGGAGTAATCTTTCTTTCTAGTTTATTGGGCCTTTCATGGTGTTGTATCATGTTGTAGTTGTAGAATACAGGATAGTGCTTCCCTTGTAGAGGATCTGAATACATGATTTTATTCATGTATCGTAGCTCCATTGTTATCTTCATGATGACTCTCACATCCTCAATTGGTGTGAGATTGAGGTTGAAAATGATACAACCTTCGTGGAGCAGCCTATAGTGATCCAGGACATCCAGGAGAATGAATTTGGGGGTGTTATATCTCGTTAGTTTTTGTCTTGAGGCGGAATGGTGGTGTAGAGGAAAGTACGTGGGAACTTGATTCATAGATGCATGCATAGTACCCCCAAAAAAAAATTCCTTTTTATCTCTTCTATTGTAATGTTTTTTGTTTTGAGGTGTTAGACCCTTTCTGATTATGATATGGATTTCTCTGGTTTCTTGTTGTGACTTACTCTTTTTGAGGGGTATCTACCATGGGAGAGTGTTTTGGAGATATTTTTTGGTTATTTCCTAGTTTTGTACTATTCTTTAAATGAAAATGTTTTTCTCTGGCAGTGAGAAAGATTAGAGAGGTATCTCACGGGGTGGCTATTCGAACGAACTCCCTCTATTTCTTATCTAGGTTGGTTATGCATTCATGAGGATAAGAATGTTCTGAGAGGTATATGATTTAAGGACCCATATCTACATGGGTAAACCCACTGCATATTTTTTAAGATTTAAGTGCTTAGAGTTGGATTAGAAGAATTTTAAAGAAGTTCAATAGAGTTAAATATAGAAAGGGGGACTGCACATTGTGTAACTAAATTACACTATTTGAAATCATGTTTCATGGGTTAATTCATGGTATGAGAGAGGGGTTCACAGTGTAACATACTTTCGGGTTCTAAAAATAAATAAAATGATGCGGTTACATTTTTTTCAGAATAACGTGACCTCAAGGCATCACACGACATGAAAGGGGATTACATATAATCTAATTCTCCAATGCTGTATTTTTTAATATTTTTTCATCCACTCGGTTTTTGTCAAAACCTATTGCTAAAGAGGTTCTCCCTCAACCTTATGTGACCATATATCCCTATCTTCATCCTTTTGGGGATTCCTTCATTAAGTAATGATCACAGGATACCTCTTTTGATCTATATTAATTTTTCTCTGATATAAGGTATGATTTACCTATATTCTTGAGGCTTATTTGATTGGTTTCCTCCCATTTCTATTTTCCATGTGGTGGAATAATATCTTCATTGTTCTAATTGAGTTTATATCTATTTTTTGGGGCAGTTTTTCCATGGAGTCCTCGGGTGGATTTAGTTGTTGTGGGAGAGGAGATTGTAATCTATTTCTTTGATCCATTCTCGTGTAAAGAACATCAATAGACTTTGAGGTAGTGGATTCTTTGATTCTCTATTATATTTACATTCCATTTTAGAGTTTTCATTTTTTATTACATTAGATCACAATAAAATCAAAATATTAAATATTAAAACTAGATTAAAAAATTGGTATCAAGTTCAAAAAGATGTTATTACCTATTTATTTTCTAGATAGTGTGATAGCTATTATTTTCTTTTTTATCATGTATTTATTTATGGAAATTGGTAATGAACATAATTCTATAATAAATTTATAATTAATTTAATATCTATTTAAAATGGTATGTTAATGAATCGGGTGGCTATTTTAATTTGATGGTAATCAAATTTATACATTTATATATGCACATTTAACTGAATTGGTTGACGAACCTGAATCATGTTGATGTTTATTGATAAACGTATTAAATTCATATTGAATTAATTGTTTATATAATTTTTGATAGTTATCATAGCTTGTTGGTTTGGTTTCCAATAGATCTAACATGTTCATAATGAATCGGTTAATTCAATATGGGATAAGAACAGGTTGTATTGACAAAAATATAATGCCTTGTAAGGCCTAATTTTACATCTTGTTTGTAAAGGTAATGTGCATTATGATTTGGATCTATGAGATCTCATTGTGTGTGAAAGGTGGATGCCTTGTTTTATGTTTGAGAACTCATTCCTGTAGAGACCCATAGCCTGAGGTACATAGACATTACATTACTTTTTCGGAATAATTAATACATAACAAAAACCAACACTCAAGGATCATAATAGTTTTGTGTCTTTAGAAACTCAGAAAATAATCTTCTAATAATGGTAAAAGATCATCAACATCTCCCATAAAGATCTTTCCCTTTTGTTTTCTTACCTAAAAACATTCTTTATATCTTGTGGAAAAGAAAACATATAAAGGGTGAGCTCAAATGCTCATTAAGGGTATGCATAGAGAAAATAAAACAACCCATATACATTTGAACTTAAAAACATGAACATAATGTTTAAACATCAAAATCATGAGCAATGACATAAAACATGGAAGTACATAAGGAATAGATCATAATGGAACATCAATCATGATAAAATAGCATGGGAATAGAACATGTAATTGTGGAAAACCATTAAGCACATGATATTATTTTCATAGTATCCAAGGCATTGCTTCCAAAACCATCTTAGTGGACAATGTCCCTTTCTAAATCGAGTTCACTCCTCATTCTAGTCCTGTATCACTGAACCGGATTAACTTACTGTTCCAACCATGTTTATCTCATGAGATATAAATCTTTACCCAATGCATTGGAGGGAGATATAGGTCCCACCCATCTCATAATGAAATTATTCTTACTTGTGCCACAAAATAAACATAAATCATTCATCGTAACCCAAAGAATAAAATGGGTTTCATAAACATCATCCCATCATAACATAATCCATATAAAACAAATGGATATCATTTCATCATAAGAAGAATCAAACCATGTAAATAATAGGGAAATTATACTTGAAACATGACCATATTAAATAATTTCATCTTATATGGAAAATAGTCTTGTTGAAACACTTGAAATGAATTCTTGAGGAAAATATCCTTTCTTCTTCAAAATCATTTTCTTTTCTCAAAATACCAAGCAATTTTAAAAGAAAAGTATTTTATTGAAAAAAATCATGAAATCTTGTAGAGGAAACCTCAAGTAAATAAGGCATTATGAAACATTAAAAATCCATTCATGCTTTATAAGTTAAAAAAACATTCTCCTCTAACTTTTACAAGAAAAGCCAAAAAACTACCTCATATGGTAAACAAAAGAAAGATTCCTTTCATACCAACTACAAAAAGTCAAAAAGGGCTAAACATGACATTAAAATTACATGTAATAATAGTAAATACTTTTTGAAAACAATTTTATAAATCATGGAATGGATGATAAATATAACCCTAGTAAATACTTACGAATAAACAATCTCGGATAAGAACGAGATTGGAATAATTATCCCTTACCTTAGGTCTAATATGATTCATACATATCTGAACCTCCTATATAATGATTTAAATAATGTAATTAACTTATTGAAGAATCATATATATTTTTATGATATCATATATGGTTCACTTATGACTTTATATTACACGTTATTTTGTAAATTCCATGTTAAAGCAGCGTTTTGGGTAAAATCGTTTTATTTATCGTACCTGTTTGGACTTGTTGTTCTTTATATTATTAGTAAATATATCGAGATTTACTTACTTCAAGAATGTAAATAATGATTTATATATCATATATATTCCGTCTATGTCACGACCCCCTCCCACCAAAGATGCCCCTCCTGAGCTGGTAATAGTGAAAGGGAGATAATGACCCCTGAGTCCCGCCTCTAGTAGGCCCCGGGGTGGCGACTAGCACCAAGGGTATGAGTCTTCACAAATATGGGAGGCATTAACCTTTATATTAATTTAAGATAGGGAAATAAAACAAGTCAACCACCAAAAAGGAAAAGAACAAGTGTATAGAAATAAACCCAAACCAAACCCACATGCATGTTTAAACAATTTATAACAAGGTGCAAGTACAAGAAATCTCAAAGTACAATACCCAAAAAATATTAGAGTACAAAAACTGCAACAACTACAACTGTCTAGCTAGTATGGTCTCGCACGGCCCTAGTAGTCCTCCTGGAAACCTGAAAGTAAATGTAGGGTGAGCATACAAGTAGACTCTGTAGGGAAACCTAAAGCTCTCGTGCACAAGTGGGGAGACATCCTAATGTCCTGTGAGAACAACAGAAGAAACCTAGCAAGGAAATCTATCCACCCAACCTCACCAACCACTCTCACCAAAACACAATCACAATAGGTAGTAGTATATAAGAACAAGAGTATTGGGTACCCCGCACCATTTCCCACTAGTTAGCTGCTCTTCCTAACAGTGAACGTCCTAACACTGCCACACTCTTCCCGCCCGCACACACCTGGGCCTCACAACCACACATCCCGCCCGCACACACCTAGTCCTCACCACCATGTATCCCGACCGCACACACCTGGGCCACACCACCACGTATCCCACCCGCACACACCTGGGCCTCACCACCACGTATCCCGCCCGCACACACCTGGGCCTCATCCGGAAGATTCTTGGGAAATTTTAAGCCTGCCCGAAGAGTCTTGGTCCAATCCACCCCAATCGAAACCAACCCGAAGAGTCTTAGGTGTAAGGTCTCCTCAAGCCATCAAAGCCTAGGGAAGAAGGAGGAGGAAGGAGCTAGTAACTAAGGGGAAAACACCCTCTCCCATGAAATGGGATTGTTTGGCACTAAGTGCTCAACATGGGTGGGTGCGATAAAACACAAAAGATACAAATATATATATATATATATAGTAACCACTCATCCCAACCTATGGCTTCTAAACAGAGAAACTGAGCACGTGCCACGACACTGCAACCACAAAGCATGCATACAACAATAACCTCAACCCCATTTAGGTTTTCACCTTTCAGCAGAATAGTTTATTAGTTCCTTAACTACTGGGAAACTATCCACAACCAACCACATCAATCATTCGTGAAACGTATCCCGGCCATCCACAAATCAAGTTAGGGAAACACAAACAACACAACCAAGTCCCTTATTTTTAACTAACCAACCCATTTGATTATTATTCTCGTTCCACTACCATGCCCCACCATTTATTAACTCTTCCACTTTTTATTTATTATCCACAACCCATAGTTTGTAAACATTTAAACCCATCCCTATAGCCCCGCTGCTCACCACCATAACCACAAAGACACTGAAACTCGTACATCATTATCCCATTAATACCATTTATCGCATCCCCACTGCCCATCACCATCATAACGTTCACACCAACCCACAACCAAGCCAACTGTAGCCCCGCTACTCACCCGATCCACAACAACCCACAAAACACCCCCATCACATGCCACGTATCTAAGCCATCACCCACATGTTCATTATTCCATTTTTATCAACTGGGGTGATCACACAAGGGTTCTAGATTTTTATTTAAACAACCAACATTACATGATTAACCAATTCCCACATTCCATGAAATATCCATCCATAAATGGTCTAGAAAGATAAGGAAGCATTTAATTGTGCAAGAAAAGGCCCCCAACAACTATGATTTTCAGTAGGTATAAGCCTATTCAATTCACAACATAATATCACAGGATATAAAAAGTAAAGTTACAGTAATCACAAAATTCTCAACCCCGTTATATAAGCCAGTTATTATCTTCATTAAACCGGTTCAAAAGTGTTTCACGTAAACCATAGGACACCCACCCCTCCTGATGCACAATTTATAGAGTCGAAAGTAAGATCCCTACCTCAACAGGTTCTGATCACAACACTCCCCCAGATCGACTTTAGAAGATGTTCGTCACTTATGTCGAGTCCTAGAAAAACCTCCTCGGGTGGAAGATGGAAAGGAAAGTCCAAAGGAAAGACAACGGATCCAAGATCAAAAGTTCCTCCTCGTCGTTATGATCCTGTGGCCTCTGACGGATCGTAAATCGGAGATTAGAAGAAGAAGAAGTTATGGAAGAAAAGGATCCTTAGAGTCTCTTGAGAGAGCTCTGCTCAGAGGAATGGGGAGGAGAGGGGTGAGTTAAAAAGGAGGAGGGGACCCCTCCTTTTATAGGTGAGAAAAAACAAAAGTAAATGGCATGTACTTTATAGTACACAGTGTGTACTCAGCCATTTCACACGGTCACCACGCAGCTTCCAACATGGCCTTCAACACAGAACATGGTCGTTGACTGGTCAACACATGGCTTGAGGGTAACGCATATGCGGGGAGGGACTACACGACGTGTAGTATTGGGTACACGGCGTGTACCCATTTATTTCACACGGCAAGGACACGACTCCAACACGGCACACATCCATTGACTGGTCAACACATGGTTTGAGGGAATACATGGCGTGTACCCATTTATTTCACATGGAAAGGACATGGCCTTCAACATGGGCTATTCCTGGCAAGGGGGTACACGGCGTGTACTCACACTACATGGTGTGTTGTTTCAAAATTCTGAAATGTGTGGAAAAAGTCCATTTTACCCTCCAGAACACTTCATGACCTTCTTTTTGAGAAAGGAATGGGCCAGAGATGTCTGGGTCATTACATCAGATACCTCTTAAAACATTCTCATCCCTGAGAATTCAAAAACCAACCCAGAGAAAACCTAACAAGATACCTCTTAGGGTTCTCATCATAATAGGAACCCAAACAACAACCCTAATCATAGGTGTTAGGAATTCCCTCTCCTATGTCGAGATACTATCCACTTTAGGAGGCACTGACTCGCCTACACGGGTTTAATCGCATACGCATTAATGCATCTCGATTAAGGATTGGGCCTTCCCACTTCCATATATTTGGATTTTCCAACTTACAATGCCCCCAACACCATACAGCCCACACACTGCCTGAACATGTGGTTTAGGGAAAATTCCTTCTCCTATGTCGAGATATTATCCGCTTTAGGCGGCACTGACTCGCCTGCACAGGTTCAATCACATCCTCATTAATTTGTCTCGATTAAGAGTTAGGTTTTTCCCTTCCCACACATTCGGACATTCTACACACTTATAGAGAATAAGGAAAACAAAAAGTCTCACAACCGACAAGCCAATCATTCCATATAACAAAGTTATAGAGTATAACATCAACACAAAGCTCATAAGGACAAGGAAAAACACAATTCAAAATAACTCTGGGTATTGAGCGGGCATCTGGGCCTCCCGCTCCCAAGTGATCTCCTAGAGGCCGTCATGCCTCTAAAACACACGAACCAAGGGAATGGTTCGTCCACAGAGCACCTTCTCTTTACGATCCTAGATTCTGACTGGTCGTTCCTCAAAGGTCACGTCGTCTCCCATATCTAACTCTCCCCAGTCGATAACGTGAGAGTCATCTTGTAAGTATCGACATAGCTGAGAGATGTGGAATATGTCATGAACCTTCTCCAACTGTGGTGGAAGGGCTAGCTGATATGCCACCTCGCTGACTCACCTCATCACCTCAAAAGGTCCGATGAACCTAGGGGAGAGCTTACTCCCCTTCCCGAACCTCCGCTGTCCCCATCGAGGGGAAACCTTCAAGAACACATGGTTTCCCACCTCGAACTCCAAGGGCCTCCTCCGACGATCCGCATAAGACTTATGTCGGTCTTGAGCTGCTTTCATCCTCTCACGTACAAGATGAACTTTCTCTGTGGTGTTCTGCACTACCACTGGACCAAGAGCACTTGTCTCACCAACCTCTACCTAGAAAATGGTTGAACGACATGGTCTTCCATACAAATCCTCAAACGGTGCCATACCAATAGTAGAGTGGAATATTTTGTTGTAGGTGAACTCTACTAAAGGAAATTGCCGTACCCATGATCCTCCGAAATCCAAAACGCATGCTCGTAGCTTGTCCTCCAAAGTCTGGATAGTCCGCTCTGTCTTCCCATCGGTTTGGGGGGGGGGAAAGCAGTGCTAAGGCGTAGCTGGGTGCCAAAAGCATGTTGTAACCCTCTCCAGACTCGTGAGGTAAACTGAGTATCCCGATCTGAGATGATAGTCTTTGGAACTCCGTGAAAACACACCACCTCGTCTACGTACCTCTGTGCTAAGTTACTCACCGGGCCTGACTCCTTAATTGCTATGAAGTGAGCTGATTTTGTCGGTCGATCCACCACTACCTAGATAGCGTCAAAACCACCCTGAGCTCTGGGTAGTCCTGTGACGATGTCTATTGAGATGTCATCCCACTTCCACTCGGGGACATCTAAAGGATGCAACAAACCACTGGAAACACGGTGTTTAGTCTTCACTTGCTGACACACTAGGCATCTAGCCACAAACTCCGCCATTTCCCATTTCACCCCAGGCCACCAAAACTATTCCCTTAGGCCTCGGTACATTTTTGAAACTCCTAGATGTACCACCAAGGCTGAGCTATGGAACTCAAAGAGAAATCCCTCACGCATCGCCACCGGAACAAACAAACTTCCATGGAAAAGAATCTGATGTCGGTTGTCCTCTGACCATCCTTCTGGAGTGTTTCCCTGATCGACACGATCCTGCATCACTTCTGCCTCGGAGTCCCCCTATTGAGACTCTTCCCCTTGTTGCAACAAGGATGACTGCACCGTCATCTGAAACAAACAGACTCTAACACCTTCTACCCTTTCATCCAATTTCAAGGAATCCAACTGTCCCATCTCTTTCCAAGCATCAGTGGATTCCCGAACCACTTCCTTATGCGACTTCCTACTCAGGGAATCAACCACAATGTTGCCCATACCATCAGTGTAAGAGATCTCGAAGTCATAGTCTTGGAGAAACTCGACCCATCTCCGCTGCCGCCAGTTCAGGTCACATTGGGAGAAGATATGATGTAAGCTCTTATGATCTGAGAAGATCAGAAAGAGCTCCCCAAATAGGTAATGTCACCACAACTTCAGTGTGAACACTACTACTGCAATCTCCAGGTCATGGGTGGCATAGTTACGCTCATGAGGGTGAAACTACCTAGACCCATAATAGATCACACCCTTCTTCTGCATTAGCACACACCCCATACCAAGGAGAGAAGCATCACAAAACACCTCATACAACAGCCCTTCCTCTGGAAACCTGAGTACGGGAGCACTGACAGACTTCTCCTTCAGGTAGTCGAAAGCTTTTTGGCACTTCTCACTCCATAGAGAGACATAGTTCTTTCTACTTAAAGCTGTTAATAGAGAATCAACTCGAGAGAAGTCCGAAACAAACCACCTATAGTAACCTGATAACCCTAGGAAACTACAAACTTATACCACTCTCTTGGGTGCTGCCCAAGAAACAACTGCCTCTGCCTTCGATGGGTCCACTGACACTCCATGCTGAGACACTACGTGCCCAAGGAAGTATACTTCCTATGTCAATAACTTACACTCCGACAATTTCCCATAAAGATGGTGGTGTTGAAGTACTTCTAAGACTTCCCTGAGATGCTCAACGTGCTCCTCCTCTGATCTTGAGTATATCAGGATATCATCGATAAACACAATGACGAACCGGTCTAGAAACTCTCGGAATACAAAGTTCATAAGTCCCATGAACACAGCCGGTGCATTCGTAACTCCAAACGTCATGAATACAAACTTGAAGTGCCCATACCTACACCAGAAATCCATCTTCGAGATGTCACTATCCTTCACCCTCACCTGATGATATCCATATCGTAGATCAATCTTAGAAAACCAACCTGCTCCCCTCAGTTGTTCAAAGAGATCATATATCCTTGGAAGGGGGTAACGGTTCTTGACCATTACCTGGTTCAACCTTCGGTAGTCTATGCTTAACCTGAGACCACCATCTGCCTTCTTCACGAACAAAACTGGAGGACCCCATGGCAATATGCTGGATCGAGCAAAACCCTTTTCCATCAGATCGTCAATCTGAATCCGCAACTCCCGCAACTCCGAAGGTGTCATCCAATAAGGGGCCATCAAAATTGGACGGGCATCAAGCTGTAAGTCTATCCAAAACTCAACTTCACATCGGGGGGGGGGGGGGGTAGAGTCACAAAATCCTCATAAAAAACATCGAGGAACTCCCCAAAAACCCCCGGGACATCCATCATATCTATATCAGCTGGAACCACTGATAGCCTGCCTAACAAGGAAAGGAGAGGCTCCACACGCCGACTTCCCACCTGATAGCTCCTCTCGCCAACAAAAGATACGCATTTCCCATCCACATCGGAGAACACGACCCTTCTTCGAAAGTAGTCGATAACAGACCTAACAGAAAACATAAAGTAGATGCCTAGGATGACATCGTATGGCTGCATCTGTAGAAAAAGAACGTCCCCACTAGATCGATGTCGTCCCAACATCAGCCCACATCCCTGGAAAACACAAGATACGCTGGTCTGGCCTCCAACTGGTGTACTCAGCACCAGTGATACGGAAAGTCTCTCTACGTCTAGTCCCAAAGGTTGGGCTAGACCAGGTGCAACAAAGGAGAGTGAAGAACCCGAATCGAACAAAGTAGAAACGAGAGTGCTGAACAAACAAATCATACCTCGCACCACCTCTGGTCCTGCTGGAGCTTCCAAATCTGCTTCGTGAAACTGTCCACACCCAGCTCCTCTACCTCTCTGATGTTGTCCACCTCCCTAACCATGCCCTGTTTGAGGTCCCTGAGGCGCACCCTGTGGTCGGCCTCCTCCTGAAAAGTCTGCTCTCAGAAAAGCATGGTCATGCTGCTGCTGGAAGGGACTCGCCAGTAACTGGTGCTACTGAGGTGGGTGCTGAACCTACCCACCTCCACCGTACTGAGCTCGGGTCGGGCACCGAATCTGAACGTGCACGAAACCTCCACAAGAAAAACACTTCGGTCCTGTGCTCGTGAAAAAGGGACGACGACCTTAAGATCTGAACAGGAACTGCTGGGGCCTGCTCCCCACTGGCCTGAACCTGGATGGTCCCGTCGCAGGAGACCTATTGTGACTTCCTTCCCCTTCGACGAACATGGATGGATCCCCTCATGTGGTGCACCTCCCTGCGAGTGCATCCTCTCTACAACCTCCGCCTTCTTCTATACTTCCAAGTATGTCGGAAGGGTGAAGGGGGTGACAGCATACTAGAGAGAAGGATGAAGCACCTCCTCTAAACGTATCGCTCGAGACTTCTCATCCGGAAAGAGATCCGGAGCAAAGCGCAGTAGATCCTTGAAGTTGATCCCCAAATCTCATACTGAAATACTCTCCTACTGAAGGGAGAGTAACTCCTGCCGCTTCTCCGCCTTGATCATGGAAGAAAGGAATTCCTCTCAGGATTCCTTCTCAAAGTCTACCCACGAAACCTCTGCCTCTATCCTCTCTCTGAGGTAGAGTGTCCACCACTATCGTGCCGCACCTCTCAGCTGACTGACTGCTAGGGGAACCCAATACTCCCTTGGAGCATAGATCAAGGTAAAAGAGATCCCTAGATCCTCAAGCCACCCCTTGGTCTCCATTTCTAAAGTACTACCCTCGTACTTCTTGAGGGTTTTCTGCTGGAATGAACGGAGAGTCTTCTGCCACTAGCTATCTTCCTCCTCTTGGTCAATCCTCAACTGATCGTCCACCTGAATCTGCTGAGCCTCAGCCGCCTGAGACACTCGGGGATGAAGTCCAGGTGCCATAGCTATATGGTAAACAAAGATCGCCTAAGCCCAAGTAGTAAGGAAATTTTCTCAAGATTTTTAGTTTACCATTTTATTTCAATTTCTTTCCCAGAACACCCAAATCAAGTAAAACACAATCATGATGATGCATGTACCTTCCCTAGGGTCTCTACCCTGTAATCAATGTAGTCTCACTTGGTCGTTCAGTAGGCATAGAGTCTTTGCATCGGATCACAGGGGGCCCTAAAATCCCCTGTCCTAGCTGGTCTTCCCTGGCCTATGTCACGCACCAAGATTAACCAACATTGTTGCCCTACCATCCCATGCAATCCTCACTATTCCTAACTCCAGACTCCATCCTATCTCTCAACCATCACCTCTAATACCATTCTGTCACGACCCCCTCCCACCAAAGATGCCCCTCATGAGCTGGCAATGGTGAAAGGGAGATTATGACCCTCGAGTCCCGCCTCCAGTAGGCCCCGGGGTGGTGACTAGCACCAAGGGTATGAGTTTTCACAAATATGGGAGACATTACCCTTTTTATTAATTTAAGATTGGGAAATATGAAAAGTCAACCAAAAAAAAGGAAAAGAACAAGTGTATAGAAATAAACCCAAACCAAACCCACATGTATGTTTAAACAATTTATAACAAGGTGCAAGTACAAGAAAGCTCAAAGTAAAATACCAAAAGAAAATAAGAGTACAACAACTCCAATTGTCCGACTAGTACGGTCCCACACGGCCCTGGTAGTCCTCCTGGAAACCTGAAAATAAACGTAGGGTGAGCATACAAGTATACTCAGTAGGGAAACCTAAAGCTCTCGTGCACAAGTGGGGAGACATACTAATGTCCCGTGAGAACAACAGAAGAAACCTAGCAAGGAAATTTATCCACCCAACCTCACCAACCACTCTCACCAAAACACAATCATAACATGTAGTAGTATATAAGAACAAGAGTATTGGGTACCCCGCACCATTTACCACTAGTTAGATTCTCTTCCTAACGGTGAACGTCCTGACGCGGCCACACTCTTCCCACCCGCACTCACCTGGGCCTTACAACCACCCATCCCGCCCACACACACCTGGGCCTCACCACCAGGTATCCCACTCACACACACCTGGGCCTCACCACAACATATCCCGCCCGCACACACCTGGGCGTCATCCCGAAGATTCTTGGGAAAAAGGAAGCCTGTCCGAAGATTCTTGGGCCAATCCACCCCAATCAAAACATACCAGAAGATTCTTTGGTGTAAGGTCACCTCAATCCATCACAGCCTAGGGAAGAAGGAGCAGGAAAGAGCTAGTAACTAAGGGGAAAACAACCTCTCCCATGAAATGGGAGTGTTCGGCACTAAGTTCTCAACATGGGTGGGGTGCGATAAATCACAAAAGATACAGATATATATATATATATATATATATATATATATATATATATAGAAACCACTCATCCCAACCTATGGCTTCTAAACAGAGAAACTGAGCATGTGCCTTGGCACTGCTACCATGAAGCATGCATACAAAAATAACCCCAACCCCATTTAGGTTTTCACGTTTCTGTAGAATTTTTTATTAGTTCCTTAACTACTGGGAAACTATCCACAACCAACCACATCAATCGTTCAGGAAACGTATCCCTGGCATCCACAAATCAAGTTAGAAAACACAAAACAACACAACGAAGTCCCTTCTTTTTAACCAACCAACCCATTTGATTATTATTCATGTTCCACTACCATTCCCCACCATTTATTACCTCTTCCACTTTTTATTTATTATCCAAAACCCATAGTTCGTTCACATTTAAACCCATCCCTGCAGCCCCACTGCTGACCATCATAACCACAAACACAACGAAACCCATACATCATTATCCCTTTAATACCATCTATCACAGCCTCGCTTCCCATCACCATCATAGCATTCACACCAACCCACAACCAAGACAACCATAGCCCCGCTGCTCACCCGATCCACAACAACCCACAAAACACCCCCATCACATGCCACATATCTAATCCATCACCCACATGTTCATTATTCCATTTTTGTTGAACTGGGGTGATCACACAAGGGTTCCATATTTTCATTTAAACATCCAACTTTATGTGATTAACCAATTCCCACATTTCATGAAATATCCATCCATAAACGGTCTAGAAAGATAATGTAGCATTTAATTGCACAAGATAAGGCCCCCAATGACCGTTATTTTCAGTAGGCATAAGCCTATTCAATTCACAACATAATATCACAGGATATAAAAAGTAAAGTAACAGTAATCACAAACTTCCCAACCCCATTATATAAGCCAGTGATTATCTTCATTAAACCGGTTCAAAAGTGTTTCACGTAAACCAGAGGACACCCACCCCACATGATGCACAATTTAGAGAGACGAAGGTAAGACCCCTACCTCAACAGGTTCTGATCACAACACTCCCCCAGATTGACTTTAGAAGACGTTCGTCATTTTTCGTCACTTCATTCGAGTCCCATAAAAACCTCCTTGGGTGGATGTTGGAAAGGAAAGGCCAAAGGAAAGACAACGGATCCAAGCTCAGATGTTCTACCTCGTCGTTATGATCCCATGGCCACTAACGGATCGTAAATCGGATCTCGGACGAAGAAGTTATGGAAGAAATGGAGCCTTCAAGGCTCTTGAGAGAGCTCTGCTCAGAGGAATGGGGAGGAAAGGGGTGAGTTGAAAAGGAGGAGGGGACCCCTCTTTTTATAGGTGAGAAAAACAAAAATTACACGGTGTGTAATTTATAGTACACGGCGTGTACTCGGCCATTTCACACGGTCACCATGTGACTTCCAACACGGCCTTCAACGTGGAATGTGGTCGTTGACTTGTCCACACATGGCTTGAGGGTAACGCATACGCGGGGAGGGACTACATGGTGTGTAGTATTGGGTACATGGCATGTACCCATTTATTTCACATGGCAAGGACATGGCTCCAACACGGCACACAGCCATTGACTGTTCAACACACGGTTTGAGGGACTACATGGCGTGTAGTATTGGGTACACGACGTGTAACCATTTATTTGACATGGAAAGGACATGGCCTTCAACCCAGGGTATACCCGATGAGGGGGTACACTGCGTGTACTCACACTACATGGCGTCTAGTTTCAAAATTCTGGAAAGTGTGGAAAAAGTCCATTTTACACTCTAGAACACTTCGTGACCTTATTTTTGACAAAGGAATGGGCTGGAGAGGTCCAGGCCATTACAGTATATATATACAAAATATATTGATAAATGAAATGAAATACACCGTTCATGGATATGGTAGGTCGTATGTACGCATGAACGCTGTTTTCCTTTCCTTATTGACTTGAATGGAAGTAAGTAGATGAAATATATATATATATATATAAATATAGTAGCTTCATTATGTCATATATTTCATTATTTTTCATTATATATACTTTATAATAATTCTTGAATGGTTATCATGGAGAATGAATCTCATCGTGTCGTGGAGACGGTAATTCGTACGTACGCACGAGCGATGATATCATTCCCATAATTATTGAATGGAATTGGAGTGGATGATATAATATTTCAGAATCATTATGATGTTATAATAACCATATATAGTTATTCTTTACACCATTATACCAATCCAAGTATGGTGGTGGTGGAAAAACATATTACACCACGGCGTGGAGACGGTATTTTGTACGTACGCACACGCGGTGATTTCATTTTCCATAGGATGGATAGAAGGTGAAATGAGCTCATTTCAAATTTATAATAACATATCAGTATATTATTGATACTTATGTTATTACTTTATAAAGAAACAACTAAAGAAGAAGAATTTGAAGAAGAAATAAACATGAAAGAATCGGTAGAAGAGATTACATCTTCTTCGACGCAGCTCCTCTTATCCTACTCTTAGGGAATCAAAGATGGTCTTTAAAGAAGACAAGGACCTATATTAGGTTTCTATGGAAGTTTATAAGTTAAATGGGAAGAGTTTTGATGATCTTGTAGTCTAAAATGTGTGTGAAGATGAGAGGGAAATAGGTGCCCTTATATAGGAGAGGAGAGGGGCACTTTTGGAAACCACAAAAATATTAATTAATAATAAAATAAAAACCCAATTAAAAAATTCAAAACATGACTCGATTCGAATATGAGATGATATAGGGTTGTAATATCATCATCCAATAAAATTTATACATGTTTTAAGTTTATTTTAAACCTTATCAACAAGATTTATGATTATTTAATAAATTTAGTTTTATTTGTGGTAATAAAATTTTAAATTTTAAATTGTTATAAATACATACTTAAATGTTGTAAATTTCCCATAATTGGATAATTTATAACCTTTTAGACCATATAAGTTTCTATTTGTAGATATTAAAATTTTTTGTGATTTTTAAATAATTTAATAATGTGTTATTTTTATAAAATATCAATAGTGTCAATTTTAACACTATTCATTATTTGAATTTAAATAAAACCCACACAAGAAATATGTTAAAAAAAATAAATAATAGATCCCTAACATGTCATATTCATCAAAAAATCATGGGGCACATTAATTGTTTCATATATTATTTATTTTAATATTTTTAAAACCATTTATTTTGTATATCTCTTAATAAAATAATTACTACAACAATTTATTATAATTATTTAATATACTTATTTGTTGCATAAAAATTAAAAATAAACTCTTATGATAAATATAAATATAATACATTTCATAATAATACTTTTACTAAAATTTATCATCTTAAAATCACATCATTTAAATTGTTATATTTATTAAATTATGAAGATGACATCTTTGACATCATTTAAAATAAAATAATATAAATGTACTAATCGGTTTTATAAGGCTCTGAATGGTCCAAAAATAGACTCTTGGATGATTATGGTATAGATATACTCGCCCAATAATTTTTTTTCAAGTTTCTGGTCATTTTTATAGGTATTGTTATTTTAAAAAAAACTATATTATTGATTTTTCACTAAATAAATAATTTCTTCATCATTAATGTATAAGCTATTAATGAAATTAAATATTTCTTAAAAATTAAAAATAAATTACCATGGTAAATAAAAACTTTTTATATTTAAAATGAGTATTTATAATTGAATGTTTATTATGTATAGCCTTGTATTAAAAATAATATAATTAATAAAGTATGAGTGACCCATTTCACTTTCTTTTAAATAAAATAAATAAAAGGTCTTAATCAAATACAATTGGGTTAAATTAGATTCCATTTCGACCAAAGAATGATTTAGGGTAAAATATAACCATCCAATTATATTAGGACAAGTGTTAGGATAATTTTATAATATTATATTTACCCTTAATTACCCGATTTACCTTTAACTATGGTAAATAAAATTTACCATAGTTACTATTCATAATGACTAAAAATAAAAAGTGACATATTAATATAATTTGGACCTAATGATTCCAAATATGGAATCCATTTTTCTAAATTCAAATCACATAATTTGCCTAAATTAATTTAAAATTAATCCTGTTGTTAAGAAAACAAGTTTTAAAAGTTAAAACCTAACAAAAGATTGAAATGATTTTACCTATCAATTCAATGTAAAATCAATGCTAATGACATAAATTATATTAAATGGTAAAACTATATTCTATTTATACTTTAAAACCATTAAATATTATAATTTTACCATATAAAGTATTACGATGAAAAAGGTTGTTTTTAATTAAAATATAGTGTGTTTTTACTATTCATTAAAATATGAAAGTTATCAGAATAATATGAAACAATTATCCAAAGTAAATTTGTATATCCTGATTTCAAAGAAGAATTTTATTTTTTTCAAACTGAACTTATAAACTTTTCAAAACTAGATTTAAAGTGGGTGCACCATTAAAAGGCGGAAAAACTATATTTTTTTAAAAATACTTTTTTTACACGAATAATTTATTTTTTTCTCATACGATGTTCTAGAAAATGTCTAAGATGAATAATAATGTTATAACATTCAAAATGTAGTCAATAATATTCAAAATGGCTACTCCATTATAATATTATAACAATATATCGTTGTTTAGTGAAACCCAGTATTGCGTACTACACACGCTATCGAGGAAGGTCGTGATTGCGTGTAACGCAAGCCAATTCAAGGTTGGGTGTAGTGAATGTAACATCCGAGATTTTTATGAGAAATATTTTGTTTTTATTTTATATACATCATCAAAGTAATCTTTCACTGCAAACAACACAATCTTGGCTTTCTTTACACGCAATCGCGACCTTCCTCGATAGCTTGCGGTGTACGCAATATCGAGTTTCACTAAACAACGATATGCTATTAAAATATTATTAAAACTAGCTATTATGAATAGTAATACCCGCGTTTTGAAATTTTATAAATTTTATCATTCAAAATGGACTTCATTTTTGGATTTGTAATATCGAAATTATCCTAGGGTTAATTTTTTGTATTCTTCTGAAAACTTTCAATTTTTGATGAATAGTGAAAATACTGGGTTACTATTTAAAAACCGACTTTTTATTTATAATTATTTATTTTATTTAAATTTTTTTTAGGTAAAAATTGATACATAATACCTATATAAGTTCAAAGTAATTCATTGGAGTCATTTTATAATAATTTTAGATATATAAAAATTTTATGGAACTTTTCACCGTCTTTTACCCACCTCCTCGGAGAGTTTTAAAATTTACATAAAACATAATTTTACCACTTCTGTGAGAGGAATTTCGAAAATCCGAGTGACACAGTTAATATCAAGGAGTAAAATGTGGTTCAATAAGATAAAAATAATTTTTGATGAATAGTAACTTTTTACTTTTATTTACCACAGTTAAAAGTAAATAGGGTAATTAAGGGTAAAAATGGTATCATTATTATCCTAACACAAGTCCTAATTCTATTGGATAAGTTTAATTTGACCAAAAACAACCTTAGGAAAAAAATATAACCATTTAGGTCCACTTTGATTAGATTAGGACTTTTAATATTATTTTATTTAAAGAAGAGTTAAAATAGTTAATGTCAAAGTTTAATAACTAAAACATTTTTAATACAGGGATTTAAATAAGATAAATTAGACTATAAATATTCATTATAAATATAAAAATATTTCATACATAATAGTATTTTATTTATAATTTTTAGACTTTAAATAATTTAATTTATTTATGACACAATGAGGATACAGTAATTACCTTGTTAAAGAAATATTAACATAATTGATATTATAAATACCCAAATAAATGTAATTTGAGACTTTTCATTAATTACAATAATTTTTTAGGTTTATATGACATATTATTATTGATTTAATTAACTTTTTTAGAACTAACCATGCTGTTATGATTTTCACAAAAATCAATTACCAAATAGTGTCCAAATTGACATAAAATAGTTCTTAAAACAAATATTATATTATACATTGTTATTTTATTCCTAAAAATATAAGGTTAGGCCAATTGACTTAGATAAGGTTATATATATTAATAATGAACCACTATGTGTTCTTTTGGCTTGTTATATTAATTTTATTAACCATATTGTGTAAGAAAACAGAAGACAAGGTAAAAGTTAAATTATTTAACTTAGAGGTAAATCTAAATGATAAGGTTAAAATAGTAACCTAAACTTATCTAGAATCTATTGGTTGAGTTTATTTCAACCCATAACAACCTTAGATTCGAAATAAATTAATTTAGAGGTATTAAAAACCTAATATGACTTTATTATAAGATAATATTTTAAGTTTTCTCTAAAGTACCCCTATCCTCCCTTATAAAAGGGAACCTCCTCTCTCTCCTCTTTACACAACTGTGAGCCTTTATTCTCGGCCCAACCCTACCCATTTCCCTTCTCAACTTCCCTAGAAACATCCTATAGGTCCTGGGCTTCTTCAAAGACCATCTTTAGTGCCCTAAGAGGAGGTTAAGAAGAGGCGCTTCAAAGAAGAGGTAATGTCCGTTACCGATTATTTCAACATTATTTCCTCTTCTACTTATCCTTCTATAGTTGTTTCATTATGAAGTAATAACATAAGTATCAATCATGAACTGAAATGCTATTATAAATATGAAACAACCCTATTTCACCTTCTATCCATCCTACAGAAAACGAAATCATCACGCGTTCGTACGTACAGAATACAGTCTCCATGCCCTGGTGTAATCTGTTTTCCACCACCACCTTACTTGGATGGGTATAATTGTGTAAAGAATAACTATATATGATTATTTTAAAGTGATATTGATTCTGAAATAGTATACATACACTTCATTACAATTCCATGATCATGGGAATGATATCATCGCTCGTGCATACATACGGCCTACCGTCTCCACGATGTGATGCGACTCGTTCTACATGATCTTCAATGAATAATGATTATATAAATGAATCTAATTAATAATTATGATATATATTACACTAATAAAATTTTGTTAATGAGTTATCTATAACCTAAAAAGAAGAATAAAAATTTATTCGACAAAACACGCATAAGAACAAAAAGCAATAAACACCTGAATAACAAGTAGAAATGAAATATTACTAATATGAAGCTAATAATATGAAAATATATGATATCATAACAATGAGTACGATTCTGGAATAAGTGAATAACATTGTTTAAATCATTATACAGGAGGTTCGGACACGTACGAAGCAAATCGGACCTAATGTAACGGAAAATCTCGCAATCTCATTTTTATCTAAGATTGTTTATACTTCAGAATTTACTGGGGAATATTTATCATCCACATCCATGTTTCCTGAATACGTAATAATATTTCTATCCTCCTACAATTTTTTAAATCCAATTTTACCCTTCGGTGAGTTTTTATTAAAAGATATGAAAGGAATCTTTTTTCATTTTTAGTACGATGAACTTTTTAGACCCTTCCAGCCGCAGAACGAGAAGAATATTTTTCTTTAACTTATACGGCATGAATGGATTTTTAGAACATTATTTCCAGGAAGCTTCCTTTACAAATTTTCAAGTTTATTTTTAATCAACTTTTTTTAGTTTAAAATTTAATGACATGTTAAGAAAGGGATAATATTTTTGAATTAGAAAGGATATTTTCATCAAGAATGAAGTTCAAGTGTTTTATCAAAATTATTTTCCATCTAAGATAATATAGGGTTCTATTTCTATCCCTATTTTTACATTGATGATGGAATTCTTTTCATGATGTCTTTTTATATTATATGGATTATGTTATGATGGCATAATGTTTAAGAATTCCATTTTTATTACATGTGTTATGCTATGATTTATGATTTTCTTGCACACATAAGAATGGTTTCATTATGAGATGGGTGGGACCTATATCTCCCTCCAATGCATTGGGTAAAGATTTATATCTCATGAGATAGACATGGCTGGAATGGCAGGTTAATCTGGTTCAGTGATACATGACTGAAATGAGGAGTGAACTCAGTTGAGAAATAGACTTTGTTCGCTAGGATAGTCTTGTAAATGAGTCCTGATTACTAAGAAATCATTCTCTATGATTATGTGTTTATGCCACAAAGTTTAATGTTTTATGTTATTATTTTTAGGATTACATTTCACCATTATGATTTATCCCATGTTCTGAAATTATGATCTATTTTTCGGGTTAAGATTTCCAAAATGATATGTTCTTATGAATATGATGTGATTGATATTTCTTTTGTTTACCCTTACAGAGCATTTGAGCTCACCCTTTTGTATTTTTTCTTTTTCCCATGTCAGGAAGAAGGGTATTAAGTAATATATACCAAAAGGGACTCTAGATATGATAGAATAAAGGGGAGACAGTGTAGATAATTTATGAACCAGTTGTTTATGTTTCCCAGTTTCTAAAGACACTATACCTATACAGTCCTTTCATGGTTTTGTTATATATTGTAATAAGTGTTCTTAAATTTCGAATCAATAACAATGTATGTAAATTATGGGTCATTATAGTTGGTATCAGAGGAAAGGTATAGTCAAACTTTGGAAACTAGGATGTGAAAGCCTTAGTAAGACCCTAAGGATAAGTCTAAGCATAGAACACAATCTTAGTGTTTTAGAAATGGCCATGAACAACCTATGATAAGACCTAAAGTGTGAAATTTTATTCTTGATTATGTGGTTTTCCTATTATAATTAGTGTTGGTCACACTATTCTTCTTGGTTTTAGTCAATGGCTGGAACCTGAAGGAATCATGTTAATGCTGAATGTGATGGGAAATGAAATGATTGACCCCCTGAGAAACCAAACATTATTGGAGATGGAATGAAAAATCTTGTATCCATGCTCACACAACTTTCTCAAGTTATGAATCATGAAGGACTTCCAAATGAGCAAAGGAATGAGCAACATTCTGTTGAATCCTTCATAAGGCAGCGTCCACCCTCATTCAGCGGGTCTACTGATCCATTAGTGGTTAAAAAGTGGATCAGTACCACTGAAAATATATTTTCAGTTCTTCAATGTTCTGAACATGATAAAGTCATTTTAGTAGTATATCATTTGGAAGGTGAAGCTGGTCAATTGTGGAATCTTATCAAGAATACGAGGCAAAGGGATGAAATTGAATCATGGAATGGGATGAGTTCAAGAACTTATTTTTTTAATAATTTCTTCCCTCGTATTATTCGAACATAAATAGAGAAGGAGTTTCTTGAACTGAAGCAAAAGGATGATGAATCTGTTGGTACCTATGAGGAAACTTTTACATGACTTGCAAGGTACGCTTCTGGGATTATTATCCAACCTGAGTGTAAGATCGATCAATTCATTAGTAGCATAAAACCAAGTCTTCGATGGGCATTTTCCATAAGGGACTTCAATAGCTACGAGGAAATCGTTTGATGTTCTCTCAAGGT
The DNA here is from genome assembly GCA_963277665.1 of Viscum album. Classification (NCBI taxonomy): domain Eukaryota; kingdom Viridiplantae; phylum Streptophyta; class Magnoliopsida; order Santalales; family Viscaceae; genus Viscum; species Viscum album. The sequence continues at coordinate 12,522,813 of OY728159.1, read as the reverse complement.
TGATATAGAGATTGGATTAACCCATAAGTCATATGGGTTTAATAAGAAGAGGAAAAATAATTCAAAGGGAAATCTAAAGACCGCACTAAAAAGAAGATGAGTTTTCCCTTATGCTCAAAGTGTGGAAAGAAACATGGAGGGATTTTTTTTAAAGAGACAAGTAAATGTTTCAAATGTGGAAAAGAAGTTCATCGGGAATTTGAATGCCTCAATGATGGGAAGAAGATGTCTAATGATGCGAACAAAGGAAAGGCTACACAGAGTGCACCTCCTACACTTCAATGTTACAAGTGAAAGGAAATGGGGCATTATGCCAATCAATTCCCTAATCCAAGGGTTGTTGATGATGATTTACATCAACAAACTCTTAAGGCTAAATACAAAGGAAAGTTACATGCAATTTCTATCAGTGATGTGGAGTACGATAACAAAGTGGTAAAAGATACACTTACCATGCACTCTAAAGTAAAAAATGTTTTATATGATTCTGGATCCACCCACTCGTTTATTTCTGAAGAATTTTCTAAGGGTATCACCATATTACCTTAGCAGTTAGATATTGAGTTAGTTGGGACAACCTCTAATGGAACAACAGTCACATAAAAAGTTTACAATTCTTCTCCTATTGATGTTTGTGGGAAAGTGCTTCCTGAAAATATTGTGATCCAACCTATAGTAGAATTTTATGTGATTCTTGGCATGGATTGGCTTTATTTATATGGAGCTTATATCGATTTCCAAAGAAGGGAAGTCGCATTTCATATTCCAGATCAATCTATGATCATCTATCGATGCAAGGATGAACATAACCTTCCGGTGGAAATCTCTTCAATCTTTTGGGACTTGATTCCACTAAATGAAGGTTATTTATCTCAAATGGTTGGAGATAAACTCAGGATTCAGAATATGCCCATTGTATGGGAGTTTGATGAAGTATTTATGGAGGAATTACCTGATCTTCCACCAAATCGTGAAGTTGAATTTTCAATAGAACTCATACCGGGTGCTTTACCTATTTCAAAGACACCATATAGAATGGCCCCAATTGCATTGCAGGAATTGAAGAAGCAGCTCCTAGAGAATCCTAATAAGGGATTCATACGCCCTAGTGCGTCACCTTGGGGATCACCGGTTCTATTTGTTAAGAATAAAGATGGATCAATAAGACTCTATATTGATTATTGTGAACTTAACAAGATCACTATCAAGAACAAATATCCTCTTCCACGCATTGATGACTTATTTGACCAACTACACAAAGCTCAGTACTTTTCCAAGATTGATCTTTGTTCATGGAATCATCAATTAAGGGTCAAAAAGGGGGATATACCAAAGACGGATTTCTGTACAATTTATGGACACTATGAATTTATAGTGATGCCATTTGGTCTTACTAATGCCCCTACTATCTTCATGGATATAATGAATAGAGTCTTTTGAGACTATCTTGATCAGTTTTTGGTAGTATTTGTAGACGATATTCTTATCTATTTAAAGAGCAAGGAAGAACATGAAGATCACTTGATAATTGTATTGAAGACCCTGAGAAAGGAGAAGCTTTATGCCAAATTTACCAAGTGTGAATTTTGGCATCAAAAAGTTGCATTTTTGGGTCACATAATCTCAAAAGAGGGGATATCTGTGGATCCAACAAAAATAGAGGTTATCGAAAGATGGTCGAGACCAACAACAGTAACTGAGATCTGAAGTTTTCTTGGTTTGACTGGATATTATCGACATTTTGTGAAATATTTTTCACGATTATCTAATCCACTCACCAGGTTGACTCGAAAAGGAGTTAATTTCGTTTGGATGGAGGAGTGTGAAGAGAATTTCAAGGAGTTAAAAAGAAGGTCATCCAGTGCACCTGTGCTCACACTATCTTGTAGTGGAGAAAGGTTTGTGATCTACAGTGATGCATCCAATAAGGGGCTAGGGTGTGTTCTCATGCAAAATGATATAGTGATAGCTTATGCCTCACGACAATTAAAAATCCATGAGCAAAATTATCCAACTTATGATTTGGAGTTAGCTGTGGTAATCTTTACATTAAATATTTGGAGGCATTTTCTTTATGGTGAAAGGTGAGATATTTATACTGATCATAAAATTTTAAAGTATATTTTCACACAAAAGGAACTGAATATTCGCCAAAGAATGTGGTTGGAGCTGATTAAGGATTACGACTTCTCAATTCATTATCTCCCTAGGAAATCAAACAAGGTGGCAGATGCATTAAGTCGACAGGACCATGCTAGCTTATCCATGATGAGGATCAAAAAAGATCCAATATATATGTATTTACAAACGATGGATCTTGGAATTATAATGGAAGGGGAAAATCATATCTTTCTCAAATGAATGTTCAACCATCAATACATGTGAAGATTAAAGAGGCACAAAAAGAAGATGTAGAGTTACAAAATAAGGTGAGAAATGTTCTTGAATTTAACCTTGATTGTGATGGGATAATAAGGTTCAGGAATCGGGTTTGTGTTCCTTACATCCCTGAATTAAAGAAAGAGATGTTGGATGAGGCTCATAGTTCTTCATTCTCTATTCATCCTGGAAGCACGAAGATGTATAGGGACTTGAAAGAGTACTTCTGGTGGGATAACATGAAACGAGCTGTTGCTTAATATGTCTCTCGATGCTTAGTTTGTCAGCAATTTAAAGATGAGAGACATAAGTCTAAGGGGATGTTACAACCATTACCCATACCCGAATGGAAATGGGAAAACATCACTATGGACTTTGTCACCGGACTTCCTAAAACATCCAAAGGCAATAATGCTATCTAGGTCATAGTTGATCGTCTTACAAAGTCGGAACACTTCATTGTTATTAGAGAGGATTTCCCTCTTGATCAGCTTGCTAGGATATTTGTAAAGGAAGTGGTAAGATTGCATGGAGTACCACTTTCCATTATATCTGATCGGGATCCGAGGTTTACCTCAATGTTTTGGCGAAGTCTTCAGCATAATCTGGATACAGAGTTGAGTTTCATCACTGCTTATCATCCTCAGACAGACGGTCAGTCTGAGAGAACAATTCAAACTCTAGAAGATATGTTAAGAGCTTGCTCTATAGATTTCAAAGTTGGTTGGGATCAACACCTACCTTTAGTGGAATTTTCTTATAATAATAGCTTTCACTCCAGTATTCAGATGGATCCTTATGAATCTCTCTATGTAATGAAATGTTGAACTCCAACTTGCTGGGATGAAGCTGGGGAAAGAAAGCTATTAGCACTTGATCTTGTCGATGAGATGGCAGAAAAGGTCCGATCTATTCAACAACACATAAGAGAAGCTCAGAGTCGACAAAAAAGTTATGCTGATAACCGAAGAAAATACCTGGAGTTTGAAGTGGGTGATAAAGTGTTCTTACGAATATCTCCTTGGAAAAGAGTACTGAGATTTGGAAAGAAGGGAAAGCTAAACCGTAGGTTTATCAGTCATTTCGAAATACTGGATCGTGTTGGGAAGGTAGCTTACCGATTGGAGCTTCCACTGAATCTCTCTGAAGTTCATGATGTGTTTCATTCTCTCCTGAGAAATTATATACTCGATCCTTCACATGTACTCAGCTCTGATGTTTTACCGCTAGAGAAATATCTTTCTTATGAAGAATAGCTGATGGAGATTATGGATCGTAGCGAAAAGGTCCTATGGAACAAGACCACTCGCTTGGTGAAAGTTTTATGGAGGAACCACCAATTAGATGAAGCTATATGGGAGCTTGAGGATATGTTGAGGGAGAGGTATCCTCATCTGTTTGTTACAATGTGACAAATTTCGAGGGAGAAATTAATTTTAAGGGGGGTAGAATGTAACAACCAAAATTTTTATGAGAAATATTTTGTTTTTATGTTATATACATCATCAAAGGAATATTTCACTACACACAACACTAACTTTGATTTCTTTACACGCAATCGCGACCTTCCTCTATAGATTGCGTTGTACGCAATACCGAGTTTCACTAAACAACGATATGCTATTAAAATATTATTAAAACCTGCCATTATGAATGGTAATACCCACTTTTTGAAATGTTATATATTTTATCTTTCAAAATGGACTTCATTTTTGGATTTGGAATATCGAAATTATCCTAGGGTGAATTTTTGGTATTTTTCTGAAAACATTAAATTTTTTATGAATAGTGAAAACACTGGGTTACTATTTAAAAACAAACTTTTTATTTAAATAATTATTTATTTTATTTAAATTTTTCTTATTTCAAAATTGATACATAATACCTATATAAGTTCAAAGTAATATATTGGAGTCATTTAATAATAATTTTAGATATATAAAAATTTTATTGAACTTTTCACCGTCTTTTACCCACCTCCTAGGAGAGTTTGAAAATTTACATAAAACTTAATTTTACCGCTTCTGTGAGTGGAATTTCAAAACTCCAAGAGTCACGGTTAATATCAAGGAGTAAAATTTTGTTCAATAAGATAAAAATATTTTTTTTGTGAATAGTAACTTTTTACTTTTATTTACCACGGTTAAAAGTAAATACGGTAATTAAGGGTAAAAATGGTATTATTATTATCCTAACACATATTCTAATTCTATTGGATAAGTTTAATTCGACCAAAAACAACATTAGGAATTAAATATGACCATTTAGGTCCACTTGGATTAGATTAGGACATTTAATATTATTTTATTTAAAGAAGAGTTAAAATAGTTAAAATCAATGTTTAATAACTAAAACATTTTTAATAAAGGTTTATAAATAAGAATAATTTTGACTATAAATATTCATTAGAAAGATAAAACGATTTCCTACATAATTGTATTTTATTTATAATTTTTAGGCTTTAAATAATTTAATTTATTTATGACACAATGATGATGCAGTAATAACCTTATAAAGGAAATATTGACATAATTGATATTATAAATACCGAAATAAATTTAATTTGAGACTTTTCATTAATTAAAATAATTTTATAGGTTAATATGACATATTATTATTGATTTAATTAATTTTTTTTGAACTAATCATGCTGTTATGTTTTTCACAAAAATCAAATACCAAATAGTGTCAAAATTGACATAAAAATAGTTTTTAAGAAAAATATTATATTATTAATTTTTATTTTATTCCTAAAAATTTAAGGATTGGCCAAATGAATTATATAAGGTTATATATATTAATAATGAACCACCTGGGGTTATTTTGTCTTGTTATAGTAAGTTTATTAACCATATAGTGTAAGAAAACAAGAAGACACGGTAAAAGTTAAATTATTTAACTTAGAGTTAAATCTAAATGATAAGGTTAAAATAGTAACCTAAACTTATCTAAAATCTATTGGTTGAGAGGATTTAGACCCCTACCCACCTTATATTCTAAATAAATTAATTTGTAGCTATTAAAAACCGAATATGACTTTATTATAAAATAATATTTTAAGTTTTTCTTAAAGTGCCCCTCTCCTCCCTTATAAAAAGGAACCTCCTCCCTCTCCTCTTTACAAAACTTTTAGCCTTAAAGATCATCCAAAACCTGCCCATTTACCATAAAAACTTTCCTAGAAATATTATAGAGGTCCTGGTCTTCTTCAAAGACCATCTTTAGTGCCCTAAGAAGAGGTTAAGAAGAGGCGCTTCAAAGAAGAGGTAATGTCTATTACCGATTCTTTCAATTTTACTTCTTCTTCTAATTTATCTTATTTAGTTGTTTCATTTTGAATTAATAACATCAGTATCACTAATAAACTGATATGTTATTATAAATATGAAACAACCCTATTTCACCTTCTCTCCATCATACGAAAAATGAAATCACCGCGCGTGCGTACGTACCGAATACCGTCTCCACGCCCTGGTGTAATCTGTTTTCCACCACCACATTACTTGGATGGGTATAATGGTGTAAATATTAACTATATATGATTATTGTAATGTGATATTGATTCTTAAATAGTATACATACCCTTAAATACAATTCCATGATCGTGGGAATGATATCACCGCTTGTGCGTACGTATGGCCTACCGTCTCCAAGATGTGATGCGGCTCATTCTACATGATCTTCAACGCATAATGATTATATAAATGAATTTAATGAATAAATATGATATATATTACACTAATACTATTCGGTAAATGAGTTATATATAACCTAAAAATAAGAATAAGAATTTATTCAACAAAACACGCATAAGAACAAAAATCAATAAACACCTGAATAATAAGTAGCGGTGAAATATTACTAATAAAAAGCTAAGAATATGACCATATATGATATCATAACAATGAGTCCGATTCTATAATAATTCAATAACATTATTTAAATCATTATACAGAAGGTTCAGACACGTACGAAGCAAATCGGACCTAATGTAAGGGAAAGTCTCACAATCTCATTTTTATCTGAGATTGTTTATACTTTAGAATTTAATGGGGAATATTTATAATCCACATCCATTATTAATCAATATTTAATAATATATCTATCCTCCTATATTTTTGAAATCCAATTTTACCCTTTGGTTAGTTTTTAGTAAAAGATATGAAAGGAATCTTCTGTCGTTTTTAGTACGAGGTACATTTTTGACTTTTCTGACCAAAGTACGACAAGAATGTTTTTCTTTAACTTATACGGCATGAATGGATTTTTAGAACATTATTTACATGAATCTTCCTTTACAATTTTTCAGGTTTATTTTTAATCAACTTCTTTTAGTTTAAAATTTTATGACTTGTTAAGAAAGGAAAAATGTTTTTAAAGTAGAAAAGATATTTTCCTCGAGAATGAAGTTCAAGTGTTTTATCAAAATTATTTTCCATATAAGATAATATAGGGTTATGTTTCTATCCCTATTTTTACATTAATTATGGAATTATTTTTATGATTTCCTTTTATCTTATATGGATTATGTTATTATGTCATGATGTCTAAGAATTCCATTTTTATTACATGGGTTATGCGATGATTTATAATTTTGTGGCAAACTAAGAATGGTTTCATTATGAGATGTGTGGGACCTATATCTCCCTCCAATGAATTGGGTAAGAATTTATTTCTCATGATATAGACATGGCTGGAATGGTAGGTTAATCCGGTTCAGTGATACGGGACTGAAACGAGGAGTGAACACGGTTCAGAAATGGACTTTGTCTGCTAGGATAGTCTTGGCAATGGGTCTTGACTACTATGAAATGATTCTCTATGAATATGTGTGTATGCCACAAAGTTTCATGTTTTATGTTATGATTATTGGGATTACATTTCACCATTATGATTTATCCCATGTTATGAAATTATGATCTCTTTTTCAGGTTAATATTTCCAAAATGATATGTTCTTATGAATATGATGTGATTGATATTTCTTTTGTTTACCCTTACTGAGCATTTGAGCTCACCATTTTTTATGTTTTATTTTCCCCAGGTCAGGAAGAAAGGTATTAAGTAAGATATGAAAAAAGGGGCTCTAGATATGATAAAATAAAAGGGAGACAATGTAGATGATTCATGAACTATTTGTTTATGTTTCCCAGTTCCTAAAGACACTATACCTATACGGTCTTTTCATGGATTTGTTATATGTTGTAATAAGTGTGCCTAAATTTTGAAGTAATAACAATATATGTAAATTATGGGTCGTTATAGTGAAAGCTCCCTTTGTTGTTGCGTATAACATAATCAAAACTTATTTCATTTATAAATTATACAAAATATATACTTCATGTTGTGTAGAATAATTTCTACAAAACGAAATTGAAATTGTGTGTAACATGAGAAAAGAATAGTGTTGCGTATACTGCAAGCTAATACGGTGTGGCGTATAGCACACGATAAATTTGGTGTAGCGTACAACACAAGACATCAATGAAATTAAAAGGAATAATTCTCATAAAATCTCCGGTTAGTACATTCTTCCCCCCTTAAAATGAATTTCGCCCTCAAAATTTGTCGGGGTTGTAAATGGTTTACTACATGAAAGTTTCTTTCATAAAACCCACCTCGTAAAAAGGAATAATAAAACTTAATTTTAAAAATTGAAGTTTGAAACATAATTGTTACCCAAATTAACTCATCATTGGGTTTTCACATAGGAGAACTTAGGTGAAAATATGGATATTGAAGAAAAATCTAACCATCAAATTATGATGGAGAGTTGCCGAGGACATGTCTATGAAAAATAAAATAATCACAAAGCCAAAAAATTTGTGATTATTCAAGGTACCATCTGTTTCATCGGATATAAGGACACTAGGACAACATTTTTAGTTCTCAAGATAATTTCCCTAATGTTGAAAATTTGTTGAATACATACTTGATTTTGGTACAATCTCACAATTTTCCATGCCTTGAACAATTTCCACTTCATATCTTAAAGAAAGGAAGTTGTATTTGTCATTCGTAAAGTGTTAGCAGATCATGAGATAGAATGATAGGTCATTACATCTGTTTCTATCGCAAAAAGTTTAGCACAATTTATTAAATATACATAAGTCCATCTATGCTGAGATCAATCGTATATGATTCCAAAAATGGTATTATACTTCATATATCATACCACTTAATAAAATAAAACTAGTTTCTACTAACCAGGGACTTCCTATAGGTCTGTGGTTGGCGATAAAGGCCTGTCGCACTTCGGTTGTGGGTTCGATTCTCACATCCTCGTTTGACATGATGGGTTGTCTCCTGTTCTTGAGGTTGTACCTTTTCTTAAACTACACAATTATAACATTATATTAATAATATCAAAAAAAATTCTAGAATTAAACAATAATAACTTATGTTCAATATAATCCATTCCAATCTTTAGGCTTATCCAAAATACTTCTTTCCAAACTCATAGTATAAAGAGAACGATTACTAAAAATTTCATCTAACAAGCACATGAATACCATCATTTATCCCTCATATATCACAAGATATTTTATGTTGATCTCATTCCAAACATATGAATACATTAATCATGTATTCTCTTGAAAAATGAATACACATTGAACCTTAGTGACAACATGAATGTTGTCAAAAGTTAACTCTTTCCACAAACCAAAATCCCAAAATTTCTATCTACTCAAACCATGATATCACTTTGTCCTTATATCAGTCATGATCTCATGAATACTATAAAAAATTACATTTTCTCCTTATCCCTTCATTATTCCCATATCATCAACTTTCCAAAAATATTTCAATCACATTTCATGGTTACCAGTACAATAAAATTATTGAAAACCACAATAGACTAATACAAAAAATATTCCAATATACCATAAAAGTACCTCACCAACATTATTCTTGAATACCAATACCTAAACAATTCAATCCATCCCCTTCAATGATTGTCACGGAATAAGACCTTCCTTGATTTAGAAGTAACCTCTTAGGTCAGGGCATTGAGTTGGGTAATTCCCATGTTCTCCACAAATAATACATTGAACACTATAATAGTCTGTCACTCTATGACCATTTTTTCCACACAGATAACATCTTCCCCTCCATTTGAGTTATTCCTCAAGGTTCTTCTTCCCTTTTTCTTGATACATAGAAAGATTCATCTTCCTTCCTCTATGTTCCTCTCCATGAGAACATGTATAAAAGTTCATCTTCCTATTATTTGATGACTTAGGAATACCACCAAAGTTCACCTTGTTCATCATATATTGTGATGACGGATTCGGCATAATCACAATATCTTTCTCTCTAGGCATTACATGATTTTGTTGATCACAGTCACCAATTTGTCAATTGGAATCAACATTAGCTGAATTCCTTCTTGTTTCCCCCGTTGACTAAAACTAGAAACCATAGTGTAAGAAACATTTAAAATAATGAGTAACCACATAGTCATTAAAAGTCACTTATGGGATGTCTAACTTATCCCACATTCTTTAATCCATGAAACATTAGGTTCACCCTAGGTTATTCATGATCATCAACATAACTCTATAACTGTAACCTATAGTTATACTAAACCTTAGGGACATCCCTAGACATACCTTGGAAATATCTCTAGGGATCTCACTAAATTTTTCACATCCCAGTTTCCAAAGGTTAACTAAACCTTTCCTCTGATACCAACTGTAGAGACCCATAGCCTGATGTACATAGTCATTACATTAATTTTGCGGAATACTTAATACATAAATAACAAACACTCAAGGATCATAATAGTTTAGTGTCTTTGTAAACTTGGAACATAATCTTCTAATCATGGTGAAAGATCTTCAACATCTCCCATAAAGATCTCCCCCTTTTGTTTTCATACCTAAAACCATTCTTTATATCCTGGGGAAAAGAAAACATATAAAAGATGAGCTCAAATAATCAGTAAGGGTATGCCTGGAGAAAATAAAACAAACCATATACATTTGAACTTAAAAACATGAACATAATCTTTAAACATCAAAATCTTGAGCAATGACATAAAACATGGAAGTACATAAGGCATATATCATAATAGAACATCAATCATGATAAAATAGCATGGGAATAAAACATGTAATTTTGGAAAACCATTAAGCACATGATATGATTTCCATAGTACCCAAGGAATTTCTTCCAAGACCATCTTAGTGGACAAAGTCGCTTTCTGAATCGAGTTCACTCCTTGTTCTAGTCCTGTATCACTGAACCGGATTAACTTACAGTTCCAACCATTTATATATCATGAGATATAAATCTTTTCCCAATTAATTAGAAGGAGATATAGGTCCCACCCATCTCATAATGAAATCATTCTTACTTTTTCCACAAAAATAAACAAAAATCATTCATCATAACCCAAAGAATAAAATGGGTTTCATAAACATCATCTCATCATAACATAATCCATATAAAACAAATGGATATAATTTCATCATAAGAAGAATCAAACCATGTAAATAATATGAACATTATACTTGAAACAAGACCATATTAAATAATGTCATCTTATATGGAAAATATTCTTGATAAAACACTTGAAATTAATTCTTGAGGAAAATATCCTTTCATCTTTCAAACACATTTTCTTTTCTCAAAATGCCATGAAATTTTAAAAGAAAAGAATTTTATTAAAAATAATCATGAAATCTTGTAGATAAAACTTTAATGAAATAAGGCATTATGAATCTTTAAAAATCTGTTCATACCGTATCATTTAAAAAAACATTCTCCTCAAACTTTTACAGGAAACGTCAAAAAAGTACCTTGTATGGTAAACAAAAAAATATTCCTTTCACACCACATACTAAAAGTAAAAAAGGGGTAAACATGACATTAAACATACATGGAATAATATTAAATAATTTATGAAAACATTTCTATAAAACATGTAATGTATGATAAATATAACCCTATTAAATACTTACAAATAAACAATCTCGGATAAGAATGTGATTGGAATAATTATCCCTTACCTTAGGTCTGATATGCTTCATACGTATCCAAAACTCCTGTATAATAATTTAAATAATGTCATTGACTTATTAAATAATCATATTTATTGTTATGATATCATATGTGGTTCACTTATGACTTTATATTACCCGTTCTTTTGTAAATTCCATGTTAAAGCAGCGTTTTGGTTAAAATCGTTTTATTTATCGTACGTGTTTGGAATTGTTGTTCTTGATATTATTATTACTTATATCAGGATTTACTTACTTACAGAATGTAAGTCATGATTTATATATCATATATATTCAGTATATATTTATTCATAATAGATAGATAAATGAAATGAAATACACTGTTCATGGAGATGGTAGGCCGTACGTAGGCATGAACGCTGTTTTCCTTTCCTTATTGACTCGAATGGAAGTAAGTATATGACATATATATATATATATGTATACATAAATAAATTAGAATAATTATTTCATATATTTCATTATTATTCATTATAAATACATTATAATCATTCTTGAATGGTTATCATGGAGAATGAATCTCATCGGGTCGTGGAGACGGTAATCCGTACGTACGCACGAGCGATGATATCGTTCCCATAATTATTTAATGGAATTGGAGTGGATGATATAATATTTCAGAATCATTATTATGTTATAATAACCATATATAGTAATTCTTTTCACCATTATACCCATCCAAGTAAGGGGGTGGTGGAAAAACAGAATACACCATGTTGTGGAGACGGTATTTCGTACGTACGCACGCGTGGTGATTTCATTTTCCATAGGATGGAAATAAGGTGAAATGGGGTCATTTATTATTTATAATAACATATAAGTATATTATTGATACTGATGTTATTACTTTATAATGAAACTACTAATTAAGAATCAGTTGAAGAAGAAAGAAACATGAATGAATCAGTAGAAGAGATTACCTCTTCTTCGACGCGGCTCCTCATATCCTCCTCTTAAGGCACTAAAGATGATATATAAAGAAGACCAGGACATCTATTAGGTTTCTATGGAACTGTATAAGTGAAATGGGCAGGTTTTGGATGAGCTTTAAGTCTCAAATGTGTGTGAATAGGAGAGAGAAGGAGGTGCCCTTATATAGGAGAGGAGAGGGGCACTTTTTGAAACCTCAAAAATATTAATTAATAATAAAATAAAAACCCAATTGAAAACCACAAAAAATGACTCAGTTAGAATATGAGATGATATAGGGTTGTAATATCATCAACGAATAATATTTAGACATGTTTTAGGTTTATTTTAAACCTAATTATCTAGATTTATGGTTATTTAATCAATTTAATTTTATTTGTGGTAATAAAATTCAAAATTTTAAATTGTTATAAATACATACTTAAATGTTGTGAATTTCCCATAATTGGAAACTGTATAACCTTTTAGACCATATAATTTTATATTTGTATTTTTTAAATATTTTTTTGATTTTCAAATAATTTAATAATATGTTATTTTTATAAAATATCAATAGTGTCAATTTTGACAATATTCATTATTTGAATTTAAATAAAAACTACACAGAAGTTATGTTCGAACCAAAATATATAATATATCCCTAAAATCACATATTCCTAAAAAAATTATGTGTCACATTAATTTGTCCATATATTATTTTTTAAAATATTTTTAAAACCATTTATTTGGTATATCTCTTAATAAAATAATTACTAAAACATTTTTGTATAATTATTTAATATACTTATTTGTTTCATAAAATTTAAAACTAATATCCTTTTATTAAGATAAATATAATACCATTCATAATAGTATTTCTACTCGAATTTATCATCTTAAAATCACAACATTTAAATTGTTATATTTATTAAATTATGAAGGTGACATCTTTGACATCATTAAAAATAAAATAATATAAATGTCCTAATAGGTTTTATAAGGCTTATAATGGTCCAAAAATAGACCCTTGGATGCTTAGGTTATAGATATACTCGACCAATAATGTTTGTTCATGTTCCTAGTCCTTTTTATAGGTATTTTTATTTTAATAAAAACTATATTATTGATTATTTACTAAATAAATAATTTCATCACCATTAATGTATAAGCTATTAAGGTAATTAAATATTTCTTAAAAATTAAGAATAAATTACCATGGTAAAGAAAAACGTTTTATCTTTCAAATGAGTATTTATAATATAATTTCTATTCTATATAACCTTATATTAAAAATAATCTAATTATTAAAGTTTGAGTGAGACATTTCACTTTCCTTTAAATAATATAAATAAAAGGTCTTAATCAAATAAAAGTGGGTTAAATTAGATTCCATTTCGACCCAAGTATGATTTAGGGTAAAATATAATCATCCAATTATATTAGAACAAGTGTTAGTGAAAATTTATAATATTATATTTACCCTTAATTACCCGATTTACCTTTAACTATGGTAAATAAAATATACAGTAGTTACTATTCATAATGACTAAAAATAAAAAGTAGCTTATTAAAATTATTTTGACCTAATGATTCCAAATATGGAATCCATTTTTCCAAATTCAAATCATAGAATTTGTATAAATTAATTTAAAATTAATCCCGTTGTTAAGAAATCGAGTTTTAAAAGTTAAAACATTGCAAAAGATTGAAATGATTTTACCTATGAATTCAATATAAAATCTATTATAATGACTTATATTGTATTGAATATTAAAAATATATTCTATTTATACATTAATACCATTAAATATTATAATTTAACCATATAAATTATTAGGATGAAAAAATTTGTTTTTAATTAAAATATAGCGTGTTTTTACTATTCATTAAAATATGAAAGTTATCAGAATAATATGAAAAATTTATCCAAAGTAAATTTTTATATCCTGATTCTAAATAAGAATTTCATTTTGTCAAAGTGAACTTATAAAACTATCAAAAACTAGATTTAGAGTAGGTGCACCATCAAAAGGTGGCAAAATTACATTTTTTTAAAAATACCTGTTTTACCCGAAAAATTTATTTTGTGTTCATACGATATTCTATAAAATGTATAAGATTAACAATGATGTTTTAAAATTAAAAATTTAGTTAATAATATTCATAATGGCTAGTCCATAATAATATTATAACAATATATCGTTTTTTAGTGAAACACGGTATTGCGTACTACACACGCTATCGAGGATGGTCGCGATTGCGTGTAACGCAAGACAAGTCAAGTTTGCGTGTTGTGAAAGCTCCATTTGTTTTGGTGTATAACATAATAAAAAAAAATTCATTTATCCATTAAAAAAACCTATACTTAATGTTGCATAGAATAATTTCTACAAAATGAACTTGAAATTGTGTGTAACATGAGCCAAGAATAGTGTTGCGTATACTGCAAGCTAATACGGTGTTGCATATAGCATAAGATAAATTTGGTGTAGCGTACAACACAAGACATCAATGAAATTAAAAAGAATAATTCTCATAAAATCTCTGGTTGTTACAGTTCCTATTCTTTTTCCTGCTACTTCTGATGTGCTCCGGAAATTAGAATTATAGTTGTGGGGGCAGGGATTCCCAAATGTGACGTGAGCCTAGGAAGGCAAAGCTTAAAGAGATATTATGCAATGTCGGGGAAGGGACTCCCAGTGGTTGTTGAAGCAGTTTATTACTAGAGTTGTAAGATTCATCAGTTTAGGCATATATGTGATAAGAAGGACACTAATGTTGATAGAACATGTTGAATATGGGCTTACCCATTGATATAAATGTGGATTCTTGTAGAAATATTTTCAGTTTATCCATTTTAATATTATGCCATTTCCACTCCAGTATTGGAAGAGGTTGCATGACTCCTCTAGGTTGTTGCCTTCCAACTTTTACTTGTTGACAAACCATACATCTTGACACAAAATCAGTAATCTCCCTCTTCATGTTGTCCCACCAAAAAAATTCCTTCAAATCTCTATACATTATGTTGCTCCCTGTGTGTATAGAGAAATTGGAGCTATGAGCATCGTCTAACAATTCCATTTTCATATTAGGTATTTCAGAAACACAAAGTCTCCTCCCAAATTTCAAAATTCCATCTTCATACACAATGTTTCTAAATCTCCCATCATTTACAACTTTAATCTTCTTTTTAAATTCTGCATCATCGGTCTGAGAACTCTTTATCCTTTCTAGTAATGATGGTTTGGAAACCATTTGAAAAAGTATTGATGTTTCACCTTCCATGGTGATTCCCATATCCATCTTTACTAGATCCATATATATAGGATCCTTTTGAACTCTCATCTTGTTCAAAATTCCATGATCTTTTCTACTCAAAGCATTTTCCACCTTATTTTCCTTCCCTGGGTGGTAGTGTATCATGCAATCAAAATCCTTGAGTAGTTCAAGCCATCTCCTTTGCCTAATGTTGAGTTCTTTCTGTGAGAAAATATACTTTAAACTCTTGTGATCAGTATAAATCTCACATTTTTCACCATAGAGATAGTGTCTCCAAATATTCAAAGAAAATATTACAGCTTCTAACTCAAGATCAGGAGTAGGATAGTTTTTCTCATGAATTTTCATTTGTCGTGATACATATGCAATAACTCTATCATTCTACATAAGGACACAACCAAGTCCTTTCTTTGATGCATCACTATAAATAACGAACCCATCATTCCCCGTTGGTAGAGTCAATATTTGAGCATTGACTAATCTTTTCTTCAGTTCTTCAAAATATTCTTCACGCTCTTTTGTCCAAAAGAATTTAACCCCTTTATGTGTGAGATTCATTAATGTGTTAGCCAATCGGGAAAAATTCTGGACGAAACGTCGATAATAACCTGCTAAACCAATAAAACTGTGTACCTCAGTTATACTCGTCGGGGCTGGCCATTCTTGGATTGCCTTGGACTTAGAAGGATCAATAGAGATACCATCCTTAGAGACAATATGGCCAAGAAAAGAGATCTCTTGAATCCAAAATTCATACTTGCTAAACATCCCATATAATTCATGTCTTCTCGGTGTCTTCAGGATAATTCACAAGTGATTTTCATGATCTTCGTAGCTTTTGGAGTATACCAAGATATCATCAATAATACCACTACAAAATCATCGAGATATTCTGAAAACTCTGTTCACTAGATCCATGAAAAAGGGTGTGCATTAGTCATCCCAAAAGGGATTATTGTAAACTCATAATGCCTGTACCTTGTTTGAAATGTTGTCTTCGAAATGTCTTCCTTATTCACACTCAACTAATGGTATCCAGATCGAAGTTCAATCTTAGAAAATTATTGAGCTCCATGTAGTTAGTCAAATAAATCATCAATACGAGGTATGGGATACTTGTTCTTTATTGTTATAGCATTGATCTCCTTGTAGTCGATACATAACCTCATAGATCTATCTTTCTTCTTACGAAAAAGGACGGGGGCTCCCCAGGGAGAAACACTAGGGAGAATAAATCCCTTATTACTCAATTCCTCTAATTGTTTCTTTAGTTTAACTAATTCCACATTGTCCATTATATAAGGGGTCTTCGATATAGGCCTTGAACTAGGAATTAAATGGAAAAATCAATTTCTCGTTCTGGAGGATGTCCAGGTAAATCTTCCAGAAACACATCTATATATTTTTTCACAATAGGTACATCCTATATTTGAACATTCCTTTACTCACCCACGGTAATTTCATTCTCTTCCTCCCCAATAATTGAATTTAGTTAAGCTACTGGGGGTGGATCAAGATAACAATTAGGTGGTGACGATTCTGCTATAAAGATTAGGTGTTCTTTATCATCATCATCAAAAATTGTAACCTCCTTATTCTTGCAATAAATCTTCTAATCATGGTCCTAAAGCTAATAAATACTGAGGATTATATCAAATTCAATCATAGGTATGATTATGACATCGGTAGATAAAGAACATTTATGTGCTCTAATGGGGACTGATTCACAAAACTTTGTTGCATTGATACTTCCCTTAGGAGTTTTAATTGAAAAATCCCTTGTTAGATAAAATTGAAAATATCTAATTTTCTACGAAAACTGGGAAGATATGAAACAATGTAATGATCCATAATCAAATAATGCATTTTCTAAACTTGAGGAAACCATTAAATTACCTGCCACCACGTCTTTTAGAGATTCTATCTCAGCAGTAGTGATAGCATAAGCTTGGCCTTGATCCCTTGGCCGTTTCTGAGGTAAGTTCCCCTAGCGCTTAGTACATTTATTTTCATAATGTCCCATCTCCCTGCAGTTGTATCATTTAACATCAGTATCTTATTTCTTCCCCTTGCAATCATGAGCTTGGTGGCCTTTTTCACCACACATGAAACAGACCCCCATTCCTTTCAAGAAAGTACTAGGGTGTTTCTTCCCACATTTACTATAGGATGGATAATCAACCTTTACCTTCTTCCCATTATTTCCATATCCATAGTGATCAGTAGATCACTTCTTCTCTTGGTTTTATTTATAGTCATAAGACTTAGAGAATTCTTTTTCTGTCTTGATAGTGCATGAGACAATATCTTCGTACAACGAGAAGGTTTGTGAGACTAATTCTCGATAGAGTAACAGTTTTAACCCATCAAATATTTGATCAATCTTAATTTTTGGGTTATTTATATAATCTTCAGCATACCTCGCTAACCTTGTAAAGTTAGCCTCATACTTTGCAACATTCTCATCCTCCTTTTGTCTCAAACTCAGAAATTGCATTTCCATATCTGCTCGATGGTCACGAGGAAAGTATTTTTCTAAGAAAATCTCTTCGAACTCCCTCCATTCCATATTTGATACTTTATCATCTTTTTTTGTATGTTTTGAATCAATGACCACCATTGGTCAGTATCTCCTGTGAGTCGGTAAACTGCCCTGATAACTTTTTCCCTTTCACTACTCCCCAAGGCATGGAATATTTTCTCTAAGGAATTTATCCATTTCTCAGCTACAAATGGATTTGTACTCCCATAGAATGTTGGTGGTTGTTGACTCATGAAAATATCTAACATTGATCCTCCACGCTGTGGATCAGGGTGCTCCATACGGGTAAGCTTATTATTCATAACCTGAGTGAGTTTTC
Source organism: Viscum album (assembly GCA_963277665.1). Taxonomy (NCBI): domain Eukaryota; kingdom Viridiplantae; phylum Streptophyta; class Magnoliopsida; order Santalales; family Viscaceae; genus Viscum; species Viscum album. The sequence continues at coordinate 12,504,357 of OY728159.1, read as the reverse complement.
CCAGTATAGTGATTAGCTGATTAGCACCAGTTGCATCACAAGCTCCACTATAATTATCTTGAGCAAGAGGTAAATCCCTACATGGAGTGCTTGCATTGATATGGTTTCAATTTCTTCCACTTGGTACCATTTCTAAACAATGGAATAAAATATATTAGTTTTTGAATCAGAATACATAATTCCAAATTTGTAAAACACTTAACATAAATTGAACAATTTATGGATATAATCCATAATCATAAAAATTATTTCTTTGAGGAAGTAGATACTCATAAACCCTTCAAAATGGTATTTAAAGAAAATGATAATTATCCTAAGCATATCCTCCGGGAGTTTCATAACCATGAGTGCAGCAAGGCCCATTGCCGTGCACCAATTCCCATTCGAGTCTAGCTCAAAGTGGTGTTTTCAAGTTTTAACCCTAGGTACATCTGTGCCAGAGCTGCCTCTACTTTCTTGTATCCAGAAAGGGATTTACTGCTCGGAAAACTCACGAAATCTCTACAATGCCAAAATTCGAATAATTTCTTCTATACAAATCCTCAAAGTCCATCTTAGGTCTGTGTGCTATAATCAGAGTTTATCTAAATCTAGCTTCCAAGGTTTGTACTAAAATTACTCTGATACCAACTATAACACCCTGAACTTAGTTACCCAGAGTCGGTGCATTATTAAATAACATTGTCATGATCACAAAAGCTCATGTCCCGAAAGACCAATTAGTTCAGTATCCTTGGAATCACTAGGTACATTCATAAAGTTTACATTACATCATAAAGTGAAAACTAAAACAAAATCTTGTATCCACACTCATATCCCCTCATACTATCCCTGCAGATCATTCATAAAATACTGCTTCACATCTTGGGAAAAATAAAACATAGAAAGGGGTGAGCTCAAATGCTCAGTATGGATAACAATATAGCAAAAACATTAATAAATAAGCATAAACATTTAAGGCAATGTATAACTAAAACAAAGCCTTTTAAACTTGAACTTCATCATAATATGGAAGAATTAAAATGAAATAATTCCATTTACTAATTCTCATGGATATTCTACTAGTCAAATAATCACATGCAATACCAATAACCACTTTCATAATGATGGAATGCATAATGCTAGACTACCATAACTACATAGTCAAGGGATTGTGCCAAGACTAAAAATAAGATTTTGTCAAGGCCTTGTTTCAAGAAACTATTTAGTCTCATGAGACCTACCGATGCATCGAGGAGCTATAGCGGGCTCCACCCGTCACTTATTAAGTCCAATGCATTCCTCATATGAACAGGCTTAAACATAACATAAACATTCATATTAAAACTAGCATATGAAATGTCAATACTTTCTCCATAAATCATGAATGGTATAAAAATAACACATCCACAGTCAAACATATCACAAAACCTTCAATAAAATATGGATGTTTTGTATCATAATAAATCAACTTCAAATAAGCTTAAAATCCATCAAAGGATGTTGACATAGATGAAATCAAAACTATTTGAGAGAAATATCTCTTTTTTTAAATCATTTAAAAGTCACATAATTATAAAAGAATAAATTTACTTTGAAAATATTTTTATAATCTTGTATGTGTGGCTTCGACAATTTTATAACGGCGAAAAATAGCCGCACCCGCCGTATAAGTTTTAAAAAAGACATTCTTACCTTAATTTTATCGAAAAGGTTACAAAGGACCTTGTTTGGAAAACAAAGAAAAGATTCCTTTATAAAAAGTCAAACAAGGGTATAAATTACTTTAAACCATATTCTATAAAATAGTAATAATTATTTTAAATACATTTTTATGAAACATGGATGTGGATGATAAAGAGGTCCATGTATATAATTACATATAAACCACCTCGGATAATGAAGAGATTGTGAAATAAACCCTTACCTTGTACTTTTCCTTGGTTGAGGGTAGGTTAACCTCCTGTATAATGGTAAAATAATTTTTATTAAATTATAAAAGAATAATATACATTAATATGATATCATATATGATCTTTTAACATTTATTTGTTAATAATATCTTATTATTATCGTCGTTTCAGGTGTTAACTTACTTATTTTATTTTATATGTTTGGTTACATAAGTCATGTTTTTTATGGATAGGTTGTATCTTATTCATATAAATAATGATATCAAGTACTTAACCATTATTTTTAATCATAAAATGAGAATTAGACTTGCATGGATACGATGGGGAATGAATCTCATCGCGTTCATGGAGACGGTAGTCCGTACGTACGCACGAGCAATAATATCATTATTTTGATATTTAAATAATATATTATTGGATGGTATATCATATATACAGAATCATTATCATGTTCTATTTATTATTTACATCAATTACACATCATTATCATACCCATACAAATAATAATGTTTTAAATAACAATTACACCACAACATGGAGATGGTAAGCCGTATGTACGCACTGTATGGTGACATGTCATTCAAAGGATGGATAGAATACTGAATATGGTTGTATCATATTTATAATAACATCTCAGTATATATAAGATATTGTATTTATTATTTTAGAAAGTAAATAACTAAGAAATAATAAGTTTAAGAAAAATGGAACTTGAAAGAGGGTGGTGAAAACAATACCTCTTCTTCAGATTCTTCCTTTTGATTTGATCAAAAGGTCTCCTTATGCTGGCTTTCTGATTAAAATAAGGCCTCTTGGTTGAAGTGAGGGAAGTTGAGAGAATATTTGGGCAGGTTTTTTCCGATCCAAAAGGCTTTGAAGGTGTGAATTAGTGATAAGGGGGAGTTCCCTTTTATAAGAGGGGTGAGGGCACCTTTGGAAAAGCAAGAAATATTATTTTATAATAAATTAATATTCGGTTTATAATGGATCCAAAGTGAATTATTTAAATTTTAAGGAAGTTATAGGTCTAGAACCACTCAAAAAATAGTTTTAAACAGGTTTTGATCACTATACTAACTTTATCTTTTTGATTTAACTCTTAGTTAAATAGTTTGACATTTACCATGTCTCTTTGTATTTTTATATTATATAGCCCGTAAACATACTATAAACTTCAAAGAGACCCCCACGTGTTCCATTAATAATTCACCTAACATTATATAAGTCTCTTGGACTAACCTAAGAACTTTAATAATTGAATATCAATTAATAATATAATATTAGTTTTAAAAACTCTTTTATGTCAATTTTGACACTATTCGGTATTTTGTTTTTTCTAAATTCCTAACAGCATTATTAATTCTAAAATAATTAATTTAATCAACACTAACATGTCATATTAACCTATAAAATTATTTTAATTCATTAAAAGTCTCAAATTATATTTATTTGGGTATTTATAATATCAATTATTTTAATATTTCACTAATAAGGTAATTACTGTATCATCATTGTGCCATAAATAAATTAAATTATTTAAGGTCTAAAAATTAAAAATAAAATTCCATTATGTAGTAAATCTTTTGATATTTATAATTAATATTTATAATCTAATTTATCTTATTTATAACCCTATATTAAAAATGTTTTAGTTATTAAACATTGATTTTAACTCTTTTAACTCTACTTTGAATTAAATAATAATAAATGTCCTAATCTAATCGAAGTGGACCAAAGAGGTTCATATTTTATTCCTAAGGTTGTTTTGGGTCGAATTATAGATATCCAATAGAATTAGGAGATGTGTTAAGGTAATAATAATATCATTTTTACCCTTAATAACCCCATTTACTTTTAACTGTGGTAAATAAAAGTAAAAAGGTACTATTCACCAAAAATTATTTTTATCTTATTGAACCATATTTTACTACCTGATATTAAATGTGTCTCTCGGATTTTCTATATTATACTCACAAAAGTGGTAAAATTACATTTTATGTGAATTTGAAAATTCTCCTAGGAACGTAAAAGACGGTGAAAAGTTCAATAAAATATTTATATATCTAAAATTATTCTAAACTAACTCCAATGAATTACATTGAACTTATATAGGTATTATTTATCTATTTTGACCTTAATTAAATTTAAATAAAATAAATAATTATTTAAATTAAAATTCGGTTTTAAACAACAACTTAGTGTTTTTTCACTATTCATCAAAAATTGAATGTTTTCAGAAAAATACAAAAAATTCACCCTAAGCTAATTTTTATATTCCAAATCCAAAAATGAAGTCCATTTTGAAAGACAAAATTTATAAAATTTCAAAATGTGGGTATTACTATTCATAAAGGCTAGCTTGATTGGTTGTGGTGTGTGTCAGAACTCGAAGTTGCGTACAACACAGTCTATTGTATTATTCAAATATAAACGTACCATGGAAGGTTGGGGTGTTACACGGATCATGTAATGGAAATGTAACAGTGTTCAAGAATGGATATATAATATAAATCAATACAATGTAACTAAATACCCAAGTAACTACTTCAGCCCTCAGATGGTTTCTAAACAAGTGTCCTATTCATTAATTAAGTAATTACAAATTTATATCTATAGTTCATGTAAAACAGATCCTGCACTAACATCACCACATGATAGTATAAATAGTGAAGGTTCCAATATTTAACAAGGCAACATGTAATGATATTTACTAATGATGTCCTAAGGTAATAACCAAAGATACATAGACCTCAACAGTCACTAACTAAATAATAATTGTATCATGGATAAGGATAAGAGTGTAATCTAAGGATCATATTCCAAGGCATTCCACAATACGGTGCCTACTAAATCCAACATGATCATCCAAGGTAAAATGGGGCTGTGCAGAGAGAGGTCCCTATGGGCTGTTACCATGGAACCTACTACTCAATGTTGGATTCAAGGATTGTATACAAGGTATCCTATAATAATATTTAGGGATCCTATGGTGTCATGCCAGGTATCCAAGAATAGACATGTATTGGGATCTTAGTAGTTCTCAACCTAATCAAGTTGTATCCTTGAATCAGAATGGGGTTCCTAAGTGCTCAAGGCATTCCCCTATCGGAATCCAAGGAGAGCTTGAGTCAGGCCATTACTATTTTAATAAAAAGTCATATAATATATCATTTTGTTCATGCCTTTCCTTTAATTAGTGTGATAAGGTCATGTAACATGCAACCTATGGTTCAAGCCATGCCTTTCATTAGTGTGATATAGTCAAGTATCATGATACCTTTCAATTATGTTATAGTTAATCAATACGTTTATTTGGTTGAAGCCATTCCTTTCATTAGTGTGACAAGCCAAAGTAGTATGCACACCCAAACGATAGTGTAAATGTGTCAAAACACTAAACAAAAATTATGGCATAACCTCGAAATTGAAAGGATGGATTTGTGTTCATAACCCCCAACAATTAATCACACATATGGGAAGGGAATAACTATACAGTTCTAATGATTATAATCATGGATTGAGAATTCTACAAACAGCACCCAATAAAATAAATGGGCCCCACATGCCAATTCCAAAATAAAAAAACTTGAGGGTTGAGTTATAGACCACCCACATTAGGGTTGTTTGATTCTCCTCCTCCAGTATTTTTCCCTTTATTTGGCTCGAATCATAGTAGATCTAAGAAAAGGTGAAAATGATCATACTTTGATAACTTTGTTAGAGAAAAATAGAAAGAGAATGGATCAAGAGCTATTGAGTACTTACTGTTGCGCAACCAACGTCACAAACATAAGATAAATTAGATCAAAGATCAAGTAGATCTTTGAATCCCTGTATTTGGCCTTCTAAAAGTTCCAAAATGAGATCCATGGAGGTAAATCCCACAAAATCTTGGATTATGGAATAATGTGGGGGTTAATAAATCATTAAGATATATTTTTTAAAATTTCCATGAAAATGATCCCAATCATGGTTTTTTCAAATAGTTTTATAAACTGTGTGAGGTTTTTTGGGTATAAGATACACATTTCATGGTTAGTATACATGGTCATGCAAAAACTGTGAAATTTTTTTTTTCTAGAAATTTCAATCTATGCAGTTAGCCAAATTGTGCACCAACTATATGCTAACCATGTGACCTATCTAGTTTTCCCAAAAATATGGGTTATGGGCACTGAAATTTCCCCAGACACCCTTGAGACCATTTACTAACTCATAAGGCATCCATATTTGTTCTAAAGTAATATTTTAGTCTGAAATTAAAAGGATCTATACCTAAGTGGAAAAATGGGATCTTACAATCTACCCACCCCCCCCCTAAAAGAACTTGTCCTGAAGTTCACCTTCCAAAGGTGGAGAAACATTGTCTGAGAAAAACTATGGCCACTGGGAATGTACATCAAATTCCCTCTCCTAAGTCTCATCTTGTACTTGGTTTTTTATACCATAGTAGCCACACTATAGGGACACACCAGCCTCAAATATCCTTCATGATCAGGTTAACAATGTGTACTAGATACTCCTCAATGGTAGCATCAGCATCTATCTCAACCCCTTTAGTATTAAATTTATGATATGGGTCGGTATGATATTAGAAAATCTATGAAACAAGAAAGATATCATGCACATAATGGCACCTATGAGGTCGTATAAACTGATAGGCTACTGGCCCTACTCTCTCTATAATCTCAAACAACCCTACAAAATGAGTCGATGGATTTCCCTTCATTCGTGAATCTCTATGCCATATCCTACGTGAAACCCCAAGAAAAACTTGATCCCCAAACTCGAAATCAAGAGGTCATCAGTGGTGATCGACATAAGATTTTTGTCTAGACAGAGTAGTATTCATACACTTTCTGATCATCTGAACATATTCTAAATTCTCCTGAACATGATGAGGACCAAGTAGGGTTTCCTCACCTGCCTTTATCCAGCACATGGGTGAACAGCATGACCTACCATATATGTCCTCAAAAGTATCCATTTGGATTTCCTCCTATAAGATTTTATTATAGGTGAACTTGCCGATAGGGATATGTTTCTCCCATTAAATGCCAAAATCAAGGACACATTCATGGAGCATATCCTCTAGAACCTATATTTTACATCCTGATTATCCATCGGTATGAGGATGAAAATTTTTTCTTAGAAGAGCCTTTTTTTCCCATAGCCTTCTGCAATTCCTACCAAAACTGTGATGTGAAAGGAGTATACCGATCAGGAATGATAGTACAAGGGACTATGTGGAGTCGTATGATCTCACAGACATACAATCTTCCCATACCATCAACTGATAAAGTATCACATATAGAAATGAAGTGGGATGACTTCATTCGTTGTTCAATAAATACACATAGAGAATTTCTACCCCTTAGTGATGTAGGTAAGATGGCCACAAAATCCATGGAAACATCTTCCCATTTTTATTTTGGGACTGGTAGCGGTTGTATCAATCCTTCAGGCCTCTGGTGCTCTTCCATCACCTAATGATAGGAGGAACACCTAATGATAAAGCCTGATATCAAAACTTTCATTCCATTCCACCAGTACTTGTATCGCGTGTCTTTATACATCTTTCATATACCCAGATGAACTACCCCCTATGAAGAATTGGACTCTTTCATCAACTCTTCTCTCATATAAATTGGAACCCAGATACTTCCATATAGATGCAGGACATCGTCTCTATCCACAAACCAATCTAGAGGTGAGTTATAACCTCTTATACTCTCACGAAGAACTAATCCTTCAAGATCTGAAAATTGTATACTCTTCAACTTATCGATGGGGGGAGAGGAAAATATAAAGGATTAGAGGCAAGACTGATCATGACTATCATGAAACTCTAGATGTAACTCTGAAAATAGGACCATTAACATCTATTCACCACAGGCATCTCGTACGACCTATGCTTGAGTTTTTCGACTTAGCACACCTGCAACCATATTACCCTAACCAGGCATATAGGAAATCTCAAAATCAAAGAATTGTACATATTCAACCCATCTTCATTGTATGAGGTTCAAGGTAGAAAGAAAAAAATTATATTTGAGTCTCTTTGGGTTCGTGTACACCACAAATTTCTTTCCAAACAGATAATGTCTCTAACAACGTAAGGAATAGAAAACTGTTTCTTGCTCAAAGTCATGCGTCAGGTAATTTCTCTCATGAGACCTCAAATTTTAAGATTCATATGCAATGAATTTATCCTCTTGCATTAATGTTGCTCCTAAGGCGATGTCTGATGCATCATAGATGATGGAATAACCTATGCCTTTCTCTAGAAGAGTCGGAATTGGTGTTGATAGAAGTCTACCTTTCAGATCCTAAAAGTATTTCTCACATGCTTCTGACCATATAAACATGAAACCCTTAATTTTAAGACTAGTAAAAGGTGAATCAAGACATGATATTTCTTTTATGAATTCCCTGTAATATCCAGCCATCCCTAAGAAACTTCTTATGTCAAACATGTTCTTGGGATACTGCCTGGAAACTATATCACTCACCACTTCAAGGTCAACAAATACTCTGGATTTTGTTATTATTTGACCCAGGAAGTGGACTTCATTGATCCAAAAGTGGTACATAGAAATATTGGCATAAATATGATTCTCTATTATTGTACTTAGTATGATCTCAATGTGTTTCGTATGGTCTCTATGATTTTGAGAATACGATAATATTTCATCCACAAAGACCATGACAAAAGAATCCAAATTTGGGTGGAACACACAATTCATTAGAGCCATGAAAACGGAAGGCATGTTCATAAGACCAAACAACATAACAAGGTACTTATGCAGACCATACCTACTATGAAAATATGTACAAGATATGTCTGATGGTATGAATTTATCAAGATGATAAACCAATCTCATGTCGATCTTGTAGAAGACCTATTCTCCTCAGATCTCGTCAAAAATATCATCTATTCATGGTAGTGGATACTAGTTCTTGACTGTAATATGGTTTAACTATCTTTAATCCCCACATAGATGTAAGGTTGTGTCTTCCTTCTTGGTGAAAAGAATGAGTGAACCCCAAGAGGATGTACTAGGTTATATAAATCATTTGGCCTCTAAATCCTATACCTATCACTTAAGATAATGAATCTCTTTCGGTTCCATCCTATACAGAGTAATGGACAATGGATTTTCTCCTTAAACATTATAAATTGTAAACTCTACCTCTCTCTCAGGATGTAACCCAGAAAAATAATTGGGAAATACATCCCTGAAATGATCCAATACAGGAGGAAATCATATTTTTGAACAATTCTCCTCTATGAAGATATTTTTTATCTTGATTGTCACTCTATATAGCCCATGATGCTCTAGTCTAGCTCTACCAGCCTTGACATCCCACTCACCCAAATGTAGATAATTTCTTCCCTCTGATAATGTTAAAGATACCTTATAGTGATAGAAGTCTAGAAAATCATGATAAAGAACCAACCATTCCATCCCAAGTATGACACCAAAGCCCATAATCTTGAGAAAAAAGAGGTTTTAGAAGAAAGGGTAACTTCCCACCTCAAGGGGACAGTCCCTACACTGGCGTACACCCTCTGTTTGTACCCCTAACAGTGTATCTAGGTTCATTACCCAATAGTAATATTTTATCTTTAGTATGAGACATTCCTTGATAGATATATAGATAAAAGTGTTCTAAGAATATGTATCGAATAAAGAAGATACTATAGTAGAGGATACTAGAATAGTACCTCGAACTGTAGATGGTCCTACAGCCTGATCATTGTGTATTAGTTGAAGTTAATTCAACTAGACTGATCCATGGCCCTATGCAATAGATGGACTACCATGATAATAACTACTCATTTAGTGCTACTGGTGATCAGGGGTCTAGCTGCCATGTCCATAATCTCTTCCTCATCCAGACCTACTGGTGATATTCCAACTCCCTGCTTGATGTGGCATAAAAGAACCCACTCCTAAAGCTGGAGCTGGTGCAGATCTATTTTCCATCGAAGATAGTGGAAAGGTCGTGTAGAAATGTTGAATATGACCCTTAAGACCATAAAATTAGCTCTCTAATGGGTCTCTAAAACACTAAGGTTTTTAATTATCCTATCATCCACACTGATGAAACAATTTATAGTTATCGAAATGGGAACTCATGTTGTCACTACCAAGATGAGAAACCTCAAGAGAACGTTTCCTACCACTGGAAGAACTATCAGACTAATGTGGAACTGGTCCTCTGTGACTAGTACTATTGTCATCCCCCAAGTTATGATCGGTAATAAGATCCTGATTTACTATTGTGGAAAAGGTAGGTAGGAACAATACATTCACCTGTGTATGGATGGAATAATGGATCTCATCCTCAACACATCTAGCACAAGAAAGCTCATAATTGGATAAAAGTGGTGAAAATTGCTATAACTCAATGAAACATGATAAATACACCATAAATGACATAGAACCATCCTTGAGATGCATGAACTCTCTAGATCTATTAGCTCTTAGTGTCTGAGGAAAGAACTGGTAATAAAAGGCAGTTTGGATATCAACACATAACATTCCATAATGACGACTGGCCGAGGTAATCATATCCCACAAACAGTTAGTAGAGTCATAAAGAATGTATGTGTAAATATTGACCCACCACTCTAGAGGCGTATCTATATAGTCAATGATACATAAGTTGGCTTCTATCTAAGACTCAGTAGGCTACAGACGGCCATCCCCTAAGAAAGTAGAACGATGCTGCTGATCGAACTCATGAGTCAGATTATCCATCGTAGGTGCAATCCATGGAGCACCATTAATGAATTGGTTAGACTTAATAAATTATCATGAACTTTCAAATTAGTACCCAGATCAGGTATAGGAGTTAGTGCCTCGAGCGGAACTCCTGGAGGTAAGACCGGTAGATCAGGGCCCACCACATCTGGAGCATGGTTGTTTCCACCCTCTTTGAATTAGATAGGAGGATGTCATGGAGTCACTGGTCAACAATATCCAATAAAATGCATGAAAAAAATAATTTGTAGAAATATATGATCACTAGACAAATTAGAACGTATGAAAACTCACAACCCAAAGAAAACTACACTAACTGTCCTCTTAGAAGGCCAGGCATCAGTAAGTTCTCAACTATAAGTTTCATTCCATTTAACATTTAATAACCAGGTTCACCCATTTACCTTTCATAAACATGGAAAGGTGGGATAAGTATGTGAAACAATTTAATATTATATTTTTAGATTCACTTCATAATGGATATTCATTTATGATGAATCAGTTTCTATAAACATATCTCCAGAAATGACGCCCATTTATTTTTAGAATAATGTCTTGACACAGTAAATTACTCATGCCAAACCATGAGGGGCCATATACCTCATGTATTGAGATAGGAAATCACTCAATCACAACCAATAGTAATACAATCATAATCCAACTATCACAGCATCACTCAGCCAATGTAATCATATCAAGAAATGAAAAGTAGTGAAATGCACCAATATGGAATGGACATATGCATTACCTATGAAATATAGGTGCCTAATATGATGCATGTAACAATGCTTTTCCCCCATACCATCGAGCCATGGATGAAAGGGAAACCTCCATGAGAGTAATGATCAATGACTCGACACAGCTTGTGTGTCCCCCCAATGTTGGAATAATATCAACTGTAATAGGAAAAGGCAAAATAACGTTTATAATTTTGGGTAACTTGGTTTTTTCCCCGAACCTAGGTTTGTGACCCCAAAGAATTCCCTTTCTCCATGTACCAAGTGTTTTAATCTCCAATATATTATCTCGAAATATAAAGGAAATAAAAAGAAACTCCTCTGATTCAACTTTGTGACATCCCGAACCCGGATGCCACTTAACGTGTGCCTCGAGCCCAGTTGGCCACATGGCCTCAAGTTCATATCCCCAAACCCCAGAGGCTACTGACTAGCAGCGATGGCCTAGGGTGTGTTCATGGGAAGACTATGCCCTCATTACTAAAGTGTAGTGTATCAGGGGACTACAATCATAAGTAAATAGAAAAATAAATATTCGAAAAAAAATCCACAATAGAAATAATTATAATGGTAAAAATAATGAAAATAAATTGAATAAAATCTAAGAATACAATAATTCATGATAATATTTCATGTCCCTAAAAAACTGGAAAAAATGGATACAAAACAACATAAATATAATGTTCCAAAAAAGTATAAAGGAATCAAAATAATATCCTAAGATTCTTGATCTTCAGCTCGGTCATCTGATATCAAGCTCCACACTGAACAATAATCAATCAAGTGTTTGACATTCTATGCTTCCCTTTGTCAACAACTATCACTATGTAATCTACTCCCTGTACCAAACAACACCCGGAGAGGGTGTGAGATAAATCATAGTGGGCCACCACCAATGGTGTCTATAACATTTGGCCCATGTAATGGAAATATAATAGTGTGCAAGCATGCATATATAATGTAAATCAGTATAATGTAACTAAATACCCAGGTACCTGCTTCATCCCTAGGCTGGTGTCTAAACATGTAACCAATTAATTCCGGAGGGGGTGTGAGATAAATCATAGTGGGCCACCACCAATGGTGTCTACAACATCTGGCCCATGTAATGGAAATATAATAGTGTGAAAGCATGCATATATAATGTAAATCAGTATAATGTAACTAAATACCCAGGAACCTGCTTCATCCCTCGGCTGGTGTCTAAACATGTAACCAATTAATTAATTAATTAATTAATAATTTATATTGATAGTTCTTGTGAGGAATAGCATGAACTTACATCACTTTTTGATAGTATAAATAGTAAAGGTTCCAAAATGTAACTGGGCAACCTGTAATGATTTTAAATAATGAATTCCCAATGTAATAACCAATGTGATGTAGACCTTAAGGGTTGCCTGATCAATAATAAATATATCTTAGATAAGGATAAGAGTTTAATCCATTGAGAATATTCCCAGAAATTCCACAATAAGGTTCCTACATAATCCAATGTGATCGTCCACGTTAAGATGGGGAAAAGCAGAGACAAGGCTCTATGGGCTGTATCCATGGAACCTAATTTTCAATACTGGATCCAAGGAGAGTATCTGAGTCATTCTATAATAATATAGAGGGATCATATGGTGTCATATCGAACATCCAAGAATAGATGAGTATTGGGAACTAACTATGTATCATGCTAAGGAAGTTGTATCCTTGAATTAGAATGGGGTTCTCGAGTGCTCATGTCATTCCCCGATCAGAATCCAAGACGATCTAGAGTCAGGCCATTCCAATTTGATTATGAATTCATGTAATATTTCATTTAGTTTAATCCTTGAATTTAATTGGTGTGATAAGGTCGGGTATCATGAAACCATTGGTTCAAGACTTTCCTTTCATTAGTGTGATAAGGTCAAGCAACACACAAACATTTAATTAATTCATAATTCATCAATAAGTCCATTTGGTTCAAGCCTTTCCTTTCATTAGTGTAACCAAGGAAAGTAGCTTGAAACCATTCATTTAAACAATTTAAAGAATATTACATATTCAAGGTTCATTCCAATACCATACATTAATGTGGTAAGTGGTGCTATGGATATGAAACCTACTATTCATTTACATTTACTCTAGTCAAGTCATCTCCTAAGTATACATGCCAAAACACATTTCACATTTCAATGTAAAACTGAAGCAGTTACCTTAGGTGGGTCAAATGGTAATCATACATGGAATTTTACATTATGAAATTATCATTATAAAAAATCCATTTAATATAGTAAATCTTAACCTTATAGTGGTCAAGCCAAGGCACAGTCGAACGCTGGAGAAAATGTGTTAAAACACTAAACGACAATTACGGCATAACCTTCAACCCAGAAAGGATGGAGTTGTGGTCATAACCACCAATAATTAATCATATATATGGAAAGGTCATAACCATATAGTTTTAATGATTATTAGAATGGAATATAAATTCTATAAACAACAACTGCTGAAATTGGTGGGCCCCACATGACAATTCAAAAATCAACAAACTTGAGGGATGAGTTATAGAACACCCACTATAGGTTTGTACGATTCTCCTCCTCTGGTATTGACCCTTGATTTAGGTCGAATTAGATTAGATCTAAGAAAAAATGAAAAATTATCATAACCTGAGAACTTGGTCTAGAAAAAAAAGAGAAGGAGAATGTCTCAAGATAACTCGAGTACTTACTATTTCACATCCAACTTGACGAACGAAATCTCGATTAGATCATGAACGAAGGAGATCTTTGAATTATGATATTTGGCCTACAAAAATATTCAAAAAAAAGGCATGGATGAAAATCATACATAATCACAGATGAGGGAATATGGAGGGTGGTTAATAGATTATTAAGGGGGATTTTGAAAAATTACCAAGAAATTTAGCTTGTGCACGGTTAGTCCCCATGGTTTGGTACATTGTGGGAAAACCATTCAAGGTTTTCTGAGTAGAAGGGGTTCATCTCACGGTTAGGTTTCATGGCCATGTGTCAACCGTGTAAAGTGGTTCTATCCCAAAACGTCAATCTACACGGGTTTCCAAACCATGCGCCAGCCATGCACAAATCGTGCAACCTATCCAGTTTTCCCAAAAATATGGGTTGTGGGCTCTGAAATTTCCCCAGACACCTCTTAGACTATTACTAACTCAAAAGGCATCCATTTTAGGTCCAAAGTATAGATTTATACTAAAATTAAAATGATACATACCTGAGTGAAAATCCAGTTCATATATGGAAGATCTAAAACCATCAAACACAACCTTTAAATACCCATATAAATAAAATAATATTCATTTAAATTGTGTATTGTGGTTTTTTATTAAACAATTATATAAAATATAACCCAATCAAATATTATTGTTTTCTTAGGATGGATTTCTTTTCTATATCTTTATACTGTAAGATATGATATATGTATAAAATAAAGGACATTTCCTTTTACAATAACTGTTCCACACAATTCGACATCTCTATATCATGTAGTAAATTATAGGATATAGTATATATATATATGTTAGGACTTATGGGATATTTACATCAGTATAAAAATTTTAATAAATCATTATAAACATAATTCCACCTCAAATAATATTTTATCATATACAATAAATTATGAAATCACAAAAAAAAACTCATTTTGTAAATTTAAAAAACACAGTATTTAATTTATCATTAAATATACTACGAATCATATTCATAAATGCATGAAAATAGATACCTCTAAAAATGAATTAGTTATACTTAATAAACAAAAGTATCTTGTGTGATATCCATAAACAAATCTATACACCCCTTTAAACCTATTGTATCATATAGAACCATGAAATTTCTAATGGTCCCTTAGTTTATGACATCTAGTAACTATATAAAATA
The DNA here is from genome assembly GCA_963277665.1 of Viscum album. Classification (NCBI taxonomy): domain Eukaryota; kingdom Viridiplantae; phylum Streptophyta; class Magnoliopsida; order Santalales; family Viscaceae; genus Viscum; species Viscum album. The sequence continues at coordinate 12,489,064 of OY728159.1, read as the reverse complement.
GATCATGTAAATCATATATATTCCTCATATGTTCTTGATTCAGTGAGTATAGACTAACCAGGTAAATGAATACATAACATGTGTATAACCCTTATTGATAAAAACTTCACATGATATGTATCTAATATATAAGAACAAAACATATTTTATATTTTTATGAAGGTAAACTACTTTAGTCTATCATAATTGATGGGATAGATTTCATACTCATTGTAAAATGGGAAAATACCATCTTGGTTATAAATAAATATATAACGTGATCATAAACACACAAAACCACCCTTGAATAGCTACACCTCAAGGATTTTAGAAGAATGGTGTCAATTTATGAAGGTTAAAATTCTAGGAATCATAAAAATCAATTGTTGTGAAGAAATTATGATATGAAATATTCACAGAAACACACCAAATGCTTAGTGTATGACACTCTATGTGGTAAACTTCGGTGGTCATCTAGCATAGAAAACTTATTTTTTCCCCATGAGAATATTTCATCACACTATTTGAAATACTACTAATTCAAACATTAATATTTCATCAAATCCGATAATACAGCCTAATAAAGATCATTTTTTGGAAAACTTAAAGTTATACATTAAAAAATAAATTTTTATTTCACGTCATGAAATATTTGTAGAAAATGTTAATAAAAGTTAAACTAGAGACAAATTTTTTGAATGAAGTCATATATTTCATATTGTTAAACAACTTTATGTATATTAATAAACCCATGTATAAGAACTACTATATTCATATCTAAGATGATACACTTCCAGGGAAGCCTTAAACTTTTTACATTTTTAATGATTTGTAAAACTCATTACATATCTATAAAAACTGAGAAAAATATTGACGTGATCATATGGAAACAGTTTCCTACAAAAAACCACTAGAGAGAAACATCTATAAAAAATATTTGTTTAAGTAACAGTTATACATTAGGAATCATTTTTCTAATGTTATATTCTTTGAGAATTGAATTGAAACTCTATTAATCCACAATATAAAATGGTATAATATTAGTTACATTTGTTGTAAACTTTGAACTCTTTTTAGTTTACCATCACCATTATAATAATTCTTAGAACCCTTTTCATTGAAAAAATAATGATGAGATATTTTGGAAAGAGTATATAACTCCTTAAATTTTTATTTACAAATTCATCCTAAAATCTTTTAATTGAAAAAATATAATTCAAATGACTCATGTAAAAAAATATATACAATTCATATATTACTTTATTAGAATACCCAAATAGTTTTAATGATATTAAGTTACATTAAATATTAATTTTGGTTGATATTGTATTTTATTCATTAATTTTAAACATATATAAGCCTAAAAAATACTCCAATTATTCTCTTGGATACTATATTCTTATATGAATGTCATGATAATATAAAAATCTACCTTTTTCTTTTACGGAGTAATAATTATTGTCTCACATGAAAATATTGAAAAAATATTTATATATATATCTTATATATAGATTTATCTATTTTTAATTAAATGTATTGAAAATAATATATTTTGTTCTTTAAAATATGCCACTTATGGGAGGTGGAATCATATCCCTCATAATTTAACTAATATTTTAATAAACTATTTTATCAATGATGAAACCTTTATCTTTGATAAAGCTCATTTTATCCTTACCTTTTTCTCAAGTATGTTATTGAATTTAGTGAATCATAAATCATGTGTAACATTTGAAATTATTCATTACAACACCTCATTAACAAATAACATCAATTATCACATAAAATAAACCAGATAACTATTCACATCCTTTATTTAGATCTATCTAAGCCTAAAATACTCTTTTCATTGAATTCTATTATTAATGAAAAATTTATTTCATTATATTAATAAAAAATGTAGGATCCTTCAATCCTGATATTGATCTTGAACATTTTATATTTTTACAGAATTATAAAAATAAATATTTAGTATTACATACCTTTTAAAATAAAAAATAATAATTTCTATAACAATAGAACCTAACATTGAATTTAAAAAGTATTTTTCAAACCCCTTAATATATTTTAGACAATTTGATATCATATGGAAATATTTTCTTTAATTACAGACAACTTATAATGTTTTTAATGAATACGTTTAACTTTTAGACAATCTGATATTTTCCTTATAGACTAAACATTTACCATTTTACTGTTACCAAAAAAACCAACGCCTATACATCAAATTTCATTTTCTTCTATCCTAAAAAACATTGGGGAGAAAAGATAAATTTATTTAAACTCGTTCAAATTATAAAATCATTTCCAATGATGATTCAAAAATGAATTTTACAGCTAGATAATGACTTAAAATATTTTTCCAGTCTCACAAATGTGTTTCCGTATGTGTTTATATAATCATTAATTTGGTCACATTTCATTAAAATCCACTAATAAATTAATTAGATTCCCATATAATTATCATGAGAATCAATATTCACTCATTATCTAGGATTATCATTTAGTTTCTCAGTAGAGGGTTTCTCTAACAGATCATATTTATCATCTTACTTATTAATTACTCATAATATTATTTACCAGTTTAGAGATTGATTATTGTATGGTTATATTTAAATGAATTGACCCCAAAATCAAGTTGGGTGATTATGATATTATTTATATTTAATAAATTACCTTTTATAATTATAATAGTTTTTAATAATTTAATAATTAATTTTATGAAATTTCATTCCACCAAGATTATGACCCTTTTAAATATATAGTAGGACTTTAATGGAACATGATCAATATTTCACAATGTAATGATCTAGATAAAGTGTTCCCTCAGAACTCTTATAACCTGGTACTTCATCATGGAGATCATATATAGCACAAGAATGGTTTAGTGGAAAACTCTTTTTCTAATCCATTATTTGGAAAATTCCACATCATTCCTCTGATATTCTATCTTAAATGGTTTCCCGGCTATTTATAACATAAGGAAAACCCTAAAAATGGGGTTCCATAACTATTAATGTCCACACATTACTTTATTTCATTACATTATATAATACATGGGCACCCATACTTATAATAACACTACCATGTTTCATGATTTAGTTCATGACAAGTTTTTTCTATAGAAGGAATCTAGGACTTATAAATTTTAAATGGATTTAATCTCACCTTTTCATCTCACATATTCTTTTTTACATGTATGAATTATTTTAATGATTTATTTTGGAATTATTATTCCTACTATAGAGTCAATACTCTCAAACAATATTCATCTATAACGCCTTAAAAATTTCTTATATGTGTTATAAATGAAATTAAAATCCAACTTCATTCGCACATATCCACATTTTCCACATTCAAAATATAAATAAAACCCTTTTATGAAGAGTATTTAAATCGTACGAAACTAATAATACCCATAAGTGTAATCATGGAATGATTGATATCCAAACCACTCTTTTCTAGATAAGGCATAAGTCTCCCTTCTAGTGTAAATTTTAAACTAAATTACATCTACACAAGGTTTCCTTACTCAAGAGAGACTTCAATTACAAAATAATTATAACACATAATCTGTATAAATTATAACCAACCATTAAATTCAATCTCAAAACCAAATAAAAGGAAAATTTTAGGTTAATGAAAAAATTCAATTATCTTACCTAGAATGTAACTCATTATATGCAGGTATCATAATTTATATAAGAAGTTTTTCACTTTAAACCAAATCATGAATTAATTAATAATATAATAATTATATTAATGAACTAAATAGGGGGTAATCTAAATAAATGAGTAATTCATATACATAAACACAATTGATTTTATTTATAAAATACTTATAAAATAAGCATCTATAAACACTTTTTATTTTTTTTATGCATTATGAATTGTAGATAATTAAATAATTATAAAACCTTTATATTTATTTATTATATTATCTCCTTCATATTTATATTTATAAAAAATTCTTAAATATATGATGTCATATATATGGTAATTAAATATTTAAACAATTCATATATTATGTAAAAATTCATAAAATTACATATTTAATAATATTTAAAAATAAATAATACTAATTTTCCAAAGTCATTTTGACATGGTTTAAAAAATTTATCAAATAATTAAATTTTATTTTAAATTTTTATGTTAGTTTTTAATAATAATTTAAATTATTACATAAACTTCTTTGTGTTTTTTTGTATTTTATAAATTTTTCAAAATTGATAAATTATGCATATAATTTCCTATCAAAATTTTATACCAAATTTATATTTTCTGAAATATGAATTCAAAGGTATTGAATATAAAAATATCATTGAATAGATATTTATATAATGTATCATGACCGTTTAATAATAAATTATAAAAACATAATACAAAATTAATTTCTAATAATTTATATATTAAATAAATATGCCAAAATAACTTTTTTCCATTTTAATTTTTTTAAAAATTAGTAGTTGTCTTGGTATAGTACCCTCAAGAGGGATTGGGGTAAAATGTTATATAAACCCAATATAAAATTCTATCCCACATAAGAAAGTAGATTTTCACGAAGTTATAATCTTCAAAAAACAATTAAAGTATACTAACAAAAAAATAACACATTGGAAATAAAATTCTCAATGTTATAGAATTAACTAATCTTGAAAATCCAATAATATAAAGAAAAATGAATGTAAAAAATCACAAATTTCATGATGAAAATCTTTCAACTCCTCTAGATAAAGTTATGAAAGCATATTACCAATATGTTAAATAAACAAAACTCATCACTTTTAATAATAATCAATAGTATATTTATTATCTTGATATGAAAAAATTATTTTTGAACCTCGTTAAATAATTATAAAACCTAATAGCAAAATACTAGCTTTGGACCCAAGATCTTCTATGATAAACCATTAATAGTACGAAAATCTTTCCTTGAACCCCTCTTAGATCAACCAAATCATAAAAAAAGTCCAACATCTGTAAATCAATAAATTCAGTGCTTATAAGATTTGGGTTTCTATCCTTTGATCCTCATCGATCATGTTGGATCCAAATAAAGTATTAAAAAATATAACATAGATATTTTACAATACTCATTTCCCTAAAAAATAACTATGTAAATACACTAAAAAATATAATTAAAATCTCAAAAAAATGATATAGGGTATATATTTATGTAATGTGATTATTCAAATTATAACCATCTACAATTCCTCAAAGCTAAGTATGAATTTATAGACACTGATAAATAAACTCCCTATGCTATTATTCTTTATCTTTAGGTAATCAGAACAAACATGGATGTTGTTCAATATTTCCTTGGATATAATTCAAAGTGACTTTGAAAATAACTAAAAATTGCATAGGTCCATTTATATTACCACATCATGTTAATATAGTAGTTATTTACTAAAATAATATATAAAATACATTATTTTAATAAAATTATAGAATTATTTCTGATGTGATATTGCTAACAAATAAAAAGAGATAAAAGGACATGTATATTTTATTATCGATAAAAACAAAACTCCTTGAGACATAAAATAAATTCCCACTATGTATATGATCTATAAAATTAAAATTCCCTTCTATTAGACAATAAAAACCAAAATATCATGGTAGTAAAAATGTTTCCTCGTTTTAAAAAAGTAAATCATAAATAAACTCAATAATTCTCTAACCACTCCCATTTCCCTCTATGATTTTCAAAAATAGAAAGAATTCAAAAAAGAAAAACAAATCATGAAGAGATAAATAATAAACATATAGTACAATATATAAACTATTAATTAATAATAATTAAAAACCACAGTAATAAAAAACTATTTTCCATGTAAAATATAAAAATAATATATTTTTTTAATAATACAAATAAAATAAAATAATTTACCAATATTTAATAATAAAAAATATCAAAAAATAGAAAAATACCCCTATGGATTATATCTTCTATGATATAAAATTTATCTTCTTATGATGAATGTTGTTCTAGATGCTGCATCAAAATATTTCCTCTAATATCCAATAGATATTATTCAGATAATTTAAACATTCCTTATAAATTTTAAAAAAATCAGAACTCCCTCTTTCTCAAGGGGTTAGACCATTTGTAAAGAACAATATTCAATGAACTGAAATAAGATAGAATACTTTATAAAAGAGTAAAAATTATATGTAAATATATAAATTCATATATAAATATTCATATTTAAGAGTAAAAAAATTACATGTATGTTAAAAGACATTATGTAAAGCTAATAAGTATTGATTGTTTTTGAAACCTTTATACTACTCTATATATGAAATAAAAATATTACTTCATTACCCATACCTACTTCCATATAGAAATATTGGAAAATATAAAATTTGGGACCTATTTCTGTCTTATCCTCTTGTAATGAGAAACAATAATTTCCTTTTAGATATATTATTTAGATGTCCCAAGTGATTGGACTTTATTTATTAAATAATTTTTTTCTAGTTTCATTTCCATTGACACATTGAGAAAAATGTTGAAAATTTATGAATAATATTATTAGATTAAAAATTTGATCTTCTAGTAGATTTATCTCAACTTTTAATGTTGTCTTGAACTATCCCCATGAATTTGTTATTTTCATTGATTATAATGTCTTTAAATAAGTAAATTAAAATTCATAAAATCTATTATTTCATTTTTTTCCTCTTAAGCATATCCCTTCAGTATATTTTCATAGTGCATTAAAATTATGATATGTACATCCAATATCAAATATATAATATTATTTTTATTTAATATAGATATACATTTTGATTCCCCAAGAATAAAAGTTATATTGATAATCTTATCAACCAAAAAAATCATATTTTATCTATCTATTATCAAGATATTGTATATTTTTTATTCTTTTCATGACCCATTGATGCATGTGATCCATGAATTCATATGGTATAAAATAAACGTATCTAAAATAAACCCTTAGTATAACTATCTTAATAAGAATATATTGTAATGTTATGAACTGTGTGACTTTATTTTTTCTATAAATAAGAATTCATACAAGAAAATTACTAAATGTAGATATTTTTTTGAATCACATATAAAAGCCTTCTCTAGGATTCAAAATTGAGCTGAAATTTTGAATTATCCTAAAAATATATTTGGAATTATTTTATCAAAAATAATGTAATCGGAAGTTAATATAATAAAATTATCAACTCTAGTATCAATGACATACATTTTGATCATATATATGTATAATTTATATTCTACAAACCACAAATAACTATTATATTTTTATTTATACTATATAAAGTTATTACAACTAAATAACCCTCCATAATAAAATATCCTTCCTCTACCAACATGTTAGTGTAAGGAAAATTAAAAAAAGACTCATAAACTATGTACTAAAATCTAATATTAAAAGGAATACAAGATAAAAACATATTGGAGAGATTTGATACAAAAAATATATAAAAAAGTAGATAGAAACATTGTAACCAACTGTATCATACTAGTGTGGAGATAATCATTGATACAATCATTATACTAGTGTGTTATCTTTTATGTTCCATTGGTATTATTTTTATATTTTTTTCAATGTTCATGAAAATAATTTTCAGGAAAGCATGGTTGATGGATTGTAGAATCAACCATGTTCATGGAATTTAATGATGATTCCCATATGATTAGGGAAAAGAAAAATTCTAATTACTAATATATATAAGGAAAAGGATTCATTCATATGTTTTAATTATAAATGAAGATATGTTGAATTCCTTATAATATCTGACCAGACAGTTTCTAACAGAATCCCCATAAATCGAATGATTTTATGAGGTAAAATTCCTGGATAAACATGATAGTTCATGAAGGAGGAATTCAAGTACTATTTATAATATTTTTTTAATAGATGGTTTTTTGGTGTGAAAAAACACATTTTTAGTATATATATTTACCATTGAAAAATTTATGTCCTCAATAGCTTTTTTAAAATGAAAAATTGACCATAAAAGAACCATGTTATACTATCGAAATATAATTATTGTTAAATTTTACTATTATCATGTAACCTCAAGATTATAGGGTATTAATATTAGTAAATTTATCATAAATAATATGTAAATATTTTTTATTTAAATAATATGTACTAAATAATTCTTAGTAAGTCATTATTCAAATATTAATGATAAGAAACAAATTATACAAAACATAATTTTTCAAGAATCTAATTTTCTAAATATTATTTCTTTTTATCTTAATAATATATATTGATAACTATTTATAAATGATGAAAATATTTACAATTAATATACACAACATAGTAATCATTTATTAATTTATTTTTAATTGGTTATCAATAAATATAAACGAATTTGTATTTAAAAAGAGTTATTTTTTCAAAAAACTATTTTTATTGTGTGTTAATTATTTTACCATGAAAATTGAATTGATCTATATTAATGAATTATTTTAATGAAATTATTACATAATATATTAAATAAAAAATTTCAAAATTCATTTAATTTCTCTTACAATGAAAATAATGAAAATAGAATAATTGTTACTCATAGAAATACATTTTCACTAAAATTGGTTTTGGTATGTTTTTTTGTAGATATTATAATTAATTTATACATATTATTGTAAATGAATCATATAAAATGTATTAAATATTTTGAATTATAATAATTAGTATTGATTAATAAGTTTAAATTAATTATATTTCATAATGAGTATATACAATTGTAAAAATCTTATTACTGTGATTAGTGATAACACGGTTAAATGTGGGTATAACCATTGTGATAATAATTAAGATAAAATTTTATTGTTTAACTTTATTTCAATCCTTATATTATTATATGTTAAATTATGTCAATTTTCCACTTTAATTAATTAAGATGTATATTATATTTTCATATTTCCAGAATTCATATGTTTTCCACCAACCACAGTTATAAAAGAGTATCTCCTCTTCTCACTTATTCACAAAAATTTAAAATTTTGGTTTAGTAATTAACTACCCAAATACCATTATAATATTCATTAACATGTCCTATAGGTCAATTTCTAACCAAACTACTAACTCAATAAGGCATAAGGTGTAATCCAAAGGAGGTATCTCAAAGGAGGGGTAATTATCTTTACCATTATATTTCATGTTTGTTTATTAATTAACCTCCTAAAAAATTTCTATAACTATATTAACATGATTAAATAAGCTTAATTATTATAATAAAATATTTTTATGTTAATATCACATCCATTATTATTTATTTTATATAAAATTAAAAACAAAATGCATTGCTCATGTGTATGTATGGACTGTCGTCGCCATAAAGAGTTGTATTTTATTTTTATTAATCTCCTCTCATTGGGGGTTATATTAATACATTTAAAGGATAAAAATTAATTTTATAAAATATGAAATATTATTTAAATGTAACATATTTTATTTCTTTTTACCGACTATATTTTTAGAAAAAGATAAATCCGGTCATGTGTGTGTATAGACCAACACCTTAATGTAGATATGTGAACTATTTTTCAATTCATCCGAAAATGTATTGTAATAAGCATATTTTTAATAATTATATATGATATTTATTAAGTTATTTATATTATATAATGATATATTTTTATTCATCATTATTGTTTCAATTGTTTGAAAAAATAAAAGACCACACATGCATACAAATACACCACCATCTTCTAGGATTAGTGCAATTAATTTTTCAAAAAAAAAATTATCAATTATATAAATGTGTACATAAATAATGAATATTATAAACATGAAATTATTAATATTTTTTAGATGATTAATCTTTTACTAAGGTGTAAGTACCAAAACTATTTAACTGAAACATTCATGGGAAACATAACAAGTAACACCAAAATGATTATTTTAATAATAAACTTTTTATAAATGGGTAATTGAAAATTATAATTGAATGATAAATTATATGATATGTGTTAATATTTTTCTATTATATATTTAACATATTTTTTTTTATTTAATAGCATGTTAAAAAATAATACAAACCATAGGTGAGGGTTTATGTTACAAACCCATTTCCTTTCAGTATTATGTATGATAAATTTACGAGGAGAAAATTATATGATCCTAATATTTTAAGCCACATTAATTTTTTATTCTCTTTATACTTAAAGGGGTTCCATATTTTCCTTTAATTTCTCTCTCTGTGGTTTTTAAAACAATTGAGGAAATGAATTTAGGAATAGCTAACGTTTTTTCTATTCACAATCGAAAATCATTATTTTTCATATCTAGGATTTTCATTTTGATTAATGGAAGTTTTTATAATAATTAAATGTATTAAAATGGTCATTTTCACTAGATTATACTTTATATAGAAATAATTGGAAGTAATTTTGTTGATGTTTCTTTATAGGACTCACTTTCTACTTTTTAAGAAAGTGAGAAATAATGTTTTTTAACATATAGGGCATGAATATATTTTCCTACCATCATTTCCTTAAATAATATAGTTGATTTTTTTAAATGATTCAATGGTTTTAAAAAATATCCTATTTAATTTTTAAGGGCATTTAGTTTTTTAAATCTTCCCAAAATAAAAAAAACTTTTGTTTTTTTTTATATTGTATTTTAAATAAATTTTCAAAAAAGTAAATTTTCATCTATGCCAACATCTTTTAGGGGTTTGTATGCTTCAATTTAGATATGATATTATGATACTATCAACTTTATTTATATAGATGGTTTATTATGATGATGTTTTACTGAGTATTTTTTAAACCAATTTCCTTGTGATGGGTTAATTAAGATTTGAAATAATGATGAATGCTCCTTCATTCCTTTACCATATATATGACTAGTTTATTATTATGTGATGGGTGCGTATGTTATATCCTTAAAATGAATTGTGTATTATTTTATGTCATGTAAACTCAAGGTGATTAAAAATTCCATTTTTTAAGGTGAATATGACTAATGGTTTACTCTAATCATGAATACGAGATAAGAGTATGAAATTGACACCATGACATGGGAATAATTTCCAGAAGTTTTTTTTAATAAGTATTTTACAAGAACACTTTGAAAAATAATGGGAAGGTAATTCCTAGAACACAAATATAAGTATGATTAATCCATTGGTATATATGAATAAAATATCACTAGACCTTCAAGGTATGCTTTCGGTTTTAACAGCGACCATGAATGAAAAGATATTGATTGATTAGTAGTTTAAGAATAAGTCTTCATATATAATCAGATATAAGAGAAATTAATATTTATTAACAAATAGTTTTACCTTCCCTCGTTAAAATATATAATTGAGACTCTGATTTTATTGATTTTTTTAGGATAAGAAGAGAAATATGGAATCTCAAGTAAATTCTAAGAACTAAACCCATGAGGGAAAGAAATTTAATCATCCTTCATGCCAAAAATGTGTGTAGTAGCATGGATGATACTTTTATGCAGAGATAGTTAAATTATTTAAGTGTTTAATAGCAAGAAATTTTTTTATTGAATACTTAAGAAATATAAAAAGTAAATCCAATTAATAGAATAGAGATATATCATAACTGAATGCAATACAGTCACTCCAATGCTCTAATTACAATGAATATAGATATTATTCCAATAAGTGAATCAATAAAATGTTTAATTAAAATAATCTACATAAAAATATAATAAGACAAAGGATAAAGGGTGGTATTATTAAATCAGCATTAATAAAGTGTTTTATAAAAATTAATTAGTGAATGGTACACTTATCATCTACTCTAGAACTATAAATGTTCATCCTGATTTAACCTACTATTTTATATCTGCATAATTTGAAAAGTTTATCCCTACATCGCATCAATGATTAGATGATTAATTTTTTGTGAAAATTCTAATTTTATAATGATCGCATATTATGTTTATAGCTCCTCTTTGAGTGATTTTTGTGGGAATATGCTTCTTGAGAATAATCTAATTCTCCCCCTTGTTGAATTTATGTATTTGGGGGATGAATTGGATATCTTCTTATAGTTCTTATATATGATATTATAGAAGGGATGTCAGATTTGATATTTTTAATCATCCTTGATTGTATATATGTGTGAGGACGAACATGTACTTCCAATTAAAATTATATCCATTATATGGCTCTTATACCTATTAATTATGGGTATTTACAATAAATGGTTTGGGAGAAACACAATATTGAATATATAACCATTATATTATTATATGTCGATGTATTTCTGGAAGAGTTTCCCAATATTCCTCAGAAATATGATGTTTGAATTTCAATACAAATCATACCTAGTGAAGTGCTAATTCCAATGGATCCTTATAGAATGGTTGTAATTAACTTTTAGGAGTTGAAGAAGAAACTTCTTGAGAAGCTTGAAGAGGGATTCAACCCAGGGGGTGCACCAATTTTTAATATGAAATAATATGGATCAATGCGTCATTGTGTTTGTTATCGATAACATAATAAGATAATTATCATGACCAAGTATCTTATACCCTATATTGATCAATTGTTCAATCAGCTGTGTGAAGCCTGAAGATTTTCAATTATTGACCTTGATTATGTACATCTTCAATTGTGGGATAAGATTGATAATATACCCATGAAATCATTACGTATAAGGTATAATCATTTTAATTTTATAGATATTCTATTTGGACTTACCTATACTCATTTTATCATCATTGATATAATGAATAGATTATCTAGAGATTATATTAATCATTTATGATTAGTTTGTATAAATAATTTTTTCTATATGCATAATGAGAAAGGAATACTAATAATATCATTTGAGGATTTTGTTGACGACCTTATATAAGGAGATACAAAATTTCAAATTAAAAAACTGTGTATTTTGGCTATATAAACATTATTATTGGTTAATTTGATCATAAGAGAAGATATATTTGTTGATCCTTCTATAGGGGATATTAGTAAAAATTGGACCTAAGAGACCATACTGATGGAAATAAATAGGTTTCTTAGGTTATATGGATACTAAGGATGGTACATAAGAAATTTATAGTGGATATATAATCCAATAACCTTGTTGATCTGGAAGGGATACAAGTTCCTTGGGACATATTAATATGAGGCAAATTTCAAGGAGCTTAAGTAAAGGTGGCTAATAGAAAAGTGACTATAAAAGACTTTAGTTTATATGGTTTTTAATATACATTGACGAATCAATAATGGGATTAAAATATAATCATATAAAGAAGATATTTTGATATAATATGAATCAAAAAAATTGGCTATTCATGAGAAAAATTACTATACTAATGATTTAGAGCTGGCAGTGGTAAATTTTACGTTGCAGATGTGTAGTTAATAAATATATAGTGGTATGTATAACATATATAGAGATAATAATATCATTAATTATAATTTCATAGATAGATAGTTGAATATAGACCAAATAATATGGTGGTATTTTATTATTAATTATGACTTATAAATATATTACAACCATCACAAGCAGAATAAGGTGGATAATACTTTGAGTTAGAAGCATCATTCTAGTATATCCTTGATAAATATTGAATGAGATCAAATGATATGTTTTTTATAGGATATTCCTTGAAATAATATATAAAAGAGTAAGGATCCTATATTTATTAGAAGAATTTTCTACCTTCCATTCATGTAAATATTAAATATGTGTGAAAAGAATATGTGGTGCAAAAAAAAGTGGGAATAGATTGTATTAGAGTTCATCTTGGACCATTATGGGATGATCATATTCAGGAGCCAAATATGGGTCTTATAAATTCCATAATTAAATATGGAAATTTTAGATTAATCACATATATCATAATTCTCTATTCATATTGGAATCTCAAAGATGTATAATATTATCAAGTAGTATATATCTTGATACTTAGTATGAAATCATGTCAAGGGTGGACATAGAATGCATGAGGGGATGTTATAAGCATATACAATGATATAATGGATGTGGTAAAAAATTACAAAAATAATATTTCATGAGACATCCGAAAACATCTAAAGGACATAAATCACTTTGGGTTATAGTGGATTCCTTTAAAAAGTTATATCATTTTGTTTAAATCCTAGAAGGTAAAACTATTAATAAACATAGTAGTATATACATAAACGAATATTTAATGTTTCATAGAGATCCACATTTGTTATATAAGAACATGTTCCATGGTTTATAGAGAATTTGGGGAGATATATTCAACAATAAATGAATATAAAGTTGAATAGTAGCACAAAATGTCATCTATTAAATGGAATTTAGTTATAGAGACCATTGAAACCCTAGAAAATATGTTAATATCATGCCCAAGGGAGTTTAATGGTTGTTAGGACCAAAACCCACATCTTTTTTACTTTTCTTGAAACAATAACTTTTATTCGAATATTATGATGTCTATTTATAAAGTCCAATATGGTTGGAAGTGAAGAACTCAAACATACTACGGTGAAATTACAGAAAGATAGATAATAACACCTGATATAAATTAAGAAATGGAATAGAAAGTTATTTAAATTCTGAATCATAACACGGAATATCGGTGTAGACAGAAATATCATTCATATAATTGTTGATGAGATCTAGGGCTTCGTTTTTGTGACAAGTTATTCATTTGAATATATATTAGGAATAATGTTATGATATTTTTAAGGAAAGGGAATCTAATCCCAAGATACATTGGTCCCTTTGATATCTTTGATCAATTATTGGTATTTTAATATCACTCAATGCTTCCACGAATCCTCTCCCTTATTTATTATGTGGTCCATATATCACTTTTTAGGAAGAATACACATGATCCTTTATATGTAATAAACTAAAAGGTTATATCTCTAGAAAATGATCATTCTTGTGCAGATTAACCAGGTGAGAATATCGATCAAAGAAAATATCTACTATGAAAGAAGACCACTCATCAGGTAAATGTTCAATGGTGAAATCATAATTTTAAGAAAGCTACATGGGGACCTAAGGATTCGTTAGGGGTGATGTATTATTTTTTATTTGAATCATAGATATAGATTTCCAATGAATAAATTATTAAAAGCATATATAATTTAACACCTCAATATTTTATTTTAAATATTTCTCTTTAATAATTTTAAATTATTCATCTATTTTGTTTATTCCTAACACCAAGCATAGACAAACAACATTGTACAATTGAAATGTAGTTATTATTTTTACTATTAAATGTTACTATAATCACAATCTTTTTCAATTAGAATAAATGAATAGGGCTAGTAGTATTATTAAAAATAAGTATAAAATCATTCCTTAAGGAAAATTTATTGATTAATTCTATTGAAATAAGTACAAATGTTTTTTGGTATGAGTTAAATTCTATAAGGCCCAATTTTTAATGAATTTTATTTTCTATATATTTTGTTTTTTCATCTAAAAATATATACTAATAACAACTAATAAATGATTAAATACATTTATAATTTATATAACCAAATTAATAATCAATTATAAATTGATTATTAATCATTTATATATTATGATAAAATCAATTAAAGGTAAAAAATTGAGTTTTTTTTCAAAAATACTATATTTATAGTTATCAATGTATTGTATGTAAATTAATTGAATTAATAATTATTGATTAATTACTTGAATTAATTTTCTATATAATATATTCAATAAAATATATTAACATTCATATAATTATTATTACTTATAAAGGAATGAGTATAAAATAAATTTTATGATTAAAAAATTTGTTTTCTCTAAATTATTTATGTATTTTATAAATAGATATTAGAATTAATATCTTCCACTTTGAGAACTGAAAACTTTTACAATAGATTATATATTTTGAATCTAAAAAATTATTTTTACTTAATAAGATTAACTTATTTTTTCCATAATGAATAGTTATCATGATACCAATCATGTTAACACGGTAAAGGTTAAAAGAATTTAAATAGAAGATGACCTAGGAGAAAAGGTTTCAGATACTATAAAATACATATTTTACCCTCCTTGATTCATTTTAATTCAACCTTACCCTTATTATCTTCAAAATTATTACAATTTTGAGTCACTTGACTTGTGTAAGATGTATATTATAAAATAATGTTTTGATTATATACATGTTTTCCATACACCTAAATTATAAAGGGTAACTTCATATTATTACATCTTCACACCAATTCAGCATTATATTTTGGATTATCCATTACCAAATATCTTATAAACCTTTATCCCTATGACCTAGAAGTTATAGTCTCAACAAAATGCCATTTGATGAAGGCTTAAGGTGTATGCCAATTTAAGATAACTATAGAATAGGGGATTGTATTTTATTATCTATTATGAGTTTATTTATTCCCTAATTTCCATGAAATATTCTTGAACAATCAAAAAATGTTGACTTTAGTGTCTTTACAATACTCAAAAAAATTCTGTTAAAGGAACACCCATTTTTTATCCCTTATACCTACCCAAAAATAAAACAAATCTCACATGCTTAAAAATGGACTAGCATCTCCATGGTTTTATTTATTATATTTTTCATCACCATATATCATATATGGTTATATTTTCTCAATCATTGGAAAATAATAATTTTACTCATTCGTATGTGTGGGGTTCCCCCTCCAAGAAGCGATGCCAAATATTTTTCATGCCTACAAGACATGGATGTTAATTAGGATAAATTTAAAAACTATATATGATATTTATGATATTATTACAATTCTAGAAATATAATTTATAATTTACCCCACTTTCTTTTCATTTGTTGGAAAATGAAAACCTCATTTTTTTCATATGTATCTACTACCGTCATCATGTAGTGATGTAATTAATTTTTCATTGCCAATTTATATTAAGGGATATGCAATTTTACATAATGAATAAATATGATACTTATTGAAAGAATAAGATTAAATAGATTATGAATACATGTCCATGTTTGAAAGACCAAAATTGCCAAACTAAAACAGTCATTGGAAATAAACAATTATCACCCAAATGTTAATTCTAATGAATAATTGCTACTAAATGGGTAATTATAAATTATAAGGGAATTATATATTGTAAAATCAGTATAAAAATTGTATTCAAATAAATAAATAATAATTTTATATTAATTATATTGTAATTTAATAATTTAATGAAGAAATTCAGGGATTTTCGTAAGTTTATATGTTACAATCCCATTTCATATTTTGGTTGGTCTGTGATAAATTTATAGTATGTAAAATTATATGACCATTATCTTTGAAAAAAACCTATAATATACTTGCCTATTTTAATTTCTAAAAAATACATTCTTTAATATTATTCTCTTATCTTTGGTACTTAAAATGATGAAGAAATAAATTTAAGAAAAGGTAACCTTTTTTCCTTTTTTCTTTCATGAATATTTTTATTCCATATCAATCATATTCAAATAGTGTTAAAGAATATTTTTTCTGTACAAAATTTTTTTAATAGTATAATTTTCACTACCATTTAATATCATGAAAATTTATTAAAAGGAATCTTTTCATGGGATTTTTATACTACTCACTTTTGACTTATTAAAATGGGGTGAAAATAATGTTCTTTTTAACAGATACGAGAAAAATGAAGTTTTACACTGTTATATCTTTCATTTATTATGGATCATCCATTATAATATTCAATTGTTATAAAAATAAAATAATATGACTAATTTATGTGAATTTAAGTTTTCAAAAGTTACCAAAAGAAAAGGGTTGTTTTCTCTTTAGTTTTAAAGTTCAATTGAAATTATTTTATAAAAGATATTTATCATCTATGTGAACTTCATTTATGAATTATTATGATCAATTGCTGATATGATATTACCATAAGATCTACTTGTGTTTTATTAATAGTTTATATTTATTTGTTTTAATGAATTTTTATGAAACCCATTTCTTTAATATAGTTTAATTAACACATGGAGTATTGATGAATTTTATTATGCCCTTGCAGAATATATATGGATAGTTTATTATTATGTGTCCATTGTTTCCATCATATCTATATAATGCATTGGGTAATTTTATTCCTATGAGATCAACGGGTTCATAAGTGGTTATCTGAATCATAAGAGGATACATGGGTATTTAAATTATTCATAAAAGGTACTGAGTGGTTTGACTAAGCCTACTATGTAATGAATGTCTTAGTGGTTAACCATGAAAAATGATGAGATGAAAGTATTAGTGGGTGTACTTGAAATATATTATCTACTATTATTTTGATGAATCATTCTTCTACCATATTTTTATTCATATGGATTATGATTTGTTAATGCTCTATAATATTAGGTCTAAAGTCTCTAGTAGTGGAAAACCTTTATTCCATGAATCAGGATTTTAGATTTTTATGTTTTGGTATAACATTTATATAAAATGTCACGACCCGTCCTCGGGGCCCGTGCCGTGACTACCCCAAGCCCGCCTTCCATAGGCCAGGGGCTGGCGACTAGCACCAAGGCGTAAAATCCCAGTAAACAGGGAAGGCATTGCCTTTATAAGTAACAACCACACAGAGTCAGCAAGCGGAAAGTAAAGTGCAGAAAAGTAAAGGGGCCGGAATACAAGCCCAACTGTAAAGTACAAAAAGTAAAGTACAGCAACTGAAGAAAAGACGGCGGCCTCGTGTCGTCCACTGGCAATCCCACCTGAAGGGTGGGTACAGATAGCCTCCAGGCTCCTCGGGTCCCACGTCCGCTCCGAGCACGTCCCGACCAGTGGTCCACCTCCAGGTACCGTCCTACTCCACGCCCCAACCGTGATCAGCGCTGTCCGTCGTCTGCAACCAACACAACAAGGTGCGGGCATAGCCCGTGCAGGGGTGATTACAACTACTCAGTAAGGACCCCGAGACCCCCGAAGGTCTCCCGAAATCCACAAAGGATATAGCACAAAAGAAAGGTGCAATCACGAAGTAACATCTGACTCGACTTAGGTATATGCCCATACATATACCTAAGTCCCCAATTCTAGCTCTGCTCACGAGCTCAAGAACAACTCAATCCACAAAGGAAAGCAAGACTCAAATCCACAAGGAGAGTAAACAGTAAATCCACAAAGGATAGTTCAACACAATCCACAAAGGAGAGTAAATAGTAAATCCACATAGGATAGTTCAACACAATCCACAAAGGAGAGTAACATAAGATTCAGCTCAACCAGGTATACTTTTTCAGATGACGTCAAAGATGATCACTGATCCATCTAAGTCGTCGGACCCACGAAGGATCGATAGGTACTAACCCCCGCAAAGACCCACACAGGATCGGGCTCACACAGAACCTGTAGGCAGTGGCTCACACAGAACCAGTAGGCAGTGGCTCACACAGAACCGGTAGTAGGACCCACACAGGATCGGGCACTGATCCGCGTAGGATCGCTGAGTGCAGTAGTCGACGCAGTCCACTGAGGATCTCTGCACAGTCGTCGCCGCAGTCCACGAAGGATCTCTGCTCTGCCGTCGTCGCAGTCCACGGAGGATCTCTGCTCTGCCGTCGTCGCAGTCCACGGAGGATCTCTGCTCTGCCGTCGTCGCAGTCCACGGAGGATCTCTGCTCTGTCGTCGAGGTCACAGCCAGCGCTAGGGTTCCCGCACGTAGCGAGCTCGTTTAGGAGGGTCCGCTCCACGAGCCGAGGGGCTGATACATCAACTGACACGTAGTCCGAAGTTGATGTATCCAAAAGTTCCGTATTAACAACAGGATCTCAACGCGACAGACGGCGCGTCAATCGGACGCCCGGTCTGAGAGTTATTGGCATTTTCGTCCCAGGGGCCCGGTTGGTTTTTAGGGCAAAACCAACCCGACCGTACTCCGCCTGTATCCGATCCTCGGGCGGAGTATGCCAAAAGTTCCGTCTCACTTAGAGGAAACTACCACAGCTGACGGTACGTCGATCGGACGTCCGTAGCTCAAGTTATGAGCGTTTCCGCTCCGAGGGCCCGGTTGGCTTCGTGTACGAACCAACCCGGCCGAACCCAAAGTCTTCCGAAACCTTGAGTATAATATACCGAAACGACCGTCTCGATCCAAGGATCGCGTAGCCGCTGACGGTTCGTCAATCGGAGGTCCCAGGCCCAAGATATGGGCGAAAGACCGAAGAGGGCCCGGAACGGGGGTACTGGGCCCGGGGCGACCCGGCCCGAACCCCCCCTGGGGTCGGCCGAACCGGGTCGGCCCGACCCGGCCCGAACCGGCTCGGCCGGGTCCGGTCCGGCCTGGGCGCGGCCCGGCCGACCGGACCGGCCGGCTCGGCTTCGGCCGGGCGGCCGAAGATTGCCGCGGGCTCGACCCGCGGCTGGAGAGAATCGCGGCCCCGCGGGGGGGGGGGGGGGGGGGGCGCCTGCCACGCGGACGCGGCCGGGCCGCCGCGTCCGTCCCGGTTCCGCGCGGCCGCGGAACCGGCCGCCGTTGCCGCCGCGGCTTCAGCCGCGGCGGGCTTCCTCCACGGCGGCGCGCCGGGCGCCGCCGCCTCCGGTCGCCGCCGCCGCCTTCCGCGGGTCGCCGGAGATGCTCCGGTGGCCCGATTTGCCTCCCGTCTGCGCCGTTGTTCCTCCCGGGACGCGTCCTCCACTGCGGAATCAACATATGGCCCTTGCGTCGCGCTTTTGCCGTCGCTCGACAAATCCGCACAAAAAGGAAGATCGACGGAGGGTTGCCGGGTCTTGTTCGTTAGACCCGCACCCTCCGCGTTAGTCATAATCAACGGGAGAAACAAGAAAGAAACCAATCAACAATTTTAAATAAATTAAAATTGTTTCGTGATCGGGTTCTATATTTCAAAAGAATAAACACGGGATTTTTAAAAAGAATTCCAACAACCCTTACCTCGCAGCTGTCGTTGCCGAACGAGGGATCGTCGCGGGATTGCTCGTCGCGGAAGAAGGGGGGAAAACGTCGCGGTATCCGGCGTCGCGTTGCCAAACTCCGGATCAAGAACAAACGGATTTAATTAGTTTAAATCCGTTGATATTGAAATTAAAAAGGGAGAAGAAAAGATCCGATTCTCACCTTAGATGCCGAACGAGAATTGGCTGCGGAAGAAGAGGCGTCGCCGAAGAACGTCGCGGGTAAAGCTCGTCGACGTCGCAGATCTCGGTGTGCGTCGTCGAATTCCGGTTTCGGCGTTCTTCGCGTTCTTCGCGTTCTTCGCGGAGAGGGTGGAGGCTCAGAGGAATAGCAATCCTCCCAAATAGACAAGTTTGTCTATTTTATTATTTTGCCAACAAACGCAAAACGCGTAAGTAACGACCCACTTAATTCGTTGAATTAATTCAACGAATAAAACAGCCCATTTAATTCACGAAAGAAACAGCCCAATTAAATGGTCTGTTAAGAATTAAAGAAAACGCGTCGGTTGACTTTTCAGTTACTTTGACGGGTTTTCGCGGGTGCGTTACTTAGTGAAAGAAACGGCGGGGTTCGTGCGGGTCCCACTGCACAAATATCCTACCAAGGGGGTAGGATATTTCTGGATAGTATCCTATCCAGTTCAACTCAGTTCAAGTCGTCTTAAAGTGACTTCAAGTGGCTTCCAAGCAGCTTAAGTGAAATAAAATAAAGTTGTCGCACAAACTTTATTTTATTTCTGACTTAAAGCCGCAAAATTTAAAAACCACGTCTGAGCAAACGCAACTCCGGAAGAGGCGTTTCTAAGCAAATACCGGCGCTGCGATTTCATCGGTGCCCTCAGAATTTGATTCCGGGCACCGGTTCAAAAGATAGAAAAACCCGCTCGTCCGTTCACTGAACGTACCCGAGCCAAACTTCGGAAATTGATTCCGGGCACACCGGGCCTCGGAATCAGGTGCCGTCTGAAGCTGCGCTCTTGTAAAATTCCAAAGAAAATTAAGAAAAAAATTTCCTTGAAATTTGCGGGTCTTTACATAAAATGTATATGTTATCATACCCTTGATAATATATCCTATTCACTTATGATCTTTGAAATGATGTCTCTCTTGTTTACCCTTATTATACATTTGATCTTACATCTTATTATTTTTCTATTTCAAATGGATACGATGAAGAGTATTAAGTGAGATGATGCTAGAAGGGTACTATATTCGAAACATTTTTTATGGGAGATGCTTATGATCTATAAAGAAATTGTTTAATTATGAATATACTCTCTAAATACACTAATCGTTTATAGATATGTGGAATATATTATTTTAAGGTGTGTTAAACATTCGTAAAAATGATTTAATATTTATGTAAATAATTATTGGGTCACCATAGTTGGTTTTAGTGAATATATTTCAAGGCCAACTATTAAAAATGTTAAATGAATATCTAATTGGATGTTTTAAAAATCCACGAGTTGGGAAAAATGAATCCAATATGTGCATTCAATCCATTAACTCACGGTTAGTTAGGAACTTGTAAGTATAGTAAATAATATTGCTAAAAATCCAAGTAGTCAACCTATTGTGTCATGATTTTAATCCAACGAATGAATAATCAATATCCATGGTAAGTCATTTCATGATTAATTTGATTTAAATATGTTTTCTTGTCTTACTATGGCACATAGTTGACCCAATTTATTCATGAGGTCAATAAGTTGGTCATAATTTCATTCTATCTATGGTATCTTGTCTACCTTTACAAATTTTCAATCTAAAACATAGTGAAAATATTGTAGAATTTTGTAGACAAAAACATAGTGATAATTGTAGATGCAAAATTTATTGATTAAATATAAATGGGTTAATTCAAGGAAAATTCAACATTGATTTAAATATCATAAACACCTCAATATATTTTTGATTCATTCTTGAAGATAAATAGAATATAACGAAGAATCATAGTGAAAATAATAAAAGTACTAAAGAAGTAATAAAACGTCTGTTTTCTAATTAATTTAAAAAAATTTACATTTTATTAAGAATCATTTATGTGGATGCTTTAGATTTTTTAACATGATACTAAAAATATGATTCAATCATAATGCATGATCAACACTATGAGTTGATTATAATGATGGAATATAAAAATAAGAAGATAACTACATGATTTATATTGTGGATTTGGAATGGAGTATTTGAAAAACATCATTTGGTGATTAATGATGATGAAAAATATTATTATTCTTATGCAACACAAAAAGGATCTAAACATCTTAAAGAATGTTTTTATTAATAACTGAGATAAATATTTAGTTAAGAACAATCTATATTGTTTACAGAATGAATATATCATTTGTAAGTTTGTATTGGTATTTTCTTGAGAACTCAAGTTACAATAATTAACATTATGTCATAGATTTTAATTATGTGTTCATAAATCAATAGTTAATAATGTTTTATATGTGGGTATTATACTAATAGAATACATATATGGGAATTATAGTCTATGATGACCCATGATCTAGTATGTTGTATAATGTTTCATAAAATAATTGAAAATTAATGACATAAATTATAAGGACAAAGTATGTTGATCTTGAGGAAATTATAAAACAATATATGATATCTTATTTGTTTTAAGAGTGGATTGAATAATTTGAAGTAAACTTCAGGCCAACTAGAACAAGTTAGAAGGATCTGGAATGAATAATTCTACCACAATAAAAATGAGAATAAAATAATAATGAAAAAAAGTGCACTCAAAAAGATTCCTAGTAGAAAACCATTAAAGAAAAATGAATAATTATATTATGGGGGAATCCCATATAAAAATAATATGAGTAAATGAGATATGACATATTGGGAAAATAATTTATTGGGGATATATTATATTTATAACTTATTATTCTAATATTGCTCATCCTACATATACAATAAATAATACAAATTATAAATATGTCTAATATTAGGAAAACCAAGATTCACTGTACTGTGTGATAAATGGATAAAAATTATCAAGGAAAAATATGAACACTCAAACAATTTACTTAGTTGTTTGATCACATGGTAATATATGATGATGGTCAACAAGTGGTTTTTATAACATATATAGTTAATGAAACATGATTAAAAGAAAATAGGTGAGTGGATGATGTACTGTTATTATTTTCATTTATTATTTGAATTTATTTTAAGGAATATGATGATCTACTGGGGTTAAAGATTTCAAGAGATCAGTGAGTGGGGAAGTAAGAAAAACTGGTTCCAAAGATCTGTGGAGTTGATTTTTAAATAATAGTAGAGTTGTAGAATATTTTTAGAGATTTGATAGAATTTTAAAAAGATTTTATTTATAAGAAGCATATATATTTTTTTAACATAAATACATACAGTGAAAACATAGCTATAAACTTCCATTAAGGTTATTCATGAAATACTTTTATATTCATTATGGGATACCATAAAGCCTATACGACTCGAGCTATGATGGGAAATAAAAGTTTGAATTTGAGACTATAGTGGGAAGTAGTTATAATATGAAAAGTGGGAAGCTAGTAAGAAAAGTCCACTGGGATTATTGTAATTATAGGTTCATGATTCAAATGACCCACTGTAATCAATATCTAATTATTGTAGGGAATCCTTTATTTCTGCGAATAGCTGATCAAGGACTGGATTAGTAATTTTTACTAAACATTGTAAAAATATCATCTAAATATATAGTTATGAATGTGTAAATTAAGAGAAATAGAAATTTAATTATATGGATGGATTCATCACTATATAAAGTTAAATAGTCTAGTAATCGTGTTGTGAATTTGTTTATAAATATCCTTTTGATGATTTTTTTTTCAAGATGCAAAGAGAATGAAGTGACCAGAATAATGAAAGAAATTTAATCTCTTTTTAAATGAAATATTAATAATTTTCTTGATTATATTTTATAAAAAACACATGGTTTTATTAAGGAAATATTTGGTGAAAATCATAGCTATAAGATAATGTTTCTTCCATAGAGAATGAAATTGTTAAATGTGTTAGAATATGAAACACCATAACCAAACTAGTGATTTATAACTAATTCATAGACACACATTATTATAATAACATGTATCTCATAAATTAAAAAATAAAAAGAATATTTTTTTTATAATTATGTAACAATTATTTTAATTATTACAGTGTTTCATGCATTAGAGATGCTATATAGAATTTAAATGATTGTCAAAGAAACCCAAATAGTTTTTAAAGATAATAGAGTAAAAGATATGGATTTTTATATAGTTGATTAAATTATGATACAGGAAAAATTTTAATGAAGATATAGAGTTAGTGGTTGGATAGGATGATCTTAGTTTTTATTGAAATTATTTTTTTTCGATTCAAAATTTATTCAGTTTGGGTAAAAACTGATGAATTTGAATATTTTTAATGATGAAAGAACCTAAGTTATTGAGAAGATTTGTTCTTTCCCATAGATTTTAGAGATAGGAATTATATAAAAATGGACTCATACTAGTGGTAAAAATTGTTTGAGGAATTTGATGAATCATCCACTTCAAGCACTTAGAGAAAGGCCACCCAATTTTCAAAGTAATCTGTATACACTAAATCTATCATATAACATAGTTCTTTAAAAAAAATACAAAAACAGGTGGGTGGTTATAAATTTATATAATCTTACCACAACCCTGTGGATGTATTTTAGAAGATTCATAAGAAATACCCTCCAAAAATTTGTCCATAAAAAAGATAAATTATTGAAAAATAACATATTAGTTAATATGTAAAAACTCAATATATATTTTAGAAAGATGGTATAAAGAGGTTTACAGGAAAAAATTGGTGCATTTTGTTTATTACACACAGATGAATGGAGTTACAATATAATACATTAGTGTATCCAAATTATAGAAGGCCATAAAAAGGAAGATAAAAACTAAAAGAAATGGTAAAACTATTCAAGATAATTGTAATTCCTTGAAAGGGGGAAATATATCCAAAAAACATATTTGAAAAACACAGAAAATTCAAGGTGTTTTCCAAGATTGGTGTCCATTGAAATTAAATATAATGGTGAAACCCTTCCATGTACTACTCATATGAATAAGAAAAAAATAAATCAACAGAAGAAGATAACCTGGTACTTATGTAACACCCCATGTTTTTTTGAAAAGTTTTTTAAAAATAAATTTATTTTCAATGATTTCTTGTGATACACACAACACTAATTTTTAATGAACCAAAATATACTATTAAAATTATTATTTCATTAAAAACATTATAACATAAACATAGAACTTGGTGTTATGAATAGGAATACCTAAATTTTAAAATTAAGTATGATGGTTATATAAAAAAAACATATTAATAATGAAGTACCATATTTTTTTATGTTTTTTATATTCGTTTAAAGTACATATTTCTCAAAAAATTATATTTATTAATTTTTGTTATAAAATAAGAAAATTAAATTTTTATACTTTTAGGGAATTTTTTTTTTCAAATTGACTAAATTTTTGTAATTAACATCTCAAAATAATTTTATGGTGAATTATTTGGAGTTCTGTGAAAATATTAATTTTTCAATTAATTGTGAAAATTATTAGCTTTAAGTGAGAAATACATTTTGTATAAATAATTTATAATGATAAATTTATTATTAAAATTCACTTAAATATAATTTTTGGTCACAAATATTAGAATTAAGTGAATTTTTTACATTTTAATCAGTTTCACATTAAATATTATTATAACTTGTTTTAAACATTCAAAACATTTCCCTTTACAAAACCTCTTATTAGTCATATATGTGGGTTTAATTCTATATTATATTTGTTCAAATATGTTAATAATATTTGGAAAAATGAATTATATTTTATGAATAAAAATAATTAATATTATATAATATGGTGAATTTAATTTTTGTCCAAAATTAATTGTAAAAACAGTAAAAAATTAATTACTGTAGCTAAGGTCAAAATGAGATTATTGGGGGTTAAACTAAAATGGTAATAGGTTAAATGACTGAGAAACATTTACAAAATCAATTTTAGGGCCATATATATATTATCTATTATAATGATCCTTAATAACTAATTTTGGAGCCTTGTGGAAGGTGAAAAAAGTTGTTACACTTTATTCTATTAAAAAATTCCATGTGTGTACTCTCCCCCACTTCTAAAATGTCACTTGCTCCCTCTCCTATTATCACTTAGAAAACAATTTAATTCTTCCACGAAATGCACAAATCTATTCTTTATATACCTCCCCATATCCTATAAGCATTATTTTTATTATTAATCTCCACTAATAAAGCCTTAAGTATAAACCTAAATAGGCTCTCTGAAGAAGAGGAAAAAATAGTAAACTTTTATTAGTGTTATATTTATTTGTACAACTCCATAAAATATTCATAAAATAATATTATATAAAAACACAATTATTTAGAAAATACATATATCTCCTCTTTAATCAAATGGGAAGAGAAATCGTCGGTCGTCTGTACGGTGAACTACCCCCCATAAATCGTTGTTATCTATTTTCCATCACCACCGATCATCATAGGGTACAATCATCTATTTAAAATTTATATTTAATATTTTATATATTATTATACTTAATTAACTGTAATATCATATATACCATATTACATTCCATTCTGTTTGAATAAGATAATGTTTCCCATGTGTTCGATGGATTACCCCCTCATGAAGTGATGTGATTCGTTTTTGACATTTACATTATATAGAAGGTAATAAAGATAAATTTAATAAAAATATGTGTTATATATGAAATAATAAGGATTAGTTATAGTTTATATATTATTTATTTTCATTTCACTCCATCCATCATGAAAATGGAAATAATGTTCATGGATACGTATGACCTACTATATCCATGAATGGTGTACTTCAATTTAAGTCTATAACTTTTAGGATTAATTTTAATAAACATATAGTGAATATATATAATATTTATATTGTATCTAACATTTTTTATATTATTTACACATGATAAAAGAAAATGGATTGAAAATATCATATGAAATATGTACCTAAAAACATAGCAGTTATTACTTGGAAAATGATTTTAACCGGGAATTGTCAAACCGCTAGATAGAAACGGTCATAAGTAAATCATATATGGTACAATATATATGTATTTATGGTTCTGTAATAGAGTTATAATTAACCTATACATATTATATATGAGGTTCTAATGTTTACGAATGAAGTATAGACTTAAGTCAAGAGGTTTTTGCCCCAATTTGTCTTCTTTGGAAAATATGTTATGTTATGAACTTATATTATTTTATGATGTATATATAAATATATTTTCACATGTAATTTCAAAAATATATTAATATCCTGATATTTTATTTTTTATTTAATTTTATTATTTCATGGGTCTTGTGATTCATTGATTCCAAATTGTTTAAGTAAATTTTTATCCGTGTTTAAATTTTTATTCAAAATTTTAAAACGAAAATTCTCGAAAATTTCTAAAGAAGTACCTTCTGGATCTTACCAAAAATTTGAAAGTAATTATAATGTAAAAATGTAAATAATCAACATAATTCCCCACTATCATGAGAACACAATAATTTAATGGTTCTGTTATCTATTTAGAAGGTTATTTTCAATGAAAAGGATTTTCAAAATTGTTTTTTAATTATTATATTTAAAAAAGTGTTAATGAAAGAGAATTTTTTTATTAATAATTTTTCTAATTAATATTTCAAAATAATTTACCAACTATGATGAAAACATTTAAGGCTTTATAATATTTAATTGGGATATATACCAATTGAAAAATCCTTATTATTTATCTAGATGGATTATTATAATTATAATAAGAAATTTCTAAAACTTGTTACTTTTCCACAGTTTATGCTATGATGAAACGTTTTTGAATCCAATTTCTATTCATGGGTTGTTTTATAAGGAATTTTTTAGGATATTGTGGAACAAATATATATGGATTTATTATCAGTTGGACCTATGTATCCCTCTAATTTATTCGTTAATGGTAAATGTTATATGATATGAAAGTGTACAGAAGTGTATTTCCAATCCCCTAAAGAGGGTACATAGGAGGTTATCCCAATCCAAAAAAAGGTATATGATAGGTAATTCCATTCACAATGTTGGTACATGGGTTGTTAGCCAAGCCTAAAAAGTTTGTAATTTCATGTTTGGTAGCCTTAACATAAGGTTTTCTATGCATATTTTATGCCACAACATTATGTCTTATGCCAATGTTATGATATCATGAATTATATACTTTTATTAATTTATGATTAATGTATTATGAATGACCAATATTTATTTAATGATTGATGTTTATGATCAATGATACACAATGTGCAGTTTTCTAATATTAAGCTCGTATTTTTGTAACCTTATGATCATTTTATTCATATGTGATTATTTATATCTCCCTATATTCCATTACTGGGCATATGAGGTCACCCATCACAATTTTTTCTTACCTAGGTAATGATGAATGGTTTTATGGATGATAATTCTATGAAGGGTGATATATATGAAAAAAAATTGCTCGAATATATGGTTCACCTTTGGACCATTTTTTTATTTTTACTTGTTTCTAATTATACGAGACTGAAATTATTTTACAGTGGATCAATATGTTATGTAATGAATATTCAACTAGTGATTGTAATATTTATGTATGAGTAGTTCAGGTATTTACATTTTATATTATAGTAAGTTTTGTTTATTCTTTGGAAACTATGATGATATAACATAAGTGATATCCATAATGACTATCCTACCGATGAACTAAATGTTATGGGATTTGGAATTGAAAATCATGTCTCTATTCTCAAACATGTTTCTCATGCTACAAATCATGTTGAATATATAAATAAGAAAAGGAAGGAATAAATTTTGTTTAGTCTATCATGAGGTATTTTCCACCTATTATTAGCTGTTTTGTGGATCTATGTTTTTTTAGAAATAGATCATTACAATTGAACAGTTATTTTACAATAGATAATTTTTATAGAAAGAAAAATTCATTTTGGAAACCTATTATTTGGAACACAAATAATATTAATAGTGTACACTTTTCAAGAATATGAGCCAGCAATATGAAATTGATTCCTGATAGTGGGATTATTTTAAGATCGTATTTTTCAATATGCAAATTCCTTGTATTCTTCATTAAAATTTGAGAAGGAATTTCAAGATCCAAAATAGAATGAAGATTAACTTTTCGGTACCTATGAGGAAAATATTTCAAGGCTTGTGAGGAATGCTTATGATATTATCATTTATCAATAATGTAAGGTTGATTGATTCTTTAGTGGTATAAAACCAAGTATTTGATATTTATTGGAAATAATTGACTATAATATATATGAATAAATCATTAAATTTTATATCAAGGTAGGAATTGGATATTGGAATTACTCATCAATCTCATGTTCTTGATAAGAAAATAAAATTTAAACAATGTAAACTCTAAAAACTATGGAGTGAAGAATATGATCTTTCATTCAGACTCAAAGTGTGGAAGTAAATATGGAGGAAGTTTCCTTTATGGGACAACTAAAAGATTTTTTATGGAATGGAAGGTCATTTATTGGATTAATGC
The DNA here is from genome assembly GCA_963277665.1 of Viscum album. Classification (NCBI taxonomy): domain Eukaryota; kingdom Viridiplantae; phylum Streptophyta; class Magnoliopsida; order Santalales; family Viscaceae; genus Viscum; species Viscum album. The sequence goes on along the minus strand of OY728159.1, from coordinate 12,458,616 downwards.
TAAATTGATGGTACATAGTTAGTTAATTATAAGAATAGAGGTAAATCCAAACATAATTCACCACTCACAATCATGTGTTTCATGTGATTCAACTTTGGGAATTATGAAAGTGAATTCTATACCCCAATGACTAATTTGGATAATAAGCCACAAGAACCTATAAAGAAAAATGAAAAAAGGGGAATCCTATTCAATCACAAAATCTAAACTAAATCATTATAATTATGGACCACTTATCCTCAATTATAGACTTGGTAATTTCAGGTTTTTGTGTTTTTATGTATGAGTCCTATGAAAATATTTTTGTTCATCATTTAACTAAATTGTATGTCACTATAAGAATTGATTTTCTCCCTATACTTGGATTCTAGAATAATGAAATCAAATTGTATATTTTATCGAGGCAAGGATGATACTAATATCCCAGTGGAAATTTTTAGGTTTATAATAATAGTCTATTTAAGGTATAAAGGATGAATTTTTTTAACGGAATATATGTCATTATTTAATATTAACATAAAATTTATGGATATTCATAGGGGTTTATGAGTTTAAGGATTATAATATGTTCCATGTCATAGACACCCCATTTGATGTTTTAAAATATTGGATTTTATCATGAATTAGGATATTTTAAAAGATATTTATTGAAATACAAACCTCTATAATTTTATATGATTTAGTGAAAAAGATATTTTTTGAGGAATTCCTCTTATGGACATTTTATTAATGGTATTTATATCCTTTATAGTTTATAGTATATTTTATGTTAATTTAATTATAGGTTATTTCAATTTTGGAATCTATTAGAAATTATTTTAATTTAGTGTTTTAGAAATGATAACATGCATATTGGATGACAACATTTCACATCCAGAATGTTTGTAGGGAATAAACCAAAAACTGAAGGTTGATAAGGTTATATTTATTTCCATTGGCCTATATAAAATAGTATCTCTATCAGGATAACATGTAGAGAGATAATATAGAGTATGTATCTATTTACATTGTGTGATAGTAATTTAGGGTCGATAGACCAAATTATAATTGGATGTTACAGCCGTCATCCAAACAATAATGTAAAACGGAAAACATCACATTGAATTTTTTCATTGGACTACAGATGTACATGGATATCACAATTTTTTTATTAATTTTTAATTTAGTTTTAATTACTTTTCTAACTGCTTCTTCAGTTTTTATGTTATTCTAGTATTTTTTTAAATTTTTTTATTTTTTTTTTGATAATTATATATTATAATTTATAATTTATTTTTTTTATTTTATAAAAAATATTTTTATTAACGTTTACTATTTTATAATTTTTAGTCGTTTAATTAATATTAGATCATTTTTTTTATTTTTAGTTATTTTATTGAAATTTATTAGTAATTATATTAATTCTTTAAATAAATATTAAATATGTCATTATAAATATTAGTATTATTAATAATATTAGTATTAATTTTGTTAGTTTATTATTATTTATTTAATTAGTTCAACATTTATTAATAGTTTTTTTATAAAGTGTATAATAATATTTATTTATCTTTTAAGCTAGTTTATTTATTATATTTTTCTAGAGTTATACTTATTATTATTATTATTATTATTATTACTATTTTTATTTTTAATAATATTAATATTTCTCTTCTATAGAATTGGATAAATTTAATTTTGAATTTTAAATTTGAGTTTTGATCATGAATTTGAGTTTTTTTTTGAATTCCCCCTCCCTTCCATGTCCCTCACCACCACTCCCCCTACCATCACCCAGGTCACATCCCCCTACCCTATCCCCCACCACCCCTCCCCCTACCCTATCCTCATACTTCCCCACAACCCTTACCTATCAGGTGTAACCAAGCATGAACCACCAAACCCGAATAATCAGCTACCTCAGCTCCATACCCACCTATGGTAGTGTCTCTATAATGAGTGACCTCTTAACAGTAGTTTCTCAAGGGTCCAGGCCTCCTCCATTCCAAGGGAACATTAGTGGTTCTAGTGTAATGAAATCGATGTTCCTATAGAATCAATTTTCTTCTATAGATTTGTGTTGCACAATAAGAACAAATACATGTATGATCATTCATTTGATGCATGTGAGGGTTCAGTTTCACGTTCCAGCAATTGAAGGAATTATGAGTTTCAATTTATGATCATCTAGAGTGGATTTAAATGATACTGATATTGGCACAGACATGGTGATATTTATATACTATTTTATCTGTCTTGTTTCAACATTGGTAGGCTAATATTATTGGTTTTGGATTATGATAAATGTTACGGTGTATGAAAGTATTTAATTTATTTCCATGTTTAATTTTATTTTTTATTTTTTATTTTTTATTTAATTTTGATTATATTTTTTATATTTGTTTGATTTATTTGTTATTTGTAACTTACACACCTTTTGGTTCTCATTCATGTGATACATAATTAGTAATCACGGGTGGGAGATCATCAAAAATATTTATTTTTTCAGAAATAAATTGGGCACTTGAGATAATTGTAAATAAAACATGATCAAATTTTGAATAAATAAATATATTAATTGAAAAATTAATATTTTATATGCACTCTCCATTAAACATGAATGACAAATTCATAATAAGTGATCTCGTGTGAGTGAACCTGATGTCGATTGGTACTTTGAATTTGTGAGAAATTAGTTATTGTATTTAACCATGTAATTCAATTATACAATGAAATGAAAATTATTTTTCGGGATAGAGATAAAAATGATAGATAATTGGGGGGGGGAATTAGAATACTCTTTAACATCAAATAATTAGAACAAAAGGTATTCTGATTAAAATTAGAATCAGTGATAATTGAATTATTTAATTTCATGATGTGTGAATTAAATAATCAGTATTACATGCACCTGAATAGATGTCACAACTCTCACACTTCCATCTTCATAAGTTTCTTCCATTTATCAATTTAATTCTCTTATATAGTTTTATTTCATTTAATATGTTATCTTTTAATATTTTTTTATATTTTTTAGATTTTTTAGTTGTCAATATATTTTAGAACTCATCTTCTTGAACATTCTTCAAAAATTATTTACATAGTGTCTACTCACATTATAATTATGGTTTGAACCTAATTTCTTATTTTACGTAGTTAGTAAGTTTATAAATTTTAAAATTTTCACGAATTGAGACACACATAAAAAACTTTTGGCAGTATTTCTAGGGAGAATATTAGCATTTTGAGTTTCCCTAAAATAGTTATTTAGGTCAATAATTAATGATAAAACTAAAATATAAAACCAAAAAAGGTTTACATATAATATGGGTTATTATTTTTCCACTATAGAAAAACTTTCAAGGCACAAAGAAGTTGGGAATGGTGTGGGTCGTATGAGAAAGTTACAATCTATACCCACCCAACCGAAAAACATTAAAATGTATGGAATAAAATATTACACCACACACAATCTCTCCTGGTAATCTAATTTATTTCAATGATTTTTTTTCGAATCCTTATTATAATATATTTGATAATGTTGCACCATGTTTTCATACTAGTCCTTCCCCACCATTAGATCAATTTCAAAGTCAACGCATTTTAAAACCTGATAATTCATCTGGTTAAAAGTATTTAATAATTTACCACATATTTCATTATGCTATAAGTGGGACAAATAGGATATTTGAACTTCAATATGAACATAATTCAAATATTTTTTCTTCAAAAAAAGATATTGAAAATCAACTGACTCATCTTGTCCAACTAGCTGCCTCATTTATACTCAATGATGCAATTTAGAATAATTATTTTAAGGAACATGTAGTAGTGGATCCATTTAAAAATCATTCATTATAATATCCTTTGGACGAGATTAATTTGACCGATACTTATTCCTGTCACACTATTCACTACTACAAAAATGGGCAAGGGATGCGCTACACTTTTATCAGTGCTAAAAAAAGCGCTGATAAAGAGGGCCTTTTTCACCACTAAAAAATAGTGCTGATATAGGGGACCCATTAATCATCGCTTATTTTAGTAGCGATGATAATGGGGAGATTTATCAGCGCTTTACCCGAGCACTGATAAATGTTAAGTTTCAAAAAAAAATCATGAAAAATAATATTTTGTTATATATATATATTTATATTGATATAAATACAATATATATTTTTTAAAATATGTTATAGATACGTATAAAAAGACTATTACATTTAATATATAAGAAATGTAGTGAAAATGGCTTATAAAAAAATTAAATTAATATTTTTAATTAATAATTTTCTAATTATTATGTAGTAGTAGTCATTTAATAATAATTTAAAGAGTAAAAAAAGATCCAAAATATGTTGAAAACGCAACACAAACATCAAAGGGCCATAACTTTTGATCCAGGTGTCTGTTTGAGGTCTACAGCATATCAAATCGAATCCAGTGACGATCTCTATGTGCTAGTAATTGAAGAAAAGCCTCTATCGCATTTATCTATCCCAAAAAGGCCTAGAAGTCCTCCAAAACGGAGTTTTTAGTCGGGATACCCCGATTCATTAACATTCAAACAAGTATAACTTATGATCCAGATGTATGTTAGGCCTGTACCACATATCATATTGAATATTGTTTTATTTTATTCGATATGACTAGTTGTAGCATTGAAACGGGATTCTATATTATATGTTATGGTCGTTTTAACATTCTATGGCTTTTCAAATACACATATATATATTTATTTATTCGTAAATTTATATTTGTCTGTGTGTGTGTGTGTCTATGTGTGTGGTTGTGTGTTGTATATATGTATATATGTATGTATTTATTTATTTACATATAAACACACATCAAAAACATATTTTTTCATAAATGTATATAAAACTAATCCTATATGTTATGGTCGTTTTAACATTCTATGGCTTTTCAAATACACATATATATGTATTTTTTTGTAAATATATATGTGTCTGTGTGGGTGTGTGTCTTTGTGTCTCTGTGTGTTGTATATATCTATGTATGTATGTATTTATTTCTTTATTTATAAACACACATAAAAAAATTTGATAAATGTATTTAAAACTAATCTTATAAGTATATATTAATATACAAATAAATATACGTATACAAAATTATAACTATATATATATATATTAATATACGAATTAATATATATATACTAATATATGAATAAATACATTTATATTAATATGAATATGTATAAATATATGCATAAATATAACTATATATATAGATATATCATTAAATATAGAACAAAACGAAATGTCTTATTGGTAAAGGTGCAGCCACAAAATGGGGGGAGGTCGCGGGTTCGAGTTCGGGTGGAAGTGAATAGGGTGTGTGCGTATGATGATGTGTGGGAAGGTCATCTCACGGGAGACCTCCTAGCGTTGATAAAGGGGGTGTCAAGCGCTGATAAAAGAACTCCCTCACATTAATAATTTTTTTTAAATTTTTTTGACCTTTATCAGCACTAAAAAAGTGCTGATAAAGGCCCCTTTTATCAGTGCTAAAAAAAAGCGCTGATAAAGGGGCTTTTATCAGCGCTTTTTTAGAGCTGATAAAATCCGATTTTATCAGCGCTTTTCAGAGCTCTGGTAAAAGGGACCCCCCAATATTAGCACTGAGCTTTATATCTCTTTTTTAGCGCTGTTAAAGCCCATTTTTGAGCACTGATATAGGTCATTTTTGTAGTAGTGATTGATTACTCCTCTCCATAATAATTTTATTCTTACAATACAATCACATTTCCATAATATGAGAGTTTAGTCCTCCCCCTATTTAATATAATGGTTCCCTAGATAATTTAATTTCATGCCATTATTCTCTAAGTTCACAACCCATCCATCCCAAAGTGGAAAATGACACACTAAATTTCTATCAAATTTTACCTTTTGATGATGAATAGAACATTCAACGGGGATCGTTACTTACCATGATAGGGTCATAATTGAACCAAGAAAACATGAATTTTCATACACAATAGGAGGTCACTTCAAATGGCATAGAATCACATCCTTATAGAAATCCTTATGAGGTTAAATTTCGTTTCTGAAATGGAGAGAAATGAAATATTTCTGATGTCAAAAAATTATTCCATGATTATGGAGGAGGACACTCATAATTTGTTCAAAACAAAGTAAGAATGGGATTTCTTTTATGATCCCGAGTTCATGGTCCCACATGTGTCAATAGAGGAATATAATAATGGAGGTATAGAGGAAACTTTTAAAATATATGTGATTATTGACATAATGGTGTCACCTAATCTAATTGAACATGCCATGTATTCTCTATAAATTGAGAATTAATTGAATTGGAAACTAGAGGATTTCTCTATACTCATGATTTTTTTTTCTGAAGAAAAATTTAGAAACATAATCAACATATACACTGCATTCCAGGATATTATTAATATAATGGGACCACTGAAGAAGTCTAATAAAAGCATTTTTCAGCTATTCAGTTCAAAGAGGTGATATTCTTGATCTTTCCACTGACACTCATTACAAATAAATCAATAAGTTAGTGAGTTTTTTATTAGAAGAGGTATATTCATTACCTTGTAATTTGATCTATTTAAATTTCATTTGACACATCCATTTGACCAAAAAGTTTCCATTAAGATATTTTTTAGCTTGAAGGATAATTTTTTGTTTTGATGAATGGATTCCACAATCCCACTATTAAAGATGAAAATGCATGGTTTAAATTCTTGTTTGATCCTAGTGTATTTTCATTATGGTATAGATGAATATGAGTTAAACATAGTGATCAATGGGAGGCAAAAAATAAATTTTTTTCATTTAATTTCATTTATTTTCATTTTTTTATGTTTTTTGTTAATAAAATGGAATGTATTACCCACAATATATTTGTTTGGAACTTTAATGGAGATGATTTCATCATATATCTTTTTATCGAACACATGATTTTTATTTTGGTGTTATCTCTTTTATAGGATGTGGGTATGTGTTCTCTATGAGTTTATTTTATGGGTACATCATTTCTAGAGCTTAATAAGATAAATGTAGACTTTAAAAATCTATTTGTGCTTACTCAAAGAAGTTTTTTAATTTCTATAATATTTTATACCTCAAAAAACAACATTTAAAATAAATCACTACAAAAATATAATTATGAAAAATGAAAAAAATAACATTCCTGTCATATTTTGAACCTATATAAAAATAGATGCAATTATTTAATAACACATATTGAAACATACCACTTGTATCCCTAATATGTTTTAGAACATGATTCATGCACATAACACTTTTTTACATTAATGATAGATTAATTTTATTGCTAATATTATATAATTCGTCATAAAAAATCAGAAACATGCTCATTTCTGGGAATCATATTTTCACTCATGCTCATTTGTGATGTCCGTAATTATATTTCTATATCAATGGTGACTCTTGCCCATTTTTTTTATCATATTTTTTTTCTATTTTTTTATGTTAATTTTTTCCATGTTATGTCTTCTAGAACATTCCATGTTTTTTCATAAAAGTTATAGGTCTTTGAATGTTTCACTAAAATGACTGAGGTATTTTTTAGATTTGATCATCCCATTTGACACATGATCCACCCATAAATTTTCTCTATCATTTAGTCCTTAGAATACATGAATAATAATTTTATTATTAGACCAAATCCCATAACCATTCCTGCCTAGTTTTTTATATTTCATTATTATATTTGTTTTATGTGTGGAGAGAGAGTTTTTCATGGTGAGGGTTCTTTAAGGAATGGTGAGGAATTTGATTCACATGGATTTACATTATCCTTTAATAATTACATGTTTTATATTTCAAAGCATCCACATTCACTACATTAATTTTGATATGGTATTGTAGATTCTTTTTTGGTTCCAACAATGAGTACTTTTGTTGTCATTATGTGGAAACCCTCACTTTTGATGTTACCCAAAAAAGTGATAGATCATTACTCTATGAGATATATATTTTTCTATTTTACCTAAATTCACTTAGATACAATATAATATACACTACTTTTGTACCATTCATTTGGTTTTTTCATGACATTTACCTCATTGTTGTTTGGGGTTGATACTCACATGTTTTTCCTACCCATATTATTTGTGATAGTTTCGTCTTAAAAAGGAGAAGAGAAAAAAATGAGTATAAAAAATAGTGAATCCTTTGATTATCATATTCTTTGGGACAAGAAACATTTTAAGTGTGGGGTAGAGAGATTTAATGGGATAAATATGGATTGAATTTTATTATGCATGTTGTTAAATATATAACCCTATGTTTTCACAAAGAATCAGCACAATTTTTTTCATGACGCACCATCCCACTACCTCAAAGGCAGTTGATCCTAATGTGAAGTCCTTAAGATTAATGTGTTATTTCTATTTCCACTAGTGGATATGTGAAACTCATGGAAAGACTATGATAATCATGAATCTGTATGATAATTGATCAAAATATTGATCAAATTGTTTGGGAAATGAGTGTGATGGCATGGTAGATGAAATGATGAATGATAGTAGATACTTATTTTGGAAATATTGTTAGGGGAAGTAAAATAGGATTTGAAAATTGTAATTTAAAATGAAACATTATATTTTATGGGTTGAAGATATTCAAAAAAATTGAACATGTAATTTTCATGTTTTGATTTGTTTAGAGGACCACTTTTGTATTATTTCTAATTGTTTTTCCCATGAGTGATAAATCATAAGTGTGGGAGATTTTATGTACATGGACTTCACTAACATTATTTATAAATTTTTAATTTATTTTTAATTATTTTTCTAACTACATCATGTGTTTTTAGGTTCTTTGTGTAGTTGTTTTAATATTTTAGTTATTTTTATAGTCTTGAGTTAATTATATATTTATATTAGTTATTTATTTTTATTTTTATCATTTAATAATATTTTACATTATTAATTTTTTATATTTTATTATTTTCAGTTGGTTAATTAATATTTATTTTTTATATTTATTTTTAATTTATTTTTTTAATATTTAATAGTAATTATATTAATTTGTTAAATTAATATTATATATATCATTATAAATATTAGTAGTTTTGATAATATTTTTATTAATTTTACTATTTTATATTTATCTTCTTAAATATATTTACTTTTAATATTAGTTTTTTATTAATTGTATAATTATATTAATTTAACTTATAATCTAGTATATATATTACATATTTATATAATTCTACATATTATAATTTTTATTATTACTAATTTTATTATTATTATAATTGTTATAATTATTCTTATTTTTTAACTTTTAGATAATTAGATAATTTTAATTTTGAATTTAAAATTAGTGTTTTGATTTTGAATTTGAGTTTCTTTGTTGTTATTTCATTTTGAATTCCCCCTCCCCCTATCTATTTATCTACCACATGCCCCATCCCCATAACCTCACCCACCGACCCCCTCCCCCTCCCCTCTTCCAACATCGCTCCTACCCCTAACCTCTCACATGAACCCCCCCCCCCCCCTTCTACCGCTTTCCTTCCCACTCCCCTCTTCCCTCGCTGCCCCACATCCCTCACCTCTTTGGTGCAGCTTGGAACTCACCCCTGAATCAGGATGATAAACCGCCTCTTATGATCACCCTCAGTCAGAAACGCCTCCATAACATGGGACCTCCTTTTTTAGCAGCTTATGGAACCATGCCTCTTCCATTTCGAGTGAGAAACAGTTGTTCAGGAATTAAGACAACGATGTGTGTGGAGATATGATTTACCTATAGAGATCAGTACTACACTCCCATAGAAAACATATGTCTTATCATTATTTTTATTCATGTAATGGTTCAATATGAAGTTTTAGTAGTTGGTAGAGTGATGATTTTCAATTTTGATCATCTACGACGGTATGTGGTGATACTGATGTTGAAATAAACAAGGTGATATTTATCTATTATTTTATGTGTAATGTTTACATAATAGAGGGCCAATATTTTTGGTGTTTGGTTGTGATAAATTTGGAGCTTCATGCATTCCTATATATTATTTCCATGTTTGGTTTCCTTTTAAATTACTTATTTTTAATTGGGTGTTTTTAATCAATTATATTTTTTTGGAAATAATTATCACTGGATACATCATAGCTTCTTTTGTGCCTATGAGATACAAAATAATTAATCATGGATGGGATATCATCGAAGAAGTTATTTATCCACATATTAATCAGATGTGTCAAATAATAGTAATCCACACATGATCAAATTCTGAATAAACATATATATTAATCCAAAATTAATATGTTGTGTGTGCTCTCCTTTAAACACGCTTGAGTGATATCAAATATGTGATCTCATGAAAGTATGCTTAAAAGAGAATGATACTCTCAATTCTCAAGAAATGGTTTTTGGTATTTCACTAAGTGATTTAATGAAATAATAATGTACAAATTATTCATTCAGTAAGAGAACAAAATAATGGATAATTTTTGTAAAAATTAGAATATAGTCTAAAATCCAAGACTAGGACCTAATAATATATTGGATAAATATGGAATCATTGATATTTGAATAAATAAACATTCAGAGGTGGGAATTATAGAATTGTAATTTCATGCATGTGAAGGGATTTCGCAATTGTGACACTTACATCATTCCCAGTTTCATATATTTCTCAATTTAGACCACATGGATAGTTTTATTTTATTTAATTTTTCATCTTTAAATATTTTTATTATTTTTGTATAATTTTTAGTTATTAATAACTTTTAGAACTCATCCACATGAATATTTTTCCAAAAGGATATTCTCAGATTCCTATCACATTGTCTTTGTGGTTCGACCCTTCCCTCCACTTCTATGGTAGTTAGTAGGTCTATAAATTTTCATGCATTATAATGTGCATGGCAATAACCTAAAACCTATAAAGTAAATAATGATATATGTTTCATAGTTGATCACCTTATAAAGTCATCAAACTTCATTTCTATTAGAGAATAATTATCTCTTCGATATATTTCTATGATATATATTAATGAATTGTTAATTTTTTAAGAAGTACCCAACTCTATTGTATTTACTTAGGATGTTATGTTTACCTTTATGTCCTTAAGAAGTCTTGAGAATTCTCCTAACACCGATTAGAGTTTCAGAACTTCACATTATCCCCGGTAATATGGTTACTATTTGAGAACAATTCAAACCTTAGTGGATATTTTGGGATATTAATCTATGGATTTCAAAAGTGGTTGGGATCAACACTTTCCTCTAGTTGAGGTCTCATAAAAAATCATTTTTCACTCAATCATTCATATGGATTCATATAAATCCCTTTATGGAATGAATTTCAAAGATCCAATATACTAGAATTAATGTTTAAAATGAAATATATTATGTCCAAATATTTTTGATGAGTTATAAGAGACAGTTAGAGTCGTTTATCAACACATAAGGGTAGTAAAATGTCAGCAGAAAAGTTAGGCTGGAAATCATTGACATGATATAGAATGTCAAGTTGGTGTGAAATTATTTCCATGAATTTATAGATGAATAAGTTTATGTTATTAATAATGAATGGAAAAAAAATAATCCATTGTTATATTTTTTTTCTTTAATATTCTTTATCATATTGGTATGGAATTTTAACGATTGGTGTCTCCTCCAAGCCACTCTCTGGTTCATGATGTGTTCCATGTATCAATCCTAAGTAATTACATACATGAACTATAACATATACTAATATCATAGATTATGTCGATGTAGAATGATCATTATTAGGAGGAAAACCTAGTGAATATTGTGTATTGTGTAGATTAATTTAAATGAAACAAGACCACTCACCTGGTCAAGGATTTTTTGTGAGGCCACCAGCATGAGGAAGCTACAAGGGAACCTGAGTCTATGATGAACAACAGGTATACACATTGTTTTATCAAAGTAACATATTTTAAAAGAGAAACTCATTTTATGGTGGAATAATGTTACTCTAGGAGTTTTTTTTGAAATATTTTTCCAATAAATCTAATTTATTTGATATCTTATGTTACACACAACATAATGATTTAACAAACAATGATATTCTACTAATATTAGAATACATAAATGGCCACTATAACATAAACTTTGAAATTGGTGTTATGTTTTAGAATAACCAAATTTTTATCATTATGTCTTATAGATATATATAAAGAAATCATTTTAAAAAAATTGTACTAAATTATTAGTAAAGCCTTTATAATCTTCAAAAATATCTATTTATAAAGAAAATGGGTTTTAAAAATTTTTTTAAAACAAATAATAATTTTATGTTTCTCAAATTGATGAAAATTTATATACAAAAATTCCTCCCATTTTGGAATTAAATTGGTCAAAATTTTATTATTTTTAATTTTTGGTATTTTAAAAAAAAGAATAATTTTTTTTATGAATATTGAGAAATACCTTTTATTATTGAAAACTACTTTTTTGTTTAAAAAAATTACCATTTAATTAAAAATGGTTTTAAAATTGACATTATCTCAATTAAATTATAGTTCATTATATTTTTATTATTGGGATAAAATAAATATTGAATTTTTTTATAATATTTTTTTCAAAATTTTCAAAATTTTCTCATTGGAAACCCTCTCTTTCATTGTGCCTATGGGTTTCATTTCAAATTAACTTATTCCACTTAAAAAAATTTAATTTTAAAAAATTATTCCATGTTTAGAATAATAATAATTAATATTTTATTATAATTTAAACATAGTTTTTTCTCAAATGAATCGTAAAAACAAAACAAAATAGATTACCCATGTAACGGATAAAAGGTGTTTACCGAGGGGTTAAACTAATATGATAAGGGGTTATATGAATTATAGTATTTTCCAAACCCCATTTTCTAGCCACATTTCATACTCGTAAATGGAATGGTATAATAATTACCCATTTTTTAACCTTTTGGAATGGAAATAACATGGGTCGCTTTAATTTTTTTTCAAGAAATCCATCTGTGTCCTCTACACCACTTATAAAAGTCCACCTGCTCTCCAAACCTTGCGAAATGAAGTGATATGGTTTTCACCTACACATTAAAGGAAAGGTAATAAGGATAAATTTAATCCATATATGTGATATATCTGAAATAATAATTATTATACAATGGTGATATTTTATTTATCTTCATTTCATTCAATCGGTCAAGAAAATAGAAACAACATTCGTGTGCGTGTACAATAAATCGTCTCTATGAACAGTGTATTTCAATTTCTATCTAAGAATATTATTCATTTATATAAATAAATATTTATTAAATATATATGATATATATATCATTGTCAAAAAATATATTACATGACCTTGATGAAGCTAAATGGATAAAAATAAACAAATTCCAAATATATGTGAATAACCTAACAGTTATTACCCGTAAGATGATTTTAAAAAGGAATTGTAAATAAATAACTAATAAACTTTCATAAATTACTTATATTTTGTTTGATATATATAATTATGGTTTATTAATATAATTATAATAACCCAATATTTATTATACATGAGGTGCAATGTCCCGGATCCAGGTGCCACACAACAGGTGCCCCGAACCTGGAAGGTCGCATGACCTCAAGCACATTTCCCAAATTCCAGAGGCTTCCAACCAGCAGCGAGGGACTAGGACTAATAGTTTGGAAACTATGCCCTCATTTTTCAAAGTGTAGCACAGCAGAAACAAAAATATAAACATAAAAAAGAGGAAGTAGTTTACAATATAGACCTGAAATGGACAATGGAACTGAAGTAAAAGATAACCAAAAGTCATATATATGGTGATGAAACATGTCTCTAATTCCAAAAAAGCATCCAAAATAGGATACACTGCAATCTAATACAATACATTACAAGGTACAAAGTACAGTAACTCAAAATCAAAGCAGTGCAATAGGAACGCAACAGCATCGCAAGCCTAAGCTTGGTCCCATGCTCTCCTACTACTCTGCACCAACTATGTACCTGTGTAGTGACCCTTTCCCTTATCAACAGCTACAAAAATATAATCTATTTGGTCCCAAGACATGACCCAAATAGGGTGTGAGAAATAAATCTTAGTAGGCAACCACCAAAGGCCCGTGCCCAACTGTCAGGGAAAACGTGCGACAACAGTGTGCAATAATGTAATGCAATAAACTAGGAAGTACTCAAAAGTAACCATTCCAACCAGTTACGTTGAAATTTTAATAATTATTTAACAATTCAATATAATTGAATTTGGAGTTTTTCTGAGATTCAGCCTCGACCGACAATCTCCTATACTAGTGCCAGAGCAGAAACCAAGGCAGGATATCTGAAAATTAAAAGATATTAATAATACCAATCATGTGCTTTATCTTGGCAGGTACAACAAAAGATATCACCACAATGAATGTTCAAAGAAAACATTGTCATCAGACATGAAAATCAATACCCTCAGGAAAAGAGAAAAGAACCCCTCAGGTGACTACCCTAAGGCATAATGAATATTTCCCTCAGGCATACGAGATATCTCCCTCAGGAATAGAAGATACTACCCTCAGGCATAAGAAACCTTACCCTCAAGATAAAAAAATCTTTCCCTCAGGAAAAACAAAACACTGCCCTCAGGAATAAGAAACATTTCTCTAATGATAAAAAAAATTTCCCTTAAGTTTTCCATAGGAAAAAATGCATAAGAAATTTATATATGTTTCCTCTCAAGAAAACTCAAAATATACTATAATCACAGCATTGCCACGGGTATCCTAGCCAAACGGCTAAACAAGTGAAACACACCCTTGAGGTGGCCCAAGATCAAAGCAACGATCTCAAACAGTAGTTTATACTTATTCATTAGATTACCTATGCAGTTCTAGGTATCTCAATGGTAAAAGTCTCATCGATATGACACCCGAACATAGGCATGTGGCACAACGGTACACAAAATTAACATGACAGTTGGAATTAAACATAATACCACCAACCTCGATCTCCTCTGATTGATATACATGAAAGGTGCCTCCCAAAACAACCAAGAACGAAGTAGATCTGAGATAAATGATTACTCATTAAAACCTTAATAAATTCCCTTAGGGAAATAATTGTAAGGAATGATTTAAGAAGAGTTAAGACCTTACGCGCATAGTTTAAACGTGATCGACGCACAGAAGAATCAGAGTCCCGATGAGCGATCTGGAGCTCCTCCAAGTCTCAGCCTCCTCTCCCGCTGCTTCTGGTGAGCCTTTTGTCTCCTCTATAGAATAAGGAGACTACTACCTGTTTTAATTAAAAAACATAACTTCACGGCATGTACTCTCAAGTACCATGCGTGTACTATCATTTTTAACTATTCCTCTAGTGGATACTTTCCACCACCTCACTGTTCATCTGTCGACTGATTACACGACATGTATTACCAAGTACACAACATGTAGTCAGTTTTTACACCCTTAATCACTGAGTAGCCTACATGCCCTATATTCTCATACCACACATCCAAAGTACACTGCACTTATTATTAAGCACACGACATGTAGTTATTTTGTACACATTTAATCACTGACAAGCCTACACGCCCTATATTCTCATCCCACACAGCCAATGTACATGGCGTGTGTACAAAAGTACACAGTGTGTAACCATAAATTTGGTATTTTTCTAACATTCCCTTGTTTTATTAATAAAATTAAGGAAAAGGAAAAGAAGAAACCCGTACCTCAAGAATAAGAACCGAGTTCTTACAAACTTCCCCCATTAAAGAAATTCTTCTCCGAATTTCCCTTCCAAGGGGGGTGAAGTAAAATTTGAGAACTATTTTGTCCACTAGGCATGTACGTTGGTATCCCGCTCCCAAGATTCATCCTACACTAGGCCATGCTACCATAGCACCTATATGAGAGGAACTGACCAACCTTGGAGAACCTCCTACTCCTATCAACAATACGAATCGGATTCTCTTCAAAAGATGCATCAACCTGAAATTCAACCATCTCGGGATGAAAAACATGAGACGAGACTGAGTGATAACGGTGCAATTGAGATACGTGGAAGACTTCGTGCATGTCCTGGTACCACTGTGGTAACTGCAACCGATAGGAAACTAGCCCGACTATCTCTAGCATCTGAAACAGCCCTACATACCTCGGTGAAAGTTTAACCTGTCTTCTGATCCCCATGTTTCCCAACCTCATTGAAACATGCAAGAAAATCTAATCCCCAACCATGAACTCCAAGGGTCTTCTGTGGTGATAAGCATAAGAATTCTGATGAGATTGTGCAGTAACCATCCACTTCTGAATCAATTGGACCTTCTCTGAAGTCTCCTACATGAGATGTGGTCCCAATAAAACTGCCTCACCTGCCTCCAACCTTCCCAAGGGTGAACGGCATGACCTACCATATAAAGACTTGTAAGGTTCCATCTCAATAGTTTCTTGAAAACTATTATTCTAGGAAAACTTGACTGGGGGTATGTGCTTCTCCCATGATCCCCCAATGTTTAGGATGCATGCACGCAATATGTCCTCTAGCACCAGTATTGTAAGCTCTAACTGGCCATCGGTCAAATGGTGGTAAGCTATGCTCAGAACCACATGTGTACCCAGTTCCCTCTGGAAACTCAACTAGAAATGAGATTTAAAGTGGGTGTACCTTTCTGAAATGATTAAAAAAGGGACCCCATGAATATGTACTACATCTCTGATATACAACTTCTCGAGCTCGTAAACACCGAACGTCTCCTTGATCGGGAAAAAGTGAGATGCCTTCGTATGTCTATCCACAAAAACCCATATTGAATCATTTACTTGAGGTGACCTCGGCAACCCAGTCAGGAAGTTCATCATGATGTCATCTCATTTCCACACCGGAATGGGTAACTGTTGTAACAGTCCGGCGGGCCTTTGATGCTCCTCCTTCAACTGCTGACAGGTGGAACATCATGTAAAAAAACCAGCTACCTCTCTTTTCATACTCGGCCACCAATACTGACGTCTCAAGTCACGGTACATTTTGATAACACCAGGATGCACTACCCAATAAGAAGCATTAAATTCCCACATCAACTCCCCGTTCATATCCCCTGGAACCCACACTCATCCATGGAAACACAGTACCTCATCATCGCATATCCTCCAACCAGGAGGAGGGTCCCCACTTTCCACCGACTCCCATAGAACTAGGCCTTCTAAATATAATACAAGTCTCATCCTCACTCTATCTAGGTGTAACACCTCAAGCATCCACGATACGTTTCCCTTTGAATAATGAAATATCTTTCGTTGTACGCAACTTCGAGATTCTAACACATCGCAACCAATCAAACTAGCCGTTATGAATAGTAATACCAACTTTTTGAAATTTTATAAATTTTATCTTTCAAAATGGACTAAATATTTGGGTTTGGAATATCTAAATTATGTTAGGGTGATTTTTTGGCATTTTTCTAAAAACATTCAATTTTTGATGAATAGTGAAAAATACTAAATTTTAATTAAAAACAACTTTTTAATCAAAATAATTTGTAGTGATAAATTATAATATTGATTTTTGTTTCAGTATAATTAGATTATTTTTTTACCATTTAATCTGATTTTGTTCATTATATGTAATTTCACATTTAAACTGGACATAAGCAAGTGTCAATCTTTTGAAAGTTATTATTTCTTTAAAACACGCTTTTTGTTTTGACTACGTGAATTAATTTTAAATTAATTTAATCCACTTCTATGTTTTGAATTTTTAAAAATGGATTCCATACTTATAATTAGGATTTACAAATTTTTTAAATAGGTAAATTTTATTTTTAGACATTTTGAATAATTACTTCGGTAAATAATTTATTTACCATGGTTAAAGGGTAAATCCGGTAAATAAGGGTAAATAAAATAATTTTATAATAATTTTAAATTACCCTAACATGTGTTTTAACCCTATTGGATGATACATGTCCCACCATGGTCATCCTAGGGTTGATTTTTGGACCCCATTGAGCCACTTGTAAGTTATAATGACACTTTATATTAATTAAGTTAATGTAAATACAAAAATGACAAAAGCATATATCTTTTAGTAAAACAATTTTTACATAGGGTTATATATGTTATCCCCTAGACTATAAATATTCATTAGAAATATATTCCATACATAATGGTATTTTATTTATAATTTTTAGACATGGAATAATTAAATTTATTTATGACACAATGATGATGTAGTATTTTCTATATTAATGAAAGAATCAAATAAATTGTATTTTAGATGTTAAAATAAATATAATTTGATAGTTTTAATGCCATCCACGAAATTTATTGGTTAATGTGACATTTTAGGATTGATTAAATGAATTTTTTTTTAAGTAATAATTCTTTTAAGAATTAAAAAAAACAAATAGAAAATAGTGTCAAAATTGACATAAAAGAGTTTTAAAAAAATATTATATTATTAATTGATATTCTGTTCCTAAAAATAGAAGGATCATCCAAAGGTCTTAAATAATATTATATATGTCATTAATTAACCACATTAAGTTCTCTTTTAAGTTTATTGTAAGTTTATTAACCATATAATATAAACATACAAAGATACGTGGTAAATGTTAAATTAATTAACTAAGAGTTAAATCCAGAAGAAAAGGTTAATATAGTGACTCAAACAACTCTAAAACCTATTGGTTGAGTGGTTTCTACCCATACCCAACTTATCCTTGACATAAATTATTTTGGAGCCATTATGAACCGAAAATGATCATATTATAAAATAATATTTCAATCTTTTCCGAAGGTGCCCCTCACCGCTCTTATAAAAGGGAACTTTCCCTTCTCTAAAATTCACACCTTCAAAGACATTTGTCATGGCCAAACCCTTACCAAATATCCTCTATTCTATCCGCCCTTCATCCTAGAGGCCATTATTTAGTCATAAATTTAACCTAAGGACCCTGTTTGATCAAATCAAAAGGAAGAACCCGAAGAAGAGGTAAATATTTCATCACCTCTTTCATGTTCCTTTCTTCTTCCACTTCCTCTTTCTTTGTTGTTTACATTCTAAAATAAAAACTCTAGTATATTCTATATACTGTAATGTTATTATAAATATGGTACAACCATATTCATTAATATATCCATCCTTTGAATGACATGTCACCATATGTACGTACGTACGGCTTACCGTCTCAACGTCGTGGTGTAATTGTTATTCAATACATTATTATTTGGATGGGTATAATAATTATGTATAATTGATGTAAATAATAAATATAACATCATAATTATACATTATATATGATATACCATCCAATTATATATTATTTTAATATCAAAAGAATGATATTTTCACTCGTGCGTATGTATGGATTACCATCTCTACGAACGCGATGAGATTCATTCCCCATCGTATCCATTCAAGAATAATTTTCATTTGATGATTAAAAATAATGTTTAAAGACTTAATATCATTATTAATATTAATAATATACATCATATCCACAAAAAACATTACTTACGTAACAAATCATATAAAGGAAAACGAATCAGTTAACACCCGAAACGATGATACTACTGAAATATCATTAACAAAGCTTTATTAGAAGAACATATATGATTTCATATTAATATATATGGTTCATTTATAATTTAATAAAAATTATTTCACCATTATACAGGAGGTTAACATACCCTCAACCAAGGAAAAGAACATGGTAAGGGTTAATTTCACAATCCCTTCATTATATGAGGTTTTTTATACGTAATTATCTACTGGGATCTATTTATCATCCACATCCACACTTCATTAAAATGTATTTCAAAACATGTTTAATATTTAAAATACAATGGGTTAAAGTCATTTTAACCCTTATTTGAACTTATATGTTCTGAAAGGAATCTTTCCATCATTTTCCAAACAAGGTACTTTATGACCTTTTTGACAAAATTAAGGTAAGAATTGTTTTTAACTTATACGGCAGGTGCGGCTATTTTCCACCGCAATAACATCATCAAAGATTCCCTTACAAGATTATAAGAATATGTCAAAAATAAATGTTTTCTTTTATAATTATATGAAATTTAAATTATTTCTAAATAGAAAGAGATATTTCTCTAAAAAAGGTTTTGATTTCATTTGTGTCAACTTCCTTTGATGGATTTTAAGCTTATTTAAAGTTGATTTGTTGTGATACAAAACTTCCATATTGTATAGAATGTTTTGTGATATGTTTCACTATGGATGTTTTATTTTTACACCATTCGAGGTTTATGGATAAAGTAATGACATTTCATATTCTAGTTTTAATACGAATGTTTATGTCATGTTTAAACCTTTTCATTTGAAGAATGCATTGGACTTAGTATGTGACGGGTGGAGCCCTCTATAGCTCCTCGATGCATCGGTAGGTCTCATGAGACAAACTAGTGTCTTGGAATAAGGCCTTGACAAAATATTATATGTAATATTGGTACAAGGCCTTGACTATGTGGTTATGAAGTCTTTCATTATACATTCCATCATTATGAAAGTGACTATTAATATTGCATGTGATTATTCGATTAGTAGAATATCCATGTGAATTTGTAAATGGAATTATTTTATTTTATATTTGAAATATTCTGCTGAAGGTCAAGTTTAAAAGGATTTTTTTTAATCTTATACATTTCCTTAAATGTTTATGCTTATTTATGAATGTTTTCACTATATTGTTATCCTTAATGAGCATATGAGCTCACCCCACTTTATGTTTTATTTTTCCTAGGATGCGAAAAAGTATTTTATGACTGACCTGTAGGGATAGTATTAGGGTATATGAGTGTGGTCTATGGAAACAATGTTGTTGTAGTTTTTCATTTTATAA
The DNA here is from genome assembly GCA_963277665.1 of Viscum album. Classification (NCBI taxonomy): domain Eukaryota; kingdom Viridiplantae; phylum Streptophyta; class Magnoliopsida; order Santalales; family Viscaceae; genus Viscum; species Viscum album. Next base: position 12,437,817 of record OY728159.1, on the reverse strand, counting down.
GGTAATGTAAAACATGTGAATGTATCTTGAATTCCCAAGGATACTAAAATGATCGGTCTTTCGGGACATGATTTCCTTGTATCATGACAATGTTATGTAATAATGCACCGATTCTGGGTAACTGATGTTAGGGCATTATAGTTGGTATTAGAGGAAGTTTAGTACAAACCTTAGAATCTAGATTTAGATAAACTCTAATTAGAGCACATTAACCTAGATAGACTTTGAGGATTAGTATATAAAAACTTCCTAGAATTTTGGTATTGTAGAGATTTTGTGAGTTTTCCAAGAAATACAACCATGTCTGGATACGAGTAGGTAGAGGTGTCTCTGGAACAGATGTACCTAGGGGTAAAACCCGAAAACACTTCTTTGAGCTAGACTCAAACGGGAACTGGTGCACAACAATGGGCCTTGCCGCACTCTTGGTTACGACACTCCTAAGGGATATGATTATCATAATTATCATTTTATTTACAAAACATTATGAAGGGTTTATGAGTATATACTTCTTCAGACAAAACATTTTTATGATTATGGATTATATCCATAAATTGTTCAGTTTATGTTAAGTGTTTTACAAGTTTGGAATTTTGTATTTCGATTCATAAACTAATCTAGTTGATGCCATTTTTTAGAAATGGAACCTAGTTGAAGGAATGGAAACCGTATCAATGCACGTAATCCATGTAAGCATTTCTCTCCTCTTCAAGATAATTATAGTGGAGATGGTGAAGCAACTGGTGCTGATCATCTTATCACCATACTGGGACAACTCACTTAGGTTATGAATAATAACCTTACACATATAGAGAACCTTGATCCAAAGCGTGGAGGATCAATGTTAGATCTCTTCATGATCCAAAAACCACCAACATTCAAGGGGAGTACAAATCCATTAGTAGCTGAGCAATGGATAAATTCCTTAGAGAAAATATTCCATGACTTGGGGAGTAGCGAAAGGGAAAAAGTTTTCATGGCAGTTTACCGCCTCACTGGAGATGTTGATCAATGGTGGTCATTGATTCAAAACACAAAGGATGATGAGGAAGTATCAAATATGGAATAGAGGGAGTTTAAAGATATTTTCTTAGAAAAATAATTTCCTCATGACCATCGAGATGATATGGAAAGACAATTTCTAAGTCTGAGAAAAAGGAGGATGAGAATGTCACAAAGTATGAATATAACATTACAAGGTTAGTGAGGCATGCTGAAGATTATATACATTACACAAGAAGTAATATTGATCATTTCTTTGATGGGTTAAAACCATTTCCCCATCGAGCATTAGTCTAACAATCCTTATCATCGTATGAAGATATTGTCTCATGTGCTATCAAGATAGAAAAATAATTCTCTATGTCTTAGGACATTAAAGTAAAGAAAGAGAAGAAGAGATCTGTTGAACACTCTGGAAATGGAAATAAAGGGAAGAAGGGAAAAGTTGAATATTCATCCTGCAGTAAATGTAAGAAGTAACACCTCGACACTTGCCTGAAGGGAATGGGATTCGGTTACCAGTGTGGTGAAATAGTCCACCAAGCTTGTGATTGCAAGGGGAAGAAGGAAGCTGTCAATGTTGAATGGTACAATTTTAGAGAAAGGGGGCCTTATGAAATTGAATTTCCTAGGTGCCAAAAAACATACCTTAGAAATTTCCAAGGGATCGAGGCCAGGTTTCAATTATCACTACTACTGAGGTTGAAGATCCGAAAGATGTGGTGGCAGGTAATTTAATTGTATCATCAAGTTTAGAAAATGGTTTATTTGATTCTGGATCATCGTATTGTTTCATATCTTCCCATTTTTCTAAGAAAAATAGATATTTCCAATTTGATTTAAAAAGGGAGTTGTCAGTCAAAACTCTTAAGGTATGTATCATTGCAACAATGTTTTTCGAATCAGTCCCCATTAGGGAATATAAATGTTCTTTATCTGCTAATCTCATCATCATACCCATGATTTAATTTGATATAATCCTCTGTATGGATTGGATTTTGGACCATGATGCAAAAATTTATTGTAAGAAGAAGTAGGTTACTATTTTTGTTGACGATGACAAAGAACACCTTATCTTTGGAGTAGAATCGTCACCTATTGATTTTTATCTAGATCTACCCCTATTAGCTCAACTAAATTCAATTATTGGTGAAAAAGGGAATGAAATAACTATAGGTGAGGAAAATAATATTCAAATAGAAGATGTGCCAATTGTGAAAGAATATTTTGATGTGTTTCTAGAAAATTTACCTGGACATCCTCCAGAATAAGAAATTGATATTCCATTGATTTAATTCCTAGTTCAAGGCCCATATCAAAGACCCCTTATAGAATAGACAATGTGGAATTAATGGAACTAAAGAAAAAACTGGAGGAATTGAGTAACAAGGGATTTATTCTCCCTAGTGTTTCTCCATGGGGAACCCCTATCCTTTTTGTTAAGAAGAAAGATGGATCTATGAGGTTGAGGATTGACTACAGGGAGATAAATTCTATAAAAATAAAGAACAAGTATCCCCTACCTCGAATTGATGATTTATTTGACCAAATTCAAGGAGCACAATATTTTTCAAAGATTGACCTCTGATATGGATAGCATCTGTTGTGTGTGAAGAAGAAGACATTACAAAGACAGAATTTTGAACTAGGTACATGCATTACGAGTTTACAGTAATGAATTTTGGATTGACTAATGCACTAATGCACACCTGTCGAAGGGCATGTAAAAACAATTATATTCTAAGTTAAAATGCAGTAATGTGGTTGACCTAGGATGTCTCCCGAAGAGGAGTGCACAGAAAACGGTTTTTCACTTTTAAAATAAAATTCTAATGGGTAAAATGACTGAGAAAAATTTACAAAATCAATTTTAGGGCCATATATATATATATTTTCTATTATAATGATCCTTAATAACTAATTTTGGCGCCTTGTAGAACGTGCAAAAAGTTGTTACACTTTATTCTGTTCAAAAATTCCATGTGTGTACTCTCTCCCACTTCTAAAATTACACTTTCTCCCTCTCCTATAATCACTTATAAAACAATTTGGTTCTTCCAAGAAATTCACAAATCTATTCTTTATATACCTCCCCATATCCTAGAATCATTTTTTTTATTATTAATCTCCACTAATAAATCCTTGTGTATAAACCTAAATAGGTTCTCTGAAGAAGAGGAAAAAATTGTAAACTTGTATTAGTGTTCTATTAATTTTTACAACTCCATAAAATATTCATAAAATAATATTATATAAAAAGATAATTATTTACAAAATACATATATCTCCTCTTTAATCAAATAGTAAGAGAAATCATCGGTTGTCTATACAGCGAACTACCCCCTATAAATCATTGTTATCTGTTTCCCATCACCACCGATCATGATAGGGTACAAACATAGATTTAAAATTTATATTTAATGTTTTATATATTATGATACTTAATTAATTTTAATATCTTATATACTATATTACATTCCATTCTGTTTGAATAAGATAATGTTGCCAATGTGTTCGATGGATTACCCCCTCATGAAGTGATGTGATTCGTTTTTGACATATACATTATATAGAAGTTAATAAATATAAAATTAATAAAAATATGTGATATATATGAGATAATAAGGATTATTTATAGGTGATATATTATTTATTTTTCATTTCATTCCATCCATCATGAAAATGGAAATAATGTTCATCGATACGTATGACCTACTATATCCATGAATGGTGTATTTCAATTTAATTCTATGAGCTTTAGGATTAATTTTCAAACACATATAGTTAATATATATGATATATATATTGTATCTAACATTTTTTATATTATGTAATCATGATAAAAGAAAATGGATTGAAAATATCAAATGAAAAATATACCTAAAAATCATAGCAGTTATTACTTGGAAAATTATTTTAACCGGGAATTGTCAAACAACTAGATAGAAACGGTAATAAGTAAATCATATATGGTATGATATATATGTATTTATGGTTCTGTAATAGAGTTATAATGAACCTATACATATTATATATGAGGTTCTAATGTTTACGAATGAAGTATAGACTTAAGTTAAGAGGTTTTTGTCCCAATTTTTCTCCTTTGTAAAATATGTTATGTTATGAACTTATATTATTTTATGATGTATATAGAAATATATTTTGACATGTAATTTCATAAATATATTCATATCCTGATATTTTATTTTTTATTTAATTTTATTCTTTCATGGGTCTTGCGATTCAATGATTCCAAATTGTTTAAGTAAATTTCTATCCATGTTTAAATTTTTATTCAAAATTTTAAAACGAATACTCTTGAACATTTCTAAAGAAGTACCTTCTGGATTTTACCAAAAATGTGAAAGTAATTATTATTTAAAAATTTAAATAATAAAAATAATTCCCCACTATCATGAGAACACAATAATTTAATGGTTATGTTATCTTTTTAGAAGGTTATTTTCAATGAAAAGGATTTTCAAATTTGTTTTTGAATTATTATATTTAAAAAAGTGTTATTGAAAGAGAAATTTTTCTTATTAATAATTTTTCTAATTTATATTTCAAAATAATTTTCCATCTATGATGAAAACATTTAAGGCTTCATAATATTTAATGGGGATATAGACCAATTGAACAATCCTTATTATTTATCTAGATGGATTATTATAATGATAACAAGAAATTTATAAAACTTGTTACTTTTCCACAGTTTATGCTATGATGAAACGTTTTTTAATCCCATTTCTTTTCATGTGTTATTTTATAAAGAATTTTTTATGAGATTGTGGAACAAATATATATGGATTTATTATCGGTTGGACCTATGTATCCCTCTAATGTATTGGTTAATGGTTAATGTTATATGATCTGAAAGTGTACAGAAGTGTATTTCCAATCCCCTAAAGAGGGAACATAGGAGTTTATCCCAATCCAAAAAAACGTATATGATAGGTTATTCCATTCACAATGTCGGTACATAGGTTGTTACCCAGGCCTAAAAAGTTAGTAATTTCTTGTTTGGTAGCTTTAACATAAGGTTTTCTATGCATATTTTATGCCACAACATTATGTCTTATGCCAATGTTATGATATCATGAATTATGTACTTTTATTAATTTATGATTCATGTATTATGAATGACCAATATTTATTTAATGATTCATGTTTATGATCAATGATACACTATGTGAGGTTTTCTAATGTTAAGCTCGTGTTTTTGTAACCTTATGATCATTTTATTCATATGTGATTATTTATATCTCCCTATTTTCCATTACTGGGCATATGTGGTCACCCATCACTGTAACACCCCAGGTAAATATAGAATATGACATTTTCACATTTATCCAAATTTGTGAGTAAAATATTAATATAACTTTAAAGGGGACACTATGCTCGATGGCGTACCCAATACGTAACAACGAGTTTCTTGGGAATCTTACGTTGCACTCTAATAATAAAATAATATTATTTTAAATTGTAGTTAACGCCTAGCCGTTGTAATGGCGGGAATAAACAAAAATAACTAAAAAATGATTATATAAGTTTTTCAAATAATTTTACTTTTTACAATAAATGTTAGAGAATTAAAAATGAGAATGAATCCAATTTTAAGCGTAAACATTCTAATATTCTTTAAAAGGTCGATTAACCGCCTTTTGATGGAGAACCTCTTTTAAATCCACTTTTTGACAATTTTATGTGTTATAATTGACAAAATAAAATTATTCTTTACAATCGGGACATCAAAATTTACTTTGTGTAAATTGTTTGGTATTTTTCCGATAAAATTCATTTTTTATTGAATAATGAAAAATGTTGTATTTTAATTCAAAACCTATTTTTAATAAAATTTACTTATATGATTAGATTATCTTTTGAAGTGGTTTAAAAGTAAAATTAGAATATATTTTTACAATTTAATCCAATAGTGGTCATTGTAATTAATTTCACTTTGAAATTGGACTTAAACTAGTGTCAATCTTTTGACACTTATTATTTCACAAAAACATGCTATTTGCTCTGACAGCGGGAATTAATTATTAAATTAATTAATGTAACTTATATGTTTTGAATTTTGTAAAATAGACATCATTTTTTGAATCTGTATTATCAAATATAGCTTAGGGTGAAGTTTTGGTATTTTTCTGAAAAACATCAATTTTTGATGAATAGTGAAACAACTAAGTGGTACTTATAAAAACTGATTTTCCGTTTAAATAAAATTTTACCACCTCTGTGTTTTGAATTTCAAAAATTTGACATACATGGTTTTCATTAATAAGTAAAATTTGTTTCAATGGGATTAAAATAATTTTTTGTTGAATAGTAACTTTTAAGTTTTTAATCGCGATTAGAGGTAATTAGTGTAGTTTAAGGTAAAAATAATGTTTTAATAATATGAAATGACCTAGACACATGTCCTACCCTAATTGGATGAGTCATGTCCGACAAAGACAATCCATGGGTCAACTTGGTGACCCCATGGAGCCACTTGTCTTGGAAAATGACATTAATACCTTTTTATTTAATGTTAAAATTAAAATGTCCCAAACATGAGTTGTTTTACTAAAACAATTTTTAAATGGGATTATACAAGTCATATTTTTTACTATAAATATTCATTAGAAAGATACAAATATTTCCTACATTATGATATATTTTTTTATAATTTTTAGACATTAAATAAATTAAATTATTTATGACACCATGATGATGCAGTGATTACCTCATTGTTTAAAGATTTAAATAAAATGAAAATATAATGTAAACTCTAAGACCTAAACTTGTCAAAAACCTATTGGATGGGTGGATTTCGAACCCTTATCACCTTATCCTCTATATATATAATTTTGGGACCTTTTTTATCCGAAAATCATTTTATAACAAAGTATCTTTTCTTAACATTTCAAGAGTGCCCCTCCTCTCCTCTTATAAAAGGCACCCACCTCTACCACCTTACCCACACTTCCAAAGAATTTGGATCGGCCAAACCCTTCCCATTTTGTCTCTACACATCCCTCTCTAACTCTTATAATCTTCACTTTGGTCATAATTCTTCTCAAGGAAGCCTTTGAGTTCAAATCAAAAAGACTTAACCGGTTTAAAGGTAGTGTTTTCTCTTGTGTCCTTATGTTTTATTTTGCTTCTCCAACCCCCTAAACTCTTTTTATTCTTTTCTTTTGTAATGAAACGAGTATCTTAAATATACTAGGATTTTGTTATAAGAATTATTCTATCTAAACTTTCACACACCTCCGTCTAATGGTTAAAGAACATACTATTTCTGTGGATGGCGAATTACTGCCTCACGAAACGATGATTGTTCAATATTATTTTAACACCTTCAAAGGTGGAAATTAATATGTCTCTATATTTATATATGATATATAATATGTTTATGTTTTCCTTAAGCTTCTGTATTTTTCATTTATGACATACCTGTATGGTTTCCATTATGGGTAAACGCGATATCTTCATTTTAGGAAGTGCGTACTACCGCCCCCTCAAAGTGATTTGATTCGTTAATGCCATATGTGGGACGTATAAAGGATGGAATTAATGGTATTAAATATGATATCCTACTAGAATTATAATATACCTTAATATCATTATTATTTAATTCCATTTAATACAAAAAAAAATAAATGAAAGTAGCGTTCATGCGTACGTACGGCTTACCGTCTCCATGAACGGTACATTTCATTTCTTATCTCCAAATGTTGTGTACTATTATAAGTACATATATATAATGCATATATATGTAATATATTACATCTAAATTAAGGATATAATTCTGGAATTATAATATATATATATCTCTCTCATTTTGTTTTAATTCCATTAATATGACAAAAAAATAAAAGTATCGTTCATGCGTACGTACGACCTACCGTCTCCATGAACGGTTCTTTTAATTTTTTATCTCCAAATGCTATGGAATAGTATAAAATGTTTATATACTGGATATATATGATACTTAAAACATAAATAATATTCTGGAGATTATGTACCTATAACTACATGGAAAATTCTTTTCCAACAAGTTCAATTTTTACTCATGTACCGAACATCGACAAAAACGTCTAATGTGAACTCACTTTATTAACCAATTATTATAACATTATAATATGTGATATTAACTGAATTATAATCTTTAAATTAGGTCCTTATGAAATTATAAATTGACCAAATTTTATTATTCAGGAGATTAAAGAACGATCGAGTCATTTCGGACACGAGGTAAGGGATCCTACTCCTCTCTTTCTTTTTAAGTACACTCTTTTATGTCATTCCTTTTAAGATCATATTTCTTATGATTGGGATGTTGTTTTATATTAATCTTACTGTATTTTTTATGTTCATATTATGAGAGACCCTATTTTCTCTCATCAATCCATTTTTCATGTTTTGAGTGGCGTCGTTAGGCTGCCGAATTTTCGTAAGAGATCCAACCACTCCCTTTATTTTTAAGTACTCCCATTTATGTCACTTCATTAAAGATCCTCTTTTTTATGTTAGGGGATGTTATTTTATATTAATATTTCTTTAAATTTTATTTTAATATGATGAGAGCCCCTATTTGATCTCATCAATCCATTTTTGGAAGTTTTAAGTGGTGTCGTTAGGCTGGCGAGTTTTCGTAAGGGGTTTTTCATCTCACTTTTATTCCCGTGAGATTTATGTTACATGTGCCACTATTTCATTTGAGTGGTGTATGTACATCCCATTATAATACTCCTTGTGTAATATAATTTCATTTATGTGTATTTACATATTCATTGTATGACCCTTCTTTAATGGGGTGTACGTTTCGAAAGTTACCCAAGTCGGTAAGGGAACCTTTCACCCTCCTCTTTTTAAAAAGAATTATTTTGTTATGTATTTTAAATTACATCTTCTTATGTTGGGATATGTTCTTATATATCCTTATTGATTTAAATTTTATGTCCAAGTGATGAGATACCCTTTTTATCTATCATCAACTCATTTTTTGAATTTTGAAGTGATGTCGTTAGGCTGTTGAATTTTTGCAAGGGAACTTCTTAACCCAATTTTGATTCTTTGGGATAAACTTGTACTCCTTGAATATGTCGTTATATGAGTATGTGTGAATAACATATGATTGTTTTACACTTAATATCCACTTATATTTGGTGTATTCGTTTGTCACATATAATTATGTAATTGATTTATCCTTAATCCAAGGATACCGTCTTTGTATGGGACTTCGTCTCAATCTCCTTTCATTGAGGAATATTTGTTTTATACACAACTTTCTTATACACAGTGTATAAACCCCTTTTAATTTTAATTTTATTCAAAAGGAATATTTTTATATGAAGCGTTTTACAAAACCACAAAAAGGAATGTCTCTTTTAACGTACGTGGTGACAACGACCTTTTCTATCGCCGCGAGTATTATTTGGAATTTGGCTTCCTCAACAAGCCATAATGTTTTTAAAAGTAAATAAATACCATATACTCTTTTAAGTATTTTGGTATTGAAAATTATTTTTATAATGGATTTTTCATGTCAATATATTTTAGTGATATATCGTTATCGAAATGTGGAAGTGTTTTCTTTCCATTATATTTGTTTTATGTCTTATGATTTTATAATGGTACATGGACATTTGACGGGTGGTTATGTGATAAACCATATGATGGGTGGTGCCGTGAATACCAGGACCGGTGGTTATGTTATAACCTCCAATGCATTGGGTATGGAAGTCGTCCGTATGGCTATTCCATTAAGTGATATGTGTGGAAGTCAACCGTATGGTTATTCCATTTAAGTATGTTTATGTCCCAAGTTACCTTTATATGTTATGTGATCTTTATATGGGTTTTATGGTAATATTTTGGTTACAAAAGGGTAAGTAATGAACTTTTATTCAGTGAAGAGTTTTTACTACTTCATAAAGGTGAAAGGTATTACTTTGATAAAGTATACATGGTTTACTTGTTGTTTTGAAAAACTAACAGTTTTCATTATTTGTGTATCCCTTACTGAGCTTTTTATGCTCATCCCAAGTTTTTGAAATGTTTTTCACAGGACTTAACGTGGAATAGGGTCAAGGATGGGATCAAGGGAAAGTCATGCTACCTAAAACATGGAACTAGACATGTTTCTTTTTAAGAGTTTTAATTTTATGGAAACTTATTAGAAGTTTCTACTTTGAAATCTTTTGAGATGTAATAGTTATGTCCTAATTCTCTAAAACTCTAAACCTAAAAAGATCCTCAACTTGAATTATTCATTTAATTAAATATTAAGTAATTTTTAAAGTCAGGGCCTTATAGTTGGTATCAGAGGTCGGTTTAGATAACCTTATAGGTTAGGGTATCCTCTAAACATAAGTGACATTACCATAATGGTTAGGATTTCAGAAAGAGTCCTAGTTTTAGATAAAGTGAATGAGTAAGTATATCTTATTGTTTATCTTCCTCATTATTACATGATGGTTTTGTTGATATACTCACACTGAAATTTCTGTTTTTAGTAAATGGATAGATCTAGCAGGCACCAATGTGACAATGGTTTTGAAGGAAACTATGGTGGTTCTCTAATTAAGAAATTGGCTGAAATGGAGGATTGAATGAGGAATCTCATGGTTGTTCTAAACCAACTATCAAGGTTTCATGATCAAACACTTGAACCTTGGTGAGTTCTCTAATGCATCATGTACGAGATGACCAACTCGATGTGGAAGTTCAGTTAATAATTATAAAGTTACCCATTAGGGTTTATATGATCCTTACTTTTTAGGTAATTATGGGTTACTCTATGATATGATAGAATATGAAAGGAATGAGATAAAATTGAGGTTAAAATATGTTATGGTTATTTTTGAATATTTTATCTTGTTTTGGGGAATGTTTTAAAAATTATATAGTTTTGGAAAAAGGACAACACGCAGACCGTGTGACAACCCGTCGCGTCGGACAAAGCTGTAGGAATTGAACCCACAAGCAAAGTGCGACTTGTATTTATCACCTACCACTGGACTACGTGAAGTCCCCGTTTATTTTGACTAATTATTTTTAGTGATATTATTTAATGAATCAATAGTAAGTTTATTTTGGGTTATCTTTTTAAATTATTAACCTATCATGGAGGATATTTGATTAGGTTAATTACTTTTCAGTATGAGACGTTAAGAGAAACTAATGTTATTTGGAGATAAATGTTAATTTTGTACCTTGGAAGACTATGTGATTAAATCCTTCAAATATTTGGGTTTCAATATTATTTTGGTTTACTTTGAATAATTTTATGGATAGATGTTTATTGAATGGTCTTTTTGAACTTTGGGTATTGTTTGACAAATTTTGGAGATTAAGAATAGATTTTTTTATAAAGACTTATCCTTTTTGGGTGTTATCTGATCTCATACTAACCTTTTTGGTTTTTGTTTTGGTTAAGGTTTAAATACATGGGAAGTATATAGTTCTATTTTGGGGAATAGGTGATTCTCTAGAAGTTGATTATAGCTCTCTTAATGTGAACAAGTCATCCTAAATACTCATCTTTTGGAGAAAATATGTGTTCCTATAAGAAATCTAGTAAAAGTTGAAATTCAACATGACAAGTAAGTATGTTTCCTTAAGATCAAAAATAAATTCCACAATGAAGAGTTACTTAAAACAAAAATGTTGTTTGTTAACTTTTCCTACTGGGGAATTGAATACCGTTTAACCCATCACATGTTTGTGATTTTCTTAAGGTTAACTTTCTCCTAGACATGTTTACTATCACTCTCCCTCGGAAAATGACCCTTTGTTTTTTCCTCCATATCCATGTTTTCCTACATGGAATCCTAGTATGGGTTAACTCGGGTGACCTTTTTACTTCTCCTTCTTTATTTTAAAGTGATTGTTTTACTGACTCTTGTTCCGATTTGGGATTTTCAATGAAGTTTCCAAGACCAATTTTAAAATTGTGAGGACGCAATTCCCAAAAGGGGGGAAGGATGTAACACCCTAGGTAAATATAGAATATTAAATTTTTACATTTATCCATATTTGTGAATAAAATATTAATATAACTTTAAAGGGTACATTATGCTCGATGGCGTACCCAATACGCAACAATGAGTTTCTTGGGAATCTTACATTGCACTCTAATAATAAAATAATATTATTTTAAATTGTAGTTAACACCTAGCCGTTGTAATGGAGGGAATGAATAGAACTAACTACAAAATGATTATATATGTTTGTCAAATAATTTTACTTTTTACAATAAATGTTAGAGGATTAAAAATGAGAATGAATCCAATTTTAAGTGTAAACATTCTAATATTCATTAAAAGGTCGATTAACCACCATTTGATGACGAACCTCTTTTAAATCCACTTTTTGACAATTTTATGTGTTATATTTGACAAAATAAAATTATTCTTTTGAATCGAGACATCAAAATGTACTTTGTGTAAATTTTTGGTATTTTTTCGATAAACTTCATTTTTTAATGAATAGTGAAAAATGTTGTATTTTAATTCAAAACTTCTTTTTAATCTAATTTATTTATATGATTAGATTATCTTTTGAATTGGTTTTAAAGTAAAATTAGAATATATTTTTACCATTTAATCCAATAGTGGTCATTGGAATTAATTACACTTTGAAATTAGACTTAAACTAGTGTCAATCTTTTGATACTTATTGTTTCATAAAAACACGCTATTTGCTCTGAAAGCGGGAATTAATTATTAAATTAATTAATGTAAATTATATGTTTTGAATTTTGTAAAATATACATCATTTTTGAATCCAGAATATCAAATATATCTTTGGGTGAAGTTTTGGAATTTTTCTGAAAAACTCCAATTTTTGATGAATAGTGAAACCACTAAGTGGTACTTATAAAAACTAATTTTCCGTTTAAATAAAATTTTACCACCTATGTGTTTTGAATTTCAAAAATCTGACATACATGGTTGTCATTAAGAAGAAAAATATGATTCAGTGGGATTAAAATAATTTTTTGGTGAATAGTAACTTTTAAGTTTTTAATCGCGATTAGAGATAATTAGTGTAGTTTAAGGTAAAAATAATGTTTTAATAATATGAAATGACCTAGACACATGTCTTACCCTCATTGGATGAGTCAGGGCCGACCAATACAATCCATGGGTCAACTTGGGGACCCCATGGAGCCACTTTTCTTGGAAAATGACATTAATACCTTTTTATTTAATGTTAAAATTAAAATGTCCCAAACATGAGTTGTTTTACTAAAACAATTTTTCAATGGGGTTATACAAGTCATATTTTTTACTATAAACATTAATTAGAAAGATAAAAATATTTACTACATTATGATATTTTTTTATAATTTTTATACATTAAATAAATTAAATTATTTATGACACCATGATGATGCAGCAATTACCTCATTATTTAACGATTTAAATAAAATGAAAATATAATGTAAACTCTAAGACCTAAACTTTTAAAAAACCTATTGGATGGGTGGATTTAGAACCCTTATCACCTTATCCTATAAATATATAATTGTGGGACCTTTTTTATCCGAAAATCATTTTATAACAAAGTATCTTTTCTTAACTTTCCAAGAGTGCCCCTCCTCTCCTCTTATAAAAGGCCCCCACCTCTACCACCTTACCCACACTTCCAAAGCCTTTGGCTCGGCCAAAACATGCCCATTTTGTCTCTCCACATCCCTCTATAACTCTTCGAAGCCTAACTTTGGTCAGAAGTCTTCTCAATGAAGCCTTTGAGTTCAAATCAAAAAGAGTTACTCGTTTTGAAGGTATTGTTTTCTCCTGTGTCCTTATGTTTTATTTTGCTTATCCAACCCCCTAAACTATTTTTATTCTTTTCTTTTATAACAACACCAGCATCATAAATATACTAGTATTTTTTTATAAGAATTATTCTACCTACACTTTCACACACCTCCGTCTAATGGTTAAAGAACATACTATTTCTGTGGATGGCGAATTACTGCCTCACGAAACGATGATTGTTCAATATTATTTTAACACCTTGAAAGGTGGAAATTAAGATGTATCTATATTTATATATGATATATAATATGTTTATGTTTTCCTTAAGCTTCTGTATTTTTCATTTATGACATACCTGTATGGTTTCCATTATGGGTAAACGCGATATCTTCATTTTAGGAAGTGCGTACTACCGCCCCCTCAAAGTGATTTGATTCATTAATGCCATATGTGGGACGTATAAAGGATGGAATTAATGGTATTAAATATGATATCCTACTAGAATTAAAATATATCTTAATATCATTATTATTTAATTCCATTGAATACAAAAAAAAAAGAAATGAAAGTTGCGTTCATGCGTACGTACGGCTTACCGTCTCCATGAACGGTACATTTCATTTCTTATCTCCAAATGTTATGTACTATTATAAGTACATATATATAGTGGATATATATGTAATATATTACATATAAATGAAGGATATCATTCTGGAATCATAATATATATATATCTCTCTTTTTTTTAATTCCATTAATATGAGAAAAAATGAAAGTAGCGTTCATGTGTACGTACGACCTACCGTCTCCATGAACGGTGATTTTAATTTTTTATCTCCCAATGATATGGAATAGTATAAAATGATTATATACTGGATATATATGATACTTAAAACATCAATACTTTCATTGAGACTATGTACCTATAACTACATGTAATATTCTTTTCCAACAAGTTCAATGTTTACTCATGTACCGAACATCGACAAAAACGTCTGATATGAACTCACTTTATTAACCAATTATTATAACATTATAATATGTGATATGAACTGAATTATAATATTTAAAGTAGGTCCTTAAGAAATTATAAATTGACCAAATTTTATTATTCAGGATATTAAAGAATGATCGAGTCATGTCGGACATGAGGTAAGGGATCCTACTCCTCTCTTTCTTTTTAAGTACACTCTTTTATGCCATTACTTTTAAGGTCATATTTATTAATATTGGGATTTTATTTTATATTAATCTTACTATATTGTTTATGTTCATATGATGAGAGACCTTATTTTCTATCATCAATCCATTTTGGAAGTTTTGAGTGGCGCCGTTAGGCTGCCGAATTTTCATAAGAGATCCAACCTCTCTCTTTATTTTTAAGTACTCCCCTTTATGTCACTTCTTTAAAGATCCTATTTTTTATGTTGGGGGTTGTTATTTTATATTCCTATTTCTGTAAATTTTATTTTAATATGATTAGAGACCCTATTTGATCTCATCAATCCATTTTTGTAAGTTTTAAGTGGCGTCGTTAGGCTGCTGAGATTTCGTAAGGGATTTTTCATCTCGCTTTTATTCCCGTGAGATTTATGCTACATGTGCCACCATTTACTTTGAGTGGTGTATGTACTACCCATTATAATTCTCCTTGGGTAATATAATTTCATTTATGGGTATTTACATATTCATTGTATGACCCTTCTTTAAGGGGGTGTACATTTCGAAAGTTACCCAAGTCGGTAAGGGAACCTTTCACCCTCCTCTTTTTAAAAAGACTTCTTTTGTTATGTATTTTAAATTACATCTTCTTATGTTGGTATATGTTATTATATATCCTTATTTATGTAAATTTTATGTCCAAGTTATGAGATACCCTTTTTATCTATCATCAACTCATTTTCTGAATTTTGAAGTGACACCGTTAGGCTGTCGAATTTTTGCAAGGGAACTTCTTAACCCAATTTTTGATTCTTGGGGATAAACTTTTACTCCTTGAATATGTAGTTCTATGAATATGTGTGAATAAAATCTGATTGTTTTACACTTAATATCCACTTATATTGGGTGTATTCGTTTGTCACACATAATTATGTAATTGATTTAATCTTAATCCAAGGATATCGTCTTTGTATGGGACTTCGTCTCAATCTCCATTCATTGAGGCATATTTTTTTTATACACAAATCTCTTTTATACGGTGTATAAACCCCGTTTAGTTTTAATTCTATTCAAAAGGAATATTTTTATATGAAGCGTTTTACAAAATGAAAAAAAAAGGAATGTTTCTTTTAACGTATGCGGTGACAACGACCTTTTCTACTGCCGCGAGTATTATTTGGACTTTGGCTTCCTCAACAAGCCGTAATGTTTTTAAAAGTAAATAAATACCATATACTCTTTTACGTATTTTGGTATTGAAAATGATTTTTATAATTTATTTTTCATGTCAATATATTTTAGTGATATATAGTGATCGAAATGTGGAAGTGTTTTCTTTCCATTATATTTTTTTTATGTCTTATGATTTTATAATGGTACATGGACATTTGATGGGTGGTTACGTGATAAACCATATGATGGGTGGTGCCGTGAATACCAGGACGGGTGGTTACGTTATAACCTCCAATGCATTGGGTATTAAAGTCGGCCGTATGGCTATTCCATTAAGTGATATGTGTGGAAGTCAACCTTATGGTTATTCCATTTAAGTATGTTTATGTCCCAAGTTACCTTTATATGTTATGTGATCTTTATATGGGTTTTATGGTAATATTTTGGTTACAAAAGGGTAAGTAATGAACTTTTATTCAGTGAAGAGTTTTTACTACTTCATAAAGGTGAAAAGTATTACTTTGATAAAGTATACATGGTTTACTTGTGGTTTTGAAAAACTAATAGTTTTCATTCTTTGTGTATCCCTTACTGAGCTTTTTATGCTCGTCCCAAGTTTTCGAAATGTTTTTCACAGGACTTAACGTGGAATAGGGTCAAGGATGGGATCAAGGGATAGTCATGCTACCTAAAACATGGAACTAAACATGTTTCTTTTTAAGAGTTTTTATTTTATGGAAACTTAGTAGAAGTTTCAACTTTGAAATCTTTTGAGATGTAATAGTTATTTCCTAATTCTCTAAAACTCTAAACCTGAAAAGATCCTCAATGTGAATTATTAATTTAATTCAATATTAAGTAAGGTTTAAGGTCGAGGCCTTATAATCACAATGTTTTCTTACCTAGGTAATGATGAATGGTTTTATGGATGATAATTCTATGAAGGGTGATATATATGAAAACATTGTTGCTAGAATATATGGTTCACCTATGGAATTTTTTTTTATTTTTACTTGTTTCTAGTTATACGAGACTGAAATTATTTTACAGTGGATCAATATGTTATGTAATTAATATTATCCTAGTGATTGTAATATTTATGTATGAGTATTTCAGGTATTTACAGTTCATATTAGAGTAAGTTTGTTTATTCTTTGGAAACTATGATGATATAACATAAGTGATATCCCTAATGACTATCCTACTGATAAACTAAATATTATGGGATTTGGAATAGAAAATCATATCTCTATTCTAAAACATGTTTCTCATGCTAAAAATCATGTTGAATATATAAATAAGAAAAGGGGGGAATAAATTTTTTTTAGCCTTTCATGAGGGATTGTCCACCTTTTTTTAGTTGTTTTGTGGATCTACGTTTTTTTAGAAATGGATCATTACAACTGAACAATTATTTTACATTCGATAATGTTCATAGAAAGAAAAATTCATTTTGGAAACCTATTATTTGGAACACAAAGAATATTAATAGTGGACACTTATCAAGAATATGAGGCAACAATATGAAATTGATTCCATATAGTGGGATTATTTTGAGATCGTATTTTTCAATAAGCAAATTCCTTGTATTCTTCATAAAATTTTGAGAAGGAATTTCATGATCTAAAATAGAATGAAGATTAATTTTTTGGCACCTATGAGGAAAATATTTCAAGGCTTGTGAGGAATACTTATGATATTATCATTTAACAACAAAGTAATCTTGATCGATTATTTAGTTGTATAAAACCATGTATTTGATATTTATTGGAAATAATTGACTATAATATATATGAATAAATCATTAAATGTTATATCAAGGTGGGAATTTGATATTTGAATTACTCATCAATCTTGTGGTCTTGATAAGAAAATAAAATTTAAGTAATGTAAACTCTAAAAACAATTGAGAGAAGAATATGATCTTTCATTCAGGCTCAAAGTGTGGAAGTAAATATGGAGGAAATTTCTTTTATGGGACAACTAAAAGTTTTTTTTGTGGAATGGAAGGTCATTTATTTGATGAATGCTAAATTGATGGGACATTGTTAGTTAATTATAAGAATAGAGGTAAATTCCAACATAATTCACCACCCACAATCAAGTGGTTCATGTGATTGAACTTTGGGAATTATGAAAGTGAATTCTATACCCCAACGACTAATTTGGATAATAAGCCACAAGAACATATAAAGAAAAATGAAAAAAGGGGAATCCTATTAAATCACAAAAGCTAAACTGAATCATGCTAATTATGGCCCACTTATCCTCCATTATAGGCTTGGTAATTTCAGGTTTTTGTGTTTGTATGTATGAGTCCTATGAAAATATTTTTTTTCATCATTTAATTAAATTTTATGTCACTATAAGAATTGATTTTTTCCCTATACTTGGAATCTAGAATAATGAAATCAAATTGTATATTTTGTCGATGTAAGGATAATCCTTAGATCCCAGTGGAAATTTTTAGGTATATGATAAGGTTCTATTTAAGGTATAAAGGATGAATTATTTTTTAACGGAATATATGTCTTTATTTAATAATAACATAAAATTTATTGATATCTGTAGGGGTTTATGAGTTTAAGGATGATCATATGTTCCATGTCATAGACACCCCATTTTATGTTTTAAAATATTGTATTTTATCATGAATTAGGTTATTTGAAAAGATATTTATTGAAATACAAACCTCTATAATTTTATATGATTTAGTGAAAAATATATTTGCTGAGGAATTCCTTTTATGGAAATTTTATTAATGGTATTTATATCCTTTATAGTTTATAGTATCTTTTATGTTAATGTAATTATAGGTTATTTCAATTTGGGAATCTATTAGAAATTATTTTAATGTAGTGTTTTAGAAATAATAAGATAAAGATTGGATGACAACTTGTCACATCCAGAATGTTTGTAGGGAATAAACCAAAAACTGAAGGTTCATAAGGTTATATTTATTACCATTGGCCTATGTAAAATAGTATCTCTATCAGGATAACATGTAGAGAGATAATATAGAGTATGTATCTATTTACATTGTGTGATAGTAATTTATGGTCGAGAGACCAAATTATAATCGGATGTTACAACCGTCATCCAAATAATAATGTAAAAGGGAAAACATCACATTGAATTTTGTCATTGGACTACTGATTTACATGGATTTCACTAATTTTTTTATTAATTTTTAATTTAGTTTTAATTTCTTTTCGAATTTCTTCTTAAGTTTTTATGTTATTCTAGTATTTTTTTTAAAATTTAGTTATTATTATTATTTTTTGAAAATTATATATTATAATTTATAATTTATTTTTATTTTTATATTTTATAAAAAAAATATTTATTAACATTTACTATTTTATTATTTTTAGTTGTTTAATTAATATTAGATTATTATTTTTCTTTTTAGTTTATTGTATTGAAATTTATTAGAAATTTTATTAATTCGATAAATAAATATTAAATATGTCATTATAAATATTAATATTATTAATAATATTAGTATTAATTTTGTTAGTTTATTATTATTTATTTTATTAGTTTAACATTTAATAATAGTTTGTTTATAAAGTGTATAATAATATTTATTTATCTTTTAATATAGTTCATTTATTATATTTTTCTAGAGTTATACTTATTATTATTATTATGACTATTTTTATTTTTAATAATATTAATATTTATCTTCTATAGAATTGGAGAATTTTAATTTTGAATTTCAAATTTGAGTTTTGATCTTGAATTTGAATTTTTTATTTTTTTTATTTTGAATTCCCGCTCCCTTCCATGTCCCTCACCACCACTCCCCCTACCCTCTCCCAGGTCAAATCCCCCTACCCTATCCCCCACCGCCCCTCCCCCTGCCCTATCCTCATACTGCCCCACAACCCTTACCTATCAGGTGTAACCAAGCATGCACCACAAAACCCGAATAATCAGCTACCTCAGCTCCACACCCACCTAGGGTAGTGTCTCTATAATGAGTGACCTCTTAACAATACATTCTCAAGGATCCATGCCTCCTCCATTCCAGGGGAACATTACTGGTTCTGGTGTAATGACATCGATGTTATTATAGAATCAATTTTCATCCAGATATTGGTGTTGCACAATAAGAACGAACACATGTATGATCATTCATTTGATGTATGTGAGGGTTCAGTTTCTCTTTCCAGCAATTGGAGGAACTATGAGTTTCAATTTATGATCATCTACAGTGGCTTTAAATGATACTCATATTGGCACAGACATGGTGATATTCATATACTATTTTTGTCATGTTTGCACATTGGTAGGCTTATATTTTTGGTTTTGGATTATGATAAATGTTATGGTGTATGAAAGTATTTAATTTATTTCCATGTTTAATTTTATTTTAAATTTTTTATTGTTTATTGAATATTTTTTATATTTTTTATATTTGTTTGAATTATTTGTTATTTTTAACTTACACACCTTTTGGTGCTCATTCAGGTGATACATAATTAGTAATCACGGGTGGGAGATCATCAAATTTTTTTATTTTTTCAGAAATGAATTGGGCACTTGAGATAATTGTAAATAACACGTGGTCAAATTTTGAATAAATAAATATATTAATTGAAAATTTAATATTTTATGTGCACTCTCATTAAAACATGAATGAAAAATTCATAATAAGTGATCTCGTGTGAGTGAACCTGATTTCGATTGGTACTTTGAATTTGTGAGAAATTAGTTCTTGTATTTCACCATGTAATTCAATTCTACAATGAAATGAAAATTATTTTTTGGGATAGAGATAAAAATGATGGATAATTGGGGGTAAATTAGAACACTATTTAACATCAAATAATCAGAACAAAAGGTATTCTAATTAAAATTAGAATCAGTGATAATTGAATAAATTAATTTCAAGATGTGCGAATTAAATAATCAGTATTGCATGCACCTGAATAGATGTCACAAATCTCACACTTCCATATTCATAAGTTTCTTCCATTTATCAATTTACTTCTCTTAGATAGTTTTATTTAATTTTATTTTTTATCTTTTAATATTTTTTTATATTTTTTAGATTTTTTAGTTTTCAATATATTTTAGAACTCATCTTCTTGAAAATTCTTCAAAAATTATTTTGTAGTGTCTACTCACATTATAATTATAGTTTGAACCTAATTTCTTATTTTACGTAGTTAGTAGGTTTATAAATTTTAAAATTTTAAAGAATTTAGACACACATAAAAAACTTTTGGCAGCATTTCTACGGAGAATATTAGCATTTTGAGTATCCCTAAAATAGTTATTTAGGTCAATAATTAATGATAAACCTAAAATAAAAAACCAAAAAAGGTTTACATATAATATGGGTGATTATTTTTCCATTATAGAAAAACATTCAAGGCACAAAAAAGTTGGGAATGGTGTGGGTCATATGACAAAGCTACAATTCGTACCCACCCAACCAACAAACATTAAAATGTATGGAATAAAATATTACACCACACACAATCTCTCCTGGTAATCTAATTTATTTCAATGATTTTTATTCGAATCCTTATTATAATATATATGATAATGTTGCACCAAGTTTTCATACTAGTCCTTCCCCACCATTAGATCAATTTCAAAGTCAATGTATTTTAAAATCTGATAACTCATCTGGTGAAAAGTATTTAATAATTTACCACATGTTTCATTATGCTATAAATTGGAAAAATAGGATATTTGAACTTCAATATGAATATAATTCAAAGATTCTTTCTTCAAAAAAAGATATTGAAAATCAACTGACTCATCTTGTCCAACTAGCTACCTCATTTATACTCAATGATGAAATTTTGAATAATTATCTTAAGGAACATGTAGTAGTGGCTCCATTGAAAAAAAATCATTATAATATTCTTTAGACGAGACTAATTTGACCAATACTTATTCCTGTCACACTATTAACTACTACAAAAATGGGCAAGGGATGCACTACACTTTTATCAGTGCTAAAAAAAGCGCTGATAAAGAGGGCCTTTATCACTGCTAAAAAATAGCGATGATATAGGGGGGCGTTTATCAGCCCTAAAAAAGTGCTGATAAAGGCCCCCTTTATCAACACTTTTTTTAGTGCTGATAAAGGCCCCCCTTATATCAGTGCTTATTTTAGTAGCGCTGATAATGAGGAGATTTATCAGCGCTTTTCCCAAGCGCTGATAAATGTTAAGTTTCAAAAAAAATTCATGAAAAATAATATTTTGTTATATATGTATATTTATATTGATATAAATACAATACATATTTTTTAAATATGTTATAGATACGTATAAATAGAATATTACATATAATATATAAGAAATATAGTTAAAATAGCTTATAAAAATTAAAAAAAAAATATTTTTAATTAAATGTTTTCTAATTATTATGTAGTAGTAGTCATTTAATAATAATTTAAAGAGGAAAAAAGATCCAAAATATGTTGAAAACGCAACACAAACTTCAAAGGGCCATAACTTTTGATCTGGGTGTCCGTTTGAGCCCTACAGCATATCAAATCGAAGCCAGTAACAATCTCTACGTGCTAGTAACTAAGGTAAAGACTCTTTCACATTTCTCACACCCAAAAAAGGCCTAAAAGGCCTCCAAAACTGAGTTTTTAGTCGAGATACCCCGATTTGTTAACATTCAAACAAGTATAACATCTGATCTGGATGTCTGTTAGGCCTGTACCACATATCATATCGAATATTGTTTTATTTTATTCGATCTGACTGGTTGTAGCATTGAAATGAGATTCTATATTATATTTTATGGTCATTTTAACATTCTATGTATTTTCAAATACACATATTTATATATTTAATTGTAAATATATATTTGTCTGTGTGTGTGTGTGTCTATGTGTGTATCTTTGTGTCGTATATATATATATATATTTATGTATTTATTTATCTACTTATAAAAAAACATCAAAAACATATTTTTTCATAAATGTATTTAAAACTAATCTTATAAGTTATGGTCGTTTTAACATTCTATGGATTTTCAAATACACATATATATGTATTTATTTATAAATATATATGAATCTGTGTGTGTGTGTGTCTGTGTGTCTCTGTGTGTTGAATATATCTTTGTATGTATGTATTTATTTATTTACTTATAAACACACATAAAAACATATTTTTTCATAAATGTATTTAAAACTAATATTATAAGTATATATTAATATACAAATAAATATACGTTTAAAAAATTATAACGAAATACATATATATATATATATTAATATTAGAATTAATATATATATATATACTAATATATAAATAAATATATTTATATTAATATTAATCTAGATCAATATATGAATAAATATAACTATAGATATATAGATATATAATTAAATATAGAACAAAACAAAATGTCTTAGTGGTAAAGGTGCAGTCGCAAAAGGGGGAAGGTCGTGGGTTCGAGATCGGGTGGAAGCGAATGGGGTATGTGCGTATGAGGATGCGTGGGAAGGGAAGCTTGTGGGAGACCTCCTAGCATTGATAAAGGGAGTGTCAAGCACTGATAAAATCACTCCCCCGCATTATTAAAAAAATTAATTTTTTTGACCTTTGTCAGTGCTAAAAAAAGTGCTGATAAAGGCCCCTTTTATCAGCGCTAAAAAAATCGCTGATAAAGGGGTCTTTTATCAGCGCTTTTTTTAGCACTAATAAACGCGGCCTTTATCATCTCTTTTCAGAGTGCTGGTAAAAGGGAAACCACAATATTATCGCTGAGCTTTACAGCTCTTTTTTAGCACTGTTAAAGCCCTTTTTGAGCGCTGATATAGGTCGTTTTTAAAGTAGTGATTGATTACTCCACTCCATAATAATTTTATTCTGACAATACAATCACATTTCAAAAATATGAGAGTTTAGTATTCCCACCTATTGAATATAATGTTCCCCTTGAGAATTTAATTCCATGTCATTATTCTCTGAGTTCATAACCCATCCATCCCAAAGTGGAAAATGACACACTAAATTTCTATCAAATTTTACCTTTTGATGATGAATAGAACATTCAATGGGGATCGTTCCTTACCATGATAGGGTCATAATTGAACCAAGTAAACATGAATTTTCACACACAATAGGAGGTCAATTCAAATGGCATTGAATCACATCCTTATATAAATCCTTATGAGGTTAAATTTCGTTACTGAAATGTAGAGATATGAAATATTTTTCATGTCAAAAAACTATTCCATGATTATGGAGGAGGACACTCATAATTTTTTCAAAATAAAGGAAGAATGGTATTTCTTTGATGATTCTGAGTTCATGGTCCCACATGTGTCAATAGAGGAATATAATAATGGAGGTATAGAGGAAACTTTTAAAAAATATGTGATTATTGACATAATGGTGTCATGTAATCTAATTGAACATGCCATGTTTTCTCTATAAATTAAGACTTAATTGAATTTGAAACTAGTGGAATTCTCTATACTCGTGATTTTTTCTGAAGACAAATTTAGAAACATAATCAACCTAGACACTGCATTGAAGGATATTATAAATATAATGGGACCACTGAAGAAGTCTAATAAAATCATTTTTTGACTATTCATGTTCAAAGAGGTGATACTCTAGATCTTTCCACTAACACACATTACAAAAACATCAATAAGTTACTGAGTTTTTTATTAGAAGAGGTATATTCATTACCTTGTAATTTGATATATTTAAATTTCATTTAACACATCCATTTGGCCAAAAAGTTTCCATTAATATATTTTTCAGCTTGAAGGATAATTTTTTGTTTTGATGAATGGATTCCAAAATCCCACTGTTAAAGATGAAAATGCATGGTTTAAATTCATGTTTTATCCTAATGTATTTTCATTATGGTCTATATGAATATGAGTTAAACATATTGATCAATGGAAGGCAACCAATCAATTTTTTCATTTAATTGCATTTATTTTCATTTTTTTATGTTTTTGGTTAATAAAATGGAATGTATTACCCACAATATATTTTATTTTTTAACTTTAATGGAGATGAGTTAATCATATATCTTTTTATCAAATACATGATTTTTATTTTGGTGTTATCTCTTTTATCGGATGTGGGTATGTGTTATCTATGAGTTTATTTTATGGATACATCATTTCTGGACCTTCATCAGATACAGGAAGCCTTTAAAAATCTATTTGTTCTTAATAAAAGAAGTTTTTTATTTTATATAATATTTTATACCTCCAAAAAACAACATTTAAAATAAATCACTACAAAAATATAATTATGAAAAATAAAAAAAAACATTCCTTTCATATTTTGAACCTATATGAAAATAGATTCAATTATTTAATAACACATATTGGAACATACCACTTGTATCCCTAATATGTTTTAGAACATGATTCATGTATATAATACTTTTTTAAATTAAAGATAGATTAATTTTATTGCTAATATTATAGAATTCTTCAAAAAAAATCGGAAACATGTTCATTTCTGGGAATCATATTTTCACTCATGCTCATTTGTGATGTCCGGAATTATATTTCCATATCAATGGGGACTCTTTCCCATTTTTTTATCATATTATTTTTCTCTTTTTTTATGTTAATTTTTCCCACGTTATGTCTTCTAGAACATTCAATGTTTTTTCATAAAATAGATAGGTCTTTTGAATGTTTCACTAAAATGACTGAGGTATTTTTTGGATTTGATCATCCCATTTGACACATGATCCACCCATAAATTTTCTATATTATTTAGTCCTTAGAATACATGAATAATACTTTTAGTATGAGACCATATCCTATAACAATTCCTGCCTATTTTTTATATTTCATTATTATATTTGTTCTATGTGTGGAGAGAGAGTTTTTCATGGTGAGGGTTGTTTGAGGAACGGTGAGTAATTTTATTCACATGGATTGACATTATCCTTTCATAATTACATGTTTTATGTTTCATAGCATCCACATTCACTACATTAATTTTGATATGGTATTGTAGATTCTTTTTTGGTTCCACCAATGAGTACTTTTGTTGTCATTATGTGGAAACCCTCACTTTTGATGTTACCCAAATAAGTGATAGATCATTACTCTATGAGATATAAAGTTTTCTATTTTGCCTAAATTCACTTACATACTATATAATACATACTACTTTTGAACCATTAATTTGGTTTTTTTCATGACATTTACTTCATTGTTGTTTGGGGTTGATACTCACATGTTTTTCCTACCCATATTATTTGTGAGAGTTTCGTCTTAAAAAGGAGAAAAGAAAAAAATGAGTATAAAAAATAGTTAATCCTTTGATTATAATATTATTTGGGAAAAGAAACATTTTAAGTGTGGGGGAGCGAGATTTAATGGGATAAATATGGATTGAATTTTATCATGCATGTTTTTAAATATATAACCCTCAGTTTTCCCAAAAAATCGGCGTAATTTGTTTTCATGACGCACCATCCCACTACCTCAAAGGAAATTGATCCTAATGTGAAGTCCTTAAGATTAATGTATTATTTCTATTTCCACTAGTGGATATGTGAAACTCATGGAAAGACTATGATAATCATGCATCTGTATGATAACTGATCGAAATATTGATCAAATCGTTTGGGAAATGAGAGTGATGGCATGGTAGATGAATTGATGAATGATAGTAGGTAATAATTTTGGAAATATTGTTAGGGAAAGTAAAATAGGATTTGAAAATTGTAATTTAAAATGAAACATTATAGTTTATGGGTTGAACAGATTCAAAAAATTTGAACATGTAATTTTCATGTTTTGATTTATTTACAGGACCACTTTTTTATTATTTATAATTGTTTCTCCCATGAGTGAGAAATCATAAGTGTGGAAGATTTTATGTACATTGACTTCACTAACACTATTTATAAATTTTTAATTTATTTTTAGTTATTTTTCTAACTACATCATGTGTTTTTAGGTTATTTGTGTAGTTGTTTTAATATTATAGTTATTTTTATAGTCTTTGGTTAATTATATATTTATATTAGTTATTTATTTTTATTTTTATCATTTAATAATATTGTACATTATTAATTTTTAATATTTTATTATTTTTAGTTGTTTAATTTATATTAGTTTTTATATTTATTTTTAATTGATTTTATCAATATTTAATAGTATTTATATTAATTTGGTAAATTAATATTATATATATCATTACAAATATTAGTATTTTTGACAATATTAGTATTAATTTTTCTATTTTATATTTATCTTCTTAAATATATTTACTTTTAATATTAGTTTTTTATAAATTGTATAATTATATTAATTTAACTTATAAGCTATTATATATATTACATATTTATATAATTCTACATATTATTATTTTTATTATTAATAATTTTATTATTATTATAATTGTTATAATTATTCTTATTTTTTAACTTTTATATAATTAGATAATTTTAATTTTGAATTTAAAATTAGTGTTTTGATTTTGAATTTGAGTTTTTTTGTTGTTTTTTCATTTTTAATTCCCCCTCCCCCCTATCTACATGTCTCCCCCATGCCCCATCCCCATAACCTCACCCACTGACCCCCTCCCCCTCCCCTCTTCCAACACCGCTCCAACCCCTAACCTCTCACATGACCCCCCTACCTCTTCCCTTCCCACTCCCCTCTTCCCTCGCTGCCCCACATCCCTCACCTCTTTGGTGCAGCTAGGAACTCACCATTGAATCAGGATGATCAACCGCCTCTTATACACACCCCCAGTCAGCAATGCCTCCATAACATGGGACCTCCTTTTTTTAGCGGCTTATGGAACCATGCTTCCTCCATTTCGAGTGAGAAACAGTTGTTCAGGAATTAAGACAACGATGTGTGTGGAGATATGATTTACTTCTAGAGATCAGCACTACACTCCTAGAGAAAAAATAGGTCTTATTATTATTTTTATTCATTTAATGGTTCGATTTGAAGTTGTAGTAGTTGGTAGAGTGATGATTTTAAATTTCGATCATCTACGACGGTATGTGGTGATACTGATGTTTAAATAAACAAGGTGATATTTATCTTTTATTTTATGTGTAATGTTTACATAATAGAGGGCCAATATTTTTGGTGTTGGGTTGTGATAAATTTGGTGCTTCATGCATACCTATATATTATTTCCATGTTTGGTTTCCTTTTAAATTACTTATTTTTAATTAGGTGTTTTTTAATCAATTATATTTTTGTTGGAATTAATTATCACTGGATACATCAAACCTTCTTTTGTGCCTATGAGATACAAAATAATTAATCGTGGATGTGATATCATCGAAGAATTTATTTATCCACTTATTAATCAGATGTGTCAAATAATAGTAATCCGCACATGCTCAAATTCTGAATAAACATATATATTAATCCAAAATTAATATGTTGTGTGTGCTCTCCTTTAAACACGCTTGAGTGATATCTAATATGTGATCTCATGCAAGTAATCCTAAAATAGAGAGATACTCTCAATTTTCAAGAAATGGTTTTTGGTATTTCACTAAGTTATTTAATAAAATAATAATGTAAAAATTATTCATTCAGTAAGAGAACAAAATAATTTATAATTTTTGTAAAAATTAGAATATAGTCTAAAATCCAAGACTAGGACCTAATAATATATTGGATAAATATGGAATAATTGATATTTGAATAAATAAACATTCAGAGGTGGGAATTATAGAATTGGAATTTCATGCACTTGAAGGGATTTCACAATTGTGACACTTACATCATTCCAAGTTTCATATATTTCTCAATTTAGATTACATGGATAGTTTTATTTTATTAAATTTTTCATCTTTAAATATTTTTATTGTTTTTGTAAAAGTTTTTTTTAGTAACTTTTAGAACTCATCCACATGAATATTTTTCCAAAAGGATATTCTCAGAGTCTTATCACATTCTCTTTGTGGTTTGACCCTTCCCTCCACTTCTACGATAGTTAGTAGGTTTATAAATTTTCATTCATTATGATGTGCATGACAATAACCAAAAACCCCTAAATTAAATAATGATATATGGTTCATAGTCGGTCACCTTATAAAGTCATAAAACTTCATTTCTATTAGGGAATAATTATCTCTTGGATATATTTCTATGATATATATTAATTAATTATTAATGTTTTAAGAAGTACCAAACTCTATTGTATTTAATTAGGGTGTTATGTTTACCTTGATGTCCTTAAGAAGTCTTGAGCAAGCTCCTAACACCGATTAGACTTTCAGAACTGTACATTATCCCTGGTAATATGGTTACTATTTGAGAACAATTCAAACCTTAGTGGATATTTTGGGATATTAATCTATGGATTTAAAAAGTGGTTAGGATCAACACTTTCCTCTAATTGAGGTCTCATAAAAAATTAGTTTTCACTCAATAATTCATATAGATCCATGAGGGCCCACACTCCCCACGAATACACAGCATGTATTCTGGGTTTTTCCAGACAGTAAGCCTCAGAAACTACTATGGAGCCCAGAAAGACACTGAAATAAACACTAAAGTGCCAAATTCTGTTCCATGAGGGCCCACACTCCCCACGAATCAATGCTTTGAAACTTATACATGTTATAACAAGGTAAAAAAAGTCAATGATCCACCAAATTCTGGCCAATTAAGGCCCATAACACCTCAAGAACCAAAGTTTGGAATTAATTCAAACAAAACCACTTAAAAAAATACCCCATCAACCAACAGGTAATTTTTTATCAAGGAAACTATCACAACAACATGCATTTTCTTGAACAACATCTATCACAACAACATGCAATTTCTGATGCACCTTCATGGCCTAGAAACTATGCATGACATGTGATTCTAACATGTTCCTAAATGATGCATGAGATGGAATACCTCATCTCATTGGGTTGCAACTAAATAGAACCCATGAATAGAAAAATATAAATAGCACACCCCAAGTGCGTCACCAAACAGTGAAAATAAAATCCACTGTAAAAATAAAAAACTAGAAAAATTGCAATTAAACAAGGTAGATTGGATTTTCCTGGTACATGGGTTAGCTCCTCCCAGGAACAGCATATTAACAAGTACCAATTCCATCCTATCACTGGCTATAGGCTCCAAACAGTAAGTCAAAGAAAAGAAAACCCTTTGATACCACTTTGTAACGTCCCAGATCCAGGTGCCACACAATGGGTGCCCCGAACCCGGTTGGTCACATGACCTTAAGCGCATTTCCCCAAACTCCAGAGGCTATCGACTAGTAGTGAGGGCCTAGGACTGATAATGTTGAAACTATGCCCACATTTTTCAAAGTGTAGCATAGTGGATACAAAAATATAAACATAAAAAAGCAGAAGCCAAAAACAATATAGACCTCAAATGGAAAATGGAACTGA
The DNA here is from genome assembly GCA_963277665.1 of Viscum album. NCBI lineage: Eukaryota > Viridiplantae > Streptophyta > Magnoliopsida > Santalales > Viscaceae > Viscum > Viscum album. The sequence continues at coordinate 12,407,347 of OY728159.1, read as the reverse complement.
AGTAAAAGATAACAAATAGTCATATATATGATGATGCAACATTTCTCTAATTCTAAGAAATCAGCCAAAATAGGATACACTACAATCTGATACAATACATCACAAGATACAAAGTACAGCAAAACAAAACCAATGTAGGGAAACAGGAACACAACCGGATCCCAAGCCTAAGCTTGGTCCCATGCACTCCTACTCCACTACAACAATCATGTACCTATGTAGGGACCCTTTCCCTTATTGACACCTACAAAAATATAATTTGTTTGGGCCCAAGACATTACCCAAACAGGGTATGAGAAATAAATCCCAGTAGGCAACCACCAAAGGCCCATTGCCAACTATCAGTGAAAATGTGCAATATTATTGTTCAATAATGAAATGCAGTAAACTAGGAAATACTCAAAAGTAATGATTCCTACCAGTTACAATGTCATTTTAATAATTATTTAACAATTCAATATAATTGAATTTTGAGTTTTTCTAAGACTCGGCCTTGACTAACAATATCCTATACCAGGGCCACAACAGAAACCATAGCAATCTATCTAACAAGTAAAAGATAATAATAATACCAAGCCTGTGCTTTAGCTTGGCAGGTACAACATAAGAAATCACCACAGTGAATATTCAAAGTAAAAATTGTCCTCATACATGAAAATCCTTACCCTCAAGAAAACAGAAATGAAACCCTCAGGTGACTGCCCTCAGGCATAACAAATATTTCCCTAAGGCATATGAGATATCACCCTCAGGCACAGAAGATACAACCCTCAGGCATAAGAAACGTTGCCCTCGGGCAAAACAAAACCCTTCCCTCAGGATAAACAAAACACTTCCCCCAGGCATAAGAATCTTTTTCCATAGGCTAAAAAAACATTGCCCCCAGGAATTCCATAAGAAAACCAAGTAACCAGGCCGAGCCCAGCCCATAGCAAGAAATTTATATATGTTTCCTCTGAAGAAAACTCAAAACATTCTATTATCACGACATACCCATTGGTATCCTAGACAAACATCTAAACAAGAGAAACGCACCCTCGGGGTGGCCCTAGATCAAAGCAATGATCTCAAAAAGAAGTTTATACTTATTCATTAGATTACCTATGAAATTCTAGGTATCTCAACGGTCAAAGTCTCATCCATACGACACCCCGAACAGAGGCATGTGGAAGAATGCTACAAAAAATCAACTCGATAGTTGGAATTAAACACCAAACCACCTACCTCGATCCTCTCAGATCGATATACATGAAAGGCGCCTCCTGAAACAACCAAGAACGACGTAGATCTGAGACAAATGATTATCCATTCGAACCTAAATAACTTCCCTTAGAAAAATAATTGGAATGAAGGATTCAAGAAGAGGGAAGACCTTACCCGCGTGGTTCAAATGATATCGACGATGAAAGAATCAGAGTCCCGGTGAGCGATCAGGAGCTCCTCCAAGTCTCGGCCTCCTCTCCCACTGCTCCTGGTGAGCCCTCTACCTCTTCTACTAAATGAGGAGGATACTACCCGTTTTTAATGAAAAACATAACTACACGGCATGCACTCTCAAGTACATGGTGTGTACTATCCCTTTTAACTATTCCTCTGGCGGCTACTTTCCACCGCCTCACTGTTCATATGTAAACTTATTACACAGTATGTATTACTAAGTACACAACATGTAGTTTGTTTTTACACTTTTAATCACCAACAAGCCTACAAAATCTGTATTCACATCCCACACAGCCAAAGCGCACGATGTGTATTATTAAGTACACGGCATGTAGTTAGTTTTTACACCTTTAATTGCCGACAATCCAACACACCCTGTATTCTCATCCCACATAGCCAAAGTACATAGTGTGTGAACGAAATTACACTGCGTGTACCCATAAATTTGTGATTTTTCCCACATTTCCCTTATTTTCTCAAAAACACGAAAGGAAAACAAAAATAAAAAACATGTACCTCAAGAATAAGAACTGGGTTCTTACATGGGGTTCTTATGTGCACAAAGTAAGTTCAGACTTACTATAAGGTATTTTTTCTCAATTGGTCTTCTTTTGGACATATGTTATATTACACACCATGATTCCTTTATGAGGTGTACATATAACACATTTTTCATTTAATATCATGAATATATTTATTTTCATGATATTTTATTATTTTTTTTATTTTTTTATTTCAAGTGTCTTATGATTTGACATTACAAAAATCGATACAAACTCATTATTTATCAAAATCGTTTATGTTTATGCATCCAATAAGGAAATATTAAGATATATATTTAAAGAAAAAATTAAATTTTCTTATCCTATGTTTATTCTAGGAAAATACATGTGTTCCTCTCATTTTCCCCTTTTTATGTACTCAAGATCCCAATTTAAGGTGTTTTACAAAAATAGAAATTATTTTTCTCCTTTATCAAAAATCATTTTTCCCCCATATCTAATATTTAAAAAATAAATTAATGAATTTTTTTTACTACTCTAAAATGACTTTTTAAATGAATTTTTAACATTTATTGAATTATTATTTTTTTAAAAGGAATATTAATTATGGTTTCCAGACAGGGTCTGTTTGTATTTTTCTAAAAATGTGGATGGATTTTTTGGTTTAACATATACGACAAGAATAAAAATCTTTGCCATAAAAATCATAATATTTTAAATATTGCTTCCTATTTTTAAAATTTTATTTTCAAAAAAAATATTTTGAAATTGAATTAATAATTTTTAGTTTAAATAAATATTTTCATATTCCAAAGGTTATTTTCCTCAAAAAATGTTTTATGTGATCTTTCAAAATTATTTTCCATCTAAGATGACTATATTTGAATTTCATTTAGCTTTGATTAATATTTGTTACAATTTTTCAATAATTATTCTTTCATAGGATGGTTTATGTCTATGATAACAACTTGTTTTGAAACCTATTTCCTTTCCACAGGTTAAGAAATAATGAAATGTTTATGATTCCAATTTATTTTCCTGAGTTATGATATTATGAATCTTTAATGAACTTGTGGAACAAAAATGTATCAATTTTTGATCGGTGGTACCTATATGTCCCTATAATGAATTGGTAACGCTTAATGTTTTATGATATCACATGGTACATAGAGGGTTTTCTAAATCCTAATATATCATACACTAGAGGTTATCCCATGACCAAAATAAGGTATATTGGAGGTATTCTTAGGCCTAAAAGAGGGTACATGGGAGGTTATCTCAATCCTAAAGCAGGTTCATGGGTGGTTATCTCAAGCCTAACATGTTATGAATAACTTTTTGGCTATCTTCTATATAACTTTTTCTATGCTTATTTTTATTCCATAATATTATTTCTCATGCAAATGTAATTTTCTCATAGATTATGTACCTTGATTCCTTTATGATTCATTTCTTATCAAATGACAATATTTATTCCATTACTCAAGTTAATGATCAAAGATATTCATGGTATGTTTTTCAAATGTTAAGATCATGTTATCATACCCTTTTTCTCATTTTATTCTCATGTAATAATTGATATCTTAATTTTTTACCATCACTTAACATCTATGATCGCCTAATATTATGTTCTATTTCCAAGGGTGTAAATAATGGTTTTATATATGATAAGTATAAGACGTTTTCTAGATATGAATAAATTTTTGAGAGAATATTCAGTTCACCTATGAATCTATTTTTTATGTTTCCAATATTCCAATGTCATTAGAATGAAATATATTAACATTTATAGGATTTCATGAAGGTAAATTCAGAATAATATCAAGTGCATGGAAGTTTAAATCCAACTAGACACACTCCAAACAAGTGTATGACTACTCTGTCTTGGAAAATGGACCAATTGGTGAAAAATGGAGAAGAATCATTGATGTATTGTGTAAAATTGGATTTAAATAATAATTCCACCACTAATATGATATAATTTTATGTCCCTAATGATATATTTGACATATAAGTAAAATATGGAAGAATAAAGTATGTTATAACAATAATAAATGACTAAATGATAATGGTACCTAAAGAAAATAATGCAACATTAGCTAATAAACATGTGGTGTATAAAAATAAGTCTATGATTCCCAATGATGAAAAATATAAACCTAAAGGTGATTAAAGAATAAAGAATCATATACATTTTAAATCATCGTGTAATAACTAATTAATGTGGAAAAATATGTCTCATCCTTATTGATACAAATATATTGCTGGTGAATTCCACCTTATTCCCAAATCAACATTGACTATGAAAAAATATTGGGAATTAAATGTGTGGCTTGATGAAGTGTTTTGATGCTTATACATCTAGTCTAGAAATCAACCATTGATTAAATTTAAATTTATATTCATTTCTAAATATTATGATTTTCTAAATTGTTTCCAAAATTATAGGTATATTATTATTAGAAGAAATAAACCATGGTGATGAAGTATGGAATTCATCCCATTAGGTGGATGAAATGATGAATTCATAGCTTCTAGAATATTAATGTTTCCATAAGGAACTGTATTCTTTAATACCTAAGTAATTTCAAATGTTTTTGGTATAATACACTCTCTCCTTTACTTATTATAGTGTTTAATTATTATATTTATCAAGGTGGAGTGTTTTTCTTAGAAAAAAGGAAAATAACTATTCTAACATCAAAAATATGATGTATTTGTTATGTTGAGTGAAAATTTATAAAAATATCTTGATAAATAAATTTAAACAACCCCATTGAGAAATTAAAGGCATAATTTTCTATACATTGATAAATATAATGAAAAACATTAGTGAATTGGTTAATAAATCATTTTTTTACATCTTTTATCCTAAATATATGTAAATTGATTAAATGATGTATTATTTAAAAGTAATTTGTTTTACTTAATATCTCTATGTTTAGTGAAACAACATGTGGAGAAGAAGTTGGTATTACATAAGGAAAAGTCAAACCTCCTATTAAGGTTAGAAAATAATTCCCTCATTTCAGTTTTTAATTAAGGAGAGAATAAAAGATAAATTATATTACATATTGACATGTATGTTATGAGTATTAAATATTAAAGTGTTGGAATTGAATCAAAATGGGGATGATAAAGTTTTATATGTATTGTCTTTGTATTTTATTCCGTGATCATTTCAATAGTTTTTAAGGAGACATCGGTTATAGATTGGATAATACACCCAATACATAGACATTGATGATAAAAATAATACTATATGGGTAAATTAAGAAGGAGGTAGAATACATTTAAGTAGAAAAGGACCCATTTATATGTTAGTATACTAAAGGAAATGATATTGGATTCCTTGAAATATATTTCTAGAATATTTTTAAGGGAAGAACCAAAATAAGATGATTTGATGAGTTCAATTTCATAGATAAACATGATAAGGGTTTAAAGTGGATTTCTAGTGATATTTATAACATTATAGAATATGGGGACTAATGGAAACCTTGAATATATTGTAACTCTTGTAATTAATCAGTCCTAAAGGATAGCTAATTTGATATTTCGAAGTACCGGGAGTTGGGAGAATACCATATTAGTGTTTTATTGTTTATGTGAATAGAAATTAGTGTGGAATGACCCATGGATTAAGATTCATTGATTCTAGAATTAAAAAGTAATGATGTCTCTAAGAATACTCTATATAGAGTTTTAAATTGGATCTATGTGATTCATAAGTCAGATGATGACTTTAAGGGTCATTGATAAATTCAAAAGGGTTATTTTTTTATTGATGAATTATTGAAAATGGATTGAGGTAGTTTTAATGATACTTAGAGTATATTGAATAAATTATTATTTTTGGTTATGTAGATAAGTTCACAATGAATCTACCATGGGAAGTAAATCCACTACATCATGGTTAGTGATGAACATGTAATGCTGTTTGGATACCTCACATAAAGAAATTAAATCAATCTGTTAAGTCATACACTTGATCCACTTATTTCATAGTTCATTTTTATGGTAATTCATTTGGTCATGGAGTTGAGTGATATATGTTTTCCTATCTTCATATGCCTCATGCTTAGTATAATGTCATTATTTGGTCGATAGTTTGGTCATATGGTTGATGTGTAAATTTTTTAATTTATTCCATGTTATATAATCAATCTAACCCTTAGTGATAAATTTATAGAGTGTTACATAAAGAAATACATTGAGAACTCTATATTTAATATGTGACGGTTAAATTGAAATGTGATCGCATAATAATTTTCCTTCATGGATTTATATATCAGAAACACTTACATAGGTTTTTGATTATAGCCATAAAATAAAGAGTACATGATCATCAATCTTGATGAAAAAAATGTGTAGGATTCATTCTATAATATTTATATTTTATTTTTTGAAGAAATTGATGATTTTGTTGAGAATATTTTCTACAGATGCTAGAAAGATTCTAAAATAATATAACAACATAATGATATTAAGATCTATGATCCAATCCATGTGTTGATGAATATTAGTTAATAAAAATATTTGGAGATCACTCAATGATTTTTAATATCACTTTAGAATGTAATATTTGTAAAACATCATATTTTTCTAAAGATTAATAAAAATATTAAGATGGTTATGATAAACTACAGTGATCTAATCATCAAAAATAATGTTCTGATTATTTATTGATATGAAGATTACATTGGTCTAATACAATATATATTGGAGAAACTAAGAATTTTTGTGTTATGTGACATTTTTAAGAAAATTATATATAGATAATATTAGGATTTTAATTCTGTATTGAGTAGTTTTATGAAATTTGTATCAAATATTAAGGAATAAGAATATATTTTTCACAGTACCCAAGGTTCGGGAAGCTTGAGAGGAATGAAATAGTTTCATAACCCAATCAGATGTAAATATTTTAATTTATTGGTGTTTCATAATTGATGTAATATATGGAGATTTTACTTTTGAGGATCACTTGTGCTTTAGGAGTATGTAATATTGATGAATAAGTTGAAATTATCTATGAAGCTAATTTTCAATTACTGGTCATGTTACAATGTATTCCTAGAGACCATCTAATTTAAAAAATATTTTTTTGAGAATAAGATTCTCTATTTTATTAATGAAGATAGTTCTTGTGTGGATATAGTGATCAACATCCAAGAAGGTGACTGAAATAAATAGTTTCAAATATGTGGAGGGATTCCATAGAGATATTGTCACTTAGGGTATGAAATGAGATCATAGTACGAAGATATGACTATAGTGGGATGGTGTGGTAAGAAGTGTAGGAATAGTCTGGAAAGGTAAGTCTGAGGGGATTCTATAATTAATTGGTGTTCAAAGAATTAAACCATTTATAATAACATTAAAATCATTTTTATGGAATATTTTATTTGGTTCAATGACCATCCAAGTTATGAATTATGAATTTGTATCGAACATCATAGAAATACCACGTTATCTTTTACCACATTAATTTAATTCATGTTGTACATATTTTCTTGGTAGAAAACAAAAATAGATCCATATTTACATTATTAAAACATACGATTAATTCCAAAGGGGGTTAATTTATCCAAAACAATTATGATTTAGTAATAAATGGAAATACCTGATTAACCCCACCTCTTAGGTGACTATCCTAGTTCGATTATGAATATAAATCTTTAAGAGATGGTATTAATTGATGTTTAAATGAAAAATATAATTTTTCAAGTTCATGAACTATAAAAAACCCCATATGATCTTCAATGTATTATTTGTAGCAAGCAACTCTTTCTCTATGAAAATAATCAATAAAATTTATCGACAACAAGCCTGACATCCAAATATAATAAAACTCAACATTCATAATTAGAATGATCGTATCCAATGAACCTCATATATCATTCAAGATTTAATGAAATAATTAAAATAATAGATCATGTATATTTTATAATAAGAACCTCACACATGAATTATTTATGTAAATCCACTAAAAAATACAAACAGAATCTATCAAATACATAGGTAGTATATATCACTATGTAATGTGATTATAAATGTCATAACCATCTAATATTCCATGAATCATGGTTTGAATTTATAAACATATATGTAAAAAACTCCCGATAGTAAAATCTATGGTCTCTGAGTACTCATAATGAATTCAAAAGTTTTCATTTATTTTATTTAATGTAATTCAGAGTGAATTCAAAATAATGTATAAATTTCATGATTCAATCCATATTACCATAACACTGTGTACTATTATTTATGTTTTAGAATAAAATTTATATTAACAAGTTTAGGTTAACATAAATCCAGATGAAGTGTATTGTGATTTCAAAAAAGGATATGAAATATTTCATTTGTCTCAAAATTAAAAAATTCAACTCATAATTGATGTTAAGAAAAATAAATGTTTTCTTGATATCATGTATGATGATATGAGCTATATCATAGGGATAATAATTCCATATTATTAATCACATTTAATGATTAAAAATTCATTAGCCGTGATATATACATATTCAGAAATCCAGGCATATCTTATGTTATTACTAATATTGCCTCCAAGATATTATTCTCTATTCTATGAGTGAAATTTTGATCCATCATATAGTATGATCACTAATATAAAAAATTCTGATATATTGAAAATTAAAGGATTTTAACTATTCCACCACTTATGATATTACATGTCGTAAGGTGTGATCGTATCATGGTCTATGGTATTCCATTTTAAATAGCTCGCTATGGAACAAATTTACATTTTTCTATTAATACATAGAACATTACACTAATATAGTATATGATTTATTTGGTTTTAAAATTTTATTTTTAGAAACATGAATCATGGAAATGCTTTGATACCCTTAAAATATATCTAAGAATCCAAGCATTATTGTTCAATATAATGGAAAATAATAGAAACCAAATTCCTAAGATAAATATTCTATGTAAAACTAAAACAATTTAAATATAAAATGATAATTTATTCCCTTTAAGGATGTTGCCTAATTTTCATATCCCCTTTGATATTTTTTTGAAGAAGAATCCTACGGGGAAAGAAATAGGTCATACCTTTCGTGGTGTATAAATGGTTTGATCTGAAACAACCATTGGTTTGTCAATCACCCTCCTTATAACTATGTAATAATAGTACCTTGGGTGGTAAATTGATAAGAGGGGGAGATAAATGTTTGGAATCATCTAATATAGTTCATAAAAAAGAACATATGAAATATTAGATCCATCATAATTCCTTATAATTCTTATATAGCCTTCTAGGATGATCATTGTATGTTTTTAGTATTTAATAGAATATTATGAATCATTTAAGTAGAACTACATCTCCAATATCTTATAAACCATTAATAAAAATACATTTCTCTAATCCATATTTTATAAAACGCATACAATCAATAAAATCTACACATGGAAGATCAAAAATATTAAAACTTAATATTTATATGAATATATAAATCATTGAGTGATTATGTAAATCATAAAATGTGATTCTTAATACAATGTCACCATGTGATAAACCAATTCAGATAGTATGATTGTCTTATATATGATTTCTTTAAGATATATTCATATTGTACTATACAATATACCTATAATGTTAAGAAAATTCATTTTACAATAACAATGGAATAACATAAAACATATATATAAATTAAGTACAATATTAGATAACCTATATCATATATAAAATTAGTAATTGGGAATATCTTCTTCATTTATAAAAAATATTCTTACAAAAAAATAATTTTTTCATAGTAATTTTTTTCCTTAAAATACTAGGGTATATTACATATTCACTATGTAACAATCTAAATGTATATTTATTTTTTAAAATAAGATTAAAAATAATGTATTAATTCATTCAAAAAAAATTAAAAATTTAAATTAGATAATATATGAATTTAAATTGCATTTCCATAATTTTTATAAATAATCAATCATAGCATCCTAGAAATAACATGTTAATGAACATAACATTGAAATAAAAACAAATAAATTGATATAGGAGTGAATATTTTTAAATGATGAATGAAGAATAGGGATATAAAATTTAGTGAATGAATAATTATTATATAATTGGAATTTATTATAATTATAATTATTATATGACTATTGAAATTGTAACATGGTCATTAGAATGCTAAATTAACATTCTGAATAGTATCATAACCATTAGAAAAATAAGCTAACCATTAGTGTAAGGCATTAATATTTCCCTATATATTCTACTTAATCAAATAGTATATTAATTAGTGTGTTTCCCACATTATAATATACTGAAATGAGAATCCATTGAAAATTTTGATTATAAATATAAAATTTAATACATAATAGTATAATTTGATATTGAAACTTGAAATGTACATATCATAAAATTAGTAAAGAATATCTGAAGAAATTGAATCTAAATGCTAAAGTCATCCTTATGAAGGATATTTTTCTCAGCTTTGAAGGGAGGTTGCATTTCTATAGTTTTTATTAGAGGAAGGAAAATATAAACATTAAAAATTATGGTTTGAGAAATACCATATACAGAATAATCTCAAGATTTTAACTACCCGAACATAATAATCAGGTTCAAATTGGGGATCCAAATGATGTTATATGTGCCTCCCCATATACAAGAGGTTGTTGACTATTATTGAGGGTTATGTCCATCCAGGGGGAGACAATAGACTCAGTATCTTGTCCTGAAACAAAGAATAATATAAAAAAATATAAAAAAATATATTAAGTAGAGTAAATATGCACAAACATAGATGATGAAAAATTGATAATACAATAAATAAAGGGCTTACATAGTGGAAATCAAAACTAAAGAAAATGTGAAATAATTAATAAATAAATTAAATATATAAATACCCCGGATTCGGTTCTTGTACCATTCCCATCTACACAATCCACAACTCATCCATCTTTATTGGGCCTCTTGGACTTGCTCAGGTCTCTATACCTGATGTTTGTTTGTTCACTAAAATGGAAATTGATTGTGTTAGTAATAAAACCTACTAGGGAACTAGCAATGTTTCCTTAAAAATATTTCACATGTATAACTGGAGTATCCCACGATATTAATAAAACTATATCAAATATAAAAAACACACTATAATACCCCTTAACGTGTGAGGCTTAATATTATAAATGTTACTACCCACATCAACAATGTGAAGCTTTCAATTCTGGAGTCTACCTAATTAGAACTCCACAGTCAAGCATGCTTTTCCTTGAGTAGTGGTCAGGATGGGTGACCTCCTGGGAAGTTTCCTAGGGTGTGTGTGATTCATAGGGTGTGTGTGAGTGAAGAAACAATACACTAAAATAACATGTATTGGCATGTGGGGAGTGTCATTGGACTCATAAGATAACCCGTTATGGTTTTATGGGAAGTAAACCAAGGTAATATAGGATACCCTTGGGTTCAGATGACTAATTTCATAGACCGGGGTAGCTGGGGTCATAAAAAATGGTATCAGATCCAATACTCAGCCAGAAGTGAAAAGGAACTACATCGGTTTAAGTCTTGGGGTCCATAATGAGGCTGTTGTTCTTTAAAGGGGTGTAGATTTTAGAAACCTAATAAAAGTGATACATAAAAGGATAAATGTTACTACACATGTCAATAAGTTGTTCCTTCCTCTTTGAGAAGCTACAGGATTAAAACTCCATAGTTAAGCATGCTTATCCGGGAGTAGTGATCAGGATGGGTGACCATCATGGAGGATTTCTAGGGTGTGTGTGAGTGAGGACAAAACGCGCTAAAATAACATGTGTTGGCCTATGGGTACATTCATTAGTATGATTAGGGACCCTAGTGAGTAATATCATATGGTGTTATGGGAAGGATATCAAGGTATTATTGGTGACCCCTCGGGTTATATGACTAGGTTCATAGATTGGGTAAGGAAGGTTTTTCACAAACACGATCACATACGGATTGGTCGTGCACTAGCCAAGCCTCCAGAAACCCGTAGTTGTACCTACATCATCTTTAAGAAGGAATGATATAAAAAATGGGTTAGAAGTAACCAATATTTTACATGGGTATATTATAAGTATTTTCCAAAATCCTTATTTAATTATATATACATGAGACTTGGTATTTCCTAGGTATCAAGACCATCATGCGACTCAGCATAAAACTTGGAATGAAGCATGCTACTCATAATTTCACAAGGAATAGAGTAATCTTATACTTGAAAAAATGTATGAATAAATTTCATCCTCATAATGAAATTCCACTGAATCATTGTATCTCAATTTTTTTATTAGTACCATCCTCTTCCTCATCACAATTCATTCAGAAACCCCCTATAGGGAACAACATGTCACGATGGTCCACCTATATAATCACCAAGTACAATGCCTCTAAAGTCAAGGTGATATTAATTAAAAAATAGATCCCACAAGTAAAGTATATCATCATGTGAAATAAGTAGAAACATATACACATATTAACAAAATAATACTTGATAAACAAGATACAAGAAAAAAATCATGGCATCTATCATTATAATAGGTCTCATTGGACACAGACACACACACCCCATGTGATCAAAATCAGGCAAGTCCATCAAGGTAAACCAACAAAACAATTATTTCAAGTAAAAATTGAGAATATTAGAGAAAAAAATTATGAGGAACATAATATATAAATCATTTTATGTCAATATGATGGTTTATCACTAGTGTCATATCCCAAATATTTATCTCACACCATCCAAAATGCCTCACAGACCAACGAATCCTAGAACTGGTTCCAATACAACTTGGCAAGGGTTCTAGAAGAAGTTAAAGAGAAACATTCTAATAGGTATAACCAATTTTTACCCAAAGTCCATCACCATCAATTGATGTCATAATGTTAAGATGTAATAGAAAATATGGTCTCTCTCAAAACAGTGACAAGAGAACATGACACCCAATAAAGACCAGGAAGGATCATTGGGGAAATAATTTTTCTACATCATGGTGATGTTAGAGAATATAATACAACCGTTTAGAGTTGGAAACTTCAGTGAAAAGGTATATTGAAAGATACCACATAAATGGAGGATTAACAGTAGAAATGTGGGTACACTTCTATAGAAATTACACAATATGAAACTAGGTATTATGGCATTGAGGATACAAAAATTTAACCTCCATGGTGAAAAAAAGGAATGTGAAGTAGAAATTCATTGAAACTAAAACCATAATGACATACAGAGAGCAATGAATCACTAATACATCTCTACATCTATTCATAACTCTTTGAATGAATCCTAATAAAGAGGAAAAAATATGTTTTTAAGGGTGATAGATTTATATGGAAAAACCTTGTAAAATACACTTCAATTATGAATAAAAATCCATAAATTAATTCCAAAATGTTGAATTTAATGATAAAAATATGGAAGACTGAATGGATAGAAAAATAGTTTGAAACTAACATGGAAAAAGGCTATGCAACGTGGTCTCACCCACCATAGTGAAACATCCTCAAATGTCACTCCACGATGATGTATACTATAAATAACATGAACACAGTATCCTGAATCTATTAGATAATTTATTACATTGGTTCTAGATATAAGATATCACATCCCAAAAAAATTAATAGTTTAGTAGACATAATAAACTAGAAAAATATATGAAATCTCATATTCATTTGGAAATCATAAAAATAAAACAATGTATTTTATGTGAGTACACTGTTATAGAATTTATCATATCCCTACATATTAATAATAATAAACTTCATATAATCCTAGGTAAAGGGAACATAATAAATTGGATAGATCAAATTCTTAGTATGGGTATACATACAACAAATTCTAATAAGAAATTAATACTATGATAGGAATAAAAAATGAAGTAATAGTACCATAAGAAATATTTCATAAAGTAGAAAATTGTGTATAGATATCACAACTTATCAAATAATCACATGTCCATCCATAAATGATTTAAAAATTATGTAATTCACAATTAAGACATCATAAACATACTATTTAGGCCTTGTGAAAATACATCTAAAAAAATTGTAAATGCCACATTCCAAGACATCAACATAAATGGAAGTCTTCAATCAAATACCCAATCTACTTTGTATCATGAAAAATAACATGTAGTACCCCTAGTTTGAGGTATGTGACCCTTGTTTCGGTTTTTTTGTGCTTTTTAAAGTGGTTGTTTGAAGTTCAGACAATTCGGGGAAAAAATTTTAAAGTTGTGGAGGTTGTGAAGGGGAACATGGTTGGTGCACGGTCTAAACAAACCATGCGTCTAGCCCAGGAAACCATGCACCCTCGTAAGTGGGCTCCACACGGGAAGCGTATGGTTTATTAGACCATGTGGGAAATCCATGTGATGTCCCTCAATGAGATAATGGCAACCACATGGTTGGTGCAGGGTTTTCCAAACCGTGCGACCACATAAAGTTTGGGTTTTTAAGTCCCAGGCCACTCGGGATTTCCCATTTTTCCGTCATTCTTCCTCCCACTTATGGCTCACATGGAATTTCTGGTTTTCAGAGGTTTGGGGAGCTCTTTAGCCCATTTTGGAGGCAAATAAATGGGGTTTCTTGGTGGATCGAAGGCGGTTCTCCTAGAGGAAGTCTCTCTTTTGGTTCTTTGAGGTTTTGGTTAGGGTTAGCCCTCTCCCTCTATTATTTTCCAAGATCTACAAGGGTTTCATGTTGATCTAGGGTTGTGTTTCCTTTCTGTGTTAAATGTTGAGATTTTTGATGTTAGGGAAGGGTTTTTGAGGTGGTTTCAAGGAGGCCTTCCCCCGGTTTGGAGTGCATTTGGGAGAAGGTTCAATTTCGCCAAACCCTAAGAGGTAGGTGGCTTTCTCTCGATTCCACTTTTCTAGAACTTTAAGCATGATTACAATTAATTTTTGTTGCTTAAAATTAATTGTGTTTTTGATGTACGGAATTGATTGGAAATCCCTTTAGTGGTGTTCTGTGGATTTTTGTGAAGAAAGTATTTTTTTGGGTAAAATGATCTTGTTGTGATAAAATAGAGATTTTAAAATGAGTTGTTTGGTTAAATTACGTAGGATGTCTTGTGAAATAGTTTTTCAATAAAGGGGTTGTTTTATTGAAATGGGAATTGGTGAGTAAAAAGGGTGGAAGGGTGTTTTCAATAAATTTTTGATTTATTGAAGTGGTTCGGCATTTAATTGAAATGGTTAATTGTATATTTTGGTGACCATGGTGGGTTATATTCTTGGCTATGTCTTGTCTGAAAGTTGTTTGGATGTGGGAAGGAAGTGATGCTATAATAAGGGGATGGGTAGTGGAAGGAAGGTCCACCATCAATTGTGAGTGGACGGGAAGTGCCCCAAAATTTTGGAAGGAAGAAACAGGTTAGACGGAAGTGCCATCTTGATTATTATACCAGTATTGGGTTGTGTAAGCTTATGTGGTGCATTGATTTGCTAGATGGGAATTTTTTTGCTAATTTGAAATGATGAAATGTCTTGTGGCATGTTTGTTTGGATTCCCCTTAGTTTGTTGGCTTGGTAAGGCTATGTTTGGCTTATAGTAATGGTTGAACTTGTGATTATTTTATATAAACTTCTTTATATAAATGTGCTAATAGTTTTATCCTAGTGGAATGTGTTGGGAAGTAATTTGGGTAAAACCTACTGAGTATTAGTACTCACCCTCTGCATTGGCACTTTGGTTCTTTTGTAGATGTCGTATTCTGAGACACAGGTAAAGGTAAGGAATCTCATTGCTAGTGGTTTGTGGTGATGATTGGGAGATGTGGTGGTTCTTGGAGCATAGAGATTAGGGTGGAGTTGTGAAGTGTGTCATGGTTTATTTTGGGTCTCTTGTTTAGTTTTCTGCATAGTGCTCTGATATCATGTTGTATTGTATTGGTTTTGGGTTGTATTGTGGAACAAATTGTCTATCTTTTGGGTATACATGCTTGAATGTTTTATTGACATGCATCATATAGTGGTTGTTAGTGGATTTTTTGGTTGGGTTTTTTTTGAGGGAAAATTGTTCCCCAATTTATTCTCAAATCCCTCGTCGTTTATTTCTAGCCTTTGGCACCTTGGGAATGGCACTTAAGGCCAAGTAACCCCCACCGCCTCCTTAAGACAATGAGTTTGGGGTGAGGTGTTACATGTGGTATCTTCTTGTTCGGTCCTTTGGAGTTGATTCTAGGATTTGGAGTTGACATTCGTTGTGGTATATTCCTTGAGTTGGGATGGTAGCGAGGCGTAGGAATAACAGAACATGGAATTTATAGCATAAAAGGACGTAGTTGACCCTTTTATGCTGAACTTTAAGTTTCCAGGGAGTTGGGTACATAAATGTTTGGGAGAAACTTATAGTCATTGGCAATCTCATTGTCGTGGGTGTAGCCAATGAGAAGTGCATGACATATATAGTAGAAATGACTTCCCTCTAGGATGAAAATTTCATTGGGTATAATGATTTATGGGATGAATTGAGAAATGGTTTTTCAAATGTGTGAAATTGTAATGTGAATAAATTGGGTATTTTGAAAATGGTTTGGTTTTCAAAAATGGTGAAACATGGAAAATATAGAAAGGTGGAAAGCCTCATTGTGATAGTGTTATATAAAGATATTTGAAATGGGAATTCATGATGTCTACGAAAGTGAGACTTAGGGTTGTTTGTTTTCTGATTATAGAAATGGAACTCGGTAGGCGTCGTAGAGACCAACCGGAAGTGGGCAATGAGAATGTGGTTGCACCTGAGCCCTAGGTGAACCAATAGTTAGTCCAGAGCAGAGTGAAAGCCTTCCAACATATGGGAAGTGTGAATAGATTGGATGATCCAAACCATGTTGATTATGCGGCTCAGTTTAAAAAGCAGGATCCACCCTTCTTTAGGGGTGATTTGGACCCAGAAAGGGAAAAGTTGTGGTTGTCCTGAATGAACAGAATTTTTGAATTCTTGGGGACGCTGGTATATATAAAAGTAAAGGTAAAAAAGTATAATCTAGTGAATCTTGCTCTTCAGTGGTGGGAGTTGGTAATCCAAGAGGGAACAGACCAGGGTATGATGTGGGAAGGCATTGAAAATTTGTTTAATAAATAATTCTACCCACATACGTTCAGAATTCAGTGTACAACTGATTTATTCATTCTGAAGCAAGAGCATATGTCTGTGACGGAGTATTCAGCTAAGTTTATGAGCTTAGTATGATTTTCACTCAAGTTGGCAGGTAGCACATCATTAAAGGCAAGGATCTTCAAAGAGGGGTTAAGTCAAGAGATCTGTTCAAAAATAACAGTGTTGTGTATTGGTGATTACACAGAGATGAAGAATCTAGCATCGGTGGCTGATTGGGATTTGTTGGGAGCTCCGGGCGAGGAGGCATGGTGGTACCCTTGGGGAATAGTGGGAACTCTAACGCTGACTTCAAGTGGAGGAGGTACACATATTCCCAGGGTAGGAGTATGGCACATAATATGACTGTAGGATCAGAAAATCCTCCTCTGAATCCCTAGAGAAAACCAAGATGTTCTCAGTGTGTCTCTATGGCACACATCAAGAGGGACTATACTGCACAACATCAAACATTTCACAATTGCAATCATATGGGGAATTTTTAGTGCTATTGTAGGAATGCTCCGAGGTTGGGTGCACGTGACACTCCTCATGGATCATAGATGTCGTATGCTTTGATGGGATAGGGATAGCATCATAACCCTCGTCAGCAGGGTAAAGTCAGTCATGGTGAATCTTGGAGCACCACAACTCCTCAGGAGGTAAATAAAGAGCAGAGTGTGGCATCCAAGGCGTTGTTTAGAGCCGAGAAGGTTTTGGTGTATGATCAGTCGGGACCGTCCACAGTGCGAGGTAATATTCTTTTACATTATATCTTGATGCAAGTGTTTTTTGATACAAGTTCTTGACACTCTTTTATTGTTGCACGTGTGGTTGAGTTGCTGGGTTTAAGGGTAGAAATGATGCCTCAAGTTTTGAAACTTCATACTTCTCTAAGTCAAAGAGAGTTTCGAGCCTTCTTGTGTAGAGCTTGTTGTATCGTTGTGGGAGAGGTTGAGCTAATGTGGAATTTCTCAGTGCTTGAGATGGATGGGTATGATGTAATCTTGGGAATGGATTGGGTGGTAGCATTTAAGGCCCTCATCGACTGTAATACACAGACTATGGATTTTACAACACACGATGGAATTATACATGTCTTTAGAGGACATAGGTGTGAATGGAAAGGTTCAACAGGTTTTTTGGCACCAGAAGTGGGCACGTTATCGTATCAGTTGGCGGTGTTGTTGTTGTAATCAGTGGAGGGTGTTGAGCAGAGTGTTCTTCCGGCAGTGGTGGATCAGTTCATGGATGTTTTTTCCGAAGAATTCTCTGGGTTACCTCCTGTAAGAGAAGTGGAGTTTACAATTGATCTCCTTTCGGGGACCAATCCTATCTCACTTCAGACTTACTGAATGGTACCTACTGAATTGCGGGAATTGAAAGTCCAGTTAGAAGAGTAAGAAAAAAAAGGGTTTATCCAGCCTAACATGTCTCTGTGGGCAGTGCCAGTGTTGTTTGTGAAAAAAGGTGGATGGAACTTTGAGGCTCTATGTTGATTATCATAGACTCAACCAAGTTACGATAAAGAAATGATAACCACTTCCACGAATTGATGATTTGTTCGACCAATTTAGGGGAGCCCAGTTGTTCTCCAAGATCGACATGAGGTTGGGATATCATAAATTGTTGGTAAGGAAGGACGACATTCTTAAAACAGAATTTATAAGTAGATATGGTCGTTATGAATATGTGGTTCTGCCCTTTGGTCTACCGAATGTTCCAGCAGTGTTTATGGCATTGATGAATCAGATATTTCAGAGAAATATAGATTTATTTGTGGTTGTGTTTCTAGATGATATTTTGTTGTATTAAAATACAAGGGTGGAGAATGAGCATCACTTAGCGATAGTGCTGGGGATCTTTAGGGATCATCGGTTGTATGCCAAATTGTCAAAGTGTGACTTTTGGATATAGTAAGTCTATTTTCTTGCCCATGTAATTTCTAAATGGGTTTTTTCAGTGGATTTAGAAAAGATAGAGGTTTTTCTCTCCAGGAAACCTCTAAAGAATGTGTTTGAGGTACAATGTTTCCTCGGTCTAGCTGGGTATTATTAGTGTTTCATTCGTGATTTTTCACATTTGGATTCACCGATAACAGCTTTGACAAGAATGAATGTTCCATTCTAGTGGAATGAATAGTGTCAGCAGTGTTGGGAAGAGCTAAAGGGTCTCCTTACATCAACACCAATCTCGGTTTTTTCAGAACCAGGAAAAGTGTACGTGGTGTATTGAGATGCATTGAGATCAGGGTTGGGGTGTGTTCTCATGCAAGGGAATCATGTGGTTGTGTATGGATCATGGAAGTTGAGGGTGAATGAGAAGAACTACCAAACTCATGATTTATAATTGGAAGCAGTGGTCCATTATTTGAAAGTATTGCGTCGTTATCTATTTTGTGAGAAATCCATGGTATATACAGATCATAAGAGCTTGAAGCACATTTTCTCACAAAGGGATATGAACTTGAGGAAAATGAGATGGATAGAATATCTCCAAATGTTTGATTTTGACTTGATGTATAAACCGGGTAAGGTAAATTCGGTAGTGAATGCATTAAGTAGAAAATCATATGCTCAGGTGGTGAAACAGGCATCAGACCAGTGGCAGTTGATGTCGGTTATTGCTGACATGTGGTTGGAATGTGAGGAACAGGGCGGTAGAGTGGTCTTATTTCTTGTTTTGTTGATTCCTAACTTGGTTGTCCAAGTTAAAGAGGCATTGATATCTGATTCTGATTATGTGACCATGAGGTCGAAACTCAATGGTGGGGAGACAATTGAGGGTTGGAAACTGAATAGAGATTCAGTTTTGTGTTTTCGGAATCGGATGGTTGTACCAGTTTCTCGTCAGGAGGATCTTCTTAGGGCGTATCATCATTCCAAGTGGCCAATTCATCTTGAAATTCAGAAAATGTATAAACCATTGAAAGTGCAGTTCTGGTGGGCTATTATGAAAAGAACAGTGGTTGAGTTTTTTTCAAGATGCTTGACTTTCCGGCAAGTCAAGGAAGAGCATCAAAGGCCAGCAGGAATGTTACAATCATTACCAATCTTTGTTTGGATGTGGGAGCAAATAGCGATGTATTTTGTCATAGGTCTCCCAAGAAAGTTCAGAAAGCACGATTCCATTTGGGTGATAGTGGATCGGCTAACAAAGTCAGCCCATTTCATTCCAATTCGTGAATCTCATACAGTGGACGATCTGTCCAAAATCTATATGCAGGTGGTAGTAAAGAGGCATGGTGTTCCAGTTTCAATCATATCTGATAGAGATCCAAGGTTTACATCTTTTTCGGGAATTCCTTATAGAAAACCATTGGAACTAAGTTGACCATGAGTACGGTGTATCACCCTCAGACGGATAGTGAATCCGAGAGGACAATACAAACTTTGGAGGATATGTTGTGAGCTTGTATCATGGATTTTGGTGGCTCGTGAGAGGATCACTTGTCATTGGTTGAGTTCTCATACAATAACAGTTATCAAGAATCCATATATATGGCTCTGTTTGAAGTGTTTTATGGGCGGCCAGGTTGTTCTCCACTATGCTGGGTGGAAAAGGGTGAGTCCTCGATAGTTGGACTGAGCCTTGTCCAAGAGACTATAGAGATGATCAAGTTAATCAGGAAGAGAATAGAGGCAACTCATAGTCATTAGAAATTGAATGCGGATCATCGTCAACAATCGTTGTCGTTCGAGGTGAGTGATCATATTTTCTTGAGGATCTCTCCTAGGTAGGGACATCGTTGGTTTGGGAAGCAGGGAAATTTTTCTCCAAGGTATATTGTACCTTTAAATATTCATGGGCGGGTTTTTGAGGCGGCTTATCATTTGGCTTTGCCTCCTAGGTTTAGTGCGGTGCACAATGTGTTTCATGTGTCAGAGTTGAAAAAGTATCAACCAGATCTGGGCCATGTTATTTGATGGGATCATTTTGAGCTAGAGTCTGATACTACGATGGTGCACATGCCATTGCGGGTTGTGGATAGGCAATAGAAACTCTTTCAGGGTAAAATAATCGGTCTAGTTCAGGTTTTGTGGCAGCATGGCCAGATCCAAGAGGAGACTTGGGAGCGGGAGAAAGAGATGGTCGTGCAATGTCCTGAGCTCTTTCAGTAAACTATGGGTTCACTAATTTCTGAGGACGGAAATTCCAATGGTGGGGAGAATTTAGTACCCATAGTTTGAGGTATGTGACCTTTGTTTCAGTTAGATTGTGCTTTTTGAAGTGGTTGGTTGAAGTTTGTACAATTCTGGGAAAAACATTAAAAGTTTTGGAGGTTGTGAAGGGGCGCACGGTTGGCGCATGGTCTGAAAAAACCATGCGGCCAGCCTAGGAAACTATGCACCCTTGACAGTGGGCTCCGTACGAGTGGCGCATGGTTTGTCAGACCATACAGGAAAGTCATGCGAAGTCCTTGGGAGAGATAGTGGAAACCGCACGGTTGGAGCATGGTTTGCCAAACCGTGCGGGGTAACTGTGCAGCCACTTAAAGTTTGGGGTTTTAACACCCGAACCACTCATGATTTCCCATTTTTCCATCATTCTTACTCCCACTCATGGATCACGTGGGTGTTCTGGTTTTCGTAGGTTGGGTGAGCTTTTTAGACTGTTTTGGAGGTAAATTTAAGGGGTTTCTTGGTGGAACAAAGGCGATTCTCCTCAGGTAAGTCTCTCTTTTTGTTCTCTGAGATGTTGGTTAGGGTTAGCCCTATCCCTCTCTTAGTTTCCATGATCTACAAGGGTTTCATGTAGATATAGGGTTTTTTGCCTTTGTGTGTTAAACATTGAGCTTTTTGATGTTAGGGAAGGGTTTTTTGAGGTCATTTCGAGGAGGCGTTCACCTGGTTTGGAGTGTGTTTGGGTGAAGGGTCGATTTCACCAAACCCTAAGAGGTAGGTGGATTCTCTCTCAACTCTAATTTTCTAGAAATTGAATCTTAGTTACAATTAATTTTTGTTGCTTAAAATTAATTGTGTTTTTGATGTACGGAATTAATTGGAAAACCCTTTTGTGGTGTTTTGGGGATTTTTAGGAAAAAGGTGTTTTTGGGTAAAATACTCTTGCTGTGATTTTAAAATAGAGATTTAAAAATGGGTTTTATGGTTGAATTACTTAATATTTCTTCTAAAAGAGTTTTTTAATAAAGGGGTTATTTTATTGTATTGGGAATTGGTGTGTAAAAAGGGTGTAAGGGTGTTTTCAATAAATTTTTTATTTATTGAAGTGGTTAGGCATGTAATTGAAATGGTTAATTGCATATTTTGGTGACCTTGGTGGGTTATATGATTGGTATGGCTTGTTTGAATATTGTGTGGAAGTGGGCGGGAAGTACCACTATAATAAGGGGATGGGTAGTGGACGGAAGGGCCACCATCAATAGTAAGTGGATGGAAAGTGACACTAAATTTGGGAAGGAAGAAACAGGTTGGACTGAAGATCCACCATGATTGTTATACCAGTATTGGATTGTGGAACCTTGTGTGGTGAATTGAATTTCTATATGGAAATTGTTGTGCTAATTTGAAATGATGAAATGTCTTATGGCATTTTTTTTTGGCTTTCCCTTGGTTTTCTAGCTTGGTAAGGGTATGTTTGGCTTATAATAACGGTTTCACTTGTGATTATTTTATATAAATTGCTTTATATAAATGTGATAACAGCATTATCCTAGTGGTGTTTGTAGGAAATTCATTTTGAGAAAACCTACTGAGTATTATTACTCACCTCCTGCTTTGGAACTTTGGTGCTTTTGCAGATGTCGTATTACGAGACACAGGTAAAGGAAAGGCATCTCATTGCTAGTGGTTC
Organism: Viscum album; assembly: GCA_963277665.1. Lineage (NCBI taxonomy): Eukaryota > Viridiplantae > Streptophyta > Magnoliopsida > Santalales > Viscaceae > Viscum > Viscum album. The sequence goes on along the minus strand of OY728159.1, from coordinate 12,384,487 downwards.
GTGGTGATTCTTAAGAGATGTGGTGGTTCTTGGAGCATAGAGATTAGGGTGGATTCGTGGAGTGTGACTTTGTTTATTTTGGGTATCTTGTTTAGTCTTTCCCATAGTACTCTGATATCGTTTTGGATTGTATTGGTTTTCGGTTGTATTGTGGAACAACTTGGCTGTCTTTTGGGAATACATGCTTGAATGTTTTATAGACATGCATCATATAGTGGCTGTTAGTGGATGTTTTGGTTGGGTTTTTCTTAAGGGAAAATTGTTCCCCAATTTTTTCTCAAAGCCCTTGGCATATATTTCCAGACTTGGGCACCTTGGAAACGTTGCTTAAGGCCAAGTAACCCTCACCGCCTCCTCAAGCCAATGAGGTAGGGGTGGGGTGTTACATATCAGTTCATTGAGGTGATATGTAATTTTTCCCCCACCCATCACATAATTTTTATAATGAATTCATCATAAGAATAAATAATATGACTTTATCAACATGACTTAAAATCAATAACTATTCATATTGGAAGAACTATTATAAAAAAAATATCAATACATTCCCTTGTAAAATAAATAATAAACCATCCAAATAAATATATAGTATGGTATATTAAGATTATATCCTTAGAAAAAATAATATTCAACAAAGGATGTTGACATAGATGAAAATAATTTAAAATTATTACTTCAAATTTTATTAATGAAAATAGCCCTTTTCCTATTTAAATAAATTCATTATTATATAATTTATTTAATATATTTAGGAAAATGTCTTATTTGAAAATAACTTGTAAGCATGTTAATTGAGCTTCAGTTAATTGATTATTGTTGTGGGTGGGATATTCCATTCAGGTCAATTTCATTAAATAATATTAATTTAACACTTTCAAAAAAATTCCTCATTTGAAAAATAATAAAAAAATATTTTTCACCATTTTTTAAACTAAAACATGGTTTAAAATAATTTAATAAATCATATTGTAATATTAAAAATATTTTTTGTAAAATTTTATGGAAAATATGGACATGGAAGTAAAATATTCTTAAATAATTGGGAAGACAAGGTTTAGCTTCCATAAAATATTATATCAGTATATTGAGTAAATAAATAGATGAAAATGAAATTAAAACATTTATTTTATTAAAAGAACTCTAAGGAAATAAAATATAATGGGTCTAATATATAAATATAAAATAATACCATAAGTAGAAATAGAAATAAAAACAAGCCTGAATAATGATAATATATTGAAATAAACCCTTACCTGAGGTACGACTTCTTTTATATGTATTTAACCTCTTAAATAATAAATATAGATTTTCTATACATCTATTCCAAAAAATTATTAATATATATCATAACTTATATGATTTATATATAATCTTTTTTCTCCAGTTTATTAATAATTCATTGTTAAAATCAATATTTTTAGTGATAAATACTTCATTTTTTATGTGTGTTTTGGATTAGTGGTTTCGATCATTTTACATTGGTCATGGATCAATAAAAAAATAATTCTAATAATTATATAAATATAACATATATTCATTATATATTTATTTTTATTCTTCTATAAAATATATAGATGGAAAAATAAATTACAACTTTTAGGGAGAGGGTATGTCGTGTGTACACATAAAAACTCTTTTCACATTATAAGGATGAAATAAAAGAAATATAAATAATATTTATCATTTCCAAAATAATTATTATATCATACATATTTATTAAATTTACACTTACTACCCTCTATGTAAATAAGAAATAAAAAATGAAGCACATCACTTTTTGGGCGTGGTAGTCCATGCGTACACCCGGGCGATGTTATCATTTCCCATTAGATTTACTATTAATAAAAATGAAATAATATTATCATACCCAATTAATAATTATATCATATATATCATATATAAACATTAAAAACTCTATAATACCGATACATAAAATATGTAAATTAAAAATTAATTGTATCACTATATAGAGATGGTATATTGTATGTACACAACACTGAAACATTCTATTTCCATATAATGAAAGATAGGTTTAATATTTGTTATTTAATATTCATAATGATAAATAAATATATAATTTTTATTTAATTAATTATTTTATAAAAAATATCTTATATTTACAGGAGGTAAAATAATAAGTAAAAAAACTAAAGTAGTCCATTAAGGTGATTGCATGTTCATTGAAAGAACTATTTTAGGTATCCTATTAAGGAACCTAGAGTTTGTATTTTGAGAATTTAAGATCATAATAAATTATATGGATGTTTATAAGAGAAATGGGTAGGTTTTGGTAATTTTATATTTCCCATTGTGGTGTGACAAATTGATAGAAAGAGGTGTCCTTTTATAAAGGAGGGAAATGACACACTATGAATTTTTAAAATGATTATAATATAACTAATTAAATATAAGTAAAAATGATTAAAAATAGATTGTTATTAGAAGCAAATGAGGGCATGGTATCAATATCACCATCCAAACAAATTTATATTATATTTAGTGTCATTATAGAACTTCAAATTTGGTTTAACCCCTTTCTAAGAAAATTAAATCTCGATGATTGAAAACACTTTTTTCATGTTTAAATTTATTGACATATAAGGTTAAAATTGCAACATGAATCGACAAGGGATGAAATTTTATACTATATATTATCCCTCTTGTTCAATTTATTTATTTTTATGTTTTCTTAAATAATTTAACAAAATATTATTTTCAATGAATGTCATTAATGATATTTCTAATCTTATTCCATCAATTGGAGTTTAAATATATAGATAAAAAGTTGTAATTTGACTATAATTATTATATAGATCACTAATATGAGATATTATTCTATTGGGTTTGTGTGAAACTATAATTCATCCAAATTATATTAATTATAATATTTTTAATATTATTTATTTATATTTCTATTAATTGAATAAACTCTATATCGGTGTTGTGTAAAAATTTAGTTTACTTATATAATAAATGAAATTAACAAATGAAATACTATTAGGAAAATAATTTCATTATTCAAAAATAAATAACATTCCTTAAAAAATTCATTTAACCCTATTTAAACATTTAAGATATATTTAAAAGTTAAAATGTTTTATTATTCATTTGTTTAAAAATTATATAGGTCAATTTCATGGAAAATAGTCACTTAAAATTTTAAATTTAAAGGCTAAGGTTATAAGTGTCAAATTTAATCCAACCAATAATAATTTAAATGATAAATGGTTACCTTAACTCGTAATTTTGGCCTTGGATAAAAAATAGGGGTTATTTACTGAGGTTATAAATATTACCAAAGTTACTATTCATAATGACCAAAAGTATAAGAGGATATTTACCAAATTTATCATCATGATTCAAAATATATAAACCATTTTAAAATATCAATTATCTATAATTGGTATAAATTAATTTATAAATAAGTGGGTTAAACATGAAAAAAATTATTTTTTTGGAAAAATATAGCCAATGTGTATAAAATAGGATTAATTATTGTCTCATTCCTTGTAAAAACTCTAAAATAATGTTATTTTTTTGAATATATAATATTCATATTTCATTAAAAAAAATTAGCAATACTGATCAGTTTAATTTTTTCCCATAATAGAAAATTGCACTCATAAAAATCGGTTTTCAGAAAAAATATCTCTCTATTCCTTCAAATGATTTTAATTGGCATATCTAATAAATTGATATCAACTGAATTCATTTAAAACATGTATAGACCATAATGTTTTTATAAATTAGTTATTCATATTCATACATGTGAATTTTAGTGAATATGTTATAATGATCACATTTAAAAAATATTTTAATAGTAGATCATGGTCCATTTAGCCTTGAGGTTGCATGTGACATGAGCTATAAAGAAAGTAAATTTATTAAATATATATATCATAAAAAATATATATTTGTTTCATTATACCCAACTAAATATATTTTTTAATCAATTTTGGCACTTTGATAAAAACAATTAATCATAATATTGCCTCATCACATCCTCAAGTTCCCACATGAATTCATAAAATTTATGGTTTCACCACAAATCTTTGACTGGGTGATTGGCCCTGTTTTATAGATCATTTTCCATATGGTCTAGAATATTTACCAGCCATTCGTCATAAGAGAGATCTTTCTACCTTGGTTAAAAAACTGAGTTTAGTACATGTGAAGGATTTGGTATGTACTTCAACTTGAGAGATACACATAACACATAGTTAAAATGTGATAGATTTAGTGGAATAGAGAAGAGAGAATCTACCATACTAATATGATCAATAAACTTTTTAGGGGCCAATATACCTAGGGATCAACTTTATCTTATTTTTTAATCTCATTACATTATTCCATAGATTAATTAATAGGATTACATTATCTCTTATTTTAATATTTAGACCTCATTGACTATTGTAATGCTAATATTTTTTTACTCTAATCTATGCTTATGTGTTGTTGAATGGATATAACCATATCTACCATTTTCTTAGCATGACTCCTTCCAAATAGTTTTCCCTCACCAACTATATTTCAGCATGTTGGTGTAATACCCTTGTTTCCATATAGGTATTCAAAAGGACACATCTAAATAAATGGGTGATTGTTTTTTTCTGTAAAACAATTACACCAAAGAAGGTTTTGATCCCTACAACCTTAAAAATAAAAAGTGTAACCTCTAAACATGTATCTAGAGTTTTAATGGTCCTCTTAGACCGACCATCTAACCGATCATGTTAAACAGTGCTGAAACAAAACTCTATATTTATTATTTTCTAAAGTATTCACCAAAACATCAATGTAATCCTACAAACCCTATAAAATACAATAGAATGTGGTACTCCATACAAGGTTACAACTTTCGTAATATATATTCAGGATAGCAGAGTAAGAGAGAAATATTATTTTATAAAAAAATAATAATTTCATAATTCTGTCAACTATACACAATATAACATTTTTTATTATGAGTGTTTGGGTGTCTCGCAATGAAATTCATTGTGATGTTTTCCCATTTATTTTCTAGTTTGGGTAATGGTTGTAATATCCCATTATTCTTCTAACTCTTAGAATTAAATTCTTGATATCATAGGTATCATGATACATACTTTTCAATATAAATTTTTATATTATATAACCATAAATACTCTTTCATATCTCGATATATATTCTAACTTCTAGGATGAATAGAGAGTGATGAACTAGGAACTCTGCCTACCAACTCATTCTTTAGGTTTTGTCGAGATGGTACACATGCTCAGTTCCTGAACCATATCATTCTATCATGATCATAATTTAACTAAGGAACATTCATCGCCTTATTTGGTAGTTCCACATCTTCCTTATATTCCTTATAATTCCTTTCATGCATGGATGATTGAACATTCATATTATAATGATAATATCTTTCCCCTTTCCTCAAGATTTCAAGATTTATCATTTAAAATTACCTAAACATTGGATTCCTTTAAATACATATCATTTACAAACTTTTTTGGTATTTGATACTAACAGCATAAACCACCTTATAAACCATCCAAGTGTGTTAATGTATTGAGAATTAAAAATCTTTTATCAACTCTTACCATCTTATTTACTGCATATTCAACTCTTTTTCCAAATATATATACATCAAGAAATTAATATTATTATATATTTTACACCATCCTATATATAGATAATTTCTCTATATCTTAAATTAAAGAACTGCCACTTCTAACTCCAAATCATAATTCGGGTAATGTTTCTCATTAATTTTTAATTGGATGGAGGCATAAGATAAAACCATGTAATAATATATTAGTTCACATCTTAGACATTTACTTGATGCATTACAGCATATTAAACACCATTCTATACTATAGGGTTGTGTTTTTGTCTCCTACCCCATTAGAAAGTGAAAACAACTTTTGGGCACTCAAGTTGAGATCACTCATACCTGGCAGTAGGGGAATCAGATTGCAGACTTCCTGGCGTCTCTGTCACCTCTGGCTAAAAGTTTGTCTCTCTTCCTTAATGTCGGATCCTTCCCTAAGGAGGGAGTGAGGTTTGTTATTAATGATTCTCTTGGTTTGCATTTTTTTAGCCCCCATGATTCTCTTTTTCCCTGTTTTTGTTTTTGTTTTTTGATTTTATGCCTTTCTGTAACCTCGTTTATTCAATACAAAATGTTAGTTTTTAGTCATTATAGGGTAGTGTAAGAACATGAATTATAAACAAAATTCTCTTCAGTTCATTTAAAATATCTTAAACAAAATATATCTATAATTACTTAACCCCCTTTCAAGTCAACATTGGGAGTATATTAGATAGCTGTGAGAAATATCTCAAATAGTTATCAGAGATGATTCATTGAATTGATATGTTACCATCCTAACATTATACATTTTCATGGATAAATCAATATCTAATATTTGAGGTGCTAATGTGATATCCTTAAAAAATTAATCATATATCAAAGAGTGTGGTGAACCATAAACAAATAAAAATATTATAATTCTAGAGTTGATGATAATTATACATTTTACTTTATCACTAATAACATCAACTTTAGATGCTGTAATATCAATAATTTGTTATTTTACCCTTGACTAATTTTTTGTTATATTATTTTGACATTTTTGGTGTTGGCTATAATATATCCCCATATACTTAGATTCAAATAACATTAATTTTATGGCTTCTACCTTAGCCTTTCCTCTATGATCATGATTGGATTTTTTTTTCCACATATGATGCAAACATATTTTTCTTGGAAGAATGTACCATGGTTTTCCTTCCAAAAGACTCAAATGTTAGAAAATTATCCTTTATTATTTTTCTTTTATATTTTTCTTACTCATTAATCCTTTTATTCTATTGATATCCTTATAATCCATTGTACTTATAGAACTGTTTATCAACATTGATAGCACATCACACTATGACCTCATATGATGAGACTTTTTTGGACACTACTACCCATCAAATGATTGGGTTATTCCCATCAAAGAATTCGTTAATATTTCTCTCAGGATTATGTAAAATGTATATAGCATCCCTTGATAACCTTATAATGTTATAATTTTACATAGTATTATTGTCCACTACCTTTTTTTCTTGGACACATGAATTGAATCTCCATTTCCTCTAATTGTTCATGTGGGGAATTTTCCACTGAAAAGTACCTTAAATCAATCCATTTCCTTCTCAATATTTCCTCCCCATCAATGGTATTTTGAATCAATGACCACCATTTATATGCATCCCTTGAGACATGATAAACTTACACAAAAACTTTATCCCTTTAAATACATCCCAAATAAAAAAATTCCTTTTTGAAGAAAGTAACCATTTGTTTTCTTTGAATGTATTTGTATTCCCATTGAAAGGTGGATATGGAATCCTACCTTTTTTATTACATAAAATTTCACTCGTTGGTACAAAAAAGTTTTTTATAATGTTTAGTTTCTATAACATTAACATTATTCCAAAACAACTTCAATGACAACTTCATCGGATCATTGTAGGATACTTTTACTGCATCTCATATCCTGGGGACATATATCAAATGAATGGTTTGAGCATGAATCCCAGTATGAGAAAAATAAATGGAGACATAGTGTATGTGATCTTGAGACATATCAACAAGAACATGTGTAATAATGATAAGGCATGAGAAAGAGCTATATAATAATATTAATAAAATGAATCATAACATGTAAATATGTCTATAAATTTTAATTGATTCATTCATTATCATATCACTATGGTTTATCACCATGGTATTATAAATGATGATTACTAAGGTTATTCACCAAGGTATCCTTAAACAACTCAACTCTAGAGATTAAATTATATTCCAAATAAATTGGAGTTCTATCAAGGTTCACCATTCTTATGTATTAATTTCATGTGATCTAAATAGATCATGATATACAATTCCATTAATAAACCATGGGGAATAAATAATGGGTTTCTTATCAAAAATATGTCATACAAAATCGATTAAAGAAATGATAATTATGTCATTTTCAAGATAAGAAAGCAAATGTAGGTTTATTATATTTAAATCCATAAATAAAAAATTAATTTCCAAGTATATTTTAATTACAATTGAAAATTAAATATGTTTAGGTACATAAATAAAAAAAGAAATGATAATTTCTCATATAAAAGAGTGAAATATGAGAAGCGAATTCATCAACACGATGGTTATAAAACATGGTTATAGAAAAGGGTAAAATGAAAGGGGATATGGGTATCCCATTGGTAAAAAATAATTTTGATCAATAGGTATGTCAAAAAGGGTAATAAATTAGTGTAAACATAGCATTTAGATTAAATATACAAAAAAGAGGTTCTCAAATTGAAGAGAAAAGAAAGACAATTCCCTTATAGTGAAGAGTTACTCTAAAATATTGAAAAATGGAACCTTGGGGATTTGGGGAAAACATAGAGGAATTTATAGGAGGAAAAACCCCATAACCTTATGGATTATGGATTATGAGTAAATATAAACGGATAAATGGGTAGGTATTATTATAAAAGTGGACGAATTGTTTAAAACATTCCAAATATGGTTCTTGGAAAACTAGGTTGTGGAATAAGAAAAAACTATTGGATTACCCATATTTTTTTCTCATGGTTTTGGAAATTTGGGTCAAAATTTATGTAATTTTAACCAACCATAAATGAGAATCATTTTGTATTACCTTTTTGGCATAGAAATGTAAATTTTCCACCAAGTAATGTTTTTAATGTCAATGTTTCCATTCTAGACATGGGAAAGTCGCATATGTGATTTTGAAATTTATTAAAATCTTTTAAAATAAATTAAATTAATAAAAAAACATGTTTAAGGTCAGAAATTTCGTTTAATTTATTATTACATCATTATTTCGTAATTATGAAATCATGAAATATACAAAAAACATAAAATTTTATTTTTACTATTCATGAAATAATTATGTATTTAAAAAAATTATCATAAATTCACCCAAACCAAATTTTAATGTTATTATTCAAAATATAAATTTTTTACATAATAATTACTTTATGATGATAATTTTAACTTTTAAATATGAAAATAATTATTTATTAAAAACTTTTAGTTTTTAAGAATAATCATTTTTCTAAAATATATAAAAAAAATTCAAATCCATTATAATATTATTTTATACTTTATATTATAGTTATAGTGTTTTAAAGTAGTATTTTGTTAAAAAATTATTTATAATACCTGTGTTTATTAAAAATGATTTATTTTTTCTAGAAAAATACAATTACATTTGATTTGTGTTCAAAAATAAATTTATCAAACTCATCTCAATTAAACATATATATTTTTCTAAGAAAAAAAATCATAAGTGAAATTGATGGAATAATAATTTAACTTATTTTAAGGAATTAAATATTCATGTAACTATGTACTAGACACATAAACCCTTATTACACCCACATACACCCTAAGGTTAAGGTGTGTGATGGGGACATTTTCATAGGGTGGCTCAACTAACATCGACGGAGTGGTAGTCTTCATTAATTTAAACTTATCCCATAGGATATTTTATTTAAGCTTTACATGTTGAAGATCCACTTTTCATTTGTCAAACTTGAACCCTATTTGTGATACCTTCCTTCCCAAATTGCACATATGGGATTCAAATAGCATAAACAAACTAGTTGAGGTCATCAATTTCCCTTTGTGTGTCAATTACCCTTTTTCATTACTAATTATAAAAACTAATTATAATTGTAAAATTATCAACCAGAGGTATAACTAAAAATGGTAATAATTTCTAGCAATTATATAACAGTCAAATCCCAATGGAAAAAATTTCCCTTTATACATTATAAATACCGCTTCATTTTGTCATTGAAAATTTACAAAAAAATTCTCCTTAAGGTTATATTTACATTTCTAATCATGTTAATGGGTTTAATAATATTTAGATTCATTTCTATATCATTTTCAGTGGGGGTTAATATTTTAGAAGATTGGGTTGATTCATACTTTCCCATTTTAGCTATTATATTTTATATTTTTTGTATTGTTGTAATGTTTGGAATTATATTTGGTTTCATAGATGAATAATTTAATTATCATTATAAATGAGATAAAATATTATTGGTTTCTCTTTAATTTTTATGTATATTATATTTATCAAACATTTATTTAGGAAAAAAGTATCATTTAAAATGTTTGGGCAGTTACATTCTCCCTATAAAAAAAATCATCTTATAAATTTCAACACATTATTCAAATTGAGAAATGGTGAGGGTAATACTATCTCATTGTCCCATATGGTTACCACATAACCTCTTTATATATATGGTTCCACTATGAGGATTTGACAACTTGGTTAGTCTTGTTTCATAGAACCTTGTCTATATAGTTAAAGATTAACACTGATTGCTCCACATAATAGAGGTCATGTTCCAGTTTTTCTACAATTGGATTCAGTACATGTGAGGTATAAGGTATGTATTTCCTCTAGAGAGATACATGGAAATGCATCATGGACTTGAGATAGATTTGGTGGACATGAAAATGGATAATCCACTACTCTTATACGATCGATTATTTCAAAGGGGTCAATGTATATAGGGCTAAGATTGGATTTATTTTCAAATTGCATGAATTAATTACATGGTGAAATCTGAAGGAAATTTTTTTACCCACCCTCAAAATCCATGTCCCATCGATGATTGTCATCATAGCTCTTCTGATGACTCTGTATAGCCTTTATATGTTTTTGCATGGCATGAACCTTTTATATCATCCCATGCACAAGATCCAACCCATGTAGCTTTATCTCACCAACTTCATCCCAACATGTATGATTTCTTAATCTATTCTCATATATATATTCATATGGTCCCATTTTATTACTCGGTTGAAAGTTGTTATTGTATAAGAACTCAACTAATGGGAGGTTTTTATCATATACGCCTTTAAATTCCATTGAACATGTTCTCAGCATGTTCTCACGTGTCTGAATAGTCTTTTAAGATTTTCCATTAGGTTGGGGGTGTTAGGATGTAATGAAATTCAATTTATTATTCAGATATAGATAAATACTTATCTATAATTTTTATGTGAAACTTGGAACGTGATAAAAATGATAGTAAGTGATACCCCACACAACTTCGTCACATACTTTACATATATCATGGAATGTTGGTGAAGAGAGAGATATTATTGAATACCAATGAAATGGGAAGTCTTGTTAAGTTGATCCACTATAACCCATATCACATTCTTTATTTATAATGTTCTTGGGAGACCAGTGACAAATTCCTTAGTGATATTTTCCCAATTCCATGTTGGTATGGGTAGCGGTAGCAATAGCCCCTATGAAAGTTGTCACTCTTCCTTCACTTACTAACACACCAGGAACCATTCACTATAGTCAACAATATCCCTTTTCATATAATACCTCTAATAATGATCAAAAATGTCCTTATACATTTTATTGATTCCAAGATATAGAGGGAATGTGGAGCTATGATATTCATCCATCAGATCCTTCTTTATCTCTAGGATAGATGGTCTTGTATAGAATTTTAGTACAAATTTTTGATCAATATTGATCTTAGGAAACTTATCAATCTTCATAGACTTTATCTTATTTTTTCACAAAGGATATTCTCTTTGATATTTCTTCATCCTATATAGTAATGAGGGTTGAGAAATATTTTGGGAAAGGATTGATGATGTATCTTCCCTTAAGATTCTAATTTCCCATTTTAATAGGTCCTTCATCAACAAATCTCCTTAAATCATTATCATTTCTAGCACAATAGGGTCTTCCCAACATAATAGATTAATGAATTTGTTTTCTCTTTCAAGTAGATAATGAATTGAAAATTATTTGTATTTAAAAAGTTTTAACCATATCAATTTTCTTAATTTCCGTACATTTTGTGTGAAAACATACTTAAATTATTGGTGGTGTGTGAATATATGACATTTCTCCCTATAAATATAGTGCCTCCAAATTTTTAATGGGGAAATAGTTATAGATAACTCAGGGTCATGAATAGGATAATTAAACTCATGAGGCTTTAATTGTCGAGATGCATAAGAAATCACCTTTTTATTTTTCTTGAGGAAAAACTGAAATCCATTTAAGATATTCATCATAATTAATAAGAAATCCTTCTATAATAGAGGGTAGCGTTAACAGGGTCAACTGTTATTATTTCATTGGTTACAATGTTCCCCATGAATAAAACTTGTAATAATTAGAATTAATATTTTTCTAGCCATCCAATATTTCTTTCGAGGTGGAAACATTACTCATGTGGCCAGTGCAACTATGTTGGTGATTATTCCTAAGATTAAAGACCCATATTCCCTGAACCATTAAAGGCCTATCAGCATGTGAGACTTCCCATATAAAATCCTCTCCTTTATCATCACAAAAGTATGTCTCTCTTTCTTCCCAATGGATTTCCTTAGAGGAGAATGGCTTCGTGAAAGGCGAGTCTATCCAAGGGGCTATAGCTTTGGCCCAGGAGTTGATCTCAAAAATTAACATCAAATCCCATGGCTCGAATTTGTCCGTCAAATTGGACGTGATCAAGGCCTATGATAGAATTTAATTGAGTTTCATCAATAAAGTATTCACATGTATGGGTTTTTTTCCCCAGTCCACTGACATTATCTTTAGATGTTTCAGCTCTTCATGGCTAGTTGTATCCTTCATGGGGAAGACTCATGGTTTTTTCAAGGACACCTGAGGTCTCAAGAAGGGGGTCCCTCTGTCCCCTACCATCATTATTATTTCCTAGGACGTTCTTAGTCATTTACTTAATAGGAGCAGAAACCGAGGGCAGATTCTTCCATATTGGAGTCATACAATCCCATCCAATATGACTCACCTAATGTTTTCTGATAACTCCTTGGTTTTCTTGAATGGTAGTATAAGATCAGTATGAAGCTTCAATAAGGTGATGGAGGAATATTTCAATTGGAGCATTCAACTCATCAACCACTCCAAGATTAACTTTTTCTTATCCAATTAGTGTGAGGCAAGGTGTATGGTCTCTTTAGAGAACAGTCTGGACACGCAAAGAGGCTGCTTTCCTATTGATTAGCTTGGTGCACCTATCTCCCCTCAAACACTCCACATCCATGACTTTGATCACATTGTGCATAAAATCACAGGAAGAATACTCAATTGGAAGAACATATTTCTATCCTTCAGAGGTAGGATCACTCTTATCAATAGCATGTTGTCTTCTATTCCTATTCACATGATGGCATCCATCAGAGTTCCTAAGGGAACACTACCTCCATTGATAGGATCCTTGCTATTTTTCTCAGGGATGCCCTCTTTGAAGGGAAATATCATTGGGTCTCTTAGAGGATAATGGATCAACCAATCCGGGGTGGAGGGATCGATGTAAGAATCCTTTTTGACACCATTTAGTGTATGCATGAAAAACTGGCTTGGGAGGCTTTAGAGGGTCGGTCCTTGTGGGGAAGGGTGATGTACCCTCAATGTAGTGATGCTCCTACTCCTAGGTATAGTTACATCTATCCCCTCTAGTACATGATTGCTACTTTCCTTCCCTCCCCCCTAACCCTGTCATGCTGGGTCATTGGTAAAGAGGATATCCTTGGCACCATAATTGGGCTGGCTCAAGGCTTGGTTTTCCCAGCTGCCCGACCCCTTAGATTTATTTTATGGAGGTAAGAAGGTTTCCAACCTTTATCAGGGGGGGTTTTGAACCAAGACCAGCAGGAAATCTATGAGAACATTGTGTTGAACATAGAGCATGACCAGTGCATTTTCACTCCTTCAGCTTCGGGAATATTTTCCAATAAAGAGTTATGGAAATCCCTGTACTCTCACTATAGTCCAGACCAATGGTATGATATCATGCAGTGTAGGAAAATTCCCTCAAAATATAATTTTCTCTCCTGGAGAATCCTGAAATATTTAGTTCTTACTGATGAAAATATCAAAAATCTTGGCATCCCTACCATGTCCAGATGTACATGCTTCCATTCTAAGGAGGAGAGTTCTTTACACCTTTTCTTTGAAGGGGAATGGGAACATGCGGTGTAGAGATTTTATGGCGATCTTACAGCTTATAATGGGAAACCCAATATGAGGATACCTTCATAGATCAATGGTTCCAAGGATCGTCAGAGTAGATCTCGGAGGGAAAGGATTGGGCTGCAGTTTTAATCACCAGGTTTTGGTGCATATGGCATGCACAGAATAGAGCCAGACACGAAGGAGCTCGCCTTTCTGGGAGGAATATCATTATCAGAACCCGAAGTCTTCTCATTGACCTCCTCAAGTCGAACATAAATTTTCAAAAGACTCCCATGCTTAGTCCTCTTAATTCTAACTTAATGGGTGTCACTAGTTCTCTAAACACTAGTGCGGGTCATTGGTTATGCTGGAGGCCTTTTTCCACAGGTATCAAGCTGAACACTGATGGTTACTCCTGGTAGGTCATAATGTGGGGTGGAGGGGTGGCATGTGACTCCAGGGGCTCTGTCATCCTGCTATTTACAACATATTATGGCTGCGGCCATTCTCTCTAGGTTGAGGCTTTGGCTATGCTTTCTAGTCTCATGTTGTGTTGCAAACATAATATTCTAACCAGTGAAGCAGAGATAGATTTTATGGTCCTCTTAAATACTCTGCAAGGTACAGGTAATACCCCATAGTCTATCTCATATGCTATTAGAAAATGAAAAGGTCTCCTGACAAACAATATGAAGGTGGATCACACTTGGCGCGAGGGTAACAAAGTGGATGATCATCTAGCCTCCATTACATCCCACAATTCGGTCTTTTTGGGACTTGATGGAAGGAGCACTCTCAAGGATGAGGGATAAGAACTTGTGAGAGGGGATTCCCTTGGCTTACATTATTTCAGTCCCCCATGATCTTGTTTTCCATTTTTCCTTGTTTTTTTAATTTCTTGATGTTTTCAGTGCCTTTTATAAATAAATAATATTAAGAAGAGGTGTGTGAAAGGGTATAATGAAAAACTCATAATTCCCATATAATTTTTAGAGGAAATTCTTTGGGATATCTTATATCTTCACTATAAATTGAGGACTCCAAAAATTTAAGTCAATCATTGAGAAAATTGGAGCCCCATTAAGGTGATCAAATAAATCATCAATCCATGGGATAGGGTACTTTTTCTTCACTGTTATCCCATTTAATTAACAATAATCAATGCATAGTATAATTGATCCATCCTTCTTGATCACAAATAGAATATGTGCTTCCAAGGTGACACAATTTGCAAGATAAATACCTTCTCCAAAATATCAGGAAGTTGTTTCTTTAATTCCTCTAACTCCAACTATGGGATCCTTTTTTTATTGAATAAATTTTCATTACATGCTACAAACAGAGGATCTTCTAAATTTTAGTTTCCTGGAAATAAGGTAAATAATACATGAAAACGTAATAATTTATCTAAAACAACTTGAAATAAATCACCATGGGTTTACTAGAGGTTACTTTTACTACATGTCATATATTGGGGACATAAATCAAAGGAATAGTGTGATAATGAATCCGAGTCAGGGGAAAACATAAGATACAAGATGAATTTGATTTTGATACATATAATTAAGAAAATGTGGCATAAAGATAAGGCATGAGATAGTGGCATATAACAATAAAAATAACATGAATCATAACATAGAAATGTGGGTATAACATTAAAATGAGACATTCATAAGAATATCACCAAGTTTTATCACCAAGGTATCATAAAAGAAAATTAAAAATGTTTTTCACCAAGTTATTGTTAAACATGTCTTCTATTTAGATTAAATTCATTATGCAATCTATTGGAGTATTATCAGGGTGCACCATTCATATGTTTTAATTTTATTTTATTCAAATAGATCCTAAAAATAATTTCATTAATAACTCATTGATAATATATATAGGTCTATTATCAAAATAATTTCACACAAAAGATCTTAAATACATGATCATTACGTCCTTTTTAACCCACGAAAGAAAAAAAATAATATATGTAAATCCATAAACTGTAAAATTCATTTTTAAATATATCTGAATAACAATTGAAATTAAAAGTGGTTTGGGTATTTAAATAAAAAGGAAAAGATAATTACTCATGTAAAGGAGGGTAATTTTAGAAGTAAATTTTGTAAAATGACATGTATAAAATATGGTTTTATGAAAAGGTAAAATGAGAGTAGAAAAGAGTAACCAATTTTTAAAACATATATTAGAAGTAAGGGTATGCTCAAAAGGGTAAAAAAAGTGGTCAATCATAAAATTTAGAATAAATATACAAGGAGAGGTTCTTGAATTGAAGAGAAAGGAAAGACAATCCTCTTACATCAAAGAGTAACTCCTATATCTTTAGGAATGGACCCTTGTGGGATTTAAGACACCGTTAGGGGACTTCTTGGGAAGAAAAAACACCAGAAATCCATGGAGGACATATTTTTACTGAATGAAAATAGATAAATGGATGGTTATTTATAGAAAAATGGGAGGTATTATTTAATAAATTTTGAATATAATTCATGTAAAACTAGTTTGTGGAAAAAGAAACTCCACTGGCTTATCCATTATTTTATATCATGGTTTTGGACTTTTGGGTCACCTATTAAGTTATTTTAGCCTTCTAAAATAAGTCTTCATTTTTTATTACTTCTTTTGGAATGGAAAAGTAATGTTTTCTCAAAGGGATTTTTTTAGTCAATGTTTCCATTTTAGACATTGCAAAGTCACTTATAGTATTTAGTGATTTATTAAAATCTATTAAGATAATTAATATTAATAAAGTTACATGTTTTGGGTCTTCTATTCTGTTTAATTAATTATTACATTATGATGACATAATTATGAATTCATAAAACATACCAGAACTCCATAACTGTATTTTCACTATTCATGATAAAATAATTATATTATAAATGTATCATAAATTTACCCGAACATAATTTTGATTTGTATAATTAAAATAAACATTTTAATGTTCTATAAAAATTCAATAAATATGAGAATTTTAGCCTTTAACTATAAAAACACATATTAATTTAAAAATATATTATTAAATCACATTAAAATTTATGAAACCTAAAAAAAATCATAATAAGTTATAATATTATTTTATCATTTATATTTAGGTGAGAGTTTTTTAAAATGAAGTTTTATTGAATAAAATATTAATCAAAATACTTTAGTTTTTTATAAAATTATATTTATTTTCTAGAAAAACATTGTTATGTTTCATTTGCATCCCAAAATCTATTTATCAAAATAAAATCAATTAAACATATATTTTATTCAGAATGAAAACTCTTATGGAGAATTATGGAATAAAAAATTTATGTATTTGGATAAATCTTCACTTTATGTAAGTAATTTCAGGACATGTAACCCCTTGTTACACTTTTATATGCCCAAAGGGAAAGGTGTTCAATGGTGGTAGTTTAATGGGGGTGGCTTAGCAAACATAGACTGAGTGGTAATCTACGCTAATATAATTGTATCTTGTATAAGATTTCATTCAAGTGTTTTTTATTAATATTAAACACGAGTTTGGTAAATGGTGAAACCCAATGATGATACCTTCCTCCCATGTTCTAATAAGTGGTTTTCAAATGACAAGACTACATTTTTTGAGGCCACTGATTATCCTTTCTATATCAATTATCATTTGTCCTTAATTCTTATAAAAACTAATTATAATGTTAAAATTATAAAATAAAGTTATAGTTTGTAATATTCATATTGACTAAAAGTTGAATCAAAATGGTCACATTTCCCATTTTTTCCCATAAATTATACTTTAGTATTTCACTCCAAATTGACCAAAAATTTATCCCTGAGGTTATATTTTAATTCTTAAAGATGTTGAAGGGTTGGTTAATATTTTTTTTCATTTTTATATCATTTTTACTTGGGATTAATATTATAGTTAATTGGGTTGAACGATACCTTCCCATTTTAGTAATTATATTTATACTTTTTTATCAGTTGTATTGTTTTCCATTTTAATTAGTTTCATAGATTAATAATGTAATGATAATTTTTAATGAGATATAATTTATTGATTTATCTTTATTTCTCTTGTGTGTAATATTATATAATATGTTACCAAAATTTATTCTGGAAAAAATATAATTTAAAAAGTGTATCTCTTTATAATAGAAGTTACTGACAAATGAAGTGGTCTAACATTGTTACATAGAATGCTGTATTAGTATGTTTCTCTCTATGGGGAAGGTTTTTGTTCATAACCTGAGGTATCTACACTAATAGAATTATAATTTTCTCCGCAACGGTTGTAGTTTCTGCTTTAACATTACTATATTTCCTTGGAGGGTAATCCATTAATCTATTACATGAATTGATATGGATCTCATTCTATCTTATATGATCTTTTTCTAAAAAATTTCATAATAATGATTATATAATTACATTATTAAACATATGGTATATTTTTTAAACCATTAAAACACTTAACAAAAATTAAACATTTAAGAAAAATAAATCTTGGAATCATAAAAATAGTTTCTTTAAGAATGTTCTGAAATCATAAAAATACATTCAAATATTTCATAATGATTTAAAAAAATTGTGTATTAACCTAATAATATCAATTAAGACTATAAATCCAAGTGAACTATATTGGAACGCTCACAATAGATAAGAATTATAGACAACATATAAAAACCCAACTCCTTTTAGAGACATTACCCAAATATTCATGTTTTCCAAAACCATATCCACTTGTTGTATCTAGAAAATGATGTATTTATAGGAAAACATCATAATATCTACCTTACCAAACCTTTAGGATATTATCATATACTCAGACTATCCATATTTAGTCATAGAGTAATGTTTCCATATCTATGTTTTCCAAAATCTAGTCCTCATGGTTTCTACTAAATGTGATATGATACCAACTATAAAGACACTATCCCTAGAATCCATCTGGTCATGGTTGATATATTAAATTTTCACTATATAAAAGTGATAACATCCTAGTTGATTGAATAATTTAGTATTCTTGGTAAAATAGATCCATACATTAAATCTCACATATATTAGAAAACATAAAAATAAAAAAAGTGCTTTCTTTTAGAATGCCATTATTCCCTTTATAATATCCCAATATACGAAACCAAATAAAATTCAAGGAATCATAGTGAAAGTAAACATAGTAAAGGGGTGATATCATATTCGTAAAAAGTGTATTCATATAATGGAAGATAATATGGAATGAATAATATGTAATTACTAAATTAAGATCAAATAATCACATGATATGGGAAAATATCCATGTATATCATAACTATTAAAATAATGATATGGACATAAATAACTTATTTCTTAAAAATGGAATCCATAATAATGGACATATGAAACTTATAGTAATTTTCATATTCCTAGACATCTAAAAAAATTATCAAGGACTCCAATAAAAAAATCCATAAAAATGGGTAAAGACTCAGCCAAATATGTAATCTATTTTGTCTTATGAGACCCATCGATTCATCTAGGGTATTTGAAATTATAGGATCCATCAGTTAGATAATATGTTCAATTCATTCATCATGAGATTAAATAATACAACTTAATCAACTTACCTTAAAATAAATAATTAAATATTTTAAAAGAACAATCATATAGAATATCAATACATTCACCATTAAAATTAAAAAAACATCCAATGGAATATGTTTTATAGTATCATTATATTATATCCTTATTAAATTATAATATTCAATAATGGATGTTTCCATAGTTGAAAATATTTTAAAAACATTACTATGATTTTTTTAAATACACCTTTTCAATTCAAAATAACTAATTTAAAAAATTAAAAAAATCCAAAATATTAATGAAAATTTTTATTTTTAAAATTACATTGAAAATTGTTAATTAATCTTCAATTCATTTAGCAGTAATGATGGTGGAAAATTTGGTTCATACAGTAAAAGTTAGAAAACATTCCTTTCATGCCTCTTTCCAAAAGTAACTCATTCAGAAAAAAAAAAGAACCATTTTAAAACATTTAATAAAAATTAAAACATTGAAAAAATGTATCTTATAAAGAATTGTAATATATTGATAATATTATTTAAAACTTTTAATGAAAATATGGAAATCAAAGAAACATATTCTAGACTATGTTGAAAAACAAAGTCAGTTTTCTTTAATACATTATTTTTCTATCTAGAGTTATTTAATAAATGAAAATGAAATGAAAATTTGAAATTTCATAAAATAACTATAGGTGAAAAAAAATATTTGTTTTAATATTGAAATATTAAATAATACCCACAACAGATATTGAAACAAAAACAATCTTGAATAATGATTTTATTGTGAAATAAATTATTTCATGAGGTCCAACATCCTTTGAATGTTTTCAATACTCCTATTTAATAAATAAATAATCATAATAAATATTTCCTATAAACATAATAACATATATCATACCATATATTAATTAATTATAAACTTTTATCACCCGATTATTAAAAATTCATTGTTGAAATCAAGATTTTGGGTGATAACTGTGTCATTTCCCATGTATGTTTTACTGTGGTGGTTTCATTACTTTTACTTTGGTCATGATTATATCATAATTTATATTTTAGTAATTATATTTATATATATATAATATAAATTCTATATTTATTTTTTATCTTCCATAAAATATAGTGATAGAAAAATGAATTACACAATTCATGGGGATCGAAAGTGGAATGTATGCATGAATGTTATTCTAATATTTTTATGGATGGAATAAAAGATAGATAAATAAAATTTCACCATTATAAAATTATTATTATATCATATATATCATATATAATTTTTAAATATATACTTATCATCATCCCTGTAATGAAAAAATGAAAAATGATTCACATCATATCGTGGATGGTGTAGTCTAGAAATATGTATAGACGACATTATTATTTTCCAATAGATTGGAATGTAAGAAGTTATATGTGATATTATAATTCTAAAATAATTATAATGTCATAAATATATTATATAAACATTAAAACTATCATAATACACTTCAATAAAATAAGGTGATGAAAAATGAATTGTATCACTACGTAGAGATGGTAAGACATATGTATACACGGTAAATAATTTCCCGTTCCATTTGATGGAACAGAGGGTGAATAATTTTGTGGTATTAATCAAAATATAATTTTTTCATATCTAGGTTACTAAATTTATTATTTTATGATTAATACCACATTTTTAGATGAGTTAAAATAATAAGTAAAAATAGATTGATGATTTAGTGTGATAACCTTTTCTTTAAAAGAACTCCTTTAGATTTCTTCTTATATACCACGGGGTTAGTATTTTTGTTGGGACAAGAATGGATAAATAATTTATAATGTTTTTTAATATACTTTTAATAATAATGGTTGACTTGTTTTTGGAAATTATGTTTCGATGTAAATGGTTTCTTTAATTGTCTTAACAAAAAACACATCACTTAGTAATTTTTTCAAAAAAATAATAGATGAAACTTCCTTGTTAAAGTAAAAATTATCAGACGAATTTTGCTTAATAAATTGAAAGAAACCAAACACAAGATATTTATTAAAGTTAAAATGAACAAACAAGATTCTCTAAATAAAGTGAAAAATATTATATTATAGGACATTTGTGAAGTTTTAAAGATGAGATTGTCTGATTTTTGTGATGTGTATCTATAAATTCTAGAGGAAAAAGCCTATTGCAAGAGAGTGAAATTTTTTAGATGAACATAATGAAAATAATACGAAAATTTTATAAGAATAATTTATGAGGAACAAAGAGGAAGTCATATGAACATTTTTTAAAAACAACTCAGAGATCATATAAACATTTTAGTCATTTTTTCTGAATAAAAAAAGTGAAAATTTCATACATAGATTTTGTAATGAACATGGCAAAATTTAAGATGACTATTTTAGATGAAATTATTTAATGAAATTTTTAAAAAAAACATCATACGAACATTTTGAAAAGAAAAATATGAAATTTTTACATAAACAATTTGGAAACAACATTTTAGTCAAACATTTCAGATGAAAATTTTAGATGAACCATCTAGAAAAACATTTTCCAGATGTAGATTTGTTAAGTGATGTTATTAACTAATTATTTGTAAATATATCAATAGATATAGTGTTTTACTTATTTTTGAAATATTAAAATATAACTGGGCTATGATATTTTATTCTTTCTGATTTTAAAGGAGTGTTGTGAATGTTTGAATTTTTGAAATGTATTCAGCGGGTGATTAAAATTTCATATTTTAATTAAGAGGGAAAGAAAATTTGGAATCCATCCTTTTCTTGAATTCGTGGATCAATAAATTGTATGAATATAAAATGTGTAGACTATAATATTAACATGTTCTCAAACTATAAAGTATATTGGATTTGGGTTTGTATAGAGACATCATACAAACTACAAGTATCTAAAGTGTTAAGAAGAAAGATACCAATCAAGGAACATCTCATTTGAAGTGTAAAAGAAGTTTTTAATGAAAAATAAGTTATAATCTAAGTTCACAAGATGAATTTTAATATAAGGTGAAATCCGATGAAATTGGTGTAAGGAAGTTTAGATATTTTTAAAGGGAACTGTGTGAACATTCTGAATGGTAATTTTTAGACAGATTCTTCCATAAGGACATTCAATTGAACAGGTTGGATGGAAAACAAATATATTAAATAAGTTGAAAACTTCTATTGGGTAAGAATGTGAATATTTATTTCAAGAAGAACAAATAGTGATGTTTGAATAGGTTGTATAGTAATAGTATTCTAAGACTATTTGTGGTGGTTATAAAATTGTTATGAAATCTTTATTACATATTTTATCTATGTAAATATCATGAGCATTATTTTTTGGTAAAAGTTTAATGAAAGTTTTAGTATATTCCTTATATATTTAATGACTAAAATAGAGATTTATGTAATGTATTTTGTGGTATTTTTTTATTTCCTAGCCAGGATAAGAACTTTCTACCCATGTAGAGTAGTAAACTGTGTAAATAAACAGAATCATGTAGTTTTTTTATGCTCATTTTTTAGAAAATTAATAACAATTTAACATAAGGAAAATGTTGTTTCATATAAATAAAAATTTGAATAAAGAAAAATATCATTAATTCACCCCTCCTCATATCATTGATCACATACTTCATGTTAGTTGGTATTAGATCCACATTTCATTCATTGACTTTCTGTTGAAGTTGGAAGAAAAGAGAAATTGATGTAGATAAATATAATTCAATAATCTAAATGGGGAGTATGGTTTTATAGGGAAATAAATATCATAAATGGATAGATAAAATGTTTCCATACCTTATTTCTCTTGGTTATGTTGTTCTTGAAGTGATGACATATGGTTTCCCTCGTTATGTTGAGAATGTTCCTATATCATCTACTGATTAAAAAAATAGAAAATGATGGGTGAGCAAGAAATTTTATTCTATAATCACTCTACCAATTCATGACTCATATATTTAATGTATTTGGAACTGATAAAATAATTTTGGATATGTTTGATAACATCTAAAAAATGTGAAATTTAAGAAAGACAAGTCAAAATTATGGAGGCAAAAGTATAAAGATCTATGAACATGATATTGTGAATATATTGGTCACTTCTTGAAAATGGATAATAAAAATTTTATCAAAATAATATTTCTTGGTGATAATTTTTAAGATTCAAAAATTGTTAAAAGTTATTTCAAATTATTTTTAAATAATTTAGATGATAAAGTTTCATCATTGGAAGACATAAATCCTGAAACTTTATTTACGGATTATTTTTAAAAAACATTATCTTTTATGAAATGAGAAGCAAAATTGTTATGATGTTTATTAAAAAAATTTATCAATACAATTCCTTCAAATAAGATAAAAAATGAAAATAAAAGAAATTTATTGATGAAGAAGATTCTAGTAACTTCGAAAATGAAGGGGAGATTAGTAAAATAGAATATACCCTTAAAATATTTTTCCTTTGGATATATTGGTAAATTTTATTCAAATTTCCCATTAATAAAGGAAGATAAATAAATTGATGATGACGAAATAAATTCAAAAAAAATTATAAGAATACATGAAAATAAATATCCTATTTCTAGATAAATTATTTAAATTTATCCATGTCCAATAAATGAATATTTGTTTTTCTAAACTTGATGAAGAGGACAGCATTACTAATTAGTATGAAGCATTTTGTGGTAATTAATCTAAACATGCATTTATTTCAAAAGTGAATTACAAGAAGTTCACATGTGGAGAAAATAATAGATATTAATAAGAAAATACAAGGATGGATTTTATGTTTAAAAGAGAGATGAAATAATGTATTCAAAAATTTATAAGATATGAAAGGGAGAATAAGAAATTCAAGAAATAAAATACCTCATTAAATAATTACGAATTGTTTCATGATTATAAATCAATATTTAATGAAGAGATTGGTGTTTTTATGAATGAGATTGATGAAGAGAAAAATATCAATATGAATATTGATGAAAACTCAAAGGTAAAGGATAAGTGTTATAAATTATTCAATAGAAACTTTTTAAAGATTAGAAAGGAGTTACAGATTTCCAAAACTCAATTACATAAAATGGTGAATCTTTTTACAAGAGTAAACCAAGAAATGATAAAAAAACATTATCCTTAAAGGTTTATATGAATATTGAAGACGCACAAGTTGAAAAATAATTTAAGAATCCCATCTATGTAGCTAAAGATGGAGTTAAAAACATGAATTTTATAAGTAAATATGATCTAACATGAAATTTATAATAGAGTTTATTTTTTAATGTCTGCAAAGAAAATATAATGATGTCACCAAAACATTGGTACGAAACAAAATACCAAAGTGGAAGGTATGAATTGATGAATAATAGGTACACTACTACAAATAGTATCAATGTTATGGAAGAAAATATTATTTTATTATAATTTATGATATTGTGGGGGTTTTCTATACAAAAAAAATATATTAGTTCAATAATCAACATTGCAATAATTTCAATAGAAACATGAATATTAGTTTAATAGTAAGAAAACTAACTGAAATAAGGTTCCTTTAAAATGTTTGTGTGATGGTTGAAAATAGATTTCAAAAATTGGAAACTATTTTTTAAATATTTTAATAGCTAGGAAGTCATTCAAAAGGATGTCTTATCATGTTTTAGGCACGAAAATACATTCATAATATATCTCAAAATCCTGATGTAAAGAATAAAAAGGAAAAAAGAAATTTATCTTGTTGTTGAAGCCTCTATCAATTTTAGAAAAGGATAACAAAAATAGATTTTGGACTATGGGTGATCTTCAAATATGATAAGAGATTTGAATTTTTTAAATAATTTTTGAGTTTTTAGAAATGGTACATTAACTTTTGGAAATTTTGTGTCACTCAAAATCAAAGGCATTTGTCTTTAATCATTGGGTAAGAAAAGTTAAAATCTAAAATTTCCTTGTTTGTTGATGGGATGAAGCTAAACTTGTAAATATTTCAAAAAAAATTGATGAATATAATAATGTTTTTTTCAGAAAATTTGAATTTTTTATAAAGATAATTTTAGGTGGAAAAGTATTAATGAATGGATAATGAACTAAGAGAAATTTATTCAAGTTGGTTATACAGAAATTTCAAGCTATCTTAGTTTTATAAAAGAAAATAAACTATGTAATAAGATACTTAGTCTCATGTTTTAATGGAATATTTAAAAAGTTAAAAATAGACATATTATTCGTGATATTCTTGATATGATTAGAATAAGATATTTTTTTGTTCCTTTTTTAAAAAATCGATGAAAATAAACTCAGTTCACAAGAATATTGGTTAATGTAAAATATATCCCATTTAGGTGATTCAATCATACATTTCTATGTTAATGAGTAAAAGATAAAAATATGTAGATATGTAATATATTTATTTCATTGATTATTTCACTCACATGGTAAGAATTCTATTTCTTAAAACATAAATCAGAGGTCATGAAAATGTTTAAGAAAATTAGGGTAAGCGTAAAAAAATATGGATATAATTTGAATATGTTATGAACTAATAATGGAGGTGAATAAAAAAAAGTATTTCAAGTATTATATTGAAAGAATGGAATTATTAAAGAGTTCAGTTAAGTTCAGATGATATTGTGAGAACAATATTGATCAAACATGACACTTATAATTCTTTTCAGAGGAAGGCTTATATGAGTAAGTTTATATTCTGAATAAATTTTCATATGTACCAAACTCTGATATGACTTATTATTAATTTTTTTACAATAAAACATCATGATTGAAGAACATAAGGGTACTTGGAAGTCCTTGTATTATAAAATTAACGAGTGGAAATCATGGGAAGTTTGATTAGAGAGGTGTTGCTGGAATGCTTTTGGATACACAAATAATGGTAGATGATACATATTTTTTAATAAATAAAATTGAAAGATATTTGATTTTATATATGTTGAAGTTCTTTCAAAATATGATAAGAATGTTTTACAAACTAATATATATGTGGAATATAGAAAATATCAAATGGTCCCAATTTTGAGAAATTAAAATGTTTCTAATTAAAGTAACAATGGTGATACTTCACAAGATAAATATTTAGACTCGTCTATATCATGTGACACATAAAAACTTTATACATGTCATCCTATGGTAAAGAAATTGGTGTAATTTCTTAACATAATTGGAGATCAACACAATCGTGTTCAAACTAGAAGATCATCATATTCTATTTTTCAACCATCTTAGTATTCACACATTGTTCCAAAAGATGTTGATGAATCATGGAAGCATCATGATTATATTTATTCTTTGAAAGATGAATTGGATTAGATATAGAAGAATAATTATTGGTATCTTATACAAAAACCAAACAATAGAACTATTATTGGTACAAATTGGGTGCTTCATAATAAGTTAAATGAAGATTACGAAGTTATAAGAAATAAATCATTACTAGTTTCTAAATTTACTAAAGAATTTATGTCATTGATTTTGATGATACATTTTCTAAAAATTCTATCTAAAAAACTATCAAAATCATTTTTTCTATCAAATCACAATGTAGTTATCAAATTTTTCAAATTGATGTAAAGTACTCATTCCTTACTGGAGAGATCTATAAATAATTGTATACTTATTAGTAGTGTTGATTCATGATTGTTAAAGATGAAAGTCATGTTTATAAGTTGAAAAAGTATTTTCATGGGTTAAATTAGTCTCTTAGAGCTTGGAATTTAAATAGGATTCATATTTGAGGAAGATTAAATTTAAGAAAGTAATATTTGATAGTAATATCTACATCAAATAAAATATAGTGATTTATCTCATTTTGAACATATATGTCAATGATATAACAATTTTATAATAATGATGATGAAACTTGTTAGATATTCATTGAATAGAAGCAAAGTTATTTTAGATGATCATGTTAGGATGAATAAAATATTTTCGTATCTTACAAATCTCACAAAATAAAAATTTACATTTCAATATCATGAAATTATGAAAAATAATGTATAATTATGTTTTTAAGGGAATATTTTAATCTTGTTTCTGGTCCAATTTCTGTGGGAACCAAGATCTCTAATGATGGAGAAGGAGATGTGGTGGATCTTCAAGAGTTTGGAGACTTTTTTAGATTTTTTTCTTATCCAACTACTTCAATACCATAAATTTTATATAATGTTACTTTATCTTCTTTATACCAAAGTTCTCCAAAATAATCACATCTCATTAAAAGAAAAAATAATTTATATATATCAAAGGAACAACTGACATTTCAATATAATATTAAATCTTTATAAAGATTATTAGTTTGGTTATATATGTTTCGATTGGTTAGTTTGTATTTGTGATAGAAGACCCATATCTAGTGGAGTTATATTTTGGTGGGATGTTTTTATAATTTTGAATAAAGAAAAGAAAATTTTTATAAATCTTGGTATGGATAAACCAAAGTATGTTTATCTTACACAAGTTTCATCACTACTTATGTGTATGAGTAATTAGTTGGAATATTTGTTAATATAAGTACATTTACCCACAATCAAGGGTTTTGATCATCACAATTATATAAATTTCAATACAAATATTTTGAATCATTCTTTTTAAAAGTATATAGATTTTAAATATCAGTTTATCAAAGAGAATCTAGATAATAATAATTGATAATGGATTTTGATCCTATATTTGAACAAGTTTATGATATATTAACTAAACCTTTTAGGAACGAAACATATTATAAAATGAGGTTGAACATTGGTGTAAAACCTCCCTCTCATTAATCTAAGGTATGTCATTTACATTCCCACTCTCATATTATCTTTGGATCAGTGTTATCAATGTAAGAAAAACTATTTAACATAAATATATCAATTTGAATGTGGCTAAATATTTTAAAGGAAGTCATTTTTATGGGGATTTTTTAAAATAGCTTAGTTTTTATTTAAGCATGTGTGATCTATGTTAAGATTTTATGGATGAAGATAAAAGAAATATTATATATGCAAGAAAAAGTGAAAAGTTGTGAATGTTTAAATTTTGTGGATTCATCTAAGAAGATGTTTCTTAATTCACTACCTTTGTAAAATATGTTTTTACTATTTAATAATTCATGTTTCCTAAATCTATTTCACTCACATTTTCAGAGAATGTTTTGGCCAAGTAATTCATAGCTTGAGATACTGTGTTGTGATATTTTCTAGTTCTTGGTTGACTACAATATCTAAGGGGGGATTTTATTTAGACCATGTTTGATGAAGGAGTTTTATATGTTTTTAAAAGTTATTATTTTAGAATTTTGGTCAGATTTTCTATGAAAATTAAGGTCTATTGGAACTAGTTTTCATTAATTATATTAACAAAAATTACATCAAATTTTAATGTTTTCTATAAAACATTATAAGAACATCCATTATAAATGTATAAAATATTAGATTAACTTTTTATAATAATGTGAAAAGATCATATGAACATATCTTAAGAAATTTAAAATGATCACACACACTTTACTTAAGAAACTGAAAAATATCAATCAAACTTCTCCTAATAAATTGAAAAATATTTGATGAATTTTTCATAAGAATGTAAAAAAGATCAAATTTAATTTTCTTATTAATGTGGAAAGGATTGTTGGTTTCTCCTTAATAAAGTGAATAATATTTTATGGATATACCTTATGAAAGTGAAAATGATCAGATGGAGCTTCCTTAATAAAGTTACAAATATTGGAAGGATTTTCCTTAAGAATATTCTAAACAAAAGGATACCATATTTGAGATGTGTTAAATATATAATCTAATGATTATTTTTTGTTTTGATATTTTCCAACATCATGAATAATATAATCTCATGATCGATGAGTTTGGAATAAAGGTGGAGAAATTATTTTGTGTGAAAAAACATGGATAAATTTTTGGTGGATGAATGTTGTTTATAATGTTTATGATGTTTGGAAGATGTGGTTGTATGATTTTTATACTGGATATTAATGAATTATAGATAAAATTTGAATATTGATGAAAAATGGGAATATTATAAAAAAATCGAATGAACAATGTTGAAATAATATAAATATTTTTTAATGAAGAAATTATAAATCTGCTAAACATTTCATATGAATTTTTTTAATAAAAAATGTTGAAATCAGAAGAAAAATAATTAGACGACCAATTTTGGATAAAAAAAGTGAATTTTTTTTAAGAAATTGTTTGGGCCAAGAAAGAGAAAGTTTCGGATTTAAATTCTGGATGAACATTTCTAAACAACATTTTATATCAACATTTATGAATGAACAAAGTGAAAACAAAATTGGATGAACATTTTTGGATGAGAAAAGTAAAACTTTCCAAAAGTCATTTCAAATTAATATTTTAGATGAAAATTCTCAATAAACACTTTCTAAAGATATTTTTTTAAGGGTGGTTTTTTAGGAAAGATTCATAAATATTACAATAGTGACATTTTTATAATTATCATTTAATGTTCCAAATATTATGGGAGGAAGATCTATAATTTCTTACTAGTTTAAAGGAAGGTTTTGAATGTTTTATTTTCCATAATGTCTTGAGTGGGAGATATGAACTTCATGTTTTCATTAATGTGGAAAGTTAATTTTGAATGATTCATTTTCTCCACATCATTAATATATAAATAGTATTAAATTAAAGAATATGGAGTGGACAATTCACACATTCAAAAAAGTTGAAGTGTTGAAAATTGGGTTTCTTATAAAGACACCAAATGAAATACTTCCAACCAGATTTTTGTGTAGTAAGTATCCAAAAAAGTATATATTTTTTTAATTGAATAATAAGTTTATAGGTAACAAATAAGTTTTGAAAAATTTCCACTGAATGATAATTTAATTCATGTAAAATAAGAAGTCTAAGTGTAAAGATTTTGTGGTGTATTTAGAGGGCATTTAATAAAATCTCTAGACATGATTTTTTATAAAAACAGTTATGGATAGACTCTCTAGAAAAAATATTCTTAATGGAAAACCAACTGACTAAATAAGTTCTTACCTGCTATAAGGTATTAAAGTTAAGAATTATTACAAGAATAGAAATAGGTGACATTTGTAAAATCAGAAATGAGACAACATTTTGATCCAATTTGTGAAGGTTAATAATGTTTTTATAGATTATTTGTTACATATTTTATCTATGTTAAAATAACATCCACTATTGTATTGAAAAAAGTAACACATGTGTTACTATATTCCTTTCTTATTATAAAAAATAAAAGGATTAATCTCTTGTTGATTGTGTGGTACTGGATCATTTTAATACATTTCAAAGAACAGATACTCTTACTGAGTAGAGAGACATATAAATACTTATGTTTCTATGGTTTTATTTGGATTATTGTTTTTAGTGATGTTTTAATCCATTAACATGAGGCAAAGTTTTTTACATTAGAAATAAAAATATATATATATATAT
Source organism: Viscum album (assembly GCA_963277665.1). Classification (NCBI taxonomy): domain Eukaryota; kingdom Viridiplantae; phylum Streptophyta; class Magnoliopsida; order Santalales; family Viscaceae; genus Viscum; species Viscum album. Next base: position 12,353,503 of record OY728159.1, on the reverse strand, counting down.
AATGAAATAGATCATTGGATCACCCCTCCACTAATTAGTGATCAAAATAGTCTATTCTCTTTTGGAAAGATCAAAACCACTAGAAATCTTCTATGTATGTTGAGGTGAGAATTGGTCATCGTTTTTTAAAGCTATATGACTCAAGGTGGTGTGACTAATTGAGAGAAATGTGTGACACTTTATAACGGATGGAAAGGAAACATTTAGAATTTTTAAAAATAAAAAATATAAATAACTTATTCTAAAGTGGAATACTTTTATATGAAAATAAATTAAATTTAATGTTTCATGAGGCCTAAATATCATCATCCAAGGAAATTTATAATGGCTTTAGGGTCATTTAAAAACATATATTTTGGTTTATCCCCTTGGTCAACTATTTTTAATCTTAACTCTAGTAATAAATTTTAAAATAAAAAGGTTTCAATTTAATTTAGATGGTGAAAATTAGACCATAAATGGACAAGGGATGAAATTTTAGACCATATATTATCCTATTGTCCTATAGAAAAAATTTTATGGTTCCTAAAAAAATAAATAAATATTGATTTCATAAAATATTATTAATTTCATTTTTGACATGATTCTTTCAATTTGACTTAAAATAATTCATGAAATATATTTATTTTGATTCAAATCCTTTAAATAACAATTAATATGTTATATTCATCAATAAAATTTATGGAATACTATAAATCACTGAATTATATTACTTTTACAATTTTTAAAATCATTTTTATTGGAATAAATTCTATATCATTATTTTTTAAGAATTTATGATTATTATATAACTAGTAAAAATAAAAAAATAAATAACTATCCTAAAAATAATATATGTAAGGTTAGAATAAAAATTAAAATTCATTAGTAACTTTCCGTTATCCTAATGTGATCATGTAATACTTATTTAAAATTAAGAGGCTATCATTTTGTATTTTTTTCATTACATTAAATGTTATATTGGAAATATTAATGGATAAGGTTTCCATAAATAACTAAATATGTATAATAGGATTATAAGGGTCTAATTATATTCAACCAATAATAATTAATATGAAAAATGGTGACCATGACACTTAGTTTTAACCAAGGTTAAATGATTTATCCTCTATCGAGGTGGTAAATTTTACTATAGTTTCTATTCATAATGAAAAAAATAAAAAGGGCCCAATTTACTAAATTTGAGCATCTTAATTCCAAATATGGTACTAGTTTTTAGGATTCAATATATTTAAGTGGAAAAATTAATTTTAAAATAATATTTAAAAACAACATGAAAATTGCAATCTAGAAAAATATTATTTCTAAGAAAAAACTGGATTTATTTTTATACGATATAATATAAAACCACTAGAAGAATCATAAAACATTTGGTTTAATATATAATATAAATATTTCCAAAAACTAATTAAACAATAGTGGAAAATTTAATTTATTAATATAAAAAGACAATGTGTGTATAAAATATTTTTTATAGAAACATATCTTTTTCTTTCAAATGATTTTTATTTGAGTTTCTAATAAAATAATAAATAATAAATTCATTTTATACATTTAAAAACCTTAAAATTTTTATAGTATATTTATTTATATTTAGACCATGTGATTTTATAATATATATTATAATAGTCATATTTAAATAAAATATCTATATTTGGTCAATGATTGTTGAAACATTGGGTTGTATTTAATGAAAGATATCAAAGAAATTAAATTTATTTAAAAATTAATACTTCAAAAAAAATTAGGGTGTTATAATTATGGTTTAGTTTCCAATGATAGGAACCTCTTTTGGTCAGCCCATTACTCTTTTCAATTGACTCGGTTTCCAAATCAGTGATATGCCACAAAAACCTTCACTATAATGTGTTGCAACCTTTTTTGTCAAAAAGGTAATAAAAAACATTTATATTGTTAAAATCCACAAGAATTTACCCAACATGTATCAACTTTAAAAAAATTTAGTAGAAGAAGGTAAAATTTATTTCCATGTTTCAACAAAAGATATGAGACTTTACAATCTATACCTTAAAGGACTTCCCAACCTTGAAAAGTGTCCCTTGGGTTCCTACTCAAACAACATAGGCCATTGAGATCAAATGTCTTCCAACAACATGAATGTATCCTTCTAGATCTTCTAATGTCACAACAAGATACTAAAAGTATTTAATTATTCCCTCAAATTAATTTCTTAGTCTAGTATATGGTCTGCACAAAGATCTCCTCATATGATGCATCAAACTCGACCTCAACATCCTCAAAGTCGACAAATTAAAAAAATATTGGGAATGTTCCCCTAAATATTAGTCACATAAACACATCATTAACACATAGGTAATAATAATAAATATCCAAATTATATTCCATAATATCATCCCATTAAATGGTCTTTAATGTTCCAATATAGCACGAGGCCTACTTTTATAGCGTCTGAAAATAATGATGCTCTAATCGAGGTTACACTCTTAAGAAATATTAGTCACCAACAATGAACACCAAAAGTCATATCATATAGTATATATATGATTTTTCATATTCTGAGTGTTTACCTACAATTTTATAATCAATTAAAACTTCTCTTAGGTCTTATTTATTATACTAGGCCCAACAGCTATTGCCTTCATCATGTCATCCTGAAACAGTATTTAGAGACATGACCATTCATATAGAGCCTAAAAAAGATTCTTTTGAATCTAATCCTCATGACTGTTATTTTATGAAATCTTCTCCAAGTCTAGTTTCTCATTATAAAGTCCACTATAGTCTAGAACAAAATATTAAATCATATCCTCCAATATGTAAATTATTCTATTTGACTATTCAGAAGTTGTGGGGGAGGTACTCTATGTTCAAAATCAGATGGGGCCCTAAGGCCTTCTTCAAACTCCACAAAATCCATTATATGAAACATTAATCAATAAAAAATATGAATCTCAATATAAATCTAGGTAATAATTATATTTTATATTCATAAAACCTTCCTGATTCCTCTTCTGAGTTAGTCTCTTGGATCTGTAAGAAGTGATCTACTTTCATGAATCAATCCACAAGCCCCTAGACAGTCTCATGAATCCTCATGGTCTTAGATAACCTCATAAAAAATAAATTATTTCTTCTTCCCACATCCTCATTGGAACTATATGTTCATATATAAACCCACAAGTATTTTGGAGTTTTGCGTTATCCCTTTGGTAGGTTAGGCATTGAGAGACAAATCTTATAATTTCCCTCTTCATCCCTGGTCACCTAAACTATTTTTTAATCCCATGGTAAATTTATTCTTTGAGGAAGTACTTCCAATATTTTTATATGTAATTATATAATAAACTCTTCCATTATGGAAGGAATAACTAAAAATATCCTATGAACAAGTTTCACATATTAATCACTCAATGTCCATCTAGGCATTAGATCACCTCCCACTAGATTTCTCTGTTTCATATAACACTCTAGGTCATTCTTCTATTCATCCTTTACTTAGTATACCATAGAATATGTGACCAAAAGTAAATCATATGATATTAAACCCTGATTATCATATTTATCTATCCTTTAATCATCCAACAATCTCATTAGGAAACACTTCTCTTTATGTGTCCTCTCACCAATCTTATGTGTCAATCGCATCTTATAGGTAAGAGAATTTGTAATTAAATTGCATTTCCCTATTCCATAATATTTTTTGACATCAAATATATGTAGATACTCAACCAAATTCCTCTATATCAAAATGAGGTATCTCTGTGTGAATATTTAATGGAGGATCTTATGGTTAGTGTAGAAAACAAACCACTTTTCAAATAGATAATGTCTCAAACACTTCAAGGAAAAGACCAAAACATCTTGTTCTATGTCATTGGTAGGGAAGTTATTCTTTTGGGGTCATATATGATATTACCCTTAAGCTATTACATTCTCTATCTACATTGGTTATACACCCAACCCAATTCTCTATTCATCAATATATATATCACAATTGATTCTAGGATCAGGAAGTATCAGCATTGGAGCTCTTGTCCACTTCCACTTTAGCTTAAGAAATACCTCTTCATGCTATCCATACCATAGGGGAGTTACTCCATTATTTGATATCATAGTAATATGTGATAATAAATGATGTAATTTTGGGATAAAATTTCCATAATATCCTAATAAACCTAGGAATATCATTATATCTAACATGTTCTAGGATGTGTTCAAGACATCACTGCCTCTACATTCTCTATGTCCATGGTTATGACGGCCTCATACACCACATTCCCCAAGAATTTTTCCTCATGAATCAAAAAGAACACTTGATATCTTGGAATAGAGATTATGTGAATGAATCATACGAGGAACTATCTCAAGATTTCCATAATACTACTCCATTATTCAAAAATATTTGAGGACATCACCAACATACACCAGGAAAAAACGAAACAAATCATGGGGGGAATACCTTTTTCATAAGATCCATGACCACTAAAGATTCATTGATCAATCCAAATGACATCACTAAATACTCTTATTTCCCTATAGCTTCTCTTAAACATTTTATTCCTAATTTCTTCCTCCTTAACTTGTAACTTGTTAAATCCTTGTCCATGACCAAACTTGGAGAACCATAGAGTTCCCCAAAATTAGATGTTTTGATTATTGATCCTTAGAAAAGGATATGGATTTTTCATCATTACCTGGTTCAGCTAATTGTAATCGATGAAAAATCAAATTATACCATCCTCAATATTGTTTAACATTATTTGTTCACACCACGGTGAAGTACAAATCATGATAAATACCTTCTTTTCAAAGTCCTTATGCTATACCTTGAGATTCTTTATCTCATATAACATTATCCAATTAGGGGGTATGAAAATGGATTTCACACTTGGTAAAATATCTAACTCTTTGGAAATTACTCTATCATTAGTAAGTGTTATTAATTCATCTAGAAATAAATGTTGATATAGATCCATAAATAGATGATAATATGAGGGTTTTCACTAATCTGCTGAAAGAGAGAAGCTCGCTATCTATGTCACAATCATCCCGAGATGAATCATGTCTTGAAAAAAATTACATTCTACCAACCCCTATATATTTTTCACCATGTACCTATCACCCTTTTCAGAATTAAATGGCACAAGTCCCTGATAGAAATCAATGTGATATTAGAAGATGTTCATCCAGTACATATCGAGAACGAAGTCGAATCTTTTTATCCCATGTAGATTTACATATCTATCTATAACTAAAGGATACTCTACTCATAATTGAATATAATCTAATTTAATTCCCAATTTTGTATTGATATAATGAATTTTAGTAGATATACATACTGGTAAAATTTTTTTACTAATAACTTTTGAAGAAATGAAATAATCGGTGGCACTTCTTCCCAAAATGGTTACAAATAATGAAGACATAATCAAGAACATATCTTGTAAATAATATGGTCCATAAATTATATCCTTTAGGGTCTAATCCACTATATAAATATGATATTCCTTTTCTCTATAACCTTGTTTATGAATTTCCTACATCATCGTCATCTAGGACTACTACCGAGGTTCTCAAATGGATCCATATGTTGAAGATAAAATCTTCTCTACACCCCTATAGAATCTCAACCACAATGATGTAGTGAAAAAAATATTTAGAGATGTTTTTTATTAATTCATTTATAGAACAATATTTGGGATTCTGAGGTGGCCATGTGGATGTGTTTAAAAATTTCATAGTTAAATCACTTTCGATACCCTTCTATAGGGGCTAAACAAGATATTCTTTTCTCTACCTACAAGGTGATATCATATGTATCATAAAAGTAATCATTAGAACATAATTTGTTATATCATAATGATTCTAGAGGATCACACAATGACTTATCTAATAGTCTACCCATGACCTAAGGTATAACCCTCATATAATTAACCAATTTATCATCCCAAAATGATTTTATAATCATAATATATATACTAAAACATAACATGTTGCTCAGTTCCATTAATTACTTCCAATATAGATATATCAAAAAATAGAGAACCTTTCATGAACAGATATCACATTTCAAGGAACTAAATTAAAGAAAATATATATATCAAAACTAATGGAATATATATTGAATTTTATCCTACGTACAAACTCATGACTCATGAACACACCTAAAATATCATAAAACTCTAGTAGTAATCCCATCAATGATATGTCATATGTCTGTTACACATGAGATGGCTGGGCACATAGAAACTCTCAAAACTAAATCACACAAAATTGTTTCATTTCTATTATTTCCCTTGTTAGTCCAAAAAGAAAGATGAAATTTTTTTTATTATACCATTTTATTTATCCTTGACCTACACCACCAGATCCACAATCGGAGTGTTATATAACCTCATGAAATCCACCCCATATGTAAGAGGTAAGTGACTAGTAGAGAAGGTCTAATTATATCATTTGGGAGACTATACCCCCAATATCATGTCCTAGAACAAATAATAATATAAAATAATATAATATAATAAAATTATAAGAGTAAACATCATGAAAATTACCATATTTTATATTATTCACACAAGAAATATAAGCGCTCCCAAAGTGAAAATCCAAACAAGAGTAATATATTGAAAAGTGAAAATAAATAATGTAAATCCTCTGGATTATATCCTAGTTCCACTCCCAAATACACACTCCTTAGATCAACTATCTTACATGGTCCATTTTCCCATATTTGGATTTCTGTACAAGAAGTGTATGCTCATTGAAATTCCAATATAGGGTGTGATTAATAATACCCAGTAGGATACCAAAAATTCATCCTTAACAAATGTGAATATGTATAATTAGTTTATTATATGATAATAATAAATTTATAGATAATCATATCAAACAAATAATCACATACTAAGTGTTTATCAGCTAATCAAACCAGTAAAAAACCCCAATCATACCTAATTTGGCTCCATATTAGAAGGATATTAGAGATTGAAAAATATTTCTAAGACTATTTATGGGGTTAGTGGAACTATCAATCAATTTCCTCTTGGAATCATGTTTAAATGTGACATAAAATTTCCTAGTAATAAAGTACATCATGATACTTGGAAAATCACTATCCATAGAGCATTCTACACTGCAATCCACTAGGAATCAAGTGACACGGTAGTTCACATAACACTAGGAATCTTGTGCGCCCACAACATAACATTCTATGGAATCAATGTATCTCCACCCTATTCTCTAAAAAATAATCTCAATCATTTCAAGTTGTACAAAATCTCCATCTAATGAATAAAATTTTTTGAAAGTCCACCAGTTTCAAGAACCATGGAAAATTACTCTAAAGAAATGAAAATATCCATAATGTGGTTTAACACAAAATGAAGTAACATATTTATAAGAAATATCTAGAATAATATAAAAATGTTGATAACAACCAACATGATAAACAAGATAAAAGATAAAAACGTGATATTAAGAATCATCATGGGTCTCAAGGGGTACACCCACACCCATGTATGATCAAAACTAGAAAAGGTAATTATGGTATACCAATAGAGGAATAATTCAATGGAAAACATGTTTATATGAGATCCCCAAATTGTTAAGAACTTTCTACCCTAGTGTCGTTGATGTCAACATCCAAGTTTGTCAAAAGTTTCATCTCCTGTATAATTATTTCACACCAACTAAGACTCCTTGCATAATAATGAATCCTAAAAATAGTTCTAATACAACATGAGATAAGTTATAGATAAATTAAAAGAGAAACACACCAATGTGTAAAAAAAATCTTACCAAAATTCGACTACTATTGATGATTGTCTTCTTGTTCAATTAGAAGAGAATAAAAGGACTCTCTTAGAATACTGATAAGATAATGAGGATCCCAAAAAGTCCCTAGAAGGCTCCATTACATAACAAGTGAACTGAATAATAGAGAAGTACCAAAATATACCACTATAATGTAAATTGATCCACAATGGAACAAAGGTTAACTAGAAGAGAACATAAAAACATCAGATAATCAAAATCGGTGTGGGATCACTATTAATGAACCTCTAAGAAATAGAAATAGGTTCTGCAATGTGGATAGTATGAAAATTTGACAACTATGAACCTAATAAGAGGACCATGGTGTAGAACCATGTTAAAACTATAACTGTTTTGGAATATAGTGAGAATTTCTTCATGGAGTCATCTATAAATCCCTTCAAAACACCTAGAATGATACAAAATAAAGAAGGAAAAAATAAGAGATTATTGGGGTTCAATCCATATGGAGAAACCTCATTAAACCTCTTATATTATAAAACATCCCCACATATATTCTAGGGAAGATCATTTAATTCCATAAATCTGAATGTCCTAATGATTGGGCTGGCTATTTGAAACTGATGTGGAAAAAGGTGTTGTGTCGTGGTATGACTCACAAAGGAATATCCTACTCTAACATCACTCAATGATGATTTCTATGACATAAGATCCAATTATTTTTATCACCACAATTCATTCCTTTCCTATGATTCATGGACTCAAATTCCATTGCAACGCTATTGAGAAACCACAATCACTACGGCTTTATGTAGCCTGATTTGGAAAAAAAATGTTACCAAACACAATTTATTCTTCTAAAATTTATAATCCATTACCCAACATGGTTTATCTCTCAATCTCAAAAGATAAGAAGGTAAAATGTCATTCCATGTTTGAAAAATGATTCATGACTTTACAAAGCTCATGGAGAATACCAGAAGAACCATTATAGATCAACTGCCCCGTGAAACTAAAATAATAGAATAATTGATTCTTAGGTCATGGACATATATCGTGTGGGGTCATATAAATTGAAAATAGTATATTAGAAAAATATAACAAAGTATACTTATATACAGTTATATCATTAATTTTTAAACATATTGAATGGTAATTTTTCCCAATTAACATTGGTAATGAGAAATATATTTTCATGAAATGATAATTTTATTAATTATGGTTTAAAAATGAACAGATAAATTTATTGTGTTAAAAAATTAATACTATATTATTTTTTTAATTAATTAGGAAAATACTAGTTGACATATGAAACATAATTTTCCTATTAAAAAATATTTTCCTTGTGTTTTATATTTTTATATAAAAATAAAAATTATAAATTTTCGGATATTAATTTTTCAAAATTAAATTCAATTTTGTATTAATGCTTGGAGTTTTACATTATTTTTAATTTTTTAGGTTCTTCTAAATGATTTATTTTTGGTGATTAGTGCAATACATCGTTTTTACTAATACCATGCTTTTAGAACATTATTATGTTATAATAATGATTTGGAAATTTTTGAAATATTTTATAGAAAAATATATTTATTATATTAGTTAAATTATATTATTAAAAATATTTATTCTACTTTAAAAATCTATATTTAATGTTTTCAAACATAAGAAACAAATTTCACCAGGAATGTATTTTTATCCATTATAAACCTATTATTTTTAAATTAATTTTTCTCCCTTATAAATACTAAATAAAATTAATATTATTTATCATTTTGAATCTATAGGTTCAAATTATATATTAGGGATTATTTTATTTTAAATCATAATGCATAATTCACCTATGTAAAAACTGGTTACTGTGATGAAAGAAAAAAATGATAAAAGTAAAAAATCTAAGGCTAAATGAACTCAAACATATTTAAAACTTGTGTGGGAATGTGTTTCTAATGGATCTCTCAACCATAAAACTTATCATCTCCATTATTTATTATTTTTGGTTCCACTTTCTTTTTGAGTGACATCCCATTTTTGAAAATTTTTCAGTATTTAAAAAACTTCATCTCTTTTCACATATAAATGGGACTCTCGTATTATCACTCCCCTCACAACACATCCCAAGAATTTTGTCCAAAAATCCACCCAAATAGTATATTAAATACTATTTTCCACCACAAATATGTTTTTATCTTCTCAAAATAAAATCCCTCAATGTTTTAACTCCCATATCAAAGGAGACAATCCAAGTTCTGAGTTATAAGTTTCTTATCGATCATTTCATTTTATTTGTCTATGAACTAATTCTAAATAAAATCCCATTACACAAAATTAAAAATATTACATCAGTATCAATTTTATAATTATTTTATATTATAATTATTTGGTAACAATTAACCACCATTCCATTTTACATTAATAAAAATGGAAATGTGAACCATTCATATCTTTAGACCATCACCTCAGAAATGTGATTCATTCAAATTTTTCTACCTCCATTTTTTCTTGTTTTTGTTTATAATTTATGAAAATATATCATATATATGAGTATCATATATCATGAATCTTATTATTTATGAAAAATATAATTAATTAATTATTTTTATATTGTAATCAGTCAATATTGTTAAATAACCTGAAACTAGTTCACCACCAAATCTGTATTCATGAAACATAACAATACACTCATATGATATAATTATAATGTTATAATATATTACATGACAAAAATTATAGTGAAATTAATTGTTTTTAAATGATTAAATTTGTGATAAGAATAATATTTCACACCACTATTAAAATATTTATACAAAGCATCAACAATCGATCATAAAAAACCATTACATAAGCATAATTATTACTAATGGGAATATATATGAATATGTTTATTAACAACATAATTATTTTTTTATCTTTGTTATAAATATTTCTGAATAACTCCCTTATCAATCAATAGAAATTATTGCAGACATTGGTAACTCAAATCTATTTCCTTGAGTTATAGAGTTTGACCATCAATGTTCCCATATATCTAATGACCTCCTTTCACATATGTTACCCACTTTTTTCTCCCCATTGATAATATTTTATTAATTAAAAACCCTTATATGAATGAATTTATTTCCAATTACATTATAATATGTTTTTAAAAAATTCCATCCTCTTAAGTTTTTATTTCCTTAAAATGGTTCTTTTTATTAAATTGCATGTTTTCACTTATAACTAAAGTTCATCTATTTTATTTGGAAATTCCATTAAAAATTAGTTAATTTAATCTTTATATGTTTATTTTAAATGTAATTTTTTACACTCTCTGTAGTAATTTGGATTCCATTTTCATCTTAATCTCAAAAGGGAACAATGACGTACAATATTTTTATTTCATAAAACTTTCTTTATGTAGTACATAATTTTAAAATATAAAATATATTTGGAGGTTTGGTTTCTTGTAATTGGGAATCCTAATTAGAAAAAGAATAAAAAAATTTCTAATCCAGTTGAATGGATTATTTATAGGTTCTTTCTATGTGTATTTTGTAGTATCTCATATCTTGGGGAGATAAATAAAAATAAATTAATGTGCATAAAGCCCGGTAAGGGAACAAAAAAATATATTTTTCATGTGATCATGAGGAATAACAATAGGAAATGAACCCAAGAACACGAAGCACATAATAAAACAATTATCATGTAGCGTATAATGTAAATGTGGAAAAAATATATAAATTACATATATGTAATCATATTCAGACCCCCTCTGTTATCTTCATGCTTGAGAACATGGTCGATATATATCATTGTTCGGACTCAAGAACTAGTGTTGTTTGTCACCCAATTTCTCTGTGTATTTGTGGTGAAGATGAAGTCTCTAAACCTTCAGTTGAATGTATTTGGATCTCGGTCAGAGAGGAGTTTCGGTGGAAACAACCTATTGTGTTTGAGTCCTGGATGCACTTCTGGTCACAATGATTTCATCTAGGGCATATGTCTTCTTCTTACCGGTGATAAAGGGAGGATCTATGGGGGTCGACTTCTGATGTCGGTGGCCCTCTCCCAGGATCAACTGGGATTGTGTTCAGGGTTATAGATGATAAAGTTCGACAACGATTAGGGGATGATTTCACTTCCTCCCCTAGTTCTAGGCCTCTATGTGAAGAAGTCACTGTAACTCGGTAGACATATCTATTTTCTATGGTTAAACCTAGAGTTGCTAACATTTTTCAGTGGTTGAAATGTGATTTTAGTGTGGCATGCTTGTCTAAGGCTATTTCCACACCTCTTTGTGATAGTGGGGTGTGAAATGTTGAGAATAATGGGGTTAGCAAGCATGTGGGACTGTACTAAGAAGGGGTTCGGCACGAAGAGAGGGAGGTCCACTTGGATGCTTCATAGGCAATGCAGATGGCCCGACCAATTATAACCAATGAAGTTGCGGTGAGTGAGGTGGTCCTCAAGGACCAAGTAACTGGTGAGGATTCCCAATGTCTGGTACTGGAGTACACCTCAGATCAGTTCAAATTTATGGGTCAAGGCTATGAACAAGAGTTTCAAAAAAATCAAATAAAGTAATATAGGCTATAATTTATTAGGTTGAGAAGGTCAAATCTAGGAGATCGAATTTAACTCATCAAAACTAGTTTGTAGTGTTGGGAGAAGAGGACTACAATTCTAGTGATTAATTAAAAGGGGTGTATCATGGAGATTACACCTTAGTGGATGTGGAAGATTATTAGGAGGAAATGGATGGGGCTTTAGACTCTGTTGAGTCCAAGTAACTGGCCATTTTGGAGGACTACCTTAGATCCTCTTTCCAGAAGGGAAGGAACATGATTATGGATTTTGACGGCTTCATTAGGAACAACCGGAGGGAGTGATGTAGGAAGGATTATTCCAACCAACATAGTCCTCCTATTACTAGATCTGAAAACAAGGGTTAGTTTCCCTTGAAGGCTCCTACAAGTGCAGGAATCACCCCCTTGAACATTTGTAAAGGTTTTGACAAGCAAGAGGTGGCTGACACCTCCAATAAACTGGTGTCTATATGATACAAGGCTACTAACCATTTCATTCCCATTGGTGATAAGGAGATGGTGGACCCTGGGCAGTAGTGTGAGATATTCTTCAATGAAAACCCTAAGTGGAAATTATCCTTAGTTCTATAACACATGGATCTACTTATGCACTAAGATGGAGAAATGGTAGAGGAAACTCTGAATATTAAGGTGTCGAAGAAGCTGAGATTTCTTCATGTGAACACTACAAAGGAGCAAGGTGATTGGATTCATAAGTAGGTATGAATTTTACTTAGAGGCTTCAACATAGGGAAGATTAATAAGGAGGAATACTGGGAATCTTAGGACAACTTGGCACATTTGTATGAAAGAATCTTAAAGGACAACCCTGACACTCAGGAAAATTATATTCCCTGGATATTGTTTATGGATGTTGGCTCCAACAAACTCAAACAGTTTTTCAAAAGATATTTCTTATCATTTGGTGATGAAATTGGTAAGCTGTGAGGGTTCTCATTTTTTCCAAATAATTTTTTGAAAATAGAAAATTTATGTTGGATAAGCATATCAACTTGGTTTATCACTGAAGTTTCATAAAACATAATTACCACATTTATTCACCAATTAATCATAAAAAATGGCATCCCTATAAATTAATTAATTACCCATTAAATTGGAGTGCTATCAGATTAAACATATCATTTGTCTTAATTCTTGTTATCCACATCAATCATAAAAAAACATTTCATGAATAACCCTAGCGGAGTAAATAATTTTTTTCATATAAAATAATTTAGTATATATGTGACTATAGATTTGAACATGTCACCAATTTTAGCCAATGAGAAAGTAATATGGGTTTCAAAAATGTAAATCCCCAATAAATAATTTTGTTTAACTCATATTGAATAACCATGTACAATAAATTGGTTTTGTTATTCACAATATAAGAATATTTCATTTAAAAAATATAAATTTAATAAATGAATTTTCTAGCACGATGGGTATACAATTTGGATTAATGATAGGGAATAATGTTAGTTAAAAAATGTATAACATTTATAAAAAACTATTTTTTAATTAATAGGATAATTAAAATTGTATTAAATTAAATAAATCAAAATTTATATGACACAACAAACTAGAGGTACTTGAATGTAAAAGAAGTAGAGGGAATTTCACTTACATTGAAGAGTTTCTTTATAGAACTTGAGAATGGAACCTTAAGACCATAGGGAAACCTTAAAGGGATACTTTGGGAGTTCCAAATACCATAACATCATTAATAATGGATTTTGGAGTGGAGAGAAATAGTAGGATTGGGGGGTATTTATAGAAAAATAAGAGGAACTATTTAATTCTATCTAAATGTAGGCCTTGGAATTCAAAGTTGTTGAACATAAAAAAACAATTAGATTACCCATGGAATTTTTTTTGAACAGTTAATAAAAATAAATATTTTATTTTAATATTTTAATTAAATATAATAGAAATCCATTTTTTGAAATTACTTTGTCCAAGGAAAGGTAAACTTTCCCCAAATTTTCAATTTAAAAATATTAATTTCCATTTTAGACATTGGAAAGTAATTTATAAGTTTGTATATCGATTTAAACCATTAAATTACATCATATTAAGAAAAATAATTTTTTTATAAATACTTTAACATAATTCTTATGTAACTTTTATGTATTTACAATGTTCTAATACATACCATATTTTATACCATATTTTATATTCTCCCAAACAGTTTTTAATAATTTTAAAAATTATGAAGAATTCATCATTGGATAATTCCACATCCTTGATTAAAAAATGTCATCTATTTTACGCGGATTTTTTTTCCAAAATATATGAATTTTTAATTTTAAATATAAAAAAATTATTTATTAAGTCACTTAGTTTTTATTATTTAATCAAATTTATACACCACAGAACAACTATATCTATAATTGACTAAATGGAATTTATGAATATATTTTTTAATATTTTATAAATTTTATTTTAAAAACTTGTATTTAAATGGAATATATATAATTTTTTGAAAAATTCAATCATTATCTCTTTATAAAAAAGTTTATTTTATGAAATTCTCTAATAATATTCATTTTATGTAATTGTTTAAAACAAAATAATAATACATAATTAGTAAAACTATTAATTCATTTCTAAAATAATGAAACATTAACATTAATAGTTCATAGAAACATAAACCCTTATTCTGTAAGAATAAACTCTAAGGGTAAGGTGTGTTATAGTGGTAGTTTCATGAGGGATTTCGGCCAACATTGATCTAGTGGGGATATCCACTGGCTGTAACTTTTCTCATAGGATTTTTTTTAGCCTCACCTATTGAAGATTTAATTGGGATTGAAAAAGATAAATCCCAATAATGAAACATTCCTCCCAAGCTTTAAAAATGATCTTAATAAGGTATTATTCTACTATTTGAGGCCATATTTCATTGTTAGGAATTTAATTAACTCTAGTTATTTCCCTTAAATAAATTAACCCTAATAGTAACCTTATAATAGCTACAATACTAATGATCCTAATGTCCAATAATCATATAGTCTATAATTCATAATGTCCAATATTCATGTAATAGTATTGTAATGTTTATACCATAATGGTCAAATTTTTGAATATATATTATATATAAATTACTAAACATCTATATTTATTAATTCATTCCCAATGGTTTTTAAAATTCAATTGATAATGAATATGATATTTCAAATGTTCTTTTATTTTGTTGGTTTTCATTGAAAGTGTCATCTTCTTAAAAGAGTTCGATCCTATAGATTATTCCATTGGAATTATTTTACAGTATTGAAAATTTATAATAAATCACTCCAACACACTCCAGAAACTCAAATGATCTAATGTACCTTGGACTTGGTTCTCCCTTATTTCCGAATAGCACAACTCATTTCCATGGATATATAATGTGGAATTCATGATCCCCAACATGAAATTATATTTCCTTCCTTATATTATATACATAAATTTCCGATCTACTTTGAGCATCCATGATGTTTTTTTGAATCACAAGAATATATTTTGTAGTATCCTTTATAATTTCTAGTCTGAACAGTTTACCTTCTCCAACATCATCCCAACATGATGTAGTTCTACATAGTTTTACAAAGATATATTAAAATGGTGTAATTTTATATCTAAAGTATAATCAATTATGATATGAAAATTATTTAATTAGAATTTTTTGGTCCAAAATACCTAGAAAATCATGTGATATATCCCTTAAAATAACTTCCAATGATTTAATTTTCCACTCAGACTGGCTATCAGTTTGAGGATGATTGTTTATTTTCATGTTTTATTTTACATTCATAGCCTTTCTAAGTATCCTCTATAATTTAGAAGTCATGGATCTGGATTATAAATGATAGACAATTGTTCTCCATGTAGTCTTACAACTAGTTGAATTAGAGGTGACCAAGGTTCTCAAGGGAGAAATAATTTCTTATGGAAATGAAAAGGGAAAAATCAACCTATCAACGATTACCCATATGGAATTATTCCCTTTCATATATTATATAGGAAAGTGAAAATTCCCCTAGTGATGTCATCCCACTTCCATTCATGTATATGTAGTGGTTGAAATACCCATTTGGGAAGTTGTACCACTGCTTTCACTTGTCGACACACCAAGCACATTTCAATTCAATAAAACATATCCCTATTTATAATACCCCAACAATAATTACCACTAAGTTCCCTATACTATTTGGATCTTATGAGATGTATATAGAATATAGAACTATGATAATAATCTATTATCTCCATCTTTAACTCCATAATAGATAGGATATATATATTTGTACTAACTTTTAGTGTGAATTCTTGATCAATATTGACCTCATGAAACTTCTCATTTTTCAAAGCATCTATATTCTTTTACATCAAAGGATAATCTATTTGATATTCTTGTTCTTCACTTGTAATAAAAGAATATAAATCATTAGGGATAGGATTGATGATGTCCCTTCCATTTTGATTCTTATTTCCTTCATTTCAAGGTCCATGATGAATGGGTATCATTCAATACTCATTATTCTAATAAATCCTAGTTATCTCTTAATCCATCTATCTCCTAGTTTTTTATTATCTATAATTTTTTATTATCCTCTATGGTATTTAAATATTTCTAACCATCATATTTTTCTCATGTCAAGTTACTTTTCTAGGAATATATACTTCATAATTTTGTGGTATGTGTTTATTTAACATTTTTTCCATATAGATAATGTCTCTTAATATTTAGAGAAAAAATGACTTCAACATACTCTAGTTCATGAGTAATGTAATTATGATAATTAAGATTTAATATTCAAGATGACAATGTTATTGCCTAATTATTTTTTATAAGAAATAAGACAATACCTTTTAGATAAAAATCCCTATAGATAATAAATTCTTCTCTAATAGAGGGTAAAGTTAGTGCATGATAAATAACTATCCTCTAATTTAGTTCTAGGAAAAATTATTCACAGTTATTTTTTTAGATAAACAAAACTCTTTTTTGGGTTACCTTAGTTAGTTTATTATAAATATGTGAAACTATTTTAACAACCCTTATATATTATCCTTATAGTTCAGGGAAACTATGAATATTAGTTAATTTTTAAGGATGTGGCCACTCTTCTATGACCTTTTTCTTTGATGGATCTACTAAGATGACTTATTTGGTCACAATATTCCCCCAAAATGGGAATTTTTGTAACTAGAACAAAGATTTAAATAATATAACAAACAACATCTCTTTCCTCATTGATAGTAAAAATATTTTCATTCTCGTCATGAATTTTGGGATATAGAATAATTTTTAAATAAAGACCACCCAAAAATTGACAATGTAGTATTTAAAAACTCTATTTGTAAAATAAATAAATATGTAAGATATATTAGTCAATTCGAAGTGAACAAGAACATACTTGTAATTCCAATATATTTTTTAATGTTCCCTTTGTGGTATCTTCTTTCTTCACCCTCGACAGTTGATATCCCAATTAGAGGACGATATTTAATAATAATTGAGCCTCTCAAAGTTGGATGAATAAACAATCACTTAGTTTTAGTAGTTATTTATTATTAATTGTGATCCCATTAGGATCTATATATTCAATTCATCTCCATATTGATCTATTTTATTTTTTACAATGAGAATATATTCTATGTAGGAAAACACAGTTGGTCAGATGAATCCTTTTTTGTATCGATGTTGTAGTTACTTCATAAATTCCTCTAACTCTATATATACAATTCAATATGAGATCTTAAATATTATCTTGGACCCATTTATGTGTACAATAAATAATTATACATATTTTTCTAGGGTATTTCAAGGTAAAATTTATAAAAATACATCAATGTATTTTTGAACATTGGGTAAATTTTTCATTTTCATACTTTCATTTTTCTCTAATTCCTGATCATCTAAAAAGTATTAGCTATTGGAGGTTACTAAAGATAAATATCAGGTTGGTATATCTATCTATTTAAAATAAAACAATGTTTTATATTCAAGACAACTGATGTTTTCTTACCTCTATAGTTTATCTTAGCAATATACATTTAGAGCCAAATCATCCCTAGTATAGTGTCAAATTCCACTATGGGAATGAGTACTATATTATTGATGATATTGTACATTCCAAAGTTGGTAATAGACATTCTATAAACCTTATATTCTTGAGTAATATATATAATTTATTTAATTATAACTCTACTTGTTTTAGTTTAGGGTTTGATTCTATATTCTTTGAAACCATGGATGACATAAAGGAATGCATAGAACATGTGTTATAAAATGTACTTGATAGTTTGTATAGAAAAATGAGCTTACCTACCACCAGATTTTTTGGACCATCAAATTCATCCATCATTATTATTTTTACGTGAACATACACACTTATACTCAGATGAGGTTGGTGATGGTTACCCTCTATTATCATTTAATTTGGACAATAACATAAAAAGTGTCCAAGATTTCTATACTTTAAGAATTGAACATCATTGAATACTTAAACAGTCATCCCTTTTATTTTTTCATTGATATGTTGAGGCTTCACCTTATAACCATAGTTCCAAGGAATATGGAAATATCCTCAAAACATGTACCACTTTCAACTTCCATGTATGCAGTTACCTGAATGTTTCGTTCACTTTTGTTATATAGGGGTAGTTTCGGTTTCTTTCCTTCTCTCCCATGATCAAAATTCTGTATTCAGTGTGGGTTTATTTTGATCTAATTTATATCTAGCCTATGAGACAAATGTATCTCACCAAAATCCATTTTTACCCTAATATAACTACACATTATCTCCTCATATATTTCAGAGTCTGTAACTTCTATATTCATACACATTAGGGGTCTTAGTCTTTCAAATAACCCATCAAACTTTCTATTAGGATCAACAAAAAATAGAGTTTTATTGATAATATATTGTAAAGTTTATTTCATATATTACCACTGATTCATTTTCCATATAGTTAAAATCTTGGATTCCCTTCTCCATTTTTGATATCATCAAATGGGGAAAACATCTATTTAAAAATATTTTGATAAACAATTACCAATTTATAGCATTAATCTACCTACTTCACGTTATGTTATTAATCAGTGTCCATTACTCATCATCTTATCTTTGTAAGAATTTTACATTTTCTAACTATGAACAATGGGTTAACATATGTATTTTTTGTAGAGTAATACATTTTTCTACAATTAATGGATCATTGGGTCCACTAAACGAAACTATCCTTACCTAAACATATCCACCAGTAGTGACAAACTGGGTGTATCGAAGGCCACTTTTTCATGCACTAGGTGAGGATATGTTAATAAAAAATTCTTCCTTTTGATTATTACTACCCCTAGGTAATATTGTTCTGGATCCATATCAACTTTTAGGATCTATAAAATGATTTCCTTGCATTAAAACCACTAGATTTATACTTCACTAAAAATTTAGGATATTTTCATATATTTATACAAATCCATAGGTTTCGTACTAATGAATTATTTTCCAAATTTAAACTAATAAATAAAACATAAAATGATACCAAATTTGGATTAACTACTTTTTAATACATTCATCTTTCATTATGTAGTACAAAATTTAATAGTATATAATATATTTTAGGTTTTTTTCTTGTATGTTAGGAAGGTAATAAATGAAAACATTAAATTTATTTTAATACACTTGAAGTTATTCTTTATAAATTAATCCTAGGAGACTCTTAATACATATCATAACCTAGGTATATACATGAAAAAAAGGGGTGGTCATATATCCTAGTAAGTGAAAAAACTAAGTAAATGTTTAGGATGTGATCATGAGGCATAACAACATAGAATCATCATAATAACATTAATCTTGTCATAATATAATGATTATGAAAAATTACATGTACATGTGGATAAAACATTAAAATTGGTCATTCATAATAAAATCACTATGATTTATCACCAAGTTGTAATAAAAATAAATACCTAATTATTCACCATGTTAACATAAAACCTGTCATCTATAGAACTACTTATTTACCCAATTTTTTAGAGAGTGATTAATATGAACCTAGAATATGTCTTAACTCATCTGAAATACATTTATCATAATAAATCATTTAATTAACAACCATTGGAAAACATAGAATGTGTTTCATATAAAATCATTCAATACGTAAGTTCTTATGTACATGTATGTGTCATCATTTTCACACTATAAGAATGGAATTTGGGTTTAATATATGTAAATCCCAAGTCAATATATTTTTTTTTAAACTAGGGGAATATAATTTGAAAATAAAGGGGTTCAGTTATTCATATTATAATAATATTTCAAGTAAAATAGTAAAATTCAAGAAATGAATTAAGAGGCATAATGGGTCAACAATTTGGATTAAAGAAAGGGTATAATGGGAGAAAAAAGATCTCATATTGATAAAAATCTATCTTAGGAGTAATGGGTCAATGAAAAGAATATGAAAATATTATAATAATACATTTAGAAGACATAAAACAAAATAGGTACTTGAATGGAAAAAAGAATAAGATGGTATTTTCCTTACCATAAAGAGTTGCTTCCAAGAACATGAGGATGGAACCTTAAAACCTTAAAAACACCTAGGATGGACACTTTGGAATTTAAAATGACCATAATTGAATAAGAAAAGAAATTGGAGTAGATAAGAATTCCAGGATTTGTGGATATTTATAATAAAAGAGGATGAATGTTTTAATAATTTCTAAATATAGGTTTTTGAATTATAGGTTTTAAAAAATTAAAAAACCATTGTATTACGCATGTTTTTTCTCAATGTTTTAGAAATATACGTCTTGTTTTATAATATATTAATTAATTTTAATTGAAATATTGTTTTTAATATTAATTTATCCATGAAAAAGTAAATTTAAAAAATATATAGTTTAAAAAAATATAATTTCTATTTTATACTTTGGAAAGAAATGTAAAGGGTTTCAAATTTACATAAATCTATTAGAATACATAATATAATTAAAATAATCTATTGTTACCAAGAGAGACTTTAACTTTAACACTATATCATTTTTAATTATTACATAATAGTTACCATTTATTATACCATATTTTTTATTTTACCCAAAAATATTACAATCTTAAGGAATTATGAGAAATTCATTATTAGATAATTTCGACCTTCTGGTGTGAAAAATGTCATCCATGTTATTAGAAAAAATTTCAAAAAATTATAATTTAATTTTTAAATATAAAATAATTATTAATTAAAAATGCTAATTTTTATGATACAATCAAATTTATACCCATTAGAGAAACTATATATAATTCTATTAATTATTTTTATAAATAAATTATCTTGTTTTATAACTTTCATGAAACTAATTTTTTTAAAATGTCTATTTGAATATATATACATTCTAGAAAAAGAAATTTTGTGTCTCTGTATAACTTTTTTCTCATATAATTTAATAATATAAATTTTCTATAAGGTTATTACAGTAAATAAGAACACAGAATAAATAAAAACATTAATATATTTCTAAATTAATTACACCATAATACAACTAGGGTCTAGATACATGACCCATAATTAATTAAGAATAGGATCTAATGGTATATAATGAAACGGTAGTTGTTTTTTGAGGTGGTTCAGTCAATATTGATTTATTTGTGATCTCTACAAGTTAGTACATCACTTGTAGATGATTTAATTCTAGCCTCAATTGTTTAAACTCTACAATGGATTGATAAAGTAAAAATCCCAATGTTGAAACCTCTCTCCTTAAATCTAAAAAATGATCTACGTAAGTTATTATTCTAATGGTTGAAACCATATTTTTTCCATTTATATTAAATTAACTCTTATTATTACCCATAATATAATGTAACCTTAATTTTAACGTAGTAACAACTGTATTACCAACAATCATAATATCCTATGGTGATATTAACCAAATTACACTTAATTAAAATGTAGATATGATACCATATCAGTCATATTTTCTATTACATATTATATATAAACCATCAAACATCAACATTTACTACTTCATTTCCAATGGTTTTTAAAATTCCATTGATAATAAAGATCATATTCCCAATGTCTCTTTTTTAAAAAAAATAGGAGATTTAATCTTTATAAAAGAGTTTTATCATAGGTATTATATAATTTTGTGCTTATTATTATTTGGTTTTTATATCCTTATAATTGACATAGTAGTTGTAATTGGTATTATTACATGAAACGTAATATTTTAATTTTTTTTGTAAAATTATTTCTACGTACTTCTATTGTGAAATATAATAAAATTATTATAATGAAAAAGAATAGTTCTTTTATTAATCGAAAATGTAATTTTCAGTTCATTAAAAGAGCCATTTTCTATAAAATTATATTTTATAAATTTCCGTATAAAGTATTTTATAATTTTACTCTTTTGGATTATTGAATTTGGTGTCAATTGATCTAGTTTATATGGTTATTTATGTGATACCTTTGGAAATGTAATGTCAAACCCATTCTAATTTTTTAGTAGAATTTGTAAGATTATCCACCAAAATGAATTTCTATTTTTTACCTTTAAATTCCTTTATAAGGCACATGATAATGTCCAAGGTGATATTCTCTAATTTACTTATTGGTATGGTTAATGAATGTTTTTTCCCTTGGCCTTCTATCATTTTGAATTAATAATTAGATATAACACTCATATTAATGTGTATAAAGAAACACCCTTCTTTATATTTTCCCAACATTTGTTCTCTTATAGAATCATTATGCTCCTTAAGTGGATATATACTGTTGAACTATGCACATCTTCTAACAGCTCCATCTTTATATTATTCTTAGACGATACCAATAATTTTCTCCCAAAATTTCAACTCCATCATTATCAATGTAAAACATTATAATTTCCCCCTTATTTATTCTTACATATTTTTTATATCAACGTCATTAGGTTATTCCTACACAATCGTATCTGTGATTTATGGTTTATAAATCATTAGAGTAATGTTTTATGGTGTATGTTCCTTTATGATTTCCATGTTTGTCCTTTACATATATAACAATATTAAATATCGTTTAGTCTTTCATATGGATAAAGTTATAGGATTTTTTCTACTTAGAGATTCTCTAATAACATTTTCTCTTCAAATATGTAAATGAATTGAAAAATCATAGTATCTTTTCACCTCTATCGATATTCATTAGTGTATATTGAGGCCCTTAAATAAAAATATATATTTTATACTTCTATAATTATTATATATATATATATATATATTTACTTTTATCTATAGAGATAATTCCACCAAATTTTTATGTAAAATATCACCACTGCAAACTGTAGATGATTATTTATGTAATATTTCTCATATACCTTCAATTTTATTGAGTTATATGGTATAACCTTATCATATATCATAATTAAACAACAAAATAATTTCAATAAAATATCATGGTATATAATATATACTTCCACGCATAAGGTTAGGTTGAGTACATGTGTTTTGTATATCATTTTCCAATTCCATTAAAGATATATCAAAATTTCTCCAACCAGATAAGAATTATTTCTTTCTAAGTTTTCTTGGTTTTTGGGCTTTATGGTTTTTATAAGATTATCACAAACCATCAATAATACCTAAATAAAAAAATTTGGCTACTCATTAATTTTAAGGTTGTTGGTTTTAACCATTCATTAATAAAAATAGTCTTTAAAAATTAATCAAATCACTATTTTCTTAAGATAAATTTCTAAAAAAAATTAGAATTTCTTCATATTGATGTCACATTTAGATTAATTTTCATACAACTTATCCATTTTCAATATATTCAACAAAATTCCCAAGTACTCTTTTTGTTATTTTTTTATTTTTGAAATATATGAAATTAACATCTATAATGACCGCCCTGAATTTATTGAGGTAATCACTAAATACTATATTCATCAAGTCCATAAATATTACAAGGTAATTAGTGAGTTCAAATACAATCATTATTACCTCATAGTGTCTATATCGTATAAAAAACTGAATAATGTGAATATCACACTATGTTAAAAATAATTAATGATAACTATATTAAGTATTAAAATTAGATATGTATGTATCATGATGTAGTTATTCAACTAGTCATAAATTTGTGGTACATAATAGTTTTTATTTAACACAATTTTGTTAACATCATGATAATAAATGAATAGATGCATTAAAACATCATTTTTATTGGAAAATATGATTAGAACACCCCATTGACAAGTATTTGGGTGTATAAAACTATTTTCTATGTTCCCTTGTATTTTATTCCTTAACTCACATGGTATAACAAGTTCAATTTGGTAGATATTCATGGATATAGATATTTCTCTAGGTATATTTTCGATATAGAACACAACCTCATGATCATGTTCATTTCCAAAAAAACTCTTCAAAGAATAAATTAGCATATTCCACCATAAATTTCATGATTTAAAAGATAATTATTTCCATTATCTCAAACATTTTATCCAAATATTCTCACACATAATGAAAAAATGTCAATACATGAGAATGATTTTCAAAAGGCGAATCATAATTCCCTTAATAGTTTTATAGATTCAAAGGATTTTTCGGTATACATAATGTGACTTAACTCTCTTAGAAAATTATTTTTTCCTTATACAATGACTACTATTCTATTCCCAATATTTCATAAAATTCTACCAAAGGGGGCATACTTTATTCATATGGATATTTATCCTAGAAATGGTAATTTGTGAATAGTTGTATAATTGAGATGAAATGATTAAAACACATATAATTTTCACTAATAGGTTGACCTAAATTCCTTGGGTTTTTATTTGAATATTTCATGTGAACATTCATGATATAAAAATGTATAAATATATTAACAAATAAGGCACTTGATGTTCATGAATCGATATTGACCATAAATTTAATCAGTTGAAGCTAATTATAATCATTTAATATAACTAAAATTTTTACAATTAGAAACAATTAAAAATATTATTATGAAATTAAATAATAATAATAATAATGACATTTATTTATATGATATTTTGTCTTATGAACTATTATTTCAATGTTTGACAATTTCTATTTATCTTATTCCTCTTTTCTTTCAAGATTGGTTGTCTAAAATTGGGTTATTCGTACTTGATAAAATAATCACAAAAATTATCTTGATATTTATATGATACCAATTAATGTAAACATGACCTACACTTTTATATCTCATGAAAAATATTCACATTTTTATTACTAATTTGAAATTATAACCAATTTCAAAAATCCAATTTTCAATTCATTTAGGAACTTGGTATATATTACATTATTAAACTAAGAAGGATTATATAATCCATCCATATAGTCCTCTCATAAAATAATCATATCCCTTTAACAAAAAAATAATGTGAGGGTAATAGTGAAGATAAGAAATAAGTAAATGGAAATGCTTATTAAGGGGATTAATTAGGGTTATCATGGGATGAGATACCATAAGAGTGAAACATTATGGAATGAAAACATGAAATAAATGGATCAAAAACCATCAAATGAGATCAAGTAAAAAAAATAAGAATATCATAAAAATCCTAAAATAAGGTATAAAAAATTAATAATTTCATCCTAAAAATAGTTCCGGGCTCACTACCAAGATATAATAACATTATGGTTGAGGTTAACCACATATGACCCATTCATAACATTTTGGACATGGATGGACACATTTAACCAAGTCATGCTAATATCATGGAAGATAAATCATGAAAAAATTGAATGGGAATGGTTATATAAATTGAAGATGACCTATAACTTCATAATACATTAGTCATATTTTATTATATATAAAATAACATTTATAAAGAGTAAACTTGAAATATACCCATAAATATGGAACTGGTAACATAAAAATATATAAATCATTAATCATCGTGTTATCATAATTTATCTAGGGAAATACGGTATTAAGTAATTTTGGAAATTACTTATTAAAAGAAATCATTATAAATCCAAGAAAATAGCCGCCAATGTGCAGAAATGTTCACTTTGTAAATTTTAGCTTAAAGAAAATATTACAAATAGAAATGTAGATACCAAAATATCCTTATAAAATAAAATAAAATTTATTTTTCATAAATAAAGTAAATATTTATTAGTAACCTTGAAATAATATAAATTTTAGTGGGAAATATGAACTGAGATTCATAAAGAGTGACATAAAACATATCATCAAGAATGTGAATGATATAAGAATGATAAATCAAGTCAATTGAAATTTTAAAGGTAATTTCATATCATTCCTTGGATTAGAAACTATATGGATGTTTGGAAACCATGAGACAGTTATAATGGCATAAAGATACAAAAATTAGATTTTGGAAACTACATAATCCAAAAAACTCTTTTCAGTGGAAAAAAATTTATTATGAGTATCCAGAATTTGTAAATGAGCTGAAAAAAATTAATCTTGTGTTATCTATGGATAGAGTAAATCTTTATTTTTTTACAGAGTAGAACTCACAGTACATGACAAGTCATGTTGGTAAATTATAACTTTCCTCCATGTTAATGCATCAAGCACAATTACATTATATTTTTTCACTTATATTTGGACAAAAACAACCTGGTAATGA
This sequence comes from Viscum album, assembly GCA_963277665.1. Lineage (NCBI taxonomy): Eukaryota > Viridiplantae > Streptophyta > Magnoliopsida > Santalales > Viscaceae > Viscum > Viscum album. Next base: position 12,326,575 of record OY728159.1, on the reverse strand, counting down.
TATTGATTTCTATTTGGATCCATTGATCAAAGATCTGAAATTGATGTGGTATATAGGTGTTATAATGTATGATTCTCTTATAGGTGAAAAATTCCCATTGAGGGAAATTTTTTATATAATGATAAATTATATTATAAATTATGGAAATTTGTCATCCTATAATAATATAGGAATGTTGGGGTATCACATTTGTAAATAATTCACACACTCAGTTCAGCTGAAAAATTTATCACAGACAGTTTTTAAGACATTGGAAAATTCTGCATCAATAATATAAATAATGATCATGGATTATATCCTTGGATGGGAATACCAAACAATGTACAATATCATTTCCTCCAATGATTGATCCACCGTTATATAAAGTAAAATATATTGAATCTATTTTTGGAAAAACACTTTTAAAAAACCTTATGAATTCAGGTTATAAAAAGAGATAAATTTTCTACGAATTACCATATTGGAATTTTGGTATGATAGAATTTTTCTAGATTTCATTCATGTATAAAATGTATTTTATGGAGTTGTTGTAATTTTACTAAATGTTCCTAAAAATGATGTCATCAAGGAAATTTTGTACATGATTGACATGGGGATCAGGGGTGTGTTGGTACTAGTGAAGGGTAAAGGTTGGACTTTTCTTCCTCAAATAGATTACACTCTATCCAGATAAAAAATTGAAAATTTTCATTTTACTTAATGGTGTAAAATTTCCAGTGGTTTATTCTTGAAAAAATTATAATTTCATGTCAAGGATTAATTTGATGTTATAGGGACTAAAATCACATTATTTTCATGTTTTTAAACAAGATTTGATGCTTGTTACTTTATGTTGCATATGTCTAAAAAGGTATGAAATATATTAACCTATATCTTCGTTTTTTCCAAATTTGTATGACATAAAGTGATTGACCTGATTAATCTTCCAATCATGATGAATGATGTTGTAGTCCTACTATTTGAATTAGATATTTTCATTCCACCATCATTGTTAGGTGTAATCGACCACCTGATGGTTCACTTGGTTATATTGGTTCAACTATATGGTCATATCTAATACAGATGGGCATAGCCCATTGAATGGTATATGAAAATTTTGAAAGTGTGAGTCAATAATAAAAGTCGACCAGAAGGTGGAATTGATGAATAACATATTGTTAAATAATATATTGAATTCATTATGGATTACCTATTAGATTTCGATATCATCAGTCTCCCAAAGTCTCATCATAGTGGACATCCTTTTGCTGGGGAGATTTATAAAAGAGACGTTTAAGAAAATTACATCTTAGATCAGGAGTAAGTGAACCTTTACATTTTACATAATATTTCAGATGTGGATCAATATGCTAATTCCCAAAAAGAAATTATTATATATTTGAAAACATCAATGAAAAATGATGGATATCAATTACACATAATAAATAATTCATATGTTGGTTTTGAGAAGATATTTATAAGCAGTTATCTAAAAATGTGAATTAAATTAATGAACAACTTTGATGATTATCTAGGGGACCAAGTGAAAATGGTTGTTCTTATATTATTTTTTTAATGAATGGTTATATATTCTAAAAAAATAATATGATGACTATAGTACATTTAAAATTAGCTGTTCTATATTTAGGGTGGAAGTGATGCACATTTCTAGTTATAATGATATAAATCCTATTTATGTGAATATTTCATATTTGGTTATTATCCAATAGATATTGGAGTCTTTTAATAGAACATTTCAAGTTCTAATTTTCCATTTCAAATGGGTTGAAAAAAATATTGTAGTGAATGTTGATGAAATTGGATTTGTGAAGGTGAATTTTGGAGTGGAAGGGGAAAAGCATTATTCATTCATAATATAATCACGAGGATTTTAAGTATTTTATTTTTCAGATACTCTAAAGAAGAATTGGTCGATTGTCATACTAGCAAAGAAAGAAACTGTCAGGTTAATTGAAAATTAAATTTATTATAACCCATTCATTGAGAGATCGAAATTATTTTATAGTAGTACCAATATAGACAATGTATCATATGTTTTAAGGAACCAAAAATAGTGGATTTAGATTCTAGATAGATAACCCAAATACCTTAAACCATCAATAAAATAAAGAGAGTTCAATGAGACGGTTTATGTGTTTTTTAATACACTATGATTTTCCTAATAATATTATGTGTTCTATAATGTGTTAACATAATCTAAATTAATTTTTTGACTACTCATGAAGAAAATATCTTCTTTACATGATGATGTTACCAATGTTAGGGAAGAAAATTTGGTTTCTGCTAAATGTTAATAATTATTAGAGGATCAACAACATGTTTCTAAAAAAATAACATCGTTGAATCATATTGTTTACTAAAATTATCAATGAAATAAGTAAGGTAATATATTTTGAGGTTTCCTGGAATCAACATGACCAACCTATTGACCCCAAAAATTCAATGTTCAAATTTTATATGGGAGTCATAATGAAGATGAATGATTTGATTGATGTAGTGTAACGGTGTCATATACTACCCATAAAAATTAAACCCTTTCGGTAGATATAAATGAAATTTTATGATAACCTCTCACTATTTTACCAAAAAAATATATAATGAATTTTTTATTTAATTTTAATTATTTCTTGATGAGTTCATTTATTTTAGACTATTCCCATAAGAAATATATCTTAAGGGTTGTCGGAAAATCCCATAGATTCCTATAGAATATTTTTAACAAGTTGACTCATAATGAGGCTGATGGAAATGTGAATCCCCACCACTAGTTACTTATGCACATAATATAAAGTTGGAAATATGAATTATTTCATTATTCCTCATGATGAGAAATTATTTCAGATGCATTTTAGTTAATTAATATATTATTTGAAATTATTTTTCATATCTATTTTGATTAAAAATTATTAATTTATTAAATAGAGAATCATTAATAAAAACAAATAATCTATATCAAATATAATGTACCCCTATCGTAGAGTAAGGATGGGGTACGCTTTAGTAGAGATGAAATAAGTATGTAATCTAAATCAATAATAAATGTTTTATCTGATATGAAATAATATATATTCATTTTTTTATATACATATTTATGAATCAAAAATTCAAATCCACTTCCATCTATCATAATGTTCTATGGAAGTAGGGTCATGTAAAAAAGGAGGGTAAACTAATTGTTGAAAACACAAATGTATTATAAAAAACATGTGTAATTATAACATAATAGTAAATCATTATGAATTATAATAGTATTACATAAAAAATATATATTTATGTTCATATTTTGTTATACAATTTAGACACAAGAACCATCAGTGACCATATCATATGAAAAACTTGTTTATGTAGCTTTGAAGTGGAAGGAACAATATGGTCGCATTAGAGGTGTATTTTTTAGAGTGAATCCAAGAACATATTTAGAGGAAAATACACCACAAGAAGAAAAATATAATATTATGAAAGGTTTATGAACATAAATACATGCTTTGAAAGATATTACTGTCAAGTCTGGTTTAGTAGACCAATATATACGAAGGGATCAAAGTTGTCTGGCAGTGGAACAAATATCAATACATAAACAACCAAATTTTTACACTATCTTTGAGACTAGTAATTACCATAAACCACATATGTTACATGAGGTAACAATTTTTTTCATGACTCATTCTCCAAGATTTTAATCAAATATCTTTTGATATCTTTATATTACTAATATTTTGTAGGGTGAATTTGTATGTGATTTTTATCTATCAACACCCATCCACCCCCTTGTTACGATGGGTATCGTGTATAATATCTCGGGATAAAAGTTACACAACAAAGTACTCCCAATTGATCACATGATGTTTCATATTCAGTTATTTTAAGATCTTAGATCTATGTTTCCTATTACAATTCATGATTTAGATATTACGATGGTCAATGACGTTACTGTAAGTTACATATAATGTCCATATAAACTTATAATGATACATGAAGTATGTCCTTTAAAAACTATTCAAAATAAAAATACAATAATAGTTGTTGAAAAATGTCTCATGTGAGGTATGGCATTATAGATAGATTAAATAATGGGGAAATAGAAGTGTGAATCAAGACTATAGTGAATTGACCATTAAAAAAAGAACATCTAAGAAACCCTTCCCCCTTCCAGTTTTGCGGAAACATATATTAGCATTACAACATCATCAAGACACCACATAAAAAGATGAAGATATTACCACATTCCATATAATGAATAAATATTTGGAATATTCTTTATATATATGGTTAGTCTTGAGAATATAAATGAGATTATAAGGATTGAATGGTTGGTAGTCTGAATATTGAATAAATACATAAGGTATATTTTCATAATACGGATATTCAAAAAATGATCTAACATGTTCATTAAAGTTCATGACTATTCATATTTTCTATAGTTGAATATACTACTAGTATATAAAGGGAAAAAAATGTGATGCACAATTTTAATTCATTACCCAAATTATCATTTCTATGAATGAAATTTATATGGATTTGGAAGAAATATAAATGGAAAAGGATGCTCTAAAAGAGGTGTTTGATATGAAAGTAACATACTATAGACTCTTTTTAATTAAGAATTTATTCAGACATCATAAATAAGTGAATTCTGACTACATATTTAGTAAAATTTCTCATTATTTTCTCTAGTTTTTTAATTAACATCCTTATCATTTTAATCTGATAATAATATTTTAAATTTTACACTTTAGTTCAAAACATTAATTGCATGCTTATAACCAAATAAACAACCCTATATTGTTTTAAAACTTTAGGGAAATAGTCCATAACTCAATTATGACATGTTGTAATTGAATTCCCATCAATATGACACTAGATGTGTTTAGTATGACTCAAAGTACATGTTTTTAATAAAAAGGTAATATTTTAGTTCAAAACACACATATTGTAGTAAAAATTAATAAAATGATATTGGGTATTTTAAAAAAATTAGTAAAATGATACATAATTTATTTTTCATGTGTAAAAATTGAAGGCATGTACATATAATGCCTGATGTGGTTAATATGACTCGAAATACGTTTTGTAAATAAAATGTGTCATTTTAGTTTAAAACATACATCAAATAGTCATAACCGAGAAAACTAAATTAGATTGTATAAATATATCATTAAGTTGTGACTTTTTAATACTTATTTATTTGATTTTATCATCATTATATCTACTTTTTAGTTAATTTAATTATCAATTTTATCTGATACTTATTTCATTAATTTTTATAGAGATCAATATGAAATTAATTCTTAAATAAGATTGATTTATACATTTTTTAGGATCACAAAATCAACATGGTTGATTCCCTCATAATGATTGAATTTTATTTTTATTCACCAATCCATTCAACATTCAAGGTTGTCAAACAACAATATTTTTAGACAACCTAGAATGTTGAATTCATTGAATGATAAAAAGACACAATGAAATTATACATACCTCAATATGATACACAGTTTAACTATTATAATTCAAATTGAGTGGTTTTAGTTTAAAATTCTCAATTTATTAATTTAATATTTCATATTTATGTTAAATTTATTTATTTTTAGTGATACTAAAATTAAAATTAATTTCTCATATAGGTGGATTACTTTGATTGAGTTGGTTTGGTTTTTTTGAAAAGTCTCATTACTGGGATGAATTGGTCTTCAAGGATAAAACCGAGAAAATGGAAATAAGTAAATGAGTAAAGAATGTATACAAACATCATTAAAAATTGAATTCATACTACTTATTTAGTTAATTTTATCATTATTTTACGAAATATATTTTTTAATTACATGCTAATTTTTTTAATACATAGTTTTCTCATAGATATTTGGGATGTCATATTTAGATTTAAACACTATAAAATAATCATGAAAAGAGAGAACATGTTCCTTTGGGATAGAAGTGGAAACCCCATGATGCCAAAAAGGTGAAGTGTTTCTAGAAGATTAAGGTTTCCTATTCCTTCCAGAAATAGAATGTTCTCCCTTTTTTGTCTTGTTGTAGATAGTTAAAAAACATCATATACTAAATAATTTATACCTCTACATGATACACATATTGATAAGTATGACTCAAACTATGTTTTTTAAATTTATAATTTATATTTTAGTTCAAGACAAACATCACATACTCAAAACTAAAGAAAACACATTTTGATTATATTAATACATAAGTACAATGATCAATGAGACATTTGGGACGTGTGGTAATCAAAAACACCTCAATTTAATGCATGATGTGACCATTATGACTCAAAGAGGGTCATTTTATTTAAAATTGAGATTAATTTTAGAAAAAAAATTAAGGTGAAAAACTCGACACTGAGAAAACACATTCATATTTTTTATACTTTTGGATAATATTCTATAATTAATGTGGTATGTTTAGGAATAAGACTCACATCAATACAATATATTTTCTTCTATATATTACTCCATGTTTCTATTGTTATTTTAAAAAATAAAACATAGCTGAAATGTGTATCATTCACTAAAAACCAAGTAAACGCACTCATATAATCTTTATATTTTAATAAAAAAAAATTATATGTATAAATTTATATATAGGAGTCATTCTCACATCAAAAATATACATGATATGACTAGTATGACTCATAGTGAGTGTACCCATTTTAAAAATACATTTTAGTAAAAAATAATAATGACAAACTAAAAGTGAAACAATATATTCGTATTGTTTTGTTACTTTAGGTAAATTATACATATATTTTTTTATGGGTTGGAATCTTTTAAACCTCAATATTTCACACAGTGTGACTGGCAGGACACTGAGTGTTTGTTTTTATTTAATTTCAACATTAATTTTTGTAAAAAAAATAAGTCACATACTTAAAACAAATAAAATTCATTTTTGTTGGTAAGATACCTTATGAAACATATCTATAATTCATTTTTGATTTTTAGGAATCATCCTCACCACAATCAGATACATGGTGTGATTGGTATGACTCAAAGTGTCCATTATCAATTTAAAATTGGTATTTTCTTTCAAAACGTCTATCACTCACTAAAAACCAAGAACCATGATCATATTGTCTTAAATTAGCCATGGTATTGTACTTATGATAATGAAATTATGTTATGTATAATGTAATATGATCATTCTCTATTGGTATTGCTCATAAATAAGTCATGGTCCTATACTTCATTTTTTCTATTATTATCCCTTACACGGATTTAGACTCACCCTTTTCTTTGATGTATGTCCTTGGGATATATTATCCTATAAATTGATCTACAATGGTATTAAAAAAATATTTCAAAAATATTAAATAGTTTTTATTTTTCTGTTTTCCTTATTTTATTAATGTATTATTGTACTAGTTTCTAAGAAAATAAAACCGAAAAGGTCCTTATAGTTATCAATGTAAAATTTTGTTTAGGAATCATGATAAAAACCACGTATTAAAATGTAAGGTTTATATAGATGGAATGAAAGTTAAATTATAATTAATTATTGATATTAGTATTAAAAAAATATCAGTAATAACCCTTGGGATAATTATAAATATAGTTAAACCTCTTGAAATTTTGGTAAATTATAAATTGAGTTATTTCCAAGCAATAAAGTCCTTACCTTGATATAACAAGTTAATATGTATTTGACACATATATACCTATAGGTAGTAACATTGAAAGGTATTGATCGGTTTTAACTCTACCTATATCATATTCACAATAATTATGTCTTACTCCACTAATGGTTTTATATTCTAGTATATATTAATTGGTTAATGAATTTTTTTACAAATCATTATGATAGACATATGAATAATATAATTTTTTTATGATTGATGTATAATATCCAATATTAATTTTATTTAAAAAAATTAATATTAAACTACCCTTTGTATTTATCATCATATAGATTATAATTATAAGGGTCCAGCCTTAAACCTTACTTAATCTTGAGTTATTACAAGATTACACATTGAGGATCTTTTCAGGTTTAGAGTTTTATAGAATTAGATCATAAAACTTGCATTACATTCCAAATTTAAACAAAGTGGTTAAATAAAAGATAGTATTCATTTTTTCCCATCAATGGAAACATATTTAAAAATAAATCATGGATTATTTCTTGACACTTCCTTGACAATATCATCATATCATGTACCTTTCCCTTGACCTATGAAAAACATTTCAAAAAAACATGGGATGAGCATAAAAATCTCAGTAAGGGTTATAAAAATATGGAAAGGAAACATGAGTTCATATATACATAAGAATGAAATCATAATTTACCCATAAAACATAAGAACTTTAATATACCTCATCAAATCATGAATAAGTCATAGAAATCATAAGACATAAAAGGTAACTTGAGGCATTCATAACATTCTTATGTAGGGAGTAACTCTCTTGGTTACGTTTGGAATACCCACCACAGTATATTCCCTAAATCTCTTCAGAGAAACCTTAACGTTTCACTCCTTCGCGTTACCCAATGCATTGGAGAGATATATCGGGCTCACCCGCCCTTAGTTTATCCTGGAACCACCCGTCTTCATAACAATTCCCAAGAACCATAACATAATCTTATCACATAAAACATGCATAAAGGAAACATAACATTTCCACCTTTAAATAACAAGATATCAATACAACACATTCGTATAAAAACATTATGAAAACCATTTTCAATACCAAAATAAAAGAAAAGTAAAACATGGTATTTATTTTTCTTTTAAAAAGAAGGTATGGATTTTAGAGTAAGCCGAAACTCAAATAATGGTCATGGCGGCGGAGAAGTCGTTGTCGCCGCATACGTATGACAAAAACATTCCCTTTTCTCATTTAGTAAACGCTTAGTATAAAAAAGATTCCTTTTTGGATAAATGTAAAAGTCAAAGGGGTTTATAGACCATATAAAAGAAGGTTTTGTATAAAACAAAATATGCCTCAATGAATGGAGATTGAGACGAAGTCCCTTACAAAGACGGTATCCTTGGTTTAAGGATAAATCAATTACATAATTATTTGTGACAAACGAATACACGAAATATAAGTGGGTATTAAGTGTAAAACAATCAGAGGACATTCACACATAATCATAGAACGACATATTTGAGGTATACAAGTTTATCCCAAAGAATCAAAATTGGGTTAAGAAGTTCCCTTGCAAAAATTCGACAGCCTAACGACGTCACTTCAAAATTCAGAAAAAGAGTTGATGAGAGATAAAAAGGGTATCTCATCACTTGGAAATAAAATTTACATCAATAAGGATATATAAGAACATATCCCATTATAATATTATGTGAATTAAAATACATAACAAAAGAAGTCTTTTAAAAAGAGGAGGGTGAAAGGTTCCCTAACCAACATGGGTATCTTTCGAAACATGCACCTCGTGAAAGAAGGACAATAAAAAATTGATGTAAATACTGATAAATGAAAGTATATTACACAATGAGTAAAATAATTGGCAGTAAATACACCAATAAAAGTAAATTGTGGCAAATGTATCATAAATCTCACGGGAATAAAAGTGATATGAAAAATCCCTTACGAAAACTCGGCAGCCTAATGGCGCCACTTAAAACTTCCAAAATGGATTGATGAGAGAAAATAGGGTCTATAATCATATTGATACAAAGTTTACAGAAAGAGTAATATAAAATAAAATCCCCCAACATAACAAATAGGATCTTAAAAGAAGTTACATAAAGGAGAGTACTTAAAAAGAAAGAGAGAGGTTAGATCTCTTAAGAAAATTCGGCAACCTAACGGCGCCACTCAAAACTTCCAAAATGGATTTATGAGAGAAAATAGGGTATCTAATCATATTAACACCAAGTTTACAGTAAGAGTAATATAAAAGAACATCCCAATAACAAGAAATATGATCTTTAAAAGGAATGACATAAAGGAGTGTACTTAAAAAGAAAGAGAGGAGTAGGATCCCTTACCTCAAGTCCGACTTGTCTTGTTCGTTTCTTTATATTCCTGAATAATAAACTTTGGTCAATTTATAGTTTCCTAAGGACCTCCTTTAAAGATTATTATTCAGTTCATATCACATATTATAATGTTATAATAATTGTTTAATAATGTTAGTTCATATCAGACGTTTTTGCTGATGTTTGGTACATGAGTCAAAAATGAACTTGTTTGAAAAATGATTGCCCATGTAGTTATAAGTAAATAATTTCCAGAATAGTATTAATTATTAAAATATCATATATATCCAGTTTATATTCATTTTATACTATTCCATATCATTTGGAGATAAAAAACGAAAAGCACCATTCATAGAGACGGTAGGCCGTACGTACGCATGAACGCTACTTTCATTTTTTCTTTATCATATTAATGATATTAAAAATAAATGATATATTTATATATTATAATTACATTATAATATATATGTTATATAGGTCACATATGTTCATTAATTTCATTCTTTATAAATTCCATGTATTGCATGTACGAGTCACATCACTTGTGGGGGAGGTAGTCCACACTTCCTCATATGAAATTATCGCATTTACACAACATGAAAAGAATAAAGGTATGATTTAAATATAAAATACAGAAGGATATAGTAAACATAAATATCATAAATATCCTATATAAAATACAGTTACATCATAATGGCCACCTTTAAAGGTGTTAAAAGAATATTGAACAATCATCGTTTCATGAGGCAGAAAATCGCCAACCATAGAAACAATATGTTCTTTAACCATTAGACGAAGGTGTGTGTAAGTGTAGCTCTAATACTTATTATAAAAATAGAATAGTATATTGAAGATACTGGATTTGTTACAAAATAAATGAATAAAAAGAGTTTAGGGGGTTGGAGAAGCAAAATAAAACAAAAGGACACAAGTGAAGACATTACCATAAAATCGGGTAACTCTATTTGGTTTGAGCTCAAAGGCTTCCATGGGAAGACTTCTGCCCAAAGTGAGGCTTCTAAGAGTTATTTAGGGATGTGCAGAGACAAAATGGGTAGGGTTTGGCCAAGCCAAAGGCTTTGTAAGTGTGGGTAAGGAGGTAGAGGTGGGGCCTTATATAAGAGGAGAGGAGGGGCACTCTTGGAAAGTAAAGAAATCTTACTTTATTTTAGAATGAGTTTCGGATTTTAATGGTATAAAATTAATTTGTTTCGAGGATAAGGAGATAAGGGTTCGAACTTTTCCCATCCAATAGGTTTTGTACATGTTCAGGTCTTATATTTTACATTATCTTTCCATTTTATTTAAATCGGTAAATAATGAGGTCATCGCTGCATCATCATGATGTCATAAATAATTTAATTTATTTAATGTCTAAAAATTATAAAAAAACTACTATGATGTAGGAAATATTTTTTGCTTTCCAATTACTATTTATAGTCAAATATCTTACTTGTATAACCCAATTTAAAAATTGTTTTAGTAAAACATCTCTTGTTTGTGTCATTTTTACTTTAACATTAAATAAAAAGGTATTTATGTCATTTTCCAACCAAAGTGGCTCCATGGGGTCCCCAAGTTGACCCATGGATTTTCGTGGTCGTTCATGACTCATACAATGAGGGTAGGACATGTTTCTAGGTCATTTCATATTATTAAAACATTATTTTTACCTTAAACTACACTAATTACCTCTAATCGCGATTAAAAACTTAATAAGTTACTATTCACCAAAAAAAATATTTTAATCCCATTGAACCATATTTTACTTATTAATGACAACCATGTATGTTGGATTTTGGAAATTCAAAACACAAAGATGTAAAATTTTCATTTAAACGGAAAATCAGTTTTTATAAGTACCACTTAGTGGTTTCACTATTCATCAAAAATTGACGTTTTTCAGAAAATTACCAAAATTTCACCCTAAGCTGTATTTGATATTCTGAATTAAAAAATGATGTCTATTTTACAAAATTCAAAACATATAGGTTGAATTAATTAATTTAATAATTAATTCCCGCTGTCAAAACAAATAGCGTGTTTTTATGAAACAAAACGTATCAAAAGATTGACACTAGTTTAAGTTCGAGTTCAAAGTGAAATTAATTCCAACGACCACTATTGGATTAAATGGTAAAAATATATTCTAATTTCAATTTAAAACCAATTAAAAATATAATCTAATCATATAAATAAATTAGAATAAAAAGACGTTTTGAATTAAAATACAACATTTTACACTATTCATTAAAAATTGAACCTTTTCGGAAAAATACCAAAAATTTACACAAAGTAAATTTTGATGTCTCGATTATAAATAATAATTTTATTTTGTCAAATATAACACATAAAATTGTCAAAAAGTGGATTTAAAAGAGGTTCGCCATCAAAAGGCGGTTAATCGACCTTTTAAAGAATATTAGAATGTTTACGCTAAAAATTGGATTCATTCGCATTTTTAATCCTCTAACATTTATTGTAAAAAGTAAAAATATTTGACAAACATATATAATCATTTTTTAGTTAGTTCTATTCATTCCCGCCATTACAACGGCTAGGAGATAACTACTATTTAAAATAATATTATTTTATTATTAGAGTGCAACGTAAGATTCCCAAGAAACTCATTATTGTGTATTGGGTACGCCATCGAGCATAGAATCTCCTTTAAAGTAATATTAATATTTTATTCACAAATATTGATAAATATAAAAATTTCATATTCTTTATTTACCTAGGGTGTTATAATAATAATCAAAATTGTTTCCTTTAGGTTATCTTCTTATATATTATTAGTAAAAAATAGAAGATCCCATTTGAATAATGGATTATATGGATAATAAAATAATTATCCTCTTAAAATTACGGAAACCGATGTTGAAAACCAAATAATAATTATGATTTAGATACATCAAGTCAACAATAAAGATATAATCTACGTAAAGCGGTTGACCTCACTATGGAATGAACAAAATTCATTTTTATTCTTTATGCATCGATGACCACCAATTTTTACTGTAACCTTTGATTCTCTCACCAAAAAACAATGGATCATTACTATAGAAAACATAAATTTTATTCTCTATTGTTATAAATTAGATAAATTTATTTTGGAATTATATATCTTAGAGGGATATGATGATCAATTGTGGACACTGATCATGAACAAGAAGAAAAGGAATGATGTTGAATCCATGTATTATAAATACTTAAAAAAGAAATTTTCAATAAGTATTTTACTCATACCCTCACAACAATATAGAGAGGAAATTAATTTATCAAAAGAAAAAGGGAAATAAATTTTGGTCAATTTAGGAGATAAAAATTATAAATTCTTTGAAATATACTTTGAGATTGGTCATTGGTTATAATTGGATGATTATCCACTGATTTGTTCATATAAGACCCCATCAATAGAAAGAACATACAATTAAATACATTATGAGTCATAAGAAAACAGTATAGTGTTATAGAGATGTGGAAATAGTGTTTGGAGATTCACTTTCACATAGTGTAATGAAATTTAAGAAGAGGAAGGTGGATCTAAATTCTATAAAAAAATTTACTATAAAAGGTACATAAAGGAAAAAAATAACCAATGTGCACTGGGGTGGAAAGAAGAATTCCTGGAATTGTCTACAAGGAAGAGGAAGGTGTTACAATTGCAGAATATATGGTCAAATAGATCAATACATCCACAATTGTTTAAATCCTGAACATATAAATACTACAAAAAATGTAATATTGGGAAAAAACATGTCATTAATTTCTTTAAGTGTGGGGATCATGAACTTTTTTCTAACCAATCTCCAAATAAAAAATACAATAGTGGAAAATATTTGTTCACATGAAATAGGTTAATGGTGAAACATCATTCTTTTTCAATAACATAAAATTAAATCAAGGATCCAAATGATTTAGTAGTAGATACACTAACTATACACACAAATCTAGTGAGTGAGTTTTTTAATTCTAATTATATGTATTCCATTATTTCATTTATGTTTTTAAATAACATAAAATAAATGTTGAACTCTTAGTGGTTGATTTATCAGTCATAACCCTTAGAAAATATTCCCAAGAATCAAGCATATATAGGCATGCCTATATTATTATTGATGATTATAACCTCTCCAAAAACTTTCTTAACCCTGTAACGGTTGAATTTAACATAATATTTATCATGGAATGGATGTAAAAGTATAATTCTAAGATTAAAAGTAGAATAAATTAAATTTCAATTTCCCTGAAGGAAAAAAATGTAATTATAATCATTGAAAAGATGTCATGGCCTGTTTCTTATTAAGAGCTACCTCTTCTTTCCCATTTAAGTAAAATTATTAATGAATAATGTGAAAAAAAAGGTTAATTATATAGATTGTGGATGTACCCATTTTTTAGGAATACACTAATGTATTTATTAGTTAATTACCTAGACCTTCCCTAGAAAGATAGGTATAGTTGTCAATTGAACACTTACTTGGATCAAACCCAATATTAAAGAACCCATAAATAATAGAATATGTGGAGTTAGAGTAATTAATTAAGAAACTTCAATATAATTTGGGGATGGGTTTTATTTGAATATGTGTGTCTCCTTGGGGATCACATATTATGAAGAATAAGGACAGATCAATAAGGTTACACATTCATTATAGATATCATAATGAGATCATAGTAATGATAAAATATCATACTCTATGTTTTGAGGATTTGTTCTAATTACTTTATGGGGAATAATTCTTTTCTAAGATTTACCTCTAAAAGCATCATCTTAAGATGAAGGTGATGAAAGTAAATATCTTAATGATTTCCATCCAAAAAAGATATAAACATTATTAGTTTTTTGTTATTACCTTTTTAGTTACTAATTCTCCTTCCATATATTTTCATTTGATGAGTACAGTCATTAAGGACTACTTTTATAAATTTTCTAAGTTATTTATTAACGATATCCTAATATAATATAGAACTCATTAGGGTATAAGGATTATTTAAGGGTTATATTACAAACTATTAGGAAAGATAATTTTTTTTAAAATTTAGGAAATTCATGTTCATGTACAATATGAGAAATTATTGGGAAATATTGGGACTAGGAAAGGAGTCTTGGTTGATCCAAAAAAGACATTGTTGGTAGTGGAGTGGAACTGAGCTATAATAATAATTGATATTTGTAGTTTCCTTGGTCTAGATAAATACTAAAGAATGTGTGTTAATTTTTTTAGGTATTTATAATCCAACAACCATTTTATCTTAATAAGGAGTTTGGTTTATCAATAAAATATTTTTTAATGAATATTTATTTAATAAAATTAAGAGGTTGACTAGTGGAATTATTCTACCTTAACAAACTAATAGGGTTTAATTTTTCATTTATATTGATTCATCCTTGAAGGTAATTGGATTTCTACTCATGAAAAATGAAAAGGTTATTTCCTATACATCACAGAAGTCAAAGCCGCATTAATAGAATTATTCTATGCATGATTTGAATCTAGAAATAATTATCTTCTCATTAATTATTTGGAGGCACTATCTTTATAGAGAGAATCATGGTATATACACTGACCACATGAGTTTGAATTATATATTTACTATAAAAGGACTAAAATGAGATAAATGAGGTAGTTGGAGATTCTTAAGGAAAATGATTTCTTATTCATTTCTCCATAGAAAAGAAAACTAATTCTCTAATGAATTGATTTGGAATGGACCCAAAGTTATTATACGGATTGAAGGTTACCCATTGATCAAGGACCTGATAGAGATATACATCAATGTCATAATCTAAGGTATACCATCAATCATATCCAAAATTATTTCCCCATAATATTCCTCGGATTATAACAAGAATAAATAAGTATATTATCCTATGTTACAAAATATTATATAGGCTGTGAAAAATGGGACACTTTATGAGTGAATTTTTTATCGGCATGGAGTACATAGCATTGGTTCAAGGCTATATATGACATTTTATATAGATCTATAGAATGATATAATAATAGAATCAAACAACACTACATTACCTACACATCATAGACTCCAAAAAATTTATATAAGTTATAGATAGTAATATTGGGGAGATGACCTGAAGGGAGAGATTGTTGACTATATGAAAAGAACTTTGGCATGTCAGAAAGTGAAGGTGTAGGGATAACTACCCAAAGGAGAGTTGTAACTACTATCAAGGCCAATATGGAAGTTTCACAGCATCACTTTTAACTATGTTACTAATATTATATGGGTAATCATTGATAGAGTAACAAATCCATCTCACTTTATCGCTATATGAGAGGATTTATACCTTGAGACCGTTAATTATTAGTATATTCCAGAAATTTTGAGACTTAATAGGGAACAATTTTCATAATTTTACGACCATGATCAAATATTTACATTTATGTATTGATGAAACCTTAAAATTTCAATAAATATAGAAATAAAACATAGCATATCCTATCATATAGACATTCATGGGAAGTCTAAGAAGAAAATTCAAGCATTCGAAAACATGTTAAGGGATTAATTGCATAATTTTCCAAGAAGTTTCTACTAACATATTTAACTTGTTGAAATCTCTAATAATAACAAATTTACCTCATGTATTTAAATAGATCCTTATGAGGCACTCTATGGGAAGAAATTTAAAACTCCAGGATGCTAGGATGATGTTGGAGAAGGAAAATAACTATGAGAAGATATTGTGAAACTCACTAAAGAAAAGATAAAGGTGATCCAAAAAAATATCATAGCTGATCATACATGAAAAAATATTTATGATAAAAATAAAAATAAAGTCTAAGAGTTTCGTTTTAGGGATCACGTATTCCTAAAAATATCACTGTGGAAAGGGGTTAATAGATTTCAAAATAAGGGTAAACTAAGTCCAAGGTACAATATAAAAATCTAGAATATATAGAAGGTTTGAGAATATGTATATTAGTTAGCACTAGGTCCATATATTTGGAATTTCAATGACATATTTCATCTGTACCTATTAAAAAGTTTATATTATACTCAATACATATAATATAAATACATTTAACGGAACTAGAGACCAAAGAATCATATGAAGATTAAAAAATATAGATTCTTGATGAAAGGGAGAAATTGTTAAGGAATAGGAAAATCCTATTTTTAAAGACTAATGTAGAAATAAAATGTTTAATGAAGAAATTTCGGAGTATAATTAATAAAGTAAAGGGGAATTCCCTTCATTTAGTTCAAGTATAGACACTATTGTGACCCAAGATTATAATGCCTTTATTTTGTATCTTCTATATGATATTAATATTACATTTCATAAATTGTAATATTAATAGCTCAATGACTGATATGTTCAATGTATTTGGAGAATAGATATAAAAATCATCTTATTTAAAAAAAATAGATCATTTCTCCTTAAAGGAACCATACCATACAACATTATAGAATACTAATTAAAAAGACTCTTCTTAATAATCAATGTAATGGAAACATAAAAAGGAGTGATCTTAAATGCTAAGTAATGGATGAATACACATTTCATCAAATATGAGTTTATATGAATAAGTAAGAACATTACATTAAGAGATATATTATAACATCATGACCAATAATCATAAGACATGATATAGATTTTGAGTACACAAAATAAGAACTTAAATCAAAAAAATATCAATATGGAAGTATAATAGTTATATCATAACTTATAATCATTTATCATAAACCTTGAGTCATGAGATCATAAGATCATAAAGAATAAAATCCTATAAAATGAAGAATAATAATTATCATTGAGAAACATTACATTCATGATCCATACCCTTAGTTTCTATTTTTATGAGAAACTAAAATGTACATTGGAATAATTATCTCATGAGATGTAAAGTTCAAAACAATGAATTGGAGGTGGATATAGAACCTCACCAATCATCCATCCATATATAAAATTTCAAATTAAATACCATTAGATTTTCACATCATAAAGAAACGATGGATATAAAAAGGGTTTCATAAAAGATATAAATTAAAATAATTTTCTTTTCAAAAACAATATGTGGATATAAAATGGTATTATTAAAACATATAAATGTAATTTAGTAACTTTTCATTAAAAATATCATGGAAATAAAAGGTGATTATTAAAATACACAAAAAGTATTAAAAAATCATTCATTAAAAAGTTTGATAAAAACTTGATAACATTAAATAATCCCATAATAAAAGAAGATATAGGTTAAAACATGGAAAATAACTTCATTAGAGTTAGTTAATTTTTATTACAATGATAAAAATGAAAACTAAATCCAGAAAAGTGATGTCATGGGATTATTTTGAATTCACTAATGTAAAATCCATAATCAAAAGTTTCTATTTAGAAATTATTCTAGAAAATAGAAAACAAAACCTTTAATAGAAGTTTGTTTGGATAAAAAAAACTATTTCCCCCCATAAATTAATAGATTAAATCATTCAAAATGAAATTTCATTGAAAAATGAAATTCAATAAGAACTTTTATAGCCAAAAGATAGGAGTATGATTTACCATTTCCCTTGAATTTACCCTTCAAAATGATTAATTTTATTTATCCTCTTGTATCATTATAAAAAATATCATCATTAACTATTTTATAATCTTTTTCTTATACATCCTTATTTATAATCTTTATTAATAATAATTTTCCTAATGTATTATGTTTTTATAATCTTCTGTTCAACATTGTGTCCTAATAATCTTGACCATTATAAATAGGTTCATAAAAGTGCTTTCAAAATTAATTCTTCTAAAAAATAGAATCCTTTATGAACTAATATATTTACTAGAATAGATGTTTCATAAATAAATATAATTTTATAATTCCATTACTTGGGAATTTTTGTCCCATTTCATGAAGATGAAAATGGGGATGTATTAGTTTTGAATAATGGTCGTTACATTTTGAGATATCCTAAAAAATAAACATTAAATACATATATTAATTATGTATATATTGCATAAATACACATAAATATGAACTAAATAATCCATTAAATAATTAGTTAAATACAAAATTCATTATTTTATGGAGGTAGTTGTCTTCATGTATGCATGCTTGATGATTTCATTATTTAAAAAGATCAAGAAATAAATAATAGGTTTTATTATTTATGGAATTGAAATATGATATATATATATATATAGATCGTTAATATAAGTTAATTCCTCCTTTTTACAATCCATGTTAGTTAGTGAAGTAAAAAAAGAACATGTTTCCCTGTGGAGGTTGTAGTCTACACATATACATAATTCACATTTTTATTTCCAATTAAAGAAAATGGAAAGATGGTTAATGATTTAACAATAATCATAATTTCATAAATGTATAATAATGATACAAATGTTATAATTTTATGATGGAATAATGAAATTTTAAAAATAATATGTTCATAAAAGCAAAGAGATGAAAAAAGACTGGATAGAAATTGTTTCCTCAGTTCTTGGATTATGTCCTTTAAAAAGGGTGTTAACACTTCGAGGGATGGTCTTTTGAGAAGACCAAAACTTACTAATAGTTGATAGGAAGTTTTATGAATGGTTTTTGTAGATCCTTATCCAAATTAAGTGGGTTTTGTTGTAAACATAATTAAGGATAAGTACACTCATTTTAAAAGTAAAATCGGATGGAATTTTTATAAAGACTCAAAACATTCTAATAATCATAATTATCTCTGAAAGTTATTATAACAAAAAAATTTAAAATAATAGAGTGGGCAATGTAACAATTATATCATCTACTCAACCACCCATTCCCACACAACTCATAAACATGTTTTTTGGAATTCCATCTTGGTTAATCCCTTTTAACCCTTTTTATTTTTACCAATAAAACTAGTTTTTACCAAACTAATTTAATATTTATAATTGAAAATAAAATTTCCCTTATTATATAATTTCAACCAAGTGACTATAAATTTTAAATCCATTTTATCATATGATTTTTCTATAAGTGATAAAAAATTTAACTAATAAATGTATATTTTTTTAAAAACAATTTCTTTAGAAATATAATAAAAGATATAAAATATAAAATGTGTGTTTGTAAATTAAAAAAATATTCAAAATAAAAAAATTACTTATAAATCACATATTTATATTTCAAAAATTGGATTTATATCATTATAGTTCGTACTTATATACTAATAATGAACTCAAAGTCATATTTTATAAAAATTATATTCTTTACTATTCAAAAAAAGATAGTTTTTATAAAAAAATCTAAAGATAACATTTCCATAATAAATACAAATGTGAGGTATGTTTTTTAAAACTAAAATATTCAAATTTATACATTTTTTATTTTATTCAATATATAAATTAAAAACTTCTTTTATGAAGAAAACATGTGCTTTTAATCTTATTTAACATCAATTTATAATTAAATTAGTGTTAATATATATCAATAGTAATCTTTATAAAATTTTCACCATAATATATTTTTCCCAATTAAAAATTTCGTTGTGTAAACAAATTTTTATAAAAAATAATTTTCCATTATAAAATGGTCCTAGCCCAAATATCCTTATAATTAATAATTTATATCCAAAAAGTTTAATTTTATCTATATAATGATACTAAAATGTGTATTTTAATTTTATACAATTATTAATTTAATAATAATATTTTAGAATATAAAAAAGTATTTTAATTAGATATTATATTCTCATTTCATTATTATTAATTCTAAAGTATATTATCTAAACTTATTACTAAAAATACAAAACTTTGGTATACATATTTGATCTATGTATAACCAATGAAAATTTTATAAGAATCATATTTATGAGGACCATATTTAAAATTAATATATTCTAAATATTCAAATTCTCGTTCATTTTAATGTATTACTAAATTCATTTATTTTTTTCTCACTTATTAAGTCACACATTTCATTTCTCTAGTATTAATTTTATATCTCACTGCATTATTTCTTCTTCTATGGAATTTTTCCATAGTTTATGTTTTGTATACTTATGGTGACACATAAATTGATAGTGGTCTAGGGGAGTTTCTCATTCTAAAGAGGTTTTTATTTTCAATTTATTATTCCCTTTTAATTTTTTATTTCAAAATTTTTGTAATCATCCATGATGTGTAATAATTAATTCTACGTGATACATGGTATCATGTACATTCATTATATTATACCATTATAGTAGAATAATGTTTATTTAACCCGCTTCCTATGTTTCCTAGCCCAATTTCTAATCAAGTAATAGTTATGTTGAAATAATATAGTGTCATTCTTTATAATTATGGGGGTAAATAATGGCTCATAAAAATGGGGTGTTACATACCCCCCCCCCCACTAATTAAATTGCAACCTTGTAATTCTAAAAAATAATTTCTAAGTCATATAATGGTATATATAAGATGAATCAGGGTTTAATTTTCTAATGAATTATGAATCCCATATACTCACTTTTAATAATAATAATCCCAATACATTTATTCATTATAACTATTTGGGTTAGAGAACTATAATTATTTTATATTATCGCATTGTACTATAATTCGTTTAGGTCAAACCATATTATTATTAGTTTAAACATTTTTTATTTATGGTGGGTTATCTTATACTTCTCAACATAATACCTCAATTTTACTAGGAAATCCATCCTTAATAGAGGTTTTTAAAGAACATATTATATGAAAACAGATTATCCCATGTGTGTGTCTATGCAGGTGTGTTGTCATAGTCCCAGTCATTGTGCATCAAAGTGATGACCGAGTGAATGTTCAACTAACCCATTCTTTTGTAATTACCCTAAGTGTATATCTATCATAGAAACATCCACTTTACTATATTCATATAAGAATGTATTTCTATGAAAATTACCTACTCAAGTCATTATAAATATTTCATGACATCATCTTATACTTAGAATCATCTATAGGGTTTTCACTAAAGTTCTCTAACACCAATTCTCAAAAATATATACTATAATCTCTCAAAATAACTAGACCCTTTCCTTGATAAGAGATATGATGACCTAGGATAATCATTCCTTTATTTTATATCTTTTATATGATATAACATTTTATTTCATAAATGAAAATATTAATATCTCATGGAATAATAGGTTCATTGTCTTGGAGACTATCTACATAATCATATTACTTTAAAATATATGGGATGATTTATCTGAAAGGGAACAATATTAGACTATCATCCAAAAATACTATTAAAAAGACATTTACATATAAACTTAGTAATGAATACAAAACAATGTGGTGAGATAAAATTCTTTTTAAGGGATTAAATAACAAATTTTCAAGGATTAGTTCGCGAGAATAATTAAGAACATTGTTATAAGATAAATATGATAACATCATGAGTTATAATCATAGTACATAAGTGTGCTTTAAAGTACATGGTAAAGGAACATAAATCCCCCAAAGATCAATATGGAATAATAATATCTATAATATGGATTGTGATCATTAAACATGAAAATTGAATCCTGAGAGTATAAGACAATAAGGAATTACAAATTTTAACTATGTAATAAATTTTATCATATGAAGACATTACTTTAATTAGCCATAATATCATTTTACAATATAATGAACAACTAAAATGTACTCTCCAATACATAACCTAGGACATATATAATCCTATCCAATTAATTAGAGGTAAATATAGGACCCACTCATCATTCATCTATAGTTTTGTGCTACACATAAAAATAATTCAATTTTCAAATCATAAATATGTTATGAAAATTAAATGGGTTTCATAAAAAATAAAAAATAGAAATTATTTTATATTTATAAAGAACTCATGGAAATAAAATGTTTTTCATAAAACATAGAAAGAAAAATAATTCACATTTAATAAATAATCCATTGAAATTAAATGGTTTTCATAAAACATTCAAATGGTATAAAATAACATCTTAAAATAAATCGATTGATATGAAAAACATGATAACCAGAAATAATAACATAACAAAAATGAAAAAATAATATTATCCATTGAAAATAAATTCACCAAACGTAGAATATTTTGAATATCGGCGAAAAATGAAAATTAATTCATGAGAATAACTTTCTTAAAAACATATTGTATTCATCAATGTAAAATTGATAGCTTCAAGTATATTTTTAGAAAGTGTAATTAAAAAAAGAAAAAATAAAACCTTTCATGAAAGTGTATTTGGATAAAAAATCGTTTTACCTCTAAATAAATAAAAAAACCATTCAAAATGGAATGTATTGGGAAAATGATGTTCAAAAAGAAATCTAAAGACTCAATAAAGGGAGATTCAGCTACCATGTCCCTTACAATTAAAATTTATGTATACTAAAGTTATTTAGGTTCCTCTATCATAAATATAACCATCCTAATTACCTATTTCATATTCTTATTAATATACATTTCCATTTATACTATTAAATAAAAAAATCTCTTCAGGTATTACCTTTTTAAAATCTATTTTCAACATGAGGTTTTAATAATCTTGACAGTTCTGAACTAGGTTCATAAAAGTAGTGTTGATCATCCTTTTTCACACATGTATCATTACTTCTAGGAAATTAAAGGTAATATAGTTTATGTTTTATAAATACTGATAATTTTTATTTCCTTTACATGGGTTTTTTAGTTACGTTTTGTGATGATGAAAATGGAGATGAGCTAGTTTCGAGATATTTAATGATATCATTGGATTACATTATAAAAATCATTAATTTTCATGTTATCTAAGAAGAAAAATATTCATGATATATATTACCTATAATTATATATAATATATTCTCAAAAAATATATAATACAACCAACCATTAAGTCATTAGTGAGACAGAATACATAGTTCCATAGAGGTGGTAGTCTTCACTTACACATGGTATGTGATTTCATTTTTAGAAGGATTGAATAATGTAATAAAATGGTTTATCATTTTAGAAATATAAATTTTACATAAATATCATATATATTTAGTTTATTCGCCTTTTATACTAGGCATTTTAGGTTGTGATGGATTGAAAATCATATTTTCTTCATGGAGACCCACCTCTACATATACCCACGATTCATGTTTTCATTTTTATTAAAGGAAAGGGAAAGGTGGTTAATGATGTTAGAATACATAATATAACATATTGATATAAAAATGAGATTTAGGATTTCATTTTATGATGGTATAATGTAATTTGATCATGAATAAGTTCCCATAAATTAACATACATTAGAAACAAGAGGATCCAAATTTAAACCTCACTCCATGTAATATTTTCTATAGAAATGGGGTTTATCCTATGATGGAGATATTCGTAAAAGAAATAAATATTAAAGGTGGATAAGAATTATTTTAGATGTGTTTGGTAAGGTTTTTTTCATATATAAGATATCTTTTTTAGGGGGATGACGAGAGGAGTTCCCCTTTTATATGTGAAAATGGAAGTCAATTTTATAAATACAAAAAAAAATTAATAATAGGAAGATGATCTCAAGGAAATTAGCTCCATAATTTAGAAATAATTATGTGGGGAAGTGATAATTTCAAGAAATACCTAGAGAAAAAATTCATAAATATTTTTTAAACTTCTTTGAGGTATTTCCCACTCGGTCAAACCCTTTTTACCCATTTTCAAATTTTCCAAGGTAACTATCTTTTAACAAATAAATTTATCCTTTATTATTGAAAATAAAATGTTCCTTATTAAATATAGTTTGAACGTAATGAATCCAAATTTCAATCCCATTTTATTATATTAGTTTTTAAAATTTCATAAAATTAAATTGTAAAGTATTGAATGTATGTTTTATCAAAAAGAAGTTTTTGAAAAATATAACACAAGTTCAAAAATATTTTAATACAAATTTGAAAATTGAAACCAAAATTTATAAAATTATAAATCCATTTATAAAATAAAATTTCTCTCTTAGAAAAAGGATTCTTTTATTTCCAATTCATACTTATATACAAATAAAATCATATATATCATATTATTTGAAAAATGGTATTTTCCACTATTCACCTAAAAATCAATGTTTTTTGAAAAATAATAGGAACACTTATTAACATAATATTACCATGATAATTTAGAAGAAAAAAATTCTAAATAAAATCGTAAAATATATAATTTTTTTATATTATGTTATATAAAATAAAGAAAATTAATTGTATAGAAAAATGAGTTATTATTTCTATAGTTTTTTTAATCTTATTTGACATCAATTACTAATTAAATTAGTGTTAATATATATCAATGATTAAGAGTGTCATTTTTTCTCTAGAATATTTTTAGTCTCTTCAAAAAATGAAAAACACATAAAACTCCAATTTTTATAAAAAATCATTTTTCAGTATAAAATGATCTTATCATAAATATAATTTTAACTAATAATATATATCATAATAATATAATTTTAAAATTAAAATAATATTAAAATATTCCTTTCAATTTTATAAAATAACTATTTTAATATTTATATTTTTACACATGATTATAAAATAATTTTATATGATATTATATTTTTTCTATTATAATTAGTTCTAATATATATTATTAAAACTCATTAGTAATAAAACATAACTCTGATTTGTCATGACCCATCCCTCAGGGCCTTTGCCATGACTACCCCAAGCCCGACTTCCAGAGGCCAGGGGTTGGTGACTAGCATAGGAAAGGCATATCCCTAAAACCTGGAAGACATTGCCTTTATAACCTGTAAACTCTCACAACCAAGCACACAACAAGATACGAGAACAAAGTAAGCTGTATAGTAAAAAGGGTTTGTACGGTAAGTAAAGAGGTCCAGAATACAAGCCCAATTGGAAAGTACAAGTAAAACTAAAAACAGCTCCTGCAAACACCCACCAAGGATCCAACCTAAAGGGTAGGCACAACTCTCGAATGGTCGTCTCTGCGGATCATATCGTCAAAATTCCACCCCCAAGCATCCTCCAGCCCGGGTACCCTCATCCTCAATCAATGTTTTCTATCATCTTCACAAGACACAATAAGGTATGGATGTAGCCCATGTAGGGGTGAGTATAATGATACTCAATTGGGACCTCGAGACCCCCGAAGGTCTCCAAGAAACCAAAACGGATAAACCACACAGCATGACCTCAATCTCAAAGAACAAAGCAATAGTCATCAACACTACTTAGGTATATTCTCATACATATACCTAAGTTATCAATATATACTCACCTCCCATGTGAGGGAAGAATACCACAAAGGTAACACCACAAATGTAGAAGTACCATACCAGTAACACCACGGAGAAAGAGGTACCGCACAGGTTACACCACGAAGGTAAGTACCAAAAAGTTAATACCACACAGAATAATACCACGAAGGTATCACCACATATAATTTTACCACAATGGTAAATACTCAACTCAAACCAAGTATAACTTATGTATGGTAGTATAGATGATTAGCTGTATTGCATGAACATATTACTTCGTCGGGAATCTCTGTTGTTGACCCACACCGGATCTAAGATGACCCACACAGGATATGAAGATGACCCACACTGTATCTGGAGATGACCCACACATGATCAGTATGCGCTGACCCATACAGGATCCCTGAGCGCTGACCCAGAAAGGATCTGAAGACTCTTCATGTACAGTCATCCACAGGGTTCCTGCACTATGCATGCTTGATTATGGGAGGTTCCTCTCCTCAATACATCATTCTATACCTCAACTAACATGAAGTCCCATGAACAAGTATCCCAAAAATTAATCACGTAAAAAGAAACAAAACGCAAAAGAGGGCACATCAATCGGATGTTCGGTCTGTAAGTTATTAGTGTTTCCATTCCGTGGGCCCGGTTGGATTTGGGTTCGATCCAACACGGTCATACTCCAAATTTATCGAAAACTCAAGTGGAGTATACCAAAAGTACTATCTTGATCCAAGGATTCTGGTGCCATAGAAGGTTCATCAAACAGACACCCGGTTCTCAAGATATGACCACAATGGCGTATCTAGTTTCAGATGGGCTAGGGTCTGGTCCCACCTGGTTAGACTGACCTGGTCCGGGTTTGGCCCGGACGGGCAGGGTTGTGGTGGGACCAGCCTGTTGGGCGCAGCTCGCTTCTTGAGGCCCACTCGGCTAGGTGTGGTCTGCTGTGGTGGGGTCCGCCCTAACCACAATACGGGGAGAAGGTTCCCCCCATTATTACAAATGGCCTAAAGGAAATTTGATCACCCTGTTAGCATGGGGTACCCCAGGAGCGGTCCCGATTGGCGTGACGCGGCCAGCCGAAATGGACGGCTGGAAGTCGGTCACCCTCTGAGCTCTGTCTCCACTTCGCCACGAGGTCGACCCAATGTTGGCCGCCACCCAGCTCCGTTGCAGCCGATGGGCTGCATCCTCCTATGTAACAGGCGGCGTGGACGCACACCTCCCTACCTCCATAGGGTCGGCCGGTGTGTCGGTTGTTGTTCTCCTCTGCTGCGGCCGATGGGTCGCGGCCTCCTACAGTGGCGTAGTTGCACCACTGCCGCCTTGTGCCCTGCCAGTGTGAGTCGTCGTCCTCCTCCACCTTGAAGAACATGTCAACAATGAAGATGTGGAGAGATCAAGTCGGGTTCATTTGGCATGTACCATCCACGTTAGACCAGAAGCACGCGACTTGATGAGAAAGATTCAACGTAAAAATAATAATAAAGAATAATCATAAACCCACCCCTACCTTGATTGTTCGTTGGAGATGAAGCGAGGAATGAGAGGAAAATGTCGAATATGTCAATGTCTGTTATTCCCGCAACATGCTCCTGAACTGAGCTTGACTATCATCCTCGTCAGAGGTTTATTCTTTGTTGGAGAGCTTCTTCATTTGGAGGATATTTCACTAATGCTTTTCCTTGCCATATATTTCCCCCAACCTACAAAAATGTGTGGATCCAAGTTAATAAATTATGTTTATTAATTAAACAATTAAAGTTAGATCATTAATTTTGGGGATAACCAAGAGTTTCCTCCCATTAAAAGAGGTTTCTGAAGGTCCCCACCACCATGAATTAAAATAGGAGGTTTCAAAATAAAAATAAAAGTTATGGTTTTATTTTTATTATTTTTCTTTTAACTCTCCCATGAAAATCCAAAAAACTAATGTCCAATTTCGACCCACTGGGGTCGAGGTGAAGGTATCTTTAAGTGAATATCGGCGTTCCGAGTTCAACAGTGTCCTCGAATTTCAATTCTGAGCACCGGTTCAAAAGTTACAAAATGTCAATCGTGCATTTACTGAACATACCTAAAAACGTTCAGAAATTCATTCCAGGAACACCAGGCCTTGGAATCACGCGCCATAAATTGTCATGGACTCGTAATATTTTTATATAATTAAAAAAATACATGAAAAATCCATGTCTTTACATTCTCCCCACCTCAGAGCTTTGCATCCCAGAAAGCCACAACACAAACTAGGGAAACAAGTGGGGGTACTGAGCATTATTATGAGCCTCCTACTCCTAAGTTCTCTCCTGGAGGATCCCATGTCGCCAAAGAATGCTCACCAGACGTATCGATCACCCACAAAGGACTCTCTATTGTCGATCCTCAATATCTACTGGAATATCTGAAAATGTTTCCCCATCATCTATGTCCAGCTCACCGTTTTCGATAACGTGAGATGGGTCTTGAACGTATCTCCTCATATGGGATAGGTGGAAAATGTCATGCACCCAGTGAAACTGAGGGGGAAGAGCTAAGCGGTATGCCACCTCACTAACTCTGTTGAGGACCTGAAAGGGTCCAATGAACCTCTAAGATAACTTGTCGCCCCAGCCAAATCTCTATAAACCTCATCGAGGTGATACCCGAAGAAAGACATGGTCAACATCCTCAAACTCAATAGGACTTCGTCTCTTATTAGTGTAGGAATTCTGCCTGCTCTATACAGTCTTCATCTGCTCCTGGATGATCTGCACCTTATCCGTGGAAGCTCGTACTATCTCTAGTCCCATGAGTGCTGACTCCCCTTGGTCAGTCCAACACTGAGGTAATCTACAAGGTCGACCGTGTAATTCCTAGAATGGTGTCATACCAATGGTGTAGTGGTAACTATTGTTGTATGAAAACTCCACCAAGGGAAAGTGATCCTCCTAGATGTGGCCGAAATAAAGGATGCATGCACATAGCATAACCTCGAGGGTCTGAATGGTCTGCTCTATCTGACCATCTGTCTGAGCATGGAAGGCGGTGCTCAACTGAAGTTGTGTCCAGAATTACTTATACGACCCCTTCCATAGCTGGGAAGTAAAATGTGCACCATGATCAGAGAAAATCATAGATGAAACCCCATTAAGCTTCAAAATCTTCTACATGTAGCGGAATCCCAAGCCCTCTACTAGTCCTTGTTCTCTGATAGGTATGAAGTGCGCCAACATGGTAAGACGGTCAAAGATCACCCAAATGGAATCATGCCCCTTGGATGTGTGTGGAAGTCATGTCACAAAGTCCATAGAAATTCCATCGCACTTCCAATATGGAACCTCTGGTGGTTCAACTAAGCCTACTGGAACCTGATGCTTTGCCATCACTTGCTGACAAGTGAGGCACTGTGAGACAAACTCTACCACTTCTTTCTTCATTCTCAAACACCAGTGCTGATGCTGAAGGTCTTTGTACATATTCACCACTCCTAGATTTACTACTATAGGGGATATATGTAACTCCCTCAACACTTCTTCCATAAGAACCACTTTTACCATAGTACGTCTTTTGAAGAGGATGATGTGATCCCCGCCTTTAGAAAATCAATCAGGTGCCTCTCCGGTAGATATCTAAGAACGTCGAGCCTCGCAGTCAATATCCCCAATCTACGACTCTATGACTCACTAAAGAAGTGGGGGAGTTACTGTTAGAGACTGAATATAAGTTGTTCCATCTCGATCCACATAGGAAATCTATAAACCGGCTTGCTGCTTCGTTGCCTCACTCAGCAACTGTATACCAAATCTCCTGCTGAGTGCATCTGCTACTACGTTCCAGTTCTGATAAGTATAGACTATCTCAAAGTCATAATCCTTGAATAACTCAATCCAACATTGTTGTCTTAGGTTCAGGTCCTTCTGGTAGAAGACATACTTGAGACTCTTGTGATCAGATTAGACTGTAAAATGTTCGCCCATTAAGTAATGTCCCCACATCTTCAAGGAGAATACCACTACTTCTAACTCCAGGTCATGGGTAGCATATTTATGCTCATGTAGTCTCAAATGTCATGTTCCATACGTGATCACTACTCGCTCCTGCATCAGGACATATCCAAGACTGGTCCACGATGCATCACAGTAGACTACGTACCCAAAACCCTCCTCTGGTATCCTCAATATGGGGGCACTCACCAAAATCTTGCTCGACTCCTAGAAACTATGTTGGAATCTCTCATACCACATGAAAGGTTTCCCCATCTTCGTTAATGTTGATAAGGGGGCTGTAACTCTGTAAATGTCTAGCACAACCCTATGTTAGTAACTGTCCAGACCGAGGAAACTTTTCACCTCTGTCACGCTCCTGGGTAGCTCCCAAGCAAGCACAACCTCAATCTTCACTAGATCCACCGGAACTCCAGCCTCTGAGATAATGTGTCATAGGAAGTGAACCTCTCAGATCTAAAACGATCACTTTGAGAGCTTAACATAAATCTGGTTCTCTCAGAGTGTGTCCAGAACTATCTGTAGATGATAGGCATGCTCCTCCTCCGTCGGTGAGTATATCAGGATGTCATCGACGAAGACTACTACAAAGTGATCTAGGTATGGCTGGAAGATCCTGTTCATGAGTACCTTGAACACTACAGGGGAATTGGTCACACTAAATGGCATAAAAAAGAACTAATCATGGAAATACTGACATATAAAGGTCATATTCTGGACATCCTCATCACGTACCCTGAGCTGGTGATAGCTTGATCTGAGGACTATCTTCAAAAACCACTGTGCTCCCTTAAGCTGATCAAAGAGATCGTTAATCCTTGGGAGTGGGTACTTGTTCTTTACAGTCACCTAGTTTAGGCACCTATAGTTCTCAAAGAGTCTCAAACTCCCATCCTCCTTTTTATTGAACAAAATCAAAGATGCCTAAGGACAAACACTAGGCCTAATAAACCCCTTACTATGCAATTCCTCTAGTTGTACTCGCAGCTCTTGAAGCTCCACGAGAGCCATCTGATATGATAGTGTAGATATTAGTATCATTATGGGGTACAAGTCAATGTAAAATTACACCTCTCTATGGGGAGTTAGACCCGGAACATCATTAGGTAAAACATCAGCGTACTGGTCCACCACTACAAGATAGCTCAGACTTTCAACATCAACCGCTCTAAGTGTAAGGCTATCCAACTGATGTGTGATCTACTGCACCCTCCTCCGGGTAAGTCCATCCTGTGTTTCAAATATTCCCTTCTCACCGGTGAAGGAAAACCTTGTCCCATCCATGCTGACGCACCCCACTTTGTGTCTAATAAAGTTGATCTAAGCATGGACTGAAGATAACCAATCCATACCCAAGATGACGTCATAAGGCCACGACACTGCTACTAGAAGATCCCAGCTGAAGCTCTCGCCTTCTATAGTAATCTCACACTATAGGAACCAGAGTCTAATTATTGATTTCTCTCCCATAGGAGTCTCTAGCTGTAAGGATCGAGACAACAGCTCCACCATAATCTCAGAGCTCTAAATGAGGGTCGTGGAAATAAAAGAGTGACTGGAATCTATGTCTATAAGTACTGCAGCTAAGGTGGAGTAGGGACTGATTGTACCTCATATCATCTCTGGAGCACCGTGGCCATAGGCCTCAGCTTCCTGGAGTTGATCTCATCCCTGTCCACCTACTCCCTATGGTCCGAGTGGACAACCTGGAGGTGGTGGTGGTAGAACCTTGAATAGCCACCCACTTCCTACTTCACGGCCATGTCCTCTACCACGTATGCCTCCTGCCTATAGACCTCCTCGATCAAACCTTCACCTCTGCCTAGGTGGTCCTTCGACCGTCTACTGGTCGTCTGTACGGCGGTTTGGGCAGTCATAGGCCATGTGACCCTACCCATTGCACGAGTAACCATGCATGCTCCTTGCCTGTCCTGCTCTATCTTGAGAGCCTCACCCAACCGACCTTATATCATGCGGTTTTCCACCTGTAGGTCTGGCCCACTTGGACCTCTGCATCATATGTTTGTTTCCATCTACAAATGAATCCTCCACATGACGTCCGGTGGTGGGACTCGCTACCGGTGACTTCTCATCAATGAAAATCTCCACTAAGATTGCTTGCTCAAAAATCCACTCTTGAGTCGGGATGCTGAGAGAAATCGCCAAGGCTCTAATCTCCAGTCTGAGCCCCTACCTGAAGGTCGGGTCCCTGAAGAAAGTGTCCCGCACTATGTAAGTGGAGTATCATAAGAGGTCGGTGAACCTCGTTGAATACTGATACATGGTCATGCTACCCTACTACAAGTAGAGAAGCTCCTGTATATGCACTGAGTGTATGGTCACTAGGATAAACTCTGACCTGAAAAGGTTCTTAAAGTCCACCCAGATGAGAGTAAAATCGTCATGAATCTAGAGTATCAAGCTCCCCCATCTGCCCGCTACTGCCTGAAGAAGACTGGCGGTAAGGATCTCCATGTGATCAGCTGGTGTCCCTACCAGCTGAAAAACTCTAACAATAGCCTCCAGCTATTCCTCAACCACCTGTGGATCGGTCTCTCCACGGAACCTCGATGGCCTCTGGCACTAAAGCTCGTGCAGCATGCTCATGCGGCATGCACCTTCTGCTGTTGGGGTTGGTGGCATAGGCTGCCCAACAGGTAGTCAAGCTACTGGTACATCACACAATGGTACAACTACCGAAAGGGGGCCCTACACCAAAACCTCGTTTCTTGGTGGGTTGTCATTGCGTACTCTACCTGGAACCCTTTCAGGCTGTCTGTGTGAAGGAATCCTGAAAATAAACAGGTGTTCCACAGTCATTAAGTTATACCTGGTGAGTTGACTCAAAGTGATCAGAAAGAAAACTTTTCAAAAACCGACACATAATCAGTGTTTTAGCGCGCTGAGTTAGAAATTAGAAGTCAGGGTTCTAGTGTATGGATACGTCGGCCTACGTACCAACACTTGATTCCCCAAATTGATAACCACACTCATAACACTTAACACCATTGCCGATTAAAATATCATAATCCATGTTCTTCGGTAGAACTGAATCCCCTAATAACAATTTTTCATGACCCATCCACTAAGTCTCGTGTTGTAACTACCCCAAGCCCGCCTTCCATAGGCCAGGGGCTGCCGAATAGCACCAAAAATGCATATCCCTAAAATCGGGAAGGCATTTCCATTATAACCGGTAAACTCTCTCAACAAAGCACACAGCAAGATACGAGCACAAAGTAAACTTTATAGTAAAAAGGCTGTGTACAGTAAGTAAAGGGGGCCAGAATACAAGCCCAACTGGAAAGTAAAAGTAAAAATTAAAACAGCTCCTGTGAATATCCGCCAAGGATCATACCTAAAGGGTAGGTACAACTCTCAAACGGTCATCTCTGTGGATCTTCTGGTCTGGGGTCCACCGCTAAGAAACCTCTAACTCAGGTACCCTCATCCTCAATCAACGCTATATGTTGTCTGCACAAGACATAGAATGGTGCGGGTGTAGCCCTTGTAGAGTTCAGTATAACAATACTCAGTAGGTACCCCGAGATCCACGAAGGTCTCCTAGAATCCACAAAGGATAAACCACAATACATGACCTCAATCTCAAAGCACAAATTAATAGTCATCAACATTACTTAGGTATATACCCATACATATAAATAACTTATCAATATATACTCACCTCACACGTGAGGGAAGAATACCACAAAGGTAACCCCACGAAGGTAGAATTACCATATCGGTAACACCACGAAGATAGAGGTACCGTATGGGTAACACCGCGAAGGTAAGTGCCACAAAGGTAATGCCACATAGAAGAATACCATGAAGGTATCACCACAGAAAAGTGTACCACAACGGTAAAGACTCAGATCACACCAAGTATAACTTATGTACGGAAGTATAGATGATTAGCTGTATTGGAATGTCATCTTACTTCGTCAAGAAACTCTACTGTTGTCCCACACAGGATCAAAGATGACCCACACAGGATCTGAAGATGACCCACACTGGATCTCGAGATGACCCAAAAAATAATAGTATGCGCTGACCCACACAGGATCACTGAGAGTTGACCCACACATGATCCGAACATGACCTACACAGGATCTGAAGACTCCTCAAGTATAGTCAGCCATAGGGTTCTCGACCTAAGTATGCTTGATTCCATGACGTTACACTTCTCATTCCATAATTTGATACATCAAATTACATGAATTCCAACTAAGAAGTATCCCAAATGTTCTTCACGTAAAAAGGAACACAACGTGATAGATGGTGCATCAATCGGATGCCCGATTTGTAAGTTATTAGTGTTTCCGTTTTGAGGGCTCGGTTGGATTTGGGTTCAATCCAACCTGGCTATACTCCAACTTTATCCAAAACTCAAGTATAGTATACCAAAAGAACCATCTTGATCTAATGATTTTTTCACCGCAGACGGTTCGTCAAACAGACGCCCAATGCGGCCCACCCTAGCCACAACTCGGGGGGAAGGCGCCCCCTACTATTCCGAACAGCCCAAGGGTCATTCGGTTGCCCTGATGGCACGCAGGACCGCTGGAGCGATCCAGCTCAGCGTGATGTGGCCGA
Source organism: Viscum album (assembly GCA_963277665.1). Taxonomy (NCBI): domain Eukaryota; kingdom Viridiplantae; phylum Streptophyta; class Magnoliopsida; order Santalales; family Viscaceae; genus Viscum; species Viscum album. The sequence continues at coordinate 12,291,862 of OY728159.1, read as the reverse complement.
CTGAAATGGTCGGCCCTCCTTCCAGTGGCACGGATGCGCGCCACTACTCCACTGCAATCAGCCGGATGTCATCCCCCCTCCGAGCTGTGCCGCGGCCAAGCGATCGCGGTCTTCCGCTCCGGCGGCGCGGACGGGCACCGCCACTTTGCCACATGTTCGGCTGAATGTGGGCCGCCACCCATCTCCGTCATGGCCAATGGGTCACGGCCTCTTACTCAACTGGCAGCGAGAACGCATGCCACCATACCTCCATGTCGTCGGTCGGTGTGCCCGCCGTCGTTCTCCTCCTCTGCGGCCTCTTTCGGTGACCCAGTTGCGTCTCTGCCGCTATTGCGGCTGGCTGGAGTGATGGCCACCACCTTGTGCCCTTCCGATATTGGTCTTCATCCTCCTCCACCCAGAATAATGCATCAATAATGAAGATGTGGAGGGATCAGGCCGAGTTCGTTTGGACTGTACCCTCCACATTAGACCGGTAGCACGCAACTCGAGGAGAAAGATTCAATGTAAAAAATGAAGAATAATAATAAACACACCCCTAGTTTGAGATGGCGGGATGAAGGAGATGAAAACATTGAATTTTTCGACGTCCATTGTTCCCGCAACATACTCCCGAACCGAGCTCAATCATCGTCATCATCGGAGGTTCATTCTTTGTTGGAGAGCTTCTTTGTTTGTAGGATATTTATTCAAGGCTTTCCCTTGCCAATGATTTCCCCCAACCTCCAGAAAGGTGAGGAGTAAATTTAATAAATTATGTTTTTTAATTAAACAATTAAATTTGAATCATTAAATTGGGGGATAACCAAGAGTTTCCTCCCATCAAAAGAGAGTTCGGGTGGTCCCCACCACCATAAATTCAAATTGGAGGTTTAAAAAGAAAAATAAAATTTATTGTTTTATTTTTATTATTTTTATTTTTACTCTAAAAAAATATGAAAAACTAACTTCCACCCTTGACCAACTTTGGTCGAGTTGATGGTCTCTTTAAGAGAATATTGGTGTTGGGAGTTCAATAGTGTCCTCGTATTTCAATTCCGAGAACTGGTTCAAATGTTACAAAATGCCACTCATGCGTTTACGGAATGTACCTAAAAAAGTTCATAAATTCATTCTGGGTACACCGGGCCTCATAATCACACGTCGTCAATATTCACAGATTCGTAATATTTCTATATAATTAAAAAAATTACATGGAAAATTCCATGTCTTTACATGATATAAATATTTTATACATGTATATCCAGGATACATTTCTAAAATGAAAATATTTTCAATGACAATATTTTCATTGGTCAAATTCCATTTCTGTATATAGTCTTACTAAAATCATTATTTTTATTCTGACTTTTTAATTCACATTTCCCATTTCTATAGTTTTTATTTTAGATCTCAAAACATTCTTTCTCCTTTCATTTCTTTTTTTTCCATTGTTGGGTGTTTATACTATTGGTGATTCTTAAAGAAAATAGTGGCCCTTAGGTTCTGAAAGTTCTAAAGATATTATTCATTTAAATTTTTTCTACCATTTTAATATTTTCAATATTAATGGATGTAATAAAACATCAGATGAAATGAACCTTTTATGTGATATAAGTTATTATGTACCTTAATTAAAATGTTTTATTATAATTGAATAAAATATCGTTAACTTGGTTTATATATTTTTTGTCCCAATCTATAATAAATTATTAATTCATTTGAATAAATATAGAACCATTATTTTTAATTATAGGTTAAAACATTAATTCATCCTAAAACCTAAAGAATTATAGAAAACATTTAGTGAGAAAATTATCTAGGAGAAGATAATATACCGAATGAAAAATTTATTTACTAAATGATATAATATTTGACAACTATTGTTTTATTCTATTTTACAATAGAATCACATGGAATTATAATAATATTTCAATAACTTTCTTGATTTAATATATATTATAATAGATAAAAAAATATATAGATAAAAAACAATAATTCACACACTATTAAAAACTCTTTAGGCTTGAATTATCCATAGAAGATCACTCCTTCTATAAAAATGGTAAAAATAAATTAGAGAGTTTGTAATATTGTATACGTTATCAAGGGAGTTACAAAAACTTTATAAGGGTAGCAGTGAATGAATATTTTTTAGAGTTTGTGAGTATATATAGAGTGTGTAATGTGAAACATGACTATTAGAATTTTACTGGTACACAACAACTAGAAAATATGAGCATCGGTGAATATGACTATTCTTCAATATGGTCGTTGGTCAATATGACTGTTTTTCAATATAACTATAGAACAATATGAATATTGGTTAATATTACTATTCTTCAATATTATTTTTGGTCAATTTGAATATTATTCAATTTTATTGTTGGTCAATATTGCTATAGGAATTAGTTTATATGTCTAGTAGTGGTGGGAGATAACCGATATATAAGTGTGAAATGATGGCCTCAACTAGTACGATTTGGCATTTTTGAGGCTGTATATCAGAACCTATGAGAGAGGAATCGTCATTGTGCTTTGACATTTACTTATCCCATGTAAAGATACAAAAACTAATGCTCCAGCAAAAATTGACAACATGAGAAGTCCATGTTTGTGGATATAATCATAATTACAATTTCAACTGAGTCACCTCATGAAAGTACCACCAACATAAAACTTACCCTCAGGTCATAAGATGGTGTAATAAGGGTAAATATATCAATACTATGGTGTTATAAGGTGTAATTATATTTTCATAAATGAATTTGTTGCCTCTATGATCCCCTTTTTTAGTATTTTATTTAATAAAAGAAACATGAATATAATATGAATGTGATAAATTGAATTTTGGGAAAAAAAATAAAAAAATAGTGTACACTTTGAAAATATATATAATGAAAATACACTTTTATGATAAATTAAGTTATTATAAATAAAATATAAATTTATGGAATACTCTAATGAAACACTATTCATTTAAATATAAATAGTAATATAATTATATAATGTCTTAAATGTTTTTTAAAAGGTTCAGAAAGATTATTATTTCATAAAAACTATTATTTGTCCATAAATAAGTATATTATTTTAAAATTTAAATTTCTTATATTTTGAAAATTCCATGGATAAAATGGTTGAAAATTTTAAAAATAATAATACCAATATAATCAAATGGTTGATTTCTCATTATATTTTATGAGAGATGATTTTTTAACTTAAAAAGTCAAATACAGTATAAATATAAATTAGGTATTATGAAATCATAATGATATAAAAGTGATGTAGTAAATAATTTAATATCTTACTCAACCATATAATGCGTTTTTTCATTAAAATAATTTATAATAAAGTAATAAAATATATTTTTCAAACCTATAAAGAAACTTCCAAAATAGAAATAATATTTTATGATTTAAAAAAAATATCAAAATGGCTCTATTCTAATTTCTCAATTAAATTATTTTAAGAAGTTCTCTTCCTAAAAATAAAATATTAAAACCCACCCCTCTAGGGTGAATACCATAGTAAAAACCCATGGGAACCCAATGGTTTTGTATATTTTATTAACTTTCTATGCATGGGAGATGTCTAAAATTAATAAAAAAACATTCATGTCTATTTTAGTAAAAACCCAACCATTTTCACATTACAATAAAATTGATAACCTTTGATTAGGAATTGAATCTTATTTTCAATATCTAGAGTCTTTATAGGGAGTTATTATGGTTCTATAAAGTTTTTCCCATGATTTAAGAAGAAACCACTCATAGTAAGGCTCTCTCTTCCTCCATTTTTAAATTCATGAATACACATTGGTAAAAGAATTTTTTTCTAAGTGGTTATGTTACCATTTGTTCATAATCATACCTTACTAAATATATAATTCCTTACTAATGAGATTCTACACTTATCCCTTATTATCCCATCCCATGAACATTTATGTACTACTATTATGTTGTTAAAATTATCCCTTGATTTTCCATTCCATTGAATTATGATGTTAATACCAACTATATATTCATTCAAATGTATACACCAAGTCATATCAATCCTTCATTTATTACATTCATCAATGTATGATTCCCACATTCCATTAATCTATGTTTAAATTGTTAAAATAAATTTTAATAATATATGATCCATTTGTCCCACATGACTTATTACATATAAAGAGTGCACCTAGATAGTTCTCCAATGTACTATTGAAATAATTATTCTCTGGGGATAACATGTTTATGATATGATGGGGAATAACCTTGGTAACATGTTTTATTACACCATGATGATAAACCCTAGTGATTTGCTTATAAATGTCTCATCTTTATGTTATAGCCACATTTACATGTTATCCCTCAGGTACTTGTGATCATTCTCTTTTGTTATGTCTCATGTATTAATGCTAATGCTATATTTTAATTCCTTATGAGTTATCCTTGGCCATGTACTTCATATTTCTTTTGTTCTCCCTTATTGGGATTTTTATTCACACTTTTATTTGATGTATATCCCCAAGAAATATTATAAAGTGATGTGAAATTTTATGGGAATAAAGAAGTATTTCAAGAGAATTAAATATATATTTTTTATGAATTTCCTTTTATACTACATTTGTTATGGTCATATTTTACAATGTACAAAACCTCAAATTTTCATTCAAAGTTATTAATGTAATATTTTGTTATGAAATTATGCCAAATATCATGTTTTAAAAAGAGGTATCCACATCATACATTGATGTGTGTTATGTATTTAACATATTAATAGGAATGATAAGAACCCCACAAGGTATGACTTTCAGATAATCATAATTTATTTACATCATATATTTTTAAGGATTTTATGGTAATGATATGATTATGGTGTTTGGAAAGATTCATATTTTATAGAGTATATTCATGTGATAATTAGTGGATACTTGTTATCTAAAATACCCCACCAAAGTATATTATATGAAATTTCATTTGGTCATAGATATAGTTCAAGCTGTATGATTCATTTTAATCCCCATTACCTCTATTTGAGAAGATATAAATCATTTGAGTATTCATACTATTATAAATTCCTTGATAAAGACATGAGTATTATATAATCATGGGTAATTTTGGTATGTTTATTATATTATTATCAGTTATATTTAACCAAGATAGAATTTTTCCTCTTGTATGACATATATGAAAATAGGGCCCTCAATAGAAATAGAATATGTAAATTCATATAAATTATTATTTTAGTGAAATGTGATGTTCTTCGTGATCAAGATGAAATAAATATTGTGTATTAATTAAATTGGTTCAATATAATTAAAATAAAAGTTATTTTCTATGATATAATATATTGTATTTAGTTTTTATATGCATAATAGTCATTCTATTATTTGGATAAAGGTATTATATAAGTTGTATACCATGCACAATGATTGAACTAATGGTGTTCATGTTCATATAGTGATATTATTGAGTTTGATTTGAGATCATTAAAAACACTTTGTAGATTGAGTTATAATGATGCCATCATAGAGGTTGAACTCTTCAGAAAAATACGTATTTGGGAATTCAAAATTTTTAGAAATTAAACAAAACATCATAGGATTACATAATAGTCCATGAAATAATGAAACATTTTATGATAATTTTTTTATCCATGAATTCACATTTTATATAATAATCAGGTCAAAAGGAGTACAAATTAATTCAAAAAAAATTGTAATTTTTTATAATGATTTATAGATTTTATTTCAAGTTATTTGTTATTGTATTTATATACTGAATTTTAAACCAAAATGTGGCAAGAGTCACAACTCTATGGTTTGTGTCATGTTAAGGTTCTTGAGTCATATATGTAGTGTATGTGATTAATGATATAGGATATCATTCAACTAACTCTCCTGAAATTTCAATCATGTTGTTTATGATTTGGTACATCATTTGATTATTTGTAGATGTATTATTTCTTGTAAATGTATTTTATAAATGGTATAATGTTATAAATAAAATATTTATCATTTCAAAAAATATGAAATGGGTTGACTTCAAAGTTCCCCTTCACTCAATGAAGTATTCCTATATAATATACCAAATTTTAATATAATAGACATTAATCTCTATATATAAATATCTCATTGTATCTTCTCTTGATTTATATTTTTATAGGAGGTTCCCATATACTATTAAAGGTCGAGAGGTCCTATCTAACCGTTAGTTGATTCTATTTCTTCTGTTAGATACCATTTGAGGCTGGATTTGTTTTTTGTTACAATTGGATCTTAATAAAACTCACTATTGCTGAAGAATAAAAAATAATGTGGTATAATTTTTTTATTCTTTTAAGTTAATTTAAGGGTTTTCTCCCATTTATGATCATGTGGATGGTTTTTATATCATTTTTCTGCTACATTTGAGAATAAATTAGTCCCACAAAACCCTTTAATATGAATATTTTTATTTTTATTTTTTTAATATATGAATTTTATGGTATACATGTTGATATTTAAATATTAAAATTATGTGATCATTAATTGAGAAACATTCCATTTGAGGATATATCAAAATATATTTTAAGTATGAATTAACAAATTTGAATTTATTTTTTAAATGGATTTGAATAAATATTATTTTTATTATTATAAATAATATACCACTCAACTATATTTATATGAAAATATGAGACAATATTTATTACTTTTTTAATCCACCATGAATTGATAAGAAATTATTTAAATGTATGTGTTGCTTATTAAATTAAGTTCTCATTGGGTTAAAACATAATAAAAAAGTTTTGTCTCTCTTATAACATTTACATTTATAGGTGTTATCATGTCATATAGCTTGAGGTAAGTCCTATATATATATAATATGTGATTACATTATTACTATATCACCTTTAGAGGAATTAATCCTTGAAATTACACTTATTTATTTCCATTAAACATATTAAAATAAGTAAAATCAAAATATAAAATGTATTTATATCTAATATTTTATATGTGATTAATCGACAATATATCCTGAAAAACAAAGAAATTGGTGTTTTTATATCACATATATTGTAAAATAGATGTTTGAAAAAATAATTATTAATATAAGATACAACATTGTGATATTTTAAAATATATTTATGAAATTTAAAATTTTATAAAAATTGTGTGGAAAATGATATCATACAATATGATATGTTGGTAATATATTGTTGTGGTAAAGTTTATATGAGTGATAGTCTGAGATGGTGTGAATAGAGTTGATTAAGCTTTATCAAATTTAACACTCATTAAGAATCCCATTTAATAAGATTTTAACCTTACTCATGTAGGATCACAATTTATCCCTTTTTATGGATCATAGTTAATTATACTTTATTCCATTTTCATATTATCTCATTTCATTAGATAAAATTTTATCACCCCATTCACCCTACCTTTGTATATTTCATCACCCCATACCTCCAAAGAAACCCCTCCTGCGCTGGCAATGAACGAAGACAGATAATGACCCCCAGAGTAAAACCTCCAGTAGGCCCAGGGGTAGAAAATAACACCAAGGGTAAAAATATCTCACAATATGGGAGGCATTACCCTTTATAAGAAAACAAGATCGGGATATAATATGGTTCATACCAAAACAACTCCAAGACATAATATATATAAAATAAATCCAAAACCATCCCACATGCATGTTCAAAACAAAACTCTTACAAATACAATAAAACTCCAAAGTACCCAAAGTAAAACTATGTAGAAACACAGGAATCGACCCAAAAGTCTGATCTAGTGAGGTACAACATAGTCAAAGTAATCCTCCTAGAAACCTAAAGGTAGTTTATATACATAGGGTTATCATACAAGTATACTTAGTAGGAAACCTAAATTCTCTTGTGCAAAAGTGATAGAATTATACTAATGCTCTTGTGAGAAAAAAATAGAACCCAATGACACATAACAAGGTATTATAGCCATACCAATCTCGCCAACGCACACTCACCATGTAATGCAAGTAAAGTAAGTAATATAGTAATAAAATATATGATTTGGGTACCCCTCACCACTTTCCCACTGATTATTCGCTCTCACACTATAAGTTAAATCATCCAAGCGCTCCCACCTCTTCTGAAAGTACCACATCACAACCCACCTGTACACACCTAGGGATCACAAATAGTCCTGTCACCTGGGAGAACAAATCTCATCCCATCCTACTTACACACACCTATTCCTCACAAACCACACCACTTCCCAACTAAAGACACCTAGTCTATATACCATGTCACATCCTGAAAACACTTAGGAAAGAACAACACATCTCATCCCAAAGACACCAAGGAAAACTCACATGTCTAATCTCGAAGACACCTTGGAAAATAAAACTCACCCTCCCACACTTGGGTGTCACAATCCACAACATACCCAAAGAATCTTGGGTTATCACCCCTAGAATAGGTAGCAGGGAAGAGTGGGCGGCCAGCCATCCATCCTCCCACCAAGATGTTTGGGAAAGACACCCTCCCTCATGAAGATGGGGGTTTTCGGTACATAGTTCCCAACAAAGGAGGGTGAATTTTGAAATCAAAAGGAATCGTGAAATTAGTACATATATGATACCAAACACTCAATCCCAACCTATGGGTTTTCAACTAACAACCAACTCACAAAAACATCTTTGTTACTACATCAAATTCACAAACACATAATAAGACAAAAACTAAAATTATGCCCTAATCCAATTCAATTAACCAAATAATATTATTTATTAAAAAATAATTTATTCATTCCATCTCAATTCGGGAAAATACTAGGCATAAAACACAATAATCCACATAGAAAAAGTCACACAGAGGAAGAAGAACCCTATTAAATTAACCTACTTCACATTCCTCTCCATTTAACACCCATGAAAACCACTACCATCATCATTATTCAAGGTTATTCTGGAAAATCTATACTATCAATAGAACAAACCCCCAACTCACAATTGTACCCAGTGACACCACTCATCACAACCATTTCTGGTAGCCCTGCTGCACAACACTTCTCATCCATTCCACAATCAAACAATATCTCATCATGAGATCCCAACACACCTTTAGAACCACCAATACACAGTTGTTCTCCCAACCAAATCACCACACAAACCGTACAAGGCACAATTACTATATTTAACAAGCAATCCCTTATTTAATTTTGATTTTAAATTCTAGGTTCATCATAGATGATTTGATCCCAGGGAATCCATTTCATAGATGAGTGTATGTGATTAATATATTTCATATAAATAATCTTTCAATAGATACCAAAAACTATCATTAACAAGACATTATAGGTTCATAAACAAAGACCACCAATGTTCATGATTTTTAGTGGGTTGTTATCCCATAAGGATCAATGTATTAAAAAGGGAACAACAAACAGAAATGGCATGCATCGCTTTTTTTAGCCCAAATTTATTCATTTGAAGATGATTCAAATATAATTATTAATCCAAATTAAATTATATTCTCAAAAAAAATTGATAAACCTGCACCACATGATGCACAATAAAAGAGAGATGAATAAAACCTAATTGGAAGAATAATTAATCAATATTTCTTTATTTCACCAAATTGGGGGGTGTACTTGCAGTAGGAAACCCCTCCAGGGAAATGTAATCCAAAGGCTACAACATAAACACATGATTCCTCAGGGAAGAAAGGTTTGGGGCATATTGCATCAAGTGAAAGTGCAGCACGCAAGGAAGATAATATCTTGGTTTTAGAAGGCCAAAATCTAAAATTTATGGGTAAAATGGTTTTTAAAAGTCATTAAATGTGTATCTTGACTGAGACCACATGGTTTCAAAGTCAAAGGAATATTAATGTTTTTAGAAGATATATATGATTCACAATGGATCAAAAAACCATTAAATATGGTATTTAACTCATTTTACATCAATGAAAATCTAAAATGGGTGAAACTAGAAAAACTAGAATAAATTTGGAAATTTAAAAAACTATTGGAAATGAGCTACCGTTAGACGACTAACTGGTGTGAGTCACCGGTGCAAGTCACCTTTCTATGAGATACTAGTGTGAGTCACTAGTGTGAGCTACCAGTGGATGAATTTCCATCACATTTCACTTCTGTGACCTACCAGTGTGAGTCACCATTGTGAGAAACTGGTGTGTTTCACTGTTTTGAGATATCGTTGCAACCCACCCTTCCGAATCACCATCATTAGCTACTAGTGTGAGTCACCATTGTGAGATACTAGTGAGACTCACCATTATGAATCATCATCATGAGATAATGGTGTGACTCACAATTATGACTCATTGTTGGGACTCACCATCGCAACCTACCATTAGAAAATCACAATTTTGGAACACTCTTGAATTGAGTCCCCATGACATCCCAGAACACTTCAACCAAAATATTTTCATAAGGTAATGGAACGAAGAGGTCTGGGACATTACATCTTTAATCAATCATAGTGTACCATAATTAATTAAATTTTTACCTATAATACAGGTGTTATTAAAAGTTGTTCTTATTACTTATTGTTGGAACATTCTTATTTCAATGCTCACAAATAATGATTATTATGTATCTAATGAGGTTAATTTTTTATGATAGTATATAATTTTTTAAATTTAAATTGGATAATTATTGAAAATTACCTCATTTTGTAAAATTTTACCACCACCAGATCTACCACCGCTAGCTCTACCACCACCATCTCTTCAACTTCCAGCTTATTCCACTTCTAAATTTTCACTATCAGTTCAACATGAAATTTCTAGATATTATCTATTGTTGGAGTTTTTCTACCATTAACCTCATGACATAATTAGTTCAACCATGTTACTTCTGGATTAAAACCACCAGATTCATTCTACTACTGGAAATATTTTACCTTCAGAGTTGTGCTACCTCCACCTCTCTTCCACCATTAGATACGTGCTACCACTAGATGATATACCTCTAGGTATGCTACTTTTTTTTAACCTTCCTTCCTCTATGTGTGCTACTATTAGTTTTTTATTTCGTTGAGTTATGATACCATTAGACCATGTAACTATTAGCCTTGATACAATTTTTATTTTTATACATTCGAATATAATGCTTCCAACAAATAGTTTATAAAGTAAATTAGCACAATACATCATTGATTTGTTTAATTATTATTCCTAAACTACTCGAGTGATTTATTAAAGACCTAGTTAGAGGTTTCCTAATTTTTGTCTCAGTATGAGGATCCATGAAATCCTTAATATTGTTTTTTAATAGATATTTTAAATGATAGTTTCATTTATTTCAGAAGATATTCCTCATGTAATATAAGAAGCAGGGAGATAACATAAATTCTGAGTGCATGTGACTCAAAACATACATCTTGAATAAATGCTACTATGAAAAAGTAGAATACATAGAAGATCAAGTTATCTTATTACACTAATTCAACAGGTTATTTTTAGATCATCTTAAAATTTAAATGATAATTCCAAAACACTCTATTCTCCTAAAAATTTTGAATAACTATTTTAAGCTCCTCAAAAAGTTGAATCTATGAATAGTCGATCATTTTAAGCAATACAGACCTAGAAGAACTAAATTTATCTATCTCTTATAATTTTACTCCCTATTTTTTTTACTTTTATGAAATGTGTTGTATTTATCTCTAAATATGCACACACTAAATCATATTATTGAAATAGATAATATACAATATTCTATCAAAATATGTTTTTCAATATACCAAAGGGACCAATGGAAGAATTCATGTGTAGACAGTGTTGTATTTCTTCCCACATATATCTGTGGAAGATATATTGAGCTTGGACAGCTTTTTTACTATTATTTTTATACTTGATACTGGTTTTGGATCATATTATTGATATAATAATATTCTTTAGATGGGTGATTTCCAAGTGGATGGGATTAAGTCTCATCTTAAGACTGAAACTCTTGATTACTCTAATATATGTTTTATTATTTCATTATTTCATTGATAAAACAACATTTTTTAGTCTATAAAAACATATAAATTTATATATAATATTAATAAGTGTTTATATAAAGTATTTAACTATGTAAATTGATTTTCAATTTTAATTTAATTTCAAATAATAATATAATAAACTAGAATCAGGCTCTGATAAATATTCTAAAATATAAAACTTATATTAAACACATCGTTTGGTTAAATTGACATTTTTAATTAAATTGGGGGATTTTTAAAAAAAATATAACATAAATTATATTAGGAACTCAATCCACCCCCTCTCCCCTCTTGAGTTACTCACTCCAACCAATATTTGGTAGTATAGGTTTCTCAAATATCTTTTCAAATGTGATTTAGTTGTTATTTAAAAATCATAAATTTATATTTTTTTTAAATTTCACTATATATGGTGAAAAATAGGGAAGAGTGATTTTCTATCAATAAACCTCATTATTTTAATGGAACTAAAAATGATCAGTGGAATATTAAAATTAAAATTCATTTAGGGAATTTTTGTTTTGATATCTTGTGATAAATTAATGACAAATATGAATTACCTCAAACTGATAGAGATACTTGGTGTAATGATTCTAAAACTACATATGATAATAATTATAAATCCCTGAGTAATACCTACTATGATTTAGGTGATAAATAATATAATAGTTTATCTACATGTATAGCTTCTTTTGAAATTTAGGATAATTTAGCTATTTTTCATGAGTGAACAAGTAATGCCAATAAAATATGATTAAATAATTATACTATTAAAAATAATAATTTTAAAATTAAATTTGTTGAGAATATTTATGACATGTATATTAGGTTCAATGATATTTTCAATCCAATGAATTAATTAGGGAAAACAATTTTGGAAAAGTCCAAGTGCTCCACCTGTTGAGGTGTCTACTAGATATATGGATGGGATCCTGAGTGTCAATCATAGAATCATATGATGTAAGATTTTTACCTCTTAAGAATATGAAATGAAAATTGATGATATATGAGTAAGATTCAAAGTTACTAGAGAAGTGGAGGATGAACTGAAAAATAAAAGGTATAGACTTCAAATCTACTACATCAAAAGAAAAAGAAAAAAAATCAATATGACAATTCCATACATGTGGAGTCACTTGTTGTCCGGGATGAAGGGAAGCATAACATGGACATATGATTCAAAAATGTTTTATAATAATAATAAGTTACCTATGAAACCTAGTTAAAAATAATAATATGATAATAGAGGAAACTAGAGAAATGAATGGAAGAAGGATGGTGCTTTAAATGAAATAATTTTCTATGAGTGTAAAAGGAAAAGTCTTTTCAAATATAATTATCCTAAGCTATGATTAAAGAAGAAATATGATTATAAAGATAACAGATACAATAATTCAGTTAATTAAACCTGGAGTTCTTCTAAAGAAATCTTAATTGAATCAAACTCAACTCAAGAGGATAATAATGAAATAACTAACATGTGGTTTGTGAAAAAATATTTGAGGTATATATTTTCTTTTATACTTCTCCTGTCAATGTTTCTAATCACTTTGGAGAAAAAAAAATTATGAAAACATTTATAATGGTGAAATGTTTTAGTTTTGTAACTTTATTTAAGATACATTAATTTAACTTAATAATAAATATAATATTTTAAGGAAGCATCATGGCTAGACTTCTAATTTTAAAACTAATATTACTTTTTAGAAAGAGAAAAATGATTAACTTTTAAAGCAGAAAAATGAATTAAAATTTACTAATGAGAAACCATAGAGAGATTCTTGAAATATTCACCAGTGGAAGAAGTATTATTTCATAGATTCTTGGAAAACAGACTACTTCAAAGTACAATATTGGTATAGGGTATCAACCTGGGCAAAGGAGGATTGTTAAGAATAGTTTTATTCCTAGTTACAATTATGGAAAATATTTTACATGTTTTTATTCATATGAACCCAATAAAATATATAATTATAAATGTTTAAAATCTTCTAATAGAAAACCTATTAAGAAAATATTGGTTCCTAATTCTTTGATTACTAACATTTATGAAACCAAGAATATTTCTTTACCAAAATCAGTTTTTTTGTAAAAGTTTTGTTGTAGGATACTTGCTTTAAAATATCTAGTAATAAATTATTGTACCAAGAAATTAGTTAGTCTAGAAACATGACTAAATATTATTCATGTTTCACGAATATAATCAAATTTGATGGTTATTATTTCTTTTTTTGTGACAATTACAGTGGGAAAACTATTGTCCATGTTCAAATCGGTAATTCTAATACAGTTTTAATTTCTAAATTTTTAGTTTTATATAGATTAAATTATAATATTCCTAGAATAACATATCTATGTGGTGATGATTTTCATGATAAATTTAAAAATAATTCCTGTAATATTTTTGACTCAAAAACAACTTTAGTTTTTACTACCATGAGGAATGAAAATGTTTATGTTGTTAATTTATATTATTTACATTCTGAAAATATATCTTTTCTAAGTACCTTTCACAAATAATTTTAACTATAGAATAGGATACTGGTACATTATAATATTCATTCACATAGAAATATTAATATGAAAGGGTTATTCAAAGATCTTCCTAAACTATAATTCCAAAATGATAAAGTATTTAACTCGTGTTAAAATGTGAAACATAAAAAACCATTAAAATAAAAGAAACAAGTTTCAACTTCTAAACCCCTAGTGATTGTTTAAATTTAATTGTTTAGACCTTATATATTTTATATCCTAAATGGGAATAACTATGTTTATGTTCCTATAGATGGATTTTCTTGGTATACTTGGGTATTATTTCAAGCACACAATAGTAAATTAGGTTCTTATTTTAGTAGTTATGATAAATATTTATATAATAATAGTATACTTGGGATTAATAACTTAATAATTGATCATGGATGTGAGTTTTAAAATCAAGAATATGATTCTTTTTTCTTAAAAAATGGATATAATAGTAACTTTTAACACCTAAGACCCAAAGACAAAATGTATTTATAGAGAGGAGAAATATAACACTTAAAGAAATTTCTCAGACCATGGATAATGAGTATAACTTACCTATTTATTTTTCGAAAGAGGCTATGAATATGTCTTGATATATAATTATAAATGTTTTATTTAGACTTCTCTTAAAGAAAAAATACTTATGAATTATGGAATGGAATAAATCCTAAGGTAAATTAGTTTATAGTAGTTTGTTACAATGTATTTGTTCTTAACACTATGGAAAATCATGAAAAAAATTCTTACAAGAGTGATGAAGGATTTTTCTTAGTTATTCAACTTATAGTAAATAATATAGTGTTTTTAATAAAAGAAAATATTGTGGAAGAATCAATTCATGTAATATTTTATGAAAAAAATCCACATGATCAAAATACTCATTTATAAAACCTTTTGGGTGATCTATAATATCTGAATATCAATGTCAAACCTTCTAAAAAATATGTGAAACACGTAAAAAAGAATCTTTTTTTGAGTAACATCCTGAACCTAAACCTGAACCTATAGAAAATAATGAGAAAACTAGGTCTTCTTTTCCTAGATCTGTTAGGAGTCATAGATACCATCATTTATATGGTATAGTTGGAGACCTAGAAAGAGGTACACAAACTATAGATTCTATTAAGAATCAGGATGAACATCAAGCATTCTTGTCACATATTCAACCTATGAACATAAATAATGAAATTACTGATGAATTATTGGTGATGGAAATCCAATAATAAAATAATATATTTGAATGAAACAAAATGTGGGAACTTGTAGTTTGACCTAAATACACTCTGAATATTGGCTCTAATTTGGTGTTTAGAAATAATGTTGATCAGTCAAGAAATATAGTCATTAATAAATCAATGTTTTTTTGTAAAAGGATATAGTTAATAAGAGGGTATTCACAATGAGGAAAAAATTTCACCAGTGTCTATACCGGAATCCAGGATAATACTTCTTTCTTATGTAGCACATTTTTATTTAAAACTATAATAAGTGGATGTTATATATGAATTCATAAATTTTTACATGTGTGGGGATATTTTTATTTTGAAAAAACCATGGGTTTTCAAAATCCTGATTTTCCAAATCATGTTTTTAAAATAACAATACATTATATGGTTTAAAAGAATCTCTTAAAGCTTGTTATGATATGATCAACAATTTTTGGATTTATAAGGTTTTTTCAAAATGTATAGATAATTAGTTAGTTTTTTATAAATAATTTCAAAGGATGTATTAGTTGTTCAACTTTATAGTGATGATATTATTTTCAGATCTTCTAAAAATTCCATATTTACTAATTTATCAAAAATGATTCAAAGTGAATATAAAATGAGTTTGATGGGTGAATATAAATTCCTTATTGGTTTTCAAATTCTTCAAGATAATTATTGAATTATTTTAAATCAAAGTAAGTGCACTAAATACCTTTTAAAATGTATTTATTTGGATAGCACTAAAAGTATTGATACTCCCACGAGCCCAACTTTTATATTAGATCTTGATGAAACTAGAAATATAATGGATCAAAATAGTTATAGAGGTATGATTGGAAGCCCACTATACTTAAAATCAATCTGAATAGATATTATGTTTAGTGTGTGTGTGTTCTGGTTTTCAATATAAACCCAATGATTATCACTTACTTTTTGTTGATGAATTTTCAAATACCTTAAATATACTACCAATCTAGGATTGTTCTATTCTAGAGAACAATAATTTGACTTAGTGAGTTATTTAGATACATATTTTTATGGTTTTAAGTTAGTTATAATAAGCACTTATGGAATATTTCATCTTTTGGGATAGTCACTAGTATCATGTTGTAATAATAAGAAAAATTTTGTTTCACTGTTTACTACTAAAGTTTAGTATATATTTGTAGGAAGTTATTGTGCACAATTGATTTGGATGAAACACACTTTGTTAGAATATGGATATCAATTCATGCATGTCCCTATAAATTATTAAGACAAAAGTGCAATAAATATTTCTATGAATCATGTATCTCATTTTAGGAAATATTATATTGATGTAAGAAATTCATTTTTTTAGATCATTTCCAAATGGTTGATATAAATCTATAATTGATAGTAAATAAACATCACCTTACTAATATTTATAAAAATTCCATGAATTTTGATATATTAAGTTATATTAAACATGAATTAGTAATAACAAATTTATGTCAATCCATAATCATGGATTAACCATTATTGGTGATCCACGGTTGGATAAGACACTATTGTTGATCCACTATTGGAAAAGTCGTCATTCTTTATCTATAGTTGGGCATGCCACCATTGATGATCCACCATTGCAAAATCCACCATTGGTGATCCACCAGTGGATAGGCCACTATTGGTGATCCACCAGTAGAAAAACCCCCATATGGGATCCACCATTGGACAATCCACCATTCGTGATTGAACATTAGAGATCCACCATCAAAATTATCCACCATTGATGATCTACTATTCAAATTATCCATCGTTGGAATATTATACAATTGGAATGGTCCATTTTTGGAATGATACAACATTGAAAAGAGTTGTTATTGGGATGATCCATCATTGGGTGATCTACGGGCCTAAGCCTCGATTTTTCTTCCATTCCTTTTATCAGGGGTTTAATTATTATTCCTTTTAGTTTTTTATATTTTATCATATTTTAGATTTCAAATCCTTAAATGATATAATTTGGACTTAAATTTTATTTCAAGTCAATCTCTCACTCGTGCATACAACTTTAAACCATTTCACAATCCATTTCACTACCAACCATAAACCTTATTTATCCCTTCCTTCAGGCCCTCATTTCACTACAATGGTGGGTTTTAAGAATTCTTCAATGTTGTCTCCAGAAGTATCACTTCCTACATGGAAATATTGAGGAGAATAGACCCATGCTATTTTTGATCCAGAAACCCCTATCTTGTGAACCATTTTGTTTTTCTAGAAAAAGAATTCAATGAATAATGGATGTTTTCAAAATAATAATTATTACTCAAGGTTTTCCCAGACTCGGAATGGGTAGAATGGTTTTTAGGAAATGATAGTCCTCTTTATCTGAGGTTGGTTCATCAGTTCTACCAATACACAGAGTTCAGTTTTAGAGAAAATAAATATTTGGTTTGGAGTGTGATTAATGGACAATAGGTTATTATTTCATCAATATAATGGTAAAAGTGTATAAATGTACCACGTCAAGGTGTTTTATATGACTATCAAATCTCAATGCCCGATGAAAATGAGATATATGTATATGAGAATTCCTTGTTGGACCTAACTATTTAGGGAATTGTAATAAGTATTACTAATATGGAATTAGATGGTGAAAATAGAATTCTATTTATATTTATTTAACATAAGTTATTTCCGATGAAAGGGGACTTCAGCATAATGAGTTATCTATATATTTGTCTTTTATTCCTTATTAGAAGAGGTCATATCACCAATATTTATAGATATCTTATGGTACACATTATTGTTATGTGAAATCCCTCTTCTAGATACAATTCATTGATTTAGCCAAAGAAGATCTTTGCTATGTTAGAATCCAATGGGTTAGTTTATGCTTAAGAGGAGTCATATGTCAATTGTGGTGGATTTTTTCTTGATTAAAGTTACCTATAAAATAATTACAATGAATTTTAATCCATATAAAAAGAAAGAGGTTGAAAACAATGATATGATCTATGAGGATTTTAATATTCTGGAAAATCCTACAAAACCCAAGTATATTGACCCTCTCCTATAGCTAGATGAGATTGTGGTTTATTTTGATGAATAATTTAAAGGGGAAGAGATAGATGTTTAATAGGAAATGGATACCTCATTTGAAGAGGGTAGTGATCTTGATACCCCTAAGAGCCCAATTATATCTTATGGTTTTTTAATCCTCTAGTTTCACTCCCTTACAGAGATATTTTTTTGAGTGAAATAGATATTCAAGTGACATAATTTTATGGAGAAGAAAAAATTAATTAATCATATGGTACCTCCATATAATTTTTGGGTGTATCAGATGTATTTGATGATCTTAATAGAAATAGTGATGATAGTAATTTTTTTGGGAATATTGTTGTTACCTATGATGATACTGATAGGACTCTATCACATAATCTATATCATTTTTGTTTATCTAGATATGTGTATATGGAGAGATTGGTTTTTGTTTTTCCAGTTGATGACACTACCTCTGTTAGAGGTGATATAAGGAAATTTGTTGAGGGGGAGAAATCCCTAGGTTCTATCAGTCATGGAATGGATCCTGTAGATCCTAATAATAATGTCTTCTTCAAGAGTTGAAGTGTCAGCACTGGCTGAGTGGGATAAGTCCCTAGAGAATGTGAACCATGTACAAGACTACTTAGATTCTAATGAAATCAGAGGATATAATGGATATCATAGTGATGCATTGGTTAGTTCTGCATTATTCGAGGATGAGGCATAATCCATGGGGGATCCTTCCCCTAGTTTTAATTTTCTTGGGATTTCCTATCCAAATTCAGATGGATACGATAATGGTGATGATGATCACATCATCCTCCCAAATCATAGTTACCTACTATCTCTCTTTCTATTGAGAAAGATCCTAAGGGATATATAGTGGAACATATTAATGATGCTGGTGAGATTCATGACTTCCATTATAATATTACACCTTCTAGATCAGAGTATGTTGAGGCTATAAGTCCTATTCCTGAGTGATTCCCATCATTACTTTATAGCTCTACTTTATTTCATTTAGAGTTTCTAATTGAATCTGAATTGGGAACTTTCATACAAAATTCCTTTCATATTTCATGGGTATCTTGATATCCCAGGAACCAGTAGTTAGTTAGCATAGTAAAGCTAATCCCATGCATCTTTTTTCACAAACAATACCATACATTTTTTGAGTTGGTAATATACCATATTCATCCTAAGAAGATTATAAATATTATGGAATATGAAATTGAAAATATGATATTTGATTGAGAGATTAAATCCAAGAGATATATTATGGAGGATATGAGGACCTTCTTTAAGGCTATCAAGGTATCTATTTTGGAGAGTTTGGATAGATTACCTACAATTTTTTCTTCTATATATAGTACTCCACCTCCTCCATTATTGATGTTGATAAGATCTGATCTATAGTCAAAGAATATATTAATATATTATGGGATATGTCCATTAATTTCATCATGAGGATCTTAAAAAATTTAGATAGCCTAGTGAGAAACTATATAAATTGGTAATATGGTGATTTAATGATGCATGAAGTGATGTGGAAAGCATCACCAATGCTATCAAATAATATCTCTCCATGATATATACAAATCATGATTTTAGTTCTCACATTACATTTTAGGATCAAAATGTAATAATTCCACATGTTACTATGGAATTAAAGGAACAAGTAACCTATATAAATTTTATAGCTCCTCTACTAAATTTTTTCATGGAATAAAATTACATTTTAGTGTTATGGGGTGAGTTGGGAATATAACAATGGACTTTATGAATTGCATGAATCACTTTTTGTATGTATCTGGTGCAAACAATGTTTCACCTAAGGCAATCCCCATGTAAAGCTTCACATATTGTCCATATACTACTACACTACCTCCCCATTATCATCTATTCAGTATGTCTCTAGTGAAAGAAGACATACATATCATACTAGTGGTAATTCAAGAGATTCCTTAGACTTCCACATACCATTTTTCTTCTACCTTAGTGACTCCTACCAATGGAAAAGGAAAAGATCATATTGATCCAAAAAATCACAAAGTCGTGGGTGAATCAGATTAGGATTAGTTTTTTATAGGGACTATATTGTATTCTTATTATTATTTTTATTTGTGTTGTACTATTTTTTACTCATATATTTATTACAGTTTAGTTTTAATTTCATTCTATCTTTTTATGGATGTATTTTTATAATCATAACAATAATTACAAAAGGGGGATAACTTATTTTTGGAATTTAAAGGGACCATTGGGGGAGAAATTATTTTTGGAATTTAAAAGGAATAGAGGAGGAGAACTTATTCGTTTTATTATATTTTTATTTTAATATTTATTTTTTTCAAAATTTATAAAAAGAGACCAAAGGAGGGGAAATTTTTGTGTTTTTTTATTTCTTCTTTATGTTTTTTATTCTGTTTCAAAAGGTCTCACATTATCAATTTTAAATTAATAATCAAATGGTTAGTTCTAAATCATCTATTAATTATAATATTTTTATTATACATCGTTTACACAATGCTATGATTTATGATCATCAAAAAGGGGGAGATTATTGGTACCTTCTTATGTTAAAGACCACAAATCATCACTATTATTTATATAATGACCTCAATATTTTATGAAAGTATATCATTTTATAATTTAAAATTAGCTAAGTACTCAAATGTGATATCACTGGTACAATTGTGCCACCACCAGATCTTCCGTAACCAGATCTTCAACCACCAGCTCTGCCACTGCCAAATCTACCAATGCCAGGTTATGCCGCCATCATAGTGTCACCATTAGTTCAACATGTTACCTATAGAGATTTTCTACTATTGTGGGTTTTCTACTTCCGTATTCATCCAACTATTAGTTCAATCTTTCAACCAATGTATTTTTACTACCATAAGAGTATTGCTAATTTTAGAATTATGGTACCATCAGAGTTTTGATACCTCCAGCTCTCTACCACCAATAGATATGAGCTACCACCAGATGATCTACCACTAAATATGATACTCTTACTTAAAAATTAAAAATTACAGGTGTGATTTCATTGAAATTTTCTACCACTAAGTTGTGTGACCACTGGACCGATCCACTATCATCCTTGCAACTACTTTTTTCACTTCATTTTAATTTAATGCATCCAAGGGATATTTTATTGATTTAATTCACAAAATGTATCATGTATTTCTTTAATATTTGTATCTAAATCATTTCATATACACATTGAATACAAATTCATAGGTTTCTTGATTTTTTTCTCAATATGATCTCCTAGTAAATCATTAATATTAACCTTTAATGAATATGTGAACTTAATGTACTATTTATTTCAGAAGATCTTCCTTGTGTATGATTGGAATAATAGAAATCAAAGAAATTTTGAACACATGTGAATCAAAATTTACATGGTCACTACATGCGATTGTTAAAGAGTCGAATAAATATATGTTCAAGTTACTTTCTTACACATAATCAAGATAATATTCTTAGAGCATATTCATATAGAAAAGAGAACTCAATGACACACTATTTTCAGAAAATTTTGGAGGACTTGTTCCATCTCCTCAATAAGTAAAATCCATGGACCCTTGATCATATGATTCTCTACAGACTGGGACATAATACATTTATCTATCTCTTTTTATTTTTTCTCTCTGTTTTTATTTACTTTTGTGCAGTGTGTTTTATTTCTCTTTATATCGTCAAATGATAACTCTTGACCTTAAACTGGTGAATACATGAAATTATCTTAAAAATATTTTCATATATATATCGATGATAACTGTAGAAGAGGTCATGTGTGTAATGTTTTGTATGTATTCAAAAGTATAACCATAGAAGATACTTTGATCCCAAAAAAAACTAGGTGTTATTGTTTGTATACCCAATCTAGTTTTTTGGATCAGATTATTGATATAAATATTTGTATTCAATTTGGTGATTTCTATGTGTTTGGGACTATGTAATATCTTGAGAGTGAACACCTTGTTAACTATTCTATGTGTTCTAATTTTTTTCTACATTTCATATTTAAAACTGCATTTTTTAATCTATAAAAATATTATTCTTTTATATATAATCTTGACCTATTTATATATAATAGGTTTTATTGAGTAAATATATTTCAAAATTAAAAGTAATATAAAATATTTTTTTAACTAATCCTTTATCATGCTTTGAGAAATAATTTAAAATATAAAATATATATTAAACTGCTATTAGGATTAACGGGTCATTTTAATTAAATTGTGGGATTTAATATAAACTGATATTTAACAAAACATTTATTGAGAAATGAATTCACCCCCCTCTTGAGTAAATCAATATGGCCAACACTTACTACTCCAAGATAACTAGTTTTAGAACTGATATTCAAAGAAATTTTATTGTAAAATTATGATTATGCTACTTAATTATTGATGTTTTTAATTATTTTAATACAATTTTATATGAATTTATTATATATATAAGTTTAGATATTATTATATAAAAGAGGAAAAAACTATGGTAGGAAATTTATGATGTTTTCAAGAGGAAATTAATAAAACAATAAATACCATATTTGGTGAGTAGGTAGGAATACAAAATAATATCGGAGAAACCATAATTAGGATAAATATAAGTTGAAGGACCCAACCTTAATCATTATGTAATCTTAAATTAAGTTAATAATTCACATTAATGATCTTTTTAGGTTTATAACTTTGTAGAATTAGTTCATAACATATCCATAACAGATTTAATATATTACATGTAGACACTTCAACTCAATATCCATTTTTTCAGAAAATAAAAACTCTTGAAAAAAAAGACTCAGGTCTAGTTTTTTATTTTTGGCAGCATGACTTTTCCTTGATCTCATCCATGACCCTATTCATATTCAAGTCTTGTGAAAAACATTTCAAAAAACTTGGGATGAGCATAAAAAGCTCAATAAGGGATACACAAAGTAGAAAAACTATTAGTTTTTCAAAACTACAAGTAAACCAGGAATACTTTATCATAAGTAGTAATTTTCACCTTTATGAAGTAGTAAATACTCTTCACTGAATAAATGCACATTTCTTACCCTTTTGAACCAAAATATTACCATAAAAACCATAGAAAGAACGCATAACATATAAAGGTAACTTTGGATAAAAACAAACTTAAATGCAATAATAATACGGTCGAATTCCACATATATCACTAAATGAAATATCCATACGACCGACTTCCATACCCAATGAATTAGAGGTTATAACATAACCACACATCCTAGTTTATCATGGTACTACCCGTCATTTGGTTTATCATGTAACCACCCATAAATGTTTAAGTTCCATTATAAAATCATAACATATAAAATATATCATTTCACTAAAAACATTTCATTTTCAATTATAAGAAATCTTTTTAAGATATTGAAAAAAATCAATATATTTCAAAAACCATTTTCAATACGAAAACACCCAAAAATATAATAAGGGATTTCATTTCCATTTAAAAACATTAAGGCTTATAGAGGAATCCAAATAAGGATTTTGGCAGTGGAGAGTTCATTGTCGCCAAAAACGTTAAAAACATTCTTTTTGTCATTTAGTAAAATGCTTAGAAGAAAAATATTCCCCTTCAATGAAATTAAAATTCAAATTTTTTTATTATATATCGTATAAAATAAGGAGGTGTATATTATCCAAACATGCCAAAATTAAAGGAGATTGAGACGAAGTCCCTTACCTCATGTCCGATTTAACCCATTCATTCTTTAATTTCTTGAATAATAAAATAAATATAATTTATACTTTATTAAGAACCATTTTTGGGTATATTATTCCTTTTATATCACTTATTAAATTTCTATAACAATTATTTAATTATTTGAGTTCATATTGGACATTTTTTCGATGTTCGGAACTTGAGTCAAAAATGAACTTGTTATAATTATAAATTGTCCATGTGGTCAAAATTACATTATATCCATAATGATATTCATGATTTATATATCATATATATCATATTTATCCAGTATATATGTATTTATAATAGTCTATATCATTTGGATATATGAAAATTAAATGCACCGTTCATGGAGACGGTAAGCCGTGTGTACGCATGAATACTACTTCCATTTAATTTTTTTCCATTTTAAAAGGAATGAAAACCAAATGATACATATTTATATTATTATTATAGTATAATATCATATTTTATATATGTTACATAAGTTCATTAACACCATACTATATACATTCCATGTATGGTATGAACGAGTCATATCACTTTGAGGGGGCGGTAGTTTGCACTTCCTCAAATGAAATTATCGTATATATACACCATGAAAATCATAAAGGTATGTTACAAAAGGGAATTACAGAATCATAGAGAAAAAATAAATATCATAAATATCATATATAATTACATTTCCATCATAATGGACACAATAAGAGGTGTTAGGAAAAGATTGAACAATCAACGTTTCGTGATCCAGTAGTTCACCGTCCACAGAAACATTATGATTTATACCCATTAGATAGAGGTGTTTGTAAGTTTAGTTAGAATAATTCTCATAAAAAAACCTATTATATTGAGGATAATTCTGTTTTTATGTAATCAAATAACAAAAAGAGCATGGGGATTGAAGAAGTAAAATAACAGAATAGAACATGAGGGAAGACGTTACCTTTAAATCGGGTAACTTTCTTTCGTTTGAACCAAAAGGCTTTATTGAAGTTCCTTATTCCTAAAGTAAGGCATCTAGGTAGAAGATAGAAATATTGGGAGATAATCTGGGTAGAGGTTTGATGATCCAGGGGCTTTAGAGGTGTGTTTAATGGGTTATAGGTGATGGTCATTTATAAGTGAGAGGATGGTCTCTTTAGGAAAGTTTAAAATTATTATTTTATTATAAAATTATTTTTGGTTTTAAAATGTCCAAAACTTATTTAATTCAAATATAAGCTTCATATAATTCGTAATAAAATCCAAAAATAATAATTTTACAGGTTTTGGATATTTTTTAATCCTTATCTTCCCTATTTAACATTGGTAATCTTATTTAACTTCTACCATGTCTTCTTGTATATTCAAAATATATGGTTAATATATTTACTATAAAATTTCAAGATACCCAAAATGGATCCTTAATAACATTTTTAACATAATATATGTAACTTGGACAAATATTATATTTTTAGGACTATTTTATCTTTTAAGAAAATATTAATTTATTTAAAAACTCATTTATGTCAGTTTGTATACTATTCATATCATGACTATTTAAAAAATCCAAAACAACTTGATTATTTCAAAAAACCTTCATTAGTTAAAATATAACAAGTCATAATCAATTATAAAATTAGTGGATGGCATAAAAAGGTTCAAAATAAATTTATTTTAATATTTATAATCTAATTTATTTAAAAAATTCATTAATGAGGTAATCATTACATCATCATTGTATCATAATTAAATTTATTTATTTAATGTCTAAAAATTATAAATAAAATACCAAGATCTAAGAAATATTTTTAGCTTTATAATAACTATTTATAATTTAATATATCAATTATATATCCCCACATTGAAATTGTTTTGGAAAAAATAATACATGTTTATAATATTTTTATTTTTACTTTAAATAAAAAGTTCTTAATGTCATTATCTTACCAAGATGTCTATCAAAGGCCAAAATAATTACCTAAGGATTGTCTTGGTTGGCCGTTACTCATCAAATAAGGTTATCCCAAGTGTTAGGGTAATTTAATATTATTATAATATTATTTTTACCTTGAATTACACTATTTACCTTTAACTATGGTAAATAAAATTCAAAAGTTACTATTCACCAAAAATTATTTTCATCTTATTGAACAACATTTTACTTACTGGTGAAAAACATTTATTTCGGATTTTTGAAATTCAATTCACAGAATTGGTAAAATTTCATTTAAATGAAAAAATCAGTTTTTAACTACTTTGTAGTGTTATTTTACTAGTCGTCAAAAATTGAACATTTTCAGAAAAATAAAAAAAAAATTCACCCAAAGCTAATTTCGATATAATAAATTCAAAAATTATTTCTATTTTACCCAATTAAAATCATATAAGTTTAATTAATTAATTTAAAATTAATTTCCATTGTCATACCTAGAAAGTGTGTTTTTACGAAATAATAACATTCAAAATATTATCATTTGTTTATATCCAATTTCAAAGTGAAATTATATCCAGTTAACAACATTGTATTAAATGGTGAAAATAAAATCCAATTACACTTTACACTTTAATGCTTGCTTTTCTTAAAAAACATTATCAGAAAAAACAACAAAATTTCATCCAAAGTAAATTTTGATGTCCCAATTCTAAAGAAGAATTTTATTTTTTCAAATAGAACATATAAAAGTGACAAAAACTAGATTTAAAATGGGGTTCATCATCAAAAGGCAGTAAAAGATCTTTAAATAATATTAGAGTATTTCATGCATAAAATCAGATTTTTTTTCTTAACTTAAGCCTCAAACATTTATTGGATAAATGTAAAGACATTTAAAAAAACATGTATAATCATATTTTAGTTAGTTATATTCATTCCCGCCAATACAACAGTTAGGCGTTAAATACCATTTAAAATAATATTATAATATTATTTTTTATTATGACTCAGCCTTTGGGGAAACATGAGATTTCATAGAAACTCAATGTTGCGTGATAGGTACGCCATCAAACATAAAATCCCCTTTAAAGTAAAATCAATAATTAATTCACAAATATTAATAAATATTAAATTTTCATATTCTTTATTTACATGGGATGTTACATCCTTCCACCCTTTTAAGAATTCTGTCCTCACAATTTTAAAATTAGCCTCAAAAACATCATTAAAAGTCCCACATCGAAAAAATACTGAATAAAACTATCACTTTAAAAGAATGAAAGAGAAGTACAAAGGTCACCCGAGATAACACAGTCTAGGATTACATGTATGAAAACATGGATTTTGAGGAGAAACTAAGTGTCAAGTTCTGATGGAGAGTGATAGAAAACAAGACTAGGAGGAAGTTAACAAAAAGAAAACCAAAAACTTGTGATACGTTAAAGGGTCTCTGATTCCCTTGTAAGAAAAGTAAACAAACATTGTTTTTTTTAGGTTCCCCTTTATAATGTTGGAAAATTAATTTATGAGATTGATTAAGAACATAAGGAAATATACTTACTTTTCAAGTAGAGTTTCATCCTTTAAAAAGTTTCTACCAAAAACT
Organism: Viscum album; assembly: GCA_963277665.1. Taxonomy (NCBI): domain Eukaryota; kingdom Viridiplantae; phylum Streptophyta; class Magnoliopsida; order Santalales; family Viscaceae; genus Viscum; species Viscum album. The sequence continues at coordinate 12,263,923 of OY728159.1, read as the reverse complement.
CATCCTTTCACCAAATGATGAGTATTCAAGATTACTTGGTCACACCTGATGTTCTATAATAAACTTCTAGAGAATCACATAATCTATAAAATATTAACTATATATTTTCCATGTCTTTAGACATTAACCAAAACCAAAAAGGTTGTACAAGATCAGTTAATCCCCAAAAAGGATAATCTTTTAAAAAAATAAATACAACTCTTAATCTCAAAAATTGAACAAACAATACCCAAAGCTCAAAAAAGACCATTCAATACATAATTTTCCCAAAAATTATTCAAAATAATCCAAACTAAGTTTAAAACCCAAAATTAAGGAGTTTATCACATAGTCTTCCACAAAAATCATAACATTTATCTCCAAATAACATCAATTACTCTTAAAGTATAATACTAAAGTGTAGTTAACCAAATCACATATTCTCTATGATAGGTTAATAATTTCCAAAAATATCCCAAATTTCCATATTTCCATAATAAAAACATAGATTCTTCCAAAATAAAATTTCAAAATTACTCCATAAATTAAATCCCATCATATTCTGTTTTCCTTAGGCATATAGTATTTCCTCAAAAGAGAGAACTCCTTCCAAAATACACTTTATCACTTCATCACCAACTCATTTTCATATAATAAGGATATCCATTTGATAAAACATAAGTTCCAAAAATCAAATTATTCTGGATCCATAAAATCATTCAACCAAAAATAATTAGTCATACTAACTAGGGACTTCACGTAGTCTAGTGGTAGGTGAAAAATACCAATCGCACTTGGGTTGTGGGTTCAATTCCCACAGTTTTGTCTGATGCGACGGGTTGTCACTTGGACTGTGTGTTATCTTTTTCAAAAATTATATAATTTTATAAAATTCCCAAAAAGGATAAAAATTCCTCAAAAATAACCATATCAAATTTAACTACAAATGTTATCACATTCCTTGAATTTTCATCCCAAAAAGTAATAACCCATAATTGCCTAAAATTCAAGGATTGTATAAACCCAAATGGTTCTTTATAACTATATCCACAAAATAAAATATATTTCATCCTTGAAAAAAAAATTCACATATCAAACTTTAGGTTTACACATACTATAAATTGTCTTCCAAAGTAATTATATCATTAATACATTTAAACATATCATCATCCATATATCCAACATAACTCTTCAATTCATAAAATGTAGACATCTTAGTCATCGAACATTCTTCCTAATACTATATCCATGTTTTTCTATCTTATTATTTTATAATTATTTCCTATAAACAAAATCATGCATAATATTCTAAGATTTCAGTAATGTCAAAACATGAGCTAAGAAATTATTTATACCCTTCATAGGTCATTTTCAGTTTCCTCATATTCAATTAGAATGGCATTAGGAACTGGTAAACATCTATTTCTATGATCCTTCTAATCCCATTCCCAAAACATATTCATAGGAAATCTATTTTTATAATGACCATGCACACTGTATTTAAAACATTCAATATTTTCTTCGGAAAGAACTTCTTTCCCTTTCCTGGAGTCAACTAGACACTTCCTTTTTCCATGGAATGTTATTGCTTTATGACCTTCATTACCACATTTATATCATCTTGTCATACCTTTGAAACATTTTAAAAGGTGTTTATTTTTACATCTTTGACACATAGGTTTTTGAATATACTTACCCTTATGGTTATTAAATGAACTCCCATTGGGATCTGTTTCTCTCATATATGTTGCCTTATAAAAATCACCAAGGTTCTGGTGGTCAATTATGACTCTATATAGTTGTTTGAGAATTACCACAAGAGTTTTCATTACATCTCCCATTTCATTCAGTTGATTATTCAAAAAAGCATCACAGTTTTCTTCAAAACCATTGTTACTTTGGTGCCTATTAGATCCATCCATTTACTAAAACAAAAACGTTTAGTGTGAGTATATCATTAAAATCATCGTATAATATCTTATGATGAGGGTAAACACTAAGATATACTTATTCATGTTATCTTAAACCCATTAAATGTATCTAAAATATCTATGACTCATTCTAATATTCCATCCATTATGGTTATGTCACTTATGCTTAAATAAAACCCAAACCTCTAAAGTTATCTAAACAGACCTCTAATACTAACTATAAGGACACGACCTTAAAGATTACATAATATTTAATTATTTTTATAATTCACATTAATGATCTTTTCACATTTATATCTTTAGAGAATTAGGTCATAACATATACATAACAATTTGAAATATTACATGTACACACTTTTACTCATTATCCATTCTTTTCAAAAAATAAAAACTCTTTAAAAAAAGAGTCATGTCTAGTTCCTTATTTTACAAAGTATGAATCTTCCTTGATCTCATCCTTGACCCTATTCATCTTTACGTCCAGTGAAAAAAATTTCAAAAAACTTGGTATGAGCATAAAAAGCTCAGTAAGGGATACAAAAAGTAGGAAAACTATTAGTTTTTCAAAACTACATGTAAACCATGAATACTTTATTATAAGTAGTACTTTTCACTTTTATGAAGTATTAAATACTCTTCACTGAATAAAATCTCATTTCTTACCCTTTTTTAACCAAAATATTACAATAAACCCATAGAAATAACACATAACATATAAAGGTAACTTGGGAAATAAACATACTTAAATGGAATAACCATACGGTCGACTTCCACACATATCACCAAATTGAAAAGCCATATGGAAAACTTTCATACACAATGCATTGGAGGTAAAAATGTAACCACCCATCTTGGTTTATCACTAAACCACCCGTTATTTGGTTTATCATGTAATTACTCGTCAAATGTACAAGTACCATTTTAAAATCATAACACATAAAATATTACTTTTCACTAATAACATTTCATTTGAAATCACAAGAAATAATTTCAAGATATTGAGAAAAATAAATCTATTTCAAAAACCATTTTCAATACCAAAACACCCAAAAATGGAATAAGGGATTTTTTTTCCTTTTAAAAACATTAAGGCTTATAGATGATTCCAAATAACGATTACAGTGGTGGAGAGGTAATTGTCACCGCAAACGCTAAAAAACATTCCTTTTGTCGTTTAGTAAAATGATTTGAAGAAAAAATATTCTAATTGAATGAAATTAAAAGTCAAAGGGCTTTTTTATATACCATATAAAAGAATGAGGTGTATATTATCAAAACATGCCTCAATGAAAGCAGATTGAGATAAAGTCCCTTACCTCGTGTCTGACATGACATGGTCGTTATTTAATTTTCTAAATAATAAATGTAAGTTAATTTCTACTTTATTAAGAACCTTTTTAGAGTTTATAATTTATTTATATCACTTATTACCTTACTTTAAATTTTTTTTAATTATTTGAGTTCATATCGGACATTTTTTGTTGTTTGGAACTTGAGTCACAAATGAACTTGTTATAATTTTAAATTGTCCATGTGGTCAGAATTCCGTTATCTCTAGAATGATATTAATGATTTATATATCATATATATCATATATATCCAGTATATATGTATTTAGAAAATTCCATATCATTTGGATATATGAAAATGAAATGCACCATTCATAGAGACGGTAAGTCGTACGTACGCATGAATGCTACTTCCATTTCATTGTTTTCATTTTAAATGGATTGAAAACCAAATGATACATAGGTATATTAATATTACTATATAATATAATATTTTATATAAGTTATTTAATTTCATTAACATCATCCTTTATATGTTTAATTTATGGTATGAATGAGTCATATCACTTTGAGGGGGTGGTAGTCCGCACATCCTCAAATGAAGTAATTGTATATATACAACATGAAAAGAATAAATGTATGCAATAAAAGATAATTATAGAAGCATAGAGATACAATAAATATCATAAATATCTTATATAATTATAGTTCCATCATAATGGCCACCATAAGATGTGATAGGAGAAGATTGAACAATCATAGTTTCGTGAGGTAGTAGTCCTCCGTCCATAGAAACAATATGATCTATACCCATTATATGGAGGTGTTTGCAAGTGTAGTTAGAATACTTCTCATAAAAACAACATATTATATTGCTTATAATGGTGTTTTTATGTAAAAAATGAGTAAAAAGAATATAGGGAGTGAAGAAGTAAAATAAAAGAATTGAACTTGAGGGAAGACATTACCTTTAAATCGGGTAACTCCCATTGGTTTGAACCAGAAGGTTTTATTGAGGTACCTTCTGTCTAAATTAAGTATTCTAAGTGTAATAAAGGGATCTTGGGAGCTTATTTGGGAAGAGTTTGGATGATCCAAGGGTCTTTAGAGGTGTGTTTAATGGGTTAGAGGTGATGGCCTTTTATAAGGGAGAGGAGGGGCTCTTGAGGAATGTTTGAAAATATTATTTTATTATAAAGTGATTTTAGGTTTAAAAAGGTCCAAAAATTATTTAATTAGAATATAAGGTGCATATAAGTGGAAATAAAATCATCCAAAAAAATTTGACTGGTTTTGGATATTTTTTAAACCTTATCTTTCTTATTTAACCCTTTGTTATCTTATTTAACATTTACCATGTATTCTTGTATATTCAAACAATATGGTTAATATATTTACTATAAAATTCCAAGTTACCAAAAATTAATCATTAATGAAATTTCTAACATCATATATGTCACCTGGCCGAATCATATATTTTTAGGACTAGTTTATCATTTAATAAAATATTAATTAATTTAAAAAATAATTTATGTCAGTTTGTATACTATTCATATCATGACTGTTTAAAAAATCCAAACCAACTTGATTCCTTCAAAAAACTTTAATTAGTTCAAAGATAACAAGTCATCCGCATCTATAAAATTCTTGGATGGCATAAAAAGTTTAAAATAAATTTATTTTAATATTTATAATCTAATTTGTTTAAAATATTCATTAATGTGGTAATCATTACATCATCATTGTGTCATGATTAAATTTATTTATTTAATGTCTAAAAATTATAAATAAAATATCATGGTGTAGGAAATCCTTTTGGAGTTATAATGACTCTTTATAGTCTAAGATATCAATTATATATACCCATATTAAATTTTTTTTGAAAAAACAATACATTTTTATGATATTATTATTTTTACTTTAAATAAAAAGTTATTAATGTCATTATCTTACCCAAAGGGATTTCAAAGGAGAAAATACATACCCAAGGATTGTATTGGTCGTCCATTAGTCATCCAATAAGGTCAGACAATTGTTAAGGTAATTTTATATAATTATAATATTATTTTTACCTTGAATTGCCCTATTTAACTTTAACAGCGGTAAGTAAAACTCAAAAGTTACTATTCACAAAAAATTATTTTCATCATGTTGGACCAAATTTTAATTACTGATGACAACCATGTATATCAGATTTTTGAAATTCAATTCACAGAAGCGGTAAAATTTTATTTAAATGAAAATTTGGATTTTAACTTCTATGCGGTATTTTTTCACAATTCATCAAAAATTAAACATTTTCATAAAAATACCAAAAAATAACCCAAAGATAATTTTCATATTACGAATTAAAAAATGATTTATATTTTACCAAATTCAAAACATAAAAGTTTCATTAATTAATTTAAAGTTAATTTTCATTGTTAAAATTAGAAAGCATGTTTTTATGAAATAATAACTATCGAAAGATTGACATTTGTTTATTTCCAATTTCAAAGTGAAATTACTTCCAATGACCAAAATTGGATTAAATGGTAAAAATATAATCTAATTAAAATTTAAAACAATTTAAAAAGATAATATAATCATATAAATAAATTATATTAAAAGGCAGTTTTAAATTAAAATGCAGTATTTTTTACTATTTGTTAAAAAATGTACATTATCATAGAAATACCAAAATTACATCCAAAGTAAATTTTGATGTCCCTATTATAAAGAATAATTTTATTATTTTAAATAAAACATATAAAAGTGACAAAAACTATATTTAAAAGGGGTTCTCAATCAAAAGGTGGTAAAATGACCATTAAAGAATATTAGAGTATTTCATACATAAAATCAGATTCTTTCTTATCTTAAGCCTCTAAAATTTATTGGATAAATGTAAAGACATTTAATAAAAATGTATAATCATATTTTCGTTAGTTCTATTCATTCTTGCCAATACAACGTCTAGGAATTAACTACCATTTAAAATAATATTATATTATTATTTTTTAGTATGACTGAGCCTTCTATGCAACATGAGATTTCGGAGAAACCCGCTATTACGTGTCTAGTACGCCATTGAACATTAAATCCCCTTTAGAGTAAAATCAATATTTAATTCACAAATATTAATAAATATAAAAATTCCATATTCTTTATTTACCTGGGATGTTACAATAAGAAAGATATGTTGAGGATATTTTTGTTGAATCCATTTTTAACAAGTCATATTAAGATGAAAAAAATCATAAGGCTCCCCATGATTCTCTCAAGATGGTTAAATATTTCAAAGTGATATAGAATGAATTATGTATATAGAAAATGAAACCAATACATAATGATACCTCTTGTTGAGTGTATTTAAATTCACAAAAAAGAAATTGCTTCATTTAATCCTAGAAATTTTAGAGGATGATGTCATTTTCATTAATAGATTGGGTCACTATTAGGTTGTGAATATATCAAATTCATGGTTTTATAGTCCTATAAATACACTTTTTTACATAAATTTTAAGGATAATTTATATTCTAAGTTTTTTATATTGTCATCATTTATAGATTACATTTGTAAATAATTTTTCTGATCAATATTAATGATTTATTTTCTTATCATAATATTTTTCACACCAATTAAATCCATTAAATCCACTCTTTTTTCAAAATTCCATTAAATATGATACATTACAATATGGTTTAGAAATATTTAATTATAATTGGCCACTTATCTATATAGATAATATGTTAAGAGTGGGTGGATTCCTAACTTATTCATAATAAATTTAATTTTGGAACTACTATTTGATTGATTATTGTCTTAATACATGAATAATTTTTTTAATTATGTTTCAAATAAAATTTTTAATTGTCTAAATCAATGATTTTTAGAAAAAAATTACAAAATTCTATTTCGTTTTGAATTTTTTAAAAAAAAATTACATTAATTTACTTCATGTAATTTTGTTCATTGAATAATGGAAATAAATAGATAATCATGTCTTAGTGGATTTTTCTAAATGGAATATATTTAAAATTCATAATATTGCAACCATTTTATTCAATTTATTTCATGAATTCATGGTATTTCAGTTATTCAAATACCTATGTTTTAAAATTCAATTTTTTTTATTTTCTTCAATAATTGTTAAACACATTTTAATCTTAATTATTAAAGTCAAAATAAAAAAACTACAGGTCTTTCATTGGTTTTACAATAAATGAGATAAATATATTTTAACCAATTATTCTTTCCAATGGATTGACCTTATACATGTGTTATATAAATATTTTTTGGTTTAATTATTGGATGGAGAAAAATAAATTCACTAAATTTTATTTTGAATATAGAAATTATGGATTCTTGTAGATGTGTCATGTGATTGTAATAATTATTATGAAAAGATAAAATAATTTTTTATATTCATTAGTTTCATAAATAAGTTATTTTCACATCTCATTGTTCTAAAATTAATTATTAATTTTTACACTCGAAGTATTATTGTCTATGTCATTGAATTTTTTTAGTTTATGATCCACACATCCATTAATTGGTTAAGGGATGAAAAAAATAATATTGTATACTATGATCCTAAAATAAATCATCACAAGTGATCAAAAAGAACAATGTTGTAATTTCTCTGGTGATAATGTGACTAGATTGGGTTGTAGCCTAATAAAATTCATTAAAATTTTTAGAAAACTCAGCCATGTTAATGTAACATCATTGATTATAGTTTATTATACATTTAAATTAATAAAAAATGTATAATTGTAAAAACATTTTAAGATAAAAAATATTAGATAAACTAGAGTGCATGAAGAATGATCCAAAACATTGAACAATTTTGTATCCTATAAAATAAAGATTTTTAAGACCACTTTTCCAACATTATGATGATAGTTGATACCTTAAAAAGTTATCAAATGTTGATATATAGTGAAAAAATCACCTAATGAAATATTTAAGTAAATATTGTGTTGAAGGAGTAATAGATGGTTCCATCACTATATTTCTCACATGCCTCTGACCATATAAACTTGAAACCGTTATTTGTAAGACTAGTAAAATATGAAGCAAGACGTGAGAAGCCTTTTATGAAATTCCAATAATATCCATCCATCCCCAAGAAACTTCATATGTTAAACATGTTCTTCGGATACTCCTAGAAAACTATGACACTCACATCTTCTAGGTCAACAGATACTCTAGATTCTGATATTATCGGACCCAATAAGTGGACTTTGTTGATCTAAAAGTGGCACATAGAAATCATGGAATAAATTTGATGCTCTCTTAGTGTACTTAGTACAATATCAATATTTTTGGAATGGACCCTATGAGTGAGAAAATCCAATAAGATGTCATCCACAAAGACCAAAACCAAATAATCCAAATATTGGTGGAACACACAATTCATCAGAGCCATGAAAATGGTGGTTTCATTCATAAGGCCAAACAGCATAACAAGGTTCTTATACAGACCATACCTACTATAAAAAGATGTATGAGGTATATCTGATGGACTGACTTTCTCCTGATGATAACCCAATATCAGTTCAATCTTGGAGAAGACATTTACTCATCGAATATGGTCAAAAAGATCATCTATTTGAGGCAGTGGATAATGGTTCTTGACCGTAAGCTGGTTCAACTGTCTGTAATCCACACATAGACATAAGGTTTTGACTTCCTTCTTGTAGAAAAGAATGGGTGAACCCCAAGAGGATGTATTGGGTCGTATAAATAATTTGTCCTCTAAAAACTCTAACTGTCACTTAAGCTAATGATGCTCTATAGGTGCCATCCTATACATAGGTATGGACACTGGATTTTCTCCTTGAACAAGCTCAATTGTAAACTCTACCTCTCTATTATGAGGTAAGCTAGAAAAATCATTGGTAAAGACATCCTGAAATGATCCACTATAAGAGGGAAATCAGCTTTACATAAACCTTGATCCTCTAAAAAAATATTTTTGATCTGGATAGTCACTCCATCTAGTCTGTGATGCTCTGGTACAGATCTACCAGCCTAAACATCCCACTCACCCTTATGTTGAAAACTTCTACCCTTTGGTGATGTTAAAGATACCTTGTGGTGATATTAGTCTACAAAATCATGAGAGTGAACCAACCAGTCCATCCGAAGTATGACGTTAAACCCCATCATCTTGAGAAAAAAGTGGTTCCATAAGAAAGGGAAACTTCCTACCTCAAAAGGACAGTCCCTACACTAGCGTATACCCTCTATTCGTACCCCTAACGGTGTATCTAGACTCATTACACCATAGTAATATTGTGTCTTCAGTATGAGACATTCCTTGATAGATATAGAGATAAAATATTTTGAAGCAACTATATCAAATAAAGAAGATACTATAGTAGAGGTAGCTAGAATAGTACCTTGTACTTTAGATAGTCCCATAGCATGATCCTCGAGTATTAGTTGTAGTGCATTCAACCGTACAGATCCATGGCCCTATGAAATAGATGGAATACCATGATCATAACTATACAGTTAGTGCTAATGGTGATTAGGGGTCTCTCTACCATGGCCACAACCTACTCCTTGGCCAGACCTACTGGTGCAATTCCAAATCCATGCCTGATGTGGCATAAAAGAACCCACTCCTGAAGGTGGAGCTGGTGCGTATCCTCTTTCACTCGAATCTGTTAGAAAGGTCCTATAGAAATTCTGAATATGACCCATATGACCACAATCTCGACACTCCATTGGGTCTCTATCAAATTAAGGCTTTTAATTCCCTCGTCGTCCACACTAATCCCACAATTTAGAGTTATCAAAATGGAAACTCTTATTGACACTTCCTAGATGAGAAACCTTGAGAGAACGTTTCCTTCCACTGGAAGAAATACAGGCCAGGTGTGACTTTGGTCCTCTATTTCTAGTACTATTGTCATCCCCCAAGTTATGCTCAATGATAAGATCCTGATTGACTATTGTGGAAATGTTATGTAGGAAAATGACATTCACCTGCATATGGATGGCATACTAGAGCCCATCCTAGAAAACATCTAGCATGGGGAAGCTCATAATTGGATAGAAGCTGTGAAAATCACCAAAAGTCCATGAAACATGATGAATACACCATAAATGACATAGAAACATCCTTGAGATGCATGAACTCTCAAGATATATCAGCTCTCAACATCTGAGGAAAGAACTGGTCATAGAAGGCAGTCTGGAAATCAACAAATAACATGCCCTGATGATGACCAACCTGGGTAATCACATCCCACCAACATTTAGTAGAGTCCCAAAGAATGTATGAGTAAATATTGACACTCCACTCTAGAGGTGTCTCTAGATGTCCAAGGATATATAGGGGGCTTTTTTCCAAGACTCAGTATCCTGTGGACCGCCATCCACTGAGAATTTAGAAGTATGATGTTACTCGAACTCATGAGTCAGATTATCCATCGTAGGTTCCATCCATGGAGAACCATGCATGAACTTAATCACATTTAAGAAACCATCATGAACTTTGGAATCAGTACCTGGATCAGGTATAGGAGGTTGTGCCTCGAGTGGAACTCCTAGAGGTAAGACTGGTAGCTCAGGGCCCACCACATCTAGACTATGGTCATTTCCACCCTCTTAGTGTACGATACGAGGACGTCGTGGCGGAATTGGTCTACAATATCCAAGAACACACATAAAAAAATATTTTGTAGAAATATAGCATCACTACCAGAATATGAATGTAAGAAAACTCACTACCCAAATAAAACTACCCTAACTACCCTTTAGACGGCCAGGTATCCGTAAGTGATCAAGTATAAGTTACATTACATTTAATATTTAATAACTAGGTTCACCCCTTTACCATTCATAAACATGAAATGGTGGGATAAGGATGTGTAACAATTTCATATTAGATTTCCCGATTCACTTCATAATGGATATTCATTTCTGATGAATCAGTGTCTAAACACCTATCACCAGAAACAATGCCCTTTTATTTATAGCATAATGGATCGACTCGGTAAATTACTCATCCCAAACCATGAGGTCCAATATACCTCATGAATTGAGATAGGAAATCACTCAATCAAAACCAATTGTAATAAGATCATTATCTAACTATCATAGCATCACTCTGCAATCACAAGCATATCAAGAAATGAAAAGTAGTGAAATTAACCTATATGGAACGGAGATATGCATGAACTGTGAAATATGGGTGCCTAATATGATGCATGTAACAATGATTCTTGACCTCATATCATCAAGACAAGGATGAAAGAGAAACCTCTATCATAGTAATAATCAATGACTCCCCATAGCATGTGTGTCACCCAATGGTGAAATAATATCAACTGTAATAGGAAAAAAACAACCATTATAATTTGTGTAACTCGGTTTTTACCCTGAACATGGGTTTGTGACCTCCAAGCATGTATTTTTACCAACTAACATGTTTTTTAATTTCCAATCTATTATCTCTAAATAGAAAGGAAATAAAATAAACTCATCTGATACCACTTTGTGACGTCCCGGAACTGGATGCCACTTAACGGGTGCCTCGAGCCCGGTGGTCCACATGGACTCAAGTACATATCCCAAAATACCAGAGGCTTCCAACTATCAGTGAGGGACTAGGGTGTTTCTATGGGGAGACTATGCCCAAATTACTAAAATTTATTGTAGCAAGTGACTGTAAGAATTGGTAAATAGTAGAAGAAATATATGGAAACAGAAGACACAATACAAAATAGATAAAATTGTAAAAATAATTGAAATAACTTGAATAAAATACAAGAATACCAAAACTGATGATAATAATTCATGTCACTAAAAAACTGGAAAACATGGATACATAAAAAAGGCATAATATGTTCCAAAAAATTATAAAGGAATCAAAATACTATCCTAATATTCTTGATCTTCAGCTCGGTCATCTGCTGTCAAGCTCTATGCTAAACAGTGAGTGATCAAGTGTTTGAAGTCGTATGCTTCCATTTGTCAACACTTTTCACCAATTAATCTACTCTCGATACCAAATGATGCCTGAAGAGGGTGTGAGATAAATCTCATTGGGCCACTACTAATGGTGTCTATAACATATGTCACGTGTAATGGAAATATAATAGTGTGCAATCATGCCTATATAATTTTAAGAAGTACAATGTAACTAAATACCCAAGTACCTTCTTCATCCCTCTACTGGTGTCTAAACATGTAACCAATTCATTAATTAAGTAATTACCAATTTATATTGATAGGTCATGTGAGGAATAGCCTGCACTGACATCACCTCATGATAGTATAAATATTAAAGGTTCCAAATTGTAATAGGGAAACCTATAATGATTTTTAATAATGAATCCCCTAGGTAATAACCAAGGTGATGTTGAAATCAAGGGTCACCGGCTCATTAATAATTAAATCTAGGGTAAGGATAAGAGGGTAATACAAGGAGAATATTCTATGTCATTCCACAATAAGGTTCCTACTAAATCCAATGTGATCATCCATGGTAAGATGGGGCTAAGAAGAGACTGTTCTCTATGGGCTGTAACCATGGAACCTACTTTTCAATACTAGTTCCAAGGAGTGTATCTGAGTCATCCTATAATAACGTAGAGGGATCCTATGGTGTCATATTGGGAATCCAAGAATAGAAAAGTATATGGATCAAGATGGGTCTCAACCTAAGAAATTTGTACCCTTGAATCAGAATGGGGTTCTTGAGTGCACATGGAATTCCCCTATCAGAATCCAAGGCGATCTTGAGTCAGATGATTCCTATTTGATTATGAAGTCATGTAACATTTCATTTGGTTCAAGACTTTCCTTTAATTAGTGTGATAAGGTCAAGTATCATGAAACCATTGGTTCAATACTTTCTTTTGATTAGTCTAATAATTTAAATTAGCATACAACCTTTTAATTAAGTCATAATTAATCAATAAGTCAATTTGGTCCAAGCCTTGCCTTTCATTAGTGTGACAAGGCCAAGTAGCATGAAACCATTCATTTAAACAATATAAGGAATATTCCATATTAAAGGTTCATTCCAATACCTTCCATTAATGAGTTAAGGGGTGCTATGGATATGAAACCTACTATTCATTTACATTTAATTTGGTCAAGTCATCTCTTCAGTATACTTTCCAAAACACATTTCACATTTCAATGTCAAATTGTAGCACTTGTCGTAGGTGGACCAAGTGGTAATCATACATGGAACGTTCCATTATGCAATTATAATTATAAACAATCCATTTAATATAGGAAATGTTACCCTTAGTGTGGTCAATCCAAGGCACAATTGAATAGTGGTGCAAATGTTTCAAAACACTAAACAACAATTACGACATAACCTTCGACATGGAAAGGATGGATTTTTAGTCATAATCACCAATAATTAATCACATATATTTAAAGGGAATATCCATATGGTTCTAATGATTATAATCATTGCATATAAATTCAATAAATGGCGACTGATGAAATCGGTGGGCCCCACACGACAATTCCAAAATCATTGATCTTGAGGGAAAAGTTATAGACCACCCAACTTAGGGTTGTACGATTCTACTCCTCCAATATTGGCCCATGATTTTGGTCAAATCAGAGTAGATCTAAATAAAAGAGAAAAATTTGCATACCCTGATAACTCGGTTGAGAGAAAAAGAGAAGTAGAATGGCTCAAGATAACTCAAGTACTTACTGTTTCACATCCAACGTGATAAACAAAAACTCGATTAGATCACAGATGAAGGAGATATTTCAATCTTGAGATTTGGCCTTCAAAAATCTAAAAAATTAGAGCCATGGAGGTAAATACTACATAATCTCGGATGAGGGAAGAAGGAGGGGGGTTAATATATCATTAAGGGAAATTTTGTAAAATTACCCATAAATTTAGCCTGTGCACGGTTTGACCAACTGTGTGAAAACCATGCGAGGTTTTTTGGGTAGAAGTGGCGCATTGCACTATTAGGTTGCATGTCCATGCGCAAACCATGTGAAATGGGCTCTATCCAAAAATTTCAATATCCACAGTTAACCAAACCATGCGCCAACCATTCACAAATCATGCGACCTATATAGTTTTCCCAAAAATATTGGTTATGGGGTATGAACTTTCCTTCGGACAGCCCTAAGACTGTTACTAAATCAAAAGGCATCCATATTAGGTCCAAATTAAATATTTAGACTAAAATTAAAATGATCCATACCTAAGTGAAAATAAGGTTTATACATAGAAGATCTAAATCCATAGAACATAACCTTTAAATACCCATATAAATAATATAATATTCATGTAAATAGTGTAGTGTGATTATTTTTCAAACAATTATATAAAATATTACCAAAAAAAATATTATTATTTTCTTAGGAAGGATTTTTTTACTATGTCTTTATACTGTAAGATATGATATAAGTATAAAATAACGAACATTTCCTTTTAGAATAACAGCTCCATACAATTCAACATCTCTATATAATGTAGTAAATTATAAGATATCATATATATATATATATATATTAGGAAATAGGGGATATTTACTTCAATATCTCAATTGTAATAAATCATTATGAACATAATTATACCTCAAATAATATTTTATCATATACGATAAATTATGAAATCAAAAAAAACTCATTTTTTAAATTCACAAAATACAATAGTTAATTTATTATTAAATATATTATGCATAATATTCATATATTCATGAAAAGAGAGACCTCTAGAAATTCATTCGTTCTACTCAAGAAACAAAGTTATCTAGTGTGATCTCCATCAAAAAAAATTCTAAGCACCTCTTTCAACCAGTTGTATCATATAGTACCATGAAATTTCTTATGATCCCTTGGTTTATGACATCTTGTAACTATATGACATAGATAATGTAAATCATAAATATTCCTTCTATGTTCTCGATTATCCAAGTATATACTAACTAGGTTAGTGAATAAATAACATGTGTATGACCCTTATAGATAAAAACATCACACGATTTGTATCTAATATATAAGAACAACACATATTTTATCTTTTTATGAATGTAAATTACATTATTCTATCATAATTGATGGTCCATATTACATAATAATCATAAATTGGGAAAATCCAATATTGGTTATGCATAAATAGATAAAATGATCATAAACACACCAAACCACCCCTAAATAGCTATACCTCAAGTATTTTAAAATCAATGAATCAAAGTATAAAGGTTACAATTCAAGGTATCATTCCAACAATAGGTGTGAGGAAATTATGATATGAAATATTCACAGTAACATACCAAAGGCTTATTGTATGAAACTCCATGTGGTAAATTTTGGTGGTTATCTATCCCACAAAACTTCTTTTTTGTCCCACGAGAACATTTCATATCTCTATTTGAAATACTACTGATTCAAACCTTAATATTTCATCAAATCATATAATACTCCATGATGAAGATCATTTTTTGAAAAACTCAAAGTTATACATTGAAACATAAATTTTTTTTCACTTCATGAAAAATTTGTAGAAAATTTTAATGAAAGATGAAGTAGAGACAAATTTTTTAAATGAAATCACAAGTTTCATAATGTTAAACACCTTTAAGTATATTAATAAAACCATGTATAAGAACCATTATAACCATATATAAGATGATAAACTTCCTGGTAAGCCTTAAATTTTATAGATTTTTAATGCTTTTTAAAACTCATTACATATCTTAAAAAACTAGGAAATATATTGACGTGATCATATGGAAAAATTTTCCCACCCAAAACCACTAGTGAGAAACATCTATGAAAAACATTTGTTTAAATTACAGTTATACATTAGGAATCATGTTTCTATTGTTCTATTCTTTGAAAATGAAATTAAAAATATTTTAATCCACAATATAATCTGTTATAATATTAGTTATAAATGTTTTATACCTTAAAATCTTTCTAAGTTTACCATCACCATCATAATAATTCTTAGAACACTTTTCATCAAAAAAATATTCCTGGGATATTTTGGAAATAGTATATAACTTCTTAAATTTTTATTTACCAATACATACTAAAATATTTTAATATAAAAAATAGAATTCAAATTATTGTGGTAAACAAATATAACTCTTCACATATTACTTTGTTTGAAGACCCAAAACGTTTTAATTACATTAAGTGACATTAAATCTGAATTTTGGTTGAAATCATATTTTATTTTTTTATTTTAAACTTCTATAAGACCAAAACATACTCCAATTATTCCCTTGGATACTATATACTTTTATGAATTTCATGATACAAAAAAACTCCACCTTTTTGTTTTAGGGAATAATACTTATTATCTTACATGAAATATTGAAAAAATAAAATATTGATATCTATATCTTATATATAGAATAATCTGTGTTTAATTAAATGTATTAAAAATAATATATTTCTTTCTTTAAAGTATTCCATTTAGGGATGGTGGTATCACATCCCTCGTAATTTGAAAAATATTTTAAGAAACTATTTTATCAAGGATGAAATTCCCTTTATCCTATATAAAACACCTTTTATCCTTACCTTTTTTTCAAACATGTTATAGAATTCAGTAAATCATAAATTATGTGTAACATATCACAATATTAATTACTACACCTCATTAAAAAATAACATCAATTATTATATTAAAATAAACCAGATAACTATGCACATCCTTTATTTAGATCTATCTAAGCCTATAATATTCTTTTTTATTGAATTATATTATTTAACAACAATTTATTTCATTTTATTAATACAAAATATAGGATCCTTCAATCCAGATATTTATATTTAACTTGTTATATTCTTTAGAAAATCTAAAATTACATATTTAGTATCGCATACCTTTCAAAATAAAAAAATAATAATTTCTATTACATCAAAACCTAATATGGAATTTAAAAAGTATTTCTCAAAGCCCATAAGATATTTCAGAACATTTCATATCATATAGAAATATTTACTTTACTTTCAGAAAAATTATAATGTTTTTAATGAATAAGGTTAACTTTTAGATAATCTAATATTTTCTTTATAGACTAAACATTTACCATTTTATCGTTTCCAAAATAAACTACACCTATACATCGTATTTAGTTTTCCTCTATCCTAAAAAAACATTGGGGAGAAAAGAAGACTTTATTTGAACTCATTCACATTATAATATCATTTATAATGATGATCCTAAATTGAATTAAAGGCTTGATAATGACTAAAAAGATATTTCTAGTCTCATAAATGTGTTTCTATGTGAGTGTATAGAAACATTACTTTAGTTATATTGCATTAAAATCCTCTGAGAAATTAAGTAGATTCAAATATAATTATCATGAGAATAAATATTCACATATTATCCAGCATTATCATTTAGTTACTTAGTATAGGTTTTCTCTATCAAACCACATTTTTCTTCTTACTTGGGAATTATGCATAATATTATTTACCAGTTTAGAGATTGCTTCTTGTATGGTTCTATTTAAATGCATTGATCCCAAAATCATGTTGACTTATTATGATCTTATTTATATTAAATAAAATCCCTTATATAATGAGTATAATTTTTAATTATTTAATAATGAATTTTATTAAATTTCATTCCTCTAAGATTATGACCCTTTTTAATATACATCAGTCCCTTAATGTAATATGATCAATATTTCACAATGTAATTATCTAGATTAAGTGTTCCTCTAACAACTTTTATAATCAGGTAGTTAATCATCGAAATCATATATAACACAAGAATGGGTGAGTGGAAAACTCTTTTTCTAATCCATTATTTGGAAAAATTCTACATTATTCCTCGGATATGCTATATGAAATGGTTTCCCAGCTATGTATAACCTAAGTAAAACACTAAAAAATGGGGTTCCTAACTCTTAATGTCAACACATTACTTTATTTCATTACATTATATAATCCATGGGTACCCATCCTTTTAATAATGCTACCAGGTTACACGGTTTAGTTCTTGAAAAGTTTTTTCTCTAGAAGTAATCTAGGACTTATAAAATTTAAATTGATATAATATCACCATATCATCTCACATATTCTCTTTACATGTATGAATTATTTCAATTATTTGTTTTGGAATTCCTATTCCTACTACAATTTCAATATGCTCAAACCATATTCATCTATAACTCTTTAAAAAATTCCTATATGTGTTACTAAATGAAATTAAAATCCAACTTCATTCACACATATCCACATGTTATATCTTCATAAGGTAAATAAAACCCTTTTATGAAGAGTATTAGAATCATATGTGACATGAACCAACCCAGTTAGACCATGAATTGGTCACCCAAATCAGTCTGCGGCATGGACCGAAGGGCGTTCCCGATACCCATGGGATGGAAACTAGTGTCGGGCATCAAACCAAGCAGTTGGGAATGATTTATCCCAGAAAATAAAAGATATATAAATAGAAATAAACTAAACAAGCGGGTAAACACTAATAGTGTAAAATAAAATAATGGTATCTAACTAGACATACCACCAAGTGACCCCATGGGTCACCACCAAATAGAAAACCAAGCTCGATCAATCCAAAACTAAAACCTAAAACTGTAAAGTAAAGTAGGTGTGAGCACCTATATGCTCAGTAGGAATGCCAAGAATAAACAACAGTGCCCTAAGCCACTGCCTTTAATAAGAAATCCAAATCATGCTAGTTTGAAAATAAGGCATAATAAAATAATGTTTTTCAATATTTTCAAATTCAAATAACAATATTTAATTTCCATGGTTAACATTTCTCCTCCCTTTTCAAAATTGGTTTTGAGCATACATTAACATTTCAAAATTAAAGGAGACCAGTTTAGATTTAGAATATGGTTTTCACAAAAGAGGGAACAAGAATGAAACAACTGAATTCAAAATCATATCACAAGAACCATGGGAAGTCCCTAAGCTGCTACTGTAATTTGGGGACCTAGGATCTTCGTGTCTCAGTGAAACATGGCTTACAAACCATGACCCTTAGAAAACGTGGCTTAGAAGGCCAAGACCCTTAGAAAATGTGGCTTAGAAGACCACAACCCTCAGTCATTCATATGTTTAGTTAGTGTTGCAATCATCAAACCTACAGTGAAACCAGGTCAAGTCACCTCCGTACCACTAGCCCACAAGTCCTAGTTTCCCCCACCTAGATACCCAGGTTTCCCATTGTGCTCTGTTTCAAGTGGTTGAGAGTTTTTATCAAGAAAACATATATGTACACAAAAAATTCTTTATCGAAAACACATTCAACCTCTCTCCACTATTCTCCCTCCTTAAGCGCATTCCCCCCTCTTTCATGCCACACAAAGTATAGGATTCAACACTAGGCACATATCACAAATCACATTTTAACACCTTAATTACATTTCTCAAACTAAGGGGGATGCCTAAAGAGGGGTTTTCTAATTTCGTAAACCATTTTCAAAGTGAAAAATGTGTCGCATTACTCCAAAAGAATGATTTTACTTTAGAAGACATGTTCACCCAAAACCAATTTTGGATATCTTTTTGGAACTTCTTTAGAAAACAACATGTCATTTCACTTTTACAACAAAATCGGCTGAAAGACCACATGTCTTTGGAAATACCCGCTTTATGTTCAAAACACTAAGGGAATCACTTTTCATGAACCAAAACCATTTACATATATATATATAGCATATGTATTTCAGGTAGAAGAAGAAGATGAACTTTTAACAAAACACTAAGCAATTTTTGAAATTATAATTAAAGATCAGGGCATAGGGGACCTACCTTAAACATGATGTTATTCGTCGATGACCACTCGAACTGACACTTGGCACATACACACACATGCATTTTTATATATATATATATGTATGTATATACACCCCTAGCTTCATTGCACATATTCCATATGCCATGAGAGAATATGTACAAAGAGGGAATATATATATATATATATATATATATATATGTGCCTTACCCTATGCATGTACATATAGGATACCACGACACCCGTGGCCCAAAACTTTCGTAGCGAGGTCCAGCACACTACACATATCATTTAATAAATTTATAGAACAATTTATGCAACACTTCAAAATTAACACCATAAAATTTACACAAAAGAAACACACCCAAATTATATCAAAATGTAATTTTAAAACCAATTGTACATCATAAAAATTCCAAAACATGAATTGCACCATTTAAACAATTTAAATAAACCATTTAAAATTTTATAATATAATTTTAAGAGGAAACACAAGGCTTTGTACACAAAACCCCACTCACAATTTCACTTTTGAGGCTAAAAGCACACTAATACCATTTCAAATCATAATTTTCATCACTTTAATAATTCAATATATCATTTAGAAACTTAATAAAACAATTCCACGATACTCCATAAGGCTATACACAAAAAACACACTTTTTAAACCAAGTGCACACTGAAACCTTCCCAAAGTATCATTCTCATCACACTCACAAATAAATGAATCATTTAAATAAATAGTAAAACATTTCTAAAATTATCAACACAGCTTTACCCTAAAAACATACTCCATGTTCTCTATTTAAAATCAAACATACCTCAAAACATTTTTCAAATATGGTTTTCACCTTTCTCACAGATAAAAAAACCATTAAACAAATGTATAAAACAACTTCAATAACACCCCCAAATGATTCTAAACCCAAAGAGAACCTAAACCCCCAAAAAAATATCAAGTTCATATCAAAACCTTATCAAAATACAATTACAATCCTACGCATAATTTAATAAACTACATGCATGATTTATAAAATAGTAAAAAGTGATGTGACTAAGTTTTCCACATAAAAAAACACCATTTCACAAAAAATCGCCACTTTAAAACCAAATCCACCACAAATAGTGAATTACCAACCGAGACGGACCAAAATCACAAATCAATGACCAACGCACTAAAAGATGATTACTACGAACATTAAAACGCATAAAGACCCTAATTTAATAGGTGTGAAACCAAGAAACAAACATAAAACTTACCCTGAGACAAAACCAACAGATTTAAACCACTTGTGTCACTTCTCTTTTAGTGGCGGTTTCCAGAACACAAACCAATGGGTCCTGAGAGATCAATCGCACCCCCTATCGAAGGAAGAGACACAAAAACGCATCAAAAACTGGCCACTATGGGGTCCTAGGGTTTGGCCAAACCTAGTAGGGGAGACAGGGAGAACAAAATCAAACCAAACGGGATAGATAAGTGAAGGGGAATATCACCTTGATGGTCTGACCACAAAACTGGAGGTGATTTGGTTGTTTCTCTAGAGAAAACGAGGGCAAATGGGGGAGTTCATGCGGTTGCAGGGTCTCGGCCCGGGGGAGTTGGTCCCTGTGGGTTTGAGGGGGGAGCTGGGAGGGTAGGTTTCGAAGAGGGGAGCTCAGAGATGGGGCTTCCGTGGAGAAGGGATCTCAGCCGGAAGGACTGCAGGAGGGGGGAGGGGCGGTTGGCACGTTGCAGGTCTGAGAAGGGGGGTGAGCCATGCGAATAGGAGGGGATGGGGGGGTCATCCGCATAGTGAAGGTGAGGTTAGATCAGGTTTTTTTTTCAAATTAAATTAATTTAAATAAATAATAATAATAATAATAATAATAATAATAATATAATAATTATACTTATAATAATAATAATAACCCAAAATGTTATAAAATAAAATAAAATACAACACATTAGTTCGGGGCGTGACAATTCTCCCCACCATGACACTTTCTACCCCCAGAAGCTCCCAAAAGACCCAACTGTTCAAAGCTCTAAACAAGGACACACCGATTATCAAAACGAAACCCCTTCCACTTGAGGATCAAACACTCACTTACCACCCAAGACCTGAAACCTTGAGACCCAGACTACCAGGCAAAAGAACCAATGATACAGAACACACATTTCCAAACACAACCAAAACCTCTAACACCTTGAACCCTAACATAGAAATCACTAGAATCTTCTCAAGATCTCTAATGAACATTCGTCATATGACCCATCATTTGTGCTAAACATCTACATTGATCGGGTCGGGCGGATTAGAGGCAAAGAGTTTCCTTGACAAGAACTCCTTGAAAATTAAGTTCTCCACAAATTTTTCACATCTTGGTCTCCCCACCATATTAGGACTCTATCTGAAATTTGACTTCCCCAGATCGAAACAAAGTAGAAAACCAACCAAGACCACTAATGCTGGTGTGACCCTACAACATTAGGAGTCTCACCTGACCAGCTTTAGGGAATACATTGGTGAGACCCATAGTGGGTCTCCCCGCCATATTAGAAATTGAGTAGTATAAAAGCACTCGCATGGGAGCTCTCAATTTAGTTTCAACAGTGTCGATTGAATTCCTCATTATGAAACCACCAACATAGGTTGGCTTCCTACATAGTATAGGGGGTCCAAATAGGAGGAACCGGAAATGAACACCAACTCTAAAAACACCACTTCCCTAGGACACAAGCATCCCCAACTGGAAACACCCAAAGCCCAAAACTGCTTAAGGGGAAGACTATTCATTATAGAGTTTATACCCCACGAGACACAACCATGAAAAAATTGTGAAAGAGGCCACCAGAACCTCCCAAACTAGACCCCCCCTCCCAAATAGACAACCACCTGAATCGGAAACTTAATCGATCTCTTCCCAGACAAAACAGGACAGGTTGGACGCACATACCTCAAACCTAGAAACTGCCTGACTACGTGAAAAGCCTCACTCTGAGACCTATGGCTAGAGATCTGATATATTTAACCATTTGATGAACCGTAGTCAGGAATTAACAACCTCCCATTGAGCCTTCATCTTCTGGAAAGACAGCTTATAGACATCCCTAGGTGACCCAAATAGCCACGTTGTTGATAAGCCTTCGGAAGAATGCGACGAACAGCTTTGAGTGCCCAAATTGAACACATTATAATCAAACGATTGTGTGGTCTTACGAATGTGAGACAAGAACTGATGAAAGACCCATGTCGAGAACATGTTCTTCTAGTTCACTCTGTACACCGGATGGGGAACCCTTCATGAGAACCTTGAAAAATAATATTGTCATATTTTCCAATCTGTGACCCCAACTTGCAAGGAGAAGGTTGCAATCACCCTTCTCTAGCCCGAACATGACTCTTCAAACAAAACTAGGACAACTTGACCTTCACAAAATACAGAGTTCCTAAAGACTAGAAGAAGCACTCAACTTCCTCAAGTTTCACCGAAACCTCCATCGAACCTCAGCCACCACAAAGAAAACAAGAAACGAGGAAAAGAAAATAACCCCACCACTACACTGGGAGTGTAGGTAAAACTGACAATGACCCCTTAGAGACCTTTGGAAATTTTTGGGCCGCATACTTTAAACAGGAAGCACAAAACCAACCTGAAGCACATCACAATACAACCCTCCACATTTAACCATAAATTATTCACTCAAACTCAAAACATCATTTTCAACCTTGAAACACCAGATCGAAAACAAGCCTCAACCCAAAGGATAATACGTCACAAAACCAAACCATAACCAAAGAAAATATCAATCGAAATAATACCAAAGAAACCTCACCAAAAAATCCTAAACCCCACTTCCACTAATGGATATTTTTCAAAACCATCCCACTTCAAACAATATAAATGCTAAAAACC
Source organism: Viscum album (assembly GCA_963277665.1). Lineage (NCBI taxonomy): Eukaryota > Viridiplantae > Streptophyta > Magnoliopsida > Santalales > Viscaceae > Viscum > Viscum album. Next base: position 12,240,094 of record OY728159.1, on the reverse strand, counting down.
CCTTTTATAACCCACATTCCTTTTTTAAAAATTTCTTATACAAAATTCGTCCCAGCCCATCACTAATCAAAACATTCCTTTGGAAAACAAAACAAGCCTCGAAAACTGAGCACCCACCTTTGGTATTCCATGAAACCTCACATGTGTACATTATTTTTCCAACTTGGGCACCAATCCATGCATACCAACAACTGTCAACATCCAATTACATTCATCCATACACATGGGCATCCATAGAAATATCAAAGGTCAAAGAGATAATTTCCAAATTATTTTTTCCAAGAGACATTAGTTTCATACTTCACAAAAATTTCAAAAGCACCAAAAACATTTTCCAAATCCACTTTCAATTTACGCTTTACGAAATCTTTAAAAGATCCCAAAACAGTTCCCCAAAGAACATCCATTTTCAAAACAACTCATTGCATTTTTAAACAAAACAAGATTTTCATTTTGGAAATACAATTTAAAAGGACCAATCATCAATTTTTCACCCTGAGAGAAACACCCCAAAATCAACTAAGACTCAAACCAAGAACATTCTTGAACAACCAATTCACTCAATGAATCAAGATTCCAAATTCTCAAATAAACAACTGCAACACACAGTTTGGTTACACTATTTGGCTGACCGTGCACCAACCGAGTGAGCACATAGGGAGTGATGAGAGGTGATTTAATGGTCTGTGCATGGCTTTAAAGGTCGTGCACAACATCCATGTACCCCTCCAGAATGACCACAAAATCTCAAATCTAACCAGAAACATGAAAACTGGACTAAGGTGCCATAAAACAATCGAGAGCGCGATGAAGGTGAGGTTAGATTAGGTTTTTTTTCTAATTCAATTGATTTAAAAATAATAATAATAATAATAATAATAATAATAATAATAATAATAATAATAGATAATAATTATACTAATAATAAAAAAAATAATAACCCAAAATGTTATAAAATAAAATAAAATACAGCACATCAGGTCGGGGCATGACAATATGAAACTAATAATCCCCATAAGGGTAATCATGGATTAATTGATATCCAAACAACTCTTTTCTAGACAAGGCATAACTCCCCTTTCTAGTAAAAAGTTTAACCCAAATTACATCTACACAAGGTTTCCTTCCTCATGAGAGACCTCAATTACAACATAATTATAACACATAATATGTATAAATTATAAACAACCATTAAATTCAATATTAAAACCTAATACAAGGAAAACATAATGTTTAAGAAAAAAATTAAATTATCATACCTAGCATGTAACTCATTACATGCATGTATGATAATTTATATAAGAAGTTTAACAATTTAAACTAAATCATGCATAAATTCATAATATAAAAATTATATTTATGAATTGAATATGGGGAATCTAAATAAATTAGTAATTCATATATATAAACATGATAAATGTTATTTATAAAAAAATAATAAATCAATCAATTATAAATGGTTTTTATTTTCTTATGCATTATGAACATTAGATAATTAAATAGATATAAAAACATTATATTTATTTATTATATGAACTCCTTCATATTTACATTCATATAAAATTTTACTTAAATATATGATATTATATATATGGTAATTAAATATTTAAATAATTCATATATTATGTAAAAATTCAGAATATTACATATTTAATAATATTCAAAAATAGATAATACCAATTTTCAAAAGTCATTTTGACATAGTTTAAATAATTTTTCAGATAAAGTATTTTCAATTGAACATTTTAAATTATTTTTTAATAATAATTAAAAAAATTACATAAACTCCTTTGTGTTTTTCCAAATTTTAGAAATTTTAAAAAATTGATAAATTATGCATTTCTTACAAAAAAATTGTACCAAATTTATATTTCCTGAAATAGAAATTCAAAGGAATTAAATATTAAAATTTCATATTGTTGATATTAAAATAATGTATCACGTTCATTTAATAATCAATCATGAACACTTAATACACAGTTAATTTTTAATATTTTATAAATTAAATAAATATACCAAAACAAATTTTTAAAATTTTAAAATGATTTAAAAATTATAGGTTGCCTCAGTATAGTACCCTCAAGAGGGATTAGGGGGGAAATGTTATATAAACCCAATATAAAATTTTATCCCAGTTAAGAAATTAAATTTTCATGAAGTTATAATCTTAAAACATATTAGAGTATAATAACAAAAAATAACAAAATGGAAATAAAATTCTCAATGTTATAGAATTAACTAAGGTTGAAAATCCAATAATAAAAAGAAAAATGAATGTAAAATATTACAAATTTAAAAAAGAAAATATTTCAAATCCTTCAGATAAAGTTATTAAAGGATATTTACAAAATGATAAATAAACAATACTCATCACTTTTAATAATAATTAATAGGATAATCAGTATCTAGTTACACATAAAATTATTTTTGAACCTCAATAAATCATTATTAAACCTAATAACAAAATACTAGCTTCATACCCTAGATCCTCTATGATGAACCAACAATAGTGGGAAAATATTTCTTTGATCCCCTCTTAGATCAACCTAATCCTAAAAAAGTCCAACATTCATAAATCAAAAAATTCAGTGCTTATATGTTGTGGGTTTTATCCTTTGAAACTCATCAATCATGTTGGATCAAAATAAATAAGTACAAAAATAGAAAATATATATTTTACAATACTCATTTCACTAAAAAAATTTCTATGTAAATACACTAAAAGATATAATTGAAATATCAAAAAATGAAGTAGGGTATAAATTGATGTAATGTGATCATTCCAATTATAACCATCTTCTATTACTCGAAACTCAGTCTGAATTTATAAAAACTCATAAATAAACTCCCTATGGTATTATTATTTATCTTTAGGTAATCATAACAAACATGGATGTAGTCCAATATTCCTTTGGATATAGTTCAAAGTGACTTTGAAAATATATATAAATTACAGGGGTCCATTTATATTACAACATCATAGTGAATTAGTATTTATTTCCTCAAATAATATATTAAAAAAATATAGTTAATAAAATTTTGGAATTATGTTTGATGTGATATGTCTTATAAATCAAAAGAGATAAAATGAAATTTATGTTTTATTATAGATAAAAAACTCCCAGATTCATCAAATAAATTCCCAATAAGTATATGATTTATAATATTAAAATTATCTTCTATAACACAACCAAAACCATAATATCATGGTAGTAAAAAAAATTCCCCCTTCTAAAAAAGTAAATCATAAAAACTCAACATTTCTCCAACCAATCCCATTTCCCTCCCTTTATGATTTTCAAAAACAGAAACAATTCATAATAGAAAAATGAATCATGAAGAGATAAATAATAAACATATAGTTCAATAGATAAACTATTCATTAATAATAATTAAAAAAATAGTAATAAAAAACAATTTTCGATATAAAATATAAAAATAATATATATTTTTTTTAATTATACAAATAAAATAAAATAATTTACCTGTATTTAATAATTTAAAAGATAAAAAAGGATAAAAATAACCCTATGGATGATATCTTCAATGATATAAAATTTATCTTCTTATGATGAATGTTGTTCTTGATATTTTTTCAAAATATTTCCTCTTATATTCAATATATATTATTAATAGAAATTAAAGACTCCTTATAAATCGTAAAAAAATCAGAACTCTATCTTTCTCAAGGGGTTACACCATTTATAAATAACAACATTCAATGAATTAAAATAAAATCAATTTTTAATATTGAAGTCAAAATTATATAAAAATATATAAATTCATTTATATATATTCATATTTACGAGTAAAAAATATATATAAAAGTTAAATAAATTTATGTAAAGTTAAAAAGTACCAATTTTTTTTTGAAACCTTTATACTACTCTCTATATTAAATAAAACATATGACTTCAGTAATCATACCTACTTCTATATATAAATATTGGAAAACATAAAATTTGGGACCTATATCAGTTTAACCCTCTTGTGATGATAAACAATAATTTCCTTTTATAAAAATTATTTGGACGTCCCAAATGATTGGACTTTATTTGGTGAATAATTATTTTTCCAGTTTCATTTCTATTGAAACATTGATAAAAATGTTGAACATTTCATAATAATGTAATTAGATTGAAAATTTTATCTTTTAGTAGATTTATATCTACTTTTAATGTTGTCTTGAAATATCCCCAAGGCTTTTTTATTTTCATATATTTTAATGCCTTTAAATAAGTAAATTAAAATTCATAAAATCTATTCTTTTCATTTTTTTTCCCTCTAAAGCATCTCCCTTCAGTCTATTCTCATATAACATTGAAATTATGATAATTTCATCCAAGATTATATATATAATATTATTTTTATTTAATATAGAAATAAATTCTGATTCCTATTGAATAAAAGGAATATTTATTATCTTCTTAACCATAAAAATAATATTTTATCTCTCTATTATAAAGATGGTTTATGTGGATTATTGTTTTCATGACCCATTGATTCATGTGAGCCATGAATTCATCAGGTATAAAATAAAACTATCTAAAATAAATGATTAATATAACTGTCTTAATACCAATATATTTTTAAGTTATGAAATTCTTGACATTATTTTTTTTATATTACATAAAAATATCTACAGGAAAATTACTGAATGTAGATATTTTTTTGAATCACTTATAAAAGTTTTCTCTGGGACTAAAAATTGATTAGAAATTTTGAATTATCCTAAAAATTTATTAGGAATTATTTTATCCAAATTCATGTAATATGAAGTTAATATAATAAAATTATCAGCTCTAGTATCAATGACATACATTTCTATAATATATATGTATAATTTATATTCTAAAAAAAAGAACTAGAAGATTTTAATTTATACTCTATAAAGTTATTACAACCAAAGAACTGTTCATAATAAAATATCCTTCGTCTACCAAAATATTAGTGTAAGGAGAATTAAAAAAACTCTCATAAACTAAATAGAAAATTTTAATATGAAAAATAATACTGTATAAAAACATATTGGCTATATTTGATACAAAATATATATGAAAAATGTGGAGAAAAACTTTGATACCAACTGTATTAAACTAAATGCAGCTAATCACCGATACAAACTGTTATCCTAGTTTGTTAGCTTTAAATTTCCATTGGTATTATGTTTATATTTTTTTCAATGTTCATGCCAATAATTTTCAGGAAAACATGGTTGATGGATTGGAGAATCAACCTTGTTCATTGAATTTAATGATGATTTCCATATGACTAGGGAAATTAAAAATTTTGGGGACTACCATTTATTATGAAAAGGAATAATTCATATTTTTTCATTATAAATGAAGACATATTGAATGCCTTGGAATATCTATCCAAATAGTTTCTAAAGGAATCCTCTTAAATCAAATGATTGGATGAGGTGAAATTCATTGATAAACATGATAGTTGTTGAAAGAGGAGTTCAAGTACTATCTATAATATTTTTTAATAGATGGATTTTTTGTGTGATATAACACATTTTTAGTATATATATTTACCATTGAAAAAATTTATTCCCTAAATAGCTTTTTTTGAATGCAAAACCGAGCTTCGAAGAACCATGTTATACTATAGAAATATAATTATTGTTAAATTTGAATCTTATCAAGTAACCTCTAGATTGAAGGGTGTTAATGTTACTAAATGTATTATAAATAATTTTTAAATAATATTTCCTTAATTAATATGTACTAATTAATTCTTACTAAGTCATTATTTGAATATTAATAATAAGAAACAGATTATACAAATTATAATTTTTCAATAATGTAATTTTCAAAATAATATTTATTTTTATCTAAATAATATATATTGATCAATATTTATGAATGATGAAAACATTTATAATTCATATAACCAACATAATAGTCATTTATTAATTTCTTTTTAATTTTTTATCAATGAAGATAAAAGCATTTGTAGGTAAAAAGAGATATCTTTTCAAAAAACTATTTTTATTGTCTGTAATGTATTTTACCATGAAAATGGAATTAATATCTCTTAATGGATCATTTTAATGAATTTATTACATAATATATTAAATAAAATATTTCAAAATGCATCTAATGTCTGTTACAATGAATATAATGAGAATAAAATAATTTTTATTCATAGAAATACATTTTCACTAAAACTGGTTTTGGAATGTTTTTTATAGATATTATAATTAATTTATACGTATTATTTGAATGGAATCATATAAAATGTATTAAATATTTCTAATTATATTAATTAGTATTAATTTATAATTTTAACTTAATTATATTCCATAATGAGTAGATATAATGGTAAAAATCTCATTACAGTGATTTGTGAAAAAGGGTTAAATATGGGGAAAACCTTAGTGATAAGGATTAAGGTAAAAGATCATTGTTTGAATTTATTTCAATAATAAAAATATTAAATTTTAAATAATTTTAATTTTATTACACTTGAATTAAGTAGGACATATATTATATTTCCATATTTCAAGACTTTGTAAGTTTTCCAACAACCTCAGTTATAAAAGGGATTTTCCTCTTCTCATTTATCCACACAAATTTAAAATTTTTGTTTAGTAATTAGCAACCAAAATACCATTATAATAATAATTACCATGGCCAATAGGTCATTTTCTAACCAAAAAACCAACTCAAGAATTCATAAGGTGTAATCCAAAGTAGGTTTCTCAAAGGAGAGGTAATTGTATTTACCAATATATTTTAAGTTTATTTATTAATTAACCTCATAAAAAATTTATATATCTATATTGACATGATAAAATAAGATTAATTAGCATAATAACATATTTTTATGTTAATATCACATCCATTATTATTTCTTTTATATAAAATGAAAAACAAAACGAAGTGCTTATGTGTATGTGTGGACTGTCATCTCCATAAAGAGTTGTATTTTATTTTTATTCGTCACCTCTCATGGGTGGTGGTTATATTGATACATTTAATGGATAAAAATTAATTTTATAAAATATGAAATATTATTTAAATGTAACATATTTTATTCCCTTTTACCAATAAATTTTTTGTAAAAAGATAACACCACGCATGCGTGTGTGTAGACCAACACCTCCTTGTAGAGATGTGAACTACTTTTCATTTCATACTAAAATGGATTTTAATAAGCATATTTTTAAATATTATATATCATATTTATTATTTTATTAAGACTATATAATGATGTATTTGTATTCACTATTATGTTTTCAATTGTTTGGAAAATTAAAACACCACACGTGCATATAAATGCACCACCATCTTCAAGAAGTAGTGCGATTAATTTTTCAAAACAGAATTTTAACATTTTTATAAATGTGTATATAAATAATAAATATGATACACATGAAATTATTAATATTATTTAGATGATTAATCCTTTACAGAGTTGTAAGGACCAAAATTTTTTAATTGAAATACTCATGGGAAATATAACAAGTAACACCAAAATGATGATTTTAATAATAAATTTCTTATAAATGGGTAATTGGAAATTATAATTGAATGATAAGTTATAATATATGTATTAATATGTTTCTATTATATATTTAACATAAATATTTATTTTTTTATATTTAATAGCATATAAAAAAATAATCGAAACCATAGGTGAGGGTTTTTGTTACAAACCCATTTCCTTTTAGTATTATGTATGATAAATTTACAATGAGGGAAATTATATAATCCTAATATTTTAAGCCACATAAATTTTTTATTCTCATTATACTTAAAAGTTTTCTATATTTTCTTTTAATTTCTCTCTCTTTGGTTTTTAAAATAATTAAGGAAATGAATTTAAGAATAGCCCATATTTTTCCTATTTACAGTCTGAAATCATTTTTTCATATCTAGGATCATCAATTTTTTTATAGAGGTTTTTTCAATAATTAAATGTTTTAAAATAGCCATTTTCACTAGCTTATACTTTTTTTATAAATAATTTGAATTAATATCATTGATGTTTTTTTGTAGGACTCACTTTATAATTTTTTAAAAAGTGGGAATTAATGTTTTTTTTAATAAATAGGGCATGAATATATTTTCCTCTTATCATTTCCTTGCATAATAAATATGATTTACTTTAATTTTTCAATTGTTTGAAAGTAAAAAATATTATTTCATTTTTAGGACATTTAGTTTTGGAAATCTTCCAAAACAAAAAAACACTTTTGTTATATTTTTTAAAGTCTATTTTAAATGATTTTCCAAAAAAGTGAATTTTCATTTATGCCAATATCTTTTAGGTATTTGTATGCTTCAATGGAGATATGATATTATGATACCATAGAGTTTATTTCTATATATGTTTTGTTATTATGATGTTCTAATGAGTATTTGTGAAACCAATTTCTCTATGATAGTTAACTAAGATGTGAAATTATGATGAATGCTCTTTTATTCATATATCATATATATGACTAGTTTTTTATTATGTGATAGTTGGGTATGTTATATCCCTAAAATTAATTGGGTATTATTTTATTTCATGTAAAATCAAGGTGCTCAAGGGGCATAATTTCAATATTCCATTGTTTGTAAGGTGAATACGACCAATGGTTTACTCTAATCGTGAATACGAGACAAGAGTATGAAATTGACACCATGCCATGGGAATAATTTATATAAGACTTTTTAATAATTATTTTACACGAACACTTTGAAAAGGAATGGGAAGTTGATTCCTAGAACTGAAATATAATGATGATTAATCCATTAGAACATATGAGGAATAGTTCACTAGACCTTCATGGAATGCTTTCGGTTTTAACAGTGACCATGAATGAAAAAGTTATTGATTAATTAGTAGTTTAAGAATAAGTCTTAATATGTAATTAGATATAAGATACATTAATATTTATTAACAAATAGTTTTACCTTCCCTCATTGATAAAATTTAGAGTAAAGACTCTAATTTTATTGATGTTTTGAGGATAAGAAGAGAAAGATGGAGTCTCAAGTAAATTCTAAGAACTAAACCCATGAGTGAATGAAACATATTCCTCCTTCATGCTAAAAATGTGTGTAGTAGAATGGAGGAATATTTTATGAAGGTATAGTTAAATTATTTAAGTTTTTAGTCGAAGGAAACTATGTTATTGAATACTTAAGAGATATAAAAAGAAAATACAACGAATAGAATGGAGATAAATCATAACTAAATGAATTACAGTCACTCCAATGCTCTAATTACAAGGATTATGGACATTATTCCAATAAATGAATCAAATAAAGGGTTAATTAAAATAATCTACATCAAAAATATCATAAGATAAAGGATAAAGGTATGTATTATTAAATCAATAATGATAAAGTGTTTTTTGAAATTCAAGTACTGAATGGTAAACTTATCATCCACTCTAGAACAATAAATGTTCTTCCTAATTTAGGTTTAACATACTATTTTATACCTAAGAAATTTGATATGTGTATCCCTTCACCACATCAATGATTAGATGATTAATTTTTAGGGAAAATTTTAATTTTATAATGATCACATTTTAAGTTTATAGCTCCTATCTGAGTGATTTTTTGTGGGAATATGCTTCTTGATAATCCTGTTATTCTCCCCCAAGTTAAATTTATGTATATGGGGAATGAATTGGAAATCTTCATATAGTTCTAATATATGTTATTATAGAAGGGATGTCACATGTGATATTTCCAATCATCCTTGATTGTATATATGTGTTAGGATGAACATGTAATTCCAATAGAAATTATATTCATTATATGGATCTTACTACCTATTAATTATGTGTATTTAAAATAAATGGTTAGGGAGAATCATAATATTTAATATATTCCTATTATATTATTATATGTTGATGTATTTCTGAAAGAGTTTCCCAATATTCCTCAGAAATATTACTTTTGAATTTCAATATAAATCATACATGGTGCAATACTAATTTCAATGGATACATATATAATGGCACTAATTAACTTCTAAGAGTTGAAGAAGAAACTTATATAGAATCTAGAAGAGGGATTAAACCCATGGGGTGCACCAATTTTTTTATATGACGTAATATGGATCAATTCTTCTTTGTGTTTATTATCGATAACATAATAATATAATTATCAGGACAATGTATCCTCAACCCCGTATTGATGAATTGTTCAATCAGTTGTGTGAAGCCTGAAGCATTTCAATTATTGAACTTGATTGTGTACATCATCAATTGTGGGATAATATTGATAATATACCCATTAAATAATTACGTATAAGGTATAACAATTTTAATTTTATAGCTATGCTATTTGGACTTACATATACTCATGTTATCATCATTGATATAATGAATACATTATCTAGAGATTACATTTTTCATTTATTATTAGTCATAATAAATAATTTCTACTATATACATAAGGAGAAATGAATACCAATAATATCATTTGAGTATTTTTTTGAAGACCTTATAGAAGGAGATGCTAAATTTCAAATTTCATAACTGTGAATTTTGGCTATATAAACATCATTGTTGGGTAATTGGATCATAAGAGAGGATATATCTATTGATCCTCTTATGGAGTAAATTACTAAAAAAATAGATCAAATAGATCATACTGATGGAAATAAATAGGTTTCTTAGGTTGTATGGATACCAAGGATGATATGTGAGAAATTTCTCATGGATATATTATGATAACCCTGCTTTTATTACAAACTTAAACCTGATTCATTACATAAAACCTTCACTTGATACAACATGGAAGATCGATAGGTCTAGTGTCTTTGGGGCTTAGAAAAATTACATAAAAACTTAAAACATGAAATACAACATCTTTATTGAAAAAATCCTTTACATGACCACTACATTCCCTCGTACTTAACATTGTATGGGATAACCATAAGACATGCATAAGAAAAGGGTGAGTTATAAAGCCCAGTAGGGGAATAATCATGGAATAAAATGAGGAATAAAATACATGTTAGTTAATAGTAATATCAATAAAGAATAATAGAAGTATACACATAAAGTCATGATAAATCGTGACAATCATATCATGGAAATGTGTCAACAACACTTAACATGGAATTAGCATGAGCCAAGGCTCATTGGACATGGAGCACGGGTAAATCCTAATTGCACATGAAGAATGAGTAAAACCTTGTTTCACTTGAATTATAATCAATCTAGACCCATTTCACATGACGTATCATGATACTATACTTTACCTAATGTATTAGAGCGCTATAAGGGCGCACCCTTCTTAAAGAATTCATTTCATACATAAGTGTTCCACATGGATCATATAACATGGATTCATAAAACATAATCATTTATTCCATGATAAAGGAATGTGGAATTCATATTTGAAACATTATAGGAAATATGTAAATGTTCATAAAGTTTAATACCCTTGATAGAGAAATGGGAATGGTATTCACGACACAATGACATTGTCTTAGAAAATCGGTGCAATTTCGGCAGGGCAATGGCGTGATGTAAGAATTCATAAAAATGGTTTATGATAGATAAAAAGGTTTATCATCATATTTACATGAAATTGAAATTAAAGGGGTCATATAGATACATGTCCCAACAATTTTAATGGAATTTAGAGTGATGATACAAAATAATTGCATGAATGTAAAAGAGGAGAGAGAAATTCCTTTCGGAATTTCAGCATAGTAATGGGTGTACATGGGAGGCATTTAATGAGATAGAAAGGGGTATCCTTTCATTAAAACATAAGTATGGGGGAGGTTAAAAATCATACCCCAACATTTATAATTGAAATTAAAAGGTCATAACAACATTAAGAAAATTGGACAAAAATAAGAAAGGAAGAAAAACCCTTACTTGGAATTGTGCTTCCAAAGGGTTGAGAGAGGCTTGAGAGAGGATTCTTGGGAGCTTGGGGAACCTTGGGAGGATTATAAGGAGAGTAGGACATAGTTTGGATGAACTAAAAAGGATTTGAGTGAGGAGAAAGTGGGAGCTTGGGTGGGTTTAAATAGGAAAGGTGAGGGAATTCTTTATTATTTAGGGTTGGGACACCTCACTTTAAAATAATTCAAACCACAAATAATCTATTTGTTTTTGAACATGTTTTTTTCCAAAGGGGAGTGGAAAACAATATTTTATAAGTCCAAAGTTAAAAATTCTTAAAATAATGGGGTTACTTATGTGGAGGTGAGTCACACTCTCAAGAAAAACAATTTAAAAATGACAACATGTTTAATAAGCCTTGATGGGTCCATTAATGCTTTGTAAAATAAGTCAAACAAACCTAAAATCACATTATTTTAATTCTAAAACATATATTTTCCAAACATAAGGCTTATAGTATTTTATTACATCACTATTGAGTCATTATGATGTTATAAAACACATTATATATTTAAACGGTATTTAATTTTTACCCAAAAATTTGACTGTCTCAGAAAATTATGAAAAAATCATTGTTGGATACTTTTGACATCCTGATTCTAGAAATAATATTTATTTTATCTAAATAATTTTCTAAATATGTTGATTTTCTCTTTTAAAATAAAAATTGACATTTATCGAAAATTCACGGGTTTGGACAAAAAATGGCTTTCGAACCATAATAAAATTTACAATTGCATTCATAAAATTATACCATCATTTATATTTAATAAAAATTAATCTAATAATAATAATAATATTTTATTAAAATATTATTTAATACAAAAAACCATTAATTCATCAAAATATATTTCTTAGTTAAATATTAACTAAAAACATTATTTGAGCTTTAAAAACTATTTATAGGGTAACAAAAACAACATGAAAATATATTCATTATTACATACAAAAATAATGTACTTAACCATAGTTCTAAGGTCTTGTTACATAACCCCTTATAACTCCTGCATAATACCAGAGAGTAAGGTGTGCGTTGGTGACAGACTCTTGGTGTGGCTCGGATAACATTGATCGGTTGGTAATCTCTATCAACTTCCACTTCTCTCATAGGTAGTCCCGGTCGAGCTTAACCTATTGAAGCTCAGCTTGGGCTTGGTCCAGAGTGAATCCCAATGACGCCACCTCTTTTCTGAGTTTTGACAAATGGGCTCCGTGTGGGGAATGTCTACTGGATGAGGCCATCTCTTCCTTTGTATGAGTAAATTGGATTTGTTAAAGACCTATATTTATACTAATCATGTGATCACTGTTCAACGGCTATATTAGCAACGGTCACAATTCTTAACATAAAACCAAATATTTTGACATTTTATATAAACATTTTACATAAAGAGACATTTAATTAGATCAAGAGGGATTTCCATTAATGGATGTTTGGGTCACTATAATCTTCCCCCCTTAAGAAATATCGCCCACGAAATTTCCTTGTCCCATAATAAAACAAATGCAGGTAACTCTACTTCATCACTTCCTCCAATTCCCACATCACTTCTTCAAACTTGTGGTTTCTCCACAACACCTTGACAAGAGGCATTATCTTATTTCATAGAACTTTTTCTCTATAATCTAAGATCTTCACTGGTTTCTCCTCATAAGAAATATCATCCTCTAATTGTACCACCTATGAAGAGAGTACATGTGAAGGGTATGGTATGTACTTCCTTAAGAGGGATACATGAAAGACATCATGCACTTTGGCTATGGTAGGTGGAAGTGTTAGTCGATAGGCCACAGCCCCGACACGATGAATAATCTCAAAGGGGTCGATGTACCTTGCACTTAACGTCCCTTTATTTCTAAACCTCATGAACTTATTCCATGGAGATATGAGTAGAAATACCGTATCTCCATCTTTAAACTCAAGTTCTCATCAAATGTTATCTACATAACTCTTCTGTCGACTCTGAGCTGCCTTGATATACTGGTGAATGGTTTTCACCTTCTCCACCATTTCTTCAACCATTTCTGGTCCAAGAAGCTTACGCTCACCAACCTCATCCCAACATGCTGGTGTTCTGCACCTTTTCCCGTAAAGGGCTTCATATGGTGTAAATTGGACGCTCGAGTGGAAACTATTTTTATAAGAGAACTCAACCATAGGAATATATTGATCTCATCCTCCTTTAATGTCCATTGAGCATTCACTCAACATGTCCTCAAGTTTTTGGATAGTCCTCTCAGATTAGACATCAGTTTGAGGATGATAGGCTGTACTGAAGTTCAGTTCAGTATTCCGAGCTTGTTGAATACTCCGCCAAAACATAAAGGTGAATCTCAGATCTCAATTAGACACAATAGATAGTGGTACTCCATGCAGTCTTATAAATTCTCGGATATATATCTGTTCCATTTGATCCAATGACAAATCCCCCTGAATAGAAATGAAGTGTACAGACTTTGTAAGACGATCCACAACAACCCAGATTGCATTATTGCCTTTGGATGTCTTTAGAAGTCCGGTTACAAAGTCCATGGTGATGTTCTCCCATTTCCATTCTTGTATGTTAAAGCGGTCGGAGGTCATCACAGCCCTCAAATTACATTTATTACTCCTACACTAGTACAGTGGTGTAGGGTCTAACCATAGAGAAGGAAAACGAGTGATTTCTAAGGTTTTATTCAAAAGAAACTCCAATATTGTCAGCAGTGGAGCGAGTGTGCTTTTTTTACTTTTTCTTTAAAATGAAGTTGAAACAGGATGAGGAAACAAGATTTTCTACAAAGAAACTAAAAATTACAATAATACTGATAAACTAAAGTAATATAGTATACTAGTATTAAGCAGCAAGACAAAGAAGTACTTATCACATGAAACACTTTGGAGATTTAATCTACTAGTTGAAATGATTTATTCCTTCACAGATTTAATTGAGTCACACTTCAAAAAAAATATGAAGAATCTCCCTCGCCATGAAATTCAACAGGAATAGAATTAAGTTTTGGAGTTCGCCACACCAAAACTTAATTGAATTTCTTGGAAGTTGAAAAAGAACTACAACTAGAAATAAAATCGCAGTAAATTCCCAATGTTGTTGACAATAAGACCATCGAAAAATGAATTCAAAATCTACTTCACCAGTTGATCTTGAATTAATGAAATTGTAATACAGAAACTGAAGTGTGAACAATTTAACGTCCAATCATAAATCAATCTCGCCGATTGTTTATGATTTCTGAAATATTATAAAGATTGTAAAGAAACCAAGAATAAAAACCAGAAGCGTCAAATTCCCAAGCTGAAAACATATCATCTTATGATCATATTGATTAAATAATTGAAACACATTCAAGAATAGAGTACAAAAATTAAGTACAGAGGGAAGAAGTTCTCCCCAAGTACTTCTTTGCTCTTAGGCTCCTAGGTCTTCTGCTCATCTCTAGTGCTTCTCCCAGGAGTCTTCGCTCTCGAATTGGTGTTGTCGTGGAATGTCAAATGAGAGTATTACTCCAAAATATGTTGCTTGATCTGCTTTAATACTAACTATCAACTGCTTCATGTCACTGCATGCTTCCACCGACTTCAAGTTTTTCTCACGAGCGCACCACGCACGTGCGTTTTTACCCACGACAGGCATTTCACGCGAGTTTTTCCCTCGTAACTAACTATGGATGAGTTAGTTGTGTGTACTTGGACGTAAAATTGACTCTTGAATGAACCTACCATGTTTTAAACAAACTGAAATAAATAAAACTCAACGAGAGTTAACTAAAATTTTAAAGTTATTACTTAAGTTTACTGTTATAATACTATTTAAAAGTAATTACAGTTAATTATTAAATAACTTAATTAAAAATATTATCAAAATGATATTAATTAAATTAAATTAATAAATATAAATACTAAATACTAAATTATTTTAGTTTATCATATTTTAACTAAATCATTAAAATTTGACATCATAAGTAAATAAGTAATCAATTTATAACTTAGATTATATTAGTAAATTTTATTATTAATACATTAATTATCATTATTGTAATTAATATTTAAGAATTTAAATTATTAGATAAATTTATGTAAAAATAAATTTATTAATTATTTTTTTTTAATTTAATTAATTAAAATTAATACTTATGTTTTAAATATATTTTTTTTACTTAATAAGTATATTTTATGGTTTATTTATAATTATTTTTAATTATATATTTATACTATTAAAAGAAAATGAATTTATTATTATCATTTATTATTAATTTAGTTTTATATTTTTATTTATAATTTGTCAATTTATTAACATTATAATTGTTTTAAAACTATTACTTTTGTAAATTATTTTATTTTATATTTATTTGACTTAGTAAAGTTAGCGTTTATGTAAAGTTAACTTTACTTAAAGTTTACTTTACTTTAACTTTTTATTTTGTATTTCCTTTTCTTTTCACTTTACTTATATTATTTTTATTATCTAATTATTTTGTTTTAATTTTTTACTTCCTCCCCCTCTTCTCCATGGAGCAAGAGAGAGGGGGGTTTTCGGTTTTCTTCTGGAACCAGAACACTGGCGCGTGGCACCTTCCTCAGCTCAGTAGTGCGACGACTCCACAACAGAACCCGACTCGGCCTTCCGATGGTGCAGCGGCCCCAATCAGCGGCACACCACCTTCACTCCAGCGCGGTGGTTTCCTTCATCCACAGCTGCAGCGCGATCTTCATCAAGTGGAATGGAACCCCGGCTTCTCTCGACTACAGTCCTCCTCTCGTGGTGGCACAGCTCGGACTCCATAGCAGCAGACCTCCTTGCAGCTCCTCACGTGGCGGATCCAGGTTCGTGGCTTAGAGTTCCAGATCTAATTCGACTTGGGGTTCAAATCTCCCTACTACTCCACCAGATCTGCAGCAGCGGCTCTGCTCGTATAGTGATGAGTAGGGTTCCTTCAGCTTTGCCTCATCACAAAAGATCAGGTCTTGAGTTTAGATTTTTAGTGGTCCAGATCTCATATCTGCATCAGTATCTCAAAAGAAGAGTTAATCTGAATTTGTTTTCAAATCTGTAAATGTTAGTATGAGTTTCGATTTGAGTTGATCTTTGTCAAACTAGCATGGTTTCAACATCTGCATCTGTTTCTTGATGGGTTAAACTTGTGGCCACTTGAATCTACTGTTTTGTTGTTTTTGTTGTATTTGATTGAGTTTGCGGCTGGTTTGTGGTTGAGGTATAGATCATGCAGATGTGAAGTGTGGAGGAGCAGATAACAGTGAGGAAGATTGAAGGTAGCTGTAAGGGTGAGGTGAAGGCTGATGGTGAGGAATAAAAATGGGTAGCGGTGAGGTAAGGAAAAAGGGTCACTGTTAGGCAAAACCATAACAGTAGCGGTGAGGGTTTGAGAAACGGTGAGGTAGAAATAACAGTGAGGTTGGAAATCTATCGGTGAGGAGGAGTGCACCTAACAGTGAGGTTGGAAATCTATCGGTGAGGATTAATGCGCCTAACAGTGAGGTTTGGGGTCAGAAGGTGTCTATCAGTGAGGATGGAAGGTCACTGTTACAAGGTAATATCAGTGAGGTTCATTGGTTGTACTCTAACGGTGAGGTGGATAAGGGATGCAAGGGTCACTGGTACTCAAACAGAGAGGCAGGGTGGCTGGATGGAAGGTAGCAGTGAGGAAAGGAAAAAAACTAACAATGATGTAAAGCTCACTGAAAAATAAAAATAAAGGGGTCACTGTTATGGTAAAGGGTCACCGTTACGCATAAAAATTAATGCTACCGGTGGGCAGAATGTTATGGTTACAATTACGCATTAGTGAACTGTTTAAAATAAACACACAAATTAAACATAAAATTAAAACTTAAATAAATTAAATAGAATGACTTAAAATAATTAATTAAAATAATGATAGATAACATTAATTAAAAACAAGATATTTATTAACCTTTAAAACATTAAAATTATTATTTAAAAAGAACTATTTGAAAACAATTAAATTAATAAACTTGATAATAGTTAAACTAAATTAATAAGGGACTTAAATTTAAAATAAAACTAAACAAGTTAAATAAATAATAGCAGAAAATAAAAATAAAAAGCATTGGTGACCCAATAAGTCACTGCAAGAGCTCGTCTACCTCACCAGTAGACTAAAAAAATAAAAATTAATTAAAAAACAATCTACATACATAAAATAATATAATTAAAGTCTAAAAACTCTTAATTAATTAATTAATTAACTAATTAAACTAATAAAGTTAAGGGTGAACCATTTTATTTAATTTAAAACACAAATTATTTACTTAAGTTATTGGCAGGACGACTAAATAAATTAATTAGCAAAGTTAATATATTCTAATAAAACAAAATTAAAAGATAAAATATTAAAATAAAGACTAACTTAATTAAATAAAATTATGTAGATTAAATAATTTCTTAAAAATAGATATTAACTTATAAAAAATTTAAGCAGATTTAAATTAACCAAACTAATTAAGACATAATTAAAGTTGAATAGTTTAGTTAGATTAAAATTATTAATTTAAAGACTAAAAATACATAATTAATTATAGAAATTGATTAATTGACAAATTTAATTATAAAAATATAGAAGTACAATTATTTAGTATAAATTGATTAAATAATTAATTAAATCATTAAAAATTAAGTAAAAATATGTGGCAAAACTATGCAGAAATAGTGCCACATCATATGCGCAATGGTTGCATCATCCCCATAGACTTCTACCTCTCTGCCTTCACTTGCTGACACACTAGGCACTTTGATGTATATTCAGCGATCTTCTTCATCATATTAACCCGCCAATAATTCTATCGAAGATCTCAATACATCTTTGTGTTTCCTGGATGAGTAGAGAAATTTAAACTATGTGTATCATCCAAAAGTTTCTTTCTTCAGCACCAGACTTGATGGAACACATAGTATTTTCCTAAATCTTACAACTCCTTCTTCATTAACATTAAACTTTGAGGATTTCTCTCTTCTGATAGCTTCCACTTTTTCCTGAATTCCCACATCATCCTTTTGAGCATCCTTTAACCTTTCTAAAAGTTATGGTTGAGCAATCATTTGTGAAAGGATTCATGATGTTCCATTATTTATGATTCCCATGTCCATCCACATCAAATCTAAGAAGATTGGATCCTTTTCAATTCTCATCAATGATAGAATTGTTGGGTCCTTTCTACTTAGAGTATCTACCACCTTATTCTCTTTCCCAAGGTGGTAATGGATTGAGAAGTCATAGTCTTTGATCAGCTCTAACCATCTTCTTTGTCACATATTCAACTCTTTCTTTTTGAATATATACTTGAGGCTTTTGTGGTCCATATATATTTCACACTTCTCCCCAAAGAGATAATGCTGCCAAATTTTCAAAGCAATAATCACTACAGCCAGGTCAAGGTCATGAGTTGGATAGTTCTGTTCATGAACTTTCAATTTCCATGAATCATAAGAAATGACTTTGTCATTTTCCATCAACACACACCCCAGGCCTTTCATCGAAGCATCACTGAATACCACGAAAAGTTATCCACTTATGGGTAAAGTGAGCACGGCCGCAGTGATAATCCTCATTTTCAACTCCTTGAAGCTTTCTTCACATTCATCACTCCTAGAAAACTTTACTCCCTTCCGAGTTAGCTTGGTAAGTGGGTTGGAAAATCGTGAGAAATTTCTCACAAATCATCTATAATGTCCAGATAACCCCAAGAAGCTATGGGTATCTATTATCGATGTTGGCCTTGGCCATCCATTAATTTCATCTGTTTTGGAGGGATCCATAGATATCCCATTACTTGTGATGTTATGGTCCAAGAATGATAACTCCTTCAACCAGAACTCACACTTGTTATACTTGGCATAGAGATTCTATTTCTGCAAGTTCTCTAATGAACGGTCCTCATGATCCTCCATGGTTTTGGAGTATATCAGAATATCATCTATAAAGACTACCACAAATTTGTCGAGGTAATATCTAAAGTCTTTATTCATCAATTCCATGAATATTGCTGGAGCATTAGTGAGTCTGGAAGGCATTACTATGAATTCATAGTGCCTGTATCTTCTACGAAAAGCAGTCTTGGGTATATCTTCCTTCTTCACCCTTACTTGATAATATCTCAACCGAAAATCCACCTTGGAAAAGTATTGTACTCCACGCAGCTGATCAAACAAGTCATCAATTCGTGGGAGATAATACTTGTTCTTTATCGTGATTTTTTTAAGCACCCGATAAATTATTAAAAGGTGCATTGACCCATCTTTCTTTTTGACGAAGAGGACTGGTGCACCCCACGGTGAAGCACTTGGGCGTATAAACCCTTTATCTAGATTATCCTGTCATTGTTTCCTCAACTCTTCATGCTCCACAACAGCCATTCTATACAGAGTTTTTGATATTGTCAACGCCCCTGGTATAAGTTCAATTGAGAATTCAACATCTCTTCTAGGAGGAAGACCAGGCAATTCCTCAGGAAACACTTCAGCAAATTCCCTCACAATAGGCATGTCTTCAAGGATGGTTGCTTCCTTGGACTCAATCATCTGATCCAGATACGTGTTCTCATAGGGTATTAATATCCATATTTGAGATGATGGTGCTAAAGAATATTCATCTTCCTCCTTGCACTTGTAAAGAATCAGGGGTCGATTCTCTATAGGGAGAGTGATTTCCCTCTCATGGAAATTTATGTTGGCTCTATATAAGAAAACTCAATCCATGCCAAGAATAGCTTCCAATTCCACCCGAGGGAGTATGAAGAGGTTCTCCAAGAAGTTCAATCCACATATTATGAAAGGGGAGGAGTTATATTCATGGGATACAATAATCGCCCCATTTTCTGTACTCACTAACATCTTCAATTCCATGATTTGTGGTGGTGATGGTATTATTCTACTAAACTTTAGAGATATAAAAGAATGCGTAGAACCTGAATCAAAATGTATTTTCTCTATTCTTGAATGAATAACTAGCGTACCTGTCACCACTTCATTGTTGAGGTTCACTGCAGTAGTAGTGATGGGAAAAGCTCGCCCTTTCTACCTAGGAGGTTTTTGGTTGCCTCTAAAAACCCTTGGCTTAGGCAACTGATTTTCAAGATTCCCTAGTTATTTTCATTTATAGTAATGAACCATGCGTTGAGGTTTTAATAGAGAATTCCTCTCCTTTGTCACAGCCGCGGGTCCTTCTTGCCGATAGTTAATAGCCAGGTGCCCTTCTCTTCCACACCTAAAGAATTTTCTTGTAACCTTCATACAATTTATGGGGTTCTTCTTTCCGTACCCCATAAATAACATTTATTTTATCTAAATAGTTTTCTAAATATGTTAATTTTCACTTTTAAAATAAAAACTGACATTTATCGAAAATTCACAGATTTGGACAAAAATGGCTTTCGAACCTTAATAAAAATTACAATTTAATTCCTAAAATTATACGATCATTTATATTTAATAAAAATTAGTCTAATAATAATAATATTTTATTAAAGTATTATTTAATACAAAAATACATTAATTCATCAAAATAGATTTCTTAGTTGAATATTAACTAAAAACATTACTTGAACTTTAAAAACTATTTACAAGGTAACAAAAATAACATGAAAATATATTCATTATTATATACAAAAATAATTTACATAACTATAGTGATAATGTCTTGTTACATAACCTCTTATAACACCCGCAAAAGACCGAAGAGTATGGTGTGCAATGGTGACTGACTCTTGGGGTGGCTCGGATAACATTGATCTGGTGGTAATCTCTATCAACTTCCACTTCTCTCGTAGGCGGTCCCGCTCGAGATTAACCTGTTGAAGCTCGGCTTGGGCTTGGTCAAGAGTGATGCCCAATAATGCCACCTATTTTATGAGTTCTCACAAATGGACTTCGTATGCGGCACGTCTACAAGTTGAGGTCATCACTTCCTTTTTATGAGTAAATTAGATTCATTAAATACCTATATTTATACTAATCATGTGATCACTGTTCAACGGCTATATTAGAAACGGTCACAATTTTTAACATAAAACCAAATAAGTTGACATTTTATATAAACATTTTACATAAAGAGACATTTAATTAGATCAAGATGGATTTCCATTAAATAATGTTTGGGTCGTTACATATATAATCCAATAATCATGTTGATATGGAAGGGATACAAGTTCCTTTAGACATAATAATATGAGGCTAATTTTAAGGAGCTGAAGAGAATTTGGCTAGTGGAATAGTGACTATAAAACCTTGTAATTTATAAGGGTTTTAATATACATTTATGCATCAATTATGGGATTAAAATGTTCTCTTATTAATAAGATATTTTGATAGAATATGAAACAAAAACATTGACTATTCATGAGAAAAATTACTAGACTAATGATATGGATCTAGGAGTGGTAAAATTTATATTGAAGATATGTAGTTAATAACTATATGGTGATATGTATGACATATAAAGTGATCATAATATCTTGAATTATACTTTCATAGAGAAAAATTTTAATATATACCAAGGATATGGTAGGAGTTTATTATTAATTATGACTTATAAATATATTACC
This sequence comes from Viscum album, assembly GCA_963277665.1. Taxonomy (NCBI): domain Eukaryota; kingdom Viridiplantae; phylum Streptophyta; class Magnoliopsida; order Santalales; family Viscaceae; genus Viscum; species Viscum album. The sequence continues at coordinate 12,217,637 of OY728159.1, read as the reverse complement.
ACCCTCAAAAGAAGAATTAGGTGGATAATACTCTGAGTTAGAAGGATAAAACTAGTATATAATTGATAAACATTGAAAGAGATAAAATAAGATGTTTTTATAGAGGATATTCCTTGAAATAATATGTAAAGTCTAAGGATCCTGTATTTATTAGAATAATGTTATACTTTCCATTCATGTAAATATTAAAGATGTATGAAAATAAGATGTGGTGAAACAAAATTAGAAATAGATTCTATAAGAGTTCAACTTTGACCATGATGGAATGAACATATTCAAGAACCGAATATGGGACTTATCAATTCCATAATTAAATATGGAAATTTTAGATTAGTCATATATATCATAATTCTCTATTCATATTGGAAGCTCAAAGATGTATAATATTTTCAAGTAATATGTATCCTGATTCCTGGTATTAAAACATGTCAAGGGTGAATATAGAATTCATGAGGGGATGTTATAACCATATCCAATGATAGAAAGGATGTGGGAAAAAAATACAAAAAAAAATTCATAGGACAGCCCAAAACATCTAAAGGACATAAATCCATTTGGGTTATAGTCGATTTCCTTACAAAGTTATATCATTTTGTTTAAATCCTAGAAGATTTAACTATTTATAAACACAGTGGTATATACATAAATGAATTTTTAATGTTTCATAGAGTACCACATTTATTATATAATACTATGTTCCATGATTTACAGAGACGTTCAGGAGATATATTCAACAGGAATTGAATACGGAGTTCAATAGTACCACAAAATATAATCCATTAAATGGAAGTTAGTCAAAGAGACCATTGAAACCCTAGAAAATATGTTAACATTGTACCCAATGGATTTAAATGGTTGTTAGGATCATAACACTCATCTGGTTTACTTTTCTTGAAATAATAACTTTCATTTGAGTATTCTGGTGGCTCTTTATGAAGCCCTATATGGTTGGAAGTGTAGAACTCGAACATACTAGGATGAAATTGGAGAACAAAAGATAATAATACCATATATAAATGAGGAAATGTAATAGAAATTTATTTAAATTTTAAATCATTTCAGGGAATATCGGTGTAGACAGAAATATCATTCATATAATCGTTGATGAGATCTAGAGCTCGGTTTTTGTGAAAAGTTATTCATTAGAATATATATTTGGAAGAATGTTATGATATTTGGAAGGAAATGGAAGAGTATCCCTAGATAAATTGGTCCCTTTGATATATTTGATCAATTCGTGGTGTTTGAATATCACTCAATGCTTCCACCAATCCTCTCCCATATTTATTTTGTGTTCCATATATCTCTTTTTAAGAAGAATACACATTATCCTTTACATGTACTAAACTAAAAGGTTATATCTCTATAGAATGATCATTCCTATGAATATTAAACAGTTAAGAATATTTATCAATGAGAGTATTGTGAAATAACACCACTCATGAGGTAAATGTTTTATGGTGAAACCTTATGTTTGAGAAAGCTACATGGGGACCTAATTATTAGTTGAGGGTGAAGTATTATTATTTATTTGAATCATAGATATATAATTACAATGAAGAAATTATTATTTGGTTTCATAATTCAACAACTCAATATTTTATTTTAAATATTTCTCTTTAATAATTTTTAATTATTCAACTCATTTATTTATACCTAACACCGATCATAGATGAACAACCTTGTACAATTGAAATTTTTTTATAATTTGTACTATTAAATGTTACTAAAATCACATACCTTTTGAATTAATAGAAATGCATAGGGATAATAGGATTATTAAAAATAAGTATTAAATCATTCATTAAGGAAAATTTATTGATTAATTCTATTGAAAATAGTTCCCAAATATTTTTGGTATGAGTTAAATTATATAAGGCCCAATTATTAAAGAATTTTATTTTCTAAATATTTTTTATTTTTATCTAAATAAAATATAATAATCACAACTAATAAATGATTAAATACATTCATAATTTTTATAACCAAATCAATAATCATTTACAATTTTATTTTTAATCATATATAAATTAGGATAAAATCAACTAAAGGTAAAAATAGATTTATTTTCCAAAAAAACTATTTGTATTGTTATCAATGTACTTTATATAAATTAATTGAATTAATCATTATTGATGAATTACATGAATTAATTTTCAATATAATATATTTAATAAAATATATTAAAATTCATATAATTATTATTACTTAGAAAGGAATGTGTATAAAATCACTTTTATGATTAAAAAATTATTTTTCTATAAAATAGTTTTTTATGAATTTTATGAATAGATATTAGAATTAATATCATCCACTTTGAGAAATGAAATCTTTTAAAATATATTATATATTTTGAATCAGAATAATTATTTTTACTTAATAAGATTAACTTAATTTTTTCCCATAATGAATAGTTATCATGCTAACAATAATGTTAACATGGTAGGGGTTAAAAGGGATAAAATATGGGATTACCAAGGATAAAAGGTTTAAGATAACAAAAAATACATATTTAATCCTCCTTTCATGGTTTTAATTCAACCTTACACTTATTATCTTCAAAATTGATACAATTTTGAGTCACTTGACTTGTGTAATATGTATATCATAAAATAAAGTTTCAATTATTTACATGTTTTCTTTCCTACTCAATTATAAAAGGGGACCTCCTCTTATTACATCTTCACACCACTTGAACATTATAGTTTGGAGAATCCATTACCAAATAGCTTACCAACCTTCATTTATATGACCTAGAGGTCATAGTCTCACAAAAATACCATTTGATGAAGGCTTAAGGTGTATTCCAATTTAAGACACCTGCAGAAGAGTTAATTGAATTTTATTATCTATTATGAGTTAATATATTCCCTAATTTCCATGAAATATTCTTTAACCATCATAAAATGTTGAATTTAGTCTCTTTACAATACTCAAAAAAAAATTATGTAAATGGCACAACCAATTTATTTATCCCTTATATCTACCAGAAAATAAAACAAACACCACATGTTCACATATGGATTAGAATTTCCATGGTTTTATGAATTATATTTTTCATCACCATATATCATATATGGTTATATTTTCTCATTCATTGGATAATTATAATGTTACTTAATCGTATGTGTGGGATACCCCCTCCAAGAATATATGTCAAATATTTTTCATCCCTACAAGACATGGACGGTAATTAGTATAGAATTAATAACTATATATGATATTTATGATATTATAATGATTCTATAAAGATAAATGATTATTAATCCAACTTTCTTTTCATTTTTTGGAAAATGAAAACCTCACTTTTTCATACGTATCGACTACCATCATCATGTAGTGATGTAATTCATTTTTCATAACCAATTTATATTAATGGATATAAAATTTTACATAATAAATAAATATGATACTTATTGAATGATTAAAATTATGTAGATTATGAATGCAAGGTCATGTTTTAAGGACGAAAATAGCCAAACTAAAACAGTCATGGGAAATAGAACAATTATCACCCAAATGATAATTCTAATGAAGAAATTCTAATAAATGGATAATTGAAAATTATAAGGGAATGATATATTTTAATATGAGTATAAAAATTGTTTTCAAATAAATAGATAATAATTTTTATTTAATTATATGGGAATTTAAGATTTGAATGAATAAATTCAGGGATTTAGGTAAGTTTCTATGTTAAAATCTCATTTCATTTTTGGGTTGGTCTATGATAAATTTATAGTGTGTTAAATTATATGACCATTATCTTTTAAAAAACATATAATTTACTTTCAAATTTTTATTTATAAAAAATCCATGCTTTAATTTTTATTCTCCTATATTTGGTACTTAAAATGATGGTGAAATGAATTTAAGAAAAGCTGACCTTTTTTCCCTTTTTTCAGTAAAGAATATTTTATTCCATATCAATCATATTCAAATTGTTTTAAGGTATATTTTTGCTATACATAAATTTTTTCAGTATATAATCTTTACTACCATTTAATTTAAATAAAATTTATTAAAAGGAATCATTTCGTTGGTTTTTTATACTAATCACTTTTGACTTTTTAAAATGGTGTGAAAATAATGTTCTTTTTAGCATATATGAGAAAAATGAAGTTTCACACTGCTATTTACTTCATTTATTATAGATATTATATTATAATATTCAATTATTTTAAAAATAAAATAATATGACTAATTTATATGAATGTTAGTTTTCAAAAGTTACCAAAATAAAAGGGTTATTTATCTTTAGTTTTAAAGTTCAACTGAAATTATTTTTTAAAAGATATTTTTCATATATGTAAACTTACTTTTTGGATTGTTATGATTAATTGGTCATGTGACCTTACCATAAAATCCACTTATATTTTATTAATAGTTTATATTGATTTGTTTTAATGAATTTTTGTGAAACCCATTTCTTTCATATGGTTTAATTAACACATTAAGGATTGATGAATTTTATAATGTCCTTCCAGAATATATATGGATGGTTTTTTATTATGTGTCCATTTTTTCCATCATATTTATCTAATGCATTGCGTACTCTTATTCCTATAAGCTAAAAGGGTTCACAAGTGGTTATCTGAATCCTAAGAGGATACAAGGGTATTTAACTTATTCACATAAGGTACTGAGTGGTATGAACAAGCCTACTATGTGATGAATGTCTCAGTGGGTAACCCAAAAATATCATGCGATGAAAGTCCTAGTGGGTGTCCTTGAAATATATTATCTACTCATTATTTTTATGAATCATTATTCTACCATATTTTTAACCATATGGATTATTATTTTTTGAGGCTCTATAATCTTACTTATAAAGTCTCAAGTAGTGAAAAATCTTTATTCCATGACTCATGATTTTAGATTTGTATATTTTGGTATAACCTTTATATAAAATAAATATGTTATCATGCCCTTAATAATATCTCTTATTCACTTGTGATCTTTGAAATAAGGTCTCTCAGGTTTACCCTTATTATACATTTGATCATACCTCTTATTATGTCTCTATTTCAACTATATATTATGAATAGTATTAAGTGAGATGAGGCTAGAGGGGTACTATATGAGAAACATTTTTTATGGGAGATGATTATGATCTATCAAGAAATATTTTTATTATATATCTATTCTATAAATACACTAATCATTTATATATATGGGGAATGTGTTATTGTGAGGTGTGTTCAATATTCAAAAAAAATGATGTAATATATATGTAAATAATGATTAGGTCAACATAGTTGGTTGTAGTGAATAGATTTCAAGGCCAATTATTAAAAATGTTAAATGGATAGATAATTGGATGTTTTAAAAATCCCTGAGTTGGGAAAATCAAATCCAATATGTGCATTCAATTCATTTCCTCATGGTTAGTTTGGAACTTGTAAATATGGTAAATAATATTAATAAAAAGTCATATAGTCAACCTATTATGTCATGATTTTAATCCAACAACCAAACAATAAATATTCCTGGTAATTCATTTCATGATGAAATTTATTTAAATATGTTTTCTTGTCTTCATATGGCACATAGTTGACCCAATTTATTCATGATGCATTTTATTTAAACATTTTTCTCTAATTAATTAAATAAATTGACATTTCATTGAGAATAATTTATGTTGATTCTTTAGCTATTTTAACATGATACTAAAACTCTTATTCAAACATAGAACATGATCCACACTATGAGTTGATTATAATGATGGAATAGAAACATAAGGAGATCACTACATGAGTTATTTTGTGGTTTTGGAATGTAATATTTGAAAAAAAATCATTTGGTGATTAAATATGATTAAAAATATTAATATTATTATGTAACATAATAAGGATCTAAAAATCAAAAGGAAGGTTTTGATTAATATTTTAGATAAATCACTACAAGAAAAAGACCATTTCCCAGTGGTTCTTTTTTGGAAATGAAGGTGATTTAAACCGATGCTATATGGTTCTGCAGTGGTTTTTTGAAACCACCGTTAATGTGTGGGTCGGTATACAATAGGATTTGGTTTCCTAGATTTAGAAGTGATTTATAGTAACCGTTGTAGTGGGTTCATTTAGAAGCGATTTTAATGATTTTAGTGGTGGTTAAAACCGCTACTAAAAAAATAACTATTTCGACCGGGAAAACTGCCACTAAGACCATTAAAACCACTACGATATAATAATGGAATATGAAAATTATTTAACAATAGTTAAAACCACCGCTAAATTACTATTTGTAGCTGTAATTTTAACCTCCTTGGATAGCAAGATACCATAATTTTAGTGGCGGTTAAACCCACCTCAAAATATAATATATTTATTTTGTGGTGGTTAAAACCACCACTAAAGATAGATTTACAAAAAAATGCAGTTGATACAGCAGGCCCATTACCAATTCCTTGAAAAAAACCATTCCAATAGATATAAAATATAACATATCATAACCACAACATATCGCAACCACTTATCTCAAGTGAATCACTATTGAATCCAATGAAGAATAAGACTCTATCAAAAACCACCCAAAAAAGAGGAGAATTACCACCATAATGAACTCTTGAAAATAATAGAAAGATAATAAAGGAGTAATGGGGATATATAGGGCTACCATAAATAAAATTACTTCAATATAAATGATCCAATATGATCCAAGTGGTTTGGAACACCAAGGGAGGTGACTGGGGAAGGGAGGGATGAGTAAGGTTTAATTAAGAATTGAGGGAAAGTCTTAAATTCAAAACAAGGAGGTAATAAAACTCCTATTTATAATTTTATCACACAAGACTCTACCAAAACATGGTTAATATTAAAAAATCATGTGGTGGGTTTGGTAAAAGTGTGATCTAGAATCGTCATTTTCATTTTATCTTTTTCCCATCTTAAAATGGAAGTTGGCTTCCCAAAATCTTAGAATATGGAGTGGTCTAAGACATAGTGGTTCTTATATATTCTTACATTTATACAATCCATGACCAAGTTCCCATTTCCCAACCATTTTACCATCACCATGACCAAATATACAATGTGGTGAGCTTGGATTTCCTATTTTGGACACGTGGTCCTTCGATATACCATGCCCACCCAAGGGAATTTTAAGATTCTCATGGTGCATAGGAAAACCACTAGGACAACACAAATTACACCATGTCATCCCCAAGTCTAGGTTATATATCCCATTTTACACAAGAACATGTCCAACATAAAACTACCTCCTTCCTATCAAGACAATTCATTACACAATTCGTGGTGGCCTTCAAAAGGCTAAAACACCACATCAAAACTCAAAATCGCCACAAAACTCTTCCTAAAAATCCACATGACTGGATAATGTGAATATGGAAGTTCATTAAGGGTATGTACCATTACAATCATTCTATTTATTTATTTATTCCTGTTATTTCTGAATTCTAAGTCAATATGATCATATTTTCAAAAAAAATTATAAGAACTATGGGTTGATTGATTCCTATTTTCATGGGATACATAGTGATCCCGAGATCTCCTATCTCAAACCTAACCAAAAAAACTGATATCACATCCCCCACTTTATCTTAGTGATTGGGTTTTTTTATTCACATTGGTTTTCCATCCATAGGGTTGGCATCAAGACAAGTTTATTTCATTTTAAACATCAGTTTAAACTACATTAAAACTCATATAATATGGTATTTTTCATATGATCTTAAACTATAGATAATTTTATTCATTTTCACTTGATGTTAAAAAATGTGATGCATGGTCCATCTTGTAATACTTGAAACTTCTTAGAGCAGTCTACCTTGTAAGAATTGTCTTCCTCTATATATTTTCCAAATTTACATAAGGATCCTTAGCATGTGGTTCTTTATCCATAAACAAATGTTATGAAAAAAATGACTCTTACCCTAGGAAAGAGCCTAATATGTATAGGGGTATTATATAGAAAATATATGTGGATTGATTCATGATGTTTCAATATATGTAATGATGTTGGGATCTCCTATAATTGGCCTTGGTGAAAATTATAATCACACTGGTTATACACTAAAGGCAAGACCCTTCCTCATTCACATCAATTTGTTTATTTATTTCTCACATAATGGTTCCCATACATCTCGTCCTTCTCCTCCTATACAAGAGACAAATTTTTATAGAGGTCATTTTCCAAGAACTATGAATGGATTGATTCATGTTATTATAGGATATGTTTTTCATCGTTCAACCTTGGGTAACAAACCTAATAAATTTAGGAAAAATAAATCATAAAACATGATTCATGAAAAAAAAATCGACATATATGGTGAATACCACATTGGAGAAATCAATACATAAAGGAAACATCATAAATCAATAAAATACATAAAATTAAACATGATAAATCAAAAAAAAATTCAGTCATGAAAATGTTTGGTGGAAACTATGTGATACACATGATATATATATACAAAAAACTTTTACCATATTTTTCCAAGAGATCAAAAAAAAACTAATCATGGTCCGGGGAAAAACAAATCTCGTCACCCCCTCCACCTCCATCTCTACTTCCTACTACCACCTAAAAGAACATTATATTAAAAATTAAATACTGTTGTATATTTATATTTAAACTTAAAACCAATAAAAGTTTTCAAACTAAATGATTTTGAATTTTTGTGATTTACCTGCTCACCACCAGTCGATGCAATAAATCGGGGGAATATCCAGTTGTATTCTGATATAAATCAATCAACACTTTCTACAAATTGGATATCTGTGCCCCATACTCATGAAATGTGTTTTGTAGAGAAACAATCTCTCTCTGAGTCTCTCTGGGTATAAACTGAATACAACCAGGAGTAGATGCAGCTGAAATCCTTGGTGTCCTACCAAAGACCTCAGATAGTATGGGTCCCAAACCTATCCCGTGTACTCTACCAGGATGCTCTTTCCCAAGGACATTAGCAACTGGGTCATCCTAGGAGACTGAGTATGACTGTGCAGGATTGGCATCCCACAGTTCTTTAATTTTTAACCATAAATAAAATATAATTCATATTATAATAAATATATATTAACATAATAACAACTGATAATAAGTTATTATAATGAAAAAATGTGTTCATACCCCAACTTCTTTGGCAGTCTCACTAACAAAACTTCCATTAGATTTTTGGTGAACATTCAACCACACTTCTGTTCGGGATGCTTCGTTCCCTAAACTCTATGACCGCATTAAACAAATATAAATCAAAAATTTAATATATGAAATAAATAATGTTGTCTTATAAATATCTAAACTAATGAAAATATTACCAGATAAGATTGTCTTCTTGAAATACTCTTTGACCCCGCAGTGTGAGAGATGACCTGCTTAGCACGGATTGATGCATTCTTTCTTGAACGATCCTGAAATAAGTAAAATTCAATTTAATAGTAATGTATTCAATGTCATATCCTCTTAATATAGATATATAAATAAAAAATGAGATTATTATAGTAATATATATTTAAATACCATCATCTTCTCATCACGATGTCTATCAACAAAAACTTTCCACTACTTTTTGGGTACCCCATCGGGTATCTTGTCATACATTTGTTGGGTAGGAAACGAAGTATCATTGACATCACCCCACAATCTCCATTTAAAGTCTTTACATTTTTTGCCAATATTTTTCAATGTCCACTTTCGTTCTATCTCATCAACAACTATAAAGTGGAAAAACATCTGTACTTAGAAATTTGTTTTGAAAATATTAATAACATGACATTCAATTACACCATAATGAATTAAAATTGCCTTTATTTTTGAATAAAAAAATTCATTTTTCGAACTTTCAGGCATATGTATCCAATCATCATATGAAATAGGAAGGGAAGCAGGCTCTTCGGCCAGCTACCCGAAAATCTGGCCAAGTAATCCTATGGTGTTATCCGTAGGGACCCCATATGAATAAAATGGGAAAACTATATTCTCTTCGGTAAGATTCCATACAAATGAACTTTTTATATTTTTCTCCATAGTTTCATTGTTTCCATATTTAAAGAACAAAAAGTTAGTATAAAAAAGTGCAAAAATTTGATTCATATTAAAATTTGTACCTATAACAGTCACCCTCAAGTATCCCCATGAAGAACTAGAAGTGGCATGCCTTTCCCCCACTGTTGAGGCTCCGGAAGCAGGAGGCGACGACTGAGTTGGGGAAGGGCCACTCACAGAGGGTGTGAGAGATGGTGTAGGGGTAGTCGGATGGTGGTTCAGATGTCATAGGGAGGGAGACAGATGGATCGTCATCTATCGCAGTGGTCGATGAAATAGTATATAGCTTCCTCCTTGCCATTCCTGTCATTTAATCAAATAAAATTAAGATTAGAACATATATTTCAAAAAAAATTAAAAAAGATAACAGATACACAGTACTAACAAAAAAAATATACATAACAATGATAATGAATGATTACCCAAATGAAATAAGTCACTGCTAAATGAATGCATAACTGTACATAAAATCATTTTATCCTTCAATAATGTTAGTTTCCAGCTCCGTTACTTCATCCAAATCATTCATCCTTTCCAGACTAATATTTTTAATATCATGGTGGACAATTAATTCCAATTCTTTTTGTTGATGACATTCAATTTCAGAGGTAAAATCTTCAGCTTCATTACCCATATCATTCAAATCTCTTTGTTTTATGTGAGAAACTACACTCCACTTTTCATCCACAACATCATTCATATAATATACCATTTTTTCTTGTGATGATAAGATATATGAATCATGCATTTTATGATCACCAACATCCATCAAGCGAGAGAATTTCATATAAGTAAATTTCGAAAAATCTCTTTTAACACCTCTGATAATATTGACCCAATTTATTTTCAATAAAACAACTAAAAAATGCTTGTGGTAGTTTAATTCAATAATATTGGTCATCTTTCTATAGTATCCTACTTCAAAAAATATAAATATACCACTATTCTATTTTTTCAAACCCTCTTCTCGATCGACTGTATGAAATCTAAAGCCATTCACGTTGTAATCGTCAAACTTTCTAACTAGTTTTAGAGGACCTCTTTCAAGAAACTTCAAATATTCTGACAAATTTAATCGAGTATCAGTATTCATGATCTGAAAAAACAAATATACTTTATCAGTATCCATGGCATGGAATCTTGATATGACCAAGGCCTACGATATATTGGAATGGTATTTCCTTAAATTTATGATGATGAAAATGGGCTTATGTCCTAAATGGAAAAATATGGTCATGCACTGGGTCATGTCTGTCTCCTTCTGAATCAAAGTAAATGGGGTGCTCACCCAAGGATTCACCTCTATCCGAGGCCTTTGTCAGGGAGATCCTCTCTCCCCTTTTCTCTTTATCTTGGTGGCTGATGTTTTATCTAACCTCATTTCCAGGGCGACATCCTCTAATACTATCCATGGGGAAAGGGTGTGTCATGGAAGCCCACCGGTTTCACATCTTTTCTTTGCCAATGAATACCTTATTTTCTCCAGGGCAACCATTAATGAATGTCGGACGATTAGTCATGCGATCCATCAGTACGAGAGGGCATCTGGATAGTCAATCAACCATGGAAAATCGGAAATCCCCTTCAGATCAGGGGTGCCTCTGTCCAAGAAAGAATAACTTTGTGAAAATGCAGGCATTCATATAGTTGAGAAACACCAGAAGTATCTCGGGCTACCCACGGTGATTGGTCGCTCCAAAAAAAGTATTTGTATCTCTACTGGACAGGATCGAGAAAACAATTCAAGGCTGGACCCCTAAGAGAATTTCCAAAGCTGGCAAGGAGACACTCATTAAATCCACCCTACAGTCCATCCCAACTATTTTATGTCCCTTTTTAAGCTCTCTTCTGGTGTGGTCAACCAGATCCACGCACGCACAGCCAACTTCTGGTGGGGAAATCATAATGGAAGGAATTGTACCCACTAGATTGCCTGGGAGAAACTATATTCTCCCAAATTAGAGGAAGGATTGGGATTCCAAAACCTCATTTACATCAATGTCGTACTGCTAGAGAAGCAAGGTTGGCACCTTATCAACCGTCCATATTCTCTCTGTGTGCAGGTTCTCTGAACTAGATATTTTCCCAATAAAGAATTCCATGAATACTCTCTTGGCACGCGTCCTAGATTCTTCTGGAAAAGCATTTGGGGTGTCTGGTGTCTCCTGGAAAAAGGGATGGGCTGGAGGATTGTAAATGGCTCAACTATTAATATCTGGACCGATCCATTGCTGATTGATAAGTACGGTCAGCGAGCATCCTCCCCTGTCCAACTAGGTTATGAAAATGCCACATTCAGATGCCTCTTTTCGGTTCCGGGATCAGGGTGGTGTTTGGAAACGATCAATGCTTGGTTCAATGAACGTGACAAAAGAATTATCCTGAGTACCCCCTGGGTCCTAGATGTGGGCTCCGACCATCTCTTCTAGACCAATGACCTTTAGGGAGAGTACATGGTGAAATCCGGCTATCGGCTTGCCATTGGCGCTCAATCAGCTGACCCAGAAGGGGGGCCTTGGAAATCACTCTGGAAACATAATTTCCCCCCCCCCAAGATACGTCACTTCTGGTGGCAGGTATGCACGGGCACCCTCCCTACAATGAGCCTTCTCATCTTTTGACATATTTCCAGTGATGATTGTTTCCCCTTCTACCCAGACATCCTAGAATCCCCCTTTCATGCCATCATTCATTTCCCGGGGGATAAAGAAATTTGGAATAAATAGAACTCTGATTCTGATTCCTTTATTTTCATAGCCTCTGACCTTCCCTATATCTTGACTCAATGGTTATCCTCTCTCTCTCTGCGGCAAAAGTGAGCTCACTTTGTACCCTAGCCTGGATCATTTGGGTTTGTCGCAATGATGCGGTTTTCAACAACGACCACAAACCACCCAATTTCTGGGTTGACTGGGCCTTGTCAAGGACTGAGGGCTGGAAACATCACAACGGACAACAAAATCCCTTTGTAGCCCCTTCCTTTTCCTCCCAATGGTGCCTGCCGATGGAAGGCTTTCTAAAGATTAATGTGGATTCGTATCTCTCCATGAATGGATCCATTTCCATCGGCCTTCTATCCCGGGATCATCTAGGTCAGATCATTGTAGCAAGACATGAATCTCACCATGCCTTTTGGGATACTGCGATAGCCAAGGCTTTAGCCATACTTGCCAATATGATTCTCACTAAAGATTGTGGATGGGATAAAATCAACCTCGAATCAGACTGCCTCATCATAATCAACTCTATCAACCATAACGATGGCGGACTCCATTCATTTGGATCCCCCGTCAGAAGAATACTCTCCCTTCATCATGACTTTGCAAGCTGCAACTTCTCCTTTACCCAAAGGGAAGGAAACAATATTTCCCATCATCTGGCAGCTTCCGACCCCTTTGATGGCCACCAGCTCTGGCTGGACCACTTCCCTACATGGCATCGCATTTGTACGGCTGTTGGTCATCACCATTAAAGAATCCATCTTTTATCAAAAAAAATGAACTTACACATCCTACAAACCATTCTACAATCTCTTTATTAACAGATTTCATTATATCTTTCTCATTTCGTGTTAGGCCTCTCATTCGTCTCTTTTTTTGTATTCTCAACTCTTCAATAAATAGATCTGCAATTTCACTATTCATAACCACATATCTATGTGCCTGTAATAATTCTATTTCTTTATGTGTAACATTTGAGGTCCTCCCAACTGATCAGCCAATGGCAAGAAATATTTTTGATTTCCCATGTATTTGGTATTGAGTCGATGTGTCGTCAACACATCCAACTCAACTAAATCTTGTCTCAATATCATCCAAGTATCTAGAACAAAAGTTAAGACACTCTTCTTCTAAATAGCCTTTAGCAATAGAGCCTTATGGTTGAGCTTTATTTCTCAAGTATGATTTCAAATGCCTAAGATATCTGTAAAAAAAATATGCATTTAATTAAGTTCCAAAATTTTTTTACTTAACTAAAAAATATATACATAAATTACCTATCAATTGAATACATCCATCGATAAAGAACGGGGCTTCCTAATTTATCTTCCTCAACCAAATTCACAGTTAAATGAATCATGACATTAAAAAACAACAAAGGAAAGATCATCTCCATAGCACAAACTATTATTAAAAAACCTCTCTAAAAGTTTTTCAAGCTTAAATGGTTTTAGATATTTCTCACAAAGTTTCCTGAAAAATGTGCAGAATTATAGTATGACAGCAGTAACTTTTTTAGGTAATAAAGTACGCAATGCCAATGGTAGTAACAACTATAACAAAATATGTGAATCGTGACATTTCAATCCATGTAACTTATGATTATTTAAGTCAAAACACCTTGAGATGTTACTTGAATACCCATCAGATACTTTCACATGCTTTAAAATTTTAAGGAATGTATCTTTATCCCTATTTTTCATTGCAAAAAATTCCAGAGCATACTTTTCATTCTTATCTAGCTATAGATCATGTTTTATATTCATTACTTGTAAGTCTTTCTAAGCACTGAGATGATCCTTTAACTTTCCATGATCATTAAGCAATGTGAAGATCAAATTTTCACCAACATTCTTCTCAATATGCATCACATCAATATTATTCCGCAACAAATAAAATTCCCAATACATAAGTTTGAAGAATATACTTTTTTTATTCTATTGTTGTGTTCTGATTTCCATTGATGACGCACTTCAAACCTATTTCCTACTATCATTCAAATGATAAACCTTCCAAAATTTTGTTTCAACTTTTTCAAGTTGTTTCAATATTTTAAAACTAGTTAACAACTTTGGAGGTGTTCTACGATCAATGAAACCGTTAAATTTTGATATGTTCAGTTGAAATATATGAGATGCATCAAGAAATATTTTATGGCACAAGAAGCACCATTTTCTACTGTGAGGTAGCCGTTTGGGCTCAAAATCGAAGTTACAAACAGGACAAGACAAACCCGTGTAAGTGTTACAACCAGATAAATTCTCCAGCCCATGGAAGTCACTAATGGTCCACATTAAAACAACATGCATTTTGAACATTTTTTTAGAAGAAGCATAAAATGTCTCAACATCGTTGCTCTATAAATCCTGTAATTATTCAATTAAAGGATGTAAGTATACATTAATATAATTTCCATGAATTTTGTTTCTAGTAATCATCATAGAAATGATAAAAGACGTTTGTTGCATACACATCATTTCCTCTGGAATTGGGGATGACCTCATTGATTTAAGGTTAAAATATTTCCACGCAGTTTCTAACAGGTTTGTTCATAGAACCAGAAACATCCAATGATTCCATATCCATTTGGACCTACTTTACAAAGGTAGGTGCTCATTAGTTGTGAACCGATGAGGCTTAATAATTTTCATTGGTTGAGAGGATGGGAGGTCAGACTCATCACACCTTTTGAGGGGAATTATTGTCTACTCTGAGACTCTCTTTAGAGATTTATGTTATGTTTTTGAATCCTTATTAAATTAACATGTATAAGAATGAGCTTTCCTTTAGAACTTGTAATCAATGATTGATATGTAGGAAACTTAGAGAATATTTTTATATGTATTCGAGGTTCTTCATCGAAAGAGAATCATCTATATTTGTTAGAGATTCTTAGTCAATGGTATCCTTAAATACATTATATAAAAGTCTATTGGTCATTATGATGACCATACTAGTTTTAAAGAAACTTAATGGGGCACTTGAAGTTTATTGTCATTCAGAAGGACATGGATTATTTCAGAGTTGGGATCGTACCCGCAGACAGGCTACCTACGTATCCTTGTTTAGAAAAGGAATCAGAGCCCACATAGTTCGAGTAAGGGAGTATGATGTTTATGCCTGATTTATGGCTCAAAGAAAGCTGTCATAATTACTTTTACACTCTAAGATCACGTGAGTCATGCTCAGTGTGAGAAACAAGAGGTATTGGTAAAACTAGACAATTGTGCCATGAAAGATGCAATCATAAGAAATGATGTGGGGATTATGTATGTATGACTACCCAAATAGATAGAGATCAGGACTTATTTCAGAGAGGAATTCTAGGAATAGGGTCCATAAAGGTATATGTGCTTTTATGGAGATTTGGATACTCTAACTTGGGACTTACTCCTATGTAGGAGGCCCAGATTAAAAGGAATTATTACTGGGACTTACTCCTAAGGAGGAGTCCCAGGTAAAAATAAATTAAGACTAGGGATTACTTCTGAGAAGGAGGACCAGGTTAAAGGGATTTGAAAACTGGGTCTTACTTTTGAGAAGGAGGCCTAGGTTAAAGGGAATTTAGAATTTGGGAACATGGGGCTTACTCCTAAGGAGGATGCCCAGATTTGGGAAATTATGGCTGGGGATTACTCCTGAGGAGGATGCCCAGGTTAGGGGACTTGGGGCATACTCCTAAGGAGGATGCCCAAATTAAGAAAACATGGACTAGGGATTACTCTAACAAAGGATGCTCAGGTTATGGATTCCCTCATCTTAAAGGATGAGGTTGAATGAATGAAATCTCTAACCTTAGTGGTATAAAGATATCTGAATCCCTAGTTTTTGAGAGATGTTCCACAGAATTCATTTCAAATAAGGAAGACAACAAAGGAACCATGCCATAAATATCTTTGAAGAGGGTTCTGAAGGCTAAATAATTGAATAGGAGAGGTGGATTTGAATAAGAGAGGTAAATAGGAAGGAGGGGCACCCAAAAAGATAGACGCACGCAAGTCCTGCGTGGGCGCGCAAGTCATGTTCATGCAAGTATACTTGCGCGACACATGGGTACTTGTGCGGCGTTCAACCCTTAGGGTAATACTTTGGAGAGACTTTGCTAAAGCCCTTAGTTTTATCCTTAAAGGCTTCCAAAAGAGTGGCGCGCAAGTTTTGTTGAAAGGATAAGGCGGTGAGCAAGTGTGACCATTTTTCTTAAGGGATGGCCACTTAGGCACGCAAGTGTTAATGAGTTTCAACACTTAGTCCTTGTTTCCCCTATTTATATCTTCCACTCTAGGTAATAAATTACCTTAGAAGTTACTGGAAGACTTCAAGCAGAGACTAGGGCGACCAGAGCATAAATCTGACTTTTGGAATTTTTCACCCCGAAATGGGGGGGGCCATAGGGGGTATTTATATGCTACTGAAGACCCAGGGTGATAATTAAATAGGGTGCACAAGTCACCTGCGCGACCATTATGTGGCGCGCAAGTATACTTGCAGGGCCATGAGGAAACTTGCATGACCCAAGTGGGAAGAAATCCTTCTTCATGCCTTTGTCAGTTTTTGATATTTCTTCAAAGGTTTAATCACTTTGGATTAAGGTATTTCTCTTTTTCAGTCATTAGACTATGTTACGGAAAGGAGAATCAACAAAATTCCCCCCTCAGAGTTGGATCTGAAAGAAATGGGGATGTGACTCTGAGGTAAAGAATAAAGCCAAGAAACATGAGGCGCGCAAGTATTGAGTGCATAAATGGAAGCTTGCAAGGGTTAAGTGCACTGGATTTAGGCGTGTAGGTTTGTGCACACTGGATTTAAGCACATAGGGTTGTATCCTGGACTATATATATGCGGCCATTCTCGTAAAAATCACCCGTATTTCAAACTTTCGAGCTCTCACCATGCAATTTGCCTTCACCGTGCAAGTTACTCAGTTTTCCGCTACTTCCTTTTGTGTCGCACTTCTATATAGGTATTTGAACTTGCGTGGTGATACCTGCACTCCAAAACGTGCGCGACACACTAATACTTGTGATCCAACTTTTTGACTTGCGTGCCTTAATGCCTTAGCCATTTTTTCACTTTTCTTCACAAATTTTATGAAAAAATAAACTTACTTAAGAGTTAATTATTCAACCTTTGTGCAGATTCGGTGGCTCCCAGGAGAATCGGAATGACTGATGAACTGGATAGAAAGAGAATTTATGATATGATGAGCATCATTGTCTATGATTATTATAATATCTACGACAACACTCTTCCATATTTGTCTAAGTATTAGAAGAAGTATCATCATATCTTTCCAGAGGGAACCTACTTTCCTCTGTATGGATATGGTCACCTACAAGATGTCAACATTCCAAAGGCAAATAACTATCTCCCAATTTCGTGGTTTCAGAATTACACCAATTTTTCTTTAGAAAATATCTCAAGTGGGGGATTTTTTGTAAATACTAGAACAGAGGAGAAGGCTTATATAATGCATCATATTCCTTGTGCGCCAGATCTGAAACCTCACAAGCCCGAGATGTAACCACATTGTTATCCTTAAATCTTTCAAAATTCTCATATGTATCAATCCAAAGGCTGGAAGAAGAGTTGGGACTTCCGTCTTTGAGGAGGTGTGAAGCCAAATTGGATGTGGGCATACTAGGTGTCACAAACCTGTGCATAGTTTGTCGAGGATTTGAAAGGAGATGTGATATATGAAGTTGTCTGGGCTGGGCAGACAATTTTCTACAGAAATGATGAGTTTTTTCAAGAGATAATCAGCCACTGGAGCCTAGAAACCAATTCTTTCCTTCTGAATCATGGAGAAGTAGGAATCAGTCTATAGGATGTCCACAAGATCTCAGGGGTTCCAATTCTGAGTGACATATATGATGAATTTATCCCTCCCAAGGCGACATGGAATGATTCGGAGAAGACCCCGGCTTTGGCTCGGGAATTATTGAAAATATTACACAAGCTCAAGAGTTCAGATACCTCCCTAACTCATTCTAGAAATGATATTCATCCAGAGGAGTGGATGAATATGTTTCTTACCAAGAAGAAGGAGAAGGAGCTGAAGGAGAATGAGATGAAGGAAAAGGGGTCAAAGGAGAAGTGGCCCACCTATACTCGTCATACATCCTGCCCCAGAACAAAGAAGAGGGGTGCTCTTGACACATTTTGGCTGACCTTGGAAGCAGGAGAATTTGAGAAGTGGGGATATGAAGTAAATTATAGAATCCCAAAAAATACTTGTTTGGTGGGCTTCTTAGCCTTGTGGCTTAGGGTTTATCTTCTGCCAGTCAGGGATTCAAAGGGAGGCGTCTGGCCAGGGACCTTCGTTGTGGAAGCCAAGTTGGCTGAGAAGAAAATGGTTGGGTTGGCCACACCCATTTCGGTGAAGATTCACAGGATCTTACTCCATGTTTTTATGGGTAAGTATCCTTTGAGAATAGCGGGACCATTCCAAGTTTTGTGGGGATGGATCGCTACTCACTTCAGGACATATAATGTACATAACGGAGTATAGGTTCCTGGAAGTTCCTTCAGGCCATCAGTGCAGGAATTTTCTGGAATTTCTCCTTTATCCCTTAACCCCTATGATATAAAGTTGAGACTGATCATGTTTAAGAAATTCAATTTCTTTCCTTATGGAAATCCACCAACTGGGCGGTTTTTTGATGATGGAACAACCAGCCTAGAATTTAGGGCATACATGCTGGCATGTAGGGATGGTGTACTGGCCACTAGGATTGAAGGAGATATTATATGTGAGGCCTATGCTCCATAGAGATTTGCACATCAATTCAAGTGTTTTCAGCAGACTGTTGTATCTCCCCCTATGCATGTCAGGTCAGAGTAGCATCTAATGGTTCCCTGACAACTATGGTTGCTGACATCTATAGAGAGGACCGGGGCAGTGTTCGATCTTCCAGTTGATAAAGCATCAAGTAAATTGACTACATGGTATGCCGAGAACTATATAGAATAATACCCTATAGGGGTGTTGAATCACCCAGTTTATCTGGTGGGGAAAAGGAAAAGAACCCTAGAGAAAGAAACCCTTCATCTGGAAGGTGATTCTTCTACACCACCTGGAGCTGATTCGCCGAATTCCCAGGATGGGGATGATGAGGAACAACCTGCAACAAAGCGGCCTCATGCCTAATATAATCCTCCTGTAATAATAAAAATACCAACTCCATCAACTCCTAGTGAGTTACTTCATTGGGCACTTTAATCATCATTACTTTATAGAGAAACAAGTCTTATTTTCTTATTCTATATCTGTAGTTGCAGGAGTTGGGAAGAAGCTAAAGTCCAAGATTGCAGGACCTTCCTTCCAGCCTTCTTGTACACATACTAAATATCTACGAGCAGAGGTTGTCCAGATATGGCAGAGTTTATACTGCGGTGCTGAAACTGCCTGGTTGGATTTGTACAAGGGGCTACACCACCCTGGAATAGGGAATCTTCTGGCTTCTACAGATATCTATTACAAGGATAACCCCGATAAAGTGCGGTCTTACATCAGAGAGCTATAAATTCTCATATATTCCACCAATGATTCCATTCTTTTCACCAAGTGGGTAAAGTAAATGATAGATCGTGGCACCACTGCGGGGACTGGTGGTTCTGGAGATGAGGAGTGTCATGATTACATGGCTCCTGAATATGTATGTCTCTTTCCTTATTTGTTTTGTAACTTGATTCTAGTTAAATATTTGTTACTCAAGGAAATTATTATCTTCATCCTGCAGCATGCAAAGAAAGGAACTGCTGAGGTTCCATCACCACAATATAGCCCTGGTGGTACTGCCATTGGGGCTAAAGAATCTCCTCGCGAGTCGGGCGAGATATCTCGAGGCCAGCAAGAAATGGATGAGGAGTTGGACATGGCTTTCCATTCTCCAATTCATTTACCTATAAAGGAGACTGTCGACACTCTCAAAAAACCAAAGAGACAAAGGCATCGAAGGAAGAAGTCCACAACTAAATGCCTTATCAGTAGTGGTAAGCCCTTCAGATAATCATGAGTCTTAACCCATGAAAAGGTTACTCATACGTCTTGTGATTACAGGGGATTCTTCAATTTCACCTTTGAGGGAAAGGAATGACCCTTCTATGAGGACCAAAGAGGGTACTGGTGAATAATTACAAGTTCAGGCAGACTTGGCTACTCCTGGAGAAGAGCTAAAGTCTGTTCCCAGTATCACTCCTACTGATACTACAAAGAGAGAAGAACCTGATTCTGGTAAGTTAACAATGCTTCATAAAATGTTGAATGAAACATCAACTGACTTTCATCTTGTGATACTTTAGGTTCAACCCCTGCACTAGAGCTTTTGGCGGCCATTTCAACTGATGCCGCTATTTTATCTGAAGATGTTGTCTAGGGTCAGAGGCTGCTGGATGAAGGTCACCAAGAAGACATATCTAATGCTCCCACTGGTGAGATTAACTAGGATTTTGATATTACATTGGATGAAATCATGGAACTTGGCGCATCATTTAAATATTTTTTAGATCATGTTAAATTACCATGTAATTTAGAAGATTATGGACGTGAGTGTTATCCTTCATCCTATTAAAAATAACTTCTTATTACATCTCTAATAATGATCGGTTGAAATGTGCATCCCTATCTGAGAAAGCTGTTGAACTGTCAATGCCTGAAGGGGGTATAGAAAACCTTACTATTGCAGAGACATTAGCTCAATTGGAGCTTAACCTGGCAGAGCTTCCTGAAACTCATCTTGAAAATCCTGTTGAATCTAGGAAAGATAGAGAGGAGCCTTCTCAAGTTATCGATCTACTGTTGGGTAAGAGATAACAATTTTTGAGACTGTACTAAATTTACAATACAGTCAATCAACTTTTGTTATCCTTTGAAACTAACCAAACTTTCAATTGATTATGCAAGGTAATCAATTTTAGTGGCTAGATCTTGAGGTGAGGCCTCAGCTTCCGCCCCAACGGGAATTGAAAGTGAAGAAACACGGGTCAGGGGGGAAGGAGTAGAACAGAGCACTTTCTTAAGTGCATTAATCCCGGATTATATTCCCCCCTATGACATTGATTCTGAATTAGACCCGGAGATACAAAATACGCTCCAATTTTTACGATGCAAGGCATGGAAGAACATATGGAAAATCATATCTGAAGTGCCTTTAGAAGAGCTATCATCGAAGATTCCCCGACTGTCATCCTTGTTCATCATGTTGGGACTTACCGGTTTTGGATATCAAAAGATCCATGCCACAGTAAAACAAGTCATCTTAAGAAGGGAGCTGGAGAGGAAGTACCATTGAGATTTGACCAGAGTAAGGTTTTCAGCCAATATCAGCAAATTTGAGGCTGCGGTATCCCGACCTGAGGATGATCATGCTTCCAAGTTGATGAAGCTGAAGCATAAGATAAAGGAAAAAGTTTTCTAGAAGATTCACCTTCAGCAACAGTTAGATGCTATTACTAGGGAACTTGACCAATTGAACAATTCACTAGAAGGAGTTCAAACAAATGGTATGAAATCTTGAAGCCAAGAAAGCACTCCATTAGGCTGAAAAGAGTGAATTTGGTCGAGTTCATGAGCTTCAAGTGGCTGCTGATGAAGCTCGGGATATTGTAAATCAAATTAAGATTTATGTTGACAACCTTTTGTAATTCCTGGAAAAGAGAAGAGACTCCAGTTTGTGTATGTCCTTCTAACTTTTGTGTATCAAATGAAAGACACTTTCATCTTCAATCATTTGTGCATGCTTTCTTTTTCTTGTTGCTTTAAATTTTTACCAAAAACAATGGGCCTAGTAAGCATAGTTTGACTTTTTCTAGGATTATTATAAACAACCCTACAAACTTTGAATCTTCTAATTGGTCAGTATTACCTAAATCATACAAAATGTATGTTTAGTGAGCTAGAACATGAATTTTATTCAGATTTCTCTTGTCTTTTTTGGGAAGTTTAAAGTCATGCACGTCAGACATAAAAAGGCTAATGTTTAAGGTCAAAATATCTTTGACCAAAATGGATTAAAATTGACTCAATTCCTCGACAATTTATCTGAAAACATATTACCACCCTCAAGTATGAGGGAAAATTTGTAAACTATGACTTAAGAAATTTTGAATCTGAGCACTGATATGAAAAAGGGATAAAAGGAATTAGAATAAGTAGTTCCCAAGAATTAAGTAACCATTATTTAACAAACCCGTTAGGGGGTTAAATTATGCAGGTCCACCTAAGGGCATTGGCTGCATAGTCAAATAATAGCATCTTTTGGCTGATAGGTCCATTATCTAGACTACTTATACAAGGCCACCTAAAGGCACATGCTGCATAGTCAGGCAAAAAACTCTTAGAAATTTACTTTTCTACTGATAAAAAGCCAGTGGAAGTTTATGGAGATTTAAATTTTCCAAATCATAGAGTTTACTGTATGGAGATAGGTACTTGAATATGGAGAAGATATTTCGAAACAAGATCGTCTAAGAACTAGATGAATGTCACTCCTATGAAGGCCTGACCCAAATGTAGGGAAGGAAAATTTAAACCATGGACTTGAAAACTTTCAAATTAGGAAAAAGAATATGGGACAAATATGTTAAGGATTACTATTTTTGCGGATCACTACATATTGTTGTTAAGAAAACTAAGGAAAAAAGAGGTTTTCTTCCCAATAATGAAGTTACCATTATTTAAAAAACCCATTAGGGGGTTGAATTATGCAGGGCCGCCTAAGGGCATTGGCTGCATAGTCAAATAATAGCATCTTTTGGATAACAGGTCTGTTATGTAGACTACTTATTCAAGGTCGCCTAAGGGCATGTGCTGCATACTCAAGAAAAAGAACTCTCGGGAATCAGACATTTTGTGGCCAGAAGTCAAGAAAAGGGTTATGAAGATCTGAAAATATTTAATTTTAGGAGTATGACACATAAAAATGGGCACTATTCAATGCATTTAGAGATACACAGACCAATGCTAACCATAATCATGTTGTGACTGGGTCCTGAATTGAGATGTTGGACTTCACTACATATCTCATTAGAATGATAATCAAGAAAAATGTAGTTCTTGAAATATAGTTTAATGTCATGTGGGATGAGAGTATAGGAGATCTTAGTTTAGGGTCATAGATCTCAGACCATAATAATGAATACACAGTGTGTGTTTTCACAGGGACTTTTTAGCCAGGGGACTGAAAGTCGAATTTGGGGTTAGGCCCAAGAGACTTGGGGCTGGATTAGAGAGATTCTTGAATGTTCCTACGTATCCCATAAGGATGGGAATCAAGCCCATGTAGTTCTAGAAATACCCTCTATATATATTTGGTTCGTACAAATGAAGGGTGAAAGGGGAATTTAGTGCAATGATGGTTTGACCCAAGTTAAAAGGTTCGGGCATTGCCATGTATGCACGTAGCCTTTGGAATATAAAATGATTGGAGATCAATGTAAACAATGATTCCCTCTCAGGTGAGGGTATCAAAGAATGTTATAGTTTGTTGTCATATAGGACAAAAGTGTTGTAAATTTTAACGTTATATAGCAAGGACAAAGGTGAACCAATGTAAAAAATATTGGTTTTGGGGTTGCTTTATAGATCAACATCATATGATACGGAGGTGAAATGACGTGAATAGATTGGTTTTGGGCTTGAACATCATGAGGTTTCCTACTTACCCATCCTAGAAGGCAAGGATCAAAGTCCGCGTAGTTCGATTAAAGAATGAATTGGCGATCAAGTTGTTTTTTGAGGACAACGACCTAAAAAATTATGCTGGGACTTACACGTGGTTAATGGCCCAGAGATGGTGTTATGGTTGAAGTTTACTCTAAGATCACGTGAGACATACTCGGTGTGAGAAACAAGATGTAGAAACAACCTTAATGATGCATAGTTTAATGTCATGTAGGACGTATTAAGGGACTTCTGTACAGTTTAGTGTCATGTAGCTAGGAAGATGGTGACAATACTATTTAACGTAATGTTGGACAAAAGGGGGACTGTGCAGTTTAATGTCATGCAGTAAGGACAAAAGAGGACACAGTTTAACATCATGTTGGACGTATTAGGGACTTTTTCCCAATTTAACGTTATGTTGGACGTGAGGGATGCAAATAGTTTAAGGTCATATACATGGACCGTTGATGATCAGTTTAACGTCTTGTTGGACATAAGGGATGCAAATAGTTTAAGTTCATATGCATGGACCAGCAATGGTGAAGTTTAACGTCTTGCTAGACATAAGGGACTATGCAGTTTAATGTCTTGCAGCAAGGACAACACATTTTAACATCATGTTGGACAAGAGAAATGAAAATAGTTTAAGGTCATATGCATGGACGTAACTGATGTATTTTGTATTTATACAAAATACTTCTTCAGAAATGTGGCATTGGTTGGACTAGTGATGAGTTATCCATCAATTGAGATTAAAGAATAAGCTCCATTGGAGTAGACCTTATGTATTGAATAAGGTCCTTCCCATTTTGGCTCAATCATGGGAGGTTTCTTTCCTGGTATCATTGGATTTCTGAGAATTAATACCAATTCTCCCTGAACTAATGAACAAAGACAAACTTTTCTGTTGAAAGCTCGTGCTATTCAATTCTGATAAACTTCCAAGTGATGCAGGGTGTACAATATTTTCTCATCTAATCATTCCAATTCATACAATCGCTTTTGAGATTCTTCATCTGTAGATGACTGATCACAAATGGCTACTCTGAGCGAGGGTAATTGAACCTCAATGGGAAAGACTGCTTCTGTTCCATATACCAATTAATATGGAGTTGTCCGTGTTTTAGTGCGGGTGGTGGTCGGATAAGCCCATAAAGCATGAAAGAGTTTATCAGGACATGACTTCTTATCTTTATCCACCATCTTTTGTAGTATGTTTGAAAGAGTCTTGTTGAAGGTTTCTATCTGGCCATTATCCACTGCATGATACCGAGATGAATGATTGGATTTGATGTTGTATTCTTGATACAACTTCCTCACCTCGAATAAATAAGAGTCGGTGCCATTGTCCGTCAATATGGTATGAGGGACACCAAATCTGGTAATGATGTTATACTTGATAAAGCTAACAATGCTTTTAGAACTAACTTCTTTGAGAGGTATTTCCTCTGCCCATTTGGAAAAGAAGTCAGTAGCAGTAATAATATACTTAAACTACTTGGCTGTAGCTGAAGGGTAACGTCCCACCACATCCATTTTCCATGTGGAAAATGGCCATGAGTATTTAGCTGTATGAAGAAACTCTGGGGGTTGATGAATGAAGTTGGCATGTACTTGGAAATAATGACACTTCTTCGTGAAATCAATAAAATCTTGTATCATTGAAGGCCAAAATTATCCAAGCCTTTGAATTTGATCAGATATTCTATGTCCAGACTAATGGGCACCACAGACTCCTGCATTCACTTCTTTCATGACAGCCATTGTATCTTCACCATTAATGCATCTGAAGAGAACTCCATCAAAACCACGCTTGCAGAGAATTTTCTCTTGGTGATCTGGGCTATCATAAAGAGTAAAATTGACCACACATCTCCGGACTTGTTCTTTCCCGGCTCTATTAGGTGGAAGTGTTCCATTTTGAAGGTATTCTCTGATATGTGTCATACATTCTATAGTATGACCATATGGTTCAGAAATGGGACTAATTTCATTGATTTCCTCTATTCTGGTTTGAACATAAAGTGAAATTGTACGATGGTAGGAAATACTGATGGTTGTCTCGTCCCGATTTAGATCTGCCAGAGCTGTGGCTATATTATCCAGTGCATCAGCTTGGGCATTTTGTGATCGTGGGACATAAGAAAATGCTGGTTCTGTAAGAAATTACACCACTAACTCTCTAACATAATCACACAAAGGGATTAACTCTTCTTTTCTGACTGTATAATCCCCATTGACTTGTTTGATTACCAGGTCTGAATGACCTTTCACCTTTAAGTGATTCACTTGTGCTGGAAGTTCCAACTCCAAGCCTACAATGAGAGCTTGGTATTCCACTTCATTGTTTGTACCACCTCCCACTAATGAGAAGAAATAGGGTAGCACTGCCTTTTTCGGAGAAATGAGCACAATTCCAAACCCAACTTTTTTGAATTTAGGATATTCCATTTTCTTCCCTGTTAGACTTCTGTAAGAACCATCAAAGTACATTTCCCATGTTTGAATAATATCTTGAATAGAAAAGACTTACTCATAGGGAAGTTCAATATATGATGATGTATCTTTTACTGAAGGATGTTCAGCAAGGAAATCAGCGAGAGCTTGGCCCTTTATTGCCTTTTGAGACACATACTGAATATCTAATTGCTGCAAAATAACTACCCACCTTACTAGACATCATGTAAGCATTGGAAAACTAAGGATGAATTTGAGCGGGTTATTGTGAGATACCAATTGGACCTCATGATGTTGAAGGTAGTGTCTCAACTTCTGAACTGCAAAAATTAATGCTAGGCCGCATTTCTCAATATTTTAATATTGGGTTTCTGCTTCAAGATTAGTCCAACTGAGATAACAGAGGCTTTTTTCATTCCCATCATCATTCTTCTGAGCAAGAAAGGCACCCAATGATCTCTCTAAAGTTGTAACATAGAGGACAAGTGGCCTTCCTTCAACAGGTGGAATTAATACCAGTGGACTCAAGATATACTTCATGAGAACATTGAATGCTTCTTGAAATTCTTCTATCCACTGGTAAGTGACTCCCTTCTTCATCAATTTGGTGAAGGGTAAAATTTTGCTTGCCAAATTGGTGATGAAACACTAAATATAAGCTAAGTGTCCTTGAAGTCCTCTAAATTATTTCAAATTTTGAGGATGTGACATAATAAGGATTGACTTTGTCTTCTTAGGATTGACTTCAAAACCATGATGGCGTACAACAAAGCTGAGAAATTTTCATGAGGTTACCCCAAAATCACATTTTAATGGGTTCATCTTCAAATTATGTTATCGAAGTTTGTGGAATATGATTTCCAAATCAGCCAATTGATCAGAATGTTTCCTGGATTTAACCACCAAATAATCCACATAATATTCAACAAACTTCCCTAAAAAGGGTTTGAAGATATGATGCATAGCACGCTGATATGTTGCGCCTACATTCTTTAGGCCAAATGGCATTACCCAGTAGCAGAACACACCCTGAGGGGCTCTGAAAGATGTAGATTCCTCATCTTCTGGATCCATTTGGAATTTATTATACCCAGAATATCCATCCATGATCGAAAGTTCTTCATAGCTAGTTGTTGAATCAATTAAGAGTTATGTGATCAGAAATGGAGAATTATCCTTAGGACAATGCCGATTAAGATCTCTGAAATCAATGAAAACTCTAATTTGTCCGCTCTTCTTCTTCACAGGGACAATATTAGCCAACCATTTGGGATATTGAACTTCTCTGACGAAGTTATATTTGATAAGATTATCCACCTCAGCTTCAATTTTGGAAGCATAGATTGGGAGTGTTCTTCTTGTGGCTTTCTTGAATCCTCGATGTTCTTCTGGCAAACCCAAATGATGAGTAGCAACATCAGGATCAAGGTCTGGCATCTCTATATAGTTCCAAGAAAATATATCTCGATTTTTCTTCAAAAATGAAATATACATTTCTTTCTCTTCAAGATTCATGGTCGCACTAATTAAGGTGGGGCGTGGATCTTCTTTTGTACCCAGATTTATTTCTCTAAGTTCATCCACGGTGGTAGAGATACCCTCTTCAAATGTTGCAGGAGCATCCTTGATATCATCCTCTTCTTCTTCAACATGTGTTATTTATTCTGTTTATACTTTCATAGTAGATGATGAAGTATAATTTCCATGATTATAAGGGATGTTAAAATTTGAACATCTTGAAGAAGAGGCTTCCATTTCTGACCCTATTGATGATGAAGAGTCTTCCTTGGGTAATAAAGAGGAGATGATGGATTGAGAATCGACATCATCGTTCACCTCTGACATTGCTATAACTTCTTCTGGCCTGGTTGGTGAAGTATAGACTTTATGAATTTCAGAGGATGAAATGAAGACATCTCTATTTGATCTTTCATCACTGCTTGGTGAATCACCAATTTCTCCCATGCTGTCTGGATTGATTGTTGTAATTGATGTTATGGAAGTTTCCATAAGAGTATTTTGATTTGGGTCTATCTTGTCAATTTGACCGATAGGTAACACATAATATGTACTCAAATGTGTAAATGGATTTACTGGAATCTTTTCAAAACCAAATGGATCATTAACCTTGGTAACCTCCCTTGCTGTGGATTTCTCCTTTCCCTTCATGTGATAGAATTCTGCCTCAATGTATTGAGATTCACATGTCTTGAATGGGGCTTTATCATGATACAATGTCCCAATTTGACCATCGAAACAATATTTGAGACATTGATGGTATGATGAAGGGATAACTGCATGTTGATGTAGTCAAGGTCTTCCAAGCAAGATGTTGAAGGTTGTATCATGGTCAACAACCATGAAATCTGAATTGGATACAAGATCTCCAAACTGAGTTCTGAGTATAATCTCACCTAGTGGTTCTTGTTCATTTTTATCATACCCTTGTGACATTAAAGTTGAAGGAGATAAATCAGATTCTGTGATTCCCAATTGACAAAGTGTACGAATGGGGATGATGTTGACTCCTGAACCATTATCAAGGAAATCTCTTCGGACGTCTACACCATTGACCTTTCCAGATAATTACAAAGGTCTAATATTTCCAGGCATGACATCATCTTCATCTTCATCTGTGAAAGATATCACTGCATGGCATTCTGCAATATTATTCTCTACATGGTAGACTTCAGCTGCAGCAATTTCAGTTTCAAAATCCCAAGGACTTGACAAAGCCTCGATGAGTGCCTCCCGAAGATCCTTTGTTAAATTAAAGGCATCCAAAATTGATAACTTGGCCAAAAATTGGGCCAGGTGTTTCAATACATCATATTTTTGATCCAAAGGTCTGCATTTCACAATAGGAACATGTGGTTTTGCAGGTGCCTTTGAAGTTGATTCTTTGGATGTAAATGCATCTTTTATCGGGGTAGGAGTTGGAAATACTCCTTGCTTTGGAATATTAGACTGATTAGGTCTATTTACTTGCTGAGAGGAAGAATATAGAACCTTATATCGATCTTCCAGAATAACTGTACTAGGATTGAATCCGCTATTGTTGGAAGAACTTTCTTGTTCTTGTTGAGCTCTCTGAAGGGCTCTACCATGAGTTTCTGCTGCATACACAGTTCTGGCAGGGGTAGAATTTGAATAGAGGATTCTGGGATATCCACATCTTCCTCTGTATCCCAGACCTCTAGAACTCCCTCTGATTCCTCTGTTTGATACAGGGAACTTGAGCTCATCAAAATTGAAACTGCGACTGGCATAAATACCAGTTAAATTAATCATATTAACATAACCAAAGATCAACTCTTCATCTGATGAAGACCCTGCCTGATTAGCCAGTTTAGGCTGTGCTGTTTGTTGGGGTGGTGCCCGTGGCTTTGAAGTAGATGGCATAAAATATTCCAGAGTCAAAGAAAATTTGGTCTTTGACACGATTTCATCTTCTTCTGATTGCTCTTATTTCTTTGAATTAAGTCGTTTCTTTTAGGATTTTCTTTCTGATGATGGGGGATTTGTTGTGGAATTCATAGTAGAAGACACAATTGATTTCTTCAATTGCATTCACAAAATGGCATGAGTTCGGTTGATCGTTTTTCTGACCATCCAATCATCATACTTCTGCGCATTTTTGCTTTGGATTTCTTGCCACTCGCCTTCTTCCTTTAGATTTTTAGTAGTAACACATGCTACCTAAGCTAGAGAACCTTTCAATTTGACTTTTCCTGAGTCGACCTTTTTTTTTCGGAGGTCCATGAAGAAAAAACACTCCTGAATGGGATGCCCCAACATCTGATGAAATGGGAAATAGTTGGGATGGTCTTCATCTCCTTCCTTTTTTGGCTTCTTGGGCCTTGGAAATTGAACCAAACTATTTTCCAGAGCCAAGATGAAGTATCCATGAAATTTTTCATTTCAGAAAGAGTAAAATTTTCTCTTCAAATCCTCAAATAGATTTCTTCTTTGATCTCTTTCATCATCTTGACGAAACGACCTATGTTGTTGACGTTCAGGAGGTGGAGCCCTTCAATAATATGAAGGTTTTGAAGTAGAAGCAGGTACAGGTGCTTGTTTAAGAATAACTATAGTAGTCTCTGCTTTACCCATTCTCCTTCCCCAAGCTGATGGAATTACACAAGTTTTATCCTTAGTCTTCATAATATAATCTTCAATCTGTTGAGCGATCGAAGTAAGGTATCAAAACCCTCCTGTGTATTTCACAGGGATCAACGACGTGGGTAACTCATCACACAAATTTTCCACATAGATTGGAAACAATTATTCTTGAGGGAGTGCTAAGCTTAGGGAATATTTTAATCCCTTCCAGAGAGCAATGAAATATGAAACCATTTCATTCTACCTTTTCTTACAATTTGTAAGATCAAAAACTATTTTCTTTGGCAAAGTTGAGATGAATTGAAGAAGGAATTGTTGACGGAGATCCTCCCACCCAGTAATTGATCGGGATTGTAAGCTTGTGTACCAGACAAAATTAGGCCCTTGTAATCACTGTACAAAACACCTGAGCTTAAATGCTTCCTTTTGCTGAGGGGTTCCCATAATAGGATCACAATGAGAAACAAAATGTGTTAAGTATTTCTCTGGGTCTCCCGAACCATTAAATATCGGGAATGTGGTACTTGCAAAATTTGATGGGGGAGGAATTGCATCGACCCATTCAGGGTATGCTCTCTTTTATGGTTGAATTTGAGCACGCTTTCCCTCCTAGCTTCCAACCAAGCTGTTAAAAACTCAATTGTAGTTATTAACTTTTTATAAACATCCAGTTGAGCTTGGACCTGAATAGGTGCACTGACTGGGGCTTGGATAGATGTGGTGGCTGGTACTGCAACTGATGGTAGCACCGCTGATTGTTATTGCACGTGACCCGTAGGATTAGACCTGTGAGGCTGTACTGATAGAGGAGGATATTCTTGATCCATCTCAGTAGTTGCAACAAATTCCCTTGGCTGACTGACTCCAACATGCTTAGGAGGAAGACTACCCTGAAGTAGTTTTGTATTCATCCTCCTCAATTATTTCATTTCTTCCTTCTGTTGTGCAAATATTTTCTCTAGTGGTAGTGATTGGCCTTATCCAGAGGAAGGATATGTAACTTGATTCTTTCCTTTCCCATTGTTGGATCCCTTTAGGAGAGGGGGAAGTGGGTTATTTGAAGGAACCCCCAAATTCTGGGTAAGCCTTTGATTTCGGGTATGCACACCTTCTTCATTTGTGTCTGTGCATAAAACCTCTTGAGCAGGAATCTATTCATCTTATCCCTCTGAGTGAGCCTCATCTGGAGGATCAGCAATGATAGCATTGATGACATTAATTGATGAATAATGCATTTCATCCCTTTTATCGGCATTTCTGTGATAATTTCTTTTTCCATGTACCTGATGAGATATTGCCTTTTGTCGATTTGATCCTTCTGGAAATTCTTGATGAATAGTAATTTGGATGGAATTTATTAATAATTTGGATCTTCGTTATTCTTGGGGATTCTTCCCTAATTGAGAGAAGACTGAATTTCTCTGAGGAAGAAATTGAGGATTTGAAAAAGTCCCCAGTCTGGTGGACTAGGGTTGTTCCTGTTGTTCCTGCTCAACTCCTCGAATCCTATTTGTTGATTCATAAGGTTGGGTTAAAATAGTCCCCAATCTAGAAAGATGGGGTGGTTCTTGACATGCTATATCTGATACTTTCTTGAAATCTCTCTTGATCTTGCAGACTTTAGTCCGAAAATTGGCTGGATGCATCAACCTGCATCCACTTTTATCACCCGGCTCAAATGAACGTTGGATGATTTCTGACACTTCTGTCACTTGATGATGTGCTTGCACTAAACGAGAGGCCTGTTCAATATTCTTGTTTTCTTGATGCAGGAATAATTCAACAACTTGTTCTCTGTATGCTTGATTTTGAGAAGAACTAGTTGAGGCATGTTCTTGGGCAATCCTTTGATTACAAACAAAGCCAATTGATTATGGCCAGCCATGGGCAATAACATTTCATGAGACCATTTTCAGTGGGCTTTGCTGACTAGAGAGCATAGTGAAATGTAGTGCTCCAGGAACACCTCATCCCCTAATATGAATACCAGATGGGGAATTGGCAATTAACTGGTGCAATCTTATTAATGCACCAAGGCATGAATGCTAAAGGGCTCTCTACTGATTTTTAGCCTTCAGATATCGAGAAACTGAGAGAGATTCCAAATAAATTTGGTGTTGTAACCCTTCTATTATCTTGACATGATTTTCATATTCATCATAAGATAATACTTTCTTTTCAAACTAACAAAGAGTTTTCCATATGTTGAGAAGAATATCATGAATTCCATCTTCTGTCAACATCTCTGGAATGTCATACTGAGAGTCAGCCGAAGGCCAAAACATGACTGGCACTACACCTTTTGCCAATTGTTTTCACATATTCAGTACTTCCTCTTTATCATTCAATAAAGATTCTTCTACCTGATTAGACCAAAGCTGGTGCTTCCTTGTTCCTTCATCGGATTCAACAATATTGGTAAAGAATTCATTGATTAAACTATAAGATGAATGACCCAGGGTGGTTTGGATAGTGACCTACACCCTGGGCTATCTTCTAATTGAGAAAGTATTTCACCTTCTAGTAAAGCATCAGACATTACTGGCTCTATATTTTAAAGTGCCTCAAGATAAGAGGGCTTTCTCTTCACTACATTGTCAATTGGATCATTTTCCAGGCAATGTGAATTACTACTTCGGAGAGGACTTTCACAGATAAATTCATCATCATGGGGAGGACCACCATGGTGGGTTACAGCAAAAGATGAAACATTTTTCTCCTTGGTCTTCTGGCCACACAGAGGGTCCTTGTGGCTCTCATCTGAAGATGAAACTTTGAAATCGACCGAATTGTCATGAAACAAGCCTTCATGAGAAAGTTTCTGATGAATACCTTCAGAATTAATGTTCCCACTATTGGGAAACGAGGGAGTAGAATCTTGAATTTCAACAGATAATTGTATGAGGGATTCAAGAACCCCATAATTGAGCAAGGCCTTATTACAGATTGGATCTTGATTTCTAGAATGTGTTGGGTGAGTCTTTTTCTTAAATGCCTTATTACTCAATTTGGGAACAACTTTTTGATGAAAGTGTTCATTATGGGCAAGTGTATGTGCCTGCTCAGGAGAAATAATCAGGTTAGGCTGATTATCTCCACTCAAATCAGGTGTATGTGCCTGACTTGGCTATCTGTATGATATGGGGGAGTATGCCCCACAACCCTCTTGGACTGGAACAGAGGTGTGTGTCTGTTCCAGAGTGAACTATTGATGTGTCACTCCACTGGTAGGGATAGATTTATGTGTCTTTCCCTGAGATGTTGTTGAAGCTGTTATATTATCCTGGAAGGCATCCAGAATATGAGCAGGGATTTTCTTCTGCTCTTTCACCATTGATAGAATGTTCTTGGTGACTTCAGCTGCCGAAACGGGGATATACGTCCATTCCATGCTTAGAGTAGGTGTATGTGCCTTCTCCTGTCCTCCTTTTTCCTATCAGTGAATTCTGACAGTACTCAAGTTTGGGGGCAGAGAGTTGAGTCTGCCTCCTGTTTGTCGTCGGAGCTTTCCGACTGACTTCTCTGGGTGCTACCAAATGAGACTGTTGGTAGGTTTGATCAATACTGCCAGGTGTATGTGCCTTCTAATTTCACTCCACCAAACGTGGTTGACAAACTTCATTCAATACTGATAGATGAGGCTGATGGCAGGATTGATGAGTGTAAGCAGGTGTATGTGCATGTTTACCAGTTGTCAGCACATTGGGTTGGTGGGCTTCATCATATGTATTCAGACGAGCCTATTGACTAGATGATGATTTATAAATAGGTGTATGTTCTTTTCTATAGTACTCCTTCAGAATTTCCTGGTGGGATTGTCATGCTACTACCAGACGAGTCTTCAAGACAGCGGAATTAAAACAGACGGGTGTGTGTGCCTGCTCGTTGCTTGCCACCAAGTTAGGTTGGTGGACTTCTCTGGAGATGCCAGAGATAAGAACCTACTCATTGTTGACCGGATTTTGCCTCTGGCGGTTTTTGTCGCCTGTTCGAGTTCGAGGAACCTGAGCCAAACACTTGGAGACGATACCCTCATCATGTTGAGGGAGAACCGCCACACGAGTCTGGCAGTGATTGTTAATGGGAGCCCTTAGGAAGGACTCTTATATCTTTGAATTAAGGTCCTGAGGGACCTGCTCATTCACCTCCCCAGAATATGGGAGGGAATGGTGATTGCGTTTCGGGGATAACGACCCGAAACTGTTGGAGATGGTGGTTGGAACCACCTGATTCTTGATCGCTAGTTTTCGCTGTCCGGATGACCATGGTGAATTATTGACATGGAGGACTTGTCGAGCGGCCTCCAGAGTCGGAATGGTACCGTTCTGATGGTATTCCTTAACCAGAACATTTGATACCCAGTTTTTAAGATGTTGAGTAGGTGATGTCTTCCTCGTATCAGATGACAATCTAGCAGGAGTAGCAGCAGAGGCATTCATATCAGAGGTATTCACAGGCGTGAACTTAATAGAATCCATTTCTGTAACACAGAAGATCTTGGAAAATAGTGCATGTTTGATATAACATACATAATCAAGATAAGCCCGGCCACTACATATTTTGGATAAGCACATATGTTATTTATTGTTTTGTTGGCCTTCTCATTGAGTTTAAATAGGGGCCTAACAAAAAAGTAAAACATCATTTTAACTTGGTTAAGGATTCATGTTGGGTCCACTATTTTTTGTTTCCTATGGAATTGGGGATGACCTCATTGATTTAAGGTTCAAATATTTCCAAGCGGTTTCTAATGGGTTTGTTTGTAGAACCGGAAACATCCAATGATTCCATATCCATTTGGACCTAATTTTAAAAGGTAGGTGCTCATTAGTTGTGAACCGATGAGGCTTAAGAATTTTCATTGGTCGAGAGGATGGGAGGTCGGACTCATCACACCTTTTTTAGGGGAATATTGTCTACTCCGGGACTCTCTTTATAGATTTAAGTTATGTTTGTGAATCCTTATTAAATTACCAAGTATAAGAATGATATTTCCTTTAGAACTAGAAATAAATGATTGATATATAGGAAACTTAGAGAATCTTTTTATATGTATTCGAGGTTCTTCATAGATAGAGAATCATCTATATTTGTTAGAGATTCTTAGTCAATGGTATCCTATAATACAATATATAAAATTATCTTGGTCATTATGATGACCATACTGGTTTAAAATCCACTCAGTGGGGCACTTGAAGATTATTGTCATTCAGAAGGACATGGATTATTTCAGAGTTGGGATCATACCCGCAGATGGGATACCTACGTATCCTTGTTTAGAAAAGGAATCAGAACCCACAGAGTTCGAGTAAGGGAGTATGATGTTTATGCATGATTGATGGCTCAAAGAAAGATGTCATAATTACTTTTACACTCTAAGCTCACGTGAGTCATGCTCGGTGTGAGAAACAAGAGGTATTGGTAAAACAAGACAATTGTGCCATGAAAGATGCAATCATAAGAAATGATGTGGGGCTTATGTATGTATGATTTCCCAAATAGATAGATATCAGGACTTATTTCAGAGAGGAAGTCTGGTAACAGGGTCCATAAAGGTATATGTTCTTTTATGGATATTTGGATACTCTAACTTGGGACTTACTTCTAAGGAGGAGGCCCAGATTAAAGGGAATTATGACTAGGACTTACTCCTAAGGAGGAGGCCCAGGTAAAAAGAAATTAAGACTGGGGCTTACTCCTAAGAAGGAGGCCCGGGTTAAAGGGATTTGAAAACTGAGGCTTACTCTTGAAAAGGAGACCCAGGTTAAAGGGAATTTAGAATTTGGGAACTTGGGGATTACTCCTAAGGAGGATGCCCAGATTTGGGAAATTATGACTGGGGATTACTCCTGAAGAGGATTCCCAGGTTAGGGGACTTGGAGCTTACTCCTAAGGAAGATGCCCAAATTAAGAGAACATGGACTAGGGATTACTCCTGAAAAGGAGTCCCAGGTTAAGGATTCTCTCATCTTAAAGGATGAAGTTGAATGAATGAAATATATAACCTTAGTGGCATAAAGATATGTGAATCACTAGGTTTTGAGAGATGTTCCATAGAATTCCTTTCAGATAAGGAATCCAACAAAGGAACCATGCCACAAATGGCTTTGAAGAGGGTTCTGAAGGCTAAATAATTGAAGAGGAGAGGTGTATTTGAATAAGAGAGGTAAATAGGCTGGAGGGGCACCAAAAAAGAGAGAGGCGTGCAAGTCCTGCGTGGGCGTGCAAGTCCTGGTCGTGCAAGTATACTTGCGCGACACATGGGTACTTGCACGGTGGTCAACCCTTAGGGTAATACTTGGGCGAGACTTGGCTCAATCCCTTAGTTTTATCCTTAAAGGCTTCCAAAATAGTGGTGTGTAAGTTTTGTTGAAAGGATAAGGCGGCGCGCAAGTGTGTCCATTTCCCTTAAGGGCTGGCCACTTAGGCGCGCAAGTGTTAATGAGTTTCAACACTTAATCCTTGTTTCCCCTGTTTAGATCTTATATTCTAGGTAAGAAATTACCTTAGAAGTGGCCGGAAGACTTCAAGCAGAGACTAGGGAGACCAGAACTTAAATATGACTTTTGGAATTTTCCCCCCCGAAATAGGGGGGGCACCGGGGGTATTTATAGGCTGATGAATACCTCGGGCGAGAATCAAAGAGGGTGCGCAAGTCACCTGCACGACCATTATGCAGCACGCAAGTATACTTGCACGACCATGAGGAAACATGCGCGACCCAAGTGGGAAGAAATCATTCTTCATGCCTTTGTCAATTTTTGATATTTCTTCAAAGGATGAATCACTTTGAATTAAGGTATTTCTCTTTTTCAGTCGTTAGATTCTATGACAGAAAGGAGCGTCAACACACATCCACAGAGGCAGATTTTAAGGGATCAAAACAATAGACCAAATGCTATAATAGGTACTCAAAGTCCCAAATGGGTTGAATCCATCGGTAACCAATCTCAATCAAACATTACTTGGATTAGCTGAGAAATCTAAATGTAATGAATCAAATGTCTTCTACGATTGTGAATCTCATGGATGTCGCATTAACCCATCATTGTTATTATCTACATAATGACACTTTATGTGTTCGGTGTTTTTCGATGACATAAATAATCTTTGTAATCGAGGATTTAAAGGAAATTAATGAAAAAAATTTGTAGGTGTGTTCATTTTCTTCTTATTCATGGTTTTATGTTGATTCAGACTTCCAACATCACCCATTGACTGCCATCTAGAAGAAGAACATTTTTTTCCATCCTATATACTTGAATCCTCTCATGAATAAAACATAGAATCATTGGGACACGTATGTATTTTTTTATAATTCAAACCAATCCTGTTAACAACTTTTTTCATATCATAAAAAGACTTGGGGATGTTTGCTTCAGGAAATGCATCATCCAACAATTATAATATCATGAAAACTCCCTTATTTTTAATTCCACATAGACATTTGATATGGTAAAACTTCATCAAAAAAAGAATGTTTTGAATATTTAAAATATACACTATACAAATCTTTATTCCAATCATCAACTAAATCCTGAAATGTATTTTCCACAGTGAAGTTTGCTCTTACATTAGTCTCCACATAATCAAGAGGAGGATCCACTGATATGTTACAATATTCATCTAGTTGTCATAAAGTCTCAAAAACATAACTTTTCACATTGTTATTTGTAGCACCCTCATTTGGTTGTTCTGATATGCTTTGATGTTGATGGTGGTGTCTTATAGTGCCAAATGCATCATTTATAAGAAGTACATGTGGTGTAGTGATAGTGACTGAGATACTTAAATAGTACTAGGATAGAGCACTACATGACATCATTTTCACCTATTGATCACCAAAGGCTGGATAATAGCAACATGGTTCTAAGAAGTCCAGCGGGATTTGGTTT
This sequence comes from Viscum album, assembly GCA_963277665.1. Lineage (NCBI taxonomy): Eukaryota > Viridiplantae > Streptophyta > Magnoliopsida > Santalales > Viscaceae > Viscum > Viscum album. The sequence continues at coordinate 12,178,776 of OY728159.1, read as the reverse complement.
ACCCGATTTTATTAATAAACTAAAATACAAGAAAACTAACATGATCCAAATAGAGTGAATTCCATATGATAAAAATTTACAAATCATATAAAGGTCAATAGTATAAAATGATCCCTGAAACATAAGGCTAAATGAAAAAATCAATCTCCCATCTCCATTTACAACACTAAATGGAACACTAGTCATACAAAAATCAAACATGCTTAGAAAAAATAATTCATCCAAACATGTACTTGTACCAATTGGTACCTGAAAAATAGACCATGAAATTTCATGTCCCCCCTAATTGTATATGCTTGGTGTGAGAATATAATACCCAGTAATAAACCACCTAGTTTCTAACTTATATGGAATATACTTATATTTTTTTATATCAATATAAAAATTTATATATATTTATATAGAAATGACTTTATAAATGATTATCAATAAAAACATGGAAGCATCAGATAATGGAAAACTTCATAAAATAGAAACAATTATCAATAATAAATCCCTATAATGGGAGGGTCTATACCAAACATAATTTATTTGATCCTAGACTTGGATATGAGACATCAGGTCAATGAATCCATGATGTCATTCCCATCGAACTAAGATCATAGCAATACTTCTCCTGGTTGAGTCATGGTAAAATCCTTGTATTTTTGAAAGAGGAATGTGTATACAAAAATCAAGGAACTATCATCACATGATTTTTGGGATAGGTGAAAGGGGTATACAAAATTAAAGTAATTGCGATCCCATCCCATTCATCAATCTCAATGTAATACATACCAACACACAAGTTATACAATAGAAAAATACCCCTTCTAATATACTAATTATTTATCAAAACAATATCCATGGTCAAGGTAGCATTATTATTTATACTAATCATCATGCTTGGTATAAAAAATTAAATACAAGCTCAACATATCAAAGTAATAGTCATGATTAAGAAATAATTCCATTATAATGAATCTAATGATTAATAAAATAAAAGGTAAACATGCTTGAATATGATAGATTAACTGTAATATCAATAAAACATAATTCCATGTCACACATTATCATAACATAAAACATGAATAAATAATGAATATTATATTACGGAATCCAAAAAGGTATAAAAATATCCAGTCAAACATAAATCAGGTTATAAGGATACATTCTCTTCATGCTACTCTAAATTCCAATTATACTAGTTATAAATTATTAGATGAGAAGTAATTCATGGTTCACTAAAATATATCCAAAAAAGTATCCAGCTTTATCATTGTAAGTAATAAGTGTGCACTAGTAAAATAAAACCTAAGATAAAATATGGTATTTTTCATAACCAATTTGATAAACTACCTCTGAAATGGGTGATGTGGTGAGGTGCGGTGAGGTAGAACGGCGGCAGGGTGATGAGGAACGAAAGGCAACGAGGCACAGCAAGGCGGTGAGCTGGAGAAGCGGTGAGGCGGAGAGGGTTTCGGGGGTCTCTGAGGGGGTTTGCTAGGGTTGGGGAGAGAAGGGTGGTCGCGGGGGGGTGGGGGAAGTGTCGAGGCTGAAAAAAGGTTTTAGCGACGGTTTACTAAACTACCGCTAAAAAACCGATACAAACAGATATTAATGATGTAGTGAATATTGAGTTAAGATCAAGCTATGTTATTGTTAGAATGAATATATCATTTATATGTTTTTATTGGTATTTTCTTAAGAACTCAAGTTACATGAATTGACATTATGGCATATATTTGAATGATATGTTTATAAATCAATAGTGGATAATGTTGTATATGTGGGTAATATAATAATTGAATATATATTTAGGAATTATAGTATACAATGACCCATGATATAGTATGTTGTATAATGTTTCATAGAACTATTTAAAATTTATGACATAAATTACAGGGATAAAGGATGTTGATCTTGAGAAAATTATCGAACAATATATGATATCTGGTTTGTTTTAAGGGTGGGTTAAGGAAGATGAAGTAAACATGAGGCCAACTAGAAGAAGTTATAAGGATTTAGAATGTATAATTCTACCACGATAAAAATGAGAATCCAATTATAATGAAACAAAAGTGCACTCCATGAATTTCCTATGAGACAACCATTAAAGAAAAATGAATAATTAGATTATGGGGGAATCCCATATAAAAATAATATGAGTAAATGAGATGTGACATATTGGGAAAAGAAATTTTTGGGGATATATGATATTTAAATGATTATTATAATTTTCTTCATCTGATATATACAATGAATAATACAGAGTAGAAATATGTCTGATATTAGAGAAACCAAGAGTTATTATACTGTGTAATAAATTGATAGAAATTATCAAGTAAGAAGATGAAGACTCAAACAATTTAATTAGTTGTTTTATCACATGGTAATATATGATGTTGGTCAAGAAGTGGTTTCTATAACATAAATAGTTAAAGAAGAATTATTAGAAGAAAATAGAGTGAGTGGATGATGTAATGTTATTGTTTTCATTTATTATTTGAAATTATTTTAAGGAATATGATGATCTACTAAGGTTAAAGATCACAAGATATTAGTGAGTGGGAAAGTAAGACAAACTAGTTCCAATATCCGTGGAGTTGATTTTCATATAATAATAGAGCTATAGAATATTCTCGGAGATCTCATATCATTTTAAAAAGATGTTTTTTATAATAAGGATATCTATTTTATTAACATAGAGACACCCATTGAAAACTTAGTTATAAACTTCCAAGAAGGTTACACATGAAATACTTTTATAATCATTGTGGGATACCATAAAACCTGTACGACTCAAGCTATGATGGGAAATCAGAGTGTGAAGTTGCGACTATAGTGGGAAGATGTTATAATAATCCTAGTGGGAATATAGTAAGATAATTACACTGGGATTATTGTAATTATAGGTTCATGATTCACATGACCCATTGTAATTAATATCTGATTATACTAGGGAATCCTTGATTTCGGTGAACAGTCGATCAAGGTATGGATTAGAAATTTTAATGAAACATTGTAAAAATATCATCTAATATTTTTTGAATTACTTTAATTCTTATAGTAGATGGTTTTTTAGTATAATATTAAAAAATAACCATATATATTATACAACAAGATAGGTTAAATTTTAATTAGGGTTATAGTCTCCATGAGAGTTTGGAATTTTCTAAAAATAGGTACCCCCAGATTTACTGCTAATATTAGGTGACTAAACTAGTCCTTTTTTAATTTAAACTCATATTAAAGTGACTTTATCATCTAATGAAATCTATTTTGAATACCCAATGTATTTCATTGTGATTAATTAATTACAGGTTTGATATGATTGAGGATGGAGTTCAAATAACGATATATATATTAATTCATATTAATATAGGATCCAAATACTCTTATAAGAAACATAAATATAGAGTTATGAATGTGTAAACTAAGAGAAATACAAATTTAATGATGTGTATGGATTCATCACTATATAAATTTAAATATTCTAGTGATCATTCTGTGAATTTTTTGATAAAGATCATTTTGATGATGCTTTTTAAAGATGTAAATAGAATTAAGTGACTAGAACAATGAAAGAAATTTAACATCATTTTAAAATAAATATTAATAATTTTCTTTATAATATTTTATAAAAAATACATGGTTTTATTAAAGAAATATTTGGTGAAAAATCATAGCTATAAGGTCAAGTTTCTTCCATAGATAATTAAATGGTTAAATGGGTTATAATATGAAACATCATCTCAAAACAAGTAAAATATACCTAATTCATAGTCAAACATTATTATAAAAACATGTATCTCATTAATGAAAAATTGGAAATAATAGTTTTTTATAATTAGGTAACAATGATTTCAATTATTGTAGTGTTCCATGCATTAGAGACGTTATATAGAATTTTGAAGAATGTCAAAGAAACCCAAACAGATGTGAATGATTATAGAGTAAAAGAGTTGGAATTTTATATAATGGATTAAATTAAGATACATAAAAAAATGTTAATGGAGATAGATAGTTAGTGGGTGGATAGGTTGATCTCAATTTTTATTGAAAATATTTTTTCTAGTTCAAAATGTATTTAATTGGTGTTGAAACTGATGAATTTGAATATTTTTAATGATGAAAGATCCTAGGTTTTTGAGAGGATTTTTTCTTTAAAATAGGTTTTAGAGACATAAATTATATCAAAATGGACTCATACTGGTGGTAAATATTTTTTTAGGACTTTGATTAATCATCCACTTCAAGAAATTAGAGGAAGGCCATCCAATTTTCAAAAGAAACATATACACAAAATCTCTCTTATAACATAGTTCTTTAAAAACGTAAAATCCAAAAACATATGGGTGGTTAAAAATCTATTTAATCTAACCACAACCCCATGGATGTATCTGAGAAGATTCATAAGAAATTCCCTCCAAAAAAATTTCCATAAAAATGGTTAAATTCTTGAAAATTAGTATATTAGTTAATATGTAAAAACTCAATATATATTTGAAGAACATGGTATAAGGAGATTCTAAGGTAAACGTTGGTTCTTTTATTTATTAGACACAGATTAATGGAGTTCCAATGTAATAATTTAGTGTATTAAAATTATAGAAATCCTTAAAAAGGAAGATAAAATCTAAAAGAAATGGTAAAAATATTCAAGATTATTTAAATCCCTTGAAAGGGAGAAATATATCCAAAAAACATATTTGGAAAACTTTTAAAATTCAAGGAGTTTTACAAGATTGGTGACCACTTCAATTAAATTTAATGGTGAAACCCTTCCATGTACTACTCACATGAATAAGAAAAAAAAGAATCAATAGAAAAAGATAATCTTGTATTTTTGTAACACATCATGTTTTTATGAAATATTTATTTAGAATAATTTACTTTCAATGATATCTTGTGATACACACAATACTAAGTTTTAACAAATCACGATATACTATTAATATTATTATTTCAATAAAAACATTATAATATCTACGTAAAACTTGGTGATCTGAATAGGAATACCTAAATTTTAAAAAATAATTATAATGGATATAAAGAAAAAAAACATATTAATAAATAAGTTCCGTTTTTTTGGTATGGTCTTTATATTCATTTAAAATATATATTTCTAAAAAAATGATATTTATTAATTTTTGTTATAAAATAATAAAATTAATTTTTTCTACTTTTAGGGAAATTTTTATTTCAAATTAGCTACATTTTTTTATTAACATCTCAAAATAATTTTAGGGTGAATTATTGGGAATTCTATGAAAATATTAATTTTTCGATTAATTGTTAAAAACAATAGCTTTAAGTAAGAAATATCTTTTGTGTAAATAGTTTATAATGTTCAGTTTTTTATTAAAATGAACTTAAATGTAAAATTTGGTGATTGATATTATAATTAATTGAATTTTTTTCATTTTAATCAATTTCACATTGAATATTATTATAACTTGTTTTAAAAATTCAAAAAAAAAATCCCTTTTGAAAACCTCATATTTGTCATATATGTGGGTCTAATTTTATATTATATTTTTTCAAATATGTTACTAAAATTTGGAAAAATGAATTCCATTTTATGAATAAAAATAATTAATATTATATAATATGGTGAACTTAAATTTGGTCTAAAATTAATACTAAAAGCTATAAAAAAAATTAATTATTGTGGAATTTGAAGGATCTGAAAAGAAGGATTGCGGAAGTTTGGGGCTTCGATGACTGGAGGATGATTGTAATGGGACAGGGATATTACCATGTGGTATTCCCCATGGATGAAGGTAAGAAGAAAGCATGGAGCAAGGGTACGGTCTCTTTGAACCCTGGTTTTCTGAATGTGCAGGAATGGGATCGGAATTTTGACCCTGCGAATGTCAGAAACTCTCATACGCAGTTATGGATTAGAATTTATAAGTTGAATTGGCTGTATTGGCATCCGAGGATCCTCTGGGACATTGCCTCCTCTATAGGAAATCCCATTCTTATGGATCGTCAGACATAGAATCTGAAGCTTGGACACTATGCAAGAGTTCTAGTGGAAGTTGACATGTCGAGCACGCTGGTGGAGGAGTTAATCCTTACCACATGGGATGATAGCATGAAGCTTGATATTTTTTATGAAAGGAAACCCAAGTTCTGCATGAATTTCTTATTCTTTGGGAATATGATTTCCGAATGTAAACGGGACATGGAGTGAAATGTTTTCAAGATGAAGGGTCATGAAGGAAGCATGTGCAGAAGAAGGAAGGGGAAGGAGAACAATTCCCTAGCACCCTCTAAGGGCCTGGATGATGGAAATGGCAGTGGGGCTGGGCAACACGCTCTGAATATGGGAGGGTCGTCTTCTGCTGCCAGGGCTGATCTGCCTTGCAATGGAGTGAAGGTTGGACAGGTTGTAGCTGGGCAGGCCACCTTGCCTCAGTGTGACTCTGCAGAGCTGGAAGCGCAGAATGTATTGGGGGATCAATCAATCAGACTGACAGAAGAAGCTGGCAGTGGTTTAGGTGTCCATCCATCTTCTGATCCAGGAGGGAGGTTCACCCAGATCTCACCATCCAAGGCTGCCCGAAAAAGGTTCTCGGATGCCAGTGACCCCCTCTCAAATGTGGGAACACTTTCATGCCCTTGGGTGGACGTCTATGAGCTGATGAGGTGGAAGGTAATGAAGAATCTTCTATGCCCGTGGCAGAGGGTGGATTTGATGCTCCCAGTGATGGACTGGATGGGTGTCTGGCCGCTGAGAAAGACTCTAGGAATAATGAAGGCACAATATGCCCAGAAGTGAATGCTATCGCATCTGGTGGGGGTGGCAGTGAGGAAATGAGTGGGGATATGAGTGCTGACAGCGAGGTCGAGCTGGTGAAGGGGAGTGTAGGCCAGGATTCAACTGGTTCAGGCTTGGAGAAAATTGCTAACACTATCCCACCGAAGGAAGGGGACAGTGGGGCATGCCAGGTGACAAAAGATCCTCATAATATTACTACTGTTGGACAGCAAGGGCAGAATGGCCAGGGTAAGAAAAAGCAGAAACAGTTACAGGTGGATAGGAAAGGGGGGCCTCTGACAAGAGGCATGTCTAGTAAGAAATGAAGATCCTTTTTTGGAATTGTCAAGGGCTGGGTAACTCCCACATGGTCAAGGCCCTTGGACATTATCTCATGACCTATAAACCAATGTTTGTTGGTATTGCTGAACCAAAAATACTCTTTGAAAACTGTAAAGGATTCAAATGGGACTCTCTTGGATACAGTTTCATTTCAAACAATCAGCATACATCTCATATGGATCACTTATAGGTGTTAAAGCATGATGGAAGTAAGATTACTTCATGTGCAAATGGGAACCAAAGTATCCTGATCAACTACATATATGCTGGGAAGGATTTTTCTATCTCTTTCGTTTATGCCTCCAACTATTATATTAAGAGGAGGGAATTATGGGAAGAGCTTAAGGATACTTCTAGGAGTATGATGCCAAACTGGGTGGTTATTGGTGATTTCAACACAGTACTGAAGCCTGAGGAGAAAACTGGGTCAAACTTCAATAGGGTGGATGCTGCTGATTTTTTGGAATGCATTGACTATTGTAATCTGGAACAAGTAAACATAGATGGTGCATATTTTACATGGTGTAGGTATACGTGGGAGGGGAAACAAGAAAGCAAGCTTGATAGATGATTTGTCTATATTGGTGATCATTATACGGATCATGGGGTGTCTGGTTTCACGCTCCTGAAGCATCATTCTGACCACAATCCGATGGTTATTGAGGTTAACACACAGCGCACAAGGTCGGTTCCTATCCCCTTCAAATTCAACAATGGATGGCTTGTGACTCCAGGTTGCATGGAGATTATCTTGGAGGCATGGAATACAGAAGTCATTGGGAGTCCTCTTCACCGACTTTCCATGAAGCTAAAGAACATTAAGGGGCTCCTAAGAGAATGGAGTAAAAGATCATTTTCGAAAATTGATGAGGACATCAAGAAGGCAGAGGAGGAGCTGGCCAGGATTCAAGTCAGTCATGATCAGTGGTCCACTATATCCAGAGAGGAAACAATGGCCCACAATAGGATGGATGACCTCCTAATGTTAAAGGAAAGGCTGGTTAGAAATCAAATGAATGTTAAATGGTTAACGGATGTGGATAGAAATTCCAAGTTTTTCAACAGGTTACATAAGGAAAAGAGGGTGCGGGCAGGGACCAGGGTGATCAGCATTGATGGGCATTTGTACAGTGAAGAAAATGAGGTTTCACAGGCTGTTACTAAATACTTCAAAGGCATTTATTCGGATAATGGGCAGTCCAACATCCATCAAATGGTTGAGAACATCATCCCCTGCATTGATGATCACACGAATCAGCTTTTACTTGCTTCCCCATACAAAGAGGAGATCAGATCTACTCTCCTATCCCTTAATCTTGAGAGTGCCCCAGGTCCCGATGGGTTCAAAAATAAATTTTTTATGTTCTATTGGGATATTTTGCAGAATGACATTGTGAATGGAATTAAGGACTTCTTTGCGCACTCATATATGCCTCATGGAATGAATTCCTGTTTCATTTCTCTTATCCCCAAGAAAGAGAATTCCCTTAACATCAAGGACTTCAGACTGTTTTCTCTTGGGAACACTATACCCAAAATCATTAGCAAGGTTTTGGTGAGTAGGATGGGTGGGGTGGTTAATGACATTATCATTGCGAATCAATTCGGTTTCGTCCCTGGGAGGAACATTCAAAAGTGTCTTTTTATGGCCTCGGAGAGTGTCAATCTTATGAGAAAGAGCACAAAGGAAGGAAATCTTTCCATCAAAATTGATATTTCCAAGGCCTTTGACACTCTTAAGTGGAGCTTTCTTCTTGATGTTCTTAGAAGATATGGCTTCTCAAATGACTTTGTGAATCTGATCTGTACCATTCTGGAGTCATCCAGGTTATCAGTTCTTATCAACGGTGCCCCTAGGGGATTCTTTTCTTGCACCAGGGGGGTGCGGCAAGGTGATCCACTATCTGGCCTACTTTTTGCTATGGCAGAGGACTACCTGAGTAGGTGTATCAATGACCTTTCTCATTTGGGTCTTTACAAAAGGATTAGGGATGGTGTGAGTGAGTATGCCCCATCACACTTATTGTATGCTGATGATATCTTGCTCCTTGGTCAGGCGTCAAGGAAAACTATCTCCTCTATTAAAGCCCTCTTAAGTCATTATGAGGAGGTTTCTCGACAAGCCATTAGTTGGGACAAATCTTACATTGTTTTTGGAAATGGAATTTCAGTTGGGAAACAGAATAGAATTGTTAGACTTCTTGGGCTGAGGAGAGGCTCCTTACCCTTTCAATATCTTGAAGTCCCACTATTTTGGGGAAAAGTGAAAAGAAAACACCTTGAAGGAATCTCTGTTGGAATTGTTCATCAGATGGCCAGCTGGAAGGGGAAATCTATGTCCATGGCCGGGAGGGTCTGTCTTGTGAATTCAATTATCACATCGAAATTTGTATACTCCTTCTCCATTTATCAATGGCAGAGGGGTCTTCTCAAGGAACTTTAGAGTATGGTATGGAATTTCATATGGATGGGGTCCCCCCAAGAAAGGAAGCTGGTTACAGTGGCTTGGAAGGAATGCATCAATCCAGTGGAGCTGGGGGCCTAGGAATAAAGGACCTCCGGACGTTTAATGATGGGTTGATTGGGAAGTTCACTTGGAAATTGATTACTCATGAAGCTGATGATGATTTTCTCTCAAAAAGGATTACAAGGAAGCTCTTAAATGGACACAAATGGCACCTTTCCTCTTCGGTTTGGACTTCTATCAAGCAGACCTATGTCAGAATCATGCACGATACCCGCTGGTTGGTTTGCAGGGATTCCACACTTAACTGATGGAGCACAAGGTGGCTCACAAAGCCTCTTTGTGACTCTAATGTTCCACCTGAGGCAGCCAATTTGACAATTTCCGGTTTTCTCTCACAGCTACAATCTGCTTCTATTAGTGCTCCTGTGCAGGTTGAGCATGAAGTAACTGGTTACGTCTTCATGGAGCAGGATACTATGATCAGGATTCATAGCAGAACCGGGCAATTCAATAGCAGAGACTTTTACAGGATCACATGTGGGGATCATTCCCCTATACCTTCATGGTTGCTGAATTACCGAGCATGCTTCATCAAACCTGCTTGATTTCCTCTGATATGGAGAATCTGTAAAAATCGTCTACCTACATCGGATGCTCTCAAGAAGGCTGGGCTCCACATGGCCTCCATATGTTCCATGTGTAAAGCTGATGAGGAAACAGTCCATCATGTTTTCGTGGCCTGCTATCATGCAAAGAAACTGTGGGATTACATCGGGTTTGTGTTTGGGGTGACTGTTGACACCTGCAGCCCGGTTTGCCAACTGTTGTCTACTGTTTTTCATGGCAGGTTCAGTGAACAGATTTTTAATCTGTTTTTTACTACAATTGCGGCGGCTGTTGCTGTCATTTGGGAAGCCCGCAATGCTGCCACTTTCACTGATTTGCGCCCCACTGTTCAGCAAGGTGTGAGGGCGATACATAGGGATGTATATGCAGCCTCTTGTGTGCAGAATGGGACAATGTCTAACATCGTTGCAGATCTGCAAATTCTACGTACTCTTCATGTCTCGGGGAGGCCTCGCTTGCGTCGTATGATGAAGTATATTCGATGGATCCCACCCATCGGACCCTGCCTAAAGGTGAATGTTGATGGGGCTGCGTTGGGTACTCCTGGCACATCGGGTTGCGGAGGCGTGTTTCGCACCTACCATGGGTTCGTGAAAGGATGCTATCATCACGCCATTAGAATTGTTACCACATTTGAATAGGAACTTTGGGACATGGTATATGCCATCAGGTACGTTGTCCGCTTTAACTAGGAACATATATGGATTGAGTCTGACTGTCAGGTCGCGGTCCACGCCCTGAGCACCAAGACGTGCCAGGTTCCTTGGCCTGTACTGCCACAATGGGTGGGTTGTCTTAATGATATCGCGTGAATGCGGGTGGAGGTCTCACATTTCTACCGAGAGGCGAATTAGGTGGCAGATGCATTGGCAAAGCGGGCGCTCACTGATGCAGGAGAGATGTGGTCTTTTACGACCCCGGACTATTGCGCCCCACTGGTGGAGGCAGATAGGTGTGGGGTGGTGCACACTCTCTTTTGTAATATTCCCCTATATGCTTGACTATTTTCACTCTCTTTCTTTATTTAATTTTATTAGGACCGGCTTACACCGGTTCCTGGCTTTTCGGGTATAAACCTAAATAGGCTCTCCGAAGAAGAGGTAAAAATATAAAACTTGTATTAGTGTTCTATTTATTCTTAAAACTCCATAAAATATTCATAAAATAATATTATATAAAAACCCCATTATCTACCAAATACTTATATTTTACAATGTTAATATAATTACCTACATATATTTCCTCTTTAATCAAATGGGAAGAGAAGCTACCAGTCGTGTGTACGGCGGACTACCACCCCTTGAATCGTTGTTATCTATTTTCCATCACGACCAATAATGATAGGTTACAATGATGGATTTAATATTTATATTTAATATTTTAGATATTTTTATACTTCAATAATTATAATTTCATATATACCTTATTACATTCAATTTTGTGTGATTAAGATAGTGTTTCCCATATTTTCGACGGATTACCCCCTCATGAAGCAATGTGATTTGTTTTTGACATACACATTACATTGAAGGTAATAAAGATAAATTTAATAAAAATGTGTGTTATATTTGAAAAAATAAGGATTATTTATAGTTGATATATTATTTATTTTCCTTTTATTCCATCCATCATGAAAATGGAAATAATGTTCATGCATATGTACGACCTACTGTCACCATGAATGGTGTATTTCATTTTAAGTCTATATGTTTTTGGATTAACATAAAAACATATATAATGAATATATATTATATTTATATAATATACAACATTTTTTATATTATGGAATCATGATAAAATAAAATGGATTAAAAATACCAAATGAAAAATATACCAAAAAAACATAGCAGTTATTACTTGCAACATGATTTTAATAGGTAATTGATAAAAAATGGATAGAAAAAGTCATAAGTAAATAATATATGGTATGATATATGTGTATTTTTGGTTCTTTAATAGAGTTATAATGAACCTATACATATTATATATGAGTTTCTAATGTTTACGAATGAAGTATAGACTTAAGGCAAGAGGTTTTTGTCCCAATTTTTCTTCTTTGGGAAATATGTTATGTTCTTAACTTATCTTATTTTATGATGTATATATAAAGATATTCTGACATTTAATTTCATAAATATATTAATTATCCTGATATTTTATTTTTCATTTAATTGTATTCTTTCATGGGGCTTGTGATTCAATGATACAAAATTGGTATGGATTTTATGATAAAATTACATCATTTATCGTGATTGTTTATGTTTACGATTCTGATGATAAAATATTATGATCTATATCTAAAAAAACTCAAGACTTTTTTACACCTATTTTTAGGTCATTAGAATGAATATTTCCATTTATTTTCCCCTCTTTATGTACTCAAGAGTACAAAATAATATTTTTAAGAAAAATTAACTTTATTTCCTTCTAATTTTGAAAATTATTTTTTTCCATATCCATGTCTTCTAAAAAAAGGTTCAAAGAATGTTATTAATAATCTCCCATTTTTATTTAAATAAATTTTTATCCTTGTTTAAATTTTTATACAAAATATTAAAAGGAATATTCTTGAACTTTTCTAAAGAATGCCCTTTTGGAACTTACCAAAAATGTGAAAGTTTTCATTATTTAAACATGTACATAATGAACATAATTCCCCACCATTGTAACACCCCGACCCCAGCTACCCAGAGTCGGTGCATTACTTCGTAACATTGGCATGATCACAAAAGATCAAGTCTCAAAAGACCGATTAGTTTAGTAGCCTTGGAAACACTAGATACATTCGTAAATGTTACATTACATCATAAAGTGAAAAACTACAATAACAAAGTCTCCATAGTCCACTCTCATATCCTCTTCTGACAATCCCTGCAGGTCATTCATAAAATACTTCTTCACATCCTGGAAAATATTAAAACATTGAAAGGGGTGAGCTCAGATGCTCAGTAAGGATAACAATATTGCGGAAGCCTTCATAAATAAACATAAACATTTAAGGCAATGTATAACTAAAACAAAATCCTTTTAAACTTGAACATCAACATAATATGGAAAAAGTAAAATGAGATAATGCCATTTACTTCTTCACATGGATATTCTACTGGTCGAATAATCACATGAAATATCATTAACCACTTTCATAATGATGGAATGCATAATGCCAGACTATCAAAACCACGTAGCCAAGGCCTCGTGCCAAGACCACAAATAAGATTTTATCAAGGCCTTGTGCCAAGACACTAGTTTGTCTCATGAGACCTACCGATGCATCGAGGATCTGTAGCGGGATCCACCTGTCACTTATTAAGTCCAATGCATTCCTCATATGAATAGGTTTAAACATATCATAAACCATAACATAATCGTATCACATGAAACATGCATAAATGAAACATAACATTTCCACATTTCAATCACAATATTTCAATACAACACATTGATATAAAAAAATGCTTTCAATACCATTTTCAATACCAAAATAAAATAATGTTAAAACTTTGTATTTATTTTTCATTAAAAAAAGTGATGGATTGTAGAGGAAGCCGAAACTCAAATAATGGTCATGGCGGCGGAGAAGTCGTTGTCGCCGCATATGTACGGAAAGAAAAACATTCCCTTTTTGTCGTTTAGTAAAACGCTTCGTATAAAAATATTCCTTTTGAATAAACTTAAAAGTCAAAGGGGTTTATACACCGTATAAAATAAAGTTGTGTATAAAACCAAATATGCCTCAATGAAAGGAGATTGAGACGAAGTCCTTAAAAAGATCATTTTTAAAATAAAATAGATCTATTATGTGTATTCACTATAGGTACACATAAAGAAAGTAAAAATACAAAATAGGACATAATAACATCATGACATAATTTGAAAGTAGGAGATTAACCCAAAGAATGGAAATTGGGTTAAGAAGTTCACTTACCTCGTGTCCGACTTGACTCAACCATTCTTTAACCTCCTGAATAATAAACTAGAGTTAATATATACCTTATTAAGAACCATTTTCAATTTCATTATCCTTTTTATATCACTTATTACAATGTTATGAACATTATGTAATTATTTAAGTTAATAACGGTCGTTTTGTCGATTTTTGGTACTTGAGTCAACAATAAACTTCTTATAATTACAAGTTGTTTATGTGGTAGAATATCCATTATCTCCAGAATTATATTAATGATTTAGATGTCATATATATCATATATATCCAGTATATACATTCATTTATAATATTACCTAACATTTAGAGGTAAGAAATGAAATGCACCGTTCATGGAGACGGTAAGCCGTACGTACGCATGAACGCTACTTTCATTTCAATTTCATATTTAATGGAATGAAATCATAATGATATAAATGTATAATATAATTCCAGTATAATATAGTGTATAATACCAATTACTCCATCCTTTATACATCCCACATATGGCATTAACGATTCAAATCACTTTGAGGGGGCGGTAGTCAGCACTTCCTAAAATGAAATTATCGCGTTTTACCCATAATGGAAATCATAAATTATGCCATAAATTAGAAATACATAAGCATAAGTAAAACATAAACATATTATATATCATATATAAAAATAGTTACATCTTAATGGCCACCTTTGAAGGTGTTATATGAGTGTTGAACAATCATCGTTTCGTGAGGCAGAAATTCGCCATCCACAGAAACCGTATGTTCTTTAACCATTAGATGTAGGTGTGTGTGAGTGTAGCTCTAATCCTTCTTATAAAAACATCCTAGTATATTTAGGATACTGGTGTTGTTACAAAAGAATTGAATAAAAAGAGTTTAGGGGGTTTGAGAAGAAAAATAAAACAAAACAACATTAGAGAAGACATTACCTCAAAATCGGGTAACTCTTTTTTGATTTGAGCCAAAGGCTTCCTTGGGAAGAGTTATGCCCAAAGTGAGGCTTCTAGGAGTAATAGGTAGAAGTTGGGAGAGTATTTGGGCAGAGTTTGGCTGAGCCAAATGGCTTGAAAGTGTGAATAAGGTGGGAGTGGTGGGGGCCTTTTATAAGTGGAGAGGAGGGGCACTTTTGGAAAGTAATAAAATGTCACTTTATTATAAAATGAGTTTCGGATTTTAGAGGTCCCACACTTATATAATTCGAGGATAAGGTGATAAGGGTTCGAAATCTCCTCATCCAATAGGCTTTGGACAAGTTTATGCCTTGGATTTTGCATTATCTTCCCATTTTATTTAAATCGTTAAATAATGAGGTCATCACTGCATCATCATGATGTCATAAATAATTTAATTTATTTAATGTCTAAAAATTATAAAAAAAATACTATGATGTAGGAAATCTTTTTATCTTTCTAATGAATATTTATAATCAAATTTTGGACTTGTGTAGACCCACTTAAAAACTGTTTTAGTAAAACAACTCATGTTTGTGTCAATTTAATTTTAACATTAAATAAATATATATTAATGTCATTTTCCAACCAAAGTGGCTCCATGGGGTCCCCAAGTTGACCCATGGGTTGTCTTGGTCGGCCATGACTCATCCAATAGGAGTATGATAAGTGTCAAGCTCATATCATATTATTAAAACATTGTTTTTACCTTAAACTACACTAATTACCTCTAATCGCGATTAAGAACTTAAAAGTTACTATTCACCAAAAAATTATTTTAATCTTATTGAAACATATTTTACTTCTTAATTAAAACCATGTATGTTGGATTTTTGAAAATCAAATCATAGAAGTGGTAATATTTCATTTAAACGAAAAATCAGTTATTTAACTACCACTTAGTGGTTTCACTATTCATCAAAAATTGAAGTTTTTCAGAACAATGCCAAAATTTCACCCTAAGCTATAATTGATATTCCGAATTCAAAAATGATATCTATTTTACAAAATTCCAAAAATATAAGTCGCATTAATTAATTTTATAATTAATTCCCGCTGTGACAACAAATAGCGTGTTTTAAGAAACAATTTATATCAAAAGATTGGCAATTGTTTATGTCCAATTTCAATGTTAAAATAATTCTAATGACCACCATTGGATGAAATGGTAAAAATATATTCTAATTATACTTTAAAACCACTAAATAGTATAATTTATCACTATAAATTATTTTTATTAAAAAAGTTGTTTTTAAGTATTTTTCACTATTCATAAAAAATTAGAAGTTCTCAGAAGAATACCAAAAATTCAACATAGGCTAATTTCGATATTCCGAATCCAAAAATGAAGTCCATTTTGAAATATAAAATTTTTATAATTTTAAAAAGTGGTTATTACTATTCATAACGGCTACTTTGATTAGTCGCGGTGTTTTAGAACTCGAAGTTGCGTACAATGCAAGCTATTGCATTATTGAATGAGAAGCGTATCGTGGAAGCACGGGGTGTTACATTCTCCCCTCCTTCAATAAATTGCGTCCTCGCAATTTGAAATTTTTTTCATTGAAAATAAAAGGTTGAAAAGAGAAAATACCTTTGATGAAAACCCACATCGGAAATAAGATTAATAAAATTTAGCCTTAATGAGAGGGAAAGGGAAATGAAAAAGTCACCACCCAATTATGATCTCGATTAGGAGAACATTGGTGGCAATTAGAGACATATAATTGGAGGGAAAACGTAAATATTTGTAGGGAGTGATTGAGGTCATAAATCACAATCAACTGTCAAATTGAGGGCCTCAAAGCCTTCAATCTATGTTGATTTAAAATGTCATCAGTTCAACAAGACATAAGGTATTAGGATAACACATTTTTTTGTTTTAATATCCCTTTAATAAAGTTTAAGAATTAATTTATTCATTGAATAAGAGATAGGTATATATATATTTATGCTTGACAATTAGAGTTTCAACCTTCAACTCATCTTTCACTCAAAAAGATAATAGAACTCAAAAATATTATACTTATCCTAATTGTATAAGGTTCTAAATGTTAACACATACCATTTATATTAGAAAAACTATTTTGTAATAACCAGGGTCTTCACGTAGTCTAGTGGTAGGCAATTAATCCCAATCGCACTATGGTTGTGGGTTCGATTCCCACAGCTTTGTCCGACGCGATGGGTTGTCACTCGGTCTGCGTGTTGTCCTTTTTATAAATATCCAAAAATAACCTTAACAATAGTATCCAATGTAAAATATAAACCATTCCAACCTTTATAGTTATCCAAAATACTTCTGTCCAACTCACAGTCTAGATTTTATGAGGAAGGTAAACATAATGAAGCTCTTTTTTTTTCTGCGTAACAACATGTGAACACCTTCATCATGTATTCTTTTAAAACACTGCAATATACAGAATTACCATAAATCCTTATTGATTACATTCATGATCCCTTATTCCTTATAGAAGACTAGATATACTCCTTCTATCCAAAAATGTATACAAATCATTAATCAGTTTCAAGGATGTTAAGAATATCCAACATAATTTATCCGAATCAATCATGTCTTATTCCAAAATCACTATCTCGGTATCAGAACCATATTATGGTTTATCTTTCTCTCAACCATATATTTTTTAAAAATTTAACCTACTATGGAGTCACTTTTCTTGGTTCCACACAATCTCAAGTCCTAGATGAAATAGTACTGCAGTACAATCCTTATATACTCCATAATTATTATAACCAGTACATCATTGACTCAAATTACAAAATTCTTTAATAACAACATAAGAACTCTAATCATTCCTCTTCATCTGTGGTAGTATCATAACTTTATTATTATCCAATAACATCATTTGGGGCATACTATGATGATTTGAACATTGGTTTGCGTAGTGTCCCCACTCCTTGCAGATGAAGCATTGTACATTTGAAACCTTTTTCTTACCCTTGCAGTCACGCACTTGGTGTCCTTTTTCTCCACACTTATAACAAACTCCCATTCCCTTCAGGAAAATTCCAAGGTGTTTCTTCCCACAGTTATCAAATATTGGAAAATTCTTCTTTTCCCTCGTCCCTTTATCCATCATTCTCTCTTCCATCCTTTTCTTCTCTTTCATCCCTTCAAATCCATAAGACTCAGAGAATTCTCTACTTATCTTATTAACACATGATACTATTTCTTGATATGTTAATAACACATGGGAGAATATTTCTCTTCTAAATGTTGGCTTAATACCATGAAATATATGATCCTTCTTACTCTTTGGATCATACGTATTGATGGAGTTCACATTCCTTCTACTGGGCGCTATTTCTATACAATGCCATAAACTAGGTTAGTTTATGAATCGAAATAATAATTCCATACTTATAAAATACTTAACATAAATTGAACTATTTAGGGATATAATCCATAATCATAAAAAGGTTTTCTTTGAGGAAGTATATACTCATAACCGTTCACAGTGGTTTGTAAAGAAAATGAGAATTATCCTAAGCATATCCCCCGGGAGTGTCGTAACCAAGAGTGAAGCAAGGACCGTTGTCGTGCACCAGTTCCCATTAGAGTCTAGCTCAAAGCGGTGTTTTCGGGTTTTACCCCTAGGTACATCTGTGCCAAAGCCGCCTCTACCTGCTCGTATCCAGACAGGGATGTATTTCTCGGAAAACTCACAAAATTTCTACAATAACAAAATTCTAGGAAGTTCTTCTATACTAATCCTCAAAGTCTATCTTCAGGCTATGTGCTCTAATAAGAGTTTATCTAAATCTAGCTTCCAAGGTTAGTACTAAACTGCATCTGATACCAACTGTAACACCCCGACCCCAGCTACCCAGAGTCGATGCATTACTTCGTAACATTGGCATGATCACAAAAGATCAAGTCTCTAAAGACCGATTAGTTTAGTAACCTTGGAAACACTAGATACATTCATAAACGTTACATTACATAATAAAGTGAAAAACTACAATAACAAAGTCTCCATAGTCCACTCTCATATCCTCTTCTGACAATCCCTGCAGGTCATTCATAAAATACTTCTTCACATCCTGGAAAATATTAAAACATTGAAAGGGGTGAGCTCAGATGCTCAGTAAGGATAACAATATTGTGGAAGCCTTCATAAATAAACATAAACATTTAAGGCAATGTATAACTAAAACAAAAGCCTTTTAAACTTGAACATCAACATAATATGGCAAAAGTAAAATGAGATAATGCCATTTACTTCTTCAAATGGATATTCTACTGGTCGAATAATCACATGAAATATCATTAACCACTTTCATAATGATGGAATGCATAATGCCAGACTATCATAACCACGTAGCCAAGGCCTCGTGCCAAGACCACAAATAAGATTTTGTCAAGGCCTCGTGCCAAGACACTAGTTTGTCTCATGAGACCTACCGATGCATCGAGGAGCTGTAGCGGGCTCCACCCGTCACTTATTAAGTCCAATGCATTCCTCATATGAATAGGTTTAAACATATCATAAACCATAACATAATCGTATCACATGAAACATGCATAAATGAAACATAACATTTCCACATTTCAATCACAAGATTTCAATACAACACATTGATATAAAAAAATGCTTTCAATACCATTTTCAATACCAAAATAAAATAAAGTTAAAACTTTGTATTTATTTTTCATTAAAAAAAGTGATGGCTTGTAGAGGAAGCCGAAACTCAAATAATGGTCATGGCGGCGGAGAAGTCGTTGTCGCCGCATATGTACGGAAAGAAAAACATTCCCTTTTTGTCGTTTAGTAAAATGCTTTGTATAAAAAGATTCCTTTTGAATAAACTTAAAAGGCAAAGGGGTTTATACACTGTATAAAAGGAAGTTGTGTATAAAACCAAATATGCCTCAATGAAAGGAGATTGAGACGAAGTCCTTAAAAAGATCATTTTTAAAATAAAATAGATATATTATGTGTATTCACTATAGGTACACATAAAGAAATTAAAAAAACAAAATAGTACATAATAACATCATGACATAATTTGAAAGTAGGAGATTAACCCAAAGAATGGAAATTGGGTTAAGAAGTTCCCTTACCTCATGTCTGACTTGACTCAACCGTTCTTTAACATCCTGAATAATAAACTAGAGTTAATATATACCTTATTAAGAACCATTTTAAATTTCATTATCCTTTTTATATCACTTATTACAATGTTATGAACATTATGTAATTATTTAAGTTAATAACGGTCGTTTTGTCGATCTTTGGTACTTGAGTCAACAATAAACTTCTAATAATTACAAGTTGTTTATGTGGTAGAATATCCATTATCTCTAGAATTATATTCATGATTTAGATGTCATATATATCATATATATCCAGTATATACATTCATTTATAATATTACGTAACATTTAGAGGTAAGAAATGAAATGCACCGTTCATGGAGACGGTAAGCAGTACGTACGCATGAACGCTACTTTCATTTCAATTTCATATTTAATGGAATGAAATCATAATGATATAAATGTATAATATAATTTCAGTATAATATATTGTATAATACCATTTACTCCATCCTTTATACATCCCAAATATGGCATTAACGATTCAAATCACTTTGAGGGGGCGGTAGTCCGCACTTCCTAAAATGAAATTATCGCATTTTACCCATAATGGAAATCATAAAGTATGCCATAAATGAGAAATACAGAAGCATAAGTAAAACATAAACATATTATATATCATATATAAAAATAGTGACATCTTAATGGCCACCTTTGAAGGTGTTATATGAGTGTTGAACAATCATCGTTTCGTGAGGCAGAAATTCTCCATCCACAGAAACCGTATGTTCTTTAACCATTAGATGTAGGTGTGTGTAAGTGTAGCTATAATCCTTCTTATAACAACATCCTAGTATATTGAGGATGCTGGTTTTGTTACAAAAGAAATGAATAAAAAGAGTTTAGGGGGTTTGAGAAGAAAAATAAAACAAAACAACATTAGAGAAGACATTACCTCAAAATCGGGTAACTCTTTTTTGATTTGAGCCAAAGGCTTCCTTGGGAAGAGTTCTGCCCAAAGTGAGGCTTCTAGGAGTAAGAGGTGGAAGTTGGGAGAGTATTTGGGCAGAGGTTGGCCGAGCCAAATGGCTTGAAAGTGTGAATAAGGTGGGAGTGGTGGGGGCCTTTTATAAGTGGAGAGGAGGGGCACTTTTGGAAAGTAATGAAATGTCACTTTATTATAAAATGAGTTTCAGATATTAGAGGTCCCACACTTATATAATTCGAGGATAAGGTGATAAGGGTTCGAAATATCCTCATCTAATAGGCTTTGGACAAGTTTAAGCCTTGTATTTTGCATTATCTTCCCATTTTATTTAAATCGTTAAATAATGAGGTCATCGCTGCATCATCATGATGTCATAAATAATTTAATTTATTTAATGTCTAAAAATTATAAAAAATATACTATGATTTAGGAAATCTTTTTATATTTCTAATGAATATTTATAATCAAATTTTGGACTTGTGTAACCCCACTTAAAAACTGTTTTAGTAAAACAACTCATGTTTGTGTCAATTTAATTTTAACATTAAATAAATATATATTAATGTCATTTTCCAACCAAAGTGGCTCCATGGGGTCCCCAAGTTGACCCATGGGTTGTCTTGGTCGGCCATGACTCATCCAATAGGAGTAGGACAAGTGTCAAGCTCATATCATATTATTAAAACATTGTTTTTACCTTAAACTACACTAATTACCTCTAATCGCGATTAAGAACTTAAAAGTTACTATTTACCAAAAAATTATTTTAATCTTATTGAACCATATTTTACTTCTTAATGACAACCATGTATGTTGGATTTTTGAAAATCAAATCACATAAGTGGTAATATTTCATTTAAACGAAAAATCAGTTATTTAACTACCACTTAGTGGTTTCACTATTCATCAAAAATTGAAGTTTTTCAGAACAATGCCAAAATTTCACCCTAAGCTATAATTGATATTCCGAATTCAAAAATAATGTCTATTTTACAAAATTCCAAACATATAAGTCGCATTAATTAATTTTATAATTAATTCCCGCTGTCACAACAAATAGCGTGTTTTAAGAAACAATTTATATCAAAAGATTGGCAATTGTTTATGTCCAATTTCAATGTTAAAATAATTCTAATGACCACCATTGGATGAAATGGTAAAAATATATTATAATTATACTTTCAAACCACTAAATAGTATAATTTATCACTATAAATTATTTTCATTAAAAAAGTTGTTTTTAAGTATTTTTCACTATTCATAAAAAATTAGAAGTTCTCAGAAGAATACCAAAAATTCAACATAGGCTAATTTCGATATTCCGAATCCAAAAATGAAGTCCATTTTGAAATATAAAATTTCTATATTTTTAAAAAGTGGTTTTTACTATTCATAACGGCTACTTTGATTAGTCGCGGTATTTTAGAACTCGAAGTTGCGTACAATGCAAGCTATTGCATTATTGAATGAGAAGCGTATCGTGGAAGCTCGGGGTGTTACAACCATGATGACAAAACAATAATTTAAATATTATGTTACCTGTTTAGAAGGTTATTATCAATGAAAAGTCTTTTTAAAATGGTTTATGAATTATTATTTTTTTATTGATATTCAAAGTGAAATATTTTTCATCAATAATTTTTCTAATTGATCTTTCAAAATCATTTTCCATCTAAGATGACAACATTTAAATTTTCATAATATTTAATGCGGATATATATCAATTGAACAATCCTTATTATTTCTCTAGATGGATAATGATTAAAATAACAAGATCTTTTTAAAATTTGTTACTTTTCCAGAGTTTATGCTATGATGAAATGTTTTTAAATCCTACTTCCTTTCATGAATTATTATATAAAGAATTTTTTATGAGATTGTGGAACAAAAATATATGTATTTATTATGGGTGGGAGCTATATATATCTCCAATTTATTGGTTAATTATTAATGTAATATGATCTAAAAGTGTACACAAAAGGATTTCTAATCCCTGAAAAAGGGTACATGGGTGGTTATCCCAATCCAAAAAAGGGTAAAGAATAGGTTATTCCATTCCCAATGTAGGTATATGCGTTGTTACCCTAGCCTAAAAATTTAGTAATTTCTTGGTTGGTATCCTTAACATACGGTTTTCAATGCATATTTTTCTACCATAACATTATGTCTTATGCCAATGTTATGATATAAAAGATTATGTACTTATATTAATTTATGATTCATGTATTATGAATGACCAACATTTATTTAATGACTCATGGTTATGATCAATGATACACAATGTGTGGTTTTCAAATGTTAAGATCATATTCTCGTAACTATATGATCATTTTATTCATATGTGATCATTTATAACTCCCGTTTTTTCATTACAGGGAATATGAGGTCACTTATCATTATGTTTTCTTACCTAGGTAATGATGAATGGTTTTATATATGATAATTCTATGAAGGTAGATAGATATGATAAAATTTGTGGTAGAATATATGGTTCACCTATGGACCATTTTTTTATTTTTACTTTTTACTAATTATACAAGACCAAAATTATTTTACAGTGGATCAATATGTTATGTAATGAATATTCTCCTAGTATGATGTAATATTTATGTATGAGTAGTTCATGTATTAATAGTTAATATTAGAGTAAGGTTTGTTTATACTTTGGAAACTATAATGATAAAACATAAGTGATATCCCTAAGAATATGTATTTGTAAAATTATATGAATAATTAAATGTATAGTAAAATATCCTATAATATTGGTGAAGGATAATTGAGTGGTTACCATAAATTTACATCTCAATCTAGTTACTAAAAGTGGAAGTGGTTCTAGAAACAATATACCAAGGGGTAATAAGTTCGAAAAAGGAACGTCGGTCTTGACTCGATCATTACCTAGTACACTCTAATAGGACTTATTACACACATTATTTGACACTCTTGGAGGACATGATTTGGAAATTGACAAAATATTACTTAACAATCATGAAGGATTTGAATTATGACCATAAATAACCTAGGTTAAGCTTATGGTGTCATATAATAAAAATAAGGTGTCATGATTTAGATATACTAGAAGTGATTTTTCATGATTATGTGGTTTACCACAATGATTATTAGTGATTATAGAATTATTTTTTTATTTTAGTCAATTACGGGATCCCATAGTAACTATGTTAATGTTGAATTCAATAGAAAATTCAATGAAAATCCTACTGAGAAACCAAATTTTATGGGAGTTGCAATTAAAAGTATTGTTTTTACACTCAAACAAGTCTCTCATGCTATGAATCATGATGAATATCCAAATGAGAAAATTAGGGAACAAATTTTTCTGAGTCCTTAATGGGGGATTGTCCACATTATTTAGTTTTTTTATAGATCCACTTGTTTTTTAGAAATGGATCTTTACAATTGAACAGTTATTTTACATTATACCATGTTCATAGCATGAAAAATTCATTTTGGCCACCTATTATTTGGAACATAAATAAGATTAATAGTGGAAACTTATCAAGAATATAAAGAAGAAATATGAAATTGATTCTAGGGAGTGGGATGATTTTAAGATCTTATTTTTCAATAATAAGATTCCTTGTATTCTTCATAAAAATAGAGAAGGAATTTCCTGAGATAATATAGAATGAAGATGAATTGTTTGGTACCTATGGGGAAAATATTTCAAGCAATGTGAGGTATACTTATGATATTATCATCTAACCACAAAGTATGGTTGATCAATTATTAAGTGGTATAAAACCAATTATTTGAAGTTTATTAGCCATAAGGGACTATAATATATATGAATAAATCATTAGATGTTATATCATGGAGGAATTGGAGATTGAAGTTACTCATAAATCCCATGGTCTTGATAAGAAAATAAAATTTTAGCAAAGTAAACTCTAAAAACTATGGGGAGAAGAATATGATCCTTCCTTCATGCTCTAAGTGTGGAAGGAAATATGGAGAAAATTTCCTTTAAGGGACAACTAAAAGTTTTTTTGTGGAATGGAAGGTTTTTTATTGGTTGAATACTAAAGTTATGGGACTTACTTAGTTAATTATAAGAATATAGGGAAATCCCAACATAATGCACCACCCACAATAAAGTGGTTCATGTGATTGAAGTTTGGGAATTGTGAAAATGAACTCCTTACCCCAACGACTAATAAGGATAATAAGAGACATGAACCTTTGAAGAAAAATAAAAAAGGGAAAGATTATTCAATCACAAAAGCTAAACTGAATCATGATAATTATGGCCCACTTATCCTCCATTATAGACTTGGTAATTTTATGTTTGTGTGTTTGTATGTATGAGTCCTTTGAAAATATATGTTTTCATCATCTAAAAAAATTTAATTTCCTTATGAGAATTGATTGTCTCCCTATACTTGGATTCAAGAATAATGAAATTAATCTTTATATTCTACCAATGCAAGGATGAACCTAAGATCCCAGTGTAAATGTTTATGTCTAGGATAAGAGTTTATTTAAGTAATAAAGGTTGAATTATTTTTTGGATAAATATATGTCTCCATTTAAAATTAACATAAGATTTATGGATATCCTCATGGGTTTATGAGTTTAAGTTTTATCATATTTTCCAAGTCATAGACACCCCATATGAGATTTTAAAAGATTGGATTTTATTATGAATTAGGGTATTCTAAGAGACATTAATTAAAATACAAAACTTTGTAATTTTATATGATTTAGTGAAAAAAGTTATTTTTTGGGGAATTCCTATTATGGACATTTGATTAATGGTATTTTTAGAGTTTATTGTATATTTTATGTTAATGTAATTATAGGTTATTATAATTTTGGAATCTTTTAGAAATTGTTTTTATGTACTGTTTTAGATATGATAATATGCGGGTCGGATGACAACCTGTCACATCTAGAATGGTCATAGGGCATAAACCAAAAACTAAAGGATGATAAGGGTATAGTTCCAACCATTGGCCTATGTAAAATAGTATCGCTGGTAGGATAACATACAGAGAGATAATAAAGAGTATGTATCTATTTACATGTTGTGTTAGTAAGTTATGTTTAAGAGGCATTATTATAATTGGATGTTATAACCATCATCCAAACAATAATGTAAATGGTAAAACAACACAATAGATTTTTTCACTAGACTCCTAATGTACATGGATTTCACTAATTTTTTATTAATTTTTAATTTATTTTTAATTACTTTTCTAAATGATTATTCTGTTTTTTGTCCTTCTAGTAGTTTTTTAAAATTTTATTTATTTTTATTGTTTTTTAATAATTATATTTTTTTGTTTTTTCTTTTAGATTTTAATAAAAAAATCTTTATTAACCTTTAATATTTTATTATTTTTTGTATTTTAATTAATATTAGTCTATTTATTTTTATTTTTAGTTTATTTTATTAAAATTTATTAGTAATTATATTAATTCATTAAATTAATATTAAATAAGTAATCATAAATATTAGTATTATTTATAATATTAGTATTAATTATTTTAGTTTATTATTATTTATTTAATTAGTTTAACATATAATAGTATATTTTATAAAGTGCATAATAATATTTATTTAACTTGTAAGCTAGTTCATATAATATATTTTTGTATGGTTCTACTTATTATTATTATTATGACTACTTTTATTTTTTAATAATATTATTATTTAGATTTTATAGAATTTGAGAATTTTAATTTTGAATTTAAAATTTGAGTTTTGATCTTGAATTTGAGTTTTTTATTTTTATTTTTTATTTTGAATTCCCCCCTCCCATCTCTATCCCTCATCACCCCTCCCCCTACTCTCTCCCTAGTCACGTCCCCATATCATATATCCCACTGCCACTCCCCATACCCTATACTCAAACTGCCCCACAACCCTTACCTATCAGGTGTAATCAAGCACGCACCACCACACCAAGACGATCTGTTGCCTCGGCTCCACACCCACCTATGGTAGTGCCTCTATGATGTGTGACCTCCTCTCATTAGTTTCACAAGGATCCATGCCTACTCCATTTTGAGGGAACAGTAGTGGTTCTGGTTTAATGACATCGATGTTCTTGGAGAATCAATTTTCTTCTAGATATTGGTGTTGCTCAGTAAGAACAAACACATGTTTGATCATTTATTTTTTGCATGAGAGGGTTCAGTTTCACATTACAACAATTGGAGTGATCATCTACGATGGGTTGAGATGATACTCCGATCGACATAGACATGTTGATATTTATATTCTATTTTATGTGTCATGATTGTGTATTGTTAGGATAATATTTTTGGTTTTGGGTTGTGATAAGTGTTACGGTGTAAGAATGTATTTAAATTATTTCCATGTTTTATTTCCTTTAAATTTTTTATTTTCTATTGGATTTTTATTATATTATTTATCTTTGTTTGAATAATTTTTCCTTTGGAACCTGCACACCTTTTGGGAGCTCGTTCGTGTGATACATAATTAGTAATCACGGGTGGGAGATCATCAAAAAAAATTATTCTTTCAGAAATCAATCGTGCACTTCAGATAATCGTAAATCACACATGATCAAATTTTTCATAAATAAATATATTAATTGAACAATTAATATTCTATGTGCACTATCCTTTAAACATGAATGAAAAATTATTAATAGGTGATCTCATGTGAGTGAACCTAATGCAGATAAGTACTTTGACTTTGTGAGAAATGAGTTCTGGTATTTTACCATGTAATTCAATTCTACAATGAAATTAAAATTATTCATCAGGACAGAGAGAAAAATTATGGATAATTGGTGTGGAAATTAGAATACTATTTAACATCAAATAATCAGACCTAAAAGTATTTTGATTAAAATTAGAATCGGTGATAATTGAATAAATTAATTTTAACATGTGGGACTTAAATAATTGGTATTGTGTTCACCTGAATAGATGCCACAACTATGAACCTTACACCTTCACCAATTTCTTCCATTTATAAATTTACTTCACTTAGATAGTTTTAGTTTATTTAATATGTCATCTTTTAATATATTTTTTTATTTTTTATATATTTTGGTTGTTAATAAATTTTAAAACTCATCATCTTGAACATTCTACCAAAAGAATGTCCCTAGTCTCTACTCACATTATCATTATGGTTCGAACCTAATATGTAATGCCCCGACCCTAGTTACCCAGAGTCAGTGCATTATTACATAACATTGGCATGATCACAAAAGATCAAGTCTCGAAAGACCAATTAGTTTAGTAGCCTTAGAATCACTAGATACATTCATAAAGTTTACATTACATCATAAAGTGAAAACTACAACAACATCTTGTCTACACACTCATATCCCCTCATACTATCCCTGCAGGTCATTCATAAAATACTTCTTCACATCTTGGGAAAAATAAAACATATAAAGGGGTGAGCTCAAATGCCTAGTAAGGATAACAATATAGCAGAAACTTTCATAAATAAGCATAAACATTTAAGGCACTTTATAACAAAAACAAAAGCCTTTTAAACTTGAACTTCATCATAATATGGAAGAAATAAAATGAAATAATTCCATTTACTTATTCACATTGATATTCAACTTGTTGAATAATCACATGCAATATCAATAACCACTTTCATAATGATGAAATGCATAATGTCAGACTATCATAACCATATAGTGAAGGCCTTGTGCCAAGACTACAAATAAGATTTTGTAAAGGCCTTGTTCCAAGACACTAGTTTGTCTCATGAGACCTACCGATGCATCGAGGAGCTATAGCGGGCTCCACCCATCACTTATTAAGTCCAATTCATTCCTCATATGAACAGGTTTAAACAAAACATAAACATTCATATTAAAACTAGCATACGAAATGTCAATACTTTCTCCATAAACCATGAATGGTATAAAAATAACACATCTACAGTCAAAAATATCACAAAACCTTCAACACAATATGGAAGTTTTGTATCATAATAAATCAACTTCAAATAAGTTTAAAATCTATCAAAGAATGTTGACATAGATGAAATCAAAACAATTTTAGAGAAATATCTCTTTTTTTAATCATTTAAAAGTCACAAAATTATAAAAGAAATCATTTAATTTGAAAATATTCTTATAATATTGTAAGGGAAGCTTCAACGATTTTATAACAGCGGAAAATATCCGCACCCACCATATAAGTTAAAAAAAGACATTCTTACCTTAATTTTGTCGAAAAGGTTAAAAAGGACCTTGTTTAGAAAATGACAGAAAGATTCCTTTATAAAAAGTAAAACAAGGGTATAAATGACTTTAACCCATATTCTATAAAATAGTAATAATTATTTTAAATACATTTTTATAAAACAAGGATGTGGATGATAAAGTGGTCCCAGTAGATAATTACGTATAAACAACCTCGGATAATGAAGAGATTTTGAAATAAATCCTTACATTGTAATTTTCCTTGGTTGAGGGTAGTTTAACCTCCTGTATAATGGTTAAATAATTGTTATTAAATTATAAAAGAATCATATATATTAATATGATATCATATATGATCTTTTAACATTGATTTGTTAATAATATCTTATTATTATCGTCGTTTCGGGTGTTAACTTACTCATTTTCTTTTATATGTTTGGTTACATAAGTTGTGTTCATTATGGATAGGTTGTATACTATTCATATACATAATTATATAAAGTCTTTAAACATTATTTTTAATCATCAAATGAGAATTACACTTTCATGGATACGATGGGGAATTAATCTTATCGCGTTCGTGGAGACGGTAGTCCGTACGTACGTACGAGCGACAATATCATTCTTTTGATATTAAAATAATATATAATTGGATGGTATATCATATATACAGAATCATTATCATGTTGTATTTATTATTTACATCAATTACACATCATTATCATACCCATACAAATAATAATGTTTTGAATAACAATTACACCACGACGTGGAGACGGTAAGCCGTATGTACGCATGTATGGTGACATGTCATTCAAAGGATGGATATAATACTGAATATGGTTGTACCATATATATAATAACATCACAGTATATATAAGATACTATATTTATTATTTTTTAATGGAAATAAAAAATAAAGAAGAAGTTGATGCAGAAAGGAACTTGAAAGAGGGTGGTGAAAACATTACCTCTTCTTCGGGTTCTTCCTTTTGATTTCATCAAAAGGAATCATTAGGTTGGCTTTCTGATCAAAATAAGGACTCTAGGTTTAAGTGAGGGAAGTTTAGAGAATATTTGGGAAGTTTTTTTCCGAGCCAAAAGGCTTTTAAGTTATGAATTTGTGAGAAGGGTGGTGCCCTTTTATAAGAGGGGTGAGGGGCACCTTAGGAAAAGCTAGAAATATTATTTTATAATAAATTCATATTCAGTTTTTAATGGCTAAGAATTGTATTATGTAAAGTTTAAGATGGGGATAGGTCTAAAACCACTCAAATAATAGGTTTTAGACAGGTTTGGGTCACTATATTAACTTTATCTTTTTTATTTAACTCTTAGTTCAATAGTTTGACATTTACCATGTCTCTTTGTATTTTTATATTATATAGTCAATAAACTTATTATAAACATCCAAGTGATGGAAAAGTGGTCCATTAACAATTAAACTATCATTATATAAGTCTATTTGATGATCCTTAGATTTTTAGGAATTGAATATCAATTAATAATATAATATTTGTTTTAAAAACTTTTTTATGTCAATTTTGACACTATTTGGTATTTTGTTTTTTCTAAATTCATAATAGCATTATTACTTCAAAAATAATTCATTTAATCAACCCTAAAATGTCATATTAACCTATAAAATTATTTTAATTCATTAAAAGTCTCAAATTATATTTATTTGGGTATTTATAATATCAGTTATTTTAATATTTCACTAATAAGGTAATTAATGCATCATCATTGTGTCATAAATAAATTAAATTATTTAATGTCTAAAAATTATACATAAAATACCATTATGTTGGAAATATTTTTATATTTCTAAATAATATTTATAATCGAATTTATAATATATATAATCTTATATTAAAAAAAATTTATTTATTAAACTTTAATTTTAACGCTTTTAACTCTTCTTTGAATTAAATAATAATAAATGTCCTAATCTAATCCAAGTGGACCAAAGAGGTTCATATTTTAATCCTGAGGTTTTATTTGGTCTAATTATACTTATCCAATAGAATTAGGACATGTTTTATGGTAATAATAATATCATTTTTACCCTTAATTACCCTATTTACTTTTAACCTTGGTAAATAAAAGTAAAGAGTTACTATTCACCAAAAAATATTTTTACCTTATTGAACCAAATTTTACTCCTTTATATTAACCATGTCTCTTGTATTTTCTAAAGTTCACCCACAGAAGCGGTAAAATTAAGTTTTATGTGAATTTTCAAATTCTCCTAGGAGGTGGGTAAAAGACGATGAAAAGTTCAATAAAATTTTTATATATCTAAAATTATTCTAAACTAACTCCAATGAATTACATTGAACTTATATAGGTATTATGTATCTATTTTTACCTTAATTAAATTTAAATAAAATAAATAATTATTTAAATAAAAACTTGGTTTTAAACTATAACTTAGTGTTTTTTCACTATTCATCAAAAATTGAGTGTTTTCAGAAAAATACCAAAAATTCACCCTAATCTAATTTTGATATTAGGAATCTAAAAATTAAGTCCATTTTTAAAGATAAAATTTATAAAATTTCAAAAAGTGGTTATTACTATTCATAACTTCTAGTTTGATTGCTTGTGGTGTGTGTTAGAACTCAAAGTTGCGTATAACACACGCTACTGTATTATTCAAAGAGAAGCGTATTGTGGACGCCTGGGTTGTTACATAATATCTTCTTTGTTGTAGTTAGTAGGTTTATAAATTTTTTAATTTTCATTCATTATGACACATATACAAAAATTTTGGCACCATTTCTAGGGAGAATGGTAGAATTTTGAGTTCCTTTAAAAGATTGATTTTAGTCAATAATTAATGAAAAACCTCAAACTAAAAACCAAAAAAGGTTTATATATAATTTGGGTAATTAATTGTACATTATAGGAAAACTTTCAAGACACCTAGAATTCTGGAATGGTTTGGGCCATAAAACAAAGTTACAACCAGTACCCACCCTACTAACCAACATTAAAATGTATGGAATACAATATTACAACACAAACGATCTATCCAGGAAACCCAATTTATTTCAATGACTTTTAGTCAAATTGTTATTATGATCCATATGATAATGTTGCACCATGTTGTCATACAAGTCATTTCCCACCATTTGATCAATTTCAAATTCAATGAATTTTAAAACTTGATAATTCATGTGGTGAAAAATATTTAATAATTGATCACATGTTGCATTAGGATATCAATGGGACAAATAGGATATTTTAACTATAATATGAACATAATTAAAATTTTCTTTCTTTAAAAAAATATATTGAAAATCAACTGACTCATCTTGTTCAACTAGCTTCCTCATTCATACTCGATGATGCAATATTGAATAATTATTTTTAGGAACATGTAGTAGTGGCTCCATTTGAAAAACATTCATTATCATATTCTATGGACGAGGCTAATTTGATAGATACTTATTCCTGTCATAAAACTAATGACTCCTCTATATAACAATTTTATTTTTACAATATAATCACATTTCAAAAATATGAGAGTTTAGTCTTCCACCCTATTAAATATATTGGTCTCCTGGAAAATTTAATTTCATGTCATTGTTCTCTGAGTTCACAAACCATCTATCCCAAAGTGGAAAATTAAAAATTAAATTTCTATCAAATTTTACCTTTTGATGATGAATAGGACATACAACGGGGATTGTTCCATACCATGATAGAGTCATAATTAAACTAAGATATCATGAATTGTCACACACAAGATTAGGTCACTTCAAATGGCATAGAATCGCCTCCTAAAAATCCTTAAAAAGATAAATTTTTTTCTGAAATAGAGAGATATGAAATATTTATTAAGTCAAAAAATTATTCCATGATTATAGAAGATGACACACATATTTTTTTACAAATAAAGGAATAATTGGATTTCCTAGATGATCCTCAGTTCACGGTGAAACATGTTTCAATAGAGTAATATGATGATGGCGGTATAGAGGAAACTTTTAAAATAGTTGTGATTATTGACATAATGGTGTCACCTAATCTAATTGAACCTGCCCTGATTTCTCTATGCATTGAGGATAAATTCAATTAGAAACCAGTGGATTTCTCCAAACTCTTTGTTTTTAGTGAAGACAAATTTAGAAACATCTTGAACCTAAATACTGCATTCAAGGATATTGTAGATATAATAGTCAACTGAAGGAGTCTATTAAAGGAATTTCTCCCCTATGCAAGTTCCAAGAGGTAATATTCTTGATCTTTCCACCAACACACTTTACAAAAACATCAATTAGTTGGTGAGTTTTTTATTATAATATGTATATTCATTACCTTGTAAGTTGATCAATTTTCATTTCATTCAAGACATCCATTTAACCAAAAATTTTCCATTAAGATATTCTTTATCTTGAAGAATAATTTTCTGTTTTAATGAATGGATTCCACACTCCCACTAATAAAGATGAAGATACATGGTTTAAATTCATGTTTGATCCTAGTGTATTTTTATCATGGTCTAGATGAAGATGAATTAAACATTGAGCTCAATGGGAGGTAACATAAAATGGCATGGATTACCCACAATCTATTTTTTTTGGAATTTTAGTGTGGTTGAGTTCAATATATATATTTTTTAAAACACATGGTTTTTATTTTGGTGTTATCTCTTTTATAGGATGTGGGTATGTGTTTTCCATGTGTTTATTTTAGGGGTACATAATTTATGGAGCATCATCAGATACAGGTAGCCTTTAAAATATATTTTTGCTTACTCAGGGAAGTGTTTTATTTTATATTATATTTTATAATTCCAAAAACAACCTGTAAAATAAAGCAGTAAAAAAATATAATTAAAAAAATAAAAAAAATTAACATTCCTGTCATATTTTGAACCCACATGAAAATAGATGAAATTACTTAATAACACATATTTGAACATACCACTTGTATTCTCGAGAAGTTTTAGAACATGATTCATGTATGGAATAATTTGTTACTTTATACATAGATTAATTTTATTGCTAATATTATTTCATTATTTAAAAAAATCGGAAACATGTTTATTTTTGGGAATCATATTTTTACTCATGCTCATTTATGATGTCCGAAATTATATTTCCATGTCCATGAGGATTCATTCCCATTTTTTCATCAGCTTATTTTTCTCTTTTTCTTATGTTAGTTTTTCTTTGTTATGTCTTCTATAACTTTCCATGTTTTTCTATAAAAGTGATAGGCCTTTTGAAAGTTTCACTAAAATGAACAAGGTATATTTTGGATTTGTTCAGCCCATTTGGCACATGAGCACCCCATAAATTTTCTCCATCATGTAGTCCTTATAATCCATGAAGAATAATTTTAGTATGAGACTAGCTAATAAAATTTCCTGCCTATTTATTTAATATTTCATTATTATTTTCATTCTAAGTGTGGAGAGAGATTTTTTCATGGTGAGGGTTGTTTGAGGAACAGTGAGGCATATGATGCACATGGATTGACATTATCCATTCATAATTATATTTTTTATATTTCCTAGTATCTGTATTCACTACATGAATTTTGATATGTGATTGTAGATTCTTTTTTGGTTCCAATAATGAGTACTTTTGTGGTTATTATGTGGTAACCCTCACTTTTGAGGTTTCCAAAAAAAGTAATAGCTCATTACTCTATGAGATATAAAATTTTCTATTTTACCTACTTTAACTTAGATACTACATCAAACACATTACTTGTGTACCTTTCATTTGTATTTTTTTTATATTTATTTCATTGTTTTTTGTAGTTGATACTCACATGTTTTCCCTGCCCATATTATTTGTGTGAGTTATGTCCTAAAAAAGGAGAAGAGAAAAAAATGAGTAGAAAAAAATAGTGAAACCTCAGATTATCATATGCTTAGGGACAAGAAACATTTTAAGTATTGGGGAGGGAGATTTCATAAGATAAATTTGGATTGAATTTTATCATGCATATTGTTAAATATGTAACAAAAATTAACTTGGATGGATATTGTTAAATATGGACCATAATTTTTCACAAAATACTGAAACAAATTTTTTTCATGATGCACCATCCCACTACCTTATATATAGTTGATACTAATGTGGAGTCTTTTGGATTAATGTATTATTTCTATTTCAACTAGTGGAGATGTGAAATTCATGGAAATCCAATGTTAATCACTCATGTGTATGAGAATTGAGCAAAACTATGATCAAATTTTTTGGGAAATGAGATTGATGGCATGGTAGAGGAAATGATGAATGATAGTAGGTAATTATTTTGGAAATACTATTAGGGGAAGTAAACTATGTTTTGAAAATTGGAATTTAAAATGAAGCATTATAGTTTTTGGGTTAAAGATTTTGAAAATTTTTGAACATGTAATTTTCATGTTTTGATTTTTCTACAGGTCCACTTTTGTGTTATTTCTAATTATTTTTCCCATGGGTGAAAGATAATAAGTGGGGGAGATTTTACGTAAAAGGACTTCACTAAGATTATTTATAAATTTTAAATTTATTTTTAATTAATTTTCTAACTACATCTAGTGTTTTTATGTTCTTTATGTAGTTTTTTAAATATTTTAGTTATTTTTATCGTCTTCAGTTAATTATATATTTATATTAGTTATTTATTTTTCTTTTTATAATTTATTAATGTTGTATAATATTAATTTCAAATATATTATTATTTTTATTTTTTTGATTAATATTAGTTTTTTATTATGATTTTTAATTGATTTTATTTATATTTATTAGTAATTATATTAATTTGGTAAATTAATATTATATACATCATTATAAATATTAGTATTATTGAAAATATTAGTATTAATTTTGTTATTTTATATTTATTTTCTTAAATAGATTTACTATTAATACTAGTTTTTTTACTAATTGTATAATTATATTAATTCAACTTGTAAGCTAGTATATATATTACATATTTATATAATGTTACATGTTAATATTTTTATTATTACTAATTTAATTATTAATAATGTTATTATAATTATTATTATTATTAACTTTTAGATAATTGGATAATTTTAATTTTGAATTTCAAATTTGTGTTTTGATTTTGAATTTGAGTTTTTTGTTTTTTTCATTTTGAATTTCCCCTCCCCCCTATCTACTTTTCACCCCCGTGTCCCATCCCTATAGCCTCATCCCACTGACCCCCTCCCCCTCCCCTCTTCCCATGTCGCCCCTACCACTAACCTCTCACCCGACACCCCCCCCCCCCCCCCGCCCTACTCCACCTCCGCCCCTCCCACTCCCCTCTTCCCACGTTGCTCGACATCCCTTACCTATTTGGTACAGATAAGAATGCACCATCGAATCAAGATGATCAGCTGCCTCTGTTTCACACCCTCAATCAACAGCTCCACCACGACATGAGACCTCCTTTCTTTAGAAGCTTATGGAACCATGCCTCCTCCATTTTGAGTGAGAAATAGTGGTTTGGGAATAACTACATCGACCTGTGTGGAGATATTATTTACTTCTAGAGATCAGCACTACACTCTAAGAGAAAACATAGGTCCCATCATTATTTTGATGCCTTTGATGGTTCTATTTGAATTTGTAGTAGTAGGAAGAGTGATGACTTTTAGTTTGTGATCATCTACAATGGCCTATGGTGATACTTATGTTGAAATGAATAAGGTGATATTTGTCTATTATTTTATGTGTAATGTTTTCATAATAGAGGGCCAATATTTTTGGGTTGAGATAAAAATTTTGTTTCATGAAGATCTATAAATTATTTCCATGTTTTGTTTCTTTTTAAATTACTTACTTTTAATTAGATGTTTTTAATTTATTTTATTTTATTTTTTGAATTAATAATCACTGGATACTTCACACCTTATTTGGTGCCCGTGAGATAAAAAATAAGTAATCATAGATGGAATATCATCATAGAATTTATATATCTACATATATATCACATGTGTCAAAGAATCATAAACCACACACAATCAAATTCTGAATAAATAAATATAGTAATAAAAAATTAATATGTTGTGTGTGCTCTCCATAAAACATGATTGAGTGATACCTAATATGTGATCTCTTGTGAGTGATCCTAAAATAGAGAGATACTCTCAATTTTCATGAAATGGGTTTTGGTATTTCACTATGTGATTTAATGAAACAATAATGTACAAATTATTCATTCGGTTAGAGAAAAAAATGATGGATAATTTTTGTGAAAATTAGAATATTATCTAAAATCAGAGACTAGGACCTAATAGTATGTTAGTTAAATATGGAATCCTTGATATTTTAGTAAATAAATATTTAGAGTTGCGAATTATACAATTTTAATTTCATGCACTTGAATGGATTTCACAATTGTGACACTTACGTCTTTTCCAGTTTCTTCCATTTCTCAATTTAGATTGCATAGATAGTTTTATTTTATTAAATTTGTTTTCTTTAAATAGTTGTATAGTTTTTTTATAAGTTTTAGTTATTAATAACTTTTAGAAATCATCCACATGAAAAAATTTCCAAATGGGTATTCTTAGTGTCTTTTTACATTCTCTTTTTGGTTCAACCCATCCCTCCACTTCTATAGTAATTAGTAGGTTTATAAATTTTCAAATTTTCACGCATTGTGATGCACATGCCAACAACCAAAAACATATAAAGTAAATAATGATATATGGTTCATAGTCGATCACCTTATAAAGTCATCAAAATTAATTTTTATTAGAGAATAATTATATCTTGGTTATATTTCCAGGATATATATTAATTAAGTGGTAATGTTTTAAGAAGTACAAAACTCCACTGTATTTAATATGGGTTTTATGTTTACCTTGATGTCCTGCAGAATTCTTGAGAAAGCTTCTAACACTTATTAGAGTTTTAGAACTATATATCATCCTCAGTAAAATGGTTACTATTATATAATAATTCAAGCCTTAGAGGTTATTTTGAGCACTTTCCTCTAGTTGAGGTTTTATAAAAACAACGTTTTCACTCGATCATTCATATGGCTCCATTTTAATCACTTTATGGAATGAATTTTAGAGATAAAATATACTAGAATTAATGTTTAAAATGAAATATATTATGTCCTGATATATTTGATGAAATGTAAGAGACAGTTAGAGCTATTAAGCAGCACATAAGGGTAGTAAAATGTCAGCAGAAAAGTTAGTTTGACAATCGTTGACATGATCTAGAATGTGAAGTTGATGAGAAATTATATCTATGAATTTATCAATGAATAATTTAATTATATTAATGAATAATGGAAAAAATAATACCTTGGAATATTTTTTCTTTAAATATTCTTTATCGTATTGGTATGAAATTTTAACGATTGGTGCTTCCTTCAAGACACTCTCTAGTTCATGATGTGTTCCATGTATCTATCCTAAAGAATTACATACTTGATACATCACATATACTAATATCAAAGTACATACTGATGGATAATGATCATTATTATAGGGAAAACCTAATGTAATATTTTGTATTGTGTAGATTAATTTACATGAAACAAGACCACTCACCTGGTCAAAAAAATTGGTGAGGCAACCAGCATGAGGAAGCTACAAAGGAACCTGAGGTTGTGATGAAGTAGGATTATACTCATTTTATTATTATAGTAACGTATTTTAAGGGAGAAATTAATTTCATGGGGGAATAATTTAATTCCAAGAGTTTTTATGAAATATTTTTCCAAAAAATCCAATTTATTTGATAGCTTATGTTACATGCAACACCATGATTTAACAACCCATGAGATTCTAATAATATAAGAATTTATACCTGACCAGTATAAAATAGACATAAAAATTGGTGTTATGATTTATAAAACCCAAATTTTTATTATTATTTCATATAGATATATATAAAGAAATCATTTTAATAAAAAATGTACTAAATTATTGGTAAAGCCTTTATGTTCTATAAAAATATCTATTTATAAAGAAAGTCATTTTTATTAAGTTTTGTAAAATAAATAATAAATTTAAGTTTTTAAATTTTATGGAAATTTATATAAAAATATTATTCCAATTTTGGAATTAATTTTTCAAAATTATAATATTTTTTAATTTTTTATATTTTTCAAAAAATATTATTTTTTTGAATATTGAAAAATAAAATTTTTTATTGAAAACTACTTTTTTGTTTAAAAAATTACCCTTTCATTTAAAATGGTTTTAAAATTGAAATTATCTCAATTCTATTATATTTCATTAAATTACTTTTTGTTGGAATCAATTAAATATTGAATTTTTTTATAAAAACTTTTCAAAATTTTCAAAATTTTCTCATTGGAAACCCTCTTTTTCATCGTGCCTATGGGTTTGATTTCAAATTAACTTATTCCACTTCTGAAAATTTAATTTTCAAAAAATTATTCCTTGTTTATAATAATAATAATTAATATTACATTATAATTTAAACAAAGTTTTTTCTCAAACGAATCGTAAAAACAATAAAAAATTAATTACCCAGGTAATGGATAAAATGTGTTTACCGAGGGGTTAAACTAATATGATAAAGGGTTAGATGACCTATAATATTTTTCAAAACCCATTTTATCTCCACATTTCAACCTTATAATCACTATGGTTTAATAATTACCCATTTTTGAACCTTTTGGAACGGTAAAATGAAGGGTGGTCTTTATTTTTTTCAAGAAATCCATGTGTGTCCTCTACACCACTTATAAAATTCCACCTGCTCTCTATACCTATTCACACTTAAAAACCATTTGTATCAACCAATAAGTTCCAAAATGTCTTAATAAATTTCATACCCACATCCAAGAGTCCCTAAATGTATTCATAATCCCTCTTATGAAGACCATATGTATAAACATAAAGTGGATCTCTGAAGAATAAGTAAAATTTTGAAACTTGTATTTTTGTTTTATTTATTCTTCCACCTCCTAAAAATATTATTAAACTATGATAATATAATAAAAATAGTATTTAAAATATAATTATATGTTATTATTTTAATCTAACTAACAACATTTATCTCATCTTCTAACAAATTGTACACAAAACCATCGATCATGTGTACAGCGGACTATGACCTCACAAACCGATTTTATTCGTTTTCCATCACAACCTACCATGGATGGATATGATGATTTATTTAATATTTATTTATGGTATTTATGATATTATTATACTTCTAGAATTATAAAATCACATATACCTTTTTATTTTACATTTCGTGGGAATATGATAATGTCGCTCATGTGTATAGCGGACTACCACCTCGCAAAGTGAGGTTACTTGGTTTTCACATACACCTTAAATGAAAGGTAACAAGGATAAATTTAATTAATATATGAGATATATATTAAATAATAATTACTATAAAATGGGGATATTTTATTTATCTCCATTTCAATCAATCCGTTGAGAAAATGGAAACATCGTTCATGTGTACGTATGACAAATCGTCTCTATAAACAATGTATTTCATTTTCTATATCAAACTTTTATGAATTTCTATAAATAAATATTTATTGAATATATATGATATTTATATAATTGTAAAAAATTTATATATTATTTAACCAAGATGAAGCTAAAAGGATAAAAAATACAAATTCAAAAGATATATGTAAAACATAACAATTATTACCTGAAAAGTGATTTTAACAAGGAATTGTTAACGAGTGACTAATAAAAGTTTATAAGTATGTTATATACAGTTTTATATATATAATTTTGATTTATTAATATAATTATAATAAACTAATATTTATTATATAGGAGTTTCTTATGTGTACAAAGTAAGTTGAGACTTACTGTAATGTAATTTTTCATAATCGGTCTTCTTTTGGACATATGTTATATTACGCACCATGATTCCTTTATGAGCTGTACATATAACACATTTTTCATTTAATATCATAAATTTTCTTATTTTAATGATATGTTATGATTCATATTATTTTTTTATTTCAAGTGGCTTATAATTCAACATTATGAAAGTTGATACAGTCTCATTATTTATCAGGATTGTTTATGTTTATACATACAATAATGAAATATTATGATATATATCTCAATAAAATATTAAATTTTCTTCTCCTATGTTTATTCTAGGAAAATATGTGTGTTCCTTTCATTTTTTCCTCTTTATGTACTCAAGATTCCAATTTAATGTGTTTTACAAAAATCGACATTATTTCTCTCCTTTGTCAAAAATACATTTTCCTCCATATATAAGATTTCAAAAAAAATGTTTTAATAAATGTTTTTACTACTCTAAAATAATTTTTTAAATTAATTTTTAAAATTTATTTAATTATTAGTTTTTTTAAAAGGAATATTCATGATGGTTTCCAAACAAGGTCTGTTTGGATTTCACTAAAAATGTGGATAGATTATTTGGTTTAACATATAAAATATGAATAGAAATCTCCACCATCAAGAAAGCATAATATTTTAAATATTTCTTCTTAAGTTTAAAATTCTATTTTCAATGAAAATTATTTTGAAATTGTATTAATAATTTTTAGTTAAAAAAATATTTTAATATTTCAATGGTTATTTTCCTCAAAAAAATTTCCATGTGATCTTTCAAAATTATTTTCCATCTAAGATGACTACCTTTGACTTTAATTTTTCTTTAATTGGTATTTTTTAAAAAATTTCCATCATTATTCTTTCATATGATGGTTTATGTCTATAATAAAAACATGTTTATGAAACCTATTTCTTTTCTACAGGTAATGAAATAATGAAATGTTTATGATACCCATTTATTTTCATGAGTAACGATATTATGAATATTTAATGATTGTGTGGAACATAGATATATCAATTTATGATGTGTGGTACCTATATGTCCCTCTAATGAATTGGGTAATGATTAATGTTATATGATATCACATGATACACATGAGGTTATCTAAATCCAGATATAGCATACACCTGAGTTTATCCCATGCCAGAAATAAGGTATATATGAGGTAATCCTAGGCCTAAAAGAGGGTACATGGGAGGTTCTCCCAATCCCAAAGTAGGTTCACGGGTGGTTTTCTCAAGCCTAACATGTTATGAATATATTTTTTTCTGTATTCTACATAAATATTTCTATGCTTATTTTTATGCCACAACACTATATATTATTCCAATGTAATGTCCTCATGGATTATGTACTTTTATTCCTTTATGATTCATTTTTTATGAAATGAACATTTTTATTCCATTATTCAAGTTAATGTTTTAAGATATTCATGGTATGTTTTTAAAATGTTAAGATCATGTTATCACACACTTTTACTCATGTTATTCTCATGTGATAATTGATATCTCCACTTTTTACCATCACTTCTCATCTATGATCACCTAATATTTTGTTTTCTTCCCAAGGGTGTGAAGAATGGTTTTATGTATGATAGGTATAAGAAGTGTTCTAGATATTAATAAATTTTTTAGATAAGATTAAGTTCACATATGAACCTATTTTTATGTTTCCAATATTCCAAAGTCACTAGAATGAAAGATATTAACATTTATAGGCTTCTCGTGAAGGTAAATTCAAAATAAAATCAAGTGTGTGGAAGTTTAAATCCAACTGGACACACTCCAAATAGGTGTATGACTACTCTGTCATAGAATATAGACCTATTGAATAAAAATGGAGAATAATCATTGATCTATTATGTAAAATTTGATTTAAAGAATAATTCCACACATAAGATTATAGAAGTTCATTTCCCTAATGATATATTTTTTTTATAAAGAAAATATAGAAGAATAATGGATTTTATAACAATAATAAATGACTGAATGGTAATGGTACCCCAAGAAAATAATGTGACATTAGATAATAAACATGTGGTGTTTGAAAATAAGTCTATGATTCCCAATGGTAAAAAATAAAAACCTAAAAGGGATTAAATAATAAAGAATCATATATATTTTAAAGAA
This sequence comes from Viscum album, assembly GCA_963277665.1. Lineage (NCBI taxonomy): Eukaryota > Viridiplantae > Streptophyta > Magnoliopsida > Santalales > Viscaceae > Viscum > Viscum album. Next base: position 12,135,576 of record OY728159.1, on the reverse strand, counting down.
TTGTGTAATAATTAATTAAGGTGCAGAAACACGTCTCATTATTGAAGCTACAAATATGGAGGTGATGAATTCCACTTTATTCCCAAATAAACTTTAAATATGAATAAATATTAGGAATTCAATGTGTGGATTGAAGAAGGGTTTTGATGCTTATACATTTAGTCCAGAAATCAAATGTGGAATAAATTTAAATTCATATTCATTTTTAAATATTATGATTTTATAAAGTGTTACCAAAATTATATGTATATTATTATTAGAATAACGTAACCATAGTGGTGAAGTATGGAATTCATCCCATTAGGTGGATTAAATGAAGAATTCATGGATTCTAAAAAATTAATGTTTCTATAAGGAACTGTATTCTAGAATACCTAAGTAATTTCAAATTTTTTTGGTATAATACACACTCTCCTTTACTAATTATAGTGTTTAATTATTATATTTTTAAAGGGGGTGTTTTTCTCAGAAAAAAGGAAAATAACTTTTTTAACATAAAAATGTTGATGTGTTTGTTAAGTTGAGTGAAACTTTATAAAAGATCTTGATTAATAAATTTAAAGTACCCCATTGAGAAATTAAATACATAGTTTTTACTACATTTATAAATATAATCTAAAACTTTAGGGACATGGTTACTAACTCTCTTTTTTCTACAGTTGTTATCCTAAATATATGTAAATTTATTAAATGATGTATTATTTATAAGTAATTTTTCGTCCCTAACATCTATATGTATAGTGAATGAACATGTGGAAAAGAAGTTGGTATTATATGAGGAAAAGTCAAATATCCTATTAAGGGGAGAAAATATTTCCCCCATTTCATTTATTTCATTAAGGGGAGAATAAAAGATAATTTATATTATATATTGACATGTATATTTTGAGTATTAAAGACTAATGTGTTGAAAACAAATCTAAATGGGGATGATAATGTTTTATATGGATTGTATTTGTGTTTTTTTCAATGATCATGTCAATGGTTTTTAAGGAGACATGGGTGATAGATTGTAGAATCAGACTAGTACATATACATTGATGATAAAACTAATACTAGTTGGGTAAATATGAAAGGAGGTAGCATATATTAAAGTATTAAAGGACCCCTTCATATGTTGCTATACTAAAATAAATTATATTGGATTCATTGAAATATATTTCTAGAACAATTTTAAGGTAAGAACCAAAATAATATTATTGGATGAGTTCACTTTCATATATAAACATGATAAGGGTTTAAATATTATTTTTAGTACTATTTATAACATTATAGAATATGGGGACAAATGGTTACCTTGAATATATTGTAACTCTTGTAATTAATCAGTCGTAAAGGGATTGCTGATTGGACATTTTGAAGTCCCGTGAGTTGAGAGAATACCAAATTAGTATTTTATTGTTTATGTGTATAGAAATTAGTATGGAACAAAACTTGGATTAAGATTCATTGATTATATCATTAAAAAGTATTGCTTTACCAAATAATACTCTATATAGAGTTTTAAATTGGATACATGTGCTTCATAATTCATCTGAGGAATTTAGGGGTCGTTGATAAATTCCAAAAGATGATTTTTTTTATGAATGATTAAAAATGTCTTGTGGTAGTTTTAATGAGACATAGACTATATTAAAGAAATTATGATTTTTATTTATGTAGATAAGTTCACAGTCAATCTACTATGTGCAATCAAACCACTGCATCATGGTTAGTTATGGACATGTTCATCTAGTCATGTTACCTAACATAAAGCAACAAAATAAATCTCTTAAGTCATACAGTTGATCCACTGATTTCATAGTTTATATTTATGGTAATTCATTTTGTCATACAGTTGAGTGACATATGTTTTCTTATCTTCATATGCCTCATGGTAAACACAATTTCATTATTTGGTCGATATTTTTGTCATATGGTTTATGTATACATTTTTTATTTTCTTTCATGATGTACAATCAATCTAAACTTTAGTGATAATTTTAGAGATTGTTATAGATCAAAATACATTAAGAACTCTATATTTAATATGAGATTGTTAAATTAAAATGGGATAGCACAATTATTTTTCTTCCTAGATTTATATATCATAAACACCAATATAGTTTTTTGATTATATCCATAAAATCAAGAGTACATGATCATCAATCTTGATGAAAAAAATAAAAAAAGTGTAGGATGCATTATATAAGATTTATATTCTATTTAATGAAGAAATTGATGAATTGGTTGATAATAATTTCTACGGATGCTGGAAAGATTCTAACATAATATAAAAAACATGATTATATTATGATATATGATCCAATATATGTGTTGATGAATATTAATAAATAAAAATATATAGAGATCACTTAATGATTTTTATTATCACTTTAGAATGGAATATTTGAAAAAAAAATTGTTTAAAGAGGAAGAAAAATAATAAGATGCTTATGATAAACTATAGTGATATAATCATCAAAAATAATGTTTTGATTATTTATTGAGATAAATATTACATTGGACCAAGATATGATTCTAGGTGAAAATATCATATACTAGTCTACATTGGTATCTTTTTGAGCACTCAAGCTATAGGAAGTGTATCTATTCCATGGATCTGAATACAATTTTCATAATGTAGTAGTAAAAAATGTTATACCATTGGCTAATAGAAATTTTGTTGGTGATTGAGAAAGTAGATAATTATATGACCCATGAGCTATTATGTTGCTTGAATTTTACTGAAATTATTAAAAATGTATGGTGTAGATTTTAGTGATTAAGAAAGTTAAGCGTAAACCTTTTATAGAAAAATAAAATATATCTATTTTTTTATATTAAATGAAAAAATATAATGATTAATCATGAAAAACTAGATGAAAATGGAAGTATTTGGAATAGATAATTCAGTTTAGAGAAAAATTAGAAATAAATGAGAAATAAAAAATTGACAGAACTCCAAGGATTTCTATAAAACAACAGTATGAGAAACAAATAATGTGATTTGGGAAGAATCCCATGTTTGAAAATTTTGATGAAACTAATTATGAGATTGTATGAAATAAATTTTTTTGGAATATTAGAAATTCCAAAATGGATGACCTAATTCCTAGTGTTCTACATATTTAAATTATATGACATATAGAGAGAGAAATACCATAGATATTGGAGAAACCAATAATTGGTATGTTATGTGACATATTTAAGAAAATTTTCTATAGATAACATTAGGATTTTAATCTTATATTGAGTAGTTTTATCAAATTGGTATCAAATATTAAGGAAGAAGAATATATTTTTCACAATATCCATGGTTCAGGAAGCTTGATAATAATGAAATAGTTTCAAAACCCAATTGGATGTGAATATTTTCATTTATTGGTGTTTTATAATTGATATAATATGTGGATATTATATTTTTAAGGATCACAGGTTCTTAGGGAGTATGTAAGCTTGATAAATAGGTTCAAATAATCTATGAAGCTAATTTTCAAATACTGGTCATGTTATAGTGTATTCCTAGAGACCATCTAATTTAAAAAAAATTGTTGAGAATAAAATTCTCTATTTTTTTAATAAAGATAGTTCTTGTGTGGATATAGTGATCAACATCCAAGAAAGTGACTGAAATAAATTGTTTAAAATATGTGGATGGATTCTATAGAGCTACTGTGACTCAGGGTGTGAAAGGAGATCATAGTGAAAAGATATGACTATAGTGGGATGTTGTTGTAAAAAGTGGAGTAAGATCCTGGAAAGATAAGTCGAAGGGGATTCTAGAAATAATAGGTGTCAGAAGAATTAATCATTTATAATAACATTAAAATTATTTTTAAGGAATATGTGGTTTGGGTCAATGACCATCCAAGTTATGAATTAGGTATTTGTATCAAACATCAGATAAATACCATTTTCTATTTTACCACTTTAATTTCATGAATTTTTTACATCATTTCTTGGTAGAAAACTAAAATAGATCCATATTTACTTACCTAATGTCACAACCCATCCCCCGGGGCCCATGTCGTGACTACCCCAAGCTCGCCATCCATAGGCCAGGGGCTGGTGACTAGCACCAAAGGCGTAATTCCCGAAAACTGGGAAGGCATTGCCATTATAACCTGTAAACACACACAGTAAGATACGAACACGAGAAAACTGTATAACCAAAAGAGTGCTAAAAGTAAAAGGGTCCAGAATACAATCCCAACAGTAAAGGTACAAGTACAACTGAAAAACAATACAACTGAAGAAAGAGAAGGAAACACAGCTACTGGGTTATCCTCCAGGATTTATACCTGAAGGGTAGGTACAAATAACCTCCTCAACACTCCACATCCATCTGTCTACTCCACGTACTGACATGTCATATGGTCCACCTCCGGGAACCGTACAGTCCTAGTACTCTCAGCCTCAGTCAATGTTGTCTGTCATCTGCAACCAACACAACAAGGTGCGAATATAGCCCATGCATGGGTGAGTATAAAGATAGTCAGTAGGGACCCCAAGACCCTCAAGGTCTCACAAAATCCAACATAGATAAACCACCAAGTATAAAATCAATAGATAATCTTACTTAGGTATATGCCCATACATATACATAAGTTATCAAGTGATCCATCTCAATCATGAGAAAAACACAAAAGTACTGACTCAGCTCAACCATGATTTTTATTTACTTTATCAAAACCACGGCTGTTGAAGAACTCCTCCTCTGTCAAGTATGGTGGTCATGTCATGACACCAAGCGTGCTTCCCATTATCCTTGCACTACTAAGGTACTCCTCCTATCGAGTATCGTGGGTTTGCTGCGTCACACAGAGGTGCTCCCCACCGTGGGTCTGCCGCCACACCCAGGCGCTCCCCCTCGTAGCCTACTGAGGTACTCCTCCTGTCGAGTACCATGGTTCTGCCGCGTCACCAAGCATGCTCCTCCATCATGGGTCTCCCACCACACCCAGGAACTCCCCACTAGGATAGTAGAGTCACTCCGAGTCAAACGGTCAGCAGTCGTCAGGTCTCACCCAGCTACTAGGTCTCCACACTCTATTCACTCTCCACTAGAAGGATCTGCTGCACGATCTACTGGTCAATACACTAACTGTCACGAATTCCCATGAATAAGTATCTCAAAGGTCTGTCATGTCATAGGTGTCTCAACACAATAGACGATGCATCAATTGGACACACGATCTCTGAGTTATTAGCCTTTTAGTCCCAAGGGGCTGAAAGGATTTGTGAACGATCCAACCTGATCGTATTTCAACTATACCCCAAACTCCAGTGGGGTATACTCAAAGAAACGGTTATGCTCTAAGATTACCAGGGCCACTGACGGTTCGTCAAATGGACGCTCGGTGCCAATGGTATGGCCAAAAGAAAGTAAAGGGTCATAGTGGGCACGGGTCAGGTCTGACCCGGCCCACCCAGTCTGGGCCGAACCAGTCTAGGACGACCCAACCTGACCCGTTGGGTCGAGCCTGGCCCGTTGGGTGGGCCAACCTGTTAGGTTCGGCCCGGACCGTTGGGCCCAACCTAGCCCACCGGCACCTCGTGGCTCGGGGCGGCTCGGGCCAGGTCTGGGGTGGCGCGGTCGGGGCCTATTCGGCAGAGGGATCGAAAAGCCAGCGGGTCGGGGTGGTGCGGCCATGGCACGGCGTGGCCGGGTCCAGTTCGGCTGGTAGTGGAGCGGGGCTAGTGGGTTGGCACAGCCAGGGCGGCTCGGTAGGTCAGCGTGGCTGGGATCCAGTTCAGCTACGAGGTTGTGGTGGCGGGGGCCAATTCAGTCAGTGGACGGTGTGGCCAGGGAGGCTCGGCTTAGCCCGGGGTGGCTCGGCCAGAAGGTCAAAGACCGCGGGGGCGATTCGGCTAGGGCTCTGTGAGGGGGTGCGGCCGGTCCAGCCAGCGGCGGCGTGGAATGTCGCGGGGGCGGTGCAGATGATGGAGGCAGTGGGTGGCATGGTCGTTGCCTTAGTCGCCTTCGTCGATGTTGTCGCCTTCCTTCGTTTTGAAGAACACCACAAAATAGAACGGCGGAGGGGTCAGCCCATGTTGGTTTGGTATGCACCCTCCGCATTTAAGTTGGTAGCATTTGGATCACAAGAACAAAGCACAACAAACCCTCCTACAATGATTAATCCCAAAACCCGCAAAAGGAAAACATATGCGGATCAACTAGTTAGTAGTTGATCCGCATTATTTGTTTTAGAAGGAAAGAATCATGGGAATATAAAATCAATAACAAAAATCCCCAACCTGTTCGTTGTTCTTCGATGGAGTTGTGGGAAAGAAGACGGAGTTTTCATCGTTCCTCACGTCCACCACACACCTACAATCCCAAACTCGTGCATCCATTCGTTGATGGCGATGAGGAGGGAAATTCGGTCATCGACGACATCCCACGTCAGTTGCCTCTGCAAGGTGATTCCGAGGAACAAGTTTATGATGCTCCTCGTCATCATTCTTCTTGGCGGAATTGTTCTTCATTGGAGAAGTTTTCTCCCAAGAGCTCCTCCTCTCCCCAATTCCACCCAAGTGAATTCATAGCCAAAATAATAGATTGAAATATCTATTAAGTCGTTAGCATAATTTTCAAAAAGGTTTAAAAATAATTTATTGATGTGTTGGCTCAATTAATTAATGGGGAGGATTTTTCAAAATTAAGAAGGTGTGTTGGCACAAATAAAGGTAGAGGAGGTCAAGAGGCTCTCCCTCATTAATGAGGGGAGTTGAGAGTTTCTCTCAATTAAAAGGGGGGGTTTAGTCCCGGGTGGTCCCCACCACCATAACCTCTCATGGGAGGTTAGGTTCGGGTGGGCCCCACTCACATAACCTCTCATGGGTGGTTATGGTCAGGTGGTCCCCACACTTTAACTCCCACATGGGTGGTTACAACTAAATAAAATAAAATATGAGCTTATTTTATTTTATTATTTCCATGTAAAACTGAAAAACTAACTTCTACCCTCAACCAACTATCATCGAGGTGAAAGTCTTATTAAGAAAATACCAGAACTGCGAGTTCAACAATGTCCTCAGATTTCAATTCTGAGTACCGGTTCAAAAGTTATAAAAACCCACTTGTACGTTTACTGAATTTACCCGAACAAAACTTCAGAAATTGATTCCGGGTACACCGGGCCTCGGAATCACGCACCGTCAATTTTCACGGACTTGAAAAATTCCCAAATATTTAAAAAACATTACATAGAAATTATGCGTCTTTACATTCTCCCCACCCCAGGATTTACGTCCCCGTAAGCCACAACTTAAAATAAGGGAAAAAGTTGGGGTACTGAGCATGCATGTGAGCCTCCCACTCCCATGTGCTCTCATGAAGGTTATCATGCTGCCAGCGAATACACACTAGTGGTGTCCACCGTCCATGAAGGACCCGCTCCTATCGATCCTCAATCTCTACTAGAACCTCCATAAAAGTCATCCCATCATCGACATCCAGCTCGCCATGGTCGATGATGTGGGAAGGGTCATGCACATATCTCCTCTGTTGGGATACGTGGATGACATCATGCACCCGGTGAAACTGAGGTGGAAGAGCTAAGAAGTAAGCCACCTCACCAAATATGCTGAGGACCTGAAAAGGTTTGATGAATCTTGGAGATAACTTGTGTCCTCGGCCAAATCTCTATAGACCTCATCGGGGTGAGACCCGTAAGAAGACGTGGTCTCCATCCTCGAACTCCAGAGGTCTCCATCTCCTATTGGAATATGACTTTTTCCTTCTCTTTGCAGTTTTCATCCACTCCTGAATTATCTGCACCTTCTCTGTGGTAGCTCATACCATCTCTGGTCCCATGAGTGCAGACTCCCCAGGGTCAGTTCAGCACAAAGGTGATATGCAAGGTCGCTCTTACAACGACTAAAAAGGTGTCATCCCAATGGTGGATTGATAGTTTTTGTTGTATAAAAACTACACCAAAGGTAAGTGATCCTCCCAGCTACGACCGAAGTCAATGACACAAGCATGCAGTATGTCCTTGAGGGTCTGAATGGTCTACTCAGTCTGGCCATCCGTCTGAGGATGGAAAGCGGTGCTCAAACGAAGATCTGTCCCAAAAGCCTCCTGAAACCCCTTCCATAGCCGAGAATTAAAACGTGCATCACAATTGGATACAATCATCAAAGTATCTCCATGTAGCCTCACAATCTCCAAAACATAGAGGTGTCCCAAGATCTCTACTGAACCCTTCTCTCTGATCGATAGGAAGTGAACCAACTTGGTGAGTTGATTGTCGATCACACAAATAGAGTCATGACCCCTGGATGTATGTGTAATTCCTCTCATGAAGTCCATGGATATCCCATCCCACTTCCACTCTGGGTCCTCTAATGGTTGAAACAAGCATGTTGGTACCTGATTCTATGCCTTCACTTACTGAAAAGTGAGGCACCGAGAAACAATCTATGCAACTGCTTTCTTCATTCCCAACCACCAATGTTGTCGTCGTAGATTCAGGTATATCTTCTCCACTCCTGGATGTACCGCTATAGGGGATGTGTGGAACTCCCTCAACACTTCCTCTTGAAGTGAAATTGGTACCATAGTACGTCCTCTGAAGAGGATAACGTGCTCCCCACCTTCAGAAAATCCATCAGGTGCCTGCCCTATGGATATCTGAGTACGTCGTATCTCGCATTCAGCATCCCCATGTTGTGCCTCCCTAACTAGATGAAGAAGTGGGGGAGTGACTGTAAGATACTAAAGGAAGGATACTCCATCTCTATCCACAAAGGATATCTGTAAAGAAACCAGCTGTTCCATTGCCTCGACTAGTAGAAGTATACCAGACCTCCTGCTGAGTGCATCTGCAACAACGTTCCCCTTCCCATGAGTATAGACTATCTTGATTTCATAGTCCTAGAGGAACTCAAGCCAACATCATTTTATCAGGTTCAGTTCATTCTGAGAAAAGATATAACTAAGACTCTTGTGATCAAAGCACATGGTAAAATGATCTCCCATCAGATAGTGTCGCCATATCTTCAAGGTGAAGACCACTGCTTCTAATTCCAGGTCATGGGTAGAATAGTTCTACTCAGGATGTCTTAGATACATTGAACCATATGCAATCAATACTCACTCTACCATCAAGACACATCTGACCCCGATCCCTGATGCATCACAGTAGACTACATACCCTACGCCTTACTCTAGAAGCCTCAAGATGGAGGCACTAGTCAGCCTCTACCTCTACTCTTGAAAGCTCTACTGGCATCTCTCCAACCACACAAAGGGTTTCCCCTTCCTCGTCAATGCCGATAGTGGTTCTGTAACTCTAGAGAAGTCTAGTACAAACCTCTGGTAATAACCAGCCAAACCCGGGAAACTTCGTACCTCTGTCACACTCCTAGGAGGCTCCCAAGCAAGTACCACCTCAATATTCACTGGATCCACTACAAATCCAGCCTCTCATATGACATGTCCTAGAAAGTGAACCTCTCAGATCCAGAACTGGCACTTTGAGAGCTTACCATAAAGCTAGTGCTCTCGGAGTGTGTCTAGTACTACCCGCAAATGATAGGCATGCTCCTCCTCTATAGTCGAGTAGATCGGAATGTCATTGATGAATACTACGATAGAGAAATCAAGGTATGGCTGAAATATCCTGTTCATGAGTTCCATGAACACTGCTGGAGCATTGGTTACGCCGAATGGCATAACCAAGAACTCATAGTTTCCGTACCGACATCTGAAGGGCGTCTTCTACACATCCTCATCTTGAACTCTGAGCTAGTGATAGCCTGATCTGAGGTCTATCTTTGAGAACCATTATGCTCCCTTTAACTGATCAAAGAGGTCATCAATCCTCGGGAGTGGGTACTTGTTCTTCACAGTCACCTATTTCAGGCACCGATAGACAACACAAAGCCTCAAGCTCTCATCTGCTTTCTTGGCGAACAGAATCAAGGTTTCCCAGGGGGAAACACTGGGTCATATGAATCCCTTCCCCTTCAAGTCCTCTAGTTGTACCCGCAGCTCACAAAGCTCCGCGGGAGCCATCCGATACGCTGGTCTAGATATCGGTGTCATCCCTAGGTATAGGTCAATGTAAAATTCTACCTCTCTGCAGGGGGTTACACCTAGAACATCATCAGGTAAGACATCTGCGTACAGGTCCACCACTACAGGATAGCTCAGAATCTCCAAATAAACTACTCTAAGGGTAAGGCTAGCCAACTTATGAGTGATCGACTGCACTCTCCTTCGAGTAAGTCCATCATGTATTTCAAAGTATCCCTTCTTGCTGGTGAAGGTAAACCTAGTCCCATCCATGTGGAAACACCGAACTTTGCGCCTAATATAGTCAATCTGATCATAGATTGTAGAAAACCATTCCATACCCAAGATGACGTTTTAAGGCCTCGACGCTGCTAATAGGAGATCCCAGCCGAAGCTCTTGCCTCCTAGAGTAAGCTCACACTACCGACACCAGTGCGTAATCGTCAAATATGCTCCCGTAGGAGTCTCTTGATGTAAGGATGAAGCCAACGGTTCCATTGGAATATCCGAGCTCTGAACGAGGGCAGTGGAAATGAAAGAGTGAATGCCACATGTGTCTATAAGTACTGCAGCTATGGTGGAGTAGACACGGATCATACCTCGAATCATCTCCGGAGCGCCATAATCGTATGCCTCCGCTGTCTGGAGCTGAGATCTCCCCTGTATACCTGCTCCCTACAGTCGGGGTGGACCTCCTGGTGGTTTTGGAGGTAACACCTAGAATCTTCATCCACTACCAGTTGCACGAACAACTCCTCTGCCACGTCTGCCTGCTCCCTGCGGACTACCTCGATTGAATCTTTATCTCTTTCTGGGCGGTCCTTCGACCATTTGTTGATCATCTGAACGGTGGGTCAAGCATTCACGAGCCATTTGACCCTACCCGCCGCATGCATAACAATTCTCGCTCCTGGCTTGTCTATCTCCGCTTAGGGTGCCTCGCACAACCAATCTCGAGTCATGCAGTCATCCACCTTGAGGTCTGGTCCTCTTGGATCTCTACGGCATTTGTCTGCTACTAGCTTCAGAATAATCCTCTACATGTCGACTGGTGGTGGATCTCGCTGTTTGATACTGCTCAGCAAGGAAAATCTCCACTAGGAGGGCCCTCTCTAACACCCTTGCCTACATCCGGATGCTGAGTGAGATCATTGAAGACCTAATATCCCACCAGAGTCCCTTCTCGAAGGTCTGGGCCCTGAAGAATGGGTCCCGAACCATATTGGTGGAGTAGAGTGAGAGGTAAGTTAACCTCACTGAGTACTGAGCTACAGTCTTGTGTCCCTGATGCAGATGAAGTAGCTCCTGAATGCACATTGCGTGGAGAGTCGCTGGGACAAACTCTACCCGAAACTGGCTCTCAAAGTCTTCCGAGAGAAGCGTCATCTCGTCATGAACCTGGAGCATAAAGCTCCACCATCTTCCCGCTGCTTCCTATAGAAGGCTGGAAGGAAGAATCACCATGAGATCTGCTGGTGTCCCTACCAGTCAAAAAACTATCACCACAGCCTCCAGCCAATCCTCAGCCCCCTGTGGGTCCGTCTTTCCCCTGAACCTGGGTGGCCTCTAGCACTAGAACTCATGCAACGCGCACAAAAGGCGTGCACTTTCTACTGTTGGGGCTAGTGGAATCAGTGGCCCAATGGGGAGTGGTACTACTGGTGCCTCTGCTGGTGCCTCAATTGGAAAAGGGCCTTACACTAAGGATCGGTCGCTCAGTGGGCTGTTAGTGCGTACAACTCTTGGAACTCTATCCAACTGTCTACGTGGAAGAATACTGAAAGAAAAAGATGCAAGACGGTCAAAAGAAGATACCTGGTGAGCTGACCTGGTTGAGCTAACTTAAAGAAAAGTTTTGAAAACACACACACAATCAGTGTTTCTGTGAACTGAGTCGGAAAACAGAAGTCAGGGTCCTGGTGTATGGATATGTCGTCCACCGCACCAACACTAGACTCCCTGAACTTAAAACCATACTCACTATACTTAACACTATTTCTTCATAGAAAAGAAAGATCAAAGTCCTAAGTTATATGGTAGAACCGACTCCTCTGATACCAATTTCTCACAACCTATCCCCCGGGGCCCGTGTCGTGACTACCCCAAGCCCACCTTCCATAGGCCAGGGGCCGGCGACTAGAACCAAAGGCGTAATTCCCTAAAATAGGGAAGGCATTGCCTTTATAACCTGTAAACACAAAAAGAAAGATATGAATAGGAGTAAACTGTATAACCAAAAGAGTGCTGAAATTAAAAGGGGCCGAAATACAACCCCAACAGTAAAGGTACAAGTACAACTGAAAATCAATACAATTGAAGAAAGAGAAGGAAAAGCAGTTATTGGATCATCCCTTGGGATTCCTACCTAAAGGGTAGGAACAGATAGCCTCCTCAACACTCTGCATCCATCTATCTTCTCCACGTACCGACACGTTGTATGATCCACCTCCGGGTATCGTCCAGTCCTGGTACTCTCAGCCTCAGTCAATGTTGTCCATCGTCTGTAACCAACACAACAAGGTGCAGGCACAGCCCGTGCAGGGGGGAGTATAACGATACTTGGTTGGTACCCCGAGACCCTCATGGTCTCACAAAATCCAACAAGGATAAACCACAAAGTATGAAATCAACATATAACCTTACTTAGTTATATGACCATACATATACCTAAGTTATCAAGTGCTCCATCTCAATCATGATAAAAACACAAAAGTATTGGCTCAGCTCAACCACGATTTTTATTCACTTTATCGAAACCACGGATGCTAGAGAACTCCTCCTCTTTCGAGTACAGTGGGTCTGTCGTGACACCAAGTGCACTTCCCACTAACCTTGGACTGCTGAGGTACTCCTCCTGTGGAGTATCGTGGGCCTACTGTGTCACACAGAGGACCTCCCCACCGCGGGTTTGCTGTCACACCCAGGCGCTCCACCTCATAGCATGCTGAGGTACTCCTCCTATCAAGTACCATGGATCTACCACGTCACCAAGTGAACTTTTCCACCGTGGGTCTACCAGCACACCCAAGCGCTCCCCACTGGGATAGAAGAGTCACTCCGACTCAGACGTTCAGCAGTCATTAGGTCTCATCCAGCTACTAGGTCTCTGCACTCTTCTCACTCATCACTGGAAGGATCTCCTCCACGAGCTACTGGTCGATACTCCAACTACCAATAAGTCTCACGAAGAAGTATCTCAAAGGTCTTCTACGTCATAGGGGTCTCAATGTAATAGCCGACGCGTCCATCAGACGCCCGGTCTGTTAGTTATTAGCCTTTTAATTCTGGGGGCGTAGTTGGATTCGTTCAAGATCCAACCTGACCGTATCTCTACTATACCACAAACTCCAGTGGGGTATACTCAAAGGGACCTTCATGCTCTAAGATTACCAGGTCCACTGACATTTCTTTAAACGGACGCTCGGTGCCAATGGTATGGACAAAAGAAAGTAAAGGGTCGTAGTGGGCTCGGGTCCGGTCCGACCTGATCGGACCGACCCGGCCCGACCCCGTCTGGGCCAACCCGGTCTGGGTCGATTCAGCCTAAACTGAGGGGTCTGGCCCAGCCCATTGGGCGGGCCATCCCGTTAGGTTCATCCCGGCCTGCTAGGCCCATCCTAGTAGGCCGCGAGTGGTCGTGGAGGGCCGCGGGGGTGCGGACCAGTCATGAGGGTGCAGAACAGTCGTGGGTTAGCACAAGGGAAGATCGGCCCGGAGGGTCATGGGTCATGGCTCGGGACGGCTTAGCCCATGGACAGGGTGGCGTGACCGGGGCCGGTTCGGCCGGCGGGCTGGGGTGGCGCGGCCGGGGCCGGTTTGGCTGGAGGTGGCATGGGGCCAGTGGGCTGGCGCGACCTGGGTGGACCAGGAGGCCGGCATGGCCGTGATCCGGTTCGGCCGGGAGGCCGAGGTGGCTGGGTCCAGTTCGGTCGGCGGACAGCGCGGCCAGGGCGGCTCGGCCCGGACTGGGGTGGCTCGACTGGAAGGTCTAAGACCGCAGGGGCGGTCCATTCAGGGCACCGTGAGGGGGCATGACCGTTTCAGTCGGCGGCGGTGCGGAACGCTGCGGGGAAGGCGCGGGTCACAGAGGCCGCAGGAGGCGAGGCCATTGCCTTGATCCCCTTCGTCATCGTTGTCCCCTTCCTCTGTTTCGAAGAACACCATAAAAGAAAATGGCAGAGGGGTCGGGCTATGTTGGTTTGGTCTGAACCCTCCGCGTTTAGGGTTGTAGCATTTGTCTCACAAGAACAAAGAACAACAAACCCTCCCGCAAGAATTAATCCCAAAACCCGCAAAAGGAAAACATATGAGGATCAACTAGTTAGTATTTTATCCGCGTTATTTGTTTTAGAAGGAAAAAATCATGGGAATAAAAAATCAATCACAAAAATCCCCTACCTTGTTCATTTCTCATCGACAGAGTCGTAGGAAAGAAGACGGAGTTGTCGTCGTTCGTCGCGTCCGCCACACACCTCCAATCCCGAGCTCATGCGTGAGTTCATTGACGGAAATGAGGAGAGAAATTAGTTGTTGAGGATGTCCCACGTCAGTTTCCTCTGCAATGTGCTTCCGAGGAAGAAGTCGAAGAAGCTCCTCGTCGGTGTTCTTCATGGAGGAAACGTTCTTTGTTGGAGAAGTTTTCTCCCAAGAGCACCTCCTCTCCCCAATTCCACCCAAGTGAATTCGTATCCAAAATAATAGATTGAAATATCTATTAATTCATTGGCATAATATTAAAAAAGGTTTAAAAATAATTAATTTATGTTTTTGCTCAATTAATTAATGGGGAGGATTTTCCATAATTAAGAAGGTGTGTTGGCACAAATAAAGGTAGATAAGGTCAAGAGGCTCTCCCTCATTAATGAAGGGAGTTGAGAGTTTCTCTCAATTAAAAGGGGGGGTTTAGTCTCGGGAGGTCCCCACCACCATAACCTCTCATGGGAGGTTAGGTTCGGGTGGGCCCCACCATGATAACTTCTCAAATAAGGTTAAGGTCGGGTGGTCCCCACACATCAACTCCCACATGGGTGGTTACAACAAAATAAAATAAAATATGAGATTAATTTATTTTATTATTTCCATGTAAAACCCAAAAACTAACTTCCACCCTCAATCAACTGCCGTCGAGGTGAAATTCTTCTTAAGTGAATACCGGCACTGCGAGTTCAATGGTTTCCTCATATTTCAATTCCGAGCACCAGTTCAAAAGTTATAAAAACCCGCTCGTACGTTTACAGAACGTACCTGAACAAAACTTCAAAAATTGATTTCGGGCACACCGGGCATCGGAATCATGCGCCGTCAATTTTTAGGGACTCGTAAATTTCCCATATATTTAAAAAAAATACATGGAAATTAAATGTATTTACATTCACCCCACCTCAGGATTTACATCTCCATAAGCCACAACTCAAACTAAAGGAACAAGTGGTGGTACTGAGCATGCATCTGAGCCTCCCGCTCCCATGTGCTCTCCTGTTGGTTCCCGCGCTGCCAACGAACATGCACCAGAGGTATCGACCATCCACGAAGGAACCGATCCTATCAATCCTCAATATCTAGTGAAACCTCTGTAAAAGTCGCCCTATCGTCGACATCCAGCTTGCCATGGTCGATGATGTGGGAAGGGTCGTGCACGTATCTCCTCAGCTGGGATACGTGGAAGAGGTCGTGCACCCAGTGCAACTGAGGTGGAAGAGCTAAGCGGTAAGCCTCCTCGCCAACTCTGTTGAGGATTTGAAAAGGTCTGATGAATCTTGTAGATAACTTTCTGCCTTGGCCAAATCTCTATAGACCTTGTTGGGGTGAGAACCGTAGGAAGACGTGGGTGACATCCTCAAACTCTAGAGGTCTCTGTCTCCTATTGGCATACAACTTTTTCATGCTCTATGCATTCTTCATCTTATCCTAGATGATCTACACCTTCTCTGTGGTAGCTCGTACCATCTCTGGTCCCATGAGTGATGACTCCCCTGGGTCAGTCCAACACAAAGGTGATCTTCAAGGTCGCCCGTACAACTTCTCAAAAGGTGACATCTCAATGGTGGAGTGATAGCTGTTGTTGTATAAAAACTCCACCAAAGTTAAGTGATCCTCCCAGCTGCGACCGAAGTCGACGAAACAAGAATGCAGTATGTTTTCTAGGTTGTGAATGGTCCGTTCAGTCTGGTCATCCATCTGAGGATGGAAGGCGGTGCTCAAATGAAGCTACGTCCCGAAAGCCTCCTACAACCCCTTCCATATCCAAGAAGTAAAACGTGCATCATGATCAGATACAATCGTAAAAGGTACTCCAAGTAGCCGCACAATCTCTTGAACATAGAGTTGTCCCAATCTCTCTACGGAACCCTTATCTCTGATTGGTAGCAAGTGAGCTGACTTGGTGAGTCGATCGATGATCACCCAAATAGAGTCATGACCCATGGATGTATGTGGAGGTCTTATCATGAAGTCCATGGATATCCCATCCCAATTCCACTTTGGGACCTCTAAAGGCCAAACCAAGCCTTCTGGTACCTGATGCTCCGCCTTCACTTGCTGATAAGTGAGGCATCAAGAAATAAACTCTACAACTGCTTCATTCATTCCCGGCCACCAGTGATGTTGTCGGATATCCTAGTACATCTTCGCCACTCCTGGATGTACCGCTATAGGGTGTGTGTGGAAATACCTCAACACTTCCTCCGGAAGTGACACTGGTACCACAGTACATCCTCTGAAGAGGATGATGTGCTCCCCACCTTCAGAAAATCCATCAAGTGCCTGCCCTATGGATATCTGAGCACGTCGTGTCTCGCAGTTAGCGTCCCCATGTTGTGCCTTCCTGACTCGCTGTAGAAGTGGAGGAGTGATTGTAAGAGACTGAAGGAAGGTTGCTCCGTCTCTATCCACAAAGGATATCTGTAAAGCAGCCAGCTGCTCCATCGCCTCGCCTAGAAGTTGTATACCAGACCTCCTGCTGAGTGCATCTGCAACAACGTTCCCCTTCCCAGGAGTATAGAATATCTCTAAATCATAGTCCTAGAGGAACTCAAGCCAACGTCGTTGTCTCAGGTTCATGTCCTTCTGAGAGAAGATATACCTGAGACTCTTCTTATCAGATTACATGGTAAAATACTTGCCCATCATATAGTGTCGCAACATCTTCAAGGCGAAGACCACTGCTTCTAACTCTAGGTCATTGGTAGCGTAGTTCTCCTCATGTTGTCTCAGATGTCGTGAAACATATGTGATCATTGCTCGCTCCGGCATCAGGACACATCTGAGCCCAGTCCCTGATGGGTCGCAGTAGACTACATATCCTATTCCTTCCTCTAGAAACCTCATGATGGGGGCACTTTTCATCCTCTGCATTAGCACCTGAAATCTATGTTGCCATCTCTCCGACCACACAAAGGGTTTCCCCTTCCTCGTCAGGGCTGATAGTGGTGCTGCAACTCTGGAGAAGTCTAATACAAATCTTCGGTAATAACCAGCCAAACCTAGGAAACTCTATACCTCCTTCACACTCTTGGGTGGCTCCTAAGAAAGTACCACCTCAATCTTCATTGGATCCACTACAACTCTAGCCTTCGAGATGACATGTCCCAGAAAGTGAACCTTTCGGATCCAGACTAGAACTTCAAGAGGTTACTATAAAGCTGGTTCTCTCAGAGTGTGTCCAATACTACCTATAAATGATAGGAATTCTCCTCCTCAGTAGTCTAGTATATCAGAATGTTGTCAATAAAGCCTACAACAAAGCAATCTAGGTATGGAAGAAATATCTTTTTCATGAGTTCCATGAACACTACTGGATCATTGGTTACACCAAATGGAATAACCAAGAACTCGTAGTGGTCGTACCGACATTTGAAGGACATCTTCTGCACATCCTTGACTCAAACTCTGAGATGGTGATAGCCTGATCTGAGGCCTATCTTTGAGAACCACCATGATCCCTTTATCTAATCAAAGAGGTTGGAAATCCATGGGAGTGGGTACTTATTCTTCAAGGTCATGTGGTTCCGGCGCCAATAGTCAACACAAATCCTCAAGCTCCCATCCTCCTTCTTGGAGAACAGAATCAGAGCTACCCAGGGGAAAACACTGGGTTGGATGGATCCCGTCCCCTATAAGTCCTCTAGTTGTACCCGCAGCTCGCAAAGCTCTGTAGGATCCATCTGATACGCTGGTGTCGATATCGGTGTCGTCCCGGTGTACAATTCAATGTAAAAGTCTACCTATCTAAGAGGGGGTAGACTTGGAACATCATCAGGGAATATATCCGTGTACAGGTCCACCACTACAGGATAGATCGAAATCTCCGCATCAACTGATCTGGGGGTAAGTCTATCCATCTAATGAGTGATCGGTTGCACTCTCCTCCGAGTAAGTCCATCTGGTGCTGCAAAGTATTCCTTCTCACTAGTGAAGGTAAACCTTGTCCCATCTCTACGGACACACCGCACTTTGAACCAAATACAGTCAATCTGAGTATGGAATGTAGATAACCAGTCTATATCCAAGATGACGTCATAAGGCCTCGAAACTGCAACTAGGAGATCCCAGCTGAAGCACTCGCCTCCTAGAGTAATCTCACACTGCCAACACCAGTGCGTAATCATTGAATCATCTTCTGTAGGAGTCTCTAGCCATAAGCATCAAGCCAACGGCTCTATTGGAATCTCGGAGCTCCGAACGAGGGCAGTAGAAATGAAAGAGTGACTGGAACCTATGTCTATAAGTACTGCAGCTATAGCGGAATAGATATAGATCATACCTCAAATCATCTCCAGAGTGCCATGATTGTATGCGTCAGCTTCCTAGAGCTAAGATCTCCCCTGTCTACCTTCTCCCTATGGTCGGGGTGGACCTCCTAGTGGTGGTGGCGGTAACACCTTGAATCATCATCCACCACCAAATACAAGGCCAACTCCTCTACCACATCCACATGCTCCCTACAGATCGCCTCGATTGAATATCTATCTCTGCATGGGCGGTCCTTCGATCATCTGCTGATTATTTGAATGGCAGGTTGGGCAGCCACGAGACATGTGACGCTGCCCACCGCATGTGTAACACTAACCGCTTCTGGCATGTTTGTCTCCACTTTGGGTGCCCCACGCAACCAATACTAAGTCATGCAGTCATCCACCTATAGGTCTGGTCCTCTTGGACCTATGAAACATCTATCTGTTGCAAGTTGTAGAAGACTCTGCTACGTGTCAACTAGTGGTGGATATCGCTACTCGAGACTGCTCAGTAAGGAAACTCTCCACTAGGATGGATCTCTGTAACACCCCAAGCTTCTACGGTATGCTTCTCTTTGAATAATGTGATAGCGTGTGTTGTACGCAACACCGATTTCTAACACACCATAACCAATCAAACTAGTCGTTATGAATAGTAATACCTACTTTTTGAAATTATATATATTTTAAAATGGACTTCATTTTTGGATTCGGAAAATTGAATTTAGCCTAAGGTGAAATTTTGGTACTTTTCGGATAA
Source organism: Viscum album (assembly GCA_963277665.1). Lineage (NCBI taxonomy): Eukaryota > Viridiplantae > Streptophyta > Magnoliopsida > Santalales > Viscaceae > Viscum > Viscum album. Next base: position 12,116,078 of record OY728159.1, on the reverse strand, counting down.
CTTTAATATTTTGATGAATAGTGAAAATTACTAAATTTTAATTAAAAACAACTTTTTTAATCAAAATAATTAATAGTAATAAATTATGAATTTGAGTGGTTTTAAAGTATATTTAGAATATATTTTTACCATTTAATATAATGTTGGTCATTGGACATAATTTTACAATTAAACCAAACATAAACAAGTGTCAATCTTTTGATAGTTATTATCTCTTAAAAACACGCTTTTTGTTTTGACAGCGGGAATTAATTTTAAATTAATTTCTGCCACTTCTGTGTTTTGAATTTAGAAAAATGGATTCCATATTTGGAATCATGATGTTCAAATTGTGTAAATAGGTAACTTTTATTTTTAGACATTTTGAATAATTACTGCGGTAAATATTTTTTTACCATGGTTAAGGGTAAATCCGGTAAATGAGGGTTAAAAAAATAATATTATAATAATACTAAATTACCCTAAAATGTGTCCTAGACTTATTGGTTGATAAATGTTCGACCATAGGCAACTTTGGGTATATTGTGGGACCCCATGGTTCCACTTGTAGGTGATAGAGACACTTTATTTTAATTAAGTTAAAATGAATACAAAAATGACACAAGCATATATCTTTTAGAAAAACAATTTTTACATAGGGTTATATATGTTGGATTTTAGATTATAAATATTCATTAGAAAGATAAAAAGATTTTCTACATAATTATATTTTATTTATAATTTTTAGACATTACATAATTTAATTTATTTATGACACAATGATGATGAATTAATTACTTTAATAGTGAAAAATTAAAATAATTGATATTATAAATACCCAAATAAATATAATATGAAACTTTTAATGAATTAAACTAATTTTATAGGATAATATGATATATTAGGATAGATTTAATTAACTTTTTTCGAAGTAATAATTCTGTTATGAGTTTCACAAAAATCAACTATTGAATAGTGTCAAAATTGACATAAAAGAGTTCTTAAAACAAATATTATATTATTAATTGATATTAAATTCCTAAAAATCTAAGGTTCGGCCAAGAGACTTATATCATGATAGGTTCATCATTAATGGACCACTTGGGGCTATTTTGGATGTATATAGTAAGTTTATTAACCATATTATATAAAAATACAAAGAGACATTGTAAAAGTGAAACTAATTAACTTAGAGTTAATACTTAAAGATAAGGTTAATATAAGTACCCAAACCTGTCTAAATTATATTGGTTGAGTTTTTTTCGACCCATCCCCACCTTAACCTTTGAATAATAAACTATGGAGCATTTTAAATCGAATATGAATTTATTATAAACTAATATCTCTAGCTTTTCCAAAGGTGCCCCTCACCCCTCTTATAAAAGGGCACTCCTCCTTCTCATTTCTTCACACCTTCAAAGCCTTTTTGTTCGTCCAAACTCTTCCCAAATACTCTCCCAACTTCCCTCACTACAACCTAGGGGCCTTAGTTTGATCAGAAAGCCAACCTAAGGAGCCCTTTTGATCAAATCAAAAGGAAGAAACCGAAGAAGAGGTAATGATTTCACCACCCTTTTCCAAGTTCATTTCTTCTTCCACTTCTTCTTACTTTGTTGTTACCATTCTAAAATAATAACTCCAGTATCAAATATATACTGTGATGTTATTATAAATATGGTACAACCATATTCAGTATTCTATCCACCCTTTGAATAACATGTCACCATACGTGCGTACGTACGGCTTACCGTCTCCACGTCGTGGTGTAATTGTTATTCAATATAATATTATTTGGATGGGTATAATAATGATGTGTAACTCATGTAAATAATAAATATAACATGTTAATGATTCTGTATATATGATATACCATCCATTTATATATTATTTTAATATCAAAATAATGATATTGTCGCTCGTGCGTACGTACGGACTACCGTATCCACGAACGCGATAAGATTCATTCTCCATCATATCCATTCAAGTATAATTATCATTTGATGGTTAAAAAAATGATGTTTAAGGACTTGATATCATTATTCATATGAATAATATACAACCTATCCTTTACAAACATGTCTTACGTAACAAAACATATAAAAGAAAACAAGTAAGTTAACACCCGAAACAACGATAATACTAAGATATTATTATCAAATCAATATTAAAAGATCATATATGATATCATATTAATGTATATGATTATTGTATAATTTAATAACAATTATTTCACCATTATACAGGAGGTTAGCCTACCCCAACCAAGGAAAAGTACAAGGTATGGGGTTTTCATCTCACTCCTTATTCCCGTGAGATTCATGCCATATTGCCACCATCACCTTTTGTGTGGTGTATGTACTGCCCATAATTATATTCTTTGTGTAATACACTCTAATTTATGTGTATTTACATATTCATTGTATGATACCTATTTTATGGGTTGTATGTTTCATAAGTTACCAAATTGGTAAGGGTTATTTCACAATCTCTTCATTATCCGAGGTTGTTTATACGTAATAATCTACTGGGATCTCTTTATCATCCACATCCATGTTTCTTCAAAATGTATTTCAAAAAAATTTTATTATTTACAAGAATATGGGTTAAAGTCATTTATACCCTTGTTTGACTTTTTATAAGAGGAGTCTTTCCGTCGTTTTCAAAACAAGGTCCTTTTTAACCTTTTCGACAGAATTAAGGTAAGAATGTTTTTTTAACTTATACGGCGGGTGCGGTTATTTTCCGCCGTTATAAAATCTTCAAAGCTTTACTTACAAGCTTATAAGAATATTTTCAAGAAAATGTTTTATTTTATATAGCTCTTAAATGATTTCAAAAATAGAAAGAGATATTTCTCTAAAAAGTGTTTTGATTTCATCTATGTCAACATCCTTTGATGGATTTTACGCTTATTTGAAGTTGATTTATTATGATACAAAACTTCTATATTGTATTGAAGGTTTTATGATATGTTTGACTGTGGATGTGATATTTTTATACCATTCATAGTTTATGGTGAAATTATTGACATTTCGTATGCTATTTTTAATATGAATGTTTATGTTATGTTTAAACCTTTTCATATGGTAATGCATTGGACTTAATATGTGACGGGTGGAGCCCACTATAGCTCCTCGATGCATCGGTAGGTCTCATGAGACAAACTAGTGTCTTGGCACAAGGCCTTGGCAAAATCTTATTTGTAGTCTTGGCACGAGGCCTTGGCTATGTGGTTATGATAGTCTGGCATTATGCATTCCAACATTATGAAAGTGGTTATTGATATTGAATGTGATTATTAGATTAGTAGAATAACCATGTGAACAAGTAAATGGCATTATTTCATTTTACTTTTTCCGTACTATGTTTAAGTTCAAGTTTAAAAGGCTTTTGTTTTAGTAATGCATTGCCTTAAATTTTTATGCTTATTTTGAATGTTCCGCTATATTGTTATCCTTTCTGGGCATTTGAGCTCACCCCTTTTCTATGTTTTATTTTTCCCAGGATGTGAAGAAGTAAGTTATGAATGACCTGTAGGGATATTATGAGGGGATAATAGTGTGGAATGTGGAGACATTATGTTGTTGTAGTAGTTTTCCATTTTATGATGTAATGTAAAACTTATGAATATATCTAGTGTTTCTAAGGCTACTAAACCAATAGGTCTTTCGAGATTTGATCTTTCTTGTGGTCATGCCAATGTTATGTAATAATGCACCGACTCTGGGTAACTAGGGTCGGGGCGTTACAGTTGGAATCAGAGGAAGTTTAGTACAAACCTTGGAAGCTAGATTTACATAAACTCTGATTAGAGCACGTAGACCTAAGATGAACTTTGAGGATTAGTATAGAAGAACTTCCTGGAATTTTGGTATTGTAGAGATTTTGTGAGTTTTCCGAGCAATACATCCCTGTCTGGATACGAGCAGGTAGAGGAGGCTCTGGCACAAATGTACCTAGGGGTAAAACCCGAAAACACCGCTTTGAGCTAGACTCGAACGGGAACTGGTGCACGACAACGGGCCTTGCTGCACTCTTGGTTACGACACTCCCGGAGGATATGCTTAGGATAACTCTCATTTTCTTTACAAATTATTATGAAGGTTTTATGATTATATACTTCCTCAAAGAAAACATTTTTATGATTATGGATTATATCCATAAATAGTTCAATTTATGTTAAGTGTTTTATAAGTATGGGATTATGTATTTTGATTCATAAACTGATCTAGTTTATGCCATTGTTTAGAAATGGAGCCTAGTGGAAGAAATGGAAACTGTATCAATGCACGCACTCCATGTAGGGATTTCCCTCCTGCTCAAGATAATTATAGTGGAGCTGGTGATGCAACTGGTGCCGATCAGCTAATCGCCATACTGGGACAACTTACTCAGGTTATGAATAATAACCTTACCCGTATGGAGCACCCTGATCCACAGCGTGGAGGATCAATGTTAGATCGATTCATGAGGAAACAACCACCAATGTTCAATGGGAGTACAAATCCCTTAGTAGCTGAGCAATGGATAAATTCCCAAGAGAAAATATTTCAGGCTTTGGGGAGCAGTGAAAGGGAAAAAGTTATCATGGCAGTTTACCGCCTCATTGGAGATGCTGATCAATGGTGGTCATTGATTCAAAACATGAAGGAAGATGATGAAGTATCAAATATAGAATGGAGGGAGTTCAAAGATCTGTTTTTAGAAAAATACTTTCCTCGCGACCATCGAGCAGATATTGAAAGGAAATTTCTGAGTTTGAGATAGAAGGAGGATGAGAATGTCACAAATTATGAGGCTAACTTTACAAGGTTAGCAGGGTATGCTGGAGATTATATACGTAACACAAGAAGTAAGATTGATCGTTTCTTTGATGGGTTAAAACTATTTCTCCGTCGAGCATTAGTCTCACAATCCTTTTCGTCGTATGAAGACATTGTCTCATGTGCTATCAAGACTGAAAAGGAATTCTCTAAGTCTTATGACTTTAAAGCAAAGAAAGAGAAAAAGAGACCTGCTGATCAATCTGGGAATGGAAATAAGGGGAAGAAGGGAAAGGTTGAATATCCATCTTGTGGTAAATTCGGGAAGAAACATCCTGGTACTTTCTTGAAGGGAATGGGAGTCTGTTACAAGTGTGGTGAAAAAGGCCACTAAGCTCCTGATTTCAAGGGGAAGAAGGAAGCTACCAACGTTCAGTGCTACAATTTCAGGGAGATGGGGAATTATGCAAATGAATTTCCTAAGCGTCAGGAGAACTTACCTCAGAAAAGGCCAATGGATCCAGGCCAGTCTTATGCTATCACTACTGCTGAGGTAGAATCTCCGAAAGACATGGTGGCAGGTAATTTAATGGTTTCCTCAAGTTTAGCAAATGCATTATTTGATTCTGGATCATCGCATTGTTTCATATCTTCCCAGTTTGCTAAGAAAATTATATATTTCTAATTTTATTTAATAAGGGAGTTGTCAGTTAAAACTCCTAAGGGAAGTATCATTGCAACAAAGTTTTGTGAATCAGTCCCCATTAGAGCACATAAATTTTCTTTATCCGCTGATCTCATCGTCATACCTATGATTGAGTTTGATATAATCCTCGGTATGGACTGGCTTTCGGACTATGATGAGAAGATTTATTGTAAGAAGAAAGAGGTTACGATTCTTGATGATAATGATAAGGAACACCTTATCTTTAGAGCAGAATCGTCACCACCTAATTCTTATTTAGATCCACCCTCAATAGCTCAACTAAATTCAATTATTAGGGAGGAAGAGAATGAAATAACTGTCGGTGAGGAAAGGAATGTTCAAATAGAGGATGTACCTGTTGTGAAAGAATTTGTAGATGTATTTCCGGAAGATTTACCTGGACATCCTCCAGAACGAGAAGTTGAGTTTTCCATTGATTTGATTCCTGGATCAAGGCCTATATCGAAGACCCCTTATAGAATGGCCACTGTATAATTAGTTGAACTAAAGAAACAACTAGAGGAATTGAGTAATAAGGGATTTATTCGCCCTAGTGTTTATCCATGGGGAGCCCCTGTTCATTTTGTTAAAAAGAAAGATGGATCTATGAGGTTATGTATCGACTACAGGGAGATCAATGCTATAACGATAAAGAACAAGTATCCCCTACCTCGCATTGATGATTTATTTGACCAACTGCATGGAGATCAATACTTTTCAAAGATTGACCTTCGATCTGGATACCATCAGTTGTGTGTGAAGAAGGAAGACATTCTGAAAACAGCATTTCGAACCAGGTACGGGCATTACGAGTTTACTATAATGCCATTTGGATTGACTAATGCACCCTCTGTATTCATGGATCTGATGAATAGAGTTTTCAAGGAGTATCTCGATGAATTTGTGGTGGTATTTATTGATTCTATCTTAGTATACTCTAAGAGCTACGAATATCATGAAAATCACTTGTGCATTATCTTGAAGACTCTGAGGAGGCATGAATTATATGGAAAGTTTAGCAAGTGTGAATTATAGCTTAATGAGATTTCTTTTCTTGACCATATTGTCTCTAAAGATGGAATCTTTGTTGATCCTTCTAAGACCAAGGCAATCCAAGAATGGCCAGCACCTACGAGTATAACTGAGGTACGTAGTTTTATTGGTTTGGAAGGTTATTATCGACGTTTTGTCCAGAATTTTGCCCGATTGGCTAACCCATTAACGAAGCTCACACGTAAAGGGGTTAAATTTGTTTGGACAAAAGAGTGTGAAGAATGTTTCGAAGAACTGAAGATAATATTAGTCAATGCTCCTATATTGACTCTACCATCGGGGAATGATGGGTTCGTTATTTATAGTGATGCATCAAAGAAAGGACTTGGTTGTGTCCTTATGTAGAATGATAGAGTTATTGCCTATGAATCACGACAGTTGAAAATTCATGAACAAAACTATCCTACTCATGATCTCGAGTTAGCAGCTGTGATCTTTTCTTTGAAGATATGGAGGCACTACCTCTATGGTGAAAAATGTGAGATTTATACTGATCACAAGAGTTTGAAGTATATTTTTTCACAAAAAGAACTCAACATGAGGCAAAGGAGATGGCTTGAATTACTCAAGGATTATGATTGCACGATACACTACCACCCGGGGAAAGCAAACAAGGTGGCAGATGCTTTGAGTAGAAAAGACCATGGAGTTTTGAACAATATGAGAATTGAAAGGGATCCGATTTTCATGGATCTAGTGAAGATGGACATGGGAATAACCAGGGAAGGTGAAACATCAATGCTTTTTCAAATGGTTGCCAAACCATCTTTACTAGAAAGGATTAAGAGTTCTCAGACCGATGATGAAGAATTTCAAAAGAAGATTAAAGCTGTGAATGATGGGAGATTGAGAGACTTTGTGTATGAAGATGGAATTTTGAAATTCGGGAAGAGACTTTGTGTTCCCAATATACCTGATCTAAAAAGGGAATTGTTGGATGATGCTCATAGTTGCAATTTCTCTATACACCCTGGGAGCACCAAAATGTGTAGAGATTTGAAGGAACATTTTTGGTGGGACAACATGAAGAGGGAGATTTCTGATTTTGTGTCAAGATGTATGGTTTTTCAACAAGTGAAAGCTGGAAGGCAATAGCCTGGAGGAGTCATGCAACCTCTTCCCATACCGGAGTGGAAATGGGACAATATTACGATGGACTTTGTCATGGGGCTACCAAAGACTCCTAGAAGGAACGATGCAATATGGGTTATTATTGATCGTCTTACCAAGTCAGCACATTTTCTTGCTATAAGAGAAGATCTACCCATGGAACGTCTAGCAAGACTATATATTAATGAAGTTGTGGGACTTCATGGAGTACCCCTATCGATTGTTTCTGATCGTGATCCCCGTTTTACTTCAAGATTTTGGAAAAGTCTTCAGAAATCCCTGGATACTGAACTTCATTTGAGCACTGCTTACCACCCTCAGACAGACGGACAATCAGAACGGACTATTCAGACCTTAGAAGACATGTTGAGATCTTGCTCACTTGACTTTCAGGGTATGTGGGATCAATATTTACCACTGGTAGAATTTTCCTATAATAATAGCTTCCATTTGAGTATTCAGATTGCACCATATGAAGCGTTATACGGGAAGAGATGTCGTACACCAACCTGTTGGGATGACGTTGGTGAAAGAAAACTTGTAGGCCCAGAATTGGTGGAGGAAACGGTGGAAAAGGTGAAGGTAATCCAAAATCACATCAAAGCAGCTCAAAGTAGGCAGAAGAGCTATGCTGATAATCGAAGGAAGGATTTGGAATTTCAAGTCGGTGATCATGTTTTCCTAAAGGTATCACCATGGAAGGGAGTCATACGTTTTGGTAAGAAAGGTAAATTGAGTCCCAGGTACATCGGACCTTTCGAAATTCTTGAACGAATTGGGGCTGTGGCTTACCGATTGGCAATGCCGCCAAGTCTCTCCAAAGTTCACGATGTGTTCCAAGTATCTCAGTTGAGGAAATACAAGCCTGACCCAACGTATGTACTCACCTATGAGGAATTAGAACTGGAACCCGATCTTTCCTATTGTGAAGATCCCGTCAGGATTCTTGATACGAGAGAACAAGTATTGAGAAACCGGACGACTCGTCTGGTAAAAGTCTTGTGGAGAAATCATAAGATGGAAGAGGCAACGTGGGAACCCGAGGAACTTATGATGAAGAAACACCCGAGTATTTTCATGTGATAAGTATTCTAGAAATTTCGAGGATGAAATTATTTGAAGGAGGGGATAATGTAACACCCCAAGCTTCTACGGTACGCTTCTCTTTGAATAATGTGATAGCGTGTGTTGTACGCAACACCGATTTCTAACACACCATAACCAATCAAACTAGCCGTTATGAATAGTAATACCTACTTTTTGAAATTATATATATTTTAAAATGGACTTCATTTTTGGATTCGGAATATTGAATTTAGCCTAAGGTGAAATTTTGGTACTTTTCGGATAACTTTAATATTTTGATGAATAGTGAAAATTACTAAATTTTAATTAAAAACAACTTTTTTAATCAAAATAATTAATAGTGATAAATTATGAATTTGAGTGGTTTTAAAGAATATTTAGAATATATTTTTACCATTTAATATAATGTTGTTCATTGAACATAATTTTACAATTAAACCAAACATAAACAAGTGTCAATCTTTTGATAGTTATTGTCTCTTAAAAACACGCTTTTTGTTTGGACAGCGGGAATTAATTTTAAGTTAATTTCTGCCACTTCTATGTTTTGAATTTAGAAAAATGGATTCCATATTTGGAATCAGGATGTTCAAATTCTGTAAATAGGTAACTTTTATTTTTAGACATTTTGAATAATTACTGCGGTAAATATTTTATTTACCATGGTTAAGGGTAAATCCGGTAAATGAGGGTTAAAAAATAATATTATAATAATACTAAATTACCCTAAAACGTGTCCTAGACTTATTGGTTGATACATGTTCGACCATAGGCATCTTTGGGTCGATTTTGGGACCCCATGGTGCCACTTGTAGGTGATAGGGACACTTTATTTTAATTAAGTTAAAATGAATACAAAAATGACACAAGCATATATCTTTTAGAAAAGCAATTTTTACATAGGGTTATATATGTTGTATTTTAGATTATAAATATTAATTAGAAAGATAAAATTATTTCCTACATAATTATATTTTATTTATAATTTTTATACATTACATAATTTAATTTATTTATGACACAATGATGATGAATTAATTACTTTAATAGTGAAAAATTAAAATAATTGATATTATAAATACCCAAATAAATATAATATGAAACTTTTAATGAATTAAACTAATTTTATAGGATAATATGATATATTAGGATAGATTTAATTTACTTTTTTCGAATTAATCAATCTGTTATGATTTTCACAAAAATCAACTATTGAATAGTGTCAAAATTGACATAAAAGAGTGCTTAAAACAAATATTATACTATTAATTGATATTAAATTCCTAAAAATCTAAGGTTCGGCCAAGAGACTTATATCATTATAGTTTCATCATTAATGGACCACTTGGGGGTCGCTTGGATGTATATAGTAAGTTTATTAACCATATTATATAAAAATACAAAGAGACATTGTAAAAGTGAAACTAATTAACTTAGAGTTAATACTTAAAGATAAGGTTAATATAAGTACCCAAACCTGTCTAAATTCTATTGGTTGAGTTTTTTTCGACCCATCCCCACCTTAACCTTTTAATAATAAACTTTTGAGCCATTGGAAACCGAATATGAATTTATTATAAACTAATATCTCTAGCTTTTCCAAAGGTGCCCCTCACCCCTCTTATAAAAGGGCACTCCTCCTTCTGATTTCTTCACACCTTCAAAGCCTTTTGGTTCTGCCAAACTCTACCCAAATACTCTCCCAACTTCCCTCACTACAACCTAGGGGCCTTAGTTTGATCATAAATCCAACCTAAGGAGCCCTTTTGATCAAATCAAAAGGAAGAAACCGAAGAAGAGGTAATGATTTCACCACCCTTTTCCAAGTTCATTTCTTCTTCCACTTCTTCTTACTTTGTTGTTACCATTCTAAAATAATAACTCCATTATCACATATATACTGTGATGTTATTATAAATACGTTACAACCATATTCAGTATTCTATCCACCCTTTGAATAACATGTCACCATACGTACGTACGTACGGCTTACCGTCTCCACGTCGTGGTGTAATTGTTATTCAATATAATATTATTTGGATGGGTATAATAATGATGTGTAAATAATGTAAATAATAAATATAACATGTTAATTATTATTTATATATGATATACCATCCATTTATATATTATTTTAATATCAAAAGAATGATATTGTCGCTCGTGCGTACGTACGGACTACCGTCTCCACGAACGCGATAAGATTCATTCTCCATCGTATCCATTCAAGTATAATTATCATTTGATGGTTAAAAAAATGATGTTTAAGGACTTGATATCATTCTGGATATGAATAATATACAACCTATCCTTTAAAAACATGTCTTACGTAACAAAACATATAAAAGAAAACAAGTAAGTTAACACCCGAAACAACGATAATACTAAGATATTATTATCAAATCAATATTAAAAGATCATATATGATATCATATTAATGTATATGATTATTGTATAATTTAATAACAATTATTTCACCATTATACAGGAGGTTATCCTATCCCAACCAAGGAAAAGTACAAGGTAAGGGGTTTTCATCTCACTCCTTATTCCCGTGAGATTCATGCCATATTGCCACCATCACCTTTTGTGTGGTGTATGTACTGACCATAATTATATTCTTTGTGTAATACACTCTAATTTATGTGTATTTACATATTCATTGTATGATACCTATTTTATGGGTTGTATGTTTCATAAGTTACCAAATTGGTAAGGGTTATTTCACAATCTCTTCATTATCTGAGGTTGTTTATACGTAATAATCTACTGGGATCTCTTTATCATCCACATCCATGTTTCTTCAAACTGTATTTCAAAACATTTTTATTATTTACAAGAATATGGGTTAAAGTCATTTATACCCTTATTTGACTTTTTATAAGAGGAATCTTTCCAACGTTTTCAAAACAATGTCCTTTTTAACCTTTTCGACAGAATTAAGGTAAGAATGTTTTTTTTAACTTATACGGCGGGTGCGGTTATTTTCCGCCGTTATAAAATCTTCAAAGCTTTACTTACAAGATTATAAGAATATTTTCAAGAAAATGTTTTATTTTATATAGCTCTTAAATGATTTCAAAAATAGAAAGAGATATTTCTCTAAAAAGTGTTTTGATTTCATCTATGTCAACATCCTTTGATGGATTTTACGCTTATTTGAAGTTGATTTATTATGATACAAAACTTCTATATTGTATTGAAGGTTTTATGATATGTTTGACTGTGGATGTGCTATTTTTATACCATTCATAGTTTATGGTGAAATTATTGACATTTCGTATGCTAGTTTTAATACGAATGTTTATGTTATGTTTAAACCTTTTCATATGGGAATGCATTGGACTTAATATGTGACGGGTGGAGCCCACTATAGCTCCTCGATGCATCGGTAGGTCTCATGAGACAAACTAGTGTCTTGGAACAAGGCCTTGGCAAAATCTTATTTGTAGTCTTGGCACAAGGCCTTGGCTATGTGGTTATGATAGTCTAGCATTATGCATTCCAATATTATGAAAGTGGTTATTGATATTGCATGTGATTATTCGATTAGTAGAATATCCATGTGAACAAGTAAATGGCATTATTTCATTTTACTTTTTCCGTACTATGTTGAAGTTCAAGTTTAAAAGGCTTTTGTTTTAGTAATGCATTTCCTTAAATGTTTATGCTTATTTTGAATGTTCCGCTATATTTTTATCCTTACTGGGCATTTGAGCTCACCCCTTTTCTATGTTTTATTTTTCCCAGGATGTGAAGAAGTAAGTTATGAATGACCTGCAGGGATATTATGAGGGGATAATAGTGTGGAATGTGGAGACATTATGTTGTTGTAGTAGTTTTTCATTTTATAATGTAATGTAAAACTTATGAATATATCTCGTGTTTCCAAGGCTACTAAACCAATCGGTCTTTCTAGATTTGATCTTTCTTGTGATCATGCCAATGTTATGTAATAATGCACCGACTCTGGGTAACTAGGGTTGGGCGTTACAATCTCTCTAACACCCTAGCCTGCGTTGGGATGCTGAGTGAGATTACTGAAAACCTGATCTCCCACCTGAGTCCCTACTCGATGGTCTGGGCCCTAAAGAATGGTTCTCGTACCATATCTATAGAGTAGCGTGAGAGGTCTATGAGCCTCCCTGAGTACAGAGCTACAATCATGCTTCCCTACTGTATTTGAAGTAGCTCCTAAATGCGCACTGCGCAGAGAGTTTCTGGGACAAACTCTGCCCAAAACAGGATTTCAAAGTCTTCCTAGAGAAGCGTCATCTCATCATGAACCTCAAGCATCAAGCTCCACCATCTGCCCGCAACTGCTTTTATAAGGCTGGCAGTAAGAATGACCATGAGGTCTTTTACTGTCCCTAATAGTAAAAAAACTCTCACCACGGCCTCCATCCAATACTCATCCGCTTGTGGGTCTATCTCTCCCCTGAAACTGGGTGGCCTCTGGCATTGGAACTCGTGAAACGCGCTCAAGCGGAATGTACTCTCAGATGTTGGGGCTGGTGGCATCAGTGGCCCAATGGGGAGTGGTACTGATGGTTCCTCTGCTGGTGCCTCTACTGGAAAAATTCCTTGCATTGGGGCCTCACCACTCGGTGGGATGTCAGTGCATACAACTCTCATAACTCTAGCCGGCAGTCTATGTTGAGCCATCCTGAAAGAAACAGATGTGACACGGTCAAAGGATTATACATAGTGAGCTGACCTGGTTGAGATGACATAAAGAAAACTTTTGATAACACACATGCAATCAGTATTTCCATGCACTGAGTCAGAAATCAGAAGTCAGGGTCCTGGTGTATGGATATGTCGGTCGTCGCACCAACGCTGGACTCCCTAAACTGAAAACCACACTCATTACACTTAACATTATTACTTCATAGAAAATAAATATTAGAGTCCTATGTTCTGCGGTAGAACTGACTCCACTGATACCAATTTGTCACGACCTGTCCCCTAGGGCCCATGTCGTGACTACCCCAAGCCCACCTTCCATAGGCCAGGGGCTGGCGACTAGCACCAAAGGCGTAATTCCCTAAAACTGGGAAGGCATTGCCTTTATAACCTATAAACACACACAGCAAGATACGAATACGAGTAAACTATATAACCAAAATCATGCTGAAAGTAAAAGGGGCCGGAATACAATCCCAACAGTAAAGGTACAAGTACAACTGAAAAACAATACAATTGAAGAAAGAGAAGGAAAAGCATCTACTGGGTCGTCCTTCGGGATTCCTACCTGAAGGGTAGGTACAGATAGCGTTCTCAGAACTTCTCATCCATACATCTTCTCCACGTACCAACACATTGAATGGTCCACCTCTGGGTACCGTCTAGTCTTGGTACTCTCAGCCTCAGTCAGCGCAGTTCGTTGTCTGCAACCAATACAACAAGGTGAGGGTATAACCCGTGTAGGGGTGAGTATAATGATACTCAGTAGGGACCCTGAGACCCTCAATGTCTCACAAAATTCAACAAGGATAAACCAAAAAGTTTGAAATCAACAAATAACCTTACTTAGGTATATGCCCATACATATACCTAAGTTATCAAGTGATCCATCTAAATCATAAGAAAAACACAAAAGTATTGACTCAGCTCAACTAGGATTTTTTTTAACTTTATCAAAACCACGGCTGCTGGAGAACTCCTCCTCTTTTCAGTACAGTGGGCCTGCCGGGACACCAAGTGTGCTTCCCACTAACCTTGAACTTTTGAGGTACTCCTCATGTCGAGTATCATGGGTCTGCTGTGTCACACAGAGGCGCTCCCCACCGCGGGTCTGCCACCACACCCAGGCGCTCCCCCTCGTAGCTTGATGAGGTACTCCTCCTGTTGAGTACCATGAGTCTTTCGCGTCACCAAGCACGCTCCTCTACCATGGGTCTTCTTCCACACCAAGGTGCTCCCCACTAGGCTAGTAGAGTCACTCTGAGTCAAACGGCCAATAGTCATCATGTCTCAGCCATCTAGTAGGTCTCCACACTCTGCTCGCTCGTGACTAGAAGGATCCCCTCCACGAGCTACTGGTCGATACTCCAACTATCATGAAGTTTCACGAAGAAGTATCTCAAAGGTCTCCCACGTCATAGGGTTCTCAACGCAATAGACAGTGTGTCAATCGGATGCCCGGTCTGTGAGTTATTAGCCTTTTAGTCCCAGTAACACAGTTGGATTTGTGCATGATCCAACCTGATCGTATCTCAACTATACTCCAAACTCCAGTGGGTTATACTCAAAGGGACCTTCATTCTCCAAGATTACCAGGGTCGCTGACGGTTTTTCAAACGGACGCCCGGTGCCAATGGTATGGCCAAAAAAATTAAAAGGGTCGTAGTGGGCCCGGGTCCGGTCAGACCCAACCCGACCTAGTCGGGGCCGACCCAGCATGGGTCGGCCCAGCCTGGGTTGACCAAACCTAACCCATTGGGTCCATCCCGGCCCGTTGGGTCTAGCCCGGCCCGTTGGGCGGGCTATCCCGTTAGGTTCGGCCTGGCCCACTGGGCCGGCCCAGCCGGCCGCGAGGGGTCGCGGAGGGCCACGGGGGTGCGAACCAGTCGCGAGGGTGTCGACCTGCCGCGGGTCGGCACGAGGGCGGCTTGTCCTAGAGGACACCGTGAGGTCATCTTGGCCTAGAGGGTGCCTCGAGGGGCTAGTTCGGCCTGGAGGGTCGCGGGGCGAAACTTGAGGCGGCTCGGCCCGGGGCTGGGGTGGCGCGACTTGGGCCGGTTCGGACGGGGGCTTGGAAATATGGTAGGCTGGGGTGGCGCGGCTGAGGCGCGGTGCGGCCGAGGCCTGTTCGGTAGGTGGCAGCATGAGGTCGGTGGGCCGGCGCGACCGGGGCAGCTCGGGAGGCCGGTATGGCCGGGAGCCGGTTCAGCCGGGAGGCCGAGATGGTCATGGCCGATTCGGCCGGCAGACGGCACGGCTAGGGTGGCTCGGCCTGGCCCGGGGCGACTCGGCCTATAGGGCAGAGACTTTGGGGTGGTTATTCTAGGTCTTTGTGAGGGTGTGCGTCCAGTTCAGCTGATGGCGACGCAAAATGCCACGGGGGAGGCACGGGTCGCAGAGGCCGTGGGTGGCGCCGTCGTTGCCTTCGTCGCCTTCATCGCTGTTGTTGCCTTCCTCCATTTCGAAGAACACCACAAAAGAGAACGGCTGAGGGGTCGGTCCATATTGGTTTGGTCCGCACCCTCCGCGTTTAGGGTGGTATCATTTGGATCACAAGAATGAAGCACAACAAACCCTCCCGCAATGATTAATCCTAAAACCTGCAAAATGAAAACATATGCGGATCAACTAGTTAGTAGTTGATCCACATTCTTTGTTTTAGAAGGAATGAATCATGGTAATATAAAATCAATCACAAAAATCCCCTACCATGTTCGTTGTTCATCGACTGAGTCGTGGGAAAAAGACAAAGTTTTCGTCATTCGTCGCATCCCCCACACACCTCTAATCCCGAGCTCATGCGTCGGTTCTTTGAAGGCGATGAGAAGGAAAATTTGGTCGTTGAAGACGTCCCATGTCAGTTTCCTCCGCAAGGTGCTTCTGAGGAAGAAGTTGAAGACTCTCCTTATCGGTGTTCTTCGTGGAGGAAGTGTTCTTCATTGGAGAAGTTTTCTCCCAAGAGCTCCTCCTTTCCCCAATTCCACCCAAGTGAATTCGTAGACAAAAATAATAGATTGAAATATCTATTAAGTCATTGGCATAATATTCAAAAAGGTTTATAAATAATTAATTTATGTATTGGCTCAATTAATTAATGGGGAGGATTTGCCACAATTAAGAAGGTGCATTGGCACAAATAAAGGTAGAGGAGGTTAAGAGGCTCTCCCTCATTAATGAGGGGAGTTGAGAGTTTCTCTCAATTAAAAGGGGTCGTTTAGTCCCGGTTGGTCCCCACCACCATAACCTATCGTGGGAGGTTAGGTTCGGGTGGGGCCCACCACCATAACCTCTCATGGGAGGTTAAGGTTGGGTGGTCCCCACACTTCAACTCCCACATGGGTGGTTACAACAAAATAAAATAAAATATGAGCTTATTTTATTTTATTATTTCCATGTAAAACCCAAAAACTATCTTACACCATCGATCTATCATCGAGGTGAAAGTATTCTTAAGCGAATACCAGCACTGCGACTTCAACGGTGTCCTCAGACTTCAATTCCGAGCACCAGTTCAAAAGTTATAAAAACTCGATCGTACGTTTACTGAACGTACCCGAACAAAACTTCAGAAATTGATTCCGGGCACACCGGGCCTCAGAATCATGCACCTTCAATTTTCATGGACTTTTAAAATTCCCATATACATAAAAAAACTTACATGGAAATTTTGGGTCTTTACAACTAAAACACAGGATTATTTCTAAAGGGGGATAATTTATCCAAAAAAATATGATTTATTAATAAAAGGAAATTTCTGATTCACCATGCCTCTTATACTAGTTCTGTTGTGAATCTAAATCTTTAAGAGATGGTCTTTATTGATTTTTAAATGAAAAATATAATTTTCTCAAGCTCATGAACCATAAAAAACCCATATGATATTCAATGTGTTATTGGTAGAAAACATCACTATCTTTAAGGAAATAATCAATAAAATTTATCGACAACAAGTCTAACATCCAAATATCATCAAACTCAACATTCATAATTAGAAAGATCTTATCCAAGGAACCTCATAGATAATTCAATATTGAATGGTATTATTAAAAAAATAGATCATGGATATTTTATAATAAGAACCTCACATGTGAATTATTTATATAAATCCACCAAAAAAAATAAACAGAATCTCTCAAATACATAGGTAGTATATATCTCAATGTAATGTGATTATATATGTCATAACCATCTTATATTCCATGAAGCATGGTTTGAATTTGTAAACATATATGTAAAAAACTCCCAATAGTAAAATCTATGGTATTTGAGTACTGATAATGAATACAAAAGTTATTCTATATTTCATTTGACGTAATTCAAAGTGAATTCACAATGATGTAAAAATTCCATGATTCAACCCATATTATTAGAACACGATGAACAATTATTTATGTTTTCAGATAAAATTTATATTAAAAAGTTTAGGTTAACATAAATCTAGATGAAGTGTATTGTGATTTTAAAAATGGATATGAAATATTTCATTTGTCTCAACATTACAAAATTCAACTCATAATTGAAGTTAAGAAAAATAATTTTTTTCTTGATATCATGTATGATGATATGATCTATCTCATAAGGATAAGAATTCCATATTATTTATTAAATTTAATGATTTAAAATTATTTAGATATTATATATAAATATTCACAAATCCAGACATATCTTATGATATTACCAATATTTACTCCAAGATATTATTCTCTATTTTGTGAGTGAAATTTGGATCCATCATATAGTATGATCACCAATATAAAAAATTATGACATATTAAAAAACAAAGTATTTTTACTATTCCACCACTTAAGATATTACATCTCATAAGGTGTGATCTTATCATGGTTTATGATATACCATTTTATATAGGCATATATAGAACAAATTTACATTTGTCTATTAATACATAGAATATGAAACTAAAACAGTATATGATTTATTTGGTTTTAAAATATTATTTTTAGAAACCTGAAGCATTGAAAAGCTTTGATACCCTTAAAGGGTTTCTAATAATCAAACCAAGATTTTTCAATATAATGGAAGACCATAGAAACCACATTCCTAAGATAAAGATTCTATGTAAAACTAAAACCATGAAAATATAAAATGATAATTTATTCCTTTCAATGGTGTTGACTAATGCTCATATAATGTTGGATATTTTATTGAAGAAGAATCCTATAGGGAAAGAAATGGGTTCTACCCTCCATGGTATATAAATGGTTTGATCTAAAACAACCATTGGTTTAGGTAGTACCCTCTTTATAACTATGTAATGACAATACCATGGGTGGTAAAGTGATAAGTAGAAGAGATAAACATATATAATTAGCTAATATAGTTCATAAAAAATAACATATGAAATATTAGATCCATCATAATTCTGTATAATGCTTATATAGCCTTCTCAGATGATCATTGTATATTTTTAGTATGTAATAGAATATTATGAATCATTTAAGTAGAACTACATCTCCAATACTTATAAACCCTACATAAAAATACATTTCCCCAAGCATTATATTATAAAACATATACAATTAATGAAATCCACACTTGGAAGATCCAAAATAATAAAACATAATATTCATATGAATATATAAATCATTGAGTGTTTGTGTAAATCATAAAATGTGATTCTTAATACGACAGCACCATGTGATAAACCAATTCAGACAGTATAATTATCTTATATATGATTTCTTTAAGATATAATCATATTATAATATAAAATATACCTATAATGTTAAGAACATTTATTTTACAATAATAATGTCACACCATAAAACATTTATTTAAATGACATACAATATAGGATAATATATATCACATATAAAATTAGGATTTGGGAATATATTCTTCATTTAAAAAGAATATTCTTATAAAAAAAATATTTTTCATAGCGATGTTTTTCCTTAAAATACTAGAGTATATTATCATATTCACTATGTAACAATCTAAATGTATATTTATTTTACAAAATATGATTACAAATATTGTATTAATTCATTAAATTTTTTTAATAAAATTATAATTAGATAATATAAGAATTTAAATAATGTTGCCATAATTTTAATAAATAATGAGTCATATTATCCTAGAAATATATTTGTAATGAACATAACATTGAAATAAAAACAAATCAACTGATAAAGGATTTATAATTTGTAAATGAGTTATAAAGAATAGTGATATAATATTTAGTGAATGAAGAATTATGATATAATTGGAATGTATTATAATTATAATTATTATATGAATATTGGAATTATAACATGGTCATTAGAATGCTAAATTAACATTGTGAATAGTAATCTAACCATTAAAAAATAATTCATCCTTTAGTGTAAGGCCTCAATATTTCCCTATATATTCTACTTAATCAAATAATATATTAATTAGACTGTTTCACACACAATAATAAACTAAAATGAGAATCCATTGAAAATTTTGATATAAAAATATAAACTTTAATATATAACTATATAATTTTATGGTGAAATTGAATTGAACATATCATAAAATCAATAAATTATGTCTGAATAAATAGAATCTAGAAGCCAAAGTCTTCCTTATGAAGTCCATTTTTCTTAGCTTAGAAGGGAAGTTACATTTATAGGGATTTTATTAGATGAAGGATAATATAAACATTAGATATTATTGTTTGATAAAAAACCATATATAGAAGAATACCAATCTCGTAATGCCCCAAACATAAAAATCCGGTTCAAATCGGGGTGCCAAATGACATCATGTGTGCCTCCCAATATGCAAGAGCCTATTGACTATTAGTGAGGGTAATGTTCATCCGGGGGGAGACAATAGCCTCAGTATCATGTCTTGGAACAAAGAACAATATAAAGAAATATAATAAAATATATTAAGGATATTAAATATGCACAAACAAATTTGATGACATACTAGTAATATAATAAATAAAAGGGATCACACAGTGGAAATACCAACTAAAGAAAATGTGAAATAAGTAATGAATAAATTAACTATATAAACACTCCTAATTCGGTCCTTGTATCATGCCCATCTCCATAATCCATGACTCAACCATCTTTTTTGGGCCTCTTGGACTTTCTCAGGTCTCTATACATGATTTATGTTTGTTCACTAAAATGTAAATTGATTGTGTTAGTAATAAAACCTAGTAGGGAACTAGAAATTTTTAACTAAAAATATTTCACATGTATAAATGGAGTATCCCATGATATTAATAAAACTATATAAAATATAAAAAACATACTATAATACCCCTCGACATGTGAGTCCTAAAAAGCTAAATGTTACTACCCATGTCAACATGGTTCACCTTTCTATTCTGAAGCCTGCCTAATTAGAACTCCACAGTCAAGCATACTTGTCTTGGAGTAGTGGTTAGGATGGGTGACTTCATGGAAAGTTCCCTAGGGTGTGTTTGATTCCTAGGGAGTGTGTGAGGGAATAGAAAACACACTGAAAGAACATGTATTGGCATGTGGGGAGTGTTATTAGTCTCATAATAAACCCATTGTGGTTTTTTGGGAAGGAAACCAAGGTAATACAGGATACCCCTTGGGTCAGATGACTAGGTTCATGGCTCAGGTAAGGTGTGGTCATGAAAACTGGTACAGAGCCAATACTCAGCCTGGAGTGAAAACAAACTACCTAGTTTTAAGGCTTGGGGTCTACAACAAGGGTGTTGTTCTTTAAAGGGGTAGAGATTTTAAAACCCTAATAAAAGTGATACATAAAAGGATAAATGTTACTACACATGTCAATATGGTGTGCCTTCCTCTTCGAGAGGCTGTTGGATTAGAACTCCATAGTTAAGCATGCTTATCTTGGAGTAGTGATCGGGATGGGTGACCATCTTGGAAGATTTATAGGGTGTGTGTGAGTGAGGAAAAAACACACTAAAATAACTTGTGTTGGCCTATGGGGACATTCATTAATATGATAAGGGACCCTAGTGAGTAATATACTATGGTGTTCTGGGAAGGATATTAAGGTATTACAGGTGACCCTCGGGGTTATATGACTAGGTTTAAGTCTCAGGTAAGGATGGTTTGTCACACACACAATCATGTACGAAGTGGTCGTGGACTAGCCAAGCTGCCAGAAACTCATAGTTGTACCTACATCAGCTTCAATCCGGAATGATATAAGAGAAGTGTTAGAAGTAACCAATATTATCTGTGGATATGTTATAAATATTTATCAAAATCCTTATGTAATCATCTATACATGAGACTTGGTATTTCCTAGCTATCAAGACCCTCATTCTACTCAGCATAAAACTAGGAATGAAGCATGCTAATCATAATTTCACTAGAAATCGAGTAACTTGATATTTTCAAAAATAGTATGAATCAATTACATCCTCATAATAAAATCCCATTGAATCATTGTATCTCTATTTTTTTATTGGTATTTTCCTCTTCCTCATCACAATTCATTTGAAAACCCCCTATATGGAACAACATATCATGATGGTCCACCTATTATAAGCACCATGAACAATGCCTCTAAAGTCATTGTGATATTAATTAAAAAATAGATCCTATAAGTAAAGAATATCCTCATGGGAATAAAGTAGAAACATATACACTTATTAACAAAATAATACATGATAAACAAGCTACAAAAAAATAATCATGGCATCAATCATTAGAATAGGTCTCATAGGATACACACACACACCCCACATGTGACCAAAATCATGCAAGTCCATAAAGGTAAAATATCACAACAATTACTCTAAGTAAAACTTGTGAATACTAGAGACAAAAATTGTAAGGAACTTCATAACTCAATATTTTTTATGTCAATATGACGTTTTATCATAGGTTTCATATCCCAAATATTTATCTCACACCATCCAAAACGCCTCACACACCAATGACTCCTAGAACTAGTTCCAATAAAATTTGACATGGGTTCTAGAGGAAGGTAAATAGGAACATTATAATGGGTATAACTTATTTTTACCGAAAGTTGATCATCATCTACGGATGTCATAAAGTTTGGTTGTAATAGAAAAGGTGGTCTCTCTCAAAACAGTGACAAGAGAACAAGATACCCAATAAATACCATAAAGGATTCCTAGGAAAATAATTTATATACATCATGTTAAAGTTAGGAAATATAATACCATAGTTCATAGTGGGACATTTCAGTGAAAAGTTTCAAGTAAAGAGACCACCATGGTGGAGGATTAACAGTTGCGGTGTGGGTACACTTCTAGTAAAATTACATGACATGGAACCTAGTATTGTGGCATAGAGGTAACTAAAATTTGACCTCCATGGTGAAAACAATGACTATGAAGTAGAACTACATTGAAACTCTACCATTATGACATACAGAGAGCAATGAATCACTGATTCATCTCTACAACCCTTCAGAACTCCTTGAACGATTCTAAGCCAAGAGGAGAAAACCTGTTTTTAAGGGTGATCGATCTACATGGATAAACCTTGTCAAAAACTCTTCAATTATGAAGGAAAATCCATAAATTACTTCCAAAATGTATAATTTAATGCCAAAAATCCAAAGGACTGAATGGTAAAACCACTAGTTTGAAACTAACATGAAAAAAGGCTATACAGCGTAGTCTCACCCACCACGGTGCAACATCCTCAAATGTCACTCCATGATGATGTATACTATAAATAAATTGACCATAGTGTCATGGATATATTGTATAATTTATCACATTGGTACTAGATACAAGAAATCACATCCCAATAAAATTAATAGTTTAATAGACATGATAAACTAGACAAATACTTGAAATTTCATATTCATTTAGGAATCATAAAAAAACAAAGTATTTTATTTGATTACACCATTATTTAATTTGTCATATCCCAACATATTAATCGTAATAAAATTCATATCATACTAAGGAAAGGGAATATAATAAATGGGATAGATCAGATCCTTAGTATGGGTATGCGTACAACAGAATCTAATAAGGAATTAATAATATGATAGGAATAAATAATGATGTAATAATTTCATAATAAATATTTCATGAGGTATAAAATGGTCTATAGATATCATAACTACTCAAATAATCACATGACCATCAATAAATGATTTAAAAATGATGTAATTCACAATTCTAGACATCATAAACATACTATTGAGGCCTTGTGACAATACAACTAAAAATATTGTAAATGCCACATTCGAAGATATCTATATAAATGGAAGTATTCAACCAAATACCCAATCTACTTTATATCATGATACATATCGATTCATTGAGGTGCTATGTTATTTTTCCCCCATCCATCACAAAATTTTTATAATGCATCCATCATAAGAATAAATAATATGACTTAATCAACATGCCTTAAAAATCAATAACTATACATATTGGAAGAATTACCATAAAAAATATCCATACATTCCCAAGTAAAATAGATCATAAACCATCTAAATAAATATATAGTATGGTATATTTGGATTATATCCGTAGAAAAAATAATATTCAACAAAATATGTTTACATAGATAAAAATAATTTAAAATGATTACTTGAAATTTTCTTGAGGAAAATACCACTTTTCACATTGAAATAAATTCATTATAATCTATTTTTTTAATATATTTAGGAACATGTTTTATTTGAAAATAAAATGTAAAAATTTTAATTTATATTCAAATAATTGAGTGTTCTTGTGGGTGGTATATTCCATTCATGTTGTTTACATTAAATAATATTAATTTAACACTTTTAAAAAATACCTCAATCGAAAAATTAAAAAAAATATTCTTTTTAACCCACTTTTTTAAAAGTAAAACAAATTTTACAAGAATTTAATAAATCATATTATAATAGTAAAAAATTGTAAAATTTTAAGGAAAATATGTACATGGAAGTAAAATATTTCTGACTAAATTAGAAAACAAGGTTTTTCTTCCATAAAATATTACTTCAGTATCTTGAGTAAATGAATATATGAAAATGAAATTAAAAAATTTAGTTTATAAAAATAACTCTAAGGAAATAAAATATAATGGTTCTAATATATAAGGATCAAATAACACCATAAGCATAAATATAAATAAAAACAATCTTTAATAATGATGATATATTGAAATAAACTCTTACCTAAGGTCCAACTTACTTTATATGTATTTGAACCTCCTATATAATAAATATAGATTTTTTATACATCTATTTCACAACTATATTAATATATATCATAACTTATATGATTTATATATAATCTTCTATCTCCATTTTATTAACAATTCATTGTTAAAATCACTATTTTCAGTGATAACTAGTTCATTTTTATTTATGTTTTGGATTAGTGGTTTCGATCATTTTACATTGGTCATGGTTAAATCATTAAAAAAATTATAATAATTATATAAATATAAAATATATTCATTATACATTTATTTATATTCATCCATAAAATATATAGATCAAAAATTAATTACACCTTTCATGGAGAGGGTAGGTCGTGTTTACAAATGAAAAATCTTTTCACTTTCTAAGGATGGAATGAAAGAAATAAAAACAATATTTATCATTTCTAGAATAATTATTATATCATATATATTTATTAAATTTACACTTACTACCCTCAATGTAAATAGGAGATGAAAAATGAAGCACATCACTTTGTGGATGTGGTAGTCCACACGTACACCCGGGCGATGTTATCATTTCCCAATGGATTTATTGTTAAGAAGGATGAAATAATATCATCATACCATATTAATAATTATGTCATATATATCATATATAAACATCAAAAATATTGTAATGTAAATACATAAAATAGGGAAATTAAAAATTAATTGTATCACTATGTGGAGATTGTAAGCTGTACGAACACACCACTGATACGTTCTCTTTCCATTTAATGGAAAATAGGTTTAATAATTTTTATTTCATAATAATAATTAAAATTAAATATATAATGTTTAATTAATTAATTATTTTATAGAAAATGCCAAAAATTTAGAGGAGGTAAAATAAGAAGTAAAAAACTAAAGTGGTCCATTAAGATGATTACATATTCTTTGAAAGAACTATTTTAGATATCCTATTAAGGAACCTAGAGTATATATTTAGAGAATTTAATATCATCAAAAAAATTATATGGATGTTTATAAGATAAATGGGTAGGTTTTGGTAATTTTATATTTCTCAATGTGGCGTGAAGAATTAATAGAAAGGGGTGTCCTTTTATAAGGGAGGGAAAGGACACACTTTGAATTTTTAAAATGATTAAAATATAACTAAGTCAATATAAGTAAAAATGATTAAAAATAGCTTGATATTAGAAGAAAATTAGGATAAAGTATTAATATCACCATCCAAACAAATTTATACTAGATTTAGAGTCATTTTAGAACTTCTCATTTGGATTAAGGCCTTTCTAAAAAAATTAAATCTCGACGATGGTGATGACTTTTTCTCTATTTAAATGTATTAACATATAAGGTTAAAATTGAAACATGAATGGAAAAGGGATGAAATTTTATACTTTATATTATCCCTCTGGTCCAATTTATATATTTTTATGTTTTCTTAAAGAATTAAACAAAATATTATTTTCAAAGAATGTCATTAATGATATTTTTGATCTTATTCCTTCATTTGGAGTTCAAATACATAGACACAAAGTTTAATTTGACTATAATTATTAAACATATTACTAATATGTGATATTAATAAATTGGATTTTTGTGACACTATAACTCATACAAATTATATTACTTATAATATTTTTAATATTATTTATTTATTTTTCTATTAATTGAATAAATTCTATATTAGTGTTGTGTAAGCATTTATGTTACTTATATAATTAGAGAAATTAATAAATAAATTACTGTCAGGAAAGTAATTTTATTATTAAAAAATAAAAATTAATATTACATAAAAAAATCATTTAACTTTATTTGAACATTTAAGATATATTTAAAAGTAAAAAAGTTTTATTATTCATTTGTTTAAATATTATATAGGTCAATTTCAAGAAAAATAGTCACTTAAAAAACTAAATTTAATGTCTAAGGTTATAAGTGTCAAATTTAATTCACCTAATAAGAATTTAGATTATAAATGGTTACCTTAACGCTTAATTTTGTTCTTGGTTAACAAGATTGGTCCTTTACTGAGGTTATAAATAATACCAAAGTTATTATTCATAATGACCAAAAGTATAAGGGGATATTTACCAAATTTATCCCCATGATTAAAAAAGTATAATACATTTTAAAAGGTCAATTCTCAATAATTGGTATAAATTAATTTATTAATAATTGGGTTAAACTTAAAAAATATTTTTTTGAAAAATATAGCCAATAAGTATAAAACATGATTAATTCTTGTCCGATTCCTAGTAAAAACTCTAAATGAATGTTATTTTTTGAGTATATAATATATATATATTTCATTAAAAAAATGGGAAATAGAGATCAATTTAATTGTTTTACATAATATAAAATTGCACGCATAAAAATCGGTTTTCAAAAAAATATCTCTTTATTCTGTCAAATGATTTTAATTTGAATCCCTAATCTATTTATAACTAATGAATTCTTTTTAAACATGTATAGACTATAATGTTTTTATAATTTATTTATTCATATTTATACATGGCAATTTTAGTGAATATATTATAATTATCACATTTAAATAATATTTTAATAGTAGATCACATTTCATTTAGCCTTGAGCTTTCATGTGACATAAACTATCAAAGTAAATTTATTAAATATATATATCATAAGATATATAGGTGTAGCATTCTACCCAACTAAATATATTTTTTAATCAATTTTTTCACATTGAAAAAAACAAGTAAGTATACTATTACCTAATCACATCCTCAAGTTACCACATGGATTCATAAAATTTATGGTTTCGCCACAAATATTTGACTGGTTGACTGGCCCTATTTCATAGATAATTCTCCATATGATCTATAATATTCACTAGTTATTCCTCATAAGATATATCTTTCTCCCATGGTTTAAAAATTGATTTTAGCACATGTGAAGCATTTGGTATGTACTTCATCTTGAGAGATACACAGAACACATAGTGAATATGAGATAGATTTAGTGGAATAGACAAGAGAGAATATACCATACCGATACAGTCAATAAACTTTTTGGGTGCCAATATACTTAGGGATCAACTTTCTCTTATTTTTGAATCTCATTACCTTATTCCATAGAGTTATTAATAGGATTAAATTGTCTCTAATTTAATTTTTAGACCTCATCTATGATTGTAATCCTAACATTTTTGTTGACTCTAAGCTACCCTTATGTTTTGTTGAATTGATCTAACCATCTCTACCATTTTATTAGCTCGAATAGGTCCCAATAGTTTTCCCTCACCAACTATATTTCAACATGTTGGAGTAATACCCTTGTTTCTATTTAGGGATTCAAAAGGATCCATCTAAATAAATGAGTGATTGTTGTTGTCGTAAAACAACTATACCAAAGAAGGGGTTGATCCCAACCACCTTAAAAATAAAGAAGTGAAAACTATAAACATATAACTAGAGTTTTAATGGTCCTCTCAGACTGAACATCTAACTGAGGATGTTAAACCGTTCTGAAACAAAACTCTATATTTATTGTCTGCTAAATACTTCACCAAAACATCAATGTAATCCTCCCATCCCTATCAGATACAATAGAATGTGGTACTAAATACAAAGTTACAACATTCTTAATGTATATTCTGGAAATCAGAGTAAGAGAGAAATATTATTTGACAAAAATAAAAAACACTAATTTTATAAGTCAATCAACTATACATAATATAACATTTTTTATTAGGATTTTTTCAGAATTTGGCAATGAAATTCACAGTGATGTTTTCCCATTTCTTTTATAGTTTGGGTAATGGTTGTAACATCCTATAATTCTTCTATCGCTCATAATTAAATTTTTGATATACTAGGTATCAGGATACATACTTTTCAATATCAATTTTTATATTATAAAACCATAAAAACTCTTTCATATCTAGATATATCTTCTAACTTCTAAGATGAATAAAGAATGATAAACTAGGAACTTCATCTAACAACTCATTCTTTAGGTGTGGTTGAGATGGTACACATACTCAGTTCCTGAACCATATCATTCTATCATGATCATCATTGAATTGAGGAACATTCATCACCTTATTTTTTAATTCTACATCTTCATTCTATGACTTATAATTCCTATCATGCATGGATGATTGAACATTCATATGAGAATGATAAGATCTTTCCCCATTCCTCATGATATCTACATATATCATCAAAAAATCCATAAACATTGGATTCCTTTCAGTACTTATCATTTACAAACTTGTGCAGTATTTCATACTAAGAGCATCAACCACCTAATTCACCTTCCAAGGGTGGTAATGTATAGAGAATTCAAAATCTTTTATCAACTTTTAACATCTTATTTAGTTCATTTTAAACTCTTTTATGAAAATATATACATCAAGAAATTAATATTATTATATATTTCACACCATCACCCATATATATAATTTCTCTATATCTTCAATGAAAAAACTACCACTTCCAACTCCAAATCATGATTCGAGTAATTTTTCTCGTTAACATTTGGATTATATTAGATAGTTGTGAGAAATATCTCAAAACATTTCAACAATATCCATCCAACATAAGAAAAAATTGTATTTCAATAACTGTGGTTGGTCTAGGTCATTTTCTCAATAACTTCCTTCTTTGAAAGATCTACAAATAAACCTTCACATGATATTATATGACCTATGAATCAAACATTCATAATATAAATTCACCATTTTTAAATTTAGCATAAAATTTTTCCTCTTTAGTGTTCTTGAAAAAAATTCTCAAATGTTCTTCTTGATCATCCTTTATCTATGAAGATATTAGAATATCATCTATAAAGATTACTATTAATTAATCAAGGTGATATCAATAGACTCTATTCACTAAATCCAAGATGATAGCAGAAGAATTGGAAAGGCCAAAAATAATTACAATAAATTCATAATGAAGATACCTTATATGAAATTCTATCTTGGTTATATCCTCCTTCTTGACCCTATAATGATCATATCAAGTTCTTAGATCAATCTTGGAAACAGAAACAGATCCACATAATCGATCAAATAGATCATTAATATGAGTAAACTGATAATTTTTCTTAATAATGATCTTTTTATATTCATAATAAGAAATTCAAAGGAACATTGAACCATATTTCCTATTAAGAAATATAATAGGGGCATCCCATGGGGATGCACTACGATAAATGAGCCCCTAATATAGAATCTTCTAGAGTTTCTTCTACAATCACTACAACTCAATAGAAGACATTATATATATATATATATATTATTTTAAATAGGAATAGTACCATGTATGAGTTCTATTTAATACAAAACTTCATGATTTAGGGAAAGAATAAGAATATTATCCTGAAATAAATAATTATATTAACAAACAATAGGAACATTTTCAATTTTAATTTTCTCCCCGTCCATTTGATATAACTATCCCCTATTAATAGAGATAAAAAATTTGATGTATTTAATTTCCAACGTCTGTTAAGATTCATCATTTCACTAATAAATGATTGAACGTTGATTCAGAATATCAAAATTAACTTCCCTTCTATGACAATTGATATGGTATCTATACTGAGAGAGCCAATTTATACCAAAAACAACATCAAATTCAATTAGATGTATAATAAAAAATGTCAAGGGATAAATATTTCCACAAATAGTTATCATAGAGGATCCATAGAAGTGATATTTTACCATCCGACCATTATAAATCAACATCGAATATTTGTAGTGTTAATGTAACAGCCTTAAAAAATTAATAATATATCCAAGAGTTTGTAGAACCTGAAACAAATAAAAAATTTATAATACTAGAGTTGATGATAATTTTACCTTTTACTTTATCACTAGGAACATCCACTTTGGTTGTTGTAATATCATGATCTTGTTATTCTACCCTTGACTACTTTTTTTATATTCTTTTGACATTTTGGGTGTTGGCTAGAATATATCCCCATATCCTTAGATTCAAAGAACATTAATTTGATGGCTTCTACCTTATCCTTTATTCAATGATCATGATTGTGTCTGTTTCCACACATGATACAGACATATTTTCCTTCCAAGCATGTACCATGTTTTTCCTTCCAAAAGTATCACAAGTTATAAAATTATCCTTTATCTTATTCCTCATATCTTTTTCTTACTCAGTCATCCTTTTCTTATATTTATATCCTTAGAAGCCATTGTACTTATAAAACTATTTATTAATATTGATATCACATGACACTATGACCTCATATGATGATATTTTTTTGGAGACTACTTCCCTTCAAATGACTATATTATTCCCATTAAAGAAATCATTAATATTTCTCTCAGTATTATATATAATGTCTATAGCATTCCTTGATAAAATTATAAATTCATCATTTTACATAATAATATTGGGAAATGCTTTTTTCTTAGACACATGAATTGACTCTTCATATCCTTTCATTGTTTATGAGGATAATTTTTTCCCTTAAAATTACCTTTAAATCCTTCCATTCCATTCTCAATATTTCCTCCCCATACTTAGTATTTTGAATCAATGACCACCATTGATATGGATACCTTGAGATATGATAAACTTAAATGAAAACCTTATCCCTTTAAATACATACCATATAAATAAATTTATTCTTTAAAGAACTTATACATTTATTTTCTTCAAATGTATTTGTATTCCCATTGAATGATGGATATGGAATACTGCCTTTTTTATTGCATAAATTTTCATTAGTTGGTACAAAAAGACATTATTTAAAAGTTTAGTTTATAAAACATTAACATTCTTCTAAAAAAACTTGAATGAGATCTTCATGGGTTCACTCAAGGATAATTTTACTACATATCATATTCTGGGGAAATATATCAAAGGAATGGTGTGAGCATGAAGAAAAGTAAGGGAAATATAAAGAGAGACATATTGTATGTGATCTTGAGACATACCAACAAGAACATGTGTAATAATGATAGGTCATGAGAAAGATTTATATAATAATATTAATAAAATGAATCATAACATGTAAATATGTCTGTAAAATTTAATTGAGTCATTCATTATCATATCACCATGGTTTATTACCATGGTATCATAAATGAAAATTACCAAGGTTATTCACCAAGGTATCCTAAAACATCTCATATCTAGAGATTAAATTATTTTCTTAATGAATTGTAGTTATATCAAGGTTCACCATTCATATGTATTAATTTCATGTTATCCACATAGATCATAATAAAAAATTCCATTAATAACCCATGGGGAATAAATAGTGGGTTTCTTATCAAAATCTTGTCATACAAAAGCAATTAAAGACATGATCATTTCCTCATTTTCAAGATATGAAAGGAAATTTTGGTGTATAATATATAAATACCTAAATATAAAATTAATTTTCAAATGTATTTTTATTCCAATTGAAAATAAAATAATTTTGGGTACTTAAATAAAAATGAAACAATATTTTCTCATGTAAAATAAGGAAATATGAGAAGTGAATTCATCAACACGACAGGTATAAAACATGGTTTTAGAAAAGGGTAAAATGAGAGGGGATATGGGTATCCCACTGGTAAAACATAATTTTGATCAAAGGGTATGACCAATAGGGTAATAAATTAGTGTAAACATACCATTTAGAATAAATATACAAAAATAGGTTCTCAAATTGAAGAGAAATTAAAGGCAATTCCCTTACCTTGAAGAGTAACTCCTAAATATTGAAAAATGGAACCATGGGGATTTGAGGAAACCGAGGGTGATTTTTTTAGGAGTAAAAAATCCAATAACATTGTGGATGATGGATTGGGAGTTAATAGAAATGGATAAATTGGTAGGTGTTTCTTGTAAAAGTGTACGAATTGTTTAAAACGTTCCAAATATAGTTTTTGGGAAACAAGGTTGGGGAATAATAAAAAACTATTCGATTGCCCATGGTTTTTGCTCATGGTTTTGGAAATATGGGTCAAAATTTATTTCATTTTAACAAACCATAAATGAGAATCATTTTTTATTTCTTTTTTGGCATGGAAATGTGAATTTTCTACAAAGTAATATTTTTAATGTCTATGTTTCCATTTTAGACATGGGAAATCACATATATGATTTAGAAATTTATTAAAATCTTTTAAAATAAATTATATTTAAAAAAACATTGTTTAGGTCGTATATTTTTTTTAATTTATTATTATATCATTATGTCATGTTTATGAAATCATGAAATATACCAAAAACACAAAATTGTATTTTTACTATTCATGAAAAAATAATGTATTTTAAAAAATGTTCATAAATTCACCATAACCAAATATCAATGTTCTTATATAAAATATAAATCTTTTACATAATAATTCTATTAGTATTATTATTTTAACTTTTAAATATGAAAATAATTATTTATTAAAAAATAGTAGTTTTAAGGCATAATCAAATTTCTAAAACATATAAAAATTTCCAAAACCATTATAAAATTATTTTATACTTTATATTTAAGTTAGAGTGTTTTAAATTGGTATTTTATTAAAAAAATATTATCTACAATACTAGTGTTTATTAAAAATTTTTTACATTTTCAAGAAATATACAATTACGTTAGATTTGCGTTCAAAAATGAATTTATCAAACTCATCTCAATTAAACATATATTTTTCTAAGAAAAAAATCATAAGGGGAATTGATGGAATAATAATTTTATTTATATTAAGGAATTAAATATTTATATAACTATTTACTGGACACATAACCCCTTATCACACCCATATACGCCCTAAGGATAAGGTGTGTGATGGGGACAGTTTCATGGGGTGGCTCAACTAACATCAACCGAGTAGTATTATTCATTAATTTAAACTTATCCCATAGACGATTTCATTCAATATTTACTTATTGAATATCAAATTTTTCTTGTTCAAATTTGAAACTTATTGATGATACCTCCCTCCCCTGTTTTGACAAATGGGATTCAAATAGCATGAACCTACTAGTTGAGGTCCTCAATTCTCTTTTGTGTGTCAATTACCCTTTTTCATTATTAATTATAAACACTAATTATAATGGTAAAATTATCAACCGGGGGTATAACTAAAAATTTTAATAATGTCCAATATTTATATAATGGTCAAATCAAAATAGAAACATTTCCCTTTATACTAGATAAATACTACTTCATGTTTTCATTGAAAATTCACAACAAATTTCTCTCTATGGTTATATTTTCATTTCTAATCATGTTGATGGGTTTAATAATATTTTGATTCATTTATATACCATTTTCAGTGGGGTGATTATTCTATAATATTGGGTTGATTCATACTTTCCCATTTTAGCTCTTCTATTTTACATTTTTTGTCTAGTTGTATTGTTTGGAATTATATTGGCTTCCATAGAAGAATAATTTAATTATCATTATAAATGAGATAAATTTTTATTGGTTTATATTTAAGTTATATATATTTAACATTATATAATATTTAACAAACATTTCTTTCTGAAACAAGTATCATTTAAAAAGTTTGGGTAGTTACATTCCCCCCATAAGAAATTTCATCTTATAAATTTCAACTCATTTCCCCGATTGAGAAATGGGGAGGGTAATACTATCTCATTGTCTCATATGGTTACCACATCACCTATTTATATATATGGTTCCACCAGGAGGATTTGATGAGTTATTTATTCTTGTTTCATAGAACCTTGTGTATATAGTCAAAGATCTCCATCGGTTGCTCCACATAATAGAGGTCATGTTCCAGCTATACTACCATTGGATTCAGTACATGTGATGGATAATGTATGTATTTCCTCCAGAGAGATACATGGAAATACATCATGGACTTGAGATAGATTTGGTGGATGTGAATACTAATTGGCCACTACTTCTATGAGATCAAGTATTTCAAAGGGGTTAATGTATATAGGGCTAATATTGCCTTTATTTTCAAATTGCATGAATTAATTACATGGAGAAATCTGAAGAAATTTTTTTTACCCAACAACAAAATCCAAGTCCCCTCAATGATTTTCATCATAGATATTATACTGAATCTGAGAAGCCTTTATATGTTTTTGGATGGCATAAACCATTTCTATTATCTCTTGCACAATATCCAACCCATGTAGATTTATATCACCAACTTCATCCCAACATGTATGATTTCTAAATCTATTCTCACATAGAGATTCATATAGTCCCATTTTAATACTTTAGTGGAAGTTGTTATTGTATAAGAACTCAACTAATGGGAGATATTTATCACATAAACCATTAAATTCCATTAAGCATGTTCTCAGTATGTTCTCATGTTTCTGAATATTCATTTCAGACTTTCCATCAGGTTGGGGTGTTAGGATGTAATGAAATTCAATTTATTATTTAGATATAGTTAAAGACTTATCTAAAATTTATATGTGAAACTTGGATCAAGATAAAAAATGATAGAAAGTGATACCCCATTAAACCTCATCACATAATTTGCATATATCTTGGAATGTTGGTCAAAAGAGAGATCTTATTGAATACCAATGAAATAGGAAGTCTTGTTAAGTTTATCCACTATAACCCATATCACATTTTTTATTCCGAATGTTCTTGGGAGATCAGGGACAAACTCCTTAGTTATATTTTCCCAATTCCATGTTGGTATGGGTAGTGGTAACAATACCCCTTAAGGAAGTTATCACTCTTCCTTAACTTACTGACACACCAAGAACCTTTCAGTGTAGTCTACAATATCCCTTTTCATATTATCCAACCAACAATGATCATAAATGTCCTTATACATTTTATTGATTCCAAGCTATATAGTGAATGTGGATCAATGAGATTCATCCATTAGATCCTTATTTATCTCTAGGAAAGATGGTCGTGTATAAAATTTTAGTACAAATTCAAGATCAGTATTGATCTCAGGAAACTTATCAATCTTCATAGCCTTAATATTATTTTGTCACAAAGGAACTTCTCTTTGAGCTTTCTTCATCCTCTATAGTAATGATAGTTGAGAAATAATTTGGGAAAGTATTGATGATTTCTCTTCCCTTACGATTCCAATTTCCAATTTTACTAGGTCCTTTATCAATGGATCTCCTGAAATAATCTTCATTTCTAGCACAATAGGGTTTTCCTACATAATAGATCAGTGAATTTTTTTTCTCTTACAAGTTTATAATGAATTGAATATTCATTGTATTTAAAAAAAATTAACCATATCCTTTTTCTCATTTTCAATATATTTTGTGTGAAAACATACATAAATCTTCGGTGTTATGTATATATATTACATTTCTCCCAATATATATAGTGCATCTAAATTTACAATGGAGAAATAATTATAGCTAACTCAAGGTCATGAATAGGATAACTAAACTCATGACGGTTTAATTATTGAGATGCATAAGAAATCACCTTTTCATTTTTCTTGAGAAAAAAACCCAAATCCATTTAAGAGATTCATCATAATAAATAATAAATCCTTATCTAATTGAGGGTAGAGCTAACACATGTGCAGTAACCAAACTCTTCTCTAGTTCTTGGAAACTTTTTTCAAACTCCTTTTTCATCAGGAACATATCCCCATTTTGAGTTGACTTTTTTAGTGTATTAGAAAGTCATGAAATTTAACGAACAGCTATTATAGGGCGTGGAAAAACAATTATTTCCTAAGTTAAAATGTATTAAATTGGTTGACCTAGGATGTCTCCCAAAGAGGAGTGCACACAAAATGAGTTGTCACTTAAAAACGAGAGTAAAAAAATGTTGTGTTTTTTAAATGAAATTTGAAATTAAAATGATTGAAAAACTGTGATATTAAAAAGGGTGATTATGTTAGGGTCGGATTCCTAATTGTAATGATATCCTTTTTCAATTTAACTCAAACCTCTTCTTCTTTGTTGATTAAAGTGAGTTTCCACAATCGTTTCCTCTCACTTACTTGGTGAAATTATTATTGTGAGAGAAAACCTTACCAAGATCTCGGTTTGGTCAACTCTCCTTCCATGTCTAAATAGTAGTATTGAATATCCTTAATTGAAATGGGCAATACCCGATCGGGTTTTGTTTATCCCAAACAATCAAGAACATTCACTACACCTTTTACACGTACTGACGATCGTCGAGTACTTCACTACTAATTCCTGGTTTATCCATCGTATATAAACCAGAAATTAGTGGAGGGAGATTATTGATTATTTTACCAAGGAAAAAAATCAATAACGGAATTAATATTCAAGAATGATCAAACTTTATAAAAAAATCCTCTATAATAAATTGAAAACAACTTTGTAGAAGAAAGAAATTTATTCAATTTCATCCATGAACTCAAGCATTACAATGTAGAAAACCAACCCTTCCTCAATCACTCCAAAAGTTTACCCCACCATGGTTAGGGTAATCGAGATGAATGGGGAAGAATAGGATATTATAAAACTATGGAAAAGAAAATAAATAAAAAATAAATCTGAAAAGATCTTCTTCTTGGTGTCCCAGAAGGAATGGGATGGAGAATGGGATGATTTGAGAGGGTGGAGCTCTCCTCCTTTTATAGCAAGAATTTGTCCCCCAAATGTTGACACATTGTAGCCCCATTAAATGACATCTTCACGCGTTTATCCCTTCTTTAATTTTGTTCATAATTTCCTTTTCTATATCCTCTCAAAATCTCAGAGGATTTGGACATGTATTTCGAGGGTTATGGCCGTTTTACTATGAGCATTTATTCTGTCTAGTCAGACTCTCCAAAACGAAATCCTCCAGATTACGGTGATTTAATGACCCCATAAAGGGCCAATTCACTCGGTTATTCCTTCATAAAAGATTCTCCAAAACCCCTTGGGCGTCTACCCACCGAATTTCACAACATTTGGGACCAATATGGATGAGTTATGGATCCCACACCAAAACTAGGCAGAACTGCAAACAGTTTTCTTTCTCCCAATTGTGAGATTTTTTTGAGCTTCCATATGGCCGATTAACCTTTTAGTCCAAAAATAGAAAATGAATCCCTGGATGTTTAGAATCCTGAAAATAAATAATTTTGCAATTTGGATTAGTGTAGATAATGTTATGGCCAAACTACAGAAATAATTTAAAACTGTTAAAAATCCAAAATGGCCAATTTTTACTATTCAGCTCAAAATAACACCATTATCATAAAAATGAAAAAATTAATCTTAGAGGAACACTTTTGTGGGTTTAAAACAATGATATTAAATATAAATTAATTGAAAATATTTTCTCTATCAATTCCCCCACACATAGCACTTGGACTCCTGGACAAGTAAAAATCAAATCAAATCAAATCCAAAACACATATCAATGAGATCTATCAAATCAATTCCAAGAAACAAAAAGATATCATGCCTCATCAAAAAAAATTATTTAAAGTTATCCATTTTATATTTTAATATATTTCCACTTCATTTATTATCCCATGCACACAAAACACTTACCTCAAATGAATTTTCTCTAATCTCACAAATGTAAATGCTGAACAAGGATTTTCTCATCCAAACTCACACAAGAGTTACCATAGGCTTGATAAATTCATACTTCTCCACCCGATGTGAGTCAAGGACATGTGTTTCTCATGAGGACTTTTCAGGGTTGTTCTGTGGCTTTCGATTGGTAGGATTTAGATGTTAAAAGTTCTGAGGCCGAAAAAGGAAGGCTTGGCTCTTATTGAAGAAAAATTATAAGATTCTAATTTTCACTCAAATATGGTCTCCTTCACTTCCCCTTAATTTAAAAGAGGCTTCATCATCATTCAATAAGATCAGCAGCAAAAATTTCAATCTTTTCAAACATGACTTTTTTTGAAGCTCCAGATAGGCACAACTTTCTTTTTACATTGGAAGCTCCAGAAAGGCACAGCTTCTCTTGTCATAAAAGCTCCAAAAAATTCACAGCTTTCAATAGAATAATTTTTCAGCATCACACATATCTCTTACACAATTTATTTTCCACCCAAAGTATAACCAAATGAGGTAGTACACCACAAGACATCTTCCCCCACACTTAAGTTCAACTAGATCAGGCAATTTCACTTCAAGAGCAGGTAGGATAGGGAAAATTGGCTTGTAATGTGGCTAACCTAACAGGCAATTCATGGCTACTAGGGGCTACAATGAAGGATAAATGTAAAGGTGGGCCATAATGAAAAGTATTATTTTGAAAAGGGGGCTTCAAACCAAATAAATTCCTCAATCATTTAAAACACACGTACCCCAACCCTCAAGTTTTGAAAGGAATAAATCAAATTCTGGTTAAAGCAAGCATGGTATGGTTCTCTCAAGTAATGAGGTGAATGAAAAAAATATGAAAAAAATGGTTCAGAAGACTCACAGGAAAGTTATTTCAAAGATATAGAAAGTGAAATATGGAATGGGATTCAAAAATCAGTGTACTTTTCATGAAATTCCACAAAAAAATGAACTTAAAACAAATTCATTTCAGCATTCATTTGAGATCAGTTTCATGAAATAGATTGGTTCACTCTTTGATATGGGTTTCAAAAATGGTATTGATAATCTTTTAGGCTCAAAATTTTCAGAAACACACCAAAAATTGAAAAATAAACACACAAAAATTTTAAAACAGACAATTTTTTTTGTGATAATAAACATCAAATGAAAATCCTATACTACAAAGGTTCCCTCCCCCACAATTAAATGATGTAGTTTCCTCAATGAATTCAAGTGGATTTAACATGTAATAAAATTTTCAAATTAATCACAACATCAAGAAAGTGTGAAGGAGAGGTACAACCTGGATTATTGGCAATGCAACGTTGAGTTTGGATCCTAAGTGTTGCTCTTTGAAAACATAAAAAAAAAGTAAAGACATAACATAAGAAATTTATTAAAATAAATAAAAATAGAATTTGAATAATAAAAGAAGGATAAATCTTGGTTTAATCCCCCAAGTGGTCCCTGGGTTTTGACTGCCTCCAGAGGGGCAGTTCAATTAAGTTATCCCCAATCTGATGGTGGGTGAGGTTTCTTGCTCATGAACCAACAAAAACTTTTCTTTCTAGGATGAACTTCTTCCTTTTTCTTGAGGACTCCATCGATAAAATTCACCATTTCCACCCTCTTTGTAATGAGATGCAACATGCATGGTGGGGTTAGTAAAATGAATGAGTCCTCCTCTTTCTTGGGTTCTGTATGAACAACATCTTCTTTATTCTCCCGTGGTTTCTGATGGTATGATACATCTGGGAAAAAATCAAATGGAATGTCAGAGTTTAATTCTATTTGAAAAAAAAAATAAAGCATGAAGAATCAATATCAAATTCTTCCCTTTCAAATCAAGTATATTGTGTCTCATTTTCCTCCAGAAACACCACTTTGATCTTCTCATGTACTCCCTCTATTAAATGTTCAACAGATTTGGGGAGTTCCAGATGTTCCTCTTCAGATGCATATTCTCCCTCCAAAGAAATATAAGTATTGGATAAATCTGAAAAATTAAAACAAGGGGAGGTAATACTCAATTTAGTTTCAAAAAAATCAAAATATAATGAGTTTATGAAAAGATTAACTCCCTGAGCTTGTTTGTATTTAATTGCTTCTTCAATGGGAGGTGGCTCTTGGAGTTTAATTTCCCTAGATAGAGGTAGGTAGTCAGACTCCTTTATCTTCTCTTCAAATTCCACTGCTTGGTTGGTTTCTTCCTTCAATGTTTCTGAATCATTGACATTATGAGGAATGTTTGGATAAAGAAGTTCCTCACACTCATTCCAGAAGTTATCCAGATCTTTTTTATCTCCCATATGCATTTCAATAGCTAAATCTTCTTCATAAATCTCCTCCAAAATTGATTGATCTGGGCTCAATGGATCTTCTTTTAATTTCATCAAGGCTTTCATGGGTTCTTCAACTTGAAGGATTTGTGGGGCTACTTCATTCATAAATTTTTTTGGTTCTGGTTCTTGTTCGGGCTCCATTTATTGATCCTGGGATGCATGTACTTGTTCCGCAATCCACTGTATTGAGGTCTCTAGGTTTTGAACTGTTTGACTAATTCTTTCAAATTGGGATTCAATATCCTTGTGAACTTATTCTTCTTGGTGTTGTACTTTGATTATGTTTTGATAAAATTCCAGAAAATACTCCTGAAGTTCAATTAATTCTCTGGCCAATCCCTCCAACACTGGTTATTCGAGGTTCTCTTTAAGGTTTTCAATGAGATCCTTGTATTCATCCTCTGTGATGATTTGGATTCAAGCTCCCCAAATTTGTTTATCCAAGAAAAAAACTTTATAATATATAGACAAAGGTGATTCAATAATTGGTTCTCTCAGTGGTGGGTAATTTTTCCATAAATTAAGGAAATAATCATTTGAAAAGAACATGGCAAAAGATTTTTTTTTAAATTGAAAAGGTCAAATATTTACAATTAGTTTGTGGCACTACCTCCCCGGCAACGGCGCCATGTTTGACTCCCTCCTGTCTTAGGTCATGGAAAAACAATTATTTCTTAAGTTAAAATGTAGTAAATTGGTTTACCTAGGATGTCTCCCAAATAGGAGTGCACACAAAATGAGTTGTCACTTTAAAACGAGGGTAAAAAAATGTTGTGTTTTTGAAATGAAATTTGAAATTAAAATGATTGAAAAAAATGATATTAAAAAGGTTGATTAGTTCAAGGTTGGTTTCCTAATTGTAATGCTATCCTTGTTCAATTTAATTCAAACCTCTTATTATTTATTGATTAAAGTGAGTTTCCACAATCGTTTCCTCTCACTTCCTTGGTGAAATTATTATTGTGAGAGAAAACCTTACCAAGATCTCGGTTTGGTCAACTCTCCTTCCATGTATAAATTTTTGTATTAAATATCCTTAATTAAAATGGGTAATACCCGATCGGGTTTTGTTTATACCAAACAATCAAGAATATTCAATGCACCTTTTACACGTTCTGACGATCGTCGAGTACTTCACTACCAATTCCTAGTTTATCCCATCGTATATAAACCAGAAATTAGTGGAGGGAGATTATTGATTATTTTACCAAGGAAAAAATAAATAATGGAATTAATATTCAAGAACAATCGAACTTGATAAAAAAACTGCTATAATAAATTGAAAACAACTTTGAAGAAGAAAGAAATTTATTCAATTGCGTCCAAGAACTCAAGCATTACAATGTAGAAAACCAACCCTTCTCCAATCACTCCAAAAGTTTAACCCACCATGGTAAGGGTAATAGAGATGAATGGGGAATAATAAGACATTATAAAACTATGTAAAAGAAAATAAATAAAAAATAAATCCTAAAAGATCTTCTTCTTGGTGTCCTGGAAGGAATGGGATGGAGAATGGGATGATTTGAGAGGGTGGAGCTCTCCTCCTTTTATAGCCAGAATTTGTCCCCCAAATGTTGACGCTTTGTAGCCCCATTAAATGACATATTCACGCGTTGAGCCCTTATTTTATATTGTTTATAATTCCCTTGGTCGTGTCCCCTAAAAATATCATCGGATTTGGACATTTATTCTGAGAGTTATGGCCGTTTTACTATGAGCATTTATTCTGTCCAGTCAGACTCTCCAAAACGAAATCCTCCGGATTAGGGTGATATAATGACCCCATAAACGGCCAATTCACTTGGTTCTTTATTCATAAAAGATGATCAAAAACGCCTTGCGCGTCCACCCACCGAATTTTACAACATATGGGCCCACCATGGATGAGTTATGGATCTCACACCAAAACTAAGCAGAACTGAAAACAGTTTTCTTTCTTCCACTTGTGAGCTTCTTTTGAGCTTCCATATGACTGATTCAGCTTTTAGTCCAAAAATAGTAAATGAATCCCTGGATGTTTAGAATCTATAAAAGAAATAATTTTTCAATTTGGATCAGTTTAGATAATGTTATGGCCAAACTACCGAAATACTTTAAAACTGTTAAAAATCCAAAATGGCCAATTTTTACTATTCAGCTCAAAATAACACCATTATCATAAAACTGAAACAATTCATCTTAGAGGAACACTTTTGTGGGTTTAAAACAATGATATTCAATATAAATTAATTGAAAATATTTGATCTATCAATTTCCCCACACTTAGCACTTGGACTCCTGGACAAGTAAAAATAAAATCAAATCAAATCCAAAACACGTATCAATGAGATCTATGAAATCAATTCCAAGAAACAAAAAGATATCATGCCTCATCAAAAAAAATTATTTCTAGTTCTCCATTTTAGCTTTTAATATATTTCCACTTCATTTCTTATCCCATTCACACAAAACACTTACCTCAAATGAATTTTCTCTTATCTCACAAATGTAAATGTTGAACAAGGCTTTTCTCATCCAAACTCACACAAGAGTCACCATAGGCTTGATAAATTCCTACTTCTCCACCCGATGTGAGTCAAGGACATGTGTTTCTCATGAGGACTTTTCAGGGTTGTTCTGTGGCTTCTGGTTGGTAGGATTTAGATGTTAAAAGTTCTGAGGCCGAAAAGGAAGGCTTGGCTCTTATTGAAGCAAAATTGCAAGATTCTAATTTTCACTCAAATATGGTCTCCTTCACTTCAACTTTGTTGAAAATAGGCTCCATCATCATTAAATCAGCTCAGCAGCAAGAATTTCAATATTTTCAAACATGATTTTTTTTAAATCTCCAGATAGGCACATCTTTCTTTTTACATTGGAAGCTCCAGAAAGGCACAGCTTCTCTTGTCATAAAAGCTCCAGAAAAGGCACAGCTTTCAACAGAATAATTTTTCAGCATCACACACATCTCTTACACAATTTATTTTCCACCCAAAGTATAACCAAATGAGGTAGTACACCACAAGACATCTTCCCCCACACTTAAGTTCAACTAGATCATGCAATTTCACTTCAAGAGCAGGTAGGATTGGGAAAATTGGCTTGTAATGTGGCTAACCTAATAGGAAATTCATGGCTACTAGGGGCTAAAATGAAGGATAAATGTAAAGGTGGGACATAATGAAAAGTATTATTTTGAAAAGGGGGCTTCAAACCAAATAAATGCCTCAATCATTTAAAACACACGTACCACAACCCTCAAGTTTTGAAAGGAATAAATCAAATTATGGTTAAAGCAAGAATGGTCTGGTTATCTCAAGAAATGAGGTGAATGAAAAGAATATGACAAAAATGGTTCAGAAGCCACATAGGAAAGTTATTTCAAAGATATAGATAGTGAAATATAGCATGGGATTCAAAAATCAATGTACTTTTCATGAAATTCCAAAAAAATGAACTTGAAACAAATTCATTTCAGCATTCATTTAAGCTCAGTTTCATGAAATAGATTGGTTCACTCATTGACATGGGTTTCAGAAATGGTATTGATAATATTTTCAGCTCAAAAGTTTCAGAAACACACCAAAAATTGAAAAATAAACACATAAAAATTTTAAAACACGCAATTTTTTTTTTATTTTTTGTGAAAACAAACATCAAATAAAAATCCTATACTACAAAGGTTTCCTCCCCCACACTTAAATGATGTAGTTTCCTTGATGAATTCAAGTGTATTTAACATGTAAGACAATTTTCAAATAAATCACAACATCAATCAAGTATGAAGGGGAGGTACAACCTGGCTTATTGGCAGTGCAACGTTGAGTTTGGATCATAAGTGTTGCTCTTTGAAAACCTAAAAAAAGTAAAAACTTGACATAAGGAATTTATTAAAATAAATAAAAATAGAATTTGAATAAGAAAAGAAGGATAAATCTTGGTTTAATCCCCCAAGTGGGCCCTGGGTTTTGACTGCCTCCAGAGGGGCAGTTCTAATAAGTTATCCCCAATCTGATGGTGGGTGAGGTTTCCTGCTCATGAACCAACAAAAAAATTTCTTTCCAGGATGAACTTATTCCTTTTTCTTGAGGACTCCATCGATAAAATTCACTATTTCCACCCTCTTTGTAATGAGATACAACATTCATGGTGGGGTTAGGACAATGAATTAGTCCTCCACTTTCTTGGGTTCTGCATGAACAACATCTTCTTTATTCTTCAGTGGTTGCTAAAGGTATGATACATCTGGGGAAAAATCAAATGGAATGTCAGAGTTTAATTATATTTGAAAAAAAATTAAATCATGAAGAATCAATATCAAATTCTTCCCTTTCAAAGCAAGTATATTGTGTCTCATTTTCCTCCAGAAACACCACTTTGATCTTCTCATGTACTCCCTCCATTAAATGTTCAACAGGTTTGGGGAGCTTCAGATGTTCCTCTTCAGATGCATATTCTCCCTCCAAGGAAATAAAAGTGTTGGATGAATCTGAAAAATTAAAACAAGGGGAGGTAATACTCAATTCAGTTTCAACAAAATCAAAAGATAATTAGTTTATGAAAAGATTAACTCCCTGATCTTGTTTGGATTT
Source organism: Viscum album (assembly GCA_963277665.1). Classification (NCBI taxonomy): domain Eukaryota; kingdom Viridiplantae; phylum Streptophyta; class Magnoliopsida; order Santalales; family Viscaceae; genus Viscum; species Viscum album. Next base: position 12,071,232 of record OY728159.1, on the reverse strand, counting down.
AATTGCGTCTTCAATGGGAGGTGGCCCTTGGAGTTGAATTTCCCTAGATAGTGGTAGGTATTCAGACTCCTCTATCTTCTCTTCAAATTCCACTACTTGGTTGGTTTCTTCCTTCAATGTTTCTGAATCATCGACATTATGAGGAATAGTTGGATCAAGAAGTTCCTCACACTCATTCTAGAAGTTATCCAAATCTTTTTTATCTCCCATATGTATTTCAATAGCTAAATCTTCTTCATAAATCTCCTCCAAAATTGATTGAACTGGGCTCAATGGATCTTCTTTGAATTTCATCAAGGCTTCCATGGGTTCTTAAACTTTAAGGATTTGTAGGGCTACTTCTTTCATCAATTTTTCTAGTTCTGGTTCTTGTTCGGTCTCCAATTGTTGATCCTGGGATGCATGTACTTGTTCCGCAATCCACTGTATTTAGGTCTCTAGGTTTTGAACTGTTTGACTAATTATTTCAAATTGGGATTCAATATCCTTGTGAACTTCTTATTCTTAGTGTTTTACTTTGATTATGTCTTGATAAAATTCCAAAAAATACTCCTGAAGTTCAATTAATTCTCTGGCCAATCCCTCTAACACTGGGTATTCGAGGTTCTCTTTAAGGTTTTCAATGAGATCCTTGAATTCATCCTCTGTGATGATTTGGATTCGAGCTCCCCGAATTTTTTTAGCCAAGAAAGAAAATTTATAATCTATAGACCAAGGTGATTCAATAATTGGTTCTCTCACTAGTGGGTAATTTTTCCATGAATTAAATAAATAATCATTTGGAAACAACATGGAAAAAGATTTTTTTTAAATTGAAAAAGTCAAATATTTACAATTAGTTTGTGGCACTAAATCCCCAGAAATGGAACCAAGTTTAAAGCCCGCCTATCATAGGGAGTGGTAAAACAATTATTTCCTAAGTTAAAATGTAGTAAATTGGTTGACCTAGGATTTCTCCCGAAGAGGAGTGCACACAAAATGAGTTATAACTTTAAAACGAGGGTAAAAAAATGTTGTGTTTTTTAAATGAAATTTGAAATTAAAATGATTGAAAAACAATGATATTAAAAGGGGTGATTAGGTCGGGGTCATTTTCCTAGTTGTAATGTTATCCTTGTTCAATTTAATTCAAACCTCTTCTTATTTGTTGATTAAAGTGAGTTTCCACAATCGTTTCCTCTCACTTTCTTGGTGAAATTATTATTGTGAGAGAAAACCATACCAAAATCTCAGTTTGGTCAACTCTACTTCCATGTATAAATAGTTGTATTAAATATCCATAATTTAAATGGTAAATACTTGATCGGGTTTTGTTTATCCCAAACAATCAAGAACATTCACTACACCTTTTACAGGTACTGACGATCGTCGAGTACTTCACTACTAATTCCTGGTTTATAACATCATATATAAACCAGAAATTAGTGGAGGGAGATTATTAATTATTTTACCAAAGCAAGAATCAATAACAGAATTAATATTCAAGAATGATCAAACTTGATAAAAAATCCACTATAAGAAATTGAAAACAACTTTGAAGAAGAAAGAAATTTCTTCAATTGCGTCCAAGAACTCAAGCATTACAATGTAGAAAACCAACCCTTCCCCAATCACTCCAAAAGTTTACCCCACCATGGTAAGGATAATCGAGATGAATGGGGAAAAATAAGACATTATAAAACTATGTAAAAGAAAATAAATAAAAAATAAATCCTAAAATATCTTCTTCTTGGTGTCCCGAAAGGAATGGGATGGAGAATGGGATGATTTGAGAGGGTGGAGCTCTCCTCCTTTTATAGCCAGAATTTGTCCCCCGAATGTTGACGCATTTTAGCCCCATTAAATGACATCTTCACACATTGAGACCTTGTTTAATATTGTTCATAATTCCCTTGGTCGTGTCCCCTAAACATCTCAGCAGATTTGGACATGTATTCCGAGAGTTATGGTCGTTTTACTATGAGCATTTATTTTATCCTGTCAGACTCTCCAAAACGAAATCCTCCAGATTAGGGTGATTTAATGACCACATAAACGGCCAATTCACTCAGTTCTTCCTTCATAAAATATTCTCCAAAACTCCTTTTGCGTCTACCCACATAATTTCACGACATTTGGGCCTACCATGGATGAGTTATGGATCCCACACCAAAACTAGGCATAACTGAAAACATTTTTATTTCTCCCACTTGTGAGCTTATTTTGAGCTTCTATATGGTAGATTAATCTTTTAGTCCAAAAATAGTAAATGAAGCCCTGGATGTTTATAATCTGGAAAAGAAAGAACTTTGTAATTTTGATTAGTGTAGATAATGTTATGGCCAAACTACAAAAATAATTTAAAACTGTTAAAAATCCAAAATGGCTAATTTTTACTATTCATCTCAAAATAACACCATTATCATAAAAATGAAACAATTCATCTTAGAGGAACACTTTTGTGGGTTTAAAACAATGATATTCAATATAAATTAATTTAAAATATTTGCTCTATCAAAATTTTTTTCACAAACCTACTATAAGATTCTTCTAAACAAAGGAAAATAAAAATATATGTTACTATTTTAGGATGAGGAAACTCCAATATAACCTTCCACTTCATAGGTTCAACTGGGATTCCTTAATTGGTTACAATTTTCCCCAAGAATAAAACTTCTTGTAATGAGAAATAAAAATTTTCTAAATTTTACAAAAAAGTATGTCCTTAATACATGAAAACTTAAGTATTTATCTAAAACAACTTAAAATAAATCCTCATGGGTTTACTATAGGTTACTTTTACTACATATCATATATTAGGGACATACAAAAAAGGAATAGTGTGATCATGAATCCCAGTAAAGGAAAAACATGAGAGACATGTAGCATGTGATTTTGATACATATAATTAATAATATGAGGCATAAAGTTAAGGCATTAGAAATAGGCATATAAAAATAATAATAACATGAATCATAACATGGAAATGTGGGTTGAACATTAAAATGAGACATTCATAATAATATCACCAAGTTTTATCACCATAGTATCATAAATGAAATTTGAAAAGGTTGTTCACCAAGTTATTTTGAAACATGTCTTCTCTATAGATTAAATTCATTTCGCAATACATTGGGGCATTATAAAGGTTCACCATTCAAATATCCCAATTTAATTTTATCTACATATATCCTAAAAAATAATTTCATTAATAACACATTGTGAATATATAAAGGTCTATTATCAAAATATTTCTATACAAAAGATCTTAAATACATGATCATTACGTCCTTTTTAACCCATGAAAGGAAATTTTGGTATCATATATGTAAATCTACAAAATACAAAATTTATTTTTAAATCCATATGAATACCCATTGAAAATAAAAGAGGTTTGGGTATTTAAATAAAAAGGAAATGATAAATCCTCATGTAAATGAGGGGAAGTTTAGAAGTAAGTTCGATGGAATGACATGTATAAAATATGGTTTTATGAAAGGGTAAAATGAGAGGAGAAAAGAGTAAACAATTTTAAAACATATATTAGAAGTAATGGTATGATCAAAAGGGTAAAAAAATATATCAAACATAAAATTTAGAATAAATATACAAGGAGAGGTTCTGGAATTGAAGAGAAAGGAAAGACAACCCCCTTACCTTAAAGAGTTACTACTAGATCTTCAGGAAGGGAACCTTGTGGGATGTAAGACACCATTGGGGGACTTCTTGAGAATATAAAACACTATAAATCCATGTAGGATAGATTGTGAGTGAAAGAAAATAGATAAATGGATGTTTATTTATAGAAAAAAGGGGGGAATTAATTAAAACATTATGAATATAGGTTATCTAAAACTAGGTTGAGGAAAAAGAAACTCTATTGGCTTATCCATCATTTTATCTCAGGGTTTTAGACATTTGGGTCACATGTTAAGTTATTTTAGCCTACTAAAATCGGTCATCATTTTTTATTAATTCTTTTGGCATGGAAAAGTAATGTTTTAACAAAGTGATGTTGTTTAGTCAATGTTTCCATTTTAGACATTGGAAAGTCACTTATAGTCTTTGGTGATTTATTAAAATATATTAAAATAATTAATATTAATAAAATTACATGTTTCGGGTCTTGGATTGTGTTTAATTAATTTTTACATTATGATGACATAATTATGAATTCATAAAATATATTAGAAATCCAGAACTGTATGATTACTATTCATGATAAAATAATTATATTATAAAAGTCTCATAAATTCAACCTAACCCAATTTTTATGTGAATAATTAAAATATGATTTTTAATGTTCTAGAATAATTCTATAAATATGATAATTTTTTCTTTTAACTATAAAAATCCAAATTTATTTAAAAATATATAATTAAATCACATTCAGATTTAGGAAATTTAAAAAACAAAATCCTAAGAAATTATAATATTATTTTATCATTTATATATAGGTGAGAGTGTTTTAAAGAGATATTTTATTAAATCAAATATTAATCATAACACTTTAGTTTTTTATAAAATTATATTTATTTTCTAAAAAAAAATTAGTTATGTTTTATTTTCATACCAAAATCTATTTATCAAAATCATCTCAATTAAACATATATTTTATTCAAAAAGAAAACCCTTATAGAGAATGATGGAATAAAAATTTTATTTATTTGAATAAATTTACACTTTATGTAACTAATTTCAGGACATGTAACCCCTTATTACACCTGTATATGCCCAAAGGGTAAGGTGTTCGATGGTGGTAGTTTCATGGGGGTGGCTCAGCAGACATTGACCGAGTGGTAATCTCCGCTAATATAAATGTACCTTGTAGTAGACTTCATTCAAGATTCATATATTAATATTCATCTTGATTTTGGTAAATGGTGAACCCCAATGATGATACCTCCCTCCCGTGTTCTGATAAGTGGGTTTCAAACAACATGACTACATTGGTTGAGGCCACTGATTCTCCGTTCTATATCAATCATCAATTGTTTTTAATACTTATAAAAAATAATTATAACGGGAAAATTATCGACCAAAGGTATAGTTTGTAATAGTAATATTGACTAATAGTTGAATCCCAAAGGCCACATTTCCCATTTGTGCCTATAAATTATACTTCATTATTTCACTCAAAATTGACCAAAAACTTATCCCTAAGGTTATATTTTCATTTTTAAAGATGTTGATTGGTTGATTAATATTTTGATTTATTTATATAGCATTTTTAGTGGGGACTAAGAATATTGTTGATTGGATTGAACCATACTTTCCCATTTTAGCTATTTTATTTATACTTTTTTCATTTGTACTGTTTTCCATTTTAATTAGTTTCATAGCTAAATAATGTAATGATAATTGTAAATGAGATATAATTTTGTTAATTTCTTTTTATTTCACTTGTGTATAATATTATATAATATGTTACAAAAAATTATTTAGGAGAAAAGTATAGCTCATTATAATAGAGGTTACTAACAAATGAAGCGATCTAATATTGTTACATATCATTGTGGATTAGTAGGTTACTCTGCATGGGGAAGGTTATTGTTCATAACCAGAGTCATCTACACTAATATAATTATAATTTTCTTAGCATCGACTGTAGTTTCTGCTCTACCTTTACTATATTTACTTGGGGGGTAATCCATTAATCGATTACATGCATTTATATGGTTATCATTCCATCCTCTAGGATCTATTTATAAAAATATAATAATCATGAATATATCATAACATTATTAAACATAATATATAATTTTGATACCATTGAAACACTTAACAAAAATAAAACATTTGTGAAAAATAAATCTCATAATCCTAAACAAAGTTTCATTAAGAATGTTCTGAAATCTAGAAAATGATTTCAAATGTTTCATAATGGTTTATAAATAAATTGTTTATTAACCTAATAATATCATCTAGGACTTTCAATCTAGGTTGACAATATGTGAATGCTCACTATGGACAAGAATGGTGGCCAACATATACAAACACAACTCCTTTTAGAGACATTACACCAATATAAATCTTTTCCAAAACCATATCCACTTGTTGCATCTAAAAAATGATGTATTTCTAAGAAAATCACATAATCTCTACCTTACCAAACCTTTAGTAATAGAGTAATGTTCCCTAATCTATGTTTTCCAAAATATATTCCTCATGGTTTCTACTAAACATGATATGATACCAACTATAAAGACCCTGACCCTAGTATCCATGTGGTCATGGTTAATATATTAAATTTTCACTATATACAAGTGATAACATCCCGATTGATTTAATAATTTAGTATTCTTGGTAAAATAGATCCATACATGAAATCTCACATATATTTGAAAACATGAAAATACATAAAGTACTTTCTTTGATAATTCCATTATTCCCTTTATAATATCCAAATATATGAAACCAAATAAAATTCATGAAATCCTGGTGAAAGGAAACATATGAAAGGGGTGATCTCATATTCTTAATAAGGGAATTTATATAATGGAAGATAATAAGGAATTAATAATATGTTAGTACTAAATTAAGATCAAATAATCACATGATATGGGAAAATATCCTGGGATATCATAACTATTCAAATAATTATGTGGACATAAATAACTTATTTCTTAATAATGGAATCCATAATGAAGGACATATGAAACTTATAGTCACTTCATTATGCCTAGAAATCTAAAAAATTATCAAGGACTCCAATAAAAAATCTACATAAAGGGGTAAGGACTCAGCTAAATACCTAATCTAGTTTGTAATGGTGGGTTCTCACTTAACCAAAAAGTGTTTTTCAAAAATAAAAAAAATGAATTTTCAGTCACTCAATACATTCCCCTTTAAAATTTAAAAAAAAATCCAATGGAATATGTAGTATAGTATCATTAGATTATATACTTAGTAAATCATAATATTCAATAATGTATGTTAACAAAGTTGAAGATAATTTAAAAACATCAAAATGGTTTTATTTAAATACACCTTTTCAATTCAAAATCACTAATTAAAAAATAAAAAAATCCCAAATATTAATGAAATTTTTTATTTTTAAAATTACCTTAAAAACTTGTTAAGAAATATTCAATTCATTTATCAATAATTATGGTGATAAATTTGGTTCATGTTTTATAAGTTAAAAAACATTCCTTTCACACCTTGTTTCAAAAGTAACTCATTCAAAAAAAGAATCATTTTATAACATTTAATAAAAATTAAAACATTGAAAGAATGTATATAATAAATAATTTTAGGATATTAAAAATATTATTTAAAACTTCTAATTAAAATATGGACATGAAAGAAATATATTCCAAAATATGTTGGAAAACAAAGTCGGTTTTCCTTAAAACATTATTTTGGTATCTATAGTTATTAAATAAATGAAAATGAAATGAAAAATTTAAATTTTGTAAAATAACTAGAGGGGAATAAAATATTTTGGGTTTGAGATATAAATATTAAATAATACCCTCAATAGATATTGAAACAAAAATAATCCCAAATAATGATGTTATTGTGAAATAAATTATTTCCTGAGGTCCAGCATCCTCCGTATGTGTTCAGTCCTCCGGTTTAATAAATAAATAATAATTATAAATATTTTATTTAAATATAATCACATATATCATACCATATATTATTTAATTATAATCTTTTATCACCCGATTATCAACAGTTCATTGTTAAGATCAAGATTTTCGGTGATAACTGTGTCATTTCCCATGTATATTTTACTTTGGTGGTTTCATTACTTTTACTTTGATCATGTTTATATCATCATTTAAATGTTAATAATGATATATATATATAATTTATGCATTTTATATTTATTTATTATCATCCATAAAATATAGCTACAAAAAAAATGAATTACACCATTCAAGGGGACGGTAAGTCGTATGTATGCATAAATGCTATTTTCATATTTTGATGGACGGAATGAAATTTCACCTTTATAAAATCATTATTATATCATATATATCATATATATTTATTAAATATAAACTTATTATCATCCATGTAATGAATAAATGAAAAACTATTCACATCACATCGTGGATGGTGTAGTCTACAAATACATATAGACGACATTATTGTTTTCCAATAGATTGGAATGTAAGAAGTTATATGTGATATTATAATTCTATAAGAATTATCATGTCATAAATATCTTATAAAAACACTAAAACCATCATAATACACTTCCATAAAATACACTGATAGAAAATGAATTTTATCACTATGTAGAGATAGTAAGACATATGTATGTGCGGTAAATAATTTCACTTTACATTTGATGGAATAGAGGGTGAATAATTATGGGTTATTAATCATAATTAAATTTTCTTATATTTAGGTTAATTAATTTATTATTTTATTATTAATACCACATTTTTATATGAGCTAAAATAATAAGTAAAAAAATAGAGTGATAAGTTAGTGTGATAACATTTTCTTTGACAGAACTTCTTTAGATTTCCTCTTAAAGACCACTGGGTTAGTATTTTTATTGGTATAAGTATGGATGAAGGATTTAAAATGTTTTTTATATGTTATTTTTAATAATAATGGTATCCTTGATTTTGGAAATGGTGTTTTGATGTAAAAGGTTTTCTTTTATTATCTTAACAAAAATCACATCACTTTGTAATGTATTTAGAAAAAGAATAGATGAACTTTCATTATTAAAGTAAAAAAGATCAAATGAATTGTTCTTAAGAAATTGAAAACAAAGCAGACAAAATATTTTTAGGAAAGTCAAAATGAACAGAAAAACTTCTCTTAATAAAATGAAAAAATGATATTATAGAATGTTTGTGAAGTTTTTAAGATGAGATTGTATGATGATTTTTATAGATATATTTAAATAATAAAGGACAGAGGATGTCAAAAGAGGGTGAAAAATTTTATATGAACAAAGTCAACATCATTAGAACATTTCATGAGAATAATTTATGATGAACAAAGTGTGATTTGTATGAAAATTTTTTAAAAAACATCTCAAAGATCATATAAACATTTTAGCCAAAAAAATTGAATGCACAAAGTGAAACTTTCATACAAATATTTTGTGATGAATAAGAGAAAATTTAAGATGAAATTTTTAGATGAAATTTTTTACTGAAAAATGTAAAAAAACATCATACGAACATTTAAATCAAAAAATGTGAAAAAATTTAGTGAACAATTTGGAAAAAACATTTCAGAGAAACATTTTAGATGAATATTTTAGATGAACGATATGGAACAAAATTTTCCAGATGAAGATTTGTGAAGTGTTGTTATTTTTTTAATGATTTGTAAATATATCAATAAAGATAGTGTTTTACTTATTTTTAAAATATTAAAGTATAACAGGGGGATGATATATTATTATTTCTAAAGTTAAATGAGTTTTGTGAAGGTTTAAATTTTTGAATTTTTGAAATGAATTCAGTGGGTGATTGGAATTTTATATTTTAATTAAGAGGGAAAGAAAAATTTGAATCCAGATTTTTCTTGAAGTCATAAATCAATAAATAGGATGAATATTAAAAGTGTAGAGTGTATTCGAATACTGTTGGTGGTAGTTATAAATTTTTTATTAAATCTTTATTACATATTTTATCTATGTAAAAATATTTTTCATTATTTTTTGGTAAAAGTTTAATGAAAGTGTTAGTTTATTCCCTAAAAAATTTAATGAATAAAATAGAATTATTTTTAATGTATTTTGTGGTATTTTATTATTTCATAACCATTCCAAGAAATTTATACCCATGTATATTAGTAAACTGTGTAAATAAATAGGCTCGTGTAGTTTTTTTATGCTTGTCTTTTAGAAAATTTATAAGTATTTAAGAGAAGGAAAAGTTTATTTCATATAAATGTAAAATTTTAAAAATAAAAATATCTTTAATTCACCCCTCCCCATATTAGAGATCACATATGTCATGTCATTTGGTAACATATCCACATTCCATTCTTTGACTTTTTGCTGAAGTTGGAAGAAAAGAGAAGTTGATGTAGTTATTTATAATTAAGTAATATATATGGGGATTATGGTTTTATATAGAAATAAATATCTTAACTGGATAGATAAAAATTTTCCATACCATATGTCGCTTGGTTATGTTGTTCTTGAAGCTATGACATATGGTTTCCCTCATCGTGTTGAGAATGTTCCTCTTGCATCTTCTGATTAAAAAAATGGAGAATGATGGGTGAGCAAGAAATTTTATTCTATAATCACTCTATGAATTCATTATTATTATATTTAAAGTATTTGGAATAGATAAAATAATTTGGGATATGTTTAATAACATCTAAAAAGAAAATTTGAAATTTAAGAAGGACATGTTAAAAATATGGAGGCTAAAGTATAAAGATCTCGGAATAGGATATTATGAATATATTGGTGGATTCTTTAAAAGGTATAATGACATTATTATCAAAATAATATGACTTGGTGATAATTTAGAAGATTCAAACATAGTTAAAATTTTATTTCAAATTATTTTAGATAACCTTGATAACAAAGTTTCATCATTGGAAGACAGAAATCCTAAAACTTTATTTATGGATGATTTTTGAAAAATGTTTATCTTGTATGAAATGATAATAAAGAGAGTTATGATGTTTATTGTAAATTTTGATAAACAAACTTCCTTCAAAGCTGCTAAAACTGAAAATAAAAGAAATCTATTGATGAAGAATAAGCTAGTGACTTCGAAAATGAATAATAAGCTAGTGACTTTGTAAAATATTTGATAAATTCATTTCCTTGTTTTTTTCTAAATGTGAAAAGGGTCACATGAAGGTATAAATAGAATATACCCATGAAATATTTTTACTTTGGATATATTGGTAAATTTTATTCAAATTTAACATGAATAAATGAATATGAATAAATTCATGATGATGACATAAATTTAAGAAAAAAATTATTAAGAATACAGGAAAATCAAAATCATATTTGAAGATAAAGGATTAACATTTCTCCAAGTTCAATAGCATAATATCTTTTTCTAAACTTGATTAAGAGGACAACGTTATTGATGAAGATGAAAAATTTAGTGGTAAAGAATCTAAAAATACATTTATTTCAAAAGTTAATTACAAGAAGTTCACTTATTATGAAAGTAATAGATATGAATAAGAGGATACATGGATGGATTTTATGTTAAAAAGGGAGATGAAATAATGTCTTCAAAAAGTTATAATACATGAAAGGGAGAGCAATAAATTAAAGAAAGAAAATATTCCATTATATAATCAAAAATTGTTTCATGAAGATAAATCCAAGTTTAAAAAAGAGATTGGTGTTTTGAAGAAGGAACTTGATGAGGAGAAAAATATCAATATGGATCTTGATGAAATATCTAAGGTAAAGAAGGTATTGTTAGATATTATTCAATAAAAACTTGTTAAAGTTGAGAAAGGCATTACAAATTTCCAAAACTTAGTTACATAAAATGGTGAATCATTTTACAATACTAAACCTATAAAGGATAAAAAAAGTTGTTCTTAAAGGTTTATAAGAATATAAAAGATGAACAAGTTGAAAAATAATATAATAATCCCATATATGTAGCTAAAAAATGGAGTTAAAAATATAAATTTTCTAATGAAATAAAATCTAACTAGAAATTTCTAATACAGTTTATTTTGTTAAGGATGTGAAGAAAATATAATGATGTCACCAAAACTTTGGTGTGTAACAAAATAGCAAAGTGGAAGGTATTAATTGATGAATAATAGGTACACTTCTACAAATAGTATTAATGTTAGGGAAGAAAATATTCAGTTTATTATAAGTTATGATATTGCGGGGCTTGTCTATAAAAAATTTATATTAGTTCAATCATCAACATTACAATAATTCCAAGAGAAACATGAAGACGATTTTAATGGTGACAAAACTAAATGAGAGAAGTTTCTTTTAAAATGTTGGTGTGATGATTGAAAATAGATTCCAAAAATTGGAAACTTTTTTTAAATTTTTGAATAGCCAGGAAGTCTTACAAAAGGATGTCTTGCCTTATTTTAGGCATAACAATGCTTTCATAACAAATCTAAAAATCTTGATGTGAAGATTAAAAAAGGAAAAGAAATAGATCTTATTGTTGAAACCTCTCTAAAATCTTGAAAAGGATAACATACCTAGATTTTTTACTATGGTTGATCTTAAAATATGATAAGAGATTTTAATTGTTTTAATAATTTGATAGATTTTAAAAATGGTAAATTAACTTTTGGAAATTTTGTGTGACTCAAAATCACAGGTATTTATCTTTAATCATTGGGTTAGAAAAGTTAAAATCTAAAGGTTCCATATTACTTGATGGGATGAAACTAAAATTGTAATTATTTCAAAACATTTTGATAAAGATAACAATTTTTTTAGAAAATATGACTGTTTTATAATGATAATTTTAGGTGATAAAATTGTAATTAAAGGCTAACGAATTGAGGGAACTTTTTTCAGGTTGGTTATACAGAAATTTCAAGCTATATTAGCATAATGGAAGAAAATAAATTGTAGAATAATATTCTTGGTCTCATGTGTTAAAGGAATTTGTAAAAATTTAAAAACTAGATATATAATCTGTGATATTCCGGATATGATTAGAAAAAGATATTTTTTTATTCCTTTTTTTTAAAATAGATGACAACAAACTTAGTTCATAAGAATATTGATGTACGTAAAATATATCCCATTGATGTGATTAAATCATACATTTCTATTCTAATGATTAAACAATAAAAATATGGAGATATGTAATTTATTTATTTCATTTATTATTTCACTCACATGACATGTATTCTGTTTCTTAAAAGACAAATTGGAGGCCTTGAAATTTTTTAAGAGAATTAGGAGAAGAGTAAACAAATTTGGATATTATTTGAATAAGTTATGAACTAATAATGTTGGTGAATATAAAAATTATTAGTTCAGATATTATTTTTAAAAAATGGCATTATTGAAGATTTTAGTAATATTCGGTTGATATTGTGAGAACAATGTTGATCAAACATTATACTTCTCATTCTTTTCAGAGAAAAGCTTAAGTGAATAATTTTATATTCAAAATAAATTTTCTTATATAACAAACTCTGATATGACTTATTATTACATGTTTTACAATAAAATATCATGATTGAAGAACATTAGGGTATTTGGAAGTCCTTATATTATAAAATTCAAGGGTAGAAATCCTGGGAAGTTTGATCAGAGAGGTGATGTTGTGATGTTTTTGGATACACTCATAATGGTATATGATACATATGTTTTAATAAATAAAATTTAAATATAGTTGATTTTATATATTTTGAAGTTATTTCAAAATATGATAAGAACATTTTACAAACTAATAAATATGTGTAATATATGAAATATCAAATGGTCCCAGTTTTGAGAAATGAAAATGTTTCTAATTAAAGTAACAATGGAGATAATTCACAAGTTAAATATTTAGACTCATCTATATCATGTGATACATAAAAACTTTATACATGTCATCCTATTTTGAAGAAAATATTTTAATTTATTAACATAATTGGAGATCAACATAATCATGTTCAACTATAAGAGCTTCAAATTCTATTTTTCAAATCTCTTAATATTAGCAAGTTGTTCCAAAATATGTTTATGAATCATGGAAGCATCATTATTATATTGATTCTATGAATGATGAATTGGATCAGATAGATAAGAATAATTATTGGGAACTTATAGCGAAAACAAACAATTGAACTATGATTGGTACAAAGTGGGTGTTTCAAAATAAGTTAAATGAATATTATTAAGTGATAAGAAATAAATCATTACTAGTTTCTAAAGGTTACTGAAGAATTGAAGTCATTGATTTTTATGATACATTTTCTACAAATGCAAGATTAGAACTATCAGATTCATTTTTTTTATCTAAGAACAATGTGGTTATCAAATTTTTCATATTTATGTAAAGTCCAGATTCCTTAATAGAGAGATCTATAAATAATTTTATATTTATTTGTAGTGTGGACTCGTGATTGGTAAAGATGAAAGTCATGTGTGTAAGTTGAGAAAGTATTTTCATGGGTTGAATTAATCTCTAGGAGATTTTCATTTAAATATTATTCATTTTTAAGGAAGATTAACTTTAAGAAAGTAAGATTTGATAGTAATTTCTTCATCAAATAAAATATAGTGATTTACCTCATTTTGACCATTTATGTTGATGATATAATCATTTTCTAAGAATGATGATGAAACTTGTTAGATATTCATTGAATATATTAAAAGTTATTTGAAATGACCAAGTTAGGATAAATTAAATATTTCCATATCTTACAAATCTCATAAAATATAAATATAAATTTCAATATTAAGAAATTATGATGAGGAATGTATAATGATGTTTTTGAGGGAATATTTTAATCTAGTTTCCACCCCAATTCTATAAAAGTTAATTTATGTATGTTTTAAGAGAAAAATAAAATATAGTTAAAATTTTATTTTATTTTATTTCTTTAATGTTATGAAGTGACTCAGAAGCACAATGATATAGCGACTCAGCGATGATACAACACAACATCATGGAAACGCTGAAATGGGTTAATGTTTTTCCTTCATTAAACAGAGGTAAGTACCAATTTTAGAATTCGTAAATATATAGAATTGGACCTAGTTCCCAGAATTTTCTTTGAGGTGAGTATAAGGAAGCTCTCTCACCAGTGATGACAGTTTGGAGATCGTATCTCATATCTAGCATTGACGAATGATGAATGTTTATGAACAACGGATCGAGGACGTTTCTGGCCGGATCACCATCAACGAAGAATTCCCTCCTCCGACAGATCCTCATTCCAGTTATGGTGTGAGTTTTATTTTGATTCTCCTTTCCCCATTCTTAATATTCTTCAACGAATATGGACCAATCCACAAAGATATTGGACCACGGATCGGTCATTGTTTTGGGCTGGTTTTTACCTATTTGTGGGGGTTATGGATATTGATCTTGAATTTTTTATTGAATTATAAACTTATGTTCTAACTAAAATGAACCAAAATCGACACGAACATTGATCAAGGTCAGTTACTTCTTTTTGGTTCATGATTTCCAATCCCTATTTTTTCTTTCTTTGCCGACGGACCCACGTGGTCACGTCGGTTTTTTTTTGGAGGTTCTGAGCCTAACCGAACCCCCAGAGGTTTGCAATAGCGTTACTGTTTTATAGAACGGACCACCACAGCGATGGTGGCGGCCCGTAAAACAAGAGCCACTGGCAGCGGCACGTGGTGGCATAGCCCCCCAGTGGGAGGAACTTGTGGCATGGAGGCCATGGGTAGTGGACCGGGCCGCTGGCTCGACGACCAGTGGTGGGACCCATCTAGACGTGGCAGTTGGTTGTGTTACATATAAAAGGGTCGCGGTCTAGTAGGACTATGGTGGGACCCCATAGAAACTGTCATGGGGTAGGTCACACAGAAGTCGGCCGCATTAAACACGGCGGTCAACCACGTTGAATGTGGTGGTCGGCCGCATTTCCCGGGCAGGGATGCAGCACCCACCGTGTCCCGGGCGGACGAACCGACTTTCTCGAGCAGGCCGGGCTGGATCATATAGGCTGGATCAGCATCAGGTCAGTCCAATAGCAGGTCAGGCCTAGTCGGGGCATGCCAGTTTGACTCGGCAGGTGGGGTTGGACCTGACGAGCAGGTCAGGTCAGACCTGGCAGGCGGGTCAGACCCGGCGGGTCAGGTCAGGCGGGACCCGAGTTGGGTCGTGTCGGTCTGACCGAGTTGTACTGGAACTGGACCCAACCGGCCCATTTTTACTTAAATTCCTATAACTTCCAAACTTTAAGTCTGTTTAATGAGTTGTTTACGGTGTTGGAACCCTCACGAATACATGAAGTTGGTATCCAACGAAGATGTAGTGTTAGTCTCCTCTGAAGATGTGGATTTGGTCTCCTATGAGGTTGTAGAGTTGGTCTCCTATAAGGACCTGGATTTGGTCTCCTGTGAGGGCGCGGAGTTGGTATCCTACAAGGGTGTGGAGTTGTTCTTCTATGAGGGTGTGAAGTTGGTCTCTTGCGAGGGCACAAATTTGGTCTCTTGTAAGGGTGTAGAGTTGGTCTCCTGTGAGGGCACGGAGTATGTCTCATATGAGGGAGCAGATTAAGTCTCCTATGAGGGCATGGAGTAGGTATCCTATAAAGATGTAGAGTATGTCTCCTATGAAGACTGTATGTCTCGTTGGATTTGGATATTCCTATAGTTTCTTATTATATGTATCCTGGTGTGAGCTGACTCTAGTGACTCTCTTTATTGTACTTATTAGAGGCTACACTTTGTGTACCTCTTTGGTAGTTTGACTTGTGTCTTGTTTTATGGTTTACCTTTGTGTTTTGGGGTTCCTACTGAGTATTGTTCTACTCACCCCTACACGGGATTCTCCCACACTTGTCTTGTCTTGTGTATATGATCGACTGCTTTGATGGATTCCTTGGTGGGTCAGAGATAGGCGGTGCTTCAGGGTAACCTTATGGACGCAGTCCGCTTCAGCGACATTCAGAGAGCTTACTGTACCTACCCCTCTTGTAGGGTTTTCTGTGGACAAGATTTAAAAACTTGTACTTATTTATTTTATTTGGGCTTGTATTCTGGCCCATTTATTTTACATTTTTTTATTATTTCTCTTAGTGGTTATCTTAGTGGCGTGCATACCTATTTACTCAGTATTTTTATTTTAGTACTTTTTCTTGGATATGGGTACATGTGTACAGGTATTTAGGAAAATTCCTCACCTTTGTGGGATATGTCTACTCAGCGCTAGTCACCAGCCCCTGGCCTATGGGAGGCGGGCTTGGGGTAGTCACAACGTGGGCCCCGAGGGATGGGTTATGATAACATCATCATCTGATACATGTCTGGATCCACCCCTAGTAGCTATTCTGAATCACATTCATGAGGAAGAATATCAGACTCAATATTGGGATGGAGAGGGTAATATTCAAATTGATGATGTACCTATTGGACATGAATACATTAATGTATTCCTATGGAATTAAGTGTACATCCCCTAGATCATGATGTTGATTTTTCCATTGATTTAACCTGTGATGCAAGACTAATATGAAATAATCCCTATAGAATAGAAATTTTGGAATTTGTGTAGTTGAAGAAAAAACAAGATTATTTGTGTGATAAGGGGTTAATTCTCTATAGTGTTTCCCCATGGGGATCCCATATTCTCTTCATTAATAAGAAAGATGAATCTAGGAGGTTGTGATCTAATAATATGGAATCAATACTATTATGATTAAAAAAATTCCTCCACCACGCATTGATGATTTATAAGATCAACTCCATAAATCCAACTATTTTTCAAATATTGAACTTCATTATGGGTATCATAAAATGTGTATAAATAATTAAGACATTATGAGAATGAATTTATGAAGGAGTTTTATACATTACATGTTTACAGTAATTTCATTTGGATTGACTAATGCACCCTAGGTTTTTTATGGATCTAATGAACAGAGTTTCAAGGTATATCTTTATGGTTGTTTTGTGGAATTCATTGATGGTATAAAATTTCATTATAAAAGATATTAAGACCATGAGAATCACTTTTTTATCATTATTGATACTCTTTCATGTAATGGTTTATATTGGAAAATTTTTATATGTGATTTATGGATTCAAGAAGATTCCTTTCTTGGCCATATCTACTTTAAGGAAAGAATATCAGTTTATCCTATGAAGGAGAATTCATTCTAAGAATGTCATACACCAACGAACATAACAAATGTATGTAGTTTAATTTTTTTCTATGTTACTATCAGAAATTCATTCATAATATTTCTATATTTTCTAACCCATTAACCAAGATTACTCTTAAATGGGTTATGTTTTTTATATAAAATAATGTGAATAATTTTTTGATGAATTAAAGTGGAGATTTATCATTCCTCTAATCTTGAATCTACCATTTGGAAACTATGTGATTGTGATATATAATTATTCAATGAAGAATGGAATTGGTTGTGTCTGAATGAAAAATGATGATTTTATTGAATATTCATCAAGGTAATAGAAGAATCAGGAGTAGAACTATCTAACCCATGTTCTTGAGTTGTCACCAGTAATTTTTTCATTGAATATTTGATGAAGTTATCTATATGGTTTGGTATTTGAGATATATACAGATCATAAAATCCTTAAATACATCTTCTCATAGACAGATCTCAATTTGAGACAATTTCCTTGGCTCAAGCTACTTAAAGATTATGAATTCTTAATAAACTACCACCTATGAAATGAAAACAAGGTAGCATATGCATTGAGTATGAAATATAATGGAGTTCGTACCCAAATGAGTATTAAGGGGAATACTATGTTCACAAATATTTTAATGATGGATGTAGGAGTTATTAGGAATGTAGAGACATCACATCTTTTTTAAATGATTTTGAAACCAGCTTTGTTATAAAAGATAAAAATTTATCAATATTATGATGATAACTATTAGAAGAATATTAAAGATATAAATGATAGAAAATTATGATACATCATTTATGAATATGGTGTCCTAAAATTTTGAATGATATTATGTGTTAAATATATAACTTATCTTTAATGACTTGGATTTTTCCGGTTTTATCTTTAGAAAATTTCTAGGGAAATTCAGAGACCAGTTGTTGAGACGGGGTGTGGTTCCAAGACCTGGTGTGCCTAGAATGGTTCGAGGAAAAATGTTAAGTTTTTTATAGCGCTTGTCAGTGGTTTTCCTGAAAAGGTGGAATAAATCTTAAATGGGTGCCTAGATCAGAAATCTAAGGGAACCTTTGCATTTAGGATGGTGGGTTTATCCTAGGAGTGACTTAACATTAGTTAGAGAGGGTCTCCAGTGATAAAACCCAAGAAGGATGTAACTATAAATAAAATTATTTTATTTTAAATTTTTAATAACTCATGAATGGTAACTCATATTGGAAATCAGAGACCATCGTTGAGTTTATAATGTAGTGTTTTCCTTATACAAGGCCTAACATTGACCAGCGTAGGTCAACTGCAAAAGTTAATTTTTAAACGTTTTAAAGAAGAATAAAATAAACTTAAAGAAGTTTATTTTATTTCTTTTTAAATGTTTTGTAGTGATATAGTGACACTGCGACATAGCAAAGAGTTGTTCAATTTCATTTCATAACTGAAACAGTGTGGAAATTCTACAATGCTGCAATGGGCTGACATGTTTTCTTTTCTCCCTAATTAAACAAGAATTCAGGGTTAACGAATAACCCTAGAAATTCTATAAAAAGTAATTGGTGGTTCCCTCCTATTGGAGAATGAAAAATGTTGATGGACCGCAAATCATAGATTGAGTATTGAGGGTCAACGAGATAGAGAAATGTGATAACTCTCAACGAATCTCCAATAATGATTGAAACCCGACGTCGACCGATCCGAACTCCGGGTAGGGTGTAAGTTTTAATCTGTTTTCCTTCCCCGTTCTTTATCCCTGTGAAAAATTTGGATTAATCAACCAATGTATTAATCCATAGTTTTTACATATTTTGGGTTGGGTTTTACCATCTAGGTTTTATTGGGGATTGTTTATCTGATATTTTTTATCATTTTTTGTGGATTTTCATTAATTGTTCTAATTAAAATGAACCATTATTGACATGAACATCAATCGAGGTTCGTTCGTATTTTTTGGTTCATGCCTTTCGCCCTCTGTTCTTTATTCTTCATGGGCGTTCTTCATTTTTCCCATGACTCTACAATTCATGATCAATCGATCGTTGCGTAACTAATTATTGGTGTAATGATCCAATATCACAGACCTAGGATGGATGTGGTACGACGGGGGTGTGACGACGATGGTGGAAGACGGATCCAAGAGGTGAGGGAGTTATCACCGCTCGAATGACTTTGCACCGGGATGGATCATGACATGGATTTGATCCCACGGCAGTGAGGGTGGTGACCCGAGGATCACATAACATCTTTTGGATCAAGAATAAGAGCACCGGAGCAAACCTAGTGGCCTGCGGTGGAATGGATACCAGGTGGGAGGAACTCACGGAATAGTGGTTGTGGGTGGCGAACAAGGCCATCGACAGCCTCAGCCTGATAAAACAAGAGGTTGTATCCTGTGGTAGAGGGTCATGTACTAGCTAGACCATGGACCACCACATTGAACGCAATGGCCTCCCTGCATTTATTGG
The DNA here is from genome assembly GCA_963277665.1 of Viscum album. Taxonomy (NCBI): domain Eukaryota; kingdom Viridiplantae; phylum Streptophyta; class Magnoliopsida; order Santalales; family Viscaceae; genus Viscum; species Viscum album. The sequence goes on along the minus strand of OY728159.1, from coordinate 12,051,039 downwards.
ATGGGGACGCGGTGCCTGCTGCATCTCGGGGCGGACAAACCAGCCCGCTCAAGCGGGCCAGGCAGTAGCTATTGGGCCGAGCTGGTAGTAGGTGGGGTCGGTAGTGGATCGAGATGGTAGTAGTCTAGACCTAGCGGGTTGGTTCAGGCAGGACCTGGGTCAGGTAGGACTGGACTTGAATCCAACCAGCCTCTGTTTATTTAAATGGACATAACTTCCAAACCATAATTCCATCTGAATAGTTGTTTGCGGTGTTGGGACCCTTGCGATGAGGCGGTCCTTTTCAGATACTCTATATGACATTTAATGTAGGTTGGTGTATAACCTTTTGTCTCAAGGAGTACGTGCTCCTAAAATGAGTGCGTTAAGAGAGAAATCATGTGGTTGAGACCTACACGGAGTAAGTCTCCTAGGGACTATGACATATGTAGAGTAATTATCCCGCGGACTGTGACATATGTGGAGTAGGTCTCCTGTGAAGATTTAGAGAAGGTCTCCTACAAATATTCTAAGTAGGTCTTCTGTGATGATGCAGAGTAGGTCTCCTGGTAAGACGTGGAGTAGGTCTCCTATGAAGAGGCGGAGTAGGTTTCATGTGAACATGCGGAGTAGGTCTCCTTCAAAGATGTACAGTGAGTCTCCTGCAGAGACTGTATGTCTCATCAGGTTTGATATTCCTTGATCATAATCCTCTGGCTAAGAATTTATTGTGATATCGAGACTCCGTGTCTTAGAGAGAGTATATGTCTCTGGGAAATTTCATGACGTATTGAGACCAGGTGTTGTCTTAGATAATTTTTGTAGAAAAGTTCTACATGCTTACTATTAGATATCTTGAAAAGTAAGATCTCTTGTATCATGCATGCTACGAGCAGGACTATATGGATCGAAGTGGATGAGACCTTGAGTCTTGGAATCCTTTACGAGTATACCTGTATGTTCTTGTTATATGGGTTTTTGACACATACCTATGTTGAGATGATTTTATCTTTTTAGTGGTGTTTTCTTTGTGGTATTTTACTTTGTGATTTGGGGTTCCCTATTGAGTATTGTTTTACTTACCCCTGAACGGGATTTTCCTGCACGTGCCATGTCTCGTGAAGATGATCGATACTTTCATGGAGTCCTTGGTGGACTAGGGTCAGGTGGTTCTTAGAGTGACCCGATGGATGAGGTGTGCTTCTATAGATTCAGACATCTGTTTATGTACCTACCATTCAAGTAGGGTTTTCTGTAGAGGAGTTCCAAAGAAATGTACTTTTACTTTTACTTTTTGTTGGGATTATATTCTGTCCATTTTTACCTTAAGTTTTCTACTTTCATACCTTGTGTTTGTTTACTTAGTGTATTCACTTTCCAGCATTTTTGGCTTGGATTTGTGGGAATGTGTATAGGTACTTATGAAAATTTCACCCATTTGTTTGGGATATGCCTACTAGGTGCTAGCCTCCATCCCTAGGCCTATGGGAGGCGGGATTGGGGTAGTCACGGCACGGGCCCTAGGGGACAGGTCATGAAAGAGTGGTATCAGAGGGAGTTTGGTTCTACCTTAAGAACCCAGAGTCTATGAGTTTGGTTTGGGGCAATAGTGTTAAGTGTTTCGAGTTTGGATTTCAGGCCAAGTAATATAGTGTTGGTGTTGCAGCCGACGTATCCATACATCAGTTCCTTGAATTCTGCTTTTCGGATCAGTACACAAAAACACTAATTGTAGAGAAAAATGATGGTGCATGCATCGTATAGGAATGGGTTTTGTTTGCCATGTCCTTCTTGAGTCAACTCACCAGGTATACTCTATTGATCTTGGTACACCTTTTTTTGTTTCAAGATGCTTCCACATAAATATCCATTCAAGATTATTCCACATGATCATGAGGATGATCTGAGGGGTAATGAGATTAGTACAGAGATTTTTACCAATGACAGTACCTCCGGGTGGTGTTCCAGTTATTCCACCACCTTTGGAGTATCACTTGGTACTCGTAGTTCCATCGGATGAGATGCGCATGCTGAGCACACTTCCTGATTTTCAGTGACAAAGACCCCTGATTTTTTGAGGCGATCTTGACTTTCAAGTGTTTGAGGAATATCTTGAGGTGGTGATTTATTTTTTCATCCATTCGGGACACCATTCAATTGGATGGTGGTCCTAGCGGTGAGTCTTCTATGTGGCTCGGTAGGGAGATGGAAAGGTTTAGATTTTCCAATCTTATGATGAGATGACTCTTCCGTGGATAGAGTTTTAGAAACTTTCTCAGAGAAGGGAAGATGAATTTAGTCAAGGAATATGACCCAAGGGCTCCAGGAATGATTTGAGGTATGATCTGTGTCACTCTTAGCTTCCTTATTAATAGACAATGGTGCTAATCATTATTTCTTATCATAGATCTTGTTCGAGACCTATAGTTTCTGGTTAAACCATTGACTTGACCCAAATGTTTGGAGATACCTATGGGAGGAGACTCGATAATCACACTTATGCTGACAATGTGATCTGACCCTTGAGGTGAGAGTTTCAGTTGGAACCTCATGGTGACAGCATCAAGGCCTTACAACATCATTCTTGGTTTGGATTGGTTATCAACATTCCATACCCAGATTGACTGTTTTAGGAAAAAGGGTACAGTATGTCTTCAATGATGGAATGGGGTTTTTCTTGGTCGTCAAAAAAGTAAACCTAGGCAGCATGGGATAGACTCAAGCATAGGAGGGTTTAATTTATCACTCTTGAGTCAGCAAGACTTACCCTTGGGGTAGTGTATGTTATGAGTTTTCAGTTCCTAGCAGCAGTGGCAGAGTATGAGGACATCTTTCCAAGAGATGTTTCTAGGTTTACCTCATTGTAGGTAGATATAATTATGTATTTTTCTACACCCTGATATGGAACTAATATCAAAATCAGTATATCAGATGGCTTTTGCAGAGATTCGCAGGCTGAGGGTGTAGGTGGATGACTTATAGAGGAAGGTCTTAGTAAGAACTAGTGTTCGAGGTTATGTGTGGATTACTAGAAATTTAACCAAGTGACTATGTAGAAATATTATCCAATACCAAATGGTATCTTAACACTTCAATTAGTTGAAATTAGAAGCCTTTCATGTGGATACAAATGTGTACATAGGCTTTTCAGCAGTTAAGGCAGAGTTTGATGAGCGCCCCGATCTTGAGCTTTTCAAAGGAGGGAGTTGAGTACATAGTTTTCTTTGATGCATCAAGGACTAGAATTGGTTGTGTCCTAATGTATTGGAAAGCAGTGATTTCATATGGTTCATGTCAGTTGATATCACTTGAGAAAAACTACGTGGCCCATGATCTTGATTTGGAAATGGTACACTACTCATTGAAGATTTGGAGACACTACTAGATGGGTAGGAGGTTTATCATCTACTCAGACCACAAGAGTCTCAAGTATACCATATCTCAGAAGGTTCTGAACTCGAGAAAAAGGTTTTGGCTAGAGTTCCTCTATGACTATGACTTGGAGAGAGTCTATACTTCTGGTAAGGAAAATGTGGCAGTGAATGCTCTCAGCAAGAGATCTATTTCATAGTTGTTGAATGAGGCAACGGATCAGTTGGCCTCATTACTGTTATCCTTCGTGGATAAAGAATATTTAACTTACCTATAGTTGGTGGTTGTTAGTCCATCCACTCTTAGAGTGATTCAGGGAGGAATGGCTCGGTGATACTGACGAAGATACTTTACTTGTTCAGTTGTCCTTGGGGAATACCCCTGATGGACATTCGAAATGTGGGGAGCACATTGTTCCTTTCAGATAACACAAAGTAGTAGTAGTTGATTCCTAGAGTGGTGAGATGCATCAGGATACACATGTGTGTGTCAAGTCATACATCAAGGATGAAGAAATGGGCTGAAGCTAGGATTACCTGTTGATATAAAAGTTGAGTGCTAGTTTAAATTAGTTTCATGGTTTTTCAACTCACTATGTCGAGCCCCTGTGCTTGTAAGGGGTTGCTATTTTCTTCCTTGGGGTTCCAGGAAGGGGGTGAGAAAGGTTATCAATAGACTTTGTGATGGTTTATCACATACATCCAATGGAAACGATACCATCTTGGTCATCATTGATCGACTCACCAAGTCATCCACTTCTTAGATTTTTAGGAGTAGAGCTCAGTAGAGAGCTTAAGATGCCTCTATGTGAAGAATATATCTTGACTCCATGGAATCCCATATACAATAGTTTTTGATCGAGATGTTTTCTTTGCACACTGGTTGTAGAGATCGAGGATCAGAATGAGAGGACCCTCTATGGGCAATCAATTCCTTTAGTTTGTTCCCAATGGAAAAAAGATAATCTATGGAAGAGGACATGGGAGTGGGGGGCTTAGGTTTGTTATCATACCCTCATCTTTTTTTGTATCCCTTAGTTTGGATTTCGAGGATGTAAATCCTTAAGGTGGGGAGAATATAATGATTCATATTTTTTGGTTTTTTTAGAAAAAATCTTGGAAAATTATAAGACCAGGAATTGAGACGGCGTGTGATTCTGAGACACGGTGTGTCAGGAATAGTATGATGAAAAATGTTAAGTTTGTAATAGCGTGCATGATTGTTTTTTGTGAAAAAGTGGAATAACTCCAAAATGAGTGCTCGTATCAAAAATTTTAGGGCACTCCTATGTTCAGGGTGGCGGTTTTACCCTAGGTGTGACTTAACTTTAGTCGAAACAGGTCTCCAGTGATAAAACCCGAAAAAGACATAACCGTAAATAAAATTATTAAATAAAATTATTTTATTTTAAAATATTAATAACTCATGAATGGTGACTTGGATTGGTCTGAGACCACCGTTGAGTTCGTAATGTGGTGTTTTCCTTAGGCGGGGCCTAACATCGACCAGTGTGGGTTGAGTGTGAAAGTTAATTTTTGTAAATTTTAAAGAAGCATAAAATAAACTTAAAGAAGTTTGTTTTATTTATTTTTAAATGTTTCGCATAGATGCTGTGACATAGAGATAATTCATCCCATTTCATTTCTTAAATTAAATATCATGGTAATGCTGCAATGTGCTGATGTGTCTTATTTTCTCCCGAATTAAACTGACATTTTGGGTTAACGAATAACCCTGGAATTCCTTGGAAACTATGGAGAAAGGTGTTGGTAGTTCCCTCCCATTGGAGAATGAAAAATTATGATGAATGCCAGTGGATCACGGATCACAAATTGAGGATTGAGGATCGACGAGACAACGTATCATGATGACTCTCAATAAATCTCCAACAATGATCGAACCCCAACTTCAACCAATCCAAACTCTAGGTAGGGTGTGATTTTTAATATTTTTTCCTTCCCCATTATTTATCCCTACGATAAACATGGATAAATCGAACAATGGATTAATCCATGGGTTGTATATATTGCTGGTTGAGTTTTACCTTATGGGGTTTATTGGGGATTGTTTATCTGATATTAATTATCCATTTTGTGGATTTTTATTAACTGTTCTAATGGAAACAAACCACGATCAACATGAACATCGATCGAGGTTCATTCCTCTTTGTATCTTCATTCCCTTCACACTTCGTTCATCATTCATCATGAGCGTTCTTTGTTTGGATCGCGACTCAATAATTCCTAATCGATCAATCTTTTCACAACTGATTCTTGGCACAACGATCTGATATCTCAAACCATATATGGATGTGGTATGACGTAGGTGTGATGATGATGGTGGTAAATGGATTAAAGCAGTAAGAGAGATATCACCACTCGAATGTCTTTTCACTGGGATGGATTATGGCTTGGATCCAAGCTCATAGTATTAAATGTGGCCACCTGAGGAGTGAGGAACATCTTTCTGATCAACAATCGAATCACTTGTGAGAACTTGGTGTCCCACGAAAGTGACAACAGTGCGTTGGCACCGGCGGTGGTGCACAACTGTGCCAGCGGTGGGGCATCGTAGTGCAGCCACCCAGTGGGAGGAACCCATGGCACAGCGGCTGTGGGCGGCGGACAATGCTGGCGGCTCGATGGTTGGCGACAGCCTTGGTCAGACGCGGCAGGAGGTCGAGTCATGTGGTAGAGGGCTTCATTCTAGCTAGATCATTGTGGGACCCCATGGAAACTACTGTGTGGTGTTCACGCCGCATTTAATGTTGTAGACTGTTGCGTTGAATGTTGTGGTCGCCCCGCATTGAATGTGGTGGCTGCCCCATGTTGATCGAGTAGGGACGTGGCACCAGCTACATCCTAGGATAGAGCCGTTGGGCCGGGATGGCAGTGGGATGGGCAGGTAGTGGGCTGGGCCCAGTGGGCTAGGTCAGGCAGGACCCCAGTCAGGTCAGGTCGGTCTGACTAGGTCAGACCGGACCTGAACCCCACCGGCCCTTTTTTACTTAAATTTCCATAAGTTCCAAATAGTAAGTCCGTTTGAAAATATATTTTTAGTTTTGGGACCCTTGCAATGAGGAGGTACTCTTGGGATACTATATGTGACCTTTCGTGGATGATGGCATATGAACTTTTGGCTCGAGGAGAATGTGCTACTAGAACGAGTATGCTAAGAGCATAATCATGTGGCTGAGACCTATGCAGAGTATGTCTCATATAGACTGTGACATATGTGGAGTAAGTATCCTACAAAGACATGGAGTTTGTCTCCTCTAAAGATGTGGAGTAGGTATCCAGTGAAGACGCAGAGTAAGTCTCCTATGAAGATGTGGAGTAGGTCCCCTGGGAAGATATGGAGTAGGTCTCCTATGAATACATGGAGTATGTCTCCTGTGAAGATACCGAATGAGTCTCCTGTAGAGATTATATGTACCATCTAATTTGAATATTTGTTGCGAAAAATATTATGGATAAGTATTGATTGTGATATCGAGAATCCGTGTCTTAGAGAGAATGGATGTCTCAGGGAAATTTCTTGACGTACTGAGACCAGGTGTTTTCATAGATACTTTTTGTAGAAAAGTTCTACATGCTTACTATCAGAATGCTCAAGGAGTGATATCTCCTAGATCGAGGATGCTATGAGAGGGAACATATGGTTGGCAGTGGATGAGACCTTGAGTCTTGGAATCCTTTATGAGTATACTTATATGTTCTTGTTATATGTGTTATTTAAACATACTTGTGTTGAGTTGACTGTATCTTCTTAATGGTGTTTCCTTTGTGGTATTTTACTTTATGTTTTGGGGTTCCCTAATGAGTATTATTTTACTCACCCTTGAACAGGAATTTCCCGCATGTGTCGTGTCTTGTGTAGATGATAAACGCTTTGATGGAGTCCTTGGTGGACCAGGGACAGGTGGTTCTTAGAGTGACCCAACAGATGAGGTGTGCTTCTACAGCTTCAGAAAGTTATTTCTATATATACCCTTCAGGTAGTTTTTTCTATGTAGGAGTTCCATAGACTTGTACATTTACTTTTCCATTTTTTTAGACTTGTATTCTAGCCCTGTTTACCTTCAGTTTTCTACTGTTGTACCTTGTGTTTATTTACTTAGTGTATTTACTTTCCAGTATCTATGGGTTGGAGTTGTGTGTGTGTGTACAGATACTTAGGAAAATGCATCCCATTTATTTGGGATATGCCTACTCATCACTATTTACCAGCCCCTAGCCTATGGGAGGTGGACTTGGGGTAGTCGCAGCATGGGCCCCAGGGGACGAGTCATGAAATGATCTAAAAAGGTATTTTTTGGGTGATTCTCAAATATTGAACTTCTCAATACACCTTTGTATCACAAAGATGTATTGGGAATTGAGGGAAAATTTTTTGTGGGATAAAATGAAGCATGAAGTTTATGATTGTGTGTATAGATTTTTGGTTTTTCAATAATTGAAACCAATGAGGGAGCATCCAAGATGAGTTATTAAACCTCTTACTATTACTATGTGGAAATTGAATGACATTACTATGTAATTTTTAATGGGACTACTAAATTCTCCTATAAAGAATGATGCAATATGGTTTATCATTGATTGCCTAACTAAATCTGTACATTTTCACTATTTAAGATTATATTTATGTCTTTAGAACCTCATATTACTCTATATTAATGAATTCGTTAAACTTAATAGTGAACCTCTTTCAATCATGTATAAATGTGGTATCTGTTTCACATAAAAATTCTATATGTTTATTTATAAGGCTCTTAATACTGAGTTTTATTTGATCACATCCTACCACCCTCAAACTGATGTACAGTGAAAGGATTATTCAAATGGTGGAACATATTTTTAGGTCATGATCACTTGACTTTCAAGGTATGTGGGATAATTATTTAACTTTTTTAGATTTACTATAACAATAGTTTCCAATTAATTACTAAAATATCACTGTATGAAGCATTATATGGAAGTAGATGATGTACTCTGTTTTTTGGGGTGAAGTTAGTGAATGTAAAAATGAAGGCCCAAAACATTTTTAATGGAAAAAAATAAAGGTAAAGTCTATTTAGAGTCACATTAAAGAATATCCAAGTTGGAAAAATACTTATTCTTATATTTAAAAGGAAGGATTTGTAATTCTAAGTATGAGATCATGTTTTATTGAGATTATCTCCATTAGAAGGGTGAAATGTGGTTCCAAAAGATATGGAAACTAAACCCCATGCACATCAAATGATTTAAAATTTTTTCAAGGATTATCATGGTGTCTTACCAGTTAGAAATTCCACCAAGTATCTCAAAAGTAGATGATGTGTTTCATATATCATTTTTAATGAATTAGATAGAAAACCCAACACATGTAATCACCTCTAATAAAATATAATTAGAAAATAAACCACATTACTTTGAATAACCCATATTGATTATTATAACTAGAGAGTATGTATGGAAGAATCAAACAACTCATCTGGTAAGGGTACATTGTAAAAATCAAAAAATGTAGGAAGCAACGTGTGTACAAAATTATGTTATGAAGAAAAACTACCCACATCTATTTGAAAGGTAATATCCAAAAAAAATTATGATGGAATTTTATTAGGAGGGAAGGATTAAACACCCTAAGACATTAAGATTTATTTCCTTTTAAATAGATTCAATATCATAAATAGCTTGTTATGAATGCAACATGAGGTTTAAATGAAAATACTCTGTTGAAATATTATTTAAACATCACCACTATCACCTAGATATTAATTTGGTGGATATGAATAGTACTAACCAAATTATGAAAATTATATGGTTTAGAATTTTATAAAATAAATAAAATGAATATCTACTTATTAGAAATTAAAAAAGAATCATTTTAAAGAAAAATAAAATATTTTCTAAAAAAATATATTTTTCTCAATGAAAATAATTTTGTCACTTCTTGTGTGATTATAATAAAATTAATTTTCTACAATTTTAGATTATTTTTTTGATTAAATAAACTAATTTTTGAAACCTTAATATCAATATTATCTTAGGGTTAATTTTTGTTACTTTTTAATAGAAATTTCATTTTTTGATGAATAATAAAATATACATATTTTTATTTGAAAAATGCATTTGTCTTAAAATTATTCAAAAAGATAAATTATATTTTAAATTGTTTTTAATGTGACCTTACATAAATTACATTATAATCAATAAATTTTAGGTCATTTGAATCTATTTCATATTGAATTTTGATATTAAAGCCTTCTATACTTATGAGAATTTTCTCTTTGGAAACTCGATTTTTCATCATGTTTGTGGGTATAATTTTAAATTAGATTTTTCCACTCATGTGAATTGAATTTTATAAAATGTATTAGTAATTTTTAATTATAATAATTTATATTATATGATAATTTTGACTTAATTTATGACCATTATGAATAGTAAAATCAATAAAAATTAATTATTGTTGTTAAGGTAAAAACTGATTTACCAGGGGTTAAACAATAAAGATGAGGGTTAACAATGACCTAACAACATGTCAAAACCCAATTTAATGGCCATTTTTAAAAATTATAACCTCTAATGGTCGTGAATGACCCATTTTGGATTATTTTGACCTGATCAAGATGGGTGTAATTGACTCTTCTATAAAATTCCAAGTCTGTCCCCTCCCCCACTTTTAAATTAGCACCCCCTATCCTCCTCTATTCACACATATGAAGACATTTGGTTTAGCCAATTCATGACCAAATCAATTAATTACTCCCATGAAGACATCTTGGATCAATTGGTTTGATCAGAAATCTATCCTAGGAAGTATTTTGGTTCAAACCAAAATAATTTCCACGAAGAAGAGGTAACGTTCTCAAACAATCATTTTCCTTTTATTTCTTCTTCCATATCCTTCAAATATTATTCAATAATTATGGTATAATAAAACCAGTGTATCCCATATAATTAAATGTTACTATTTTAATGGAATAATAAATATTGATAAACACTTATATCAAATGGGAAATGAAACTGTTGACCGTGTATATGGAGGAGTATCGCCTCACAAACCGATATAATTCATTATCCATAACCAACATTAAAGGATGGATATAATTATGGATTTAAAAAATTGATTATAAATATGATATAATTATATTTATAGAATTATAAAATCATATATACCTTCTTAATTTCTTTTCCCTTTAAAATATGATAATGTTGCTCGTGTGTTTAGCAAACTACCGCATCGCGAAGCAATGTGATTAGTTTTTAACATACACTTTACATGGAAGGTAATAAGGATAAATTTAATTAATATAAATGGTATATATAAAATTATATCGGTTATGAAAGATTATTATTTCCCCTACATTCTTACCCTTTCACTCATTAATGGAATGATATCTTCACTTGTACGTACGTTTGGCCTACCATCTCCATGAAGCAATACAATTTCTTTTACACATGAAACCTTAATGAATGGTTATAAAAATGTATATAATGAGAAAATATAATATTAATAACATTAATATCATTATCTATATTATGAAACTATTTAAAATGTGCATGAACTTGAACTTTCCTGAAAAAACATGTATGATAAGACAAGGAAATTAACACACAAAACAATGAAAATAATGAAATATTATTAACAAACTTGAGGTAAAATATTATAAGTGGATCAGATATGATATTATAAATATGAATATGGTTCTATTATAAATTAATAATAAGAATAAAACCATTAACAAAGAGTTTGGATCATGTTCAACCAAAAGGAAGTGTGAGGTAAGGGACTTCTCCTCAATTTCCCTTTACTGAGTCATATTGTAATGTTATGCACCAAATTTATTTGATAGGGTGTATATACATACTTTTTTACATGTAATATCATAATTACTTAATAATTAATATTATTTTAAGTTGTGGTTTTAATTATTTTATACAAGGGGATTTGATATGAAAAATACCAAGTGGTAAAAGTTATTATATAATCTCACTTTCTTTTATAACTGCTAACTTTATCTTGAAACAATAAAATTATTATGATAAATTTTCATTGGAAATCACATTTTTATTAAATATATATATTAATTAATTATATATATGGTTAATTCTTAAATTCTATACAATTTTTATATGTAGTGTTTACTTTAAAATTAATTTGATTAAGTGGGAAAATATTGATAAATATGTATCATTTACCCAATAAAAATATTAGATAATAAATAATATTTATTCATGAATTAATTCAATTATTCAATATATGAGGAATGATTTGGAAATATAGATATGGGTGGCTCGGTTATAGATATCTCCATGATGCATCGATAGGTCTCATGAGTCAAATCAGTTGGCTAAATCAAATGAGGTTTTACCCAATAGTTTTAAACTGAATTGGGAAAGAACTTTACTATAGAGGTATCATGATTCCTAAGATAATTAAATACAATAATTAATCATTTCCTACATTAATTAGTCATTTATTATTATTATCCATGATATTTTCATAGTGATATTATCTCTGGATTCATTTTATTATTAGTTTATTGATTAGATGATATATTTTTTAGTTATTTACTATTCCATATTGATTAGCCTTTATTTATTTATGATATATTATATTTTATGTAACCCTTACTTGGAATTTGATATCAACCTTAATTTTTTTACTTCCCCCAAGATATGAAGTTGAATTCTTGGAATAAGTTCAAGGATGTCAAATGTTTTATATTTTTAGGAATTGTATTTTCTTTCCCAGTGTAAAATGGGTATCATATATGTATATAGTTTTCCAAAAAAATTAAACTAATCATTCCTTTGTTATTTCCCACTTAAATAAATTAAATGTAATAAATTAGGCATTGACTTCAGGTTATTTGAATCTGGGATGTTATAAAAGTATTATTTTTTAAAAAATTTGGTCATGATCATTTGTTTGTCATATATTTTTTTATAAAATTAATTTGAAGTATTAAAATTATATAAAATTATTGTATAAACATGTATAAATTTATTTAATTTGTTCTTGATTGTCTAGAAATGAGAATATAATCATCTCAAGGCAAAAGGATATATTTTTCTAAAAAACTACTTTTGTGTGTGTGGTGTGTTCTTATGTTAATAAATTAAACTAATCACTATAGATGAATATTTTAAAAAAAAATTGATAGATTTTGAAGAAATTTTTTCTCATTAATTTAATGATTTTTACTAGGAAATTAATTATAATATTTTTAATTTTATACTTAACAATTCAGTTTTCTAAAAATAGTTTTAATTACGTTTTTCATGTTTATTTTAATATAAATTTTTTGCACTTATAGAAATTGAATTTGATATGTTGATTTGTATATTTAAGTAAACATGTAAAAATTCTATGAATAGGGAACTTCAATTATTTCTAATAATGATTAGTAACCATGGTAAACATTTTTTACCTCAATTAAGGATAGAAAAGCTTAACGAAGGGGTTAAAATAAAATAGAAGAATTAAAATTTAAAATAAACCTTTATAGTTATTATTGGATTAAGATATGTTAAAATTAAATTATCTTATCATTTAACCATTTTCCACATTGTTACACTTTCACTTTAATATTAATTTATTATATTTGATTTATTTAAATATTTACAAGTGTGCCACCCACCTCAATTATAAAAGGGTGCCTCCTCTCTTCACTTATCCACAAACTTTGAGCTCTATAGTTAATCAAATAACTACCCAAATATATTAATAAATTCCCTCCACACTCCCTCGATCATTTTTCCTACACAAAATATTTTAAGTAATAATTTTTACACCAAAGTTTGTTTCCCAAAGAATAGGTAATAGTCTTTACCAATCTTTTTCAAGTTTACTTCTTCCTTAACCTCCTATAAAAATTTTATAATCATATTAACATGATTAAATCATTATCATTACTATACTAAATTGTTTTTATTTTAATGGTACAACCATTTTATAACTCTTTTCTATCCTATGACAAATTATAACATTGTTCATTCGTATGTATAGACTACAACTTCCAAGAAGCGATGTGAGTCATATTTCATATAAACAAGAAATGCATGGGATTTTTGATGGATTTATTGGATACTTATAATATTTATGATATTACTATTATTATAGAGAGATAAATTATTCTTATATTCATTTCCTTCAATTAATTGGAAAATTAAAACATTACTCACGTGTATGTATGGACTACTGTCTCCACTAAGTGATGTAATTCATTTTTCATCACACTGTATGAAATTTAGTATATAGTAGTCATTTTTACCATTGGTTTTATAAAACACTACTGAATATTATTTTTCCATTTTTTAGAACTTATTTGCAAAAGAGTTGGTATTTATAGGTCTTTTCAAAATAATAAACTCCAACTAAATAAATTTAAATGGAAATGTGTAGTCATTTTTTAAAATTGTCATTACTTTTTAAATAAACCATGATCCCTTTGGGCCTTCCTCACCCCGATTCTCACCCAACCTCTTGGGATTGACCTCCCCATCAATACCAATTAATTTCCTCCCTCACCCCCCCCCCTCTCAACACCACTGATAAGCCTCAAACTCGCCCTTACAGTTTCTCAATGCTAATCTTCTCTCAGCTTTTCCCCCATAGGAGCTCAATATCGAACCCCCTCTCAACTTCCTACTACGTCAACATCACTCAATGCTTTATAGGAGGATTACTCATCCTTGAGACCTAATATCCCACTCTCAATCCCTATAATCCTCAATGACATATATCTCTCTCCATGATTTGGGGTTAATTTTATCAGATTTATTAGATAATAATAGGTAATTGATTATATGCACTATTTTAGGGAATAATTATGAAATATAATTAGGTTTAACAATTTTTCTACTCTAATTATCCTTTAATGATTTTAGTATATTATATATCTAAAATTTTTGTGTTTTTGGGGTGGTTTGAGTCGATTATTCCTTTTTAAAGTTAAATATTTTTTATTTTTAATAATAAAAAAATAATTACATTTTATATTTAAGAGTATAGGAAGTCCAATAAAATAGATAAATGTTGGATTGCCTTACCATGGAACACTTATCATTATTTTATATGTTTGAATGTGATTTTGTATATTTTTTTTTGGAAAACTAATCTGTGGATGGAAGAGTAAAATGTTCATGTCGTAATTGAAAATTCAGATGATGGTTGAATAGATTTTAAGTATTTTATCACTTTATATTAAAACAATTTTTTCCTCTATTTTTTATATTGAACTTTACAAGAATAATTTTACATTGTAAAAAAATCGATCAGTTTTTTATACAGTCATAATGAATGAGTGAATGCACTGATGGTGCATAATGAAATGGAAAACATGATAAATGATGTTTTCGGTGTAGTAGGAAAATTTCAGCAACAATATGACACATTAGTTAATATAGTTGTTGGTATTGAATATATTAATGATTTTTTCACAAATACAAGATATCTTAATCAATATGATGACATATCAATGGATGATGATGAGGAAACCTATTCAAGTGAAAACTCAACCGAGTAAACAGCTGAGTTTTCTAAATTAGTTAAAGATGGAAATACTAATTGTCTGAATGATGTGTAAAATATTTAAAATTTTCTTTTCTTATAAGGTTTTCCACATAAAATTATTATATGGAATAAAAAATAATGCAATTTCCATGATATTAGAATTATTTTTTGACTCATTTGTTGATACTAATATCCTTATATCATTTTATGGGATGAAGAATATTATTAAAAATATTTGACTCAATAATACAAAGATACATTCATGTTTCAAGGATTATAATATTTGTTGGAAATAATATTAGAATATATAAAAGTTAAAAATATGCAACAACCGAGGTTCTTATAAAATAATTTATTTTCATTAGGGGGTTAAATAATTAAATTAATTATAAATATATAATTAAATAAGTGGTATTTTTAGAAATTAAGGAATCTATACTAATAGAATAGAAACCTAAGATATGATATTATAAATAAATTTTATGTATCTTATATGTATAATCATGGTATATTTATATCATTTAATAAGTAAATAAATGTTTTCAAAATGATAAATTAAGTGTTGGTATTTTTTTAAGTCATAAATATTTAATTAAAATTTTATATGTAATATGCCATGAATGGCCTGAAGGCCTTCTTTTTTATTTTATTTAAGGATAATCCCCCTTTTAATGGTTGAAGGGGAACCTGTACATGATCTGTAGGCCCAAGGCACAAGGCCTGACATGACTTGAAATACATGACCCGAAGGCTCAGAGGCATACCATGCCCGTAAAATGGATTTCATTTTCTAATTCTATATTTTGAAAAATGGTTAGGGTAAATTTTTGGTATTTTTTTGAAATAGTTGAATTTTTTGTGAATAGTGAAATACAGTAATTTATAGTATATATACATAATTTTTAAATACACTATTAATTGATTCATCTACATTGTAATAACTCTAATTTCTAAATACCCTTTATTTTTTTAATATATTTAGTTATAATTCTCAAAATATTCATGGTCTTGAGCCAAAAATTGAGTTTTGGTAGACATATTGGTTACTAAATAATCAGGATATGTATCAAAGATTCTAAATATCAAATAGTTCTAATTTTTTATAAAAAATTGAGTTTTGGTAGACACATTGGTTACTAAATATTTTCTACAAAAGTTATTGGTTAACGTTTTTTATCCCACTATAATCCGAGATGATTTTTTATTTTTTTAAAGCATGTAAAACCTACCAATTTCATGGTAACATTTCCAAGAGGAAATAAATGCCTCAATAAATCCATTTATTTATTAATGTGTTTGATTTTTGGGGCATGGATTTCATGAAATCATATCCCAAATATTTTTTATTTCTTAATATCGTACTTTCTATTCACTATATATCCATGTGTGTGAAGGGTATTTCCACTAGAGATAATGATGTGAATGTTTTTGCCAATTTTTTTAAAGGAAATATATTTTCTATATTTTTTTTTCCAAAGTTTATCATTACTTATAAATGAAACCATTTTTGTAACAAAACATTAGAGTATGTTTTATGTAATTAGAGAGTTCATCATAGGGTTTTTAAATCATATCATCCTAGAAAAAAATGTAATAAATGAATTCTAAAATATGTGTGTGTGTGTGTGTCAAATATATTTTGGAAGAAACTATCCACCCAAATAGAAAACATTAGAGGCTAATATTGGGTGTTGTTATTTGGGCATACAGTTCTTCCATATGAACTCTAATTGGAATGTCAAATATCAGAATTATGTATGGAAAAATGTGTTACATTCCTAAAAGTTAGAACATAAGACTTTTTGGTTTATTAAAACATGTAACATGAATCTATTTGAATTTCAAAAGGAAAAAACAATTATGTTTACAGGAGTTAGAATATATAAGGACTAATATGTGTAAAAACACATTGTTATACCAGGATAAAATCAATGTATTTCATGATGGATTTATCTTCATCGCATAGTTTAATGAGTGAGGCAATGTGATATTGATTGAATCAAGACTGAATATATTTTAAATTAAATTTTTTCAAATGGTTTGTACTATTAATTATTACTCATATGTTTCCATTTGGTATTATAAAAATTAAATTACCTAGCAATGAAACACCATTTATATAAAATGGACATAAATTAACAATGTTTATAGAGTATTATCAAGAACCACCATGGGGTGAGGTCCACCTTAAAGATGTTGAGTAAAACTAAACACCAATTTTTGTACTTAATTTGTTTTTTTATTATATCTATGATTCATAATTTTTATTTCTCAAATGAATTATCCCACAATGAGTACATTCTACATAATAAATATGGGGGAAAGGAAAATCCATAACATGATTAGAATTTTGTACATTTTTTTATTTTTATATTTTGAATTCTTTTTTGAAGTTTTTATTTAATTATTCTTTGTTTAATTTTGATTTTTATTTTGTTTTCAAAGACTTTGATCTCAAATCAATACTTTTTTAATTTTTAGTCCCCATGTTAATTAGTGAAATTATTTGTCCCATGGAACTAAATTTAAATGAATACTGATGTGATCTTTGTTTCAGATTCAATGTCTTCAGTAACTTATGAAAATATCATTTATTTCTAAATCACACACTACAGAAAAACAATTTTTTTGATGGAATATGCACTCATCTGAAATAATAAACTCCATCAAGTTATTTAGGACAAAACAAGAGACCCGTTGAAAATAACTCTATATGTCATGGTATATGCGACGTGATATGATTCCTGTAGAAAATAATATTGTCGGAAAAATGATCCAAGAAAGAGATATTGGTGATAGAATTAGTATTTTTATCACACATAAATTTATTTATGATAGAAGTGGATGCCCTCACAAATATCTGGTCAGTGGTGTGAATAAAAAATATATCTTTTGAGTACAGATCATTTTATTTATGAAAAAATGAATAATTCCATGGAAAATACTCTGTTGTTGGAGTAAATAATGACTATTTATAGTGGGTAGTATTTTCAATAGATATGGTTATCTACCGAATTTTTTTTAATTTGCAATCATAAATATTTATGGTGGAAAGTATTTGTGATAGAAATTTATTTGTAAATAATCCATCGCAAATAATATAACACATATAAATTTGAATGCATCACTATTCCTTCATAATTTATGAACTCTTTTTTTTGATTTCTCTCTATTTTACCTTTGATTTTCTTAATATACATTTCAATTTTTATAAGAATTTTTTTTGAATCACATCAATACGTGGATTCAAGTAAAGCATCGATTTTAAGGTATTTATTTTTAACTATTTTATTGTTCATTTATTTACATTATTTTACATTGGGAATAAATATTAATAAATAATAATGATGATGATGATTAATAATTATTAATTTACTGTAATTACTACTAATTATAAATAATTAGTAACAATTAGTACTATATAAGAATAATTAGTAATAACTAGTAGTAATTGTTATTAATTAGTTGTAATTACCAGTAATTAGAAATAATTAGTAATAATTGGTAGTAATTAGCACTAAGAAGTAATAATTAATATGAATTATAGATAATTAGTAATAATTATAAACAGTTAGTAGAAATTATTAATAATTTGTAGTAATTATCAATAATTAGTAATAATTATGAATAATTTCAGATAATTAATGAATCCTGGTAATAATTAGTGATTTTTTGTAATAATGAGTTATAATTACAGATAATTTGTAATAATTATAGACAATTAATAATAATTAGTAATAATTACTAATAATTACTAATAATTACTAATAATTAGTAATATTTAGTAATACTTAGTAATAAATAGTAACAATTAATGATAAATATTATATAGGTAATGATAGTTAGAAATAATTTGTAATAATTTATTATAATTAGTAATAATTTGTTATATTTAGTAATGATTACTAATAATTAGTAATATTTAGTATTAAATAGTAATAATTACTGATAAATAATAAATAAATATCAATAATTAGTAATAATTACTTATAATTACTTATAATTATTAATAATTACTAATAATTAAAAATAATTAGTAAAAAATTAATGATAATGAGTAATAATTGTCGATAAATAGTCGTGAATTGTAATAATTATATATAAATAGTAATAATTAGAAATAATTTATAATAACTAGTAATAATTAGTAATAATAATTATTAATAATTGATAAATAGTAAATAATTATAGATAATTAGTAATAATTTGTACTATTTCATAATAATTTCATATAATTAATAATAATTAGAAATAATGCATCTTGGGTCTGAAATTGGGTTAAGAAGCCCTGTTAGACTACATCAGGTAGGGGTTCAACCATTTCCCTCCTAAATTTAATGGATTTTTCGGTGGCTTGCTCGATGATAGTGTAAGTGATAAAGGAGGGACCATGTTTTCATGGTCATTGACATGGGGCCTTTCCAAATAGAGGATAATGGAGGGACCCTGCTCATGGCTTGGGATAAGGAGCTTGTGTGATGGTTGGAGATGATGGGGGGCTCGTTTTGTGGATTGACAGTAGTGGGGGCATACTCGATTGTGGGGTTTGGGATTGGGCACTGTGGTGGTTGCTTAGATAGTGGTTGCTGCTTTACAGGGGCCAGTGGTCTGAATTTGTTGTCGATGGTGATGGTGGATGTAGTTCAATTTGGATGCTATAGAAGCGCCACTGAAGGGGGTGGTAGTCATCGTCACAAGCAGGGTGTGCATGGACAAGAATTTCTGGAGCTAGATCTTGGGGATTTTTCAACACCCGATTATTTAGTCAATAATATTTAGATCTATACAGTCTGATTTATTGTTTTATCTTCTTTCACAGATGATATTCTTTTGTTAGATGTGTTTTCTACCTCTCTTGTCCACTGGTATTTTCTTATGTTGTATCAGAGAGTTGTGATTTTGAGATCTCTTTCATTTTTGGAAGTCTCTACCATGTACTCATTGATTATAGTGGATTTTATTTCTATACTAGGTTCCGTGGTTTTTTCCCACATTGAGTTTTCTGCATTAAAATTTCTGATGTCAATATTTATTTTTTCGTGCTCATATTATTTTCTCATTGTGCATATGCTTTAGTTTTGCAGGCTTGTTTGAAGAGAAAGTAAATTTGTTTTCATTGTGTGTTTTCTTTGATGTTGTTTGCGCATTTGTTGCTTGTCATCTTTCCCAACATTGAAAAGAATAATGGAATGATTCAACTATGTTTTTTATCAGGGGGCTTTGTCATCACTATAAGAAAAAATTTCGAGAAATGATATATTTCTTAATGTTGAGAAAATACAATAATGAGGGCATTTTCTAGTGTAGTTTATCACTTTTATTGTATCATGAGGGAAAATTCCATGTCAAACACTACTAAAAATGCGGGCAAGGGAAGCTCTTGAGTTTTATCAGCGCTAATTAGAAAACGCTGATAAAAGGGTGGATTTTATTAGTCCTAGAGAAAAGCGCTGATAAAGGTACTCATTTATTAGCGCTAATAAAAAGCACTGATAAAATAGAGACTTTATCAGTGCTAATAGTAGCACTGATAAAAGATTTTAATAGAAAATATTATTAATTTATATAAAATTATTTTAATTATATTCAAAAATAATGTTTATTTGTATACATTAAATAAAAAACTCTTGTTTATTATATTTATTATGTTTATTATGATTATTATGTTTATTATTTTTATTATGTTTATTATGTTTATTATGTTTATTATTTTTATTATGTTTATTATGTTTATTATGTTTATTATGTTTATTATGTTTATTATGTTTATTGTGTTTATTGTGTTTATTGTGTTTATTGTGTTTATTGTGTTTATTGTGTTTATTGTGTTTATTGTGTTTATTGTGTTTATTGTGTTTATTGTGTTTATTGTGTTTATTGTGTTTATTGTGTTTATTGTGTTTATTGTGTTTATTATGTTTATTATGTTTATTTATGTTTATTATGTTTTATTTTGTTTATTATATTTTATTATGTTTATTATGTATATATATGTTTATGTATTTATGTTTATTTACGTTTTTTATGTTTATTATGTATTTTTATGTTTTATTTATGTTTATTATGTTTATTAGTTTATTATCTTTATTATATTTATTATATTATATATATATATATGTTTATATATAATACTTTAATATATATATATACTTATTAAATATATATATATATATATATATTTAAATAAAAAAATGTTTCCAATGAATGTGGTCAATTAATTGATGCGTAATGGATGTCCATATTCATCATGAATGTTCATTTATACATTATACCCTAATATTGGACATATATATAAATGAAGACTCGTTTATACTATACTTGGTGTATTCATTCGTGTTCCTATATATATGAATCATTATGTTCTCATAAATACTTAAAATCATGATAAATCTATTTAAACAAATAATAAATGTATTTATTATATTTAAAAATATAAATATTTGGTTATATATAATTATATACTTTTTAAAATATATTTATATTTATATAACTAATTAAATATATATATGTTTAAATAATTATAAAATTACAAAATATTTTTTTTAAATGATAAATATATTTATTATACTTATGAATACCTTTTGAATATATTTATTTATAAATATATGTCATTAATGAATATATACACACACACACATATATATATATTTAAATACTTATGAAATTAAAATTATATAATAAATATATTAATTTTTTTTAATATCTGTAGTATTTAAATATATATATATAATTATAATTAAAATTATAAAATATAATAAATATATTTATCATTAATATATTAATAATGATTTTATAATTATTTAAATATAAATATTTATTTATTTAAATATATCATGAAATTAAAAAATATATATATAATTAATAAAAATATATTTAAATAATTAATAAATTATAATAAATATATTAATTATATATATATAATTATAAATGTAATAAATATATTGGTTATAATTTTATAATTATTAAAAATGAATGAATGAATGGATGAATAAAGAAATAAATGAATAAATAAATAAATAAAGTCATGTTTTATCGGTGCTTTTCAATATAGTGCTGATAAAACATTCTTTTATTATCTTTTTTTACTATCACTGATAAATGTTTCTCCCAATTATATAAATGAACCTTAACTACCTCCCCTTCCATTCGCACCCCTCAAACTCTCGCAGAATCTTAACCATGTGCTGCCACCTCCTCCTCCTCTACTGCTCCATCCTCCTCCTCCCGCTCCTCCACCGCCACCGTGGCCGCCAAATCATCCTCCTCCTCTGTTGTCAAGTCCTCCTCCTTATCCTCCTCCTCCACTACTACCACCAACTCTTCCTCCTACTCTTCCACCACCGTTTCTGCCTCCTACTCCTCCTCTGCCATTGTTGCCACCTCCTTCTCCTCCTCCATCGTCGATGTTACCAATGTCGTTTCTAGTAAGTGTTTTTTCATCTATTTTAAAAGCCTCTAAACCCTTATTTTTAAAAATATTCCTAGCTTTAGTGTTGAGGTTTGTTTGGTTATAAATCAAGTTTCATTTCTTGGATGATTACTTCTCTATAAACTTGAGGTAGGTTTTGTACAAGTTATATCTCATAGTCTTGATGTTCATTATTTTGTATGTGATTGTTTAATTATGTCGATGTTCTTCACATTTAATATCATGGTAGGAAATGATAAATATGGTGTCTAGATGATCTATTGGACCTTTCACAGGCCTTGTCGGATCTGATGTTTATGGGTACATTGGGGCTATGGTCACCCAATGGGTGATCCACTCCCCTGAACATGATAATTGAATTCTTAAATGAAAAATTGAAGGGGTTACAAGATTAGATCAGTTGTAATTGTGTTAAGAATTATAATATGGAATAAGGTGGTGTTTGGAATACCTTGAATATGATAAATTAGTTGTGTATTGAATGTCAGTAAAAGTGTTAAATGGTTTAAGGGGTAGTTTTCATGTTATAAAATTGTTATGAATTATGTTTAATGGTTTTTATTGTGATTAAATGGTATAATGGGATAGTTATAGATTGGGGTTAATTGTAATGAATGTGATGAATGATGGTAATTATGATAAATAGAAGAGTTTATCCCCTTTATGTATTAATGTGGTAAAAAAGTTCAAGTGTGTGAAACACTGATAAGTATTTATTGATGAAATGAATATTGGTTTTGATCTATGTGGTCCACGCCTAAGTGAGAATATTGGTTATGGTGGTCTATTGAGTCATACTCACACCCCGATTGGGACATCATTGGGTACCCAAGTAGACTTTGTAAGGGTACCTAGGGTCTATATATGTATTCGAAGGAATTGTAGAAGAAACCCTCTCATAAATATGGAATACCTCAATTATGTTGGGAAATAATCCACAAAATAAATTTAAGCCCACATAATCCATGCTCGGTGTAGGAAATAGGTGGTATATTAACATTATATATGTTATACAAGAGTGCACAAAAGGATCAAATGTGTTGGGTTTGGAATGACATATTGACCATTATAGGAATCCCAAAAAATTGGGAGGTTGGTTAGGGAAAGACCCTACAATAATAACTTGATTTATTCACGCTCAAATTTACCCAAAAGAAGAAGGTAGGACGGTCCTTGTAGTTTAGCTTGGGTTGTTGAATCCTCAGAGATCTAAGAAGTACCTAAAAACACGTACATTCTATGGATTTTTTTTGGCTATAAATTGGCCAACTTGGGTTGATTTTGTATGGTTTTAACGTATCACTAATATTTTTGAGTTAATTCAAATTAAGGTAATGAGTTGATCCTAGGTTATCGCTCTGGGTGGATTGGATGAATTCCTTTTTTAATGATTTCAATTTCTTATAATTGAGATGGGTTCATTTAAGAAGATCAAACATAATCATCACTTACTAGTTTAATTCCTGCACACCCTAATACTAATCACTTATACACTTGAAGGATAAAAGCATTGAGCACTCCAAGGTAAAGGTTTGTATTATCAATTGAAATGTGTGACCTTAAATTCAATAAGGATGAATAGGTTTTAAAATCATAAAATAAAAATCTCATTTAAAAGAAGTGATTATCCATTAATGGACTGAGAAATAACATCCAATTCAGTCCCTTTCTACTCCCTTAGATCAACCCATAAAAGATTTATCCCTCCATTGATGACATGTCTTAAACGAAAGCGGGAAGTAGACTTACGAGGGTGGAATTGAAGAAGTAAAAAAAACAACAACAAAAATTGATCACTCCACCGTTGTGTGATAAATATCACAAAGTATGATGTACATAAATTCACACCTTGAACCAATGGTATCAAATTGATATGTAGAACAATAGAATAAGAGTAGAAGAATACATTTTATTAAAAAACTAGGATGAATTAAAACAACTTACATGTGAAGGAAGAACGTTACAAAGAAAAATTGGCAGCATAACATTAAGATGAAAACAAAGCTCAAACATGAAAAACTACACCACCAAAACTGCCTTAAATAGGCATTTTGGGAGACTTGGGTCGAGCCTCCAAAATTAAAAATCAACCCACTTGATTATGGTAGGCCTAGGGTGGTGGAAAGCTTGTGGAAATTGGACTTTTCAACACTTGACCCGAGGTGGCAGCCAGCTTTCATCCACCAAACATATGCTCTTGGAATTCCTTCTAGATAGCCGAATCAGAGTGGTCCATAAAATAAGAAACTGGAAATTTTGATTTCTCTTAACCTCCTGTAAAATTTGGGCCTATTTGGAGTTATGGATTCCGAGATATGATCATATTTGTAGGATTTGTTCTGGGCCGTAGAATCTGGCCCAGAATTTTATCTCCAAATTGGGCCACCTTAATGACCATCATGGATTCCTGATTATCATTTTATTATGAATAATTATTTGTTATTATACATGTCTTCTAGAATCCCAAGAAATTTGGGCTTCATTGGGCCTGTATGTTGGGCCCCACATTCGCATCAGTGGGATGGTGTCTAATCTGACTTCTCCAGAATTGTTTCCTTTCATCACAAAATATCCCCATATTCTTCCATGAATTATCCTTTGATCCCTGAATGAAACATTTTAATATGGAAGTTTATGTCAATTTCCCAAAATATCAAATTAAAATATGGATAATTACATTCCTTAAAATTATATGAATCATTGGGTACTTTAAATGATGTTCAAAAATGTACCACATAATAGTGCATTTTAAGAAGGAATTACAATCACAATGTGAAATGATGTTCAAAGTGTAAAATGCACTAAAATGTTGTTTATGACTAATAAAGAAAATGAATATTATATAAATTAATAGTGAATATTAGCCTCATTTAGTGTCTAATCACACCCCCCCCCCCCCAGCTTGAGTTTTTCTAGTCCCAAGCAAAATGTATCTCAACAATATGAAATTTGAATTCCATTTTCCAAAAACATTTTAATACAAAATGATCACCAAAAACCCTTATACCAAAAAATCATGAAACCCATAAAAATATTTTAATACAAGATAGTTTCATAAGCAGATCCCAATCCCAATCCCATTCCTTTGTTCAAATTCATTGCCATATTTCATCGAATATCAATTAAGTATGAGGATGTATTGTGTATCACAATAGACATGGGGGTTTATCTTTATTCAAGTGGTAAATGACGGAAGTTCTAGGTGGAATCACATTTCAATATTAAGAAGAGTATTCAATTTTTGTTTTTTTGTTTTTTTTTTTTTTGCAATTTTTCCATGGTAATTGAAGTTGCAATCAAAAGAGTCAACCCCTATAGCGAGACTTTTCTGATGACTCTCTGGCAGAAAGACCTTAGGGAACCAAGTGAAACCCACATACTCGAGCATCATCTCGAGTTAACTCAGTCAAAAACAAATTCAAATTACTAAAAATAGATATAAAATTACTAACTCTGGGCCAGAAAACTATGGAGTCACGATACCCAAGTGCCGAAAGCCACGCATTAGGTCATTTCATTACTCTACGTGAAAATTTATTGTTTTTTTATTGAATACTCATATTAAAACTAAAATGATCACCAAACCTATGCTCTTTATTTTGGGGACCCCATGAACTCAAACTAATACCCCACTATCCAAAGGACGTGCATTGTGATATTTTTTTTTATTTGGATGAAAATATAAACAATGAAATATCACATTGGACAGCCACACTTTCCAAAATATATGCTCATGAAATTATAAAATGATTAAAATTAGAATTGGGGCATGCTAAATTATTTGATATTCAGTTTCAAAGTGTGAAATGTGTATTACCATGTTCAAAGTTAAAAGAATTTTTCCTTCCATTTACACACATTTTTTTCAAATCATTCATTTGTTTTACACAAATTTTTTTTATTTCATCTCCCCCCCTCCACCATCTTAAAATAACACCATCCCCAGTGTTTGAAGAAATGAAAATTTAGAAGGATTAGAGACAGATAAGGGAAGTTCAAAAAGGAAATTGAAAGATGAGGATCATGGAATGGAGTCACCTGGTGGATGAAGTTGAAGTTCTTGTTGCTCTAATTTAGTCCTTTGATATCCATGTCACTTGCGGAGTTCCCAATTAGAAAAGGGAAAAAATAAAAATAAAAAAACAAAACAAAACAATATATATATATATTTATATAATAAAAAAATATAAGTATATATATATATAAATTATAAAATAAGGAAGCACAAAAAGTTGTAGGTCAGTGGCACATGCCCCTGTCTCCCTTCGGTCTCGTATTCGATTCCCCACGGCTTCGCTGATTGTGACGGGGTTTTCCCCATGACCTACGATGTGGAATTTTTATTATTATTATTATTTTTTGTATTTTTTTTACCTACAAACACATAAAAATAAAATAAAATAAAATGATGATACATTGTATTCTTTTTAAATTTCTGGGTAAGGTATTACTCAAGGATCACACCACGTGACATGGATGAATATGGCGCTCCCCTTTCATACTCGTCCATACTCATAATAGAAGAATAGGTTAACAATCGATTTTTTTTTAAATATAAAAATGATTAATTAATCCTATTTAAAATATAAAGTTTATTAAAACAACAAAATGATAGGAAACTTGAAAACCATGGGTTTCCTCCCATGCAGCGCTTTTTTTAATGTCATTATCTCGACTTGGACCCCTAATTGATTAATTATTTTCGTCATCTAAGGTGGTTTCACACAATTATTCATCAACTTCATGTTTTTGGAATGGATCAAGGAATGGTTTGACTCTATGACCATTAAATTTAAATGTTTGACCATTGGTGGGATCTTGAATTTATATAACCCCATGGGGGTACACCTTATACACTATGTATGGACTTGACCATCTAGACCTTAACTTTCGTGGGTGTAAATGAAGTTTTGAACTATACAAGAGCACAAATTTTCCCGGTTCAAAATGCTTGACTTTGATATTCCTAGATTGGTAGGCTTGAACTCTAGATTTATTGATCCTTGAATTTTCATAAGCCACCATCATTAGTTCCTCCAGTTCATTGAGATCTAATTTACTTTTTGTTCCAGCCAATGAGAGGTCATAATCCATTTTCTTAATTTCCCAAAAGGGCTTATGCTCAATTTCAATAGGTAAATGACATGATTTTCTATAAACCAACCTATATGGTGACATTCCTAGGATGGTTTTTTATACTGTACAATATGCCTAAAGAGAATCCAAGAGTTTCTCGGACCAATATTTCCTAGAAGGATTGACAGTTTTCTCAATAATTTGTTTGATTTCTCGATTGGCTAACTCAGCTTGACCATTGGTCTGTGGGTGGTAAGCAGTGGATACTTTGTGAGAAATTCCATACTTTTCCATGAGTGATGAGAATGGACAATTGCAAAAATGAGTTCCACGATCACTAATGATAGCTCTAGGAATTCCAAATCTAGAGAATATGTTTTCTTTTAGGAATCTAATCACAGTTTGATGATCATTGGATTTTGTGGGAATGGAATCAACCCATTTTGAGATATAATCAACAGCTAAGAGAATATATAGGTATCCCCTAGATTTTGGGAAAGGACCCATGAAATCGATTCCCCAATAGTCAAAGATTTCAATCACTAAGATGGGAGTGAGTGGCATTTGATTTATTTTTTGTGATGGACCCTACATGTTGACACCTAGGACAGCTTTTACAAAATGTGTAGGAGTCCCTTGAGAGAGTGGGCCAGAAGAGACCACACTGAAGAATCTTAGCATATGTTTTATTAGAGGAAAAGTGACCTCAACATGCCTCACTGTGATAGAATTTAAGGATGGTCTCTTGTTCAGATTCAGGGACACACCTCCTAATGACTTGGACAGGGCAGAACTTATAGAGTTATGGATCATCAAACACATAGTGCCTAACATTAGAAATGAATTTCCTTTAAGCTTGAGTCCCTAAGAATTTTGGGATGACTCCTGTAACTAAGAAATTGGCTATGTCGGCATACCAAGGGCAGTCACTCATAGAGTATAGGTGTTCATCAGGGAAAGAATTATCCACAGAAAGGTGATTTGAGTTTTATTTTAACTCCGTCCTAGAGAGGTGATCAGCTACAACATTTTCAACACCCTTTTTATCCTTTATTTTTAGGTCAAATTATTATAATAGAAGGACCAACCTAATCAGTCTAGCCTTAGCATCTTGTTTTTGGAAGAGGTATTTTAGTGCAGAATGGTCAATGAACACAGTGATGGGGGATCCTTAGAGGTAGGACCTAAACTTCTCTAAGGCAAACATAATATCAAGTAACTCCTTTTAAGTAGTGGTGTAGTTGATTTGGGTATCATTTAAGGATTTTCTTTCATAAGGAATGACATAAGGAGTTTTATCACAATGTTGTCCTAACATAGCTCCAACAGAAAATTCACTAGCATCACACATAAGTTCAAAATGAAGGTTCCAATTTGGAGATTTCATAATGGGAGGAGAGGTGATAGAGGATTTGAGGGTTGAGAATGAACCCTCACATCTATATGTCCAAACAAATAGAGCATCCTTTACTAGCAAAGAAAAAAGGGGATGAGATATTGAACTAAAGTCCTTGATGAATCTTCTATAGAAACCAGCATGTCCTAAGAAAGACCTCACTTCCTTGACAGTTTTGGGTGATGGAAGGTGATGACTGATTTCAACCTTGGATTTATCAACTTCAATCCCCCTACCTGAGACTATATGTCCTAGAACTAATCCCTCTTTAAACATGAAATGGCATTTTTCCCAGTTTAGGACTAGATTGTTTTCTTCACATATTGACAATATTCTCTCCACATTCTTCAGACATCCCTCAAATGTATCCCCAAACATAGAGTATTCATCCATGAAGACCTCTATAAAATCCCCTACCATGTCTGAGAAGATTCCCATCATGCACCACTGGAAGGTTCCAGGGGCATTGAATAAACCAAAGGGCATGTGTTTAAAGGGAAAAGTGCCGAATGGATAGGTGAATGTAGTCTTCCCTTGATCCTCTAGGGATACCTCAATCTGATTGTACCCTGAGTACCCATCTAAGAAACAGTAGAAGGCATGACCTGCCACTCTCTCAAGGACTTGGTCAATGAATGGTAAGTGGAAATGGTCCTTCTTGGTGAATGAGTTTAGCTTCCTATAGTAAATTCATACCCTCCATCCACTACTCACCCTAGTTAGAAGAATCTCTCCATCCTTATTGGTTATCATTGTGATTCCTGCCTTCTTGGGAACCACTTGGATTGGGCTGACCCACTCACTCTCAGCTATGGGATATATGATACCATCTTTTAACAATTTCTGAAGTTCCTTCCTTACTACCTCTATGATATTAGGATTTAGTCACCATTGAGGTTGATAACATAGCTTTGAATCATATTCCAGAACAATCCTATGAGTCCTGATAAGTGGTATAATCCCAATAATATCAGACAGGGTCTAACCAATGGCTTTCTTATGTTTCCTAAGGACATCTAGAAGCATCCTCTCATTATTGGATTCAAGAGAAGAAGAAATGACAATAGTATGTGTTTTATTGTCCCCTATAAAGGCATACTTGAGTGTAGTGGGAAGTTCCTTCAATTCAAGATCAGGTTGGTTCAGAATTTCAGCAAAATATTGGGGCATTGGATCAATATCAATTTATTTTTTTAGAGTTTCAGATAGGATTTATTCCCCACATATAGAAGTTTCAGCTACAAGATTGGTTTGATCAGATTTAGGGAAGGAAGTTTGATTGGTCTCCATGAATGTGGTTTGTTGAAAGGTTTCACTGATTATTGGACCTAAGACTTCATCATAAGAGCAATTTAAAAATGATTCAATCCAAGGAGATAAACTTCCTTCATGTGAACAAAGTAAATCAATCTCATCCTGACTTAAACATCCATCAAATATTCATTGATGTTCTATGGATTCATTATCAATGATTCCTATCATGTTTACTTCATGAATGTCCTCGTCATCCCCTATTTGTGAGCTTGCATTATAGATGTTCAAGTCTAGACTCATGTTTCCAAAGTTTATGGTCATGTTCCCATTTCAAACTCGGATAATAGAGTTGATTGTTTTAAGGAAGGGACGACCAAGGATGATTGGGGTTTGTTCTTTATTTCCTAAGTTTGGATGGTCGTCAAGGACAATGAAGTCAGCAGGGTAGATGAAGTTTTCAACCTTTAACAGAATGTCCTTTAAAATCCCGTTTGGAACCCTAATGCTACGATCAGCAAGTTGAAGTGTGACAGATGTGGGTTGGAGTTCTTCTAGGCCAAACTGGCAGTACACCGCATAGGGGATGAGATTGACACTAGCACCTAGGTCACACAAGGCCTTGACAACTTTACTCTCTCCTACTTCAACATTGATGTAAGGGCAACCCGGGTCTTTCAACTTAGGAGGAATGGTCCCATGAATGGTGGTACTCACATTAGTAGCCAAAAGGAATTGGTTTTTATGTGAAAATTTTCTTTTAAAAGTTCACAAGTCCTTAAGGTACTTTGAGTAGGCAGGTATGGTTTGGATGGCATCAATAAGGGTAATGTTCAACTTGACTTGTGAGAAGATTTACCTCAATGTTTCACTCAGTTCAGGCTTGGTTTTCCCCCTCATGCATTGAGGAAATGGTGCAGGTTGTGGGGTTGTTTATTGAAGAGTTGTTTCTTTGACACTGTTATTGTGTTTTTTAGTTTGATATTTTGGTTCATTTGAATTTTCAACCAAGTTTGAATCTTCAGGTGGGTTCTGAATTAGTTGTTCAGTTTTCTCAATCGATTTCCCACTTCTTAAAACAGTCACAGCCTTGAGTTGTTCATGAGTTGTTTGATTACAACTTGACTCTCCCCTTGAAGTTGAGGATGGGACTGCCTGATTAGGCATGTGTGCCTTTCCATTTTTGATGGTTTGAAGTTCTTGCTTAAGGGAAGATAATTTTGAGCTCATCCTTTCCATTTGTTTGCACAGTTGTTCTAGTAGGCTTTGTGGAACCGTTTGGTTTGGTTCTTGAGAAGATTGGTATTTCCCGGGGGGATATTTTGGAGGTAGGATGGTTTGTTTAAAATGGACCTATGGATATTGGTATTGGATAGTTTGGGTTTGTAACTGGTTATGGGTTTGGTAGTTCTAATGTGGGTAAGGAATTCATCCCTATGGTTGGCTAGGTTGTTGGTTATCTTTCCAGCGGAAGCCTGGGTAGTCATTATACCGTGGGTTGAAGTTGTTTTAGTATTGAGGATTTTGAAAGTTCAAAGCATTTAATTCCACTGGGGGTACTCCTAAAAGAACATCCTTGATGGATGGGATGGTTAACTAGTTGTCTGTCTTATGGTCATGTTTGTCACAAATTGTGCTAACAGGGTCAACAATTTGGATTTCATGGACTTTCCTAAGTCCTATCTCTTCAACCTTCCTAGAGAGTGATACGAGTTTATCCCTAAGGCTTTCCTCTTCTCTAAGTGCATGAATTCCAGTAGTTCTATGTGGCTTTTTAGAATAAGTTGAATTTCCCCATGTTTGGTTTTGTTCAGAAAGTCTTTCTAGATACTCTTAAGCATCATTTGGGGCTTTGTTTTTAAAGGTTACATTACACATCATGCCAATGAATTGTTTGTTCCTCGGACCCAACCTTTCATAGAAAATTCTCACTTTTTCTGGAATAGAAAAACAATGATGTGGAACCATGTTTAGAGTTTCCTTGAACCTCTCCCATGTTTCATATAATGACTCTCCCTCTTTTTCAAAAAAAATTTGGATACTCTTTTTAATTGCAATTGCTTTATGGTGGGGAAAGTATTTTTTGTATAATTCTCTTTGTAATTGGTCCCAAGAGTTTATGGATGATGGTATAAAATTATTTATCCAATTTTTAGCTCGATCCTTTAAAGAAAAAGTAAATATCCCCATCTTAGATGATTCTAGTTGATGTGCGGGACACGTGGTTTCTACAATGTCATTGAACTCCTTTATGTGAAGGTAGGTCATCTCGGACTCCATTCTATGGAATGTGGGAAGGTGGTTTAGGACATGGGTTTAAAGATGTAGTTGGAATCTCCTAGTTAATTGTGTCTAATGCATGAGGGCTCATTGGTCTAGGAATGTGTGAGGTAGTCATTCATGGTTTGATCAACTGCATTCCCCAAGTTTGGGTTTGCCTCATTTGGGTTTCCATTTTGGTTCCCACCCGAGTTTATGAGTTGGTTTCTTTGAATACCTTCCATTGAAATGGGCTCAATTTTTGAATTTGGAGTATTAGGAAGATTAGGATATAATATAAAGAGTTACTTTGGTGTACTTGACTCCCCAACCCCAGGAATATCCACCCTAACTAGACGGTTTGATTGATCGTGAGTGTAGGTGGGCATGCGCCAAAAGAAAAAAATAGAGAAAAAGACAAGATAAGAGAATTTGGATGAGAAAAGAAGAAATTGGGGAGAATATAATTGGTGTTTAGATGAATTAATTGGGTCCCTGGAAATAGTGCCAAAATTTTATTCACGCTCAAATTTATCCAAAAGAAGAAGGTAGGACGGTCATTGTAGTCTAGCTTGGGTTATCGAATCCTCAAAGACCTAAGAAGTACCTACAGACACGTACATTATATAGATTGTTTTTGGCTATGAATTGGCCAACTTGGGTTGATTTTATATGGGTTTAAGTTATCACTAATAGTTTTAAGTTAATTCAAATTAAGGTAATGAGTTGATCCTAGGTTTTCGCTTAGGGTTGATTGGATGAATTCCTTTTTTAATGATTTCAATTTCTTATAATTGAGATGGGTTCATTTAAGAAGATAAAAAATAATCATCACTTACTAGTTTAATGCCTACACACCCTAATACTAATCACCTATACACTTTAAGGATCAAATCATTGAGTACTCCAAGGTAAAGGTTCATATTATCACTTGAAATGTGTGACCTTAAATTCAATAAGGATGAAGAGGTTTTAAAATCATCAAATAAGAATCTCATTTAAAAGAAGTTATTAGCCATTAATGGAGTGAGAAATAACATCCAATCCAGACCCTTTATACTCCCTTGGATCAACCCATAAAAAAATTATCCCTTCATTGATGACATGTCTTCAACGGAAGTGGGAAGTAGACTTGCGAGGGTGGAATTGAAGAAGTAAAAAAAACAAGAACAAAAATCGATCACTCCACCATTGTGTGATAAATATCACAAAGTATAGTGTGAATAAATTCGCAAATTGAACCAAAGGTATCAATGTGATATGTATAACAACATAATAAGAGTAGAAGAAGAACTTTTATTAAGAAACTAGGATGAATTAAAACAACTTACATGTGAAGGAAAAACGTTACAAAGACAAATTGGAAGCATAACATTAAGATGAAAACAAAGCTCAAAAATGAAAAACTCCTCCACCAACACTTCCTTAAATAGTCATTTTGGGAGTCTTTGGTTGAGCCTCCAACATTAAAAAGCATCCCACTTGATTATGGTAGGCCTAGATTGGTGGAAAGCTTGTGGAACTTGGAATTTTCCACACTTGACCCGAGGTGGCATCCAGCTTTCATACACCGAAGAGACGCGCTTTTAAGTCCTTATATATGGCTAAATCAGAGTGGGATATAGAATATTAAACTAGAGATCCTGACTTCTACTAAAATCCTGTAAAATTTGGTCCTATTTGGAGTTATGGATTCCGAGATATGATCATATTGGTAGGATTTTTTCTGGGCCGCAGAATCTATCCCAGAATTTTACTTCCAAATTGGTCCACCTTAATAACCACCATGGAGGACTAATTAGCATTGGATTATGATTAATTATTTGTTATTATACATGTATTCTAGCATCCCAAGAAATTTGGGCTTCATTGGACTTTTATGTTGGTCCCCACATTCGCATCAGTGGGCTGGTGTCCAATCTAACTTCTCCAGAATTGTTTCCTTTCATCACAAAATATCCCCATCTTCTTCCATTAATTCTCCATTGATCCCTGAATGAAACATGTTCATATTAAAGTGTAGATAAATTTACCAAAATATAAAATTGAAATACGGATAATTACATTCCTTAAAATCATATGAATCATTGGGTACTTTAAATGATGTTCAAAAATGTA
The DNA here is from genome assembly GCA_963277665.1 of Viscum album. NCBI lineage: Eukaryota > Viridiplantae > Streptophyta > Magnoliopsida > Santalales > Viscaceae > Viscum > Viscum album. The sequence continues at coordinate 12,016,651 of OY728159.1, read as the reverse complement.
CCACATAATAGTGCATTTTAAGAAGGAATTATAATCATAATGTGAAATGATGTTCAAAGTGTAAAATCAATAAAATGGTGTTTATGACTAATAAATCACATTAATATTATATAAATTAATAATTAATATTTTCCTCATTAGTGGCTAATCACACCCCCCAGCTTGAGTTTTGCTAGTCCCGAGAAAAATGTATCTCAACAATATGAAATTCGAATTCCCTTTTCCAAAAACATTTTAATAAAAAATGATCACCAAAAACCCTTATACCAAAAAATCATGAAACCCATCTAAATATTTTAATACAAGATAGTTTCATAAGCATATCCCAATCCCAAGCCCATTCCTTTGTTCAAATTCATTGCCATATTTCATCGAATATCAATTAAGTATGAGGATGTGTTGTGTATCACAATAGACATGGGGGTTCATCTTTATTAAAGGGGGAAATGACGAAAGATATAGGTGGAATCACATTTCAATATTAAGATGAGTATTCAAAAAAAGTATTGTTTTTTTTCAATTTTTCCATGTTATTTAAAGCTGCACTCAAAAGAGTCAACCCCTGTAGAGAGACTTTTCCGATGACTCCCAGGCTCAAAGACCTTAGGGCACCAAGTGAAACCCACATACTCGGGCATCATCTCGAGTTAACTCAGTCAAAAATAAATTCAAATTACCAAAAATAGAGATAAAATTACTAACTCTGGGCTAGAAAACTATGGAGTCATGATCCCCATGTGCCGAAAGCCACGCATTAGGTCATTTCATTGCTCTATGCGCAAATTTATTGTTTTTTTATTGAATACTCATATTAAAACTAAAATGATCACCAAACCTATTCTATTTATTTGGGGGACCCTATGAACTCAAACTAATACCCCACTATCCAAAGGATGTGCATTGTGATCTTTTTTTTATTTGGATGAAAATATAAACAATGAAATATCACATTGGACAAACACACTTTCCAAAATCTATGCTCATGAAATTATACAATGATTAAAATCAGAATCGGGGCATGCTAAATTATTTGATATTCAGTTTCAAAGTCTGCAATGTGTATTAACATGTTCAAAGTTAAAGGAATTTTTCCTTCCATTTACACACTTTTTTTCAAATCATTCATTTTTTTTACACAATTTTTTTTTATTTCATCCCCCCCCCCCACCAACTTAAAATAAAACTGTCCCCAGTGTTTGAGGAAATTAAAATTTAGAAGGAGTAGAGGAAGATAAGGGAAGTTCAAAAAGGAAATTGAAATATGAGGATCATGGAATGGAATCACCTAGAGGATGAAGTTGAAGTTCTTGCTGCTCCAATTTAGTCCTTTGATATCCATGTCACTTGCAGAGTTCCCAAGTAGAAAAAGAAAAAAAGAAAAAAAACAAAACAAAACAAAACAAAACAATATATATATATATATATATATTTATATAATAAAAAAAATAAAATATAAGTATATATATATAAATTATAGAATAAGGAATCACAAAAATCCGTAGGTCAGTGGTAAGCGCGCGCCCCTATCTCCCTTCGGTCCCGGGTTCGATTCCTAGTGGGTTCGCCGGTTGTAAAGGGGTTTTCCCTATTACCTACGATGTGGACTTTTATTATTATTATTATTATTATTATTATTTTATTTTATTTTACCTACAAACACATAAAAATAAAATAAAATAAACTGATGATACATTGTATTCTTTTTAAATTTTTGGGTAAGGTATTACTCAAGGATCACACCACATGACACGGATGAATATGGCGCTCCCCTTTCATACCCATCCATACTCATAATAGAAGAACAGGTTAACAACCAATTTTTTTTAAATATAAAAATGATTAATTAATCCTATTTAAATTATAAAGTTTATTAAAACAACAAAATGATAGGAAAATTGAAAACCATGGGTTTCCTCCCATGCAACGCTTTGTTTAACATCATTAGCTCGACTTGGACCCCTAATTGATTAATTATTTTCATCATCTAAGGTGGGTTCACACAATTCTTCATCAACTTCATGTTTTTGGAATGGTTCAATAAATGGTTTGACTCTATGACCATTAACTTTAAAGGTTTGACCATTGGTGGGATCTTTAATTTCTACAGCCCCATGGGGGTACACCTTATGCACTATGTATGGACCTGACCATCTAGACCTTAACTTTCCCGGGTGTAAATGATGTTTTTAACTATACAAGAGCACAAATTTTCTCGGTTCAAAATGTTTGACTTTTATATTCCTAGATTGGTAGGCTTGAACTCTAGCTTTATTGATCCTTGAATTTTTATAAGTCTCCATCCTTAGTTCCTCCAGTTCATTGAGATCTAATTTCCTTTTTGTTCCAACCAATGAGAGGTCATAATCCATTTTTTTAATTGCCCAAAAGGCCTTATGCTCAATTTTAATAGGTAAATGGAATGATTTTCCATAAACCAACCTATATGGTGACATTCCTAGGATGGTTTTGTATGATATACAATATGCCCCAAGAGCATCCAAGAGTTTATCGGACCAATCTTTCCTAGAAGGATTGATAGTTTTCTCAAGAATTTGTTTGATTTCTCGATTGGCTAACTCAGCATGACCATTGGTCTGTGGTGGTAAGCAGTGGATATTTTGTGATAAATTCCATACTTTTCCATGAGTGATGAGAATGCACGATTCCAAAAATGATTTCCACGATCACTAATGATAGCTCTAGGAATTACAAATCTAGAGAATATGTTTTCTTCTAGTAATCTAATCACAGTTTGATTATCATTGGATTTTGTGGGAATGGCATCAACCCATTTTGAGACATACTCAACAGCTAAGAGAATGTAGAGGTATCCCCTAGAGTTTGGGAAAGGACCCATGAAATTGATTCCCCAACAGTAAAAGATTTCAATCACAAAGATGGGAGTGAGTGGCATTTGATTTCTTTTTGTGATGGACCCTACTTGTTGACACCTAGGACAGCTTTGACAAAATGTGTAGGAGTCCCTTGAGAGAGTGGGCCAGAAGAGACCACACTGAAGAATCTTAGAAGATGTTTTCTTAGAGGAAAAGTGACCTCCACATGCCTCACTATGACAGAATTTAAGGATGGTCTCTTGTTCAGATTCTGGGACACACCTCTTAATGACTTGGTTAGGGCAGAACTTATAGAGGTATGGATCATCAAACACATAGTTCCTAACATCAGAAAGGAATTTACTTTGAGCTTGAGTCCCTAAGAATTTTGGTATGACTCCTGTAACTAAGAAATTGTCTATGTCATCATACCAAGGGCAGTCACTCACAGAGTATAGGTGTTCATCAGGGAAAGAATTAGTCATAGAAAGGTGATTTGAGTTGTCTTTGAATTCCATCCTAGATAGGTGATCAGCTACAACATCTTCAACACCCTTTTTGTCCTTGATTTTGAGGTCAAATTCTTGTAAGAGAAGGACCCACCTAATCATTCTAGCCTTAGCATCTTGTTTTTGGAAGAGGTATTTTAGTGAAGAATGGTTAGTGAACACTGTGATGGGGGATCCTAAGAGGTAGGACCGAAACTTCTATAAGGAAAACACAATAGCAAGTAACTCCTTTTCAGTAGTGGTGTAGTTGATTTGGGCATCATTTAAGGATTTGATTGCATAAAAATGATGTCGACCTTGGGGATGAGAGATTGAACTAAAGTCCTTGATTAATCTTCTATAGAAACCAGCATGTCCTAATAAAGACCCCACTTCCTTGACACTTTTGGGTGATGGAAGGTGATGAATGATTTCGACCTTGGCTTTATCAACTTCAATCCCTCTACCTGAGACTAGATGGCCTAGCACTAGTCCCTATTTAACCATGAAATTGCATTTTTTCCAGTTTAGGACTAGATTATTTTCTTCACATCTTGACAAGACTCTCTCCACATTTTGCAGACATCCCTCAAATGTATCCCCAAACACAGAGAAGTCATCCATGAAGACCTCTAGAAAATCCCCTACTATGTCTGAGAATATTCCCATCATGCACCGCTGGAAGGATCCAGGGGAATTTCATAAACCAAAGGGCATGAGTTTGAAGGCAATGGTGCCGAATGGAGTGTTGAATGTAGTCTTCCCTTGATCCTCTAGGGATACCTCAATCTGATTGTACCCTGAGTACGCATCTAAGAAACAGTAGAAGGCATGACCTACCACTCTCTAAAGGACTTGGTCAATGAATGTTAAGGGGAAATGGTCCTTCTTGTTGAATGAGTTTATATTCCTATAGTCAATGCATACCCTCCATCCACTACTCACCATAGTTAGAAGAATCTCTCCATCCTTATTGGTTATCACTGTGATTCATGCCTTCTTGGGAACCACTTGTATTGGACTTACCCACTCACTCTCAGCTATGGGATATATGATACCATCTTTTAATAATTTCAAAAGTTCCTTCCTTACTACCCCCATGATATTAGGATTGAGTCGCCATTGAGGTTGACAACATGGCTTTGAATCAGATTCTAGAACAATCCTATGAGTCCCGATAAGTGGGATAATCCCAAGAATATTAGACAGGGTCCAACCAATGGCTTTATTATGTTTCCTAAGGACATATAGAAGCATCCTCTCATGATTGGATTCAATAGAAGAATAAATGACAATAGGATTTGTTTGATTGTCCCCTAGGAAGGCATACTTGAGTGCAGCGGGAAGTTCCTTCAATTCAAGATCTAGTTGGTTCATAATTTCAGCAGAATATTGGGAAATTGGATCAATATTAATTTCTTTTTTTAGAGTTTCAGATAGGATTGATTCCCCACATATAGAAGTTTCAGCTACAAGATTGGTTTGATCAGATTTAGGGAAGGAAGTTTGATTGGTCTCCATGAATGTGGTTTGCAGAAAGGTTTCACTGATTTTTGGACCTAAGACTTCATCATAAGAGCAATTTGAAAATGATTCAATCCAAGGAGATAAAGTTCCTTCATGTGAACAAATTAAATCAATATTATCCTGACTTAAACATCCATAAAATATTCCTTGATGTTCTATGGATTCATTATCAATGATTCCTATCATATTTACTTCATGAATGTCCTCATCATCCCCTATTTGTGAGCTTTCATTATAGATGTTCAAGTCTAGACTCATGTTTCCAAAGGTGATGGTCATGTTCCCATTTTGAACTTAGATAACAGAGTTGATTGTTGCAAGGAAGGGACGACCAAGGATGATTGGGGTTTGTTTTTTATTTCCTAAGTTTGGATGGTTGTCAAGGACAATGAAGTCGGCAGGGTAGATAAAGTTTTCAACCTTTACCAGAACGTCCTTTAAAATCCCCTTTGGAACCCTAATGCTACGATCAGCAAGTTGAAGTGTGAAAGATGTGGGTTGGAGTTCTTCTAGGCCTAACTAGCAGTACACAGCATAGGGGATGAGATTGACACTAGCACCTAGGTCACACAAGGCCTTGACAACTTTTCTCTCTCCTAGTTCAACATTGATATAAGGGCAGCCTGGGTCTTTCAACTTAGGAGGAATGGTCCCTTAAATGGTGGTACTCACATTAGCATCCAAAAGGACTTGGTTTTTATGTGAAAATTTTATTTTAAAAGTGCACAAGTCCTTAAGGTACTTTGAGTAGGCAGGTATGGTTTGGATGGCATCGAGAAGGGGAATGTTCAACTTGACTTGTGAGAAGATTTCCCTCAATGTTTCACTCAATTCAGGCTTGGTTTTCCCCCTCATGCGTTGAGTAAATGGTGCATGTTGTGGGGTTGTTTATTGAATAGTTGTTTCTTTGACACTGTTATCGTGTTTTTTAGTTTGATATTTTGGTTCATTTGAATTTTCATCCAAGTTTTAATCTTCAGGTGGGTTCTGAATTAGTTTTTCAGGTTTCTTAATTGATTTCCCACTTCTTAAAACAGTCACAGCCATTAGTTTTTCATGAGTTGTTTGAGTACAACTTGACTCTCCCCTTGAAGTTGAGGATGGAACTGCCTGAGTAGGCATGGGTGCCTTTCCAGTTTTGATGGTTTTTAGTTCTTACTTAAGGTAAGAGACTTCCGAGTTCATCCTTTCCATTTGTTTGCACAATTGTTCTAGTAGGCTTTGTGGAACAGTTTGGTTTGGTGCTTGAGAATATTGGTGTATCCCAGGGGGATATTTTGGAGGTGGGATGGTTTGTTGAAAATGGACCGGTGGCTATTGGTATTGGATATTTTGGGTTTGGAACTGGTTATGGGTTTGGTAATTCTGATGGGGGTAAGAGTTTTGTCCCTGTGATTGGCTAGGTTGTTGGTTATCTTTCCAGCGGAAGCCTGGGTGGTCATTATACCTTGGGTTGAAGTTGTTTTGGTATCAAGGCTTTTGAAATTTTAAAGCATTTACTTCCTCTGGGGGTCCTCCTAAAAGAACATCCTTGATGGATGGGATGGTTGGGCAGTTGTCTGTATTATGGTCATGTTTGTCATAAATTGTGCTAACAGGGTCAACAATTTTCATTTCATGGACTTTCCTAAGGCCTATCTCTTCAACCTTCCTAGATAGTGCTACGAGTTTATCCCTAAGGATTTACTCTTCTCTAATTGTATGAATTCTATTATTTCTTTGTGTATTTTTAAAATAAGGTGAAGTTCTCCATGTTTGGTTTTGTTCAGAAAGGCTTTCTATATACTCGTAAGCATCATTTGGGGCTTTGTTTTTAAAGGTTCCATTACACATCATGTCAATGAATTGTTTGTTCCCCGGACCCAACCCTTCATAGAAAATTATCACTTGTTCTGGAATAGAAAAACCATGATGTGGAACCATGTTTAGAGTATCCTTGAACCTCACCCATGTTTCATAGAATTACTCTCCCTCTTTTTCAAAAAAGTTTTGGATTCTCTTTTTAAGTGCAATTGTTTTGTGGTGGGGAAAGTATTTTTTGTAGAATTCTCTTTGTAATTGGTCCCAAGAGTTGATGGATGATGGTCTCAAATTATTTAGCCAATTTTTATCTCGATCCTTTAAAGAAAAATGAAATATCCTCATCTTAGAAGATTCTAGTTCATGTGGGGGACACATGGTTTCTACAATGTCATTGAACTCCTTAATGTGAAGGTAGGGAATCTCATACTCCATTCCATGGAATGTGGGAAGGTCGTTTAGGACATGGGGTTTAAAGATGTAGTTGGAATATCCTAGGGAATTGTGTCTGATGCATGAGGGGGCATTGGTCCAGTAATGTGTGAGGTATTCATTCATGGTTTGATCAACTGCATTCCCCAAGTTTGGGGTTGCCTCATTTGGGTTTCCATTTTGGTTCCCACCCGGGTTTATGAGTTGGTTTCTTTGAAAACCTTCCAGTGAAATGGGCTAAATTTTTTACTCTGGAGTATTAGGAAGATTAGGATCTAATGGAAAGAGTTCCCTTGGTGTACTTGACTCCCCAACCCCAGTAATATCCACCCTAACTAGATGGTTTGATTGATCGCAGGTGTAGGCGGACATGCGCCAAAAGAAAAAAAACGAGAAAGGGACAAGATAAGAGAATTTGGATGGGAAAAAGAAGAAATGGGGGTAGAATAGAATGGGTGATTAGATGACTTAATTTGGTCCCCAGCAATGGTGCCAAAATTTTATTCACGCTCAAATTTATCCAAAAGAAGAAGGTAGGATGTGTAGGTTTCGGGCGCAGCGAAAGCTCGTCAGTGGGTTATCCCAACTTGAATTTTAACATTAAAAAACGTTCAATCCGAGATTCGTCACAATTTAAAACTCTGAATATTTGGAATAGAACGAAGAATGAAAAAAGAAAATAAGATTCCCGGAACCCATGAGGAGGACCATCATATGTTGATTATAATTAATTTAATTAATTCATAAGAATTACCTCGTTGAAATTCTTTCTTCGTTGGTGTCTTCGATCACGATCCTGTGATCCGTCATTGCGTCGGAGAATCCAAGTGTAGGATTCCTCTAGCGTTGATCCACACGTGTGCCACATATCTCTGGACGTCGCCGAAGGGAACTTTGGGTGCTAGCGCGGATGATCCTTCGCTTGCGATGTCCATCTTCGATCGCTTTTATCTAGTGGAGGATCTTGATTTCGTAACTTGAAAGCGTTCTTGGTGGAAAGGGAATTCCCTCTTGGCTTGAGAGTATTTCCAATCCATTGTGCACAACCAAAATGGCTAACCTTTTTGAGAATAATTTCATTGGGATTTATAATACTTAGAATAAATAAAATGAATTAATTTCCCAAAAGCATTTAATTATTTCATTTAATTCTTAGTAATACCCCATGTCATAATAATGACAGCTGACCATCATTATTACTTGACATGCATCCAATGTATCACATTTAATATCATTTAATTAAATAAACAATATTTTTCTCACAAATCCCGAAAAAACAAACTACACGGCATGTATATAAATATACACGGCGTGTACTTTTATTTTTTCCATTTTGTTTATTTCCTCCACCATATTTATTAGACCTTGAGTAATGACTATTTATTTCTTAAATAAATGTAACTGCATTACTCGCTAATAAATATATATATTATTTCGCCCACAATATATTCTCTCGAATAACTAGTGTCGAAATAAATACGATCAGACATCCTTGAACAATTATTAAACAACAATCGGGAATAATCTTTATTCAACTTGTTAAATTAATATTTAACTGAGATACATGGACACGCTTAGTGTGTGACCCTCTAGGCCTCTTTCTCAATGGCATTAGGCGGAGCCTGCCTAAAGTCCAAGGTTAGCGTTTAGCAACACGCCAAGGCACCCATAGAGAAAGAAGTTAACGCTGCAATGACGTGTCACCTCCTACGAACGCTTACCGTGTAATATAATCCCTTTGTCTCGATATCTCCAATCAAGCGGGTTTCATGCTAGTGCCATCAACCCATGTGCTTGATTATTCTTTCTTTGACTTCCCGGAATTGAACTTGCCCATACCTTACCATGGTCATGGATTTATTTAGGCTATATCAATTCCATCAAAGGGCCTGAGATATCTACTTCCGTTATGGAACGGAAGGGAAAAATCCTTTCTCACATTATCTATTAATGCGGTATTACTCGTGACGCACCCAACGTATCCTACCTCGCTGCGAATAGTGTGTCGTCATAGTTTTCGTCAATACATCTAAGTGTGCGAGTTGTAATACCCATTAATAATAATCTTAAAGTATAAGGACTAATACACATGTCCGCAGATAGGAACATCCAATGACACTATGAAATGTGGATTTCCTACTGGCAGGTCTCGTTCTCATAATATCCTCCTAGATATTACCAAGGGCGCACACCATGAGAAGGTGCCTCAAAGTTTTATGAGTCCTCACCCCTAATGACCTGTATTATTTGTGTCCCTAAAATAATATCATCCGGCAATAGAACATACATTCAAGAACAGTGTTATGGCACTTCTAGGTTCTCATCATAGCAGGAATCCGCTACGACCCTTTAATGAAACAGCTGTCCTTAGGACATTATCACATGACATGTCATGCAGAAGAACAATCAAGATGTGATAAGGCTTTTATTTAATTAATAAAGTACAAAGTAGTTGGTTCTAGACCACCAAATCCAACATACTCCCACTTGGACTAGAGCCAACTGCTAACAACCTTTAACCCGCTAACTCTCACATGATATTCATGCTTCTGCTGAGATAGGCCTTTAGTCATGGGGTCCACCACGTTCTCTTCCGTGGACACTCTGCTCACTGCAACTTCACCCCTTTAGTAGAAATCCCTCAAGAGGTGATACTTCCGGAGTATGTGCTTTGTCCGTTGATGTGACCTTGGTTATTTTGCAAGAGCCATCGCTGTAGTATTATAACAATACAATGTAATGGGATCTTTACTTCTAGGCACCACATCAAGCTCCTGGAAAAAGTTCCGAATACAGACGGCTTCCTTGGCTGCATCAAAAGCCGCTATATACTCGGAATCCGCTGTAGAATCAGTGACAACTGGCTGCTTTGAACTCTTCCAGCTCACAGCTCCTCCATTGAGACAGAAAACATATCCAGATTGCGACTTCAGATCATTCTGATCTGTTTGAAAACCAGCATCAGCATACCCTCTGATGACAAGCTCCTCGTCTCCTCCATACACCAGGAACATATCCTTAGTTCTTCTCAGATACTTAAGGATAGTCTTAACAGCAGTCCAATGGTGTTCTCCTGGATCTTCTTGATATATTCCTACCATGCTCAGTGCATAGGAAACATCAAGCCCGGTACATAACATGGCATACATGATGGATCCTATAGCCGAAGCATATGGGATATTGCTCATCCTATCTTTCTCCTGTTGTGTCTGGGGACACATTTTCTTAGAAAGATGTAAGCCATGTGACACTGGAACCAATACCCTCTTGGATTTTTCCATACTAAATCTCTTTAGTATCTGGTCAATGTATGTACCCTGACTTAGTCCAAGAAGCCTCTTGGATCTGTCACGAATGATCTTGATCCCTAGAATGTAGGCTGCTTCTCCTAAGTCCTTCATGGAGAAACACTTGTTCAACCAGTCCTTAACTGACTGTAAGGCTAGTACGTCATTTCCAATAAGTAATATGTCATCAACATATACCACTAGGATGACGAACGCATTCCCATTAAACCGCTTATAAACACATGGCTCACATTCGTTCTAAATGAAACCAAATTCCTTTATGGCTTCATCAAATTGAATGTTCCATGACCTGGATGCTTGCTTCAATCCATAAATGGATTTCTGTAACTTTCAAACCCATTTGGCTTCACCTGGTGTCACAAACCCTTCTGGTTGTGTCATATAGACATCTTCCTGAAGGTTCCCATTAAGGAATGTTGTTTTGACATCCATCTGCCAAATCTCGTAGTCATGGTAAGCTGCTATGGCAAGTATGATTCTTATGGATTTAAACATGGAAACTGGCGAGAAGGTTTCATCATAGTCAATTCCTTGAAGCTTTCTGAATCCTTTAGCCACTAGCCTTACTTTATAGGTGCTAACTTGACCTTCCATGTCCATCTTTCTTTTGAATACCCATTTTCATCCAACAGGCTTTACATCAATTGGATCATCGACCAGAACCCAAACTTGGTTCTGATACATAGAATCCATCTCAGAATTCATAGCTTCTAGCCATATTGTATCTTATGATCTTTCTACTACTTCCTTGTAGGAGAGAGTTTCATCATTGTCCAATAATAATGATTCACCATCCACGGTGACTAGGAAACCAAATCTCTCTGGTTCCCTTACCTCTCTTGAGATCCTATGCAGTACTTGTGTTTCTGGAACCTCTTCCACAGGGACCTGTGGAACTTGTTCCTGTACCAACTCCTGTGTATCTTGAGCATCAACTTAGTCGAAGTCAATCTTGCTCCCACTATCCTTCTTGAGGATGTGCTCCCTCTCAAGAAATATGGCTTGTCTGACGACAGTCACTTTCTTGTCATGAGGGTTATATAGGTAATATCCTTTCGTTTCCTTGGGATATCCTATAAAGATACACTTCGTGCCCCGGGGTGCTAGTTTGTTGCCTGAGAAGGCCTTAACAAACGCCTCACATCCCCATACACGTGTGTGCGACAAAGTGGGTTTCCTTCCATTCCATAACTCGGATGGAATTCCATTTTCTGCCTTATTTGGTACTCGGTTTAATGTGTATATTGCAGTTTGTAATGCATATCCCCAAAATGATAATGGAAGATCTGCATGACTCATCATCAACCTCACCATGTCCAGCAAGGTGTGGTTACTCCTTTCACTAACACCATTCCACTGTGGTGTATAAGGAGGAGTGAGCTAAGATAGAATCCCAGACTTCCGTAGAAGATCGATGAACTCTTGGTTCAGATATTCTACACCTTGATCCGATCGAAGCTTCTTTATCTTCTTACCAAGATGATTCTCTACTTCATTCTTGAATTCCTTAAATTTATCTAAGGACTCTGACTTATACCTCATTAAGTAGACATAGCCATATCTACTCAAATCATCAGTAAAAGTAATGAAGTAAGAATATCCACCTCTAGCTTCTACTGGAAATGGTCCACACACATCCGTGTGTACCAATCCTAGAAGCTCTATGGCCCTTTCACCTTGTCCACCAAAAGGAAGCTTGGTCATTTTTCCTTGTAAACAAGCGTGACATCTATCAAGTGGTTTTAGCTCAGTAGAGTCTAAATAGCCATCTTGGTAGAGCTTTTTCAAACGCTTCTAGTTCACATGACCAAGGCAGTGATGCCATAACTGGGTGATGTATGAGTCATGTGAGTTTGTTTTGTTATTGATTGCCAACACTTGGTTTTCTTAATTCAATACATACAAACCATTATTTAAATGTGACATACCATAACATATGTTGTTCTTATAAAAGAAACAACCCTTATTTCCAAATTTGAAAACAAATCCATCCATATCCAAACAAGATATAGAAATTATGTTCTTGGTAACACTAGGCACATAATAACAGTTATGTAAAATCAAAATCATCCCAGTCGGCAAAGAGAGGTGATAGTCGCCAATAGCCAATGCAGCCAGCCTTGCGCCATTGTTAGCTCGAAGATCCACCTCTCCTCTGGCGATCTTTCTAAATCTACTTGGTTCCTGCATTTGAATACAGATGTAAGCCCCACAAGATGTATCTAATACCCAATGTGTAGAAATAGAAAGATTGCACTCGATAACGAACGCACCTTTAGCGTCCCCACTCTTCTGGGTGCAATTCCTCTTCCAGTGGCCCTGCTTGCCACATGAAAAACACACCGCCTCCTATTCCTTTCCCTGCCTCTGGATCTTCCCCTTCTTGGAGGGACGGTGCTCGGGGGCTTCAGACCGTTTATAAGTCTTTGGCCCCTTTTCCTTGTCCTTCCTTTTCTTATTCACCATAAGGACCGCAGGTTTGTCACACCCCATGTCCTTATCTACCTGGCGAATCAAGGTTAGAATCTCTGATAGACTCTTCTCATTGCCGCTCATGTTATAGTTGACAATGAAGCTAGAGAAGGTCTTGGGCAGTGATGATAGGATGAGATCTGTATGCAACTCATCCGGGAATTTAATCCCTAAGATGTCCAGGCGTTCAATGTAGCCAATAATCTTGACTACATGAGGCCCAGCTGGTGCAGACTCTCCAAGATTCGTGGTAAACAAAGCATTGGAGATCTCATACCACTCCTGTATCGCCTTCTCTTGGTATAGATCTTTAAGGTGAGACATCATGCTATACGCGTCTATGTTTTCATGTTGCTTCAAGATCTCATTAGACATCGCCAATAGCATGAAACACTGGACATCTGTGGCATCATCCATGTGTTTCATGTAGAGAGATAATTCCTCATCACTAGCCTCTTTCCCAGGCGCAACTGGAATAGGCTCTTCCAGCACATATAATTTCCTTTCATGGCGAAGGACGATGCGTAAACTCCTTTGCCACTCTTGAAAATTGGTGCCGGTGAGAAGGTTTTCTTTTTCGAGTATGGTGCACAATGATATGTTTCAAGTCATTTTTTTCCGTTTCTACAAATTAATATGAGCAAAGGTTTAGTAATTTATTACAAAAATTGAGACAAATAAATAAATTAATACTTATTAGTCTCCCACTATTTTATCGAAATCTAATAGCCCTCACCATTGACTTCGGAATATTCTGTTGCGTGAATATTATAGTGGCAAGGATCCATATTTCCCTTCACATTACCCCAACTAGGGCTGGTCAAGCAACTTGAAGGGTTTTAGGTAGGCATTACAAATGCCAACTGCATTAACTCGCAGCTCCTTGATCCGCTGAGTGGACTCCCCAATCCTAAAATCCTTTTCAGATTTCCTCAACCTTTGCCTCTTGGTCACACCAAGTCCTGTTGTGGTTTTCAACCCTTGATTCGAACCAAGTCAAGTCAACCCAAAACCTTGAATTAGAATTCCTCGATAATTGAAAGCACCCCAACTAGGGTTGGTCAAGCACTTTGAACTATGGTTCGATTCTAACCAAGATTATGGAAGGCTATGCCGACTTAATATTTATTTTGAGGGATTTTATCCTTATACATAAATTTCCATTTTATTATCTTTGATTACATGCTTGTTAATATTAAGTGGGATATACTTAAGTAATTAACCATGTCTAAGATAATATTTACGTATAAACCGGTCTTATTTTAGTTCTATCTTGCATGCTTGTTATATTCATTAATTGTGTGATCGTGACAACACATCCACAATAAATAAACCATGCAACTGATAGAAATAAAATAAATGGTTTGATCATGAGCTTGTTCTATTGGTTATTTTATCTAGCGGTTGATAAACTAACCCAAGACCTAGGGGAGAAACACCTTGAACCTTGCAGGTTCATGTTTACAGCTTTCCACCTGTCCACCTTTGTATCTCCTTGGATTGGTTTCACCATGGCTCCTAACTTGAGCTGCCTCCACTATCTTGGGAGCTCCATCCATTACATATACATTTATCTCACACGCAGGTGAGGGGTAAAAGGGGGTTTTTACATAAAAAAATCCTTGGGCACGAAGGCCCTACATATTAATGAGGAGATGGCTCGTAGGCCAACAAATTTAATTTAAATAAATTAAAAGAAACCATTCAAATACAAAGGTCTCAGTCTAGCTCATGATCATCCATACATGCAATGATATTTACGCATAAATAAAACTTAACATTCAATTATTTAATCATTCTTATTTAAGATAAATCACGCTCGAATCAATTAATTATCTTTTAATTAATCAATCCTTTTATCTTAAATCATTTTCTGAACTTCCTTGAGATTCTCATCCATTATAATTTTAAACAAATAAATTCATTTAAAATTATCCTTGTACGTAACTTGTACCTTGGAGGCAACCCGGTGAATTCCCGTTCATTACGCAGATGTTAAATTAAACACATATATATATAAAACACCTATCACATGTTGTGCCTCAGCTTTATGCCTGCACCATGGTACACGTCACAAGGGTTTGTATAATATAATAATTAAATTTTAATAAATCTGCGTAATTTGGGTGAGTACACGGCATGTAGTTCCGACTACACGGCGTGTAATTTTCTTCACCGTCCATCCGAAGTACACGCCCGGGGACATGGCGTGTAAATGTACTTCGGAAATTTTCTGAGTACACGGCGTGTTCTTTTGGACACACGCCATGTAGTTTCCGCGTTACACAGTTTCCAGCTAGGCAAGCCATGTACGGGGTACACGGCCCAACCCGAACCCGAAGGGACTACACGCCGTGTTCAGTTGGACCACACAGTGTGTAATCTAAAAACTATGTGCCACCTGTTTCTGGTCAACACACGGTGTCATAAATGACCTCAATACACAGCCTGATTTGGCGGATCGGTCAATGCATTGAACCTAGACTACATGGCGTGTACTTCCGAATACACGCCGTGTATTCTGGTGTTATACAGCCAAAAACGTTTGGCTCCTCCGGATGAGTTCCTCTAATTTATTTTAATCAAAATTAAAAGAAAAATTCGTTTATGTGAGGTGAACGAGAAACGAGGGAGGAGGAGCGGATCTCGATATTCAGATTTCCAGAACTATTAAACTTGAACTGAAATAACTGAATTATTAAATGCGTAAATTAACAACGAAAAACTAAATAATTATAATCAACGATATAACCTCCTCTGATACCACTTGTAGGTTTCGGGCGCAGCGGAAGCTCGTCGGTGGGTTGTCCCAACTTGAATTTTAACATTAAACAATGTTCAATATGAGATCCGTCACGATTTAAAATGCCGAATCTTCGGAATAGAACGAAGAACAAAAAAAGAAAAGAAGAGTCCTGGAACCCATGAGGAGGATCATCATATGTTGATTATAATTAATTTAATTAATTCAAAAGAATTACCTCGTTGAAATTCTTTCTTCGTTGGTGTATCCGATCACGATCATGTGATCCGTCGTTGCGTCAGAGAATCCAAGTGTAGGATTCCTCTAGTGGTGATCCACACGTGTGCCACGTATCTCTGGACATCACCGAAGGGAACTCCAGGTGCTAGCGTGGAAGATTTTTTGCCTTCGATGTCCGTCTTCGATCACTTTGATCCGGTGGAGGATCTTGCTTTCGTAACTTGAAAGTGTTCTTGGTGGAAAGGGAATTCTCTCTTGGCTTGAGAGTACTTCCAATCCGTTATGCACAACCAAAATGGATAACCTTTTTGAGAATAATGTCATTGGGATTTATAATACTTAGAATAAATAAAATGAATTAATTTCCCAAAATCATTTAATTATTTCATTTAATTCTTAGTAATACCCCATGTCTTAATAATGACAGTTGACCATCATTATTACTTGACATGCATCCAATGTATCACATTTAATATCATTTAATTAAATAAATAATATTTTTCTCACAAATCCCGAAAAAAACAAACTACACGGCGTGTATATAAATATACACGGCGTGTACTTTTATTTTTTCGATTTTGTTTATTTCCTCCACCATATTTATTAGACCTTGAGTAATGACTATTTATTTCTTAAATAAATGTAACTGCATTACTCGCTAATAAATATATATATTATTTCGCCCACAATATATTCTCTCGAATAACTAGTGTCGAAATAAATGCGATCATACATCCTTGAATAATTATTAAACCGCAATCAGGAATAATCTTTATTCAACTTGTTAAATTAATATTTAACTGAGATACATGGACACACTTAGTGTGTGACCCTCTAGGCCTCTTTCTCAGTGGCATTAGGTGGAGCCTGCCTAAAGTCCAAGGTTATCATCTAGCAACACGCCAAGGCACCCGTAGAGAAAGAATTTAATGCCGCAATGATGTGTCACCTCCTACGAACGCTTATCGTGTAATATAATCCCTTTGTCTCGATATCTCAAATCAAGCGGGTTTCATGCTAGTGCCATCAACCCATGTGCTTGATTATTCTTTCTTTGACTTCCCAGAATTGAACTTGCCCATACCTTACCATGGACATGGATTTATTTAGGCTATATCAATTCCATCAAAGGGCCTGAGATATCTACTTCCGTTATGGAACAGAAGGGACAAATCCTTTCTCACATTATCTATTAATGTGGTATTACTCGTGACACACCCAACGTATCCTACCTCGCTGAGAACAGTGTGTCATCACAGTTTTCATCAATACATCTAAGTACGCGAGTTTTAATACCCATTAATAATAATCTTAAAGTCTAAGGACCAATACACACATCCGCAGTTAGGAACATCCAATGACACTATGAAATGTGGATTTCCTACTGGCGGGTCTAGTTCTCATAATATCCTCCTGGATATTACCAAGGGCGCACACTATGAGAAGGTGCCTCAAAGTTTTATGAGTCCTCACCCCTAATGACCTGTATTATTTGTGTCCCTCAAATAATATCATCCGTCCATAGAACATACATTCAAGAATAGTGTTATGGCACTTCCGGGTTCTCATCATAGTAGGGATCCGCTACGACCCTTTAATACAACAGCTATCCTTAGGAAATTATCACATGAAATGTCATGCATAAGAACAATCAAGATGTGATAAGGATTTTATTTAATGAATAAAGTACAAAGTAGTTGGTTCTAGACCACCAACTCCAACAGGATGGTCATTGTAGTCTAGTTTGGGTTATCGAATCCTCAGAGACCTAAGAAGTACCTACAGACACGTACATTATATGGATTGCTTTTGGATATGAAGTGGACAACTTGGGTTTATTTTATATGGTTTTAAGGTATCACTAATATTTTTAATTTAATTCAAATTAAGGTAATGAGTTGATCCTAGGTTTTCGCTCGGGGTGAATTGGATGAATTCCTTTTTTAATGATTTCAATTTCTTATAATTGAGATGGGTTCATTTAAGAAGATCAAACATAATCATAACTTTCTAATTTAATTCCTACACACCCTAATACTAATCACCTATACACTTGAAGGACCAAAGCATTGAGCACTCCAAGTTAAAGGTTCGTATTAGCACTTGAAATGTGTGACCTTAAATTCAATAAGGTTGAAGAGGTTTTAAAATCATCAAATAAAAATCTTATTTAAAAGAAGTGATTAGCCATTAATGGAGTGATAAATAACATCCAATCCAGCCCCTTGATACTCCCTTGAATCAAACCATAAAATATTTATCCCTCCATTGATAAAATGTCTTCAACGGAAGCAGGAAGTAGACTTACAAGGGTGGAATTGAAGAAGTAAAAAAACAAAAAAAAATCGATCACTCCACCGTTGTGTGATAGTATAGTGTGAATAAATTCACACCTTGATCTAACGGTATCAACATGATATGTAGAACAATATAATAAGAGTATAATAAGAACTTTTATTAAGAAACTAGGATGAATTAAAACAACTTACATGTGAAGGAAGAACGTTACAAAGACAAATTGGCAGCATAACATTAAGATGAAAACAAAGCTCAAATATGAAAAAATCCTCCACCATCACTGCCTTAAATAGGAAGTTTTGGAGCCTTGGGTAGATCCTCCAATATTAAAAAGAATCCCACTTTATTATGGTATGCCTAGGGTGGTGGAAAGCTTGTGGAACTTGGACTTTTCCACACTTGACCAGAGGTGGAAGCCAACTTTCATACACCGAACAGACGCGCTTGGAAGTCCTTCTATATGGCCGAATCAGAGTGGGCCATAGAATAAGAAACTGGAGCTCCAGACTTCTCCTGACCTAATATAAAATTGGGGCCTATTTGGATTTGTTTATTCCAAGATATGATCATATTTGTAGGATTTTTTCTGCGCTGCAAAATCTGGCCCAGAATTTTATCTCCAAATTGGGCCACCTTAATGACCATCATGGATTCCTAATTAGCATTGTCTTATGAATAATTATTTGTTATTATAAATTTCTTCTATAATCCCAATAAATTTGGGCTTCATTGGGCCTGTATGTTGGGCCCCACATTCGTATTAGTGGTCTGGTGTCCAATCTGACTTCTCGAGAATTGTTTCCTTTCATCACAAAATATCCTCATCTTCTTCCATGAATTCTACATTGATACCTAAATGAAACATGTTCATATTAAAGTGTATATAAATTTCCCAAAATATAAAATTGAAATATGGATAATTACATTCCTTAAAATCAGATAAATCATTGGGTACTTTAGATGATGTTCAAAAATGTACCACATAATAGTGCATTTTAAGAAGGAATTACAATCATAATGTGAAATGATGTTCAAAGTGTAAAATGCACTAAAATGGTGTTTATGACTAATAAATCACATGAATATTATATAAATTAACAATGAATATTAGCCTCATTTATTATCTAATCATTTATTTACCGATATGTATAGTTACTTGAGGGGGTAAGGCTAAGGGCATTTGAATTCTATTAGAGTAAAGGAGAGTGAAAAAATTACGCCACCGTGAATTGAGAACATCGTGTGGCATGTCAATATAAGTGAGGTTTAAACCTTTAGAGATGATAAAATTGATAGTGTTAAGCATGGGGAAGGAACCCAATAAAGGGGGATCTGACATAATGTATCATGTATGGTTATGAAGTTAGGACTGAATTTTATATAGTTTAACATGATGTATAAAATATCTCCCTTGGGATTTATGTCTTTGTGAAAATGCCCAAGTGGCTCTTTTAAAAATATTCAAGTGTTTTGAAATGTTTCTTAAAAAATTATATGTGTTCAACATACCCTTTTTTGGTTTTAAATAGCTTTAAATGGTTTAAAAAGGAATTGGGGTTTTGAGAAAGGATGTTTGGAACTAATTGGTTTATTTTAAAAAGAGTGTTATTTTAAAGAGTAATATGTGTAAATGGTTGGTTTTTTAATGGGATTTGAACTTTGATTTTTTAATGGTATTTCAACTATTATTTTTAAAGAGTGTTCTTTTTTATAAATATTTTTTGTAATGGTATTTGAACTGTGTAAATAGTTTTTCTAAATTAGCTCTTTTTTATTTTATAAAAAGTTTTAAAAAGAGTGTGTTATTTTAACCTTGATTAATTTTTATATCAACATTTTGTGTATTTATTTTTTAAATATTAATATCATAAAATCAAATAGGATGGATATGAATAAATAATGGATGGATACCAATCGTCTGACAAAAGAGTCTAGAGATGGAGTGAAAGAGTTCATCAAGTTTGCAAAAGATCATGCATATAACCCTTCTCAAATATTTTGTCTATGTTTACACTATTATTATTCAAGACAATTTAGTCCAGAGGAGTTGGAATAAAACTTGATCTATCACAAAATAGATCAAAGATATAAATGTTATAATAAATACAGGGAAAAAGAGAATGTATCTATTAGTTGGGATAACAATGCATTTTATAGATCATCTGATATGATTATAAGTGTGGAAAATAAAGAAGACTGTATCGAGGACATGGTTACATATGTGAATGATGATGAAGATTGTATTGGTGAAATGACAATAATTGTTCAAGATGAACTTCGTGATTTCCCAAAATTGATTAAGAAGTTAAAGAGTTGTGAAAAGATGCTTTTGTATGGTGGTTACACTAAATATACAGCATTGTGAACTGTACTAAAGCTATATAATTTGAAAGTAGGAAACAGATGGAGTGACGCTAATTTTATTGAATTAATTAATCTATTGAATGAAATTCTCCCATAAGATAATGAGCTCTTGAGCCTAACATATGACGTCAAACGAATGTTACACTTGATGGGTATGATCTCTGAAAGAATACACGTCTACCCGAATGATTGTATACTATTTCATAATGGCCAAAAATCACTTAGAGAATGCCCAAAGTGTGGTGTTTCTTAATACAAGAAATATGAATCTGGTCCTACAAAATTTTCATGGTAATTTCCAATCATTACAAGGTTTAAATGCCTATATGGAAGTGAGGAGACTGAAGGGAAATTAACATGGCATGCAAATAGAAGAAATAAGATGAAAAACTATGACACCTGGTAGACTCTCCTCAGTGGAAAAGAATTGATCATGAGTATACTGTCTTTGGAAATGATTTGAGAAACCTTTGCCTTGTATTATCTAAAAATAGAGTGAATCCTTTTGGTTTTAAAAGTTTCACTCACATTACAAGGTCAGTTATGTTGGTAAATTATAACTTTCCACTATGGTTATGCTTGAAACGAAAACACATCATGTTATCTTTGCTTATATCAAGACCAAAAAAAATTGGGTAATAATATTTATTTTATTTGGATTCATTGATTGAGGATTTGAAATTATTGTGGGATTCGGGTGTTACGATGTACGATGATTACAAAAATGAATATTTCACGTTGAGAGTAATGTTGTATGGGATGATAAATGACTTTCCTACTTATGGAAATTTGTTAGGATATAGCATTAAAGGAATTCTTGGGTGTCCCGTCTATGAACAAGGTACACAATCAACTAGGTTGAAATATTCATCAAAAATTGTGTTTCTAGGACATCGCAGATTTCTGCCCTGATGACATAAGTATCGATCTTGAATGACGTCATTTGATGGAAGTTCAGAAGAATGTATGTAACACCTGGATGTTTTTATGAAATATTTTCTTTAAATAATTTTTATCCTTCAGTAGCTTACTTTGCATGAAATTGTGAGTTTAAACGAACCATGAGATGACCTTAATATAAAATTATCATGATAGCCTAGTCATTAGGTTATCGGGAATAATTATAACTAACTTATGAAAATTCATTATGAATTCTTTGGATATTAATTATTTATGAAAAATATAAATCAATTAGATATTTTAATTTTATTGAGTTAATTACATTTGGTAATGAGATTAATGATATATATGTGTTATATACTTAGTAAAATATTTTTTGATATTCATTAAATTGATATGTTAGTCATAGGGTATGAATAAAACCCTATTTATGTATAAGAGCTGATTTTTTTACAAAAAAAAGGTCAATTTTATAACTTTGAATGGCGAACCCATTTTAAAATAAGGTTTTGGAACATTAATGATTTATATATGACAACATAAACATATTATTTTGAATCGGGATATAAAAATTTACTTTGGAAAAAATTTTGATATTTTTCTGATAACTTTTATGTTTTGATGAATAGTAAAAATACGCTAAATTTTAATTAAAAATAACTTTTTTCATCGAGATAATTTTTATGGTTAAATTATAATATTGAATGGTTTTAAAGTATAAATAGAATATATTTTTACCATTTAATATAATGTAAGTCATTATCATTAATTTTACATTGAATTCATAGGTAAAAACATTTCAATCTTTTGCAATGTTTTAACTTTTAAAACTCATTTTCCCATTTCAACAATGAGATTAATTTTAAATCAATTACTAAAAATTCGGTGCTTTTAATTTGGAAAAATGGATTCCATATTTGGAATCATAAGTTTCAAATTATGTGAATAGTTACCTTTTATTTTTGGATATTATGAATAGTAACTTCAGTAATTATTTTATTTACCATGGTTAAAGGGTAAATCTGGTAAATAAGGGTAAAAAAATATAATTTAATAATATAATTCTACCCTAAAACATGTCCTAATACTATTGGATGAAATATTTCTGACCATGGGAATCCTTGGGTTGATTTTGGGACTCTATGGATTCACATGGATGTGAAAATGACATTTTATAAAAATTAATTTAAAGTAAATATATTTATAACCTAAACATATAACTTTTACTAAATTGATTTTAATATAGGGTTATATAACTATTATATTTGATTATAAATAGTCATTATAAAGATAAAAATATTTCCTATATCATGGTATTTTATTTATAATTTCTATAGATTATATAAATAGTATTATTTGTGACACAAATATGATGTAGTGATTACCTCATTAATAAGAGATTTAAATAAATTAATTTATAAATATTAAAAAAATTATAATTTGGTTATTTTTATGTCATCCACAAATTTTATGGATGATATTTACATATTATATCTAAGTTAATTCCTTATTTTTTAAGTAATAAAGTTTTTATGAATTTTTAAAAAGTCAAGTATGAATAGTGTCCAAAATTGACACAATTTATAACTTAAAACATAAAATAGTTTATTAAATGATATTAAATTCCTAAAAATATAGTATTAGTACAAATGGTTTATATAAATCCAAAAATTTTGTAAATAACTTTTTTTGGTTTGTTTGATATGATATGGTAATTACATTAACCCATAATGTGTAAATAACATGATATCACGGTAAAATTAAAAAGGGTTAAACAAAAAAGATAAGGATAACAAAAATATTTTAAACTTGTCTAAATATTATTGGATGATAGGTATTCAAACAAAAATAATCTTATATTTGGATTAAATAAGTTTTGGGCCATTTTTAGTTAAAATTGAATTTATTATAAATTAATATTTTTGAGAGTTTCCTAAAGTGCCCCTCTCCTCTCTTATAAAAGGGTACCTCATACCTATCCTATTCACTCTATTTTGAGCCTTCAATCTCATAAAACCCCTACCCATTTCTCTTCTAAACTTTATTAGTTACATTCTAGAGGTTCTGGTTTCTCAAAAGACCAACTCTAGTTCCTAAATAGGAAATTTAAAGGAGGCATGTTGAGGAAGAGGTAATCTCTTCTACTGATTCTTTCAAATCTGTTTCTTATTCTACTTCCTCTTATTTAGTTGTTTCATTATAAAGTAATAAAATAAGTATCACTAATATACTTATATGTTATTATAAATATTAAACAACCCTATTTCACCTTCTATCCATCCTATGAAAAATGAAATCACCGCGCGTGTGTACGTATGGCTTACCTTCTCCACGTCGTGGTGTAATCTGTTTTTCACCACCACCTTACTTGGATGGGTATAATGGTGGAAATAATAGCTATATATGATTATTATAACATGATACTAATTATGAGATACTATACACTATCCACTTCAATACCATTTAATAATTATGGGAACGATATCGTCGCGTGTGCATACGTACGGTTTACCGTCTCCATGGTGCGATGTGATTCATTCTACATAATCTTCATTAAACCATGATTATATAAATGAATTGAATGAATATATATTATATATATTATAATAATACCATGTTGTAAATTATATAACTATAACCTAAAAAAGAGGAATAAGGACTTATCTGACAAAACATGCATAAGTAGATAAAGCAGTTAATACCTGAATAACGAGTAAGAATGAAATGTTACTAAAAAAGGATGAAAATATGATCATAAATTTTATCATAAAAATGATTATGATTCTGGAATAAATCATTAAAATTATTTAAATCATTATACAGGAGGTTTAGATACATACAAATCATATCGGTCTTAACGTAAGGGATAACTTTTCTAATATCATTTTATCTGAGATTGTTTATGCGTAAGTATCTACTGGGTATATATTTATCATCCATATCCATGTTTTCTAAAAATATTCTCATAAAATGTGTATTGTTCTTATATGTAAGTTTAAAGTAATTTTTACCCATTTTGAATTTTATTAAATAGTTTGAAAGTAATTTTTCTTTTGTTTACCATACGAGGTACTTTTTGACTTTTTTATAAAAAGTATGAGGAGAATGTTTTTTTAACTTATATTGTCACGACCCATCCCCCAGGGCCCATGTAGTGACTACCCCAAGCCCGCCTTTCATAGGCCAGGAGCTGGCGACTAGCACCAAAGACGTAATTTCCTAAAACTGGGAAGTCATTGCCTTTATAAACTGTAAAAAATCACAATAGAGCAAATAGATGGATACAAAACACTAAGTAAAACTACATAACAAAAGAGTACTTAAAAGTAAAGGGGTCGGAAATACAAGCCCAACTGTAAAGTACAAGGAAACTGGAAATACATGTACAACTGAAGAAAGTAAAAACAGTTGATGGGTCATCCTCCGGGATTCCTACCTGATGTGTAGGTACAGATAGCCTCCTCAGCACTCCACATCTGTCAGTCTCCTCCGTGTAATGATTCGTCGTAAGGTCCTCCTCCGGGTACCGTCCAGTCCTGGTACTCTTAGCCTCATTCAGCGTTGTCCGTCATCTACATCCAACACAATGAGGTGTGGGCATAGCCCGTGCAGGGGTGAGTATAACGATACTCAGTAGGGACCCCGAGACCCTCAAGGTCTCACAAAATTCAACAAGGATAAACCACAAAGTATGAAATCAACAGATAACCCCACTTAGGTATATTCCCATACATGTACCTAAGTTATCAAGTAATCCATCTCAATCATGAGGTAAACACAAAATTTACTGACTCATCTCACACAGGTATACAACTTATGTAGAGAGTTAGAGATGATTAGATGTAGCCACTAAATCATCCATTCTGTCGAACCCATGTAGGATCTAGGAACAGTAGTCAGAACTGTCGAACCCACGTAGGATCCAGGAAGAGTAGTCAGAGTTGTTGAACCCACACAGGATCTAGGAACAGAAGACAGAGCTGTCGAACTCACACAGTGTAACACCCCAATCTTCCACGGTATGCTTCTCTTTGAATAATGTGATAGCGTGTGTTGTACGCAACACTGAGTTCTAACACACCATAACCAATCAAACTAGCCGTTATGAATAGTAATACCTACTTTTTGAAATTATATATATTTTATTTTTTAAAATGGACTTCATTTTTGGATTCGGGATATTGAATTTAGCCTAAGGTAAAATTTTGGTACTTTTCGGATAACTTTAATATTTTGATGAATAGTGAAAATTACTAAATTTTAATTAAAAACAACTTTTTTAATTAAAATAATTAATAGTGATAAATTATGAATTTGAGTGGTTTTAAAGTATATTTAGAATATATTTTTACCATTTAATATAATTTTGGTCATTGGACATTATTTTACAATTAAACCGTACATAAACAAGTTTCAATCTTTTGATAGTTATTATCTCTTAAAAACACGCTTTTTGTTTTAACAACGGGAATTAATTTTAAATTAATTTATGCCACTTCTGTGTTTTGAATTTGGAAAAATGGATTCCATATTTTGAACCAGGATGTTCAAATTTTGTAAATAGGTAACTTTTATTTTTATACATTTTGAATAATTATTGCGGTAAATATTTTATTTACCATGGTTAAAGGTAAATCCGGTAAATAAGGGTTAAAAAATAATATTATAATAATACTAAATTACCCTAAAACATGTCATAACCTTATTGGTGGATACATTTCAGACCATGGGCATATTTGGGTCTATTTTGGGACCCCATGGAGCCACTTGTAGGTGATAGGGACACTTTATTTTAATTAAGTTAAAATGAATACAAAAATGACACAAGCATATATCTTTTAGAAAAAAATATTTTACATAGGGTTATATATGTTGGATTTTCTACTATAAATATTTATTAGAAAGATAAAAATATTTCCTACATAATAATATTTTATTTATAATTTTTAGACACTAAATAAGTTAATTTATTTATGACACAATGATGATGCAGTAATTACCATAATAGTGAAAAATTAAAATAATTGATATTATAAATACCCAAATAAATATAATTTGAGACTTTTATTGAATTAAAATAATTTTATAGGTTAATATGACATATTAGGATTGATTTAATTAACTTTGTTCGAAGTAATCATTCTGTTATGAGTTTCACAAAAATCAACTATTGAATAGTGTCAAAATTGACATAAAAGAGTTTTTAAAAAAAATATTATATTATTAATTGATATTAAATTCCTAAAAGTCTAAGGTTCATCCAATAGACTTATATCAAGATATTTTTATCATTAATGGACAATTTGGGGGTCTCTTGGATGTATATGGTAAGTTTATTAACCATATAATATAAAAATACAAAGAGACATTGTAAAAGTGAAACTAATTAACTTAGAGTTAATACTTAAAGATAAGGTTAATATAGTAACCCAAACCTATCTAAATTATATTGGTTAAGTGGTTTTAGACCCATCCCCACCTTAACCTTTAAATAATCAACTTTGGATCCATTATAAACCGAATATGAATTTATTATAAATTAATATTTCTAGCTTTTCTAAAGGTGCCCCTCACCCCTCTTATAAAAGGGCACTCCTCATTCTCTTTTCTTCACACCTTAAAAGCCTTTTGGTTCAGCCAAACTCTGCCAGAATACTCTCCCAAATTCCCTCACTACATCATAGAGGCCTACCTTTAGTCATAAATCCAACCTAAGAGCCATTTTGATCAAATCAAAAGGAAGAACCCGAAGAAGAGGTAATGATTACACCACCCTTTTCCAAGTTCCTTTCTTCTTCCACTTCTTCTTCCTTTGTTATTACCATTATAAAATAATAACTATAGTATCATATATATACTTTGATGTTATTATAAATATGGTAAAACCATATTCAGTATTCTATCCACCCTTTGAATAACATGTCACCATACGTGCGTACGTACGGCTTACCGTCTCCACGTCGTGGTGTAATTGTTATTCAATATATTATTATTTGGATGGGTATAATAATGATGTGTAACTCATGTAAATAATAAATATAACATTTTAATGATTCTGTATTTATTATTACCATCTATTTATATATTATTTTAGTATCAAAATAATGATATTGTCGCTCGTGCATACGTACGGACTACCACGAACGTGATGAGATTCATTCTCCATCGTATCCATTCAAGTATAATTATCATTTGATGATTTAAAAATAATGTTTAAGGACTTGATATAATTATGTATATGAATAATATAAAACCTATCCATGACAAACATGGCTTATGTAACAAAACATATAAAATAAAACGAGTAAGTTAACACCCGAAACGACGATAATACTAAGATATTATTAACAAAGCAATTTTAAAAGATCATATATGATATCATATGAATGTATATGATTCTTGTATAATTTAATAACAATTATTTCACTATTATACAGGAGGTTAACCTACCCCAACCAAGGAAAATTACAATTTAAGGGTTATTTCACAATCTCTTCATTATCCGAGGTTGTTTATACGTAATAATCTACTGGGATCTCTTTATCATCTACATCCATGTTTCTTAAAAATGTATTTCAAAACATTTTTACTATTTAAAAGAATATGGTTTAAAGTCATTTATACCCTTTTTTGACTTTTTATAAGAGTTTTATAAAGTAATCTTTCCGTCGTTTTCAAACAAGGTGCTTTTTAACCTTTTCGACAGAATTAAGGTAAGAATGTTTTTTTAACTTATACGGCGGGTGCGGTTATTTTCCACCGTTATAAAATCGTTGAAGCTTCCCTTATAAGATTATAAGAATATTTTCAATGAAAATGTTATATTTTATAAATATATGACTCTTAAATGATTTCAAAATAGAAAGAGATATTTCTCTAAAAAGAGTTTTGATTTCATCTATGTCAACATCCTTTGATGGATTTTACGCTTATTTGAAGTTGATTTATTATGATACAAAACTTTTATATTGTATTGAAGGTTTTGTGATATGGTTGACTGTGTATGTGCTATTTTTATACCATTCATAGTTTATGGTGAAAGTATTGACATTTCGTATGCTAGTTTTAATACGAATGTTTATGTTATGTTTAAACCTTTTCATATGGGAATGCATTGGACTTAATATGTGACGGGTGGAGCCCGCTATAGATCCTCAATGTATCGGTAGGTCTCATGAGACAAACTAGTGTCTTAGAACAAGGCCTTGGCAAAATCTTATTTGTATTCTTGGCACGAGGCCTTGGCTATGTGGTTATGATAGTCTGGCATTATGCATTCCATCATTATGAAAGTGGTTATTGATATTGCATGTGATTATTCGATTAGTAGAATATCCATGTGAATAATTAAATGGCATTATTTCATTTTATTTTTTTCATACTATGTTTAAGTTCAAGTTTAAAAGGCTTTTTTTTTAGTTATACACTACCTTAAATGCTTATTCTTATTTATGAAAGTTTCTGCTATATTGTTATCCTTACTGGGCATTTGAGCTCACCCCTTTTCTATGTTTTATTTTTTCCAGGATGTGAAGAAGTAATTTATGAATGACCTGCAGGGATAGTATGTGGGGATATTAGTGTGGTCTATGATGAAAATATGTTGTTGTAGTAGTTTTTCACTTTATGATGTAATGTAATGTTTATGAATGTATCTAGTGTTTCCAAGGCTACTAAACCAATCAGTCTTTTGAGATTTGATCATTCTTGTGATCATGCCAATGTTATGTAATAATGCACCGACTCTGGGTAACCAGGGTCGGGGCATTACAGTTGGTATCATAGCAAGTTTAGTACAAACCTTGGAAGCTAGATTTAGATAAACTCTGATTAGAGCACGTAGACCTAAGATGAACTTTGAGGATTAGTATAGAAGAACTTCCTAGAATTTTGGTATTGTAGAGATTTTGTGAGTTTTTGGAGCAATACATCCCTGTCTGGATACGAGCAGGTATAGGCGGCTCTGGCACAGATGTACCTAGGGGTAAAACCCGAAAACACCTCTTTGAGCTAGACTCGAATGGGAACTGGTGCATGACAATGGGCATTGTTGCACTCTTGGTTACGACACTCCCGGGGGATATGCTTAGGATAACTCTCATTTTCTTTACAAATCATTATTAAGGGTTTATGAGTATATACTTCCCCAAAGAAAAAATTTTTATGATTATGGATTATATCTATAAATAGTTCAATTTATGTTAAGTGTTTTATAAGTATGGGATTATGTATTTTGATTCATAAACTGATCTAGTTTATGCCATTGTTTATAAATGGTGCCTAGTGGAAGAAATGGAAACTGTATCAATGCATGCACTCCATGTAGGGATTACCCTCCTGCTCAAGATAATTATAGTGGAGCTGGTGATGAAACTGGTGTTGATCAGCTAATCACTATACTGGGACAACTCACTCAGGTTATGAATAATAACCTTACCCATATGGATCACCTTGAACCGTAGTGTGGAGGATCAATGTTAGATCAATTCATGAGGAAACAACCACCAATGTTCAATGGGAGTACAAATCCCTTAGTAGCTGAGCAATGGATAAATTCCCTAGAGAAAATATTTCAAGCTTTGGGGAGTAGTGTAAGGGAAAAAGTTATCATGGCAGTTTACCGCGTCACTGGAGATGCTGATAAATGGTGGTCATTGATTCAAAACACGAAGGAAGATGATGAAGTATCAAATATGGAATGGATGGAGTTCAAAGATCTGTTTTTATAAAAATACTTTCCTCGCGACCATCGAGCATATATGGAAAGGCAATTTCTGAGTCTGAGATAGAAGGAGGATGAGAATGTCACAAAGTATGAGGCTAACTTTACAAGGTTAGAAAGGTATGCTGGAGATTATATACGTAACCCAAGAAGTAAGATTAATCGTTTCTTTGATGGGTTAAAATAATTTCTCCGTCGAGCATTAGTCTCACAATCCTTTTCATCATACGAAGACATTGTCTCATGTTCTATCAAGACCTAAAAGGAATTCTCTAAGTCTTATGACTTTAAAGCAAAGAAAGAGAAGAAGAGACCTGCTGATAAATCTGGGAATGGAAATAAGGGGAAGAAGGGAAAGGTTTAATATCCATCCTGTGGTAAATGTGGGAAGAAACACCCCGGTACTTGCTTGAAGGGAATGGGAGTCTGTTACAAGTGTGGTGAAAAAGGCCACCAAGCTCGTGATTGCAAGGGGAAGAAGGAAGCTACCAATGTTCAGTGCTACAATTGTAGGGAGATGGGACATTATTCAAATGAATATCCTTAGAGTCAGGAGAACTTACCTCAAAAAAGGCCAAGGGATCAAGGCCAAGCTTATGCTATCACTACTGCTGAGGTAGAAGCTCTGAAAGACGTGGTGGTAGGTAATATAATGGTTTCCTCAAGTTTAGAAAATGCATTATTTGATTCTGGATCATCGCATTGTTTCATATATTCCCAGTTTGCTAAGAAAATTAGATATTTCCAATTTGATTTAACAAGGGAGTTTTTAGTTAAAACTCATAAGGGAAGTATCATTGCAACAAAGTTTTGTGAATTAGTCCCCATTAGAGCACATAAATGTTCTTTATCTGTTTATCTCGTCGTCATACCTATGATTGAGTTTGATATAATCCTCAGTATGGACCGGATTTTGGACTATGATGTGAAGATTTATTGTAAGAAGAAAGAGGTTATGATTCTTGATGATGATGATAAGGAACACCTTATCTTTAGAGCAGAATCATCACCACCTAATTCTTATTTAGATCCACCCCCAGTAGCTCAACTAAATTCAATTATTGGGGAGTAAGAGAATGAAATAACTATGGGTGAGGAAAGGAATGTTCAAATAGAGGATGTACGTGTTGTTAAAGAATTTGTAGATGTATTTCCGGAAGATTTACCTGGACATCCTCCAGAACGAGAAGTTGAGTTTTCCATTGATTTAATTCCTAGATCAAGGCCTATATCGAATACCCCTTATAGAATGGCCACTGTAGAATTATTTTAACTAAAGAAAAAACTAGAGGAATTGATTAATATATGATTTATTTGACCTAGTGTTTCTCAATGGGGAGCCCCTGTTCTTTTTGTTAAAAAGAAAGATGGATCCATGAGGTTATGTATCGACTACAGGGAGATCAATGCTATAACAATAAAAAACAAATATCACCTACCTCGCATTGATGATTTATTTGACCAACTCCATGGAGATCAATACTTTTCAAAGATTTACCTTCGATCTGGACACCATCAGTTGTGTGTGAAGAAGGAAGACATTCCGAAGACAGCATTTCAAACCAGGTATGGGCATTACGAGTTTACTGTAATGCCTTTTGGATTGACTAATACACCCTCTGTATTCATGGATCTGATGAATAGAGTTTTCAAGGAGTATCTCGATGAATTTGTGGTGGTATTTATTGATGATATCTTGGTATACTCCAAAATCTACGAAGATCATGAAAATCACTTGCGCATTATCTTGAAGACTCTGAGAAGGCATGAATTATATGGGAAGTTTAGAAAGTGTGAATTTTGGCTTCAGGAGATTTCTTTTCTTGGCCATATTGTCTCTAAAGATGGAATCTATGTTGATCCTTCTAAGACCAAGGCAATCCAAGAATGGCCAGTACCTACGAGTATAACTGAGGTACGTAGTTTTATTGGTTTGGAAGGTTATTATCGACGTTTCGTCCAGAATTTTTCCCGATTGGCTAACCCATTAACGAAGCTCACACGTAAAGGGGTTAAATTTGTTTGGACAAAAGAGTGTGAAGAATGTTTTTAAGAACTGAAGAGAAGATTATTCAATGCTCTTATATTGACTCTACCATCGGGGAATGATGGGTTCGTTATTTATAGTGATGCATCGAATAAAGGACTTGGTTGTGTCCTTATGCAGAATGATAGAGTTATTGCCTATGCATCACGGTAGTTGAAAATTCATGAACAAAACTATCCTACTCATGATCTCGAGTTATCAGCTGTGATATTTTCTTTGAAGATATGGAGGCACTACCTCTATGGTGAAAAATGTGAGATTTATATTGATCACAAGAGTTTGAAGTATATTTTCTCACAAAAAGAACTCAACATGAGGCAAAGGAGATGTCTTGAATTACTCAAGGATTATGATTGCACGATACACTACCACCTGGGGAAGGCAAACAAGGTGGCAGATTCTTTGATCAGAAAAGACCATGGAGTTTTGAACGTGATGAGAATTGAAAGGGATCCAATTTTCATAGATCTAGTGAAGATGGACATGGGAATAACCCGGGAAGGTGAAACATCAATGATTTTTCAAATGGTTTCCAAACCATCTTTACTAGAAAGTATTAAGAGTTCTCAGACCGATGATGAAGAATTTCAAAAGAAGATTAAAGCTGTGAATGATGGGAGATTGAGAGATTTTGTGTATGAAAATGGAATTTTAAAATTCGGGAAGAGGCTTTGTGTTCCCGATATACCTGATATAAAAAGGGAATTGTTGGATGATGCTCATAGTTACAATTTCTCTATACACCCTGGGAGTACCAAAATGTATAGAGATTTGAAGGAACATTTTTGGTGGGACAATATGAAGAGGGAGATTGCTGATTTTGTGTCAAGATGTATGGTTTGTCAACAAGTGAAAGCTGGAAGGCAACACCCTGGAGGGGTCATGCAACCTCTTCCCATACCGGAGTGGAAATGGGACAATATTACGATGGACTTTGTCATGGGGCTACCAAAGACTTCTAGAAGGAATGGTGCAATATGGGTTATTGTTGATCGTCTTACCAAGTCAGCACATTTTCTTGCTATAAGAGAAGATCTACCACCGGAACGTCTAGAAAGACTATATATTAATGAAGTTGTGAGACTTTATGGAGTACCCCTATCGATTGTTTCTGATCATGATCCCCATTTTACTTCAAGATTCTGGAAGAGTCTTCAGAAATCCCTGGATACTGAACTTCATTTGAGCACTGCCTACCACCCTCAGACAGACGGACAATCAGAATGGACTATTCAAACCTTAGAAGACATGTTGAGATCTTGCTCACTTGACTTTTAGGGTATGTGGGATCAATATTTACCTTTGGTAGAATTTTCCTATAACAATAGCTTCCATTCGAGTATTCAGATGGCACCATATAAAGAGTTATACGGAAAGAGATGTCGCACACCAACCTGTTGGGATGACGTTGGTGAAAGAAAACTTATAGGTCTAGAACTGGTGGAGGAAACGACGGAAAAGGTGAAGGTAATCCAAAGTCACATCAAAGCAACTCAAAGTAGGCAGAAGAGCTATGTCGATAATCGAAGGAAGGATTTGGAATTTCAAGTCGGTGATCATGTTTTCCTAAAGGTATCTCCATGTAAGGGAGTCATACGTTTTGGTAAGAAAGGTAAATTGAGTCCTAGGTACATCGGACCATTCAAAATTCTAGAACGAATTGGGGTTGTAGCTTACCGATTGGTAATGTCGCCAAGTCTCTCCAAAGTTCACGATGTGTTGTACGTATCTCTATTGAGGAAATATATGCCTGACCCAACGCATGTACTCACCTATGAGGAGTTAGAACTGGAACCCAATCTGTCTTATTGTGAAGAGCCCATCAGGATTCTTGATACGAGAGAACAAGTACTGAGAAACCGGACGACGCGTCTGGTAAAAGTTTTGTGGAGAAACCATAAGATGGAAGAGGCAACGTGGGAACCAGAGGAACTTATGATGAAGAACCACCTGAGTCTTTTCATGCGATAATATTCTAGAAATTTTGAGGACGAAATTATTTGAAGGAGAGGAGAATGTAACACCCCAAGCTTCCACGGTACGCTTCTCTTTGAATAATGTGATAGCGTGTGTTGTACGCAACACCGAGTTCTAACACACCATAACCAATCAAACTGGACGTTATGAATAGTAATACCTACTTTTTGAAATTATATATATTTTATTTTTTAAAATGGACTTCATTTTTTGGATTCGGAATATCGAATTTAGCCTAAGGTAAAATTTTGGTACTTTTCGGATAACTTTAATATTTTGATGAATAGTGAAAATTACTAAATTTTAATTAAAAACAACTTTTTTAATCAAAATAATTAATAGTGATAAATTATGAATTTGAGTGGTTTTAAAGTATATTTATAATATATTTTTACCATTTAATATAATGTTGGTCATTGGACATAATTTTACAATTAAACCGGACATAAACAAGTGTCAATCTTTTGATAGTTATTATCTCTTAAAAACATGCTTTTTGTTTTAACTACGGGAATTAATTTTAAATTAATTTGTGCCAATTCTGTGTTTTGAATTTGGAAAAATGGATTCCATATTTGGAATCAGGATTTTCAAATTTTTTAAATTTTAACTTTTATTTTTAGACATTTTGAATAATTACTGCGGTAAATATTTTATTTACCATGGTTAAGGGTAAATCCGGTAAATAAAGGTTAAAAAATAATATTATAATAATACTAAATTACCCTAAAACGTGTCCTAACCTTATTGGTGGATACATTTCCGACCATGGGCATATTTGGGTCGATTTTGGGACCCCATGGAGCCACTTGTAGGTGATAGGGACACTTTATTTTAATTAAGTTAAAATGAATACAAAAATGACACAAGCATATATCTTTTAGAAAAACAATTTTTACATAGGGTTATATATTTTGGATTTTTGACTATAAATATTCATTAGAAATATAAAATGATTTCCTACATAATGATATTTTATTTATAATTTTTAGACATTAAATACTTTAATTTATTTATGACACAATGATGATGCAGTAATTACCATAATAGTGAAAAATTAAAATAATTGATATTATAAATACCCAAATAAATATAATTTGAGACTTTTATTGAATTACACTAATTTTATAGGTTAATATGATATATTAGGATTGATTTAATTAACTTTTTTTGAAGTAATCATTCTGTTATGAGTTTCAAAAAAATCAACTATTGAATAGTGTCAAAATTGACATAAAAGAGTTTTTAAAACAAATATTATATTATTAATTGATATTAAATTACTAAAAATATAAGGTTTAGCTAAGAGACTTATATAATGATATTTTTGTCATTAATGTACCACTTGGGGGTCTCTTGGATGTATATTGTAAGTTTATTAACCATATAATATAAAAATACAAAGAGACATTGTAAAAGTGAAACTAATTAACTTAGAGTTAATACTTAAAGATAAGGTTAATATAGTAACCCAAACCTGTATAAATTATATTTGTTAAGTGGTTTTCTACCCATCCCCACCTTAACCTTTAAATAATAAACTTTTTATCCATTAGAAACCGAATATGAATTTATTATAAATTAATATTTCTAGCTTTTCCAAAGGTGACCCTCACCCCTCTTATAAAAGGGCACTGCTCCTTCTCTTTTATTCACACATTAAAACCCTTTTGGTTCAGCCAAAATCTACCAAAATACTCTCCCAAATTCCCTCACTACATCATAGAGGCCTTACTTTAGTTATAAATCCAACCTAAGATCCCTTTTGATCAAATCAAAAGGAAGAACCCGAAGAAGAGGTAATGATTTCACCACCCTTTTCCAAGTTCCTTTCTTCTTCCACTTATTCTTCCTTTGTTATTACCATTATAAAATAATAAATCCAGTATCATATATATACTGTGATGTTATTATAAATATGGTACAACCATATTCAGTATTCTATCCACCCTTTGAATAACATGTCACCATACGTGCGTACGTACGGCTTACCGTCTCCACGTCGTGGTGTAATTGTTATTCAATATATTATTATTTGGATGGGTATAATAATGATTTTTAACTCATGTAAATAATAAATATAACATGTTAATGATTCTGTATATATGATTACCATATATTTATATATTATTTTAATATCAAAAGAATGATATTGTCTCTCGTGCGTACGTACGGACTACCACGAACGCGATGAGATTCATTCTCCATCGTATCCATTCAATTATAATTATCATTTGATGATTTAAAAATAATGTTTAAGGACTTGATATCATTATTTATATGAATAATATACAACCTATCCATGACAAACATGGATTATGTAACAAAACATATAAAAGAAAACAACTGAGTTAACACCCGAAACGACGATAATACTAAGATATTATTAACAAAGCAATGTTAAAAATCATATATGATATCATATGAATGTATATGATTCTTGTATAATTTAATAACAATTATTTCACTATTATACAGGAGGTTAACCTACCCCAACCAAGGAAAAGTACAAGGTAAGGGTTATTTCACAATCTCTTCATTATCCGAGGTTGTTTATACATAATAATCTACTGGGATCTATTTATCATCCGCATCCATGTTTCTTAAAAATGTATTTCAAAACATTTTTACTATTTAAAATAATATGGGTTAAAGTCATTTATACCCTTGTTTTACTTTTTATAAGAGTTTTATAAAGGAATCTTTCCGTCGTTTTCCAAACAAGGTGCTTTTTAACCTTTTCGACAGAATTAAGGTAAGAATGTTTTTTTTAACTTATACGGCGGGTGTGGTTATTTTCCGCCATTATAAAATCGTCGAAGCTTACCTTACAATCTTATAATAATATTTTCAATGAAAATG
Organism: Viscum album; assembly: GCA_963277665.1. NCBI lineage: Eukaryota > Viridiplantae > Streptophyta > Magnoliopsida > Santalales > Viscaceae > Viscum > Viscum album. The sequence goes on along the minus strand of OY728159.1, from coordinate 11,979,637 downwards.
TTTTATTTTATAAATATATGACTCTTAAATGATTTCAAAATAGAAAGAGATATTTCTCTAAAAAGAGTTTTGATTTCATCTATGTCAACATCCTTTGATGTATTTTACGCTTATTTGAAGTTGATTTATTATGATAAAAAACTTTTATATTGTATTAAAGGTTTTGTGATATGTTTGACTGTGGATGTGCTATTTTTATACCATTCATATTTTACGGTGAAAGTATTGACATTTCGTATGCTAGTTTTAATACGAATGTTTATGTTATGTTTAAAACTTTTCATATGGGAATGCATTGGACTTAATATGTGACGGGTGGAGCCCGCTATAGCTCCTCGATGCATCGGTAGGTCTCATGAGACAAACTAGTGTCTTGGCACAAGGCCTTGCCAAAATCTTATTTGTAGTCTTGGCACGAGGCCTTGTCTATGTGGTTATGATAGTCTGGCATTATGCATTCCATCATTATGAAATTGGTTATTGATATTGCATGTGATTATTCGATTAGTAGAATATCCATGTGAATAAGTAAATGGAATTATTTCATTTTATTTTTGTCATAATATGTTGAAGTTCAAGTTTAAAAGGCTTTTGTTTTAGTTATACACTACCTTAAATATTTATTCTTATTTATGAAAGTTTCCGCTATATTGTTATCCTTACTGGGCATTTGAGCTCACCCCTTTTCTATGTTTTATTTTTCCCAGGATGTGAAGAAGTAATTTATGAATGACTTGCAGGGATAGTATGTGGGGATATGAGTGTGGTCTATGAAGAAAATATGTTGTTGTAGTAGTTTTTTACTTTATGATGTAATGTAAAACTTTATGAATATATCTAGAGTTTCCAAGGCTACTAAACCAATCGGTCTTTTGATATTTGATCTTTCTTGTGATCATGCCAATGTTATGTAATAATGCACCGACTCTGGGTAACTAGGATCGGGGCGTTACACACAGGATCCAGGAACAGTAGTCAGAGCTGTCGAACCCACACAGGATCCAGGAATAGTAGTCAGAGCTTTCGAACCCACACACGATCCAGGAACAGTAGTCAGAGTTGTCGAACCCACACAGGATATAGGAACAGTAGTCAGAGCTGTAGAACCCACACAGGATCCAGGAACAGCAGTCAGAGTGTAGCCAGCCACAGGGTTCTGCACAAAGCATGCTTGATTCTGGGAGGGTCTTCTCCTCAAGCCAAGTGTCTATACATCAACTACCCCGAAGTCTCAATTTGATGTATCCAAAATATCCGTCTTTCCAAAAGAAACCCAATGCGACAGATGGTGCGTCAATCGGACGCCCGGTCTGAGAGTTATTGGTATTTTAGTCCCGGGGGCCCGGTTGGATTCGTGCTCGATCCAACCTGACCGTATCTCAAATATACCCAAAACTCTAGTTCGGTATACACTAAGGGATCTTCACGCTCCAAGAATACCAGTGACACTGACGGTTCGTCAAACGGACGTCTAGTGCCAAAGATATGGCCAAAAGAAAGTAAAGGGGTCGTAGTGGGCCCGGGTCCGGTCTGACCCGGTTCGGGTTCAGCCCGGCCTGACCCGTTGGATCGGGCCCGGCCCACTGGACCCGTCCCAGTAGGCCGAGAGGGCGCGGACCGGTCAAGAGGGTGCAGACCGGTCGCTGGTCGGTGTAAGGGCGGTTCGTCCCGGAGGCACTGCGAGGGGTGTGGAAGGTCGGCTCGGCCAGGCGCACGTGGGGCGCAACTCGATGGCTCAGCCCGGATGGCCAAGGCCGGTTCGGCCAGCGCCACGGGGGGGCGCGTCTCGGGAGGCCGTGTGGCCAGCGGGCGGCCGGGAGCTGGGAGGCGCGGGCTGGCGCGGTTCAGCCTGGGCACCGCGCAGTTCGGCCGTGGCGAGGCGGGTCGGCGGGGTTCAGTCGGGGCGCCGCACGGTTTGGCCGTGGTGAGGTGGGCCGGTGGGGCCGAGAGGTGTGGGCGGTCGGGAGGGCGTCACAGCGCACGGGAGGCCGGGAGGCCAGTGGGTTGGCCGGAGGCTGGGATGCCTGGTGGCACGGGATGGCGCAGCTCGGGCCGGCGCGGTTCGGCCGGGGCGCACAGGAGGTCGGGCGGCCAGGAGGCACGGGCCGGCGCGGCTCGGGATGGTGTGGTTTGGCCAGGGCGCAAGGGAGTCTGGTGGGTGGCCAAAAGCCGGGAGGTTCTGTCCGGCATGGTGGCGAGGCTCGGGCCAGGGCGGCGGAGCCGGTTCGGCCAAAGCGCCACGAGGGCAGCGCGGGTTGCGGAGACCGCGGTCGATGCCTGTCGCCTTCGTCGCCTCGTCGTTTCGTCGCCACGCCGAAGAACATCACAAAAGAGATATCGATGGAGGGAGTCATGCCATGTTAGGTTGGCCCGCACCCTCCGCGTTTAGGTTGATAGCAATCAGTTTATAAGAACAAATCTCAACAACCCACCCACAAGAAGGAAAACCCTCTCGTTCTTCATTTTAAAAGAAAGGAAGAACATGGCACTTAAATTAATTTAACCCCCTACCTTGATCGTTGTTCATCGACGGAGTTGTGGGGAAGAAGATGGAGTTTTCGTCATTCGTTGCATCCACCGCACACTTCCAATCTCAAGATCGTTCATTGGTTCGTTGATGACTATGAGGAGGGAAGGTTGGTCGAAGACGTCCCACGTTGGTAGGAGTCTGTGGTTGAAGGTCGATGGAGATCGTTTTTCGTTAGGAGCATTCTTCGTTCTTTGTTGGCAAGATCTTTTCTCTCAAAAGCTATAATCCTTTTTTGCCAACCTTTTTCCAACCAAAAAAAAATAGGAAGCCAAGGTAATAGATTATAAAATCTATCATTGGTATAAGAATTCAAAAAAAGGGGGGTGAATTAATTAGGTTGGCTCCACTTAATTAATGAAGAGGAATTAGCACAATTAAATTGTGAGAGTTGGCATAATTTAAAGTGGAGGAGTTGAAGAGGCTTCCCCCACTTTATTAGGGAGTTGAGAGGATTCTCCCAATTAATGGGGGTTTCAAGGGGTTAAAAACCCGGGTGGTCCCCACCATAATAAACGTGAAGAGAAGGTTAGGTTTGGGTGGTCCCCACCACTATAGCCTCTAATGGGAGGTTAAGGTGTGGTGGTCCCCACCTCCAACTTCCACTTGGGTGGTTATAATAAAATAAAACATGCGTCATTTTATTTTATTATTTACACAAAAAGCCCAGAAACTATCTTCCACCCTTGACCAACTGTCGTTGAGGTGAAAGTCTTCTTAAGTGAATACCAGCACTACGAGTTCAACGGTGCCCTCAGATTTCAATTTCGAGCACTAGTTCAAAAGTTAAAAAACGTCGCTCACCCATTTACTGAACGTACCCGAAAAAAAGTTCGGAAAATTATTATCAGTCACCCTCGATCTGTGCTGGTCGAGGTTAGGCTCTGCCTATGTGAAAAAAAGCCCCAAAAAACCCAACGGTACTCTTGGATTTTCAATCCAAGTTACTATTTAGAAGTTGTGAATTTTACAATAAAATATTTTTCACTTAATTATTTTATTTTCGGCCAAAAACTAATTTTCTCTGGTGACCCGCACCGGCCAAAGTTAGTATCTTCTTAAAGAAATCATACCCTCATGAGTTCAGTGATGGTCTCGGATTTTTAATCCGAGTTACCATTTGTGAGTTATAATCATTTGAAAAATAAAATAATTTATTTTATTATTTTATTTACGATTATGTCATTTTTGGGTTTTCTCACAGGAGGCATGCACCGACTAATCTTAAGTCACGCCTAGGGTAAACTTGCCATCCTGAGCGCAATCATTCCCTTGGATTTCTAATCTGAGTAACCGTTTAAAATTTATTCCACTTTTTCAGGAAAACTACTTACGAGCATTAACTTAAGCTTAACAAAACTTTGACCGATCATTCCGGGCACTCCGGGCCTCGGAATCATGCGTCGTCGGATTTCGCGCACTCGTAAAATTCCCATATATTTAAAAAAAATTACATGGAAATTTTGGGTCTTTAAATTCTCCCCACCTCAGGGCTCTACGTCCCTATAATACACAACTCATAACTAAGGAAACCATTGGGGGTACTTAGCACGCATCTGAGCCTCCCACTACCATGTGCTCTCCTGGAGGTTCTCATGCTATCGACGAACGCGTACCAGAGGTATCGACCATCCACGAAGGGCCCACTCCTATTGATCCTAAATCTCAACTGGTACCTCCGTAACGTCACCCCATCATCGATTTCCAGCTCTCCATGGTCGATGATGTGGGAAGGGTAATGCACGTATCTCCTCAGCTGGTATACGTGGAAGACTTCATGCACCCGGTGCAACTGAGGTGGAAGAGCTAAGCAGTATGCCACCTCGCCAACCCTGCTGAGGACCTAGAAAGGTCCGATGAACCTCGGAGATAACTTGTCACCTCATCCAAATCTCCACAAACCTCGTCAAGGTGAGACCCGTAGAAAGACGTGTTCGCTATCCTCAAACTCCATAGGTCTTCGTCTCTTGTCAGCATATGACTTTTGCCTACTCTGTGTAGTCTTAATCTGCTCCTGGATGATCTTCACCTTCTCTGTGGTATCCTGTACCATCTCTGGTCCCACTAGTTTTGACTCCCCAGGGTTAGTCCAGCACAAAGGTGACCTACAAGGTCTCCCGCATAACGCCTCAAAAGTTTCCATCCTTATGGTGGAGTGATAGCTGTTGTTGTATGAAAACCCCACCAAAGGTAATTGATCCTCCCAGCTACGACCGAATTCGAAGACACAAGCACGCAACATGTCCTCGAGGGTCTGAATGGTCTGCTCGGTCTGACCATCCGTCTGAGGATGGAACGCAGTGCTCAAACAAATCTGTGTCCTAAAAGCCTCTTGCAACCCCTTCCATAGCCGGGAAGTAAAATGTGTGTCATGATCAGAGACAATCATCGAGGGTACTCCATGTAACCGCACAATATCCTTCACATAGAGGCATCTCAAGCTCTCTACTGAACCCTTTTCTTTGATCGGTAGGAAGTGAGACGACTTGGTGAGTCGTTTAACGATCACTCAAATCGAGTCATGACCCATGGATGTACGTGGAAGTCCTATCACAAAGTCCATGGATATCTCATCCCACTTCAACTCTCGGACCTCTAAAGGATGAACCAAGCCTATCGGTACCTGATGCTCCACCTTCATTCACTACTAGAAAACGGGCCTATACCCACGGTTTTTGAAAACCCTGGGTATAGGGATAATATGAGGACCTATACCCACGGTTTTCCCAGAACCGTGGGTATAGCTTATTTTTTAAGACTTATACCCACGGTTTTGGCCAAACCGTGGGTATAGAGTTTTTTCAGAATACCTATACCCACGGTTTTGAAAAACTGTGGGTATTGGGGTATTTTTTTTGAAGACCTATACCCATAGTTTTGAAAAACCGTGGGTATAACTGGCGGAAGGAAAAAAAATTACGCGGGAAAATGACAAAAAATTGGCGGGAACACGTTCTGGGTTAATATAATTACAAATATAAGTAAACAGATATATGAAAATGTAAACAATATATTTCCAGCTTAGTTGGTCAGGTCATAAATCATCTTCACAGTGGTCGCGGGTTCGAATACCATGTTTTTCCTTTTTTCGATTACTGATAATATTAATATATTTATATAAATATATATATATATATATATATATATATATATATATATATCAAATGACTCGATATCTTGGTTGGTCAGAGATGTAGTTCCACCGGTGCAGCGTCTTGGGTTCGAATCCCGCTTGCAACGATTATTTTCGCGCGTTTTATTTTATGAAAAACTGGTAATATTAATATATTTATATAAATATATACCTATATACCAGATAAGTCGGTAGCTCGGTTGGTCAGAGGTATTGTGCCGCAGTGCATTTCCCCGGGTTCGAGTCCCGTCTGCACTACTTTTTGAGATATAAATTCCCACGGTTTTCAAATCGTGGGGGCAGTCCTACGCCACCTGTGCAGCGATGTGTATACACGGTGACCCCTATATATACCCATGGTTTGGATGAACTGTGGGGATAGCCTAATACCCCTATTGCGACGCCACTCAGCCCCACAGTTCCCAAAACTGTGGTTATAGGCTATACCCACGGTTTTGGGGGCTATACCCATGGTTTTGAACTGTGGGTATAGGTAGTTTTTCCAGTAGTGATTTGCTGACAAGTGAGGCACCGAGAGACAAACTCTGCAACTTCTTTCTTCATTCCCGGCCACCAGTGCTTCCATTGGATATCCCGGTACATCTTCACCACTCCTGGATGTACCGCTAGAGGAGATGTGTGGAACTCCCTCAAAACTTCCTCTTGAAGTGACACTGGTACCATGGTACGTCCTCTGAAGAGGATGACGTGCTCCCCACCTTCAGAAAATCCATCAGGTGTCTGTCCTATGGATATCTGAGCACTTTGTGTCTCGTAGTCAATGTCCCCACACTGCACCTCCCTGACTCACTGAAAAAGTAGGAGAGTGACTATAAGAGACTTTAGAAAAACCGCTCCATCTCTATCCACAAAGGATATCTACAAAGCGGCTAGCTGCTCCATCACCTCACTCAGCAAATGCATTCCCGACCTCCTACTAAGTGCGTCTGCTACCATGTTCCCATTCTCAAGAGTATAGACTATCTCAAAGTCAACTTCTGCTGCCATGAGGGTGAGGTTGGACAACTCACGAGTGATTGGCTGCACCCTCCTATGCATGATTTTATCCTGTGATTCCTGGGTTTCCTTTTTTGTTGACCAAGGAAAACCCTACCCCAACATTATAGATAAACCACAACCTCTTTGCCTAATATAGTCAATCTAAGTGTGAACTGTGGATGTTAATTCCAAACCCAAACTAATGTCGTAAGGCCTCGATGCTGCCACCAAGAGGTTCCAACCAAAACTCTCACCTCAAGGGTCAGATCACACCATCGAATAAGTGTGATTATCGAGTATCCTCCCAAAGGTATCTCCAGATGTGAGGGTCAAGTCAACAGTTTAACCAGAAACTCAAGGTCCTGGATAAGATTCGTGGAAGGAAGAAATGATTGGTACATATGTCTTTTGATACGACAGCTAGTAGTAGACATAGACCATACCTCAAATAATTCCTAGAGCTCTTGGGTTTCATTCCTTGACCGCATGCAACAACTCTCTTCCCCTATCCTCCAGCTCCCTGAGCCTGGTGGGGTCCATAAAAAAAGGGGTGGTTGTAACATGTCAAAAAGTACACCACCACATGCTTCTCTCCTAGCTCTGCTTCTACATCTACTTCCCTACAGATTCATCTATCCCTAACACTTCTTCTTCCCAAAAAATTTTACATTTCCAAGTCTCTGAGACTGGTTCCAGTTTCCTGCTTTCCCACTGGTAACATTCACTGGTTGTATCCGCTCAGCCAAAGAACATTCAACCACAAAGGTTCTCTCTAGAACCCTAACATAAGTAGGAATGTATAGAGGAATAGTGTTGGCTCATATGTCCTTTAAACACACCTTTCTTGTAAGTTTGATCCCTGAAGCACTGATCATATCGTATTCATCAAGAACCAGGAAAGATCGGTACACCTTGATGAATACTCAGCTACCGTCATGTCGTCCTGCAGAAGCTGTAGAAGTTCTAGAGAACTCTCAGCCACCTCCTCGATCCAGTCCTCAGCTGCCTGTGAGTTGAGTTCGCCTCGGAACCTAAAGGGTATTTGATGCTGAAACGTGTGTAAGGCACTAAGCCTACATGTGTCCTCTACCGGTACCGTTGGTTGTAACTGCTGACCAACAGGTAGTGATATAGCTGGCACACTACCCGAAGGTACTCTCTAGGAAAACGGTCCACATACCAAAACCTCATCACTAAGAGGATCATCCTCATGTTCACTCATTAAAAAAGTCTAGTATCTAAGATCACTGCCTTCTCTACTGGTGTATCAACTAGACGGGAAAATCTAGTAATCACCTCCATCCAGTCCTCAGCTGTGTGGGAATCTGTCTTGCCTTGAAACCTCAGAGGTATCTGCTGCTGGAACTCGTGCAACACGCTCAGTCGGCATGCACTGTACGCCAGTGTGGATGGTGGTATCTGCTTCCCAACGGGTGGTGGTGCTACTGGTACACCATCCGAAGGTGCCAACATAGTAAGAGGGCCCTGCACCAGAGCCTCGTCGCTCGGTGGGCTATCAGTGCATACAACTCTCGGAACTCTAACTGGATGACTATGTGGAGGCATCCATATGGAAATAGATGTGACACGGTCAAAGGATTATACCTGGTGAGCTGACCTGGTGAGCTGACTTAAGAAATCACAAAGAAAACACACACGCAATCAGTGTTTTCATGCACTGAGTTGGAAATCAAAAGTCATAGTCATGGTGTATAGATACGTCGGCCGTTGTACTAACATTGGACTCCATGAAATGAAAACCACACTCAATACACTTAAAACTATTGCTTCATAGAAAAGATCAGAGTCCTAAGTTTTTCGGTAGAAATGAATCCTCTAATAATAATTTGTCACGACCCATCCCCTGGGGCCCGTGACGGGACTACCCCAAGCCCACCTTCCATAGGCCAGGGGCTGGAGACTAGCACCAAAGGCGTAATTCCCTAAAACTGGGAAGGCATTGCCTTTATAAACTGTAAACAATCACAAAAGACCACACAGATTGATATGAAACACTAAGTAAAACTGTATAAAAAAAGATTACTAAAAAGTAAAGGGGTCGGAAATACAATCCCAACTGTAAAGTACAAGGAAAATGGAAATACATGTACAACTGAAGAAAGGAAAAATTAGTTTTTGGGTTGTCCTTTGGGATTCCTACCTGAAGGGTAGGTACAGATAGCCTCCTCAGCACTCCACATCCGTCAGTCTCCTCTGTGTACCGATTCGTCGTAAGGTCCACCTTCGGGTACCGTCCAGTCCTGGTACTCTCAGCCTCAGTCAGTATTGTCCATCGTCTGCATCTATCACAATGAGGTGCGGTAATATCCCATGCAGGGGTGAGTATAACGTGCTCAGTAGGGACCCCGAGACCCTCAAGGTCTCACAAAATCCAACAAGGATAAACCACAAAGTATGAAATCAACAGATAACCCCACTTAGGTATATGCCCATACATATACCTAAGTTATCAAGTAATCCATCTCAATCATGAGGTAAACACAAAAGTTACTGACTCATCTCACATGGGTATACAACTTATGTATAGAGTTAGAGATGATTAGATGTAGCCACTAAATAATCTATTCTATCGAACCCATGTAGGATCTAGGAACAGTAGTCAGAACTATCGAACCCACGTAGGATCCAGGAAGAGTAGTCAGAGCTGTCGAACACACACAGGATCCAAGAATAGTAGATAGAGCTGTCGAACCCACATAGGATCCAGGAACAGTAGTCAGAGCTGTCGAACCCACATAGGATCCAGGAACAGTAGTCAGAGCTGTCGAACCCACACAGGATCTAGGAACAGTAGTCAGAGCTGTCGAACCCACACAGGATCCAGGAATAGTATTCAGAGCTGTCGAACCCACACAGGATCTAGGAACATTATTCAAAGCTCTTGAACCCACATAGGATCCAGGAACAGTAGTCAGAGCGCAGCCAGCCACAGGGTTCTGCACAAAGCATGCTTGATTCTGGGAGGGTCTGATCCTAAAGACAAGTCTCTATACATCATCTTCCACGAAGTCTCAAGTTGATGTATCCAAAAGATCTGTCTTTCCAAAAGAAACCCAACGTGACATATGGTGCGTCAATCGGATGCCCGATCTGAGAGTTATTGGAATTTTAGTCCAGGGGGCCCGGTTGGATTCGTGCTCGATCCAACCTGACCATATCTCAACTATACCCAAAACTCCAATGGGGTATACACAAAGGGACCGTCACACTCCAAGAATACCAGTGTTGTTGACGGTTCGTCAAACGGATGTATGGTGCCAAAGATATGGCCAAAAGAAAGTAAAGGGGTCGTAGTGGGCCCGGGTCCGGTCCGACCCGGCCCGACTTACTCTGGGCCGACCCAGTTTGGGTTCAGCCCGGCCTGACCCATTGGGTTGGGCCCGGCCCAATAGGCCGCAAGGGCGCGGACCGGTCGTGAGGGCACGGACCGGCCGCGGGTCGGTGTAAGGGAGGTTCAGCCCGGAGGCGCCGCAAGGGGCGCGGAAGGCTGGCTCGGCCAAGCGCGTGTGGGGCGCGGCTCGGCGGCTCGTCCCGGATGTCCGAGGCCAGTTCGGTCAGTGCCGTGGGGGGCACGGCTCAGGTGGATCATCCCGGGAGGTCGGGTGGCCAGCGGGTGGCTGGGAGCTGGGAGGCACGGGCCGACGCAGTTCAGTCGGGGCGTCGCACGGTTCGGCCCTGGTGAGGTGGGCCGGCGGGGCCAGGAGGCGCGGGAGGGCACCACGGTACACGAAAGGCCGGGAGGCCGGGGGGCGCGGGCCGGTGTGGCTCGGGCTGGCGCGGTTCGGTCAGGGCGCACGGGAGGCTGGCAGGTGGCCGGAAGCCGGGAGGCACGGGCCGGCACGGTGGCGAGGCTCAGTCCGGGGCGTCGAAGTCGGTTCAGCTGAAGTGCCACGAGGGCGGCGCAGGTTGCGAAGACTGTGGGTAGCGCGGTTGATGCATGTCACCTTCATCGCCTCATCGTTTCGTCACCACGCCAAAGAACATCAAAAAAGAGAGATCGACGGAGGGAGTCGGGCCATGTTAGGTTGGCCCGCACCCTCCGTGTTTAGGGTGATAGCAATCGGTTCATAAGAACAAAGCTAAACAACCCACTCACAAAAAGGAAAATACTCTTGTTCTTCATTTTAAAAGAAAGTAATAACATGGCACTTAATTGAATTTAACCCCCTATCTTGATCGTTGTTCATCGACAAAGTCGTGGGGAAGAAGACGGAGTTGTTTTCGTTCGTCGCATCCGCCACACACTTCCAATCCCGAGCTCATGCATCGGTTCCTTGATGACGATGAGGAGGGAAGGTCGGTCGAAGACATCCCACATTGGTAGGAGTCAGTGGTTGAAGGTTGAAGGAGATCGTTCTTCGTTGGGAGCGTTCTTCGTTCTTCATTGGTGAGAGCTTTTCACTCAAAAGCTCTAATCCTCCTTTTCCAACCTTTTTCCAACCAAAAAAAATAAGAATCCAATGTAATAGATTATAGAATCTATCGTTGGCATAAGAATTCAAAAAAAAGGGGTGAATTAATTAGGTTGGCTCCACTTAATTAATGAAGAGGAATTGGAACAATTAAATTGTCAGAGTTGGCATACTTTAAGGTGGAGGAGTTGAAGAGGCTCCCCCCACTTTATTAGGGAGTTGATAGGATTCTATCAATTAATGGGGGTTTCAAGGGGTTAAAAACCTAGGTGGTCCCCACCATAATAAACATGAAGATAAGGTTAGGTTCGGGTGGGCCCCACCACCATAACCTCTCATGGGAGGTTAAGGTGTGGTGGTCCCCACCTCCAACTTCCACTTGGGTGGTTATAATAAAATAAAACATCCGTCATTTTATTTTATTATTTCCATGAAAAGCCTAAAAACTATCTTCCACCCTCAACCGACTATCATCGAGGTGAAATTCTTCTTAAGAAAATACCAACAATGCGAGTTCAATGGTGCCCTAGGATTTCAATTCTGAGTACCGGTTCAAAAGTTACAAGATGTCGCTTACCCATTTATTGAACGTACCCAAAAAAAGTTCGGAAAATTATTATCAGTCACCCTCGACCCGTGCCGGTCATGGTTAGGCTCTGCCTAGGTGAAACACGCCCCAACGAACCCAACGGTACTCTCGGATTTTTAATCCGAGTTACCGTTTAGAAGTTATGAATTTTATAATAAAATAATTGTCACTTAATTATTTAATTTCAAGCCAAAAACTAACTTTCTCTAGTGGCCCACGCTATGGAATCCCGCCTTTTTAATACGTAACTTTTCATTACATTTTACATACATAGGATCTTTAAATTCTAGTGTCTTGGAAATCAGGAACAATAAAACTTCAATACAACATAAAACATTCTTCTAAACCACTTGTAGGGCTTCATCATAGGTTCATCCTACGTAAAACTACTGCATCTCATATCTTGGAGACATACATCAAAGGAAAGGGTGAGCAGAAGGCCCAGTAAGGGTAAACAAGGGAATCAATGTACTTGTGATGTCAATAAGAACTTGAATAATCAACATAAAGATATGAGCAATGGAAGTATAGGAATATCATAATGAAAAGAACTTGAAACATAACTTGAATATGTGGCTAAAACATTTCATTTAGACATTCATGAACATATCACCAAGGTCCATCCCCAAGGTTTCATAAAAATTACCAAGGTTATTCACCAAGGTATCGTGAAACTTGTCATCTCTAGAGATTACACTACGGGAAAAAGGGGTTTTTGCGACGGGTTATTTGCGACGGGGAAATCTCACCCGTCGCAAAAGGCTTGGCGCGCAAAGCGCGCCAAACCGCGGGAAAGTTATTTGCGACGGGTGGTTACCACCCATCGCAAATAACCGGCGGCGGTAAAAACTATTTGCGACGGGGTATATTCCCGTCACAAATACCCGGTGGCGGTAAAAACTATTTGCGACGGAAATATACCCCTTGTCGCAAATAGTATGTCGGCAGGTTAATATTTGCGACGGGACCCGTCGCAAATAACTATTTAACCGTTGACCGTGATAAATGCGGGCTCAAGTATTTGCGACGGGTCCCATCACAAATAATACTATTTGTGATGGGTATCTTGTCGCAAATACTCCCGTCGCAAATAATCTAACCTATAAATACCCCCACCCGTTTTTTTCCAGTCATTCTCAAATTCTCTCAAAACTCTATTTTTAGAGTTCACAGTTTCTTAAGTTTAATTTTTATTTCCAGATTTGATATTGATGTCTTCAACAATTATCGAAGATCAACCTCAGATCAATTTTAAAGGTACTTATTTTCTTTTTAATTTAATATTTAATTTAAATTTTTTATTAGTTTTATTTATTTTTAATTAGTTGTAATTTAATTGTGTTTATATTGTTTTGTTATTTAATAAATTTAAATTATTAGTATTAATTGTTCATAGTTAATGGTAATTAGTAGTAATTAATAATAATTATAAATAATTAATAATAAAAAATAATAATTAATAATAAATAGGAATAAACCTCCCCCATGCGCGCATTAACCTTTACAACTAAGTCATTTCATTTTTTTATACATTTAATGATCTATCTATATATATATAGTTATATTTATTCGTATATTTATATAGATTTATATTAATATAAATATATTTGGTTATATAAATAAATATTTATTTATTTATTCGTATATTAATATATATTTATTATATATATATATATGTAGTTATAAGTTTTTATTCGTATATTTATTTGTATATTAATTAATATATATTTATAAGCTTAGTTTTAAATAAATTTATAAAATATGGGTTTTTATGTATATGTATAAATAAATAAATAAATAAATAAATACATATATACAATAGATACACACACACACACACACATATATATATATATGTATAGTTATGAATGAATATATAGGAATGAGGGGGTGAAAATCCACCGAGAATGTTAAAACGGCTATAACTTCTAATCCGTAAGTCCGTTACAACTCCACAACCAGTCAAATCAAAGAACATGAAACGATCTTCGATATGATATGCGGTACAGGCCAAACGGACATCCGGATCGGATGTTATATCCATTTGAATGTTTAAATGGCCATAACTTCTAATCCAGAAGTTCGTTTCTTCTCCACAATCATTCAAATCGAAGAACATGAAACGATCTTCGATATGATATATGGTAGAGTTTTATCGGACATCGTGAGTAGAAGTTATAGCTGTTTAAATGGTGAAAAACCGGGGTACCCCGACTAAAAACTCAGTTTTGGAGGCCTTCTGAGCCCTTTTTGGCCTTGAAACAACCTTGGACGGGTTCCACCGGTCCATAAAGCTGTAGAGCTCGTCGCAGGCTTCGATTTGATATGCTGTGGAGCTCAAATGGAGTCCCGGATCAAAAGTTATGGCCGTTTGAAGTTTGGGTTTCATTTTTAACTTATTTTCCATCTTTCATTAATTTTTTTTATTTTTTTTATATTCAAAGAGTTATTAAATGACTATTAATTGATAAAAATTACATAATTACTAATTAAAAATATTTTTTAATTTATTTTATAAGCCTCTTTTACTGAACATCTTATACATTCATATTTGATTTTCATTCTTCCTTTCTAAAACATATTTAAAAAATAAATATTATATTTATATCAATATAAATAGGTTTATTGATTTATATAATAATAAATAAATTTTTAATTTTTTTTTAATTTTTTTATTATTAGTTGCGACGGGAATATATTCCCGTCGCAAATACTTATTTGCGACGGGCCCGTCGCAAATACCCGCGTCGAAGCAACCATTTGCGACGGGAATATGGCCCGTCGCAAATACTTTTTGCGACGGGCCTGTTGCAAAAGATTTTTTTAAAAAAAACAAAAACCTATTTGCGACGGGCCAATTTCCCGTCGCAAATAAGTGTTTTTGCGACGGGCCCGTCGCAAAAAAAATTAGTTGCGACGACGTTTTCTGCAACGGGCGATTTGCGACGGGGCCCCGTCGCAAAAGGCTATTTGCGACGGGATCCCGTCGCAAATATCTATATTTCCCGTAGTGTTAAATCTTTACCCAATGCATTGGAGTGCTATCTGGGCGCACCCTTAATATGTCTTTACTTACATGTGAGCCACATAGATCATATTATAACATTTCATAAATAACCCATAGAGAATAAAATAAATGGGTTTCATTTCAAAATCGTGACGTTTTAAAAGCTCTTAAAAATAAGATCATTATATCATTTATAACCCACGAAAAGGGAGTGAGGGTTATATGTATGTCCATTCCAGAATCAAATATAGCATATTTATATATTTATGAACACCCATAGAAACGAAATAGGTCTAGGTATTCACATAAATAAACAAGGGAATTTCTTGAGAGAAAGAGATAGAAATTTTGAGACGAAATTTGTGCAGCATAACGGCTATATAACATGGTTTTAGAAAACATTGAAAAGAGATGGGAAAAGGTTTAAACACTCAAAAATAATTCATAATAAATTATGGGTACTAAATAATATCATGGTATGGATATCTGAATGACATACCACATGAAAAAGAAATATGAAAGAAAAGAGAAGATGCGATTTCTTTTACGAGAAATTTGGCAGCCTAACGGCGTCACATAAAAATTCAGAAAACAAATTGATGAGAGAATAAAGGGTCTCTCATCACTTGGACATGAAATGGGAAGTAATAAGAACATATAAGAACATACCCTCAACATAAAGAGATAGAAAATATAAGACACAACATAAATAAAGTCATGACTTAAAAGAGGAGGGTGAAAGAATCCCTTACCTTGAAGAGTAACTTTGAAAGCTTGAAGGTTGGGACCTTGGGAGGCTTGAGGGCACCTTGGGAGGAATACTTGGGAGGTAAGGAGACCATAACTTCATTGAGGAGGATTTGGAAATGAAAATAATGAGGTAAAGTCTTGGTATTTATAGGAGAAGTGAGGGGACAAGTCATTAATGGTCAAGGGACACCTCATCGGTGGTATTGGAAAAACCATGGGCTTTCCCATGGTATTTGTCCATGGTATTGGCCACTTGGGACACCTCATACCTTATCTTACTATTCTTAAGTCGAACAGAATGATTACATAATTATTACATCCTTAAAGATGTCATTAAACACCCGAAACTAAAAACCGTATTTTCACTATTCACTGAAAATTCATTTTTTTCAGAAAAATACCCAAAAATAACCTTAACCTAATATCGATGCTCTAATTTCAAAAATTAACTCCATTTTATGAAAATAATTTTCTAAATATTTTTAATTTAATTTTTAAATAAAAACACTATTCACTGAAAATTCAACTATTTCAGAAAAATCCCAAAAATTTACCTTAACCAAATATCGATGCTCTAATTTCAAAAATGAACTCCATTTTATGAAAATAATATTCTAAATATTTTTAATTTAATTTTTAAATAAAAAACACTATTCACCCGAAAAAACTAATACATAACCAATAATTTTTGAAACAGTTATTTACCTATTTTATTGAATCACATTACTCAATCAAGGTGCCTAAATTATATTAATACTTTCCTAAGTAAAGTTACTTAATTCATTTGGTCACATTACTAATCATAAGCATAAAATCACTATTCATAATTTACTATTCACCAAAAATTAAGTTGATCTTATGAGACTCTAAATTTCATACTGAACACAACTATAGAAGACCATTTTTTGAAAATCATTACACATTATTAATTATTTAAGGTTTACATAAATATTTTAAAATAACCTTTTTCTAGAATTCATCAATAATATGCATACTATATTTATCCGGACATTTGAAAATTCACAAACTTCACCATAAGAGGACATCACAATTTTTATTTAAATCAAAAGATTACACAAGAAAGTTACGGTCTCGTTACATAACCCCTTATTAAACCAGCATAGGACCTAAGAGTAAGGTGTGCTATGGTGATAGAATCTTGGGGTGGCTCGGCCAACATTGCCCGAGTAGTGATTTCTATCAGCTTGAACTTCTCGCGAAGGCGATTACGTTCCAGCTTCACACGATGAATTTCAACTTGGGTTTGGTCCAGAGCAAAGCCCAAAGGTGCTACCTTCTTCCCAAGTTCCGTCATATGGGCTTCGATCGGCCCGAGACTACTGGATGGGGCCATCGAATGTTCTTTCTATATTAATTACTCAAGATCACTTGTATTTATAGACAATAATCGCAACATTTAGTTTCCAATGGTTATATTGACCAACAGTCATATAACAGTCGAAACCCAACGGTCTTATTTTAATTATACTCATTTTATTAAATGAAGTAGTTTTGTTGAGTATAAAATAAAATAACACACAAAGTTAGGAAACAAAATTTATTCAAAATTTTGGGTCGTTACACGCGTCGGCCAAATTTAGTATCTGCTTAAAGAAAGAATACCCTCACAAGTTTTGCAGTGGTCTCGGATTTTTAATCTGAGTTACCGTTTGTGAGTTATAATCATTTGAAAAATAAAATAATTTATTTTATTATTTTATTTACAATTATGCCATTTTTGGGTTTTCTCACAGGAGGCCCGCGCTGACTAATCTTAAGTCGCGCCTAGGGTAAACCTGCCATCCTGAGCGCAATGGTGCCCTCAGATTTCTAATCTGGGTAAATTTTTAAGATTTATTCCACTTTTTTAGGAAAATTTCTTACGCGCGTTAACTTAAGCTTAACAAAACTTCAACGGATCATTTCGGGCACTCTGGGCCTCGGAATCGTGCGCCGTCAGATTTCATGGACTCATAAAATTCCTATATATTTAAAAAAAATTACATGGAAATTTAGGGTCTTTACATATACATCATGAATGGGTTTTTACATATTCATAATTCCTTATTTCCATGAATCTTCCTCTACATGTTTACAAGTTTATTTTCAACTCAATTATTTTCTTTTAAAATTGCACGACAGTTTGAGAAAAGAAAACGTTTTTGAAGAAGAAAGGATATTTTACTCAAGAATTAATTTCAAGTGTTTTATAAAAATTATTTTCCATCTAAGATGATGCTCTTTAAATAGGGTTGTGTTTATATCCCTATTATTAATATGATTTTATTGTGTTGCTTATGGAATGATATTTTATATAGATTATGTTATGATAGAATGTTGTTTAAGAAACCCATTTTATTTAATGGGTTGTGCTATGTTGAATGTTTTTATGTTTTGTGGCACACGTAAGAATGGTTTCATTATGAGATGGGTGGGACCTATATCTCCCTATAATGCATTGGGTAAAGATTTATATCTCATGAGATATACACTACTAGAAAATGGGTCTATACCCACGGTTCTGCACAAAACCGTGGGTATAGGACAGCCCTATACCGACGGTTTTACCAAAACCGTGGGTATAGGTCTTCAAAAATAACGTATACCCACGGTTTTGGAAAACTGTGGGTATAGGTCCTCTATACCCACGGTTCTCGACAAAACCATGGGTATAGGTTATTTTTGAAGACCTATACCCATGGTTTTGGTAAAATCGTCGGTATAGGGATTGTTACGGAGACCTGTGCCCACGGTTTTGAAAAACCGTAGGGATAGAGTTTTTTTTTACAAGACCTATACCCACGGTTTTCCAAAACCGTGGGTATAGCTATTCTGTGTTATGGTGGGAGGAAAAAAATCCCATGGGAGTGAATTTTTTTTGGAGGGATCGTGGTTCGAAATTAATATAATTATACGAATAGAATATAATTTTCAAATAATTTCGGTGGGATAGTTGGCGACGTGATACTTCCGTCGTTGGTCTATGAGGCGCGGGTTCAAATTTTCCTAGGTGCTGATTCTGAATTTTTTTCTTATGTCCGTGAATTATATCAATATATATACGTAGATATTTATTTATGTGACAAATGAAAATTATATCTTGTTTGGTCCCGTGCAGAGGCATTGTAGCGAGTCGGTTCGTGAGGCGCGGGTTCGATTCCCCACAGGCGCGATTTTTGAATTTTTCCTACAGGCCTTAAATTGTATTATTACATATATATAGATATATGTGTAAATAACAAATGAGAGTTATAGATGTGTTGGTCCTATATTGAGGTTTCGTCGTGAGGCTGTTTGAGAGTAGCGGGTTCAAATTCTTGCAGACTCGATTTTTGAATTTTAATTTCCCACGGTTTGAAAACCGTGGGGACTGCTGTGTGCCACGCTGGAAAGTGTGTTCTACACATTGAAAAGCCTATACCCACGGTTCTGCTAAACCGTGGGTATAGGTTGAAACCCCTATACCGACGCCTTTCCATCCCACGATTCCCAAAACTGTGGGTATAGCCTATACCCACGGTTTTGGGGGCTATACCCACGGTTTTGAACCGTGGGTATAGGTCGTTTTTCCAGTAGTGATACATGGATGGAATGAAAACTTAATTAGTTTTAGTGATACAGGGCTGGAATGAGGAGATAACTCAGTTCATTAAAGGACTTTGTCTGCTATGATGGTCTTGGAAAAGAGCCTTGGCTAATATGAAATGATTTTCTATGCTTATGTGTGTATGCCACAAAAATTCATGTCTTATTTAATGATTATTGGGATTACATTTCACTTCTATGATTTATCTCATGACGTGATATTATGATCTCTTATATGCAGGATAAGATTTTCAAATGTTATATATGATTGATATCTCCTTTGTTTACCCTTACTGAGCATTTGAGCTCACCCTTTCGTATGTTTCTTTTCCCCAGGTCAGGAAGAAGGGTATTAAGTATGATATGCCAAAAAGGATTCTAGTCACAATGAAATAAATGGGAGAAAATATAGATGTTTTATGAACCAGTTGTTTATGTTTCCTAGTTTCTAAAGACACTATACCTATACAAACCTATTATGGTTTTTTTATATGTTGTAATAAATATACTTCAATTCTGAAGTAATATCAATGTACGTAAAGTATGGGTTATTATAGTTGGTATCAAAGGAAATGTATAGTTAACCTTTGGAAACTAGGATGAGAAAGCCTTAATAAGAACCATAAGGATATGTCTAAGTATAGGATACAATCCTAGTGTTTTAGAAATGACCATGAATAACCTATGATAAAACCTAAAGTGTGCTAAATTGAAATTTTATTCTTGATTATGTGGTTTTCCTATTATTATTAGTGTTGCTCACACTATACTTCTTGGTTTTAGTCAATGGTTGGAACCCTAAGGAAACACATTAATGCTGAATGCGATGGGCAATGAAATGATTATCCCCCTGAGCATCCAAATGTTATGGGAGCTGGAATGAAAAATCTTATAGCCATGCTTATACAACTTTCTCAAGCTATGAATCATACAGGACTTCCAAATGATCAAAGTTAGGAGCAACATTCTATTGAATCCTTCATAAGGCAGCGTCCACCTTCATTCCGCAGGTCTTCTGATCCATTAGTGGCTGAACAATAGATCAGTACCACTGAAAAGATATTTTCAGTTCTACAATGTTCTGAACATGATAAATTCATCTTAGCAGTATATCGTTTGGAAGGAGAAGCTGATCAATGGTAGAATCTTATCAAGAATACGAGACAAAGATATGAAATTGAGTCCATGGAATGGGAAAAGTTAAAGAACTTATTTTTCAGTAAGTACTTTCCTCGTATTCTTCAAACAAAGATGTAGAATGATTTATTTGAACTTAAGAAAAAGGATGATGAATCTGTTGGTGCCTACGAAGAAAATTTTACAAGACTTTCAAGGTACGCTTTTGGAATTATTATCCAACCTAGGAGTAAGATTTATCGATTATTTAGTGGCTTAAAACCAAGTCTCTAAAGGGAATTATCCATAAGGGACTTCAATATCTAAGAGGAAATTGTTCGATGTGCTCTCAAGGTTGAGATGGAGATTGTAGTAACCCATCAGTCATATGGTTTTGATAAGAAGATAAAAATAGAATTCAAAGTAAAATCTAAAGACCACACTGAAAAGAAGATGAGTTTCCCTTATCCTCAAAGTGTGGAAAGAAACATGGAGGGAATTTTCTTAAAGGAACTAGTAAATGTTTTAAGTGTGGAAAAGAAGGTCATCAGGAAATTTATTTCCAAAGTGATGGGAAAAAGATGTCTAATGATGCGAACAAATAAAAGGCTACATAGAATTCACCTCCTACGCTTCAATGTTACAAGTGTAAGGAAATGGGGAATTATGTGAATCAATTTCCTAATCCAAGGGTTATTGATGATGATCGACTTCAACAAACTCTTAAGGCCAAAGACAGTGGAAAGTCACATGTAATTACTATTAGTGACGTGGAGTACAATAATGAAGTGGTGAAAGGTACACTTACCATCCACTCTAAAGTAGAAAATGTTTTATTTGATTCTGGATCCACCCACTCTTTTATTTATAAATAATTTTCTAAGGGTATCGCTGAATTACCTCAACAATTAGATATTGAGTTAGTTGTGAAAACTCCTAATGACACAACGGTCGCATCAAAAGTTTACAATTCTTATTCAATTGAAGTTTGTAGGAAATTGCTTCCTAAAAATCTTATGATCCTTACTATAGTGTAATTTTATGTGATTATTGTCATGGATTGGATTTCTTTATATGGAGCTCATATCAATTTCCAAATAAGGGAAGTCACATTTTATATTCCAGATCAATCTATGATCATCTATCGGTGCAAGGATGAATATAACCTTCTAGTGTAAATTTATTCCATATTATGGGTCTTGATTCCAATAAATAAATGTTATTTATCTCAAATGTTTGTGGAGAAACTCATGATTAAGAATACACCCATTTTATGGGAGTTTGATGATGTCTTTCCAGAGGAATTTCTAGGTCTTACGCCAAATCTTGAAGTTGGGTTTTCAATAGAACTCATACCGGGTGCTATGACTATTTAAAAGAAACCTTATAGAATGGACCCAATTGAGTTGTAGGAATTGAAGAAG
This sequence comes from Viscum album, assembly GCA_963277665.1. Lineage (NCBI taxonomy): Eukaryota > Viridiplantae > Streptophyta > Magnoliopsida > Santalales > Viscaceae > Viscum > Viscum album. The sequence continues at coordinate 11,958,074 of OY728159.1, read as the reverse complement.
AAACTCCAAGAGAATCTTGATAAGGAATTCATATGCCCTATTGTGCCACCTTGGGGAGTACCTGTTCTGTTTGTTAAGAAGAAAGATGGATCAATGAGACTCTGCATTGATTATAGAGAAATTAACAAGATCACTATCAAGAAAAAATATTATCTTCCCCTCATTGATGACTTATTTGACCAACTATGTGGAGCTCAATACTTTTCTAAGATTGATCTTCGTTCAGGGTATCATCAATTAAGGGTCAAAAGGGAGGATATACCAAAGACGACATTTCGTAAAAGGTATGGACACTATGAATTTATAGTGATTCCTTTGGTTCTTACTAATTCCCATGCTATCTTCATGGATCTAATGAATAGAGTCTTTAGAGGCTATCATGATCAGTTTGTGGTAGTCTTTATAGATGATATTCTTATCTATTCAAAGATAATGAAAAACATGAAGATCACTTGAGAATTATGTTGAAGACCCTGAGAAAGGAGAAGCTTTATGCCAAATTTACCAAGTGTTAATTTTGGCTTCAAAAATTTTGAATTTTGGGTCACATAATCTCAAGAGAGGGGATATCTGTGGATCCAGAAAAAAAATAGGTTATTGAAAGATGGTTGAGACCAACAAAAGTAACTGAGATCTGAAGTTTTCTTGGTTTGGCTGGATATTATCAACGTTTTGTGAAATATTTTTCACAGTTATCTAATCCAATAACCAAGTTGACTCAGAAAGGAGTTAAGTTCATTTGGACGGAGGAATGTGAAGAGAATTTCAAAGAGCTAAAAATAAGGTTATCTAGTGCACCTGTGCTCACACTACCTTGTAGTGGAGAAAGGTTTGTGATCTATAGTGGTGCATCCAAGAAGGGGATGGGGTGTGTTCTCATGCAAAATGATATGGTGATAGCTTATTCCTCACAAAAGTTGAAAATACATGAGAAAAATTACCCAACTCGTGATTTTGAGTTAGTTGTGGTAATCTTTGAATTAAATATATGGAGTCATTATCTTTATGGTGAAAGGTGTGATATTTATACTGATCATAAAAGTTTAAAGTATATTTTCACACAAAATGAGCTGAATATATGCCAAAGAAGATTGATGGAGTTGATTAAAGATTAAAAATTCTCAATACATTACCACCCTAGGAAAGAAAACAAGGTGGCAGATGCATTAAATCGACAAGACCATGCTAGATTATCCATGATGAGGATCACAAAAGATCCAATATTTATGGATATTCAAAGGATAGATCTTGAAATTATAATGGAAGGGGAGAAATATTATCTTTCTCAAATGAATGTTCAACCATCTATACAAGTGAAGATTAAAGAGGCACAGAAGGAAGATGTAGAGTTACAAAAGAAGGTGAGAAACATTCCTGAATTCAACCTTGATTGTGATGAAATAATAAGGTTTAGGAATTGGGTTTTTGTTCCTCCCATACCATAATTAAAGAGGATCTATTGGATGAGGTTCATAGTTCTTCATTATCTATTCACCCTGGAAGCACAAAGATGTAAAGGGACCTAAAAGAGTACTTTTGGTAGGATAGAATGAAAAGATATGTCTCTGAATATGTCTCTCGATGCTTGGTTTGTTAGTAAGTTAAGTCTAAGAGATAAAATCTAAGGGGATATTACAACCATTACCCATACCATAATGGAAATGGGAAAACATCACTATGGACTTTTTCATCGGACTTCCCAAAACATCCAAAGGAAATAATGCTATATGGGTTATAGTTGATCATCTTACAAAGTCGGCACACTTCATTGCTATTAGAGAGGATTTCTCTCTTGATCAGATTTCCCGGATATATGTAAAGGAAGTGGTAAGATTGCATGGAGTACCACTTTCCATTATATCTGATCGGGATCTGAGTTTTACCTCTATGTTCTCACGAATTATTCAGCATGCTCTAGATACATAATTAAGTTTCAAAATTTCTTATCATCCTCAGACAGATGGTCGGTCTGAGAGAACAATTCAAACTCTGGAAGACATGTTGAGATCTTTCTCTATGGATTTAAAAGGTGGTTGGGATCAAGACCTACCATTGGTGGAATTTTCTTACAATAATAGATTTCACTCCAGTATTCATATGGCTCCTTATGAATCCATCTATGGAAAGAAGTGCATAACTCCAAATTGTTGGGATGAAGTTAGGGAAATAAAGCTATTAGGACCTGATCTTGTTGATAAAATGGAAAAAAGGTTAGATTTATTCAAAAACACATAAGAGTAGCTCAGAGTTGAAAAAAAAAAGTTATGCTGACAACCGAAGAAAAGACCTAGAGTTTGAAGTGGGTGATAATGTTTTCTTACGAATATCCCCCTCGAAGAGAGAAATGATATTTGGAAAGAAGGAAAATTTGCGCCCTAGGTATATTGGTCTTTTTGAAATTCTGGATCATGTTGGGAAGGTAGCTTACTGATTGGTGCTTCCACCGAATATCTCTCAAGTTCATGATGTGTTACATGTATCCCTCCTGAGAAAGTACATACCTAATCCTTCGCATGTACTAATCTCGTAAGTCATATCGCTGGAGCAAGATCTTTCTTATGAAGAAAAACTGATAGAGATTCTGGATCGTAGAGAAAAAGTTCTACAAAACAAGACCACTCCCTTGGTTAAAGTTTTATGGAGGAACCACCAATTAAAAGAAGATACATGGGAACTTGAGGATATGATGAAGAAGAGGTGTCATCATCTATTTATTTCCAAGTAATGAATTTTTAGGGTGAAATTCAGTTTAAGGGGGGTAGAATGTAACACCCATACGTTTTTATGAAATATTTTCTTTAAATAATTTTTATCCTTCAGTAGATTACTTTGCACGCAATCATGAGTTTAAACGAACTGTGAGATGACCTTAATATAAAATTATCATTGTAACCTAGTCATTAGGTTAGCAGGAATAATTATAACTAACTTATGAAAATGCATTATGAATTCTTTGGCGATTAATTATTTATGAAAAATATAAATCAATTAGATATTTTCATTTTCTTGAGTTAATTACATTTGGTAATGAGGTTAATGAGATATATGTGTTATATAATTAATAAAATATTTTTTTATATTCATTCAATTGATATGTTAATCATAGGGTATGAATAAAACCCTATTTATGTATAAGAACCAATTTTTTTACAAAAGAAGGTCAATTTTATAAATTTGAATGGTGAAACCATTTTAAATTAAGATTTTAAAACATTAATAATTTATATATGAAAACATGAAAATGTTATTTTGAATTGGGATCTAAAAATTTACTTTGAAAAATTTTCTGATATTTTTCTGATAACTTTCATGTTTTGATGAATAGTAAAAATATGCTAAATTTTAATTAAAAACAACTTTTTTCATTGAGATAATTTATATGGTTAAATTATAATACTAAATGGTTTAAAAGTATAAATATAATATATTTTTACCATTTAATATAATTTAAGTCATTATCATTAATTTTACATTGAATTCATAGGTAAAAACATTTCAATCTTTTGCAATGTTTTAACTTTTAAAACTTGTTTTCTCATTTCAACAACGGGGTTAATTTTAAATCAATTACTACAAATTCTGTATTTTGAATTTGTAAAAATGGATTCCATATTTGGAATCAGAAGTTCCAAATTGTGTGAATAGTTACCTTTTATTTTTGGACATTATGAATAATAACTTTAGTAATTATTTTATCTGCCATGGTTAAAGGGTAAATCTGGTAAATAAGGGTAAAAAAATATAATTTAATAATATAATACTAACCTAAAACATTTCCTAATACTATTGGATGAAATATTTCTGACCATGGGAATCCTTGGGTCAATTTTGGGACCCCATGGATTCATATGGATGTGAAAATGACATTTTATAAAAATTAATTTAAAGTAAAGATATTTATAACCTTAACATATAACTTTTACTAAATAGATTTTAATATAGGGTTATATAACTGATATATTTTATTATAAATATTAATTATAAAGATAAAAATATTTCCTATATCATTGTATTTTATTTATAATTTTTAGAGATTATATAAATAGTATTATTTCTGACACAAATATGGTGTAGTGGTTACCTCATTAATGGAATATTTAAATAAATGAATTTATAAATATTAAAAAAATGTAATTTGGTTATTTTGATGTCATACACAAATTTTATAGATTAAATTGATATATTATATTTGAGTTAATTCCTTATTTTCAAAGGAATAAAGTTTTTATGAATTTTTAAAAAGTCAAGTATTAATAGTGTCCAAAATTGACACAATTTATAACTTAAAAAATAAAATATTTTATTAAATGATATGAAATTACTAAAAATCTAATATTCATCCAAATGGCTTATATAAGTCCATACATGTCATAAATAAATTATTTGGGGTCTTTTTACATTATATGGTAATTACATTAACCCACAATGTGTAAATAACATGATATCATGGTAAGATTAAAAAGGGTTAAACCAAAAAGATAAGGATAAAAAAATATTATAAAATTGTCTAAATATTATTGTATTATGGTTATTCGAACAAAAATCATATTATATTTTAATTAAATAATTTTTGGACCATTTTTCGTCGAAATTGAATTTATTATAAATTAATATTTTTGAGAGTTTCCTAAAGTGTCCATCTCCTCTCTTATAAAAGGGCACCTCCTCCCTCTCCTCTTCACTCCATTTTGAGCCTTCAAGCTTGGACAACCCCTGCCCATTTCTATTCTAAACTTCCCTAGTTACATTATAGAGGTTCTTCTCTTCTCAAAAGACCAACTCTAGTTCCTAAAGAGGAAATTTAAAGGAGGCACGTCGAGGAAGAGGTAATCTCTTCTTCCGATTCTTTCAAATTTATTTCTTCTTCTACTTACTTTTCTTTAGTTGTTTCATTATAAAGTAATAACATAAGTATCACTAATATATTTATATATTATTATAAATATTAAACAACCCTATTTAACCATCTATCTATCCTATGAAAAATGAAATCACCACGTGTGCGTGCGTACGGCTTACCTTCTCCACGCTGTGGTGTAATCTGTTTTTCACCATCACCTTACATGGATGGGTATAATGGTGGAAATAATAACTATATATTACTATTATAACATGATACTAATTATTAGATAATATACACCATCCACTTCAATACCATTCAAAAATTATGGAAATGATTTCTTCGCACGCGCGTACGTACGGTTTACCATCTCCATGGTGCGATGTGATTTGTTCTACATAATATTCATTAAACCATGATTATATAAATGAATTTAATTAATATATATGATATATATTATACTAATACCATTATGTAAATGATATAACTATAACCTAAAAAAGAGGAATAAGGACTTATCCGACAAAACATACATACATAAAGCAGTTAATACCCGAATAACAAGTAACAATGAAATGTTACTAACAAACAGATGAAAATATGATCATAAATGTTATCATAAAAATGAATATGATTCTAGAATAAATCAGTAACATTATTTAAATCATCATACAGTATTTTTGGATACATACGAATCATATTAGACTTAAGGTAAGGGATAACTTTTCCAATCTCATTTTATCTGAGCTTGTTTATTCGTAAGTATCTACTGGGTATATATTTATCATCCATGTCCATGTTTTCTAAAAATATTCTCATAAAATGTGTACTATTCTTCTATGTATTTTTAAATTCATTTTTACCCGTTTTTACTTGTACTATATGGTTTGTAAGGAATCTTTCTTTTGTTTACCATACGAGGTACTTTTTGACTTTTTCAGCAAAAGTACGAGGAGAGTGTTTTTTTAACTTATACAGAATAAACAGGTTTTTACATCTTCATAACACCTTATTTAAATGAATCTTCCTCTACATGTTTACAAGTTTATTTTTAACTCAATTATTTTCTTTTAAAATACAGTTTGAGAAAAGAAAATATTTTTGAATGAAAAATGATATTTTCCTCAAGAATTAATTTCAAGTGTTTTATCAAAATTATGTTTCATCTACAATGATACTCTTTAAATAGGGTTATGTTTATATCCCTATTATTAATATGATTTTATTGTGTTACTTATGGAATGATATTTTATATGTATTATGTTATTATGGAATGATGTTTAATAAATCTATTTTATTTCATGGGTTATGCTATGGTGAATGTTTTTATGTTTTGTGGAACATGTAAGAATGGTTTAATTATGATATGGGTGGGACCTATATCTCCCTCCAATGTATTGGGTAAAGATTTATATCTCATGAGATATACATGGTTGGAACGACAAGTTAATCTGGTTCAGTGATACAAGGTTGGAACAAGGAGAGAACTTGGTTCAGTAATGGACTTTATCCACCATGATGGTCTTGGCAAAGAGCCTTGACTAATATGAAATGATTTTCTATGCTTATGTGTGTATGCCAAAAAATTTCATGTCTTATTTTATGATTATTGGAATTACATTTCACTTATATGATTTATCCCATGACATGATATTATGATCTCTTATATACAGGATAAGATTTTCAAATGTTATATATGATTGATATCTCCTTTGTTTACCCTTATTGGGCATTTGAGCTCACCCTTTCATATGTTTCTTTTCCCCAGGTCAGGAAGAAGGGTATTAAGTATGATATGCCAAAAAGGAGTCTAGTCACGGTGAAATAAATGGGAGATAATATAGATATTTTATGAACTAGTTGTTTATGTTTCCCAGTTTCTAAAGACATTATACTTATAAGGTTCTGTTATGGTTTTGTTATATGTTGTAATAAATATAATTCAATTCTGAAGTAATATCAATGTATGTAAAGTATGAGTCGTTATAACGTATAGCATCATCTTCACTAACAGGTGATCAACTATTTGAGAAATTTAAAGATGTGTACACTGCTTTTGGTAAACCATTTTCAAAAAATCTTACGAAAACCGGTTGGAAAAATAAATCCGTTTTTTTTAATTATCATACTGGAATTGTTTGTACGTCAAATATTTTCTTGATGTTATACATGTTGAAAAAAGTGTATGTGATAGTGTCATCAGCACATTGCTAAATGCACACGGCAAAATAAATGATGGAATTAAGTCTAGGCTAGACATGGTTGACATGGGAATACGAGAAGAGTTGACACCAGTGAAGGGTGAAAAATGAACATTTCTTCCACTTGCTGCTTATACTCTTTCTAGGTAGGAGAGATATTGGTTTTACAACTTCTTGAATGATGTAAAGGTTTCATAGGGGTATTCATTGAATATTAAGAACATCATTTCAATTCACAGTTTAAAGTTAAAAGGTATGAAATCACATGAATGCCATGTTTTGATGCAAGGTCTAATTCCTATAGCTTTAAGTAGCATTTTTCCCAAGAATGTCAGTCATACATTAACGAATCTTAGTTACTTCTTCAAATCTATATGTAGTAAAGTAATAAACCCGACGAAATTACTGACTATGGAAAGAGAAATTGTTGTCATATTATGTGAATTGAAAATGTTCTTCCTACCGACATTCTTTGATATGATGGTTCATTTGATGGTTCAATTGGTGAGAGAGATTCGACTATGTGGTCCTATGAACTATAGATGGATGTACCTCATTGAACAGTATATGAAGATTTTGAAAGGGTATGTCAAAAATCGAAGTCGGTTGGAGGCTTGTATTACAGAGCGATATATTGTTGTGGAAGCCATTGAATTTTGTACCAAATACCTATTCGATGTGCAAATCATTGGTTTAATGAAATCTTGTCACAGTGGGTAACTTTTAGATGAAGGAATTTTTGGAAAGGAGGTTATCACAATCAATATTATAGACTGGGGAAATTCCCACCTTTACGTTTTGCATAATAGTTTGGATGTTGACCCATATGTTAAAACCCACAAAGAAATTCTTAGGAATTTTAATCTATCAAGGGATGAAAAATGAATATCAAATAAAGATAATCAATAGTTTATAGGATGGTTTTAAGACCATATTTTAAGGAGCCAGATGAAAATCTAGACTCAATTTTAGAATGACTTGAATGGCTAGTTGGAGGAACAAGTGTGTGCATATTATCTTATGATGATTATGTAATTAATGGTTATACATTCTATACTAATGAACATGATAAATAAAGTACCATACATAATAGTGGAGTTACACTTGTGGCTGAAGCAATGCATTTTTTTTGATGTTAAGGACAGAAATCCAATTTACGCTAATATGTCATACTTTGGCATCATTAAAAAAATATGAGAGTTGGATTATACGACATTCTGAGTGCCGATTTTTCAATACAAGTGGGTTGATAACAAGAGTGTTGTTAAAATAGATGAGTTATGATTTGTGAAAGTTGATTTTAGACAATAAGGTTACAAAGATGAACCGTTTATAATGGAATCATGGGCAGTACAAGTATTTTATGTTCCATATCTTGCAAACCAAAACTGGTCAATTGTTCTATTATCGACCAAAACTACTGAAGAGTCAGATGAAAATTCAACAGAGGATAACCTTTTCATTGGGATGTCGCAATCATTTCATAGTGGTCCCAATGTAGAAGGAGTTTTTTATGTCAGAGGAGACCACAATGAAGGGATTTGGATAGTCGATAGAGGGGTCAAATCCCTTTAACCTTTAAAAAAAGAGTTCAATAATTAGGTTATATTTTTTTATAATATACATCGTGTTACCTTATGTTAATATCCATTCATTGATGCTTATATGTTATTTAAATTAAATGTTAAACCACTTCTGTAGATAATTTTTTCTTCACGTGATGATGCTCTCAATCCCCAGGCACAATAGGTTTCTCAACCTGCTGCTGCTCGCAGTGCAGACGAACAACAGGTTTCTCGAACTGTTTCCTTATGTTAATATTTATTCGCTTCTTCTTTTATGTTATCTAAATTAAATATTAAACCAATTATTTTGATAATGAATTCTGTATGTGATGATGCTCCCAATATCTAGGCACAATAGGTCTCTCAACCTGTTGCAGCTAGCAGTGCAGAGAAACAATAGGTTTCTCAACCTGTTGTTGCTCCCAGTGCAGAGGTACAACCACCATCTACACATGTTGATGTTAGCACTCCAGAGCTATAGGAACATATTAATAATGGTCGATCAAAGGAAATGAAAGATGACGAAACACCGGAGGTATAGAAAAAAAAGGAGCATCGTAGTTTGACGCTATTAGAAAAAATCATTAAGGTAAAATAGAAAGGCATCAAATACAAGATTAGATAGAATACGCGGGGCTAACATGTTAACCCCAACAATTTAATGTTCAGTAGTTACATTAGAATTGTCACTTGGTAATGTGTGGAAATTGATGTAACTTCATGGAACCATGTTGTAGCTGAGATTAAGACACTAATGTGGGGAGATATTATGATAACATTATGATATCATTTTTTTAATTTACTAAAAATTAAATAATGAAACATTGACTTTCTCTTCATAATCCATTACAGAGTGTATTTACAGTAGATGACTTGTACAAGGACTATGTATTAAGGGTTTTAGGAAGTATTCATAGGGAATTTCTCACAATTTTAACAAAATATCATCTTAAAGATACTAAAGGAAAAAATAAAACCACACCCACCCCCTATTTATGCACATATAATAACCCAAGCATTGTGGGATGCATTTACTGGTTAGCATGCGAAGCAGTATTTTTAGGTACATTATGTTTGGTAATACATTGTTTGATTGTATGTGTATTCATAGCTTTGATTGATAGTGTTTTATTTATGAAACAGAAACTTGTTGTACCTCTCGAACCCCTCAAGGTTTTATTTTCATGATCACAATCACCCTCATATTTATCTAATCCTCTTTCAAGTGTTTTTGAATCAAATCAGGTGGCCAAGGAATTGGGCCAAGAAAGAAAGAAGGCAAAGTGGACTGAAATTCAGTCCACCGGCCAACCGGTGGCTTCACCACCGGTCAGCCGGTGGAGCCTGCATTCAAGAGGGAGCCACTGCCTCCCCACCGGCCAGCCGGTGGCCTCAGCACCGGCTCGCCGGTGGCACCCTCTCCAAATAGTGTCAGCTACTGCCTCACCACCGGCCAGCCGGTGGCTCTGGCACCGGTCGACCGGTGGCCCCTGGACAGGAATCCAATGACTTTTTGCAAACACCGGCCAACCGGTGGGACTGTACCGGCCAGCCGGTGGAGCCAGACAAACTAGCCGTTGCAGTTTGACCAGGCTGGCCCACTTGGCTCCCAACGGCTCTTTTAGCCTCTCCAACGGCTCCGAAGCCTCCCCAAGGGTTCCATGCCTATAAATAAAGGCCAAGGAAGCCCCGGACACCTACCGGAACATATACGAAGCCAACGGACATATTTTGGATCAATTGGCCAACCTCCGACGACTTCCTCCAAGGGAACCCCAAGTGCTCCAACAACTTCCACATCCAAGGAGCTCCACCCAAGAAGCTTGGAAGCGGCCTTCAAACATCTCCAATCCATCAAAGGCGCCCAAGAATTCCTCAATTACGGTTTTTCTTTGTTTATTTTATTTTGAGCTTTAAAATTGGGTTTGTGCCTACAAACCCCAAACCTTTTCTCATCCCCCTTTCTTTTGGGTTCTCACACCACCATTAAGGTGTGAAGAGGTTTCTTCAAGCCTTTCCTTTTAAAAGGCTTGTGTTTCGGTGAGCTAGCCTTCACCCGTTAAAAAGGCTAGTGGGTTCTTGCTAAACCATCAAAAGCAAGTGGGTTCTTGCTAAACCACAAAAAGCAAGCTGTAATAGGTCCTAGTGCTACCTCAAAGCCTAGTGGGTTTCTTGCTAAAACCATTGAAAAGCAAGCGGTAGGAATCTCTCAACGGTTAAGTTGGGAGCGGAGACGTAGGCCGGGTTTTGGCCGAACTCCGATATCAATTTTGTGTGTCTTGCCTCTTTATTTCCGCTGCATCTTTACTTTGATTTTTTATTTGTTAATCAATTTTTTAAAAGGCAATTCACCCCCCCCCCTCTTGCCATCATTCCCCGTTTATTCCGGCTCAACATTTGGTATCAGAGGGGTAATTTGAGTAATACCTTAAAAGGTTTCAAATTCAAAGATCCATTGTGATGGCATCCACCTCTTTCGCCCCCGAGGGCTACTCTTTGGGTCGGGCTCCATTTTTTGATGGGACCGACTACAATTATTGGAAAACCCGCATGACTACTTTCCTTAGAAGCATAGGTTATCCCATATATAAAATTGTCATGCATGGTTACACTCTTTCTACTCCCGACGAATCCAAATGGACCCCCGCCGATATAAAGAATTTTGAGCTTGATGGCAAAGCCATGAACGCTCTTCATTGCGGGTTAGATAGAAATGAATTCAATCGAGTGTCTACTTGCACCTCCTCACATGAAATTTGGAAACTTTTAGAAGTAACTCATGAGGGCACTAACAAAGTCAAAGACACTAGATTGGATATGTATAGGCAGGATTTTGAGTCTTTTTCAATGCATCCAAATGAATCTATTTCTGAAATGTTTACTCGCTTTACTGACGTGTGCAATGGAAGGAAATCTCTTGGTGATGATGTTTCAGCCGAGACGATGGTCAAGAAGATCCTATGGGTCCTTCCGAGCTCATGGGCACCAAAGGTGACGGCGATCCAAGAAGCTAAGGACGTCAAAAATATGCCGGTAGAGGAGCTCATCGGATCTCTCATGACTTATGAGATCACGATGAGGAGGCAAGCACAAAAGGAGGGCACCCCTATCAAAACTCCAAAGAAAATCGCCCTCAAGGTACAAAAAGAAGTAAGCTCCTCCTCATCTTCTTCCTCATCTCCTTCCTCATCTTCCTCATCATCAAGCGGCGATTCGGAAATGGAGAATCTCGCCCGCCAAATGCACAAGTTTATGAAGAAGCACAAGAAGAAGAAGAAATCTCGCAAGGCGCGTAAGCAAGAACCCACCGCAAGAACCGAGCCCAAGGTAAAATGCTACGGGTGCGGTGAAAAGGGACATTACAAGCCCGATTGCCCACTCAACAAAAAACGGGCCACGCCAAAGGAAAAAGGAAAGAAGAAGGTCCTCAAGGCGACATGGAGTGACACCTCCTCTTCATCATCCTCCTCCTCCTCCTCGAGCGACCAAGGCACAAAATGCCTAATGGCATGTAATGAGGTAACATCTCCCGACTCCTCCTCTTCTTGCTCTTCAAATTCAAATTCTTTGAATCATTTGTCTTATGAGGATCTCCAATTTGCTAGAGATCAACTTGAAAATGGTTTTCACGAACTCTCGTCAAAATTTGTTGCTTTAAAAAAGAATTTCAAAAAACTCTCCTCCGAAAAAGAACAACTTCTCAAAGAGAAGGAGGAGATGTCCCTAAAAATCCAAAATTTCCCCAATGTTGATTCTTTGGAATCAACCATCAAGGACCTTAGAGAGACCCTAGCCAAGTTCACCCAAGGTGAACAAAATTTGAACAATCTCCTAGGTTCCCAACGAATATCTAGAACCACCAATGGACTTGGCTACACCAACCAAGCTTCCTCATCCCATGCACCAACTGTTTTTGTAAGGGGGAGCTCTTGTTTTAAATTTTGTAACTATTGCAAAAAACCCGGGCACATGATATATGAATGTAATTGCAAAAACGCCCGGTATGGAAGGCCCAAATCGATTTTTTATTCGGATGAATTTTATAGGAGAAGACCCGCCATGAGACAAGTTTGGATTGAAAAATCCCTTCTAGCGAGTCTCTCCGGGCCTAAAATCATCTCTTTTCAAAATCCCTCTCCCCGGTGACTTTTTGTTTTTATTTAGGGGGAGTTAGGATCTTTTAAGCCTTTTTTGTAATTTCAAAATTTTAGACTCAAACTTTCAATTTCAACAATTGGTATTAAAATTTTCAACTCTTGGTATCAAAATTTTCATTTCAAAATATTCAATTCGAATTTTTCATTCAAATCTTTCAATTCATTTTTGATTCAAAACTCTCAATTTCAACAAATTTCATTTGGTTTCAAATTTCAAAATTCAATTGGTTTTTGATTCAAAACTTTCAATTCAAACTGTTATTCAATTTTCATTTCAAAATTTTCAACAATTGATATCATTTTCAATTGATTTAAAATCTCATTTTTCATCTATCCCTCAATCAAGTTTTATGCCCCGTTCTATTTTGATAATCACAAAGGGGGAGAAATTTCTTGATTGATTGGGGGAGAATCCTTTTTCATCATGCTTTGCATTGCCTTTAATCTCAGTATTTTACATTGTTTGTTTCGGTGATTGTGATCATCAAAATAGGGGGAGATTGTTGTACCTCTCGAACCCCTCAAGGTTTTATTTTCATGATCACAATCACCCTCATATTTATCTAATCCTCTTTCAAGTGTTTTTGAATCAAATCAGGTGGCCAAGGAATTGGGCCAAGAAAGAAAGAAGGCAAAGTGGACTGAAATTCAGTCCACCGGCCAACCGGTGGCTTCACCACCGGTCAGCCGGTGGCACCTGCATTCAAGAGGGAGCCACTGCCTCCCCACCGGCCAGCCGGTGGCCTCAGCACCGGCCAGCCGGTGGCACCCTCTCCAAATAGTGTCAGCTACTGCCTCACCACCGGCCAGCCGGTGGCTCTGGCACCGGTCGACCGGTGGCCCCTGGACAGGAATCCAATGACTTTTTGCAAACACCGGCCAACCGGTGGGACTGTACCGGCCAGCCGGTGGAGCCAGACAAACTAGCCGTTGCAGTTTGACCAGGCTGGCCCACTTGGCTCCCAACGGCTCTTTTAGCCTCTCCAACGGCTCCGAAGCCTCCCCAAGGGTTCCATGCCTATAAATAAAGGCCAAGGAAGCCCCGGACACCTACCGGAACATATACGAAGCCAACGGACATATTTTGGATCAATTGGCCAACCTCCGGCGACTTCCTCCAAGGGAACCCCAAGTGCTCCAACAACTTCCACATCCAAGGAGCTCCACCCAAGAAGCTTGGAAGCGGCCTTCAAACATCTCCAATCCATCAAAGGCGCCCAAGACTTCCTCAATTACGGTTTTTCTTTGTTTATTTTATTTTGAGCTTTAAAATTGGGTTTGTGCCTACAAACCCCAAACCTTTTCTCATCCCCCTTTCTTTTGGGTTCTCACACCACCATTAAGGTGTGAAGAGGTTTCTTCAAGCCTTTCCTTTTAAAAGGCTTGTGTTTCGGTGAGCTAGCCTTCACCCGTTAAAAAGGCTAGTGGGTTCTTGCTAAACCATCAAAAGCAAGTGGGTTCTTGCTAAACCACAAAAAGCAAGCTGTAATAGGTCCTAGTGCTACCTCAAAGCCTAGTGGGTTTCTTGCTAAAACCATTGAAAAGCAAGCGGTAGGAATCTCTCAACGGTTAAGTTGGGAGCGGAGACGTAGGCCGGGTTTTGGCCGAACTCCGATATCAATTTTGTGTGTCTTGCCTCTTTATTTCCGCTGCATCTTTACTTTGATTTTTTATTTGTTAATCAATTTTTTAAAAGGCAATTCACCCCCCCCCCCCTCTTGCCATCATTCCCCGTTTATTCCGACCTAACAAAACTGAGTGCTGAAAACAAACAATGAGCATCAAAACCAGCATACCCCTACCGTAAAGCAAGGATGGGGTACGCATCACTTGAAAAAAAATTGTTACGTATTTAAAATATACTATAATACTTTTACATGACATAAAAAACACAATAACTATGTTATTTTGTTTGTATAAAGCTTGAAGAGTCCAAATCCAAAGCCACTTCCATCTCACGCCATGTGCTATGGAAGGAGGTTCATGTAACTAAAGATGGAAAACTAAAATATGAAAACACACAAAAAGTGTGGGAAACATGTGTAAGTATGACATAATAAAAAATTGATTTAAATTTCTATTACATAAAAATGATTACTTATTTTACTATATTTTATATTTGGAATAGTCATAAGAATCAGCAACACCCACACCGGATGCATACATACTTTCAGTGGCCTTGAATTAGCCAGAAAAGTATGGTCGTGTTAGAGGTGTGAGTTTTGGGGTGACACCCAAAACATATTTTGAGAAAGAAAACAAGAAGAGGATCAAACTGAGGAAATGAAAAATATGAGAGAAAGATTAGCTATGTTTGAAGAAGAATTACAATGCCAGATAGAGAAGATGACAACTTTGATGGGGAGGAGGGAAAAATAAGAAACAACTCAAGAACAACCAGCACGTGAAATCCCCACCCCAACCCCCACCAGTTTTGAGGCAAGCCATTCCCCTAAAAATCCTGTCTTAACTAAGGTATTCTATTTTCTAATAATTATTTCTGTGAAATGTGAATCAGATTGACACTAGATACTAATACCTTTCCTGTATTGATATTCTACATGGTGAAAATGACTGTGATTTATATTTATCAACACTCACCCATCACCTTGTAGTGAGGGCTACAATGTTCAATATCCAAAATGGCATGCTACACAATAGACCACTTCTAACAGGTCGTATCAAAGTCTCAATTACTGTATCCCATGAGTTGAGTGTTGAGCTACCTTTTCCAAATGATGATTCATATATCCATATGGTCGAACAAGCTCTTGGAACATTCATCGTATGGAAGTCAAATCTTGTAAAAAAATATGTCAATAAGGAGGTATTCATTTCTGATTTAATTTTCAAGCTAAACTTTTAACATTTAATGAAAAATGGACTGAACCAATGGATGTTATTACATACGGACAAAGGGAAGGGTATAAATGAAATATCATCTTAAAACCATCTCAAGGATCAACCAATTGATCAAAATGATCTACCAGAAGTACCTTAACCCCCCTGTTCTATATCCACATTTTTATCATTGAAGTCTCGTGTGGATATGAAGTTAAAAGATGGTGGGACTCACAAAATTGATTTTGAAGAAAATATGTATGGAGGGGAAGATCCATACTTCATTGGTGTTGAGAGTTCACCTGAAATTTTTGACTATGAATGGCTAGGCATCTCAGTTGTAAATGTATACATGAGGTATGTTTTCATGATTTGATTTTACAAAAATTGATATACTATGTTAATTATGACTAAACACATTTCATAATTTTTGCAGGCGTATATATGAAAAACAATTGAAGGTATTTCCCCATGAACATAAATTTTTGATCGTTAGTCCTCACATCACCTCTACAGAACAAACAGAAATAGATTCCAAGAAAGAGGGTGAAATAGTGGCAGGTCTGCTCAAATCATTTGAAAGAAAAATTATGGATGAAAAAATCTTCTTTATACCAATGATGCAAGGGTAAAACTCTACAATTTAATCATATCGAATATAATTTCATTTCTTTCATTACTTGTTTTTTTGTGTTTTTAGGAAACATTGGATGCTCATTGCGGTCAATTTGGATACTCCAAAGATTTATTTTCTAGATTCAATGCATGGATATCCAAAAAACCAACCACATATGATGGTGTTTTTTTATTTTTAATACACTAGATCCAATATTTTAGAACTAAACATCCAATTATATAATTTATATTATCTTTTAATGAGGATTTTTTTATGATAGGGTGGTGCATAAATATCAGCTACATCATGGAATGAGGCCATGGTCTAAGGACAAGAAACATGAAAATTACAATGACTGGACAAGTATCAGGGTATATATAATAATATTTCACTATCCAAACACATATCAAAACAAATTACTTATTTTTCTCAATGTTTCTGTAGTGTCTGAAACAAACAAATAGAAAAAATTGTGGTTATTATGTTTGTAAATTTATGAGAGAAAACATCTTTCATGAGAAAAATAACATCCTTGAAGATGTATTTTTGAAGATAATTTCTATTTCATTTAAAATATTTATTAATCCTTCGTGTATTTATATTTTTTCAGTACTACTATAACTGTCGAAAAGATTCATATTCACAAGATGATATAGATATGATTATAAACGAATGGGCAGCATACCTGATGGATGAATGTACAAAAATAACTTGAAGATGTTTCAACAAGGAAATGGGTCGGGATATTATAAGTTGAATTCCTACTACTTATGTCTTTTAAACTACCATGTTTTAATCCATTAGCTCAAAAAGTGTCACTCACTGAAAACTATGAAAACATGCTTTGATTGTCTTCAAAATTAAATACAGTGATTTCATGAGTCAGTTGTGATGTGTAGGAATCAACCCCACCTCCATCCGACGCATAGTATAATCAGTATGACTCCAAATGTGTCTTCTTATTTAAAATTGACATTAATTCAAGTAAAAAAACACAGCTGAAATAATGAAAACCAATCAAACACATTTGGATTTCTTTGATACTTTAGGAAAATGATCCATGAGTCAGTTGTGACACAAAGGAATCAACCTCACCTCAATATGATGCACGATGTCACCGGTATGACTCCAAGTGTGTATTCTTATTTTAAATTGACATTAATTCAAGTAAAAAAACACAAATGACATACAGAAAACTAAGAAAATGAATTCATATTGCTTTGATACATTAGAAAAAGGATCCATGAGTCAGTTATGATGTGTAGGAATCAACCACACCTCAATTTGGTGCACGGTGTGATCGGTGCGACTTCAAATGTATCTTCTTATTTAAAATCGACATTAATTCAAGTAAAAAAACACAACTGACATATTGAAAACCGATCAAACGAATTTTTATTGCTTTAATACTTTAGAAAAAATATCCATGAGTCAGTTTTGATGTGTAGAAATCAACCCCACCTCAATCTGATGCACATTGTCACCGTTATGACTCCAAATGTGTCTTCTTTTTTAAAATTGACATTAATTCAAGTAAAAAAACATAACTCACATAATGAAAACCTAGAAAAAGTATTCTTATTACTTTGATACTTTAGAAAAACAATCCATGAGTCAGTTGTGATGTGTAGGAATCAACCCCACCTCAATCCGACGTACGGTGTGACCAGTATAACTCCAAATGTGTCTTCTGATTTAAAATTGATATTAATTCAAGTAAAAAAACATAACTCACATACTGAAAACTGAGAAAACGCAATAGGATTGCATTGATACTTTAGAAAAATGATTTATGAGTTAGTTGTGATGTGTAAGGATCAACCCCACCATAATATGACGCACGGTGTCACCGGTATGACTCCAAATGTATCTTCTTATTTAAAATTGACATTTATTCAAGTAAAAAACACAACTGACATACTAAAAACTAAGCAAAAACATTTTTATTTCTTTGATACTTTGTAAAAACAATCCATATGTCAGTTTTGATGTGTAGAAATCAACCCCACATCAATATAATGCACGATGTCACCGGTATGACTCCAAATGTGTCTTCTTATTTAAAATTGACATTAATTCAAGTAAAAAAACACAACTGACATACTGAAAACTGATCAAACGCATTTGGATTGCTTTGATACTTTAGAACAATGATCCATGAGTCAGTTGCGATGTTTAAGAATCAACCCCACCTCAATCTGACATATGGTTTCACCGGTATGACTCCAAATCTTTCTTCTTATTTTAAATTGACATTAATTTAAGTAAAAACACAACTGACATACTGAAAATTGAGAAAATACATTCAGATTTCTTTGATACTTTAGAACAACGATCCATGAGTTAGTTATGATGTGTATGAATCAACCCCACCTCAATCTGATACACGGTGTCACCAGTATGACTCCAAATGTGTCTTCTTATTTAAAATTGACATTAATTCAAGTAAAAAAACACAACTGACATATTAAAAATTGAGAAAATTCATTCGGATTGATTTGATACTTCATAAAAATGATCCATGAGTCAGTTTTGATATGTAGGTTTCAATCTCACCTCAATCCGACACATGGTGTCACCGGTATGACTCAAAATGTATCTTCTTATTTAAAATTGACATTAATTCAAGTAAAAAAAACAAAACTGGCATACTAAAAAATGAGAAAACTCATTTGGATTGCTTTGATACTTTAAAAAACGATCCATGAGTCACTCGTGATGTTTAGGAATCAACCCCACCTCAATCTAACGCACGGTGTCACCTATATGACTCCAAATGTGTATTCTTATTTAAAATTAACATTAATTTAAGTAAAAAAACACAACTGACATACTGAAAACTGAGCAAACACATTTTTATTTCTTTTATACTTTATAAAAATGATACATGAGTCATTTTTGATGTGTAGAAATCAACCCCACCTCAATACGATGCACGGTATCACCGGTATGACTCCAAATGTGTCTTTTTATTTAAAATTGACATTAATTCAAGTAAAAAACACAACTGACATACTGAAAACTAAGAAAACGCCTTCATATTGCTTTGATACTGAAAACTAAGAAAACGTCTTCATATTGCTTTGATACTTTATAAAAATGATCCATGAGTTAGTTGTGACATGTAAGAATCAAATACACCTCAATCCGATGCACGGTGTCATCGGTATAACTTCGAATGAGTCTTCTTATTTAAAATTGACATTAATTCAAGTAAAAAAACACAACTGACATACTGAAAACTGAGAAAACGTATTCAGATTGCTTTTATACTTCATAACAATGATCTATGAGTCAATTGTGACGTGTAAGAATCAACACCACCTCAATCTGACGCACGATGTCACCAGTATGACTCCAAATGTGTCTTCTTATTTAAAATTGACATTAATTCAAGTAAAAATACAAAACTAACATGATGAAAACTGAGTAAACGCATTCATATTTCTTTGATACTTTAGAACAATGATCCATGAGTCAGTTGCAACGTGTAAGAATCAACCCTACCTCAATCTAATGCACAGTTTCACCGGAATACCTAAAATGTGTCTTCTTATTTAAAATTGACATTAATTCAAGTAAAAAACACAACTAAGATACTGAAAACTGATAAAGCACATTCGTATTGCTTTAATAATTTAGAACAATGATCCATGAGTCAGTTGTGACGTGTAGGATTCAACCTCACCTCAATCTGATGCACAGTGTCACCGGTATGACTCCAAATGTGTCTTCTTATTTAAAATTGACTTTAATTTAAGTAAAAAAACACAACTGACTTACTGAAAACCGAGCAAACGTATTCGGATTGCTTTGATATTTTAGAAAAACAATCCATGAGTCAGTTGTGACATTTAGGAATCAACCTCACCTCAATCCGACACACATTGTCACCGTTATGACTCCAAATGTGTGTTCTTATTTTAAATTGACATTAATTCAAGTAAAAAAACACAACTGACATACTGAAAATTGAGAAAACACGTTCAGATTGATTTGATACATTAGAATAATGATCCATGAGTCATTTGTGATGTGTAAGAATCAACCCCACCTCAATCTGATGTACGGTGTGACCAGTATGACTCTAAATGTGTCTTCTTATTTAAAATTGACATTAATTCAAGTAAAAAAACACAACTGATATACTGAAAACTGAGCAAACGCATTTATATTTCTTTGATACTTCAGAACAACAATCCATGAGTCAGTTGTGACGTGTAGGAATCAACCCCACCACAATCTGACGCACGGTGTCACCGGTATGACTCCAAATGTGTTTTCTTATTTTAAATTGACATTAATTCAAGATATACAGAAAACCAATCAAACGCATTTGGATTGTTTTTTTTTATATTGGTATAATCTTTTTCTCGAGTTGGGATATAGGAATCAACCTCACCTCAATACGACACACGGTGTGACCGGTATAACTCCAAAAGTATCTTTTTTATTAAAAATTGACATTTTATTAATGTATTCTTCATATTAATGTTTAATTTATTTTTTTATAGTACTACTAACGTAATATTTATTTTCTTATATAGGTGGAATTTTTTTCTCGAGTTGGGATATAAGAATAAACCCCATCTTAATATGATGCACGGTGTGACCGGTATAACTCCAAATGTGTCTTTTTTATTAAAAATTGACATTTTATTAATGTATTCTTCATATTGATGTTTAATTTATTTCTTTATTGTATTACTAACGTGATATTTGTTTTCTTATATAGGTGGAATCTTTTTCTCGAGTTAGGATGATTTGTTCGTCAACTAATACGATCAGAGGACATTTTTTAGAGGGGACCACAGACGTCAAAAGAGAAAACATTTATGTTTTTAACTGTTTGTTGGATAATTGTAAATGTAATTATATAAAACATTGTTCAAAATGTATGTAGAAGTATTTTTTTCTTGTATATACCATGAGTAGATATTTTTGTATTCATGATGTTAATTAAATGTATATAGCATTGTTTGTCAAACTCTTGTGTGCGCTGCTTGTTTTTTCATCATTTGCATCGTGTATGTGGTTCTTTTGTATATACTATAGGTGGTTATTTTTGTGCACGTTTTTTCTGGTTTGGATATTTTTGTGCTTGCTGGTTTGGATATATTTTTTACAGGTTGTTGGGTATGTTGTTATATAAACATCATAGGTATTCATTTATCAGCGCTGATAAAGGACCCCCTTTATTTTCGGTAATATTAATAGCGTTTTTTTAGCGTTATTAACAGCCTATATTAGCACTGTTAATAGCCGCATTTGTGGTAGTGAAATGAAGTTAAATTTAGTTGTGGTGTTTTCATTGCAAGCTCGGAGATTACTGTAGTGTCCGGGGTCTCACACTTCCACCGTCCTGGAATCCAATTAATGGTTAGCTATCTAACATTTTTTTTTCTTTTTTAACTATGACAAATAAATCTTATAAATCATCAAAAGTAATCTTACAAACCTCCGAAGGAAAATAGTAAGACGCGGGGCATCGGAAAAAACGCTGCTTTTGTCCTTTCAGTAATTTATTTTTTCAATTATTTAAATAACGGAGAATGACATTGTGGAAGTGGAATTAATTCTAACGAACCCTCACAGTTATTTTTCTGGATGAATTACCAACCATGCCTTTGGTCCTTCAACCGTACAACAAAGAATTATTGGATGTTACGCATTTAATATTATTTTCATCAAAAAACCTTTTTAATAACTGTAATAGATTCAACAATATTAATTGGTTTTTTAACGCCATTGATATTTTTCGTTAATTACAGAAATGATCGGAAGGTTCGAGAGGTAACGGGGCCAAAACCAGGGCCCGTGGTCCGACTTGAAATTCCACTTTGGAGGGCAGCCGTGTGCGGCGGCGGCGCCCCAGACCCCCCGTTTCTTGACATTATTTTAAATAATTAATTAATAACCTAATAAATAAGTATTTTTTTCGGATTAACCTAAAAGACCTTAGACGATTAGAGTGGAGTCCCTGAGTAAACCCATCTGTGCATTCACACGACATTAAGCAACACTCTTTAAACTAAAATAAAATATCAAAATTTTACATTTACAACAAATATGGATGTGAAACATTGAAATTCAGAGCAATGAATCATGGGTTTGAAGATCATCAACCAATCAAACAATAAAATGCAAAGATACATAAAAATTTATGAAGATAAAGTTAGTCAAGAAACTTGTTTAAAACCCACGACTACAAATTCTACTTTATTCATCACTAACTTTTACACTTACAAATAGGACTCTTTTGTCGGCGCTAATTAAAAGCACCGATATATGCGGTTTTTTAATGATGATAAATGTTTCATTTATCACCACTTTAATTAACGTTGATAAAAATTTCTCATTTAACATCACTAATGAAGTGCATCGTGAATAATTTAATTTGTATACATATTTATATATTTTTGAATACGATTCGTATAACAATAAGTATATATATATATATGTGTAAATATTATATATATATATATATATGATTTATATAAGTATATTATAATAAAAAAGTATTATCAATCTTATTTTTATAATTTTATATGTAAAAAAATATCAAATTTATATTAATCAATAAAGATGTTTAATTATATATTTATATACACTAATTACAAAATGTATATATAAATATAATACACTGATATTTTATTCAAATAGTTATATGAATATATAAATGGATATATATTTATTTCAGTATAGTTCATATTTGATTTTTTATATTTATATTCTTATAAAATAATTTAAAATATACACATGCATGCGTATGTATGTGGATGTATGTGTACGTTTGTTTGTGTGTGCGTGCGTGCACTTGCATGTGTCTGTATTTGTATGTATGTGTATGCATGTGGATGTATGTGTATACACGTGTATGTGCATGCGTATGTATGCGTTGTATGTGTATATGTATAGATGTGTGTGTATGTTTATGTGTACATGTGGGTATGTATGTACATGAATGTGTGCGTACGTGTATGTATGTATGTGTATGTGTACGTGCATACGTGGATCTCCGTGTGTTGTGTGGGTGTGGGTGTGGGTGTGTGTTTATATAGTATATGTATGTTTATGTAGTATGTCTATGTATGTGTATGTAATTGTATGTATGTGTATGTGTATATGTGTGTGTGCGTGTATGTCTGTGTATGTATGTGTATATGCTTGCATATGTCTGTACGTGCGCAACATCTCGAGTTTTTTAAAAAGAAATACCATGTTGGATAGCATACGTGATACGTCGTATCGAGCTTAAATGAACAACTAAATATTATTATTTAAATGTTACCATTATCACCACCACAAAATAGGGCAAGGGGAACGCCTCGTTTTATCAATGCTAATAAAGGGGTATTTTTAACAACACTAAAAAAACGTTGGTAAAAGTATCCATTTATCAAAATTTTTTTAGCGTTGTTAAAGGGGACCCCTCTATCAATGCTCTTTTTAGCAACGTTGATAGAGTGGTTTTTATCAGCGCTTTTTTTACTAGCACTGGTAAAGGGTATAATTAAAAATATATATATTTCATTAAAAATAAAATATATTTATATTTATTTTGATATATATATATATATAATATTTTTTAAATATGCTTTAGATAAATATAAATAAGCATTTATACTTAATATATAAGATATGTAGTGAAATGACTTATAAAATATTTTAAAAAATATTATTAATTAATAATTTGCTAATTACCATTGAGTAATAGTTTGTATAATGACCCATACTTTACATACATTGTTAGTACTTCAAAATTGAAGTACACTTATTACAACATATAACAAAACCATGAAAGGACCGTATAGGTATAGTGTCTTTAGAAACTGAGAAACATAAACAACTGGTTCATAAAGCATCTACACTGTCTCCCAATTATTTCATCATATCTATAGTCCCTTTTGGCATATCTTACTTAATACCCTTATTCCTGACCTGGGGAAAGAAAACATACAAAAGGGTGAGCTCAAATGCTCAGTAAGAGTAAACAAAAGAAATATCAATCACATCAAATTCATAAGAACATAACATTTTAGAAATCTTACCCTGCAAAAGAGATCATAATTTCATAACATGGGATAAATCAAGGTAGTGAAATGTAATCACAATATTCATAACTTAAAACATGGAACTTTGTGGCATACACACATAATCATAGAGAATCATTTCTTAGTAGTCAAGACTCATTGCCAAGACTATCTTAGTGGACAAAGTCCATTTCTGAACCGAGTTCACTCCTCGTTTCAGTCCTATTTCACTGAACCGGTTTAACCTGTCGTTCCAGCCATGTCTATCTCATGAGATATAAAATCTTTACCCAATGCATTGGAGGGAGATATAGGTTTTACCCATCTCATAATGATATCATTCTTATGTGTGCCACAAAATCATAAATCATACATCATTGCATAACCTATGTAATAAAAATGGGATTCTTAAACATTGTGACATCATAAAACAATTCATATAAGATAAATGAATTCATAAAAATAATTCCATCACAACATAATCAAATCAATGTAATAATAGGGATAGAAACAGAACCCTATATTATCTTAGATGAAAAATAATTTTGATAAAACACTTGAACTCCATTCTTGAGGAAAATATCCTTTCTACTTCAAAAACATTTTTCCTTTCTTAATATGTCATACAATTTTAAACTAAAAGAAGTTGATTAAAAATAAACATGAAAACTTGTAAATGAAGCTTCTTGGAAAAAATGTTTTAAAAATCTATTCATGCCATATAAGTTAAAAAAAACATTCTTCTCGTACTTTTGTCGGAAAAGTCAAAAAGTACCTCGTACGAAAAACGACAAAAGATTCATTTCATATCCTTTACTAAAAACTCACCGAAGGGTAAAATTGGATTTAAATAATTGTAGGTGGATGGAAACAATATTACATATTGAGGGAACATGGATGTGGATAATAAAATACACCGCAGTAAATACCAAAGTATAAACAATCTCGGATAAAAATGAGATTGTGATATTTTCCCTTACCTTAGGTCCGATTTGCTTCGTAAGTGTCCGAACCTCCTGTATAATGATTTAAATAATGTCATTGACTTATTCCAGAATCATACTCATTGTTATGATATCATATATGGTCATATTCTTAGCTTCTTATTAGTAATATTTCATTGCTACTTGTTATTCGGGTGTTTATTATTTTTTGTTCTTATGCGTGTTTTGTCGAATAAATTCTTATTCTTCTCTTTAGGTTATAGATACCTCATTTCCAGAATGGTATTAGTGTACAATATATCATATTTATTCATTCAATTCATTTATATAATCATTATGCAATGAAGATCATGTAGAACGAATCACATCACATCGTGGAGACGGTATTCCGTACGTACGCACGAGCGATGATATCGTTCCCATGATCGTGGAATTGTATTGGAGTGTATGTATACTATTTCAGAATCAATACCACTTTGCAATAATCATATATAGTTATTTATTTACACTATTATACCCATCCAAGTAAGGTGGTGATGGAAAATAGATTACACCACGGCGTGGAGACGGTATTCATAAAATGTCATATGTATCTAGAAAATTAGTGAAGCACATTAAATAGTTCATATAATATTTATTTTAATATTTTTAAAACCATTTATTTGATATTTCAATTAATAAAATAATTTCAACATCACTATTGTGTCATAATTAATGATAATTATTTAATCCCTAAAAATTCTAAATAAATTCCTATGATGTATATAATTGTATTAGCTTTCTGGAGACTATTCATGTTCGAAGTTTCATTAAGTTTATCACTAAATTAAAATTATTATACTTATAAGATTTAAGAAAGTGACATGTTGTCACATTCTTTGGTTTTAATAATAATTAAATTATTTTCATGGAAAAAAGTCCATTAAATGAATCTAATCCGACCCTTAGGTGATATGGGTCGACTTTTAGTCATCCAATAGGATTTTGGAAGGTGTTAGGGTAATTTTATAATCTTATATTTACCCTTAATTACCCGATTTACCTTTAATTATGGTAAATAAAATTTACCGTAGTTACTATTCATAATACCCAAAAATAAAAAGTAGCCTATTAACATAATTTGGACCCAATGATTTCAAATATGGAATTCATTTTTCAAAATTCAAAACATATAAGTTGCAGTAATTAATTTAAAATAAATCTCGTTGTTAAGAAAACGAGTTTTAGAAGTTAAAACATTGCCAAAGATTGAAATGTTTTTACCTATGAATTCAATGTGAAATTAATGCTAATGACATACATTATATTAAATGGTAAAAATATATTATATTTATACTTTAAAACCATTCAATATTATAATTTAACCATATAAATTATCTCAATGAAAAAAGTTTTTTTTAATTAAAAATTAGCGTATTTTTACTATTCATCAAAATATGAAAGTTATCAGAAAAATATCAAAAATTTATCCAAAGTAAATTTTTATACCCTGATTCAAAAGAAGAATTTTATTTTGTCAAATTGAACTTATAATCATTTCAAAAACTAGATTTAATGTGGGTGCACCATCAAAAGATGACAAAACTGCATTTTTTGAGAAATACTTATTTTACCCGAAAAATTTATTTTGTTCTCTTACCATGTTCTAGAAAATGTGTATGATGAATAATAAAATTCAAAATGTAGTTAATACTATTCATAACGGCTAGTTCATAATAATATATCGTTGTTTAGTGAAACCCGGTATTGCGTACTACACACGCTATCGAGGAAGGTCGCGATTGCGTGTAATGCAAGCCAAGTCCGTATTGTGTGCTGTGAAAGATTCCTTTGGTGTTGCGTATAAGATAATGCATAAAAAAATATTTCTCATATAATCTTAGGGTGTTACAGTTTGCAATGTCCCGGAATTCCATGTTTTTTCTTTCAAATAGATGGGATTATTTCAAGACTAGGTGCTCGGACGACACCTGATTCCGAGACCCGCGGTGAGCCCGGAACAATTGTTTGAAATTTTTCATAAGTTTATTTAAGATAGCGCTCATAGACTGTTTTGACAACTTCTAAACGGGTGTCCAGATTAAAAATCCAAAGGCAACGTTGTGTTCGGAATAACAACCTTACCTAAGTAAGGACTTAACCTCAACCGACGCGGGTCAAGGGAAAAAAAATTAGTTTTTTGACTTTTTAAGGAAAAAAAGATTTTTCTTAAGGGAAATAAAATAAACCTTAAAGTTTATTTTTTTTAATTTTGAAATCGTTGCAATATAACAACATTGTCATCTGGGCATAACCGAAACACTGTTTCATAAATGAAATAATGTACCGATGCTGCAACACAACGTAACAGAAATGCGTTTTCTATCTTTAATGGATTGACCAAGTGCCGATCGTTGGCACGATGAAGAATCACTCTGAACCGCTGGAGCTTTGGCGTTGGCAAACGACAATCAACGAATGACCGCCAACGACGGATCATGGAATGGCGAACGCACCGACACCGATCATCACCAACGAACGATCCAACTTTAGGTAGGGGTTTGCCTTTCATGAATTGGATTTCCCCATTCTTTCTTCCTGAACAACGAAATCAGATCAACCCACTAACAGGTTGATCCACGAGCTATTTTTTCTTGCAGGATGAGTTTGATTCTGGGATAAAACATCGACAAAATGGATCCATGTTGAACCTATGATTTGATTTAAATCTTCGTTTAGCTACCCTTAAATTCTTACATGGACGGATCAAGACCGACACAAACAAGGCCTGATCCGTTCACCTTGGGTGTTAATGTAATCCTCTCCCCCCTCCTCGTTATTTGTTTCTCTGATCTCCGTCGCCACAACAACTCAATGATCCCAACATGGCGGCGGATCGCGGTGGCAGCGGACGGACACCCTAGAAGGAGGCCGCAGCTACATGGGGCCGCCGGCTCGAAGGTCGGCAACAAAGGTGGTGGCAACATGCAGCAACGGAAGGCCGCGTGCCGCAACGGAGGTGGTCGTGGCCAGCGGGACCACGACGTCGGTGGGGCATCGTGCATGCGGAGGAGGCCGCGGCCAGCGGGCCACCGACAACGACCGATGGTGGTGGCGCACGCGAAGGTGGCGGTGGGGGACCCTACAGTGACCCGCAAGGTGTTCGGGAGACGTGGCTCAGCGTCGGGTCTCGACAGGTGCAGGCCGGCCCGGGTCGGGTCGGACCAAACCTGGACCCAACCATCCCCTTTTCAGTAAAACGATCATAACTCGCAAACTATACGTCTGATTGACAAACTGTTTGTGGCGTTGGGACCCTCGTGAAGGATCAGTCCTATTGATATACTACAAGTGAGTTTATGTGGAGGTTGAGTTATGACCGGTGACTTGAGCAGTAGATTCTCCCAGAATCAGACGAGCAGCCGTGCAGA
Organism: Viscum album; assembly: GCA_963277665.1. Taxonomy (NCBI): domain Eukaryota; kingdom Viridiplantae; phylum Streptophyta; class Magnoliopsida; order Santalales; family Viscaceae; genus Viscum; species Viscum album. The sequence continues at coordinate 11,929,467 of OY728159.1, read as the reverse complement.
GCTCAGTAGCCCGACAGATGAGTAGTCGTGCGAACCTGAGTGGCCCGACAGACAAATAGTCGTGGGGATCTCAGTGGCCCGACATACGACTAGTCTAGTGGACCTCAATGGCCCGACAGACGAGGAGTCCTGCAGACCTCAGTGGCCCGATAGACGAAGAGACGAGCGGACCTCAGTGGCCCAACAAATTAACAAACCTCAGTGGCCTGACAGACCTCAATGACTCATTAAGGATGAGTCCCTCAACAGTACAAAATGTTCAGCTTTACGATTGATGAACTTGCTTTCTATGCTTTAGGTTGTACCTGTGTGAGCCGTCCTTTACTTTGTGTGTGCTTTTCCTTTGTGGTTTTTCTTTGTGCTTTGGGGTCCTTACTAAGTATTGTGCTACTCACCCCTACATGGGCTTTACCCGAACATGATGTGTCTTGTGCAGACGATTGACGCTTTGACGGAGACCTTCATGGTCTAGGACCAGACGGTGCCCAATGAAGTTAGACATACAAGGCGTACTCCCACAGCTTCCTACAACCACTCTTTGCCTACCCTTCAGGTAAGGTTTTTTGCGGATGGAATTTTCAAAGGCCTTTGTACTTTCCTATTTTCAGCGTGTCTTTGTTGGGATTGTATTCTAGCCCCTTAATTTCAACTTGTACTTTATACTCTCAGTGGTTGTCTTAGTGGCATGCATGTTTCCCTTTCAGCTTTGTGGGTAGGGGTTGTGAGTGTGTGTGTGTGTACAGGTACTCACCAAATGCTTCCCACTTGCAGGTTATTGCCTTTTGTGCTTGTCGTCAGCCCCTGGCATTTGGGAGGCGGGCTTGGGGTAGTCGCGGCACGGGCCCCCGGGGACAGGTTGTGACAAATTGGTATCAGAGGGACGTCGATTCTACCTTACAGATTGAGAGTCTGTGGTTTTGTTTTGTTTTGGGGAAACAATGTTGAATGTTTGGAGTTCGACTTTCAGGTTCAGGGAATCCAGTGTTGGTGCGATGAATGACATATCCATACATCAGGACCCTGAATTTTGCTTTTTGACTCGGTACATGAAACCACTGGTTGCATGCATCATATAGGATTTTGAGTGTTTCCTCATGTCCTCGAGTCATCTCACCAGATATAATCTATTGATCGTGGTTCATCTTGATATATTTCAGGATGTCGCCACTCAGATAGCCAACGAGGATTCCAGTACGCGACCATGAGGATGGTATGCCCAATTATGAAGCATCAGTATATGGATCGATACTGGAGATGGCCCCGTCAGGAGATGCACCAGTGTTGCCACCACTCATTGGTTAGCAGTTGTTACCAGTGCTACCAGTAGAGTATGCACGTAAGCTCAGTGCCTCACACGAGTTCCAGAGGCAGAGACCTCCTAGGTTCAGGGGTGAGACTAACCCCCAGGTGGCAGAGGATTGGCTCGAGGTGGTTACGCGAGTCTTCCGACTAGTGAGGATGCCTCTCGACCAGATGACGATCTTAGCCGCGAGCCTTCTTCAAGGATCAGTGGGGAGATGGTGGAGTTTGATGATCCAAATGCACGGCGAGGCAACCCTCACCTAGACATACTTTCTAGCGATATTGCGCTCAGTGTGCGTACAAGAGCTGCTGCACCTACAGTAGGGTGGCATGACAGTGACAGAGTACTCAGCGAGATTCACCAAGATTTCTCACTGCTCCACGGACATGGTACGAGACCTGTTCCTTAGGGATTGAGCTTTTGAGTAGGGACTACATTAGGAGATCAGGGCGTCCTCGGTATCGCTTAGCATCCCTACTCAGAATGGGGTACTGGAGTGAGCCCTACTCATGGAGAGCTTCTTGAAAGTGCAGGTGCCAGTAGTAGGAAATACCAGTAGACCCCGGGGGGCGGAGTCTTTAGGTGTGGGTAACAGACAGTAGACACAGGGGCCCAAACGGGCCATGTGTTTTTTAGGGGGGGGGGCGACCCCAGGATGTAGGATCGGCGGTACAAGACCCCCATAGCTGAGGGAGTCATTAGAGGGTCAATATGTGCTACTCATGCGGCGAGTGGGGGCACATGGCTCGCGATTGCCCAACTCACCACATAGACGAATGATAGATGATTGAGGGACTGCCGAGGTAGAGGCAGAGGTTCGAGCAAGGTGTTCTACAGGTCAGCAGACATGGTAGGAGAGAGGGAAAAGTGACAGGTGGTGGGCAGAGGTTCGAGGTGCTACCACCACCACCCCCAGGTTGTCCACGACGGGCTCTGGGAGCTGGTGTACAGGGGCGAGGCCAACTAAAGGTGATGGAGTCCTATAACCATGGTGCTCTAGAGATTATTAGAGGTACAATATGTGTCTTATATACCTTAGTTGCAGTTCTTATAGGCACATGTGTCCGTCACTCTTTCCTTTCCACAAACCTTGTTCGAAGCTCAGAGATTCCGGTGGAGACGTTAGCTCGACCCTTACGATTGGAGACTCCTACAGGAGGGGATTCGATGTTTACACACTGGTGCCGACAGTGTGAGCTTACCCTGGGAGGTGAAATTTTCAGCTGAGATATCCTAGTAGCAGTGTCGAGGTCTTCGATGTCATCCTGGGTATGGACTGGTTATCCACATTTCATGCTTAGATCGACTGCCTTAGATGCATAGTGCGGTGTGTATGCGGAGACAAGACCATTTTTTTCTTCACTGGCGAGAAGGGAGTGCTTGTAGCGTAGGATGTACTTTCTCAGAGGAGGGTACAACTGATCACTCACCAGTTGGCTAGCCTCACCCTCAGTGTGGTGGATGAGAAGAGTTCTCACTTTCTTGTAGTGGTAAAAGAGTACAAATATGTCTTTACAAAATATGTTCTGGGATTACCTCCTCGTAGAGAGGTAGACTTATGTATTGATCTATACCTCGGGATGACATCAATATCCACACCAGCATGTCAAATGGCTCTCGCGGAGCTTCGTGAGTTGAGGGTGTAACTCAAGGACTTGTAGGATATGGGCTTCATGAGGCCTAGTGTTTCACCGTGGGAAACCCCAATATTGTTTTCCAAGAAGGAACATGAGAGTTTGAGTCTATGTGTGGACTTCCGGAACCTGAACCAGATGACCGTGAAGAACAAGTATCCACTGCCAAGGATTGATGACCTCTTCGATCAGCTGAAGGGAGCGACATGGTTCTTGAAGATAGATCTCCGATCAGTCTATCATCAGTTTCATGTACAAGATGAGGATGTAACAAAAACAATCTTTATACGCCATTATAAACACTACGGGTTCTTGGTTATGCCTTTTGGCATGAACAATTCCCCAGAAGTGTTCATGGGACTCATGAACAAGATCTTCCAACCTTACCTCGACTGTTTCATCGTGGTCTCCATTGATGAAATCCTGGTATACTCGAAATTCGAGGAGGATCGTGTGACACACCTATAGATATTCCTTGATTTACTCCAAGAGAACTAGCTTTATGGAAAGCTCTCGAAGTTTCAGTTCTAGATTCGATAATTCCACTTTCTAGGACATGTTATATTAGAGGCAGAAGTTTCAGTGGATCCAACAAAGATATATGTGGTGCTTGCTTGGGTGTCACTGATAGAGCAAATATTTTCAATTAATTTATATTGAATATCATTGTTTTAAACCTACAAAATTGTTCCTCTAAGATGAATTGTTTCATTTTTATGATAATGGTGTTATTTTGAGATGAATAGTAAAAATTGGCCATTTTGGATTTTTAACAGTTTTAAATTATTTCGGTAGTTTGGCCATAACATTATCTACACTGATCCAAATTGAAAATTTATTTATTTTCCAGATTCTAAACATTCAGGGATTCATTTACTATTTTTGGACTAAAATATGAATCGGCCATATTGAAGCTCAAAAGAAGCTCACCAGTTGGCTCAAGAAAACTGTTTTCAATTCTGCCTAGTTTTGATGTGGGATCCATAACTCATCCAATGTGGGCCCAAATCTTGTTAAATTCGGTGGGTGGACGCACAAGGAGTTTTGGAGCATCTTTTATGAAGGAATAATCGAGTTAATGGCCCGTTTATGGGGTCATTAAATCACCTTAATCCGGAGGATTTTGTTTTGGAGAGTCTGACTGGACAGAATAAATTCTCATAGTAAAACGACCATAAATCTCGAAATACTTGTCCAAATCCGCTGATATTTTGAGTAGACACGGACAAGGTAATTATGAACAACATTCAAGAAGGTCTCAACGCGTGAAGATGTCATTTAATGGGTATAAAATGCGTCTACATTATGGGGAAGCATTCTGGCTATAAAAGGAGGAGAGCTCCACCCTCTCAAGGCATCAATTCTCCACCCCATTTCTTCTGGGACACCAAGAATGAGAACTTTTCAACATTCTCTTTTATTTATTTTATTTTTCATAGTTTTTTAATACCTTATTCTTCCCCATTCAACTCTATCACCCTTACCATGGTGGGGTAAACTTTTGGAGTGATTGGGGAAGGGTTGGTTTTCTACATTGTAATGCTTGAGTTCTTGGACGCAATTGAATAAATTTATTTCTTCTTCAAAGTTGAATTCAATTTATTATAGAGGATTTTATTATCAAGTTAGATCGTTCTTGAATATTAATTCCGTTATTTATTTTTTCCTTGTTAAAATAATCAATATCTCCCTCCACTAATTTCTGGTTTATATACGATGGAATAAACCAGGAATTAGTGGTGAAGTACTCGACGATCGTCAGTACGTGTAAAAGGTGTAGTGAATGTTCTTGATTGTTTGGGATAAACAAAACCCGATCGGGTATTGCCCATTTAAATTAAGTATATTCAATACAACTATTTTACACATGGAAGGAGAGTTGACCAAACCAAGATCTTGGTAAGGTCTTCTCTCACAATAATAATTTCACCAAGGAAGTGAGAGGAAACAATTGTGGAAACTCACTTTAATCAACTAAGAAAGATATTTGAATTAAATTGAACAAGGATATAATTATAATTAGGAAACTGACCCCAACCTAATAACCCTTTTAAATATCATAGTTTTTCAATCATTTTAATTTCAAATTTCATTTCAAAAACACAACATTTTTTTACCCTCACTTTAAAGTGACAACTCGTTTTGTGTGCACTCCTCTTCAGGAGACATCCTAGGTAAACCACTTAACTACATTTTAACTTAGGAAATAATTGTTTTTCCATGCCCTATGACAGGCGTGCATCAGTCACCCAAGAGCGTGACCGAGGTGCGAAGATTCTTGGGTTTGGATGGATACTATCAGAGGTTCATGCCTGAATTTTCCAGGGTAGAAACACCCTTATCAGCTTTGACATGGAAGGGAAAACCCTTTGTGTGGTTGAAGAGATGTCAGCAGATTTTTTAGGAGTTGAGGCAAAGACTGACAAGTTCTCCCATCTTGATACCACCAGAGGAGGGTGTTGGGTATGTAGTTTTCTACGACATGTTAGGGACCGAACTGGGTTGTGTCTTGACGTAGGGGAAAGAAGTGATCGCCTATGGTTCAAAATAGTTGAGGAAGAACGAGAATAACTATATGACTCATGAACTGAATCTAGCAGCAGTGGTCTTTGCTTTGAAAATGTGGCGACACTACTTGATGGGTGAGTGACTTACCGTCTACTCAGATCACAAAAGTCTTAGGTATATCTTATCCCAAAATGACCTAAAATTTAGGCAATAGTGGTGGACAAAGTTCCTCCAGGACTATGACTTCAAGATAGTCTATACTCATGGGAAGGGGAACATGGTGGTGAAAATGCTCAGCAGGAGGGCCGGTTTGTAGTTGTTGAGTGAGGCATCAGAACAGTTAGTCGCGATGTAGATATCCTTTGTGGATGGTAATTGAGTAGCTTATCTTCAGTCGATGGCTACCAATCCCCCACTCTTATAGTGAGTTAGGGAGGCACAAATTGTGGATGTTGATTGTGAGGCCCGACGTGCTCAGTTATCCTCAGGATAAGCTCCTGAAAATGTTTTGATAGGTGGGGAGCACGTTATCCTTTTCAGAGGGCGCACTGTTGTACCAGTGGAATCATGTGAGGAGGTTCTAAGGGAGTTCCACACCTCACCTTTAGTGGTACATCCATGATTGAAAAAATGTACCAGGATCTCCAAAGATAGTATAGGTGGTCAGGGATGAAGAAGGCAGTGTCATAGTTTGTTTCTCGGTGCCTTACTTGTCAGAAAGTGAAGGCTGATCATCAGGTTCTAGCAGGATTGACTCAGCCACTTGAGGTTCCAGAGTAGAATTGGGATGGTATCTCGATGGACTTTGTGAAGATTTTAACTCGCACATCCAGGGGGAACGATACCATCTAGGTGATCGTTGACTGACTCACCAAGTTAGCCCACTTCCTACTCATCCAGGAGCAGGGTTCAGTAGAGGGCTTGTGACGCCTCTACATGCAGGAGATAGTTCGACTCCATGGAGTCCCATCGACGATAGTCTCGTATCGAGACACATTCTTTACATCCTGATTGTGGAAGGGATTGTAAGAGGTGTTTGGGACTCAGCTTTGTTTGAGAATGGATTTCCAAACTCAGATAGATGGTCAGAAGGAGAGGACCATCCAGGTTTTAGAGGACATGCTTCATGCTTGCATCTTGGACTTCAGTTGCAGTTGGGAGGATCACCTACCACTGGTGGAGTTTGCATACGACAATCGCTACCACTCCACCATTGGTATGACACTGTTTGAGGTGCTTTACGAGCAACCATGCAGATCACTGTTATACTGGACAGACCCAGGGGAGTCAACATTTATGGGTCCAGAGTTGGTACGAGCTACCACCGAGAAGGTGCATGTCATCTAGGAGCAGATAAGGACTGCATAGAGCTGGCATAAATCTTATTATGACAGGAGATGGAGGCCATTGGAGTTTGAGGAGGGAGACCATGTATTCCTCTGGGTCTCATATCGACGGGGATTGCAGAGATTTGGCCGAGGCAGAAAGTTGTCCCAGAGATTCATCAACCCTTTCAGATTTTTAGCAGAATTGGCGAGGTGGAATACCGCTTAAATCTCCCCCCACAGATGCACTGGGTGGAGAATGTCTTTCACGTATCGCAACTGAGGAGGTATGTGCATGATATTTCACACGTCATTGACTGAGGCGATTTGGACATCGACGATGGTGTGATGTTTTCGGAGTTCCCGGTAGATATTGAGGATCAACAGGAGAAGATCCTTCATGGGTGATCGATTCCTCTAGTGCGCATTCGATGACAGTACGAGAATCTCCAGGAGATCACTTTGGAGAGGGAGGCTTAGATCTGTGCTCAGTACCCCCATTTTTTTGTTTAGCCTTTGTTTTGGCTTACGAGGGCGTAAATCCCTAAAGGTGGGGGTAATGTAATGTACTGAAATTATATGATTTTTTTCTTTAAATATATGGGATTATTTCAAGATCAGGTGCTCAGATAACACCTGATTCTGAGGACCTGTGAGCCCAAAACAATTTTTTGAACTTTTTCTTAAGTTTATTTAAGATAGCGCTCGTAGGCGGTTTTAAAAACATATAAAAGTGTTCTCGAATTAAAAATATGAGAGCACCCTTCTGTCCAAAACAAAAACCTTACCTACATAAGGACTTAACCTCGACCGACACGAGTCGAGGGAAAAAGTTAGTTTTTTAAACTTTTAAATAAAAATAAAACAAAAAATTTTTCTTAAGGAAAATAAAATAAACCTTAAAGTTTATTTTATTTGAATTTTGAAATCATTGCAATATAACAACATTGTCATCCGGGCGTAACCGAAATGATGTTTCATAAATGAAACAGCGTAACGACGCTGCAATGCAACGTAATAGAAATGTGTTTTCTATCTTTAATGGATTTACCAAGCGTCGATTGTTGTCATGATGAAGAATCACTTTGAACCGCTGGAGCATTGGCATTGGAAAATGAAGATTGACGAATGAACGCCAACGAAAGATCGTGGAATGACGAACGCAGTGACACCGATCATCACCAATGAACGATCCAACTTCAGGCAGGGTTTTGCTCTTTGTGAATTGGATTTCCCCATTCTTTCTTCCTGAATAATGAACTCTGATCAACCCACTAACAGGTTGATCTGCGGGTCATTTGTTCTTGCGAGATGAGTTCGATTCTAGGATAAAATATCAGGAAAATGGATTCATGCTGAACCTATGATTTGATTTAAATCTTTGTTTATTCTCCCTTAAATTCTTACGTGGACGGATCAAGACTGACATGAATAAGGCCTGATCCGTCCACTTTGGTTGTTCATGTAAGCATCCCCCCATTATTTGTTTCTCTGATCTCCGTTGTCTCTAAAACTCAATGATTGAAACATGGCGGTGGATCACGACAATAGCGGATGAATACCTCGGCAGGAGGCCGCAGCGACACGGGGTCACTAGCTCGAAGGTTGGCGATGACAGCATGCGGCAGCGGCCGTATGCGGAAGGCGGCACGCCACAACAGAGGAGGCTATGACCGGAAGGCCACAGTGGTGCAGAGGCAGTGCACCGTGGTAGCGAGAAGGGGGGGCCAGCAGTGGAAATTGTAGGCAGTGGAGCGGGCCACCGACAACAACTGGAGGTAGTGGCGCATGCGGATGCAGCGGCTGCACTGCATTAGGAAACTGGAGGCCCGTGGTCCAGTAAGACTGCATTGGTGGAAGACCCCGCGATGACCCGAGGGGTGTTCAGGAGATGCATCTCGCTTCCGCGTCTCATCTGGAGTAGGTTGGCCCGCTCACAACGGGTCTGGTCGGGTCAGTCCAACTGGGTCATACCAGACCCAAACCAACCAGCCCCTTTTCAGTAAAATGGTCATAACTCACAAACCGTACATCCGATTGAAGAACCGTTTGCGGCGTTGGTACTCTTGAGATGGAGTGGTACTTTAGATATATTCAAAGTGAGTTTACGTGGAGGTTGAGTTATGAATGATGACTTGAGGAGTAGATTTTTTTGGAATCAGACGAGTAGCTGTGGAGACCTCTGTGGCCCGACAGACGAGTAGTCGTGCAGACCTCAGTGGCCCGATAGATGAGTAGCCATGTGGACCTCAGTGGCCCGACAGAAAAATAGCCATGGGGACCTCAATGGCCCAATGGAAGAATAGTCGAACGGACCTCAATAGCCTAGAAGACGAGAAGCCGTGCAGACCTCAGTGGCCTGGTAGATGTGCAGCCAAGAGGACCTCAGTGGCCTGATAGACGAGAAGACCTCAGTGGCCCGACATACCTTAGTGACTCATCAGGGATGAGTTCCTCAAAAGTAAAAAATTTTCAACTTTACGAATTATGAAATTCCTTTCTATGCTTTAGGTTGTACCTGTGTGATTTGTCCTTTTCTTTGCATGTGATTTTTTCCTTTGTGCATTTTCTTTGTGGTTTGGGGTCCCTATTGAGTATTGTGTTACTCACCCCTGCATGGGATTCGCCCGAACATGACATGTCTTGTGCAGACAATCGACACTTTGACGGAGACCTTCATGGTTCAGGACCAAACGGTTCCCAATAAGGTTAGACAGGCGAGGCGTACTCCCATAACTTCTTGCAGCTACTTTTCACCTACCCTTCAAGTAGGGTTTTCTACGAACAAACTTTTCAGAGGCCTCTGTACTTTTCTGTTTTCAGCTTGTCTTTATTGGGCTTGTATTCTGGCCCTTTACTTTTAGCTTGTACTTTGTACTCTCATTGGTTGTCTTAGTGGCATACATGTTTTCCCTTTCAGCTTCGTGGGTTGAAGTTGTGAGTGTACGTGTGTATAGGTACTCGACAAATTCCTCCCACTTGCAGGTTATTTCCTTTGGCGCTTGTCGTCAGCCCCTAGCCTTTGGGAGGCGGGCTTGAGGTAGTCGTGGCATGTGCCATAGGGGACGGTTCATGACATAGTCATTTAATAACAATTTGAAGACGCAAAAAATCAAAAAATCAATAAAAAATCTAAAATAAGTTAAAAACATATTTAAAACTTCAAAAGGGCATAACTTTTGATTCGGGTGTCCGTTTGAGCTCTAAAACATATCAAATCAAAGCCTGCGATGTGCTCCATGCGCCAAAGACATAGGAAAACCTTTTGCCGCATTTTTTGAGGTCAAAAAAGGTTCAGAAGGTCTCCAAAATTGAGTTTTTAGTTGGGATACCCAATTTTTTTAACATTCGATGGAATTTCAACCTCGTTTCAGGTGATTTTTTCCCTTTTCAGTGGGGAATAAATTTATTTTGAGGGATTACATTCATATTGATACTATGGCTTTGAAATTTTATCATTTTTCACAATGTACTATTATTTATAATCAAATATATAACAATATATACATATTTTTTATATATTCACACGTAAAAAATTTAATTTTATAAATAAATAATTAAACTTATTTACATATAAAATATATTTCCCAATTTATAAGCATTATCTAAAAAAACTAATATCCATTTTATTTAAAATACAAATATTTGTGTGTGTATGTATTAACAACTGATATATATTAATATATGAAAAATATACGGATAAAAAAATATAACTAAATCTATATAAATAGATAGATATATATAAATATATATTAATATACGAATCAATATATAGATATATAAATATATAAATATATAAATATATAAATATATAAATATAACTATACATGTATATATATATGTATTAATATATATATATATATATTAATATACGAATATATATATATATTAATATAACTAAATATATATTTTAATATAAATATATATATGTAAATATAAATATATTTCTCAATATATACGCTTTATCTAAATAAAAAACTAATGTTCATTTTATTTAAAATACAAATATATGAATATTTATATACCTATATAGTGTGTGTGTGTGTATTTGTGTGTGTCTATATTAACAACTGATATACATCAATATATGAATAAATATACGAATAAAAAAATATAACTAAATATATATAAATAGATAGATATAAATATATATTAATATACGAATAAATATGTATATATATACATATACATATATTAATATATGAATATATATATATTGATATAACTAAAAATATATTTTAATATAAATATATATATGTTAATATAAAATATATTTCTCATCATATAATCTTTATCTAAATAAAAAACTAATATCAATTTTATTTAAAATAAAAATATATGAATATTTATATACCCATATAATGTTTGTGTGTGTGTATGTGTGTGTTTGTGTGTGTCTGTATTAACAATTGATATATATTAATATACAAAAAAAATATACAGATAAAAAATATAACTAAATATATATAAATAGATGGATATAAATATATATTAATATATGGGTAAATATATATAGATATATAAATTTATAAATATAACTATACATGTGTATATATATATATTAATATATGAATAAATATATATACATATTAATATAACCAAATATATATTTTAATATAAATACATATATGTTAATATAAATATATATAAATATATGAATAAATATAACTATATATATATATATAGATATATCATTAAATGAACATCAAAGCAATATAGAGGAGTGGTAAAGGGTCCAGGTGCATAGTGGGAGGTCTTGAGTTCGAATCTTGGGGGAGGCAGGGGAACATGCAGTGGTGAAGGGTTGTGTTAGCGCTATTAAAGGAGGGTGCTAGCACTGTTAAAGGGTTGGGTGGGTGGGGATGGGGCGTGCTGGGGTGGTAAGACCATGCGAGGGTGGTAAGGGCATGCAGGGGTGGGCAGGGGTGCTTCATAGCATTGTTGGGGGGGGGGGGCAAGTGATGTTAAACCCCCCTAATCTGCATTTTTTTTAATTTTTAAACTTTTATCAGTGCTTTTAAAAAAGCGCTGATAAAGACCCCTTTAAACAACATTAAAAAAAAGAACTAATAAAAGGACCCATTTATCAGGGTTTTTTAGCACTGATAAAAGACACCTTTTATCAGTATTTTTTAGCGCTGTTAAAATGGGTATTTATAAGCGTTGATAAACAGGACCCTCATTTATCTTTGCGAAGATTAGCAACACTTTTTTTAGCGCAATAAATGGACTTTTCTAGCGCTTTTAAAGGCCATATCTATAGTAGTGTATAACCTAGCCATTAGAATGATGAGTATAGACATGATTAGCTGAATTATAAAAATATGGTTTACACATGTATTTATAATTATTTGACCAATTAATTATAAATGAATGTAAAACCCTTTTTAAAATAAAATGAAATGTTTTCTAAAAAACTATTTAAATGTGCAGAAGTGTGTTTTATACCAATAAACAAACAAATCACTCTTTTTGGATTTTATTAATGATATATATATATATATAATATTAAATCTAATGTTTAACATTAATCTTATATATTTCCTAGATATGATATAATAACAAATCAAATTTTATGTCTAAAATAAGTATTTTTTTTAAAAGACAGTTTTTCCATTTTTTGATGGCACACTTATTTTAAATCTAGTTTTTGACACTTATAAATTCTATTTGACAAAATAAACTTCTTCTTTGAAAGTATAATATCAAAATTTACTTTTATTTTTTGGTATTTTTCTAATAAGTTTCATGTTTTGATGAATAATGAAAAGTACTGAATATTAATTAAAAACAAATTTATCATCTAAATAATTTATAATGTTAAATTATATTCTTAATTGGTTTTATAATATAATTAGATCAATTTTTTTATTAGTTAATCCAATGTAATACATTGGAATCAATTTCACATTTAAATTGGATATAAAAAATTTGTGAACTTTTGAACATTTTTACATTAAAAACCCATTTTCTCATTCCGCCAGTGAGATTAATTTTTAATTAATTTATAAAACTTCTATGTTTTGAATTTTAAAAAATGGATTCCATATTTGTAATTATAAGATAGTAAATAGATCCCTTTTATTTTTGGACAATATGAATAATAACTTTAGTAATTTTTTTATTATCACGGTTAATGGTAAATCATGTAATTAAGGGTAAAAATAACATTATAAATATTTTAAAATTACTCTAAAACTTGTCGTAGTTTTATTGGAGTAGTTATTGTTGACCAAAATCATCCTTGGGTCGATTTTATGGTATCTTGGAGTCACTTGGATGACTTTAATCCTTTTATAGTATTTTATTTTAAGAAAAGTCAAATATGTCATACTCATGTTTTTAATAAGTATTACATTTTTAATATATGGTTATACAGAACATATCTTCGACTATAAATAGTATTTTCAAAGCTAAAATGTTTATCTTCATCATGATAATTTATTTTTAATTTTTAGTAAATAAATAATTAAATTAAAGGAATACACAATGATGATGCAATAATTGTTTAATTAATGGAAATATCAAATAAATGTTATTAAAAATATTTAAATTTATATAATTTGATATAATTTGTAACATGTCACCCCTACTCATTGGATTTATAAGATGTGAGGATATTAATTAGTCTTAAATGATATCCTTAAGGCGCCAAATGCTAATAATAAATGCCAAGGGCTTCAATACAAGATGGGGGACGATTTGTCCTTTGAAATAAATCAATCTTACCAAAAATTTCATAACCAAATATCCACTACATGATGCATTATAATAATTTAAAACAACTCAAGAAATACCATTGAAATCAAAATAAAACTACAACTAAGTACCACATCGGAAGACTACCAATGTCAAAGTACACAGCGAAAGACAAAACCAAAAAAACTCAACAACAACCCACATAACTCTAAAGTTCCAACATCATCCGTGATCTAACTCCAAAAATAGCCCAAGTATCATGATGTATCACTAAATAAGTGTGATACTTTAACTTTTAATACATCCTAATAAATGACATCTACAAAAGCACCAAAGTTCCAAAGTAAGAGTGAGTAATGAAACTCAGTTGGCTTTCCCCAAATGACTTCCCTACCCACGCCACTAAGATACAACATGTTAGCACATTTATATAAAAAAATTTATATAAAAAACTTTAAAATAGTTTATAACAGAATATAAAACAATTGACATATCAAAACATTTTTCCAAAAAAATCAATTTTTCCAAGGAAAACAACCAAACAATACTTTAAAACCATTACACAAGTTCTATTTTGGAACAACTAATTCCATTTCACATATCCATACATCCAACCATGCATGTAACCTAGATCTACCTATACTTGTGAGTGGTGACTCATCCTTTCACTAAGCTATCACTTAATGAACCATTTTGATGGGTAAAATTCCTGATCCTTATCCATCCCACTAATGATGGGGGAGACTTCTTACCCTTATCCATCCCGAATTCACATGAACACACACAAACATTATACCAAAACTAATTCCAAAACAACCATTTCAACCATTTTAATAAAAACGTACTATTATTGAAAACCTATAAAATAAACCATTCCAATAAAACCGACCTTTTATTGAAAACACTTTTCCATGCATCAAAACCAAACATTCATTTTAAAATCATCATTTTAAAATCAAGTTACCAATTTCACTATCCACGAAAACACCCAATTTTCGAAATTCTATAAACCATCAATAAATAGGGTTCCCAACAAGAAATTCACATCATTTTCACAATCAATTTCAAGAAAAACAATCAATTTTAAATCACGACTTATAGTTCTAAATAGAGTAGTCAATATTGAAGCCACCTACCTTGGGTTTTATGGTGAAAACGAAGAACGTCACAAAAGCACTCATGAAATCAGGTTGAAACTCCAAAACACACCTTAGATCTCTTCCCCTATCATAAAAAAGGACAAATATAATAATATTTGGCATTAAAAACCTTATATATATATATATTCATAATGGAACTAGATCTAAGAAACCAAGATAGGGAGATAATTAGATCTAAGGAAAACCACCAAACCCCCCATAAATGATGACTTACCACAATAGTCGGGCTTCAATGCACCAAGAAATGCCTCCAGATTGCTTCCTAATCGATGAAGAAGGTTCCCCTACTATTATAGAGAGATAAATACCAAGTTATGTTCAATTTGGGGAAATAATTAGGGGTCAAAACACAATCCCAACCTATATCCACTTTTTGTGGATCTAGTTTTTAAACCGTGCACAGTTAGTCCTACAGTTAGAAAAACCATGCGCAAAATTATATCTCAAGGGGGGCCTTGAATGTTTGGATCACATGGTTAGACAAACTGTGTTTCAACCATGAAAAATCCCACTATCCCAAGTTACACGGTTTCTTGTAGGCGGCCGCACGGTTTGGACAAACTGTGCACCTTATCCTTAGCCCCTATCTCACTGTGCATGATTTCTTACAAGTGTTTCATGGTTTCCACAAACCATGAACCCTTATAAAATCCCCAAAACATTCCAAAATTCCTTTAAACCCTCCTAAACTTTACCTAAACACTTTATATACTTAAAAATCATAAATGAAGAGTTACTTACTTAAAACCACGGGTGGTATATAAGTAATGTCATCCACGATTTTTCTAGAAAAATATGACACGTTAAAGTAGTTGGTTCGAAGATATCATGTTGTTATGATATTTTTAAAAAGTTAAGTAATGAATAGTGTAAAAATTGACATAAATGATATTTTTAAATAAATAATATTTTATTAAATTATATAAAATTCACAAAAATATAAAATTCATGCAACTAATTTGGATAAGACTTAAAATTACATTAATGACCCATTTATTGTTCATTTTTAATTTTATAGTAATTATATTAACCCTCAAAGTGTAAATTACATGATATCATGATAAGAGTTAAAAGGTTTAAATAAGGGTTAAAAAAATATAAAGATTAAAAAATAATAAAAACATGTCTAATTTTTATTGGATGAACTAATTTAAACCCATTATCATCCTATCAGTTTAGATCCATTTATAATTGAAAGTAAATTTACATTAATTTAATATTTTGAATAATTCTAAGAGTACCCCTCCCCTCTCTTATAAAAGGGCACCCATTCTTCTTTTTTTCTTCACACTTAAAAACCTATTTGGTTTGGCCAATATCCTAACACATACCTTACTAGAGTACCTACCCACATTATAGATATCCTATTTTATCTAGAACACCACCCTTAGTGGTCTCATGGTGTTAAGCAAAGAAATTTGTCCAAAGAAAAGGTATCGTTTTTAATTAAGTGTTTCTATTTTGTTTATTCTTTCAACCCATTAAAATATTATTCAACCATGGTGAAATAATAAATAAAGTATAATAAATATACTAAGATGTTATTATTTTAATATAACAACCTAAATTCATCTCCACTTCTATCAAATGGGAAAATAATTAATCATTTGTATGTACGATAGATTACCACCTCACGAACCGATATAATTCATTTTCCATCACCGTCTCTCAAGACTGGTTATAATCATGTAATTAATGTTTATATATGATATTCATGACATATTTATCATTATTAAAGAATAATATAACATTTATGTTATTACCTTCTCATGCAGATAAAAAGGATAATGTCATTCGTGTGTACATGTGAACTATCACCTTTACAAAGCGATGTGATTTGTTTTTCATCACCACATCACATGGATGATATATATAATTATATTTAAATGATTACTATGATATTAATGATATTATTATAATTATGTAAATATAACATATTACTTACCTTATTTCCATAATGATCATTGAAAAATGGAAACGTTACACATGCGTACGTATGACCTACCGTCTCCATGATTATAACATAGTTCATTTTTAATATCCATATTTAATGGATGAAACTAAAGGTATAAATAATGTATAAAAGTTATTATTATGTCATGAATATTATTTTTTATATGATGGAATTATGACCACTTTGAATATTGACATCATACCAAATTCATTTTGGACTTAAGTACCGAATATCGAAAAAACTTCCGATATGAACTTAAATAATTAAGTAAATGTTATAACATGATAATAAGTGATATAAAAGGAATAATAATATTTAAAAATATTATCCATAAATTAAATAATTAACCTAATTTTATTATTCAGGAACATAAATATTGTACGTGATGAGTTTGACTCAAGGTAAGAGACTTCGTCTCAATTTTCTTTCATTGAGGCAGATTTTGATGTTATGCACCTATATTATTTTTTGAGGGGCATATAACTTTCTATTGACATTTTATATCATGAATTTATTTATTCTCATGATATTTAAAGTTTTGTTAAATTTTACCCTTTAATGTGGCATACGATTCAATTGATTACAAAGTAGTAGGGGAATTCTTAACCTAATTTCCATTCTTTGGGTTAAACTTCTACTTCTTAATTATGTCATGCTAAGCTTATGTGTGAAATTACTTTTGAATATCTTATTTTTTATTTAAATTTTTTATGTAGATTTAAAACGGATACACATTATCAATTCATTTTATTAATGCTCACTTCAATGATATGATATTTGTAAGGGACTTTTTAACTAAAAACCTTATTTTAAATGTTTTAAAGATTTATTCTTCTAAATATTTATCTTTAATGTCCATGTTTTCAAAATGGTTTCTATGAATGTATTTATATGTAAATGAATGTTTTAAAATGATAATTTTAAAATTTTTCTCAAATTTTTTCAAAAAGGAATCTTCTTAAGGTTTTATGTAAGAGACTTTCTTTTAAAACCCCATTTTAAAGTTACGCTTTCAACTATTTTTACAAAAGGAAAAAGGAACATTTTTTTAACATATACAGCATGAACGTAATTTCACACCTTCTTGTAACTTTAATGATTTGATACTTACTTTAAATGTTTACAATTTTATTTTTAAATAAAGTGTTTTCATTTATGAGTGTGTGACTATGTAAAAAAATGAAAAGTGATTTCAATGTGGAAAAGTTATTTTTCTTTTATGAAATTTTTATGTGCTATTATTATGTTATGGTTATTAGGAATTGTTTATGAGGATGGGTGGTTCCATGATAACCCAAGGGTGGGTGATCCCATTATAGCTCTCCAATACATTGGGTAATGATATAGAGTTGACCAGTAAGGTTTATCCTAAGAGATTAAGAGAATATACTACAGAAGTTATTCCAAATGTAACCATTATGGTTACTCCCCATGTAGCCGTGAAAGCTACAATAAATGTAAGAGTGATATGGAAATTATTCCACAAGTCACCTTTATGAATTATGTTTTTTATGGAGTTTTATAGGAAACTTATGATTTCATGAGGCAAGCTAAAGATCTTATGTTTTATGGATGAAAAGTAAAACATTTTGAAAAAAACATGGGTTTATAAGTATTCATGGACTAAAATTTTTATTTCTTCCTTTTTAAGTTCCTTATTGAGATTTTTGTGCTCATCCAAAGTTTTAAAATATTTTTCACAGGATTTAAGGGGGAGTAGATATAATGATGAGATCAAGGGGATAATTGTAAAGATTTTTCTTATAGAGAAATTGTGTTTTATTTTAATGAGTTTTATATTGTGAAAAAATTTGATACTGAGTATAAGTGTCCACTTGTAATGTATAGGTTTACTTCGTAAGAGTTTTTCCAAATTATCTAAAACTCTAAACTGAAAAGATTCTCGAATGTGAATTTTAGTTCAAAAACACTATATTATGTAATGTTTAAGGTTGGGTCCTTACAATGTGTATGTATATGTGTATGTGTATGTGTGTGTATGTATATGTATGTGCATGTATGTGTATGTTTATGCAAATGTCTACATATTTGTGTATGTATGTAATGTATATGTTTGTGTATATGTATACGAATATATCATTATATGACAAGAAAATTCATTTATTTTTTCAATTTTCCATAATGAATATATATACACACATATACATACACACAATTAGAGGAAAAGTTATTTGTTCTTTCAAATGAAATTAATGCAGTTATATATATATATATATATATATATATATATATATATATTTACACACAATTAATTTTTTTGTAATTTTTTAATTTTGTAATATTTATTTATGCATTTTTAATTGTTAATATTTAATATTTTTAAGATGTTTTAAAATTATATAATTAATATTTATTCATTTTTATTTTAATATTTTTGCATTTAAATCTTTATGCAATTATTATGTATTCATTTTTAATTAGTAATTTATTATGAATATCTTGTATTTAAACGTACCTTTTAATATCTATTCATTTTTGTTTCAATATGTATTCATTTTTAATATTTTATAACCGGTATAATTAATATTATTTATTCATTTTTTAATACTATTTGTATTTTTTTTAATTTCAATTATTAAATTTTATTCAATTTTAACATTTATTCATTTAATGTTATCTATTCATTTTAACATTTCTCCATTTTTTATATTTTCTATAATTTATCCATTTAATATTTTTATAATATATTCATTTTACAATTATGTATACATTTTTAAACATTAATATTCAATAATTTTAATATGGATCTAATTTATATAATTATTATCTATTCATTTTTATTTTAATATATTTGTATTTAAATCTTTATACAATTATTATTTATTCATTAATAATCAGTACTTTATTATAAATCATTTGTTTTTAAATTTATTTTTTCATATTTTTTATTTTTTTAATATTTATTGATTTTAAATATTACATTTATTTACACAATTAAAATTATTAATTCATTTTTTTATATTTTTTATATTTATTCATTTTTAATTATTAAATTTTATTCATTTTTAATATTAATATATTAATTATTATCTTTTCATTTTTAACACTTATTTAATTTTAATATTTTTTATAATTTATTCATTTTTAATGTTTATTTGTTTAATATTTTTGTAATCTATTTATTTTTAATATTAATTTATACATTTTTATTTATTAATATTTAATATTTTTAATATGTTTTTAATACATAATTAATATTTATTCATTTTTATTTTAATATATTTTATTTTAATCTTTATACATTTATTATCTATTTATTTTTAATTAGTAATTTATTTTAAATCTTTTTTATTTAAATTAATTTTTTAGTATTTTTCACTTTTATTTTAAAATTTATTTAGTTATATTATTTATGTAATATATATAATTTTTATATATAATTTTTGTAATTTACATAATTAATAATATTTATTCATTTATCATAATATTAATACATTTATTATAATATAGTAAATTTATTATAATATTATCACATTTATTAATACATTTAATATAAATAATATTATTTATTTATTTTAATATTTTTTCAATCTATTTATTTTAATATTTTTTTAATTGATTTATGTTTAATATTTATTTTATTTTATTATAAATTTTTTTTAATATACATTTTTATATAATTAATAATTTATTGCAATTTTTAAATTTAATTTTTATTTTTTATTTTCCACTAGTATTTATTTTCAATGCTTATTAGTTAACACCGATAAATGTATGATTTATCCACACCATTTTGGCACTGATAAATCCTTAGCTTTATTAGTGATGATAAATTATAACTTTATAAACACTTTTTATTTAAGCGTTGATAAAACCCCTTCCCATATTTTAAAATATGTTTTTTTATCAATAGGTACGAAATCAACATAAACACAAGTAATATTCACACAAATTAACACTTAAAGTTATTGAAATACACAAAAATTATCAAAAATACTCGGGATAGTGAAAAAAACTCAAGATGTTAACAATGACATGATCTATTTTCTGTTTCACATATTTGCTTCACCAAAATTCACTTATAGACCACATTCCAGCCACAACCATTTTCCCAAATCACATTAGTATACACAACAACATAGTATGAGCCACCACAATGTTATTTATGGTCTCATCATTATAGCTCCTTTAGATTTTTATTTTTGTTTGGAAACACTGATTTTGATAAATACATATCACCAAAATTGTTCATAGAACATGAAGTCGATGAATCATTCAATCCAAAATGTTTATTTTAATCCGAAATAGTTTAAGTAATATATCTAACTCTAAACATACAATATATTAATAATATGAAAATATTCAAAACATTAGATGAAACAAAGGTTCACATGTAATATCCCAAAAATTTATATTAAAATAATAATAAGCTCGATATATTGTTTAACACACAACACCAAACTTTAAGTGAATTGACATATATTATAAAAATATTATAATTTAAATGTGACCGAGCTATTGAATTGATGAGTATGAATATGAGTAACCAAATTATAATATATATATATATATTGGTTATACTCAATACAAATTTATTAATTAATTCTTATTATATAAGAACTCAATTTTTAGTGAAGTCATTTTATGCTTTAAAAATGCATTTTCTTCAAAAATGATTTTTATTGAATTTTGTGCATGGAAATTACAATTAATTTATACTAATTTTAGTAATTTTATTTTTAAAAAAGAACTTCATTTTTTAAATCTTTATGTCAAAATTATCTTAGTGTAAATTTTTAATAATTTTCTGAGAAGATTGATTTTTCAATGAATAGTAAAAAATATTTTTTTTATTAAAAATTGTCTCTTCGGTTAAAGCATTTTCAAAGTTCCATTTTGTTTTAAAATATTTCTAAAAGTATAATTAGTTCATTTATATTATTAATATTTCAATTAAGTTCATTTAAATTAATTTTATGTATGATTTTGGTATAAAAACTTTTTATACTTTAGAAAACATTTTTTCTCGAAAACTTCTTTTCATCGCATTTTGCGGGTTTAATTTTAAATTAAATTATACCACTTATATGAATTGAATCTTAAAAATTAGACTCTATATTGAAAATCATGATGATCAAATTTGGTAAATATATCCCTATTATTTTTATTCATTATTAATTGTAACATTGGTAGATATTTGTCCCCCCAATAAGGGTAAAACAGGTAAAACATGGTTAAAAATTTGGGATAAGACTTAATTTTTTTATAAAACTTTACTCTATCATATTATATGAGTAGAGTTCTTCTATAAAAATATAATTATTGAAAATATGTCCGCTTGGTGCCATTTTTCTTTGATTATAACCTTTATATTATTTTAAGAAAAGAATAAATAAAAAATGCCACTCTCTTGAGTTTAATATCTATAAATTTTTTACATAAGGATAAAAAGAGGATAAGTTCGGTTTTAGTTTTTTATTTTGAAATATTAATTAATTATTTTTATCATAGTAATTTATTTTTAATTTTCAGTGATTTAATAATTAACTTAAATGCTTACGCAACACCAATACAATATTTATTCAATTAATAGAAAATAAAAATAAATGATTTTAAAAATATTAAAAGTAATAAAATTTGGGTGAATTATTATGTTCCATGAATTTTAAATATAAATATAACATATTAGGGATGTTTTAAAGGTTTATATTTAAATTACATAACTATATTGATGACTTTAAAGTCAAAGTAAATGACTAGTTTAAAAAAATGATATTAGTGATATTTTATAATGAACAATATTTTATTAAATGATTTAAAACTCATAAAAATAATATATTTGTACAATTTAATGGGATATGGTTTGACATATAAACTGTGGTCCATTTATGGTTCACTTTTATTTTTATGGTAACATTCCTGATCCTTAAAGAGTAATTGTTTTTGATATTGTGGTAATTATCAAAAGGGGTAATGGGGGGTCAAAACAAAAAGATATAGTTGAAAACATTACCTAAACTTGTAAAAAATTTAGTAAATGAGAGTAATTTGACTCATCCTCACCATATATTATAAATATATCAATTTTGGATCTACTTGCACCTAAAAATTAATTTATATTAATTTAGTACTTTAAATAATTCCAAGAGTACCCCTCTCCTCACTTATAAAAGGGCACCTCTTCTCATATTTTCCTCACACCTTTTGATCCTTATATATTAGAAATTCCCTATCGTAATATCTTTATACATTACTTCCCCACACTATATATCTTATTTTTTTCCAAATGGATATCCTTTAAAGTCTTAAGGATTAATCCAAAAGAGGTTTCTCAACAAAGACGTATAACTCTTAATCAAGCACTTTCAATTTTATTTATTCTTTTTCCACTTATAATTTCATGGTATCAAATCTAAAATAATGAATTAATTATATTTAATATACTAAATTTTTATTATAATGATGTAATGACCATTATCCACCTTCTTTCTATCCTATGGAAAGTGAAAACATTGCTCGTGAGTATGCATGGATTACCTTCTTCACGTAACAGCATAATTTGTTTTTCATCACCACTTTTCTTGGATGGTTATAATAACTGATTTAATAAATATATATTTTATTTATTATATTATTATGATTATGAAAATATGAATTATTATTTACCTTTATTTTGTTATATCTATCGAAAAATAGAAACAACTTTCACGCGTATATTTATCCTACCGTCTCCATGAACAATGTAAGTCATTTTTTTATCTATACCTTTTATAGATGACACTATATATATATATGATATAATGAATATATATGATTTTAATATCATGGTTATAATTTTGGATATTATGTAACCATGATCAAAGTATAAAGATCGAGAGTGCCAAACCAAAATATGCATGAAAAATGAAACAATTATCACCCGAAACAATGATTTTAATAAAGATTTGTTAATAAATGGGTGATAAGATGCTATAAGTAAATGATATGTGGTATGATATATATGAGTATGATTCTGGAATACATTTATAATAAATCTATATTTATTATGCATGAGTTTTGAAAATGTACGAAGAAAGACAAGACTCAGGGTAAGGATATTTTCATCTTAATTTTAGTTCTATAACACCCCAAGATTTTAAAATATGAAAATTAGGTTCAATAGCATATATGACACACAACATCGAGCCTAAATGATCCCCAACATATTATTGTTTAAATATGAATGTTATAACCAAGCCGTTGAATTGGTGGGTATGAATAGTATTAATAAAATTATGATATATATAAAAAGGACCTACTCAATACAAATTCATTTATTAATTATTATGAAATAAGTTTTCATTTTTTAGAAAAGTAATTTTTATGCTTCAAAAATACGTTTTCTTCAAAAATGAATTTTATTGTTTTTTGTGATCTAATATTATAATTATTTTTTGAAACTTATATAAATTTTATTTTATAAAAATAATAATTTTTTTGAAATCAGTATATCAAAACTATTTTAGGGTGAATTTTTGGTATTTTTCTGAAAAGTCTGTTTTTTCAATGAATAGTGAAAATACTGCCTTTTTATTGAAACTATATTTTTATTTCAAGCATTTAAAAAGTTAGATTTTATTTTAAAATGGTTTCAAAGTAAAATTAGTTTTATTAGATTATTAATAATTCAATGAAGTTCATTAGAATCAATTTTATGATTTAATTTGGTATAAAAACATTTTTATACATACAAATCCATTTTTATACATACAAATCCATTTTTATACATAAAAATCCATTTTTATGAAAAATTGATTTTTGTTGCATTTGGAGTTTTAATTTTAAATTAAATTATGAAACTTATATGTATTAAATTCAATAAAATGGATTCCATATTTAGAATCAGGAGGTTTAAATTTGGTAAATAGACCCATTTTATTTTTGGTCAATATGAATAGTAACTAGACTATAATTTATCACCTTGGTAAAGATTAAATAAAGTTAATCTAGGTTAAAATTAAGTGATAAAATCATAATTTTTATCATAATTATTATTGGATGAATTTAATTCGACCCCTTTAATCTTAGACTTGAAATTGATATGTTTAATGGGTACTTTTCAATAAAAATGACCCATATAATATTTAAATCAATGAAAGTTACAAAATGTCCCTCACTTAGTTTTAAATATATATTATGTGTCCACAAGGGTACAAAATAAAGTTACAAAAAAATTTAAATTTAAATTTTTTGTATAATGAAATTATCTTCATGATGATAATTTATTTCTAATTTTCAGTGATAATATAATTACCTTAATTCTTCCGTAACACTAATACAATATTTATTCAATTAATTAAAAAATAAAATAAATGATATTAAAAATATTAAAAGTGATATAATTTGAACTATTTATAGTGTTTCAATTTTTTTAGATTAATATGACATATTAGTGATGTGAAAAATTAATTATTTTTGAAATTAAACTTTTTCTTAATGTATTTGAAGCCAAATTAAATAAATAATATCAAAATTGAAATTAATAATAATTTATCAAATAATAATTTATTAAATTATTTAAAAATAATTAAAATATTTAAATAGTACAATGAGGATAATATATGTTCTAAAATGTTATCCCCTGTCCATTTATGATCCATTTTCACCTTATATGTAAAATTATAGATTTTTAAGATTGAAAAAGATGTTAATGTGGTTAATGTTAAAATAGGTTAACTAAGAGGTTAAACCAAAATATTAGGTTTAAAACACCACAAAAACCAATCCAAATTTTATTGGTTGATGAGATATAAATAATATCCTACCCTATGTTCTAATACCTATACATTTTGAGGCATTTGGATTGAGAATGGCCTTATTATAATTTAATCTTTTAAGAAATTCTAAAAGTGCCCCTTACTTCAATTATAAACACCATCCCTCGCTTATTTACACCACATTGAGAATATTATATCAACCAAAACCTACCAAAATCCATTATCAAATTTCTTATCCATCTTCTATAGTTGATTTTTATCCCAAAATACCAAACCTAGGACCCTTAAGAGAAAATTTAAAGAAGTTTTTTCAAAGGAGAGGTAACCTCCTTAAGCTATCAATTTCAGTTTACTTATTATTTACCTCATATAAATATATGATATTTATCATAAAATAATAACTTAATTATTATAAATATACTTAAATGTTATTATGATTATGAAATCACCATTATCAACCATCTTCCCTATCAAATGGGAAGTGAATGTATAACTTGTCGTACGTACGATTTACCGTCTCCACATAACGATAAAATTCATTTTCCACCACCATATTTCATGGATGGTTATTGTTATGGGTTTAATGTTTATATATGATATTGATGAAATAAATACACCCCCATAATTATACTATTACATCTACCTTCTTACATTCCAATTCATTGGAATACAATAACATCGCTCGTGCATACGTGTAGACTACCACCTCCACGAAACAATGTTATTTTTTTTCATTTATGTTTTACTTGGATAATAATAATGATGGATTTGATGAATATATATGATTTATATGATTAAATAACCATTATAAACCCTATTTACCATCAAATGGGAAGTTAAGGTATCACTTGTGCGTACGTACAACTTATCGTCTCTACACAGTGATACAATTCATTTTCCACCATCATATTTCATGGATGGTTATTATGAAGGTTTTAATATTTATATATTATAATTATGACATAATTATACCCCTTTAATTATAATATAACAACTAACTTCTTACCTTTCAATTAATTGGAATACAATAACGTCGCTCATGCGTACGTGTAGACAACCACCTCTACGAAGCGATGCAATTTGTTTTTCATTTCTATTTTAATTGGATGTTAATAAGGATGGATTTGATGAATATATATGATTTATATGATATAATAATTATTTTGGAAATGATAATTATCATTTAAATTTCTTTTGTTCCATCCATCAAAAAATTAGAACAACGTTCATGCGTATGTAAAACCTACCGTCTCCAAGAACAGTGTAATTAATTTTTCTATATAAAACATTTAAGAATAACCATAAATATATATATAATTAATATAAATAATAATTATCTCATGATTAAAATTATATAGATGATATAACCATGATCAAATTACAAATACCAAAACTACCGAACTAAAACATACATGAAAGACGAAGTAGTTATCACTTGGAACAATGATTTTAATAAAGAATTATTAATAAATAGGTGATAAAAGGTTATAAGTAAACCATATATTGTATAATATATATAAATATGGTTCTTAAATAGACATATAATAAATCTATATTTATTATAAAAGAGGTTTGAATACATATGAAATAAGTCTGGCCTGAGGTAATAGTTTATTTCACAATCTCATCATTACTTAAGATTGTTTATGTTTAAGTCTACCCTAGGGGAATTGTTTTATATTTATATATTAAGACAAATACATTTTTTATCCTATGATTATTCATGAAATTTTCAATTAATATTACCATTTTACTCTATTTGGTATGTAAAATGATTGAGATTATTTTTAGAAAATCTAATTTAATTTTTCTCTTCGGTTGAATATCTATTTTCTTTCATATCCATGTTTTTTGAAAATATCTTAAAGAATGTTTAAAAAAATATTCAAATGAATTATTAAAGAAAATTTTAACCATGTTTTACTTTTTATATTTTTTTTTAAAAAGAATATTCTTGTCATTTTACAAACGATGTACTTTTTTCATTTTATCAAAATTGTGAAAAGAGTCTTTGTTTTAATGTATACGACATGAACATGATTTCTTTGCATCATGAAAATTACTTTCTTTGATGATTAATCTATAATTTTTTCATGCTAATTTTTAAAGAATTTTTTTCCTAAGATTTCATAAATTTATAGTTATTAAAATTTATCTTCAAAGTGAAAAGGGTATTTTTATTAAGAATATTTTTAATGATATTTTTATGGTATTTCTATTCATCAATAAAAAAAACTTATTTTATTAATTCACCACCAAGGATATGTTGTAATGATACCATCCTTATTATTCTTTTAGATGTTTTATGATCAGTTTGATACGAGATGTACAAATTTGATACCATTTTTCATATTACTCTGGATGGTTTATGATTATTGAAAAATATTAAAATTTTAAATTCTAGTTTTTCGATATGAATTCTTATGTTTATTATGTATCACCCCTTTCAAATAAATAATTTATTAGAATTAGTAAATGATGGGTGAGGCCTGCTATGCAACACCCAAAGATTTTAAAAGAGGAATATCATGTTCGATAGCGTGTATGACATGTAACACCAAAATTAGAAGAGAATATAACACCCCAATACTTTATGATATATTTATTTTTAAATAAATTATATCTTTTTGATATCCTGTGATGCATATAATACTGAGTTTGAACGAAACACAATACTCTATTAAAATATTATTATTTAAGCATAACCATTATAACATAGCCATTAAGTTAGAAAGTATAAATAATAATAGCTAAATCATGAAAATTATATGGTTTACACATATATAAAATAAATTAAATATATATATATTGATTATAAATAAAATAATAATCATTTAAAATAAAAATATTTTTCTTCTTCTGAAAAACTGTATTTTTCTAAAATACGGTTTAGTCGCGCTTTGTGCACATAATTTAAAAGTATTTTTTAAAACCTTTAGAAAATTTATTAAAAAAAAACTTCATTTTTGAAATATAAATCTCAAAATTATAATAGGGTGAATTTTTGATAATTTTTTAAAAAAATTAATTTTTTGATGAATAGTGAAAAATATTGATTTTTATTGAAAACAACCTTTTTCGTTTAAATTATTTACAAAGTTAAATTATATTTTAAATTGATTTTAAAGTAAAATTAGTTTAATTATATTACAATATAACTAATTTAGGTTGTTTTAATCAAGTTAATATTGAATTTTTGATATTAAAATATTCTAAACTTATGAGAATTTTCTCTTTGGAAAACCACTCTTTCATCGCATTTACAGTTTAGTTTTAAATGGAATCCTTCCACTTATATGAATTGAATTTGGAAAAATATATTTCATATTTTTAATATGAAAATTTTATATTATATAATAATCTCAACTTAAATTTTTATCATAATGAATAGAAAAAACAACAAAAAATAATTACTACGGTTAAGGTAAAAATGGGTTTACTATAGATTAAACTAAGAAGATAAGGGTTAAAAATGACCTAAAACTTATAAAAAACCCATTATATATCCATATTTAGACCCTATAACCTATAATGTTATAAAATGAAACATTTTTGAGGCTTTTGTTTTGAGAAAAATGTGGGTATCACTTTATCTTTAAAAAAATACCATGTGTTTCATCTCCCTAACTTATAAAAGACCACCCCTTTCCTCCCCTATTCACACTTTAAAAACCATTTGGTTCAGCCAAGACATAAAAATACCTTATTTAATTCCATTCCCACATCCTATAGGACTTATATTGATTTTTAATACCACCTAAGAAGTCTTTAGGTATAAACCTAAAGAGGCCCTCTGAAGAAGAGGTAAAATTATTAAATGTGTGTATTTGTTTTATTTCTTCTTCCAAATATTTGAAACATTCTTCAACTATGATAATATAATAAAACTAATACATCCTATATAATTATATGTTATTATATTAATGGAATAACCTAGATTAATCTCCACTTACATGAAATGGGAAACAAAACCGTCGATCGTGTGTATGGTAGACTACCGCCTCACGAACCGATACGTAATTCATTTTCCATCACCACCTTTCAAGGATGGATATAATGATAGATTTAACATATGTATATAATATTTTTTAAATTATTATACTCCTATAATTATGATACCATATATAACTTCTTACTTTCCATCATGTGGGGGATATGATAACGTCACTCGTGTGTACGACAGCCTACAGCCTCACGAAGTGATGTGATTCATTTTTCTCTTACACTTTACATGAAAGGTAGAAATTTTAAAGTTAGTGAATATATGTTATATTTATGATATAACAATACTTATTTAAATATAATATAATATCTAACTTCTTAACTTTTAATCTGTTGGAAAACAATAATATCGCTCATGCGTACGTGTGGACTACCGCCTCCACACAACGATGTCAAATGTTTTTAATTTTAGTTTTACATTGATGTTAATAAGGATTTATTTGATTAATATAAATTATATATATGAAATAATAATGATTATGGAAATATTAATTAATATTTATTTTCATTTCATCCCATCCGTCGTGAAAAAATGGAAACAACATTCACGCGTACGTACGACCTACCATCTCTATGAACGGTGTAATCCATTTTATATCTCTAAATTTAATAGATTAATATAAATAAATATATAATGAATATATATGATATTTATTTCATGGTTAAAATTTAAGATATGATTTAACATTGATCAAATTAAAATTAAAAAAAATTTATGAACAAAAACATACATGAAAAAAGAATCAATTATCATCTGAAATAGTGATTTTAACAAAGAATTATTAATAAATAGGTTATAAAAGACTATAAGTGAATAATATATGGTATAAAATATATGATTATAGTTTTTTAATAGATTTACAATAAACCTATATTTATTTTATAGGAAGTTCTTACACATATGAAGGAATTTGAACCTAAGGTAAGGGTTTCTTGTCTCACTTTTACTTCCGTTAGACATGTGCCATATTCACCACTTATTCCTTTGTGTGATGTATATAATGACCCTTTTGATATGTTATATCATGAATCTTTTTATATTCATGTCATTTAATATTTAATTTGATTTTATTACTTTTATATGGATTATGATTCAAATGTTACCAAAGTAGTAAGATTTTATTTCAGAATCTCATCATTATTCAAGATTGTTTATGTTTAAGACTCCCTTGGGGTAATTATTGGATATTTATATAATAAAATCAATTTATTTAATTATAATCTAGTTATTCAATAAATTTTCAAGTAATAGTACTAATTTTCCACTATTTTATACTTAAAATTATTGAGAATTTTTTTTAATAAAATCTGACTTCATTTCTATCTTCAGCTGAAAATCCATTTTCTTCTAAAACCATGTTTTATAAAAATATTTTAAAAATATTTTTAAAATTATCCAAATTATTTATTAAAGAAATTTTTACTAATGTTTGAATTTTTATAATTTTTTTTAAAGGAATCTTCATATAATTTTCCAAAAAAATTCTGTTTGGAATTTACTAAAAATATGAAAGAAATATTTGTTTTAACATGTATAGAATGTGAGAAGTCCTAGAACTGGATGTCACTGAAGGTTCCCTGAGTCTAGTTGGACACTTGGACTCAAGCATATCTCCCCAAATGATATAGTATGTAGATTAGCATCAAGGGCCTAGGGTGTGTCCGTGGGGAGACTATATCCTCATTACCAAAGTGTATCGCAACAAATAACATATAAGAGCAGGTAAATAAGTAACAAAAGAAATGTAATAATAATAGATCACATGGAAGAAGTAGAAAAGAATAATAATAAAATATGTAAAACTGATATAAATATACAAAATAGGATTATTATATGTCATGTATCTATAAAGATAGAAAACATGGATACAAAGCAACAGACAAGTATGCTTTAAAAAATAGAAAAAAGAAACAAAAAACTATCCCCAACATCCCAAGCTATAGCTCGGTCATCTGCTACTAGCTCCATACTAAATCATAAAGCAATCAAGTGTCTCAAACGATACACTTCCATTTATCAACACATGCACACATTTAGTTTTTCTGGGTACCAATGACACCAAGATAGGGTGTGAGATAAATCTCAGTAGGCCACCGAAAATGGTGTCTATAACATCCTGTATGT
Organism: Viscum album; assembly: GCA_963277665.1. NCBI lineage: Eukaryota > Viridiplantae > Streptophyta > Magnoliopsida > Santalales > Viscaceae > Viscum > Viscum album. The sequence goes on along the minus strand of OY728159.1, from coordinate 11,898,040 downwards.
GTAATATAAACTGAACTAGTGTGAAATCAAGAATATATAAAAGTAAAGTAGTACAATAATGTAAATGCCCAATTACCATATTCATCCCTCAGATGGTGTCTAAACATGTAACCAGTTCATTAATTAATTAAGTTCCAGTTTATATAATTAATTCACATGAGGAATAGCCAGAACTGGCATCATATCATGATAGTAATAGTAGAAGTTCCAAGATATAACAAGGAAACCATAATGAAAATAATAATTTAATGTTCTAAGGTAGTGACCAAGGAAACCTAGACCTCAAGGGTCTCCAACTCAATAGTAATTATAGCCTAGCTAAGGGGTAAGAGTGTAATCTATAGAGCATCATCCAAGGAATTCCAAAATAGTGTGATCTTACTGAGTCCAAGGAATACATCCAAGGTAAAACTGGATAAGCTATGGCTAGGACCAAGGATACAACCAAGGAACCTCATGTATGTAGAAGCCATGCTAGATCCAAGGAGTGTATCCAAGTAATTATACAATAGTATAGGGATCCTATAGTGTTATACCAGGCATCCAATGATAGATGAGGATCGGTTTCCAAGGTGGGTCTTAACCAAGACAACCAATATCCTTGAATTGGAATGGCATCCATGATCACTCAAGGCATTTCCTAAAGAATCAAAAGGATAACTCTAGTTTCACAAATACTAATGTTAATGTGAATATGTAATTAGGAACATTTTAATTTATTCATTTAATTAATTAAGCCATGTTATAGTCATATCGTTTAATAATTCATTTGGTTCAAGCCTTTCCTTTCATTAGCATGAAAAGGCCATGGGGTATGCAACCATTCCAATCATTTAAGTCACATTTAATTCATTAGGTTTATTCTACTAACTTCCATCATAAGTTTCAAGGGGTGCTATGGAAATGCAACCAAGCATTGGATTATATTCAATTAGGCCAAGTCATATATATACCATATACATTCCATTTCCATTTTAGATTGATTTATCAAATTATAACACTTACCTTAGGCGGATAAAGTAGAAGCAACATGGTATAATCCATTAAAAAGTTCACGATTCATTTATTTCAAGTTATTACCATTAGTAGGGTCAATCCACACACCCAAATAGTGGAGCTAACAGGTCAAAACCAACCATTTAGGCATAATTGGACACTAGGGGTATAAAAATGGAAATCAACCTACTTGGGATGGTTGATGTTGTGGAAATAACCACCAACATTGAATGAAATATATAATACGAGTCTTAGAATATGATTCTAATGAATATAATAAAGACTCATAAATTAGAAATACGATGCTAGATGAAATCGGTGAACCCATATGACAATTTATAAAATGAAGAATCTTGAGGAGTGAGTTATAGAACACCTACCTCATACTTGTATGAATTTACTCATCCATTATGAGCCTCTAATTCAAATTGGATTGGAATAGATCTGAATAATGAATCAATACCCTGAAATTGGGGCATATGAGATTGTATCTAAATAGCATCATATATAAGAAAGAGAACTAAGAAAGACTTAAATGGAATCAAGAAAGTATTAGTGAAGATCCAAAAAGACAGAAGACACTTTGATTATACTTCAGATAGATTCTCAGGATCAAATCCTATATTAGAGGACTTTTTAGCTTCAAAAGGGAGGATGAAGGGTGTTCTGTCCGCTGAAAACCAAAAGAGAGGATGGTTTGTTTTAAAACATAATTTAAGGGCATTTTGGTAATTTTAACCAATTTTATCCTTTGTATGGTTTGGCCACATGATTTTCCAAAACATATTCCAACCCTTCACAATCTACTATAGGAACAAGGAAACCACATGGTTAGGCTGTATAGATAAGGAAACTGTATGCCAACCGTGCAAAACTCCACTGTTAAAATTGCAGACATTATTTCATGGACGAGCATCCCATTTCACACGATTTGGGTAAACCGTACGCCCTCTTTCTTCCCACTATCCATCCTTGCATGGTTAAATTTAACAATGTGGATTACCTCATACGGTTTATTCTAACCATGCGACAAACCATTTTCTCCCACCGATCGGGGTTCTGAGCTCCGAACAAGCTTCGTACACCCACAAAACCTTTACAAACTCATTAGGAATCCATATTAGGCCCATAAAATAGATTTAGACCAAAATTTGAAGGATATATACTTGATCTAAAAAATGGGTTCTTATAGTCTTCCCCCTTAAAGGAACTCATCCCTGAGTTCACCTTATAAGGGCGTCAAAACACAGTTTGAGAACAACTCTGACCACTGGGCATATACATCTGCCTCTTGCTCCCAAGTCTCATCCTATACATGGTCGTGTTGACATAACACCCATACTAGAGGGATAAAATAGACTTATAGATTGTTCATGCTCCATTAAATGATGCGTATAGGATACTCCTCAAACAAATCATCAAAATTTAGCTCAACTTACTCAGGATCAAAAGTATGAGATGGGTCAGTATGATACCGGAGAAGCTATAAAACACGGAAGACATAATCCATCTAATGGTACCTATGAGGTAGTAACAACTAATAGGCTATAGGCCTAACTCTCTAAAAAATCTCAAATATTCCAAAAAAGTGTGGCGATAGCTTCTCTTGCCTCTGTATCCATCTATGTACTAACCTAGGCAATGCTTGCAGGAAAATATGATCTTGGACCTCAAACTCCATAGGTTGTCGATAGTGACTGACCTAAGATTTCTATCGAGACTGAACAGTATAAATACACTTCCTGATCATCTAAACCTTCTCTGAAGTCTCCTTCATGAGATAAGGACCGAGTAGGGTGGCCTCTCCTAGCTCTATCCAATGTAAGGGTGAATGACAAGACCTTCCATACAAGGCCTCAAAAGGAGCCATCCAAATCATCATATGAAATCTATTATTATAGGTGAACTCAATGAGAGAGGTATGTTTCTACCAAGAACCACTAAAATCAAGGACACATGACCAGATCATATCCTATATAACCTGTATCATATATTCTGACTATCCATCAGCTTGAGGTTGGAAATATTTTCTTAGAAGCACTTGTGTACCCATAGACTTCTGCAACCCCTACTAGAACCATGACATGAAATGAGTGTCCCTATCTAAAATGATTTTATAAGGGACCCTGTTTAGTCATATGATCTCATAGACATACAATATTCCCATCTCATCAACTAAGAAAGTCTCCCAGATAGGAATGAAGTGGGAAACTTTCATCAGACTATTGATGACAACCCATACAACGTCGCTACCTCTAGGCGACCTAGGTAAACTGACTATGAAGTATATAGAAACATATTACCATTTCCATTCATGGACTGGAAGTGGATGTAACAAGCCTATAAGTATCTGGTGCTTTTCCTTCAACTGTTGAAAGGTGGAACACCTAGTGATATAGCCTGCTATCTGAAGTTTCTTCCCAAGTCACCAATACTAGCATCACATGCCTTGATACATTTTGGGGAGGCCTAGATGAAATTACCACTAAGAATCATGGGACTCACACATCAAATCCTATCACATATATATAGGAACCCAGACACACCCATGAATATGTAGGATGTCATTTCTATCCATAGAACAATTCGAAGGCGGGTCAACTCTTGAAATACCCTCACAGAGAACCAAGCCTTCAGGATCTAAAAATTATTTTCTCTTAACCTTATCAAGGAGGGAAGAGGTAAATTTCAAGGATTAGATATATGTCTGATCATGATTTTCACGAAACTCTAGATGCATATCAGAGAAGAGGTACATTAATTTACTTCATAATTGTCTTCCTGTACGGATTGTGCTTGAGTTTTCCGACTCAATGCATCAGCTACTACATTTCCCTTTCTAGGAATATAGGCAAGCTCAAAATTGAAGGACTAAATATATTTGACCCATATTCACTGTATGAGATTAAATTCACACTTTTTAAAGATATATTTTAGGCTCTTGTGTTCTATATACATCAAAAATCACTCACCCAATAGATAGTGACTCCAGAAACATAAGGCATGGAAAACTATAGTTAGCTCAAGGTTGTGTGTCAGACAATTTATATCATGAGACCTCAACTGATGAGATCCATACGCAATGACTCTATCCTCCCACACCAGCACTTCTCCTAGGATAATTCCTGATGTATCATAGAACACTGTATAGCCTATGTCTGGCTCTAGAAGAATCAGAATAGGTGTTGAGAAAATCCTCCCTTCCAGCTCCTGAAAGTCTTTCTGACACTCTTTTGACCACAAGAACTTTACACCCTTATTTTCAAGTCTATTAAGGGGTGCAAAAAGGTGTGAAAAGTCCTGTATGAAACACTTGTAATAACCAACCATCCCAAATAATCCCTGTATATAAAACATGTTATTGGGATGATCCTAAGAAACCACAACACTCACATTATATGGGTAAATAGAGATTCCTAATTCCGAGATAATATGACCCAATAAGTGAAATTTTTCAATCTATAAGTGGAACTTATCATTCTTGGAATAAATATGATTCTATATCAGTGTACTCAGAATGATCTCAAGGTGATTAGCATGGTCACTACAAGTGTGAGAATACACTAAGATGTCATCCACAAAGACCATGAAAAAAGAATCCAGATAGGGGTAAAACACCCTATTCATCAAAGCCATGAAATCGATAGGCTCATTCATAAGACCTAATGGTATAATGAGGTACTCATACAAACCATACCTTCTATGAAAAACTATATAAGGTGTGTATGATAACCTGACTTGCACCTAATTATAGCTCTATCTCAAGTTGATCTTAGAGTAGAACTTAACTCCTTGGAGCTGTTCAAAGAGATCATCTATTTAAGGTAGTAGATACTAGTTCTTGACCATAATCTGGTTCAACTATCTGTAATCCACTCATAAAATAAGGATCCAATCTTCTTTCTTGGAGAATAACATGGGTGAAACCCAAGAGGAAGTGATGGACCATATTAAAACTTTGGCCTCCAAATCCTCTAACTACTTCTTGAGCTCCTGGAGCTCAGTAGATCCCATCCAATATAGAGGAATGGACACTGGATATTCTCCTAGAATAAGCTCATTCGTAAACTCTACCTCTCTTTTAGAGGGTAATCAATTTTTTTTTTGAGAAATAAATCCCTGAAATGATCTACTACTAGAGGGAATTCAACCTAAAGTAAACCCTGATCCTCCATAAAGAGATTGGAAATCTGGGCGATCACTCCACCTAGCCTATGACGCTCTATTCCAACTCAGCTATTATGGAAATCCCAGTCACCCTTGTGTAGATAAATCCTTTCATATGGTGACATAAATGATAACCTACAATGATAGAATCCTACAAAGGCATGATATAGAACTAACAAATCTATCCTAAGAATGACATTGAATCCTTTAATCTCGAGAACAAAGAGGTCCCATAAGAAAGGGTAACAGTATACTTCAAGGGGATAGTCCCTACACTGGCGTATTCCCTCTGACCATACTCCTAAAGTTGTATCTAGGGTCATTACACCACAGTAATACTATATTTCCAGCCTAAGTCTTTCCACGATAGATAAAGAGACAAAAGAGTGTGAAACACCTGTATCAAATAAAGTAGATGATATAGTGGAAGATACTAGAATAGTACCTCTGTAACAACCTTGACCTAAGTATCCTAGATATGATTCCTCACTTTATTACATTTTCATAGATACAAGTGTTGAATCCCAAAGGACCGGTCAATTTAGCAGTTTTGGAATCCAGATTACATACATGAACCTTAAATTACAATTTAAAACATTAAATACATTATAAAAAATCCTTTGAGAACGTCATTATACTCTTATCTTAACCCTTTATATCATTCATAATATACATCTTATCATCTTGGAAAAAATAAAACATAATAAAGGGGTGATCTCAGATGCTTAGTAAGGGTAAGTATATAATGGAATATATTAGTAAATATAGAACAAACAATATAACAAAGTAAATAACTAATAAAAATTCCATTTAAATAATCACATGAGCTAAGAAACTTAACCATGGATATTATAACTAATAAAATAATCACATGGAATAATAATAATGATGGAATGCATAATGTTGGACGTCTGCACTATCAAGATCCATCCTCAAGATAGTTACTGTCAAGATATATCCTCATGAAAATCTAAGTCTCTGGGTAGAAACCCATATGATTTGTGTTAAGATATATCCTCTTAACAATTTAAAACTGCTTGGAAACAAACGTGAAGGGTTTTTCTTCAACTAATTTCATCTCATGAGACCTATCGACGCATCAAGGGGCTATATCAGACCATACCCATCATTTAAAAAGTCCAATGCATTCCTCATATGAAAAAATAAATAACATAAACAATTTTATTAAAAAAATAGCATAATAAATGTTATTAAATTAACCTTAAACCATTAATGGTATCAAAACAGCACATCCGTAGTCAAACTGATCATAAACCCTTCAATAAAATAAGGTAGATTGTGTAATAAGATATCAAAATCAACAAAACATAAGATTAAACTAAGTATGTTGACATATATGAAAATAATATAATAAAATCTTTAGAAATATCTTGAGAAAAATACCATTTTAATTTGAAATATTTTTTTTAAAAATCAACACATTTATAAAAGAAAATTTTTTATTTAAAAATAACTTTGTAAACTTATAAAGTAAGTTTCAAAACATCAAGGCGTTATAAAAGTGGTAAAATTTTCTCATATCGTATAAGTTAAAAATAAACATCATTTCCATATTTTTGTTGAAAAATTAATAAAGTACCTCATTTGGAAAATGAAAAAAATATTCCTTTCAAACCATTTAATAAGAAGTTAAACATGGGTAAAAGACTTAAAACATTGGTAGGATAATAAAAAAAATACTTTGTAAAATATTTTTAAGAAACATGGACATGGATGATAAATATTCCCCAGTAGATAATTATTTATAAACAATCCGGAATAATAATGATATTGTGAAATTAACCCTTACCTTGAACCTTCCTTTAGTTGAACGTGCTTTAACCTCTTCTTCTTTGGAGGACTTCCCCTAATTAACACCTTAACACCTATTAGGAGGGTATTATTCCTAAAATATGGAATATAAAATGTGGGGAGAGATTCTAGGAAAACATTTGGGTAGATATTTTCCGAAAAAATAGGTTTTGAAGTATGATGAAAGGATAAGAATGAGTTCCCTTCTACAGGAGAGGGGAGGGTCACTTATGGAAATTCTCAAAATATTAAATTAATATAAATTAATTTCCAATTTCAAATGTCTCAAAAGTGATTTATTTCAAATATAATATGAGTATGGGTATAAATACTCTCAAAAAATAATTTTTAGACAATTTTAGTTTATATTATTACCCATATCTTTTGGATTTAACCCTAAATTAATTCTTTTAACTTTTACTATGACAATATGTATTTTCATTCTTTAAGGGTTAATATAGTTACTCTAAAAATGAAAAAAGAGACATAAATGGACCATTGATAAATTTTTTAACTTCATTTCAATCATTTGGATGTTTTTTATATTTTTTATGAATTTTATATCATTTAATAAAATATTATTTATTTTATAATATCATTAATGTCAATTTTGACACTATTCATTTCATGACATTTAAAAAATATAAAAACACAAGATAAATTCGAACAAAAACCTTTAATACATCCCTAAAATGTCAAATTAATCCTAAAAATTCATGGATTACATTAATTATATAAAATTATATTTATTTTAATAATTTTAATACCATTTATTTGATTCTTCCATTAATTAAGAAATTACTACATCATCATTGTATAAGCCTTAAAGGTTAATATTTATTTCCTAAAAATTAAAGATAAATTACCATGTTAAAGAAAAACATTTTATATTTGAAATTATTATTTATAGTCAAATTTATCTTATGTATAACCCTATATTAAAAATAGTATAGTTATTAAAATATGAGTATGACATCTTTAACTCTTCATTAAATAAAATATAATAAATGTCATACTCTCACCCAAGTAGATTAAAAAAGGTTATAATTTTGGTAAAAGGATGATTTTGGTCAAAATACACTCATAAAATGAAATTAGGACAAATTTTAGGGTAATTTTACAGTCTTTATAATATTATTTTTACCTATAATTACCTAATTTACCCTTAATAGTGGTAATTAAAATATTACTAAATTTACTATTCATATGCCCAAAAATAAAAGAAACATATTTAAATAATTTGGACCCAATGATTCCAAATATGGAATCTATTTTTCAAAATTCAAAACATAGAATTTTTAGTAATTAATTTAAAATTAATCCTGTTGACGGAATGTGAAAACGAGTTTTAAAAGTGAAATCGTTCAAACGATTGAAATATTTTTATATCAAAAATCAATTTGAAATTGATTACAATGAAATACATTGGATTAAATGATAAAAATAATCTAATTATACTATAAAACCAATTAAAATTATAATTTAACACTACAAATTATTTCGATGAAAAATGTTGTTTTCAATTAAAATTTAGTATTTTTCACTTTCATCAAAACATTAAACTTATCTGAAAAATACCAACAATTTAACCAAAGTAAATTTTTATATTTCTATTTAAAATAATAATTTTATTTTTTCAAATATAATATATAAAAGTGTGAAAATTTTTATTTAAAATAGGTTCACCATTAAAAGGCAGTAAAACTGTCTTTAGAAAAATATATGTTTTTATGCATAAAATTGGGTTTGTTCATATATTATGCCTATAAAATCTATTGGATGAATATAAAAAATATTTTATTAAATATATAATATATATATATTTTATTAATATCATTTACTAATTTTAATTAATTTAATTTATTAACACAAAACGCCTCTGGGAGCATAAAAATAAAAATATTTCCTTTATATTCAATTGGTTTATATTTTCATTTATAATTAATTGGTAACTAATGAATTAATATTGTATTTTTATAAACCATATATTTTCAAAAGTTATTTACTACTATTCATAACTTCTAATTTAATAGCTAGGTTATAATGGTAACATTTAAATAATAATATTCATTTGTTTGTTTAAGATCATTATTGTGTGCAACGTAAGCTATCAAAGAAATCGAAAAAAAGAGATATACCATAAAAACATTGGTCTGTTAAAACCTCATACTATATATGGTCTTGCATACTGATCTTTGGGTATCGATTGTAATGCATACAACTAACTTGATCCACGACCCTCTGCTATAACTAGACTACCATGAGAAAAAAATGCTCTACTGACGCTTCTAGTGATTAAGAGTCTAGATATTGTGGCCAAAACTTCCTTATTGTCTAGTCTTTCTAGTGCTACTCCAACTCCCCTCATGACACGACATAAAATAACCTTCCCCTGAAGATGGAGTTGATGTGGAACCTCTTCCATTAGAAGCTGATGAAAAGGTCTGACATAATCTATATAAGTGCCATATACGACTGCAATCCCGACACTACAGTGGGTCTCTATCACACTAAGTCTTTAGATTCCCCTATCGTCCACACTGGTTACACACTATAGAACTACCATCATGGGTACTCTAGCTTCCATTTACTTGATGAGAAACCTTGAGGGAACGTTTCCTATTGTCGGAAGAACTACTGGCCTACCTCAACACTAATCCCTTATTCCTGGTACTATCTCCATCCATCAAGTTGCACTTAGTGATAAGATCCTAATTGACTATTTCATAAAATTTAGGTAGGCTAAATAAATTCACTTGAGTATAGATGGAATACATGATCCCATTCTCAAAGTGTCTAGCATGAGAAATTTCATCATCGACTAGAAGCGGTGTGAAGCACTGTAACTCTATGAAACACACTGAATAGTCCATAACTGACATAAAACCCTACTCAGGATGCATGAAATCTCTAGATCTATCAACTATTAGTGTTTGAGGAAGGAAATAATCATAGAAAGTAGTTTGTAAATTAGACTATACCATGCCATGATGACGACCAGCCTGGGTAACTAAATCCCACAAACGCTTGGCCAAATCATGTAACATGTATGCAGTAAGCTTGAATATTCATTCCAGAGGCATCTACAGATGATAAAAGATAGACAAGGTGACATATAGCCATGATTCAATAGCCTGTGGATCTCCATTCCCTAAGAAGCTAGGAGGATGCTCTTACTGGAACTCACGGGTCAGATCAACCATCGTAGGTGCAACCCATATAACACATTTCATAGTTTGCATCAGACATATAGAACTATCATAGGCTTGAGCGTCAGTGTCCATATCAGGTACAACATGTGATTCCTTAAGTGGAACTCCTAGAGGTAAGACTAGAATCATAGGGCCCACCACATCTGAAGCATGGCTGTCGCCACCCTCCTGGCACATGACATGAGGTCTTCATGGAGAAATTAGTCTAAAAATGCCAAGTACACACCTTAGAACATACTTTAAGAAGATAGATAGAAACACCAACAGAAACTAAATGTAAGAAAGGCTCATTAGCCATGGTATAATACCCCAATTACTCTCTTAGAAGGCTAGGTATATCCAAGATATCAAGTATTAGTTATAGGGGTTCTAGTAGATAAAGGGTCAATAACACCTTGCCTCATCATTTACTGGAAACCATTTCATTCATTTCAAATTTAATTTCTAGGTTCACTCCTTTAACTTTCAAAAACATGACAAGGCGGGATAAGGATGTGCAAAAATTTCATTTTAGAATCCATTTTTCACTTTTAAAATTTTCATTTTCTTATAAATTATATCAACTTTCATTTAAAATGGATTTTATTTACCAGTGAATAAGGTCCCATACAAATTATCACCAAAACAACACCCATTTGATTTTAATCTAATGGATCAACTCTGTAAATTACCAATTCCAACCCATGAGGGCCCATAACACCTCATGAATTAAAACCAATAATCAATCAATCACATCCAAAGAAAATCACAATCATAATATAAATACCATAACATCACTCAAAAATCACAGGCATATCAAGTAATGCGACCAGTGAAAATGCACATATATGGCATGTAAATATGAATGAAATGTGAATTATAGGTGCCAATGATAATGCATGTAACAATGATCCTTTCCCTCATATCATCAGGCCAATGATTAAATAAGATAATCAATTATAATAATAATTAATAGCACCACATATCATGTGAGTTACCCAATGATGAAATGATATCAACTGTAATTGGAAAAAATAAAAAAACAATTTTAATTTAGGAAACTCATCATTTAAACTAAACATGAGTTCATGATGCCCAAGCATGACTTATGGACAAGTTCTAAGCATTTATAATCTCCAATCTATTGTATCTAAATAGTAAATCAAGAAAAGAAACAACTTTGATACCACTTTGTGATGTCCCAGACCTAGATTCCACTGAAGGCGACCCAAGACCAGTTAGACACATGGCCTCAAGTGTATCTCCCTGAATGCCAGAGGCTTCTAACTAGCAGTGAGGTCCTACGGTGTGTTCTTGGTAAGAATATTCCCTCATTACTAGAGTGTATCTTAGCGAATAACATATAACTATAGGTAAATAATTATTATAAGCAATGTAATAATAACAGATCACATGACAGAAGCAAACAATAATAATAATACAATAAATTCAGCTGATATAAATATAAAAAAGCTGATGATTATATGTATTGTATCTAGAAATATATAAAATATGGGTATAAATCAGTAGAAAATCATTCTATAAAAAATTATAAAAAAGAAACCAAAAAAATATCCCCAGCATCTTGAGATCCATCTTGGTCATTTGCTACCAACTCCATCCTAAAATAGCATGCAATCAGGTGTCTGAAGTTACACGCTTCCCTTTATCAACACCTACATACGTATAGTCTATCTGGGTACCAATGGTTCTTAGATAGGGCGTAAGATAAATCTCAACAGGCTACCACCAATGGTGTCTATAACATCATGTCTGTGTAATATAAGCTAAACCAATGTGAAAACATGCATATATAAAAGTAAAGTAGAATAGTAATGTAAATACCCAAGTACTTGCTTCATCCCTTGGATGGTGTCTGAACATGTAACCAGTTCATTAATTAAATAAGTTACAGTTTATATAATTAAGTCATGTGAGGCATATTCAACACTGATATCACATCATGATAGTAATAGTAGAGGCTCTAAGATGTAACAAGGCAACCATGATGAAAATAATAATGAAAGGTTCCAAGAAAGTAACCAAGGAAACCTAGACCTCAAGGGTCACCAACTTAGTAGTAACTAAATCCTAGATAAGGGATAAGAGTGTACTCTAAAAAGAGTAATCCAAGGAATTCCAAAATAGAATGATCTAAGAGAGTCCAAGGAATACATCCAAGGTAAAACAAGATAAGCTATGGCTATGCCCAAGGATATAACTAAGGAAACTCATGTCTATAGAATCCATGTTATATCCAAGGAGTATATCCAAGGAATCCTGTAATAGTAAAGGAGGGATCCTATGGTGTCATATTATCCATCCACTGATAGACGAGGATCATGTTCCAAGGTGGGTCTCAACCAAGCCAACTGACATCCTTGAATTTAAATGGAATCCATGATCACTTAAGTAATTCCATCAGGAATCCAAAATCTAACTTGATTATGAAAACTCATATAACAATTTCAAGGTCTATATATAATTAGGAACATCATAATTAATTCATTTAATTAATTAATCCAAGTTATGGTCATACCGTTTAATAATTCATTTTGTTTAAGCTTTTACTTTTAGTTGTGTGATAAGGCCAAAGGGCATGCAACCATTCTATTCATTAATAACATTTAATTCATTAGGTTCATTATACTACCTTCCATCATAAGTGGAAAGGGGTTATATGGACATGTAACCATGCATTCATTTATATTCATTTAGGCCACATCATATATATACCATATAATTTCCATTTCCATTTTAGATTGATTTATCAAATTGTAGCACTTACCTTAGGTAGGTCAAGTGTAAGAAACACAGTCTAATCCATTCACAAATTCAAAATTCAATTATTTAAAGGGATTACCATTAGTAGGATCAAGACACACACCCAAACAATGGAGATAAAAGGTTAAAACTAATCATTTAGGCATAATTGGCCAATAATGGCATAAACATAAAAATCACCCTACTTGTGGTGGTTGACGTTGTAGATATAACCACCGACATTGAATGAAATATATAGCATGAGTCTTAGAATATAGTTATAATGACTATAATGAAGACACTTAAATTAGACAGATGATGCCCGATGAAATCGGCGTGCCCACACAACAATTTATAAAATGAAAAATCTTGAGGAGTGAGTTATAGACCACCTACCTCATACTCATACGAATCTCCTCATCTAGTATCAACCTCTAATTTGGTTTGGATTGGAATAGATTTGAAGAACACATCAATACCATGAAATTGGGGCATATGATCCTACATCAAAATAGCATCATAGATAGGAAGAAGAATAAAGAAATGTTAAAAAGGAATCAAGAACATATCAGTGTAGATCCAACGAGACAAACGCCACTTCAACCGGACTTCATACGGACGCTCATGATAAAATACTATCTTAGAGGTATTTTTGGATTCAAAATGGAAGGGGAAGGGTCTTATGTCCACTGGAAAACAAAAAGAGAAGAGGTTTTGTTTTAAAACATCATTTAAGGTCATTTTGGTATTTTTACCCAATTTTATCCTTCACATAGTCTGGCCGCATAGTTTTCCAAACTGTGCACCAACCGTGCATGGTCTGCTATAGGAAGGGGGAACCCAAATAGTGAGGCCGTACAGTTAGGAAAACCATGTGCCGACCATGAAAAACTCTACTATAAAAATTATAGACATTCTCGCATGGCCATGCGACCCATTTCTCATGGTTTCGATAAATTGCACACCCTCCTGCTGCTCACTGTCCATCCTTGGATGGTTAAATCTAACTGTGCGGCCTGCCTCACACGGTTTATTCTAATCGTGCGACAAGTCATTTTCTCCCACCGATTGGGGTTCTGAGCTCTAAAAAAGCTCTGGAAACCCAAAAAAACCTTACAAACTCATTAGGAATCTAAATTAGGTCCATGAAAGAGAATTAGACTAAAATTTAAAGGATCTATACCTTAGTGAAAAACTGGGTTCTTACAGCTTGAATGGAATTTTCCGCCATCATGACCATTCAATCTTTTAAAGGTTATTTTACATGTTTTCAAAGGTTATTTTCAAATAAAATAATTCTAAAAATGTTTTGTGAACATTTAGTTTTAAAAGGTGATTTACAAAGTGAAAAGGATATTTTCCTCAAGAATTTTTTTAATGATATATTTATAGTATTCATCAATGACACCAACCATTTATTGTACTTATGATCCACTGGGGGTATATTGTATTGATATCATATTTATTCTTTTTTGAATGGTTTATGATCAATTTGGTTGAGGATGTACAATTTTATTACTATTCACCATATTAATTTGGATGGTTTATGATTATGTTTATTTGATTGAGGTAAGTATTAACATTTCACATGTTAGTTTTTCAATATGAATGTTTATATTGATTATGTTTCACCCTTTTAATATGATGAATTCATTGGTCTTAGTTAGTGACGGTGGAGCCTGGTTATAGAAAGCCCCTCGATTCATTGACATGTCTCACGAGACAAATTAGTTGACCAAATTAGATGGGTTTCTACCCATAGATTTAAAATGTCTTGTGAAAGGTCTTGACAGTATGTTTCAGATATCCAACATTATACATTCCCTCATTATGAGATTAGTAATTGATATCTATATGATTATTTGATTAGTTAGACTATCCATGGACACGTTTCATGCTCATGTGATTATTTATATGGATTTATTTGATCATAACTTATTTCTATCATATCATGATCAGTTTATTGATTAAATGACATGTGTTTCAGTTACTTACCATTCTATATCGATTATTCTTTTTTATTCATGATAGATTCCGCTATACTCTTACCCTTACTGACCATCCAAGCTCACCTCATTCTTATGTTTTATTTTCCCCAGGATACTAGGAAGTGTTTTGAGATTTAAATGTAGGAATACACTATGAGGAATAATGACATTCTTAATGAACACACTTTGTGTATTTTATGTTTTCAATTGTAATGTGAATTTCAAACATGTATCTAGTTTACCAATACTACTAGACAATTTGGTAATTTGGGATGTGATACCTTTCATCTAGTTCCAATGTAATAAAGTATACACCGGATATGAGCTACTAGGGTCGGGGTCATTACAATTGGTATCATAGGAAGTTTAATAGAAATCTTGAGAATTAGATTTCAGAAAACATAGATTATGGAATAAAACCCTATGACATAATCTAAGGATAAATCTAAGTATATGATAATATCCTAAAGTTTTAGTAAGGTAGATATTATGTTGTTTTTCTAGAAATACATCCTTTTATGGATACTACAAGTAGATTTGTTTCTAACACATACGCACCCAAGGGTAATAACTATGAAAAAGGCGCATCAGGTGTGACTCGAGCATCACCTGGTATACGACAATGTACCTTACTGTGCACTTAGTTTGACACTCATAGAGAATATGCTTTGTATAATTCACATTTCTTTTACAAATACTAT
The DNA here is from genome assembly GCA_963277665.1 of Viscum album. Lineage (NCBI taxonomy): Eukaryota > Viridiplantae > Streptophyta > Magnoliopsida > Santalales > Viscaceae > Viscum > Viscum album. The sequence goes on along the minus strand of OY728159.1, from coordinate 11,882,422 downwards.
AGGAAAAGTGGTCATTTGTGACAGGTCATTTGCGACGGGTCAGTGTCCCGTCGCAAATAGTCCGTCAGAAGAGCTTTTTTGTGAGGGGAGCACTAGCCCATTGCAAATAATATGGTTTTTGCAACGGGCCATAATAGCCCGTCGAAAATATCCGACGGCGTTTTTAGTATTTGCGACGAGATTTATATCCTATCGCAAATACTACGTCGGCTGGTTGTCTTTTGCGATGAGCCCCGTCGCAAAAGACTTTTTAACTACAGGTCCTAATTAATAGGGGCGGTGGACATTTGCGACGGGAGTCCTGTCACAAATAATCTCGTCGCAACTAACGTAACCTATATATACCCCACCAGTTTTTTCTCATTTCACTTAATTATCCACTCCCCTCTCTCTCTAGTTGAAAATTTTCTCTAATTTTTTTTATAATTTAAAATTTTAATTTGAGACATTATTCACAGCTTATATCTTCAGTTTTAAGGTATTGATCTATTTCTTTTATTTTTTACTTACGTCATGTTATTTTATTTTAGTAATAATTATTGTTAATTAGCTGCAGTTAAATTAAATTAGAATTAGATAGTTTTATTTATCATTATTTATGTTTATTTTTACAAATAATTACGTGTGATTAATATGAATTAGTATTAATTAATATTTATTATATTAATTATTATTAATTAGTAATATTAAATTGTAATAATTAGTATTAAATTATAATAGTTAGTATTAAATTATAATAATTAGTAATAAATTGTAATAATTAGCAATAAATTGTAATAATTAGCAATAAATTGTAAAAATTAGCAATAAATTGTAATAATTAGCAATAAATTGTAATAATTAGCAATAAATTGTAATAATTAGTAACAAATTCTAATAATTAGTAATAAATTCTAATAATTAGTAATAAATTCTAGTAATTAGTAATAAATTGTAATAACTAGTAATAAATTGTAATAATTAGTAATAAATTGCAACAATTAGTCATAATAATGAATAAATAATAATAATTAGTAATAAATAGTAATAATTGGCAATAAATTGTAATAATTGGTAATAAATTGTAATAATTGGTAATAAATTGTAATAATTGGTAATAAATTGTAATAATTGGGGACAAATTGTAATAATTGGTGATAAATTGTAATAATCGGTAATAAATTGTAATAATTAGTGATAAATTGTAATAATTAGAAATAAATTGTGATAAATTGCAATAATTAGTTATAAATTGTAGTAATTAGTAATAAATTGTAATAATTAGTAATAAGTTGTAATAATTAGTAATAAATCCTAATAATTAGTAATAAATTGTAATAATTAGTAATAAATTGTAATAATTAGTAATAAATTGAAATATTTAGTAATAAATTGCAACAATTAGTAATAAATTGTAATAATTATTAATAAATTGTAGTAATTAGTAATAAATTCTAATAATTAGTCTTAAATTGCAACAATTAGTAATAATTATTAATAATTAGTATTAAATTGTAATAATTAGTATTAAATTATAATAATTAGTATTAAATTATAATAATTAATAATAAATTTTAATAATTAGTAATAAATTTTAATAAATTGTAATAATTAGTAATAAATTGTAATAATTAGTAATAAATTGTAATAATTAGTAATAAATTGAAATAATTAGTAATAAATTGCAATAGTTAGTAATAAATTGCAATAATTAGTAATAAATCCTAATAATTAGTAATAAATTCTAATAATTAGTAATAAATTGTAATAATTAGTAATAAATTGCAACAATTAGTAATAAATAGTAATAAATAGTAATAATTAGTAATAAATAGTAATAATTGGTAATAAATTGTAATAATTGGCAATGAAGTGTAATAATTTGTAATAAATTTTAATAATTGGTATTAAATTGTAATAATTGGTAACAAATTTTAATAATTGGTAATAAATTGTAATAATTGGTAATAAATTGTAATAATTGGTGATAAATTGTAATAATTGGTGATAAATTGTAATAATTAGTGATAAATTGTACTAATTTGTAATAAATTGTGATAAATTGTAACAATTAGTAATAAGTTGTAATAATAAGTAATAAATTGTAATAATTAGTAATAAATTGTAATAATTAGTAATAAATTCTCATAATTACTAATAAATTGTAATAATTAGTAATAAATTGAAACAATTAGTAATAAATTGCAACAATTAGTAATAAATTGTAATAATTAGTAATAAATTGTAATAATTAGTAATAAATTCTAACAATTAGTAACAAATTACAACAATTAGTAATAATTAGTAATAAATTATAATAATTAGTATTAAATTCTAATAATTAGTAATAAATTGTAACAATTAGTACTAAATTGTCATAATAAGTAATAAATTATAATGCTTAGTAATAATTAGTAATAATTAGTAAAAGATTCTAATAATTAGTAATAAATTATAATAATTAGTAATAAACTATAATAATTAGTAATAAATTATAATAATTAGAAATAAATTATAATAATTAGAAATAAATTCTAATAATTAGTAATAAATTCTAATAATTAGTAATAAATTCTAATAATTAGTAATAAATTGTAATAATTAGTATTAAATTCTAATAATTTGTAATAAATTGCAATAATTAGTAATAAATTGCAATAATTAGTAATAAATTGCAACAATTAGTAGTAATTATTAATAAATTATAAGAATTAGTAATTAATTCTAATAATTAGTAATAAATTGTAATAATTTGTAATAAATTGTAATAATTAGTAATAAATTATAATAATTAGTAATAAATTGTAATAATTAGTAATAAATTCTAATAATTAGTAATAAATTGTAATAATTAGTAATACATTGTAATAATTAGTAATAAATTGCTAGAATTAGTAATAATTAGTAATAAATTCTTATAATTAGTAATAATTAGTAATAAATTCTAAAAATTAGTAATAATTATTAATAAATTCTAATAATTTATAAATAAATTCTAATAATTAGTAATAAATTTTAATAGTAATAAATTCTAAAAGTAATAAATTATAATAATTAGTTATAATTGGTAATAAATTCTAATAATTAGTAATAAATTCTATTAATTAATAATAATTAGTTATAATTAATAATAAATTGGTTATAATTAGTAATAAATTCAAATAATTAGTAATAATTAGTTATAATTAGTTATAATTAGTAATAAATTCTAATAATTAGTAATAAATTCTTAAAATTAGTAATAAATTCTAAGAATTAGTAATAAATTCTAATAATTAGTTATAATTAGTAATAAATTCTAATAATTAGTAATAAATTCTAATAATTAGTTATAATTAGTAATAAATTATAATAATTAGCAATAAGTTATAATAATTAGTATTAAATTCCAATAATTAGTATTAAATTCTAATAATTAGTAATAAATTGCAATAATTAGTAATAAATTGCATCAATTAGTAGTAAATTGAAATAATTAGTAATAAATTGGAATAATTAGTAATAAATTGCAACAAATAGTAATAAATTCTAATAATTAGTAATAAACTGTAATAATTAGTAATAAATTGTAATGAATTGTAATAATTGAAATAAATTGTAATAAATTCTAATAATTCATAATATATTACAATAATTATTAATAAATTGCAACAATTAGTAATAAATTTTAATAATTAGTAATAAATTGTAAAAATTAGTAATAATTAGTAATAAATTATAATAATTAGTAATTAATTTCTAATAATTACCAATAATTACTAATAGTTACCAATAATTAGCAATAATTAGCAATAATTACTAATAATTAGCAATAATTACTAATAATTAGAAATAATTAGTAATAATTAGTAATAATTAGAAATAATTAGTAATAATTAGCAATAATTAGTAAGAAACTATAATAAATTGTAATATATTGGTATAATTTCCCGCAGATTGGTGGATCCCTTTTGCCCAATGCCTTATCTCCTTATAATTTTATCCCACTAAAATCACTATGAAAAATCTGTCCTCATGTACAGATATCCATTTTCATATGAACGAGAATGAAGAACAACGTAGTGAGGGCTCTATGCTCTATATTCTCGTGCATATGAAAATGGACACGCGTACGTCCGAGAATATTTTTCATACTAATTTCTGTCAGAGAAAGTTGCAAGAAGATGATCCGTCGTGCAAAAGAGGCTCTTTTTCCCGACGAATCATCTCCTTGCAACTTTCTTCTAGTGAAATCACTATAAAAAATATCCTCCGACGTACGGATATCTATTTTAATATTCCTGAGAATGGAGAGCAGCACGATGAGGCCTCCATGCTCTCCATCCTCATGCATACAAAAATGGATATCCATACGTTGGAGCAGATTTTTCATAGTGATTTCATTTGGAGACAGTGGAGACGAGTTGTCAGGCAAAAGAGCTGCCGTCAATCTGCTGAAAATTATGTCATTGATAATTAGAAATTTTTAATAAAAATTAGCTGTAATTAATAATAATTAGTGTTAATTAGTATAAATTATTATAAGTTAGTGTAGATTAGTATAAAAGTTTAAAAAAAAATACTATAATTAAGTATGAAATAATAGAAATTATTATAATTTGATAGAAAATGGAATTTAACTATCTTCTCTTTTTAGGATAATGTTTTTCTTATATCAAATTATATAAAAAAAACAAATTATTTTAATTTTTTTATAGAAATATGGAACAAGGAAGTGGAAAAAAATCATTATTAGATGATCAAACTTGGATAAATCAGTGCAAGAATCCAAATGGTTTTCATTTAAACCCTATATCTATTGAGAGCGTTGAAGCTTTCTTGTAATTTGCACCCTCAAAACTAGAATTTGTTTCAAAAGATACAATTAACCGTCCTTGTAAAAAATATACTTTGAGGACGTTTGACACATTTGAAAATGTTGGGGGTCATTTATTGTGTTTTTATTTTCAACCAGATTATGTTTTTTAGTATCAACATGGTGAACGTAGTTCTAGAGAAGATACTAATAATTTGGTTCTTGATCCAACACAGTTTAAAAATTTAGTACATGATATAGCGGGTTCATCTTTTCAATAAGATGAAACTCAGGATGATATTAATTTAACTCATGATTTGGAACCATCTCATTTTTATGAGTTGTTGAGGTCCACTAAGGATGCCTTATATCCAGGTTGTAAGATAAAAAAATTTAAAGCAATTGATAAATTTATGGATATTAAATCAGATAAGGGAATGTAAAATAGTTATTTTGAACATATATTATCTTTAGTAATAACACTTCTACCTAAAGGAAATGTGATGCCCTTAAAATTTCTATAAGAGCAAGACCCTAATTCATAATCTGGGTCTTGGTTATCATAAGATTCATGCATGTTCAAATGATTGAATCTTATATTGTGGTAAAAATGAATCATTGTATAGTTATCCCACATGTGGAAAATTGAGATATAAAGAGGCTCAACAAAGGAATTATGGATTGATTCCTGTAAAACAATTGAGATATTTCCCGCTTACACCCAGATTGCAGAGTTTATTTATGCCTCAAAACACAACGACATTGATGTCATGATGCAAAACCAATATTCAAACCAGTAAAAACTTAAATCATCCCTGTGATGGTGATTCATGGAAATATTTTGACAAATTGCATTCATCTTTTGCTTTAAAATCCCAAAATGTGTGATTGGGTCTTTCTACTGATGGTTTCTTTCCATTTGGTTCTTATGGTAGTCAATATTCATGTTGGCATATCTTTATAAATCTTTACAATTTACCAACTTGGATGTTGATAAAGGAAACATATATCTTTTTGACCTTATTAATTCTAGGACATCCGAAAAAGAATATTGATATTTATTTGAAACCATTTATTGATGAGTTAAATTCATTATGGAGTAATGGTGTCAGTACATTTGATGTTGCTGTGAAAAAAAATTGCTTGCTTAAAGATGCATTGATGTGGATAATTAGTGACTTCCTAGCATATGAAATGTTATCTGGCTAGAGTACACAAGGTCCAAAATCATTTTCGTACTATTATGAGATACAACAAAGCATTTATGGTCATCAATGGAAAAAACCTAGTTTTTTCAACTATCATCGCAGATTCCTTACAAATAATCATTCTTTTAGAAGGCATAAATATCATTTCAAAAAATAAACAATTGAAAAAGATGGACCTCTAACAATGACCACAAGTACATAGTTAAAATCAATTATCTCTTCATTACCTGCCATCACATTTGGATCAACAATAGACTAATAAAAAATTGATGTCTTTGGGAAAGAACACAATTAGATAAAACATAGAATTTTTTTGGATCTTATATATTGGTCTAATTTGTTGGTACATCACATGTAAGATATCATGCATATTGAGAAGAACTATTTTGATAATTTATTTCATAAAGTTTTTGATATACCAGGTAAAACCAAAGATAATGTAAAGGCACGATTAGATCTTGCCCAAATTTGTAGGTGACCAAAACTTGAATTGTTTGAAAATATCATATCATAGAAGTTAATGAAGACAAAATCAGCTTATAAAATCTATAAATATAATCAATTATTATTTTTTTAGTGGATTGTAGATTTGAGACTTCCATATGGTTATGCTTCTAATTTGGGTAGATGTGTCGGAAATGGTTATATTACCAGATTAAAAATTCATGATGATCATGTTATAATTTAAAGACTTATGCCAATTGGATTAAGATGTTTGTTTAATTCGATGATTCGAGATGCGCTAACAGACATATCATATTTTTTATGAGAGATTTGTGTGGTGAAAAGTTACTACGATGCATTAAGCAGACTTCAAGAAGATATTTTTTTAATTTTATGTAAACTGGAAAAAATATTCCTGCCGAATTTGTTCAACTCAATAGAACATTTGATATTACATTTGCTGTATGAAGAAAAATATGGAGGTCTAGTATAGTTTCGATGGATTTACCCATTCAAGAGATTCATGAAATAATTTAAGAAAAATGTATGTAACAAATAATCGGTTTAAGGTTCAATTGTAGAAGTTTATTTGGAAGAGGAAATTTATTTTTTCTACTCTCATTACTTTCAATATGAATATCTCTCAAAACACAACCGTATGGGATATAATGAAGGAAATGTTGATGATGAAATGGGAAATCAATTATCTATTTTGAATCAGCATGAACTTGGCTTCAGTGGAGTTCATGAATGATGGATTTTAAATAATGAACATCATAGAGCTCATACATATGTTATGCTCAACTGTGAAGAAATGACACCATTTGTACAATGAGTTCTCCTATAACTTATTCTATAATTTTTTTACAGTAAATTAATATTATTTTATTCATAGGTTATATGATAATCGTATCAAGAAATAACTTCCACAAATTACAACAACTTCTCTTGAAGAAGTTCAGCAAAAAAACTTTTTTTACTGGGTTCAAAAGCTGTTTACATAAATTATTTTTGGTTTAACATATAAAATCAATTTATTATCTATTATATTAATAATTTTTTTAAAAATTTTCAAGTATCTCAACATGCTGATAAAATTGATAATCGATTATGTGTATTGAGTAACCCACCATAAAAAATGGTTTGATCTTATAATGAATATGTGGTGAATGGTTTTCGATTTCATACACGTGTATATGGGGAATAAAAAAAAATGAATAGTGGTGTTTTTTGAGAGGATCTCATCATAGAGAAACTGAAGTTGACTTTTACGGAATGATGAAAGAAATTATTGAACTGTGTTATCTAGGACAACATTACATAATGATGTTTAAATGTGAGTGATTGGATACTGAGAGAGGACTGCATGTTTATCCGACCCATGTAATTGTTGATATTAAATATAAATGTATTCTTATAGTAAATGAACCATTTTTATTAGATCATTAGAAACATAAAATTTATTATTCAATATATTGTTCTACTTCAAGAGAGTTGAGTGATTGGTGGATCATAATAAAAATTAAATCTTGAGAAAATCAATTTACTCAAAGTGAATGTGGTTCTACTAAAGTGGAAGGAATTGAATTTTTCAAGAGACTGCTTAAATCCATATTTTTCACGAAGAGATATGAATATTGATGACGACCCCCCACAATTAAGGGTCGATGGTGATGATGATGTTAAATATGTTACAAATGAATTTGAAATGACAAGAGGCGATGAAACTGAAACTCACATGGAAATTGATGATGTTGAGGAGGAATATAAAGACATTGACATCATCAGATATGAAGATGAGGATGAAGATGAACATTAAAACAATTAAATACTAGTTATAACCATATAATATATATATATATAATAGTCATTTTTAACTATTTGCTAACAATAGTCATTTCATGTTTCAGATGGATGAGGATCTTTATCGTCTATTTTAGGAAGACGATCTACCTTTGGACGAGAAGGATGTTGGATCATCTGACCCTTAGACTATTGGGGATTCAGGGGGGATTTGGAGGGGGCATGGTCTTGTGTGATTGATGATTCCTGACCATATCCCTAAGTGGCATCCATATCTTGGATTCGATCTACGCGTACAGATGTATGTTTACCTGTGTATTTTAGTTAGTTTTCAATATTTTATTTATATACAAATTTATTAATCATTTGTTCTTTTTTTTTCATACCTTTACACATATAGCTACTAGGTAGTGGAATCACTATATTGTGAAATTATTTTTCTGAAGGATGGGTCTCATGGGATCAAATTCCCGTTGATGTGAAGCACTGCATGTTCGATCATTGGCTAATACATAAGTAAATAATATTTATCTTTAAAATAATTTAATTAATAACTTGATATTATAAATTATTTATAGGGTTTATGGTTTCCCATCGATTTGATCATGCGTGAAGCTATCTGGAAGGCATTACAGGGGACAATGCGTTAGCGTTGCAGTCATTTTTTACACAATTTGAGAAGGAAAGTAATGGAGAAAGCAAGAGGGATAGAGTTTGACGAGTCTTAACATACCCACCATCTTGATTACATTTCATCTTAGGTTTTGGATGGATTATGTTCATACTGGTTGGGTGATAATTTTCAGAGTAGATCATCGATAGGTTAATAAAATCAGGGGAGACAGGAGGTGACACATCGAACCGATAATCATACATTTAGTACACATAGGGAACATATGGTAAATATTTTTTTTAAATATTTTATATAACTTTAAATATAAATAGTTTATTTTATATTTATATAGGTAGTTGAATAAATTGATATTATAGAGTTTAATGTTTATAGGAGGATATATAGTGATCCGACCACTAGAGAGATTAGAGGTGCTCACCAGTATTAGATTGTTGTCAATATATTTTCTTTTTGAGTTTAAAATTTAACTGCAAATAATATTTTAACTATTTTAATTTTAAATTGCAATTGAATGAGTCATATGAGGCCACAATGTCTCAGAAACAGACTCAGATTCAGGCCGAGACTGATACTCAGATAAGTGCCCACCAATTTTATGAGACAACATGGATGCATGTGACCCAATATGCCTTCAAGAAAGATCCAGTTATTGGTATCAAATTTAGATTGATGCCTGTGGATTATTATGGAAACGCTGCGATATCGACATCCAGCTCGAGAGGAGCTCATAGAGAGTCATCATCATCTGATACATAGTATTAGGAGCAGTTGTGATCTTAGAGTGAGCATATAGAGAGTATATGTAGGGAGCAGGATCAGATGCGTTAATGGCATTAGTAGTAGTAGGAAGTGCTCTGACGACAGTAGAAACAACAACATGAGATGTAGGAGGATATGCGTCGATGGTGACAGTAGTAGGATCATAAGTAGTTGGAGTACATGCGACGTCTCACTCGTGGTTTAGGGATAAGGTTCCCTCCACCATCTCCTCTGCCCCTCTAGCTACTCTAGATGCCCCCTCAGTAATCAATTTATTGTTTATGATAAAATATTTGAATGTAATTTTTTTTTGTAATATTAAATATCTAAATATATATATATTTCATTTTTTATATTGTTGATAATATTAAATTTTTTATTATTTATGTATTTTTTTTTATTTTTTTATTACTTTATTTAATTTTTTAACTTATTTTTATTTTATTAATTATTATTTTTGATTATTTTCTTTTGATTATTTTTTTATATTTTTTATGAATATTGGGGTTTTCATTATTTTATAATTTTTTATTATATTAGTAATATTAATATTATTATATCATTAATAATAATAATAATATTATTATTTCATTAATAATAATAATAATATTATCATATTATCAATATTATTATTATTATATGGATATTATTTTATTATTTTATAATTTATTTTATTTTACTAATATTAATATCAATATTTCATTATTATTATTATTATTATTATTATTATTATTATTATTATTTTATTCATTTTTACACATTTTGGGATGGGTCTCGTCACCAATAGTATTTACAGTGATCCATCGCAAAAAATGGTTTTAAAACTTGGCAAGGCTTTTTGCGATGGGTTGGCATAATAAGGTATTTAAAAAACCATAAGGATGCTATTTGCGATGGATCTGCATCCCATCGCAAATAACTTCTTTTTTCAATAGACCATCGCAAAAAACTATATTTGCGATGCCCTTTTCTGCAATAGGGAATTTGTGACAGGATCTCGTTGCAAATACTCTTTTACAAATGTACCAATTTCTAGTAGTGAACCATTATGAAGGATTTGAAAATATTTTTTTGATTTAAACAATTTCCAAAGAAACCATGTTTATGATTATGAGATTAGAAATGCATAAAATTTTCAATTTATGTTAAGTATTTCACTTGTTTTGGGATTGTACATTATGTTTTATAATGTTATGATCTAATATAGTGTATTCCATTTTTTATAAATGGTTCCTAGAAAAAGGAATGGAAAACGTATCAATTCATATACCCCATATAGGGATTACCCTTCTAGGAAAGATAATGAAGTTGGAGCTAAAGCTACAGCTGGAACTGAAGAAATTATAATCATATTGGGGAAGATGACTTAGGTTATGAGAAATAACCTTTCTTGTATGGAGCATCCTACCGATCCTCTATGCGGTGTAAAAATGTTCAACTAGATTAGGTGTTAACAACCCCCATCATTCACTGGGACTAAAAATCCATTTTTACTGAGCAATGGATAAGTTCCTTAGAGAAGATATTTCTCACTTTGGGAAGCAATGAAGGGGAGAACGTTTATCTTCTATAGAGACCCCAACCCAAGAAGCCCAAAGCTAGTGCCTGCTACTATTACATTGGCATAAGATACAAGGGATAACATCCTAAAGGACCGATCAGTTTAATAGTCTTGGTAAACTATATACATACACAAGTCTTACATTAAATTTGAGTACACAAGTTACAACATATTTTTTTTTCTAGAATAACATTATTCCTTCTAGTGTATCCCTATATAATAGTCATAGTAAACTTCATGAAATCTTGGGGAAAGAAAAAAAATAAGGGTGAGCTCAAATTCTCAGTAATGGTTAAGTATAGTGGAAAAATAATGAATTAATGAGAATAATCAATATAGAAGGTTAAAAAACCGAAAACACATTCCATGTAATCAATAAACTGAGAAAGAAGTGTGTATAAAATATGGCAAGTTAAATAACTGAAAACAAAATCCATTTAATCAATAACATTACTATCATAACTGGATAAGACATACTCAATATGGCATAGTAAATAACAAAAAACACATATCATTTAATCAATAACAGAGAATGAAATGTATCAAGAGATAATTTCATAGTGAAAATATCCTAGATAATAATAAATGAATACTAAACGAAGGAAACACTTAATTACTATATTTCATGTTTCCTAGGAACATAATACCTTTAACGTAAAGATCTATCCTCTAAATAATTTAAAACATACTGGGTAAAAATGCATTTAGATAAGGCCATCCAACTGATTCATCTCATGAGGCAATCGATGAAACAAGAAGATTATATCAACTGGTCCCTAACCCATTTATTTAATGTCCAAATAATTCTTTATATATTTAATAATTGATTTAATTCATAAAAAATGGACCTTATCAAATATCTATATTGAATAAAGAATAAAAATTTGTCAATATTTCCCTAGTAAATCAAATAAATTTCAAATTAAACACTGTATGTAAAAATGGTATACGTTTTAGGAAATAAAAATATCCATGATAAATAATATGTATATTTAGGGTAAATTTAATGCCCAATGATAATAGTAAAGAGAACCTTTCAAGGAAAAGTTATTAACTACAAAAATGAATCAAAGAAGTGAATTCTAATACTTTCCTTAGTCAAAATGATCTTAAACCATACAAAGTAAGAATATATATGGAATCAGTAAAACATATCCCCAGTGTAATATATGTAAAATAAGGGTTTTTATCATTAATTAATATTAATAAAATAAAGATATCTTTAAAAAAATTTATGAGGAAAATATCCTTTTTATTTAGAAAAAAATTTTGAAAAAAAATTTCTTTGAAAATCAATTTTAAAAAAATTTGCTTTAAAAGTGTTGTTTTAAACTTTAAAAGTAAGATTTAAAAAATGAAGGTCTTATTTGTGGGTAATTCCGTATATGGCGTAAAGAAAATTCCTTTTGCATGTTAATAAGACTAGAAAAGCGACTAGTTCAGAAAGAGATAAGGAGATTCCTTGGATATTTTTTTTGTAAAAAGACAAAATGGGTAAAAATTTATTTTAATAAATCATTTTGAAAATTTTAATTTTTTTTGATTTTTTATAAAACATGGTATTTTAATAAAATGGTTTTCTGATCGATGATAGAAATGAAGTTAGATTTTATTAAAACATTTTAAGTAAAAAAAGTGGAGAAAACAATATTATCACTTGAAAAAGATCATAAATAACCATTGGATAATAGAATTAAAGGTTTTATTAAAAAATGTCTATAAAATTTCCTTTAATGTAAATTCAAGGATAAACAATCTCGATTAGAATGAGATTGTAAAATAAACACTTAAAATGATCATAATGTTGAAGTGATAATTAATCAATGAATTGATTATGCATATCAATTGTAAATCTAGATAAAAAAGTTTAAATAAAAAAATATATAGTAAAAATTTATTATACACATAATCATATTTTATTAAATACAATAAGGAAGTAATATAACCCAATGAAAGGGAATTGAATTATGAAATATTTTACTATGAGTAAATTTTAATTCAAACCCCCTTAGATGAAATAATTAAAATTGAAAATTAAAATACCATGAATAATGAATTATTCATTATATTACATGTCAATGTGTATTATATACAATATATAAAAGTAATTAGGTTCATAACATTACAATATCGCTCAAATAAATGAAATTGAGACGAAATCCCTTACCGTAGGCCTCCTTTTGATTGAACATTATTTAAACTCATGTATAATTGTTTTAATCATGTAATTAAATTAAAATAGAACCATATTAATATTTATAATATCACAAATATTTTTTTATAACATTTAATCACCCGTTCGTTAATAATATCTCATTATTTTCATTATTTTGGGTAATAACAACTTTATTTTTCGACTAAGTTTTGACTTGTTATTTTTTTGTTCCTATTACATAGATCATGATTTAATCATATAAATAATTTAAAACATGATATAAATACCATATATATATTCAGTATATATGTATTTATATTAATTCTTAAAATTTGGTGATAGGAAATGAAATACACTATTCCTGAAGACAGTAGGTCGTACGTACGCATGAATACTGTATCCATTTTCTTTCCATATTGAATGAAATAAAAATAAGTACTATATGTAATATATTATCATTAAATTATCATTTTTATGTCATATATGTCACATATTTTTTTTAAACCCATCCTTAATACATTCCATATAAAGCCTAGATGAATACCATCGCTTCGTGAGGCTGTGGTTCGCCGTACACACAAGTGACAATATCATATTCCAAAAAAATGAAAATCATAAATGCATGTGTGATATAATATTTAAAGAATCATAATAAAATAATAAATTTCATATATATTATATATAAACTACAAACCCATCATTATTACTCACCTTGAATGGTGGTAATGAAAAAATGAATGATATCAGTTCGCAAGATGGTAGTTTGCCGTCCACACGAACGATGATTTCGTAACCCATTTGATGAAAGTGTGTAAAGTTTTAGGTAATAAAAATAATATTAAAAAAATATAATTATATTTAATATACTAAGGTTATTATATAATCATGTTATAATAGTAACTTAAGGAGTTGGAGACGGAAATAAAATAAAAATTATTTTAGAAGAACATTACCTCTTATTCAGGTATAATCCTTAGGTTTGTACTAAAGCCTTAAAAGGATGTTTTTAGGATAAATATATGGATTATAGTATGAGGATAGATAATTTAGAGTGTTATTTTGGAAGTTATTTTCTGAACCAAAGTTGGTCGAAGTTGTGAAGTAGAGAGGAGAGGGGGTGGCCTTTTATGAGTGGGGTGAGTGATACACTTTTTAAAAGAGTGAATTGCACACAAGTTTTATTCATGTAACAAGGCCCAAATAATGGTAAATTATAAATAATATAAGGTATTAGTTCTAAATATGGCCATATAATGGGTTTTGGACAAGCATTAATTCATTTTTACTCCTTATTTACTAAGTTTAACCACTAAGTAAACTCATTTTTATCTTAATCATTATGATTAACATTATTTTTTTCACTAATAATTTTGGTAAAAATTTAAGTTACATTATTATAATTTATAAATTATGATGATTCTAAATAATTAATCCATTTTTCCAAATTCACTCTACCTAAGTGGAAAAAATTAATTTAAAATTAATTCCACAGACGTGGTGAGAAAACAGGTTTTTAAAGTAATAATGTTCAAAAGTTTATAATATTTTTATATCAAAATTTAGTATGAAATTGATTAAAATAACCTAAATTGGATTAATAGGTGTATAAATTAACTATTGTGACTTTAAAACCAATAAAAAATATAATTTAACATTATAACTTATTTAGATGAAAAATCATTTTTCAATTAAAATATAATATTTTTCACTATTTATCAAAAAATAAAACTTCTCAGAAAAATTTCAAAAATCCACCCTAAGAAAATTTAGATATTTTTATTTAAAAAAAGTTTAATTTTTCATATAAATTTTCTAAAAGTTTTAAAAAGTAATTTTATATTGTGTGCGAAAGTGTGACTAAACCGTCTTTTAGGAAAATACATTTTTTTTAAGAACATTTCTTTTTCTTTTAAATGATGATGATGATGATTATTTATAATCAATAGATAACCAATGAATATGTGTAAATTATATATTTTTATAAGTTATTTAATCCTATTCAAACCCTTTATTCCAATGGTTGGGTGATAACTATCATATTAAATAATAATTTTAATAGTACATTATTGTTTGGTAAAACCTGACCTTGCGTATAACACATTTTTTCAAAGAAACTTTTTATTGTATGTAATGCAAGATAAATCATAATTTTTTTAATTGAAAGATATATAATATATTTAATTTATTTAAAATAGTAAATATATCATAAAGTTTTTGGATGTTATATTCCCTTCTACATTTGGTGTTGCGTGTCACATACACAATTGAATAAGATGTTATTATTTTAGAATTTCTAGGTGTTACATTCTCCCCAAATTATATAAATTGAGTAACCTCAATTTAAACTTGATATTTATAGTCAAGGGTTTTAAATTTTGATATTTTTTTTAAAAAACCCACATTATAAAAGGGTTAATAAAATATCCTCTTAATAAGAAAGAAAAGGAAGTACAGAAGTCATCTATAATAACACATATATAGGTTTCTAAGTAAAAGAAAATTAGTGGTAGGTGAAGATATGAAAATATAATAAAAGTGTAAATATTTATAGTGATTGATTTAGGTCATTGATCACAAGAATGTGAATGATCAATGGAAATTTTAGGGCCTCAAATCCATAAATCTGTGATGATTTAAAAGATCATATGATTCATTGGATATGAATGTAACACAATAACATTTTTTTTATTTCAAGATATTTTTTTAATGTTGAGAAATTATTTTACTATATAAGAATATATGGAAATATAATTACTTTATTTTTTTTTCTATAAATACAATTTCATCCTTTGGTTTTTCTTCGATCACTTACTTCAAGAAATGAATATCCAAAAATGAAAATTTTATGCCTGAATCACTGAAATTTACTTTTAAAAAATCATAATATCCATAAAAAATTCTATATATATATATATCTAAATATTTTCCAAAACCAATATGGTTATCAAAAGTTTTCAAATATAATGAATAAATCTATAAAACTCAAAATTAACACCGCTGGTTCATTTTTAATATTTATTTTTAAAATCATTTAGCTAAAAACAATAACATTTTAAACAGGACATCACATTAGATAGTGGTAGGTGCAAAACCCTTATCATCCTTTTATCATGGGTTCAAGCCCCACTATCTTTCCGGATATGATGGGTTGTTACCCTTCATGCCAGTTTTTATTTTTATAAAATATATTAATATAATTCCTATAAAGTTCCAAAAAATGTGATGGACATCCCTGAAATAAACTTAATCCTTAAGTATCTTTTTTTACTAATGTTTTCAACATAGTTTATTTATTTATTATTATTTTTTACAAAGTATAATAATCTTATTTGACTATTATTATAATTTAATTAATGATCTTATCAACCCTAATGGTTATCAATACCATAAACTTATGTCTATAAAATATAAAGGCATTGTTCCTTAAATAACTATTCCAATAAAACATATTCTTGATAGAATCATTTCCCAAAATATCCTTAATCTTGTGAAATTCCTACCACATAAGACCTAAAAAGACATGTTTAAGAATTTTAACTTATAATAAATATTAAACTCATTAACCCATGATGGTATCCATAACTCTTATATTAATGAATAATAAACTGCTTCTAAAATTTAATAGAATCCTTAAATGTTTCATTATTCCTTTAATAAAAGTATCACCAGTAAAATGCTTTAGTAATTTAATTCTTGAATCATAATACATAAATATTTCATCCATTTTATTTTCACATATTTCCTTCCTTGGTCTAGGGTTTAACCTAGGTAATTCATTTTCATTATCTATTCAAATATTTCATAATGGTTTGTAAATAAAATATGAATTATCCTAATAATATCTCCTAAGTGTCAAATTAAGTGTGCAGTAAGGCCCATTTTTGGGTACTGGGTAATGTTTGAGTCAAGACCAACATTCCCTTTTCAGAGTTATTACCACTAGGTACCTATGTGCTAGAACCATGTCCACTTTGAATATCTATACATGGATTTATTGCAAGGAAAAAACATAATATCTATATTACCAAAACTTTAGGATGTTTTTCTATACTTATCCTCAAATCATATCATAGGGTTATGTTCCATAATCTATTTTTTTCCTAAATCGACTTTCCAAGGTTGTTATTAAACTTTCTATGATACCAACTATAATGACTCTGAACCCAGCCACCCAAAGCTGGTGCCTTCTACCATTACATTGACATAATATACAAGGAATCACATCACAAAGGATTGATCGATTTAGTAGTCTTGGTAAACTAGATACTTACATTATTCTTACATTACATTTGAGTACACAATTACAATATAATTTTTTTCAAGAATAACATTATTCCTTTTAGCTTATCCCTACATAACAGTCGCAGTAAAATTCATGGAATCTTGGGGAATGAAAACAAAATAAGGGCGATATCAAATGTATAAAAATGGTTAAGTATAGTGGAATAAATAATGAATTAATGAACATAATCAATATAGAAAGGTAAATAACTGAACACACATTCCATGTAATCAATAAACCGAGAAGGAAGTGCATAAAAAATATAGCAAGGTAAATAACTAAAAACACATTCCATTTAATCAATAACTTGAATATCATAACTGGATAAGGAATAATCAATATGGAAAGGTAAATATCTAAAAACACATTCCATTTAATAAATAATTGATAATTAAATGCATCTAGAGATAATTTCATAGTGAAAATATCATGAATAGTAATAACTGATTACTGAATGAAGAAAATGCTTAATTATTGGACATAATGTTTTCAATGAATATAATACCTTTACCATCAAGATCTATCCTCTAGACTATTTAAAATATACCGGGTGATAAACCCATTTAGTTGAGGATATAAAATTGATTCATCTCATGAGACTATCGATTCATCGAGGGGCTTACATAATCCAGTCCCTAACCCATGTATTAAATTTCCAAATCATTCCTCATATATCTAATAATAAATTTAATTCATAAACAACATGCCAAGTCAAATACCCATATTAATTAAAGGATATATATTTATCAGTATTTCCATAGTAAATAAAATAACTTTAAAAGTAAACACTATATATAAAAATGGTATACGGTTAAATAAATAAACATATAAATGACGATTAATATGGATATTTAGGGGAAATTTAATGTCCAATGATCATAGGAAAGTTAACCTTTTAAGGAAAAGTTATTGACTACAAAAATGAATTAAGGAAGTGAATGTCAATAATTTCCATATTTAAAATGATCACAAACCATCTAGATGAAGAATTAATATGGTATAAATAAAAAATATCCCCATTAGAGTATATTTAAAATAAGGTTTGTTGTTTTCGATGAATAGAAATACCATAAAAAGATCTTTAAAAACATTCTTGAGGAAAATATCCTTTTTTATTTTGAAAAAAATTTTGAATTATTTTTTCATTTAAAATAACTTTTAATAACTTTTTTTAAAAAATATATTCATAAACTTTCAAAGGAATCTTTAAATAAATTAAGTTCATCTTTGGGTAATTATATACATAACGTAAAGAACATTCCTTTTGCACGGTTAGAAGGCTAGAAAAGTGACTCGTTCATAAAGAAACAATAATATTTATTTGATTTTTTTTTATAAAAAATGTGTAAAAATATATTTTAATAAATTATTTTTATATGTTTAAATGAAATTTTTTTGATTTATTTTAGAAAACATGGTTTTATAAGAAAAAGGATTTCTGATCAAAGAGAGAAATGAAGTCAGATTTTATTAAAACATTTTATACAACATTTTTAGTACCAAAGAGTGAAAAAAATGGTACTATCAGTTGAAAAAATCATTAAAAACTATAGGATAGTATAATTAAAGGGTTTATTAAACAATTCTCATATAATTTCCTTTAATTTAAATTCAAGGATAAACAGTCTCGATTAGAATGAGATTATAAAATAAATCCTTAAAATGACCATACCATTTAAGTAGGAATTAATCAATGAATCGATTATGTATATCAAATTTAAATCCATATAAAACAAGTTTAAATACGAAAATATATAGTAAAAATTCATTATAAACATATTCATAGAATATTAATGACAATGAGTAAGTAATATAACCCAATGAAAAGGAATTGAGTTATAAAATTCTTTACCACTTAGTATCTTTTAATTCAAATCCACTGAGAGGAAATAATTAAAATGAAACTTAAAATACCTTTAATAATAAATTATTCATGATATTAAATTTAAATGGGAAGTATATACACCATATAAAAGTAATTATTTGCATAAAATTACAATATTCCTCAATGAAATGAAATTGAGACGAAATGCCTTACCTTATGCCTCCTTTTGGTTGGACACTCTTTAACTTAATATATAATGGTTTTAAGAATGTTATAAACTAAAAAAACAATATTAATATTTTTAATATAATATATTATTCTTTTATAACATATTATTTCCCATTCATTAATAATCTCTCATTATTTTCGTTGTTATGAGTAATAACTGCCTTATTTTTTGAGTAAGTTTTGACTTGTTATTTTTTTTGTTCCTATTAATTAGATCACAATTTCATCATCTAAAAAATTTGAAACATGATATAAATATAATATACATTAATTATATATTTATTTACAGTAATTCTTAAAATTTTGTGATGGGAAATGAAATACACCATTTATAATGGTGGTATGTCGTACGTACGCATGAAAGTTGTTTCCATTTTCTGGTCGTATTGAAAGAAATAAAAATAAATGATATATATATATATATATTACAATTAAATTATCATTTTTATTCCATATGTACCACATATGTTTATTAAACCCATTCTAAATACACTCCATGTAAAGCGTGAACGAATCACATCGCTTTGCGAGGCGATAGTCCTCCGTACACACGAGCGATGATATCGTATTCCCAAAAAATGGAAAGCTTGAAGGTATGTGTGATATAATAATTAAAGAATAAAAATAATATAATAAATATCATAAATTTTATATATAAATTATAAATCCATCATTATTCCCAACCTTTAATGGTGGTAATGGAAAAACAAACGACATCGATTTGCGAGACGATAGTCCGACGTACACAAGAACAATGATTTCGTAACCCATTTGATGGAAGTGTGTGAAGTTGTAGGTCATACCCGCAGCATAAAAATATAATTATATAAAAGATACTAATTTTATTATATAATCATGTAACTGTAACGCCCCGACCCCAGAAGCCCAGAGTCGGTGCATTATTACGTACCATTGACATGATCATAAAAGATCAAGTCTTGAAAGACCGATTATTTTAGTAGCCTTAGAAGTACTAGATACATTAATAAGTCTTACATTACGTGATAAATTAAAAAACTACAACAACATAGTCTCCATATTCCACACTCATATCCCATCAGACTATCCCTATAGGTCAGTCATAAAATACTTCTTCACATCCTGGGAAAAATAAAACATAGAAAGGGGTGATCTCAGATGCTCAGTAAGGATAACAATATAGCGGAAACTTTCATAAATAAGCATAAACATTTAAGTAAATGTATAACCAAAACAAAATCCTTTTAAACTTTAACTTCAGCATAATATGAAAAAAATGAAATTAAATAATGCCATTTACTTATTCACATGGATATTCTACTAGTCTAATAATCACATGAAATATCAATAATCACTTTTATAATGATGGAATGCATAATGCCAGACTATCATAACCACATAGTCAAGGCCTTGTGCCAAGACTAAAAATAAGATTTTGTTAAGGCCTTGTGAAAAGACACTAGTTTGTCTCATGAGACCTAACAATGCATCGATGAGCAATAGTAGGCTCCACCCATCACTAACTAAGTCCAATTCATTCCTCATATGAAAATTTGAGACATAAAATAAACATTCGTATTAAAACTATCATACGAAAAGTAAATACTTTATCCAAAAACCATGAATGGTATAAAAATAACAGATCCATAGTAAAAAATAACTCATTCAATACAATATGGAAGATTTTATTGTAAAATATTAACCTCAATCGAGAATAATGAAGGATATTGACATAGATGAAAATAATCATAAAAAATATTTGAGAGAAATATCACCCTTTTTTTGAAAACATTTAAAAGTCTCACTATATATCAAGAATCCATTTAAAAATAGATTTTTGAATCAAAGTGTCCCATACCACTTTGAAACTTTTAAAAGGAATTTTAATTTTAAAACTTTAATTCCCATATAAATAAATCCTTAAACCCATTTTTAAAACATGGTCATTAATAGAAAGATTTAGAATAATAAATATTTAAAACATTTAAATGATATTTTATTTAGAGTTCCTAAACAAAAGAGAGACACTTGAATACAAATAATTGGGGTTATAAAAACTTTGTAATATCATGAGAATAAATGGATTCATGATATAATATGTCAAAGTACATTATATAAACCATATAAAAGTGATTTGGTGTATAACAACAGAGAAGTATCAATGGAATGTAAATTGAGATGAAATCTATTATAAAGACCATATCCTTAGGCCAAGGATAAATCAACGACATAATTATGTGTGAAAAATATAAATACACTCAATATGATTGGATATTCAGTGTAAATAAATCATAGGACATTCACACATATTCTTGTAAAAACAACACCAATGAATTGGATATTTAACTCAACAAATGGAGATTGAGTTAAAATTACTCTTATCAAATTCATATCGATGACTTGAGAATTTATAAATGGAGTGATTATGTGTATATAATGTATATCCACATAAAGAGGATTTGAAATTATGACATAAGCAAATGAATAGTGATTCCATACATAATCTTGGAGTAAAATAATCAATTAAGTATGCGTAAAGCCGAATGAGTGGAAATTGAACTTTCAAATTCCATTATCGATTTGGTAACTTACGAAACATACACCTATAAAAGAAGGGTCATAAAATTAATATGTAAATATCCATAAATTATGTTATATTACACAATTAATAAAACCATGGGCAGTACACACACCACAAGCAATAAATAAGTGGTGGAAAATGGAAATCTCACAGAATTAAAAGTGAGATAAGAAACCCCTTACTTTGTACTTTTTCCTTGGTCGAGGGTAGGTTAACATCATGTATAATGATGAAATAATTGTTATTATATTATAGAAGAATCATATACATTAATATGATATCATATATGATCTTTTAACATTACTTTGTTAATAATATCTTAGTATTATCATCGTTTCGGGTGTTAACGGATTCATTTTCCTTTATATTATTTGTTATGTGAGTCATATGTGTTATGGATGGGATGTATATTATTCATATCCAGAATTATATCATGTCTATATACATTATTTTTAATCATCAAATGAAAATTAGTCTTGAATGAATACGATGGGGAATGAATCTCATCGCATTCGTGGAGACGGTAATCCGTACGTACGCACGAGTGATAGTATCATTATTTTGATATTAAAATAATATATAATTGGATGTTATATCATATATTTAGAATCATTATCATGTTATATTTATTATTTACATCAATTACACATCATTATTATACCCATCTAAATAATAATGTATTGAATAACAATTACACCACGATGTGGAGACGGTAGTCCGTACATATGCATGTATGGTGACAAGTCATTAAAAGGATGGATAGAATAATGAATATGGTTGTACCATATTCATAATAACATCAAATAATATAGAATATACGAGATTTATTATTTTATAAAGGAAAAAACAAAGAAAGAGGAAGTGTAATAAGAAAGGAACTTGAAAGAGGTGGTGAGATATTTACGTCTTCTTCGGGTTCTTCCTTTTGATTTGATCAAAAGGGCTTCTTATGTTGGATTTTTGACTGAAGGAAGGCCTCTAGGATGAAGTGAGGGAAGTTTAGAGGATATTTGGGTAGGGTTTGGCCGAGCCAAAAGGCTTTGAAGGTATGAATTAGAGAGAAGGGGGAGTGCCCTTTTATAAGAGGGGTGAGGGGCATCGTAGGAAAACCTAGAAATATTATTTTATAATAAAATTATTTTGGGTTTATAATGGGTCCAAAATGAATTATTTAAAGTATAAGGTGGATATGGGTCTAAAAACACTCAACAAATAGATTTTATACAGGTTTGGACGACTATATTAACTTTATCTTTTAGATTTAACTCTTAGTTAAGTAGTTTGACATTTACAATGTCTCTTTGTATTTTTATATTATATGGTTAATAAAATTACTATAAACTTCCAAGATAACCCCAAGTGGTTAATTAATGATAAACCTATAATTATATAAGTCCTTTTTTTGATCCTTATATATTTAGAAATATAATATCAATTAATAATATAATATTTATTTTAAAAACTCTTTTATGTCAATTTTGACACTATTTGGTATTTTTTTGTTAAATTCATAATAGCATTATTAATTCGAAAAAAATTCATCTAACCAACTCTAATATGTCATATTAACCTATAAAATTAGTGTAATTCATAAAAAGTCTCAAATTACATTTATTTGGATATTTATAATATCAATTATTTTAATATTTCATTAATTGGGAAATTACTACATCACCATTGTGTCATAAATAAATTAAATTATTTAATGTCTAAAAATTATAAAAAAATACCATTATGTAGGGAATCTTCTTATATTTATAATTAATATTTATATTTGAATTTATCTTATGTATAACCCTATATTAAAATTATTTTAGTTATTAAACTTTGATTTTAACTCTTCTTTGAATTAAATAATAATAAAGTCCTAATCTAATCCAAGTGGACCAAAGAGGTTCATATTTTATTAATAAGGTTGTTTTTGGTCGAAATATACTTATACAATAGAATTAGGACATGTTTTAGGGTAATAATAATATCATTTTTACCCTTAATTACCCTATTTACTTTTAATCGTGGTAAATAAAATTTAAAAGTTACTATTCAAAAAAAATATTTTTATCTTATTGAACCACATTTTAATACTTGATATTAATCGTGTCTCTCGGATTTTTGAAATTTAACTCACAGAAGCAGTAAAATTAAGTTTTATGTGAATTTGAAAATTATCCTAGGAGATGGGTAAAAGACGGTGAATAGTTCAATAAAATTTTTATATATCTAAAATTATTATAAACTGACTCCAATGAATTACATTGAAATTATATATGTATTATGTATCTATTTTTTCCTACAATAAATTTAAATAAAATAAATAATTATTTAAATAAAAATTCGGTTTTAAACTATAACTCATTGTTTTTAACTATTCATTAAAAATTGAAAGTTTTTAGAAAAATACCAAAAATTAACCCTTAGCTAATTTCGATATTATGAATCCAAAAATGAATTCCATTTTGAAAGATAAAATTTATAAAATTTCAAAAAGTGGGTATTACTATTCATAATGGCTAGTCTGATTGATTGTGGTGTGTTAGAACTCGAAGTTGCGTACAACACACGCTACTGTATTATTCAAAGATAAGCATACCGTGGAAGCTTGGGGTGTTACATTCTTCCCTCCTTCAATAAATTGCATGCTCAAAATTTTTAAAATTGGTCTTGGGAACATAATTGAGAGTCCCACATCAGAAAAGGAGTCAATAAAACTATCACTTTAAAACAAAGAAAGAGAAGTACAAAGGTCACCCAAGATAACCCATACTAGGATTCCATGTAGGAAAAACATGGATATGGAAGATAAAATAAGTGTCAAGTTCTGATGGAGAGGGATATAAAACATGATGAGGAGAAAGTTAACAACAAGAAAACCACAAACTTGTGATGGGACAAATAGTCATTAGTTTCCCAGTAGGAAAATTTATCTGACAACGTTTTTTTTAAGTTACATTTCATAAAGATGAGGAATTTATTTATGAGATTGACCAAGAACATAAAGAGATATACCTACTTTTTATATAGATCTTCATTCTTTAATAAATTTCTACTACTAACTCATTTTTTCAAATGATGAGTATTCAAGATGACTTGGTCACACCGGAAGAGCTAGAATCAACTTCTAGAGAATCACATGATTCACAACGGATAAACTATATATTTACCTTGTCTTTAGAAATTAATCAAAAACAAAATGGTTAATACAAGATTAGATGATCCCTCAAAAGGATATTCTTTTAGAGAAATAAACACTAATCTTAATTTCTAAAATTAATCCAACAATACCCCAAAGTTAAATAAATACCATTCAATAAACAATTGTCCTTAAAATCCTTCAATATAATCCAAACTAATATTGAAACATAAAAACTTAAAAGAATTTGGTTATGTAGTCTTCCATGTTAAATTGTATCTCCAAATGACATCAACTACTCGTAAAGTCACATACTTAAAAGTAATTAACCTAATCACATATTCTCTATTATAGGTTAATCATTTCCATAAATAACCCAAATTACTATAAATCCACAATAAAAACATAGATAAAATCCACCATTAATACTCAAATGAAATCCCATAGTATTCTATTTTCCTTGGGTATATAGTGTTCCCAACAAAGCGAATGTCTTCCAAAATAACATTTATCACTTAATAACCAAATCATTTTCCTATACTAAGGGTATTCATTTGGTAAGACATAAGATCCCAAATCAACTTATTATTGATCAATAAAATCATTTAACTAAAAATAATTAGTCACACTAACCAGGGACTTCATGTAGTCCAGTGGTAGGAGATAAATCCCAATCGCACTCTAGTTGTGGGTTCGATTCCCACAACTTCGTCCGACGTGACGGGTTGTCACACCATCTGCGTGTTGTCCTTTTTCAAAAACTATATTTTATAGAATTACCAAAATGAGATAAATTCCTCAAAATAACCATAACATAATTTGACCACAAATGTTATCTCATACCTTGCATTTTCATCCCAAAATATAATTACTTGTAATTGCCTCAAACCCAATGATCATATAAAACCAAATGGTTATTTATAAATATATCCATAAGAGAAGAGATAAGTATTCCTCAAATATCATTTTCACATGACAAACTACAGAGTTACAAATACAAGAGAAAATTATTCCAAAGTAATCCCATCAACAAGGAGAACTAATACTTTTAAACATTTCTATAACCATTTATTTCCACATAGCTTCTTCTTTGACCAAGAAAATATTATATAGAATAGGTCATTCACTCGGGTAATGGCCAGGTCCCCTATATTTACAGTAAATGACTGTAAATGGATTCTTGGGACATTTTTTATTTTATTCTATAGTACTCTTCATTTTTCCTTGGAAATTCTTCACTTTATGTCCTTCTTTCCCACACGTAAAGCATTTATTTGTTCCATTGTGACACTTTCCTAGGTGTCTCCTTCCACATTTCCTATATGATAGAAATTGAGGATTCTTTTCTCTATGGTCTCCACTACTGGAGCTCTTATCATTCATCACCTTTCTCTTCTTTGTTGAGTCCGAGAGTTGGTTAATATATATGTTGTTGATCATATTTTTGGAAAACTGATTTGGCATGAACACGATATCTTTTACGCCTATCAACATTCCATTTTGTTGCTCATTTACACCACCGTTCCCACCTTGTACATCATTCTCAAAGTTACTATGACTTTCTTGGAATCCATCTATTGACTAAAACCAGAAAGCATTGTGTGAGTAATAGTATTCATGAATTCATTTAGAGAATATCATGACACAATATTTTCAATTTTAAACACCTTAGGATTAACCAAGGTCATTTATTCTCATCTTATATTAAAATACTTCAAATCGGTTTGTAAAGAAAATGTAAATTATACTAAGTATATCCCCCAGGAGTGTCATAAACCAGAGTGCAGTAAGGCCCATTGTCGTGCACCAGTTCCCGTTTGATTCTAGCTCAAAGAGGTGTTTTCGGGTTTTACCCCTAGGTACAGCTGTGCCAGAGACGCCTCTAACAACTCGTATCCAGACAGGGATTTATTTCTTGGAAAACTCACAAAATCACTACAATACCAAAATTTTAGGAAGTTCCTCTATACTAATCTTCAAAGTCTATCTTAGGGATATATGCTCTAATCCAATTTTATCTAAATCTAGTTTCCAAGGTTTGTACTAAACTTTATCTGATACCAACTGTAACACCCCGACCCCAGAAACCCATAGTCGATGCATTATTACGTATCATTAGCATGATCATAAAAGATCAAGTCTTGAAAGACCGATTAGTTTAGTACCCTTGGAAGTACTAGATATATTCATAATTCTTACATTACATGATAAAGTGAAAAACTACAACAACATAGTCTCCATAGTCCACACTCATATCGCCTAAGACTATACCTGTAAGTTAGTCATAAAATACTTCTTCATATCCTGGTAAAAATAAAACATAGAAAGGGGTGAGCTCATATGCTCAGTAAGGATAACAATATAGCGAAAACTTTCATAAATAAGAATAAACATTTAATGCAATTTATAACAAAAACAAAAGCCTTTTAAAATTGAACTTCAGCATAATATGGAAAAAATGAAATTAAATAATTCCA
This sequence comes from Viscum album, assembly GCA_963277665.1. Lineage (NCBI taxonomy): Eukaryota > Viridiplantae > Streptophyta > Magnoliopsida > Santalales > Viscaceae > Viscum > Viscum album. The sequence continues at coordinate 11,854,582 of OY728159.1, read as the reverse complement.
TTTACTTATTCAAATGGATATTCTACTAGTCGAATAATCAAATGCGATATCAATAATCACTTTCATAATGATGGAATGCATAATGACAGACTATCATAACCACATAGTCAAGGCCTTGTGCTAAGACTACAAATAAGATTTTGTCAAGGCCTTGTGAAAAGACACTAGTTTGTCTCATGAGATATACCGATACATTGGGGAGCTATAGCGGGCTCCACCCATCACTTAATAAGTCTAATGCATTCCTCATATAAAAAGTTGAAACATAACATAAACATTCGTATTAAAAATAGCATATGAAATGTCAATACATTATCCACAAACCATGAATGGCATAAAAATAGCACATCCACAGTCAAACATAACTCATTCAATACAATATGGAAGATTTTATTGTAAAAGATTAACCTCAATCGAGAATAATGAAGGATATTGTCATAGATTAAAATAATCATCAAAACTATTTGAGAGAAATATCACCCTTTTTATTGAAAACATTTAAAAGTATTACTATATATCAAGAATCCATTTAAATATAGATTTTCGAATCAAAGTGTCCCATACCACCTTGAAAATTCTAAAAGGAATTTCAATTTTAAAACTTTAATGCTCATATAAATAAATTCTTAAAACCATTTTTAAAACATGGGCATTAATGAGAAAGATTTAGAATAATAAATCTTTAAAATATTTAAATGATATTTTAGTTAGAGTTCCTAACCAAAAGAGAGACTCTTGAATACAAATAATTGAGGTAATCAAAAATTTGTAATATCATGAGAATAAAGGGATTCATGATATACTATGTCAAAGTACATTATATACACCTTATAAAAGTGATTTGGTTTATAACAACAAAGAAGTCTCAATGGAATGTAAATTGAGATGAAATCTATTATAAAGACCATATCATCAGGTTAAGGATAAATAAACAACATAATTATGTGTGAAAAATATAAATACACTCAATATGATTGGATATTCAGTGTAAATCAATCAAATGACATTCACACATATTCTTGTAAAAACAACACTAATGAATTGGATATTTAACTCAACAAATGGAGATTGAGTTAATATTACTCTTATCAAGTTCATATCGATGACTTGATAATTTATCAATGGAGTGATTATGTGTATCAAAATTATATCCACAGAAAGTGGAGTGGAAATTATGACATAATCAAATTAATAGTGATTCCACACATAATCTTGGAGTAAAATAATCAATGAAGTACGCGTAAAGCCGAATGAGTGGAAATTGAACTTTCAGATCCCCTTATCGATTTGGTAACTTACGAAACATACACCCATGAAATAAGGATAATACAATGAAGATTTAAATATCAATAAATTAAATTATATTACACAATGAATAAAACCATGGTTAGTACACACACCACATGTAATAAATAAGTGGTGAACAATGGAAATCTCACGGAATTACAAGTGTGATAAGAAGCCCCTTACTCTATACATTTTCCTTATTAGAGGGTAGATTAACCTCCTATATAATTTTTAAATAATTGTTATTAGATTATAAAAGAATCATATACCTTAATATGATATCATATATAATCCTTTAACATTTCTTTTTTAATAATATTTTACTATTATCGTCATTTCGGGTGTTAACGAATTCGTTTTCCTTTATATTATTTGTTATGTGAGTCATATGTGTTATGTATGGGATGTATATTATTCATATCTATAATTATATCATGTCTCTAAACATTATTTTTAATCATCAAGTGAAATTTAGTCTTGAATGGATACGATGGGGAATGAATCTCATCGCGTTCGTGGAGACGGTAATCCGTACGTACGCACGAGTGACAATATCATTCTTTTGATATTAAAATAATATATAGTTGGATGGTATATCATATATGAATAATAATTATCATGTTATATTTATTATTTACATCAACTACACATCATTTTTATACCCATCTAAATAATAATGTATTGAATAACAATTACACCACGACGTGGAGACGGTAGTCCGTACGTACGCACGTATGGTGACATGTCATTCAAAGGATGGATAGAATAATGAATATGGTTGTACCATATTCATAATAACTTAAAATTATATATAATATACTGGATTTATTATTTTAGAATGGAAACAACAAAGAAAGAGGAAGTGGAAGAAGAAAGGAACTTGAAAGAGGTGGTGAGATATTTACCTCTTCTTCGGGTTCTTCCTTTTTATTTGATCAAAAGGGCTCCTTAAGTTGTCTTTTTGACTGAAGGAAGGACTCTAGGATGAAGTGAGGGAATTTGAGAGGATATTGGGGCAGGGTTTGGCCAAGACAAAAGGCTTTGAATGTATGAATTAGAGATAAGGGGGAGTGCCCTTTTATAAGAGGGGTGAGGGGCACCTTATGAAAAGCTAGAAATATTATTTTATAATAAAATCATTTTCGGTTTATAATGGATCCAAAATAAATTATTTAAAGGATAATTTGGGGATGGGTCGAAAACCACTCAAACAATAGGTTTTATATAGGTTTGGGTCACTATATTAACTTTATCTTTTAGATTTAACTCTTAGTTAAATAGTTTGACATTTACCATGTCTCTTTGTATTTTTATATTATATGGTTTATAAACTTACTATATACTTCCAAGAAAACCTCAAGTGGTTCATTAATGATACCCCTATAATTATATAAGTCCTTTGGGTGATACTTAGATATTTAATAATAGAATATCAATTAATAATATAATATTTATTTTAAAAATTCTTTTATGTCAATTTTGATACTATTCGGTATTTTGTTTTTTCTAAATTCATAATTGCATTATTAATTTAAAATAAATTCATATAACCAACCCTAATATGTCATATTAACCTATAAAATTAGTTTAATTCATAAAAAGTCTCAAATTACATTTATTTTCATATTTATAATATCATTTATTTCAATATTTCATTAATTAGTTAATTACTACATCACCATTGTGTCATAAATAAATTAAATTATTTAATGTTTAAAAATTATAAATAAAATAACATTATTTAGGGAATATTTTTATATTTATAATGAATATTTATAATCGAATTTATCTTATGTATAACCCTATATTAAATTTTTTTTAGTTATTAAACTTTGATTTTAACTCTTTTAACTCTTCTTTGAATTAAATAATAATAAATGTCCTAATCTAATCCAAGTTGACCAAAGAGGTTCATATTTTATTACTAAGGTTGTTTTTGGTTGAAATATACTTATCCAATATAATTAGGACACGTTTTAGGGTAATAATAATATCATTTTTACCTTTAATTACCCTATTTTCTTTTAATTGTGGTAAATAAAATTAAAAAGTTACTATTCACCAAAAATTATTTTTATCATATTGAACCGCATTTTACTCCTTGATATTAAACATTTCTCTCGTATTTTTGAAATTCCACTCATAGAAGTGATAAAATTAAGTTTTATGTGAATTTGCAAATTCTCCTAAGTGGTGGGTGAAAGGCGGTGAAAAGTTTGATAAAATTTTTATATATCTAAAATTATTATAAACTGACTCCAATGAATTACATTGAACTTATATAGGTATTATGTATCTATTTTGACCTAAAATAAATTTAAATAAAATAAATAATTATTTAAATAAAAATTCGGTTTTAAACTATAACTCAGTGTTTTTCACTATTCATCAAAAATTGAAAGTTTTTATTAAAATACCAAAAATTCAACCTTAGATAATTTAGATATTCCAAATCCAAAAATGAAGTCCATTTTGAAAGATAAAATTTATAAAATTTCAAATAGTGGGTATTACTATTCATAACAGCTAGTTTGATTGGTTGTGGTGTGTTAGAACTCGAAGTTGCGTATAACACATGCTACTGTATTATTCAAAGAGAAGCATACCGTGGAACCTTGGGGTTGTAAAATAACAATATAAATTGAATTAGGTGGATAAGAAAATAAAATAAAAACTCTTTTAGAAGAACATCACCTCTTCTTTGGGTATCTTCTTTAGGTTTGCACTAAATCCTTCCTAGGATGGATTTATACACAATAAAATGAATCTAGTATTAGTATAGGGAATTTTAGGAGTTATTTGGGTAGGTATTATCTAAACTAATGTGGTTTGAACTTGTGAAGTTTAGAGGAGAAGGGGTGGCCTTTTTAAGTGGGGTGAGTGGCATACTTGTAATTTTTTGAAAGAGTGAATTCCAAGCACATTTTTTCATGTAAAAAGGCCCCAATAATGGTCCATTATAGATAATATAATTAATAAGATCTAAATATTTCCATAAAATAGGTTTTAGACAAGTTTTGGGTCATTTTACACCTTATTTTCTAAGCTTAACCATTAAATAAACTCGTTTTTCTCTTAATCACTGTGATTAACTTTAACTGTTTTTACTAATCATTTTGGTAAAAAAATTAAGTTAAACTTATTATAAATTATAAATTATTATTATTTCAAATATTTAGTCCATTTTTATAAATTAAATCCACATAAGTGGAAAAACTTAATTTAAAATTAACCCTGCAGATGTGGCAAGAAAGTGAGTTTTTAAAGTGAACATGTTCAAAAGTTTAAAATATTTTTGTATAAAAAATCAGTATAAAATTGATTAAAATGGAATAAATTGGTTTAATATATGTATAATTTAACTCATTTTACTTTAAAAATAATTCAAAAAATAATTTTATATTATAAATTATTTTGACGAAAAACAGTTTTCAATTAAAATCCAGTATTTTTCATTATTCATAAAAAATGAAACTTCTCAGAAAAATTTAAAAAATTAACCCTAAGTAATTTTCATATTATAATTTTAAAAATTAACTTTATTTTTCATATAAATTTTCTAAAAGTGTTAAAAATTAATTTTAAATTATGTACACAGGCGCGACTAAACTGTCTTTTAGTAAAATACAGTTTTTCCGAAAACTTTATTTTTTCTTTTAAATAATAATGATTATTATTATTCATAGTAAATATATAATCAATAAATGTGTATAAAATATATATTTTAATAATTTAGTTAATTCTATTCAAACCCTCCATTCCAACGGCTTGGTGATAACTATCATATTAAATAATAATTTTAATAATATAGTGTTGTTTGGTAAAACCTGACCTTGCATGTAACACAGGTTTTTGAAGAAACTCATTGTTATGTTTAACCAAAGATAATTCAGTATTGTGCAGATTTAAATCTGTATAATATATTTTTTTAAATAGTAAATATATCATAAATTCTAGGGATGTTATATTTTCTTCGACGCTTAGTGTTTCGTGTCATATACGTAATTGAATAAGATGCTATTATTTTAGAATTTTAGGGTGTTATGTAACTCCCTGACCCCAGAAGCCCAGATTCGGTGCATTATTATGTATCATTGTCATGATCACAAAAGATCAGGTCTCGAAAGACCGATTAGTTTAGTAGCCATGGAAGTACTAGATACATTCATAAGGTTTACATTACATCATAAAATAGAAAACTACAACAACATTGTTTTTATAGACAAAAGTGAAATCCCATAGACTATCCCTGCAGGTCAGTCATAATATACTTCTTCGCATCCTAAGAAAAATAAAACATAGAAAGGGGTGAGCTCAGATGCTCAGTAAAGATAAAAATTTAGTGGAAACTTTCATAAATAAGCATAAAAATTTAAGGCAATGCATAAGATTAATAAAAAGCCTTTTAAAAATAAACTTAATCATAATATGGAAAATATAAATCAAAATAATTCCATTTACTTACTAACATGGATATTCTACTCGTCGAATAATCACATGCAATATCAATAGCCACTTTCATAATGATGGAATGCATAATGCCAGACTTCATAACCACATAGTCAAGCCCTTGTGCCAAGAATGCAAATAAGATTTTTTCAAGGCCTTGTGCCAAGACACTAGTTTGTTTCATGATACCTACCGATGCATTGAGAAGCTATAGAGGGCTCCACCCTTCACATACTAAGTCCAATACATTCCTTATATGAAAAGGTTTAAACATAACATAAACATTTATATTAAAAATAGCATACGAAATGTCAATACTTTATCCATAAAACATGAATGGTGTAAAAATAACACATCCATAGTCAAACATATCACAAAACCTTCAATACAATATGGAAGTTTTGTATGATAATAAATCAACTTCAAATAAGCTTAAAATCCATCAAAGGATGTTGACATAGATGAAATCAAAAACTTTTTTAGAGAAATATCTCTTTCTATTTTGAAATAATTTAATAAAATATTTATTTTGAAAATATTATTATAATCTTTTAAGGGAAGCTTCGATGATGTTATAACGGTGAAAAATAGCCGCACCCACCGTATAAGTTAAAAAAAACATTCTTACCTTAATTTTTTCAAAAAGGTCATAAAGTACCTTGTTTGGAAAATGATGGAAAGATTAATTTCAAAACATATAAGGTCAAATAAGGGTATAAATGACTTTACCATGTTGTCTAGTAAATAGTAAAAATGTTTTGAAATACATTTTTAAGAATCATGGATGTGGATGATAAAGAGGTCCCAGTAGATAATTACGTATAAACAACCTCAGATAATAAAGAGATTGTAAAATTAACCCTTACCTTGTACTTTTCCTTTGTCAAGGGTAGGTTAAACTCCTATATAATGGTGAAATAATTGTTATTAAATTATACAAGAATCATATACATTAATATGATATCATATATAATCTTTTAACATTGCTTTGTTAATAATATCTTAGTATTATCGTCGTTTCAGGTGTTAACTGATTCGTTTTAATTTATATTCTTTGTTACGTAAGTAATGTTTGTTATCGATAGGATATATCTTATTCATATTCATAATAATATTTAGTCTTTAAACATTATTTTTAATCATCTAATGAAAATTAATCTTGAATGGATACGATGGGGAATGGATCTCATCGCATTCATGGAGACGGTAATCCGTGCATATGCACGAGTGACAATATCATTATTTTGATATTAAAATAATATATAATTGGATGGTATATCATATATACATAATAATTATCATGTTATATTTATTATTTACATCAATTACACATCATTATTATACCCATTCAAATAATAATGTATTGAATAACAATTACACAATGACGTGGAGACAGTAAGCCGTACGTACGCACGTATGGTGACATGTCATTCAAAGGATGGATAGAATAATTAATATGGTTGTAACATATTTATAATAACATCATATTATATAGAAGACACTGGGTTTATTATTTTATAATGGAAATAGCAAAGAAAGAGGAAGTGGAAGAAGAAAGGAACTTGAAAGAGGTGATGAAATATTTACCACTTCTTCGGGTTCTTCCTTTTTATTTGATCAAAAGAGCTCCTTATGTTGAATTTATGACTAAAGGAAGGCCTCTAGGATTAATATAGGACAATTGAGAGGTTATTTGGGAATGTTTTGGCCGATCCAAATCGCTTTTAAGGTGTGAATTAGAGAGAAGGGGGAGTGCCCTTTTATAAGAGGGGCGAGGGGCACCTTAGAAAAAGGTAGAAATATTATTTTATAATAAAATCGTTTTCGGTTTCTAATGGATCCAAAATAAATTATTTAAAGGATAAGGTGGTTATGGGTATAAAACCACTCAACAAATAGGTTTTAGACAGGTTGGGGTCACTATATTAACTTTATCTTTTAGATTTAACTCTTAGTTAATTAGTTTGACATCACCATGTCTCTTTGTGTTTTTATATTATATGGTTAATAAAATTAGTATAAACTACATAGAGAACCCCAATTGGTTCATTAATGATATAACTATCATTATATAAGTCATTTTCCCAAACCTTATATTTTTAGGAATATTATATGAATTAATAATATAATATTTGTTTTAAAAACTCCTTTATGTCATTTTTGACACTATTTAATAATTGTTTTTTGTTAAAGTCCTAAAAACTTTATTAATTCAAAATAAATTCAGTTAATAAATTCTAACATGTCATATTAACCTATAAAATTCGTGGATTTCATCAAAATTTTCAAATTATATTTATTTTAACATTTATAATACCATTTATTTGATTCATTCATTAATAAGGAAAATACTGCATCATCATTGTGTCATAAATAAATTTAATTATTCAATGTTTAAAAATTATAAATAAAATACGATTATGTAGGAAATATTTATATATTTCTAATTAATATTTATAGTCTAATAGATAACATATATAACCCTTTGTAAAAATTGTTTTACTAAAAGATATATGCTTATGTCATTTTTGTATCTACTTTAACTTAATTAATATAAAGTGTCATTATCACTTACAAGTGACTCCATGGGGTCCTAAAATCGACCCAAGGATGCCCATGGTCAGACATGTATCAGAAAATTGGGTTATAACATGTTTTAGGGTAATTTAATATCATTATAATATTATTTTGTTACCCTTATTTACCGGATTTACCCTTTAACCATGGTAAATAAAATATTTACCGATGTAATTATTCAAAATGTATAAAAATAAAAGTTACCTATTTACACTATTTGGAAATCCTAATTATAAATATGGAATCCATTTTTTTAAATTCAAAACACAGAAGTGGAAGAAATTAATTTAAAATTAATTCCTGTTGTCAAAACAAAAAGCATCTTTTTAAGAAACAATAACTATCAAAAGATAGATACTTGATTATGTCCACTTTAAATGTGAAATTATATCCAATGACCAAAATTGGATTAAATTTTAAAAATATAATATAATTATAATTAAAAAACACTCAATATTATAATTTATCACCATAATTTATTTTGATTAAAAAAATTGTTTTTAATTAAAATTTAGTATTTTTCACTATTCATCAAAAACTGAATGTTTTCAGAAAAGTACCAAAAATTCACCCTAAGATAATTTCTATATTCCAAACCCAAAAATGAAGTCCATTTTGAAATATAAAATTGATAAAATTTCAAAAAAGTGGGTATTACTATTCATAACGGCTACTTTGATTGGTCACGGTGTGTTAGAATCTCGAAGTTGCGTACAATGCAAGCTATTGCATTATTCAAAGGGAAACATACCATGGAATCTTGGGGTGTTACATTATCCCCTCCTTAAAATAATTTCATCCTCAAAATTTCTAGAATACTACCGCATAAAAAGATTCGGGTGGTTCTTCATCCTAAGTCCCTCAGGTTCCTACGTTGCCTCTTCCATCTTATGGTTTCTCCATATAACTTTTACCAGACAAGTCATCTGGTTTCTAAATACTTGTTCTATATTATCAAGAATCATGATGGGCTCTTCACAATAGGACATATCAGGTTCCAGTTCTAATTCCTCATAGGTGAGTACATGTGTTGGGTCAGGCATGCATTTTCTCAACAGTGATTCGTGGAACACATCGTGAACTTTGGAGAGACTTTACGGAATTTCAAAATGGTAAGCTACAACCCCAATTCATTCTAGAATTTCGAAAGGTATGATGTACCTGGGACTCAATTTACCCTTTTTACTGAAACATATAATTCCCTTCCATGGATATACCTTCAAGAAAACATGATCTCCTACTTGAAATTCCAAATCCTTTCTTCAGTTATCACCATAGATCTTTTGCCTACTTTGAGATGCTTTGATGTGGGTTTGGATAACCTTAACCTTTTACATCGTTTCCGTAATAAGTTCTGGGCCTATGCATTTTCTTTCACCAAAATCATCCCAAAAGGTTGGTGTGCGACATCTCTTTCTATATAACGCTTCATATAGTTCCATCTGAATACTTGAATGGAATCTATTGTTATAGGAGAGTTCTACCAGAGGTAAATATTTATCCCACATACCTTGAAATTCAAGTGAGAAAGATATCAAATTATCTTATAAGGTTTGAATAGTCCGTTCTGATTGTCCATTAGTTTGAGGGTGGTAGGCAGTGCTCAAATGAAGTTCAGTATGCAGGTATTTCTGAAGACTTTTCCAGAAAATTGATGTAAAACAGGGATCAGGATCAGAAACAATCTATAGTGGTACTCCATGAAGTCTTAAAACCTCATTAATATATAGTCTTTCAAAACGTTCAAGTGGTAAATCTTCTCTTATAGCAAGAAAATGTGGTGACTTGGTAAGACGATCAACAATGACCCATATTGCATCATCCCTTATAGGAGTCTTTGGTAGTCCCAAGAAAAAGTCCATCATAATATTATCCCATTTCCACATAGGTATGGGAAGAGGTTGCAAGACTCCTCCAGGCTGTTTCCATCCTGCTTTCACTTGTTGACAAACCATACATCTTGACACAAAATAAGTAATCTCCCTCTTCATGTTGTCTCACCAAAAACGTTCCTTCAAATCGCTATACATTTCGGTGCTCCCAGGGTGTATTGAGAAATTTGAACTATGGAAATCATCCAACAATTCTCTTTTTAGATCAGGTATATCGGGAACACAAAGTCTCTTCCCAAATTTCAAAATTCCATCTTCATTTACGAAGTCACTCAATCTCCCATCATTCACAACTTTAATCTTCTTTTGAAACTCCTCATCATGAACCTGAGAACTTTTTATAATTTCTAGTAAAGATGGTTTGGAAACCATTTGAAAAAGTAGTAATGTTTCACCTTCCATGGTTATTCCCATATCCATCTTTACCAGATCCATGAAAATAGGATCCCTTTCTACTCTCATATTGTTCAAAACTCCATGATCTTTTCTGCTCAAAGCATCTGCCACCCTATTTTCCTTCCCCGGGTGGTAGTGTATCATGCAATCATAATCCTTGAGTAGTTCAAGACATCTCCTTTTCCTCATGTTGAGTTCTTTTTGTGAGAAAATATACCTCAAACTCTTGTGATTAGTATAAATCTCACATTTTCACCATAGATATAATGTCTCCATATCTTCAAAGAAAATATTATAGCTGCTAACTCAAGATCATGAGTAGGATAGTTTTGCTCATGAATTTTTAGCTGTCGTGATGCATAGGAAATAACCCTATCATTCTGCATAAGGACACAACCAAGTCCTTTCTTTGAAGCATCACTATAAATAACAAACCCATCATTCCCTGATGGTAGAGTCAATATAAGACCATTTAATAATATTCTCTTCAGTTCTTCAAATTATTCTTCACACTCTATTATCCAAACAAATTTAACCCCTTTTCGTGTGAGCTTTGTTAATGGATTAGCCAATCGGGAAAAATTCTGGATGAAACGTCGATAATAACCTGCTAAACCAATAAAACTGCGTACCTCAGTTATACTCATAGGTGCTAGACATTCTTGGATTTCCTTGGTCTTAGAAGTATCAATGGAGATTACATACTTAGAGACGATATGAGCAAGAAAGAAATCTCTTGAAGCCAGAATTTACACTTGTTAAACTTCCCATATAATTCATTTCTTCTAAGAGTCTTCAGGATAATGCACAAGTGATTTTCACGATCTTCGTATATTTTGGAGTATACCAAGATATCATCAAAAAATATCACTACAAAGTCATCAAGATATTCCTTGAAAACTATATTCATTAGATCCATGAAGATAGAGGGTGCATTAGTCAATCCAAAAGGCATTACTCTAAACTCGTAATGCCCGTACCTGGTTCAAAATGATATTTTTGAAATGTATTACTTCTTCACACAAAAATGGTGATATCCAGATAGAAGACCATTATTTTAAAAGTATTGAGATCTATGAATTTGGTCAAATACATCATCAATGCGAGGTAGGGGATACTTGTTCTTTATTATTATAGCATTGATCTCCCTATAGTCAATGCAAAACCTCATAGATCCATCATTCTTCTTAACAAAAAGGACAGGGGCTCCCAATGGAGAAACAATAGGGTGAATAAATACCTTATTACTCAATTCTTCTAGTATTTTCTTTAGTTCCACTAATTCCATAGTGGCCATTCTATAAGGGGTCTTTGATATGGGCCTTGAACCAGGAATTAAATCAATGGAAAAATCAATTTCTCATTCTGGAGGATGTCCAGGTAAATCCTATGGAAATACATCAACATACTCTTGCACAATGGGTACATCATATTTTTGAACATTCCTTTCCTCACCCACAGTTATTTCATTCTATTTCTCCCCAATAATTGAATTTAGTTGAGCTACTGGGGGTGGATCTAGATAAGAATTAGGTGGTGACGATTATGCTCTAAAGATAAGGTGTTCTTTATCATTGTCATAAAAAATAGTAACCTCCTTCTTCATACAATAAATTTTTGCATCATGGTCTGAAATCCAATCCATACTGAGGATTATACCAAATTAAATCATGGGTATGACGATGAGATCAGCAGATAAAGAACATTTATATGCCCTAATGGGGACTGATTCACAAAAATTTGTTGCAATGATACTTCCCTTAGGAGTTTCGACTGAAAACTCCCTTGTTAAATCAAATTGGAAATATCTAATTTTCTTAGCAAACTGGGAAGATATGAAACAATGCGATGATACAGAATAAAATAAAGCATTGGCTAAACTTGAGTAAACCATTAAATTACCTGCCATTGTGTCTTTCAGAGCTTCAACCTCAGCAGTAGTGATAGCATAAGCTTGGCCTTGATCCCCTAGCCTTTTCTGAGATAAGTTCCCCTGACTCTTAGGACATTTATTTGCATAATTCCCCCTTTATCTATAATTTTAGTATTCAACATCGACAACCTCTTTCTTCCCCTTGCAATCATGAGCTTGGTGGCCTTTTTAACCACACTTGTAACAGACTCCCATTCCCTTCAGGCAAGTACCAGGGTGTTTCTTCCCACATTTACTACATGATGGATATTTAACTTTCCTTTTCTTCCCCTTATTTACATTTCTAGAGTGTTCAGCAGATCTCTTCTTCTCTTTCTTTGATTTAAATTCCTGAGAATTAGAGAATTATTTTTCTGTCTTGATAGCACAAAAGACAATATCTTCATACGACGAGAAGTATTGTGAGACTAATGCTCAATGAAGAAATGGTTTTAACCCATCAAAGAAATGATAAATCTTACTTCTTGGGTTATTTATATAATATACAACATGCCTCACTAACCTTGTAAAGTTAGCTTCATACTTTGTGAAATTCTCATCCTCCTTTTGCCTCAAACTCAGAAATTGTCTTTCCATATTCGCTTGATGGTCATGAGGAAAGTATTTTTATAAGAATTGTTTTTCAACTCCCTCCATTACATATTTTATACTTCATTATCTTCCATTGTGTTTGAATCAATGAACACCATTGATCCGCATCTCTAGTGAGGCGGTAAACTGCAAGGACAACTTTTTCCCTTTCACTACTCCCCAAGGTGTGGGATATTTTCTCTAAGGAATTTATCCATTGCTCAGATACTAGTGGATTTGTACCCCCATTTAATGTTGGTGGATTTTTCCTCATGAAGTGATCTAACATTGATCCTCCATGCTGCGAATCAGGGTGCTCCATACGAGTATGATTATTATTCATAACCTGAGTGAGTTTTCACAATATAGTAATAAGCTGATCAGCACCAGTTGTATCACCAACTCCACTATAATTATCTTGAGTAGGAGGGAAATCCCTACATGGAGTGCATGCATTGATACTGTTTCCATTCCTTCCACTAGGCTCCATTTCTAAACAATGTCATAAACTAGATTAGTTTATGAATCGAAATACATAATTCCAAACTTATAAAACAATTAAGATAAATTGAACAGTTTATGGATATAATCCATAATCATAAAAAATGTTTTCTTTGAGGAAGTATATAATCATAAACCCTTCATAATGGTTTGTAAAGAAAATGAGAATTATACTAGGCATATCCCCTGGGAGTGTCATAACCAAGAGTGCAACAAAGTCCGTTGTCGTGCACCAGTTCCCGTTCGAGTCTATCTCAAAGAACTGTTTTCGGGTTTTACCCCTAGGTACATCTGTGCCAAAGCCACCTCTACTTTCTCATATCCAGACATGAATGTATTCCCTATAAAACTCACAAAAACTCTACAATACCAAAATTCTAGGAAGTTCTTCTATACTAATCCTCAAAGTCTATCTTAGGGCTATGTGCTCTAATCAGAGTTTATCTAAATCTACTTTCTAAGGTTTGTACTAAAATTACTCTGATACCAACTATAATGCCCCAACCCCAGTAGCCCAGAGTCAGTGCATTATTAAGTATCATTGGCATGATCACAAAAGATGAAGTCTCTAAAGACCGATTAGATTAGTAGCCTTGGAAGTACTAGATACATTCATAAGGTTTACATTACATCATAAAATGGAAAACTACAACAACATTGTTTCCATAGACAACAATGAAATCCCATATACTATCCTTGTAGGTCAGTCATAATATACTTCTTTGTATCCTGGGAAAAATAAAACATAGAAAGGGGTGAGCTCATATGCTCAGTAAGGATAACAATATAGTGGAAACTTTCATAAATAAGCATAAACATTTAAGGAAATGTATAAGACTAAAACAAAAGACTTTTAAACATAAACTTCATTATAATATGGACAATATAAATCAAAATAATTCCATTTACTTACTCACATGGATATTCTACTAGTCGAATAATCACATCCAATATCAATAGACACTTTCATAATGATGGAATGCATAATGCCAGACTTCATAACCACATAATCAAGGCCTTGTGCCAAGAATACAAATAAGATTTTGTCAAGGCCTTGTTCCAAGACACTATTTTGTGTCATGAGACCTACCCATGCATCAAGGAGATATTGCAGGCTCCACCAGTCACATACTAAGTCCAATGCATTCATCATATGAAAAGGTTTAAACATAACATAAACATTCGTATTAAAACTATCATACGAAATGTAAATACTTTATCGATAAACCATGAATGGTGTAAAAATAACACATCCATAGTCAAACATATCACAAAACCTTAAATACAATATGGAAGTTTTTTATCATAATAAATCAACTTCAAATAAGCTTAAAATCCATCAAAGGATGTTGACATGGATAAAATCAAAACCTTTTTTAGAGAAATATCTCTTTCTATTTTGAAATAATTTAAGAAAAAATTTATTTTGAAAATATTCTTATAATATTTTTAGGGAAGCTTCGACGATGTTATAATGGCGGAAAATAGCTGCACCTTCTTTATAAGTTAAAAAAAACATTCTTACCTTAATTTTGTCGAAAAGGTCATAAAGTTACTTGTTTGGAAAACAACGAAAAGATTCCTTTCAAAACATATAAGGTTAAATAAGGGTATAAATGACTTTACCCTATTGTCTAGTAAATATTTAAAATGTTTTGAAATACATTTTTAAGAATAATGGATGTGGATGATAAAGAAGTCCCAGTAGATAATTACGTATAAACAACCTCGGATAATAAAGAGATTGTGAAATTAACCCTTACCTTGTACTTTTCCTTGGTCGAGGGTAGGTTAAACTCATTTATAATGGTGAAATAATTGTTATTAAATTATTCAAGAATCATATACATTAATATGATATCATATATGATCTTTTAACATTGCTTTGTTAATAATATCTTAGTATTATCGTTGTTTCAGGTGTTAACTGATTCATTTTGCTTTATATGATTTGTTACGTAAGTAATGTTTTTATGGATAGGATGTATCTTATTCATATTAAGAATTATATTAATTCTTTATACATTATTTTTAACCATCTAATGAAAATTAGTCTTGAATGGATGATGGGGAATGAATTTCACTGCGTTCGTGGAGACGATAATCCGTACGTACACACGAGCAACAATATCATTATTTTGATATTAAAATAATATATAATTGGATGGTATATCATATATACATAATCATTATCATGTTATATTTATTATTTACATCAATTACACATCATTATTATACCCATCCAAATAATAATGTATTAAAAAACAATTACACCACGACGTGGAGACGGTAAGCCGTACGTACACACGTATGGTGACATGTCATTCAAAGGATGGATAGAATAATGAATATTGTTGTAAAATATTTATAATAACATCATAGTATATATAATATACTTGATTTACTATTTTTTAATGGAAACAAAAAAGAAATAGGAAGTGGAAGAATAAAGGAACTTGAAAGAGGTGATGAAATATTTACCTCTTCTTCGGGTTGTTCCTTTTGATTTGATCAAAAGGGATCATTAGGTTGGATTTATGAATAAAGTAAGGCCTCTAGTATTAAGGGAGGAAAATTTAGAGGGTATTTGGGTAGGGGTTGGATGAGACAAATGGCTTTGGAGGTGTTAATTAGAGAGAAGGGGGAGTGCCCTTTTATAAGAGGGGTGAGGCACACCTTAGGAAAAGTTAGAAATATTATTTTATAATAAAATAATTTTCGGTTTCTTATGGCTCAAAAATAAATTATTTAAAGGATAAGGTGATTATGGGTCTAAAACCACTCATCCAATAGGTTTTAGACAGGTTTGGGTCACTATATTAACTTTATCTTTTAGATTTAACTCTTAGTTAATTAGTTTGTCATTTTCCATGTCTCTTTGTGTTTTTATATTATATGGTTAATAAACCTACTATAAACTAACAAGAGAACCCCAAGTGGTTAATTAATGATATACCTATCATTATATAAGTCTTTTTTACAGACCTTAGATTTCTAGGAATATTATATTAATTAATAATATAATAATTGTTTTAAAAACTCCTTTATGTCAATTTTGACACTATTTAATAATTGTTTTTTTGTTAAAGTCCTAAAAACTTTATTAATTCATAATAAATTAATTTAATGAATAATAAAATGTCAAATTAACCTATAAAATTCGTGTATGGCATCAAAACATTAAAATTATATTTATTTTAACATTTATAATACCATTTATTTGATTCTTTCATTAATAAAGAAAATACTGCATCTTTATTGTATCATAAATAAATTTAATTATTAAATGTCTAAAAATTATAAATAAAATACCATTATTTTGGAAATATTTATATATTTATAATTAATATTTATAGTCAAATAGATAACATATATAACCCTATGTAAAAATTATTTTACTAAAAGATATTTGCTTATGTCATTTTTGTATTTACTTTAACTTAATTAATATAAAGTGTCATTATCACTTACAAGTGGCTCTATGGGGTCCCAAGATCGACCCAAAGATTAACATGGTTGTAAATGTATCATCCAATAGGGTTATAACACATTTTATGGTAATTTAATATTGTTATAATATTATTTTTTACCCCTATTTACCGGATTTACCCTTTAACTATGCTAAATAAAATATTTACCGAAGTTATTATTCAAAATGTCTAAAAATGAAAGTTACTTATTTACACAATTTAGACCTCCTTATTATAAATATGGAATCCATTTTTCTAAATTTAAAACACAGAAGTGGCAGAAATTAATTTAAAATTAATTCCCGTTGTCAAAACAAAAAAGTGTGTTTTTAAGAAATAATAACTATCAAAAGATTGATACTTGCTTATGTCTAGTTTAAATGTAAAATTACGTCCAATTAACAACATTAGATTAAATGGTAAAAATATAATCTAATTATAATTAAAAACCACTCAATAGTATAATTTATCTCTATAAATTATTTTGATTAAAAAATTTGTTTTTAATTAAAATTTTGTATTTTTCACTATTCATAAAAAATTGAATGTTTTCAGAAAAATACCAAAAATTCACCCTAAGATAATTTTGATATTCTGAACCCAAAAATTAATTTTATTTTCAAAGATAAAATTGATAAAATTTCAAAAAAGTGGGTATTACTATTTATAACAGCTACTTTGATTGGTCGCGGTGTGTTAGAATCTCGATGTTGCGTACAATGCAAGCTATTGCATTATTAAAAGGGAAACATACCATGAAATCTTGGGCTTTTACATGTTAAATCATCTCCCAGGATATGTGGATCAGTGGTGGTCATTGATTTAAAATAAAAATGATGAATAATAAATTTCAAACATGTAATGAAAGGATTTTAAGGTACTCTTCTTGGAAAAGTATTTTCCTCACAAGCAACAAGCGAATATGGAGAGATAATTCCTGAATTTAGGAAAAAAGTAAGATGAAAATATTTCTTAGTATGAAGACAACTCTAAAAGGTTATAAAGGAATTCTAAATACTATGTACATAATCCAAAGATAAATATTGACCATTTATTTTATGGGATTAAGATAATTCTTCTAAGGAAACTAGTCTCCCAAAATTACTCACCATACAAGGACATAATATCATGTAGTATAAATACATAGAAATAATTATCTAATCCTAATAGATTAAAAGGGAATAAATAGAAGAATATAATGGAAAAAAATCTGGATACAAGGAAGAAGGGAAAGAATGATTTTCCCCATGTTATAATTTTGGAAAGAAATACCCTGACATTTGATTGAGAGTTTGCTTCAAGTATGGAGAGAAAATACATCATGATCATGATTGAAAGGGAATGAAAGAAGTTTCCAATGTTCAATTATTCAACTGTAAGGATATGGGGAACTATGAAGATGAATGTACTAAGCATCAATTGAACATACCTCCGAAGAAGCTATGGGATCAAGGTTAAGCTTATGCTATTACTATAGATAAAGTGGAATGATTAATGTGCTTGTGTTTAGATTCAAGAATTATGTTATAGGAGTATTATTATCAATGATATTATGGTTATAAAAATTATGAAATGTATAAGACTTTTCCTCAATAAGTGAGCTTATTTATGGTGTGTGGCTTGAGGTGTGGATGTTTTGGATGGCATTTTGAATTTTGAATCTGGCCACTTTATTGTTTTGGTTTTTTAAATTTTGAATCTAGCCACTTTTTTGTTTTTGTTTTTTTTTTAAATTTTAATCATTTTCAATTCTGGTTGGTCTTATGGTGTTTTAAGGATGTGATTGACTCAGTTTGTTTTCATGGTCTATATATGGATCCCACTAAACCACAAAGTGGACTTTTGAAAATATCAAAAAAATTGATTGGATGGAAATGTATAAAGATTGTACTGCAATACTTTTTCTTTAAGGATTTGAGAGAATATGTTGAATGGTTTTGATGACCAGAAAAAACATTTCAGAGGAAAGTTGATCTTTTTGGAAAACACATGATTAAGATAAGATGAAACTTAAAATTTTATTGATGTTTAGATTATAAATATAAATATATGTTTATGGGATAATATCAGTGACCATGAAATTGGTTAGTGATTTTATGGTTTATGTTATCTTTTTTAGAGTTTACTGCATGTTTGGATTTATAGAATATATTCAACAACCTGAGATTTTATTTTTAGAAACATACATGTTTTAATTAAGGTTTTATGATGATAAATGTATTCACATATTTGAAATGTGACATTAAGAGCCACTTTATATTTTTTGGGGAATATAATTTTGATTTAGTGACCTTTCTTTTAAATTCTTGGAATTTGAATTTGGTCAGGTATATTTTGGATGAGTATTAAGGTTAAATAATTATATTATGGATTAATTTTAATTTTGGGTGTCATTATTAAGGTATTAGAGATTAATATATTATATTAGAAAACTTTTTATAACCGTTTCAATTTTAGTAAAGACAAGAGGAATAACTTGTTACCCTTTTATCGATCTTATGATCCGGTAAAAGTTAATTTTAGCGCTTTAAGAATAAAAAAATTGATATTGGAGTAATAATTTAAGTAAAATCAAAGGATGGAATAATGATTAAAAATTCATTATGTATATTTTATGGTTCTATCTATCATGATAGTAAAAGAATTCCTCAACTTTAGGAAAAAGGATCTTGAAACAAAAATGTTATCCTATTAACTACATATCTGATGAATCAAATTTCCTTTTAACTCATAAAAGATTTATGGTTTTGAGATCCTTAACATTCCTTTTACCATTAATTTTATTTTTATCATTTATTCTATAAATCTATATAATTTTTTATGTTTTTCTTCCATATCCATATCTTCACTTCCCACCAATGTTCTCCTACTTGAAAACCAAGTTATATATTATCCTAGATGGACTTTGTACTTCCCTTTATCTCTTATTAAGAGGGTTTTTTATTAACCCTTCTCAAAATGTGTGATTTCAAGAAAGGTATTTTTAAATATTAAACCCATGATTACTAAGATCAATATTAAATTGAGAGGATGTAATTTATTTAAGGGGGTAGAATGTAACACCTTAAGATTTTAAAAGAGGAACATCATGTTAGATAGTGTGTATGACATGAAACACCAAGATTATAAGAGAATATAGCACCCTAATACTTTATGATATATTTATTTTTAAATAAATTCAATATCTTCGATAAATTATGATGCACTCAACACCGGGTTTGAATAAAACACGATACTCTATTAAAATATTATAATTTAAACATGACCATTATAACATAGTTGTCAAGTTGTCAGGTATGAAAAATAATAGCTAAAATATAAAATTATATGTTTTACACATTTATAAAATAAATTCAATGGATATATATTTATTATAAATAAAAAATGATTCATTTAAAAGAAAAAGAATGTTTTATGAAAAACTGTATTTTGCTAAAAGATGGGTTAGTTACTCTTTACACACATAATTTAAATGTTATTTTTAACACCATTAGACTTTTTTTTGAATAAATAAACTTCATTTATGAAATTTACATTTAAAAATAATATTTGGGTTAATTTTTTATAGTTTTTAAAAAGATTAATTTTTTGATGAATAATGAAAAATACTGATTTTAATTGAAAATAACCTTTTAGTTTCAATTATTTACAAAGTTAAATTATATTTTAAGCTGGTTTTACATTAAAATTAGTTCAATTATATTAAAAATTAACTTATTTAGGTTATTTTAATCAATTTAATATTTATTTTTTTAATTATAAAACATTTTATACTTATGAGAATTTTCTCTTTAGAAAACCTCTCTTTCATCGCGTTTGTGGTTTAATTTTAAATTGAAAATTTCCACTTCTATGAATTGAATTTTTAAAAATGGATTCCATATTTTTAATCATAAAAATTTATATTATATAAGAATATCAACTTAATTTTTTACCATAATGAATAGTGGAAATATTAAAAATCAATTACCGCGGTTAAGGTAAAAATGTGTTCACCGGGGGGGGGGGGGTTATACTAAAAAGATAAGGTTTAAAACTAACCTAAAACTATTCCAAATCCCATTTAATGACCATATTTAGAAATTATATCCTTGGAGGTTTGATAATGACCCATTTTAGTGGCTTTTTTTATGATAAAAATACAGGTATCAATTTACCTTTTCAAAAATTCCATGTGTGTCCTCTCCCCCACTTACAAAAGACCACCCCTCTTCTCCCCTCTCTACACTTCAAAAACCATTTTTTTTCAAATAATACCGACTCAAATACCTTACTTACTTCCATAAACACATCCTAGAGTCATTAATTTGATTATTAATCCATTCTAAGAAGGCATTAGGTATAAACCTAAAGAGGCTCTCTGAAGAAGAGGTAAATTTTTTAAATGTGTGCATTTGTTTTATTTCTTCTTACACCTATTTAAAACCTTATTTAAACATGAAAATATAATAAAAAATATATAATAAATACTAAAATATTATTATTTTAATGTAATAACCCATATCCTTCACCACTTTCACCAATTGAGAAATGAAACCGTCGATTGGGTGTACGAAAGGCTACCACTTCGTGAACCGATGTAATTCGTTTTCCATCACCACATTTCAAGGTTGAATATAATGATGTATTTAATATATTTAAATGATATTTATAAAATTATTATACTTATGTAATTATTATATCACATATACCTTCTTACTTTCCATTCTGCAGGGATATGATAATGTCACTCTTGTGTACGGTGGACTCCCGCCTCATGAAACAATGGGATTCATTTGTCAATTTTGATTTACAAGAAAGGTAGTAAGGTTAAATTTAATAAATATATGTGCTATTTATTATATAACTATAATTAAATAAATATAATATCACATACAACCTCTTACTTTCCAATCTATTAGAAAAAAATAACATCGCTCGTGCGTACGTGTGGACTACCACCTCCACGTAAAGAGGTGAAATGTTTTTCATTTTATTTTTACATGGGTGGTAATAAGGATGTATTTGATTCATATAAATTAGATATATGAAATAATAATTATTCTTTAACTATGAATTAATATTTATTTTCCTTTCATTCCATCCATCAAGAAAAATGGAAACAACGTTCATACGTACGTACGGTCTACAGTATCAATGAATGGTGTAATCCATTTTCTATCTATAAATTTAATAAATTAATCTAAATAAATATATAAGAAATATATATGATATTTATATTTTGGTTAACATTCTAGAGATTATTTTACCATGATCAAATTAAAATTACCAAAATTACCGAACTAAAACATATATGAAAAACAAAGCAATTATCATCCGAAACTGTGATTTTAACATAGAATTATTAATAAATGGGTGATAAAAGACTATAATAAAATAATATATGGTATTATATATATGATTATGGTTATATAATATATTTATAATAAACATAAATTTATTATACTTGATTTTCATTCACATGTGAAGGAATTTGAACATGAGGTAAGGGTTTCTTGTCTCACATTTACTTCCATGAGTCATATGTCATATTCATCACTTATTCCTTTGTGTGGTGTATATACTAACATTTTTGATAAGTTATATCATTAATATATTTATATTCATGGTATTTAATGTTTCATTTGATGTTATTCCTTTCACAGGGCTTATGATTCAAACATTACCAAAGTGGTAAGGGTTTATTTCAGTCTCATCATTATTCAGTATTGTTTATATTTAAGTATCTCTTCGGGGAATTATTTGATATTTAAATCATAAAATCATTATATTTCTATCACGACCCATCCCCCAAGTCCCATGATATGACTACCCCAAGCCCTCCTTCCATAGGCCAAGGGTTGGCGACTAGCACCAAAAAGGTGTATCCCTAAAACAGGAAAGAATTGCATTTAAAACTATAAAAAACATAGCCCAAGAACACAAAAAGATTCAACAAAAAAGTAAAAATGTAGTAGTAAAAGTGTGTACTGAAAGTAAAGGGGCCGGAATACAAGACCAAATGAAAATACACAACCAACTAAAAATAGAAAATAGCTCCCGAGACCATCCACTGAGGATCCTACCTGAAGGGTAGGTACAACTCACCTCCTCAGATCTCCAAATCACCCATCACCGGCACATCCATCCACCATCAAGACCTAGCCCCCCTGAGTTTCTGTCAAGGATGCTTGTCGTCTGCACAAGACACAACAATGTGTGGAAGAAGACCGTGTAGGGGTGAGTATAACAATACCCACTAGGGACCCTGAGACCCTCGAAGGTCTCTTAGAATTCCACAAAGGAAAACCAAAAGCATGATCTCAATCACAAAGCCCAAAGAAAAAGTCACAGTTCAAACCAGGTATAACTAAAGTACAGTAGTACAAATGATTAGCCGTAAGGCTAGATCATCTTACTCTATCAAGAGGCACTGATACTAACCTACATAGGATTGATAGGAACTAACCCCCGAAAGACCCATAGAAGATCGATGAGTGCTGATTCACACATAATCACTGGGTTCTGATCCACACAAAATCGCTGAGTGCTGATCCACACAGAATCGCTGGGTGCTGATCCATAAAGAATCGCTTGGTGCTGATCCACACAGAATTGCTGGGTGATGATCCACATAGAATCGCTGGGTGTTGTGAATCGCTGGGTTTTGATTCACATAGAACCACTGGGTGTTGATTCACACAGAATCACTCGGTGCTGATTCACACAGAATTGCTCTTCATTCTTCACGTCTCAGCCAAACACCGGATTCCTACTCATAGTATGTTTTTCCCTGGGAGAAACCGATTCTCAAGACATCAGTCATATTTCAACCAGAATGAATTCCCACATAGAATGTACCTAATGATCCATCATGTCATATGAGTTCTAACGCAACAGATGACACGTCAACTGGACGCTCGGTCTGTAAGTTATTGACATTTTAGTGTCGAGAGCCCAGTTGGATTTAGAGTCGATCCAATCCATCCATACTCAAACTTATTCCAATAATCTCGTGGAGTATCTCAAAATAATCATCTCACTCCAAGGATCCTAGAACCACAGACGGTCTATCAAACGGACGTCTGGTTCGCAAGATATGACCCTTTAAACGTAACAGGTCCCGAGAGGGGTCCAAGTCCAATCCGACCCGGTCGGACCGACCCGACCCGGTTTGGGTCAACCCGACCAGGTATGGGTTTCACCTGGCCTAGCCTGATGGCTGGACGTGGCCCGCTGGGCAGTCCGACCCGCTGGCGAGCGCGACCCGCGCGGGGTTCGCGCAATTCACCTATCAAACAGCTCAAAGGATCCGTTTGG
Organism: Viscum album; assembly: GCA_963277665.1. Classification (NCBI taxonomy): domain Eukaryota; kingdom Viridiplantae; phylum Streptophyta; class Magnoliopsida; order Santalales; family Viscaceae; genus Viscum; species Viscum album. The sequence continues at coordinate 11,830,208 of OY728159.1, read as the reverse complement.
CTCCTTGATTGGCGGCGCCAGGTGGCGCTGTCTTGTCACCCACGAGACCCTTAGGGAGCAATTACCTACTTCACCATGGATTCATAGCCACAGTCTACTCACCATGGTGTGCGACGGTGCTCCGCCTCACCGTCCCTGCAGCCGGCCCACACCGGCCGCCCCTTCGGTCTGCTGCGGTGTTGAGCGACACCACTCTCCTCCGTGGCCGGAGAGCGCTGGCCGATGCCTTTGCCGTCAGCACCAGTCGACGGTGCCTCCACGCCGGAGAATCTTTCAGGGTCCACTGGGTGAGCTTCGGTGGTCCGTTCTTCATTCCGGATGTGCCTAAGGTCCTCTAAGGATTCCGCCGTAGTTCGTGCCTCTCAGTTTCAAGGTTTCATCAAGTTGGAAAAACCTCCTCCGAAGAATGTAATGAAAATCAAGTAAAGGAGGGTCCAAGCTTTATTTGTGTGGCCTGTGCCCTTCTTTTTAGCATTATAAAAAGTGGGAGTAATTTATAAATCACATTAAAATAATGATAAACCCCGTTCAAATCCCCCACAATGACCACCTGAAAAATTCAAGAATGAGGAGAATAATTGTGGGAATTTCCTGAATTAAAAGAGAACCCCTACCTCAAGATTCTTTGGAGATGTCATTGTGGTGGAAGAAGATTGTGCATTTGATTAAGCCGCCGACGATCATCGATCCCAGTTGGTTGCCGCCTGAGCTTCCGTCTCCGTCGATGGAAGGTGTCGCGTAACTTCACCAAAGGTTCCTCACTTGAAGAAGCCATGTCAAAAACTCTACCCCGAGACCCATTTAAATAGAGGGGGAAAATGGTGGGTAATGCACTGAGGAATTAATGAGGTTCATTAATTGATTTAATTAATTTTCGACATTATTTTATGTAATTTATGTGATACATTAATTACACGAGGGGTGGTTACACAAGCAAAGTGTAAATGAGAATTTAATAACCCATATTAAATGTCTAACTACCTTTGTGGTCCCCACCACCCCTGCTTAACAGGTGGTAGGAAAAAAATTAAATAAAATAACAATATATATGTTATTTTTTTATTTCTTTAAAATCTGCAAAAACTAACCTTTTACACCCGACCTACTGTGGTCAAAGTTAATCCCCACTTAAGCGAATCTCAGCACTGCGTATTAAACATTTCCCTCATATTTTTAATCTGAGCACCAGTTCAAAAGATAGAAAATTCCGATCATGCATTTACTAAATGTACCTAATAAAAAGTTCAAAAAAATTCATTCCGGGCACACTGGGCCTCAGAATCATGCACCGTTAATTTTCACAGTCTATTAATAATCCCAAATAATTTTAAAAAAATTAAATGGAATTTTCAGGGTCTTTAAAATTTCCATTTAATATGGTTATTCATGAAATTTTCAAGTAATATTACTATTTTCCCACTCCTTGGAACTGAAAATGACTGAGAAAATGTTTTTAATAAATTTCAACTTCATTTCTCTATTTGGTCGGAATTTTTTTTATTCCAAAACCATATTTTATAAAAATATTTTAAAAAATGATTTTAACTTTCTCCAAATGATTTATTAATTAAATTTATACCCATTTTTTAATTTTTAAGAATTTTTTTAATGTAATATTCATGTCATTTTCCAAACAATGCCCATTTGGTTTTACCAAAAATGTAAAAGGAATGGTTTTTTAGAATGTATGTCCTGAATGAAATTTTATGTTATCATGACCACTAAATGTTTTAAATATTATTTTAAAAGTTTTTTGATTTTATTTTCAAAGAAAATGATTCTCAATTTTTTTTGAAATTTTTGTTTTAAAAGTTTTTTTTCCAAGTGAAAAAATATTTTACTCCATTATTTTTTTAATGACATATTTATGGTATTCATCAATGACATAAACCTTTATTATATTTATTATCCAGTGGGGATATGTTTTATTTATATCACCCTTATTATTTATTTGGATAATTTATGATTAGTTTAATTGAGGATGTACAATTTTAGTACCATTCACCATATTACTCTAGACAGTTTATGATTATGTTTATTTGATTTGGGTAAGTATTAACATTTCATACGTTAGTTTTTAAATATGAATGTTTATGATGATTATGTTTCACCCATTTAGTATAAGGTATTCATTGGATTTAGTAAGCTATGGGTGGTTCCTGGTTATAGATACCCCATGTATTGGTAGGTCTCATGAGACAAATCATTTAAACAAATTAGACAGGTTTCTACCCATAGATTTAAAATTTATTGTGAAAGGTCTTGAAAGTATGTTTCAGATGTCCATAATTATGAATCCCCTCATTATGGTATCAATTATGGATGTCTATATGATTATTCGATTAGTTATAATATCCTTAGATAAGTTTCAATATCATGTTATTATTTATATGGTTTTATTTGATTACCATTTATTTCTACCATATTATGATCAGTTTATTGAATAAATGACATGTGTTTCACTTATTTACAATTACATATTGATTATTATTATTTATTCAAGATAGCTTCCTCTGTACACTTACCCTTACTAAGCATATGAGATCACCCCTTACTTATGTTTTATTTTCCCTAGGATACCATGAAGTGTTCTGTGATTGATATGTAGGGATACACTATGAAGAATAATGGAATTATCAAAGAAAACACTTTGTGAATTTTATGTTTTTAATTTCAATGTGGATATCAAGTAATTATCTAGTTTAATATGACTAATACACTATTTGGTCCTTTTAGATGTGATACCTTGTATCTAGTGCCAATGCACACTAGTGAAAAAACATAAATTAACGTCAGTTTTTTTTTTAATTTTTGACGTCCGTTTTAAACTGACGTCTATAAAGGAGATGTGAAAAATATAGTTTTTAGCATTGATTTTACATAAAACAGACACCGAAACTAATTTTAGACAGGATTTTCGGCATCGGTTTTATCTAAAACTAATGCCGAAGACCCGGTCGAACCAGTTTTCAGCGTCAGTTTTATCGAAAACTGACGCAGAAGTTAATTTTTTTTAATCTTTCGGCGTCGGTTATTTGAATATTTGACACCATAAATAATTTTTTTTAATTTTTCAGCGTCGGTTATTTGAATAACTGACGCCATAAATATATATTTTTTATAAAATATTTCCAATTACACTTCCCAAAAAATTCAAAACCCCTGTAAAAATAACACAGTATACAAAAAAAATTAAACAGTGTTTATCATCTAATGCCTCGTATAACTTCAATTCTTATATCTAGTTAATCAAAAAAATTATCTACACATTGTTATTATAAAGTAAAATTAAAATACACGTACCCGCAATCAATGACTACAAGAAATTTTGTGACATTTGAAAGTCCCACGACTCCAGCATTTAAGGCATGCTCATTGTTGGTTATTATTGAAGCATTATTTTGATTATTAGTAGGTTCAAACACCTAATATATTAAAAGAGTTAGGTTTTTAACCCATATGTATTATTATTTATAAATATTAGAAAATACATACCTCAAATCTTAATCAGACTTAACAAATAGTTTGAAAAAGTAGATTGAATATGGGTCATATCAGATTCAGAATAAGGCTATGAATAATTGAATGCCTACAATAATATTGAATGATATGAAATTAAAAAATAGAATAATATGGAAGAAAATATATAAAAAATTAATACAACTAACCTTATGAAAATTAGTAGTTTTCCAAGCTGTGATTATCTAGTACATGAATCGTAGAATATAATAACCACATTTAACATGTCCATTTTGACGATGACACTACAGTTATAAAACATTTAACTAAAAAAAACAATATATAACAAAAATATAATAACTAATTACCTGTACTTACACTTATTTGATTTCCATTGGTTTTTTTTCTCACATGTATTCCTTATTAAAATGTTTCCATGATCTGAATTTTTTTATATATAAACTAATAATACTTGTTTGAACAATGAAAATTAAACATAATGAGCTTATAAAAAATTAAAAAAACACACCTTTTTAATAAGGTGATAAATGGTTTACGCACTCCTCCTAATAAAGAGAAAAACCAATATAAGGTGCATTCACTTGGGCAAAATACGCCTAACATCCAATGCCTCCTACAATACAAAAAGTTCACAATTAATGACATTATAATGATCATTAGTTCATAAAAATGTTGATGTTCTTACTTATCAAGATATGGAAAAAACCAGCACTGAATCTCTTTCTGTGTTAATCTCTCGGATATATATTGAACTCTTTCATGATTCTTCACATATTTGGCTTCTGAGGAAATGTAATCTGGATCTATAAAGCTGTAAATTCCTGTTGTTTTCTTTATTAAAAGAAGCTTGTGTAGATACCTAATTTAAAAAGAAAATATAGTTAGTCAATGACATAACAATATTTTATTAAGGAAAAATCAATTCAAATGTCAATTTACTTACATGATAAACAACTGCACCACACTCTGCGTGATCTCTTCAAAATTAACTAAAGTCATGATATCTTCTTTCAATAATTTCAATCCATAATTTATTCCACATATATCGGGCGTCATCCGAAAATCATAGATAAAATTCATGGAATAAGAGGACTCAAATAATCTTTTTAACCCATAACAAATATCAGAAGTATCTATAGCCAACTGTTCCTGAACATTTTGTTGCATTTGTGGAGTTTCTTTTGCTTTCAGGCATTCCTATATAAGTTAAATGTTAGAAAACATTATAAGTAATTTTGAATCATCTGTAATTAATATTTAAAAAAACGCATACCTCAAGTGAAATATAACGAAGAAGGGAAGTTGACCAAAGTAAAAAATGGCCCATAAATTCCCCAACACTGGTGATCTCCACATTAGGAAATGGTAGTAGAGTAGTAGGATCTATAATAACAATTACTGATACTCTAACCTGACCCATATGCATAGGCTAATGATGTACCGAGTCCCCCAAAAAATGCACCTGTCCTAATGCAACAATATGTACATGAGGATATTCTACAAACAACTCACAATATAAGGCTTGATCCGAGGGAGGAGGTGGAGGCTCAAAGTAAGCAGGTGGGGAAGGGTAGTCTGGGTGAGGAGGCTGAGAAGATAGAAAAATGAAAAAGTAATATTAGTGTTTAAAATTTATAAAAAAGGAAAATTGATTACAATAAAATAATATAACTCAAAAGGTTGCGCAAACGGGGCAGGGTAAGCAGATGGGGCAGGGTAGTCCGGGTGAGGAGGCTGAGAAGGCAGAAAAATGAGAAAGTAATATTACTGTTTAAAATTTATAAAATATAAAAGTTGATTAAAATAAAATAATATACCTCTAAAGGTTGCGCAGACAGGGAAGGGTAAGCAGATGGGGCAGGGTAATCCGGGTGAGTAGGATGAGAGTTCTGAAAAATGAAAAACTTATATTAGTGTTTATAATTTATAAAATAGAAAAATTTATGACAAATAAATAATATACCTCGGAAGGCTGCGTATATGGGGCAGGGTAAAAAGATGGGGCAGGGTAGTCCGGGTGAGCAGACTGGGAAGACTGAAAAATGAAAAAATTATATTAGTGATTATAATTTATAAAATAGGAAAATTGATGATAAGTAAATAATATACCTAGGAAGGCTGCATAGACTGCGATTTTCTTTCCAAGTGTTCTAATAAAGCCTTCTTCACTGCTGCTTGAATTTGATCACCCATAGACTGTTTCATATCTTTCATCTCTTCTTTTAAGGATTCTATTTCTGGGTCTTTTGACTGCTTACTTTTACCAAAAACCTTCTGAATACTAACACCCACCTGATATCCTCTAACACGGCCGGAGTGTTTAGTCTTTCCTTAAGAAGTGTCTAGGATGTCCATCCTACCATTAGGGATAAAAGAGCCCTGTGTCTCTTGCTCCTGATGTTCATACTAAAATGAAAAATAAAAAGGTTATATTAGTGTTTATAAATTATAAAATAGAAACATTGTTAAAAAAAAAATAATATTTACTTACAATTTTGTCATCCACTTGATGAGCTTCCTCTGTAAGATATTTTTCATTTTTTCTTCTTATTGATTGTTTCCATTTCTCATGGCGAGTGGAAGGAGATGGAGGACCAAATTGGACCTCTTCTAAACCACTACTTGATCGAGCTCTTAATGCTTCAAAATTTTCTTCAATCATTTTCTGCTCCAAATACGAATACCCTCCACGTAATAAAGTATGAGGGTATACGTTTTTCAACTGGATCTTCTGATGAGATCTCCTGGAGGCCTATTATATAAAAATAAACTACAAAGCAATAACAAAAATATAAAAAAAATTTTAAAATATAAAACAATTACCATACCTGAAATTTCTCTTCCTGACGACTGTCAACAAATCGATTCCATGTTTCTTCATCTATATACGGATACTTAATACATGGTCTTTCAAACCTTCTCTTTCCAAAAACATAATTTTTTGTCAGTTTGGTTTTAAAATCTCTCCATCGAACCGCCGATAAAGAGAGATTTCTTTTCTTAATTTCTTTGGTTTCCTCAAAATTGAATGTCATCTGTAATTGAATAAATTAAATATGTTATTCAAAATATATAATATTAAAAAAATGTGATAAAAGAAATAAATTAAGATATTTTACCATCAAGGCCTCCCAAATCTGTTGCTTCGCCGTCCTGTCCACTGACTTCCAATCTGGATATAAAATACTAATCCTGCAATGGCTCTGCATCACTATATAACTGACAAACTGAACTGCATTTGGGCCAACTGCATTATTATGATCACCAAAACAGATGTTTACTTTTTTATCATCACAAGCAAGTGATAGTTTTGGTAAACGTGTAATACCACGTTTACCAACTTGAGAACTTGATTTTTTTGTAGTAACAGGAGAAGTCTCCTCTGCCGAGGATGCATCTGTAGTCCTACAAATGTTTTTTTTGTAAATTAACAATTTTATTTCATTAAATAAGTATATTAATGAATATTTAATAATATGTAAAAATAGATATACCTCGGTAACTACTCCTCTCTATATGTATCTGACATTTCTACTAGAAAGTGTAATGAAATTTTGTGTACCTGCATATCATTAGAAAACTGAATAATTAGAAACAAGAAAAAAACAAGTATGTAAAAATAGAGGCATGCATTTGTAAGTTTCAAAAATGGACACAAAATATAAATATTTACCAGAAAAATTATGAGACTAATTTAGTGTTTTCCTACATTCCTTCATCATGATCAGTACGTACTACATGCACTATGTTTGTCTTATACTCATTGTAATCATATGGAAATTGCGTAATAGATGAATAAGGCTCATGTAAATCACTAACATCATCAGAATCATCCTCATCACCCAAATGGTATCTTTTTCCTTGAAAAAAAACTGACCACTGATCATTCGATGGATCAATGACATAAAATACTTGTTTTTCATGTGTCGCCATGATAAATGGTTCCTCATTGTAATTAAATCTTTTCAAATCAACCAGTTTAAACCCATATTCATCATGTTTCACGCCACTATTACTATCAACCAAATTAAACTTAAAAATAGTGACTCAAAATTTAATATAATAAATTTCCCATATGTCTTCAATAACTCTAAAATATAACGTTGATGCAGAAATTGTGTTTTTATCTTTGGAACTCGAAAAATGCACTGCTTCAGTAAAAACCATCACACCACTATTCTGAACGGTACTCTTGTCATCCAGTTTTTGTGTGTAAAATGTGTAGCCATTGATATCAAAACCAAACCATGTGATCACATTAAGAGATGGTCCCCCTACTAACCACTTCATTGTTTCTGATACAGATATATCTGGGGTGACTTTCTATTTAAACCATGAAACAAATGTTTTCTTATGCTCAATAATCAACCACTTTTCATTTCTTTTTTGATATCGTAACTTTAATTCAGAAATATGTGAGGATATATATGGTTGAACCTCATCTGTGTTGTTCAAAATGTATAAATGTGCCTGCATCACTTCATCACGTGGAATGAACTTTACCTTCAAGCCTCAAACCCCTCTACCTTCACTATCAACTATCACATGTCGAGATACATGGAGACCAATATGCTCCACGTCATTCAAATAATCAGTATAGAACTCAATCACCTCTTCTGATATATATTTTTGAACAATAGAGGCCTCTGGTCGGTAAGTATTTTTAACATATCCTTTTAAAATTTTCATATATCTTTCAAAAGGATACATCCATCTTAAATAAACAGGACCACATATTCTTATCTCACGCACCAAATGAATCAATAGATGAACCATTATATCAAAAAATATGGGTGGGAAATACATTTCTAGTTGAAAAAGAATACGAGTTTCTTAATTATCCAACACATATAACAAATTTGGATCAACTACTTTGCTAAAAATGGATTTGAAGAAATTACATAACCTGATGATTGTATTTCTGACAGCTTTCGGTAATATACCACGCACTACTACTGGTATAATTTGTTGCATCAACCCATGTGAATCATGAGATTTCATACCTATTAATTTACGATCCTTAAATGACACAAAATTATTCACATTTGAAGAAAAACCACTGGGTACTTTAATACCATGAAGACACTGACAAAAATTCATCTTTTCAATCTTGCTTAATGTGTGACAAGCCGGAGGTAAATATGTTCTGTTTCCTTTCACAGTGGGAGCTAACTCCAAACGTATTCTCATTAATATCAAGTCCAATCTAGCATGTAATCCATCTTTTTTTCCTTCTTTTTATGTCTAACAAAGTTTCAATCAAACTGTCACATATGTTTTTCTCAACATGCATAACATCAATGTTATGTTTTATCTCTAAAAATATCTAATAAGGTAGTTCGAAAAAAATAGACTGCTTCTTCCAGATATGTTTTTGAAAACCAGAAATTTTTCTCTTTCCAAATGTTGAATCAATATCTTTCACTCTGTCATAATATTCTTCAGCTGACAATGGTCGAGGGGGAAGGTTGTATTCTTTTAAACCGTTAAATGATTTTTTCAATCTATGATAAGGATGATCAATTCAAAAAAATCTTCGATGTCCCATATACAACGTCTTTCTTCCATTCTGCAATTGATAATATGAAGTTTGTTCTTCACAAATTGGATATGCTTTATGTCCCTTAAAACTATATCCATATAAGTTTCTATATGCAGGAAAGTCATTTATAGTGAACATTATCATAGCACACAAAAGAAAATACTCTTTATTGTATGCATCTAAAACTTTAACACCTTCCTCTCATAGCTATTTCAAATCATCAATCAATGGTGTAAGATACACATCAATATCATTTCCCAGCTGTTTTGGTCTATAAATCATCAAGCTCATCATAATATATTTTTTATTCATACATAGATGTGAGGACAAGTTGTAAAGTACCAGCAAAACAGGCCATGAACTATGTTGGTTACTGAGGCTCTGATATGGATTCATTCCATCAGTACACAATCCCATTTTGAGATTTCTAACTTCACTTCCAAAATAATGAAATTTTTTATCAAAACTCTTCCACTGTGGTGAATCGGTAGGGTGAAGTAAGTTACCATTAGATATACGCTCATATGAATGCCATATTAACCTTTTTGCATCAATTGAATTTGCAAATAGATGCTTCAAAAAAGGAATTATTGGAAGGTACCAAATTGATTTAGCTGGAGTTTTGATTTTGGTACCTAAAAATAAATCAGAATTGAAGTATTAGAATTGTATGAAAAAAATATTGGATGATATCATTGGAAAGTAAAAAATTTATTTTTCATGACGTTACATGATATCACCTGAGAATGAATCTGAGTTGACTTTCTCATCCATCTTATAGCGTGATATCCCACATGTAGGACAACTTGATAAATGTTCATTTTCTTTCCTATACAGTACACAATCATTGGGGAAATCATGTATCTTTTTATACCCCAATCCCATTGGGAATAATATTTTCTTCGCCTCATAATTGGAATATGGAAGCCCATTTCCTTCTAGAAGTATCTATTTTAAAATCTCAAGTAAACTGGAGAAAATTTTATCACTCCACCCATTTTTTGCTTTTAAGTTAAGTAATCTCAAAACTGCTGATAACACTGTATATTTATTGCAACCTGGGAATAATGGTTTCTCAGAATCTCCATACAATCGTTCAATAGTTGGTGTTTTTTCAATGGTTTCAACACCTAAATCATGAATTAATTCTTCAATACAATCATCTGACTCATTATGAATATTGTCATCAACATTGGATGTTGAATTTTCAGTTCTTTCACCATGAAAGATCCATCGTGTATAATTAAGGCTAAAACCATAACAAATGAGATGATACTTGATTTCTATGAAGTTTAACTTTCTCATATTTACACACTTCACACAAGGACAAAAAATCAAATCAATATTTTGAAGATGTCGTTTAGAAAATTCCAAACAATTATCAACTTCTTTTTAATATTCACTAGTGGTTCTTCGTAAATGAATCCAATTAAAATCCATTAATACATGATATCACAATATAATTGATGAATATATTAAAACAAATAAATATTTAAATATCTATTAGATAAATTGTAAACAAAAACATATTTAACAAAAACTATTGATAACCAGATAAAAGACATTAGATATGAAACACGTTTACAAATAGAGAAAAGAGTTTATTTTCATATTATATACATGTGTGTTATATTGATATTATAATTTAATTATAATATCATTCTTTTAAAATTTATTAGTTCATTTTACATAGTTTCAATATTTCGATGTTTCATGTGTAAAAAATATTGAAGAGTACATTAATTTAAAGGATGTAATAAGTGTATTGGGTGAAATTTTATTGGAGTTAATGTAAAAAATAAATTTTTTTGACAGGATATTTAATAATGTTTGTTGAATGAATATTTAAACATATCTTAACACATTTAAAACAAAATATAAACTAATAATTAAAGAAAATCAATAACAAAATTGAATGATAAATGATTTATCTACAAAATAAAAAAAACCTTACAAAATTTGAATTTCAACCTGAATGGAGATGTTCAATCCAAACTGCGATCAGTATAATGACTTAGAAAAACAAACACTATAAAATCTATACCAAAAATGATAATACAAACCAAAAATAATGATAAACAATAACTAAAATCGAACCAATATTAAAAATCGCGTAAAATAGGGTTATGGAAGAAAAAATAAACAATGGAAGATGAAACAAGAGATAAAAAGGAAGAACGCATAACTGAAATTGTGAAAACAACACAAAACCTTCAACAATGGCCTTCCAAGATCACAAATTAGCTTCGAAGGTCGTCAGGAGTCCAAAGCGCCGCATCAGGAATCAATTTTGACGATCGAACAAAATGAGGGTTTCAAACCCCGAATAATTTTAAAAGACTTTTGGTGTCGGTTTTTTTAAAAACCGATGCTGAAAATTAAAAAAAAAACATTCGGCGTCATTAATTCTAAAAACCGACGCCGATAATCCTTTTTTTTTGAGTTTCGGCGTCAGTTTTGGAAAAAAAGACGCCAAAAAGATACCTTATGGCGTCAGTTTTAAGTAAAACCAACGCTGATTTTTTTATTATTTTTGGCACCGGTTTTCCTCAAAACCGACGCTGAATTTTTTATTATTATTATTGGTGTCATTTTTCCTCAAAACCGATGAAAAAACATTTTTTTTAAAATTTTCTGCGTTGGTTTCATGAAAACCGACGCAAAATATCATCGAATAATTGTTGTTGGCATCAGTTTTACTAAAAACCGACGCCCTAAATTTTCCTCACATACTATTCGTGTTGGTTTTTAAATAACCGACGTTATTACGTCGACGTTAAATCCCATATTTCCACTAGTGGCAATAAAGTAGACACTAGATCAAGAGCTAATGGGGTTGAGGTCATTACACACTATAGCCCCCGATGCACCGGTAAGTCTCATGAGACAAGCCACATTGGGGTTTGGTCAAGGAATTACCCATTTATGTAGATTTCATGGCATAAGGCCTTTAAAAAAATCAGATTTCTTGACCGAGGCCTAGATGGTAAGTTTCATATATCCGACATTATGTATTCCCTCATTATGAAATCAATTATTATTGTTCATGCGATTATTTAATTTGTTATGGTATCCTTAGATGAGTTCCTAGTTAATGTGATTATTTATATGGAATTATTTTGACCACTATTTATTCTTGCCATATTATTCATGCTTTATTAGATTTCTCTATGAGCATACCCTTACCGAGCGTCTGAGCTCACCCTTTTATTTGTTTTCTTATCCCTAGGATATGAAGAAGGGTATTATGAATAACACGAAGGATAAATGAATTATTTTATGATATGTATTTTATATTTACAATTTAATATGGGTATCATATTTGTATCTGTTTCTTCAAGAATACTAAACTATTCAGTCCTTTGGGAAGTAATCACTTGTATCTAGTGCCAATGTAATAACGTAACCACTGGATCTATGCTATTGGGGTTGGGGTATTTACATTTTGTACCATAGAAAGTTTAATAGAATCTTTGAAAACTAAATTTATGAAAACATATATTAGATAATGAAACCCTATGACATACTTCGGAAATATTCCCAAAGAAACCAATATTTTGATTTAGATATTATTTATGTAGAAATTTTTAATTTATGTTAACCGTGTCACTAGTTTTGGACTTATAAATTATGTTTCATAATGTTATGTTTTAATATAGTGTATGAAATTATATATAAATAGTGTCTAGTAGAAGAAATGGAAACTATATCAATGCATATAATGCATGTAGGGATTTAAATCTTGGGAAAGATAATGAAGTTGTTGTTATAGTTGGAGATGAAAAAATTATAACTATATTGGGTTAGCTGAATGAGGTTATGAGAAATAACCCAGCCCATATAGAGTATCCTTATGATCTACAATACGATGTAAAAATGTTATAACCCTTCATAAGTCAACAAATTCCATCATTCAATGGGACTACAAATCCATTTGTAGCTGAGAAATGGATAAGTCCCCTAGAGAAGATATTTATCACTTTTAGAAGTAATAAAAGGGAGAAGGTTGTAATGAAAGTTTATTATATCTCAGAGGATGCAAATTAATGGTGGTCATTGATTCAAAATATTAATTATAATAAGGAAATAACAAGTCTAGAATGGATGGATTTTAAATAAATTTTATTAGAAAAATATTTTCCTCATTAACAACGAGTAGATATGGAAAGTGAATTCTTGAGTATCAGACAAAAGGAGGATGAAAATGTTACTAAGTATAATGCTAACTTTACAAGGTTATCAAGGTATGTTGTGGGATGTGTACATAATTAAAAGAGTAAGATTTATCATTTATTTCATGGGTTATATCTAATACTTCGAAGAGAACTAGTCTCCTAAAAATTCTCATCATATGAGGATATGGTGTCATGTGATATCAAGAAAGAAAAATAATTATCTAAGAATTATTTTTTTGAAGGAAAGTAAGATAATAAAATGATATAAGAGCAAAAAATGTATAAAGGGGAGAATAGAAAGAAATATTTTCCCACATGTGGTAATTATGGAAATAAACACCCTGGTACTTGCTTGAAAGGATAAGTGTTTTTCACAAGTGTGGATAGAAAGGCCACCAGGATCAGGTTTGTAAGGGAAAGAAAGGAGCTACTAATACATAATGCTTAAAATTTAATGAGATGAGGCACTGCAAAAATTAATTCCAAAATCATCAAGGGAATATTCCTCAAAATAATCTAAGATATTAAGGTCAATATTATGCTATTACTACATCTGAAGTGGAATAATTAAAGTACTTGTGTATTTTGAATTCAGGAATTATGTAATAGTATTATTTTTATCAATGGTATTATGGTTATAGGAATCATGAAACATATAATTACTATATTGAAATATTTTTTCTTTAAGGATTTTCAATAATATATTGAATAGAACTGATGAACTATAAATGTTATTTAATAGTACAATGATATTTTATGAAAAAAACATGATCGAGGGAAATATAACCCTCAATATTTTCCTAATGTTGAAATAATAATGTTTACTTGAGGGAAATAAATTATTTATAATGTAAATGGGATAGTATTAATGACCTTGGAACTGATTTTTGAATTGATTCATGATGGACTTTAATGTTTTTTTTGGATTTATGAATTATATTCAAATATATGAGATTTTATTTAAGGCATAAGGAGAGAGTTATTTCTTGGAATCATGCGCATTTTAATTAAGGTTTTATAGTGATTTAAGTTATTACCATGATTTAGGAGAATATGTGATTAAGGTAACATGCGACATTAAGAGACACTTTATAGGGGATTAATGATAAGTTTATTTGGAAATTTAGTGACCTTATTCTTGGTTTTTTGAATTTGGTCATACACATTTTGGAAGATCCTTAAGGTTAACTACTTTTTTAATAAATTAAGTTGAACTTTGGATATTATTTTTTAAGGTTAAAGTATGATTTATCACATTGGATTTTCTGTCCTAACCATTTTGATTTTGGAAAATATTTAAAGTCCAAAGAAATGAATTGTGGTTTGCTCGAGAATTTTGATTGCTATTATAGACGCATCCACTCTTCATAATTCCACCTGTGCTAACTCAATTGGTGACTTTGTATTTCTCTATCGGCTCGGTATTAAAGGGACCTACAATCAGCTGAAGTGTCTCTTTGAATTATTCTGGCAGGCTCTGATCCCTGGCTGGATAAAGACCAACGTAGATGGCTTCTTGAAAGGAAACCCTGGACCTGCGGGCTGTAGAGCCATCTTCATAGACTATCTTGGTCAGTTCCATGGATTCTTCTTTGGTGGTTGTGGTTCTGCCTCCGCCCTGGAGGTGGAGATGTTGGCGGTGATACATGCAGTCAACTTTGTCAAGTTAAAAGGTTGGGACAATATCTGGATTGAAAGTGACTCCACCACCATTATCCAGGCCATTTGGAATGGTGTGGTTCACCTTGCTTGGCCTCTCACAGCGCTTTGGAAAATCTAACTTAGCTCGCTTCAAGAGATCAGAAACATTGCCACCCATACCTACAGGGAAGCAAACAAGGTGGAAGATGGGCTTTCTCACAAAGGGATCAACCGGGCCATTACATGGAGTGATACTTTACCAGTTGATCTCCTTCCGTTACATGAAAAGGATTGTAATAAAATTTCCTCCTTCAGACTCTTGTAATTTTGCTTTCCCCCTTTTTTAAATAATAATTTTGTGTTGGTCTTTGAACAAGACATTTATTTAAAAAAAATAAATGAATTGTGGATCATATGATTCATTAAAATTAATTTATGCATAAAAAAATCATCTAAAATATCCATTTCTGAGCATAAGAGATGAAGTGAAAATAGATCAAAGCACAACCAAAGGATGAAATTATGATTATGACATGGAAATAAATAAATTAGGTTTATTTTCTTGAGTGATTTACCTAGAGATTAAAATAATCCCTCGACTTTAGAAAAATTACCTTTAAATAAACACATTATCGATTTACATTTCTTACTGAGAAATCAATGGTCTTTTAACCCATCACATATTTGTGGTCTTATGATGGTTAATTTTTTCATGACCATGTTATCTATCACTCTCTATAAATACCTGGGTGTTATATTAATCTTTAATGTACATATTTTTAATTTCCACAAATGTATCATATTTAGAAACCTAGTTATGTGTTATTCTAGATGAACATTGTATTTCTCTTCGCTTCTTTTCAAGAGGAAGTTTTATTAAACATTTTAATGATGTGGATTTTATACAAAGAAATTTGAAAATGTAAAACTGAGAACAAGTAAAAATTTCATAGAAAAATTTTATTTTATGGAGGAAGATATAACATCCCTATATTTTAAAAGAATAAAAGTAGGTTTGATAGCTTATACAACACACAACATTGAACTTAAACGAACTATAAAATATTATTTTCTAAATATGACTATTCTAACATACATATTGAATTGAAGGTTATGAATAAAATTAAATGAATTATGAAATATATATAAATTACATACTCAATAAAAATTTATTTATTAATTCTTATTAAATAATTACTCAATTTTGAGTAAAGTTATTTTATGCTCTAGAAATACGTTTTCTTCAAAAATGTTTTTATCGCTTTTTGTGAGGCAATATTATAATTAGCCTTTTGAAATTATATAAATTTTATTTTATAAAAGTAATATCATTTTTAAATCCCCATATCAAAATTATATTAGGGTTAATTTTTTTTACTTTTCTAAAAAGTTTTATTTTTCAATGAATTGTGAAAAAACTAATTTTATTGAAAACTGTATATTTGTTTCAAGAATTTATAAAGTCAAAATTATTTTAAAATGGTTTTAAAGTAAAATTAGTTCTATTATATTGTTAATAATTATATTAAGTTCATTTTAATCAATTTTATGTTTGAATTTTTCATAAAAACGTTTTTATACATAAAATACATTTTTCTGAAAAACTATTTTTTATTGCATTTTGTGTTTTAATTTTAAATTAAATTCTATAACTTATAGGTATTAAATTTAATAAAATGTATTAAATATTTGTAATTATAAGTTATATGTTTTTGAAATAATACTTCTTTATTTTTGGTCAATATTAATTGAGTGAAATTTTCCACCTTGGTAAAGGGTAAATGTGGTTAATCTATGTTAAAAGTAAGTGATACAGTCATATTTTTTTATCCTAATTATTATTTAATGTATGTAATTAAATTATTATCAAATTTTTCTTGAAATTTATATTTTCAATGGAATATTTTCCAATAAGATGACCAATATAATATTTAAATCAAAGAAAGCTACAAAATGTCACTCTCTTAGTTTTAAATATATATTATGTGTCCACATAGGGACAAAAGAAAGTTATGAATGAATATAATTGTCATTTTTTGAATAATGAAATTATATTCATGATGATAATTTATTTTTAATTTTTAGTTATTATATAATGACCCTAAATTCTAGCACAATGCTAATATAATATTTATTCAATTAATTGAAAAATATAATAATTGATATTAAAATATTAAAAGTGATATAATTTGAGTGATTTATAGTGTTCCATGAATTATTTAGATTAATATTACATATTATTGATGTATAAATTAATTATATCAATAATAAAACTTTATATTGATGTATTTGATGTCAAATTAAATGAACAATGTCCAAATTGACATTAATGATAATTTATCAAAAATAATGTTTTATTAAATTATTTAAAAAATCATTAAAATTTTGAAAGAGGACAAGGTTGAAAGTATATGGTCTAAAATGTTGTCCCTTGGAAATTTATGATCCATTTTTTACCTTATATGTTAAATTATATACTTTTAAGAGTGAAAAAGATGTTAATACAACTAATTCTAAAATAGGTCAACTAAGGGGTTGAACCAGAAGATAATGTAATGACTCGGCCTTCCTTGAGATATGAAATCATTCATATGACCCCATGAGTCTACTGTAATAACTTTATTTCCTTCCCATCACACTACAAGCTATTACTTACTAGGGTCACTTATCAGATTAATTACTGTCCCCAAAGGCGAACACATGTTCTTTCAGTGTGTTTTTTCCTCACTCACACACACTCTGAGAAACTTCCAAGAAGTTCACCCACCTTGATCATTACTCTAGACCACATGTGTTGTACTATAGAGTTCTAATCAGGTAGGATCCAAAAAATAAAGGTTCACCTTGTCGACATGAGTGATATAATTTGTCCTTTTAACCCTTTAACATTCTAGGGTGTTACATTCACCCTACCTTTAAAGAAAAACATCCTCATTGTGGACCTTATATCTCAAGCTATGTAGTTCCACCATAATTCTAGTAGGGTTCCTGATCTGATACCATTTTTCTGGACCCGACCTTCCTCGGGCCATGAACCTAGTCATCTGACCCCATGGGTCTCCTATAATACCTTAGTTACATTCCTAATAAACCACATGATATTAATGACTTGGTTTTCTTATCCGATAAATGACTACCCCAAATTCCAATACATGTTATTTTAGTGTGTTTTTTCCTCACTCACACACATTTAGGTAAACTTCCTAGAAGGTCACCTATCCCGATCACTACTCTAAGAAAAAAATTCTTAAATATAGAGTTATAATCTGGTAGACTCAAAAAAATAATGGAATACATTGTTGAAATGATTAATATCATTTATTATTTTAACCATTTAACATTTTGGGGTGTTACATTCACCCCCTTTAGAAAAAAACATCCTCATTGTGAACCCTACATCTCAAGACATGCAGTGCCACCACACTTCTGAATGGGTTATTGCTCTGATACCATTTGTCATGAACCGACCTTCCCCAGGACATGAGCCTTGTCATATTACCCCATGGGTATCATATAATACCTTGGTTTCCTTCCCACAACACCACATGCTATTACTCACTAGGGTCACTTATCCGACTAATGTCTGTCCCCACAGGCCAATACATGTTCTTTTACTGTGTTTTGTCCTTAATTAGACTCACCCTAGGAAAATTCCCAAAAGGTTACCTATCATGATCACTAATCTAGGAAAACAATGATAAAATTAGGAGTTCTAATCA
Source organism: Viscum album (assembly GCA_963277665.1). Lineage (NCBI taxonomy): Eukaryota > Viridiplantae > Streptophyta > Magnoliopsida > Santalales > Viscaceae > Viscum > Viscum album. Next base: position 11,811,651 of record OY728159.1, on the reverse strand, counting down.
GGTATTATCCCAAAAAGAAAGGTTCACCTTATTTACATGAGTCATATCATTTAGCCTTTTAAACCTTTAACATTCTAGGGTGTTACAAATAAGGTTTAAAACACCACCTGTAAAAATTTTACTGGTTATTGATATTTCAACCATATAATACCTAGGTTAGGATCCCTATACATTTGGATTCTTTTTTATTGATAATGACTTTATTATAATTTAATCTTTTAAGAAATTCTAAAAAATCCCCCCTCACCTAAATTATAAAAAGGAACCTCCTCCCTCACTTATTTACACAACATTGAACCTTATATATCAAAAACACACTATATAAAATCATTCTAAACATCCTTATCCACATTATATAGGTTCTTTTCATCCAAAAAGACCAACCCTAGGACTCGTAAGAGGATATTTTAAGGAGTTCTTTCAAAGGAGAGGTAATCGCCTTAACCAATCACTTTTTTTAATTATTCTTTACCTCTTATAAATCTATTGTATTTATCATAAAATAAAAAATTTAGTATTATAAATATACTGAAATATTATTATTATTATTAAATCACCATTATCTACTCTCTTTCCCATCAAATAGAAAGTGAAGTTGTCGTTCATGTGTACGCACAATTTACCATCTCCACACAGTGATGTAATTCATTTTCCACCACCATATTTCATGGATGGTAATTATGATAGTTTTAATGATAATATATATTATAATTATGATATAATTATATCCCTATAACTATAATATCACATGTAACTTCTTACCATATAATCTGTTGGAATAGAATAACTTCACTCATGCGTAGATGTGGACTACCATCTCCACAAAGCGATGTGATGTGTTTTCCATTTTTGTGTTACATGGATGGTAATAAGGATGAATTTTATGAATATATATGATTTAATAATTATTATTTAAATTATAATTATTATTTACCTTTGTTTTGTTCCATCCGTCAGAAAATGAAAACAAAATTAATGCGTAAGTACAACCTACTCTCTCCATGAACAACAAGATTCATTTTTATTTGTATAACTTTTATTAATGAATATGAATATGTATGTAATGAATATACATGATAATTTTATTAGGATTTAAATTCAATATATTATATAACCATTATCAAAGTAGAAATACCAAAACTACCGAACCAAAACATGCCTAAAAAACAAAGCATTTGTCTCTCAGAACAATGATTTTATTAAAGAATTATTAATAAATGGGAGATAAAAGGTTATAAGTAAATCATATATGGAATGATATATGTAACTAAGGTTTTGGAATATATTTATAATAAATCTATATTTAATATATATGAGGTTTTAACACATATGAAGGAAGTCAGACTTGTGGTAAAGGTTTATTTTATAATATAATAATTACTGAAGTTTGTTTATGTTTAAGACTCGCTTGGGGAAATTATTTGATATTTATAGCTTAAAACCAATATATTTGATTATAATATGATTATTCATGAAATTTTAATGTAATATTACCATTTTACTTTCTTTGGTACATAAAATTATTTAGTTTTTTAGAAAATATGAGTTCATTTTTTTATTCAGTCGAATATCCTTTTTCTTCCATATCTATGTTTTCTAAAAATATTTTAAAGAATATTTTAAAAACTCTTAAAATGATTTATTAAATAATTTTTTACACATGTTTTACTTTTTACAAAATGTTTCTAAAAATAATCTTCTTGTAATTTTCTAAATGAGGTACTTTTTCGTTTTATAAAAAATCTGAAAATAATCTTTTTTTAGCATATACAGCTTGAACGTAATGTCCCACCATCACAAACATTAATTTATTTGAATATTAATATAAAAAATTTCTTGATTATTTTTAAAGAAAATGTTTTCATAATATTTTTTAAATTTAATGTTTTAAAAATAATTTTTAAATTGAAAAGGATATTATCCTCAAGAATGTTTTTAATGACATTTTTATGGTATTTCTATTCATCAATGAAGACAAAAAATATTTTACTAATGACACATCGGGGATATGTTATTATGACACCATCATTATTATTTTTCCAGATGGTTTATGATCAGTTTGACTGGGGATAAACTACTTTGATACCATTCTCCATATTACTCTAGATGGTTTATGATTATAAAAAATAATAACATTTCGAATGTTAGTTTTTAAATATGAATGTTTATATTTATTATGTATCAACCCTTTAATATGAGGAATGAATTATAATTAGTACATGATGGGTAGGGCACTCTATAGTCCCTTTAAGCATTGTTAGGTCTCTTGGGACAAAATAGATTGGGTATTCGGAAAGGACTTATCCATTTATGTATACGTCATAACATAAGGTCTTGAAGATATTTTCAGATGTATTGACTGAGGCCTTGATGGTAAGTTTCAGATGTCCAAAATTATGTCTTCCCTTATTATGAAATAATTTATTGATGTCCATGTGATTATTTTATTTTTTATGATATCCATGAATGACTTTATAGTTCATGAGATTATTTATATGGCATTATTTTGACCATCATTTATTCTTTGCATATTATTCATGCCTTATTATATTTTGTTATACGTATACCATTTCTAAGAATATGAGCTCACCCTTTTATTCATTTTCTTACCCCCAAGATATGAAGAAGGGTATTTTTCATTACATCATAGATGAAGGAATGATTTTATGATATGTATTTTATATTTATAATGTAATATAGGAACCATTTTTGTATCTAGTTCTTCAAGACTACTAAACTATTTAGTAATTTGGGTTGCAATCACTTGTATCTAGTAGCAATTTAATATAGTAACCATTGGCTCTTGGATATTGGGGATAGTGTCCTTATATATAACATCAGAGCTAGTTTAGTAGAAACCTTGAAAACTAGATTTAGGAAAACATATATTAGAGGATGAAACCCTATGATAGAATTTGTAAATATTCCCAAAGAAAAAAATGATTATGATTCAAAGATTAGTTATATATAAATTTTCAATTTATGTTAACTGTTTAACTAGTTTTGGGACTATAAAATATGTTTCATAATGTTATGATCTAATATATTTTATTCCATTATTTATAAATAGAGCCTAATAGAAGAAATGAAAATTGTATCAATGCATATAATCCATATAGGTATTGGACTTCTGGGTTATATAATGAAGTTGGAGCTATAAATAGAGTTGAAAAAATTATAATTATATTGGAGTAGCTGATTCAGGTTATGATAAATAATCTTTCCCTCACGGAGTAACATGATGATCCATAACATAGTGTATTAATGTTAGACCCCGGCACATGTCAATATCCTCCACCATTAAATGGGACTACAAATCCTTTTGTAGAGTAGCATTGGATAAGTTCCATAGAGAAGATATTTATCACTTTGTAAAGTAAATAAAGGGAGAAGATTATCATGATAATTTATCATATCTTAGGGGATGCGAATCAATGGTGGTCATTGATTTAAAATACTTAGGATGAGGAGGAAATAACGATCATGGAATGGAAGGATTTTAAATTAACTTTTATTAGAAAAATATTTTCCTTGTGAACAATGAGAAGATATGGAAAGAAAATTATTGATTCTGAGATAAAAGGAGGTTAAATTTTTTTCTAAGTATGATATCAACTTTACAAGGTTATCAAGGAATACTAAAGACTACGTATGTAATCCAAATAGAAATATTGACTATTTATTTGAATGGTTAAATCCAATCCTTCAGATGGAACTAGTCTCCCAAAACTTTTCCTCATATAAGGATATAATATCATGTGCTATCAAGATAGAGAAATAATTCTCCAAGTCTTATTTTTTAGAAGGAAACAAATAGAAGAAGTGTATGGAAGAAAAAAATGGATAATGGGAATAAGATAAAGAAGTATTTTCCCACATTTGATAATTGGGGAAAGAAACACCCTGGTACTTTATTGAATAGAATCCGAGTTTACTACAAGAATCGAGAGAAAGGCTACTAGGATCATTATTGCATTAAAAATAAAGAATCTGCAAATATGTAAAAAATTCAACTATAAAGAGATGGGCCACTACATAAAATAATTTCCTAAGCATTAAGGGAATATACCTCAGAAGAAGCTAAGAGATCAAGGTCAAACTTATGCTATTACTACATCTAAAGTGGAATGATTAAAGTACTTGTGTGTTTGGACTCCAATAGTTATGTTAAAAAAGTATTTTTATCAATGATATTTTGGTTATAAGAATAATGAAACATATAAGGATTTTGTTTCAGTAGTTTTTTAAAGTTTTTTCAAGAATATTTTGAATAGTACCGATGAACTATAAAAGTGATTTAATAGTAAGGTGATATTTTATAGAAAAAAACATGATAGAGGGAATGATAAACCTTAATATGTGATAGATATTGAAATAATAATGTTTATTTGATATAAATAAATTATTGATAAAGTAAACCAAATAATACATATGACCTTGGAACTGATTTCAGATTTGATTCATGATAAAGTTTACTACATTTTTTTATTTATGAAATATATTTGACAAATTGATATTTTATTTAGGGAATAAGGAGAGAGTTATTTATTTTAAGAATGAAATTTTTTATTAAGGTTTTATGAAAATTTAAGTTATTTGGAAATGTAGTTATGTGTTATTCCAGACGACCTCCATATTTCTATTTCACTCTTTTCAATAGAAAGTTTTATTAAACCTTTTTACAAAGCTAGTTTTCTAAAAAGTAATTTTCAATTATCAAATTGAGAAAAATAATTTTTTAAGGATTCAATTTATTAAAGGTGGGATAATGTAAAATATTGATATTTTAAAAGAATAAAATTAGGTTTGATAGCATATATGACATACAACGCCGAAATGAAACAAACCATGAAATATTATTATTTAAATATGACAATTATAACCAAGCCATTGAAATGGTAGGTATAAAAAATATTAACCAAATTATAAACTATATATAAATGACATACTCAATAAAAATTCATTTATTAATTCATATGAAATAATAACTAAATTTCTTGTAAAGTTATTTTATGCTTTAGAAATACATTTTCTTCAAAAATGATTTTTATTGCTTTTTATGAGTAAATATTATAATTAATTTCAGGAAATTATATAATTTTTATTTTATAAAAATAAAATCATTTTTTAAATCATCATATAAAAATTATCTTAGAGTTAATTTTTGGTATTTTTCTGAAAAGTTTGATTTTTCTAATAAATAGTGAAAAATACCACTTTTTAATGAAAATTGTATTTTTGTTTCAAGAATTTACAATATTATAAATTTTTTTAATTTTTTTAAAAAATTAAATTTAGTTATATTATATTATTAATAATTCAATTAAGTTAATTGGAATCAATTTTATGATTGAATTTGGTATATAAACATTTATATATATAAAAGGCATTTTTTTTGAAAAATTATTTTTCATTGCGTTTTGAGTTTTAATTTGAAATTAAATTATGAAAATTATAGGTATTAAATTTAATAAGATGGATTGAATATTTTTTAATTATGAGGTTTAAATTTTATAAATAATTCCTTTTAATTTTGGTCAATATGAATAGTTACTGTGATAAAATTTATCACCCTACTAAAGGGTAAATGTGGTTAATCTTGGTTAAAACTAAGTGATAAGGTTACAATTTCTATTTTATAAAGTTAATTATACCTTTATAACCTTATTATTTAAATTCAAATGTTTAGTGGACAATTTTCAATGAAAATGACCATTATAATATTTAAATAAAAGAAAGTTAAAAAATGTCACTCTCTTAGTTTTAAATATATATTATGTGTCCACATAGAGACAAAGAATTTTATAAATAAATATAAATGAAAATTTTGTGAATAATAAAATTATATCCACGATTTTAATTTATTTATAATTTTTAGTGATTATATAATTACCTTAAATACTTGCGCAACGCTAATACAATATTTATTCTATTAATAGAAAAATAAAATAAATGATATTAAAAATATTAAAATTGGTAAAATTTGTGTGATTTATAATGTTACATGATTTTTTATATGAATAATAAATATTATTAATTTTTAAATTATTTATATTCAAAATAAAACTTTTTATTTATGTATTTGAAGTCAAATGAAATGAATAGTTTCAAAATTGACATTACTAATAATTTATCAAAATATATTCTATTAAATTATCTAAAAATAATTAAAATATTAAAAGAGGAAAAGGTGGATAAGATATGGTATAAAAGTTTATCCCTTTTCCACTTATTATACATTTTTTACCTTATATGTAAAATTATAGACTTTTAAGTGTGAAAAAAACGTTTCTGTAGTTAATGTTAAAACAGGTTTACTATGGGGTTAAACCAAAAGATAAGGTCTAAAACACCACAAAAGCCAATAAAATTTTATTGATTGATTATATTTCAAAAAATATTCCACCAAAAGTTTAAATCTATATCCATTTTTATGATTTTTATTAAGAATGACTTTATTATAATTTAATCTTTTAATAAATTCTAAAAGTACCCCTCACCTCATTTATAAACGAGAACCACCTTTCTCAATAATTTACACCACATTAATCCTTCTATCTCAACCAAAAATTACTAAAATCCCATATAAACTTCATTATCCACATTATAGAGCTTCTGGTTATCCAAAAATACCAACCATAGTTCCCTTAAGTGGATATTTAAAGGAGAAGTTATCTCCTTAACTGTTCAATTTCTTTTTTCTTATTCTTTACCTCATCTAAATATATGGTATTTATTATAAAATAATAAGTTTATTATATTTAATATAATTAAATGTTATTATGATGTGAAATAACTATTATCCACCCTATTTCCCATCAAATGAGAAGTAAAGGTATCACTCATGCTTACGTATGACTTACCATCTCCATGTAGCGATGCAATTAATTTTCCACCACCATATTTCATCGATGGTGATTATGATGATTTTAATATTTATATATGATAATTATTAAATAATTATACCCCTGTAATTATAATCACATAGATATTTTTACCTTCCAATCTATTGGAATACAATAACATCGTTCATACGTACTTGCGGACTACCATTTCTACGAAGCGATGAGATTTGTTTTTAATTTTCATTTTACTTGGATGGTAATAAGGATGGATTTTTTGAATATATTGTATATATATGATATAATAATGATTTTGGAAATGATAATTATTATTTAACTTTCTTTTATTTCATCCTTCAAAAAATAAAAATAGCTTTTATATGTACGTATGTCCTACAATCTCCATGAACATCAAGATTCCTTTTTCTATCTATAAAATTTACCATTGACGCTAAATATATATATAATAAGTATATGATAGCACACCTATCATAGTGCATGGAAAAAGAAAATTTCTAAATTTTTTTCCCAATGCCTCACAGTGGCTGGCTGGGGTTGTCTCACTTGAGGAGCTTCACAGTTTGTTTACTTAATCAAATTCACCCAAACTATTTCTTTTTGATTTTTTTAATAATTTATGAAAAAAATTATAAATTTTTATGTTTTTTATTACATTATAAAATATTGAAATGAAAATTAGTGTGAAAATTTAAACTAAAATAACATTAAATGCTAAAAAAATGTCATTAAAAGGAAAGAACTTGGTCCTGAGTTTTCTTTTTTCATTATATCATTATTGTACTTTATTTGTTTAAATTTAGTTTGATAATCCAACCATGAAATATCATGACACATTAATATTCTTTTATTTAGTATTGTGAAATCTAAAATTCCTTATGAAATATAAATTTTACCTCCTCCTATAATCAAGGTTGATGGCACGCCCTAGTGGAGAGTGTAACACTTCCAGGACCCACGTACATCATATGCCATTTCATCCATTACTCATCTCAACTCAATCGTGTGAATAGATGATCAGTGTAAGGGAGGGAAAATAAATAAAAATAATAATATAAATAAATTTGAGTGCATATCATGGGGGAAAATCGCCACACCCATGCATTATAATCACATCTACCACAAACATAAAATAAAATTTAAGCAAGAATTCAAGAACACCTAACCTACCCTAATCCAGTCCTCAGGTCAGCCCCTCATTGTGGTGGTTAAGAGGTAAAAATGGTGGATAATACGATAGAGAGAAGAAGAATAAAATAAAAATAATATATAAGTGATAGGGAAGAATAAGAACACATAAAATCATAGAAAACAAAAATAGAAGAGAGAGAGAGATAGAATAATAAAATAAAATAAAATAAAATAAGAAAATAAAATAAAATCAATTTATAGAATAGAGAATAAAAAAATAATAAGAAGAAAAGAATAGAATATGAAGAAGAATAAAAGAATAAACAGTGGAATCACTTGTGTTAAAATAAAATGTATGAGTTATTTATAGAAGAAATTTCAATTACAAAAGAAATAAAACTAAACAAATAAAGAAAATAAAAGAAAGGAAAAAATATATGAAAGTAGTATGAAGTTGACCTTTATCCTATCCTCCATCATGGGTGTAGAATCTATATAGAAATTTATGGAGTTTTATTTTATAGAGGGAGAATCCCTAGGTCCTGTCTCTCGCCATATCCAAGGTGATTATTATTTAAAATCAAGCCAGTGAGACCCGGGGTGTGAAGTTTGAAACACATGAAAAATTTGGGTGTTAAAACTTGTGTTGATGAGAAAATATAGCGGGGAAAATCTTTTTTCATGTTGTACATATGTTATGGTATTTGTTACTATATATAATCACAGTGGTAGAAGTGGTGACTAGTGCGGTAGTGGAAGGTGCAGCATCACAAGGTGTAGCAGTGGTATGTGTGGTAGCAACAAAGGCAGGTGTAGTAGTGGTAACTACATTCAGTTATTCCTCAACCCCTCTAACCTTCATAGTGGATGGATGGTGCATGAAATGTGCTTCATGGGGTTCAGGTGAGGCTTTAGAGGCGATCTTGGGTGGTGGAAGGCCTTCATAGTGGCCAATGAGCTCAAGATCGAGCTCTCTCGTGGTTACCCATGGCGATCTTTAATAGATGAAGATGGAAACAGGCATCAAGTGATAGTGGTAAGTGGTAGACATCGAGATATGAGATATATCCAAGAATTGGTGTGCACACGAGACACGAGACAACATCACTTAAGTAAAAAATGGAATGTAACCAAATAAAAGATTTCCTACATTAAAGACAAGGGTGGAGGTGTCAAGCCTTTATAACGTATGGTGTGACTGCTACTTTGAAGAAGTCTACATAAGGGTGGGACCTAGATACACAACACACATGAAAATGGGACAAGCCACATCACCTGGATCGCATGAGCCTTAGCCCAACCTATGCCCATGATACTCCACAAGACACACTCCCTCACTAGATTAGTAAGCTTTCATAGTGGAAGGCTTGTACGTTCGGCACCCCTGTGGTATGGATAGGTGGATGACTTGCCACTAGTTGAGGGCTATCCATCCTGGAAACATTTTACCTAAAAAAGTAATAAAAAATCATTAAGTAATATTTCAAAATAATTTGAAAGTTAAATTACAAATTTCAAGATTAAAATTTTTTATTCATTTTCTACTATTTTAATTTTTTTTTATAATTTCCCATTTTATAATAAAACAATGTATTATTTGGGAATATCCATTTAAATTCATAAAAAAATCATTATAAACCACTTAAAATTGTGCATGAAATATGATTGTTTTAAATAACCCCACACTTAAACTATTCTTATCCTCAAGTATAAAATCTCAACATTGAAAATCAAAGTAAGTCAATTATACCAATATTTAAATTTCAAAGTAATAAAATAAAATGATTATAAAATTTGAATCAGACTTTGAAAATTCAAATAAAATATCAATTTAATTTCTCAATTTTCAAATAAAAAATAAATATAAATATTTAAATTTCCCTATTTTTAAAATGATGGAACTTATTCTTTAATTAATTCAAGCTCTTTAATTTATTATTATTTAACATGCCAAGTTATTATTTACCTCCCTTGAATCTTTTGTCTCACTACTCATGATAAAATTTAAGTATATTTATGCTCATATCACGAGAATATTCTCCTTATACAAAGTCTTTTAAAGGAACTACTTTCTCCATTTTCTAAAGAAAAAAGGCACATAAAATAATGAGGACTCTTAAATTATGGTTCTAATGACTTTGAGGCTAAAGGTAGGTGGAATTGATGTTTAAAAATTAATGCTAAGGAGGAGGTTAATATATATTGTTTTAAGGATGATATCAAAAGTAAAAGCTTAATGAAATCCCCCATTCAAATTAAAAACTCACACTTCCCATGATCAAAGTAAAGATCATGATCAATAAAATCATAATGAATGATTTGTGGGCTATATTGAATTTTAATATACTTTTATACTTTTTTTCTTTTCAAATGTAATTTTTTTTACTTTTCTAAAAGTAATTATTGGAATAAATCTCACATCCACCACCTAAACACATATGATAAAAATAATTGGTTTGGTAATGGCGATTTTTGATTCTTGTAAGTCATTACCCATTCCTATTTTTTCCATTTTTTAAGAAGGTAAAATAATAAAGTATAATGAATAAATCACAAACATTTCTTAATACCCAAAATTATAACCCCCACACTTTTCTCTTACAATTTAGATCATCCTTTATACCATGAATCCCTTCACCCACACACTTCAACTTTAACGTATCACACAAATACTAAGAGTAGGGTAGGAATGGATAAAATTTCTTGAGGCATGGCTCATTCCTAAAAAGGTCATTCATGGTCTCTATGGGTTAAATTAGGATTAATGTATAATGTTTTATCAAGGATAAATGTTTATCAAAAGATACCTCAATCATTTTAAATGTGTTTTTATTTTCATTTGTTTTAAAAAATTTCAATAAATATTTTGGTAGGTGGAATGTCCTAAGATCACTCAAGAAATATGCTGAGGAGAAAATAGGAAGTAGTTGGTTTAGAAATACTCTTAGGAATGAAATATTTTATTTGAGACAATCACTTTTGGCATGAATAATAATAATAAATCAATTCAAATATATTTAAAAAATTAAAATCATGAAAAATTATAGGGAAATTTCATTTACATGAATAAACCAATTACCTCAAATCATGAGTCATCATTTGAATATCCATGATTCACTATAATAATTCAATTTTCTATTTTACTCATTTAATTTTACATTTTACTCATTCAATCTTATTATAATTTTAATCTAAAACATGGAATCATAGGATTTATAATAAGATAATGTCTCCTATATAAGTCAAGTAAAGCAGAAATCCAAGAATGGGCATGAAATTTCCTAGTTTAAAGCTCAAAACAGGGTTTCATAAAAAAATGTACGGAGTTTAAAAGATAATAATAAAATTTAAATCCATTTTAAAATGAATCTTAATCCTCTTTCCTCAGTTTTTGGGAAATTCCTTATGCTATTTTGGTCCAAAAAAAGATAATTAATCAATTAAGCACAAGTATAATGTCATTAAGGATCAAAATGATAGAGGGAGTGGGGTTTTATGCTAAAATAATTATAAGGATAAAATTGAAATCCTATAAAGAAAGTAAAGTTAAATCTCAGTATGACCCCCCAAGTAGGCCCTAACATTTTATTGTATCTAGAAGGTAAGTTCTACCTATTCTCCATAAGATGAATATGGGTATATTTTCTTGGATTTGAACTAACACATGTGGATTTTTCCATCTTTCAATTCTTACTTCTTGGCGAGGAATGATCTATGGGTAGAATATACCAAATCCCCCACCTTAAAAATTAGGTATAAATTTCATATTGGGTATAGGATGAAATATGGATCATCCTCCTTATTGTTTTCTAATTGTCAAACCTTATTTTTATTTTCTAGTGCTATCTCAATTTGAGCTGCATGGATTGGATGATCAAAGGAAAAGTAAGAAGGCGACTTTACTTAAATGAAATTTAAATTAAAATCATCATAAATATTATCCATTTCAAAGTGAGAAGACCATGTATTATTTTCTACAGGATCAATAAATTGTAATTCCTCATGGGATTCATTAAATGCATGTTCAATAAAATTAGGGATATCCATCTATTCCAAAACAAGTTCAGGTGAAGTTTCTTCATCTTCCTATAAGGAAAAATAATATTGACTAAATCTAAAAATTCAAATTAGTTAAGAGTGATACTCAAATAAGATTGAATGAAATTAGAAAAAATATAATTAAAAATTATATTATCTATGTGAATTGTATCTGGTTCAGTCACTTCCTCAACGTCAAGTGCCTCTTGAAATCGGATCTCAGTGGATGGAGGCAGGTAGTCATAATCCTCTATCTCTTCATAAAATTCCATCAATTTTATGGCATCCTCTTCTTCCATGGAAATAAATATATAAAATAGTGTTATATATTATACTTTTTAGGGATTGGGGAGATTAATTTTTACCTCACATTCATTCCAGAATTCATCCTTATATTATTTATCTCCCACACGTATCTCAACAAGAAAGTCTTCCTCATCTTGAATCCTCTCCAGATCATCATGGTCATCTTTGATCTGATTGTTAAAATGGTTGGGTTATAGATACTCATAAATCATGTCCTTAACTTCTTAGATGTCCTCAAAAAAATTAAGGAATACTAAAGGCACTTCCTCTGGTTTAGGTTCATATTACTTGAGGGATACATTTAAATAATTAGTTAGCCAGTCCATTTTTCCTTAGAAATATTGTACCATCTCTTACATTTTCTAAATTTCATATTTGAGAATGTTGTTGGGAACTTGTTCCTAGAATTTCTCCTGGGCAATTTATCCTGGGAAATTTCTTCAAATTTTTTGAGAGGAAGTAAAAATGACTCAACTTGGGTCTTGACTATTTTTGTATAAAATTCTAGTAAGTAATCCCGAAGTTCAGTTAACTATCTGGCCAATCCTTATACCAATGGTTGTTATAGGGTCACTTTAAGATCTTGGATAAGGTCCTTGAATTCATCCTCTATGAAAATTCAGATTCATGCTCCCCTAATCTTTCTATAAAAAATCACAACTCTATCTTTTATAAACAAGGGTGATTTAGTTACTGATTTTTTCACCTGTGAGTTGTCAGTCCATACAAAATCATAATCATTTAAATACATCATGGAAAAATCTTTTTTTATATTTTCTTAAATAAATTAAAACTATCTAATGAGTGTGAAAAATATAAATTAATAAAACTAATGATTATCTCCCTGGAAACAACTCTATTTTTGACTGCACACCAGTTATAGGGTGTGGAAAAAGTAAATTTCTAATTTTGTTCCTTGTTTATCACAGTGTATGACTAAGGTTATATCACTTGAGGAGATTCATAGTTTGTTTACTTAATAAAATCCACTTAAACTATTTATTTTTATTGTTTTATTATTTTTTGAAAATAATGATTAATGTTTGGGTTTTTGATTTCTTTCTAAAATATTTAAATGAAATATAGAGTAAAAATTTAAACTAAACTCACATGAAATGATAAACATAATGTGACTAAAAATAAATAACTTTATCCAAAGTTTAGTTTTTCATTCTATCATTATTATCCTTTATTTTTTTAAATTTAGTTTGATAATCCAATCATAAAATATCATGATGAATTTCTATCCTTACATTTAGTATTTTGAAATATCTAATTCCTTAAGAAATATAAATTTCTACTCCTCCTATAATCAAGGTTAATAGAACACCTCAATCGAGAGTGTGAAATCTTCTAGGACCCGACTCCATCATATGAAATTTTATCCATTTCTCAATTAAACTCTATCATTGAGGAGATGATCAATGTAAGGGAGGGAAAAGAAATAAAATAAAAGAATAGAAATAAATTTGAGTTTCATTTCATGAGGGATAATTTCCACACCTGTGCATGAAACTTATATATAACACAAACATAAATAAAATTCAAACAAGAATTCAATAACACCTAACCTCCCATGGGACAAGCCTTAGGTTATCCCCTTATTATTGAGGGTAAGAGGTCACAATAGTGGATATAAATATATAGAGAATAAGAATAAAATAAAAAGAATAGAATAGAGAGAGATAAAGAAGAAAAAGAACAAGTAAAATAAAAAATAAAAAAATAATAAGAAGAGAGAGAGAGAAAGTATAATATAATAAAATAAAATAAAATAAGAAAATAAAATAAAATTAATTGATAGAATAAAGGAGAAAAAAAAGAAGAAGAAAAGAAGAGAAGATAAAGAAGAAGAGAATAAGAAATATTGGAATCACTTGTGTTAAAACAAAATATATGAGTTATTCATAAAATGAATTACAATTAAAAATGAAATAATACTAAAAAAACAATGAAAATAAAATAAAGGAAACAAAATTTGAAAGAAGAAAGCAGCTAAAATTTGACCTCTCCTACCGTTTTGGGTGTCAAATGTATTTGGTAGTGTCCAAGGGTATTATTTTATAGAGGTAGAATCCCTCAATCATGCTTCTCCCTATATTTACGGAGTTCTATCTTCAAAATGAAGGCCATAACACCTGAGGTGTAAAGTTTGAAACACCCAAATTGTTTTGGTGTTCACAATTATTGTGACAATAAAATATAGAGGGGAAGCTATTTTTTCATTCCTTGTATGGATAATGGACTTCATAGCCATGTGGAATCATATTGGTGGATGTAGCGGTAAGAGATAAGTGCTGTAGCGGTAGGTGCAGTAGGGGCAGCACTACTCGATTCTTCCCCAACTCCCATGACCTTCATAGTGGATAGAGGGAGCTAGAAATGTACTTAATGGGGTTTAGCTGAGGGTTTAAAGTGATCTTGGGTGGTGTAAGGCCATCATAGTGTCCAACAGTCTCGATTTTGAGCTCTCACATGGTCAGCCATGGCGATCTTTGATAGATGTTGCCGACGGTGGGCATCAAGCGGTGACGATATGGGGATTAGTTGGGTGGTGATATTTATCCGATGTAGGGAACACGTGTGAGACATGGGACTGTGTTTCATCAGTGAAAAATAAACAGTAACTAGATATAATCTGTCCCACATCAAAAGCAATGGTGGATGTGTTGATCATTTATAGTGTAAGACGTGATTGCAGCTCAGTAGAATCCCACAGTGTGGTGGGTACCTGGATACACAACACACACAAAAATGGGAAAGGCCACACCACCTGAAACATGTGGGCCATGGACCAACCTATTCTTGTGGTACTCCATGGTCCACACTACCTCTATGGATCATCAGACTTTCCTGGTGGTAGTCTTGGGTGGTCGGCCCCACTATGGGCTAGCTAGGGGGCTAGATTTACACTAGTTGAGGGCTATCCAAACTAGAAACTTTTTACCTAACAAATTAATTAAAAATAATTAATTAATAATTAAAAATAATATCAAAATTAAATTAAAAATTTAAAGATTAAACATTTTCATTCGTTTAATATCCATTTTAACTCCATTTTTATAATTTCCCATTTTTTAATAAAACAATCTATTATAAAGGAATATCTATTAAAATTAATCAAAAAATCATTATAATACACTTAAAATTATGAATTAAATATGAGTCTATGAACATAATTGATAATTATATCATGATTAAATTTCTATATATTATATAACCATGATGAAAGTATAATGACCAAAACTACTGAACCAAAACACACATGAAAAAATTAAGTAGTTATCACCCGAAATAGTGATTTTAATAATGAATTATTAATAAATGGGTAATAAAATATTATAAGTAAATAATATATGGAATGATATATGTTACTATAGTTCTAGAATATATATATATATATATATATATTAAATAAATATATATTTATTATACAGGAAGTTCAAACACATTTGAAGGAATTCTGACCTGAGGTAAGGGTTTATTTCACAATATCATCATTACTTGAGATTATTTATGTTGAAGTCTAACTTGAGGGAATTATTTTATATTTCTATTTTAAAACCAATAAATTTTATTATCATATTATTATTCATGTAATTTTCAAGTAATAGTTCCATTTTCTTCTCTTTGGTATGTAAAATGATTGAAAAAATGTTTTTTTATAAAATCTCCCTTTATTTTATTCTTTGGTAGAATATCAATTTTCTTCCATATCTAGGTTTTATAAAAATGTTTTCATGATTTTTTTAAACTCTTAAAATTATTTATAAAAGAATTTTTTGCCATTGTTTGAATTTTTAAATTTTTTTTAAAAAAATTATTATTTCTGTTTTCTGAATGAGTTACTTTTTTTGTTTTATAAAAAATGTGAATAGAATATTTGTTTTAATGTATATTACATGAAAAAAGTTTCCCATTATCATGACCATTACTTTCTCTAAAGTTTCCTCTACAATTTTTCATGATTATTTTAAATAATTGTCTTCCAAATTTTCTAGAAATTTATAGTTTTTAAAAGTCAATTTTCAAAGTTAAAAGTGTATTTTCATCTAGAATATTTTTAATGAAATTTTTATAGTTTTTTTATTCACAAATGACAAAAAAAATTATTTTACTAGTGCTCAACTGGGGATATGTTGTAATGATACCATACTTATTGGTTTTCTAGATGGTTTATAATTTGTTTGAATGGGGATGTACTACTTTGATACCATTTTCCATATTACTTTGGATGGTTTATGATTATAATAAAATATTAATATTTCAAATACTATTTTTTAATACAAATGTTTACATTGGTTATATATCACCCCTATCATATGATTAATTCCATAGATTTATTAAATTATTGGAAAGTATTTCTATATCCCCCAATGGGTCAGTAGGTCTCATGAGAAAAAATAGATTGAGTTTTGACCGAGGCCTTACCCATTTATATAGATGTCATGACACAAGGCCTTAAAAGTATTTTCAAATGTCTTGTATGAGGCCTAAATGGTAAGTTTCAGTTATCCAACATTATATATTATCTCATTATAAAATCTGTTATTTATGTCCATGTGATTATTTGATTTGTAATGATATCCATGGATGAGTTTCTAGTTCATGTGATTATTTATATAATATTATTTTAACCATCAATTATTATTTCCATATTATTCATGCCTTGTTATATTTCATTGTATTTATACCATTTACAAGCATATAAGATCACCCTTTTATTTTTTTTGTACCCTAAGATATAAATAGGGGTATTATGAATAAAATCAAGGATGAAATAATTATTTTACGCTATATATTTTATATTTACAATGTAATATGGGAAAAATATTTGTATCTGGTTTTTCAAGACTACTAAATTATTTGATCCTTTGGGATGCGATCACTTATTTATAGTTACAATGTAATAAAGTAACCACCGAATTTGGACTACTAAGGTCAGGGTCTTTACAGTTATGTGAAACACATGCCATATTCATCACTTGTTTCTTTCATTTGGTATATATATTTCCCATGAATTCCTTTTATAATGATTGTCATGAAAATTAAAGGGATATACATATCCATATAGGGTTATCTCTCTCACAAGGTTTTGATTATAAAGTACGTTTTAATTAAATTATGTTACAATATCATTGTTTACCGAGATTGTTTATGATTAAGTTTCCAATGAGGAAATTTTATGATTTACCTCTCAAGAATCTCATGAATTTTCTTATACTCTATTTATTCATAGAATTTTGAAAGTATCATTTTCCTATCTTTGGTTCTTAAAATTATTAAGAAAATGTTTTTAATAAAAACAAACATTATTTCCTCTTGGATTGGGAACCTTTTTCTTCTATTTTAAAAGGAATCTTACTATTGATTTCTGAACAAGGTAATTTTTATTTTTTCTACCAAAAATGTGAAAGTAATCTTTATTTTAACAAAAACAACATGAAAAAATTTCCCTCCTTTTTAACCACTCAATTATTTCAATATTTCTTTACTTGTTTTCATGATTCCTTTTAAAGAAAATGTTTTCCTTAATATTTGGTAAATTTTTATATTTTAAAGAAGCAATTTAAAAATGGAAAGGTTAATTTCCTCAAGATATGTTCCATGTGATATTTTAAAGGAATTTCATATATGATGACATCCTTTAATGTTACTTATGTTTCTATGGGGATATTTTTCTATAAAACTTTCCTTATTATTTCCCTAGATGGTTTATTATTATGATGATGAGATTTTTAAGAAACCTATTTTCCTTTCAAAAAGTTAGTTTATGATGAAATGTTAAATGTTTTCATGATATTGTGGTGTATATATGAATGGATTATGATTATGTAATGGGTGAGTCCATTATACCTATATAATGCACTAGTTAAATATGTATAACTAATGATATAAATATGTTATGCGTGAACTTGATTTCATATTCACAAATTTATATGCAAACCTTATTTTCATGTCAGTAATATTATACATGGAACTAGTTTTCATGTTTATAAGTTTATGAATTTACCTATATTTCATGTCCATAAACCTATGCGTGGACTTGATTTTCATGTCCATAAGTTTATGCGAGGAATCGATTTCATGTACTTAATATAACAAGTGAACCTGTTTCTATTTATACATGTTCAAAATGTTATAAGCTTATGTTTTCCCCATAATCCTATTTCTATATTATGATATCATGGATCATGACTGATTTTTTATGATTCCACACTCTTATAAATATTTTTTTGTTATTATAATGTTTTATTCCATGATTGATGTTTATAATCTATGATAGATTGGGTATGAAATTTAAAATTTATGATCATGATCATATAACCTTATACTTATATTATGCTTTATTATAAGAATTGATTGATATATACTATGTTTACCCTTACTAATCATTTTAGCTCACCCTTTATTATTTTTTCCTTCCTTAGGTTAAGAAGAATATATTTAATTTGGGTATGTATAAGAAGAGTACTACGTGGGAAGATATTTAGGGGAGACATTGAATATATTTTAAGAAATAATAAGATTGTGTATCTAGACTCAAAAAACACTAAACCTTTATGGTCCTTAGGCATGTATTTGAAAAATATATTAGATATTAATATATTAAGATGTAATATCTTTGTAATATAAGTATGGGTGTATATAGTTTGTATCATAGGAAAGGTTTAGTTAATCTTTAGAGATTAGGATTAGAAAACTTTGGTGAAAAACTCAGTGATAAGTATAAGTATAGGATAACATCCTAAAATTTTGGTAAGGAAGATATTATGTAGTTTTCCTAGAAATATATCCATTCCTGGATACTATAAGTGTATGTGGTTTTAGAACATACACATCTAGGGGTAATAACATCGAAAAGAGTTAGTTTAGTATATCTTGACCATTATTCTGGTGCATGGTGAGTGTTCCCTTACTGCATGTAATGAAAAACACTTTTTAAATGATATTTATTTTCTAAATAAACACGTGTTATATATTATATAATATTATACTTGTAAAAAATAAATATAAACCAATAAAATTTTATCTAATTAATAATCATCATTACATTAGTCAGCTATGAATGTAATTAAAATGCCAAAAATTATTTCTTGAAGAAAAATATAAAATAGGAAATGAAAAAATGGGACAATATGGATTTCTACAATATGATAGAATCATCGCCCCCATTTAAAATGTAATAGAAATAAAACAAAATATTATTAAAACAATTTACATCTTATAAAATAAAAATAATTAACCTTGGGAGAAATTGTGGAGAAATTTTAAATGAAATAATAAAGTGTTATGTGACCATTTTAAAATTTGACCATTGAGAATTATACCGATTGGTAATAATTCTAATGTTATAATTAGTGTTTGTAAGTAGAAATGACAGAGGATAATTAATATAGAAAGGAGAAGTTATGACCTCAACTAATAGAGTCATTCCATATAAATCCTATTTTCCAGAACTTAGGAGGGAGGTAGCATACCAGAGGATCTCCATTGACCAAGATCAGGCCGAGATTCAATAGGTGAAGCTTGAATGAAATCCTCTATGGGATAAGTTCAAGTTAGTGGAAATTACCCCTTGGTCGATGTTAGCTGAGCCACCTCATGAATCTATCAATATTACACACCTTACCATTAGGTTGTAAGTGAGTGTTATAAGGGTTTATGTTTCCATGACTTAGTTACGTAAAGTGTAATTACTTTGTAAAAATAAAATTTTTATTCCATAAATTTCATTTTAAGAATCATTTTTATTAATAAAATATATGTTTAATTGATATGAATTTGATAAATTGGTCTTTCAGACACAAATTATACTTTTCAGAAAAGATATAAATTTTTTATAATAAACTAATGTTTTCTAAATAATATTATTTTAATTAAATATAATGTTAAAATCAATCTTACTTAAATATAAATGATAAGATAATTTTATTATGTCCAAGGAAATTTTTAAGTTTCATAAATTTGATTGTTCCTTACAACCCACTATTTTTTTAATAAATAAGAAATTTTATATTTAAATGTTAAATTTTACATATTTATAGAATTATTCTGATAATATAAACATAATATTTGAAATTAGTATGTCAAAATTAGGTGAGGGTAAATTTATGAGAATTTGATATAATACTTTATTTTTTTTTCTGAATATTAAAAATACAGTTTGGGGTTTTTGACATATTTAATGACTTCATAATTATGTTATAATGATGGAATAATTAATTAACCACAATCCACATAATAACATATTTTATTTTATAAATATAAAGTATTTTAATAGATTTTAATAAATTTCAAAACCTATAAGTGACTTTCCAAAGTCTAAAATTGTAACTTGGACTTTAAAAACATTACTGTAACGCCATGAAATTCTAAAGTAAGAACATTGTATTAAACAGTGTGTACGAAACACAACAAAAAATGTGAAAGGGAATATAATATCCCAATAATTTATAATATATTATTTTAAATAAAATCAATCCATGGCACATGTCATGACCCCCTCCCTCCAAAGATACCGCAAGAAGGGGAGAGAGATAATGACCCCTGAGTCCCATCTTCAGAGTTTTAAAAGGGCGTTAGTTGCCCAAGTTCAGAGTTGTAAAAGGGGGTGTCACACATGTTGTTTGGGGACAATTGATTTCTATGATTGAAGAAGCGTTCTAGGCACTAGTGAAGTGCTTCATGCATAGAGAAGCACACAGGTCATTCTAGGGTTGTGCAAAAATTTAGAATATTTCCCGGTACATCCGTGGTAATGTTGTATTCATTAGTGGATGAAGGTGGAACATAAAAATATTATCTATATATAGAGAAATATGTATTCATTTGTGATAATTAAGGGACATACAAGTCTTTAAACTATGAGTGGATCCTTTCTAGAGCAGTGAGCAAAGGAAGAGGAAGAAGGTGATCCTCTCCACCGACAGTGAACTAGAGATAGATAAGTGGGGAGTGACCCTATAGAAAAAAGTGAGATGACTCTAAACTTTTTAAAGGCAGTAATCCTAGGCATATAAGTGATCTAGCCTAAAACATTTTAAATTATCAGTGAGCTTTTAGTGGGATTGGTACAATGACATGTCTCCATTGTGTGCTCCTTGGACATAGCTCAGTGAGGGTGAACCAAGTAAAAATATTTGTGTCTACCTGCTTGTTTCCCTTCTTTGCATCCAAAGCATCACTATCTGATAAACAATGAAATAACAAGATAAACATTAACAATATTAAATCAAACAAATCAACCCTTATAATATAGAGGTCAAGATCCAAGTGGGGCATGAAGAGTTTTGAAATAGAATATCCATCCCCAGATTCACACCCCTCTTTGGGTATATAGGCACCTTTTGGTCCTAAAAATTATTTAGTTTATTTTCTTATCATTTTATCAACTTTTTATTTATTTAATTAACTTTTCATTTTTATCTACTACTTATTTAGTTACTTTTCACAAATATAATAAAGAGATGATTTAGAATTTATTTTTTTGAAAGAATTTTGTGCTTATAAAGGGTATAAAATGACTCCATACAGAGTTTGTAGTCCTTCTTAAAGACTAAAATGGGATCTTAACTTTTAAAAAGGGGAATTAATTATATATGTTGGTATTTTTTTTTCTTTTTATGGGAAAAAAATTCTTAGATAAAAATAAATTCTTGAAAAAAAATTTGACAAGGATGATGCATTGATGTATTATTTAATGTTCTCTCCAAAGATTAATTCATTTTTTTGATTTGTTTATGTTAATTAGTGATTCAATGAATTCTATTTTCAATCCGGTCATTTTTAGTAACCTTTTATAGAGATAACTTATTTAAAAAATACATAATTCATTTTTCATGGTTAGGATTAAAACACACACAAATCTTAAACATAGTGTTCCGGATGTCACTCAAATTGCATGTTTTTAGTGTAAAAGTGAAATTGTAGTTAAAAAAAGTAATCAATAAATATAAATCAATAAAAATTCATTATATTTTCATTATACTTTAGGAAAAATATTCATAAGTTATTTTTTATGTATATTAATTAATCGCATGTCAATATGAGAGAAAATTTTCCCGATATTATTAAAAGTGTGCATCTTGATTTAGAATTGTAATTTTAATTTGAAACACACATAACATAATCAAAACTAAACAAATGGTTTTTATTGTCTTGATACTTTAGTAAATCAATCCATAAATCTTTTGTGACATGTAGGAATACACCTCACATGAATCTGACACACGGTGTGCTCGATATGACTCAAAATGGATGTTTTTAGTTTAAATATGAAATTTTATTTCAAAACGTGCATCACTCAATAAAAACCAAGAAAAAAAATTGTATTGTATTGATACTTTTATAAAAATATCCATAAGTAATTTTTAACATGTAAGAATTAGCCGAATCTATGTATGACACATGTTGTGGCCAGAATGAATTAAAGCATGTGTTTTTACTCAAAATAAACATTTTAGTTCAACACTCTTATCACATAATCAAAACTAATAAAAAATGATTATATTGTATTAATAATTTATGAAAATGTTCCATAAGTCATTTTTTACATTTATAAATCAACCAAACATAAATCCAAAAAACGTTGTGCCCAATATAATTCAAAGTGTGTGTTTTCAGTTTAAAAGTGACATTTTATTTCAAAACACACACCGCTCATTGAAAAATAAGAAAAACCACTCATATTGTCTTGCTTATTTAGGAAGATGGCCCATAAGTCAATTTTAATGTGTAGGATTCACTTGAATGTTGACCCAACACACAATGTGTTCGATATGACTAAAAGTGAGTGTTTTTAATTCTAAAGTAGCATTTTGTTCAAAAAACACATAACTTACTAAAAAATATATAAATTCACTTGTAAAATATTGAAAATTTATGAAAATGATCTATAGTTCATTTTTAGACATTGAAATTAGTAACACATAAATCTGACACATGGTGTGGTAGGTTTGATTGGAAATTCATGTTTTTAATTAAAATCAACATTTTAGTACAAAACACATCTCACATACTCAAAATGATCAAACATTCTTGAATTGTCTTGATAAATTATGAAAATAACCCAAATATCATTTTTGATTTTTTAGAATCAAACACACATCAATTTCACACATGGTGTGCCTGCTTTGATTTAAAGTGTGTGTTTTCAGTTTTAAAGTGATATTTTAGTTTATGACATTCAACACTCCCTCAAAACCAATAGAACCAACTAATATTATATTTATAATTTACTAAAAATATTGTCATTTTTGATGTGTATGAATCATTCACACTTCAATTCGACACACTATGTACCTGATATGACTCAAAGTGCATGTTTCCAGTTTAAAAGTAAATTTTTTATTCCAAACATGTGTCACTTACTAAAAACATAGAAAACATACTAGGACTGTCATGATAATTTAGGTCAATTATCCATGACTCATTTGTGATGTATATGAATTGGATACACATCAATCTTACTCATAATGTGTCCGGTATAAGTAAAAGTGTGTGTTTTTATTTAAAATCGACATTTTCATAAAAAACACACTTCATATACTCAAAAAAAAAGAAAAAATGTTCAGATTATATTGATAATTTATGCATAAGAATTTGGTTCACATCAATCAGACTCATGGTGTTCCTGATATAGCTCAAAGTGCATGTTTTCAATTTATAGGTGACATTTTAGTTCAAAATGTATGCCACTCACTAAAAACTAAAAAAACACACTTTTATTATTTTGATACTTTTAAAAACTGATTAATAAGTCATATTTTACATATATTAGCCGCATTTCAATCCAAGACATGGTGTGCCTGGTACGTCTCAAAGTGTATGTTTTTAGTTTAAATAAAGCATTTTAGTTCAAAACATGTGTCACTCACTGAAAAGAAAGAAAACATTCAAATTTTCATGATAATTTATTAAAATTTATTATACATAATTTGTGATGTATAATAACCTGTCAAAAATCAATCCGACACATGGTATGACCAGTATAACTAAAAGTGCATATTTTTGTTTTAAATCGATTTTTAATAAAAAACACACTTCACATACTCAAAACTG
Organism: Viscum album; assembly: GCA_963277665.1. Taxonomy (NCBI): domain Eukaryota; kingdom Viridiplantae; phylum Streptophyta; class Magnoliopsida; order Santalales; family Viscaceae; genus Viscum; species Viscum album. Next base: position 11,787,253 of record OY728159.1, on the reverse strand, counting down.
AGAAAACTTGATCATATTGTATTGAAACATTCTAAAAATGATCTATAAATCATTTTTACTATATAGAAATCAGGAACACATCAATCTAACACACAGTGTGGATGAAATCACTGAATGTGCATTTTTTTATTTCAAATCAACATTTTAGTTCCAAAAACACACCACATATTCAAAATTGACCAAACATGATCGTATTGTCTTGATACCTTTATAAAAAAAATCCATAAATCATTTTTGATATGTATGAATCAACCACATGTGAATCTAACATATGATGTACCTGATGTGAATCAAAGTGTGTGTTTTCAGTTTAAAAGTGACATTTTATTAATTCATTGTATTAGTTTTATGTTTCATTTATTTCTTTATAGTATTATTGACATAAGATTTTTTTATAGATACACTTTTATTTTTTAGTGAGTTGGGTGGTGTGTTTAGAAACTGGTAGTGCGATTGGGCTCTTTTGAAAGGGGGTCCCAAAGATAGCGGTATATAGGGCCACCCATGGTGTTTTTCAATTCATTAGAAAATGTAATGTTTTTAATAAATTAACAAACCTATGTGATTATAGTGTATTGAAATTTTTTTAGTGTTTTTTTATAATTTTAATTCATTGTTTAATTGAAATTAAATTGTTATTTTATTTTTAGTGGGTTTTTATAATGGGCTATAATTGTAGCATTACATTTATATGACCCATGAATTTTATCAAAGATAAAAATAGAGTTGATATAAGGAACTTTTATTAGTTTTATAAATAGAGTTGATAAAAAAATCCTTTATTAATTTAAAAAAGTACTGAAAAAGCTATATGTCATCGGGGTTTTTCTAACACTGAAAATGTATGCTTTTATTAGTGATATTTATAACACTGATAAAAGTACCAAGATTTTAAAGGTGATTATAATGTTAGAAATTTTTTAGAATTTACTATAGCCTTTTTTACATTAATAAATCCCATATCTATAGTAGTGAACATTTATTGAAGTGATGAAATCCAAAGCAATAGTACTTGTGTAAGTTTGAGATGAATTTTCGTTTTCAATGTTTTACAATAAATTTTTATGTAGGAAAAATGATTATATTAATAGATGAAGCATGATTATGTGGTACAAAGTATAAATATTTTATACTCTATATTGTATCTCATATATATTTATTTTTATATGGAATTAAATTCATATTTCACACTAAGAATATGGATATTTTCTAATATAAATTTCATATTCGAAATATGAATGTTGTATATTCATAACATTATTAATGCATTAAAAAGTATATTCATATGGAATATTTCTTGCATTTTCATTACAAAATTATATACATTCACATTCATCACATTATTCTATATATACGAGTTAATGTATATTTCATATTTCAGACATATTGTATACTATAAAAAAATTCATAATATGTGATATTGCATTATTACATGTGTATTCAATCCATATGTAGAATCATATTTAGTACATTATTCTGTTTTATATAATTTATTCAATATTATATATATATATATATATTCGGTATATTTTATTTATATATTTACTATATGAATATTATATAATAAATATTATAGGGTTTTAATTACATTAAAAACCTATAGTATATAGAAAAAGAAATAATAAAACCAATAAAACATCATAATATGTAACGCCCCGACCCCAGCTACCCAGAGTCGGTGCATTACTTCGTAACATTGGCATGATCACAAAAGATCAAGTCTCCAAAGACCGATTAGTTTAATAGCCTTGGAAACACTAGATACATTCATAAATGTTACATTACATCATAAAGTGAAAAACTAATTACAAAGTCTTCATAGTCCACACTCATATCCTCTTCTGACTATCCCTACAGGTCATTCATAAAATACTTCTTCACATCCTGGAAAATATTAAAACATTGAAAGGGGTGAGCTCAGATGCTCAGTAAGGATAACAATATTGCGGAATCTTTCATAAATAAACATCAACATTTAAGGCAATGTATAACTAAAACAAAAGCCTTTTAAACATGAACTTCAACATAATATGGCAAAAGTAAAATGAGATAATGCCATTTACTTATTCACATGGATATTCTACTGGTCAAATAATCACATGAAATATCAATAACCACTTTCATAATGATGGAATGCATAATGCCAGACATTCTGAAACATTTTGTCAAGGCCTCAGCCGAGACGTCTAAAATGATTAAGGCCCCGGCCAAAATCACAAATCAAATTAGGATAGGGCCTTGGCCAATTCCACGTCTAGTTGTCTCATGAAACCTACCGATGCATCGAGGAGCTATAGCGGGCTCCACCCGTCACTTACTAAGTCCAATGCATTCCTCATATGAATGGGTTTAAACATATCATAAACCATAACATAATCGTATCACATAAAACATGCATAAAGGAAACATAACATTTCCACATTTCAATCACAAGATTTCAATACAACACATTGATATAATAAAAACACTTTCAAAACCATTTTCAATACCAAAATAAAAGAAAGTTAAAACTTTGTATTTATTTTTCATAAAAAAAAGTGATGGCTTGTAGAGGAAGCCGAAACTCAAATAATGGTCACGGCGGCGGAGAAGTCATTGTCGCCGCATATGTACAGAAATAAAAACATTCCCTTTTTGTCGTTTAGTAAAACGCTTTGTATAAAAAAGATTCCTTTTGAATAAACGTAAAAATCAAAGGGGTTTATACACCGTATAAAAGAAAATTGTGTATAAAACCAAATATGCCTCAATGAAAGGAGATTGAGACGAAGTCCTTAAAAAGATCATTTTTAAAATAAAATAGATCTATTATGTGTATTCAATATAGGTACACATAAAGAACGTAAAAATACAAAATAGGACATAATAATATCATGACATAATTTGAAAGTAAGAGATTAACCCAAAGAATGGAAATTGGGTTAAGAAATTCCCTTACCTCGTGTCCGACTTGACTCAACCATTCTTTAACCTCTTGAATAATAAACTAGAGTTAATATATACCTTATTAAGAACCATTTTAAATTTCATTATCCTTTTTATATCAGTTATTACAATGTTATGAACATTATGTAATTATTTAAGTTAATAACGGTCGTTTTGTCGATCTTTGGTACTTGAGTCAATAATAAACTTCTTATAATTACAAGTTGTTCATGTGGTGAAATATAAATTATATCCAGAATTATATTCATTATGTAGTTATCATATATATCATATATATATCCAGTATATACATTCATTCATAATATTACGTAACATTTAGAGGTAAGAAATAAAATGCACCGTTCATGGAGACGGTAAGCCGTACGTACGCATGAACGCTACTTTCATTTCTATTTCGTATTTAATGGAATGAAATCATAATGATATAAATGTATAATATAATTCCAGTATAATATAGCATATAATATCATTTACTCCATCCTTTATACATCCCACATATGGCATTAACGATTCACATCACTTTGAGGGGGCGGTAGTCCGCACTTCCTAAAATGAAATTATCACGTTTACCCATAATGGAAATCATAAAGTATGCCATAAATGAGAAATACAGAAGAATAAGGAAAACATAAACATATTATATATCATATATAAATATAGTGACATATTAATGGTCACCTTTGAAGGTGTTTTATGAGTGTTGAACAATCATCGTTTCGTGAGGCAGAAATTCGCTATCCACAGAAACCGTATGTTCTTTAACCATTATATGTAGGTGTGTGTAAGTTTAGCTCGAATCCTTATTATAAAAACATCCTAGTATATTGAGGATACTGGTGTTGTTACAAAATAAATGAATAAAAACAGTTTATGTGGTTGGAGAAGCAAAATAAAACAAAAAAACATTAGAGAAGACATTACCTCAAAATCGGGTAACTCTTTTTGATTTGAGACAAAGGCTTCCTTGGGAAGTGTTCTGCCCAAAGTTAGGCTTCTAGGAGTAAGGGGGGAAAGTTGGGAGAGTATTTGGCCAAATGTTGGCCGAGCCAAATGGCTTGAAAGTGTGAATGAGGTGGTAGAGGTGGGGGCCTTTTATAAGTGGGGAGGAGGGGCACTCTTGGAAAGTAAGAAAAGTTTACATTATTATACAATGCTTTTCGGATTATAAAGGTCCCACACTTATATAATTCGAGGATAAGGTGATAAGGGTTCGAAATATACCCATAAAATAGTCTTTGGACAAGTGTAAGCCTTGTATTTTACATTATATTTTTATTTTATTAAAATTGTTAAATAATGAGGTCATCGCTGCATCATAATGATGTCATAAATAATTTAATTTATTTAATGTATAAAAATTATAAAAAAATACTATGATGTAGGAAATATATTTAGATTTCCAATGAATATTTATAGTCAAAAATATGACATGTATAACCCCATGTAAAAATTGTTTTAGTAAAACATTTCATGTTTGTGTCATTTTTTACATTAACATTAAATAAAAGGTATTTGTGTCATTTTCCAACTAAAGTGGCTCCATGGGGTCCCCAAGTTGACCCATGAATTTTCTTGGTCGGCCATGGCACATACAATGAGGGTAGGACATGTGTCAAACTCATCTCATATTATTAAAACATTATTTTTACCTTAAACTACACTAATTACCTCTAATCGCGATTAAGAACTTAAAAGTTACTATTCACCAAAAATTATTTTAATCTCATTGAACCACATTTTACTTCTTAATGACAACCATGTATGTCGTATTTTTGAAAATCAAAACACAGAAGTGGTAATATTTCATTTAAACGAAAAATCAGTTATTTAACTACCACTTAGTGGTTTCACTATTCATCAAAAATTGAAGTTTTTCAGAACAATGCCAAAATTTCACCCTAAGCTATAATTGATATTCCGAATTCAAAAATTATGTCTATTTTACAAAATTCCAAACATATAAGTTGCATTAATTAATTTTATAATTAATTCCCGCTGTCACGACAGATAGCGTGTTTTTAAGAAACAATTTATATCAAAAGATTGGCAATTGTTTATGTCCAATTTCAATGTTAAATTAATTATAATGACCACCATTGGATAAAATGGTAAAAATATATTCTAATTATACTTTAAAACAACTAAATAGTATAATTTATCACTATAAATTATTTTTATTAAAAAAGTTGTTTTTAAGTATTTTTCACTATTCATAAAAAATTAGAAGTTCTCAGAAAAATACCCAAAATTCAACATAGGCTAATTTCAATATTCCGAATCCAAAAATGAAGTCCATTTTGAAATATAAAATTTATATAATTTTAAAAAGTGGTTATTACTATTCATAACGGCTACTTTGATTAGTCGCGGTGTTTTAGAACTCGAAGTTGCGTACAATGCAAGCTATTGCATTATTGAATGAGAAGCGTATCATGGAAGATCGGGGTGTTACATTCTCCCCTCATTCAATAAATTACGTCCTCGCAATTTGATATTTTTCTTTGAAAATAAAAGGTTGAAAATAGAAAATACCTTTGTGGAAAACCCACATCGGAAATAAGGTTAATAAAATTTAGCCTTAATAAGAGGGAAATGGAAATAAGAAAGTCACCACCAAATTATGATCTCGATAAGGAGAACATTGGTGGAAATTAGAGATGTATAATTGGGAGAAAAACGTAAATATATGTAGGGAGGGATTGTGGTCATCAATCACAATCAACTGTCAAATTGAGGGCCTCAAAGCCTTCAATCTATGTTGATTTAAAATATCATCAGTTCAACAAGACATAAGGTATTAGGATAACACATTTTTTTGTTTTAATATCCATTTACTAAAGTTTAAGAATTAATTTATTCATTGAATAAGATATAGGTATATATATATTTATGCTTGACAATTAGAGTTTCAACCTTCAACTCATCTTTCACTCAAATAGATAATAAAACTCAAAAATATTATACTTATCCTAATTGTATAAGGTTCCAAATGTTAACACATACCATTTAGATTAGTAAATTTATATTGTAATAACCAGGGACTTCCTGTAGGCTAGTGGTAGGAAATAAAGGCCTGTCGTACTATGGTTGTGGGTTCGATTCCTGCAGCTTTGTCCGACGCGACGGGTTATGCCCCACCCTACAGGTTGTCCTTTTCCTAAAACTATAGTATTATAATATTCCAAAAATAATCTTCAGAAATGTTTTTACCTTAAACAATACTATCCAAAGATCAACTTAATCCATCCCAACCTTTATAGTTATCCAAAATACCTCTGTCCAACTCACAGTCCAGATTTTATGAGGAAGGTAAACATAATGAAGCTCCTTTTTTTTCTGCGTAACAACATGTGAACACCTTCATCATGTATTCTTTTTAAACACTACAACATACTGAATTACCATAAATCCTTATTGATTACATTCATGATCCCTTATTCCTTATATAAAACTAGATATACTCCTTCTATCCAAAAATGTATACAAATCATTAATCAGTTTCAAGGATGTTAAGAATATCCAACATAATTTATCCGAATCAATCATGTCTTATTCCAAAATCACTATCTCGGTATCAGAACCATATTATGGTTTATCTTTCTCTCAACCATATATTTTCCAAAAATTTAACCTACTATGGAGTCACTTTTCTTGGTTCCACACAATATCAAGTCCTAGATGAAATAGTACTGCAGTACAATCCTTATATACTCCATAATTATTATAACCCGTACATCATTGATACAACACTCAAATTACAAAATTCTTTAATAACAACATAAGAACTCTAATCATTCCTCCTCATCTGTGGTAGTATCATAACTTGATTATTATCCAATAACATTATTTGGGGCATACTCTGATGATTTGAACATTGGTTTGCGTAGTGTCCCCACTCCTTGCAGATGAAGCATTGTACATTTGAAACCTTTTTCTTACCCTTGCAGTCACGCACTTGGTGTCCTTTTTCTCCACACTTATAAAAAACTCCCATTCCTTTCAGGCAAATTCCAAGGTGTTTCTTCCCACAGTTATCACATATTGGAAAATTATTCTTTTCCCTCGTCCCTTTATCCATCATTCTCTCTTCCATCCTTTTCTTCTCTTTCATCCCTTCAAATCCATAAGACTCAGATAATTCTCTACTTATCTTATTAACACATGATACTATTTCTTCATATGTTGATAACACATGGGAGAATGTTTCCCTTCTAAATGTTGGCTTAATACCATGAAAGATATGATCCTTCTTACTCTTTGGATCATACGTATTGATGGAGTTCACATTCCTTCTACTGGGCGCCATTTCTATACAAGTCCATAAACTAGGTTAGTTTATGAATCGAAATACATAATAACAAACTTGAAAACACTTATAATAAATTGAACTATTTATAGATATAATCCATAATCATAAAAAATGTTTTCTTTTAGGAAGTATATACTCATAACCCTTCATAGTGGTTTGTAAAGAAAATGTGAATTATCCTAAACATATCCCCCAGGAGTGTCGTAACCAAGAGTGCAGCAAGGCCCGTTGTCGTGCACCAGTTTCGATTCGAGTCTAGCTCAAAGCGGTGTTTTCGGGTTTTACCCCTAGGTACATCTGTGCTGGAGCCGCCTCTACCTGCTCGTATCCAGGCAGGGATGTATTGCTCGGAAAACTCACAAAATTTCTATAATACCAAAATTCTAGGAAGTTCTTCAATACTAATCCTTAAAGTCTATCTTCGGGATATGTGCTCTAATAAGAGTTTATCTAAATCTAGCTTCTAAGGTTAGTACTAAACTGCCTCTCATACCAACTGTAACGCCCCGCCCCCAGCTACCCAGAGTCGGTGCATTACTTCGTAACATTGGCATGATCACAAAAGATCAAGTCTCGAAAGACCGATTAGTTTAGTATCCTTGGAAACACTAGATACATTCATAAATGTTACATTACATCATAAAGTGAAAAACTAATAACAGAGTATTCATAGTCCACACTCATATCCTCTTCTAACTATCCCTACAGGTCATTCATAAAATACTTCTTCACATCCTGGAAAATATTAAAACATTGAAAGGGGTGAGCTCAGATGCTCAGTAAGGATAACAATATTGCGGAAGCTTTCATAAATAAACATCAACATTTAAGGAAATGTATAACTAAAACAAAAGCCTTTTAAACATGAACTTCAACATAATATGGCAAAAGTAAAATGAGATAATTCCATTTACTTATTCACATGGATATTCTACTGGTCAAATAATCACATGCAATATCAATAACCACTTTCATAATGATGGAATGCATAATGCCAGACATTCTGAAACATTTTGTCAAGGCCTCGGCCAAGACGTCTAAAATGATTAAGGCCCCGACCAAAATCACAAATCAAATTGGGAAAGGGCCTCGGCCAATTCCACGTCTATTTGTCTCATGAGACCTACCGATGCATCGAGGAGCTATAGCGGGCTCTACCCGTCACTTACTAAGTCCAATGCATTCCTCATATGAATGGGTTTAAACATATCATAAACTATAACATAATCGTATCACATAAAACATGGATAAAGGAAACATAACATTTCCACATTTCAATCACAAGATTTCAATACAACACATTGATATAATAAAAATGCTTTCAAAACCATTTTCAATACCAAAATAAAAGAAAGTTAAAACTTTTTATTTATTTTTCATAAAAAAAGTGATGGCTTGTAGAGGAAGCCGAAACTCAAATAATGGTGACGGTGGTGGAGAAGTCATTGTCGCCGCATATGTACGGAAATAAAAACATTCCCTTTTTTTAGTTTAGTAAAACGCTTCGTATAAAAAATATTTCTTTTGAATAAACGTAAAAGTCAAAGGGGTTTATACACCGTATAAAAGAAAATTGTGTATAAAACCAAATATGCCTCAATGAAAGGAGATTGAGACGAAGTTCTTAAAAAGATCATTTTAAAATAAAATAGATCTATTATGTGTATTCACTATAGGTACACATAAAGAACTTAAAAATAAAAAATAGGACATAATAATATCATGACATAATTTGAAAGTAGGAGATTAACCCAAAGAATGGAAATTGGGTTAAGAAATTCCCTTACCTCGTGTCTGACTTGACTCAACCGTTCTTTAACCTCCTGAATAATAAACTAGAGTTAATATCTACCTTATTAAGAACAATTTTCAATTTCATTATCCTTTTTATATCACTTATTACAATGTTATGAACATTATGTAATTATTTAAGTTAATAACGGTCGTTTTGTCGATCTTTGGTACTTGAGTCTATAATAAACTTCTTATAATTACAATTTGTTCATGTGGTGAAATATCCATTATATCCAGAATTATATTCATGATTTAGTTATCATATATATCATATATATCCAGTATATACATTCATTCATAATATTATGTAACATTTAGAGGTAAGAAATGAAATGCACCGTTCATGGAGACGGTAAGCCGTACGTTTGCATGAACGCTACTTTCATTTCTATTTCGTATTTAATGGAATGAAATCATAATGATATAAATTTATAATATACTTCCAGTATAATATATCATATAATATCATTTACTCCATCCTTTATACATCCCACATATGGCATTAACGATTCACATCACTTTGAGGGGGCGGTAGTCCGCACTTCCTAAAATGAAATTATCGCTTTTACCCATAATGGAAATCATAAAGTATGCCATAAATGAGAAATACAGAAGCATAAGGAAAACATAAACATATTATATATCATATATAAATATAGTGACATCTTAATGGTCACCTTTGAAGGTGTTTTATGAGTGTTGAACAATCATCGTTTCGTGAGGCAGAAATTCGCCATCCATAGAAACCGTATGTTCTTTAACCATTAGATGTAGGTGTGTTTAAGTGTAGCTCGAATACTTCTTATAACAACATCATAGTATATTGAGGATACTGGTTTTGTTACAAAATAAATTAATAAAAAGATTTTATGGGGTTGGAGAATCAAAATAAAACAAAATAACATTAGAGAAGACATTACCTCAAAATCAGGTAACTCTTTTTGATTTGAGCCAAAGGCTTACTTGGGAAGTGTTCTGCCCAAAGTGAGGCTTCTAGGAGTAAGGGGGGAAAGTTGGGAGAGTATTTGGGCAGAGGTTTTTTGAGCCAAATGGCTTGAAAGTGTGAATGAGGTGGTAGAGGTGGGGGCCTTTTATAAGTGGAGAGGAGGGGCACTCTTGGAAAGTAAGAAAAGTTTACATTATTATACAATGATTTTCAGATTCTAAAGGTCCCACACATATATAATTCGAGGATAAGGTGATAAGGGTTCGAAATCTACCCATTCAATAGTCTTTGGACAAGTTTAAGCCTTGGATTTTACATTATATTTTCATTTTATTAAAATCGTTAAATAATGAGGTCATTGCCGCATCATAATAATGTCATAAATAATTTAATTTATTTAATGTATAAAAATTATAAAAAATTACTATGATGTAGGAAATCTCTTTATCTTTCCAATTAATATTTATAGTCAAAAATATGACTTGTATAACCCCATGTAAAAATTGTTTTAGTAAAACATTTTATGTTTGTGTCATTTTTTACATTAACAATAAATAAAAGGTATTTATGTCATTTTCCAACTAAAGTGGCTCCATGGGGTCCCCAAGTTGACCCATGGATTGTCTTGGTCGGCAATGGCACATCCAATGAGGGTAGGACATGTTTCAAGCTCATCTCATATTATTAAAACATTATTTTTACCTTAAACTACACTAATTACCTCTAATCGCGATTAAGAACTTAAAAGTTACTATTCACCAAAAATTATTTTAATCTCATTGAACAAAATTTTACTTCTTAATGACAACCATGTATGTCGGATTTTTGAAAATCAAAACACAGAAGTGGTAATATTTCATTTAAACGAAAAATCAGTTATTTAACTACCACTTAGTGGTTTCACTATTCATCAAAAATTGAAGTTTTTCAGAACAATGCCAAAATTTCACCCTAAGCTATAATTGATATTCCGAATTCAAAAATGATGTCTATTTTAAAAAATTACAAACATGTAAGTTGCATTAATTAATTTTATAATTAATTCCCGCTGTCACGATAGATAGCGTGTTTTTAAGAAATAATTTATTTCAAAAGATTGGCAATTGTTTATGTCCAATTTCAATGTTAAATTAATTCTAATGACCACCATTGGATAAAATGGTAAAAATATATTCTAATTATACTTTAAAACCACTAAATAGTATAATTTATCACTATAAATTATTTTGATTAAAAAAGTTGTTTTTAAGTATTTTTCACTATTCATAAAAAATTAGAAGTTCTCAGAAAAATACCCAAAATTCAACATAGGCTAATTTCGATATTCCGAATCCAAAAATGAAGTCCATTTTGAAATATAAAATTTCTATAATTTTAAAAAGTGGTTATTACTATTCATAACGACTACTTTGATTAGTCGCGGTGTTTTAGAACTCGAAGTTGCGTACAATGCAAGCTATTGCATTATTGAATGAGAAGCGTATCATGGAAGCTCGGGGTGTTACATAATACGTAAATTAAAAACACAATAATAAAAAAATAAAATAAAAATACATTTTTCAAAAATTTTGGAATATTTATTTCAAGATTTAATTATCAAATTCATACCTCCTTTGAAATTTGCTAATAATTCTAATCACTGACACATTTTTTAGATGTTATTCTTATCCAAGAAATTATACTTACTCCTCAAAGGTAAATGATATAATAAGGAAAGAAAAATAAATTAGAGAACCTCTTAGATAAATAAAACTAAGACAATCTCTCATATGAGAAAAACTAGAGGACTTTCTCATGGATAGAGAAACTAAAAAACTATAAGTACCATCATTTCTCTCTTTCTAATGGGATGAAAACTACACACATCTTTCTTTATATTTATAGAATTTAGCCATTTAATAGACTCCATGGAATCTAATCCAAATGAAAACCTAAGGATGTGCACTAAATATCCTCCCGAGGTTATTTGGAGTTTAGATAGTTTCCAAAAGTTGATTAAGACCCAAACCACCTTAACAGATGTATTAATGCGCCTAAAAATAAATTAAAAGCAGTATATCAAATTATTAAATAGCCTTTATAGAAATACCTATAAATTTTCATCATTTAATGAGCCTTGGAAACCCATTACTCCAATCCTAAGCCCAAATCTATTACAGGACTTTTTATTTCTTAATTTTTATGTTTAAATAATATAAATAACTCATTATTTAAATTATAACATCACGTTATTTATTTAATTAAATAACTATTACTTAATTAAATATTTTAAATGGAAAAAATGGAAATCATATTTGTGTTTATAAAAAAATAAACATTTTTACAAAAATAACTCTTCACATTATTCTAAAAATATCAATTAACATTATCTTATGTATGACCTTAAGAACCCTTTTTTAAAGTTTTAAATGACCATGAATCGCATTTACAATCATAAAATAAGAGAAACATCTAGAAACACATTTTAGCTACCCAAATTACAAATGGGTTTGGGGTGATCTAATCCACCATATGTCCACTTGAAAAGGTCATTTGTCCTTAGCATCGAGATTAAGCATGATACATAGATAATAGAAATATTTTATAAATTATCTCCTTTTCTCATTTCCTGAGATGACTAAATATTATATAATTACATCACATGTAATCAAAACCAGCATTGAGAATCCTAAAAAAATTCTTTTTCCAAAGACATAGACTCTAATTTTTATCTAAATTGAAGTTCACACATGGTTCTTTAAGAAATATTTTCGAATTTTTTGTCCCAAGCATTTGGTTTCCCTAGACCATGGGCTTCTAGGGATTACCCTAGGCCCATATCTGCATGTAATTATTTTTTTTATTTTCCATGCACTTATTCAAAACTCAATTGAGGGTCATGATGTTATAAATGGTCATATGGGTGGACACATCATATATTGGTTAATCAAATCCCTCCACTTGATTAGTATCACACCCAATTAACGTACATTAATCTACATTATAAAATGAATTTAGATAAGTATCAATATAAAAAACCTCACAAGCATGGAAACAATTTTAAAACCTTAAGTTGAAGTATTTATAGATTATTTTAACTTAAGTAGTACATGTTAGAGTTATTCCCATAAAACCAACTAACTTTGTACTCTATGAGATTCCATAAACCCACACTCCCATATCTGGTGCTAAAAACACATTCTTTACACATAGTCTTTGATACCAAGTGAGACGACTCCACCCAAACATACATATTTTACATAATTTAAACATTAACTCTGATATATACCCACATGATCCTGGATCCATAATTATTTATTGAATTTGGAGATTAACTACATAACAATCACTTTTCACAAATTTGTGATCATTTCTCTATAATCACACCATACTAGATCCCATTCTTAACACCTCTTAGGTTATACTCATCTTCATAACCTATGGATAGAGAATATAATAAAGGGGTAAGATAAAAAACCAAGTAAGGAAAAAACTTATCAACATGAAATCAAGGTTTAGATCATAATAATATCAAAATACATGAGCATGATAGATATATGTTATTTAAAAGATCATGGATTTCTAAGAGTTTTCCATAAGGCCTGGTAGAAGAACATGTACCTCTAATGATTAAACATATACCATGGAATAATATCATGGAATCATGAAATAATAAACATGATCCATGAAGTAGATCATAGGTATACAATATAACATATAAATTTCTTATAATTATAATAAATCATAAAATTTTAAACAATGAAAAATGCTATCATGTCCACTTATAATCTTGTGAACAAAGATATACATGACCCTAACAACACATAATCTTGTGAAAAAATAAATAATTCATAATTTACATAAAAAATAATTTTAACAAATATATACACAATCATTTTCACACATAATAATGTGAAAAAATCCATACACAATCACGCCCAAGCACAATCATGTGAACAAAGTTGTACACAATAATGTGCACACACAATCATGAAAAAAAATCTATAAGTGATCATTCCAATTCACAATATTGTGAAAAAATATACACAATAATAATGTCCACACACTAAGTTTTTAACAAAGCTAAACAATAATCATTTCCACACACTACTTCTTTTTTACATTAGGTATGAAACTTTAAAGAATGCATTGGAGGGATATATTTGACCCCACCCCTCACATATTGATAAATCATACTTATTAATGACATAATATCATAATATCTTTCATCATTACTTAATATCTTAGTTAACCCATTAAAAAAGGACTGATTTGTATCATAATTTCCTTATAACATTATAATTCAAACATTTCTTAATTAACCCATTAAAAATGGTTTTTTCTGGAAACTTCCATAAAATTTCATCATATTCCATCTAGGGAAATGAGGTGGATGATATCATTTGGATATATACATAGTGAATTATAATAATAATTAAAGGGTTATTAAATACATGATAAGTAATTTTATAAAAAAATTAAAAGATTATTTGAAAAAAAGAAGAAATATATTTTTAATTTTGTAACTTAAAAAACTAAAAACGTCTAAAAAAACAGGAATCAAATTTTATTTGAAAAACCAATGAAACTTATAAAGGAAGCTTGAGAACAAATAATATTTAGGATGGTGGGAAAATATGGATGATCTATTAATGTTAAAAAACTTACTTTTCTTACTTTAAAAAAAAGTAATTCATACAAGAAATATTTGAAAATATTACTTGTAATAATTTGAAAAGAATTATTGTAGTCAGTGAAGGGAAATTGAGATGAGAAAACCCTTAAAAAATTAGAATCACTTGAATAAAAAGAACATTTAATCTATAAATTGATACGGATTTTTAAATCCCTTGAATTTCATTAAATTATGACAAAAAAATCGATAGGAAAGTATATACACCACATAATATTAAATAAGTGGTGGATATGGAATATGTCTCAAAGAAATAAAGGTTAGACGATAAACCTTAAACTTTACTATCAGCTGACACAAAAGTTATTTAACCTCATTTTTAATAAAAATTACTACATTAATAACTTATTTCAAAACCTTATTCACATCTATTACCTTTTATACTCTTTAATTATAATAATCCATTATGTATTCATTAAGTAGTTAATGTTTATTTTCATCATCATATGTTAGTAATTTTGATTTTTCAACACATGTTTCATAAAGGTGACCTCAAAAACCATTCTTTGATAAAATTTTAATCATTACTAGATTATTTAAGGTAATATAATATATTTTTAATTATGATAGTTTTAGTTATGATTCATGAAGATGAAATCAATGATGATCTTGTTTCAGTTAATTTATTGATATCATTGGATTACTTTATAATGATCATTAATTATTATTTTTATCTTCCAAAATCATATTAATGACATATATAAATTCTTAATATCATATAAATTCATCAAATATATTTTTTGAACCATCCATGTAAGTTTTTTATGAAAATTGAAACACATCACTTCATAGAGGCGGTGGTCTCTATGTATGTATAAGTGATGTTATCATTTTTCAATGGATATAAAGAAAGGAAGGAAAATAATAATTTATCTTTAAAAAAACAATCATGTTATAAATATAATATATATCAATTAAATTTATGTATATAACCATCCATTATAGACATTGATGAAAAATGAAATACATCACTTCATGGAGGGGGTAGTCTGCATATACGCATGATTGATGTTCTCATTTTTTAATGAATGGAAATAAAGGAATATAAATAATAATTTATATTTAAAAAATAAAATTATGTTATAAATATTATATATATTCTCAAAATCCATCTATAAAACTTTATACAAGAGATGGTGATGAAAAATGAAATACATTTCTTAATGAATAAAGTAGTCCACATATACGTATGAGTGATAATTTCATTTTCCGTTGGATGGATGGGAAATAGATAATGATTATTCCATTAAAATAATAAAATTTAGTATATTTATGATATTAATGTTATCATCTTTATCAGGCTCACCCATTATTATCTATAATTCCCAATTACCATATCATGAACAAAACATTTGTAAGCTTTCACTTATCATAATAAAATCCTTGATAAACCCATTTAAACCCATAAGAAAAACACTTTCAGATATCTTATAAAGAAAAGAAAAATAACCAATTCCTTAAAAAAACTTATCAAAATTAAAAATTACCCAAATATTGAGAAAAATGTTTTCTTTAAAAATGAACATGGAAAATTTTAAAGGATGCTTGATAATGAAAAATAACTTTGATGGTGGGAAAAAGCGGTCAATCTTTATAGGTTAAAAACATTATTTTTTCACTTGGATAGAAAAACAAAAAAATATCCCATGTGACAAATATTTTCAATATTAATTTTTAAATATATAAAAATGAAGAAAAATATATTTGAAAATGAATTTTAATAATATTTTATGTATAAATATGAAAATTCTTGTAACATTTTGAAGAAAATGGAAATAGAGGAGAAATATTTTAATGAAATATTTTAATGAAAAAACCCATAGGCCTTTATTAAATTTTGAATCAAAAGAACATAGAAAGAGAGAAATTGAAAATAATTTTTAAACTACATTAATTTTAGTAAATTAATGATAAAAAACATATATTTGGTAGTACATACACCTCATAAAACAAATAATGTAGGGAAAATGGAATGATTCTGAATGAAAGGAATTTTGGATGAGAAATACCTTATCTCATCTCCCGACTTGAAAAATACATTATTTAACTTATGTATAATGAAATTATATTAATTATTTAATTGATTATTATTTTTTAGTTTTATTCCATGATCATAATATCTTTTATTTCATTTATTAACTTATATTATATATTTAATAAATCAATTAAGTTCGTGTCATACATTTTGAAGACATTTGGGTTATAATTCCAAAAACAACTTCGGTAGTTTGAAAAAGGTCAAAGTGTCATTATAACATCATCTCCATAATATTAATAATTAAATAATTATTATTTTTATACATTAAATAAAAATTTATAATCATTTCATGAAAAGATCATATGAAAAACGAATCACATCACTTCATGGAGGTGGTATTCCACATGTAAGCATGGGTAATGTTATCATTTTTTAATAGGTGGAAGGGTAAGAAGATAAGTAATATATTATATTTATAGAATCATTAATATTTAATTAATATTATATATATGTATATATATATTAAATTCATCATAATATCTATCCTTGTGTGTCACTGATGAAAAATGAAACACATCGCATCATAGAGGTTGTAGTATACACGTAAAAATAAGTGATGTTTTAATTTTCTATAGGATGGAAGAGAAGATGATAAAGAGATATTAAATTATCATAATAAAATTTTAGTATATTGAAGACCCTGATGTTATTATTTCATCATTGTTGAATAAAATTTTAAGGAGGTAGAAGAGGAAACAAACTTGAAATAGTTTAGTTAAGACTTATACCTTATTCTCAGATATCCCCTTTTGGGTTACATCTTAAGCCATCTAGGATTGGTATTTTTAGAATAAAAGTACCTATATGACATGGGTATGGATTTTAGAGAGTTTTTTTGGCAGGTAATTTCCAAAATAGAGGGCTAAAAAGGTGCGAGGAAGGGAGTATACCCTTTAATAAGTGAGGGGA
Source organism: Viscum album (assembly GCA_963277665.1). Taxonomy (NCBI): domain Eukaryota; kingdom Viridiplantae; phylum Streptophyta; class Magnoliopsida; order Santalales; family Viscaceae; genus Viscum; species Viscum album. Next base: position 11,769,639 of record OY728159.1, on the reverse strand, counting down.
GTGGTACACTTGTAATTTTTATAAAATTTTAAATATCATTAAGTATTAATCATGGAATAGTAGATCCAGAACTATAAAATTTAGATTCTAATTTCATAAGGATAAAAATGCCACCATAAAATTATAATTAAGACAATATTTTTTCCTTATCATTTAGTTTTTACCTAAATTGACCCAATTTTGCCTTTATTGTGGTGACACATTTTTACCATAGTTACGATTTATAATGACAAAAAATGAAATTGGCCTCATTGATAAATTTGAACCTCCTGATTAAAAATATAAAATTCATTTTTCAATATTTAATTTTTATAATTATCAGAAATTACTTTTAATATAAGTGCACAAAACACAACGAAAAATAGTTTTTACAAAATTATGTTTTTAAGAATAAAAATAAACTTATACCAAAATCAAATATAACATTGATTCATATAGAATTATTTAGATTATTTTTATAAAATTGATATTATTTTACATTAAAATAAAATCTAAAACCAAATAAGTCTTTTAAATTACTTGATTTAAAGTAAAGAAATGACAAATTTTCAAAAATCAACCTTTTTCACTATTCACTTAAAAATTATTCTTTCCAAAAAAATCACAAAAATTAATCATAAGAATGTTATGAAATTATAAATTTAAAAATTATATCCATTTTCAAGAATAATTTTTAAAATTGGTAAATATTAATTATAATATCCACTCATAAAAGTTAATAAAAAATATTTTTGAAGATAATGTATTTTTGAAGTATAAGATGACTTTATCCTCATTACTTTAATAATAAGCACAATTAAATTAATTTTAAATAATTAAATTGAATTTATAATATACTTATTTCATTATAATTATTTATCAATATTGATTAATTTAATATATTAAGATAAATACACATTGTATACAAAAATATAGTTTTAATAAAAATATCTCTTTTACCTTAAAACTATTTTATCTTCATTTCCAACCAATTGATAATAAATTTAATATTAATTATTAATTTTTTTAAGGAAAAAATTTAAAATATATTTCATAATATGGTTATTCCTATCCATACCTTCCAATCCAACAACTAGGTTACAAATTCCATAATATATCGTGTTTCACCTAAGTTCTATGTGACATGTCAAGTTAGTTATCTAAAGCATCAAATTTATTAAAGAGAAATATATTATAAAATATTAGGGTGCTATCTTATCCCCACTTAAGGAAATTTAATCCTCATTATTTTATCCCATGTCCCATAAAAAGGGTTTAAAACATTTTTTAACATCAATTTCTATGAGTGGAAGTTAAAACAAAAAATCATTAAAGGAAAACCTTTTTTAAAAATTTAAATTACCATTATTGAAAAAACAACTCATACAAATAGATAATAAAACCTAATTTTTAAGAGAGAAAAAGAGGAATATTAAGGTCACCTAAAATAACACATATTCAAGTTCTTAGACAAAGAGACCATTGGTGGGAAGTAAAAATATGGGTTTGGAAGAAAAAAATAACATCCAAGGAATAATATACAGTGATATAGAACATGTTTATAAGAAAGTTAATGAACAAAAAACATAAATAAATAGGGGATAATGAAGACTGTAAATTCATTAGAAATTAAGGTAAAAGGTTAATATTTTTATTCCAAGATCCATTTCCTAATGTTAAGGGATTATTTAAAATCAAGATAGTGAACATGAGAAAATATAATTAATTGATTTATTTACATTCCATAAGCACAATATCATTCTTTAGTTTTACTTCGATCAATTTCTAATTCTATGTCATATATTAATCTAATAAATTAATATTCAAGATGAATTTTTAATGTCTGAAGCACTAAAATCAACTTCTGATGGATCACAAGATCCATAAAAGGATAAAAAGTTATTTCTCCCATCATTAGACATTAACCAAAACCAAAATGGTTTTTACAAGTAATAAAATATCCACTATGGATAAATAATACATTAATATCCAAATCCTAAAAAATTTACAAAATTGATACTTTAAATATTCCAAAAATAACTAACCTTAAATACCTTCAAAATACACCTAAACAAATTCAAAACCCAAAAATCAGAAAGAAATGATTCAAAAATCATCCCAAACCAACTTAAAATATATCTCCAATTTTTTTTATTACTCATCAAGTCACATACCGAAAAGGATATCCATATAGTTAAATTTCTGTTCAAAAAATATAATAGTGTTCCTTATAAAATAACCATCACACTAAATTACATGTTAAACCTAAGGGTTACATATACCTCAATAATATATTAAAAATCCTTCAAAATATTATTAATCACATTGAAATTATAATCACATAAATCTTAAAAAGGCTATCTATACATTTGAGATTCTGATTATCTTTGTACTTATTATTCCTTACATAATATACCAATACATCAAAACTCTTGGAGCCCTATATGTAAACACTTCAATTATTAAAATTTGTTCAAAAACCTTTAGCTAATATTTTCAATCTTATTCCCTAATACTTCCTTCATATAAAAAAATATAAATTTTGTCCTAAAATTAATCAATATAAATTTAGTCATGTTTCCTACATTAAACATAAATAACTCATACCTTTGAATTATAGATAACCATTCTTTTAAATCCCAATTTCTAAGATTAATTCACCTTGATCTACTAGGTTTAGTACATACACTATCAGAATGAATCAAAATCTTTAAAAGTTCCTCCAATTACTTTATCCAAGAACAATTATTATTTCTTTATTTAAATAGATATTGACATAGTTTTAAATTTATATAAAATACACTATTTGGAATATATATCTTTGATACATAATCTCAAAATAGTTTACCACAATAATTTAGGACATAGTTTTATTTGAGTATTTCAATTAAGTGTTGGTGTTTATAATAATAAAAAAATTTATACAAAAAGAGAAATAAATAATATGCTTGATGGTGAACCTTCTTTATAGCCGAGTAAAGGGTTAGAAGTCATTTTTCCGAGTCATCTATTGTAAAAACTTGATAAAGTACCATATTGTATTTTAAATAATGGGAATTATGAGATAATTGTTTTTAAAAACATGATCAATTGTATCCAAATTTCCTTTTTGATATTTAAATATATAAGAGGATTGGGATACATTATAAAGTGTTTGGTAGTTAAGTTTATTATTGTAGAAGGTTTATATGTCACGTGGGAAATATTTTGAAATTATTATTCCAAGTGAATATTCTAAAAGAGAAAGGAGGTATATGCTTTACTTATTCCCATCCATATTTAAGAAGAAATTTTACCCTGATGAAATAAATTTATTAGAAAAAACAATAATTTATTAATTAAATTATAGTGAATAACTAAATAAATTTGGTTAGACTATATTGTGAGTGTATTACTCTAATTCACACTTCCCTTAATCTAGGAAACTTTTGATTCACCATAGGTTTATCCTACTTTAGCTTAAGCATAATTATCTTATACTTATTAACATAATCCCAAAATAACCATAATTAATCTTAACATACTAGCCTTTAAGGTTATATAAGACTTATAACTTATGATCCCACACTAACATATTATCCCTTGAAAATTTCTCATAAAATTAAATCACAAGCTATAAATTTATCAAAACTCTTCCTATGAAAACAACTATAATGCCTCATAACTTAAAAAACATATAATTACATGATTTATAATAAGGGTTAAATCATATCAAATTTTCAGGATCTTATTAGCTTATAGTTTTAAAGAATTAGGTAAAAAAAGTACATAAGAAAGTGGAAACTTTGATACAGTATACATTTTTTCCATTAAACATATCTTTTAAGTTTATACCCCTGTTTTATTCAAGATGATTTTTTCATTTAAGATGAGTCACCATAGTTGAAATATTGACCTCGATAAATTTTTTTCTCATCCTTAGATCCTATGAAAAATATGTGAAAATGTGCGATGAGAAAAAGAGAGCTCAGTAAAGGATATAAGAATAAAATAATCTCATTTTTCAAGTGTAAAACCTTAAAACCCATGTGGATGATTACCTTTTTTATAATAAAACTTTGAGTGTATAAATAAAATATTTCCATAAATTAAAATAAATAGTATTTGAAAGAAATCCATTGGAACCTATTTTAAATCATAGGAAAAACCATGATGGCATACTGAGGAACATGGAACTCAAAAAAACATTTCTTTTAAAAAACAAAACTTTTACCGTTAGAAGTTCCTAACCATTTCTTACCTCATTAAATAAAATTATTTATTTAAAAAAACTTTTATTGAAATAATAATATATGTGTTTTTTAGAATCATATTCATAAACCATGATCACTAATTTTTAACCCATTTTAGAATAAACTAAGTCCAGTTAATTCCAGAGGAGTAACCTACCTAGTTATTTACTTAATTTTTCACCTTTAAAGACTGTTCATTACCTAATGAATTTGAGAGAGATATCAGGCTCACCCATCATCATGAGCTATATTTTGATCTCTATTTATCATATATAATTCTAAATTACCATGTCATGAACAAATTTTTTTTAATCCTATACTTTTTCATCATAAAACTTTTGAAAAAAATTAGTTTTACTCATAAATTAAACCCTTTATGTTATCTAATAAAGATGATAAAAAGTTTATGTTTCCTTATATTTTTTTTAAAAATTAAAAATTCCCAAAATTTTGAGCTATTTAATTTATTTAAAAACAACCACATAAAGTTTTAACAGAATTTTGATAACTAAAAATGCATATGATAGTGGGAAAATACTGTCAATTAAGAAATGTTAAAAAACTATATTTTTTCAATTAGGTAAAAAATATCAAAATGACCCATATGGTAAAATTTTAAAATATTAATTTTAAAATATTTTAGGTATAAATAAAAAATTCTTGGAATATTTTGAGGATCATATATATAGAGGATAATTATTTGAAAGGAATACTTCAAAATATGGATTTATAGAAAAATCCCTTATGAATTTATTAACTTTTGAATAAAAAAAATTGAATGAGGGAACATTAAAATGAATTTTAAACCACTTTAATTATACTATATTAGTGATAAAATACATTCATATGGCAGTATATACACCTCACAAAATAAAAAATGTGGTGAAAATAGTATGAGTCTCAATTACAGGAAATTTTGATGAGAAATCCCTTATCCCGTCTCCCAAATTGCCACACACATTCTTTAAATACTACATAATGAAATTATATTAATTATTTAATTTATAAAGGAAAATTTTCAGTTTTATTACCATATAAAAATATATTTTATTTCATTTAATACCATATCTTATATAGTTAACAAATCGATTAAGTTCGTGTCAAATGTTTTGAGGAAGTTCGGTTCAAAATCCCCAAAACAACTTCAATAGATTGACCACAGTCAAAGGATTAATTTTCAAATCATCCATATAATATTATTCATGATATAATTATAATATTTTTAAATTAAATTAAATTTTATAATCATCCATAACGTTGTCGATGAAAAAGGAATCACATCACTTCATAGAGGTGGTATTCCACATGCACACACAAGCGACATTATTTTTTTTAATGAATGGAAGGGTAAGAAGTTAATTAATATATTATATTTATAGAATAATAAATATTTAATGAATATTATATATATTTATTAGTTTTATCATAATAACCATCATTGTGATGTGGTGACAAAAAATGAAACACATCGCTTTGTGGAGGTGGTAGTCCACACGTATGCACGAGTGATGTTTTTATTTCATATATGATGGAAAATGAGATAAAAAATAATAAAACATTACCATAATGAAATTTTAGTATATGGAATATTTTTTTATTTAATAATTGTTGAAGAATATTTTAATGTGGTGTAATAAAAAATAAACTTGAAATTGGTCGACTAAGACTTATTACTTCTCCTCAGATTCTCCCTTTGGATTACAACTCAAGCCTTCTAAGATTAATTTTTTTGAGAAGAATATAACCTATAGGATATGTGTAGGTATTTTTATAGGAGTTTTTTCTTGGTATTAGAAGAACTATAGTGATCAAAATGTGTGAAGAATAAAGTACAGTATATTCTCTTTTATAAGTGAGGGGAGTGGCACATTTGTAATTTTTTAAAATTTTAAATATTATATAGTCTTAATCATGGGAAATTGGCTAAAAAACTATACTATTTTGAATATAATGCAATAAGGGTTTAAATAAAATCTTACAATAAGAATTAAGATAATATTTTTTTCCTTATAACTTTTTTTTACCTTAATTAACCTGATTTACCCTTTACCACGATGACACATTTTTACCATGATTACTATTCATAATGACAAAAAATGAAATCAAATTAATTAATAAATTTAAAAATAATTATTTTATAAAAGTAATCCATTTTTTAAGATAATTTTTTTAGAATTGGTAGAAAATAATTTTAATATAAGTGCATAAAATGCAACGATAGTCATTCTTTAGAAAATTACGTTTTTAATCATAAAAATGAACTTATGCAAAAATCAAATATAAGGTTGATTCCTAGGAAATTATTTAGATTATATTTAATAAAATAGATATTATGTTACTTTAAAATGTAATCAACAAAAATAATGATACTTTTAAATTACTTTACTTAAATAAAATAAATGATAGTTTTTCAAAAATCGGTATTTTCTCTATTGACTCAAAACCATTATTTTTAGAAAAATAATAAAACTTCCTCATAATAATATTATTACATGATTATTTCAAAAATTATTTCCATTTTTTAAAATATAATTTATAATAGTGTAATAAATTAATTATAATTTCTCACAAAAAAATCATTAAAAACTATTTTTGAAGAAAATGTATTTTTGAAGCATAAAATGACTTTAAACTTTTGTAAAAATGAGGGGTAATAAAAAAATGACATTGTTATCATTACTGTACTAATAAAAATAACTAAATTATTGTCAATTCATTAAATTGAATATATAATCTACTTATTTCATTAAAATTGATTATCAATAGTAATTAATTTAATATATTATGATAAAATACATTGTTAATTTTTTAATGAAAAATATATCTTTTACATTCAAAATATTTTATCTTCATTTCCAACCAATTGATAATTAATTTTATATTTATTATTAATTTTATTAATGAAAAAAATTTATATTTATATTTCATAATATGGTTATTCTTATTCATACATTCCTGTCTAACGACTAGGTTATAATGGTCATAATATATTGCATTTCAACTAAGTTTAGTGTGTCATGTCAATTAAATTATCAAAAGCATAAAATCAATTAAATATAAATATATTATAAAATCTCCAACTGTTATAATAAGATATTCAATGCCAAAACTCACCCATTATGTTACTCATTGGGACATTAGTCACATTTCCCATCATATTCCTTGCTAACTCAATTTTCCTTGCTCCAAAAATTAATTAAATAAAGTAAAGTTGAGGTATGAGAATACTTAAATTAATAAATATGTGAAAATCAACTATAAACTTAAAATAAGTAACTTATAAATAATTTGTATAATTTAACTTATAAATATCTATGCTTTAATATAGGTTATCCATGGTTATTTCATATTAGGTTCTCTAACCCGACTGAATGGCCCGAAGGCCTAAATTTTTATTCATTTTTGGATATACCCCCTTTTAAGGGTAAAGGGGAAAAACCTCACAGACTTCAAAGTCATAGATAAAAAACAAACTCAAAGGTCAAAAGGGCTGAAATCATCCCAGAACAAGACTGCAAGGAATACTTCTCCCGAGCATCAACATCATTATGGCAAGCCTTCACCATTGCATGACTGCTCAACAAGCTGTCCTGTGCAGCAATGCACGAGCCTGGTACCGATGGAAGCGCCATACCCTCTCAAACTTACAAATACTAATATCCATACATGGTCAATGATACCTGCTCTAATCCTCTTCCAAAGAATTTCATAGAAGAATGTCTAAAAAAAGAAACCCCTGAACCCTTTTGCTGGAGAATTTAATATGTGATTTTTGTTCAAAACCCTCTAAATATTTCATTCTAAAAACCATTCCACAAGATCAATGATAAATCATATGTCAAGACCTCCTTCAGAAATACACCTCATTTTCTCCTCCACCAAATCCAATCCACCAAAGAAACACACATTTCACTGCAATGCAAAATCCATATTCACCCAATAACATAGCAGAATCAACCAAAATAGATCACACAATCGATATCCAAGATAACACACAAATAGTAGTAGGAAGAGTCCATCACCGCACGCTTTCTTCTTCACACACCTCCACAGATCCAAAAACTTAAAATCCTCACCAAAATACAAGAAATTCATAGCATATCGCAACCAAACTAGAAACAAGTCAAAAATCAAGAAACGAAAATCATCACCAGCAAGACAGACACCCGAACACGGGCCAAAAGAAAGATCCCGCCATAATCCAGAAATGATCCCGCCGCCGCCTTCACGACCGCACTCGAGACTGCAACAGACCTCCCATTCACACCCACATCCGACGCAGAAACAAGTCTACAACCCTCAGACCGCAGTAGTAGAACTCGACCTCTGGACCTTCACAGCGCCACCGGGATTCCCTAGCCATTTCGGATGATAGGTCATGAATATGGAAGGAACCGTTGGTCACCCAAGAAGCTGCGACGTCACCACTAGATGAGGACGCACACACCGCAAGTGCGACGAACATCAGAGATGAGAGAGGAGCCGTCGCCGACCTGAGGCGGAGAAGAGGAACGAGGCGACAGGTTCTCTAACCCAAATACATATTAATACTTCATAATTAAATATAATGATAATGTGAATTAACAATGGAATATACCTTAAGAGTATCAAACTAGGTGTGTAGTTAGGCATATTTTTTGTTTACTGAGTAAATATTGAGTTAATACCAAACCTTAATTTTTAATGTTATTATCCCTATGTGTATCTCTGCGATAGTTTGTGCAATATCCTGCTGCTAACCCATTGTCTTGGGAAGAGGAAAACGTGATATTGAACTTAGGTGACATCTACAAGACACAAAAGGATGAAAATAAATTCCAAAGGCTTACATGATCGTTGGGAGACAATTTTCCATTTAACAAAAACAAATTATAAGATACAACAATATAAAAAAACCATGATACTATATGATGCATGAGAGTAAACGTGAAAAATTAAAATATATGAAAAAGGATAAATAAGAGAAAAAACATAAATTAATATACAATTTATCTCTAAAAAAAGTCATCCTGATGTAATGAAACCAATGCGACATCCCTCCAAACATAAAACCCAAAAATCTTCAAGATCCACCCACAATATCCAAGCCCATAGCATCATGATGCTCCACTAGTGAAATATGGAACCTTCCCCTTTCCGATATCATGATAAAAAAGGTCTTCATGCACATCAAAGTGAATATATAGGGGGTGAGTATATCGAATCAATATGTAATATTTCAGAATATTCCCACACATTCCACCAAGAACAAAATAAGTTAGCATAATTAATATAAACAAGCAGGAGTATGAAAGTAATTATTATGATCATTTCATCTAAAATCAAAAATGATACATATCCAAATAGTTTATACCAAAATCATTTTTAACAATATTTTTATGATCAAAATAGTTCATTAATAAATAATTTCTTATAAGTAATATACTAGTTCTTTACTCTTAGCATACCAATTCCACAAACTCACACACTCATGCATGTATCCAAGATGATAGTCCCAATACTCATTAGTGGAATTTCATCTTCTATACTAATTGGTAACTTGGTCATGCACCCATGTGACCTAATTGGAATGGGAAACCATGACCAGATCCAAAAAGGCCCCTCATAATGTTATCATGAACCCACACCAACCTGTGTATGATAATGTCTCTCCAAAACATACTTTCTTTAAGTAATATTTATTTTAATAATTTAAGAAAACTCATTGTGTGCATCTTTATAAAACCATGATTTTAAAATCATATAAAAATATATATTTCAATAATACTTCCCCAATGGGTTCTCTAGTGAAAACATAAGAAATATTTTTAGAAATCTAATGCCTTTAAGTTCTATAAAATAGAAGAAAGGGAGAATCCACCTACCTTAAAAGGTTTCCACTCTTAAATAATTTCTTAATGATCTAGGTATATCTAGCATCTATATCTCATTAATACAATGGATCCAAAATAAATATCTTCAATATAGTTTCCTTCAACTTATTATTACCTGATTTTGAGTATAATTAACCATCAATTACAATCCAATAATTATAACGTCTAGTGTATTTGAAAGATTAGATACATAATTAAAAAACATGAAAAACATAAAAATATATTTTATACAATCTTCATAATGTTCTCCTAACACCCTTTTATCCCTTATATCTGTATAGTATAACATGGGGATTACACAAACAAATAGATGAGCTAAAAAGCTCAATAAGGGAATAAACATAAGAATAAAGCATAACACATGGGTTTGAATACATAAAATTATGAAATAAGAAAAGGAGTAAACATATGAAAGAATAACATAAATAACATGGGATCATGTAATCATGGAATCATAGTTATATGGAAGAAACATAAAATATTACATAATCATGATTCAAGGCTCATTGCATACATTGGAGCATGAGTTAAGGCAAACCACGAAGACAGTTTCACATGGATAACGAGTCATGGTTAACCACCAAGACCATTACACATGACGTCTCATGTGACTAAACATTATTAAATGAATTTTAGTACTATCTAGGAACACCAATCACAACATGTTCACAAATATGTGTCCTATATAAAGAATCAAACATAAACATAAGGGTTACCTGTGGAAAGAATTGCGTGTCATAACCATGTGAGAAGGAATATCAAAAGATAACATCGCAATGGTGTCCATGAAAGAGTGGATTTAAACCTTACATGGATATTCATAATGAAAAATAGGCATAGATCATGACAAGTGATGTCAAACTGAAGTGAAAACATGTAGAAAGAGTGGTTATGAAACTTTATAGATAAAACATTTTAGTTCAATTTAAGTAAAATATTAAAGATTATTTAAAACGAAAAATGCATAATTATTTGTATAAAACCAAAAAAGAACCAATATAGTTTTTATGTTAAAATTAGTTATTTTAGAAAAATAATGGTGGCTTAAAAAAGATTATGGAGTGCACTTTAAGATATGTAAGAAATCAGGAAGTACCCTTTAATTGGGCTTGCTTATTGGGAATAATTAAGAAGGGAAACTTTTTAAAACATATATTTCCATGAAAAAGAAGGATAAATTGATCTGAATAACTGATTTTTGAACATATACATAGAATTTAGAAGAATTATATAAAAATAAATAAGAGTTACATTGGGGAAAGGGAGAAAAGCGTTACCCAAAGAAAAAAAGAGGTTAAGAAAGAATCCCTTACCTTATGTATGAAAGTGTTTTTCACTTGATCTTAATTTAATGAATAATTATATTACATCAATTAATTAATTTATTAATAACCTTTTTCGTATTTATTTAGTTTATTATAATTTTATTAAGTTTAATAATGGATTTTTTGATGAGTTATGAGATAAAATTTTATCGTTCAGGAGTGTTCGTTTCCTTGGTTTTCATGATTGGTTACTTGTATACATGTAAAATTAGATTTTTTTCGTAAAATATCAGAATTTTCATGTATTATTTTTAAATATTATATGGAATTATTTCGAGACTGGGTGATGAGAGGGTGTGTGATTCCAAGGCCTAGTGTGCTTGGAATGATTGTTTTAAAAATGTTAAACTTTAAATAGTGCGAGCGAGCAGTTTTCCTAAAAAAGTGGAATATCTTCCAAATGAGATCTTAGATCATAAATATGAGGGAACCATTAGGTTCAAAGAAATGAGTTTACCCTAGGCGAGGCCTAACATCAGTCGGCACAGGTCATCCGTGAAAGTTAATTTTTGGACGTATCTGTAATAAAATATTCAATTAAAATATTTTATTTCGATGTAATGAGTTGTTTTATTTTTATTATATTTTTTAGGAATGTAGGGTCATCACCATAACCCTAGAATTAATATGAGAAGTGCAAGGAAACCCTCTTGAAAAATAGTGATGATGGATCGAGCGGATCATGGATCGTTGCGCCAACGAAGTTAGAGGATCTCGTCGACAATGAAAACGAAATTGTTCTTCGTCAATGATCGATCAAAACAGAAGGATAAGGAATGTGTTTTAATTTTATTAATTAACCATTCTTTATTTAACCCAAAAAATGTGAATAAATTGATGAAAAGATTGATTCATGGATCGTGTGTATTGTGGTATTTAGGATTTTATTTGCAGGTTGATTATAGAGGTTGATCTTTGTTATAGATTTGAATTGTTTCCTCTTCGTTCTTTATTCTAATGTGAATGGATGAGACCAATGTGAACAAGGAAAAGATCTATTATTTGGGAATTATTGTACATTTATCTCTCTCCCCCAATTTTTCTTGCATTCTTCATTCTTCAAGTGATATGAATAGAGGATTGTTGAGCCTTCAATTTGTAGTTCAACGATCCGAGATCGAAGATCCAATGTCGGGATGACCTACCGAGGGAGTAGTGAAGACTACGATGGACGAATCAAGGAAATTTGGGAGATATAAGCATGAGAGTTATTTTTTTTCAGGACGAATCATGACATTGATTTTATCTTAGGGTGATGAATAATATGACCTGAAGATCGCAGACATGACTCCGTTTTGAAAAATGGATCACTTGAGCATGAATGATGACCCACAGAAGGTGCGACATCATCAATAGGAACAGATGACAGTGAGGCACGCTAGTGCTACATGGAGATAAAGGCGACCATGTGAAACATGGCTCAACCACATTTGGTGGCCTGTGGAAGCATCATACCATGGGGGAGGCAGACGTGGAAGTCTGACCACATTGAACGCGGCGGTTCAGCATTGGCTAGAGAAGCACGCGATTGGGCGGACCATGTGTTAGTATGTCATACTAGGCTAGGTAAGGTGAAATGGACCAGATCGGGTTGATTTTCTGGTTTGGGTTGGGCGGTGGGTGGGACTGGGTCTGATTGGTCGAATCAGACCTAGAACGGACCCGGACCAGACCCAAATTGGACCCGGGTCAAACATTTTCACTAAAATGGCCATAAATTTCAAAATGTGTGTCTATTTGAATAGAATTTCATGGAATTTGGACACTTGAGATGAGAAGGTACTTTTGGGATAGTCTAATTTAGTATTTTTTGACGTTGGAATGCAAGTTTTTTGGCTTGAGTAGTGAGTTCTCCTAGAACAAGCATACTGTGAATGGAATCCTAATGCTGGCTGTTACCTTGAGACTATGGGACTCATCGGTACTGTCTCATTGGGACTGAGTGTCTCATCAGGGGTGAGTGTATCAATGGGATTGAGTGTCTCATTAGGATTGAGTGTCTCATTTGGACCACGTGTCTCATTGGGACTATGTGTCTTATCGATACTGGGTGTTTTTGTGGATTATGTGAGATAATCTTGCTTTTCATACTATAGAACCATACCTATGTGAGATGACTATTTATCTTCTTAGTGTCATAATTCATGTATTTATTAGTTTCATACTTAAATTATTTCTTTATGGTATACTTCATGTATTTCTTGGTGGTATTCCTTTGTGGTTTTAGGGTGTCCTACCGAGTATTGTTTTACTCACCCCTACACGGGCTTTGCCCACACACATCATGTCTTATACATACGATAAATGCTATTATAGATTCCTAGGTTTTCTAGGACCAGGTGGTTCTTAGAGAGACTAGATAGTTGAGGTGTGCTCTTGCGACTTCAGACAACTATCATGTACCTACCCTTTTGGTAGGATTTTCTATGGATGAGTTTTAGGAACCTATGCATTCACTTTCCAGACTCCTTTTTGTGTGGGATTGTATTCTAGACCTCATTACTTTATATTTTTCTACTATTGTACTCTATTTTTGGTATCTTAGTGGTATGCATGCTTGTTTACTTAGTTTTTTACATTTCATAATTTTGGGCTTGGAGATGTGTGCATGTGTACATGTACTTAGGAAAATGCCTCCCATTTGTGGGATATGCCTACTCAGTGCTAGTCACCATCCCCTAGCCTATTGGAGGTGGGATTGGGGTAGTCATGGTATGGTCCCCTCTGGGATGGGTCGTGATAGAGTGGTATTAGAGGAGGTTAGTTCTACCTAAATAACATTGAGTATGTGATATTGGTTTGGAGAAATTGTGTTAAGTGTTTTGAGTTCGACTTTCAGGATAGGGAATCTAGTGTTGGTGTGGCAGCAAATGTATCCATATACCAGGGCTTTGAATTATGTTTTTTTGACTTAGTACTTGAAAACACTAGTTTCATAGAAAATAATGTTACGTGCATCATATAGGATTTGGGTGTGTTCTCATGTCCTTCTTGAGTTATCTCACCAGGTATACTCTATTGATCATGGTACATCTTATTCTATTTTAGGATGCCTCCAAGCAGCTAGCTATCCAGTATTCTATTGTGTGATCACAAGGATGATTTTCCTTGCAACAAGGCATCAGTATAGGGGCATGTACTAGAGATAGCACCTCCAAGTGGTTTACCTGCGGTACCACCACTCACAGATCAATAGTTAATACCAGTGCTACCGTTTGAGGATTCATGTAGGATGAGTGCATTTCAAGAGTTTTAGAGGCATCTAACTCCTAGGTTTCCAGGTGAGAAGACCCCCAGGTATTTGAGGATTGGATGGAGGCCATTACACGCATCTTTCACCTTATTTGGATACCTTTCAACCAGATGATTGTTCTAGCCACGAGTCTTCTTCAGGGCTCAATGGGGAGATGGTGGAGCATAGTGACCCAGAAACATGATGAGAAGAATCTATCTTGGGAATAATTTTAGAGTCTCTTCATAGAGGAGTTATTTCTATCTATGTTATGATTAGTGCGTATATAGGACCTTCTGCATCTATAGTAGGGTAGTCAGACACTGGTATATTACTTGGATAGATTTATCAATATTTCTCTCTACTCTATATATATTGCATGAGACCCATTATTTAGGCATCATTCCTTTGATAAGGTATTATGCTATCATATTAAGTAATCCATGACATCCCTTAGAATTCCAACATATGCTGGGGTACTAAAATGATATTTTCTAGTGGGGATCTTTCTAACGGAGGAAACACCGGAAGTGGGAGATACCACTAAGCACCATGCAGCTGAGTCTTCAACAGTAGGTATCAGAAAATAGTCATAGGGACCAAAGTGGGTCAAACACTCTAGGGAACAACCCTAGGACATAAGATCAGTGGTGTGGGGCTCCTAGGGCAGATCAAGTCAGCCAAAGGACAAGCTGTGGTATTCATGGAGCGGTCGAGGAAATCTAGAAAAAGATTTGTCTACCTGTCGTATGGCCGATCAAGAGAAGGTTGTGGGACCACCAAGGAAGAGGAAGGAGCAAGATCAGGGTGGTCTATAGGTCATCAGATGTGGCATAAGAGTAGGCAAGATGTAAAGAGATGGGAGAAGGTTCGACACATTACCACCACCACCCTTAGTTGGTCCACAACAGGCTCAGGGAGTTGGTGTATAGGGACGAGGAAAGATTCAGGCGATGGAGGCTTATGACCCTGAGGCTCCAGAGATGATTAAAGGTATGATATATGACTTTTCCCCTTATCTTTAATTTTTATTGACACAGTTTCTGGTCATTATTTTCTTTCCACGACCCTTGTTTGAGACTCGGATATTCCAATGGAACCATTGACTCAACCCTTATGTTTAGAGACTGCTATGGGAGTGGATTCAATGACCACATAGTGGTTCCAACAGTGTGACCATACTATTGTAGAAAAGAATTTTAGTTGGGATCTCTTGGTAGTAGCGTTGAGGCCTTACGAAGTTATTCTTGGTATGGATTGGTTATCCATAGTCTCTAATCAGATTGACTATTTTAGGCATGGAGTGAGGTGTGTCTGTGGCGACGGTATTGAGTTTTCTTTTGTTGGGGAAAAGGAAATTCATACAACATAGGATGGTCTCATGCATAGGAGGGTGCATTTGATCACACATCAATTGGCTGGCCTGATCCTCAGTGCTATGGATGAGATGAGTCCTGAGTTTCTTGCAGTGGTGGTGGAGTTTGTGTACATATCTAATGAGGATGATCCAGGATTACCTCCTCACAAGGAGGTAGAATTTTGTATTGATCTATAACCCAAAATGGCACTGATATCTACACCTACATATTGGATGTCTTTTTTAGAGCTTCATGAGATGAGGGTGCAGTTGGAGGACCTTTAGGGGAAGGGCTTCGTGATACCTAGTGTTTCACTATGGGAAACCCCAGTTTTGTTTGGCAAGAAGGTAGATGGGAGATTGAGGTTATTTTTGGATTTCTGGTTCCTGAACTAGGTGACTGTGAATAATAAGTATCCACTACTGAGGATCTATGAACTCTTAGACCAGTTGAAAGGGGAATGGTGGTTCTCGAAGATAGACCTCAGATCTGGATATAACAATATTTGAGTACATGATGAGGATATACCAAAGATGAATTTTCGGTGTCTGTTGGACCATTATTAGTACGTGGTTTTTACGTTTGGAGTCATGAATTCCCCAACAGTGTTCATGGGACTCATGAACATGTTCTTCCAGCCTTATTTAGGCCAGTTCTTGGTGGTCTTCATTGATGAAATCCTAGTGTACTCGGTGTCTGGGGAGGAGCGTGTGAGACACTTGAGGATAACCTTTGAAACACTATGAGAGAACCAACTTTATGAAAATATCTATAAGTTTTAGTTTGGGATACAAGAGGTCCATTTCCTGGGAAACCTCATTTCAGAGGATGAAGTTGCAGTGGATCCATCAAAGATTAAGTCAGTTCTTTCTAGGAAGCCACCCAAGAGTGCTACCAATGTGTGGAGTTTCCTTGGTTTGGTTGGGTAGTATCCGAGGTTTGTGCCTGAAATTTGTAGAGTAGAAGCACCCCTTACGTCTTTGACAGGAAAGGGATAGCCTTTCGCGTGGACAAAGAAGTTCTAGGGGAGTTTTCAGCAATTGAGGTAGAGATTGAAGATCTCTCCCATCTTGAGATAGCCAAAGGGGGGTGTTGAGTACGTCGTGTTCTGTGATTCATCAGAAACTGTGCTTGTTTGTTCACTGATGTAGTATAAAATAGTGATATACTATGGTTCACACTAGTTAATAACACATGATTAAAACTACATCACCCATGATCTTGAGTTAGCAGTGGTAGTCTTCGCATTAAAGATGTGGTGACACTACCTGATGGGTGAGCAATTTATCATCTACAATGACCACAAGAGTCTCAAGTATATCTTATCTCAAAAGGTTCTAAACTTGAGATAGAGGTGATGGACAGACTTCCTCCATGACTATGAAGTTCATATTTTCTATACTCCTAGGAAGGGGAATGTGGTGGCAGATGATCTCAGTAGGAGATCAAGTTATAAGTTGCGGAATGAGGTGTCAAAGCAGTTAGTCTCATTGCAGATATCCTTTGTGAATGGATATGGATCATCTTTCCTCTAGTCGATGGTTTTCACCACTCCACTCTTACAACGAGTTAGGGAGGCGCAACTCGGAGATATTGATAGTGAGAATTTATATGCTTAGATGACCATAGGGCATGCCCCTGATGGATATTCGAAAGGTGGAAAGCACGTCGTTCTTTTCAGAGGACACACAGTGTTATTGGTGGAATTATGGGATGAGGTCTTCAGGGAGTTCCATACATCCCATTTGGAGGTACATACATGTATAGAGAAGATGTACCAGGACCTCTGACGTTAGTTTTGGTGGTTGGGGATGAAGAAGGCAGTTGCAGAGTTTATCTCTCGTTGTCTAACTTGTTAGTAGGTGAAGGCTGATCACAAGGTTCCAGCATGTTTGAATCAACACCTTGAGGTGACAGAGTGGAAGTGGGTTAGGATATTGATGTAATTATTAATAGGGTTACCACATATGTATTGGGGTAACGATACCATTAGGGTGATCATTGACTGAATCACTAATTCAACCCACATCCTAGTGATTCACGAGCAGAGTTCATTAGAGATATTGGGACATTCTACATGCTCGTATCCTATATTTTGTCCATAGTTAGGAGAACCACCTACCTATGGTGGAGTTTTTATACATAAAAATCTACCACTACACCATTGGTATGGCATAATTTGAGGCTTTTTATGAGGGACCATTTAGGTCACCACTTCACTGGATAGACCTAGGAGAGTCAACACTCATGGGTTTGGAGTTGGTGAAGACAACTACGGAGAAGGTGTAGGTTATCTAGGAGAGGATAAAGACTACACAGAACTGTCAAAAGTCTTATATTGACCAGTTATGGAGTCCTTTGGAGTTCGAGGAGGGAGTGCATGTGTTCATTTGGGTCTCTCCTCATTACAGGATATAGAGATTTTGGCAGGGCACCAAGCTATATCTAAGGTTCATTGAAACTTTAAAGATACTATATAGAGTTGGTGAGGTGGCGTACTGCATGGATCTACCTCTGTAGTTATAGAGGTTGCATAATGTCTTCCATGTGTCACAACTGAGGAGATACATGCATGATCCATCACATGTCATTGACTGGGGTGAGTTGGAGGGGTGACTTTTGCGGAGTACTCGGGGAGATCGAGGATCAAGAGGAGAGGATCCTTCATGTGTGGTTGATTCTTATGATGCACGTTCAATGGCATCATGAGAATTTCTAGGAGAGAACATGGGAGCAGTAGGCTCATATTCATGCTTAGTACCCCCATTTATTTGTATAGCCTTTTGTTTTTTCTTTCAGGGATGTAAAGACATATGGTAGGGAGAATATACCATCTTATAATTTCTAAGTATTATATTTAAATATTATATGGAATTATGTCGAGACCAGGAACTGAGACGAAGTGTGATTTTGAGGCTTGGTTTGCCGATAACAATTTTTTGAAAAATGTTAAACTTTAAATAGCACGCATGAGCAGTTTTCCTAAAAAAATGGAATATCTTCTAAACAGGTCCCTAGATCAGAAATCGAAGGGCACCGTTGGGTTCAATGTAACGAGTTTACCCAAGGGGGTCCTAACATCAGCCAGTGCAGGTCGGCCATGAAAGTTAGTTTTTGGACGTATTAGTAATAAAATATTTAATCAAAATAATTTATTTCGACACAATAAATCGTTTTATTTTTATTATAATTTTTCATGAATCCAGGGTTATCACCATAACCCTTTAATTCCTTTGAGACGTGGCAAGGAAACCCTCTTGAAAAATGGAGATGATGGATCAAGCGGATCGCGGATCGTTGCACCAACAGAGTTAGAGAATCTCATCGATAACGACAAGAAAATCGTTCTTCATCAACGATCAATCAAAACTCAAGGTAGGTCATGTGTTTTAATTTGATTCCTTCCACTTTCATTATTTCATACGATGAACATGAATCAATCGATGAACGAATTGATTCATGGGTCATGTGTATTATTGGATTTGAGATTTTATTTGCGGGTTGATTATAGGGTTTGATATTTATTAGAGATTTGAACTGTTTCCACTTCATTATTCATTCTAACATGAATGGATCGATGCCAACACGGACAAGGAAAAGATATGTTATTTGTTAATTTTTGTGAATTTATCTATCTCCCCCAATTTTTCTTTCATTCTTAGTTCTTCATGAGATATGAACAGAGGATCATTGCACCTTTGATTCATGGAACAATAATCCAAGATCGAAGATCCAATGTCGGGATGACCTATTAGAGGCGTGATGAAAAAAATGACAGATATATCAGGGTGATTTAAGATATATATTAATTCAAGTTATTTTTCATCAGGATGAATAATTATGTTGATATAAGTCTAGGGCGATGAAGAATGTGACCCGAGGGTCACAGATGTGCCTCTGTTTTGAAAAAAGGAGCACCAGAGCATAACTGGTGACCTGCAGAAGGTGCGGCATTGCTGACCAAAGTTGGGGTCAAGGCGCATCAGCACCGCGTGGAGGGAGAGCCAGCTAGATAAAACGTGGCTCGAATGCATTTGGTGGCCCACAATGGAAAAAATATTTGGGGGTAGGTGGATTCGGTGATCCGACTATGTTGAATGCGGTGGTGCCACATTGGCCAGGGGAGCATGCAGTCGGGCGGACTGCGTGCGGCACAGCAGGCTGGGCCCCCTCCCTGTGGGCCAGATAAGGGATCTGGGATATGGGCTAGATTGGTTCGGACCAAACTAGACTATGTTGTGTTGTCTAGACTAGGTTGGGTCGGCCGATGAGTCGGACCGGGTCTGGCGGATCAGATCAGACTCGAATCAAACCATAGGTGGACCATTTCACTAAAACAACCATAAATTTCAAAATGTATGTCTGTTTGATGAGGAATTTGAGGAATTGGGACCCTTCTTATGAGAAATTACTTTTGAGACATTCTAACTGAGTTTTTTCATAGTTGGTGTGCAACATTTTTTTCATGAGGAGTGATTTCTCCCAGAACAAGCATATTGTGAACAAAATCTTGTGGTTGGCTGTGAGCTTAAGACTACATGACTCATCAAGACTAAGCGTCTCATTAGGGCTGAGTGTATCACTAGGACTACTTGTCTCATCTCGACTACTTTTCTTACCGATATTGGGTGTTTTGCAGATTATGTCAGAAAATCCTTCTTTGCATTCTATAGACCTATACCTATGTGAGATATCTATTTATCTTTTTAGTGGCATACTTTTTGTATTTTTAGTGTCATTTTTCAAGTATTTATTTGTGGTAGAATTCATGTATTTATTAGTGGTTTTCCTTTGTGTTTTTTAGTTTTCCAACTAAGTATTGTTTTACTCACCCCTACAAGGGCTTTTCCCGCACATGTCATGTCTTGTACAGATGATTGATGCTTTGACGGGGTCCTAGGTGGACCAGGACCAGGTGGTGCTTAGAGAGACCAGAAATTCGAGGTGTTCTCCTAGAGATTCAGAAAAATATCCTATAACTACCATTCAGGTAGGGTTTTCTATATATGAGTTTCAGGAACTTGTGCATTCACTTTCTATACTCTGTTTTGGATGGGCTCGTATTCTAGCATTGTTTACTTTCCAGTTTTCTACTACCATACTCTATTGTTGGTATCTAGTGTTATGAATACTTGTTTAATTATTGTTTTAAATTTCATAATTTTGGGATTGAATACGTGTGTGTGTACAAGTACATAGGAAAATTTCTCCCATTTGTGGGATATGCCTATTCGATGCTATTTTCCAGCCCCTAGCCTATTGGAGGCAGGCTTGGTGTAGTCACGACATGGGTCACTCTGGGACGGGTCATTAGAGTTGCATAGAATTGAAATTATATTATGTTAATGAAATTATAGAATATTAAATGGTATTATATATCATTTTGGTTCTATATGTGAGGATGAATCATTAGATAAAACGTTAATGATATTCATTTAGATTAATTTGGTGTTTTTTTGATCATCATGAACTAGTTTTGTTTTATTAATTAATATCAATTATATATATTGGTTCCATAATTTTAAATTGGATATAATATATATACTATAATCTTGTTCAACCATTAAAATTTTTTTATGACCATCCTTGTAGTGTTAAATTAAATTGAAAACTTTTCATCCTTTAATGTGATAAATTAACACATCACAAGCAAAGTTTTCATTTTTAGAAAAAAATGGGAGGGGAAAGAAATGATGATTTATTATTCCATTAAAATAATAAATTACATTACATGTGAGGTAATAGAGTTACTGTGCCACTTGGATAATGGAATGTGAGGATATAATTAAAAAATAAAAGAAATTGGATGAGAATAAAAGAAAAAGAAAGAAGATTTTATCTCTTGAATTCTCCTCCTTGAGAATTTCCTTAGGGAAATTTGTTTTTTTTTATTTTTTGAGAAAAAAGAATCTTGAATACAGGGAAGAGGCTTTATAAGAGTATTTTGTAGAAATTTGACGAGCTTCAAGGCTTAAGAGGTGTGCGGAGAAGCGATGATATTTATAGTGGAGGAGAGGGGTGTTTTCTCATTATTTTATTCATTTTTATTATTTTACCTCAAGATAAAAAATAGTGATGATTCCATGAATAAATATAGTAAATAGAGAAGGATAATTTTATATTATTGTGATTAAATTAGTTATGACTCAAGTAATAGTGTATTTGACTTCTAATGTATATATACCATAAATTACTGTATCTTACTATTCACAAAAAATTCAACTATTTTAGAAAAATCCCAAATATTCACCATAACCATTTTTAGATGTTTACAATTAAAAAATGGACTCTATTTTATGAAAATAATTTACTAAGTATGATAAATTTAATTTTTAATTAGAATCATCATTTATTTGGAAAATAGTAATTTCAAAATTATAACTGATTTTATAACACTTTAAAAAATTAATCAAGGTATCATAAAATTATATTATAATAATAAGACAAAAAAATATTTTTTTATGAACAAATTTTATGAAAATAAATTTTCTTTTATATCATTGTATTAATTATAAAATTTAAAATAAAAATTTATGTTTTATAAAAATATCAACACTTAAATAATAATTTCTAAAAAATTTATTTACTTATACTATGATATAATTATATCATATTATAATTTATAAGATACTTAAATTTTATTTATATATTCATGGGTGATGTTACTATTCTATTAATCGGTTTACTATTTATAAGGGTCATATTACTATTCTAAAGGTCTAGTTACTATTCCATTGGTATAAGTTCCTTAATTTATTTAAATATCTCTTATTTTTTTCATTATTCATTTATAAAGTCTATTTTGTGTTCTCTAAGTGATTCTATGAGGTTTATACTATATGACATATTTATAAGAATGAAATTTTCATTGATAATATTTTGGGTCGTTACATTCTTCCCTTCTTATGAAACTTCATCCTTGAAATTTCATTTTACAAATTAAATAGGTGAGGGTACTTCTCCTTAATTGATTCCTTTGGTTAGTATGTTAAATCTCATAAATTATGGTTCCACCATAGTACTTTGACCAAGTAAGTAGTCTTATTGCGTAAAACTTTATCTCTGTGGTCCAAGATCTTCACTGTCCGCTCCTTGTAAGAGAGATCACTTTCCAACTGTACCACCTCTAAATTCAATACATGTGAGAGATATGGTATATACCTACTCAGGAGGGATACATGGAATAAAATTCGTACTTGATAAATGGTTGGTGGAAGTTATATTCGATATGCTACAACTCTAATACAATCAAGAATCTTGAAGGGGTCGATGTACCTAGGGTTTATCTTTTCCTTCTTCCTAAATCTCATAATTATCTTCCATGGAGATATATAGAGAAATAACATGTCCCCAACCTTAGAATCTAGGTCTCATTGATGATTATTCTATCAATTTTGGGATTCTCGGATATGCTATTGGATGTTTTCCACATTTTCAACTATTTCATCGACAATTTCAGGTCCTAGAAGCTTATATTCACTGACTTCATCCCAGCATGCCAGTGTTCTGCATATTTTCCCCTAAAGGGATCATATGGAACCATTTGGATACTCGAGTGGAAACTATTTTTTTAGGAGAACTTGACTGGAGGAAGATGTTGGTCCCATCCTCCCTTGATGTCCATGGAACACTCTCTCAACATGTCTTCTAGTGTATGAATAGTTTTCTCATATTGGCATTAGTTTGAGTATGATAGGCCGTACTGAAGTTCAACTCAATTTTTTGAGCATGTTGAAGAATATTATATAACATAGAGGTTAATATTAGATATCGATCAAATAAAATCGATAGTGGTACTCATTGGATCCTTACCACTTCTCAGATGTGTATAAGTGCAAGTTGATTTGGTGATAAGTCCTCTCGAATTATGATAAAGTGGGTTGTCTTTGTGAGATTATCCATAACTACCCATATAGATTTTTTTTCTATATGTCTTCAGAAGTTCGATGAAAAAGTCCATGGTGATGTTTTCATATTTCTGTGTTGGTATGGGTAATGGTTGCATCATCCTTTTAGAATTTTGTCTTTCATCCTTAAATTTTTGACATACTAGAAACTTTGATTTATATTCAAAAATCTCTTTTTTCATATTGTCCCACCAATAGTTTTCTCAGAGTTCTCAATAAATCGTTGTGCTCCATGGGTGAATAGAGATGGTTAAACTATGTGCGTTATTTAGAATCTCTTTATTTATCTATTGAATATGTAGTACATATAGTCGTAACCCAAATATCGTGACTCATTTCTCATCCATTTGGAAATTTTAGGATTTCTTAATTTTGATAGTTTCCACCCTTTTCTAAATTTCCATATCATTTCTTTGAGAATTATTTATTTTCTCCATGAGGGATGGTTGAGAAATCATTTGAGAAAGGATTGATGATGTACCCTCCTTAACGATTCCCATTTCCATCCTTTGAAGGTCTAAGAAAATTGAATCCTTCTCAATCATCATTATTGATAAAGATAAAGAGCATCCACTACATTATTTGATTTACTAGGATGGTAGTGGATTGAGTAGTCATAATCCTTGATGATATATAACCATTTTCACTAGTTCATATTAAGATAATTTCATGTGAATATATATTTGAGGCTCTTATGATCAGTATATATCTCAGACTTCTCCCCATAGAGATAATACCGCCATATTTTCAATGTAAAGATCACATCATCCAACTCTAGTTCAAGCGTGGGATAGTTTTTCTCATGAATTTTCAACTTCCTTGAGGAATAGCCTATAAATTTATCATTTTTCAGTAGTACATAGTCTAAGAACTTCTTTGAATCATCACTTTACACCACAAAGAGTAACCCACTTATCGGTAGTGTAAGTACCAGTGCATTGATAAGCCTATTTTTCAACTATTTGAAGAAGTATTTACATTCACTAGTCCAGACACAATTTTCTCCCTTTTGAGTAATATTGGTTAGTGGGTTTGAAAATCATGAGAAGTTATTCCCAAATAATTTGTAATACCCAACTAAACCAAGGAAACTATGGATCTTTATTACAGATGTTGGAATGGGCCACTCTTCGATTTCCTTTTCCTTGGACAGGTCCACAAAGATGACTTTTATGGTGATTACATGAACCAAGAATGATACTTCCTCCATCCAAAACTCACATTTACTATACTTTTCATATAGTTTCTCCCTTCACAACATATTTATCATAGTATTCAAATACTCCTCATGTTCCTCCTCACACTTAGAGTATATCAGAATATAATCAATAATTAATACCACAAATTTTTTAGGGTAATATCTACATGATATATTAATTAAATCTATAAAAATTTATATAGAATTAGTGAGTCCAAAGGGTATCACTATGAATTCATAGTGTTCATACCTCATTCAAAATTAAGTCTTGGGAATATCTTACTTCTTCACCTTTAGTTAGTGATATCTTTAACAAAGGTAAACCTTAGAGAAATACTTGTCTCCGTGTAGTTGATCTAACAAGTCATGTATACATGGTAGGGTATACTTGTTCTTTATCACGATTTTATTGATCTCATGATAATAAATATGGAGGTTCATTGATCTATCTTTATTCTTGAAAATGAGGACTGGTGCACCCCATAATAAATCAATCAGGCATACACAACCCTTTTCTAGATTTTCTATTATATGCTTCTTCAGTTATTCCAGTTCAATGGTGGACATTTTATAATGTGTCTTTGATATAGGTATAGATCTAGGAATAAGTTCAATTGAGAACTCAACTTCTAGGTCTGGAGAAAGACCAGACAACTATTCAAGGAACTCATCAGTGTAGTCCCTCACAATGGGAATGTATTCGAGCATGATTCTCTTATTTGCCTCAATATTATGATTTAGATATGATTTCTTATAAGTTAGTAATATCCACAATTGATATAATTATTCTGATGGAGATTCATACTCTTCCTTACACTTGTACAAAATTGGAGGATGATTCAGGATGTGAAGAGTAATCTTCCTTTCCTGACAGTCGATATTATCTTCCTATAAAGATAGCCAATCTATGACCAATATAGCATAAAATTACACCAAAGGAAGTAAAACATGATCTTATAGGAGGTTAAGTTCACAAACATTAACTAGGGAGGAGTTATATACTTTTTATTCAATAATTTACCCATTTACTATTTTCAAAGATAATTCAAAATCTATATTTTTAGATGGTGTTTGAATTGTTCTACTAAACATGGATGATATGAAAGAATGCATAGAACCAGAATCAAATATAATTTTCACTATTATTGAATGAATTACCAGTGTACGTATCAACACATCATTTTCATGATCCACCTCAATAGTAGTAACAAAAAATGTCCTTACTTGTTTCCTTTGAGGTTTTTGTTATATATTACTTTGAATAACCCATTGGCTTTGGGCTATGGTTCACGTAATTCCCATGTTACTTGAAGTTGAAACAATGTAATATAGGATGAGTGTTGATCGTAACCTTCCCTCATTCTTCTATATTAGTGGGATTATTCATATCCTTATGGTAGTTATTAGATAGATTTACCAATATTCTTCATTTGAATCATTTCC
Organism: Viscum album; assembly: GCA_963277665.1. Lineage (NCBI taxonomy): Eukaryota > Viridiplantae > Streptophyta > Magnoliopsida > Santalales > Viscaceae > Viscum > Viscum album. The sequence goes on along the minus strand of OY728159.1, from coordinate 11,743,092 downwards.
TGGTTCCCTCCAGGATGCTTCTTCCTTCAATTTTGACATGTAGGATATTGGGTTTTCTTTCCGTTATGGGATTTATCTATTAATCCACCCATATTAAACTCCATTTCATATTTTTTATTTCTATAACTATGAGACCACTCAGATTCTTTGATCTCCATTTTAACCTTTAGGGAACAATAGAAAATCCCTTCATAGCTATCAAATTCACAGATCGCCAATGATTTTCATAGACTCATCTTTATTCATCTAAATAAACGATTCACCTTTATTTCGATGTTCATGAAAAAACTATAGGCGTATTGTGAAATCCTTGTGATGTTTTTCTCATATGATCCAATAAAATTATATTCATTTTGCTTCAATCCAAGGAACTCCCTTTCTATCTTAAATCACATGGTTTAGGGAAAATATTTATAGAAAAATATATTCTTGAAATATTTCCATTGCATGTAATCAATTTTATACTTGTACTTTTTTATCTTGATTAGTGTCCACTAATGACAAAATTCTACATTAAAATGATAGATAACCAATACAACTTTTTCTTCTTCTAAGCACTGAAGGATAGAGAATATCTTCTGAATGGAGTTAATCCCTTGTTCTGTGAGGAGGGGATTAGAAGATCCATTAAACAAGGGATGCCTTTGTCGAATAAAGTATTTGAATTAAAATTTATCTTTATTTAGAGAAGGATTTTATTCACAATTAAAGTTATTATTCATAACCTGATCCATTTGAGTAAGTACTATCCTAAATTTTTGACCACCTATTCCCATTATATTTGGAATATCATTATGAAAATCATCACATTGCCTATCACATTGATTGTTGGAAGGAGTTATTGTATTTACACCCCTTAAATAAAAAAATAAATTAAAATTAGTGGGATTTAATACTTAGTTTATAAGAAAAATAAAAGGAAATTTGAACATAGAAGGATAAAATTATAAAGGAAAAGTATATCCTAAGTTGTGATGCCCTAAGTTTGAATCTTGGTTGTGCATGGTTATAGAATTATCCCTAGGGTTATTATTAAATTGTTCTAGTCCTAACATCCAAAAATAAATAAAACCTAGATATGATACAAAATATATAGGCCCTGTCCTTTTACAAATATTATTACATGATTTTAAGCATAATTAACCATCAATTACAAGCCGAAGATCATAAAGTCCAGTGTCATTGGAAGATTAGATACATAATTAGAAAACATGAAAACAAAATAAAAAATTATGTTATTTAATATTTATAATTATCCATTAACACCCTTTGAGAACTTACATCTTCATAGGATAACCTAGGGATTACATGAACAAAAGGATGAGCTAAAAATCCCAGTAAGGGAATAAACATAAGAATAAATCATAGCACATGCGTTAGATGGCATAACATGATGACATAAAAAGGTATAAACATATGTAATAATAACATATAGAACATGGGATAATATAATCATAGAATCATTTTAATATAGAAGAAACATAAAACATTACATAATTTGAGTCAAGGCTCATTACATATAGAGGATCATGAGTCAAGTCTAACCACCAAGACCATTTCACATGGAACACAAGTCAATGTTTACCACCAAGACCGTTGCACATGAAGTCTCATGAGACTAAACATCAAACAATGTGATAGAGTGATATATGGGAACACCCATAGTAACATGTTCACGAATATTCATGCCACATAAATAATCATACACAAGGAATTAAACATAAACATAAGGGTTACCCATGGAATGAGTTGGGTATCATAATCTCATCAAGTGGCATATAAAAAGGTAATATCATAATGTTGTCTATGAAATAATGGAATTAAATCATACAAGGACATTAATAAAAGAAAATATGATTATAAAATGATAACTTATGTCAATGTAAATTGAAAACATGTAAAAATAGTGTTTAAGAAATATTAGAAATAAAACATTTTACTGTAGTTTATGGAAAATATTAAAGATTATTTCAAATTGTAAAGGAATAATTGTTTTTATAAAACAAAAAATGAACCAAGAAATTTTTTCATGATAAAATTATTAATTTTAAAAAATAATGGTGGCTTAAAATAGATTATAGAGTGAACTTGAAAATGGGTAAGAAATTGGGAAGTTCCCTTTAACCGAGCTTGCTTATTTGGAATAATTAAGAGGGGAAACTTTTTAAAACATGTATTTTCCTGAAAAGAAAGATGAAATGATATTGAAAAATGATTTTTAAACATATAAAAATATTGAAGAATAATTATATAAAAATAATTAAGATTTACTTTAGGGTAAAGGGAGAAAAGCGTAACCTGAATGAAAAATGGAGTTTTGAAAATAATCCCTTACCTTATGTCCTAAAATGTTCTACACTTGATCTTAATGTCCTGGATAATAATATTAAATCCATTAATTAATTATTTTAAAACATTTTCTATATTTATTTTATTTATTATAATTTTATCAAGTTCATTCATGGCCTTTTTGATGAGTTATAAGAGACAATTTTATCATTCGGGAGCATTCATTTCCACAATTTTCACGATTGATTATTTGTATACATGTAAAATAAGAATAGTTGTCCAGAATTGAAATTATATGTATTTAATGAAATTAAAAAATATTAAATTTTATGATATATCATTTTTTTCATATGTGAGGTTGAATCATTAGTTAAAATGTTAATAATCTTTTTTTAGATTAATTTGATGTTTTTTTATCATCACAAACTAGTTTTGTTTTATTGATTAATATCATTTATATATAGTGGTTCTAGAACCTTAAATAGGATTTAATACATACATTATAATCTGGTTTAACCATAAAAATGTTTTTATGACTATATTTTAAGGTGGAAAAGGAAATTGAAAACTTTTCATCCTTGAATGTGATAAATTAACACATCACGAACGATGTTTACATTTTTAGAAAAGAACAAGGAGGGAAAATAAATGATGATGTATTATTCCATTTACATAATAAAATTACATTATATGTGATATAATGGAGTTACTATTCCACTTAGATGAGGGTATGTTAGGAGAGAATAATGAAAGAAAAGAAATTTAAAGAAAATAAAAGAAAAATAAAGGGGATTTTACCTCTTGAATTCTCCTCCTTGAGAACCTCCTTAGGGAAATTGGTTTTGGTCTTATGTTGATACCAATAGATCATAAACATAGGGAAGATGATTTGGAAGAGTATTGGGTAGAAATTATACAATATTCAAGGTTTAAGAGATGTTAGGAGAAGAGGTGGTGAGGGGTGATATTTATAGTGGAAGAGGGGTTGTTTTCTCATTATTTTATTCATTAGTTTATTATTTTTACTCGAGAAAAAATAATGATGATTAAAATAATAAATACAGTAAAAAGGGAAGTATAATTTGATATTATGGTTCTTACATCAGCGATGACACAATGAATATTATATTTAACTTATAATGTATATATATAATAAATTACTATATTTTACTATTTACAAAAAATTCAACTATTTTAGATAATTCCCAAAAATTCACCCTAACTATTTTTTGAAATATAGAATTAAAAAATGGAATAATTTTTTTGAAAATAATTTTTTAATAAGATAAATTTAATTTTTAATTAAAATCATCATTTATTTGGAAAATACCAATTATAAAATTATTAATGATTTTATAACACTTTTAAAAATTAATCAAGGTCTCATAAAATTATTTTATAATCATAATGAAATAAAATATTTATTTATAAATACATTTTATAAAAATAAATTTTCATTTAAATCATTATATTAATTATAAATTGAAAATAAAAATTTATGTTTAATAAAAATCTCAACACTTAAATACTAATTTCTAAAACTTTTATTTACTTATACTATGATATAATTATATCATATTTTTATTTATAATATACTTAAATTTTATTTATAATTTCATGGGTGAGGTACTATTTTATTGGCCAATTTACTATTCATAAGGGTTATATTACTATTCCAAAGATCAAGTTACTATTCTATTGGTTTAGGTTCCTTAATTTCTAGAAATACCTCTTATTTTATTCATTCTTCATTTATAAAGTTTGTATTATGTTCTCTATGTGATTTTATGAGGTTTATACATTATAACATAATTATAATAAGGTAATTTTTATTGATAAAATTTTGGGTCGTTACATTTAAAATATGTTCAAAACCCTAGATCAATCCATGAAAGATCCAATTTAGGTTTTTTACAAGAGAAGATGAGAAGATCATTAAGGAGAATGAAGAGGTAGAGAATTACATTTGATTTAAAGACCCAAAGCACAATGATTTATTGAAACTACCCTCCTGATTTAAATGAATCACCAAAATCACCAAAAGGAGGGTTATGGGATGATATCATAGATTATAGGAGGAATAATGAGTATTTCATGGGATTTTCTAGGTTTAAAATATATTTTTTGGATTTAGTTAATCACATCACACAACTATGCTATACAGTTTACTAAATCTTATAGGCACTTCTATCTCAAAACTACTAGGTTTCATGGTTGGTGAATGGGTTTCCAAACAGTGCACCAACCATGAGAAATGATTATGTCCCATATCAAATAGTTCTCTGGGGAAACTACATAGTTTATCCTAAATATGTGCGAACCATTCACCCATTATAGACTTCCTCATCCTACTACTTGGTTACCTAAGTAATTTTCACATTTTCCCCTAATCGTTCTACTTTTAAAATTATTCCAAAATTTTTAAAAATCACCCAGAAAATTCTAGAGAATTACCCCAACCAAACAATATATAAAACAATGAAAAAAGAGAAACATATACCTCAAAATGGGGGCGTTATATTCTCCCTTAAATTGTAATTTCCATCTTCATAAAGTTAGAGATTAGAGATAATTCAAAGCGATCTAGCCAATTCTCAAGAATTAATTCATATCTTTCCCATATCTCCTCTGAAACTTGAATATAATTCCATAATAACCTACAAAACTAATAAATTTTTCCTGAAAGATAATATCTAATATATCCTGAATTAATATCAATTCATGGATAAATGTATCATTTTGATCAAGATCAAAATTATCACATCGAATCACACGGTTAGGATCATGAAAACACTTATTCAGCTGAGATACATAAAACAAGTTATGAACTGAACCAGACCTTGGTGGTGAATCATATTAACAATCCATATCACTAATCTATTCAAGTATCTCAAAAGATTAGACATACCAAGGAGAAAAATTTCCTTTTTTAACCAAACAATAATAACCTATCCTTGAAGAGACCCTTAAGAAAATATATCCCCCACTACAAATGCTAACAGTCGATAACATTTATTTACATAATATTTCTATTGATTTTTGACCATTTCCATTCTTTTTCTGAACATTTGGATCTTATAAATCATTTTAATTTTGAATATAGGTCCAATTAGATAATTATTTCATATATTTACCTAATAAAGTAGAGAGTGACAAGTAATACCATGCAATGATTTGAATAGAGTCATATATATCATGACCCGATAACTATTGTTATATAAGAACTCCACTAAAGGTAAATGATACTCCCATGAGACACCAAAACTCCATAAATTAATCTATGATAATGTATTCAAATTCTTAGATCATACATTCCAACTACGCATCCATTTGAGGATGATTTTCCCTGCTCATGGTTAATTGGATTATAAGTAATTTTTGTAAATATCACCAAAAATGATTGGTAAACCTCAGGTCCTAGGTAGATATGGTTAAAATTGGTACACCATGAACCTTTACTACTTGAATAAATTTTTTTATAGATTTTATACCATATTAGATTCATAGATGAGTATGGAGTGGGAAGAAATTGTGAGTCGGTCCACAACCACCTAGATGGAATCACGCTTTTGTATAATTCTCAATAAACCCATGAAAAATTCAATTGTGGTTTTCTCCCACTTCCATACTAGTATATGTAATTATTGAATCATACCGGATAATATTGTTTTTCCAACATTGACCTATTAATAAGAGATGAATTTTGAAACATAACCAACCACTCTTCATTTCATACCCTACCAAAAAAATGGATTCTAAATGACTTATACATATTTTAGATTCCTGGATGAATAAATCATTTGAAATGGGTATAAAAAGAAATAAGCTATTCTTGATAGGATCAAGGAACTACTATTCAATCTAAAAAACACAAAACCAAGTTCCCATCTTTCGTCCATCCATAAATGGTCTCCCCCCTATTGAGTTTGGACCTCATAGTTAGAAAATCAATGTTATATTTTTGAGTATACTTGTATTAATCAACCATATCTAGAATAAGGGACATAATGAAAAATATTACAACACTATCCTACTTAGAAAAACCCACATGTTAGTTAGAAATCACAATTATCAACTTCTAATAATTAGAAGATTCATTATCCAACTGATTGTATGAATATCTACTTAGATAATCAACCACCAATTTCCCTTTACCCAATGTATACCCTATTTCAAAGTAAAAAATATAGATATATTCCATCCATCACCATTTTATGAGGTTCAAATCTCTTTTTAAAAAGATATTTTTTAATATTTCATGATTTGTAAATATATTTATATTTTCATTGAAGAGATAATGATTCCAACTTTTCAAATCATTGACTATGAAATCTATCTCCAAATCATTAATCAAATAATTATTTTCATGCATGCGTAACTATCGTGAGTCATAATCTCTAACATGATCTCATTTCATTATAAAAAAACCCAGACAATTTCTATACACATCACAATATATCACATAAACCTTACTTGGTTCTAGAAAGGTAAGGATAGGTGAAGAAGTGAGTCTTGGATTAATCTCTTGAAAGGATTTCTCATACTCATTTCTCAATTATAATGGAATACCTTTCCACTTCAAACATTTTATAAAAGAGTCAAGACTTGAAAATTTATAAATAATTTGATGGTAAAAACAATATAAGATGTGAAAAATTTATATTTCAAATAAATTCTTGGGATGTTTCCAAGAGACAACAACTCCTATATTTTTATGATCTATTGATAAATCTTCATCAGAAATCACATTTCCATGAAAACATACTTCTTATGTCTAGAAGTCACACTTATAGAATTTATCATAAAGTTGGTGTTCCTATAACGTGGTAAATACAATCTCTAAGCATTCTTCTTAGTTAATTTTTTTCCAAGAATACACCAACATATCATTTAAAAATACTACAAAAAAGTAGTCAAGGTACCTCTAAAAGATATAATTCATTAATTACATAAAACCAATTGGTCTATTTGTATTAATAAAGGTAATAAAAGGTATTCACAATAACCATGAAGGTTTCATCTAAATATCCTACTCCCAAACCCAAAGTTGGTGATACCTTGATTGTAAATCAATTTTAGAGAACCATTTGTATCCCTTCAATTGATAAATGAAATCACATATTCATGGAAGTGGATATGGATTCTTTTTCATAACTTGATTTAACTTATAATAATATATGAAAATCCAAATAGAACCATGTTTATTATTTATAAAGAGAACCATATAAACCCAAGGTGATGTACTTGGTCTTATGAAACCTTTACTTTCCAACTATTACAATCAATCCTTAAATTCATTAAATTCCATCAATGCCATCCTATAAGGTAGAAGTGAAAAAGGATTAATCCGTGGTAGCTGATAAATAAAAAATTATTATTTCCTTATAGATGGAAACCCATATAATTTTTTTGGGAAAACATTAAGATATCAATTTATAATGGTTAGAAAATATCTTTTCTTGATTACATCAAGAGTTTCGAATGCTTTCTCTAAAAACTGATAAGAGATATCCCTGACCATCTGTAACAAATATCTTTTTATACCAACATTTAAATACCAATCTCCCTTAAAGGGATGTTCCACTACATCAGAAGATATAAAAATAACTCATCAGACATAAAAATAAATGTGGGATTTGAAAGCTATTAAACAATCCATTCCTAAAATTAGATCAAATATATCTATCTTGAGAATAGAGAAATCACAAACAAACTGAGCCTAATAAATAGTTTTCCAACATTATGCACAATTAAATCCTATTCCCTCCCATTTTTAGAAATATGTTTGGATGCACATTAAATGAGGCATCATTTACACATGGAACCCAATAATATTTTTTAAAAGAGAAAAAAATAAGAGTGGGATACATGTATATCAAACAAAACTTTCATAATAGTTTAGTTTTGAAGAATGGTACCTCTCACCGTTTAAGGACCTAATTGATCCTATATGACTATTTACTCCACACCATACAAATACTTACTAGGTCCTTCTGAATACTTTTTTATCCCCATTATTGTGAAGCTGGATGTGGTGTTGAGGTATTCTTAGAATCGCCTTAATATTGTGCCTTTCTTTCTTAAGAACATGTTTCCCTTTTTTTCTTGTTTTTATCATTGGGTTTCATACTTTTACCAGTAAAGGTAAATGTATTCCCCACACCATAGGTTCATGTGATGTATTTTTCAACCATAGTAACTATATTAACCATTTATGTATAATAATTAATATAGAAGAATACTACTATAGAGAGAATGTCTTGTCAAAACCCTACCTCAATGACATGTGGTTTTAGGAACTCACTTGTGGTTAACACTATAGAAAAGAGAGAAAAATTAATGAAAATAGAATTGAACTCCATATTTTTTATTTCTTTCTTCAGAGTAAATAAATATACTATCATTACGATCTTGATAGTATGTGGGTAGTAATTTTTGTTAAACAATTCCTCAAACCATTTCCAAGTAAGGTCATATTAAATTTTAGTTTGAAAAAAAATATCCCACCATTACCTCAAAAAGGCTTCAAGAATTTATACCAATATTTTGACCTTGATATTGGTTGAGGTTCCAAAAAAATCAAATATTTTCTTAATTTGGAGAAGCGACACCTCTGCGTTTTTTGATCCCGACCCCCTATAAGGATTAGTGGATTATGCCTTTGAAATTCCAATAGAAGATTAAAATGGTGTGGTTATCAAGTCTTATTTCCCTTATAAATAGATTATAAGTCTTGAACTATATTCGAGTCTAGTGATTTATTCACCTATAGTTTAGATTAAATCAAATTCCTAGTCATGTCCTTCTATTAATTTTTCGATCTTTGAACTTGTTTGATATCTCTATTAACATAACCAATTTCTACTTAGTCACCATAGTATAACTCACTAATAGAAAAAAATATATACAAAGTTTATTCCAAAACCATGGGTATAAGTCCCCCCTATTGTAATGGGAACAAATAATTTTGTGAGTGGGACCTATACCCACGGTTCTCCATAAACCATGGGTACATGTCACCCCTATACCCACTTTTTTTTGTAAACTATAGAAATAGGTTTTATGGAGGAAACAAATTTCATAGGAAGGCTTCAAGAAAATATATACCCATGGTTTGACCAAACTATGCATATAGGTAATGTTTCTGGGCACCTATACCAATGGTCTGGGTGAATTGTTGGTATATGTCACCTTTACCCATGGTTTGACCAAACCATGGGTATAGGTTGACACATTACTTTTCCATAATAAAAACAATAATAATAAATACTCTAATATAAAAATATATATAGATATATTTTTTAATATAAGAACACAATAATGCGTTGTAGGATAGTGGTAAACTCATTGGATTATAAGTGAAAGTTTCTAGGATCAATTGCTAGTGGTGGACTTTTTTAATAATGAACCTATACCCATGACTTGACCAAACTATGGGTATAGGTAAGCCCATTATTTTTTCATAATAATAACTATATTAAAAAATACTTTGATATTAATATTTTTTTACACACACACAAATATATATATATATATATATATGAATATAAGAACAAAAAATGTGTTATAAGATAGTGGTAAAGTCATTGGAGTATATTCGGAAGGTGTTGGGATCAATTCCCAGTGGTCATTTTTTTTACTAAAGGACCTATACCCATAGTTTGGTCAAAACATGGGAATAGTTATATACCCACAAATAGACCAAACTATGCCCATATGTATTTCCATTGAAATTGTCCGCACTAAAATTTTAATAATTATTGGTATAAGCTACAATTACTCACATTTTGGTCAAACCATGTGTATAGGTCTATCCCGATGGTTTAAGTACCCATGTTTCATAAAATCATGGGTATTTCCTATACCCATGGTTTTATGAGCAATTCCCATAGTTTTGAACCATGGGTATAGGTAAAGATTCCATTAGTGACTAAACTGAATTCTTAGGATATTTCTAGTCATATCCAACAAAATATTTAAAATAAGATTCCCTTAGTCATTAAATACAATGTAGATGATAAAATTCAAGTGGTAAGTCTCTTTACCAATACATGATACTCTACACTCATTGGATAAACCCATGATGATGAGGTGAAGACACTCCTAAAGGATTGTATGAACACATTTTGCACCTGAACCACCCTGGTAACTTGAAGTTCGACATTATAAGGTTTGAAACACCTTTTTATGATCTAAATTCCAATTCATAACACATATTATCTCAATAACTAAAATATTGATAAATAGAACAGAGTAAAATAATACCACTTGTAACAGTCTACCCCTAACCCATTGGCTTGGGAAGATGTGTAGGTGATTCTGGGGCACCGAAGGGTGTCAATAATTCCAAAGGATTATAAGATAATTGGGGGATGATTTTCCCTTTAACACACAAAACCATACAAAAATATAAACAAAACTATGATACTAAATGATACAATAGAGTAAATAAGAAAACTCAAAGTCACAGAAAAAGATAAATCAGAGTAATAGGAGAAATTAACATACAATAACACTGAAACCAAAAAGATGCCCTGAAGCAACGATGAAAATATGGAATCACTCCAAACATCCAACACAAATATCTCTATGCTCTACCCACCATCACCTAGACTATAATGACATGATTCTATTATAGTGAAATATGAAACCCTCCCCTTACCTATATCATGATTAAAAAGGTATACATATACACAAAAGTGTATATTTAGTGGGTTAGTATATCAACTTAGTAGGAAATCCCCCAAAAGATTCACATAGATTCCACTAAGACTAGAATAATTTAGCACGATTTATATAAACATACTAGATTATGTAAATAGTTATCAAGATAATTTCATATAAAATTATAAAAGATATATATCAAAATTGTTTATATAAAAATGACAATTTAAAAATATTTCTATGATCAAATAGGTTTATAAATAAATAATTTTTTATAAGTAATGTATCCATTCATTCTTATTATAATACCCATTCCATAAACTCCCACACACACATTCATGCATCCAAGATGAAAATCCTAATAATAATGAGTTATAACTAATCTTTTATACAAAATTTTCACTTGGATGTCCACCTGTGTTCCCTAATTGGAACATGAAACCATGTTTGAGTCCAAAAATGGTCATCATAATGTAACCATGAACACACACCAACCTTTTTATTCCAAAGTCTCTAAAAAACATAGTTTATTTAAAAAATATTTCTATTAAGATTTTAAGAAAACACATTGTGAGAATATTTCTAAAACCATGATTTTAAAACCATATAATAGAAGATATTCAAAAAATATTTCATCAAGGGTTTTTTCAAAAAAATATAAGTAAGATTTTTTATAAATAAAAATCCTTAAAGTTCTATAAGAACTGAAGAGAGAGTGAGAGAGAGAATCCACCTACGTCAATAAATTTTTGTTCTTAATGAATTTCACAATGATCTAGTTATATTTGAGTTCCTTATATATTTACTTCAGCATATACAAAATAAATATCATCAAAACATGTTATAAACCCTAGATCCATCCATGAAATATCCAATCTAGGGTTCTTTCCAAGAAAATATGAGAAAACCATGAAGGAGAATGAAGATATAAAGAGTCACCTATGATTTATAGATCCAACAAACCAAGATCCATTAAAATTGACCTTAAGATAAAAATGAATCACTAAAATAACCTAAAGTAAGGTGAGGGTCAAGAGAATAGAAAAAGGATAAATAATGAGGGTTTTTAGGGGAGTTTTCTGGTTGAAAATGAAATTTTTAGATTTAATTAATTATGTATCATGGTTATTCCTGATGGTTTACAAAACCATGCGACAAATATGCTTGTGAAATTATCTCAAAAATATTAGTTCTCATAATTTTGAAAAATATACACCAACCCTATGAAATGACTCTATTCCATGTCCATTGATTCCCTATAGAAACTGCATGATTTACCCTAACTGTGTGCCACATGTGCACCTCCTCCCAAGATTCCTCAGCTTGTTGCACGATTACCTGGGTATTCCCATGGTTTAGCCTAATCATGCACAAACCATGTGAATTCTAAGACCATCCAAACCATATTTCCAAAACATATAAAAGGAAAGCACATACCTCAAAATGGGGGTGCTATCGCTTACATCCACTTGTTTATATCAAAAACATCATTTAATTTCATGGAAAACACATAATGTTTACTTTTTCAAAATTTTATTATATTTCCTACACTCAAACCTATACCAAGGGTTTTAAATAAAATTTTCTTATCCAAATTCCCTAAAATAAATAAACACTTCCTTGATACCAACTAAGATGACCTAAGCCCTCACTCCCAGATTTTTTAATAAAAAACATTATTTTTATATTGTATTTTATTCTAAGTGTGATAAAACAATCCAAACTTACATACATTATATAATTTAAACATTTAATCTCACAAATACTCACATAATACCATAACTATAAAAGTTTAGTGTCAATGAAAATTAGATATATAAAAATATTATTTCACATATTTTTGATCATTTATCCATAATTATATCATACTAGATACCATTCTAGACATTTAATAGATTATACTCACATTCATAAACTTGGTATATAAAACATAAGGAAGGGGTTAGTTTAATCACTCAGTAAAGTAAAAACTCATCAATATGTCATCATGGGTTAGATCAAAAGCATATGATAAAACATGATCATGGGAGAAATATATTACTAAAAAGATATTGGATTTATAAAAGTTATCTATAATTCATGATAAAAGAACAAATACCTATAATTATTAAACATCTAATATGAAATAAGAGTGTGTATTCATTAAACAATAAACATTAGTTTTTGAACATAACATAAAAATATGACATATTATAAAAATATAGCATAAGTATAGTAAATTATAACATTATAAAAAAAAGAAAAATGTGATCTTTTCCTTGAATAATATTATAAAAAAATATATTCTATCATTTTCATGAACAATCAGGTGAATAAAGAAATACATGATCATGTCTATGCAAAATCATGTAAATAAAATAAATGCGATCATATCCAATATTGTGAAAAAAATAAATAATCAATCATGACCATGAAAAATCATCTAAAAAAAGATATATATGATCATGTCGATGAAAAATCATGTGAAAAATTATATACATAATCATGTATATGTAAAATCATGTGAATAATTATATAAAACAATAATTTCCATGAACAAAGTTGCGAACAAAGCTAAACAACATTTATGTCCACACACTACTTCTTTATCTCATGAGTTATAACACTTTAACCAATTAATTATAGGTATATATAGGACCCATCCATCAAATATTGATAAATAATTCTTATTTATACCATAATATCATAATATAATTAAATATTTATTCATAGATTAATTAACTATGAAAAAGGGACTGAGTTCCATTATAATTTCCTGAAAACATCATTGTTACAAGACCACTTAATTAACCCATGGAAAGGAATTTTTTTCATGAAAACTTTTATAAAATATAATAATATTACATATTAGGAAATAAATTGGATTATATAACTAGAAAATATCCCTAATGGCATAAAATAATCATTAAAATGAGTTTATATAGATGACAAATAATTTTATGAAAGCATTAATTTTTTTTTTGAGAAATAGGAAGAAATATCCATTTATTTTTGTAAATTTTAAAATTAAAAAATCCCAAGACAAATGGAATTTTTCTTATTTTAAAAATAATAATTTTTTTAAGGAATCATGATAAAAAATAATGTTTATGATGGAGTTAAAATGAGGTCAAGCTGTAAACATTAAAAACATTGTTTTTTTACTTTTGTAAAAAATAAAAAGTAAGTCATACAGATTTTTTTTGAAAAGAATAATTTTAATAATTTTAAAGGAATGTAGAATGTATTATAAAATAATTTTTTTATACCTTTAATTGGAGTTTAAAATTTCTATAATTTTTTTAATAATATGTACATGGGGGAGAAAGATTCTCAGCCTAAAAGGGGAAATAAGATTGGTTTTTGTTAAAAACATTCTTTCATGATTTTTGAGTACCAAAGACGGGAAAATAGAAATAATAATTGTAATCCCCATAAATAAACATATTATAAGAAAATAAAATAGGTTTAATAAATAAATAATATATGATTACCCCAATAAAAATTGAAACATAGACAATCCTAATAAAAAGTTAGATTGTAACATAATCACTTACAACTTTTTTAACTGTGGAATTAAAATATCATTAAGGAAAAAAAAATTATATGGATTATTATATACCCATAATTTTCATGAAATTTATCATAAATTACATTCATAGGAAATACATGCATGACCCAAAATAAGAAAGGTGGTTAATATAAACCATAACTCAATTAAAGGAAATTGAGATGAGGAAATCATTACATGATTGGCATCTCTTGAATCCAAATAGCACGAACGATTGAACTTGAGATGGATTTTTAATTAAATTAAATTTCATTAAATTATGATAAAAAATATATTGGTAAGTATATACATCACATAATAAAAAATAAAGAATATGGAATATGTCTCAAAGAAATAAAATTGAGACAAGATACTCTTACCTTTAATCTTGACTTCCAAAAATGTGATTTAACCTCCTGTATAATTAAAATAATTATATTAATAAATTATTTAATAAAATATTTAATATCTATTAAATTTTATAATCTATAGTTATAATCATTAATTATATACTTATTAGCTAGTTAATTTTTATTTTCATCATTAGATGTTAGTAATTTCGATTGTTCTACACATGTTTCATAAAGGCGACTTCAAACTACATTATTTGGTAAAAAATTTACAATTAAAAGATTATTAGGGTACTATAATATTTTTTTTTGATAATTTATAAGGTTTAAATATAATTCCATGAGAGTTTCAATTATAATTCATGAAGATGAAAGCAATGATGAGCTTGTTTTGGGTAATTTACCAATATCATCAGATCACTTTATAATGATAATTAATTATTTTATTATACTTATAGATTCATATTAAATAAATATATTAATACATAATATAATATAAAGTTATTATATATATTTTTATAATCATCAATTCAATGAAGAGATAAAAAATTAAATACGTCACTTCTCGAAGGCTGTAGTTCGTACACACACACCCATGATGTTTTCATTTTTAAATGGATTCAAAAAAGGAATTTAAAAAATAATTTATCTTTTAATAATTATAATTATGTTATTATCATCATATATATTCATTAAATACTTCTATATAATCATCCATGAGAGGTGTTGATGAAAAATAAAATACATCTCTTCATAGAGGCAGTAGTACATAAGAGGGATGTTCACATTTTTAAACTGATAAAAAGAAAGGAATGGAAATAATAATTTAAATTTATGGAATAATATTTATTTTATAAAAATAATATATATTCATTAAATTCATATATATAACCATTTATGAGAGGTGGTGATGAAAAGTGATATACATCACTTAATTGAGGAAGAATTTCGTACGTATGCATGAGATACATTTTCATTTTTCATTGGATGGGTGAGAAGTATATAATTATTATTACATCAACATATTAACTTTTCCTTAAATTTACGATACCAATGTAATCATATTAGTATTAATTTAATATAATTATAGGAGTTGGAATAAGAAATAAACTTTAAAGAACTTGTTTAGGATAATTACCTCTAATATGGGTATCCTCCTCTGGCTTACACATTAGTCCTTCTTAGGATAATATTTTTGTGAGACGAGAGATTCTAGGATATGGGAAATATAGTTTAGGTGAAATTTTTATGGTGTTATCTGAGATAATATTCTCAAAGTTACTTAATAAGTGAGGAGAGGGGGCACTCTTTTATAAATGAGGGGAGTTTCACTCATGTAAATACCTTTAACTTTAAAATAATATAAATATATTTTCTTGGGAATGTAGAAAAAATAGACAATTTTAAAATATAGTTTTATTTAGGGTCTAAATTTACTCAAAAAACTATTTTTTACATGTTTTAGGTATAATTGTGGCCTTATCAATTTTGTTAACTCCGAGTTTATCCCTTTTTACTCTTTTCCATGGTGAAAAACATTAACCTTGATAAATTATTACAATGAAAAAAAATTAAGTTAACCTTATTAATTTATTATTATTATTATGAATCTAATTATTGAATCCATTTTATAGTATTTAATTTTTATAGGTGGTGAAAATTATTTTTAATTTAATTATGACGAACGCAATGAAAAAAAGTTTTTTAAAAAAAAATCAAATTTTATACCTAAAAATATTTTACACTAAAATCATATATACAATTTGTTATCATTAAAATTATTGGTTAATTAATACATAAAGTATATTTATGTAAATTTAAATGAATCCAAAAATTAAATAAACCTTGTAAATACTAAATTAAAGAAAAGGATAAAAATATTTCTTTTATTAGAATAAAATACCACTTATGTTCCAAAGTGTTAAAAATTGATTTATAAATAAAAAATGATATATTGAAATAATTTATTTCACTATTTTGAATATATATTTGTTCAATAATATTTTTTAAATGTTTAATTCATTCTAATATCATAAATTTTTCTTAAAACTAAGGGTATTTGTAAAAATGTAGTTTTTATTATTCACACAAAAACGAACCTTTTAGAAAAATCCAAAAAATTCACCATAAGATAATTTTGATATTATAAATTCAAAAAATATTTTAATTTCATCAAACCTAAATTAAAAAATTCATAAATTTATCTTTTAAATTAAATTAAAAAATATTAAGAAAAGCTACTTTTATAGAAAAATGACCTTTATGCTTTTAGTGTTCATAAAATTATTTCAAATAATATATTAATTAAATTAATGTTAATATTTTAGTTCTTACATTTAAATATTACATATATTCATAATAATATTTGAAAACTGAATAATTTAATTTATTAGGATAAAATACACAACACTAAAAAAAGAAATTTGAAATACTATCCTTTTAACACTAAATTCTATTAATTATTTATCATCTAAATGTATTATTTTTAATTGATTAATATTTTTATTTACTATTGGTTTTATTCTTATTATAATTTGATTTTTTAACATATCTTTTTAAAATTAATGTTATAATATCATTAGTGTATTTTTTTATAATGATAATATATAAATTATATGAAAATATTATAAAAAATATATCTTATTATCGAGATGACATCTGTTTGATTGGACACATATAATATTTGAATATTAGCTACAAGAGGCTCGTAAGTATATGTGACTCCTTTCCAGGAATTTTTCACTTGATAATTTCCAATAATAGTGGTTATGAGTACTTTCCCACTAATATTAATTTCAAATTTTATATTTTTTGTTGAATATTCCTATCCACTAACATGTGTGTTGGTCCTTAGGCTTGAATTACTACTAATATATATCATGAATCACAGAATTTGATGTATTGAAACAAACTATGATGAAATATTGATAGATATAATATTTTTACAATTATTAATATGTTTATAAATTATTTAATCCCTTTAGATTAATAAATTTATGTTGATTTTCACCATTTTAGTATTTTGGTAAAATTTGGACTCAACTGTGAAAATTGCTTAATTATGGAAATTTAACAATTTTCATAAGATTCTATTTTTCAAGGATAAAATTTACAATTTTTATCCAATTGAAGTGATTATTTTTTATAGGATTCCTTTATTTTCAGTATTCAACTTTTTCTACTGGACTTAGACCAAATTTGAAACACACTAACTTATAAAAAATCAATCAATGTGAATTTTTTTTCTTGCTGATAGAATGGATCCACCTTTGTTAATGAGGAATATCTTGGCCTAATGACCTCAAAAATAGGTTATTATAGATAGATGTGAAATAGTACTCAAATTATCATTCTCCAATTAAATTACATGTAGAAATTATATAATCAAAATTTCCTTTTTATGCTCACAAATTAGAGGGAGTTGAGATGTATTCTCAGCCAAAAAAAGTAGTATTTAGTAATTTTAGCATAAAGTTTTTGATAATTATCTAAATAAGCTGAGATTTTGTGGACGCATGAAAATGAGATATAGTAAAAACTTGGATAAAGACACATTCCCAATATTTTTCTATTTATTATGAAAAATAGACTCAAAACATCATAAGAATGAATCTAGAGGGAGAATTTTCCATTCCTCAAGCCTATAAATATGAGTGTTCAATTCCTTTCAAATGTGTTGAAGGAGAAGGAGGGGATGTTATAGAGAATTGGAATCTTGAATTGATTTATATTTCCTCATTTTCTTTTATTACTTTCATAATACTCTCTTATTCCCCATTGAACTCTATTACCCTTCACACAGAGGGGTAAAACTCTTGAGTGATTAGGGAAGGGGGAGTTTTAATTTTTAATGATAGATTCTTATGATTTAATTTAAAACTATATCCTTTTATATTGGTTTATTTATATTTTAATTGGTTACCTATTTTCTGAATGTGATTATTTTTTTCATTTGGTTTCATTCATTATTTATAGCTTTGTTTGAAGTCTTGAAACTCCCTCTGCCTAGTGCAGTTTGTCTTAATCGAGTAAATTATGTTAGGTAGTGAGTGTCTTTAGATTTTTGGCATGTGTGTGGAATAAGTGAATTATTTTAATATTTATAAGGATAAATCATTCCCAATAAAGATTTTATTTAGTTGTTTGGAAATGGTTTATGAACTTTTATGCACATAGGAGTGGTTTCCATTGCTTCCTTCAATCAAAGGTGATTGAAAACTTGATTGAGAAGTCTTTTATTTATCATTGAATAAGATGAGGGGGGACTGAATTTTATGACCATGATGACATTGAAAAATGTGATCCCACTCTGAGACCATCACTCTTTCCATCAACGTTTTTCCAAAATTCATTTTAATTGCATTATTTATTTTAAAAATCAAATAATTTCAAATAAAATATCTCTTATTTCTCTAATTTCAAGTGAAAATGTAATTGTTATGAGATCCTCTCTATAAAAAACCTAGGTTAACCACTATAATAAATTTTAACTTTGGAAATATTTGTTTTTGTTACACCCAATGATAGGAACATGTCAAAACTTGGCACCATTGCAAGGGAGGTAGTGCCAACAATATTATTTTAAATATTTGACTCTTTTAAAAAATAAAACAATTTTTTTTACCATAATGTTTTCAAATTATTATTTCTTTAATTCATGTAATAATTACCCACAAGTGCAAGAACTAATGTTTAAATCACCTTTATCTATAGAGGATAGTGTTTCTTTCTTTTTTAAAAATATCATGTTATCTTGAATCCAAATAACCAAGGAGGATGAAATCAAGGATATCATTCAAAACCTTAAATCAATCCTCAAATAAACAATATTGGAGGGATTAGGCAGAGAATTAATCAAACTCCTAGAGTACTTTTCATAATTTTATTAAGAAATTTTCTCAGTACAAAAAGAGAATTCCTTATTTCCCAAAAATATTTAAGGAGAAATTTCACAGGTGAAACACCAATAAGAATAAGTTCACAAGGATATTGAATCCATATTATAAATAATTATTCAAATAGTGAAAAACATATAGAGAAAAATAGAGTGGATAGCGGTGTAAAGTTCCCCAATATGACACTCTCTCATGTAGCCAAAAGGGTTTGTTATGTGACCTCAAGCATGACTCCCCATATGCCAGAGGCTTCCAAATAGTAGATGTGGTGTGGATAATATAGTGGGGAGACTATACCCCCAAAGAATGAAGTGTTATAACAGTAGAACAAATCATAATAGAACAAAAATAATAATCAATGTAATGAAAATAGAAAAAGATAACAATAATATCCAACTAAATAATCAAATAATAATAATGGAATAATGTATTGACATGTTGGAATGTAACAAAATTTCATACTATAATAACAGAAGAAAAAGACAAGAAAACTCAAAAAATATACTCAAGGTCTTGGTTCCCAAGCCCCGTGTCCGTCCCATCTCTAAACTCCATCCCAACGGTAAAAAAGCAATCAACTATGAGGTCCCTTGTCCTTTTCTTAATCCGCATCTACGAAATCTGCTTGGGTACCAAATGGCGTCATGAATAGGGTGTGAGTATAACGCAGTAGGCCGACACCACCGTGTCTAAATAAACTATCATAATAAGAAGTTTATGAAATAAAATGATAAACAAGTGTATTAAATTAATTAAACAATTAATAAAACACACCAACAACCTGCTTCAGTGCCATGTCATAATAACTATGAGCATATCTTATGACCATTCCAACCATACACAAATAACCAAGTTAAAAAACCTACTTCAGTACAATGCTGGAATAACTATGAGCATATATTATGACCATACCAACTATAACCAATCTGGGACAAAGCTCTATAAGAATTAAAGCGTCTCTGAGTCAAAGCCCTATAAGCATTAGAACATTTTTGGGACAAATCCCTAAAAGAATAATAGCACTGGAATTGGGATGAGCCTATTCACTATAATCATTACACCATATTCATGTATAAGTGCCTAGGCCCAGCCCATTATATAAGCATCTCATCATAGAACACAATCCCTATCATACATCATGGATATCACAATATCACATCATATATCTCAATGGTTAATTATGAACATTACCACTATTTTTTGAAATGCCACATTCAATTCAATTCAAAATTGATCAAAAATTATAAAAATAATAAATATACCAAAAAATAGGCATTCTATTATAATAAATCACCCTAGATCACATGTCATGCTAAACATACTTTAATATATTATAAAATTATAAATCCATTTAAAACTAAAAAAATTCATGGTATAATCTCATTCAGTTATTTAATGAATTTTGAAACACACAACGACAGTGAAATCATGGTATTGCATAATCTTGGAATTATCAAACCATAATGTTTAATGTTTATACCCCTACCTTATACCAATGATCCAATAATGCTTCCTATGATAGTCAGCCATGAGGAAGGGGGAATAGATGATTGATAAGGGGTTCCTAGATCAAATTCTAATAAATATTAAAACCGACAATGCAATTGGTTAAAGGATTCCTCCAGAGTGGATGGAGAACCAAAGGAAAACGTAATAAATGTAGAAAAAAGAACTTACTAGGGATTGGTCATGGGAAAAGGATATCCAAAATGGGTTTGGCACTCCAAAATCATGTGGAGGGTCACCCTAGGTCAAGAGGAGAAGAGCTGTGGTTTTATTCTAAAGAAAATCAGCCTCATAATATGTTTGAAACTATAGGTCAGCCATTTACACATAATTTAATACAATTAAACATCATGTAATTGTTTTCAATGATATTTTATAAAAAATCCATCACCTCAGATTTTTTTTTAAAAACACAAACAATTACACGATGTGTAAATGTTATGCAGCTCCTTTTTCAGCCCATTTTTCCTTTAACTCTCTCAACATCCTTTAAAGCTACTCAACTTACCAAAAACCCATTTTTACACTTATTCCCATTAATACCTAGACTCAATTATTTCAAAAAATCATTCATCCATGAAATTTAGGTCATTTTCCTCAAGAAATTATCTTTATATCTAAATAATACCTAACCACAAAGGATTAAATGAATAACTTATAGGGAAACATACCTAAAAAAGAAGGGATCTTATAACCACCCCACCTTATAATAGACCATATCTGAGATTCCCTAAGTGTCACTATAAGGTTTCAGCAAAACATTCTGGCTATTGTGTTCAAATATCAAAATCCCTATACCAGGTCTCTTATTGAACTTTCCCATGTTACCACTGCACTTGAACCAATGATATAATCCAACCCCATAGATATTTATTACTATGATACACAACCCATATCTGATGACCCTCAAAGGATTCATAAAATATATTTGGATGTTTTCTATGTCTATCACATGGGAAGGGTTTGGATGACATCTTCATAGTTTCTACATGTGAAACACATCATGCATGGAATTACATCATTGTGGAAGGGCTAAACGGTATGACATTGGAATGAAACTTTATACTATTTCAAATGGCCCGACAAACCTGGGAACTAGAATTCCCTATTTAATGATTAAGCTTTTCCCAACCTAGGAGAAAACCTAAGGAAAACCTAATGACCAAACTTGAACTCCAGAGGTCATCTTTGACGGTCAATATAATATTTCCGCCTACTCTACATGGTCACCAACTACTTCCAGATCAACTGAACCTGTTTAGATGGATCCTGCATGAGACTTGGCCCAAAAAGTTATGACTCACCTGCCTACTCCCATGAACCACAAAAACAAAAAACATAGGCTTGTAACATATCATCCATAACATGAATAGTTCCTTCAGATTGACCATTAGTTTGTGGATGATAGGTAGTTCTTAAAATAACCCATGATCCAAGAGCTTTCTGAAGACCCTTCTAGAAACATTATTTTAAAAAATAATCTATGTATGAAATGATACTCCTTAGGACATTATGGAAATGAACCGCCACATGCATGTAGATATTTCCCAGATCTTCAACGGTAAAGGTTTCCCTAATAAGTACAAAGTGGGATACCTTTGTCAGTCAGTACAAAAAAACCCATACAACATCATTCTTATAGGTTATTATTGGTAATAATATCATAAAATACATTGTAAAATAATCCCATTTCTACTCCGATATGGATAAAGGCTACAAAATCCCAGCTGACCTCTGATGCTCAGCTTTCCCCTGCTAAAAAGTGAAGCATCTAGCCACAAAACTTTCCACATGGTTCTTTATTCCTAGACACAGATACTTCTTATAGATATCATAATACATCTTTGTTAAACTAGGATGTACTACCCATCTAGAAGTATGAAACTACCTCAACAGCTTCTCATACAAGCCCATAGGAACCCATACTCGACCATAGAAATGAAGAGAATTTCCAATGCCAAGAGACCGTCCTAATGTATTTTCCCCACCATATAATATTCTCTCATAACTGAGCCCTTCAGATCAAAAAACAAATCTATATTAATTTTATCCAAAAGAATGAGTATAATAGATATCAAATTTAGAGATACTCACCCCTGAAATTCCTCAACATCTAGATGAATGTTTGGAAAAAGGGCCATTATCTTCCACTCATTACAAGACATTCGTACTGATTCTATTTGTGTCTTTCATCTCAAATAATCAACAATGACATTGACATTTCCTAGTGTAAAATTTAATTCAAAGTTTAAAGACTGTTAATACTTGACCCACCTACTATGCTGGAGGCTTAGGTCTCATTGGGAAAATATGTGTAGGATATGGACGTAGCAGAAGCGTGGCGGTTGGGGGGAGAGAACTTTGATTTTTCATAATCTATGACCAATCTGGGATCAATATGACTTTTAACACTAGTATCCACAGATTAAAATCAAAGGTTTAGGCTAATAGAAGAAAAGTGTTGGATTCTAGAAAGAGTATCTTTCACATCATGTTTATAATTAATTTATTAATTTCCGTAGAAAATAAATACATGGGTCTTTGGTACTTTCTTCGCTGATGATCATTGATCATCATAAATGACCCTTCCAGATTGAATTCACTATGCTCATGAGGATCCAAAGTATAATCCCTCTAGCAGTGATCCACATGTGCCCTAACAGTCTCATAACAACTCCAATCATTCTCCGAGTGTTAGTGCGGTGAAGTGAATTTATTGCATCAATCGTCTTGGATCAATCATTTATGAAATTCTCTTGTTATAGAGAGGGAGAGATAAGAGGAGTCGAGAGAGAAAATGTTTGACTCAACAATTCTCAATTCATTGGGGTTTTTCATAATAGACGTATCGGCCTATTAATCAACATGGGGTTTCAGTTAAAATATTTAATTGTAAAAAATCAATTAAATGAAATTATAAATATTAGAGAAAACCCATGCCACATAATAACAATAACAACACCATTATTTTTGGTGCACCAAATTGTGCAAAATAGAACCATAAATGAAATACCTTGCCATAAAATGACAAGAGTATTATTATTATTTCTTTCTCCAATTGGATAAAAAATATTTACCAACTTGTCAATAATTAATTTATAAATAGACATAGTCTTGGTATGTTCGAACTCCTCTTCAATTTATTGAACACCCGAATAGAATATTTTATTCTCTTAAATAAATATATTTATTTATAAACTAGTAAATTAATATTTATTAAATGTTCAATAAAATAAATAAATATATTTTATTCACCATCCGGTGAATAAATATTTATTTAATTTATGCCATCATTTTTACTTGAATAAAATCATTCCTTAGTCTTGAGAATAATATTTATTCCATTAATTAAATTCAATTAGAATTTAATTGAGACCACCATAAACACTTAGTGTGTTACCCTATAGGATTCTTTCTCATTGGCATTAGGAGGGCTTTCCTAAAGTCCAAGATTAATGTATAGTAACGTGTCAAGGCACCCGAGAGAAAAAACTTAAAGTCACAACAAT
This sequence comes from Viscum album, assembly GCA_963277665.1. Taxonomy (NCBI): domain Eukaryota; kingdom Viridiplantae; phylum Streptophyta; class Magnoliopsida; order Santalales; family Viscaceae; genus Viscum; species Viscum album. The sequence goes on along the minus strand of OY728159.1, from coordinate 11,718,350 downwards.
GAAATCCACATACAAACTATCACTGTGTAATATAATCCGTTTTTTCATAATATATCATCAAGAAAGTTTCGTGATAGTTTCATAGACCTATATGATTGATACGTCATTCTTTGACTGCCCGAAATAAACTAATCATTATACCATTTCCATAGAATTTAGGGTGATGGTTCTATTTGAATAAAAAGGAAAATATATAAACTTCCGTAAATGGAAGGGACAACTCCTTCCTCGACTTATCCATTAACAACATGTCCTTCATGATGTACCCAACATACCCTACTTCCATACAAAATATGGTGTGACTGTTTTCATCAGTAAATCAAAATGCGTGATTCGTGACACATATTAATGATAATATTAAATTATAAGGTCCATTACACATGCTTGCAGATAAGATTATTATATGACACCGAAACATGAAAAGTTCATAATAGTGGGTCTGTTCTCATAATCTCCCATCCTGGAGATTACCAAGTGTGAACTTCATAAGAAGAAGTCTCATCTGCTTACAATTACTTGCACCTGATAGTCTGTATGCTATGTGTCCCATCATAGTATATCATCCAACCACCGAACTATATTTAAGAATATTTTCATAGCACTTTAAGGTTCTCATCATAGAGGGGAACTGCTATGACCTTATTAATGCAAAAAATACTTCAGAACATTATTACATCATATTCATGCATAAAAATGAAAAATATGTAATAATATGTTTAATATTTAAATACATTAAATATTCATGTAATCAAAGTACAAATAGTTGGTTCTAGGACACCAAATCCAGTAACTCCCACTTGTACTAGAGCCAAATGCCTATGACTTTTAGTTTACTAGAACTCACATGATGATCATGTTTCTGTTGGTTTAAGGATTTAGTCAAGGGGTCCACCATGTTTTCTTCCATGGAAATACTTCTCACTACAACTTCACCTCTCTAAGAAAAATCCCCCAAAAGAGGATACTTTCAAAGTACATGTTTTTCCACTGATGTGACCTTGGATATTTTGTGAGAGACACAACAATAGTATTATCACAATAGATTGTGATGAGATTTTTACTACTAGGAACTGCATCCAACTCTGGGATGAAGCTCTGCATCCAAGCTACTTCTTTAGCTGCCTTAGAAGTTGCAATATACTCAGACACTACTATAGAATCTGCGACCACACCTTGATTTGAGCTCTTCCAGCTCACATAAGCTCCATTCAAAGTTAAGATGTATCCAATTTGTGACTTCATGTTATCTTGATCAGTTTTAAAACTAGAATCTTCATATCCTATGATGACTATTTCCTCATCTCCTCCATAAACGAAGAACATATCCTCAGTAAGACTTAGATACTTAAGGATAGTCTCAACTACCATCCAATGGAGGTATCCTGGATCAAATTGATATCTTCCTGCCATAATTAATGAGTAAGAGACATCTAGCCTAGTATATAACATAGCATAAATGACTGACCCAATCTTTTATGAATATGGAATCCTTTACATTGTATTTCTTTCCTCATGCATCTGAGAACACATTTTCTTAGAAAGATAAATGCCACCACACACTGGAAAAAATACCTTCTTGTATTGTTCCATAAAGAATTTTTTCAATATCTTGTCAATGTATGTACTTTGACTTAGGCCCAAAAATCTATTGGATTTATCATGATGGATCTTAATCCCAAGAATATATGCTACCTCACCCATTTCCATCATAGAAAATAATTTATTCAACCATTCCTTAAGAGACTGTAAGACTTGTATTTCATTTCCAATAAGTAATATGTCATTAATATATACTATTAGGGAAATGACTACAATCCCACTAAACCATTTGTAGACATAAGACTCACATTCGTTCGTTATAAAACCAAATTATATTATGGCTTCATCAAAATGATTTTTATGACCTCGATGCTTGATTTAATCGGTAAATGGATTTTTAAAACTTGGATATCTTATTAGAATCCTTTTGGAGTCACAAACACTTAAGGTTGTGTCATATAGAAATATTTCTAAATGTTTCCATTAAGGAATGATATTTTGAAATCCATGTTCCAAATCTCATCATCATGGTAAGTGACAATGGATAGTAGAATTCTAATGGATTTCAGCATTACAACGAGTGAAAAGGTTTCATCATAGTCAATTCCTTTACACTGTTTAAAACCTTTTACAACTAGTCTTTCCTTATAGGAACTTACTTGTAATTCAATTTCTAGTTTCTTTTTGAATACCAATTTGAAACCAATAGTATTTACATCTACTGGAGGATCTAACAAAATCCAGTCTTGGTTTTGGTACATGGAATCCATTTAAGAATTTATGGATTCTCGCCACTTGGAAATGTCTATGACACCTAATGATTCCTTATAGGTTAGAGGATAATTATTATCAACTAATAATGAGTCAAAATTCTTGGTAACTAGAAAATTGTACCATTACAGTTATCTAACCTCTCTTGTAATCCTACGTAGTACTTTTGTCTCTAGAACAGATCTTTCTTCCACATGGCTTTGTGGAATATGCTCCTGTACCAATTCTTGTGTACCATCAGGCTCGACTTCATCAAAGTCTATCTTGATAATACTATCTCTTTTGGAGATGTTCTTCCTCGTAAGGAATATGATGTGTCATCCCACTATAAACTTTTTGTCTGGGTTTTTTATAGGTAATATCTCCTTATTTCCTTGTGGTATCCTATAAAGGTACACTTTGTGCCATGGGGTGCGAGTTTGTTAACACATATCCCAAAAAGGATAATGGAAGACTTTCATGACTCATCATTTATCTCACCATGTCTAAAAAGGTGTGGTTCCAACTTTCATTTACACCATTACACTAGGGTGTGTAAGGAGGAGTGAGTTGGTCTGGGATCCCAGACTCCTGTAAGTAATCAGTGAAGTCTGGATTATGATATTCTCCACTGTAGTCTGAGCATAGTTTCTTAATCTTCTCACCAATATGGTTCTCAACTTAATTATTGTATTCCTTGAAATTTTCAAAATAATCCAACCTATACCTCATTAAGTAGATATGTCCATATCTACTAAAATCATCAGTAAAAGTTATGATGTATGAGTACCCACCCCTTTTTTCAACTGGAAATGGACCATGCACATTGGTATGAACCAATTAAAGAAGTCCTTTGGCCCTTGAACCTTTCGCACTAAATGGTTCTTTGGTCATTTTTCCTTGTAAACATGCGTGACATACACCAAGTGGTTTTAGTTTCAAAGAATATAAATATCCATCTTGATGTAACTTTGTCAAGAATTTCTCATTCACATGACCTAGCTAGTGATTCCAATGTTGGGTGTGGTATGAGTCATATGAAGTAGATTCTCTATTAATTTTCATTACTTGGTTTGTGTAATATAAAACATAAATACCGTTATATAAATGTGCCTTACCAAAACAAATTCTATCTTTATAAAAGAAGAAACATTCATTTATGAACATCAAAATAACTCCATATGTATCTAGTATGGATACATAAATAATGTTTTTGGCTATAGAAGGAACATAATAACAAAATTATAACACCAAGATCATACTAGTCAGCAATTTGAGGTGGTAGTACCCAAAAACTACAACATAAAGTCTAACTCCATTGGCTGCTCATAGACCTATCTCCCGTTGATCAATTTTCTTGAATCTACTTGGTTCCTATATTTAGATACATATGTGAGCACCAAAATCTATATCTAATACCAAATTTTTATAATCATATAAATTTCACTTGATAAAAAAATCACCAGAAACTTCCCCTTACTTCTTTATCTAGGTACAATTTTTCTTCCAATGAACCTTCTTCCCACATGCGAAACAAATAGATTCCTTTTCCCATCCCTCCCCTTTGATTTTCCTTTTCTTAGAAGGGTGTGAATAATATTTGGGATTAAATCTCTTCACCTTTCCTTTCCTATTATTAACCATAATTAAAGAAGGATTTTTACTCTTCATGTCGTTTTCCACTTGGTGAAGGAGGATAAGAAGATCTGGTAGAGACTTCTCAATGTTTTTTATATTGAAATTCACAAAAAAACTGGAGAAGATCTGAGGAAGTGATGTGATAATGAGATTGATACCCATTTTTTTGGGGAGTTTAAACCCCAGAACCTCTAGGCACTTAATGTATCCAATGAGATTGACTATGTGAGGCCTATATGGGAAACCCTCTCTAAGATTACTATGAAATAGTTCCTTGGAGATCTCAAATTGTTCCCATATTTCCCTCTCCTAATAAATACCATAGAGGTGCTCAAGCATGATATAGACATTTATGTTTTCATGAGACTTCATGAGTTCAATATAAATTTATGATAACATCAAACAATGAATGTCGACCAAGTCATTAAAATGTTTCGCATAGACCAGGAACTCTTCATCACTCACCTCTTAGGAAAGCAGATCTGGTAATGAGGACTCCAACACGTAAGATTTCCGTTCCTAGTGTAGAATGACCCAAAGGCGTCTAAACCATTCCTGGAAGTTACAACCAGTGAGGATTTTGTCTTTATCTAGTATTGATTGTAGAAATAGTGTGGTTGATGAGAGTTTCATTTATATTCTTCAATTAAAAGAGCAGATAATTAGTACTTTTTGGATTACATTTTATGAGAAATAATAAATTAATTAAGTCTCCCGCTATTTTATCAAGTCCCAATGAACCTCACCATTAAACTTAGAATGTCTAGTTTCTAGGAAATTCTAGTGGAAAGGATAAATATTCCCATTCACATAACCCCAACAAGGGTTGGTAAGCCTATTTGAAGGTATTTTGGTAGGAAGGTCTTTGATAATTGTAGTCAGAAATCTCCTTGATCCATTGAGTGGACTCCAAAATCCTGAAATATTGACTTCGATTTCCTCAAAACTAGCCTCCAAATTTACACCAGGTTTAGAAAGGGATACTTGTCTTGATGTAAAATGGTTAAGTCAACTCGAAACTTTTATAAGAGATTCCTGTATAAAAGTAAGTGTCCCAATAAGGGTTGGCCATAGACATAGTTTTATTAAGTGTTTCTCTTAATCAAGTAACAAAAGGCTTAGTATGACTTAATATTTTATTGAGGATTTTTTATTTTTTATGCATAAATTTACTTATTATCTTTATCACATGATTTTTAATATTAAGTGTAACTTACTTAAGTGATTAACCATGTATTGATAATATTTACACATAATTATAGTTTATTTTAGTTCTACCCTTCATTCTTGTTAATTCATTATTTATATAGTCATGTCAATACATACATAATGAAAAAGCATGAAACTAAAAGAAATAAAAAAAAGTAAAGGGAATGATCCTGAGCTCTTCTAATGGTTAGTTTATCTAGCGGTTGATAAACTAACCACTGACCTAGGGAAGAAACCCCTTGACCATTTTGGTCTATTTATATAACTTTCCGCATGTCTAACTCTGTATCTCCTTGGATTTGTTTCACCTCATATCCTTACTTGAACTGCCTCCAAAATATTAGAAGATCCATATATTACATATGATTTTTAACTCACTTGAAGGTGAGGGGTAAATATAGGGTGTTCACAAAAGAAACCATGGGCACACAGACCCTATATATTAATGAGGAGAGATGGAATACATACCAACAATTTAATTTAAAATAAATTAAAAGGAAACCAATCACATACAAAGGTATGGTCTATCTCATGATCATCTACATACATGCAAAAAATTACGAATTTAATAAAACTAAAATTCAATTATTTAATCATTATTATTAATATAAATCATGCTTGAATCAATTAATTATTATATTTAATTAATCAATCCTTTTATCTTAATACTTTTCTAAATTTTCTTAAGATTATCATCTATAACCTTAGAGGTAAAATGGTGAACACCCATTTGAATCTACATGATATGTAATTCTGAACATTACACTAACATTAAAGTATTAATTCTCTGTAATTTGGTAAAGTACACGACATGTAGTTTCGACTACACGACGTGTACTACCTTCACCATATTATCCTAAGCAAACATCTATGGACTCAGCGTGTGAGGTGTACTTTGGAAATCATAGAGTACACAACATGTCCAGTGGGCCACATGCTATTTTGTCTGCGAGTTACATGGTTACCGGTCGTCTTAGACATGTATGGGATACACAGTTTGGCCCCTGACTTAAAGGGACTACATACTGTGTCCAGTGGTCCACATGACATGTAATATAGTTACCACATGCCTATCTATCCTGGTCAACACATGGTGTAAGAATTAACTACACTGTGTGTAATAAATGCACATAGATTGAGTAATTTCCGAATTACTCCCACTGTGCTGAACGCAACTACACGATGTGTAATCCAGATTACACGGTGTGTATGGAAGATTACACGGTGTGTAATTCCGAATACACAACATATATTGTAGTGTTATTTGGATAGAATCATCGGTGCCTACTCATGATATCCTAAATTTAATTTTTATCATAAAATTATTCATTTCTATTAGATCCACGAGAAACGAAAAGAGGAAGAAAAGTTCTCAAAATTTAGATTACAAGAATAATTAAACCTGAATTGAAAAACTAAATTATTAAAGCATAAATCAACAAAAAATTATTTAAATAATTATAAACGATTATGAGCCTGCTCTCATACCACTTGTAGGATCCAAATGCAGTAGAATCATGGTGGTTGGGAGGACCCAACTTTTCTTTTTCTAAAATCGATGACCAATCTTGGATTAATACGATGATGAATACCAGTATCCAAAGATTAAAATCAAATATTTAGACAAAGATAAAAAAAGTTAGAGATCCGAGAAATAGGATCTTGCACATTTTGTTTATAATAATTTATTAATTTTTGAAGAAAATAAATACCTGGGTCTTTGGTACTTTCTTTTTTGATGGTTGTTGATCATCCAGAATGAACCTTCCAGACTGCCTTTGTTGTGATCTCGAGGATCCATAGCAGAATCCCTCTAGCAGTGATCCACAATCCTCCAATGGTCTCTGAACAATGACACACATTCTCTGTGTGCTAGCATGACGAAGCAAATGTCTTGTGTCAATAATTATTGATTGCTTGTTTAATAAATTCTATTGTTCTTGAGAGGGATAGATGAGAGTAGTCAAGAGAGAAAATGTTTGGCTCAATAATTCTCAATTCACCAGGGTTTGGCGCAAAAAATGTACCTACCTATTAATAGACAAGGGGTTTTAGTTACAATATTTAATTTCTGAATAATGATTAAATGCAATTATAACTGTTAGAGAAAACCCATACCACATAATAAAAAAAACAACACCATTATTTGTGGTGTTCCCACATGAAAAAAATAGAACCATAAATGAAATCCCATTCCACTTAATGATAACAATATTAATATTATTTCTTGCACGAACTGGATAAGCATTATTTACTGACTTGTAAACAATTAATTTATCAACGGGCATAGTATTGGTCTGTTCGAACTCCTTTTCCATTTATTGAAAACTCAAATAAAATACTTTATTCTCTTAAATAAATATTTTTATTTACGAACTATTAAATTAATATTTATTAAATGTTCAATAAAATAAATAAATAAATTTTATTCACAATCTGGTTAATAAATATTTATTTCATTTATGACTTTTTTTAACTTGAATAAAATTATTCCTCAGTCTTGAGAATAATATTTATTCCATTAATTAAATTCAAAAATAATTTAATCGAGAGCACTGGAAACACTTAGTGTGTGACCCTCTAGGATTCTTTCTCATTGTCATTAGGCGAGCTTCCCTAAAGTCCAAGATTACTATCTAGAAATGGGTCAAGGCACCCAAGAGAAATAAATTAAAGCCGCAATGACGACATCTATATAAAAATTCTCACTGTGTAATATAATCCATTTGTCACAATATCTCATCAAGCATGTTTCATGATAGCATCGTCAACCTATATTCTTGATATGTCATTCTTTGACTACCTGAAATAAACTCCTCACTACACCATGGATATGGAAATTTGGGCGATGATTCTATTTCAATCAAAGGGTTGAGATATAAAATTCCATAAATGGAAGGGTCAAATCCTTCCTCGACTTATCCATTAGTAACATTTCATTCATGACGCACCCAATGTACCCTACTTACCTGCAACATACGACCTGACAATTTTCATTAGTAAATCAAAGTGCCCGAGCCATGACATGTATTAATGATAATATTAGAGTCTAAGGACCATTACACATGCTCATAGATAGGAATATCCGATGACACCAAAACATGAAGAATTCATACTTTCTGGCATGTTCTCATAGTCTCCCATCTTGGAGATTACCAAGTGAGAACTTCATGAGAAGAATTCACATCTGCTTATGAGTACTCAAACCTGATGGTCTATATACTACGTGTCCCATTATATTATGCCATCCATCCAAAAAACCATATTTAAGAATATTTTCATATAACCTCAAGGTTCTCATCATATTGGGGAACTGTGATGACCTTATTAATGTGACAAATACTCTAAGACATTATTACATTATATTTAAGAAGGACAATGAACAATATGTAACAAGATGTTTAATATTTAAATATATTAAATATTCATGTAATCAAAGTAAAAATATTTGGTTCTAGGACGCCAAATAAAACAAGATGTACCTAAGGATTTGTGATATGTGTATACTAAGAACCTATCACCGATGAGATAGTGTCTCTGAAATCTTAGGGAATGTACCACTTATACTAACTCAAGATCACGAGTAGGGTAATTCCTCTCATTCAGTCTAAATATCCTAGATCCAAAAGTAACCACATAATACTACTGTTTTATAAATACTCTGAGTGAAACTTTGGATGCATCATAGTACACAACATATGCTTTACCTGGCACTAGTAAAGGGAGGATAGGTGCTGAGGTCAACCCGCCTTTCAGCTCTTGGAAATCTCTTTTGCATGCATTAGACCAAACAAACTTCACCCCTTTCATAGTAATCCCATAAAATGGTGCTTAAAAATAGGATAAATCCTGGATAAAACAATGATAATATCCTACTAAACCTAGAAAAATAAAAATTTTAAAGATATTCTGGGGTTGCTCCCAAGATATCATGGCTGTGACTTTCTCTGGGTCCAATGAAACTCCTATATTTGAGATGACATGTCCTAGGAAGTGAATTTTATTTATCCATAAGCTGAATTTAGTTATATTTGTGTAAATGTTATGCTCTCTCAATGTACTGAGGATGATGTCATGATGTGTGTCATGATCTTCTTCTGACTAGGAGTAAACTAAGATATCGTCAATAAAAACTACCACAAAATAATCTAGAAAATGATGAAAAATCATATTAATTGAGTCCATGAATAGAACAAGTGAATTAGTCAACCCCAAAATAATCACTATGAATTAATACAAGGCATACCTACTCCTAAAAGTAGTTCCAGGTATGTCCGATAGCCTCACTATAACACCCTGAGTTTTTAGGGACCTTTTTTTCTCTAATAGATTAAATTTTCATTGATATATTTCATTTCACTATATCGAACATTCCATTAAAACAACACCAACTTGGCATACGTTACATGAAAAATGGACTTGGTGTTTGTTACATGGAACACCAACTTGGTATAAGTTACACTTAACACTGACTTGGCGTACGTTACATACAATATTGAGTTTCTACGATGCATTTTTGTTGTTGTAATTATTTAAACAAGATATTTATAACCTAGAAATTAGAATTAGTAATATGAATAGAATAAAAAAATTTCAAATAATTTTCATAATGTTTTTACATAAATAATACACATTTATAATGAAAGATATAATTTTTGGGAAAGTCCTTATATGTTTAAAAATACTACTTTCCCAAATAAACTAATTTTCATGCCATTCTATGAAAAATAATAAAGTTAACTTTAGAAAATTTTAGAAATTTAATTTTATAAAATAATCTTTATTTTTAAATTTATAATGTTGAAATTATATTTGGGTGAATTTTTGGTATTTTTCTGAGAAACATTATTTTTTGATGAATAATTAAAAATACTGAATTTTAATTCAAAACTGCATTTTCATATAATTTATTTATAAGGTTAAATTATATTTTAAATTGGTTTCAAATTTAATTATATCATATTTTTTTTCAATTAATCCAATTTATATCATTATAATAAATTTAAATTTTAAATTGGGTATAAAAGCTTATCAAACTTTTGGATGTTTTTACTTTAAAAACCCACAGTGTCATCCCATCTGTGAGATTAAATGTAAATTAATTTATGAAACTTCTGTGACTGGAATTTGGAAAAATAAATTCCACATTTTTAATCATAATAATTTATAATGTCTAAAAAAGTAAAATTATTTTCTTTTAAAATTATTAGTGAAAGTGATTAAAATTAATTACAATGATTAAGATAAAAATTAGGTTAACAAAGTAGTAAAACATATATTTAAGACCCAAAATGACCTATAAACTTTTCCAAGAGACATTGTATGGACATATTTAGACCCTATCCCCTAGTTTCTCTAATTTTTTTATTATAGGATCCACTTAGAATACAAAAATGTGTATGTAATTCCTTTGTGAAAATATTACAAGAGTGCTACTCCTGCTCCACTATAAAAAAACCTCCTCTCCTCCCACTTCCTCACACTTATCAAGACAATTTGGATTGAAAAATCTCTAAAATAATATCTCATAAACATACCTACCCTCATCTTAGAAGCCTCTCTATTTTCATAAATAAATCCAAGGAATCCCTTTGGTGAAAACCAAAAGGAGTTACCCGAATAAGAGGTAACATTCTTGCTCAAGTTCTTTTTTTTAAATTTCAATTATCCACCCCCTAAAAAAATTATTATTCCATGATTTTGTAGAAAAGAAATATTTTAAATATACTAGGATGTTTTTATGACATGTTTTTTCCCAAAAATTACACACACTTCCATATAATGGGTAACAAACATATTGTTTTCGGTACGACGAACAACCGCCTCACGAAATAATGAGTTTTCATTCTTCCTTCACCACCTCTCATGGTGGCCCTTATAATGTAAAATATATTTAAATATGTTATATGTTATATTTATTATGTTTTTAATCTTGTTTAATCCTTTTACAACACATATATTTATACTCTATATTTCTTGTAAATATGCTAATTTCATTTGAGGAAGTGTGGAAAACCGCCCCCTCAAAGCGATGCGATTCGTTGACACACTAAATGAAATGTTTTAAGGATTTTTTTAATAAAATTATAATATATATATGAAATAATAATTATAATATAATTATAATATATATATATATATATTTGTACATATATTTCATTTTCCTCATTTCTTTCAATATGACAATAAAAATGGAAACAACGTTCATTTGTACGCACGAGTTATCATCTCCATGAACGATGTATTAAATTTTATACTTATATAATATATATTTTTTTATAATAAAATTATAAATAATATAAATTATATTTATATCATGTTTTAAATTCTATAAATCATGATATATGTATAAGGACCAAGGATATAATAAATTTAGACACATATAAAGAGAAAAGAGAATATTACCCGAAGTGAAACTGTAACATATGATTATTAATAAGTGAGTAATATAAGGTCATAATAAAACCATATATGGTATTAGATATAAGAATATTATTTGGAAAAATATGTATAATAAACTTACATTTATTATATAGGAAGACTGTACGAGTACGAAGAGAGTCACGAGACAAGGTAAGAGAATTTCATCCCACTTTTATTTCTACAAGATACTTGATTTATTTACCACCCATACCTTTTGTGTGGTGTGTATAATAACCATGGATGTATTATATTATTCATATAAATTTATGTGTATTAACATATACATTCTATGATATTTATTTCATAGGGTTAATGTTTCAAAATCTACCAAATCGATAAGACAATTTTGTCTCAATTTCCCTTTTTGGAGACACATGTCTTGTTATACACCTACATTCTTTTTCAAGGTGTATATAATTACATTTGATATGTTATATAATTAATCCCATTATTTTCATTACATTTTTAAGACTCATGTATTTCTACATTTTATTACATGGAGAGTATGATCACAAGTAACCAAGTTGTAAGAGTTTATTGAAACAATCTCATAGATTTTCAGGATTATTAATTATTATGCTTATTTTGATGAAATATTATGACGCATATCTCAATAAAACTCATGAGGATTATTATCATATTTTTATTCAAGATATATCAATGTATTAGTACCATTTTCCCACTCTTTTGTTCTTAATATAATTAAGAAAATGTTTTTAAGAAAAATATGACTGTATTTATCTCTTTGGCCAAAAATTTGTTTTATTTGAAAAACCATGTTTTAAAAAATGTTTTAAAAAATGTTTTAAATAGATCATTGAAGATAGTTTTCAATAAAAAAAGATTTTAAATTTTTTTATTGTTTTTAAAGCTTCCTTTTTAATTTTTTCAAATATATTTTCAAATAATTATTTAAAAAGGTTTCATGTTTTAAAAATTATTTTCAAAGAAGAAAGGATATTTTCCTCAAGAAATGTTTTTAAAATATATATCAAAATTAATTCCCATCTAAGATGAAATCCATTGGTTTTACTCATGAATTTATAAAGAAATTATTCAATGTTTCAATTCATACTCTTTCTCTGAATGTTTTATGTTATGATGGAGTGATTTTTATGATATTGATTTCTCTTTCACGGGTTATATGATTCTAAATCTGACTTCTTTTCATGAGTTATGATTTTGATAAAATAATTATGAAACCTGTATATTTTCCACAAGTTATGATATGATTACATGTTTTTGATACCTATTTCATTTCATGGGTAATTACATGATTTTTTTATGATTTTGTGGCACATATATGTATGATTTAATTATGAGATGGGTGAGACCTATATCTCCCTCCAATGTATTGGATAAAGATTTATATCTCATGAGATAGACTAATATGGTCTTGGGAGTGATCCTTGAACATTGATATGGCCCTGGGAGTGGACCATGACTACCAAGAGGTTATGAGGAGTGAACTTATGCTACTAAGATAGCCATGAGAGTGAACCATTACTAAAAAGATGTTATGGGGAGTGAAACCATAGTACTTAAATGGTCTTGGAAGCATTTCCATGGATACTATGGAAATAATATTATATTCTAATGTGTTTTCAAAAATTCCATGTTTTATTCCTATTTTATGATTTCATAGATTATGTTCTTTATTTCCTTATAGTTAATGTCTTATGAACTGCCATGATTCATGTATATGATCTTTGATATGTAGGTTATGATCTTTTAATTTCATGATCATGTTCTTATAACCTTATTATCATGATTATGCTTACATATCTCCCTTTTTTCCCCTTATGGAGCATCTAAGATCACCCCTTTTTATGTTTCCTTTCCCAGGTTATGAAGATATATATTATGTTTAATGTATCCAAGAAGGGCGATAGTCAAAATGAACCTATTGAGAGATAATGTATCTCACTTATGTACTAGTGTTAATGTTTCCATGTTTCCAAAGGCACTAGACTAATATGATATTTTTCATCTGTTTGTATAAATTTTTAAGTATTCTACAAAATTTATTTAATGTTAATATATGAAAGTTAAGGGTTTCTATAGTTGGTATCAGGGCAAAGGTTTACTTATCCTTTTGAAGCTAGTATGGAAAAAACTTAGTAATAACCCCAAATACATGTCCAAGTATAAGTTTAAGGATAAGAAAAAGTATAGGAAAATGTCCTATAATTTTTGTAAAGGATAGAGTGAGTGGTTTCCCAGAAATACATCATTGTTTTGATACTAAGAGTGGATATAGATCTGGAACATATGTACATAGGGGTAAAAGCTCCAAAAAGATATCCTCGGCCTAACTCAGGGTAATCTGGTACACGAAAACGAGCCTTACTACAAACCAAATCTAACACTCCTAGGGATATGATTTGGGAATTCATGAAGTCTTTATAGAAAATCATGAAGTATTTAAATAGAAGTTGGCTATGGATAACCTTGAAAAAACCTAATGTGTCATAGATTAAGGAAGATGTCATAATTTAGACATATAATAGGTAACCTTTCATAATTATGTGGTTCCTCAATACCGTTACCATTTATTACTTTATGATTTTGGTTTTAGTCAATGGTTAAACTCAAATGAGAAATGTTAATGGTGATTACAATGGATAATGAAATGATTATCCTCCTGAGGAACAAAATGCTATGGGAGTTGGAATGAAAAACCTGGGTTTTATTTTCACACAACTTTCTCAAACCATGAATCATGGTGGAATTCCTAATGAGCAAAGGAGGGAACAACATTCAGATCAGTCATTCATGAGGAAACATCAACCTTGTTTTGAAGGGTCTTCTAATCCACTTGTTACTAGACAATGGAGCAGTACTACTGAAAATATATTCTCCGTTCTATAGTGTTCTAAGCATGAGAATGTTATTCTGGTTATTTATCATTTAGAAGGTGAATCAGACTAGTAGTGGACTCTAATAAAGAATATGATGCAACAAGATGAGATTGAATCCATGGATTAGTATGATTTTAAGATTTTTTTTTTCAATATGTACATTCCTTGGATATTTTATACCAATATGGAGAAAGAGTTTCTGCAGTTGAAGCAAAGGGATGATGAATATTTCGGTACCTACAAGGATAATTTCACGTGACTTTAGAGGTACCCTTTCAGAATTATCATCCAAACGAAAAGTAAAGTTGATAGGTTCTTTAGTGTCTCAAATCCAATTCTCATAAGGGAATTGAAAATAAGAGACTTTAGTTTCTATGAAGATATTGTGACTTTTGTAATCATGGTTGGAATAGAGGTTGGAGTCACATATAATTCCCATGGTTTTAATAGGAAAAGAAAGATAAAGTTTAAATGAAAATATAAAATCCATGAAGAGAAGAAGATGAGATTTACTTTATGCTCTAAGTGTGGAAATAATCAAGGAGGAAATTTAATTAACTAGTATAATAAATGTTATAAGTGTGGGAGGGAAGTCCATCGGGCATTTGATTGTTGAAGTGATGGGAATAAGCTAGTTAATGGTGTAAATGGGGAAAAATCTACAAAAAATGCACCTCCCATGATTCAGTGCTATAAGTGTAAGGATAATAGGTATTATGATAATCAGTTCCCAAACCCAAGGGTTGGTGATGATGAACGATGTTAAAAACCTCTTAAGGTAAAGGATAAGGGAAAATATTATGCAATTTATGTTTTTTATTAGTGTTGCGATAACGACATGGTAAAAGATACACTTTCCATCCACTCTAGAACTAATAATGTCTTATTTGATTCTGAATCTTCCCACTCTTTAATATCAAAAGAATTTTCTAAGGGTGTTAAGATTTAAAAAAAATTATTAGATGTGGAATTAGTAGTGAAAACCCTTAATGGTATGATGATTTCATCACAAGTCTATGATTCCTCTCTGGTTGAAGTTTGTGGGAATGTGCTTCCATCAAATATTTTCATTATTCCTTTGGTTGAACTTGATGTTATCTTAGGCATGGATTGATTTTCTATGCATAAATCCCACATCAATTATTGAGGAAGTGGAGTTACGTTTTATATTTAAAACTCTCATATAATCATCCATCCATGTGACAATAAGTATGGACATCATGTGGAGATTACATCCTATTTATGGGATTTAATTCCCATTTAGAAGGGTTGTTTATCTCAAAAGGTTGGGGATAACATCAACATCTATGATATTCCTATTGTTCAGTATTTTTTGGATGTATTTTCAGAAGTGTTTACTATCCTTCCACAAAAACATGAAGTTGAGTTCTCAATAGAACTCATACCTGGTTCGACACCAATTTCAAAGACTCCTTATAGAATGGACCTGATTAAGTTGCAAGAATTGAAGAACAAACTACAAGAAAAACTTGGTAAGGGATTCATTCGGCTAAGTGTATCACCTTGGGGTGCACCTTTTCGTTTTTTGAAAAAATATGGATCAAGACGACTCTGTATTGATTATCGGTGGTTGAAAAGATCAAAATCAAGAAAAAGTATCCTCTTCCTCATATTGACGACTTGTTTAATCAATTGTTCAGAGCTCAATACGTTTCCAATATTGACCTTTGTTATGGATATCATCAATTTAGGTTCAATAAGGTGGATGTACCCAAGATGAAATTCTGTACAAGGTATGGAAATATATAGTGATGCCTTTTGGTCTTACTAATTCCCTTTCTATCTTCATGGATTTTATGAATAGAGTCTTTAGAGATCACCTAGACTAGTTTTTGGTAGTCTTTATAGATGATATTATTATTTATTAAAATAGAATTGAATAACATGAATATCACTTGATAATTGTACTAAAGACCCTAAATAAGGATAAAATATATGAAAAATTTAATAAGTGTGAATTTTGGATACAAAAGGTTTCTTGTTTGGTCACATAATCTCAAGAGATGGTATATCAGTAGATCCATCAAAGATGGAGGCTATTGAATGCTGGACTAGACCAACCATGATGACTAAGATCCATATCCATATTGGTTTAGCTGGATATTATCGATGGTTTGTGGAGAATTTATCACGACTATATAATCCTTTGACCAAGTTAACTTAGAAGGGTGTCAAGTTCCTCTGGAGAGTTGAATGTGAGGAAAATTTCAAGGAACTAAAAACAAGGTTAGTCAGTGAACCTATTATTACATTACCCAATTTTAGAGAAGAGTTTGTAATCTTTAGCGATGAATTAAAGAAGGGATTGGGACATGTTCTTAGGCATAATAACATGGTTATTGCTTTTTCCTCAGGGAAGTTGACGATTCATGAGAAAAATTACCCAACTCATGTTTTAGAGTTAGAAGCGGTAATTTTTTCATTAATTATATAGAGGCATTATCTTTATGGATAGAAGTATGATATATACACTGACCATAAAAGTCTAAAATATATATATTCACATAGAATGAGTTGAACATGTTCCAGATAAGCTGATTATATTTGATAAAGGATTATTACTTCTCAATACATTACCATCCCGGGAAAGAGAGAAAGGTGGCTGATGCTTTGAGTAGAAAGGGTCATTCTAGATTAACTATCTTGAGGATAAAAAAAGATCCAATATTTATGGATTGGCAAAGGATTGAGCTGTAAATCCTGAAGAAAGGGAAAAAATCTTATCTTTATCAAATGAATGTTCAACCCTTTATCTATGAGAAGATTAAGGATGTTTATAAGAAATATATAGAGCTATAAAAGAAAGTTATAAATCTTCTTGAGTTTAACCTTGATCAGGATGGAATGATATGGTTTTGTAACCATGTATGCGTTCATTCTATACCAGATTTGAGGAAAGAGCTATTAGAGGAAGCTCATAGTTCTTATTTATCTATTCATCCCGGAATTATGAATATGTATAGGTACTTGAAAGAATACTATTGGTAGGATGGAATGAACAGAGATATCACAATGTTTATATCTCGATACTTGGTATGACAAAAAGTTAAGGTAGAAAGACAAAAGTCTAATGGGATGTTGCATCCATTAACCATACTAGAATGAAAATGGTAGAACCTCACTATGGATTTTGTCATTAATCTACCCAAAATATATAAAGGGTTTAATTATATATGGGTGGTAGTTGATCGCCTTACAAAGTTAGAAAACCTCATCACTATCATAGAAGATTTCTCTTTGGATCATCTTTCTAGGATATATATTAAGGAAGAGGTAAGGTTACAAGGAGTACCACATTATATTATATAGGATAGGGATCCGAGGATCACTTAAAATTTTTGGAGAAGTATTTAGAAAGAACTTAATAAATAATTGAGTTTTAGTACTGATTATCATCCTTCGAAACATGGTCAGTCTAAAAGAAAAATTCATACCCTAGAGGATATGTTGAGACCTTGTTCCCTTGATTTCAATGGTGGTTGAGATCAACACTTTCCTATAGTTGAGGTTTCATAAAAAAATATATGTCACTCAAGAAATTAGAGGGAACCTTATGAATCACTCTATGGTAAAAAATTTAGAGCTCTAAAGTGCTGGGATGAATTTTGAGAAATAAATCTATTGGGACCTGAGATTGCTGAAGAAATGATATAGAAGGTTGGGGACATCCAACATGATATCAAGGAATCTCAAAGTCAGTAGAAAATTCATGGTGATAACTGATGGAATGATCAAGAATTTTTGGTTAGTGAAAAGGTATTTCTATAAATATCTCCATGGAAGAAAGTTATGAGATTTGGGAATAAATTGAATCTAAGCCTTAGGTATATCAGTCCCTTTGATATTCTTGATTGTATCGGGATGGTAACCTATTGCTTGAAAATTTCTACGTTTCTATCTCATGTTAATGATGTGCTCCAAGTATATCTCTCAAGGAAGTACGTACTTTACCCTTCAAACATACTAAACTCATAGGTCATACCATTTTAGAATTATCTTTCTTACAAAGAACAACTAATTAAAATTCTAGACCGATCAAAGAAAGTTATACGAAACAAGACCACTTACCTGGTCAAAGTTTTGAAAAGAAATAAAAAGTTAGAGGAAGCTACATGAGAACTTAAGTATATTATGATGTACAAGTATCCTCATTTTTCTCTCTGGAATATTGAATTTTTAGGGTGAAATTCATTTTAAGGAGTGCAGAATGTAACATCTGGAGTTTTTAAGGTCCTTTTTTTTCTCTTGAAAGAATTAAATTTTCATTGATATCTTGAATTTAACTAAGTCAAACATTACTTAAAAAAACAAACTCAGTGTGTGTAACTTGAAACACCAACTTGTCGTACATTACATGAAACAAAAACTTGGTGTATGTTACATGAAATAAATACTTGGCATACATTACATGAAACATTGAGTTTCTACGAAACATCTTTTTTTGTTATAATTATTTAAAAGAGATAGTTATAACCTAGACTATAAACTTAATAATATAAATAGTAATAACTAATTTTCAAAAAAAAAATCATAATGGTTTTATATAAATAAAACATATTTATAATTAAAGATATAATTTTTTGTAAAGTCCTTATATGTTTAAAAATACTATTTCCCCAAATGAACTACTTTTCATGTCCTTATATGAAAAGTAATGAAGTTAATTTTATAAAATTTCATAAATTTAATTAGATAAAATAAACTTAATTTATTAATTTATAATTTTAAAATTATCTTGGGGTGAATTTTTGGGATTTTTCTGAGATACTTCATTTTTGGATGAATAGTGAAAAATACAGAATTTTAATTCAAAACTACTTTTTCATCAAATTTATTTATATAGTTAAATTATATTTTATATTTTTTAAAAGTTTAATTAGATAATATTTTTATCTATTAATTCAATTTAGTTCATTATAATAAATTTCACTTTGAAATTGGGTATAAAAACTTAGCAAACTTTTGGATGTTTTTACTTTAAAAACCCACAGTGTCGTCCCACTAGCAGGATTAACTTTAAATTAATTTCTACCACTTAAGTGATTTGAATTTGGAAAAATTGATTCCATACTTGTAATTAGAATTATTTATAATGTTTAATAAGTTCAATTTAGGTTATTCCAAAAATATTCGATTAAGTGATTAACTTAATTACACCGATTAAGAGAAAAATTAGGCTAACAAAGTACTAAATCATAAATATAGGACCCAAAATGACCAAGAAAAATGTCCAAGAGACCTTTTATGGACATATTTAGACCCTATACTCCATTTTATATAATCTTTCCGTTATTTTATCCCATTTTCTTTAAAAACCTGTATGGAATTTTTTTTTTCAAAAAATTACAAGAGTGCCACTCCTCCTCCACTCTAAAAAGACCTCCTCTCCTACCACTTCCTCACACCTATAAAGACACTTTTTAATGAGAAATATCTTCCCAATTATATCATAAACATCCCTAAAATAATTCTATAAGTATCCCCTTTATCATAAATAAATCCAAGGAATCCATTTGGTGAAAACCAAAAGGAGTTACTCGAATAAGAGGTAGCATTCTTCTTCAAGTTATTTTATTTAATTTCAACTATCGACCCCATAAAAACTTATTATTACATGATTTTATAAAAAAATTATAATAAATATACTATGATATTTTTATTTTAATGGTTTTACCTATACTTACACACATTTCTGTCTAATGGGTAATGAACACACTATTTATGTGTACGATGAAATACCGCCTCACGAAATGATGACTGCTCATTTTTCCTTTAGTTCCTCCCACGGTAAATATTGTGATGGAAAATATATTAATATATTTTATATGTTATATTTATTATTTATTTAATTTTTTTAATCCTTTTACAACACATATCATTATACTTTCCATTTGGTGTAAATATGATAATTTAATTCGAGGAAGTGTGGACTACTGCCCCCTCAAAGCAATGTGATTTGTTCACACATTACCTGAAATGTATTAAGGATGTTTTTAGTGAAATTATATGATATATATGAAATAAAAATTCTACTGTAATTATAATATATATTTACATTTATACATATATGTTATTTTCTTTCTTTCTTTCTTTCAATACAGCAATAAAAACGAAGACAACGTTCGTGCGTACGTACGACTTACTGTCTCAATAAACTGTGTATTCCATTTCATACTTTAATATTATATAGATTATTATAATAAAAATATACTAAATATACATGATATTTATTTCATGGTGTACATTATAGAAATCATGATGTAAGTATAAGGACCAAATACATAACAAATTAAGAAACATGTGAAGAATAAAGAGAATATTACCCGAAGTGAAACCTTAACATAGTATTGTTAACAAACTGGTAATATAAAGTCATAATAAAAAAATATATGGTATTATTTATAATAATATTATTCTTTAAAATATTTATAATAATCCTAAATTTATTATACCAGAATATTATATGCGTAGGAAGAGAGTCAAGACACAAGGTAAGAGAATTTCATTTCACTTTTATTTATGTGAGATACATGATTTATTCAACCCCATCCCTTTTGTGTGGTGTGTATGCTAATCATGGGTGTATTTTATAATCATTAAACTTAAATTTATGGGTATTTACTTATCCATTATATGATATTTATTTCATGTGGTTAATTATTCAAAATCTACCAAATCGTTAAGACAGTTTTATCTCAATTTTCATTATTTTGATACACATGGTTTTTTATGCACCTACATTCTTTTTCAAGGTGTATATACTTCCATTTGAAATTTTATATCATAAATATCCTTACTTTAATGATATTTTTAATATTCATGTAATTCATTTTTTTACATAGAGTATGTTCCCAAGTAACCAAGTGGTAAGAGTTTATTAACAAAATCTCATCGCTTTTTGAGATTGTTAATGATTAGGCATATTTTGATGAAATATAATGTTAAATATCTCAAGAACAATCATGAATTTCCTTATACTATGTTTATTTAAGATATATCCATGTATTAGTACCATTTTACACTCTTTGGTACTTAATATAATTAATAAAATGTTTTAAAGAGAAATGTGATAGTATTTATCTCTTTGGTTTGGAATCTATTTTATTTCAAAAACCATGTTTTAAAAAATGTTTTCAAATAATCCTTGAAGACAATTTTCAAGGAAAAATTATTTTGAAAATGTTTGAATTCTTAGAAAGCTTCCTTTATAATTTTTCAAAACTATTTTCAAAGAAAAATGTTTTCAAAAGGTTTTATGTTTTAAAAATCATTTTTCAAAGAAGAATGGATATTTTCCTCAAGAAATGTTTAAAAAAAATATATAAAATCATTTACCATATAAGATGAAGTATATTAGTGTTAATAATGAATTTATAGGTAAATTATTCAATGTTTCTATTCATACCATTTCTTTGAATTGTTTATATTTTGATGGCATGACATTTATGATGCCCATTTCTCTTTCACAGGTTACATGCTCCTGAAACCTGCTTCTTTTCATGGGTTATGATTTTGATGAAATGATTACGAAACCTGTTTCTTTTTACCCAGGTTATAACCTGATTACATGTTTTTTATACCTATTTTATTTCGTGTCTTATGATATGATTGTTTATTATTTTATAGCACATGTATGGATGATTTCATTATTAGATGGGTGGGACCTATATCTCCATCCAATAAATTGGTTTAATATTTCTATATCATGAGATATACTAAGATGGTCTTGGGAGTGAATCTTGAATACTAAGATGGCCATGGGATTGAACCATGACTACCCAAATGGTATGAGGATTGAACTTGAGCTACTAATATGACCATGAGAGTGAACCATGACTACCAAGATGGTATGGGGAGTGAAACCATAATACTGAGATAGTCTCGACAACGATTCCATAGATACTATGAAAATCATATTATATACTTATGTTTTTTCTAAAATTCTTTGTTCCATTCCTATGTTATGATTTCATGGATTATGTTATTTATTTCCTTATGATTCATGTCTTATGAACTAATAATATTTATTCCATGATTCATGTATATGATCTATGATATTTAGGGTATGATCTTAAATTTCCATGATCATGTTCTCATATCCTTATGCTCATGATTATGCATTTATAACTCCCTTGTTTAAACTTAATGATCATATAAGATCACCCATTTTTATGTTTCCTTCCATAGGTTATGAAGATAAGTATTATGTTTGATGTGTATAAGAAGGGTTCTAGTCAAGATGATTCTAGTAGGAGATAATTTAGCCTAATTATGTAATAGTTTTCATGTTTACATGTTTCCAAAGGCACTAGAATAATATAGTCTTTGGGAATCTATTTGTATAATGTTTTAGGTATTACAAAAAAGTTATATAACATTAATGTTTAAAATGAGAGAAATGCTATAATCACCATTAAATGATTATATAATGATCTCAAGTAAATCTTAGAGAAGATATTAGAACCTATCAACTGATTGAAAATATCACCAATATGCAGAGGAGGATACACGTTCTTGACTATCATTTGGTTCAATCTTCAATAATTCATAGATAAACAGAAATATATATCATCCTTTTTGGAGAAGAGAACTAGAGAATCCCAAGGAGATATAATCATCTGTATTAAGCCTTTAGATTCTAAATCTTACAACTGAACCTTGAACTCCTAAATCTCTTCTAGTGTCATTCGGTAAGGTGGGATAAAAACTTGCTCTACTCCCGACACCAATGTAAAGACCCAGAAATTTCAAGGAAATTTTTTTGTTAATTTTCTTTGGAATTTTATGAGTCCGCAGTTTCAGACGACACCTGATTCCGAGGCCCGGTGTGCCCAGAATCAATTTCCGAAGTTAGGCTCGGGTACGTTCAGTAAACGAACGAGCGGGAATTTCTACCTTTTGAACCGGTGCTCAGAATCAAAATCCGAGGGAACCGTTGGAACCGCAGCGCTGGTAATTGCTTAGGAACATCAGTTCCGGAGTTGCGTTTGCTCGTACGAAGATAATAAAAAAATTGTGGAAGTTAGAAATAAAAATTTAACAATTTTTATTTATTTTTCCTACATTGTAGTTTTATCCTAAGTAAGGGAGTTGGGGGTGGGACCCACAAGTGTTAACCAACCTTGAGAGGATAAGGTGGAGTGGGACCCACACGAACCCAACCCCTCACTTTCCTAACTCCTCATTAAACTCCACTTTATTTAATTTGACAACTTGTGTAATTTATTACATGAGTTAGTTTTATTTTCAAATTCTTGGAATTCAAGAGTCATGTGGAGTTAAGGTTGGAAACTCAGTAAACTTAAGTTATAACTTAAGATTTAAATGAGGAGAATTAAATGAAGTGGTTTGGATTTCAAACCTTTGAAATTCGAAACCCTTCTATTTAATTCATGGTTTAGTTTCCTTTGTTTTGGTTTTGGGTTTTGCTGTGCGGAGAGGAAAAGAGGGAGGCTTCTTGTGAGTTCTTCCTCCACGACGAAGAACGCGGCGACCTTCTTCCACGATGTCGGACTGCAACGCGTTGGATTTCCTCCACGACGTCGCAATGCATCCTTTCCGCGACGTGCTTTCCGCGGCGAACCTACGTCCGACGCCGCAACACACTTTCCGCGACGTGCCTCTCGCGGCGAACCCACGTCCGTCTACCGCGACGCCATAACCGCGATGCCGACGACGTCTTCTTCCGTGAAGACCGACCTCCGTGACGTCCGACTTCCGCGACACTCATCTCCCGCGGCCGTTGACAAATGCCGAGTTGTTAATTGAGGTAGGGGTTGTTACCTTTATTCCTAATTTAAATTTACGCCTTCGTAAATAATTTATTTGGACCACTTGTTATCATTCACATGGGAGGGGATCGGACCGTACGAACACGGTCGATCCTCCACCCAAACCTTGTTGTTGGATTACTCGTGGATCGAAGAGGAGGCGGTGCGGTGCCGTGACACCGCGCAAGGACGTAGAGGGCTTCATGGGAGTGCGCAAGTTTGACGCGCCACTCCGGACGACGAGGGCCGTGGTGGTCTCCCACAGCCGGACTGAACAAGCCGCCGGAGCAATGAGACGCGGCCCGTTGGCCGCGGCGGAGTAAAGGAAGTGCGACCGTTGGATGCAACGCCGCCGCGCCGCATCGGAGGAGAAAACAAAGGCGCCGCGGCCGGAGCGGGGCCGCGGCGAAGGCGCGCGGTGCCGTCGCACCGCGCCGGACGACGAAGGCCGCGGCCGGTTCCGGGCCGCGGCGGATTGAGAAGACCGGCGGCCAACCGGGCCGCCGGTGTCAGAAAACGAAAGGGAACCGGCCGGCCAGGTCGGGCCGGCCGGAAGGAAGTCAAACCGGGGAAATTAATTTTCCCCGGTTAGCCTCTAATGGCCCCCAATTAAATTGGGGGCCGGTTATCTTTAGAAGGGGGGGGGGAAGCGCCCCCCGTGTCGTCCAGTAGGCCCCCTCATGTGAGGGGGCGGTTTATTTTTTTGAAACCGGCGCGGCACGTGCCGCGCCGCCAGGGGGAAAAACGGGGGGGCAGGGGTCTCACCCGTGCGCCGCCTGCGCGCCCAGCGCGCCGCCGCGCCGCCTCAGCGCACCACCGCGCGCCGCCACGCCGCCTCCGCACACCACCGCGCGCCGCCGCGCGCCGCCGAGCGCCGCCGCGCGCCGCCGAGCGCCGCCGAGCACCGCCGCGCGCCCCGCGCGCCGCCGAGCGCCGCCGAGCACCGCCGCGCGCCCCGCGCGCCGCCGGCCGAACCGGCCGGGCCGGTTCGGGCCGGGTCGGCCCGAACCCCTTCCTTCTCGAACCAGAACGGTTATTTGCCTGTAACTTGAGCTACGTGCCTCCGAATGACGAACCGTCTGCGGCTACGCGATCCTTGGATCGAAACGGTCATTTCGGTATATCTCACTCAAAGTTTCAGATTACTTTGGGTTCGGCCGGGTTGGTTCGTTCACGAAACCAACCGGGCCCTCGGAGCGGAAACGCTCATATCTTGAGCTACGGACGTCCGAATGGCGTGCCGTCAGTTCTGATAAGTTCCTCTTAGTGAGACGAATCTTTTGGTATACTCCGCCCGAGGTTTGGACGCAGGTGGAGTACGGCCGGGTTGGTTCGTTCACGAAACCAACCGGGCCCTCGGAGCGGAAACGCTCATATCCTGAGCTCCGGGCGTCCGATTGACGTGCCGTCGACTTTGATGGAATCCTCTAAGTGGGACGGATCTTTTGGCTTACTCCGCTCGAGGTTTGGATGCCGACGGAGTACGGTAGGGTTGGTTCGTACACGACACCAACCGGACCCCTGGAACGAAAAAGCCAATAACTCACAGACCGGGCGTCCGATTGACGCGCCGTCTGTTGCGATAACTTCCTCTAGATGAGAATGAACTTTTGACACACTCCACCCGAGTTTTGGATACAGTTGGAGTATGGCCGGGTTGGATCGTATCTGAAATCCAACCGGCCCCTGGAACGGAAAAGCTGACATCTTTCAGACAGGACGTCCGTTTGACGAACCGTCAGCGGCGTTGATGACCACGATGAGAAACGGTCCCTATGAGCATACCCTATGAGAGTTCAGGGTACAGTAGAGATATGTCCGGGTTTGGTTCGCTCACGAAACCAACCGGGCCCTCGGAACGAAAAGGCTAAAAACTCACAGACCGGGCATCCGTTTGACGCGCCGTCTGTTGCGTTGAGACTCCTTTGACGAAGCGGACGTATGTGGCACTTCTTCGTTGGACTTTGAGATACTTGGAGTATCGACCAGTACCTCGTGGAGTGGACCCTCCCGGAGACGAGCGGGCGGGGGAGCGCTTGGGTGTAGCGGCGGACCCGTGGTACTTGACAGTGGTGTGTGCGCTTGGTTGTAGCGACAGACCCGCGATGGTGGAGACGTGCGTGCAGAGTACGGAGACCGTGTAGCCGACTGAGACCTGACGACTGCTTGACCGACTCGACTTGGAGTGAGTCGACTAGCCCAGTGGACGGAGCGCCCAGTAGTTGGCAGCAGACCCACGGCGGACGGAGCGCCTAGTAGTTGGCCGCAGACCCGCGGTACTCGACATGAGGAGTACCTCTGTAGGATATTTGGGTGAGCACCCAGTAGTTGGCAGCAGACCCTCAGCGGACGGAGCACCCAGTAGTTGGCAGCAGACCCGCAGTACTCGACAGGAGGAGTACCTCAGCAGTCATAGGTTAGTGAGCAGTACCTCGGAGTCGTGACAGGACTACTGCACACTTCAGAGATGGGGCTCTTCAGCAGCTACGGTTTCGATAATAAAAATCCTGGTTTGAGCTGAGTCAATGATCTTTGTGTTTCCTCATGATTGAGATGGGTCGCTTGATAACTTAGGTATATGTATGGGCATATACCTGGGTAATGGTTATCCGTTGATTTCATAAACTTGTTATAAACCGTGTGAACTTGTACTGTTTTCCTGTGTGGATTTACTGTTTACTCTTCTTTGTGGATTGGGTTGTTCTTGGGCTCGGTGTTGGAGCCGAACGGAAATTGGTGACATAGGTATATGTATGGGCATATACCTAATCAACTTTGGATGTTACTTCGTGATTGTATCCTTCATGTGGTTTATCCTTTGTGGATTTCGGGAGACCTTCGAGGGTCTCGGGGTCCCTACTGAGTATCTTATACTCACCCCTGCACGGGCTATGCCCACACTTCGTTGTGTTGGTTGCAGATGACGGACAGCGCTGACTGCGGTTGAGGCTTTCGGAGTAGGTCGGTACCCGGAGGAGGACCACTGAGCGGGACGTGCTTGGAGCGGACGGTTGGACCCGAGGAGTTGTGGAGCTATCTGTACCTACCCCTCAAGTAGGATCCGTGGTGGACGATCCAGGAGCTGAGCCATCTATACCTACCCTTCAGGTAGGAATCGAGGAGGACGTCCCAGGAGCCGCTTGTACTTCCAGTTGCTGTTTTCCCTTTCGAGATGTACTTTACTTTACAGTTGGGCTTGTATTTCTGGCCCCTTTACTTCAGCACAGTTGTTCTAGTTTTGTGTACTGCTTTACTTCCGCTTGTTACTCTGAGGTGCTTGTTTACTTATTTTAAGGCAATGCCTTCCTTTTTTACTGGGATTTTACGCCTTGGTGCTAGTCGCCAGCCCCTGGCCTATGGAAGGAGGGCTTGGGGTAGTCACGACACGAGCCCCGAGGGCGGGTCGTGACAAATTGGTATTAGAGGCGGTCGGTTCTACCGCAGACTCTGATCTTTTTTTTTCTATGTGAAGCAATAGTGTTTAGTGTATTGGGTGTGGTTATCAGTCCAGGGAGTCCAGTGTTGGTGCGGCGGCCGACGTATCCGTACACCAGGACCTTGACTTCTGATTTCCGACTTAATGCATGAAAACACTGATTGCGTGTGTGTTTCCCAAAAGGTTTAAAGTCAGCTCAAACCAGGTCAGCTCACCAGGTATAATCGTTGACCATGACACAACTGTTCAGGATGTCACCATGCAGATAGTTAGCTGGAGTTCCGAGAGAGTTCTCGATGATGGCCCACCGAGCAGCGAGACTCCGGTGCAGGGCCCTTTTTCAGTGTTGGCACCTTCGGGTGGTGTACCAGCAGCACCACCACCCGTTAGGCAGCAGATGCCACTAGCTGACGGTGCACGCTAGCAGAGCGCGATGCACGAGTTCCAGAAGTAGAGGCCTCTGAGGATACGAGGCGAGACAGATTTCCCAGGCAGCAGTGGACTGGATGGAGGCGATTGCTAGAGTTCTACGCCTAACTTGGATACTAGTAGAGCGGATGATGATCTTATCTCCTGGTGTTTCCAGTGAGTGACCATGAGGTTGGTCCTTATAGTAATGAGACTTCGGTACGCGAACCGATACCTGGGATAGTACCTACGGGTAGTGCGCCAGCTATGTCACTACCTGTTAGTCAGCAGACACTACCGGCGGTACCGGTAGTAGAGACTCACAGGCTTAGTGCCTTACATATGTTTTAGCACCAGATATCCCTCAAGTTTCGAGGTGAGCCTGACTCGTAGGCGACTGAGGACTGGCTTGAGGAGGTGGTTGTGAGTTTTCTGGAGCTAATACAGCTTCGACAGTACGACATGTCGGAAGCAGAGCACTCAACGTGGCTTACCAATCAATCTTGGTACTCGTTGGTTACGTTGAGATCAGTTCTTTAGACTCGAACTTCTGAGCGAAGTGTGTCTAAAGGACATCAGAACCATTACTTTTCCTCTATGCATTCCTACCTATGCTAGGATGCTAGAGAGAACCTTTGTGGTTGTGAACGTTAGCAGTGAAAGGCAGGAAACTAGCGCCAGTCTCAGAGACTCGGGCATGTAAAATGTTTCAGGAGGAGGAAGTGCTAAGGACAGATGAATCTGCAGGGTAGTAGACGTGGAAGCGGAGCTTGGAGAGCAGCATGTGGTGGTGTACATTTCGACATGTTACGACCACCCGACTTAGTAGTCCCCGCCAGGCTCAGGGAGCAGGAGGGATGGGGAGGAGAATAGCTGCATTGCGGTCAAGGAGTGTGACCCAGGAGCTCTAAGAATGATTCGGGGTACGAATTATGTCTACTACGAGCTGCCATATCTATAGACATAAGAACCAATCATTCTACCCTTCCACGAATCATGTCCCAGACCTAGAGGTTCCGGGTAAGCCGTAGACTTGACCCTCACGTCTGGAGATACCTTTGGGAGGAGACTCGATAATCACACTTACGCCGACGGTGTGATTTGACCTCGAGGCGAGAGTTTCGGTTGGAATCTCTTGGTGGCAGCGTAGAGGCCTTACGACGTTGATCTGGGTATGGTTTTGATTCACAAATCATACCCCGGTTGACTGTTTTAGGCAAACGTCGGAATGGGTTTTCCTTGGTCGGCGAAAAGGAAACCCTGGGCAGCACATGTTAAACTCAGGCATAAGAGGGTGTGACCGATCACTCTTGAGTTGGTCAACCCTACCCTTGTGGCAGCAGGAGTTTTGAGTTTCAGTTCTAACCTAAAAAGGGAAACCTCTTGAGTTCGAGGGTGACGAACACGTTCTTATATGGTCTCACCCCGATGAGGTTTCGGAGATGTGGCCGAGGCGGCATGTTATCTCCGAAGTTCGATGGACCTTTTGATCTTCAGCAGGGTAGGCGAAGAGGTTTACCGCTTGACCCTACCACCTCAGTTGCACCGGGTGCATAATCTCCACCACGTGTCTCAACTGTGGAGATACGTGTATGTTTCTTCACACGTCATCAACCTCGGGAAGTTGGACGTCGATGACAGGGCGACAAGCACAGAGGTTCTAGTAGAGAACGAAGATCGACAGGAGCAGGTTCTACATGAACGGTTGCTTACTCGGGTATGCTTCGCGGGTAGCACGAGATCTTCAGGTGAGCATATGGGAGCGTAAAGCTCAGTTGCGTGCTCAGTACTGCTTGTTTCCCTTAAGTGTGAGTTGAAGCTTTACGGGGACGTAAAGCTCTGAGGTGGGAGTAATGTAAAGACCCGGAAATTTCAAGGAAAATTTTTTGTTAATTTTCTTTGGAATTTTATGAGTCCGCAGTTTCAGACGACACCTGATTCCGAGGCCCGGTGTGCCCGGAATCAATTTCCGAAGTTAGGCTCGGGTACGTTCAGTAAACGAACGAGCGGGAATTTATACCTTTTGAACCGGTGCTCGGAATCAAAATCCGAGGGCACCGTTGGAACCGCAGCGCTGGTAATTGCTTAGGAACATCAGTTTCGGAGTTGCGTTTGCTCGTACGAAGATAATAAAAAAATTGTGGAAGTTAGAAATAAAAATTTAACAATTTTTATTTATTTTTCCTACATTGTAGTTTTATCCTAAGTAAGGGAGTTGGGGGTGGGACCCACAAGTGTTAACCAACCTTGAGAGGATAAGGTGGAGTGGGACCCACACGAACCCAACCCCTCACTTTCCTAACTCCTCATTAAACTCCACTTTATTTAATTTGACAACTTGTGTAATTTATTACATGAGTTAGTTTTATTTTCAAATTCTTGGAATTCAAGAGTCATGTGGAGTTAAGGTTGGAAACTCAGTAAACTTAAGTTATAACTTAAGATTTAAATGAGGAGAATTAAATGAAGTGGTTTGGATTTCAAACCTTTGAAATTCCAAACCCTTCTATTTAATTCATGGTTTAGTTTCCTTTGTTTTGGTTTTGGGTTTTGCTGTGCGGAGAGGAAAAGAGGGAGGCTTCTTGTGAGTTCTTCCTCCACGACGAAGAACGCGGCGACCTTCTTCCACGACGTTAGACTGCAACACGTTGGATTTCCTCCACGACGCCGCAATGCATCCTTTCCGCGACGTGCTTTCCGCGGCGAACCTACGTCCGATGCCGCAACGCACTTTCCGCGACGTGCCTCTCGCGGCGAACCCACGTCCGTCTACCGCGACGCCATAACCGCGATGCCGACGACGTCTTCTTCCGTGACGACCGACCTCCGTGACGTCCGACTTCCGCGACACTCATCTCCCGCGGCCGTTGACGAATGACGAGTTGTTAATTGAGGTAGGGGTTGTTACCTTTATTCCTAATTTAAATTTACGCCTTCGTAAATAATTTATTTGGACCACTTGTTATCATTCACATGGGAGGGGATCGGACCGTACGAACATGGTCGATCCTCCACCCAAACCTTGTTGTTGGATTACTCGTGGATCGAAGAGGAGGCGGTGCGGTGCCGTGACACCGCGCAAGGACGTAGAGGGCTTCATGGGAGTGCGCAAGTTTGACGCGCCACTCCGGACGACGAGGGCCGTGGTGGTCTCCCACAGCCGGACTGAACAAGCCGCCGGAGCAATGAGACGCGGCCCGTTGGCCGCGGCGGAGTAAAGGAAGTGCGACCGTTGGATGCAACGCCGCCGTGACGCATCGGAGGAGAAAACAAAGGCGCCGCGGCCGGAGCGGGGCCGCGGCGAAGGCGCGCGGTGCCGTCGCACCGCGCCGGACGACGAAGGCCGCGGCCGGTTCCGGGCCGCGGCATATTGAGAAGACCAGCGGCCAACCGGGCCGCCGGTGTCGGAAAACGAAAGGGAACCGGCCGGCCAGGTCGGGCCGGCCGGAAGGAAGTCAAACCGGGGAAATTAATTTTCCCCGGTTAGCCTCTAATGGCCCCCAATTAAATTGGGGGCCGGTTATCTTTAGAAGGGGGGGGGGGGCACCGCCCCCCGTGTCGTCCAGCAGGCCCCCTCATGTGAGGGGGCGGTTTATTTTTTTGAAACCGGCGCGGCACGTGCCGCGCCGCCAGGGGAAAAACGGGGGGGGGGGGGGGGTCTCACCCGCGCGCCGCCGCGCCGCCTCAGCGCACCGCCGCGCGCCGCCGAGCGCCGCCGCGCGCCGCCGAGCGCCGCCTCGCGCCGCCGAGCGCCGCCGCGTGCCTCGCGCGCCGCCGGCCGAACCGGCCGGGCCGGTTCGGGCCGGGTCGGCCCAGACCCCTTCCTTCTCGAACCAGAACGGTTATTTGCCCGTAACTTGAGCTACGGGCCTCCGAATGACGAACCGTCTGCGGCTACGCGATCCTTGGATCGAAACGGTCGTTTCGGTATATCTCACTCAAAGTTTCGGATTACTTTGGGTTCGGCCGGGTTGGTTCGTTCACGAAACCAACCGGGCCCTCGGAGCGGAAACACTCATATCTTGAGCTACGGACGTCCGAATGGCGTGCCGTCAGTTCTGATAAGTTCCTCTTAGTGAGACGAATCTTTTGGTATACTCCGCCCGAGGTTTGGACGCAGGTGGAGTACGGCCGGGTTGGTTCGTTCACAAAACCAACCGGGCCCTCGGAGCGGAAACGCTCATATCCTGAGCTCCGGGCGTCCGATTGACGTGCCGTCAACTTTGATGGAATCCTCTAAGTGGGACGGATCTTTTGGCTTACTCCGCTCGAGGTTTGGATGCCGACGGAGTACGGTTGGGTTGGTTCGTACACGACACCAACCGGACCCCTGGAACGAAAAAGCCAATAACTCACAGACCGGGCGTCCGATTGACGCGCCGTCTGTTGCGATAACTTCCTCTTGATGAGACTGAACTTTTGACACACTCCACCCGAGTTTTGGATACAGTTGGAGTATGGCCGGGTTGGATCGTATCTGAAATCCAACCGGCCCCTGGAACGGAAAAGCTGACATCTTTCAGACAGGACGTCCGTTTGACGAACCGTCAGCGGCGTTGATGAACACGATGAGAAACGGTCCCTATGAGCATACCCTATGAGAGTTCAGGGTACAGTAGAGATATGTCCGGGTTTGGTTCGCTCACGAAACCAACCGGGCCCTCGGAACGAAAAGGCTAAAAACTCACAGACCGGGCATCCGTTTGACGCGCCGTCTGTTGCGTTGAGACTCCTTTGACGAAGCGGACGTATGTGGCACTTCTTCGTTGGACTTTGAGATACTTGGAGTATCGACCAGTAGCACGTGGAGTGGACCCTCCTGGAGACGAGCGGGCGGGGGAGCGCTTGGGTGTAGCGGCGGACCCGTGGTACTTGACAGTGGTGTGTGCGCTTGGTTGTAGCGACAGACCCGCGACGGTGGAGACGTGCGTGTAGAGTACGGAGACCGTGTAGCCGACTGAGACCTGAAGACTGCTTGACCGACTCGACTTGGAGTGAGTCGACTAGCCCAGTGGACGGAGCGCCCAGTAGTTGGCAGCAGACCCACGACGGACGGAGCGCCTAGTAGTTGGCCGCAGACCCGCGGTACTCGACAGGAGGAGTACCTCTGTAGGCTATTTGGGTGAGCGCCCAGTAGTTGGCAGCAGACCCTCAGCGGACGGAGCGCCCAGTAGTTGGCAGCAGACCCGCAGTACTCGACAGGAGGAGTACCTCAGCAGTCATAGGTTAGTGAGCAGTACCTCGGAGTCGTGACAGGACTACTGCACACTTCAGAGATGGGGCTCTTCAGCAGCTACGGTTTCGATAATAAAAATCCTGGTTTGTGCTGAGTCAATGATCTTTGTGTTTCCTCATGATTGAGATGGGTCGCTTGATAACTTACGTATATGTATGGGCATATACCTGGGTAATGGTTATCCGTTGATTTCATAAACTTGTTATAAACCGTGTGAACTTGTACTGTTTTCCTGTGTGGATTTACTGTTTACTATTCTTTGTGGATTGGGTTGTTCTTGGGCTCGGTGTTGGAGCCGAACGGAAATTGGTGACATAGGTATATGTATGGGCATATACCTAATCAACTTTGGATGTTACTTCGTGATTGTATCCTTCATGTGGTTTATCCTTTGTGGATTTCGGGAGACCTTCGAGGGTCTCGGGGTCCCTACTGAGTATCTTATACTCACCCCTGCACGGGCTATGCCCGCACTTCGTTGTGTTGGTTGCAGATGACGGACAACGCTGACTGCGGTTGAGGCTTTCGGAGTAGGTCGGTACCCGGAGGAGGACCACTGAGCGGGACGTGCTTGGAGCGGACGGTTGGACCCGAGGAGTTGTGGAGCTATCTGTACCTACCCCTCACGTAGGATCCGTGGTGGACGATCCAGGAGCTGAGCCATCTGTACCTACCCTTCAGGTAGGAATCGAGGAGGATGTCCCAGGAGCCGCTTGTACTTTCAGTCGCTGTTTTCCCTTTCGAGATGTACTTTACTTTACAGTTGGGCTTGTATTTCCGGCCCCTTTACTTCAGCACAGTTGTTCTAGTTTTGTGTACTGCTTTACTTCCGCTTGTTACTCTGAGGTGCTTGTTTACTTTTTTTAAGGCAATGCCTTCCCTTTTTACTGGGATTTTACGCCTTGGTGCTAGTCGCCAGCCCCTGGCCTATGGAAGGCGGGCTTGGGGTAGTCACGGCACGGGCCCCGAGGGCGGGTCGTGACAACCAACTTGATCATGAACTTGGCCTATTGATCATGTGGTAAGCCATAGAACTAATTATGAAAAACATACTGAAAATGGTCTACCATAGGAGGAAAATAATCTTAATGAATTTCACCATTATTTAGAGAAATACCCACTATTTGAGTCCTAAGACAATTCAATCTTCACAGAATTGGTCCCGTATGACTGGCCTGAAGATCTCACTCACCCTGGTGAGAGTAGCTACTTCCTTCTAGAGATAGGAAAGTAAATCTCCTCTTTTAAAAGTAGATATGAGCTAGGTATAGGAATAAACAATCCATACCAAGAACCATGTCTAAGAATTTCATTTCCAGTATTAACAGTTCCCATTAGAAATG
The DNA here is from genome assembly GCA_963277665.1 of Viscum album. NCBI lineage: Eukaryota > Viridiplantae > Streptophyta > Magnoliopsida > Santalales > Viscaceae > Viscum > Viscum album. The sequence goes on along the minus strand of OY728159.1, from coordinate 11,683,716 downwards.
GTAACCACCTATTTCTAGAGAACATTCCTTGAAATGTTGGATATTTTCTAACTGCACTCCCAAAGGCGTGTCAATGGTTAAAATACCATCTAAGATTTCAAATTCTAAGAATAAACCATTTGAAAAAATAGAATATATAAAGGAATCTGATGCTCCTGTATCAAACAAAACACAAGATAAGGTAGATGATATAATAATTATACCTCTACTAGTAGATGGTCCTGTATCTACCTTAGTCGAAGCCGTTTTGAATAATGGGAAAATTACTTTTCCCAATGCCTTGAGATCTAGTATAACTACCCTAAGATTTGTCCATTTCTTGGTATTGTTGCTCTTTCACTGGGGTACCACATCCCCTACCTCGACCCAAACAATCTATAGAACTCTAGCTACTAGCCTGCTGTGGTGTAGATGGGACCATCCCAATTCCACGGCTTGTCCTGATTCATTACCGCTAGCCTTATACAGAAAGTTAGAATGGAAACCTTGAATATGGCCCAATATTCCATATATGTGGCATTCAAATACAAGGTAAGGACACTGTAGGTTTATATGAAAAAACTTTCCACTCTAATAGAATTAGAACAGAACAAATTATTGAGATTGTAGTACACTTCCCTATATTATCTTCCCATTATTACCTTGGTGAAAACTGTTATAATGGCGCTTCTTAACACTTTAAGAAGAACTTACATATCACCGTACTGAAATAGAATGGCCACTGGTCGAGCCCTATCTTAGATTCCCTTCCATGATGAGTTTTGGACTTATCATGTCTTGAAACCCACTTAATTAGAAAACATTTACCTATAAACTAATCTCATAATGAAGACCATCCTAGAAATTTAATTCCCTGGAGATCTCATCAAATTTTACATATGGCTTAAAGCATTGCAGGTTGGTAAAACATTTAACATATTCCATAACTAACAAACCCTCCTGCATTACGTGCATGAAATCATGAGATTTTTAATTCATCAAGCTTTTGGGATATTAATGGATCAATAACTTCATCTCAAAGTCCTTCCAAGATAGTTCATTCTACTACCCAGCCTCTTCCAGAATATCCAACCAATTCTTGGAAGGTCCACGAAAAAAATAAATAGTAAGATCTAACCTCCAATATCTGGGTGTCTTGAGATGATTGGAGATTTTATGGACTGACTAAACCCAGAACATGGATTCTTGGGGTCTCTCTTCTCTAATAAACATAGATGGGTGCTGAATCTAAAACTCTATTGTGAACTCTGACATCGAAGAAACTGTACTAACTGTCTCTCTTTCCATGGATTTCAAGACCCATAGGAAGTTACCGAGAAGTTTAATATCCTTATAATCCTTGGGAACTATAGGAAGTTTTGATGCCGCTGTGTTAGGAGCATACTGATTTCCACTATCCTGATGCTCAAGCTGAAGACGACGATTATACATTTTCTCTACAAGACAAACACACCCATTAGAGAACTAGCTAGTAACAAGGTCAACCTAATATGTAACTACAATAGGGAACCACTAATTCTTGGCCTCTCTATAAATGGATTATAAGTACTTTATCATGACATAAAAACTCATTTTATTTATCTAACGAAATAGATATGTCTTATCATAGTTTAACAGAAAAGTATATACTACATGAAAATAGATATATCCCTATCCTGAAAAATTCAAGTAAATAAATCCCTATGTGCCTGTTATGATGCATATACTATTACCTCATGCCATAATAAGTCATGATTATAATCATAAGAGTTAATAACACCATAAAACAATAACCACACACAACATGTGAATCAACCTTGGTGAAATAACATCAACTGTAACAAGCACAAGACAATAAGAGTAAACCCATCCCTAGGTACTAAAATTTTCCATTGTACATGGGCCATATACTCCCATGTATAAGCTCATTACCATGTCCCGAAACATCTTAGTCTACTTTATACCTTTCCCAAATAGTAAAGTAATAGAAAAGAAGAATCTATTCCTCTGATACAACTTTATAATTCCCCCCAATCCGACACTCCCTCATGCAGTTGGAAATGGTTTTTTATGGGACCTAAAGAACACCTCCCCATTTTCTAGAGGATGTCGACTAGTAGCAGGGGTGTGGATATTATAGTGGGGATACTATACCCCCTAGTCATGAAGTATTATAGAAACAGAAAAAATCATAATAGAACGGAAATAATAATCAAATTAAAGAAAACAGATGAAGACAACAATAATATCCAATTGAGTAATCCAATAATAATAAAGGAATAATGTAATGATGTGCTGGAATGTAATTAAATTTCATTATAAGACAATATATGAAAAATACTAAAAAACCCAAATAAAATACTAAAGGTCCCACGCCCCAAGACCCATGCTAGTCCCATATCCAAAATCCAGCCCAATGGAAAACAACCAATCAACTGTAAGGCCCCTTATCCTCCCCTAAACCTGCATCCATGAAATCTTCTTAGGTTCCAAACAGAGACCCGAATAGGGTGTGAGTATAAATCAGTTGGTTGACACCCATGTATCTAAATAAACCTTATAGATAATAAGTGTATGTAATAAAGTGACAAATAAGTGTATTAAATTAAATCTACAATTAATAAAATACCACAAAAACCTGCTTCAGTTCCATGCCTAAATAACTCTGAGCATGTATTATGACCATTCCAACCATATCCAAATAACCAAGGTAAAACAATTTCTTCAGCACCATGTTGGAATAACTTTGAGAATGTCTTACAACCATGCCAAAAACAACCAATATAGGATTAATACCTATAAGCATTACAACATATTTGGGTCAAATCCCTCTAAGCATTACAGCATTTATGGGTCAAAGTCATATAATAATTATATCATGGGGACTGGGCCAAGCCCACTCACTATAATAATTACAGTATATTCATGTGAAAGTTCCTAATCATATGCCGTTATATAAGTATCTTAGCACTGAACACAATCCCTATCATACAATATGGATATCACAATATCACATCATATATATAAATGGTTAATTCTGAGAATTACCATTATTCTTTCAAATTACACATGCAATTCAATTCACAATTGATAAAAAATTATAACAATAAGTAATATTCCATAAAATATTGATTTTATAACAAGAAATCACCCAAGGTCTCATGTCATGCTAAAAATAATTTAATCAATTATCTAATTATAAATCTATTTGAAACCAAAGAAATTCAAGGGATAATCTGATTCATTTATTTAAATAATTTCTAAACACACAATGAGGGCACAATAATGATATTCCAATACTTGGAATTATCAAACCATAAGTTTTAAAGTTTAGACACTTACAATATACTGGTGATCTAACAATGCTTCCTATGGCCAACTCCCATAAAGAAGAGGGTGAAAATAATTTTAAAGGGGTTCATAAATCAAATCTTGATCAAGATAAAAACAAAAAACACAATTGGGTAAAGGATTTCACTATGAAGATTGGAGAAACAAAAGGAAAAAGGAAAAAATGGTTCCAAAAGGATTTACCAAGGATCGATCATGCGAACGAGATGCCTAGAAAGGGTTTTGGCACTCCAAAATCACCTCGAGGGTTGCCCTAGGTCAAGAGGAGAAGATAAGTAGTGTTTTTCTAAAGAAAAGCAGTTGTAGAACATTTTTAAAATAGTAGGTCAGAAAATTATACATCATATAAAATAGTTACACATCATGTAAATGTTTTCAATGCTTTTATCTGAAAAACCCATCACCTTGAATTTATTTTATTATAACCCATGAACAATTACATGACATTTAATCCCTTTACACAACATATAAATATTCTGCATTTGAGTTTTCATCCCATCTTTATTTTAACTCTATGAACCTCCTTTAAAGTTTCTCAACTTACCAAGAACCCATTTTAACACTTATTCCCATTTATACCAGAACTCTATTAATTCGGAAAAACATACATCCCCAAACATTTTTTCATTTTCCCCAATGAAGGATCTCTGTCTCCGAAGAAGACATGAACACCAGGGATTAAACAAATAACTCAAAGATAAACATACCCAGAGAAAGATGGGATCTTATAGTGGAATATGTACATGCATCCCAGGAGCATTAGATGGAGTCAGAACAAAACCCATGACTAGAAGAATTGGTGGAAGAATATTCCCTACTCATCATTGATTTTGAAGAACCTAAGGAGACCTTGATGAAATTAAAAGAAGATCCATTAAGACGTTCTCAACCATTGTTGAAGGAGTTTTATGAATAAAATTTTCCTTAGGAATTACATATGGGGGATCAAAAATATATATATGACTTATGGAATGAGTGTGAGGGAATTATTGATCCTCATATTCCTTAAAAAGTAAAAGATCCCACACCATTGAAGGAGGAATCAACCAAAGTGGTGAAATTTAAAGAAAAGATAGAGGTTCCTAACTACCTACCTCTATCTAGTGAAATTCAACTTAAGGATCCACCTCCCCCTAAATAAGCAATTGAAGATGAAAAAACTCTTGGATATTATCTTTTCATGAACTCATTATCTTCTAATTTTCATAAAACTAGATTTAGTATTACCTTAGCTTGCTTTAAATTTTTATATTTTGATAACACTTGTATTTCCTTGGTGGATAAGGAAGAAAAAAAAGATTCACCTAATGAGGAATATCTAGAGCTCTATAAACTTTTTGAACACTTATTAGAGGGAGTTTAGGAGAAGATCAAAGTGGATTTGCAAGAGGAAAATGAGACACATACTACTTAAATTAAAAGTGAAGAATTTAATATTGATTGTTTATGTTTTTTTTCAAATAGTATTACACTCTTAATTTCTCTTTTACTATTCCATTGATTCAACATACCATGAGAAATCACTGAAGAATAAAGAATAGGTTGTGTAAGTGGAAACCATAAAAGAAGATAACTCATTCTTGATCCTAACCCCACCATATAAGAAGCATATCATTTTTATGGGGGTGGATTTTATATACTCTATATGTGGGGTCCTTAATATAAAGAAAGAAGTGAAATATAGAAAGAATAAGTGTTGGTGGTTAATTATAAAGAAACTTCACCCACCATCAGATTGGGGATAACCCACTGGAACTTCCCATATAGAGGTAGTCAAAACCCAGGGCCCACTTGGTGTATTAAACCAAGATATATCCTCATTTTCTAATTCTATTTCTATTTTATTTTCTTTTAATAAATTTCTAATGTTATATTTTCTACCTTTTCCTATTGGTTTTCGAAGAGAAATACTTAGGAGCTTGACTCAGTGTTGCAATTATAATAAGTCGGTTTTTACCTTTACTTAACACTTTCTTACTTGCTGTGATTCATTTTCAAATATTCTTACATGATAAATATATTTGAATTAATTTTAGACACTAAATATTTTAAGTGTGGGGGATATAACCTGTTTAGTTTAGGTTTTTTTGTTTTTTCCCTAAAAAAGTATGTTTTTATTTTTAATTTTGATGTGTTTCATTTTAAATATTTGTGTGTTTTTGAAAATTTTGATTTGAAATTATTATCACTACCATTTTTAAAACCCATGTCAATGAGTGAGCCAATTTATTCCATGAAACTGATGTTAAATAAATGATGAAAATGACTTTGTTTCAAGTTAAAATATTTTGAAATTTCAGGAAAAGTAATTTTATTTTTGAATATTATTTCATATCTCATTATATTTATATTTTAAATCACTTTCCTATGAGACTTCTGAACCCTTTTTTTCATATTATTTTCATTCAACTCACTTATTGAGAGAACTAGACCATGATTTTTTAACCAGAATTTGATTTATTTCTGTCAAAACATGAGGGTTTGAGGTACTTGTGCTTTTAATGATTGAATCATTTCATTGGATTTAAATACCCATTTTAAAAATAATCATTTTTATTAGGGAATTACTTGTATATTTAATACTTTTATCCCATAGAATAGATGAACAGTTCATTAGGTTATCCACATTACAAGCCGATTTTCCCTATCAAATCTACTCTTGAAGTGAAATTTCATGTCCTATTTGAACATAACTATGAGGAAAGATATCTTGTGTTGGGATACCTCATTTTTTGATATTGGGGGGGGGGGGAGAATGAATTTATTAAGATATGTTTTTTCTGATAAAAGTAATTCATTCTGTTGAAAGCTGTTCCTTTTCTAGATCTTTCATGATAAGTGAAGTTGTGCCTTTCTGGATCTTCCAATGGAGAAAGAAAGTTATGCCAAACTGAATCATTAAATAAAAAAATTATTTCTGAGAAGATTGACATTTTTAGAAGCTAGAATAATGAATAATTCTAACTTTCCTTGAGTTTTCATGATGATGGAGTGGATACGATACTACAGGGAGTGAGTAGGATAATATACTTAAGTGAAAAATCTGGAAATTTTGATTAAAAAATATTCAAACCCTCATCATTCTGCCTCAAATTGTTTTGACATCTAAATCATAAGAATGGGAAGCCATATAATAACCTTAAAAATACTCATGATAAACAAATGTCCTTGACTCACATCAGGAGGAGAAGTAGGAATTTATCAAGTCTACGGTTACTCTTGCATTGGTTTAGATGAGAAAAGTCTTGTTGAAAATTTATATTTGTGAGATGGGAGAAAGTTCATGTGAGATAGGTATTTTATGTGCATGGTAGGATAAATAAAGTGAAAATATATTGACTTATGTAAATACAAGACTGAAAATAATGGTTTTTTATGAGCCTTGATATCTTTTATTTCTTGGTGTGGAAATGGTGGATCTCATAGGGTAAGGGTTTTGAATTTTCATTGATTTGATTTTAATACTGACTTGTCCAGGAATCCAAGTTCTATGTTTGGGGGAATTGATAGATATAATGTTTTTATAATTATTCATATGTTTTTCAATGATTTAATCCTTTTTAATTAATCATTTTGAACTGATTTACATCATTTTTGTATTTTGGTTAATTTTGGGATTATTTGTAAAAATTGCTTAATTACAGAAATTTAATAGTTTTCTTGAACTTTTGGTTTTCAAGAACAACTTTTATAATTTGATCCATTTAAAATGATTTCTTTTTTTAGACTTCCTATGTTCATGGGATTCAACAATGTCTACTGGACCATGATCCAATTCAAAACACACCAGCCCAAAGAAATCAATCAATGTGAAAAAGTGTTCTGGGAGATAAAATGGACCCACATCAGTTAATATGATATATATTGGACTAAATAAATCAATCCTAGTTGATTATAGATTTATATGGAATAGTAATCAAATCCTCATGATCCCGATAAATTGTATGTAGAAATTCACTCATTAAGGTTGTCTTTTAATGAACACAAATTGGAAGGAGTTGAGAAGTCTTCTAGGCCTGAAAATTAGTATTCATTAATTTAAGCATAGATTTTTTTAAATTTGTCTAAATAATATGATATTTTGTGGGAGCATGAAAAAGATATATAGGAACAAATTTTAGGAAGAAAAATTCTCAATATATGGCCAATTATTATGCAGAATAGACTCAAAACTTTTGAGGAATGAATCTAAAGTGAGAAATTCCCACCCCTAAAGCCTATAAATTTGAGTGTTCACTTCCATTAAAAGGTACTAAAGGATAAGAATGAGGGGTTGTGCTGGATAATTTGAATCTTTATGTGCTGTGTAATTTTTTTTTTTCTTTTATTAGTTTCATAATTCTCTATTATTCCCCATTCAACTCTATTACCCTTCACAGGGAGGGGTAAAACTCTTGAGTGATTGGGTAAGGGAGAGTTTTACTTTTTTAATGTTAGATTATTGTGGATTAATGTAAAACTATCTCTTTTTCTACTTATTTATTTATATTTTCATTGGTTTTTAATCCTCTTAATGTGATTATTAGTTTTTATTTCATTCATTATTTATAGCTTTGGTTGAAGATCTTTGAACTCCCTCTACATAGCACATTTTGTCTTGATTGAGAAGATTGTCTTAGGTGGCGAGTGTCTAATGATCATTGGAATATGTGTGGAATAAGTGAATTGTTATTATATTTCTAAGGAGAAAAAATTCCCAATCGGGAACTGCCTTAGTTGGTTGTGGTTTGTGAACTTTCATGCACATAGTAATAGTTTCAATTACTTCCTTCAACCAGGGGTGATTGATAACTCGATCGAGGAGTCTTTGAGAAACCATTAATTTTTTTAAATCTGAGGAAAAACATGTTCAAGGAATGAAATAGAGGAGAGGAAAGAAGAAGAAAGGGGTAAATGTGATGAAACATGTAGAACTATGGAGGACATAAATAGTGAAGTCCAAGAGAATCCCCTATGACAATGTTCACACCCTCAATATAAGTGACCTGAGGCTAGAAAAAAAAATTAAAACTCACACCCTGAGTATCCAGAGATGTGAGAAAGTTAGAAAATTTATTTCCCTCATTTAAGACCTGAAGAACCTCGATGTGGTCTCTAATCAAACCTATGAATCTACGGATAAGATAAGTAATGGACTTAGGAGGTTTATTTAGATCAAGAAGGGAGCTGTGGACTGTGGAATGGTCTAATTCCACTACATCAAGAACAATATTTACCTCTTAACACATATGAAGACCTGAGAGCAGTGCATGACCTTTTCCTTGGAGGGAATCCCCATTGCTAAAGTGAGTCATGAATTCCTGAATGAAATAAAATTGAAATGGTGATCCTACCCTGACCCCATCACTCTCTTCATAAATATTTTTTTCCAAAATTCATTAAAATTTATTTATTTATTTTTAAAATCAAGAAATTTTAAAAAAAATCATATTATTTCAATAATTTTAGGTGAAAACGTCATTTTTTGTGCTCCTCTCTGAAGACAGCCTAGTTTAACCACCGTACTGTCTTTTAACTTATAAAATATTAGTTTTTTTACACCCCATGATAAGAGAATTTCAAATATGTTTGTGTTGAGGTAGGGTATATTGGGTTAATCATAAGTGATATAGAATTATTTAAATAATTTAAAAAATTATTTGTTTATTTAGAGTTAGTGAAAGAATATATATCTGGCCCTTTAATCGAAATAGATCTATATGATTAAGTCCATGAACTTGGTATTTCATCAATGAGTTAATTTAAGTGAGTCAAAGAAAGAAAAATTAGGTATATAAGATGTTGACACACATATGCATCCTTTTTTATGAGATATTGATACAATAAGATTATATTATATAGTAAACATTCATATGATTTTTTTTGTTTTTATTGAGACATTAATTTATTTCAACATGCGAAGTGATCTTGGATTTAAAGAAGATTGGATTGTATTTTTTGTCTATATGAAGGAGAATCCAGGTGGTCAATTTAGTATCCAACCACCATTGAAGAAGATCCGCTTCCCCCATATTGGAAAAAGAGAAAAGTGGAGTTTGATTCCATAAATACCTGGCTAGAAATATTTAAATGGGTAGCCCATACATGTGATGATTGTTGTGTTAGTTTTCTTATTTATGAAAAGTACAATAAATAGTTTAGTTCTATCTATAATAGTTTAAGAAGGTTGGTAGTATTGGCTATGTGAACCTTTTGAATTAGTTATTTTCATCAGTGTTAAAATATATCAAAATATGCGAATGAAGTACTAGAGCTATGGAGAATCCATCTTTGTGTACCTATGCATGAAGGCTACTGAATTTTTTGATAAAACATACTTGGATGAAATTTCATGTTGAATAAAATCATAAATGTTGTGTTTGATATTAAAAAACACAAATAAGAGAGTTTTGATTTACTTTAAAGTCCTTAGGAATTGATCGTAATTGTTTTAAAAAGTTTCATAAATTCTGAAAGGCATTTTTAAGTGATTGTGATTGGTTAAGAATGACTGGATATAGTCTAGAGAATCCCTTGTTTTAAATTAATTATATTTATAAAATCACCTAATTATAGGTTCCATATACGTGAATTTAATTATATGGGAATTATAGAAATGTTGGTGCCACCAATTATTCAAAGTCACTATGTATTCAAATGTTTTTTATGTGAGGATCAATGTATGTTAATTCAGCAACATAGACGAATGACTGATATATGCATTTTAGATTGCTAAATTCTCCTATGTATGAGAATTTAGGAACCACATACCTGGATGAAGTTCAAAATAATGGAATCTATCATGTATCTGAGTCTACACATATTAATCTTAAGTTGACATAACCAAATTTCCCTTACATCCCTGGTAAAAAATACAGAATTTCCAAAATTATTATTATGAGGAGAAATTTAAATCTAATGATTCTTGTACTGTACATTAAATAATGAAAACATCATTAATATTTTTTAAGACATGATTTGAGCCTATTTTGAGGAATAAAAAATGGGGAAAACATTGTATGTAGTTCTTGATATATAAAATGGATTTATCGGTTTTTCAAAAATAAAACAAATGAAAATAAATCGAAGCATGAATATCCCTCAAAGATTAAAATATTTATGATTTGAGGCTATTTGAGTGATTTTAAAGAATGGATGTGTTACTATAGGTGTGTGTGGATTTTGTTGGAATCTATATTGATTTTCACTAAATCTCTGTAGCTGAAATGAAATGAGTTCTATGATTTAAATGAAGTGATGTATATTTAATACAATTGTGGAAAATGTAAGCTGTGGATTTGAGTGGATATATTGTGAGAAATATGAACATGGGATATTGTTCATATTATCTGAAGATATATTCAACTTAGATAATAAAAATGGTAAGTTTGTAAAGATTAAGGCAAGGCTATCATTTGTATGAGGATAACCATTGAAAAAATAAATAAATTGTGATAATTGAAGTGTGTAATCTGTGCATGCATTTTTCATATAAAAATTTCTAATAACATTTACATTCTTCAAAAAATGAAATGAAATCCACCAAATTATTGTAGCCACCTAGACTAAAATTAATATCATAGGACAATCAAACATACATTATGTTGAGGTATGTAAAAATGTGGGACACTAAATTTATAGGGAATAAATATTTTAATATATAAATTAAATTATATAAACAGATGTATAAAAAGGAAAAATATTTAGAGAGAATGTGTGATTAAGGTGAGAGATTTTGTGTTGTGTCATGTGAAATATCAAAGATCACTCATAAATATGAGATGTTACTAGAAATAGAAGATCACAAGAGTTGAGAGAATTTTTGAGACAACTAGGTTAATATATTTAGTAGAAGTTTTGTGAAGACTAACTATGAGCGGTGACTAAGTTACTGAGTTTTCTTGAAGATTTGTTATCATTGAAAGAAGATACTTCTGAGAAGAAGGAGATCTATTACAGTTGTGTTGCCACATCCTTTACAGAAGAAAAAAAATCAAATTCTAAGTAATAAATTCAAATAAATACTTTCATATATATAGTGGGACTCCATAGAACCTATAAAACACTGGGTATGTAGAGAGATCACCACGATACTTGTTGACTACAATGTATAGTTGTTAAATGATTCTAGTGAGAAGCTCATATGTGAAGTCCTTTGATTCATAGAGAAAGTAGATGGTGAGACTCTAGACAAGAGAAGATTAGTGTAAATCTGATCTAGTTATCATGTGTAAATAATCATCCACTTCTAATTTGTGACATTTGATTATATTAGAGAATACTTTACTGAGGCACATAACTTATCAAGGCAAGGAGTAGATCATTATACCGAAACTTGTAAACCTAGTGGGATTTTTATTTCCATAATGAATATCATATAGGAGTTACATTCTGGGTTAAATGCTATATAAATCTTAGTACACTAACAAAAAAATAAAGTTTATTAATTTCAAAATGGGGTTAAATACCTAAAAAATAATTAAGAATTTGGTAAAAATTATACAATGCTTGATTAATCCCCCCTCTTAGGTGCCTGAACCAATATTAAGGGTTGTCTTAATTGGTATCCGAGACAAGTTCACATCTATTTGGATCTATTTTTAAGACACACTAAATTTAATTTATTTTTGTGATGTACTAATTCAAGATGTTTGAAGATCCTTAGATATAAAGATCTATCTCTATCTCTATTGGTTATGAATCAGAAGTCTCTTCTGAGACAAAAAAAATAAAATGAAGAAAGAGGAAAATAAGTTAAAATTTTTTGACGAAGTAAAGGGATCAACCACCACTTAATGATGAAAAAAATTGGTAAGTAATTTTCTAGAAATTCCATTGATTGGTATCCATTTGACAACTCTAGTTTAACCTATGAAGATCATGAAGAGATGAAGATAGTGAAAAAAGGTTACTCTCATTTCAAGGGTTATCTAAAGATAGTTCATTATTATTTTTTGCATAAATAATTAGTTTTATCAAAAATCCATTTGAATAAAAAACACAAATATATGATAAATCTGATTCGGTAGATAAACTATTAGAAAAACATTTTAAAAGATGTATTACCCTCTCAAAACTGGTTAAATCCAAGAGTGAAACAACCTAAAATTTGAATGAAATTTTTTCTTTAATTGATAAAAATCGAAACGAATAGTTATTAAGAAGGAATTGTTCAAGGTTTTTGTTTTTGAGGTACTCCATGAACTAATAAGATACATTCAGTCATAGTGAATTTCAAGGGTATAAAACTAGAAGTGAAAGAAAAATGAATGAATGAACTTCATAGTTCACTATAATGGAGAATAAAGATGTATAATAAATAATTTTAGAAGGTAAAAATATATTGGGAATCTAAGTTAAAATTAGAATTATATTCACAAGATGAAGTGATTGGAGTTGGAGGTGAAATTGAGAGATCTTGATTCAACTTAAGTAGAAACATTCTAATCTATTACAAATAAGAAATAATCATCCCCTAGTTTTCATAAATGATTCATGTTTCATGGAAGAATAAAAATAGTGGTAAATAGTGCATGATATTATATGGATAATAATACACCTCATTCACATGGAATAAACAAAATCCTTAATATAGATGTATATGCTTGTACTAAATCTATTTTATTAAACAATTTTTGGAAAAAAAATAAATTCTATACAAATGTGGGTTATAAGAAAATTTGGGAAACCCACCAATGGATTAAGGGTGGTAGTAAGTAACACCTAAAAGATAATCTCCGTAAACCAACATAAAAAATTTAGTTAAAAAATATAAATATATAATTATTCTAAATTTAGATATATCAATACATTAAGAAAAAGAAGAATATTTGTGGTCCACTTTTGGTGCTACTAGAGGTTTAGGAATATGGCCATCGATTATTGGATTAATTTATCAACTTATTAAAATAGTACAAGGTTAAAATTAAGGGGATATAGTGATAAAGGTGAGAAGATACCAATTATACATAAATAAAAGAAACTCTCTTTGAAAAATGGATTTGAGCATTTGGATAATTTTTGTGACTATTATAACCTCAATGGCCATTTTTATGAAGAGTTATGGTATATTCCAACTAATAACATCACTTATAATGAGGAAAGAAAGAGGCCAATATGAAAAATGAGAAAGAAGAATGGAAAGGATGAAAAATTTTCCTTGGGAAATTATATAGATCCCAATAAGTCATACAAGGTTAAAGAAGGTGTTCAATCATTTAGGAGAAAAGAAAACAAAAAAGAATTTGAAACTCCTAAAAACAAGGCTAATAGGGTTATCAAACTAAACATAAGAATATTCTTATATTATGGTATGGGAGTTATCATTATGAATTATTGTAAAAAATACATTGAATAAAAAGTTAGATAGAGATATATGAAAAAATAAGCAGTCAATCAAAGAGATGCATAAGAAGATTGGCATGGTGGAGGACATCACTCATGATGATGTTGATAAGCTACCCAAAAAGGAGATAGTAAAGGATAATGAGTGTGTATATAAAAGGTACAACATGTTAGGCTATGTACCCAAAAAATGAATTAATTGGATACATGGTAAGAAAGAGCTCAATAATGAAAAAGGAAAAACATTGGTGGTTTCAAATTATATATTTTTTTGTATAAAGAATAAATCCACACCAAAGAATAAGGTGTTGTAGAAGACAAATGACATTTTGATCATATGGTTCAATAATTTAGAAGAATTATGGAATATGTAACAAACATAAAAACATGAAACTTATTTTCTAGGTCATGAATATAATCCCATTCTAGCTAAGGAACAAAATAAAAAGGTAAATAGGGCCATTTTTCCAAAAAGTTAATAGACCAAAAAATATAATGTTGAAAGCATGAACAAGTGTAGAGTTGAATGGCATGGTTTATGAAATTTTTTTCAACCCTCCTTTTAAAGATAAAGAGCTATTGATATATCCAACTCATTACCTAATCAATCTGATGGTTTTTGTATGTTGTTGGATTTAATGTGAAGTTATGTTGGAATAATCCCTCAAGGGGTAGATATTGAAAGAATCTAATCTACTCTAAATATGGAATTGTTGATAGAATTGAAGAAAACTAAAGTTTAAGGTATACTATTCACTCTAATAACCCTATATTCATTTATATGGGTTGTTTTATCAAGAGAGAGTGATCATCTAACAAAATGGGGAGAGAAACATAATTTCACATGGAACCTTTTAATACGTTTCATCAAGTAAAGTAAAATTTCTTAAATAATTATAAAAATCGATTTGTGAATCTGCAAAGAATTTTATTTTTCTATTGGTATCACATAGTGAGTGGATTTAGAAATTTTTTGAATTAATTAATCACTCATGTTTTCCACACCGGGTTATTCCTCATGGAATCTAAGTTTGTTGATTATTGGTACACTGCTAAGGAACATGTGATGCCACATTCATTCAAGATATGCTTTGCTGGTCTTTTTTTTCTGGTAGTCACTTGAAACTAGTAGGCAATGACCCAAGATAAATTTCTTCACTCATTGAATTTCTGGAGATATTGAAAAATTTAAGAAGGGTATACCATGATGTGTGAAGTTTTTTTATTCAGAAATAGTATCAAGATTTATAAATTTCAATTGCTATATGAAAATGTCACCCTTTTCTCAAGTGAGATATTTTAGGAACTATAAGGAGGGAAGATGTTGTTTAAATACTCCTAGATAGAAAACATAAGAGGGAGAGGAATTTGAGGAAGTCCTTCACCCTATATTTTAATTGGTATTCATTGGCATCTCAACTAGTATTTCAATTGGAATTATATCTCAAATAGTCTTTCAACTAGAATCAAACATTTATTGAGGAGAATATATTGAAATATAAACCTACTATATCAAAATGTGAGATAGTATCTTACCCTTTACATTTATTTTCAATTATATAAAGTAAGATACATGGTCTTGAGAAATATTTTTGAATCAAGATAAAATCCAAAGGGGGAAATTTAAGTGCTCCTAGATTTGAAGGATTTTGAATTTTTAATATAATGGAGAAGTTGAGTAATGGATTAAGTATCCACCCACCACGAAAGAAGAGTTGATCCCCATATATTGTGAAAACATAAAAGTGGAGTTGTTTTCCCTTGAATATCTTACTGGACATATTCAAATAGTTAGACCATAAATGTAACGATTTATATATTAGTTTTCATGTTTATAAAAAGTTCTAAAAGTGGTTGAGTATTTTATACAATAGTTTTGGAAGGTTAGTAGTGATGGATAAGTTAAATAATTTAAGGAGATAATGTTATAAATGTTTAAAGCTGGAATAATGGGTGATTAAAGTGATAGATTTATAAAGAATCCATTCTAATGTACCTTTCATGAAGGCTACTGAAAATCATGATGAAACACACTTGGATTAGGTTTCAAATTGGTTAAAAATAGAATTATAATTTTTGATATTAATTAACTCAAATAAGAGAGTTTTTCTTTACTTAAAAGTCTTTGGGAATTGTTCCGAAGTGTTTTAGAAAGATTCATAAATTCCCAATGGTGTTTTGAAGCATTTATGTGTGGTTGAGAATAGTTTGAGACAAACTCGAGGAGCTCTAGTTTGAAATTAAGACAATCTATAAAATTTCTTAAGTATAACTTCCATGTACGCAAATGGCCATGTATGATAATTCTATAAATGTATGTGACTCCATGTATTCAAAGTCACCACTTATTCAAATTTTTTCATATGTGAAGATTAACATACATGAATTCAATGATATGTATGAATGACCTATATATGCATTTCACATATCCAAATTATTCTATGTATTTAAATTTAGGAACTACATACTTGAATGATGTTTAACCTAAGGTAATACATCATTTAGTTAAGTCTACGCATGTAAATATGAAGTTCTCATATCCAAATTTCTATTACATCATGGGTGAAAAATATAAAATTTCAAGAATACTTATTCTAAATAGAAATTTAAATCTCATGTTTCTTGTGCTGTGAATTCAAGATAAAAACATCACGATGCTTGTTTAAACCATGACATGATATTGTTTTGAGGAATGGAGAAGGATAAAAAAATTCATATAGTTCTTGATGGATAAAATGGATTTTTTATGTTTTTAAGAATAATATAAATGAAAATACATCAAATTATAACTATTCATTGAAGCTTAAAATCATTGTGATCTGAGGATATTTTAGTGATATTGAAGAAAGAATGAGTTTATATAGGTGTGTATATATTCAACTAGAATCTAGAAATATTTTCAATAATGATATAAAGATGAAATGAAATGAGTTTCATACCACATTTGAAGTGCTTCATATTTGATACAACTGTAGAAAATTTAAGTTGTAGATTTGAGTAGTGATATTTTGAGGAAGATGGAAGTGAGCCTTCTACTGATATTATCTAAATATATATTCATCTGATCCAAGAAAAATAGAAAGAAAATAAATATGAGGGAAAAGTTTTCATTTTAATGAGGAAAGTCGTCGAAAAAGAAAAAATACATCCTAAAAATTGATATGTATGACCTATACATACCTTTTACCTATTCAAATTTCATATAAAATTTACATTCATGTAAATATGAGGAAACACCCACTAAAATATTCTATCCACATGGACTGAAATGAATATCATGGGATAATCCCATATATACACAATTGAGATATGTGAAAACATGGGGTGCAGTATTTATAGGGATTTTATATTCTAATATAGAAATTAAAATTTTGTAAACTATATATAAAAATAAATAAAATGGATTCAAAATATGTGTTGAATCCTAGAGAAAATATTTTTCTCGGTTTGAAATTTCAAAGAGTACTTTAGAATATGAATTAGAACAAGGATATGATCATATTATAAGGGGTAAAATCATTAGGGTGTCTAGTTTCAAGGAAGAGACAGAGGTTTGTACAATAATAATGGTTTCATAAGTTTGAGAACCAAAAAACAGAGTGTGAATCAAAAAAAAAGTGTATTTTATTAGATATTGGTGTCAATTATTCAAAAATATTAAGAACTAATGGATATATAAGATCAATGGATCTTATATATTCAATTAGAATTCTTGGTGAATAGATTTAGTATATGTTCTATGAAGCTAAGATATGAGTAGGGAGTGTGTTTCTGAGTTTTTATTGGGAATTATTTATATATGTAGTGTTTCAATGTTTTTGAGTAGATTTTGTTTTCTGAAAAATATAGTTGGAAAATTTATTGTAGATTGTTTTATAAAACAAGTGTTTTGATTATGGTGGAACTTCCTAATGTTTTGAAAATATTTGGTCATGAAGTTTCAGAGTTGATTTGGTGGAAAAGGAAGGATTCATGCATAGAAATATTCATGGACAACATAATAGTTTTGTAAAATAGCTAAGGAGGTTTGTAGCTGATCAAAAACCACATTTCATGTATGTGGTGAAAACAAGAGGATCTACTGACATGTATGCGATTTTTTCAAGAAATGAAATTTAGCAACAACATTTTGGTCCCAAAGAATCTTTTTAGACCAAAAAGAAATTTTAGAAAGGGAGACTTTTGTTTGTAGTAGAAATGTGGTGATTTTGAGTCCATTTTAAAGCATGATCATTTTTTGTGAAAGATGGTGATTCAGAGGCCACCAAAAAATAATTTATGCACCATAGAAACTATATAAATGGTTCAGTACATGGTAAATGATGATGCAAAAAAGGGATTAAGTGTAATTGTGTTAGTAGGTTTTTTAGGTTTCTTTTCCTATATAAAGGTCCCTTAATCACATCATTTGGTAGTGAGTGGTGGTTATTACAAAGAATAATTTTTGGAGAAATTTGGCTTAGTCCAAAATTAAGTCGTGAATAATTTAAGTTTGTGAAGTGAGTAGAGTTCATGAAGGAAGTTGAGTTCATGAGGGAGAGGTAGTTTTTGGTGCACTATAGCTTGAAAAGGATAGAATTTGTTCATACCGAATCATTATTTAAAAAATTAAAGGTTGTTTGTGAAGGACTCCCACCACTTGGTTCACATGTAGTTTGTATAGGGTTTTAAGTAGTTCAATAATGAATAAAAACATTTCACTAAAGGTGTTTCCACAAAGTAAACACTATATGGTTTATTGTATTTCTTATCTTGGGTGAAAATAGAGATTCATTAAACACTCACATATGCGTGAAAAAATTATATGGTGATTTAGATCAATGGAATAATCTTCTATAGGAGAAGCACATTCAATTTAATTGAGAGTGGAGTGAGATCTCAAATCGTGGATGGTTGTAAACCAAGACGGAAAATGAGTTTTGTATGAATATCATAAAAATAGTGCGCTATAGTGGATTTGGTACATTCTCACATGACTATCCAAGTTAAAGGTGAACCAAGTAAATTGATATGTCTCATGCATGTTTTTATTTCCACTCTTGAGCTGCTTTAGGATGGAAAGAGAAGAGTGTTTTGTTTAATGAAAAAGAAATATCCAAACACAAGAGTGTTTTTTCCTATCAAACCCTGATTCACTTCCTCATAGTATTTAACCTAGTAGGTCCATTATTTGTTATTAGAGTTAATGGTTAAATCTAGTGTGTTCTCTCTTTGGGAAAGTAATGGAAGTTGTTAATCAAAAATAGACTTTGAACATTTAATCAAAAAATTTTCATATGTGGAAGAAATAGATGTAGTATTACTTAAAATATTTAGGCATGGATATGTTTACAACCAAAATGAATGGTGTTATGGATAGTATGGATAGTAGGGTGTAGACACCATAAAATGTGTTCAATGCACTTTTTGGTAGAGTGAAGATATGATTCTCACATAGAAAAAAAAAATTTCAAGTATGAGTAATGATGTGTTCACCATGAAAAAAATAAGATGCAGGCTAGATTTCAATGTTCCAAAATACTACCCCATACCCTATGAATAAGCTGAATGATTTCCCCTTCTAGGAGTATGTAGTGGATCTCCAAGATCGATGATGAAAAGGTTTCAACACATTAAATTCAACTTCCGAGTTTCATCCAAGAAGAATTGGTGTATTTACCATATCAATAAGTGTAGATCTCTTCAATACCTTCAATTTGACTGGTCGTAGAGCCCAAAAAGGCTTATGGATAAAAAGTTATGGCACTCAGAAGACGGATAAAATTTAACGAAGGGACCTACGTGAGGGACCTACGCAGCGTACCTACGTGGTGTACCTACGCGGAGTACCTACGCGTAGTACCTATGTGGAGGAACTACACAGAGGACCTAATTTGAAAAACTCCCTTCTACCAGGTCCCCTCCTTACCTATAAATAGGACCCTTGGGCTCCCCATTTCAGTGAAGGAAAAAATTGGAAGACGTCCCAAAGATCCCATTGCATGGGTCTTTCTCCAAGATCCCCCAATTGTTCTTAGGTAGCTCTCTAAAACTTGAGAGAAGAAATAATTAAATGAGGAAACATGGTTCAAAGTACCATCATGGTCTAGAACACATGAACCTACGCAGAGCACCTGCACGGAGCACCTTCACGGAGAACCTTCGCGGAGCACCTTCCCAGAGTACTTCCGTGGGGGAGCTACGCAGAGCACCTTCACGGAGCACCTGCATGGAGCACCTACGCGGTTCACCTACGTGGAGCACTTATGCGCCGCACCTGTGTGGAGTACTTCCACAGGGGAGCTACGCAGAGAACCTACACGAGGCACCTTGGCGGAGCACCTGTGTGACCCCACTGATCCATACCGCGGTTGCTGCACCCCCGCACCCCTGCTTGGGGTTAGTACCAAGCTTCGGTCCCGGCCCTATGGGCCGACCTTCGCTTCTGTCATTGACACCCCTGAAAAATAGAGAGTCACACCCCGAACTTTTCAAATTCAGTCGACGACATTTTCCATTGATCCCTTTATGTGGCCAAACATCCAACCTTGGAATACCATGATCTGATACACTCCATCACACTCAATAAAGTTCCTTGAATCAACTTACTCCTCTTGGTTACTTTCACATGTTATGAGTTTGGACTCTCCTTATGGATTCCTCAAGTACCTTGAGTCGATACAATCCTCAAGAAACTCCTCAAACCTCATCACCTGACTCCTATGCCTGGTTAAACCTCAAATGGGCATCCTCCTTAGGAGTAATCCCCAACCAATCTCAAATGGGAATCCTCCTTAGGATTAATCCCCAACCAATATCAAATGGGCATCTTCATTAGGAGTAATCCCCAACCAATTCCAAATGGGCATGCTCATTAGGATTAAGCCCCAACCAATCTCAAATGGGAATAATCCTTAGGAGTAAGCCCCAACCAATCTCAAATGGGCATCCTCCTTTGGAGTAAGCCCCAACTAATCTCAAATGGGAATCCTATTTATAAGTAAGCCGCAACCAATCTCAAATGGCCATTCTCCATAAGATTAAGACCCAACCAATCTCAACAGGGCAACCATCCTGGTATAAGCCCCTCACCTTCAACCCTTATTCCTTAGATTAGACCCTTGTCCAATGTAAATAGAACAGAGGGAAGGCTCATCGCCTCACCCTCTTTCACGGTCGACACACCCTCTTCCATCAGCGGAGGTGGAAAAGTCTGAAGTTTCATTGTTGAATCTTTCACATACTCTTGTTTCTCAAACCGAGCATGACTCATGTGGGCTTATAGATACGTTATGATTAAAACATATGCACAAACACTCATCCAAAGGAACTACGAGAACTCTGATTCTTGTTCAAGCTAGGATTCATAGGATGCCCTTTCATGGCCCGAGCTCACTGGATATCCTCTTCAGGAATCCAACCCTAATTCCCCCAATTTGGGCATCATTATTAGGAAATAATCCCCAATTTCAATCCTCAAATCATCAAGGCATCCTTTTTTAGGAAGTAAGACCAAAATCATCTCCCTCAGAGAATTATACTCTCCTATGAGATTTATCGAACTAGGTGGGCTTTGATTCCCATTAATATGGGATACATAGGAAGCCTGTTGAGGTTCAAACTCAACACTTCAAATCAAACCTGTTCTCTTTGGGCCATATTCCCAATAGGGTCTGATCATACTTGGAAACTCATATCCTTCCCAAGTTCCTTGGGCTGCTTCAGCATAAGTCCCACACTAAGTTTCAACTAAGCATATTCCTTTTAGAGGTCCTTATCACATGACCTTAAAAGGTATGATATGTTCTATTAAGAGGCACCAAACTATGAGGGTTCAGATTCCTTTCATAAGGACACGTAGGTATCTCATTTTATGAGCATGATCCCAAGATTAAAACAAACCTACATCTCCCTGGATGACAATAAATTCCAGAGTTCCCCACTAAGTGGCTTAAAAACCAGTATCATCATAATGATGATTAAAAGAATCTCTAATCGGTATATTAGAGGGTACCATTGATGGAAAACCTCAAATACATGCAGATGTTTCCATTAATTAAGAACCTTGAATTCTTTCTAATGATTCTAAACTTTACCCATTTTAATAAGTGATTACAAATTCCAAAGGATACTTATGATATACTTGGTGAATTAATAAGGATTCATGAAAATATTTTAATTTTACAAAGAGAGTCCTAGAGTAGACAATAAATCCCCCCCCCCAAAAGAGGGCGTGGGGAGTCCGACCTTCCATCCTCTCGACCAATGCACATTCTTATGTATCATAAAGTTCAAAACTTAACGAACACCTGCCATTGGAAAGAATGTCCTATTTGGATAAGGAACTTTTGGAAGTTTCTGGTTCCATGAATAAATCCACTGGAAAATGCCTAGAAATAGTGATTCTTAAATATAGAACACACATTTAAAGGAACTACGAAACATAGGGCTATATTAGAACCAAACCATAGATAACTAGATGCCAAAACCAGAGGAATCATTTCTTTATGATGAGTTTTTCTCCAACATAATCTACATGAAGGTGATGTCATGTAAATCATCACACACTATATAATAAAATATAATAAACTTCTATAAAGGCAATTGAAAACTTTAATAAGACAAATTTAAGGTTCTATGGAACCAAATCGAGGACTTTAGGATATACCTGAATGAATCCTTTGCTGTATTCTTGGATCAGTTAAATGTCATTGTGGAGGATATGCATGGTTTCAGAGAAATCCTTGATTTTGTAAAAATTTTCAAGCATATAATAAGAATATTGATTCCCTAATTAAATAAAAAATTCTATATACTTGAAGATAAATAACCAAAGGATAAAATATTGGATAGTTTCAACAACACTATTATTTCATATGAGGTGAGAAACAATGATAAAGATGTTTTGGAAAAGGGGAAGTTAAAGGATGTGGATTTCAATGCCATGAAAAATATCACCATGGAGGATGTATAAGAGCAAAAATAGGTGGGTGAAGTGATTTCATTCATTTCCTTGAATCT
This sequence comes from Viscum album, assembly GCA_963277665.1. NCBI lineage: Eukaryota > Viridiplantae > Streptophyta > Magnoliopsida > Santalales > Viscaceae > Viscum > Viscum album. Next base: position 11,661,063 of record OY728159.1, on the reverse strand, counting down.
ATAAAGGGGAAAAATGATATTTTAAAGGGAAACTTCAACTTTTGTGCTTTAAATATAGAATGGTATGGAATATTTTAATAAATGTTTCACAAAGTTTCAAGATGATGATTAGGACGTTGACATTCCTATAAATAACTCTTCAACCAATTAAAGAGAAATTAGTGGTACAAAGTGAAATTTACTCAATAAGAAGAATCTTATTTCACTAGAATATAATTGTTCAAAAGAAAGTAAGGCAGAATAAATTGAAGATGGTAAAGACCAAAATGAAAATAATATGATGGATATTATAAGAAATTATCATACAAGGGAAGAGAGAAACAATAATGAAGGATAAATATAAGTAATAGTTGATCTCTAGGTGGAACTAGAATCCAAACTACATGCGATCGTTATTTGGATAGCCAAAAAAATAAATCCAATAGAGTGGCTCATGATTCTGAACTCTATAATAAAAAAGAAGAAGTGATGTATGAGTTGAAGGAAGAAATTGAGAAGCCCAAATCTAAAAATCCATAAACCATAGATAAGGTCATTGAATACAATATGAAAATTAAATAACAAACAATGGTTATAAATGGTGTAACTATGATAATGAAATATTGGGAAATATTTATTTAACATATTGATGAGGAATATTTTTAGCCAGTGAAAGAAACTTTAAGATCATGAGAAACATTTAAGTCCTGACATGAAATTGGGAAAGAAGATTACATAGGAAACAAAGATAGTGAAAATAGAGCATGGGGGTCCAATAAAATAGATAATGGATAGTCGTAAAAAGAAACATTAGAATAAAAATACTGGTATGAGGCTTGATCACAAATAAAAAATTTTCACAGTTGATTCCACACACCAAACACCCACTATAAAGTTTAAGTTTTCTTTGTAATAGAATTACAATCCTATCATTCAAATAACCCAAGGTCCAAACTATGTTTCAATAGTGAAACAAAATAATACTCTTTATATTATGTGTTATTTTTGTGGAAATATCAGATATTCCATGAATGTTTCTTCCATATTTTAGTGGTACAAAAGTTCACAAGAGAAAAAAGGCATTCTAGAAGAGTTAAATTATTCTGAGATGATTTTGATAGACACTATTTTGGGTGTGGTGTATTTGGACATATGGATATATGTTTCTCATCAACAATGAAGAAAAATGTTGCAATACAGACTCAAAGTAATCATACATAAAAGCTTATGGAATCAAAAGAGATATGAAGATATAAAATCAATTTTCAGTATTTCAAGATGAAGTATGTCCATCACAGTTTGAATAAGATCAATCATGTCAATCAACTTATAGTGTGAAGCCAAAGACATGGATAAAAAAGAAAATACATGACAAAGTAGTGGCTACAAATTTTTTTGATAAAAGTATCAGATTGTGCTAGTTTTTTGATCCTTGGTTATGGATTCACATCCCACATGATAGAAAATAATGATCTTTCCATAGGAGTAAAGAATGAAAAAGAAGGTGTCATAAAATTCTGAAACAATAAATTATTAAAGATTATTAGCTATGGGAAAGCCAAATTTAGAGGCAATGGTATGCAATGAGTAGATATCTTGGTTCTTCAAGGTATTAATCACAACATGGTAGGTGTCATCCAACTACATGACTTAGGAAATCCAAAAAAGTTTAGTAAGAATACCTGTATCATCAAGGGAAAATACAATGAAGTTGTTATTCATGGGAAACACAAAAAATAGAGTCTATACCTAGTGAGTGAAGAAGAATACATGTGTTTTCTATCCAAGAATGAAGAAAAAAATAAGAACATAAACACATTTTCTATTTATGTAAATCATCTTTGAAAGATTTGGTGGAAGTGATGGTGCTTGAGATCACCCTAAGATATCATGTGTTCATAGAAATATGTATGACACATATCAATAAGGAGATATTACTCAAGATATGTAAAATGAATGAGATTAAAACTTAACAAGACTACTTGAACTTGTGCATATTGATGTGTGTAGACCTATATCACCAAGAGATAGTGTTGGCAAGAGATACTATATTATTTTCATTGATAATTATAATAGGATGGATTGGATTGTAGTTATCACTAACAATTATAAGGTGTTCAGTTCCATAACACAATATTAGAGGGAAGGTGAGATGATTCTTGGATGAAAATTTTTAAAATTAAGAACCATTAATGGAATTATGTTTACCAAAATCTAGGTGGAGTATTATATCAAACAAATTAGATAAGGAACCTAGTTTCAGTATTGAGAAATTCTCATAAAAATGGTGTAGTTGAGAGGAGAAATTATTGTATGGTGATTCAAAAAAATAATGACTCATATGTAATGGATACTTCCATACATGGGGAATTTATATTGATGATACGTTTTCTAATGTTTTAAAGATGAAGAAAATTTAACCATTCTTATCCATTATAGTGAAAAGAAAATTCAAGGTTTTCTAGATCGATATCTAGACAACATTTTTCAATGGGGTTTTGGAAGAAGAAGTGAACATCTATTAGACAGATGATTTTATAATTCATGAACATGAGAATTTTTTTTCGATTGAAGAAGTTGTTTTACAGATTGAATTAGGCACCAAGAGCATGGTATTCACTACTTGATCAGTACATGAAGATTCTTGGTTTACAACACGGTAGAGTTGATTATAATTTATATATCAACAATGAGAGTAATCAAAGGATTATGGTTCTCATGTATGTCATTGACATAATTTTTGGTGGATCAAACAAACCGTAGTGTAAAAACTTTAAATAATTCATGAAATGTGAGTTCAAAATATCAATGATTGGTGAGGTAATATTTTCCCTTCATTTATAGGTGATACAAGGGAGGAATGTATCATTTATTTCACAACACAAATATGAGAAGGAGGTTTTTATATGTTTTGGAATAAATAATTCCAAGGATATTAAAACTGTGGTTTTTAACTGGATGATAATATGAAGGGATGATGAAGAAAAAGTTTTCAATATAATAAAAGACAGACAGATCATTAGATTATAGTTATAGTTAATAATGACATAACCTGATATTATTTTTAATATATAACAAGTAGCACGATATAAAATAAATCCTAAGAAAATAAAATTACTTGTGGTGAAAAAAATATTTAAGTATATCAAAGGCATGTTGGATTTCAGTTAACTATATAATGAAAAATATCAGTAGGAGTTATTTGGTTATAAAGATGCAGATTTATCTAGTTCACTTGATGATAAAAAGTAAAACTTATGTGGTGCATTCTATCTTATATGGATGTATATTTATTATATAAGAAAGAAAAAACATTTTTTTATTTGATTACCATAGAAGATAAATATATTGTGACCACTGAAATACTCCATGTAGTTACTATAGATGAAGTTGAAACTTGTAGATATGGGATTTGAAGTGAAGTATCTGATTATAATAAATTGTGACAATTCCATTGCTATAAATCTTTGAAAAAATCTAGTTCATAAACAAAGGAAAATGCACTATGAGATCTTATATTATTTTATTAAGGGGAAAGAAGAGAATTTACTTGTTAAGATTTAATATGTTCTTATAGAACTAAAAGTTTCATATATTCTTGCGAAGGCCCCGCCCAAAGAAGAATTTTAATGACATTAGCTACATCTCGAAGTCCATTCAACTCCACACACTTGAATAGTGTGGATGTGGGATGCCCTCTCTTCTAAGTATGGTGCATTTTTAACTATATTCTGATATGTGTTATTCACTAGGTTATATACCATAAATGAGTGACTTTTGGGTTCATTTATAAAATGGGGAAAAGTGTTGATCATGAAAAGTGGAGAAGCTGATAGAGGGAGATGTGAAACATGGAGAGTTTTGTAAATTTTATGATTCTTAACTAGTTATTTTAAGATAAATAATAGATGGGGTTTATGATGAAATAAGTTTTCAACGTGTGGTTGAATTAAGTAGACTTATTTTATGAAACACATTGTGAAATTGTAGGATCAATTACCAACAAAAATCCATATTTGGTATTGGTTTTAAAGAAAATTTGGTATTGAGAAAGGACCATTGAGTGGTATTGAGAATTAAGTGTTTGATTGATGAAATGTGCATGTTACTATTGTTTCTCATGAAAATATTGGATCATATGGCCTTATAGCACGTGTTGAGTAAATCATTGATCTCTTTTTGGAGTCATAGAGTGGAAATTCTAGTTAAAGTAGAATGTGTGTGTGCATATTTTTCAAGAGACAATTATAATAAGTTTTAATGTGTTGTTAAAAAATAAAAAGGGGGATATTATTGAAATAAATCCCACCCAATGGTGTATCAAGGTTTTTAGGATGATTTTTTTGTTGATAAATTCAGTTGGTGAATTTTTAGTAGGTTTGTTTCTGAAGGAGGTGTTTTTAAGGTGGTCGAATTTTCTAGTTTTTTTATAAATTTTTAGGTATAAAATTTTGAAGTTTATTTTGTGGAAAATGAAGGACTCACATATAGAAATATTCCTGGACCACATAGTATATATGTGATACCACAATGGAAATTTTAGACTGATGATAAACCGATTGGAAAGTATATGGTGACCCATAAGGAAGCTTGTGAACGATACATGAAGTTCACAGGGAATGAAATTCGGAAAAGGCATTGAGATAACATAGCAAGTTTACTAACCACAAAGGAAGTTCACAAAGGGTCATTTTCAGTTGTATAAGAAAAGAATTTATTTTGAGTCCGTCATAAAGGGTACTCATTGTTTATGAAATAATGTGTTTCATAGGCCAATTCAAGGATGTTTATGTGACATGTGAACCATATAATGAGTTCATTACATGGTGAATGTTGTTTCAAAAAAGGGAATAAGTGTAACTACAATTAGTGTGGTTTTCACATTTTTTCCTATATAAAGGACCCCTAATCACTTAATTTGGTAGAGAATGAAGCTCATTAGAGAGCATTATATTTGGAGAAATTTGGATAAATACAAAAGTTGTTCACAAGGGAGTTGAGTTCATGAAGGAATATGAGTTCACAAAGCAAGATTATTTAACGAGGTAGAGGTAGTTGCGGTGCACTAATACTCTCAAAGGAGTGGATTTGTTCACAGGGAATCATCTCCACCTATGACTTAAAGGAATTCTATAAAGAAATCACACCATAAAGTGAAAATACTATTCACATAGGCTTCAAATATGTTCATAAAGGAATAAGAATAGTTTGTTAAAAGAGTTTACACAAATCAAACACCACATGTTAAAGTTTATTTAATCTCATAGGTGAAAAAAAGATTCATGGAACACTCACATATGCTTGGAATAATTTTAAGGTGATTCAGATCAACAAAAGAATCTTTTGGGGGATTATTGTGTTCAATTTAGTTGAGATAGAAGTGAACTTTCAAAGTGTGAATGGTTGTAAACTGGTAAGGATAGTGATTTCCCTTTAAAAACAATGAAAACAGTGCACTATAGTGGATTTGTTATATTATCACATTCGAATTGTTTTCTCCTTGGACTAGACCAGTTAATGGTGAACCAAGTAAAATTGTGGTGTCTCATGCATGTTTTCATTTCTTCTCATACATTACTATATGAAGGGGAGAGAAGAGTGTTTCTTTAACAAAGAAATAAGATCCAAATAGGGGATTATTTTAATTTTTCATAACCCAATTCACCCATAATTAGGGTATTTATCAGATAACAATGATAATTGGGGTTTCTATGTTTTGTGTGTGGGATTTTTTATTCACCCCATTACTATAAAACTTGGTGTGTTGGATGTGGTGTTTCCATTGACATGTTGTGGTGAACCATTTTGTATTTTTTGTTCACTATATCAATAGTTGAATGAGAAGATGATTTTATTGATAAAGGAAAAGTGGTAGATTTCATTTAGTAATGAACGATCTCATAATTTCAAGCATAATAATACTGAGAGATGGGTTGAAGGTATATAAAGAACAGGAGTACCCAAATAGGGTTTCATTATGAAAAGTTCACGGAGTAGTTTCAGTAACGTGAATACCTTGGTTTATTCATGAATAAATGGGTTTGGATGTGTTTGAGTGTGCATGGGTAGTTTTTGAAGGAAAACAAAGAAAAATAGAATGACTTGTAAAAATCAGAAGATGCACGAATATGATAATTCAAAACCATCTGAAGTAAATATGATAAATGAACATTTTTTGCACAAGTGAATAAATTGTATGAAAGTTAACAAATATTTTATGAAAATTAAATTTAAAAACTACCACATATTAATATCAAAGTGGCATAGAATATATGAAAATTTGATTATTTTATAAAATATTGTTGATTAAATAAAGTAAGTTTCATAATTTTTGTAAGTAAAAAGTTATGCGAATACACTATGTTATTTCCTCCAAATCCATTTTTTTATTATTTTCTAAGAATCCACTTTATGGGTAAGTGGATACCTCACATTCAACCTATTCATCCATCACACCCTAATATCCCAAATTTGAAATTCAAAATATATCATCAAAAACCACTTTTTAAATTCAAAACGATATGACTTGAACCAATCACCATCAAACTGCATCGAGTCATGAAATATCGAGCAGTGGTCCACCTTAAGCCATGACCTTGATAGATGATTCACCATGTTCAACAAAAAACCACCACTATCGAAAAATATCACCAGCAATCATCCCACTGAAGCTACAGATCATGAACACTGAAGACACCAATAACGTTACCATCGTTGAATCACTTTCTTAACGAAACAAAATCTATACCAGTGTCGACCTTTGGAACCATCAACATTTGAGACAAATGTTGCACAAAATGGAAACAAACCATATCCATTTAAATAATATGAAAACATAATAATTTCCCAAAATGTTCTTGAAAAAATATATATTTTTGAATATAATTAATAATTTTTATGAAAGGTGGTGGCGAGTGAGAAAGTTTTTTGAAGGGGAGGTAACATCTATAAATAGCCCACTACCCCCTTCATTTGAGTAAGCCTGAATCATTGAAGATTCAAAATATCTGAATTCATGAAAGACTTGCACAAATTTTTTTCTTGTGAATTATTCAAAATGACATCAATTCCATTAAGAATGTTGGGAATTTCAATATTGATAGAAATCCTCATGAAAGTTTAGAGTTTCACAACACAAAAAACGTCTCGTGAAATTTGGAGATTTTTTGAAATAAAAAATGTTTCATTAAAGTTGCGGGTTTTATGATACAATACAATATTTTTGAAATATTAGAGTCTCATTTAGATTTTATTTTTCACTACATAAAAAGTGATTATCACCCTTTAAATACTTTTCTAAAGGAAGTCGATATTCCATGAAGACTTGTTCTATAGGAAAATTGAAACTACCATAATGGTTATTTTCACAACTAGTTTATTAAAGAGAAGTGTGGAGATCAAAATTCACTAATCATTGCATAAACTATCATAAAGTTATGTTGTACATTAGATTATGTGACAAAAAAATAACTCCCTACTAATGCAGTGATAAAAGGGAGAGGATAAAGGGAATGTCTTTGGGTGGTAGTGAGACAAACCCTAGATATTTTAAATTTAGTGATCCTAGAATCGAGTAACCATAGCCAAAATATTGTATCTATAAGACTATTGTAGATTAGTGGTTTTTGGCACATTGAAACAACATCGGTGTGTGATGTTTGGACATATCCCAATTAGGTGAATTAATTAAAACTCTTGTGTATTTTATGCATGTTTTACTTACATTCTTTATGAAGATAATCAATCCTTGTATATTGATTGATTATTGATATTATCGAAATAATGCTAAGATAAGAGTACATATTAATCATATCATAACTTAAAAGGTGAACATAATATTGACCACAATAACAATTGAAGTAAATAATGATTAAGAAAGTTATTGTTTCATAGGTACTTAGGGAATTGAGAATGCGTTTCATACCATGATTAACCCCTATCATAGGGAATCTATCACCAATGTTCCCCATGGGTCCAAGAATTGGTATCGGAGGAAATATTTCCCTTGTTATATTTTTTTGAAATGAATTGATCTAATTATTTTTTGAAGTTAAAATATTTTCTACTCCCACAACATGGAAAAAATAATGAATTACAAGTAGAATAAGAACTCCTAAGTAATTCTATATAATGAAATAGTTTTTTAGATGTGCATGATTGAGACAAAGGATCCCAACAGCTCACAAATAGAAGGCATTAATGAATCTAATTATGTATCTACTTGTTCATACAATGATGCTGCATGACTATCAGAAGAACTTGTTATTCCAAGAGATTTCAAAACTATTGGTGAATATGAGATATGAAGAGATCCAATGGTGGAATCTTTCCACATCCATAAAATCTTTATTAGGGATTGATGGAAGAAAACATTGATTTGATAAAGATAAATGATTCTCAATGGATCCATGTTGAAGTGCTAAAAATTGAGGTAAAAAACTAAAAATCATTAATCGAAGACTAATTGACATTATTATTGATATGATGGAGAAGAATGATAATCCAAATATGGATTTTGAGGAAATTTATTCCAAATTTAATTATTTTAAATTTGGTTCCAAATAAAAGATTCTTGACTCAAAGGAGGTTCAAAATTCAAGGGTTGATATGGATTAATTGGTTTCACACATGGTAGAGTTGGTTGACAAGAACCAAAGGTTTTGGCAAGTAAAGGTGGCATATAATAATGAAAATTTGAAGATGAGTGAAAAAAGAAAGAGTCAAAGTAACTTATGGGAAGAAATTCCACATGAATTAAAAAATAAATTTCGATAGAGAAGGATCTAAAATCTATAATTTTTCATATTAAAAATCAATTGGAAGATAGTTTAAAATATAAAAAAAAGAAATCTCAAGTCTAAATATGATTAATACCAAATTAAGAGAGAAATATGTAATGATAAAGAAGATTTAAGTAATGGTGAAAACCATAAATTAGAAAACTAGGATCATCCCAAAGGATTATCAATAAGTGGAATAAAAAAATGTAGAAATCTTGAGTTAGCATGTAAGAAGAAGCATCTTACCAAAAATGAAAGAGATTACTCTTGGTGGAAGGTAGACACTAAGTGTTATAACTGTGGAATTATAGAACATACCATGAGTGGTTTCTTGCAAGCCTAAGGTCTCAAAGGAAGGAGGAAATCTTATGCAAAAACATCTCAAATGAGGTGTGCCAATATGAGGTATTGTTTTTATGAGAGATAATTTATTTGTGATAACTTTGGTCACATGTCTAAGAATTATTGTAAAAAGGGAACTAAAAGTGTCACAAGAAAATCCTTCATTCTTGCAACTAACAGGAATAATATTTTTATTGAAATTAAGTATTTTAACTTGGAAAACATATTTTTCCCTCTAGAATAAAATAATGGAGCAAAAAAAAGTTTAATTGAGCACAAAAACTAGTTTACTCATGGAATCCATCCTGGAATGAAACAAAAAAAATCTGGAAGAAAAATGTAGAAGGTTCTCCAATTGTGGGAAATATGGGAAAGGATAAAATAAAGGATCTTCTGGAGAAGAAAACATTTGAGGTAGATCTATTTACTATATAATAGGAAAAATACGGGGCATGATTTAGTGAGACTGAAAATGTTTCTAGAAGTAAATAGAAGAACAGAATTATGAGAGTTCCTAAGAGAAGGGAAAATAGTGGTATAAAGAGGTGTTCCAAGTTATATGATAAATAAATTGGTTATTGGAAAGACAAGAATAATATTTGGAAAACTAAAAGGACTCAAAAATGAAATTATATAAAAGAGACATCCTTAAATAATATCTATATTGAAAAAGATGATAAATCATATAGGGACAAACAGAGTTGTAAGAATACGTGGAGAAAAAGGATCTAATCAGTAACATGTGAGGAGATCCTTATTGGAAAGAGTAACCAAGGAAGAAGAGTTTGTGGGTTGGTTTATTAAAAAAGGAAATTCGAAATCCAAGAAAATGGAAGTCCATTGAAAAAATTTGAAATGAAGTTTATGTTAGAGGAATCATTAAATGGATAGATTCTTGGAAGGAATTGGAGAATATTAACATAAATAATGATTTGAAAAAAGAATTGGTTGATAAGGTGATGTGATTCCTTTCCTCAAATATAAAAAGAAGAAAAGGAAAGTGTGATAATGAATGATAGTTCCATCAAGACCAACCTCATTCCAGAACATAAGGAGGTAAAAAATTACCCTATCACTATGTTTTTAAATTCAATTAACTATAGTTGAAGTGTTTTAGGTTTTTGAGGATATATCATCCATGGGGAAGTTTCCTAAAAATTTTAAAAGTTGTGTTGTGAATTTATCAAGAGTTATAAGTAATTCAAATAGATCAAGTTAATTTTTTGGTATATGGAATCAAAATGAATAAGAAAAGATGAATAATTAAAGCAGTAATGATATTTTACAATGATTTGGGTTAGGAGTTGAAAGTATATATTTAAATTGATGTCTATTAGTATCAATATTCATGAATAATTTATGTCAAGTTCACTTGTTCTACTTGAATTCAGATATTGAACATAAAAAAATAGAAAAGAAACAAAATAGCAAACACTCATGTTTTATTTTTCTTGATATAACATTTGATATAATCTAATTGTTCTTAGGCTATTAAAGGATTCTTTGGATAGATAACTATCATGTTGAATTTTAGTTCTATATTTGATGAAAAATATTAATACATTAAAGGGAGTTTTGAAGTTAAAATTTGACAGATGATTTCCATAAAAAACAAGGGAATATACCCAATGGATGAAAGAAGAAATCAATTACCAAGTATAGTATAGTAAGTGATATTGAAACTAAATAAAAAATTCATGATTTCAACATTTAGTACTGTGAAAGATTCAATGAATGGTATCATCCATCTTGTTGGTATCTAAAATAGTTGGTACCAGTTTCATAAATTAATATCATGTTAGTTTCTATGGAAATAGAGGAAACCATGAATAATTCCCTTATATAAGTTAATTTTATATGGTTTCTTGAGATGAGTGAAAGTAAGTGAGTGAAATTGGAAACAATGATGTTATTAACTTTTTATCTTGTTTCCTACACTATAAAAAACTCGGTAGGCTTAGAGATCTTGTTGATGGATTATTTTTAAGTTTTAAGTTTATCCACTAAAAATTTTATTGATGTTAGCTACAATTGAAATATATTTTTGAGTTGAAAGGTTATCTCAAACATATGGTCACATGTGTAGAAATATTCCAGAAAAAAGTGAGTTTTTGGTTCTAACCAGTGGGCCTAAAAAAAGAGGAGTTTAATAATCATAGGAGGAGAATTGTATCTTTTTATAAATTGAAAAGACCACATTGATTAAGGGGGAGAAGTAGAAATACTCAAATTCACATCATTGAAAAAGAATATGAAATTCAAGGATAGAATGCATGGTATTAATGGAATTAAACCATGAAAGATTATATTTTTTGAAAGAAAGAAGACAAGGGGGAATAATAACAATGATGAAAGTGATACCCTTATTTTTCATGGTATAGGTTTACAAGGATTATATATTCAGTACATATGATTCTAAGTAAACTTTGTTTTCAATTTAAAAAGGTTAAAGGATCATGAATATTCCCATAGAAGAAAGGATCATGAATCTATGTGTGTTTCCTCCCAACCTATCATAAGGATATTATAAATTGAAGGATATAAATATGATAATTCTAAATATGTTCATTCAATGAAGATAAATCATGGAAGGATTCTGTGATGAAAGTAGTTTCCCAGTGGGGTCAAATAAGTCTTCCTCTCATATGCCATACATTGTGCAACAATTGATATTTATTGCAAACATAATCAATAATTGGTATTCGTATTCATTGAAATTATATATCAATAATAGTTTAGTAGGTGGCATTGAGATGGAGGAAAAATATTCATGAATGTTTTTCCAATAAATCAAAAGGGAAAGATTTTTGGACACCAATGAGAATTGGTGTTTCCATGTGTTGTGTGTGGGATTCATTTTCAACCCTATCAATGTCAGTCTGATGTATTAGTGTGTTGGATGCGGTGTTTCTATTGACATGGTGTGTTGGAGAACATTGGATTTTTTATTCACCATGTTAATATTTGAATGAGAAGATGGTGTTTTTGATAAAGGGAAAGTGGCAGATTTCATGAAATGATTCGCAAGCCTAGAATATCGATCATGATAATATTGCACAATATGATGAAGCTATTGAATAAAGGGGAGAAACCAGAAAGGACCTCATCATAAAAAGTTCATGGAGATGTTTTCGGACTATCAATACATTTATGTATTCATAAATAAATGGGTCTATAAGTGTTTGAGTTTGTACAAGGCGTTTGCATTGGAGAACAGAGAAAAGGAAGAAGACTCATGTAAATCAAAAGTTTTGTGAACATGGTGATTCCAAGACATATCAATGAAATAAGGATCAAGAAAGGTTTTTATGCAAGTGAACAAGTTTCATGAAATGCATAAGGCATTTCTTTAATAATTAATTTTCAATATTTCCTCATAATATACGGAAAATGCATAGAATTCGAAAAAGATTGATTATTTCCAGAAAAATTGGTGATTCAAGAAAGTAATTTTCATGAAGGTAGTAAATTTCAGTAAGGAAAAATTTAATGTGAAGACACCATGTTTTTAAAAAGAATACAAAAATTTACTATAACAAAATTTTGTATTAGAAATGGGTTTTTATTACTTGTGGTGGTTTAAATAACCAAAATATTTTTTAGTGGTTTTTATTTATACTTCCATGTATTCCATAGTTAGTGGTCAAATATTAGCAGTTTTTAATGTCTAGTGGAAATTATTATTTTTTTCATTTTTAGGTACTTAATGGTAGCTTTATATTCATTTAGAGGAATTTTTTTCTGAAAAAATGAGGGAAATTAAAATTACCACTCCTAAATAATTTAGAGATAGTTTTCATTTATAGAGTGTAAAAATAACTAAAACTATCTTAAACACCAATAAAATAATTAATGGTTGTTATATGTAGTGGAGGATATTAGAAAACTCTGTTAAAATATTAAATATTTTTTAAAAAGAACTATTTAATAAAAAATAATATGTATACAACAAACTTAATTATACAATAAACTAAAACATAAATATAAAATAAAATCATTATACATCCATACATCCAAACATCCACAATAAAAAATACAGAACCATTAGTCAAACATAGGATCAATAATCATATATAAATAGATAAAATAAGTCTAATATCCACTATCAACCCATAACAAATTGGTTTATCCCACCACCACTACTGCATTCAACTACCTCCATAGCTAGAGTCATCATTCGTGAAACAAACCAATTCTTATCGTGAAATGGAATAAAAAAAGATAGAAAATAGAAGTGTAATAATAAATAATAATTATAGAATAATCATTGATAATATTTAACCATATACCAAAAACTATGATCCATTTAAAATTCCTTAAGAAGAGTCTCATGGATCATAATGGTCAACTTCCTACCTACTACTAACATCTGTCACCTATAATACAAAACAGAACATTTATGAAAATAAATACCAAAAATAATATGCACAAAATAAATTCATAATTTATAACTTAACATTTTTAATTTTATTTATCAAATAAATGAAATTCTATTGTAAAAAATTTTATCATAGGAAACAATTTAAAAACATAAAGACACCTATTTATGATATGATTCAACACTTTGAAATCAGAAGGGAAATGTATATAGTAATCTAATAAATTTTTAAAACTATATGTAGTGTGCTTAAAATTACTAAATAATTTTATAAAGAATTTTATGTGGAATCATTTTTTTATATTTTAGAAATATTCAACAGTGGTTTTCACATGATTTCATATCAAGCTAAGGTCGTTTGATATGGTTTTGATCATTACATGCATATTTCAGTGTTTTAAAACACTAAAAATGTATTTACATGAATATTTGGTAAAATATAACTCATATTTATGTGAAGTTAGTCCCGAAATTTAAAAAATAAATCTATGGTTATTATACTACGAGTTTATGTCAATCTGACACTGTTTTCTTGGTTTGACCCCCTAACACATGTTTTTAAAGACTTTGAAATATTTAAAAACTTTTTATTGAGTCATTTCGAGCACAATTCATGTCGTATGGATGTGGTGTGTACTAAAAAATATCCAAAATAATTAAACCATAGTTTTTCTATGATTTCATGTCAATCTAAGTTTATTTTATATGATTTTTATCATTAAAAGAACGTTTCAATGTTTAAAACACTAAAAAAATTATTAAAGGAATCATGGGAAAACTATAACTCATATTGATATGGTTTTAGTTACTACATTTTAAAAATTAATCATTTTTCATTATCCTATTATTTCCCCACTACCTTCTACCATTTTCTCAGTTTTAACCCCCTAATGTATGTTTATAAAGGATTTAAAATCCTTTAAAACTGCTTGTTGATTCATTCTGAGCACACCACACAATAGATGGATGTTTTTTCTTCTCATAAATGTCATGAATAACTCAACTATAAAGTTACTATGATTTCAGATTAATCTAAGGTCATTTACTATGGTTTTTACCATTACACACTTGTTTTAGTGTTTTAGAACACAAAAAATGACTTTACGAGCTTATTGGGTAAACCATAACTCTAATTTACGTGCCTTCAATTATTACATTCAAAAAATAAATTTATGGTCATTTTCTTATGATTTTTTGGACATCTAACATTGTTTTCTCAGTTTCGACCCCCTAACGCTTGTTTTTAAAGAACTTGAAATATTTAAAAACTACTTATTGAGTCTTTCCGAGCACAATTCACGTTGGATAGATGTGTTGTTTACTCGTACAAATAAAAAATAAATCAAACATATTTTTCCTATGATTTCACATCAATATGATGTTTTTTATAATTTATTTGACCTTTATGTTTTAATATTTACAAACTATAAAAATGTGTTTATGGTTTTCCTAGAGAAAATGTAATGCGGATTGAAATGGAATTTGTTCATATATTTCATATATCAATCTAGATTCATTTTCCTATGATTTCACTTCCATATGATTCCATTTTCTTATTAAGTCTTTCCAAGCACAATTCATGCTGGATGGATGTGTTGTTTACTCGTACAAATCAGAAATAAATCAAACATAGTTTTCCTATGATTTCACATCAATATGATGTTTTTTATAATTTCTTTGACCTTTATGTTTTAATGTTTAAAAACTATAAAAATGTGTTTATGGTCTTCCTAGAGAAAATTTAATGCGGATTGAAATGTAATTAGTTCATATATTTCATATATCAATCCAAATTCATTTTCCTATGATTTCACTTCCATATGATTCCATTTTCTTAATTTTTACTCCTTGAAACATGTTTGTGAAGGCTTTAATTTTTTTTAAAACTGTTTATTGAGTCATTATGAGTGCATTGAACATCATATGGATGTTTTTTCTACTTATAATCATCTAAAATAATTAAACTATAGTTTTCCCATGATTTAAAATCAATATAAGTCCATTTACTATGGGTTTGACAATTATACGTAGGTTTTAGTGTTTTTAAACATTAAAAACGTGTTTACAGGAATCAGAAAAACCGTAACTCGGTTTGACATGGGGTCAGATCATAAATTAAAAAAATTTATTAAAATTTATTTTAATATGATTTAATGTCCATCCAATATTTTTTTCTTTGTTTTACCCCCTAACACATGTTTTAAACACATTGATATCTTTTAAAACTTCTTATTGAGTCATTATGAGAACACCTCACATCAGATGAATTTTATTTCTATTCATACACTTAAAAAAATTTTAAATTATAGTTTTCCATGATTTAACATCAATATGAGGTAGTTTACTTGGTGTGTTGACCATTACATGCACGTATTAGTTTTTTATAATAGTTAAAATGTGTTTTTGGGTATTCCAATAAAACTATAACTCATATTGATGTTGTGTCAGTTATTAAATATCACAAGTCAGTATATGTCCATTGTATTAAGATTACACAACCATATGATTCTATTTTCATGGTTTTAACCCTATAGTGCACGTTTTTAAAGACATTATTATATTTTATATTTTTTTATTGATTCTTTCTGAGCCCGAGATACATCATATGGATGTTGCTTATACTCATACATGCCATAAATAATTCAACCATGGGTTTACCATGATTTAAAATCAATTTTATGAAGATTCATATAGTTTTAACCATTACATACATGTTTTTGTATTTTAATACACTAAAAATTCATTTATGGGAATCCTGGGAATATCATAACTCAATCGATGTGGTATTTTTTCTTACATTTCAAAAATCAATAGAAGGTTGTTTTCCTTTGATTTTAAGGCCATCGAGTGCCTTTTTCTTGGTTTTGACCTGCTGACATATATTTTAAGGACTTTTATATCATTAAAATTACTTATCGAGTCATTTCGAGCACACCACATGTTCGATGGGTGTGTTTTCTACTCATACACAAAAAATAATTCAGTGGTAGATATCCCATTATTTCATGTCTATATGAGGTTTTTTCCTATAGGTTTAATCATTACCCTTATGTTTTAGAGTTTGAAAACACTAAAAACATGTTTATGGGCATCTTGGGAAAACATAACTCATATTTATGTGGCAGAAATTATTACATTTTAAAAATAAATTAGCAATAATTATACTATGATTTCATATCCATTTGATATAGTATTGGTGGTGTTGACTCCTTGATGCACATTTTAAATACATTGATATATTTTAATTCTACTTATTGAGTCATTTCAAGTGCACCGCCTATTAGATAGACTTGTTGTCTACTCATACTTGTAAAAAATAATTAAACATAATTTATCCCATGATTACATATCAATCTGAGGTCATTTACTTTGGTTTTGACTATTACATGCACATTTTAGTGTTTTAAAACGCTAAAACACATTTACAAGAATCCCCTTAAAACTGTAGTTTAGAGTGATGTGGTTTAGGTTCATAAATTTTAAAAATAAATATACAATCTTTTTTTCCTATGATTTTATTGTCATACAATGTTGTTTTTTTGGTTTTTACCCCATGATGTATGTTTTTAAATAATTTTATATCATTTGAAACTATTTATTGTGTCTTGGAAAGATTTTAGAATTCACCTCAGTAGGATGAGCTGTAAGATTGAATATTTCCCCAAAGATCGTGCTCACCATTCTATGAAATATGGAAACTAAGGAATTTTCCATTATCAACCACCACAAATCGTATGTTTTCCTATAAGGATCATGATATTTCAATTTTTCTTTGAGACTTTAAATTCATCTTAGTACTTCCTGATTAATGGAACTACTTGAACCCCCACTAGGTGTAGTAGTAAATGATGATTACACCCTACTAAAGATAGGCGTTAGATTAGGACTATAACGCATTCCCAGTACACACCCATGATACTCCTTCACTAAAACAATTGAAACATTATCATTATAAAAAACAGATAATGATTTTGAAGGGTTCACATCTCTAGCTTCTTTAATTTTGACATGTTATTACAAAAATATTAACAATGATTTTTTAAATTATATAAAATTCCTAATATTTTCTAATTACTAAATTATTCATTATTATTTAATTTTTTTTCATTAATATACAAAAATAATAATTAAAAATAAACTAAAACAACAAACAAGACTTAAAACCAATTAATTGGGTTTGGTTACATGGATAAAATGGAACTAATAGAGTTAATTGGAATTATTTGATCCTTGTAGCAGACCCCATTTAATTGAGTTTAAGTCTATTTTTATTTTAATTTATTTTTAATTATTATGTTTTTATTGTTATTAAATATCAATAAATATTAATTATAAGTACTTATTCCAATGTCTATGGTAGGTTCATTAACAGAATTGTCATTAGTTTTCCTTTGAACTTTAAGCCACATCTATGTTCCAACAACCGGGTGACCTAATTCATTATCCTTTATAAAAAATATATACAACTTATAAATAAAACTTTAGTTATATTAAAACAATATAAATAATAATGGATAAAATATAACCAAGATTGTTTTTTTTCTAGAAAAACACTATGACCGAGTGATATAAGAAATGAATTATTTTTCACGATTCACCATATTTTTTTGGATAATTTATACAAAAAATAGCAGCGTTAATAAAAATTATAATTTATAGTGTTTATGTTATTAAAATACTATAAAATATTAAATTACCTCCAAAAAAACCTATCGATTAATATAAAAAAACATATTTCACTACTCACAAGACATACCATCAAACTCTTTCTCATACATTTTTCATGATCTAAGAGATGTATCATTATACTCATGCCATAATCTCTATTTAAAGTATCTCAATTTCTTACCCAAATTTCTCTAGGTCTATGGGCGTGAAATAGATTTTGGGACATCAAAATTAAAACATCTAGAAATAAAAAACATCAAACTTTATAAGTATTTTAATAATTTTACTCATTCCTTTTAAATTAGTTATAAATGAATATTAAATTAATATTACCTTTAATTGGTTATCAAAAACCTCATTTTTTTCCAAACCATGGGAATATTCCACTAATATTTATAATTAATGAGAGAGATCACTATATCATAATCAAGATACCCAAAAATATATCTATATATTTTGAATACATCACCTATAATCACCCAAAAATCATAAAATAGAGCAACAAATTTTAATTCTTTCAGGCACCATACGTCAATTATGTTCATATTTATATCTCTTATATTTTTATCTTTATATATTTGAAAACAGAATTAAAAAATTAATAAATATATAGTTTTTAATACAATGAGATATATCTGAGTAATGGAAACTCACCAATAAATATATATGTATGAAACACTTATAAATTAGAAATTATAATATATATTCATGACCAATTTATACATTCAACTATCTTAATTTTTATTATTTTCCTTATTATCAACCTCCATTGGAGCGAGTTCTTCATTTTCACCCTCACTTTCAATTTCTATGGTTTAAATATTGTTAAGAAAAAAATATTTAATGTGTTGTGGCTAATGAGGTTCACTATGACAATGTACCAATTGACCGTCATCAGCTATATAATACAAGTCTGTCTATTTTAAGTTTACAACAACACTCCAACACTTATATATTTTATTATCTATATAATAAACCACATTCTCTTGTAAATACAAGATAAATGGATTATGCTATGAATTCTCACTAATATGGATCAATAAAGATAATTTGATAAAATTAAAATATAACCAATCTTTTATTTTACCCTTATTAATTATTACCCCCTTGCATTTGATTAAGATAACTAAAATTTTACCATGATAGTTTAATTTGACTATATAAATCAACTTTATATAGTATCCCACATCAAAAAGTGTAAATATACCACTATTCTAAGTTTTCATTAGTTATTCATGATAAATTATATGAAACCTAAATCTATTAATATTGTAGGCATTGAATAACTTAGCCTGACTTAGAGGATCTAGATCTAAAAACTTCAAATCATTTGATATTTCAACTCGATTCTCAACATTAATTATCCAGACAAGAATATATATGATTTTAATTTTAATATAGAAAAAATAAATACATGTCAATAATATGAATATAAGTATATACTTACACGATAGGCAAACCATTCTACAAACTACTTATTAACAAATTTTGTTAATTCCAACTCATTTTGAGATCAAACCCTTAGCCATGTCACTATTTGTAATATAAATTCTTCATTAAATGGATATGTAATAAACTATTGATCATCACATATCTATGAGCTTATTGTAACTCTAATTTTAATACTATAATATTTGATCCATTTCAAACTAGTCATCCAATATTTGGAAATACTGATGACTAGTATTTAGAATGATAATTATCATATATTTCATTAACACATCCAACATGATTTAATCTAGTCCCAATACCTTAAAAATACATATAATAGAAGTTTAATAAACCTTCATATTTGTAACCTTCCACAAAATATATTTCTGGTTGAGATTTATTCCTCTCTTATGATTTCAAATGACCTAAGTACCCGGTGAAAAAATAATAAACAAATTAAATTTTTTTACACAATGACTTGATAAATTTAAATTCATAACTGAAAATAAAAAAATATTAATGTATCTATCAATTTTATACATACATTTATAGTTTATTAGTCCACCAGGTTTATATTCTTCAACCAAATAAACATTCAAATGAATCGTGACAATGAAAAATGTAGTGGGAAATAACATCTCCAAATGGAAAAGTGTCAAAACAATTATTTCTTAAAGTTTATCATGATCAGTTGGATTTATAGATTTTACAAAAATCTATCAAAAAAAGGAACATAGATCATTGTTTCTTAGTTCCTTGAAAAATGTGTTCAAATTTAAGAATCACTGCTTCCAGGCGGTTTCCATTGAATTTATTCATTGAATCGAAAACACCTAATAGTTCTTTATCTAAAAGGGCCTACTTTCCAAAGGAATTCATTCTTTAAGTTTGAACTTTACGATACGTAAGAATGTGAATTGGTGGAGAGGATGCAAGGTTGAACTCATCAAACCCTTTTGGGGGGAATTATTGTCTACTCCGGGACTCTCTTTATAAAGTTAAAATATTTTCATGAATCCTTATTAATTATCCAAATATGACATAAGTTTCCCTTGGAATTTGCAATCAAATATTAACATGGGTAAAATTTATAATATTCTATATATATTCGATTTTCTTCATTAATGGAGATATATGTATGTATTTTAGGTTCTCCATTAATTGTATCCTCTCATATACTATTTAGAGATTATTTTATTCATCATTATGATGATACTTATTTTTAATCCACTTAATGGGATAGTCTTTAATTTATTGTCATCCAGGGAGATGAAGGTTTGTTTTGATATTGGGATCATACCCATAAAATGGGCTACCTATGTATCCTTGTGAAAGGAATCATAACCCTCATAGTTCGATTCCACTTAATGGGACACATCATACTTTTTAAGGTAATGTGATAAGGACCTAACCATATAGTTTAATGTCATGTGGTAGTGACATATAAGCAATAAGTGCTAAGTCAATGTTTGGTGTGAAACATATGCTGAAGCAGCCCAAGGAAAATGAAAATGATATGGGTTTCCAAGTAAGATTATACCATTTTGGGAATATGGCCCAAGGAGAATAGGGTTGATTTGAAGTGTTGGGTTTAGACCTCAAGGAGGCTTCCTACGTATCCCATTTGTATGGGAATCAAAGCCCACATAGTTTGATAAGTTTCATAGGATAGTTTAGTATTTTGAGAGAAATGATTTTGTGATTATTTCTTGAAAATTAATACTTGATGATTTGGGGGTTTAATTTCGGTCTTATTCCTATGGAGGATTCCTAGATTAAGAGAATTAGGGTTGGATTCTCTAAGAGGATATACAATGAGCTCGAGCCCTTATGAAGGCTTCCTACGTATCCTAGTTTTAACAGGAATTAGAGTTCTCGTAGTTCAAGTGATTGTGAAAATGCTGTGATCATGAAAAATTTCTAAGCCCATGTGAGTCATGCTTAGTGCGAGAAACAAGAGGATGTAAAATATTCAACAAAGGTACCCACACTTTTACTCCTCCACTGGTGGAAGAGGGTACACCTATGGCGACGATGATGGATGAGGGTGAGGTGACCCGGGAAGAGGGCAAGGCGATGAGCCTTCCCTCTATTCACTTTACATTGGACACGGTTCCAATGAATGGAAGGAGGGATGATGGTTAGTGGATTACACCAGGATGGATACCATTTGAGATTGGTTAGGGCTTACTCTTAAGGAGGATGTCCATTTGAGGTTTGGTTAGGGCTTACTCCTATGGAGGATGCCCATTTGGGAATTTGATGGGGATTACTCCTAAAGAGGATACCAATTTGAGATTTCTTGGGGCTTACTCCTAAATAGGATTCCAAGATTAGGTTTAACCTGGAATAGGAGTCTGGTGATATGGTTTGGTGAGTTTCTTAAGGAGTGTGTCGACTCAAGGTACTCGAGGAATCGATAAAGAGAGTCCAAACTCATAACATGTGAAAGGAACTAATGGGATTATGTCAACTCAAGGAACATTATTGAGTGCGATGGAGTGTCTCAAATCATGGTATACCATGGTTGGAATTTTGGCGACATAATGGACGCAATGGAAAATTTTTCCGACCCAACTCGAAAAGTTCATGGTGCGACTCTCCATTTTTCATGGGGGTTATTGAGAAAAGTGAAGGCACCAGCATAAGTGGGGTTGTGGGGGAGCATCCACTGTGCTATGGATTAGGGTGGACCACACATATTCTCCACCATGGGGCATCATGTGAGTGCGTCATGCAGGTGCTCCGCACATGTGTTTCACGTAGGTGTGATGCAGAGGTGTGTCACACGGGTTCTCTTCCATGGTGCATCGTGCAGGTGCTCTGCGCAGGTGCTCCACACAGCTCCATGTGTTTTAGACCTTGATGGGACCTTGAACCACATGTTCCTATTTAATTATCTCTTCTCTCATGTTTTAGAGAGATAACAGAGAAAATTTGGGGGATCTTGGTGAAAGATCTATGCAACAGGTGCTTTGGGACTTCTTCCAACTTTTTTCCACTTTGAAATGGGGAGCCCAATTGTCCTATTTATAAGCATGGAGGGGGAATAGTCAAAGGGAATTTTTCCACATAGGTCCTCCATGTAGGTCCTCCATAAAGATCATCTGTGTAGGGGTGTAGAAATTATATTACCGCATAAGGCCTCCACACAGGTCCTCTGTGTAGGTACTTAGTATAGGTCCCTTTATGAAATTTATCCGTCTTTCGAGTGCCATATATTTTGTTCCATAAGTTTGTTTGGGCTCTATGACCAGTAAAATTGAAGGTCCTTAAGATATATACAGTTCTTGAGATGGTAAATACACCATTTATTCTCAGAAGAAACTCGAATATTGAATTTAATGTGTTGACACCTTTTTATCATCGATCTTGGAAATCCACTACCCACTCCTGGATGGGGGAATAATTCCACTTATCCATCGGTATGAGGTAGTATGTTGGAACATAAAAATCCATATTTCATATTATTCCTTCATGGTGAAATAATATTTACTTATACTTGACATTTTTTGTCTATGTGAGAATCATATCTTCAATTTTGTGGAGAAGTTCATGAAACAAATTATGTGGTGTCAACAATCATCTAGAACTATAGTTATATTTTAGGTAACATATTATGAAATGAAAATGAAAAAATTGATCTATAATAATACGCGAGTCAATAATTTTCAATTAGTTAAATTTTTTATGTTTTTCGTAAATTCATCAGGAAATATTACTTGAATATCCATATTATGACAACCCTTCTATTTATTACAAATTAATTCAATATTTATTACATAATATTACAAATAATACAACCCAGAATATTGAGATGTCTAGTGTCTTTGGGAATTAGGTACATTACATAACAACATAAAATATAGAATACATCATCTTTTTCGAAAACTTCAATAACATGCTCAGATTATTCTTTCATACTTAAAAATGTATGGGATTACATAGGGACATACATAAGAAAGGGGTGAGATATAAATTCCAGTAATGGAATAAACATGAAATAACATGAAGAAATTAATACATGTTAGGAAATAAGAATATCAATGTGGAATAAAAGTTGTTAGAATCATAAAGATGAACAATGAGACACGATATTACTTGATAACATAAAGGCAACATTGGAAATGTGACAACAACTTAAAAATCTTTATTATAAACATAGGTCATGGCTAATTGTGACGAAATCATGATAGAAAAAGTACCATTATGGATTAGGTTCACTCCCTAACCACTTGCATGATGTCTCATGAGACTAAAAAATTACCCAATGCATTGGAGAACTATATAATTTTGGGTGCTTCCATCACTTTCATTTCATTCTTATGATTAAGTGTCCCACATAGATCATAAAACATGGAATAATCTATCCTAAAATTTTCTTCCATGATAAAGGAGTTTGAAATAAATAAATTTAAGTCCCAAATAAAATAATTACAAGTTTATGATGGTGAACACCCTTGATATGAAATGGGTATGGTTATTCAGTACACACCTGTTTGGCATGAAAAATCACTGTGAAATTTCAGCAGCATAACGAGGGTGTATAAATGTTCATGGAAGGTCTTAATGAGAGTGAAAGGGGTATCTAATAATTTAGGAATTATAGGGTTAGTAATGGGGATATGGAAGAACATATCGCATCATTAGTAATTGGAGATAAAATACATAAGATAATGAATAAACTTGAATAAAGAGGAGATAGAGATGATTCCTTACATTGAGAGGGTGATTCCAAATGTGTGGGACTAGATTCCTGAGATCTTGGGGGAACATTTGAAGGAATCTAGAGAGGTAGGGTCCGATTAAGTACATGATCCAAGGTTTTTAGTGAATACAAATAGAATTTTGGTGGGTTTATATGCGAAATGAGTGGGGAATTCCTTTTTATTTCTCAAACATAGGTTTTGGATTTTATATAATAAAATAATCAAAACCAAAAACATTACCATGGTTTTACCACAGTTTATTCCATATAGGGGGTGTGTTTCAATATTTTATTGGGAAAAGGACTTGGATTATTAAAATAATAACCTTGTTTACATGGAAGTGAGTCATGTTTATAAAGAAATTATTTTTAAACTTTAATCTACATTGTAGGTTTTGGAGGATTCATAGAGGATTTGTAAAATTAATCAAATAAAATTAATATTAAATTATTTTATTTGGAAATATATATATATTTTTTGGATAACATTTATAATTTTTATTGCATTAATTTTTGGTCAGCATGATTCCATAATACATATCGTATATTTATACAATATTTAATTTTTACCCAAAAATCTGACTGTCTTAAAAAATTATGAAAAATTTTACATTATAAAATTTAGTAGTTATTTTTCCAAAAAAATATATTTATTTTATAAAAATAATTTAATTATATTTTTTTTTCAATTTTAAATTAATGATTGACATTTATTGATAAATCTTAGGTTTTTTCGACAATAACAGTTTTCGAACCTTTATAAAAATTACTTATGTCTTTAGAAAAATTATATGATCATTTATATTTAATTAAAAATATTTTATAATAACATATTAATAAAATAGTATCTATTTAAAAAAATCCATTAATTCATAAATGTCTTAATTGAATTTTAATATTATCCAAAATATAATTTGTGTTTTCTTATATAAAAATCAAAAATCATTTATAAAGTAACAATAATAAATTTAAAATCCATTAATTATTATATAAAATATATTCACATTATTAGGGTCTTGATAAATATCTCTTTAATACACCATAAAATTATCTAAGGATAAGGTGTGTGATAGTGTGACTTTTATGGGGTGGTTTAGCATACATGGTTTGGACCGTGATCACGATGAGCTTGAAGTCCTCCCAGAAACGGGGTCTATCATTATTAATTTGTTGGTTATTAGCTTTGTATTGGTCAATTATAAATCCTAGTGATGTTATCTCCCATTGAATCTATGATAAATGGGAATTATAGGTTACAATCCTACTAGTTGAGTCCATCACTTCCTTTTTATATTTCAATTGAATTTGTTAAGACCCTATATTTATACTAATTATACTAACAATATTCAATGGATATATTATCAAGGGTAATTATTCTTAATGGTCTTTTAAATACAATAGGATATAATGATATCAAATAAGCACATGTTCTTTCTATATTCATAATACATAATAAATCACTTAATAAAATTTCAAGGGTAATTTTATTTAGAAAAGTTTGGATCATTACAATCTTCCCCTATTCAAAAATTTATCCCTTGATATTTTCATTTCAATCACTAAAATAAATGACAGTAATTTTCTTTAATCACTTACTTTGATTCCCACATTGCTTACTCAAACTTTTGGTTTCTCTACAGCATTTCGACAAGGTGCATTGTCTTATATTGGTGAACATTTTCTATATGATCTAAGATATTCATCAAATTCTCCTTTTATGTGAGAACATTATACAATGGTACCACCTTGGTATTGAGTACATGTGAGTGGTCTAGTATGTACTTCATTAAGTGGGTTACATATAATACATCATGTACTTGTGATATATTAGGTGGGAGTGCTAGTCAATGGGCCACTACACTAATAAAATCAAGGATCTCAAAGGGACCAATGTATCTTAGAACAATATTTCCTTGCTTCCCAAATCTCTTGAATTTATTACATAGAGATATGTAGAGGAATCCCATGTCTCCAACCTCAAACTCTAGGTCTTATCAATGATTGACATAATAGCTCTTTTTTTACTCTGAGTAGCCTTGATGTACTGCTGAATGGTCTTGACCTTTTCCACCATTTCATGAACTATATTTTTATGTTCCCCAACTTCATCCCAACATGTAGGTTTTCAGCACCAATTCCCTTAAAGGTATTCATAGAGATCTATTTAGATGATTTATTACAAAATATTATTGTACACTACTAAAAGTTTGGGATATTGCCACGAATTTATAGCCACAATTTATAAAAGCTATTGCTTTATCAAACCTAAATCCATGATGGTCGTGGCTGTATCCCTATCCCCTCACGCTTACTCCCCATCCCATCCCTCAATCACGATTCTTCTATCCCACAATCCCTATTCTCATTCCCTCCATTGGTATTCTTCTTGTCAATCTCCCGCTCCTCCTCTTCGCCTCCTCTACCTTCTCGAATTCTCTGAGACTCCACTTCCCACATCCTCATACCCACCTCCTCCTCACCTCACTGGGTCACCGCATCCACCTCCACCTTCTGGTGACCCCACCTCCCCGCCTCTATGTCTCCCTGCCTCCCCCTTCCTGCATCGACATCCGCACATCCCCACCCCCTCTTTCGTGCATCTTTGTCTCCTCCTTTCCACCTCCTTTCCTCCTCTCCTCCTCACCTCAAACCTCCCCGCATCCATTGGTTCTCCCTACCATCTCGGATCAAATTTTGTATCCACCTTGTAGTCCATTCCTGTTGATCTCTCTCACAGATCCCCTACCTTATGGATTTCACATCACCTCCCTCATGGATCTCATAAACTGTAGAAAAATTCTTATTTCATGATTTTGTCCCAAAAAATTGATGTAAGGTATGTATTCCATTATCCACTTATATAATATATAGTTGAAACTTCTATATTTATGAAATTTTCAATCCGTCCTTACTAATCATATGGTTATATTTATGGTTTGGCCTTCAGCATTATTAAGGCGGGTTTAAAAGGGATGGTTTTGGTCCCAAACACCTTTAAACATGAATGAACTACCATAGACCAGGTGGGTGTCACCAATAAAATATGTTGAAGTACTGGTCAAGTGAAAGGCATGATAGAGGTCTCATAAGGTAAATTGTATCTTGATTTAGTTGATGGATCCTTCATTATGGTAACCTATAAAAAGGCTTCTAGAAATAATCCATCTAAGGAATCCCCATTTGTTTTGGAAATATCTTTGAATAAATTTAGTCTCATTTGTTAAAAAAGTTAGGAAAATGAAATTGATGAATCAGAAAAATTCTAAAAGAAGGAAAACCAAATTGGGTACACCGACCAGAAGGAAAAGGGTCAAGTAAAAGAGAAAGAATCCATTAGTGGATGTGGGCAAGAAAATATTTCCCCCAAATAGGGTATTCTCATTCTGAAATTGAGTATCTTGTTCTGAAAATTAAAAGGCCTAAAAAATACAAAGACATCTCTTTCCCTTAGGAACTTCATTTCACACCATCATCCTAGGTTGATTGGTATCATATAACCTTTTGTGAAGTTTGATTGTTTGAAAAATGTTTAACCGGAATTAAACTGAATATGCTTAGATAATAAATAATATTAAGACGAAAAATGTGGAAACCCTTGGGGTGATTAAAAGTAAGGATGTTCAATTTAATATTTTATAAATTGGTCAGTGACATATTATAATCATCCTTGACTTAGGTAACTTCTCTTGTCTAGTATCTTTTATATATTCCTTTAACCATTATATCAAAATAAGAGAAATATGGGAGGAATTGTATTTAATATCAACTCAGATCAATGTGAACAGAGTATTCATAAAGGAATTTAACTATGTTCGAAATAAAAATGTAAATATTAGAGGAAACATTGTTTTATTATCCTCTATATATTCCCAATGATTCACTAATCAGTGCTTTTTGAATTATATAAGACTATTAGAAGATGAGTTTAATTTTTTTTATAACACTATAAATAAAAGGAAATCTACTAAAAAGGACAGGTCATTTCATGCTCTTGAGATCAACTCTTAAATTTCTTAATGGTTCCCTAAAAGGCAACATTAATTACCCTTAGGAGTTAAGGCAAGGGGATACCCTTTATACAATTCTCTTTGTTTTAATTGAGGATTAACTCAGTAGATGTTTTATACAAGTTTTTGATCAAGGAAAAATTATTCGTATTATGTTTTTTCAAAATCTCAGAGTTCCAACACACATCCTTTATGCCAATGATATTCTCCACTTCTGTAAGGCTAAAAATGGATGTACAAACTTCATTAGAGAAATATTATCCTATTATGAATTGGTATATTGTTAATCTATTTCAAGGAACAAATTGATGGTTATTTTTGGGAAGGGAATTTAAACTATTAAAAAGGATCCATCATCAATATCTTGATGGTTAAACAAGGGGATATACACTTCAACTTTCTTGGAGTACTATCTTTTATGGAATATTTGGAGTAAGATATCATGAAATAATTTTCTATAAAATATAGTCACAACTCACTTTTGGGGAATGTAAGACCTTATATCAAGATAGAAGGATATTCCTTCCGAATTCTCTCATTACATATATGTTGTATATTTCTTTCATCTCTATAAATGGAAATGGTAGCTACTTAAATAATGGGCACTCAAATCAATAATTTTTTGTGGTCGAGTAATATCCATGAAAGAAAAATTGTATCTATGGATTTGATGAAATTTTTTAAGACTATTGATATGGGTGGTATTGGTATAAAAAATCTCAAATTATTTAACAAGTCCCTTGTGAATATATATATATCCATAATTTGTTAAATGAAAAATAAGATTCAACTAAATTCAATAGGAAAATACTTATATATTGTTTGCATAAGTTTAAAAAAGTTTACTTTGGCTTCTCAGTTTGGCCACCCATAAGTTATGAGTATACTAAGATAATGATAAACACACTTTGGATGTATATGTTCACTAAATTTTTGGAACTCTAATAGGAATAGTTATCCCATTTTTAAAGAATTTTATCTTCCCTATAGCTGGAATATAATCTCCATTTATGAGTAATCTGGACATCTTGAGTAGATGAATTATACCCTCCCTACTGGAATCAAATAGGAAATTGATTATTTCATTTTTAGGAGCAGGATAAGGCCTTATGGAGCCCATGTATACTAGGAACTCTCAAACTTAAGCTAAACTATCATATTAGTGTGGTGTTGATGACAACACACCATGGTGGATGTAGTTATTCAAGAAATAATTGGTCCATACCACTTGGAAACATTTTATTTGGAAAATGTAGATCAATTGGATTCTAATAGATGATAGGATTTAAATGGATGGATTAAAGTTGGGATCCTACTACTTGCACTATCTTAACAATTGTGAGAGTTTTCACCATATTTTA
Source organism: Viscum album (assembly GCA_963277665.1). Lineage (NCBI taxonomy): Eukaryota > Viridiplantae > Streptophyta > Magnoliopsida > Santalales > Viscaceae > Viscum > Viscum album. The sequence goes on along the minus strand of OY728159.1, from coordinate 11,631,409 downwards.
TTGGAAGGCGTGTCTAATAAAAATATATGGAATCCATTTGAGTCTCTATTTCATTATAATTTCACAATTGATTTTTTTTGGATTTATTCATGAGTTAGATGATAAGTTTGGATATGAGTGTTCAACAAAGGAAGTTTATATATTCTTTTATTATTGTAGGTTTTCACTATATATAATAATCAAGAAATAATATCAGATTTAAAGAGAATATTCTTTCCATTAAAAACATTATTTCAGGTATTATGATAGACATAAAACAGAAATCTAAAATGCAAGTGGGATACATAAATAACACTATAGAGACCTCATCATTACCAAAATTATTGGATTCATTAGCATGATTAGAAATACTTCTTAAACTAAATTCATGAAATGGATTCCTCTAATCCCATCATGAATGAAAGTCGATGTTGATAGTGATGCATTAGGAGAACCTAGTCCCTCAAGTTGTGGTGGAATTTTCAAAACTAGTATAGGATTCATCATGGGATGATTCTAAAAATTGGCTGGAAACCTTATTATGCTTGAAGTTGAACTTTTGGATGTAATTCATGCAGTTAAATATGTAAGCATTATGGATAGAATAAGATATGGATTGAAATTTACTTCTTGTTGGTGGTCAACATTCTCAGGTGTAAATCTACATTGTTCCCACTGCAGCTCTACATGGAATGGATGTATGAAAACCCTGCTTTTATTACAAACTTAAACATGATTTATTACATTAAACTTCACTTGATACAACAAAGAAGATCGAGTGGTTTAGTGTCTTTGGGGCTCAGGATCATTACATAAAAACATAAAACATGAAATACAACATATTTATTGAAAACTTCCTTTACATGACCACTACATTCCCTCTTACTTAGCATTGCATGGGATAACCTGAGGACATGCATAAGAAAAGGGTGAGCTATAAATCCCAGTAAGGGAGTACACATGGAATAAGATGAGGAGTACAATACATGTTAGACAATAGTCATATCAATAGAGCATAAAAGAAACATGAACATAAAGGCATGATAAAGCATGATAATCATAACATGGAAATGTGGAAACAACACATAACATGGAATTAGCATGATCCAAGGCTCATTACACATGGAGCATGAGTAAATCCTCATTGCACATAAATCATGAGTAAAACCTCGTTGCACTTGAATTAGCATGAGTCAACACTCATTTCACATGACGTATCATGATACTATACTTTACCCAATTCCTTAGAGCGCTATAAGGGAGCACCCTTCTTAATCATTTCATTTCATGCATAAGTGTGCCACATGGATCATAAAACATGGATTCATAAAAGATAATAATTTATTCCATGATAAAGGAATGTGGAATTCATACATGAAACATTATAATCAATAAGTAAATTTGCATAAAGGTGAATACCCTTTATGGAGAAATGGGCATGGTATTCACTATACAATGGCATTGGCTTAGAATATTGGTGCGATTTCGGCAGCATAACTACGTGAAATAAGAATTCATAAAAATGGTTGATGAGAGAGAAATGGGTTACTCATCATATTTACATGTAATGGAAAGTAAGTAGTTCATATAGATACATGTACCAATAATTGTAATGGAATTTAGATTCATGATACAAAATTATTTCTTGAATGTAAATGAGGAGATAGAAGTTCCTTTCGGAATTTCAGCATAGTAACGGGTGTACATGGGAGGAATTCAATGGGAGATAAAGGGGTATCCCATCATTCAAACAATAAAAGGGAAGTATGGGGGAGGTGAGAAACCATACCCCAACATTCATAATTGAAATTAAAAGGGCAATACAACTTAAAGAAAATTGACAAAAGAGAAAGTAAGAAGAAACCCTTACTTGGAAGTGTGCTTCCAAAGGCTAGAGAGAGGCTTGTGAGAGGCTTCTTGGGAGCTTGAGGCACCTTGGGAGGATTCTAGAGAGAGTATGGAAGAGGTTGGATGAACTCAAATGGCTTTTAGTGAGGAGGAAGTGGGAGCTTGGGTGTGTTTATATAGGAAAGGTGAGGAAATTCTTTATTATTTAGGTTTGGGTCCCCTTACATTAAATTAATCCAAACCAAAAACCATACCATGGTTTTTCCCATAGTTTTTGGAAAATGGAAGAGGAAAAGAATATTTTATAAGGCCAAAGTCCGAGCTTCTTAAAATATTTGGGTTGATTATGTGGAGGTGAGTCACACTCCCATGGAAATTAATTTAAAAAGGCAAGGTGTTGAATAAGTCTTGAGGGGTCCATTAATGCTTTGAAAAGTAAGTCAAACAAACCCAAAATCACATTATTTTAATGGTAAAACATATATTGGCCGAAAATAAGGATTATAGTATTTTATTACATCACTATTGGGTCATTATGATGTCATAAAACACATTATATATTTAAACGATATTTAATTTTTACCCAAAAATTTGATTGTCTCAGAAAATTATGAAAAATTCACCGTTGGATAATTTCGACATCATGATTCCAGAAATAACATTTATTTTATCTAAATAATTTTCAAAATATTTTAATTTTCACTTTTAAAATAAAAACCGACATTTATCGAAAATTCACGGGTTTTGACAGTAATGGCTTTCAAAACTTAATAAAAATTATAATTGCATTCATAAAATTATAAGATCATTTATATTTAATAGAAATTAATTTAATAATAATAATAATATATTATTAAAATATTATTTAATTACAAAATCCCTTAATTTAATAAAATAGAATTCTTAATTAAATAATAACTAAAAACACTATTTGTACTTTAAAAACTATTTACAATGTATAAAAAATGACTAGAAATTATATTCATTATTATAAAAAAAATAATGTACATGAACATAGTACTACTTATTTGTTACATAACCCCTTAAAATAGCCACATAAGACCTAAGGGTAAGGTGTGTAATGGTGACAGACTCTTGGGATGGCTCGGATAACATCGCTCGAGTGGTAATTTCAATCAACTTCCACTTTTCCCGTAGACGGTCACGTTCGAGCTTGACATGATGAAGCTCAGCTTGGGCTTGGTCAAGGGTGAAGCCCAAAGATGCCACCCCTTTTCTGAGCTCTGACAAATGGGATTCGTATGGGGAAATTCTACTGGATGATTCCATCGCTTCCTTTGTCTGAGTAAATTGGATTTGTTAAAGTCTTATATTTATACTAATCATGTGATCACTCTTCAACGGCTATATTAGCAATGGTCAAAATTCTTAACATAAAACCAAAGAAGTTGACATTTTATATAAACATAAAGAGACATTTAATTAGATCAAGGGGGATTTCCATTAATGAGACTTTGGTTCTTTACAATATTCCCCCATTAAGAAATTTCTCCCTCAAAATTTTCCTTTTCCCACACTAAATCAGATGTGGGTAACTCATCTTCATCATTTCCTCCGATTCCCAAGTCGCTTCTTCAAACATGTGGTTTCTCCACAACACCTTGACGAGGGAAATTTTCTTATTTCATATAACTTTTTCTCTACGATCTAAGATCTTCACTAGTTGCACCTCATAACAAAGATCATCTTAAAATTGTACCACCTCAGAAGAGAGTACATGTGAAGGGTCCAGTATATACTTCCTTAAAAGGGATACATAAAAGACATCATGCACTTTGGCCATGGTAGGTGGAAGTGCTAGTCGATAGTCCACAACCCCAACACGATCAATAATCTCGAAGGGGCCGATGTACCTTGGACTTAACTTCCCTTTCTTTCCAAACCTCATGACATTTTTCCACAGAGATATGCGTAGAAACAGCATGTCTCCAACTTTAAACTCAAGGTCTCGTCGATGATTATCTGCATAACTCTTCTGTCGACTCTAGGCTGCCTTGATACGATGCTGAATGGTTTTCACCTTCTCCACCATTTCCTCGACCATTTCTAGTCCAAGCAGCTTACGTTCACTGACCTTATCCCAACATGCCGATGTTCTGCACCTTTTCCCATATAGGGCTTCATATGGTTCCATTTGGATGCTTGAGTGGAAAATGTTATTATAAGAGAACTCAACCAGAGGAAGATGTTGATCCCATCCTCCTTTAAAGTCCATTGATCATGCTCTCAACATATCCTCAAGTGTTTGGATAGTCCACTCGGATTGTCCATCGGTTTGAGGATGATAGGTCGTACTGAAGTTCAGTTCAGTATTCAGATCATGTTGAAGACTCTTCCAAAATGTAGAGGTGAATCTTGGATCTCGGTCAGACACAATAGATAGTGGTACACCATGAAACCTTACCACTTCCATGATATATATCCATGCCAGTTGATCCAATGAGAAATCCTCCCGAATAGCAATGAAGTGTGCATTCTTTGTAAGACGATCCACAATAACCCAGATTGCATTGTTGCCTTTGGATGTCCTCGGAAGTCCGGTGACAAAGTCCATAGTGATGTTCTCCCATTTCCATTCTGGTATGGGCAGTGGTTGCATCATCCCCTTAGACTTCTGCCTCTCTGCCTTCACTTGCTGACACACTAGGCACTTTGATGTATATTCAGTGATCTCCTTCTTCATATTATCCCACCAAAAGTTTTCTCAGAGATCTCGATACATCTTTGTGATCCCTGGGTGAATAGAGAAATTTGAACTACGTGCATCATCCAAAAGTTCCTTCCTCAGCTCCGGACTTGATGGTACACATAGTCTTTTCCTAAACCGCACAATTCCTTCTTCATTAACATTAAACTCTGAGGATTTCCCCTTTTTGATAGCTTCCACATTTTCTTGAATTCCCACATCATCTTTTTTATAATCCTTTAACCTTTCCAAAAGAGACAGTTGAGCAATAATTTGTGAAAGGATTGATGATGTTCCCTTCTCTATGATTCCCATGTCCATCTTCATCAAGTCTAAGAAGATTGGATCCTTCTCAATTCTCATCATTGTTAGAATCGCTGGATCCTTTATACTTAGGGAATCTTCCACCTTGTTCTCTTTCCTAGGGTGGTAATGTATTGAACAGTCATAATCCTTGATGAGCTCTATCCATATTTCCTGGCGCATATTATGCTCTTTCTGTGTGAATATATATTTAAGACTCTTGTGGTCATATATATCTCACATTTCTCTCCATATAGATAATGTCGCCAGATTTTCAAGGAAAAGATCACCGCCGCAAACTCAAGATCATGCGTTGGATAGTTTCGCTCATGGATTTTCAACTGCCTTGAGGCATATGATATAACTTTATCATTATGCATCAGCACACACCCTAAGCCCTTCTTCGAAGCATCACTAAATACCACAAAAATTTCCCCACTTGTGGGTAAAGTGAGAATGGGTGCATTGATAAGCCTCCCTTTTAACTCCGTAAAGTTTTCTTCACATTCATCACTCCAAGAAAACTTTACTCCCTTTTGAGTTAGCTTTGTAAGAGGGCTGGAAAATTATGAGAAATTTCCTATAAATCTTCGATAATATCCAGCTAACCCCAAGAAGCTACAGATATCTGTTACCGATGTTGTCCTCGGACAACCCTCAATTGCATCTGTTTTAGAGGGGTCCATAGATATCCCATTGATTGTGATGATATGGGCCAAGAATGAGACTTCATTCAACCAGAACTCACACTTTGTTTACTTTGCATAGAGATTCTCCTTGCATAAAGTCTCTAGTACAGTTCTTAAATGCTCCTCATGATCCTCCTTGGTTTTAGAGTATATTAGAATATCATCTATAAATACTACCACAAATTTATCAAGGTAATCTCTAAAGACTCTATGCATCAAGTCCTTAAATATTTCTGGATCATTGGTGAGTCCAAAAGGCATTACTATGAATTCATAGTGCCCGTATGTTGTGTGAAAAGTAGTCTTGGGGTTATCTTCCTTCTTCACCCTTACTTGATAATATCCCGACCGCAAGTCCACCTTGGAGAAGTATTGTTCTCCACGCAGCTGATCGAACAAGTCATCAATTCTTGGGAGATGATACTTGTTCTTTATCTTGATTTTGTTAAGTTCACGATAATTGATGCAAAGCTGCATTGACCCATCCTTCTTCTTGAAGAAGTGGACTGGTGCACCCTATGGTGAAGCACTTGGGTGTATAAACCCTTTATCCAAATTCTTATATAGTTGTTTCTTCAGATCTTCAAGATCAACAACAACCATTCTATATGGATTCTGGGATATTGGTAGTGCCCCAAGTATAAGTTCAATTGAGAACTCAACATCTCTTCTAGGAGGAAGACCAAGCAGTTCCTCAGGAAACACTTCCGCGAATTCCCTCAAAATAGGCATTTCTTCAAGGATGGTTTCTTCTTTGTACTCAATCATCTGAGCCAGATACGCATGCTCACAGGGCAGTAATATCCATGCTTGAGATGATGGAGATAAAGGAGATTCATCTTCCTCCTGACACTTGTAAAGAATCTGGGGTCAATTCTCCATATGGAGTGTGATTTCACACTCCCGGCAATTTATGTTGGCTCTATATAAGGAAAACCAATCCATGCCAAGAATTGCATCAAATTCCACCAGAGGGAGTATGACGAGGTTCGCTGGGAAATTAAATTCACAGATTATAACAGGGGAGGACTTATATTCATGGTATTCAATGATTTTCCCATTTTCCGTACTCACCGACATCTTCACTTCCATGATTTGTGGTGGTCCTGGGATTGTTCTACTAAACTTTTGAGATATAAAAGAATGCGTAGAACCTGAATCAAAAAGTACGTTCGTTATTCTTGAATGAATGACTAGTGTAACTGTCACCACTTCTTTTTCCGGGTTCACTTCGGCAGAAGTGATGGCAAAAGCTCTTCCTTTCTCTCTTGGAGGTTGTTGGTTGCCTCTGAAAACCCTTGGATTAGGGAACTGATTTGCAAAATGACCCGGTTTTATGAATTTGTAGCATTGAAAAACGTGTTGAGGTTCGAACAGAGCGTTCCTCTCCTCTATCACAACCGCGGGTATTTCTTACTGATAGTTAACAGCTAGGTTCCCTTCCCTTAAAAACATGAAGCATTTCCTCGTCCCCTTATGACAATTTTTAGGGTGCTTATTTCCGCACTTTTGGCAAGTGGGGTGATGGATCTTCTTAGCACCTTTGGATTTATCCATCGGGCCACCAGCATTGAATTCCACCTTACGTTTCTTGTCCCCATGATACCCCTGTGATTCCCTAATCTCCATTTCGACCTTGAGGGCACATCGGACAATTTCATCAAAGCTGTTGAAGTCACGGATCACTAATGCTTTCTGCAGGCTAGGCTTCAGCCTACCAAAGAAGCGGTCAACTTTGCATTCGGGGGTAACGACAAAGCTGGAAGCGTAAAGTGCAAGCCTTGTGAACTTTTCCTCGTTTGCTCCAACATATTTATCATCTTTTTCCTTAAGGTAAAGGAAGTACCATTCCATCTTAAGCCGGAGGGTGCGCAGAAAATATTTATCAGAAAACATCTTTCAGAAATCCTTCCATTTCAACGCCTCGATCTCCTCCTCAAGCTTCATATTTTTGATCAACGTCCACCATTGATCAGCTTCACCCTCCATACGATAAGCCTCCAGGAGAACCTTCTCTTGTTCAGAACATTGAAGGATGGAGAAGATATTTTCAATGGAGTTTATCCATTGTTCAGCGATCGTGGGATCAGATGATCCACCAACATTAGGAGGCCTTTGTCTCATGAGGCTCTCGATAGCGACTTTTTATTTCCTAGGGGGGTTGAACATTCCTCTTGACCCGTGTTTCTATTCAAAACTTGAGTTAGCTGAGAGAGAAGGGTGAGAAAGTTTTCGATTCCTGCTCCCATTGGATTTGGCATCTCATTAGTACAGTCATCACATAGATCTTCACAACGGTTGTTAGCCCGAGTCCTCTTATTACTGGCCATTGGATGGAATAAAAGGAAAGTTAGGGTTAAGACATAAAGGGTAACCCAAAGACAAAAGTTGATGACTCATAAATAAACTTTTATTTCCTTAACTCATGAGTCTATAGGCTTCAATCTAGGATTTTCATGATCTACTTTCTATCATATATTCTTAGGGAAATTTTTTATTTCCCTTAATAAGGTTTCATAATAATCTTGTGAATTTACCAAAGCATATCCCCTGGGAGTGTCGTAACCAAGAGTGCAGCAAGGCCTGTTTTCATGCACTAGTTCCCATTCGAGTCTAGCTCAAAGCGGTGTTTTCAGGTTTTACCCCTAGGATACATCTGTGCCAGAGCCGCCTATACCTGCTCATATCCAGACATGGATGTATTTGCTTGAAAAACCACTTACTCAGTACTTACCAAAACTTAGGGATGTTTTTATTATACATAGTCTTGTATCTAAGGCTTTACTATGGTTTCCTAATCCCAAAAATAACTAAACCTATCCTCTGATACCAACTACGACAACCCTACTTTTATTACAATCTTAAACATGATTTATTACATAAAACTTCACTTGATACAACAAAGAAGATCGAGAGGTTTAGTGTCTTTGGGGCTTAGTATCATTACATAAAAACTGAAAACATGAAATACAAAATCTTTATTGAAAACTTCCTTTACATGACCACTATATTCCCTCGTACTTAGCATTGCATGGGATACCTGAGGACATGCATAAGAAAAGAGTGAGCTATAAAGCCCAGTAAGGGAGTACACATGGAATAACATGAGGAGTACAATAAATGTTAGAAAATAGGCATATCAATAGAGAAAAAAATAAACATGAACATAAAGGCATGATAATGCATGATAATCATAACATGGAAATGTGGCAACAACACATAACATGGAATTAGCATGAGCCAAGGCTCATTGCACATGGAGCATGAGTAAATCCTCATTGCACATAAATCATGAGTAAACCCTCATTGCACTTAAATTAGCATTATTCAACACTCATTTCACATGACGTATCATGATACTATACTTTACCCAATTCATTGGAGCGCTATAAGGGCACACCCTTCTTAAACATTTCATTTCATGCATTAGTGTGCCACATGGATCATAAAACATGGATTCATAAAACATAATCATTTATTCCATGATAAAGGAATGTGGAATTCATAGATGAAACATTATAATCAATAAGTAAATTTGCATAAAGTTGAATACCCTTGATGGAGAAATGGGCATGGTATTCACTACACAATGACATTGGCTTAGAAAATCGGTGCGATTTCGGCAGCGTAACGACGTGACATAAGAATTCATAAAAATGGTTTATGATATAGAAAGGGGTTCCTCATAATATTTACATGTAATGGAAATTAAGGAGGTCATATATCTACATGTACCAACAATTTTAATGGAATTTAGATTCATGATACAAAAGTATTGCTTGAATGTAAATGAGGTGAGAGAAGTTCCTTTCGGAATTTCAGCATAGTAACAGGTATACATGAGAGGCATTTAATGGGAGATAAAGGGTTATACCATAATTAAAACAATAAGGGGGAAGTATGGGGGAGGTGCGAAACCATACCCCAACATTCATAATTGAAATTAAAAGGGCAATACAACTTAAAAAAAATTGACAAAAGAGAAAGGAAGAAGAAACCCTTACTTGGAAGTGTGGTTCCAAGGGCTAGAGAGAGGCTTTTTAGAGGCTTCTTGGGATATTGGGGCACCTTGGGAGGATTATAGATAGAGTAGGGCAGATTTTGGACGAAATCCAAGGGCTTTTAGTGAGGAGGAAGTGGGAGCTTGGGTGGGTTTATATAGGAAAGGTGATGGAATTCTTTATTATTTTGGTTTTGGTCCCCTTACATAAAATTAATCCAAACCACAAACCATCCAATGGTTTTTGCCCACGGTTTTTGGAAAAGGGAAGAGGAAAAAAATATTTTATAAGTCCAAAGTCCGAACTTCTTAAAATATTAGGGTTTCTTATGTGGAGGTGAGTCACACTCCCATGGAAATTAATTTAAAAAGACAAGGTGTTGAATAAGTCTTGAGGGGTATATTAATGCTTTGAAAAGCAAGTCAAACAAACCAAAAATCACATTATTTTAATGGTAAAACATATATTGTCCGAACATGAAGATTATAGTATTTTATTACATCACTATTGTGTCATTATGATGTCATAAAACACATTATATATTTAAACGGTATTTAATTTTTACCCAAACATTTGACTGTCTCTGAAAATTATGAAAAATTAACCATTGGATAATTTCAACATCATGATTCCAAAAATAAAATTTATTTTATCTAAATAATTTTCTAAATATGTTAATTTTAACTTTTAAAATAAAAACCGACATTTATCGAAAATTCACGGGTTTTGACAGAAATGGCTTTCAAACCTTAATAAAAATTATAATTGCATTCATAAAATTATAAGATCATTTATATTTAATAAAAATTAATTTAATAATAATAATAATATTTTCTTAAAATATTATTTAATTCAAAAATCTTTTAATTTAATAAAATAGACTTATTAATTAAATAATAACTAAAAATACTATTTGTACTTTAAAAACTATTTACAATGTATCAAAAATGACAAGAAAATATATTCATTATTATATACAAAAATAATGTACATGAACATGGTAATACTTATTTGTTACATAACCCCTTCAAACTGCCGCATAAGACCTAATGGAAATGTGTGCGATGGTGATAGACTTTTGGGGTGGCTCGAATAACATCGCTCAAGTGGTAATTTTAATCAAATTCCACTTTTCCCATAGATGGTCACGTTTGAGCTTGACATGATGAAGCTCATCTTGGGCTTGGTCATGGGCGAAGCCCAATGATGCCACCTCTTTTCCAAGATCCGACAAATGGGCTTCGTATGAGGCAATTCTTCTGGATGATTCCATCGCTTCCTTTGTCTGAGTAAATTGGATTTGTTAAATTCTTATATTTATACTAATCATGTGATCACTGTTCAACGACTATATTAGCAACAGTCAAAATTCTTGACATAAAACCAAAGAGGTTGACATTTTATATAAACATAAAGAGACATTTAATTAGATCAAGAGGGATTTCCATTAATGAGACTTTTGGTCGTTACAGGATAGATTATTATTTTTATTGAGAGAGGATACACTTCATGGAATCTCACATATGTGGGGAAGATAATATAGTGTTCAATGCACTATCTAAGATTTTTTTAGAGAATGGGACTTCATTTTGGTTTTTTTATCTCAATGATGAATTACTTCATCTTTATCACTTTAATGTAAAGTGTTATGTATACACATATCTTTAAATTCAATTTATTGTATCTCTACTTTAGTTTTAATAAATTTGATGTGAGTGGGTATTCTAACCCATTCCATGGACCTTATTGGGTTATTTAATCATGTTACATGTTGTCACATTTTTTTATTTCTAGTTATTCCATGATTATAGGATACCATACAATATTAATGATAGTTATTTGAAGATTAGACATATAGAGTACTGGTATTATTGTATATTATATATGTGGGTATTGTAGGACAAGGTAGTGGAGGTTATAAATTGAAATCTGTATACCAGCTAAACATATGGGGGGGTTGGTGCAGGGGGCTGTGTGTAGGGGGGCAGGTGCAAGTGTGTGTGTGTGTGTGGGGGGGGGGGGGTGTAAGTGCAGGGGGTGTCAACATTCCCTGTTTTGGTGGGGGTGGGGGTGTAGTGGTGTGGGGGGGGGGGGGGGGTTGTAGGGGGGTGTAGGAAGGTAGGGGGAGGGTGCGCGTGTGTGTGTGGGGATGTGTGAAGGTGGGGTTTAAGGGGTATTGGAGGGTGTAGGTGGGGGGGGGGGGTGTAGGGGGAGGGTGCAGGTTAGGAGAAAGAGGGAGGGGGAGGGTGTGTGGGGGGGTGATGGTGTGGTGAAAGGGGCAGGGTGTAGGGTGCTGGTGGGGGGGGGGGTGTAGGGGGATGGTGTAGGTGGGGTGTAAGGTCTAGGGGAGGTTGTAGGTGGGGTGCAGGGGGGGTGAAATGGGAAGGGGAGGGTGCAAGTGGGGAGAAAGGGGGAGGGTGCACATTGGGTGTAAGGGAAAGGAGGAGGGTGCAGTTGGGGTGGGGTGGGGTGTGTAGGGAGAGGGTGAAGGTGGGGTAAAAGGTGCAGTAGTAGGGTGCAGGTGGGGTGAAAGGGGGAGGGTGCAAGTGGGGTGCATGGGGTATGGGGGAGGGTTTTTGTGGGGTGAAAGTGGGAGGGTACAGGTGGGGTGCAAGGTTCAGGGGGAGGGTGCAGGTGGGGTGTATGGTGCAGGGAAGAGGGTGTAGGTGGTGTTAAAGGTGCATGGAAGAGGGTGCAAGTGGGGTGTAAGGGGTAGGGGGAGGGTACTGGTGTGGGGTGTGCAGGGGGAGGGTGTAAGTGGGGGGAGGGGGTTGCCGGGAAATGTTGCAGGTGGGGTGAAAGGTGGAGGGGGAGGGTGAAGGTGGGGTGTAAGGGGGGGGGGGTGCAGGTGGGGTGAAAGGGTCAGGGGGAGGGTGTAGGTGGGGTTCAAGGGGTAGGGGTAGGGTAGAGGTGGGGTACAAGTTGTAGGGGTAGGGTACAGGTGGGGTGCAACGGGCAGGGGGATACTGAACAACCTATAGATATCAATATGTCATGTAAATATAATGATTTAGAACATAATATAATTTGTGATTATAAATATTTATTAATAAGTGGTGAATGAACTGAGATTATAGAAAATTAGAGAGTTTATGTTCTTCTTGTTTTACTTCTAGGTGATGAGATTTCAGATGTTAAATTTTTTGATAGTCTAAGGCATCATTAAGGATGAGATAATTTGAATATCTTTTGAAAAATTATTGAATGAATATTTATGAGTTTGTTTGAAATGTTTCTTTTTTTTATGTATAAAATTAATGTATAAATTTATATTTCTTAACTTCTACATAGATATTTTCTCACATAGACATAGATTAGTTTAATTTGTAGAACATTAACATATGATATGTCTTGTCATCCTCCTATCAATAGAAACGAGTTTTACTCTTAATAATATAAAAGATAAAGTGGATAATATGAAATATCCAATAATGTTTATAGAATAAGGTGAGTGTCACTTTCCATTACATAAGAACCTTAAACAATGAAGATAAAAGTGACTTTGTACTTATTTTCAAAATTGGGGAGAGAAAATGATAATAATATTTACTTTAGAATCAAAATTAGAATTGAAACAAAATCCAACGTGGGGGAATGAAGTAGATAAATTAATTTTAATGATTAATATTTTATATTTTATTAATTATACGTTAATTCAATATATTCATAAATAAAGGTGATGAATAAAGAAGTGAAAACTAATAAAGTAATAAGTTCATCCTTATGGTCATTTCATTAAATAAATATTCTTATTTTAGAAGTCCCACTTGGATGATAATAATAAGTTGATCTAAAATATAATCCAAATGTTTCTAAAGATATCATTTTGACTCAATCAAAGTCTAAATCTACTTTCAAAAGGTAACACAGAAGTATATTGTGATACCAAATAGTTGAAATATAAAATGGAATAGAATGTTTTCAAAAAGTAATGAAGTATATTAGATATTGAATATGTTTTTGTTACTGATTTGTTGATGAAGAAACTTATATATTTGATGATTTGTGGGATGGATATTATTAGGAATCAATGAGTTTACGAGAAGATTTTTAGTGATTTTGAGATTACTTTTAAAGGCATACAATGGTCTATGAGATTGGTATTGGAGTCATGTATCATTTATCATGTATAGTTGACACAACGATCACATATATTTAAGAAGTATTTATATCTCGCTTCATTTCCCATTATTTCCTTACATGTGGTTTCTTATGATGAGGCTGGTTCTATCCACCGCCATCAAAGTCAGTGAGTTTAACATTGGATTTAAGTATGGTTTCTTCTGTTTTTATTATTTAACCCAATTTTAATTTGGGTTTTTTTGATTTTTTGGGTTTCTTATATTTTTGTAGTGTTTTTTGGATCTCGGTGATGTGGATTTGAGCCTCTTGTCGAATGAGACTCACCTCTTATGAATAGGTAAGCATATATATAATAATTTCTCCTATTATATGTATGTCCTCCCATGGTAGCATGATTGAATATAAGGGTTTAGCTATGCTTATGTATATATATCGAAAATGCATACATGGGTGGGTGATAAAGGGATTATGCATGTTAGCATATATATAAGGATCCACTTATGTGTGTTCAAGTCTATGAGGACATGTACATAGGGGTTAGTGCATCCTTATGTGTATAAAAAGCTGCATATATATAAAGGATGGAAGGAGAATCTTAGAGTTGTCACTGATAAAAGTACCAAGCACCGAGTGTGGCTTGGCTCCTATGAGGTAGGGTCCCTCTCTTAGCCTCTTTAATTCAAGAATGTTTTAAATTTCATTTTATTAATTCTTTTTATACTAAATTTTAATTCTTGAATATGTTTTAGTTAAAATAATTATTTCGTTTGATAAAAAAGTCATGGTTTTTTAAAATAAAGATATTTATTAATTGCTGTTGAAGTTTACTTTATTCCCATATTTTGGTGACTTTTGGTTCTTGAATAGGAAATTTAAGGAGATGTTTGAATAATAAAGAAGTATATTAATAATCATGTTGTTTAGTATTGGGATGTGCATATCAATCTGAATATTATTTGTTTACTGTTGGTTATGGATTCATGTATCATTTATCATGTACAATTTACACACTGATCACATATATATAAGAACTCTTTATATATCATTTTTCCCACTATCTTCTTATAGGTGGTTTCTTATGATGAGGCCGGTTCTATACACCACCATCGATGAAAATGAGTTCAACATCGTATTTGGGAAGGTTTATTCCATTTTTATTCTTTAGCCCAATTTTAATTTGGGTATTTGTGATTTTTTGGTTTCTTATATTTTTGTATTGCGTTTTGGATTTCATTGAGGTGGATTCGAGTAACCGTTGACTAAGGCTTACATGTGTATGCATAGGTAGGCATATACATATATAAGTTCCCACTTTATATATATTCACTCATGGAAGTATGAATATATAAATTGGGGCTAGGTGCGCTTATATATAGATACAAAAAATTCATACATGTGTAAGTGTAAAGGGGTATATTCAAGTATAAACATATATGCAAGGACCCCATTGGGAATATTTTGCCATGAAAAAATGTACATAAGGGCTATGTGTCCTTATATATATATGTGAAGTTTTATATGTGTGCAAGAAAAAAAGGAAGATTCGAGTTATCATCATTAAAAGAAATGCACCTCGAGGTTGAGGTAGGTTCCCTCTACCTAAACCTTTAATTTGAATTCTATAATTTTCTGATTGTTTTAAAAACTTATTTCAATAATTGATTTATTGTTTAAAAAAATGGTTTTCTAATAACCACTAGCTTTTTCAAGGAAGAATAAGAATATATACCTTGAACTTATTTATAGGCATTGTTCAAAGAGGTTAATAAATGTTATTAGTTTCTAGATACTAGAACAAGAGATCTAAAAACCATACAATGACCATCCTTAGAGAAATTCATGATATCATTCAACTTCTCATCAAATTCATCATAAAACACCACTAATTAATTTTACGGATCTATAAGTTCCAATACCAAGATTCTTGACATATTCTCTGGTATCAATGAAATCACCAACAATATTCCTCTTGAAATTATTCATAAGGAATGGTGTGAACATATCACACATTATGGACTAAATCTGTAAGGATACAAAATTCAATTTTGAGAGAAATTGATCAACTCCACTCTAAAAAACTGGAACAACTGATGGTTCTGAGGTGGGTGTTTTATAGGGTTGAAACATTTTGATGAACTCAAACAAGTTTAATACAAAACTTTATAAAGTGTGTAGGATTCCCATTATTTCAGTCCTTAAATACTTAACCTCATAAAAAATATCTTGAGAAATTTCTAACTGCACCATTGAATGATTTTGGAACATGTACCATTGAGATACAACCATAACACCAAGGTCATTAAACTCATACTTGGTAGTATAAACATCCTTCAAATATCTAACTAGACCATTCACATCCTTAAACTCTTTGAAAATTACTTCAAAAACAAATTTTTGAATAGAAGGGAATGATTGGAGATTCCTAATCAACATTGTTTGGGTAGTCATTAACTCAACCAACTTGTCAAAATAAACCTTTGGAAAAGAGGACTTCGTTAGTTATATAATCGCATACTTAGTATATTTTAACTCCTGTTTCATCTCATTATAATCTCCTCAAATATTATCAAACTCATTTAGAATATCATTGGGAAAAGATAACATTATACAACTTTATGAGATCTTACTAATAGAGGGTGATTCCTCACACACAATAGGAGGTTGTGATGGTATAAGTGGTGTATGATAATTTTCATCAGTTTATGTAATCACATCATCCGTTTGATCTCCATCAGCAAGTGATCCAAGGATAATTGGATCCATTGACTGATGCTCCACCTCTGGTTTAGCTCTTCATTCTGTAGTTTAAATGAAATGCATAGTCACAATTGGTCTTTCTTCAGGAATAATAACAGTTATTTAAATATTTTTTTCTTCATACCGAACTCATTTAGGGAGTGCATGGGGTGGGAAGGGGGGTAGGTGTGTAGGTTGGGGGGGGGGTGTGCTGGGGGAAGAGGCTAGGGGGTGTGCTGGGGGAAGGGGCCGGGGGGGGGGGGGTGCTGGGGGAAGTGGTGTTGGGGGGGAGTTGGTTGGGGGGTGTGAATGGATACATTGTCCAGGAGGGGTGGTGTCCTAGAGGGAGGTGTGTCTGGGGGGGGGGGGCTACTGCAAGGGGTTGTCTAGAAGGGAGGGTGAGGGATGGAGTGGGGGGTGTCCAGGGGGAGGGGTGTTAAGGAGGGGGGTGTCCAATGTCCAGGGGGAGGGGTGTCCAGGAGGGGGGGGGGGTGTCCAGTGTACAGGGGGAGGGGTGTCCAAGAGGGAGGGGTCTGTAGGGGGGGTTATCCAGGAGGGGGGGGGGTGGGGGTTGTCCATGGGGTGTGGAGGGGAGCCTTTGCAGGGGGGGGGGGTCCAGTAAGGGGGGTGTCCAGTGTCTAGGGGGAGGGGAGTTCAGAAGGGTGGGGGTGCTGTCCAGGAAGGGGGGGGGTGCTAAGGGGGGAAGGGGGGCTGTAGGGTGTGGGATACTGCAAGGGTAGTGGGGGGATACCACATTAGATTATTTCTTCATTCCATTTAGAATAACTTCTTAACTACACATTTTGATTGTCGTAAAATTATGTTTGACTGACATCATATATATCTTTATTCAACATCAATTAGTAGATCACAATTTTTTGGAACCATAGTTTTATTGAGATCTACTATAACTCTAATATCATTATGAATTTAACTTTTTACAACCACTCATAATTCTCTCATGTTGTCATAATATGATTAAACTATCGTTAAATGAGTGTGTGTGGGGGGGGGGGGTGTCGAGGGTGGGATTTGTAGGGGGAGGGGGACTATCTAGGGGAGGCTTTGTAGGGGATATGGCTATCCAGCGAGGGCGTTATGGGGGGGGGGGGGTCTGTCTAGGGGTGGCTTTGTAGGGGGTAAGGGGATGTAGGGGGGTGGTCTACTACGAGGGGGGGGGGGGGTGTCCTCTGGGGAGAGGGTTAGTGATATTTCTTGGGGGGGGGGGGTTGTCCAGGAAGGGGTAGGGGTGTCTAGGGGGGAGGGGGGGGGGGGGGGCGTTCATGGGGTCTTTTCTAGGGGAAGGGGGATACATGGGGGTTGGATACTACAAGGGGAGTGTGGGGTGTGGGGATTTTCAGGGGGGCTATACAGTGGGGAGGGGGCTGTAGGGGGGGTGGGCTACTGCATGGGGAGTGGGTGGGTGGGTGGGGGGGGGGGTGGGTATTTTTTTATGAATTTTCGGGCCCTATAGCCATAGTTTCTAACTCTGTATATCGGTATATTTCCATGGGTTTTAACCATGGATATATGTTTAATTCCAGAGTTAGAAACCGTGGCAATAAAGTGTGTCTTTCCTCTTGTATAGCCACAGTTCTAAACTGTGGCTATATTGATATTACCACAGTTCGAACCATGGCTATATATATATATCCATGGTTTGAAATATGGCTATAGAAAAATAGCCATAGTTCCAAACCTTTTCTATAGGTCTAGGCCCATAGCCATGCCAAAATTAGCCACAGTTCCTCAAACCATGGCTATTACCTATAGCCACAGTTTTAAACCATGGATATAGACTGAATTTATAGTAGTGTTTTGAGAACTCTACCAAAATAAGATATTAATCCCATCCTTCTTTGAAGTCAACTGATCATTATCTCAACATTTCCCTGAGTGTTTAGATAGTATGCTCATATTGGACATTAGTTTGATGGTGATAAGCTGTGATGAAGTTAAAATTAGTATTTAGATCATGTTGGAGACTCTTCTTGAACATGGAAGTAAATATTGGGTCTCAATCAGATACAATCTATAGCATTGTTCCATGCAGCCTCACCACTTCTCTAATGTATATCCTTACAAGTTGATCGAGTGAGAAGTCCTATATAATTGAAATGAAGTGTGATGTCTTTATAATACGATCAAACAAAACCCATATGACATTATTTTGTCTTGATGTATTTAGAAAACTAGTGAAAATGTCTATAGTTATTTTTCCCATTTCCATATAGGCATGGGTAGTGGTTACATTATCCCCTTGTATTTTTTTATTTCCTCCTTCACTTGTTGACATACAAGACATCTTGATGTATATTCCATGATCTTCTTCTTCATATTATCCCTCCAATAGTGATCACCGACATCTTGATACATATTTTTGCTTCCAGTATGGATGGAAAAGGTTGAGATATGTAAACCATCCAAAAAATCCTTATCTAACTCAATATTTTATTATATACATAGTTGTGACCCAAATATCATAATTCCTTATTAATTAAAATGTAAATGTTTGGATTTCCCTTTTCTTATAGCTTGAACTTTCTTCTGAATTCCTACATCATCTATTTGAGAATATTTTATCTCATCTAGAAGGTATGGTTGAGAAATCATTTTTGAAAGGATAAATAATTTTCCTTCATTTATGATTCCCATTTCAATCCTTTTTAAGTCTAAGAAGATCTGATCCTTCTCAATTCTTATAAATGATAAAATTACAGGTTCCTTTCTACATAAAGAATTTTATACTTTATTTGTTTTTCCAGAATGGTAGCGTATTGATAATTCAAAGTAATTTATTAGATCTAACCATATTTGTCGATTAATATTCATCTATTTATATGTAAATATATACTCGAGGATCTTGTGATCTGTATATATTTAACACTTCTCCCCAAAGGGGTATTTCCTGAATCTTTTCAACACAAATATCATTGCAAATCACTCTAGACCATGCATTCTTTATTTCTATTTGTGAACCTTTAATTTATTTGAAGCATAGTCTATCACTTTTCCAATATACATTAACACACAACCCAATCCCTTCTTCAAATCATCATTTGAAACTAGGAAAATTTCTCCTCTTGTGGGTAGTGTAAGTATAAATGTAGTGATAATAATCTTTTGAACTCCTTAAAGATATATTAATATTCATTGTTACAAAAAAACTTGACACCCTTCAAAGTTAGCTTGGTTATAGGGTTTTAAAATCAAGAGAAATTTCTCACAAATCAATGGTAGTACCCAGATAATCTAAGGAAACTATGGATTTATATCATAGATGTTGGCATCAACCATCCTTCAATTGCTTCTATCCTTGATAGATCAATATATATCCCACTAACTGTGATAATATACCCCAGGAATGATACTTAATTCAACTAGAACTCACATTTGATATATGTTTCTTAATGTTTCTCCTTTCATAAGGGTTTTATCATAGTGCTTATATACTCCTCATGGTCCTCCTTTCTTTTGGATTATTTTAGATTATATCAATAAAGAGTACCAAAAACTTGTATAAGTAATATCTAAAGACTATATTCATCAAATTCATGAATATTTATGGAGAATTAGTGAGTATGAATGAAATTACTATTAAATATTAGTGTCAGTACATTGTACTGAAATCAATATTGGGGATATCCTTCTTATTCATCCTTTCTTGATAATATTCTAAACAAAGTTATACCTTAGAGAATTATTGTGCTCCACATAGATGATATAAAAATTCATTAATCTGCGGTAGAGGATTCATGTTCTTTATCACGATCTTGTTGAACTCACAATAATCAACAAAAAGGTGCATTTTCCCATCCTTCTTCATGATGAAGAGGATTGATGCTCTCCAAGGTGATGCACTTGGGTGTATGAACCCTTTATCAAGATTCTCCTATAGTTTCTACTTCAGATCCTTATGTTCCACAATAACCAATATATATGGAGTCTTGGATAATGTTAATTCCCCAGGTATAAGCTTAATTTAAAACCCAAGCTCTCGACTAGGAGGAATACCAGACAATTATTTGGGAAACAGTTCGACATATTGCCTCATAATGGGCATGTCTTCAAGGATAATGTTTTCCTTAGAATGAATCATTTGATCTAGAAAAACATTCTGATAGGGTAGTAATATCCATACTAGAGATGTTTGTGATAAAGAATATTAATCGTTCTCCTTTTATTTTTACATAATTGTTGGATGATTCATGATACGAAGAGTGATTTACTTATCACAGAAATTTATGCTAACTCCATATAGGGAAATCCAATACATGCATAGAATTTCATAAAATCAACTTAAGGAAGTACCACAAGGTTTAATGGAAAGTTTATCGAACAAATTTTTATTTTTGGTGGTTATATAAATGGGATGTAATAATTCCTCTAATTTCCATTTCCGCTGATAGCTCTACTTACCTGATTTGTGGTGGTGTTTGAATTGTTCTACTAGACTTGTATGATATGAATGAATTTATTAAACCAGAATAAAAAATAATGGTCTATATTATTGAATTATTAACTAGATTACCTATCACCACTTAATTTTCTAGATCTAACTCAGTATTTGTAAGGGAAGAATATTTCCCTTTTTACCTTGGAAGTTTTTGGTTGTCTTTGAAAACCCTTGGCTTAATTAATTAGTTTGAAAAGTATCACGGTTACTTGGAGTTGAAACAATGAACAATGAACTAAGGGTTGACTAGGGAATTTATTTTCTCAAAAACATTAGTGGGATTCTCCCATCATAAATTTATATCAAGGTGTCCTTACTTCCCACACATAAATCATTTTCTCGTTACCCTTAGGAAATATTTCGGGTGGTTCTTTTCACACTTTTGACAAGAAAGATATTAAAATTTATTAGAACCATTAGATTTCTCTATTAGACTAATATAATTAAACATACTTTTACACTTATTATCCATATTATACCATTTAGATTCAAAAATCTCTATTTCTACTTTTAGGATGATCGGAAAATTTGCTTATAGATATCAAAGACTTGAATCACCAGGGATTTTCATAGACTGGGTTTTATCCCACCAAAGAAGAAGTCAACCTTGTATTTAGATGTAACGACCAATCTAGAGGCATATCTTGAAAGTATTGTAAAGTTTTCCCTGGACACCCCAATAGATTCATCATCTTTTTTCTTGAGGCAAAGGAAATCCCTTTCTATTTTAGGGAATAGAGTGAAATGAAAATATTTATTAATTTTGTTCCAAAATTCCTTCAACCCCATCACGTTGATCTCTTCCTCAGGATTCATATTCTTGATCAATGACCAAAACTGATCATCTTATACCTCAATACAATAAATATATAGTAGAACCATGTCTTTAAAAAAAATTGAATGATGGAGAAGATCTTCTCAATGTATTTGATCCATTATTCTACGATTAAGGGATCATATGATCCATTGAATGTTAGAGGCCTTTATCACGTAAAGTTCTCAATTATAGATTTTTATTTCTTAAATGAATTTGGATTATACTCTAGATCTAGGTTTGAATTTAGAACATGATTCATCTATGAGAGTATCGTCATAAATTTCACTATCCCTACTCCCATAGGGTTGGGAATCTCATTTGGGAAGTCATCACATTACGATTCACATTGGGTTTTCACCCATTTATTTTTATTTTTGGCCATTGGATAGAATAAAGGGAAAATTGGAGATGTATATTATTGAAATTATTAAAGTCATAATTGTGAATCCAATTAAATTTAATGGACAACTTATAAATTACATGTATCTCCTTAACTTATAAATTTCATGGATTCAATTTGTGTTATGAAAAATTTATTTCCTAACATATACTCATATGGGATTTTTTGTTACCTTAATAATGGTTTAAAATGAGCTCATGAATTTAAAAAAGAATATCCCACATGATCGTTAAACCATATGTGATATAAAGTTGGTTTTCATGCATGAGTTCCCAATCAAGCTTAGCTCAATGAAGTGTTTTTGGGTTTTCCCCTATGTGCATCTGTGTTAGAGCAACATCCTCTTATAGTATCCAAAATGGAATTTTTTTATAACACACTTACTCTACACTTTACCAAAATTTATGGATTTTTTTATACATAGTCTTATCCCAAAGGATTTATCTATAGTTTTCTAATCGTAATCCGAAAAATAACTTAACTTTCCTTTGA
The DNA here is from genome assembly GCA_963277665.1 of Viscum album. Lineage (NCBI taxonomy): Eukaryota > Viridiplantae > Streptophyta > Magnoliopsida > Santalales > Viscaceae > Viscum > Viscum album. The sequence goes on along the minus strand of OY728159.1, from coordinate 11,608,898 downwards.
TACCAACTATGAAAACCCTAATCTTTGTTACAAATTTATTCATGATTTATTACATAATATTACACATAATACAAATAGAAATATTGAGAAGTATAGTGTCTTTTAGAATTAGTTACATTAAATAATATCATAAAATAAGGAATACATCATCTTTGTTGAAAACTTTCTTAACATTCTCATATTATTACTTTGTACTTAAAACTACATGGGATAACCTGAGGACCCAAATAAATAAGGGGAAAGTTATAAATCCTAGTAAGAGAATAAACATGAATTAACATGAAGATAGTAAAACATGTTAGAAAATAGGAATATAAATGGGTCATTAAAGGGGTGATAATCATAAACATGAATAATGAGTCTTGATATAACAAGATAACATGAATGCAACATGAGAAATGTAGAAAAAACATAAAACAATGCATGATAAAAAGGGTCAAGGATAAATGAAAAAAAAATATTGATGGAAAAAATTCCCATGATGGATTATAATCAATATATAATCCCTTTTATGATATATTGCGATACCAAAACATTACCCAATCCATTGGATAACTATATAATGTTGGCCACACCTGTCACTTTTATTTCATCCTCATGCTTAAATGTGACACATATATCATAAAACCTCAAATAATTTAAAATCAAATTTTATTAAAAAATAATGGAGTGTTAAATAAATAAATATAATTCCCTAGTAAAATAATTACATATTAATTAAGGTGAACAACGTTGATAGGAAATGGGTATGGGTATTCACTATATGATTGTTTGGTATGGAAAATTGTGGTGAAATTTTATTGGAAGTGATTAATGAGAGTTAAAGGGGTATATAATCATTAATAAATCATATTTAAAGTTAGGGGATATGTAAGAAAATATACCATAATTATTAATTTGATATAAAATACATAAGATTATGAATAATCTTGAATAAAGAGGAGAAAGAGTGGATCCCTTCCCTTGAGAGAGTGATTCAAATGCTTGGAAGGAGCATCTTGAGTGTTTGGTGGAACCTTGGTAGGACTATATAGAAGGTATGTAATAGTAAAGATGTGATATAAGGTTTTTTAGTGAAGATATATGGGAGAATGGGTGGGTTTATATAGGAAATGATTAGGTGAATTCTTTATCATTTATCAAACATAGGTTTTGGTCTCTATATAATAAAATAACCAAAACCAAAAACCTTAACATGGTATTTGACTATGGTTTCTGAAAAATAGGGGTGGTTTTAATTATTTTATTATTCCAAGGTCCAAACTTATTAAAACAATTACCTTAATTATGTGGAAATTGGTAATGTTAATAAAGAAATGATTTTAAAACCCTAAAATATATTATAGGTTTTGGAAGATTCATAAAGGAATCATAAAATTAATAAAATAAAATAAATATTAAACTATTTTAAAGGGAACACATATATTTGTTCTTTTATAACCTTTAAAGTTTTTATTACAACATTTTCAGGTCATAATGGTGTCATAATACACTCTTTATATTTATACCGTATTTATTTTTTACCTCAAAATTCAACTGTCTTAGAAAATTATGAGAAATTAAACATTGAATAATTTTAATATTATTATTCCAAAAATAATATTTATTTTATCCAAACAATTTCCTAAATATTTTAATTTTCAATTTTTAAGTATTAGGATACATTTATTAAGAAATACTTTATTTTGAGAATTTTTTTTTCGAACCCTTATAAAAATTATATATGTCTTATTAAAAATATATGATCATTTATATTTAATAAAAAATATTTAATAATAATTAATTTAATAAAATATTATCTATTTCAAATATCCATTAATTCATAAATCCTTTAATTTAATTTTAATATTACCCAAAAATATAATTCAGGTTTTCTTTATATTTTTTTTATCAAGTAACAATAGTAAAATGAAAATATATTCATTATTATAAAAAATATACATCTTAATATTATTATGTTCTTAATACATATTACTTTAATACACCAGAAAATACTCTAAGGGTAAGGCGCAGGATAGTGAAACTTTTATGTGGTAGTTCGACATACACGGTTTGGGCCATGATCTCGATGATTTTGAACTTCTCTCATAAAGAATTTCACTCATGATTAAGTTGTTGGATGCAAACTTGATATTGTTCAATGGAAAATACCAATTATGTTATATATCTTATAATCTCCAATAAATGGGATTCATAAGGTATGATTCTACTAGTTATATCCATTGCTTCCTTTGTCTATTTCAATTGTATTTGTCAAAAACCTATATTTATACTAATTATAAAATCAATATTAAATGACTATATTATTAATTTAATGATGCTTAATGGTATTTTAAATATGATAAGATATAATGAAACTAATGAAGTGCATGTGTTTTCAATATTTATAATATTAAATAATGTATTTATTTAAATTTTAAGGGGAATTTTATTTATAAAATTTTGGATCATTGGACATTTAGAAATTTTGTATTCTTTAAAGTTAAAGGGAATACATATTTATCATGATTTTTCATTGTAAAAACAAAATAAGGATACTTTTTATTCTAATTTCCCTACAAACCACACTTTCTATTCAATGATTCCTAATCCTTATGAGCATTAAGGTGATTCTTTGATTTACCCTAATCATTAAGAAATATAAACATTAAATTATCATATAAGTTATTATAAATATGAATTATGTCAATATAACGATGCATCAAATTAAATTCCTAATAAATAATTTTAAAAAATATACTCATTTTTTTCAACTGTTTCATTCTAGATACTCTGGATATTGTACCCCATACCTTTTCCCCCTTCTTTAAATTAATTACATTTTCCAAATTCTATAGTGACATTCATTAATTTTCCCATGATTTATAATCCAAACTACACCTTAAATTATTTTATCAATTCAATATCTTCATTTAATTGTGTCTTTTTAAACATTAATTTATGAGAATCATTAATAAATCATTGACGACCCATAAAACACCATTTTCTATAATGAGGTATTTGTTTAAGTTCAAAATAAAAATTAAAATAAATAAAAGCCAAACTAGAATGAGACTTCCATCCAAATAAGTTTTTTAGTCTAGTAATTTTAATAATTTTACACATTAAATAATCTTGAATTTTTAATATTTTTTTCATTGAATCATTATATGTTTCTATTCCATCATCTCATAATTATCATATTTTATTTTTTAGAGGTTGAATGTATACATCAATGTAATTTATTGGAATTTTATTTCCAAGAAAAATCATAGAAATAATGAAAGAAGTATTATTCTACACATCCATGGAGGTATATTATAAGGGTTCCAAACAACTAACCATATGATATAATTATTAATTAATGAACTAAAATGGTTAAAACCATCAAAAGAAAATACCAAAAGTACATTACTTGGATATGAAGAAAAATATAGATATAATGAATCAAACACCTTCCATGATGTTTAATATTTTGGATGTTTTTCCATTCTATAATTTTTAATATCTCTAGCATACCAATTCATGTTGTATAAAGTCTTGATGAATTTTTTTTCCAAGCATGGTTTTTGAGAAAAGTAACACAATACATTTATAGGATTTTTCTTCCTATGATTCTTCCTAACATTGTATTTATTTGTACTATAATTTTTTCTCATTGACTAATATATAATTTTTTGAGATCATATAAATTATTATTTATCAAAATATTCTCCCCAACAAAGCATGCAATCATTAGAGCATGCGTGTATCTTTTTATGATCATGTCCAAGTTTTTTGATGATTTTTTCATCTCATATAATGATGTAGGGATCTTAGATTAACTTAATCAATCATGAAAAAACTTAAAAATCATGGATACATATTAGTTAGTAGGTCCACAAATCTACTTAAAGTGATAGAAAATAAGAAGCAAAGTCAACTTTGAATACTTGTCACACCCTTCATATACTTATTTTTTTATCTTATACTTATTTATAAAACTCATTTTTTGGTCATTGATGTTCTGATCAGTATTAAGCTGCTCTAGATAAACTAAAGGTTCTATTGTTATATTAAAATATTATACATTGTATCCTAAAAAACCAAATGAATCATGTATCAAGTTTCAAACTGAATTCTCTTAAGATGGGACACTTTTTGTTTCATTGATAGGATAGTTACTATTTTGGATTTCGATAATATTTGATTCTCCATACCAAATCTAGAATACGTATTGAATAGGAAATTATTTCAACACCAAGTTCTCATATACTTCATTTCTATTAATCTATCACATGAATTTAAAATCAGGACATATAAAGTTTATTCAATAATCTATCAACCAATTCAAAAATTCATAATCTAAAAATTCTTCCAAAATCCTATCACACTGTGGTGTTTTTTGAGGTAAATTAACATAAATTTTATTTATATATATCATATTTCCACTCTTACTTCTATACATTTGAGTATAACGATATAAATTTTCAATCAAACAAGTACAATCAATTTTTAACATCACCTAATTTCATCATTGACCAGGGAGGAGTAATGATTAAAAAACATGAATTAAACATAAAAATTATTCAATTAGACATAAAAATCATAATCAATATAAATGAATAAATATTAAACCTCTAAATAACAGGGTTTAATGTCATAGAAGAAGGCCACATGGGTTAGTATAGGGAAGAAGACAACATGGAGGTATGGGATGGATGTCCAACAATGTATGAATCATGCATAGATAAGAGTTGGGTAAATTGGGGAGGCAGGACGAGGACACAATTGTGGGGAATATGTTAAGGATATTCTAGAATCAGGTGTAGTGGTCATATGAGAATATAGATGTGGGACCGTTGTACATGTAGATAAGATACATCAAGGGAAATTTCAGTGGCTGGAGAATGGTGTTGAGGGAGGGATGTTGGTGGTCTTTGGATATTTGGGTTTAGTTGTCAGGACAAAGGTATAAGGGTAAACGTTGATGGGGAGGGGAGGGTTGAGGGGGTCTCTATAGTTAGCAGTGGACGTGAAGGGATGGGGGATCAGGGGGCGGGTAGGTCAGGGCCATGGGGACTGGAGCAGGGATTGGGGAAGGGGTTAATTATTCCTTTTTAGTGGATATAATGGCAGTTTTAATAAAATACCTACTAAATAAAAAACTATTTCATGACTAGTGGTTGTATTGTGAAAGAACCACTAAATTTTAAATAATTTTCAAATAGTTTTAAGTAGTGGTGGTTATAAAAAATCCTGTAATAAGATGCTGTTAAGACAATTTTTTTGGTATTGATGGATGATTTTCCCAAAAGTTACACGAAAAAAGGGAGTTTCAAAAACAATATAAAGAGTTTCACTATAGGAATTGGTGAACAAGAAGGTTTTATGATGGTGCAAAACATCTTTAAATAGGCTGATACCCCTAATGTAAGTAAGTATGACTTATTGAAGATATGATGGCTCTAAATTAATGAAAGAGTTGATTTCATGTTTCTTGTGTGTGAAGCATTCATAAGAACATCAGTTTTGTGAATAAATATTGGAGTTTCATGAATGGTTGAAAGTATTATGAAAGTTTAGAGTTTCATGACACAAAATTTGTTTTTTGTGAAAGTTGGGAGTTTTTTTGACATAGTGAAATTGTCATGAATGTTGGGAGTTTCATGATAATGAAAGTTTCACAAAAGGTTGGAGTTTCATGAATGTTTTATGTTTTGTGAGATTGAATGTGATTGGAACTCTTTTGAATACATTTCAAAAGGAATTATATATTCATTGAAGAGTTGTTAAATAAGGAAAGTGAATATACTGAAATGATTATGTGTACAACTAATTTATGAAAGAGTAGTTTGAAGATCAATAAGAACTGATCAGTGAAGAAAATATTATAATACGAATTCATGCATTGGCCATTGATCCAAAAAACCATTCCCTCTCGTAGTAGTGATTAAAGGGATAGGGAAAAGTGAGTTACACTTGGGTGTAAGTAATCCAAACCCGATATCTTGTAAAGGTAGTGAGCATGACACATAATGATTATATCTGACGAATTATATCCATAAAACCAGTGAATATTAGTGTATTTTGGAACATTTACATAATTTCAGTGTGTGATCCTTAATAATAGCCTAGATTAGGTGAACCAATTAAAAACCTTGTGTATTTTTTTGCATGATTTACTTATATTCTATAGGAAGAAAATCTATGAATTTGAATCGAGTGATCATTGATCTTATTTGAATAAGGTTATGATAAGTGCGCATGTTCATCAGATGATCACTTAATAGGTGATCGCAAGAGTGACCCTACCAAAAAGTGTGGTCCAGATTGGTAAGGACAATGAGAGTTTCACAGTTATGTTGGGAATTGTGAATGAGTTTCATTTACTAATTCAATCCAATCCCAATGAAACTCTCACTAAAGTCACCTGGGGTTCGAACCATATTTAACCTAGTAGGTCCAACATATTTCTTAAAGACTTGATGAAATTTAAAATAACTTCTTATGAGAAGAAGGATAACTATTATAGTTGTACTAACACATACTTTAAAAAACTATAGATCAACTTTTAAGGAATAACTTCAATGGAACAATTTCATATATAGAGTGGGACCCATAGAACCTATGTGAATTTGGGTGTATTGGGAGATCACCATGTGACTTGGTGACCACAGTGTGAAGTAGTTAAATAAGACTAATGAGAAGATGAAAAGTGAAGTCCTATAAGATGTATACAAAGCGATTAGTGAGACTCTTTATATGAGAATATTAGTGTGAATTTGATCTAGTTATAGAGTGTGAAGAACCACCCACCTATAATTGGTGAAATTTTATTATAGTGTGGAATCCTTGATTAGGGCGCATAACCAATCATTACAAGGAGTAGGTATTTGTACTGAACCTTATAAATCCTATGTGTGGTTCAATAATTATTCAAGTATTATTGGTTGCATAAATTCAATCATGAGATATTTCAGTTTAAAATATGTGAGTTGAATAATAAATATTTATTTGCAAGTTTAGTGGATGCAATATTTATTAAATCTCTTATTTATTATTAAAAAGATAATAAGTAATTTTTTTATATTCATCAATTTAGTGAATATATTAATATAAATATTTATTTAATTATGTGATTTTTAAAATAAATGTTTATTCATGTGTCTGGTGTATTCAATATATATTTTTTAGAATAAATATTTAATTATTCAATGTTTGATAAATGTCATGGAGGATTGAATGGCTGAGTTAAAGGGACCAATAAAAATTAAGTAATTTTATTAAAAATAATTTATATAAATTTTTATTTATTTATTTAATAAATGAAATTTAAATATCTGTGATTTTTTCACATATCATGTAATATAATAAAAATATTATTTATATTTCACATGTCATGTAATATAATAATAATAATAATATTATTATTATTTTACATGAGATTTACCTATACTAAATAATTAGATAACCTGAATTTTCACAAATACTAATTATTTTACCCTAAGTATATATATTTCAGATTATATCATTTTGTAATCATCTAATGAGTTATTATGCACAAAAGATTATCTAAAGTTAATTTTATTAAGTCTAAGAGAAATTCTCAATAAACTATCTTAAGGTAATTAATTATGTCATGATTATTTTTTAGATGATATGAATATATAATATGTTCAAGAACTAGAACTTTCATAACAAATCAGGAATCAGAGAATAAGGAATTTAACACCGGAAACAATAAAAATAATGAATTATTATTAACAGATGAGTGATAAGATGTTATAAAAAGATCATATATGATATTTTAAATATTAATATTGTTATATACTAAGTTAATAACATGTTTAAAACCACAACATATGAGTTTAAATAAATTTTAACGAAAATGAATCTTGTGGTAATAGATTTCATCTAAATTTCATTTCACTAAGGCATATTGTAGTTTTATGTAGCTAGTTTCTTTTATATTGTGTATATACAACCAATTTGACAAGTAATATTAATGATAATTATTTATTCATGTTATTTTACATTTCAAAATGAATTATTTCATCTAATGTGGTTTTACTTAAAATTTACCATGTGGTAAATAATTTCATAACTCAATTTATTTTCATTAGGTTATATTACTTCATCACTGTCTTTGATATTCTAAATTTATGCATGCAAAGGATTTTTATTATATTATATTATATTGTATTTCCACTTGTTTTATGTGTATTTATTGTTGATATACACAATCTATTTATTGATTAATTATCACTTTAATGTTATGATCATTGTAACAGTTTATTTCAAAATCTCATTCTTATAGAGATTAGTTATTCTTTAATTTTAGTTGAAAGAAATTATTTGATCATTATATAAATAAACCCATTTAATTTTGTTATACTACTTTTATTCATGATATTTTCATGTAATAGTACCCTTTTTACACTCTACTTTACTTAACATGTTTTATAAAATATTTTAAATAAAATCTGACATCATTTCTCTCTTCGGTTGAAAATCTATTTTCTTCCAAAACCATGTTTTATAAATATGTTTTCAAAAATGTTTTAAACATCTTCAAAATGATTTAATGAATAACGTTTTTTCCCTTTTTTATTTTTACAATTTTTTTCTCAAAGGAATATTTTTTTTCATTTTCCAAATAAGGTACTTTTCTTACATTTTTAGAATGAAAAAAGGTTGTTCTTTTTAACTTGTATGATATGTACCAAATTACCTTCCATCATGAACATAATTTATTTCAAGATTAATTTTCAAGTTTAAAAGGTTATTTTTAAATAAGGTGTTTTCTCAAATATTCAATAAATTCATAGTTTTTTAAAAGTGTTTTTCAAATAAATTTATTTTCAAAATGTTTTATATTTTAAAAAGTGATTTTCAAAATGAAAAAATGTTTTAATCAAGAATGTTTTTAAATATATTTTATGGTATTTCTATTCATAAATGAAAAAACCATTTATTTTACATATACTCTATTAGGGATATGTTGTATTGATACCATACTTATGCTTACTCTATATAGTCTATGATTATTTTGTCCAAGGATAACATTGAAATTCACTTCCTTGTTTCATTTTTTAGTCATTAAATACCCCTTGAATTATTCAATTTACTAGGATTATTGGACATTAAATTTCCCCTTAATATCCATATTATATATAATTGATATTTTCACTTTTTAAACTATATATCATTTTTAAAAATAGTGTCCTACATTGAAATTCGTTTGTTTATCTGGGGAAATATTAATAAATAAGTTCTCTTTACTAAATATGGTGATTTTATGACAAAAAACATTTTTTAGGAATGAAATATATTATTCGATATATGAGGAATTATATGGAAATTCAAGGCATGGGTGGGGCCTGGTTAATGATAACCCCTCAATTTACCGATAGTCTTATAAGGTGAATGAGTAAACTGACATGTAATTAGTTGGCTAAACCCAATGGCTTTGTACCCAGTAGTTTAAACTGTCTTATAAAATCTCATTACAGTAGAGGTATCACGATGCTAGAGATTATGGAATCCAATAATTAAGAATTTCCTTCTTTAGAAATTCATTTAATATTATCCATGAGATTTTGACAATTATATTATCTCTAGATGCATTTCATATTTAATTTATTGATTTAATTTATTTTTTTTCAATTATTTATCTTGAAATATTGATTACGCCTTATCTATCTATATAGTCAAGTTATTTAAATGGAACTTGTGTTTAGTTATTTACCAGGACATATATATTATTCATTATGATTCATGATAGCTTCCATTATACTTATACATTACTAGGAATTTGAGATCACCTCTATTTTTCTCCCTTTACCTAGAATCCATGAAGTGTGTTGTGAAAAATATGTAGGAATATGCTAGAGGGAAAAATGTTATTCTCAAAAAAATTATGTTTTAATTTTTGTATTCAAATGTAATATGGGAATAATATATGTGTCTTGTTTACCATGACTAATAAACTATTTGGTCCTTTGAGATGAGATTCCGTGTATCATATGCCAATGTAATGAAGTAGGAACCATGTATGTGATACTGTGGTCGGGGTCACTATAGTTGGTATCATAGGAAGTTTAGTAGAAAACTTGGGAACAATATTTAGGAAAACATAGATTATGGAACATAAACCTATGCTAGATGTTAAGGATAAGTATAAAATAACATCATAATGTTTTGGTACGGTAGATATTATGTGGTCTTTACTGGAAATGAATCCCTATATAGATCCTAAAAGTAGAATTTGTTCTTGAATAGATGTACATAGGGGTAATTATTCTCAAAAGGTCGCATTAGGATTGACCTCATCATCACCTGGTAAATGACAATGAGCCTTACTGAGCACCTCTTTTGACACTCCTGGTGGATATGTTTATGATAATTTATATTTTCTTTACAAACCATTATGATGGATTTGAATAGATGATGACATTGAATGATATATGTTAAACTATAGAACAAGTAATGATCTAATTTTAAATAAAACTGATGAAGTATTTTGGTATTGTGATTAAATAATTAAATTTTAGAAGTGTTTTACCAATGGTATTTTGGTTATAATAATCATGAAACATCTAAGGTTTTTTTGAAATTATAGAAACATGTGTGTATTAAATAAAATAATATTTATGGATACTATCATGGGTTTTTGATAATATGATTTATCATAAGTTTAAAATTTTTAACACCTCTTTTAGGTTTTATATGACAGGTGTCTACCAATATTAAGGATCTTTTAAGAGAAATTTACGGTTAACATATGTTTTAGTGGATTTTTTTTGAGTAATAATGCCTTTAAATTTTATAAACATAAGTTTAAAGTTATTTATAATCTTTTGAGTTATTATGTTCATTAATGAAACTATAATAATAGTTAAATAATATTATTAGACTTTTTGGAAACAAATTATTTATATTGAAAGCCTAAGTAAAAATGTTATTTAATGATTAATTTTATTTCCAGGTTGTCCTTCGTATTTTTTTGGGAATGTTATAGGAATTATATTAATATAGTTTAGAAATATTAAAACTCAATTTATGGGTGACAACCCATTACATCTGATGTGGTCACAGGGCTTAAACCCATGATCGAAGGGCAATAAGGATTTAGTTCCTACTACTGGCCAATGCGATGTCGTGGTTAATATGTCATTATTTTTATTTCAATGATTTAAAAAATAAATATTAATGATGAAATAATCGTGCTTACTTTTAGGTTTAGAAATTAATTTATTATATTTAATACATTTTTATAACCATATTGATTTTGGAAAATAGTTAGAGACAGATAGAAAGACTTTTCCATCTTTTATGGATCTTACGATCTCTTAAAAGTGATTTTTTGTGCTTTGAGAAAAACAAATTTATTTTTTTCAATTCATTTCTTGAATTATGGTATAAATTGTAAATTAATCAAAGCACAACCAAATGATGAAATTGTGATTATGAAATAGAAAAGTATCCCGTAAGTATATTTACTTATATTCTTAGACATTAAAATAATTCATCATCTTTAGGAAAAGGATATTGAAGCAAAAATGGTATCCTATTATATTCATATTTGATTAATTAGATGTTATTTTAAATCATCATATATTTATGGTTTTGAGGCTGTTAACATTTCATTTATCATTCAATTCATTTTTATTGATGGCCTCTATCTTTATCTATATTTATTTATGCTTTTCTTCAATGACCATATCTTCACTTTACAAAAAAGTTATCCTACTTAGAAACCTAGTAATATATTATTCCATATGACCTTTTTACCTACATGTCTATATTATTAATAGTATATTTTATTTACCCTTATTAATATGGGATTTGTTTTTTCAATAATGGTATTTCAAAATATCGAACCTTTGATTATCAAAGTGAAGTTTAAATTGTGAGGATAAAATTTATTTATAGTGGGGAGAATGTAACAAGTTAAAATTTTAAAATAAAAACATTTTATTCAATAGTGTGTGAGAAATGAAACACTAATATTATAAGAAAACATAAATTCATTAGAATTTATGATATATTTATTTTTAAATAAATTCATTCTCTTCAATATCATGCATTACACACAACACCGAGTTTAAAGGATATGTGAAATATTATTAAAATATTATTATTTAATATAATAGTTATCTCCTACCTGTTGAAATGAAAATTAGGAATACTATTAACTAAATAATAAAAAATTATTATCTATTTATTATAAATAAACTAATAATCATTTAAAATGAAAAGAAATGTTTACTGAGAAACTGATTTTTTTCTAAAAGACGGTTTAGTAGCATTTTTTCACATGTAATTTAAATGTAATTTTTACCACTTTTAGAAATTATTTTTAAAAAAATTTAATTATTTTTTGATATTATTATATAAAAATTTTCTTAGGGTTAATTTTTTTAATTTTTCTGATATATTTCATTTTATGATGGATAGTGAAAATTAGTGAATTTTAATTGAAAACCGCCTTTTTGTTTAAATTATTTATAATAATAAACATTTTTTTTAAAATGGGTTTAATTAAAATTAGATTAATTATATATCAATTAATAAAATTTACATCATTTTAATCATTTTATATTGAATTTTCATATAAAAACATTATAAACATTTAAACATTTTATCTTTAAAACCCCGTTTTCTCATCACCTATATAGGATTAATTTTAAATTAATGTTTTAAAAATATATGAAATGAATTTGAAAAAATGGATTCCTAATTTGGAATAATAATAATTTATAATTTTTAATAATATCAAATTAATTGTTGAAAAACGTGAATAGTGAAAACTTTAAAAATTATTTACCATAGTAAAGGTGAAAACTAATTTAACAAAGGCTTAAATGTTGAAGATAAGGGTTAAAAATAACATACCAACTTTAAAAACACCCATTGGATGTTTATATTTCCACATTATCTTCTATCGGTTTGATAATGTAACATTTTTGAAGCTGGTGTCATGATAAAAATTTGGGTATGATTGAATCTTTTTCAAAAAAATTACAATTGTGCCACTGACCACACTTATAAAGGCCACCCACTCTCATCTTTTCTTTACACCTTCACACCATTTTTTTTCTAGTAATACATAAAAAATTCACTTCCCAACTTACCTCCTCATATCATAAAATCCTTATTTGGGGATAAAATTCATCCTAGTAAGGATTTGGTGAAAACATAAGGAGGATACCCGAAGAAGAGGAAACATTATTGAAGGAGCATTTTAATTTTATTTTTTCATACATATCCTTAAATTATTATTACAATAATATTATATAAAAAATAGTATCTTCCATATACTAATATTTTTTTATAATAAGGTAATGATCTACAACCACCTCCACTTCCATCAAATGGGTTATAGAATCATCATTCATGTGTACAACAGACTACCCCCTCGCGAACAAATGTCATTCCTTTTTTCCTTTACCACCTCTCATGGTTGGGTCTGATAATGGATATAAAGTATATATATGATATTTGAAACATACTTATATCTTTTTATTCATTATATTAGTTATATCTTTTTACTTTTCATATCATAGGAGATACAATAACGTTGCTTGTATGTACGAAGGACTACCACCTCGCAAAGTGATGTGATTATTCTTTCACTAAAGCTTTACATGGAATGTGATAAGGCTAAAGTGTAGGATTTTAATATTATATAATATGGATATACTTAAGATACAGGGGGTAAATTTTATTTTAAAAATTTTAAACTAAACAAAACAGAATACCTATTAATGTAACAATATCAGACTCAAACTTTTTTCAATTATCTGAGTGAAAGTATCAGAATAAAAAATGATCCAATTAAATCGAAGTACGTTTTTATTGTAATCACAGTTACACTGATAAAAAAATATATTATATAAATATAATAATGAAGAATTACATTCTATTATATGCACATTTTAATATCAACTTATAAAAATAAGAAAAAAATAGCTAGTAAAAGTAAGAATGAATTACAATCTATATTAAAATTTAACTCTTTTAACCTTAAGAGTATTATTGTAAATAAACTTGAATAATGGTACCCAAAGTTTTATTCTTACTATAATTTTTGTCTTTCCTTACCAAGAAATCTCTTGATAGAAATATTGAAATAATACTTACCTTCATATCCTAGTGGCCCTTGATACGATGATCAATGTCTGTCTTTCTATCCTCGGAAGCCCTCAATCCGTTGGATCGAATTCAACATCTTCCAATCCTATATATACCTCAATTTTAATAATGATCATATAGATTATTAAAAAATAAAATTATTTCTAAAGGAAACAATCGTGACAATGATTCCTTAGAACTACAACTCTTTAAAGTATTACAAAGACTTTGAACATGGTGTTCAAGTAGAGAAACCATTAAAAAGATTGAGTTTCGAATGTGACCAACTCCAATATATTTAAATGAACCACTATTATATAGGTGAATATCCAATGTTCATATTTCTAAGTTTGTTGCAATGACCTAAAAAGATAAATCTTTGACAACTCATAATGTTATGGCATAACTAAATGTTCGATGTCGTTATCTTTTAACACTATTACAATGATATTTTTTTCCTTATAATAGAAATAAGACTTATATATTTCAATTATAAACATTTAAAAGTTTGATGGAATTTCTTATTGTCTTTCAGTGTGATAATACTTATGAGCATCGGTCTGATTGTATCGATACCAGAATCAGTTTGATGGTCATGAATTATATCAGTATGAATGATGAGACAAAAGTCTAACTCTTGGACTAATTAATGGTTAGCACAATGAATTAGATGCATTCTAAATCCTATTATTTTAATGAAGAATGATAAGTTTATATTCATAATACATTATAACTCTTTATATGTCTGGTAAAAGGTAATGTTTTCTAGAAACAAATACTAAAACATGCAGTATATAAAAAGTTATTAAACAAAGTTTTAAGAGCGTGTTTGTGAATTAAAAAACTAACGGAATGTAAAAGTAATAATTAATACTTCTTAATCAATAATCTCCCACTTTTTGGCAAGAATAAATTAAAAACATAAATGAAAAAATAACTATAAAAACTTTCAGCCCGTTTTTATTTTAGGAACTATGGAGTTATTGTTTAAAACCTAACTCCCACTTAGTTTTTAATTACATTGTAATATGATGGAAAGTATTAGAAAAAATCTTCCTTACATTATACTTCCCCCCCTTAGGAAAAATTCTCCCCCTAAGTAAAACATATCACCCCTAATAAAACATCCCCCCATTAATAAAGAATTCACTGCCATTGTGATTTTTAATAAGGAATGGGAATGAATATTAAGTTTTTTGAAATATTCAAAGATATAACATATGAAACAAAAAATTGATCTTAATAATCATCCATTAATAATATGAAATGATATATATCTAATCATAATTTGAAAACATTCATGAAAAATTATTTTGATGAAAAGATAATTACATTCATCGGTAATTCAAATGTTTGATAAAAATTAACCAAGATCTCAAAAAATAAAAGTATTTATTCATTCATTATTCAAGGTCTTCATGAATTCCTTCATCTTCTTGGAATCATGATGATCCTTTTTGAGATGCATGATATTTTCTTCCAAAAGAGCCTGCTTCAAAAATTTTAACTTCAATATTTGAACATATTATTTTAGAAGGATAAATTATTCTTCTTAAGACCCGATCATACTATTATCTAATTCCAGATTAGGAATATTTTCTCTCAAAACATTCATTTCTTATGTCTGATCATTAGTCAAGGCTCTGAATTATTTAACAAAATTAAATCTATCCTCTATATCTTAGTAAAACTTGTTAAAGGAGTCATATATTTCTAACAAGAGTTTATTTACTTCTATAAATTGATCATCTTGCTCATGAATATCAATATTTATTTGATTAGATAATTTCACCATCTAATTTTATGATTAATTTTGAGTTTTTAAATTTTCTTGAAAAACTATAAAATAGGGCCAATTTTTGACTATTATTTCAGTATTATTTTTAAGGATTCTGATTTATCATCCATAGATTCCTAAATTAACTTAAATCTTGATTCAATGGTTGATTTATATGAGATCTGATTATTCATCATTTTCAAGTAAGGGAAAATATATTCAAACCCTTTTTGAGTAATGATGGATTTGGAATCTGATTGATCAGTCTCAACTTAGGGAAGTTCTTTACTGATGGATTCCACACTGGGTTTTAAAACTATACCACATTTCTCTTAACCTTTATTTAAAAAATTATTGTCATCTAAAACTTCAATAATTTACAAATCCTTTTTAGTTTTAGATATTTCAGAATGTTGTTCCTGATAATTTTTATCTTGTTCTTAATTGTTGGATGAATTTTATTATTTTTATGAGGAAATTTCTTTCTAAGTACTTTTTGATTTTTCATCATTACTAGATTGAGATGGTAACTTTTATGAAGATGAAGATGAAATCAATGATTCCTTATATTTTGATCCCTTATCTGACTGGTTTTCTTCTTCACCATCTTCTTACTTTTCTTCATGTTCCTCATCTTATTTTTATAATTCTTCTTAAACATATTTTTCTTCTACTTATTAAAATTATTCTTTATTTTATTCTTTTTCTTTATTATTATTATACTTATTATCCAGATTCTTTTTTAATTTATTCTTTTAACAGTCTTGTTTTTCATTGGATAACCTTTCAAGCTGATTCTAGTTCTAATTATTTATCAGGTATATTTGGAACCAATTATTTAATAACTAGCATTCCCTTTCCATTATCTTCCACTAAAGGGATAAGAGTAGGAAAAATAAATGTTTATTTGGAATGTAATCCAACTTCTGGAATGGCTTGATCGGTGTGAGATAGCAGAAGGAAAGGATTCTCAGAATATTTTTCTACTCCTTTTACCAAAATCTCAACTCTTTTAGTTTCTTATAACCTCTTCCTTTTCTTCTTTCTCCTTTCTTCTTCCTCTAACTAGTCTGATATCTGAATTTTAAAATCATTTTACTATGTAATGTCAAAACCAAACTCTAGATCCCTTGGCTTCTTGTATTTCTTCTATTTTATAGGTGGTGAAGTTTTACCCATTTTCTTCTTCTTCTTATAATTTTCAGATTTATTAGTGGATTGAGATTCATGCATTCCTCCGTCAACATTTTATATAAGTACAAATCTAACTTCATCCTTGACATTGTATCTTCACTTATGAATGAAATATTCTCTCTGAGTGGGTAAAATTTGTTTTCCACCTTAAAAATATCAATACACTTAACTGTAATCTTGAAGAAAAAACTAGGAAAATATTGTAATATTTTAATTTATTTAAGAAGTTTTTATATTCTCCATTATTTTAATGATTAAATTCACCAAATTAATATTCTTCATATTAACAAGATAGTCAATAATGAAAACATTAGAAGCCTTCAATGTATCCCTATCACCTTTCCTAGAGACAATATATCCTTGCATCTATAATTAAATAACTCTTTTGTATGTTTTCATATGAGAAAATTTTCTTACACTTGCATTGAAAGAAAACAAAGAGTATTTATATTTATTTTTCTCAAAATTTCAAATTCTATTTAGTAACTTGTGAGAAGGTAAGTATGTTTATCCATTGAATTTAATACCAACCAAGTCCGCTAATATTTTAAATGATATCTTGTATCTTTTTTCAAACATGGTAATGGAAAACATATCCTTACCATATTCTTTAATGAACTATACAGAAGCATAAAATTATGAAACATCCTTAGGATAATAAATATCAAAATATTTATAAGGATTTTCAACAAAAACATATTCCCATACTTGAAATGAAATAATAATTTTGAGAGATGAATCCAACTCTCTATGTTTTAAAACATTTATTTGATCTAGAATCATTCTGATTAGGAAAAAAAATTAAAATTTAAAAAAAAAATCAATTTTTTACTAAAAAAATTAAAATAACAATAACAGTTCTAAACTAAAGTAATGAAATAGATAAAAAACTTAAAGAATAGAAGAGTAAAATTTAGTGTAGAAAGTTTCATCAATATGATTAACATTTTCGTCTTCTTTTTTTAAATAAATTAATTATGATATTTTTTTAATAAATTATAATTACAATATTTTTATCACAAAAATACTTGTTATGGTAGTTTTGAAATAAGAAGATTAATACGATAGTTTTGGTATGAAAAACTGAATACAATTATTTTGAAATAAAAAACTAAATATAATAGTTTTTATATTCTAAAATGATTTATAAAAACAATTCCATATTTTTGTACAATTTTGTAGTCCGGAAAGAAATTAAGGAATTATGACCCTGAATTTTTTTTATAAATTTTTTAGTTGAGAAAAATCATTAATAAAATAACTTTTTAGAAAAAACCAAAATTTTAGGAAACTAAAACTTATTAAGAATAACTGAAAGCTTTTGAAAAAAAACATATGTAATACCTTTATGAATAGAAGAATATTAATGTAAGTATATGAGGAAAAAATAAGTAAATATGAATGATAACATAAAATTAATCATTCCTAGATTATATCTAATGTATTCAAATCTAGAAGAACTAAGAGGATTTGTAAAAATATCTGCAAGTTGTTCTTGCATTCAGATGAATTGTAAAATTATATCTTCTTTAAGTGTGTGATCCCAAAGAAAATGGTATCTTATATTTATGTGATTAGAATATGAGTGATGTGATGAGTTTTTACTTATGTCAATGAAAATTGTTTTATAAAAAATTATTTCAGTTTTAGTAAAACTCATGCCATAGTTTTTGAGTGTGTGTTACTTCCAAAACAATTGAGCACAACAACTTCCAACTTTTACATATCCATCTTCAGTAGTGGCTAGTGCTTCTAGGTGTAGTTTCTTACATGACCAAGAAACTAAAAAATATTCTAATATATTTGAAATGACCCGGTTCTATAAGCCACCCAGAGGCGCCCCGTACCTGGTTGGTCACATGGCCTCAAGCGCATTTCCCAAAATTTCAGAGGCTGTCGACTAGCAGAGAGGGCCTTGGGTGTGATAGTAGGAAAACTATGCCCTCATTGGCAGAGTACACAGCAGAATTAAACAAAACATGCAATAGCGGAAGCTGTAAATATCCAAAAAAATTCACAAGTAAACAATGGAAGACTAAGACAATAAAAAATTGAGCACATATGTATATATGAAATGATGCATGATACATATCGTGGAAAACAACCAAATAGGTCACAATGCTGGAAATTAAAACAGTACCAAAACAAGTACAAAAGAAAAGATAAACTGCTCCTCAACATCGCAAGCCTTGGCTTGGTCCCATGATCTCCTGATCCAAAGAAATCAAGTACGAAAAGTCAAAGGGCACTTGCCCTTATCTATACCTGCAACAACATAGTGTATTTGGGCACAAATGCATGGCTCAAATAGGGTGTGAGACTAAATCCCAGTAGGAAACCACCTGAAGATATGTTCCTAACAGTCATTGAGAATATGGAAGGTAATAGTATAGTAAGCAGCAAATAGTAATAGTAAACATTAGGCAGAAATTAATAAGCAGTAACAGAATGATATACAACAGTAATCAATCCATGGAACAACAAGCTGTAGTGAAGAAAACAACCAAACACAATAGGAACCCCTCTGGGAAGTACTCGCAGCCAACCCCTTAGGTCCTATCCAAGAAGTACCAATAAACCTCTAGGAAGTGCACTCAGCCCAACCCCTCTGGTTTGGTCATACGAAAATATAAGACTCTCCGGGGAATCTCACTCAGTCAATTCTCCTTATAGTCTAGGGTAGTCAGGGACTCTCTGAGGAAGATCATGTGGTCTAACCCTCTTATAGCTCCAAGTTCTAGAAACTCTCTGAGGAGTTCACTCGGTCAATCCTCCTATAGTCTCAGGTCTATCATAGTCTCTCTAAGGAATCTCACTCAGTCAATTCCTCCTCTGGCCTGGAAAAAGGTTTAAGGAAATTCAAACAAGTAAAGACTCTCTGAGGAAGGTCACTCGGTCTACCCTTCTATAGTATATAATATCCAAGACTCTCTGGGAACCTCACTAAGTCTATACTTTGTAGTCTATAATTTCCAAGATTCTCCGAAGAAGCTCACTCGGTCTACCCTAATGTAGTCTATAATATCCAAGACTCACTAGGAAGCTCACTCAGTCTATCCCTTATAGTCTATAACACCGGGTTCTCATAGTCCCGTGCCAGTCAGTGCATAATAATGATATAAGTCCAAAGTACTTCTATAGAGCTACTTGGATAACCATTATACATAATATCAAGCATGTAAAGAATATCATTCCATCATACGGTCACAAGGCATGGGAAATAGGTATAACGGCCAAAGGATAACTAGAACCAAAGGTCATAAATAGAACAAGGCATGGGAAAAACATCCAAGCACAGAAATCATCCTCATACAGGATTAAATTACCTCTACACAAGCAAACAAACAATGCAAGAAAAAAACAGGGGAAAAATGGTAAACACGCAATACTCCATTCATGGCTATTGGTAGAAATTTTCACATAAAACTCAAATACTTCGAAATGTAAGGCACAAAACACATACCTTGATGCTAGGAGATCAATATACTTTGACCACGAGGCTTGATTCTCCTTAGAACAATGTAGATCTACGAAAACGCACAAAACATTCAACCCACACTATCTTGAGAAAGAAGAAAAATCATGGAATGAAACTCAATAAGAAGGAAGAGCTCACCACTGCGGTTCCAACGCAATCGACGAAGGTGGATTCGGAAAACTGATGGAGGCTCAGGGGCTTGGAGGATGTTCACGGTCGTACGGGTGCTCTCAGTCGAAGAACCTGTAGAAGAAGGTTTTTCTGTCGATGAGGCGCGACGCCAGTCCGTTTAATGAAAAAAATAAAGTACACAACGTGTACTTCTGGAGTACACAACGTGTACTAGGCCTTTAAATACTCCTCTTTAAGCGGCCTACACATCACCCTTACACACTGTGTGTGTGGCCCGTACACGACCAACACACAGCCTTGCGTGGCATCAAAGTACACGGCGTGTACTTTGAAAATTTCTAGATTTTCCTATTTTTCTCAAAAATGACCAGAAAAGGAAAACATACCTGAAACGAAGATACGGGTTCTTACAATATTACAAGTTCTAGATATACTTTTTATATCCATTCTATAACCACTAAATCTTGCTTCTGAAAAGCCTTTTAGTTCAAAATCATTTCCAGAAGAATAGAATATGGATAAATTCATAGTCCCCTTAAGATAATGAAAGATTCATTTTAAATATTTAAGTTGGTATTATTTTGTATTGTATTGATAACTTGAACATAATCATACTAAAAACATCTAATCCATATGACTACATATTAAGTAAATTAAACTTCCAATCATACCTCTAAAAGGTTTTTTGATCAACTGGATGCCCATGATTCATCAATATCTAATGTATTGGAGGTACCAATAGGATAACTACATCTTTTTATATTTTTATATCCAAATTTATTAAGAATATATTTATTTAATTATATTTAGATATAAAATTTACTTCTTGTTTTTGTGATATTAGAATACCTAGAAAAAATGTTAACTAACCGATCATACTCATTTCAAGCTCATATATCATAACATCCAAAAAGGAATATGTTAAAAATTGTTTAGAAGAACAAAATATAATGGCATAAAAATAATATTTTACAATCACAAATTTTTTATTTACTTATTTTATAAAAATATTTGGACCCGCAATTCCCTTAAAAAAATTATTTTGTAACAAAAATCCAGTTAACCTATCATACGAAGATCTGGGGTATTGTTTTAGTCCATATAGTGCTTTGATAATTTAATAAACATATTATGGATGTTTTTTATTTTCAAAATAAGTGGTTATTTCCAAATAGACATTCTACTAATCTTATACATTATTAAAAGTATGCTTCAATACTATTTGAAATTGTTTTAAATTAAAGAATACTATAAAGTCTAGAAGTATTTGAATAGCTTCATGTATTTCTATTAGATAATAAGTTTCTTCATAATCTATTCCCTCTTGTTGTTTATAACCTTGAGAAACAATTCTAGTTTTGTTTCAAACTATTATTCCATTTTCATCACATTTTTTTTGAAATACCCATTTTACTACAATTTGAGATATTTCTATAGGTCATCCAACTAAAGTCAAGAGTTTATGACTTTCAAATTCATTGAGTTCATATTGAATAGACATAATCCAATTATCATCACCTAAAGACTCATTAGTATTCTTAGGTTTGAATTGAGATAAAAATCTAGATGGTCAATTTCATTTCTTAAGGAACTTCTAGTCATAACTAGTTGATCTACATCACCGATAATACAATCTCTAGGATGATTCAAAAGAAACAACTAAATTATTGGGTTTTCAAATTCTATTCTTCAATATATGGTTGGTAATATTCCCAAGGAATAACTTCAAAAACATATTATTGAGTTATTTATTTATGATATTTATTTTCTACTATAGGTTAAAAATTAGTTTTATAAATAACATCTGAGGATGTAGGTTGAGGTTGGTTGAAAACAAAGTGATCAGTTTCACCAATTTTAACACGAACTGTTTCCTCAACAGTTCATAAATTTTTATTAAAAAATCTATAATCCTTATAAGTAATAGAATAACCTAAAAATATCATATTAAAGTGAAAACTTATATATATTATCTTTAGTATTGAAGATGAATACTTTAAAACCAAAAACATTGAAGTAAGAAACTTTTGGTTTTCTTCTTGTCACTTACTCATAAGAAGTCTTATTAATAAAAGGTCAAATTAAAACTCAATTCATATTGTAACAGACTGTACTAACTGCTTAATCCCAAAAATATTTAGCAACTGAGTATTCACTCAACATGGTTCTAGTTATCTTATGAAGAATTATATTTCTTATTTTGACTAAACTAGTTTTCTTGGGAGTTTTAGGTGACGAAAAGTTATGTATAATACCTTTCTTACTACCAAAAATTTCAAAATTAGAATTTTTGTACTCTTCACCATGATCACTATGAATAGTTATTGAGGAGAGGGTTTTTCTCATTCTTAACTTTGTCTATTTTTTTTAAATAACTAAGGTCTTTATATTTTTTTTAATAAATATACCCATGTTTATCTAGTGTAATCCTTAACTAAACAATATAAATAGTATTTTCTAACAATGCTTTCAGTTTGTGTAAGAAAAAATAATTCCATGGGAACTAACTATAAATAATAAGAAGTTTAACTTCACTAATGTATTTAAAACTTGACTTATATTGCATTACATATTGACTAGGGTCACAGACTTCTGAAGTATCTATCCTAAGATTTATTAGATCCTTAATAAGTTTTTTCTTAGTTAAATAATATAAGGTTCTTAGGTTATAGTTTCATAACCTTCTATTCCATAACTAGAATTGATCTTCCAATGCACTAAGGCAAGGTAAGTCTTGGATCCTAAAGTATTTTCTGTTTAGTGTGTAAACATTCTTAAGCCCATTGGTTTAAAGATTAAATTCATCATTGGAACTATGTATAGTACACTAATCATTCCTATAGTTCACAACTTAACCTTTATCACATAATTCACTTATGCATATAAGGATGTTCTTATTTCCTATAAAAAATAATTCATTTGAAATAATTGATTTTCCAAGAAGAACAATGTTACATATTAAGATAATATATCCTTGAAAATTATCTTTAAAAGCTAATTTTCCACCTTTCATATTGATTATCTTATTGAAGAAATATTTTTTTCCAGTCATGTGCTTGGAAAATCCACTATCCATGTACCAAATTTTATTGTTTCTGGTACTATATTTATTTTTTCATGAAAATAAAAAGATTATATTTTAGGAACCCAAACCTTATTGGGTCCAGAATCATTAGAAAATAAAATTTCTGTATCCACATTTTTTTGATTTTGTTTTGGGAAACTGTCATTTTGTTGGAAAAAATCCCTCAAGGTAACATTTTAGTGTTTTTGGATTGATTTTTGTTGTTGTAAAATCAAGGTTCCAAGGTCAGTTTTGGAGTTCCAAAGAGATTGTTAACACGGCATGTTGAAAAATATCCAATACAAAGAAATGGATTCCTTGAAAGTGGTATGTAAAATTGCGTATACAAGATGGTTCCATTTCCTAGTATTTCCCAAAGTTTTGGGTTCCAAAATTTTAGGTTTGGATCAATCATCAGGAAAGATGGATGTCCATGAATTCCTCATAAAAATAATGATAAGGAATAAGTTTTGGGATGATAGTATTTTTGTGAAGGTAAATATATTTTCAAAATAATTTAGTGTCATGGATGATAGTTTTTGCGAAGGTGTGGAGCATCATAAACGAGCAATGAAAAATAGAACACCTCCATAACTATGTCAAGTGGAGCATTGTGAATGTGTGAAGGGATGAAAGTAATACCCATGAGTATGATAATATTAAAAAAAAAATCCCTAATTCTTTGTGAACATACAGATCTTTACAAATGAGATTGGAGAGATTTTCGAAAAGGTGATGACGAGGATGGAATCTTCTAGAATGTGAGGAAACATCTACAAATAGGCCTATAACCCCTTCATAATATTAGATAAAGACTTAATAGAAAACTATAGGCTCTAAATTCTCAGAGGTTGTTCTAGTAAAAAAGTTCATGAATAAATTAAGTTTGTGATGGATATAAAAGCTGATAAAAAATTGTCAGCATTGAGAAAGTATTAAGGTTCGAGATAGTCATAAAGAGTAGATTGGAAGTTTTGAGCTTTATAAAGGATAAGTTAGCTTTTTGAAATTATTAGATCTTTACAAAAAGGTGGTTGATTCATAGCGTATAGTTGAGATTCATTAAATTGGTGAGATTCATGAAATTAGTAGTCCTCGCAAAGGCGGTTTATGCTTGTGAAGAGTTGGGAAGTTTCATGAAGGTTGTGTGAGCTTCGAGAAGTTAGTGAGCATCATGAAAGTATTGAAAAGGGATTTCCCAGTAAAGATGTGGTAAAGTAATATTAATCAAGTTGATTAATATAGAACTTAAATAGAGAATCTACTTATAGTTGAGGATGTATTCACTATAGTTGATGATGCATTCATTATTGATAATGAAGGACCAACATCTGTTGATATAATCTGTCTTTGTTTTGGGTTTTCTATCCCTTTATTTATATTTAATTCAATTCCATTGGTCATGAAGTTCTTTTTCAGAATATACCTCAGATTGATTATCAATGAAGGAAAAAATCGAAGTTGGGTACCAACCCTACCATGCTTCCAAAGTGGCCAGAACCAACAAGTGGTATTAGAGGAAGCATATTATTGTTTTTAATTATTTAATAATCATTGGTGATTTGTGAATTTATAATTTAGTTTTTCAATTCAAGTTTTATCATTCCATTTTAATTTTAATGAAGAGATCTTTTTATTTCTCTATCTTTTATAATATATCTAATAAAAATGATTAATTTTATGATTAGATATATGTAGAGGATCTCATCTATAGGTGCCAAGGATTATTTCTAGGTAACATAGTAGTACACACTGTGTAATCAGAATTAAACTCTATGTAGTTATGTTCAATGAATCAGGAGTAGTTCGGTAATTACTCAACCCATGTGCATTAATGACACAAAATGTAGTTAATTCTTATAACATGTGTTGATCGAGATAGAATAATGCACGAGCAGCCATCATACATGTCGTGTGGCCTACTAGATACAGTGTGTAGTCCCTTTCAAGTCAGGGCTGGTCCTTCTATTCAATACACGACCTACCTGACCATGGACCATGTAACACTGAGTCAACAAGGTGTGTGGCCCACTGAACATAATGTGTAATCCATGATTTCCAAAGTACGCTTCATACACCGAGTCCCTAGGCATGTACTTCAGATACATGGTGAAGAATGTACATGCCGTGTAGATCAGATCTACATGTCATGTACTTTTTCCAGTTATGCATATTTAAAATATATTATATAATGAAACAATTGAGACATGTAATTGCATGTGGGCGTAAATCTGAGACACATCATCTGATTGGATTTGATATATATATATATAAATGTTTTATTTATATATGTGTAATATTCAAGATCTTCACATCATATATGAGTTGTATTACAGTTATTGTTCTATGTGCATACTATATGTCAGAAAGAATAAAGTGTATATAAGTATAATACATGTTGGGTAGTTTTGGGCACGCATTCACCGGGTTACCTCCAAGGTACAAGTTATGTACACAATTAATTTTAAATGAATTTATTAATTTGTATAATTTTATAATTGATTATAATCTCAAGGAAATTATGAAAAGGTTTAAGATAAAAGTATTGATTACTTAAAGATAATAATTAATCGATTTGAGCATGATTTATCTTAAATAAGAATAATTAAATAATTTAATGCTAGATTTATTAAATGCGTAATTTGTTGCATGCATGTGAATGATCATGAGGTAGATGAGACCTTTGAATGTGGTTATTTTTCTTTTTAATTTATTATTAAATTAAATTGCTAACCTGCATGCCTTATCTCATTACTAATATATAGGGCCTGTGTTACCATGATTTATTTTATTTAATCCATCTTTTACCCCTCACTTGCGTGTGAGTAAAATCATTTGTAATTGATGGAGATCCCAAGCTAGTTGAGGTGGTTCGAGTTAGGAGTCAAGGAAAAACCAATCCAAAGAGATAAAAAGGTGGGCATGTAGAAAGATATAAACACGAAACTTAAATGGTTCAAGGTGTTTCTCCCCTTGGTCAGCAATTAGTTTATCAACCACTAGATAAACAAACCATTGGAAGAAGCTCATGATCATACCCTTCATTTTATTTCTATCAATTACATGGATATTCATTATGAATGTTTTTTCAGGATCACATTATTAATTAATTAACAATAATGAAAGATGAAACTAAAAGAAACTGTATTTTGTGTAAATAAGTGGTTAATCACTTAAGTAATACCACTTAATATTAATAAGCATGTGAAAAGATAATAATGGGAAATTTACGCATAAAGGATAAAATATCTCAATAAAATATTAATTTGGTATAGCCTTCCCTTACTTCATTTAGGATTGAACTATAGTTCAAAGTTCCTGACCAACCAAATTTGGGGTGCTTTCAATTATATGAGAATTATAATTCGAGGTTTTGGGTTGAATTAACTTGGTTGACATTAAGGATTAACTACCAAATCAGTACTTTGTGTAACTGAGAGGAAAAGGTTGATGAAATATAAATTAATGATTTTAGGATTGGGAAGTGCACTAAACGGATCAAGGAACTCTTAGTTAATGTAGTTGGAATTTGGAATTCCTACCTAAAACCATTTAAGTTGATTGAATAACCCATTTTCGGGTAATGAGAATGGAATACAGATCATTTCTACTAGAATATCCAAGAAACTGGATATTTCGAAGCTAATAGTGATGGATATTATGTTTCAATAATTTTTTTGTAAACTAATAAATATAATATTTATTTATTTTTCTAAATTTTATCAAACAAAGTACTAAAATTTTGATCATCTTTTTTATTGAAACAACATCAAAATGTCACCAAATATATCATTGATTTCCATACTTGAGAAGGAATACCTTCTCATCGGTACTAATTTCTAGTAGTGGAAAAGGAACATATGGGTCATCCTTCACCATGAAATGAAACTGTATGTACTAGAAGAGCCTTTACCAGTTATGCCTAGAAATGTTGTGTGTGATGAAGAGCTCTCTATGTATGAAAAACATAAGAATGATGCTACATATGTTTAGTGATTCTTGCTATCATCCATGTCTAATGATCTCTTGAAGAAACATGTGGAAATGGATGCTTATAGAATGATGTCTCACATTTAAGATCTCTATCATTAGAAGGTGATAAAATAGAGGCATGAGATCTCCAATGCTTTGTTTATGACTAATCTTAGAGTGTCTATGCCATCCGGGCCTCATGTATTCAATATTATCATCTTCATTGAGCATCTAGACATCTTAGGATTTAATTCAAAGATGAGTTGCGTACATATCTGATACTTTCATCACTTACCAAGGCCTTCATTAGTTTTATTGTTAATTAAAATATGACAAATAATGATAAGAGTCTATTAGAACACATGACCTTGAATATCTAAGTAGATAAGGACATGGGGCATGAAAAACCACAGTGCATATGGTCAATAGTAAGAGGAAGGACAAGACAACGGGGCATAAGACTTATAAATAGTATAAATCTCCTGATAACCATCCAACTAAGAAGAAGAAAAATACAAAGGTAGGGAAAGGAAAAGTAAGAAGTGTGTTCTTTTTGTGTTAAGTCAGACCACTGGAATAGAAACTACACCCAGAGGCAAGGGGAATCCAAAGGGGTGTTTGTTATCGAGTGAAATTAGTCCATTTAAAAAATTGGGTATTATATATATCTTATGGTTCTCACATATATATTCATATGCAAGAACCAAGTCGATTTTAGAAAATATCCAAAGGAGAGGTGGATCTGTAAGCTGACAATGGGGCATGGCTGGCTGTTCTTTCCATTGGTGACTACTACCTTTCATTGCCAATGAGAAGGATTTTTTGTTTCACATGATTTTTATTATGTACCTACTCTTTCCAAAAACATAATTTATGTTTTAAGTTTATATATAGATGGGTTTATTTTCATGTTTATAAATAATTACTATTTATTTTATAAGGACAATATATGTTATGGTATGACACATTTAAATAATGGTGTGTAATTATTAAATTTTGGAAAACCAAGTGTTGAAAATATATAACGAATCAGGTTCAGATGACTCATTAGCACCCAATTGTGGAATCACTATCTAGGTCATGTAATGAGAAGCGCCTGATAAAGATCAATCAAGATGGTTATTTATACTATTCTATGATAAACCACTTGATAGATGTAACACTTGTTTAAAAGAGAAAATGACCAAACCACCATTTGGGGGATAGGGTGAAAGGGCCCAGAACATCTCAGATTGGCACACATTGATGTGTGTGGACCATTTATAGTAGAGACTAGAGGTGGATATTCTTACTTTGTAACTTTTACTTTTAACTTGAATAGATATGGCTATATTTACTTATCGAGTCCTTTTATAAATTCAAGGAATTTATGAATGAATTATAGAATCAGCTTGGTAAGAAGATAAAGAAGCTTTTTGATCAGATAGGGGTGGAGAATATATTAACCAAGAGTTCATCAATTTTTTATGGGAGTTTGGTATTCTATCTCAACTCACTTTACATTATACACTAGAGTGGAGTGGTGTTAGTGAAAGGAGGAACCATAAATTGTTTGACATGGTAAGGTCGATGATGAGTCATTCAGATATTCTGTTATCCTTTTTGGGATATGCATTACAAGATGTAGTATACACATTAAACGAAGTACCAACTAAAGTGGAAATTTAATTCCCTTCAAACTATAGAGTGGATAGAAACCCATTTTGTTGAATTGATGTATATGGGGATGCAAGACATTTGTTAAGGTTTTCTCTAGAAACAAACTAGCACCCTAGTGAAAGAAGTTTATCTTTATAGGGTATCCCAAAGAAACAAAGGGATACTACCTATACAACCCCTCAGAAAAGAAAGTGACTCTTTCCAGACAAGTCATCTTTCTTGAGAGGAAACACATCCTCCAAAAGAATAGTGGGAGAAATATTGACTTCGATGAAGTTGATGCTCAAGATAAAAAAGCGTTGGTACAAGAACAAGTTCTATATGTCCCCATAGAAGAAGTAGTTCATGAAAAAAAAGTACAGTGTTGGATTATAATAGAGGTAATGGAACCAAAGAGATATGGTTTTCTTGTCACAAATGATGGTGACTCATTATTGTTGGACAATGATGAACCTCGCACCTAAAAGGAGGCAGTACAGAGCTCTGAAGTAGAAATATGGCTAGAAGCTATAAATTATGAGATGGATTCCATGTATCATAACAAATTTTGGGTGTAGGATGATGCACCAGTTGATGTAATGCCTATTTGATGTAAATGGGAAATCAAGAGGGAACTGGAAATGGAAGGTAAAGTAAGTACCTATAAAGTAATTATAGTGTCTAAAGGGTTTAAACAACACCAAGTAATTGACTAAGATGAAAAGGTTTCACCAGTTTCCAAGTTTAAGTCCATCAGAATAATATTTTCTATTATAGGTTACCATGACAATGAGATTTGGAAGATGGATTTCAAAACTACATTCCTTAAACTGAAAATTCAGGAAGATGTCTATATGAAACAACTAGAAGGGTTTGTGACACCAGGTGATTCCAAAAAGATTTTCCATTTGTAGAGATCCATTTATGGATTGAGGCAAGCATCTAGGTCATGGAACATTCAATTTGATGAATCCATAAAATAATTTGGTTTCATTAAAAATTAACGTGATTCGTGTGTTTAAAAAAATTTTAGTGGGAATACAGTCATTATCATAGTAGTATATGTTGACGACATATTACTTTTTGGAAACAACATACCCATCTTGCAATCTGTTAAGGATTATTTGAACAAGTGCTTCACCATGAAGGATTTAGGAAAAGCAGCCTACGTTCTGGGGATCAAGATCATTCATGATAGATCGAAGAGGATTCTTTGAATGATCCAAAGTATATATATTGACCATATAATAAAGAGATTTAGCATGGAATAATCTAAGATGATATTGGTTCCAGTGTCACATGGTTTAAAAATTCCTAAGAAAATATGTCCCAAGACATAATAGGAGAAAGATAGAATGAGTAAGATCCCATACTCTTTGGTGATAGGTTCAATAATTTATGCCATGTTATTTAATATACTTGATGTTTCCTATTAATTGAGAATGATAGGAAGATATCTACCCAATCCAGGAGAACATTATTGGAAAACTGTGACTATCCTTAATTATCTAAGAAGAACTAAGGATATGTTCTTAGTGTATGGAGGAGAAGAGGAGCTTTTCATTAAAGGGTATACTGATGCTGGTTTTTGAACAGATCATAATGATTTGAAGTCAAAATTAGGATATGTTTTGTATATCAAGGGAGGTGTTGTGTGCTGGAAGAGTTAAAAGTAGCCAGTTGTTGCTGATTCTACAAAAGAGTCTGAGTATATAGTGGCTTATGAGGCAGACAAGAAATCTGTCTAGATTCAAAACTTTCTCAAGGAGATTGATGTGGTACCTAATATTAAAGACCGTATGACATTGTATTGTGATAATACTATAGCAGTGGAACTTATAAAAGAGACAAGGTCACATTAACAAACAAAGAACATACTCCAGAAGTATCATCTCTTGGGGGATTTTTATCAAAGGGGTGAAGTTGTAGTGAGTAGAGTATCCATGGAAGAGAACTTGGAAGACCCCTTGACTAAAGTCCAATCTCAACAGAAGCATGAGTACCATGTGAGAGCTAGTAGACTGAAGATCATTAGTAGTTGATTCAAGTGAAAGTGGGAGTCTGTTAGAGTTGGTGCCCTGGATACGACTTCTTTTGCACTTTATGATAACTCATATTCATGGTTTTAAATATTAATAAAATAATTATCACATATTTATTTTTCTTCTACATAACATTGTATGTGACAATGTACAAAGAGCAACTGTCTGACTAAAATGTTATAGCTGGTCCCTACTATGATGAGAACCCGAAAATTCTATGATACTATTCTGGAATATATGTTCTATATCCTCATGATATATTTTGAGGGAAACAATGATACGGGATATCGAGGGGGGAGACTCATTTAAATTTGAGGAACCTTCTCATGGTGTATTCCCTTGGTGATATCTGGTATGATATTTTGAGAACAAGACTCGTCAGTAGGAAATCCACATTTGTAAGTGTCATTTTCTATTTTTACCCGCATATGTGTGTGCTATTCCTTATAATTTAAGATTATTATTAATATTTATCATGAGTCGTATAATTTAATGTATTGATGGAAAAAATTGTGACAAATGTTTGCAGTGAGGTAGGATATGTTGGGTGCGTCATGAGTAGTATTTCATTAATGAATAATGAAAGAAATGATTTATCTCTTCTGTTCACTAACAGAAGTTAATATCTTAGACCCTTTGATGGAAATGATATATCCTAAATAAATCTATGGACATGGTGTTCTATTGGAACATTCTAATTCCATAAATTCAAAGGAAGAGATATCTTGCATATAGGTTGATGGCAATAGCATGTGACCTACTTGATTAGATATATTGTGATAAAGAGATTATTTTACATGGTAAATGTTCTCATGAGGTGAAATTTCATTGTGACATTAACTTTCTTCTCTATGGGTGCCTTGGAAGATTTTTAGACTCTAACCTTGGACTTTAGGCTCCTCATCCTAATTCCACTGAGAAAAAGGCCTAGAGGGTTGCCAACTAAGTGTATCTAGAATCTTAGTTAATTAATTTATTATTTAACAAGTTGAATAAATATTAATCCCAGTTGTGGTTTAATAATTACTCATGTATTCCAAATAATTTTCAGTTCGTCACTAGTTATTTGAGAGAATATATTATGGGTGGAATAAAAAATAAATATTGAGCATGATTGGCAGACCAAGATTAATGAATGAGAAAGAAATAATAACATTGAATATTATTTAATTAAATCATATTTAATAATAACTTTCAAGTTAAGCGCATGTGAGGAAATAATAATGTTGATATTATTATTTGACGTGGGGGTTTCTCTAGGATTAATGAAATAATTAAAGGCACTTGTGGAAATTATTTTATTATTATCCTTGTGATATAAATGCCCAGTTATATTATTATCTTATTACCCAAGTGAAATCTAAGAGAAGCAATTAGTTGTACACAACAAATTGGAGAAAATATATCAATCCTAGAGAGTTCATCCCTATCCAAGAATGTAAAGACTTGTAAATTACTTGTAATTTGTTTAATTAAATTGGAATTTTACGAGTCCGTGAAAATTGACGGCGCGTGATTTCGAGGCCCGAAGTGCCCGGAATAAATTTCTGAACTTTTTTTCGGGTACATTCAGTAAATGTGCGAGTGGGTTTTTCTAACTTTTGAACCGGTGCTTAGAATTGAAATCTGATGGCATCGTTGAACTCACAACACCGATATTCACTTAAGGAGACCTTCACCTCGACCGCAGTAGGTCGAGGGTGAAAGATAGATTTTGGGATTTTCTTGGGAAGATAAAAATAAAATTATTTAACATTATATTTTATTTTGTTTTAACCATCATCTTGTGGATATTATGGGGTGGGGACCACCCGAGCCCAAAACCTCCCAAGTTTGATTTAAGAGTTGGGGACCACCCGAACCTCTTAATGAGGGAGAAACCTCCCAACTCCCTCTTTAATGTGGATGAGCCTCTTAAGCTTACTCCACATTAATTAAGCCAACACACCTAATTAATTATGCCAATCTATGTGATTAATTAACTCAATTTGAAATTGTGCCAATAATTAAATTGGGGGAAACATATCACATTTTGGGTACTTTGCAAATTTGGTGGAATTGGGAGAGGAGAAAAATTGGGAGAAAGCTCTCCAACGAAGAACGCGCTCTTCCACAAAGAATGCTCTGCCAATGAAGAACACAGACCTCGACTTCGACCTACTTCCTCAGGACTTCTTCCGACATGGGACATCTTCATCTATGATGAATCGACGCCCGTACTTCCTTCTCGCGCCAACGTCAACGAACAACCCGAGGTAGGGGTTTAATTTATGAATGATTATATTTTTTACCCTTGTTTTTCCCTTCTAAAACAAGGAACATGGATCAACTTTCTAAATAGTTGATCCGAATATATTTTCTTTTACGGGTTTAGAGAATAATCATTGAGGGAGGGTTTGATTTTCTTCATTCTTGTTTATGTTGATTCGTTTTCTGCCGCCCTAACGCGGAGGGTACGAGACAAACAAACATGGCCTGACCCCTCAGCAAATCTTTTGATGATTTGTGGTGTTGAATGCGACGAAGGTGATAGCACAACAACACCGCCCCGTGGTGACCGCCACCTCATGACCTCCACGCCCCGCAACTCGACCACTCGCGACTCCATCGTCTATCGAGCCACCACTGCCGTCCGCCAAGCCACCACCGCCAGACCGCCATCCCATGATCGAACTTCCGCCCTGTGGTCGGACCGCCGCCCCGCAGACGGGCTGCCGACCCTTGGCCAGACCACCAACCCATGGCCAGTCTACCGCCCCATGGCCGGTCCATGCCCCCGCGGCTGGTCCGCGCCCTCATGGCCAGTCTGGCACCCTCACGGTCAATTCATTCCCTCGCGACTGGTCCGCCTCCCTCGCAGCCGGTCCGTGCCCCGCGGCCGGTCTGTGCCCCACAGCCGGTCTGTGCCCTCACGGCCGGTCCACGCCCTCACTGTACCTTCTTCCGGTCCACGCCCACGTGGTACCCCTCAGGCGAGCCGACTATTGGTGCCAAAATATTGCACGAAATGAAGGGACGAAAAAGAAGGCTGACATGCTGCCTTGCGAAGCACCGACACGAAGCACCCCGAGCATCGCGGTCTCGCGAAGCTCTAGAGGCGGTACCTCTCCGCGAACGAATTTTACGTTCGCGAGCCCGCCGCGAAGCTCTTGAGGCGGTACCTCTCCTTGAATGAATTTGAAGTTCACGAGCCTGCCGCGAAGTTCCTGAGGCGGTACCTCTCCGTGAACGAATTTGACGTCCGTGAGCCCGCCGCGAAGCACCGGATGTGGTACCTCTCCACGAACGAATTTGATGTTCGCGAGCGCGCCGCAAAGCACTGGAGGCGGCATGAGAGTTCTTCTTCACGGCACCCCTTGCCTATTAATACTGGTCTCCCCTTGAGTCCCAGAGACGGACAATCCTACCTTTCGGCTTCTCCTCTCCCAAATCGCGAAGCAGCCTTTGCCCCTGGGAATCATGAGCTCTGCGAGGTAATTCTACTTCACGTGACGCCTTCACTTTGTCTCGTTTTGAGCCCCTATTCCGAGAGGGATTCCCTTCGCGAAGCTCAAGGGAATTCACGAAGGGGGGGAGGGGGGATTCCCAAGGGAACCCGGGCAGCCGCGGAGCGTTTATTCTTCGCGAAACACCCAACCTGTACTAGTGATCCCTATGCTAAGGCAGGATCGCTACACATCACGAAGCACACTGCTTCGCAGCACCCTGCTTCACGAGGCACCTATTCTTCGCGAGGCCGTGCTCCGCGAATACTGTTCTACTTCATAAAGCACCCTCCACTAACACCTATGCCCCATGCTAAGGCCAAGGCACTCTGCTTCGTGAAGCACACTCCTTTGCTTGGCAATTCCGATTCTCGTGTGACCCTCCAGGTATGCACGATGTGATTTCAAAGTCCCACATACAATACTACTCGTAGCATTGCTTCGCCTAATGCTTCTTCACATAGGAACGCTAATGACTATTTCTTCTTCGCATATCCACGCTAACGTGGACCCCTCGATGGTTCTCTCTACAACCCCCCTTGACCACGGCCTTACTGGTACCTTCCCTCCACCAAGGAGAAAAGGGTACCAGTTATGTAAGTCCTAGGGGTGTGGAGTGAACCCACCTCGTCTGAGCTGCAGGACGTTAAACTGCCAAGCACCACGTCCTCAACACATGACGTTAAACTGTGACCCGACCTCGTGCCTCGCACAAAGGGTCCCCCCAG
This sequence comes from Viscum album, assembly GCA_963277665.1. Taxonomy (NCBI): domain Eukaryota; kingdom Viridiplantae; phylum Streptophyta; class Magnoliopsida; order Santalales; family Viscaceae; genus Viscum; species Viscum album. The sequence goes on along the minus strand of OY728159.1, from coordinate 11,573,291 downwards.
CTCGGAATTTTTTTACACCACTCGTCTCCACGGGAGTGGAATCACCCCTCCACAAGGGATGATATCCTCCTTTTTGGAGCATCATATGTTCTCAGGAGAAGGGAGACCCTAGTTCCCCAACAGATGGCTACACCCCTACATCTCCGTACTTCCCCACTACCAAGGTCAGTGGAGGGCGTGATAGGGAACGAGGCACCTCCCATCATTGGTCCCAAATCCCTCTTTCGCTGCGCTTTGCCGCACTTCGGGCCTCCATCCTTGAGTAAGTCCCAGCACTAATGGTCCGCCTAACGCGTAAGCCCCTCTTCACTTCTCACGGACGCACCCTTCGTGACGTGATCGTCAGGCCCTTGCTGTTTCTTGTTTCTCACACCGAGCATGACTCACGTGGGCTTAGAGTTGGCATTGGCCATGATAATACCTCATCCAACATGACGTTAAACTGCATGCCCTCATCCAGAATGACGTTAAAATGTATGCCCTTGTCCCGCATGAAATTAATCTGTACACCCATTTGAACTAAGAGGTCTTTGATCCATGTCAAGGCATGGTACGTAGGAAGCCTCCACGAGGTTCAAGCCCACCCGTCATCCAATTCACGTCGAGTTCTACCTTCGTCCAGCATGACGTTAAACTGCATTCTAGTCCGACGGAAAGACGTTGTCACCATCCAAACTACGGGGACTTTGATCCATGTCAAGGCATGGTACGTAGGAAGCCTCCACGAGGTTCAAGTCCACCGCCCATCGTTTATTCACGTTAGGGTTCACTCTCGTCCAGCATGACGTTAAACTGTATTCCAGTCCGACGACAAGCCGTTGTGACCAATCCGAACTACGAGGACTTTGATCCATGTAAAGGTATGGTACGTAGGAAGCTTTCACAAGGTTCAAGCCCACCACTAGTGGACCCCTGGGTCTACTTTCACTTCGGTTCACCGATGAGACCCTTTGAACTATGAATAATTTGATCCATGTCAAGGCATGGTACGTAGGAAGCCTCCCCGAGGTTCAAGCCCATCTCTCATTGGACCAAGTTACACCTTCACGTCAGTTCGCTGACGAATTCCATCATTTGAACTTCGAGGTATTTGATCCATGTCAAGGCATGGTACGTAGGAAGCCTTCCAGAGGTTCAAGACCACCACCCATCGGACCAAGGTCCACCTTCACGTCGGTTCGCTGACGAAGCCCCTCTGAACTACGTGGTCTTTGATCCATGTGACGACATGGTACGTAGAAAGCCTCCACGAGGTCCAAGCCCACCACCACTAGGACCCTCCTGGTCCTCCTTATTCACGTCGGCCTTCCGATGTCCAACCTGAACTACGTGGTCTTTGATCCATGTCATGGCATGGTACGTAGGAAGCCTCTCATATGTTCAAGCCCACCACCTATTGGTCACTCCGACCTTCTTCACGTCGGTTCATCCTCACCCGGGCAGCCTAGTGTGTAAGACCCACACCATTTGGACCAAGGTCCACCTTCGTGTCGGTTCACTGATGCATCAGACCAAGGCCCACCTTCTCTTTGGTTCGCTGAAGACATCCATCGGACCAAGGTCCACCTTCATGCTGGTTCACTGGCACCATCCTGAACTACACGGACTTTGATTCCCTGCCACGGGGATACGTAGGAAGCCTCTTCAGGGCTCAAGCCGAACTTCACTGTCGCCCTTGCGATGGTCCCTTTCCATTCCCCCCTCCACTTCAATCATCCATCCATCATCCACCCTAATTCTCACCCGGACCGTCATATCCCGGTGAGACCATGTCGGTCCGCTCCTCTTCACAGCCACCCATTGGCTGGTCCTAGTATCGGCACCCCTTCAAGGGAAATTCCTCAATCCGATCCATTCTAGCTAATGCTCTGATCGGCCTGATCCGTCTCCACTAGATGGTAAACTCGTGGCATACCCTGTGTTAAACACAGGAAGCTGAGGAAAACCTCAGACATATGTCTATGGCATATAATTCCCCGTGCTCGATGTGGGATGCCTCGGGCTTCCACACCCTCAAGAATCCCTGTGCCCAGGGATAATAGACAGACATGCCAGGTCCCTAGCATCCAGACACGCTATTGATACCTCAACATGACTACTCTCCCGACTGAAGGTTTCTGCCCTGACCGGACCCTTTGGAATGTCCCGACAGAAGTAGTGTAATTAATCGGCATCCATGGAAACATGGCACTGGGAAGAGTTTCACGAACAACGTATTAAATCTATGAGGGAGACCCGGACTAGGTGATGAGTTCTGAGGAGGAATCCGCAGAAGGAAGAACCGACATCCCATCATCCAATTTTGATCAAGGAGCAGATGTCCCTGAATAAGGAGCGAATTCCGCCCGCCTTTGTAAAGAGGGAATGCGGGGCAACAGTGCAGCGCGTCCTCTTCCACGGACAGACAGATGCGCGCACCCCGGTAAAAGCGTCGGAAACACCGCCCTCGCGGGCCGGTCGGTCCGACTGGGTCGGACCGAACCCAGGACCACTACGACCCTTTTACTTTATTTTAGCCATAACTTTGGCACCAGACTTCCTTTAGATGAATGATCAGCGGCGTTGGGAACCTTGGAGCGAGTTGGTCCATTTGAGTGATACCCCACTGTAATTTGGATTAATTTTGGTAATAAACATGTTGGATCCAGCATGAATCTAACTGGGCCCCTGTGACTAAAAGGATAATAATTCACAAACCAGGCGTTCGATTGACGCACCGTCTGTTACGTTGAGACCCCTATGACATGGAAGTCCTTTGAGATATTTTTTCTTTGGACTTGTGGCAGTTGGAGTATCGAACAATAGCTTTTTTTAGATGACCCTCTTGGAGATGAGAGAGCATAGTGAAGGAACCCAGTGGATGGCTGAGACTTGATGATTTTTGACAGTTTCGACTCAGAGTGGCTCGACTGGCCCAGTGGGGAATGCCTTGGTGACACGGAATACCAATGGGGGGGAGCTACTTTGTGACACGGTAGACCCATGTTACTTGACAGGAGGAGTACCTCAGCAGGCCACGAGGGGGGCGCCTCTGTGTGATGTGGCAGACCCACTGTTGGGATCACCTCTGTGTGATGCGGAATACTGACGGTACTCGACAGTAGGAGTACCTCAGTAGTCCAAGGTCAGTGGGAAGCTCCTCTATGTGACGCAGCAGTACCACTGTACTCGATAGAGTAGAAGTTCCCCATCAGCCGAGGTGTTCGAAGAAGTGATTGATAATATTTCTTACCACCACCCCTAGAATAAATCCCAGTGTGAGATAAGTTAGAACCTCTTTGTTTTTCTCATGATTTATATTGATTACATGATAACTTAGGTATATGTATGGGCACATACCTAAGTAAGGTTATCTGTTGACTTCATGCTTTGGAATTTATCCTTGTTGGATTTCGTGAGACCTAGAGGGTCTTGGGGTCCCTACCGAGCATCATTATACTCACCCCTACATGGGCTATGCCTGCACCTTATTGTGTTGGATGCAGACGACGAACAACGTTGACTGAGGATGAGAGTACCAGGACTAGACAGTAGCTAGAGGTAAACCATTCGGCGTGTCGGTACACATAGGAGACAGGTGGATGTGGAGTGATGAGGTGGTGATTTGTACCTACCCTTCAGGTAGGAACCTCGGAGGATGACCCATTAACTGAATTTTACTTTCCTTCAGTTGTATTGTATCACAGTTGTACTTGTACTTTCCAATTGGGCTTATATTCTGGCCCCTTTTTCTTACTGCACTCAATCTGTTTACAGTTTAGTTTACTTGTGTTCCTATCTTGCTGCGTTCTTGGTTACCTGTTCTTGCAGGTTATAAAGGCAATCCCTTCCCAGTTTTAGGGAATATGCCTTCGGTGCTAGTCGCCAGCCCCTGGCCTAGGGAAGACGGGGTTGGGGTTGTCACGACACGGGCCCCGGGGGACTGGTCGTGACAAATTGGTATCAGAGGAGTCGGTTCTACCGCAAAACTAGGACTCTGATCTTTTCCGTGAAGCAATAGTGTTAAGGATAATGAGTGCGGTTTTCAGTTCAGTGAGTCCAGTGTTTGTGCGGTGGCCGACGTATCCATACACTAGGACCCTGACTTATGATTTCCGACTCAGTGCACGAAAACACTGATTGCGTGTGTGTTTTCAAAAGTTTTCTTTGTGATATTTTGAGTCAGCTCACCAGGTATAACTTTCATCTCACCAGGTATAACTTTTGACCAATGGTGCACTTGTTTCATTTCAGGATGCCACCATGAAGACATCCAACTAGGGTACAGAGAGCTGTACACACTGATAGCCCACCGAGCAATGAGGCCTCAGTGGACTTCCCTTCTCTAGTAGAGGCACCGGTGGAGGCACCGGTGGTACCATTCCCCGTTGGGCTACTAATTCCCCCAATCTCAGCAGCAGACGGTGCACACCGCTGGAGCGTGTTGCACGAGCTACAGTGCCAGAGGCCACCCAGGTTCAGGGGAGAGACAGACCCGCAGGTGGCTCAGGATTGGATGGAGGCTATGGCGAGAGTCTTCAAAATCGTAGGGACACCAGCCGATCTCATGGTGATCCTTGCCGCTAGCCTTCTACAGGAAGTAATAGATAGATGGTGGATCTTGATACTCTAGGTTCACGACGAGGTGACGCTTCTTTATGAAGACTTCGATAGCCAGTTTCAGGTAGAGTTTGTACCAGCGACTCTTCGTGCAGTGCACATACCTGAGCTTCTTCATCTTTAGTAGGGAAACATGATTATATCTCAATACTCAGATAGGTTCACTGAACTCTCACGCTACTATATAGATATGGTGTGGGACCCATTCTTTAGGGCCCAGACCTTCGAGAAGAGACTCAGGCGGGAGATCAGTGCTTCGATGATCTCACTCAGCATCCCGACACAGGCAGAGGTGTTAGAGAGAGCCGTCTTAGTGGAGAGTTTCCTTGCTGAGAAGTCCCCAGTAGCGAGACCAACCACCAATCGTCACGTGTAAGAGTCTTATATAGTTAGAAGCAGTCAAATTTCATAGAGGTCCAAGAGGACCAGACATACAGGTGGACGACCGCATGACTCAGGGTTGGTTTTGCGGAGCACCCGAGGCGGATCCAGTCATACTAAGAGAGGATAGTGTTACACATGTGGCGGGAAGGGTCACATGGCTCATGAAGGTCCGAACCATCGTACAGATGATCATCAGATAGTAAAACAACCACCCAGGAAAAGTCATAGGTTCAACCGAGGAGGTCCGTAGGGAGTAGGCGGATGTGGAAGGGGAGATGGCCATGCAACAAGAAGTGGGAGACGATTTGAGATATTACCACCACCACCACCAGGAGGTCCACCCCGACCATAGGGAGTAGGTGGACAGGGGAGAGCCCAGCTCCAGGCAGCTGAGGCCTATGATCACGGTGCTCTGGAGATGATACGAGGTACGATCTGTGTCTACTATACCATAGTTGCAGTAATTATAGACACAGGTTCCATTCATTCTTTTATAGCCACTACCCTCATTCAGATCTCAGAGATTCTGATGGAGCCATTGGATCAATCCTTGTGAATAGATACTCCTACGGGAGTGGATTTGACGATTACACATTGGTTCCGGCAGTGTGAGATTACTCTATGAGGTGAGAGCTTCGGCTCGAATCTCCTAGTAGCAGCGTCGAGGCCTTACGACGTCATCTTGGGTATGGACTAGTTATCTACAGTCCATGATTTGATAGACTATATTAGGGGAAAGGTTTGGTGTGTCTGCACATATGGGACCAGGTTTACCTTCACCAGTGAGAAGGGAGCCTTTTCAGTGCATGATGGACTTACCCAAAGGAGAGTGCAGTCGATCACTCATCAGTTGGCTAGAGTTACCCTTGGAGCTGTTGATGTGGAGAGTCTGAGCTATATTGTAGTGGTGGACCAGTACACATATGTTTTCCCTGATGATGTTGTGGGTCTACCTCCTTGAAGATAGGTAGATTTTTATATTGACTTTTACCTCGGGATGGAACTTATATCTACACCAGCATATCGGATGGCTCCCATAGAGCTTCATGAGCTGCGGGTAGAGTTAGAGGACTTGCAGGGGAAGGGATTAATCTGGCCCAGTGTTTATCCTTGGGCAGCCCCGATTCTATTCTTCAAGAATGTGGATGGGAGCTTGAGGCTTTTTGTTGACTATTGGCGCCTGAACCAGGTGACTGTGAAGAACAATTACCCACTCCCGAGGATTGAAGAACTCTTTGATCAGCTGAAGGGAGCATGGTGGTTCTCAAAGATAGACCTCTGATCAGGTTATCACCAGCTCAGAGTATGAGACGAGGATGTGAAGAAGACAACCTTCAGGTGTCGTTATGACCATTACAAGTTCTTGGTTATTCCATTTGGTGTGACCAACTCTCCAGCATTGTTCATGGGACACATGAAAAAGACCTTTCATCCATACCTTGATCACTTTGTATTGGTCTTCATCGACGGAATTTTGATCTTCTCGGCTTCTGAAGAGGAGCATGCCTGTCATTTGCAGGTAGTACTGCACACACTCCAAGAGCATCAGCTTTATGGTAAGCTCACGAAGTGCTAGTTTTGGATCAGAGAGGTTCACTTTTTGGGACATGTCATATTAGAGGCTGGAGTTGTAGTAGATCTAGCAAAGATTGAGGCACTACTTTCTTGGGATCCATCCAAGAGTGTGACGAAGGTTCATAGTTTAATGGGTTTGACTGGATACTACTAGAGGTTTGTGCCAGAATTTTCCAGGGCTGCATCATTACTATCAGCGTTGACAAATAAGGGGAAACCCTTCGTTTGGTCGGAGAAGTGCTATCGAAGTTTTCAGGAGCTGAGGCAGAGGTTGACTAGTGCCCCCATCTTGAGGCTTTTAGAGGAGGGCGTAGGGTACATAGTTTACTATGACGCATCACGGACCAGACTCGGATATGTGCTGATACAGGAGCGATAAGTGATCATGTATGGTTCTCGACAGCTAAGATAGAATTAGCAGAACTACGATACCCATGACCTGGAGTTATAAGCAGTGGTCTTTGCCTTGAAGATGTGGTGAAATAATCTAATGGGTGAGGACTTTACAGTGTACTCTGATCATAAGAGTCTCAGGTATATCTTCTCCCCGAAGGACCTGAACCTGAGACAACAATGTTGGTTTGAGTTCCATCAGGACTATGATTTTGAGATAGTCTATACTTCTGGTAAGGGGAACGTTGTAGTAGATGCACTCTGTGGGAGGTATGGTATACAGCTATAAGGCGAGGTGACGGAGCAGCTAGCTGCTTTATAGATATCCTTTGTGGATAGAGATGGATTAGCTTTTCTTCAGTCTCTTGCAGTCACTCCCCCACTTCTTCAGCGAGTCAGGGAGGTGCAACATGACCACGCTGACTGCGAGGCTCGACGTGCTCAGATATCCACAGGATAGGCACCTGATGGATTTTATGAAGGTGGGGAGCATGTCATCCTCTGCAGAGGACATACCATGGTACTAGTGTCACTTCAGGAAGATGTGTTGAGGGAGTTCCACACTTCCCCTCTAGCGGTACATCTAGGAGTAGAGAATATGTACCAGGATCTCAAAAAATAGCACTGGTGGACAAGAATGAAGAAAGCAGTAGCACATTTTGTTTCTTGGTGCCTCAGTTTTCAGCAAGTGAAGACGGAGCATCAGGTACTAACTGGCTTGGTTCGGCCTTTAGAGGTCCCAGAGTGGAAGTGGGATGAGATATCTATGGACTTCGTGATAGTACTACCACTTACATCAAGGGGACATGAATCGATCCGGGTGATCATCCACCGACTGACCAAGTAGGCCCACATCCTCTCGATGTGAAGGAGATTGTGCGACTAAATGGATTTCCCTCGATGATAATCTCCGATCGTGATGTACATTTTACTTCTTGGATATGGAAGGAGTTGCAGGAGTCTTTCGGGATGCAACTTCGTTTGAGCACCGCCTTCCATCCTCAGACGGATGGACAGACTGAGTGGACCATTTAGACCCTCGAGGACATGCTGCATGCTTGTTTCCTCGACTTCGGTTGGAGTTGGGAGGATCAATTACCTTTGGCGGAGTTTTCATACAACAATAGATATCACTCCACCATTGGGATGGCACCTTTTGAGGCATTGTACGAGAGACCTTGCAGATCACCTTTGTGCTGGATTGACCTAGGGGAGTCAACACTAGTGGGACCAAAGATGGTACGGGCTACCACAGAGAAGGTGCAGATCATCTAGAAGTGGATGAAGACTGTGCAGTGCAGGCATAAGTCATATTCCGACAGGAGAGGGAGACCTCTGGAGTTCGATGATGGAGACCACATCTTTCTACAGGTCTCACCTCGATGAGGTTTACAGAGATTTAGCCGAGGTGACATGTTATATCTGAGGTTCATCGGACCTTTTCAGGTCCTCAGTAGATTCAGAGAGGTGGCATACCTCTTAGCTCTTCCACCTCAGTTGCATCGGGTGCATGACGTCTTCCACATATCCCAGCTGAGGAGATACGTGCATGACCCTTCTCACATCCTCGACGTCGATTATGGGGATACATTTATGGAGGTTCTATTAGAGATTGAGGATCGATATGAGTGGGTCCTTTGTGGATGGTCGATACCTCAAGTGCACGTTCACTAGTAGCATAGGAACCTCCAGGAAAGCACATGGGTGCGGGAGGATCACATGCGTGTTTAGTACCCCCACTTGTTCCCTTAGTTTTGAGTTGTGGATTTTGGGGACATAAAGCCTGAGGTGGGGAGAATATAAAGACCCGTAAATTCCATGAAACTTTTTTTTAATTAAATGGGAATTTTACAAGTCCGCGAAAATTAACGGCGTGTGATTTCGAGGCCCGGAGTGCCCGAAATGAATTTCTGAACTTTTGTTTTCAGGTATGTTCAGTAAATGTGAGAGAAAGTTTTTCTAACTTTTTAACCATTTCTCAGAATTGAAATCTGAGGGCACCGTTGAACTCTCAAAACCGATATTCACTTAAGGATACCTTCACCTTGACCACAATAGGTCGATCCATACAAGGATCTTCTACAGTAGCACTCATAGACTCCTTCAGTGACGTTCGTAGATACGTGGAACATGTGTGGATCAATGATAGAGGAATCCTACAGTTAGATTCTACAATTCAATGGTGGCACACTACAGATCTATGGATAAACACATCAACAAAGAAAGAATAACCTAGGAGGTAATTCTTATTTAATTAAATTAATTATAAACAACAAGTGTGGACCTACTCTCTCTTGGGTTCAGGTTTTCTATCCCTTGATTATTATTTGATTCAATTCAATTGGTCACAAAGTTATTCTTTGGAATAGAACTCATATTGATTATCAATAATAGCCAAAAGAAAAGTTGGGTACTATCCCTCCTATGCTTCCGCTGTGCCCAAAACCTACAAATATTTCATTTGAAACTCATGAAACTTAATGATTTTCCATTATGTATCTTTTGGATCATTCTTGTCACCATTATTTGAGTAGTGGTATACCATTAAAAAACATGTTAATTACCATTATATAGCCTATTCAAAACATATATAATCTTTACTTAACAAAAATAGCACCTTTACATAGCTCTAAGATACCTTGATTCTTGGGATATATGAACTTTATGCAGTAAATGTACCTCAGTTGTTACATTTATATAATGGAATCATTCCTAAATGTAATGGATTGACATACTAGATTACCTTGATGTAATTTTTTGGATGCATGAATAACCTTTACACAGCTCCTAACATTATCCTTATGTTTCCTATAGATATTTCTTGATACCCTTACCATGGTGAATATGGATGACACCTACATAGAGCATGATGATAGTTATACCAGGATACTTCAAATATATGCTATACCTGGATGACACATACACCAATCCTCTTCAATGAAACATATGTTGAGTATATATTTCCAAATTGTAGCTTCTAATAACTGATCAAGAAAACACAATTAATGTAGGGTTTTACTAATCAACTAAAAATTTATTTAAAAAACTTAATAATAGAATAAAATGTCTTTTAAAAATTTAAAACCATAACCACAATAATGTATGGGTTCTTAAATTAATCAAAATATAAATAAAACCACTAAAAAGCATGATTAAATCCAATTATTTTTCAAATTTCATATTTAAAAATCTTTTAAAAAACATTTATTTTCCTAAGTTTCATTTATAATAGGTTTTTCATTATCAACTAAAAATAGTTAAAAATTTAAGAAACATTGGCTCTCATCACTCCCCAATACTTACACTACCAGACTGTCTAGAAATTCAAAGAATTCTATTTTTTTGAAAATACATGTCATACCTAGAATTAAATATACAATATAAAGAAGTATAAAATCACAAATTCATTCACTATTTCATTAATTATTCAAAATTTATGGATTTGAGACACTTCCCACTATTCAGTTTATGAAAAATTCATAGTAATATTTTTGTAAATCGAATATATATTAGTGGAATCAAGATTTTATTAAGTAGTAGATTCTTAAATCCCTCTCCCTTTATATTCCTTTTTCAAAGATCATTCTTCCACTTCTTTTATACTTCTTAAATGAAATTTTAAAATACCACCTTCCCATTATTTATCCATGTTTATAATTCCCAAAATCTATCTATCTCTATAATGGACCTAGCATTTTACACATATTATTCCATGATTTTAAGCATAATTAACCATCAAATACAAACCAAGGATTTTAAAGTTTGGTGTCTTTAGAAAATTGGGTACATAAAACTTAAATAATGAAAATAGAATAAAAAAATTATATAAATCATCCATAATGAGATCTTAAATTCCATTGAGAACATAAATCTTCTTAGGATAACTTGGGTTATACATAGAGAAAAGGGACGAGCTAAAAATATCGGTAAGGGAATAAACATAAAAATAAAGCATAATGCAAGGCTTAGAAGGCATAACATGATGAAGTATAAAGGCATGGAACTTGAATAAACATATGAAAGAATGAAATATAGAATATGGGATCATGTAATCATGGAAACATAGGATTTTGAAACAATATATATCATGACATAAACATGAGTCAATGTTAACTACCAAGACAATATCACATGATGGACAAAGTCCGATAAAGGAACCTGTTTTACTCCATGTCCCAACATGATGTCTCATGAGACAAAAAATTAACCAATAAATTGGAGCGCTATCTAAAAAACCCATCAGAACATTTTTATGAATATGTTTTCCATACACGGAATAAAAAATAAGGAAAAACAGAAGGGTTACCCATGTAAATAAATAGGTTTCATAATCATGTCATAAGGAATAACAAATGAGTGTATTAAACAATTTTCCCTGAAATAATGGATTTAAAACATACATAGACATTAATAAAGGGAAAAAATCATATATAATGATAAATTATGTCAAAATAAAGTTAAAACATGTAAAAAGAGTTTTTAAGAAACTTTAGAAATGAGCCACATTAGTGGAGTTTAAGGGAAAATATTAAAGAAACTTAAAAAAGGACAAAGGCATATTTTTTGTATAAAATAAAAATTAAAGATAAATGGTTTCTAATGATAAAATTAGTGATTTTATAAGAATATTTTTTGATTAAAATATATTCTGGAGTGTACTTGAAAATGAATAAGAAATTGGGAAGTGACCTTTACTTTGGCTTGCTTATTGAGAGGAATTGATATATAAACATTATAAAACATGTATTTCCTCGCCAAATAAAGATGAACTAAGATAGGTATATATATTTTTTAAGATACACACATAATTTTTTAGGTTTAAATAATAATTATTAATAATTACATTTTGGTAAAGATAGTGAAAGTGTAACCCGACGGAAAAAATAAAGTTTTGGAGAGAATCCTCTACCTTATGAATGTCTATGTTATGAACATGTACTTAATGTCTAGGATAATGAAATTAAATACCTTAATTAATTAATTCCAAAACTAATATAAATTTATTTAATTTATTTTAATTTTATTAGTCTAACTTATGGCTACTTAATTGACTTATATTATTTAATTTCGTTGATTTAGGTGTGTTTATTTCATGGTTTCATGATCGATTCGCTTGTGCATAATTTTTAAAGTTCTTATATGGTAGAAAAAATATATAAATATAATTATATGGTTTTAATTTATTTCTATAAATTTGAATTTTCACAAAAATTATTTTTTTTCACTTTTGGATGATTCATTAGATAAACAATTGATGAAATAAATGATTAGTTTATTTTTGATGATTTTTATGACCATCATGAATTAGTATCAATGTATCTATTAGTATATTATATACTGGTTCTAGAACATTAAATAAATTTTAGTAGACAAAATATAATCTATTTCAACCAGAAAAATGGTTTTATGGCCATCCTTGAAGGCGGTAATGAAAAAAAGAAACTCATCATCGGCAAAGGCGATGATTCGACACCTCACAGATGATGTTTGGTTTTTAGAAAAAAAAGGAGAGAAGAAGAGGTTTGATGATGGATATTACATTAACATAATAACATTATAGTATATATATATGAAATTGTATTTATCATGTTACTTTTTATAAGAGAGTTTAGGGAAGGATAAGAAAAGAAAAGAAATTGCAAGAAGAAGAGGGAGAGTTTTACCTCTTAAGTGTTATATCCTTGAGGACCGCATTAAGGAACTTGTAAAATGCCTTTTGGTAAGACTAGTAAGACCATAATAGGAGGGAGAGATTTGGGAGATAATTTGGGTAGAACATAATCAAGATCCAATCCTTAGAAGGTGTGGGGAGAAGAGGTGGTGAGGTGTGGTATTTATAGGGGGAGGAGAGGGGTGTTTTTGATTATTTTATTTGTTATATTATTATTTTGGATCAAGGATATCAATAATGTTGATTCCAGTTAACAAATAAAGTAAATGGATTAAGCGATTTTGAACCATTGGGTGCTTACTTCATCTCTACATCAGACATGACTCAATAATTCGTTTATTTGTTAAATACCATAAATTACCATATTTCACTACTCATAAAAAGTAAACAATTTAGAAAAACCCCAAAAAATAACCCTAAACATTTTTATTTTAGTAGATTTAAAAAATAGAATCCATTTTATAAAAACAATATAAGAAATATGATAACCTTTTTTAATTAAAATCATTATTTATTTGAGAAATTTCGATTTTAATATTATAATCGATTTTATGACATTTTGAAAAATTAATTAAGGTCTCATAAAATCATTTTATAATAATAAGATACTGAAATATTAATTTTAGAATCTATTTTTTGAAAATAAATTTAATTTTAAATATTTATATTAATTATAAAATTTTAAATAAAGATTTTCATTTTACAAAAATACTAACACTTTATTTAACATTTTAAAACATTTATTTACTTGTTCCAAGATATAAATATATTATATTTTCATTTATAAAACACCTAATTTTTTTTATACTTTCATAGGTGTGGTTTCTATTCTATTGGCCAAAATACGGTTTCTAATGGTCATATTACTATTCCAACAGTCATGTTACTATTCGATCAGTATAAGTTGTTTAATTTCCATTAATACCACTTATTTATATCTTAATTTATGAGAATAATGTTTTTATTAGGTTCTCTTTGTATTGTATGTGTTTTATACCATATAACATAATTATAAGAATGGAAATTTCTTTGATAAAATTTTGGGTAGTTAAAATCTCTTTTATCAATTAGTATTTATTGAAATTTTATTATTCATGATTTATGATAAGAACTTGTTCAAAGAGTATAGATAATCCTAGAACTAAAAAATCACATGCTTACAGGTATCCCCTAAGACTAATCATAATAGTCAGGACATAGAATCAATTTTTGAGAAGCTAGATATCATGTCACTCAAACTCTTATTCGATGGATAACAAACACATTCGATTATTTTGAATTAGGAAGACTTATCGATTTGTTCCCATCTTCTTGTTTTACTCCAGTTCATCAGAGATGTGTTTACATCATTTATGGACATTCCCTAATGTGTTAATATGTCACCATTGTCCTGTTACCTTAGTTTATGTTCATTGGTCTAGTTTTCTAGTACTATTTTTTGATCTCACCATGATCTTTTTTTGTTGATAACCCTTTTTCTAATTATAAATAAAAAAATTTATATATTAATTAGTGAAATTCACTCAAAAATAATCCAATCACAAAAATTTATAATCTATTTAAATCCCTCCATACTAGCATAGTAGTTCGTTCTTGGAGTGAAAACATCGACCCTCATGTTTTCATATCTAAAAACACTCCAAAAGATTTAAAATGAGAAACTAATGGAATGCATAATTTCAAAAATAGTTTCTGTAAATATTTTTTTCTTACTTCGACTCACTTTATTTTATGCCAAAAGCATTAAAAATTGAAAAATAAAATAAAAAAACGTGTTTAAATCTTAAATTACTTTTCCTTTCCCCCACACTTATCTCATGCAAAACTCCAATTAATTCAAGTATGCATTTATCATGGAATAATATTCTTAGAAATAAAATTATTACACTAGTGTGAATAAAAAAGACAAATAATTAGATTTTAAGTTCCTAAGGATCATTTAACCACTAGGGGGGGGGGGGGGGGTGGAACTCGTGGTGGTCTTTTAAGAGATTTACAAATTTACTAAAAAATTTCTCCTATAACTTGTTAGAGTTATTTTCCTTGTCTACTTTTATAACAATCTAAAAATAATGACAATATAAGAAAGTAAACAGTGGAACACGAGATTTACATGGTTTGACCTTAGTGTAAGAAAGTATATCCTTTCCATTGCCACTCCCATGGTTCTATAGAAATTCACTATCACAAAGAAGTGAATTTTTTTTATCTAAATATTTTCAAACCCATTCTATATCTTGATATGTATGATTATAATTACTCTTAGAAGTTTAAAAAAATTTATCATAAAAACAAACAAAAAAAATTAAGAAAATTTATAAATTATTCTCCAAAAAAGTTCATCTAAAAAGTACATCCAATTCCTCAATCCCATAATGTCCATCTATTGTGCCTAAATTCATCGATTAAACTTCATTTGATGAACCTCACTCAGATTTTTTCTTTTTATAACACTATTTATCTCTGATTAAAAAAACCACTACACCAAAAAATTTACTTTGAAAACTGTATCTAATTCCTATGTTTGATACTATAAACTACAATGTCTATCCGATGATCTGATCGAAACCTACCTATGAAATTATTAAACCTGAAATTGATCTCATTTTGAAAGTTACTTTTAACACTAATTCTATAGCACATCATCCTTTTGTTTCTATGATCTCTTACAAGTACATCATACTTATTCACACCTTTATATAGTTTCTAAAAAAGTTGTAAAGGTTGGAAAAAAAATTCAATTTCCTAATCAAAGGGAAATTAACTAGATTATTCTATATTTTTCTAGAGTCCTCATGAGTATACTTGAATCTTCATGAATTATTTGGCGATTGCAACCTCTCTACAACATCGATATATTTAGCCAATATACAATTTTATGGAAATAAACTATTTATCCATACAGTTTATGTTTTCTTGGTTATCTTCTACATCTCATACTTCATATGAAGAAAATTTCTATAAAAATAAAATCAATTAATATTAATAATGTTTGGGCTATGCTTTTCCATCCAATGGAGCCTTCTCTGTCTGATTAAAAAACATCACAACTAGAATTTTCTTCATTTATATGATTTTTTTGTATGATGAATCCATAAAAAAATATCTGTTTTATTCTATTTGTCCAAATATTCTTTTCTACTACTACTTTTCATAAACATTCTCTATCTGATGAATCATTATTAAAAGTTTATTTGATGGATGTTTTTATGATTTCATTTCCTTTAGTATCACACTTCCTAACTTTATAAGTTCAAATTTCACACAACATGTAATATAAGTCTTCTATTTAGACTTCAAATAAACTAATTATCTAGTAAATAATTTTTTCCTTGTACTTTTCTCTTGAACTACTGTATATCTATTGAAAAACTCTCAGAAGATTGTTGAATGCATTTTTAAAAATCCTATATATTTTAAACACATGAACATTTTTGTGATCAAGAGGATTTTTTTTCCATTATCATCTCCATAATTTTTTTACTTTTAAGATAAACTTTTTATTAACTTTTTATTTTTCTCTCTTATATGATTGAAAACTGAAATCCCATTTTAGAAAAGCTTAAAAACTCCACAATAAAAAAATTATTGTAATTATTTGTATGAAGATTTAGTTCAGTGGGTCTTGAAAAAATCCATCCACTAGCAACCTCTTTGATCTATTTTGTATAATATTTTTTTCATTTTATGGATTTTTGAAAAATGTTAATTTGAAAAAACTCATCAACCTCATTTTTCTAGAAAATTGTTATTGATTTGTCTAATAAATAGTTATTCATCTGAAAGGTTTTTCTATAAATATTTGTTCATAACTTCAACTCTACCTTTTGTCAAAATATTTTATCCTTAGATTTTAATGATGTTAGTAACTTTGAGATCATAATAAAATAATTTTTTAGTAAGTATGTTTCTTAAAAAACTCATGTAAACTTTCTAATTTACTTATTCTTCAGAAAATTCATAACAAAAAATTTGATAACCCCCAAAAAATATATTTACCTATTTAAAAAGAAACATTCAAAACGAAATTATTTTTCAAAGAAACAAAAAACATTGTTAGAAACCATCATAAAGGATATTTAATCTCCCCCTTTAGATTTTTTGAAAACATTTGTTAACAACTTTTGTAACTCAACATTTTCGGACAATAAAGATTTTCACAACTCATTTTTCTCAAGAAATCACTTTTTCAAAACTATTCATCAAATGTAAAATTTCTCATGGATAATTTCCTAAAACCATACTACTACATAAATCAATGTTTTTGTAGGAATTCTATCCATTGGGGATAATGAAATTTTTTTCTCATGAAAAGATAAAGTTTTTCATCAAAATTTTCTTCGCTCAAAATTTTCACCCACTTTTCACAATCTATTTTTTTACTTCTCTCCCATATTTTATGATGACCATAAATTAAGATTTATACCGATTGAAGACATGTACTTATAAATTTTTAGGATAATTTTTACTCTCCCCCATTATAGGAAAAATTAATTCTTCCCTTGGAAGTACAAGGTTGTACAATATCTCCCCCTTTGACAATATAATCCAAAGCATTGTGGGGGTCTTATTTATAAAATTTTAAGAAGTCACTGTAGAGGACGGACATGAAGATTCATCCTCATTTCCACAAATATCTCTTTTAGAATAGATATTTTGGAAACATAATCAATTTTATATTTTTTATAAATGTATTCTAGTACCATCAACTTTTTATTTTATTAAGTGGTACTTTATATCAATGTGTTTTGATCCTGAATGTTAGGAAATATTTTTCAAAATATAAATGGAACTCTGATTATAAAAAATAATATTCAATGGTGTAGAAAATTTCACATTCAAATATTCCTGCTGTACTCTCATCCAAATCATTTGTGTGCAAGCATGAGTTGTGGAATAATATTCTAATTAAACACTACTTAGGTTTTAATAGGCTTTGTTTCTTACTATACCATCTCAAATAACATTTTACCAAGAAAAATGTTTCTCCTATAGTGGATTTTAATTCGCTACGATCTATATCCAATCAGAAATAGTATATCTAGGAAATTCTATATCACTAATTCTTTTATACAGTGGCTCAAAAGAAGATATTCCTTTCATAGTTATCAAAATTCTTTTTAACGACGACATATGATATTCCTTTGTATGAATCTTATATCTATCACATAATGTTATAAAATGAAAAATTTATTTCTTTGAATATATAATATAATGAAAATTCCATATCAAATTTTGGAAATATTCTTTATTAACACTTTTCCCAGCTTCATTTTTACTCATCGTTATCCCAACATGGATGGGAGTAAAATCGTTTTTAGAATATTCCATACAAAAGTTTTGAAATAATTCCATGGTGTAAATTTCTTGAGGTAGAAAAATGAATTTATCCAATTATTGAATTTATAAACATAATAAGATAGTGAGTTTCCCTAGTATTGAGATCTTAATGTTTTTCTTCATTTATTTGGAAAAATATTTACATGAGTTTACATTTTCACCTGAAGAAATTATGTCATAAACATACAAAATAAAAATCAATGTACCTGAGTTAAAATATTTCACATATAAGTTACTGTGAACATTTCCTTTAGAAAAGATCAATTTTTATAAACAACTATGAACATTTAAGTACCAGAGACATGGAGCTTATTTCAACCGTTACAAATATTTATTTATCCTACAAACCTTGGTTTCATATTCATCAAGTTGAAAACCACAAGGATTATTAATGTAAACTTATTCCTCAATATCCCCATTTAAGAATGATGGATTTACATGCATCTAATAAACTTTTTAAAAATGATGTAGAATTACTGTTAGGAAAATTTGATAGTTTATAATATTATAACATGGGAAAAATATTCTTTAAAATACAATCCTTATAACTTTGAACATCCTTTACAAATAGGGTTAAATTTTTTCTTGAGGCCAATCCATGTTAATTTAGATTTTTTTTTCTATGCACCCATTTTGTCCCAATGATGTTTTTGCCTCCTGGATGTGGAAAAATTTAAAGTGTGTAATTTTTCTCTCTCTAATCCAACTTATTATTCATAGCATAAACCCATTATTTTTTTTCAACTGCATATAAAAATGATTCTGATTTAACATATGAGATGAGAGATGTTTTATTTTCTAATATCAAATGTTATATAAGTTGAACTAGATCTTTATGATTTAAATGTATATCTTTCAGTTTGAACCTATTTCTGTAGGGTATGAAATTTCAGTGTTTTTATACCAAATTCACTTTCCTCATCACATGATTCTTCTAAATCTTAATTCACCTTTTTGGATCTTTTTCATATTCACTTTTTTTAATCTTTGTTTTAAGTCTTCTATTTTTATTCCACAACATTTTGAAGAACCTTGGTTAAGAAAGTTGGGTTTTCCAAAAACTAATACATAATAGGAATACTCCAAATTTTGTAAATGTTCATTCCAATATTTATAAATTCTCCCATTAGATTAATATCCCATGAAAATTCCATCATCATATTTTTTATGAAATTTTCTAAAATCTAATATTTTGATCTTTTGTAAAAAGGGACTTCTAAATGACTTGAAATATCTAACTGATGATTTTTTGTTATTAAAAATGTAGTAAGAATCAATGTTGGGTTCCCACTATAAAAAATTATCTTTTTTACATTTACAATAGACCTAATAAATTATCTATATAAAAGTATAGAAATTTTGTATCCTACTTGGTTGATTCTTCCCATTTCCACTAAGCTTATATTTTTCCTTTCTCCTAATCAATTTTGTTGAGGTCTGTATGGTAAATTGTACTGGTGTTTGATTCCATTATTCTTTATATATGATTTTAAAGTGTTAAATGTGTATTCATTTCAATTATAATTTCTGAAATTAATTATATAAACACTAATTTGTCTCTCAAGATCCATTATAAAAAATCTGATCATTTTTGATACATATGATTTGTGCTTCCTAAACATTATGTTGGTCATTTGTGTAAGATTATAAATAGAAGTGATAAATTAAAAATCCCCTTTATTTGATTTATGTATCATAATCCCAAAAATATTTGAGTGAATATTATTAATAATTCTAGATAATTGGTTCTCAAAATTCTTATGACTTTTTCTAATAATTTTTCCATTCTGACGTGTTATACATACACCATCTTATTTTTTATTCAACATTTTAAACTTTATTATATTATAAAATTTTGGATATTTGTTTATTATTTTTTGACCATGGTAACCAAGTATGAAATGACACAATTTATTTTCATATTTAGTACTAAAATAATATGAGTTATAGAGTTATCCCATCTGAAAGAAATTTCCACTTGTTCTTTCTCCCATGGTTTCAACTTTTATATCTTCTGTAATTATGATGATAAATTAATCATTTTTAAATATCTGTTATTTTCTATCATAAAAAATTTATACCTCACTAAGTAAATTATTCTTGGTACTATAAATATATAAAACTTCAATTTTAGTTTATTAACTTCAATATTTTATGTTATTATTCCTATTTTTTTTAAGGAACTATCATTGATAGACATAGTTAGTCCTCTTTCATGGTTTCAATATTTTTAAATATTTTGATTTCACCTATCATATGTGTGGAATAAACACTATCTTGAATCCATGTTTTTATCATTTTGGTTTCTTTTATAGTTTCCTCATTAAAAAGGATATTTCTACAACTTTTCTCTTTATAGCTTATATTTCTTTCCCCTATAATAAATGATTCCTAGAGGAGTTGTTAAAATTTATTCTATAATATGAACTAGTTGGTACATCTTCTATTTTTTTCTAGAACTCAAACATATTTTTTATTGGAATCTTTTTAATTTATTTAGTCTTTACTTTTCCAACTTCCTCTGGTTTAGGAAAGTTATTTACTTTTATTCTTATATTAATTTCTATCATCTTATACCTAGTTCTGGGAAGAGACATGTTTTTCAATCAATTTTAATATTTGTTTCTAAAAATACTTCTAGGGAAAAAATATCCACCAAATCTCTACATTCTATAGAAATATAATATTTTCCTAAAATCAGTTAACTAAGGATTATAAAATCTTTTTATTATTGTTTCCTCCTGAAAAAAGGAAAATTTATTATGAATATTGTTTTCAATATTAATTGATGTGGTGTATTTTTCACATCCATTCTCAACCTAATCCTTCCTGAAATTTTCTTCACACTTAAAAGGTCACTAAAATGATATGATCTTTTACTTTTAGTGGGTGTGGATTTCACTTGATTCTTGGGATGAGATTTCTCATCTAATTTATACTTCTCAGATTTTATCATTGAAGATTTTTTTGAAATTTGTGCAAATATTTCCTAAGGTACTTCTATCCTAAACAAGTTTTTTTGAGTTATAAAAACTTTATCATCCTTGGATGCAAGTTTATTTATGAGATATTCGACCATTTCCCTATTTTAGAAACTCATAGTTTGAGTTTTATATTCTTTTAGATATACTCGTCTGACTGTTTACAGAAATATTTCATTCCCTAATTATATTTTTAAAATTACCTTTTCATCATTCCTATATCTTTCTTAAGCCTTGTGTTTTTATAAATACATGAAACATGTTCTCATCTCTGTGGATATTGTCTACAACATTCTTACCCACCACTTTCTTCTTCACTATATGAGGAATCTTTCTTTTTCTCAAAAATTTAAAATACGTTTATGAATATTTATAAACTCTAATCTTCTGAATAATTGTTTTCAATGTATTCAAATTGGAATTTATTACTCAACATGCTTGATCAGTTTTTAGAAAAATTTTTCTTATCCCCATCAGATTTATTTTCTTCCTTAGAAGATTTGTTAAACTTATTGTCGTATGGTCTTTAATTAGAATACTCTTCAAATTCACCAACATTATTCATAGATAAATTCATATAAAAATACCCAATTCCTTAAAACTCATGACATCTGAGTGGAATATTGACTTTATACTTTCCTCTAACCCTCCGATAGTTTTTTTGAGATAAGAGACATGATCTTCTCATTCATATTATCATCTTATTTATTTTCCAAATCGCTAATATCACCATTCACAATATATTGGATTTTAAAATATCTCAGATCTTCAAAATAAATTTCATACATGATCTTATTTTTGAGTTATATACCTTTATAATATCTTAATAAAAAATAAATTTATGAAATTTATCAAGTGATAAATCGTATTTATATTTTAAAGAAGATGTTTTAGAGTCAAAATTGTCTGGGAAGTTTCTCATAATTTTCTTGACAATAGTATAATATTATAAGATATACCCAAAACTTTATATGTTGATAATGACTTAATTAACTCAAGTAATTTATTCCCCAATAGTTTTACCGTATATCATTATCATATCTTCAAACATTCTTTTCCAGATTTGTGATTTTTCTTCCTTCACTTTGGTGTTTCCCTTAATGACGATTTCAATCTTGTCCTAAATTTCCTTAGAAATCTTGAGACCCATTAAATTTTTGAAATTTTTTTCCTATAGAAACATAATAAAATAATTTATAGATTTTATCAACTTCAATATTTATATTTTCTGTAAAATTCATCGGAGAATTTTTTAAATGGATGGAAACCAATTGTTACAACATCTAAAACCTCTAATACAAGTGATAGATGATGGGGTGTCATTCTATTTTTATATCAATGATAATTTTTTTCTATAAAAGGTAGTAATTCCTCTATTGTTGAATAAATTTAGATTTTCCATGATTAGTATTTGATATGAGAACCTATAATCTGATACCAATTTAAGTTTCCGAGGATCGTTGAACCATAAAGGGGGGGGGGTGCATCAATGGTGGTATTTTTATTGATTTAAAAAATTATGAAATTTAACCCCTATTAATTGTTAAGGTTATTTTCCTTATCAAATTTTTTAAAATTATCACAATCATGATAATATAAGAAAGTAAACAATGACACAAAATATTTACATAGTTCAACCTCAGTGTGAAAACCTTCATCGTTTCCACGACCAATTCTGTGGGTCTATACACATTCACTATTAGAAAGAAGTTAATATAAATTTTGATCCAAATATTTCTAGAATCCTTCAATACCATGAAATGTAGGATTATAATGACCCCCACAATCTTATAATTATTTCTTACAAAATAATTCATAAAAAGTACGAAAATTTATAAATTCTGCTTGTGAATAGTTTGTTCGAAAAGTCTGTTTGATTCCTCCATCTGATAGTGTTTATTCAAGGTTCATGTCTTCACTATATAAATTATGTTTGATTAATATTATTGAAATACATGTTTTTTATATTCCATGTTCTATCTAATAAACACAACCTATTTTCTACAAAAACTTCTATGAAAAATATATATGATTTATCTATCCAGTGCTCAGAACTATAATTTTTGCCTCATCCTCTAGATGAAAACTCATTTTAAAATTATTCAACCCGAAGCTTTTCTAGGTTTGAAAATCACTTATGAAACTAATTTTGTTACATATCATCTTTTTTATCTGAGTGAATAGCTACAAGTACATCATAATTTTAATCCCCTTTATGTGGGTTCTCCAAAAGTGGTAAGGGTGTCAAAAAAACTCAATTTACTACTCAAATGAATATTCACTATAATATTATAAAAAACTCTAGAGTATTCCTAAATTGTCTTGAAACTTCAGGAATTATTTATAGATTCTAACCTTTCTTTATCATTAACATATCTTTCCTTTATAAACTTTTATAGAAAGAAACTATTTCTTCATCTGATGGATGTTTTCCCAATCATCTCAATAAACTCAAAATTTATATGAAATAGATTTATTTGAAAATATCATCATATGACATCAAATATATTTTTTTTGTTCTCATATATTAGATATATCCTTCTCTTTCTAATTAAATTCTTTTTCAAAACTGGAATCTCCTTTGTCCAGATTATTTTTTCCTAATGAATCCATAATATATTCTCCATATTATTATGATTTTTCTAATCACCCTTTATTAACTTCATTTCAACTGATGATTTTTATAACATCCTCCATTTGATGAATCATTAAGATTTTTTATAATAACAATTTTTCTGATTGATTTCCCTTCAGTAACACACTTCCTAAATTTAAAACATTGAACTTTGTACAACCTGTAACAAAACAATCATCCTAAGAATAAAATAACTATATATATGGTAACTCAGTTATTATTTGTACATTACTATAGACCCACTGAATATCGATTGAAAAAATATTCAAAGATGGATAACTACATTAATAAAACTTATAAATACTTCAAACACAAGATTTTTTTGATTAGTCACCTTCTATGTCCGTCAATTACTTCATCATTATTTTAATATGAAGATAATTATTTTATTTTCTTTTTTAGTTTTAAAACATTTGTTACTGAAAAATTAAAAATCATTTTATTAAAGAATAAAAACTAATAAAAAAACTCCAGTCAATTATCTATCTGAAACTTCTATTCGGATGTGACGTCCCAGACCCAGATTCCACTTAACACGTGCCCTGATCCCGGTGGTTCCCATGGACTCAAGCACATGTTCCCAAATTCCAGAGGCTTCCGACTAGAAGCGAGGCCCTAAGGTGTGTCTTTGGGGAGACTATTCCCTCATTAGCAGAGTGTAGTATAGTGGAAGGAATATATATTAATAGTAAATAGTGGAAGAAATATAAGTAAATAACAGAAGAAAACTTATGCAATAGATAAATGAGAATAACAATAACTGCATCAACCTGAAAAATGATGATGTAATGTCTTGTCAATAGAAAACTAGAAAACATGGATAAAAGACAATATATATATAATGTTCCATAATGTGAAAGAAAAAAAATAATACTCCAAGAATACCGAGATCCAAATCAGTTATCTGCTATCAAGATGCATCCTATCGACAAGCCATCAATTATTTGTAGCTGTATGATTATGTTTTTAAACACCTGCAGTCATATTATCTACTTCGAGTACAAAATGGAACCCAGAGAGGGTGTGAGATAAATCTCATTGGGGAACCACTAACCATGCCTATAACAACCAACCCATGTAATGGAATATAAAAGTGTGTAGGCAAGTATATATAAAGTAAATAAAGAGAAAAAATATAACTAAATACTCGAGTACCTTCTTCAGCCCCCATCTGGTATCTGAACATGTAACCAGTTCATCAATTAAGAAATTACCATTTAATGTCAATAGGTTAAGTGAGGAAAAACCAGCACTGACATCACCTCATGATAGTATAAGTAGTGATTGTTCCATAGCGTAACAAGGTAACCTAAAAATGATATCTGATGAGGGAGTTTGAGGGTTATGACCAAGGTAACATAGATCTCACAGAACTCTAAATCAGTAGTATCTAAGTCTAGATAAGGCGTATGAGTGTAATACAAGGACCATAATCCAAGGCATTCCACAATAAGGTGCTTATTGAGTCCAAGGTTATCAAATAAGGTAAAATGGGGCTAAGCAAGGACATGGCCTTATATGCTTTCACTATAGAACCTACTAGTTAATACTAGACCCAAGAGGTGTATCCAAGTTATCATGTAATAATGTAAAGGATCCTATGTCATTATACCCGATATCCAAGGAATAGATAAGAACCAGAGTGTAGTTAGGTTTCAACCTAAGAAAACCACATCCTTGAATCAGAATGGGGTTCCTGAGTCCCAAGGTATTATCCTCTCAGAATCTAAGGAGAACCTGAGTCAGTCCTTTCTTATTTGATATTGTAATAATGTAATCATTCATTAGGTTTAAGATTTTTCTTCCATTAGTGTGGATAGGAAAATTAGTGTTGTAACCATTTAATCTAGTTTTAATTCACCATTAAGGCAAATTCAATTCTAGAGGTTCACTCTGCTACCTTCCATCAATATGGAAAGGCTTTCTAAGGACATGTAACCATTATTCAATCTCATTTGATAAGGTCAAGTTATATACTTATTCTAATTGCCATTTTACATTCCACATTTAGTAACCAAATTGAAGGACTTACCTTAGGAAGGTCTGGTGGTGAGAATACATGATACATGACATTATTAAATTCTCATTAATAACAATACATTTATTATAGGAAGGCTCACCTTTTGGAAGTTCAAGAGAAGGAACACCCGAAAAGTGGCTTAAATGTTCTAAAACACTAAAACCCAGATATTGCATAACCTTGTACATGGGTCACATTGAGTTATGGGTGTAACCGCTAACAACTAATAATATATTTGGAAAGAGCATAACCGTAAGATTCTAACAAGTATAACCATGGAATGTAAATTTATAAAAAGAATTCCGATGAAATTGGTGAGCCCCAAATGGATATTCTAAAATCAATGAACTTTAGGGATGAGTTATAGACCACCCACCTTAGGCTTGTATGAATCTCATCCTCTGATATTATCCCTTGATCTTCCTCGGATCAGAGTAGATCAAATAAAAGGTGAAAAACGCTCACATGATGATATCCAGTTCGAGATCAAGAGAGAAGAAGAATGAATATAAAGGACCCATATACTTACCGTTGTATATCCAACGTGACAAATAGAAGCTCAACTGGATATTGAACGAAGGAGATCTCTTCATCCCTAGATTTGGACTTCAAAAAGATCCAAATGGGTGAAAAAGGAAGAAAATACGACTGGTTTATGATTTGGGGAAGAATAGGGGAGTAAATAGATCATTAATGGAATTTTGGACATTTTATCCAAAATTTTAGCCTATTTATGTTTTATTTGAACGGTGTGTCAAACCGTGTGAAAACTGTGTGAGATGGTTCTTCCTGAAATAACACAATCTACACGATTGGAAAAACTGTGTGACTTAGACAGTTTCCCTAAAAAGAAGGGTTTTGAGCTCTCAACATTCCACAGAATTCACTAATACCTTTTATAACCCCTTAGGCATCCATATTAGGTCCACAGTAAATATTTAGACCGAAAATTAAAGGATCCATACCTGAGTGAAAAACTGGGTTCTTACACTAAAGTCTCATGGAAAACACCATCCACTAGAAACTACTCTGATCTCCTTATTAGAATTCATTTTCTTTCATTAGATGGATTTGTGAAAAAAATGATATGATCAAAATTAGTAACATCATTTTTCTGGAAACTTAGAATTGATTCATTTGATGAAAAATTTTTGATCCTAAAGGTTTGTCTGGAAATGTTTTTCTGGAACTTCAAATCCCCCTTTGGTTAAAAGCATACGTCATGATATTTTCTTAAGGTCAATATCATTGAGATAAATATATAAATACCCATTTTAGTTTGTATTTTTATTAACAAATTCAAGTAAACTTCCTATTTTATTTCTTTTTTAGTAACTTCATAACAAAAATTTTCTTATCTTCTAGATTTTTTTTTTCCTATTTTACAAAAACATTCAAAACAAAAGTATGTTAAAAAATACCAAATTTTGGTTGAAAAAATCACAATGGATCTTCAATGTAATCTTTCAAAAGAAACAAGGAGGAGTTTTTAGTTCTGTATTGGCTCCTTCTCAAAATCCTCATGATATTTCTTCAATTGTTTTCCATTTGTTTTTTTGTGATTTAGCTCATTTGATTTCAACTATAACAAATAAAAATGTTTTGGTTACTATTAATGGTCAAGTTGACTTTGAATGAATCTTACTAAGAATGAGCTTCATCCTTTAAGAGAATGAATACACTTTTCCTATAATTTGAAGGTTACTTTTCTGAATAAGTGTGTCATGGAAAGATATAGTATTCTTTTTATAATGTACAGAATTATCATAAGCTTTACTACTCAACTCTTCTAGTTCCATAATTTGTAGATTCATTTTCTCTCCAAGATTTCCATACTATAGGTTCAGTCTCTTAACAACACCATAGGCCTTGTACTGTATCTCAACAGGTAAGTGAAATTTTTTTCCATAATCAATTTTATAAGGGGACATACTTAGGTTTTTTTTTTCAGGAAGTTATATATTCCCAAAATGATTATTTACTATTCTTATTCTAGTGCTTTTATATTTCACTGTATTTTCCACTATTCTCTTAGTATACCTTTTTGAAACCCTGATATTCCATTTTTTCGTTGGTTTTATGAAGTCAACATATTGAAGCACACTCCATATATCTCCATAAGTCATTCCATGTTCATGTTAAAAACATGCATTTATTGGTCAACGATTATTTCACAGGGCACTCTAAATCTACCAAAAAGTTTTGATATTTTAAACTTAATAACAACTTTATAATCATCCATTCATTTTTACTTTACATAAATACACATTGAATAATAATCTAATACCAATAGAATATAGGAAAATTAAAAATAGAAATGGTATAGGCCCATTAATTCTAACCCCCATACATCAAGTAGTCTATGAAAAATAAAGGTGTTCAGATAATTTCCTTCCTTTTGGTAACTATAATAGTAAATTGACAGTTTTTACATGTTCTAAAAAAATAATACAAGTCTTTAAAAGTTGAGGTCCAAAACAATCCCACTTTTAAAACTTTCCAATCCATTTTTAAGGTCCAAAATGGACACAACATGTAAGTTTATATCAAAATAAAAGTACAGAAATAACCTCTTCATTAGTGATACACCTCATATTCACTTGGCCATTATATATCTTCCATAAATAAGTATCCTCATAGACATAATTTTTTTCTCATATTTCTATTTGAGATCTTGATGCTTAGTAAATAAGTAGGGTACCTTTGATGTGAACAAAAAATTCACTAAGTTAGCAGAATGGGAAACTTATTGGAATTTTTATAGATACTCCCTGGGAGAGAGTCATTTGGGATTGTCTTAGTTGGTTTTTATACCTATACAATGTGGGGGTATCTTACTCATGTTATTTTCTTCCAAATTCTCCTAAACCTTTTTTTAATTGATGTTAAAGTAGATTTTTTTACAACAACATCCATCTAACCATCCATAACTATGATTATGATTTATTGATCAAATACATTTGTGCAATATGGTATGAAAAAATATTTACTTTACTTCCCAAAAGGTTTGGCCAAAATGTATCCATTACAATAATAATCTAACAAAAAATCCTACTATATTATTATGTAATTGATTTGGCTATTCCAGTAGTATTTTATGTGTAGGTTATCACTTGTAAATGTCCATTAATCCTTTGGGAAAACATTACTCCCCCAGATTATTCAGGCATCACACATCATATTAAAATGGGTGTTCCATTCGGGTGGACATATTACATGGTATATAGTGAATATTTACTTAATTTTTTCAATATATACCCTGAATGAATCATTGGACACAAAACCAGTTTTGTTTTTCAACAAGTTAGTCAAGGGTATTTTTTTTACAAAAACCTTTAATAAACTTCTTATAAAATCTAGAATATCCTAAAAATAATCTAACATGTTTAATAGAGTTAGTGTAAGGTAGTGTGGAAATAATTTCTAACCTGACCTCAAATACTTAAATTCCATCCTTACAAATCATGTGTCCCAAAACATCACCCGTTTCCAGTATGAAATAAAATTTTTCAATAAATAAATCTAATTTATTCTCAATATATTTCTTTAAAATTTTCCCCAAATTTTGAGATCGGTTTAAAATAATTTACTAAAGATAGGAAAATCATCAAGAAATTCCTCTAAAAAGATCTCAATAAAGTCTAAAAATATACTTACCACGTAATATTGAAAACTACCAAGGGAATTGCATAACCCAAATGTCATCCTTTGGTAAGTGAATGTACCAAATTAATATGTGAATTAGATTTTATCCAAGTCCCATGAAGCTATTTGAACATGGAAATACCCATCAAATCAATCAAGAATACAATAATTACCTTACCCAACTAGTCTCTACCACATTTGGTCGACATAATGGATAAGGAAATTCCCTTTCTTGGTCACATGATTTAATCTTATATAATCAATTTAATTCCTCCAAAAAATCTAAATCATAGAGGTAACTATATCATAATTCTCATTTTTTGTAATGGTGAATCTAGTAATTTTGGGTACAATTTAAAAGAGAATAACCTAATAGGAGTCTAAGATATGGTAAATGATTCTAACTCATAACAATCTCTCGAATTGTTTTTTTACAAATTCCATAAGGGTGGGGTTGAGCCTTATTTGGGGATACCTGACCGGTTTAGACTCAAATTCAAATAAAATTTGATGCCCAAAAGTTGCTGGACTAATTCATAAAATGTATTATAATGACCATCCTGTATCCCAATATTTTCTTTAAAATAATCAGTATTTGGTGTTCTTGAATAGGTTCCAATAGGTTTGAAATTATGGCATGCCGTTTTCCTTTTCGTTTTGAAAATAACATTTTATGCTTGTGTTCTATGACTTTAGTACCAGTTCAGGGGGTGTTTTAGTGATGTTTTTAACTCAATATTGTCAATGTTTTCAAATTACATGTTGTAAGGTAGAATTGTTAGTGAACAGTTTGAGGAAATCACCAGAATAATATTCACTTATTTTATTAAACTATTCAATACAAAAAACTAATTCCATATTTAGTTCATTTTCAAAAAAAAACTGATCAGAAATATTTGGCAATTTAAGGATTATCCCAATAAAATTATTTCCTCAAAAATTTTAATAACTTCCTTCAAAAAATATGAAAATTTTCATGGTTTAGTCTAAAAATAGATTTCTTATCATGAGGGTATTTTGTTGAATTTAAAATGCCTAATTTCACTATCTCCACCCTAAAATCCATTAAAAGTTTTCCTTCACTAAAATTAATTATTATTTTATCAGTTTTAAGAAATTAACTATCAATAATGATAGGGGAATGGTCTTTACTCATTTTTTCATCCATGTTTAGAATATAAAAGTTCAAAGGGAATAAAAATCCTTTCACTCTTACCAAATCATTCTCTAGATCTCCAACTGGGTGGGAAGTGCTTCATTTAATAAGTTATAAAACCACAATAGTTGGTTTGAGTTCTCATATCTATAGGGATGATTAAACAAATTAAAGAATTAAATTAACCGATTATCCAAACTTACACAATGCATTTGTAAAAGTTACATTTCCTATGGTGTAAGGGATATTAAAGGTACCAAGATCTTGATATTTCCTTGAAAATTATGGGGTTACAAGAGAAGAAAAATCTCTCTATAAAATTATCTTTTCTTGTCCTTAAAGTTTCCTCTTTTTGGTGTACACACTACAACACAACTAGGTTTATCTAGTGCAAGGGATTTAACAGTGCTTGCTAAAATCATTGTTAAATGTGGTCTCTAACAACTCTTTCTGGCACTGTTAAAAGGGTTCTTTAATAGTACTAAAAAAGTGTGGTTAAAGTGGTACTTTATGAGTGATTTTAAAAAAGTAATTATAAAGACCCCACCCAAATATTCAAGTAAAAAAAGTGCAAATAAAGGGTTCTTTTATGAGTGATAGTAAAAAATCAATGATAAATGGTATAATTCAAAAACTATATATTTCGTTAAAAACAATATATTAATATTAATATATATATATATATATATATTACATATGTTTTAGATAAGGGAAAAAATTCATGTACACTTAATATATATGATATTTAGTGAAAATGGCTTATAAAATATTTTTAAAAATATTTTTAATTATTAATGATTAATATTCATTTAATAAAAAATCAATGAAAAATAATTTTAAAAAATAATAAAATATCTAAAATAAGTTGGAAACATTACTCGAACTTCAAACAACCATAAATTTTGATATGGGTGTCCATTTGGGCTCTACCACATATCAAATCAAATCTTATGGTGAACTTTATGCCCTATTGATAGGGGAACCCCTATCACATTTTTTGAAGACGAAAAGTCTCATAAGGCCTCCAAAACTATGTTTTTAGTCGATTTACCCTAATTTTTTAACATTCGATGTAATTTTAGTCTTGTTTTAGTGGGTCATTTTTTCTGTTTTTAGTGAGGATTGAATTTATTCCTAGAGATTACATTCATACTAATATTATTGTTTTAAAATATTATCATTTTTCATAATATAGTTTTATTGATAATTAAATATATTCATATTTTCTTATATTTTCTTATAATAAATCACTTGTATAAATACATATATCAAAATATTTATGTAGAAATGTATTTTTAAATATGTAAAATAAATATGTATTATTCATTTTATTTTAAAAAAACTAACCATTTTATTAACCTTATAATAATACATTCATACATATATATACCTATACAATTAATGATTATATATAAACATGTGTGTGTGGAAATAATTAAAAAATATATATGTATATTTATATTATAATATATGAAAATAAATACTTCTTCTAGGAATTTATTTATAACGACATCTAACCACTTTTTACATTATATATATATATAATGTTCATATATACATATAAATGTGTATTTATAAACCTAAATATATTTATATTATATTCTAGTGTATGTAAATGAATAATATATATATATATATCACACACACACATATTTTATAATTGAATTTCTAAAAAATTATATAAATATATAACTAAAAATTTATTTGTAATTATCTATATAAATTAATAGAAATATCATTAAAAGTAAAAAAACAACATGATGTACTAATAAAGTCATTTCATCTTCAAAGGACAAGTATAGGGTTTGAATCTAGGCGAGCACAAGAGGCTGGAAATTCACAAAGAACTGATAAAGTGGTGGTGGGGTGAATTAAAATGATGACAGTGGGGAGGGGGGCACTATTAAAGGGGTCATGTAATCATTGATAAAGGGGGTCAAGCTCATAAAATTATGAAAAATATCATTTACCCCCTTTAATAGTGATTGTTTTAGTGCTATTAAAGGGGACCTTTATGAGCACTAAAAAATAACTTTTAAATGGGTACTTTAAGAGTGATAAAAAATAATTATTAAAAGGGTCCTTTAATAATATGAATAAATAAATGATAAAGGGATGATTTATTAGCTCTTTTTTGTATTATTAAAGGTCCCCTTAATTAGTGCTTTTCTAGCACAAATAAAATCCAAGGGATTGTAACCTTACTCCGGCAGTCAGTGCCTTTTTACCACTAATAAAGGCATATTCTAGCGCTATTATCGGCCTATTTTGTATTAGTGACATTTAATTGATAAACCTTTTATAGTTTTGATTTTTTGGAAGTCCGATAATAAAGGGATATTGATCTAAACTCTTCTGAATCACCCCAAGACCATATTTTATAATTCCTCTTCATTAGTTCTCTTGGGGATTTAATTATTATAGATAAGGGTGGTCGAGGTAAATGTAGGTCATACATATTGGACTTTACCTTGTCTCTCTTAACTTGTGATTTATTCATATGAATTTTTTCTTTTGTATTTTTTAGGACATGTTATTTATGTTCCTTGGGCTGTCCACATGCAGATTTTTCTCTTAGTGGTTATTCTTTTATGATTTTAACCTTATTTACACTCCTTAAAGAAATAATACTAACATTACCCTTATGGTTTGAAATTGAATATATATTGAGTTTCCTTGAAACAAAGTAGTTTGATAGTCAATTTGAGACTCCCAAAATGATTTAAATAGGTTCTGTATTGAATTTTGGGAGGAATTCTTCTGAAAAGTTGATGGTTGGGATGGATATTGATAATCCTGAATAAATGTTCCCTTTGAGGCTATTGGTATCTAGATCCAAACTAACTTTTTGAATATTCTTTAAACCCTTGACTCTAGGTTGGTTTCTATTGTATTTCCTTTAAAACAAGGTATCCCAAATCTCTTTAAATTGTGGTTATCCATTAGTGTATTAGTCTAGACAATGGAAGAACTATAACACTTTAGTATTTACGAAAGGTGAGGATTCCTGAACTTTGTATAATTCTATCTTCCTTACAAGAGAGGTTACTTATTTGATTTTATTAAAATGTAAATGAGAGTAATAACTATTTAGCTCGTGTACAACTATAGATGTGGATCTTGTATATATTTTTTATAATTATTTGAAATTAATTCTATCATATCTCAATATTTATATAATGAATATTCAATCAGTGTTCCTCTAGAGGAAGCATCCAGTAGGTTCCAATAATTTTCTATAAACCATTGGTAAAATAATACTTGGTAATAATGGTCATTATAAGGATCATGTGGGAAGGATTATTTCAACCACTTTAATCTATCCCAAAATTCATAGAGAGTTCCTACACTTTATTTCTTGATCCCATAATTCATCTTTCTTAGCTAGGTGATCCTAGATGTTGGTAATAATTTCTAGAGGAAATCCTTATAAAGTTCACATCAGGTGGTGACCTCTTTAGGATGCAAGTTACATATACACTCTTTGGATGATCCTTAAAGGGATAAGGGGAGGTCTTTATAGTTGATCTGATCACTGGGGGTGTAATACGTGGTTATATTAAGATATATTTATCTTCAATTAAATTATTTCATTAGCTTACGATGCACAAAACCCCGATTCTAAATGAATCATAATATAGAAAACCATTTTAACATTTCCTTTAAATTGACTGGTATGAATACTAATAAATAAATTATGAAAAATTCATGGTTTACACATATACAAAAAAATCCATTAATTATAAATTTATTATAAATAAAAATTGAATCATTTGAAAGTAAAAGAGGTGTTTTTCTACAAATAATTGTATGCATGGAATGCATTTTTATCTTAATAAATCAAATTAATCACTTTTGTTCAATTATTTCAATGAAATGTATATATTATACCTTTAATCAAATTTTTTATTATTCATATAATATTTTTTTAGGATTGGGATAAGATTAAGTCCAGTTTATTGTTTAATTTTTTTTAAAAGTTGTTTTCATCACATTTTGTGATTTGTTTAAAAATGAATTTCGGTCACTTATATAAATTGAATTTTGAAAAAATTGATTCCATATTTGGAATTAGATGTATCAAATTTTAATATATTTCAATTTTATTTTTTCTGAATATAAATAGAAATCATCGTAAAATTTGGACACTGAGGTAAGGGTAAAATGAGTAAAATCGGGTTAATGCTTTGGGATAATGATTTAAAATTTCCTTACCAAATTCATTTATTATATTTAATGAGTTGAGTTCAACCATTTCTATAATATTATAGAATATATGGTCACTTTATTCCATGTTTATTTTATTATAAACTTTATATTTATTTAAGAAAATAATAAGTTCAAAATATCACCACTTGAATTTAATATCCAATTTTTTTACATATGGATAAAAAGGGATAAATTTGTTTATAAATATTTATTTTAAATATAAATTAATTTTTTTTATCATTGTAATTTATTTATAATTTTTAGTAATTTAATAATTACCTTGAATCCTAACGCAACACCAACACAATATTAATTCAACTAATAGAAAAATTAAATAAATGATATTAAAAATATAAAATGTAATACAATATAAATTAATTATTGTCTTCCCTGATTTTTTAGAAAAAATGACATATTAGGGATGTTTTAAAGTATGATGTTTTAAATATATATTTTCTTTGGTGTTTTTAAAGTTAAATTAAATGAATGGTTCCAAAATTGACAATAATGGTATATTATAATAAATAATATTGTACTAAATGATTTAAAATTCATAAAAATATTATATTTGTACAAGTGAATAGAATATGGTAGAAATTATTTGACGTGTTTCATTTATGAGTCACTTCTCCATTTATGGTAAAATTAATATCCCTTTAATATTGAAAAACTCATCATTATGGGTGTGTTTAGAATTGGTTAACCAAGCGGTTAATAAAAAATATAAGGTTCAAAATGATTCAAAATCCTATGTAAATTTAATTATTTGATTAGATTTAGAACTTATTATCCTTTTATTTAAATATATATGCATTTGGAAGTATTTGGATCAATAATTCCACAATTATATTTTAGTCTATTTGGTAATTCCAAGAGGGACCATATCCTCACTTATTATAGGGAAATTATTCTCCAATATTCCTTACACATTATGAGACTTACAGTTCATAAAATGTAACACCCCAGTATTTCATAGCATATATCTTCTTAAATAAATTCTATTTCTTTGATAGATTATGTTGCACGCAACATAGAGCTTAAATAAACGACGATTATTATCATTATTTAAAATGAAATTATAACATAGCCATTAAATTGGAGGATATGAATAGTATTAAAAAATTATGAAATTAATATATAATATATTTAATAAAATTGTTTCATATCCTTCCAAATTATTTAATATACATAAGATAAGAATGAATCCAATTTTATGCATTAAAAGACTATTTTTGTCAAAGTAGTTTTACTGCCTTTTAACGGAGAACCTATTTTAAATTCAATTTTGTAAAATTTTATATATTTTATTTGAAAAAAATAAACTTATTATTTTAATAAATAATATAAAAAATTTATTTACTTGATTTTTTATATTTTTCAGATAAGTTTCATGTTTTGATTAATAGTGATAAAATATTTCATTTAATTGAAAACTGTTTTTTCATCTAAAATTTTTAGTCATAAATTATATTTGAAATTTGTTTTAAAGTATTATAAGATTAGTTTTTTTATCATTTAATCTAATTTATTAAATTGAAAATAATTTCAAATTGAATTTGGATACAAAAATATTTCAGTCTATTGAATGTTTTCACTTTAAAAACTCGTTTTCTCGTTCCATCAATGAGATTAATTTTAAATTAATCACTACGAATAATATTTTTTGATTTTTGAAAAATTTATTCCAAAATTTTAATTTGTGGGTCAAAATTATTTAAGTAGGTTCCTTTTATTTTTGGGCAATATGAATAGTAACTTAAGTATTTGTTTTAATTACCACAGTTAATGGTAAATCCAGTAATTAAAGGTAAAAAAATATTTTAAGTATTATAAAAATACTATAAAACAAGTCACAATTTTATTGTACAATTTATTTTCTATAAATTCATCATTTGGATGAATTTATTGTCTATTTGATCCACATAGATGATTTTAATCATTTTTTAGTACTTTATTCTAACGGAAGTCCAATATGACACACTCATGTTTTTAAAAAGTATTACATATTTTATATATGGTTATTAAGGATATATCTTAAACTATATATATTGATTGGAAATATAAAATATTTATCTTTATCCTGAAAATTTATTTTTAATATTTAGGGAAGAAATAATTAAATTAAAGGCTTGCACAATGATGATGCAATAATTATTTAATTAATGAAAATATCAAATAAATGTTATTAAAAATATTAAAATAGATATAATTTTATATAATTAATGACATCCATTAATTTTATATATTACGTAGATAAATTATGTATGTATTAAATGTTTTTTTCTTTGTTATATTGTGTATTTATATTTTTTTAAAAGTCAATAAATTAGTTGTTTAAAAATTGAAATTAGAGGTATTGTAAAATAAATAACATTTTTTAAATGATATAAATATAAAAAAAATAAAATTAAGAATAATTATTGGTATAAAGTTTCAAATGTCATACATGAATTATTTAGGGTTATTTTTACATTTTTTATTAATTATATTAACCCTTAAATATTAAAGAGATAAGTTGTCATGGTAAAGGTTAAAGGTTTTAACTAAAGGTTGAAGACAAAATATAAGGGTAACAATTTGTCTAAAAATTATTGGATGAGATTATTTAGACCCATAATATTATTATATTAGAAATAAATTTCTTTTGATCCATTTTTAATTGAAAAATAATTTATATTAATTTTATATTTTGAGAGTTTGAAAAAGTGCCTCTCACCTCAATTATTAAAGGGAAACTCCTCCCTCAGTTCCTCACACTAATTTTAGCCTAAAAGATCATCCAAAACATGCTTAAATAATCTCCCAAAATCCCAAACCTATTCCTAAAATCAACACTTTGGGATGAAATAAAACGAAGGAAGGATTTTGGTATAAACCAAAAGAAGTTACCTAAATTAGAGGTAACATTCTTAAACGATCACTTTAGTTTTATTTATTTCCCCACTCCTTAATTTAATTTTATTACATGATTATATAATAACAATAGTATCCTAAATATACTAATGTTTTTTCATGTTAAGGGTTCTATTTACACCAACACCACACTTCCATCAAATGGCTAATGAATTTACCATTTATGTATGGCTAACTACCACCTCACGAAAGGATGTCGTTCGTTTTTACTTAACCTCCTCCCATGGATGAGAATTATGATGTACATGACATATTTATATGATATATATAATGTATTTTTTATATTCATACTTATTTGATTTATATATTATTCATACCTTATGGATTTTCTATTTTTTTAAATATGATAACATCGTTTGTGGAAGTGTAGACTACCGCCTCCTCAATGCGATATGATTCATTCAAACTATACATGGAACATATAAAGGATGGTTTTAATAAAATCTGTGATATATATGAAATATATAAGATAATTTAATTTTAATATACATATATATCATTTACTTTCAATTATTTTTTTATGGTAAATAAATGAAAGTAGCGTTCATGCGTATATACATTCTAGCGTCTCCATAAACAACACATTTTATTTCCGATATCCAAATTTTATGGATTATTATTATATATATATAATATGTTATTATTACATCATGGTTTAATTTTTTTATATGATGAAATCATGATCTAATTAATAAGAATAACAAATAACAAGTCAACAAATACTCGAGAAACTAAGCAATTAACACCTGAAATAGGGAAACTGATGAAATATTATTAAAACAATTGTGATAAAATAAAAAAATAAAATCATATATGATAACATAAATACGAATAAGGTTCTGATATAAATTAATAATATTATTTAAACCATTATACAGGAACTTAAATCACATATAACTAAAAAGGATGTGCAAGGTAAGGGATATTTTTCTCACTTTTATTTTAGCGGGACACCTCCCTTATACACCACTTGTTTCTTTTATGTGTTGTATATACCCCACATTAATGTCTTTTATGAGTATTATTCTGAATATTTTGGTATTTTTATATCCATATAATTTTATTTCTTTAATAGGAACATGATTCTACTAATTATAAAGTGATAAGTATTTATTCTATAATCTTATCATTATCTGAGATTGTTTGTATTTAAGTCTCCACTAGAGAATATTTCTATTCCATGTATGTATTTTCTAAAAATGTTTTCAATTTTTTTTACTATTCTAAAATGGTTCTAAAATCATTTTTAACACTTTTTTACTTTTTATAAAAAAATTTAAAAGGAATATTCCAATCATTTTCCAAAACAAGGTACTTTATGAATTGTCTTACCAAAATAAAAGTAATGTTTTTGTAACTTTTATAGAATGAACAAAATATACAATCGCCATGAATCCCTAGTGTTTTGAATCCTAATTTACATGTTTACAAGTTTCTTTTCAAAGAGAATATTTCCTTTTATATATTCTTGGCCTTTTAAATAAATGATTACAAAGTGGTAAGGGAATTTCATCTCACTTTTTACATCTATGAGATAAATTTCATTTTCAACAATTAATTATTTTATGTGGTGTATCTAATAACCCTTATGGTATATCATATCATGAATCTCATTATCGTCTTGGTATTTAATTTTTCATTTGATAATTTCTTAATTTATGGGGTTATTGATTCAAATATTTCAATGTGGTATGAGACACTTTGATTTAAAAATATATTATTAAATATATTATTTAATATATGTGGAATTATTTGGACTGGAAGACATGTGTGGGGACCATTTATAGATAGACCCTCGATCCATCAGTAGTCTCTTGAGATGAAATTAGTTGGTGAAAAACCCTTCGACTTTGTTTCCAATAAGAATAGATGTGTTTCTACCCACATACTTAAAAAATATGGTGAAAGTTATTTATGGTAGTGGTTCATGTTCCAGATACATGATGTCCAAAAATTAAGCATTTCCTTAATTGATAATTTATTTATTATTATTATCTATGATAATTTTTATTTGACATATCTATTAATGTATTTCATCCTCATTTTATTGATTAAATGGAATGTGTTTCAGTTATCTACTGTTCCATATTAGTTATTCCTTATCATATTATTTAAATGGAATGTTTTATTAGTTATTTAACTTTACATTTTGATTTATTCTCATTAATTCATTATTTATTCTACTTTTGTTGCCCTTAATGATCATTTGAGCTCACCCTTTTATTTTCACTATTTTCCCTAGGTTATGAAGATTAAATTTTTGAATGAGTTCAAGGATGAAAATTATTTTCCTCTGTTTTGTTTTATGTTTTAACAATGTAATAAGGGAACTATTTATGTATATAGTTATTCAAGACTACTAAACTAATTATTCCTTTGGGATTTGATTCCTTGTGATCATGCCATTGTAATAAAATAATGCACCGACTCTAGGCTTTTGGGGTCGATGTGTTATAGAAATTACCAAACATAATATCTCCCTATCTTCCTTCAACACATCATAGATCTTCTATTATTGTCAAAATACTACCCCTTTAAGGCCTAAGGTGTAATCCAAATTTGGGTACTCAACAAAGAGGTTTAAATCTTAAGAGATGTTTTCCAATTTTATTTCTTAATTAGCCCCTTATAAATCCATGGTATTTATTCTAAAATAGTGAACTCAATATAATAAATATACTTAATTTTTATTATCAATATGGAATAACAATTATCCACCTTATTTATATCATATAGAAAGCAAAAACATTATTCATGCGTACATATTGATTACCGTCTCCCTGTAGCGGTGTAATTGTTTTTCATCACCGCTTTAATATGATGGTTAGAATGATGGAACTAATATATATAAATATATATATGTTTTTATGATATTATTATCAATATTTAAATTTAAATTATAATTTACCTTTGTTTCATTCCATCCATTGAAAAATGGAAACATCGTTCAAGCATACGTTCAACCTACCATCCCAATGAACAATGTAATTCATTTTTATATATCTAACTTTTATGGATTATGATATATATAGGTAATATATATGATATAAATATCATGTTTAAAATTATTTAGACGACATAACCATGATTAATGCATAAATAGTGAGACTGTCAAACCAAAACATGCATGAAAACTGAAGGATTTATCACCTAGAAAAGTGATTTTAATAAAGAAGTGTAAATAAATGAGTGATAAAATGTTATAAAATAACCATACATGGTAATATATATTTATATTATGATTATAAACTAATTGTTTTATTAAATATATATTTATTATATAGGATTTTGTAATTCTTATGAAGAAATACAGGACTTGATGTTTGGGGATTTTCAGTCTCACTATTATTTCTCAGAGACATATGCCATATTCACCACTCATTTATCTTGTGTAGTGTATATAATGAAACTTTGATATGTTATATAATTATTGTACTTGTTTAAATGATATTTAATGTTTCATTTATGTTTTTCCTTATTGGTTATTATATTTTAAAATTTACCAATGGGGTAAGGGTTTTATGTTACAATCTCATTGTTTATCGAGATTATTTACTATTATGTTTCTAGTGATGAAATTTCATGATCTACATATCAAGAAACTTATGAAATTTATATTCATATGGTTATTTATAGATATTATGTTTTTCTTTTATTATCCCCAATTTAAGTACTCAAGATAAAATAAAGAACATTTTTATGGAAAATGACTCTATCTATCTCTTTGCTCGATTTTTTTCCTTCTATATCCATGATTTATAAAAATGTTTCCATATTTTTTTAATATTCACATATGATTTTAGAAATTAATTTTTATCCATTATTGAATTTATAAAAAAATGTTTAAAATGATTCTTCTTTATTTATTTCTAATGAGTTAATCTTTGACCTTTTTAAAAAAGTGTGAATGGAATGTTTTCTTTTAACTTATATGACATGAAAAAATTTTACTTCTATCATGAAGGATTAATGATTTGAAGATTACTTTAAAATCTTCCTAGGTAATTTTTATGTAAAATATTTTCTTTAATATTTTTTAAATTTTTATTTTTTGAAGAAGTGATTTCATATTGAAAATAGAATTTTCTTCAAGAAATATTCCAATCAGTCTTTTAAAAGAATTTTCATTATGAAAAAATAATTTTATATTAATTACACTCTATTGGGGGTATGGTCCAAGGATAACATCATTATTCTTTCTCTAGATGGTTATTTTATGAGGACATGATGTTTATGGAACTTATTTCTTTTACATTAGTCATGCAATGATGAAATGATGAAA
This sequence comes from Viscum album, assembly GCA_963277665.1. Lineage (NCBI taxonomy): Eukaryota > Viridiplantae > Streptophyta > Magnoliopsida > Santalales > Viscaceae > Viscum > Viscum album. The sequence continues at coordinate 11,531,488 of OY728159.1, read as the reverse complement.
TGTTTATGAAACCCATTTCTTTTCCATAGGTTCTACAATGGTGAAATGTATATAAAACCCATTTTATTTTGACTGGTTATGATATGATGAATGTTTTATGATATTATAGAACACATATATATTATTTTTATTATATTATGGGTGGGGTTGGATTTATATATCCCTATAATGTATTGGGTAAATATAGATATTTCATGAGATAAAAAACATTGGAAGAGGAAGTGAACAAAATTTAGTAGAGGAATTCATCTACTATAATAATAATGGGAGTGAATATTGAATACTTTGATGGAATTAGAAGTTAACCCAATCCACTATGGTAGTCTTTAATGTGAGACTTGAATACTAAGGAAATGATTTTTTATACTTATGTGTATGCCACAAATCTATGTATTATGACAATATTTTTCTATTATGGATTATGTTCACTGATTCCTTTATGATTCATGTCTTATGAACTGCCAAGATTTATGGAATAAATCAAGATTATGACCTGTGATAAAATGGATTGGTTTTCAAATATTAAGCTAATGTTATCATACCATTATGCTCTTGTTATGCTTAAGTGATCATTAATATCTCCCATATTTACCCTTACCAAGAATCTAAAATCTTCTTTTCTTATGATTCCCTTCCCATGGTTACGAAGAAAGGTATTAAGTATGATCTGTAAAACAGGAGTTCTATTTTTAAAGAACTTAGTGGGAAATGATCTAGATCTCTAATAGAAAAGTTGTTTATGTATCCATGTTTCCCAAGACACTAGACCTATAAAAAAGTAATGTGGATCTCAATGTTATGTAATGAATATTAATTTATTAAGATTTAATATCTATATATAAAAAATAAGGGTTTTTATAGTTGGTATCATAAAAATATTTCTATTTTATTTGGAAACTAGTTTGAGAAAACATTAGTAAGATCATTGAGGACAATTCTAAGTATAGGATAACATTTGAATGTTTTGGTAATGATCATGTTTGACCCAATCAATTTAAAAGAAGAAGTCATGATTTATATAAAATATAAATGTTTTTTATTGATTATATGGTTTTCCACTATGATTATTATTTCTAAAAATATGATTTTTAGTTTAGTCAATGGCTATAACTTGAAAAAAACTTGTTAATGATGAATGATAAAAATAATGTAATGAATTTCATCCTGATAAACCAAATGTTATGGGATCTGGAATGAAAAAACGAATTTCTATTATTACACATCATTATCATGTTATGAATCATGATGAAATTCCAAACTATAAAAGGTTGAAAAACATTCTTTTTGAGTTTTTTACAAGTTAATGCCAACCTTATTTTAGGGGGTATACTGATCCACTAGTTTCTAATCAATGGAACAAAACAATTGAAAATATATTTTCTATTCTATAGTTTTCAGAAAATGAAAAAGTTATTTTTATGATTATCGTTTGGAAGGAAAAGAAGATCAACAGTTGAATATTATCAAGAACCCAAGAAAACATGAATAAATTTACTCCATAAAGTGGAATGATTTTAAGAGTTTATTTTTCATTAATTTATTTTCTCATAATCTTTGAAAGAAAATAGATAAATAATTCATTGGGCCAAAGCAGAAGGATGTTGAATCTAATAGTATATATGAGGAAACATTTACAAGACATTACAAGTACACTTATGGTATTATAATCAAACTTTAAATAAAGGTTGACCAATTCTTCCGTGGCCAAAAATCAAGTCTCTGAAGGTCATAATCCATAATCTACATTAGTATCTATAAATAAATCATTCGATGTGCTATAAAGGTGGAGATGGAGATTGGAGTTACCCATAAATCTCATGGTTTTGATGAAAAAAGAAATATGAAATTCAAAGGGAATTCTTAAAACCATAGAGAGAGGAGGATGAGATTTCCTTTATAATCAATGTTTAAAAGGAAACATTGAAGAAATTTTCTTAAGGGCACTAGTAAATGTTTTATTTTTGGAAATGTGGGACATCAAGAAATAAAATTGTGAAGTTATGGGAAGAAGATGTTTTTTAATGATGGAGAAGAATCAACAAATAATTCACCACCCATTCTATAGTGTTTTTAATGCAAGAAGTATGGGAATTAATTTAAAAAATGATAAAAACCTAAGGTTAATGATGATGATCGACAAAAAAAACATATTAATCCAATATAAAAAGGTTAATCTCATTCGATCACTGTTGTTGATTTGGAATATGATAATGAAGTTGTGAAAGGTATACTTACTACCCACTCTAGAACTGATAATGTATTATTTGATTCTAGATCTACCAACTCTTATATATCTGCATATTTTTCTTAGGGTATCACAATACCTTCTCAATTATTAGATCTTGAATTATTAGTGAAAAAAACTATTAGTACAATGATGATATCTAAAGTCTATGATTATTTTTTGATTGATATTTTTGGGAATATGCTTCCTATAAATTTCATTATTCTCCCTCTACTTTAATTTGATATTATTTTTGTCCTAGAATGACTATATTTACATAAGGAACACATTTATTTATAAGGAAGGGAAGTCACATTTGATATTCAAAACAAAACTATTTTTATTTATCACCGTGACAACGTAGTTTGGGCTTGGCTTAGTGGTAATCACCCTATAATCCTACATGAAAAACGGGGGGTCAAAACCCATTGGGCGCAAATACTGTAGAATTACTGTAGTGGTACTGTAGTAGCAGATGTATTATAGCAATGACTGTACTGTAGAGGCGACATGACACTATAGCAGTGGCGGGTACTGTGTGTGTACTGTAGCAGGTGGGTACTGTAGAAATACTATTCATAGAATGGGCCTTGGGAAAGAAATTTGGGCCTACGGGCTACATGCCCACTGGGCCTTCGGGCTATGTAATGGGTCTCCATCAACCTAGTTAAAAGAGGTCTTTGCTTTTCTTTACTAATAAAAACTGAGGATTTGGCCCCGACCTTTTAAAAAAATCTATCAATGTGACTATAAATAGGAAAATCTGATAGAAATTTCATCCATTGTATAAGTCTTGATTTTTATTCAGAAGGGGTATTTATCCTTGTTGGTTGGGGAGAAACTCCAAATCAAATATATGCCTATTGTTTAGGAGTTTGTTGATATTTGTCTAGAAGAGTTTCCCAGTCTTCCACCACATTTTGAAGTTGATTTTCCAGTATAACTCACTAATTGTGATACACCTATATCCAAGAATCCATATAGAATAGAACTAATTGAGTTTCAAGAATTAAAGAATAAAATTTAAGATAATCTAGACAAGGGATTCATTTATCCAAGTGTGTCACCCTGGGGAGAACCTCATCTTTTTATAAAGACGAAATATGGATAAATACGACTCTCAATATATTATCAAGAACATAACAAGATTAAAGTCAAGAAAAATTATCTTCTACCCAATAATGATGAATTGTTTGATAAAATATGCAATGTTAAATACTTTTTCAAGATTTGACTTTCACTTTTATATGATTAATTTAGGGTTAAGAAGGAGGATATTCCCATGACAATATTCTATACAAGGTATGGATAGTATAAATTTATACAAATGTCATTATTATTAATAAATCCACTAATATCTTCATGGATTTAATGGATACAGACTTTAGATATTACCTTGATCAATTTTTGGTAATATTTATAGTTGATATTCTAATATATTTGATGAGAAAGAAAACGAATAACGATCATTTGAGGGTTTTTCTAAAGACCCTGGGGAAGGAGATGCTTTATTCATAATTTACTAAGAGTGGATTTTGGATATAAAAAGTTTAATTTTAGGGTTATATAATCTTAAGTGAGGGTATATCAGTGGTTCAATTAAAGGTGAATGTTATTGAATTTTGGCCTAGAATAACTATAGTCACTAAGATCCATATTTTTCTTATTCTATAAGGATATTATTGATGCTTTGTAGAGAGTTTCTCATGAATTTATAATACAACCACCAAGTTAACTTAGAATGGAGACAAGTTACTTTGGATACATGAATCTGAGCAAAATTTCAATGAACCAAAGATAAGTTTAGTCAGTACACCTGTACTTACACTACCTTGAAATAGAGAAGGATTTGTGATATATATTGATGCATTAAGGAAGGTACTGGGATGTATCCTCATGCATAATGATGTTATTATAGCTTATTCCTCACACCAATTGAAGGTTCATGATAAAAATTACCCAACTCTTGATTTGGAGTTTTCTCTAATAATATTTTCATTATATATATAGTGGAATTAAAATTATGAAGACATGTGTGATATATATATTGATCATACATTTTTAAAGTATATATTAAATCTAAAAGAGATTAATATTTACTATAGAAGATTATTAGAGTTTATTAAAGATCAGGACTCCTTAATATATTACCATAATAGGAAAGAAGAAAAAGTGGAAAATCTATGAGTCAAAAGAATCATGCCAGCATATTTATGGTGAGGATAAAAAAGATCTAATATTTCTAGATTTGAAATGTATGGATCTAGAAATATTAAAGTAAGGGAATAAAAATTATCTTGCTCAAATGAATGTGCAACCATATATCCTTGTGAGTATTAAAGAGGCACAAAATGGATATGAATAATTGAAAAAGTAAGTAAGAAATAATTCCTAGTTTGACCTTAATTTTAATGGAATGATATAGTTAAGGAATCATTTATGTGTTCTGACCACACCATATTTGTAGAAGGATCCATTGGATTAGGCACATAGTTCATCATTCTCTATTATTTATGGAAGTATAAATATTTATAGATATATTAAAGAGTATTTATAGTGGGAAAACACAAAGAGATATATTAAAGGGTATGCATCCTGATACTTGGTATGTTATAAAGTTAAGGCTAAGAGACATACTTCTAAGGGGATGTCACAACTACTACCTATACCAGAATGGAAATGGGAAAATATCAATATGGATTTTTTTATCGAACTCCCCAAAAAATTTAAAGGAAATAATGCTATTTAGGTTGTAGTTGATCACCTAATGATGTGATAACACCCCATTTCTATTAGAAAATATTTATCTCTTAATAATATTTCTAGAATATGTTTTTTTATTTTCTTATTCTTGGTTTAATTACTAATAATGTTGATATTCATGTAAGAATATTGGTTTGATTATAGTCCCTTCGATTACACTTCCTCATATGATTTAAGTTAGTATTTTTTATAAATATCATTCTATTTTGTATGAGAATATAATGTTTTACATCTAATTTGTCAGTTTTTAAGTGATTAGTGTATTATTTTAATGACATGTACTAAAAAATTGCATTTGATCATAATGATAAACTATTTTAATTATGTTTCTCACTTTAATTATGTTAATTATTTCAATATTTTAAATCATATTATATCATAAGTTATATATTTATTTCAATAAATATATTTAATATATTGTACTCATACATCATTATATATAATATATATATATATATGAATAATGTATCTTCTTATTTAAGATCATTACATGGTTCTCTTCCTTGACCTAAATGGCCTGAAGGCCTTCATTTTAATTAATTTTTTATAACCCCTCTTTCAAGGGATTAGGGGGAACCCTTAAAAGGCCCATAGGCTCAGAGATTACATGGCCCGTAGGCTTATGAGATTACATGACCTGAAGGTCTTATGGAATTCAACCAGACTATCTACAAGGAATTGACCCTCCCCAGCATCTGCATCCTGATAGTAGGTCTCCACCTTTGCATGACCGTCTGGCTTGTCTTATCGTGCAAGCACAGGCTGGTACCTATGGCATAGCCATACCCTCTCATTCTAACAATCCATTTGGATCTGCTCTGGTGAGTGCACCTGCTCTGAATCATCTTTTGGGGCTGTGCCTTTTTTGTAGTGTGTCTGAGGCCTGCATTAATGTGGCCCAAAGGCCTTGGTGTGGCCCTAAGGCCTTAAGGTGTCCCAAAGGCCTTGAGAATCAACTGGCCCGAATGCCTTGGGTGGCCCAAAATCCTTGCTGAACCTAAGGACAAAACCGTTGGCCCGAAGGCCCAGACGGATGAATAGTTTCGACTGCTATAGTACCGAGCAGTGCCTGCTACAGTGCCTGCTATAGTGCCTGCTACATTAACCTAGAAATATGCCTCCACCTGGATTTGATCTCGGGTCTCTTGGATGCACCTAGAGAGTTCTCACCAACTGGGCTGAGGCTCTTTTGCATTATCTTCCTTAACAATGTCTCAATTTCATCATGTATTTAGCCATGGTATCTCCTCTATCATCCTTCATAGATATACTCCTTATCCCACCATCAAGATTCCTCCCCATGAATGTAATCTCCCTCTAAGCATCACATGGAAGAAACTTACTCCTCTTATTCTCAATGGCAGTGCAACACCATTTCATGGAAGATTCATCCAACATGTAACTTTATACTTCTTCTTATCATTGGAATATATTAATATAATCTCTTTATGATTGAACCACTCAACAGTAGTACCATCCTTCGTCACCGATAGAAACGATCACCAACCTTGTGATGTAATGGTAGTATAGGATCCACATGAGATGACACCACCATAAAGATGAAATAGTAGTGTGTGAATAAGAATCAATAGTAGAATCTTATGATTTATATAACCCTTTAATCACATAATAGTAGTGGGATTTGGTCATCCAACAGTAGTGGTAGCACACTCTAGTCTTCCACAGTTCCCATCTTATGGCCATACTACATATATAATGGTTTTAGTACAACTAATTTTAACTTATAGAAGCAAAACTAAAAACTAATGGTAGCTTCACCACTTTATATTACTCAATAATATTAGAATAAGAATTAAAATGGTAACATGTAGTCATAGTTCCCCGATATATTTTTTAATTCTAACAGCCTAAGATTTTGTGAAATATTTTTTTTTATAAATTTAATAATTTCAATATTTTTAATTAAATTAAATATTTAGTTTATATTGAATTACATAAAAAAATGATTTTATATTTCATTACACATAACACCGAGTTTGGATTTCATTACATGTAACACGAAGTTTAGCTCGTGTTACCCTTAATACTGTATTTAAATGAAATATGACATATTATCAAAATTTATTATTTAATATGATAGTTATCACCTACCGATGGAATGGTGGGTATGAATAGAATAAAATAAATTATGAAAATATATAGTTTAAAAATTATATAAAATTAATTCTTTGGAGACCAATTAATTCAAAAGGAAAAAACACTTTTTGAAGACATAAGAAATTCATTTTATGAAAAACAATTTTTATTCAAATAAATGTTTCATAACTCAATTAATTAAAAAAATAACTTTTAGTTAATTAATTTAATTAAATTCATATATCATATATTTAATAAAATTTTTAACATTCATATTATATGTTTTCTAGAAAAGAGTTAAGAATAAATCCAATTTTATGCGTAGAATTGTATTGTCTAAAAATGCTTTTTTCATTTGGAGCACTTAATTTAAAATTAAATTTTACTAATTTTAGAAACATTATTTGAAAAAATATAATATATTTTTGAAATAATAATATCAAAATAATATTAGGGTAAATTTTTATTATTTTCTTGAAAAGTTTCACTTTTTGATGAATAGTGAAAGATACCAAATTTTAATTGAAAACCGCATTTTCATTTAAATTATTTGTATAGACAAATTATATTTTAAATTTAATTTAATGTAAAATATGACAAATAATATATCTTTTAATCCAACTTAGGTTATTATAATCATTTTTATTTTGAATTATTATATAAAAACTTTGTAAACTTTTGAACATTTTCTCCTTGAAAACTTGATTTCTCATCACTACAGCATGATTAATTTTAATTTAAATTCTGCCACTTTTGGGAATTCAATTTTTAAAAAATGTATTGAATATTTTTAATAATAATAATTTATATTATATAATAAGTTCAAATTAATTTTTTACAAAAATTAATACTAAAAATAGTAAAACAATATTTACAGCACTTAAGGTAAAAACTGATTTATCAGGGGGGGTTAAATTTAGAATATAAGAGTTAAAAATGACCTAAAAACTTTTAACACCCAAATTGGATGTACATATCTTGACCTTTTTTCTTTTAGGCTATAAAAGTTTCCATTTTGGATCATTTTGGAATGTGAAAAAACTGGGTAAACCTTTTTATTTAAAAACATTACAAGTATGCCACTCACCTCACTTATAAAAGGCCGACACCTCTGCTCTCCTCTTAAAACCTTCAAAACCTTTTTGGTTCAAAAAATAACTACCAAAATAACTTAAAAATTCCCTTATATCATCCTATAAGACTAATTTTTTTTCATTAGTAATAGGAAGAATCTTAGTGTAAACCTAAGTAGGATACCTAAAAATGAGTTACAATCTCCATCGAGCGTTTTTAATTTTATTTATTCCTTCACATACTACAATTTTTATTAAAAAATTATGTTATTATAACCAAATTATTCTATATATAATTATATTTAGTTATGTTAAGTTGATGACCTAAAACCATCTCCACTCCCATCAAATGGGTTATGAAATCATCATTCGTGTGTTTAGAAGACTACAACCTCACTAACCGATGTCATTCATTTTTCCATTACAACCTATCATAGTTGGTTATGATGATGGATATAAAGTATATATATATATATATATATTATATTTATAAAATAATTATAACTATGTATTAATTATATCATATTTACCTTTTTTTATTTGCATTCGATAGGGGATATGATAACGTCACATGTGTGTACGGAGGACTACTGCATCGTGAAGAAATACGATTTGTTTTTCATTAATGCTTTACATGAAAGATAATAAGAATAAATATATGTGATATACATGAAATAATTATATAAATATATATATTAGGTTATTGGGGGTACAAGTACATTAAATCACACACACACATCACACATGTAACGCCTCGACCCTAGTTGCCCAGAGCTGGTGCATTATTTTAATACATTGGCATGATTACATGGAATCAACTCCCGAAGGACAGGTCAGTTTAGCAGTTTGGAAAATAGATTACATACATGAATGATACATTATAATTTCTAACCTAAAACATATAATAAATAATCCTTTTCTAATTCCATTATTCTCCAAGATTAACCATGCATATCAATCATAATACACTTCTTGGAATCCTGGGAAAATAAAACTTAATAAAGAGGTGAGCTTAGATACTCATTAAGGGTAAATAATTCAGCAGAATCTATAAAAATTTCAGGCAATATGTGTATTAAAAACAAAATTATTTTAAACAAAAACATGAATATAATATGGAAAAAATAAATCAATTATTACCTTATAAATATACACATTGATATTCTACCAGTAAAATAATCACATGTAATAACTAATATTCTAACGATGAAATGCATAATGTCGGACATAATAACAACTACGTCAAGGCCTTGAGACAAGACGATTCACACATATTCTGTCAAGGACTTATGCAAAGACACTAGTTTGTCTCATGAGACCTACCAATGAATAGAGGGTTTATAGCGGGCACCACGCATCACTCACAAATTCTAATTCATTCCTCATATGAAAATGGTAAAGCATAACATAAACATTCCTTTTAAAACTAGCATATGAAATGTCAATATTTTAACCATATACCACGAATGGTATAAAAATAGAATATCCATAGTCAAACATATCAGAAATAATTCAATACAACATGGAAGACTGTATTATAATAACTCAACCTCAATCAAGAATAATATCTAGTAAATGATGTTGACATAATTGAAAATAATCAGTAAAAATCATTGAGATAAATATCCCCCTTTCATGAAATCATTTAAATGTCACACACTTTATAATGAAATACATTTAAATTATATTTTTGAATAAAAGTGTCCCATACCATTTTGAAACTTTTGAAATGAATTAACATTTTAAAATAATCATGTCCATATAAATAAATCCTTAAAATCATTTTTGAAAACATGGTTATTAATTAAATATATTTATAAAAATAAATCTTTAAAACATTTAAAATGATGATCTAGTTAAATAGTTACTTCCATAAAACCATAAAATATTCCTTTTGAAAACATTTTTATGAAATATGGACATGGATGATAAATATTTCCCAGAAAATACTTACACATAAACAATCTCGGATAATTATGAGATTGAGGAATTAACCCTTACCTTAGATCTGATACTCTCTGTACGTGTCTAAAACTACTTTATAATGTTCTTAAAAATATTATTAACGTATATCAGAATTCTAATAACATTTATGATACCATATATGATTCTTTTATGACTTTATATTTCCTATTTATTAACAATTCCAAGTTAATCCAACATTTTGGGAAATATCACTTTGGTTATCGTACATGTTTTGACTTGTCATTCTTGACAATATTACATGGATCATTATTTAATTACTTATAGAATGTATAATATTATTTATATATCATATATATTCATAACATAAATATATAACGGATGGATATATAAAATGGAAGACACCGTTTATGGAGACGGTAGGCCGTACGTAAACATGAACGCTGTTTCTGTTTTCATATCATATGAAAGTAAGTGAATGAAATATACAGACGCACACACCCACACAAACACACACACATATATATCATCCCAGTAGCATTATTATGTAATATAGTTCATAATTATTAATAATATTTATTTTTATAATCATTCTTGGATGGTGAACATGGTAGATTAGTCTCATCGCGTCGTGGAGACGGTAAGTCGAATGTACGCATGAGTGACGATATCATTTACTTAATGGTTAATGGTATGGATTTGGATGCAATATGAATGTAAAAGAAATAATATAATGTTATATTTATTATTTAATTAATTTTTATTCATCATTATACCCATCTAAATAAAGTGTACATGAAAAACAATTTACACCACAACTTGGAGATAGTAAGGCGTATGTACGCACAAATGGTGATATTTTTTTTCATAGGATGAGTACAAAGAGGAATATGGCTGTAACATAATCTTAAAAACATCTTATAATATATTATATGATGGAGTTATTATTTTAGTATGGTAACAACTTAGCAATAGGAAATAAAAGAAGATATTAATTTTGAAAGAAGGGATAAAATGATCATCTCTTCTTCGGGTGTCTCCTTTTGATTTGCACAAAAGGACTCCTTAAGTTTGTTTTACGCCCCACATGTTGAATCTAGGATAAATTGAGGGAAGTTTGAAGGATATTTGGGATGGTTTTTGGCTAGAAAATGGCTTTGGAGGTGTGAATAAGTGGGTAGAGGTGGTTCCCTTTTATAAGAGGGAGGAGAGGCACTTTAGGAATGTTTAGAAATATTAATTTATTATAAATTCAATTTCAGTTAAAAATTGTCCAAAAATCATTTAATTATAATATAAGATGATTTTTGTTCGAATACACATCATCCAATAATTTTTAGAAAATTTTTTAATATTTTTTTATACTTATCTTTTTGTTTTAACATTTAGTTAAACAGTTTAACTCTTACCATGCCTTCTTGTATTTTTATACTATAGGATTAATTTAGCTACTATAAAACTCCAAGGTAAATTTAAGAGCATAATTAATGTAATTTTTAAATTTATATAATTTAATAGTCTGAATCTTAGATTTTTGGTAATTTAATATCATTTAATAATCTATTTTATGTATTAAGTTATGAATTCTGACAATTTTGGACACTATTCATACTAGATTTTTTTAAAAATTCATAACAACCAGATTGTTTATAAACAAAGGAATGAAATAAAATATAAGATGTCAATATCATACATAAAAGTTTTTATGACATCAAAATAACTAAATTACTTTTATTTTAACGTTTATAATATCATTTATTTGAATCCTTTATTAATGAAGCAATCACTACATCATCACTGTGTCATAATTAAATATTTTTATTTTATGACTAAAAATTATAAATAAAATATCTTGATGTAAGAAATATATTCATATTTATAATGACTATTACTAGTCTGAGAGATAAATTATATTATCCTATATAAATTCTTTTAGTGAAAGATACATGTTGATGTTATATTTTTCTAGACGTTAAATTAATTCTTATAAAATATCATTTTCACACCGCTGTGGCTCCTTGGGGTCCCAAATTCGACCCATGGAAGCCCATGGTAGGAAATATCTCATCGAATAGGATTAGTAAAAGTTTTAGGGTAGTTTAATATTTTTATAATATTATTTTGTTTACCCTTTTTTACTATATTTACCATTTAACCATGGTAAATAAAATAATTACTGTAGTTACTATTCATAATGTCAAAAAATAAAAGGTACATATTTACAAAATTTGTTCCTTATGATTATAAATATGGAATAAATTTTTCCAAATTCAAAACATGGTGTTGGAAGAAATTAATTTAAAATTAATTCCCATTGTCAAAACTGAAAAGTGGGTTCTTAAGTAGTAAAAACTATCAAAATATTGGCATGTGTTTATGTAAAATTTTAATGTGAAATTACTTCAAATGTACTAAATTATTTTAAATTATAAAAATATAATCTAATTTTAATTTAAACCACTCAAATATAAAATTTATCACTATAAATTGTTTCGATTAAAAAATTTGTTTTCAATTAAAATTTACTATTTTTTACTATTCATCAAAATATGAAAGTTCTCATAAAAGTACCAAAAATTTATCCACACTAATTTTTGTGTCCTTATTATAAATTAGAATTTAATTTAATAATATTTAATATATAAAAAGTGTCAAATATTGGTTTTAAAAAGGGTTCACTATTAAAAGGCGTAAAAACTGTACTTTTGAAAAGTACTCTTTTTATCTAAAAAATTGAATTTTTCTTTATATTATGTCACATAAGGTGAATTTTTAAAATTTATATGATATATAAAATTTAAAATATGGTTAATACTAATCATAACCTATTTTTAAATGGCTAGTTTGATAGTGTTGAGCAAGTATTGTTTTCAATAGTACATAATTTTATATGGGGGAGATTGTTGAGAACAATATTCTAACTCTTTATGATGATTTTGATGCTCACAAATATACTTAATTTTTATTCAAATAATTTTACTTTGAGTATATTTCATAAAATTAATATTATTTATTTCTCTATTTTGAGATACTATCAAAGTGTTTAATTCGTGTGGAATATTTGGAAAAATATTCGGAAATCGTTTTTTGCGTGTTATGGAAACACAGTTCATGCTCTACATGTTCAGAAATTACTTGAGTGTGTTCTAGAAAAACTGTTCATAACCTACGTTAAGAATCAAAATGTAAGGATGGAATGAAACGTTTACTTTATGAGCTATCAGAAAAGTATGGTTAAACAAACATACGTTATTTGAAAAGTATGGAAGAAGAACCCTACGTTTGGAAGGAAAATTATGTTTGGAAAACTAGAAAAGTATAGAAGAAGATCATTATGTGAGTATGGAACATTAAGTTTTTTTATTAAAAGTATGGTTCATCAACTTTAATTTTTTGAAAAACCTTACGCTTGAGATCAACCTTACGTTTGGAAGCTGAGAAAAGTATGAATCATTAACCTTACCTTTGAGATCAACTTTACATTTGGAATCTGAAAAAAGTATGGATCATTAAACATAAATTTAAGATTAACCTTACATTGTGAACCTTACATTTAGAGAATGAATGCTATGAAGTTCAACCCTATGTTTGACGTCCGAAATTTCAATTAAGATTTTATCGAGCAATGGTCTGTAAGCAGATTATTAGGTTGATTTCATGCCAAATTAAAAGCCCAAATCTAAAACATGTCTTTGAATAATTCAAAGTCATTTATTTATGATTCAGAGGATCATTTTAGGAGGAACTTTTCATGCCGAATTTTCAGGACAGTTACGACTACTCTTTTATTCAAACTTTTGAATATTTCAAGTCGGAAGGCGACTTTTGTGGATAAAAATTTATAAAGGAGAAAGCTCGCCTTTATTCTATATATACCTGTATAATGTTGTATAGAGGAAAATCATTAAAAATATATATCAAGATATTTAGTTTTTCATTGCTACAATTTAAAGAGATAATTGAGACTAACAAATATGCTAATACGAAGAACGACAAAGTTCTGTTTTCTGATGATTAAAAAACATGAATGAAGATTCACCGATTATACATAGAATATATTTTGTGGATATAATATTGTTGAAGTTTCTGAATTTATTTCAAGATCTAATTCAACTGGATCAACTCATAACTACTTCTAATCAAATAACATCTTTTCTGAAGACAACAATCATTCGACTGTCAATTGCATGCTGTTGTAATTTTGAAGAACAAATGGAAAGAATTTCAAAGAACAAATACTTTTTCACTTTAAGTAAAAAGATTCTTGTACTAAGTTGTGTGTTTAGTTTTGTGTATGAACTAGAAGGATATGTTTTTCCTTAAAGTTGTAAAGGTGTCAACTGCCCGCACTCACTTGTGGAACGATCTGTTGATAAGAGGACCAGATAGTGAAAATCACCAAGCAGATGGAGTAGAGCATTGGTGGAGTGGACTAGGGGACTTTTGTTCTCCGAAACACTATACATCGTGTGTCCTTTGCTATTTATTTTTCACTGCTTAATATTTTTGATAATGTTAAAAGGACTAATCATGATCTCCCGAAGAAATTTTAAAAGACACAATCCACCCCCCTGTTGTGTATATTTGGTATAACCTGATCCAACAGATAGGTCATGGTGTGCTTAAACTCGGTGTTTCATAGATAAAATGATATTGAATTATTAAGAATAAATGTACCATGGAAGATTGGGGTGTTACATTATCCCCTCCTTCAATAAATTGCATCCTTTCAATTTAAACTCAAGATTGAAACTATGGGTTTGACATTTCAAAATATTTTAGTTTAAATCTCACATCGTAAAATGGATTAATGAGTACTCTATTTTAAAATAAAGAAAGGTACATATGAAGATTATCAGAAATAACACACACTAGGGTTCCATGTAAGAAAACATGGATATGGAAGAGAAAACTAACCATCATGTTCTGATGGAGAGTGAAATATAATATTATTAGGAGAAAGTTGACAATAAGAAAGCTACAAATCTGTGATGATCTAAGGGACCACTAGATTAATAGAAAAAGATTGTACTAGGAATTGTTTTTGGTTTTATGACCATTTCCCTTGTGTTGTAGAATTAATTTAACACATATACTTAGAACACAAAGAATCATACTTAGTTTACATGTAGAGTTTCATCCTTTAACTAATTCCTACCACAAAATCACCTTTCTCTTTAAAAGATAAAACTCAAAAATATTCTACTTATCTCAATAGTATAAGGTTCCAAATATAAACATATACCATTTAAATGAAGAAAACTATTTTATAATAACAAAGGAATTTCTGTAGGCTAGTGGTTACCGATAAATCCTTGTCGCGCTTCGGTTGTGGGTTTGATTCCCACTTCTTTTTTCCGATGCGACAAGTTATCGCCCGACCTGTAGGTTGTCCTTTTTCTAAAACTATAGTATTATAAAATTCTAAAAATAATCTTAAGAAATGTTTTAACCTGAAATAGCAATATCCCATGTTTTACTTAATCCATTCCATCCATTACAGTTATCCAAAATATTTTTGCCCAATCTCTATCTAAAAGGTCTCTAAATTTACAAAAATCAGTTGTAACATCAGATTCACCAAACAATGCAATGTTGCTCTTATTGTCACATAATGATTATATAAATACCTTTATCATATTAAAACCTCAATGAAAACAAAAATTATTGTAGAATAATCCTTATATATATCACATTCTTCTTATAACCAGAATACAATTCTTGAAACCAAAAACTCTAATACATTAATTATTCCACTTTGACTATTGTAATAACATAAACTTGACCTTGATCCATTTTCTTTTTATGAGATATATTTCCTTAACTATTTGGACAATTATTTCCATAATTTATTATATCATTAGAATAATATAATTTCATGACTTCTTTCTTTCCCTTACAATCCCGATCTTGGAGACCTTTTTCTCCACATTTGTAACAAACTCCCATTTCTTTTAGGCAAGTACCGGGGTGTTTCTTCCTACAGTTATCACATCAGGAAAATCCTTTTTCCCCTTTTTCCCTTTATCTATCTCTTGCTATATCATTCTCTTCTTCTCTTTCTTTACTTTAGTGTCATAAGAATTAAATAATTCCTTTTCTGTCTTGATATCACACGGGACTATATCTTCGTACGATGAGAAATATTGTAAGACCAATGCCTACATAATAATGGGTTTGACCCATCAAATAACCGATCAATATTACTTGTTGGGTTACATAAGTAGTCTGTAGCATGACTTGATATCCTTGTGAAGTTAGCCTCAGACTTTGCAACATTATCATCCTTCTTTTTCCCTAGGCTCAAAAATTATCTTTCGACATCATATTGTTGTTCACAAGGAAAGTATTTCTCTAGAAAAAGTTCTTTCGATTCCATTTTTCCAACTTCTATATCCTACTTTGTGTTCTGAATTAATGATAAACATAGATATGTATATCCTAAGAGATGATAAACTACCATGAAAACCTCTTCCCTTTCGTTACATCCCAATGAAAGAAATATTTTCTCTTAGGAACTTATCCACTGGTCAGATACAAAAAGATTTGTAGCACCATTGAATGTTGGAGGTTGTTGTCTCATAAAGCAGTCTAACATTGATTCTCCATGTTGGGGATCAGGATGCTCTATATGGGCAAGGTTATTATTCATAACCTAAGTTAGCTATCCCAATATGGTTATAATCTATTCCGTACTAGTTGTGTCACTATCTCCACTATCATTATCTTTCATATGAGTGTAATCCAAACATGGATTATGTGCGTTGATAAGATTTCCATTTCTTCTACTAGTCACCACTTATAAACAATGACATTCATTAGATTAGGTTATGAATCATAATGCACAATTCCAAACTAGTAAAACAGTTAACATAAATTTAAACATTAATGCATTTATAATCTATAATAAAAAATATAGTTCCTTTGAGTACATATTCACTCATAAATCCTTCATAATTGTTTGTAAAGAAAATGTGAATTATCCTAAGCATGTCCTCTAAGATTGTAAAAACAAGTGTCTAGTAAGGCCCATTGTTATGTACTAGGTTACCCGGAGTCACGATCGAAACACCTTTTCAGAGTTTTCACCTCTAGGTACATCTACTCTAGAACCATGTCCACTTGTAGTATCTTGATAGGGATGTATTTTTTAAGAATACCCACATAACCTCTATTTTAAAATTCTTGGATTATGTTTAATAATTATCCTCAAATACAATCTTAGGGTTATGATCCATAATCTTAGTTTTCTAAATCTACTTCCAAGGTGGTTCCTAAGCTTTCTCTCATACCAACTGTAACCCCCCGACACCAGTTATCCAAAGCCAGTGCATTAATTTAATACATTAACATGATTATAAGGAATCAATTCCCGAAGGATTGGTCAGTTTAGCATTCTTGGAAAATATATTACATACATGAATGATACATTACACTTTTTAACATAAAACACAACATAAATAATACCTTTAGAATTCCATTATTCCCCTAGCTTAACCCTGTATATAAATCACTATACAATTCTTATAATCTTGGGAAAATAAAACAAAATAAAGGGGTGAGATCAGACGCTCAGTAAAAGTAAATAATTCAGTAGATGCTATAAAATTTTAAGGAAATATTTTTAATAAAAATAGCATTCTTTTGAAACGTAAACTTAAACATAATATGTAAAAAATAAACCAAGAATTACCTTATATACATACACATGGATATTATACTTGTTGAATAATCACATGTAATAAAAAATATCATTACGAGGGAATGTATAATGCCGAACATAATAACTACTATGTCAAGGCCTTGGTAAAAGACCATTCACAAATATTCTATTAATACCTTTTTCCGAGACACTAGTTTGTCTCATACGACCTACAGATGCATTGAGGGGTTATAGAAGGCCCCACCCGTCACTTATTAAGTCCAATGCATTCCTCATATGAAAAGGGTGAAACATAACATAAACATTCATATTAAAACTAGCATAAAAAATGTGAATACTTTAACAATTAACCTTGAATGGTATAAAAATAGCACATCCATAGTCAAACATATCATAACTCATTCAATAAAATTTGGAAGATTGTATTATAATAAATCAACCTCAATCAAGAATAAAATCTAGTAAAGGATGTTTACATAGTTAAAAATGACCAGTAAAACTCTTTGAGAGAAATATAAATTTTTCCTATAATAATTTAAAAGTCACACTCTTTATTAAAGAATACATTTAAAATATATTTTTGAATCAAAGTGTCCCATACAACTTTGAAAATTTTAAAAGTAATTAGAATTTTAAAACAATAATGTCTATATAAATAAATCCTTAAAATCATTTTGAAATCATTGACATTAATTAAATAGATTTAGAAAATAAATCGGTAAAACATTTAAAATGATGATCTAGTTAAAGAGTCCCTTCCATAAAACATTAAAATATTCCTTTTTTTTGAAACATGTTCATGGATTATAATTATGTCTTGGTAAATACTTACACAAAAACAATCTTGGAAAATAATGAGATTGAGGAATTAACCTTAACTTAGATCTAATACTCTCCCTACATGTCTAAAGCTCGTGTATAATGTTTTTAATCATATTATTAACTTTTATCAAAATCATAATAATATTTATGATATCATATGTGATTCTTTTATGACTTTATATTACTCATCTGTTAACAATTCCAAGTTAATGCAACATTTCAGGTAATATCACTTTGGGTGTCATATGTGTTTTGACTTTTTATTCTTGATAATATTACTTAAATAATGATTTAATTAATTATATAATGTATAATATGATTTATATATCATATATATTCATAATATAAATTTATAATGGATTGATATATAAAATGGAACCCACTGTTCATGGAGACGGTTGGCCGTACGTACACATGAACGTTGTTTCTATTTTCGTATCGTATAGAAGTAACTGAATGAAATATATGTATATATATTTATATATATATATCATACAAGTAGAATTATTTTGTCATATATTTCCTAATTATTATTAATATTTATTTTTATAAACATTCTTTGATTGGGAACATTGAAGATGAGTCTCATCACGTCGTGGAGATGGCAAGCCATACATACACATTAGCGATGAGATCATTTATTTAATGGTTAAATGATATGGATTTGGATGGAATATTAATTGTAAAGAAATAATATAATTTTATAGTTATTATTTAAGTCATTTTTATTCAACATTCTACTGATCAAAATAAAGTGTACATGAAAAACAATTTACACCACGGTGTGGAGACGGTAAGCCGTACGTACGTGTGTACGCATGGTGATATTGTTTTTCATATATTGGGTAAATAGAGGAATATAGTTTTCCCATAATCCTAAAAACATCTCAGAATATATTACATGATAGAGTTGTTATTTTAGTATTTTAACAACTTAATAAGAGGAAGTAGAAGAAGAAATGAACTTTGAAAAAGGGTGCCTACTTTTGATTTGTAGAAAAGGACTCCTTAAGTTTGATTTATACCCAATGTTTTGACTCTAGGATGAAGTTAGGGGTGTTGGGAGGAAATTTGGGTAGGTTTTGGCCGATACAAATTGATTTTGTGGTGATAATAAGTGGATAGAGGTGGTTCCCTTTTATTAGAGGGATGAGGGGTACTTTAAGAATGATTAGAAATATTAATTTATTATAAGTTAAATTTCGATTAAAAATGCTCAAAAACTCATTTAATTCTAAGATAATATGATTTTGTTTCAATTAAAAATAATCAAATATGTTTTTGAAAAGTTTTTAATATTTTTTTTATCTTTATCTTTTTGGTTTAACCCTTAGTTAAAGAGTTTAACTCTTACCATCGATTCTTGTATTTTTATACTATAGGATTAATTTAGTTACTATAAAATTCAAAGGGAACCTCAAGTGGGTAATGAATGACATTTTTAACATTATATAACTCAGTTGGATTGATATTAGATTTTTTTTAATTTAATATCATTTAATAAACTAAATTATGTTATGCATTATGAATTATGTCAATTTTGGACACTCTTCCCACTTGACTTTTTTACAAATTCATAAAAACCAGATTTCTTCGAAACAAAGGAATTAACTGAAATATAAAATGTCAATATCATCTAGAAAATTAGTTTATGACATCAAAACAACTAATTTACATTTATTTTAACATTTATAATATCATTTATTTGAATCTTTTATTAATGAAGAATCACTGCATCATCAATGAGTCATAATTAAATTTTTTTATTTTATGTATAAAAATTATAAATAAAATATCATGATGTATAAAATATTTTCAAATTTCTAATGAATATTTATAGTTGAAGAGATCAATTATATAACCCCATATAAATTTTTTTTAGTGAAAGATACATGTTTATGTTATATTTTTATATACATTGAATTAATTCTTATGAAATGTCATTTTCTCACATAAGGGGCTCCATGGGGTCCCAAATCGACCCAAGGAATCCCATGGTCGGAAATATCTCATCAAAAAAGATTATTAAATGTGTTAGGATAGTTTAATATTATTATAATATTATTTTTTACCCTTATTTACCCGATTTATCCTTTAACCATGCTAAATAAAACAATTACTATAGTTTGTATTCATATTGTAAATAAATAAAAGGTACCTATTTACAAAATTTGGACCTTCTAATCCCAAAAATGTAATCCATTTTTTCCAAATTCAAAACACACAGTTGGAAGAAATTAATTTAAAATTAGTTCTCGTTGTCAAAACCAAAAAGTGGGTTTTTAAGAAGTAAAAAATATCAAAAGGTTGACATGTGTTTATGTACAATTTAAATGTGAAATTACTTCCAATGACCTAAATTATATTAAATGATAAAAATTAAATCTAATTCTACTTTAAAACAACTCAAATGTAAAATTTAACACTATAAATTATTTTTATTAAAAAAGTTGTTTTTAATTAAAATTTATTATATTTCCCTATTCATTAAAATATGAAAGTTATCAAAAAAGTAAAAAAAAATTATACAAACAAATTTTTTATGTCCCTATTATAAATAAGAATTTAATTTCATAAAATTGAATATATAAAAGCATCAAATATTATATTCTAAAATGGTTCACCATTAAAAGGCGTAAAAGCTGGATTTTTGAAAAATACTTCTTTTATCTGAAAAATATAATTTTTCCTTATATTATGTCATATAAGATTAATTTGAAAAATTTATGGGATATAGAAAATTTAAAATACAGTTAATACTATTCATAACATCTTTTTAAATGGTTAGTTTGATAGTTCATAGTGCGCTTGAACTCGATGTTGGGTACATCACATGCTATTGATTTATTAAGAAGAAGTGTACCGCAAAATCTTGGGATGTTACAACACACAAAAACTAGAAATTCATGACATATCCCCATAAGGAGATAGTCCACCCATGAAGCCTAATTTATTTAGTACATGGCCCGTAGGACTAGTGGGAATGACGCCCATAGCATAGCATGGAAGTCCGTTGCAACGTCATGACTACATCATCCTATCTATGTCACCAGAGCTGCATCAAGCCTATATCATGTCTATGCCACTTTTTTCCTATGACATCATCTATGTCACTGCCTGCATAGTACTATAATAGTACCAATGCCCGCCTAGATTTGAACCCGGGTTTAATGCTGAATTATGACGCGCCTTTACCACTTGGTTAATCCCCAAAATGTACATGAATTAATTATGATATTAAATAAATATTTATCATTATGAAAATATAAAATATCATTTTATTTATTACCTTTTCACTCACTAAAAGATGATAACATTATTCATCTGTATGTAGACTGCCACTTTCACGAAGTGATGTGATTCTATTTTCATTGACACACCACATGGATGATTCGTATAAGTATATTTAAAGAAATAATACGACATTTATGATATTATTTTCATTATTTAATGATAATATATTACTAAACTCCTTTCCATTATAATTGTTGAAAAATGTAAATGTTACTCATGCGTACATACGACCTACCATCTCCATCATCGCAACGTACTTCATTTCAAAAAACAATAATTCATGATTGGTATTAAAAATATAATTTCTATATTAATATGATAATTATGTCATGATTATTATTTTGGATATTATATAACCATGATCAAAGTAATAGGACTGAAAATATCAAATCAAAACATATACGAAAAACAGAGCGATTATTACCTAAAATGGGATTTTAACAAGTATTTTTTAACGAATCAATAATAAATGGTCATAAGTAAATCATATGTGGTATTATATATATTATTATGTTTCTATAATATATGTATAATAAACTTATATTTTTTATATAGGTGGTTTGAATTCGTAATAAGGAAGTTGAGACTCAAAGTTATTAAAAAATGCATTACGTATGATATGTCTAAGAAGGGTAATAATTATGAAGATCAGAATATGAGATGATGTAGATTAATTATGGAATAGTTGTTTTTGATTCCATGTTTCCAAATACACAAAACTATTATAGTTTTTAGGTGTGTGATTGCTTAATGAAATAAATATGCATAAAAAATGATGTAATAACTATGCATGATTAGCCTGGGTCGTTATAGTTAGTATTAGATAAAATGTTTAGTTAAAATTTGTGACCTAGGATGAGAAACATTTATTGATATACCTAGGTATATTTATAATGATAAATATAAGGATGTATATAAGGATATATATAGGGTTGTATCTAAGGATACATCCATGGATGAGTCAAAGTATTGGAAAATGTACTAGAATTTTGGTAAAGTATAGAGCAAGTGGTTTAAATGTAATTACATCCATTTATGGATACTACAAGTGGATTTGGATCTAGAACATAGATACATGGGGTTAATAACTCCAAAAGGGTGAATTGATATGGAATTAATCATAACCAAGTGCATGAAAACTGGTATTTCTTCACTCCTTTTTTGATACTCCCTAGCACTAGGGGAAAAAGCGTTTAACACGTCGGCATTTTTCACGTAGGTTCTATATAACCAATGTGAAGAGATTTAATAATTGATATATCACATCGGTTATTTTATAACCGATGTGATATATCGATCGGGATCCATTTTTTACGTCAGTTATTTTATAACCGACGTAAAATTAATAGTGATTAGCTTTTTTACGTTGGTTATTGTATAATCGACATGAAAATAGAATCTGGTGTGCTTTATCACGTCAGTTATAAAATAACCAATGTGATAAATTAATCTCGTTACTTTATCACATCCGTTATAAAAAAATCAATGTGATAAA
Organism: Viscum album; assembly: GCA_963277665.1. Taxonomy (NCBI): domain Eukaryota; kingdom Viridiplantae; phylum Streptophyta; class Magnoliopsida; order Santalales; family Viscaceae; genus Viscum; species Viscum album. The sequence goes on along the minus strand of OY728159.1, from coordinate 11,508,134 downwards.
GCTAATCTCAGCAATTTATCACGTCAGTTATCAAAAGAGCCGACGTGATAAAGTGACATATATCACGTCAGTTATTTTATAAACGATGTGATAAATTGTTTTCTATGTTGGTTATTAAATAACCGACCTTATAGAAATTACAAAAATAGTTTACCATGTCGGTTATTAAATAACCGATGTGATAAATCTTTTAAATTATTTATCGCACCTCGTATTCAGTCATTCTGTTTTCTTCGATCAGGCGACCTACGACTCGTCTCTAGCACGCAGAAAACCTAGAAACGATTCTTTGAATTCATTCCCTATGGCCTCATTTTTTCAATATAATTATTTATATTTATTATCATCAGATCTTTCAGGTCGACTCACAACACTCAAGTAAGCCTCACACGACTCCTTTTTCTGTTTTTATTTTCCACGATGCCCTAAACTAATTTTTTGAGATGTTATTTTTCTTTTTTCTTAATATCATGGTAAGTTTCATAGTGTTCATATATACCATGCTAAATTCTTTTCCAGTAAAATAAACCTATGTAAGTGATATCATGCTATTTTATGATTTTTTTGTGTTCTATCATGTGTGTGTGCGCGTACAGGGGGTTTCCAAGGGGGTGGGGGGATATAGAAGTGGGTTGGGGTGTCCAGGGGGGTTGGGTGGGCTGTCCAGTGGGGTAGGGGTGTCTAGGGGGTGTCAAAGGGGGTGGGGGTGGTGTCCAAGGGGTACAGGGGATGTCCAAGGGGGTTGTGGTGTCCAAGGGGGTGCGGGGGGTGTCAAAGGGGGTGGGGGTGGTGTTCAGGGGGGGTGTGGGGGCTGTCCAAGGGGGTTGGGGGTGTCCAGGGGGGTGTCCAGGGGGGGTGAGGGGTCTGAGGTGGCTGTCCAAGGGGTAGGGGTGTCCAGGGGGTGGGGGGGGGGGTGGTGTCTAGGGAGGTGAGTGGGTTGTCCAAGGGGGTAGGGGTGTCCAGGGGGTGGGGAGATATCAAGAGGGGTGGAATCTGTCTAGGGGGGGGGGCTGTCCAGAGGGTTGGGGGGTTGTTCAGAGGGTTCAAGGGGCTATCCAGAGGGTTGGGGGTGTCCATGGTGTCCATGGAGATGGGGGGGGGGTAGTCTATGGGTGTGTGTGTGGGGTTGTGGGGGGGGGGGGTCCAAGGGGGTTGGGGTGGGGGGTGTCGAAGGGGGTGGAGTTATATCCAAGGCTTGGGGGGTGTTCAAGGGGGTGGGGGCCTTTCTAGAGGGTTTGGGGGGTTGTCCGGGGGGGGGGGGGTCTGTCCAGAGGGTTGGGGGTGTCCAGGAGGATTTCCAAGGGGGTAGGGGTGGGGGTGGTGTCCATGAGGGGTGGGGGTGTCCACGGGGGGGGGGGGGGGGGGGGGGGGGGGCTATCCAAGGGGGTGGTGGTGTCCACGGGGTGTCCAAAGGGGTGGGGGGGGGTGTTCAGGTGGGGGGGGGGGCTGTCCAAGGGGGTATTGGTGTCTTGGGGGTTTCCAAGGGGGTGGTGGTGTCTAGGGGGGTGTCCATGGGGGTGGGGGTGGTGTCCAAGGGGGTGGGGGTGTCTGGGGGTTGGGGGTGTCCAGGGGGGTGTAAAAGGGGGTAGGGGTGGGGGTGGTGTCCAGAATGGGTGGGGGTGTCCAAGGGGGTGGGGTGGGGGATGTATAGAGGGGTGGGGGCTGTCCAGGGGTGGGGGATGTCCAGAGGTGTGGGAGGCTGTCCAAGGGGGTGGTGGCGTCCAGGGGGTGTCCAAGGGGGTGGGGGTAGTTTCCAGGGGGTGGGGGGCTGTCCAAGGGGGGTAGCGGTGTCCAAGGGGGTGGGGTGGTGTCCAAGGGGGCGGGGGGTGGTGTCCAAGGGGGTGGGGTGTGTTGTCCAAGGGAGTAGGGGTGTCCAGGGGTGGGGGTGGTGTCCAAGGTGGTGGGGGTGGTGTCCAAGGGGGTGGGGGGGATGTCCAGAGGGGTGGGGGATGTCCAGAGGATTCAAATCGTTAGGATCTGTGTAATTTTCAGTAGTGAATGTATACATATTTTAATGTTTATACTTCATATTTATTTTTTACAGAAGGGTGAATTTGGTATCCAGTTGCACCAGGATTTATTATTTATGAACCTTAAGAATAAAGGATCCAAGATAAATTTAAAACTGTTATATCTAACTTTATTTTCTTTTTAAAATCATTTTAAGCATATTTTTTTAAATACGCATAGGTTTGTTTTATATTTCAAAATTGTTTTACATTCAAATTATGAGATTTTTCATATAAACATATATTTTTCTTATCTTAAAAATATGTATAGCTTTGATATTTGTTATAGGTAATAATGAGTTGAATTTGGATTATGGCACATCGAATGAGTAATGAATATGAGGAAGGTGTTGATTCCTTTTTGGAATTTTCTAAATGAAATTTTCCACGAAGTGACATTTTTTTTGTCCATGCCTAAAATTTTTGAATATGAAGAAGTTTAAAAGTAGAGAGATAAAAGATCATCTGATTTGTCATAGTTTTAATCTGATTTATAGCCCTTGGATTTGGCATGGTGAAACTAGATGGAATGTCAGATCTACGGATGATGATGATTAGCAAGATGGTAACTCCGATGGAATTGAATAAATGATTTGCGATATTGCAGCAGAAAAAATTGATATAGAACCGACAATTGCACGTTTATATGGTGATTCTGAAAAAACATTGTATCCTTGTTGTATAGATTTTACGGTGTTGTCGGTGGTGTTAAGATTGATTAACCTGAAGGCAAAACATGGATGGACTGACTGAAATTTTACAGAGTTTCTACAATTGTTGAAACACATTCTTCCAAAAGATAATGATCTTCCAGATTCACATTATAAGGCCAAGAAAACATTATGCTTGATGGGATTGGGATACAAGAAAATACATGCCTGTTTGAATGACTGCATTATATATATGAAAGAATATGAATTTCTGTCAGAGTGTCCTAAATGTGGGACATCATAGTATAAGGTGAAAGAAAAATCACATGCTGATGTAGAGATTACAAGTATCCCTTCCAAGTTATTTAGGTATCTTCCTATATTTCATCATTTCAAATATTTATATTCTAATTCAAAAGATGCAAAAAAGAAAATATGGAATGCTGATGAGCAGATATGTGATTTAAAAATATGTCATCCAACTGATTTTACACAATGGAAGAAAATTGATGAGCAGTATCCTACATTTGTAAATGAAATTAGAAATCTCAGACTAGGGTTGTGAAAATATGGAATGAATCCATACCGAACCCTCAGTAGCACACATTGTTCATGGCCTGTTTTATTGGTAATTTACAACCTCTCTCGTGAAGTTTGTATGAAGCCCAAATATGTCATGTTGAGTATATTGATCTCTAGTTCTAAGCAACCCGAAAATGATATTGATGTTTTCTTGTCACCATTGATCGATGATTTTAAAATTTTATGGGAGGATGGTATTAGGGTCTATGATTCTTATAAAATGGAATATTTTCAACTACATGGAGTGCTTATGTTCACTACAAATGACTTCCCAACATATGGAAATTTTTATGGATATAGTGTTAAAGGAAATAAAGCATGTCCAATTTGAGAATAACAGACTTCATATTGTCAATTGTGTCATGGGAGGAAAACAGTATACATGGGTCATCAAAAGTTATTTCCTATGGATCACTCTTATAGAAGACTAGAAAAGGAATTCAAAGGCTCACAAGAATTTGATATTTCTCTAAAACCTTTATCCCCTGATCTGTATTTTGAGATTGATGAAAACCTTGATGTGTTATTGGGAAAGACACATAAATATAGTAATGATAGACATATTTGGAAGAAAAGGTCAATATTTTTTTGAGCTACCATATTGGAGATATTATGAAGTTAAACATAATATTGATGTCATGCACATGGAGAAGAATATCTGTGACAGTTTGATTGGAACATTATTAAATATTAAAGGAAATAAAAAAGACGGGTTGAATGAAAGATTATACTTACTATAAATGGGAATACGTTTGGAGTTAGCTCCCAATATTAATGGAAGACAAACATTTCTTCCATTGGCTTGTCATACATTATCCAATAGGGAGAAAATTAGCTACTATTAGTGTCTTCATGATATCAAAGTGCCTCACGGTTATTCTTAAAATGTAAAAAATTTTGTCTCATTGAAGGAATTGAAGTTGATAGGTATGAAATCTCATGATTGTCACGTCATGATGCAACAACTTCTACCAGTTTCATTGCATGGAATATTTCCCATCGGTGTCAGAAAGACTATAATGATGTTGGGTTATTTTTTAAATTAAATTTCTAATTAGGTGATTGATATGAATGCTTTGAACATTTTGTAAAAGGATGAAATTTTTATACTTTTTGAATTGGAAATGTATTTTACTACAACTTTTTTTTGAAATAATGGTGCATTTAATGATTCATCTAGTTCGAGAAATAAAGCTTTATGGACCTGTATATCTTCGTTGGTTGTATCCTTTTGAATGGTATATGGAAATATTGTAGGGGTATGTTAGGAATCCATATCGATCTGAATCCTCCATTATTGAAAAGTATATTTCTAAGGAGGTTGCTGAGTTTTGTACGTGATACTTGGCAGTGGTGCATCACATAGGTTTGCTTCCATCTTTCCAGGAATGAGTTAAAAATGAGGTAAAGTGGATTCGTGGATTAAATGTCAAATCGTTGTCAGCTGAACATATAAAGAAGTTAGAAATATAAATCTTGAATAACATAGCTGATGCTCAACCGTACATCACATTGCATATTAATGAGTTGAAACAATTTCATCCAAAGAAGAAAGAAATGTGGATTTTGAATGAGCAATTTTTTTTGTCATGGTTTAAAAAGACATTTCTTGGTAGATCAGATGTATCAAAGACATTAAAATGGGTAGTGGGTGGTCCATGTTTAAATGTGATAATATGGTCCGGTTATGAAATTATTGGCTATACATTTCATATGAAAGATCAGGAAAATAGAAGTTCAATTGAGAATAGTGGTGTATTGGTGTTTGCAGAAGCAATGCATTTTTTGAGTGCTAAAGATAAAAACCCAATTTCTGCATCAAGTGCATATTATGGGGTGATTGAAGAAATATGGGAGTTTGATTACTTTAAAATTAAAGTTCATGTTTTTAACTATAAATGGTTTATCAGTGACAACAGTGTTAGACACCATGAATTTGGAATGACAGTTGATAATCTAAATATATTGGAATACACAGCTGATTCTTTTATAATTCCAACAAATGAAAAAAAAATTCTATGTATTAGATCAATCATATAATCAGTGGGATGTTGTTTTACAAGGGAAAAAAATATGTTGGTGAGGATGAACTTGATAAAGATGCTGATTTATGTGATATCCCTACTTCCATGGAAATATTAACAGAACATAATGATGAGCATGTTGAAGACATTGTTTGTGCCATAAGGAATGATCATGAAGAAAAAATTTGGGAAAACAATCCATTTGTACATTCCTAAAATTACATTTAAAATTTGTTTATTTCTTATTTACATTTATTATTTTCATAAAATTTTAGATATTGTATGTTTTTTCTTTATTGAAACATATATTAAAACAAATAAGTAAAAGTTTTTGTTTGTTTTAATTTTATTCAGTTTACTTTATAATGATTACCGGTACATAAATTATATATCTGTTTTTTTTTTGTTCAATGACAATTATTTACCATGTTTACCATTTTTACTAGGTTTAACATGTTTGCCATATTTACCATTTTTACCATTTTTAAAATTCTTAACATATAAACCATGTTTACTATTATGTAACTTAGTAAAATTTTCTATTTTTTGTTTACATTAGTATTGTAATGTTTGAATTTTTATATTTCTGAACTAATGTTTGTTTTTTTATTTGAAGGATAATGATAGATCAATCAGTTAATCAACCAAATGATTCTAGAGATGAGCATATTGGTCATACCTATGGGGAGGAACATTCACATTATTCCCTTGATGTTCCCCAATATTCCTCATGTGATCACATTATGACAAAGAGTTCAAAAGTTGGTAAATGTGGGTGCACATGTTTACCAAAATTATCACTTGCCCATACGCAAGATCAGAGGATACTCATTGATTTTAATGAGGATGATATTCTTAGAGGTCCAAATGAAAAACATTTTAAGAGTTTTGTATAAAATTAGGGTAAGAGAAAAGTAAGAATTTTGTATGATGATTGGAGAAGTGTGGACAAAGCGATAATCTCTCAATTGCGGGAGATGATTTTGGTAAGATCTTTTGCTATTTATTTCCTATTATTTAAATGTTTCTAGTATATATAATATGTTTACCCTCTTATTTACCATATGAAATTTGATATTAATGACACTAGAGGAGTCAGGAAGAAATTCCTATCGATGGCTTCCAGGAGATGGAGGGATTTCCAATCAACCCTCTCATCTGATTTTATTTTTGGTCATAGGAGTCATGACAATCCATGTTGTATATATCATTTCATAGATGAAGACACATGGAGACTATTTTTTGAAAGTATAAGAAATGATTCTTTTTTGGTAAGGGCAATGTAATCTTTTATGAGCTTTCTTATATAAATGATCTTATTAATGTTTTGTTAATGATTTCTTATTCTTAATTTTCAGAAAACAAGGAAATATCATCAGGAGATCCAATATAAAAATGTATACCCTTATAGTTTATCTCGAGGAGGGTATATATTATTGGAAGAAATATTGATGGTGTAAAAATTACAAAAACTAAGAGCTGAGTCTTGAAGCTCTGGAGAGATGGCCCCTCCATCCCCTCTATTTAGACATGAAAAATGGAAGAGAGATCGGATGAGAAAAAAGGGAAATATCTTTGGGAATATTTGAGAATCATAGCTGAGAGGTTTATAAGATATATATTTTATTTATTTAAGTTAAATATTTTCTTCATATAATTTCAATCATTTCAGAAATGTTCAATTAATTAATACAGGAGAGCTCACAGGGGGTATTTATAGCGGCCGAGAGGCAAGATATTTTATCTGCAGCATTGGGAAAGCCCAAACATCCTGGTCGTGTATGAGGATATCTGGCAGGTGTATCGGTAAGAAAAATTTTTCCACGTTATTCAACTTCTTACGTTGAGGGTGTTTATAAAAAAAATAGAATCCTTAGAGGCTGAATTTCATAATATTAATGCGATGATGGAAGAAAATATTAGAGCATCGGTACAGTATATGTTTGCGGACATGCAAAGACAATTTCAGACTATAACTTCCACTCCTCCACCTCCCCCTACAAACCCCATTATTTATCCTCCACCTCCACCAGTAGCTCCCACTCCCCCACCTCATCCTACAGACCCCATTTTTTATCCTACTCCTCCACCGAAACTTCCTACATATTGTGAGTTGTATGTTGATGATCCTCAACATCAAATAGTTTCATATGGCCTGGTATATTGTATAGGAGATACAGTTAATTATAAAAAATTAGATCTAGAGAATCATAGGGTCAATGTAAAAGATATCATAGATAGATCAGCTCGAGTACCATTACCTACATATGAGGTGACGATAGTTGGACATAGTATCAGCCATTTTTTAATTTGGCCATCTAAACTTATGTGACTCATTACCATAGAGGTATGTATGTTATATATTCTATTTTTTTATTAAATTTCTTTTATCATTTCAAAACTAATATATTTTTCTATTTATTTTGACAATAATACTCAAAAGGTAAAGAAATTATGTATAGAAAACAACAAAAACAAAATGGCTATGACATTAGATACAGATTCTATTAGTCTTGACAGATTCTTACGATATTCAAATTTTTTGGCGAATCATTATGAGTTTCCAATGGGAGATCATGTTTGTGGACATGTAATAACCGTGGGGATTGTGAAACCAGATATCATGGAGCTTGTTACTGGAGATACGTTTTGCATCAACATGGTGCAAATTTTTTCCATGTAAGTCTTAAAACCTTTTCCCTACATTATATTTATTAAAAATGTATAATTATTTATATTTTGTATTAGGTATATTTATAACATTTGTGATAAGAATGAGCGGACATATTTATATGGGTTCATGGACCCGTATTTGATTTCTCTTGAAGCATGTACATTGGATGAGAAACAAAGAATTATTTATATTACTGAAATACTTGAACAGAATATAGTCACACAATTTTGGATGATGCCTTTTTGTGAGAGGTATGAAACACCTCTCTCTCAAAGAGTTCATTATCTTTTAACATAAAAAACAAATAACCTTAAATTTTCATTTATCAGTTATCATTGGATGTTAGGTGTTTTTTCCCAAGGGAGAAAACACTTTATTGGATATGCTCTGTACATGGCGATGTGCGGGAAAGTTTTAAGAAAATGTTGGAAATGTAAGTTTCAATTTCTCAATAGATTTTTATATTATAATGAATTTTAAATTTATCCCATTCGTATTATTTTCTAACAGGGGATGGGTCTACTTTCGAAAAAACACAAAGAAAAGGAGTGTGATGATCAAATATGTAAATGTAAAGGTAAATATCCATTTATAATTTGTAATTTATTATTTATTACATAAAAATACTATTTTGAATTTACACTCATTCAAACAGAATTTTCAGGAACAACAATGCATCATCGAATGCGATATTATATATTAAAATTTATGTATGAAATAATAACAACTAGAGCAATTGTGAACTTTGACCTAGTAAGATTTCCTTTTAACTTTTCCATAATATTTCATTTGATTTATTCATTATACATGTTGAATACTAACCATTTAATTTGTAGCTATTTGATGACCCTTAACCCTATAGTGATCAAGACGTTAAACACTTACAAGTGGAATGGTCAAATTATTTTATAGGTTTGATTGAATTTTAGTTGTTTGTAGTGTAAAATGTAATTTTGAATATTGTCATTGTAATTGTGTATTTGGTAGTTGTTTAGGTTGGATTTAGTTTTTTTAAGTTGACATTGTAATTTTTGAATGTTATATATGTGAATGTTTAATTTTTCTCTACTTCTTGTTTTGGTCTACTTATGATGGTTTTTCTGATATGGATTATGGTCTAGGGGGAGGGGTTCCAAGGGTGTGGGGGGTGTTCAGTGGGGTGGGGGTATCCATGGGTGTGGGAGGGCTGTCTGGTGGGGTCGGGGGGTGTCCTGGGTGTCCATGAGAGTGGGGGGGCGGTAGTCCATGGGGGTGGGAGCGTTTCCAGGAGGGTGGGAGGGTTGTCCAGGGGAGTGGGGGGATGTCCAGGGGGTGTCAAGGGGTGTGGGGGTGTCTTGTGGGGTGAGGGGGGTTTCCATGGGTGTGCAAGGGCTGTCTAGTGGGATGGGGGTGTCCAGGGTGTCCATGGGGATGGGGGGGGGGCAGTCTAGGGGGGGTGAGAGAGGAGGCGCCGCCATCCCTCGAGGGGATGAACACTGCTGGAAGGTACTCATCACTCTAACATGCTAAGTTTCAGTTCTCAAAATGTTTCACTAATACTTTATTCCCATGTAAACATCATTCATTCTATCACTTTGATGCCAATATAACTAGAGGGAAATTCCTTCATGTGTGACTAAAATACCTGGATCTTGGTAGTCGTAATCTTATGGATCTTGTGGGACTAGATATGATGCTCCCAAGGCTTCCCATTAGACACCTCAAATGACTTTAACAAAAATCCTGGCCGTGTGAAGTGGGCGCCAGTTCATTTGGTGGAGAGGGATGCGGAGAAGACGATTTCGATTATCAAAAATATACCCAACAAGTACACGTAAGTGACTGTTTAGTTTTTCAAATTAGAGGCTTGATCAAATATTGGGTTGTTTGTGTGTTTTTTGGTCTCCTCCATGCAATGTTGGTCCATGAACATTACCCGCATATCTCATATGTCACCAAAAAAACACACAAACAACCCTATATTTGTTCAATCATCTAATTTGAGAAACTAAACAGTCAATTTCATGTACTTGTTGGGTATATTTAGGATCATCGCTGCCATCTTCTCCGCGTCCCTCTTCACCAACAGAACTGGCGCCCTCTTCCCACCACCAGGATTTTTTATTAACGTCGTTTCAGGCATCTCATGGGCATTCTTGGGAGAATCATTTTCAGTCCCGCAAGATCTGAGATATTTCCAACGCCAAGATCCAGGTATTCTAGTCACACATGACAGCGTTTCCCCTGGTTATGTTGGCATCAAAGTGATATAATTAATGATGTTTACTGGTGAAGAAATCATTGGTGAAACATTTTGAGAGCTCAAGCTTCGCATGTTAGAGTGATGAGTACCTTCCAGTGGTGTTCAGCCCCCTGGGAACGACGAAACCTCCTCTCCCAACACTAGCTATCCAGGGGATGTCTAGGGGGTGGGAGGAATTCTAAGGGTGTGGGGTGGGGGTGTCCAGGGGTGTGGTGGGGGCTGTCCAGTGGGGTGGGGGGGGGGGGGGGGGGTTCTGGTCTGGTTTTGGTCTGTTTTTGGAATGGGGGTGTTCAATGAGGTGGGGTGGGGGTCCAAGGGTGTGGTGGGAGTTGTCCAGTTGGGTGGGAGGATGGGAGGGTGTCTGGGAGGGCGGGAGGGATTTCCATGCGAGTGGGGGGATGTCCCGGGGGTGTCCAGGGCTATGGGGGGCAGTCCAATGGGGTGGCGGGGGGGGGGGGGGGGTTAGGGGTGTGAGAGGGATTTCCAGGGGAGTGATGTCCAGTGGGGTGGGGGGTTTCCAAGAGTGTGTGTGTGTGTGGGGGGGGGGGGGTTGTTCAGGGGGGTGGGGGTGTCTAGGGGTTGTCCGATGTGTTGGGGGGGGGGGGGTTCTGGTCTGGTTTTGGTCGGGTTTTGGTTTGTTTTTGGTCTAGGGGTGCCCATTGAGGTGTGGGGGGGGGGTGTCCAAGGGTGTGGTGGTGGATTTCTAGTGGGGTGGGAGGGTGTCCAGGAGGGTGGGAGGGATGTCTAGGTGAGTGGGGGGGGGGGGGGTCTAGGGGTGTGGGAGGGCTGTCCAGGGGAGTTTTGTCGAGTGGGGTGGGGGGTGTCCAGGAGGGGGTGGGAGGGATGTCTAGGGGTGTGGGAGTGTTGTCCAGGGGGTGGGGGTGTCCAGTAGGGTGGGGGTGTCCAGTGGGGGGGGGGGTGTCCGGGGGGTGGGTTGCAGTCTAGGGGTGGGGTGTGTCCAGGGGTGTGCTTGGGGATATCAGTGGGGGGGGGGGTCTCATATGGTTTTTGTCGGGTTTTGGTCTATTTTTTGGTCTGGGGGTGTTCGGTGAGGTGGGGGGTGTCCGGGGGTGTGGTGGGGGGTGTCCAGTGGGGTGGGACGGTGGGAGGGTGTCCAGGAGGGTGGGAGGGATGTCCAGGTGAGTGGGATATGTTTAGGGGGTGTCCAATGGTGTATGTGTGTGGGGGGGTGGCAGTCTAGTGGGGTGGGGGGGTCTAGGGGTGTGAGAGGGCTGTCCATGGGAGTGATGTCAAGTGGGGTGGGGGAGTCTCGAAGGGTGGGGGTTTCTAAGGGTGTGGGAGGGATGCCCAGGGGTGTGGGAGTGCTGTCCTGGGGGTGGGGGTGTCTAGGAGGGTGGGGGGGGGGGGGGTGGGGGGTTCTGGTATGGTTTTGGTCGGGTTTTGGTCTGTTTTTGGTCTGGGGCTGTCTAGTGAGGTGGGGGGGGGGGGTGTCCAGTGGTGTGGTGAAGGCTGTCCAGTGGGGTGGGAGGGTGTCTAGGAGGGTTGAAGGGATGTCCAGGCGAGTGGGGGGATGTCGAGGGGGTGTCCAGGGGGGTGTGTGTGTGGGGGTGGGTGGGGGGGGGGGGGTTGTAGGGGTGTGGGAGGGTTTTACAGGAGAGTGTTGTTCAGTGGAGTGGGGGTGTCTAGGAGGGTGGGGGGGGGGGGGGTTCTAGGGGTGTGGGAGGGATGTCTAGGGGTGTGGGAGCACTGTCCGAGGGGTGGCGGGTTTCCAGGAGGGTGGGGGTTGTCCAGGGGTGTGGGGGATGTCCAAGGGGTGGGGGGAAGTCCAGATATATGGGGGTGTTCTGGGGTGTGGTGGGGGCTGTCTAGTGGGGTGGGGTGGGGGGGGGGGGTCTAGGGGTGTGAGAGGGATGTCCAGGGGTGTGGGAGTGCTATCCAGGGGTGGGGGTGTCCAGAAGGATGTGGGGGGGGGGGGTTGTCCAGGGGTGTGGGGGGATGTCCTGGGGGTGGGGGTAGTCCGGGGGGTGTGTGTGTGTGGGGGGGGGGGTGTCTAGGGGTGTGGTGGGGGATGTCTAGTGGGGGGGGGGGGGTCTGGTTTTGGTCTGTTTTTGGTCTGGGGTTGTCCAGGGAGGTGGGGGGTGTCCAGGGGTGTGTTGGGGGATGTCCAGTGGGGTGGGAGGGTGTACAAGAGGGTGGGTGGGATGTCCAGGAGAGTGGGGGGATGTCCAGGGGTGTGGGTGGGGGGCGGTCTAGTGGGGGGGGGGGGGGGGGTTCTTGGGGTGTGGGAGGGCTATACAGGGGATTGCTATCCAGTGGGGTGTGGAGTTTACATGAGGGGATGGGGGGTTCTAGGGGTGTGGGAGGGCTGTCCAGGGGTGTGGGAGTGTTGTCTAGGGGGTGGGGGTGTCCAGGAGGTCTAGGGGGTTGTCCCGGGGGTTGGAGGGGGGGCAGTTCAAGGGTGGGGGTGTCTAGGGGTGTTGTGGGGGCTGTCCAGTGGGGTGGGGGGGGGGGGGGGTTCTAGGGGTGTGGGAGGGATGTCCAGGGGTATGGGAGTGATGTCCAAGGGGTGGGGGTGTCCAGTAGGATGGGGCGGGGGGGGGGGGGGGGGGGGTTGTCCATGGGTGTGGGGGACTGTCCAGGGGTGGGGGTAGTCCAGGGGTGGGTGGGGGGTGTCTAGGGGTGTGGTGGGGCTGTCCAGTGGGGGGGGGGGTTCTAGTATGGTTTTGGTTGGGTTTTGGTCTATTTTTGGTCTAGGGTTGTGGTGGGGGCTGTTCAGTGGGGTGGGAGGGTGGGAGGGTGTCCAGGAGGGTGGGAGGGATGTCTAGGTGAGTGGGGGGATGTCCAGGGGTGTGGGGGGGGGGGGAATTCCAGTCGGTGGGAGGGGGGGGGGGGTTCTAGGGGTGTGGGAGGGCTGTCCAGGGGAGTGCTGTCCAGGGGGGTGAGGCTATCCAGGAAGGGGGGGGGGGTTCTAGGGGTGTGGGAGGGCTTTCTAGGGGTGTGGGAGTGCTGTCCAGGGGGTGGGGGTGTCCAGGAGGGTCGGGGGTTGTCCAGGGCTGTCTGGGGCTGTACCGAGGGTTGGGGTAGTCAAGGGGTGTGGGGGGTGTCCAGGGCTGTGGTAGGGGATGTCCGGGTGTGTGGAGTGTGGGGGCGTGGGGGGGGGGGGGGTTGGCTTTCTAGGGGTGTGGGAGGGCTGTCCAGGGGTGTGGGAGTGCTGTCCAGGGGTGTGGGGGCTGTCCAGGGGGTGGGGGGGAGTCCAGGCGTGTGGGGGGTGTCCAGGGGTGTGGTGGGGGCTGTCCAGTGGGGTGTGGGGGGAGGGGGTGGTTCTGGTCAGGGTTTGGGCTATTTTTGGTCTGGGGGTGTCCAGTGGGGTGGGTGTCTAGGGGTGTGGTGGGGGCCGTACAGTGGGGTTGGGGGGGGGGGGTTCTGGTCTGTTTTTGGTCGGGTTTGGTCTGTTTTTGTTATATTTTCGGTCTGTTTCAGGTCTTTTGGCAGGGGGCATAACAGTGGTTGATCGGTGGGGGGGCGGTGTCCAGGGGGGGTTCTGGTATATTTTTGGTCTGTTTTTGGTATCTTTTTGGTCTGTTTTAGGTATTTTGGTAGGGCATAGTAGTGGTTGGTCATTTTTATTTAAAAAAATTGTTTTTTACATCGGTTATTTCATAACCGACGTAAACAATGTGCTGGGATTAGTTTTAACGTCATTTATTGGGAAACTGACATAAGAAATGCATGGGAAATGGTTTTTATGTCGGGTTTTTCATAATCGACGTAATAAATGGAAATAAATAGGTTTTTATGTCGGTTATAAAATTATAGACATTGTAGATATGTTTTCACTTCAGTTATTATATAACCGACATTGGAAAATACTTGGCAGACAAGTTTATCATGTCGGTTATAAAAATAATCAATGTGATAAATGATTTGGAGGAGTGATTTATGACGTCAGTTATATAATAACTGACATGAAAGGGTATATATCACATCGGTTATTAAATAACCGATTTAATAAACCAATACTCCGAAGTATTTTCCACGTCTAATTTTAATCAACCGACGTGAAAAATGCTTCGGATTTGTGTGCTTTTTACGTCAGTTGTAAAATAACCGACGTAAAAACAATGTTTATAACATCTCCTGTAATAACGTCAACCAAAAGCCGACATAAAAAATAAAAAATAACCACCGTAAAAAACGTTTTCTATACTAGTGTAGGGATATGTTTTGGAAATCCATAAACTCTTTATGAAACTCCTTGAATGATTTTAATAGAATATGATCATTGATGACATCAATTATGTATATGGTGTAATTGATTTAAAATAAGGTTCCATTATTTATATATCATATAATTTATTTTTAATTATTGTGTAGTTTTCTGATAGGATTTGTGTTTCTCACATTGTTCTATTTTCTTTTAGTCAATAGAGGGAACCCGACGGATCCGATTTGCAATTGATTGTGATAGAAAATTTTATAATGATTTGATTGATGTTTTTATTATGCCTAATATGTTAAAAAAATAAATGATTAATAGTAATCACCTTTACCAAATCCCAGACTCACCAAATTAGTAAAGGATAATGTTCACAGATATTTTGGGTAGTGGAGACCATGGTGGAAAGAACATTAAATTTCATAAACATTGAGAATGTGGGAAGAAGTACTGATGTTAATGTATCAAAGGGGTAAGAAGAAAATTTGGGTGTATAATAGAAGGGCATATAACAAGTTATTTCAAATAAAAATGAAAATTTTAGTTAATGAAATAAATGAGAATAATGGTATCCCTAAGGTATCATCAAACACTAAATTTTTTAAATGTGGAATGTATGGGCATTAAGAAAATCGATACCCTAAGTGTAATTTACATGAATAGAATCAGCAAGGTTGTATGAGTAATGGATTTTCTATTGATGATGAAGAGACTATAAATGATAGATAGAAGGAAAGAGGTATTAAGGAATAAAATGATTAATTATTAATAATGGTTTGAGAAGGAAGTGGGATGATTAAAGTATATATGTATTGGAATTCATGAATTAGAAAATATATAAGGATTGATTAGTATAAGTTTCTTGTTATGTATTTGAAAGAATATTTTGAATGGTGATGATGAACTAGAAAAGTGATTTAATGAAACGTTTATTTTTCATAGAAAACACATGATTAAGGTAATCCAAACCTTAATATGTTCTCAATGTTGAGAAAATAGTGTTTAGTTTGGAGAAATATATGTTTAATATGAATAAATTAAATTGGATAGTATTGATGACCTTGGAACCGATTAATTACTTGTGGTTAAAGTGGTTTGTGTTATCATTGATAGAGTTTAAAGAATTATTGGATTTATGTAATGTGTTCAATAATCTATGGTTTTAGGTTTCGAATGAGGAAGCATGTATTTTTGCAATATGGTTTTATGGTAATTTATGTTATTATCATATTCCAAGAAAATACCTGATGAAGGTATTAACATGTTTGTTATGTGACAATCAAGATCCGATTTTTGATATATAGGGGATTAATGTTATGCTTTTTTGAGAAATTTAGTGACCTTATTTATATTTAATTTTGGAGGGGTTATAAGGTTAACCATTTATAGAATGGTTTAAGATTAAAATTGGATGAGGATTTAGAGATTAATGTTTTACTTATCCATGTGAATAATTATTCATTTTTTATAACTAGTGTTATCCATTTTTAACTTGAGATATAAGGATTTAATTATCATTCTTTTTTAGATCTTATTTTGTTCTTCCAACTTGGAAAAATAATCTCTTAGAGTAATAGAAGAAGTTGAACTTGATCAATGCACAAAAATGATGAAATTATACCTATTAAACAAAAACATAGTAAGTAAATTTTAATATTTTCATAGTCAACGAGGAAAAGTAATTCCCCAACATTTGGAATAGGATCTTAAAATAATATTTTATCTTGTTTTTATCATTTTTGAGGATATTAATGTCCATTTTCATGCTTATTTTGTTTATGGTTTTTTATTAATTTAATTTCTCTATATCACCCACTTTATTATGATCAATGATCTTTATCACTTTTTATAATTATTTATGCTTTTATTCTATGTTCGAATCATCACTTCCCACCCATGTTCTCCTATATCAAAACCTAGTTATGAGTTAATTAAGGTAACATTTATGTTTCCAACATTGAATTTTTATGGGACGTTTTATTACTAATTGGGATGATATGGGTTTCTATGGAATAATTTTCAAATGGTAATCCATTAACGATCAAGACAATTTTTGAAGGTGAAATTCATTTGGGTGGGGGGGGGGTAGAATGTTACACGTCGAGATTATGTGTAGTACTTTTTTCAAATAAATTTAATCATTTCTTTATTTTTCATTACAAAATATATCATGTTTTTCTTAAGTTACACTAAACACATGGTTCATATTGTGTTACATGTAATGTTGAGTTTGGGTTGTGTTACACATAACACTGAGTTTATCTTTCTTTACATACAACACCGAGTTTAAAAGAAACGAGTCATATTATTAAAATATTACTATTTAATATGATAGTTATCACCAAGACATTGGGATAGAGGGTATGAATAGTATTAAATAAATTCTGAAAATATAGGGTTTATACGTGTATATAAAATTAATTTTTTAGTTAATAATTTAAAACAAATGAAAATAAAAACATTTTTGAAATAAAGGAAATCATTTCTTGAAATACTATTTTTATGAACATAAACATTTTTTACCTGAATAAATTAAAGGAATCACTTTTAGTGAATTATTTTAATTAAATTTATATAATATTTATTCAATCAAATGTTTAACATTCATGTTATGTGTTTTCTAGAGAAGAGTTAAGAATTAATCCAATTTTACGTTTAAAACTTTATTAAAAAATATTTTTTTCACCTTGGAACACTTATTTTAAAATTAATTCTTAATACTTATATATAATTTCACTAAAAAATATACTTTATTTTTGAAATTTGAAAATAAAAATTATCTTAGGGTAATTTTTTTTATTTTTTTGAAAAGCATTATTTTTTGATGAATAAAGAAAAATAATGAATTATAATCAAAAGTTTCCATTTTGATTAAATTATATATAAAGATAAATTTTTATTTTAATTGGTTATAAATTAAAATTAGATCCATTATATATATATATATATTCATCTAATTACGTTCATTAAAATCATTTTCATATTGAATTTTGATATAAAAACTTTGTAAACTGTTGAAAATTTTCCCTTTGAACACACTCTTTCTCATCACAATTATGAGAATTATTTTAATTTATATTTTTCCACTTCTGTGATGGGAATTTGAAAAAATATATTCCATATTTGGAATCTTAATAATATAAATTACAAGATAAGGTAAAATAAATTTTTACCAAAATTAATAATAAGAACAATAAAAATCATTTATCAAGGTTAAGGTAAAAAATTATTTTAACCAGGGTTAAACTATGAAGATAACGGTTAAACATGACCTAATAACTTATAAAAAACATAGTGTCTAGAAATATTTTTAACATATATCTTCTATGTTCAGTAATGGACCATTTTTGAGCCTTGTGGCATGTTAAACATGTACCTTTAAATCCTTTTTGGTTTGGATAATACCTACCCAAAATTAGTTCTAAAATCCACTCATATAATCCTAGTAGCCTTATTTTTGGATTCAATATAAACTATGATTGATTTTGGTGAAAACCTAAGGAGTATATGCAATGAATAGGTAAACTTTTGAACTGATGTCATTTATTTTTCCATTACACCTATCACGATTTGGTATGATGAAGGATATATATATATATATATATGATATTTATAATATAATTATGTCTATAGATTCATTATATCACATATAAACTTTATTAATTTTCATTCCATAGGGAATGTGATAGAATCTCTTGGGTGTATAGAGGACTACCTCGTCGTGTAGCGATGTGATTCATCTTTCACTAATGCTTTAAGTAGAAGATAATAAAGAAAATATATGTGATACGCAAGACATAATTATTATATCCATGAAATATTTATTAATTTTAGAAGAAAATATGTAATTTTATTTATTACCTTTTCATTCACTGAAAGATGATAGGGTCATTCATGTACGTTTAGTCTACCATCTTCACGAAGAAATGTGACTCTCTTTTTATCACCAAACCACATGGATGATATTTATAATTATATTTAAATAAATAATATGGTATTTATAATATTATTATAATTATTAAAAATTAAAATATTAATTACTTTATTTCCATAATAATCATGGAAAACCGAAATGTTAATCTTTCATATGTATGACCAACCGTCTATATGTTCATAACATACTTTATTTCTGAAAACCGTCATTCATGATAAGTCTTAAAAGTATAATTGATTTTTAAATATGATAATAATTTCATTATTATTATTATTTATATTATGGAACCATGATCAAAGTAGGAAAATAGAAAATAAAAAATCTAAATATGTATGAATAACGAAGGGGTTATTACCCGAAATATGATTTTAACAATGAATTGTTAATAAATATGTAACAAATGGTCATATGTAAATAATATATAATATGATATATATAATTATGTTTCCATAATACATGTATATTAAGATTATATTTATTATATAGGATGTTTTAATGTGCATGAAGGTAGTCGATACTTAAAGTTATGAAGAAATGTATTAAATATGATATGTTTAAGAAGGGTCCTAGTTATGATGATCATAGAGGGAGATGATGTAGTTTTCTTATGGACAAGTTGTTTTTGTTTCCATGTTTCTAAATATACTAAACTATTATGTTCCTCAGGCATGTGTTTTTGTAATAAAATTAATATTCATAAAAAATAATATAATATCCATGCATGGTAATCTTGTGTTGTTATAGTTGATATCAGAGGAAAGGTTCAGTTAACCATTGGAATCTAGAATGATAAAGATTTAGTGAAATCCTTATAGATATTTTTAAGGATATTTCTAGGTATATATCGGAGGATATGTATGAGGATGATTCAAAGTATAGGAAAATTTCCTAGAATCTTGGTAAAGGATATAGAAAGTGGTTTCTAATTAATTACATTCCTATCTAGATAACACTGGTGGATGTGGCTCTATAAAATAGGTACCTTGGGGTAATAACTCTGAAAAGGGTGCATCGAGCTAGAATTTATCATCACCTTGTGCGTGAAAATGGGACCTTATGCACACTTGGTTTGAAAATCCCTATAGATATTCTTTTTAAATCTACAGACTGATTATGAACCATCATTAAGGATTTAAATGGATGATGATCATTAATTCCTAGGTTAAGACTATGGTGTCACAAATTTAAAATAAGGTTCCATGATTTAGACATAATATATGTGATTTTTCATTTTTATATGGGTTTCCATTATGTTTAGGGTTTCTTAGATAATAGATTTTGGTTGTAGTCAATAGAGGGAACCGGATGGAATTGGGTTCCCATTGAACTTGATAGAAAATTTTATGATGATTAGACAAATAGGATGATGACTAGAGTTAAGGATGTTGTGATTATTCTTAATAAATTATCATAGAACCTGATTAACAACGTGCACATTAACCAACTCTATGTCTCACAAAATAAGAGAATTATAGAGTTAGTTTAGAGTTTGTATACTGGTGACCATGGAAGAAAGAAGATTAATTTTCTTAGATGTTGATAATGTGAGAAGAATCACTAAAGGTAATGTCTAAGTGGGTTGAGAATTTGTTTTGGGTGTGGAAAAGGACACATATAATTTAATTGAAAACAATTTTTTTAATACAATGGATTAGAATAAATTTCTCTCTATGGTATCATTCATAATTGAATGTTTTAAATGTGGAATGTATGGGCATTATGAAAATTTATGTCTTATAGGTAAATACTTTGAAGATAATAATCAATGTTTTATGAGTAATGGTTTTACTGTTGATGATGAAGGGAAAATGAATGAAATTTTAAAGGAAAGAGGTATTAAGGAAAAAGATGATGAATCCTAGTTAATGGATTGAGAAGGAATTAGGATGATTAATGTTTTTATGTATTGGAATTAAAGAATTGTGAAATATATAAGGACTGTTCACTATAAGTTTTTCATCAAGAATTTGAAATAATATGTTGCATGATAATGATGATCTAAAAAATTAATTTAATGGAAAGGTTATATTTTATGGAAAAAACATGATTAAGGGAAGGTAACTCTTAATATTTTTTTAATATTCAGAAAAATGATATTTATTTTGAAGAAATAGATGGTTGATATAAATAAAGTAAATTAGATTGTATTGATGGCCTTGGAAATGATTAATGATTTATTTAAAAATTAGTTTATGTTATCACTGATAAATTTTGCAAGATTATTGGGGTTTTTACATATATTTAATTATCTTTTTTTTATGTAAGAAATGATGAATCATGTATGTTTTTATTATTTTTATTTGGTAACTAAATCTATTACTATTTTTCAAGTGAATACATGATTAAGGTATTTATATATTTGGTTTGTGTTAATGAATACCCACGTTATGACATATGGGGGATCAATGTTATGTTTTTTTGAGAAAATTAGTGACCCTATTTATAAATTTTGAATTTTAGAAGGGTTATAAGGTTAACCATTTATGGAATGATTTATGTTTATCATTGGAAAAGTATTTAGAAATTAATTTATCACTTATCCGTATGAATATTTATTCACATTGGATAACTAGTGTTAAACTTTTTTTAACTATAGATAATGGGAATGGATTATCATTCTTTTATGGATCTTATTTAGTGCTTCAGGAACTAAAACAAATCATCTCTTAGAGTAATTGATAAAGTGGAAACAAATAAATGCACAGCAAATGGATGCAACCGTACCTATGAAATAAAAATATATAAAATAGTAATATCTTCATATGTACTTAGTCTGGATGGAAAAGGAATTCTCTAATATTAATAAAAGGATCGTGAAATAAAATGTTGTCATACTATTACCATTTTTAATGATATCAATGACCTTTTTTTTGCCTATTTGGTTTAGGGTTTTTTGTTTTTTAATCTTCTCTAGATCACCCACTTTTTTATGAATAATGATCTCTATAACTCCCAATAATGATTTAGGGTTTTCTTCCATGTCCAAGTATTCACTTCCATCCTATGTTTTACTATTTGGAAACCAAGTTATGTGTTACTTTAGGTAACCTTTAGGTTTCTAACATTACCTTTTTAGAGAACATTTATTAATCATTGGTATGATGTGGGTTTCTATGAATTAATTTTCAAATGTTAAACCTTTGATTATTGAGATGAAATTTGAGGGTGAAACTCATTTTATGGTGGATATAATGTAAGACCCCGAGATTTTGTGAAATATATATTTTTAAAATAAATTTAATCATTTCTATATTTTTCATTTCACACAATATTTAGTTTATCATGCATTACACAAAACACTGATATTATATTTCTTTAAAAACAACACAATGTTTGTCCTGTGTCACACATAATGCTGAGTTGTTTTTGCATTTTATGCATCCCTAAGTTTAAAAAAAATGTGATATATTATAAAAATATTATTATTTAATATGACAGTGATCCTTTTTCCATTGGAATGGTGGGTATGAATAGTATTAGATAATTTTTTGGTGACCAATTAATTTAAAATGAAAACAAAAACCTTTTGGAAATAAGGGATATCATTTTTTGAAAACTATTTTTATGCACATAAATATGTTTTATCTCAATAAATTAAATAAATCAATTCCAGTGAATTATTTTAAGGAACGTATTTTATTATACATTTAATAATATTTTTACCATTCATATTATGTGTTTTCTACACAATAGTTAAGAATAAATCCAATTTTATACTTCAACCCAATTTTCTGAAAAACGTATTTTTGTCCCCTTTTCCGCACTGAATTTAAAATTAATTTTGAATATTTTTTGAGAATTTATTTTAAACAATAATCATCATTTTTTCATATAGAATATAAAAATTATCTTTGGGTAATTTTTTTGTTATTTATCTAAAAAACTTCATTTATGATGAATAGTGAAAATACCGAATTTTAATTGAAACCCACCTTTTCATTTAAATTATTTATAAAGTTATAGTAAATTTTAAATTGGATTTAAATAGAAATTATGTCAATTATATATCTATTTTTCCAATTTATTTTGTGCTAATAATTTTCATATTTAATTATGATATTAAAACATTGTAAACTTTTGAATATTTTCTCTTTGAAAATCCACTTTCTCGTCGCATCTACAATATTAATTTCAAAATTTTATACTATTAGTTCAATTTTTATGCAAACTCTAGTTAATTTTATTTTATACCATCATTTTCAACTATTAGTATAAAAATTTAATTCTGTTAGTATTAATGTTTTCTACCATTCATAAATATTAAATTATTTTCTTGAAATTTTTTATTTCTTTTGTTTTTTCTGTATTTCAATGTTTTAATTATTATAAGTATGTTTTAAATAGTTTTTTTATTTTATTTATTATATAATTAATTTCTATTTTTTTATTCTTTTTAATTTTTTTTAAAATTATTTGAACTCATTTTGAATTTTATTTTAATGTTTCTTAGAAATAATAAATTTCAGTATTTTTATAAGGCCCTGGCCTTAAACCTTACTTAATATTGAATTAAATGAATAATTCAAGTTGAGGATCTTTTCAGGTTTAGAGTTTTAGAGAATTAGAACATAACTATTATATCTCAAAATATTTACAAAGTAGACACTTCTACCAAGTTTCCATAGAATAAAAAAACTCTTAAAAAGAAACATGTCTAGTTCCATGTTTTATATAGCATAACTTTCCCTTGATCCCATACTTGACCCTATTCCACATTACATCCTGTGAAAAACATTTCAAAAAAAAACTTAGGGTGAGCATAAAAAGCTCATTAAGGGATACACAAAGAATGAAAACTGTTAGTTTATCAAAACAACAAGTAAACCATGTATACTTTATCAAAGTAATACTTTTCACCTTTATGAAGTAGTAAAAACTCTACACTGAATAAAAGATCATTACTTAACCTTTTGTAACCAAAATATTACCATAAAACCCATAAAATGATCACATAACATATAAAGGTAACTTGGTACATAAACATACTTAAGTGGAATAACCATACGGTCGACTTCCACACATATCACATAATGGAATAGCCATACGACCAAATTCCATACATACTTAATGGAATAGCCATACGGCCGACTTCCATACCCAATGCATTGGAGGTTATAACGTAACCACCCATCCTGGTATTCACGGAACCACCGGTCATATGGTTTATCACGTAACCACACGTCAAATGTCCAAGTACCATTATAAAAATCATAAGACATAAAACAAATATAATGGAAAGAAAACATTTCCACACTTTGATCACAATATATCACTTAAATATATTGACATAACAAATCCATTATAAAAACCATTTTCAATACCCAAAATACATAAAATATTATATGGTATTTATTTTAATTAAAAAAGACCATTACAGCTTGTTCAGGAAGCCAAAGACCAAATAATACTCGCGGCGGCGGAAAAGGTCGTTGTCACCACGTACGTTAAAAGAAATATTCCTTTTTTGTCGTTTTGTAAAACGCTTCATAGAAAAATATTCCTTTTTTATAAAAGTAAAAGTCAAAGGGGTTTATACACCATATAAAAGAAAGTTGTGTATAAAACGAAATATGCCTCAATGAAAGGATATTGAGACGAAGTCCCTTACCTCGGGTCCGACACGACTCGATCGTTCTTTAACATCCTGAATAATAAAATTGAGTTAATGTCTACTTGACTAAGAACCTTTTTCAAGTTCATTATTACTTTTATATCACTTATTATCATATTATAAACATTATGTAATCATTTAAGTTAATAATGTTTGTTTTGTCGATATTTAGTTCTTAAGTCGAAAGTGGACTTCTTACAATTACATGTTGTTCGTGTGGTCAAAGGTTCTTTATATCCAGAATGAAATTCCTGATTTGGATATCATATATATCATATATATCCAGCATATACTTGTATTTATAATATTACATAATCATTTAGATGTATGAAATGAAATGCACCGTTCATGGAGACGGTAAGCCGTACGTACGCATGAACGCTACTTTCATTTATTTGGCATATTAATGGAATTAAAAATAAATGATAGGTATGTATATTTTAATTCCAGAATTATATTCATCATTTAGATGTATCATTCATCATATATATCCATTATATACATGTACTTATAATAGTACATTACATTTGGGGATAAGAAATGAAATGCACCGTTCATGGAGACGGTAAGCCGTACGTACGCATGAACACTACTTTCATTTCTATCTCACACTTTAATGGAAAGAAATAATAATGATATAGATGTATATTATAATTCCAGTATAACATCATATATAATAACTTTAAATTCATCCTTTATACATCCCACATATGGCATTAACGAATCACATCACTTTGAGGGGGCGGTAGTCCGCACTTCCTAAAATGAAATTATCGTGTTTACCCATAATGGAAGCCATAAAGGTATACTCAAAATAAAAAATACAGAATATTAAGGAAAACATAAACATATTATATATCATATATAAATATAGTTTCATCTTAATGGCCACCTTTGAAGGTGTTAAAAGAATTTTGAACAATCATCGTTTTGGGAGGCAGAAATTCGCCATCCACGGAAACAATATGTTCTTTAACCATTAGATGTAGTTTTGTGTAAGTTTAGCTAGAATAATTCTTATAAAAACATCCTAGTATATTGAAGATACTGGAGTTGTTACAAAAGAAATGAATAAAAAGAGTTTAGGGGGTTGGAGAAGCAAAATAAAACAAATGGACTCAAGTGAAGACATTACCTTAAAATCGGGTAACTCCCTTTGGTTTGAGCACAAAGGCTTCCTTGGGAAGACTTCTGCCCAAAGTGAGGCTTAAAGGAGTAATAGAGGGAAGTGGAGAGACAAAATGGGCAGGGGTTGGCCGATCCAAAGGCTTTGGGAGTGTGGGTAAGGAGGTATAGGTGGGGGCCTTTTATAAGAGGAGAGGAGGGGCACTCTTGGAAAGTAAGAAAATGTTACATTATTTTAGAATGAGTTTCGGATTTTAATGGTCCCACTTTGATGTGTTTCGAGGATAAGGTGATAAGGGTTCGAAATCCACCCATACAATAGGTTTTGGACATGTTTAGGTCATAGATTTTACATTATCTTTCCATTTTATTTAAATCCTTTATTAATGAGGTAATCACTGCATCATCATGATGTCATAAATAATTTAGTTTATTTAATGTCTAAAAATTATAAAACAAATATCATGATGTAGGAAATATTTTTAGCTTTCTATTTAATATTTTTAGTCAAAAATATGACTTGTATAACCCCATGTAAAAATTGTTTTAGTAAAACATCTCATGTTTGTGTCATATTTACTTTAACATTAAATAAAAAGCTATTTATGTCATTTCCCATCCAAAGTGGCTCCATGGGGTCACCAAGTTGACTCATAGATTGTCTTGGTCGGCCATGACACCTCAAATGAGGTTAGGACATGTGTCAAGCTCATCTCATATTATTAAAACATTATTTTTACCTTAAACTACACTAATTACCTTTAATCGCGATTAAAAACTTAATAAGTTACTATTCACCAAAAAATTATTTTAATCCCATTGAACCACATTTAAATTCGTAATGACAACCATGTATGTCGGATTTTTGAAATTCAAAACATAGAAGTCGTAAAATTTCATTTAAACGAAAAATCAGTTTTTATAAGTACCACTTAGTGGTTTCACTATTCATCAAAAATTGAAGTTTTTCAGAAAAATACCAAAAATTGACCCTAATCTATATTTGATATTCCGAATTCAAAAATGAATTCTATTTTATAAAATTCATAACATATATGTAACATTAATTAATTTAATAATTAATTCCCGCTGACATGACAAATAGCGTGTTTTTATAAAACAATAAGTATCAAAAGATTGACACTAGTTTAAGTCCGATTTTAAAGTGAAATTAATTACAACGACCACTATTGGATTAAATGGTAAAAATATATTCTAATTCCACTTAAAAACCAATTCAAAAGATTATATAATCATCTTAATAAATTATATTAAAAATAGTTTTTGAATTAAAATACAACATTTTACACTATTCATTAAAAAAATGAACTTTATCGGAAAAATACCAAAAATTTACACAAAGTAAATTTTGATGTCCCGATTCTAAAAAATAGTTATATTTGGTCCAATAGAATGTATAAGAGTGATAAAAATTATATTTAATGACGGTTCACCATCAAAAGGTGATAAGTGAACCTTTAGTAAAAATTAGGGTATAAATGCCTAAAATTGAATTCTTTCCCTATTTTAAGACTTTATCTTTTATTGGATAAATGTAAAAACATTTTAAAAAAAACATATATAATCATATTTTAGTTATTTCTATCCATTCCCGCCAATACAATGGCTTCTTGTTAACTACCATTTAAAATAATATTATTATATTACTAGTGTGCAACGTAAGTTTTCAAAGAAACTCATCATTGCGTATCGAGTAAGCTATCAAACATAGCAACCCATTTTAATTAAAATTAATATTTAATTCGAAAATATTAATAAATATGAAAATTTATTATTCTTTATTTACCCGGGGTGTTACAATTCTACTCGATTTAAAATTATTTATTTTTTGTTGAATTAATTTTTTTAATTATTCTTGAATTATTAATTAATATTATTAAATATTTTAAAAGTGTTTTTAATGTATTAAATACGTGTTAATTTTTTTTTAAAATTTATGCATTTTTACAGAACATATTTTGAAGTTTTATTTACAATCAAATTACATATGATATTTATGGTATTAATTGATCGTGTTTTATAGAGAAAGTTTGAATGATTAATTTTTTTTGACTTCTTTAAAATTATTCAAACCTTTTATTTAATGTAGTTTTAATTATCTGATATTTTTAGGTTTTCTGTTTTTATCTTTGTGAGATTACCGGATGAATTTAATTTTATTAGTTTAATTTTTCTAATTGTTTACCTGATTTCAAAACTCATATTGATCTGTATTTAAAGGACTCAAGGATACTTAGTACAATGAAAACTATAATAGAAGATTACATATGTTAATACTAAAAGGAATTCATGTGATCCTGTACACATTTTTTACATCAATTGTGATGAACTCTCAAGTGAGGAACAATTATTCTTAGACTTGTATATCACCTTGGAGGGTTGATATATAAAATTTATGGAAAACTCATAGTAAAATTTTTACATCATTCAAAAGGTCTCAAATAAATTATTTCATCACCATTAATCTTACTACTTCTACCCCATTGAGATCTTTGATCTATATTTTCTATTTGGATAGAGGTATGGACTTAATATTTTCCTATATTGGTTATAATACCTTTAAATTGAATCTAATTTGTTATTCTCACCTGAAAAAAATCAGAACACTTAGTTTTGGGCTACTCCTTATAGAAAATCCCAGGTTTTTGTCTTCTTCTGAAAAAGGCTATATTCATTTTAGGTTTGGGGCCACTCATCTCAAAATCCTAGGTTGGGATTCATCCCATGTAAAAGTTTGGGTTTTTATTTTTCTCATGCAAAAGCAATTTTATTTTTCATAGTGGATTCCATAATCCATATTTAAGGTTTCATGGAGTACCATATTATATTGTTTCCCATTAGTATCCTAGGTTTATCTTGAAGTTATGGACATTTCTTTTGCTGGATCTGAATACGTAGTTGAGTTTCAACATTTCCTATCATCCTTAGATTGATGGTAATTCTGAGAAAACGTTTCAAATCCTATAGGATTTTTGAGGTTTGTTCCTATGTATTTTAAAGGTGTTTTGGTTTAACACCTTATTCTACTTGAGATTTATTATAACAAAATATTTCACTTCAGAATTTAGATGGATCCTTATGAAGGACTCTATAGAAAGAAGGGTAAAATTCCAAAAATCTGGAATAATGATAGAGAAAAAAAGATATTGGGACATGAGGTAGATGAATAAATGTAAAATAAATTTATATCCATACAACAATATGTAAAGGTAGCTTAGAGTCGATATAGATGTTTTGCTGACAATATGTGGTGAAATATAGAATTCAAAGTTGGTGATAATGTGTTCTTATGAATTTCACTATGGAAAGAGGTTATGAGATTCAAAAATAAGGGAAATGTGAGAACTAGGTATATTTTTTCCTTCAATATGCTTAATTGAGTAGGAATTTTATCTCATCAATTAGCACTTCCATCTAACCTCTGTCAAGTTCAAGATGTGTTCCATGCATCTCTCCTAAGGAAGTACATACCCAATCCACAAAATGTTATGTACTCATTGGTTGTACCAATGAAGCATGGTATTTCCGATGAATAAAATTCATTAGAAATATTGTATCATAGAGATAATGTTCTATGGAATAAGACTACTCACCTGGTTAAAGTTTATTGAAGGAATTAGAAATTGAAATAAGCTATATGGGAACCTAATGATATAATGAAACAAATATATCCTCATTTTTTGTATTGGATTGATGGAATTTTTAGGGATAAATTCATTTCAAAGTGGGTATAATGTAACAAACAAATATTTTAAGATATATTTACCTTAAAATAATTTTTTTTATATCTTGCATTGCACTCAACCCCGAGTCTGAATGAAACAAAATATATCATACCATTATAAAATAGACATTAAATTAGTGGGTATAAATATAAATAACTTAATTATGAAACATTTATGGTTAAAACATGCCTAAAATAAATTCATTAGTTACCAATTAATTATAAATAAACATGAAATCAATTAATATTAGTAGATGTTTTTCTAAAAAAAATATTTTTATGTGTATAAAGTATTTTTATAATAAATTAATTTAATCACTATTTATGATTTTTTAATTAAAGTCATCTATTATATATAAAAATAGTTTTTTTGCATTCGTTTAATATATTTTTTGTGTTTTTATAAGAATAGAAACAAATGTTTTCTTAAAAATGTATTTTTCTAAAAAGTAATTTTCATTACGTTTTGCACGCTTATTTTAAAATGTGTTATAACACTTATATAAATTGAATATTAAAAATGGATTTAATATTTATAATCATGAGGATAAAATTTGTTAAATAGTTCCCATTTATGTTTTGTCAATATGAATAGTAACTATAGAAAAATTTATCACCTTGGTAAGGGTAAAAGAGGTGAAATAGGGTTAAATAGTTGGGATAAGGCTTTAAAGGTTTCCTAAAACATGCATTTGTCCTATTGAATGAATTGAATTCATATATTTACATAAAATCTTGAATATTTGGTCACTTGGAGCCATATTTCTTTGATTATGACCTTTATATTAGTTGATGAAAAGAATAATAAAATATATCACTCTCTTAATATTAGTACCTCTAAATTTTTAAACAAGGATAAAAATATGATAAGTTCAGTTATAAATTTTTATTTTAAAGATAAATTATTTTTTAACAAATTAATTTATTTCTATTTTTTAGTAGTTTAATATTTTCCTTTAATGCTTATGAAATTCCTATATAATATTTATTCAACTAATGGAAACATTAATAAATTATTTAAAAATATTAAAAGTAATAAATCTTATTTGAATTAATGTGCTCCAAAATTTTGTACAAAACTCTGACTTGTTATGAATGCTTTAAATTATTATTTTCAAAGTCCATATAGTAATTAGTGCCATTAAATTCAAATAAAATGAATAGTTCCAGAATCGACATTAATGATATTTTATAAAAAATAATATTTAATCAAATGACTTAAAATTCATAAAAATATTATCCTAATCCAATTTAAAAGAATATGGTTGAAAATATTTACCATGATATATTTATGATTCAATTTTCCATTTTTACTAATAATCTTAATTCATTAATATTGAAAAAGTGTTTACCATGGTAAAGGTAGAAATTGGTTAACCACAAGGTTAATAAAAAATATAAGGTTTAAAATCATAGAAAAACCAATATAAATTTCATTGGTTAATGATATTTTTAGTTTATCATATTTTAATTTAAATATATGGAAATTTATAAGAATTTTTCTTGATAATGACTCAAATATATTTTAATCTTTTTTTTGTAATTCCAAGATTTCACCTCTCCTTCCTTATAAAAGGGCACACATTATCATCTCTTAATCATAAATTTTGAGCCTTATATATCATTAAATACAATCCATACTATATTAATTGATACCATAAATAAATCCTAGAGCTTTTAGTCTTTCCAAAATACCATCCCTTTAAGGATTATGGTCTAATCCAAAAGAGGGTTCTCAGTGAAGAGGTATAACTCTTAACTGAGTGTTTTCAAGTATATTTATTCTTTACCGTTTTCTAAATTCATTTTATGCATTATAAAATAATTAATATATTGTATTAAATATACTAAATTGTTATTATTATGATGTAATAACCATTATCCACCTAGTTTCAATCCTACATAAAGAGAAAATATCACTCGTGCATACTCATGGCTTACCGTCTCCAAGTAATGGTGTGATTCATTTTTTTCACCAATTTACTTGGATGGTTATAATTATGGATTTAATAAATATATGTTTTATTTATTATATTATTATTAATCTTTATAGATGAATTATTGTTTCCCATTCTCTCATTATACCCATCAAAAAATATAAATAATGTTCATGCGTATATAGGACCTACCATCTCCATGAAGTTTCACTACTGGGAAATGGACCTATACCCACACTTTTTCCCAAAACTGTGGGTATAACCACCCCTATAAGCACGAGTTTTTTCAAAACCATGGGTATAGGTATTGTATAGGAACCTATACCCACTAGTTGACTAAAAGCATGGGTATATGCACCCATATATC
The DNA here is from genome assembly GCA_963277665.1 of Viscum album. Taxonomy (NCBI): domain Eukaryota; kingdom Viridiplantae; phylum Streptophyta; class Magnoliopsida; order Santalales; family Viscaceae; genus Viscum; species Viscum album. Next base: position 11,477,057 of record OY728159.1, on the reverse strand, counting down.
CAAGATTTTGGTCAAACCATGGGTAAAAGAATAGTATGGGATCCTATCCCCATAGGTTTTCTCAAATTGTGAGCATAGGCTCTTATTTACCCACAATTTTTCCAAAACCATTGGCATAAAGTAGTATTTTTTTGAACCTATACCCATGTTTTAAAAAAAAGTGTGGGTACACAATTTTTTTGAAGACCTATACCCATGGTTTTAAAAAACCATGGGTATATATTTTCCGCCTTATGGTGCAAAAAATATTCATGGGGCACAAAAATGTTTTTGCGGGAACACCTATTCCGACCATTTTTTACCTATATCCACGATTTATATAAATATACATATATATATATATATATATACCAATAATACAAATGGACTAGTGGTTAGGTGTGAAATGAATAAATTAGCATTCCAGGGATCGAATCTCGTAGCTGCAGTTTTTGTTAGAGTTATACCCATGGGTTTAAAACCATGGGTATTGGTGAATGAAACAGTGGAATGTTTAGTGAAACAATAGAAATGACCTATACCCATGGTTTCCTAAACCATGGGTATAGATGAGGGGCTATCCCAAATCCTTGGAATCCCATGGTTCATGAAATCGTGGGTATAGGATATACCCACAGTTTCATGGGCTATATCCCTGGGTTCAAACCATGGGTATTGGGCAATTTTCTGGTAGTGGGTGTAATTCATTTTCCTATATATAACTTTGTTGTATGAATTTAAATATATAAAAAATAATATATATTATATTAATATCATCTTTATCATTATAGATATGTTTTATTCATTGATAATTTACAAATACTGAAACTGCTGAACTGAAATATGCATGAAAAATGAAGCCGTTATCACCCAAAATAGTGTTTTCTGTAAAAAATTGTTAATAAATATGTAATAAGATACTATAAGAAAATAATATGTGGTATGATATATATAATAATATTTCTATAAAAAATTTATAATAAATAAATATTTATAGTATAGTAGTTCTGAACACATAGAAAGATATGCGAGACTTGAAGTTAGGGGATTTTTAGTCTCACTTTTATTTATGAGAGACATATACAATATTCACCACTCATTTATCTTTTGTGGTGTATATACTACCTAATTGAGATGTTATACCATGATAATATTTATTTTAATGATATTTAATGTTTAATTTAATATTTTTCCTTCATGGTTCTAACAATCCAAAAGTTACCAAATTGGTATTGGTTTTATGTTACAATCTCCTTGTTTTTTAGGATTTTTTCTGATTAAGTTTCTAGTCATGAAATTTAATGATATACCAACCAGGAAAAAAATAATTTTAATATACTGTTTTTATTTTTATACATTACATGTTTTACTTTCATTTTACTCACTTGAAGTACTCATGATATTGAAATAAAATTTTCAAGAAAAACAAACTTCATTTTTTATCTTCGGTTAATTTTTTCCATCCATATCCATTTTTTATAATAAAATTTTCTAGAATTTTTTTAACATTATAATTAAATATATTTAATTAATTCTTACCCATGATTTAATTTTTACAAAATGGTTAGAAATTTGTGTTTATTTCATTTTACCAATGAGGTACTTTTTTAGCTTTTTACAAAATTGTGATAGGAATTTTTTCTTTAAACTTATACAACATGAAAAGAATTTCCCACCATCATGACAGCTCAATTATTTGAATCTTACTTTTTAATTTTCTAAGGTTATTTTAAAATAAAATTTTGTCTTTAATATTTGGAAATTTTTATATTTTAAAGAAGTCATTTCAAATTGAATATAGTATTTTCCTCAAGAAATATTCTAAGTGATATTTTAGAGGAATTTCCATTATGATAACATTATTTGATGTTACATATTATGTACTAAGTATTTTTTATAAGGATACTATCTGTATTCTATATTTGTATTGTTAATGATTTATGATGACAATATGTTTATGAAACATATTTCTTGTCCATGGGTTATGCTATAATGAAATATTTATGAAACCTGTTTTCTTTTCATGGGTTATGATATGGTGAATGTTTTATGATATTATCTCATACATACGTATGATTTTAATTAAATTATAGGTGGACCAAAAATTATATATACCACAAACTCATTAGGTAAATATAGATATGGCATGATATAAAAATGACCGGAATTCAGAGTGAATCCAGTTCAATTAGGGATTTTAAACTATGAAAGTCTTAGGAGTAAAAACTGAATACTATAATGAAATGAGGAGTGAACCCAACCTACCATGATAGTATTGAAAGTAATAATTGACTACTAAATTAATTAATTTCTATTATTTTTTTAATTCCAAAAATCCAAGTGTTATACTGATGTTTTTATCTCATGGATTATGTTCCTTGATTACTTTATGATTCATGTCTTATGAACTAATAAGTTTATTCCATGACTGAAGATTATGATCTATTATATATAGGGTATGTTTTTAAAATATTAAAATCATGTTCTTATATCCTTATTCTCATGTTATGCTGCAGTGATCATTGATATCGTATTTATTTACCCTTACTAAACATCTGAGATCACCCATTATTATGTTTAATTTCCCATGTTATGAAGAAAGATATTAAGTATGATATTTATAATAAATTTTGTAGTTATCAATAACTTATATGGAGATGATGTTGATCTCTTGTTGTCAATTTTTTTATATATCCAAGTTTACAAAGATACTGTACCTATAAAATTACAGTGTAGATCGTAATGTTATGTTATGGATATTCATCTATTAAGATGTAGTATCTATCTATAAAAAGTATGAATTTTTATAAGGGACTCCTCCATGATGAGGGTGTTTCATACATCCCCAAATTCTATTAAATTATATTTGGGATCCTCTCATAATAAACCATGAAATTTAAGAAATAATGAATCATTCCAGTTCTATGGTTTCAATCTTATTGATTATTTAGATATAACAACCAATTATTATTATTAAAATTAGAATAATATAAATCTCTTAAAGTTATATTCTTTTGAGATAAATTGTATTCCATATTTTCAATACCTATAATAACACTAGTAGTATAATAAGCAGAGGATGGGGAGTCCATTAAGGTAATCATGAAAAACTCTCTATCTACTTCTCAGTGATTTTTAAGTTCCTAATTCATGCATGAATAGTTATTTCATCCTTTGGATAAAAACCATTTAGGTGATTTGAACTATATTAGTTCATCCAAATAAATTTAAATTAAAACAAATAAGGAAAAACAAATGTGAACCATTGGCCTCCTAGGAAATATCAATAGTCTGACAAGGCACCAGTCATGTGGATCCCATTAAAAAAATTCATTCACCAATGAAAAATATAGTAACTAGTGGGACTTGATTTATCTCTAAAGAATTTTTTTACTGTGATCTTCTTTTTATTATATGGGTCAAGTAGGTGGAAAATAGTAGTCAATTTTTTTAAATTAATAAAATAAATAATGAGTTTGATATTAGTTTAAAAAGAGAGTGGCCCAACCTTAGACACCCCCGTCCATATTATTAAATAATTATTATATTTTAACTATCATATTCATTATCTAATTAGTTAGGACCTTGATTTTCACCCTAACCTAATTTCAACTTACTTATAGAAATTAATTATTCACTATATTCCCAAATATCACATATCCTTGTGTTTGGGTATCACCAATCAAACCAGGATTAACCTACGTATCACTCTTATTAATAGTGAAGGATAAAAAATGTAGATTATGTGTAAAATGGATGAGAGAAAAAGAATTTTAATATATAGAAGAAATGAAATATCCTCATGTATATAATAATTTAAAACATTCCTAGAAATCTATCAAAATAGAATGAAAATTTAAAATATGAATTCATTAATATGGGAAGGGGAGTGTCCTTGGATCAACCACTAATAGACTAATGTTCCATTACTGAAGAAATTACGTCACATGAAAATAAAAGAAAACAACAACTAATCTCATATTGATTGAATAGTAGAGATATTTCACTATTTTAAGTGAATAATCAGGTTCTTAAATATGTGGTCTAGGGTTTATAATTTAGATCCACATATTCACAACCCATTTGAGTAGCATGGGATGCTTATTTCATCTCCATCAAATATTGGAGTTTCAAAATATCCCTCAAATTCAGTGACCAACTTATTATTATTTGATTCTCACCATGTGATTATCTCAAGTTATATGACATAATGAATTAAGTTTTTATATAATCTTAATCTTAGATCACATTCTTCACATGATTTCAATCTCTTTATTTATTTTGATGATCACTATGTAGATCATCTATTAAAGTTCTTCTCAATTTATTCAGACCATAAGAATGGAATTTAATTTTAGGATAACATTTAGTAATTATGTAATATCTGTGTTTTAATATCTTAATGGGAATCCTTATGTATATATTTCATTTAAACCTCACTAAGATTTATTGGTTACCTTGATATAACATATAGACCACACATTCTTCCCTTACGCTAGAAGTTGGATACCCTATTGAAACATGTTCATTACCCATTCGTAGTCTGTTAAGTTCATAATTTTCACATAAATGACATATTTTAAAGAATTGTTTCTTTTAATTTACATTCTTGCTTTGTTTTTGGGGTTTCCATGCATTTTTGAAGGAAATGGTGGGTTTCCAAAATTTGGGCCAACCCGAGATCCCATTTCCTGTTTTGAAAATAAATTTTGTTTCTTTAGTAAATCCTTAGTTTTTTTACCGTATTCTCCCATTAAACTTCCAAAATAACCTTCATTTAACTATTAGAACCACAAAAGAAATTTGGGCCCCTTAAAAATTTATTAGCAGCTTGGATTTGGGTGATAAAAAATAGGTATTGGGCCAACCTGAAATCCCATTTCCAGTTTTAAAAGTTGTTTTTAGTTCTTTCAGAAAATATTCATTTATTGTCCTTTTTTGGTGATTCCACCTCTCACCTGCTCCCACTATACGTAGCCGAACCCCCAGATTCGTTAAAACCTCTTTGGAGATCGTATTAGTCAAAAATTGGGGCCGAACTTCTCAGGTTTCTAAAATCATCCAGATTTCTCCAGTAAGTGACTATCCTTCTAAGTTACTTCCTTTTAATTAAGCTTTATCCCTTTTTCTTGAATCCCAAAATGTCCAGAAGCTAGGGATTCATAACTAGGGTTTCATGTTGGGTTTCTTGGTCCAATATTATGGTTTTAGGTTTGATCTCACTCTCTTGTGGTGCTGTGGTGGTGCAGTTGATGTTCCGCACTAGGATTTGTGGTTCTTCACTCTTTTGGTAGGTGATTCCATTGTGCATGAAATTTTAGTGACTTATATTTTTGTGTTCATGGTATTTTCATGTTTATTTTATTTTAATGTTTCTGGAAAAATTGGTTTTAGTTTCATTTATAAAGAAAATGAATTTTAAGTTCCAATTTTTGGTGAAACTGGGCAGTTTTCATACAAACCTTTTACTGGTTCATTTGGGGCTGACCAATAATTACTTAGTGGATTTTATGGAACTATATTAGGACTGAAAATCATGTTTTGAATTTTTATTCTTTTTTTTTGTTACTGTGAAAGTTTTTTTTAAACAGTGTTTGGGAAGAAAATGTGCTTTAAGTGCCATGTTTGTGTGAAAATGGGTGTTTTTAAAAGATATAACTTCTTGGTTCACATGGGGCTACCCCAAAACTGAATTTTTGGTTTCATGAATGTTTAGTGAACTGAAATTTTGTTTTGGTGACTTAAAAGTGTGCACATAGTGTGCAAAGTGGATATTTCAATGATATTTGGGTGCAAAATAATGGGATATTTTGAGAGGTTGTTTTATTGAAAATCAAAATGTCTTGTTGTGTGTTTTAAATGGTATAAAGTGTGTATAGCTACTGTATTGTTTGGTTGTGACCAGTAGTGGTGTTTTATATGAAAAAGTATGTGTGTTTTGTGCTGAAATGGTTTGAGTACAAAAAGGGGAATCCCCGATACTTAGGTGGGCGGATATGTACTAGTATGGATAGTGAACCGGATGAGTAATGTCCCTATTTCACTGAGACAATAGACCAAGAAAACACTAACTAATCTATGTGGATGATATTTTGGGACCACTAGGTTATGAGTATGTTCCCTACTAGTGGATCGTGCATGAGAAAGGATTGTGACTTGGATACTTTACACCGAGGTACGGGGTACATAGGGACCGAGACTATCTAGTTGCCTAGGGGTGTTCCCAGTTTTGGTGATCATTGGATTTGTGGTATTTACACTTGTATTGGGGTATTTTTGGAAGTACTTTATAGTATCTCACATGTATATTTAAATGTGTGAACATTCTAAAATTTTTAGCTTGAAAACTGTTACCAATTGAAAGTTGCATTTCTTGGATTTTATCACTGCTTTTCTTTGCATATTAAAACTGCTTGATTTTTCATATTGTATTACATTATATTTGGAATCATTGGGTGGTATCCTATTGGGATTAGTCTCACACCCTAATTACACCCCTTGGGTGTAAGTAAACATGGTTATGTTTGACTCAGGTAAAGGAAATGCCAAGGGTGATGGCGGTTCAGGGTGTTAGTCCCCATCCTTGGGATGGAGTTGTGGAGACGGATTGGGGGTGATGACCCCTTGTCATGTGAAGTCTATGGGGATGTTTTTTTTTGTTTCATTATGTATTAGGAAATTTTGTATTTCATTTGAAATCATGTATTCAGTTCTGGATTTTTGTATAAACCTTGCAGGTATGAATTTTTCAGATTTATTTAATCAAATATTTTTGATGTTTTATGTATACATATTTGGGTAAATTGTTCCCAAACCAAGATAAATTATACCCGGGCACTTGTTCCAGCCCATGGGGACAAGAAATTACCTTCAGGCCTCTCCATGGGCCGGGTTTGGTGCCATTAATTATGGTGACCAGATTCGGTTCGTGACAAAATGATATCAAAGGGGGTTAAAGTTTTTGGGTTATATTGCTATTTTGGGATGAGTCAGGATAGATATGAGCTAGGACTATCTGGGATCGGGTTTTTGGTTGTGATTAGGGTTCCTGGCCCATACCTCTCATGGAAGACCTTGAGTCTCTAGGGGATGTTGGAATTTACGGATTGACATCACTTTCAGGTGAGACGTGTGGGCTGAAGACCACATGTGGACATCATGCGGATGTGGAGTATTTGTTTCTTTTTATTTATGAAATGTGTTTAGTTTATTTATATTATATATATATATTTTATAACAATTTTCAGAACTGTGGTATTGACTATTGTTTTGTGACTCTTTCATTTTGAAGCAACATGCCTCTCTAGAAAGCTCCCACGCGCCCACAGGAGGAAGCTGGAGAGAGTTATCCCACACCGATTGATCAGAGGCTCGTGGAGGCTGTGGTTCAGGATATCCCTAATTTGGGATAGGTACCAGCTCATGATCCTATTCCTATTAGGACAGAAGAGATAGATCCTAGAAAATATAAAGCACACAAGTTTCTGAAAAACAAGCCTTGGAATGGCCCGGGGTTTTGGGGACCATTACATGGTGAAAATTCGATGTCTGGGGTGTTCTAGGTAGTCTGGAAAGCCATCCCAGCTTCTTGGTTAATCTTAAGACTCCTAATGGTGGACTCGGCCTACCGGTAGCCTCGGCCTACCGGTAACTCCGCCTACCGGTGGCTCGGCCTACCAGTGGCTCAAACTACTGCTGGCGCGACCTACTGGTAGCTCGACCTACCACTAGCGTAGCCTACCGGTAGCTCAGCCTACCGGTAGATCGGATTATGGGTATCTCGGCCTACCCGTAGCCACGGCCTACCAGTGGCCTCGGCCTACCGGTAGCTCGGCCTACCCGTCGCCCCAGCCTACCGGTGGCCTCGGCCAACTGGTAGCTTGGTCTACCGGTAGACCAAGCCTACCCGTGACCTCCACGGGTTTTTCAGTGGCGCCTCCTGTTTGCATGTTTTGGGTAGTAAACCATGTTTTTACCCTTTTAAGCCTGTTTAAATCCCATTAATGGTATTTTAATTAATTTTTTGGTGAGGTACCCTTCTTAATGGAAAACCATGCGTTTTGATCATGCCTTTAACCATGTTTTCAGAAATGCCTCCACCGGAGTCATTGGTTATGGAGGTGTGCATCGGTTTTAACCGCCTCGAAGGGTGGGGACCTTTTCAATTGGACGTGTGGGTTGGCCCAGCCATGTGGTCAACCCACGATCTCGCTTCTTCTGTGGTTTCGAGTTTTTCTCCATATCTTAACCGTCCCGGGGATGCTGTATCTCATCTTATTAACCTAAAGGCTTCTCTTCTCCCCACATTTCTTTTTTTCTCTATCACCCTGCGCTCGGAATACCCTTCCTCCAGACGAGTTGTACCCCCATGAAGTTTTCCATGATCGTGTTCCATGGAGTTCCTGCTACTCCTGTTTCCAGTTTCCACGTGAGGACGTAAACATCGATTCTTGATCAATCAGGTTGGGATTTTCTCTATCGTCTCTCCTTTCTATGTATCATGTAGGGCAGAAATGCTTTTGTCTCTATAGAAATTGATGAAACCAAACTTAATGAAGATAATGAACGGACATTTAAAGAAAAAAAGGGGGAGTGTGATCGATGTTCTGCGGTACTCTTTTATGTTGATATGTTATGTGAATTTTACGGGCCTATGCTCACTGAAAATCATGGTCGTTGGTGGTCTTTCTCTGTGCACTAATGAACCTCGATGCTCCTGGATGTTTAAATAACCATAACATGGAATTGGTTAATTACATATACTTGGTTAAATAAATTGAAAGCACTAGGATTAACCCTTTTCTGTGATAACCCCGGTTAAAGCACAGTGGAATTGAAACCATGGAGTGTGTTAAATTTTTTAAATCTGAAAATAATTGCATGGGCCTGCCTTTTCTTAGTGGTAGTGGTTTGGTTGTTCTATTTCAAGGGCCGATTGTGGGTGACTTTATGGTTTTCTTGGATGGGGGTTTAGATTGCTGGGGTGATATGGGTGGGGGATGGGATCCCCTATTATTATACACTCGCTGGTTGTGAATCTGAGGCTCTGTGGTTACTCTGCTTATATCACGAATTGGGGTGGAATCCTATGTTGTTGAGAAACCATTGACTCCTGGATTTTGGAGACATGGGGTTGTGTCTCGGGGTTTGTTTTGTTTCCAGTACTTCGATAGATCTCACTTAATCCCTAGTTGTTGGTACTTTACAAGAGAACCGGGTGTGAATTATTAAATTAACCAATGGTTTTACTTTCTTCCTTATGGTTGTTTCATCTTTGAATGTGCCTGTTAGTTTTCCAGTAGTGAAGGGATTACCTCATACTGAACTGTTATGAAATGATAACTTGAATAGGGGAACTGGAAACTGTTTGTTGTGTGTTTTTTTTCTGAGACAACAGTGCTTGGGAAGCTTCCTGTATCGGTTGGGGAGCTATAGATTGGGATTTTTGTTGGCATATATATGTGTAACTGTATGTTTTGTGTTTGGTCGCACCCCAACTGCATTGGGCACATTGTGTCGGACACCCCATTTCATGGGGAAGGTTGTTTCCCCCTAGTTACTCTCCTTCCTGCTCCCTCTTCCCTCGGCTGTGATGGATGGAGGTGACCTTACACCCAAGATTATTTGGGTAGGTTTCGTTTGGTGTGTTGTTATCCCAGGACTCTTCGGGCAGGTTGTTTTCCCAATAACCTTCGGGATGAGGCCCAGGTGTTTTTAGAAAGGGGTTTTGGTTATGGTTTGTTTTCCCAGGTGTCCTCGGGATGAGTCCCAGGTGTGTGCGGGAAGGGATGGATAGTTGTGAGGCCCAGGTTTGTTTAGGAATGGGTGTGTGGTTGTGAGGCCCTGGTGTGTGCGAGCATGGATGTGGATGGTTGTGAGGCCCGGGTGTGTGCGGATAGGAAGAGCGTGGTAGCGTTAGGACGTTTTCCGTTAGGGATGAGCAGCTAGCTAGTGGGGGAAATGGTGGTATGGGGTACCCAAATGTTTTTTTCTATACTATTACCTTACTACTTGTGTTATTTGGTGAGCGTAGCTGGTGAGGTGGGATGGATAGATTCCTTAATAGATGTTGGTTCTTCTGCTTTTCATAGGACTTTAGGACGTCTCCCCACTTGTGCACGAGAGCTTTAGGTTTTTCCTACTGAGTATACTTTGTATGCTCACCCTACGTTTACTTTCAGGTTATCAAGAGGACTTCGGAGGCTATGCAGGACCTTACTAGTCTGAATGTTGGAGTTGCTATTGGTCGCTGTTGTTTTCTGCTTTGCCATTTCTTTTCGAGTTGGTTTGTACTTTGTAGTTCTTGTACTTTGTTCAGTTTTATTATTAAAACATGCATGTAGTTTGTTTTTTACCTTGAGTTTTCTATACTTGGTGGTGTTTGGCGTTGACTCATTCTTTCTCCCAATCTTGGTTAACAAAAAAAGGGTAATGCCTCTCATATTGTGATAATGATATACCCTTGGTGCTAGTCTCCACTTCGGGGCCTACTAGAGGCGGGACTCGGGGGGTCATTATCTCTCCTTCATCTTAAAAAAGGAAGGTCTTGGAAACCTTCTGTCCCTTACCTCTTTTCGGTGAAGGTGGGTCATGACAGAATGGTATTAGAGGGAGGTTTGAGGGATAGGATGGAGTCTGGAGTTAGACACAGTGAGGATTGCATGGGATGGTAGGTAAACAATGTTAGGTGATATTAGTTCGTGAAATAGGCCAGGGAGGACCGGCTAGGTCATGGGATTTTAGGCCCCCCTGTGATTGGATGCAAGGACTCTGATCCTATCAAACGACCGAGTGAGACTACATTTATTGCAGGGTAGAGACCCTAGGGAAGGTACATGCATCATACTAATTGTGTTTTTAATTGATTTGGAAACCTTGGGGAGGAATTTTTTTTAATAATAATAATAACAATTCCCTTGCTAGTCGGGCTTAGGCATTCTTTGTTTACCTTGCAGATATGGCACCTAGACGTTATCCACGAGAGACTTGGGTAGTTGAGGCCCAACGGATCGAGGTAGTTGACCAGAAAAGGGTTGACAGAGATGAGAAGGACGACTTGTGGTAGAGGACTTTGTTCTCCTTCCAGTGACAAATCCTAGAGAAATATGAGGGCAACGTTTCTGAATCAGTAACAGAGGGATGTAATGAGGAGCTAGCCATCACCTTCTCTTTAATCCGTGCTCCGAGGGAGTACTGGGTTATGTTGGCCGTCAGTTAGCTGAGAGGAGTAGCGCGTCAGTGGTGGATGCTTTTCCTGGGAGAGAAGACAAAGGCAGAGGTTTCATGGTCCAGTTTCGAGAAGGAATTTTGTGAGGAGTTCCTCTCCTCTACGGTGAAGGCTGAGAAGAGACAGGAGTTACTCTTCCTTCAGCATGGAAGCATGTTAGTGAGGGAGCTGGGGATCAAGCTCAAAGATATATTGCGCTTTGCCCCGGATCTCTTTCCGGATGAGGATTCTCGGGAAAGACGGTTAGAGGAGGCACTCCGTCCATCTCTTCAGTACTCTGTCACTCCCTTCACTCTTCTGACATACCTATTAGTATATAAGAAGGCTGAGATAGTAGAGAGGATGAACTATAAGGGAGCCACACCATGAGAAGGGAAATAACAGAGTTCGTAAAAGGGGAAGGTGGTCCGCAGGAGGTCTCCAACGATAGGGTCTTTCAGGTTTCGACAAGAAGGGATCAAGCCTCATCGGTTCTAGTCCCGAGCTTCTGGCCCGCGCCCCTTTTCCACAGGTCCGAGACCGAAGTTTTTCTCTTGTGGAGTTTTCAGGCACGTCCAGGGCAGGTGTCTGACTCGAGCTCCACATGGTGGAGGTGGGCAGTTTCAGCACCCACCTCAGCAGCATCCACTGCTGGCGAGGCCTTTTCAACAGCAGCAGTAGGCCCCTGGCCCTCCGAGGGACGACCTTGCAGGAGGAGACCAACACCAGGGTGCTTCTCAGGGACCTCGACTAGGGCGTGGTCAGGGAGGTGGTTGACAAGAGCGAGGCAGAAGAGCGGGGCGTGGACAGTTGCACGCCGCAGAGTTAGTATCTCTGGAGGTTCCAGAGGTCGTTCGAGGTACGATCAGTTTATTTAGCACTCTTGTTTCTACCTTTTTTGATTCGGGAGCTTCACACTCCTTTGTTACACCCAAATTATCCCATAATCTGGGTCTGGATGCTGAGAGACATTTTGTGCCCCTAGTGTTGAGAACACCAGTTGGGGGTCAGACCAGTGTATCGTACTTTTTCTGGGGATGTAGAATGATGTTGGGACAACATCAGTCCAGTGGAGACCTTCTTTAATTGCAGATGCATCAATACGATGTCATTCTAGGCATTGAATGGTTATTCTCTGTGCATTCCATCATCGAGTGCTATCGGAGAAGGATTGAATTCTCCAATGAGGATGGACGACATGCAGATTTTTTGGGGAGCGAAGTTATTAGGAGGGGAGTCGAAACATGGAGAAACTCCTTTATATGTTGGATGGGGTGTCAGTGGAGTTGGCGGACGTAGGAATGATGGATGTCCCACAGGTCGTAAAATAATTCCCTGATGTATTTCCTGATGAGGTTGTGACTCTACCCACTCAACGTGACGTTGAGTTTGGGATAGACTTACTACCTGGTGCTCTCTTGATCTCGATGGCTCCTTAACGGATGCCACCTTCTGAGTTGCGGGAGTTGCAGATTCAGATTGACGATCTGATAGAGAAGGGCTTTGTTCAACCCAGCATGTCACCGTGGGGTGCTCTATTTTTGTTCGTAAAGAAGGCAGATGGTATTCTATGACTAGGCATAGACTACCAGATGTTGAATCAGGTGATGATCAAGAATCGTTACCCCCTCCTGAGGATAGACCTTCTTTTCGACCAGCTAAGGGGAGCAGGTTAGTTCTCTAAGCTCGATCAGCGGTCTGGATACCACCAGTTGAGAGTAAAGGAAGGTGATATCTCGAAGACGGATTTCAGGTGTAGATATAGCCACTTTGAGTTCGTGGTCATTCCTTTTGGCATTACAAATTCACCAGCTATGTTCATGAACCTCATGAACTCTATCTTCCGGGTGTTTTTGGACCAGTTCGTTGTTGTGTTCATCGACGACATCCTTATCTACTCAAGATCAGAGCAAGAGCATGTTAATCATCATAGGGCAGTTTTGGGAGTCCTTCGACACCACCATCTTTATGGGAAACTGTCTAAGTGCAAGTTTTTAATGTGAGAGGTACATTTACTTAGACATGTAGTGTCTTAGAAGGGAATAGCAGCAGACCCGTCGAAGGTCGAGGCAGTCGTTTCATGGGTAGCACCCAAGAATGTGGAGGAAGTTCGTAGTTTCCTGGGTTTGGAAGGCTATTAATAGAGGTTTGTGCCCGACTTCTCTCGATTTGCAGCTCTGTTGAAAGATTTGACTAGGAAGGACCATGCCTTCGTGTGGAGCGACCAGTGCCAGACAGCTTTTGGCTACCTAAAGGAGAAGCTGATTATTTCTCCAGTACTCAGATTACCAGAGGAAGGGGTGTTGTTTGAGGTGTTCTATGATGCTTCTGGCCTTGGGTTGGTATGTGTGCTGATGCAGTAGTGAGGAGTGACCTTTTATGGGTCTAGGCAGTTATTTCCACATAAACGTAACTATGACACCCATGATCTAGAGCTTGCGGCCGTGGTGTTCACATTGAAGTTATGGTGGCCTTACCTCATCAGAGAGCGCTCTGTGGTATTCTCAGATGACAAGATATTGCGTTATGTCTTTTCCCAGTGAGATCTGAACTTGCGGCAGCAGAGATGGGTTGAGTTCCTCCAAGATTATGACTTCGAGATATTTTATACTGAGGGCAAGGTAAATGTTGTGGCTGATTCCCTGAGCAGGAAATCACAGAAGGAAGTAGTTCGAGAGTCTACAGATGCTTGGACAGTGATGGAAGAGTTAGCGGCATTACATTTGGATGCAAGGGTGGAAGGTGGAAGAGGTTTTCTATTTCAGATGACTATAGTTTTCTCTTTAATGGTTCAGGTGGAAGAGTCTCAGTGGGGGTACTCGGAGGTGGAAGTGACACGAGATCGTGTTTATCAGGGAAATGATCCTGAGGGATGGTCGGAGGATGGTCAGCGTCAAGTTCTTTTCTGTGGAAGGATTTTTGTTCCAGAGATGATGCGTAAAGGTATTCTCCATGAGTTCCATGGCTCAGATTTAGTGGTACATCCTGGGGTCTCAAAGATGTACCAAGGCCTGAGGGGACAGTTTTGGTGGCCCAGGGTAAAGAGGGCGGTGTTAGAGTTTGTGGCTATGTTCCTGGTGTGTCAGCAAGTGAAGGCTGAACACCACTTTCTTGGAGGGTTGTTGCAGCCTTTAGATGTTCCCGAGTGGAAGTTAGATGACATCTCGATGGACTTTTTCACAGTTCGACCCCGGACTCAGGGAGGCTATGATTCCATATGGGTAGTGATGGATCAGTTGACAAAATAAGCTCACTTCTTGGCAATTAAGGAATCGAGCTCGGTGAGAAACTTAGCCCAGAGGTACGTCGATGAGGTGGTGAAGTTGCACTGGATTTCGAGATCTATTTTCTCTGATCGAGACACGCAGTTTACCTCACTAGTCTAGAGGGGATTATAGAATGCTTTTGGCACCCAGCTACGCATTATCACTGCTTTCCACCCTCAGACAGATGGGAAAAAAGAACGAACGATCCAGACATTAGAAGACATGCTACAGGCATGTGTTCTGGATTTTGGGGGATCATGGGTATGACACTTTCCTATGGTGGAGTTTTCTTTTAACAATAGCTTCCACTCCATTATTGGTATGACACCGTTTGGGGCCTTGTATGGAAGGCCATGTCGTTCACCCGTTTGTTGGACAGAGATTGGGGAAGTAGTTTTTCTTGGGCCAGAAGTGGTGCAGGGCACCACTGAGAAGGTTCAGCCTGTGCGTGAGAGGATGAAGGTATCCCAGGACTGGAAGAAGTCTTATGTCGATCATAAGAGGAGGCCCGTGGAGTTCGAGGTTGGGAATCATGTGTTCTTGAAGGTTTTTCCTCAACGTGGGCAGTGAAGGTTTGGGAAGGTGAGTGAGCTCTCCCCTAGGTTCATCGGACCTTTCGATGTGAAGGGACGAGTTGGTGAGGTGGCGTATTAGATGGAATTTCCACCTTAGTTGGAGAAAGTTCACAATGTCTTTAACGTCTCCCAGCTCCGTCGATATCTACACGATGACTCCCACGTCATCAATTGGGGAGAGTTAGATGTTGAAGTCGATGAAACCTTCATAGAACGACCAATCAAGATCGAGGATCGTAAAGAGAAAGTGCTCTGTGGACGTACCATCCCCTTGGTTTGTGTGTTGTGTAGGCATGGTGGCCTGAAAGAGAGCACTTGGGAGTGGGAGGCCCAGCTACACGTTCAGTACCCAGAGCTGTTTTGACTTCCTTGTTGTTGTTGTTGTTCTAAGTTTTGTTGAGATGTTTCACCTTGTGCTTTAATATATGAAATGATTATTCTAATTGTTTTAACACCGAATGTGTGATGATGGGAAAACCTGACTGCTAATCAAGGCACATTAATATGGATGTGATTAAACCCATGTGGGTGAGTCAGTGCCGCCCAAAGCAGATAATATCCTGACATGTATGAAGGGACTCCCTGACTCAGGTGTTGGAAAGTGTGATCCTTGTTCTTGTTGTTAATGTTTGTGGTTGATAACTCTTGGGGGAGTATTCTTGGATGTAAGGGGGGTTCTGGCTGAGATACCGGTAGGCTGGGAGACTAGTAGTCCGGGCGACTGGTAGGCCGCGCTATCGGTAGGCCGAGCCACCAGTAGGCCGAGGCCACCGGTAGGCCGCAGCCACCGGTAGGCCGAGCTACCCGTAGTCCAAGATACCGGTAGGCCGAGATACTGGTAGGCTGAGCTACCCATATTTTGACCCCTTTAAACCAGTTTTAAATCCCATTAATGGTATTTTAATTAAATGTTTGGTGAGGTACCCTCCTTAGTGGAAAACCATGCATTTTGGTCATGCCTTTAACCACGTTTTCAGAAACGCCTCTACCAGAGTCATTGGTTAAGGAGGTGTGCGTTGGTTTTAACTGCCTAGAAGGGTGGGGACCTTGTAAATTGGACGTATGGGGTGGCCTAGCCGCGTGGTCAACCCACGATCCTGCTTCTTCTGCATTTTCGAGTTTTTATCCATATCTTAACCATCCCGGGGATGCTGTATCTCATCTTAAAAAACTTAAGTCTTCTCTTCTCCCCACGTTTCTTTTTTTCTCTATCACCCTGCGCTTGGAATACCCTTCCTACGAACGAGTTGTACCCCCGTGATGTTTTCCTTGATCGCGTTCCGTGGAGTTCCTGCAACTCATGTTTCCAGTTTCCATGCGAGGAATTAAATGTCGATCCTTGATCAATCAGGTAGGGATTTTCTCCTTCGTCTCTCATTTATGTGTATCATTAAGGGTGGGCATGCTTTTGTCTCTGTGGAAATTGAAGAAACCTAAACTAATGAAGATAATTAAAGACCTTTAAGGAAAAAAGGGGGCGTGATCGATGTTTTGTTGTACTCCTTTATGTTGATATGTGTTTTGAATTGTACGGGCCTATGCTCACTGAAAATCATGGTCGTTGGTGGACATTCTCTGCACACTAATGATCCTCGGTGCTCCTGGATGTTTAAATAACCGTAAAATGGAATTGGTTAACTAGGTATACTCGGTTAAATAAATCGAAAGCACCAGGATTAAACCTTTTATGTGATAACCCCGGTTAAACCACAGTGTAATTGAAACCATGGAGTGTGTTAAATCTTCTAAATATGAAAATACTTGCATGGTCCTACCTTGTCTTGGTGGTATTGTTTTGGTTGTTCTCTTTCACGAGTCTATTTTATGTGACTTTATGGTTTTATTGGATGGGGGATTAGATTGCTGGGGTGATATGGGTGGGGGATGGGATCCCCTGTTGTTATACTCTTGCTGGTTGTGAATCTGAGGCTGTGTGGTTACTCTACTTATATCACGAATTTGGGACGAATCCTCTGTTGTTGAAAAACTGTTGCCTCATGGATTTTGGGGACATGGGGATGTGTCTCGGGGTTTGTTTTATTTCCAGTACTTTGAGGGATCTCACTTAATCACTAGTTGTTGTGACTTCACAAGAGAACCGGGTGTGAATACTTAAATTATCCAATGGTTTTCCTTTCTGCCTTATGGTTTTTTCATATGTTAATGTGCCTGTTAGTTTCCCAGTAGTGAAAGGATTAATACATTCTGAACTATTATGAAATGATAACTTGAATAGGGGAACTGGGAACAGTTTGTTGTGTGTTTGTTTTCTGTGGTAGCAGTGCTTGGGAACCTGCTTGTATCGGTTGCGGAGCCATTGGTTGGGATTTTTGTTGGCATATATATGTGTAACTGTATGTTTTGTGTTTATTCACACCCCACCCGCGTTGGGCACTTAGTGTCGGACGCCCCATTTCATGGGGAAGGGTGTTTCCCCCTAGTTACTTTACTTCCTGCTCCCTCTTCCCTCGGCTATGATGGCTGCAGACGACCTTACACCCAAGATTCTTTGGGTAGGTTTCGTTTCGTGTGTTGTTAACCCATGACTCTTCAGGAAGGTTTTTTTCCCACGAATCTTCGGGTTGAGGCCCAGGTGTTTTCGGGAAGGGGTTCTGGTTATGGTTTGTTTTCCTAGGTGTCTTCGGGATGAGGCCCAGGAGTGTGTGGGCAGGGATGGATGATTGTGAGGCCCAGGTGTGTGCGGGCAGGGATGTGTGGTTGTGAGGCCCAGCTGTGTATAGGCAGGGATGTGGATGGTTGTGAGGCCCAGGTGTGTGTGGGAAGGAAGAAAGTGGTAGCGTCAGGACGTTGGCCGTTAGATATGAGCAACTGTCTAGTGGGGGAAATGGTGGTGCGGGGTACCCAAATGTTTTGTTCTTTACAATTACCTCACTGCTAGTGTTATTTGGTGAGCGTGGATGGTGAGGTGGGATGGATAGATTCCTTGAAAGATGTTGTTTTTTCTGCTTCTCATGGGACTTTAGGATGTCTCTACACTTGGGCACGAGAGCTTCAGGTTTTTTTACTGAGTATACTTTGTATGCTCACCCTACATTTACTTTCAGGTTGTCATGTGGACTTCGGAGGCCGTGCGAGACTTTACTAGTCTGCACGTTGGAGTTGCTACTAGTCGTTGTTGTTTTCTGCTTCGCCGTGTCTTTTCCAGTTGGTTTGTACTTTGGAGTTATTGTACTTTGTTCAATTTTATTATTAAAACATGCATGTAGTTTGGTTTTTAGCTTGAGTTTTCTATACTTGGTGGTGTTTGGTGTTGACTCATTCTTTCTACCAATCTTGGTTAACAAAAGAAGGGCAAGTCCTCCCATATTGTGAAAATGTTATACCCTGGGTTCTAGTCGCCACTCCGGTGCCTACTGGAGGCGGGACTCGGGGGTCATTATCTCTCCTTCAACTTAAAGAAGGAAGGGCTTGACAACCTGCTGTCCCTTCCCTCTTTTCGGTGAAGGCGGGTCGTGACAAGCCTCCTACCTTCCGAGGAAGCTCAGAACCCCAGTAAGAAGAATAATGGCTCGAGAAGATCAAGCGTATGTTTGAGTTCCTGGAAACACCTGAGGAGCACAAGGTGAAGTGTGCCTCTTTTCTGTTGGAGGGTCCCAGCTGTAAGTGGTGGGAGTCAGTGCTTCAGGCTGGGAAGAATGAGTAGATGCACTGGGGAGATTTCAAGGCTGTGTTCAATGAACAACACTGCCCTGAGTTGTTGGATTATTCTAGGTCTAGAGAGTTCATGTAACTTGTTCAGGGGAATCTATCTGTGATGGATTATGCCAACCATTTTGCTGAGTTGGTTCAGTATTGTAACGCCCCGACCCCAGTTACCCAGAGTCGGTGCATTATTAGGTAACATTGGCATGATCACAAAAGATCAAGTCTCAAAAGACTGATTAGTTTAGTATCCTTGGAAACACTAGATACATTCATAAATGTTACATTACATCATAAAGTGAAAAAAATAACATAGTCTCCATTTTCCACACTCATATCCCCTTCAGACTATCCCTATAGGTCATTCCTAAAATACATCTTCACATCCTGTAAAAATTAAAATATTGAAAGGTGTGAGATCAGATGCTTAGTAAGGATAACAATATAGCGGAACATAAACATTTAAGGCAATGTATAACTGAAACAAAAGCCTTTTAAACTTGAACATCAGCATAATATATCAAAATCAAATGAAATAATTCCATTTACTTATTCACATGGATATTATACTAGTCGAATAATCACATGAAATATCAATAACCACTTTCATAATGATGGAATGCATAATGCCAGACTATCATAACCACGTAGCCAAGGCCTCATTCCAAGACTACAAATAAGATTTTTTCAAGGCCTCGTTCCAAGACACTATTTTGTCTCATGAGACCTACCGATGCATCGAGGAGCTATAGCGGGCTCTAACCTTCACTTATTAAGTCCAATGCATTTTTCATATGAAAAGGTTTAAACATATCATAAACCATAACATAATCGTATCACATAAAACATGCATAAAGGAAACATAACATTTCCACATTTCAGTCACAATATATCAATAAAACAACTTGATATAATAAAACCATTTTCAATACCAAAATAAAATAAAAGTAAAACTTGGTATTTATTTTTCATTTAAAATAAAGTTATGGCTTGTAGAGGAAGCTGAAACTCAAATAATTGTCACGGCGGCAGAGAAGTCATTGTCTCTTCATTCGTACGTCAAAAAAAACATTCCCTTTTGTCGTTTAGTAACAAAATTCGTATAAAAAGATTAATTTTGAATAAAAGTAAAAGTAAAAGGGGTTTATACACCATATAAAAGAAAGTTGTGTATAAAACCAAATATGCCTCAACGAAAGGAGATTGAGATGAAGTCCCTTACAAAGGTCATTTTTTAAATAAAATAGATCTATTATGTGTATTCACTATAAGTACACATAAAGAAAGTACAAATACAATATATGACATAATAATATCATGACATAATTTGAAAGTAGGAGATTAACCCAAAGAATAGAAATTGGGTTAAGAAGTTCCCTTACAAATATAATTTTTGAAATAAAATAGACCTATTATGTGTATTCATTATAAGTACACATAAATAAAGTACAAATACAAGATAAGACATAATAATATCATGACATAATTTGAAAGTAGGAGATTAACCCAAAGAACGGAAATTGGGTTAAGAAGTTACCTTACAAAGATCATTTTTTTTAAATAAAATAAATCTATTATGTGTATTTACTATAAGTACACATAAAGAAATTATAAATACAATATAGGAAATAATAATATCATTACATAATTTGAAAGTAGGAGATTAACCCAAAGAATAGAAATTGGGTTAAG
Source organism: Viscum album (assembly GCA_963277665.1). Lineage (NCBI taxonomy): Eukaryota > Viridiplantae > Streptophyta > Magnoliopsida > Santalales > Viscaceae > Viscum > Viscum album. The sequence continues at coordinate 11,456,676 of OY728159.1, read as the reverse complement.
AAGTTCCCTTACCTCGTGTCCGACTTGACTCGATCATTCTTTAACCTCATGAATAATAAAATAGATTTAATTTATACTTGCTTAAGAACCTTTTTCAAGTTCATTATTCCTTTTATATCACTTATTACCATGTTATGAACATTATGTAATCATTTAAGTTAATAATGTTCGTTTTTTCGATCTTTGGTACTTGAGTCAAAAATAAACTTCTTATAAATACAAGTTGTTCATGTGGTAAAATATCCATTATCTCCAGAATTATATTCATGATGTCTATATCATTTATATCATATATATATATATAGTAGAAACATGCATTTATAATATTACATAACATTTATAGGTAAGAAATGAAATTCACTGTTCATGGAGACGGAAAGTCGTACGTACGCATGAACGCTACTTTCATTTCTATTTCATATTTAATGGAATGAGATCATAATGATATAAAGGTGTATTATAATTCCAGTATAATATCATATATAATATCATTTACTCCATCCTTTACGCATCCCACATATGGCATTAACGATTGAAATCACTTTGAGGGGGCGGTAGTCCGCACTTCCTAAAATGAAATTATCGCGTTTACCCGTAATGGAAATCATAAAGGTATGACATAAATAAAAAATAAAGAGGAATAAGGAATAAATAAAAATAATATATATCATATATAAAAATAGTGTCATCTTAATGTCCACCATTAGAGGTGTTAAAAGAATATTGAACAATCATCGTTTTGTGAGGCAGAAATTCGCCAACCACAGAAACAATATATTCTTTAACCATTAGAGGAATGTGTGTGTAAGTGTAAATCAAATAATTCTCATAAAAACATAATAGTATATTGAAGATACTGGTTTTGTTACAAAATAATGGAATAAAAAGAGTTTAAGGGGTTGGGGAAGCAAAATAAAACAAAATAACATAAGATAAGACATTACCTTAAAATCGGGTAACTCTTTTTGATTTGATCCAAAGGATTCCTTGGGAAGAATTATGCCCAAAGTGAGGCTTTTATGAGTAATAGAGGTAATTTTAGAGAGTATTTGGGCAGATTTTCGCTGAGTCAAATGGATTGAAGGTGTGAATAAGGGGGTAGTGGTGGGGGACATTTATAAGAGGAGAAGAGGGGAACTCTTGGAAAGTAATGAAATGTAACATTATTATGAAGTACTTTTCTAAATTAAAAGGTCCAAAAATTATATATTTCAAGGAAAAGGTGATAAGGGTTAGAAATTTATCCATAAAAAAGGTTTTTGACAAGTGTAAGTCTTATATTTTACATTATCTTTTCATTTTATTTAAATAATTAATTAATGAGGTAATCGCTGCATCATCATGGTGTCAGAAAAATTTTAATTTATTTAATGTCTAAAAATTATATAAAAATTATCATGATGTATAAAATCTTTTTATATTTCTAATTAATATTTATAGTCAAAAATCTAACTTATATAACCCCATGTAATATTTGTTTTCGTAAAACAACACATGTTTGTGACAATTTTATTTTTATTTTAAATAAAAAGTTATTAATGTCATTTTCTTACCCAAGTGGCTCCATGGGGTCCCCAAGTTGACCCATGGATTGTATTAGAATCCCATGACTCATCCAATAAGGGTAGAACAAGTTTCAAGATATTTTCATATTTTTATAATATCATTTTTACCTTAAATTCCACTAATTATCTTTAATCGCGATTAATATAACTTAAAAATTACTATTCACCAAAAATTATTTTAATCCCATTGAACCAAATTTTACTTCTTAATGACAATGATGTATGTCAGATTGTGTAAATTCAAATCACATAGGTGGTAAAATTTCATTTAAACGAAAAATCAGTTTTTTAACTACCACTTAGTGGTTTCACTATTCATCAAAAATCAAAGTTTTTTAGAACAACACCAAAAATTAACCCTAAGATATATTTGATATTCCTAATTCAAAAATGATGTCTATTTTAAAAAATTCAAAACATATAAGTTGAATTAATTAATTTAATAATTAATTCCCGATATCACAACAAATAGCGTGTTTTTTAGAAAGAATGTCAATCAAAAGATTGACAATTGTTTATGTCCAATTTAAAAGTGAAATTAATTTTAATGACCACCATTGGATAAAATGGTAAAAATATATTCTAATTAAACTTTATAATCACTCAATTTTATAATTTATAACTATAAATTATTTTGATTAAAAAAGATCTTTTTAAGTATTTTTCACTATTCATCAAAAATTAGAAGCTCTCAGAAAAATACCAAAAATTCAACATAGGCTAATTTCGATATTCCGAATCAAAAAATGAAGTCTATTTTGAAATATAAAATATATATAATTCAAAAAGAGGGTATTACTATTCATAACGGCTACTTTGATTGGTCGCGGTGTGTTAGAATCTCAAATTAGCATACAATGCAAGCTATTGCATTATTGAAAGAGAAGCATATCACTGAAGCTTGGGGTGTTACATTCTCCCCTCCTTAAATAAATTGCGTCCTTGCAATTTGAAATTGTTCTTCAAAAATAAAAGGTTGAAATTAGCAAATACCTTTGTGGAAAACCCACATCAGAAATAAGATTAATAAAATTTAGCCTTAATAAGAGAGAAAGGGGAATGAAAAAGTCACCACAAAATTATGATCTCGATTAGGAGAGAATTGGTGGAAATTAGAGACATATAATTGGAGGAAAAACATAAATATTTGTAGGAAGTGATTGAGGTTATCAATCCCAAATAAGTGTAAAATTTAGGGCCTCAAAGCCTTCAATCTACGTTGATTTCAAATATCATCAGTTCAACAAAACATAAGGTGTTAGGATAACTTATTTTTTTTAATATCCCGTTCCTAATGTTTAAGAATTAATTTATTCATAGAATAAGAGAGAGGTATATATATATATATATATATATTTGACATGTGGAGTTTCAACCTTCAACTAATTTCTACCACAAACTCATCTTTCCCTCAAAAAGATAATAGAACTCAAAAATATTATATTTAACCTAATCGTAAAAGGTTAAAAATATTAACACATACCATTTAGATTAGGAAAACTATTTTTTAATAACTAGGGACTTCCTGTAGGCTAGTGGTAGGTAATAAAGGCCTGTCGCACTATGGTTGTGGGTGCGATTCCAACAGCTCTATCCGACGCGACGGGTTATCCCCCGACCTGTAGGTTGTCCTTTTCCTAAAACTATAGTATTATAATATTCCAAAAATAATATCTAGAAATGTTTTAACCTCAAACAATACTATAAAAAGATAAAATTAATCCATTCCAACCATTATAGTTATTCAAAATACCTCTGTCCAGACTTTCTCTAAAAGGTCTCAAAATTCCAAAATCAATTGTAACATCAGATTCCCCAAACAAAGTAAAGTTTCTCTTATTGTCACATACTAAAAATATGATTACCTTCATCATATTAAAACCGTAATGAAAACAATAAGTACTGCAGTACAATCCTTATATATATCACATTATTCTTATAATCAGAATATAATCCATGAGTCCAAAAGCTCCAATTCATTAATTATTCCACTTCAACTGTAGTAACAGCATAATATTGGCCTTGCTCCCTTGGCCTTTTCTGAGGTAAGTTTCCTTGGTGCTCAGGGCATTCATTTGCATAATTCCCCATTTCTCTACAATTGTAGCACTCAACAATAACAACCTCTTTCTTTCCCTTGCAATCACGAGCCTGGTGATCTTTTTCTCCACATTTATAAAAAAACTCCCATTCCTTTTAGGCATGTACCAGGGTGATTCTTCCCACAATAATCACACAATGGAAAATCCTACTTTCCTGTTTTCCCTTTATCTGTCTTTTGTTCCACCATTATCTTCTTATCTTGCTTTACTTTATTGTCATAAGATTTAGAGAATTCCTTTTCTGTCTTGATAGCACACGAGACTATATCTTCATACATTGAGAAAGATTGTGATACTAAAGCTCGATAGAGAAATGGTTTTAACCCATCAAAGAAACGATCAATCTTACTTCTTGGGTTACGTATATACTCTGCAGCATACCTCGCTAACCTTGTCAAATTGTCCATATACTTTACGACATTATCATCCTCCTTTTTTCTCAGACTCAAAAATTGCCTTTCCATATCTTCTTGATGGTCACGAGGAAAGTATTTTTTGAAGAAAATCTCTTTGAACTCTCTCCATTCCAAACTTGATACTTATTCATCTTCCTTTTTATTTTGAATCAATGACCACCATTGATCAGTATCTCTAGTGAGGCGGTAAACTACCATGATAACCTTTTTCCCTTTCACTACTCCCCAAGGCATGGAATATTTTCTCTAAGGAATTTATCCATTGCTCAACTACTAAGGGATTTGTACTCCCACTGAATGTCAGTGGTTGTTGCCTCATGAAGTGGTCTAACATTGATACTACAGATTGCGGATCCGGGTGCTCCATACGAGTAAGTAAATTATTCATAACCTGAGTGTGCTGTCCCAGTATGGTGATAAGTTGATCAGCACCATTTGTATCACCAGCTGCACTATAATTATCTCGAGGAGGAGGGAAATACCTACATGGAGTGCGTGCATTTATACGGTTTCCATTCCTTCCACTAGGCGCCATTTCTAAACAATGGAATAAACTAGATCAGTTTATGAATCAAAATACATAATTCCATACTTGTAAAACACTTAACATAAATTGTATAGTTTATGGATATAATCCATAATCATAAAAATGTTTTCTTTGAGGAAGTATATACTCATTAACCCTTCATAATGGTTTGTAAAGAAAATGAGAATTAACCTAATCATATCCCCCGGGAGTGTCATAACCAAGAGTGTAGCGAGGCCCGTTTTCTTGCACCAGTTCCCGTTCGAGTCTAGCTCAAAGTGGTTTTTTTGGGTTTTACCCCTAGGTACATCTGTGGCAGAGCCGTCTCTACCTGCTCGTATACAGACATGGATGTATTGCTCCGAAAACTCACAAAATCTCTATAATACCAAAATTCTATGAAGTTCTTCTATACTAATCCTCAAATTTTATCTTAGGTCTATGTGCTCTAATTAGAGTTTATCTAAATCTAGCTTCCAAGGTTAGTACTAAACTGCCTCTGATAGCAACTGTAACGCCCCGACCCCAGTTACCCAGAGTCGGTGCATTATTACGTAACATTGGCATGATCACAAAAGATCAAGTCTCGAAAGACCGATTAGTTTAGTAGCCTTGGAAACACTAGATACATTCATAAATGTTACATTACATTATAAAGTGAAAAAACTACAATAACATAGTCTCCATTTTCCACACTCATATCCCCTTCAGACTATCCCTGCAGGTAATTCCTAAAATACTTCTTCACATCCTGGAAAAATTAAAACACTGAAAGGTGTGAGCTCAGATTCTCAGTAAGGATAACAATATATCGGAAACTTTCATAAATAAACATAAACATTTAAGGCAATTTATAACTGAAACAAAAGCCTTTTAAACTTGAACATCATCATAATATAGCAAAATAAAATGAAATAATTCCATTTACTTATTCACATGGATATTCTACTAGTCGAATAATCACATGAAATATCAATAACCACTTTCTAATGATGGAATGTATAATGCCAGACTATCATAACCACGTAGCCAAGGCCTCGTGCCAAGACTAAAAATAAGATTTTGTCAAGGCCTTATGCCAAGACACTAGTTTGTCTCATGAGATCTACCGATGCATCGAGGAGCTATAGCGGGCTCCACCCATCACTTATTAAGTCCAATGCATTCCTCATATGATTAGGTTTAAACATATCATAAACCATAACATAATCGTATCACATAAAACATGCATAAAGGAAACATAACATTTCCACATTTCAGTCACAATATATCAATACAACACATTGATTTAATAAAACCATTTTTAATACCAAAATAAAAGAAAAGTAAAACTTGGTATTTATTTTTCATTTAAAAAAAATTTATGGCTTGTAGAGGAAGCCGAAACTCAAATAATGGTCACGGTGGTGGAGAAGTCGTTGTCGCCACATACGTATGACAAAAAAACATTCCCTTTTGTCCTTTAGTAAAACGCTTCATATAAAAATATTCCTTTTGAATAAAAGTAAAAGTCAAAGGGGTTTATACACCGTATAAAAGAAAGTTGTGTATAAAACCAAATATACCTCAATGAAAGGAGATTGAGATGAATTCCCTTACAAAGATCATTTTTTTTAAATTAAATAGATCTATTATGTGTATTCACTATAAGTACACAAAAAGATAGTAGAAATACAAGATAAGACATAATAATATCATGACATAATTTGAAAGTAGAATATTAACCCAAAGAATAGAAATTGGGTTAAGAAGTTCCCTTAAAAAGATCATTTTAAAATGAAATAGATCTATTATGTGTATTAATTATAAGTACAAATAAATAAAGTACAAATACAAGATAGAACATAATAATATCATGACATAATTTGAAAGTATGAAATTAACCCAAAGAACAAAAATTGGGTTAAGAAGTTCCCTTACAAAGATCATTTTTTTAAATAAAATAAATCTATTATGTTTATTTACTATAAGTACACATAAATAAATTACAAATACAAGATAAAACATAATAATATTATGACATAATTTGAAAGTAGGAGATTAACCCAAAGAATAGAAATTGGGTTAAGAAGTTCCCTTAACTCGTGTCCGACTTGACTCGATCATTCTTTAACCTCCAAAATAATAAACTAGATTTAATTTATACTTTCTTAAGAACATTTTTCAAGTTCATTATTCCTTTTATATCACTTATTACCATGTTATGAAAATTATGTAATTATTTATGTTAATAACGTTCGTTTTGTCGATCTTTGGTACTTGAGTCAAAAATAAACTTCTTATAAATACAAGTTGTTCATGTGGTAAAATATACATTATCTACAGAATTATATTCATGATGTAGATATCATATCTATCATATATATCCAGTAGATACATGAATTTATAATATTACATAACATTTATAGGTAAGAAATGAAATGCACCGTTCATGGAGATGGAAAGCCGTACGTACGCATGAACACTACTTTCACTTATATTTCATATTTAATGGAATGAGATCATAATGATATAAATGTTTATTATAACTACAGTATAATATCATATATAAAATCATTTACTCTATCCTTTACACATCCCACATATGTCATTAACGATTCAAATCACTTTGAGGGGGCGGTAGTCCACCCTTCCTAAAATGAAATTATTGCGTTTACCCATAATGAAAATTATAAAGGTATGCCATAAATAAAAAATAAAGAAGAATAAGGAGTACATAAACATAATATATATCATATATAAAAACAGTGTCATCTTAATGGCCACCACGAGAGGTGTTAAAAGAAGATTGAACAATCATCGTTTCGTAAGGATGAAATTCACCAACCACAGAAACAGTATGTTCTTTAACCATTAGACGAAGGTGTGTGTAAGTGTAAATCAAATCCTTATATTAAAAACATCCTAGTATATTGAAGATACTGTTTTTGTTACAAAATAAAGGAATAAAAATAGTTTAAGGTGTTGGAGAAGCAAAATAAAACAAAATAACATAATAGAAGACATTACCTTAAAATCGGGTAACTCTTTTTGATTTGAGCCAAAGGCTTACTTGGGAATAATTCTGCCCAAAGTGAGGCTTCTAGGAGTAAGATAGGGAATTTTATAGAGTATTTGGGTAGAGGTTGGCTGATCCAAATGTCTTGAAGTTGTTAATAAGGTGGTAGTGGTGGGGGCCTTTTGTAAGAGGAGAAGATGGGAACTCTTGGAAAGTAATGAAATGTTACATTATTATGAAGTAATTTTCGGATTTCAAAAGTCCCAAAATTATATATTTCTTGTATAAGGTGATAAGGGTTCGAAATATACCCATCCAATAGGTTTTAGACAAGTGTAAGTCTTATATTTTACATTATCATTTCATTTAATTTAAATCGTTAATTGATGAGGTAATCACTGCATCATCATGGTGTCATAAAAATTTTAATTTATCTAATGTCTAAAAATTATATAAAAAATATAATGATGCAATAAATTGTTTCATATTTCTAATGAATATTTATAGTCGAAAAGTTTACTTATATAACTCCATGTAATAATTGTTTTAGTAAAACAACAAATGTTTGTGACAATTTTATTTTTACCTTAATTAAAAAGTTATTAATGTCATTTTCTTACCCAAGTGGCTCCATGAGGTCCCCAAGTTGACCCATGGATTGTCTTGGTCGTCCATGACTCATCCAATATGGGTAGGACAAGTGTCAAGATATTTTCATATTTTTATAATATCATTTTTACCTTAAATTCCACTAATTACCTTTAATCGCGATTAATAGAACTTAAAAGTTACTATTGACGAAAAATTATTTTAATCCCATTGAACCAAATTTTACTTCCTAATGAAAATGATGTATGTCAGATTTTGGAAATTCAAATCACAGAGGTGGTAAAATTTCATTTAAACGAAAAATCAGTTTTTTAACTACCACTTAGTGGTTTCACTATTCATCAAAAATCGTTGTTTTTCAGAACAACACCAAAAATTCACCCTAAGCTATATTTGATATTCCTAATTCCAAAAATTATTTCTATTTTAAAAAATTCATAACCTATAAGTTGAATTAATTTATTTAATAATTAATTCCCGCTGTCACAACAAATAGCGTGTTTTTAAGAAAGAATATCAATCAAAAGGTTGACAATTGTTTATGTCCAATTTCAAAGTGAAATTAATTCTAATGACCAACATTGGATAAAATGGTAAAAATATATTCTATTTACACTTTAGAACCACTCAATTGTATAATTTATAACTATAATTTTATTTTGATTAAAAAAGTTGTTTTAAGTATTTTTCACTATTCATCAAAAATTGGAAGTTCTCAGAAAAATACCAAAAATTAAACATAGGATAATTTAGATATTAAGAATCGAAAAATGAAGTCTATTTTGAAATATAAAATTTATATAATTCAAAAAGTGGGTATTAATATTCATAACGGCTACTTTGATTGGTCGTGGTGTGTTAGAATCTCAAACTAGCGTACAATACAAGCTATTGCATTATTGAAAGAGATGCGTATCATAGAAGCTTGGGGTGTTACATTCTACCCTCCTTCAATAAATTGCATCCTCAGAATTTGAAATTGTTCTTCAAAAATAAAATGTTGAATGTAGAAAATACCTTTGTGGAAAACCCACATCAGAAATAAGGTTAATAAAATTTAGCTTAATAAGAGGGAAATGGAAATGAAAAAGTCAACACAAAATTGTGATCTCGATTAGAAGAACATTGGTGGAAATTAGAGACATATAATTGGAGGAAAAACACAAATATTTGTAGGGAGTGATTGAGGTTATCAATCACAAAAAAAGTGTAAAATTGAGGGCCTCAAAGCCTTCAATCTATGTTGATTTAAAATATCATCAGTTCAACAAAACATAAGGTGTTAGGATAACACTTTTTTTTTAATATCCCTTTCCTAAAGTTTAAGAATTAATTTATTCATAGAATAAGAGAGAGGTATATATATATATATATATATATTTGAAACGTAGAGTTTCAACCTTCAACTAATTTCTACCACAAACTCATTTTTCCCTCAAAAAGAAAATAGAACTCAAAAATATTATATTTAACCTAATCGTAAAAGGTTCAAAATATTAACACATACCATTTAGATTAGGAAAACTATTTTTTAATAACCAGGGAATTCCTGTAGGATAGTGGTAGGTAATAAAGGCCTGTCGCACTATGGTTGTGGGTTCGATTCCAACAGCTTTGTCTGACGCGACAGGTTATCCCCCGACCTACAGGTTGTCCTATTCCTAAAACTATAGTATTATAATATTCCAAAAATAATCTTCAGAAATGTTTTAACCTTATACAATACTATCCAAAGTTAAACTTAATCCATTCCAACCTTTAAAGTTATTCAAAATACCTCTGTCCAGACTTTCTCTAAAAGGTCACTAAATTCCAAAATCAATTGTAACATCAGATTCCCCAAACAAAGTAAAGTTTCTCTTATTGTCACATACTAAAAATATTATTACCTTCATCATATTAAAACCGTAATGAAAACAATAAGTACTTCAGTATAATCCTTATATATATCACATTATTCTTATAATCAGAATATAATCCATGAGTCCAAAAGCTCCAATACATTAATTATTCCACTTCAACTATAATAACAACATAATATTGGCCTTTCTCCCTTGGCCTTTTCTGAGGTAAGTTTCCTTGTCTCTTAGGGAATTCATTTGCATAATGCCCCATTTCTCTACAATTGTAGCATTCAACATTAACAGCCTATTTCATTCCCTTTCAATCACGAGCCTGGTGATCTTTTCCTCCACATTTATAACAAACTCCCATTCCTTTTATGCAAGTACTGGGGTGATTCTTCCCACAATTATCGCATAATGGAAAATCCTTCTTTCCCTTTTTCCCTTTATCTGTCTCTTGTTCCACTGTTCTCTTCTTATCTTGATTTACTTTATTGTCTAATGATTTAGAAAATTCTTTTTCTGTCTTGATAGCACACAGGACTATATCTTTATACATTGAGAAATATTATGATACTAAAGCTCAACAGAGAAATGGTTTTAACCCATAAAAGAAACGATCAATCTTAATTATTGGGTTACGTATATAATCTATAGCATACCTCTCTAACCTTGAAAAATTGGCCATATACTTTGCGACATTCTCATCCTCCTTTTGTCTCAGAATAAAAAATTGCCTTTCCATATCTGCTCGATGGTCAAGAGGAAATTATTTTTCGAGGAAAATCACTTTAAACTCTCTCCATTACATACTTGATACTTCTTCATCTTCCTTTGTATTTTGAATCATTGACCACCATTGACCAACATCTCCAGTGAGGCGGTAAATTGCCATGATAACCTTTTCCCTTTCACTACTCCCCAAGGCATGGAATATTTTCTCTAAGGAATTTATCCATTGCTCAGCTACTAAGGGATTTTTACTCCCATATAATGTCATTGGTTGTTGCCTCATGAAGCGGTCTAACATTGATTCTCCAAATTGAGGATCAGGGTGCTCCATACGAGTAAGGTTATTATTCATAACCTGAGTGAGTTGTCCCAGTATGGTGATAAGTTGATCAGCACCAGTTGTATCACCATCTCCACTATAATTATCTTGAGGAGGAGGGAAATATCTACATGGAGTTCATTCATTTATACGGTTTCCATTCCTTCCACTAGGCACCATTTCTAAACAATGGAATAAACTAGATCAGTTTATGAATCAAAATACATAATTCCATACTTGTAAAACACTTAACATAAATTGTACAGTTTATGGATATAATCCATAATAATAAAAATGTTTTCTTTGGGGAATTATATACCCATAAACCCTTCATAATGGTTTGTAAATAAAATGAGAATCATCCTAAGAATATCCCATGGGAGTGTCGTAACCAAGAGTGCAACAAGGTCCATTGTCGTGCACCAGTTCTCTTTTGAGTCTAGCTCAAAGTGGTGTTTTCAGGTTTTACCCCTAGGTGCATTTGTGCCAGAGCCGCCTCTACCTGCTCATATCCAGATAGGTATGTATTTCTCGGAAAACTCACAAAATCTCTATAATACTAAAATTCTAGGAAGTTCTTCTATAATAATCCTCAAATTTTATCTGAGGTCTATGTGTTCTAATCAGAGTTTATCTAAATCTAGATTCCAAGGTTCGTACTAAACTGCCTTTAATACCAACTGTAATGCCCCGACCCCAGTTACCCAGAGTCGGTGCATTATTACGTAACATTGGCATGATCAAAAAAGATCAAGTCTCGAAAGAACAGTTAGTTTAGTAGCCTTATAAACACTAGATATATTCATAAATGTTACATTACATAATAAAGTGAAAAACTACAATAACATAGTCTCCATTGTCCACACTCATATCCCCTTCAGACTATCCCTGCAAGTCATTCCTAAAATACTTCTTCACATCATGGAAAAATTAAAACACTGAAAGGTGTGAGCTCAGATGCTTAGTAAGGATAACAATATAGAGGAAACTTTCAAAAATAAACATAAACATTTAAGGCAATGTATAACTGAAACAAAATCCTTTTAAAATTGAACATCAGCATAATATATCAAAATAAAATGAAATAATTCCATTTACTTATTCACATGAATATTCTACTAGTCGAATAATCCCATGCAATATCAATAACCACTTTCATAATGATGGAATGCATAATGCCAGACTATCCTAACCACGTAGCCAAGGCCTCATTCCAAGACTACAAATAAGATTTTGTCAAGGCCTCGTTCCAAGACACTAGTCTGTCTCATGAGACCTACTGATGCATCGAGGAGCTATAGCTGGCTCCACCCGTCACTTATTAAGTCTAATGCATTCCTCATATGAATAGGTTTAAGCATATCATAAACCATAACATAATCGTATCACATAAAACATGCATAAAGGAAACATAACATTTCCACATTTCAGTCACAATATATCAATACAAAACATTGATATAATAAAACCATTTTCAATATCAAAATAAAATAAAAGTAAAACTTGGTATTTATTTTTAATTTAAAAAAAGTTATGGGTTGTATAAGAAGATGAAACTCAAATAATGGTCATGGCGGAAGAGAAGTCATTGTCGCCGCATACGTACGAAAAAAAACATTCCCTTTTGTCGTTTAGTAAAACGCTTCGTATAAAAAGATTCATTTTGAATAAAAGTAAAAGTCAAAGGGGTTTATACACTGTATAAAAGAAAGTTGTGTATAAAACCAAATATGCCTCAATGAAAGGAGATTGAGATGAAGTCCCTTAAAAGATCATTTTTTAAATAAAATAGATCTATTATGTGTATTCACTTTAAGTACACATAAAGAAAGTACAAATACAAGATAGGACATAATAATATCATGACATAATTTGAAAGTAGGAGATTAACCCAAAGAATAGAAATTGGGTTAAGAAGTTACCTTACAAAGATCATTTTTTAAATAAAATGATATATTATTTGTATTCATTATAAGTACACATAAATAAAGTAAAAATACAAGATAGTACATGATAATATCTTGACATAATTTGAAAGTAGGAGATTAACCCAATGAACGGAAATTGGGTTAAGAAGTTCCCTTACAACGATCATTTTTTTAAATAAAATAAGTCTATTATATGTATTCACTATAAGTAAACATACAAAAATTATAAATATAATATTGGACATAATAATATCATGACATAATTTGAATGTAGGAGATTAACCCAAAGAATAGAAATTGGGTTAAGAAGTTCCCTTACCTCCTGTCCGAATTGACTCAATCATTCTTTAACCTACTGAATAATAAACTAGATTTAATTTCTAATTTCTTAATAACCTTTTTAAATTTAATTATTCCTTTTATATCACTTATTACCATGTTATTAACATTATGTAATTATTTATCTTAATATTGTTCATTTTGTCGATCTTTGGTACTTGAGTCAAAAATAAACTTCTTATAAATACAAGTTGTTCATTTGGTAAAATATCCATAATATCCAGAATTATATTAATGATGTAGATATCATATATATAATATATATCCAGTATATACATGCATTTATAATACTACATAACATTTATAGGTATTAAATGAAATGCACCGTTCATGGAGACGGTAAGACGTACGTACGCATGAACGCTACTTTCATGTCTATTTCATATTTAATGGAATGAGATCATAATTATATAAAGGTGTATTTTAATTCCAGTATAATATCATATATAATATCATTTACTCCATCCTTTACACGTCCCACATATGGCATTAATGATTCAAATCACTTTGAGGGGGCGGTTGTCCGCACTTCTTAAAATGAAATTATCACGTTTACCCATAATGGAAATCATAAAGGTATTCCATAAATAAAAACTAAGGAAGAGTAAGGAATAAATAAACATAATATATATCATATATAAAAATAGTTTCATCTTAATGGCCACCATGAGAGGTGTTAAAATAAGATTGAACAATCATCGTTTCGTGAGGCAGAAATTTACCAACCACAGAAATAGTATATTCTTTAACCATTAGACGAAGGTGTGTGTAAGTGTAAATCAAATACTTCTCATAAAAACATCCTAGTATATTGAAGATACTGTTTTTGTTACAAAATAATGGAATAAAAAGAGTTTAATCGGTCGGAGAATCAAAATAAAACAAAATAACATAAGAGAAGACATTACCTTAAAATCGGGTAACTCTTTTTGATTTGAGCCAAAGGCTTCCTTGGGAAGAATTATGCCCAATGTGAGGCTTCTAGGAGTAATAGAGGGAAGTTGAGATAGTATTTGGGTAGAGTTTGGCTGAGCCAAATGGCTTGATGGTGTGAATAAGGTGGTAGTGGTGTGGGCCTTTTATAAGAGGAGAAGAGGGGCACTCTTGGAAAGTAATGAAATGTTACATTATTATGAAGTACTTTTCGGATTTAAAAGGTCCCAAAATTATATATTTCTAGTATAAGGTGATAAGGGTTCTAAATCTACCCATCCAATAGGTTTTTGACAAGTTTAAGTCTTAGATTTTATATTATCTTTTTATTTTATTTAAATCGTTAATTAATGAGGTAATCGCTGCATCATCATGGTGTCATAAAAATTTTAATTTATTTAATATCTAAAAATTATATAAAAAATCTAATGATGTAGGAAATATTTTTAGGTTTCCAATGAATATTTATAGTCTAAAATATAACTTATATAACCCCATGTAATAATTGTTTTAGTAAAACAACACATGTTTGTGACAATTTTATTTTTATTTTAAATAAAAAGTTATTATTGTCATTTTCTTACCCAAGTGGCTCCATGGGATCCCCAAGTTGACCCATGGATTGTCTTGGTCGGCCATGACTCATCCAATAAGGGTAGGACAAGTGTCATGATATTTTCATATTTTTAAAATATCATTTTTACCTTAAATTCCACTAATTACCTTTAATCGTGATTAATAGAACTTAAAAGTTACTATTCACCAAAAATTATTTTAATCCCATTGAACCAAATTTTACTTCCTAATGAAAATGATGTATGTCAGATTTTGGAAATTCAAATCACAGAGGTGGTAAAATTCCATTTAAACAAAAAATCAGTTTTTTAACTACTACTTAGTGGTTTCACTATTCATCAAAAATCGAAGTTTTTTAGAACAACACAAAAAATTAACCCTAAGCTACATTTGATATTACTAATTCAAAAATGATGTCTATTTTACAACATTCAAAACATATAAGTTGAATTAATTAGTTTAATAATTAATTCCCGTTGTCACAACAAATAGCGTGTTTTTAAGAAAGAATATCAATCAAAAGATTGACAATTGTTTATGTCCAATTTCAATGTGAAATTAATTCTAATGACCACCATTGAATAAAATGGTAAAAATATATTCTAATTACACTTTATAACCACTCAATTTTATAATTTATAACTATAAATTAGTTTTATTAAAAAAAAAATTTAAGTATTTTTCAATATTCATCAAAAATTGGAAGTTCTCAGAAAAATACCAAAAATTCAACATAGGATATTTTTTATATTCCGAATCGAAAAATAAAGTCTATTTTAAAATATAAAATTTATATAATTCAAAAAGTGGGTATTACTATTCATAACCTCTACTTTTATTGGTCGCGGTGTGTTAGAATCTCAAACTAGCATACAATGCAAGCTATTGCATTATTGAAAGAGAAGCAAATCGTGGAAGCTTGGGGTGTTACAGGTATGCTCCAGAAATTGTCTCTAATGAGTTGGCGAAGACCCAGAGGTTTGAAAAATGATTGCGACCAGAGATATACTCCCATGTGTTCTTGTTTAAGCTGAGGACCTATGTTGAGGTCGTTGATCAGGCGTGCATGGTGGAGATTGATAGGAAAGGCAGGGCTGGTTTCTATGGTTCAGTGTCAGTAGTGGGAAGTGGTAGATCCTTAGAGAAGAAAAGGAAGTGGGAGGATCACGTGAAGAAAGGAGGTGGCAGTTCAGGCCCCTCTTCGAGGCAGTTTTCTTATGCAGATTCGGATGCGAGATCGGTTGTGTTCCACCAATGTGGGAAGCCCGAGCATATACGACCAGCATGTCCACTTCCTTCGAAGCCTTGTTACCAGTGTGGAGGTATGGGGAATTTTCAGCGCTTCTTTGGTGTGGCACGTCTACTCCCAAGTGGGGAAGGGTCAGTGGCTTCAATAGGAGTTCCAGCACAGTCTTAGCCGTCGAGGACTGGGGGATCTCAATTTAGAAGTTGTGGTGATAGGGATGGATCATCTTCTTGGAAGAGCCAGTTTAGGGGACATCCATAGACTAGCGGTCGTCCTCAGGCAGATACTGGACATCTCCATGCAGTGGATCGGGCTCCAACAAGATCAGAGGCGGGACCATTGACAGTTCGAGGTACCATTTTGATCGTATCTTCTATAGCTGCTGCTCTTTTTGATACTGGTGCCTCTGTTTCATTCATTTCTTCCCATTTTGTGGACATGCTAAATTTGCTAACTGATTTGATGTCTTTCGTGATGGAGTCGGTGACACCGCTGGGAAAGAACAAGGAGCAGGGTCTCAGGTGCCCATTGTGTGCGCTTTCTGTGTCAGTGGTCGACATAGAGTGGGACCTCTTGGTCTTAGATATGGACCTTTTTGATGTCATACTTGGGATGGATTGGATAGTACACTTCCAGGCACACATCGATTGCTACAGACGACATGTGAGTTTCATGCACTTGATGGGAGTCGCCAGGTTTGTCATGGAGAATGGGATCCTAGATCATGTCGCGCACAACCTCCACTCCCAGATTTGGGAAGTTTTATCTTCCAGTTATCTTCACTCATGCTAGAGGATGGTCTTTCCCCTGAAGGTGCACTACCTCATGTAGTGAATGAGTTTCCGAAGGTATTCCTGGATGATTTTTCAGGTTTTCCCCTGGAGCGGGATGTGGAGTTTTCGATTGATCTAGCACCGGGAACACAACCGATATCTCTTCCCTCTTATCATATGGCCCCAAACAAGCTGGGGGAATTAAAGATAAAGCTGGACAACTTAGAATCTAAAGGATTCACTCACCTGAGAATCTCTCCTTGGGCCGCTCCTCTGTTGTTCGTGAAAAAGGCTGATGGATCCCTCTGGTTGCACATTGACTACCAGAAGCTGAATAAGGTAACAATTAAGAATAAATACCCTTTTCCAAGAATAGATGATTTGTTTGATCAGTTGAAGGGGGAAAAGTGGTTCTCAAAGATAGACCTACATTCGGGGTATCATCAACTTCAGGTGAAAGAGTCAGATATCCCAAAGACAGCCTTTCGAAGTAGGTACAACCACTTTGAGTATTTGGTTTTTACCTTCGGATTGACCAATGCTCTAGCAGTATTTATGGCACTCATGAAAAGGGTGTTTCATCAGTATCTCAATTCCTTTGTTGTGGTGTTTATGGATGACATTCTGGTATACTCTAGCTCTGAGGAGGAACACAAACATCCCTTGAGGATCATTTTGGGTACATTACAGGATCACTGCCTCTATACAAAGTTGTCAAAGTGCACTTTCTGGATCAGGGAGGTTAGATTTATGGGGAATGTGATCTCAGAGTACGGTGTTTCAGTGGACCCCAATAAAATTAGTGCGGTCATGTAGTGGGAGAAACTAAATAATGTGTTCGAGATCAGGAGTTTCCTGGGCTTGGCTGGTTATTACAGGCGATTCGTTCGGGATTTCTCTCAGCTTGCTTCACCAATTACCGCCATCACCTGGAAAGGGGTGAAGCTTGTATGGGTTCCAGAATTCTAGGCATCGTTTGAGGAGATGAATTGGGGGTTTACTACCGCCCCTGTGCTGATTTTTTCAGAGGCTGGAAAGAGATATGTGGTCTATTGTGATGCTTCACTTATGGGTCTTGGGTGCGTTCTTATGCAGGATGATCACATGGTCGCGTATGGCTCTCGCCAACTTCGACCACACGAAAAGAAAAACCCAAACCATGACTTGGAATTGGCAGCATTGATGAATTCTTTGAAGACACGGCATCACTACCTCTTTATAGAGAAGTTTGTGGTCTACTATGATCACAAAATCTTGCCTTATATCTTCCGCAGAAGGACCTCAACTTGAGGAAGCATCGTTGGATCGAGTAATTGCAGAGGTTTGACTTTGAAATTGTCTATACCCCAGGAAAGGGTAATGTAGTGGTCGATGCCTTGAGCAAAAGGGTTCTAGTGTAGTATTTGAGGAAGTCCAGTGATGAGTGGCCATTGATGCGGCTCTTTTCTCAAATGCATGTGGAGACCAGAGAACACAATGGAGGGGCATTCTTGGAGAGCGTCCAGTTGACTCCTTCTCTGTTGGATTTGATTCAGCGGGAACATCCCAATGATGAGATTTGTTAGCAGACGAAGCAGTTTCTTATTAGTGGGGAGACATCCTCTGATTGGTCGTCATCTCTCGAGGGCATCTTGTGCTTCAAGGTCCGTTCAGTAGTGTCATTATCATTATGGAAGGTGGTGACGCAGGATAGCCACCAGTCTCAGTGGGCTGTCCATCCGGGCGCCACTAATATGTATTATGATGCCTGTCTATAGTTTTTGTGGCCTTGTATGAGACGAGACATAGAGAACTTTGTTTCGAGATGATACACGGGCCAGCAGGTGAAAGCAGAGCACCAAAGGCCCTCCAGTTTACTCCATCCATTACCCATTCCTACATGGAATTGGGATGAGGTCACCATGGACTTCATTGTTGGATTACCACGTAAAACTAGGGGTAATAATGCCATTTGGGTGGTGATTAATCGTCTTACCAAATTAGCCCACTTCATTCCGATCAAAGATACATCTAAAGTGGATGAGTTGGACCGTTTGTATCTTCAATAGGTTGTTAGACTCCATGGTGTGCGATCAGTAGTTGTCTCAGAAAGAGACACTCGTTTCACTTCTTGGTTATGGGAAGACCTTTAGAAGGCCTTAAGATGAGCATGACATAACATCATTAGAAGGATGGTCAGACAGAGCGGGAAAATCATATTTTGGAGGACATGATCCGTGCATGTGTATTGGACTTTGGAGGTTATTGGGATACCCATTTGGGGTTGGTTGAGTTTTCTTATAATAACAGTTACCAATCCTCGATTCTAATTTCTCCTTTTGAGGTGCTTTATGGTCAGCCGTGTCGGTCCCCCCTATATTGGGATGAGGTAGGTGAGACATCACTGCTGGGGCCGAGTCTGGTATAGGAGACGTCTGAGAGGGTCTAGTTGATTAGGCAGTGTTTATTGATAGCTCATATTCTCCATATATCATATGATGACTGAAGGCTTCGTGACCAAGATATTTCTATGGGTTATAGGGTATTCTTGAAAGTGGCCCCTCGTTTGGGCCATCGTCGATTGGGGAATCAAGGGATGCTGATATCGTGGTATGTCGGGCCATTTGTGATCTTAGAGCATATTGGAAAGGAGGAATACATGTTGGACTTACATTAACAGTTGACGCTCATCCATGATGTCTTCTACGTCTCTTAGTTGAAGAAATACAACCCGGATCCGTCCCATGTGTAGAGTTGGGAAGAACTTCAGATAGAGCCTGACTTATCTGTTGTTGAGCGCCTGGTGAAAATAGTGGACTCCTAAGAGAAGAAACTTCAAGGGAATTATATTCCATTAGTCTGGGTTCTATGGCAGCATGCTGATGATACACATGATACATGGGAACAAAAGTCATGGGTCGAGGAAGAGTACCCGTTCTTGTTTTCCAATCAAGCTCTATGTTAACTTTACAGGGCGGAAAGTCATTCATGGTTGGGAGAATTGTCACATAAATGACATATTTTGAAGGTATTTTTCTTTTAATTTACAATTTTTCTTTGTTTTGGAGGTTTTCCATGCATTTTTGAAAGAAATGGTGGGTTTCCAAAATTTGGGCCAACCCGAGAGCCCATTTCCAGTTTTGAAAATAAATTTGGTTTCTTTAATAACTACTTCGTTTTTAAACCTTTTTCACCCATTAAACTTCAAAAATGACCTTAATTTAACTATTAAAACCACCAATGAAATTTGGGCCCCTTAAAAATTTATTAGCATCTTGGATTTGGGTGATCAAAAGAGGTATTGGGCCAACCCGAAAGCCCATTTCCAGTTTTAAAATTTGCTTTTAATTCTTTCACAAAACATTCATTTATTATCTTTTTTTTGGTGATTCCACCTCTAGGCTACTCCCACTGTACCTAGACGAACCCAAAGATTCTTTTCTCCCTATTTGGAGATCGTATCAGTCGATAATTAGGGCCGATCTTCTCAGGTTGAAAAAATCATCCAGATTTCTCAAGTGACTATCCTTCTAAGTTCCTTAATTTTCTTTAATCTTTCTCCCTTTTTTCTTAAATCTACAAATATATAGAATCTAGGGATTATTACCTAGGGTTTCATTTTGAGTTTCTTGGTCCAATCCTCTGGTTTTGGGTTTGATCTCACTCCCTTGTGGTGCGGTGGTGGTGCGGTTGAAGTTCCACAGTAGGATTTGTGGTTCTTGACTCTTTTGGTAGGTGATTACATTGTGCATGAAATTTTTGTGACTTAGCTTGTTGTGTTCATGGTATTTTCATGTTTATTTCATTTTAATGTTTCTGCAAAAAAAATTAGTTTCATTTATAAAGAAAATGAATTTTTATTTCCAATTTTTGGTGAAATTGGGCGGTTTTCATACAAACCTTTTATTGGTTCATTTGGGGATGACTAATAATTACTTAGTGGATATTATTGAACTGTATTAGGACTAAAAATCATGTTTTGAATGTTTATTCTTTTTGTTTTTTTTGTGAAATTTTTTTAAACGGTTTTTGGGAAGCAAATGGTCTTTAAGTGCCATGTTTGTGTGAAAATGGGGTTTTTTAAAAGATATAACTTCTTGGTTCACATGGGGTTACCCCAAAACTGAATTTCTTGTTTCATTAAAGGTTAGTGAACTTCCATTTTGTTTTGGTGACTTAAAAGTGTGCACATAATGTGCAAAGTGGATATTTAAAAGAGATTTGGGTGCAAAACAATGTGATATTTTGAGAGGTTGTTTTATTGAAAATAAAAATGTCTTGTTGTGTGTTTTAAATGGTATAAAGTGTGTATAGATATTGTATTGTTTGGTTGTGACCAGTAGTGTTGTTTAATATGAAAAAGGATGTGTCTTGTTTGCTTAAATTTTTTTGATCACAAAAAGGGGAATCCCAGGTAGTTAGGTGGGCAGATATGTACTAGTATGGCTAGTGAAACAGATGAGTTGTGTCCCTGTTTCATTGAGAAAATGGATAAAAAAAACTCTAACTATACTATGTGGATAATATTTGGGGACCACTAGGTTATGGGTATGTTTCCTACTAGTGTATCGTGCATGGGAAAGGATTGTGACTTGGATACTTTACACCGAGGTATGAGGTACATAGGGCCCGAGACTATCTTGTTGCCTAGGGGTGTTCCCGGTTTTGGTGCTCATTGGATTTGTGGTATTTACCCCAGTATTGGGGTGTTTTTGGAAGTACTTTAAAGTAGCTCACATGTCTATTTAAATGTGTGTACATTATGAAATTTTTAGCTTGAAAATTGTTATCAATTGAAAGTTTAATTTTCTGGATTTTATCACTGTTTTTCTTAGCGTATTAAAACTGCTTGCTTTTTCACATTGTATTGAATTCTATTTGTAATCATTGGGTGGTATCCTATTGAACTTAGGCTCACACCCTACTCACACCCCTTGGGTGTAAGTAGACTTGGTTATGATTGACTCATGTAAAGGAAAGGGCAAGGGTGATGGCGGTTTAGTGTGTTAGTCCCCATCCTTGGGACAGAGTTGTGCCTCAGCTTGGGGGTGATGACCCCTTGTCATGTGGAGTCCATGGGGCTGTTTTGTTGTTGTTTAATTGTGTCTTAAGACCTTTTGTATTTCATTTGAACTAATGTATTCAATTCTATATTTTTGTATAAACCTTGCTAGTATGAATTTTTCATATTCATTTTATCAAATATTTTTGATGTTTTATGTATACATATTCGGGTAAATCATTCCCAAACCAAGATAAAGGAAACCCGGGCACTTGTGCCAGCCCATGGGGATAGGGAACGCCCTTCGGGTCATGCCATGGGCCGGGTTTGGTGCTGTTAATGGTGGTGACCAGATTCGGTTCGTGACAATAAATGACATATACATTGTAGTAGAAGTACCTTTATAAAAAACTGGGAAACATTTATGTATGGTATCTATGAAATTTATGCAACAGAGGGACCCGAGTTGTTACTTTTATACAGTTCTCTTATACCTCGACACATTGGATAGATATACTGGAGTACCTTGACGCAACACTTTAGAAGCATAAATAGACATTACACAGCTACTAGTTATACCCTTAACTAGCCTAGGGATCTTTCTTGATACCATTACACTAGTTCATGTTGTGGACATAATGAAAAATTCACATAGCGGAGGTTATTGATGTTGTAAAACCCTGAGATTTTGGAATATATTATTCTTTAAATGAATAAAATGTTTGACATCTTGATCCACAGACAACCCTGAACAAAAAATATCCATGAAATATTAGAAAAATATTATCAATAAAATTTAAGAATAATAAAACCTCCAGTAAATATAAATATTTTAATTTATTATAAATTATTACAAAATAGGATTAAGAACACATACAGTTTTAGAAGAGAATTTTTCAATAAAATTAGTTTTTCTTTATATATTTTATTTTAATTTAAAATCTAAAGTTATATATTTTATAAAAATAATTTTTAATTGAGCCAAATTTTTTTAATTTATAATTTTAAAATTATTTTAGGTTTAATCCTTTATATTTTTCTAAAATAGTCAATTTTAGATGAATTGTAAGAAAATGTTGATTTTGATAATATAGTGACTTTTTAGAAATTATCATAATTTTAAATGGAATAAAACTTTTTGAAACTAATTTTCAATAAAAAGTATATATTTAAAAAATAAAATAATTTTTTTTAAAAAAAATACTATTTTTAATTTATAAATCTCGCATTTAACATTTTGGAAACTTACGTAATATTTTACTCTAAAAACTATTTCTATTCTCTTATATTAACAAAATTAGCCTTTATTACATATAAAAATTAAGTATAAAAAATGGATTTCATATTTTAGATTGACATGGTCATATTATGTAATAAGGTCAATTTAATTTTTAAGAAAAAATTTATAATCACTAAGATTAAAGTTAATAAGAGTAATAATTTGGAAAGGGTAATTTTGAAAGAATAATTCTATTAATTTTGTTTAATTTTTTTTTCTAAAAATTAAATTTATAAATTTAATATAAAGAATCTAAAATTTTATTTACACATTTATAAAAATATATTATCATTCATTTAATTGTTAATTAAAGACATATAAGATTAATAACATTTAATAGTGGGAAGAACATTTTCCTAAAAGAATTGGTTTTCTATATATTATATGTTTTAATTTAAAGGTTATTTATATATTATTTATAAATTGAATGATATTATATAGATATAAAATTTAGTTTTAACAAATAATTTTTTTAATAGTTGTTAATAAATATTTTTAATAAAATATAAATTACTTGCGTATAAACTAGTTACCAAGGTAAAAACCCAAATGGTAAAATGTAAACATATAGTGGTAAAAGACATGAAACACATTTGATACAAGCATTAAAATTAATGGTAGAGGCTTAATAGACCTTATATCTCCCCAAGATTCATTATTTCTTCTATTTGGATCAATTTAACCTTTAATAGTGTCATTCCATATTTAAAAATGTATTGAGTATTAATGAAAATGACATTTTTTCACTTTTAAAAGGATATCAATTACACTAAATTTATCCACCCATTTGAAAGAACTATATCAACCAAAACTCTGAAGTAGTATCTATTAAACTCTCTCTACACTTCCTGGAAGCATTGTCCCTTACAACATACAAAACTAAAGAGCCAAAATGTGTTACCCAAGGGTGAACATCAATTGAGAGAGGTAATGTAATAAAAAAAGATCTCTTAATTATTTTCTTATTCTACCACCTCAATCCAGTTATATCTATGAAATTATGATAAAATAAGTATTAATAATATTCTTTAATTTTCTTATACTAATTTAATATCAATTTTCTACCCTCCTCTCATTTATTCAGAACACAAAAATTTCTCTTATTTCATGTGCTCACTACCACCTCTATGAACAACATGCTTGATTTTTCATCACCAAATTAAATAGATAGTTCTAAAAAACTATTTCAAGGATTAATATGTTATTTATAAAATTATTAATATTCTTAAATTTTAATCCATTCCCTATCTTCCTCCTAATTCATAGAAATTGAACATGTCACTCATCCACATGTGTGAACTAATATTACTATAAAAGTGACATATTTAATTTTTCACTCAATTATTTTATTCTATATCAAAATATATTATAACCATATTCTCCAAATTAAAAAATATAAATAATATCAAAATTATTCTATAATAATTATATTATTCCAAAGTAATCACTTTTTACACATACTCACCCATATATCATAACTTGTTCATGTTTGGGTTAGTTTAATCACCTTTATGAATAATAATATAAATTTATATAATGGATAACTATAGAAACATAAATAATATTTATATTAGAAAATAACAACTAAATAATTTTTTTTTCTAGAGTGGTAATATTAATACCTAACAAGTTATTAAAATACAACCCCACGTTCGTGAAAATTACTAAAATAAGCTCGTCATAAACTTTTTGTCACAAATCATAACTAAAATACTTATTAAATGAAATTATAACATAATAAATCAGGATTAAAAATATATTTTAAAACATATAATGATCCTGTAATAATTAACTTAGAATATATGAACCATTATTAACACCTCCATTACAAAACTAGAAATCAAAGCTAATAACAATCGATAATGAAAATAAAATATAAATAACTAATATATTTATAATACATAATTTTAAATGATGTTTATAAAAAGGTTATAGGTATGGAAAAATTTATGAAATTGGTAATAAGATAATTATTTTCGTTACATAGTAGGTTATAGAATAATTTTATCATTAAATATTAAGGTATGAGTTTTTGTATCTCAAATTTGCTTCATTGATATGTGATTGTCCTTCACTAATTATTTCATTTTATAGTGTATTTATTGTACATAGATTTGTTTTTTTTCATAATTTTCATTAAATTTAAGGAATTTTCATGTCCATGTAAAATTATATCTTTCATGGTCTTTCCATTAAAAAGATACCAAATTTTTAAGGTTCTTTGTTAAATCAATTCCCTTCATTGAGTTATAATGATTCTTCTTGAATTTCTTTCTTCAACGCTCAGTATTTTACAACCTATTATTTTATTTAATAGTACCTTATATTCCTCTTTGGGGAGAATTAAATTTTAATTAAAATATTTTACCTAGATGAATTTCTTTCTAAAATAATATATCATGGTTGAGAATAATTCTCATCCACTTTAACGATGGATTCCCCTCATTTTCCATATTTTACTTTCTCCCCAATGTTATTATTTATATTTTGGAACTTAATTATATGTTATCTCATGTTACCTTCACATTTCCCTTTTAGTATTTTCAAATTTATATTTTATTATCCCTTCTTATGATGTTTTTTTAATAAAATTGTTTTAAATTATAAAAATGTTGGATTTCATGGTCTTACATTTTTTCCTCCACTGAAAAGTTCTTCCAAAAACCATTTTATAGTTTTCTGGGATCCATTATTGATTTTTTTTAAAAAAATTAAAAAATTTCATTTCACCTTTTTGAAAATTAGTTTTGAATATGACTTGTAAGTTTTTCTTTTAGTAAGATGGTAAAAAACAATTTCTAAAAACTATTTTACAATTTCTTTCATCATTATAGGAATTATTATTTATGAATCATTCATTAAATGTTTTAAAATGATTTTAATTGAAAAATATTTCAAAAATAAAAGGAAATATTTTCAGATTTCTAAAATTTGAAATTCTTATTTTAAAAAGGAAACATTTATTTTTAAATGGATTTTAATGGCTTGTGTTTTTAAGTAAGAATATTTATAGTATTTATATATATTATCAAATAATGTTTTTAAAGGAAAATTTATATTATAATTTCTTTGAATAACTATTTGTATTGTTAATTTTTAATTTTTTTACCAATATCAAATTATTTAATTTTTAATAAATAATTTTTAAGCATTTTCATGCCTTTAAAAAGTGGTATTTGTTATTATTTTCAAGGTGATTTATCTAATGATATTATAAGGTGTTTTTACATTATATTAAAATCCTTAAAGATAATTATATTATTCGGGGATACTTTTTTCCACTATAAAAATGATTTATTTTGATGAATCATGGAATTTTCTAGGAAATGTTTTCATAAAACCCATATCTTATCGACAATTTAATTAAGTAATGTTTAATGTATGCATATTTTTATGTTTTAATGGAACACATATGTATGGATTCTTATTATTACAACATTTAGAGTAATATATCTCCCACAATGTATTGGTTAATGAATTATATCTCATTAGATAATGAATTTTTTTGTGAGAATAATTATTATTTTCTATTCTCGCAAAGACTATGAGAGAGTGTAATAACAGTAATCTATGATCATAAAGAATATTATTGAGTGTAATTAAAGAAATATATAATAAAAAATAATACGTGTGAGTGTAATTGCATTATGCTATAATCATAATGATTATTCTTGAGTGTAATTGCAGTTTTTTATTCTCACAAAGACTATAGCTTAGTGTAATTTTGGTTAACAATGATAACAAAACTGTGTGTGACCCTAATTGTGAATTTCTATGTTCATAATGTTATCATTACCTATAATAATTCTTCTTTCCACATTTCTATGATATATTCCTATGATTATGATCAACAACTCAATTTTATTTTCTATCCCTATTACATTATGACATATGATTGATTATTTTAGAGTACATGTCTTTATTTTATATGGAAAAATCTTATTATTTAATGTTTTTTATAAGATATTTCTCCCATTAATAAATTATCATATTCTTATGATATAACCCTTTGTGACATGTTGTTGAGTCTTTTCTCTTTTATAACAGTTACGATCACTCCATTCTTATGTTCCAATTTACCAGGTTTTGATGATGATTATAAATTATGATAAGTTTAGAAATGAGTCTAGTGTGGTTCAATTATGGATAAATGTTCCTACGTATCATAAAATAAGTTTTTATGTCACTGATCCCAAAATAAAATAAACCTAACATTAATGGGATTTTGTGTCTATTATGAGATGTACTATTTAACATATAGAAATGATGTAAAATAAATATAGGTTTAGGTTATTCCATCTCACATGGTATCAAAATTAATATTTATATAAAATTATTTTTTTACCGGATATGGGAGTGTGTGTTTGAAATGCAAAAATTTTTATTGGGGTAGAGTTCAGTTATTTTTTGGATTAGTTTAGTTATTTTTGGGGATAAGGATGTGATATATTTTGGGAAAACCCTATATATAAGTATAATTATAGGATAAATGAAACAACTCTATCTTAACTTATGCTTATTTTTATTTTATTCAATGCTATTTGAATATTTTTAATGTAGTTTTGTGGCGGGTTAGAGGTTTTTGGGTGGATAGAAAGAAAAATGGGTTAGGATGGTGGGAATGATGTAGATTGAAAAAGCTACACCAGCTCACCACAAGATAGGTGGTGGAGTCTATATGATATGAATCTTGGTTATAGATCCCATCATCCCTCTGGTGGGGATACTAAGAATAATTGAATCTAGCCACCAGGCACTGACCAGTTGGTGGAGGCCATAACTCACCGATGAAATATTTCAAAGCCCAATGAAGACACCGAGTTTATTGCTATTTTTTAAAAATGTGACTCTTATACCTTTTTCACACTTCATTTAGTCCTCTTTAATTTCATATAACCCTATAAACTCTCTTAAAAAATTTGAGATTCTATCATTCCCTTCCATCTCCTCCATTCAATGCCTGAATAATTATTTGATCATTCTTTCTTAATCCGTTGAGTTCTTCATTGTTTTGGATCAACTCCCTTCTCTTATCCTTGATCAAATAAGATTATATACTTGAATTATTGATCATATAAGGGGGTTTTGACATTCTCTAAGAGGTATTTTGATGATCATTGGTAGAATCAGCACCCAGATTCAAGGAACATTCATCTCTGTAAAGTTCAGACCAAAATAATTATTAATAGAAAATATTATCAGGTAGTGTTAACTTGGCCTACATTTTGGGTGTTTTTTATACTCAAACATTATCCTCTTATTCTAAATATTTTGAATTGATAATAAATCTAAGATTCGATGGTTATTTTGGACTCAAATAGTGACACTTTCCATCAATCTTCATTGCACCTATGGTAGGAAGGCTTTGGCTATAAAGAATTTTTATATGGGTTATTAGAATGATTTTTTGAATGTGTGTGTATCCCCGCGAGACCTATGATTGATGATTTATCATATGAGGTGTGTGAGTAGCACTGGGACATCTACCTATATTTCCTTCATGTGGGTTGTGATGATTATGATACTTTCATAATTTGATATGATATTTGACCTTTCATTTTTATTATGTATCATATGTGATGTTCTTATATCTTCTTTAATTGAGAATGATGGTTGAGTATAATGGAATATCCCATATGTGGGATGTTTCATATCAGTGATTGACATGCATGAGACTATCTTTTCAAGGGGTATGTGTCAGACTTTTTTTATACTATCCCTTTGAGGGGGTGTGTCCGTCAGTTGGTTCATGATCCTGCCAGTATAGAGCTTTAACAGGTAGGGACAAGATCCAAGGACCCGTAATTCAGGTTATGCTTGTGTGATATAATGATGCTTAACTATACTTTGTTTAATTTCATGGAATTCACACATATATATTATTTAGTTTTGTCAAGGGATGTTGGTGGTGTCCAATTGAGTTTTGTTCTCAAACCCTACTTGAGTATTTCATTATGTTTATATATTTCATGTCCAAGGATTCAGAAAAGGGAAAGGGACTTGGGGTGTATGGTTTAGAAGGTCTGTTTGATAGATCTAGGTGTCATAGGATAAACATAGGTTGGGTGACTGTTTCTATTTTGTTTATCTATTTACATTATACATTGTTCAAACGCATGTGGGGATCTATTATTTTATGTATTTTTGGTTATATGTATGGCATGCCATATTTATATGGAATGGGTTTGTGTATTTTTTTTCTACAACTACTATGATGATTTTTTATCTATTAATTATTTTTATTTATTGATTGAATTCCATTACTATAATATGATTGTTATTTGGTACTGAAGGCATAATATCTATAACAACTGGGACTCACTGACAGTACAAACACCCTACATTAATGGGTCTATTGGGTCCTAGCCAGCCAGGTACCACCAGTTGCCCTGTAGACATGTGGTCCCCTCCCTAGGGCCCCACCCACATGTCTTAATGGTTCATATGACTAATGAATATCCCCATAGGCCAACATATGTTCTATCTAGTTTGTTTTTTCCTCACTCACACACATCATGGGAAACTTCCCAGAAGTTCACCCATCCTGATCATTACTCCAGGACTATTATGCTTAACCATGGAGTTCTAATCAGGTAGGCACCAGAAAATAAAGATGCACCTTGTTAACATGAGTCACATCATTTATTCATTTAACTCTTTATCACTTTGTTGGGTGTTACATTCTCACCCCCTTTAGAGAAAAACATCCCCATTGAGGACCCTATATCTCACCCCAGATAGTGCACCACATTTAAGGATGGAATCCTACTCTGATACCAAATGTAACAACTAAACACCATTAACAGTACAGACATCCCACATTAATATGTTCATTGGGTACTAACCCTCCATTTACAACCAATTTCCCCAAAGACACGTGTTTCCATACCTGAGGCCCACCCAGGTGTTTGAATGGGTCATTTGACTAATGACTATCCCCATAGGGAAACACATGTTCTTTCTAGTGTTATTTTTCCTCACTCAAACACATATTGGGAATCCTCCTAGAAGGTCACCCATCCAGATCACTTCTCTGGGTTAAGCTTACTTAACCGTGGAGTTCTAACTAGGTAGGATTCTGAAAATAAAGGTGCACCTTTTACACCTAAGTCGTTTCATTTAGTTATTTAACCCTTTGTCATTTTTTTGGGTGTTACAGTCTCAACACATTATTCCTTTATCCATCTTTGGTAGTCAAAAACCTATTGTGTATGGGTAGGTGAGCATGAGGTTGTGTGGAATCCCAGATTAGACCTAGTGGTGGTTTGGGTTGTGGTGTTACAAAATAGTATTAGTGTACTTGATTTACTAACTTGCTTTTTATCTATTCCTTGATTTGGGTATGATTAGACAACAGATAAGAGGTTTGGGACTTGGGTAAGAGAACTATGTTAGTTCCTGGACAACACTATATAGTGGACCTCTAAGTTTCCATAAAGTGGGAATTTATGTTTTCCATGTTTGAAGATAAAATTAATTAAATTAACCTTGAGTGATGTACATGATGTTGGTATGATGATTTATGGTATTTGGTGTGCATACATGCATCATGTTTAGGAACATAGGATCATATACCACACACCTATTTTTTGTATTAGATATATCCCAAATAATTAAAATCTTATTGAAATTATTATATGTGATTTTAGTGTATTATTTTGTCCATTGTTTTATTTGATCATGAGGATTCTTTTCTTGTAATGCCCGACCCCAGTTACTAAGAGCCGGTGAGTTATTTTAAAAAACTGGAATAATTCCAAGGAATAAATTTCCGAAGGACTGATTTGTTTAGTAGTCTTGGAGAATATATTACATACATGAATGATACATTACATTTTCTTACATAAAACACAACATAGAAAATCCTTTGATAACTCCATCATTCCCCTAGATTAACCCTGCATATCAATCATAATAAACTTCCTCGCATCATGGGAAAATGAAACATAAGAAAGTGGTGAGATCAGATGCTCATTAAGGGAAAATAATTCAATGTAAGCTAAAATTTTTTAAGGCCAGATGTATAATAAAAACACCAGCCTTTAAAACATAAACTTGAACATAATATGAAAAAATGAATAAAAAATTATTATATAAACATGTACATAGATATTATAGAATTTTAATAATCACATGTAATAACTTATTTTATAACGGGGGAAATCATAATTTCAAACATAAAAACTACTATGTCGAGCCCTTGTACCAAGACCATTCAACAATATTCTATCAAGGACTTGTTCCAAGACACTAGTTTGTCTCATGAGACCTATTGATGCATCGAGGGGCTATAGTAGGCCTCTCCCTTCACTTACTATGTCCAATTCACTCCTCATATGAAAAGGTTAAAATGTAACATAAACATTCGTATTAATAGTGGCATACAGAATGTTAATACTTTATCTGTAAACCATGAATGTTATAAAAATAGCACATCCATAGTTAAACTTATCACAAAACCTTCAATA
This sequence comes from Viscum album, assembly GCA_963277665.1. Lineage (NCBI taxonomy): Eukaryota > Viridiplantae > Streptophyta > Magnoliopsida > Santalales > Viscaceae > Viscum > Viscum album. Next base: position 11,425,042 of record OY728159.1, on the reverse strand, counting down.
CAATATAGAAAATTTTATCACAATAAATCAACTTCAAACAAGAATAAAATCCAATAAAGGATGTTTAAATAGATGAAAATAATTTAATAAATTCATTAAAACTCTATAAGGAAAATATCCCTTTTACATTAAAACATTTAAAAGTCGTGAAATTTTAAAATAAAACTTTTATTTTGAAAATAACCCTATAAACTTGTAAGGTAATCTTAAAAATGGTATATTTACATAATGGTAGAAAATATCCGCTCACTCTGCATAAGTTAAAAAACATTCTTTCCATAATTTTTCGAAAAGGTCACAAAGCACCTTGTTTGAAAAATGAACACAAGATTCCTTTCAAAACATTTTATAAAATTCAAACATGGGTAAAAATGAATTTAAACATCCATAGTATTTTAGTAAAACATTTTATGAAAACATTTTTAGAGACATGGACATGGATGATAAAGATGTCCTAGTATATATTTACACATCAACAACCTCGAATAACAATGAGATTGTGATATTAGCCCTTACATTAGGTCTGATAATCTCTGTACATGTACTGAACTTTTATATAATGTGTTTAAACATATTATTATCTTATATCATAATCATAGTAATATTTATGATATTATAAAATTTCTTTTGTGACTTTATATTACCTGTTTATTAACAATTGAAAGTTAATGCCACATTTCGGGTAATAATCGCTGTGTTTATCATACGTATTTTGACTTGTTATTATTGATCATATTATTTAGATCCTGATATAATTAATTCCAAAATGTATGATATGATTTATATATGATACATAAATATAAATATATTTATGAAATGGAATACACCATTTATGGAGACGGTAGGCTGTATGTATGCATGAACGCTGTTTCCGTTTTCATATCGTATAGAAGTAAGTGAACAACATATATGTATGTGTATATATATATATCATCCCATTATAATTATTATATCATATAGTTTATAAATATTAATAATATTTATTATTATAATCATTCTTGGATGAAGAACATGGAAGATGAGTCACATTGCGTCGTGGAGATGGTATGTCATACGTACGAACGAGCGATGATATGAATTCTTTAATAGTTAAATGATATAGAATTGGATGGGATTTGAATTTTATTGAAACAATATCATGTTATATTTATTATTTAAGTCCATTATATTCATCGTTATACCCATATAAATATGGTGTACATGAAAAACAATTCACACCACAGTGTGGAGACGGTAAGCCGTACATACGCACACATGGTGGTATTTTTTTCATAGGATGGGTAAAAAGAGGAATATGGTTGTCCCATAATCTTAAAAACATCGCATAATATATTATATTTTGGATTTGTTATTTTTTTATGGTAACAACTTAGTAAGAGTAAGTAGAAGAGAAAATGAACTTTGAAAGAAGTGATATAACCATTACCTCTTCTTCGGGTGTCTCTTTTTGATTTTCACAAAAGGACTCCTTATGTTAGCTTTATGACCAAAGTTTAGAATCTAGAATGATTTTAGGGAAATTGGGAGGATATGTGGTTAGGTTTTGGCCGATCCAAAGGGATTTAGAGGTGTGAATTAAAGAGAAAGTGAGGTGCCCTTTTATAAGAGAGGTGAGGGGCACTTTAAGAAAAACTTGAAATATTAATTTATTATAAAATTATATTCTGTTTCTAATAGCTCAAAATAGATTTATTTGGAGGAAAAGATGAGGATGGGTCGAAATCCTATTAATAAATAGGTTAAAGATAGGTTTAGGTCATAAAAGTATCTATATATTTTGGGATGAACCCTTAGTTAAACAGTTTAACTCTGACCATGTCTTCTTGTATTTTTATACTATAAGATTTATTTAGTTACTATAAAATTCCGAGGGAACCTCAATTCGATAAATAATGTCATTTTTAACATTATATAATTCCGTTTTATGAATACTATATTTTTAGTAATTTAATATCATTTAATAAACTATTTTATTTTTTAAGTTATGAATTATGTCAATTTTGGACACTATTCATACTTGACTTTTTAAAAAATTCATACCAACTGTATTACTTAGAAAAAAAGGCATTAAATCAATGATAATATGTCAATATAATACTGAAAATTCTTTTATGACATAAAAATTACTAAATTACATTTATTTTAACATTTATAATATCATTTAATTGAATCATTTATTAATCAAGCAATCACTATATCATCATTGTGTCATAATTAAATTTATTTATTTTATGTTTAAAATTTATAAATTAAATATCATGATTTAAAAAATCTTTATATATATATAATTAGTTTTTATAGTAGAATAAATCAATTATATGACCCCATATGAGTTTTTTTAGTTAAAGATACAAGTTTATGTTACATTTTTCTATACTTTAAATTAATTCTTATAAAATGTCATTTTCACACCCAAGTGGCTCCATGGGATCCAAAATATACCTAAGGAAGCCCATGGTAGGACATATTGCATCCAATATAATTAATAAATGTGTTATGGTAGTTCAATATTATTATAATATTATTTGTTTACACTTATTTACCAGATTTACCCTTTAACCGTTGTAAATAAAATAATTACTGAAGTTACTATTCATAATGTCAAAAAAATTAAAGGTACCTATTTACAAAATTTTAACCATATGATTCAAAATATGGAATTCATTTTTCCAAATTCAAAACACAGAATTATCTGAAATTAATTTAAAATTTATTCATGTTGTTAAAACCAAAAAGCAGGGTTTTAAGAAGTAAAAACTAACAAAAGATTAACATGTATTTATGTACATTTTAAATGTAAAAATTATTCTAATGAATTACATTATATTAAATGATAAAAATAAAATATAATAACCCTTTAAAACCACTCATATTTATAATTTATCACTACAAATTATTTTTATTGAAAAAGTTGTTTCGAATTAAAATTTAGTATTTTCACTATTCATCGAAATATGAAAGTTATCATATTAGTATAAAAAATTCATCAAAACATAATTTTTATCTCCCACTTATAAATAAGAATTTAATTTCATCAAATTGAATATATAAAAGTGTAAAATATTGGATTTAAAGAGGGTTCACCGTTAAAAGGAAGAAAAACTGCATTTTTTTGAAAAAAACTTATTTTATCTGAAAAATTGAATATGTCCTTATATTATGCCTAAGAAACACAAATGATGAATGTTAAAATTACATGGGATATAGAAAATTCAAAATTTGTTTAATATTATTCAAAACTGCTTTTTAAATGGCTAGTTTGATAGGTCGTGGTGCGCTTGAACTCGGTGTTATGTACATCGCACACTATTGAATTATTAAGAAGAAGCGTACCATGGAAACTTGGAGTGTTATATTATCCCATCCTTTAGTAAATCACATCCTCTAAATTTTAACTCAAGATTTAAAACTAGGGGTTTAACATTTCAAAATATCATAATTGAAATCCTGTTTCGGTGCGGATGTGCGTCGGGTTACGCTGTTCCGCCAGGACGCGTTCGCGCGTGCACCCGTCAACCCGAGGGGATGGGCGCGCGGCTTGTGGTCCCGCAGTCCCGCTTTCCAAGGGCGGGCGGCATCCGTCCCTTATTCAGGGGCGTCTGCTCCTTGATCGAAACCGGGATGATGGGATGTCGGCTTCTCCTTCCTTGGACGTCTCCTCGGAACTTGTCGCCTAATCCGGGTCTCCCTCATAGACTTAAGAATGTTCGTGAATCTCATTCCCGGCGCCATATCTTCATGGACACCGGTTAATTACGCTGCTTCCGCCCGGACGTTCCAAGGAGTCTGGGCGGGGCAGCAACCTGCGGTGAGAAGGCCGGGTGGCTCTGGGTGCTGGGGGCGTGTCGTAACACTGCGGCTCTGCACGTCTGTCTTCCGTCCCTAATAGGGCTTCTCGAAGGCACGATGGCCTGAGGCATCCCGTACTAGGTGCGGGGAACTGTGTCACCTGAGGTTTTCCTCAGCTTCCCGTGTTTAACACGGGGTATGCCGCGAGTTTAACGTCCAGCGGGGACGGCATCGGACCGATCAACACGAAAAGTGGATCAGATGACAGAACCCCTTGCGGGGAACCTCCGACGCTGGGGCCAGCACATGGGCGGCTTCCCAAGTAACGTGGAGTGAAGTGAAGTGGCATGACCCCACCGGGATGTGGCGGCCCGGGTAAGGATCAGGATGGATGATGAAGTGAAGAGCTTGGACCCCAGAGGGGCTTCCTACGTACCGCGCGTTAACACGGATCAAAGTCAACGTAGTTCGGGCATACAGTTTAACGTCATGCTGGACGTCGGCAAGCCGACTCACGAAGAGGTCGAGGCCGCCGGGCGGAGGATTGAACCGAACCACCTCGCACGGAGGGGGATGGAACGGCCGGGTGGATCACAGTTTCACGTCATGCTGGACGATAAAAGGGGAAATGGAAAAGGGGGGCTGTGGGGAGGCACCGTGGAGATACACACGGGCAGTCTCCCACAGGGGCGGATTCATAGGTGAATCAACGCAAGCGTGAACCCTGGAGGGGTCCACTGATGGACGAACGGACGTAAATACGACCGGAACGACCAGGTGGTGGGCTTGGGCCTCAGGGAGGCTTCCTACGTACCCTGTATAGAAGACAGGGATCAAAGTCCACGTAGTTCATCCTGTCAGGACTTACGCACTTGGGGCAGCCCGGATGCTGCAAAACTCAGCTGGAAGGGACTTGGACCGAAAGCAGAAGACACCTCGATCCCAGTCAGACCCTCTACTGGCTTCGGCAGTGGGGAGGCGCAATGGAGATACACATGTGCAGCCTCCCACGAGAAATTAGGGGTTTGTAATACCCTGCCCCCGTAGGGAAAAGCCACTCCCATTAAATCGTCCCAAAAGGGGGACAATCCCGACATCCCTACAGAGACGAGCAGGTGGGGGCCACGTCCAAACCGGGGGAGACCCTGCGTGCGGAGCACGGGATCAGGTTGCGGACGGTTTAGCGTCTTGCCAGACGAAGTACAGTTTAACGTCATGTGTTGAGGACGAAGCGGACGGTTTAACGTCTTGCCGGACGAAGTACAGTTTAACGTCATGTGTTGAGGACGAGGCACTTGGCAGTTTAACGTCTTGCAGCACGGACGATGGGGGCTAGGCAGTTTAACGTCGTGCAGCTTGGACGGGTGTGCAGTTTAACGTCATGCTGGGCATAGGTTGCCGGACGAAGCACTTGGCAGTTTAACGTCTTGCAGCGCGGACGATGTACAGTTTAACGTCGTGCAGGACGTATATGCAGTTTAACGTCATGCTGGACGAGTATGCAGTTTAACGTCATGCTGGACATAGGTGCGTGTCACTTCGCGCAAGCCTGGAGGGCCGCACGGGAAGACAACGCACGGTGCGGGCACCCGGGATGAGAATCATCGGGTGCCACACAGGCGGGTACCCTTAGGAGGTCAACGGGGACGACCCTGGCAGATTGCGCGCAAAAAGGAAGCTTTGCGCGCAATACTGCGGGCCGGCGCGCAATCGGGGCGGCTGGCGCGCAATTGGGCCAGCGCCTTGCGCGCGGATGCTTGAGATTGCTCACACCGGGCTTCGGATAGCGCGCGGGGGCAACGGCTCATTCTCTAATGAATGGCCACTTGAAAGAAGGGGGGGTGCGCGCAATCAGGCCGGATTGCGCGCACCCCGGGGGCAATTGCGCGCAAGCGGGTTCTTTTGCGCGCAAAGGCCTTAGGGTGAATGTTTAGTCAAATGAAAGGAGCCAGCGGGGATTGCGCGCGAAGGCGGACCCCGAGGCTTTCTTGCGCGAAAGAAAGGAGGTTACCTGAAGTTCGTCATTGCGCGCGGAAGGGGTTGAATTGCGCGCACGGGAGACGTTTCGACTTCCAGCAACCTTTGAAACGTTGGGGGTCGCCTTGTATTTATAGGCAACCCCGGGCGCGGAATCCAGGGTGCGAGCGCGAAATTCCCCCCGCGGGCGCGGAATCGGGCGCGGCGCGCAAGGGAGTCGCGCGGACCCGCGGCGCGCAAAATTGCGCGCCGGACCGGCGCATTGCGCGCATCCCGGGGGGTTTGCGCGCGGAACATCACCTTTGCGCGCGGGCCTCTGAAATTCCGCGCAAGGCCTCCGGGCCCTCCGAAACATCCTTCCGACTCCAAATATGACCTCGCTTTCCGCATCCGGAGCTTCGTTTGGGAACAACGGACTTTTCCGGCGTCTACAAATCCCACATCATAAAATGAATTAATGAGACTTCTATTTTAAAATAAAGAAAGGTACATATGAAGATTATTAGAAATAAAAAATATTAGGGGTACATGCAAAAAAACATGTATATGGAAGAAAAAAATATCCATAAAGTTTTGATGGATAGTGATAGAGAATATTATAAGGAGAAAGTTAACAATAAGAAAGCTATAAATCTGGGATGATCTAAGGGACCATTTAATTCATCGCAAAATAAAGTACTAGGAAACATTTTTGGTATTATGATCATTTACCTAGTGTTTTAGAATTAAGAACACAAGTAATAATTCTTAATTTGCATGTAGATATTTATCCTTAAACTAATTCCTACCACAAACTGATCATTATTTTTAAAAAATAATCTATTTACCTAAGTTTTATAAGGTCCCAAATATAAAATATACCATTTAAATAAGGAAAAATATTTTATAATAACCATGGACTTCCTGTAGGGTAGTGTTAGGTGATAAATTCTTGCGCCACTTTGGTTGTGGGTTTGATTCCCATAGCTTTGTCTAACGTGACATGTTATCGCCAGACCTGCATGTTTTCCCTTTTATAAAAATACAGTATTGTAATAATCCAAAAAATAATCTTAAGAAATGTTTTAAACTTGAAAAATACAATAAAATGTTCATCTTAATCCATTCTATACTTTAGAGTTATCCAAAATACTTTTGTCTAATCTCTGTCTAAAAGGTCTCTATATTTCTAAAATCAATTGTAACATCAGATTCAACAAATAATATAATTTTTCTATTATTGTCACATAATGAATATATGATTACCTTCATCATATTAAAACCTTAATTAAAGAAAAATTACTACAGTACAATCCTTATGTATATCACATTCTTCTTATAATCAGAATATAATTCTTGAATCCAAAAACACAAATACATTAATTATTCCACTTCGACTATAGTAACATCATAAGCTTGACCTTTATCTATTTTCTTTTTCTGAGCTATATTTCCTTGACTCTTTGGAAAATTGATTTCATAATGTCACATATCTTTAAAATTATAACATTTCATGAATTCTTTATTTCCCTTACAATCACGAGCCAGGTGCCCTTTTTCTCCACATTTGTAACAAACTCCCATTCCTTTTAGGCAAGTACCAAGGTGTTTCTTCCCATAATTATCACATAAAAAAATACTTTTTTTCCTTTTCCCAATATCTTTCTCTTAATCCACTGTTCTGTTATTCTATTTTTTACTTTAATATCATAATACTTATATAATTCCTTTTCAATATTGATAGCACACGAGACTATATCTTCATACGATGGGAAAGATTGTGCCAAAAATTCCCATCAGAGGAAAGGTTTTAACCGATAAAATAAATGATCAATATTACTTATTGGGTTACATTTGTAGTCTGTAGAATGCATTTCTAACCTTGTGAAGTTAGCCTCATACTTTTCAACATTCTCATCCTCCTTTTTCCCCAAGCTTAGAAATTGTCTTACCATATCAACTCACTATTCATGAGGAAATTTTTTCTCTATAAAAATTTCTAAAAACTCTCTCCATTCAACATTTCCCACATCTTCATCCGCCTTTGTGTTTTTAATTAATGAACACCATTGATCTGCATCTCCTGAGAGATGATAACCTTCGTTGACAAAATTTTCCCTTTAATTACTTCCCAAAGCTGGAAATATTTTTTCTATAGAAATTATCCACTGCTCAGTTAGAAAAGGATTTTTAGTCCCATTGAATGTTGGAGGTTGTTGTCTCATGAAGCCGTCTAACATTGATCCTCTACATTGTGGATCAATATGATCCATACGGTTAAGTTTATTATTCATAACCTAAGTCATATGTCCTAGTATGGTGATAAGTTATTTAGTACCAGTTTGGTCACCAGCTCCACTATCATTATCTTGCATAGAATGAAAATGCCAACATGAATTACATGAGTTGATAAAATTTCAAATTCTTCCACTAGTTGTTATTTCTAAAAAACGGAATAAACTATATTAAGTTATGAATCATAATGAATAATCAAAAACTAGTAAAATATTTAACATAAATTAAAATATTTATGCATATCTAATTCATAATCATAAATATGGTTCCTTTGAGGACATATTTACTCATAAATCCTTCATAATGGTTTGTAAAGAAAATATGAATTATCCTAAGAATATCTCTTGGGAGTGTCAAACCAGGTGTGTAGTAAGGCCCATTGTTGTGTACTAGGTTTCCCTAAGTCATGTTCATAACACATTGCTGTAGCTTTCACCCCTTGGAACATTTGTGCTAGAATCACATCCATTTTAGTATATAGATAGGGATGTATTTTATAGGAATACCCACATAATCTCTATTTTAAAATTATATGTAACATCCCGATTCCGGAAGCCACCCAAAGGCACCCCATACCTGGTTGGTCACATGGCCTCAAGTGCATTTCCCCAAATGCCAGAGGCTGCAGACTAGCAGGGAGGGCCTTGGGTGTTATAGTGGGGAAACTATTCCCTCATTGGAAGAGTAACACAACAGAAGTAAAACAGATATACAATAGCAGAAGTATTAATAATCCATACAAAAGGAAACAATGGAAGACTAGAAATAATAAACTAGAGAACACACACACACACACACACACAGATATATATATAAATTATTCATGATACCTATGTCTAGGAAAGAATACAAAGAAATACAAATGATGGAATAAAAATCATACTAAACCAAAGTATAAAATAAAGACAGATGATAGCTCCTCAGCATCGCAAGCCTCAGCTTGGTCCGATGCTCTCTAGCTCCACAAAACTCAAGTACCTAAAGTTGAAGGGTGCTTGCCCTTATCTATACCTACAACAATATAATCTATTTGGGCCAAAAATCAGGTCCCAAACAGGGTGTGAGACTAAATACCAGTAGGATACCACCACTAGATCTGGGCCTAATAGTCAGTGAATATATGGCAGGTAATAAGAAAAAGAAGGTAGAAAACAAGAAAGTAATCAGTAGTAACCAATACTACAATTTCAAAGCATTCAGTTTCATATATCAAGTAAACAGCTAATCAAGCAGAAAAACACAAACATGTAACCCTCTAGGAAGTACTCATAGCCTGTCCCCTCTGGTCCTACCTAGAAACACAACCAACCCTCTGGGAAGCACACACAGTCTACCCCTCTGGTTCAAATTACAAGGATATAACAAAGAATCTCTGAGGAAGAACTTGCAGTCAAGTCCTCTTATAGTCTAAAGTGATAAAGAATCTCTATGGAAGCTCACACGGTCAATTCACTTTATAGTCAAAAGTGATTAAAGACACTCTAAGGAAGCTCACACGATCAATTCCCCTTACAGTCTACTACACCGGGTTCTCACGGCCCTGTGTATGTCAAATGAGCATAGTAATGAAATACGGCCAAATTAAACATTAAGAACTACTTGGATAAATAGTCTATAACATATCAATCATTTCAGATCAAATATTCACTCCATCATATAGTACTAGGCATGGGAAAACATCAAGGAATACTAACAGGCTAAATAGGACCAAATGGTCATAAATAGAACATGCATGGGAAAACACTTCCAAAGAATATCAATCAACCCCATTAACATCCAATTAACCTCTAGTCAAGCATACAAGCATGGAAGTTAATTAACAGTGTTAAAACGGTAAACTCGAAATACCCCGTTCAAGTGTATTGGAAAAAATTGCACATATTACTCAAATACTTTCAACAGAAAGGAATAGAACACCTACCTCGGTGTTGGGAGATCACTATATATAAACCTAAAGCCTTGAATCACCCAAGAACACTGTAGATCTACGAAAAATTATAAAAGGTTCAATGGAGGATAACTTGATAAAGAGAGCAAATCATGAAACAAATCTCTAGAAGAAGGAAGTGCTTACCGAGGTGATCCCAACACAATCGATGGTGGTCGAATCAGGTATTAGATTCTCGATCGGGGGCTCGGATAAAGATCACAGTTGTATGGGTGCTCTCTGGAAAACCAGACCTTGAAGAAGCCCTTTTTGTCCATCAGACGCGACCGCAGTGTGTTTAGTAAAAAAAGAAAATACATGGCATGTACTTTAGAAGTACACAACGTGTACTTTACTTTTCTGTTCTCCACTTTAGGTGGTATCTAGGTCACCACACATGGTTGTGTACAAGGCCACTACACTGCCCGCACACTGCTACCCACAGTAATTGAGTACACGATATGTACTCAATAAGTACACAGCGTGTACCTAAAAAATTTCCAGAAATTCCTCTTTTTCTCAAAAAATGACCATAAAAGGAAAAGATACCAGAAAATAAGATCTGGGTTCTCACTAACATTCCCCCTTAATGAAAATTGCCACCAAATTTTCCTAGCACGACAGCGTAGAAGAAGAATCCCCGAATAGATCCATCCACTACGACCGTACATCCTCCTCCCTCTCCCAAGTCTCATCCTGCACTTTCCCGTGCTTCCATAGCACTCACACCAGAGGAACAGACTAACCAATGAGAACCTTCGTACTTTGATCGACAATCTGGATATGATGCTCCTCAAAAGATGCATCCACCTCCAACTCGAATTCCTCGGGTTAGAAAGCATGAGATGATTCTAAGAAGTAACGTCGAGGCTGAGAAACGTGAAAAACATTGTGCATAGACTAGTACCTATGAGGTAAATGAAACCGATAGAGAACCGGCCAAATTTTCTCCAACACCTCAAACTGTCCGACATACCTTGGCGAATCTTACACTATCTCTTAATCCTCCTGTGTCCTAACCTCGATGTGACAGGTAGGAAAACCTGATCTCCAACCTCAAACTCCAGAGATCTTATCCGTTGATTAGCATAAGACTTCTATCGTGACTTTGTAGTATCCATACACTTCCAAATCAACTCTATCATTTTTGTGGTCTCTTGAACAAGACGAGGTCCCAACATAGCTACCTCTCCTACCTCCAGCCAACATAAGGGTGATCGGCGTGGCCTACCGTACAATTCCTCAAAAGGTTCCATCTTAATAGTTGCATGAAAACTATTATTGAAGGAATACTCCACAATAGGTATGTACTTCTCCCAAGAACCTCCAAAATCTTGAATGAATGCTCATAGCATGTCCTCAAGAACCTGAATCGTATGATCAGACAAGCCATCTATCTGGGGATGGTAAGTTGTACTCAAAAGTACCTGTGTGCCCAAAATCCTTCTGAAGCCCCTTCTAGACCCGAGAAGTAAAACATGAATCTCCTTCTAAAACAATGGAGTGTGGAACTCCATATAAGTGCACAATCTTCTGGATGTACAACATCCCCAGCTCGTCAACACTGAAGGTCTCCTTAATAGGCAATAAGTGAACAACCTTAATGAGTTTGTCAACAAAAACCCATACTAAGTCATTCCCTTGAGGGGACCTCAGCAACTCTGTCATGGAATCCATCTCCAAACCATTCCACTTCTACTCAGAAATGGGTAACTTCTGCAAAATCCCTACTGGTCATTGATGCTCTGCCTTCACCTAATGACCGGTGGAAAACTTCATGACAAAACTAGAAACATCTTTTTTCATACCAGGCCACAAATACTGATGGTTTAGATCATGATACATCTCTGTGACACCCGGATGAACTGCCCAAATTAAGGAATGAAAGTCCCACGTCAACTCCTCGTGTATGTCTGCTGGCACCCATACGTGCCCCTAGAAATGTAAGATATCAGCCTCACATATGGTCAATCCTGAAATAGGGTCCTCTCCCGACACACTTATCCATAGGACTAGGCCTTCAGAATCAGATATATTCCTCATTCGCACTCGATCAAGAAGAGTAGAGGTAACATTTTCGGAAGAATGAAACGTCTACCCCTGTCCGTTGTTCACCTCCAAATGCATCTCAGAGAATAGAACCATAAGCTTCCAATCACTTCTGGCCTTCATGAACTACCTATATCTGGGTCCTTATGCTCTGCGCATCATCCACTTCATTTCCTTTACTAGGAATATAGGAAATCTCGAAGTAAAAAGACTGAAGGTACTCGACCCACCTGTGTTGTCTCAGATTCAGGTCACACTGATTGAAGATGTAATTGAGGCTTCTGTGGTTGGTGAAAACCAAAAAATGTTCTCCCAGAAGATAATGTCTCCAACAACGTAAGGAATGAACATCTGCCTCCAACTCAAGATCGTGCATCAAGTAATTCCTCTCATGCGGCCTTAACTGTCGAGACCCGTATGTGACGACTCCTTCCCCCTGCATAAGCAGAGCTCCCATACCGATACCTAAAGCATAATTGTGAACATTATAGCTCTTTCCTATATCTTGAAAGACTAGTATCAGTGCTGAAGTCAATCTCCCTTTCAACTCTTGAAAGTTTGACTCACAAGAATCGGACCACAAGAACTTTTCACCCTTCTTAGTCAAACTCGTCAGTGGTGCTGCTAAACATGAAAAGTATATTGTGAAACATATTTAGTAACCATACATCCCTAGAAAACTTTATACCTTAAAGATTTTCTTCAATTACTCCTAGGAAACTACTAATATCACTTTATCTGGTTCTACTGATACTCCTGTCTTTAAGATAACGTGACACAAGAAGTGAATCTGGTCCATTCAAAAGTGGCATTTTGAGAGAGTAGAATATAAATGATTCTCTCTCAGTGTAATCAGAATGATCTCAAGATGGTTAGAATGGTTTTTTATAGTGTGAGAGTACACCAAGATATCGTCCACAAAAACCACCACGAAACAATCCATGTATGGATGGAAAACTTGGTTAATCAGTGACATGAAGACTGTAGGTGCGTTCGTGAGACCGAACAACATAACCACATACTAATATAGACCATACCTGCTCCAAAAGGCTATAAGTGGTATATCTGATGGTCTAACACACCACTGATGGTAACCAGATCTCAAGTCAATCTTCAAGAACACCCAGGCTCCTCTAAGCTGATCAAAGAGACCATCTATCCTCGAAAAGGGATATCGGTTCTTGATTTTCAACTAGTTCAGCTTCCGATAAACCACACAAGGCCTGAGTGTACCTTCTGCATTCTTTTCAAATAGGATAGGTGAACCCCACAGAGAAGTACTGGGTCAAATGAAACCCTTAGCCTGCAACTCCGCCAACTGCTTCTTGAGCTCCTGTAACTCCGTTGTAACCATCATATAAAGAGGAATGGACACTGGTTCCGATCCTGGAACAAACTCAATAGAAAAGTATACCTCATGATCTAGAGGTAAACCTGAAAAGTACTCTGGAATGAGGTCCCTGAAACAATCCACCACTAGAGAAAATTCCATCTGTGATGTCCCCTGGTCATCTAGATACAGACTAGCAATCTGGGTTGTAACTCCTCCCAACCCATTATGCTCGGGTCCCGCTTTCCTCGCCTGGACATCCCATTGTCCCTTGTGAAGAAAAGATCCGCCCTATAGTGATGTAAAACTCACCCTAAAATGTTAGAAATCGACAACATCCTTGAAAGAAACTAACCAGTCCATCCCGAGAATGATTTCATAGCCTGTTATCTCTAGGACAAAGAGGTACCATGAGAAGTGACACCCACCAACCTCTATAGGGAACTCCTTAAACTGATGCACACTGGCCATTCTAGTCCCCAATGGAGTGTATATCATTAAGATATTTGTAGAAGAAAAGATAAAGAGCCCAAGGATCTATACAACAGCAACAAATATATAGTTATGGGAAGCCCCTGTATCAAAAAGAGTAGAAGCTAAAACTGAGGAAACTAGGGTCGTACCTCGAACTGTAGTGGGTCTGGGATCCTGCTCCTTCTAGGTCTGCTCAACTAAAAAAGTTTGACCTACACCATGACCCTATGACCCTACTTGACCACTCTGAGATGATCCAATTGGTTTTCGCTGAAAGCCGGGTAACAAACTACCACAACCACGACCTCCACTTCGGCATGAATGGTTGGAAGAACTCCAGTTCCCTGATTGAGGAGTAACTGGTGGTGCTTCTCCTGAACGTGGAGTCATAGAAGAACCACTATCACCAGCTACGGGTGAAAAGAACTATCACAAATTCTGAAGATGACCCATATTCTCACTAAACCATCACTCCACTAGGTCCCTCATGAAATGTGGCCTCATATGCCCGCTCTTCCCACACTAGTAGCATGCCACCTGGCTACTAGAAGATGCATCCCGCCTACTCTGATCCCCACATGTAGTCTCTCGGTGGTGCTTCCTGATATCAGTTGGCAGATCACTAACTCTAGATGCTGAATTTCTCTGGCTCAAAGCTCTAGAATTAGTCATATTGTGCTCGGTGATCAGAGCCTAGTTGACTATAGAAGATATTGAAGTCAACCTGAAGATGTTCACCTAGGATCAGATGTCATACCTGAGACTAACCTCAAACTTCTGTGCATCGAACAACTCATCCCCCTCTAAAAAGGGTGTAAAGAACTGCAACTCGGTGAAGTGTGAAGATTACTCTATAACAGAACGAGTACCTTGCTCCATAATCATGACCTCTTAGGCTTGATCGGCCCTTAAGGTCTATGGAAAGAAGTAATCGTAGAAGGTACGCTGAAACTCATCCCAAGCCATATTATTCTGGCATCCCGCGAGTGAGATCACATCCCACCACCTCTTGGTGGAGTCTTGAAGCATGTAGGTAGGGAGCTTGAACCTACTCTCTTAAGACATCTCTTGATGCTCAAAGATCATCAACGTGGATTCTTGCTATGACTCTGCAGCCTGGGGTCCTTTATCCCCTGAGAAAGTGGGAGGATGCTGCTGCTGAAAGACCTGCACAAATTCTGACATCGACGGGGCAGGAGGTGGTTCTCCCTGTAAGGTCTGCATCATCCATATAAATCCCTCCCTGAATTGTGCATTGGTACATGTTTTAGGTATAACCACTGGTGCCAATACTGGAACAACTAGAGGATCTTCCGACAGTACTTGATTCGTCATATCTAGTGTCTGATCACCGCCTTCTAACTGGCATAAAACCAGAGAACATCTATGTGGCATGAATCTTCAGGGTCATACACAAACTGTAGATCAAGATTCATAGGGACTGAAACATAAAATTGTAAGAAGGGAACAAGAGAAAGAAATAATATTTTACAAAACACGAATACACGACACGTATAATGCCTACATGGCGTGTTCCCTTAAGCCTCTCACATGGGTGTGTAATTTTTCCAAAACTGGTCATGTAACACCCCATACACACGGCGTGTTGTCCTAACACACGGAGTATACATGACTTCTCTTCCCTTTCCCGAGTCTTTCTACACGACTAAGCTACATGATTCTCCTAGAACAAGTCTATATGGTGTGTTCTCTCTAGACACGGCATGTACTAGATGAACTTCACCGACCCGAGTAGTTAGTGACATGACCAGATACTCGGCTCACAATACACGATGTTTTTATACTAGACACGACTTGTACAAGAAAAGACTCAAACGACCCGGGTTGTTAGTGACACGGTCGGTTACACGGTTCTACAACACATCGTGTACATCCAGTACATGACATGTCCTACCAAGATTCCATACCATGTGTCTCTTCCCACACAGTAAGAGACATAGTTATATACTACACGGTGTGTACATAAATTTCATGGCGTGTACTTAAGAAAAACATTTTCTTCTAGAATAGAAGAACACATGGTGTGTATTCAACATTACAAGTTTTGTATTTTGGGTTTTTCCAGACAGTAAGCCTCAGAAACTACTCTGGAACCTAGAAAAACCCTGAAAAAAACATTGAAAGTGCCAAATTCTGATCTGTGAGGGGCCATACTCCCCATGAATAAAACAATTCCATCTTAAACATGTTATAAACAACCATAACAGGCAATGACCCCCAAATTCTGGTCCATGAGGGCCGATAACACCTCAAGAACCAAATTTTGGCATTCATTCAAACAAAACCTTACACATTTCAATACCCTATCAAACTTCAGGTATTCTATCAAGAATCTATCACAACAACATGCATATCTAGAACAACATCTATCACAACAACATGCAATCGCTATTCCACCCTAAATGACGTGACAAGAATGCATGATATGTGATTTCTAGAAAGTGCCTATATGATGCATGAGATGCATAACCTCATATCATTGGGTTGAAACATAAATATATTTTCAATATCATCAACAATAACAAAACAAAAACATGTGAATCACCCAATGGTGAAATAAAATCAACTATAAAATTGCAAAACTAGAAAATTGAAAAACCAGAAAATTACAATAAACGAGGTAGATAGGATTTTCCCTGTACACGGGTTAGCTACTCCCGAGAATAACTTATTACAAAGTACCTATTCCATCTTATACCAAGCTATAGGCTCCAAACAGTAAGTTAAGAAGAAAATAATCTCTTTGATACCACTTTGTAACATCCCGATTCCGGAATCCACCCAAAGGCTCCCCATACCCGGTTGGTCACATGGCCTCAAGTGCATTTCCCCAAATGCCAGAGGCTTATGACTAGAAGTGAGGACCTTGGGTGTGATAGTGGGGAAACTATTCCCTCATTGATAGAGTAACATAGAAGAATTAAAATAGATATACAATAGTGGAAGCCGTAATAATCCATACGAGAGGAAATAGCAGAAGACTAGAAATAATAAAGTTGAGCACACATATATATATGAATGATTCATGATACCTATTCTAGGAAAGCATCCAAACAAATAACTATGTTGGAATAAAAACAGTACTAAACCAAAGTACAAAAGAATGACAGATGACAACTCCTCATCATCGCAAGCCTCAGCTTCGTCCCATGCACTCCAGCTCCATAGCACTCAAGTACCTGAAGTAGAAGGGTGCTTGCCCTTATCTATACATGAATTAATATAATCTTTTTGGGACCAAAAGAATTGCCTAAATAGGGTGTGAGAATAACTCCCAGTAGGAAACCACCACAAGATCTCTTCCTAATAGTCAGTGAATATATGGCAGGTAATAAGAAAAAGACGGCAGTGAACAAGGAAGTACTCAGTAGTAACCAATCCTATAGTTTCAAAGAATTCAGTTTTTAATATCAAGTAAATAGATAATCAAGTAGTAAAACACCAATAGGTAACCCTATGGGAATTACTCAAAGAATATCCCCTCTGGTCCTACCTAGCAACATAAGCAACCCTTTGGGAAGCACACACAGTCTACACTCTGGTTTAAATTACAAGGATATAACAAAGACTCTCTAAGGAAGCACTCGCAGTCAATTCCTCTTATAGTCTGAAGTGATAAACACTCCTTGAGGAATCTCACATGGTCAATTACCCTTATATTCAAAAGTTATTAATGACTCTCTAAGGAATCTCACATGTTTAATTCCCCTTATAGTATACTACACTAGGTTCGGACAACCCTATGTAAGTCAAACGAGCATTGAAATGCAATAAGGCCAAATTAAACCTCAAGAACTGCTTATCTAAAAAGTCTAAAACATATAAAGCATGTCAAATCAAATAATCATTCCATACTATAGTACTAGGCATGGGGAAACATCAAGGATTCCTAATAGGATAAATAGGACCAAACGGTCATAAACAGAACATGCATGGGAAAACACTTCCAAAGCATAGAAATCAACATTATTCACATCCAATTAACCTCTACTCAAGCATAAAAGCATGGAAGGAAATTAACATGGTTAAAATGGTAAACTCACAATACTCCGTTCAAGGGTATTGGACAAAATTTCACATATTACACAAATAATTTCAACGGAAAAGCCTAAACCACATACCTTGTTGTTGGGAGATCTCTATACGTGAACCTCAAGCCATTAATCTCCCAAGAACACCATAGATCTATTAAAATGTCTAAAATGTTCAATGAAGGATAATGTGAGAAAGAGAAGAAATAGTGAAATTAAGATCTTGACAAAGGATGATCTTATCGAGGCGATACCTACACAATTGATGACGGTCGAATCGGAGATCGGATGCCCGGTCAGGGGCTTGGAGAAAGATCTTGGCCATACATGTGCTCTCGGACAAACCAAACCTAGAAGAAGCCCTTTCTGTTCATCAAACAAAACCCCAGTGTGTTTAATGAAAAAAAGAAAATACACGATGTGTACTTTATAAGTACACGACGTGTACTTGCCTTTTCCGTACTCTGCTTTAGGCGGTCTCAAGGTCACCACACATGGCTGTGTGCAAGGCCGGTACATGACCGACACATGAAAACCTGCAGGGACTAAGTACACGTCATGTTCTCAGAAAGTACACAACATGAACTTCAAAAATTTCCTGAAATTCCACTTTTTCTCCAAAGCGAAAAAAATGAAAACATACCTAAAAAGAAGATCCGGGTTCTTACATTCTAGGATTCTCTTCAATACTTAACCTCAAATTATATCTTAGGTTAATGATCCCTAATATTAGTTTTCTAAATCTATTTTCAAGGTTATTTCTAAAATTCTTCTGATACCAACTATAATACCCTGACCCCAGTTACCGAGAGTCGGTGCCTTATTTTTAAACATTGTCCTGATAACAATGAATCATGCCCCGAAGGACCGATCGGTTTAGCAGTTTTGGAAGATTGATTACATACATGAATGACTCATTACACTTTATAACATAAATCACAACATAAATAATCTTTTTAGAATTCAATTATTCCCCTAGATTATCCCTATATATCAATCATTATACATATCTTGGTATCCTGGGAAAATAAAACATAAGGAAGGGGTGATCTCATATTCTTAGTAAGGATAAATAATTAATTGGAATATAAAAACGTTTAAGGCAAGACATAAAATAAAAACAACAGCCTTTTAAAACATAAATTTGAACATAATATGAAAAAAATAAATCAAAAATTACAATATAAACATGCACATGGATATTCTACTAGTCGAATAATCATGTGTAATAATTTGTTTCATAATGATGGAATGCATAATGACATTCATAATAACTACTACATCGAGGCCTTGGGAAAAGACCATTCACAAATATTCAATCAAGGCCTTGTGCCAAGAAAATAGTTTTCCTCATGAGACATACGTATGCATCGTGGGGATACAGCAGGCCCTGTTTTTCACTTACTAAGTCCAATGCATTCCTCATATTAAATGGGTGAAACATAACATAATCATTTGTATTAAAAAAAGCATACGAAATGTAAATAATTTAACCGTAAACCAATAACGGTATAAAAATAGCACATCCACAGTTAAAATTATCACAAAAACTTCAATAAAATATGAAAGATTGTATCAAAATAATTCTACTTCAAATAAGCATAATATCAATCAAAGAATGTTGACATAGATGAAAATAATTTAATAAATTTATTAAAACTCTTTGATAATAATGTCCCTTTTACTTTAAAACATTTAAAAGCTATGAAATATTGAAATAAAAACATTCTTTTGAAAATAACCTTATAAACTTGTAAGGGAATTTTAAAAATTTTAAGGCTACATAAAGGGGGAAAATAACCTCTCGCGCCGTATAATTTAAAAAAACATTCTTTCCTTAATTTTTCAAAGAGTCACAAAGTACCTCATTTGGAAAAAGACCAAAATATTCCTTTCAAAACATTTTATAAAATGTCAAACATTGGTAAATATTACTTTAAATATCCATAAGATTATAGTAAAAAAAATTATGAAAATATTTTTAGAAACATGGACATGGATGATAAATATGTTCCAGTAGATACTTACACATCAAAAACCTCAAATAATAATGAGATTGTGAGATTAACCATTACCTTAGCTTTGGTACTCTCTGTATGTGTCCAAAACTATTGTTTAATGTGTTTAAACATATTATAAACTTATATTAGAATCATAATAATATTTATGTTATCATATATGATTATTTTATGACTTTATATTATCTATCTATTAACAATTCCAAGTTAATGAAAAATTTCGTTTAATAATCGCTTTGTTTATCCTACATGTTTTGACTTGTTATTCTTGATAATATTACTCAGATCATGATTTAATTACTTAACAAATGTATAATATTATTTATATATCATATATAAATATAAATAGATATATGTAATGAAATACACTGTTCATGGAGACGGTATGCCGTATGTACACATGAATATTGTTTCCATTTTCATATCCTATGGAAGTAAGTGAATGACATATATGTATGTATATATATATATATATATATTATTCTAGTATCATTACTATGTCATATATTTCATAATTATTAACAATATTTATTCTCATAATCATTCTTGGATGGTGAACATGGAAGATGAGTCACATCGTGTCGTGGAGACGGTAAGTCATAGGTACACACGAGTGAAAGTATCATTTACTTAATTGTTAAATGGTATGGAATTGGATGGAATATGAATTTTAAATACAAAATATCATGTTATATTTATTATTTAAGTCTATTATATTCATAATTATATCCATATAAATAAAGTGTACATGAAAAACAATTTACACCATGGCGTGAAGATGGTAAGCCGTATGTATGCACAAAAGGTGGTATTGTTTTTCATAGGATGGGTAAAAAGAGGAATATGGTTGTCCCAAAATCTTAAAAAAATCTCAAAATATATTATATTCTGGAGTTATTTTTTTATGGTAACAACTTAGTAAGTGGAAGTAGAAGAAGAAATGAACTTTGAAAGAAGGGATAAAACGATTACCTCTTCTACGGGTGTATCCTTTTGATTTTCACAAAAGGAATCCTTAAGATGGATTTATATGGAAATTTGTGACTCTAGGATGAAGTTATAAAATTTTGGAGGAGATTTGGGTAGGTTTTGTCCGAGCCAAAGGGCTTCAGAGGTGTGAATTAAATAGAAAGGGAGGTTCCCTTTTATAAGAGAGGTGAGGGGAACTTCATGAAAACCATGGAATATTAATTTATTATAAAATTATATCCACTTTATAATAGCTCAAAATTTATTTATTTCTAGGATAAGATTATTATGGGTCAAAATAATCTTAAACAATATGTTTTAGATATTTTTAGTGCATAAAACTATCCTTATCTTTGGGGGTTATCCCTTAGTTAAATAATTCAACTCTTACCATGTCTTCTTGTATTTTTATACTAGTGGATTAATTTAGTTAATATAAAATGAAAAGGAAACATCAAGTGGATAATTAATGAAATTTTTAACATTATCTAAGTTAGTTGGCTAAATATTATATTATTAGGAATTTGATATCATTTAATAAACTATTTTATTTTTTATGTTATTAATTATCTCAATCTTGGACACTATTCATACATGACTTTTTAAAAAATTCATAAAAACATTATTCCTTAAATAAAATTTAACTCAAATATAATATGTCAATATCATCCATAAAATACATAGATGACATCAAAATAATTAATTACATTTATTTTAGCATTTATAATATCATTTATTTGAATCCTTTATTAATAAAATAATCACTACATCATCATTGTGTCATAATTAAATTTATTTATATTATGTATAAAATTTATAAATAAATTATCTTGATGTAGGAAATATTTTTTTCTTCATAATTACTATTTATATTCTAAGAGATAAATTATATAACCCAATATAAAAATTGTTTTAGTGAAAGATACATGTTTATGTGATATTTTTTTATACTTTAAATTAATTTTTATAAAATTTAATTTTCAACCCCAATTGGCTCCATGGGGTCCCAAAATTGACTCAAGGATTCCCATGTTCAGAAATATCTCATCCAATAGGATTAGGGCATGTGTTAAGGTAGTTTAATAATATTATAATATTATTATTTTTCCTTTATTTACCAAATTTACCCTTTAACCATTGTAAATATAATAATTACTGAAGTTACTATTCACAATGTCAAAAAAATAAAAGGAACCTATTTAAAAAAAATGGAGATATTATTCCAAATAATGAATCTATTTTTCCAAATTCAAAACACAGAGTTGGAAGAAATTAATTTAAAATTAATTCCTGTTGTCAAAACCGAAAAGCGGGTTTTTAAGAAGTAAAAACTATCAAAAGATTGACATGTTTTTATGTCGAATTCAAATGTAAACATACTTATAATGACCTAAATTATACTAAAAGATAAAAATATAATATAATTATACTTTAAAAATAGTTATACATATAATTTAACACTATAAATTATTTTGATTAAAAAAAAATTCAATTAAAATTTGGCATTCTTCACTATACATCAAAATATGAAAGTTATCAGAAAAGTACCAAACATTTATAAAAACTAAATTCTTATGTTATTATTCTAAATATGTATTTAATTTCATCAAATATAATATATAAAAGTGTAAAATAATGGATTTAAAAAGGATTCTCCATTAAAAGGTGAAAAAACTACATTTTTTGAAAATCACTTGTTTTATATGAAAAATTGAATTTGTCCTTATATTATTCCTAAGAAACAAAAAACATGAATTCTATAATTATATGGTGTATAGAAAATTCAAAATGTTGTAAATATTATTCATATCTTCTTTTTAAACGGCTTGTTTGATAGGTCGTGGTTTTCTTGAACTCGGTATTACGTACATCATACGCTATTGAATTATTAAGAATAAACATATTGTGAAATCTTGTGGTGTTACATTTCTTCAGTGTATATATTTTTTTGTGACTAAAATGCAGGTACTAAAGGATTTTCTTGGGTCCTGGGTAGTGGTTAGGGGTTTATTTCTTATTTTGGAGTTAGACTCTTAGGTTGAACCTTGTCGTAAAACCATGTATGTTACTATGTTTTTTATTGGTTTCCTTCTTTAATAAGTTGGATTTATCTATGGTTTAACATGGAATTTAATGAAACTCCACTTCATAAACATATTGTGCAGCCAGTTTCACCACTTATTGTGTAGGAGGATGAAACTTATCATAATTCCTTGGTTTCTCCTATGGGTAATGATATGAAAATAATATAACCAAGACCCTTTCAAAAAGTTTCTTTTCAGAGTGGAGGATCCCACATGGATGGTTTGATGATGGTTAATTAAAATCAAGAATTATACCTCCAAAATTGCCTTCCTTCCAGGGAATAAGGTCCTCATAGGATATTAAGGGTTAGAGGTAGGTCTTAAAGAGGATTTTCAACCTAGTGTAGACCAAAAGGACCAGAAGTTTAATCTTACAACCTTCATGCTTCAGGGAACTAATGGACGATATTGGGATACTATGATTTTGTATGGTAGATATTAGGGGTTGAAATGGGGGACCTTTAAGGTCCTCTTAAAGGAGTTATTCCCGGATACATTAACGTCTTATAATTCTTAGGAGTTCGTGGAGCTCCAACTATGGATGATGACCATGTTTGACCCCTTAGCACATTTCAGTATATTGATATGATTCACTCCTCACTTGGATAGAAATTGGGACAAAAGTGCTTGAAATTTTTAGATTTATTTTCATTTTATATTAAATTTCAGGTCATTAACTTGGATTAGATGACTTATGCTATAGTGATTTATTAGGAACTAATGATAGATAAGGGAATTAATAAAGACATAGATACATGTATCCTTTTTTATACTAGTGGTATGACAGGTTATTTCTATAATGCATTCCCAATTTATTATTTTGGGAATAATAAAAATAATTTAGAGGACGGATTCAATGATAGTGGTCAATATTCAGAGTTGAGTAGAGGCTCCTCTACTCCCTATATGAGAGTTGACTCTACTAAGTGCTATAACTATTGGGGAAAGGGATCCTTTCTCGAGGAAATTACCTTTTCTCTCCAGATGTTTCATTGGTGTAGAAATACCAGTAATATAAAGTGGTTTTTTAATAGGTCTCTACATATGCATAAACTAAGGGATGGAACATGACCATTGCAGCATGTGAATAACCAATAGTGGTAAGTGAATAAGGTTACTCATGAGCCTCTATGGTTTCAAAGAGTGGATTCTAGTATGGATTATTTGGTTAATCGGGATTTAGATGACAGTGGAGAGGGATTCTAAATTGTTCTAGGTACAATCTTGATTTATTCAACACTATCATTTACTTTGTTTGATACATGAGTATCCCTATCATTCATATGTACTCAAGTGGTTTATATTTTAGACTTACTAGTTTATTACTATTCAAAGTATTTATCCATTTATATACCCTTTGGAAGGAAGATGGATCATCTTTATATCTAACCAAACTATTCAATGGTGATTGTTAGCTTTAATCATGTTTAGAGATTCATAATTCTAGAGATGAGATGTCTCTACATGATATTTGAAAAAAAAATATTGACCAACTACCATTGAGAATTAATTTTTTTCTAAGAAGAGTAACTTTTACATCACCTCATGGGGAGAGGTTTATGATAACCAGAGAGTGGGTTTTATAGGCATGCCTAATGGGACCTGATCCTTACCAGAGAATAGTTTATTTGTGCAGGTGGCTTTCATGATCCTTGCAGTGGAATAGATAGCATCTCTATCTTCTTTTCCTCCTGTGGTGGATTGATATATAGATGTGTTTCCATATTATTTCTTGGTGTTATATCTCCACAAGGGATTTGAGTTTGAGATCAATATTTTTCCCATTTCATACCTATATCAATTCCACCGTATCACATGGAATTGGTCGAGAAGAAAGATCTAAATCATAAAACTTTAAGATCTAGAAGATAAAGGATTAATCAGACCCAGAACTTCCCCTTAGGGTTCTCTGGTGTTATTAACATACAAGTAAGTGGGTAGTTTTCTTCTTTTTGTGTACTATCCAATGTTTAATTATATTACTACGATAAAAAGGATCGCATTTCCATGAATAAATTACTTTTTTGATTGATTGAGGGGATCCTAATGGTTTTTAAAGGTTGTAATTGATTTTGGATACCATAATCTATAGTACATATATGAATATATATCAAAGATATAATTTAGGATAAGATACAGGTAGTATTATTATCTTGTTATTCACTTTGGATGGATACATTATCTGATAATGTTAATGGCCATCATGAATTAGGTATTTTACCCATATTTGGACTCTTTAATTATTGTGTTTTCTAATGATATAATCATATATTACCAGATTTAATAATCATATACTAGACACCTAGATATCATATTGAGTGAGATTTAATAACTTAATCTTTATTCCAATTATTTGAAGTGTCGCATTTTGATACAGGAGGTGTGATTTATTGGACACATGGTTTCTCGAGCAGGGATATTAGCTGATATAGAGATAATAGATGTTGTAATGTCTTGGTAACTACCAAGGAATGTGTTTGAGATAAAAATCTTTCCCAGATTTTTTAGGTACTTTAGAAGATTCATTTAGGTATTTTCTTACCTAGAATTTCCCATGGCTGTACTTTCTGAAAAAGGGAGTTATATTTGAATGGAATGGCCTATGTGAAGGGGTCTTCTTAGATCTAAATAAGATGTTGATGTTGGATTTGAATATGATTTTTCCTAATCAAAGAGTGTGGTATATAGTGTACTATGATGCTTCAATTATTTGACTTGGAGTGGTTCTAATGTAGAGCGGTAAGGAAGCTGCTTATGGGTATCATAAACTATGACCCCATGAGTGATACTTCCTTACTAATGACTTAGAGTTGTCCATTGTGGGTCATTAATGGAAATGTTGAAAACATTAACTCTTTAGAGAGATATTTTTCATGTATACATTCCACAAGATTAAATGATATATTTTCTCCCATCATGACTTGAATCCTCATTAGAGGAATTTGGTGGAATACTTATAGAAGTTCTACTTTGAGATGGATTATGATCCTCAAAAAGTAAATTTATTTGGTGATGCAATTTGTAGAAATTCATAAGAGGTTAATGAGTGAATTTCAGAATAATGTTGGATATTCATTTCTTTTTTGAAACACTAGTATATGGGATTAGTTAAGGATCAATGTAAAATGGTTTTTTTCACTGCTAGTGATCAAATACTCACTAGTGGAATCAATGAAGTCCATTCAAGAGCTTGATCCTGTGTGTATCACAATGTGTGAGATGTTGGAAGAAAATGGTTCTATTTTGGGATAGTTTTTAGATAGACAAGGTCTGATTCTAGTATTGGGTAGGGCGATGTTTTTATCTTCTATGAGAGAGGATATGATGAGAGCCTTTCATTATTTATAGTTATAAGTACACCCAAGATCATCCAAAATGTATCCTGATATCAAATTAAAACTATGATGGACTAGAATGAAAAGAGACATTGAAATCTTTGTCTACCATTGTATGTACTATCAGAATACCAATGATTATAGGGTTAATACACTTACTTTTAGAGCCTCTATGAAAGTGGGATGAAGTACGAACAAGCTATATAAAAAGGTTATCTAGGAACCAGAGAGTTTATGACACCATGTTGGTGGTAGTGGATTAGTTGACCTTTGTGGATCACTTTATAACATTATGGGAGACAAAATTAGTGTATTATTCTAGAAATATCAATGTTTTGGAGATCTTATGACTTCAAGGAGTAACTTATAGTGTTGTATCTGATAGATATTCCGAATATACATCGTGATTCTAGCAAGGATTGAAAAAGGTAATGGGGGGAATTTATTGAATCTAAATACAACCTTTCATCATTAAACTGATAGAAAATCAGAGAGAACAATCCATACTTTAGAGGAAATTATTTATGCATGTCTTCTTGATTTTAGAAGATATTAGTATTTAACATGAATCTAGTGTATTTAGATTATAATAAAATCTTAGAGTCCCCAATTCTTATGTCTCCATTTGAGAATCTATATTGGCGGCCATGTCATTCATCTATATACTAACATTTGTCTAGTGGTTCTTTAGTTGTTGGGATGAGATTGGTACAAGAGACCTTAGAAAATGTGTTGTTGATTTAGAAATAGTTGGATATGGACTATAACATACAATTATCTTATTCTGACCTAAGGATATGACCCCGGGGGTTCATTTTAGGTGACAATGTCTTCTTGTGGGGTTTCCCTCAGTTGGGGGGATAGATGTTTTAGGAGGTAGGGGAAGTTTAAATCATAGTACCTTAGGCCATTCTAGATCCTTAGACACATCAAGGTGATGTCCTATCACTTAGAAATTCCTTCATCATATCAAGGTGTGCACAATTTATTCCAAATGTCTTATCTTTGAAACTATGAACCCGATCCAATGCATTTTCTCAACTACGAGGATGTAAAGATAACACTCAATGCATCTTTTGTAGAGTGACCCAATAAGTTTATTGAATGAAGAGAGATTGTAATATAAGGGAATAGTGTTCCTCTTTTTGGGGTTCCATGAAAACACTTGTGTATTTAGGAATATTCACATAAGTGATAAATAAATATTGAAGTGTTGTGGATTGATTTATTCATACAAAAATATGGCAATACTTCCCAAGGATGAGAAGTCATAAATATGTGGAATTATGACACCTCTCTAAAGGTATGCATCTTTTCAGTCTTTGAATAAGGTTTAGAATATGTTTAAATGTTTTTTGAGGCTTGTTAGAGGTATATTGGAGGAAGTAATGGAAAAGGTGTCAGGATGGTGGGGCTCCTTGTAAGAATTGAATTTTCCCAGTGGCCACTGGATTACTGGTGGAATCTTTCGGAGCCTAGTATAGATATCAATTTTATAGTTATTTTTTAAAAATATATATCTTAATTTTTCTCAATTATCATAGTCCTAATTTGACCCAAAATACCCTATGAACTCTCTTAAATAATATTTGGTGCTCTCTTTCCCTTATGTCTCCTCTATTCAACTCCTAAATAATGATTTGATCATGTTCTCTTAATCTGGTGAGTTATTATTACAAATCAACTTCCTTGTCATCTAATTGATCAAAAATGATTATTTCCTTAATGTTTTGACCATATATAGGTGTTTTACATGGTCTTACAAGGTTTTTATGATTATTGATAGAATAGACACCCAAATACAAGGAATTAACATCTATATAATATTTAGACCAAGATTGTAGTTAGCATCAAATCTTCTCAGGTTAGTGTAACATTGAACTTCTTTTTGGGTGTGTTTTCCCTTCAACCGTGATACTATTTTGTGTTGAATTGTTAATAGACCTAGGATCTAGGGGTTTTATTAGACTTTAGCAGTGAACCTTGAAATCGATCAATGATTTAACTTAGGTAGGAATCCCTTAACTTTGGTGGATGTTGATACCATTTCATAGAATTATTTTTGACATGTGTGGGTTTCCCCCTGAGATCTATGTTTTATTCTTGATCACATGAGATGTAAATGTTTAGCCTTGAGATATATTCTTATGTTAATTACATGTAGGTTATGATGATTATGATACTTTCTTGATTTCATATGATGTTTGATGTGTAATTTTTATCCTATATCATATGTAATTTTTTTCCTACCTTATGTAGTTGAGAATTTATGTTGATCATAATAAACTATCCCCTTAGAGGGATGTTTTGTATGAGTGTTTGCCATGCATTGGGCTATCTTATCAGGGGTGATGTGTTAGAAATGTTTTTGGACTGTCCCTTAAAGTGGGATGTGTTGGACAGTTGGGTGATGTTATTATCTATATGGGGATGAATGAGGTGGAGCTGACCTATGAGTAAATGAAATGGATATTATGCTCATGTGGTATATTAATTATTATCTATAATTTTTCTACTTTCTTGGAATGTAGTAGTATATATTATGAACTTATGTTAAGGTCCATTGGTGGTGTGATACTGAGTATTTTAATCACACCCTAGTTGAGAAGTTTAGTGAGCTTATAGATTTCATGGTAATGGATCTGGGGAAGGCAAAGGGACCTATGGTGGTTGGATGAGTATGTTTTTCAAGAGGATGTGGGAATCATAGAACGGTATTGATTTGCATCTTGTTGTTGTTTTTTTATTTTCTTTACTACGTACAATTATTTATCATAATTGGGGATCTATTCATTTATTTAGTATTGTTTATATATCTAGAATTCCAATTTATACCTCATGGGTTAGTATTTTTGTATGCTTCTATACACTAATGATTATATTTTTATTCATTATTTATTGATATATTGATTTTAATTCATTATTATACTATAATGGTTACTTGGTACTAAGGGAATAGTCTCCCTACATTGTTCCATTGGAACTCATCGCTTTTTGACATCCTCTTACACATGGTGAGGAATTCCAAATTCCATGTGACTTTCCAGCTCAAACCTGGTGGTTCAGGTTAGGGTTTTTTAACAACATCATATAATTTTGGTAAAGTTTTGAGTATGTGAATTCCTTACACTTATATCATTGTTTGGATACTACCATGTGGATGATTCTATTAAACATATGCATCTAGGGGTAATCACCCTAGAGAATGATGGATTGGTATCAACTATATCTTTACTATATGTACAATGATTGGGACTAAGATTACACATCATGGTAGACACTCATAGAGGATATGTTTTGGCTGATTCACATACTCATTATGAATCTTTTCGAAGGATTTAAATGGAATTTGAGGATGTAATATATAAATTTTTAGGTTTAAGAACCTAGTAGAAATATTAACATGAACCACTAGAAAAAGGCTATACTTGCAGTGACAGAAACTTTTACTACATAAATATTAATTCTTATTAACTAAATATTCATTACATATCAGTAATATTCATTCTAGAACCATAAATGTGTATTGTATTTGGAAACATAGGTACAAATAAAATTGGTTCATAAAATATACACCATATCCAACTAAGTTATTCACATTTATTACCCATATTAGATATAAAATACTTAAAAACTTTCTTCATATCTTGGGGAATATGAAGCATATGAAAGGGTGATAATAGATTCTTAATATGGGTAAACATGAGAGATATTAGTCCATGAACACTTGTATTCATAACATGAGTATAAAGACATGATAACCTATAAAAAATAGAAAATCATATGCAAAAATTTATAGATCATAATCATGAGTCATGGAATAAATCATGGTAGTTTATTAAGACACAAAATATAAGAGAATCAAAATTCATGATCCATGAGAACATATCATAAGAATATGATCATGTCATAGAAGAGTGGAATAAAGAGCTAAATAATCATAATTATAGAAATTATATTTCAAGGATCACTTCTAATACCATAATATCATAGTTGATATAAACTCATTATGTAAAATCCTACTCAGCCAACTTCAACATTTAGTTAGGAGTAACTTCCACCCATTTTACTCCACCATCAATACCCAACACATTGGATTGAATTATAATTCCATTACCACCCATCTAAAAATCATAATATATTCATATTCTTGTCACAAGAACATAAAACATTCATTATATCATTATAAAATTATCCAAGTAAAATAAACAGGTTTCATAACCCTCTCATCACTATAATCATTAAAGAATTAATCATGGATTAATTTATCTATGGAAGGAAAATGAATTTCTTGTTAATTTACACATCATCATAAACCATCATAAATAGTAAAATAGATTCTATCATAACAAAATATTCCTAATGGTGAATAATAATTATTAAATAATTTTTAATTAGATGAAAAAATCCATTAAAAGAATACTAGAATATTTTTTGAGGAAGATAGCTCTTTTTTTAAATCACTTATTTAAAGTCTAAATTTTTTAAAAAATATTACTGAAATAATTTTCTTTTAAAACAAATATTTAAACTCATAAAGGAATACTCAAATCAAATAAAGTTCATTCCTTTTAAAAAATCGTCTTATATCGTGTACATTAAAACACATTGTTTTTAAAATTTGGTAAAAAGTAAAAAATCACATCATTAAGAAAAAACAAGAATATCACTTTTAAAAATATTCTTGAAAAATTAAAATATTTCAAAAAATGACTTTAAAACATCATTTTCAATATAAAAAATATTCTAAAAACAATTTTAGATAATATGGAAACGCAATAAAAATATTCCCAATCACAAGGTGAAATAAAGTAAGTTTTCCTTAATAACATTCATTCAGTTCTCTTTGAGTACAAATGAGGATAAAATGAGAAGAAAAAAATGAAAACGTAAGTATTATTCATATGTGAATAAAAAAATTGTATTTTTCAAGAGTTAAATCCTGAAATTTCCCTGAAGGAAATTTAAAATAAACAATCCCAATTAAAAGTGAGATCAAAGAATTAACCCTTACTACATTGTTAAATTTTTCATCTTAAGATCCATGAAAGAATAAATTGAAGTGAAACATTAAATATAATTAAAAAAATAAGGGTTATGATATATTATTTTATAAGGAAATTATTTACCCCTCATAAAATAAGATAAGTTCATAAGACAATATATGTCCCAAATAAGATGATTTATGATTATAAATCCTTACCACTTTGGTTAATTCCAAATCAAAAACTCTTTTGATGAGAAAATATAAATTGAAACATTAAAAACCATGAATTAATAAGGTTCCATGATTTAATATTTCATGTTGGAATTATTTACACCTCATAAACATAAATTGGTGTATAACATCAAACATGTCTCAATGAAATAATAGTGAGAGAAATAATCCTTAAAACATTGGAAATCTATAAATCAAAACTTTATAAAAGAGATAAAATTATATGGAATTTTAAATCCATATAACTTTAAATAGAATAATAATAAAATACATTCATGGTAAGTATATACACCAAAAAAGGAAATAAATGGTGAATATGGCTTATGTATCACAAAAATTAAAGTGAGATGAGAAACCCTTACTTCACATCTAATTTGTAATGTAAGAACTATAACCTATTTTATTATTTATTAATATTTTTTATAATTCTATAATTGATCCATATAAATAATTAAAATGTCCTATATGTTCAAATTAAAAAAATTCAAGACCCATTTATTAATAATTATTTATTAAGATCATCGTTTCTGGGCGTTAACGGCTTCATTTTTCATGTAAATTTTGGTTCAGAAATTTTGGTCCTTATAAACTAAAAATAGTTCCATAATATATTGAATTTTTATCATTTAATTTTTATCAATTTTAATCATTATATACAATTTTATAACAATTCATATAAAGTGGTGATGAAAAATAAATCACATCACTTCATGGGGATGATAGTCCGTATATATGAATGAGTGATGTTTTTATTTTTCGATGGATATAATGAAGGAGAGGAAAATAATAATTCACCTTTATCGAAACACAATAATATCATATATATCATAATCATGTATTAAATCCATAATTATAAACATCCATGTGAGGAAGTGATGAAAAATGAATCGTATCTCTTTATGGAGGTGGTAGCCTCGTGTACACATGAGCGATACGTTCATTTCTCATTTAATGGAAAAAATAGATAAATAATGTTATTTAATTAACATAATAACATAGATTTATATGGGATATATTTATTTTATTTCATTCAAATGGTTATGAAATAATTGACGAAGGTATAAGAACATGTAAAATAAAAAATATCGGTTAAGATGATTACCTCCTCTTTGAAGAACCTCTTTGTATTTCCTTTATGGACCACATGGATGGTCTTTCAAGAAGACCATAGCCCATAGAATTTATCTAGGGATTTTAAGAAGATTTTTTTAGGGTTTAGTCGAGGTAAGTGGCTCAATAAGCGTGAGGAAGAGAGGAGAGGTGGTGTCCATATATAAGAGAGGTGAGGGGAACCCTTATAATTACATAATTTATTTAATTAATATAAATTAATTTTCATGTTTATGTGGGTAAAAATTGATATATTATAATATAATATAAATATAAATATAAATACTCTCACCTGTTAATATTTATACAAGTTTAGGTGATTTTTTAACCCTTATCTCTTAGTTCAAACCCTTATTGACCCTTTCGAAAATTATTGTGAAATCAATGTTTTTTACTCTTTAGGGGTAAAAAATGTCACTATAAAAAGAATATTGGACCATAAGTAGAAAATAGTTGATATCATTTTCCATATAACATATAATTGTCTGAATATATTATTTTTATTAGTTTTAACTCATTTAATAAAATATTATTTAACCAAAAATACCATTAAAGTTATTTTCTTAATTATTCACATAGTTAATATTTTTTAAATATATATAGTAATTTAATTCTATTATGAATAGTCAACACATTCCTAATAAAATATATATATATATATAAATTCATCGGAATACTATAAATAATCCAGAAAATATCATCATATGTTTTTAAAATCATTTACTCGATTTTTTATACTCTTTACACAAACAATGTGTCAACATTGCGCAAACATTTATAGTAATTATTTCATCATTAAAAATTAATAATAAATTACCATGATAAAAATAATTCATTAATATTTAAAATAAACATTTTAATCAAACATGAATATTTATTTCACTATTAAAAATATTATAAATATTAGAACACTGAGTGTAAGTTTATTATTTATTATTTAATTAAAATTAAATTACGGTCATTATCAAAGAAGATTACCAAACTTTTTCCATATCTTTGAATATTGGATGATTATTTTCTTACTAAAATATTATAATAGAAGTAATTATTAGGTAACATAGTTTTTTTAAGTCCTTATCACATTATTTTTAATTTTAATCACTTGATTTACCCTTGTCGATGTGATAAATACTTTATACAGTTACTATTCATTATGAAAAATAAATAAATTTGAACTACTAAAAAATTGGAAAATTTTGATTCCAAATATGGGAACTATTTTATAAAATTAAATCCCTATATGTGGTGGGAATTAATTTTAAAATAATCCAACAAATTAAAAAAAAGAAATGATTTTCTAGAAAAATGTTTTTTTAAGCATAAAAATATTTTTATACAAAAAGTAAGTATAATATAAACCAAAATAAAATTAATAAAATTATTTTTTCTCAAACTTAATTAATTAAATTATAAAATAAATTAAAAAAAACAATACTCTATAAATACATGAATTGGAAATGTAGTTTAAAATAATATTAGTATTTTTTACTCTTCAATGAAAAACATTCTTTTAAAAAAAATCTAAAAAATCCACCCTAAGATAATTTTATTATTCTAATTTAAAAAATTATATCCATTTTTTTAAATGAAAAATTTTAATTATAAGAATCTAATTATAATACTCACTCACAAAAATTAATAAGAACTATTTTTGAAGAAAATGCATTTTTGAAGCATAAAATGACTTAAAAAAACTGTGAACTCACTTCCTAAACATTTAAAAAACATTATTGATAAGTTACATTAACCATATATTTAATAATTTAGTTACTTCTATTCATACAATAAAATTAAATGACTTTTTTATAATGATCATATTTGAATAATAATATTTTTATAGTATATCGCAATTCGCTAAAATCATGGTGTTGTTTGTTAATAAATATATTGATATTTTTATTATTTTTAACTGAATTTATAGCATGTAGATTCCACCCCCTTAAATAAATTTGATCCTAGAAATTTTTACTCGGTTATCAATGTTTCGATATTTTATAATACCTTTTCTAAAATTTCACATTATAAAAAGGAAAATAAAACCTCTTTGGAAAGGAGAAGTGTGAAACATTATGGTTACCTAAAACAATACGTAATCCAGTTCCCAAACAAGGAGTACATTAGTGGGAAGTTAAAATATAACCATGTAGGATAAAAATTAATATCTTGGTACTAATACAGAGTGATAGAGAGGATGATCATGAGAATGATAATGACCTCAGAACTATAAATCAGTGAGGGGTAAAACAAAAATCGATTCATAAAAAATTAAATATTTTTATATATTTTATGATCCTTTCACTAATGTTTAGTTATTATTAACAAATTATGATAGACTACATGAGATAACATGATTACTTTATTTCAGTCCATTTTTTAAGTAAAATTTCATCCTTTGGGTGTGATTCGATCAATTTCCATTTATATCATATCTCTTACTGTTATAAATCAATATTTAAGATAAAGTTTTCATTTGTAGAGCTCTAAAAATTTATTTTTACAGATATTAAGATATAAAAAATAATAAAAAGTAATTACTTCTATATCTAGAGATTTTCCAAGACAAACATTTCTAGCATAGTTTACCCAATATGGGTAAATCTTAATATAATTAAATAATTCATTAATCACTAAAACCTAAAAATTAACACCCAACGATAAACTTAAACCATTCCATAAATAGTTAACTTTAAGAATTCTCCAAAATTTATGTAAGAAAATAAAAAACCAAAAATTTATAAATATTTGATCACCTATTTTTTTTCTAAGATCTAATTTAACATTTATCCCCAAACATGTGACTGTTGTGATCATATATTATCAAAAAACATGATAATTCCTTAAAAAATAACCTCAATTACCATAAAATATCCATAAAAATATATATTCCTAAAAAAGTAACTCTATCGACATTTCTCAAATGAAATCATAGAATAAAAATTATATTACCTAAATCAAAAAATGTAATAAACATCATCAAATATAATATTAATAAATATTGAATTTTAGGGTATAGAATACCATCCAATTTACATTATCAATATCAATGACCACTTTATCATAACTAAAAATGATTATCTCAACATTAGGAACATATTAAGGATATCATTGCCTCACACATGTGTTATCTATAAAATATCACTTTACTACTAAATAAATTTCTATGATATCTATATTATTAAAAATATACATTAAAATCATTTAACTAATTTAAAATAGTAAATATATGTTTCATGATTCTTATAACTTAAAAACATTGATAAAATAATTCTAAAAAATTATTCATTTATCTAAATACATAATCCCTTGAATAATTCCACTTCAAAAATTGGAATAAAGTAGGATCTTCCTTGGACTATGAGTTAACACTTGGATTAGGGAATTAACTCATAAAATTACCAAGTCCCCCACACACAATACATTAAACTATAAATAGTACCTTAGGATTAACTTCATTTCCATCCATGGAAATATTCCTTTTTCTCAAAAATTAGTATCTTTATATCCATATTTTCCCCATATAAAACATCTTCCCTTTCCTTTGAGGCATTCCCATGAGTGATTCTTCCAATATTATCGATATGTAGGAAGATGAATATTCTTTCCTCCATTGTATTAATAAATTTAACTTTCCTAAAACTCTATTTTTACTCTTGTTAAGATTGTTTGTAAACTCTCTGAAGTTGATATTGTTAATGATATACTGAGATAGATTATTAGACATAATTTAAGGTTTTACAATCTAGACACTGTTTAATTTGGTTGCTTAGTAGGATAAACATTGCATTATTAATCAGATTCAATGTTAACATAATTCCCCTTAGTTCCAAACATTCATAAAAAAACATGGCATGAGTGAAAACAATCATAGTGAGAAATCATATAATCTAGAAAATAATTTATAGCATGTCTAAATCATGATACATTCTTTTCATTCTATAACAACTTAGGTTTAACGTAGTTCATCCATGGTCATCATCTATTAAAATCTATTATAATGGTTCATAAATAAATGCGAATTAAACCAATCATATCCCACAATAGTGTCTAACCGTGTGTATAGAATTAGGACCACTCATCAAGCATCGATGATGATTTAGTTAATACCCAATCGTCCCCTTTCTGTGTTTTTACTCCAAGGTGCAACATTTCTGAAACCATAGTGTCCATAAACTGATGAATTTTATAGAAATATCACATTCTATTATTTACCATAACTTAGGATGTTCTTTTATACTTATGGTTATCCTATGGGTTCTCATAAATGTTTCCTCATCCTTATTTTCAAAAAACCTAAACCTTGATCTGATACAAATTGAGATGGACCTTATTTATATACATAAATATTTTATATTATTATATTTATATTCATTACATATCATTATATTCCACGGTAGAGGCATAATGGTTTAATGTATTTAAAAACATGGATACATAAACAACTCATTCATAAAAAACTATATCATCTCTCACTATGTTCTTAAAACCTAGTGTTTATCTTAGATATTACATACCTATAACATTTCATTATATATCAGGGAATAGAAAACATGAAAAAGGGTGATATTAGGTTCTTAGTAAGTTTTAATATGGGAGATATCACTCAGTGATCATTTATAAGCATAAAATGAGTATAAGGTAAAGAGAAAATAATATTAACAACAAAAACTCAAACCCAATGATTCATAGATCATAATCAGGAGTCACAAAATAATATTTAGCCAATCCTAAGACATAAATCATATGAGAATCAAAATTCATGTGCCATGAGAACATATCATAAGAATACAGTCATGTAATAAAATAATAGACTAAATATTAGAATGATCATAACTATATAAATCATATATTAGGGATCACTTTTAAGACCATCATTTCTTAGTGGAATAAAATCATTATGGAAATTCCAACCCATTCAATTCTAACATTCTCTTAGGAATTAACTCTACCCAATTAACTATATAATCATTATCCAATTCATAGGATGGAAATTTAATTCAAGGGCTACCAACCATATAATCACAATTCATTCATTTATATCCCACATGATCATAAAACATTAATCATATCATCATACCATAACCCATGTAAAACAAAAAGGATTAGTAAAACTCCTATCATCATAATCATAAAATCATTCATCATTGATTAATTAACCTGTATAAATAAAATGTGTTTAATATCAATTAACAAATCATCCTAAACCATATATAGAATGAATATACATTATATCATAATAGAATATCCCCAGTGAATCACATGAAAAGTCAACGGATTAGGAATTAGATAAAAAATTACTTTGAAATTTTGTCACATCCCTAATTAATTATATTTATCAAAAAAATTTATAACACCATGAATCATCCAAAAAATATTACTTTATATATTTTTTAAATCATTTTCCAGATTTTATTACTATTTTCATAAGTACTATATTGATGTTTCATAAGAATTTATGGTATTTATTCCATCAATAAAAATAAAAAATAAATTAACAAGATACAAAAATTCATTCATAGCTCAAATAACCATTTGTAACAAAAAAACTATTTTTTCCCTATGAAAAAACATTAAATATATTATGAAAACATTTTGTGGAAAAATCATTCAATGTAACTTTTTAGTGTGTTTGGGTTGATTGTGTTTGTTGAGAAAGAAGGTTGACAATGTCTGTTGTTGAGTTCCAGAAATATTATTAACAAATTAGGTTGAAAATGCTTCAAGAAATCGATATGGAAGCTCTAAAATTGGTACATAAAATTGTGTTTACAAGGTGGAATCGTTTCCAAGTGTTTTTCAAAATATTTTGGTCCAAAATTTAGTGGGAATTTTTTTTTATTAAATATAAATTCCAAGAATATCTCAAGAAAATATAGAAAAGGCCTCAAATTTTTCAAATTTTAGTGCTATGATGGTTTGGATATTTATAGGGGGATGTTACATGAAATAATTTTTAGTTTTGAAGGTACAATTTGGTATGTTTCAAGGCTATAGAAGTTCCCTAAAAGTTTGCGAAGGGCAATAATTTTCACGACTATGAAAAATTTCTCAGAAGCTTTGAAAAGAAAGAGAGTTTTTCAAACATGAATGAGGAGGATCCTAAAATGGATGTTGGAATATTGTAAATTCTATAAGGGGTGTAAATGTCTATAAATAGGAAGTTTACTCTCTTAATTTGATGACCTGAAGTCTTAAAAAAATCCAATGGCTCTAAATTCATGAAGTAATTTCAAGAACATTTACTCCCATAAAGGATTCATTAGAACATCAGTTTTGTAAAGGAAAAAAGCTTCAAAAATATTATAAATTTTTATGAATAATTTTTTGTTTTTGAGAGGAAATATATTACGATAGGTTGAAAAGTTTCACAAATAATTGGGTAGTTTCACGAAATTTGAAAAATGGATTTTGAGAAAGTGTATATTACACAAATTAGAAGGTATTTCCCAGTAATTTTGTATTGAAGAGTTATTCATCAAGTGGATGAAGGTACAGATTCATGATGCACCAAATTTGGTGTAAATAATATTTATTCAATTGATCTAAATAATAATTTTCAAAAGGATTAGTGGAAAAACTTCACTTTGGAGAGTAGTGAGCTTTCAAATTGTGATTGGGTGTAATATAGGAAGAAAATCGAGTTATTTCTAAACCTTGTTACAAAATATCACTTTATTGGATATTTTATATAGGAAAGTTTTCATTTAATTTTCTCCTTGGACATAGCCTAGTAAAGGTGAAACAAGTAAAATAGCTGAATCTATTGCATTTTTCATTTATAATCATAAATTTCTATGTGGAAGGTAGAGAAGAGTTTTTTGTTTAATCTTGAAAAAAATACAAAGGGAAAGTTTTTTTATCTTTCATACCCAGATTCACCAAGTATTAGTGTATTTAACATGGATGGACAAACAATTAATATCAATGGAAGGTTAAAGTTAGAGGTTCTCTCTCAGTAGATACAATAGATGTTGTAAATAACAATGGGATTCTAATCTTTAATGTAAACAATTTTTAATTGGGGAAGAATAGGATGAAACACTACTTCCATTCATTATACATCAATTTATTTGTAGTAGTGATGCATGTTGTTTCTATTAGTGTGGATAATAAGGAATTATCAGAAGAAGGCCGAGGGGAATTGGATGCTAACTCTATAGAAATCAATTCATTATAGGGTGAATTTGAAAATTTAATATACATGAAGGTGATGTCATGTAAGTCATCACATAACTTTTGGGAAATTATTTCAAATATTTATGAGCGTGATTCAAAAATTATAGAATCTAAATTACACATTCTATGGAATAAATATGATTATCTAAGAATGCACCCTAATTAGTCTTTAGATATATTTTTTGACTGGGATAATGTTATTGTAGAATAAATATGTGGTCTCGGAGAAATTTCTAAATAATTAAATATAATTAAGAGAATATTGAGAATAATTATGCCTCTATTAAATCTGAGTGTGTCTGTACTAGAATATAAAGATCCAAAAGAGATGACATTGGATAGTTTACAAAATACTATTGTGGAATGCAAGATGAGAACTAATGATAATGAGGTTTTTGGTTAAAAAAGGATTATAATGAGGTAGAATTCAAGGCTATAAAGAAGATCAATTTTGAATATGGTCAATATGAAGAATGTGTAAATAATTTCAAGTCATTCCATTCCACATTTCTTAGAGAGGAAAAGGTAAGTTCAAAGGGAATCTTCCTCTATCATGCTTTCGATGTAGAAATACTGTAAATCTTACAAAAAGGTAACCAAAGAAGTTCCAAGATGATGATGATTATGGATTCAAAAATCCCATGAAGAAGCCTTCATCCTATGTATAAGGTAAGAAAAACTTAAAGGAAATTTATTCAAAAAGAATAATCATTATTTATTAGAAAATGGATGTTCAAATGAATATGAGGTTTAACAGATGGATAACTGAAAGGATCATGAAGTAAATTCTATGGTGAAATTTTTTGGTAACTCCCAAATAAGGGAATAAAGTGAAAATGATGTATCATAATTCAAAGGAAGATTTGACCTCTATGTTAAATAAGAAGCTTCTCTTGAAGAGATAAATTTTTGGATATCCATAACAACAAAATCCAATAAAGTTATTCATGATTCCAAACTCTATATACAGTAGTGAGAATAAGATAAGTCCATGATAAAGGCTTAAATTGAATATCTTAGATCTAAAAATCCAATAAAAAGATATAAATTCATTGTGTAAAAGATCAAAGTCGAAGAACATTCTATATTTATCGATGATTTGACTAGAATAAAAAAAGTTGAGATCAAACACATCGAATAAATTGAAGAGGAAGTTCTTATACTATGAATAAAGATAAAAAATCAATAGATGAAATTGATTCTGGGTATGATATTTGGAAATTAGGTGGCACAAGTGATAGGAAAATGGGAATTAGAGTTAATATGTTCAACAGAAAATTCAAAGGAATTTAAGGATAAAAAAATAACATATCAGAATCAGATAGCTGGTATGGGGATAGATTGGAAATAGAAAGAAGTAATAGTTGATGTCTGATCATAACAACCCATTTTGAGTTTAAAGATCGATTTGGATAAGAATTAAAATAAGAAGACTTAGAGATCCCAAGGGATAACCAATAGTGAATTGATGATGAACATGAATATAACTCTTATCAGGTGTCTCTAATGTGGAAACATGGGAGACTATCAAAAAGTTTGTTCCATTGAAAAGTGGGTTTAACGAGTGATAGTGAAATGGAAGTTTCCAAACATAGTTCAATATTTCAGGAATTCTTTTGATGGATATTATTTTATATGTGGAGGATTCAGACACACTAATAGATATTGTTCATCAAGAAGGAATAGGAATATAATAAAGTAATCCCAAAGTGTTCGCATGAATAATCTTAAAGAATCATCAAATTAGTTGAAAACACAAAATGTATTTTTTGCTTTAAAATAAGAAGTTATACCATCATACTATTAGAAATATCTAAAATACAATTCAACATCAGGTATGAAGTCAAATATGTGGATTAAAATTAAAATAGAATATAAATTAGTGGTTAAATATATTTATCTTAAAGCATCAGATCATACTTGTGTATGTATCCTTGATAGTAGATACACATCCTATATGATGGTAAATAAGGATCTTGATATATGAATCAAATATGATAAGGATGGTGTGGTCAAATTTGGAAATGATTAAAGCTTAAAGATTATTTTTATAGGGAAAACCAAGTTTGATGGAAAAGACACATGACTTTCTTTGTATTGGTTTTAAAAGGTGTTATTTACATCCTTCTAAGTGTTAGTGAATTATGTGACTTAGCTAATGAAATTAGCTTTACCAAGAATTTGTGTATCATTAAAAGAAAATATAGGGTAGTTTTTTAAAAGTAAATTACACAAATAAGAATCTTTACCTTGTGAGTGGAGAAGAATATATGTGATTTTTATCTATATAGGAAAAAATGTTGTATTATAAATTCTTTGGTCGTCCCTGTGAACCATATCTAGAAGATATGGGGAAATGTGACACAACCCGAGATATACCTAAGATAACATGTAATTTTACTCACACATGCAATGTTTTCTAATAAAGTAATATTTTCATAAAGACATACCAGAAA
Organism: Viscum album; assembly: GCA_963277665.1. Taxonomy (NCBI): domain Eukaryota; kingdom Viridiplantae; phylum Streptophyta; class Magnoliopsida; order Santalales; family Viscaceae; genus Viscum; species Viscum album. The sequence goes on along the minus strand of OY728159.1, from coordinate 11,382,807 downwards.
AAAACACAACTTAACTAGAGTGCTTGAATTGTTTCATGTTGATGTGTATGGACCTATCCCACCAAGATCTATTGATGGGAACCATTATTATGTTCTTTTCATTAATTATTTGAGTAGGATGTCAGGGATACTTTTCATTCCACATATGTTTAATGTGTTTATTTGTGTAACACAATATTAGAGGTAAGATCAATGGATGATTGGATTGAAAATGTTGAAGGTCTAAACCAAATTGTTTCATAATTCACAAAAATACAATTATATGATTATCTTGAGAAACATGGGATAAGGGACCACGTTTTTGGTGCGATAAATCATAATAAAAACGGAGGGGTTTAGAGGAGAAATCAGATCATGAACAACATGTACAAAAATAATTCTTATTAGAAGGGACCTAATAGGGAAATTATGGACGAAAAAAAATATTGAAACCAATTTTCATATCCAATAAATATTTATTGTTTCTAAAATGAGAAAATACTCCTTATGAGCTATGGTAATGAAATAGGCCAACAATGAAATAATTTCGAATAATTTTAAGTCGTCGCATCCTTATCAATTAAGATAATCACTGTGAATTTGAATCTCATAGAGATAAATAGATATTCCATGGATAATTAGAAAAAAATCAAATAATGTAAATTATTAACTAAAGGATGAGAAATTTGGCTAAATGAAATTTTTTCAATGTTTTTTAAAATGAATACAATATTCAACAACATAGTGAAAATTTTCTGACGCTATTGATGAGGAGAAAATAAACTCAGGGGGAGTAGAAGTGGGAGGTTTTGATTAAAAATAATATAATGATGATGAGTAGGATGAATTTAAATTCACATATGCACAAAATATAAAGTTTCAAGCTGAACTTGATTGGAAAAACATCATTAGGGATTAGTCATTTCATGTTAAAAAATTTATAATTAATTATTTATAATAATCATCATTTTTAAAGGAGTTATATAAAAAGTGTTTTAATAAAGTTGGAGGAGATAAAAATTGGGTTAAATGTAATAATAAAGAGTTTCAAATAATCAATAAGAATCAAACATGGTATATTTTTTTGAGACTGATAGATAATAATGTAATTGGGTCCAAATGGGTATTTCGAAACAAACTAGATGAAGCTAGATTGGTAATTCAAAAAGATCATGACTATTTTTCAAGGGATACTTATAGATCAAGGGAATCAATGTTGATGAATTTTTTTTACCATTTTCAAGGATTAATATAATATGATTATTTTTTCTATAACTATGCAAAGGGGATTCAATGTTTTCTTGATGGAAATCTCATCAGCATTTCTAGAAGAATAAGTGTACATCATACATCCATATGGTTTTCCTTTCCAGGAAGTTGAGAACAATGTTTTCTTGTTGAAGAATGTTGTATATTGATTAAATAAGGCACTGAGAGCATAACATTAAAGATTTGATTACTACTTTAACGAGATCAGTTGTTAACATGGTAGAGTTGATTACAATCTATATGTCACCAACCATACTTATCCAAGAATGATGGTGCTGATATATGTTAATGAAATAATATTTGCTGGATTATATTAAGTGAAGTGAAAATGGTTTTTATAATTCATAAAAAATGAGTTTAAAATGTCAATTATTAGAGAATTTATGGTTTTACTTGGTTTACAGCTGACACAAAGAAGGAGAGTATTATTTTCTTATCAATCCAAATATTCCATAGAGGATTTGAATAGATTTGAAACAGATAATTCCAAGGAGATGAAAACTTTGGTTTCTACCTAGATGAAACTATAATGAGATGATGAAGGAAAAGTGGTTAATTTCATAGAATATAGTAATTTAATTAGTAATTTTCTATACATAGCAATGACATGAGATGATATGTTTTTTTCCACAGGTAAATAAGAGAAATATAAATGTAATTATAGGGAAAGGAAATTACTTTCAATGAAAATAATAATTTGGTATATCAAGATGAAGTATGGATTTTGTTTTTTTGTACAACGAAAATTATTTGTAAGAGTTATTGAGTTAGACCAAATAAAATTAGGTTAGGTTAGAAGATGTTATAAAATCAATGTTAGGTGGTGTATTTTATCTTGTAATATTATCTATTCTCTTTTCTATGAAATAAAGAATATTTCATTTTTTTAGCACCATAGAAGATGATTATATTTCGTCCACTCAATCTTGCACACAATTATTTTGGATGAAGCAAAAATTTGAAGATATGAGATTTTAAGTGAATTCTATGATCATAATATCTTATAATAATTCAAGTTCTATAAATCTCAACAAAAAAACAATTCCATCACTCTTTGATGAAGAAAATTAAAATAATATATTATTTTATCAAGGATAAGGTGGAGCATAGTCTTATAAATTTTTACTATGTTCCTATATAACTATGAGTTACATCTATTATAATGAATTCTTTATCATAATAAGTGTTTGAATAACATTGAATAGATCTTGAAGTTAAATATAATCTAGAAACTTGAGAAAGTGTGAATTTGGAACCCCCCCTCTTCCTAAGTAATGGTATGGTTTTATCTATGTGATGATGTGAATTATTTTCCATGTTTTAACCATAAAGGAGTGACCTTTGGGTTTATTGAAAATGGGGTAGAAACTTCTGTGATGAAGATAAAAATAAAATATAATATGGGAAGTAGCGAAGTAGTTGGAGTTTTAAAATATGATAATGCTAAAGATGATTAATCAAAGATTATACATCATGAAAAAAATGGGGCTCATGAAGAAAATAGTTTAATATTTTTAGAATTATGTGATTCACTGTGGAACTTGGCATGATACTCTTGTTTCTCATGACTGGTCATGGATTATGTGGGATTAGAGTGTGAATTGAGTAAATCTCCAGTTTTTATCTGGAATTTTAATAAGAAAATTTTGGTATAATATGGAAGAATATTTAAAGTGGTATAAAAGGGTGAAGATTTTTTAATAAACCCAATAGAGGAAATTGTTGGGAAAAAATACCTCAAATTAACTTTGTAGTGTTTTTGGGTTGATTGTGTTTGTTGACAAAGTGGGATGACAAGGTCAGTTGTGGAGTTCTAGAATGATTTTTTTCCAATTTTGTTGCCAATGATTCTAGAAAGTGGTATGTAAACACAATAATTGGTACCAAAAATTGCATGTTCAAGGTGGCGTGGATTCTCAGTGTCTTATAAATTATTGGGGACCAAAATTTGGTGTAAGTGAGAAGTTTCATGAAAGTTATATTTCCAATACCACATCATGAAAATATAGAAAAAGTATGAAATTCCTCAAATTGTGGTTTTGTGAAGATTTGGAGATTCTTTAAGGAATGTTTCAGGTAGAATTACTATTCGAAAAAGGAAAAATGTGGTAAGTTTTGTGACTATGAATGTTCCAAAAAAGTATTGTGAAGTATGGAACGTTTTGAAATTAAAAAACATTTCCAAGAATCATTGTAAATAAAGAGAGTTTCATAAACCTGAATGAATATTTTCACAAAAATGTAGTGGTGAGGTTGAAGGTTTTGTGAAGGGGTTATATTATCTATAAATAGGTTGAAAACACCCTCATTTATGGAGAGTAAGGCTTAATCAAAATCAAAATGCATTGAATTTATGAATAAATTTCATGAAATATTTCATTTCATGAAAGATTTAATAGAACATCAATTTTGTGAAGTGGGGCTATTTTTTGAAATCATAGAATGCTTTGTAAATGGTTTTGAGTTCCATAAAATATTGAAAAGTTTCGTGAATACTTGGCTAGTTACATGAAAGTTGATAAATGGGTTTTAAAAATGTGAATATTAATAAAATAATAAGGGCTTTTTCATTAATTCCGTGGTAAAGAGGTATTCATAAATTGGATGATTATAGAGATTCATTATGTAACAAATTAAGTTTAAAAAATATTGATACAAGTGACCAATCAAAGATTCATCAGAAGGAGTAGTGAGCACACTTTAATTGAGAGAGGAATGTGCATTCAAATTGTTATTGGTTGTAAACCAGGAGGGATAATGATTCCTCTTAGAACCTTGTAATAGAAGTGTGATTTAGTGGATTTGGTACATTAGGACATTGACGTTGTATGGTCCTTAGATGCATCATAGTGGGGGTGAACCAATAATAATTGTTGTGTCTTATACATTTTTTCATTTCTATTCATACATTGCTACAATGAAGGGAGAGAAGAGTGTTTTATTTATCTATGAAACCAGAAAAAAAATTATAGGTATTTTAATATTTTATACCATTATTCACCCCTTTCTGAGGGTATTTAACCTAGTTGGACCCGCACAATGATAATAAAATTTTACATTTTTTCTTTACTTAAAATAATATTAAGGTAATTTTATAATAAAAATGGAACCAATTTTCCATATATTTAAATATTGGATGAGTTTGGTCAACCAAAATTCATCGAATAGAAATAAATATCATTCTAGATATATTTTTACAGCCTTATCACATTATTTTTAACCTTAGTTACCCGTTTTATCTTTTTCAGGGTGAAAAATAAAAACTATAATTAATATTAACAATAACATGAAATAAAGTTGACCTACTTACCAAATTTGAATATTATAATTCTTAAAATGGATTCTATTTTTCTAAATTCAATGCTTATAATTTTTAAAAATGTATTTTAAAATAAACCTTCAAAAAATGATGGGAAATGATTTACCAGAAAAGTCAATTTGAACTATAAAAATGTTTTTATACAATTTTTTTCATATTGTTGTTCCTAATTAAATTAATAGTATTATGTTTAATAAAAATAAAATAATTAAATTTTAAAATTAATTAAAAAAATGGGACTATATTAATAAATACGTAGAAAAGGAAACTTTAAATAAAGTCACTATTGTTTTTATTATTATCTAAAAGACGCTTATCTAGATTATTATTATTTTAAATAAATTTAAAAGGAGTTACATTATCCCCATTAAATAAATTTCATCCATGTAATTTTATCTTGGTAATTAAAGGTTTTATATTTTAAAATACCTTGGTTTAAAACCCATAATGTATAAAATGATAATAAAAATTTCTTTGAAAAGCAAAAGTGAGAAGCATAATATTTACATTGAATAACAAATAATTGAGTTCCTATATAATGATAAAATTAGCGAGAAGTTAAAATATAGGAATTTAGGAGAAAAATAATATCCAAGGACTAATGGATTCATGTGAAAATTTTTAACCGTAGATCTATAAATCGGAAAGGGGTAGAGTGACCATCAATTAACCAAAATAAAGGTCAAATAATAACATTTTTATTTCAATAACCTTTCCTTATGTTTGAGGGATTATTTTTATATCAAGATAGAGATCATGAGAAAATATGCTTAATTTTTTATTCTCTAAGCACAATTTCATCCTTTGGTTGTGTTTCATTTAATTTCAACTCTTATCTTATATCTTACTCCAAGAAATGGATATTCAAGATGAATTTTTCATACCTAATGCAATAAAATTAACTTTTAATAGATATCAATATCCATAATAGAATTAAACATGATTTATTTTATCTCTATATATGTACTAAGATAAAAAAATTTACCATAAGTTATCCAATATAGATCAATATTCATATGGTTAAATAGTACATTAGCTGTGAGACCCTAAATAATAACACCCAATGTTCCATTTAAACAATTCAATAAATAGTTTTCCTTAAGACTACTCTAATGTTTTTCAAACAGAAATCAAAACCCAAGATTCTGAAAGATTTTATCACATATTTTTTTACATGATGAACTTTATCATTTTCCCCCAATCTTAGGAGTACCATCATAAAATATTCTCTAAAAAATGTTAGTAATTTCCAAAAATAACCAGAATCACCATAGAACCCCAACGAAAATTTATATGATTCTAAAAAATTACAATATCCTCATTCCTAAAATCAAATTACAATCTACTGATTATGTTCAATTAATCCAAAAATGTAATAAAACTCATCAAAATTGACATTGATCACCTTTTATGAAAACTACTAATAAACTTCAAGGTAACCAATTCTATTTAATATACTTTATAAATATCAATAAACTCATTATATTAACTAAAAATTATTATTGCAACATCATGTTTATATTAAGATTTATATTTCCCTCAATCATTTGTTTCTATAAAATACCACCTTAACACTAAATCAATTATCTTGTATGTTAGTACCATTAAATGTATGCTGGAAAATATTTATAGAAAAATTACTCTATAGTAATCCTTAGTTTTTTAATAATTCATATAACTAGAATGTAATTGATAACACATTTCTACAACAAAATTCTTAAATCCCAATACATAATAAATTTAATCATTCTTGTTTAATGACTCACATAAAATATTCCATTTTTTTACTTGGTGTTAACCCTTATATTATGGCATTGAAATGGATTATGACCAAGTTCCCCACACATAATACATTAAAATATAAATAGTACATTTTAATGTTCTTTATTTCCACTAATTTAAATATTCACTTTTACTTTATAATTAGTTACTATATTCCCTCCTTTTACACATAAAAAACATATTCCCATTCATTTGAGGCATTCCTTTTTATGATTACTCCCACATTATTAACATGTAAGAAGATTAATATTATTTCCTTTATGATATTTATTAATTAAACTCTCATAAAACTCCATTTTCTCTTATCATTTGTGTTAGGAAACCCACCCATGTTGATATTTTTAATCATTTAATGAAATATATGATTTGGAATAATCGTACACTTTGTAATTCCATCTCCCCTTTAATTTGGTTTCTCATAATGACAATAAGTCCATTTTCCATCACATTGAGTGTTAATGTGATTCCTACTAGTTCCAACCATTGAATAAAACAAAAAATCATATTGGGAGTCAAAATAATCACAGTGATAAATTATATAATATTAAAAATCATTAATTGGAGGTTTAAATAATTACACCTTATTTTCATTCTATAACACCTTAGGATTAACATAGGTTATCCATGGTCATCACCAATTCAAATCTATCATAATGATTCCTAATGAAAATGTGAATTAACCCAATCATATCCCTTGGGAGTTTCTATCCTCGTGTTCAGTCTCAAGCCCACTAAACATTCACTAGTGATGATCATGTTAATACCTAGTAGACCCATTCAAGATATGTTACTTCTATGTGTATCTATTACATAACAATATTCACTTTCCAGTATCCAAACATAGATGCATTTTCTTGAAAAAACACTCCATTATTTATCATAAATTATGGGATTATCCTATACTTAGGATTATAATAACATTTATAACTAATTTTTTCTCATCCTTTTTTCTAAAAATTACTAAACCTTTCTCCGATACCAATTAAGGTGACCCCAACATTACATACATATATATTATATCTTATTAAATTAATATTAATTACAAATCATTATGATCTATGCCAGAATTTTAAATGTTTGGTGTATTTGTAAAAATGGATACTTAAATGATTAGATCATAAAAACCTACCTGATCTCCCACTAAGTTCTTCACATATTGTAATCTTATTTGTTATAACATACTTAAACCTTTTTCATATCACAGGGAATAAAAAACATAAGAAATTGTATGGTCAGATGTTTAGTAAGGGTAAAAAAGGGACATATATAAGTCACTAATTATATGAAATAAAAGCATGATCATAAGGGTATGATAACATGATAATTAAAATAGAAATTCATGCCCAATAATTAATAGATCATAATCATCATTCATATAATAATTATTGGAATTTCATTAGACATAAATCATAACATAACTAAAATTTATTATCCATGAGAACATATTATTAGCATATAGTCATGTCATAAAATATTAGAATAATCATAATTATATAATCAAATTTTAAGTCTCACTAAAAAAACCATTATTTATTAGTGTAAATAAAATTAACATGGAAAATACTACCCAATAAATTCCAAAAATCTATTAGCCATGAATTCCATCCAGTTAACTCCATTATTATTATCCAATGAATTGGAGGGATATATAATTTTAGGGTCACCCATTACATAATCATAATACATTTATATATATTCTACATGATATAAAATAATAATAATATAATTATAGTATATCCTATAGAAAATAAATGAGTTTTGTAAACATCTCATCACTATAATTAGAAAATCATTCGTTGTGGAATAATTGGCCTATGGAAAGAAAAAATATTTTATTTAAATTCCAAAATCATCATAAACCATCCCAAGAAGAAATATATATGGAATCATAAGAATATATACCTAGTTAACTATAATAAATAATAAAGTATTTTAACTTAGATAAAAAATTCCTATAAAAGAATAAGATAATATTTATTAAGGAAAATTACCTTTTATTTTTTAAATTACTTTTTTAAAATATAAGAATTCAAAAATATTGTGTCAAATAGTTTATTTGAGAAGACCCATGGAAAATTTTAAATTATTTTTTAAAGAAAATAATTTTTAGGATAGTAGGAAAATCCTCTCATTCTATGTATACTTAAAAACATTATTTTTGCACGTTGGTGAATATTAAAAAAGTAACTAATTTAGAAAATGACAGGAAGATTTATTTTAAAAATGATTTTAAAATATAAATCATAGTTTAAAATTACTGGATATAATTATAGTATCACATTAAAGAATATTATTTTATTTTTTTAGAAAATTTTGATGTGGTAGAAAAACATTCCCACCCAAATGGAGAAATAAGACCAGTTTTCCTTAAAATTTTTCCGTCAGTTTTCATTGAGTGCCAAAGAGAAGAAAATGAGAATTAGAAATGAAAAATTAATAATTAATGAAATTAGAAGAAAATAAATGGTCTTATCAAGTGTAAAATAGTAAAATTCCTTTAAACTGAATTTAAACATAAATGATCACAGTTGTAAGTGAGATTAGTGAATTAACCTTACAGTTTTGGTAAGTTTTGAATCATAAGCTCCATGAATTGATAAATTCAAATTAAACATTAAATATCAATAATATAATTATATTAATGATATAACATGTCAAAGTGGTAATATTTACACCTCATAAACCAATATATGTGAATAATATAACATATATCCCAAAAAAGATGATTCCAAATGATAAATCCTTACCACATTGGTAATTTCTGAATGAAAACCCATTGGATGAAATAATCTCAATTATAAATTTAAATACCATAAATTAATAATTATAAAATATATAAATTTTAAAATGGGTTGTATATACACACCATAAACATAAATAAGTTCATAACATCTAGTATGTCTCAAAAAAACTACATTGAGACGAATAACCCTTACAAGTTTGCTAATCTATGAGTCAGAACCTCATGAAAGAGAGAACCTTATATGGATTTTTAAACCCAAATTATTTTGATTAAAATAATAATAAAATAAATCAATGGTTGGTATATACACCACACAAAGGAAATAAGTGGTTAATATGTTATATGCCTCATAAACATTTAAGTGAGACAAGAAACCCTTACCACATGTCAAAATTGATTTCTAATCCCTATACTATATTGTATAATATTTTTTTTTATAATTTTACAATAGGAAAATATACATACTTATAATATCTTATATTATCTAATTATAACATTTCAATAACCATTTATTAATAATTATTTGTTAAATTCATCGTTTCTCGGTGTTAAATGTTTAGTTTTCTTATGAGTTTCGATTCTTAGGTTCTGGTCCTTGTACATTGATCATGGTTAAAAAATATTACGAATTTTAATCATGTAATTATTTTACTATTTAGTCATTATATACACTTTTATAACTATTCATATAAATGAGTTATTAATAATGAATTACAACATTATAGGAAGACTATAGTCTATACATATACAAGAGTGATGTTTCTATTTTTTGACAGATAGAAAAAATGAAAGGTAAATAATAGTTAACCATTTAGAATTATAATAATATAATATATAAATTATATATTTATTAAATCTATTATTATAAATATCTCTGTGAGTTAGTGGTGGAAAATAAATCGAGTCACTTCAAGGATGTGGTATTCTACACTTATGCATGAGCGGTAATTTCACTTTCTATTTGATCGAAAAATGATATGAATAATGTTTTGACATAAGCATAATAAAATATTATCATATATTAGTTAATAATTTTTTTTATTTTAATGGTTTAGATAAAATTGAAAGATTTTGATATATAAGTAAAATGAAATTGATCAGTTAAAATGATTACCCCCATTTGAATAGCTCCTTCAGATCTCTTCTTAAGTACTATAAAGATGTTATTTTAATAATATCATAAACTCTATAATATAAATAAAGAATTTATAAAGCGTTTTTAATGTTTTTGGATTATCTATGTCTCTCAAGAAGTGTGAGGAATAGAGGAGAGGTGATACCCTTATATAAGAGTGGAGAGGGGCACCCTTGGAATTAATATAAAATAATTTTCTTGTTAAAGTGGATCAAAATTGATATATTTTGAATCTCGGATGAATATAAATCTAAATAATATCATCCAATGATACTTATACCACATTAGGTGATGTTTTAACCATTATCTATTATATTTAACCCTTTGTTAACCCTTTGGATGATTACCATAATATCAACTTTTTTCTCTTTAGGGGTCAATAATGTTAGTTTTAACGAAAAATTGGATCAATAGTGGACAAATGTTGATATTTTATATGATATAACATCAAATGGGTTGAAGATAATATTTTTATAAATTTTAATTCATTTAATTAAATATTATTTAACATAAGATACTATTAAATTAATTGTTGGTACTATTAACATGGTTGACTTTTAAAAAATTCAATATAGTAATATAATTCAAAAGTAAACTTTTAAAACATATATAAAACTTTATATTTGTTAAAAAAATTCATCTAACACCGTAAATCATCAAAAACATATTATTTTGTAAGTTTTTACAATCATTTACTATATTATATTTTGTTTTCACAAGAATTGTGTTGACATTACATAAGCATTTGAGGAAATGATTCCATCAGTAAAAATTAAAAATAAATTAACAGGATAAAAAAATCATTAATATTTTATATGAAAAAATAATCTCTTTTTATCCCTATGGAAAAATATTAATGACATTAAAACAAATAGAATATCATTTTTTATTTATTCTATAATTAAAATAATATTATAGTCATTTTCAAAGAAAAATGGGATCAATTTATCATATATTCAAATATTATATGATTATGTTCAAAACAAACTCTTAAAATATTAATAATTATGGTGTTTGTATAGTTTTTGAGACCTTATCGAATTATTTTTAGCCTTAATTACCTGATTAACACTTACTGATTTGACAAATAATTACCTTGGTTACTATTTATTATGAAAAAAATAAAGTTAAACTACTTACAAAAAGTTGGGAATTTCCAAAACAAGGAATCCATTTTATCAAATACAATCCCTATAAATGTTTTAAAATACAACAGAAAAATGTGATGAAAAATAGATCTCTAATAATTATGAAAATGTTTTTATACTAAAATTATGAATAATGTTGATTAAAGTTAAAATTGAATAATTTTTAATAAAATGGATCATATTATTTTTTAAAATCAATTCAAAACAAATGTGGATTCTATAAATACATGAATAGAAAAATATAGTTTTCAATAAAATAAATATTTTTCACTAATACTAATATCGCATTGAGGATACTTGGGATGAAACCATTATCTCTTGGATATCCCCCTCCTATTCCCGGATTCATCTATGGTTTCTTCTGAAACCATTCTCTTTGGGGTTGGCAGTGTGTCGCAGTGTTGTTTCCCCTTCATAGGTTATCGATAATAATGATGGTGCATTCTGCAACGCCCGAACACTTTTTTCCCATCTCTAGCCTCGTGTTACATTGCTCCTATCCAGGTCAGATATGATATGATGTTTAATTAGAGGTTTTAGGATCATGGAAGTGGTGGTCAACATATTTTAAAGTACTCATGTGTCGGCAGGATCTTAGTTTTTTCTTGTGATTTTAGTTCAGCTATAATGTCGTTGCTTGGGGGAACCATATGCTCTTATACCTGCCCTGACCCCACATCCCTCTACTCCTCTCTAAGTTGGAGTTGTAGTGGTGGTTCTTCAAATGTTTTGGGAGGTGGTATATAGAATAGGTCTATATTTCTCAAGAAACATGTCTCACTTAGGTTTGATTCTTATTTTTGGGTTCCTTCTATGGTAGTGGATTTGTATGAGGTTTGTTTGGTGATGCTTTTGACTAATGCATATGGTAAGGTTTTGTTCTGGATTTAACGTGCCTTAATGATGTTGTGTCATGTGTGGTGTTTGGAAAATGATTAAGAAAATGGTGTTATGATGGTGATGTTGCCTCTAGTTCCTCAGGAGGCCTATGAATGATGTTGGGAATCAGGTAAATTAGTTGATGAGGGTGCGATGTTTCAGGTTTCGGGTATGGAGGAGATGATTAAGCTTCTTTCAATGGTGATGATAGATGCCTGTGGAGCTCTCTGAAGTTCTGGTTTGATGAAGAAATGTGGTTCTAGTGTGATAGTGATGTATGTGAGACTCTAGGTAGAAGCAAGAATCAAGATGACATGTTAACCAATATGGGTGAGGATGTTTGGAATTTTGAAATTTGAACTCTGTGGAATTCTTGGAAGGCGGAAGTGGTAGTACTTAGATAAGGGTTTTTCAGCAGTGAAGTTTATTTTTTAATTTTTAATTTAGTATGCTATATGTCGATCATATTAGTGGGGTATGTTCGGGTGATATATGGAGGTTTATGTATGGTTCAAACTCTTCCATAAAGTGGGTTCATAAAAAATTAAAAATGGATTGTGGAATATTTTTCACTATTCATTGAAAAATAAATATTTTTTGAAATATATAAAAGTTTGACCAAAAGATAGTATTGATGTGATAATTTCAAAAAAAATTATTCTTTTTAGAAAAGAAAATTTCTAAAATTAGTATAAATTAATTATAATATTCTCTCACAAAAAACAATAAAAATCACTTTTAAAGAGCATGTATTTTCGAAGTATAAAATTACTTTACTAAAACTTGAGTTATTAGTTCTTAAAAAGTATTCAAAAAATTTCTATTAATTAAGGCCTTTATACATATATTTCATAATGCGGTTACTGCTTTTCATACCCACCAATTCAATGGAAAAGTTATAAGGGTCACATTTAAATAATAATATTTTTATAGTATATGACCATTCATTTAAAGCTTAGGTTTGCGTGTTAATCCAAGAATCAAGATTATTATTCTTTTAAATAAAGTTTCATTGTGTTATAATACTATTAGTTTAGAACAGTTTGAATAGTCCCTCAAACCATTGGTACAATCTATACTGAAATATTGGTGTGTTGTTGGGTGATTTTATGTTCGGAAAGATGTATATCATTGGCTTGACCAAACCATTAGTACAAGTAGATGTACTATTAGATCAAAAAGAATTGGTATATGTAATTTCATAGAGAATACTAATACTAATTGTTTATCCAAACCATATATATAGGTATTCTAATAAAAAAATAAAATGGTATGTTTTGATCCCTGGACCTCCCTATTATTTTCCAAATACTTTATGACTTTGTTTTAACGAATTTGATGAACTAATATACAAATATATATATTTATATGTATATATATAAGTAAATATTAATGTTCAAATATTTATTATTATTTTTATTATTGTGACACATAAATATGTTATAACATATACCAACATTATGATCACATTGTTGGTATTTGTTGTTGTAATCCAGACATATACCATGGGTTTGGTCAAACCATTAATATAAGTGACAAACATACAAATGGTTTTCCAAACCATTGTTATTTTTATTAAAAAACCATACCTATAAAAATGGTTTTCCAAACCATTTGTATAGGTTGTTGGTATAGTAAAAAATTCTATTAATTATGGAAAACCTAGGTTAAACTAATGGAGTTACAGGTTGATCATGTTTAATCATGGAAAACTTGAAACTATCATAGGTTTAAGTTAAGGTTTCATTGAAGAATATATCATTGGATTGAATTTTAATATTCATATGATCATTTAATATTATTTAATTGGATATTATCATAACCATATTTTTAATTTTTGGTTAGAAATCAGATCATGAAAATGAAATTGAGAAAGGTATGTCTCTAGAAACTCCTAAAGAAGAATATTTTGTACCAAATATTTCCTAGACATTTCTAATATAGATAGATTTATATACCATTGGAATATATTTTTATTTACATTAATATTATGTTTGATATTTTTGTCCACATGAAACCCTAAACTAAAACAATAATCGATATATTAGTTGAATACTATTACGAAAAATTAAGAATTATAAAACCTATAGAAAATAAAAATATTTATATAATTCAGAAATTCATAAAAAATAGGCTTAAGAACATTTAATGTTTTAAAAGGTAATTTTCTATAAAATTAGTTTTTCTTTATATATTTCATTTCCATTTAAAAGATAAATTTCTAAACTTTTTAATTTTAATTTTTTAAAATGAACTTAATTTTTGAATCCACAATTTTAAAATTACATTACAATGAGTTTTTATATTTTTCTAAATAATTTATTTTTTGTTGAATTGTGATCAAATAATGATTTTTTTAATGTTTCCATTTTTTATGAAATTATCATTATAAAAAAACGACTTAATTTTTTTTCAATTATTTTTTATATAAAAATATATATATTTCAAAAACAAAATAAATCATTTATATAAAATATATTGAATTTTTCAAACTAATGTTTAAGATTTTGGAAAGGTAAGTAATATTTTACTTTAAAAACTGTTATTATTTCATTATTTTAAAACATTAGTTCTCATAACATAGAGAAATTAAATATAAAATAAAGGATTCTATATTATTTATTAACTTATTCATATTAAATATTAAGGTCAATTTTAATTTAATGTATAAAATTATAGTCAATAAGATTAATGTTAATGACTATGATAACGGTGAAAGGGATATTTTCAAAGAATTATTTTATTAATATTGTGTAATATTTATATAATAACTAAAATTTATATATTATATTTAATTAATATGATATTAATTATCAAAATATTTAAAAATATATTATCACTCATTGAATTTTTACTTAAAGATATATAGTATTTAAAATACTTAACGGTGGAAAACAATTTTTTTCTACAAGAAAACGTGTTCTATATATAAATATTTTAATTTAATGATTAATTTTGTATTTTTTGAAAATTATTTTTGTTATATGGATATTGATTTTTGTTTATAACTTAAAAATTATATATGATCACTTACCTTATTATTTTAATAAAATATAAATTACTTGGGGTAAAAATTAGTTACTAAGGTAAAAACCAAAATGGTAAAATGAAAAAATAGTGGTGAAAGATATGATGCATTTTTGAAACATATTTGAAATGAATTTAAGGGAATTTAATGACCTTATATCACACCAAACATCATTATATCCTAACTTTGGGGAAATTTACCCTTTTTTAGTTTTATTCCATCATTTAAAATGTAATTGGTATTTACAAAAATGTCATTTTCTTTACTTATAAAAGGAGGTCACGTACACCACATTTATATACAAATTTATATGAATTAGCTACCAAAAATCATCCATATTCTCTGCCAAACTCTATAATGACTTAACATAGTCCCTTTCCTTTCCAAAATACTATTTTAAGGAGCCTTAATGTGTTACCTAAGGGAGAACTTCAAAAGGGAGATGTAATGTTCTCAACCAAGATCACTTAATTATTTTATTCATATACAACCTCAAACCTATTATATCCTTGGAATTATGATAACATAAGTATTTAGAATATTATTAATTTTTATTATATTAATGTAATATCCATTTTATACCCTCCTCCAAGGCATCCAAAAAATGAAAATGTCCATTGTCTTATGTGTAGACTACCGCGTACCTCAAATGGATGTTTAATTTTTCATCACCACCATAAACATATGGTTCTAATAGAATATTAAAAGTATTAATATGATATTTATAACATTATTAATATAGTTAAATATTAAAATATTCCATATACCCCTCTTGATCTATGGAAGACGATCACATCTACCGTGTTTACGTGCGCACTACCACCTCCATGAAAGTGACACATTTCATTTTTTACAATATTATTTTATTATGTATCAATCTATTATTTAAACTAATTAAATACCTTAAAACATATAAATAATATAATTATTATTATAAAATAATGATATTATTCCAAATGAATAACTTTCTTAATCATACACACCCATAAATTATTACTTGTTCTTGTTTGGGTCATTTGAACCACCTACATAAACAATGGTATACATTTTTATCATGATTAAATATTAAAACATAAATCATATTGATATTATACAATAATAAGTAAGTAGTAATAATTTATTTCCTATATACTGGTAATTGTAATTTCTGACATATTATTAACATACCACACCTCCATTGTAAAAATTACTAAATAAGCTTATCACTGAATTCATTATCACAAATCAATAGTAAAATACATTTCAAATGAAATTATAACATGCTAAATAATTACAAAAAATCTATTACAATACCTATAATTATCTCATAATTATTAACTTTTTCTCTAAGAACAATAATTGGAACCACCATTACAAAACTTTTAATCGTTTATAATAACAACTGATGGAGAAAATAAAATATAACTAACTAATATATTTGAAATAATCAATTTCAAATTATTTTTATAAAAGTTTATTGTTATAAATATTTTTTTAAATAGGTAATTAAAATATTTATTTTTGTGATACAATTGTTATATATCATTAATCTAATTTGGATTTAAGGTAATGTTTTTTTCATCTCAATTTTCCATCACTGAGATATAATATATATTAACATATGGTTTCCCTTTTTGGTATACATATATTGGACATGGATATAAATTTTTTGTAGTTTTAATTAAATTTAAGTGATTTTAAAATCCTTCTCACATTCTATCTTTTATGTCATTTCGATTAAAAATATACTAATGTTGTAAGGGTTGTTTTTATCTCAACTACCTTAAACGAGTTATATGATTCTTGTTTAAATTATCTCTACCAAGCTTGATTACTTCCACCATAAGATTACATTTCATGGTAATTTAACTTCCACTTTAGGGATAATGGATTTATAATAAAAATATTTTACATTTATTTACTTATTTCTAAAAAAATATTTCATTGTTAAGAATAATTATCATTCTCTTTAATGATGATTTCCCATAATTTTCCATATTTTCATTTCTAGCCAATGTTATCCTTTATGTTTGGGAATCCAATTCTATGGTATCTAACTTATGTATTATATTTAATTTTCCTCTTTTCAAAATTAATTTTTATTATCCCGTTTTATGATGTTAGTTTTTAATAATATTATTTTAAATTATTAAAAATGTTTTCCATTTTAAGATCACATATTTTATCTTCTACTCCAAATTTATACCAAAAAATGATATAATTTTCAATATATATTATTGGTTATTATTTATAAAAGTAATTTTTTTCAAAAGTTTTTACTTCAAATTTTTTGAAAATTAATTTGAATGTGTCTTGTACCTCTGTCTTTTATGACCATCGTAAACACATTTTTTAAATAATCTTTTTCATTTTCTTTCACTTCTACGATAATTACTATTTATGAAGCTTCCTCTAAATGTTTTAGAAATTTATAAAAATTATTTTAATTACTAAATATTTTTCAAATAAAAAAAATATTGTTATATTTTTCAAAATAAAAATTTTTATTATAAAAATTAATTCTTGATTTTTAACAGGATTTTAGTGTATTTTGATTTTATGAGAGTGACTTTCAGTTGTTTTTATATTCCTTAATGAATTATTTTGAATGAGAATTTTTATTTTATATTTTTACATAAACATTTTTTGGTTTTAAATGATAATTTTTTAAAATGTTTTAATAAGCTAAAATTATTTCATTTAAAAGAAATCATTTTTTGAGGTTTTCAAGAATTTTAAAAATGAGTTATTTCCAATTTTTTTAAAGTTATTTATATAATTATATTAAAATGTATTTTTAATTAATTTTAACATACTTAAAGACACTTATGTTACATTGGAAATATTTTTAATCCATCGACCAACTTCTTTTGGGATTGTGTAGGGAATTATCTAGGAATATTTTTCATAAAACCCATCTATTTTCCAATGGTTAATTAAGTAATTTTTTAAGTTTGAACGTTTTCATGTTTTGATAGTACACATATGTTTGTATTATTATTATTATGAAGGTTGGGGTGCTATATCTCTCCCAATTAATTGGTTAAGGGTTTATATCTCATGAAATAAATATTCTGGTCATGAGTGTAATTTATGTTACCTCTGCTAAAAAAATATGTGTGAGTCTGATTACTATACTATATTATCGCAAATACTATGTATAAGTGTAATTATAGTCATCCATGATCCCAATGAAATTGTTTAAGTGTAATTGTATTAATATTTTCTCACAAATAATTTGTGTGATTTTAATAATAGTAAGATATGCTCACAAATAATATGAATGTGTGTAATTATTATAAGATATGCTCAGAAATACTATGCATGAGTGTAATTGTAGTAAGATATTCTCATAAAGACTGTTCATGCATGTAATTGTAGTTAAATATGTTTATAATGACTAAACATGATCAAAATTTTGAATGGATATGTTCAAAATATTATTATTTACTATGTTAATTTTTAATGACCCATTTCTATTTTATTTTACTATGATATAATCGATGGATCATTTTTATTATCTCACACACTTATGTTATTGGAAACGATTGATCATTTTAGATTAAATATAATTATATTATATAGAAAACTTTTATTGGTCCATGTTATTCTTAATTAGATATTTCTCCCCTTTACATGTTCTCATATTCTTATTATCTAACCCTTGATAAAATATTGATGAGATTTTACCTTACAAAGAATTTAAGATCCACCCTTTATTATATATCCATTATCCATGCTATGAATAAGAGTATAAATTATGAGATGTCTAGAAGTTAATCTAGTGTGGTTCTATTATGGAGAAATTATCACAAGCATTATAAAATAAGTATCTTCTATAGTGATCATTAATGAAACTAAACTATAAATTCTTGTGATTGTGTGTTTATTGTGATATATAATGTTTATATTGTGTAAATGAGATAAAATAAAGATTTATTTAGCTTGGTTCATCTCACTTTGAATCAATGAAAGCGTATAAAAAAAGTGTTTTAAGAGCCAGATCTATGAGTGTGGGTTTGAGGGGCCTTAGATGTAGTGTTTAAGAAACTTAATATAGGGTTGATGATATCTAAACATGTGAAATAAGGCCTACAAATAAAATTATGATAATTATTCATTGCCTCTTCACATATACACTAGACCTAGATCACACATAGGTGGAACCTCTTCAATGACACATATGTTGGGAAAACTTTTCCAAATTTCACCTTCAAACCTTAACATTAGGGAAACAAACTTAATGTTGGTTTTATCCAATTGATTCAAAATTTATTTAAATAAATTAATAGATGAATAAAAATGTTTTGAACAATTTAAAAACAGAACCAGATTAATTTATTTTTTCTTCAATAAATCCAAATATGAGTAAGACTACTATAAATAAAGATTAAACTGGTTTATTAATATTTTTTGCAGATTTAAAAATATAACAAAAATAAAAAAATTTCCTATGTTTTTTCTAGATCAAGGGTTTAATTATTGATGAAAAATAGTTATTTTTTTTGAAAACTTTAGCCTTTATAAACCTACCTAAATACTTTCGAGTAATTTATATGGTAAAATATTGGGTTATGAAAAGGGGAATATAGATCCTTGAACCAAGAATATTTAAGTGAGCGAATATTATAAATACAATGGTGAGGGTTTTTAGGATTTGATAAACTAATGGAATACTAATAAATTTAATTTTTTACATCAAAATTGGTGATCAAGATAAAATACTAAAATCTAATTTTATTTAAGATAGAAAATTAGAAACAATACCCTAACAACACTATGATCATTCCTGGACAGATAAATGTCCTCACCCACACACATTTCTAAGTATGGTATAATTGTTTATACACTGCACTAACATATTAAAATTTGTATTATGTAATGGAATCCATAATTCCTGATCTTCCACCTCAGTGAGTAAGTGAAGGTGAAAAAGATACCTACATGTGATATATGTAGAAAGCTTCAAATTTCCACTATATCATGGTAATATCTACATATGAAGAGATAAAGATGAAATAAAGAGACCTGGATGCAAACACCATGATAAAAAATTTCCTAGAACATGAAAATGGTAATAGTGGTTAAAGAAAAATGAGATATGCACTACACTATACAAGTGTAAACTGGAAGACGAGTATCTAGCTCGTGGTCTTTTATTCAAGATGTTGATGTATATTGATTTGTTAGAAATTATAGGCTTATATATAGATTTTAAATTATCTACTAGTCTCATATTATCATCAATAACAGTAATATTATCCTTATTCATTATAAATTACAAAATTATCATTATGAAGAAGAAACCCAAAAAATATTTTTATTATACATCAAAAAGTATACAGTGATTCGTGAAACTTGGATCCTCGTCACTTATGGTTAACAAAGTGAAATACATATATGAAAATATTATGAAAAAATTAAATTCAATATTATGTTTATAAATTAATTAAAGAAATAAAATATTCATTTGGGGATTAATGAACAAGAGGGTAATAACCTCAAATATACCATGAAACATTACTTGAATAGGTACCTCAATGGATTAAAAAATAAAAAAGAAAAATATCACACTTTAGGTATATTTGTCATCACATTTAGTATTTATATTTTTATACATCGGTATTAATTAATGTATTTTATCCACATATTTGAATTCAAATACCAAAACCACTATTTTTTAGAAACATTACAAGAAGTAAGGTAAATTTCCTTTGTTTCCGAAGGAGGGTGATTCCTAATCCAACAAAGAAGTGAATCTGGTTTAATATTTCCATTTGTATCGATTATCATAAAAATATTATTCTATATCAAGTTTTTATAAAATATTTATCTCAGTGTCTAGTTTTATATACAATGAAACATTATTTCATATTTTAAATCAACATAGTTATGGTAATTAAACGTAATTATTTAGTAATACATTAATAAAAAATATCCAATGTCAGAAATTAGAGATGAATATAAAATATAAGACATACATAATACCCTATTTTGATAAGATATTTCATAGTTAAGTAAAAATATTGGTAATTTTTTAGATTAGACTATTAGTATTTAAAAATATAAGATATTTTACATACTTTTATTTATACTTATAGAAAGAGAAAATTTTAAAGATAAATGTGTATCCACAAATAATTTAAAGTTCGTTATTCAAGACAAGTGTAAACTGTTATAAGGATAATCTATAGGAAAATTCATATAATCTATGATATCCCTTTAAAATATTTTAAAAAGGAAATGTGAATGTAATGAATAAACTTGGTAATATATTAATAATCCTCCAGGTGGGATAGTCAAATAATATCATAACCAAGCATTCATCAATCATTTAAATATATATTGAAGCTATTCATAAACTCACATTACCTAATTCACATAATTAAGGTGATGATAGTAAAATGAGGATTGATAATAAGTCTTATATGTATTGGAATTCTACCATAATTCATTTTAAGGACTACTTCACATGTAGTAGTGTAATAGCTAACCATATTCCAACTATATGGACATATGGATATAATATAATTTGTAAATTGATGGAAATAAATTATTCAATTTATTCATGTGTTTGATGAGAACCATTTATTAAATCTAATATTATAATACAATCTTACATCAAGAAAACAATTAAGTGAACATCATTTAATTATCCTAAAGCCTCTTGGGATATAAATATCACTAAAATAGAAATGTAATAGTCTAGTGATTGACTATGTTTCTATATGAGGAAAACAGTACTCTTTAGACATAGTGGGATCAATATAGGATTTGATGAATCCAAGTTCTAGATTTACTTTATTTGGAATAGGAATATTAAAATCTATAAGTTTTGGTGGGAGGAATTGTTATAGAGTCATATAATTCATTATAAATTTAGAATCAGAGTAGTGTTTTAATATTAAACAATATAAAATCAATATTATTCATTAAGCATAATTTATCCTATATGGAATTAGTAAATAGAAACATAATATGATAGGAAATATCAAATGAATTTGGAGATGAATTCCTTTCATTAAAATCCAATTATATATTTTTGTGGTTTCTTCTATATATTTATTTCCATCGGTGTCTATTCAAGAGAAAATTAAACATTTATAGTTCAAGATGGTTCCAATAAGGCTTGGTAGGTTATTTAAGGTTTGAAACTATGTTTAGACATATCCTATGAAACAACTTCTTACCAACTATCCTGAAATAATACCTTAGAATTATATCATCCATATAAACCTTATATGATCATTATATTGGGAAATTAAATATTAATATCACCTTACTTGATGTAAACCATGTGTAAGATGTATATATATATCATAAACGGAAAGTAAAATGACACCAATGAAATAAAAAAGGGTATGCAAGTCATAAAAATTCATTTCAGTATTGAAGAAATCATCAAGATCATGGAATATTCATTTGGTGAAGCTAAAAGTGAGTTTGGTTTTATTAAGATCAAAAGTCATCCATGTGTCTATAAGTGGATACTAGGAGAACTATATCTTTCGAAGTCAAATATTTTGATAATATATGGAAAATATATATTTTATCAAAGATTAGTTGAAGACTAAGGAAATGATATTTCTCCAAGAATGGATTAAAGTAGTGAAAAATGTGATAGGGAACAAGATCAATAAAGATTGATCTAAGGGGTTTCTTAGATCTATTCGTACTGAATAATTTTTAAACATATATAAAAAATAAAAATGGAATAAATCAATATTGAATTATTATATATTTCACATGGAATGTAGTCTCTTCATGTCGACGTGTGAAATCATAAGAGGATATTTCTCTGGATAGAAATCAGAATAATCTTAAAGTACATGAAAAATCATGATGGACGAGTTCCTCATAGTAAGAGAAGTGGGAATATTAGTTATATAAGGGAAACCTGACTATTATTACTTCAGATAAATTTGATCTAGTATCATAGTAAGGCCATGTTAATATTAAGGATAATTTTATTTAATGTAGTCATTCCCATATCTATATAGACTTAGTGTGTTGAAACTCTTAATAGATATTAAGAATCAATTTTGCAATGATTCATTTTTGATTTTGGAGTTGTACCAAGATAGTAAAGTATTATCATAATATATGTATTATGACAAATTTATGAGTATATTATTAATAAATATGTCAAGATTATGATAGAGTAAATAAGGTAAATAATCGATGATATTTCTTCTTTAGGTATTTTATCAAAGGAGTGATGTTGTATTAATTTCAATAGCCAAAAAAGAGCATGAAAGGTCAAACAACTATAGTAATAACTCAATAGAATCATGTTAATCGTGGGATTTATAAAAAGTTATCAATTATTATTTGGTTATAATACTGGTGGGAGTTATTTGGAGTTGGCACCTAATATGCAATGAAATTTGTACTTTTAGTTAAAAAAATATTAATAAATATCTTATCCGCTAAAGTTTTTTCAACTACGTAACCTTAATATGATAATTTCCTTAGAGTATTTGTCACATAAAAAGGTTATAACAATTCCATGCTATAATGAGATCCCATAAATCCAATGATAATATTCTTAATCATATTTTATATGGTCTATATAAAATATATCTGATATGACATAGATGAGAATTAATTATTTGCTGATAGAGCCTTATAAGTATACAATATATCTTCTTAGGAATTTCACACATGGTAATCTGTAAGAATAAAGGTTATGAAGAAAAATATTCCACATTTTATATATATCATCTTATATTTTTATCTATAGATGTGTGTATTGATCCTCAAACTTGATTTTATTATTAATGTGTATCATGAATCACATACTTTGATTTATTGATGAAAAATGTAGTTAAATATTCTCTTAGAGTGGCAGGATATGTTTAGTGTGTCATAAGATATATAACATTAATTGAATAAGATAATAAATTATTTAACCCTTCTGAGTTAATGAAAGAAGATATCTATGACCCTTTTATTAAAAGGGAACTCTCTAATTAAATCCATGACCATGGTAGTTCATTGACGAGTTCATTTTAGCTGGTCAATGAAATTTAAATAAAAAATATTTGATGATGACATAATAATGAATCCTTCTAGTTGAGTTATTGATACAAAGAGATTATATTATATAATAAGAATTCTCAAGTGGTTATTTTCATCATGAATTTAACTTCTTTCTATATGGGTTCATTGATGTGTTTCCAAATGCTGATATTGTACTTTAGACAAGTTTTCTGAATGCCATTAAGAAAGAGGCCTAGATGGTTAAAAATTATGTGTATAGAAAATTTCAGTTAAATTATACAAGAATATAATAGTATATAAAAATATAATTCCTCACTTTTGGTTTGATAACTATTCCAATATTACAAATATTATAAGTTTAATCACCAGATATTCAAATTTAAAATATGTTAGTTGAATATTAAATAATTTTTTATTTCCAAATTTAAAGATATAATATTTATTTGAACTCATGTTTATTATTAACAGGGTAATAAATAAATATTTATATATTCATTAGTTAAATGAATATATAAATATAAATATTTATTTAATTAATTCAATAATAAAATAAATATTTATTCAGAATTTTTTTAATATAATATTTATTTATTAATTAATTTAATAATATAATGATATTTATTTATTTAAATAATATATAATTATTCAATGTTCAATAGTTGTTGAGGCGGATTGACAGGATGGGTTAAAGGGACTATCAAAAATGACATAACATCAGTAAATATCATTTAAATAAATAAATATTTATTTATTTAATAAATGATGCTTAAATACTTGAAAGTTTGGTCTGTATAATGGAATATTATCATATTAGTAATTATAAGATTATTTTACTAGGGTTTTCTTAGAATAAAAAATTAGATAAAGGGACTTTGTTAAATTATTAATTTTTTAACAATAATTATATATATTATTGATTATATGATTTTGGATTTAGAAGAAGAGTTATTGTGCATAATAAATTCTCTCATGATTGAGTTAAGTAATCAAGAAACTCTCTTAGGACCAAAAGAGAAAATCATTCTCTTATCTTTCTCAAGAACAAGCGAGATTAATATAGAGTTCTTGTCATGAACCAAGTCAGGGTGTAATCCAACCCAACACCCAACCTAGTCCGAAACATGACCCAAAGGGCATTCCCTTTCTCCACAGGCTGGAAACTAGTGCCAAGTATCAACGTTATGCTTTAGGAATGGTTTCATCCATTTACATAATCATAATCATAAACAATAAAAAATAAAAAATAACCAAATAATCATACCCAAGTGAGGTATAACACTTTTTATATTCAATGTTTACAAATTTAAACAAAAACCAAAATGGGCTACAACAAAAATGGAACAACCAAACTATCCAAAAAACCTCCACGTAGCAAGATGAGAATTACCCTTAAGTCACCACCACCAACACCTATAAGAGGTGGTACTCTAGAAACTGAATCCACCATCATGATACATATTTTCTTTACCCGAGTCAAAAAAATAGTGTCTACACACACGCAGAAGTGTATACAGCGTGTGAGCTAAAGACTAGTAGGATGTCACCCAAAAGAAAAGTATTCCATGGTATAACATTAGAAGAAAATTTAACATGCACATTTCCTTTAAAACATTTGAATCATTTCTAAGAAAACATTTTAACTAAACCATTTTAAAGGAAAACACATTTAAAGAAAAAACATTTCTCAAATTATTTTTCTTAAGGTAAAAGTACACCCAAGGTCCACCCTATGATGATGGATTTCACTATATCACATACGCGTCACATCACAAGAGTGAACTGTGGGTAAATCTCTATAAGTAACTTGAACTTAGGGGACACTAGAATCCTTGTATCTCGTTAAAACATAATATAAAAACCATAACCCACAATGTTCTCATGCACGAGCCAGTAGATAGGAACTCTAATAAAGTTTTAGTCATATCCAATTATCATAATCATCAAAATTTAGTCAGTGTTGTAATCATAAATCCTACTAGATGAATTTGGTCCAAGCCTGTTCTGAGTCTACTAGTGTACTAGACCTAGTCCACCCACCTAGATAACTAAGGTTTTCTTTGTACTCAATTTCCATTCCACATATCCTTTAAATAAAAACTTTCACACTTACATGAAAAACACCATAAGTATACAACTGTAAATCACTACTTTCTCATTTTATAAAATCCATTTTGTAATATTACAAGAACAAAATACTAGTAATCCAACCATTCCCATGGTTTAAACCCCTTTTAAATCTACACATAAAACAAATTAATTTTTAAAATGTGATTACCATCATTTTCATAATTGAAAAATAAAATTAAAGTTTCATAAAATGGTATGAAATTTTCTACATAATCCATTCCTATTGATAAATCCATTTTTAATACAATCTTACCCCAAGTTCCTATGAAAATACATTTCACACCTTTCACATAATTCATATAACATTTTCAAGAAACACAAAAATGGGGACCAAATAAAAACACAACCATTTTCCTTTATAAAACCCATTTCATCACATACTTATATCAAAAACCTTCTGAAGTATGTTTTTCACCCCAGAAGTAAATTATAGAACACATATAAGAAACCAAGAAAGAATATTAAAATCATCTAATAATGTAAATGCATGGAACCACCTACCTCACACTTGGAAACATCATGAAATAATTTAAAAACCACAACCAAACCTCCAAATACCCAATAAATGACAAATTAAACAACGAAAATCAATAACTTCCCCAAACTCACAATATAGAACCCCCATTTTGGTAAAAAAAACTGCTGAAAAAAAAGAACTCCAAAAAGAGGGAAGAAAAACCATAGAAAGGGGAGAATCTGTTGCTAAACCACTTACTTGAAGGATTATTGAACAGTAACAACCAAAATAACCCAATAAATATTGATCTAAAGAAACAGAGAGGAGGGTTGGACTTACCTAGGGCTAGAAATACCAAGTGCTGGTGAAAAGGTTATGATTTAGAGTTAGATCCAAAAAGAGAAACCAAAGTAACAACCCAAATTTAAATAGCATGGAAAAGCCTCATGGTTTCCTGAATTGATTTCCAAACCATGCAGTAACTGTGAACCCCTCTCTATCCAAGTGTTTCAAGATGGATGATTATCTAACATGGTTTTACTAACCATGTCCCTACTGTGCGTTTCGCTAATGTACAAAAATGTAATTGGCCACACGATTTCCTGGGAAAGGGCACACCGTTTACCCGAACCATGCACTAACCATGTGTCACCTCCTATAAATCCCAAATTCTCCATTTTTCATAAAAACACAAGGGGAAACTATGGGATGAATTTATAAAAAAAATATAAAATGAAATTACCTCAAAATAAAAACATGGATTTGACAATTCTTCCCACCATGAAAATTTTCCATCTATAAAAAGTCTACCTAAATATTGATTAGAAAAAAATGGACATTATTCCTTAACCCAGGAAATCCACTCCCATGTCTCGTGCAAATCACTACCATGATTCCAAAAAACTCAAAACAATAGAATAGACTTCACATAAAGTTCTTTCTCTTGGGAATCTACAATCCTCACTTTCTAGTCAAACAATGACAAACACAACTCCAATTCCAAATCTTACCAATTCAAAAGATGATTCAGATATGGGTTGTAATTTTTTAGTTGAGATACATGGTACACATAAAGAACCAGCATCAACTAAGAGGGAAAAGCTAAACTATATTCCACCTTACCAATCCTCTCGGTAATATCTAAATGGTCTGACATACCTTAGTGTTACCATGACTTGTTTACCTAAATGATGATGATCCAAGAGAGGTGAAACCTTTAAGAACACTTGTTCACCCACAAAAAAACACAAAGATCATTTCCTTTGATTGGAAATAGATTTATAATGACTCCGTGCAATCAAAATAAACTTCCCTATCAACTTGAATTTATCAGAAGTCTCTTGCACAAGGCTCTGTCCCAACTACAAGGTCTCATCCACCTCAACCCAACACAAGGAATACCAATATGGATGACCTTAAAGTACCTCAAAAGGATCAATTCAATTCAAATATTTGTTACTATTTTTATACAAAAACTTAAATGATCCAAAATGGATATCCCATGAAGCATCGAAATCCAGGTCACATGCTCAAAGTATGTCTTCCAAAATCTAATTCTTTTTCTCCTTTTGACCGTCTGTTTGAGTATGGTATGTCATACTCAACTTGAACTGTTATCTCAATTCATTATAAAGGCCTTCCCAACACCATGAAGTAAAACAGGGATCCATCTCATAAAAATTTTCTGAAGGCACACCAGGAAGCCTCTAAATCTTCTAAACATAGAATTGACCCAACTTATCCAATTTTTCTGAATGTTTGATTGGAATGATATTGGATTATATATTCAGATGATCAACAAATACCCAAATGGAATTCCTTCCCTAGGTTTATAAGTAAATACAACATTAAAATCTATGGAGATCTTGTCCCATTTCCGAGTAGGAATATATAGTGGTTAAAGTAAACTAGAGAGCCTTGGGTACTCTACTTTAACCTAATGGCATGTATTGCATAGTGATACAAAGTTAGCTATGTTCCACCTCATACCTAGCCACTAGAACTATCAAAACACTTTATAAAATATCTTTGTAGGACCAGGTGGAATGGACCACTAAGAATAGTGGTTATCTGACATCACTCCCTTCCTCATTTAAAAAAACACCACAAAGAGCCCCTTAAAGAAAGAAACTCCATAAGGTGATAATGACCCATCATCCAGATTCTTACCACCATGAATAAAGTACATAGAATACTTGAAAAACTCATAACTAGGTTGATCCCACTCAATAAACTTCATAAGAGAAGGATTCAATTGAACACTAGCTAAGAATGCACCACCATTGTGGTCCTTGGTATCCAAATGAGTTTGAGCAAAGATCTCTATCAAAGTCCACTCCTCACTATACTCTTTCATTTATTTCACTGGAGCCTTCTAGATCAAAGCATCTTCCACAACGTCACCTATTACTAGGGTATATACTATATCAAAATTTAACCCCAAAAGGTAATAAACCCAACGATGATGCCTTAGATTCATATAATTATGGGAGAAAATGTAGGATAATTTCTTATGATCAAAATAAACCAAAAATTCATCCCCAAAAAGATAATAGTGCCACGTCTTTAAATAATGCATCACTACTCTTAACTCTAGTTCATGGTTCAGGTAATTCATTTCATGTGGTTAGAGAAGAAGAGAACCATAATCCACCACATGATCATCATACATCAGAACACACTACAAAATTATACAAGAAGCACCAAAATAGACCATATATCCCTTTCCATATCCTAGAATGATCAAAATAGGGGCAGTGGTTAGTAGCTGCTTAAGATCATCAAAGCACAATTGACACTCTCAACATCATTCAAACTTCACCCCCTTCTGGGTGAGCACTGCCATTGATGAATAAATCCAAAATAAATCTCAAATGAATCACCTTTAATACCATTTAGGCCCAAAAAGCTCATAATATCAAAAATATTATTCAGATGATCCCATGAAATTACCACACTAATCTTCTCAGGGTCCACAAAAACCCCTCATTACGAGATCAAATGACCTAGAAACATCACTTACCAAATAGGGAAGTTTCGTTTAGAAAAGATTTCATATAGGAGATGATCCCAAAGAGCGACTAATATGACCCTGTAATGTCGCTAATGCTCCTCCCCTATCCCGGAATAGACTATGATGTCATCCACAAACACCAAGATAAAGGAGTCTAGATATTGGTGAAAACCATATTCATGTGTTCCATGAAGATTGATAGAGAATTTTTTAACCCCAATGGTATGACTAAATACTCAAAATGTTCATACATACTTTGAAATGCTATTTTCGGAACATCCGCCTCTCTAACTCTGACTTAGTGATAACCAGAACATATGTCAATTTTTTAAAACCACCTTGCGCCCCTTTAGCTGATGGAAAAGGTCATCAATATGGGGAAAGGAATAATTATTCTTAATTTTCCCTTTTTCAGCATCTGGTAATCAATACACAACTAGATAGATCAGTTGGTCTTTTTTTAAAAAAGAAATGGAGTGGCCCAAGGTGATATGCTCAGATAAATGATTATTTTGGACTCCAAACCATCCAAATGTACCATTAATTCCCACAAATTGGTGGGGTACATATGGTATGAGTGTAGGGATATCAGTTGTTTCCCCAACACCAAATCAATAGAGAACTCTAAATACCACTCCATAGGGAAACCTGAGAAACCCTTTAGAAAAAACTCTAGGAAATAATCCTCCACGAGAGGTAATATACCCTCAGAACCACCCCCAACATCCTCCAATGTGAGTTGTGAGATCTAATTAATAAGATTTTCCCACTCTAAAATTAGCAGCTCAGCACAGACTAACTAAGGATTCCATTCTCCTTGAAAAACATGGGAACTTCCACCAGGTGCCACAAAACGTGCTCACCATTGATAGAAATCGATGTGAAAAGGAAAATTCACCTTCAAATCCATACTAAGGATCAGGCCAAATAGGTCTATTAAAAAAACCAGAAGATAACATTCTATCTCAACCCCTAACATAATGAGTGCATAATACAGACATTTGAAACCCTAAAATCGCTTCTTTCCAAGCAGTGTTACCCAAACTAATCTCCCTGGGAAAGCCCTAAAAACTCCTGGGATCTTTAGAAGGCCAAAATATCAGGTCAATACTACTCATTCTTCCCATCTTTCACTACTAAGTCCCACCACTTTTTTTGGAGACCTTTCAATAAAAACGAAACACATTTCACTCTAAATATGTGAGGAGTATCAAGAAACTTTAACATCTTCTCCATTTTCCCAACCCCCAATTATGATTCCTAAGGTTGTGTGAAACTCTGAAAAGAAGGAGAACTATTCATGCATAACTATGAAGACTTATTCCCACCAAGACCTAGTTCAGCTTCTCAAACCTGAACTGGACTAGAGCCTTCTCCTTGACCCAGAGCATAAACAGCTAAAACCACAACTCCACCAATCTCTGATCAATTGGTGAGTGATAAATCTCTCTAAAATATTACTTCTATTACGTAGGGAGTCTCTGAGGAGGCATATTTATACACAAGAAATAACCACAAACAAAACTACAAATACAACCATTCTTAAAATTTTTATCAAAAATCACAAATTTCAAACACTTCAATTTATAAGAATAGATCGAATCAATCACAATAAAAATTAAAACCAAATTAATCTAGCCCCACATAGTGTCCACACATAGTATATACCCTATACATCTCACATGTAGAAGCAAAATCAAATCCTAACATCCACTAAGAACTCAAGATCTTTCACACGGTGTGCCGTCCAGGGACCCTACTCTCTACCAGAACCTCATACATCGATATTCCTAGCTCATTTATATCCAAACTCATCCTGAAATAACTTGTCCCAAAAAGAGCACAACCTTCTCTGATACCATTTTTTCATGAACCAATCCAAGGTTCCATCTAACTCAACACCCGAACTAGTGTAAAAAATGATCCAAAGGGTATTATCGATCACCAAAAGCTATAAAGTAGTGTCTACGTATCAAAATTATGCTTTGGGAACGATTTCACCCCTTTACATAATCAAAAAAATTAACGATAATTTAAAATACATAACTGAATAAACATAACGAAGTTGGTTATAATAATTTTTAGATTCAAAGTTTACAACTTTAAACAAAAACAGAAATGGGATACAATAAAAATGAAACAACGAAACTATCCAAAAAACCTCCATGAAATAAGTAGAGCATCACCGTCAAGTCAGTACCACCAACACCTGCATGATGTGGGACTCTATCTATCAGATTCACTATCATGATACATCTTTCCTTCACCTGAGTCAATAATAACAAGTTCTTAAAAAACCAAAAGGTGTTTATAGGGTGTGAGGAAAAGCAGGACAGGATGTGACTCAAAATAAAAGGATTAAATTATATAACATTAGAAGAAAAATTAATAAGCATATTTCCTTTAAAACATTAAAAACATTTTTAAGAAAAAATTTTAAAAAAATATTTTATAGGAAAACCATTTTAAAGAAAATAATTTTATCAATTAAGTATTCTTAATGTAAAATAATACACAAGGTCCACCATATTCCAATGTCTAGAACCATATCAGATAGGCATCATATCACAAGAGAACACCATGGGTAAATCAATATAGGTAACTGGCACTAGTGGGACACTATGAACCAATTATCTTGGCGAAACATTGAATTTCGACCATAACCCACAATGTTCTCTTGAATGATTCACTAGAGATGAATTTATCCAATGTTCTAGTGGTATCCAATCATCATCATCATCAAAATTTTGTTAGTTCTGTAATCGAAAATCCTGCTAGATGAATCCAGGCTAAGCCACTTCCCAGTCAACTAGCATAATAGTCCTAGTCCTCCTACCTAGATACCAGATGTTCCCTTTGTTCTCAATTTCCATTCTACATATCTCATAAATCAACAGTTTCACACATACAATACAGAAACCATAAGTACACAAGGAAATCACCAGGTTCACATTTTATGAAATCCATTTGTAAATATTATATAAAAAATAAACAAGTAATCCAACCATTCCCATGGGCTAAACCGATTTCAAATCCACACAGAAACCATTTTTTTTTGAAAAGTTCATCCCATCATCATCACATTTAAAAAATGACATTAAAGGTGAAGAAAAAAGTATCAAACATGATAAAAAATCCATTCCTTTTGAAAAATCCTTTTTAAAACCATTCTGACCTCAAGTGTCAATGAAAATACAGTTCACACCATTCACACAATACATAAAACATTTTCAAGAAAGAAAATAATGGGGAACACATAAAAAACCATTTTTTTTATAAAATCCATTTTATCACATATTCATATAGAAAACCTTCCAAAATATTTTTGTCACCCCATAAGTAAATAATAGAACACATAAATGAAAACAATAAAGTGAGTTAAAATCATTTACTAATGTAAGGGCATGGAACCACCTACCTCACAATTTAAAACCTCCAAAAATTGGTGCAAAACCACAACCACACCTCCAAAATACCCTATAATGGAAATACTTAACAAATAACATAAATATATCCCAAAAATCACAAGATCGAACTCCATTTTTGGTCAAACAATTGTTGGAAAAAAAAGCTCAAAATAGAGGGAAGGAAAACCATAAAAAGAAGGGAGAATCAATAGAGAAAGAAATTATTTGAAGGATTATTGAATAATCACCACCAAGATCACCTCAAAAATAGAGATCCAAGGGAGAAATGAGGAGGTTTGGAGGATCCTAGGGATGGAAATCCTACGTGGGGGTGAAAAGTGGTGGATTTTTAGTTAAATTGAGAAATGAAAAATAGGTTAAAACAAAATATTTAATGTATTAAAAATGTCCCATGGTCTTCCCGCATGGTTTTCCATTTCGTGCAATAACCATACACCCCTATTATCCAGGTGGTCTAAGATTCACAGTTATCATGCACAGTTTGACTGTCTCTGTGACAACTGGGCAGTTCGCCACTATCCAAAAATGAAATTAGCCCCAAGGATTCCTGGGAAAGGGAACACAATTTCCCCTAAATATTGTCCAACCATGAAACACCTAATATAAATCCCAAGATATGCATTTTCTTTTAAAAAAATAGGAAACTATGGGATGAATTTTTGTCCAAAATAAAAGAAGTAAATGCTACCAAATAAAAACAGGGATGTGACAGTTATTATTGTGATCAATAGAGAAAAATTCAAGGTACATGATTACTTTATGATAAAACCCAAAACCCCATGCATGGTGTTTATATTGTGATAAGGTATGTGTAGATTCCACTTGAGATATTCTATTTTGGATTCATTACTATAATTATGATATGAAAAGAGTAGTAACCAGATTGATCGATAAAAAGAAGGATTATCAAGATAATGTTATTATTATTTTAAATTAATTATAAATTAAATTTAAAAATATCATCTCTTGAATAATTCAATGTTTCATTCATCAAGTTCTTCAGATATTAACAATTTAATCAAATGAAAATAATTAATGGGTATCATCCTGTCCACCTCTGTTCCACCCTAGAACCTTCAATAACAATTATATATATATACGATAATCTGTGTGGTTTAGTTTAAGCAAGTGAAAATAGATAAAAGTTCACTAAATTATATATAATTATTGATCAGTTGTATCTCTCTATATGTGATCCAACTCATACTAATATTAACATATCAACAAAACTCAATATAATGATATTTAATTTGGTATAACTTATTAATAAATATATTCTAGGGGTTATTATCACATCTTTACACATGTTCTCTATGAAAAATTAATAAATGAATGATAAATTATTTCTATCAATATACATATCATGATACTATATATCCCTAAATCAACAACACTTGACCAACTTTAGGGTATAATCATTAATTATCTCCCACTTTCACTAAATGGAGTCACCCTTGTATCAAATACTAAGATAAACCTTGTAGATTTCATGATTTTCTAATATAAGGTGTTTGGTTAGAGGATTTACAATATTATCCTATATAAGAAGTCAATACTTCTTAATATTTATCTCATTATTAATCTTTTAAATCATATCAAATTAATAAAGATTATGTTTAGATATGTGGTTAGAAATAGGTTCCTTAACTTCCACTATTTCTCAACTATTATAACATTAGAGTTAAATTAGATAGAATCACTTGGGATAAACCCTAGTTAAATCTTTAATTTAATTTTCTAAGAAAATTATTGAATCAAACAAAATAATATGATGAATTCATCTTCTATTATAGAATCAATAACTATCGATTTCTTGGTTGTTTTCCATCATAAGAAACTTACCTTCAAGAAAAACAGAAATCATGAATAAGTTATTTAGAAATATGAATCAATGTATCTCTTTAGAATGAGATCTTCCTCACCGCCAAAGATTGAAAATACATCCTTAGTTCATATCAAGTACTTAATGATATTCTAAAATGATACCCAAGGAATTTTAATAATATTTTATTAGTACATACCCATCAATTTTAATGCATAAGATACACTAGGATGGTAACACAAAATAGTTTACATGATTTATGGAACAATAGATTAATATGTAATCATACTCATGTATTTAATTTCATCAAAAGTAAAAGGGAACAATGCCTCCAAAAGACTCTTTCTATGCAATATTGGTAAATAACCTTTTTTATGGTTTTCCATGTTAAACCCTTTTAACACTTTACCAATGTCTGTGTCCTGAATAAGGCTAAGAATTTATTTAGATCCGTATATATATATCTTTATACCTAGTATATATGTTGCTTCTATAATATATTTTATTTTGTAGAAATTTTTATACAAATTTTTCACTGATTATAAAAACGAATTCAATTTTAATGAGAATTATTCCATGAATTTTCAACATAAAAAATACCATATTTCTCCCATTAACCAAATCTTATACAAAAGTATTGTCATCATTTTTGATAAATTCAATCTTTTTGATGATGTCATAAATATAAATATTCCAACACTAAGAATCTCATTTCAACCCAAAAATGGATCATTACAAATTAAAAATATTAGCATTGTTTCTGGGATATTAATAACCTTCAGGTTGGGTTATATATATATATATATAACCCTGAATAAATTTCCAATATTTAATGAGGTTATTGAAATCTATTTGATATATA
The DNA here is from genome assembly GCA_963277665.1 of Viscum album. Lineage (NCBI taxonomy): Eukaryota > Viridiplantae > Streptophyta > Magnoliopsida > Santalales > Viscaceae > Viscum > Viscum album. The sequence goes on along the minus strand of OY728159.1, from coordinate 11,346,834 downwards.
TCACAATCATAACATGGCTTTATAGTTAAAATAATCCAAATATATTTGATCATAGCAAATAATGAAAGGATTTTTTCATAATCAATACCATGATTTGTTTTTAAATATTTATCTATAAAATGATATTTTTAGAAAGGAAATCTATCATCCATTCGAGCCTCCTTATAAAAGATACACTCACACCCAACGAGTTTTATCCTATTAGTTTTATCTATCAAATTAAAAACCTGATTATTTTACATAGACTGAGTTTTAGATTCCTTTGATTTTAACAATTTATTTGAATCATAAATAATTATGGCCTCTAGGTACTATGTTAAATCAAATTCTATAATATTTACATATAATTCAATAGAGACAAGAAATACATATATCTTAGGTTTTGGATGAAATCTTATAGTAATTATTATGTATACTTATTTGATTAAATTTCTAAACACCTTTGTGTGTTTGACACACCTATCACATAAATAACAACATCATATTGGTCTTAAACTTCATAAATTTCAAATTTAATCTTAAAAAATATTTTTGAAATAAACTCAATTTCTAGAAAGATAACATGTAAATCTACTAACAATTTTCACTCTTATGGATTAATGAATTAATCACACATCATTTCATTAATATAAATAATAAATACATAATTATCTAATTTATGTTCTATTTTACAAGAAAAAATAATTTTTTTGTATGCCTTAAAACCCCAAATATTCATGAACAATAATTTGGGATGCTTCCTAGTCCGCATCCCATGTGGTGTCACTTGAATAGACTTTTATAGAGCATGCTTTATTTTAAATAAATTATTTTCTTGAGGGTAAATCTAAAAGTAAATTTGAAAGTTTTTATGAATCATCAGTAGTGGACTATTTCGAGCCAAATCTAATCTATCATTTTAGATACACTATTTAATTATGGTGTTTATGATGGATTAAATTATTAATCTATAAAACATTATCCAATATTGTTAGGAAATTTTTGACTCAAATATTCTCTACCTTGATTGGATTTATTTTTTTAATACATTTTCCAAGTTATTTTTTTACTTAATTATTTAAACACTTTGAACATTTAAAAGGATTCATACTTGTGTTTAATAAGCTACACATAACCATACCTATTAAAGTCTACATTACAATTAATGATGTACTAAAATCCAAATTGATCTACTTTACATATAGGACCACATGAATTAGTTTGAATGAGTTCTAATAAATAATTAAAACATATACCTTTATACTTAAAAGGAGATTTGATCATTTTTATTATTAAAAAACATTCATATTCATCATATATTTGATAATAATTTGTGTCTAATTTCCAAACATTATGGATTCATTTGATGAAAGTGTTATATATATGATCGAAGTGACATTTCCAATGATATATAAAATTAAAGTCACAACTTTTATAATTATTATTATTTACATTATAGAAAAAAAATTAGGATCCTATATATATAAGTCAATAAACATGTTATTTAAACCCTAAGAAATATCATTAATATAAATAAAATGATTGTTATTATTTTTAATAAATGGAAATAACATCTTATCTAGGATGGATAGAAAAATAAAATTTCTATTTATTAATGGAACAAGATAACAATATTATATAAATAAAAATAATATAATTGGAAGAAGTGCATTCACTATTTCCATGGATGATCTAGTAAGTATTTCGTCTTTTTGAGTTCGTAGGTATACTTCTCCCTCAATCAACATTATCTTTTCTATAAAAAACTACACATTTCCATAAATGTATTATTAAAATATACTATTAAATACCCATGATTCTAATTTAGAGATGTTTTTTCCTATAACATCAATCCTCGATGTGGACAAACCATCACTATGTTTCTTCTTAAGAATATCCAAGTACTATAGAAAATTTTCTCATATTTCCCAATTTGTTCATAAAAGAAATGTTTTCCTTCCTTTATAATGATTATTTTATGGGGTTTTATAGTTATAATTAATGATTTGGATTTACAATATTTTTCTTCTTATTTTCCTTGAATTTAACCTTTCCTTATTCATCATCATGATGTGGTGTGACCTTTTAAAGATTTATATGAGTGATATCAACATATTTAGAATCCCAGGAAGGGTGAATTTAATCTTATTTATATTAAAATTAAATAATTATTTTATTAAATAATCTTCAAAATTATTATAGGACCTCCTTAAGAGATATCTCTTTCTTGAGAGGGAATCCAAGACATTCTGTGCTAATTATGTGTTTTGTAACCCCATGTTTTAATGATTTCATTTTTTCCATTGAAAGTAATCTTATGTTGTTTTTGTTATGTTAAGATGTGTGGGGTTGAATTAAGAAAGGTTAATGATTACTTTGATGAATTTAAAAGTAAAAGGAAAAGTAAAGGTAACACCTTATGATAATGGGTCATACTGTGAATGAAGTTAATGTGTAAAAATATGGAAAAGACTTTTTAAATATAGAATTAAATTATATTTTGTGTACTTTTATCTAGGAGGAATCATAAGGATTATTAATTATCTAAATTTATAGAACTATTTTGGTTACATAATTGTGTATGTTGAGTCTATGACTCCTTTTGATACATTGATTTGAAAATAACAACACACTTCATATGGTTTTGTTTAAATTAATGATATTTTATTGATTTTTTAAAAAATGAACAAATAATTCGTAACTTAATTTAAAAAGAATTTTATCATAAAAATATAGAGATTTGTTTCATTCTATATTACAATATTTTGACTTATCAGAACATTAGTGGTGTAATAATTTCTTAATTGGAATATGTAAAGCTAATTTATTTTCATTAAAAGATGAAATAAATACTTTTAATGTAGTTATAAATGATCCTTAAAAATTATGAATCTAACCATGGAAGGTTTTTCTATAAATAAAATTTCTTTTTAGAGGAATAAAGGAACATTCATGAGAAATCTAAAAGTTTATGAATATATTTTAGTGTTGAAATTTATTTTTAATGTGAGTGTTTATAATAATTGTAATATTTATTTATAAGTGTTTTTACTAAGAATTACTATTTTATGAGGCTTTCATTTTAAATATCTTGTAATTTACATTATAACCACTATGTTTCTAATCCTTCATGATCAATGAATTTTATAACATCCCATTACCAATATCACAGGCATGTTGTTAAAATTTTTATGGTTTTTCCTTTTTATTAACTAGGTATGATTGAAAAGGAGTTGGGGGGATATCTATAATAGTGAAGTCAGAGATTTTTTGGACTCTCTACTTTAACTGGCCTTTTCTATATCCGGTCGGAGGGTTAGACACCATGTAAATAGGTTACACGATGTGTGATTATTACTTAGTCCATACCATGAAGGGTTCACACTATGTAATTTACATGATGCGATGAGTTATTACACTTCATGAAATATTTAATGATCGGTTTTTAATTTTAAGTGACACATTTTTCAGTGGTTACAGAAATTAACTATTTCATGACGTTTAATAGTGTTACAGGTCATGTAATACCCCGGATACGGTCTTTAAAAATGAAAAACAGTTGAGATATTATTTTCTTTTTCAATTAAATTTATTTTCTCTCAACCTAAAGCCTCCCCTAGGAGCTCTTGGATCCATCAAACCCTTTTGGGTCCCTTTTTTTGGTGTTTGATCTTCATTGTGTTGGCGGTGTAATTTCTGTATAAGATTTATCCCTCGTTCCTTGTCTTTCTCTCTATCTCGTCATTTGAGATTTAAATAGATCACTCTTAAATTGATGGATCTATGTTCTGTGATGATGGGTCTCATTTTTAGGTTGAGTTTCTAGGTCTTCTATGCCTCCATTCTCATTGGTGGGTTTAGTTACGAGTGTGAGTTCTGGGGAAAAGGTATGTGGTTCTATCCCATTTGGCCAAATTAATTAACCTTGAAAATCCTAATTTATTTCAATTTATGATTTAAATTTAATTTCTTAAACATTATTTCAATTATTTTAATAAAACCAAATTCTATTTAACTGAGATATTTGAAATGGTTTTTGTATAAAAAATTGAAAAACACCAAATTCCATTGAATTAGCGTGTGTTTATGGAAACTGGTTAATTTAAATTGTTCAATTTTAATTGTTGATTTGATGGGAAATGTTTAGATTAAATTATTGAATTTAATTATGGAAATTATTGTGAAATTTATAGAATAAGTCTTGAATTTATTTCAAACTTATGAAAATGGATTAATTTTTTTGATAGAAACCTGATGGGTTTATCCTGCTAAAAAGGCATTTTTTGATTAAAATCTATTTGTTTTTTAAATAAAAAATTTCATTTCAAATGGGAGGAATGAGATTGAATTTTATTTTAAGTAGTCTTAAAATAAATTTCCCATCATTGATTGTATATGATCACTTGCAAGTCTTAGGTAGTTTGTGAGTTATTTGGACACACTCTACAATTATACAACATTCTAAAATATAAATGTAGCAGGTTATATCCTCAATGGGATGATGAAGAGTCACCTTTGGCTAGTGTCAGAGGGATGTTTGTATGTCCATATTTTCATTATCACTTAGAGAGTGAAAAGTCCAATATCTAGAAACTTTCATTCCTATTTTTCATATCACCATTTCTCTCACCTATTTTATAATTGATATATAAATGTATACCAAGATGTTGGAACTACTCTAGATGCCTTTTGAATTTATATAAGTTGTTTTATATAAAATGTTTCATTTAAGAAATTATTTTATAAATATTCCATCATTATAAAGACTTTTCATAAAGTATTTTACACCATTTGAACCGCATAACATGATTTGTTTAAATATGATTTAAATTTCCAAACCTATTTATTTTAAAAGTGAAAGAATTTATTTGGTTAATATATTATTGGAATTTATTATAGAATCCATGGTAATACCCTACTAGGTTTTTTAGATCACATAATACTTGTATCATTGGGTGTTTTTAGATTATCTCCTTCCAGGTTCGACCGAGGTAAAAGAATCTCTTTAAGGTGGATACAACTGTTGAACCATGGATGTGGTGAGTTTTTTCCTTAGGGACTTAGGATATTCTTACCTATTTTCGTACTTGGGTTAGATTACTTTGAGATTTAATTCCTTTTTTTGGACTCCTAGTACATTACTCCCAGTGGAGCTTCTTTTTTATGTATATTTACTTTCTTGTCTTTATTTTACTTTGTTTGTGGAAAATTCATTCCCACTTGCATGTTTTCTGATTCTAAGAGCTAGTTTCTGACCTATGGGATTCAAGAATTCCTATCATTCTATGTTATTACCAACTTTGTTATCATGTTACCAAGGGTACCTAGGTTGGTTCGTGACATATTCCTCAAATAATATAGAGTTATTTAGTATCATTGAGATCATATGTTTCTAGGCTCTGAAAGGGATATACTGCAAATCTTTTGATCAAGGGATTTTGGATTTGGAAAATAGAATGTATGAGATTAGGAAAATGATACCATCTAATAGGTATTATGTTAAGATATTGTAGGGATTAGAATACAAAACTTTTTGAAAAGTTTAATGTTAAGGATACCTTAGATTAGATTTATGAACCTCCATACACTTTAGGTTGAAAGTGATATTTATAGTTTCCTTTTATGAAGTATATTGTTTTTCAAAAACTACTTTCTGAATTAATTGTTACCATTGTATGTTTACTTGTTTCAGAAGTTAATATTGTACTAAATATTTTATTTCTAATACACATATTCTGTTACACTAAATTTTTTTGGGTTAATCAAAATTTTTTCTTTGAAGTTTTTTTACTCTCAAGGTGGATAAAAAATTTATATTAGAGTTTTTAACTACAATTTACCCCCTATTTTAGTTTTTCCACTTTACATATATAGAAAACGAATTTTTTATTAAAGACTATATATATATTTGAAACTAAGCCTGATAATTTGTTTTAGGTATTTTTATTTATCTATCCAGATTTGGGTCTATGTTTCCTAACACTAATTTGTTGTGGATAATATTTTTTTTATGATCAAAATATTTACCATTTAAAGTATTGATAAGATGAATTCAAACTAAACTTCTATTTTTTGATGTTAATGATTATTATTAATAGAGAGATTGTATGGAGACCTTTTTTATAAGGACTGTAGTATACAAATTTCTATTACTGACTAAAAATTACAAAATTCAAGAGATATAGGTCTCAAATGTTTCTTAGGAAGAGAAATATAAATTTCAATCAAATTTACTAGGGGTAAATTAAAATGTTTTGAACAAATAAATATATATATTCAAGATTCATATTGTTGAAAACCCAATATAATTTGAAATAAAATGGATGTTAATTATTTCAGAACATCAAATTTTTTTTGAGAATAATAGATCCATTATTAGATAAGGCTAAAAAGCCCTTTATTTTCTATTTGCTGATAGTTTTTATGTATCAAATTGTGAGGAAAATTTTAAAGACCTAAACATTATTATTACATAGTTTGTGGTTACTTTATTAAATTATCATAAACTATAAAGAATCCCATCCCGAAGGATCAAATAATTTAGTAGTCTTGGAAAAAGATATACATACTTAAAAATTTACAATATATTTTTAAAAAATAAAGAACATGTAGTTTTTTATTTTAGAATACCATTATTAACCTTAGAATATCTCTATATATCAATCAAAAAACACTTCTTGGTACCTTGGGGAAAATAAATCATAAGAAAGGGGTGAACTCAGAATCTTAGTAAGGGTATGTGTATAATGAAAACTACATTGAATAACTAAGAATAAGCATTATGGAATAGTAAATAAATAAAACAAATGAAATTTAGGAAATAACATGGGAATAATATTTTATGAATAAATTATGGTCAAATAATTATATATAAATAATCAAATGAACTTAAAACTTAACCATGGATATTATAACTAATATAATAATAAAATGAAACATAAATAAATAATCTCATAATGAGGGAATGAATAATTCTTATCATCATAAACAAATCTTCAAGGACTCCTTCTAAGGTATCTTATATAAATGGGTATAGTCTCATAAAAATCTAATCTTTTTGTCTTATGAGATCTATCGATGTATCATGGGGTTATAATAAGTCTCACCAATAACATACCATGTCAAAGGCATTCTTTATATAAAAGGGGTGAAACATAATAAAGATAAAAATCAATATAAAAAATATATCATATGATATGTTAATACTTTCCCTAATCAATAAATATAAACTTAAACCGTTCATAGTAATACGAAGAATGGTATAAAATAGTAAATCACAGTAAAACTGATCATAAAACATATGTAGAAAGAATAAGGATGGTATTATTGGATTATATCTCTCGTAATGATTAAATAACATCAATTTTTTTCATTTTATATAGAAAATGATTTTGAATGATCTCATGGAATATTTCTTGAGGAAAATAACCTTTAATTTAAAATCACTTCTGTTTTAACTAGAAAATTGAAAAAGTATTATCAAAATCCTTTTCTTTTAAAATAACCTTGGAAAATTATAAGGGAATCCTAAAAATATATATTTTTCACGACAATGGAAATTTTTTTATGTCGTATAAGTTAAAATAAAAAATCACTTTCACACATGGGTAAAAATTCTAGAATTACCTCTTTCAGAAAAGGATAAGACAATTGCTTTTAAACCCTTTGTAAGAAGTAAAACATGGGTAGATGTTTAGTTAATAATATCTTCGGGTAATTTTAAATTATTTTTGAAAACATTTTTTGAAAACTTATATATGAAATAAATGGGTTTTCAATCAAAGAGAGATAGATGGGAGAAGGGATTGCTCGCTTTTCTTGGGAGAAAAGATGATGGCAAAGCCCTAGTGATGATGCCCGATGCACCGACCCCTCCCTCCCTAGCCAAGGGAGGTGGAAACAACAAGAGATTTCTCCCCTTCACCAATACTGATCTCTATCCTCCATTCCCGGGGATTCCTCTATGCCCTAAGGTTCCCGATTTCAAAAAGGGTTCAACCCAGCTTGCGCTTTTTATAAAGGAATTCAACGCCACTTTGGATCTAGTTAGGACGAAGTAGGTACCTCATTTTAGGGGCCACCATCCTTCATAGTTGCCTTTGATAGATTTGTATTTGAATGATGGGGTCTTCAAGATTGCACAATGGTTGGGCTTCTCGGCCGGTGACATTTTATGGTACATTTTTCCTCAGATATCGATCTTATTGCTCCTTGGTCTAGCGCTCCCCGAGCTCTCAACATATGTTGATATTTCCAAGCCTCCTACATATTGTATTTTAATTTTGGTAGGAGAATAATAAATATGGAAAAAATGGGTGGTTTTTGAGTCTTTTCCATCGTATTGCTTAGGATGTCAATGGTTAGGAAATCTGGTCCTTGGATGTCATCGTGGACAAAGAGCTCGGAAAATGTTGAACCCCCTACCAGAAGAATATCAGGTGCAGGTCACCCCTACTGTGATCCAGAAGTGTGCTGGTGTGGACAGGTCTGGGAGGCGCAAAGGGTAGTCTCAGAGGAATGGGAACCAATAAATATTCAAACCTGTCCAAGAAAAGAGTTGAGGATTGAACCAAAAGGTAGTTCTTCGGAGGTCAAGCATATGCAGTGGCCTTCTTCAATGGTTCCAGGTGTAGTGAAGGATGTTGCGATAAATGCGCCTGAGCCGTAGGTCATGGATGTCCAGGCTCTCTTAAGGTAGGAATTGGAGATCATCCCCTTACAAGTGAGTGGAGTAGAGGTAGTGCATGTGGAAGGAATATACAAAGTGGTATCCTTGTATGAGGATGTCGTGGCGCATCCGGTCTCAGTCAGCAATATTAATGACGGTGTGGCGAACACGTTTTTCAGTAAGGTCCATGGACCTGGGGGGTCCTTATGGAAGAGAATGAGAGGATGATAAAAAAATCGCAATTAATGGGTCATGGATAAGAGAATCCCACAGGTCTATTACCATATAGTGGTGTCCCTGAGGATGAATACAGAAAAGAGGCTGAACCATCTGTAAGGTCATTTCAAGAGAAGTCTTTTTTTCTTTCAGCCACAGACTCATACCGTGGAAAAAGAAGGCAGGATGGGGTTAGTGTCTTGGGACCCTTATACCCAAAAACTACCATTCCAAAGTCCTCTTCAATTCAGAAGACTATGAGAAAGGGGAAGAAGAATAATGACATGGGTGTTAAAGTATGCAAGTTGGATTCCTGGTGCAGGTCGAGGCCTCTCAAATAAGGCCCGATTGTTGAGGTGAAAACCCATTTTGAAGGACTGGCAACTCAAGAACAATCATTGATGCATGAGGATGATGATTCAAGTGATGACAGTTTTATCCAACTCTCAGTGGATATTCAGGACCAATTCCAAGTGAAAGGTCCCCACAACCCAAGATAGAAGAAGGGAGAAAAAGGAAAGCATAACTCAGGGAAACACATTGAGGTCCAGGGGAAAAATCAAGGGATGCAAAGACTACACTCACAATCCAAAATCGATGGAAACTGGGTCAGCCAAAAAAGGTGAAAGTAAGGAAAGAAAAGGCCTTCAATATAGAGAAAGTGGCGATCCATATAGGGAACCAATAGTGATGAAAGAAGGGGTAGTGGGGTGCTTGAGGCTCATCTTCCACTCCAAGGAAGAGATGATTGAAAATTTCCGTCGGCCAAATGCCAAAAATGAGGATATTTTAAGAATTTTTGAAAGAAGCCTATAGGTTGAGGCCAAATGGGAGCAAGAAGAATGGATTGAAAAGAAAGACTAAATCATCCCCTGAAAATTCAACAAAGTCAGAATCTCCATGAAGGAATTCATGCAGACAGTAGACATAATGGTTTCTCAACTTGAAGAACTTATCAGGGTGGATCCAGACACTCAGGTTAGTACTCTTCATTTTGAATTATATAGAGTGTATGAATCAAATAATATTAGTATTGTGTTTAATAATTATGTGAGATTTTTCATCACGTAGTGGACTTTTTGTAGCGAACTATGGTTTCCCACTTTCCCTTAAAGTGTCTTAATTATAAAAATTTATATTTTGATGGAATCAAAGAGAGAGAGAAAATAAATGTTTTCTTAAAAACAATATTTTTAACTCTTGAGTACATTAAGAGAGGAAAATGAAGGTAAAACTTGTATTCTCATTATATAATAAGTGTAGAATAAAATTCATGTGTTTCTTAAAGGATGTATCATAATATTTCATCCTCAAAATCATAAATATAAACAATACTGATAAATGATGAGATTGTACCATAAAACCATCACCGCTTTGGTACCATTGAATAATATCTCTCATTAAAGAATACTATTAAATGAAACATAAGATATCATGATAATAAATAAATTCGTGATATTATATGTAAAATAGTCTATAGATACACTTAATGAAAAAATATAGTTTTATAATAAGACATATGTCTCAAATATGGAAAATTGAGACAAAACTCCTTTACATTTGGTCTGAATTACTTTGTATGTGTTTGAATATCCTGTATAATAAATATAATCCTATTATAAATATATAGAGAAAATGAATTATTAGTTTTAATGCCAGATATGATATACTTATATTCTTTTTTGACCATTTATTAACAATTATTTTTTAAAATAATTGTTTTGGGTGATAATTGTGTTGTTTTACATGATTTTTTAGTTGAGTAATTTTGGTCCTTTTAATTTGATCATGGTTACATAATCTACATAATGTAAAACATTATATAAATATCATATATATTTATTATATATGTATTTATAGTAATCTATAAAATCTGGAGACATGAAATAGATTACACTGTGCATAGACTCGGTAGGCCGTATGTACTCATGAATATTGTTTCCATTATTCTGGAAGGATGGAATGAAAGGAAATTAAATCTTAATTAAACTTTATTTAATCATTATTAAATTATATACATCATTTATTTTAATCATATACATCCTTATTACAATCTATGTAAAAATAAAATGAAATAAAATTTCAAATCGCTATGTGGAGGTGATAGTCCACATGTACGCACGAGTGACATTATTGTCTTACAACAGATTGGAATATAAGAAGTTATATGTAATATTATATTTATATAATTATGGTTATTTTCTAAATATCATATATATTAATTAACGTTGTCTTTACTACCTTCCATGTAATGAGTACGCGAAAAACGAATCACGTCGGTTTGCGAGGCGGTAGTCCGCTGCAGACACGAGAAACATTATCATATCCCCCACAGAATTCTAAGTAAGATGATATATTTGAAATAATAATTATAAAATTATAATAATGTAATATATATATATATATAATATAACTATGTTAAATCCATCTTTATATCCATCCAATAAATTTGGTGATGGAAAATGATTTTTTTTGGTTCAAGAGCCAGTAGTCCGTCATACACACAATCAACAGTTTTGTTTCCCGTTATATGGAAGTTAATATGCATATAAGTTTTTTCATTAAAATAAAAACATATTAGTATATAAATTTTTTTTTGGTATTTCATTATCATATTTTAAAAATATTTGGAGGATGTGGAAAAAGAAAGAAAAGAAATACAAACGTTAAGAATTTTACATCTTCTTCAGAGAACCCATTTTGGTTTAACATAAAGATTTACTAGATTGGATTTATGATGTCAAATAAAACCCTAAGATTTGGTGAGTTAATTAAGAAATAAATGCCATAAGTTTTTGGTCAGACCCTACAGTTTTGGATGTATGAATAGAACATGATATGGGGTGGCCTTTTATAAGTGGTGGAGAGGAAACACTTGACCAACAAGCCTGTACCAAAGTGGTGAGGGGTCCTTCTTGGAATCCAAGAGACACAGGTTTGAAATCAGTTGGTGGTGAATTTCTGGTTAATAGTAGTATTGTAGCATGTCCTGTAGAAGTTATTGTTTCATAATTGCAGCATGTACTGTTTAGTACTGTAGCATCTAGAACTATTCCCCCAGTTTGGGCCTTCGGGCAACCGGTTTGGGCCTATGGGTCTTAGGGCCTTTGAGTCATCAAATTCCTTCATACCTTAGGGCCTTCGGGCCATAGAGACCATAGAGCTTCCCAGTTCACACAGAGCATTCCCTAGAAGAGGATTAGAGAAAGGAGTATAAGTCACTAGAGCATAGCTAACTGAATTGAAAGAATGAGAGGGTATGAAAACTACTATTGGGACTAGGAAACATGAAAAACTACCAAGGAAATTATAGTAGATCAGTAATTCAATGTGGGTATCTAGACGATAAATGATGCAAAATATGGGGAGGGGCAGTTCTAGTGTGTTGGGCCTACGGGTCATGTAATCAGCGTAGTATGCATATGGGACTTTGAGTCTTGTAATTGGACTTCGGGTAATTTTGGGCCTTGTTCCTTGGGACTACATGTCATGTAATGGTTCCCTTTAAACCATAAAATGGGTATTGTCCATAATTAAGAAACATGGCCTTCGGGCCATTTGGGGTTTGGGAGCAGACACACATGAAATTTTTGAAAAGAATAATGTGTACCTGTGTTTTTATCATGGAAAGGCCTAAAAATGGGCAATTATCAAAACCTATAGGTTATAATATTGAAATATTTGTAGATAATGGGTTTTGGACAAGTTTTTAAGTCATTTTTACCCTTATCATTTTAGTTTATCACCGATAAACCAGTGTTTACTTTAACCGTGATAAATAATGTTTTACTATTTTTCATATTTATTTTGGTAAAAAAGTAAGTGAAGTTATTATATAATATTAATTATTAATATTATAAATATTTAATCTGTTTTTTAAATTCAATTCAAATAAAATTTTGAAATAAATTTAAAATTAAACCCACATGCGTGATGAAAAAACGATTTTTCCAAAAAAAAATGTTCCCAGACGTAAGGAATGTTTTTAAATTGAAATTGAACAAAATATTTATAAAAATGATATAAATTAGATAAATTATAGTATATTTTATTTAATATTACCTTTTAAAAAATTTAAAATATTATTTGAATTTATAAATAAATTTATTGGAAAAGCAATTTTCAATAAAAACCAGTTTTTTCACTATTCATTGAAAATTTAATGTTTTTTTATAAAATTCTAAAAAACTCAATCTAAGTTAATTTTTATATTATTATTGAAAAAAAAACTGCATTTGTTCACAATAATTTTACAACTTAGGTTAAAATTAATTTTAAAATATGTGCTAAAAATGAGACAGGGCTATTCTTTAGAAAAATAATGTTTTTTTAGAAATATTTATTTTTCTTTAAAATGATTTTTGATATTTATTTATAATAAATTTATTACCATTTAATTGATTTTATAAATATATATAACATATAATTTTCATAATCTATTTATTCCAATTCATAGACACCGATTTAAGGACTAGGTTATAATGATATGCAACATTATAGTTCTTTTACACTTTGGGTTGTATGTACCTCAAGATATCAGACAAAATAGATTTATGTAAAAATGAATATATCATAAAGTATCGGGGTGTTACATTCTTCCCAATATAAAAAATGTATCCTAAAATTTTTATAATGCTACCTCATTAAGATATTTGCATATTTCTTTATCGTAATATCTTTGGGTTCCCGCATCTCTTATTCTATCTTATGATTTATCTAAAGTGCGTTTACAAGATGAGTCACCCGATTCCAAATAAAATTGTTTTACAGTTTCTATAAAATAGATAGGATATTCATAGTAAGATAGATCAGGTTCTAATTCTATTTATTCATAGTTGAGATCTTGCATTTTTTTTACATGTACTTTCTTAATAAAGAGATATCGAACACATCATGTACTTTAGAGATACATTGTGACATCGATAAATAGTAATCCACAACTCTACTAATTCCTAAAATTTCAAAGGGTTCGATGTACTTTGGGTACATTTTTCCCTTCTTAACGAACCTTATAACACCCTCTCTTGGAGATTCTTTGATGAAAACATGATATACCACTTGAAATTATAAGTCATTCCTCCGATTATCAACATAGCTTTTTTGTATACTTTTTGTTTGTTTGATATGGGATTTAATGGACTTTAACAATGTCATTTTCTCCTCCACAACTTCTAGGAAAATAATATTCCGTTCACTAAAATCATCATAATAATTTAGAGTATGACATCTCTTGCCATATAATGCTTCACACAATGCCATTTGAATACTTGAATGGAAGATGTTGTTATAGTTGAAATCCACCAAAGGTAAATACGGACCCCACATGCCTTGAAATTCAAGAGATAATGAGATCCATATGTCTTCTAATGTTTGGATACTACTTTTAGACTATCCATTATTTTGAGGGTGATAAGGGATACTCAAAAATAAGATTAATATCAAGGACCTTATAAAGACTTTTCTAGAATTCTAATGTAAATCAGGGATTATGATCCAACACAATTAAAAGAGGTTCACCATGATGACTTAAAAATTCATTAATATATATCCGTGCAACATGATCAAAAGATAAAACTTCTATTCTGGTAAGAAAATTCACATAATTGGTGAGGTGATAAACAATAACCCATATTGCATCATTATTACTAAGATTATTTGGTAATATAGTGATAAATTCAATTGTAATGTTATCCCATTTCTATATAGGAATCGGTAGAGGTTTTGATGAATCCTATAGGTTGTTTTCCCTAAGCCTTCTCTTTTTGAAAAACCAAACATTTTGACATGTGATTAGAAATTTCCTACTTCATGTTATCCCACCAAAATCATTCCTTCAAATATATATACATCTTGGTCTTATAAGAGTGTGTAAAGAAATTTGAGCTATGATAATCATCAAAAAATTCTCTTTTCAGATTAGGTATAGATGGAACAAATAGTCTCTTTCCAAATATCAAAATTACACCATGAAAAAATAAGTCCTTCAATTTTACATTATTTAAAACATTTATCTTCTTTAGAAAAATCATATCATCAGGTTTATAACTTTTTATCTTTTTCAATAAAGAATATTTAGAAATAATTTTTAAAATGAGTGATGTATCCCCTTCTATAGTAATTCCTAGATCCATATTTACTGAATTCATAGAGATAGGATCCCTTACAATCCTCATTTTATCTATGAATCCATGATATTTATAGTTTAATGCAAACACTAAATTATTTTCATTCCCAGGGTAGTTGAGTATTGGGAAATCATAGTTCATGAGTATCACAATCCATCTCTTTTGTGTCATGTTGAATTCTTTCTGTGAAAAGATTTATTTCAAACTCTTGTGATCTAGGTATATATCACATATTTCCCTATAGAGGTAGTGTATTCATTTTTTTAAGGATAATATTAAGGTTTAAAAATCAAGATCATGGGTTCAATAGTTTTATTCATCAATATTCTACTTCCTAGATTTATGGTTGATAACTTTATCATTATGCATGAGGACACAACCAATTCCCTTCTTCAATAAATCACTATATATTATGAACCGATAATTTTCCAATTATAGATTCAAAACTAGTTCATTCACCAATATCCTCTTAAATTATTCAAAAAATTCTTCACATTAATATTCAAACTTAATCTCTTTATGAGTAATCTTGGTTAATGGGTTTGAAAAGTTGGATTTTTTTTTTTAAAATATCACTGAAAGTAACCTACTAAACGAATGAAACTATGTACCTCCATTATGTTAGTTGTTTTAAGACATTATTGGGTTACCTTTGACTTTAAAGGATCAACCACAATTCCATTATTAGAGATAATCTGTCCATGAAAAGAAACATTATTAATCATGAATTCACACATGCTAAATTTTCAATATAACACTTTTTTATAATATTATGAATAATGATCCTGAAGTTATTATAATTTTCTTCACATCCCTTAGAGTATACCAATATATCATAAACAAATAAAAAAAAGTTATCAAGAAATTCCTAAAATAGTGTATTCATTATATCCATGAATACATATGTTGAATTATTCAAATTAAATGGAATTATTGGGAACCCATAATGTCCATACCTTATACAGCACACTATCTTTGAAAAATATATTCCTTATTTACCTGTGATTGATTATACCTAGAATAAAGGTCAATCATTGAAAAATATTTATCTCCATGAATTTTATAAAATAAGTCATTAATGAAAAGTAGATGATACTTTTTATTTATAATAATAGAAGGGATTTCCTTATAATCAATTCACATCTACACAGATCCATATTTCTTTTTAATGAAAAGAATTATGACACCCTAAAGTGAAACATTCGGGTGTATAAATCCCTTATCACATGAATCCATTTGTTTTATGTTCAAATCCCATAATTTAGTAGTGTCCATTCTACATGGATTATTTGATAACAGTCATTCATTAGGGATTAAATTAATGGAAAATGTGACTTTGTACTCTAGTGGATGTCTAGGAAATTTTTTTAGAAAATACATCAATGTGGTAATACACAATTTATATATCCTCAATTTTAGGATTACCTTTTTATTCCATAGATTAGGTCTAATAATTTCCCCCATGAATTTAATTCAGAAGAACTAATGGGTGTGGATCTAGAAATGGATAAGATTATGAATTCCCCCTCCATAGATAAGCAATTCTACATCTTCATTATGAGTCATAACATCCTTCTCTTTGTCAGAATAATTTTCACCTTATTTTGAAATCCATTCCATACCAAATATTATATTATAATAAAACATAGTTATAATAATGAAGTCATAAAATAGTGCATGTTTATCTATCATAGTGAGAACTGGCTGATATATCCTTTCTCTGGTGAGACTTTCCCTTGGAATCTTGAATGATGAATCCCTTCTTAAGGTTAATAGAAAATATCTAATTTTATTTGAAAAATTGGTAGATATAATGGAGTGTAAAGATAAAGTATGAAATAAATCATTATCTGAATCTCAAGATATGATTAATTTACCTACCACAAAAATTGTATGGGGTTTAATCTTTATCATTTTTTGTTTTCTTAATCTTAGACTTTCCTTGGTCATTTATTTGGAAAATTCTCTTGATTAATATGAAAATAAATCACATAGTGTACCATATACTTATAGTTAAAGAATTTCACATTGATAGATTCTTTAATTCCCTTACAATCATGATAAATCTTTCCTTTCTCTCCATAATTAAAGCGAACAATTATTCCATTTAAACATGTTCCATGGTGTGTCTTTCCACATTTATTATAAGTTGAAAATTAAAAAATTCCCTTATTTCCTTTTTTCCTTATTTAATTTTCCAGTGTTATTAGAATCCATATTATTATATTTATTTCCTTAAAATCCATAAGACTTGGGGAATTATTTTCCTATCTTGACAGAACATGATATTGTGTCCCTGTATGATGAGAAAACATGGGAGACAAGTTCCCATCGAAGGATTGGCTTAAACCTTTTAAAGAAATGGTCAATCACACTCATTAGATTTTTTAAATTGTCCTAAACATGACATTATAACCACATAAATTTGGATTCATAAATAGAGATATTGTTTTCTTCATTTTCCCTTAGACTCAAAAATTTTATTTCCATATCTGCTTATTAGTCATGAGGAAAATAATTTTCCCAGAAGAGTTCCTTGAAATCCTTACATTACAAAGTTTTTATTTCTTAATCATCCATATTGTTTTGAATAAATGACCATTATTGAATTATATATACTGAAAGATGATAAAAATATAGGAAACCCTTCTATTTTTCATTACCTATTAGAGTGAAAAATATCTTCTATATAGAATGTATCGATTTCATAACTACAAATACATTTGTAGTCCCTTTTAATGAACAAAGTTAATGAAACATAAAGTAGTATTACATTATTAAATTCCATGGTAGATCAGTAGGATAATCCATATAGTCAAGTTTATTAAAAATATCCTAACTCAGATTCCCCAATATGATTATAACTTGATTGGTTAAAATTGTAGAACCAGGTCCAAATTCATTATCATTCCCATGAGAGAAACACCAACATGGTGTACTTGAATTGATATGGATAAAATTACTTCTGATATCCATTTATAAATAATGGAATACACTAGATTAGATCATAACATTATGAAACATAATATTTAATCCCAAAACAAATGAAAACCTTAACAGAAATTAAAAAATTCATGCATAAATAATCTCATGGTATTAAACATGGTTTATTTGGGAACGTTTTATAATCAATAATATATTTTCAAATCCTTTGTAATGGTTTGTTAAGAAAATTTTAATTAACCGAGAAATATCCCCCAATAGAGTTAAACTAGGTTCATGGTAAGGGCGATTTTCATGTACCAATTAATGCTTAAGTCAACCATAATGTGCCTTTATCAAGGTTATTACCCACAGGTACACCTATTATAGAACCATATCCACTTCTAGTATCTAGATAATGATTTATTACTAGGAAACACCACATAATCTATTCCTTTCCAATACTTAAGGTTGTTCTTATAATATTTTCCTCAAAATTAATCTTAGTCTTATGTTGTCTTATATATGTTTTCGTAAATTAGGCTCCCAATGTTTCGACTAAAATTCTATTGATACCAACTATATAGACCTAGAACCTAGAATCCCAAAGTTAGTAGTTACTTTATTATTTCGGACTAAGATACAATGAATCACATCCTAATGGAAAAAATAGTTTATTAGTCATAGTAAACAGGATACATACTAGAAAAGTCCCCATTACATTATACAAATATAATATACATGAATTGTTTTCTTTAATAACTCCATTATTCCCCTAAGAATATCCCATTATATCAATAAAAAACACTTGTTGGTATCATAGGGAAAATAAAACAAAAGAAATTGGTGAGGACCGATTCTCAATAAGGGTATGAATATAGAAAAATATATCATGAATAAACAATAATAATTAATATGGAAAGGTAAATAATTGAAACACATTCCATTTAAATAACATCTTGGAAAAAATAAGGTAGGAAAAAATGATGATCAAATAATTCCATATAAATAATCACATGATCTTGAAAATTAACCATGTATATTCTAACTAATCCAATAATCACATGGAAGATCAATAACTATTCTCATAATGAGGGAATGCATAATTCCATACATCTTAACTATACCATCAAGGCCTTTTTCCAATACATATTACCTAAATGGGTAAACCCTTTTCCAAAAACCCAATTGAGTTTGTCTCATGAGACCTACAGATGCATTAAAGGGATAGAGTGATCCCCACCCATCACCTACTAAGTTCAATGATTTACTCATATGAAACTATTTCATTATAATCAATATAAATAGTTTTATAAAAAATATCACACTTGATGTTAATACTTTCCCCAATCAATAAATATAATCTTAATCCATTCAGTGTAATATAAAGAATGATATAAAAAAGTACATCCATGTTAAGCTGATCATAAAAATCCATATAAATAATAAGGATTATTTTATTTGATTATATCCTTAGTAAATTTTAAGTAATATCAATGTATGCCATCATAGAAGTAAAATTATTTTGAAAGATGACATGGAACATTTCTAGGGGAAAATAACCTTTTATTGATTTTTTACTAGTAAATTAATAAAATATTTTCAATATAAAATTATTTCAATAGGAATTTATAAATTTATAAATGAATCTTCCAAAAAAAATAATTGTCCTGATGGAGGAAAATTTTGTTCATGGAATATAATTCAATATGAAAAAATTCCTTTCAAACTTTGGTAAAAAATAGAGAATTAACTCATCAGGAAAATGATATGAAAATTCCTTTTAAAAAAAATTAAAAAATTAAAACTTGGATAGAATTTTTATTTAATTAATCCTTTAGGTAACATATGATCATTTTTTATATCATTTTTATAAAACATGGATATAGAATAAAATGGTGTTTTGATTAAAGAGTGAAATAAAGATAATTTTTTCTGTAAAAAAATTACTTTAATCTCTGGAGTGCATAAAGATTTGAAAATTAATAGAAAATATATATTATAATCACATAACCATCATAGAATAAAATTAATGATTTTATTCAGAGATTAATTTTAATATTTCACCATCATAATTATAAACATGAACAATCCTAATAAATGATGTGATTGTACAATAAAACCATTACAATTTTGGTAACAATGAATCGTAATCCCCATGAAACAACAACATTAAATGATACTTAAAAAATCAGGTGAATAAATAAATTCAGGAAATTACATGTCAATGGAAATTTATATACACATAATCAAATAAGATAGGTGCATAACATTACATTTGTCTTAGAGAAGTAAAATTTAGAAAAAATCCCTTACCTTAGTTCTGACTTCCTTTGTACGTGTTCAAACCTACTATATTATAAATATAGGTTTATTATATATATATATATATATATATTATAACCAAAATGATATATCTCATACCATATATGATTTAATTGTAGTATTTTATCACACTTTTATTAATAAATACTTTTTAGAATCACTTTTTCCTATAATAATTGCTTTGTTCTTCATGTATGTTTTTGTTTGGTAATTTCAGTCCATTTACATTGATCATGGTTCCATAATATCAAGAATGTAAAATTTTATATAGATATAATACATATTGATTACATATGTATTTAGAGTAATTTATAAAGTCTAGAGATTGGAAATGGATTACACCATTCAAGGAGACGATAGGCCATTGATATACACAAACATTATTTTGATTTTTCTCGATGAATGGAAAGAAAATAAAATAAATGTTAATTAAAATTCATAGATTTATTATTAATTTATATATATAATATATATTAAAAAACTCAAACCGTATTACTATCCATGTAAAAATAAAATGAAAAACATTTCACGTCGATACGTGGTGGTGAGAGTCCACACATACATAGTAACGACGTAATTATTTTTCCAAAGTTTGTAAAGTAAGAAGTTAGATGTGATATTATATTTATATAAGTAGTTTTATGTTATAAATATCAAATATATTCATTAAAATTATTCTTAATTCCATCTATCTAAAATATAAGTGAAAAACAAATCACATCGCTTGATGAGGTGGTAGTCCGCTGTACACACAAGCAACATTATTGTATCCCCCATATTATGGTAAGTAGGAAGGTATATATGATATCATAATTAAAAAATAATTATTATTTCATAAATATAATATAAATATGTTAAATCTATAATTATATCAATCCTTGATAGGTGGTGAATAAAAATGAATTACATTGGTTTGTGAGGCAGTAGTCTTCTGCATAATGATCAAAGATTTTGTTTCCCATTTTATGGAAGTGGAGATAGATATAGGTTATTCAATTAACATAATAAAATATAATTTTATAGGATATAATTTTGTTTTTATTATTATTGTTTAATAATATTTTGAGGATGTGGAATAATAAACTACACAAATACACACGTTATGAATTTTACCTCTTCTTTGTAGAACCCCTTTAGGTTCAACCAAAATACTTATTAGATTGGATTTATGTTATAAGAGAGTACTATATTATGTTGGGAGGTAAGTAAGGAATAGGAAATACTTATGATGAATTTTAAATCTTGGAAGGACGTGGAAAATTCTTCACTTCTCTCCTCATCCCTCATGGACATCATGGAATGATACCATCCTCATAACCCTCTAAGTAGTGTAGCTTGTATATCCCTTTATGGTGATTCACTCGGACCCCCTAGCATGGGATCGAGGGACTGAGCCCCGATGCTTTCCTTAAAAGTTTCATATATTGATGAGATTTGGTATAGTTGAGATGAACCATGGTGGCTCATTTCAGGGTGGATAATCCAATGATTGGGATGTTTTAAAGCTTCATTCAATCATGAAGTTTTAATCGGCCAACCATGGTTTCTTCTCTCAATATGAAATAATTTATTATTGTCATGGATTCCTGAGAGGATTTTGTTTAGGCTTGATCCATGATCCCCTATTCAACAAGACACTAGTGTTTTAATCCCTCTAGATGGTCTATAGAGGTCCACTGGGACCAAAGGTCATCATTTTCATCTATTTTCTATCCCTTCCCATCCTCTCGCTAACTTTTTTGAATGTGAAATTTTTGGAGTAGATCATTGAATCTCTTGGAGAGTTTCTATATGTGGATTAGCAGAACCTCTCTCTCTAGAAAACATCGGAAGACCGTATATGTGTTTCACAGGATATCTCATCACCATCCTCCACAGATTCATATTCATTTTTGGGATTTGTTTGAATGGAGGCATATTATCCTCTTCACCTCTTCACTCTGATTCTATACACACTATCACCTCATCGGTCATTCGATATCGTCTTTCAGAAATCACACCTCCTGTCAAACTTCTAGACGAATGGTGAATATTATGTTCAATACATCCTTGATGGTTTCCCCCTCTAATGATTCCGTTTCAAAGACCAATGAATTGTCTATTTCATCGCTTGACTATATCCTCATTCTCCCACATCTGCCTCAACCCTTCTCTTTTTTCATTGACCCCATGCTCCATGCACTTCACTCACCTATTCTACTTCACCTTTCTCCACCCCACTTCTACCCAATACCCCCCTCTCTACATTCAGAGACATTATCCCCCATATTCCTCCGGATATCTCCCCCAATATTTTCACCTCCTCCTTTTATCCCTAGCTATGCCATATGTATTTTAAAAAGAAAAGAGATCATTTGTACTGACCCTTCTCAACCATTCTCTTCTATCAAATCCGATGATATCCCATTTATCCTAATTTCTCTATTAAACTACTATAGTGAATTAATGAATGTGAAGGATCCTCCCTCCCCCACTTTTCTATCCGAGACTAACTCCTCCCCAGGACACCGGGCTTTAGTAATATTTTTTCAATCCTCTCATTCTATCAGATATTCATCTAGAAAGATGTTCACATGGTCTTAGTCTAGGGTTTTGATTATTTCTTCAAGTGATAAATCCCACAAGACCTCTTATTTTGAGTTCAGGTCTAGGAAATCTCAATCCTAATGTTATCAATGATAATATATAATTCTAGGGGGATCAGAGCCTAGGTTAAATATTACTTCATTTATAATGATATAGAAAAGAATAATGTCTCTCTTACAGAAATTTTTGGACCAAAGAAATGATTATCCAATATCAGGGAGTCTTATAGGAGATCTTGGATTCACTGCAATATACACGGTGAGATGGAATGTCATCAAATATGGGTATTCTATAATTCTTCCACCACATGTGTGAGGTTGGAAGTGTCTCTTTAACACCTTTCGGTGAAGGTGTAAGTAAATAGTCGTTCTTGATTTTTCTCATTCATCTATGGAAAATGTGATGGACTTCTTCATGATCGGATTTTTCTTGATCTAAAATCCTTCAACCCAAAGCCGAACCATGAATGGTGGGGGTGAATTTAACTCTATTATGGACCTAACTGAGAAGAATGGGGGACCTCTTTACTGTAAAATTACATGATCCAATTATCCTACTTTTTAGTCTAGGAGATTCTCCATGACTTGGGTTTTTTTGGGGATAAGTTCACATGGTGTAACAAAATAAGATACAACCAGAGGACATGGTGCATATTGGATTAGTTCTTTGGGAATCTCCAAGATATTTGATACTTTCCAATCTCTGATATCTTTCATTTTATCTATGCATTTTTCGATCACTTTTATCTTCTTATTCACCTCAAGTATAATACTTGAGGAGGGTGTAACTTCTTCTTCCCCAGTTGTTGGAAGTCTCACCCTATGTTTCTTACAATAGTGCATTGATCCTAGGATGTCTTTAGCCAAGGGAGGCATTGGCTTGGCCTCCACAATAAATTGCGGTGCATGAAAAATGATCTCTTTTCCTGGTCAAGCTCTTTCCCTTCTATTTTAATGATTCTAGATGACATCAAGAGAGACATTGAGGATGCAGAGCTGAGCCTAGAAGGGTATTGGGACAAAGAGACTCTGGTTTCCTTGGGTCTTAAGAAGCTACAATTCAACAAGCTATTTCTGGATCAATAGATGTTTATTCAAAATAGTTCTCAATACACCTGGCTTAAGGAAGGTGATCCCAACAAGAAATATTCTCACGCTTGTTTGAAATAGAGGATGTGTCACCGAGCTTCGAATATCCCACTTGAAGAAGGTTCCTTCACCAAAGATTTGGCTATTATAGGTGACATGGTTGGTTATTATTTTAAATATTTACTATATACTCATAACCCTCAATGTAAGAACGGTTATACTTGAGATCTGGTCACCATATTTAGTTTGGTTCCAGGGGTTTTCTCTTCTCGTGTTAATTAACTCCTTGAGTGTGAACTAGGGGAAAAGACGGTGTGGGACTCTATTACCTCTTTGAATCTGGACATCACTCATGAACCTAATGGTTTCATTGAGTATTTCTTCATCAATTTCATAAGTGTTATTAATAATGATCTTTTTGGTTCCATTCAGGATTTATTCTATGGGTTTTGGATTCCTTAGTTTTCTAGCACAACAACTTTGATCCTCATCCCCAAAGTGTGTGATCCCACCTCTATTTCCCAGTATCACCACATCAAAATGTGTAATTTTCTATATAAATTATTGGTGAACATCATCAAAATTAGTTTTTTTCATTTTATCCACTGTTGGGTTTTATAATAGAAGCATAATTTTATGTCGGGAAGGCCCATCCAAGGAGAAACGGGAATATCCCTTGGGATTAATGGTTACATCATCCTGAAGGTTTATGGGGTCCAACATTGCAATCAAGGTGGATATGGACAAGGTATATGATAGGTTCGAGTGGGGTTTCAACTTTCAGTACATGAGATGAATGGGTTTCTTTGAATGGGTTATTAACATGATATTCTTGTGCTACAGTTCACCTTGGTTCAATGTGGCTTTGATAGGGAAGCATGGTTTCCTGAAACCGGTTAGAGGTCTCAGGAATGGTTCCCCTATCTATACCATCATTATCATCATAGTTCAGGATGTATTTATCAAATATATTTTCTCCTCCATGCAATGAAATCTCATAATTCCATACCACTGTAGGGCCAAAGTCCCTGGAGTTTCCCACCTCCTCTTTGCTGATAACGTTACCTTATTCATTAAAGATTGTTTTTCTTCTATCAAAGGATTAAACAACATCATTGAAGAGTATAAATATTGGTGGGGACAAATTGTAAACATGGAAAAGAGTGGGGACTTTTGTCCTTCCTCCTATATATATAGGGAAATGGATACCATTGAATCAAGCCTGGTAATTAGGTGCAAGAGATTTCCCATGGTCTACCTAGGTTCCCCCATATTCCTTGATAGGATCTGTATCAAACATTTTGAAGGATTGGAAAGATCATTAATTGTAATAATAATTGAAAGAATAAGTTCCTGTCATTTGGAGATAGAATCACTCTAGTTAACTGTATCCTATACTCAATTCCCACTCATATTCTTTCTACCCTCAAGGATACCAAGTCTATTATTTGAAATATTGAGTGTACCATGAATTAATTTATTTTTTATGCTTAATGGGAGGTAATGTAAGACCCCAAGTTTCCACGGTAAGCTTCTCTTTGAATAATACAGTAGCATGTGTTGTACGCAACTTTGAGTTCTAACACACACCACAACCAATAAAACTAGCTGTTATGAATAGTAATACCTAGTTTTTAAAATTTTATAAATTTTATCTTTCAAAATGGACTTCATTTTTGGATTCGGAATATCAAATTTAGCCTAGGGTGAAATTTTGGAACTTTTCGGATAACTTTTATATTTTGATGAATAGTGAAAATTACTAAATTTTAATTAAAAACAACTTTTTTAATCAATATAATTAATAGTGATAAATTAAACCATTTAGTGGTTTTAAATTATAATTAGAATATAATTTTACCATTTTATCTAATGGTGGTCATTAGAAGTAATTTCACTTTGAAATTGGACATAAACAATTGTCAATCTTTTGATTGATATTGTTTCTTAAAAACACGCTATTTGTTTTGACAACAGGAATTAATTATAAAATTAATTAATGAAACCTTTATTTTTTGAATTTTGTAAAATAGAAATCATTTTTTAATTTATAATATCAATTATAGCTTAGGGTGAATTTTTGGTATTTTTCTGAAAAACTTCAATTTTTTATGAATAGTGAAACCACTAAGTGGTAGTTAAAAAAATAATTTTTCATTTAAATGAAACTTTACCACTTCAGTGATTTTATTTTCAAAAATAATACATACATGGTTGTCATTAGGAAGAAAATTTTGGTTCACTGAGATGGAAATAATTTTTGGTGGATAGTAACTTTTATGTTTTATTAATCGCGATTAAAGGTAATTAGTGAAATTTATGGTAAAAATGATATTATAAAAATATGAAAATATCTTGACACTTGTCCTAACCTTATTTGATGAGTCATGGACGACCAAGAAAATCCATGGGTCAACTTGGGGACCCCATGGAGCCACATGGGTAAGAAAATGACATTAATAACGTTTTATTTGAAGTAAAAAAAATTGTCACAAACATGTGTTGTTATACTAAAACAATTATTACATGGGGTCATATAAGTTAACTTTTCAACTATAAATATTCATTGTAAATATAAAACTATTTCCTAAATCATGATATTTTTTATATAATTTTTAGACATTAAATAAATTAAAAAATAAATGACATCATGATGATTCATCGATTACCTCATTAATTAACGATTTAAATAAAATGAAAGTATAATGTAAAATCTAAGACTTACACTGGTCAAAAACATATTTTATGGGTAGATTTAGAACCCTTATCACCTTATCCTCGAAATATATAATATTGGGACCTTTGAAATTCGAAAATCACTTCATAATAATGTAACATTTCATTACTTTCCAAGAGTTCCCCTCCTCTCATCTTATAAAAGGCCCCCACCTCTACAACCTTATTCACACCATCAAAGCCATTAGGCTTGGCCAACCTCTGCCCAAATACTCTATAAACTTCCCTATATTACTCCTAGAAGCCTCAATTTGGTCATAAGTCTTCCCAAGGAAGCCTTTGGCTCAAATAAAAAAGAGTTACCCGATTTAAAGGTAATGTTTTCACTTGTGTTATTTTGTTTTATTTTTCTTCTCCAACCCCTTAACCTCTTTTTATTCCATGACTTTGTAACAAAACCAGTATCTTCAAAATAAAAGGATTTTTTATGACAACTATTTGATTTAAACATACAAACACTTTTGTCTAATGGTTAAAGAACATACTGTTTCTGTGGGTGGCAAATTACTGCCCCACGAAACGATGATTGTTCAATATTCTTTTAACACCTCTCATAGTGGCCATTAAGATGTCACTATATTTATATATGATATATATTGTGTTTATGTTTTCCTTATGCTTCTGTATTTATCATTTATGGTATACCTTTATGATTTCCATTATGGGTAAACGCGATAATTTCATTTTAGGAAGTGTGGACTACCACCCCCTCAAAGTGATTTGAATCGTTAATGCCATATGTGAGACATATAAGGGATGGAGTAAATGATATTATATGTGATATTATACTGAAATTATAATATAACTTTATATCATTATGATTTCATTCCATTAAATATGAAATAGAAATGAAAGTAGCGTTCATGCGTACGTACGGCTTACCATCTCCATGAACAATGCATTTCATTTCTTACCTCTAAATTTTATGTAATATTATAAATGCATGTATATACTGCTTATATATGATATATATGATATCTACATCATGAATATAATTCTGGATACAATGTATATTTTACCACATGAACAACTTGTAATTATAAGAATATTCTTTTTAACTCAAGTACCAAAGATCGACAAAACGCCCGTTATTAACTTAAATAATTACATAATGTTCATAACATGGTAATAA
Organism: Viscum album; assembly: GCA_963277665.1. NCBI lineage: Eukaryota > Viridiplantae > Streptophyta > Magnoliopsida > Santalales > Viscaceae > Viscum > Viscum album. Next base: position 11,319,057 of record OY728159.1, on the reverse strand, counting down.
GTGATATAAAAGGAATAATGAACTTGAAAAAGGTTCTTAAGCAAGTAGAAATTAACTCTAGTTTATTATTCAAGAGGTTAAAGAACGATTGAGTCAAGTCGGACATGAGGTAAGGGACTTCATCTCAATCCACTTTCATTGAGGCATATTTTGATTTATACGCAACTTTCTTTTATATGGTGTATAAACCCCTTTAACTTTTACGTTTATTCAAAAGGAATATTTTTATAAGAATCATTTTACTAAACGACAAAAGGGAATGTTTTTTTGTCATACGTATGCGGCGACAATGTCTTCTCCGCCACCGTGACCATTATTTGAGTTTTGGCTTCCTCCACAAGCCATAAATTTTTTTAAAATGAAAAATAAATACAAAGTTTTAATCTTATTTTATTTTGGTATTGAAAATGTTTTTGATAATGTTTTATTATATCAATGTGTTGTATTGATATCTTATGATTGAAATGTGGAAATGTTATGTTTCCTTTATGCATGTTTTATGGGATATGATTATGTTATGGTTTAGGATATGTTTAAACCTGTTCATATGAAGAATGAATTGGACTTAATAAGTGATGGGTGGAGCCTTCTATAGCTCCTTGATGCATTGGTATGTCTCATGAGACAAACTAGTGTCTTGTAATGAGGCCTTGATGAAATCTTATTTGTAGTCTTGGAACGAGGCCTTGGCTACGTGGTTATGATAGTCTGGCATTATGCTTTCCATCATTATGAAAGTGGTTATTGATATTTCATGTGATTATTTGACAAGTAGAATATCCATGTGAATAAGTAAAAGGAATTATTTTATTTTACTTTTTCCATATTGTTCTGAAGTTCAAGTTTAAAAGGCTTTTGTTTTAGTTATACATTGCCTTAAATATTTGTGTTTATTTATGAAAGTTTCCACTATATTGTTATCCTTACTGAGCATCTGAGCTCTCCCTTTCTATGTTTTATTTTTCCCAGGATGTGAAGAAATATTTTGTGACTGGACTGCAGAGATAGTCTGAAGGGGATATGAGTGTGGACTATAGATACTATGTTATTTTAGTTTTTCACTTTATGATGTAATGTAGGACTTATTAATATATCTAGTGTTTCCAAGGCTACTAAACTAATCGGTCTTTTGAGACTTGATCTTTTGTAATCATGCCAATGTTACGTAATAATGCACCGAGTCTAGGTAACTGAGGTCGGGGCATTACAGTTGGTATCAGAGGTAGTTTATTACTAACATTGGAGGCTAGATTTAGATAAACTCTGATTAGAGCACATATCCCTAAGATAGACTTTTAGGATCAGTATAGAAGAAATTCCTAGAATTTTGGTATTATAGAGATTTTATGAGTTTTCCGAGAAATACATCCTTATCTAGATATGAGCAGGTAGAGGTGGCTCTGGCACAAATGTACCTAGGGGTAAAACCCAAAAATAGTGCTTTGAACTAGACTCAAATGGGAACTGGTGCACGACAACGGGCCTTGCTGCACTCTTGGTTACGAAACTCTTGGGGGATATGATTAGGATAATTCTCATTTTCTTTACAAACCATTATGAAGTGTTTATGAGTATATACTTACTCAAAGAAAACATTTTTATGATTATGGATTTTATCCATAAATAGTTCAATTTATGTTAAATGTTTTACAAGTATGGAATTACATATTTTGATTCATAAACTAATCTAGTTTATGAAATTGTTTAGAAATGGTGCCTACTGGAAGGAATGGAAACTGTATCAATGCACGCACTCCATGTAGGGATTTCCCTCCTACTCAAGATAATTATAGTGGATCTGGTGATAAAACTGGTGCTTATCACATTATCACCATATTGGGGAAACTCACTCAAGTTATGAATAATAACCTTACTCATATGGAGCACCCTGATTTGCAATGTGGAGGATCAATGTTAGATTGTTTCATGAGGAAAAAACCTCCAACATTTAATGTGGGTACAAATTCATTAGTAACTGGGAAATGGATAAACTCCTTGGAGAAAATATTCCACGCCTTGGGGAGTAGTGAAAGGGAGAAAGTTGTCATGGAAGTTTACCGCCTCACTGGAGATGTCGATCAATGGTGGTTGCTGATTCAAAACAAAAAGGAAGATGAAGAAGTATCAAGTATGTGATGGAGGGAGTTTAAGGAAATTTTCTTAGAAAAATACTTTCTACATGACCATCGAGCAGATATGGAAAGACAATTTCTAAGTCTGAGGAAAAATGAGGATGATAATGTCGCAAAGTATGAGGCTAACATTATGAGGATAGTGAGGCATGCAGCAGATTATATACATAACCCAAGAAGTAATATTGATCGTTTCTTTGATGGGTTAAAACAATTTCCCCATCGATCATTAGTCTCACAAACCTTCTCGTCGTATGAAGATATTGTATAGTGTGCTATCAAGATGGAAAAGGAATTCTCTAAGTCTTATGACTTTAAAGCGAAGCAAGAGAAGAAGAGGTCTTCTGATCAATCTAGAAATGGAAATAAGGGGAAGAAGGGAAAATTTGAATACCAGTCCTGTAGTAAATGTGGGAAGAAACACCTCGGTACTTGCTTGAAGGGAATGGGAGTCTGTTATAAGTGTGGTGAAAAAGGCCACCAATCTCATGATTGCAAGGGAAAGGGAGTTTCTGTCAATGTGGGATGCTATAAATGTAGATAGATGGCACATTATGCAAATGAATGTTCTAAGAGTCAGGGGAACTAACATCATAAGAGGCCAAGGGATCAAGGCCAAGCTTATGCTATCTCTACTACTGAGGTTGAAGCTCTGAAAGATGTGGTGGCAGGTAATTTAATGGTTTCCTCAAGTTTAGAAAATGCATTATTTGATTCTGGATCATCACATTGTTTCATATCTTCCCAGTTTTCTAAGAAAATTAGATATTTCCAATTTGATTTAACAAGATAATTGTCAGTCAAAACACCTAAGGGAAGTATCATTGCAACAATTTTTTGTGAATCAGTCCCCATTAGAGCACATAAATATTCTTTATCCGCTGATCTCATTGTCATGCCTATGATTGAGTTTGATATAATCCTCAGTATGTATTGGATTTCAGACTATGATGCGAATATTTATTGTCAGAAGAAGGAGGTTACGATTTTTGATGATGATGATAAGGAACACCTTATATTTAGAGTAGAATCATCACCACCTAATTCTTATTTAAATCCACCCCAGTAGCTCAACTAAATTCAATTATTGGGGAGGAAGAGAAGGAAATGACTGAGGGCGAGGAAAGGAATGTTCAAGTAGTCTATGTACCTATTGTGAGAGAATATATAGATGTCTTTCCGGAAGATTTACCTGGACATCCTCCAGAATGTGAAGTTGAGTTTTCCATTGATTTAATTTCTGGATCAAGGCTTATATCGAAGACCCCTTATAGAATAGCCACTGTGGAATTATTTGAACTAAAGTAACAAATAGAGGAATTTTGTAATAATGGATTTATTCTCCCTAGTGTTTCTCTATGGAGAGCCCATGTCCTTTTTTTAAGAAGAAAGATGGATCTATGAGGTTGTGCATTGACTACAGGGAGATAAATGCTATAACAATAAAGAAGAAGTGTCCCCTACCTCGCATTGATGATTTATTTGACCAACTGCATGGAGCTAAATACTTTACAAAGATTGACCTTTGATCTGGATACCATCAGTTATGTGTAAAGAAGGAATACATTCCAAAGAGAGCATTTCGAACAAGGTACGAGAATTATGAGTTTACAGTAATGCCTTTTGTATTGACTAATGAACCCTCTGTATTCATGGATCTAATGAATAGTGTTTTCATGGAATATCTTGATGATTTTGTGGTGGTATTTATTGATGATATCTTGGTATAGTCCAAAAGCTACGAAGATCATAAAAATCACTTGCGCGTTATCTTGAAGACTCTTAGAAGACATGAATTATATGGGAAGTTTAGCAAGTGTGAATTCTGGCTTCAGGAGATTTATTTTCTTGGCCATATTTTCTCTAAGGATGGAATTTCTGTTGATCCTTCCAAGACCAAGGCAATCCAAGAATGTCCAGCACCGACGAGTATAACTGAGGTATGCAGTTTTATTGGTTTGGTAGGTTATTATCGACGTTTTTTCCAGAATTTTTCCCGATGGGATAACCCATTAACGAAGCTCACACGTAAAGGGTTTAAATTTTTCTGGAAAAAAGAGTGTGAAGAGTGTTTTGAATAACTGAAGAGAAGATTAGTCAATGCTCCTATATTGACTCTACCATCGGGGAATGATGGGTTTGTTATTTATAGTGATGCATCAATGAAAGGACTTGGTTTTGTCCTTTTGCAGAATGATTGGGTTATTGCCTATGCATCACGATAACTAAAAATTCATGAGAAGAACTATCCTACTCGTGATCTTGAGTTAGCAGCTGTGATCTTTGCTTTGAAGATATGGAGACACTACCTCTATGGTGAAAAATATAACATTTATACAGATCACAAGAGTTTGAAGTATATTTTCTCAGAAAAATAACTCAACATGAGGCAAAGTAGATGGCTTGAACTACTGAAGGATTATGATTGCACGATACACTACCACCCGAGGAAGGCAAATAAGGTGGCAGACGCTTTGAGTAGGAAGGATCATGGAGTTTTGAACAAGATGAGAGTTGAAAAGGATCCTATATACACGGATCTAGTAAAGATGGATATGGGAATCACCATGGAAGGTGAAACATCAATTCTTTTTCAAATGGATGCCAAACCATCTTTGATAGAAAGGATAAAGAGTTCTCAGACCGGTGATGGAGAGTTACAAAGGAAGATTAAAGCTGTGAATTATGGGAAATTGAGTGACTTTGTGTATGAAGATGGAATTTTGAAGTTTGGGAAGATACTTTGTGTTCCCGATATACCTAATCTAAAAAGAGAATTATTGGATGATGCTCATAGTTCCAATTTCTCTATACACCCTGGGATAACCAAAATGTATAGAGATTTGAAGGAACATTTTTGGTGGGACAACATAAAGAGGGAGATTGCCGATCTTGTGTCAAGATGTATGGTTTCTCAACAAGTGAAAGATGGAAGGCAACAACCTAGAGGAGTATTGCAACCTCTTCCCATACCTGAGTGGAAATGGGATAATATCATGATGGACTTTGTCGCAGGACTACCAAAGACTCCTAGAAGGAATGACATAATATGGGTCATTGTTTATCATCTTACCAAGTCAGCACATTTTCTTGATATAAGAGAAGATCTACCACTTGAACATCTAGAAAGACTATATATTGATGAAGTTGTGATACTTCATGGAGTACCCCTATCGATTGTCTCGGATCGTGACCCTCGATTTACATCAAGATTCTGGAAAAGTATTCAGAAGTCCTTGGATACTGAACTTCGTTTGAGCACTGCTTACCACCCTCAAACAGATAGACAATCAGAACAAACTATTCAATCCTTAGAAGACATGGTCAGATCATGCTCTCTTGACTTTCAGGGTATGTGGGATCAATATTTACCTCTGGGAGAATTTTCCTATAACAATAGATTCCATTCAAGTATTCGAATGGCACCATATGAAGCGTTATACGGAAAGAGATGTCACACACCAACCTGTTGGGATGACGTTGGTGAATGAAAACTGGTAGGCCCAGAACTGGTGGAGGAAATGATGGAAAATGTGAAGGTAATCCAAAACCACATCAAAGCAGCTCAAAGTAGGCAGAAGAGCTATGCTAACAAACGAAGGAAGGATTTTTAATTTTAGGTAGGAGATCCTGTTTTCTTGAAGGTATCTCCATGGAAGGGAGTTATACATTTTGTTAAGAAGGGTAAATTGAGTCCCAGGTACATCGGACCCTTCAAAATTCTAGAATGAATTGGAGTTGTAGCTTACTGTTTGGCAATGCCGCCAAGTCTCACCAAAGTTCATGAAGTGTTCCACGTATCACTGTTGAGAAAATACATGCCTAAAACAACACATGTACTCACCTATGAGGAATTATAACTAGAACCCGATCTATATTATTGCGAAGAGACTATCAGGATTCTTGATACAATAGACCATGTGCTGAGAAGCCGGACGACTCGTCTGGTAAAAGTTTTATGGAGAAACCATAAGATGGAAGAGGAAACGTGGGAACCCGAGGAACTTATAATGAAGAATCACCCGAGTCTTTTTATAATTTGATATTATATGAAATTTCTTGGATGAAATTATTTAAAGGAGGGGAGAATGTAACACCCCATGTTTCCACAGTACGCTTCTCTTTGAATAATACATTAGTGTGTGTTGTACGCAACTTCGAGTTCTAACACACACCACAACCAATCAAACTAGCCGTTATGAATAGTAATACCCACTTTTTGAAATTTTATAAATTTTATCTTTCAAAATGGACTTCATTTTTGGATTCAGAATATCTAATTTAGCCTAGGGTGAAATTTTGGAAATTTTCAGATAACTTTTATATTTTGATGAATAGTGAAAATTACTAAATTTTAATTAAAAACAACTTTTTTAATCAAAATAATTAATAGTGATAAGTTAAACCATTGAGTGGTTTTAAATTATAATTTTAATATAATTTTACCATTTTATCCAATGGTGGTCATTAGAATAAATTTCACTTTGAAATTGGACATAAACAATTGTCAGTCTTTTGATTGATATTGTTTCTTAAAAACACTCTATTTGTTCTGACAACGAGAATTAATTATAAAATTAATTAATGAAACTTATATGTTTGTAATTTTGTAAAATAGACATCATTTTTGAATTCAGAATATCAATTATAGCTTAGGGTGAATTTTTGGTATTTTTCTGAAAAACATCAATTTTTGATGAATAGTGAAACCACTAAGTGGTAGTTAAAAAACTGATTTTTCATTTAAATGAAACTTTACCACTTCTGTGATTTTATTTTCAAAAATCCGACATAGATGGTTGTCATTAGGAAGCAAAATTTGGTTCAATTTGATGGAAATAATTTTTGATGAATAGTAACATTTAAGTTTTATTAATCTCGATTAAAGGTAATTAGTAAAATTTAAGGTAAAAATGATATTATAAAAATATGAAAATATCTTGACACTTGTCCTATACTTATTGGATGAGTCATTTCCGACCAAGAAAATCCATGGGTCAACTTGGGGACCCCATGTGGCCACTTGGGTAAGAAAATTACATTAATAACTTTTTATTTAAAGTAAAAAATAAAATTGTCACAAACATGTGTTGTTTTACTAAAACAATTATTACATGGGGTTATATAAGTTACCTTTTCGACTATAAATATTCATTACAAAGATAAAAAGATTTACTACATCATGATATTTTTTATATAATTTTTAGACATTGAATATATTAAAATTTTTGTGACACTATGATGATGTAGTGATTACCTCATTAATTAACGATTTAAATAAAATGAAAAGATATTGTAAAATATTGGACTTACACTTGTCAAAAACCTATTGTATTGGTATATTTCGAACCATTATCACCTTATCCTTGAACTATATAATTTTTGGACCTTTGAAATCCGAAAATCACTTCATAATAATGTAACAACTCATTACTTTCCAAGAGTGCCCCTCCTCTCCTCTTATAAAAGGCACCCACCTCTACCACCTTATTCACACCATCAAAGCCATTTGGCTCGGCCAAACACTTCCCAAATACTCTCTCAACTTCCTTATATTACTCCTAGAAGCCTCATGTTTGGCATAAGTCTTCCCAAGGAAGCCTTTGGCTCAAATCAAAAAGAGTTACCCGATTTAAAGGTAATGTCTACACTTGTGTTCTTGTGTTTTATTTTGCTTCTCCAACCCCTTAAACTCTTTTTATTACTTTATTTTGTAACAAAACAAGTATATTCAATATAAAAGGATTTTATTATGAGAATTATTTTATTTACACTTACACACACCTTCTTCTAATGGTTAAAGAACATATTGTTTCTGTGGGTGGCGAATTACTGCCTCACGAAACGATGATTGTTCAATATTCTTTTAACACATCTAATGGGGGACATTAAGATGTCACTATATTTATATATGATATATATTGTGTTTATGTTTTCCTTATGCTTCTATATTTCTCATTTATTTCATACCTTTATGATTTCCATTATGGGTAAACGCGATAATTTCATTTTAGGAAGTGCGGACTACCGCCCCCTCAAAGTGATTTGAATCGTTAATGCCATATATGAGATGAATAAGGGATGGATTAAATGATATTATAAATGAAATTATACTGAAATTATAATATACCTTTATATCATTATGATTTAATTCCATTAAATACGAAATATAAATAAAAGTAACGTTCATGTGTACGTATGGCTTACCGTCTCCATGAACGGTGGATTTCATTTCTTACCACTAAATGTTATGTAATATTATAAATGCATGTATATACTGGATATATATGATATATATGATATCTAAATCATTAATATAATTCTTTTTATAATATATATTTTACCACATGAACAACTTGTAATTATAAGAAGTTTATTTTTAACTCAAGTTCCAAAGATCGACAAAACAACCGTTATTAACTTAAATAATTACATAATGTTCATAACATGGTAATAAGTGATATAAAAGGAATAATGAACTTAAAAAAGGTTCTTAAGAAAGTAGAAATTAACTCTAGTTTATTATTCATGAGGTTAAAGAACAATCGAGTCAATTCGGACACGAGGTAAGGGACTTCGTCTCAATCTCCTTTCATTGAGGCATATTTTGTTTTATACACAACTTTCTTTTATATGGTGTATAAACCCCTTTGAATTTTACATTTATTAAAAAGGAATAATTATGTTATGGTTTATGATATGTTTAGACCTATTCATATAAGGGATGAATTAGACTTAATAAGTGATGGGTGGAGCCCGCTATAGCTCCTCGATGCATCGGTAGGTCTCATGAGACAAACTAGTATCTTGGCATGAGGACTTGACGAAATCTTATTTGTATTCTTGGCATGAGGCCTTGGCTACGTGGTTATGATAGTATGTAATTATGCATTACATAATTATGAAAGTGGTTATTGATATTTCATGTGATTATTTGACTCGTAGAATATCTATGTGAATAAATAAATGGCATTATTTCATTTTACTTTTTCTATATTGTGTTGAAGTTCAAGTTTAAAAGGCTTTTGTTTTAGTTATACATTGCCTTAAATGTTTGTGTTTATTTATGAATGTTTTTGCTATATTGTTATCCTTACTGAGCATCTGAGATCACCCCTTTCTATGTTTTATTTTTCCCAGGATGTGAAGAAATATTTTATGACTGACCTGCAGGGATAGTCTGAAGGGGATATGAGTGTGGACTATGGATACTATGTTATTTTAGTTTTTCACTATATTATGTAATGTAAGACTTATGAATATATCTAGTGTTTACAAGGCTGCTAAACTAATCGGTCTTTTGATACTTGATCTTTTTTTATCATTCCAATGTTACGTAATAATGCATTGAATCTGGGTAACTGAGGTCGGGGCATTACAGGTAAAATTATGATAGTCCTCTTTAGAGTAAACATGAAAAATTATTCAGCATAGGGGAATTGATGTTAGGGACGTGGTGAAGGAAATGCACTATATACATGGTAAAAATTCTTGGGAGGTCATCAAGGGGAACTCTCAATGGGCCCATTTTAATAGAGGGATGTATGGTTTTGCTTCACATTGGAATAGTTGACACCCCTCCAACTTGTGGAACTCTCTATGAGTTCATATACCTATGCTTAATGAAAATTCCATGTGGATCTTTGATCAGTATGATATGAAATTTTGGGAATGTAACTAGTGGGAGGTTTTCTAGATTTACCAAGCTTCCATATGCCCAAAATTACTTTTAAGAAGGCTAGATCACATCCCCCATTAATCCAATAAATCCTCAACCCCACTCAGAGGGTCTTTTTTGACATAATTAGGTTGGATGAGTCCCAGACCATTGAATCTTCATAGTATCACCACTTGGTATATTCATTTTCAAGTCCTACATATAAGAAATTCTCCCATAGCCTGCAACTGACCCGTGGGGAAGATTCCTTTAGTGCAGGGACATTGCCTCGAAATTCAAATTCATGTTGTAGAGAATTCTTTATCCATAGATACCTATAGAGATGGTGTTTAAATGAAATTCAATGCATCTTTCCTCTAAGTGTATATGATATTCTTCTCCATCAAAGGATTCTAAGCTACACCTATTCTTCCATATTGGATGGGAGGTCTTAATTTGGTGGGACCTTAGCGAGTTCATGTCTCATACACCAATGGTGTATTCACCTAATAGATTTGTTATTCAGCAGATACAACAACAACAACAAGTAGGAGGAGAAGGCCCGGATGGTCCTTCTAGTGGCTGAGTGTGAGTGTATTTAGAAATCTTGGAACTAGGCTTAGTATAGACCTTATCTCTTTGATTTGGTTTTGGTGGTGAGGGCCAAGTGTCTTGTGGCAGATCTAGCAGGCCTCATAAAGTAGTTAGAGGAGGAACCTTCCCTCAGGATATATATCCTCATAATCATCTCATCGAGAAAATGTTGACCTAAAAAATTGTTCCATTGGGTTCGTTGGTCCCCTCCAACCAATAGTCTCATGTTCAACATTGAGGGGGAACGCAGTCATAGATGCATGCACGGAGGGGGTGTGGTCTGTGATGTTAAAGGTTCAATGATATTTGGTTTTAGTGAATTCTATGGGATTGGTAACTCTACAAGGGTGGAGGAAATAGAAATGATTAATTCCCTTTCTCTCCTCATATTAAATAACTTTATCCTAAATACTGTGGAAACAAATTTCAAAATTATTTAGAGGTCCTTTACTGGCCTCAGTACCTCTCCTTGGAAGACCAATTTTTTAATTCAAGAGTGCATGACACTTCTCTCCAATGACATGGAGATCCTTCATATATAGCATAAAGGAAATAAAGTGTCTTATTCTCAAGATTCCATGGACTCCCAGGATTCCCCCCTCATGGATATTTGTACCTAAGGGTTCCTTATCTTATTTGGGGTGGACCATGTTATCATGGATTCCCTCAGGCTTCATTTCTTTAGGCCAACCTAAATTTTTTATTTCATTTTCTCTATTATGAATAAATTTAAACATTAAGTTGGAAAGTAAGGAAGATATTTGGTTAGGTATTTCCTGAAAAAAAATAGTTTTGAATGTTTAATGAGGAGAGGATGGGGTGAACATTTATAATTAAGGGAGAGAAGACACATGGAATTTTTGAAAATAATAAAGTGTACCCATGTTTTTATCATTCCAAAAGTATCCAAAATGGTTCATTATTGAACCATAGAGGTGATAAGATCAAAATATGGCCCTAAATGAGTGTTGAACATATTTTTATGTCATTTTTATGCTTATCTTTTCAGTTTTATCAAATGATAAATCAATATTTACCACAACCATGTTAATTATTGTTTTTACTATTTTCACTATTCATTATGGTGAAAAATTAATTTGACTTTATTATATAATATTATATATGAAAATTAAAAATATTTATTAAATTTTTACAAATTTAATTCTTATAAATGGAGGAAATAAAATTAATATTTTACTAGTATACGCGATGAAAAACGATTTTTCCGAAGAACAGTTCTCATAATTATGAAAAGTTTTTATATTTAAATTGCACATTTAAATTGATCCCAATGATATAATTTAGTTATTTTTTTAACATAATTGATCTAATTTAACCTTATAATTAATTTAAAATATAATTTATATATGTAAATAATATATATGAAAATGCAGTTTTCTATAAAAAACAAGTATTTTCCACTATTCATCATAAAATTAATATTATTGGAGAATTATCTAAAATTAAATCTAATTAAATTTTTATATGATGATTATAAAATAAATTTAATTTTTTCAAATAAATTTTATAAAATAGTTTAAAAATAATTTTAAAACAATTTATCAAAACGAGACGAAACCACTCATTAGAAAAGTGCAATTTTTTCGAAATATTTATTTTTCTTTAAAATGGATTTCTTTTTCTAATATATATATGAAAATTGAATTTACATTATAATTATGTAAAAAATATTATTTTAATAATCTAGATAGTTCTATTCATAAGTGTCAATTTAACGGTTAGGTTATAATGATATACTATATTATGACACTTTTAGACTCAGGGTTGTATGTTTCACAATATATTATGAAGAATGGATTTATTTAAAAGATAAAATATCATAAAGTATTGGGGTGTTAAAATAGTCATTAGTATATTTTAATATATTGGTGGGAAAGAGTTATTTAATGATCAACTTGTGTAAAAATTTATATATATTCTTTTAAAGGAGTGGGAGTTTAAATGCCCGACTATAAATGATAAAAAACATATTATAAATCTATGGTCAGATGATCTCATCAGGAATCTAATGAAATATAAGATTCATTTTAAAATACATTATGATAAAGAAAATGAATAATAATGGTGTGGTATTTACATCCACTAAATGTTTAAATTTTTGATCTGGTAATCATATGTCGAGTATAACTAGAGGGAATAATTGTACTGAGATAAGTAAGGGTGAAATCATAATACTTCCTATAATAATGATTCAGTATATGTGAAAAATGAATTTTTAGAGAGAAAACTAGAAGGAAATAAAATAAAAAATAAAAAAAAATCATTAGAACCTATTTTCTTTAAATGTATAAATATTCTCCATACAAAACGAGTTTTTCTAGTATTTAATAGTAGAGATATAATGTATTTAAAAAAATATTCTAAGAATAAAGATAAGAAAATTCTGAAATCACAAGACATGTGTATTTCTAGTGGAGGTGATACAACTTCCAATAGTTTATCGGATGATAGTGACAACAATAGAGGTATCAAATAACTATTTATTTATTTTTGAAACATCAAAAAGGATTCAAGTGTAGTATGACTACTAAAGCACTTAGGAATATAAATATTGAAGAAAAATATAATTATTTAGTATATGATGATACTAAAATCACAACTCTCTAAGAAATGTAATTATATGTACTAATTATTGAATATAGGGAGAAATGAGTGAAGGTTAGATGTGAGAAGACTAATATTAATTATTCTAACCATACTAATAAGTAGAATGAACTTAAAGAAAAATATTTGAAATATAAGGAAGAGTAGAACAAGTAAAAACTGAGTTATCTAAAGTGAAGAGTATAAATAAAGAGTTATAATTTTATTTTAATAGCAAAAATATAAATTTACTAAGGTTTATACAAATAGGAAAGGTAAATTAAATATTAAATCACTGGAATATCATGAAACATAATCTGACTGGAAGAAGATGAATTCTAAGAATAATGTTATGTTTTCTAGAGATATTAATTAGTTTATGAAGTTGAAATCATAATTTTAACGTTTAAAGAAGCTATTAGAAAACCCTATTACCACATAAAATAATTTTTAGGAGGTATATAGTTAGTAGAAACCAAATAAGTCAACATACAGACATGGGAATGAAAAATTATAAGATTGACATATCATTGAAATTACTTTATTCATATCCAAGAACCATTCTACATAATATGTTAGTGATCTAGTCATTGGAAGAAGAACTATTCATTAAGTACCACCTAATATTTTATAAGTACCTGAGATTTTTTATCTATAGAATGTACTACCTATGAGTACCCATAATCTAAATAGATTTAGGTTCATAATGTTCTATTTTTTTAATTATATCATACATAAAAAATTTAGGATTCCTCATATATAATTTCCAGTGACTTAAAGTCATTACGCATTGATAACTGAATACTTATCACTGGTACTTGGAAAATGTATTTTTAAATTTACTAGAACATACTTTTTTTGTGTATTGTTTGGATCTTAATTTATGAATTTTTAATATTTTTCCAATACTTATCATGATTTTTTAGGTGGAGTTATTGTTTATTATTTTAGCTTTCTTTTCAAAGAGTAAACTTTTTATTTTCCAAGAGATAATATCTTTAGATAAACATATCTAAAACATTCTTAGAAAAAATAATATCAAGTTTCTAAATATAAAGATAACTTGTATAGAAATTTATTATTTTTTTACCTATATATTTTTAAAAGAAGAATTTTATTTTCTTTAAATGAGATTTCCCATTATTATGTTTTTTGAATGTTTACATTCAATTAAAGATAACATATATGAGTTTTTAGGAAACTAAGAATTTAATAAATTTTAATTTTATTTCAATTTATAATAATTGTTAAATTAATTATTTTTGTAAAATAAAACATAAAATTAATTGCGTTGAGGAAAATTATTTATTGAATGATTCAGTTTCCATTGAATTTATGTTTATATTTCCATTTACTTAAATTTTTTATTTTATTTTTCAGAAATCTTTTACAATTTTTTTTTATTTATAGTAGATAAATTACTTTATTAAATGAATTCTCTAATTTTAAATATGTTCAAATTGTGAATAATATTCTTTATACGTAAGGAAATAATTTTTTCCCCTTATTTACAGATCTTATATATAAATTTTAAAGTGTATAAGTTATGTGATTACTTTTCCATTTCATAAAATGGTGTTATTATTTAATGATAATATAATTTATTTTATATGGGGATTTCTTCTTAAAATTTAATAGTTTTTTCCCTATTGTGATTCGTTTTGAATGTACCAAATGGAGAGAAATTTAAAAAAATAAATAAGTTTAAGAAAAAATCTATTCATCTTATAAAAGAGGAGATTTTTAAGAATTTGTTTTCATTTTACAAAGGATGAGAATTCTAAGAAAAAATATTTTTATTATAAAAAATAGAATATATTTTAAAATTTTGATTTATTCACGAGGTTATTTTTTTTTAAATTGACTCATTTTACAAAATATAAGATTTTAATGTTTGGTAAAGGGGGTTCTATTCAATTTTGTGTGTGTGTAGTTTGTTTTCAAAAAAGGGGATATTTTTATATCTATGAATATTTTTTACTATTTTTTGAAATCACACAATGCTTCATGGGAATTTAGTTTTTCTTAAATATATTTTCTTGAATTGTTTTTTGTAAACAAGGAGAAAATTGGGTAGATTAAATGTGAAGTACATTATCTTGTAAATTCAAAGAAATATAATTTCATCCCAGATTAAAATCACTAGATTTATGTGCATTATTGTGGTTCCGGAATTATGTAATTATATGTTGTGAAACTACAATGAGTTCATGAGTTGATAATGAAGCTACTTCAAATGTAGTTACAGCTAATCCTAAATAATTTAAAACCTGTACATTGAAGGTTTTCTTATTAATATAATCACAACTTCAAGGAATAAATAAAAAGGCATGAGAAATCTAAAAGTTTGTAATCATGTTGAATTGATAGAAATTATTATTGCTTTGAGTGATTCACGTCACTGTAATCTTTATATTTTAGTGTTTTTTCTATGATAAACCATTATGTGATGATTTCATTGATAAGAAATTAATATTTTCCTTAAAAAAATTCTATTTTCATTCCTTCACCATTGAGTGCTTCTATGAGGAAGATAGTTCGATTTATTGTCACTCAGATCACGAGATTTTGGGATGTAGAAGTAATATGTTATTGATCATCTGATCGTAGGATTAGGGGTTTGGATAACAGGGTATATGTGGTTAGGACACTGATATCTTCTGATACGTATAAATTATTGGGCTTCCAAGGGATTTATAGGTAAATATTATTAACATGTTAAATGTTTAATACATATTAGATCAGGTTTATGATTCTATATACACATTAGGTTAAATTCACTTTTATAATATCTTTTTAAAGAGCAGTTCATTATTTACCAATACTCTATGAATTGTTTAATTCTAATAAGTATTTAATTTTTTTTCAAGAAGTTAATAGTGTTATGGATATTTAATTCACAATGTTCATATTATTTTACTTTTATATTTTTTAGGTTAATTCGAACACATGGTTTCCCATGGTTTTTCTCTTGATTTAGATAAAAAGTTGCAGTTGTTTTTGAAATAATATTAACCCATCTTGTCATTTACCTTTATTGGATATCTTTGACAATAGTGAGTCTGTTCACAATGTGAATGATGTTTTATATTGAAAAAATCAATACTTTATCTTATATTTAAGAGTTAACTTTTCTTTTGATAGAGACACCTTGAGAAGATAATTTTTTACTTTTTCAAGTATCGAATGAAACTTACGCCATACAATGGCATATTAGTCATATGATGATGTGTATTTAAGTAAATTTAGTGCTTTTTCAAAAATGAGGATTAGTGTGTCATTGAGGTATATCACCCATGGATCTCTATAAAATAAATAATACAATTCTATGACATCTAAACATTGACAAAGTTATTTTTTCCTAATTTTTAAACTCTGAGTTCGTTTGGATGAGATTGTTTTTTATTCCGTGAAGAATTATATCATTCTAAAAAACATATTCAATTTGAATAAAACTAGTAAAGGAATTTATCTTTCATGTTATGATAAATTTCATCATTTCACGAATTTTGGAAATTAGAGTATTAAGAAAGATGGAAATTTTATAACATTTGAAGGTTGTTAAGATAACTATACATTATTCGTTCGAATTATAATATTTGGGATCAACCAAGAAATGATTTAATGGTTTGATTTGGTTTGAAGGTTATCAAAAGTTGATATAGGTTTTAATTTTTAATTTTAACAAAATATATAGACATATAGTAATATATTACAGAGAAGAAAAATTGAGATACATTCTTAGGGAAGAAGGAGTTACATGAAATATTAGGAGGAAGAGTGTATAAATAGTGGACTTCATTAAATATATAGACTTATGAAGAGAGTTTCAATAGGTTTATATTAACTTGAATATCAATCTTAGAATAAAGAGTTTCTTTGTATGTATTTAAACATAAATAATGAGGAATATTACATCATAGAGAACCCCCATTTATGTTTGGTGTTTGATGTATATATTATATCATTATGAATTTAATTATGCATTGATATTATACATTGTAAGCTTATTGAGAATTAGTGAGTGGAGTAGTGTAAGAGGTATTAGACCTTGGATGAGTAGTGAGCTTATCCTAAATTTTTTAATCATAATTATTGAAGTAGTGATTACTTTACATATCAACAAAACATTGATATCTGAACTTTGGTTGTATCCCAGTGTTTTTGAACCATGTAAAAATCATTATAACCCTACTAATTTCCATTATTTTATTTTGTTTTTATTTTTTTCTATTAATTTGATAGATTCAATGTGTCTTTACCAATAAGAATATATAATCTAATTGAGTTTTAGAATAGAATAAATCTCAAGTCATCCTAATTCATGCCCAGTATTAGGTTATTCAGTGGGACCTCATGTTATAAAATACGGTACCAAATCCACTATTTATTTCTTAGTGAATCTGTTAGAGGATGTTGTTTTTATAGAGAATATTTTAAATAAAAATAATGTACCTATATTTGATGGGAAAAACTATCAAATATAGTATAAAAACTGAGATCACGTCTATGATCTATTTAGCTTGATGTTTATTCAATAGCAGTTTATTGAATTCATGTGATTCCATCAAAAATAGAAATTAATAAAGAAGATAAGAATATGGGTAATGATAATGAAAAGGTTCTAAATTAATTTTTAAGACAATTATATTATAATATTTACATGAAATTAGTGTATTTCACATTAAGAAAAGTAATTTGAGATAAACATTCTAATATTTATGAATGTGATAAAAATGTAAAACAAATGAGGGTGTAGGGTTCAAAAAATAAATTTGAAGATATGACGGTAAGTTTAATTGAATATGTTAATAGTTTTATCCACTGTATTATTAATGAGGTTTGATATATTCATATAATTATTTAATTTATTAAAGATGATGATATTATAAATAATATCCTATAGATATTTCTACCACATTAAAATCATATCGTTTCAACACTTGGAGAAGTAAAACTCAGGGAATTATATCTCATTTATTTATATAGAAAATTTTTTGTATATAACATATAGGTAAATCTTGAAAATTATTTACAAAATTTATCTAAATAAATTTCATTGAAATATATAAAGAATCTTGAATTTTAGGTCAATAAAATTGAAGAATATGTCATTGATGATTTCATATCACTTTTTGTATGGAAATTTAGGATTGGAAATGGAAGGATTGATGGTAAGTCACCCTTAGAATCATTTTTGTGAGGAAATACTAGGGACATCATAGCTAGGTGTCCAAACCGATTCGATAGAGAGGATATTTTGTTTGAATTATCAAAAAAAAATTATAAGTTTCCTTCTAAAAGAAAAATTAATTTAAGAACTGGACGTATATAGAAATTACAAATAATTATATTGGATATAAAAGTGGAAGAAAAATATAAATAAGATCAATTATAATTCATTTAAACTAGTTTTATCTATGACTCAGAAGGTACTATGATTGATTCAGTAGAGAAATCTAAAACTGAAGTGGAAGAGGATGATTAACAAAAGGGAGTGGTTGATCTCAAGGTTAAATTGTAAATATATATAGAGGATAATAATTTAAAGATAAATAAGAATATTAATATTAAAGTATTTATGAATAAATAATGATGTTATGTTGATAAAATTGAAGAAAATATTTCTCTCTTAGAGAATGTATTGAAATAACATGAAAATGTTATATAGAAATATAATGAATCAATGAACTAAATGCTAAAGATTTATGAACATACCAAGATCATTGATGATATTAATAGAAATGGCAAGGACAAATTTAATAATATTGATATTATTGAATATGAAGTTGTATCTTTGAGAAAGAATCTTCGGATGGAAATAAAAACATATAGATTAAATAAAAAGTAACAGTTTTGGAAATTTATAGATAATGTATTTAAGGAAAGTAATGGATGAGGTAATATAACATTAAAATATGTTTTAAATTCGCAACGATCTAATTATATGAGTAAAAATGGCATAGTTTTTGATGGTTTACCAATATAATAAGAAGTGGAATATATGAAGAGGAAAGGAAAATATACAAATATAGAAAGTTCTATTTCATATAGAATATACCAATAATTTGGGAGTTATTCAAAATTAGATAAAATGTGGAGATATTGAAACAAAAATATATTTCCCTTGATGAAGATCAAATTACATGGATAATTAGTCTAAAATGTGTCTTGTTGTGGTCCAGATGAAAGTTCCTTAAGAGGAGAAGCATTTGGAACCCATCAATGGATAAAAGAAACACACCCTTTGAGAAGATGATTTTATCCATTATAAGAATGTAAATATGATCTTATTTCATGTGATGAAGTGGCTGAGAGGAGACTAAATTACATCTCAACTCATTTTTGAGTTTTATTGAAAGAGAATAAGTGGAAGATAAAAGGTAATGATATTTTTTATAAGATATATTTGAAGGCTATAAATAATAATATTTTGTAGATTCTTTATTGTGTTTGTTCATCGCAGATGATGAGAAAAATGAATCAACTGAAGAATGTCAAAGGAAGAGTGTATGAAACTAGTCATTTCGTAAATGATAAATCTCTAATGATCAAAAATGGAAATGAAAAAAAATTCCTTTATTGGGATGGATAATAAATAGGAGTCCTTACAAGGTGGATGGATGGGAGAATACATGTAAATTTACTATAACAGAGGATAAAAAATTATATCTTTAGAGGTATGGTCACATTTATCAATAGACTACTGACACTATAAAAAATATAGTAAATTTAAAAAATTTGTAAGACCACCACTAAGTGAAAAAACAATATTCCACTGACCAAATTAGTGATTATTTTGAAAATCATTGGTATATTTGAGATATATTGTTCAAATATCCACTATAAAATTTTAAAAATAAATTTACTGCGTTTTTTTCAAACTGAGGCAATATTTTTTTTAAATCACAGTGGCCCTGAACCCCACATTAAACCCCCTCTCCCTATCCCTCTCACCACTATTTGACACTGATACCAACCTCTCAACCTTAACCTCCCCAACACCTCCACTCGATGCTGATCCAAGCCACTCAGACTCATCCTCCCCCTCACCACATCTCAATGATTTTTAAAGATTTTTGGAACTACCATGAACTTTCCCTCGCCACCACTAAACTCCAGACCCATCTCTTCCTTCCCCGCACTATTGATCAATACTAAACCCCCTCTTGGTGTCCCCCACATTTCTCATCACTAGACCGACATCCCACCTAGCCTCGTCTCTAAAACCCACTCTCAAATTCCCTCTCTACATCTATTCCACTAGACAATCACCATTATATAGGGGGATATCTCTCATATTTAGTTTACCCTAATCATCATTAGTTGATTCTTTTCTTGATTTTAGGACTTAATTGTAAAATAGAGTTAGGTTTAGTAATTTACCTATTCTAATTCTCATTTAATGCATGTACTTTAATATATTTATGAATTATTTTTGTTTGAGGTGTAATTTGGGATACATTATTTATGTTAATTATCTTTTTAGTTTGATATAAATAATATCTTAAACACTATCATATTTTTTTGATGATTTTATAAAAAATGTGAACTTCTCTTATATTTAAATTTTGTGTGAAATTAATTATTTTATAATTGAGTAAAATTAATTGAAGATTTTTTTTACATGTATTGATATGAAATGAACATTATATATGAAAATTTTCTAATTAAAGGAAAGTGAAATATCATATAAAAATGTTGTTTAATTGGGTAGATGGTGAAATAATTCATGAAATTGAACATAACTTTATTATATGAATTAATACTAAATGTATGTATGATTAAATTATTTTTAGTGAAACTTGGTTATGTTATAGAGGGGTGTAGAATTATAAATGACTAAATAAATAATAAAATGAATGTTTGGGTATTAATTGTATGTTTCGATTAAATAAATATATTTACTTCATATTCAATTAGTTATATAATATTTCAATACAAATTTATAAATAAACGTTCATGTGAATGACTAAATTATATGCCATAATATATTTTTCCTCTTCAAAAATTTTAAATCTCATTCCTTTTTTAAATTAAATGAATTTTATTTTTATATATAATAATATTTAAAATTTTACATTATAGTAATTAAAGTATATATGGATTAAATTTTTTTTAATTTACCATAAAACACATCTTAGTATGTTATGGGTTTCAAAAAGTTTTTTGATTTTTGATTTTAAAATCAAACTAAAGATAAAAGAATAAATTTTCCAGATCCTAATTACAAAATAAAAAAATTGTTGGATAGAGATGAAATATTTAATCACTTGATACTGAAAAATTTTCCTCCACATCATGTTCGTTGAATTTGGCATGAAGAATTGAACATTATATAAAATTCAATTAGTTTTGTATACAATCAAAATGAATAAGTTAATTCCCCCATAGTGCATAATGAAGTTCAAAACATGATAAATGATTCTTGTAGTATATTAGGGAATACCATAAAAAATGTAACACATTGGTTAATTCATTTATTGATGTTAATGATATTAATGATGATGTAAGAATAGTAAGACGTCCTGATCAAGATTATAAAATTTTAATGTATAGCGATGAGGAGTATAATAATGGGAAAACATATCTGATCAAACAAACAAGTTTCAAAATTAGTTTCAGATGGAAATCTAGAATTGTATGAGCATGTTCAAAATATTAAAAAAATTCTACTAAATTTGTAACACATGAACTGTTTATATGGAATTAAAAATAAAGAAATGTTGATGATATTGGGATTATTGTTTCCTTCATTTTCTAAAGAAAAGATCCCTATATCATTATATGAGATGAAAAATAATATTATCAATCTTAGAATCAATTATATGAAAATACACACATTCCTTAATGATTATAATATTTATTATAAAGAAGGTCCAAACATAGAAAAGTGATAAATATGTTGTACTTATATTTATAAAATAATAAATAAGTATACCCATTTGAATTTATAAAATACAATAAAGAAAAAATTAAAATTGTTGTAGGGGTTTTATTTTACCTTCCTTTATAACTGTGGTTGTATAGGTTGGTTATGTCATCAAAATATACTAGACATATGAAGTGTCATGATTTTAATAATATTAATGATGATTTCATGTGATGTACAAGAGATTCAATATCATGGAAATCATTTGATTAATTACATCCAAATTTCTATTCTAATCCAAGAAATGTATGCTTGGGAGTTGAATATGACAGATTCAATCCTTTTGAGACTTTAAGTTGAAGTTACAGTATTTGGTGAATTGTTTTGAACCCTTATAATCTACCTCCCTATATGTGTATGAAACATACTTCATTCATCATATCATTGATTATTACTTGAAATTAAATTCCTAGAAATGGAATTTATGTATACCTTCATACTCTTATTTATGGATCACATGATTTATTGAATATAAAAGTAGAAATATATGATGAATCTACTGTGAAAATGTTCTAAATAAATTATGTAATTATATATACCATTAGTGGATTTCCTAGATTAGGAAAATTTTCTATTTGGGGAATGCACACTATTTTTATTGTATATTTTTTAACATTGATTTTTTGTCTCAATTACTACCTTATAGAAGAAAGCGGTGTTTCAAGTTGTATCATTTATTCCTTGATTCACATCATAGATTTCTTTAATAAGTTAGGTTTCAATGTAAGAATTAATTTGAGGCTTCCACCACTATTATTATCATGATCATAGATCTTACCATAATAATCAAATTTTGGTATAGGGTTTGGAAAATATTTTTAGATGAATGACTATATAAAAATACATAAAACATCATCGGTTACAATTATATGACAAAAGTGTAAGAAAAAAAGAGTATTTTTCAAACTTCCATATTGGGAATTTAATTTTTTATGTCATAATATTGAAATTTGGAAAATTTAAATGAATAGTTGTGACAATCTATTGTTTACATTTCTTAATGTGTATGGAAAATAAAAAGATCATTTAAATGATCATAAATACTAAGAAATAAATTAAAATCAAACATTATCAAGGGAAAAATGATAATGGAAAGTATCCAAAAAATATTTTCTCAATGAAAAATCCTCAGAAATATGTTTCCCTTCAAATATTAAGAAAATTCAAAGTGTGTAATTCATATTATAGTGATGGTTAAAGATATTTTGATTTTAGTTTCCATAAGATACATTGATTGAAAATTCTTGAATCACATATATTGATTGATTAATTTATTCCATTGGAAATGCATAAATTTTAACCCTAAAAAATGACAACTATTCTAATTTACTTTTCACCTTCTTCAGGAAGCTTTATGAGAATACATTAACCCCAATTAATTTGATAAGCTTTAGGAAGGAATTTTACTTATGCTATGTCATTTAGATATGTTTTTCCTCCTATTATTTTTTACGTGATGATTCATTAAAATGTGCATTTTTCTGAATAATCTAAAATTAAAGGGCCCATACATTATCAGTGTATGTATTTCATAGATAGGTATTTTATTTTATTATTATTTTAATTAAAATTTTCAATATTTTTACTCAATATTTAAAAACATTATTTATTAATATATTACCTTTTTAATTTGGTATTTTATTCATTTGAAGTATTTGGTAAAAACTAAAGCTCATCAAAACGTTTTTATCATGGAAGGTTACATTATCGAAGAGTGTCTAACCTTATGTTAAAGGTATTTGGATTTAATAGGGATAATATTCAATCATGTGGGATGTGTTAATAATAATTATTATTAATTTTAGGATTATAATAAGTCATCAATGTTTCAAAATTTTGGTAGAGAAATTAGAAAAGAACCTTCATTTTCATTTATAGATATGTTGTTAAGACAACAACAAAAATATGTTCTCCTTAACACCGATATTATTGATCTTATTGTAAAAGTATTGAGGACAAAAATTTAAAGACTCCTTTGGATCAGAACTCAGAATGAGATTGTGATAGAAAAAAATATTAGCAAAGAAATTTATGAATGTTTTCCACATCATTTAAGTTCACAATTTACTAAATATTTTTTAATATGTGGAAAGTTATCTAAATTATTTTACAAAATTTATATCCAATTTTATAGATAATAAATGATGATGATCAAGTTGAACCATCTGATAATTTAATGTTTTTAGATTGATGTCCTCTGAATCTTGTTAGAAGATTCAACTCTTATAATATTGGTGGATTCATGTTTCTTACTATTGATCAGGATGAAGGATTGAAAAAAATTATATGGTTTATTAATAGATCCATATCAAGATGACTATGAATTTTTTTTGATATTATTGAGTTAAATTATCATGATAAATTTTTATTTGAGTTATTCAAATGTTACTGGGTCAATATTAATAGGTTTATAAAGAAATATTCATTGAAATTTACTTATGTGAATATATATCAGTTTATCAATACTAGTGAGAAGAAATAACATGATCCATATATTATGGATTAATAAGAAAAAAGGGAATATTATTTTGATAATATTGTGGATGATGGGTTGAATGTTGTTATCAACATGAAATTTTAGAGACGTATGACATGGGTGATGAATGTGATGTATGTTTTTATAGAGATTCCCATCAATAATAACAGAATTAGGTGTTTATACATAAAGATATTGAAAATTTAATTCTTATGAGGGAGTGTGAACAAGAAGAGAAAACCTAAAGAAAAATATATAATGTTAAAAATTAAACCCGCTAAAAACACGGGCAACCAGGAATAGAATTTGTAAGTCATTATTTTGATATTTATAAATGCATGGAATGATTTTTTTTAAATTAATAAATAAAAGGAGTATTTTTTTATATTATCAATGGAAATGAATTTTTTCAGGTATACCTTTTTAGAATAGGTTTAGTGATAGTGACCTCTCTATGTCACATGGTTCTCATTCTGCCTCTATGATGCAAGGTAATTTTCATCGCATAGCTTACAGATTTTATTGATACCATTTCATCTTATCGTAATATGATTTCATCCATTGTTATGAATTAATTTTAGTAGTAATTTTTTGGTTTAGTAAATATTATAAGTCAAATGACTGTAAATTTGTTTCAGTATATCCGATATTAACAGGTTTTCAATTCTTTGAATCATCTACATTGCAATCTGATGCTCCTTATGATAAAATGTAGGATTTATTTAGATTTCAAAATTTCATTTACCCTTATCATAATCTATATAAGTCATGAGATAATACATAATTATTCAAATAGCTGAGTCTCGTTGTATGTTTTTTACTTCACAATGTCATATCCCTTGATATCAAGATATCAGATTTTGTAATATATTCTCCTTCCTAATATTTTTTCCATATGTTCGTATGATAAATATGATCTTCCAAAAAAATATTTAATGATTAATTAGAATCATTAGAATTAAAAAATAATTATACAATAGTTAAGGAGAGAGTAATCCAGATAACATCAGTATAACTAGATTTATTAAAATTATGTTGAAATAAAGTATCGTATCATAATATGTGTACTTAGGATATCATATATTATGACAATAAAATATTGGTTTTTCCATACCATATAATATCATGTGACTTTAAATCTCTAGTTTTAGAAATATGTTCATCACATCTGATTTTCATTATCCTTCAATAATCATAAAACATTATCTATTCTTCATGGTGCATAATATATAGAACTAATATCTCAAAATTAAATTTATATATAACACATGCTCCATGATAACTAAAATTATTCCAATATAATGTGGACTACATTAATTTTATTGTGATTCAAGTCATTATATTTTACATTAAACATGTAGAACCTCATTTCCCATGGAGGGTTCTCCCTTGTGTTATAATAAAGTTATAAAAATACAACTTCAAATAGTTTCATTATATTTATGAAATTTTCTCCATATTTTATTTTTAACATTCTATAGGGTCTCATTTTTCATGTCATGATCATGTCTTGGTGTCTTTAGATCATTGGATGAAAAAAATCATACCAGTAAAATCTAAAATAATAAAAGTAACTTTCATAAAATGTAAGTGTCATTTTCCAAAATTCATCATACATATACTAGTAAATTTCTACAATGTACGGTTCATTTACTTAGGTAAGAATAACTATATTATGAAATTATAAATTACTATTCAAACATAATGATAAAACATTCTTTATAATAAGAATCCATTCCGAATTCAAAAAATAAACTTCAATGTATATATAAGTAGTATATTATATTTTTTTCTAAACTTGTATAAGTTATCTACTTAACCAAATTTCTAGATCTCGATAGTTGTAAAAGTGAATTATTATAATATAATACTAATTTCATCTTAGTGTCAAGAATAATGTAAAATTAACTCTCCCAAACAAAAGATTCAGGAATTAAAGACTCCTGATGAGTTAAATTGAGTAGTAAATCTCATGCATCGTAGAGCGATTTACCATATTTTCATGGCCTGCACAAATACTCCAGTTATTCATTATTGTACCATTACATAAAATAAATTTATATTTAAAAATATATATATTGAATTGTACTTCATTTATTTTTAATTTAATATGCTCATTACTGATGTGTGGTTAAATACTTTAACTATAGGCGCCATAGGAGGGAAGAGGGGAAGGAGGTGATGGGCAGTATCATGACTGAGTACTGGACGGAGAGGGGAATACATCTTAGTAGAGTATCAAGGACTTATGTTTGTGTTGATATTTTTTGAAAAATGTCATTATGTAAAAAATTATTTTTGAATATGTAATGAAATGTTTGTTGATATATGAAATTTATTCATTTTTTATACTATATTGGTTCCTTTATTGTATATATTTTTTCTGTACTAGTTTTTATTAGATAATACAATAATCAAATATACTATAAGAATCCAGACCTTCTTTTTAGGTACGTTTTTCCTTTTCTGGTTGTTTTTGGGAAAAAGAGGAGAATCTGGAAATTTTCTAAGTACACGTCATGTACTTTGTTACTACTCTAGGCCATGTGATGGTCGTGTCATGGACACACACATGTCCATGTAGGGGTTATGTGGAGGATACTTAATGCGGTGTACGGAAAAGCCTAGTACACGCCGTGTACTCTAAAATTACACACAATGTACTTTTTTCATTAAACGGACGGGGGTCACATCTTAACCACAAAAAAATCTTCTTCTCTAGCTTCTTCGACCGAGAATGAGGGTAAAACTACAGATATTCTCCGAGCCATCGATCCATCACTGGTTATCAGAATCAAACACCATCGGTTGCAATAGAATTGCAGCAGTGAGTTTTTTGTTCCTCGTTGGCCAAGTTTCCTGATTCTTTCTCTTATGAGAGTTATTTTAGGTTGAACATTTTAGATGTTTTTGTAGATATAATCCATTATAGGCCGATTCACATGGTGAGGTTCAATTATATCGATCTCCTAGGATTGAGGTAGGTGGTTTGTTTCCATATGTTGAATGTCTTTGACTTTTTGTGAAAACGTTCTGGATTCCCATGTTTTGGGTATCTCGGGATAAGGTTTTGATCCTATTTTATTATCCTCCTTAAATTGCTTGTGTGCTTGATGCTATTAGATGAATAATTATTTCTTGTTATCATGTTTGAGGATCACCCCATGGGTGTTTTCCCTTGTTTTGGTTGTTTATCTCTGTTTGGATTAGGTTTCCGGTGAGGCAGACCTTGTTGCATTGATTTCCTGCCTTGATATAATTTATTACATGTATTGTCTGCTATTTATATGCTTTTGATGCTTTGTATCTATTATCCAAGTATTTTTTGAACATACTTAGGGCTGCGGACAGTCGATTATGTATGACTAGACTGCTCAGTGTTGTGTGAACCTGGTGCGGTAGACTAAAGAGGGAATTGACAATTAAGGGTTTCCCTAGAGAGTCTGTTATAATTTAGTATCATTCGCAGGACCAATGGGAATTGGACTTTGTGCTTCTTCAGGGTGTCCCTAGTAACGTATCGAGACTACAGGGGGAATTATACGTAAGTTCTTCATCAGAGAGTATATAGCTATCGTTACCAGACCACAGGAGAATTGATGGTGAGAGCTTCCCAGAGTGTTTGTGCCTTTATATGATTACTTGATTATAGGGGTCTGCCAGTATGATCCACCCAAAGAGTCAGTGTGAATATTTTTTGGTTGGTTTTGATGAGTCCACCAAGACAAAGAACAAGCTTGGGTTTTGTACTGCTTGTTGTTTAGGTAGTTTGCTGAGATACCAGTTGTGTTACTTGCTATGCCTTGGGAATATAGAGTTGTTTTCTAGATTCCTTGACTGATAATTAACTTATTGAATTAAATTAATAAATTAATGTGAATGGAGATTTGTAGGATTTTTTACTTTATTTTACTCCTATTCCTATGCTACATTTATTTCTATTACTTTTTCTATAATGCTCACTGATAGTAGGGAATAGATCTTGTGGTGGTAGCCCACTGGGATTAGTCTCATACCCTATTTGGGTCCTACTTTTCAGCCCAAACAGGTTATATGGTTGCCGGTGTGGATAGGGATTGTGGCCCTTCTACTTCAATTACATGATTTCTGGTTGGAGCGAGAGAGCATAGGACCGATCTCAGGCTTGCGATTTTGTTGGAGCTATTGTTTACTTTTAGCACTTGTTTCTCAGTTGTATTTTAGCATGTTGTTGTGTTTGCTGCTTTCCATAGATACTTGTACCTTATGAATCATTATCATCATTACTATATATGTTCATTTCTTCTGCTTTTTAGTTTAATTTATAGTATTCTATTTACTACTTCCACTATTGACTGGTATTTCTTATCCCTTTGATACTTTACCAATTGAGGGTATAGTTTCCCCAATGACTCACCAAGGCCCTGGCTATTAGTTGGCAGCCTCTGGCGTTTGGGGAAATGCGCTTGAGGTCATGTGGCATACCGGGTACGGGGCACCATTTGAGTGGCTCCGGATTCGGGTCGTTACATATATTGTTTTAGAAACCACAAATTTAACTATAGTTTTAACCACCACCCATAAATTATTAGAAATTTTAACCACCATGGATAAAATAGGTTGTTCAAAATATCACTATGTATGGTAAATTTCCACATTTAGTTACCATTTTAACATCATCTAAATACTTTTATCTATAAAAGATCGGATAATAATAAAGAAAACCCCTACATTTTGTACTACAAAAAAATTCCCCTATTTAGAAGAAAATCACCAATAAATATAAATTTTATCACAAAAAATAAACAAATTTCATTAAATACTTAAGGGTTAATAATTTTTTTCAAATTTCATAAAATCTCCATGAAGCCATTTAGATGTGGATAGAACCACTTTTATCCTGAAAATCCCCACTATCATCTGTTGTTTTTTCTTCAATGAGAGAATTTGTGAAAGTTGAAATCTAATATTGATATTACTTCACTAAATAGAAATATTGAAATTTTTTATAAATCTTGTTTAGGGGAAATTTTTTGATAAAAACATATCCACTCAATAAAAAATAGATCCCTATGTTTTCTAAATCTGGTTCGCATAGATGTATGAAAATTAGTGAGGTTGGAAAGTATGGTAAGAAGTATTTCATTCTATTTTTTGATGAGTTTTGTATGATGGGATGTGCTATATTTATGTGTTAAAAGAGATAAGTGATGGAATTCATCAAAAGGAACCAAAAGTGAGTTTAAAATAAAAAAGAAAGAACATTAAAGATTTTTTTCTCATTTAATGGAACTGAATATATATTTATGGAATTTTATTATTATCTAAAGATGTATG
The DNA here is from genome assembly GCA_963277665.1 of Viscum album. Classification (NCBI taxonomy): domain Eukaryota; kingdom Viridiplantae; phylum Streptophyta; class Magnoliopsida; order Santalales; family Viscaceae; genus Viscum; species Viscum album. Next base: position 11,289,346 of record OY728159.1, on the reverse strand, counting down.
GAATATTTCATGAAGTTTCAATGGTGAGGAATCTATAATAGAATGGAGTCATATAAAACATGAACCATAGTGTACATAATATTTTCAATACATTATTGATATAAAGTGGCATCACATGCCACTGTTTAAAATAATTTATGAGTGTGGCTTTGTGCACTCAAAATTGATTGTTACTCAGTTAAAGAAAAGAGAATATTCCATATAAAATATTCCAGGGCATAAAACACACTTTGAAGAATCTAAATGTATTCAAAAGAAAAAATTCATTTATAATAATAATTAAATTTGGTATAGTATAGTGATGCAATAGATGAAGGTGTATTTCTAGGCTGCCCATCAAATAGAGAATTATATTAATGATTCAAAAAGGGGTCAACAAAATATTTTAAAGTAGTGATGTAAATTTTTTGAGTATAAGGTAAAATAAAAATTTAGAAACTTTTTCCTTAAAATATTAAATGAATAACAAGAATAAATAATAATGGATTTTGGAGAATTTTATGATCTCCCAATTTATTATGACTCAAAAATTTGAATCAGAGGAAGATAAAGGCGATTAATAGAGTCAACATTTGACTCAAAAAAGGAGTAGAAGTGGATTTGATCCATGAAATTTAAATACAGATAAATCTAATCAAACAACTACCAAAATAATGAAGAGAATAAGGCACACTTATATATTATTAGAGGTAAACCAAATTTCATTTGAAGAAGTTTCAAAGGATGAATTGTGAGTGAAAGTCATGCATGAAGACTAAGACTAAATCAAAAAAACTAAACCTGGGTTATTGAAGATAGTCCTATACATCATAATGTTATTTGTACAATATGTGTCTTCTAATCAATATTTATGAACATGGAAAAGAGGTATGAAATAAATCCAGGCTGATGGGTAAAGGAGATGAATAGGTTGAATTTTTTTATTTTGAAGGAACATTCACTCTAATGGAATTAATGGAATCTATCAGAAATTTTCTAGCAGTGGAAATTCAAATTAAATTTAGATTCTTTAAAATTTATTTGAAGAAAATGTTCCATAATAGAGTCTTGAATAAATATTCCTATATCCATAAATGATAGGATTTCTTATTGGAAATGATGATTTAAAGGTATAAAGATTTAAAAATTCATTTTATGGCTTAAAGGAAGCACCTTGTTCTTTGTATACATGATTGTGCTCATATATAAGAAATTTGGGGTTTAATATAAGGGGATTGATTATAAAAGTTATATAAAAACCCAAAATAAGGAATAATTATTGGTTATGGTGTATACATATGTTATTTTATTTGGTAGAAACAATGAGAACTTTGTGGATGGGTTTTCATAGTTGATGTTTTAAGAATTTGAAATGCCAATGATGGGAGAATTGACTTATTTCATTGGACATCAAGTAAAATACAAGGACTCGCACACATTAATATAAAAAGGGAAATATACAAGGGAGATATTAAATAAATACATAGTGAAATAATTAAAACTAGATTCAACTCCAAAGATATTAAAAGTGAACATAAATATCACGGGGCTAATGAGAGATGAAAACTCAACATTTTATAGAACAATTATTAGAATATTACTCTATCCTATAACAATAAGGGGTAATATTTTCTATGATTTTTTTCTTGGAATTTTTATTTTATAGTTATTCAAAAATAAAAATTTATTGGTAGTAAATAATATAATGGTATACATTTTTTGAATACTAAATTTTGCTTATATTTTCAAATATAAAGAAGATATGGATTTGTTATCCTATTCAAATGTGTATTAATATAGTGATATTGTGGAATGAAAATCCACAAGTGGAATGGTTTTCTTCATTAGAAGAAACTGTGTTGGATGGAAAAGAAAAAAATGACTATGTATTCATAAGTAGAACATATGAATAATATAACATGGATACTAAATAATGTACATAGTTTATATGGATAAATATGTTGTTGTAAGATCTTTTAGAGGTTTCATCAAAAAAAATTCCAATTTAATGTGAAAACAATAGTTCTGTTGAATTAACGAAGAATGTATCATAAAACTCTCACATTAAGAATATTTATTTGTATTTTGTTCCAAAAAGGAATTTTAAACCTAGGATTTCAGTCATTTTCTTTAAACTAAGGATGTTTGAAAATTTCCCTCTACCCATTATATATAATGTTCCATTTGGAAATTTTTTTATTCTATCATAAAATTTTCATTTTTTGGGTGTATGAAGATATGGATAGATACTATCCATATGGAATTAGATGTATAATAATGGTTTCAGTAGTAATTATGGATATGATTTTAGATTATAATTCTTTATATTGTCTCCCACAACAAGTATTATCTCCCATAAATGTATATAATTTTATGAAAGATCATTTCTGTTTTTGATAGTGAATGTTTAAATAATTATTGGATATAATTCAAACTGAATAGGAGAACCCTTCTATTTTTTCAATGGGCGAGAAAGTATGTACATTGTAGGGGTAAAAGTTTTCTGAGTAATATTGTGGACTATAAAAAGAGAAAAATGAATAACTTAAGGGGGACGTGGTTGAAATTAATAGTTTAGAATATAGAAAGGAAATTTTGGAGTATTGAAATTTAAATATGATTTAAAAAAAATCCAATGGTGTATATTATTACAATAATAGGTTGTAAGGATTAACGTTTTTGTCAAATTGAATTCATCTGAAGTTGTTTTTGGTATGTGATGATGTTCAAAGTTTATTTAAATCAGTTGAATGCTAAATTTGATGATTCTAAAAGTATCCGGAAAATTATAGGCCATACTGTGAGCTAATGGATTAAATTTTTAATATACTTTTGGTCCATAAATATGGAAAAGAATCTCTAAATGTAATTTTTATAGAAAATGTTATGTAAGGGTCACTAGTGGTACAAGATCCTTCTTGGCATCAAAAAGACCTTGGATCAAATCCGGGTAGGGACTAATTTTCTAGGGGCTGTAGCAGCACTGTAGCAGCACTGTAGCAGTGGTGGAACTGTAGCAGCAGTGACACTATAGCGATGGGGGCACTGTAGAAGGAACTGTAGTGGCGGCAGTACTGTAGCAGTTACTGTAGCAGCCCAGGTACTATAGCAGTATTAGTCACCGAGGGTCCCTTTGGGCCAAAAAATGGGCTTTCAAGACTGGTATTCAGGCCACTTGGCCTTGGGCCTTCGGGCTATGTAATGGATCTCCCTCTACCCAGTCTAAAGAGGTCTTTGCTTTAAATAATAAAATGAGGCTTCAGCCCCAACCTTTAAAAATATTAATGATTCTAAAAGTATTAGGAATATTCTAGGCCATACTTTGAGCTAATGTATTACATTTTTAATATAGTTTTAGTGCATAAATATGGAAACGTTTCTTTAAATGTAATTTTATAGAAAATGTTATGTAAGGGTCACTTGTAGGAATCATATGGTTCTATACTTTTCCAAATTTTAAGAACTCTATCAGTCATGACATAGTGAGTCTTGTCATGATGTAAATGATGATTCAAATAGGAAAAATTAAAAAGTCCCATAATATATAAGATTTTTTTTTGTATTTTAGAGTTACCTAGATCATATATTGGTTTTCTACTTTGTCCAAAAATTAAGGAAACTGAGACCACGCCATGGGAAGTATATGTCAAATTTTAATTTTCTTCCATATTGGAGACACCTAATCAATGGAGGTATATAAAATTATGGTATTTGTAAAATAATATAAGACCATAATTTTATGTACATACCATGATAAACCTATTTGGACATCATTTTTATAAACAAATATGTTTTGAAACCCATGTCAGGTCATGCTAGAAGCTTTGTGTAATGATGTGACACATCCAGTTGTTGAAGAAACTTGTAAAGAAACTAATCATTTATTATATGACAAATATCAACATGACATGACTTATGGAATTTTTTCTATTTAAATATAAAACAATATCAAACTTTTTAGAGGTTATTAATAAAATTATTAACTACCCATTTGAATTCAAATGGTGGAGATGAATTTAAGAACAATCCAATGTTTGTATTTAATGTACAGTTTCTAGAATGATCACTGAGGTTCTAATTTTTTATTTCAAAAATTATATGGATATATAAAAATATTTTTTATATAATAAAAATTGAGATACACACATAGAGAAGGATATAAATTTAATATTAATAGGATAGTTTTTCAATAATGGACTTCATTGAATATCTATATTTATGAATTGAAGTTTCATATACTTGATTTACCTCAAAGATCAATATTAGAATAAATAATTTATATAAATTCTATTAAATATATATAATTAAAGGACAAAGAATCACAGTGAACACCCATTTTATTGGGTTATTGATCTATATTGTCTATCATTATGAGTTAAAAATTCATTTTGATATTATACATTATAATACATTGGATAATCAGTGAGTGGAAGATAAGAATTGGTGATATAGATTGGGTGAGCAGTGAGATTATACTACATTTGGAAATCCCAAAAATATAATTAGTGATTAATTGGAATATAAATACACATTGATAAGTGCTTCATGGATGTATTCCAGTGTGGTTGAACAAAGTAAAAAAATCAATGTGTCCCTGAAACTTTATTTTATTTCATCTGGTTGTGATTTTTTGTGATCAATATGATTGATTTAAGGTGTATTTTATAACATGAATATGATATAAAATGGAGATTAAGAAAAGAAGTAATATCATGTAACTATAATTCAACCCCTCTTATGGTGTTCAGTGGGACCTCATGTTACAATAATGTTCCCAATCCTTTTGAGAATATTATCATAAATAGAGGTTCCTTCAGTCATATTTCCGTAAAATAATAAATGTGTTTCCTAATACCATTAAATTTGATATTTATCTTAATAGAACTCTTTAAGAATGTAAATTATAATGAACAAATATATTTTTTTATTTTTCTTTTGAATCATAGGAATCATGGTATCTAGAATCAAACATGATACATCCAAAGAATATTATTTGTTCTTATTTTAAGATTCATTATCAACACGATGATTACTGGAATAATGTTGAATTATGATACATTACTTCAGAATATACATTTTATCCTCATGTTTGACAAAAATGTTCATTTTGATACAATTCAATCAGGTTATTACCATTCTCAAGGACCTATATCAATGAAAAATTTGGGATTTTACTTTATTCAAGAGTATCAACAATGAAATAAGTGTCATTATTCGTATCATGTATGTTATTATTCAATATAGTCTTTTATTAAATATACTATCACTAAAATAAAAAAAAATTGATATTATAAATATAGTGGTATAAATTATGTATTTCAATATTCCATAAATCATCTAACATTGTCTATTTAGGCTTATATATTTTGGCAATAAACTCATTAATTGAATATAATACAACTCTTGGATTATTGAGTGGAAAATAATTTTCCGAATTCATCTCATTAATATGCTTTAAACCATGAATCTAGGAGCCAATTTTATTACATTACCTAGTCAAGTGTCACCAAATAATGAAATTAGGATAATTATAAGCCTTTTCTCCTAAAAAAGTATAAATAATTTATGCTCGACTAAGAATAGCTCATATTTTTTATCGATCAAGGCCTTGATGAATGGAGTTATTTTTGGAAGGCATCTATTACATAGATATTTAAAAAAGGATTCTATATTTAATATTACTATTAACCTTATCTTTATCACCTACATAACTTAAATGATTACATTAAAAAAATTAAACTGTTTGTGTCTAATACAAACTCAATACATATTAGGAATATTATGTAATGACCCGAACTATTAAAAATAAAATTCACCATTTTTTAATTAAAATATCTCATTATGTATTATGGTTATAGAAAACAAATGAAATAATTTGGTTTTATTATATACACTTTAAAATATCTTTATTCATCATTACCTTTCATAATATATCCATTGAACAATGATCACAAGATTAGAATAAATATAGAGTTTTTAACAAATCCAATTGATATAGGAAAAGGAAGTCATGAACTTAACATATAGGATCATACCCTATGAATTCCATTTATCAGAGATTTTGAGATAAAAAACATCACTAAGATTTTCTTTTGACCAAACCCAAGATTATATTTAACAATGTAATTGCGAGAGAATCTATTTATGGGAGTTGTTAAAGTTCATCTAGATCACAACCCAAACCATGTATGCTGAATCACCCGATGAAAGTCACACCATCAAACACCTCACTCTTAGGGTGTTTGCTGGTGTATAAAAGGTATATGTATCAAGACCCTAGAAATATGATTATGTACATTAATATTTATAGAATAATGAATACATTTTCATCCTATTATTGTTACTTTATAAATGTTTTTATATTGATACAATAAAACACAAATTGTGTTTTTGGGTAATATTAAAATTCAATTAAGGAATTTATTCTAATAAATTAATGGATTTTTAAATAAATAATATTTTAATAAAATATTATTATTAACTACTTTTTATTAAATATAAATTATCATATTATTTTTATGAAGTCAAATTTAATTTTTATACGGGTTGAAATTCTCTTATTTTCAAAAAACCCATAATTTTTCAATAAATGTATATTATTATTTTAAAAGTTAAAATTAACATATTTAGAGAACAATTTAGATAAAATGAATATTATTTTTTCAATTATAACATTAAAATTATCCAATGTTTAATTTTTCATAATTTTCATAGACAGAAGAATTTTTAGGTAAAAATTAAATATTGTATGAATATAATTTATGTATTATGAAATAATATTTACAAAAAAAGTGATTTGAAAAAATAATATAAAGTTTATACATGAAGAAATATATTTTTCCCTTTAAAATAATTTTATTTTATGTTTATTATTTAATTTTATAAATCCTTTGTGAATCCTTCAAAACCATTAATATATTCCACGGTTTTGAAATCATTTCTTTATGATTATGACTCACATGCACATACGAAATGTTATTATTTTTATTAATTTAAGACCTTGGACTTGTAAAATAATAATAAAAATACCTTTGGTAGAAAAAATAGAGAAAAATATTGTAAGGTTTGTGGTTTTTATTATTTTATTACATAGAGTCCAAAACCTAAGTTTAAGAAATGTTTTAGAATTCCCCACTCATTTCCTATATAAACCCACAAAATATCTCTTTTATATTTTCCCAAAATCATTTTAGAAATTCATTACTCTTCCCTCCCCCATCTAGAGTCCTCCCAAAGCACCCCAAGCTATTTGGGATCCCCTCCCAAGTATTTTTTGTCACACACTCAAGTAAGGGATATCTCTCTCTATGATTTTTATTCAAGCACCTCTTTTATGGTATGCCTTTTAATTACAATTTGTTCATGTTGGTATATGTTCTAACATATCCCACATATTTTCCATTTTATTTATAAATGATGATACACCCTTTGTCCCCTCATTAAATCCCTCCCATGACCCTTTATATACACTCATTAACATGTCGAAATTTAGTAAGGGTTCCTCACCTTCTCTTGTTTATTCAAGTTCATTTATTATAATATACCTTTTATTTCCAATTAGATAATTTTGATAATGTCTTTAAATGTACCTATTACTTCCCATTAAATTTAAAAATTATGGGATACCCTTTAACTCTCATCAAACCATTTTATGAATTTTTATGGTACCCTTTCATGTTGCTGAAATTTCACTACGATTTTTCCATGCCAAAACATCTGTATAGTGAACAACATATCCATTTCCTACAAGGGTGTTCACATTTAAAATTATTTTTTTCATAATTACATGTATTTTTTCACACTTCCTGATTGTGAAATAAAATATAAAGATGAATTAATACATTTTGTATGATCTATGTGGTACAGTTATGCTTGAGAATGAAATGAAATCAACTGGTGTGCCTGGAATTAGACAACCCATCAATGTATTGGGTAATATTTAGTTTCATGAGACATCATGTTGGGACCATGAGTGAAACTAATTCCTTTATATTAATTTTCACATCATGATTTATTAGAATTTATGCTTAACCAAGGTTTATGATGCAATATTTTAATATGTTTTCACACTTCCCATGTTATCATGTTATATCATGTCTTATTGTTCATGTATTTAATTCTGACCCCTTTTATGATTCACGAAAATGCCTATTGCCTAAATTTTACTATGCATGTCTTTGAAGCAATTTATTTCATGATTTGTTATATAAAGACACACAGAATACATTATTGAGAAATAAAGAGGTCAAGTGTCATGGAAAATTTTTATATATATAATACTAACATGAAACAGGGATACAAATACATTCATTAAAACTCCTTAACATTATTTTAAAGTCCCATCAACCTTTGAAAACTACATGGGATAACCTAGTGATGTATATAATATGGTGATGAGAAATAAATCCCAATAAGACAATATTCAAATAATAAAATGATTAAAGTAATACATGTGATTAAAGAGGCATATAAATGTGAAATAAAAGGGGTGGGGATCATTATCATGTAAGTTAATGCATGATACAAGATGATAACATAAAGGATTCATAGTAATGTGTAAAAAACATAAAACATGACATCATAAACATAATTAAAGGCATACCATATATACATTATAACATTGTGTGCTAAAGATGACCTCTCATGCACCATATATGGTATACTATGAGATTAAAACATTACCCAATGCATTATAGGACTATATAATTATGTTTCCACCTGTTACAATCATATAATGAACATGTATTTGTGTGCCCTATAGATCATACAACATAAGAGAACAATTCATCACTTATAGTCCCATGATTAAGGAGTCTGGGTTATATACATGGAATTCCCAAATCAATGAATTATGATTAAATCTAGGTGAATAACTTTGATTGTAAATGGGGATGGTAATTTAGTACATAATTGTTTGGAATGGAAAATCGCTAGATACTTTTGATTGCATAATAAGAGTATATGATGATTCCAGGATAGGTATAATAATCATTAAATGTGGTCAATCATTTCATGGAAATGATGATGATAGAAACGGGATGTGTAAGAACACATTACAACCTATAAAATTAGAAATGAAAAGTGGATAATTCAAATAGAGTACTTGAATTTAAAGCAATATGGGAGAATCCCTAACCATGAGAGGGAAATTTTAAAAGAATAGAAGGAGATTTTTCAGATCCTAGTAACAAATTTGGAGGAATATAGAGAGTGAAAGGAAGTTTACATTCATGTTAATTGTATTTTGAGTGAATATTAATGGGAGGTTTGGTTGGTTAATATAGCTGAACAGATGTGAATTCTTTATTAATTTCTAAACATAGGTTTTGGACATTATGATAAAATAATCAAAACCAAAAATCGTCCAATAGTTTTTCCCATGTATATTACAAAGGGGATTGGATTTCAATATTTTATTTTGATAAGAACCAAAATCATTAAAATAATACCCTTCGTGATGTATATGTGAGTCATGTTCATAAATAATAAATTTCAAAATATTAAAATATAATATAGGCTTTGTAGAATTATTAAATGGTTTAGAAAATTCCTAAAAACCTAAAAATGAAATACATTTAAATAGGAAATTAAATTTTGGTCAGGGATACTCCTTATAGTATTTATTACATTAATATTGGGTTTTTTTGATTTAATAATACATATCATATATTTATATTGTATTTAGTTTTTACGTAAAAATTCGATTGTCTCTGTAAATCATTAAAAATTTACTATTGAATAATTTGGACATGATGATACTGAAAAAAAAAATAATTATTTTATCGAAAAAATTATCTAAATATGAGAATTTATACTTTTAAATAAAAAATGCCAATTTTATGAAAAATACAGAATTTTATGATGATTAAAGTTTTTTGACCATTATAAAGATTAAATCAGGATTAATTAAATTATATTAAAATTTATATTCAAGTAAATATTATTTAATAAGAATATTTTATAAAAATAACAATTATTTAAAAAATTATTGAATTTATCTAAAAAGTAGGTCTATGACATCCTGATCTGGGTGCCACTAAATGGTTCCCCATGTCAGTTGGTCACATGCCCTCAATCATGCCTTCTCGTATGCTAGAGGGTGTCGAATAGCACAGAGGGTCTGGTAAGTTAGTCATGGGGAGACTATACCATCCTTTATCAGAATAAGACACCAATGGAAGAAAACAATAGTAAACAAGAGAAGAAGAATATAAATAACTAGAACAATACCATGTCACATGATAGTCAAAAAACTAAATACAATACTTATGGAAAAAATTATATGACAATTCATGTGTCAAGTGTCTACAATGAAAGTAAAAGTAAAGACACAACAGCTCCAAATATGGTCCTGAACTACATCCGGATCCCTCACCCATGCTCTATTCCCAAATAGAAACCTATATTAAGGCCTTTCCCTTATCCTATCTTGCAACAACAAGGTCCACTCAGGTGCCTATCAAGTGGCCCAGGTAAGGTGTGAGTATGACTCAGTAGGACACCAACAATGACTTCTAAAACAAGTCTAGTTAGAAGATAGTGTGTGGAATCCTTTGAATCAATAAATATAACACATAATTAAACCAGTATCATATTTTCATTTATTCTTTAATCATCACATTAAAACTAGTTTCAATACATGTCTCTAATTTAAATCATAATTCATCATTATCATTCATTTGGTATTGAATTCCATTTCAAGTACCCGCAATCTCATTCAGTGTTGAACTCCATGTCAAGCACCCCAAATCTCATTCGGTTTAGATCACCATGTCTAACACCCCACATCACAAGCTTGGATAACTATTGGGGAGGGATTCCATGCCCAAATACCAACTTCTAATTTAGTCTAGAATGAAATATCTAGAACCCATATTCTCACTAATTTAAATAATTCATAAATTCACAAGAATTAACCACATCATTCTCTTACTAATCAAACGATTAGTTAAACATAACCAAGCCCATTAGTTACCCAATAATTAACTAAGCACATAACCTATTAATTAATTCATCAAATAATTAATCAATCAACAAAAATGTTATTCCATTTTTAATTCTTCATAATTACTTATCCAAATAAAATCTCAAGTTATCATAATTAATTATCTTTAGTCAACAACATGAAACATAATTAATTCACCGTTAATTTTCTTACATAGCCAAACATAATCTAATAATTAATTTCACCCAATTACTTATCTTAACACACCTAATTCAATGTCTCAATTACAATATCCATAATCTTAAAAAAATTCCCCAAATCAATTATCTATTTGGGAATCCCCTTTGTTCCAATATTAAATCATCAATTAGTGATCAAGGTGATCCACAAGTCAATTACATATTCCTAATTACTCCAACTTAGGAAATCAATCATCAAGGGAATCTAGCAATTCAACAATCTAACATACACATATCAAAACCACGACTATGGGAGTTCAATTTAGACAACCTACATCAGTTTGTTGATTGATGTTTTCCCAACAGAAATCTACAAAATATGTGAAACACAAAAATGTTGATCAATATCGGGATCTAAACCCCTAAACACAAAATTAAGATCAAAAGAATCAATATCTTTCAAATCTAGTTCTATATCTACAATCCAAGATCTAGATCTCAACCCATAGGTTTAGATCCATGGAAACAGTGGAGATCTTCCATGAAATGATCAAGGAAAAACATAGGAAAGAATGAAAGATGAAATGAGATGAAATCAACATACTTGGAAGGGATAGTATCTTCAATCCAAGCTTTAGATATTGAATAATTGTGTTCTAATCACCTTGTAATCCCTCCAGAAGGCTTTGGGATCATCTAGAATTCGTCAATCCTGAGCCTAGGTCAAAATAGAGGGGTTTTGGTGGTTCAGGTGATTTGAAAAATAATTTTCAGATAATTAAAACCCAAGTGCATGGTTTCATGGATAGGGTCACATGGTTAGGGTGAACTGTGAGCCAACCGTAGGGACCTTTCTTTCCCTGTTTTCACTGTTACCCAGGTGGAGGCACATGGTTTTTCAAACCATGCGGAAACCATGCACAACCCTATGTATGTTAATTTTTCTTCAAAACTCACCCAAACGCACCCTAAGACACAAATCTAAATCAAAGGTACTTAAAAACCTCAAAAGTACCTGCAAAACATGGATTAGATGACTCTAGAAATGGTCAAGATCTTACAATCTCTGCACCTTATAATATATCATCCCTAATTTGAACTCCCGAACATCACTAAGATTCCGAGCCAAAAATATTGGGCCATTGTGTCCTAATTTTTTCTTACTATGGTCAAGTTTCCTCTTGAACACTTCCATTTTTTCCTAACACATGCACTATCGACACGATCTTTCACCACAAAACTTTCTCACTGATATCCAGTATACGTATCAAATGCTCCTCAAAGGACGCATCTATCTCAAGGTCAAACTCATCCAAATTTATTACATGAGATGGTTTGGGGTGATACCATCGTAGTTGTGACACATGGAGAACATCATTCATAGTGTTGAATTTATGTGGAAGGTCCAATCGGTACATCACCGGTCCAATTATCTCCACTACCTCAAATTTTCCTACAAACTTGGGTGACAAATTTCCCTACCTCTATATCCTATAGTGACCCAACCTAGGTGATAACCGAAGGAAAACATGATCACACTTTGTAAACTCTAGGGGACTTCTCTTTATATCATCATACGACTTCTGCCTACTCTGAGCCCTAGCCATATGTTTTCGAATCAACTGCACCAGCTCCAACATCTCCGGCACGAGACTCGGTCACAATAACTCTGACTCTCTCACCTCTATCCATAATTACAGTGATCTATATGGTCTACCTTAAAGTTCCTCATATGGTTCCATCTGTATAGTTTCTTGATAACCATTGTTATAGGTGAAATCCCCTAAATCCAAGTTCTTATCCCCAGAACCACCAAATTCAAGTACACATTCCCACAACATATCCTCTAACTCTTGTATGGTATGCTCTGACTGCCCATATGTATGTAGGTGGAAAGTTGTACTTAAGAAATCCTCTATTCCAAGAACCTTCTATAATCCTAGAAAAAAATTGTGATGTAAAGCACAAATCGTGATCTAAAACTATAGTCCATAGAACCCCATGCAAATGAAGTATATCTTGAACATATAGTTCTAACAACTATTCTATTGTACAAGTTTCCCTGATAGGAAAGAAATGTGATACCTTCTTCAGTCGATCCACAATGACCCAAATAGCATCATTCTTCATAAGCATCCTTGGATGACCTACCACAAAATCTGTAGTTATGTCATCCCACTTCCATTATGGAATAGGCAACATCTTCAATATCCCTTTAGGTTTTTGATTCTCTGTCTTCCCTTACTGGTAGGTGAAATATCTTGTTATGAACCCTACTATCTCCTTTTTCATGCCTTGCCACCAAAACTATCATCACAGGTCACAGTACATTTTTTTCACCACCGGTTGCACCGCCCACTTTGAGGCATGAAATCCTCTAATGAGTTCCTCTCGCATAATCATAGGCACAATAACCTGATTTTTCACATAGATGACCTCATCCTCATCTATCAACCAGTATTAAGGTGTCTCTCTACCTTCAAGGATTTACCTTAAGTCTAAACACTCTGGATCCTCATAATTCCAGACCCTAATCTATATCAATGTTTTATAATCCACTTCTACTAAAACTAAAGTCATCCTCTCCAGACTCTCCTGAACTACCCCAGGAATTTCAGCCAGCAAAGTCATCATCTTTCACACTACACTCGAATCATGTACCAACTAAGTCTGAGTTTTCCTTCTCAAGGCATCAACCACACTATTCCCCTTTTAGGTTGTATATTCTAGTTTAAAATCAAAGGACTGCATAAAATCTACCCATATTTACTTCTGAAGATTCAATCCATGCTGTGAAAAGATATACTTCAAGATTTTTTTATCAGTAAAAACTATAAAATTTTCAACCAAAAGATAGTGTTGCCAATACTTAAGAGAATAAACTACCACTGCAAACTTGAGGCTATGCGTGCGGTAATTCCATTCATGTTTCCTCAACTTCCAAGACCCGTAAGAAAACAATTGATCCCCTTGCATCAATACGGCTCTGAGTCCGCTCCTAGAGGCATCACAATACACCATGTACTCCACACCCGACTCAGGTAAGGTCAAAATTGCGGCTGATTTTAAGTGCTTCTTCAACTCCCAGAAAGCATTCTTGCATGCTTCTGTCCACTCAAACATTATCCTACTCTTTTCCAATCCTGAAAGTGGTTCTACCAATCAAGAAAATTCTTGTATGATCCTCATATAATATCCAGCTAATCCAAAAAATCTTCGAATATCAAAAAAAAATTGGGCTTCTTCCAAGAAACTGCTGCCTAAACATTCTATTGGTCCACTGCCACACCTTCTTCTGATATGATGTGCCCCAAAAAATGTACCCTGTGAATCCAAAACTAACACTTAGATATCTTTTCATATATTTAGTGTTTTATTAGTGTACTCAGGATGATGTTTAGATTTTGGGAATGATCATCATGAGTCTTAGAGTACAACAATATGTCATCCACCAACATCACCACAAACTAATCCATGTATGGAGGAACGATCATATTCATCAAGTACATAAACATTGATGAATTGTTTTGCAACCCAATCATCATTACAAAAAACTCATAAAGGCCATACCATATTCTCAAAGTAGTTCTTGGCATATCAGAAGTCTGAACACTCACCTATTGATACCCTGATCTTAGATTTATCATTGAGAAAAAAGAATCCCCCTTCAGCTGGTCAAATAGATCGTCGATACATAGAAGAATATATCGGTTCTTCATAGTCATTTTATTCAACTTCTGGTAATAAAAACACAAGCATAACCCCCCTTCATCCTTCTTCACAAAAAAGACATGTTATCCCCAAGGAGACATACTTGGGATGATAAATTGTTTGTCCCCCAACTCCTAAAACTGCATTTTGATCTCTTGAAGCTCAATCGGTGCCATTATTTAAGGTGTAATAGACACTAGATTAGCCCCCAACATGAGTTTAATAGTGAATTACACATCTCTACTAGGTGTAAACCATAATAAGTCTTTATGAAACACTTATTGGAACTATTCCACAACTAGTAGAAGGAAGTTTCGCCTACTTCCCCAATCATCTAGTAAAAGACTAGAAAATTGGGATGTGAGATCTACCAGTTTCTGAGTAACATTCCCTACTCTACTTTCATGGATATCCCATTCTCCATGATTAACATACTTTCCACCATTGTGAGATACAAAGGTCACTCGCCAGTGGTAAAAATTTCTTTGGGCGCATTATGTGACCAACGAGTCCATACCCATAATAAAGTTCAAGCTCATCATATCAAGGACATAAAGATCCCAATGAAAATGATACTCTTAGATATCTAGAGAACAACCCTTGAATAAATAGTTATCTATAGACCATGCTCCCAACCGTGTATCGATATTCATCCCACCGCTTATGGACTCTATTCCTAGGCTAAAACCATTAACAAGATTTGCAGATATAAAGGAATGAGAGGAACTAGTATCAAATAAAGAACTATATAAAGTAGAATCTAATAGAATAGTACATCTCAGTATCAATGGACCAGTCTCACTCTCCACCAGTGTGGGATGCACTACATATAACTCTCTTTCCCCTCTTCCCTGTGGAACCGTCTGACTCCCATGAGTAGAACCACTTTGCAGATACCTGCACTCATACCCTAATGCAACATGTTAACTACCTCTATCCCCTTTTCATGTAGAATTCTAGACACTAGGCCTATATGGTGTAGAAGACCACCTTCCCACACTCTAACTCTGAGTAGCTTCTTCGTTAGTACCAGTCTGTTGATGCTTCCTGCAAAACTTCTATTGGTTCCCCATCTTGCCGTAAAACCGACATACCACTTGTGGCTGAGGATAATGTGTGTGATAGTGTCATGGCCTACCGCATTGGTGGAAAAGAACATGAGTAAGATCCTTTTCAATGGTTCCTTCTGATTATCCACCTTGATTTCCACTATCCTAATTAAGGTTCTCATAATGGTGCTTCTTGATCTTGGATGGTACACACCATGATCATCCAGTGACAACTACTTATCCAGTACTAGAAGCCTCCCTCAGGTTCCCCTCTAAAATGAGATCCCAATTCACCACTTATGAGAACATATTCAGCCTAAAGATATTCACCTATGATTTTATTTCACACATAAGTCCATCCAGAAATTGTTTTGTTGAAGAAGCCTCATTTATCTCCAAAGATAAAGAAAAATATTGTAAATCTGTGAAACATTCAGCATAATCCATTATAGATATGATTCCTTGGTTCAGATTCATAAACTATGAATATTTATCTTGTATCAACCTCTCTGGATAGAAGTTATACAAGAACTTCTACAAAACTTCATTCCATAACATATCATTAGTTTGTCTAGATCATACCTGAATGACCAACCACCACTTCACTAACCCCCGTAAAATATAAACATCCAACTTGACCCTCCTCTCAACTAGAGTCACTAAATGTTCAAGTATCATCTCTATGGATTCAATCCATAATTATTCTCCCACATGTCCACCCTCTCTAGTGAAATTCGGAGGGTGCTACAGTTGAAACTCCCTTTTCAACTCCAACATGATTTTCAAAACCCACATCGGGTCTATCTCCACGAATTTTTTGAAACGAGTAAATTTATCTCAGAAATTCTTCCATTCCTCCTCAATTAGCACTAATGGTGCCTCATGTTCCATTTATGGAAACAAGAAAAGTTATCTCCACATATTAGGTCTCATAACACAACCTTATAACATTTATGTATGAGGAGGAAGAGACCCAACAAGTTTCTACATGTCCTTCCCTATTTCTCACCACATGGTCAACACTGAGGCTCCGTCACTACCTTTAACCATCTTATGCATAAGTCATGGTTAAGGAGGATATGCACATTCTCCTTAATTAATTTCTAAAATTATTTAATTACATAATTTCAAATTAATTAATTTAGAAATTAATTAATCAAATCCATCTCATTATTTAGGTTTCACATTAGACACTAATTTATACTCATTTTGTATCATTATTTCAATCTCATGAAAAGGAAAAACAATTCAAGTTCAAAAACATACCCATAACCCATTTTCCTATGAGTGTCTAAAATGATTCGTGTCACAATAAACCTGAGTGCCTAGAATGATGCATGCCGACTCGAATCTCGTGCATCTTTAGGATACGAATAAAAATTCAACAATTATTAAAACAAATATCACACCACACCACAAGGGTGTCAACCAAGGTGAAATAAAATCCAATTTTAACAAAAAAAATCAAAACAATCCCACCCTATAATGACCCACCAATTCTCACTGGCTTTAGAGTACCAAGAGTCATTACTAGGCCATAAGCGACATAGCCAAAGTGCCAAAGGCAGGAAAAAATGCTGAAGGGTTTCAAGTACAAGTGGGGGATGATTTACCCTTTAAGAAATAAACCCATAAACCAACCAAGCATAACCAACCATTCACTATATGATGCATGAAAAAATGAAATACCAACAAACAAATTCATTTGTATCAAACCACATCAATGTACACAATAGCGGAAGACCAAACAAAGCATCAAAGTACACAGAAGATGAATAGCTCAAGACTCTCAAAAGACACCACAAATCCACGATCCACCAGCTCCCATCTCCACAAAATCTCCCAAGCATCACCAAAAGATCTAGCAGTAAGATGCCTTACCTTTACCTATGTCTCGGAATACGACATCTGCAAAAGCACCAACGTGCCAAAGCAAGGGTGAGTATAAAACTCGGTAGGTTTTCTCCAATGACTTCCCTACTCACGCCACTAGGATAGAATAGTTAGCCACATTTATATAAAAACATTTTATATAAAACATTTTCTCAAAAGTAGTTTATAACTAAATATAAACAAGTTTCCAAAACCATTCACAACCAAAGGCATTCCAAGAGAAATTGAAACCAATTTTCCAGCAAGTTATTTTTCTAAAAAAATAACCAGACAATCTTAAAAACCATTTCATAAACATTCATTTTTGAAATACCCAACCATTCCATAAACCCATGAAACCAACCATGCGTGCTACCTGGAAGAGGGGAGAAGCCCTAACCCTTATCCATCCCAACAGTGATGGGGGAGACTTCTTACCCTTATCTAACCCAAATGCACATGAATGCTTGAAGGGGGGGAGACCTAACCATTATCCATCCCAACACTGATGGGGGAGACCCCTAACCCTTATCTCTCCCGAATGCAATATGAACACACACCTTCCCCTTGTTCCATTATCCCTTTGGCACCGAGCACAAGGTCATATTTCAACCAAGCCGCATATTTCCCATGTTCCATTAACCCTTTGGAACCACGAACAAGGTCATATTTCAACCAATCCCCGTACATGCAATATGAACACACACCAAATATTCCCATCAATCATGCCAAAACACCCTTTCAATAAAAACACCTTTTTATTGAAAACCATTTCCATCAAAACCATTTCAATATCAAACCATTTCAATAAAACACACTTTATATTGAATACCCATTTTTCATCAAACCATCCATAGGTTAAGAAAATCCATAATTTAAAATCAACATTTTAAATTCAACAATCCAAATTACTTTGCACAACATTTCACCAAGATTTCACAATCTCATCAAAAACATAAATCATCAAAAAAGAAGATTTATTCTATGATTTTCACAATAAAATCCATTAAAATAAACCAAATTTAATCTAATACAAACAATTCTAACAAGAGGATTTAAGATTGAAGCCTCCTACCTCAAGGATTTTGACAAAAACCACAACGGTCGAAGAACGCTCAAGAAACCCGGGTCGATTCTCCAAAAAACCCACCTTAGATTTCTTCTCCTAGAAATATAAATACCACATCTCATCATATTTGGCATCCACACACTTAGATAAACCCATAAAGGGAGTATATCTAAGAAACCGAGATAAGAGGAGAAGTAGATCTAAGTATATCTAAGAAACCGATCAAGAACAAAGAAGAACGATCACATACCTCAAGAATCCAGCTTCAATTCGCAAAGAGAAGCCTTCAGATCACCTCTGTAATAATGGGAGAACTCTATTTAAACTTAAGAGAAGCCAAATCCAGATTTAGGGGTGATTAGGAGGAAAACCAAGCCACTTAGAGGAAAAAACGTGTGAGATCCACCTTTATAGGATCTCATTTAAGTGGTCGCACGGTTTGAAAAACCGTGTACTAACTATGTGATAGCTACTGCCTCGACCACCCTTCTCGCACAGTTTGGACGCATGGTTAGACAAACCGTGCACCACCCATGTGGAAGCTACTGCGTCCAAGACCAACTACGCACGGTTTGTCCACACGGTTTATACAAACCGTGCACCACCCGTGCGACTTCCCCTCTTGCCTCAAAACTTCATTCCATGTTCTCCCGACTCTCCCATTCGTCACCCTTAACTATAAACCATTAAAATCATCAAGAAAGGGTTACATACCAGAAAAAGGGGTACTACATTCTCTCCAACATTGGTCTTTCTATCCTTGGAATGTAGAAAACCTTCACCCAACTAAAAGAGTTTCGGCCACTTCTCTATCATTTCCCTTTCACGTTCCCAAGTCTCTTCCTGAATTTGACCATGCTGCCATAAAACCAGCACTAGACCGATGCTTTTTTCCATGGAAGACTTTCTCTTCCCTATCCACAATCTTTACTGGGATATGTATCAATGAAGCATCTATCTCTAGGTCAACGTGATCCCATCTGATCACCTGGTCAAGCTCAGGCTGATACTTTTTCAACTGAGATACATGGAACACATTATGCACCGAACTGAACCATGGTGGTAATGCCAACCGATATTCCACCTCTCCAGCCCATTCCTGTATCTCAAAAGTTCCAATGTATCTAGGAGATAACTTTCCATGATTCCCAAAACAACGATGTCCAATCCTTGGAGAGATCCTCAAGAAGACATGATCACCCACAATAAAAGACAACGGTCTTCGACGGTTATCTGCATAAGATTTCTGAAGACTCTGAGCCATCTCAATCCTCTTTCTAATCAAATGAATCTTCTCCATTGTTTCTTGGACAATTCTTGGCCTAGCTAGTGAAGTTTGACCAGTTTCAACCCAGCATAGTGGAGAATGACAAGGATGCTCATACAATGCTTCAAACGGAGCCATGCATATCGAGGCTTAATAGCTATTATTGTATGAGAACTCCACTAAGGGTATATGATCCTCCCATGATCCACCAAAATCCATTACACATCCCCTTAACATATCTTCCAATTTTTTTATCATCCGCTCGGATGGCACATCCCTCTGAGGATGATACTCCTTGCTCATAGTCAACTAAGTCCCAAGGGATTGCTGTAATGATTTCCAGAAATGAGATGTGAACCTCAGATCTCTATCTGAGACTATAGACACTAGTATACCATACCTCTTTACCACTTCTCGGATATAGATTTTTCAAATATCTTCTACCATATGAGTTTCACGAATAGGGATGAAATGGTCTGACTTGGTTAGATGATCCACTATCACCCAAATGGCATCATGTTTCCAAACCGTTCTTGGAAGACCTTTAAAAAAATCCATTGATATATGATCCCATTTCCACACTGGGATAGGTAAATATTGTAACATACCAGCTGGTCTCTGATGCTCTTCTTTAACCTACTGACAAGTTAAGCACCGCAAGATGAACCCGACCACCTTCCTTTTCATACCGCTCCACCAAAACTATGCCTTCAACACCTTATACATATTATGTGTACCTGGATGTATATCCCATCTTGAATGGTGGTAAGCATGAAGGAGTTTTTCCTGACAAACCATAGGTACAACCATCCGATCATTGAAACACAAAACTCAACCCCATCAAGTTTCCAGCCATCAATGGTCTCCCCACCATTGAGTTTTGAACTTAAAACTAGGCATTCTGCATCATATTTTTGTGCTTCTTTGATCATCTTTATCAAATCAGGAACAAGCGTAGCTAAAAAGAAAACTGCCACATCGCCTCGGTTTTCTTATTCCACATGCATGTCGGCTAAGACCGACATCAACTACCATACATCTGAAGCTACTTTCGTTAACTGAGCATATGACTTTCTACTCAATGCATTTGCCACTGAATTCCCTTTTCTTTGTGTCTACATGAAGTCAAAGTCAAACATCTAGAGATACTCCATCCACCTCCTTTTCCTCAGATTCAAATCTCGTTGTGAGAAAATGTGTTTCAATCTTTTGTGATCTGTAAACATAGTAAATTTCTCACCAAAGAGATATTGTCTCCATGTTTTCAAAGCATGGATGACTGTAGCTAACTCCAAATCATGTGTTGGGTAATTATTCTCATGCACCCTCAACTTTCTTGAACTATAAGAAATCACATGGTGTCCTTTCATGAGAACACAACCCAACCCTGTTCCCGAAGCATCATAATACACCACATACTCCTGCCCTGATTCAAGAAAGATCAAGATGGGTGCTAATCTAAGACGAACCTTCAGTTCTTGGAAAGACTTCTGACATTCTTCTGTCCTTTGGAATGGAGCATTTTTCTTTGTCAGATTTGTCATTGGTGAAGCTAGTAGTGAGAAATCATGCACAAAGAATCAGTAGTAACCATCTAAACCAAGAAAACTTTGTATCTCAAACACATTCTTCGGTGTTTTCCAAGAGATAATGGCTTCTATCTTTGGAGGATCAATAGAAATGCCTTTCTCGGAAATGACATGGCCAAGGAAATGTACTTCTTGTATCCAAAAATCAAACATTGATAATTTGGCATACAAAACTATGATCTCTCAAGATTTGTAACACTATTTCCAGGTGCACCTCATGATCAACCCTTGTCTTTGAATACACCAAGATATCATCTGCAAACACCACAACAAAAGAATCCAAATATCGCGGAAATATCTGATTCATCCAAGCCATGAAGACCGCTGGTGCATTTTTTAGACTAAAAGGCATGACTACATATTCTTAGTGGTCATATATACTTCTGAAAGCTATCTTTGGAATATCCTCCTTCCGAACTCGCAATTGGTGATATCCTGATCACAATTCAATCTTGGAGAACCACTGAGATCCCCTTAATTGATCGAACAGATCATCAATGTGTGGAATTGGATATCTCTTCTTTATCATAACATGGTTAAGCATATGATAATCAACACACAGCCGAAGAGTTCCATATTCCTTCTTCACAAACAACACTACTTTTGCCCATAGAGAAGTACTTGGTCGAATGAAACCCTTGATTTCCAGCTCCTCTAACTGCACTTTCAATTTCCGTAACTCTGTTGGTTGCATCCTATAAGACGGGAGGGAAATCATACTGGTCCCCGAAAGGAGATCAATCGTAAACTCCACTTACCTTAGAGGTGGTAACCCTGAGAAGTTTTTGGGAAATACATCTGGAAACTAATCCACCACAACAGGAAAACTATCTCTCTCATTATCTTCCATTGATGTCAAATTCAATGCTTCCAGTTGGTAAGAGATCGTTCCCACCATTTGTGCCAACAGGCTCTTTGCACCTTGCTTTACCATCCTCTCTCCTCTGAAGAGATGTTCGATGTCGTCCTCAATCATGAAACTAACCGTTTTCCTATAAGAGTCGATGTGAGCCTTGAACATTTTCAACCAATCCATACCCAAGATTTCATCATAGACATCCATATCCAACATGGAGAAGTCCCACATCAACTCAACTCCATCAATAGTCATATAAAATGCTCAACACACTATGTCTTGACATTCTATTTTACTAAGAGGAGTTTTCAATTTCAAAATAGAAGGGATTATTTCCAGTTTAAAACATAGAAAATCAACGGAACAAGAAGCAATGAAGGAATGGGGAGAACCCGTATCAAACAATTATTTCATCAACATGGAAATTAAAAGAACCGTACCTCGCACTCTGGATGGTCCTGACTGATCATCCACTACAATTTTCTAAGCTCTAAGCAGATGTGTTCTTTCCATGATCTTCTATTTATTTTCATACTAACACTTCCCTTTTTGAGGAGTGTCATGAAAACCCGACCTCAAAGCATTATGGAAAAAGCGTTGAAGATGTCATATCTTGTTAAAATTATGACATTTTCGAGGTTGTTCCTTACAATCCCACTTGATGTGGCTCGTAGAGCCACACTGGAAACATCCCGGCTTACACTTGGCTCTCTGGGGAATTTTTAACAATCTTGTTGTCCAATTCTGATGTGATCTTCCTCCTTGAGAAAGGGTGTCTGGTTCCCTCTTGCTCTTAGTGTTAGAGTTCTAAGCTCCTCTAGTCAAGATAATCGTACTTCCTCCACTTGGATTTTCAGCAGTGACAGATATCGTAAACCAAGTATCTGGTTGCAGTCCAAATTCAACGGTTTTAAAAGCCTGAGCAATTCTTTGGACCAACTATTGGTTGACATGTGGTTCAGGTGCAACCACATTCTCACTGGCCTCTTCCGACTGGTTTTTATGACGCCTACCAGGTGTCATTTCCTAAACAAATAACAAACCCTATCAATCTCACTCTCTAGCAATTTATGGATTATCTTTTCAAATTCTATAACATCATCTATCACAGCATTGTTTTCCAAAACATCCATTTTTCCATGTTCAAACATTTTTGAAAACATTCCTCATGCCTTTTGAAAATCAACCCATTTTCAAAATACACCAAATACCCTGTTTTAAAAATCTTTCACTTGAAAACAATTTCTATGTTTTTCAAAACTTATCACCTTGAAAAAAATCATTACTCATTCCTCACAATTAGATATGCACTCCTAGTGGGAAGTCATTCCTCTACAATGTATGTCATGATCATCTCATTGGGTAAACCCATGACAATGAGATTTCCCAACATTCTAGAAGTGTATCCAAAACACATATGTACCCAACACCATGGTAACTTGAAGTTCAGCATAAACAGGTTAGCTACATCATTTTATGCTATACATTTCAAGTTCTGACAATCCTACTCCTATCTAAGATTTCGACCCAAGGAATAGACAATAATGAATTTCTACTCCAAGACCAAGAACACTGATGAGAACTTGTTAGGAAAGTATCGAACAAGCTGATACCATTTGTGATGACCTTCCAATTCTCATTGGCTTGAGAGTACCACGAATCATTACTAGGCCTTAAGAGACATCCCCAAGGTGCCAAAGGCTGGCAACAAATGCCGAAGGGTTTCAAGTACAAGTGGGGGACAATTTACCCTTTAAGAAATAAACCCATAAACCAACCCAGCATAACCAAACATTCACAATATGATGCATGAACAAATGAAAGACCAAAAAACATCTTCATTTATATCAAACCACATAAAAGCACACAACAGTGGAAGACCAAACAAAGCATCAATGTACACAGTGGATAAAAAACTCAAGACTCTAAAAAGACACCACAACTCCACACGCCACCATCTCCCAGCTCCACAACATCTCCCAAGCATCACCACAAGCCTCTACTAGTAAGATTCCTTACCTTTACCTGTGTCCCGGAATATGACATCTGAAAAAGCACCAACATTCCAAAGAAGGGGTGAGTATAAAACTTAGTAGGTTTTTTCCAATGACTTCCCTACTTACTCCATTAGTATAGAAGAGATATCCACATTTATAAAAAAACATTTTATATAAAACATTTTCTCAAAAGCAGTTTATAACTAAATATAAACAAGTCTCCAAAACCATTCACAACCAAAGGCATTCCAAGAGCAATTGAAACCAATTTTCCAGAAATTTATTTTTCCATAAAAATAACCAAACAAGCTTAAAATCCATTTCACAAACATTCCTTTTCGGCATACCCAACCATTCCACAAACCCATGAAACCAACCATGCATGCTAGCTGGAAGAGGGGAGAATCCTTAACCCTTATCCATCCCAACAATGATGGGGGAGACTTCTTACCCTTATCCAACCCAAATACACATGAATTATTGATGGGGGAGAGACCTGACCCTTATCCATCCCAACATTGATGGGGGAGACCCCTAACCCTTATCCGTCCTGAATGTAATATAAACACACACCTTCCCCATGTTCCATTATCCCTTTGGCACCAAGCACAAGGTCATATTTCAACCAAGCCCCGTATTTCCCATGTGCCATTAACCATTTGTAACTGAGCACAAGGTCATAATTCAACCAATCCCCATACATGAAATATGAACACAAACCAAATATTCCAATCAATCATGCCAAAACACCCTTTTAAATAAAAACACCTTTTTATTGAAAACCATTTCTATCAAAACCATTTCAATCTCAAACCATTTCAATAAAACACCCTTTTTATTGAAAACCCATTTTTCATCAAACCATCAACAGTTTTAGAAAATCCATAATTTGAAATCAATAGTTTAAATTCAACAAGCCAAATTACTTTGCACAACATTTCACCAAGATTTCACAATCTCATCAAAACCATAAATCATCACCAAAGAAAATTTATTCAATGATTTTCACAATAAAATCCATTCAAATAAACCAATTTTAATCTAATAAAAAAATTATAATAAAAGGAGTCGAGATTGAAGCCTCCTACCTCAATGGTTTTGACGAAAACCACAACGGTCGAAGAACGCTCAAGAAACCCGGGTCGATTCTCCAAAAACCCGCCTTAGATATCTTCTCCTAGAAAGATCAAGACCACATCTCATCATATTTGGAATCCAAAAACATAGATCTACCCATAATGGGTGTAGATCTAAGAAACTGAGAGAAGAGGATAAGTATATCTAATTAGATCTAAGAAACTGATCAAGAACGAAGAAGAATGATCACATACCTCAAGAATCCGGCTTCGATTCACCAATAAAAGCCTTAGGATTGCCTCCGGAATGATGGGTGAACCCTATTTGACCTTAAGAGAAGAAAAATACTAAGTTAGGGCTTCTTAAGAGGAAAAACGAGCCACTTAGAGGCTAAAACACTTCAGATCCACCTTTATAGGATCTCGTTTAAGTTGTCGCACAGTTAGTTCGCACAGTTTGAAAAACCGTGTGCTAGATACTTCCTCGACCACCCTTCTTGCATGTTTTGGCCACATGGTTAGACAAACCATGTGCTTCCCGTGCGGAAGCTAATGCCTCCAATACCAACTATGCACGGTTTGGCCGCACAGTTTAGACAAACCGTGCGTCGCCCGTGCGACTTCCCCTTTTGCCTCAAAACTTCATTCCAAGTTCTCCCGACTCTCCCATTCATCACCATTAACTATAAAACCATTAAATGCATCAATAAATGGTTACATACCAAAAACCGGGGGTATTACACACCCCGACTACCCATATTTTCCCCCGTATATGGGTTTGTGACTCCTATGCACGAGATCATTACCAAACCCGAATCTTCCTAGTCTTCTGCTTAATTTTCCCAAAAAAGTAAGACAAATGAATAATAATGAAAATAAAACTACTATGATACTGATTTTTGAACTCTTGACCCTAGTGCCACTAAATGGTTCCCCTAGCCAGGTAGTCACATGCCCTCAAGCATGCCTCCCCTTATGCTAGAGGGTGCCAACTAGCAGTGAAGATCTTGTAAGTTTGTCATGTGTATACTATACCCTATTTAATCGAAGTAAGACACCAATAGAATTAAAAATAAATAAAAAACTGTGGAAGAATATAAATAACCAAAACAATACCATGTCACATGATAGTAAACACAGAAAATACAATACTCAACTGAAAGGGAAAACATGATCTGGAAAATCAAGCATTAAGTGTCTACAATGAAACTAAAATTAAAGACCCAAAAACTCCATAGAGGGTCCCAAACCACATCTAATTCCCTCATCCATTCTTTATTCCCAAATAGAAAACAATCCCTGGGCCTTTCCCTTATCCTCTACTATAATAACAAAGTCTTCTAGGGTTCCGATTAGGTGGCCCGAGTAGGGTGTGAGTAAAACTCATTGTGCCACAACCAACATTGTCTAAAATAGGTCTAGTCAAAAGGCAGTGTATACAATTCTATGATGTAATAAATATAGTTCATAATTAAACAGTTTTCACATTTTCATTTATTCTTTATGCATCACATTAAACCCAGTTTCAATAAATGTATCCCATTTAAATCATAATTCATTATTGTCATTAATTTGGTGTATAACGCCATGTCATGCACCCAAAATCTCATTTGGTATTGAACGCCATGTCAAGAACCCCAAATCTCATTTGTTGAAGATTTCCATGTCTAACACCCCACATCACAAGCTTGGATAACTATTGCAGAGGAACTCCATGTCCAAGTACCAACTTTTAAATCAGTCTAAAATGCCATGTCTGCAACCCACATTCTCCGTCATTTAAATCCTTAATTAATTCACAAGAATTAACTACATCATTCCCTTAGTAATCCAAAAATTAGTTAAACATACCCAATCCCATTAGTTAACCCAAAAATTAACTAATCACATAACCCACTAAATAATTCATCAATTAATTAATCAATCAACACAAATCTTATTCAATAATTAATTCATCATAATTAATTATCCAAATAAAATATAAACTTATACATATTACTTCTCAAATTTAATTATCTTTAGTAAAAATCATGGGACAAAATTAATTTTCCATTAATTATCTTATATAGACATACATCATATCAAAATTAATTTCCCCAAATTAATTATCTTAACACAGCCAATTAAATATCTCAATTACAATATACCAAATCATATACAAATCCCATAAATCAATTATCTATTTGGGAGGCCCCTTCATTCCATGATTAAATAATCAATTAATCATCAAGGCAATCCACAAATCAATTCCATATTCATAATTATAGTATTTTAGGAAATAAATTATCAAGGGAATCAAGAAATTCAATAATCTCACATACACATATAAAATCCATGACTATTAGAGTTCAATTTAGACCACATAACTCTGTTTTTTTATGGTTGTTAGCCCAAAATAAATCCACAAAATTTATGCGGAACAATGATACTAATTAAGATATGGATCTAAATCCCTAATCATAAATTTATGATAAAAAACGTCAAGATCATGAAAATATAGATCTAGATCCACAATCCTATATCTATATCTCAACACATAGCTTTATATCCATGGAAACAGGGTACATCCTCCATCAAATGATCAAGGAAAGATAGAGGAAAGAACAGAATAAATAACGGGATGAAATCCACTTACTATGAAGAGATCATATCTTCAATAAAGGCATTAGATCTTGAGGAAAGGTGTCCGAATCACCTTGGAATCCCACAATAATGCTCTGGGAACACCTAGTTTTCATCATTCTCGATCCTAGGCCAGAATAGAGGGGTTTCAAGGGTTTGAGTGATTTAAAACTAATTTTTAGATTATTAAAACTTGCAAGCACGGTTTCTTGGGTATGGGAACATGGTTAGGGTAAATAATGAACCAACCATGCAGGGCTCTTTGTCTAGGTTCATACGGTTACCCTGTAAATGGTGTAAAATTTTTAAAACTGTTCACATACTATGCATAGCCCTCTATCCATTAATTTTTCTAGAAAACTCACCCAAATGCACCTTAAGCCACAACTCCCAATAAATAGTACTTAAAAACCTCAAAAGTACCAGAAACATGTGCCTGATATGACTCCAAAAAAGGCCAGGATCTTACAGGGTCTTGATTTAAACTATATATATTTCTCAAAAAAATTGTTTCTTCGTACCAAAATCTGATGTTTATAAAACTCAATAATATTTTATAATGTAATAATAAAATGAATAAATATAATAATAATTTTATTAAAATTAAAATATATAAATTCATAAAATCAACAACTACATACATAAATCTTTATTAAAATAATGTACTCCCTAAGGGTAAGGTTTGTGATGGTTCCACTTTCATGGGTTGGTTCAGTGAATAGGGTTTTGTCCACGATCTTGATAATCGATAAATTCTCCTATAAAACGTTTCAAATGTAATTTAGTAATAGAATCTCATACATAACTAAGTCAATGGAGAATCTTTTTTTTTCATCAGCCTATTAATCTCAGATAAATGGGATTTATAGGGTACAATCCTACTGGTCGAGTCCACCACTTCTTCCATCCATGTCAATTGGACTTTACTCTAACCCTTTATATACTAATATTAGTGGTCACTATACAATTTCTATGATTTCAATGGTTAATATGCTTCAAAATATTTAAAATACAACATGATATGACTTATAATGAACCAAAAATAACCTAATTAATGCATGAGTTTTCTATAACTTCATTTCTTAATGTGGAATTTACTCATATAAAAATGAAATTTTAATTGTTCACGTCATTACCTTAATTTATGTCATTATTTTGTTTGTTAAAATTTATAATGGATAGCCTAAATTTCGTATGTTGTAGTGGCTGGGGTGTGTTGTCTTCCTAGTTCCGTTATACATAGTTTTAGGGGGGGTCTTTTGGAAACATGTTCTATAGTTTTTCTTTGGATAGTGGTCGGTAGTGTTTGATAATGATTCTATTAAATGTATTCGAAGTATTTCTTTCAGATTTATAATTCAAAAGTATGTACCTATGATAGTGTTTTGGGTGAATATACTTTTAGATTACATGGAATCCCAACATTCAGTTCCTCAATCATGATTGACACATGGTTTGGAAAACTGTACGACCAACCCAAGTATTCTTCCTATCAAAATTAAAACGTGAGAAGGCCATTATTCCCCTGCATGTTTTAACCCCTACCTGCAATTTTATTCCACCATTCGACTCTCATTACCACCTTATTAGAAAAACACTTTAACCATTCCCTATTAGATTGGATTTTTGTGGTATCACAACATGTCTCTTTAAGAAATATTCTCAGTAAGTAGTTTTCTCCTCCTCTTAAGACCTTTCCTTACTTATTTCTTAGGTTTCTATATACTGTTTGGAAATGGTGGTATATGGTTTGTCTTATCTAAATTTTATGGGATTTGGTTTGATATTTTTTGTATTATTTCTATTTTAAGATCTCTCATCTCATTCTTATTAGGTTTACACAGAATATTATCATTGGTGTTGGATTGAGGAATGTGGTTTCATAAGATGGATTTTTTAAATTTTACTTTTTTGATTTCTTTATTATAAAAATCATTTATAATTTTTTACAGGCGTGTTTTACATTTATAATGGTTTTTATATGTGATGTAATTTTTTTAATGTTTTATTTTTATATTTGGAATAAATATGTTTCAAAATCATGGTTTATGTATGTAAATCAGGAACACTTTTTGTTTTTTTGTTGGAAGGTCCATTTGAATTTGAAATTGGTTTTATAATGTAATTTGTTTAGTTGAAACAGGGGAAAGGGAATATGTGGAACCCAATTATCTTGGTTGGAATACTAGAATTAAGTGCCATTTTCTACTACATCACACTAACTAAACATATATTACTTGGTTACAAAGTCATGGTGTGTGGATGATCATCACCACAACACTAGGACATGACATGTAATCCTTAGTGTTTGGTGGGATATGGTTATATTAGATGGGAATAACCATTATAGTAGTATTAATCATGAAATATTTGGTAGTTTTCATTGGAATTTGTTTTGGACCTTTAGAGAAAAATATGGCATGAGGGTTTTAGGGAGACCAAGAACTTACTTACCATATAGATCTCCCATGATGTTTAGTTATATCTGTTCACATGACATGCTCCTTAGAGTTATTATTTTTAAATATGATTATCTCTATTTTGTTTTAAAATGTTTTAATATTATTATCATTTAGTAATATCAAACAAGAATGATTGTGTTTATCTAACAAAGTTTTCATATGAAACACTTGGTTAGATCCTAGTTGGTTATTTTTCTCATACACTCTATGCTTCTAATGGTTATATTTAAACCTGATTTTTAAAGATACAAGTAGTGGAAATAGTCCCCTAGTTGACAATATTTCTTTATAAAAGTGGGGAATATGATGATGGTTGTGACATAGTATGGATTGATCCCTCACATCACATTAATATGGGTAACAATATTTGTTTCATTTTTTGTTTTATTATTTGTATCATATTCATATATCGGCTTCTCAGATTCCCACCCTATTCGGTTGTATATGTTTGATTAAACCTTTTGTATTATAAAATTTTTATTAATCATTCTCATTTATGTTTTTTTCATCTTAATGAGATTGTATTTACTCTTACATGTCTAACTTATTTACTACTTAATTTTTATTTATTTGAGATAATTTCTTTCAAAAATAATTAACAGTCATGCCAGATCCCATGTTTGGGTATGTTTAATAGTTTTAATTAGGAAACCCATTCTCATAGGTAATTATTGATACCCAATTACTAGTTTCTTGTTTATTGGGATCGATAATTACATTTAATCCTTTTGGGTGAGTTATAGCTTCCATGTGTGGGGTAGCCCATTTTGGTTCATGAAAAAATGGTCAAAATATCATATTATTTTATTTATGATATTTAGGATGTCCTAATAGATAAAAGATAACATCATCAGGGTTGAATTGTGGGTTGTTAGAGAGTGTATGTCCAATTTTCACTATAATGAGCCTTAAGTCACTAATGGATGTTGATAAGTGAGTATTTTGAAATGTGTTCTAATATAATTTTTAATTTTTATTAGAATTAGGTCAAAATTGGGAGTCGCATGACATTTTATAGGGTGTATAATTATAGTTATTGTGATGCATATCATGTATAAAATAGTGTGTCCCAAGTGTAAGGGTTCTAGTGTGACCCACATAGTAAGTGTATAGTTTACCAAACTATAGGTAAAAACGTTACGTGGTTAGAATTTTTGAAATTTTGTTGTTTTTTTTTAAATGCTTTCCTAGGATTTATAAAAGTTTCATAATGGGTGTTTAATATTCGATTTATATATTTAACATATTTTTATTGTTTCCATTATCTTAAATGGTTTTGTATAGTGTTATTACCCATCATAAGTTTCATGTGAACCCTCCAGATGAAATTATAGACAACATTCCCTGGGGAATCCCTTAGCTGCTAAGAATCTCACTGATGGGATGGAACTAATTGTATGATAAATGAACCATGCAATGGAACCTAATCCCATTGACGCTAAAGAATAATGTATAATAATAGATAAACATTGATCTCAGGAATTCCAATATTATAATCCTCTATATTTCCAAGAAAGAAACAATCACCAAGATTATAAGGATTTATTATCAAGGATAGAAATTATTTTCAAGTTCATTATGATCTCGAATTCCATCAAGATTAAATATAATTCCTTTATTATTAAGGGTTCTAGTTAGGAATATTGGGATTCGATTGTCTAGGATAAGAATCATGAAAAACTAGAATGAAATGATTTCTATGTGATTTTCACATAATAGTTTTATCCTGAAATGATGGAATTAATTAATTCCCAAAGATTTTGGTTCCATTTTGAAAAGTGATTTTATATTCCGGGAGTATTCTAATAGTTTAATCAAGATTTTTTTTATTTTTAACTGGATTTAGCATCTAATAAAAAGATAACAATATAGAGATTTAATATGGGTCTTCTCAGTAATATACAATCAATGGTATTTTGATTAAATCACCTGATGAATTTTGATGTTATTAATCAGGCAGGCATATTGGAGATTCTCCAAGAAGGGTTTTCAGGGATGACTGGGGTGCCAACTATGTCTAGTGGGAATGGTAATGGAATTCCTTAGAAAATTTGAAAGTGTGATGGACTGAGGAGAGTGGAAAATAGTAACCCATATCAATACTCCACAATGATAGACTTAAGTGGATATACTATTTGTAATTAATAGTTATAAATTTTTTGTATATTCCCATTTTATTTTTGGTAATTATAAATAGGAAATGTAGTAAATAATTTTCACTATGGTATGGGTAAATTGGGAAATTTAGGTTAAAAATAATATGGTGAGGACAAAAATATGTCTCTAAAACTTAACTTAACTTTATTGGATGGGTATAACTTATCCATAAACAATCAAATGTAAAATAGATGACCCTTTGTTTCAATTTTCCCATGATTTTTTCCTATATAATATTTTATGTGAAGAAAAGTAAAAAATGTAGTTCTATTTGTTTTTTTAACATTAAAATTTTGAAATAGGGATAAAAAGAAGGCATGTTTTATTATAAATAGTAATTTTAAAGATAAATTATTTTTATTTATCATGGTAATTTATTTATAGTTGTTAGTTATTAAATAATTTTCTTAAATTCTTTCATTGTGCAGACACATCATTTTTTCAAATAAATAAAATAAATGGTTTAAAAAATACTAAAATTAATTTATTTTGAAAGAATTATTTTGTTACATGATTTTAATTGATAAATTCTACATTTTAGTCATGTGTTACTAGACTATTTTTAATTACCACTTCATCCTAATGTATTTAAAGTCAAATTAATGTAATGGTGTCAAAAATGACATTAAATATATTTTGAAATAAATAATATTTTATTAAAAGATTTAAAATTCATAAAAATATTTGATTCATCCAAATGAATGGGATATAGTTTTAAAGATATGAAATGTTCTATTTATTCTTTTTTTATCATTTTATAGTAACATTATCAACCCTTAAAGGGTGGAAATATTTAATATTATATTAATCATTGAAGGGTTCACAGGGGGTTAAAGCTAGATGATAAGGTTGAAAAGAAACCCAAATCATGAAAAAATTTTATAATATGATATTTTTTCACCTTATCCTAATATTATATTCAAAATATATAAATTTAGATCCATTTTAGATTAAAAAATATGTTATATTAATTTAATACTTTTGAAAATTCCATGAATTTGCCTCCCCTCAATTATAAAATTCTTCATATCCTTTCTCTTCTTGACACCGCCTTGAGAACTATATCTTGACCAACTGTTGATAATTCAACTTATAAACATACTTATCCAATTTCTAGAGGTTATTTCCCATACAAAATACCAAACCTATGTTACATAAGAAGATACCTAATGGAAGTCTACAAAAGATGAGGCAATCATGTTTACCGAATCTTTCAAGTTTATTTCTTATTCTTCTTCCTCTTAATATGTTATAACAATACTAATATAATAAATATAATATAATAAATATACTAAGATGTTATTATGATTATGGGAAGACCATATTTTAACTCTTTTCCATCCTATAAAAAGTGAAAACATCACTCGTGTGTTCGTACGACTTATCGTCTCCCCTAACACCAAAGACTGGTGACTAGAAGTGAGGTTGTAAAGAAGTGATAGTGGGGAGACTATAACCTCTGGTGATGATAAAATAATATAATATGTAGCAAAATTTATAGAATGATATACACTAGAATAATAACTTTCCCATGGTGGAAGCACACACAATAGCAGGAAATAATTGAGGAAATAACCAATAACAACAGTAGAAGAGATAAAAAAAATCCATTTTTTGAAATAACCAAGAAAGATATAATTTTTAGTGAATGAATCCAATACATGTTATACAAATAAATAAAAAGAAGGGTCTCTAAGATAGACCACAATATGCACATACATATAGATGCATACTAGTACAATGAATACAAAAGACAAACTATAACTGATGTAAGAACCTCAAGGTCCATTTCCATCCATACCATGCCAAATAAACCACTAAGATCCATATCCAAATCCATAAACCTTACCTGAATGTAAAATCATAAAATATACATGCATCTCGAAGGGCCTGTGAAGGGTGTGAGAATGAGTCTTAGTAGGAAACCACCAATAAATTCCTATTTTACATTTTTGATTAAGAAGGTGTGTGCTAAAAATAAATAAAATAAAGTCAATGCACACATTTAAATAAATACAAGATTATATGGTGCTCAACATCCACCATGAATTTA
Source organism: Viscum album (assembly GCA_963277665.1). Lineage (NCBI taxonomy): Eukaryota > Viridiplantae > Streptophyta > Magnoliopsida > Santalales > Viscaceae > Viscum > Viscum album. Next base: position 11,254,463 of record OY728159.1, on the reverse strand, counting down.
TCACCTGCTTTGGCCAATGTCAGAACACTATAGAGGAGAGGATCCTTAGCTCAGAGCTTTAGACATCCTCTGATATAGATTATCTCAGGTGAACCCTCGGGTTCCAACCTTAATAAATTCACCTAAAACCATGTTCCAACTAAAAAACTGTTTCCATATCAATTAACTGATATCATGAAGGCATGGGTAAATCAATTATATATCCCCATAGACCTCAATTCATAAGAAACACTGTCATCCCTTGGCACGATGTCTGAGGCCCATTGATATCTATCCTCCAATAATGTCATTGTTGACTCAATAGTTGACATCCCAAGGAATGATGATGTCTGTACTCCCAAATAATTCCTAGCCTAATGGCCTTAATAACGGTGAGACTCATCCCCTAATCATAATCCTCAACACTGTCACCTAAGGTATCCTCACCATCCCCACGTCTTTCTTTAGTATGAACCTCCAACCATAATTCCTTAGCTGTAACTACCGGAGGCCACCACCCACATGACCGGTCAAAACCACATCATCAACTGATTCATCCCATGTGAATACAACTCCAGATGGTTCTTTGGAGAACATATGTGCATGAAAATCATCAAATAGAAACCACAACACACAATTTCATCACCTCGTGACCCAGGGACCAAGTCCCTCAATCATATGGCTCTGCCATCTCAAATATCATGGTCCATATCCACAACTTGATGCCCTCACCAACTCAACTGATGAATGATTCACCCAACCTGTGATCATCATCACTCAAATACAAATATATATATATATATATATATATATATATATATATATATATATCGGTTCATGTCCATCATGATGATTACATCACCTCAATAAATATAGACAATTCTACCTCAAGCCTTAAGCTGATCTCATCATGATCTAGTGGATCTCATCACAATAGTTTATATATATATAGATATATTCAACTCAATTTAATAAAAAAATTACTATTAACAACACATCGGACCTAACTACCCCAGTGTTTGTCAACGTACCTCTAACCCAACCTAGCATGAAAAACAAATGCTAGGGTATTCTCAATGACATCCCATATGATAAATTTAATTAATTAAAATATAACCATTAATTTAATAATTTCTCCCTTGGTCAACACAATGAAACACTAAAAGTTATTCCCCCAAAAATCATGAAAACATAATTAAAGGTAACCACAACCTACGTCAGGTTGTTAGACACCCACACATTTGATATTAGCAAGAAAATCAGACCAATTTAGGAAAAAATAAATGTTTTAGATGAATTCCCATAAAATTGGGTAAACGTAATTTCAGGTATTTAGTGCACCGTATAGCGAGGGAAAAAGAGAATAGAAGGAAGATGATGATGAGACTTACTGAGATGGATTCAAAACATCCAAAGATGATCAAAATGGATTCCAGATGGATGATTAAGGTCAAAAACCATGGGGGGAGAGATCCCTAATGAGGTATGTAACCCATGGAGGAAGAAGGAGGAGAAAATAGGTTTAATATAAGGAAGGGTGAAATTTTAATTTCACACCTTTAAGGATCCTCATAGTTATCTCGTGTATCATTCCAAACTATGGAACTTTTGAAACGTAAGAAACAAGCACCACATGGTTAGCTCGCACGGGTAGGCCAAACCATGGGACGACCATGCATGTTCTAGTGCATTGGTACTATCCATTTGGCACAAAGTGTGTGGCTTGCACACAGTTCACCCTAACTGTTTGAAAACCATGTGAAGTCACTCTAATAAAAAATATAGAGGATTATCATGTCCATGAACTCCCTCATTCATTGTTTTTCAATCTATTCCCAGTAATAAAGGGGTCCACACAGTTACTCCAAGAAGGCCACACATTTTGTCTAAACTATGCGCCTCTGTTTTCACACTTTGATATGTTTGGGTTTTTTTTCCTCTGATGCACCTAAAACTTAATGAAAAACCCAAGACCCTTTCCAATAATGAAGAAATATCTAAAAGGGAGTTCTTGGGTCAAATAAAATATTGGAATTAAGTTCTATTTATTGAGGAATCATGAATTATTCCCTCAAAACATTAGAAATTCAAAAAGTGAACTGTATTCACCCCACTCAAAAAACCTGGGATGTTATAATCTCCAAAACATAAAATTGATCATCCCTGTTATTTAAAACACAAATATGAGATAGTACATAATATTCCCATATCTTTAGAATTTACCTGGACTACACCATTCCAAAGGGAATAGGTAAACTACCTCAACGGGCTCCCCCCTAGGAGTTAACTACCCTGGTCACGCCCCGTCCCAAAAATCAAATAAAATCATATGTTCCAATGACCAAACTAGGACTCAAGTTCTTCTCGTGATGAATCATCATTCTTGAACCACATCAGGTGCTTCTGTGTCATATCCATCACCCTTTAGAAACTTTCATCGTATTGATGCCTACCTCGTTCCCATTTTTCACTTGGCTCCTTTGAGGTCCCACGTCACAGTAGATGCCCAAAATGATTATTGGTTTTTGAACCTCCATAATTACTCCAAAAAACTAATTCCCACATTCCATCACACCTCATGTAATCATTGTTCTACATAACTCATATATATATATATATACATATATAGACACACACAGATATATAACACATCTAAGTCTATGCCAAACTACTAACCAGTATCTGGTTAGTCCTTAAACACATACCATGCACCTTTTTCACAAAAAATAGACATGCTTAAAAAGGGTAATCCAAAATAAAGGAAATGACATGGTTATTACCATGGAATAACTCGTATCGTTGTTTGATCACCAACCTTCTCTGACCATGTAAGATCAATGTCATGAACTTGGCATGAATCCCAACTACTTGAAGTCTGACATCCCTACAGTGCTACACCAGCCACCAACCACTGACCCCACCAATGGGTCTCGATGTCTCTACCGCAACCTATATGTTTAGTTGAAACTCGACTATTGTCTACTAGTATAACTTCTGGTATGATCTTACACCCCTGAGTCTACCCAGTTCCTTGACTGTTAGTTATCTGAGAATTCTTCCTATAGAACCTCTTGAGATGATCAGATTATCGACATGCCCAATACTCTTTTAGAGTCCACTCACACTGAGTTTGGACATTTCCTAGCTTCACGAATTGGAATAACACAATCAAAGACCCACTTTGTGGTGGTCTTCTAAAGTCCTTGTCCTGACTTCCCTACCAAAACTCCTCTCAGACTAACTTCCAAAAATCTAAGGCATCACTTCTGAAAGAACATTAATACATCACCCGGATTTAATAAGACCAATCTATCATGTTTCTCATAGCTATGAGTTCCTAATTCACTACATATGATAGTAATGTCAGCATAAAGATGATCACCTTCACCCAAATGGTGTTTCGTAAAGCATCCTAGAAATGCCTCACCCTAAAGCTTTCACCGCTCACCATACCAAGTGTGAATAATGACAACTCAGTGAATGTGGCTTCAAATTCAATGACATAATTTTCACCCTGATTAAGGATCAAGAAATATTGATCTCTTTCTATCCTCATTTTCTCTGGGAAGAAGTGCTCAATGAACCCGGCCTCGAATTCCTTCTAGGACAGTCCCTCATGTCAATCTACGTGTACCTTCTCATCCCTCCAGTGCTTTTATAGTTCTATGATCATGTATGTCACTAGCTTCACTCTCTACACTATAGGTATCTCTAGCTTCTCGAAAATAATATTCATTTCCTTGATACATTTTTTATATACCTGTGGTCCACCCTTAACTTGAAATATCTTTGGGTACTGCGATAGGAACTCAGGAGTTAGATATTTCACAGAAGGCTCTGCTCCTTGAGTTCCCCTGTCAAAACCCCATATAACACATACTACACTTGATCTAAGCTACTCATCTAGATAGGGATAAAAATATATCAAATATGGAAGCTTCCCCACCTGTACCTGAGCCTGCACCTGTGGATCATGCTATGACTGACCCTCTGGGGCCTCATCCCGACCGTCAGAGGTCTCAAACTACACATTCTCCTATGGTACAAGATCACCACCATCCTGACACTCCATTGGATATCATCTACATGTAATCCCATTTAATATCATTTCATGGTCAGATATCATATATATATATATATATATATATATATGTATATATTGTAGATATAGAAAAATGTAACAGGAAACATTAACTCACTACCATTACTCTCCCCTATTGAAACCATGTCTCATGACATCCTGGACTCATATTATCCTTACACCCCATTAACTGAGACCTCCATCACATATTCCCTAGTCCATGCATGTCCGGACAAACCATGTTTCCAAAATCTGATGAATAAGACACCTAACAAAGTGATTAACATCACCCCCACATAATCTTACCTCCCTGTTCCTATAAGATCTATTCTCATGAATATATATATATATATATATATAAAACACAACAATTTATCATGGAATATGCATATAGATAATTATAAAGACATCCAATGTTTCTATCAAAATCATAACAAGAATACCCCCTTTTCATACCAGGACAAGGGTCCAAATATCCTTCCTATCAATACTAGGATAAGTATCACATGTCATATTAGGTAATAATAAAGATAAATTGTGCCACTCAAGGTGGAAATAATATAAAATAAAAAATGAGAAAAATAGAACAACAATTACCACCCTAGGTAACTTGTCTTATCCCCTATGTGTGGGGTTGTAGGCACCCGAACACGAGTTTTAAACCCATTTCTAAAAATATAAAAACCTATGGTTTTACCATATCCCAAATAGTAATACAGACTAAAATGAAAATAAATATTGATAACATTAGTATCCTTCTAAACCCTACTACTAATTCATAGCCAGGAACTACTTTGGAACCATTTTTAGCAACCCACCTTGATTCGGCACTAGAATAACGATTTTAGGTCGAGTTCCATTGGCCTTAGGCTCACTTCCCCTTACGCTAAAGGCTATTAACTAGAAGAAAGGGGTGTACATGAGTGATAGTGGGGGGACTATACCCTCTGGTGATGATAAAATAATGGTCCAAATAATAATATAATATTTATTGGAAAGGAAAGAACGATATACACTAGACTAGTAACCCACCCATGGCGGAAGCACATGAAATAACAAGCAATACTTGAATCAATAATCAACAACAATAGTGGAAGAGATAAACAAACCAAACATTACTATTAGCCAAAATAACCAATAAAGATACCATTTGTAGAACTTTCATCCAATATAGGTCATACATACCAATAATTAGAAGGGTCGGCAATGGATGACCACAGTACATATGTAGATATATAAGCATACAGATATAAAGAAAACAAAAGAGAAACTTCAGCTTTTGCTGGAACCTCAAGGTCTCTTTCCATCCATCCCATGACAACTCCAACACTTGGATCCATTACGAATCCCAAACCATTACTTGAATAAAAAAGCATAAAATATACACATGTCTGGAAGGGACCATGTAGGATGTGAGAATGAGTATCAGTAGGGCACCACCAATGTATTTCCATTATACATTTGTGATTAAGTAGGTCTGTAAAATAAATAAAAAAATAAATTTAGGGAAATCATTTAAATAAATGCAAACTCCCATGGTGATCAACTGCCATCAGTAAGTTGTCACCTACATCGTCCAACACAAGAATATATTAGAGGATAGTATCCTTAGATCATATCCTAAGACATCCCTATATATAGATCATCTCAGGTGAAACCATAAGTTCCACTACTAAGAAATTCACCTGAAACCACTTTTCAACTGACACATCATTTCCATATCAAGTCACCAACATCTCCAGGCACACCAAAATCAATTACCTAGTCCCATGGACTTTAGATCATAAGAAACTCCATAGATATTTGGCCCAATTTTCGAGGAATAATGATATATTTTCTCAATTAATATCACCATCATCTCAACATCCAATGTCCCGAAGAACATCGATGTCCATCCTCCGAAATATGTCATGGCCTAATGGCCTCAATCATGGTGTACTTTAGCCCCAAAATGATAGCCTCAACAATGTCCCTTGATGGATCCTCATAGTACTCATGGATTTCTATGATAAGAAACTAAAACCATTATTCTTACTCCATAACTATCGGAGGCCTCTAACCCCACTAGAGATAAAAACCACCTCCTCAACTGAGTCATTTTGTGCGAACACCAATCTAAATAGAACTTTTTACAACACGAGTTAGTTGAATCCCCAAATAGAAACTAATACACCCCATTCTAGAACCTTGTGACATAGATACCATGTTGTTCAATATGATGGATATTCCAACCCAAATATTTCAAGCTATTCCCTCAAGATGAAGACATATCCACCTCAATAGATAACCAAATCCCCCAACCAATTATAAGCATCACTCATATAAAAATATATATATCTCGGGTCATTCCCAACCTAACAATTAAATCACCTCAATACATATATCCAATGCTATCTCAAACCTTGGGATGATCCCATATTGATCCCATGGATCTCATCAAAAAATTTCATATATATATATATATATAACAATTCTACATAATTTAATAAAAATGATTCAATTATTATTGAAAACACACACAACCCAACTACCCAGGTGCCTGATGACCTCTAACCCAACCATACATGAATAAAAATGGTTAGGGTATTCCTAATGACATTTGGTATGATCAATTTAAAAAATTTAAAGACAACCATTAATTTAATAAGGTCTCTCTATGTCAATTAAAATGCATGCTAAAATTAGTTCTCCCAAACTACTCGTGAAAACACAAATAAAGGTAAGACCCACCTACCTTGGGTTGGTATACACTCTCACATCCTATCATGGCTTATAAATTGAACCAATTTTGAAGAAATATAATTTTCAAAAAACCCCTGAAAATAGGGTAAAACCACTCTCATGGATTTAGCACACCGTATGGAAAGGGAAAAGAAGAATAGATGTAAGAGGATGATGAGCCTTAGTGAGATGGATCAAATGCAACTAACGACAATCAAAACAGTGTTAAGATGGGGGATTGATCTCAAAACCAAGGATATGAGAGAAAGGGTGATATCACACTGCTGTTCGTGATCGACATAAGAAGAAAGAGGAGAAAAGATGTTTAATTTATGGGAAAAATTGGACTTTCACACTTTAATGAATTGCACAGTTAGATCACGCAATTTTCCAAAATTTTCAACCAATATGTGACTCCTTATATTTAGGATCCAATACCTACATGGTTAAATCACCTAATTAGGACAAACCATATGATGACCATGAATTACATAGTGTATAGGTACTTCCCATTTTCAACTAAACATGTGGGATGGGTATCGTTTACCCTAACCATGGACAAACAATGTGAATTGCCTTTTCTAAAAATTGTAGAGGTCTCCCATAGCTGTACTGCCCCACTAGAATGGTTTATCAAACCATCCCCAGAAAATAGAGGGGCCACATGGTTATTCCTTAGAGGACGAAAGGTTTGTACAAACTTTGTGGCTCAGTCTGCACACTTTGATAAGTTAGGGTTTTCAGCCTCTAACGCAACCAAAACCCAAACAAAACCCAGAGACACCTATTGAGAATTAACAATAATCTAAAATAAAGGTATTGGATCAAAGTAAAACTTTTAATTAAGTTAAATTGATCAAGGAAATATGTTGGTTTTCCCAAAAAACATAGAAAATCCAAAAAGGGAGAGGATTTTGACCTGCTTCAAAAACACAGGAAGTTACAAATTTATATATATATATATATATATTGATATAGTGATACTCATACCATGAGTAAAATTTTTTATATTATTTAACCATAATATAAGTACAATGACCAAAACTACCGAATCAAAATAGACATGAAAAATGAAGTAGTTATCAACCAAAATAATGGTAATAATAAAATATTTTTAAAAATGGGTGATAAAACAATATAAATGGATCATGTATGATATTATAATTTTTTATATGGATTTTCATGTAATTATTATAAATTTAAATTTATTATATAGGATGTTAAATAATTTTCATCTAAATGGAATTTTGAGGTGGTTGATTTCATCTCAATTTCCACTCTAGGGAGACATATTTGGTATTATAAACCTATTTAATTTATTTGGTGTATATAATTCCCCGTTAAAGTATTTAATTTTATTATATATTTATTCATGATTATTAATGACCCAATTTATGTTACTATTTCAATAATAATTTTTAAAGGAAAATTTGATCTTATTCATCCTTTTTATCAGGTTTATTTTCCTTTCATTTCCATAGTTTACAAAAAATTTTGATAAAAATAATTTTTATTTACAAATATGATTTATAAAGGATATTTTAATTTCTCCTTGAATTTTTAAATGGTTTTAATATATTCATACTAAATTTTTATTGAAAGGTTCATTTTTAACTTTCTTTACAAAAAGAAAAAAGAAATTTCTTTAAAAATATATGGAATTAGCATATATTCCTGTCACATTAACAATTTTACACATTTTAGATACTTATATACGATTTCAAAAGTTTTACAAAGAAAAATATTTTTAGAAAAAATTTCTCACCAATTTTCTTTTATTCTTTAAAAGACAAGAATTTATTTCAAAACCTATGTTTTTGGTGAAATGAATATTTGATTTTATCTCTTTTTAAATTTCTATTAAAGCATTCACTCTTGTGATCATTGAAATTTAAATTTCTCTAAAATATCCATATTGTATATGATTATTTCATAAAATTTATATCATTTATACATATAGTTTTTTACATTGAAGGTTATTTTATTTTTTTAGGAAATATTAAGATTCCATATTATTTACTTAAAACGGATATTTTTTTAAAAGACATATTATTCATGAATTAAATCAATCATTTTATATATGAGGAATGTATTAGACATGATGTGATGGGTGAGACCAGTAATTGTATTAACCCTCGATGCATCAATAAGTATCATGAGAGAGTAAGATTAAATTAATTGGGTTTTAGGTGTATACCTACCCATCAATTAAAAAAAATTGGAAAAAGGATTTGATGGTATATATATCACGATATCTTAAATAATAATATAAAATATTAGGAATTTCCTTCAATGATAATTCAATAATTATTATCCATGAGGTTACAACATTAATATTATCACTGGATGAATTCCATGCTCAGGTTATTGATTAAATAACATGTGATTTCAGTAATTTACTGTTCAATATTGATTATGAATTATTGATTAATGATAGATTATGTTGTATGTAACTCTTAATGAGAATATGAGATAATTATTTATTTTTTTTTATTTTTCTTTGGTTATGAAGAAGGATATTATGAATAATATCAAAGATGCAAGAATGTTTATATTCTATGCATTTTTTATTTCAAATGTAATATGTGAATCATGTATATATCTGGTTCTTTAAGACTAATAAACTTATCAGTCATTTGGGATGAGTTCATTTGTATCTTATACCAATTTAATAAATTTTACATCCATTATGGGTTGTTTGAGTTAGTAATATTACCAAACCATTTAGTAATGGCTTCCCCATCTCTTAGTTAAATAATTATAGTCCAAACCTCTCTTATATTCTGAATTATAAAGATCTTATGCTCAAGCTTGATGTTTTAGTTATTGATGTACTAATTAAAATTGCTAACTACAAAGAGAAGGTTCTATGAGGGAATATATCCATTTTGTCTATGTGTTATGGAAACAGTGGGGTTATTATCATGAGACTTGGGAGATAGATTCTTTTGTGAGGGGTAGTGGGATAACCTCTTTATTTACCAAGCATCTTCGAGTGACTTTTTGGGGGAAAAAGTTACATTTTTTGGAGAATTACTATATCTAAATTATCATTTTGAGGTACTATTTATATTATTTATCGATTTTTATTATTCTCCTTCATTTCCCAGTGTTTTAATTTTAAATTTTTGAGAAAATTGGGACCTTCACTATTTCATGGTTGGAACATAGTTATTACTAACAATGTGGGAACCCATGTATAGAATATAGTTTTTTAATTGATGTCTTATCATAATTGGTGAATAGCTTGTTTAATTGTGTGTCCAAACCAAGAGGTACCCATGAATGTTCTAGTTTCATCCATATGGTTGGAACATGGTTTGAAAAACTATACATAATACCCAAAATATAAAAATATGAAAAGAATATTATATTCTTGTGTGTTTCTAACACTCTAACCCCAAATTTTATTGCCCCATTCGATCCTCAATTCCTCCCTCTTGCACAAACACCTTCCACCTTCCATTTTTGGATTGGATTTGTGTGTTATTTCTTGAAGTTTTTTTAAGAAATATTAAAGGTAATTAGTTACCTCCCCCACTCTTAGACTTTCCTTCTTTGTTTCTTTTTTTTCTATATACCCAATGGACATGGGGTCCTAGGGTTTGTCTTGGAAAAATTTTATACTATCTTGTTTGATGTTTAAAGTATTATTTTACCTTTTTAGAATCCATCATCTCATTATATTTTTGTTTACACTAATTGTCATTGTTAGGGACAGATTATGTTTGGAATAATTATATGTTAGATTTAATATATTAATCATGGATTCCTAGTAACTTATTAAAATAATTTGTTATTGTTTCCATGAATGTGTTAAAAAATTTAATGGATGATAAATGTGTTATAAATGGTTTCTCAATTTTTAAATTTTAAATTATAAAGTAAAATGTTTGAAAATAATGTTTTATTCACAGAAATATGGGTAATTGTTTTGTTTTTTAGAAGTTACTTTCGAATTGGAATTCAGTTTTAGAATGAAATGTTACTTTTTCCAATAGGGCGAAGTCATGTGTGGTACCCAGATATCTTGAAGAAAGAAAAGAATTATATACCCCTTTGTACTACACCACACTAACTAAACATATTATACTTTCTCATGAGGATTTGGTTCCACGAAAAATAATCACCACACCACTAGGCCAAGTTTGGTAATTCTTATAGGTTAGTTGGATATCGTTCTATTATATGGGTGTTACCATGCTTCTGGGATATTACATGATCTCTTTAGTGGTTTTCACATACATTTTTTTGGAACTATAATATCAAAAAGACGGTATGGGGGGTATAGGGTTCATGTGACCTTAGTTAACTTAGGGAAATCCCATGATGTTTTGATATATTTTTCTACGTGGAATTCTATTTTTAATTAACTTTTTTAATGTTCATTATAATTATTCTGATTTAAAATGTTGAAATTTTATTTTCATTTAGTTATTTTTAAACTATAATGTTGATTATATCTAACAAATAATTCTTATTAAAAATTTGTTGGGATTATAATAGTTTAGTGTTTCTCACACCCTATATACACAATATGATTGCATAGAATTTATTTTAAAAAATCTAAAAAGAGCCCATTGGATTATAGGAAGTTGTGGTTCTCTATGTTAGTGGAGAATAGGATGATTAAGGTTACATAGTGGGGATTATTATTTAATTTCAAACATAGATGAGTAGCTTATTTTTTTTTTAGTTTATATATCGTATTTATGTATCATCTATTCAGTTTCCCGTCACATTCTTTTATATATGTTTGAATCAACCTTGTTTGTTTAGGGCGTCTTTATTACTCACTATCATTTATTTTTTTTATCTTTATGAGATAAAATTTTTGTTTTTTTTGTTTTTTCGTTATTTCTTTAGTTTCAAATATTTGAGAGGATGTTTTAACAAGATATGTAAAGTTCATGTATGATCCTCAGTTTAAATCTATTTAATGTATTTCTTTTTTTATATAATTCCCAAAGGTGATTATTGATTATCATGATCTAGTTTCCAACGCATGGGGATCTAGAATTCTGTTTTGGACTTGTTGGGCTAAATCAGGTTTTTGGTTGACGGTTGAGTTGGTTTCGTGATGGAACCATATTAATCTATAACTATTTACACAATAAATGTTTTTTATTATTCAGCTAGAACTAGAATGTGAACATTTTAACACATATCCAAATGCATCATATTAATAAGGTATATGAACCTTCCAAATAAAGGCATATAATTATATGAAATTGATAATCCGCACATTATTCATCATTGGGTCGTATATAGACAAGCCCCACCTTTGAAGAATAAGTAATATTCCTCTAGGACCATGGGAAGTTTGACCAAATTCCACTTTACAAAGAAAAATATTACTCAGTTGAGATTTTAATTCATAATAACTTTAGTAATTACTAAGTATAAATTATATTCAACAACTAAATTCAAGTAGATAACTTTACTTACAAACCTTGGTCAAGTTAAATGAAAACTAATTTTAAAAATTTTATTCCTGAGATGTATAAAAATGTATAAGAATTAATTTATCACATAAATTAATGATTACATAATATTCACATTTCTTAAAAAAAATTAAACATTAATATTCAAATGAATAAACAAATAAGTTAACATTTTATCTATTTTCCAAACATGGTAAATTAATATGAACATTAATAAAAATCTACCCTTTATATTGTATAATACTTATATTTTTTAAAACATTTATAAACTATTAAAAAATAATCCAAAATCTTTATTTTTTTACATTTTTTTGATTAAATCACGTTTTATGGTTGATAAAGGGGAATTATGAATTGTAATTCGTGATAAAAAAAATGAGACCCTTATATATCAAAATCCTCTTTTTGAAAAGGAAGTGACCCTTATACATTGAGTAATCATTACATAAGTAATATCATACAATGGAAGTAACCATACATATTGATTCACCCAAATATTTCATTTTTTTGTCAAAGTCAAGAATAATGGATACCTATCAAACAAAGATATATATAATAGTTATAGGTGATAAAAACCTTTTATATGTATAGATTATAATCAGTGATATCATTTATATCGAAATTATGATTCAATGATCATTTTTCTTATTACTAAATTTTAGTCATCACCTATGATATCACATATTGTAGCATACGACACAATATAAAACCATAAGATTTTACTATATTATGACTTAAATTAAAAACTAGACATACACTATGACTAAGAAAAAAATAAAATTATTAGATCCTATATCCCTGATCTAATAAATCTGAAAATTTAAATTCGACCATGGAATTTTGTATGCTATAATATGGACTCAATCATACTAGAATATTCATTTTATTGATAAAAATTATACTGAATTAGTAGATTCCTTAATGAATGCAGATTTGAAAACACAAATGGATATTGGAGGGTCAAATAATGATATTGGTTGGGTATGAAACCCAATAAAAGGTCTCTATCTATCATCATTAACCACTAGTAAATATGAATAATACAAAATTAAATAAGTATATGAAATTCATGAACCTCCATGCTCAATGAAGTCGAAGTAGTTTTCCTAATCATAATCACTTAGAAATAGTGAATGGAATCTAATATCCATAATGATGTTTCAGTCCAATAGGATACCTATTTATAGTGAGAGGAACCTTGAACACAAAATTAGTTCCATCACATTATCCATGAACATGAATGATTGATATATAGGAAGAGAAACATTCCACTTAGTCTATATATTATTTTTCATTTTCAAAATTGGGATAATATGACTTTAAATAGTCTGTCATCATTCAATGAAGAGATTTTATCATCAATTTCCAAGAGTTTTTAACTGATATAGGATATAATTACATATTTCTTATCAGATATAATTTTTTTAAGATTTCAAATAATTATGTGTAGCCATAAATGAATCTGTAAGGATCAAAAATTTTATCAATAGAAATTCACAACATATAATTATTTCATACAATATAAACCACCTAAAATAACTTTGATAAGTCAATAAAATCTTTATAAATGAATAATGGATGAAATAAAAGGTATTTCTCGAAATTAAGGAACCTATACCAATGGAATAGTAACTTGATATTTGAAATTGTAATGCGAACATTAGTAATAGTAATTTGGACAATATAACTTTAAAGTATTCCATAAAAGTCTAAATAAAATTGAGGCATCTTATTAATGATAATATCATATAATTATATAATAGTATGTGTAAATAAATGTTTGAAAAATTATTAATTAAGTGTTGGTATTTTTATAAAACATAAACGTTTATTTACAACTTTATAATTAATATAATTATTTAATATAAATTTTATTTTAATCAATTTTATTCTTTATTTAATATTTTATTGTCTTGTGATTATAAGATAATTTTATGAGACCTTAAGTGATTTTTCCAATGTGTCATAAAATCAATTATAATTTTAAAATTGTTGTTTTCATAATAAATTATGATTTTAATGAAAAATTAAATTTATAATATTTAAAAAATATATCCATAAAATGGAGTTCATTTTTGAATTATACATGTAAAAAATAATTATAGTGAATTTTTGGAATTTTTCTAAAATAGTTGAATTTTTTTTTTGAAAAGTAAAATATGATACTTTACGATGTATATATATTATAAGTTAAACACACTATTACTTGAGTAATTATTGATGTAATCACCGTAATCTCAAAATATCCATCATTATTTTAATATATTTAGTTATATGGTTAAAACTATCCATAATCTTAAGCCAAAAAATAATAAACTAATTAATAGAATTTTAAAAAAACACCCCTCTTGTCTAATATAAATACCACCCCTCAAAAACTATTATCCTCAAACCCAAAAAGTATTAAATATTGTTCCATTTTTACCCAATAATATTACCAATAATATTATCCACATCTAAGATCCTTTGTAATTAATAAAATACAAAAAATAATCTCCCTAAGGAGGTTCTCGAGGAGAAGAATTCAAGACATAAAATCCTGTTTATTTTCTTTTTCTTTCATAATCTCCCCTCATAAAAGTGGAATGATAACTGGATTATACTATATATAATTTAATTTCATTATGTTAATGTAATAATCTATCATTAATCCTCTTCTCCCCTCCCTTTTATTAAAAAAATTGAAACATCACCAGCGAGGTGTTGTTTTATGACCTTCATGGACGACAAGTTTTCATTTCCATTTAATGGATTCAAAGATTTTCCTAAAACTATTATAATGGTTTAAAAAGATTTTAAAATTCCTTATATAACCTTTTATATGTTTTGGAACTATCCAATATACATAATATTAAATATCATAACAAAACAAGTTCATTGTGTTTGAAAAACAACGAAATTATTCCAAACGATTATAATTAACATTTAATCTAATGAATCCTAACCATATATGAAAAAAATAATATATAAGAAAATTTAAACTTATATAAGTTCATTAATAGCATATTATATCAATTCTAGATAATTATATCCATTTTAAATTGTCTTCCATGCATGTATACAAGTGAACCGATCATGAAAACCAAGAAAACGAACACTCATGAATGATGAAATTGATAATATAACTCATAAAATGGCCTTGAAAAAAGGTAATAAAATTATAATGAATCAAATAAATGTACAATAGGTTATGTATTTATTAATTAAAAATCCTAATTTTATTATCCAGGATATTAAATTGAAGAAATCATTTTGTGTTAAGGTAAGGGGATTCTCGAACCCAATTTCCTTTCTTTGGGGTATTCCACTTTCATGAAAATTTTAGCAAGGATGTTATTTTAATATCCCTAAAATATAATTTCATTATCCTTATATTTTAATTTCTAGTATATAAATTCTTATTCAATGATTTTATGACAAATTAAGTGTGTTTTCCAAAATAACTCTTCCTTGTAAAAATATATATGTTAATTCTGTTGAGATTGTATCATCTTTACTCAAGATTGATTATTCATATACCAAGAATGTTTTTACCATTTTATTTTTGGAACACCAATTTTTATTCATGAAAGTATTATTTAGTGAATTCTCATGAGACCCATTTCATTTCCATTGGTTATTTTATGGAAAATAGTGTTATTCATTCTGTGTGGTATGCATAGTTAGGTAAATGTTATGGTTTCACATGTGCACATGAATTTATAGAGCACTAAAATGCATTAGGTAATGTGATGTATCTCATCAGATAATATAAAATATTCAGGAAAATGATTTTCATTTTTTCATAATGATTATGTTATTATTATGAACATATGTTATGTCTGAACACGATGTTATATTTGTTCACAACTATGTGTGGTATTTGACCACTAAGACATGATGTTTAATTTTTATGCATTGACACATTATAGGTTTTTATCTAATGTTTCCTATCATGATTATGATGATGATCCCATGATTATGTTATGATTATTATTATTATTATCACCTGTGTTATATTTATTCATGTTCTTATCTATCCTCTTACTAGGATTTAAACTCAACCCTTTATTTGATGAATATCCTATTGTGATTACTTGTAATAAACGGGAAAAATGCATAATAAAGAGCCAAAAAAGAAATAAATAAATAATATTTTTTGTTTTATTATGTAAATGTTATGTTTAGTCCTAATTTTCCCAATATACGAAATCATTGGATCTTGGTTTTGTAACACTATTATATTGTTTTTATTTAAAATGATATAATAGTAATGTAAAAAAAGTAGGGCCTCTATGATTGGTACCAAAGAATGGTTTATATAATTTGGGAATTAGTATTAGATAATATTAGTGAAAACCCTTAGTATGATACTAATTATATGTAAGCACCCAAGAATATTTGTTTTAGGAAATTTATAAACATAAGGATCCCACAAGATATGACATTAGAGTTAATTGTAAAAAGGAATAAATTATTTATTCATGAATTATTGAATTGTGTTTTGTTCAAACCTTTTCCATTTTAGAAAATGGTTAGAACTAGGAGAAACTAGGCCAACAACCCTTATGAGGGGCAGTGTAGTGATTTTCCGAGAAACATCCCCACTGCATTGGGAGGTAGAGTTAAAAATTTCATGGCGATATTTACCCATAAATATCAAGGTATGAATAATAACCTGAATAATTTTTAATTTCCTCCTTCCACTAAGAGGTAGAAACTTCTTATCTTATCTTTTATTTGGCAACGACCATCGTTGTTTAGTGTATCTTCTGATCCACTAGATTTGGAATAGTGGGTAAACTCAATGGATATGATATTTTCTGTGCTTCACTATTTTGAGACGGAGAAGATGAATCTGGCCATTTACCATTTAGATAGGGAGGCCGATCAATATTGTAAATTGATTAAGAATCCCAAGACAAATTATTAAATTTAAGATATGGAATGGGAATAATTTAATAAAATATTTCTTATGAAATATTTCCCTCGAACTCTACATACCAATTTGGAGAGAGAATTCTAAGAGATAATGAAAATGGATGGAATATTTGTCAGGGTTACAAAGAAAATTTCAAAATTATTTCAAGGTATGAATCATGATTTGTTAAAAAAATAGAAAAATAGATATATTCCTCGTGGGTTTTGAACCACACCTTTGAATTGATCTAGCAGTTTAAGAATTTTGGAGTTATGAAGAAGTTGTTCATTGCGTTCTCAAAGTTGAGATAGAGTTTGGAGAATTTTCACATGGTTGTGGAGATATGAAACAAAATTTGTAGTTTAAATCTAGAGGATTAAATGAAAATGGTGTAATGAAAACTGAACCACTAACATGTAAAAAATTTGGGAAGAAGTATCTTAGTAATTTCCTCAAAGGGACCGTGAAATGCCTCAAGTGTGGGAGAGAGGTCCACCAAGATCATGATTGTCGAAGAGACTTGAGGAATCAGGACAATGTGGTAGAGAATATAATATCACCACCCATGGTTAAATGATTCAAATATAACGTCCAAGGGAACTATAAAAACCATTGAACTAAACCCTGAGTCCTTGAGGGTAATCAGAATTCATAGCCACTAAATACAAAGGAGTAAGGGAATGATTATGCCATCGCTACTTCTATTGTGGATCCTAGAAATGATTTGGTGATATTTACGTTGGTTATTCATTCAAGAATAAAGAGTATACAATTTTATTCTATTTCTATGCATTATTTCACTTCCTTCAAGTTTAGTAGAAAAATTTAAAAACCACCTCAAAATATAGAGTTTGAGTTGTCTATCTATAATGAAAATGGGGAAATTATTGCATCAAAAGTATATAACTTCTCCAAAATTAAATTTTGTGGGATAAAACACCCAAAAAAATTTTATCTTGATTCCTCTAGTGAAGTTCGATGTTATTTTGGGCATATATTGGAGATCTTTATACAAATCCAACATCAACTATCAGAAAACAAATATTAGTATTCACATCCCAAGGCATACTCCAATTCTATAAAAGTGTAAAATGTATGATGAATCTCTTTCAGAATCACTATCTCTGGTGTGGATGTTATTTTATTTTGATAAAGAATATTTTTCTCAAATTAATGAGAAAAATGAGAGAATCTTGATCAAATATATTCCCATTGCAAGGAACTAAACTGATGTGTTCCCT
Source organism: Viscum album (assembly GCA_963277665.1). NCBI lineage: Eukaryota > Viridiplantae > Streptophyta > Magnoliopsida > Santalales > Viscaceae > Viscum > Viscum album. Next base: position 11,236,097 of record OY728159.1, on the reverse strand, counting down.
AAAGAATTAAATGGTCTTCCTCCTGACCAAGTGGTTGAGTTCTCAATTGAACTTATTCATAGATCTTTACCTATATCAAAGACACCTTATATAATGGAAATAAATGAATTGGAATAAATTAAAAAGTAGTTACAATAGAACTAGGACAAGGGTCTCATATTCCTGAGTGCTTCACCATGGCATGCACCAGTCATCATTGTCAAGAACAATAATGGATCAATGAGCCTCTACATTGATTATCATGAGCTCAATAAAATCATGATAAAGAAAAATTATCTCCATCCATATATAGATGACTTGTCTGATCAATTATGTTGGGGAAATTATTTCTCTAAGGTGGACTTAGGTTGGGATATCACCAATTAAATGTGAGGAAAAACATATTCGCAAGACTAGAATTTGAACAAGGTACGAACACTATGAGTTCATAGTGATTCCTTTAGGATAAACTAATTCTCCAGTAATATTCATGGACTTAATGAGTAGTGTCATTAGGGATTATCTAAACAGTTTTATGGTAGTCTTTATAGATTATATTATGATATACTCCAAATGTAAGGAGGGACATGAGGAGTATTTTAATACAATGCTAAATACCTTGGGAAGGGAGAAGATATATGAAATGTATAGTAAATGTGAATTCTAGATGAAGTAAGTATCATTATTGGGGAATGTTATCACTAGAAAAGGAATATTTATTGACACTTGAAAGAAAACGGAAATCAAAGAGTGGCCCAAGACAACATCTATAATGGAGATTTGTAGTTTCCTTGGTCGTACAATGTATTAATAGAGATTTTTTAATAATGTTTTTTCATGATTTTCAAACCAACTAACCAAGATGAGTAGGAAGCGAGAAAAGATTGTCTAGACTAGTCAATATGAATATTTCTTAAAAGAATAAAAACTAGGCTTGTCACTACACCAATACTCACACTACCAACAATTGGGGAAATATTTTTGGTCTACTACGATGATTCAAAGAAGGTATTTTGTTGTGTACTAATTAAAAATGATAAATTTATATCCTATTCATCAAGGTATTTAAAAAATCCATGAGAAAAACTATCCCACAAATGAAATGGAGTTGGTGGTTTTGATCTTCAGATTGAAAATATGGAAATATTATCTCTATGGGGAGAAGTGAGAAATATATACTAATCATAAGAGCCTCAAAAATGTATTCACATGGAAGGATGTTAATATGTGCCATTGAATACGGTTAGATGTCATCATGGAATATGACTACTCAATCCAATACCATCCTAGAAAAGAAAATAAAGTGGAAGATTTTCTTAGTTGAAAGGATCCAGCAACATTATCAATGATGAGAATTTAAAATGATCCAATAATATTGGATTTTAGAAGGATGGACATATGGATCAATAAAGAAAGAATATCATCAATTTTTTATCAAATTATTTCACAACCCTCTATTTTGAATAAAATAAATTATGATCAAAGGAATGTTTTGGAAATTCAGAAAATGGTGGAAGCAATCAGAAATGGGAAATACATAGAGTTTAAAATAGACAATGAATGATTTGTAATATTTGGGTCATGAATATGTGTAACATCTAATCTATAGATAATTAAAGGGTTTCTCAATTGGCACACATAGATCAATATTCTCTACTCTCCTAGGGAGCACAATGATGTATTGAGATCTCCGAGAGAACTATTAGTGGGACAATATAAAAAAGGAAATTTATGAATATACATCAAAGTACCTGGTATGATAAAAAGTTAATAATGAAAGAATTAAGACTAACAGAATGATGCAATAATTACCCATACCAACATGGAAATGGGAAAACATCACCACGGACTTTGTCATTTGTATTTTGAAGACATCGAGAGGAAACAATTCTATATGGGTTATTATGGATTGTCTTTCTAGGATAGATCAAATTATTACAATTAGAGAGGACATCTCAATGGGAGAACCTGAATGAATATACAATAGAGAAGTTGTAAGGATGAATAGAGAATCACAATCAATTATATCTGATCGAGATCTGGGATTCACCTCAATGTTTTGAAAAAGCCTTTAACATGCTCTAAAACTGAACTGAACTTTAGTATGTCTTATCATCCTCAAACTTATTTACATTCTGATCGGACTATTCAGACACGTGAATATATATTGAGATCATGTTTTATGGACTATTAAAGAGGATGGTACCAACATATATCTAAAGCTAAGTTATCTTACAACAACATTTTCCATTTTAGAATTCAAATGGCTCCATATGAAGCACTTTATGGGAAAATATGTTGAACACCTATTTTCTAGGATGTAGCCGATTAATGTAAGATACTATGACCTGAAGTGGTTGGATAAATAGTGAAAAGGGTGAAACCCATTTAGAAGAACATCAAGGAATCCTAAAGTTGATAGAATTGCTATACAGACAATCATCGATAAGAACTAGAGTTTGAGGTTAGATACATGGTATTCCTCCACATATCTCCATAGAATAGAATCTTGAGATTTGGGAAGAAGGGAAATCTATATCCTAGGTACATTGACCCCTTAGATATTCTTGATTATATTAGAGTTATAGCTTTTCAACTAGCACTTCCACCTACCATATCTCAAGTACACAATGTATTCCATGTATCCCTCTTGAAGAAGTACATACTAGATACCTCACATGTACATAATCCAAAGGTGGTATAGTTGTAAAATGATATCTCTTATGAGGAGTAGTCAGTGAAGATCTTGGACCACAGAGATAAAATTCTATACATCTAGACTACTCACCATGTCAATTTACTATGTCAAAACTATAATTAGTAAGAGGCAACATGGGAACTAAAGGAAGAAATGAAGGAGAAATACCTTAACCTATTTTTTTAAAATGACATTTTGAGGGAGAAATTTCATAATGGGGGAAGAATGTAGCAACCCAAAATTTTATCAATGGAAATTACCTTATTATAATTACGTCATATAGTATAAACCACATGAAATCACTTTTATAACACAACAAGAACTTTATAAATGAAGAATGAATGAAATTAGACGTATTTATAGAAATTAAAATACCATATCAATATAATAGTAAATTTACCTTTGGAATAAAAATTAGATCAATAGAATAGTAACTTTAAATATGAAAGTTTATATAAAATGTCACTAGTGTAAATTCGGTCTATAGCCATGGTTTAAAACCGTGGTTATAGGTCCTCAAACCATGGTTATAGGTAATAGGCATGGTTTGAGAAACAATGGATATGTTTGGAATGGCTATAGGCCTAGACTTATAGCTATGGTTTAGAACCATGGCTATAGGTCTATATCCATGGTTCAAACTGTGGCAATAGGTATACAAACACGGTTCAAACTGTGGTAATATCACTATATCCATGGTTTAGAACTGTGGATATACTATAGGATTGACATAGTTTATAGCCAAGGTTAGAAACCCTGGTATTCGACCCATAACCCCAGTTAAAAACTGTAGAAATAGACCCATATCCATGGTTAGAAACCATGGTTATAGGTTCTAAAAAATCATAAAAAATATCCCCCTGGACCCCCCTACAGACCCCTCCCTCCGGGACACCCTAAATAAACCCCCCTCCCCTGGATATCTCCCTCTCCCCTGCAAAGCCCCCCTCTTGGGCAACCCCCCTACAGACCCCTCCCTCCCTCCTGGACACCCCTACCTCTTGGACACTGGATACCCCCACCCTATATAAACACCCCTCCCCCTCCCCTAAACATACCCCTCCCCCCTACAAAGCCCCCATAAATACCCCTCCCCCTTTCCTAGACACCCCCTACCTCCTGGAAATTGGACACCCCCCACCCTACATAAACCTCCCCTCCCCCTCCCTTGGATAGCTCCCCATCCCCCGCAAAGCCCCCCTACAGCCCCCTCCCTCCTGGAAACCCACCCTACAGCCTCCTCCCTCCTGGACACTGGACACCACCACCCTACATAAACCCCACTCTCCCTACCATAGACAGCTCCCCCTTCCCCCCCTGCAATACCCCCATCCTAAATAACCCCCTCCTTCCTGGACACGCCCCCTACAGACCCCTCCCTTCTGGACACTGGACACCCCCACCCTACATAAACCCCCCTCCCCTGGACGACCCCCCTCCCCCTGCAAAGACCCCCTAGGTATCCCCCCTGCAAAGACCCCCTCCTAGATAACCCCCCCCCCCCTCTGGCAGACCCCTTCCTCTTGGACACCCCATCCCCCTGTAGACCCCTCCCTCCTGGACACCCCCTTCCCTCTTATAAACTGGACACCCCCACCCTACATAACCCCCCTCCCTTGGAAACCCCCACCCCCCTCCCAAACACCCCCCTTCACCCCTATACACCGCCCTCCCTCTCCCATCGCTCAGACCATCCCTTATGGACACCCCCCTGCAATAGCTTATGCATTCCAGGAAAAAAAACAGGTCACCTGCATATTCAAATCCTCTCCTACCAAAAAAAACAAAGTTCCTACATAAATGAGAGGAAGTCTCAGGGTGGAACCCCCAACTCATCCCCCCTCCCCCAGCACACCCACCTATCCTTTTCCCCCCACATGAACACCCCATCCCCCTGCCCCTGCCCCCAACACCCCCTACCCCCTCCCCCTACACTCCCCCTACCCCTTCACCCAGCACACCCCATGCCCCCTTCCCCCCACCAGCACACCCCCCTCCCCCTGCCCCCAGCACACACCCTACCCCCCCCCCCCCCCCCACCTGCACACCCCCCTCCCCCTACCCCCCAAAACCCCCCTAACCCATTCTCCCCACCCACCCCATGCTCCCCCTGAAGTAGTTCAACATGAAGAAAACATTATTGAGAAACATGTTCTTATTTTTTAAAAAAGGCCTACTATGACTATGCCTAGTGTTTAAACTGCAAAAGGAAGAGTTATACCAGAGGTGAAGCATCAGTCAATGGATCCAATTATCCTTGTATAACTTACTAATGATGTGGTTATGAAAACTTTTTAACATTCTCATACACAACCTATACCATCACCACCTCCTACTGTGCATGAGGAATCACCCTCTATAAGTAAGATCTCATAAAGTTATAAAATTTAAACATTTTCCTCTAGTATTATAAATGAGTTTGATAATATTTTATGATATTATAATGATTTTAAATAGATGTTAAAATATACTAATGATGAGATTAGATAACTTCAGAAGTCTTCTATTCCCAAGGTTCATTTTGACAAGTTGGTTGGGTTAATGACTACCCAAACAGAGTTGCTTAGGATTCTCCAATCATTCCATCCTTTTAAAAAAAATTGATGTAAGTGTAAGAGAGATTAAGGATGTGAATAGTCTAGTTATATATTTGAAGGATGTCTATACTACCAAGTCTGAGTTCAATGATCTTGGTGTTGTGGTTGTATCTCAAAGGTATATGTTCCAAAATCATTCAATGGTGCAATTAAACATGTCTCAAGATGTTTTTGATGAGGTTAAATATTTTAGGACTGAAATGAAGGGAATCTTGCACACTTTATAAAGTGTTGTATTAAGCTAGTTTGAGTTCATCAAATTATTTCAACCCTATGTAACTTCAATCTGGGAATCTTCAGTTGTTCCAGTTTCTTAGAGTGGAGTTGATCAATTTCTCTCAAAATTGAATTATTTATCCTTATAGATTCAGTCTCTAGAGTGTTATATGTTTACACCATTCCTTATGAAATATTTCAAGGGGAATATTATGGGTGAGTTCCATGATACCATAGAAAATGTCAAGAAGTTTGGTATTGAAACTAATAGATCCGTAAAATTAAGTAGTGGTCTTTTATGATGAATTTTATGGGAAGCTGAATGAGATCATGAATGTCTCTAAGTATGATCAATGTATTGTTTTTAGATCTCTTGTTCTAGTATCTAGAAACTACTAACATTTGTTAACCTCTTTGAACAAGGTCTATAAATAATTTCAAGGTCTATATTCATATTCTTCCTTGAGAAATCTTGTGGTTATTAGAAAACCATTTTTAAAGTAATAAAGCTATTATTGAAACATGTTTTTAAAACAATCAAGAAATTATAGAATTAAAATTAAAGGTTTAGGTAGAAAGAACCTAACTCAACCTCAAGGCGCATTGCTTTTGATGATGACAACTTGAATCTTCCTTTTTTCCGCTTTCATGCATATGCAACTTCACATATATATAAGGACACCTAACCCCTGTGTACATATTATCATGGCCAAATATGCACAAGGGGTCCATAGATATAGTTTTATACTTTCATATACCCCATTACAGTTACACATGTAAAGACCCGAAATTTCCATGTAAATTTATTTTTTAAACATATGGGAATTTTACAAGTCCATGAAATCTGACGACGGGTGATTTTGAGGCTCGAAGTGCCCGGAATGATCTATCGAAGTTTTGTTAAGCTTAAGTTAAAGCACGTAAGACGTTTTCCTAAAAATTGAAATAAATCTTAAACGGTTACTCGGATCAAAAATATGAGGGCACCATTGCACTCAGGATGGTGGTTTTACCCTAGGTGAGACATAAGATTAGTTGGTGTGGGCCTCCTGTGAGAAACCCCAAAAATGGCATAATCGTAAATAAAATAATTAAAGAAATTATTTTATTTTTCAAATTCTTATAACTCACAAATGGAAACTCGGATAAAAAATCGGAGACCACCACTGAACTCATGAGGGTATGCCTTCTTTAAGAATATACTAAATTTGGCTGGCGCGGGCCACCAGAGAAAGTTAGTATTTGGCTGCAAATAAAATAATTAAGTGAAAATTATTTTATTGTAAAATTCATAACATTTAAAACGTAACTCAAATTGAAAATATGAGAGTATTGTTGGGTTCTTTGGGTCATGTTTCACCTAGGAAGAGCCTAACCTCGACCGGTGTGGGATGAGGGTGACTAATTATAATTTTCCGAACTTTTTTTCGTGTACGTTCAGTAAATGTGCAAGCGGGTTTTCCTAACTTTTGAACTGGTGCTCGGAATTGAAATCTGAGGGCACCGTTGAACTCACAACACCGATTTTCACTTAATAATACTTTCACCTCAATGGCAGATGGATGAGGAAGAAAGTTAGTTTTTGAGTTTTTTGTGGAAATAATAAAAAAAATAAACTTCATTTTATTTTATTTTGAGCTTCCATGTGGATATTTCTAGTGGGGTACACTGTAACTAAACCTCCATGTGGAATTTGGAAGTGGGGACCACCAGAGCTTAACCTCCCGTGAGAGGTTAAGGTGGTGGGGACCACTTAAACCATAACCACCCATGAGAGGTTATGGTGGTGGGGACCACTTGGGATTAAACCCCCTTGAAACCCCCTTTAATTGGGAGAAACCCTCAACTCCCACAATTAATGAGGGATATCCTCTTGACCACCTTCACCTTAATTGTGCCAACACACATACCATTAATCTTTCCAATGCACCGCATCATTTGCTCCAGTGTAAATTAATTGTCTTGCCATTTTTTAAAATTAAGTAACAGCGTCGTTGGAATTTAGGAAGGTTCCTAATAAATGAACCGTCATAAATTCCAATGATAGTTACCTACCCCCACCCCCCTCCTATATATATGGATCTTGGGAGGCTGATTTGGGACAACTTCACCAAATGATGAAGCGCTGGTAATGTGACGTGACGCCCAACACTTGGAGGATTATTCCCTCCAATGAAGAACATGTTCTTCCATGAAGAATGATCCACGGATGAAGAATTCTGATGAGGAATACCTTCAACTATGAAGAACGACCTCAACTTCGACTTTCTTCCTCGAAACTTCCTCCGACATAGGATGTGTTCATCTATAACAAATCGACGTCTTCCTTCTCACGCGAACGCCAAACAACTACGATCAAGGTAGGGGATTTTTGTGTTTGATTTTATATTCTTGTGATTATTTCCTTCTAAAACAAAGAACGAGGATCAACTTCTAACTAGTTGATCCGAATATGTTTTCCTTTTATGGGTTTTGGGATTAATTATTGCAGGAGGGGTTTTTGTGCTTTGTTCTTGTGAGCCAAATGCTACCACCCTAAACGCAGAGGGTGCGGACCAAACCAACATGGCCCGACCCCTCTGCCATTCTCTTTCATAGGGTTCTTCGATACAGAGGAAGGTGACAACGTTGAAGAAGGCGACGAAGGCAACAACCATGAAATCCGCAACCTCCGTGACCCGCACCACCCCCGCAGTGCCCCGGCCGAACTGGCTCCGCTGCCCTAGGCCGAAACGCACCGCTCGCTGGCTACCGAACCACCCCCATGCTGTTTTCCCTTCTGGTCAAGCCACCTTGGGTAGGGTCGAGCTGCAGTGGCCACACCTTCCACCGGTCGAACTGGCCCCGGCCACCCCGACCCTACGGTGCCCTTCCGAGCCACCCCAGCTGCGCCAGCCGCCAACCTCCCGAGCCCCCGGTCGAACCCGTGCCCTCATGGCGCCCTAGCTGTGCCATCCTCCCATGCCCTCACAGAACCCCAGGATAGGCAGCATCCTGCACCCTCGCGGTTCCCCAGCCGAGCCGGCCTCCCATGCCCCTCGCAGTGCCCTGGCCGAACTGGCCTCAAGTGCCCTCGCGGCGCCCTCTGGGCCGATGCACCCACGCGGCGCCATCCGGGCCAAGCTGTCCTTGCGCCCACCGATGGCCAGTCCATGCCCTCCTGACCGTTCCACGGCCTCGCGGCCCTCCGCGACCCCTCAAGGCCTGTTGGGCTAGGCCCAGCGGGCCAGGCCGAACCCAACGGGCTATCCCTCCCAACGGGTTGGGCCAGATCCAACGGGTCAGGCCGGGATGACCCGAACCGGGTCATCCCAGGTGGGGTTAGGCCGGGTCGTTCCAACCGGGTCGGCCTAGGCTGGGTCGGGCCGGGTCAGGCCAGACCCAGGCCCACTACGGCCCTTTACTTTCTTTTGGTCATATCTTTGGCATTGGGAGTTTGTTTGACGAACCATCAGTGGCACTGGTAATCTTAGAGCATGAAGGTCCCTTTGTGTATACCCCAATGGAGTTTGAGGTATAGTTGAGATACGGTCAGGTTGGTTCATGCATGAATCTAACTGGGACCCCAGGACTAAAAGGCTAATAACTCATAGAGTGGGTGCCCGATTGACGCGCCATCTATTGCGTTGAGACCTCCATGACGTGGAGGACCTTTGAGATACTTCTTCATGGTACTTAGTGAGTGTTGGAGCATTGACTAGTAGCTTGTGGAACGGATCCTTCCAATGATGAGCGGGTAGTGTGTGGAGACCTAGTTTCTGTATGAGACCTGACGACTACTAATCGATTGACTCGGAGTGACTCGACTAGCCCAGTGGGGAGTGCCTGGTTGTGGTGGAAGACCCATGGTGGATGAGTGTCTGGTTGTGATGGCAGACCCGTGGTACTCAATAAGAGGAGTACCTCTGCAGGCTATGAGAGGGAGCGCCTGGTTGTGCTGGCAGACCCACGGTGGGGAGCGCCTCTATGTGACGCAGTAGACCCATGGTACTTGACAGGAGGAGTACCTTAGCAGTCCAAGGTTGGTGGGAAGCACGCTTGGTGTCTTGGAAGGCCCACTTTACTCGACAGAGGAGGAGTTCTCCAGTAGCTGTGGTTTCGATAATGTGAATAAAATCCTCGTTGAGCAGAGTCAGTACTTTTTTGTTTTACTCATGACTGAGATAGATCCCTTGATAACTTAGGTATATGTATGGGCATATACCTAAGTAAGGTTATCTGTTAATTTCATAATTTTTTGCTTATCCTTGATGGATTTTGTGAGGCCTTGAGGGTTTCGGGGTCCCTACTGAGTATCATTATACTCAACCTTGTACGGGTTATGCCCGCACCTCATTGTGTTGGTCGCAGACGACGGATAGTGCTGACTGAGGCTGAGAGTACCAGGACTGGATGGTGCCCGGAGGTGAACTGTATGGTGTGTCGGTACGTGGAAGAGACGTACGGACACAGAGTGCTGAGGAGGCTATCGATACCTACCCTTTAGGTAGGAATCCTGGAGGACAACCCAATACCTACGTTTCTTTCTTTGTCTTCATTTGTATTGTTTTTAGTTGTACCTGTACTTTCTGGTTGGGCTTGTATTCTTGACCATTTTACTTTCAACACTCTTTTAGTTATACAGTTTACTCATGTTCATATCTTTCTGTGTGTGTTTATAGGTTATAAAGGCAATGTATTCCCAGTTTTAGGGAATTACTCCTTTGGTTCTAGTCGTTATCCCCTAACCTATGGAAGGTGGGCTTGGGCTAGTCACGGCACGGGCCCCGGGGGACGGGTCGTGACAACACATGTATACTTTTTTCATATCTATATATAATCACACCTAGCACCAATATATATATATATATATATATATATTCATACTTCCATGAGTGAATATATATATATAAAGGGGGAGATTATATATGTATATTCCTACCTATGCATACACATGTAATCCTTCGTCAACGAAGAGTCGAATCCACCTCAATGAAATCCAAAATGCACTACAAAAATATAAGGAACCAAAAAATCATAAATTCCCTAATTAAAATTGGGCCAAAGAATAAAAACAGAATAAACCTTACCCAAATATGATGTTGAAATCATTGTCATCGATGGTGGTGGATAGAACTAGCCTCATCATAAGAAACCACCTATAATAAAATAGTTGGAAAAATGAGATATAATGACTTCTTATATATATGCTATCAATGTGTTAACTGTACATGATAAATGATACATGAATCCATAACCAACAATGAACAAATAATATTGAGATTGATATGTACATCCTTATACTAAATAACATGATCATTAATAAACTTCTATTTTTCAAACATCACCTTCAATTGCTAATTCAAAAATAAAAAATCACCAAATATGGGAATAAAGTAAACTTCCATCCGCACTTAAATGTGAGAAATAGGGATTAGATATTATTCTTAATCTATAAAATTCATTCCTTGAATGTATAAAATACCTAAAACTCTTCATTCCAATATCCTTATTGATTTTCTAGATTGAAACCTCATTTTTTAGCACCTTCTTCTTCTGAAATTCACATTTATTCTTAGTTTATATAGGTTTATCAATTTTATAAAGTAGAGAAATTTCCTTCTTTTATTATTACTCAATCCCCTAACCCCCACCCCTACACCCCCACCCCCACCTCCCCTATACTAGCCTCCCCCACAAACCAGTATCCTCCCCACAACCATCCACTCTCCCTCCCCAGCACCACCCCCACCCATTCCCCTAGCCTACACCATCCCCTAGCCAGAACTAGCCCCCAAACACCTAAACCAGCCCCCCTAACCCCCCTACACTACCCCCAACCCTTCCCCTGAACCACCCCCACCCCTTCCCCTATACCATCCTCCCCCCAAAAACAGCCCCCCCCCCCAACCAGTCCCCTCCCCCCAAACCCAATCCCCCCAGATCCCTACCCCCCCTCCCCCCTACACCACCCCTAACCCCCTAGCCTACACCAGCCCCCAACCCCCTAGCCTGCACCAGCCCCCACACCCCTGCACCAGCCCCCCTAACCCCCCCTCCCTTGTACTATCCTCCCCCTCAAACCAGTCCCCTCCCCCCTAACCCCCCCCCCCCCCAACCCCCTAGCATGCACCAGCCCCCCAACCCCCCCCCACAAATTTCCTCTACTTATATTATGATATAAATATTAATGTGATCTAACTTATTCTTCTTCCTAGTGGTATATGTTGTAACTTATTTGGGGATTACCTACTCAGTTTTATGTCTGTGTAGTATCTTTTATTTTATTCCATCCACTACTCTGATATTACATCGAGTTTGGGATGTATTGTATTTCGTTTAATGCATCATATAGAACTGGGTTTCTTTGTTTCATATTCAGTAAGTTATTATCATATCTAGTAAAATCATCCCCCAATGATCTAGTATTCACCTAGAACATATTAACAGACTTGTATGTTCGGAGGATTCCACCAAAGGTTAATAAAACCTCTTCCCATTCCCCATCCAATAGGTAAGAGGAAGGGTGTTACACCGGTGGGAGGAAACTTTATTACACATATGGAAGATAACCTCATCATCTTTGAGGCCTCGATCCTACTATCATCCTTGTCCCAATTATATTTCATTGACTTTCATCTTCTACTTGTGCTGGGCCTATTTATATTGATTGAGAAATAGTATGAGTGGGAACCTGAGTACAATGTTATTGAGAGTGGGGGTATATCTCCAGGAACTTCAAGATATAGGATCACCTATCATGTAACGCCCCGACCCCAGTTACCCAGAGTCGGTGCATTAATTCGTAACATTGGAATGATCACAAAGATCAAGTCTCGAAAGACTGATTAGTTTAGTATCCCTGAAACACTAGATACATTTATAAGTTTTACATTACATCATAAAGTGAAACAAAACTACAACAACATATTGTCTTAATATCCCTTCATACTATCCCTGCAGGTCATTCATAAAATACTTCTTCACATCCTGGAAAATATTAAAACATTGAAAGGGGTGAGCTCAGATGCTCAGTAAGGATAACAATATTTCGGAAGCTTTCATAAATAAACATTAACATTTTAGGCAATGTATAACTAAAACAAAAGACTTTTTAAATTTGAACTTCAGCATAATATGGAAAAAATAAAATTAAATAATGCCATTTACTTACTCACATGGATATTCTACTAGTCGAATAATCACATGCAATATCGATAACCAGTTTCATAATGATGGAATGCATAATTTCAGACTATCATAACCACGTAGCCAAGGCCTCGTGCCAAGACCACAAATAAGATTTTGTCAAGGCCTCGTGCCAAGACACTAGTTTGTCTCATGAGACCTACCGATGCATCGAGGAGCTGTAGCGGGCTCTACCCATCACTTATTAAGTCCAATGCATTCCCCATATGAATAGGTTTAAACATGTCATAAACCATAACATAATCGTATCACATAAAACATGCATAAAGGAAACATAACATTTCCACATTTCAATAATAATATATCAATACAAAACATTGATATAATAAAAACACTTTCAAAACCATTTTCAATACCAAAATAAAATAAAGTTAAAACTTTGTATTTATTTTTCATTAAAAAAATGTTATGGCTTGTAGAGGAAGCTGAAACCCAAATAATGGCCAAGGCGGCGGATAAGTCGTTGTCGTCGCATACGTATGACAAGAAAAACATTCCTTTTTGTCATTTAGTAAAACACTTCATATAAAAATATTCCTTTTGAATAAACGTAAAAGTCAAAGGGGTTTATACACCGTATAAAGGAAAGTTGTGTATAAAACCAAATATGCCTCAATGAAAGGAGATTGAGACGAAGTCCCTCACAAAGATCGTTTTTTTAAATAAAATAGATATATTATGTGTATTCACTATAAGTACACATAAATAAATTACAAATACAAGATAGGACATAATAATAACATGACATAATTTGAAAGTAGGAGATTAACCCAAAGAATGGAAATTGGGTTAAGAAGTTCCCTTACCTTGCGTCCGAATTCAATCAACCGTTCTTTGATCTCCTGAATAATAAACTAGAGTTAATTTATAATTTCTTAATAACCTTTTTCAAGTTTATTATTCATTTTATATCACTTATTTCCATGTTATGAACATTATGTAATTATTTATGTTAATAACGGTCGTTTTGACGATCTTAGGTACTTGAGTCAAAAATAAACTACTTATAATTACACTTTGTTCATGTGTTAATATATCCATTATATCCATAATTATATTCATGATTTATATATCCTATACATCATATATATCTAGTATATACATTCATTTATAATATTACATAACATTTAGAGGTAAGAAATGAAATGCACCGTTCATGGAGACGGTAAGCCGTACGTACGCATGAACGCTACTTCATTTCTATTTCGTATTTAATGAAATAATAATTATATAAAGATATATTATAATTCCAGTATAATATCAGATATAATATCATTTACTCCATCCTTTATACATCCCACATATGGCATTAACGATTCAAATCACTTTGAGGGGGCGGTAGTCCGCACTTCCTAAAATGAAAATATCACGTTTACCCATAATGGAAACAATAAAGGTATTCCATAAATGAAAAATAAAGAATCTTAAGTAAAACATAAACATATTATATATTATGTATAAATATAGTGACATCTTAATGGCCACCTTTGAAGGTGTTATATGAGTGTTGAACAATCATCGTTTCATGAGGCAGAAATTCGTCATCCACAGAAACAGTATGTTCGTTAACCATTAGATGTAGGTGTGTGTAAGTGTATCTCGAATACTTCTTATAAAAACATCCTAGTATATTTAGGATACTGGTTTTGTTACAAAATAAATGAATAAAAAGAGTTTAGGGTGTTGTATAAGAAAAATAAAACAAAATAACATAAGAGAAGACATTACCTTAAAATCGGGTAACTCTTTTGATTTGAGCCAAAGGCTTCCTTGGGAAGAATTATGCCCAAAGTGCGGCTTCTAGGAGTAAGGTAGGGAAGTTGGGAGAGTATTTGGTCAGAGTTTGGACGAGCTGAAAGGCTTTGAAAGTGTGAGTAAGGTGGTAGTGGTGGGGGCCTTTTATAAGTGGAGAGGAGGGGCACTCTTGGAATGTCATGAAATGTTACTTTATTAAGAAATGCTTTTCGGATTATAAAGGTCCGACAATGATATATTTCGTGGATAAGGTGATAAGGGTTCGAAATCTCCTCATAAAATAGGTTTTTGACAAGTGTAAGCCTTAGATGTTACATTATCCTTTCATTTTATTTAAATCATTAATTAATGAGGTAATTGCGGCATCATCATGGTGTCATAAATAATTTAATTTATTTAATGTCTAAAAATTATAAAAAAATTATCATGATGTATAAAATATTTTTAGCTTTATAATTAATATTTATAGTAAAAAATATGACTTCTATAACCCCATTTAAAAATTGTTTTAGTAAAACAACTTATGTTTGTGACATTTTTATTTTAACTTTAAATAAAAAGTTATTTATGTCATTTTCCTACCAAAGTGGCTCCATGGGGTCCCCACGTTGACCCATGTATTTTCTTGGTCTACCATGACTCATCCAATAGGTTTAGGACAAGTTTCAAGGTCATTTAATATTTTTATAATATCATTTTTACCTTAAATTTCACTAATTACCTTTAATCACGATTAATTAAACTTAAAAGTTACTATTCACAAAAAAGAATTTTAATCCCATTGAACCAAATTTTACTTCCTAATGACAACCATGTATATTTGATTTTTGAAAATCAAATCACAGAAGTGGTAATATTTCATTTAAATGAAAAATCAGTTATTTAACTACCACTTAGTGGTTTCACTATTCATTAAAAATTGAAGTTTTTCAGAACAATGCCAAAATTTCACCCTAAGATATAATTGATATTCCAAATTAAAAAATGATGTCTATTTTACAAAATTACAAACATATAAGTTTCATTAATTAATTTTATAATTAATTCCCGCTGTCACAATAAATAGCGTGTTTTTAAGAAACAATATATATCAAAAGATTGACAATTGTTTATGTCCAATTTCAATGTAAAATTAATTATAATGACCACAATTGGATAAAATAGTAAAAATATATTCTAATTATACTTTAAAACCACTCAATATTATAAGTTATGACTATAAATTATTTTTATTAAAAAAGTTGTTTTTAAGTATTTTTCACTATTCATAAAAAATTGGAAGTTCTCAGAAAAATACCAAAAATTAAACATAGGCTAATTTTGATATTACGAATCCAAAAATGAAGTCCATTTTGAAATGTAAAATATATATATAATTTCAAAAGGTGGTTATTACTATTCATAACTGCTATTTTTATTGGTCGCGGTGTGTTAGAACTCGAGGTTGCGTACAACACACGCTGCTCTATTATTCAAAGAGGAGCGTACCATGGAAGCTTGGGGTGTTACATTATCCCCACCTTCAATAAACTATGCCCTCGCAATTTGAAATTTTTCTTTGAAAATAGAAGGTTCAAGATAGAAAATACCTTTGTGGAAAACCCACATCAGAAATATGGTTAATAAAAATATAACATTAAAAGAAAGAAAGATAAGTACAAAGGTCTCCCGAGATAGCCCATACTAGGATTCTATGAAAATATGGATATGGAAGAAAAACAAACCATCAAGGTCTGATGGAGAGTTGTAGAACACTGGATTAGGAGAAAGTTAACCATAATAAAATCTCAAACTTTCGATTGGTTAAACAGTCATTGAATCCCCAGTTGGAAAAGTTAACCGGCAATGTTTTTGTTTTAAGTTACCTTTTATAAAGTTGATGAATTTATTTAGGAGATTTACAAAGAATGTAAGGTAATATACATACTTGTTATGTAGACTTTCATTCTTTAATAAATTTTTACCACAAACCCATCTTTCACTCTAAAAGGTAATAGAACTCGAAAATATTTTATTTATCATAATTGTATGAGGTTCCAAATATTAACACATACCATTTAGATTAGGAAAACTATTTTGTAATAACCAGGGACTTCCTATAGGCTAGTGGTGGGTAATAAAGGCTTGTCACACTATGGTTGTGGGTTCGATTCCTGTAGCTTTGTCCAACGCGATGGGTTATGCCCCACCCTGCAGGTTGTCCTTTTCCTAAAACTATAGTATTATAATATTCCAAAAATAATCTTCATAAATGTTTTAACCTTAAAAAATACTATCCAAAGTTCAACTTAATCCATTCCAACCTTTATAGTTATCCAAAATACCTCCGTCCAGACTTTCTCTAAAAGGTCTCTAAATTCCAAAATCAATTGTATCATCAGATTCCTCAAACAAGGTAAAGTTTCTCTTATTGTCACATACAAAAATATGATTACCTTCATCATGTTAAAACCTTAATGAAACCAAAAAGTACTGCAGTACAATCCTTATATATATATATCACATTATTCTAATAACCAAAATATAATCCATGAGCCCAAAAGCACCAATACATTAATTATTCTACTTCAACTTTAGTAACAGCATAAGATTGTCCTTAATCCCTTAGCCTTTTCTGAGGTAAGTTTCCCTGACACTTAGGACATTCATTTTCATAATGACCCATTTCCCTACAATTGTAGCATTAAACATTGATAGCCTCTTTCTTTCCCTTACAATCACGAGCCTGGTGACCTTTCTCTCCACATTTGTAACAAACTCCCACTCCTTTTAGGCAAGTACCAGGGTGATTCTTCCCACAATTATCACATAATGGAAAATCCTTCTTTCCATTTTCCCCTTTATCTGTCTCTTGTTCCACCGTTCTCTTCTTCTCTTGCTTTACTTTTTTGTCATAAGACTTAGAGAATTCCTTTTCTGTCTTGATAGCACACGAGACTATATCCTCGTATGTTGAGAAACATTGTGATACTAAAGCTCAACGGAGAAATGGTTTTAACCCATCAAAGAATAGATCAATCTTACTTCTTGGGTTACGTATATAATCTGCAGCATACCTCGCTAACCTTGTAAAGTTAGCCTCATACTTTGCGACATTCTCATCCTCCTTTTATCTCAGACTCAAAAATTGTCTTTCCATATATGCTCAATGGTCATGTGGAAAGTATTTTTCTAAGAAAAGATCTTTGAACTCTCTCCATTCCATATTTGATACTTCTTAATCTTCCTTTGTGTTTTGAATCAGCGACCACCATTGATCGGCATCTCCAGTGAGGCGGTAGACTTCCATGACAACCTTCTCCCTTTCGCTACTCCCCAAGTCATGGAATATTTTTTCTAAAGAGTTTATCCATTGCTCAGCTACTAATGGATTTGTACCCCCATTAAATTTTGGTGGTTGTTTCCTCATGAAGCGGTCTAACATTGATCCTCCACGTTGCGGATCAGGGTGCTCCATATGAGTAAGGTTATTATTCATAACCTGAGTGAGTTGTCCCAGTATGGTAATAAGTTGATCAGCATCATTTGTATCTCCAGATCCACAATAATTATCTTTAGCAGGAGGGAAATCCCTACACGGAGTGCGTGCATTGATACGGTTTCCATTCCTTCCACTAGGTGCCATTTTTAAACAACAGCATAAACTAGATTAGTTTATGAATCAAAATACATAATTCAATACTTGTAAAACACTTAACACTAATTGAACTATTTATGGATATAATCCATAATCCTAAAAAAAGCTTTCTTTGAGGAATTATATATTCATAACCCTTCATAGTGGTTTGTAAAGAAAATGAGAATTATCCTAAGCATATCCCCCGGGAGTGTCGTAACCAAGAGTGCAGCAAGGCCCGTTGTTGTGCACCAGTTCCTGTTCGAGTCTAGCTCAAATCGGTGTTTTCGCGTTTTACCCCTAGGTACATCTATGCCAGAGCGGCCTCTACCTACTCGTATCTAGACAGGGATGTATTGCTCAGAAAACTCACAAAATCTCTATAATACCAAAATTCTAGTAAGTTCTTCTATACTAATCACTAAAGTCTATCTTCAGGCTATATGCTCTAATCAGAGTTTATCTAAATCTAGCTTCCAAGGTAAGTACTAAACTACCTCTGATACCAACTGTAACGCCCCGACCCTAGTTACCCAGAGTCGGTGCATTACTTCGTAACATTGGCATGATCACAAAGATCAAGTCTCGAAAGACCGATTAGTTTAGTATCCTTGAAACACTAGATACATTCATAAGTTTTACATTACATCATAAAGTAAAACAAAACTACAACAACATATTTTCTTCATATCCCTTCATACTATCCCTGCAGGTCATTCATAAAATACTTCTTCACATCCTGGAAAATATTAAAACATTGAAAGGGGTGAGCTCAGATGCTCAGTAGGGATAACAATATTGCGGAAGCTTTCATAAATAAACATTAACATTTTAGGAATTGTATAACTAAAAAAAAGCCTTTTTAAATTTGAACTTCAGTATAATAGGGAAAAAATAAAATTAAATAATGCCATTTACTTACTCACATGGATATTCTACTAGTCGAATAATCACATTCAATATCAATAACCACTTTCATAATGATGGAATGCATAATGCCAGACTATCATAACCACGTAGCCAAGGCCTCGTGCCAAGACCACAAATAAGATTTTGTCAAGGCCTCATGCCAAGACACTAGTTTGTCTCATGAGACCTACCGATGCATCGAGGAGCTGTAGTGGGCTCCACCCGTCACTTATTAAGTCCAATTCATTCCTTATATGAATAGGTTTAAACATATCATAAACCATAACATAATCGTATCACATAAAACATGCATAAAGGAAACATAACATTTACACATTTCAATCACAAGATATCAATACAAAACATTGATATAATAAAAACACTTTCAAAACCATTTTCAATACCAAAATAAAATAAAGTTAAAACTTTGTATTTATTTTTCATTAAAAAATGTTATGGCTTGTAGAGGAAGTCGAAACCCAAATAATGGCCATGGCGGCAGAGAAGTCGTTGTTGCCACATACGTACAACAAGAAAAGCATTCATTTTTGTCATTTAGTAAAACACTTCATATAAAAATATTCCTTTTGAATAAATGTAAAAGTCAAAGGGGTTTATACACCGTATAAAGAAAAGTTGTGTATAAAACCAAATATGCCTCAATGAAAGGAGACTGAGATGAAGTCCCTCACAAAGATCATTTTTTTTAAATAAAATAGATCTATTATGTTTATTCACTATAAGTACACATAAAGAAAGTATAAATACAAGATAGGACATAATAATATCATGACATAATTTGAAAGTAGGAGATTAACCCAAAGAATGGAAATTGGGTTAAGAAGTTCCCTTACCTTGCGTCCGAATTCACTCGACCGTTCTTTGATCTCCTGAATAATAAACTAGAGTTAATTTATAATTTCTTAATAACCTTTTTCAAGTTTATTATTCATTTTATATCACTTATTACTATGTTATTAACATTATGTAATTATTTATGTTAATAACGGTCGTTTTGATGATCTTAGGTACTTGAGTCAAAAATAAACTTCTCATAATTACACTTTGTTCATGTGTTAGTATATACATTATATACATAATTATATTCATGATTTATATATCATATACATAATATATATCCAGTATATACATTCTTTTATAATATTACATAACATTTAGACGTAAGAAATGAAATGCACCGTTCATGGAGACGGTAAGCCGTACGTACGCATGAACGCTACTTTAATTTCTATTTCGTAATGATATAAAGGTATATTATAATTCCAGTATAATATAAGATATAATATAATTTACTCCATCCTTTATACATCCCACATATGGCATTAACGATTCAAATCACATTGAGGGGGCGGTAGTCCGCACTTCCTAAAATGAAAATATCGCGTTTACCCATAATGGAAACAATAAAGGTATGCCATAAATGAAAAATAAAGAACCTTAAGTAAAACATAAACATATTATATATTATTTATAAATATAGTGACATCTTAATGGACACCTTTGAAGGTGTTATATGAGTGTTGAACAATCATCGTTTCGTGAGGCAGGAATTCGCCATCCACAAGAACAGTATGTTCTTTAACCATTAGATGTAGGTGTGTGTAAGTGTATCTCGAATACGTATTATAAAAACATCCTAGTATATTGTGGATACTGGTGTTGTTACAAAATAAATTAATAAAAAGAGTTTAGGGGGTTGGATAATCAAAATAAAACAAAATAACATAAGAGAAGACATTACCTTAAAATCGGGTAACTCTTTTGATTTGAGCCAAAGGCTTCCTTGGGAAGAATTCTGCCCAAAGTGAGGCTTCTAAGAGTAAGTTAGGGAATTTGGGAGATTATTTGGGTATAGTTTGTTTGAGCCAAAAGGATTTGAAAGTGTGATTAAGGTGGTAGTGGTTGAAGCCTTTTATAAGTGGAGAGGAGGGGCACTCTTGGAATGTCATGAAATGTTACTTTATTAAGAAATGATTTTCGGATTATAAAGGTCCCACAATGATATATTTCAAGGATAAGGTGATAAGGGTTCGAAATCTCCTCATATAATAGGTTTTTGACAAGTTTAAGCCTTAGATTTTACATTATCCTTTCATTTTATTTAAATCGTTAATTAATGAGGTAATCGCGGCATCATCATGGTGACATAAATAATTTAATTTATTTAATGTATAAAAATTATAAAAAAATTATCATGATGTATTAAATCTTTTTATCTTTCTAATTAATATTTATAGTAAAAAATATGACTTGTATAACCCCATTTAAAAATTGTTTTAGTAAAACAACTTATGTTTGTGACATTTTTATTTTAACTTAAAATAAAAAGTTATTTATGTCATTTTCCTACCAAAGTGGATCCATGGGGTCCCCAAGTTGACCCATGTATTTTCTTGGCAGCCATGACTCATCCAATAGTTTTAGGACAAGTTTCAAGGTCATTTCATATTTTTATAATATCATTTTTACCTTAAATTTCACTAATTACCTTTAATCGCGATTAATTAAACTTAAAAGTTATAATTCACCAAAAAATTATTTTAATCCCATTGAACCACATTTTACTTCCTAATGACAACCATTTATGTCGGATTTTTGAAAATCAAATCACAGAAGTGGTAATATTTCATTTAAACGAAAAATCAGTTATTTAACTACCACTTAGTGGTTTCACTATTCATCAAAAATTGAAGTTTTTCATAATAATGCCAAAATTTCACCCTAAGCTATAATTGATATTCCAAATTAAAAAATTATGTCTATTTTACAAAATTCCAAAAATATAAGTTGCATTAATTAATTTTATAATTAATTCCCGCTGTCACAACAAATAGCGTGTTTTTAAGAAACAATATATATCAAAAGATTGACAATTGTTTTTGTCCAATTTCAATGTTAAATTAATTCTAATGAACACCATTGGATAAAATAGTAAAAATATATTATAATTATACTTTAAAACCACTCAATAGTATAAGTTATCACTATAAATTATTTTGATTAAAAAAGTTGTTTTTAAGTATTTTTCACTATTCATAAAAAATTGGAAGTTCTTAGAAAAATACCAAAAATTCAACATAGGCTAATTTCAATTTTACGAATCCAAAAATGAAGTCCATTTTGAAATGTAAAATATATATATAATTTCAAAAGGTGGTTATTACTATTCATAACTGCTACTTTTATTGGTCGCGGTGTGTTAGAACTCGAGGTTGCGTACAGCACACACTGCTCTATTATTCAAAGAGGAGTGTACCATGGAAGCTTGGGGTGTTACATATCAAGAGACTGAAAGGGGGTATCTATTTCCCAGGCCTAACCATATTCACCCACCCTCACTTTGGAGGTGTGGTTTCACTACTTGGATGCCTCTATCTAGGTCCATATATATCGACATCATATTCTATTATAGGGATTTCGATTATTGTTCACCCAGACACTAGTCCACCCATTTTATCTCCCTAAGAACTCCTTAACCATGTAGCCTTTCTCTTCCATTGACCTTTCAACCCCTATCCCTATTCTAACTAAAATAAGTTGACCGAAAAGCTGACACTGTATTCAAATTCTTGTCGATACCAGCAGCCCGACTTCCCAACATGAGTATTTGTTGGCTTACTAAAGCGAGGGGAAGGGACATGCCACCAAAAAAGGTGAAGAGAACTGCATTTTTAACTATAATACCCAAACTAGAACATATTTTTAGATTATAAAGGTACTTAATGAGTATCCCTCTAAATAAACTCTATCACATACCCTGACTACAATGTAGAGTTCCTTAGTAGTATATGAGCATGTTGCACCCAGTACCCCAGATTAGAGTACACTTTTTTTAGACCAACCTTATCTAGATGGGTATCCAGTTGCCACATTGGTTTCACATTATCTATAATAAGTATGTATTCAGTTTATTTATATACCAACCATCTTAATTAGATCTCTCCTGATGAGATGGACACTCATATGGAAGACACCATGCGGGAGCCTGTGGATGAGAGAGTGATGCTAGAGACCTCCATTTTCCATAAATAAACCATTTGATGGTGGAATACCATTAATCAAGATAGAATATGGGATGATCATTCATATAAAACATTCGTGGAGGTTTTTCCATGAAAAATAAATTACTAACATGATGAAGTTGGACTATTACCATGTGTTTATGGAGATGTAGAAGAGCCTTAGTAATGTCTTTATTTAATCTTCTTTTTTCCATAGAGCTGTTATGATTTTTCCAATTTTTGGATGCAATCAATGCCCAAAAGGATAGTATATTTTAGATATTCCACAATCCAGATATCAAACTATAGGTAATGATATTTGATATGACATCATACCCAAATGATTTGTGTAAGGAATTAATAATCAAGAAGGGTATATATGAGGATAGGTAGAATGATTAATTCAACTCTATAAAAGACCCATGACGGAGTTTTCTATCCTTTCAATGGGAGATGCTTCCAGTATTAGGAAGTGGAAAGATCATCAGAAGTATCATGAATGATACTATATGGGTCAAAGTAAGAGTTTTTCAATATGATATTTTGTATTTGATCCAACCATGTGATTCAATTGTGTGAAAAGAAGGTATTGTAGCCATTCTTACAAGAAGACTCCAACATAATTACATAGTTGTTTCCTATCAAGACATATATGATGTTATTTTTTTAGGGAATGAGAAGATTGATATGGGAAATTAGTTAAATCTGGGTGTATAGATCCTTATCAAAGAATGTAGACTCCCAATTCATTGATGACTTACAGGAAACTGAGTGAAGTTGAGTAAGTCCTATATAATATATTAGATAAGGTTCAGGATAATAAAAAAGAGGAATTGTCTATTATTAGGTTCATTATCTAATAAATTGTATGCTATCTACCACTTTTCTAGATATATTCATTTCTTATCCCCATTCACTTTTGTTATATTATTAGATTATATACATTTTCAATTCATATTCAGCATGTTTCATTCAAAAATATTCATATTTTTCAAATAAATAAATATGATGATGGTATGCATATAATGTATCATTTGTTATTAATAAAATATAAAGGTACAAGATTCAAAAGTGCATACCTAGGGATCAACTATCCAACCATGATACAGAACAATGTCCAGAAGATCGAATATTTCACACTCAAGAGTAAACTCGAAATCATCAATTCTGTGATCATGGTGTATACTAAGTAAATTTTATTAAAAAAACAAATGGTTACTAATGTCTTCCAAAAAATGGTGTAAAATAACCATTACCTCCTGAATTTTATATTCAATTCAATCTCGGTTGCAAGTCATGGGAGCAAATCAGTTGCATTGGTTATGTTTTCTTGTTGGTTCTCTACATAGCTTGCATCGTTATCCTGCATACCAGTACAAGTCATCAAACTCACAATATGATTAGTGAAACTAATTGAGTGGTCGCCTCAATAAAAAAAATGGAAAATTGGACTACATACCATCGGAGGTGTGTCAGAGGAGATAGAGGGACCGCCTCGGAGCAACATCATCGAGGAGGTATGATGGTCACGTCGGAGGAGGATACAATTCAATATAATAATAATAAAACTTAACTAATACATAAACAAACATATCTCATAATAACACAATTCAATATGTGTAGAAATTGTTAGAAACACCATAATACAATTCAGTATTACAATAATCAAACTTTAATGCATAATAAAATTACACATATTAACAATAAAAAAAAATACAATTCACATCAATAGTGAGTCTCAATATAAGTATCATAAGATTCATGATAACCCTCATACATGCCTCCTACAGAAACACCATCCACACCTATCACGTCACCATTATCATCATCAACATCAGCATCAGTACTAGCACTGACACTAGGACCAGCTCCGACTACAAATCTGGCTCCAGCTCAAGCTCCGTCTCCAACAGAAGAATCTGCATTAGCAGAACTCATCGACATCAAACATGTGTCAACTGCTGCAGCTTCCTGTGATGAAAGTATTGAAGAAATGGTAGACATAACCTTCATCATATTTTCAAATATCACCTTTTCTACTTTTTTAGTTGATTCTTTGATTATTGAATTCATCATTTCCATTGTGACCAAACCTGAACCGGTACTCGAAGAAAAATTGTCAGTATACCAATATCAAGATGGTAAAATCTTCTTCCTAGGTCAACAATGCACTCTGCCCTAATGCTCATCTCCTAATACTGGATGTAGATGATCATTCGGGCCCAAATTGTCATGTTCTTTTTCTACCAATGTCTCCAAAGAATTCTATTGATTGATATATAACATAAGTTAACATGACAAAAGAATATAAGGAATTACATTCAGTCAAAATAAAAGAAATTGAAATATACTTACAACCGCCTTCTCGGTGTCAGTATTTGGCACAATACCATCTTTCTTTTATCTGCTTATAAAAAACAAAGTAGAGTGAGGAATGTGACCCTCGATATTCAATTATTTATTCTAGAAAAAGAAAAGAAATAAATCAAAATTGGAAGTCAAAAAATTACACTAAAAGAAGATAAATATTCTAAATATTAAATTACATGTGTTTGCTCAAGATCTGGGAGTGAAGTGTGTCCACGAGTATAAACATGTTTCATTCCACTCTTATTTCTTTTATTTCTTTTTGATTTCTCCTATCAACAAATAATTATATAATTTCATTACCATAAATAAAACTCATTTTAAAATAAATAAATTAATATATATTTAAATTTAACAATTACCTTAAACTCTTGACTCTTCCAATAGCCGATCATCTCTTTGTATTGTGATATTGGTCAATCATGAATCACAGGTATTTCTTCAAGCTTCGTTCCAACTATCTTTTTCCAACCAAGATATAATCCATACTTTTACGCTCGCCACATTTCACCTAAATCCATTAACCTTGCATCCTTGGAAATTTGGCCACCAGGAAAATTATATCAGAGAAACAATGGACAAAATATTTGTTAAAAAATATTATAAATTAATGTATATGAAAGATGATTAACATTACTTACCCAGATCTCTGCCCAGGCATTGTCCTTTATTTTTTCTCCAACTTCCCTCAAACTTATTGGTTAAATAGGAATGATATTGTTGTGTCTAGAAAGTGTTCTCATAAAGATTTTACATTTCATACCATTTTTTTAATTATAGCTCTATTCTCGTTGTATTCAACCATGATTTGCGTGTGTCGATTCCAAACCTCTCACATTTTTGTGCGGCCACATCGTCTGGTGGAGACTGTAGCTAATAACGAAAAAAATTAATAAAGGATAATAATATATATGAATTTATCATTAATGACAAACAATAATGTTTAAACACATACCAGTAGATGGGGGATATTTTGACCCCTGATGTATAGAATCTAGAGGGTGAGTATCCTCTATGGTTGGAGGGATATCTACAGTATGAGTACTATGTATAGTAGATGGATAAACCTATACATATGAGGGTGAATATAGATATGGATATGGTGGTGGGATATATGAGGGAACAGTGCCATGTACAGTGGATGGTGGGAATGTAAAATAAAAAGGGATGGGAGTTTGAGAACTACCATTCGACGTGGGTGCAAACAAAAAAGGATATGGAAAATGTTGGTATGGATAATATGGAGGTGTCATAAGGAGAGTATTACCTTTTGGTGACTCAAGAAACATAGTAGTAGGATGAACTATAGAATCAATACCCCTTTCCATTCTATCAGCCTCGGTAGTATACTCCAACTGTCTCCTCGATGATGTAGCCTAAAATAACATAGATGATAAAATAAAACGAATGATAACAAGATAAATAATATGAAATACCATAATATTAAAACATAAATTGTTCTTACAATGTTGGTCAGATGAGACATATGTTTTTCATTTTTTTGTATTCTTCTATTTCCTTTAATATCATCATATTCAGAAATTTTGACCTGGAAATTTAAAATAATATTCTCAAATAAGTATAAATAATGAAAAATTTTAAATAATACAATTGTATCATAAAACAATGAGTTGCATTTACAATTTGATATTTATATTGATAAAATATCAAGACTTTCATATGTTCAATAATTTCTATAGATGTGCTTAAACATAAATTGGTCAGACTATAAATAGTTTTATATTCAAAAATTGTATAAAATATAGTAGTTAATTTGATATCATGTATTGAAGTTAAAAAAACACATACAATATTATGATAATGTCAGGTAAATAGTTACAAATGTGTCAATGTTATGAGTGCTCTGTGACAATTTTTGGTTCACAATATGTTCAAAGAATTGAGTCATCTGTGTCGTCAGATGAAACATTCGAAAAAATACCAACAGGTTCATCCACAACATCATTTTCATCCATGTATTTGTCAAAAATATTTCTATTAATGACATCAACAATAACCCCAAACTGTTGTTGCAATGGGTCAGTTACATAAAAAACATGTCTAGCCTATGAAGCAAGAATATTAGGTTCATCGGTGTGAAGCTGGAGATTCATATCAATCACCCTAAATCCACAGTTATAAATATTCATTCATTTTCATGTCATTGAATCAAGCCACTTACATTTCATCATTGTGACACGACCATGTGCATAGTAATCTAATAAAATTATTCTTCCAACAACACCATAATATGATATATTTTCTGACTGAGGTTGTCTATCTGATGCACTCACATAATAATATGTTGTGGCACTTATCGTGAAATTGTTATGTTGTGTTGCCATTTTTTTGCACAGCTATTTATAAAAAATTTAAATCCATTAACAACCATTACTTTACAATCATGTACCACATTGTTTAGACCAAACAACAATGCTTTAATTCATCTGATACTTTATTAATTCATAGAGTTAAAACCTAAAAGATACCAACATTGAATTTTAAACAAAGACATGTGATTATGTTATGAGAAGAAAAAAATATATTACCTTTGACTTTAAACAAGTAGCAAATTCTTTATTGTGTAACAGTTCCTTCTTCTTAATAGATAGAGAGCGATGTCTCTTTCTTTATAATTTCTAAATGTTCTCTACAAATATGAAAGCTTAAAAATGTCAGAAGATATGAAGAACTAACATAATGAAAAAAAATCATATTTTTTAGTTTACTTACATGATATAATCATCAAGAACCCCACAGTTGACTAATACTTTATGATGATCCATTTCCCACTCTTCCCTACTTAAAGTACACAACGAGTACGATCCAGATATCCCCTCTATTTGGGGTAGTGAAGGAAATCCAGGCTCAATGGGATCAAATTGGTCATCTTTAGTTCTCATAAGCCTATTATACCTCATAGTGACATTAGCCATGTACGATGAACACAAATCCATGCATTCTTGTGATAAATAACTTTTCACAATAGATCCTTCAGGGTGATATTTATTTCTCACATAATATTTCAATGTAAACATCATTCTTTCTGTAGGATACATCCAGTAACTCGAAATAGGACCACCAAAAAGAACTTCTGTGGGAAGATGCACAGTCAGATGTAACATACATGTGAAAAATGACGGTGGGAAAACTTTCTCTAAGCCGTAAAGAATAATCGTTGCATCTCTCTAAAATTTCTGAAAAGCACTTATACTTAGTCTTTTGGAACAAAGGTCTCAATAAAAATGACATAAAATAATCACAAAAACTCTAAAATTATGTGAAACTAAATGTCAAATGGAAATAGGAATCCACTCATTTAACAAGATGTGGTAATCATGGGTTTTAAGTGATTTTATTTTCACATCTTGTGTATTCACCCTTTTCAAAATATTACTTAAATAACCATCTGGAACCTGTAAACTTTCCAATACCAGAAGAAATTGTTTCTTCTCCACATTTGTCATCGAATAATAGTCAATAGTTACTTTCCACTTATTTTGACCAATTAACTCAGGATGCAGTTTTGATCTTATACCCCAATCCATAAAATCACAAAGAAACCGCAAATCATCTTTTTTTTTTGCCTTTAACATTTAAAATAGTAGCAAGTAATATCCCACACATGTTTTTCTCAATATGAATTACATCCAAACAATGATGTAATAAATTTTATGACCAATACGACAACTCAAAGAATATGATTTTATTTCTCTAATTGCTATTGGAATTCGAATTAACATGTTTTCACTTTCTAATACTTGATTGACTTTTTTCAAGAACATAATTCAAATAATCAAGTTCTTTAAAAATATCATTCCCTAAAATTCATTGAGGTGTCTCATCTGTCTCGACACCATTATCGAACTACCTTCAATTTTTCCTGTATGGATGATCCATCAGTAGAAATAGTTGATGCCCTATGAAGCTGAAAGTTCGTTGAAACTTTAATCTTCATAAACGTGTATTTTTTATACAAATAGGGTAGGATAATTTCCCTTTAGTAATCTAACTATACATCATTCCGTAGGCAAGGAAATCATTTATCATCCATAATAAAGCTTCATAAAACATAAAATACTCTTTCTTGAATGCATCGTACGCCTGTGCACCAACAATCCAAAGCTCCTTTAACTCCTCTATTAATGGCTACAGGTATATATCAATATAATTTCTAGGATCACTAGGTCCAGATATCAATATAATCATGATTGTAAACGGATTCTTCATAAACATCCCTGATGGAAAGTTATAAATGTGAATGAAAACAGGACAAGTACTATGAGCAGTATGCATTTAGAGAAATGGCTTGAAACCATCATAAGATAATCCCAATCTAACATTTCGTGGGTCAACTGCAAAATCAGGATGTAACCTATCAAATTTAGTCCAAGACAACCCATCTGCAGGATGCACTATTTCATCATTATCCTTATTTCTTTCATCTTCATTCCATCTCATATTATTTGCCATTTGTTCTGACATAAAATGTTTTTGAAGCCTAGGAATTAATGGGAAGTGCCGCATCACTTTCTATGGTATGTGAGATTGCGTTCCGTCTTTATTAGTCTTCCACCCTGATGTGTCACACTATTTTCACTGACTTAAATCTGCATTTTCCTTCCCGAATAGACAACAATATTTGGGGAAATAATGAATCTTATAGATGAAAATCCAAATTTTTCAACCAACTTTGATTCCATGTAATCATTTTCTGGAATACATGCATCATCAGGCATTAAATGCTTAATAAATGTAATGAGATATTCAATCATAGTATCAAAAAATCCATACATTGTTTTTCCATGATATAACCACATTAAAAACTCAAGTTTTATCATTTTTCCACATGCCTAATATATTGGGGTATTTGCATCTTCCATCAGATTTATAATACTCTCAACGTTATCATCTTGATTAATAGATGAAAACTATGTTTCAGTATTCATTTCCTCTTTCACTGGTCTACATGAGGATCTAGCTTCAGAAAAAAAAGGAAATTGATTGGAAATCATATTTTTCATACCAATCCTTTCTGTTGAATCGATGTCATTCACCACTTTCACTTTTTATCTATTTTGATACCACACATGATATTTTTTTGGAAACATTGTTTAGTAATATAATAACTCACTTACTTGCGAGTTAACTAGGGTCTTCCAACACAGTCAAAATAAGGGCATAGAATCAATTTGTCATATGAATCATTAGTGAATGAAAAGTCTAAGAAATATCGTAACTCCTTCTAAAATTTATCAATGATCCGATCAACATTGTACATCCAGTATCTATCCATTATGAGGCATATAAACATACATTAAATAAATAATCCAGAAAATGACATAACATTATATGTATTTTTTCATAAGATAATAGGTAATCATCAATAACATGTTAATAAAAAATCATAACAAATATTATGGTTAAGGGAATTCATAAATGTTTCAAATTATAAAAAATCTTGAATAGTCACACCTTTCTATGACCACATAAGAATATTTTGTTGTACCTCCAACACCCACATTAAAACCTAGATGTTTGAATAATGACCTATTATGTTTTTTTATAATTCTCTGATGGACACCCCCTCATGGAAACCCCTCCCCCCTCCCTCCTAGAAATCCCTCTGACCCCCCCCTAGATAGCTCCCATCCCCCTGCACCCCAACACCCCTTTCCCCCTCCTTGCCCCCTGCACCCTGCTCCACCAGACCCCTTGATCCCCCCTTGCACCCCATGCCCCCTCCCTCTACACTGTCCCCCCTAGACACCCCTCCCCCTAGACCACCACACCCTTAGTTCATGCCCCCACCTCCCTCCCCCCCCCCACCCACTCCTGGATATCCCCACTTCTTGCACACTACCCATGGACACCCCCCTCACCACCAAACCCCCTACCACCCTCCCCCTGAACCCCCACACCCCCTGCACACTGCCCCCCCCCCCCCCCCACCCCCAACCCTGGACACCCCCCTCCCGGATAGCCCCTCCCCCTACACCCCCTGCCAACCTCCCCCTTCTCCCTGCACACTACCCCCCCCACCCCCACCCACCCACCCTCCCTCTCCTGGATAGCACCCCCCCCCCCCCCACACTGCCCTGCCAACCCCCTCCCCCCCCCTCCCCCCCCCCCCCCCGTACACCCCCCCTTCTGGATATCACCCCTCACCCTGCACCCCCCCCTCCCCCTGCACCCCCACACCCCCTTCCCCTTCACACTACTCCCCCCCCAATTCCCCCCCTAGACAGACACCTCCCCTGCACCCCCTTCCCCCCTCCCTGCACACTACCCTGCCTGGACACCCCCCTCCCCCTGCACCCCAACACCCCCTGCACACTGCTACCCCAACCCCCACCCCAGACACCCCCCTACTAGACATACCCCCTCCCCCTTCCCCCCTTCCAGCACATTGAACCCCCCTAATAGGTCTCAGGGCCTAGCTCCATATATTCAAGTTGGCCTATGTGAAAAAATAACAGAATTCCTAAATCCTAGAAATAAAATACGTAATAGGAAAATTTATTAAGAGACTCATGAATTAATATTCCAATAGGGTTAAACATGCCTCAAATTTAGGGGGGGAAACATGCCACCATAAGGAATCCCCTACTCAGGTGAACTGTTCAGCCAAAAAAAGGTATTACACCAAACTCATTACCTAGTTAAAGACCAAACAGAAATAAACATTGAGGGAGAAACTACCTCTATAGTGTTATATGAGAAAACCCACCCCATAACTACAGGGATATTATTACAACCATTTCATCAGTAAATATAGTTATAATGGTGGTATATTAACCTAATACCACATAGAGAGGATAATTATTACACCCTTACCCTTAAAGGTATTTGGACATCTCTTGGTTAGGAGGGACTTCATAGGAATAATTATCTTGGCTCCATCCACCTTATGATCATCCTCCCCCATTGTGATATAGTTTAATGAAATCCATTGAAAAGTCACTCACATTTACCTATAAAAAACCTCTTTTTATGGATCTTATAAGAGAGAGAGAGAGAGAGGAACCTCGTAGTGATCATAATCTAAAATGGACTACCAAGATTGAAAATATCAATGATAGTTGTTTTTTACACTTAAAAATATTTTTTTGGAAATGAATCCCCCTATAACAGTGAAGAGGTTTTGATCACAATTATTCACATTACATAATTGAGATTTATTATAATTACCCATTTAGATAACATATATCATGAAACAAACAAATATGATCATAATGATATTATATACAACCAAAATATGGTTCTCACTAAAGTACAAGATGAATGAGTGTTTACATGGTTTAAGAGGTATATTAATTATCTTAGAGATCCTCAAAATATTTAGATATTTCTTGACATGGATGGACTCAATTAAATAGAATGTAAATTTCATGGATATATCCTACCCACCACATAAATTATTTCACACTCTTTCTACTGAGAATAGATGTAATGAATATGAAATTGAAATAGATAATTTGAATATAATCAATATTAAGGGACATAGATGTGGTTTTATAATTAAGTGATACATCATGGAGATGGACTATATATACCATCAAGTGAATTCACCTAACAAGAGGGAACTTATCAACCATCAATATTATATTCCCCTCATTTGGATAACCCATGTCACATAAAATTATATTATCTTACCCTCAAGGATCATGACTATCATTAATACCTTCCATTGTTTTTGCAACAACTAATATTTCATGTGAGGTAACCCAAGCATGATCATGATGGATAAAAATATAAAAAAATGATAAAATCCATATTTTGATCTACCCTATGCCTCCACATGATTTTATTCCAAGGAGAATATTATATCAATAATCCATGACTTAAACAATTCTTTTTATTCTTGGAACGAATCATTGTTTGAGAGGTAACAATTAATTCATCCCAAGAGGAATCCATACCTTGAGTGGATAGATTTAAATCCTTCATAGATGGATTTTATAGACCCCATATTACCTATATTCAAGAGCAAGGGATATCAAAATAAAAATCACATGAAATTAAAATCATAGTACAACCTTTAAATTAGAACATTGATGAAATAATATGATATAAAATACCTACGTTGATTGGAAACTTCCGAGAGGAGGGCGTCGCGGTGACAGGTCATCGGAGAGGAGGGCACCGTGGTGAGAGAGGTCTCCTGGGAGGAGGGTTCCACTGTAAGATAGGTCATTGGGGAGGAGATCACTGTAGTGAGAGAGTTCGTCAGAGAGGAGGGCAACGTGGTGAGGAGAGGTTAGGGAGGAGAGGCCGGGAAGGAGAAGTCATCGGGGAGGAGGGCACCGTGGTGAGGAGAGGTTAGGGAGGAGAATTTTTTGGGGAGGAGAAGTCATCGGGGAGGAGGGCACCACGGTGAGGATATGTTAGGGAGGATAATTCTTCGAAAGTATAAGTCATTGGGGAGAGAAGTGCGAGGTGATTAGTGAATCGGGATGGACAAGCCCGATACCAAATAATTGACGGACGTTGTATAGCCATGATGGATTAATTAAATTGTGGCAATTAGAAAGGTATAGCCACTGATCAATAAAACTGTGGCTATAGGTCAGTGGCTATAGATTTAATTTCTATTAGTGTTTATTCATATTATTAATGATAATAAGATATAGTTATATCATAGTATAAGTTAATAAATCCTTTAAAAATTATCAATTAAGTGTTGGTATTTTTATTAAACATAAATTTTTATTTAAAATTTTATAATTAATATAATGATTTAATAGAAAATTTATTTTCATAAAATATATCCATAACTTAATATTTTGTTTTCTTATTATTATATATTATTTTATTCGATCTTAAGTAATTTTTCAAAGTGTTATAAAATCAATTATAAATTCTAAATAAGTATTTTATAATGAAATATTATTTTAATTAAAAATTACATTTCTAATATTGGGAAAATTATTTCATAAAATAGAGTTCATTTTTTAATTATACATGTTGAAAAATGGTTAGGGTGAATTTTTGGTATTTTTCAAAAATTGATGAATTTTTAGTGAATAGTAAAATATAGTAATTTACACTTTATATACATTATAAGTTAAATACACTATTTTTGGAGTCATTGGGGATGTAATCACCATAATTTCAAAATACCATTCATTATTGTAATATATTTAGTTATAAGGTTCAAACTATTCATCGTCTTGAGCTAAAATATTAATCTAATGAATAAAATAATCAAAAAACACCCCTCTCCTCCACTATAAATACAACCCCTCACCACATATTTTTCCCCACACCTTACAAGCCTTAAAATTGTACAATTTATACTCAATAATATTCCAAATAGTCTTTACCACGTCCATAATCCTGTGGTCTAAACATAATACCAAAACTAGTCTCCCTAAGGAGGTTCTCCATGAGAAGAATTCAAGATGTAAGATCCTCTTTCTTTTCTTTAATTTCTTTTAATTTCTTTTTATCTCATCATCTACCCTCATCAAATAGGATTGAAAACTATAGTATCTTATATATAATATATTATGTTAATGGAATAATCTATCATCAAAACTATTCTCCTCTCCCATTTATTCTAAAAAAGTAAACAACGTCCGTGAGGTGTTGTTTTTTCATCTTCAAGGATGAAAAGATTTAATTTTAACTTAACACCTTCAAGGATAGTCTTAAAATAATTATAATGGTTTAAAAAGTTTTTAAAATATATTATATATCATTTTTTATATTTTGGAACTAACTTATATACATAATATTAAATAATTAAAAAAATGATTTCATTGTGATCGAAAAACCACGAAATTAGTCTAAATGATTATCATTAACATTTTATCTAATGAATCATACATATATAAGGGAAAACATTATAAGACCAATTAATCTTATTTAATTTCATTAATAACATATAATATCAATTATGGATAATTATCCTCATTTTACATGATATTTCATACATGTTTACAAGTGAACCGATCATGAAAATCAAGAAAACAAACACTCCCAAATGATGAAATTCAATACTATAACTCATCAGAATGGACATAAAATAACATAATAAAATTATATTGAATAAAATAAATGTATAAGAGGTTATTTATTAATAAATTATGAATCTAATTTTATTATCCAATATATTAATGTGAAGAAATAATTCAGACTTAATGTAAGGGGATTCTCGAACCCAATTTCCTTTCTTTGGGTTATTCCAAATTCATTAAAATTTCAGTATGGATGTTTCTTTAATATTCTCTAATATAATTTCATTTTCCTTCCATTTTATTTTTTGGGATATAAATTCTTCCAATCTTATTTTATCACAAATTAAATGATTTTTTCAAAAGATCTATTCCTTCTAAAACGCATCTTTTACTTCTCTTGAGATTATTTCTTCTTCACTCATGATTGATTATTCTTATACCAAGTATATCATTCCCTTTTTATTTGGTAAGACCAATTTTTATTCATGAAAGTATGATTTATAAAATTCTCATGAAATCCATTTCCTTTCCATTGGTTATTTTATGGGAAGGATTATTATACGTTCTATATGGCATGCATGATTATGTAAATGTTATGATGTGAAAAGTGCACCGATAATTATATAGTGCTCCAATGAATTGCATAATGTGATAAATCACATGAGATAATGTGAAATATGCGTGAAAATGATTATATCTTTGTTCAAAATGATTATGTTATAATTATGTAAATATGTTATGCGTCAACATGATGCTAGATTTGTTCACAACTACGTGTAGTATTTGACCACTAAGACAAGAGGTTTAATTTTTATGAATTCCCACAATCCTTGTTTGTATAGAATTTTTCCTATCATTATTTTTATGATGATCCCATGATTATGTTATAATGATTATTATTATTCTTACCCATGTTATATTGATTCGTGTTATTATCTATCCTCTTACTGGTCTTTTAGCTCACCCATTTCTTTTATATATATCCTTAGGAGATTACTTGTACTAAGGTGAACACAAGGGACACTAAGAATATAGAGAAGAAGGAATTGAATAATGATTTTATTTTATTATGTAAATGTCATGTTTTTCCAAATTTTCTCAAGACACAAAACTTCGGATCCTGGTTTTGTAACACTGTTATATTGTTTATCTTTAAAATGATGTAATAGTAATGTAAGAAATATTGGGTCTTTATAGAATAAAGTCATTGATTTATAAACTAATTAAACCATAATAGAGATAAAAAAACTATTTAATCAATATCAAATATCACCAATATATCATACACAATAATACATTTTCATTATATGTGGAAAATGAGGAATCAGTGAGCCAAATCCCATGATATGATTCATGGTTTATTGTATAATATGATATACCCATTTTAGTGAATTTAAAAAATCCCCCTACAAAATCTTGATTGATTCAGCCATGTTGAATTATTGGGAAGAAAAACTATAAAGGGATGTGAGAGAATATTATTTTCTAAGATGCTTTTTCTATTTCATGAATATTATCTATATCTTGGGTGGATGAGTTCCTACATTTAGAATATTGTGGGAATATATGGATGTGGTTATGACTAGGGTCTCTATAGGAGTCTGAATCCTTCTAGCCCACCAATATGCATGTTTCCAAGTCTTTACATTCTTGGAGGAAGATTGGGGTAGGATATGTGGAATTTATTTTCTAAAATATGGAATAATGAGTAATTCATGATGTGAGGGAGTAGTTTATGGCATGAATGTCGATTCACAAATTGAGATAGGGTGGTTCGCAGGGTGGGATACAAGACATGAGATTTTGTTTAATGATATAAAAGGGTGAAAGATAAGATTTAATAAAAATATCCCCAAAAAATCATTAAGATAACATTAAGTTCATGATGTTAATTGATTTAGGTTTATTAGATATAAGCAAATCACTTTTCATTGAGTCTTAAAAATCAATCAATTCATGACATGAATTAAACATTCATTCTAAGAATGTGTGTTTGGAAGTGTTTTTAAAAATCCCATTACACCCATAGTTTCTATAAATGATCATCAATTTCTCACAAAACCATGGTATCCATAGGTTCTATTTTAGGGTATTTTAAATCCATTTTAGTTGGGTTTAATCCCTATATTTAGTTATTCGATTAGTGGTGACCAGAGGTGAGTTTCCCCAATTGCCTTTTTTTCTTATCTGATTGGTTATGTGTCCTCCAATTTTACCATTCCATGATAAAACAGTTGATCTAATTTATTATCATGGATTTAGTTTTATGTTTTTTGGTTTATTCATGGAATGAATTTCTTGGAGTGATAAATATTCTTTACATGGGAGATGATCTGAGATTTGTGATTTTTGTTCCATTCTTATTCCAAGAACATTTAAATCCTTAAGTTAGGGGAACAATTAATTGTCCTTGTTTCTATGTGAAATAGTAAAATTACCATGATTTATATCATTGAATAATAATTTAATTAACCTTAATTAAGATTAAAATTGAATTAAATAAAGAATAATTATGGGTTGTAGTGATCACATGTGTTTATGTTGTGTTAATGATTTTGTACTTATTTTTAAAGATAGTTTGATATATTCTATTATTATATGATTTAACATGTCTTTTGTGATAGAAAATTTTATAAATAATAGAAATATGGAAATTTTTATATGTAAAATAATTAAGAGGCATGTTTAAATGTTATCTTTCTTCCTATTGGTTGATGGAAAATGGATGATTTACTAGAAGAATTTTTAAATAATTAATAGTTATTGATCGATGATTCCTTATTTTTTATGGTTTTAACCTATATGAAATTAATTAGTTAATGAAAAATGGTAAAAAAAATTGATGTAGATAATTTATTGGGGTTGTGCATGCCCATTTACTTATAATGGTTGGATGCATTGGTTTTAGATATCATATTCCATTTTTTTTATATTTTTTATTTTCTTATTACCTTGGTGTGATTACTCATGATGAGGATTATTTTTATGTGACATGATGTGATGAGGGGGTTATGATATAGTAAAACCAATTTGTGATTTTTGGTGTAAGATGAATTTTAGAGATGGGAAATGATGAGTATAATATTGATTAATAGATAAATAGTGTCATCAAAGAATATTATGTGATGTAAACAAGGGAGACATTCTATGGCATGGGTATTTAGGGACCCCTATGATCTGATGAAAGGGCCTTAAATTTTTTTGATCCCACTAGGATAGGTGATATTTGTTGCAGGGTAGTTACATATGAAAGGATCATGTATCATTTTTGTATGAACTTTTATTTGAAAGTGGTAGAACATTTGGTTATGTTGAATATTAATTTCCAAATTCATCTTTAATATTTCATAGTATAGTTTTTTAAATACCTAAACATTTATTATTTTTTATTAATGGGTCCAAGTCGATGTGCACATTAGGATCATGATGAATATTTTTGGTAGAATGTGTTAGAAGGTTGATGTTGGTTTGAGCACAATGATGATGAAAATTAGAGGATAACCCTATCATAGTTTCAACACTATATTCTATAGAATTATGAGGGATCCATTTCAGATTTATTTAAAAATTACTTGTTATATAATGTGGAGATAACATTTATATTGATCTATGATTAGAAGGAGCGCCAGGTTTTGTTAGTGGTGACGATACTACAATGGGAAGATAAGAAATGGTAGTTTTTTTCCTTTGAGATCTCAAGATGTCATCTGTTTCATGAGAGAAGTTCCAAGATGAGTTTTGAGATGAGTTTCTTTCTTCAACTATAAATGAAAATAGTTTTCAAGAGATTATTACCCTTTTACAATGGAGATATGATGTGCTATATTTTAAGATACATTTCAAGAACAATATTCAATATTCATTGGACCTTTTTCTAGATGAGGATTTAGGGAAGAGGAATTTTTAAGAGGCTTTACATCCTATGATCCAATACTAGGTAATCTCATTTATGTTTTGGAAATATTATGAGGTAACAGAGAGAGTAG
This sequence comes from Viscum album, assembly GCA_963277665.1. Lineage (NCBI taxonomy): Eukaryota > Viridiplantae > Streptophyta > Magnoliopsida > Santalales > Viscaceae > Viscum > Viscum album. The sequence goes on along the minus strand of OY728159.1, from coordinate 11,196,802 downwards.
ATATTTTTTCTAGAACACTAATCTTCACTAGTTTTTCATAATAGGGTATTTTTAAGGATTATCCACCTAATATAGTTATGGTAAAAGTTTCCCATTTCTTGAACAGAAGGGGTTTCAGATAGTTGGGGGTATGTCCCCATTCTCTTCAATTCATTTATCCATATTTGGAGGTTCTTAGGCCCTTTACAAGAGATCATAAATTTTTTTCTCATAGAGGCCACAGTCATCAGTGGAAAGCGTTTCTACCCTTTATAAGAAGGAAATGTATGATTGGTTATTCACTTTTGGTTCTTCCATTGGAGAAGTATTAGCTAAGGAGGAAACCGTATGATACAATATCCTTTGATCATAATAGGAGAGATTGGGTAGGTGGTAGATAACCTTGTGATACTCATTATCCTTAGAAAGAAGAGAAAGGACATATATGTGGTCAACATCAGGGTCAGTGAGACTATGTAGTATGTCATGATTAGATGCATTCTCAAGAATTTCTAAAAAGAGGTGATTCATATTTCATTTGAGGTACACTTTTATTTTTGTGTACTTGGGGCATGATTTTTTTGATTCATGAGCTACTCACTCCCTGGTGTGGGGAGACATTGGAATCTATTGGATTTGACTACAATAGTTAGAGGTTGCAATAACTTGTGTGAAGTATGAAGAGACTGTGAGCTAGTTTTATGAATGCATATCCGTTATAGATACTTCCTATTCATGAAGATACAACTGTACGACATAATTATCGACAAGAATGTTCTTTATTCTGTGTAGGATCTTATATATTGCTTCAAGAGGAAGACTATGTTCTATATTGGTAGTATAGATTTTTCCCTTTTCATTGTAAAGTGAGAGCCTCATATGGGCCAGAGGTTTGTTTTTACATTGTCTTTCTTAATGGATAAGTCGATTCTAAGTTCATTAAAGCTTCGGTCAATATTGTTTCCCAAGGTTGGTAAGAGTACCATAATGTATTTACAGAAGAGGTTGTGGTGCTACCCCTTGATGGGAGATTGATTTTTGGATAGATCTATTGTTTTTAATTTCTTTATTCTCAACATATCCATATATTATGTACCCTTTAGAGTTGTGGGATATATAGACGTAGATCAATGATCTTCTATAGTGAGGTTATTTTAGCCAACCATGTCACATTAATGTGCACCAATTTTGTTCAAGAAAACGGCTAATGGGAGTCTGTTACTTTTATCAAATATTGTCACTTGAGTTATGTGATAGTGGATAATATCTACTCTATTCATAATATTCATGATTTATTCAATTAAATGAAGAGAGTTAGTTGGTTCTTGAAGATCAACCTATGGTTGGGATATCATCAGTTGTGAGTGGATGATTTGGATATGATAAATACTTCTTTTTTGATGTATTTATGGTGATTATGAGTTTTTTTAATGATATTTAGTTTGATGAATGCTCAAGCAGTATTCATGGTCATGATAAATTTAGTGTTCAAAGTGTTTTTAGATAGGTTCAGGGTGGTTTCCATCTCTGTGGGGGAGAATATAGATCATATAAATAATATTTGAGACTCCTTCATCACCAGCAGATATTTAGGAATATATATAAGTGTGAGGTTTGGGATCATGAAATTTATTTATTATGTAATCTGATTTCCCAACATGGTGTATCCATGGATCCTTAAAATATAGAGGTTATTTTTTTAGGGGAATCCTCAAAAATTTTATAAATGTATTAAGCTTTCTCAATATTGTAGGTGATTATAATGGGTTCATACATGAATTATCCTAGTTTAAGAATCATCCAACATAATTGACAACAAAGGATCATAATTTCTTGGGGGATGGCTAGTTTCATAATGCTTTGAGTATCTAAAGGATAAGTTGGTTAGTGTTCCACTTATTTGTTTTCTAGAGGGAGTTCAATCTGAGGTTTGTAATGAGGATTATTTCCTTGGCTTATGTAGTGTCCTGATGTAGTAGAGGGAGGTCCTTTATTATGGGTCTCGATAGTTACATCCCCTTGAATGTAATTATGATACACTTAATATTGAGTTGTAAGCATTCATGTTTTCCATGAAGTTTTGGAGACACTACCTAATGAGAGAATTATTTGTGGTTTTCAATGATCACATGAGACTGAGTCATATCTTCTCCCATCCTGATATAAACTTATGACAGTGAAAGTGGATGGAATAATTATAAGATTATGAATTTGATATTTCTAATACCTCATGAAAGGGAAATGTTGCAGGTAGTTAATTAAGTAGGAAGTCTTGCAGTGGTGATATACATGAATCTTGGGATTCTTGGAGAGTGATGGATGAACTATCCATTATGTATCTTAATATGGGAGAGGTTGGTGGTACATGATACATTATTAATTGATAGTGCAGTAATCTATAGCACAGAAGGTGGATGATTCCCAAAAAAGGGATTCCTAGGTGGAAGTTTGAAAGGATTGATTTATCTTTGATGGTTTACATGATGGGTGTATTTGGGATGAGAAACACCAATTTTGGTTTCAATGGATACTTTTAGTTTATTTTTCTATGTGTGAAGTGGTTCACTATGAGTTTCAAAACTCACCGATAGTGGTATATCATGGTGTGAAAAAGATTTATCATGCTATGAGTGGTAAATTTTAGTCTCTTGGGTTTAAGAATTTAGTAATATTTTTTGTATCAGGATTTTCAGTCTACCAAAAGTGAAGGATTAACACCATGTTCTCACTGGTTTTATCTATATGTTAGATGTTCCACAGTTGAAGTGGGAGGACATTTTGATGGAATTTTTCAATAGTTTACCTCAAGATCATGAAGGATATGATGTTATATTGGTACTAGACCATATGACAAAATTTTCTCACTTATTAGTGACCAATGAGATAGGTTTTATGGTGGTTTTGTTGGGGAATTACCCATGATATGTAGTGATGAATCATGTAGTTTTTATGATGATTATCCCTTATCATGATCCTTGTTTCAAAACCATGGTGTAGAGAGTAATTCATCAATATTTTTATGACCAATTATTCATTTTAGTTAATTTTCATCCAAATATTGACTATTATAAAGGGTAAAACATCTAAACTCTTATATACATATTTGACGATTGTGTTCTAGATTTTAGAGATTTTGGGTGACTCAACTAACATTAGATGATTTTTCTTAAAATAATATCTTATAATCCATAATTTTTATGGAACCATTTGAATCTTTTTATGTCAAAACATTATATTCTATTTTTATCTAGACTTAGGTTAGTGAGTCTGCAATTCTTGGATGAGAGAAAGTGAAAATCATGACATAGATGGTTCAAGAGATTCATGAGAGGATAAAGGTAGTGAATGATTATCATAATTCATATGAAAACCATAATAAGAGACATTTTGACTTTGATGTCACAGTTCATGTGTTCCTAAATGTTATTCCTCCTCTTGGGAAGTGCAGTTTTGGTTATTGGATTAAGATTTTTCCCTAGTTTATGGGGATTTTGGGTTATTGGTACATATTAGAGTCTTTATATATTAGTTATCAATTCCCTCATAGATGATCTATATTCATGATGTCATTCATGTGTCACAACTTTAATTCTATCTTAATTACAGTTCTCATGTCATTGATAGAGGTGATATGGATGTGGATAATGATGTTACCTTCAAGGAGAAAACTATTGAGATCTAGGACCTCCATGAGAAGTTTTTTCATGAGTTTCATATTCCCGTAGTTTGTGTCCTATAGTGAAAATATGGATTAGATGAGAACACATGAGAATGTTAGTCATAGATAAGTTATCATTATCCCTCGTTATTTTATGATTAGTTATTTTTTTAATGATTCATATCGATATTGACCTTTATTTTTATTATGATATTCTTTTAACTTCCTGAATTACTTGATTTCTATTTTCTCTTTTTTGGTCTGTATATCCACCAAGAGAGTTTTGTGTAGTTTTTCACCATGTTCCACTGAGAGAGACCTTTTTTATCTTGTGATTGATATATTCTAGAGTGTTATCTCCTTGGGTGGTTGTTTTGGTGACCCATTTTCATTACCTTCTACCTGGGTTTGGTTTTATATTTTTAAGGATGAGAACTTTTTGAGAGTTATCTAATTTAATATACCAAATCTTTTTACTCCACCCCTTTCCGCTTTTTTTGAGGTCCAAGGTTCTTGGAGGAAGATCGAGGTAGGTTTGGGGGAACTTGTGAGATAAAATATGAAAGTTATAGGAATTCATGATGTGAAATTATATTGATGATGTGAGTGTTTAGATCATGGACTAAATAGTGTTTCATGGACTTAAAAAATAGTGGCACCCAAGGTCTGATTCAGGACATGAATTGTCAGGTCATGACATGAAAGGGTGAATGAATAGATTTAGTGAATATATCAATGAAAAATATCTACATGAACGCGAAGTTCATGGTGTGAATTAGTCTAGGTTTAATGGATATGGGTATTGTGTTTTTAGGGTGTCTTAAAACTTTATCCATTCACAATGTGAAAAACACTTTTACACTATGAATGTGTATATAGAAATTTTTCTATAAATTCCATTGCACACTTGGTGTCTCTCAAAGAAACTTAATTTCTCATAAACCATAGGTGGATAGAGTTTACCTTTTATGGTTTTTATAATCCATTTCAATTGGGTTTGATCCTCAACATTCTATAATGAATCAGTGGTGATCTAAGGTTAGTTTTGCCTCTTTCTTTTGTGGTTTCATCTTTGATCAGCTATGTTTCCTCTCATTATAATGATCCAGGAAATGGTGGTTTATCTCCTTAATTATCTAGGAGTTATTTTTTTTTATGTTTGTGGTGAAATTTCTTTAGAGTGTTCTTGATTCCTTATGGGATAGGTGATAGGAGATATACCCGTTTTGTTCTGTTCTCATTTGATAAACATTAAAGGCTATGATGTAGGGGATTCATTTCATATCCTAGTATTTTATAGTAATAAAAATGTTATCATTATTTATATCATTTTGAAATATAATAATTAACCTTAATAAATATTAAACCATAGATAAATAAATAACTTGTTTAGTTTTTAGTGATCATATGTGTTTATTCTGTGTGAACGGTTCTCCCATGGTCTTCTTAGGCAATGTGCTATCTTATATTATACGGTGATTTAACATGTATTTTTTTGCTTATAAATTTTATAAATAATATAAATATAGTAAATATTATTGGTTAAATAAGAAAGATACATGTTTAATTTTTATCATTATTCTTTATGATTGGTGGAAAAAGGAAGTTATGCTAGAAGAACACTTATATAATTAATTTCTATTTGATAGCTGATACGTTAGATTTCCTATGGTTTTAACCTATGATAACTGAATGAGTTTATTCAATACGGTAAAAAATTCATTGTTTAATAAATATAATTTCTTGTGGATGATTGATTCCATTTTCTTATAAAGTATGGATGCTATGGTTTTAGGTCCAAGACTCTCATTGGGTGTTTTTGGTTTTCTTTCTTCCTTGTGTGATTGATATGGTTTATATTCTAGATAGTGATACATGATGTGAGTCTATGATAGATGATGTATTTGTGAGAATTGGTGGGGATGAAAAAGTTTTTGGCATTACTGGTAACCAAATATTGTATGGATCATGGTGATATATATAGTGGTTTCACGGATGATGCTAAGACTGAAGGTGCATGATAATTTTTGGATTTATAGTTAGTTATTGTGATGAAAGGTGTAATTCATTCTTGTTTCTAAATATGATTTAAAGGTCATATGGGAAGAGTTATTCTTTCTTGCATTCCATTCTACAATAAATAAAAAATCGGTATGTGCATGTTTTATACATATTTTTTTGTATATTAGGATATTTTTTCGAGTACCTGTAATTATGGAATGATATTGAGAGTTAAATAATTTAACCCATGGAGTGGGAGGAATAATGGAATGATGAATGCTAATAACTTTTGAGAAACCATGTAAATAGCTGGATTATCCTTTTAATGAGTGGGTTTTTTTGGGAAATCAATGTAAATGTGAAATTCTAAAATAATGTATTTATTGAAGGTCTATTGAATGTTTTTGTGCTTATAGGATATCTAAACCCTTATAGTGGTAGCCTGATGTTTGAGAGGTGATAAATCGAGTTAAGGTTAAGGGTAGGTATTTTTAATTAGTAGATTTTGTGAGATATATATATTTCCTATGTTTTGTGATTTCATAGGTCATCTGACCCATGTTGGAAGGGCAGTCAATAACTAGTGAACTGTAGGAGGGTGTTTTCCCCAACCTCCAGTTTAGCGAATAATAGATAGTTATCTTCCACCTCTTTTCTTACTTTCTTATTCTTATATTATTATTTTCCATTATCCATGGTGGATACCTTTCCTTTATATGAGTGTAGAGTCTTGTAATGTAATGTGGTTATTTTACATACATGTATCTCTAGATATAGTATCCTTTGGATTATTATTGGCATGTTGTGTATGGGATGTGATGGATTGAGGTATAATAGATGATCTATGATCTATGATGATCCCTAAAACTACTTAGTTACTATCTTGAGATGTGGTTATAATTATATGATGATGTAATTCACATGTTAAATGGTTTTTTATAGTTTCCTAGGTATTTTTGGGTAATTATTATTTATTAGAGAGAGATATCTCAAGATGTGTGACGTTGTAGAAGAGAAACAAACTAGTGGGGAAGTGGTATCATGGTACATTTTATTTTTTTTAGTTATGGATAATATATTATTACTTATACATGGTACATGCTGATATAGCTATGGTTTGGATGAAAACATATCATACCTATTTAGATGATGAGTTAGTTTCAATTTTTAGTCACTGGGAATTAGTATGATTTTTTATCTTTTTTACAAGAGTAACTGAGGACGATCCAAGTATTTATGCTAGTTATACTCACCCTACATGTATATAAATTGATTTACAGGTCTGTAGAAGTTGTTTCATGATCATACTAGATATTACCAGCTTTTGGAGCTATTCAGAAGATGTTTTGGATTCTTGTTTGCTTCCATGTATTTTCTTTTGGTATATATAGTTTCCTTTTATAGTTATTCATCCTGTATAACATTACATGAATGTATTGGTAACTTTGAATTATTTTAAAATGAGAAGGATTTTTTAGTGGTTTTGTCTCATATCTCATCCCTCATGTTCTTCATAGTGGTTAATGTGTCCCATTTATGCATATAACATACCTTCGGTGCTTGTATCAAACTTATGACATATTGTCGGCTGGCTTCAAGCATCATTATATATCTCCCTTTATCTACAACCCAAAAGGAGTACCTTTTTTGGGAGGGGTGATGGAAATATCATCTCCAATGAGAGTGATACTATATTGAGTATTGAGGGAATAATGAAATTAAAATAGGACATAGTCTATGGGGGATCTTTTTATCTTATTATTCTAAAATCATGGGTATAGGTATAAATATATAAATATTGTTACTTGGTGAGCATGATGTAAGTGAGTTATGAGTAATATTATCTAGATTGAATGTGCATAGATTTATAATGGGTGATGATGTTTGATGATAATCATTTATCCATAGTCTATTTATTATTTATGTACATAGACACAAGTTTTACATGGGGTAGTTTCACTATGTGGGAACACCATACTAAGTATTATTTATCACCCTTTTTTGTCCACTAATTCATTGATTTCTATTGTGTCTATGTATATCAATATAGTAAGAATTTGGAAGACATAGGAGGATAGAAATAGATTTCTGATGAGGTAGTCGATGACATATATCCTTTATTGTGATGGAGAAACTCATGTTATCAATGTTAATGCTTAAATCTATTAGGGAATTTTTTATATCACCGAGGGATTTATTTGTATATCATAAATTTTATTCAGTGATTTTATTATATATATACATATTTTATACAACCAGGTAGATGATTAATTTATGTTCGAGTGGATAAAGTTTCATAATAATAGGAAAGAAGTTTTTTCTAGAGGTAAATCCTTTCAACATTTGTGTGAATATGTCATCACTAGTCACTAGCCCCTAACTTATAGAGGTAATATTGGGTTTAACTTATCATTATAGTAGTACATGATAATATTTCATTAAATTATTATATAAATAATATATAATCTCCATTAATGTATATAAATTCCACATAATAGAAACTAATTAAGAGGTAATAGTGTGGAAAATAATATTTCATATTAGACCACATATGTGAATATGTAAAATGATTGTAAATGTTTTAATGTCAATAAATGCAGTATAAAATTTAAGTTTGTAATTTTTTTATTCCAATTTTAATAAAAAACTAGTTAATATAAATACTCAATTGTTTTACAATAATATAATGTTAATGTGAAGGTTTTATTAGAATCCTGTAATTTTCACTTCATTTTTTGATATAGGAAACTATTTCTAGGTGTTTTTATCAATAGAATATTGATAGTTATGAATGTTGTAATAATACATTTCTAATGATGGAGACTGCATTTTGAACATAGAAGTAATCATTTCTTAGGGGAATCTAAATTCTTCAATATTATGCACAGTATAGAGTTAAAATTGAAGTAATATTTATTTCTAAAATATATTATTAAATAATTTATCTAAAATTATTTACCTAAATTAATGTGTCTCTAAGTTTAAATGTAGTTTTTTTATAAATTTAATTACTTTATTATCAAATAGAAAAACAAAAATTGTTCACTGTGATTTTTCATCCACAATTAAACTCTAAATATGGGGAAGTTAAAAATATTTTTTATGTAAACAAATGTCATAAATTAAAGAAAACAAATGTTGGTTATTATGATATGATTTTATTAGTTACCATATTTGAAATATATAGAGAAAAACTGTAAAATAGTGTAATTACCAATAATTAATTAGTTTCTTTTGTTTCTTGAATGAATATATTTTTTATTATAAAGTACTATACACATACAACACATAGAGAAACCAATAACACTTCATTTTATTAATGAAAATAATTAAAATATTCCAAAACTAATCCAATGAAAATGTTAATAATTACAATGGGTCATAAAATATAAAATATAAAAACTATCATTAGAAAACATTGATCACCACAATCTGTTAGAATCATCACTCCCACAGAAAACACTGTGGAAAGAAGATAGAATATTAGTAAACCAATTATCATTTTAGAAAATTAAAATGTAAAAATTGGGAGGATTGGCGATGAATGTTTAATGAAGTAATTAAGTGGTATTAATCAGAGGTAATATGACTATTGTAAATGTCGTAATAGTAACATAACCATTAAGAAAAGAAACCAAACTGTGAACAATAACCAGATTGTTAGAATAAAAATTTTACCTCAAAATAAGAAAACACAACATAAATAAATTTTATCATGATTAATATAAGAGAATATAAAAATTATAATTGCTTAAAAAATATCATGTTTAAAATTAATATAAAATATAATCAAATTTTTAATAACTTTTATTTTAAGTTATTTAGTAAAAAATAATAATTATTTATATCAAAAATTTAAATTTCCCATGTGAGCACATTATTTTGATAAAATGAAATTTTTTTAGAAAAATCATTTAATAATTATCTATGGGTGTTTTTTTAATCCTCTAAAATAACTAAATTTTAAATTAAATAGTAAAAATATAAATTTTTCATAACTGATGATTTTGAAATTACATCATTTATGATGAAATTATGACCTAATCAAATCTAAAAATTATTTTCGAACCAAAAAAATATTTAATTTTATAAATGAGTCATTTATATAAAAAATATATCTTCCAAACCTTGAAAATATTTTCCAAAGTCTAAAGTATAATGAATTCCCTTAAAGTAACATTTTTTAATTATCAACCATTCTTTTTTTCTTTAAAAAATAAATTCATGTGCAAAAGTGTTTGAAAGTATTGAATTTTTTTTATTTAATTAAGAAACATTCCATAATTTAATAAATATTACAATTTAAAGGTATCACTTTGATATAATATTTATTCGTTATTATAACTCAAAAATAACCTTATCATTAAGTACAGATAATCCCTCACCCTACCCTTGGAAAACCACTAAACTTACACTTAAAAAAGAAAAATTTCTTACCAAATACCCCCTCCTAGTAACCTTATCATCCATATTTATTTTCTTCAATAAACCAACTCCAATCCTCAGGGGAGATTAGGGTTATAGAAAATAAGCAACATCGAGAAAAGGGGAAGTTTTCATCAATTATTCCTTTATTTTCCACTTTTATACCTCTTTTCCTAATTACATTTAAAGAGAAATATTATAATTGTAATAAATTAGTATGTTAAAATTATATTAATTATGTAAAACTAATCAACAATTCATATTTATGATTTAATTATATTTCATAATTCTCTTTGTCCACTTTTGAAAAAGTCGAGTCAACGATTGGTTAACCACCCATAAAGAGATTTTGAACTTTATAATTATTAAAACCATTATGTATGATGATTAAATTTTTTTGTAATATATATATATATAGTTAATTCTAATATTTTTGAGTTTGTCCTAATAATGTGTAAACAGAAATTAAGAAATACCATTAAATTGAATTATGATGGGATATTTTAGGAAAAATATAATATAAAAAATTCATTATTAACGAAGTGAATTAGGGGATAAAATCCAAGGAATATATTTGATCAAGAGTGATAAAATAAATATAATTCACTTTTATATCAATGTTTTAATAAATATATGATAATCATTTATGAGGTGGAAAATAGATGAAATAAGTTGATATTTAAGGAACATGGATTCTCAAACCCAAACTCCTTTTTTTGGGATATATCATCTTTCAAAGTATTTTTTGCATGGATATTATAAAAATTACCTTAAAATTACCTTCAAAAATTATTTATATTTTATTTTTGGGGATATTTGGGTTTCCACCATTTCAAAATGTTTTTTAATCCATTCACAATGTTTGTTTGAAAAGAATTTAATTTCAAATTCATCATATTGACTCATATTTGGTTTTTTATTTTTCATAGAATAGTGATATTTTATGTCAAAGTATGATATAAATTATTAATTTGGTAACCAAAAAGATCATTATATTAGTTATTATATGTTAAATATTTAATAAATCACATTCCTTTGCATGGGTTCATTTCATGAATAAAATTATTGTATATTATATTTCTATGTGGCATGAAATATTATGAGCATTTTATGATGTGAAGTGTGGAAGAAGATTTATATATCCCTACAATTTATTTGGTAATGTGATATATATCATGATATAATGTGTATTATGTGTGAACATGATGATATTTTTGTTCACAATTATGATGATACAATTTATGAACATATGTTTTGCATGAACAGGATGCATGATTTGTTCAAAACGATGTGTGTTATTTGACCAATATGTTATAATGTTTCAATATTATACATATTACACATTCCTTTACTTTATCAAATGTATCCATCTTTATTATTATTATTATGATCTTATCCTTATTATATGATAATGTTTATTATTCTCACCCATGTACTATTTATTAATGTATATTATTCATTCTATATTATCCATCACCCTTCTGATATTTTATCTATCATTTTACCTTAATGTATATCCTTATGTAATTATATGTAAAAATTAGAATGTGAGATATTTTATGAGGATAAATAAGTACATAAATAATGTTTAAGTTTTATTATTTATAGGTGATATATGATCCTACTTTTCATAACATACTAAACATTTCGATCCTTGAATGTTTTACTAATATTTTCTTATAATAAAATTCATGTAATATTAATTTGAGAAAATTTTGGGTCATTGTACTTGGTATTAGAGGATGGTTTAATTAATTTTGAAATTAGGGGTTGAAAATGATAGTAAAAATCATAAGGATAATTCTTAGTACAAATAAAAAACTATGATTTGGTAAATTATAGGATAATATGGTTTCAAAAAAATTATATCCCTCTCCATATAATACAAGTGGATGAGGATCTATCATATATGTACCATGGGGTAATTCCCCCAAAAATAGAGGATTGAGTATTAACTCGATTGTCACCTGGTGCATGACAAAGAGTTCATATTGCACACATATTTTTAAACTATCGAGATATATGTTTTAGTTAGTCTCAAACTCTATAAAAACCATTTCTATGTCTATATATCATATGTAATTATTTATTTTAATGTTATATAAGATTAAAGTATATAATCCTAGAAGCATCGTTTTAGAAAAAAAATAAACATAGGGATCCTATAAGATATGAATTCATAAGTAACTTCTATATAATAATAAATTATTTACTCATTATTTATTGACTTATGTATTGTTAAAACCTTTTCTACATTATAAACAGGTGGGAAATGGGAGAAATAAGACCAAAAACCTATATGGAGGATAATGAAAGGATTATCTGAAAAACATTCCCAAAGAGATGGGATATGGTGTTTAAAACATCATGGGGATGCTTACACATCTATCTCAAGATATGAAAAATAAATTAAACCATTTGGAATTCCCACATTCACCCATAAAGGATAAACTATCTATCTATTGCTTTATATATAAATGACTATTTACATTCAATGGATCTTATATCCCACTTGTTTTGGAATAGTGGGGTAACCCAATGGAGAAAATATTTTTTGTCGGTAGTATTTTAAGAAGGAAAATTTTTCTATGACCATATATCATTTATATAGAGAGACTAATCAATGGTGGTATATGATAAATAATACCAAAACAAAGGATGGAATGGAATAAATGGAGTGTTAAGACTTTATGAAGTTATTTATTAATAAGAATTTCCCATGAACTCTTCAAAAATGAAGAGAGAATTCCTATAGATTAAGATAATATAGGGAGATTCTGTAATGGATTATATAGAAAACTTAACATGTATGGTAAGATAAAACTTGGGTTTTTGTCTGCAATGAAAAAAATTTGATATATTCTTTATAAGTTTAAAACAACACTATTGAAAGGATCCAGATGTCCAAGTATTTAAGAGTTATGTAGAATTAGTTCGATGTAATCTCAAAGTAGAGATGGATTTTAGAGAATGTTCTAATTGACATGGATATAATATTGGAAAATGGAATTTCAAGAATGTGGATTAGATTAAAAAGGATAAAAATAGATCAAACCACCCAAATGTTATAACTATGGGAAGAAGAATCATGGAAATTTCTTCAAAGTGATAAGAAAATGATTCAAGTGCATGAGAGAAGCACATTAAACTCGTTAATGTCGAAGAAACATGAAAATGTTGATAAACATGATGGATGAAATGAAGGAACCTCACAATTCATCCCCCATAGTTTGACAGTTCAACTATAGGGAACATGGGCATTTTGCAAGATGGTGTACTAAACCATGGTTCATCAAGTGTAATCAACATCATCCACCACCAAAGCCAAAGGTGAAAGGAATTCTTATTCCATCACTACCACTAAGGTGGAAACTAAAAATGTTTTTTCAAAAGGTATACTTCTAATTCACTCAAGTGATGAAAAAGATTAATTTCTTCATATTTATATGGATTCCTTTATATCTAGGATGTTTTATAGAACTGTTGAGTTAAAAACCCAATAACATGATGTGTAAATATCCATAAAAACACCTAGTAGTTCAATCAATGAAACCCATGTTTTGTAATCTTCTCCTATTAGATTGTATGGGAAAATTCTTCCAGTGAATATTGAAATCCATTATTTGATATAATTTGATGATATATTGGGCATGGGTTCTCTCTCCTTATATCATTCTCACATAAACTATAAAGGAAAAAAAGTCTCTTTATCTATTATAAACCATTCCATCATCGTGAATTCCATTTATAAAATCACTCAATGGTGTGGGAATTATTACCCAATGAATATTATACCTTGAAATATTGGTTGAGTCGAAGGAAAGTATCAACATTGAGGAAATACCAATTGACATTGAATATAATATTGTATTTCTCAATGAGTTACCCAAAATTCCCCAGAATCATAGGTAAAGTTCTAAATTTTACTTATACACGAAGCCACCAATATCTCAAAATTACCATAAATGATGGCCCCAATTGAACTAGAGATGTTAAATAATCAGGTAAAAGAGAATTTGAAAAAAATGGTTCATACACCCTAATGAATCACCTTAGGTTGCGGTGATACTCTTTGTTAAGAAAAAGGATTGATCATTATGGTTGTGTATGAATTAATTGGAGATCAACAAGATCACCATAAAGAATAAGTTTCACCTTACAAGGATTCATGTATTGTTTCTCAACAATAAGGAGATAAGTACTTCTCAAAGGTTGATATTCATTATGGATATCATTTGAAGAAGGTGATGAAGGAATATATTTATAATACATCCATCTGTATGAGATATGGAAACTTTGAGTTCATAATTATGACCTTTGGACTAACTAATCCCCCTGAAATATTCATGGATATTATGAATAGTTTTCTTAGAGACTACCTTCATGATGTTTTTGTTTTCCTTATTAATGATATTCTCATTTACTCCAAGAGAAAGGTGCATCTTAGAGGTCTTTTAAAGTTTTTTTTGGTGATATTAATAAATGAAAAATTTATGCTATGTTAAAAAATTATGACTTTTAGATGCATAAAGTCACATTCTTATGGAAAATGTTCACAAGTTATAGAATTTTTGCGGACCCTTCAAAGATAGAGGAAATTGAAGAATTGCCTAGATTTACAAGTGTCTTAGAAATATGTCATTTTTTGGCATAGATGGGTACTCCCATTTTTTTAGATAATTTTCTTGATTTTATATCCCACCAACTAATTTAACACATAATGGTTTAAAGTATATATGGAAGGAAGAATGTGAGGAACGATTTAAGGAGATGAATAAGAAGCTAATCACTCCACATATAGTCAAACTACCATCTAGTGGGGAAGGTTGTTTCATATATAGTGATGCTTCAAAGAGATTATTGGGTTGTGTACTCATTCATAATGATAAGTTGATATATTATCCCTTGGTATAATTGAATATACATGAAAATAACTACCCAACACATGATCATAAGTTTGATGATATGATATTAATTTTGAAGATTTTTTATCACAACATCACTGGTGATAAGTGTGACAAATATAAAAATCAAAAGAGTCAGATGTATATATTCACACATAAGGATATTAACATGTGTCAGTGAAGATGGTTAGAGATAATCATGGGATGTGATTTATATATTCAGTATAATTCTAAATAGTTAAATAAGGTATCTATTTCTATTAGTAGAAAAGAACATGCTACTCTTTCCGTGATTCAGATTATAAAAGACCCTATATTCATGAATAAGAAAACAATGGATCTTGAAATCATAATGGTGGGGAAGAAATCCAACATTTTCCAAATTATTTCCTAATAATCTATCCAAGAGGAGATCAGGGAGGCACAAATAGATTATTTGGAGCTTCAAAATGTGGTGAAAGTAGTGAAGGAAGGAAAGATTCATGAATTCCACATTAATGAAGATAGTTTAATTAGGTTTTTAATTAGAATTTAAATGCATAAATAACCTGATATAAAGAAATATTTATTGTATAATGCACATAAATCAAACATTTACACCAATATTATAAGTTCCTTGATGGTCCAAGATCATTAAGGGAACTTTTGGTGGGACAACGTGAAGAATAATGTCTCTAAGCATACCCCAATGTGCTTGTTATATTTGAAAGTTAAAGAAAAACTATAGAAATACAAGGTTATAATGAAAAAGTTTCCCATACCATTTTAGAAATGGGAGAACATCACTGTTTACTTTTTCCTTGGTCTCTTGAATATATCTAAAGAAGCAATGAAATATTTTTTGTGGTGGAAAAAATTAAAACAACTACCACTTAATCACTATTCTAGATGATTTATTACTAGAAAACGATGATATGATATACATAAAAGAACTGGTTATGCTCTATGGAGTACTGATTTTGATCAAATCTGATTGTGATTCATGTTTCATTACAAAATTTTCGAGGATTATTCAATATGATCTAAATATTTAATTGAATTTTAGTATATCCAATCAACGCAATACTGATTACCAATTAGAAAGTACCATTTTGAAACTCAAGGATAATCCGAGAGCATTCTCGATGTGATTTTAGGGTGGATGGTATCAATATATACCTTTATTTGAGTTCTCATACACCAATAGCTTCCACTTGAATATTCAAGTTTCTCAATAGGATCCTTTATGCGGGAAGCAAAGTAGAACTCTGAAATGTTGGGGTTATGTTGGTGGACAAAGTATACTTATCACAATTTTTTAAAAGATATGACAAAAATGGTTAAATACATCCAACAGTATGTGAAATTTTCTCATAGTTGGTAGAATAACTATAAAAATGATCATCAAAGGGGATTAGAGTTTGATGTATGAGATAATGTTTTCCTACAAATATAACTAGGGAATGGAATCAGGTAGTTTGGAAATAATGGAAATATTATCCCTAGGTACATTGGAAAATTTTATATCCAAATCATATATGAAGAGTGGACTATTGGATGGAACTTAAACCAAACATGGCTTGTGTTCATGGTGTGTTCTACATATCTCTCTTGAGGAGGAAAATTCCCTATCACACTCATATACTAAATCTAAAGGTGGTAAAACTAGATAATAACCTCCCTTATAAAGATAATTATGTGATGATCTTCAACTTTAAAGAAAAATTCCTATGAAAAAAAGTCAACCCACCTTCTATAAGTGTTTTTATGAAACATTAAATATGAAACAGAAACATAGGAACTATAGGATACAATGAAATTGATGTACCATAATCAATTATTAACTGAGATTATGATTTGAAATTTTCAAGCTGAAATTTCAAAACGGGTGAATAACGTAATGACCCAAACATTATTAGTATCTTTTGTTTCATGAATAAATGTGTGTTATATTATATAGTATTTTATGCAAACATCACAATGTGAAACAAAAAACATTATTTCATTAATAAAAATCATAACATTAGTGAACAAAAAACCCAATAAAAATTCCAAACATTTCATTGTGATAAAAAATATAAAATAGAGAAACTAGAATATGAAAATTTGGATCGCCTCGATATGATAGAATCATCACTCCAATAAAAAACACAATTGAAAATAAAAAAATATTAGTAAACCAATCAATATTTTATAAAATAGAAATGTAGATCCATCATATGAATTGAGGTGAATATTTAATGAAATAAGGAATTGGTATTTATATGAGGTAATATTTCTATTGTAATAGTTGGAATATTTGTAATAGAAACATGATTTTTATGAATAGTGACCTGACTTTTTGGAACTGTTACCAGAATATTGAACAGAAATTTGATGTTAAAATAATATAATGAGTTATAAATAAAAATTATATAAAGTGATTTAAGAAAATATAAATTTCCAATGACATAAAAATATATCAATATTATGAACTCAAATAATATATAAGCACATTTTTAATACACTATATTTTATTATATTTGGTAAAGATCGAATTTTTTATTAAAATTTAATATTTAATATGTTTTAAAAATATGTTGATAAAATGAATTTCATTTTTGTAATCTTAATTTAAAAATTTTATAAGGGTGGTTATTTGTTAATTTTTTAAAATACATCAGTTTTTAGGTGAATTGTAATAATATAGATTTTTCCAATTTAGTGTATTTTAAATTACATCATTTCTGATCTAATAATGACATAATCATAAAATTTCTAATCGACTGAAAAAATATTTAATTTGAAAAATTATTGATTGAAATACAATAATTTTTTTTAAAACCTAAAATGTATTTTCTAATTCTAGTGTCTAAAGTATTCCATTAAAATAATATTTTTTCATTCTTCTAACATTCCTTTTGATTAAACTAATAAATTTGGATTATAAATCATTTGAAATTATTAAATTATTTTATTTTTAATTTAAATACATTTAATAATGTTAAAATATATTAACATTTAATTATTTACCTTGGATATAATATTTTATTCAACATTATAACTTGAAAATAACCCTCTCCTCAACTATAAATATCTCATCAACTCTCCCTTGGAAAAACACTTCACTTTCACTTATAAAAGAAAATGTTCGACCCCAATACCCTCTCTTAATCACCTTATAATCTTTATGTATATTTTTTAGTAAACTAGTTTCATTAATCAATGAATTTTAGTACCATAGAAAAGAAGCAACATCAAGAATATGGTAAGTTTTCATCAACTCTTCCCTCATTTTCTTCTTCTCATTCTATTTTTTCATATTTATTTCAAAACCAAATATTATAAGGTTAAATAAGTATCATGTTAAGATTATTATAATTATTTTAACAAACTAGAAAGGTATTGTTTATGACTTTTTATATTTCTTAATTCTATTACTTCTCAATTGACAATGTCATGTTAATGGTCAGTTAACAGTCCACAAGGACATTGTGAACTCTATAATTTTTAAAACAATTTTGGATGATAATAATAAATTATTTACAAAATTTAATTATATAAATTTAATTATTGCTAATATTCTGTGGTTAATTTTAATAATGTATAAATAAAAATTAGGAAATATCATTCAATTGAATTAAGGCGAGATTATTCTCTTCCTCCTCTTTTCATAGTGTCTCGTTAACGGTTAGTTAACCACCCACAAAGACATTGTGAACTCTATAATTATTAAAACCATTTTGAATGATGATAATAATTTTTTAATATATAAGTATACAAATTTAATTCTTTATAATATTCTTGGGTTAATGCTATTGAAGTATGATTGAAAACTTATAAATATTATTAAATTGAAACAAGAAAAGATATTTTAAAGAAAATATAATTAAAAAAAGTTAACCATTAACCAATAGAATTAAGGAATAGAATAAAATGATTATAATTTAATAGTAGTGAAAAAAGGACATAACTAACTTCTTTTTCCTTATTTTAATAATCCTATGTTTATTATTGAGTAGCCGTAAAAGCAATGAAATAATGTGAGATTTATTATATAGGGATTCTCAAACCAAAAATACTATTTTTTTAGGTTACCTTCAATTTCTTATTATGTTATATCTATATAATCATCAAAAGAACATAAAATTTTATTCCTCTATTCCTTACATTTTATTTTTAGGTATATGTATGTTTCCACAATTTTAAGATGTTTTCTAATACATTAAAACAACTTTTTCCAAAAGGTTTTAATTTAAAAAATATTAAATTGACTACTCTTTAATTTTTTCTTCTTCAAAGAAAAACGATCTTTTATGATAAATTATGATCTCCAAAATTAATTTAGGAACCACTAAAGTTTATGCTATGAAGTATTATATATGAAATCATTTAGGTAACCCATTCATGTACATGGGTTTATTTAATTACTACAATTATCATATGTTTTCTTTCCATGTGGTATGAAAGTTTATGATTATTATATGATGTGATGGATATACCCATAATTATATATCTTTCATGACCCGTCCCTCGAGGCCCGCATCGTGACTACTCCAATCCTGCCTTCTATAGGCCAGGGGCTGGCGACTAGAACCAAAGGCATAATTCCCTAGAACTGGGAAGGCATTGCCTTTATAAAACGTAAACACACACAACCAGAGAACAAGTTAAAGAAAACACTAAGTAAATCAGTATAACAAGTGTGCTGAAAATATAAAGGTGCCAGAAATACAAGCCCGACAGAAATGTATAGCTACAACTGATGAAAGTACAACTAAAAAGACAAACAGCTGAATGGTGAAGCAACTCCTAGATAGCCTTCTGGGTTCCCACATGAAGGGTAGTTATAGATTTCCTCCTCAGCACTTCGCATATATCGGTCCACTCCGTGTCCCGGCATGTCGAGTGTCCACCTCCGGGTACCGTCCAGTCCTCGTACACTCTTCCTCGGTCAGTGTTGTCTGTCGTCTGCATCTAACACAAAGAGGTGCGGGCATAGCCCATGTAGGGGTGAGTATAACGATACTCAGTAGGGACCCTGAGACCCTCAAGGTCTCATAAAATCCAACAAGGATAAACCACAAAGAAATATCTCAAAATATAGCCTTTACTTAGATATATGCTCATACATATACCTAAGTTATCAAGTAACCCATCTCAATCATGAGGAAAACACAAAGGTCATTGACTTAGCTCAAACCAGGATTTTCATTTTCGAAACCACAACTGATGGAGAGATCCTCCTCTGTCGAGTACAGTGATCCTGTCATGAATCCAAGGCGCTGCTCAGTAACCTTATACTGTTGAGGTACTCCTCCTATTGAGTACCGCGGGTCTGCTTCCAAATACCGGGAGCTCCATCCATTGTGGGTCTGCCGCCAAATATCGGGCGCTCTCCCTAATAGCCTACAGAGGTACTCCTCCTATCGAGTATTGCGGGTCTGCTTCCAACTACCAGGCGCTCTATCCATCGTGCGTCTTCTGCCAAATACCGGGCGCTCTGTCCACTAGGCTAATCGAATCACTCCGAGTCGAATCGTTCAAGCAGTCATCAGGTCTACAGATACTTGGTCTCCGCACTTCATACGCACATCTCCAGGAGGGTCCACTCCATGAGCTACTGGTCGATACTTCCAAGTGTCAAGTAATCTCATGTGGAAGTATCTCAAAGGACCGCCTCATCATAGGGGTCTCAACGCAACAGACGGCGCGTCAATCGGACTCCTGGTCTGTGAGTTATTAGCATTTCTGTTCCAGGGGCCTGGTTGGTTTCTAAGATAAACCAACCTGAACATACTCTAACTACGTCCAAACCTCAAGTTTAGTATTCCAAAAGAACTGTCTCATCATAAGGAATCCAACGTAATTGACAGCATGTCAATCGGATGTCTGGTCCTTAAGTTATGAGTGTTTTATTACCGAGGGTCTGGTCGGATTCATGTTTGATCCAACCCGGTCGTACTTCAAATGACACAGGTTAACCAAACCTATCACACCATTATGATCCATACCGAAAAACACACGATATGAACTACCCATTGGTCCAAAAAGGATAGCCATTGAAAAAGTTTCATTTCGACGCAACACGTGCGAACCAGGCCTCATGGGGCCCGCACCTCGAGCTTGACTTAAATATCTAAAATTGGTTTTGAAACATCAGTCTTAATTCCATGGTCGCAACGTCGTAGACGGTTCATCATTCCGACACCATATGAGAAAGATATGTCAGATACAAGATCCCGTAATAATAATATTATTATTATCATTAGCTGTTTCGTGGACCCGAGCCATGAACCAGGATTTAGTATTGAACATTATACTTGAATCGATCATCTTAAATATAGGATTACATCTCCACTGATGGCAAGCCAACCAGACATCGCACGCATGAGTTATGGCGGGTCGAAGATTTAACAATAATATTAAATCTTTTATTTTCTAAGCGCTTCGGGTACCCGATCCAGAAACCCAAAAAAGACATCCAATATTGGACTCGGAATGTCCGTCTCGGAACTTGGGCCGCACTACCGTAGATAGTTCGTGAAAATGAGGTCGCACAAAAAAGTTACGGTCGAAAAAGTTTTTTATCAAAAAAATAAATAATAACAATATTTTATTATTATTATTAATTGTTTATTTAATTCATATTTCCAAATCTAAAATCAATCACTCTTTGGCCCCTTCTAGCGCGTTGGAGTTTATCAACAAATCCCTCATTTACCATTTATTTTTCTTTTAAATTTTAACCCCTTTCAAATTTATTCTCTCTCCAATCTACCACATTATTCCACGTTCCCTTCTCCACCAAATTTCACGCGGCCCTCACGAACCGGGAACGCTCCGCCTCTGCCTCGCACACGGCCTGCTTCCAGCCTGCCGCGCTGATATGCCTCTGGTATGTTGCACCTTCGTTCTAACCCCAACAATTATAATGATCGCAGATTCTTGATCCTTGGATCGAGATCTTCGCGTCTGTATGTCGCGCTCAACGAAACATTGAGTTTCCAGTGCGCTTAATTATTTGATGATGAATAACACACGAAGAATGTGCGGACCATGAATAAGAAAGGATATCGGTTTAAGTGCTGATCGATAGCCATGTTAGTTTGTCCATTGTTTTTGAGAATCAAGAACATGGGCGATTGGAAATAAAATATTTATCATGCTTCAAGAATCTCAGATTCAGGATAAACAAGAATAAAATTAATTCAATCAATTTTTTATCGATTCACGAATTAATTTATTTAATTCGCATTCATCATGAGAAATTAAACAGGGGTAAGGAATCCACAAAGATAAATCCTAAAAATAAATTCTCAAGCTCGAGGGTATAAACTACATAAATGAGTAATATATAATATTCCCCTACCTCGCAAATATTCCACACGTCGTCAGTCCACAGAAGACAAACGTCATGGTAGATGGTGTCGCGAAGAACAGTGTCGCGGAGAAGAGAAAGGAAGGTTCGTCGTCATTCTTCATGGAACCGGCGTCGCGGAGTAGAGGGCGTCGTTCTTCGTTGGAGGCGTTCTTCGTCGAAGAGAACACTTTCTTTATCTATATCTCTAGAGCTTTCCTAGGTTTTCTCTAACACCACAATTGCCCAACTAAAATAATAGCTCTTCCTATTATTTTATTCTCACAAAAATTGATTTAAGAATAAAACACTATAATTAATTAATTGTAGAATCCCCTTAATTAATTATAATGTGTTGGAAATTTAATTAGGAGGAAGGTGGAGAGTTTAACACACTTAATAAAGAGAATGGTTGTCACAATAAATGCAAGGGAGTTTAAGGGGGTTTCAAGTGAGATGAAAGGTTGGGGCTATTATGGGCCCCACCTCCTAAATATCCACACAAGGGTAGTTAGGTGGTTGTGGGTCCCACCCTTAACCCCCCTTTGTAGGATTTAACCACCATAGATATAAATAAAATTGTTCTAATGATTTTATTTATTTAATTCTAAATCCCCAATTATTAATTCTCAACTCGCTTAAAATGAAACTGTGGTAAAAGTTCCATTAAGAAATTATCGGCACTGCGAGTTCATCGGTGCCCTCGGATTTTAATTTCGATCACCGGTTCAAAAGACAGGAAAACCCGCTCATTCGTTCACTGAACGTACCCGAGCTAAACTTCATAAATTGATTTTGGGAACACCGGGCCTCGGAATCAAGTGCTGTCAGAAGCCACAGACTCGTAAAATTCCAAAGTATTTAAGAAAAAAATTTCCTTGAAATTTCCGGGTCTTTAAATTACTCCCACCTTAGGGATTTACGTCCCCGTAAAGCTTCAACACACACTAGGGAAAACAAAAGAGGTACTGAGCACACATCTGAGCCTTCCGCTCCCATGTTCTCTTCTAGAGGTTTTCATGCTGCTAGTGAATGCGCACCAAAGGAATCGACCGTCCTCGTAGTACCCTCTCCTGTCGATCCTCAATCTCTACTGGAACCTCATTGAAAGTCACCCCATCATCAATATCTAGCTCCCAGTGGTCGATGATGATGGTTAGGTCATACACGCATCTCCTTAGCTGAGATATGTGGATGGCGTCGTGCACCCGGTGCAACTGAGGTGGAGGGTCAAGCAGTAAGCCACCTCGCCAACTCTGGTGAGAACCTGAAAAGGTCCGATGAATCGCAGAGATAACTTACTGCCTCGTCCAAAACTCTGTAGACCTCATCGAGGTGAGACCCGTAAGAAAACTTGGTCACCATCCTTGAACTCCAGTGGTCTCTGTCTCCTATAAATATAGGATTTTTGTCTACTTTGTGCAGTCTTCATCCGCTCCTGGATGATCTGAACCTTCTCCGTCGTAGATCGTACCATCTCTGGTTGGTAGGAAGTTGGTCTACTTGGTAAGTCAGCCGTCGATCACCCTTCTTCGCCTACGATCTATAAGAGATGCTAAGAATTCTCCTTTGCCGAAAAGAGAAATCGGGTGTCATCCTCGGGATGAACCATGCTCGTTGCCTAATACAGTCAATCCTGACATGAATGATACATTCATTCCATGGATGATGTCGTAAGGCCTCGACGCTACTACCAAGAGATCCAACTGTTACTCTCGCCTCCAAGGGTCGATTCATACTGTCAGTATCAGTGTGTGGTCACTGGGTCTCCTACAGTAGGAATCTCGAAAGTGAGGGTCAATTTAACATTTTAAACTGTAACCTCTTAGTACACAAAAATGAAGGAAAGCAAACGTCACAAGGATAAGTGTCTTTTATTACTGCAGCTTTAAGTACAAAGACATGAAGAAAACACAACAACGACAACATAGAAACTAGAAGCACCAAAAACAAAGGTATCCATGCCTGGAACTAGTCCCGCTCATATCCTCCTGCTTTCGAAGCTCCATGGTCATATTTTTCAGCTGCCTGAAGATGTTCTCTCTCATATACACCTGTTTCAGATAGTCGGAGTAGACCTCCTAGTGGTGGTGGTGGCAACACCTCGAAGCGTCGTCCACCACCAGCTGTATGGCCATCTCCTATTCCAGGGTCGCCTTCTCCTTGCGGTCCGCCTTGATCGAACCTATGCCTCTGCCTAGGAGGTCCTTCATCTATCTCCTGATCATCTTTATGGTGGGTCGGACAGTCACGTGCCATGTGACCAAGCCCGCCGCAGGAGTAACACTGTCTGCTCCTAGCATGACTGGATCTGTCTCTACTCCGGTTGCCCCGCACAACTAGACCTGAGTCGTGCAGTCAACCACCGGTGGGTCTGGTCCTCTTGGACCCCTGTGTCGTCTGTCTGCTGCCAGCTGCAGAAGACTCAGCTGCAAGTCAACTAGTGGTGGGTCCTTCTACTGGAGACTGCTCAGCAAGGAAGCTCTCCACTAGAAGGGCTCGCTCCAACACTCTCGTCTACGTTGGAATGTTGTGGGAGATAACTGATGCTCTGATATCTTTCCTGAGTCCCTTCTCGAAGGTCTGGGCCCTGACGAATGGGTCTCGTACCATATTAGTGGAGTAGCGCGAGAGGTCTATGAACCTTTCTGAGTACTAAGCTACACTCATGTTTCCCTGTGGTAGATGAAGTATCTCATGTATCCTCACCACATGAAGGGTGGCTGGTACAAACTCTGCCCGGAACAGGCTCTCGAAGTCTGCCCATAGACGTGATACCTCATCATGCATCTGGAGCATTAGGCTCCACCATCTGCCTATCTCTTCCTGAAGGAGGCTGGCAGAAAGGATCACCATGAAGTATGCTGGTGTACCTATTATCCTGAAGACTCTCACCATAGCCTCCAACCAATCCGCAGCCTCCTGTGGGTCCGTCTCTCCCCAGAACTTGGGTGGACTCTGGCATTGGAACTCGTGCAGCGCGCTCAAGCAGCATGCATCGCCTGCTGCTGGGGCTGGTGTCATTAGTGGCCCAACAAAAAATAGTACCCCTGGTTCCTCAACTGGGAGGGGGCCTTTTGTTGAGGCCTCATCGCTCGGCGGGCTGTCAGTACGTACAACTATTGGGGCTCTAGTTGGTCGTCTGCGGGGAGGCATCCTGAAAGAAACAGATGCGACATGTTCAAAAGAATATACCTGGTGAGCTGACCTAGTTTGATCTGACTTAAAGAAAACTTTTGGAAACACACACGCAATCAGTGTTTTCATGCACTGAGTCGGAAATCATATGTTAGGGTCTTGGTGTATGAATATGTTGGTAGCCGCACCACTACTGGACTCCCTGAACTGAAAACCACACTCAGTACTCTTAACACTATTGCTTCACAGAATAGAAAATATCAGATTTCTATGCTCTATGGTATAACCGACTCCTCTGATACCAATTTTTCATGACCCGTCCCTCGGGGCCCGCATCGTGACTACCCCAAGCCCGCCTTCCATAGGCCAGGGGTTGGCGACTAGCACCAAAGGCATAATTCCCTAGAACAGGGAAGTAATTGACTTTATAAAATATAAACACACACAACCAAAGAACAAGTGGAAGCAAACACTAAGTAAAGCAGTATAACAAGTGTGCTGAAAATACAAAGGGGACGGAAATACAATCCCGACAGAAAGGTACAGCTACAAATGAAGAAAGTACAACTGAAAAGACAAACAGATGAATGGTGAAGTAGCTCCTAGATCGTCTTCCGAGTTCTTACTTGAAGGGTAGGTACAGATTTCCTCCTCAGCACTCCGCATCTCTCAGTCCGCTCCGTGTGTTGTCATGCCGAGTGTCCACCTCCGGGTACCGTCCAGTCCTCGTACACTCGGCCTCGGTCAGCACTGTCCGTCGTCTGCATTCAACACAACGAGGTGTGGGCATAGCCCATGCAGGGGTGAGTGTAAAGATACTCAGTAGGGACCCCAAGACCCTCAAGGTCTCACTAAATCCAACAAGGATAAACCACAAAGAAAGATCTCAACAGATAACCTTTACTTAGATATATGCCCATACATATACCTATGTTATTAAGTAACCCATCTCAATCATGAGGAAAACACAAAGGTCATTGACTCAGCTCAAACTAGGATTTTCATTATCGAAACAACAACTGCTAGAGAGATCCTCCTCTGTCGAGTACAGTGATATTATCGCGACTCTGAGGCGATGCTCACTAAATTTAGACTACTGAGGTACTCCTCCTGTCGAGTATCGTGGGTCTTTTTCCAAATACCGGGTGGTCCGTCCACTATGGGTCTACCGCCAATTACTAGGTGCTCCCCCTAATAGCCTACAGAGGTACTCCTCCTGTCGAGTACGAAAAGTCTACTTCCAACTACCAAGCGCTCCGTCCATCGTGGGTCTGCCGCCAAATACCGGGTGCTCTGTCCACTGGGCTAATCGAATCACTCCGAGTCAAATCGGTCAAGCAGTCGTTAGGTCTACAGCTACTAGGTCTCTGCACTCCATATGCTCATCTCCAGGAGGGTCTGCTCCATGAGATACTCTTCGATACTTCCAAGTGTCACATAATCTCACGTGGAAGTATATAAAAGTACCACCTCGTCATAGGGGTCTCAACGCAATAGACGGTGCGTCAATCAAACACCCGGTCTGTGAGTTATTAGCATTTCCGTTCCCGGGGCCCAGTTGGTTTCTAAGCTAAACCAACCGGATAATACTCCAACTACATCCAAACCTCAAGTGGAGTATTCTAAAAGAACCGTCTCATCATAAGGAATCCAACATAATTGACGTCACGTAAATCGGATGTTCGGTCCTTATGTTATAAGCGTTTTATTACCGAGGGCCTAGTCTGATACATGTTTGATCCAACCTAGTCATACTTTAAATGACACTGGTTAACAAAACCGGTCACACCATTGCGATCCATACCAAAAAACACACGAGATAGACTACCCATTGGTCCAAAATGGATAGCCGGTGAAAAAGTTTCATTTCACCGTAACACATGCGAACCGGGCCTCATGGGGCCTGCGCCTTGACCTTGACTTAAATATCCAAAATTGGTCTTGAAACATCATTCATAATTCCAGGGTCACAACATCACAGACGGTTCGTCATTCTGATACCCTATGAGAGAGATATATCATATAAAAGATCCCATAATAATAATATTATTATTATCATTGGGTGTTTCGTGGACCCGAGACATGAACCATAATTTTGTATCAAACATTATACTTGAATCAACCGTCTTAAAGAAAGTATTACATCGCCACTGATGGCAAGCCAATCGGACATCGCACGCATGAGTTATGGCGGGTCAAAGATTTAATAATATTATTAAATCTATTATTTTCCGAGCACTTAAGGTACCCAATCCAGAAACCCGAAAAAGACATCCAATATTGGACTCGGAATTTCCGTCTCAGAATCTGGGTCGCACTGCCGCAGACGGTTCATGAAATCGAGGTCACACGAATAAGTTACGGTTGAAAAAGTGTTTTATCAACAAAATTAATAATAACAATATTTTATTATTATTATTATTAATTGTTTATTTAATTTAAATTTCCAACTCTAAAATCAATCACGCTTTGGCCCCTTCTAGCACGCTGGAATTTATCAACAAATCCCTCATTTACCATTTATTTATCTTTTAAATTTTAATCCCTTTCAAATTTATTCTCTCTCCAATTTACCACATTATTCCACGTTCCCTTCTCCTCCAAATTTCACACGGCCCTCATGAACCAGGAACGTTGCACCTCCACCTCGCACACAGCCTACTTCCGACCTACCGCGCTACTACGCCTCTAGTCCGCTGCACCTTCATTCTAACCGCAACAATTATGACAATCACATATTCTTGATCCTCGGATCGAGATCTCCGCATCCGTATGTCGAGCTCAACGAAACATCAAGTTTCCAGTGCGCTTAATTATTTGATGATAAAGAACACACAAAGAATGTGTGGACCATAAATAAGAAAGGATCTCAGTTTAAGTGCAGAACGATAGCCGTGTTAGTTTGGCCATTGTTTTTTAGAATCAATAACATGGGGGATTGGCAATTAAATATTTATCATGCTTCAAGAATCTCAAATTTAGGATAAACAATAAGAAAATTATTTCAATCAATTGTTTATCGATCCGTGAATTAATTTTTTTAATTCGCGTTCATCATGAGAAATTAAACCGGGGTAAGGAATCCACAAAGATAAATCCTACAAATAAACGCTCAAGATCGAGTGTATAAACCTCATAAATGAGTAATATAAAATATTCCCCTACCTCCCAAAGACGTCGCACGTCGTCGGTCCGCGGAAGACGAATGTTGCGGTAGATGGCGTCGTAAGGAACAACATCGCTGAGAAGAGAATAGAAGGCATGTCGTCGTTCTTCGTGGAACTAGTGTCGCGGAGAAGAGGGCGTTATTCTTCGTTGGATGCGTTCTTCATCGAAGAGAAGAACACTTTCTTTATCTATATCACCAGATCTTTCTTAGGTTTTCTCCAACACCACAATTTCCCAACTAAAATAATAGCTCTTCCTATTATTTTATTCTCACAACAATTTATTTAAGAATCAAACACTATAATTCATTAATTGGAGAATCCCCTTAATTAATTATAATGTGTTGGAAATTTAATTGAGAGGAAGGTGGAGAGTTTAAAACACTTAATAAAGAGAATGGTTTTCACAATAAATGCAAGGGAGTTTAAGTGGGGGTTCAAGGGAGATGAAAGGTTGGGGCTCGTGTGGGACCCACCTCCCAAATATCTACACAAGGGTAATTAGGTGGTTGTGGGTCCCACCCTTATCTCCCCTTCGTAGGATTTAACCACCATAGATATAAATAAATTTGTTCTAACGATTTTATTTATTTAATTCTAAATCCCCAATTATTAATTCTCAACCCGCTTAAAATGAAACTGCGGTAAAGGTTCCCTTAAGAAATTACCAGCGCTGCGAGTTCATCGGTGTCCTTGGATTTCAATTCTGAGCACCGGTTCAAAAGACAGGAAAACATGCTCGTTCGTTCACTAAACGTACCTGAGATAAACTTCAGAAATTGATTCCGGGCACACCAGGGCTCGGAATCAAGTGTCGTCAGATGCCACAGACTCGTAAAATTCCAAAGTATTTAAGAAAAAAATTTACTTGAAATTTCCGGGTCTTTACAATATCCATTACTTTTACTGGGTAATGTGATATATATCATGATATTATATATATTATGTGTGAACATAATTCTAGATTTGTTCACAATTCTGACGTTAGAATTTACACACATATGTCATGTGTGAACACAATGATAGATTTGATCGCAACTATGTGTGGTATTTGAAAAAAAAAATGTTCTAATGATTCATTATTATGAATATTAAACATTCCATGTCTTTATAAAATGTTTCCTTCCTGATTATTATTATGATCCTATGATTATGATATGATAATGATGATTATGCTCACTCATATACTATTGTGTCAAGTATCTTATTCCTTTTATGTTATCCCTCATTTTACTGTGATTTTAGATCACGCATTTATTAAAAGTATATCATCATGTGATTCAATGTATTGAGGATAACATGAGATCCTTTAGGATGATAAAGAATAAGTATTTAAACAATATTTCTGTTGTATTATATAGAAGTCATGTATGAGCCTAATTTATCCAAGACACTAAATCATTGAATAATTGAATATAATACTATAATGTTGTTTATTTTAAAAATGATTCAATAATCATGTAATAAAATTTTCATATTTTATAATCATTGTAAGTAAGAGATACATTTCAATCATTGTACCAAAAATTACCATCAGAGACTTGTAAATCCATCATATAAGAGGCACATGATTAACCACAACTATTATTACTCTAAAGTTTATAATTGTTTTATATTTTCCGGAACCTTGTTGGTTAAAAAAGAATCAAAAAAAATTCAATGAATTATAAATAAAAATAGAAATAGTATAATAATTTTTAATCAAATTTAACTTATAAAAATGTATGATGTGTAAAATATATTTTTACATTTACTAATTTCTTGTATGTTTTTTATTTATAGAGAAAACCAAGTATCTTATAGAACCACTATATGATGTTTTAGATGGAAAACTAATATGGTATGACCTAAGAGGATTGAAGTTGAACTTAATTATTATTTCTATTCATATAAAAATATTATGAAAAGATTTTAAATTTAATTTATTTCTAAAAATTATAAAATATTTTAAATATTTTAAATATTTTATCCAAATATCACTTTCTTTTTAATATATATACTATTATATTATTTGGATTGATAAATTGTTTTTGTTAATTTTGGAACTAAAATTAATAGAATATTAATCAAATTTTTGATAAAAGTATATAAGTTAAAAAAACTAAAAAATCATTGATGAATTATTTTCTCTTAATGTGATTTATCATGAAAACATTATATTACTTTACTTTATATTATAAAAAAATTAGTCATTTGGTTTGTAAAATAATCATACTTAGTGAATTTAACTATCATACCTCTAAAATTTTGATAAGAAAAATAAACATATTGTATAAATTTGGTGAAATATAAATAGAAAATAAACAAAAATTAATTTCAAGATAACATTTAATCTTATAGAAAACATTTCATCCTTCTAATATAATTACCTCATGTTTCTAGTTGGTAATAATATTTTTTACAATAGTATATTTTTAATACATGAATAAAAAACTGATTTATATAATTAACAAATGATGATATGAAATATATATAATACAAAACAAATTCATGTTAATTGTAGAAATATAAAATAAATATAAATTACATAATCAATGAAACAAAATTCATACTATAGATATCATGAAATGGTTATATACATATGTCACATATTTTAGTTAAATACAATGAAAAATAATGTTTTGAAAAGTGAGTATATATAGATAGTGAATACATAGTGTGCAGTACTAAATGAAATCTAGATTTATGAAAGTGGATGGGTTATTTGATTTTTGTTTTTTCGAAGGTGGTTAAAATAACTACCTATAGTATAAATATGAAGTTTGAAATTTTTTAAGTGTACTTTTACATATATGAATGTTGGGGAATCGTTTAGAATGAACTAAAATCAATGGAATGTTATACGGATTACTTAAGTGGTGATGGGACTCCCTGGTTAGATGTTGTAATTTTAATGGTAATATAGAATAAGATTTTATGTATTTGTATTATTGAAGACTAAAAGGAATGCAATTATGGATGTATAGTACCATTCATTATAATTTAGGTGTTAATAAATCAATTAGTAGTATAGTAATGTTTACATGCTGAGTAATATAAACTGTGATGAACAAAACAAGAGGCTTTGATAGTCTTGGTATTGTAGATGTGTGGGAACGTATGATATAATTGTTAATGGAATGAATATCATTTATTATTGATATAGTAAAAATATATTAAGTAATAGAACTATTTAACTAATATATATATAGGTCATTGGAGAAAGAAAACATACAATGTACCAAGCAGAAGGAGAACATTTCTTTTGAATACGTCATACTATTTTGTAGAAATAGCATCATGTCACATAATATGATACTATTTGTTTTTGGGTGTGGGGAAGTGCACTAAAGGAGATTACATTTCTAGGGGTGATAATATAATATCTCAAACGTTATGAATGAATTATTGAAGATGACATAGAGATATCCTAAAAAATACTTGACTCACTTCTTAAGATGAAAAATATATTCATGTGGATCTTCACTTATGATATATCCATATTAGTAAAGAGGACTTGGGAAAAATGTGAAGTAACTTTTATAAATTTGTTTGTGATATAAGATGTCACTAAATGAGAATAACTTGTTATCGGTGGATGAGAATAATTTCAACCATCTATTAAAAGATCAATGGAATTTCATAAATGTCAGTATAACTTATTCATGAAGCATAAGTTAATTATATTTCTTTATTTAGGTTTATATTTTAAAAAAATATATTATTGTTATTTCTTTTAAATAACTCTCCATTATTATAAAGTGTGATGATTTTAGTATTTTGGATTTTACGGGTGTTAAATTTTTAGAGTACGATAATGAGATTTCTAAAAGATTATGTAATTAGTTGAATATGTTTAATAGGATTAATAATGACTTATAAATAAATTGATAATATATAAAAAGGGTAAATCTAGTGAAACAAAACTTAATATCATCTTGAAATTAGTGATTTGGTAAAGTACCCTGCTCTAAAAAGATATTATTAAACTGTTCTAAATGAAACCAAAAAAATACTAAAGAATAAAAAGTAACCAGGGGAGATAGAGAAACTTAGATATAGTTATTGATGTAAGATAAAGATATTTCTTTAAGTCACCATTTATATGGTAGGATATCTCTAAAGAATTATGGTTTGTATAGAACATTACAGAATCATCTAATAATGAGTTGAAGTCCCTTTGGTGTTCCAAAATCCTTTTAAGAATCCATAAATATGTAATGTAGAATATTGAACTTTTAAAAATGAGTATAAAATATATTCCTTATTCAAAATCCCAAGCTTTTACTATATATCGTTACTTTAAATAAATCTAATGTGTTCGATAGCTTGAATCACACACAACATTAAACTAAAAAAATCACCAATATGTTATTAGTAGTATATATAATTGATATAATGCAGTTATGAAATTAGAAGGAGTAAAACAAAGTGACCCCATTTTATAATATATTTATAAAGAAAAATAAATGGATCATTCTTAATACCAATTCACTAATAAAATACAATTATTATAGCTAAATAACTAATAAGATAATTTTATGATCAAAAATTAATTTTTATAAAAATTAATTTTATTATATATGTATTTTTATCTTAATAAAAAATATTATGGTTTAATTATGATTAAATATATTATTAATATTAAGTTAATTATTATTTTATAGGAAATAATAATAATATTTGTCAATATTTAAAAATTCTTTTTCTATTAAAAAGAATTTTTCATCATATTTTATATTTCAATTTAAAAGCTAACTTCATAAATTTTTTATAATTTTAATTTCATAAAATGAACATTTTTTTGGATTTATTATGTCAATATTATCTTCAGATAAATTTTTAGATGTTTCTGAATAGATTAATTTTTAGCTAAATAGTGAAAAGTATCGTTTTTACAAATAAAAGGATTTTTATGATATCATTTGTGTATAATAATGATATATAAATTTATAAAAAAATCCTAATAACATTTTAAACTAATATTTAAAATTATGCATTGAAAATTTTATGTTTAATTTGTAAAACCTATATTTAAATTTTTAAAATCAGTAATATTTTATTCTTATAAAAAATTATTTTTAGTCTTATGTTTTTAAAGTATTATATTATTGAAATTAATATTTTTATTTCTATAAAACCCACATCATTACTCATAATAATTATAGAATAAACCAATTAATTCCAATTAAACAAAAATGATAATTTTAACCTAAAAATTATTTTTATGCTTAAAATATAGTTTTTAAAAAACATGTTTGTCACATTAAGTGTGTTAATAATAAAATTAATTTTTATTAGCCATAAAAATTTTATTTCATAAAATAGATTTCATATTTGGATCCATTTGGTCAAAATTATTTAATATGTTCAATTTTATTTTGATTATTAAAAAATGAACTACCTAAGGTAAATATTAGTTACCATTGTAAAAAAATGGTAAAACTGTCCAATCTAGGGGTAAAAGTGTCAAATATAGGGGTAAAAGGCTTAAAATATTTTAAAATTGTGTCTTAAAAATAGTAGTTCATATGTGGCTCAACAAAAAAATATCTCACTTCCATTATTTCCCATTTTGGAGTCCACATTCAATGTGGAACCTATTCACTCTTTATATTACAAATCTATAGTTAGAAACCTACCATTCCCACCCCTTATAATATAAGATTTACAACACCCATTCAAAGATAATATAAAAATTATATTTCTTATTTAAAGTTAAAAAAATTTACATCCCCTAGGGTTCTATTCTATATTCATAAGCCTTTGATCAAAATAAATTTACCTAAGTTTCCCATGTCCAGGAAGTCCTCCATGGGAAAGCTCAAGTTCTCAACATAGGTACTAATCACTCCCTAACACCATTTATTTTCTTTATTTAACTTCCAAATATAATTTTTTCATTTTTATATTACTGAATAATAATAATAATAATAATTATTATTATTATATTTAAGGAATAATCAGCTACTACCCTTCCCCTATCCCCTTATAAAAAAACCAACTTTTGTACATACAAGTGGACTAGATCCTTTATGATGGGATATTATTTGTTTTAATTAAATAATTTACCCATCATGTTAAATATGGATATTTAATGAATAAATATTATTTTTATAAAATTATTAATATTATGAAAAAATAAATCATCTCTTACCTTCTTTCCATTATATGAAAAATGAAAACATCATCTGTGTGTATGTGCGTACAACCCCTATATGGAGTTACTTTTTCTATTTTTATTAAGAACCTTAAGTGGATGATAATAAAAAATATTTTATGAATATATATTAGAATAATTATTAATATATTTTATGAATATAGTTCTTAAATGATAATATAAAAATTTACGATCGTTATAAGGTAATCCAATAATGTTGATAAAATAATTGAAAAAATTATGTCATGGATTCTATTTTAAAAAACCATATCCAGAGCTTCAAAATAATAAACATAAGGGTGCATAAATATTTAAAAAAAACATAAATTTTTTGTTCCTTCTTTGACTATTACATTTCAATTCCGGAACTTGGATTTGTTCAGTGGGGGATCAAGTATGGTTCAATGGAGTTTTGAGCTGCAATTTTTCTATAGTAGGGTTTTCACTTTGTGAATTGGTATCAATTTCATGAGAATTTTATTCATGTATATCATGCTATAGATTCATGGATTGAGTTTTTGGATGGGATTTATTGGATTAATTAACACATGAGATGAATTAATTATTCATGAAATGAATAAGAACCTTGAGGATTGGTGTATGTTATTTGGGTTTCGAGTTTTAGGGATTCATGACCAGAATATGTCTCATGGATTAAATTTTAGGGCCTCAAAAAACTCACAAAGTGAATAGGGTTTTCAAACCATGAATATACTGACATCCAGATCACTTATAAATTCTCAGATCCCTCGGTTCTACCCCATTCCTCTCTTGTACATAACATTTTTCTTAAAACCCTATCCATTTTGTTACTCATAAAAACCATATCCTTCTCCATTAATCTTTTCCTTTCAAAGGATGATCATTGGAAATCTAAATTGAGTTCTTGAAATTTTTCTATAGTCTCATTTAATTCTTCATTAAGGGGTTTGTATTAGTGTTTTTGTTCTAGTTTTGGGAGAATTTGGGATGTGTTTTTTGTTATCTCTTGGTGTGATACTACTTGATTTGAGGTTTCTTTTTGAGGTTGTGGTCTTCCAGTTTTTTAATTCGCCCGGTTATGCATGGAGAATTGGAAATATTCTTTGATTCTTAGGATCCTTTTTCATTCCTTTTTTACATGAGTGTATGGGTATTTCATGATTATTCCTTCCATTGGGCGGATAGTATGGGTCATCATAATAAATATAATCAATTATATCAGTTTTAAATTTTTGGTAATTATGAGAAATTGTATTTTTTACTAATTTTGATGTTATTTCTAATTATATACCAAATTACTGCTTCCATTGTTGAAAATCATAGTTTTTGGGTTCCTTTCTTGTACTATAGTTTTTATGGTTATGAGACCCTTATTCCGTGATTTTTTTATTATCATCCTATATAAAATAGATAATCACTTATATATGACTACTAAATTACTTTCCCAAATAAAT
The DNA here is from genome assembly GCA_963277665.1 of Viscum album. Lineage (NCBI taxonomy): Eukaryota > Viridiplantae > Streptophyta > Magnoliopsida > Santalales > Viscaceae > Viscum > Viscum album. The sequence continues at coordinate 11,160,637 of OY728159.1, read as the reverse complement.
ATGAAATTTTTTGGAGAATACCAAAGCAAAATAATGATTTAATGTAATTTAATCCCTTGAACCTAAATTTTGGTAAATTGTGGAAGATTTGATGTGATTTTATGTGTGGTTATTCTTATTTTTTCCCTTATGTTATATGGGTTGTTGTTTGGTGGTGGTAGTGAATGGATTTAGTGTGAAACGTTTGGGGTAGTGATGTGATGGTCATTTATCATGAGATGTGATCTGAGAAGTTTTGTAAAGGTGGTGATGTGTGGTGGTCATGATGTGAAGTGGTTGCGATGTGTGGTTATTACGATGAGATATATTGGATGATTTTGTGTTGTGGTGATGGTTGATATGAGATAGGTGATCTATTTTTTAATGGTTGTGTCATTTTTCTAGATTACCATGGAATAAATTGTAATTCTAGAATTAAATTTCATGTGTTGGTAAATAAATAATAATGGGATCAAATTTATGTGTGGTAATTGTCTTAAATTAAATAAATGATAAATGATTGGTATGTGTAAATGTTAATGTAATGGGTTAGAAAATAAAAGTTAATGTAGGATCATTAAATCTTACAAATGTTGGAACTTATAATTGAAAATTGAATTGTGTGGCTATGTATGGAGTTTGGGTGGTGTTATGAATTTAATGGTTGTGGAAGTTATGATAGATCTCGTGTGGTGCAATGGTGGTGTTGTAGTGTTTTATAGTGAAATTTATGTGAACCCATAGTTGTGTTATTTTGTTCTATATATCTATCATCTATTTTAAGATATTTATATATTCTAACCACCCAAATTGTATAACCTTATGAATGCCCAAAGTTTTTGATTTCTAGGTGTCTTCCCTAAAATCTATATTGGTGGTGATATGGATAGATGGTTACCCCTTCTTCCCATGTCTTCATCGAACAATGATGATATGATTTGGTGCTGGAGATTACAAATGATGATATGGGTTTGTGTTGGAGATTACCCAATGGTGATAATTATGTAATATTTAGTGGGGGTCTTTCATGGTGATAGGATGACTGAGATTGATGTATTTCACATTCATGATACATCATTTCCCTTGTTATGTGATGAGGCTATCATGTGATGAGGTTGTGATGTTATAAGGCTCTAATGTGAGGATGAATCATTCTAGCATAGTTTTCTAGACCTTATAAAGGTGGGGAAGGTTTGTATGTTTTCTTACCCATAATATAAATGGTTGGATATATGGTGTTATATTATTGGAAGGAGTGGGAGCATAAGATGTTTGACGTTAATATATGAAAGTGGAAAATCAATGGGGAAGTTGTTTCTGGGAAAATTTATTTATTTTTTGATATTATGTAACTATATTGGTTATTTGATTTGTGGAGTGATTTATGATGAGTCTTTGGTTGGTTAGTTGAACTTGTTAGGTTTTTTTCATTGTGTTATTTACTAATTGAAAAATTAGTATATTATTTTCCCATGTGTATTAGATACATTGGGTATGGTCCTACTGATTATATATTTTATTTTCACCCTAGTAATTTCATATATTATTCGAGTTTCTAATAGAAATTTTGGGGATCAAGTTGGACATTACATTATTAGGTTTTGAAGATACTATGGATTCATTGTCGTGGGAATTGTCTTTTGAAATTTAAATAGAGAATTTTATTTTTATTTATTGACTTTGTTCATGAATTTTGGTATGGTTTAGGGTGTAATTTTATATTATGTGATGGTTTTTATTTGGTTTTTATTTATCATATCTCCCAATCCTATATATAATAGAGGGTTACACCTTCTATATGTGAGATTTTTTATATTCTTAATGCTTTTCAACAAGACAAGGCCTATAAGAGGTGTAAATTAGGGGGTTTTATCTATATCTATTCATTTATGGCCCATTAGGGTCATATCTTGTTAGGAAGTAAGGTTTTATGAAATATTTTTCTGAATAAATTTAATTTCTTTGATATCTTATCTTACATGAAACGCCATGTTTTAACAGACCACAATTTACTATTATTTAAACAAGACTATTATAACATATCTAAAAAATTGGTTGTATGAGTAGTAATAAAAACCTTTTAATTATTAAGTATAATGGTTTTATATAGAAAATATTTATTGAAAAGTAAATAATTTTTAGTAAATTCTTTATGTATTTTGAAAAAAACATTTTCTCAAAAAAAAATATTGAATTTTGTGCACAAATAATAAAAATAAATTTTGATACTTTTAAAAAATTATTTTTTAAATATAAAATTAATATTTTAAATCTAAATTACAAAATTATCATTGCATTAAATTTTTTATAATTCTAATAAAAGACAATTTTTTTGATAAATAGTAAAAATACACTAACTTTCATTAAGAACTGCCTTTCTGTTCAGTGAATTTACAAAGTCCCGTATTTTTTTAAAAAAAATAAAATTAAATATATACATATATATATATTAATCCAAATTATTTAATTTAATCCTTTTAATATTTATGTTTTATGTTAAAATATTCTATACTAAATAACATTTTCTCTTTGGATAACTAATTTTTCATCATGTCTGGAGGTTTAATTTAAAAATAAAATTTTCCACAATAGTGAATATAAGTTATAAAAATGGATTATATAATTTTAATAAAAATAATTAATATCATAAAAAAAGTTCAACTTAATTTTTTCTTAAATGAATACTAAAAATAGTAAAAATTAATTACCAAGGTTTAAGTTAAAATGGGTTTACATGAGGTTAAACAAAAAAGATAAGGGGTAAAATGACCTATAATATTTTAAAAATCCCATTTTATGGACATATATTGACCTTATCACCTATAATGATTTATAATTACCCATTTTTTATCCTTGTGGAATGTGAAAAATTTGGGTACACTTTATTCTTTTCAAAAATTTCAATTGTGCCATATCCCCCACTTATGAAAGGTCACCTCATCTCCCATTCTCTTCACAATTAGAAAACACTTTGGTTTGAAAAATACCTACACTAATACATTTCATAATTCTATACCCACATACTAGAGTCCATATGTTTTTTATAAAACCCTCCTAATAATTCATTAGGTATAAAACTAATGAGGTTCTCTAAAGAGGAGGTAAAATTCATAAACATGTGTTTTTGTTTTATTTCTTCTTACACCTCATTCAAATATTTTCCAAATGTTATGATATAATAAAAAAATATCTCCCATAAAAAATTATTTTATTATGTTAATGTAATAACTTATATAAACCTATTATTCTATCAAATGGAAAATAAAACCATCGATCATTTGTGTGATGAACTACCACCTCATGAACTGAAGTAATTCGTTTTCTATCACCACATATTACAGATGGATATAATGATGTATTTAACACACAAACACAAATAATATATATATATATATGATATCTATGACATAATTATACTTATGGAATTATAATATCTCTTATACCTTCTTACTTTCCACTTCGTGGGGGTATGATAATGTTACTCGTGTGTACAACGAACTACCTTGTCACAAAGAAATGTGATTCATTTTTAACCTATGTTTTGAATGGTAGGTGATAAGAATAAAATTAATTAATATATGTGATATATATTAAATCATAATTACTCTTTATGTGTGATTTAATATTTTTTTTATTTCATTCCATCCTCCAGGATAATTGAAATAACTATAATGTATATGTACAACCGACCATCTCCATGAACGATGCATTTTATTTTATATATCTAACTATTAAGGATTAATATAAATAAATATATACTGAATATATATGATATTTATAAAATTTTTAATATTTTTTATATTATTTAACCATGATCAATGTAAGGGGACTCAAAATACCAAATCTAAACATACATGAAAAACAAAGCAGTTATTACCCAAAACATTATTTTAACAAGTAATTGATAATAAATGGGTAATAGAAGGTCATAACTAAATCCCATATGGTATTTTATATATATAATTATATTTCCTAAATATATTTATAATAAACCTATATTTATTTTAATGTAGGTTTAAACATTACGAATGAGTTCTAGATGTAATGTAAGGGAATTTGGTCTCAAATTTCCTTTATTGGGACATATGTTATATTATGAACCTATCCTAATTTATGAGGTGTATATATGAACACATTTAAGTTTTATATCGTGAAATTATTTATTATCATTTTATTTAAGTTTTAATATGATGTTAATCTTTAACAGGTCTTATAATTCAAAAGTTACGAAAGTGGTAAGGGTTTGATGATTCAATCTTATTGTTTATCAGGGGTTTTTACAATTATTATTCAAATTATGAGAACATATTATCTAAATATAATTAAAAAATTAATTTTATTATACCTTATTTATTTAATTAGAATACATGTTTTCCTTTCTTTTTCATCTCTCTACGTACTCAATATTCCAAAAGGATGCTTTTAAGAAAAACCATCTTTATTTCTCTCTTCTGTCAAAAATAATTTTTTCAATATCCATGTTTTATAAAAATGTTTTCAAGAATTTTTTAATGTATCTATGTTTTTTAAAATAATTTTTAACAATTTTTTGACTATTTACAATATATTTTAAAAGGAATCATCATGTCATTATCCAAACATGTCCCCTTTGGCTTTTACCAAAAATTTGAAAGGATTTCTTATTTTAACATGCCTGACATGCAAGGAATTTACCTCCATCATAAAAACTAATTTTTTTAATGATTCCTAAATAATATTTCATGGTTATTTTTAAAGAAAAATTTTTCTACAATATTTTATAAATTTATGTTTTTAAAAAGGTTATTTTCATAGAAAGGTTATTTTCCCCATTAAATGTTCCATGTGATCTTTAAAAATAGTTTTATTTCTAAGATGAAATCTATTGATTTTTCTTTCGATTTATTTGGGATATGATAATATTACACCATACTTATTATTTATTTATATTGTTTATGTTTATAATGAAATGAGTTTACAAAACTCTTTCATTTTCCATGGGATATAATATGTTGAAATTTTTATGAATCCCATTTCATTTTCATGAGTTATGACATGATGAATGGTTTATGATATTATTTCATATAAAGGTATGGATTATGTGATGTTTGGGACCTTTAGATACATCCAATTAATTTGGTATTGATGGATAACTAATGAGTTAATTATTTTATGCGTGAACCTGTTTTCATGCTCACAATGATATGCATGGGCCTATTTTTCATGTCCATAAGATTAATAGTGGACCTAGTTAAATGTCCATAATTTTATGATAGATTCTTGTTTCATGTCCTTAGCTTAATGAGTAAATCTATTTCTATTTATAAATTTCCACAATGTTATAATATTATTTGTATTCCATAAATTTATGTCTTATGCCAATTTTTTCTCTCAAGAATTATGTACTTTTATTACTTAATGGTTCATGTCTTATGAGCTACAAAGATTTATTCCATGACTCTATTTTTTTATCTATGATATGGAGGGTATATTTATCATTTATTAATTACATGTTATCATGCCCATATGTTCATGTTATTTTAGTATGATCATTGATATCTACATTCTTTACCTTTTATGAGCATCTGAGATTCCCTTTATTCTGTTTTATTACCTCGGTTATGACAAATGGTTTATATATAATAATTCTAAGAAGGTTTAAAGATATAAATATATTAGTGGGAGAATATTTAGTTCACCTATGAACTAGATATTTATGTTTCCATGTTTTCATATGTAGTAGAACTAAATGGTTCTAGAATGGATCGTTTTATTATGTAATGATAATTCATATATAAATATATAATATATATGAATGAAAAGTGTGGGTATCAATAAATATAGAGGTATATAGTCATGAAAAAATTATATCAAGGTTTTGGGTTGAGATATAGAACAAATTTTGGAGATAATAACTTTTAGGATTGCATGAATTTGTTGGGAAATGGTTCCAAATTATCTTGGTGCGTGACATAGGCCAGAGAGACCAGCAACAACACATGATTTTAAGGTCCCCATGATATGCTATTTGAACTCAAATATTAAGGAATGAAAAAATGAGGATGGCCTATTTACATGGTATGAACCTAGTAGAGGTACATTCATAATGATTAATTGTGTTCATGTCTGAATTAGGAGAGTCAAAAAAATTAAAATGAATGAGTTAAATAAACTTTAGAAAAATTATATACTATTTGGACTTGTATTTATACTTTATTTTTTAGAATGGATCTAGGTCATCATACATGAGTAGATCAGGTATTAAAGGTTCAGAAGGGTGATCTGGTTGATCACTGATTAATCTAATCGATAGTGGAGGATGAGGTATGATAGTGAGAATTATAGGCCTTTCAGTAGAAGAGATTGTGTAAGTATGAGGGGTTTCTCTATAATAAGAGATAAACAGTTGGTTTAAGGTGTTAAATATATATTACAGTTTAATTAAAGATCAGGATGACTTCTATATCATATTTCTTGTTAGTCAGATATAGGGAGTTATATGTCAATTATGGATATAATATCTTGGTGACAGTAGGGATACATATATGTTGGGGCTAGAATTTCAGAAAGAGTTTTGTTTGGAATTAATGTAATTGATGATGAAATATGGATATATTTTGAATCTTATCTACCTTTAAAAGGGTATCCATTATTTATGGGGGCTTGGGATTAGATTCAAGGACCTCCAATACATTATTCTAATTTTTTTTCTAAATGAGTAGTCCAGAGTGAGGCCTCTGGTAGAGGTGTTTCACTCAATAATTTGGTATGTTGTTACCCCATTTAAACTTTCAATATAATTTTAGGTGAAGAAGAAGGTGGAGGTCATCAATAAAACACATTCTTTATGAGTTTATCCTTGAGAGAGTGGAAAAACGAATTATTGAAGAGAATTTATTTAGGTAGTGGTTCCTATAGATTAAGGAAGTTGGGGTTTTGATCAATGGGGAACTTACCATGGTAGAACCCTTCATGTCCTTCTAGGAAGGTGTATTTTAGAAAACACATAAGGGATTTACATTTTTTGATATTTTTATAGTGGACATGGACACTTCCAGGTGTAGTGCTCGATATCTAAGTTAGGCCAGTTTCAAATGAGAGATCATACCCCTTTTTGGTAGTAGCATAAGTTGCTTTTGAGGAATTTTTAGGAATAGAGACCACCAAAACATATTCAATGGATGTGGAAAGATGGTTTTGGTAAGTGGAAGACTCATGATAGTACCCATTCTCATGGAACTAGGATAGAGTGCAATTGTGGAGGCTCGAAATAGAGAGGCAATGAAGTTGAGTGTGGTCTAATGCACATAATGGAGGTGGTGCACCAGCAGGGACAAAATCTATCTGAGGTATGACCGATTTATCATCTACCTTTCTAACGTTATTCAATTAAAAATCCTTTAACTCCTTTTTTCTATCATTGTTTAGTATATTCCTTGGGAATTGATGTACATAGACTTTACATTCCCTAGAGTTATCTACATTGGTTGGTTATTAGAAATATTTTTTAATATGTTTTGGTGATGTAGGGTTATGGCGGGGTAGCACCAGTTATTGGTGGTTTTATTCTTGTTTTGGACACTACCAAATGATTTTATCATTATAATATTTTGGTTTTATTCCCAATGTATAGTCATAAACCTCATCTAGAGGAGAGTTTTGTTTTCTAATGAAGAGGGATAGCAAGTGGAGTTTGTTAGAGAGTGGGGTTATCATATGGGTGATAGGTTAGTGGATAATATTTTGTCTCATTTGGAAGATCTATCGATGGGATATCATGAAGTGGTTCTTCCTAGGGTTGTGGAGGGTTTTCTAGATGTTATCTCAAATGAGGTTATAACACTACCCCCATAACATGATGTGGAGTTTAGGATAAAGTTTAAACTACGTGTATCTCTGATTTTGACTGATCCTTATAAAATAGGGCCTATTGAGTTTCTTGTGTTGAGAATACAGTATTAGGATCTGATTTATAGAGTTTCATCTGACCCAATGTATCTCCATAGGGTGCTCTAGTTTTTTTCATTGCTTAGGATGGTAGTATGATGTTTTATGAATATTACCATAGGTTGAATCAATTAATGGTAAAGAACTATTACCCACTTTCAAGGATCAGTTATTTATTAGACTATATGAAGTGAGAAAGTTTGATTTTGAAGAACAATTTATTATATAGATATCAATAGATGAAGTTGAAAGATGAATATATCCTGAAGATTTCAATCAGATGCATGTATAAAAACCTTGGGTTCATGGTCATGCCATTTGGTTCCATAAACTCATTAGTTGTGTTCATGGGGCTCATAAACCCAATATTCTATGAGTTCATAGACCCATTCTTATTTACGATCATAAATGTTATATTGACTTACTCGAAGTCATATGAGTGTCATATAAATCGTCTAAAAAATCATGGTGGTCCTTGGATTCCTCTAGATCTAAGGAAACATTTCCATGTGTATGATCCTAACTTGAGAGGTGAATTTCCTTAAGTATGTGGTTTCTCAATAAGATGTGTCTAGATTATTATATAAGATCAAGGTAGTGTTTTATTGGTAATCACCCATGAATGTGGTAGAGTTCAATAGATTCCTTAGTCTTTCATGTTATTATCATAGGTTTGTATCTGATTTCTCTTGGATTGTTACCCCAATGACAAAATTTACCAGGAAGGACTTGGCCTTCATGAGGACTGATTTGTTCTATAAAATGATTTTTTACCTAAAGGGGAACATTATTAGTTCCCTAGAGCTTTGGTTTCCTAAGGAGTTTGTGATTGTTTAGGTTTTCTATGATGCGTACTATTGATATTTAGGATGTGTCTTGGTATAGAAGATAGTAGTTATCCAATATGGGTATAGGCAGTAATTCCCCCAAGAGTGTAAATATGTCACACATGATATGGAGTTACTGGAAGATGTGTTTTCACTAAAGTAATGGAAATATTTCATTATTGATGTGCACTATTTGGTTTTCAAGAACCATAACAGCCTTAAATATGTCTTATCTCAATCGGATTTGAGTATATGATAGTATCATTGAACAAATATTCTCCATTATTACAATTTAAATTAAAATTATTATTTATTCAAAAAATACAGATTTTAAAATTATAACAGATTTTAATACACTTAATGAAAATTAGATAAGGTCACATACATTTATCTTATAACAATAAAATATTAATTTATGAACCTTTTTTTGAAAATGAGTTTTACTTTAAAACATTTTATTAATTATAAAATTAGAAATAAATATTTGTGTTTTATAAAAATATCATCATTTAGTTGAACATTTTTTAATTTTTTTACTTATACTATGATATAATTATATCATATTTTCATTCGTAAGATCCACAAATTTTATTTATTCTTTAATATATGTGGTTATTATTCCATTAGCCAAATTACTATTCATAAATGTCATGTTACTATTCTGGGGTCACATTACTATTCCACCGAGATAGGTTCCTTAATTTCTAGAAAAACCTATTATTTCATTCATTCTTAATTTATAATGTTTTTATTATGTTCGCAAAGTGATTTAATGTTTTTTATACTATATGATGTAATTATGAGAAGGGAATTTCCATTGATAAAATTATTGGTCATTACATTCTTTCCCCTTATGAAATTTCTCCCTCCAAAATTTAATTTTACATTCTATGTTGAAAAAATATGAGGTTACTTATCCTTCATTTATTCCTCTGGTTTCCATGTTTCCTATTCATACTTATGGTTCTACCATAGAACTTTGACTAGGTGAGTAGTCTTGTTTCATAGAAATTTATCTCTACAGTCCAAGATTTTCACCAAATACTCCTAGTAAGAGAGATCATTTACTAACTATACCACAACTAGATTTAGTACATTTTGGGGATCTGGTATGTAATTCCTCTAGAGGGATACATGAAATAAAATCAAGTAATTAAGACATTTATAATGGAATTTCTAGTCAATTGGGAATGTCTTCGACATGATACAAAATTTCAAAGGCATTGTTGTACCTGTGACTTAGATTTCCCTTATTACCAAATCTCATTATCCTCTTCCATGGAGATATGAGAAGGAATACTATGTCTCTAACCTCAAACTAGAGGTCTGGTCAATGATTTTCTTTATATCTCTTTTTTCAACTTCGGGATTCCTTGATGTTCTGCTAAATTATTTTCGTTGTTTCTACCATTTCATTTACCATTTCAGTTCCTTGAAGATTATGTTCATAGACTTCATTCTAATATCTTGGTTTTCTACATATTTTTCTATAAAGGTCATCATATGGATCCATTTGGATGATATCATGGTAATTTTTTTAAGAGAACTCAAATAGAGGTAGATATTGGTCCACTCCTCCATTTAAGTCTATATAACATTCAATCAATGTGTCTTAAAATTTGTAAATAGTCCCCTAAGATGGTACATTAGTTTGAGGATGATAAACTCTATTGAAGTTTATCTTAATGTTTTAAGAATATTGGATACTTTTTAAGAACTTAGAGGTGAATCTTGGATCTCGATCAAATATAATTGACATTGGAACTCCATGAAGTCTTACCAATTCTCTAATTTATATCAATTCATGTTGACCGAGTGATAATTACTCTCAAATTATGATAAAGTGATATTCATTTATGAGATGATCCCCAACAACCCATATTGCATTGTTTTCTCTATATGTCTTTGGAATTCTAGTGACAAATTACATGGGGATTTTTCTTATTTCCATGTCGGTATGGGAAATAGTTGAATCTTTCCCTTATACTTTTTTTCTTTCATCCTTCACTTTCTGAAATACTAGGCACATTGATATATATTTTGTGATCTTCTACTTCATATTTTCCACCAATAGTTCTCTCAAAGATATAGATACATCATTATGTTTCATGGGTGAAGAGAGAATTTTGAGATATGTGCATCATTTAGAAGATCATTATTTTATTCTGGATTGGATGGTATACATAGTTGCAAAAAAAATATTAGGACTCCTTTTATAAGTGGCGAAGAGGGAACACTTGGTATTTATCAACTTAAATATATGCCCCCATGTTTTTCATATGTCACAGGGGTAAATATTATAACATTATAAATACATAGAGGCATAATTTTATAAATATGTCCATAAAATATTTTTGGACAAGTTTATTGGTCATTTGTACCCATATCTTTTTATTTTAACTCCATGACAAACCCGTTTTTACATTAATTGTCGTAATTAATTTTTACTACATTCACTGTTAATTTTGATAAAAGTTAATTTTAACTTTTTACAAATTATAAATAATTTTGATTCCAAATATGAATCCATTTTTTTAAATTACATTCATATAAGTGAAAAAAACTAATTTGAAATTAATCTCATAGTAAAGATGATAAAATAGGTTCTTAAGGAGAAAAAGTTCAAAAGCTTGAAATGTTTTTATATAAAAATTAATTAAATTTTTTTCCAATGAAAAAAATTAGATTAATTTATATAAAATTGAACTAATTTTACATTATATATAATTCAAATTATAATTTATGGTTATAAATATTTTAAACTAAAAGGGCTTTTTCAATTAAAAATCATTAATTTTCACTATTCATCAAAAATGAAAATTTTTAGAAAAATCACAAAAAATAACACTAATATATTATTTAAATACTTTTTAAAAAAATTACATGTATTTTATAAAAGTTATATTCTAAAATTTTCAAAAAAAAATATTTTTATTATAAGTGCACAAAATGGAAATAGAACCACTTTTTATAAAAATGATGTTTTTATACATAAAATTGGATTTATTCTTATTTATTTCCTATAAAAACCATAATATTAATGTTAAAATATTGGTTGAATATAAAATATATGAATTTAATTAACTAATTTACCAAAAGGGATTTGGTTAATTTAATGATAAAAACACATTTATTTACAAAAATTATTTTTCCAGAGTAAGATTACCTTGTATTTTTAAAAGGGTTTTACTTTCATTTATAATTAATTGGTTACCAAATAATTCATTTTATTTACTTGTTTCAACCATATTTTCATAATTTAGTTAATATTATTCATAAATTTATTTCTAATACCTAGGTTAGAACTCTCATAATAATATGTTAAAAATATGTCACATTTCATTTAAACATAGTGTTGAATGTAATGAAAACTAAGATGAGTGTTTCATGTTATCCATGAAAAGATAATTTTTGTGTGTAACTAAAGCTAAAAATATTGTTTTATGTAAACAAAAATATCAAAAATATCATGTTAATTTAAAAAATAATAATTTTAAAATCATGAGGTGTTATATTCTACCCCCTTAATATGAATTTCACCCTAGAAATTTGTCTTGGTCATCAAAGGTTTAACATAGGAAAATTACTTCATAGAAACCCACATTGTAAAGATTTTTAATAAAACATACTCTTGAAAAATAGAAATGGATTTTTTTAAAGAATCTAGAATAATACCTAACATGCTTCCAAATGGGAGAACATTGGTGGGAAGTGAAAACATGAACATAGAAGTGAAACATAACACCCAAATACTTATAAAGAATTATAGATAACATTGATGAAAGTAAATTGGGTGATCTAGAGAATATTAACTATTATAAATCCATAAAACAATGAGGCCTGGAAAGTTTCATAGATATCATAAAAAATGTTGATAATAGGGAAACATTTTATTCTAATAATTCTCATGAGAAGATATAAATTCTTGATTTCATTTCATTTCAGAATCACAATTTCACCCTTTGGTTATTCCTCGATCAATTAAACTTTATATATTAATATATGAAGTGATGGTGAATTTTTTTTAGATGAACTACTAACAGGTCATAAGATCCATAATATAATGATATTTCATTCCTTTGTTCTGGAGTCAAAAACAAAATTTAAAACTGGTTATCCAATATGGATAAATCTTCATATAGTGGAGTAAAACGTTAATCCTAAAAACCTCATCCAAAATTAAACTTAAAACATTCCATAAATGTTTTACCTTATGACCCTTCCAAAATATTAGAATATAAAAATTTATAAATAAGGTCAATAAATTCCCAAAATCAACTTATCAGTAATCCCCCATACACCATAAAGTGGACCTTCATTGTCACATACCAAACATGTGAATAACATCATCATTTATTCTCTCAAAACATAGAAATAACCCAAATTACCATAAAACCTAATTGAAAGCAAACATGATTCCTCATTTTCTGAATAAAACCACTAATTATTTAATTTATTCCATAGATCCGATAATTTTTTAAATTCAATCAATGACAACACAAAACACTTAGTCTACAAGTCTTTTATCAGTTTCTTGGTCATCAATGCAATCCAATTTACCTTATCTATATCAATAATATATTTATACATGATAAACTCTATTTTCTAAACATCAGGAACACATTAAGGGTTACCACACCATAATAACGTGTTTTATGAAAAAATATAAACATTATGTTAAATCAGTTTTCTAGGTCATCATTAACATTAAAAATATTCATGAACATCCTTAATGAAAAAATTATATTGAACAATCATTATATATTTAAAAACTCTTGAATTATAATACATAAACAATTCAATTATTCCACCTTATACTAAATCCATTAACTTTCCTTCCTCATGTTTTCCCAAATACCTCTTTAACTTCTCACATTAATTGTAGAATTTTGATCATTAGTAGTGTAAACCTTACTCATACCACCTTCTGATTCTCATCAATAGATTTCCACCCAAGGAAATAAATTTTTATATTTTCTAGACTTTCCTCATTTATGGTATTCAATAGTCAATGGTATCTTAGTTAGACTAATATTATCATCCATTATGTTAACTAAAATTTTCATTTTCCCTTCGTAGTTAAGTGATTTGTGTCCCTATTTTCCATAGTCAAAAAATCTTCTTATTCCTCTGAGACATTCACTTGAGTGATTTATTACATATTCTTAACATATTGGAAACTTAATCTTATTTCCGACATGTTTACCTTCACCCAAACCCTCATTATACTATTTCCTTATCTTATTTGGTGAGTCAAAGGGTTGATTAAGGTCCATGTTGCAAATCATTTTCCTTGAAAACTAATTAGGCATAATAAATACATTCTTTACTCCATTCATAATCACATCTAGATACTCATCATAAAATCATACATCACATTAAAAGTTAATATTTTCCCTTCTAGTTCTTACCATTAGATAAGACTATAAAACCAAGTCTGAGCCACGAATATCATAAAAGAAAATAACATGGTATACACAATCATTTAGGAGGAAAAAATCAAGACACTTTTTATTTAATATATTCTTCCTTACGTTTATACTAGGTAAATCATAATCATCAACTGTATAAATCCTTTATTATGGTTCAAAAATATTTTTTGAATTACCAAATAATATCATCTAGGAGTTTCAAACCAAACGTACAAAAAGTCTCATTGTTATGCACCTATTCGTGGTCGATTTTAGATCAATACATTATTTTTAGTGTTGTTTCCCCTAATTATATTTATTCCAAATTCACAACCATGTGTAGTATCCAGACAAGGATTTAATATTTTTGAAACCCTTCACAATTTCCTTTAACAAAATCCCATAACATTTTCCTATCCTATAAATAATCCTTAGACTTATCCTTAGATACATCACTAATTATATAATTATAAATATCTTTTGATATCTCACTAATTTTTTCTCATCTTAGTTTCCAAAGGATGACTAAACATTTCATTTGATACCAAATATAAAGACCCATTCTCTTCATACATGGATATTATATATTTTTAGATCAATATTCATTACATTACACAAACATGTGCCTATATACTATAATAGTTTATTTTCTTTGGAAACATGGAACATAATCCTCTTAATTATTGAACGATAGATAATGTATCTCATAAATACATTATCCTTTATTACTCATACTTTAAAATATTTTATTATGACCTAGGGAATGGAAACATAAGAAAGGGTGAGCTCAGATTCCCAGTAATGGTAAACAAGAGAGATACATAAGCATAACATAAGAATATGGGTATGAGAACTTGGAAATAACAT
Source organism: Viscum album (assembly GCA_963277665.1). Classification (NCBI taxonomy): domain Eukaryota; kingdom Viridiplantae; phylum Streptophyta; class Magnoliopsida; order Santalales; family Viscaceae; genus Viscum; species Viscum album. Next base: position 11,145,627 of record OY728159.1, on the reverse strand, counting down.
TTGAAAACCATACCCTATTTATCAAAGCTCATAATATTGAGTCATAGAATAAGTATTAGTAATTCATAATACATGAATCATAATGGAACCAAAAAACATGATCCATGAGATCATCATGTTAGGCTTAGACTAACCACCTGTGTACCTACATCATGCTTGGTTTAACCACTTGTGTAATGTTCTTTTCAGATACTACACCTCCTCGGTGGGGAACACCACCATTCCCAATGTCATCCCTTTTCTCATAATGTAATGATTTCACTCCCCAAAAAATAATGTTAGTTAAGGCTCACTTCCAAGACCATCATAATGGACAATGTCCCTCAACGAACCAAGTTCACTCTCTTTTCTTATCATGTCTATCTCATGAGATATAAATATTTAGCCAATATATTGGAAGGAGATATAGTTTCCACCCATATTCTGTTATAGAATAACCAGCATCCTTGGTTATAACATAGACACTATCAAAAAATGAAAATTTTACGTATGTTTTCCACCATATCATAAATCTTTCATTAAGGCATAACCCATGAAATTAAAAGGGTTTCACAAACATTCCATCATATCATAACCCATATAAAATGGAAAAGTTTTATAATAATTTCATAATATCATAACCCATGTAAAATGTAGTGGGTTTCATAATAAATCTATAATGGTGTAACATGTGGGAATGAAGTGGGTTTTAGGAACATAATTCCATCAAAAAAATAAACCATTCATAGAAAGAATAATAATTGTATTATTGGTTTATATCCCTAAGAATGAATATGTTACATAAAAAGTTAGCATCCTAGATGGACAAGGATTTTAAATTTTCACTCGTAACATTTATTAAGGAAAATAAAAATTCATTGGGAATAACTTTTTAAACATAAAAAATTTTGAAAATACTTTTCATTTAAGATAACATTGAAAACTTATAAAGGGAGATCTAATAATAATTTAAAACCTTTAATGAGGAAAGTATTCTTTCTACTTTGAAAAAAAATTTAAATAGAAATAATTTTGAAAATCATTTTCTTTTAAAATAACCCTGAAAACATATAAAGTAATCTTCAAGGAAAATAATGTCCATGGGGACGGGATGTTTTAAAACAAATATTCCTTTCACATTTTTTGTAAATTATAAATTAGTATTATTTTTGAAAATGAAATAACCATACCATTTATTTTATTAAAAATGTATAAAACATGGGAAAGATTTATTTAATAAATATTTTTAAAGAAATGATAAAAAATTTGAAATCATTTTTTTAATACATGGTTTTGGAAGAAAATGGGTTTTCTACCTAAAATATAATTATTTACGAAAAAATACTTTTTTGAAATCTTGAGTACATAAAGATAGATACTTTAAGGAAGAAACCTGTACTATTAGGGAATAAATAGGGGACAATAAATTTCATGAGAAATTTTTATAGTTAGATCATGATATATAAATATTGGAGACATAATTATAAACAATATCGATAATGGATTAGATTGTAACATAAAACCTTTACCACTTTGGTAACCATGAATCACAAGGACTATGATATAAATAACATAAAATGCAACTTAAAATACAATGATGATAAATATATTCATGATATTACATGTCAAATGGTCTATATATACACCTCGGGGATGAATATAGGTGCATAACATAACATGTGTGTCAAATATTGAAAATTAAGAAAAAAATCCATTACCAATTTGTTAACTTTTAAGTCGTACACCCAATTAAATAGATATAATAAAATAGATATTTATAACCTAATATTTCTAATTATATATATCATAATATTCATTCATGGTTTGTATATACACTGCATAAAATAAACATGTGGTTAATGTGGAATTTTTATCACTAAAAGTAAAAGTGAGATGGAAATCCATTACCTTAAGTCTTGACTTCCTTCACACTAATTTCAACCTCCATTATAGTAATGATAAGTTTATTTTGCATTTATTAAATAATCATACTAATATATATCATACAATATATAATCTAATTAATTTATTCTATTACCCATTTATTAACAATTCTATGTTAAATTCATGTTTTGGGTAACAACCTCTTTGTTTTTCATATATGTTTTTGTTTTTTTATTTTTGATCATGTTACTTTGATCATGGTACCACATTTTCAAAAATAATAATTATGAAATAATTTTCATATTTATACATAAAATTTATTGTTAAAAATAATCATAAAATACTATTTTTAAAAATTAGATATGTTATGATCATAAAGAGTGTAGGTCATACGTACGCATGAGTAACATTTTCATAAATCAATGGTCATTATGAATAGTAGGTAATTAATATATTATATTTAAATAAAAACCATAATATCCTATAAAACATATTTATCTTTAAATATAGTAATACATTTCGTACACGTGGTGTGGTTATGAAAATAGAGTATCATCGCTTCATGAAGGCGGTAGTTTACACATACATGAGCGGCATTATCATCAATCATTGAGTGAAAATGTTAGAAGTAAAAGGACAAATATTTTATTTTTAAAAAATTAAATATGTAATTGTTATCATAATTATGTCATATATATCACATAAGATCATTAAATTTACCCTTATCACCTTCCATGTAAAATGTGGACGACTCACCTCGCTTCGCGAGGCGGTAGATTTTCGTACACACAAGCGGCGTTATCATATTCCATAAAAATGGAAATTAAAATGGTATGTGTGATATAAAAATTCCAAAATAATAATAATATCATAAATATCATATATAAAAAACGGAATACATCATTATTAACAGCTATTATAAGTTGTATTGGAAAAATTAATGACATGGTTGCTGAGGCGGTAGTCTACTGTACGTATAAATGATTATTTTATAACCCATTTGATTGAATTGGAGAAGGATATATGTCATTAACTTATTTAAAAAATCATAGTATATAGAATATAATGAGTTTAATATATCACAATGGTTTAAAAAATTAAGGAGGTGTACAAAGAAATAAAATAAATATTATCATTAAAGAACATTACCACATCTTCGGGTATCTTCAATAGGTTTGCACTAAGGCATTATTATATTCTAATTACATCCAAAATAAGGATTATAAGATGATAGGTGGGAGTTTGGGATGTTATTTGGGTAGGTATTTGATGAAAAAATAAGTTTTAAGGTGTGAAGAAGAGATGAGTGGTGTTGGCCATTTATATGTGGCAAAGAGGACACACTTGATAATTTTGAGAAGAAATATGTGATTCCACGTTTTTTAAATGTAAAATGAGTAAAAATTACTAAATTATAGAACAATAGAGTTTTAATGGTCTAAATGATTCAATAAATAGTTTTTATATTTGTGTATATGTTATTTCCACCCTTATCTTTTTAAATTACCCCCAGTAAACCGATTTTTACCATAACCACGGTAATTAAGTTTTGCTGCATTCAGTACACATTTTGGTAAAAAAAATATGTTTAAATTACTATAAATTTAAAATTATGATGATTTAAAACATGTAATCCATTTTTTGAAATTTCATTCATAGAAGTTAAAAAAATTAATACAAAATTAATCCCCAAGACGCGATGATAAATGGGGTTTTTAAAGAGAATATGTTTGAAAGTATGAAATGTTTTCATGTCAAACTTAAATATAAAATTTATTCCAATAACCTAAATTTTATTAATTGATAAAAAATTGATCTAATTATACTTTATAATTAATTTAAATTATAATTTAATATTAAAAATTAATTTAAATAAAAAATTGTTTTTCAATTGAAATTTAGTATTTTTCAATACTCATTAAGAAATATAACTTTTTAGAAAAGTCCCAAAAATTCACACTAATATAATTTTGGAATTATGATTTAGAAGATTATTTTTTTTATCAAATTAATTTTATAAAATTTTCAATAATTAAGTTTATTATTAGTTCCCAAAATGGATTCAAAACTTCATTTCAGAAAAAACTAAATTTTTAATCATAAAATTGGATTTATTATTATCTCCTGTCTAAAAAACGCACAATATGAATGTTAAAATTTTGGCTGAATATTTAACATATTAAATTAATAAAAATAATTAAATGAATTTTTTTTTAATTTAATGATATAAGATACACTTGTGCATATAAAATCAATTTTTTAGAGAATCATTTCTTTTTATTTTCAAAAGAGATTCATTTTCATTTCTAATGAATTATTCACCAAAGAACTCATTTTATATACATGTTTAAACAATATTTTTCTAATTTAGTTAATCTTATTCATCACCACCATTCCAAATTCAAGTTGAAAACTGTTATAATAATATTTTAATTATATATCACATTTTATTTAAACATAATGTTGTGCGTAATGAAATCTATTCTCAGTGTTACATGTAACACAAGAAAAAAATTAGTGTTTCACGTAACTCAATTCATAAATAGGGTTTTTTGTAAATTAAAATATTAAAAATATTAAATTAATTGGAAAAATAATATTTCACAAAATATCAGGATGTAACAGATGTAATTTCTAAGAAACCACTCAATCTCAACTTTTTAAAAATTCTGGGGTATTATTATATACTTAGAATTATCTCTATGGTGTTCACTAAATTTATTTCATCCTAATACTTAAAAATAACTATAATAAGCCTTGAAAATTAGGAAAAATTTCTTCGTGATTAATTGAGGCACCCCAAACCGACACTACCAGATATGGTGTTAAAAAAATTCATTAAACATGGGTTTCAATACCAAGTTAGGTTTTCAAATATAAACCTGGGAATATTTCACATTAATATCACATATCAAAATATCCTTTCACAATTATAATAACCATTATGTGTATTGAAAATAGATACTATGTACATAAACCACTTATTCTATAATACTTGTGAACATTCCTCCATTATTGTACCCCACTATAGTTCTCATAAGTTATACTCATATTAATAACCTATGTAATAGAAATATAATAAAGGTTTTAGCTTATTTTCACAGAATGGGTTTAAATAAGAGATAATAATTGATGATCATAAGTGATCATAATATAAGCATTTAGGTCTAAGATCATAGTCAAGGTCTATGAACATAACATTATAAAATCAAACCCAAATAAACATGGATCATAAATAATAATTAATTTCACAAGTATATAATCATAAAATAATTTATGAGTCATTATAAAATGAAAAAATTACAAAATATAATATTATGTAACAAATATAATAAAAAATAATTTACTTTTTTAAGTCTCAATAATATAGATATAGTAGTATAGTATAAAGAGTCTCATATTATATTGGTTTGATTACCCAATCCTATAAAAATAGTGGATAGAGTCACATAGTATTTTTTTTACTCTATAATCCCTAACATTCTTTCTTATGAGATATACATTTTTACCAATTTTATTTGAGGGCTATATAATTTTGGGACCAAAGCTCACCTAATGGATATAATCCTTTATTCGTTTAGTATCACTCATAATATCCATTTATCTCATGAGGTATACCTTTACCTAATTTATTTGAGTCATATATAATTATGGTACCACCAATCATATAAATAAAATCATACATTGAACCAATATAAAATGAAAACTTTCATCTTTCAAACATCACTTAATTAAGCTTTAGAAAAGAGGTGTGTTTCCAATAAATGTTTATTGAACATTTCAAAATCCATACATAGAATTAATTTGGATGCTATAATAATAACATAACATTAGTGAGTATTAAAATTATGAAGTATTTTTATAGATTTTATTTTTTTTAACAATAGTTTGAATGGTTCAACATAAGATGGGATCAAGAATAAGTTCTCTGATACCACGTGTTTAATTACCAAAAATAAAAATAATAAAATGGAATTCATTGGGTATTCCATGAAAAAATATTTCTATGGAAATAATTCATTTTAAGATAAATATTAAAATGTCCTAAAAACCATAAAATAGTTTTTAGAAAATGATTTTAACTTTGTTCATTAAAGATCATGTTATGAGTCACTTCAAAAGTACATTTCAAAAAGGTGTTGTGAAAAAAATTAAAACTTTTAGTTTTAAAAATAATCATAATTAAAGGATACTTTAGAAAGGAATAAAATTTTTTCCTGGTAAATGTGGATTTTATGATAAAATATATACTCATGATTGGAAAATCCTTTAAAAATATTTTAAAAATACCATTATTGAAACCCACATCTTAAAATAGATAATAATATTTTAAAAAATATATATATATATAAGATAAATAATAATATAACATGATTTAACACATATTTTACTTTCAAAATAATACAATAAAACATTTGGGTAATTAAATAAAATGGACATCGTATAGAAAAAATGAACAAAGAGGGTGCATATTATTATTAACAAATTTTCATTTTTATAAAGAGATAAGTACATAAAGTAAGAATTGATGTTAAAATTATTAGAAAATAAATTCATGAGAAATAAAATTAAATACCAAAAAAGTAAATAAAACATAATAAAATCATATTTAATTCTTTATCCAAATTATCATAATTAAGTTCAAGAAGAAACATTATAACTAAATGAAAAGACATTAAGATAAGAAACACCATTATGTCTTTAGTATCACTTAAAAAACCCATGAAAGAGATAAGTTTCCAAGTATTTTTAAATTAATTTATTTTCATAAAATTTAATAAAAAATGAATCCATAAGGTATTATATACACCATATAAAATAATACAAATGGTGAGTATGAGATATGTCTCAAAAAATGAAGACATAGATAAAAAAACCATTATGGATTTGGTAACATTTATATCCTAATCCATTAGAAGATAAAACATGAAATATAAATTTAATTACCATGAATAAAATATAATCATGTAAAATATTCCACATATGTATTGAATACACCTTATAAACAAAAATAGCTTCATAATATAAAATATGTCTTAAAGAAGGAAGTTTGAGATAAAAACACCTAACCCAAACTCTCAATTTCAAAAAATGTTATTTAACATACTATATAATAAAAATAACTATATTAATAAATAATTTTACAACCATATTAATACATATTAAGTTTTCCACACATTAATTATAATCATTCATTATACCTTTAATATTTAGTCATTGTTTATTTTCATTATCAGATGATATCAATATCAATTATTTCATGTATGTTTTGTAATGGCGACGTTGAACCCTGTTATTTAAATAAAATGTTATAATTCCAATATTTTTTATGGTAATATAATATAATTTTCATTTTGATAAATTTATGTTATCATTAAGTGAGAGTTTTTTGTTATGATTCTTGAAGATGAAAATCAGTGATGAGATTATTTGAGTTAATTTTATGATATCAACAGATTACCTAATAATGATTGTTGATTTTTATGATTTGTTTTGAAAAAAATGTTCATGAAATATATTAAACCTTTTATCATATATATTTTCATTAAATTTATTTTATAACCATACATGTATGGGTGATTAGAAATAAAACGTGTGCTCCATGGAGACAGTAGTTTTCACATACACACGAGTGATGTTTTCATTTTCTGTTGAATGAGAGGGGAGGAAGGTGGATAATTATTTATTTCTACAGAATATTAATTATGTAATAAATATAATATTTATTAATTAAATACATTATTTTAACTATCCATGTGATGTGGTGATGAAAAATGAAATACGTTATCCATGGAGGTGGTAGTTCGCATGTATGCATATGTAACATTTTTATTTTACAAATGGTTTGGAGGAACATAGAAAATGATTATTAGATTAACATAATAAAATTTAACTAAAAAAATATATTTAATTAATTATTTTATTATTAATAAAATATATTTGGAGGAGGCATAAGAATAAATAAAGGGATAATAATTCAAAAGGGGTGATTTATAAGTTTTACCTTACTCATTGTAACAACTCATCACAATTTGAATTAAACAGATGAAGGTTGGTAATTTGATGAGTGGAGGACCTCTAAGAAGTCTCTCAATTTTTTTGGGGGGATATTTTCATGTATATTATCTAGGATAAAGGTCTTATTGTGTGATGAGAAGTGGGTTGGTGAAGGGACTCTTACATAAGTGGGTGAGGTGGAACTTTTGGAAACACCCTACGCTTTAGGTTCAAAGCATGTTATTTTAAATGTAATGTGGCTAAAATTTTATAAAATAATTTATAATGTATAAACCTTGGATGATCCACTAATAATATAAAAATAATAATTTATATAGTTTGAGATATTTCAGTCATTTCCCTTTAATTTTACTTTTTACAGTTATTTATATTTACAACTATAAGTTTATACATTGGAAAAATTATTTTTATGATTAAAAGTAAAATTAACCTTATTATATGATATGGATTCTATTATTAAAAATAATAAAATCATTTTATCTGATTCAAATTATAGTGGTGGTTAAATTTAATTTTAATAAAATCGGGTTGTATGAAACAAATATAGTGTTTAGAAACAAAATGAATCGTTATCATAATCATGTATAGAATTAATACACATTGAATTTATTGGTTTATGATAAGAAAAATTTTACTTGATTTACTTCATAACTAATCCAATACTGAATGTAACCTTTTAAATACTTAATTAATGAAAAGGATCAAAAATAGTTCTTTTATTATAATAAGACATCACTTGGCCTTTAATTTTTCAAAAAATGGTTTCTAAATTGAACATAATATTTAATATTTTTTTATTTTAATACATAAATTTATTATATATATATAATTTTTTATAAAATTGAATTTTATTATTTTATCATGTTGATATCATAAAAGTGATATTATTTCTAAAAAAAGTATTTTTCTCTATTAACCAAAAAAATATATCATTTTAAAAAAAAATCTCCAAAATTCTCCCAAAACTAATTTTGATATGATTAATCTCAAAATATAAACAACTTTATCAAATTTTAATTCTAAATTCCTTAATTTTATCTTTTAAATAAAAATACAAAAGACAAAGAAAAAATTATTTATAGAAAAAGGGCCTCTCAAACATTAAGCATTATTAATATAATTTCATATAAATTAATAATTAAATTATTGTTAGTATATTAGTCCATACATTAAAATATCAAATATTATGATATTTATCTTAAAATAGTGATCAATTTATTTATTTTGGATAAAATACACAACACTTTAAAAACATTCATGGAAAAAACCAATCATTTTTAATATTAAATCATGTTATGTAACATCCTAACCTGGGTTCTACTAACTAGTGCCCGAGTAAGTTCTCAGCAAGACCTAATAAGTGTCTTCTCATTTGAAAGTGTTTGTCAAATATCAGTTAGGGACTAATAAATTACATGGTGAGACTATAAATTCTTTTTCAGAGTACGGAACGATAGATAAAATAAGAACTAAGAGAAACATAACAAAAGATAATCATGCATTACCAACATGATTTCCTAAAACTAAGTACAGGCCCACAACCAAACAGTAACAATGCTATGTAATTTATTATAGTTCCATGTGAAGAATAAAACCCAAAATAAAGACATGCTAAAGAATCCTCATAACTGTCCCTAACATTAGGTATGGTCTCCTCATTCATGCATGTCCCTAAGTCCCAAATCCATCCTCAAATATAAGTATGTTTCCCATATCTTGACATAAAACCATGAATTATTATCAGGTACCCAATTATGGCCCAATCAGGGTTCGATTACAAGTTAATATGCCACTAAGAATGGTATCTATAAAATATCTGGTCTAATACAATTTATGAATAAGTAAAGATAATAAATAATATATAATAATAATATAGGTTACATCATTTAACATTTATTAGATTGATTAATCTCATTATTAGTTCAATGTTTTACACATTTTTCATCCAACCTTCTTTGGATTGTGTCGATCATTTAACCAATTTGTTAAAAGGTTCATAGTTCAGAAAACATGGAGCTTTAGTCCATGAATCCAAATGGGATTTAGAATGCCATGGTTGACCATCCCAACCATGATAAATAATTCCATGTTCATACTCTTAGGTTTAGAATCATTAATCCATCCCTAAAAACATCTACCTATAGTGCCCCCTGGAGAATCAGTCTCACCCTCCAATTGGGATAGAGAATCAATCCAATATCTCACCAAAAAAATCACATTCACATAGGCTAAATATCATGAACCATTTTATTACAAAAAATGAGGTAAGACCATTTCTATTAAATCACATTTCCATGATTCTTTACAATCATCTAGTTATAAATTTCCCAACACAATCCCATTTTACCATTTTAAAACATTACATCTATTAATTCCCCTTTCCAGTCCATTTAACCATGATTCTTAGCCCCATTAACCAATTATCACATTCATCAATTTACCTACCATCATTTACATAAATATTAAAGTTAATACAAACCTCATATATTACCATGTTACTAGTTTAATCACATTTATAGTTGTTTTAATATCAAAAACCTCTAAAATGATCATTCTTCATCCCAATAATTAATGTTCATGGGAGTGTTTTACATAGGTTTCAAGTGCAATGAAAGCTTTTTGATGGTTCATTCCAAACTTTTTTTCATGATCGATGATAAATTTGAGATTTACATGTTGATGAATATCATCTTCTTCGTCATGTAAATTTTTACTCAAAGGATAAGGAAAAAGTTCAAGAATGGCCCACAAAGGCAGGCCAGAAGAAACTCAAGACTATGGGGGTCTTAAATAGTGGAGACTGAGGGAATTCCCTCTAATGAAATTAATCCTCATTGACTTGAAGAAACGAAATTTATGAAAAAATAATTTTTCTAGGACTAGAATTTCATGTAATTATAGGTAGTACATAACTTTATTACCATCCCACCTGGCGTAGATCACATTAGTGTTGTTGTCGATGATGTCATAACATTTTATGATGATATAATAAATTGAACAAGAGGTAATTGCCTTGCATGAATTATTTCTTCATTGATGGATCTATCAACAAGTCTACATTGTATTGTTGTTGTGTTTTATTAATAAATAGAATATTGCCACTATTTTTGATCTACACATGATCCACAAATCTATGAACATTTTTATAGGGATCTCTGGGTGCTTGGATGATAGATCTTATCACTTGCGTCATTCACTTTTAATCTCCATGAGAATCGCTTCTAAGAATTATCCTTTATCTCTATAGACTAGAGAGTGGTAGGTGGAGGAAGATTTATCACCCTTCATGGGAGACTTTTTTGAGAGGTATCTCTCTAGGTCTTGAGAGGATTATCTATGGCTACTGTTGTGAACAACAAGAAATAAATTATCTCTCCAAAAAAATAATATAGTTTGGTATAAATACTGTTAGGGTTTAGAAATAAATATTTTCACATGTGAGTTTCAATATTTATTTAATCCCTTGTGGAACCCCATGTAAGAATAATAATTATTATAATAATAATAATATTTCCTTAACATGTGCTTAACATACGAATTACATTAAATATTATTTAATAAAATAATATGCAATATATATTATTTCTCACAAGACCTAAAAACTATGTCCTTCATTCCTACACAATATTTATTAGATCTTGAATAATTAATATTTATTTAATAAATTAATATCACTTCATTATTCGCTAATAAATAAATAAATATTTAATTCACTAAAAAGAAAATAAATATTTATTAAATATTCTGATCACATAATATTCTCTTGGTTAACTAGTGAAAGAATATATGTGATCAATAATACATGAATAATTATTAAAATAAAATACAAGAATAATATTTATTCAACTTGTCAAAGAAAAAATAATAATATATTATTTAATTGAGATTTTTGGATACACAAAGTGTATAACCCTCTAGGTATCTTTCTCAATGGCATTAGGTGAAAGAGCCTAAATTCCAACGTTAGCATCTATAAATATGCCAAATAACCAATAGAGAATGAATTTAATTCCACAATGGAATAATAAATCATACATATTCTTACTATATAACATAATACATTTAGTGTTATATCTCTAGTAAAGTATATTACATGTTGGTGTCATCAACCTACATGCTCGATGTATTTTTCTTTAACTTCTCAAAATTCAAAATTTCTTATAGAACATAATTTCCATGGATTTATTTAGGCTATATCGTTTCCATCAAAGGACTTTGATATAAACTTTCATTAAAGAACAGAAGAGAAAAATATTTTCTCACATGATTCATTAATTCAATATTACTCATGATTCACCCAATGCATCCTACCTCGTCGCAAACATATAACATCACAGTTTTATTCAATACATAAAATTATGTGATTTATAATACTCAGCAATAACAATATTAAATACTAAGTATAAATACACATGGTAATAGATAGTAACATCCAATGACACATATAAATTTCTATTTCATACTGCAAAATATCATTATCATAATAACCCACATTGGATATTACCAAGGGCATACAACATGAGAAGGTTTCTCAATGTACTATGAGTATACACCCTTAAAACACTATATCATTTGTTTCCCTCAAATGAAACCATTTGTCTGTAAAACATATATTTAATAATTTTGTTGTAGCGCTTCTGGGTTCTCATCATAAATGGGAACTTCTATGACCTTTTAGTGTGAAAAATACTTTTAGGATATTATCACAAACTATTTCATTAATAAGAACAATCATGATGTGATAAAAAGTTTATTAATATTCAAAAATATTAATATATGTTATCCGAAACTACATAGAAGTTGCTTCTAGGGAACGAACTCTAACATACTCTAAATTTCACTAGTGAAAACTGCTGACAACCTTTAGTCTTATAACTCTCACAAGATACTAAATCTTTTGGTGAGATTGGACTTTAGGCAAGTGGTCTTCCACGTTTGTTTAAGTCGGTAATATAGTTACTTCAACTCCACCCCTTTGATAAAAATACCTCAAGAGGTGATAATTTTGGAGTATGTTCTTTTTCCCTCGGTGTAACAATGTCTCTTTTTCAAGATCCACCACTGTAGTATTATCCCAATAAAATTTGATAGGGTCTTTACTGATAGGTACCACATCAAGATCATGGAAAAATCTCCATATCCAAATGGATCCCTAGGATGTACCAGAAGAGCTATATACTCAAACTCCACTATAGAATTAGTGACAACTGGCTACTTTGAACTCTTCCTACTCACAACTCCTCATTTGAAATTGAAAACATTTCATGACTGAAACTTCAAACCATTCAAATCTATTTGAAAACTAGAATTATTATAACACCTAATGAACCACTCCTTTTATCCTCCATACACAAAAAACATATCCTTAGTTTTTCTTAGATACTTGGGGATAGTCTTAATAGAAATAAAATGATGGTCTCTTGGATATTCTGGATATCTTCCTACCATGATCAATGCATAGGAAACATCAAGTATAGTTCATAAAATGGAATACATGATTGATCATATCAATGAAGAGTATAAGATCTTACAATATCTCTTTCACATATTGTGTCTGATGACACATATTCATAGAAATATGTAAACCATGTGATCTTGGAACCAATTACCTCTTGTATTGATCTATTTTAAATCACTTTAGTGTGTGGTCAATGTATGATCTTTGACTTAGTCTAAGAAGACTCTTGGATCTATCATGAATGATCTTGATCCGTCGAATATAAGCTTCTTCACCTAAGTTAATTGTCGAGAAACACTTTTTTAAATAGTCCTTAACAGACATCAAGACTAGTATATCATTTCAATAAGTAATATTTCATCAACATATACTACTAGTATAAAAAATCCATTACCACTTAACCTCTTGTAAACACATGTATTTCATGAATTATTAATGAAACCAAATTCTTTTATAGCTTCATCAAATTGAATTTTCCATGACTTGGATGATTTCTTCAATCCATAAATATATCTTTGCAACTATTAAATATTATTGGTATCATCTAGAGTTTTGAAATCTTATGGTTGTGTCATATATACATCTTCCTTAATGTTCCAATTAAAGAAATAAGTTTTTACATCCATATACCAAATTTCATAGTTACAGTAAGATACTATATTAAGTACAATTCTGATGGATTTAAACATTGAAACTGGTGAAAATGATTCATCTTAATCAATTCCTTGATGCTTTTTAAACCCTTTTATCCACTAGAATTACTTTATATGTATTTACATTACCTTTCATGTCCATTTTTTCTTGAATACCCATTTTTACCAAATGAGATTTGCATCAATTATAACATCATCCAAAACCCTATATTGGATCTAATATGTGGAATCCATTTTAGAAATCATGGATTCTTTCCATCTTTCATCTTATGAGCCCTCTATTGCCTATTTTTAGGAGAAAATTTCATCATTTTTAGTCAACAATTAGTCACTATATTCAGTGACTAGAAAATCATATCTCAATGGTTCTCTTACCTCTCATGTGCTCCTACACAGTACATATATTTCAGGTACTAATTTTTCTATGGGGACCTGTGGAATCTGTTCATGTACTAACTCTTGTGTATCTTAGGCATCAATATCACTAAATTCAATATTGGTCCAACTATCCTTTTTTATGATGTGATCTCTGTCAAGAAATTCGGCTTGTTTGGTGACAATCACTTTATTTTCTGAATGTTTTTATTTTTAGTATCCCTTTTTTCCCAAGTATACCCTATAAAGATATGATTTTTTCCCTAGGGTGATATTTTTTACCTAATAAGGCCTTAAAAAATTCCATGAAATACCATACGTATTTATTTGATAAAGTATTTTTCTCACTTTATAACTCAAAGGGGATTCCATTTTCCACTTTAGTTGGTACTCAATTTCATGTGTATTCTGTAGTTTTTCATGAAAACCCCCAAAACAATAATTGAAGACCTTCATGACTCATTATTGAACCCACCATGTCAAACAAGGTGTGATTCATTATTTCAATAAAACTATTTCACAATGGTGTGTTGGGTGGAGTGAGTTGAGATAGAATCCTTAACTCCTATAGAAATTCGATACACTCTTGGTTATGATATTCACCACCTCGACTAGATCGAATCTTGTTTAAATTCTTTCTATGTTGATTCTATTATTTATTATTAAATTCCATGAATTTCTCAAAGGACTCAGACTTATACCTCACCAAGTAGACATAACCATATCTACTCAAGTCATCAATAAAATTTATGAAGTAAGAATACACACATATATATTTAACTAGAAATAGTCCCCACACATTATTGTGTAACAATCCTTGAAGATATGTATCCTTTTCACCCTATCCATCGAATAGTAGTTTAGTCATTTCCATTGTAAATAAGCAAGACATATTTTAGGTGGTTTTAGATCATTTGAGTGTAAATAACCATCTTGATAGATATTTTTCAAACACTTATCGTTTAAATGACCAAGATGGTGATGCCATATCTTGGGGTTATATGATTCATGTGAAAATGATTCATTACCAATTTTCAAGACTTATTTTTCATAATTTAATATATAAAGACAAATATTTAAATGTTGCATACCATAACATATTGTGTCTTTATAAAAGAAACAACTTTTATTACCAAACGTGAAAATAAACCCATATGTATATATGAATGATACATAAATTATGTTCATGGTAGTTGTTGGTATATAATAAAAATATTTTAAAACTAAAATCCGTCTTGTTTCAGTTGAAATGAGTTAGTCCATGATGGCTAGAGCTTCCATCCTTTGACCATTAGCAGCTAACAAATCCACCTCTCCACTAAAAATCATTCAGAATCTAATTGGTTCTTGAATTTTTATATTTATGTGATGACCACAAGGTATATATAATATCCAATGTGTATATATTGAAAGATTACACTTGGAAATTAATGTAACATCATTTTACCCAAACATCAGGTGTAGTTCTTCTTCTAGTGTCCTAGCTTTCCACATGCATAACATAAAACCTCTTTTTCATTTCCCTACCTCTGGATCTCCTTCTTCGAGAAAGGACAGTTCCTAGGAGCTTTAGAATTGTTATGATTCTTGGGCCCCTTTTCATTGATCTTCCTTTTCTTATTCACCTTAAGGAACATGTGTTAATCACACCCCATTTCCTTATCCACTTGTTTAATCGAAGTTATATGTTCTGAAATACTCTTCTCATTATTTATCATATTGAAATTAATAGTAAATCTTAATAAGGTGTTTGTAGGTGATGAAAGTATGAGATCTATATGAAAATGAACTGATAATTTAATCCTTGAGATGTCTAAGAATTCAATTTAACCAATAAGCTTTACTATATGAGGCCAAGATGGAATAGAATCTCCAAGATTAGTTGTAAACAGAGTATTAGAGATCTTGTATATCTGTTATCTTTCTCCCTCTCAATAGAGATCTTAAAGGTGATACATCATACTATAAGCATCTATATCCTCATGTTTCTTCAAAATATCATTGTTCTCAGATGGTAGCATTAAATAATGAATATATGTTGCATCGCTCAAATGTTTCTCATAGAGAGACAACTCCTCATAATTATACTCATTCCCAAGTGCATTATGAATTGGTTCTTCCAAAAAAAATAATTCCTTTCATAGAAAAGGAAAATGAATAAGTTCCTTTTCCACTATAGAAATTTTGTTCTGGAAAAAAGGTTATTCTTTATAGGTTTAGTTAAAATTTCAAGGAAGATGTTTTGGAATGGTGGGGGGATAATATAACGACCTATCATTTTCAGATATAAAACTTTTCCTATCTAAATATATGTTTTGTATAAATATAGAATAAATAAAAAATATTTTATAATAAAACGCATCATTTTATTTCATCCAAAAAATTATATATAAAGTATAATATATATATATATATTTAATTTAAATTAGTACGATGGGTTTGAAGAAACATGAAAATAACTAAACTATAATCATAAATTCTGAAGTATCCCAATCCATTATAATTATCAGAGACATTAATAAAAATATAAATAGGAAAAACTATTACAAACAATATTGTAATTTTATATAATAAATTTAAATAATTATGATAAAAATAATATAGATTAATAACCAAGGAAATAAGAGATATTTATATGAAGTATTATAATTATATAACTATTAAAATAACAAATGACCATTAGAAAATAATAATTACCCTTTGAAATGGTAATTAGACTGATAAAAATGTAAAATTTCTAAAAAATAGTATTGAGAAAAAGTAAATTTAGAAATTATAAATACTATAATTTTTAAAAAAAATATTTCACGAATCATATAACTTGAAAATATGTATAAATATTAATAATGTATGTTATATATCACTTATTAAAATATTAATCTTTATGTTAAAATTTAATTATCAAATTTTTAAAGTTGTTTTGGTTAATATATATATAATAATTAATTATCAATATTATTATAATTTATAAGTAACAGAAAAAAGAAATGCAATCACTCATAGAGGGATAAATAGTATTCATTCAAGATGAAATTGTTTTTCCATGAATTATTTGGATTTCTCATAAAAATAAAATATTAATATTTAGAAATTTAATTTGATAAAATAATCATAATTTTTATAATTATCACATTGAAATTTTCTTATGGTGTATTTTTGGGATTCATTTAAAAAAATTATTTTTTGATGAATACAGAAATATACCGTTTTTATTTATACTATTTTTTTTACATCAACATGGTATAAATATTACTCAAATATTGACCAAATATTTTGAAGGAATTAATATTTATCATTGATTAAAATAATTCATTTAAAAATTATAAGTTGAAATTATTAACCTATATGTGAAATTTTAAAGTGAAAATTATAATTTATTCAAATAAAAATTATTTTTGATTCTTTACCTTTAATACAATGTTTTCAAGACTCTATTTAGTTTTGGGTGGGTATTAATGTCAAGGATACATCTGGTTCATTATAATATAATAATAAATTTATTTTTAATAAAAATTATTCACATTCTATGGAATAAATAAAAATAAAAATCAATATTTTATTTCAAAATACCCCTCCCATTTTTTTATATAGGCATTCTTCCTCCACCAATTTCTCCTCACTTCTAAAAAATCATTTTCATTCTAATTCTCTATCCAAATAAAACTCCAAACTCTCTTATACACATTTTTATCCCATTTTTGTGACCAAAATCTCTTCCTCTGGATGATTTTGGCTCAATCTATACAATTCAACTTAATGTGTGATGTAGGAGTTTCAAAAACCATGCTTCCATTTAAATTATCCTCAAAACCCTTTTTATAACATAAATAATCAAAGAAATCTAACATCAAAACATAATATTTAATATTCCTTTCTAGTGAATTGGGAGTTTCATGTATTAAATAACTTCATTAGTGTGATCTACCGATTGACCCATTTTTGAGGTTTCTCGTTATATTTTTCCATGGTGGGCAGAGTTTTCCTATGTTAGTGGTTAGTGATCGTAATATTTATGACATCAGTTGAGCTAGGGTAATGACTAAAAAAATATAGTTATTATTAATTTATTAAAATAATAGGACTATTTAAACTTTTTTAGATAAATTTTGGGAATTTTACACCTAAAATCAAGATAAAAATAGGTTGTAAATACATTGTTCTTCGCCTGCATACAAAGAATGGTGAAATCACCACATAATGATTTTGAAGGGAGATTTTCTATAAACGTTACATATATATACCAATAATATATAATATATTTTATTTTCCATAATATTTCATACCACCTATAAAATTTAAAATATATTAGTTTCCCTCTCCGTATTAAATCTCTCTTTAGTAATATCATTTTACCCGTGGTTGTTTTAAGATATCGAAGTGAACGAAAAAGTTTTATTTCTCACTTATTCCTTGAATAGATATTTTTTAAAAAAACATTTTATGATTTAATATAACATATTAACAATATAATATCATTTTTATAGTTCTATAGTGATAAAATAGGTATGGTAATTATGGTATTAAATGTAAGGCAATCATGGTTATTTTTAACTGTATAAAATAAGCTTACTGGGGAACATTCTCATTATTTTTTACTGTATACTAATATATTTATCTCCATAACATATATAATGATATTAATCCTATACATTAACAATTATAGATATTATGGAACCATTGTATGATGGCCTTCAACCATTACCTCAATACTAAAACAGTTTTAGAACTATGAACCTAACTACCTCAAAACAGTTTATGGAGACAATATTGATTTAATAAATGGATAAAACATATGAAAAATTTATTATTCATATAAAAGATATATGAGAAGGGTTATTAATAATCCAATTATTTAATTTATCTTGACTATTGATAAACTTAGTGGAGTATTTGACAAAAGTAGAGACTTGGGGTAATGGTTCTTTTCCATTCTTATCACTCTTGAGGTATTGTTATCTATCACACTATATATCTCTATATTCGTCTTTCTATTATTATATTTTTATTAATAAATTAATTTTATGATCCCCATATATACTAGTTTTTGAGGATATACATTCCATTTTTTTTCCTTTTTATAGTTTCCTTAACTCAAACATTACAAATCTTATAGGGGAAGCTTCATTTTCTCTCACTTTTTCTAAAAAATCAACTTATGTTGCTCTTCCACCCATATTATTTATTTCATGGAATAATTATTTTATTAAATTTTTATTCTGAGGTTTTGGTATCCAAAATTATATATTTATATATTACTTTTGGTACCTACATGATTCAATATTTTACTAAGCCTTTTGATGTCAATATGTCACCCATTTCTTTTTCATTGGTTTATTTAAAAATTATACTTTATTTATGTTTGTTTTCTATGTGTAACACATATACATTAAATATTATAATTCAAGGTGGTATTACAGTTATATATCCCCGTAATCAATTGTTTAATTCTTTATATCTCATGATATCATTAGGAATGGTCATGTTATGGTTAACCCTATCAGTTATGTTATGATGTATTATTAGTAAAACGTGGCCTATGGTTATGATTAAATTAATTATATTTGGTAAAAATTATTATGTTTATCATGATTACCATTATCATATGATATTATATATCAATCTCCATATTTTCATGTGATCATCTATTATCTATTTCCATCAAGATTCCATGATATGATTTATTAATTTTTATGATATCTCACCCTATATTTGTCATGATTTACACTCTTTCTAGGATTTATGTCGCACTCCTTATTTTATGTATGTCCCTAGGAAATATCATGTAGTGATAATAGTATATTTATCTCTATTAGTAAGATATAAAGTTGAAAATAAATATTATTTATTTATTTATTTATTTATTTATTATGTACTAAATTTCCCAAAGACAGTTGCCTATAAAATTAGGGGTGTGTTAAATTTATAATTATTTTCAAAATGATGTAATAATATTTGTATATAATGTGGTTCGTTATAATGAATTAATTATTTTTCAATAAATAGATTCAATGGATGATTGAAATAAAATACATAACTATATTAGATAATAAGTTTAAATTTCAATAAAATAGTTGGAAAGTTCCAAGGGAATGTGATGAGGAGCTGAGAATCTTAGTGGAATTCCAAGTGGACAATGTTCATTATAAATTTTAAACTGATGAGGAGGAGGATAAATTTAGATTAGTAGTTATATATATGATGAGAGTTAGAGATAAAATTGTTGACAATAGTATAAATTGTGATAGAACTACTCAAATTAAAACAAGAAGAATGGAGTCTCTACAAAAAAATAAACTTATTTTAGGTAGTGCTAAATAATTATAAAGTTTATTCTAAGGATGGGAAATAGATCAAGAAAATCCATTAAGATCTTGAGAAAATTGGTAAGAATTAGGTTTGGGATATTTTTTCAAGGATGGCAGGAAAGAATATTATTGTAACTAAATGGGTATTCTTTAATAATTTTAATGTAGACAACCTAGTGATTTGAAACAAGATAAGAATTGTTTGCTAGAAGTACTCCTAGATTGATGGAATCAACATAGATTAAAACATTTCCCCCATGAATAGTAAAAATAGACATATGCATAGGCTATAGTTCTGGATATTTCCAATATGATTATGTATATGGGTTATAGGCACGAGGTAATATCCCAAAGATTCAACTGACATGGCCACATCCCATCGGTCTATTTCCAAATCCATTGAAAATGGATGTATACACCTATATCCTTGGGAACTCTTCTCATGGAAGTAAACCC
This sequence comes from Viscum album, assembly GCA_963277665.1. Lineage (NCBI taxonomy): Eukaryota > Viridiplantae > Streptophyta > Magnoliopsida > Santalales > Viscaceae > Viscum > Viscum album. Next base: position 11,124,499 of record OY728159.1, on the reverse strand, counting down.
TTATATCCACTAGCTTATTTCTTATGAATATAGATTTTATGAGTGGGGACTTTTATACATATTTGGTTGACCAAATAAAATAAGTTTCTACAGATACGGGAAGAGTTCCCTTTGATATAGGTTTGAAACAAATCTCCACTATATTTCAAGCCTATCTCTACTTCCTACAATGCAATGAACTATAAGACTCTACCGCAATAATTTATATGAATAAATTTGTATCAATTTATAAATACATTTATTTATTATTATTGTTGTTGTTGTGATTTTAGTCATAATGGGACACCAGTGAGAGACCTAAATCCACACATAGACAATCTCATGGCTACATCCCCCATAGCAATGGGTGGTCACACCAGTTTCTATAAATCCATCCCCCGTGATCTTATATCCACGATCAGTTAGAACCATTATTATGAACCCTACAACACACACCATAGAGCCAAGGTGATGACCTTATACAGTTATATACCCCTCCCCTATCAACCTATATCTATAGGTGGCTTGTCTTCTAACTATAAACCTTGACCTTGGCACCCTATAAACATGGTCCAAATAGCCAATGGCTATAAAAACCACCTCCATGGGTGGCTAGACCAGTGGATATTGACCTTAAAGTTAGTAACCTATATGTATGGGTTAGACCTCCAGGGATGTTTCTATTTACCCTTTCGTTATCACCCTATATCCTTGGGTTATACCACCTATATGTATAGACCCCACCACTAAAAAACTATAACAACTAGTGTAAGGTACAACATATATAGTCCCCACACATGGTATCATATAGAAATGGGACAATATGTCTATGAATCTAAGAATTTCCCCACACGTTTCCCATGATAAAATTTTTTTATTTTCTTTATGTAGGTAAATATTATACCACAAGACATAAAATATTATGTTTATATGTTTCTAGTACCCATAGATAATAATTATTGTTCTTATTGGGTTGTGGTTATATATTTTTTTTAGTATTTTATGTTAGAAACAATTTGATTATTTTTTTTAATATCAATGTAAATTTTTTTCAAGGTTTTATAAATTGATTTCAAATAATAATTAAAAAAAATTATTACTTGAATATTAGGTGAGGATTATATCAAAAATGATAATGATTTTATTTTCCATTGTGATGAGTGAAACAATTTCCTCATGAAAGACGTTATTTATGGGATAAACTAAGCTCTAATAGCATAGTACTCAATACTTGATCAATACATGAAGAGGATTGGTTTTCAGTATGGAGTATTTTATTTTAATCTATATATCAAAAATAAAAGTAATCAATGGTTGATGGTTCTCATATGTATTTATGACAAATTATTTGGTAGAATAAAATAAATTTTGATGTAATAAGTTTCAAAAAAAATAGAATTGTGAGTTTAAAATGTAAATGATTAGTGAGTTTATTTTTTTCCTTGATTTTCTATTGATATATGTAAGTTATGAAAAAAATCAAATCTCAAGAAATATATGACAGAAATTTATAGAAAATATTTTTAAATAAGTATTCCATGATAAAAAAACATGTTTTTCTACTCAATTGTTGTCTTTGAGGGTTGAAAATGGAAAATAGTAGAAAAAACATGGTATAGGTAAATCATTGGGATTATTTTTCACATAACATCAATAAAAAAATACACGTTCTCACTTTATAAGTTTTATTTTATCAGATTAATACAAAAAAAATTATATTAAAAATAGAGGAATGAATACTACAGAATGTCAAAGTAAAGGTTGATTTTTGTTTTCAAAAAATTTTAACATCATATTTGGAGATATTTTATTATACAAATGTATACTAGTATAGTTCTTTGGTGAATATAAATTTTATATTATAAATTTATATATTTTTTATACAAGGTTTTTTGTATGTGATAATTATTTTTTTTAGATAAATATTATGGCTTATTAAGGGGATAAACCTTTTGAACTGTATGTAGAACTGGATTTAAGATGGTATAATGGAACCTATGGTTCATAACCTACAGAAATAATAACTAATTGTGTATAATGATAAGTGATAATTCAAAGTGTAAACCTAGATTTTTTAAAAAATTATAGAACCTGGATAATGTGTTCTATAATATTTCAATGATGTAGGATAAATATAAGGATAAATTTTTTGTATATCACACTTCACCAGATGAACTAGTTATGGTGGTGTCACGGTAGTGGGTTCTATAATCAAGTGGTGTGAATTCAATAAATATTAAATGGCAGTAAAAACAATTTTATTTAAAGATAGATATGATTCCCATCTATAAGTACATGGACTGAGGTTATTTTTGTTATACATGAAATTATACCATTTAAGATTTTGTATGGTTTTTTCTTTGAATTGACCCTTTATAATTTTTTATTTTCTATACTATTGAAGCTTCTTTTTCCTATTAAATATAATTATGTTTTGATCCATGTTATATCCAAATTTTACTTTTTTAAGTTATTCATTTCTGCTTTCTTCTTGTTCAATTTGGGTTGTATTTAACTATTACTTATGTGTTCACAAGGTTCATATCTTGGGTTTTTGGACTTCTAATTTTTGGATACACATATCCATAGAATCAATATTTCTTATATTTATGGGTTTTTGTGGAAAATTTGAGATTCAACAGGTGAATTTGTTTTTGGGTGGTTGATGGTTTCATATTATAGTTTGGGGTATAATAAGGGGTGTCAGATCTTGGTACACTTTAATTAAGGTAAGCTTATAAATATAGTTTCCAAAAGTGTTTGTTAATATTCCTTTACCATTTTATTTTTTAGTTTGAGAGTTATTATTTTTAAGATAATGCTTGAAGGGGGAAAGGTATGTATGGATAAGTTAAATGAGTTATATTGTGGTTTTTGGAATATTTATATGGATAAATACCTATTCTAGAATGATTTAATTCTTACATTGATCAAGATAGACCCATTAGTAATAGGAAAAGTGGAATGGGATAGACAGGATAGGAAGACAGTGTAATTTTTATAGATGATTCCATCCTAGAACATGGTCATCAGCATTTTTGATGTGAATAAAACTACCAAATTAATGTAAAATATTGAGGTATGAAATTAATTCTATGAAGAACATATTTTTCATGTGATATATAGATTTAACATGAGGATATTAGAAGAAAGAATAGAAGAGGATCATCAAAATGAGTACAACATGATCTAAAATCAATTGGATTGCATTGGTTAGATGTTTTTTGAAGGAATTTGGTCCCCAATTATTCTTACATCGCTTTTATAATCATGGAATGTAATGTGGAATTCCATGAGTAACTCCAATGGTAAATATAACATGTTATTTTAGGATATATCTAATCTGGTCATGAATAAAAAAATCATGATAAAATGGGTTTCAAGTTCCAATGAAACTAAATTTATTACAAAATGTAGGCAATAATCCACCAAAATAAGTCAAAATAAACGTGGAAAATAGAAGAAAACAAAGCCTCGTTAGGTCATATGGTATTCGTGACTCCACTTGTTAGCACTGTGGAAGGATGGTACATTTATATAAGGAATTTCGGGAGCAACATGAAAACTTAAAAATGAATTCTTTTATTTTTTTTCTTCCAAATTCAAAACATTAGGTTTGTATGAAACATTGTTCCAAAGTGTCACAATTTTGATTAAGTCATGTATAATTGACTCAAGAGATAAATTTCATTCAATATATGAAATATATTTCATGCATGTAATTGTGTGTTTGAAATCCTTGGAAATATTTACCTTATAAATATAATAGAACGTAAGGTTATTGAAAAATGTTATATTATAATTCAAATATATAATAGATATTTAGTGAACCTGTAATTCATTCAATATTTCCCCTTTTTATAGAAGAATTTAACTTTTACTGGTCAGATTTATGATGTTGGTTTCTATATTAACTTTATGGATGGTTTGTTGAAAATCTTACATGTTTCCATGGTTTTTTACCAACGTGTTAAAGACGGAACTATTTCCCTCTTTTGGAGTCTAGAAGGTGCACTCTATTCTATAGAAGAAACTTTAAGAAGATCGATGTTATGGCATGACCATCTTGGTCACATTGGTGAGAAAGAAATATAGACCTTGGTTTTTAAATTATTGATAAATCATGATAGTATGGAGTAAATTAAAAATGAGGGCTTCATATAAGAAAAGTACGAGATAGTTTCATTCAATATAGACAGACAGGGACTATAGAATTGAAATCTCAAGCCAGTTCATATGGATCCATTGGGAACAACACTAATTCAATATTATAGGGTAACAAAGTATCTTACCATAATGTAGGATTAAAAAATGTTGGTGTTTTCCTTTAAATAAAAGTCCAAAATTTTCAAAACCATAATAGGATAGAGTAGTATGGTGTAAAATAAGACCAAAAAAGATAAAAAACCTTCTATCTCATAATGGTGGTGAATATTAATGAGGAGAGTTATAGATGTTCTTCTAGATGAATAAAATCTAAATAGATAATACTATAACTAGAACACCTAAGAAAAAGGGTTTATAAACATAAATAAATTATATGTTCAATGAAAAATCCAGAAGTATAGGGTTATGGTATATATTACCAAAGGAGTTTTAGGATAAAGTAATTAACTATGTGTCCTATATTTTGAATTATAGTCCTTGTGTATTAATGGGATATTAACTTATTGCATGACTCTAGTGTGGAAGGAAGGGGGATTTTACACACTTGAATTTTTTTTGATGAATTACAAATTCCTATGTTGATTCAATGGATCAAAATAAATATAATGCTAACCAAACATGTTTCTTAGTTGGTTATCATAGTGAAAAAAAATTCCCTAAAATATAGTATAACTATTAGTTAAATGTTATCAGATTTTGGAATTCTGACATCAATGATGATATTTTTTAAGGTTCAAAACCAGGTAGAATAACCTCCTAAGATAAAAGAATAATTATTTTATCCTTGGTAGAGCTAATACATGGTCGAGTTGTATTGAGTTATTCAAGAACTATAAAAGATAGTGTTCAAGAGGTACAATGAAGTTCTAAAATGGAATATTCTGGTGAAATTATATAATTACAATTTCTTGATGTATTATAATTCTAATGGGAATTAAAAACTTATGGATAATTTTTAAGTGATTTAGATATGAAAAGAGACGAGTCTTAGGGATTGAGGTAGTCTACTAAGGTTTGATGAAAAATATAGAGGTTTTATTCCAATATTCACCTTCCAATTATCATAAATTGCGGGGAACTTGAAATCCTTTGTGTGAAATGAAGTATAAGTGACTTATTACAGTGGGGTTAGAAATTAATGAAGAGTTAGACTGCCTGTATTTTTCTAATACATAGGAGATAAATAAATTTCATTAAAAAAAGAGGAAATTTCATAACAATTAGATTTATCATTAGAAGGAGGAATTGATGGGTAGTGTCTAATACAAATCAGGAATAGTCATAAATGAATTTAAATTATTGAATGTGTGAACATGGTTATATTTTATCACCCACCATTAGGAACTAGACAATTATGGTGGTTCCTAGATTAGTTTTTATTGAATATTTGTTTCTTAAACAAATCTATGTCTAGATTACAGTACTTCATATATAATTATATTTATAAATACACATGGAGAAACTATAAGGTCTCTTAATAAAAAATAATTAGGGTCTAGGATGAATTCTTAAGAGAAGTCTGTATGGGTTTAAACAAGAACCGCATCAACAGAATAAGTTGTTTACTAAAATAACAATAGAATGAATCTTTATACAAAGAAATTAAAATCATTTTTTCTACCAGAATATAAATTATTTTTGTAATTTCATCATAGATATTCTCTATTTTGATTAATTATTCATAGTTTTACATGTTATGGAAACAATGGATGATTTGAATTATTAATATTCCAAAAGTACCAAATGATAGATCTTGGTTACGAAAATTTAGTTTTTTGGGATATGAACTTGAAGAGATATGAGTTTCATAAAAATTTTCATATCTTATTAATATTAAATCTAAAAATGTTTTGAAAAGATTTGTAATGAGTGAGTATAATATTGTAATATCTAACCCAAATGGAAACTCAAAACATTCAAGGTTGAAGGAACCTAAAAAGGTAAAATATGCTAAATATGTGAAAAAGGTTCTATTTTCAATAGTTTTGGGAATTATGATGTAGATCATGGTTTTTAAAAATATATATATAGATCAAGTGGTAGGAGAGTTGAGTATATTTATGGAATATCTAGGAAAGAAAAACTAGTAGGTTTTTAAGTGGACAATTTTTCATCTCAGAGGTAAATCAGATCTCATATTCTATTTCAGAATAGAAAAACATTTACAAAGGTTTGTAGATGCTAACTTTGGTGTGGTTATAAACTCACAGAAGACACTATTGGATTTTTGTCTATGTTTTTTCACCAGTATCATTAGAAATATTTCTATATTATAACCTAATGTTTCAATATTAACCATAGAAGTTGGGTTTATTTCTATTATGGAAGTATGGAAATACTTGGTGTGGTTGAAGGGTCTATTGGAGGATATCAGAAGGAGGAATTAAATTATTGTGTTATAATATGACCAAAAGGTTTGATTCACATGGCCATGAACATTTCAATTCACTCCCAAAAAAATAATATTTAAAAAAAGTATGACATCATCAAAAGTCTCATGGGAGATAGAGTTCCAAAACTGTTAAATTTTGAAAGGAATAAAAATTTAAATAATATATTAAAAACATTTATAACTTGGGAAAGTATGAAGTAATGATTATATTAAATTCGACGTAGATAACTTGTAGATCATAGGATCTTGTAATATATAAGAGAATAGATGATAGAAACTAAATAAGTAATGGAGAAGAACATGGTCTAGTGATCTGGAAAAGTTGTTGATGATTCTTGGAAAGCTATTCTCAAGTGGGGAATTTTTTATCTTAGTTTTGTGAGATTATTTTTTAGAATATATCATGTAACGTTAAAAAGGATAACATCCTAGAACTAAATATAGAAAAATATCCAATATGGAATAGCAGAACCATTGGTTCAGAAATGGATGTAGAGATAACTGATTTTGGAGAGTTATAAATGATAAAGGTATGGATGATTTCAGATTCTAGCACAAGTGTATAAGCCATAAGATGTGTTAAATAATCCTGAAGAAATGTAATAAATGTGGGAGTATGAATGCAATGAAAATAAATATCTACTTGATGTACTAGTTGAGGTTGTATAATTCAAAAAGTTTTCATGCTTATGTGGAGGGAAATATATGGAGAGGTGTTATTTTCACTACACATGAATAATTTATATTAAAATGGAAGTTAGTTGTAGTTCTCATCTATAAATAGATGGAGAGAGTTCATTTTCAATGCACTTGAATAAGTCATATTTAATCTAATGTTAGTTTTTTATTTTAATTATTCCATTGTAAACTCTTATACAATATTATTTTAATGTTTTTGTTTATTTTGGATTATTATAATATTCCTAACCAAGTTGCATTCCCATGTTCCATTGTTTTTTGTTTTATTTTCCTTTTTTTCTTTTGACAATCAGGTTGTGTAATATAGTTCCTATTTGGGTGATGTTTTGTGAGTGATTGTGGGTTGAGAATGTGTATGGTTGGGGTTGCATGGTATTTTTAGTTATAGATAAAACTATTAGTGGAATTAAAAAAACAACTAGAGGATATTAGAGTTGATTTAAAATATCTTATTGCAATCAAGTGTGATAATCAGGGTGCTATTAATATTAGTAAAACCCCAGTATATCATTCATGGAAACAATTAATATTAGATCAAATATCACTTAATTTAGGATATGATTGATCAAGGATTCATGAAGTTTGACTATGTGCCTTAATAATTTATGTTTGTGTATATTTTGAAAAGGGCCACACTAAAGGATATTTTTGAGAAATATCAACTTTATCTCATATTTTAGTAAACTTCTCACATATAATTTTTTTTTAATCATATACTTTACTCTAAAAGGAATTTCTTGGATTCCCGAATGTGTTTTAATTATATAAAGAGTGAAATTTTGGTGCACTAGATAAGGGGGATATATGTTTTAAACCTTATACTGATAAGGGAGAGTGTCTCTAGAAGGATGAAAAAGGGGTAAAATTCTTCAATATTGAATCAAGGGGAAAGGGAGAAAAAGGAAGAGAATAATGGTTATGGCTATAGTGTATTTCAAGAACCAATTTTTTTATGGTAAATGAACTAATTTTTTTCTAATACTTTTATGTTATAGTTGTTTCTAATGATAAGCATGACTCTTGTAGGTGTATGTTTATTGCTTATTTAATCTTTAATCAATGTCTAGTTCGGTAGTAATTTAATGGTATTTGAAATAAAAAGTATATAAGTTTCTATTAAGAAGTTTGTTAATATTTATAAAGAGTTTTATGTAGACCCTTAAAAGTAGATTTTTTTGCAGAAAACTCTGATGTTTATTTTACTGAATTTTTTAGGCTTTGATTATTGAAAATGTTCCAGAATAGTGAATCTTTATACATTCTTGATGTCCTGTATTTTGGAAGTGTTTTTATTTGTTTTTGAGTTGGTCATAAAATTTCATGACAAAGGAGATGTTTCATTAAAAATATAGAACAACAGAATAAATCTAATGAAATAATTATATATATTAAGGATGATGTGAAATGATTAAAAATATCCATAAACTATTCATGGAGAGGAAAATATAAATCTTATTCTATACACATCATATTATTATCCACTTTGGGAGGCATTGACTCACCCACATGACTTTAAAAAACATCATGATGCGAGAGGTATCCACACCCTCTTATAAACCATACTTCATTCCCCTCTGTAATAAATGTGGGATATCCTCAAAGGTCAGCCCCAAAATCCCCCCCCCCCATGTAGGTTCCAATGTACTCATTTACCACTAGTCTATATAATGGATCTTGTAACATTTATTATATCCCAGACCACCCACACCATGATATTTCCTACCTTGGCACCCTTTACTCACCTGTACAACTTTAAAATGAATAATTATGATAGAGGTATCCACACACCCTTAAAATAAATTATTTGTCCCCCTCTCCATCCAATGTGTGATACCCACTTAGGCTGGCCATACAAGTCTTAAATATAGTGTCCCCAGTTTTTGTTGTTGAAACGTTGAGAATGTTATTATTGATATTTTTGAGGTATATTGTAGAATAGTTTAAATGATTTTGATATTATAGGGATTTTGAATGATATAATAAAAAATAGTATATTTTTTTAGTTTTCAGGCATGAATTAATTGGAATAATGGTTTTACTTTAGACTAGATCATCATATTTATAATCTGAGGTAACTATTATGTCTATAATAGAATTTTTACCCTAGGAGCGGTATAATAATTATTCTCACTAGGGACACTAGGTACAGACCATCGTAGTGGGATCAATTAATTTAATTAGAAATAGTAATTGAATCAATAGATTAATTGACTGATTACTTATTAATGTTAGACCTAAATCCAACTTTATATTCATTATTAACCTCCCTATATTTGGTTAGTATGATATACCCTGGCTCAAGAGAGGGAGTAATAGGAGGGTATTATGGGAAGAACTATGGACCAATGAATGAAATTACTCATTGGAATCATCATAGGAAATCATAGTGGATTTGATCCTCATCATCGACTAGTAGAATTAATTAGTAGGGATTTATAATTTCATATTTTCTATGCTCTTGAGGTTTTTCCTATACCAAATTAATTAGTGGGATAAATTTATTGATTTACCAATTTCCACCTGTGGATTTTACATATATTTTCTTCCTTAAAATTGAATTTGATTTTTTGTGATGGAATATCAAATGTGGGAGGGAATCTAGGATCCGAACAATAAATCCTATCCCTTTTTCCCTTAGTGTGTTCCTACAAACACTACATGAAGACACTAACCATAACAGATGGTGTTGTATGGGAAATTGGATACATGAAAACTAACCTCCATTTCCTCCTTCCTCTCCCTCAACCATATCTCCAAATTCATCTTGTAATCAGAATGAAAAATAATAGTTGGTTGAAAGCTAGTGATTCTCTGAATATTAAATTGTAAGCTCAAAGAGTTGGGGTAAGATGACACAACATGGCACAAAAAGGCAGTGTCTGAAAGGGGTGTTGACGAATGGTTGGTTGTATTTTCATCCACCGAGGTTTTAAGAATATGGTTATGGATTCTATTTCAAGTATGGGGAAATATAATAAGGATTCTATAAATAGTGAAAGTGTTAACTGGGTCCATCATAGTATAATTAGGTGGTACATTGGTAACTAAGGTTTCATCCTTAGCCATCTAATCTAGCAGAGATCAGATAGTTTTCCATCTACCATGTCTCAAGTGGAGGTATAGCCCACCGACCCCCTAGGGTTGGGAAAAATTCAATCCTGGATAGTTATTCTAGGCCAACACATGATTCCAATGAATATCCCAAGATATGGGGGCCTAGGTGCAAGCTCAGCTAGCCATGTGGTATATCTATACGGCTAGGCATACATCACATGTCGTGTTAGGTTCAGCCGACATGGTCTATGGTGCGGGGTGTTTATAGAAACCATAGGTGCATTAACATCCCATGAATACAACATGACATGATCATTAGGTTGCACCCTCCTCCTCCTCTCCAATATGTCATTTTGTGTGTCGGGGGGTTCCATGTCACACCCTTTCACCTGTGTGGGGAATTTCTTGTAGTTTATCTACCATGTGTTTCTTTTTAGAATACAGGTAGCCTATACTTGGTGCTTTTCCTAATATATCAAGTTTCTATAGTTTTCTAGGTTATCCAAGACAATCCTTGAGGTTAGATATATATTTTTATGGTTTTGGTCAGCATGGATAATGATGAGGATTGTGCATGAAAATTGTTGCATTCATAAGGATAGATTAATTCTCATCTTCTATATTCTATCCTTGTCTATTATGTTATATTTTAAAAGGTGTGGGTCCCTCATATTACTATTAGAGTTAGGTCAAAACATGTATTCTATGTTCTTCTCTCACTTTATTTTATTAATTAATGAGGTTTAAGGACACTATTGTGGTTCCAAAGAGATGACATGGATTCTAGTTAGGTGGTTTTGATTCTTGGGGTTGTGTCATGTATCCTATGAAGTTGTGATTTGAATAATGTAACTTTTTACTACATACCAATTTCTATTCTTTAAATTATATTTGGTTTTATCTCTCTCAAATGGTTGATTATTTCCTTTATTTCCATAATTAATTTTAGATAACTTGTCATAATTTTATTATTTTATTATTTCTTTGTAAATCCTAGTGGATATGTTTATAGTTACCCCAATATGGGAATATTCACCCACACATATCATGTCTTATGAAAATTATGAATAGTTCTATAAGGATCTTAGTGTAAATGTAATTATTGGAGATTAGTTCTACCCAAAGATGATAATAGTGGGTGACATTCAGGTCCAGATCTAGCTTATTGGGGTGATATCTCATATATAGACCCACACTTTTCATATATAAATATAACATCATTTTAGATAAAAATTCAATATATTTCACAATAATACACACCCAAGGGTCATATATTTTTACTGTCATTGAAAATTTGGATACCTAAACTATTGGAACATAAAAGATCTACAACATTTCCCATTTATTTCTTCACAAATATAACCCTTATTAGATATAACATACTGAAAATATTTCTCCATAACTTTGGTAAGGGAAACATAAGAAATAGTGAGTTCAGATACTCAGTAAGGTTAAATATAATAGAAATAAATAAATGATCATTAGGGATAATAAGATAAACATAATGGTATAATAACATGATCAAGAGTTTAAATAATCCTACCCAATTAGTATATGCTCTTTAATAATAAAACATGTTCTATAGTTTTTTTATAATGAAGGAAAAAAGGTTATAAGACTGAAGAATAATCAACAATTAATTATCATCAATTAAAATATATCATAATCATAATACATATGTTTTAGACATACTACTTTAAATGGAAAATAATATCCTTATTCAAGTATCACTACCATACTATCATAGTGGATTGGGTTCACCCGACATTCCATTATTTCCTTAGTAAAGGTTTAGTCCCAAGACTATATTATTATAATAATTACCCTACTGAGCTAGTTTCACTCCCAATTTCAGTCCTTATTATCTCATGAAATATAATTATTTACCCAATTAATTGGAGGGATATATAATTCCTAGACTATCCATCACATAATGAATGATATCATAAATCATTCATAAAATCTCAAAATCATATACCATGGAAAGGATATATGTCTCATAAAAATTTTATCATCACAATCATAAATCATCCATAGAATGAATGAATTTTTATTCTGTTGATCATATCCCAATGAAATAATAAGAAACCTCAAAGGATATTATTGTTGATATAAAATACCTTCAAAATATCATTAGAAATTTCTTGTGGAAGTTATACATTTTATTTGAGATCACTTATTTAGAGTATTATAATATTTAGTATCTCTAAGCCAGGGAATTGTTTTTAGAAAAGGTCGCTTCTCTTGATAAATTGGGCTATTAGTTTAATGGTACAACTATGTCCAACAATGAAATTAAAAGGATTTGGATTTTTTTATCCTTATATATTGGAGGGAATCTCTTCTATTACCTCTTCTAAGAAGATGGTTACTTTGAATTATCACTATGAAAGAATGCTTTAATTTTGTTCTGTCATTTATTCATTCAATGGATATCATGATAGAAGAGACCTTTGGATGCGAATTTTCAATAATAGTGACATTATTAACTATCCATGGACTCTTATGGGAGTTTAATGCTATATTAAATCATGATGAGATACTTGGCATAAGAATTTATTCCTCTTCAACCAGAGAATTAAAAGCTTATATTGAGGATAGTCAACTATATGAAGTTACCCTCAATGAGTAAAAATATACTTGGTATAGAAATCACCTCCATTAAATTTTTTCTAACAAATTGGACCTTTCTTTTATCATTATTACATCTCTTAGTAATTGGTCCTCTATCTCATGTTCCACCCTTGATAAATTTAACTTTTATCACAACCCCATTTGGGAAAAAATTTAATTCTAAAATTCATAGTACTCCTTTTCCTTTTATATATAATAATTCTTTGAATACTCACCCGCATTGTAGGACTTTGGTTCAAGATACTTGTAATTCCTTAAAAAATATGATTCTAATTCTTATGTATTAATGTTCAATATCCTCAAGAAAAAAAATTATGGGGAATGATATTTTTTAGTCACATGTATGAAAATATCTTATATCATGACTCGTTAATTATTTTTATCCAAGATAGGAATGCTAGAAATAAATTTTCACCTGGTCTTGAATAGGAAAATAAGGTCACTCATGATTTTAATTTCTAACTCAATCATAAATAAAACATGAAAGGGGGAGATTTTAAAGTTAAATTGATCAAGGGTGGTGATAGAAATACTAAATTAATTAACTCTCATGAAAGGTTTGGAATAATTAATAGGCATTTAGCCATTATTTTTTATAATGGTAATTTCTTTGAAAAGAGGGAAGACCTTTCATCTCATGTTGTCTCCTATTATATGATTCTTTTTGGGTCCTATAATACTTATAATGATTCTTTTCAGGAAATTATTCCTAAAAATTTCAACCAAGAGGATAAATGTTATCTCCCTACTAATCCTCTTACAGTTGAGATTAAATAGGTTGTTATTAGTCTTATTTTTTGAAGATCTCCTTGGATGGATGTTTTTATGAATTCTTTCTTCCAAACTTTTTGGTATATTATAAATGTTATTGTTTGCAAACTGGTTAATAATTTTTTCATAGATAGTTATAATAGTCAAGGAATTAACTCCCAATTCATGGACCTTATCCCTAAAGTTGAGAATTCAAATAACATACACCTGTTCCGGTCAGTTTCTTTTATTAACACAATTTTAAAAATTGTTGGTAAGATTATATCTAACAATATTGTTGGTATTGATAACAGGATTATGTATTCAAAACAATTTATCTTTATCAAAGGTATATCTATATAATAATATCATTTAATGGACTCTGAATGTTCTAATCTACTTAAGAAACCCACTAGATGAGGTGATATAACTATCAAAATAAATGTCAAAAAATCCTTGTACACACTTTATTTGGGCTTCATTTGTGATGTTTTGACAAGGTTTGGTTCTAATGAAATATTTTTTAGTTGGGTGAATGTCTTACTGAGATCATCCCTTATTTTGGTTTTGATAAATGTCTCCCCTAAAGTATATTTCTCTTGTTCAAGAGGCATCAGGAAAGGGGATCCCCTTTCAATCATTCTCTTCTCCATTGATGAATATTATTTAAGCATATTTTTTCTTATAATGGTGTCTGAAAATAAAATCACTCCCATCAGATCTCGTAGAGGTCTAGTTTCTCCCCCCCCCCACCATTTTATGTTGATGACGTCATCATTCTAATTCATGGATATAAAAGAAGCATCATGATCTTAAAAAATAATCTCATGTACTATGAGAATGTTTAAGGGTAGGAAATTAGTATGAATAAATAATTTATTTGATTTGGTAAGAAAAAATATATAGTCAGAAAGGGTAGAATTATCACTAAGGTAAGGATTAGAGATGGAAATTTACGCTTTACTTGGCTATTTGTTCCTATGTCTTTGCAAAAGCCTCATTCTAGTCATTTTTCTTAGATTTCTTGTCAAATTGAAACCAACTATACTCATGGAAAGTTAATTTGTTATATATGGAAGGTTGCATTAGACTTGTTAAAGCTAAAATTATCTCAAAATTAGTTTATTCTTTTATGGAATATCAATGGCTATTTTTCTCCATAAAATGTATGAATACCTCTATTAATAATTTTTTTCGAGTGGAAGAATTACCAAAATAAGAATTTATATTATCCCATTGAGTAAATGTTTTTAACTGATTGATTGTGTAGGGATGATAATTTAGAACCTCGCTAAATTAAATCATGCTTTATAATCCATCTTTATGTGGAGACATATCAAGAGAAAATCTATAAGTATCTCTTTTTAAAGAGAAATATTTATTGACAAACTTAAATTGAGAAAAATCAATTACATGTAATCCTCCATTTGTCCTTGTATTAAGATTTCTTTTTCCTCTATCATGATGAACTCACACTATATTGTCGGGTCAATTACTCTCTTAATTTTTTTATTGATAATTGGACTGGAAACTCTCTCTTTAGAATCATTTCCTCCCATGACATGTCTTTGGAAACAAGTTTTTCTATTTAAATATCATCATGAAAGGAATTTTTATAATATTCCTATTGAGATTAATGAAATTTTATTTAAATATAACTTCATTGGTGGTGATAAAGTTATTATACGGTAGCACACTATCATTAGAATGTTATATTGAAAATATTTATATCAAAATAATATTCTAGAACATAATAATTAATAGAAAATATTCTTAGAAAACCTTTGATTCTTCCATCTCATTTTACTCTTACATGGTGAGTGTTTCACTCAAATTTACCCATGGATATTTTCCTACAATATTTTGCAATAAGCATTTGTTTGATGATTTTTTGTGAAATCAATGCCAGGATGACATATGTCATCTCTTTGTGAGAGGTATGGATTGTATGAATATATGGTCAAATCTTTTTCTATAATTTGATTCCACTACTGTGGTATAGGAAATCATAGAGGGAATAATTAATATATCCTAGAGACTCACTACCAGGTGGATGAGTTTCTCGTAATATCTTTCATATATGAATTAAATAATTATACATGAATTTCATGAAGAAAATATTATATCTAATGTACTGGAAAGAAAGGGGGTGATGGATAGTGAGATTACCTGGAACAATGATTCCCTTGTTTATGTCTTTTCTTTCTAGTATAATGTTTTTTTGAAAAAACTCACACTTCAGACTCTTTTAATTATTTTTTCTTTTAATTAAATCAACTTTCCCTTTTGGGAAATTCCTAATTCTACTAAAAAGAGAAAAAATTCATATAAAATTATAAAGGAAATTTATAAAATAAAATTCAAAAAAAAAACATATTCATGATGGTAGAAAAATCTATTCAGACCTTGTATATTAAAAAAACACCTTTCAAAATGTTGGTAAAGAGTCCAAAGCCCCTTGTTCAAAAAATGAATACAAGATTAATTTTAAAAACTTTTTATAGAAATTATAACATGTATAGATATTAAATTAATAAATATTTATAAAAAATTAAGAAAATTATTTATTTTTTAAGAAAATATAGAAATGGAATAAAAGATTCTCGATAGAAGAGAAAAATAAGGCCAGATTTCAATAAAAATATTCTTATGATATATTGGGTACTTAAAGAGAGAAAAATGAAAGGAAAACATTAAATTTTTATAAAAAAATAGGGTAGAAGAAAATAAATAATTCTTGGGAGAGAAATATAATATCATTTTATCTTTGAAAATTTTAATCATAAAGAATCCTGGTAAAAATGAGAATGTAACATAAAACCCTTAGAGTTTTAGTAATATTTGAATAAAAATTAGTTGCATTATTTAAAATCATATGGACGTTAAAATTCCATGAATTAAATATTTATTATTCTAAAATAAATTATTTTATTGTATATACACCATATATATAAGTAATTAGTTCATTATATTGAAGATGTATCAATGAAGAGAAATTAAGATGAAAAACTCTTACAACTTTGGTATCTTATAAATCGATGAAATATAAATAAAGAACATGATATGGATATTTAAAACCAATTAATATAATGTATATTTATAAATTCATTCATTATGAAATAATCATACCGCATAAAAGAAATGATTGTGTGCAATATCAAACATCTCTCAGAAATTTTAAAATGGGGTTAAGAGACTTTTACCTTATATCTGACATGATTGATAAGTACTATTACATGTTTTATAATAATTTTATATTTATTATAATTATATAAAATAATAATATTTATAAATATAATTTCATATATTATCCACTTATATCATTTCAACACCCATTTATTAAGAATTTTCTATTAAGGTCATCATTTCGAGTGCTAGTTTCTTCAATTTTCACATATGTTTCAGTTATTCAATATGCTCCTTGCATATTAATCATGATTCCTTCATCTATAAAATTTTAATAATGAAATTAATATAATATATATTCATTATATACATATTTATAATCATTCATATAAATAGATAATGAAAATTGATTACATCACTATGTGAATATGATATTTTGTACGTACGCATGTTTGATGTTTCAGTTTTTTGATGGATCGAAAGAAAGAAAGGAAAATAATAATTAATATTTAAAGAATAATTATTATAACATAAATATAATATATATATATATATATATTAAATTTGTCATAAAAACGCCCATGAATGATGTTGGTGAAAATGATTTGTATCGTTATGTGGTGGTGGTAGTCAACACCTACACAAAAGTAATACTTTCATCTCCCATTAGATTGATAAGAGGGGGTAAGTGGTTCTTACATCATCATAATAACATCTAATTATAATTATTATATTAGAATCAAAAAATTTTATGGATATAACAAGTTTAGAGGAATTATAAGAATAATTAATATTGGAATAACTTGGTTAAGATCTATACGTCTTCCTTGAATGGCCTCATTTGGATAACTACTTATATCATTAAGGATTGGTATTAGGAGAATAAAATATTATCTTGGATGAATTTAATGAATATATGAAGGATTTTTATTAGTAATTGGATGATTAATATGGTTATAATTTTGTGAATAAGGGAAGAGAATATGTTCCCTTTTATAACTCAGGGGATGGACACACATGAAATTTCGTAAAAGATTTCAATGATTTAAGGATACATTCATGAGAAATAGGATCCATATGGATAGTTATTATAAATTAGGATAATATAAGGTTAAAATATATTCAACCAATAATAATATTATATGTGTAGAAATAAATTCTACCTTAATCTCATAGTTTATCATCCCCCGGTAGACATGTTTAAACCTTAATCATGGTAATGAAATTTTACTTTTTCAGTATTTACCCAAGAAAAATATTATGTAGAATATATTAAATTATATTAATTATTATCATTAAAAATATATAATCTATTTTAAATGATTAAATTTATATTATATTCAAAATTTAATTTTAATTAAGTGTGAAAATTGCAACGAAAACCTATTTTCAAAAAATGAATTTTTAGGCATAAAATTTTATTTAATTCCATTCCTTTACTTATAAAAACAATAAAATTAATGAAAATGTATTATATTTAATATATATTTTATAAATTTAATTAAATAAATTAATATTAATTTTTTAAATAAAAATAAGCAAAGCTTCATTGATGATAGAATAGATTTACAAGAGTCGAAAGGAAGGAAATTTTCATTTGTCTCTTTGGAGAATAGTTAGAATATCACCTGTGATGATTGAGAGATGAGTGATAAAATATTTAGATATTCCCATGTTTTCAAGGCCATAATCAAGTCGGTTGGCCTCACGATAGACACATGTTATGATATAATTCTTTGAAGCAATAATGTCATGGCACCTAATCCATTTTGACGTTAGTTCCCATGAAAGATGAATCTAACCCATTCTAACTGCTTGAACAATTGTGGATGAGTCACTTTCAAACCAAATTTTATTCCAATTTCTTTGTTGAGAAACTTCCACTACTATGATGAGATCCATGATTTCTTCTTCAAGAGTAGTGGCTTGTCCACAAGGGCTAAAAATGTCGTCTAAGAAATCACCATTATGATATCTAAAGGCAATGTCATATCCAGCAAGTCATGGGTTGACTCACAAAGCTCCATCCGAGTTTCATTTGATCCATCCTATAAAATGAGGTATCTAGAATATTTCAATGGTGTGATGTGGTTTAGGATAATTACCTTGAAATTGTAATTTCCTCAATACATCAGAGTCTCTGATTTATTTATCATTGTTTAGCATGGAGGTTGTTTTCCAGTTGAGTTTTTGACAGAATATTTGTGAGGGCAGTGCTCTTATTGAAGGTGGAATTATCATGTTGGATTTTTTTATTTATCATCCAAATAGTATATATGGTTTCCTCACATTCCACTAGGAAAAGGATGGGGACCTTTTGTTAGTGGCTCACTACTGAGATGTAGAGGAGAAGGTAAATTATACTCTAGACTTGCGGCAGATGGACTTCAAAAAAACTGAAGATAGAGTTCCAAAGGGAGGTAGTAGTCCTGCAAGACAGAAATAGATGGTTTATATCATCATGCTTTTGGTGACACAGTGCACACCTGGAGCACAAGGATATGCCAACTTTTGTAGGTTACTATCAATTGGAAGTTTGTTCAGTTTCATGCGCTAGATCAATGTGAATCAGGATGGTTGAAGCGACTTTTTATGAAAATTCATAAATCCAGAATTGTTTCCTTTCAATAGGTGATTATAAAATATTTTGGAGTCAATAATTCCATTTGTACTCAGTTCCCATATAATTATATCATCGGTGTTCAGAAATTCATAAGAAGATACTTTAAGTGAAAGTTGAGGTGGAAGGGTGTTGATCTGCTCAAGTTTCTCTTGGATGGAGTCATTGTAGTCCATTTCTAGGTCATGGATATTAACGTTTTCAATCAAAGGAGAACATATCCCGTTATCCTTCTAGAGTTACAGAGAGGAATGATCACTAACCAGCCAGTGAGAGTGCGTGTTAATCTTTTGTAACATCTTTTTAAAGCCTAGCCACACTGAGGATTTCATGTACATCATTTCCCTTCAACCAATCTACTGATGAATTCAAGGGAATGATATTTTTCATTGATAATCCTCCAAATAAATTGGTCCTGAAGAGATTTATTGAATAGTTCAATGTTTTCAATACCCAGTCCTCTAATTGCATGTGGTAAATATCATTTCTTCCAAATAGCTATAATAACTTTCCATTCCAGAATTATACTGCTCCACACAAAATTTCCCATGATAGAATTGATAGTATTAATGGTAGAGGAAGTCCATGAGTGCACCATGAAGGAGTAAACATGTTTTGAAAAAATCACATGCTTTACTAAACAAAGCCTTCCCACTATTGATAGATATTTTCCTTTCCATGTAGATAGGGTTCTTCTAGCACGACTCACCACTTCAACAAAATATGAGGAGAAAGGTTTTACCCGGAACATAGGGACCCTAAGGTAATTGAAATGATGGGACCCCTACCTTATTCCATGATCTTGTATCATGTAGTGTTTCCTTGGTAAAGAAATATTTTTCCCAAATAAGATAAAATACTTGCTCTAATTGACTTCCTGTCAAAAGACCCTTTTATAATGAAAAAGGCTTCTCTTAATATTTTGAATGTTATTCCTATCCCCCTAGGTGAAGAGAATAATGTCATCAGTAAAAATAAGGTGAGATGGGCCATAAATACCTCTTCCTGATCGAATTGTTTTGATTTTCCCTTTTTTGACTTCGTAAATGATGAGTCTACAAAGATAGTCCTTGGAAATGGAAAACATAATGGTAGATATGGGGTCTCCTTGCCTCACTCCTCTTGAGCACTTAAAAAATGTGTTTTCAAACCAAAAAATTTACTTTTAAAAAAGTTAAGTAAAATTTTGATAACTATTTAATTAGTAAGATTATTTATAATTAATGGAGATTTGGTTACTTTAATATTAAATTCAAAAAATATTAGTTTATTTACTTAAATATATATATGATAATATTTAAGAAAATCAATATTATCACTATTCAATGAAAAGTAAATCTTTTTAGAAAATCTAAAAAATTCACCTTAATATAATCTTAACAAGCTGAATTTATTAATTATATTCATTTAATCATATAAGATTTATAAAAATGGTAGAAATTTATTAAAATTTTCTTGCACATAAAATTAAATAAAAACCATTGTTGAAGAAAACAAATTTTTGAAGCATAAAATAATTTTACGGAAAATTGATTACTTATTTAATATACATTAATCAATAAAATTTTATTATTTAGAACCTTTATTAATATTTTTTCTACTTGATTATAATACTATTCATACCATCCAATATAATGTAAATATTATAATGGTTTATTATATTGAAGTTTATATAGGCCAGGGGTATCTTGTAAGAGAAGTTATCAAATACTTCAGGTTTTATATCAAAGTAAATACATATAAAATCTTGAGTTTTACATTCCACCACAATTAAAATGAATTCATCCCTTAAAATTTCATCCCTATGGTATAAAAAATGATTATATATCTACATAATCTCATCTCTATATTCTAATATAACATCCTCAAATTCCTCATTCCTCTAAAAAACTATAACTAGGCGAGTAGTCTTGTTCTATAGAAAATTATCTCTATAATCCAAGATTTTTATTAGTTGTCAATTATATAAAATATCATGATCTAGAAGTTTAACCTCTGAGTTTTTTATGTTTTAAAGACCAGTTAGGTACATTCTCAGGAGAGATACATATAAGATATGATGAACTTGAGAGAGGTTTTTTGGGGAATTACATGTGAGAAGCTAGAGTCCATACTTGATTAGGAATCTCAAAGGGACCAATATACCTAGGGCTAAAATTCCCTTATTTTTAAATCACATTAACTTCTTCCATCATAAGAAAACTTTCTCACCAACATTAAATTTCATATCTCACTGATGATTGTCATTATAACTCTTATATTGAATATTAGTTGTATTGATATGCTATTAAATGTATATACTAATATATTTCATTGACTCAGATATATCAGGTCATAATAGCATTCATTCTCCAAAGTCATCTCATTATGGTAGAGTACTATAACTCTTTCCATAGTGGGATTCATAAGGATCCATCTGAATGCTCGAGTGAAATTTATTTTTTTAATAAAACTCAATAAGACTAATTTGTTGATCATAAACACCTTTGAAATCTAGAGAACAAGATTTCAACATATCCTCTATTGTTTAAATTATCTTATAATTGAACGTCTATCTGATAATGATAACCAGTATGAAACATAACTCTATATATAGATATTATTTAAGACTTCTCCAAAACATCGATGTAACCTCTAATCCCTAATAGATAAAACATTATGTTGTACCTCATGAAACTTTTCCACTTCCTTAATATATATCCTTGAAAACTAATCAAGGTAGAAATATTCTATGATATAAATTATGTGTCCTGACTTTTTAAGGTGATAGACTATAACCAAAATATCATTGTAGTATTTAGAAGTTTTGGGGAGTCCAATAATTAAATACATGGTGATTTTATTATATTTCTATTCTATAATGGGTAATGGTTTTGACATCCCCATAGACTAATATCTCTCATCCTTAACTTGATGACATACCAAGTACTGAGATACACACTCCACTATATTTCTCTTCATGTTGTCCCACAAAAAATACTCTTTTAGATCTCTATAAATCTTCACATATACAGGATGAATAGAGAATGATGAGCTATGATATTATTCCAATAGTTACTTATTCAATTATGCAATTTATGAGACACACAATTGGTTCCTGAAAATTATCATTCCACTATAATCATGGTATAACTCAGGAACATTTCACACCATATTTTAAAACTTCACATCCTCATTTTTTTCCTATTTAATATTTTCATGTATAGATGGTTAAACACTAATTTTACCAAGATAACATTTATCCCCTTACTTCAAGATTTCATGGTCTATAATTTTAAAATCCATAAATATTAGATACTTTTTTATCCTAAACATTGAAAATAAAGCATGATCCTTTTTATTCAAATCATCATCCGGCTATTTATCTTTCTCAAGGTGGAAGTGAATTGAGTAGTTATAATCTTTAACCAACTACAACCATGTTATTTGGTGCATATACAACTATTTTAGAGTGAATATATACGTTAAATTTTTTTGATCTGAATATTTTCTAGACCATTCTATGTAATGATAAAACATTTACATATTTTATGCAATGATTACAACAACTAAATTTAAACCATGTGTTGGATGATTATTCTCATGAACCATCAATTGGTTTGAGACATAATATATCACCTTATCATTTTTCATGAATAAAAAAGTAATACCATTATTTTATGGTTCACTTTAAAACAAAAACCCTTATCCACTACATGGTAGTGTGAGTAGAAGTTCACTAACCCAAATTCTATTATGTTCCTTTATTATTTATCACTGTTTATAAGTCCATAATAACTTAAATCCCATATGAGTGAGCTTGGTGAGTGGATTAGATATCCATGATAAATTCTTCAAGAAGATTCAATAATATCTATCCAATCCATGAAAACTATGGATTTCATTCATAGTGGTATGTTTTGGTCTAATGTTAAAAAAATCATCTTTGTTAGATCCACTAATATACCATTTCTTAAGATTAAATAACCCAAAATGGAACGTTTTATAAACAAAATACATAATTGGTAAATCTTTCATATGACTTCTCCTTTGTTAGGGTCTTTAGTACAATCCTAAATTGATCTTCATGATCTTACTTGATCTTTGAATATATAATAATGTATTTTATATAAACTACCACAAACTAATCATGGAAATATCTAAATACTATATTCATTAAATCCCTAATGACTTTGGGGAATTAGTAAGAACAAATGGTATCACTATAAATCTATTGAGTTTATATATAAAATAGAAATATATCATTGGTATGTCTTAACTTTTTAACTGAAACTGATTTTATCGATGGTGAGGATTATTCTTCGAATAATACTCATAATTGATCAAACAAATCATCAATACGGGACATAAAATAATTATTCTTGATCCCAATCTTTTTATGTTCCTGATAATTAATGTTGATTCACATTGATTCATCATTATTTTTAACAAAAGATATTGGTTCACCATGTGGGGACACAATTGACCAAATGAGTCCCTTATCAATATTCTTATAGCATTGATTCTTAAATTCCTACAGCTGAACCAGGTTCGTTCTATATAGATACATTGAAATAGTCGTAAAACCAGGTATGAGTTCTATTGAAAACATCACTTCACGATTTAGAGGAATACTAGGGAACTCTTCTGTAAATAAAACACAAAACTCCTATACAAAAAACAATATCAATTATATAGAGTTTCTCCTCAATAATCTTAGAGAAATACCCACTTTGAATAGTATTAATGGACCATTAATTAGATTTAATTTCCATTAGAATTTTTCAATTATCCCCACACCGATATAAAATCATAGGTTGGTTCAGAATATAAAATGTGAATTAACTTATGCAATAATTAATATAGGATTTATATAAAGGATTCCAATCTAATCCCAAAATCAAATCAAATTCACCTATAAGAATAATGACAATATTTTTATGGAGTAAATTTCCACAAAATTTAGTCAGAGAGGAATCATAGACTTGATATGTGATAATCATACCACTAGAAGTTTTTAAAGATAAATTAATATCTAATTCTTGAGGATATAAATAAAACCTCCTTGATAATTTTCATGATATAAATGAATTGATATGACTAATCTCATATAAGAAGCTTGAATATTTAAGCATACATGTCACCACCTCAACTTCATAATTCAATTTTCAAACCCTTACTGAAACCAAGATGGTTAGAATGACCATCATGCATCATTAATCAGAGCAATTAATAACAAACAATAATTCATTATAAGTCAAAATATTGACACTTTCTTTTCAATCTATGACACAATTGTTTTAAAATAGGTCATACGTGGTTAATATCTATTCAAATCCTTCATGATGGATCTTAAAGAAAATGTGAATTAACCTAATCATGTCCCATATGAGTGTCAAACAAGTTCATAGTAAGGGAACATAGGAATGATTTAACTATTTCCATGTCATTATTGATTTATCTCCCCAAATATTCTTTAATGAACATAGTATATCTTGTCAATTATAGGATTCCACCATGCCGATAGCCAACTTGGATCTTAAGGTAGTGATATTATATGCCCATACCGAATATTGAGCCTCATATCGATGACCATTTCGGAAATGAGGCTTCCATCCATGGACCAGATAGTGAGGAGTTTCCACTAGGCGTGCAGGGAGAAGTACCCGCACCTATTGTCCAGTGAGTAAAATCACCACCAAGAATGTAGAAAGGTGTTACCCTGATGTAATGACCAAGGTTCTTAAAAACATTTCAATGTTTTTCATTCAATAAATATTTTTTATATTATACTCAAAATAATATTATTTATACTAAAATTTTATATTTTATTTGGAATTTATTTTGTTAGATAAAAAGTAAATAATTAGGAACATATAAGTATTATATTAGAAAAATTAATTCTTAGTGATCAATTGTCTATAAATAAAAAAAATAGATAAAAAAATATTACAAATAAGAAATATAAATATTAAAATATGTTAATATGGTAAAAAATTATAAAGATATTATATGTATTATAAAATATAAAATGATTAGTTGGAATGAATATATAGATTTCAAAGATAATTTGAAAAATATAGATAATTTAAAAAATAAAATTTATGATTATATAAATATATATAGATCAGTTGTAAGATACTAAAAAATAGTGGTGATAGTAAGATAATATATAAATAATTTATTATAAATTAATTGTCATTGAAATTATAACTAAAATTATATATGGTTTTATTATAAAATTTATATCAGTATTAATCTATAATATATCTAAATTGTATATGGCAATTTAAAAATGGCATACTTAGGTGATATGAATTTAAATAATTTAATTATTTTGGTAATAATTTTTAAGAATATATGAAATAAAAAAATGGATATTAGTGTAATTTAAAATCATTTATGATTGAATATTCATATATACATATATATTTATAAACAAGAAAGAAATTTTAGAAACATGGTATTAAAAAATATTTTATTGTGTGTGTGTGTGTACATTTAAGAGATTAAATATTTAATATTGTTCATTTTAAAAAAATTAGACTTAATATATATATATATATAAGAAAACTGTTTATAATAATAAAAATTGAAATCAAGAGAATTTTTTCCATACAAACGATAGGTTCTTATTCTTCCCAAAGCCATTATGTGACGTTACTGTCATCTAACTCCTCCTATGACCAGCACTTCCGCACCCAAATGATGTATAACTGGTTAAACCATCTCCAATGACAACCTCATCATCTTCTTCTGGTAAATATCGATGTGGATGGAATTCAGACTAATGTAGTGTTGGAGTCATCAAACTAGACCATCACAATCCTATCCCTCCAATCAACATCACATAGCCATCACTGATTTACAATCCCCATCGTGCTTATCCACTAATTCCCAAGCTGATAAGAAGCACTTAATGGCTTCATAACTCTAATTATGGCTTATAGTAGTCTTAATGAAGATATGCAAAGTGAATGTTGTTTATAAGAACCAAATTTTTTTCAACGTATAGAATCACTTAATTTCAGTTTAAATTACATGGGTTTTACATTATATGAATGAATAGTAAGGATATGGAGTTTATGAGGGTGTTCACGGATTTTTCAGAGCCTGGAGCCCTGAATTTTAGAGGAAACAGCTGGACCACAAAATTAGTGCTACCCAATCAGCATTATTTTTCTAAACCATATAGGGTGCTATATTTCTCTATCTGAAGCCACATGGTTTTTTCTAATTATGCAGCCTAGGCTACATGGTCGTTTAAGTGTTTCAAGTCCTTTTGAAGATATTTTTTCATGGGATATGAATGATTAGTCAAACCATGCACCTAGCTCATGTGTGTTTGTGGGGGGTGGGTCTTGGTACATATCTGGGTGCTTGGTTGGCGGACAGTTTGGCCAACTGTGTAGCCAAATCGCGTGACCTCGTTTAAAATTGATGAAATTTATATTTTCCCTATTTTTATTTTATTACTTCACCCATATTTCCCTCTTATTTCCAATGGAGAGAACCCCTCTCCCTCTCTCATTTGATGCTCTCGGACCTCCATTCACTTAGGATTTGAATTCTTTTCTCCATCCAACCCCCTATTCAACTTCTATATATCTTGTTGGATAGCCACCAATATGTGATTGATTCCTATTGTGCCTTTCATCATTGGTCTAACTATCGACAATGCTATTTTTTTGCGATCTCATATTCCATATTTCTTGGTTGTTCTTCTATTGTACCATTTTCATCTATTCAATCCAAACTAAGGTTTTATAATCGATGAGTCATCAACTAGAGGCATAAATTAAGTGGTCTATGACTTATCCCTCAATGTCTTTCCATTTATAAATTGTATCTGTTGTGAGAACACTGGTTTGGTTGGTCATTTCTTATTAAATTTATCGTCCTTATATTTAATTGACTAAATTGTTTTCCAAATCCCTATTAACAACACTTAAAATCATTTTAGGTTGATATCATAATGTTAAACACCCCTAGTGGGGTGAGTTCATTAATATTTCTTTAGTGTTCCATTTTGGGTTTACTTGAAACATCATTTGGGTGTGATATTAATTGACCATTTTTAAGGTAAGGGTTCCATTAAAATTAAATGGCTTGTTAAATCATTAAATGGAAAGTGTATATATATGTATATATATTACATGGAATAAACTTTATAATTAATTTGATAATTGGTTGCATGTCCTTATTCACCATGTCACGTATGAAAAAAGGTAATGGAATAAACCTAATTTATTAAAATTTTAATTAGTATTAGATGTATTATAATGGAATATTTATATAAATGAAATGGGTATTCAGTGATTATTGATTTTGGACCTTTTCATTTTTGTAGGAATGGCCAGAATTGAGCCAACCTTGGATTCCCAAGGGAATTCCTTAAGAACTCATAGGATGCCATTCTGATTCATTGAGACGATTATCTTAGGAGATACCCATTATGAAATCTGGTCCTTTTCTTATTATGTAAATTCCTTGGATTTGTACTGACAATTCACCTGACACTTTTTCGATATTAAAATGCCTTGGATACACTCCTAGGATTGTACTTGATGTCCATGGACACGTAGCGCCATGGATTCACCCCATTGGGCCTTGTCATGATTAGCATGTGATTACTATTAATGTGATCCATATACTTATTTACACTCTATTATAGTGGAATTATTTGGATGTACTCCTTAGATTACACTCAGAACCCTTATAGTCAGACTGCATGATTTTCTACGATGAGTTGGCTCGACCTCTGAGGTCATGGATTCCTTGGTTTTACCTTGGATCCTCTTTTTTTATTATTATCATTATTATTACTCCATGTTTACTAGTATTATATAATACCAATCCTATATATTATAATGAAATGATCACATGTTCCGAGGCCTTACAAGTTGAGGCTGAAACAGGTATGGGTTATTTATTTTAGAAATACTTTAATTTTATATATGTTCACACTATTTCAGTTTATATTCATGGAATGGATTTGTATAGAACACATTGTTGGTGGCCTACTAATATTTATAGCATGCCTTATCTAGGCCACATTTGGTACACATAGAGATTATATGATCACTAGTATTGATAAAGGGAATCTTGTTTTGGACACCTAACTTTATTTATTTAGGATGCGAACTTGGTAGAAGTTATAATGACTCATGAATTCCAATCATGTTTTCCATTTTTGGTTATTGTAGGTGTTTCTTAGGAGGCTTGATGATGTTCTAGTAGTTTTTAGTAGAGGCTATAGGTGTATTAGATCTACTGTTGGAAATACACACCATGTATTTTATACACGGTGTGTAATAGTTATTCACGGTTTGTGTAATCATCTATTTCATGATTCTATAGGGAATAGGGGGAACCCATGAGATGTATTACACATAGATTAAGTTTAATTAAGAATTTTTGACAAATAAATACTAAGGTTTCATGTTTATTTATAAGAATGGGAATTTTTGGAAAACACAAGGATTACATGTCGTGTAATGTTTACACATCCTAAACCCAGTGGATTCCATGTTATTTAATAACCCTTCTAGATGAATTTACTTTTATTCATCTTCTCTCTCCCTACATTTTATTGTAATATCCCTAGTGGATTTTGTAGGTTCTTCCAACCCTCAATCTTCCAAATTGATATATTGGATATGGTATATCCCTATTGGAGATCAGTGGTAATTTATTCTCCCTTTCATTGTGTTCCCTCCCATTCTTATCTCAAATATTTGCTATAATTGTGCAGTATTGATTTTGGATTTTATTTGTTCTATATTTTGATTATATTTTTATGTGGTATAGTTTTATATGTGATCTCATGGTGTGGTTTTGGATAAGTGGAATTTATTCTTCTCCCTACGGTGCACAGCGAGTTAGAAAATCTTCTTTGGGGTAGGTAATCCCTCATTTCTATTTATTGTGTATTATGAGAGAGGGGTTTAATCTTGTTTATATATGGGTTATGGTTGTTCTGACTTAATAAAAATTAAATAACTGGTTAAAATTCAATTTTAGGTTAAAGTGGTTTGATTTGAATGTTTTAATAGCTTTGATATTATTGTGATATTGTGGATTACACAAGCTTGATGCCTAACTAAAACATATAGAAAATATGGGATCTATTTATGATGTATGATATGTATTTTGACTATTGCATTTATTATGATTTTTTTATATCACCATGAAAAAATGGAAATTGGATAACCAATTATATATGGTTAAAGAAATGGTTACCCATAGATCAATAGATTATGTGATAACACCCATAAAATAATATTACATGTAATAAAAATACCCCTTTTTAAATTTGTGAAATGTTTTGTGATGTTCTATTTGTGTGTTCATGCTGTGGGGAGGTATTTTGTGGTTTACATGTGGTTGGATAATGTGGGTATGATGGTTTGATAGTTGTGATTTTGGGTCAGTATGGTGGTTTTTTGTCATGATTTTGGGGAAGTGATGTGGTTGTTCTTTGGTCATTCTTTTTTAGTGGAAATGTGGTGGTTGTTGGTCCATGATTTTTGGGGTGGTGAGGTTATGGTATGATGGGGATTTTGATCTTCTTATAATGTGTGGTTTTGTTTTTCTCTATGTATGGGAAGTGATAAAAAAAATATTCTAATAGTGATTGAAATGGGTGGTGTTTCATTTAGTTAATGGTATGGAAATGGATAATGAATAAAGAAAATATGGGTTATGTGATTAAATGTGGATGATTCTTAATAATGAAATGAATGGGCTGGAAAATGGAATTGGTTTGTGGTCTGATGTGTCTTGTGGATTGTGTGGTGTTACGCATTTAAAGGTGGTAGTGAAAGTGTGGATATTGTGATTTGGTTAGCACTTTGTTTTGAACCCATAGTATGGGAATGTGTATGGATATATATATAGTTTTATATTACTTTTTATTTTTATACGAACCCCACTCATGTCGAGAACTGTATACCGACACTCGTGTAGTCAAGCAGGGGTGTTTTTTACAACATCTCAGTGATAAGGATGGATGTTTTTCCACCATATTGTTCTCACTCTCTCATTTAGCAAAGTAGATATGCACAAGTTTTAATATCTAGAGGTATGTCAATGCACTAAGTGATGGAATAGGTGTCTTCAGGTGAGATATTATGGCTCAAGACTCTTTGGGTGATATGTGATGGCCCAGGTGTTTGCATGAAAGATTTGATATGACTGTGCTTATAGGGAAGTGGCCTAGGTGTTTTTGGGCGATATTTGGTATGAACTTCCTTTTGTGGTGGATTATGGTAGGCTCATTCAATGTAGGAGAATGGAATAAGGATTATGTCCTTCATTTTTATGATACCCTACTACTCTTATTTTATAGTGGTTGTGATGTGATGTCCTAGGTGTCTATGGGTGAGCTATGATGTGACTATGATTGGGGGTTGTCACCCATGTGTCTTCAGGCATGATTAGATTTTACTGTGCTTGTGGGGAGGTGGTATAAGTTATATAAAAAACATGGGAGTGCTAGGATGTATGAAATAGGGGTGTGAGAGGAGAAAATCAGGGGGAAATTTGTTTGGGGGTGCCCTTTTACAATATGATTCATATTATGTTACTGTATTTGTATTGTGTTTTTTGAGCATACCATTGTGAGGTTGGGATGGATAGTTGACTCGTTTAGGTTCTTCTTGGTTCTAATATTTTCTCATAGGTGTATTAGTATGATTCTTTCACATGTGCATGAGAGACTTTGGGTTTCCTAATGAGTATACTAGTATGATCACCCTATGTATATAAACTAATTTTAGGTTTCTAAGAGGATTAAGTTTACTGTGTTCGAAATTACTAGTTTGGACCTTGTATAGCTACTGTGTCACTTATTTATCTTTTCTCTTGGGTATTTACTTTGGAGATTTTATCTATATCAATTTTTTTTAAACATCCATTGTTGTATGTTTTTGGTTTCTTTTTATATTATTTCATGGAGTTTATTTTGGGTGATCCATCCTATCTCCATATTCTCTATAATTACAGATTTTAATGCCTCGCATTTAATGAGATTTTTATACCCATGGTTCTAGTCTCCATCTCGGGGCCTACTAGAGGAAAGACTCAGGGGGGTCATTATCTCCCTCCTTTCATTTTCATATATTTAGTGGGAGGGGTTTATGAGAGAGTGGCATCATAGGTGATGGTTGAGATTTAGGATGATGTTTGTTGTAAGGAATAGATAGGATTTCATGGGTTGGTTTGATAACTATTTCAGTTGATCTGTGCATGACTTGGACTAGGGATATTAGATAGCACATGGGATTTTAGGTACCCCTTGTGATCTTGTGAATGAACTTTGATCTAATTTAATGGAAAAGTGAGGTGAATATATATACTTTGTAAAGACATAAGAGACATACATGCATCATGATTAATTTTGTTTATTTATGTGTTGGGTTATTTTTGGAATTTTAAAATAAATAATGTGAATTAAAATGATTATGAGTAAAATTATATATTTCATAGTCTTAGGAAATCCTTGTTTTCTTTAAAACTATGGTTCATATTCATCATTCACATGTGTTTCAGTAAGTTGATATTTAGAAGGCTGGTCGGGTTACTTGTTGAAGGGTCGAATTGACAGAGAATGATTGGTATTTCAATAGGATGGCGTGTTCTTTATAGAGGAAGGATTTGGGGAAGTAGGGGGTAGTGTTTTTATAAGGCCTCAGCCTTAAACCTTACTTAATCTTGAGTTATTACAAGATTACACATTGAGGATCTTTTCGGGTTTAGAGTTTTTGAGAATTACATCATAAAACTTGCATTACATTCCACATATAAACAAAGTGGTTACATAAAGATAGTATTCTTCTTTCCCATCAATGGAAACATATTTAAAATAAAACATGGATTCTTTCTTGACACTTCCTTGACACTATCATCATATCATGTACCTTTCCCTTGACCTGTGAAAAACATTTCAAAAAAACTTGGGATGAGCATAAAAAGCTCAGTAAGGGATATAGAAATATGGAAAGGAAACATGGGTACATATATACATAAGAATGAAATCATAATTTACCCATAAAACATAAGCACTTTAACATACCTCATCAAATCATGAATAAATAATAGAAATCATAAGACATAAAGGTAACTTGAGGCATTCATAACATTCTTACGTAGGGAGTAACCCTCTTGGTTACGTTTGGAATACCCATCACGGTATATTCCCTAAATATATTTGGATAAACCTTAACGTTTCACTCCTTCGTGTTACCCAATGCATTGGAGAGCTATATCGGGCTCACCCACCCTTAGTCTATCACGGAACCACCTGTCTTCATAATAATGCCCAAGAACCTCAACATAATCGTATCACATAAAACATGCATAAAGGAAACATAACATTTCCACCATTCAATCACAAGATATCAATACAACAAATTGATATAAAAACATTATGAAAACCATTTTCAATACCAAAATAAAAGAAAAGTAAAACATGGTATTTATTTTTCTTTTAAAAAAAGCTATGGCTTGTAGAGGAAGCCGAAACTCAAATAATGGTCAGGGCGGCGGAGAAGTCGTTGTCGCCGCATACGTACGACAAAAACATTCCCTTTTTTCATTTAGTAAAATTCTTCATATAAAAAAGATTCCTTTTGGATAAACGTAAAAGTAAAAGTGGTTTATACACTGTATAAAAGAAGGTTGTGTATAAAACAAAATATGCCTCAATGAAAGGAGATTGAGACGAAGTCCCATACCTCGGGTCTGACTTGACTCGGTTGTTCTTTAATCTCCTGAATAATAAACTTGAGTTAATTTCTAATTGTTTAAGAACCTTTTTCAAGTTCATTATTCCTTTTATATCACTTATTTCCATGTCATGAACACTATGTAATTATTTAAGTTAAAAACGGTCGTTTTAACGATCATTGGTACTTGAGTCAAAAATAAGCCCTTTATAATTACAAGTTGTTCATGTACCCATTATATCCAGAATGGTATTAATGATGTAGATATCATATATGTCATATATATCCAGTACATGCATGAATTTATAATATTACATAATTATTTAGAGGTAAGAAATGAAATGCACCGTTCATGGAGACGGTAAGCCGTACGTACGCATGAACGCTACTTTCATTTCTATTTCGTATTTTATAGAATGGAATCGTAATGATATAAAGGTATATTATAATTCTAGTATAATATCATATATAATATCATAGTTCCATCCTTTATACTTCCCACATATGGTATTTAACAAATCAAATCACTTTGAGGGGGCGGTAGTCCGCACTTCCTTAAATGAAGATATCGCGTTTACCCATAATGGAAACCATAATGGTATGCCCAAAATGAAAAATACATAAGCTTAAGGAAAACATAAACATATTATATATCATATATAAATATAGTGACATCTTAATGGCCACCTTATAAGGTGTTAAAATAATGTTGAACAATCATCGTTTCGGAAGGCATAAATTCACCATCCACGGAAACAGTATGTCCTTTAACCATTAGATGTAGGTGTGTGTAAGTGTAGCTAGAATACTTCTTATAAAAACATCCTAGTATATTTAAGATACTGTATTTGTTACAAAAGAAATTAATAAAAAGATTTTAGGGGGTTGGAGAAGCAAAATAAAACAAAAGGACTCAAGTGAACACATTACCTTAAAATCGGGTAACTCCCTTTGGTTTGAGCTCAAAGGATTCCTTGGGAAGACTTATGCCCAACGTGAGGCTTCAAGGAGTAATATAGGGATGTGGAGAGACAAAATGGGCAGGGTTTGGCCGAGCCAAAGGCTTTGGGAGTGTGGGTAAGGAGGTAGAGGTGGGGGCCTTTTATAAGAGGAGAGGAGGGGCACTCTTGGAATGTAAAGAAATGTTACTTTATTTTAAAATGATTTTCGGATTAAAAAGGTCCCAAATTGATATAATTAGAGGGTAAGGTGATAAGGGTTCTAAATCCACCCATCAAATAGGTTTTGGACATGTGTAGTTCATAGATTTTACATTATAATTTCATTTTATTTAAATCCTTTATTAATGAGGTAATCGCCGCATCATCATGATGTCATAAATAATTTAATTTATTTAAAGTCTAAAAATTATAAAAAAAATACTATGATGTAGGAAATCGTTTTAGCTTTCCAATTACTATTTATAATCAAAAATCTGACTTGTATAACCCCATGTAAAAAAATGTTAGTAAAACATCTCTTGTTTGTGTCATTTTTACTTTAACATTAAATAAAAAGTTATTTATGTCATTTCCCAACCAAAGTGGATCCATGGGGTCCCCAAGATGACCCATGGATTTTCTTGTTCTTCCATGACACATCCAATGAGGGTAGGACATGTGTCAAGATCATATCATATTATTAAAACATTATTTTTACCTTAAACTACACTAATTACCACTAATCGCGATTAAGAACTTTAAAGTTACTATTCACCAAAAAATTATTTTAATCTCATTGAACCACATTTTACATCTTAATGACAACCATGTATGTTGGATTTTTTATAATCAAATCACAGAAGTGGAAAAGTTTCATTTAAACAAAAAATCAGTTTCTTTAACTACCACTTAGTGGTTTCACTATTCATCAAAAATTGAAGTTTTTCAGAAAGATACCAAAACATCACCCTAAGATATATTTGATATTCCGAATTAAAAAATGATGTCTATTTTAAAAAATTCAAAACATTTAAGTTGCATTAATTAATTTAATAACTAATTCCCGTTTTCATGACAAATAGCGTGTTTTTATGAAACAATAAGTATCAAAATATTGACACTAGTTTAAGTCCAATTTCAAAGTGAAATTGATTCCAATGACCACCATTGGATAAAATGGTAAAAATATATTCTAATTTCACTTCAAAACCAATTCAAAAGATTATCTAATCATATAAATAAATTATATTAAAAAGTGGTTTTGAATTAAAATACAACATTTTTCACTATTCATTAAAAATGAACTTTATCGGAAAAAAAACCAAAAATTCACACAAAGTAAATTTTGATGTCCCAATCATAAATAATAAGTTTATTTTTACAAACATAGCTTATAAAATTGTCAAAAGATAGATTTAAAAAGGTTTTTCCATCAAAAGGCAGTAAAACAATCTTTTAAGAATATTAGTGTATTTCATGCATAAGATTGTATTTATTTTTATTTTAAGCCTCTAAAACACTGTCTTAATCATTAATAGACATAGATAAAAATATCTATTATTCATTACTTACTTGGGATGTTACATCCTTCCCCTCTTTAGAAAATTACGTCCCTTTAATTTATTTACTTATCGAATAAATGTGGGTACTTATCCCTCATTGCATTTTCAGATTCCCATGTTGCCTCTTCCATCATGTGGTTTTTCCAAAAAAAACCTTTACCTGATTAATCACCTTATTCCGTAACACTTTCTCCCTGTGGTCAAAAATCTGGACCGATTGTTCCTCATAAGATAGCTTCTCTTCCAGCTGAACTACCTCTGGACTCAAAACATGAGATGGATCTGGCATATACTTTCTCAACATCGAAACGTGAAAAACATTGTGTACCTGAGATAAACTCGGAGGTAAAGACACTCGGTAAGCAACTGATCTAACTCTCTCTAGAATTTCATATGGTCCAATGAACCTTGGACTCAGCTTTCCTTTCTTACCAAATCGCATCACACTTTTCCATGGTGATACTTTGAGAAAAACATGATCACCTACCTAAAATGGGAGATCCTTCCTCCTGTTGTCCGCATAACTCTTCTACCTACTCTGAGCTGTTCTCATGTGTTTCTGAATAAGCTGAACTTTTTCTGCCATCTATTCTACCAATTCTGGTCCCATCAACTTCCTTTCACCCACTTCATCCCAGAAATCTGGAGTTCGACACCACTTCCCATATAATGCCTGAAATGGTGTCATCTGTATACTAGAATGAAAACTGTTATTATATGAAAATTCAACCAAAGAAAGATGTTGGTCCCAAATTCCCTGATAATCCATCGAACAAGCTCGTAGCATATCCTCCAAGGTCTGAATTGTTCATTCTGACTGCCCATCTTATTAAGGATGAAAAGCTGTACTAAAATTTAATTCAGTACCCAACGACTTCTGAAGGTCTTTCCAAAAGTTAGAAGTGAACCTGGGATCACGGTCAGAAACAATGGAGAGAGGAACTCCATGTAACCTGACTATCTCTTTATGATACAAACGGGAAAGTTGATCTAGGGAAAAAGTATCTCGTATAGCAAGGAAATGAGCAGATTTAGTCAGGCGATCAACAATAACCCAGATTGCATTATTACCTCGAGATGTCTTCGGTAATCTCACAACAAAGTCCATGGATATATTCTCCCATTTCCACTCTGGCACTAGTAAAGGATGAAGCATCCCTTTCGGTAACTGCCGCTCTGCTTTAACCTGTTGATATGTCAAACACTTCACAGTAAAATCAGCAATATCTCTTTTCATTCCATCCCACCAGTAATACTCCCGCAGATCTCTGTACATCTTAGTACTGCCAGGATGAACTGAAAACGGAGAACTATGAGTTTCACATAACAACTCTCTCTTCAACTGTGAATCACAAGGCACACACAATCTCTTCCCAAATCTCAAAACACAATCATTATCAATGTTGAATTCAGGAAAATTACCTTTCTGAACCAGCTCTACCTTTTTCTGCAACTCACTGTCTTGCTTCTGTGCTTGCTTGATTCTATCTGATAGAGATGATCTCACTGATACCTGAAACAAAACAGAAGAACATCCTGCACCAAAAACTTCTATGCCAAAGTTCATCAAATCCTTAACCAAAGCATCACGTTCCAAAAGCAACATTGTTAATGAAGCATTACTTTTTCGACTCAGAGTATCAGCTACTTTATTTTCTTTTCCCGTATGGTAATGAATTGTACAATCATAATCCTTGATTAATTCCATCCATCTCCTCTGTCTCATGTTTAACTCTTTCTGAGTGAATATATACTTTAAACTTTTGTGATCCGTATATATTTCACACTTTACTCCATACAAATGATGTCTCCAAATTTTTAAAGTGAAAACAACAGCAGCTAATTCCAAATCATGTGTAGGGTAATTTACCTCATGAGTTTTCAACTGTCGTGAAGCATAAGCAAATACCTGATCATTCTGCATTAGGACTCAACCAAGTCCTTTCAATGAAGCATCACTGTAGATAACAAACTCACCATTCCTGGAAGGTAGTGCCAAAACTGGAGCTTTCACCAATCTTCTTTTCAATTCCTGAAAACAATCATCACATTCTTTTGTCTATATAAACTTAACACCCTTCCGAGTTAGCTTAGTCATTGGACTAGATAACCGTGAAAAATTTCTAACAAACCCTCGGTAATAGCCTACCAAACCAAGGAAGCTACGAATCTCAGTTACATTTGTGGGTCTTGGCCAGTCTTCCACAACTTTTGTTTTTGCAGGATCAACAGTTATCCAATCTTTAGAAACAATCTGACCAAGGAAAGAAATTTTTTGCAACCAAAACTCACACTTGCTGAATTTCCCATACAATTTCTTTTCTTTTAAGGTTTACAAGATAACCCTTAACTGTCTTTCATGCTCCTCTTTACTTTTATAAAACACCAAAATATCATCAATGAAAACCACCACAAACTTATCCAAGAACTCATGGAAAATTCTATTCATTAATTCCATGAATACAGCAGGTGCATTGGTTAGCCCAAAAGGCATTACTACAAATTCATAATGGCCATATCTTGAACGAAACGCAGCCTTCGGAATGTTGGCTTCCTTTACCTTTAGCTGATGGTACCCCGATCTCAAGTCAATCTTTGAAAAATATTGAGCTCCCTGGAGCTGATACAAATTCATTTGATGGCCCGACATCTGCTGAAGTAGTTGCAAAGGATTTCACCACCCCTTTCTGCTTGTAGTCTAACTGCTTCCCATAACTCAATATCTTTGTCGGACACTCGTTTTCATAGTGACCCATCTCATTGCACTTATAACATTTCACTAACTGTAAATCAAATTTGTTCTTACCTTCACCTTGATCCTTTTCAGTGCAATCACGAGCCTTATGTCCCATCTTACCACATCGGTAGCACTTTCCAGAATTCAGAAGACATTCCCCAGCATTCCTTTTTCAACATTTATCACAAATTGGAAACTTAGTTTTCTTACCATCAGACCTTTTTGAATAATTCTTACCTTTCTCCTTCCACCTCGGTCTCTTATTCTGTTGGTTGTTATAGAACACTTGATCATCGTCAAACTCCATTTCCACCTTCTCAGCACATCAAACAAGCTTTTAATAACTTTTAAACTCACGAGAAGCTAATGCCCTTCGATATTTTGGCTTTAATCCTGAGTAAAAACGATTGATTTTACTATCAAGGTCTCGGATAAAATTTGGAGCATACCTTGCCAATTGAGTGAACCTTTCTTCATAGGCGACCACTGAGTCTTCCTCTTGCCTCAATTCCAAGAATTTCTTTTCCATCCTAAGTCGGACAGCATTAGGAAAATACTTCTAAAGAAACATACCTTTGAATTCATCCCAGTCAAGATCATTAATCTCATCGGCGTCCCTGATATTTTTAACTATAGACCATCACTGATCTACCTCACCCTCCAAACGGTAAATAGCAAGACTAACCTTTTTATTGTCTGAACACCCCATGACATTGAAAATCTTCTCCAGTGCTTTAATCCACCCTTCAGCTAACACAGGGTCAGATGATCCTCTGAATGATGGGGGATGTTGCCTCATGAAATGTTCCACCACTGACATGTTCCTCTTCGGTTGATCTGGCTGATCTCGTGCATGGATACCACCACCATTTATCGCTTGAGTCAACTGCACCATTACTGCAACAAACTATTCAGTTCCAATTCCGACCATCTCAGGATGCTGATTCGGAAGGTTATTTCCTTCTGTATGCCTTCCTAGCACTGCTTCCCTATTTCCTCTGTGGAAAACCATTCTGAACAAACATGTCTTAGATGAAGCAACATGGTAATCTTCAAATACTATATCACATCAATTTTACCATAAATTTTTATTTTTGGATAATCATTTAATATAATTCTAACTCCTAAAGTTATCTAAACCGACCTTGGATACCAACTATAAGGCCCCAACCTTAATCCTTACTTAATCTTGAGTTATTACCAGATTACACATTGAGGATCTTTTCGGGTTTAGAGTTTTAGAGAATTAGATCATTAAACTTTCATTACATTCCACATATAAACAAAGTGGTTACATAAAGATATTATTCTTCTTTCCCATCAATGGAAACATATTTAAAATAAAACATGGATTCTTTCTTGAAACTTTTTTGACACTATCATCATATCATGTACCTTTCCCTTGACCTGTGAAAAACATTTCAAAAAAACTTGGGATGAGCATAAAAAGCTCAGTAAGGGATATAAAAATATGTAAAGGAAACATGGGTACATATATACATAAGAATGAAATAAAACTTTACCCATAAAACATAAGCACTTTAACATACCTCATTAAATCATGAATAAATCATAGAAATTATAAGACATAAAGGTAACTTGATGCATTCATAACATTCTTACGTAGGGAGTAACCCTCTTGGTTACGTTTGGAATACCCATCACGGTATATTCCCTAAATCTCTTCGGATAAACCTTAAAGTTTCACTCCTTTGAGTTACCCAATGCATTGGAGAGCTATATCGGGCTCACCCGCCCTTAGTCTATCATGGAACCACCCGTCTTCATAATAATTCCCAAGAACCTCAACATAATCGTATCACATAAAACATGCATAAAGGAAACATAACATTTCAACCTTTCAATCACAAGATATCAATACAAAACATTGATATAAAAACATTATGAAAACCATTTTCAATACCAAAATAAAAGAAAAGTAAAACATGGTATTTATTTTTCTTTTAAAAAAAGGTATGGCTTGTAGAGGAAGCCGATACTCAAATAATGGTCACGGCGGCGGAGAAGTCGTTGTCGCCGCATACGTACGACAAAAACATTCCCTTTTGTCGTTCAGTAAAACGCTTCGTATAAAAGAGATTTCTTTTAGATAAATGTAAAAGTCAAATGGGTTTATACACCGTATAAAAGAAGGTTGTGTATAAAACAAAATACGCCTCAATGAAAGGAGATTGAGACGAAGTCCCATACCTCGGGTCCGACTTGACTCGGTCGTTCTTTAATCTCCTGAATAATAAACTTGAGTTAATTTCTACTTGTTTAAGAACCTTTTTCAAGTTCATTATTCCTTTTATATCACTTATTTTCATGTCATGAACACTATGTAATTATTTAAGTTAATAACGGTCGTTTTAACGATCATTGGTACTCGAGTCAAAAATAAGCCCTTTATAATTACAAGTTGTTCATGTACCCATTATATACAGAATGGTATTCATGATGTAGATATCATATATTTCATATATATCCAGTACATGCATGCATTTATAATATTACATAATCATTTAGAGGTAAGAAATGAAATGCACCGTTCATGGAGATGGTAAGTCGTACGTACGCATGAACGCTACTTTCATTTCTATTTCGTATTTTATAGAATGGAATCATAATGATATAAAGGTATATTATAATTCCATTATAATATCATATATAATATCATAGTTCCATCCTTTATATGTCCCACATATGGTATTTAACGAATCAAATCACTTTGAGGCGGCGGTAGTCCGCACTTCCTTAAATGAAGATATCGTGTTTACCCATAATGGAAACCATAAAGGTATGTCCAAAATGAAAAATACATAATCTTAATGAAAACATAAACATATTATATATCATATATAAATATAGTGACATCTTAATGGCCACCTTTGAAGGTGTTAAAATAATGTTGAACAATCATCGTTTCGGGAGGCATAAATTCACCATCCACGGAAACAGTATGTCCTTTAACCATTAGATGTAGGTGTGTGTAAGTGTAGCTCAAATCCTTCTTATAACAACATCCTAGTATATTTAAGATACTGGATTTATTACAAAAGATATTAATAAAAAGAGTTTAGGGGGTTGGAGAAGCAAAATAAAACAAAAGGACTCAAGTGAAGACATTACCTTAAAATTGGGTAACTCCCTTTGGTTTGAGCTCAAAGGCTTCCTTGGGAAGACTTCTGCCCAAAGTGAGGCTTCAAGGATTAATAGAGGGATGTGTAGAGATACAATGGTCAGGGTTTGGCCGAGAAAAAGGCTTTGGGAGTGTGGGTAAGTAGGTATAGGTGGGGGCCTTTTATAAGAGGAGAGGAGGGGCACTCTTGGAAAGTAAGGAAATGTTACTTTATTTTAAAATGTGTTTCAGATTAAAAAGGTCTCACATTGATATAATTTTATGGTAAGGTGATAAGGGTTAGAAATCCACCCATCAAATAGGTTTTGGACATGTGTAGTTTATAGATTTTACATCATCATTTCATTTTATTTAAATGCTTTATTAATGAGGTAATCGCTGCATCATCATGATGTCATAAATAATTTAATTTATTTAAAGTATAAAAATTATAAAAAAATAATATGATGTATGAAATATTTTTATCTTTCTAGTGACTATTTATAATCAAAAATATGACTTGTATAACCCCATTTAAAAATTGTTTTAGTAAAACATCTCTTGTTTGTGTCATTTTTACTTTAACATTAAATAAAAAGTTATTTATGTCATTTCCCAACAAAAGTGGCTTCATTGGGTCCCCAAGTTGACCCATGGATTTTCTTGGTCGTCAATGACACATCCAATGAGGTTAGGACATGTGTCAAGCTCATCTCATATTATTAAAACATTATTTTTACCTTAAACTACACTAATTACCACTAATCGCAATTAAGAACTTAAAAGTTACTATTAACCAAAAAATTGTTTTAATCTCATTGAACCACATTTTACTTCTTAATGACAACCATGTATGTCGGATTTTTGAAAATCAAATCACAGAAGTGGCAAAGTTTCATTTAAATGAAAAATCAGTTTCTTTAACTACCACTTAGTGGTTTCACTATTCATCAAAAATTGAAGTTTTTCAGAAAGATACCAAAACTTCACCATAAGCTATATTTGATATTCCGAATTCAAAAATGATTTATATTTTTAAAAATTCAAAACATGTAAGTTGCATTAATTAATTTAATAACTAATTCCCGCTGTCATGACAAATAACATGTTTTTATGAAACAATAAGTATCAAAAGATTGGCACTAGTTTAAGTCCAATTTCAAAGTGAAATTGATTCCAATGACCACCATTGGATAAAATGGTAAAAATATATTCTAATATCACTTCAAAACCAATTCAAAAGATAATCTAATCATATAAATAAATTATATTAAAAAGAGCTTTTGAATTAAAATACAACATTTTTCACTATTCATTAAAAAATGAACTTTATCGGAAAAAAAAAACCAAAAATTCACACAAAGTAAATTCTGATGTCCCAATCATGAATAATAAGTTTATTTTGACAAACATAGCTTATAAAATTGTCAAAATATAGATTTAAAAAGGGTTTGCCATCAAAAGGCAGTAAAATAATCTTTTAAGAATATTAGTGTATTCCATGCATAAGATTGTATTTATTTTCATTTTAAGCCTCTAAAACGCTATCTTAATCATTAATAGACATAGATAAAAATATCTATTATTCATTACTTACTTGGGATGTTACAGTTTTAGATGTGGAAACTGAGAGTTGGGTGGAGGGGCTCAAGATTGCCTTCATTTTGATTAGGTCCCCAGTTTGATACTAGGTCCCTTTAGTAGTTAGTTAGATGGGAGAAGTTGTACATCAATGATGCATACTTCATTTGGGTGAGTGGAATGAAGTAGATGTTTCATGGGTCAACTTTCAGAAAGAGTTCTGTGCATAGTTCCCTTCATCGACTATGAAGGTAGTGAAGAGGTAAGAGATTCTTTCCATTTCACTGGAGAGAATGTCAATGTGGGAGTTTGGAATCAAGATCAAGGACCTTATCTATTTTCCCCAAATATTTTTCTAGATGAGGAGTCTCATTCTAGACATCTTAAGGAGGCACTTCGTCCTTCTATCTAGTATGAAGTAACTATTTTTATGTTTCCAATATTTAGGGATGTTCAAAAGAGTTAAGATTTGATCATTAATATGAACTCATGAAGAGGATTTTCATGATAGGGGAACCAATGGGGTTCATCGGGTAGAAGTGTTTTCATTAGAAGGTTTAGCACTAGCCTCATCAGTAATTTATAGTAAGGTCATTTCAATAGTGTGGGATGTTTGATTATTATTCTCCAAGGGGAGATGGAGAATGTAGATTATGGCCTTAAGATGTTCCTCATGTTCAGGGACCACAACTCGAGTGTGGTTGTAGAGGTTAAAATTAGCAGATGGGTATAGGAGTTGGGTATGGTCAGTTGAAGAAAATGGAGGTACCTATGCTATAGGGTCTAGAGATAATTCTAGGTACACTTAGTTTTTCATTTACCATTGTTAGTGACTTATTTGAATCAAGATCTTTCCACTCTTTTACAATGGCTCTATTCCATTCTCTAGGACTATATGTATGGATTCTTATCATCCCTTGGTGTTGACTATGATAGACAAAGTCTAGACCATCTTTATCGATGTGTGTCAGGTGTGTAGACTAATGGTGGGGCCACTTCAAT
This sequence comes from Viscum album, assembly GCA_963277665.1. Classification (NCBI taxonomy): domain Eukaryota; kingdom Viridiplantae; phylum Streptophyta; class Magnoliopsida; order Santalales; family Viscaceae; genus Viscum; species Viscum album. Next base: position 11,080,428 of record OY728159.1, on the reverse strand, counting down.
AAAATGGATAACTTTTCATGATTCATATTCAGCTATATGATGTCATGGATGGCATTGGCTAGTTTTATTCTATGTGTTCTATTATCAACTAATTTTGATAAAGAGTTTTGTTATCGAATGTGGATGAAAAACTTGTGGTTTTCATTAGAGAGTGAGGTTTTTAGGCAGGTAGTTAGATTATGGATCCCCTTTATTCTTTAATGGATGGGTTTTTAGTGGAATTAGTGGATTCGAAGACTGTGTAGATCCTCTGTGTCATTGGGTATTTTCTATCTATTTTCCCTGAGGAATTTTTTATGCTACCCCATCAACATGATATTGATTTTGGGATAGTCTTGAAACACTATGCTTCTCAGATTTTTATGGATCCTTATCGAATGACACCTTCTGAGTTATGAGAGTTGAGGCTTCAGATAGATGATCTACTATTTAATGATTTTTTCTAGCCTTGTGTGTAATTATAGGGTGCTTCGATGTTGCTCTCCAGGAAGGTGGATGATAGTATGATGTTGTGTATACACCATTAAGGGTTGAATTGGGTAATGGTCAATAATCTTTTCCCTATTTCGAGGATAGGTGATCTTCTTAAATAGATAAGAGGGGTGAGTTGGTTTTCTATGATCAATCTATGGTCGGTATATCACCAGTTTAGGGTGTAGGAGTGAGATATCCAAAACAATACATTAGATGCAGGTATGGGAACATCATGTTTGTGGTCATGAAATTCGGTGTTATGAACACACCATCCATGTTCATATATCTTTTCAACTTCATGTTCCTTGAGTTCCCGGATTGGTTCGTTGTCATATTTATCGATGATATATTTATCTACTCAAATGTATAGGTGGAGAATGTCGCTCATTTCAGATATTACTTGTTTAACCTTTGACACCACTAGTTATATAGAAAGTTTTATAAGTTTATGTATTGGAAAAAAAGACTCATTACATTGGGCATGTGGTGTCTCAGCATGGTGTGGAATTTGACCCATCGAAGTTTGAGGTAGTTTTTTCTTGAATAAAACTTAGGAACGTTGCACAGGTTCACATTATTCTTGGTCTCATAGACTATTATTGGAGATAGTTTCTCAAATTATATCAATTTTTAGGCCCATTAATAATATTGGTCATGAAGGAACATGATTTTGTGTGGATTGATAAGTTTCAAGAATGGTTTGGTTACCTAAAAGTGAAGTTAGACAGTGCTCCAGTGCCTCAATTTCATGTATAGGGTTTGTTTTTTCAGGTGTTTTGTGATTCTTCCCATATGAGCTTGGGATTAATGATGATGTTGTAGAGGGTATTGATCACTTATGGGTCTAGTAAGTTACATACACACAAGTATAATTATTCCACCCATGACTTGTAACTGGAAGTGGTTGTGTTTGTGAAAATGTTGTGGAAACACTACCTCATTAGAGAGTGTTCTTTGGTATCCACATATCAAAATATTTTTTGGTATACATATTGTCATCATGATCTGAATTTTCTATAGTGTATGAAGATGGATTTTCTTTAGGATAGTGATTTTGAGATAACTTACACCTCTAGAAAGGCGAATTTTGCAATCAAATCTTTGATAAGGAATTCATGAATGGATGTTTATATAGAGTCTAGGGATGTTTCAAGAGTGATTTATGATTTGTATGTATTTAAAATATATCATGGAGTGGATGATGGTAAATTTTATTTGTTTTAGATAAAGTTATAATATTCTATGATGTAGAAAGTGGAGGATTCTCAGTGGGGATAATTAGAGTCATAGATGATGTGTGATCATGTTATCCATGGTGATGCTCTGGAGGGGTGGTTGGGGGATGGTTGGAACTAGATATTGTTTCATGGGAGGTTTTTTGTTTTGTTAATGATGCATAAGGGATTACTTAATGAGTTTTATATCTCACCTTCGGTGGTACACCCATAAGTATCCAAGATGTATCGTGGTTTTAGGATGTAATTTGTATAGCACGAGATGAAATGAATGGTAGAAGAGTTCATGGTGAGGTCTTTCGTTCTCCAAAAGGTAAAGGTTGAGAATCCTTTTCCTAAATGTTTTTTTGTGGTATTTTGATGTTCTTGAGAGGAAATGGGATGAAATAATAATGGATTTCATCATAGTTTTACCCAGATATCAGGGAGGTTGTGATGTTATATGGGTGATCTTGGATCATTTGATAAAATCGGCCCACTTATTAGCAATCAATGAGTCGGGTGCAGTGGATACTTTTGACACTAAATTATTCCTCAACACTAATTCCCACCCTCAGATAGATAGGAAGATGAAACGCACTATCTAGATTTAAAATCAGATATTTTGGGAATATAAATTATACTTTGATTGATTGTGGGAAAGACACCTACAGTTGGTCGAGTTTTCATACAACAATATCTACCACTCTTCCATTTGTATTTCTCTGTTTGAGGTGTTATACTAGTGACTATGTTGTTATTTTTTTCTAGATGATGTTCAAGGTTTGGTACCATGTGTTATTTATGTTTTTCCTTTGATAAGGGAAAAGGAGTTTTTGTAGTAGGATTAATATTTATCCATTTTTTGTACCCTTTAAGGTTCTGTGGAGAGTTGGTGTGGTGGAATATCAGTTGGTATTTCCATTACAGATAGAGAGGATATAGTATGTCTTCCAAATCTCTCATCTTTTTTGGTATCATCATGATGACTTCCTTGATATTTAATGAGGATAGTTGGATATAAATAACAAAACGATATTTGTGGAGATACTAGTAGATATCTGGGATCTCCAAGAGAAGGTGTTGCATGGATGGAACATTTCATTGGTTTTCATATTGTGGAAGCATGGTGGTATAGAAGAGAATACTTGGGAGAGAAATACTAAGAGTCATATCTTGTGCTAGAATATTTTTGATTTTCCTTGCCCTTTTTTCTTGTGTTGAGATGTTTGGACCCTATTATTTTATCTGATGAGTTGTTTTACCTATTATGTGTTATATGTTGTGTGATAAAGATATGACATATAAAAAGGGTTGACCTAATTCCTAGTTGATATTAATTATAAAATGATGTAATTGTACCCATGCGGGTTATTTAGTGCTTCCCAAACTGGATAGTATCTTGACATAGAGGATCAAATTCACTGATTCATATATCTGAGGTAGTATCATTTATTGGTTGTGACAGTTGTTGGTTTTCTCTATATGGAGGATGGATAGTTCTATTGATTTGTTTTTATGGTTATGAGGTTGTGTGAGGTTTTTTTTGCTGTTTTGTTTGGCATGTTTGGGTGGTGGTAGTGTTTAAGGTATGATGAGATCCTTGAGAGGTATCTTGTGAGTAAGTTATTCGAATCCCTTTCCTCTTAGTCTTGGTTTTGGATTCTCAAGGTTGAGAATCATTTGATAGGTATTTGATGTAATGGATTGTGTCTTCATGACCAATTTTTCAGTTTTGGTTGTTGAAGGGGTTCCAAAGGAGTCTTAAGGAGTAACACCCCAAGGATTTCCAAATAAATTTAATAAGGAATGTAATGCACAAAACGTTGAGTCTCTACAAAACAAAACATTTTTATTATAATTATTTAAACAATATAGTTATTACATAGCCATTAAACATAATTTTCTCCTCCTATCATTTGAATTTCGAAAAATAGACATACAAAGATGCGTTTAGTAATATATTTAGATTTTAATATGAACGACTAAATTTTTTGGTGAATAGTAACATGACCCTTTTGAATAGTAATGTACCCTTATGAATAGTAATATGACCCTTTTGAATAGTAAATTGACCAAATGAATAGTAACCTCATCGAAGAGAGTAAAAATAAAATTTATTCACCTTATAAATGATAGTATGAAATAATTATATCATAGTACAAGTAAGTGGATATTTAAAAAATTAATAATTATGTGTTGGTATTTTTTATGAGTAACAGATATTTAATTAAATTTTTGTAATTAATACATTAATTTAAAAGAAAAATAATTTTCATAAAATGTATTCATAAACAAATATTTTATATTCCTATGATTTTAGGATAATCTAGTAAGACTTTGTAAAATTTTTAGGGTGTTACAAAATAAGTTTCAAATATAAAACTGTATTTTTTGAGTAAATGATGTGTTTAATTATGAATTAGATTTCCCATATTTTAAAAAAAATCATAAAATGGAGTTCATTTTTTAATTCTACAGGTCAAAAAAATTTAAGGGTTAATTTTTGGTATTTTTCTAAAATAGTTGAATCTTTAGTGATTTGTAAAATACGTTAATTTATAGTATAAATACAATATAAGCCAAATACACTATTCCTTGGGTCAAGGATGATTTAATAACACTTGGTTTGAACTCACATGAACTTATTACTGTATTTAGTCACAAGAATCAATACTATTTCTTGTCTTGAGTAAAATAATAAAATAATGAATAAAATAATGATAAATTACACCCTCCTCCTCTATAAAAACCACCCCTCACCCCCTCTTCTCCTCACACCTTCCAAGATTATCTCCATATAAAATTTCTTCCCAATACACTTACCAAGATCCTATCCCATGACTAGAATATCTTGGTCACATCAATATTCCAAAACCAATTCCCTTAAGAATATTCTCAAGGAGGATTATTCAAGAGGTAAAATCCTCTTCTTTTTCCCTTTTATTTTTTTTCAAGCTTTTTATATTATTATTCTATCTGCACCTAATCTATAAAAATGAGCATGATAAATCTAGTATTATTTATATACTGGAATTATACCATGTTGGTGGAATAAACATCATCAATATCCTTATTATCTCTCTTTTATTTTAAAAATGAAATCATTATCTGGGGGTGCAGATTTACAACCTTCAAGGATGACAAACTTTCGTTCTTCGATCTCTTATTCAAGGCTGGTCATAATAACATTTTATGGTTAAAATAGACTATAATATATGTATTATAACATATTTAGTGTTCTCTAACTAGTATATATACATAATACAAATTCAAGCGAAAAACGTAGTTCATGGTGATTGAAATACCGTCGTAATAATCTAAACGATTATCACTAAATGTATTATCTAATGTTTCATCCTCATACCATATAACCATATGATATATATAATCATTTAAACTTTTTTATTCTCATTAGTAACATTTAATTAAAATTCGGAAAAATTATACCAATTTCTAATGAACATCGATACTCATATATAAGAATACTAATCAGGAAAACTAGGAAAATAAACACTCTTGATAAATAAAATTGTTTATTATAACTCATAAAAAGGCCATAAATTAACATAATAAAATTATAATAAATAAAATAAATATAGATAAGGTTACTAATTAATTAACTAATCTATTTAATTTTACTATCCAGGATGTTAATTTCAAGAGTGGAACACATTTGGACATAAGGTAATGGTTTTCTCAACTCACTTTCATTTCCATGAGATATTCCTTACTTGCCACTAATTCTTGTGTGTGGTGTATATATAATTCCCTTTGATGTATAATATTGTGAATATATTTATTTTCATGGTATTAAATATATCAATTTATGATTATTAATTTTAGGTCATATGATTCGATTGATTACAAAGTGGTAAGGGATTATATTAAACCCTTGTTTTTCCTTCAGGTTACTCTTTCTCTTTCTTTACTCCAATGTAATGCTTCTTTATTTTTGAATATTTCATATATATTCTGTGTATATGTTCCAAAATAATATATCAAGATCATATCATCCTTATTTTATGGGGATATACATGTTTTAAAAGGCCTCCCTTCTCAATTCTTCCTGGTAAACAAGCCTCATTCAAGGGAACTTCTCAATTTCTTACCAATTTTCAAGTGCACTTAAAAATCTATTTTAACCTAATATTATTTTTATAAAATCACTAATTTTATCAGGAAAAACTATATTGGTTCATTTTTGGTTTTATGAAAACAACCATGCCTTTCCTCTTTAAAACTTCTTTAATATTTTCCTTAACCCACACTAAAATGTTTTATTTCTAAAGATTATTAAAACTTTATTTACATGATTTCACTTCAGTATGACATCATGTATTCATCCAATAAAATTATTGTGCCCTTGAATTTTTTTATGAGATATGTATGTTTAAAATTTTATTTTATGACAAATACAAATTATTTTCCAAATAAACTATTCTTTCCTAAGTAAAAAAGGGGTTTTATCATCTCAGTTTAACTTCTATGAGATATGTGCCTTGTTCACCATTATTTCCTTGTGTGTGGTGTATATACTACCCTTTTATATGTTATACGATGAATTATATTATTTCCATGAAATTATTGGTGTCATTTAATGATAAAATAGATTTATATTTAAATGTTTCAAGGTGGTATGGGACAGTTTTTAATTTTTAAAGATTATTTCCCTCGAGAATTTATCAATGATTTTATTAGAGTAATTTCATATATGATACTTAAAAGTGGTATGGGACACTTTGATTTAAAGATATAATTTTATTAAATATATTAGAAATGCATTGGACTTTGTATGTGATGGGTGGGGCCCAATATATCCCCTCAACGCATCAGTTAGTCTCAGGAGACAAAATAAAATTTGATTTTGGCAGAGGCCTTAGCCATTTATTTTTAGAAGTCTTGAATGAGGCCTTGAAGATAGGTTAATTATGTACGCCATGTGCATTACCTCATTATGATATTTCTAATTGATAAATAATGTGGTTATTCGACTATTAGAATATCAATGGTCAAGTTTCATGTGATTATTTATATGGAACTATTTATTTAGCTTTTATTCTTGTCATATTATGCTCAAGATTATGATTTAATGAAATGTGTTATTATTTATTCCTCATGAATTATTTTTTATGTTATATCATCCTTTATATTTCTTACCCTTACTGAGAAACTAACATTGCACCTTTCATATGTTTCTTTTTCCCCAGGATTTCCAGATATATATTATGAGTGACTTGCATGGTTAATTTAAGAGATCTTGGGTGTTATTAATGGAGTTTGAGGTTGTTTTCCTATAATTCTGTAATGTAATGTTCATGTATATAATCTGGTTCCCAAAACTGCTAATTTTATTTGTCCATTGGGATGTGATTCCTTGTAATCATACTAATGTAATAATGTAAGACATTGATTCCGAGCTACTAGGGTCAGGGTCCTTAAATAAGGAGGTTCTATGGGTTTTTGGTGGAGGTTGTACAAGCATGAGAGATGCTATAGAAAATACACATCATGTTTTGTCTACATGAAATGTAAAGGTTGTTCATGGATTGTGTAGTGTTCTAGTTTAGGGATTTTATATAGAAGACGAATAACATGAGACTTGGATTACACAATATGTAAGTAGAATTCATGATGTGCAATAAATAAAGGCTGGGGTGATGCATTTTTCAGAGAGAGTTGGAATTATTGGAAAACTTGAGGATTACACATTGTGTTAAGATTACAATATGGGAAACCAAAGGATTCAGAGTTATTTTATAACCCTTGAAGATGAATTTCCTTTCATTCAGCCACTCCCTCCATCTATCTTTTTGGTAGATAAATATATGATTTTAGAGGGTCTTTTATCCCTCCTTCCCATGCTTTGATCTATTAGTTCTAGTAGATCTTTGTTGGTGATTAGTGGTAAGTTCTTCTCCCTTTCTTGGTGGTTTTCTCCTGTTATTATCTTAGATATCCATTACGGTGGTGTGGTTTTGGTTTCTATTTGAGTGGGTCTGCGTTGTGATGATCTTTCAATGCGGTGCAGGTTGATCAGTGATCTCGTGATGCGGTTGTGGTTTGCGGGTATTTCTTCTTCTCCTTGAGGCGTTCAGTGAGTTGGAAAAGCTTTTTTGAGGTATCTAATCCTTCATTTCTCATTATTATGTATCATGCATGATAGTTTTACTCTTATTTATCTATGTTTTATGGTTGTTCTAGATTAATCAGAGAAAAAGAATTAGTTAAATTAAAATTTATAGGAAAATGGGTTTGATTTTTATGTTTTTATAGATTTTTTATTATTATGATAATGTTTATTTTACTGGATTAATTGTATCACCCCAAGATTCATAGTACGTTATCTCTTTAAAGTAATTCAATAGCTTGTGCTACACACAACACAGAGTACAAGCGCATCACGACCTATCAAACTAGCCATTTAAAAAGCGATTATGAATAGTATTAACCAAATTTTTAATTTTATATATATCCTGTATAATTTTAAAATTCATATTTTGTGTTTCTTATACATAATATAAAGACAAAATTCAATTTTTCAGATAAAATAAGTATTGTTCAAAAAATGCAGTTTTTCCGCCTTTTAATGGAGAACCCTTTTTAAATATAATATTTGACACTTGTTTGTATTAAATTTAATGAAATTAAATTATTCATTATAATTGGGAAATAAAAATTTATATTGGATAAATTTTTGGTACTTTTCTGATAACTTTCATTTTTTGATGAATAGTAAAAAACACGAAATTTTAATTTAAAACAAATTTTTTAATCGAAATAATTTATAGTGTTAAATTATAAATTTTAGTGGTTTTAAATTATAATTATATTATATTTTTATAATTTAATATAATTTAGGGAATTTTAAGTAATTTCACATTAAAATTGGACATAAACATGTGTCAATCTTTTGATAGTTTTTTTATTTCTAAAAAACCCGCTTTAAGGTTTTGACAACATGAATTAATTTTAAATTAATTAATGCAACTTCTATGTTTTAAATTTTTTAAAATATATATCATTTCTGAATTTGGAATATCAAAATTATCTTAGGCTGAATTTTTGGATTTTTTCTAAAAACGTTCAATTTTTTATGAATAGTGAAAAACACTATGTTATTGTTTAAAACCGAATTTTTATTTAAATAATAAATATGTTTAATTAAATTTATTTTAAAATAAAAATATATAAATAATAACTATATTAGTCAAATTTAATTCATTGGATTCATTTTATAATAAGATTAGATATATAAAATTTGTTGAACTATTTAACGTCTTTTACCCACCTTCAAGGCACATTTTCACATTTTGCATAAAACGTAATTTTACCTCTTCTATGAATTGAATTTCAAAAATCCAAGAGACATAGTTAACATTAGTAAGTAAAATTTGGTTCAATAGGATGAAAATAATTTTTTTGAATAGTAACTTTGGAATTTTATTTACCACGGTTAAAAGTAAATAGGGTAATTAAAGGTAAAAATGATATTATAATTACCCTAAAAATGTCCTAATTCTATTTGAAAAGTGTATTTCGACCAAAATCAAACTTATGAAAAAAAATGTGATTTTTTTATCCAATTGGATTACATTAGAACATTTATTATATTTTATTTAAAGAAGAGTTAAAAGTGTAAAATTTTAATTTTAATAACTAAACCATTTTTATTATAAGGTTATACACAAGATAAATTCGACTATAAATATTAATTAGAATGATAAAAATATTTCCTAAATCAAGGTATTTTATTTATAACTTTTAGACCTTAAATAATTAAATTTATGTATGACACAATGAGGATGCAGTAATTACCTTATTATTGAATGGCTAAAATAATTGATGTTATAAATATTAAAATAAATGTAAATTGAGTCTTTTGATACATTCCACGAATTTTATAGGTTAATATGATATTTTAGTGTTGATTAAATTATTTTTTTCTAATTGATAATTTTTTCATGACTTTCAAAAAAACCTAATACTAAATAGTGTCAAAATTGGCATAAATGAGTTTTTAAAACAAATACTATTTTATTAAATTATATAATCATCCTAAAAATATAAGGTTCAGAAAAAGAACTTAACTAATGTAATATATGTAATTAATGAACCACTTGAGGTTCTCTTGTAATTTTATATTAATTTTATTAACCATATAGTGTAAGAATACAAGAAGACGTGGAAATAGTTAAACTATTTAACTAAGTGTTAAATCTAAAAGATAAGGTTAATATGGTGACCTAAACTTGTCTAAAACCTATTGGTTGAGGTTATTTAGACCCATCCCCACCATATCCTAGAAATAAATCTATTTTGATCTATTAGAAACCGAAAATTATTATATAATAAAATAATATTTCAGTGTTTCTTAAACTTCCCCTCACCTCTCATATAAAAGTGTACTTCCCCTTCACTTAAATTAATACCTCCAAATCCATTTGGATCAGCCAAACCCTACTCAAATATCCTCCCAACTACCCTAAATTCACCATATAGGCCTTAATTTGATCATAAATCCAACCTAAAGATCCCTTTTGTTCAAATCAAAAGGAAGCACCTGAAGAAGAGGTAATTATTTCATCACCTCTTTCAAAGTTCTTTTCTTCTTTCACTTCCTATTTCTTTGTTTTTTCAATACCAAAATAATAACTCCAGTCCCCAATACATATTGTGATGTTATTAAAAATATGTTATAAGAATATTCATTATTCTATCCATCCTATGAATGACAAAGTCACCATACGTGCGTACGTACGACTTACCATCTTCGTACCGTGGTGTAGTTTGTTATTCAAAACTTCATTATTTGGATGTGTATAATAATGAGTATAATTGATGTAAATAATAAATATAAAATGTTAATTAATCTTTATATATAATAAAACATCTAATTAAACAGTTTTTCACCATCAATATAATGATATTGTCACTCGTACGTACGTACAGCTTACCGTCTACATGATGTGATGAGATTCATCTTCAAACAACCACCCTTTAAGAATTTTTACAAAAATATACATATCGATAAATTATGAGGTATATGAATAATATTTATACTGTAATAATATATATTTTTTGTAGATAAATATATTTCATTTATTTACTTCAATACTATAGGATAAGATAATGGAAACAACGTTCATGCGTATGTACGGACTATCGTATCCCTGAACGGTGTTTCCATTTCATATATCTATCTATAATAAATATTTATATCCTGAAAATATATTATATATAAATAATGTTTTATATTATTTAAGTATTTAAATAATAATCTATGTGATACGATTAATAATAACAAGTTAAAACATGTACGATAAAGAAAACGATTATTATCTGAAATGTTACTTTAACATGGAAATTATTATTAAATGGGTAGTATAAAGTCATAAAGAAATCGAGTATGATATCATAAATATGAATATGGTTCTGGTGTAATTTAATAACATACTATGTTCATTATATAAGAGGTTAAATGTACCTGTGGCCAAAGAAAAGTACTAGGTGAGGGTTAATTCCTCAATCTCATTATTATACGAGATTGTTTATGTGTAAGTTTTTACTAAGATGTATTTATTATTTGTTTCCATGTTTCATAAAAGAGTTTTCAAAAGGATTATTTTTAAGGAAATATTTAACTAAAACATCATTTTAAATGGTTTAAATATTTATTCTTCTAAATCATTCTCATTAATGTCCATGTTTTCAAAATGGTTTTAAGGATTTATTTCTATGGACATGAATGTTTTAAAATATTAATTCCTTTAAAAAGTTTCAAAGTGGTATGGGACAATTTGATTCAAAAATTTCTTTTAAATGTATTCATTTCTAAATTTTATTTCTTTTAAATTATTTGATGAAAAAGGGATATTTATCTCAAAGAGTTTTACTGATCATTTTCAATTATGTCAACATCTTTTACTTGATGTTATTCATGATTGAAGTTTATTTATTATAATACAATGTTCTATATTGTATTGAATGGATTATGATATGTTTGACTATAGATGTGTTTATTTATACCATTCATGGTTTATGGTTGAAGTATTGACATTTTGTATGCTAGTTTTAATACAAATGTTTATATTATGTTTCACCCATTTCATATGAGGAATGCATTGGACTTAGTAAGTGATGGGTAGGGACCTCTATAGCCTCTCGATACATCAATAGGTCTCATGAGCCAAATTAGTGTCTTAGAACAAGGAGTTGAAAAAAAATTATTTGTAGTCTTGGAACGAGGCCTTGACTATGTGGTTATGATGTCCAGCATTATGAATTCCCGCATTATAAAATTACTTATTACAAGTGATTATTTGAATTATAGAATATCCATGTGCATGTTTATATGGTAATGTTTGATTTATTTATTCCATGTTATGTTCAATTTTATGTTTAAAAAGTCTATTGTTGTATTATTACACAACTCACCTAAAAATTTTATAGCTTCCACTAAATTATTTACCCTTACTGAGCATCTGAGCTCAACCATTTCTTATGTTTTATTTTCCCAGGATTCCAAGAAGTGTATTATGATTGATATTGATGGTTAAGCTAGGGGAATAATGGAATTCTCAAAGGATTATTTCTGTTGTGTTTTATGTTTGAATGTGTAATGTAATGTTCATGTATGTAATATATTTTCCAAGACTTCTAAACTGATCAGTCCTTCATGACATGATTCCTTGTAATCATACCTATGTATTAAAATAATTTACCTGCTCCAGGTTTCCAAGTTCGGGGAATTACAGTTGGTATCAAAAAAGTTTAGAAATAACCTTGGAAAGTAGATTTAGAAAAACTCTGATTAGAGAACACTACCCTAAGATAGAATTTTAAGATTAGTATATAAGAACATCCAAAAAAATTGTAATCTAGATTTTATATGGGTTTTCTAAGCAATACATCCATGTCTGGATATTACAAGTGGACATGGTTCTAGCACATATGTACCTAGGAGTGAAAACTCTAACAATGAGTTTTGGGCTTGACCCGCGGTATCCTGGTACACGACAACAGGCCTTACTGCACACCTGGTTTGACACTCTCGGGGGATATGCTTATGATAATTCAAATTTTATTTACAAACCATTTTTTAGGAGTAAATATGTCAGAAAATAAACAATTTTTATGATTATGATACTATATGTGTGAAAATATACAATTAATGTTGATAATTTTTCTAGTTTTTGGATTATAAATTATAATACGATCTAACCACGTGTATGTCTTCATTTTAAAATGGCACCTAGTAGAAGAAATGAGAACTCTAGCAATATGCATGATCCAAAGAGTAATAAGGATCATATCTTTCATGGTCTCAAGACAACATTTATAAGGGATATAGTATCCCACGTATTCTCATCATATGAATAAATAGTATCATGTGTTAATAATATAAGTAATGAATTCTTTGATTCTTATGTCTTTGAATGGAAGAAATAGAAGAAGACGGTGGCGGAGAAAAAGATGGATAAAGGGAAGAATGGAAAGAAGGATTTTCCCACATGTAATAACTGTGGAAATAATCGCCTTGGTAAATGCTTGAAGGGAATGGTAGTTTGTTATAAGTTTAGTGAAAAAGTACACCAATTACATGATTTAAAGGGTAATAAAAAGGTTTCAAATATACGATTATTCATCTGCAAGGAGTTAGGACACTATGTAAATCAATGTCCCAATCATCAGAGTATACCCTAAATGATGCTATTATATAATAATCAAGTTATGATACTACTGCAGATGAAGAGGAATAATTATTGTTCTTATATTTTTATTAATGAATTATGTCGTTTGAGTTTTGTATTAATGATGTAATGGTTATATGAATTATGGAAATAAATAAGGATTGTACTGCAATACTATTTCATTGAGGATTTTTGATTATATGGTACTAAGAAAAGTGACTCAATAACAAGTTAAACTTTTTGGAAAATACATGGTTGAAGGAAAGATAAACCTTAATATGTTCCTAATACTAAGGTAGTAATTTTGGAATAAGATATGGTTGATTTTGATAAATTATATTGGATATTTTTTACTACCTTGGAACTGATTAATGGTTTGTTTATTCCATCATTGTTGGAGTCTTCAAAATTTTGGGACTTAAGGAGTAAATCCAGTATTCTATAAGGAATAAGGGAGAATTAATGTAATAAATTAGTTTTTATAGTAATTAAGGGTGTTACCATGTTAATACATGATGAAGTTATTCACATGTTGTTACATGGAAAAAGAGATTTCTAATATGTTTAACTTCATTATAAATTTTGGACTATGAGTTTAGATAGAAGTATTTTGGATAAGTCTAAAGGTTGGAATGAATTATGTTGGAAATTGGATATTATTTTTTAGGGTTAAAAAATTTCTTACGATTATTTTTGGATTATTATAAAAGGACAACCCATAGGTTGGGCAACAACCCATTGCATCTGGTAAGGCCACGAGACATGATCTCACAACCGAAGGGCGACAAGGGTACATCACCTACCACTGGCCTACGTGTTATCCTGGTTTGTATAATGTAGTTCTTTTAAAATTGTCTGATAGATAAATTATAAATTCATTTTTTTTGAACCCTATACAATTAGGATAAATAGAATATTTTTGAGTTCTATTATCTTTTGGAGTGAAAGATGAGTTTGTGGTTGAAATTAGTTAAAGAATGGAACTTTACTTGTCAAGTATTCTTTTTTTTCTTATTGTATGAAGAAATTAATTCTTAAACTTTAGAGAAAGAATCTTAAAACCAAAAATGTGTTATCCTAATACCTAATGTTTTGTTGAACTCGTGATATTTTAAATCATCATAGATTAATGGCTTTAAGGCCCTCAATTTTCCATTTATTGTTCACTTGTTTGTGATTATTGAACTCAATCAATCCCAATAAATATTTACATTATTTATCCAATCATGTGTCTCTGATTTCCACCAATATTCTCCTATTCGAAATCTTAGTTTAGTGGTGACTTTTTCAATTCCCTTTCCCTCTTATTATGACTAAATTGTATTAACCCAATTTCTGATGTGGGTTTTCCACAAAGGTATTTTCTATTTTAAACCTTTTATTTTTTAAGAACAATTTCAAATTGTGAGGATACAATTTATTTAAGGAGGTATAATGTAACACCCCATGATTTCATAGTACGGTATCTCACTAAAGTAATTCAATAGCTTGTGCTATATGCAACACTAAGTTCAAGTGCATCACGACTTATCAAACTAGCTGTTTAAAAAGTGATTATGAATATTATTAACCACATTGTGAATTTTATATATATCCTATATAATTTTAACATTCATATTTTGTGTTTATTAGACATAATATAAGGGCAAAATTCAATTTTTCAGAAAAAAGAAGTATTTTTCAAAAAAT
Organism: Viscum album; assembly: GCA_963277665.1. Classification (NCBI taxonomy): domain Eukaryota; kingdom Viridiplantae; phylum Streptophyta; class Magnoliopsida; order Santalales; family Viscaceae; genus Viscum; species Viscum album. The sequence continues at coordinate 11,065,358 of OY728159.1, read as the reverse complement.
GCAGTTTTTCCACCTTTTAATGGAAAACCCTTTTTAAATCCAATATTTGACACTTTAATATATTCAATTTAATAAAATTATATTTTTTTTAAAATCAGGATATAAAGAAAATTGGATAAATTTTTGGTACTTTTCTGATAACTTTAAAATTTTGAAAAATAGTGAAAAATACTGAATTTTAATTGAAAACAACTTTTTTAATTGAGATAATTTATAGTGTTAAAATATAAATTTCAGTGGTTTTAAAGTATAATTAAATTATATTTTTATAATTTAACATATTTTAGGTAATTTTAATTAATTTCACATTTAAATTGTACATAAACACATGTAAATATTTTGATAGTTTTTTTTACCGCTTAAAAACCCGCTTTCTGGTTTTCACAATGGGAATTAATTTTAAATTAGTTTTTTTTTTTGAAGAAACTCTAAATTAGTTAATAAAACTTATATGTTTTAAATTTGGTAAAATAGACATAATTTTTGAATTTGGAATATCAAAATTATCTTATGGTGAATTTTTGGTATTTTTTTGAAAACTTTCAATTTTTGATGAATACTGAAAAACACTGTGTTATTGTTTATAACATACTTTTTATTTAAATATTTAATATTTTTATTTAAATTTAATTTAAAGTAAAAATAGGTACATAATACCTATATTAGTCCAATTTAATTCATTGGAGTCATTTTATAATAATATTTGATATATAATATTTTATTAAACTATTTAACGTCTTTTACCCACCTTCTAGGCACATTTGCAAATTCGCATAAAACAAAATTTTATAGTTTCTATCAATTCAATTTCAAGAATCATAGAGATACGTTTGACATCAGTAAGTAAAATTTGGTTCAATATGATGAAAATAATTTTTGGTGAATAGTAACTTTTGAATTCTATTTACCACCGTTAAAAGTAAATAGGGTAATTAAAGGTAAAAATGATATTATAATTACCCTAACACATGTATTAATTATATTGGATAAGTGTATTTCAACCAAAATCAACCTTAGGAAAAAAATATGATCCTTTTTTATCCACTTGGATTAGATTAGGACATTTGTTATATTTTATTTAAAGAATAGTTAAAAGTGTTAAATTCTAATTTTAATAAGTAAATAATTTTTACTATAGGGTTATACATAAGATAAATTCTACTATAAAAATTCATTATAAAGATAAAATTATTTCCTACATCATTTTATTTTATTTAAATTTTTAGAAATTATATAATTAAATTTATTTATGACCCAATGATTATGCAGTAATTACCTTATTAATGAAAGACTAAACTAATTGATGTTATAAATATTAAAATAAATGTAAATTGAGACTTTTGATGAATTACACGAGTTTTCTTGGTTAATATGACATGTTAGGGTTGATTAAAAGAATTTGTTTTGAAGTAATCATGTTTTTATAACTTTTACAAAAACCAAGTACTAAATTGTGTCAAAATTGACATAAATGCGTTTTTAAAACAAATATTATTTTATTAAATTATATAACAGTCATCAAAATATCAGGTTCATCTGAAGGACTTAAATAATGTTAGATATGTAATTAATTAACCACTTTAGGTTCTCTTGTCATTTTATAGTATGTTTATTAACCATATAGTGTAAGAATATAAGAGGACATAGTAAGAGTTAAACTATTTAACTAAGGGTAAAATCTAAAAGATAAGGTTAATATGCTGACCTAAACATGTCTAAAAACTATTGGTTGAGAGTATTTTGACCCATATCAACCTTATCCTATAAATAAATCCATTTGGAGCTATTATAAACCGAAAATAATTTTATAATAAAATAATTTTTCAAGATCTTCCTAAAGTGCCCCTCACCTCTATTATAAAAGGGTACTTACCCTTCTCTTAAATTCACACCTCCAAATACATTTGTCTCAGTCAAAACCTGATCAAATCCCCTACCAACTACACTCAATTCAACTTAGAGGCCTTACTTTGATCATAAATCTAACTTTAGGATCCCTTTTGTTCAAATAAAAAGGAAGCACCCGAAAAAGAGATAATTATTTCATCACCTCTTTCAAATTTATTTTCTTCTTCCACTTCCTCTTTCTTTGTTGTTTCCATACCAAAATAATAACTCCAGTACCCAATACATACTGTGATGTTATTATAAATATGGTACAATCCTATTCCTTATTCTATCCATCCTAGGAATGACAAAGTCACCATATGTGTGTACGTACGAATTACCGTCTCGATGTCGTGGTGTAGTTTGTTATTTAACACTTAATTATTTGGATGGGTATAATAATGAGTATAATTGATATAAATAATAAATATAAAATTTTAATGATTATTTATATATAATATAACATCCCATTAATCATAGTTTCACCATCAATAGAATGATATTGTCACTCGTGCGTACGTACGGCTTACCGTCTACACGATGTGATGAGATCCATCTTCAAACGATCACCCTTCAAGAATTTTTATAAAAATATATATACTGATTAATTATGAGTTATATGAATAATATTTATACTAGAATAATATATATATTTTTAGATAAATATATGTCATTTACTTACTTCTATATTATATGATAAGAAAACGGAAACAACGTTCATGCGTCTGTATGGACTACCGTCTCCATGAAAGGTGTTTCCATTTCATATATCTATCTATTATAAATATTTATATTCTTAATATATATGATATATAAATCATTTTTTATATTATTTAAGTACATAAATCATTATCTAAGTGATACGATCAATAATAAAAAGTTAAATCATGTAAGATAAAGAATGTGATTATTACCTGAAATGTTACTTTAACATTGAAATTATTATTAAATGGGTAGTATAATTTCATAAAAGAATCAATTATTATATTATAAATATGAATATGGTTCTGGTATAATTTAATAACATACTATTGTCATTATACAGGAGGTTAAACTTACCCTCGACCAAAGGAAATTACAAGGTAAGGGTTAATTCCTCAATCTCATTATTATCCGAGATTATTTATGTGTAAGTTTTTACTGGGAAATATTTATTATATGTGTACATGTTTCAAAAAATAGTTTTCAAAGGGTTTATTTTTAAGGGGATCTTTAACTAAAACTTAATTTTAAATGGTTTAAATATTTATTCTTCTAAATCATTCTCATTAATGTCCATGTTTTCAAAATGGTTTAAAGAATTTGTTTATATGGACATGAATGCTTTAAAATATTAATTTCATTCAAAAGTTTAAAAGTTTCATGGGACAATTTTATTAAATAAATGTCTTTTAAATATTTTACTTTTAAAATTTTGTGACTTTTAAATGATTTCATGAAAAAATAATATTTCTCTCAAAGAGTTTTACTGGTCATTTTCAACTATATCGACATCCTTTATTGGATATTATTCAAGATTGAGGTTTATTTTTTATAATACAATGTTCTATATTTTATTGAATTGATTATGATATGTTTGACTATAGTTGTGTTGTTTTTATACCATTCATGGTTTACGGTTGAAGTATTGATATTTTGTTTTCTAGTTTTAATATGAATGTTTTTGTTATGTTTCACCCTTTTCTTATGAGGAATGCATTGTACATAGTAAGTGACGGGTGGGGTCTGCTATAACCCCTCGATGCATTGGTATGTCTCATGAGACAAATTAGTGTCTTGTCAGAAGTCCTTGACAAAATTTTCATTTGTATTCTTGGTGTGAGGCCTTGATTATGTGGTTATGATGTCTGGCATTATGCATTCCCTCGTTATGAAATTTGTTATTACATGTGATTATTTTACTAGTATAATATCCATGTTCATTTTTATATGGTAATTTTTTATTTATTTTTTCCATATTATGTTCATGTTTTGGTTTAAAAATGCTATTTTTTTGTTGCACATCTTGCCTTAAAAGTTCATATTTTCCACTAAATTATTTACCCTTACTGTGCATCTAAGCTCACCCCTTTCGTATGTTTTGTTTTCCAAGGATTCCAAGAAGTGTATTATGATTGATATGAATGGTTAAGATGGGGGAATAATGGTGTTCTCAAAGGATTATTTATGTTATGTTTTATGTTTTAATGTGTAATGCAATGTTCATTTATGTAATCTATTTTCCAAGACTACTAAACTGATCAGTCCTTCAGGAATTGATTCCTTGTAATCATACCAATGTATTAAAATAATGCATCATCTCTGGTTTTCTAGGGTCGGGGTGTTACATTGATGAACCGATGAAAATTGTGTCCATTGTGTGCTTTTATTATGCTATATGATATATTTTATGACTACTGCATTTTTTATTATATGATATCACCCTAAAAATGGAATTTGTTTAACAAATTATAATTGGATAATGGAATAGTTTCCTCTAGGTTTATAGATCATGTGATAAAACCACTAAAATAAGGGAAAAATAATGAAAATACCATTTGTTAGATTTTTAAAAAAAATTGTGATGTTCTATGTGTGTGGTTGTGCTTTGGGCGGTGATGAGTGGTTGATATGTGGTTGGGGAATGTGCAGTTGATGTTTTGATATCCATGCTTTTTGGGGATGTCAGGTGGTGGTTGATTGGACCTATTTTTAGGGAGGTGAGGTGGTTGTTATTTGGACATGATTTTGGGGTGGAGAGGTGATGGTTCAATGGATATTATGAGTTTCTTGTGATGTATGGTTTTGTTATGTAGATTCCCGAGTACTAAGGGAATAAATTATTTTTATAATAATTGAAATGTTTGAGGTTTGGTTATGTTAAGGGGGTGGAAATGGAAAATGAAAAAATTAATGATGGGTTGTGTGGTTAAATTTTTATGATTATTAATAATGAAATGAATGGGTTTTATAATGTAATTGTTTAGTGGTTTCATGTAACTTGTGGCTTTTGTGGTGTTAGAAATTTAGAGGTGGTAGAGAAAGTGGGGATGTTGTGAGTTGGTTAGTGATTTTTTATAAACCCATAGGTTGGTATTGTGTGAGGATATATATATATATATATATACACTTTTATATTTCATGTGATTTCTATATGCACCTCAACAACATTGAGCACTATGTGTTGACACACACATAGTCACGTGGGGTGTTTTTTTAACATCCTGATGAAGAGGATAGAGGTTTGGCTACCCAATGTCTATTTTAGCTGAGAATATATGAACAATCTGAAATGGTTAGAGGTTTGTTAGTGAATTAGGTTATGGAAAAAGTGTTTTTAGGTGAGATTTGATGGCTCATGTGTCTTTAGTATAGATTTGATGGACTATGTGTTTGAAGGCGAGATGTGGTGTGATTGTGCTATGGGGAACTGGCCCATGTGTTTTCGAGCGAGATGATATATGAATATGCTTGTAGTGAATATTATAGTGGGGTTAGTTCATGGTATGAGGAGGGAACTCAGCTAATTTCCTTCATGTTCATGATACCATACTACTCCGGTGATGAAACTGGATGTGATGTGATGGCCAAGGTGCCTTCTAGAGAGATATGATGTGATCATGCTTGTGGGGCGGTAGCCTAGGTGTATGCGGTCATGATGTGATGTGACCAAGATTTTGGGGTGTTGTAATATGTTATTTTGAAGATATGCGAGCACCATGATGTATGAAACTGGGCTATGAAATTATAAAATCTTTGGTAAAAGTGGTGTGGGTAGCCTTTATTGATATGTTATATATCATGTTACTATATTTGGCTTCCATTATTTCGTGATAATTCCTTGATGAGTTTGGGATGTATAGTTGAACTTTTAAGGTGATACTTAGTTCTGTTGTTTTATCACGGAGGTATCAGTATGATTCTTTCACATTTCAATGAGATTCGTTGGATTTAATACATAGTATACTTATATTCCCACCTACATCTATAAAGTGTTTTTAGATTTCTAGGAGGATTATGAAGACCATACTGTATAATACAAGCACTAACCTTGGATAGTTGTTATGACACTACTTTAGATTTTCTTTTGGGTATTTAATTTGGAGAATTTTATCTGTATCAGTTGTATTTATATATATATGGTGGGGTGGTTTCATTTTATTTTCATATTAATTCATGGAGTTTCTTGTGGATTATCTATCATATATCTTGATTCTATATTTTTATAGAGGGTAATTCCCCCCATTTGATGTGATTTTTATACCCATTGTGCTAGTATCTATCCTGGGGACTACTAGTGGCGGTACTCATGGGTCATTATCTCTCTCCCTTAATTATTGTATCTTTGGTAGGAGGGTTCGAGACAACAGATTATTGGGTCAGTTCTCTGGATGCATGAATAGTTTTTTCCCATTTGATTATTTTGGATATCATGTATTGTGTTGTCTGTCTTCTAACATGTATAAATGTTTTCCCTTTTTGTAAAGACATTACATATTTTTTTGAATATGATATAGTTTAAAGCTATTTTTTATTTATTACATAGATGTTTATTATTGATTCTTCTATCATATTCATTATTATTATTATTCCACTGTTTATCAATCATTATCGCTATTATGCTTTAATATGATAAGAGGGAATAATCTCCCCATTTAAACACTTGAGTCCCTCATTAGTATTCATTAGCCTATAGAATATGGGGAGGTGTACATTAGGCCATTTGGCTACTCGAATTTGGCTACTTAGGAGTGACTCAGCTCCAGGACATCATAGAGTTGTATCATACTGTTTTTTTTTCTTTTATTGTCTTATTATTGAAAAATCATTATATGAGGTTTTGAACCTATTGGAACATGGTCATAAGTCATGGTTGGGACAAGCTAACATGTGTTTGGGGTAAATAAAAACTTTCTTGGAATTGGTAATTTTTTGTATTTCTCCTATTATAGTTGATATATTTTCACTGTTGGGTGATGCACATAAATTGTGGTGTTTTTTTACTTTATGGAGAATCTACCTTGTCCCAGTATATAAAAGAGAATTTTTACATGAATAATTGGTATGAATATAATAATTAACATGTCATCCATATTCTATTCCATATTAGTTCATTTTATTACTGTATTTCATGTGTTTTATGTGATGGACGAGTGTGCCTTGGTTGTTATATATATGATAGTGCCACTAATATGTTCTACTGGGAAGGAAAATTTGTTGTCTAAAATTTTATCATCAATAAAAATTATGTTTCTCCATGTAGATTGACAGTGGAATCTTAAATATCCAATTTCAAACCATGTAAGATATGTAACCAAAGTTTCAGGATTTGGGGTTTGGATACAATTACATGAATACTAATTCTAATTGACAAGTTTTATACACCATTGTAAATTGGAATAGGTAAATCATCAAAATAAATCTATCAAATCTGAATCATTACATTCTGAGGCAAAATTTAAGGGGGTTTGTTTTAATTACATGAGTACTAATTTTGAATTATAAATTTTATGATCCTTTAGAAAATTCAGAATGAAAATACATTTAATTTTACCTTATATTATGTATATACGAACTTATTAACTTAAGATATAAATTATGATTTAAAAATTAAATTATTTCTAGTAATTAGAGAGGCCTGGTTCAATTTAAATATTTTTCCTCCTCAAATTTTAATTGAAACTCTATACAAAAGATCCCCTTAAAATAAAAACTCAAACACTTACCAATACTCTAACCTCTGATGTGGGTAGTTGGAGTAGTTTGTTAAGAAGTGAGCACCTTTATTTTTTCACTTTCGTTATTAATCTTATACTCACTGGAATCTTGTTCGGAGGTGTGTGGTGGTCATTTTTAGTACTATTCCACCATGATGTCCTAGATTGCAACACTAGGAGAGTGGCGATTATCATGATCTAGAGGTGGTGGGCCCTGATCAACTAGTGTTAACTCTAGTAGTCCCAGTTATAAAAGTACCTATTATTCCCAAAATGGGCTTTGATTCTCATCTTCAAGAGATTTTTCTATGTGGGATACAGTATATGTATGGTTCTTCATGGCCTGCACCTATGATGTTTGGTCTTACTCATGATTTCTAGTGACAACATCCTCCCATATTCTTGGGGATGGTGGTCCTCATGATATTGATTCAAGGATAGAAGCCATTCAATATATGATACATAACCTAGAGATGCCTTCATATAGAAGGGTAAATATTTCCTTCTAAATGTTATGTGATTTGGCCATGTGCTTGTGGAATGTGATTACTTAGGTTGGTCCTCATCATGAAATGGTCTAGGTAGACATCATGAATGGATTTTATGGTTAATTGTTACCTCAGATGCTAAGATAAGACTAATTTAAAGAGTTTATATACCTGTAGAAGGGTGTTATGTCCATCATGGACTATTCAAAACAATTAACCAATCATCAACACTTTTCACCACTTCTTGTTGGTGATGATTTACCACAAGAGAGATGCTTCAAGAATGGTCTTGGTCATGCCATCCACACTTAGGTGAATGTTTTTAGACTATCAAATTTTCTGAGATTTTTTATCAAACTCTTATAATTGATAGAAACATGAGGTAAGGTTACAATACTTGGTGTAGAGGATTAGGGTTGAGATTAGACACTAGTTCTTCCAGCAGCAGGAAGCATAGCCATGAGGTTTCTCATGAGATCAGTGGTTTCGAGAGTATCTACATTGTATGGACTCGGTGTAGAATAAAGGGGCATGTAAATCCTTAGTGTGATAAAGAAGCACTAGATTGTCATTATTGCAGCTAGATGGGACATCTTCAGAAGTTTGATCAGACCTTTCTGCTTATTTCTAGTGGAAGAGGACCCACACCAGCTTGAACTTCAAGAGTAGGATTAGTGACTCTATTTCATGAGGGGTACTAGAGTAAAACCTACCATCTAGGATGAGGAGAAGGATGTGTTCGGGGTATACAGACTTCTAATTTTCAATTCCAGTTGATCATACTTTCATAGTGTAGTCTATTTGTATCTTAGGGATGTGGATCCAACTAGTTTCATGCATTGAAGTAGATACCTGAGGAGTAGATCATTGCTCCATCAATAGTACGAGGTACTATTATAGTAGCCTTTACTATCATATCTTATTAATTTCATATAGGTGCTTCTCACTCCTTTATCTTAGTATTTATTATCAAAATACTTACATTGGAAATTTTGTACCTTTGTTGGGTAATGACTTTAGATATTCCATTGGGTGTACGGTAAGAGAGTATACACCAATAAAAGAGATATACCTTGGAAGTAGGTAGTTATCATTGCTTATGTGACCAATTAATCCTCAAGATAATGGGATTCAATGTCATTATTTTGATGGACAATTAGATCCCCTATCACAGCTATGTTAAATAATATCACCATAGGGTATCATTTACACCACCAGAGAGTGATTTTTATCTTCACAAGGGTGAGTGGAGTGTCTAGGATAGTTGAACTAGACCAGTACATCATGGTCTAGGATGAGTGATCGACTAGATCTCAAGTATTATTCTAGATGACCAGATGGTGCGTCTGATAGATATTCTTCCAGTGGTGGATAATTTTTGGGATGTTTTCCCAGATTAATTCTCTAGAGTACCTATTGAGAGAGTGGTATATTTTATAATTGATCTTATTCAAGGAGAATATCTATTATCTATTCCTCTCTAGTTGAAGGCACCCATTTATATACATGATATAAAGAGGTAGCTGGAGGATATTGAATCTAAGGGTTTTATCTGAATAAGTACTTTTCCTTGGGGTTCACCCATTATTTTTTCCAAGAAGTATGGGACTCTTAGGGTGTGTGTATATTTATGATGGTTAACTAGATTATGCTTAAGAAATAGTATCATTTTCTTAGAATATATTATCTCTTTTACTAGTTAGAAGGATCTAGAGTTCTCTCTAAGATCAACCTATGATTGGGCTATCATCAGGTGGAGTCGGGCCTTTAGACATACCACATACCCTTTTCTGAATTTTGTATAGTTTGTATGAGTACCTAGTTATGCCATTAATTTTAAGAACATTACAACTATTTTTATATACTTGATGAATATTATTTTCTACCCCTAACAAGAATTATTTTTTCATGGATTTTTTGTATGTCATCTTGGTGAATTCAGATATTTGAATTGACCACGAAAAACATCATGACATAATTTTGAATACATTGAGAGAGGATCAGGTATATGTGACGATCACCATGTTCTACTTATGGATCAATAGGGTCCACTTATTAGGATGTATTATATCTAAATCATGAGTATAAATTGAACTATATAAGGTGACTGTTATTTTTTCCAAGGATCATCCCAATAACGTGTTTATATATAGAGATTATTAGGGATGGCTGGATATTACTTGAATTTAATACAAAACTTATTTCACCTTGAAACACCTATTTATGGGATGACTGAGAAGTTTTTTAAGTTATTTGGATATGAAGTGTGCAAGAAGTCCTTTTAGGAGATAAAATGAAGGCTTACATTAGAACTAATCCAAATTCTTCCAAAGCCTGACAGGGGTTATAGAGTTTTCTATGATGCATAAGGCATCATGATGGGTGTAGTATTTTAATATAAGGATAAATTCATTGTGTATGATTCTTTGAAGTTGATACCTCATGAACGTAATTATCTTACTCTTGAACTTGACCTTTCTTTATCTATTCATGCCTTTCATTGCTGGAGGAATTATCTGATGGGAGATACATTATGGTGTATACAGACCATAAGAGACTCAAATATATCTGTATGCAGAATGAATTGAATATAATATAGTGAATATGGGTTGAATAAATTTAGTATTTTGACTTTGAGCTTACCAATATTCCTAGAAAGGGAAATGTGGTAGCTAATGCACTGAGCCATAAAGCTCAGGTACAAGCTATTCAGGAATCCAGTGATGAATAAATGTTGATAGAAATTTTTATGAGATGAAACTAGAGATTAAAGGGAGTCAAGAGAATCATTTTTGGTAGTCTTAGAAGTTACCTCTTTAATCCATGATAGATTGAAGAGAAGGAAGTTTTCTGATCATGAATGTTTTTTCATATAGGAATGAATTTATGGTGAGGACCCACCTCTAGATTAGTCTATTAATGGAGATGACATCTTACATGTACATTGGAGTATCTAGGTGCATGTTGAAATGAAAGGGGACCTGATAAAAGAATCACATGATTCTTAGTGGGTGGTGCACCCAAGTTTCTTCAAGTTGCATCAGGCTATGAGATGTTAGTGTCGGTGGCCTAGGATAAAACATAATATCATCTGTTTTGTCACTAGGTGGTCCACCTATCAATAGGTGATGGTGGAACACCAGAATCCTACTATATTTCTACAACCATTATTGATCCTGGAATAGAAATTTTATTATGTCGAAGAGGATTTTGTGACTTATTTACCGAGTTCACCTCAAGGCAGCAACATGGTTTTTGTATTCATGGATCGACAAACAAAGGTATCCTAGTTTTGTTCTATCTGGTAGATTTCTCAGTCTATGAGTTGGTAAAATTGTATTTCTATGAGATTATATGCCTATATTTGGTCCCTCGTACTATCATATTAGATACATTTAGGTTCTTGAATGTGTTACATAAATCTATTGGTATACAGGTTCTTATGAGCACACCTTTTCACCCTTAGACTAATGGTTAATTAGAACAGACTATAATGCTGTTAAAGGACATCATCTGAGTATGAGTCCTTGATTTTGGGGGTTATTGGGAGAATAAAATCCATATATTTGAGTTTTCATAAAATAATATCTTTTAGGAAACAATCTATATTTCTTTGAATGAGACCTTATATGGTAGGTCATTCCATTCACTTCTATTCTAGATATATGCAGGAAAGATAGTGCTACTAGGACCTGCTCTCATATTGGAGACTTCAATATAGGTGGAGTTGATCAGAAAACATTTTCATACTACTCATTCTAAATAGAAATCATAAGTTTTTAAATATCAATGGCCTCTAGAGATTGAAGATGGGGATTGTGTTTTCTTTTGGATATCACCTAAATTTGGGAATTGGAAGATACAAAGGCAAGGGAAGTTGTTAGTTCATTTTTTATGACTTTTGATATCTTGTAGAGAGTATTTAAATAGCCTATCAGTTTCTTTTACTTCAGTGATACTCTTTCATTCATGGTGTCTTACATATTTCAAATCTTTTTCATTACCATGTATAATTTTTCATAATTTTGATCCTAAGGATGTTGAATTGGATATGGATACTTTTTTTAGGAATGTACTATTCACATCATCAATCAGAGAAAGAAGGATCTATGAGGAAGGTCTTTACATTAATAAGGTTTATATGGAAATATGGTCATATATAAGATGAGACTTGGGAGTATGAGGCTGATGTACTTGCTTAGTGCTAGGAGTTATTCTCATATAGATTTTTACCACCCTTGGATGGGAAAATCAAGGATGAGTTCCTTTAAAGGGGGAAGATTATTAGAACCAATATTTTCATCAAGGTATGGAATCTCTTGGTTTAAGATTAAATTGTTTTTTTTTTGAATTTATATCAATGAATAGTAAGTCTGTAGTGGTTACAAGGGTATATGGGGTTTGTTCTTAGCTTGGATATTGTGATTTTGGAGGAAACAGTAGGGTTGCACTATTATTAAAAATCATGTTGCCTAGTCTACACAGTTTGACTAAACAATATTGGGTGGTCGAGAGCTCTGTATAGGGATGAATGGATTTTTCTATCCATAAATCTCAAGCAACACGACCACAAAAATATTGATGTTCATATTGATCTGTTTTGAAGAGGATGTGTTTAGTTAGATAAATCATGTGTCTAGATCGTGTGAGGGGGGTATTAAGACGATGTTTGGTGCACTGTTAGTGCACAATTTGTCCAATTGTGTGACCAAACTATGTGACCCAGTTTATAATGGGTGAAATATCTATTTTCCCTCCTATTTTATTAATCAAACCCTATTTCTCTCTTATTTATAGAATATAACACCCCTATATCTCTCATGTTTGAATATCTCAAGCGTTTATTCACCTAAGCATTAAATCCATTTCTCTATCCAACCTTTAATTAAACTTCATTTTATCGCATTGGATATCCATAGGTAAGTGCTTTATTCCTCTTTCTCCTTTCTTCATTTGTTTTCCTATCGAAAATGTTATTCTAGTGTAATCTCATATTCTCTATATTCAGGGCATTCATCTATTATTCCATTTTCTTTCAATCCAAGAAAAACTAAGGATATATACTAGATATAGCATTTAATATAGGCATAAGGTAGGTGTTCTATAACTTATCACCCAAAGTATCACCTTTTATAAATTATATCCTTTGTACACTCACTAGTTTCATCGAGAATTTCTTCTTATATACCTCTACCTTAAATAAAAACAACTAAATTTTGTTAAAATGGCCAATTGACACATATTGACATAATTGTAGGTTGATACCTCAATGTTAACCACACCATGTAGGATGTTTTTTTTATATTACTTTAATGATCCATGTCGGTTTTACCGTAACCACCATTACAGTGTGATTTTTCATGACCTTTATTAAGGTAATGGTTCCAACAAAATTAAATAAATATATAAATTTTCAAATGAAAAATTTAGATATATAGATATTTTTTCCCTTAATCTTTATAGTTAGATTCATAATTGGTTGTATTTCCTTCTTCACCTAGTCATGTGTGATGAAAGGTTATGGAATGAAACTAATATAATAAAGTTGGAATGAGTATTACATAAACTATGATGGAGTATGTTTATAAATTAAATGATTAGAACATGCCTACTAATTTCATATATTTTCATTATTATATAAATGGTCAGACTTGATCCAGACATGGATTCCGAAGGGAATGCCTTATGAACTCAAAGGATTCCATTCTGAATCATTAAGATAATTTCCATTGGTGATAGCCACCACATAATCTAGTCATTGTATTATAATGTGAATTACTTAGCATTTTACTGATGGTTTACATGACTATTTTTTGTTATTACAATTCTATGGATACACTCCTTGGATTCATCATAATGTTTATAGACATGGGGCATCGTGCATTCCACCCATAGGGAAAACTGATGTTTACCCCTAGATTATGGTGGATGATCTCCATAGGCTTAGTTATAATATTTTACAGTATAAGTACATGGGTGTACCCCTTATATTACATTCAAACCCCTTATATATGGAATATATGAGTTACCACTATGAGTTGTCTTGAAAAATGATGTTAAGAATGCCTTAGATTTTCCTTGGAACATCCTTTATTAATATAATCATTATTACTCCATATTTTTTATTATTTTATAATAAAAACACTTTACATAATAATAAAATGATCACATGATCAGAGACATTACCAACTGAGGCTGAATCGAGTATGAGTTGTTTGTTTTAACATAAATTTACTTTTAATTACCTACACATTTTACAATTTATATTCATAGATGAGATTTGCATAGATTTTGTCACTACTGGCCTACATAGATTTATCTCACACTATATCTGAGTCTCCTTTGGTACCTGGGAGGATTATATGATTGAAGTTCTAGATAAATTAAGGCCTCAAACATTGGACACCTTAATTACTTACTTTAGGATAATATCATGTTTCAAGATGCTCGAGCCAGTGCTCAGGATGCTTTGATAGTTTTTACCATTTTTGAATTCCCTTGGATATAATGTATTGTACTTTATTTTTTATTCTTGTTATACATGTTTTCCTTTTTTTATATTCAATCTGTGATCTTTTGTATAAAATATAGTTTATAGCTCTTGAGTTGGTTATTTATTACATAGAATTTTATTATTTCTTCTGATGTATTATTAGTTATTATTATGTTTTCATTTTTTATACATATTTATCACTATTGTTATCGAAAATAATAACAGGGCATACTATCCCCAAATACACACCCTAGGCCCTCGCTGCTAGTCAGTAGCCTCTAGTATACAGGGAGGCACAATTGAGGCCCCGTGGTTAACCAGGTCTACATACTCAGGAGTGAGCTGAGTTTAGGACATCACATTGGTGTATTTTCATAAAAACAACCATATAATCCTATTATATATGGTTCTCTAATCTCAATACATGTATCATAGATCGAACATCTTGTTTTCTATCAATAGTATAGAAACAAATTTCACTTTTTGGGGTATTATAGAAATTATTTTACAAAAAAACTAAGAGCCAGAGTAAAGCATTTTTTGGAAA
This sequence comes from Viscum album, assembly GCA_963277665.1. Classification (NCBI taxonomy): domain Eukaryota; kingdom Viridiplantae; phylum Streptophyta; class Magnoliopsida; order Santalales; family Viscaceae; genus Viscum; species Viscum album. Next base: position 11,050,247 of record OY728159.1, on the reverse strand, counting down.
AAATAGTCATATCCCTGATCAATAAACAATAAAATATAATAATAACAATAATTCAATAATAACATATGTAGATTTTTTGTCGGGGTTTGGATTTAAAATGATATATTTCCATGGTATTCCTTAATGGAAGTTGCACCATTCTTCTCCATTAAAACATACATTTTCCAATTTTAGATATATGTATATATATATATATATTTAATAGAAATTACATTTTAATCTCCTTAGATGAATTTATGGATGTTTTGGATAGTATTATCTCATAAGGGGAACCAATATTTTTTTAAAAAAATTATAATTTTATGTTTTAAAATTAATTATCTATAAGGTTTTTTTAATTTCAATATTAAATTTTCCTAAAAAATAGAACTTTGTTGAAATGGTAATACTATTTAAAAACTTTCATGACATGCAAAAAATATTTTAAAATTTATGTTTTAAGACTCCCTATTAATATTATTATGTTTTAAAAATTATATTTGGTTTTATAGTTATTTTTTAGTTATTATTTTTGTGTAAGGTGAATTATTTTGAAAAACCCATTTTAAAATGTTTCAAACTATTTTAATAAGGGTATTACTCATTCAAAGTTATTATTATATGTTTTTATTCATCTTTCTAGGTTAAAGTGTTTTTAAAATGAGTTTTTAGTACTTTTATAATTATCATTTCTTGTGATAATAATTTTATTTAATTATCATGGATGTTTCCTATGTTTAAATTATAGTGTGGACTCATATTAAATATTTTGATTCAGTATCCATGTATGTTTTACAATGTTTAATTACCATTAATTTTGGTTTCTCCTTATTCAATGATAAAATACATTTTAAATATATATATATATATATATATATATATTTACTCACACACACACACACACATAAATCCATTTTCGTAGTTTTAGAAATATTATTAAAAACTCAAGTATAGCATAGAAATCTCTAAAATGATTCATGAAAAAATCAATTCTTATACTTAAAAACATGATGAGGATTTAGTGGGTGAACACAACCTCAATGGTCATTGTCCACCAAGACATATAGGCCCTATATAGATTAAATTTTACAGGTTTCCTTGAGGTTTTTTACTGATCTTATGGGGTGTTCTCAAAAAAATATGTTGATTATTTTAATAATAAATTATTTACAAGTATTTTTATAGTATAAATATTTTATTTTTAAGATAAATTTTGTTTTATTCAAGGATTTTTTTATTAATTTTTTTTCCAATGTTATTTTAGGGGAAAAATTCACAAATATTTGTTTTCTTTTGGAAACAATTTATGGATTTTAAGAGGGGAAAAGATATTTTTTTACAAATAAAACTTTATTTAAAATAATGTTTTCAATTTTCAAGGAATTGTTTTTTAAATGATGTTTTTAGTTCTTTTTTAAAAGTAGAAAATTATGTTTTTAAATCCCATTAATGATTCTTTTTCTCAACTCAAGTTGGATTTTTTTTCATAGGGTATTTATTTGAGAAAGAGTTTAATATAATATATGTATCTAATACACAATAATTACTTGAAGAAGAGACACTATTATCTTAGAAAATTTTAGATAAAAACTGCATACTTTAGTGAGATAGTTTTTTTCAAGTTTTAACTAATTTTCCAAAACACTAGACCTAAAATATCCTTATAATATATAATTTTTAATTTCAATATTTTATTTAAAAAAATAAAAATAGTCTTTTTAGAACCAAACATTGGAGTGTTTCTTTGGGGCATCACACCTAATAGTTGTACAACTAATTATTCTTGTAACATAGGATGGGTATGTATAGTGACCCGAGGTTCTCATAAATAGATGTTATAACTTTTTAGATCAATATTTAATACATTACACAAACACACATCTAAGGACTGTAATAGTATAGTGTCTTTGGAAAAATGGAATCACAAAATATTGGTCTATATATAAACAAGATAATATCCCACTATGATCTTTATAACATTCTTAGATATATCATATGTAATACATTTATTCATAATATGTGGAAGGGAAACATAATAAAGGGTGAGATCAGATACATAGTGAGGGTAAACAAGGGAGATAAATAATCATAACATGAACAAAAGGGTATATTAAAATCACTATTACATTTGAAAATTATACCCCTCATATCAAATATTATAATCTTGATTCATGGAATAAATATTGGAAGTTCATAAGACATGAATCATATGGGAGGAAAATAAAATTATTCCTATTAACTTAGCATTATAATAAGACATAGATTTTTGGGATTCACGTAAGTATAGAAAATATTATGTCAAGTCTACCCACCAATACCTCCATAACATTCTAGGCTTGGTATAACCATCTGTTTACCTGCTTCAGGCATCAGATGAACTCCCATGTACCCTATTTTGGGCATAGGGTAACCTTATATATACCCATTGAGCTCATATAATGTAAGGACATAACCCCAGTTTCCCGGAGTCGATGCCTTATTTTATTACATTGGAATATAAATAAGGAATATTAATTCTAAAGGATGGATTAGTTTAGAATATTTGGAAAAAATATACATACTTAAGTTCAACATTACAACTTGAAATGGAAAAAACATAACAGTTCCATTGGGAACATCCACCACTATAAGATTATCCCTACAAGTCAATCATAATATACCTCTTCATGACTTGGGGAAAAATGAAACATAATAAGGGGTGATATCATATGCTCAGTAAGGTTAAGAAACACAGCGAAAGATATCATAAATATAAACATTAGGCATGGTGAATAATTAGAAACACATTACTTTAAAAATAATAAACATGAACACATTATTGCAGGAATATAAGATGAGTAATTATCTTCATAATAAAACATAAAAATGGGTATTCTGCTAGTTGAATAACCACATGTACTATGAATTTATAGATTCATATTGAGAGAAATGAATTTTCCATAAATTCTAAAACATACCATCAAGGCCTCAGCCAAGAATTCTAAAAATGATTAAGGCCTCAGCCAAAACCATATCTAAAAATGGGAAAGGCCTCACCCAAGTCCATATCTATTTGTCCCATGAGACCTACCAATGCATAGAGGGGCTATAGTAGGCCCCACCCATTACATAATAATTCTAATTTATTCCTCATATTAATGGGGATAAACATAGCCAACATATACATTCACATTGAAACCATCGTATGAAATGTAACTAACTTTCCCTAATCATTAAGCATAAACACTAACCATTCAGAGTAATATGGTGAATTGATTCAAGAGATAAATTAATACTCAAACTAATCATAAACTATTAAAAAAATATGGTAGATGATATTTTAAAATATTAGTCCCATTTTTATATAATAATTTATAAGAGTGTTGAAACAAATAGAAATATTCTTATAAAAACGTCGAGTAGTTCATGAGATAAATACTCTTTTACTTTGAAAAGAAGAGTTGTTTGGGAAAAATAATTTTCTAAAACAAGAAGTAAAATAATATAGTTTTTTCATAATATAATTATTGTCTTTAAAAAAATATTTTTTTCTTAAAACAGATTATAGAGTGTCCTTGATAATAGGTAACATTTGGGAAATTCCTTTGAAACGGGCTTGTATTTAAGGTAGAATTTTTAAAGGATCATTTTTAAAAAATTTAACTAAACATAAATGAGTGTATGATTCTAGTTTTAAAATATATGTAGATAATTCAAAAAAATATGAATATTAAATATGAAAGAATAATAATTCAATTGAGGTAAGTAGATAATAAAATAACACAAATGAAAATGGAGGTTCGAGTGGAAAACCCTTACCTTAAGTCTGAAGGTGTTCCTCACTTGATCTTAATGACCTGAATAATAAAATTTAGGTTCGTAAATTAATTATTTCATAACCTCATTTATATTTAATTGATTTATTATAAAATTATTAGGTTAATTCATGGTATTTGGATGGGTTAAGACATTCAATTTCATTATTTGGGATCATTTTCTTCCTTGGTTTTCATGATTGGTTTACTTATATTCAGATATGGATAAACATATAAAATGCGGATGGTTGTCCAGAATATAATTTGTATATTATTAGTGAACAGAGAGAAGATTATATGGTTATACGATTCATTTGGTTATTGGTATTGATGATGAATCATTATATAAAACTTTAATGACAATTGTTTGGTTTAATTGGCGGTTTTTTATCACAACGAAATCATTTTGATTTATAAATTAATATCATGTGTAAAAAAGGATTACAGAACCTTAAATAAGTTATAATAAAAATATTATAGTCTGGTTCAACCATAAAAATGTTTTTATGACCATAATTGAATATAGTAATAGAAATTGAAAACCTATCATCCTTGAATGTGATAAATTAACCATCTCAGATGGTGTTTTCATTTCTAATATAAAATAAGGGGAAAGGATAAATGATAAAGAATTAATCATTTATCATAACTAAATTACCATAAATGTAAGTTATTGGAGTCCTCACTGAATTTTGATGAAAGGAGGTGAGGAAAGAAAAAGAAAAGAAAAGAACTTGAAATAAAAGAAATGAAAAGAGGAATTTACCTCTTGAAGTAATCTTCCTTGAGGGGCTCTTTAGGGGAGAGGTTTTGGTATTTTTATGAGACCAAGGGTTTCTCGATGTGGGGGAGGATATTTGGTCATAATTTAAAAAAGTAATAAATCTTGAGATGAGTGAAGAGAAGAGGGATTAAGGGGGGTTATAGTGGAAGAGATGAGTGAATTTTTGACTATCTTACTCATTATTTTATTATTTTTCTCAAGAAAAGAAATAGTAGTAATTATTTTGATGAATAATAGTAATATGTGCATGTTAGTTCTAAAATATTTCAATTTAAATCATATATGACTCAATCATGATGCAAAAATTCACTTAATTATTATTTTTCATAAATTATCAAATTTCACTATTCACCAAAAAAATTGAGTATTTCAGAAAAATAAAAAAAATTAAACCTAACCATTTTTCAACATGTACAATAGTAAAATGTACTACATTTTATCAAAATAATTTTCAAAATAAAATAAATTTAATTTTTTATATAAAATCATTATTTACTTGGAAATTACAGATTTAAATTTAAAACTGATTTTATAATACTTTCAAAAATTAACTAAGGTATTATTAAATTATCCTAAAATTATGTTCAAAAAAATATTTATTTAGGAATACATTTTATGAAAATTAATTTTATTTTAAATCAATTTATTAATTTAAAATTGCAATTAAATATTTATTACTCATAAAAATACCAACACTTAATTATTAATTTCTAAAATAATATATTTCATTTATAAGGTGTAAATATTTTATTTATACCTTCATGGTTTTGGTAAATATTTACAAGGTTCATATTACTATTCATAAGGGTACTTAACTATTCATAAAGGTCAAGTGACTATTCACTAAAAAATTATGTTGATCTTATCAGACTCTAAATATCTTACTGAATGCAAACGTGTTTCTCAGTTTTTTGAAATTTAAATCATAGAGGTGGTAAACTTATGTTTATTGGTTATGTTATAACAAAGTGGTGTTTATATAGACTCAGTGTTTCATATATTCAATATTAAATTTAGTTGCAAAATCTTAGGGTGTTACATATAACTTTAATCATTACCTAATAAATTGGAGGGACATATAACTCACATCCATCTCATAATGAAAACCAAATTTATGTGTTTCATAATATAATAAAACATTCATCATATCATATCCCATGAAATTCAATGGGTTTAATAAAAATTTCATAATTTCATAACCTCTAAAACTGTGACATTTTTCATAATCATTTCATCATCTCATCACAGTATAGCCTGGGGAAAAAGACACAGGTTTCCTAATAATTTTATCATGGTATATCATTTGGAAGAGAGACGGGTTTCATAAACATTATTCCATTATAAATATAAACCATTCATAGAAAAATCATAATGGTATCCTTGGACCATATCCCTATTAATTCAAAGGTAAGATCAATGGATGTCATCTTATATGGAAAATGATTTTTGAACAGTTATTTAATACATTTATTGAGAAAAATATATTTTATTCTCCAAAAATACATTTTAAAATATTATACATTTTTAAATATCTTTGTTTGAAAATAACCTTGAAAACTTATAAAGGAAGATTCAATGAAAATAGAGGCCATGATGATAGGAAGTTCTGTTTATATCGTACAAGTTAAAACAAATATTCCTTTCACATTTTCAACAAAACCCAAATGGGAACTATTTGGAAAATTTCATGGTGATTCCTTTTCAAATAAATTTTAAAAATTTAATCATGATTAAAAGTTATTTAATAAATTATTTGGATAATGTTTAAAAAATAAATTGAAAAAACTTTTAGAAAACATGGTTTTGCAAGAAAAAGTGTTTTTGATTGAAAAAATGATTTTTCTTAAAAAAATTATTTTTGAGCTCTTGAGTATATAAAGAGAGGAAAATTAAGGGAAATATAGTATTCTCGTCATATAACCTGAGTAAAAGAAAATAAATTAGTTTCTTGGGAGATTTATCATAATATTTATCATCAAAAGAATAATTATAAACAATCTAAATAAACGATGAGATTATAAAAAAAATATTTAACACTTTGGTAACATCGAAACATAAGCCCCATAAATTATTATCATTATATGAAACAAAAAATATCATGAGGATAAATAAATTCCTGATATAATTTTTCAAAGTGGTTGTATATACACCTTGTTAATGAAGATATTTTCATAACATAATCTATATCTCAAAGAAAGAAAATAAAGGCCAAAATCCCTTACATAAAGTCTTTACTTATATCATACACATTAAAACATCATGTAAAATAAATATAAGTTTATTAAATGTATATTATAGAAAAATATTTATATATATCATACCATTTATGATTTTATTATGACCTTTTGTAACCTTTTTATTAACAATTCCATGTTAAAGGTACGTTTTGGTTAATAACCACATTATTATTAATATATGTTTTGTTTTTAATTTTTTAAACTCTTATATTGATCATGAATTCTTTATATAAAAAAATTTAACCATGAAAAAAATATAATATATATTGATTATATATTTATTTAGAGTAATCCAAAATATTTAGTGATATAAAATGAATTTTTTCGTTAATGGAGACAGTAGGTCATATGTATGTATAAACGTTGTTACCATTTTCTGGTCGGGTTGAAATAAAGAAAGTTAGATTATATATTATATTTTTTGGATCATTTTTATTTAATATACGTCACATATTTTCATTAAACCCATGCTAAGTAACTTTAATTTAATGTGTGAATAAATCTCATAGCTTCACGTGACAGTAGTCCTCCGTACGCACGTGTGAAGTAATCATATTCCCTTAAAAAAGAGAGTATGAAGGTATGCATGATATAATAATTATATAAGTATTATAATTTCATAAATATCATATAAAAATAATAAATATATTATTATTTCCATCCTTGAGTGGTGTTAATGGAAAAAATAATGGCATTGGATCACGAGGCGTTAGTCCGCCGTACACACAAATGATGATTTTGTAACCCATTTGATGGAAGTGGAGATGGTTTTTGATCATTATGTTAACATAAAAAAATCTATGTATATTTAATATATTTAATCTATTATATCATAATTTTATAATAATAATTTAAGGATGTGGAGGAAGAAATAAAACAAAAACACTCATTTATGAACATTAACTCGTCTTCGGGTATCTCCTTAGGTTTTCACCAAACACCTTCTTATATATAATTTATATCCAAAAAATGATTTTTAGTTGATGAAATGGAATTTGGGAAGTGATTTTGGTAGTTATTAATAGAAATAAAATGGGTTTTCAAGGTGTGATTAGGATATGAGATTGGGGGCCTTTATGAGGGAGGTGAGCAGCACATTTGTAATTTTTTGAAAGAAAGATTTCCACCCATGTTTGTTTCATGTAAAAAGGCTCTCATAATGGACCATTATCATTACTATAATATATAAGGACAAAATATGGATATAAAAGGGGGGGTTTTATATTTTTTGGGTTATTTTTATCACTTATCATTTTAGTTTAACCCTCACCCCTGGTAAATCCATTTTTACCATAATCGTGACAAATAAGTTTTACCAGTTTTACTATTGATTTTGCAAAAACATTAATTTGAAAATATTATATAAGATAAATTATACTAATTAAAAATATGGAATATATTTTTTAAAGTTCCATTTTTATCAGTGTAAAGATTTAATATAAAATTAATCTCGTAGATGTGATGAGAAAGAGGGGTTTTAATGAGAAGATGTTTAAAAATATTTAAAAAATTATAAAAAATTTTATGTAAAATTTATTCCAATTACCTAAATTGGATTAATTTATATATAATTGGTCAAATTTTACTTTAAAACTAACTTAATATATAATTTAATTTTATAAATAAATTCAATTTAAATTCAATTTTCAATTAAAATTTAGTATTTTTCACTATTTCTCAAAAAATGAATCTTTTCTGAAATATACAAAAATGTCATCCCAAGATAATTTAATTTCATATCCTTGTGTTTAATGTTTAGGTTACAACATTCACATTTGAATAAATAAATTAATATATCATTTTTTTAACTCAATGTTGTGTGTAACGCAAGCTAACTCAATATTTTGTGTAGTGAAAGATTAACTTGGTGTTGTGTGTAACACAAGATATAAAAGGAATTTAATTTATTCAAGAAGAAACTAATTAATAAAAACTTGTGTTATTGCATTTTACCCCCCTTAATATGAATTTCACCGTCGAAATTCGTCACTCTGATATAAAAAAATGAGGATACTTCTTTCTCATTATATCCTCAAATTCTCATATTGATTAATCAAGCATGAAGTTTAACCAAAATGGTTTGGATAGGTTAGTGTTATTATTTCATATAAATTTCTCTGTATGATTTATAATCTTCACCAGTTGTTCCTCATAAATATTATCTCACTCCAGTTACATAAACTCTTATTTTTGTACAAGAGAAGGATCAGGTATATACTTCCTCAAAAGTGATACACGGAACACCTCATGAACCAAGTATATGTTTAGTAGAAGAATAAAACAATAAGACACTATCATGATATTAACAAGTATTTTAATGGGACTAATATACCTAAGTCTTAGTTTTCCCTTATTTCATCTATAGATAAATCAATTGAAATTCTTTATTACCAAATTCAAATTTCTATATCTTGTTGATGATTATAAGCATATAATTTCTATCAATTTTTTTTCAGTTCTTACATATTTTTGAATGAATATAACCTTATCTTCCATCTAATCAAATTTCTCGCATACTAAAATATTTCTTTCTCTAACTTAATTACATTACATTAAAGTTCTACACTAATTTCCATAAAGTGATTAAAAAGGAGTCATTTGAATACTCAAGTGAAATGTATTATTTCTAGAAAACTAAACTTGAGGAATATTTTGATCCCAACCACCTTTGAAATCTATAAAAACAAAATCTTAGAATATCCTCAAGGGTTCAAAATATTATCTCAAACTAACCATTTATATGAGGATGATACGCAGTGATGAAACTTAACACGGATCAAGATCTTGTAGAAGACTTCACAAAAACATCGAGTTAAACTCCAAATTCTGATAAAATAAAATTTAATGTGGCACTCTATGTGAACTTAACACTTTTTTAAAATATATTTTGTAAATATGATCCAAATAGAAATTTTCTCTGATAGTAATAAAGTGTGCGGAAATTGTAAGGTGATCAACTAAAACTAACAATTACCTCACCATCAAAGATATGATAAACCCTAAAGGATACTTGTACCATTAATCATATATCCAAAAATTGTAAATTTATTCCTCTATAAATAACTTTTTCACTATATACAAAACCAAAGGGTTTCATTTATATATATTTCTCCTAAACTATCATTAATCTTGATAAACTCTCATAACCAAAAACCTCAAAAGGGGTTTCAATGACTTTGAACTTTTGATCAACCAAAAAATCATAAACCCATGATTGTATCCATGAATCTTAAGTTAATTATTCTTGGATATATAAATGATTCCAGAATATAATTAAAAATTTATTCCTTAAATAAGATCTTATCTTATACAAAACATTTCTATTGGAATATTGGGTTTAAATTTTTACTGATATAATATCATATTTGATTTAGTTATTCCGGAATTCATGTAGAGGGAGATAATCAAATGAAATTTCACTTAATGATGAATAAAAAATCATGGGACCCGTTCATACATTATCAAACAATAAATTATAAATTAAGGAGGGGAGAAATAATATTCCCTAATTATCATGCATCACATTAACTATCATGGCTGCATAAGATTTCACATTATACTTTTTTTTCAGCGGTTTTTGGCACTTATCATTGTTTCTAAACCCCATATTTGGGAACTTGGTATCATAATTCCTAAAGTCCTTGAAATTGAAACATTGAAGTGTGGGATGTTCATTATACATATCTTTCTCATTATTCTTATCATTATATAACTTGTTCCCATCACTTTGGTATTCACCCACTCAATGAACTTCTCTTCTACACTTAAAATATTTAGTGGTCCCCTTAAGACAACTTACTACATTCTTGTTACCACACATTAATCATAATGGAAATATAATCTTCTTCTCTTTATGGTTCTTATATTTTCCTTTGAATTACATTTGATTCTTCCTATCAGAACCATGTTATTGATACATAACTACAAACTCAATTTATACCTTAATAGACCATCGAATATTATATTCATAACTACTAGAGTGTCTTTTGGATAACCCACTTCAGAGACTTTGTTTTAAACCACTGATGAATTAATCAACCTTACTTTTAGGTAGGATGATAATACTAAATGTGTACCTTGAGAGTCCTGTAAAATTTTCTTCATATGTACCAAAAGATTCATCATCCTTCTAATTTAGCTCAAGAAACTCCTTCTCTATATTCATATGAAGAATATTAGGAAATAACTTATTAAAAAATAATTTCTTGAACTTTCCCCAATCTGTGGAGTCAATCTCATCATGTTACCTCGTATTCTTGAAAATAGTATGCCATTGATTTGATTCACCTTCTAAATGGTAGACATCCAAAATGAAATTTTCCTGTTCTAAGAAATATAGAATAAAAAATATATTTTCAGTGGTACTGGTCCATTTTTCAAAAATTAGTAGATAAAAAGAATCACTGAAATAAGGTGGATGTTGCTTAATTAAGAAGTTAACATAATATTGTTCCCTAGTTTGTTTATTTGGAATACCATCAGGATTCATAGTATGATAATGTTTCATGATCATATCAATTATATTTTTCATTCTAACTCCCATAATGCTTGAATTCTTAAGAGTAAAATCATTTTACTTTTTATCATACTTAGAATTAACATGATTCATTCATGTTCCTTCCACTGACTAAAACCAAAAAACATAGTATAAGAAACAATAATCATGATCTGGAACCACATGATTATGAAAAATAACTTATAGGATATCTAACTCATGGCACGTTCTTTTTAATCTATGATAACTTAGATTTATCCTAGTTCATTCATAGTCATCAGATATTTGAATTCTTCATTATGGTTTATAAAGAGTTTGTGAATTTCCAAAGTGTATCCCCTATGATTGTAAAACTATGTGTGCAGTAAGGTCTATTTTTATGCACTAGGTGATGAGAGGGTCAAGATCAATTCTCTTTTTTTATTACCCCTAGGTAAATCTATTCCATATCTATATCCACTTTTGGTATCCATACATAGATATAATTTATTTAAAAACACTTTCTCCAGCCTTTACCAAAATTCTAAGACATTTTCCTATTCTTTGATTAATGATTAAAATTATTCAATAGATACATCCCAATATATATCTTAATAAATATCCCTAGAGGTCTCACACAAGTTTTCTCATCCTAGTTTCCAAAGGTTAACTAAACATTTCCTCTGATACCAACTATAGTGAACAAAGATTCTCATATATAGATATTATATCTTTTTAGATGAATATTCAATACACTATACAAATAAACACCTGGAGAATATTATATTTTAGTGAATTTGGAAACTTAGAAACACAAACAAGTGACCCATAGGTAAACTACATAATCTCCCACTATGATATTTATAATTATTACCCTTCTTAAAAATATCATGTGTAATATAATTCTTCTAACCTATAGAAGGGAAATATATGAAAGGGTTATCTTTGGGGATCATTAAGGGTAGAAAAATGTGATATATAAGAATAACATGAGAATAAGTGTATGAGAACATTAGCATAACATTTTAAAACCATATCCTATATATCAAAGATCATAATATTCAGACATGGAACAGATATTGGTAGTTCATAAGACATTAATCAAAAGAGAATAAAATAACATGATTCATGAGAACATTACATTTTCATAAGATATATATTTTTGTAACACACGAAAGTATAGAAAATATTATGTCAATTATTCCCACCAAGGGATTCAGAAAATGTTATTCTTGGTCAAACCACTCATATACCTACTTCAAGGTTGGGATGACCTCCTGTATACCCTCTTTCAAGATTGGGATAATCTCTTGCATAACCTTTTATATCATATAACATCAATCATTACCCAATAAATTTTAGGGAGATTTATGAATCACCTATCTCATAATGAAAATCATATTTATGTATTCTATAAGATCATAAAACAATCATCATATCATAACCCATGAAATGAAATGGGTTTCATAAACATTTCATCATATCATAACCTATGGAAAATATAATGGTTTCATATTTTCTAATCATCTCATAATATCTTAAAATATAGAAAAAATAATTGGGTTTTATAGGAATTTTATCCTAGTATAATATATGGAAGAGAAATGGGTTTCATAAACATTATGTCATCCTAAATATAAAACATCATGAAAAATAATAATAATGGAAACATTGGATCATATCCCCAGTAAGGAATTGGTGACATCAACAGATGTCATATTATATGTAAAATGATTTTGTGTGATCATTTGAAACATTTCATAAAAAAAATATCTTTTTTCTTTAAAAAACATTTAAAAAAACCATTTTGAAAATATTTTAATTTTAAAAAAACCCTTGAAAATTTATAAATGAATCATCAGATAAAATAATGGTTATTATTATGGGAAGTTTCATTCATGTTTGAAAGTGAAAAAAAATATTCCTTTTACATTTTTGGTAAACTCCAAATGTTCATTATTTAGAAAATGACATCAAGACTCCTTTAAAACATTTTTTTAAAAAATCAAAACATGTGTAAAAATTTATTTAATAAATAATTTGGATAATTTTTGAAAACATTTGTGAAAAAACTTTTAGAAAACATGGGTTTTAAAGAAAATGTGTTTTCATCCAAAAAGACACTTTTTATTAAAAACATTATTTTTGAACTCTTGAGTAAATAAAGAGAGAAAAATAAAGATAAAACATGTATTTTAATAACAAAACTTGGGGATAAAAAATTCATTGGTTTATTGAGAGATTTATCATAATATGTTATCATCATAAGCATAATAATAAAGAACCCCGATAAACTATGATATTGGAACATAAAACCATTACCACTTTGGTAACATTAAAACGTAAGTCCCATGAACAAATATAATTATATTAAACTTTAAATATAATTAGGATAAATAAATTCATGATATTATATATAAATGGGGTTGTATATACACCTTTTAAAAAAAGATAGGTGCATAACATAATCATATGTGTCAAAGAAGGAAAATTGAGACAAACATTTCTTACCTAAGGTATTAAATTTCATCATGCACAATGAAACCTCATGTATAATAGATATAAGTTTATTTTAAATATATTATAGAAAAATATTTATATTTATCCTCCCATATATTATTTTCTTATGACCTTTTTTTACCCTTTTGTTAACAACCCCATGTTAAAGCGAGGTTTTGGGTAATAACTGCATTATTTTTCATATATGTTTTAATTTGTTATTTTTGAAATTATTAATTTGATTATGATTTTATAATATATATAATTTAAACCCTGATATAAATATAATATATTAATTATATAATTATTTATAGTAATCCCTTAAATTTAGTGATAGAAAATGAAATACACAGTTCATGGAGATGGTATGTCAAAAGTATGCATGAATGTTATTTCCATTTTCATGTTGGATTGATAGAAAAAAAAATTAAATTAATATATTGTCATTAAATAATAATTTTTACTTCCTAAATAAAACATATGTTCATTAAACCCATACTTGTTACCTTCCATGTAAATTTTGAATGAATCACATCACTTCGCGAGGTGGTAGTCCATCGTACACACAAGCAACGTTATGGTATTCCCATAAAATGTAGAGTATGAATGTATGTGTGATATAATAATTAAAAATATATAATAATATCTAAAATATCATATATAAATAATAAATCCATCCTAATGTCCATCCTTGATAGGTGGTTAGGGAAAAATGAATTACATTGGTCTACGTTGTGGTAGTCCTTTGTACACACGAATGATGATTTTCTAACATATTTTATAGAATCAGAGAAGTTAATAGGTCATTAATTAAACATAAAAAATATAAATATATGTAATATACTAAGTTTATTATATCATTATTGTATAATGATAATTTAAGGATGTATATAATAAATAAAAAACTCTTATTGATGAACGTTACCTCTTCTTCAGGTATCCTCCTTAGGTTTGCACCAAAATCTTTCCTATAATAGATTTTTGTAAAAAAAAAATAGTGCTTATAGTATGAGGGAAGGTAAATTGGGATGTTATTTTGGAATTTATTAAAATAAACAATATAGGTTTTAAGGTTTGAAATGGTGAGGATATTTGATGTCCTTATAATTTAGTTGAGTGGCACACTTGTTATTTTTTTGAAAGAAAGAATTCCACCCATGTAATTTTTATGTCCCAGGACTCCAATGATAGACCATTATCTATCCTAGAAGATATTATATTAAAATATTTCCAGAAAATGTTTTTTGGAACTGTTTTGGGATATTTTTAACACTTTTCTTTTTAGTTTAATCGCCATGTAAACCCATTTTTACATTAAATGGTACATAATTTTTAATGTTTTCACTATTCATAGTGATAAAAAATTATTTTTAACTTATTAAATAATATAAATTATTATTATTATAAAAAAATGGAATCCAATTTTCCAAATTCTATTCATATAAGTGTAAAATTATAATTTAAAATTATTATTGCAGACGTGATGAGAAAGAAATTTTTTAAATGGGCAATACTCAAAAAAAATTATATCAAAATTCAATATGAAATTTATTAAAATGAAATTTAATAGATCAATGGATGTATAATTAAAAAAAATTTAATTTAAAATAAATTTAAAATATAATTTAACTTTATAAATAAATTTAGCGAAAAAATAAGTTTTCAATTAAAATTCAGTATTTCCCATTATTCATCAAAAAATAAAACTTTTCAAAAAATCCAAAAATTTCAACCTGATATAATTATAAAGTGATGATTTCAAAAATTATGTTTATTTTATAAAATTAGTTTTAAAAAATTGTGAAAAATTAATTTTATTTATTTTCACAGAAAAATAAGTTAATATTATTTTTTGAGAAAGTAATATTTCTGAAACTTATAAAGACATTACCCAAAATTAAATACATTCTTATCAATAGGTTTCTATTATGTAAAAACATCATAATTAATAATTTTAAATTAGTTATTACATTTCATATCACAAATTTTAATAGGTAGGTTACAATAGTCAATTTTGAAAAACTATATTAATAATATATCATAGTTTTGTTAAAACTCAGTGTCATGTGTAACACAAGCTAACTCATTATTTCTTGTTGTTAAATCTTAACATGGTGTTGCATGTAATGAAATCTATCAAAAAAATAAATTTATTCAAGAAAAAATAATTCATAAAACTCAGGGTGTTACATGATTTGTGTAGTTTGAGATTGCTACATGAGTTTCAGAGATAGGTACCACTTAGGTTCTGAGGCAATCCTAACACATGGTATACTCAATACTATCGTGAGATGATAGTTTAAGTTATTCCCATTGTTCAAATTCATATTGATCAGATGGCAGTGCTAGAATATCAGCTTCTCTAAGGTTTTGTTTGTTATTATTGGACCTTGATCATCTATACCCATGATAAGGTGATTCTTAAAAGGAAAATGTTCAAACACATTTTCCATGAAGAGTACTTCCCAATTAAATTGATATATGTTTTAATCTATGAGGTTTCGGAGTAGTAGTAGGAATGCATGTTTTTCTTGGAGTGCACATCAAGATTCATTGATCATATGAGTTTCTCCCTCAACAGGATATGTGACAGATTCTTCTGAATATAGTAGTTTGATCGAGTCATCCATTAAGAAATATAAGCATTTATTATTCCACTATATATTTATACTTATGTTGAGGTTCTGGAATGGGAATTCTAACACCCCAATATTTTTCTTTATAATTTTCCTTTAAATAAACACTTTGTTGATAGCTTTTTTTACAAACAAGACAAAATTAAAATGATCCATAATATATTAAATTAATATTATTAATAAAATTTAATAATAATATAACCACAAGTAAATAAAAATATTTTATAAAATAGAAATTCTTACAAAATGGAATTAAGAATATTTGTTGTTTTTAAAGTTCGTTTTGATTAAAATTAGTTTTTCTTTAAATATATTGTGTTTCCCTTTAAAATATAAACATAAAAATTATCAAATTTTACTTTTGTAAAATTAAAATCATTTTTTAATTTATAATGGAAAAAATATATTAGGGATGATATTTGAGATTTTTCTAAAATAATTGAATTTTGGATGAGTGGTGAAAATATATCATTTTTTCTAATACCATCACTTTTATGAAATTATCATAATAGAATAATGAATTAAATTATTTGAAATTTTTTTATATAAATATTTATTTAATATGTAAAATAATTAATTTAAAAACACAATGTTGAATTTATAAAACCCATGTTTAACGTTTTGAAAACATAAGGTATATTTTTCTCTAAAAACTATTTTTATTCCCTTGTATTAAAAATTAGTTTTCATAACCTATATAAATTGAATAAAAAATGGATTTAATATTTTATTGAAAAATTTCAATAGTATTTAATAAGATCAACTTAATTTTTAGGGACAAAAATTAGATTACTAGGATTAAAGTTAACTACCATGAAAATGAAAAAACTATATTTTTAAAGAACTATTTTTTTTAATTGTGTAATTTTTTTAGTAAAATAAATTATTGTTTTATTAAAAATGACTCTTATATAATTTTTAAAAATATATAAAAATATATTAACACTCATAAAATTTGAAATCAATACAAAATAATATTAATAACACTTACTGGTGAAACAAATATTTTTCTACAGCACAAATAATATAATAATTTATTAAAGTAGTGGGAAGGGGAAGTACAATATGAACTGATCAAGGGTAGTTATAGTAGTGAAGTCCAAAACAATCACAAATAATGAGGTCTAAACACCCTAGGATAAGGGAACTAGTATTGGAAAAGGATAATAGTGGGGACTCCTCGACATCCCTTGAAGCTAGAAAATCAATAACTATATTTCCTTCAATCCAAGTATGGAGAATATTCATCTCTTTGGTTAAGAAATCCATACATTTTTTGGATCAAATAGGTAATATTACAAGGAGTGGATATGATAACTCTAAGATAGTTACACATAATCTTTGAATTAGTCTCCACCGCATCCAAAGGAATGCATTTTTATTGGGAAATATTGAGTCCACTAAAGATGGAATAATATTATGCATGCATAGAGTAAACTTTCACATAGAACACACTGAAATAAAAGATCATATATCCATTTAAATCATAAAAAAACCTCCCCATATATGTTTCAATGACTTAAAGATCAATCTTTATTGATCTTGAGTCCATAAATGGGTGGTGACCAGAAAATCCAATGACCATGGGGGGTGAGGCTGCAGGAGGGGAAGGAGGCCTAATCACCATAATATTCCTCAAAGAGGGTGACTCCTCCATGTGATTCAAAAGTTAGTAGAGTTCCAAGGTAATATATTTATCCCATGTAACCAAATATCATTAAGAGGATTGGAGGTCATTGTGACGAACCATGTTCCTTTATTCCCAGATACTCCAACAGCCAGTAACAAGGATGAGTGTCCATGCCTTCCTCGCTTTTTTATTGATACCCACTATACTGAACCAAAGATAAAAAAAGGAATCAATAGAATTTAAAGGTATTAAAGAACCATTAAAATCATAAAAATAGATCATCATTATGTTCACCCATTCATTTTAAAAAAAAAGACATGTATGGTAGATTCTTCCTAAATAACCTTGAATCATGACCACTTTGAAGTTATGAAAATATCCATACCTTTAACTACTATGTCTGTAGATATTACATGATTTTGGATATTCCAGTTTAAGAATTATTACATCATTGTAATATCCTAACACAAAATGAGTTCAACCCATAATTTTAGATTTTATAAGTTTGAATCATTCATCTTTAATCCTTTTATGGAGAAGGAGCCCAATGTAGATCCGGTGAAGATGCATGCATCGGGGACGTCCTCCAGTATGATACCATTGAAAATTATTTTCTAGTTGGGATCTAAGATATCATAGATAAAATAAGGGTAAATATTGGATTATCTAAAATTCACCTCTAGGTTTGGGCATCCTGCATAACACAACTTAGCACTCGCCCAGTTTTGATTCCGAAAATTAATATACCCCAACCAATAATCTATAAGGTATGATTATTAAGAGTAGGAATGTGTCCTTGAATGGTTCTATATATAAATGAGGTTTTACCCATTTGAAATCTCAAATACCTTTCTTTGTTTATTAATGATTAAACTTCTCTAAAGGTAGTCCCCTTCTTTATACTCCCAATCCATCTTTCCTTTTAAGTAGATCACTATATCAGTGAAATTCCTCAAATTAATAACCCTGTGATTAGATAGTTTTTCTAACCTCTTCCAGGAATCCCAATGTAATCTACCATCTTCATGGGCATCCCAAATGAAATAATAAATTATTTTTTCAATTTCATGTAATATTTTCTTTCAAATAATAAGGTCAAATAGGATATTAATGGGAACAGGTTTCAAAATGAAATTGGAAAGGTTAATTATTCCTCCAAATGATAGAAAATAATTTTTTTAAATTAAAAATTTGGTTGGATATCATGTCTCTCATTCATTTAATGTAAAAAATTTGGAGTTTACTAGGAGAAAGATGGTCCCCCAATAAATCCATGGGAAAGGTCCTTCTGTGAATTCCCAGCCTGGATTCATTTTTTTTTCATGTATTTTTATGAAGGTGGATGAAATGTAAACAAAACCATTTTCACATTTGATAATGTTCCCACTAAATTTAGGGCATTCCTATAGTATTTGATGGAAACCTAAAATTTAATTGTTGCTTCCATTGATGAAAAACACCATGTAATGGGTGAATATAAGGCAAGAGACCCCACTGGATTATGGATGGCAGTGGTAGGGAAAGATGTTGTCAATATGCATGCAAGACTCGATATATTTACTGATAGTATCCAGAACAGTAATGAAGATTCTTTGAGACATGGGTCCCCTGTCCTATTCCATCTAACCAAATTTAAGAATCCACATGTCACTTCCATGAAAATAATAGATAACTAAGAATAGATATAATAGTTTAAAATCATATCAACCACCCATTCTGAGATGACAATGCTTCTCATCACTAAGAGAATGAAATTACACTCAAATCTACCATAAGATTTTTCAATATCCTACTTGATAACAATATTGGAACCCACATCCTTCTTGTTATTGTACCCTATCATTTCCTTGGCTATACCAATATCACCTTGAATGGATCTTCATATGATGAAACTGTATTTCTCACCTGATACCTAGTTTTGAATGATGTGAGAGAGCCTCCTACAGATAATGGAGGATAAGATTTTATATCAAAATATTCACATGATTTTTTATAATGACCCAATCATAACTTGCATAAGCATTATATCATTTTTACATAATACTTAATACATTACAAAAAACAGATGCCCAATTACCTTCTTAGTTTAGTGCATTTTGAAAAATAGAAATTTAAATGTCAGTACATGAGTGAGATACATTATCTATCACTAGGTTTTCTAGAAATATCACCCCTCTTAGAAATATCATACCTAAAATATATCTTCATGACCCGGGGAAGTAAACAAAAAAAATGAGTGATCTCATATGCTCAGTAAGCGTAAACAAGGGAGACCTTTAAGCATAAAAATTAGAATAAGGGTATGATAACATGATCATAACATTATAAGATCACACCCAATATATCATAAACATGAATCATAGAATAAACGTTATCAGTTCATAAGGCATGAATGATAATGAAATCAATACCATAATTCATGAAATCATAATATAAGAGTAAGTCATGGAATTGTTTAATACACATAAATATGTGATGTCATTAACTATAAGTCAAGTTGCATTATAAGAACTTATCATGGAACTTCATGGGGTCTACACCTACTAGGTTGGACACACCACCATCCCTAGTTGTGGTCCTTTCCTTATAAGGGATCAGGTTTCCCCATCTTCCCATAGTGGATCAGGCTTCCCCATCTTCCCAAAGTGGACCTGGTTTCCCCATCTTCCCTTAGTGTACTATTTTTCCCCATATTTTATCTTCATGAGGACTATTCCTAATGGTTGGGACACACCATCATCCCCAATCACATTCCTTTCCTTTTATGGGATCAGGTTTCTCTATATTCCCATAGAGGGTCAATCTCATTGACATTATTCCCATCATTATCTCATGAGATATAAATATTTATTCAATTCATTGGATGGATATATATGTCCCATATATATATTAATATGATAATTCATACATTTTACACAATATAATAATACTTTCATCATATCATAACCAATAAAAAAGATATGGGTTTCATAAATATTTTATCATAACCCATGAAATGAAATTGATTTCATATGCATGTAATCATGTCTTAACCTACGGAAAATATAGGTTTCATAATCATTTTATCAATAAATAACCAGTGAAAATAAGAGGTTTTAATAAGAATAAAACCCATGGAACTAGAACAAGTTTCATAATAATATAACCCGTGAAAGAGAAATGATTTTCAATAACACATGACATTGAAACACAAACCATTTAGAGAAATAATATGAATTGAATCTTTGGATCCATTTCCCAAAAAGGCATGAGTAACAACAATGGATGTCATATTATATGAAAAATAATTTGTAAAGATCCATTTAAAATATTTTTTGAGAAAAATAGCATTTTTATTTAAATAAAAATTATTTTAAAACATAAAACCTTTTAAAAAACTATTTTCTTTGAAAATACACTGAAAACATATAAAAAAGGCGTGAAATAATTTTAAAATCATTTTCCCTTGAAAACTTATAAATGAATATTTAAATATTTTTGAAAAACTTTTTATTTGAAAATAATTTTAAAACATATAAAATATGCTTCAAAATCATTGAAATACTTTCATTTGAAAACAACCTTTTGAAAACTTATATAAGAAATTTTGAAAATAATTTAAAACATTCTTTAAACATAAAACATCTTTGAAAACCTTTTTATTTTAAAACACTATAAATAAATGAATTTATAGAATATTATGAAATATATTTATTTTAAAAAATTAACTTTGTAATCTTGTAAAAGAGGCTTCAATGGAAATATGTTCATGATCAGGAGTAAATCAGTACATTCTGAGCTTTCTTTTTTCACCGTAAATATTTTATAAAAGTGACCTAATTGGAAAATAAAAAGAAAATTTCCTTTTAAAACCCCATTTTTTAAAAATAAAACATGGGTAAAAATGTCTTTTAAATATCATAGGAAAATATTATAATATTGTTGGAAACTTTTTTTTAGAAAACATGGTTTTGAAGGAACATAGTTTTCTTACCGAAAAGAGGGGTAAAGTCATAGTTTCTTAAAAACACTTTCTTGATCATCTTATATAACTAAGAGTGGGAAAATGATTATGATACTTGGATATAACATAAGTAACCAAAGTTTGAGAAAACTA
Organism: Viscum album; assembly: GCA_963277665.1. Classification (NCBI taxonomy): domain Eukaryota; kingdom Viridiplantae; phylum Streptophyta; class Magnoliopsida; order Santalales; family Viscaceae; genus Viscum; species Viscum album. Next base: position 11,028,118 of record OY728159.1, on the reverse strand, counting down.
ATGAGAGTTATTGAGAGTCGGATCATAATATTTCATCAATGGGATCATAATCATAGACAATATTGATAAACTATGGGATTGTAGCTATAAACTATCACAAATTTGGTAAAATTGAATCATAATACAATGGAAAGAATAAAGTTACATGAATCTTAAAATATAATTATAATAATTATAATCATGATAAACATGTCAAATGTGATGTCCCAAACCTAGATTCAACTTAACGGGTGCCTCGAACCCAGTGGGCCACATGGCCTCAAGCGCATATCCCCAAATGCCAAATGTTTCCAACTAGCAGTGAGGGCCTAGGGTGTGTCTGTGGGAAGAATATTCCCTCATTAGCCAGGTGTATCATAGTGGATGGAAAATAACTTGTAGTAAACAATAGGAGAAATATAAATAATATAATAAACAATGGAAGAAAACTGATGGAATAGATGAACGATAATAACAATAACTGTATCAACTGAATCAATGATGATGTAATGAAATGTCACTAGAAAACTAGAAAACATAGATACATGAAAATAGGGATAACATGTTCCACAAAGTAAAATAAAACAAAGGCTACTTGAAGCATCTGTATATCTAACTCGGTCATATGTTATCAACCTCCATCATATCATAATGAAATCAAGTGTTCGAAGCTGTATACTTCCCGTTGTCAACACCTGCAGTAATGTAATCTAATTCGGGTACCAAACGACTCTATGATAGGGTGTGAGATAAATCTCAGTGGGACACTAGAAATTGTTTCTATAACATATGGCCCATGTAATGAAATATAACAGTGTTCAGGCATGTATATATAAAGTAAATAAAGTAGTACAATAACAAAATACCAAGTACCTTCTTCATCCCTTGGCTAGTGTCTGAACACGTAACTAGTTCATTAATTAAGAGACCAACATTTAATGTTAATAGTTCACATGTGACATTTCCAGCATTGAAATCACCTCTTGATAGTATAAGTAGTGAAGGTCCCAAGACTTGATAATGAAACATGAAAATGATATCCAATGGGGGGGTTCCAGGGTAACAACCAAGATAACGTAGATCTCACAGAACAATAACTCAGTAGTATCTGAGTCTAGATAAGGGGTAAGAGTGTAATCCAAGGAGTGTAATCTAATTCATTCCACAATAAGGCACCTACTGAGTCCAAGGTGATCGACCAAGGTAAAACGGGGCTAAGTAAATATAGGGACCTATGGGATTTCACCATGGAACCTACTAGACAATGATGGATCCTAGGATTGTATCATAGGTATCATGTAATAATGTAAAGGACTCTACGGTAGTATAACAGGAATCCGAGGAATAGAGAAGAACTAGAGTTCATGTGGGTATCAAACTAAGAAAACCACATCCTTTAATCGGAATGGGGTTCCCGAGTCCCAAGGTATTCTCCTCTTAGAATCCAAGGAGATATTGAGTGAGCCCATTACCATTTCATATTGTAATCATGTAATATTTCATTTGGTTCAAGTCTTTCCTTCCCTTAGTGTGGATAGGTCAAGTATAGTTGCAACCATTTATTTATTGGTCTAATCCATGTCTTTCATTAGTATGGATAGGCCAAGTAGCATTGAAACCATTTACTCAAGTATTAATTAACCATTAAGTAATATTCAATTAGAGAGGTTCACTCCACTACCTTTCATTAACATGCAAAGGGGTGTTACGTACATGTAACCATTATTAAATCTCATTTGTTAAGTCCAAGTTATATACTTAGTGTACTTTCCATTTCACACTTCACATTTAATAATCATTTAGAAGAACTTACCATAGGTGGGTCAAGTGGTGATCATACATGGTACATGCCGTTATAAAATTATCATTGATAAAAATCCATCTATTATAAGAAGACTCACCATTAGAAAGTTCAAGCAAGGGAACACCCGAACTATGGCTCAAACATGCCAAAATACTAAAACCCAATTATGTAATAACCTTTTACATGATTTTGATTTAGTTGTGGGTGTAACTGCTAACAACTAATAACATATTTTTAAAGGGTATAACCATATAGTTCTAACAAGTATAATTATTGCATGTAAATTTAAGAAACAGCTTCCAATGAAACTGGTGGGCCCCACATGAACATTCCAAATTCAATGAACTTTAGGGATGAGTTATAGACCACCCACCTTAGCATTGTACAATCCTTCTCCTCTGATATCTGCCCTTGATTTTCCTCGGATTGGAGTAGATCTAAGAAAAGGTGAAAATCACTTACATGATGATAACTAGGTTGAGATCAAAAGAGAAGAAGAACGACTAAAGAGGACTCGAGTAATTACTGTTGTGCTTCCAACGTGATGAATGAAAGCTCTATCAAATTTCAGACGAAGAATATATCTTCATCCCTATATTTGTACTTAAAAAATCTCCAAATTTGTGAAAATGGAGGTAAATCCCACTGGTTCTCAGATTAGGGAGAAAGGGTTGTCTTAACAGATCATTAAGGTAAAAACTGGAAATTTACCCAGAAAATTTGTCAGGGCACGGTTTGTCAAACCATGCGTAAACCGTGCGAGAGGGATCTTCCCGAATAGTTTGGCTACACAGTTTGATCAAACTGTATGAAATCCATGCATGGGTACCTGGGAAAAAAGAGGGGTCTTCATGGTTTGGCCGCACGACCATGCACCAACCATGCAAGGTGGCTATATTAGAAAAAACACCATCCACACGATTAGGAAAACTGTGCGCCAAGCATGTTTTCCCCAAAAATATGGGTTACGGGCTTAGAACAAGACCCAGATACCCTTGGGACCTTTAATAACTCATTATTCATTCATATTAGGTCCAAAGTAAAGATTTAAACCAAAAATTAAAGGATCTATACCTAAGTGAAAATCAGGTTCTTGCAGTCTTCCCCCATTAAAAGAACTCGCCCCTCAGTTGTCCTTCCAAGGGTAAAGAAACACTATCTGAGAAAAAATCGTACCATTGAGAACCTACATTAGATTCCCTCTCCCAAGTCTCATCCTGTACTCATTCGTGCTGCCATAGTACCCATACGAGAGGGATAAACATTCCTCAGAGAGCCTTTGTGCTTCAGCAATGATGTGTACTGGATATTCCTCAAAGGTAGCATTGATATCAAACTCAAATTCATTAGGATCAAAGGTATTATATTGGTCAGCATGATATTTTCAAAGCTGTGAGACATGAAAGACGTTAGGCATGGCATGATACCTCTGAGTTGGTATCAACCGATGGGCTACCATTCTGACTCTCTCTAGAATTTCAAACAACCTGTTGTAACGAGGTAATAGCTTCCCTAGATTCCTTAACTTTCTATGCCATTTCCTAGGAGATACCTGAAGTAAAACATGATCCCCAACATTAAACTCACTAGGTCTTAGACAGAGATCAACATAATATTTTTTTTCTAGACCAAGAAGTAGTCATGCGCTTTCCAATCAGCTGAACCTGTTCTGAAGTCTCCTAAATGAGATGAGGACCTAATAGGGTAGTCTCACTTTCCTCTAGACATCACAAGTGTGAATGGATTGGCCAACCATATAATCCTCAAGAGGATCCATCTGGATCATCACCTGAAAGCTATTATTATAAGAAAACTCAACGAGAGGGATATGCTTCTCCGAAGAACCACTAAAATCAAGGACACATGATCGAAGAATATCCTCTAAAACATTTATTTTCCATTCCTATTTTCCATCAGTGTGAGGGTGAAAATCTATACATAAAACCACATGAGTTCCATGATATTTATCCAAACCCTATCAAAATAATGAAATGAAACAAGATTACCAATCTGAAATAATAGTATGTGGATCCCCATTTAGTCGTATGATATCACAGACATACAATCATCCCAGTTCATTAACTGAGAAAGTCTCCTGAATATAAATGAAGTGGCATTATTTCGTTATCCATTCAATGATTACCTAGATATAATCACTAACCCTTGGCGACCTAGGTAAGCCATCTACGAAATCCATAGCAACATATCCCTATTTCCATTCCGGGACTAGAAGTGGCTGTAACAAGACTACAGGTCTCAGGTATTCTGCCTTTACCTACTGAAAAGTGGAACACCAAGTGGTGAAGCCTACAATATGATGTTTCATTCGAGGCCACCAATACTGGTTTTTCATATCATGATAAATATTTGAGATGTCTGGATGAACTACCCACTGAGAAGCATGGAACTCTTTTATTAAATCTTCTCTCATATCTATAGGAACCCAGATATGTCCACATATATTCAAGATGTCGTCTCTATTCACAAACTAATCCAGAGGTGGGTTATCTCTTGATATAATATCAAGAAGAACCAAACCTTCAGGATTTGAAAATTTTCTAATCTTCACCTTCTCAAGGAGTGAAGAGGTAACTTTTAAGGCTGAGAGGTAATACTACTCATGAATATCATGAATCTCTAGATGAAGTTCAGAAAAGAGGGTCATTATCTTCCATTCATCACTGGCTTCCCATATGGTCTGTGTTTGATTTTTCTAACTCAATTAATCAGTGACCACATTCCCCTTTATAGGCTTATAGGCAAGCTTAAAATCAAAGGATTTTATATAGTCAACCAATCTTCATTGTCTTAGGTTTATGTCATAATGAGAAAAGACATACTTGAGGATCTTGTGATTCTTATACACCATAAAGCGTTCACCCAAGAGATAATGTCTCTAGTAATGTAAGGGATTGACAATTGTTGCTAGCTTGAGGTCATGAATCAGGTAATTTATCTCATGAGGCCTCAACTTCCAAGATCTTTACACAAAAAAAAAATTTCCTGCATCAACACAACTCCTAGGCCAATGCATGATGCATCGCAGAAGAAGATATGACCTTTACCTTGTTCTGAAAGAATAAAAATAGGTTCCAAGACAAGCCTCCCTTTAAACTCTTGAATGTCTTTCTCACATGGTTATAATAATAGGAACTTAACAACTTTATTTTTAAGTCCAATAAGAGGTGAATCAATACATGAGACATCCTATATGAAATTCCTATAATATCCAGTAAGCCCTAAAGAACTCCTGATATTAAATAGTTTTTTTGGATGCTCCAAGGAAACTACAGAAATAACCTTTCCAAGTTCAACATAAACTCTAGATTGTGATATAACATGACCTAAGAAGTGGACCTTGTCGATCCATAAATCACACTTAGAAATCTTGGCATGAAACCCATTATCTATCAGTGTACTCAAAATGATCTCAAGATGTTTGGCATGGTCGTTACGAGTGCGAGAATACACCAATATGTCTTCCAAAAAGACCATGAAAAAAGATTCCAAATAGGGGTGGAAACCCCTATTCATAAAATTCATGAAAATTTTAGGCACGTTCGTAAGACTGAATGGCATAAGAAGATACTCATACAGAACATACCTACTATGGAAAGCTATATGACGTATGTCTGATGGTCTGACTTGCACCTGATGATAACCTGATCTCAGGTTGATCTTAGAGAACACCTTTTCTCCTTGGATCTAGTCAAAGAGATAATCTATTCGAGGAAGTGGATACCGATTCTTGACCATAATCTAGTTCAACCTTTTGTAATCCATGCATAAATGTAAGGTTACATCCGCCTTATTAGCAAAAAGCACAAGTGAACCCCTAGAGTATGTACTAGGCCATATAAAGCCTTTGGCCTCTAGGTCCTCTATCTACCACTTGAGATCTTGAAGCTTCATAGGTGCCATTATATAAGGAGGAATAGACACAAGATATGCTCCTAGAACAAGCTCAATTGTAAAGTATACCTCTCTCATAGGAGGTAAGCCAGAAAATACATCAGTAAATACTTCCTTAAAATGATCAACTATTAGAGGGAAATCAGTTGGATAATACCCTAGTCCTCCATAAAAATATTTTCAATCTAGGTAGTCACTCCACCTATCCCCTGATGCTTCAGTCCATCTCTCCTAGAATGGGCATACCAATAACCTTTGAAAAGATAACAGCTGACTTCTAGTGATGTAAAAGAGACCCTACAATGATAGAAGTATACAAATTCATGATAGTGGACTAACCATCCCATCCCGATAATGACATCAGAGACCTTAATCTCAAGAAAAAATAGATTCCACATGAAAGGGTAACTGTCTACCTCAAGGAGACAATACCTGCACTGGCGTATGCCTTCCGTCCATATTCTGAATAGTGTATCGAGGCACATTACAACATAGTGATATTGTATCTCCAGTCTGAGACTTTCCAGGATAGATACAGAAATAAAAGAGTTTTAAGAACCTATATAAAACAAAGTAGAGAGAGTAGTGGAGGATACTATAATGGTACCTCCTACTGTAGATGGTACCACAACCTGATCCTCGGGTATCGGTTGTAAAGCATGAAACTGACCGGATCCACGACCTTGTGCAACAGATGGACTACCATGATCAAGACTGCTCTGCTAACACTACTAGTGATAAGGGATAGGACTACTATTGCCAAGACCAAATCCTCATCCATAACTACCGGTGCTATTTCAACTCCCCGCCTGATGAGGTGCGAAAGAACTCACTTCTGTAGGTGGAGTGGATATTGATCATTTTCCACTTGAAGCTAGTGGAAAGGTCCTAAAAAAGTGCTGAAGATGACCCATACAACCACATGATCGGCACTCCATAGGGTCTCTATCACATTATGGATTATTACGCCATGGTCTTCCACACTGATGACACACCATAGAGCTGTCAAAATGGATATTTTGGATTCTATTTCCCTAACCAGAAACCTTGAGGGAACGTTTCCTGCCATAGGAAGAACTACTGACCTAACACAACACATATCCTTTTAACTCGATAATCATGTAATACCTTAGCTTATGCTTAGTGATAAGATCCTAATAAACTATTGCAGAAAATATAGGAAGGATAAATACATTCAACTGGGTTCGAATGGCCTACTGGATCCCATCCTCAAAACTTCTAGGACATGAAAGCTCGTCACTGGCTAAAAGCGGCGCAAAGTGATTTAAATCAATAAATCATGATGAATATTACATTAATGAAATAGAACCCTACTTGAGATGCATGAACTCTCTAGATCTATTAGCTCTCAGTGCCTGAGGAAATAACAAATCATAGAAGTCTGTCTAAAAATCAACCCATAACATGCCCTGATGACGACCAGCCTGGGTAACCACATCCCACCAATGTTTGGACAAATCACGAAGCATGTATAAATCAAGATTGACTCTCATAACTTGAAGCATTTATAGATGCTCAAAGATAGATAGCATGGACTCTATCCAAGACTCAGTAGCTTGAGAACCACCATCCTCTGAAAAAGTAAAAGGATGTTGTTGCTGGAACTCGCAGGTCAGATCAGCCATCATAAGTGCAACCTGTGGATCACCATGCATGGACTACATAAGACGTAGGAAACTATCATGGACTTAAGAATCCTTGATCTAATTAGATATAATAGGAGGTGCCTCAAGTGAAACTCTTGGAGGTATTACTGGAAACTTAGGGCCCACCATGTCTGGAGCATGGTCATCACCACCCTCGTGGTGATTGAAAAAATGAAATCTTGGCGGCATTGGTGTAAAAATTCCAAGCACACGCCTCAGAAAAAGCATAAAAGCAATGAGATATCATCATTAATGGAAGATAAAATTAATAAAACTAACTAACTAAGTCATATTACCCCCAACTACCCTCTTAGATGGTCAGGTATTGTTAAGTTCTCAAGTATAAGTTTCATGTCATTTTGCAGTGAATTTATAGGTTCACCCCTTTACTTTTCATAACCATGATAAGGTGGGATAAGGATGTGCAGCCAATTCATTTTAGATTTTAGGCTTCTCTTTATAATGGATAGACATTTTCGATGAATCGGTGCCCATACACATATCACTATAAACGACACACATTTCTTTATAGCATAATGGTTTGACTTGGTAAATTACTCATCCCAACCCACGATGGCCCATACACCTCTTGAATTGAGACAAGAAATCACTCAATAGAATCCAAAGTAATACGAGCACAATTATACTATCACAACATCACTCAAAAATGGAAAGCATTTAAAGAAATGAAAAGTAGTGAAATGCACCTATATGGCATGACAATATGCGTGACATGTAAATTCTAGGTTCCTACAATGATTTATGTAGCAATGCTCCTTACACTCATGTCATTGGGCTAAGGATAAAATAAGACCCTCCAATAGAGTAATAATCAACAACACCACACAGCATGTGCATCACCCAATGGTGAAATAATATCAACTATAATAGGAAAAAGTATAATAATAATTATAATTTAGGAAACTTGGTTTTTACCCCGAACATGGATTTGTGAGGCACAAACAAAACTTATGACCAAGTCCCAAGAGTTCCTATTCTCTAATCTATTGTCTCCAAAGAGTAAATCAATAAAATAAACCAACATTTGATAAAATTTTGTGATGTATCATACCTGGACTCCACTTAACAAGTGCCCTGAGCCTGATGGGCCACATGGCCTCAAGCGCATCTCCCAAAAGGCCAGAGGCTACTGACTAGCAGTGAGGGACTAGGTTGTGTCTGTGGGAAGACTATGCCCTCATTAGAAGGGTGTAACATAATGGAAGGAATATAACTAGCAGTAAACATCAAAATAAATATAAATAATATAATAAAAAGCGTAAGAAAATAGATGCAACAGATGAACGATAATAACTATAACTATATCAATTGGAACAACAATAATGTAATGAAATGTCATTAAAAACTGGAATACATAGATACATGAAAATAGGAATAACATGTTCTATAAAGAAAAAAAGAAAAAAAGGATAATCCAAGAATCTCGATATCTAACTCGGTCATATGCTTTCAAGCTCTATCTTATTAGAAAGAAATCAAGTATTTGAAGTTGTAAGCTTCCCTTTTTCAACACATACAGTCATGTAATCTACTCCAGGTACCAAATGGTGATCAGGGAGGGTGTGAGATAAATTTAAGTGGTCCACCACCAATTTTTTATATAATATCAGGCTCATGTAATGAAATATAGAAGTGTGAAGGCATGCATTTATAAAGTAAAGAAAGTAGTACAATAACTAAATACATTGTACCTGTTTCAGCCCTCGGCTGGTGTCTGAACATGTAACCAGTTCATTAATTAAGAGATCACTATTTATTTTTAATAGGTCACTTGAGGCATATCTAGAACTGACATCACCTCATGATATTATAAGTAGTGAAGGTCCCTAGACATCACAAGGCAACCTGAAAATGATATCCAATGAGGGAGTTCTAGGGTAACAACCAAGGTAACATAGATCTCACGGAATGATAACTCAGTAGTATCTGAGTCTAACTATGGCATAAGAGTGTAATCGAAGGAGAATAATCTAATTCATTCCAAAATAAGAATCCTACTGAGTCCAAGGTGATCAAACATGGTAAAACATGGGTGCATCAAAGATAGGGCCCTATGGGCTTTCACCATGGAACTTACTAGCCAATGCTGGATCCAAGGAGTGTATCTAAGGTATCATGTAATAATATAAAGGACCCTACTATAGTATACCGGGCATCCAAGGAATAGACAAGAACTTTAGTCTAGGTGGGAATCAACCTAAGAAAACCACATCCTTGAATCATAATGGGGCACCTGATTCACAAGGTATTGTCCTCTCAGAATCGAAGTCTAGATCAGGTCAGTATATTTCGATTTCACATTGTAATCATGTAATATTTCATTTGGTTCAATTCTTTCCTTATATTAGTGCGGATAGGATAAGTAGATTTGCAACCATTTATTTATTGGTCCAAGCCTTGTCTTTTATTAGTGTGGATAGTCCTAGTAGCATTGAAACCATTTACTAAAGTCTTAATTAACCATTAAGTCATATTCAATTAGAGATGTTCACTCAGCTACCTTCCATTAACATGGAAAGGGGTGCTACAGACATGTGACCTATATTAAATCTCATTTTTTATGTCCAAGATATATAATTAGTATACTTTTCATTTCACACTTCACATTTTTTAATCACTTAGAAGAACTTTCCATAGGTGGTTCAAGTGGTGAGAATACATGGTACATGCCATTATGAAATTATCATTGATAAAAAGACATCAATTATAAGAAGACTCACCTTTAGAAAGGTTAAGAAAGGGCACACCTGAATAGTGGCTCAAATGTGCCGAAACACTAAAACCCAATTATGGAATAACCTTAAACATGAGGCTGATTGAGTTTTGGGTGTAACCACTAACAACTAATCACATATTTGGAAAGAGAATAACCATACGATTCTAACACGTATAATCATGTCATGTAAATTTAAGAAATAGTTTACGATGAAATTGGTGGTCATGTAACATCCCATGTAAATAAAAAATAATACATTTTCATATTTATTAATATTTGTGAATTAAATATTAATTTTACTTTAAATAGGATTCTATGTTCAATAGCATACCTGATATGCAACAACGGGTTTCTTTGAAATCTTACATTTCACACAATGTTAGGTCATACTAAAATATAATAATTTTATTTTATTTTAAATTGTAGTTAATGCCTATACTTTGTATTGGTGGGAATGAATAGAACTAACTAAAATATGATTGTACATGTTTTTTGAATGTTTTTACATTTATAGAATAAATTTTAGAGGATTCAAATAAGAAAGAATCTGATTTTAAGCATAAATACTCAAATATTCATTAAAAGGATGATTTACCACCTTTTGATAGAGAACCCTCTTTAAATATAGTTTTGGTATCTTTTATATGTTCTATTTGAAAAAATAAAATTCTTATTTAGAATCAGGAAATCAAAATTTACTTTGGATGAAATTTTGGTACTTTTCTAATAAATTTCATTTTTAATGAATAGTGAAAAATATTGTATTTTAATTCAAAACTTCCTTTTAATATAATTTATTTATAATGTTAGATTATATTTTTAATTTGTTTTAAAGTTTAATTAGATTATATTTTTACTATTTAATCCAATTTTGGTCATTAGAAGTAATTTCAATTTTAAATTGTATATAAATAAGTGTCTATATTTTTATAGTTACTATTTCTTAAAAACATGCCTTTTGTTTTGACAGTGGGAATTAATTTTAAATTAATTTCTGCCACTTTTGTGTTTTGAATTTGTAAAAATGGATTCCATATTTGGAATAATAATGTAAAAATTGTGTAAATAGGTATGTTATATTTTAATACATTATGAATATTTACTTCAGTAAAAAAATTATTTACCATGGTTAAAGGGTAAATCTGGTTAATAAGGGTAAACAAATATTATTATAATAATATAAAATTACCCTAAAATTTGTCCTAATACTATTTTTTGATACATATCCGACCATGGGTGTCATTAGGTCTATTTTGGGACCCCATGGAGCCACATGGGAGTGATAATGACACTTTATATTAATTAATTTAAAGTAAAGACGAAAATGACATAAACAAATATCTTTTAGTAAATCAATTTTTACATGGGTTTATATAAGATATCTATTATACTATAAATATGAATTTGAAATATAAAATTATTTACTACATCATTGTATTTTTTATAATTTTTATACATCAAATAAATTAAATTATTTATGACACAATAATGATGGAGTGTTTACCTCATTAATGAATGATTTAAATAAATAAGATTATAAATACAAAAAAAATATCAAAAACATGTCCAATTGTTATTGGATGATTTTATTTAGAACATGAGTCATATTATCTTCAACGTTAATGATTTTTGGACATTTTTAAACCAAAGATAAGTTTATAATAAAATAATTGTTTCAAACTTTCCTAAAGAGCCCCTCCTCCCCCTTATAAAAGGACACCACTTATAACCCATTCCCCACACCTATAAATCTACTTGGCTCATCCAAAATCTGCCTAAATAATCTCCTCACATCTCTCTACTACTTATAGAAGCATTAATATAGCTATAAGGCACTTCAATTAAATCTTTTGGTTCAAATAAAAGGGAGATACCCGATTTAAAGGTACCATCTTCTTTTAAGTTATTTTCTTTTATTTTACTTCTCCAACCACCTAAACTCTTTTTATTAATTTATCTTATAAAAAAAACAGTATCCTAAATATACTAAGTTGTTTTTTTGAGAATTATTAGAACTACACTTACACACACCTCCATCTAATGGGTAAAGAACATATTGTTTCTGTGGACGGTGAACTATTGCCTCACAAAACGATGATTGTTCAATTGTCTCCAACCGCCTCTCATGGTAGCCATTATGATGGAAATCTATTTATATGTGATATATATTATATTTATATTGTCTCTATGCTTATTTATTATTCATTTATATCATATCTTTATGGTTTCCATTATGGGTAATGCGATAATTTCATTTGAGGAAGTGCGGACTACCGCCCCCTGAAAGTGATATGACTCGTTCATACCATACGTGGAACATATAAAGGATTGAGTTACTGAAATTATATATTATATTATACTGAAATTATAATATAACTATGTATCATTAAGTCTTCATCCCATTAAAATTTTAAATAGAAATGAAATTAGTGTTCATGCGTACGTACGGCTTACCGTCTCCATGAACGGTGCATTTCATTTCTTTTCTCCAAATGTTATGTACTATTATAAATACATATATATACTGTATATATATGATATATATGATATATAAATCATGAATATCATTCTGGAGATAATGTAATTTCAACCACATGAACAATTTATAATTATGACAAATTCATTTTTAACTCAAGTTTCGAACATTGACAAAATCTCCGATATGAACTCAAATAATTGAATAATTATTATATAAAGATAATAAGTGATATAAAAGAAATAATAAACATGAAAAGGGTTCCTAATCAATTGTAAATTAACTTAAGTTTATTATTCAGAAAATTAAGGAACGAATGGGTCAAGTCGGACACGAGATAAGGGACTTCGTCTCAATCTCCTTTCATTGAGGCATATTTTATTTTATACACGACTTTCTTTTATATGGTATATAAAAACCTTTGAATTTTCATTTCCTTAAAAGGGAATATTTTTCTATGAGGCATTTTACTAAATGACAAAAAAAATAATGTTTTAACGTAAGTGGTGACAACGACCTTTTCCGCTGCCGCGAGTATTATTTAATATTTGGATTCCTTAACAAGTCGTAATGTTTTTAAAAGGAAAATAAATAACTTATACTAATTTATGTATTTTTGTATTGAAAATGGTTTTGATAATGTATTTGTTATGTCGGTATATTTAAATGATATATTTTGATTGAAATGTGGAAATGTTATCTTTCCTTTATATTTGTTTTATGTGTTATGATTTTATAATGGTACTTGGACATTTGACAGTTGGTTACATGATAAACCAAATGACGGGCGGTGCTGTGATAAACTAGGATGGGTGGTTACATTATAACCTCCAATCCATTGGGTATGTAAGTTGGTCATATGGCTATTCCATTTAGTGATATGTGTGGAAGTCAACCGTATGGTTATTCCATCTAAGTATGTTTATGTCCCAAGTTACCTTTATAAGTTATGTGTTCTTTCTTTGGGTTTTATGGTAATATTTTGGTTACAAAATGGTAATCATTGATATTTTATTCATTGAAGAGTATTTTATACTTCATAAAGGTGAAAAGTATTACTTATGATAGGGTATTCATGGTTTACTTGTTTTGAAAAACTAACAGTTTTCCTTCTTTGTGTATCCCTTACTGAGATTTTTATGCTCATCCAAAGTTTTTAAAATGTTTTTCACAGAATATCAAGTGGAATAGGGTCAAGGATGGGATCAAGGAAAAGTTATTCTATCTAAAACATGGAACTAGACATGACTCTTTTTTCAAAGATTTTTTATTTTATGAAAAAAATGGAAACTGAGTATAAGTGTATATATTGTAGTTTTTTTAAATGAAATATAATAGTTATGGCCTAACTCTATAAAACTATAAACCTAAAAATATCCTCAATGTGAATTATTAATTTAATTCAATATTATGTTATTTTTTAAGGCCATGTCCTTATAGTTGGTATCAGAGGTCGGTTTAGACAACTTTAGGAGTTAGGGTATTGTTAAAATAATATCAATAAATTAATTTATGATAAGATTGAAATGATATAGCATTTACAGATTACCATGTTGCTTCACCTAAGATTTTTTGGTGTTCAAAATGTTTTTTAATAGAGGAACAGGGAAGCTATGTTGGAAAGGCATACAGAGGGAAATGGCCTTCCAAATCAGTATCCCGAGATGGTCCGAATCGGAATTGAAGAGTTTATTGCAGTGATGGCTAAGTTGACTCAGGTGATAAGTTTTGTTTGTGTTTATTGGTGATATTTTGATTTATTCTAAAATTAAAGAGAAGCATGAAATTCATTTAAGGGTTGTATTTAAAACCTTAAAAGAAAATAAACTGTATGTGAAATTCAGAAAGTGTGAGTTTTGGTTACAACAAATTTCATTCCTTGGTCTTATTGTTTCAAAAAATGGAATAAATGTTGATCTTTCTAAAACAAAATTTGTTGAAGAATGGCCAAGACCCAAAAATATAACTGAGATCTGTAGTTTTATTTGTTTAGGAGGTTATTACCAGACATTTGTTGAGAATTTTGAACAGTTATCTAGTTCAATGACTAATTTATCTTGAAAATGTGTTAAGTTCATTTGGAAAAAATAATGTGATGATTGTTTTCAAGAATTCAAAAGAACATTGGTGAATGATCCTATTTTGGAATTACCTTCTAGAGATGGTGAATTTGTTATCTACAGTTATGCTTCATTGAAAGGACTTGGTTGTGTCCTTATGCAGAATGATCAGGAAATTGATTATGCTTCATGTCAGTTGAAAACTCATGAGTTAAATTACCCTACACATGATTTGGAATTAGCTACTATTGTCTTTTCTTTAAAAATTTGGATGAATCATATGTATGGAGTAAAATATGAAATATATACTGACCAAAAAAGTTTGAAGTATATATTAACTCAGAAATAATTGAACATGAGACATAGGAGATCGCTAAAATTAATCAAGGATTATAATTGCATGATCCTTTAATATTGTGAAAGGCAAATAAATTGGCTGATGCTTTGAGTCGAAAAAGTAATTCTATATTAACCATGCTACGTTTGGAACAAGATCATTTGGTTTTTTATTTGATGAACTTTGGAATAAAAGTTTTTGGTGCAGGAAATTCCTCTGTTTTGTTTCAGATGTCAGTGAAATCATATCTATTAGAAAGAATAAAGCAAGCGCAGAATGAAGATAGTGAGTTACATAAAAAGGTAGAGTTGGTTCAGAAGGGTAATTTTCCTAAATTTAACATTGATAATGAATTTGTTTTGAGGTTTTGAAAAATATTATGTGTGCCTTGTGATTCATAGTTGAAGAATGAGTTGTTATGTGAAGCTCATAGTTATCCATTTTCAGTTCATTCAGGCAGTACTAAGATATACAGAGATCTTCGGGATTATTACTGGTGGGATGGAATAAAAAGATATATTGCTGACTTTACTATGAAGTTTTTTACATGTCAATAGGTTAAAGCAGAGTGGTAGTTACCAAATGGAATACTTCAGTCTTTACCGGTGCTAGAGTGGAAATGGGAAAATATATCCATGGACTTAATTGTGGGATTACCAAAGACATGTTGATGTAACAATGCAATCTGTGTTATTGTTGATCGGTTGACTAAATCTGCTCATTTTCTTCCTATTCAATATACTTTTTCTCTATATCAACTTTCTCGGTTGTATGTTAAAGATATAGTCAGGTTGCATGGTGTTCCCCTCTCCATTTTATCTTATCATGATCCCAGGTTTACTTCTAACTTTTGGAAAGTTCTTCAGAAGTTGTTGGGTACTAAATTAAATTTTAGTATAGATTTTCATCCGCAATCAGATGGATAGTCAAAATGAACAATTCAGACCTTGGACGACATGCTACATGCTTGTTCACTGGATTACTAGGGAATTTGGGACCAATATCTTTCTTTGGTTGAATTTTCATATAATAACAGTTTTCATTCTAGTATACAGATGGCTCCATATGAGGCATTATATGGGAAGCGATGTCGAACTCCAGCTTTTTGGGATAAAGTAGGTGAAAGGAAATTGATGGGTCCAGAATTAGTAGAAGAGATGGCAGAAAAAAGTTCAGTAGATTCAGAAGAACATGAGAACAGCTCAGAGAAGGAAGAAAAGTTATGAGGATAACCGGAGGAAGGATCTTTCTTTTGAGGTAGGTGATTATTTCTTTCTCAGAGTTTCTCCATGGAAAAGTGTGATGTGTTTTGGCAAGAAGGGAAAATTGAGTCTGAGGTTCATTGGACCTTATGAAATTCTGGAGAATGTTGGATTAGTTTCCTATAGAGTGTCTTTACCTCCAATTTTACCCCAAGTACACAATTTTTTTTATGTTTCAATGTTGAGAAAGTATATTCCAGATCTATCTCATGTTTTGAGCCCAGAGGTAGTTCAGTTGGAAGAGAATCTCCCTTATGAGGGACAACCAGTTCAGATTCTTGACCGAAGAGATCTAGTGTTGTGGAATAAGGTAATTCATCGGGTAAAGGTTTTTTGGAAAAACCATATGGTTGAAGAGGCAATGTGGGAATGTGAAAATTCTATGAGGGATAAATACCCCCACTTATTTGATAAGTGAATAAAAATTGCGTGGACACAATTTCCAAAAGGGGGGAAGGATGTAACATCCCAGGTAAATAAAAAATAAGATATTTTCATATTTATTAATATTTTCTAATTAAATGTTAATTTTACTTTAAATAGGATGCTATGTTCTATAGGGTACGAGATACGCAACAATGGGTTTCTTTTAAATCTTACGTTGCACACAACGTTGGGTCATACTGAAAAATAATAATATAATATTATTTTAAATGGTAGTTAACACCTAGCCTTTGTAATAGAAAGAATGAATATAACTAACTAAAATATGATTTTACATGTTTGTTAAATGTTTTTACATTTATCCAATAAATTTTAGAGGCTTAAAATAAGAACGAATCTGATTTTAAGCATAAATACTCAAATATTCATTAAAAGGTCAATTTACCACCTTTTGATGGAGAACCCTCTTTAAATCTAGTTTGGGTCAATTTTATATTTTATATTTGACAAAATAAAATTATTTTTTATAATTGGGGAATTGAAATTTACTTTGGATGAAATTTTGGTATTTTTCTGATAAATTTCATTTTTAATGAATAGTGAAAAATAATATATTTTAATTCAGAACTAACTTTTAATATAATTTATTTATAAGGTTATATTAACTTTTTAATTGGTTTTAAAGTTTAATTAGATTATTTTTTTACTATTTAATCCAATTTTTGTCATTGTAAGTAATTTCAAGTTGAAATGTGACATAAATAAGTGTCTATCTTTTGATAGTTATTATTTCTTAAAAGCAAGCCTTTTGTTTTGACAGTGGGAATTAATTTTAAATTAATTTCAACCACTTCTGTGTTTTCAATTTGGAAAAATTGATTCCATATTTGGATTTAGGAGGTCCAAATTTTGGAAATAGGTAACTTTTATTTTTAGACATTATGCATATTTACTTCAGTAAAAAATTTATTTACCATGGTTAAAGGGTAAATCTGGTAAATAAAGGTAAACAAATATTATTATAATAATATAAAATTACCCTAACATGTGTCATAATCCTATGTTTTGATACATATCCTACCATGGACAACCTTCAGTCAATTTTGGGACCCCATGGATCCACATGTAAGTGATAATGACACTTTATATTAATTAATTTAAAGTAAAGACAAAAATGACATAAACAAATATCTTTTAGTAAATAAATTTTTACATGGGGTTATATAAGTTATCTCTTTGACTGTAAATAAAAATTTTAAATCTAAAAATATTTCCTACATCATGGTATTTTTTTATAATTTTTAGACATCAAATAAATAAAATTATTTATGACACAATAATGATGCAGTGTTTACCTCATTAATAAATTATTTAAATAAATAAGATTATAAATACTAAAACAATATCCAAACACTGTCCAATTCTTATTGGATGGTTTTATTTCTTACATGAGTCATATTATCTTCTACTTTGATGATTTTTGGACTTTCTGAAACCAAAGATAAGTTTATAATAAAATAATTGTTTCAAACTTTCCTAAAGAGCCCCTCCTCCCCCTTATAAAAGGACACCACTTATAACTCATTCCTCACACCTCTAAAGCCCCTTGGATCATCCAAACTCTACTTAAATGATATCCTCATATCCCTTTCCTCCTCCTAAAAGCCTTACCTTAGTCATAATTCACTTCAATTAAACCTTTTGGTTTAAACCATAGGGAGATACCCAATTTAAAGGTAACGTATTCTTTTAAGTTCTTTTTTATTTTACTTCTCCAACCCCCTAAAATCTTTTTATTCATTTCTTTTATAACAAAACTAGTATCCTCAATATAATTGGTTTTTTTATGATAATTATTTGAACTACACTTACACACATCTCCATCTAATGGGTAAATAACATATTGTTTCTATGGATGGTGAACTACTGCCTCACGAAACGATCATTGTTAAATTATCTCCAACCTCCTCTCATGGTGACCATTATAATGGAAATATATTTATGTGTGACATATATTATATTTATATTATCTATATGCTTATTTATTTTTCATTTATATCATACCTTTATGGTTTCCATTATGGGTAAACGCGATAATTTCATTTGAGTAAGTGCGGACTACCACCCCCTCAAAGTGATTTGACTCATTCATACCATACGTGGAACGTATAAAGGATGTAGTTACTGAAATTATATATTATATTATTCTGGAATTATAATATAACTATGTATCATTAGGTTTTCATCCCATTAAAATACGAAATACAAATGAAAGCAGTGTTCATGCGTACGTACGGCTTACCCTCTCAATGAATGGTGCATTTCATTTATTATCTCTGAATGTTATGTACTATTATAAATACATATATATACTAGATATATATTATATATATGATATATAAATCATGAATATAATTCTGTATATAGTGTAATTTTGACCACATGAACAATTTATAATTATAAAAAATTCATTTTTAACTCAAGTTCCAAACATCAAAAAATGTTTGATATAAACTCAAATAATTAACTAATTGTTATAGAAAGATAATAAGTGATATAAAAGGAATAATAAACTTGAAAAAGGTTCTTAATCAAGTATAAATTAACTTAAGTTTATTATTTAGGAAATTAAGGAATGAAGTGGTCAAGTAGGACACGAGGTAAGCGACTTCGTCTCAATCTCCTTTCATTGAGGCATATTTTGTTTTATACATGACATTATTTTATACGGTATATAAACACCTTTGAATTTTCATTTCATTCAAATAGAGTATTTTTTTTATGAGTTGTTTTACTAAATGAAAAAAAATAATGTTTTAACTTAAGTGGTGACAACAACCTTTTCCACCGCCTCGAGTATTATTTGATCTTTGGATTCCTTAACAAGTCATAATGTTTTTAAAAGGAAAATAAATACCTTATACTCTTTTACATATTTTGGTATTGAAAATGGTTTTGATAATGGATTTGTTATGTCAATATATTTAAATGATATATTGTGATTGAAATGTGGAAATTTTATCTTTCCTTTATATTTGTTTTATGTGTTTTGATTTTATAATGGTACTTGAACATTTGATGGGTGGTTACGTGATAGACCAAATGACGGGTGGTGCCGTGATAAACCAGGATGGGTGGTTACGTTATAACCTCCAATGCATTGGGTATGAAATTTGGCCGTATGGCTATTCTATTTAGTGATATGTGTGGAAGTCTACCGTATGGTTATTCCATCTAAGTATGTTTATGTCTCAAATTACCTTTATAAGTTATGTGTTCTTTATATGGGTTTTATGGTAATATTTTGGTTACAAAATTGTAAGAAATGATCTTTTATTCAGTGAAGAGTATTTTTTACTTCATAAAGGTGAAAATTATTACTTATGATATGGTATTCATGTTTTACTTGTTGTTTTGAAAAACTAACAGTTTTCCTTTATTGGGTATCTCTTACTGAGCTTTTTATGCTCATCCCAAGTTTTTGAAATGTTATTTACAGGACATAAAGTAGAATAGGGTCAAGGATGGGATCTAGGAAAAGTCATGCTGTCTAAAACATAGAACTAGACATGAATCTTTTTTTTCAATGAGTTTTCATTTTATGAAAAAAATGGAAACAAAGTATAAGTGTATACATTGTAATTTTTTTGAGATGAAATTTAATATTTATGGCCTAACTCTCTAAAACTCTAAACTTAAAAAGATCCTCAATGTAAATTATTCATTTAATTCAAGACTATGTTATGTTTTAAGTTCGGGCCCTTATATTTCCCCACACAAACATTCCAAATTCAACGATCTATAGGGATGAGTTATAAAACATCCACCTTAGGTTTTTACGATCCTTCTCCTCCGGTATCAACCCTTTAGTTTCTTTGGATCGGTGTAGATCTAAGAAAACTCACAAAACTATCACATGATGATAACTAGGTCAAGAGAAAAATAGAATAAAAATAGATAAAGCATACTTGAGTACTTACTGTTACACATCCAACATGATGAACGTAAGATTGATCGGATGCCAAATGAAGGAGATCTCTTGATACCTAACTTTGGCCTTCAAAAAGCTTCAAATGGGTGAAAATGGAGGTAAATCCTGTTGGTTCTTGGATTAGGGAGAAATGGTTGGAATAATTGATCATAAAGGGGAAAACTATAAATTTCCCCATAAAATTATCCTGTGTACAGTTTGTCCACATGTTTTGTGAAACTAGGTGCAAACCGTGCGAGACGGCTCTGCCCAAACGGTTTGGCTACATGATTTGATCAAATCATGTGAAAGACATGCACGAGTACCTAGAAAAAAGGGGTTCTATATAATTTTACTTCATGGCCATGCGCCAACCATGATAGGGGGCTCTATCTGAAAAAACACCATCTATATTGTTAGGAAAATCATGTGCAAGCCTGTTTTTTTTTCAAAAAGATGGGTTATGGGCTCCGAACAAGCCGCAAACACCCTTAAAACCTTTAATAACTCATTAGGCATCCATATTATATCCAAAGTAAAGATTTAGACCGAAAATAAATTGATCCATAACTGAGTGAAAAATTGGGTTCTTACATCAAAGGAAGTATATACACTTTATGGATAATTATAGGTTCATAACATGTCATGTGTCTCAAAGAAAGAAAATTCAGTCAAAATTACTTTACTAATTTGGTAAATTTGGAAATATAAACCTCATGAATGAAATATCATCAAATATATATGTAATTAAACATAAATATAAGTATAAGAATCATAAAATACATAAATGGGATATATACACACCATACAAAAGAAATAAGTTGTGAATAAGGAATATACCTCACAAAAAATAAAAAGTGAGATGAAATTCCCTTACCATATGTCTTGACTCTCTCCGTACATGTACAACCCTCCTCTTATTTGGGTAACTCCTTTTGGTTTGCACCAAAGGGATTCTTTGGTTGGATTTCTACTCAAAGGGTGGCATAAAGGAGGAAGGGAGGGATGTTAGGAAGTGAATTTGGCAGAGCTTGGCCGAACTTAGTTGGTATGAGAGGCGTGACGAATGAGGTGAGGTGGTGGCCTCACTAATACAAAACATGCCTTTTACAGTGATTATATTTATTAGTTCTAGTAAAAAGTGCTGATAAATGGAATCTTTATCAGTGCTAAAGAAAGTGCTGCTAAATTTAACCCTTTATCAGTTCTGTTTCTAGCACAAATTAAGTGACCCTTTATCAGCACTTCATTTTTAGCACTCATAAATTAATCCTTTATCAGTGATTTTTTAGCACTGCTAAAGGACCGAATAAATAAAATTATATAATTAAATAAATAAATAAAAATAAGTTTATTAAAAAAATATTAGAGATTTTATTAATTAAATAATTATTGATAAAAATGAATAAATTGATTATACTATATATAAATTACAAATACAAACAAATAGTATGTATTAAATTTAAAGATATATTAAAGTTGAAAATTAAATAATTAAAAATTAAAAATAAGTAAAATGAGAAAAATATTAAACATTTTATTAATCATATAATTATTGATAATGTAAATAAATAGTATATATTAAATATATAGACATATATTAATGTATATAAATATGATTTATAAAATAAAAAATATTATTTATGATTTACTTTAAATAGTAATATATTTAGTGAATAATGGTTTATAGTTAAAAATTAATATGAATTAAAAATACTAACTAATTGCATCGAGTAATGGACATAATTGAATGTCATTTGATTTTTTAATTTATAACATAGATCAAAAATATTATATTGAATTCACAAATATGTAATTAATGCATTTTTATATACATATCCACACACACAAATATATTTTTGGGAATTTAATCAATTTATATTATTTATTTTTTATATATTTATTTACAACGTTTTAATATTTTCAATCTGTATTAATATTTATTTCAATATATATCAATTTTTTAATAATTTATATTAATCAAAATTATCAAGATTTTCAATATTTTACTTCTTTTTAATTAATTAGTTTTACTCATTTTTAATATGCATGAACTTAATATTAAATATTCATTAATAATCTTAAAAATAATTTTTTTTAAATATTTATAAATAAATCTATTTATAAATATATATTTATGATTTTTTACATTTATAATTATAAATAAATATATAATATTACTTTTAAAAGTATTTATATAATTATAAATAAATAATTATAAAATTATAATAAATTTATTTAAATAGTGGATATATTTTCTATGTTTATATATATCTATAATTATATAAATATATATAATGATATAAATATTATTTTTAAAAAAATATTTATATAATTATTAATAAGTAATTATATTTTCAAAGAATTATTAAATTATTATTTTATAAAAATTATTATTATAATTATTATAATTATATATAATAATTATAATTTTTTTAAAAGTATTATTTTTTAATAAAGTGACATAAGTTTTTATCAGTGCGTTTTTAGTATTGATAAATCTCTCTTTATGAGTGCTAAAAAAACCTATAATAAAGATTCATTTTATCAATGCTTATTAACTTAGCACTGATAAAAGGTTTCTTTATTAGTTCTTTTTTTAAAGAGAATATAAAATTGTCACGACTTATTTTAAGAAACCAAACCATCGTGAACCAGTTTGTGATATCCAAAGATCTCTGCAAAAGATTCCTACTATTGGAGCTCCTCGTAGTCTAATTCAAGCTCGAATATAGGTTAGAATCATGCCTCCAACTATTTCAAGGCTCAAATCGAAGTCTCAAGTGATTCAAGGGTTGAACGAAACCACAACTCGAACAAAATCTAGGTTTTTCGATATCTCCAATTTTCCTCAGTTATCCATTGAACCTTCTCATCCCACATCTGTGTATCCCAACATGTCTAGTTTCACTATCCCAGAATAAAATAATTTAAAATTAATTGTTTTTAGATGTATTTAAGTATCATCTTCTTTGATAGCATGTGGCACTACTGGAGAACATTACATCTACATATTTATAATCATTAAATTTTGAAAACTTCATCTATATTTTGGTTGGTGTTGTCATTAGTTTGGAATATTACATTGCAAATCACTTTGATGATTAAATATCTAAGATCATTGGGGTCTTATATTATGTAATGAAGTAATTGACACTGAGAGGGTTGAGTGAGAAGGAACTAAAATATATGGTTATCCTTTTATTTTTGAAACATAATTCTGGAAGTTATTTCCAAAAAATGGATGACGAAGTATCTAACACATGGGAACAACTATATAATGATTTTTTCATGATTTTTTTTCTAGGATAATGAGAACTAAAATATGGTGTAAAATTAATTGATTTATTTAGGATTATTTTAAACTATTTCATGAGTCTTGGGATAGATTTAAGGGTCACTTATGAAATGTAATAATCAAAAATATAGCCCACAAATTCGTACAGACAAATTTTATGAAAGTCTAATGCCATAAAAATATATTTTTGTGGATTAGTATACTAGAGGGAACATTAATGGTAAAATAGTGAAAGAACTCTAACATATTTTTAACAACATAAAACATAATTCATTAAATAATTATTCCAGGTGGAGAACCATTTATAATAGATAAACATCAATTTCTCCCTATGATAAAGATCAATCAACTGTATTCTATACTAAAAATATTAAAAAACATCCTTATAAGGAAATGAAACCATTAGGGAATGTTTTGGAATTAAAATTCTCATTTCCCCACTTTTTATATACCTTCTAATCTCCCTATGAATTTCAAATTAGTTGGGAATGGACATAGAATTCAAAAATAAATTATCCATTTTTTGATAACTATGACCAGGGATACCATTAACAACTAAACCATTCCTAGTGAGAGTAATAAGTGAATAGACCTATCACTCCTCTTGATTCGCATCCCTAATATAGGGAACTATTATAATTATAACCTTATGAATAAAATTATAGTTATCAATATGATTTCCAGGGCATGTTTCAAAAAATAATACATAGGTTTAAATCACAAAAGTATCTACATGATTCAGATAAATAACAAATACATTACAGATTTAAAAAACCATGTGTCACAAATGAGATAATTTTCATGAAATATCTAAGATTGAGATATGGGTAAACTATTAAGAAATACAAAACTAAATACTAAGTAAAATTATTTTTATTTAAAAAAATAGGAGTGGTCTTCAGACCAACAAGGAGGATATAAATAATCCTAAATCTCCCCAAAATGAAAATCTAAATAAAAAACCCAAAATCATGAAAATTATTAATCTATAAACCATGAAATAAACACTAAAAATAACCTATCTATTGTTTATTTTGAGTTCCTTTAACATAGTCAATGAATTTATTATAGAACATCCACTTGGTTTTGATAACATTTTTATCTTCCATCCTTGGAACAATTTTCTATGTCACATTGTTCTTATTTAGATCAAGCTCCTCATGTATATATTTTATCAAATTATCATGCGTTTTAGACTCTATAAATGATTTGGGCTCTACTTGGGGAAAAAATGAGGTTTTTTTTGTCTTACTCATTCGAGTTTTCACTGAAACCATCTAATCACCATTGACATTTTATTCATTGATTTTAGTATTGATAGTATTTCTTACCATTGATAAAAATATATCCATATTTGAAATGATAACATACTCGTTAATAATTCTTAATAATCCCTTAATTTATTTCATCACATGTCTAATAAAAACTATGTATGTTTTATTTTAATCCATCTAAAAACATACCGTTCTTTAACATTTCATTTTGGTTCCACCCTTAGTAATCTCTGATTACCATCCATGTTTTTCTCAAAAATGGGAGGAATTCACCTTTGATAATGACTATCTTAGGTGTATTTATTTAATTATTATACAAAATTAATATATTATGATTCCAATAGGATATCTTTTATTTCTATATGATGATTCAAAACTTCAATCCAATGTATCTTATTTTATCCTCAACTTACTCACTCATTGATTGATTATTTGGAGAGATCTATTTTCATTTTTTATTATCATTATTGATTTATTTTTGGCATATCCATATGGTCAAAAATGTTTGAAGAGTAAAATCATTATCCATATAATTAATGTATTTTTTTTATATTTATGTATTATTTATTTCTTTTTAGTATTAATCATATAATAATTGTTATCTCATACAAGTGGATTATTTTGTTTGATTTGGGGTTTTTTGTTCGAATATACTCATGCTCATGAGGGATAGGAATTCAAGCCTACAACTGAGATAATAATAAGAAGGAAATGTAACGCCCCGACCCCAGCTACCCAGAGTCGGTGCATTACTTTGTAACATTGGCATGATCACAAAAGATCAAGTCTCGAAAGACCGATTAGTTTAGTAGCCTTGGAAACACTAGATACATTCATAAACGTTACATTACATCAAAAAGTGAAAAACTACAATAACAAAGTCTTCATAGTCCACACTCATATCCTCTTCTGAAAATCCTTGCAGGTCATTCATAAAATACTTCTTCACATCCTGGAAAATATTAAAACATTGAAAGGGGTGAGCTCAGATGCTCAGTAAGGATAACAATATTGCGGAAGCTTTCATAAATAAACATTAACATTTAAGGCAATGTATAACTAAAACAAAAGCCTTTTTAAACTTGAAATTCAGCATAATATGGCAAAAATAAAATTAAATAATGCCATTTACTTACTCACATGGATATTCTACCAGTCGAATAATCACATGCAATATCAATAACCACTTCCATAATGAGGGAATGTATAATGCCAGACATTCTGAAACATTTCATCAAGGCCTCGGCCAAGACGTCTAAAATGATTAAGGCCTCGGCCAAAACCATAAATAAAATTGTGAAAGGGCCTCGGCCAATTCCACGTCTATTTGTCTCATGAGACCTACCGATGCATCAAGGAGCTATAGCGGTCTCCACCCGTCACATATTAAGTCCAATACATTCCTCATATGAATAGGTTTAAACATAACATAAATATTCGTATTAAAACTAGCATACGAAATGTCAACAATTTCTCCATAAACTATGGATGGTATAAAAATAACACATCCACAGTCAAAAATTTCACAAAATGTTCAATGGAAGTTTTGTATCATAAATCAATTTCAATTAAACTTAAAACCCATCAAAGGATGTTGACATAGATGAAATCAAAGCTATTTGAGAGAAATATCTCTCCTTTTTGAAATCATTTAAAAGTCCCATAATTATAAAATAATACATTTACTTTGAAAATATTCTTATAAGCTTGTTAGGGAAGCTTCGACGAAGTTATAATGGCGGAAAATAGCCGCACACGCCGTATAAGTTAAAAAAACATTCTTACCTTAAATTTGTCAAAAAGGTCAAAAAGTACATTGTTTGGAAAACGACGGTAAGATTCCTTTCAAAAACATATAAGGGTATAAATGACTTTAACCCATTTTCCATTTAATAGTAAAAAATTTTTGAAAGACATTTTTAAGAAACATGGATGTGGATGATAACGAGGTCCCAGTAGATAATTATGTATAAACAACCTTGGATAATGAAGAGGTTGTGAAGTAAACCCTTACCTTGTACTTTTCCTTGGTTGGGGTAGGTTAACCTCCTGTATAATGGTGAAATAATTGTTATTATATTATATAAGAATCATATACATTCATATGATATCATATATGATCTTTTAACATTGCTTTGTTAACAATATCTTAGATTTATCGTTGTTTCGGGTGTTAACTTATTCGTTTTCTTTTATATGTTTTGTAACGTAAGTCGTGTTTTTCATGGATAGGTTGTATCTTATTCATATCCAGAATGATATCATGTCCTTAAACATTATTTTTAAATCATCAAATGATAATTATACTTGAATGGATACGACGGAGAATGAATCTCATCGCGTTCGTGGAGACGGTAGTCCGTACGTACGCACGAGCGACAATATCATTATTTTGATATTAAAATAATATATAGTTGGATAGTATATCATATATAAAGAATCATTATCATGTTATATTTATTATTTACATGAATTACATATCATTATTATACCCATCTAAATAATAATATATTGAATAATAATTACACCACGACGTGGAGACGGTAAGTCATACGTACGCACGTATGGTGACATGTCATTCAAATGATGGGTAGAATACTGAATATGGTTGTTCCATATTTATAATAACATCACAGTATATAGAAGATACTGGATTTATAATTTTATAATTGAAATAATAAACAAAGAGGGAGTGGAAGAAGAAAGAAACATGAAAGAGGGTGATGAAAATGTTACCTCTTCTTCGGGTTCTTCCTTTTGATTTGATCAAAAGGGCTCCTTAGGATGGATTCCTGACTAAAGTAAAGCTTCTAGGATTAAGGGAGAGAATTTGGGAGAGTATTTGGGCAGAGTTTGGCTGAACCAAAAGGCTTGAAAGTGTGAATAAGGTGGTAGAGGTGGGGGCCTTTTATAAGAGGAGAGGAGGGGCTCTTTTGGAAAGATAGAAATGTTACATTATTATACAATGCTTTTCAGATTCTAAAGGTCCCACACTTATATAATTCGTGGCTACGGTGATAAGGGTTCTAAATCTACCCATCCAATAGTCTTTGGACAAGTGTAAGCCTTGGATTTTACATTATCTTTTCATTTTATTAAAATCGTTAAATAATGAGGTCATCGCTGCATCATAATGATGTCATTAATAATTTAATTTATTCAATGTCTAAAAATTATAAAAAAACTACTATGATGTAGGAAATCGTTTTATCTTTCTAATGAATATTTATAGTCAAAATTTGGACTTGTGTAACCCCACTTAAGAACTGTTTTAGTAAAACAACTCATGTTTGTGTCAATTTAATTTTAACATTAAATAATTATATATTAATGTCATTTTCCAACTAAAGTGGCTCCATGGGGTCCCCAAGTTGACCCATGGGTTGTCTTGGTCGGCCATGACTCATCCAATAGGAGTAGGACAAGTGTCAAGCTCATCTCATATTATTAAAACATTATTTTTACCTTAAACTACACTAATTACCTCTAATCGCGATTAAGAACTTAAAAGTTACTATTCACCAAAAATTGTTTTAATCTCATTGAACCACATTTTACTTCTTAATGACAACCATGTATGTCAGATTTTTGAAAATCAAATCACAAAAGTGGTAATATTTCATTTTAACGAAAAATCAGTTTTTAACAACCACTTAGTGGTTTCACTATTCATCAAAAATTGAAGTTTTTCAGAATAAGGCCAAAATTTCACCCTAAGCTATAATCGATATTCCGAATCCAAAAATGAAGTCCATTTTGATAAATAAAATTTATAAAATTTCAAAAAGTAGGTATTACTATTCACAACGGCTAATTTAATTAGTTGTGGTGTGTGTTAGAGTTCGAGGTTGCGTACAACACACGCTATTGCATTATTCGAAGGGAAACGTATCGTGGAAGCTTGGGGTGTTACATTCTACCCTCCTTCAAATAATTGTGTCCTCACAATTTCTAGGGTATTACTGCATAAAAAGACTCGGGTGGTTCTTCATCATAAGTTCCTCAGGTTCCCACGTTGCCTCTTCCATTTTATGATTTCTCCACAAAACCTTTACCAGACAAGTCGTCCGGTTTCTCAGCACCTGCTCCCTCACATCAAGAATTCTGATGGGCTCTTCGCAATAAGATAGATCAGGTTCCAGTTCTAATTCCCCATAGGTAAGTACATGTGTTGGGTCGGGTATGTATTTTCTCAATAGCGATATGTGGAAAACATCGTGAACTTTGGAGAGATTTGGCGGCATCGCCAAACGATAAGCTACAGCCCCAATACGATCTAGAATTTCGAAAGGTCTGATGTACCTGGGACTCAACTTACCTTTCTTACCAAAACGTATAACTCCCTTCCATGGAGATACCTTTAGGAAAACATGATCTCCCACCTGAAATTCCAAAACCTTTCTTCTGCTATCGGCATAGCTCTTCTGCCTACTTTGAGCTACTTTGATGTGGTTTTGGATTACCTTCACCTTTTCCATTGTTTCTTCCACCAATTCTGGTCCCACAAGTTTTCTTTCACCAAAGTCATCCAAACAGGTTGTTGTACGACATCTCTTTCCGTATAACGCTTCATAATGTGCCATCTGAATACTTGAATGGAAGCTATTGTTATAGGAAAATTCTACCAGTGGTAAATATTGATCCCACATACCCTGAAAGTCAAGAGAGCATGATCTCAACATGTCTTCTAAGGTTTGAATAGTCCGTTCTAATTTTCCATCTGTTTGAGGGTGATAGGCAGTACTCAAACGAAGTTCAGTATCCAAGGCCTTTTGAATACTTTTCCAAAATCTTGAAGTAAAATGAGAATCACGATCAGAAACAATGGATAAGGGTACTCCATGAAGTCTTACAACTTCATTAATATATAGTCTTGCTAGACGTTCAAGTGGTAGATCCTCCCGTATAGCCAGAAAATGTGCTGACTTAGTAAGTTGATCAATAATGACCCATATTGCATCATTCCTTCTAGGAGTCTTTGGTAGTCCCATGACAAAGTCCATCGTAATATTATCCCATTTCCACTCAGGTATGGGAAGAGGTTGCAATACTCCA
This sequence comes from Viscum album, assembly GCA_963277665.1. Lineage (NCBI taxonomy): Eukaryota > Viridiplantae > Streptophyta > Magnoliopsida > Santalales > Viscaceae > Viscum > Viscum album. The sequence goes on along the minus strand of OY728159.1, from coordinate 10,997,903 downwards.
CCAGGATGTTGCCTTCCAGCTTTCACTTGTTGACAAACCATACACCTCGACACAAAATCAGAAATCTCCCTCTTCATATTGTCCCACCAAAAATGTTCCTTCAAATCTCTATACATTTTGGTGCTCCCAGGGTGTATAGAGAAGTTGGAACTATGAGCATCATCCAGCAATTCCCTTTTTAGATCAGGTATATCGGGAACACAAAGTCTCTTCCCAAATTTCAAAATTTCATCCTTATACACAAAGTCCCTCAATATTCCATCATTCACATCTTTAATCTTCTTCTGAAATTCTTCATCATTGGTCTGAGAACTCTTAATCCTTTCTAGTAATGATGGTTTGGAAACCATTTTAAAAATCATTGATGTTTCACCTTCCCTAGTTATTCCCATGTCCATCTTCACTAGATCCAAGAAAATTGGATCCCTTTCAATTCTCATCACATTCAAAACTCCATGGTCTTTTCTGCTCAAAGCATCTGCCACCTTGTTTGCCTTCCCCGGGTGGTAATGTATCGTGCAATCATAATCCTTGAGTAGTTCAAGCCATCACCTTTTCCTCATGTTGAGTTCTTTTTGTGTGAAAATATACTTCAAACCCTTGTGATCAGTATAAATCTCACATTTTTCACCATAGAGGTAATGTCTCCATATCTTTAAATCAAAGATCACAGCTGCTAACTCAAGATCATGAGTAGGATAGTTTTTCTCATGAATTTTTAGCTGTCATGATGCATAGGCAATGACCTTATCATTCTGCATAAGGACACAACCAAGTCCTTTCTTCGATGCATCACTATAAATAACAAACCCATCATTCCCCGATGGTAGAGTCAATACAGGGGCATTGACTAATCTTCTCTTTAGTTCTTCAAAACATTCTTCACACTCTTTTGTCCAGACAAATTTAATCCCTTTACGTGTGAGCTTTGTCAATGGGTTAGCCAATCTGGCAAAATTCTGGACGAAACGTCGATAATAATCTGCTAAACCAATAAAACTGCATACCTCAGTTATACTTGTCGGTGCTGTCCATTCTTGGATTGCCTTGGTTTTAGAAGGATCAACAGAAATTCCATCCTTAGAGACAATATAGCCAAGAAAAGAAATCTCCTGAAGCCAGAATTCACACTTGCTAAATTTCCCATATAATTCATGTCTTCTAAGAGTCTTCAGGATAATGCGTAAGTGATTTTCATGATCTTAGTGGATTTTGGAGTATACCAAGATATCATCAATAAATACCACTACAAAGTCATCAAGATATTCCTTGAAAACTCTATTCATTAGATCCATGAAAACAGAGGGTGCATTAGTCAATCCAAAAGGCATTGTTGTAAACTCGTAATGCCCGTACCTTGTTCGAAATGCTGTTTTTGGAACGTCTTCCTTCTTCACACACAACTGATGGTATCCAGACCGAAGGTCAATCTTTGAAAAGTATTGAGCTCCATGCAGTTGGTCAAACAAATCATTAATGCGAGGTAGGGGGTACTTGTTCTTTATTGTTATAGCATTGATCTCCCTATAGTCGATGCACAACCTCATAGATCCATCTTTCTTCTTAACAAAAAGAACAGGGGCTCCCCAAGGAGAAACACTAGGGAGAATAAATCCCTTATTACTCAATTCCTCTAGTTGTTTCTTTAGTTCAACTAATTCCACAGTGGCCATTCTATAAGGGGTCTTCGATATGGGCCTTGATCCAGGAATTAAATCAATGGAAAACTCAACTTCTCGTTCTGAAGGATGTCCAGGTAAATCTTCCGGAAACACATCAATATATTCTCTCACAATAGGTACATCCTCTATTTGAATATTCCTTTCCTCACCCTCAGTAATTTCCTTCTCTTCCTCCCCAATAATTGAATTTAGTTGAGATACTGGGGGTGGATCTAGATAAGAATTATGTGGCGACGATTCTTCTCTAATGATAAGGTGTTCCTTATCATCATCATCAAGAATCGTAACCTCTTTCCTCTTACAATAAATTTTTGCATCATGGTCTGAAAGCCAATCCATACCGAGGATTATATCAAATTCAATCATGGGTATGACGATGAGATCAGTAGGTAAAGAACATTTAGGTGCTCTAATGGGAACTAATCGACAAAACTTTGTTGCAACAATACTTCCCTTAGGGGTTTTGACCGACAACTCCCTTGTTAAATCAAATTGGAAATATCTATTTTTCTTAGAAAACTGGGAAGATATGAAACAATTTGATGATCCAGAATCAAATAATGCATTTTCTAAACTTGAGGAAACTATTAAATTACCTGCCACCACGTCTTTCGGAGCTTCCACCTCAGCAGTAGTGATAGCATAAGCCTGGCCCTGATCCCTTGGCCTCTTCTGAGGTAAGTTCCCCTGACGCTTAGGACATTCATTTGCATAATGTCCCTTCTCTCTACAATTATAGCATTCCACGTTGACAGTCGCTTTCTTTCCCTTTCATTCATGAGCTTGGTGGCCTTTTTCACCACACTTGTAACATACTCCTTTTCCTTTTAGACAGGCACCAGGGTGCTTCCTACCACAATTATCACAGGGTGGAAATTCATTTCTACCCTTCTTCCCTGTTTCCTTATTTCCTTTCCCAGAGTTTTCAGCGGATCTCTTCTTATCTTGCTTTGATTTAAAGTCATAAGACTTTGAGAATTCCTTTTCCATCTTGATACCGCACGAGACAATACCTTCGTATGAAGAGAAGGTTTGTGATACTAAAGCTCGACGGAGAAATGGTTTTAACCCATCAAAGAAACGATCAGTCTTACTTCTTGGGTTACGTATGTAATCTGCAGCATACCTCGCTAACCTTGTAAAGTTAGCCTCATACTTTGCGACATTCTCATCCTCCTTCTGCCTCAGACTCAGAAATTGCCTTTCCATATCCGCTCGATGGTCTCGAGGAAAGTATTTTTCTAAGAACAACTCTTTGAACTCCTGCCATTCCATGTTTGTTAATTCATCATCTTCCTTTGTGTTTTGAATTAGTGACCACCATTGATCGGCATCTCCAGTGAGGCAGTAAACTGCCATGACAAATTTCTCCCTTTCACTACTCCCCAAGGCATGGAATATTTTCTCTAAGGAATTTATCCATTGCTCAGCTAATATAGGATTTTTACTCCCATTTAAGGTTGGTGGTTGTTGCCTCATGAAACGGTCTAGCATTGATCCTCCACGTTGCGGATCAGGGTGCTCCATACGAGTAAGGTTGTTATTCATAACCTGCGTGAGTTGTCCCAGTACGGTGAGAAGCTGATCAGCACCAGTTGTATCACTAGCTCCACCATAATTATCTTGAGCAGGAGGGAAATCCCTACACGGAGTGCGTGCATTGATACGGTTTCCATTCCTTCCACTAGGCGCCATTTCTAAATAATGGCATAAACTAGATTAGTTCATGAATCAAAATACATAATTCCATACTTGTAAAACACTTAACATAAATTGAACTAATTATGGATATAATCCATAATTATAAAAATGTTTTCTTTGAGGAAGTATATACTCGTAACCCTTCATAGTGGTTTGTAAAGAAAATGAGAATTATCCTAAGCATATCCCCCGGGAGTGTCGTAACCAAGAGTGCAGCAAAGCCCGTTGTCGTGCACCAGTTCCCGTTCAAGTCTAGCTCAAAGCGGTGTTTTCGGGTTTTACACCTAGGTACATCTGTACCAGAGCCACCTCTACCTGCTCGTATCCAGACAGGTATGTATTGCTCGGAAAACTCACAACATCTCTACAATACCAAAATTTTTAGGAAGTTCTTCTATACTAATCCTCAAATTTCATCTTAGGTCTACGTGCTCTAATCAGAGTTTGTCTAAATCTAGCTTCCAAGGTTAGTACTAAACTGCCTCTGATACCAACTGTAACGCCCCGACCCCAGCTACCCAGAGTCGGTGCATTACTTTGTAACATTGGCATGATCACAAAAGATCAAGTCTCGAAAGACCGATTAGTTTAGTATCCTTGGAAACACTAGATACATTCATAAACGTTACATTACATCAAAAAGTGAAAAACTACAATAAAAAAGTCTCCATAGTCCACACTCATATCCTCTTCTGAAAATCCCTGCAGTTCATTCATAAAATACTTCTTCACATCCTGGAAAATATTAAAACATTGAAAGGGGTGATCTCAGGTGCTCAGTAAGGATAACAATATTGCGGAAGCTTTCATAAATAAACATTAACATTTAAGGCAATGTATAACTAAAACAAAAGCCTTTTTAAACTTGAAATTCAGCATAATATGGCCAAAATAAAATTAAATAATTCCATTTACTTACTCACATGGATATTCTACTAGTCGAATAATCACATGCAATATCAATAACCACTTCCATAATGAGGGAATGTATAATGCCAGACATTCTGAAACATTTCTTCAAGGCCTCGGCCAAGACGTCTAAAATGATTAAGGCCTCGGCCAAAACCATAAATCAAATTGGGAAAGGGCCTCAGCCAATTCCACGTCTAGTTGTCTCATGAGACCTATCGATGCATCAAGGAGCTATAGCGGGCTCCACCCGTCACATATTAAGTCCAATACATTCCTCATATGAATAGGTTTAAACATAACATAAATATTCGTATTAAAACTAGCATACGAAATGTCAACAATTTCTCCATAAACTATAGATGGTATAAAAATAACACATCCACAGTCAAATATTTCAAAAAATGTTCAATGGAAGTTTTTTATCATAAATCAATTTCAATTAAACTTAAAACCCATCAAAGGATGTTGACATAGATGAAATCAAAGCTATTTGAGAGAAATATCTCTCCTTTTTGAAATCATTTAAAAGTCCCATAATTATAAAATAATACATTTACTTTGAAAATATTCTTATAATCTTGTTAGGGAATCTTCGACGAAGTTATAATGGCGGAAAATAGCTGCACCCGCCGTATAAGTTAAAAAAACATTCTTACCTTAAATTTGTCAAAAAGGTCAAAAAGTACATTGTTTGGAAAACGACGGTAAGATTCCTTTCAAAAACGTATAAGGGTATAAATGAATTTAACCCATTTTCCATTTAATAGTAAAAAAAATTTGAAAGACATTTTTAAGAAACATGGATGTGGATGATAACGAGGTCCCAGTAGATAATTATGTATAAACAACCTTGGATAATGAAGAGGTTGTGAAGTAAACCCTTACCTTGTACTTTTCCTTGGTTGGGGTAGGTTAACCTCTTGTATAATGGTGAAATAATTGTTATTAGATTATACAAGAATCATATACATTCATATGATATCATATATGATCTTTTAACATTGCTTTGTTAACAATATCTTAGATTTATCGTTGTTTCGGGTGTTAACTTATTTGTTTTCTTTTATATGTTTTGTTACGTAAGTCGTGTTTTTCATGGATAGTTTGTATCTTATTCATATCCAGAATTATATCATGTCCTTAAACATTATTTTTAAATCATCAAATGATAATTATACTTGAATGGATACGACAGATAATGAATCTCATCGCGTTCGTGGAGACGGTAGTCCGTACGTACGCACGAGCGACAATATCATTATTTTGATATTAAAATAATATATAGTTGGATAGTATATCATATATACAGAATCATTATCATGTTATATTTATTATTTACATGAATTACATATCATTATTATACCCATCTAAATAATAATATATTGAATAACAATTACACCACGACGTGGAGACGGTAAGTCGTACGTACGCACGTATGGTGACATGTCATTCAAATGATGGGTAGAATACTGAATATGGTTGTTACATATTTATAATAACATCACAGTATATATAAGATACTGGATTTATAATTTTAGAATTGAAATAATAAACAAAGAGGGAGTGGAAGAAGAAAGAAACATGAAAGAGGGTGATGAAAATGTTACCTCTTCTTCGGGTTCTTCCTTTTGATTTGATCAAAAGGACTCCTTAGGATGGATTCCTGACTAAAGTAAAGCTTTTAGGATAAAGGGAGAGAAGTTGGGAGAGTATTTGGGCAGAGGTTGGCCGAACCAAAAGGCTTGAAAGTGTGAATAAGGTGGTAGAGGTGGGGGCCTTTTATAAGAGGAGAGGAGGGGCTCTTTTGGAAAGATAGAAATATTACATTATTATACAATGCTTTTCGGATTCTAAAGGTCCCACACTTATATAATTCGTGGATAAGGTGATAAGGGTTCTAAATCTACCCATCCAATATTCTTTGGACAAGTGTAAGCCTTAGATTTTACATTATCTTTTCATTTTATTAAAATCGTTAAATAATGAGGTCATCGCTGCATCATAATGATGTCATTAATAATTTAATTTATTTAATGTATAAAAATTATAAAAAAACTACTATGATGTAGGAAATATTTTTAGATTTCTAATGAATATTTATAGTCAAAATTTGGCCTTGTGTAACCCCACTTAAAAACTGTTTTAGTAAAACAACTCATGTTTGTGTCAATTTAATTTTAACATTAAATAATTATATATTAATGTCATTTTCCAACTAAAGTGGCTCCATGGGGTCCCCAAGTTGACCCATGGGTTGTCTTGGTCGGCCATGACTCATACAATAGGAGTAGGACAAGTGTCAAGCTCATCTCAGATTATTAAAACATTATTTTTACCTTAAACTACACTAATTACCTCTAATCGCGATTAAGAACATAAAAGTTACTATTCACCAAAAATTATTTTAATCTCATTGAACCACATTTTACTTCTTAATGACAACCATGTATGTCGGATTTTTGAAAATCAAATCACAGAAGTGGTAATATTTCATTTTAACGAAAAATCAGTTTTTAACAACCACTTAGTGGTTTCACTATTCATCAAAAATTGAAGTTTTTCAGAATAAGGCCAAAATTTCACCCTAAGCTATAATCGATATTCCGAATCCAAAAATTAAGTCCATTTTGATAAATAAAATTTATAAAATTTCAAAAAGTAGGTATTACTATTCACAATGGCTAGTTTAATTAGTTGTGGTGTGTGTTAGAGTTCGAGGTTGCGTACAACACACGCTATTGCATTATTCGAAGGGAAACGTACCGTGGAAGCTTGGGGTGTTATAGGAAATGTTTCAATAATTCATACAACCATTAGGAAAAGGTCAAATATTACTACTTATTTAATTAATTTGGTCATTATTTTATCTACTATTTGTAAGTTAATTTCCTTATCACTTTTATCTAATACATATTTAGTTTTTTTCATATATATTTTTTAAATTCATATTTTTTTAAACTATCTACAACAAGACACAAAAAAGATTAAATGATTCTTTTTCCAATGTAACCAAATTTTTCATATTCAATGCCTTTATTTGTAAAACTACCAACACTGCATATTAATTCTATGTTGTTAGTTGAAAAACCATTCTAGTTTTTTAAATCTAATGGAGTAGAGGAAGCTTATGTTCCCATTTTGGTTACATCTTATGATATAATATGAACATGAGCTTCCTCTGCTCTTCTGACTTTCAACAATGAGAATTTTTTTTAGATAAGAACATCAAGTCAATATGTAGTTTTGGATGTTTGACATAGAAATACAATGGAAACATGGTTAAAGTATCATTTATGATTGTTTTAAAACTTTTGTATGTTTAGGAATCAACTGCACCTCGATACAACACACAGTGTGACCGATATGACTCAAAGTGATTCTTTTTATTTAAAATTGACATGAATTTTAGTAAAAGTATATCTAACATACTCAATAGAAATCAAAAATATACATATTATTTTGATACTTTAGGAAAATTATCTATAAATAATTTGGGACGTATAGAAATCAGTCTCACCTTAATTCGATGCACAGTGTGACCACTATGACTCAATGTGTCTGTTATCCTTTTAAAATTGACAGTTTAGTTAAAAAAATCACTCACTGAAAACAAAGAAAACACACTCATATTTCCTAAATAATTTAAAAAATTTATTCGTATGTCATTTTTGACGTGTATGAATTAGTCTAACATCAAACTGATACACGATGTGATCAGTATATGTCAAATTACAAGTTTCAATTTTAAAATAACATTTTATTAAAAGAAAGTGACATACTAAAAACTAAGAGAATACATTCATATTGTTTTGATAATTTATAAAAAATCTCTATAAGTCATTTAAGATTTATAGAGACTATCCATACCTCAATACAGTGCACATTATGACCAGTATGACTCCAAGTGCATCTTTTTAGTTAAAATTACATCAATTTTAATGAAAAGGATAACTGACCTACTCAAAAAATTCCAAACACATTCATATTATTTTGATACTTTAGGGAAAATATAAATAATTAATTTTCGACATGTACGAATCAGCCTCACCTTAATTTGATACAAGATGTTCCCAGTATGACTTAATGTGTATGTTATTAGTTTAAAATCGACATTTTAGTTCAAAAAATGTCACTCAATGAAAACCAATAAAACATTCTCTGATTTTATTGATAATTTATGATACTAATTTATACATCATTTTTAACATGTATAAATTGGTATCAAGTAAAATCGATACATTATGTGATCGATATGAGTTAAAGTGTGTGTTTCCATTTTAAAATGATGTTTTAGTACAAAAGACAAGTGATGTACTCAACACTGAGTAAAGGCATTTGGAATTTTTTAATACTTTATAAAAATGATCAATAAGATATTTAGGACATGTAATAATTATCCTCACCTCAATATGACACATTGTGTGACCTATATGACTCCAAGTACATATTTTTATTTAAAATAGACATCAATTTCAGTAAAAAGGGCAAATGACCTACTAAAAACTGAGAAAATTCATTCAAATTATTTTTATACTTTAGGTAAACTATTAATAAGTCCTTTTTAACATGTAGGAATCATCTTCATATCAATATGACACATCATGTTCCCGGTATGACTCAATGTGTCGATTATCAGTTTAAAATCGACAGTTTAGTTTAATATATGTCACTCACTAAAAACCAAGAAAAAATGCTCAGATTTTCTTAATAATTTAGTAAATTGATTCATAATTACTTTTTGACATGTAGGAATTAGTATCATTTAAATCTAATAATGGTGTGATTGGTATGATCCAAAGTGCATGTTTCCAATATAAAATGATATTTTAGTAAAAAAGATAAGTGACATACTAAAAACTAAGTAAATACATTGATATTTTTTGATACTTTATTAAAATTATCCATAAGACATTTTGGAAATGTATGAATTAGATTCACCTCAATATGATTCACAACATGATCTATGTGACTCAAAGTGTTACTTTTTATTTAAAATTGACATCAATTTTATTAAAAAGGAAAACTCACCAACTCAAAACTGAGAAAATACATTTGGATTATTTTTATACTTTAGGAAAATGATTCAAAAGTCATTTTTCCATTTATGAATCATCCACACCTCAATATAACACATGATGTGTTTGGTATGACTCGATGTGTTTGTTATCAGTTTAAAATCAACACTTTAGTTCAAAAAGTATTACTCACTAGAAACCAAGAAAACATGCTCGAATTGTCTTTATAAATTGGGAAAATTATTCATAAGTAATTTGTGATATGAATGAATTTATATCACATGAAACCAATGCACTATATGACTAGTATGAGTCAAATTTTCTGTTTCCATTTTAAAATTATATTTTAGTAAAAAAGACAATTGATGTACTCAAAACCAAGAAAACACATTCGGCTTGTTTTAATACTTTAGTAAAATGATCTATATGTCATTTGAGACATACGAGAATTAGTCACACCACAATATAATGCATGGTATGGATGATATGAATCCAAGAAGTTTTTTTCAATATATAATTATCATTTTAGTTCAAAACATGCAACACATCACCAAAACCGAGAAAATGAGCCTATATTGTTTTCTCTTCATTTAAATTCTATATTCGTACTTGATTTTACTGATTTCATGTTTTTTTTGTTATTGCGGTGTGATGTTACAGTACACTTCAATACTCCCCTTTATTAGTGCTTTTAGAATTGCTAATAAATGGTCCTTTATCAGTACTTCTATAAGCACTGATAAAGGACCCCTTTATCAGGGATTTTAAAATCACTAATAAATGATCCCTTTTTCAGTGCATTTTTAGTGATGATAAAATAATCAGCCTTTTAATCTCACTCCAATAGTCATCTCTTCTCTAGCTCTAATAAAGTCCATTTAGCACTATTAAATGTCTACTTTATAGTGGTTTCTTTTAAAGGTGAGGGAGGGGACACATTTGGCTTTTTTGGAAATAAGTTAGGTGTACCCATGTTTTTACCTAAAAAAAGTCATCAAAAACATAAAAACTCAATAATGGAAGTTTTATAGATGAAATGTTGTGGGAAAAGTGTCTTGGTCATTTTGACCCATATGTTTAAGATTTTTTCCCCTCTTAAGATTAATGTTATCATAATCGCTATAATTAATTTTAATCAATTTCACTAATTTTTTTGGTCAAAAATTAAGTTGGTTATATTAGACTATAAATATTATACTAATTAAAACCATTTATGTTCATTTTTCTAAATTAAATTCATATATGCGACAAAATTATGTTTAATGTTAATCTAACAGACATGGTGAGAAAGCGTATTTTTAAAGTGAGAATGTTCAAAAGTTCATTAATCTTTTATATCTAAATTCAACATAAAAATGATTTCAATGACCAACATTGGGTTAATTGATTTATGATTGATATATTTTGACTTTAAAACTAACTTAAAATATAATTTAACTATATAAATATTTTATAAGAAAATGAATTTTTGTATTAAAATTCACAATTTTTCACTTTTCACCAAAAAATGAAGTTTCTTATAAAATTCCAAAAAAAAATCTCATTATTAAATTTCAACATTCTAAATTCAGAAATGATGTTAATTTTATCAAATTAAATTTCTAAAATTTTCTAAAATTATTATTTTCTTTATTCACAAAAGGATATAAAAAGAATTTCTTTTGAGAAAAAAGTATTTCCAAACATATAGTGACTTTACCAAATATTATAAGCATTATAATCATTATGATTTATTTATATAAAATAATTAAAAATAATAATTAAAAATTGGTCATTAATATTTATATTATTGTGTTTAATATCTATTTTATAAATATTTTTTTAGTTAATTATAATAAAAAATGTTGTCTCATAAAAACTCAGTGTTACGTGTAATGTAAGAAAAGTTGGTGTTGTGTATAATGCAAACCAAGTCAGTGTTGTATATGGTGAAAATATATCATGGGTTATCTTATAATGAAATATTAACATGTTTTATCATATAAAGTAATAATAACTTGGTGTTTTTATATAACACAAGGTATGTTTAGTTGTGTGAAAAGAAAAATATCAAAAAGATTAAATTAATTCTGAAAAAAAAAATATTTCATAAAAACTAAGGGTGTTACATTCTATGACCCTTAAAATGAATTTTTCACTCAAAATCCATATAGGTTATCAATGGTTTAAAAATTTTATGTTTCTTCAATAGAAACCCACATCATAAAATTGAACATTAAAACTTCCTTTAAAAAGGAAATGTTGAACCAAATTGGTAAAACAAATTAACTCATAGATAGGTTTCAATGTAGGAGAACCTAGTTGGTAAGTGAAAACATGGATATGGAAGATTAATCTAACTATCATTTTCTAAAGGAGAGTGATAGAGAAAATGGTCAAGAGAAAGTTAATAATCACAAATCCATAAATCTATAATGATTTAAAGGTCCATTTTATTCATCATAAAAGAAGTTACAAGGATAACCATTTCAGTTTCATGATCATTTCCCTAGAGTTAAATAATTTTCATGATAATCTATACTTTATTTAATTACCTTTCATAACTAAAATCTCACCCTTTGGTTGTGTCTTGGACAATTTCCAATTCACCTCTTTCTCTAAAAAGGAAGGTAAATTTTTTATTCATAGATCACCAATAGATCATGAGATCTGTGATAAGTCATCACATCTATCTTTAGTTACCATAAACACAAAATTATTAGAGTAGGTTATCCAATAAACATAAATCCCCATGTTTAGTGATAATAATTTAATCTCACAAAATTCATCCTAATTTTAACTTACAAATTCCATAAATGTTTAACCTTATAACCCTTATGAAATATGAAAATATAAAACTTTATAAATAAGGTCAAGAAATCATCTTAACATTAATCGTCCATATATCACAATGTATCTCATGGTTGTTACATTCCAAACATGTGAATATCCTCAGTATATATTCTCTTGAAACATAGTAGTAACCTAAATTACCATTAATCCTCTTTGAAAACATGCATACTTCTCTATTCAAAAGATTAATAGATATATTCCTTAAATCCAAAAATGTTGTATCCTTAATCAAATAGAGATGAAACCACCTATAAAAAAGTCTATAATTAGTTCCTAGGTAATATGTTTTATCCAATTTAATTATTCATATCCTAAATATCTTTATCCAAACAAAATTATCTTAACATTAAGAATATATTAAGCGTTATCTTCCCCCACTCAAAATATCACATTTCCATTAAATCACTTATCTAGTCCATGGGAAACATTAAATATAATTTTGTAAATCCTTAGAAAAAAACACAAACTGGATAGTCTTTATATATTCTTCCATTCATATAACATAATTCTGGAATCTAAATAGATAAAAACATAATTTATTCCACTTCTTCCATAATCTATAAAAGGCTACCTCATCCTTTTATTTAATCCCTCTTTCTATTCACATTTCATATGTAGTCTCATCATTCCTAGTAATATAACCATTAATCATACCACCTTTATGATTCTCTTCGAGAACATTCCACTTAGGACATTAATTTTCATAATGACTATTCATTATACACTTAGAGTATTTAACCTCGGATGATGTCTTATGGAGTCTAATATTCACATCTATTTCTTTAATTGAACCCTTCATATTTACTTAGTAGTTAATTTCTTTGATTACATCTTTTCAATATCCAAAACATATTCTTATTACTCTGATACATTTACTTGGGTGATTCTCTTCACATTCTCTGCACAAAGGTAACTGAATATTCTTTCCTCTATGGTCTCTATTACGCAAAATCTTAACAAAATAGTTTATTTTCTTCTTGGTGAGTCCAATAGTTGGTTAAGGTACACTTTTTTTATAATGTTCTATGAAAAATGACTATGAATAATCACAACATCCTTCACTCCAGTGACGATCCCTTTTGACAACTCATCATCAAATTATCTGTCACATTCACCCAATTCCTCCTATTTCCCTCCATTTACTAAAACTAAAAATAATTTACCGAGAAACAATTTCCATATTTATTAACCAAATAATCATAGAAATCATATATAGGATATCTAAATTATGACTCCTTCCTTAATCTATGAAAACATTGGTTTATCTTAGGTTATTCATATTCAAATTATTTTTAAATCCTTCATCATGTTTCATGAATATTTTGTGAATTCCCAAAGTATATGAATCGATTGTGTCAAAATAGGTGCACAATAATGCCCATTGTCATATACCAAGTTACACTCGAGTTCTTCCTGACACACCTTGTTATATTTGTTACTCCTAGGTATATTTGTTCTAAAACCATGTCCACTTTTAGTATCCAAAAATGGATATATTTCTATGAAACCACTCTCTCTGTCCTTTAACAAAATTACATGACATTTTTGTAAACCATAACTAATCCTCATACTTATCCTTAGATACATACCTATACATATCCTTATAAATATACCTAGGGATCACACTAATGTTTTCTTAGTGTAGTTTTCAAAGGTTGACTGAACCTCCACTCTGTTACCAACTATAACTACCTTTTCTTAACCTATATAGACATTACATCATTTTTTTAGAATACTTAATACATTACAAAGATAGATTCCCAAATACTGTGTTATTTTAGTGCATTTGGAAACATTAAAATGTAAACACTTGTACATGAGTGAGAGACATTATGTCCCGCTAGGTTCTACAAGACTAACACCTCTCTTATACATATCATACCTAAAATATATCTTCATAACATGGGGAAGGAAACATAAAAAGGGGTGAGATCCAATGCACAATAAGGGTAAAAAAAGTTATATATATAAGTATAAACATGATTATAATGGTATGATAATGTGATCATAACATTATAAGATCATTCCCTACATATCATAAACATGAATCTTGGAATATAGTTTATCAGTTCATAAGGCATGAATCCTTATAAAATGAAGATAATAATCCAAGAAATCATAAAATTGGAGTAAGTCAAGTAATTATGGCATACACATAAATACATAATATCATTCCCTATAATTCAAGATGCATTGCTAGAACTTAGCAGGGAACTTCATGGGGACTATGCCTACTGGGTGGGAAAACCATCCTCCCCAGTCATAGTCCTTTCCTTGTAAGGGATCAGGTTTCCCCATATTCCTATAGTGGATTGATTTTCCCCATATTCCCATAGTGGATCAGGTTTCTCCATCTTCACATAGTTGATTAGGTTTCTCCGTCTTCCATCTTCATAGTGACTACACTTACTCGGCGGGACACACCACCATCCCTCGTCGTAGTCCTTTCCTTGTGAGGGATTGGGTTTCCCCATATTCCCATAGTGGATCAAGCTCATTAACTTGATTCTCATCATTATCTCAGGAGATATAAATCTTTACCAAATGCATTTGAGGGAGATATAGGTCCCACTCACCTCATAATAAAATAATTCATACATGTACCACAAGATAATAAAACATTTATCATATCTTGACCGATAAAAATAGAAGTGTTTCATAAACATTATTTCATAACCCGTGAAATTAAATGGGTGTCATAAACATGTAATCCTATCATAAATTGTATAAAAAATATAGGTCTAATAATCATTTCATCAAAGCATACCCCATGAAAGGAACCAGGTTTCATAAGAATAAAACTCATAGGAGAGGAATGAGTTTCATAAAAATATAACCCGTGAAATATAAACATGTTTCATAAACATTATGTCATCAAACATAAACCATTCATAGAATGAATATGAATAAAAATGTTGGATCATTTCCTAGAAAGCCATGAGTAATACTAATGTATGTCATCATAGATAGAAAATAATTAGGAAAGATCCCTTTAAAAACATTTTTTAGGAAAATATCCTTTATTATTAAAAAAAATATTTTAAAACATAAATCCCTTTTGAAAGACATTTTATTTTAAAATACATAGAAAATATATAATGAAGTATTTAAATCATTTTTAAAAACTTTTCCCTTGAATACTTATAAAAAATCATGAAAAGTTTTTGAAAACCTTTTTCTTTAAAAATAATTTGAAAATTTATAAAAGATCCTCCATAATCATTTAAATAATTTTATTTGAAAATAACATTTTGAAAACATATAAAGGATGTTTTGAAAATAAATTAGTACACGTTTTAGACATAAAACATTTTTTAAAAATATTTTCACTGAAAACCAGTTTAAAATAACGAATTTTCAGAATTTTTGGGAATTTTTTAAAAAAAATAACTTTGTAATCTTATAAAATAAGATTAAAGGTAATGAAGGCTATCATGGTGGGTAAATATGAACATGTGAACATTAATTTTTCACTATAAATAGTTTATAAAAGTTCCTCAATAAGAAAACAATAAGAAGATTCTTTTTTAAAAACCCTTTTTTTGGAAAGGTAAAACATGGGAAAAATTATATTAAAGATCACAAGAGAATAGTAGAATATTTTTTGGAAAATTTATTATAAAACATGGTTTTGAAGGAATAAATATTTCCAACCAAAGAGAGAGGTAATGTTAGACTTCATTAAAAATAGTTTATTGATCATCTTATGTACCAAAGAGTGAAAAAATGGTACCACTAATTGGATATAACATGAATAACAATAGTTTAAGAAAAATCATGAGAGTTATTGATATATAAGACATAATATTGCTTCAATGAGATCACAGTCATATACAATCTCTATAAATGGTGAGATTGTATTTGTAAATTGTTACTAATTTAGTGACATTGAATTATAATAAAATGGAAATAATAACATTACATGAAGCTTAACATATCATGAAAATAAAAAGATTCATGATATAACATTTTAGTGCCCATGTATACACAACATGAAAAAATATAGGTTCATAACATGGAATGTGTCTCAAAGAAGGAAAATTAAGTCAAAATTAATTTTCCTATTCGGTAACTTTTGAAACATAAACCCCATGAAAGAAATTTCATAAAATAGATATGTAAATAGCCATAAATTTAAGTATAATAATAATAGAATACATCAATGGGTATTATACACACCACGTAAAAGAAATGGGTGGTTAATAAGGCATTAATCTCATATAAATAAAAAGTGATATGAAATTCCCTTACCTTATGTCATGACTCTCTTCGTACTCGTACAAACCTCCTCTTCTTTGGGTAACTCCTTTTGGTTTGCACTAAAGGGATTCCATGGTTTGATTTCTACTAAAAATTAGGATTAAAGTAGAAATAGAGGGATGTTTAGAAGCGAATTGGGAAGATCTTGGCTGAAAATAAGTGGTTTGAGAAGTGTGAAGTAGGAGGAGAGGTGGTGTCCTTTTATAATAGACGGAGGTGTCCCGCTTGTCATTTTTGAAAACAAGTTATGTGTAACCATGTTTTTATGTAAACAATTTCTTAAAAACAAAAAAGAAAATCAATACTGGAAGCTGTATGGATGATATATGGCTTTAAAATGGGTGTTGGACAAGTGTTTAGGTCACTTGGGACCTTATGTTTAAGGTTTAGTCCATTGTTAAGTTTAATTTTAAATTAATCGTTGTAATTAATATTAATCAATTTCACTAATTTTTTTGGTCAAAAATTAATTTGATATTATTAGACTATAAATATTATAATTATTAAAAAAATCATTTTCATTTTTTGAAATTCAATGCATAGAAGCAGAAAAATTAAATTTAATGCGAATCTCACAGATGTAGAGAGAAAGTCGGGTTTTAAAGTGAATGTCCAAACGTTCATTAAGATTTTATATCAAAATTCAATATAACAATGATTAAAATGGCCTAAATTATATTAATATAAATATAATTGATATATTTTTATTTTAAAATAATCTTAAAATATATTTTATCTATATAAATAATTTAGATGAAAAGCAACTTTGAATTAAAATTCAGTATTTTTCAGTATTCACCCAAAATGATATTTCTCAGAAACATACCAAACCTTCACCCTATGATAATTCCAATATTATGAATTAAAAAATGATTTTTGTTTTATAAAATTAAATTTAAATAAGTTTCTAAAATTAATTTTTATTATTATTTGTATAATGACATTAAAAGCAGTTCTTTTGAAAAAATAGTGTTTCCAAACATATAAAGACATTACTAAAAATTATATGTTTTATCATGATTGTGATTTATTTATATAAAACCATTATAAATAATATTTAAAATAATTATTACAATTTATATTATTATTCTTAACATCTATGTTATAACTATCTCATTTAATTAATTATAATAAAAATAATTTTCTTTCGTAGAAACTCAATGGTGTGTGTGACACAAGCTAAGACGGTGTTGTGTATAACATAATCCAATTCAGTGTTGGGTGTAGTGAAAACATATATTTGGGTAACTTATAATGAAAAATTAACATGGTGTAGAATAAAAATTAATAATAACTTGTCTCTTTCATATAACACTAGATATATTCAGTGTTGTGTGAAATATAAAATATCAAAAAGATTAAATTATTTTGAAAATAAAAATTTAACAAAAACATGGGGTTTTACATCATGGGTATAAATTTCCATATGGATGAAGGGTATTTCACTTTTGGAATAGGAACCATCTTTTTGGAACATGAAACCCTATGGAGATATCCCCTATGAATGAAATAATGGATGAAAGAAAATAAATTGTCCATGATGATGTCATAGGAGTTCACATAGAGTGATAATGGAAAACCATCAAGACCGAGAGATCATTATTGACTAAGCGGCCAAATATAATCCAAAACTTCTTTCCCATTAGTTTAATTCTTGAATAAGTATTTGATATAAGGATAAAGCACAATTTGAATTCAGTTGAAGATTCAAACCTGGATGTCTAGATAACCATTATTCATAAAAAAATTAGAGAAAACAATTAAGGAATTAAAATAGGGATCTATCATTCATCCCACTAACTCCAGATCACTGGTAAAGGATCCATCATCTAGAAAAAAATTTAGAGGGATTATGATTTATTTAAATTTTAATAATTCATGAAAATACTCATTATTTTCATCACCTTCCACGAGATAAGTAGTTCCAGACCATTCATGAGCCATCTTATTATGCTCATGTATCATTTCATTAAGATGATTATTTCTTAAGGTGATAATATTTAAGAAAACATCATCACACTAATATTTTAGTCTATCTTAGAAGAAATAATTATCAACTTTGATGAAATCCAGATCTTGGGTACTAGAGGAAAAAGAGTTATCCTAAGAAGCTAAGTCTCCATTCAAGTGGAAAATCTTGTTATGGAAATCGGTCCAAAAACTCTAATACATTCTCTTATTATAGGATTCTCAAACCACTTTATAGTAGTTGGGGAGATGAGGCCATCAGTTATAAAATAATAAAATATCCATCATCATCACTACTAGGTTTGATTTTTATGGGGAGGAGGTATTGGTCCGAGAGAACACATATCATATGTTGGACCATTGCATTAAGGAAATAAGATATTGCTTAAAAATGATAAAGAATAAATATCTAATGTTAAATGACACAAAACATGTTTAAAACATGTGTAAAAAATAATGATTAAGGATTACTCAAACCAATATTACCCCCACACTCCATTATTTTAAACATTTTGATCCTTTGAACTTTTAATAGTTATATACCATTATTTAATTGTAATTGTTACTACCAAAATTTCCCTTCTCTTCTCTTATAAATATTGATCACTTCCACAACATATAAAAACCCGATTTCTTATAATTTCATCATAAAATTATGCAATTTACCCCCTCTTAGACTACTTTATCACGTTCATATTCTACCATTCACAATTAATTATACTAATTCCTCTATTTATAATTATATTTCTAAGTGAAATATTATGTTTTCATCATGGTTAGAGCATATTTGACTAAGAGGGATTTAAGGTAAGCATATCTTATTGACTGAACTAATTTTATTGAGTCATTATGATTCCTTTAACCTTGGTATTACAAGTTGGTTTAAATCGATTCTATGATGATACTATAATACTTTCTCTCTTTTTGTAAATTGATATTTTTAATTCAAATATTTACTATGATGAATTTATTACATAAAAATATATCATTGTTGAGGATAATTCCCATATAATTTAACCATGTATTCCCCTCCTTGTCTATATTTTATATTCCTTATAATTTTAACTTTATTTATAAGGAAAAATAATTATGTATTATCTATGGGGACCTTCATATTTCCCTTGGAATCATTTAAAAAATGAATTTTTGTTTATATTTTTATAATGTAAGTTTTCTATAATGGTATTTTAAAATATATAATGTGTTTTTGATTCATGATTATATATTTTATTTTCAACTCTATATTTTATCTAAAATAATTATATATACTGTTAAATGATCCATTATTGAATATAATTTTTAAAAGAAAATTTTTTCAAAATTATTAACTTTACCTTTTTTTTTAAATTAATATTGAATTCGACTTGTAACTTTTTCTTTTATGAGTATGGTGATTTTTCCTATTTTTTACAATTTCTCTCACAAAATGACCATTATTCTATTTTATGTTTAATTTATATGTTTTAAAATGGGATTCCAAATGATTTTAACTCAATATTTTTAAAATAATACAAAATTACCTCAAATTTTCTAAAAGAAAATGATTGATTTTAGAAATATATTCTTGAATATTAAAGAGTTTTAAAGGATTTTATTTTTTCTTAAGAATGAAATATTTATTATTTTTACATCTTATCAAAGGATATTTTTTTAAAAAAATTATTTCCATTATATTTTTCTAAAACCCTCTTATTTGTTTTTAAAGGATGATTTTTATTTTTTATCAATCTCAAGTATTACATATTAAATTAAAAAATTAAGGAGTTTGAAATATTATAAAAAAGGGGTATTCCATATTATTTTTCAGGTGACATATACAAATATTAGAAAGTTATTTTTCAATGATGAAAATATCCTTAAATCTATTTTTGTTACACTTGGGATATTTTTAATCCACCATGCAGTTTCTTTCTTTGGTTATATTATGAAATGTTATAGGAACATTTTTCCCGAAACCTATCTATTTTCCATGGGTTAATTAAGTGATATATAGTGTATGAATTTATTTATGATCTAATTGAAAAAATATGTATGGATGGTTATTATTATGAAGTTTGGGGTCCAATATTTCCATCAAATGCATTTTTTAATTATTTATATCTAATGATATAATTATTGGAATCATTTATTAATGATCGCTCCACTATGGGAATCATGAATTGATTCCAAATCAATTATGTTATGGGAATCAAGTACTGATGATTCCCACACAATGTTTAGGGAAATAAGGTAGTGTAATGGCTTATACCTCTTTAGTCCATTCCATTGTGAAAATCATGTATATGAGGTGTTTCGGGAGGTCAAGGTGACTTATCCCCAACACTTTTCCAAATTTCCATTTATGTGAACAGTGACGTCGGTGGACTTATGTGAACAGTTAAAAGGTGACCTTATGTGAATAGTGACATTGGTGACCTTATGTGAACAGTGTCATCAATAACCTTCGGTGAACAGTGTCATCGGTAACCTTATGTGAACAGTGCAACAGTGACCTTATGTGAACAGTGTCATCTATGACCTTATTTGAACAGTAATATCGGTGACCTTATGTGAATAGTGTCATCAGTGACCTTCTGTGAACAGTTTCATCGGTAACCTTCTGTGAACATTGCATTGGTGAGGTTTCAACGGTGAGGTTCCAACGGTGACCTTTTTCCTTTGCCAAATTTTGAGTTCATGAACAGGGTTTCCAAAATGGTGAGGTTCCAATGGTGACCTTTTCCTTTGTCAAATCTTGAGTTTATGAACAGTTTTTCCAGAACGGTGAGGTTCCGACGATAACCTTTTTCCTTTGCCAAATTTTGATTTCATGAACAGTGTTTCTAGAATGGTGAGGTTCTAACGGTGACCTTTTTCCTTTTCCAAATTTAGAGTTCATGAAAAGTGTTTCCAGAACAGTGAGGTTCCAATGGTGAGGTTCATGAATAGTGTTTTTCCTTTTCCAAATTCCAAGTTCGTGAATAGTGTTTCCAACTTCCTATATTTTCACCCCTTTAAAGTTTCCTTTGATGTAAAATGAATTTAAAGCCTTGTTTTAAGGACTTTAAGGCTGATTCAAAGGTCGTAATTCCTATATTAATTTCTTCTAAAGGCTCAGGATGTTTTTACTTGGTCAAACCGCGTGGTTTAATGCGATCCTCTTTTAATGGAAAACCCAGCATATCTTAAAGCATTGCTCCGTTAAATCTTCTAAAGGGACGAAATATCTTCCTCCCTATATCTTCCTCCTTATTCTCAGGTGTGAGACTCTCGAACATCCCATTCCTTCCTGTAGGAGTTATGCAATTAAACTTTCCTCTTTGGATTTGTTCCACTTTGTTTTAATGCAACCAAGAAATATCGATCAGTATTTGATATAAGGTATGATCTATCTTCATTATTTAAGGTTCATCTCCTTCTTTCTCCTTTCCCTTTTTATTTAATTTTAATCCCATGTTCCTAATGGGCTTTTCTTGGGTGTTGGTCAATGTGGTGGTGTCTCTCCATCCTTGGGTGGATACAGTTATCATAGGGGAGGTGATCATAACCCTTTGTGTGGATCGTTCTCGTATAAATAATGTCAAGAACTGTTTGAGGTAGGGGATTTATTTCTTCTCTTTTCTTTTACATGTAACTTTAGAGTTAGCATGTTTTATCCTACTATGTCACAATGGAATTGATATAATAAATATTTGAACCTAATAAATAAATTGATATTGATCATATGTTATTGCCTCTTTTTTTCTAAATAGTTTGATATCTATGCT
This sequence comes from Viscum album, assembly GCA_963277665.1. Lineage (NCBI taxonomy): Eukaryota > Viridiplantae > Streptophyta > Magnoliopsida > Santalales > Viscaceae > Viscum > Viscum album. Next base: position 10,975,787 of record OY728159.1, on the reverse strand, counting down.
TTATTTGTTTAGATTTTCATTCTTGATAGAAATTGGTAAAGAACGTAAAGCTGGAATTAATCGATAATGGTTTGGCTAAAGATAAAGGGGCATGTAAATTAATCTAGTTCTTCTTGTTGTAATTTTGATTTTAATCAAATTGAGGAAGTAAGCATGTTTAATTATTTGTGATAGATTACTGATTAGGTTTCCCAAATTTGGAACCTATGAAAAGGAAATTGGTTAATCCAAGATGGATTAAAGAACTGGTTGTTTGATAAAAGATAATTCATTTTAGGGTTCTGAGTTACCCTCTTTCTTGTTTAAGGTCCAAGATCCCAATTGATATGATGGTTTTTTTCCTGTTTCTTGTGTTGTGATGTGAGCCTCGAAGGTTGTTGTGATATTTGGGGGTAGGGAGGCCGATTGGTTGTGGAAACAGATGACGCCTAGAGTGGAGAGAGGCATCGGTTTATGCATTTGGGTGTCGGAGAGGACACCAGGGAGATGGAACGGGTTGGATGTGAATGGTTAGATGCTTGATGTTTCTTTGATTGGTTATCTTCTTTACTTTTCCCACTGCTCAAGGAAGCTGGTCTTGTTTACCCTTCTTCTAAAAGGGGCTAAGACGCATGGGGTATTCCACATGCTTTCTGTGTCTATCTTCTCAAGGGATGATGGTTTTATGCTCTTACTATAGGCGAAAAAGACTCGACGGGTAGTTTATCTACTCACCGTGTTGATCCCCCTTGTGTTTAGTATCATAGAATGTTTTTCTATAATGCCTGAGAATATGGGAAGGTAATGCTGTAATAAATAATTGAATAAATGATGTTAACCCATGGGGTGGGAGCTTGCTGTGATGCAATTCTAAGGTTATGATTTTAAAAAGGGGCAGTGGACTTTGCGTGTGATGCTAATGAAATTTAATGTGGAATTGTTAATGGTTAATTAATGTTTAAATAATCAATTAACATAAATTGTAACTGATAAAAAAGGGAATGAAGTGAGTAAAAAAAGCTCTTTAAATGGTTGTGTGCTTATAGGATACCTAGTCTTAGAAGTGGCAGTTGGGAGTGCGAGATACGTTAGCTGCAGTTGAGTCTAATACTAGGTTATTCCCATAGTGTGGTTGTGAGATATAGTATATTCTGTAATTTTTGTGTTTCTATACGCTACTCCACCCTACCAGTTAGGGCAACTGACACCCTAGGGATTCGGAGCCCTGGGGGGTGTTTTCCCCAAAATTCTGGTGGGAGGATGTATGGCTGACTACCCCCTTTGGCCCTACTCTCTTCTCTAGGTTATTACTTGTGCTAGTAGGCACGGTGGTTAGTTTTCCCCATATATGTGTGTAGAGGACTGTAATGGATTGTGGTTATTCACACATATATTCTGGAAAGAGTATCCTATGGACTACTATAGGTGTAACGTGTATAAGTTGTGATGGCTTGAGGATCCTTACTCGGAGTATGGGTTGTAATAGATTGAGGTATAATACCTGTCGTATGATACACATTATGTGAGCTGTGGTGGCTACCAGAAACTACCTTGTTACTTTGCTTACGTGGATGTGGTGGTTTTTTTTGCACGAGGTGCATATTTTAGTGCTTCGACTAGGTGTCTACGGGAAGCCTTTTTAGAGAGAGATGCTTAGGACGTGAGACGTTGGGAAAAAGTGGAAAACCAGTAGGGTAGTAATAGCAAGGTACCCTTGATATTCTTTATTATATAATATACTCTTGTATGCATTACTTGGTAAGAGTAGCCATGGTGAGGCTGGGAACTTAGTATACATGTTTAGGTGATGAGTTAGTTTCACTTGTTGTTCACTGTGCTTTAGCATGATTTGTTTACTTTTTCACGAGAGACTTCGGGGAGGATCCTAATGAGTATACTATTATACTCACCCTTTGTATATATAAACTTTTTTTCAGGTCACTTGGAGTAGGTTGGAGATCAAGCTGGTTTCTACTATCTTGGGGTTTCAGGAGCTGTTTGGGCTTGTAGTTGCTACTGTTTTTACTTTATTTTGGGTACTTGTAGTTTTAACATTTCATTTGTAGTAGTTTGCATGACATTACATATTTGTACTTGGGATTTCTTTTATATTTTTGTCTGAATTAGAGTTGGTTGGTGTCTAACTTATCTCTCTCTTCTGTATGTGTTCTCTTAGAGGGTAATGCCTCCTGTTTGTGTGTTTATTATACCCTCGGTGCTAGTCGCCAACTCAGGGCCTACTGAAGGTGGGACTCAGGGGTCATTATCTCACTTATCACATTGTCATCCCATGAGGGGTACACTTTGTGGGGAGGGGGTCGTGACAGAGTGTTATGAGAGGAAGTTTGAGGGATATGATGGAGTTTAGAGTTAGGTACAGGTGAGGTTGCATGGGTTGGTACGGAAATAGTGTCAGTCAAGTTTAGCAAGTGATGTAAATACTAAAGACTGGCTAAGACATAGGTGTTTAGGTCCCCCTATGATCTGATGTGAAGACCTTTAATTTTACAATGGCTACTAAATGAGGTAATACTAGTTGCAGGGTAGATACCTAGGAAAGGATCATGCATCATTCTTCTTTGTGCCTGTGTTTGAATGGGTAGACCTTCGGATAGGTTAACCTAAAATTAATAAAAGGAAAACAACTAATTAATTAATGTTGATTCTTCCATATTCTAGGTTTAAGAGCTCTAAATATTTGTTATTTTTCAAGTATGGTTCCAGGTCGACGCACTCTTCAGGATCTCATAGAAGATTCGCAGAAGGTTGTGCCAGCAGATCGCCTCAAGGTAGAGGTTAAAGACAACGACACATGGAGGAGGAAACTCTAAGAGTTTTAGTTCCAGAGTCTGTAGAAGTAAGAGGGATCTGTTTCAGATGCAGTCACAAAATACTGGTTGGAGGTGGTCGAGATAGGATTTAGTTCGATCCATGATCAGAAAGAGCATTGGGTGTTCTTGGTTGTGATGATGCTACATGGAGCAGTGAGGCAGTAGTGTTTCTTCTTCCTCAGGGATCGCAAGGAGTTAGCGATCTCATGGGAGGAGTTCTGAGACAATTTTATAGTCAAGTTTCTTTCTTCGACCGCAAAGGCGTCCAGTCGCCAAGAGATTTTTACCCTTCGACAGGGGAGCTCTATTGTGCGAGGTTTTGGAATCCATTTCTAAAACCATTTATGATATGCTTCGGACCAGTTTCCAGATGAGGAGGCCAGGTCGATGCATTTTGAGGAGGCTTTGCATCCAGAGATCTAGCACCAGGTCACCCCATTTATGTTGAAGACATATCTTGAGGTGCTAGAAAGGTCATAGGTCGTCAAGAGGACTTTTTCCAGAACCATATCATCATGATATGGGGGTTATCATGATTCCTCATGAAGCCGAGCTAAGGTTCAGGGTTCTCAGTTTTCAAGGCAGAAGAGTTTTTTTTCGGTCGGGGGTAGGTCTTAGCCCTCAGCATCTCATTTCTCTGGGGGGGAAATCTCTTAGGCCTATGCCAAGGGATCATGTGCTTTTTTTCTTGTGATGGTCGAGGTCATCAGCAGTGGGAGTGCCCAAAATTTCAGAGTAGTCATCGTGCACCAGGTGTTCCACTCCAGGTTCCTCTGTTGAGGCCGTTCCAGTAGAGGCAGTAGCAGTATGTTGCACTAGCATTAGATCAGCATAGGGTAGATGGGGCAGGTATAGTACAGCCCTGAGATGCTCTCCGTCCTCAGAGAGCAGAGTGCAGCCATGGTGGTGGTCGTCATCAGGGTCAGAGAGGTCATGGAGGAGTTTGTGGTCAGCTTTATGCTTTAGCGTTGCCAGCACCATGCGAGCCAGACATCATTTGAGGTACCCTTTTCTTGTTTTCTACCTTGGTGTATACCTTGTTTGATTCAGTAGTGAAACACTCCTTCATATCACCTACCCTTTTCCATGCTTTGGGACTTGAGGTAGAGAGGCTTCCAGTGCCCTTGGTGTTGACTATGCCAGTTGGAGGTCGAGCTGACTTATTTGAAGTATGTAGAGAATGTGAGCTAGTTTTGGGGCAGCACTACTCTTGGGGAGATTTTCTATGTTTACGAATACAAACATATGATGTTATCCTAGACATGGATTGGTTGTATTCAGTGCAGGCTATCATGGATTGCTTCAGGAAGAAGGTCATTTTCTTCGTTGCGGATGGAGAGACGGTGGTGTTTGTTGGCGAGCGAGATCCTCATATGGGTCATAGGTGTGTTCCATCCTTATCATCCATGATGGCTGAGATAATGTTGAGTTCTTTGGAGTTTCAGTAGCTAGCATTTCCTAGGGTCATAGAAGAGTACCCTGAAGTCTTTATAGAAGAGGTTGCAACCTTACCCCCCTCGACGAGAGATTGATTTTGGGATCGAGATACAACCAGGAGCATATAATATCTCTATGTATCCATATAGGATGGACCCTTATGAGTTATGAGATTTTTGTATATATCTTGATGGTATGTTACAGTGCGGTTTTGTTTGGATGAGTGTGTCGCCATGGGGTGCACTAGTTTTGTTTGTGAAGAAGACTGATGGCAGTTTGTGGTTGTGTGTCGATTATCGTCGCTTGAACAAAGTGAAAATAAAGAATCATTATCCTCTTCCATGTATTGATGATTTATTCGATCAACTGAATGGTGCAGGTTGGTTATCAATGATCTACTTACAGTCAGGATATCATCAGATGCATGTGAATGATGAGGATATCCCGAAGACTAATTTCTGTTGTTGTCATGGGCATTATTAGTTCATTGTAATTTTATTAGGTGTGACGAATGCTCCAACTATATTCATGGGATTGAGGAATTTTGTGTTCCGTGAGTTCCTAGAAAATTTCATGGTGGTTTTCATCAACAAATTCCTTGTGTAGTCCACGTCTGAGGAGGATCGAGCAGAGCATCTACATGCCGTTTTGGGAGTTCTTCGTCAACGCCAGTTGTTTGAGAAGTTTTCGAAGTGTGAGTTTTGGGCTCGAGAAGTCCGTTTCATGGGTAATGTTGTGTCCCAGTAGGGAGTAGTTGTGGATCCATCAAAGATAGAAGCAGTTGTGTCTTGGGCAGCCCCAAAGACAGTATCAGAGGTGTGAAGTTTCCTTGGTCTCATAGGCTACTACAGGAGGTTCGTAGCTGATTTCTCACGATTTGTGACTCCTCTAACATCTTTGACCAGGAAGGATCAGGAATTCATATATATTTATCAGAGTCAGTAAGCTTTCGAGTATCTAAAGGATAATTTAGTAAGTGCTTCAGTTCTTTGTATTCCAGTAGAGGGAGTTCAGTTTGATGTTTTATGTTTTATGTGATGTCTCGCATCTGGGGTTAGGTTGTGTTCTAATGCAGTAGAGATCAGTTGTTTCTTATGGGTCTCAGAAGTTACATCCCCATGAACATAACTATTCCACCCATGATCTTGAGTTGGAAGCCGTAGTGTTTTCTATGAATTTGTGGAGACATTACCTCATTGGTGAGCGCTTTGTGGTTTTCACTAATCATAAGAGCCTGAGGTATGTTTTTTCCCAGCGTGACTTGAATTTATGATAGCATCAGTGGATGGAGTTCTTATAGGAATACGACTTAGAAATATCATATACACCTAGAAAGTGGAATGTTGTAGCTGATTCACTAAGTCAGAAGTCACATAGTGATGCAGTGCATGAATCTGGTGACTCCTGGAGAGTAATGGAAGAACTGTCAGCATTACATCTTGATATGGGAGAAGTTGGGGGTAGAGGTTGTCTTTTTTAGATGAAGGTGTAGTCATCTCTGGTACAGAAGGTGGAAGAGTCCCAGTTGGGGGATCTAGATGTGGAGGTCTGGAGAGACTGAGTTGTTTGTGGAGAGGCCCTTAATGGTTGGTTTGAGGATGAACAACACCGATTTTTGTATCATGAAAGGATTTTTGTTCCTTTGACGATGTGCAAGACGGTTCTCAAAGAGTTCCATAGTTCTCCTTTAGCAGTTCATCCTGGTGTGACAAAGATGTACCGAGCCTTGAGGAGCCAGTTTTCGTAGCCTGGGATGAAGTGTGCAGTTGCGGAGTTTGTGTCTCGGTGTTTGGTCTTCCAGAAGGTGAAGGCCGAAAATCATGTTCCTGGTGGTCTTCTCCAACCGTTAGATGTTCCTTAGTGGAAGTGTGAGGACATCTCAATGGACTTTGTTACTGGTTTAGATCAAGCTCATGGAGGACATGATTCTATTTGGGTGGTGGTGGATCGTTTAACAAAATCATCCCACTTCGTAGCAATTAAGGTGTCAATATCAGTGGAAGTTTTGTCGAGGCAGTATCTGGAGGAGGTGGTGAGACTTCATGGAGTCCCAAGGATGATCATTTCTAATCAATATCCTCATTTTACCTCTAGGGTGTGGAGAGTTCTCCAACATGCTTTTGGTTATTAGTTATTCCTTATCCCTTCTTTTAATCTTCAAATGGATGGTCAGACAAAGTGAACCATCTAGACTCTTGAAGACATGTTACGCTCTTGTGTTGTGGATTTTAGAGGTTTGTGGATGAGGCACTTACCCTTGGTGGAGTTTTCATACAACAATAGTTTTCACTCTACAATCAGTATAGCGCCATTTGAAGCTTTATATGTCCGACCTTTCCATTCTCTATTGTGCTGGACTAGGGTCGGAGAGTCAGCAATTCTCGGACCAGAACTAGTGCATAATACAATAGAGATGGTTTAGGTGATTCGTGAGAGGATTAAGACAGTGCAATATCATCATAAATCATATGTTGATCAAAGGAGGAGACCCTTAGAGTTTGATATTGGGGATCATGTGTTTCTGAAGGTGACTCCCTGTCATGGGAAGCAAAGGTTTGGTCGTGGGATTAAGCTTTCTCCCTGGTTTTTTGGGCCTTTCGAGGTGTTAGCTCATGTTGGAGCTGTGGAATATCAAGTAGAACTTCCCCCACAGATGAGTCAGATACATGATGTTTTCCATGTATCACGGATCCATTGTTATCTTCATGATGACTCTCACATAATCAATTAGGGAGATATCGATGTTGATGATGATGCAACCTTTGAGGAGTGACCTGTGGAGATCCAAGATCGCAAAGAGAAGGTGTTACACGGGCGTTATATCCCCTTGGTTCGTGTCTTGTGGCGACACGGTGTCATAGAGGAGAGTACCTGGGAACGTGAGTCACAGATATGTTCTCAGTACCTAGAGTTGTTTGAAATTTAACCCTTTTCATGTATCTATGTTCCCTTTGTGGTTATAGACCTTTCATGTTTATGAGATGGATTTCTTTGGTTGCTTCTTATGGCTTACTCTCTTTTGAGAGGTATCTCGATGGGTGGTTTTTTATACTTATTTTCTATTTCAATTTAGTTTGGTTTGGAATTCTCAAGGATGAGAATGTTTTGAGAGGTATCTAATGTAATGGCCCAGACCTCCCTGGTCCATTCCTTTGCGAAAATCAGGTATATGAGGTGTTTCGGGATGTCAAGGTGACTTATCCCCAACACTTTTCCAAATTTCCATTTATGTGAATAGTGACATCGGTGACCTTATGTGAATAGTGCAACGATGACCTTATGTAAACAGTGAAATTGGTGACCATATGTGAATAGTGTCATTGGTGACCTTCTGTGAACAATGTCATTGGTAACCGTATGGGAACAGTGCAACAGTTACCTTACGTAAAAAATGACATCGGTGACCATATGTGAATAGTGAAATCAGTGACCTTATGTGGACAATGTCATCAGTGACTTTATGCGAACAGTGACATCGGTGACCTTTTGTGAATAGTGTCATTGGTGACCTTCTATGAACAGTGTCATCAGTAACCTTCTGTGAACAGTGCATCGGTGAGGTTCCAATGGTGACCTTTTTCCTTTGCCAAATTTTGAGTTCATGAACAGTGTTTCCAGAACGGTGAAGTTCCAATGGTGACCTTTTTCCTTTTCCAAATTTTGAGTTCATGAACAGTGTTTCCAAAATAGTGAGGTTCCAACGGTGACCTTTTTCCTTTGCCAAATTTTCAGTTCATGAACAGTGTTTCCAGAACGGTGAGGTTGCAATGGTGACCTTTTTCCTTTTCCAAATTTTGAGTTCATGAATAGTGTTTCCAAAATGGTGAGGTTCCAATGGTGAGGTTCCAACAGTGAGGTTCATGAACAGTGTTTTTCCTTTACCAAATTTTGAGTTCGTGAACAGTGTTTCCAGCTTCCTACAGTTTATCCCCTTTAACATTTCCTTTGACCTAAAATGCATTTAAATCCTTGTTTTAAGGACTCTAAGGCTGATTCAAAGGTCATAACTCCTATATTAATTTCTCCTAAAGGCTCAGGATGTTTTTACTTGGTCAAACCGCATGGTTTAATTTGATCTGATTTTAATGGAAAATCCAACGTATCTTAAATCACTACTCTGTTAAATATTCTAAAGGTATGAAATATCTTCCTCCCTAGTTTTTCCTCCTTGTTCTCAGGTGTGAGATTCTTGAACATCCCATTCCTTCCCATAGGAGTTGTTCAATAAAACTTTCCTCCTAAGATTTGTTCCTCTTTGTTTTAATGCAACCAAGAAATATCGATCTGTCTTTAATATAAGGTATGATCTATCTTCATTATTTCAGGTTCATCTCCTTCTTTCTCCTTTCCCTTTTTATTGAATTTTACCCCCATGTTCCTAATGGGATTTTCTTGGGTGTTGGCCGATGTGGTGGTGTCTCTACATCCTTGGGTGGATACAGTTGTTATAGGGGAGGAGATTTTAACTCGTTGTGTGGCTCTTTCTCATATAAATAACGTCAATAATTGTTTGAGGTAGGGTATTTTTTGCTTATCTTTTCTTTTACGTGAAACTGTAGAGTTTTCATGTTTTAGCCCACTAGGTCACAATGGAATTGACATAATAAATATTTGAACCAGATAAATAAATTGATATCGATCGTATGTTATTTCCTATTGTTTTTCTAGATAGTGTAATATCTATTCTTTCTTTGTTTAGGTTTTCGTTCTTGATGAAAATTGGTAAAGAATATAAAGTCGGAATTAATTGATAATTTTTTGTCTAAAGATAAAGGGGCATGTAAATGAATCTGGTTCTTTTTTTGTAATTTTGATTTTAATAAAATTGATGTATTAAGAATGTTTAATTATTTTTGATAGCTTACTAATTAGGTTTCCAAAATTTGGAACCTAGAAAAAATAAATTGGCTAATCCAATATGTATTAAAGAACTGGTTGTTTGATAAAAGATAATTCTTTGTAGGGTTATGAGTTACCCTCTTTCTTCTTTAAGGGTCAAGATCCCAATTGATATGATGGTTGTTTTCCTCCAGCCTGTGTTGTGATGTGATCCTGGAAGGTTTTCGTGATATGTGGGGGTAGGGAGGCTGATTGGTTGTGGCAGCAGATGACGCCTAGAGTGGCGAGATTCATCGGTTTATGCATGTGGGTGTCGGAGAGGACACCAGGGATGATGGAAGGGGTTGGATATGAATGTTTGGATGCTTGATGTTTCTTTGATTGGTTATCTTATTTAATTTCCCCACTGCTCAAGGCAGCTGGTCTGGTTTTCCCTTCTTCTAAAAGGGGATAAGACGCATGGGGTATGCCACGTGCTTTTCGTGTCTAGCTTCTTAAGGGATGATGGTTCTATGCTCTTTCTATAGGTGACAAAGACTCGACGGGTAGTTCATCTACTCACCATGTTAATCCCCCTTGTGTTTAGTAGCATAGAATTTTTTTCTAGAATTCATAAGAATATGGAAAAGTAATGATGTAACAAATAATTGAATAAATGATGTTAACCCATGGGGTGGGAGCTTGTTGTGATGCAATGCAGAGGTTACAATTTTAAAAAGGGGAAGTGGACTTTGGGTGTGATGATAATTAAATTTAATGTGGAATTGTTAATGGTTAATTAATGTTTAAAGAATTAATTAACATAAATTGGAACTAATAAAAAAAGGGAATGAAGTAAGGAAATAAATCTCTTTAAATGGTTGTTTGTTTATAGGATACCTAATCTTAGAAGTGGCATCTGGGAGTCTGAGAGACGTTAGTTTTAGTTGATTCTAATACTAGGTTATGTACATAGTGTGGTTGTGAGATATAGTATATTCTGTAATTTTTGTGTTTCTATACGCTACTCCACCTTGTCAGTTAGGGCAACTGACACCTCGGGGATTTTGAGCCCTAGGGGGGTGTTTTCCCCAACAGTTCGGTGGGAGGATGGATGGCTGACTACCCCCTTTGGCCTCGCTCTCTTCTCTTGGTTGTTACTTGTGCTAGTAGTCATAGTGGTTAGTTTTCTCCATATATGTGTGTAGAGGGAAATAATGTCATATGGTTTTTCACACACATATATTCTGGATATAGTATCTTATGGACTACTATAGGTGTAACGTGTATAGGCTGTGATGGCTTGAGGATCCTTACTCAGTGTATGGGATGTAATAGCTTGAGGTATAATACTCGACGTATGATACATGTTATGTGATCTGTGGTGGCTCCCAGAAACTACCTGGTTACTTTTCTTACGTGGATGCGGTGGTTTTGTTGCATGAGGTGCATATTGTGGTGCTTCGCCTAGGTGTCTGCGGGCAAGCCTTTTTGGAGAGAGATGTTTAGGATGTGTGACATTGGGAAAAAGTGGAAAACCAGTGGGGAAGTAGTATCGGGTTACCCTTGATATTATTTATTATATTATATACTCTTGTATGCGTTACTTGGTGAGAGTATCTATGGTGAGGCTGGAAACTTAGTATACCTGTTTAGGTGATGAGTTAGTTTCACTTGTTTTTCACTGTGATTTAGCATGCTTTCTTTACTTTTGAACAATAGGATTCAGGGAGGATCCTACTGAGAATATTTTTATACTCACCCTTTGTATATATAAACTGTTTTTCATGTCACTTATAGTAGGTTAGAGATCAAGCGGGTTTCTACTAGCTTGGTGTTGCAGGAGCTGTTCGAGCTTGTGGTTGCTGCTGTTTTTACTTTCTTTTGGGTACTTGAAGTTTTCCCCTTTCAGTTGTAGTAGTTTGCATGACATTACATATTTGTACTTATGATTTATTTTATATTGTTGTCTGAGTTGTAGTTGGTTGGTCTATATATTATCTCTCTCTTACGCATGTGTTCTCTTATAGGGTAATGCCTCCTATTTTTGTGTTTACTATACCCTAGGTGTTATTTTCCAACCCGGGGCCTACAGGAGGTAGGACTTGGGGGGTCATTATCTCCCTTATCACATTGTCGGCCCAGGAGGGGTACACTTTGTGGGGAGGGGGTCGTGACAGGTAGTGATTCCTACTACAAAATGAGAATCTTGTACTGTTTTCTTCCACACTATTTTATGGAAAATGAGTAGTGATTCCATACCAAATATTTTATGATTCTACATTTATATAAATTCTATAGTTTATTTTTATGATTTATTCCCATGAAATACCATAACTTCATGCCTTTTAATATTCTACATGTCTTATATTTATTATCTCATGTTTCTAAACTATTATGACATGGTATATGTTTTCTCATTAGAGATTACATGTCTTGATATCATTTATTATAGAAAAGTATTACTGTTACATGTTCTTTTTAATAAGATATTTCTACCCCTCTTATATTTTCATTCAGGCTTATGATTTAACCTTATATAAAATATTGATTATTTTTTCAATATAGAGTGTTTGATCTCACACCATTATTTTGTTTACATCAACTAGGTAATAAAGATGAGTATAACATATGGGATTTCAAAATGGGAGTATATTATGACTTAATTATGGATAAATATTCACAAGTATTGTTAAATGAGTTACTATGTAGCTAGTCTCAAATATATTAAAAAATTTAAATTTATTGTACTGTATGATTATTGTGAGGTATAATTCTTAATTTTTTGAAACATGTGTAAGTTTTTCTTGTTTCATCTCACATTATATCAGGGCTCATGTTTAAAGAAAAAATATTTAGAACCCAACCCTAGTGTAAATGTCTGGGGTTCTATAGCTAGTATCATACCATGTTTTAGTTATGTTTTAGGACTATTTTTTATTATTTTAAGGATTAGAATGAGATAAATTTATTGAAAATTATTAGGGATAAATATATCTTTGGAATACCATCTTGAATTTTTTTTTAAGTATTAATATGTTGTTTTCCAATTAAATATATCTTATTATAGCTATAGGAAATTGGATGTGGATGTGAAACAGTTTCACCTTGTTCTAGTCCCCATGGAAATGGATACTTGATTATTAACTCAATATTCACAAAGTTCATGATGAGAAAGACTTTTATTTAATATCTAACTAGAAAATATTGGGGGATACGCTTTGGTTAATCATATTCTCTTTACAATCCATTATGGAGGATTTATTATGTTAAGGAATTTTTTTAACATGTAATATAGAACCCAAAATTAAAAAATCTATATTGAACTGAGAGTTGTTTATATTGAACTAAAAGATAATTTTATGGTTTCAACTATTAATACATTTCATGGTTGATTTATCTATGATATTTTTTATGATAATTCTTATATGATGTAAAATTTTCAATACCCATATTAACCCCTTTTGGTTTTATTAATGGATATAGAATGGAGATATAATTTTAATCATGGGTTTGATAGGTAATGTAGTTATTTTCGTGATGAGTAATCAAATGATATGGGAGTGGGAAAAAAATCTTGCGATAATTCTCACCCAACTATCCAAAACTATGAATTACAACAAATACATTGTTCAGATTTTAAATGCACCAAGGAAGGAGAAGATTCTAATAAGTAATTCATGCAATAACTCCCACCCTCCTTTAATTGATCTTCCAATCCATATATTATTGAGAAATAGATCAATGTGATGGAAAATATATCTTTAATTCTTCAATTCCTAGAACATGACATGGTTTTTTTGGATTTTTATCAGTTGTATAATGAGGAAGTAAAATGGTACTCTTATTAAGAATAAATTGGGAAATGGGAGATTAAAATCTATCGAATGAGAAGAGAGAAACAAAATATTATTCTGTAAATATTTTCCCTAAACGCATTGAAAGATAATAGAGTGAGAATTTATAGAGATGAAATATAAAAAAGATGAATCCATTGGAACCTATGAATAAAACATAAAGAGACTCATAATGTATCTTCTATTTTATTAATAACCTTGAGTGTAGTATATAATGATTCTTTATCATCCTAAATCAATTTCATTGAAAAAACTTATCTATATGAGATTTTAGTTTCTATAAATAAACTATTCTATATACACTTAAGGTGTAGATAGAAATATGTGACTCTAATTATTCTAGACAAAAGGATAGGAAAATAGATCATTATGGAAGCTCATAGGATAAATCTCATGGGTTAAAGCAATTCTATCAACCAAGATGATAAGCAAATGGTAAAAATAACCCGGGTAATTTTCTAAAAGGAATCTAAACATGTTTCAATAATGTTGGAGTTTTCCATATCACAAAAAACTACTAGAGGAATGAATAAATACTAATTAACACCATATAAGATGATGTGTTCTCATCACACAATCCACCCACAATCCAGTTCCTCAATAGAAAGTAGTTTGGGAATTATATATGTTGATTTCCTAATCTAATAGACACTTAAAATAATATTACTTGGAACCCTATTAAGCCAAGTAACAAGGGAAATACTATGATATCACTACTTCTAAATTGGATTAGGATAATTAATTCACAATTATCCTCCACTCTAAATATGTGAACATCTTTTTGGATTTTGATTATGATCACACTAATATATCTAGAACATTATTCAAGATTATTAAATCACAATATCCGTGATTTAAATATAAAACAAACTTCTATTTATATGATTTTTTATTCTACATTTATGTTTATGGTATTTCTCCTAGTGAATGTCTTATTATCTTTCCTTTGGATTAATTTAATTTGATTTTGGAAATGGATTGGTTCTCTCCACTAAGAGGGGAAAATTTTTTAAAATAATGAGAACATGTTTCCTATCAACCAATGGGAGTATATCAATTAAAGGATGGTTATGAATTCCCTTAGATGAAAATTATATAATTTGGGTATCAATACTAAATAATGATAGAGTTTTGGCTCAAATGGTTGGATAAAAATACAACATTATGATTGAATTATTATGATGGGAAATGATTTATTTCCTAATTTGTAAAGTAGATATCTCCCAAGAAGTTATATCATCAGACATGTTTATATTATGGAAACCATAAACTATTACAGCAGTAAGTATTGGTTAAAAGTGTGAGGATTTAATTTAATTAAGGGGGGATGTAACACCCTAAGATTTTACTATATAATTGTCCATTAAAAAACATTATGTTGATATCTTGTTTCATTAGAAACACCAAAATAAAATGAGTCAGAATATATTAAATGAATATTATAAATATTTTTTTAATAAAAAACCATTTAATAAATATTTGTTTAATCAATTATAAATTCTTGTAAAATATGATTAAGAGCACTTAAAGTTTTAAAATGGTATTTTTCAATAAAAGTAGTTATATATATGTATGTATATATAATTGTCATTTAAAACATAAATTATTGGATTTTAGAAATTTTATTTTTAAAATTGAACTTCAATTATTAATTCATCATGTAAAAATTATCTTATGATGAATTGTTTTTTATTTTTATAAAATAATTGATTTTTAGGTGACTTGTGAACAAATACCAATTTTTATAATATTGTCACTTTTATTACATTATCATAATAAAATAATGACTTAGAATTATTTTACACCTTTTATATAAAATATAAATATATTTATAAAGTAAAATAAATCAATTAAAACTCTATTTTGAATTTATAAAAACAATTTTTAATTTTTTGTTAACTTAAGTAATATTTCACTCTAAAAAGTCTTTTTATTCAGTTATATTAAAAATTAGATTTCACTACTTTTAGAAAATAAATCTAAAAAATTGATTCTGTATTTTAGATAATACATTTCATCTTATATAATAATTGGAATTTAATTTTTAGGAATAAGAATAATATTACTAGTAATAACGTTAATTACCAAGATAATGGTAAAACTTTTATTTTCCACAAATTGTTTTATTAAAATTGTTTATTTTTTATTTAATAAAACAAATTATTCTAATTTAAAAAATAGATAGAATATAATTATATATATATATATATATATATATTTAAACAAATTAAATTTGTAATCAATACTTAATAAGATTAAGAATAACTTAATGGTAAAAACAACATTTTTCACCAAAACTGGTTTTCTATATGTTAAACATTTAAATTTGAAAAATAATTTTATATTATTTAGAAATTGAATTTTCTTATATAAGTTTTAAATTTTGTTTCATCATATATAAATTTTTTAAGATTTTTTACCGCATATTTTTTTAAAACATAAATTACATAGTTAAAAACTAGTTACCAAGGTAAAAACTCAAATAGTAAAGTGTAAAAAATTAATAGAAATTGACTCAAATCATGGTTAAAATATGTGTGAAAATAAATATTTGAGTCTTGTTTGACCCAATATCACAAAAACTCCATTATTATAAACATTTTGAGCCTCTGTCTCATGAATAGTGACAAACTAATATTTAAATGTAATTAGTGCTTCCAAAATCTTCATTCTCCTCACTTATAAATGGGGATCACTTCCACCACATCATGTTAAATCTATTATTAAAATTTCATCCTAAAAATATACCATTTTTTTACCTTTAATCTTATATCATGTTCAAAAGCCCTATTTATCCCTTATTTAAGCTAAGGCCCCCATTTTTTAGGATCTTTCCAAGACAAATGTGTTGTTTTCAATGAGGATAGACCACTTTTGACTAAAAAAGATTTAAGTAAGGTTTTATTCATGACCCAACTTATTTTATTAATTAATTATGATTTAAATTGACTATATTTTTTCAATACAATTTAATTTTGTTCTATGATGATACTATATTTTTTTCTCTCTATGAGAAGGTGAAATTTCTTATTTAAGTCTATACAATAACGAATTTATTTCATAAAAGTTTATCATTTTTTATTATTATTATAATCCGCTTTAATAATAGTTTCCCCTTATTTTATATATATCCCCTTGCCTAAAATTTTCTAAATTTTATGTGTAAACCCAATTATGTGTTATCTTTATAGACCTTGATATTTTCTTTCTCTCATTTTTCATAAAAAAAAATTTTTGTTACTCTTATCATAAAGTTGGGTTTTGGCTATAGTATTTTAAAATATTCAAATAGCTTTCCATTCAAGTTTATATTTTTTATCTTACACTCCAAATTTCAAAAAGAAAACATTATATATTTTTCAAGTATCCATTATCTAATATTTTTTTAAAGTAAACATTTTTCAAATTTTCCACTTAACATTTTTATGAATGACTTTTGATTGTGACCCGCAAATTCTTCTTTTATGAGTATGGTGAAATTTTTTTTCAAATTATATTTTATAGTTTTTCTCACCATATGATAATTACTCTCTATGAATCTTCCATTATATGTTTAAAAAATCCAAATGATTTAAAATCTTGATGATTTTGAAAATAAAAATAAAATGTTCTTATATTTTAAAAAAGAACATGTTTTATTTTATAAAAGGCTTTTTGATTTTTAAATTGAATTTAACGTATTTTTTTTATTAAGAAAAAAATGTTTAATGATTTTAAATATTCTCAACTAAATTATCTTTTAAGAATAATTCTCTTATAAAATTCAAATTATGAGAACATTCGTCTCAAGTTAAAAAAAAAGTTGCTCTTTATTATTTTTCAAATAAATTATCAAATGATCTTAAAATGTTAATTTTAATCTATGAAAACTTCCTTAATTATCACCATGTTACACTAGGGATATTTTTAAGCCATCATCCAAATTCATTATCTGAATGTCTTATAGAATGTAACTAGGGGCCTCTTAGAGGTGGTTTGGGTGGTCTATAGAGAAACAGATTTGGTATAAGAGCTACCAATACACCATGAGGAATATATTAAGTAGTGTGATTTTAAATCCTCTAAAACCACCACTATCCCTAGTAATTCCATGCCAGAGTCAAAGTGCTGGTGATTACGGATGGAACTAGATGAAGTTGATGGAGTATAATAACTTGGTAGTGACAAATATGATCTAAGGTAAAATCTATGTATACTCTATATAGATCACACACTCATAGATACAGGTGCAATCCATTCATTTATTATTGCATCCCTAGTTTGAGAGTTAGTGATTCTAGTGCTTCATTAAACCCGAGACATGTAGTCAGAGACTCACACTGGAGGTAATCACATTCTCACCAACATCTACCGACGATGCAATCATTCACTTAGTGGAAGAATGTTTTCTTGGGACCTCATAGTGTCTATGATTAATCCCTAGGAATACATAATTGATATAGACTAGTTATTTGTAATACATTCTTAGATAGACGTCTATCATTAGAGAGTTTTCTGTACCCAAGTTGATGGATCGAGGTTCTCCTTCATGGGTGTGTGGGAAATTTAGTCAAGATGATCAGGGCCTATACATATGAAGTTTAAGTTGACCGAACAAAAGTTCATAAGTTTGGAACCTTGTGTAGTAGAAACCTATTAGGATCAACTTCCTACATTTTTTAAGTATTACATGGATTTTTTTCCTAAGGATGTGATAGATTTTCCCCTTCATCTCAAGGTTGAAGTGTACATTGATTCACACCCTCATACCACAATGATATCTTCCATAACTTATCTTATGGACACTATTAATCTTATCGATTGTAATTTAAAGTAGGAGTAACTTCTAGAAAACGTTTCATTAGACCCGGTGTTCCCTACTAGGATGATTTGGTGTTTTTATCCTAGAAGATGGATGTATATTGAGGCTCTTTATTGAAAAAAACCACATAAATCATCATATAGTAAAAAAGTATAAGAAACCAAGGATTAGAATCCTATTTGAATAGCTGAGGGGATGGATGTTTATTGTAATATTGATCTCAAGCTTGATTATCGCCGACATTGGTTTCTCTATGAGTATATGTTGAATACAATGTTTTGATTTCTCAATCGCAACTATGAGTTTTGGGAGATTCCCGTCAGGATAATGAATTCCTCTATAGTGTTCACGATCCATATGAACAGGATTATTCATCCCTTATTGGAATGGATTGTGTTTTTGGTCATCAAGAACAGACTTTACTATTTGACTTCATAGGATGAGAATTTTTAGAATATGAATACTATCCTATAATTACATTGGGGGAACATGTTTTATGAAAATCTCTTGAAGTATTGATTTTAAATTCAAGAGGTCAACTTCATGCGGTTTATTATCTCATAGGGCATAGTAGCTATGGAACTAATTATGTTCGAGGTTATTCTTGCTTCAGATCTCCCCAATTAAGTGTTCAAGTTATAGAGTTTACATGGTTTTTTTGGGTACTACTAGGGATTCATGGTTGATATCTCTATGATTAAAACCCCCATGAATACACTTACTAGAATGGGGAAACCATCCATTTTGGTTTGAGATATGATAGTAATTTTGAGGAACTAAAGTAGAGGTTAGATGCTTCTCCTATTATATGGTTTTTTATGAGGGATTAATGTACATGTTGTTCTATGATGATTTTGGAGACATGATTGGTTTTGTACGGATATAGAGTATTGTGGTGATTTCTTATAGAACCACAAACCAGATACCTCTTGAGAAAAACTACCGAACATATGATTCATATTTGGGAGTGGTGGTATTAACCCTAAATACATGGAGCCACTAACTTCTTGGTGGGTAGTTAAAGTTATAGGCATACTATAAGATCCATAGGTATATCTTTACATAGAGATATTTTAATCTTGGGTAGAGGTTTTGGTTAATGTTTTTGTAGGATAATAACTTCATGATTACGTAAACTCTAGGGAAGGGAATTATGGTGGATGATGCCCTTAATATGAATTACAATTATAATTTGTTGATGTAGGATCTTGAGAGAATATCTTTATAGCAGTTTTACTTAAAGGATAAGTGAAAAGTGGCTTATATTTGATCAATGGTGGTATCCCCTCTTCTTTAGCATGACTTGATGGAGGCCCAATTGGGAGATATTGATTATGCAGTTTTTTAGGAGTATATATTCTTAGTTAAAGCACCATATAGATATTATAAAGGTGGGAAGCACATAATCCTCTTTTGAGGATAGACTATTGTAATGGTATCTTTGCATAAGTGGTTTCTGATGGAGTTCCACACTTCACCCATAGTTGTACATCCTTTATTTGAAAAGATACAATAAAACCTCAATAATTTGTTTTAGTTTTAAGGTATTAAAAGATGTTTTTATGAGTTTTTATTAAGTTGTATCACCTATTATTATGTGATAATAGAGCAAAAAATTCCATTAGGATTTATTTAACTCATTTATGTTTTGTATTATAAGTGTGGTGAAATATTTATATATTTCATGAAAACACTTCCCAATTAGGGAGAGGTCATAATTTTATATTGGTGGTAATTGATTGAGTGACCATAATATCTGACTTCTTCTTATTTGGGTGCAGATTTTGGTGATATTGGGATTCTTGTATCTAATGGACATCATCTAGGTGTATGTGCTTCCATAAATGATTATTTCTGATCAATATTATCTATTTAATTATCATTTGTGAAGATCTTATATGAGGTATTCCGAACTCAGTTTTGGATTAGTACAATATTACATCCTAAGAATAATGGATGGATTGAGTGAAAAATTAATGCTCTTGATGATATATTAAGGCATTAAATATTGGATTTAGAATAATGGTGGGAGGATAAATTACCTTTATTGAAGTTTTAGTACAATAATTTCTACCAATCCATTATTGGTATAACAACTTTCATGGTCTTTTATAAGAATCCCTATACGTCACCCCTATATTGGATGGGGGTTGGAGAGTCATAAATAATGGTACTAGAGATAGTTAGGTTGATTATGTAGAATATTAATTTGATTTAGGGGTAGATATGGACTTATCTAAGATAATATAAGTCATATGTAGACCGATGATGGAGGCCTTTGGAGTTTGAGGAGGTAGATAATATTTTTTTTGAAGGTCCCATAATGGAATAGTTTTTGGAGATTTAGAAATGGATGAAACCAATTATCAAGATTCATAGATCTATTAAAGATACCATATATGGTGTCAAGGTTGGTTATCATCTGACATTTCACTCGTAGTTGGTCCAATTACATAATATATTCCATGTGTTGCAGTTGAGGAGATAAATAAATAAACCATTATACATCATTGACTAGGGTGAGAAGTACATCAAGGATGAGGTTTCATTTTTAGAGTACTGAGTGGTTATCAAAGGCCAATAGGTAAATACTTTTTTGGGTTGGAAATTATGTTAATTCACATCCTTTGACACTATGAAAACCTTTAGGAGAGTTCATAGGAGTGCGATAACAAGATGCAGGTCCAGTACCCTCACCTTTTTTAGTAGGTGTTTCTTTTTAGGGTGAAAATAATTAATGGTTGGGGTGATATAAGGTCATTAATTTTTTGTTTGAACCTTTAAAATATTTTATATAATATTTTTTTGGATGGATTATGAGTTTTTGATTTGTTTATGGTGTCATGGGAATTTAATATAATATATTATTTTAAGTCCATGCATATTTGTTTAAGGGAATAATGAACTTATTTCAAATATAAGCCTCTTATGGTGAATTTGTGGTAGTGGTTTCTTCTAGAATAGGGGTTTTACTATAGGGTCGGTATAACAGACATTCACGCCAGGGTCCTAAGGATCGAACCATTATAGTTGAATCAATTAGTCAAATTTACCAAATTAATTAATTAATGCATTAATAAAATATTTATATTAGACCTAAATATACCTTTATATTCATCATTAACTTATCCTACTAGTTTCATTAAAAGAAACTATAGATTTAGAGATGGAGTAATATGATGAGATCATGGGAGGAACTGGGGATCATAGAAAGAAATTGTTCATTAGAATCATCATCAAATATTGAAGAAAACATGAGACGCTTCATCAATTTACCCAGTAAAGTGATATAGAATTTTTATTTTTTATTTTTTCTATTTTTGTTGTCATTTCTAAACAAAATTAATTCATGGGATCTAATTATTGATATTTTGATCTCTATGCCATGTATTTTATGTTTCTTTTACCATGAACCTTCACTATGGTATGAAGAATAGAGGTTCAATGTCTAGATAGGATCCAAACACCATATCCACTCACCATTAACTGTTTCATACACCACCCAACATGGAAAAAACCTGTCGACCATAGCCAACAGTGCTACATGGGTGGTCGGATACCTATTTACTGACCTCCTTTTACATTATTATCTCCCTTTTCCCAATCTATCTTTATCTATTGATCACAACATAGGAATAGTGGGTCATGGTTTTTGGTAAGGCTGTGAGGATTTAGAGATATAGGGGGTACATTGATGAGGTATGGAATTAAGTCATATTGGGCAGTGATAAGGGGGTGTAAGATAAGGGTGATGATGTAGGGCCTACCATGTTGATATATGATAGGGTTTAAGGCCACAATGATGAGTCAACTATTAATTATATAGGAGTCTAGAAATAATATAATGCAGCGAGGAAAGGGGTGATGGATAATTGGGTTGTTGTGGTGTGAGAATGCTTGACAAGGGAAGCTAGGGATCTGCCCCCAGTCATCTAATCTTTCCCAAAATAGATGGTTTTACTCTCACTATGTTTAGGTAGAAGTTGAAACTAGATACCCCCCTTAATAATAGATATGTGTAGGATTAGTTATCCAAACTGGGATAAAAAAGGTGCTCGTGAGTGGCCCTAGCTATCGGCCCAACTGACTTGTTGTATTGGCCATGTTGTTGGGCCGCCTATAGAACATGGGTTAGGATATCCCAAATCAACCCATAGAGAAGGGAACACATATAAGCCACATGTATATGTTATTTATTCAAAGGGATCCCAATGAAACTAGATGGGTTCCTTCTCCCACCCCATTATTCAACATGGTGCTTCTGGGGTCACCAAATGATCCATTTCAACATGTGTGGGGGTGTTTTTCAGCATTTCTTCACCTTGTTCAAATTTCAGGAAAAAAATATCTTATCTTGAGTTATTTTCCACATATATCATGATAATGTGGTTTGTTTGGTCATATTTGAACATTCTCAAGGAAATATAGGTTTTTCAAAATTTAGCTCTGTCTATTTGATAACAGGTATCTCGAGTGGTGATCAGAGCATTCATAGGGTTTGATACACCACCCTCTTTTTCGTGCTACCCTTATATAGTGTGTGATACTTAGGGAGGAATGGGTCCACTATATTACAAATAGAGTTAGGTCTAGCCTTATCTGACTTGGGATATTCTCATTTTTTATTCTACATGATGAGGAATGAGACCTTCATTATGATTTAAGTGATGTTACAAGGCCATTAGTTTGGTTGTTTATATTGTTGGGGAAATATGTTTATTCCTCCTATTGTTGTGTTGTGAAGAGTATGGAATTTCCCAAGTTCTCCAGTTATTTCTCTTAAATTATATATGGGATATATTTATATATCATGGGTTATTCTATCCTTTATTTCCACTGTGGGTTTGATATGGATTTTCATATTTTTATTCCTTTTTTGGTTTTTGGGTCTTACTACAATGTATTTAAATACTAACCCCTACATCGAATTCATCACAAGAACATGGAATGTCTTATACAAACAACTGAAATTTTGGCAATGACCTTAGTTGACATTATATTCGTAGAAAATCATTGTGCCAGGAGGTGATAGTAGAGAGTGAAATTATTGTCAAGAGATATATCATTGTAGGTTTCTTTACTTATTTGATGTTTATTTTAGTTTCCCTCTATGGGTTATTGGGAAAATATCCTACCCCTTTTTCCTTATTGATTATGTATGGGTGTTTCTTCATGGATATTTGTGTTTTTCGAATTCATTATATATATTACAATTAGTTTTATATATTTTTTTGTAAAATATTATGTCATGTGTATATGTGTGTCTTGTGTAATAGTGCATTAGTATAAGGCCTCATATCAGGTGAGATAAAGCTACTCATTACTAGTTACTAGCCCCTATCTTATTAGAGGTGAGCTTAGGGTGGAACCCTTAGCTCACCTCCCTCATAGAGGGATTTTGGTGGGTTTTTAATGTATTAAAATACATATACTAGGAAAAAATACAATGAAATAAATATTTGGAGTCATGAAATATTCACACAGATGAGGGTAACCACTAACGTATTATGTGAGTGATGAATCTTGGAAAAGATTTTATAAGAGCATCAAAAGTTGGGTCATTTTTTAATAGATGGAAGAATAAATCAGAGGCTATGAATGAATAATTTTATACATATATGTGAATGTTTTAGCTGGGAAGGAATTAACTTTCATTTGTATGGTTCTAAAAAATATTGGAGCACCAAAAATCATTTTATGTGGAAAATGTATCATTTTCAATTGGGATGCAGAGTTTTTCTTGGGTAGTGAACATCAAATTTTATGTGATTTTTTTGAAAATCAGATCATATAGAAAAATTATTATATAGAACAAAAAATTTAAAATTCTAAAGGCTATGATTTTTTTAAGTGAGTTTCACTTGGTTTTTCCTTTAGATGAAATACTAATAATATACTTTTTAAGTGAATAAGAAATTTAAATTTTTTGACATAATTAATTGATATATTTTTCATAAAGTTTGGAGTTCTATAAATAACTTATTAGAATGAATATTTCCATGAATAACATGCATCTAAATAAGATTATAATTAATAAGTTATGTGTAAATAGGACATCAAAAATTAATTACATAGCCAATCTTACATGTTTGTAATTTAAATAAATCACATTATTAAAGGGGATATATTTTATGATAAGTGGGAATTCATCTCATTAATGAAGAAATAGATTAATTCCATTCCAATGGTCATGTGAACAATTTCTGAGCGGATTAATATTTTTTTTAAATATTCTTCTAGAGGAGGAGTGGATTTACTCTAGTTGATAGAGTTGTGTGTTCTAAATTTTAATTAATTGGATATCAAGGGACAATAACTCTTATCCAAAATTGTAAATAGTAATGAACATTAGTGAATTTTGGTACACTATCACAACAAAGTGTATACTACATGGACAGAGTCCAATGTAGGTGAACCAATTCAAAAAAATTGTTTATCTTGAATTCTATTATTATCAGTATACATTATTTTGAGTTAAGAATAGAATCGTGTTTCATTTCACAATGAAAAATGATCAATATGGGATATTTTTAGAATTTAAATACCCTAATTCATCCCACATACCATGGTATTTTTCCTATTGTGATACTAGAAATAATTTTTTATTCAGGTTTATTGACATGAATCACTTACTTCCAACTGATTAAATATATATTGTGGTATCAATGGTGAAATATGTGTTTTAAAATATCCTATAAAAACATTATTCGGTATCATTATCAATGTAATCCCAAGAAACATTTTTAATGATGGATTGTATAAATTAATCATCATGAATGGACCCATTGTTATGGAAAAAATATCATATTTGATGATTCAAATACTTCAATTATTATAGTTGATTAAGAACCTTAATTAACGGTCATAAATTTATAGAATGGGAGGTATGTTGTCTCAACCCTACAATATATTTTTAATCATGTTATACTTAGCTGATGTATAACACTAATTTACTCCACATTAATAATTGTTTAATAAAATATTTTTTAAAATATATTGTTATTTTTTCATTAATTTGATTATATAAAAAAATATTTTTCCCCATTAAATATTACGCAAGATTTAATAAATTATATAAATTATGTAACTAGTGTTATACAAATTGTGATTATATTACATGGATTTGTAATTACTTAAAATTATTGAGTTATACTTAGGTTCAGAATTTTCATTATTATTATTATGGTTATTCCTATTTATTTCCTCAAATATTTAAATTTATATATTATTTTGATCATGGTTTGATTTAAGAAAGAAAATAATCAACTAGAATTTATGTCACACCATAAATAATATGTATGTGTTATTAATGAATTAGTTTTTGGAAAAACCATAACTGTATATATACATGACTAATTTTTTTAAGTATTTATTAAATAATTATATCTTAAAACAATTATATTTTTTCAAATATTATTAGTATTTTTGTAATTATGTAATGAGTGTGAAATTTTTTTAAAATAAATAAAATTTAATCTCAAAAAAATAAGTATACTAAATTTGAAAAAGTTTTGGGAATGAAGTGTGATTAAAAATAATCTTCTAATTTCATAATTACAATATATAAATTTATTTTGATAAAAAAATTCTATAAACTTTCTATTCAAAATATTTTTTAAATTTGATAAATAATACATACAAAATAATATGATTTGATTGTGTTATTCCACCTCTTATGTCATGATTTAATTGAAAATAAGTATGCCTTGATTAGGTTATGCCACGTTTTATGTCATGTTTTTCATGTTAATTAGTGTTCCATGATAATGTTATACCACGTATTATGGTTGTTTTACCTATCCAATTTATAACTATTAATTATATTGTGGAACCTATTGTTACCTATTGGGATTTATTATTAATATGAATTAATTATTTTTATCAACCTCTTATACCTGATTTGGATTTTTTTCATTACAATTTTATTTTTAATAAAATATAATTTTTTTTCCTATGTAAAATATAAAAAATATTGAATAGGTACATAAAGAATATTATCTAATAATGGTCAAAAAAGGTGATACTTTGGATAGTGTCCTTTCATACGCACAATGAGAATATTATTTCCAATTTATATATCAATTACAAAACATAAAATGAAATTTTATTATTCATTTTTAAATTCTCATCAGGAACAACAGTCCTTGATATAATTGTTATGCAGTCAAAATAGTGTTATTAGTGATTGATAAAACTGATAGGGGTAGTGTATATTCTCTGAGTGAAAACAATACATGATCACACCTATAAATTTCATTTAATATCTCATATTCCAAACTTTCTCATCCAATAGTTCCACTAGATGCACCATGGATCTTTAGAACACCTATAATGTCATCACCAATTCATCGAATATCATATTCACATTAACCCTTTCCTATAAAATGATCGTTCCCAACCCCAACTATCCTTTTCCACAAATATCTATATTTCATCCATTTATTAGGTCTCCTATCTCTCTAGGAATTTATGCTCATACACATTTTAATTATATTATAGATCCTTATGATATCATAGATCATACTAATTATCTTATGTGTATATTAGAGCCAACTGACCATTCATGGGATACCAATCCTTTATTTTTTACTGAACTGTGAGATCTAATAAATCATATAATATTATGTATAAGTTTAAAAATCTATTATATTTTCAAATATTTTTATTTAAATGGTCGTGTGTATTGATTTTTTATTTTGTTTTCATATTTCATATATGCATATACTACTATCTAGAAAGGGTGTACTCATATGCTTGATATTTAAAACCTCCATAGAAAAGTAGTTTTTGAGTATAATGAGGAAAATGAAATTTTTATTAAACATGGTAGGGAATATATGATTTTAATGAGGACTCCTTCAAAATATAGTGATATCTTTATCATGAAACCCATCTCTTAGGGAAACATTAATGATCAAATCAAGAAGAATTTATGGGCTATTATATGGATAAGAATATTTTTTTAAATTACAATGCACATTATTATTTTATTATATATATTAATATTTTGGTTGTAACTTCACTTTATTTTTCATGATGTAAGATCTATGAGGTGTTGACGATTTTTGTAATTAAAGGGAATATAGAGAACATATAATCCTAGTCTATTTATTCCTAGTCTATTAGATTTGGAACAATGTTAAAGGATATACCAACTTTAAATGAAATTCCAGTTACACCGTACCAGAAAATGATTAACCATTGAAATAGTGATGAGATTATCTTATTATTGAAATTTAATGCTTTTGGTTGAAAATGATTATTCTTTTTATTATTATTGAATTTTAATTTATGTATTTTTAACAAATAAAAAAATGAGACTACTAAGAAGTCTTTTAAAACTTTGGGAAATATGACTATTCAGGAAACTAGAAAAACCAACTATTTTTCAAGTAAAATTGAGTATGATTACATTTTTTAGAAATTTAGTTTTAAGGAATAAGAAAAGAAATTTTTAATTTCATGTGATTTTGATTTAGTTTTTTTTAGTAATATAGTATAATGAATACAGTTTTCTTAAACCTGTGATTTTAATTATTTACAATAGACCTTATGGAATATAGGAGGGAGTATACCTTGAGAAATGTTGTTTTGATTGAGTTAAAAAGATAAATTTGACGGTAGTATTAATGTTCATATGTAGAAAACTAATGTAAAATTTTTTCCAATCCTATAAAATTTTAATATCTATTTTTTAAATTTATATCTAATTTAAATTTTGAATACTATATTCTAGAGGATCTTGGTGAGAAATAATATGACCACATTTTCTCAAATGTTCATTTGTGATAGGTATTATGTGAGGATCACTATAGGAGGATACACTGTCAACCTAGGAAGACTATAAGTCCCACAAATTTTTGGAAAACATCATGTTAATTATTAGTTCATCATTGAACCAAGCAAAATTTGAAATAGTCCCATTTAGAAGCAGTGGAGGTAAGAAAATTGGAATTCTAAGAGGATGGAAGATATCAAAATACCACTAAAAAATTCATGAAATTTTTGATAGGTATGATCCTATAACTTCTACCAAATAGTTTTGTAGTAGTGGATACATGTATATCGATGATGAGGTCATTGTATGGTGCTTCAGTCAATGGTGATGATGATGATAGCGGTTATTGGGGAAATGACATTCCATGTGTTAATGTTGATGAAGTTGTTAGAGATGATGATAATAGTGATTATTTTCATGATTAGGTTAAGGGTATTAGTTACCATGATGGTAATGGTGACCATGATGATTACTATTTTGAGAGATACAATGATCTAATCTATTTCTAACTTCATTTTTATGACACTTTTTTCATGCTGGTGGATTTTGAATTTCTAGAACTAATTGTATATACATAGATCATAATTTTATTTTCAAGTTATTAAATATATAAATGTAAAATATCTATTTTTTCAAATTTAAAAAATTATTTTGACTAAAACTAATATAATGGATTTTTTTATCTAACCACTTTCAGTGATTTTTCAGAAGATTGTGGTAAAATTGGTGTGAATGTTAGTTAATGTTGTATCATGTTTAGAGGCATTTACCCATGTTTCACTTCAACCATGGGTGTATATATATACTAATAGTTTTATAATCATTGTTATTTACATATATACAAATGGTTATAGAGAAACATTGGTATAAACCATATCTAATGACTATAATATCAACAGTTCCCCTAACCATTGGTATAAGATATACCAATGGTTTTAATGGATAAACTCATATAATGAAATTATGGGTATGTGTATCATTTCTAGTAGTTACCTTTTAAATTTAATCACATATATTAGTGGTGAAAAAACTAAATTTATATATACATTATTCTTTTTTAAATTTCACATATTTTTTATCTATTTAGTTAGATCATCATGTCAATCATGTCATAAATATCTCTTGCATAGTTGAGTGGATAACTCCTTGCCCAAATTTATTATATAAATTATAAAAAATACATTTTTTTAGGCTCCATATCTTATTAGTGTAACCCAGTTATCAGAAACCCAAATATTATTCTAAATATATATGCACTTATTTCTATTAGGGACACACATATTCATGATTACTTATATAAGATAATTCATCAACACTCAAATTTTCAATGACATGTCGATATGATGATTAAGGTCATTAAAAGTATTTACTTTAGAAGGAATATAGCACTGATAATTTTAATTTGTTTTTAATATCGCACCATATTCTCTAATATAATCCTTTTATATATATGACATCATGGTACTGCATTCATGTATTACTTATCCCTTATTTTGATTCCCATATTTGTTTGGTTGTAGCTTTGAGTTTTTTTTTGGGTGTTTTTGGATTTTATGGGAATTTGGAAGGGGACTACACCATCTGGGTGATGATATGCACCATGGGAGGGTATAACTACAGTATAGACCTTATAGTTTTAGCATAGTCAATTTTGGTTCCGCATAAAAATGAATCATGAATGTGGTGTGGACTACAAAGTTGTGTTGTGGTGAATTACTATGCCTTTTCTAAATTGGGAAGGGATGTGGCATGGTTTTTGGGCCTTTCCAGGGAATTAACTAGGGTAGAGAATATTTTTTGAGGTCTATGGCATGATTTTAGGAGGAGGGTGATCATCAGTGGTTACAGCATGGCCTCTATAACTACTCCATAGCCTTACCCTTTTTATAAAACCTCTACAATATTGTATCTCAGGATACCCCATTGAATTTTTTTTACAATAATTTAAAATATCTAGCCCATTTTTTATTTCTAAACTTCTCATATTCAACCCCATTTAAACCTTTTGGGTTTTTCCAGCCCTCACGTGAGTATTTTTACAACTCCAACCTCTCCATTTATTGGATCAAAGTACAAATGGGTGTTATCAATCCCTCTTTGATGAGTGTTGTGTCTTCTAGGTGGTATCCTTGTTTTTTTCATATATCCTTCATTAATAGTGATAAATACTCATAATTTTTATGGATTGTAACCTTGATCTAATGTTATGTGTTTCTATGGATTCAATTTTGATCTTTCATACCTTCAACTCAATATTGGATTTATAATTTTGGGTATTTGTTTGATTGATATCATGAAAAAAAATAAGGTGGTTCCAAAATGAATTTACATAATTATGATAGATTTAATTATTTATAGATTTTAAATATGGTTTTCATTGATTACGAAACTCTGAATTAGGATGATTTTTATAATCTATTTTAAATTTATGGAAATGTGAACAAAATCCCTTTTTAATGGATTTAATGAATTTGATAGATTCTAACAGAAGATGGCATGGAAGATTAAATGAAAGGGTTTAGTGTTGATTCATGAAAAACATTCCTTAAATGAAAAAATATTTTGAAAGGTATGAAATTGAAGAAAACCAATGATTTTGTCTTGAAATTTAATATGAATAAAGAAAATTGAAATTACGAATTTTAACTGTGAATGATTATTTGAATTGAAATAAATTATTTTCACATGATTTTTTTATTTATTTAAGCACACGTGAACCTGGGTAGTTAGTGGGTGATTAGGAAAATCATGATAATAACCTGTCTCCGGAGAAATATATTGATGATGAAAACACTAACTAAATCAAGTTCAGCATGATTTCCCCCAATAGGGTGTTAATTAATTATATCCCAATGTACGAAACATGGGGACATGTGCAGACACACTTAGCATTGATTATTGAATGAGATGTGTGAGGATCCTTTAGCCAAGAAATAAATATCCCAATGGTTCATTTACATGTTTCATGGTTTTGATTTAATTATTATAAGACATTTATTATAGTAATTATTTTATTCATACCCTTTAATTATGAAAATTTTCACTAAAACTTTTTTATATATATATTCCATCTATTTTCTATGGTATAATGTTTTATTGAAATTATGGAAAATAATTTTCTCTACCTTTTTTATTAAAATTAATGCATAAAGGGTTTATTTGTATTAGTGCAACTTATTGGATGTTTGGTGATACCTTAATGGGTTGTTTATATGAAACCCTTCCATTACCTTCAGGTATTTGTTGATTATGATATTCTAGGTCCAGGAAAAGGGAATCCCTCACATGGAGGTGGTAGGTGTGCTTAAGTAGAATACCTAGAGTGATGGTGGTGACAGGTGGATCTATATTCCACTTATTGTAAAGATATTATTATATATTTTCTTTATATTGTTTTGTTGTTTGTTGGATGATATATTCTTTGTGATATCTATCTATTTATAGTAATTTTCCCTTAGGGAGTGTTTTTTATATCAACTGTGTTAATTTATATTCTAATTTTATGTATTGATGCCTTGTTTTTGTGGAAAAACCATTCTAACTAATGTTTGATATGATTTCGGGTGCTAGTCCCCCAACCATGGGGATATTAATTTCCCTTTTGAAATTGTTAAAATAATACTAAGTATTTGTTTACTAGGTTATCTAGGATGTTTTTTTATAATGTGGTATCATAGGTAGGTTTTGAAACTTGATTTGTTGTTAGTATATAGTTTTGAGGTGTACTAGTAGACATGATGTAAGATTTTCAAGACTTAATAGGTAGTTAAAAGAAAGTTACTAGATATATCTAATCATAACAAATCAAAATTCACCATGGGTCCTTTTGAAAATCGTCCTTGATGAATAAATTGATATGGGTATTTTGAAATACTATGAAATGTAATTTTATATGATGGAATGGATGTTCATGTTTATCTTAATTGAGTTGATAACTTAAGTAAAATTTATAATGGCTTCATTTCTATTTGTTGATGTTTTGTAGTGCCATTCCCCAAATAATATTTTTAAACAGACCTTAGGAGGGAGCTGACGATGAACCATGAAAAACATAACCATCCATTTGGTCAAAATCTCATTTACCTAGTGGTGCCTACTATCTATGCTCTGGGACAAGCACCCACACATGTTTCCTCTCCAGTTGTGTAACCTCTAAGGGATGAATATAGAGATCATGAATATTAATTTATTCACTAGAAACAACCATATTTAAAAGGATCAAATTAGCCTCGAGAGGTAGAGGACTTTTTGAAAATGATTGACCTGTTTTTTCAATTCTTTGAAATGCCTGGTTTAATAAATATGAAACGTTCCACCTTCATTATTGATGGTCCTAGTAGGATATGGTGGGAATCAATGGTGAAGAAAATGTAAGTTCATGGAGTGGAAATACATTAGATATATTTTTAAATAGTATTTATATCTATAATCCTTGATGTTAGTAAATTCCATGGAGTTTCTCAGCCTCTGGTAGGGTGATAAGATTGTGAATCAGTATGAGAACCACTTTCCAAAACTTGTTTAGTTTTCTCTTCAGGTATTAAGGAATGAGAAAGTAAAGGCATAAATATTTGATATGGGTTTTTTATATAATACCTGATCTCTAATTTTGATATGGTAGCTCACTTATTATATGGATGAGATAGATAGTTCGTTGACATTGAGATTCACATGGCTGGTGGGTTAGGGTTTATGGGAGTACCTTATACTCCCTGTGCCAGTTTTTTTATTCCTTTAAATGAAAGATAAATCATGATAAGTATCTTGGTGGTTTTTGATATAATAATTCATCTAGAACTCCTGTAGTATTTTTTAGAGACCCATTGAATTCCATCCAATATGGATAGGTTAAGTGTTATAAGAAGTTTTTCACATAAACACCAAATATTTGTGGTACATGCTATTGTTCTAGAGACTTGAAGAAGTTTTTTCATGTATTTTACACCCCATATAGTGGAGTGGGTTCATTATCACTTACATCAACTGCATTTCAATCAAATGATTTAATAACTATGGGAATCTAAACAAAGGCATATAGAAGGAAGTTTCTTTATATAGTAGAATAGTCTCTAGAGGAATTTTATACTAGTCTAGTGATAGTGAGAGGTTTAATCACTATAGTTTCATCTTTATTGAATGATTTATTTGATACTTGTGCATCTCACTCTTTTATGTCATCTCATATTGTTTAATTTTTATACCTTCCTATAGAACATATTTTTATGTGTCAAATATTACTACACTGCTCAGAATGAAGAGAGGGAATTTTCTTTGAAGCCCTTCATTCTTGTTCTATTTATCAATGATTGAGGTATCATGGGATTTTATATTTCATGGCATGAAACCCTTGGATGTCATTTTTATAGTAGATTGGTTGACTTCCCATAAATCCCATATTGATTATTATCTTTAGTGGGACTCCTTTACTATACCCTATAGGGTGTTCCATGTTTTCTAGAGAGAATGGGACTCAAGTTCGAGTAGAGGAGGAACTCCTTTTCTAGAGTTAATTAGGGTAATATCTGTGTTTTCCATTGATTTGGAGAAATAATATTTGATTTGTGATCATCTCCCAGTGTTCATCATGTTTTCCAACATGTTTCCATCTAAATTTTCTAGTTTACCACAGTTAATGGAATTATATTTCTCTATTGATTTGGTACTTGGTACCCATCTAGTGTCTATTAATTCTTATTGTAATGCGCCAGATAAACAGAAAGAGTTAGAAATATAATTGGATGATATGTTAAATAAATGATTTAGACGTCTGTGTGTATCACCTTAGGTAATGCATATGATTTTTACAAAGAAATATGATGTAACACTTCACATATATTCTAAATAAAAAGTAATCATATTATAGTAAAGAATAATATCCATTAAAATATATTGATGATTTTTTTATGATTTTATAGGGTCAAAGTGGTTCTCAAATATTTTCCTTTAGTCTGGTTATCACTAGTTAATAATTGGAGAATCTAACATCTCAAATACCACCTTTAAAATTTGGTATTTCCATTATAGATACCTTGTTATGCCTTTTGTTCTAACCAATACTTATATTTTTTATGTCATTTATGAACATGATATTCCTTGAGTATCTTAATTAATTCATGTTGGGTTTTCTAGATAAAATTTTGGTTTATTCCAAAATATTTTAATATTGTTTGTGTTATCCAATAGAATCCCTAGAAATCGTGAGAGATCATCAAATTTATGCGATGCTCTTGAAATGTAATTTATGGATTTGAGAAGTGATGTTCTTGGGAAACATAGTCACAAATCATGGTATTTAAGTCAATACTGAGAAGGTGGAGTCTATTATGACATGGTAAAAACCAAATAATGTTTTTTAAATTTGGATATTCTCAGGATTAAGGGATATTACAACTATTCATTGAATATTTCTCAAATATTTATTATTTGATTACTATTCTCACATGTAAAGGGGTGATGATCTTTTGGTGTTCAAAATATTATAGTTATTTTAATGCTTCAAAACCTATTTTGACTTCTAAAATATTTTTCAATCCTCTAGAATCTGATAGGAATCCCCAATTCACTTATCTTTTTTAGAGAGGTATGATAGTGCTGATGGGATACCAAGTCAGTTTGATCATGATGTATCATCTATCGAAGGATTAGAAGATAGAATGAGATATACATATCCATGACTAAATGACATGTTCTTGTTTTCTAAACCATTTTAGATCTTGGGATGTCCATTTATGACTTTTTAATTGTTCTTAAAATAAAATATACCAGTTATCAATTATAATGGCTTCATTTGAGGCCTTTTATAGACATACATGTAGATCTCCTATCTGTTGGATAGATATTTGTGAAGCTTCCTTAGTTGGACTAATTTTAATCTAATAGATGATGATGAATATTCGGTTGATTCATCTGAGAATGGGGTTGGAAAAAATATGGTATAAATCAAAAGTTGATCATAGATGAATGCCTTTAGAGTTTTTGGTGGTGACTATGTGTTTTTTATAGTTTTTCCTCCTTTGAGTCCCTGAAGACTTGGAAAATAGGGAAATATTACATTGAGATTTGTGGTTCCTTTTGATATTGTTGATTGGATCGGTAATGTGTCTTACCATTTTGAATTTTCACTATAGTTTATTTTGATTGACAACATGTTTCATGTATCGCAACTTTGGAAGTATCTTTTTGAACCTTCTCATGTCTTGAGATGGGAAGATAATTATGTAGAACCTGATTTATCTTTGGCTCAACATCTAGTCTGGATTTTTGATTCTGAGACAATAGTTCATTGTTGTGAGTCTACACCTATGGTTTTTTTTTCTATGGAAGCATGGTTATGATTCACATGATACATGGGAGAATGAGGTACTGATGATAAAATAGTGGTCTCATCTCTTTTTCATAGAGTCTTCTTGATTTTATTTTTAGGGGAAAATGTTTTTTAGTGGGGAGATTTTTAACAACCTGATCTTATTTTGGGTACTACATATCCCTTGTTTTTTATTCCCTTGTTTATTTGGGTTTGTCTCTGTGTTTTTCTATAGTTTTTAAATTTTATGCTAATTTAGAAGGGGACTAAATCATGGAGGTGAGGGGCTATTTCATGAGAGAGGATGGTTGTGGAATGGACCTCAGAGATACAGTGTTGTCAATTTTTGTGAAACATCCAAATAAATCATAGATTTAGTGAGAGACACTATGATATAGTGCTGTGAGTATTAGAGCCTCTTTCAAATCATGTAGGCATCTATCATGGTTTATGGGCTGTATTATGGTCTTACCCTGAGTAGAGAATATTTTTTGAGGTATAAAACATGTTTTCAATAATCTGGTGGACTAGGGGTGATTGTGGCATTGTCTCCTTCATAGTATCATAGCCTAAACCTTTTTATAGCACCTATGTGGTGTGGAGTATGGGGAAACAACATAGTAAGATTTTCCTAGAATATAAAATACCAAAACCATTTTTTTATTTGTAGCCTCCTCATGGTCAACCACATTCAACCCTTTTGGTTTTTAAATTTTATGAAGAAAGGTTTTTTAATCCTCTAACCTCTCTACTTCTCGTATCGAAGTATCAATTGATGTGATCAATACCTCTATAGTATGTGTTGTATCATTAATTTGGAATCCTTAATTTTTTCTTCCCTTCTTCTCTGATATTCAATAATCCTTAGGATACTGATGTATTTTAATATTGATATGATGGAATGGGTTTGTTGGGATTCATTTTTGATCTTCCATGCCTTTAACACTCCTTTTCCATTCCCATTTCAGGTGTTTGATTGATTGGTATCTTGATAAAAGTTATGTTTTTTCAAAAGGATTTTCCGTACTTATTATTCCTCCAATTATTTCTTAATTTGAAATATTTTTTCAATTATTGGGTAACCTTTTAATTAAGATGATTTTGATAAAAAAAAATATGTCATAGAATTTTGAACAAAAATTATTTTTCAATGGTTGTGTTGAAATTGATGGATTTTGAAAAAGCAAATGGCCTGAATGATTTGATGATATTATATGATGTTGATTTTTTAGAAAATGGATTTAAATTAAAGATGATTTTGAATGGTATGAATTTTATGAAAACCTGTGATTAGTTTTTAAAATGTAAATGGAATATTGAAACATGAAATTGGGAATTTGAAGAGTGATCGATGAATTTAGTTGAAATAAGTGATTTTCCAATGATTGATTAATTTATTGAATAACATGTTATCCTAAATAGTTAGTGGGTTATTATGATAGGAATAGTGGGACTTTGACTTCCTATAAATAGATTAATGATGAAAAGTTTAACTGAACAATGTTCGGAATTATTTTCCCTGATGGGGTGTTAATTTATTCTATCTCGATGTCTTAAGGCTAGTGATGTGTGAACACACATTGATTCATGATTATTTACTGATATGTGTGAGGATCATATATCCTGGAACAAAACAACCTCATGGATTAGGTACATGTTAATTGGTTTTTATTTGAATATTATATTCCAATTATAATAAAACATATTTTATTCATGCCCTGGATTTATAAAAATGTTCATTAAAGTCTATTTTTTATATATCTACCATATATTTTATTTGAAATCATGTTTGATTGAAATTAAGAAAATGTATTTTCCATTTCTTTTTTATTTAAATTACATAATAAATGGTTCATTTGTATTAGTACTACTTATTGGATGCTTTGTGAGACTATATTTGCCTGTCTAGCTCACACTCTACCTTTACCGTTTAGAATTTGTATATTATTCTTTGGAAGTGCCAAAAAATGGTAATGTTCCACATGGAGGTGGTGGGTGTCCTTGAGCTTGTGACCTAGAGTGATGGTGGTGACCGATGTATCTATAGTCTACTTATTGTATAAGGATTTTATGATCTTGTCTTGATAATGATGTGACATTTTCTAAATGATATATTTATAGAAATATCTATTAATTAATGGTAATCTATATTTAAGGAGTGTTTAGTATAATAAATTTTTATTTATTTGTCTTCTATTGTAATGTACCGATGCTTTTTTATTATGGGAACATTGTTCCCTTTGATATTTGATATGATTCCTGGTGCTAGTTGAAAGCCTATAGGGATCAGGAATGCTCTTCATTCTATGAAAAGAATGGATTGAGTAATAGTGTACCTGAGTATCTAGGATGGTATGTTACAATTTATGTATTCTTCAAAAGGTTTAGAATAACGAAAACCCAAAATCATAATAAGAGAATTTGTGTTGAAAAAATAATCAAACCCCAACTTTTATAAATATATAATAAAACTCCAGGATAATTATAAGTCCAACCCAAATCTTCACTATCCATAGATTAATGCTCTATATAAACCCTTATTCTAATACAATCCTGACACCTAATATGAATAAATCATAAGTAACCACTACAATCATGTTTATAAATCATAAATAAATCATAGTATTAGCTAAACATATCTATTGTTTTTGTCTTACATAAAATGTGACTCATTATTTGTATAGTATGACATTTATATGATATTGTTTAACACTTTTAAATAAATCAAATATTCTTTTATAATATAAACACTTTATTATCAGCAATTTAATATTTTTAGGAAATAAATAAGTAAATATAAATTTCAAATATTTAAACATGGGATAAATATTTATAAGTATTTTGTAACTAAATAATTGGAAATTATTTATAATTATATAATCTTTTATGAAGATTATATAAATAAATACGCATAAATATTTTATAATTATCTTAATATAATATCTTTAATATTATAATTTTATATGGTATTCCATATCAAATCCTTAATATTTAAAATATATGATATTTACAAAAATATAAACTCTTTTATATTCCATATAATCATTTCATATTTAATGTAACTATCTTAAAAATTGAATATAAATATTTTTCTTTATTTAAAGTTTGATTAAATATAACATAACAATTTTTCCATGAGTAGGTACCATATGTTGTGGTTTTAAAATTTTTTAAAAGACAGTGAAATGATCCTCACCTAGAAGATACAAAGATTAAGGAGAACCTCTCTCTATAAAGAATACAGAAATGTAGTTCCCATGTGACCTTTGAATATTCATTCTATATGGGGAGGAGATTTTTAAAAAATGATTTACAATTTGGTTATGTGGTGATAAGAACCACCTATTCTGAGTAATCTATGGATCCCATACATTGTTGAAGGAAAAGTCCCTTTAAATATTTTGATGCTTTGTCGGGTCTTGATGACATCTTTTAGTCATGAAAAACTGAGAATATAGTTAGGTTCTATAGCCAAGGGGATAAATTAGGCCACTTGATTTGATTTAATAGGTCATGAAGCCTAAAATAAATCCCTTATTAAATGTCACAGTCATTTGAGGTTGGATATTTTATGAAGGAGTTTACTAAATGTTATAGGGTTAACTTGAACCTGTTTGGATCACATGAAATTGTGATCAACACAGAGAGGGGGAGTATAGTGAATCTATGTTGATACGTTTTCATTTTTATAAGAACCTGATTCTTCTTTAAGGTATGAATATTAAATTTTTTATAGATTTATAGTTTAATTTAAAAAAATGGCCTAATGTGAATGTCTTTTGGGATCATGGAGG
The DNA here is from genome assembly GCA_963277665.1 of Viscum album. NCBI lineage: Eukaryota > Viridiplantae > Streptophyta > Magnoliopsida > Santalales > Viscaceae > Viscum > Viscum album. Next base: position 10,937,189 of record OY728159.1, on the reverse strand, counting down.
TATCTAGGATGTCTGGGGATGGTCTGAATCCCAGAACATGAGTTTTGGGTGAAAAGAGGAGGTCACACGGTTAGTGAAAACCATGCAGGTTGGGTCGCACGGCCATCCGGCAGCTCTGCATTTTAAGTAGTTTTTGACAGATGCTTCCACATGGTTATCGCAAGATTATTGAAAACTGTATGGGGTTAACCATGACTTATACCCCAAGATTACATATAGTTGTTCATGGTTTCCACACGGTTTGATAAAATGTGTAGGTAAACCGTGCAACTCATATATTTTGAGTAAAATGATTGTTTTCCCCCTGAAATGTTTTTAAGTTATGTTTTCAATTATACTCCTTTATTTTACTATAAGGGTCATGATTTTGAGCTCCCTTTCAATATTATTCTCCCTTTTCAGATACCTTCGTCTTCTGATCTCTGATTTGAATGCAGTTCATTTCCTTGGATTGGAAATGGTAATGCCTCGATTCCATTTTTATCCTTTCTTGATTCTCCTAGATATCGAATGCACTATTTGGATTTAGGATAATATGCCCTAATATCTCGTTCTTTTTTCATTCTTGATATAACTTCCAAACCATTACGAATCAGATCTTGATACTGGATGAACTATCTAGAATGAGCCTAAGGTTAGTGGTCTCATGCCTTTCACTAATTGTCAAGTTATTTATATATTACAGAGTGTTTCATGACCATTTTTAGGATGTCTTCTTGAATTATAATTTAACCCTATTGTTACCTATTGTTTGTAGGTAATAAAATAGGTGTTTTGACACATGTATTGGGTTATATAGATGGATTAAGGGACACCCCATGGTTGAATTCCCTTGGATGGACTTTTATAGCCATTTGGCCTAGGATGCCTATGAGTAATGCATTTTTTCCCATTAAATGGTTGTTAAAATTAATATTTTTATTAATTAAATTTCCATGTTGTTAAATGGAATTTGTTTTGGTTTAGGGTTTGGGATAGTTGACTTACTCCATGACCCAAGTAGGCCATTGCTTGATAAATCATGTTTGGATTGATTTTCCTAATCTATTGACCTGCCCACATGAGTTGAATAATGATAAATCCATGTAATAGTTTAATTTACATCTAATTATTATTATAAGAAATATGCCCATGTGAGTAAATGAAAGGAAAATCCTTATGAGGTTGGTCCTTGCTTGAGACACCCTTTTTGGTGAGTTATATTAGTTTATTTTAGGTTTTGACCATATAATTCTTAGTAAAATGTTTAATGATTTGAATTATGAATTGGTAAATAGCCTTGGGTGAATCATGGATTCAGATTAGAATTATATAGACGAGATCATGTGACTATTTTACCATGTTCCTTTATTGAACCTTGGATTCAAATTATATTTCCAAGGATGATCTCAAAGGGTTTATTATGATTATTTCATCAGTGAACCATAGACACCATAGATGGGCTCAAAGAGTTTGTACTTAAATAGTGGGTGAATTGTGGATCCTCATAAGACTACTATGGATAGGATTAATAGGCATTGAACATATGTCATGACTGATACTTGGGGCTTCCCTATAGGACCTCCAATGATGGGATTAGTTGAAAAGGACTTATACCACACCAAGAGGGATACCGGGTTCCTAAAAGGTTTTTCTGGACAGTCTTGTAGGGTGTGGGTAGAATTTCACTTGGAGTGATACTAGAATTCCAACTTAGTAATGTTAAGGATGATCTCAGGTTATAAATTGAATATTTAATTGAAATGATTTATGATTTTTATACTAAGATAAATCACAATCTTTTATTCACCCTTACCATGTTATTGATTATATAGCCTTCTGAGGAATTCTTTGTGCTTACAGTTATACAGAGGATGTCAGGATTATTCCTGATCTTGAGACTTATTAATTCAATATAATTAAATTATTAAATGGATAATGAAATGAAATGTAAAAGGAATCCATTATGCATAGGTTGTTTAGTTTTGAGTACTAACTAGCTTATTACTCTCAATATTCACTTCCTGTTATATATATTCTTTGACAGATTAGAACAGAACTTGGGTAGTTGCCTACTAAGATTTAGTCTCACACCCTGTTTGGGTCATGTTGTGGACCCAAACAGATTATATGATTGCTGGTGTTGATAATTTCAAGTTCCCTCCAACAAGTACCTGATGTGATACGTAGGAGTAGGAGATCATGGGACCAAGCCAAGGCTTGCGATTCTTCTGGGATTGTTTTTGTCCTTTTTTACATTGCCTGAATGGCCCGAAGGCCTTCTTTTTTTATTGATTTTGATAACCCCCCCCCCCCCCCCTTCAAGGGATGAGGGGGGACCCTTACAAGGCATGTAGGCTCAGAGATTACATAACCCATAGGACTTATGAAATATACAAAATATACTTGGAACACCTCCTCCCAGCTTATTTATAGTGATATCAGCTCTCCACCTTCACATGGCTATTCGTCTAGGCTTCTCATGAAAGCACAGGCTGGTCCCAATTGCAATGTCATGCCCTCTATTTCTGAAATATCATCTTAGCTTCTTCTTTGGTGAATGTTCCTACTCTAAATCCACATCTAGTGTATACTCCTTGTAGAGTATGTCTGATCATTTACATTGGTACTTGTATTATATATGAATGTAGTGTAACATGTTTTGGCTATTTTCTAGAACATGTAACATGTTGCATCATCTTTTGTATGATAAGATATCTGGATTATTTATACTCTTAGTCTTTCATTGTTTATTGTTGTTGTATGGTATTACTGCATCCGCTATTGAATTTTTATTGTTTCTTCTATGTTACACTCTTCTAATGAGGGAATAGTCTCCTCACTATCACATCTAGGCCCTCACTGCTAGTCAACAACCTTTAGGATTTTGGGAGATGTGCTTGAGGCAATGTGGCCAACCGGGCTCAAAGCACTATTTTTTGGCATCCAGGTTTATAACGTTAAAAAGTGGTATCAGATGATAATTTTCTAGTTTTCTATAATATTTGGCATCATTAGATAGATATAGGAAGGAAATGGGATTTTGTAATAATTTTTCCTTGGGATTAGCTACCCTGCATACAAGGAAAATCCAAATTTCCAAAAATTGAGTTATTATTTTTGGATTTTGAGCTATTATATTTGATTCAATTTCACCATTTGGTGACACACTTTTATCAAGATGTTATTATTGATATTATTTTGGTTTTTATTGAGTTGCAACCCTATGAGATGAGGTTACCATGTCATGCATCACATAAGAACTTATTATAGATCACATTCCATGCATAATTTCCATTCCATTTAGAAATAATTACTGACTGCAAGTTGTTGTGATATATGTCATGATAAATATGTCTTATATTGTGATAAGTATATTGGTATTTATATTATGTAATGGTTTTGATGGATTCAAATATTTGGTCCCTGAGGTGTATGGGCACTCTTGGATCAGAAATTTATGGATCATGTTACGGTCTTAAATTGAATTGTGATAAAGTGTGATATACATGGATACCAAGATTTGATTCATGGGGAGTATGGGTCCCCACATATCCAAATTTGGTGTACCATTGGGTTCACCCTTCTGAATGGGATATGATAAATATGAAATTAATATGACATCAAGTGAAAATGAAGTGACTGTTGATAGATAACTATACCTGAACCGACCTTAGTAGTAGGATTTTGGTAGTCTCTTGTTTGTTTGACACCTAGAACTAGGCCACGGGGTAGGTAGAGGGGTAAGGTCATAGAAGAAGGTTTATACCAGCCCTATTTTGTATCTATTCTTTCAAGATTCAATCCTTGATGATGATATTTAACTAAGGCATGTGTTTGGAATTGTAGAGCCATGCCTCCATGACAACCTCAAGTTTTACTCTATAAGGGTAGAGATTATCATGCCTCAAACGTGGTAGTCTATGGACTATAAGTGGATACTCTAGTTGTTACAGTTGTAGAACCATCTGTTATTCACAATTTCAGTGCTAATGTACAGTTCTGTAAAGGATTAATAATGTTCATGAAACCCTTTTAGGGTGCACCACAACCTTCTACCTCTATGGAAGAGCTAACACAAGTGTTCCAGTAGTAGCATCCACCCACGTTTTTTGTGGATGGAGGACCATAGGCTATAGAGTCATGGATATAGGCCATGCTTATGATCTAAGAACATTTAGAGATTCCTCTTGAGAGGATGGTAAATATCTCTATGTACATGTTTTTTGATTCCTCGAATAGGTGGTGGTATGTTATCACTTAGGTGGAGCATCATCAGGATATGGTGTGGGGATATTTTCATAAAGTCTTCTATGATTAATACTATCTTGAGATGCTGAGGGCTGATAGATCCTAGGATTTTATGTATCTGGAGTAGGGATCTTTGTCTGTTGTGGACTATTTGGCCCTTTTTACTAAGATCTAGTGCTTTGTACCTATTATTATGGGTGACGATGTATCGAAATCTAGGTGATTTGAGGATGGTCTCAAGTATGAAATATGAGCATAGGTAAATTTCTCAAGGATGACTATTGTATCTGCTATACTAAATCTGGAACTGATCACCGAGTGTAACCTGAGGGAATATGGAGTTCTGATTTTGGGAGGTTCGGCACCTAGATGTGGTATTGTCTTGACCGGTAGGAGGAAGCATCATTTGTAGATTTCTTATAGTGATACTAGTAGTTAGAATGTATGTTCAGGTATCCAAGTGAGGTGATACCAGTGCGATATGATGGGGAATATGTGGCCATAGTGTTCACTGCAACCAGTCAAGTGTCGATCTTGTGGCAAGATGGGCCATCTATAGGGTTTCTGCAGAACGTTTCCACCTGCATCTAGTGAGAGATGGTCTACACTGACTCCACATTCAAGAGCGAGGTCTGTAGCTTCTCACTAGACTAGGAGCTGGAGTATATCTAGTTGTTCAGGCCAAGGTGGTGGTCGTAGATATGGTATCTAGACCCCTGGATCACAGTGACAACATAGTGGATCAGATTTGGGTATCCATGCAATGTCACAGGGTCGTGGTATAGGTCAGACATATGCATCACAACAAACCCAGTAAGAGTAGGATCCAAAAACTTCTACTTTCAGATTTACTATTCTAGTAGCCTTTGTTTTATCTTATGCACTTTTTGATATAAGGGCTTCACATAGTTTCATATTTTTTTCCCGTTTTGGAGATCCATGGGATCTTTTTTTCTTATGATGGAATGATTATGCTAGATGCTCTGTTATGGATCACAACGGAAGGTGTGTGTCAATGTAGGGAGTTCCCCCTTGAGGTTGGTGGGTGTCACTTCCTATGGGACCTCTACATTCTCAAGATGAAAACATTAATATCATTGTCGGGATGGATTTGTTGGTTCCGTTTCGAGCCTTTGTTGATTGCTATCACCATAGGGTGAGTTTTATGTCACCAGAGGGTGGATGGTTTCTACATGAAGGTGAATGGGATTTCTAGGTTATCTGATCTAGACCTGAGCATCATAGGTTGGTAGGGATCACAGAATGGATTTCAAGTTTATATCTAGAATACCAAGGAACATTTCATATTAATTTCCCTCTATAATTTGATCATTTTGGGGATGTTTTCCTAGACAACTTTTTAGGTTTACCTCCGATGAGAGAGGTAGATTTTTATATTGAGCTTGTGCAAGGGGATTCACTGATATAAATTCCCCCTTTACAAGATAGATATGATGGATTTTCAAGAGATCAATAGGATGCTAGAGGATTTATAGGCCAAGGGTTTTATCCAACCCAGTACTTCTCTGTGGGGTTCACCAGTCATTTTTGTAAAAAAGGAGGACACTACCCTTAGGATATGTGTGGATTGCAGGAAATTGAACTAGTTGATGGTTAAGAACTAGTATTTTATCCCATGGATAGAGGATCACTTCGATAAAATCCGAAGATCTCGGGTTTTCTCAAATATTTATTTTAGATTCGGTTATCATCATGTGCATGTGAGACCATCAGACACACCTCACATAGCTTTCAGGAGAAGGTACAGTCTATATGAATATTTGGTTATGCTATTCAATCTCACAAAAATCCAAGTGGTCTACATGGAACTAATTAACTGAGTGTTCCATCCTTATCTTGATTCATTTTTTGGTGGTTTTCATGTACGATTTCTTGTTGTATTCTCACAATCAACTTGACTATTACAAAAATCTTGTGATCATTTTGAATACACTAAGAGAGCATCAGTTATATGATAAGCTCACAAAGTGAAACTTATAGATAGATCAGATTCACTTCCTGGGTTAAATCATCTCATAGATTAGAGTATCAGTGGACCCAGAGAAGGTGAGAAAAATGGTTACCTGGGAGTAGCCTAAGAACATCATTAAGGTGAGGAGTTTCTTAGGGATGACTAGTTACTATAGGTGTTTCATACAGAACTTCTCACACTTAGAAACATTGTTGACAGGCTTAACAAAGAATGGTGTTAAGTATGTATGGATAGATTCATGTGATAAGGCCTTTCAAGATCAAAATGGATATTTAATTTAGTGTCAATACTAATTTTTCCAGAGCCAGGAAAGAGTTAAACTATGTACTGTGATGCATCAGGTACCAGGCTAGCATAATTTCTTATACAAGAGGATCGAGTCGTTTCATATGGGTCTTGGTATTTGAGGCCACCTGATAGGAATTACTTGATGCATGATCTTGAGTTGGTTGCAGTTGTTCATGCATTGCATTGTTAGAGACATTACTTGTTGGGAGAGCGTTTTGTGGTGTTCACGGACCACAAAATCCTCAAGTACATATTTAAACAACATGATATGAATCTATAGTAGTGAATGTGGGTGGAAAGCCTTTAGTATATTTAATTCTAGATTTCCTACCTGAATGGTAAAGGAATTCAGTGACTAATGCACTGAGTCGGAGGACTCAGATACAGGCAGTGCAGCAGGCCAGCAGCGAGTGACAGCTTATGGCGTTGTTCTCTGAGATGCACTTGGAGGTGCACAATGGTCACGGGAAGACATTTATATCATCCTTAACTATTACATCTACCCTATAGGACAGAGTGAGGATGAGCCAGCTATCATATTTTGAAGGCCTAGTTCTACATGATATTCTGGAAGGTGAGGACCATCCCCCATGATGGACCATATGTGAGGATGAATTTCTATGATTAAATGGTCATGTATGGGTTTCGGCAGACATTTGTGAGGAGCTGATGTGGGATTTTCATGCCTTTATGTGGGGAGTGCATCCTGGTGTCACCAAAATGTATTAGGATTTACATCCTCTTTATTAGTGTTCAGTTATAAAAAGGGATGTAGCTAGTTTTCTCATGAGGTGTTCCACTTGTCAGTAGGTGAATGAGGAACACCATTGACCAGCTTAAATTTTATAGCAGCTACCCATTTCTGAGTGGAAGTGGAATGATGTCGTGATAGATTTTGTGATTGGTTTAACTAGGTTTCCTTGAGGTAATGATTTCATTTGGTTTGTTGTTTATAGGATCATGAAAGTTTTACATTTCCTACCAATCAAGGATTCCTTTAGTGTTGATGGGATTGGGAGGTTGTACATCCATTAGATTGTATGACTACACAGGGTCCCGTAATCTATCATTTCAGATAGGGATGCCTGGTTTATTTCTCATTTCAAGAAAGGGTTACATAGGGCACTGGGTACACAAGTTCTTCTGATCACATCTTACCACCCCTAGATAGATGGTCAGTGAGAGCACATGATTCAGGTGCTTGAGTACATGTTGTGTCCATGCGTCCTGGATTTTGGGGGCTCTTGGGAGAGGCACATATACCATGTTGAGTTCACCTGTAATAATAGATTTTATGATACTATTCAGATAGAACCATATGATTCTTTGTATGGTAGGACATGTCGATCACCCCTATGTTGGATAGAGGTAGGAGAGGTAGATATGTTGCGACCTGGTCTTGTCCAGGAGACCATTGAATAAGTGCAGTTGATTTAGAAACGGATGGCTACTGTAAAGTCTCATCAAAAATCTTACACCGATCACTGTAGATGGCCTCTAGAGTTTGAGGTTGGGGATTGAGTTTTCCTATGTGATTTTCCGAGGTTGGGACACAAGAGGATCGAGATACAGGGTAATCTTTCAATGAGGTATATTGGTCCATTTGAGATTATAGAGAGGGTCGAGCCGATAGCCTATCAGTTGAAGTTACCTCATAGGTTCTAGGATATGCACGACATCTTCCAAGTTTCTAAGATGCGATGTTACTATTCAGACTTGTCTCATGCTTTTCATCTTGAGGTTTTTGACTTATAGGTAGATGGGTCCTTTGAGGAGCATCCTATACAAGTTGTGGATCATAGAATAAAGGTTCTCTACGGCTGGTTTTTTCCTTTAGTATGGGTGTTATGGAAGCACAAATGGGTGCAGTATGAGACTAAGGAGAGGGATTCCGATATATTATTGAAATGACTGGAATTGTTCATAGATATTTCTTCATCACCCTTGGAATATAAATTCAGGGATGAATTTATTTAAGGAGGGAATTTTGTATCAACCAGGTTCTTCATTAAGGTATGGATCTTGAGTTTTCTTTTAATTATCATTTTAATTTCTTAACAAATGGCCTAATGTGAATGCTCGTTGGAGTCATGGAAGTCTCTAGGGTGTCTGATGTTGGTATAGATCCTGGAACACAATTTTTGGGTGAAAAGAGGAGGTTTCATAGTTAGTGAAACCCAAGGGTGTTGGGCCACATGATCATGCAGTAACTCTAAAGTTTTAATGATTTTTTATAGAGGATTCCACACGGTTTGTGAAAAAATTACAGGGTAGTCATGCGCTATAACCCAAGCTTATAGAGAGTTGTGCATAGTTTCTACATGGTTTGATAAACTGTGCGGTAAACTGTGCAACCCATATATTTTGGGTAAAATGATCTTTTTCCCCCTAAAATGTTTTTAGGATAATTTTTCACTTCTTCTCCTTTGTTGCATATTAGGGTCACAATTTTGGGCTACCTTTAAATCATATTCTCCCTTCTCAAATCCCTTCATCATTCGATCTTTGATTCTAATGTGGTTTGTATCGTTGGATCTGAAATGGTAATGCCTCAATTCCTTTTTATCCTTTATTGATACTTTTAGATATCAACTGTGCTATTTGGATTTAGGATCATATTCCCAAATATCATATTATTCATATGTTCTTCATATTTATTACAACCCAGGAGGAATCATAGCTTTATATTGGATGAGAAATCAAGCACAAGCCTATATTAGGTGGTCTTGTGCCTTTTTCTAATTGTTGAGATGGTTATATATATTGGAGTTCCACAAACCCATTATTAGGGTGTCTCCTTGAATTATAATTGAACCTTGTTATTTCCTATTGTTGTTTAGGTAATTAAATATGTGTTTTCATGCATGTATTAGGTTTTATACCTTGATTAAGGGCCACCCCATGGGTGAGTTCACTTGGGTGACCTTTTATGGTTGTTTTTTTCTAGGATGCCTATGAGGCATGTATTTTTCCCTTTCAAGGGCCATTAAAAATGAATTTTTTTTATTAATGGAATTTTCATGTTCTTAGATTGAATTTGTTTTGGTTTAGTGTATGGAATTGATGACTTTTCCCATGACCCGAGTAGTCCATTATATGTTAAAGCATATTTGGATTGATTTTCAAAATATATTGACCTACCCACATGAGATGAATAATGTTAAATCCATGTAATAGTTTAATTTTTATTTGATGCATATTATGAGAAATGTGTCAATGTGAGTAAATGAAAGTCCAAGACTTATGAGGTTGGTCCTTTATTGAGACACCCTTGGTGTCGAGTTATATTAGATTCTTTTGGGTTTTGACCTCAGCATTCATAATGAAATGTTTAATGAATTGAATGATGAATTGGTAAATACCCTTGGTTGTATCATGGATTCAGTTTAGAATTACATGGATAGGATCATGTGACTGTTGTACCATGTTCTTTGAGTGAACCTTGGATTCGTATTAGAATGCCAAGGACAAGCTCAAAGGGTTTATTATAATTATATCGTGAGTGAGGCATGAATTCCATGGATGGAATCATAGAGGTTTTACTTAAATGTCGTGTGAATCATGGATCCTTATAGTACTTCCATGGATGGGCTTAAGAGTCATTAACCATATGTCACGAGTGATACTTGGGGATTCCCTATAGGACCGCCAAGGATGGGCTTAGTTGGTAGGGACTTATACCACACCTAGAGTGATACCAGGTTCCTAAGAGGTTCATCGGGATGGGCTTGTAGGGTGTGGGTAGAATTGTACCTAGAGTGATACTTGAATTCCAACATAGGAATGTCAAGGACATTCTCAAGTTATAAATTAAATATGGAATTGAAATGATTTATGACATTTCTACCAAGCCAAAGAACAAGAATGGATTCGATCTTCACTTGTTCTTGATTATATGGACATCTGAGGCATTCTTTTTGCTTACAGTTATATGGGGGTATGTTAGGTTTATACCAGATCTCGAGACTTATGAATTAAATTTATTTGAATTTTTAAAATGATAATGAAATGAAATGTAAATGGAAACCATTACATATTGGTTTTTTACTTTTTATCACTACCTAGATTACTGCTTTCATTATTATACACTGCTTGTTATATATATTCACTGACAGATTGGAACAGACCTTAGGTGGTTGCCTATAGGGATTTAGTCTCACACCCTATTTTGGTCATGTATTGTACCCAAACATATTATATTATTTGAGGTTTAAATTAGGGAATGCACACTCCTATAGGTACTTGATATGCTTCTTAGGATCAGGAGAGAATGGGACCAATTCAAGGCTTGCGATGCTTCTGAGATTCATTTTAGTCAGTTTTTACTTTGGTACTTATATTGTATATGGCTATAGAGTAACCTATTTTGGATGTTTTATAGAACAAGTAACATGTAGAATTATCTTTTGTATGATATGACATCTGGATTATTTATACTATCAGTCTTCCACTGTTTACTTACATTGTATGGTATTACTGCTTCTACTATTGAATTTTTATTGTTTCTACTGTGTTACACTCTTCTAATGAGGGAATAGTATCCCTACTATCACACATAGGCCCTTGCTATTAATAGGAAGCCTTTGGTGTTTGGGGAGATGTACTTGAGGACATGTGTCCAACCGGTATCAGAGTACTATTTGGTGGCATCTGGGTTTGGGACGTTACATTTTTCAATGAAACTTATCTCTAATTCACCAAAAATAATTTAAAATTACCTTGGTGCTGAAAACTAAATAACGAACATGTCAAATTTTGTTATCACGGTTCTCTTATGAATTGGAATACTACATCCACATTTTATTATTATTATTATCCCCCACACATAGAACAAATCTTTTATTAGCAAGATGATTTTATAGGTAAGGGTGTTTCTTTGAACCTCGTATAATTTTAGGAAACAAATATTTTGAAAAAAGAACAACTTTTAATTCAAAAATAATAATAATAAATTCTCCTTGATTAATAATCATAAATAAAGGATGAGTCACATGGGTTCTGGTAAGATTTGGTATTTTCCTTCTCACTTTAATTGAAATCTAAAGTTTTTTTCTCTTCTTCTTCATTTTTCTATCAATTACTAAATAAAATTTATTGTGAGTATCAAAAATAAACACATGAAACAATTTTTATCTTATTTTTTCTTCATATTTTCCTTATAAATTAAATTCTAGAAAACTCAGAAAATATCACATGTATAATTATTTAAATTTCAAATATTTGATTATAATATTCCTCTAAAACAGAAATAGTGTGATCTCAACATTCCAATTTTATAATAGTAGTTTTTCCTCATTTAAACATCAAAAATTATAATCTATATGTTCTAAAATTATTTTATAAAAAACTATCTAATTATTTTTCCTTGATTTATCCTTAGTAAAATCCTCTGGAATTGTTATCTTCACTTTGAACTTCCACAAAACCTGCAATCAGATTCTCAAGAAACATGTTTTCTCTAATTCCATGTGTACATAAACTCAAGTAATTAACTATTATGGTGTAAATACTCAATTAATGACACAAATCTGTCTTCATATGATAAAATCAGCAAAACATTAATACAAATTAATTTGAATTATCATTATATTTAAAATTTGATTTAGAAATAAAGTATCATCTAGATTTGATCTTATGATTCACTTAAATATATTAATTTCAATATTAAACAACACTCAAATATATCTTATATATCCTTTTAGAACATTATATTAATCTTCTATAAACATTTATTTACTATTACATAAGTCACAAATTAATCTTTTATAGCCTTTGAAAAGATTAATTTACTCATATGTTTCTTTCAATTTTTTGAATTATAACTTCTAGAGCCTCTATATTATTCTATAATAGCTCCAATTTGTGAACAATATATATTACATACTTGTTGAAACTTCTAGATTATATCTTATTTAGTAATGTATTTTTTGGATTTATTATAACATATCATTATTGGAACTTCATAATTTATTCATCTGTAGTTTGGTATCTTCTAGAATTCATAAAAAATCATTTTATGAAATTTTCCTACTTAAGAAACTATTTTTACCTATCCATGAATCTTCTAGAGAATTTCCTACACACTAAAAAGTTATACTAACACAAATTTTACCAATTTTTAATTATTCTGATGGTTCTCTTGTATATTGTAAAACATGTTTAAGTTAAGCCTATTTATACATGATTTTTCAATTTTATTAAATCTCTAAATAATATCATAACTCCACCATTTCCAGCTAATCTCCAAAAAACCTCAATCAACATAATTTAACTCAAATCTCATTAAATTACATCATAAAAATAACAAAACTCTTCACAAATATTCAACACATATCAAAATCTATATTATAGTTCATTGATGATGCTTTAATTATTTATCAACATGTGTAGAATCTATTTTAACATTATCCTTCTCCACTTTACTCAAAATTCATTTAAAAAAATATTTTCAATAAACCCAAAAAATTAAAATGAATTAAAAAATTATTCACATGTATTAATTAGAAATAAAAAAATTCGTAATGGATTAAAAAATATCACCATTAGTGTTTTTTTTCAATTCTATACATTCTATATTCATTTTATTTTTTAAAAAACGTTTTTTAAAATATACTCTTCCAGCCTAAATCAGTAAAATGAAACAAAATGTGAAACCACATTTTTTTCCTATTTTGACAATAAATATATAAATTTTTTGAAAGATTTAGTGTCATTATTATTAAAGTAGTAAGTTATTAATCAATTATCTCTAAGTAAATTTAAGATAAATTAGTGTAGAAAACAAGAAAGATTAATTAAGTCATGAAAGATCTCCAAAAATTACATTATCTTGAGACTAAAACCCAAAAATTTTAGATAAAAAATAAAAATAGATTCCCAACCAAATGAATTTACTCATATGAACAAACTTATTAATTTTTTTTTGTAAAAAACCTTTCTCAATTACTTTTAAAGGTTTTAGGGTTATTGTGTTTATTTACATTTATAGTTAGAGAAGTCCCAGAAATTTCTCAAAAAGTGATAAAAATGATGGAGATGTTATCCAGTGCTTGAAATATAATTTGGGTATAGAAAATCCATGTTGAAGGAAGGTTTTTATATGTAAAAATTATACTTACTACATGATAATATTATAATATTTAATGATTCACATAGACCATGAAAGGGGGTCACACAATGGTATGGGAACCTCATCATTTAAGGTAATGTGATAGTGAATTTAGATGATAGTATAAATGATTATGTAAAAGGAGATTACAAAGAGGATAATCACATGGTTCCACATGAGAAGGAAATCATTAGCAGTTGAAAAGTAGATAGTGTGGATTTTTAGTGAAGGATTGAACTATAATTTTTTGATTAAATGATTCTTCAATGAATTTTCCTATATAATGGCCCATAATTCATTACATTAGTAGTGAAAAAATTATGGGAGGATTTTTTTTCTATAAATTCCACTAAGTGAGAAAGAGTTTCATGGAGTGCTACAACCACAAAGGAAGTAACCCAAATTTGTCTTCTTAAAGAGTTATGTGGAATACAGTGACTACACAAGTCAATAAATGGAGATCAATTATATAAGCTTTTTCATGAACCAAAATTATGTGGGGAAACATATATAATCCATTATGTTGAGGTACTACATAGTGTAAATGATGTTGAGTGATCACATTGATGAAGTTACCAAGAGGTATCATTCAATAAAAAATATTCTATATAATTATAAGAACATTTTATGATGGATTTTTCTATAAAGAAATTATTGAACTATAATGTGGGTTTCATTTATCAGGTCAAAAGGAGATTCATGATACACTCACATATGTGTGAAAAAAATTTGAAGTGATTCATAATAATATAGGGATCTTATATAGGATCACTTCATTCACTTCAGTGTAGAGAGTATTGATACTTAAAAATTTAATTCATTTTAAATAAGGGGGATAGTGAGTCTCCTTAAAAAAAAATTAACAATAGTTAATTATTTTGTATTTCGGTATATTTTCACATCACCTTTGTATTCTCCTTACACTAGCTCAGATAGGGTGAACTAAGTAAAAAAATTTACTTCCCTTGAATTTGTTTTATATATATTTTCATTACTATGAGAAGAAGAGAGAAGAAATTTTTGCTTAATAATGAAACAAGGTCAAAATGTGTTTTTATTTTAATCTATCATACCTTGACTCACCCCCTCTCATTGTATTTAAATAAGTGGGGACAACAAAATATTTTACATATAAGTATGCTTCTACCCTTATAGACCAAATATTACCATTTTTTGAAAAGGAAAAAATAATAATATAAAGGGTTGAAATAGAAGAACATACCTCGATGTTGGGAAATGGGTTACACTAACATTTTTAGCCTCAAATTCTCAGTATCCTATGTTGGAATTTTTTTTTCAAGAACATTAGTAAACTTATACTTGGATGGAAAAAATTATATATTCAATATACATTCATCTACTTTGTCCTTTAAAAAATGATACTTGATGTGAATTTGTTTTAATATTTAATATTAAATTGGATTATTAGAAATATTTATATCACTTTGGAAATCATAACCAATCACTAGTGGAATCATAGTAATAACATATATATCCTTAGGTTTAGTATTTATCTAAATAGTTTATGACACTAATCAGGATGAAAAAACATACTCATATTTAGTGGGACTAAATGTGATTGATGATTTCTTCATAGAATTACATACCACACATATATCAATAATAAATATTAGTCCAAATTATTTGGACTTTATTTCGTCAACATTACCAACCCAAACAATATAATTTAATACTTATAAGTCCAACTCACCCTTAATCTCATATAAAAGAAAAATAATTTGATGTATTTTTAACATTTATCATAATTCTACTGGATTTTAAGAAATTTTATTCCTTTGGATTAGATTTAAATGTTTCATAAATAGTAATAAAAAACAATATATTTATAGACTTGAGGTAGCCACATGAAAAAATAATACCAATCACCTTTTTTAATTCTTTCTCATTAACAACCTACCCATCGGTATCTTTACTCATATTTGTTCTCACATGAATTAGTGTAGACATTCCTATTTATTTTTTAATGAAAACCCTTTTATATAACTCTTTATAATACTTCTATTAAGTGATAAATATATAAATAACATTTTTGGAGATTTTGAAACCTAAAAATTATTTCATCTCACCAAGAAAGGATATCTCAAATTTTTTCTTTTTTTATTTGGAAAATTTTTTACAAAATTTATCCTCGTTACTAGTAATGATAATTCCATCAACATACATAATCCCAATGAGTGATGTGGTGTTGTTATGCCCCATATATATGTTATTGTCCACATATCCTTTCTTGAATTCCATTCTTTATAAGTACTCATCCTTTTTGAAATACCATGTTTTGAGAGATTATTTAAACACACATATATATATACCTTTTTTAATTGCTTCACTGTTATTATATATTCATCAAGATAAAAAACTTATGTTTTCTCTATATATACTTCTTTATTTAGACCACCATATTTTTTATTTATACTTTTAATTGATTTTCTAGAATCTTAAATTTATTTGTGCGGAAATTGAAATAATATTTTTTTAGTTTCTAGTATAGCTATAGTGGAAAAAAATTCTAGAAATTAATTTAATTAATTTTTAATACCCCTTTCAAACCATTATATATTTTTTCCATGTAACATCACTTATTTTATTTAGCATGTTTCAAAAAATTCATTTTGTACTAATGATGTTTTTCCTTATAGGCTTGGATAAATTGTCTCATGTCTTATTATTTTCTATAAAATTTAGTTATTCATTCATTTCATTAATCCATTATAGTACCTCATGATAGAAGTTCCTTAATCTTAAAACATTTCCATAAGTTAATCATTACATCTCACAAATAATTACACAATCCCAAGAAATGAAGGTTTAGTTTCTTTGAGGACTAGGTATATAAGAAACTTATTTTACAATGCATGTGAAAATTTCTCCAAATTTGAGTGACTCTAATCTCCCTTAAATACATCATATATGTTATAATAATATTCATAACCAAGGGAAATGGAAACCTAATATTAAGGTGGGATTAGGTACTCGGTATGGGTAAATATAAGTGATAAAAATCGAATATCATAAGTGAACATAATTTTATCATATGATTATAATCAAGATACATAATAAAATTCATACCCTACAAATCATATATCATAAATCATAGAATATGACTTGTCATTACATAAGATATGAATCAGTAGATTGTGGAAATATGAGTCAATAAATTAGATCCATGATATCTTTACACAATCATGAGAATAATCATAAATGTTTGAATGATATTTAAACATTGTCACAATAATCAGTATTGGGAACATTACATTTATGAGACACACCATCATTGACCAAAAGTATTATAAATAAATATGTATTCCAAAATACTTATCTCGTGAGATATAAACATTAAACCAATTCATTATAGGGTGATATAGGACCCCAATATTCATTCATCCATACTTATGTGTCCCACTTGAAAATCAATCACATGTCACATCATGAAGAACCCATAAAAATAAGAAGGGTTTTATAAAACTAAAAAATTTAAATCATTCAATTTTTATAGAATAAATAACTCTTATAAAGAAAATGGTTTTTATTCGACACACCATAATGAAAACCATGGAAATAAAATGGGTTTCATATTGATTCACATATGTAAATCCTTAATAATTCCTTCAATAATCATAAAATTATAACCTATGTAAGATTAGTGGGTATCCAATGGTATTCAATTACATTCTAAGTAAATATCATTCATTCAATATAATAAATTGTGTGACATGACTATAAAAACATCATTAATATGGTAAAAAAATCATTTTGAAGTTATCAAACCATATTAAAGGTATCATGGAAGAAATTAATAAATAATCCTTGAGAAATTAAATTTGAGACAAATAACCTCATATTAGGTTTCCTCACTTAATTGAATGCACTTTATGCCACTTTATAACAAGCATAAATATCTTAATCACCTATTTCAGGAAAAAAAATTATATAGATAACCTTTAATAAACTTTATTTATAATTATTCTCTACATTTATATTAGTTTTTCATTACCTATTTTCAAGGTTTGGTGTGGGAAATCATGATCATTTTGAACTAGTATTGTAAGAGAAGTGTCAGTATTCATTGTTCTTCCAAAATTATTCATTAATATTTTATTAAATTTATTATAATGGATTAATTATAATGAATTATGATATTAAAAATTACTTTCATGAGTACTTTAGTCTTTATCCTAGAATATCTAATCGACAACAAACATTTTCCAATGATTTTCAACCTATGAAGGGTGTTTTCTTAATTAATTAGTAAAATATTAATTTATATTTTTAAGAAATATAAAAATATTTATAAAAATATTTATATCATAGTATACCAGTAATTATTTTTTTATAATCATCCATGATATATTTTCATAGCATTGTTCGTATAGGTGGTCAAACAGATCCAAACATGAACATAAAATGGTTAATGGAATATTATGAGATCATTTAGTTGAATTTTCACTACACCAATAGAATAATGATATAATTTAGTGTTAATTATTGTGTTATAAAATAATTAAAAATTAATTAGGATAATAAACAATGTATATGAAAATATTTAATAATTTTAATTAAATATTTTCCACATAGTATGCTTGTTTTAAACTATTGAATTAACGACAATAATTTTTTGATCATATCTTTAATACGTCCTCAAACTTTTCACACCAAAATCATAATTATTTAATAAATACAATAATTTTCCATTAAATAATTCTCATTACAATAGTTTTAAGGTTATGACTAAATGAAAAATTAAAATTAATCTTCCTATGGATGCGGTAGTCTACAGGTACACATGGTTGTAGATTTCATTTTCCATAGAATGGGATAAATGAATAATATGTTTTATCATTTAATAATATAAAATATATTTTATTTCTCATAATTATATAACAAATTTAACATTAGTAACATTAATTTAATGTATTTATAGAAAACATAACATTATACTTTGTGGAGGCGGTAGTCCGCGCACACACAAATGTTGTTTTCAATTTTCAGGGGGAATAATGGAGTGGTGGATAAAGATTTTATCATCATTATAACTAAAAATTAGTATAATAATGATAATAATTTTATTATTTTAAAATGATATAAATTAATTCAAGAATTAAGAAATGAGATATGGAAAAATAAAAGTAGAATAAATAGTTGGAAATCTATACCTCACTACTTGGGTTATCTCCATTACAAAGGGGTTAAATATTTGAAAAATAGTCTTTTGAGAAAAATATAAACTTATATAGATAGATGGGAGTGTTAAGGAAAGTTTTGGGAAGTTTTTTTGCTGAAGTATGGGGGTTATTCTGTGAGGTAATGTGAGGAGAGAAGATCCCCTTTATAGTTAAAATGGAGTGTCATTTTTATTAATTCCAAAAACTTTTCAATTATGGAAATTTCTAAAAATTAGAATGGATAAAAATAGTGATATATTTGTTACGAGAAAATATAAGGTTTGTCTACACCTTAAAAACTCAATTAAAACATGTTTTAGAAATGTTATCCCTTTGCCTCTTAACTTTTTCATTTTAACCACTGCAGTTTTCACCACATTTACTAGTTTTCACATTGGTAATTTATCCTTTGTGAAAAAAATTAAAATGGTATTTATTATATAATTTGGACATAATGAATCAAAATTTTAAATACATTTTTTTCATATTTATAAATACATAAAAATTAACTTCAGAATATTAAATGTATAATATATTAATGGAACTTTTAAAAAAATACGATCTAATTTCTAAAATATAAAATATGTGTTTATAAATCAATTTTATTTAATTATAAATTCCATTGTTAAATGAATATTTAGTCTTAAAAAAAGTTTCATGAATTTTCAATTCATAATTGTGACGTCCCAAACCCGGCTGCCCCTCAACCCGACCCCCGAGCCCGGTTGGCCACATGACCCCTGGCTCGTCTTCCCATAGGCCAGGGGCTGCCGACTATCAGTGGGGGTGTAATGGTAAGTTAGTGGGGAGACTGTACCCCCATTTCAGAGTACACAGCGGTATAGCAGTAAAGTAATAAAGATAGCGGAAACACAACCAAGGGTAAACAAGAGAAAAAGGGGAACATACAAACCAAACAACAAAAGTAAGAAAAACCCTGATACATATACAAAAGCCACATAGGCAGTGTCTAATACAAAATGGATGTATGGCATGCTGATACAGTAGAAATAGAAGACAAGCATGCTATACAATAATACAAAAAGAACAAAAGTAGTCCACGAGCATCTCTAGCCAAGCTCGATCCTCTGCTCTGGATCTCCAGCTAGAACATACATGTATCAACAACCTGAAGTTGGGCCCTTTCCCCTACTAGTACATGCAGTAGTAAAGTCTACATGGGTTCCCAAGAGGCCGCCCGAGTAGGGTGTTAGACAAGTCTCAGTAGGCCACCACCAACGATGTCTACGTGTAATCAAAATAGGTGTTCACAAGCAAAGTGAGTAATAAACTACAAGTAAGAAAAGAAAAGTAAATAAAAAACCCTCTCGCTCAAGTTCTTAAAGGACACCTGGTGGGTCTACCTGCTTCAGCTCATGGATGGTAAAATGAACGATCATAAGAGGTATAAGTACATAGATATAGGTTATCACTAGCACAAGGTAAACATGCCTCTCATCCATGCTTCTCACATACGTACAAGTATCACTGGCCCGAGGTTTGAATGCCTCTTGTCCACAAGCACTGTAACTGGCGTGGGGTAGAAATACCTCCCACCCGTAAAGGTTATATGGGCTTGAGGTATAAATGCCTCTTGTACTCAATCACCACAGCTGGCATGGGGTAGAAATGCCTCCCACCCATAAAGGTTATATGGGCATGAGGTACAAATGCCTCTCATCCTCAAGCACTGAGATTTATCTGGCACGGGGTAATAATGCCTCCCGCCCAACACACGGGTTATCACAATCATGTCAACACAGTAAATAATAACTATTCACATCACATTATATATGTAAAACCATCTTATATCATATCACATTATCAAAGCAAGGCATATCCATCTTATAATATCACATAAGCAAAGCATGGCATACGTATATTTCAATTCAGTTAAAGGGGTTCAGTCTCTCTCATCCTAACCAACCTCTAACCAAGTCATCTCATTTTCCTAACATGGAAAATTCTCTTTTAAGACATATCGTTAAGGTTTAAAGGTGAAAAAGGTCCAATTATCATGGTATAACACCTATGGTTGAACACTCCCAGTCCATACCAAATCCAAACACCTTAACAAGGTTAGATTCATCACTCTTATACCACACGGGTCATTTAGATATGAAGCAGTCATTATAAATATGGGGTTTGGTGAAAGACAAACCACGACACGACAACAACAACTTAATAAGGCAAAAACCCAAAATGGAAACCATGTGACCACCTACCTTTGAGTTGTAGGCGTAGGCTTTCTTGATATAAACCTCAGATTCATAGTAGATTGGAAGAGATATGAGTTCCAGTACAATGCCCTGGAAATAGGGCACATGAGCCCGCATCAAAATAACAAGATGGAAGGCAATATTTACCGAGTAAAGAGGGATTCATGATGTTAGCCTTACCGAGGGTGATCCAATGCCTTCAACAGATCAATATTCGGACACCGGATGAATAAACCACAAGAGAAAGAGTGAGAGATGGTTTTGGAATTCAAAGGAGAGCTCTCCCCTCATTTCTGTCTACTGGAAGAAGAAAGAAAGGCTTAAGTAATTTTAAATTAATTAATGGAAAAAAGGTAAATTTACCCAGAACTCGGTCGCACGGTTTACAAAACCGTGCACATCTCACTGCCTTTATAAAAAGGGTTGCACGGTTTAGGGGCACGGTTTACCCAAACCGTGTGCAAACTGTGCGCACCTCCCTACCTCCAGACCAAAGGCCACACGGTTTTTCTGAAATCGTGCGCAAGCCATGCGTTGGCCGTGCGCCATTGTCTGCAAGCTCATTTCTCAAACTCCCAGGCTCAGAACCAACCCCGGACACTCCTCGGACCTTCCTTAGAACATTACACACATTAAACAAGCTTAAAGGAAATATTTAAAAGAAAAACTAATGATTTGTACCTTTTCCAAAGGGTTGGGTTGTTACAACCTCCCATCCTTAAAGAAACTCGTCCCCGAGTAGGCCTTCTGAGGGTACTGAGGTGTCATCGACAAAAAGCTCTGGCCATTGAGAACGTATATCAGGCTCACGCTCTCAGGTCTCGTCCTGTACCTGGTTGTGCTATCATAGCACCCATTCAAGAGTAATGGACCTACCACGGAGTGTCTTCACGCTCTAGTCAACAATTCGCATCGGATACTCCTCAAAGGAAGCATCTGTATCCAGTTCAACCTCATCAGGCTGAAAAATGTGAGTCGGATCTGAAAAGTACCGCCATAGCTGAGATACATGAAAAATATCGTGCATGGCCTGATATCTCTGCATAAGTACAAGCTGGTAAGCTACTGGACCGATCCGCTTCATCACCTCAAATGGTCCTACAAACCTCGGTAAGAGCTTACCCTACTTCCAAACATGCCTTTTCCCGAACCTGGGTGAGACCTTCAAGAAAACCTGGTCCCCAACCTCGAACTCAAGAGTTCGTTGGTGCTTGTTAGCATAGGACTGCTCTCTAGACTGAGATGTCTGCATACGCTTCCTAATAATTTATATTTTCTCTGTAGTCTCCTACACCAGACATGGTCCTAGAACAGCTACCTCCCCTACTTCAAGCCAACATAAAGGCGAGCGACAAGTACTACCATACAAGGCTTCATAGGGAGCCATCTGAATGGTATCCTGTAATATATTTTTATAACAGAACTTGACAAGAGGAATATGTTTCTCCCATGAACCTCCAAAATCGAGAACACATGCACGTAACATATCCTCTAGTACTAGTATAGTCCGCTCGGTCTGTCCGTCAGTCTGCGGGTGATAGGACGTGCTCAAAAGTACTTGCGTACCCAAGACCTTCTATAAACCCCGCCAGAACCGAGATGTAAAATGAGGATCTCTATCTGAGACAATAGAACGAGGTTCTCTATGAAGGGGAATTATTTCCTTGACATACAATCTTCCCAAGTCATCAACCGTGAAGGTCTCCCGCACAGGTAAGAAATGTGTGACCTTCGTCATACGGTCGATGATAACCCATACTGCGTCATTTCCACAAGGTGACCTGGGTAAACCAGTTACAAAGTCCATCAAAACATCATCCCTTTTCCACTTCGGAATGGACAACGGCTGCAAAAACCCTACCAGACGCTGATGTTCCGCCTTCACCTACTAACAGGTGGAATAATGCGTGATAAAATCGGATATCTCCTGCTTCATGTTAGGCCACCAATACTGTCATTGCAAATCACGATACATTTTGGTGATGACTGGGTGAACTGCCCATGCTAAGGCATGGAAATCCCTCATTATCTCCTCTCTGATGTCTATTGGGACCCATACACGCCCACGTAACAATAAATTATCACCTTCATCCATGGTCAAATTTGTAGAGGCATAATCCGCGACACTCTCTCGTAGAACAAGGCCTTCCGGATCTGATAACTGTCTTTCCTTGACCTGTTCCAAAAGATTAGATGTCACTGCTAAGGCTAAGAGAACAGTCTGACCCTGACCCTCCTGAACCTCAATGTGCATCTCCGAAAATAGGGCCATCAGCTTCCACTCCTCAGTAGATTCTCGAACCACTTGAGACTAAGTTTTCCGGCTCAGCGCATCGGCTACTGAATTCCCTTTCCTAGGAGTGTAGGCCTGTTCAAAATAAAAGGATTGCAGGTACTCGACCCACCTTCATTTCCTAAGATTTAGATCCCACTGAGTGAAGATATATTTGAGGCTTTTTTGGTCAGTGTATACCACAAAAACACTCTCCCAACAAGTAGTGTCTCCAACAGCATAAGTCATGTACAACTGCTGCGAGCTCGAGGTCGTGCATTGGATAATTCCGTTCATGAGGCTTTAACTGACGAGAAACATACGCAACGACTCGCTCGCCCTACATCAAGACAGCTCCAAGCCCGATACCTGATGCGTCGCAAAAGACCGTATAAGCTCTGCCTGGCTCTGGAAAGATCAGTATCGGTGCTGAAGTTATCTTGTCCTTTAGTTCCTGAAAATATACTTCACAAAGTTCTAACCAATCGAATCTCACCTCCTTTTTAGTCAAAGCTGTAAGCGGTGCTAATAGGCATGAAAAGTACTAAATGAACCGCCTATAATATCCTATAAGTCCCAAGAAACTCATGATATCAAAGACTTTCTTGGGCTGCTCCCAAGAAACTACAGCACTCACCTTATTAGGGTCAACTGAAACTCCATACATAGAGATAATATGACCCAGGAAGTTAACCTTATTTATCCAAAATTGGCATTTACTAAGCTTAGCATAAAGTTAGTGCTCTCTTAGTGTATTCAACATGATCTCAAGATGGTTTGCATGGTCGTGTCTCGAGCGTGAATAGATTAAGATATCATCCACAAATACAACCACAAAAGAATCAAGTTAAGGTTGAAAAATACGATTCATAAGAGCCATAAACACTGCATGTGAATTTGTAAGCCCAAACGGCAGGACTAGGTACTCATAGAGACCATACCTGCTCTTGAACGTCGTGTGAGGTATGTCCGAAGTCCTAACACGCACCTGGTGATAGCCCGACCTCAAATCTATCTTTGAAAACACCTTCGCTCCTCGGAGCTGATCGAAGAGGTTGTCAATTTGGGGTAAAGGATACAGATTCTTAATAGTCAGCTGATTTAACTTATGATAATCCATGCAAAGGCGAAGGGTACCATCTGCCTTCTTGGAAAAGAGAACCAGTGATCCCCAAGGATAAGTACTGGGACGTATAAATCTTTTTGCTTCCAGGTCCTCCAGTTGACTCTTAAGCTCCAGAAGTTCCTTAGGTGCCATCCTATAAGGAGGAATGGTCACTGGTGCTGCTCCTGGTATAAGCTCAATAGTAAACTCCACCTCTCTCAATGGAGGTAGACCAAAGAAATCATCAGGAAATACATCACTGAAAAGATCCACCACGGGAGGATAGACATGGGGTTGTAACCCTTGGTCATCAAGATAAAGACTGGAAACCTGTGTTGTGACACCACCTAAACTCTGGTGTTCTGATCCTACTCGTGTCGCACTAAGATCCCATTCTCCCTTATGAATATGTGTGTCTCCCTCTGGTGATGTAAACGCCACCCTCTGGTGATAGCAGTCAATCCAGGATCTAAAGGGAACTAACCAGTCCATCCCAATTATTACATCAAAACCTGTCATATCCAGAACATATAGGTTCCACATGAAAAGGTAACCGCCCACCTCGAGGGGACAATTCTGACAATGACGAACGCCCTCTGAACGGATACCCAATGGGGTATCTAACGTGATCATACCATGATATGACTCAATGTCGAGGCCCAAACTTCCGATAATCACCTATGATATAAAAGAATGAGAAGTGCATGTATCAAACAAAGCAGATACTAACGTAGAGGCAACTAGAATTGTACCTCATTAAGTAGATGGTCTGGCGTACTTCTCCTGCGGCGTAGGCTCGACTGCATACAATTGGTCGGTGCCACGGCCCTGAGTCATAGCCTAGATACCTTGAGCAGACCCGCCCTTCTGGTGCTGAGAGTCATACGCCTGATTACCTCTACCTCGACTTCTTCCACGGCCTGATCGACCGGCGGTATTCCAGCTGCTTGACTGACATGATCCTACCGATCCAGTGCCAGATCGTGGAGTAGGTAAAGATCCATGCTCACTTGACCCTGGGGGAAAAGTCCTGCAAAAGCGGTGGAGATGACCCAACCTACCACAACCTTTACACTCCACTGGGTTTCACGTACATTGCCTTTTCATATGTCCTGGCACCCCACATTGGTGATAGATAGGAGTACCACCTGAAAAAAGGGTATGACCACCACTAACACCGCGAGAGTCCTCAAAACGCCACTTCTTTCTGGAAGAAGATCCACTGGAACCCTTAGGTTCCAAATCGCCATGGTTTACAGTGTCTGATTCTCTCAGATTCCTCTCTGTGATCAACGCCGAATTAACAATTTCTGAAACGGTCGTCAACCTGAACACGTTAACCTTCGACTGGATGGCGTAACACATCCCATCCTCAAAACGCCTAATGGCTGTGATATCATCAGCAGAAAGTGTAGGAAAAAAAGTTGTAACTCAATGAAATGAGATAAATATTCCATGACTTTCATGGTCCCTTGTTGCAGATTTATAAACTCCATAGCTCTATCAGCCCTCAAAGTCTGGGGAAAGAAATAATCATAGAAGATGGTCTGGAAATTAGTCCAGATCATATCACTCTACTGTCTCGACTAGGTGATGACATCCCACCACCTCAAGGATGAACCACATAGCATATAAGTTGCGAGCTTGACCCTCCACTCTGGATGCATCTCAAGGTGCTCAAAGATGGTCAGGATAGCTTCCAACCAGGACTCTTCAGCAAGTGGTCCTCCGTCTCTCGTAAATGTAGGAGGATGTTGCGACTGAAACTCATGGGTCAACTCTGCCATACTCGGGGCAGGTCGCACTCCACCTTGCACACTCTGAATCATACGCAAGAAGTTCTCATGGAACTGGGCATCAGCGCCCATCTCAGGAATAGAAAGAGGATCCAAAGGTGGCTCGACAGGAAGATCAACTGGCAGCTCAGGGCCCGCCACCTCAGGAACGTGATCGTCGTCGCCTTCAGTGCGCGCGACTCAAGGACGTCTCAGAGGCATAGTGCTACAATGCCAAACGAACATCTCAAAAGAAGGAAACAACAAAATTAAAGGCTGAACTCTAGAATCTAGGATAGTTATTGAGCCTTCCTACCCCTAAGATCACCTATCCACACCCATAGGGATTCTTAATAAAACCTGCAACTGTTCAGATTTAACTTAATCCAGTGATATGGAATTTCCTAGCCCATAAGGGCCCATACTCCTCATGAACTGAAAGATGACACACACTTGGAAGTCATTTCTTATTTGCTTGTGCTAATCAAGTATTTGAATTTCCTTTAAAGCATAAGATTATTTTAGTTGTAATTTCATTTTCCGATCCATAAGGGCCCGTACACCTTATGAACCAAAGAGTGACACCCACTAAAACCACATCATTCCTCAATTCACAACATGAATGAATGGTTAGCACAGTTGCACACATATTAACAAGGCATGGAAATAAACAACAGACAATGCTCGCTAAAAATTTAAACGTGGCATGGCAATATGCATGGCCTAATCATATTGTGCCTATTGTGATGCATGTTCTAATGCATAACCCTCATTTCATTGGGTCAAACCCTGAAATCCAAATTCCAACATTGCATATCTCAATAACATCACAAAACATGTGAATCACCCAACGGTGAAACGGTATCAACAGTAAATAGCAGAATCAATAACAACACAAAATAGAAAACTTGGCACATACCCCGTACATGGGTTCGCGATACCCAAGAACGGCTCATGGCTAAGTCCCTACGCATTCCCAGTCTCTAATTCTATCATCGCCAAATAGTAAATCAAGAAAGAAAGAAACCTCTGATACCACTTTGGGACGTCCCGGACCTGGCTGCCCCTCAACCCAAGCCCCGAGCCCGGTTGGCCACATGACCCCTGGATCATCTCCCCATAGGCCAGGGGCTACCGACTAGTAGCGGGGGTGTAATGGTAAGTCTATGGGAGACTATACCCCCATGTCAGAGTACACAGTGGTATAGAAATAGAGTAATAAAGATACTGGAAACACAACCAATGGTAAACAGGAGAAAAAGGGGAACATACAAACCAAACAACATAAGTAAGAAAAACCCTGATAGATATACAAAAGCCACATAGGCAGTGTCTAATAAAAAATGGAATTAATGGCATGCTGATACAGTAGAAATAGAAGACAAGCATGTTATACAATAATACAAAAAGAACAAAAGTAGTCCACGAGCATCTCTAGCCAAGCTTGATCCTCTGCTCTGAATCTCCATCTAGAACATACATGTATCAACAACCTGAAGTTGGTCCATTTCCCCTACTAGTACCTGCATCAGTAAAGTCTACACGGGTGCCCAAGAGGCCGCCCAGGTAGGGTGTGAGACAAGTCACAGTAGGTCACCACCAACGATGTCTACGTGTAATCCAAATAGGTGTTCGCAAGCAAAGTGAGTAATAGACTGCAAGTAAGTAAAGCAAAGTAAATAAACAACCCTCCCGCTCAGGTTTCGGAAGGACACCTGGCGGGTATACCTGCTTCAACTCATGGCTGGTAAACTAAACGATCACCAGAGTTATAACTACATAGATATAGGTTATCACTGGCACGAGGTAAACATGCCTCTCGTCCATGCTTCTCACATACGTA
The DNA here is from genome assembly GCA_963277665.1 of Viscum album. NCBI lineage: Eukaryota > Viridiplantae > Streptophyta > Magnoliopsida > Santalales > Viscaceae > Viscum > Viscum album. Next base: position 10,909,176 of record OY728159.1, on the reverse strand, counting down.
CAAGTATCACTGGCCCGAGGTATGAATGTCTCTCATCCACAATCACTGTAACTAGCATGGGGTAGAAATGTCTCCCACCCGTAAAGGTTATATGGGCATGAGGTATAAATGCCTCTCGTCCTCAATCATTGTAGCTGGCGTGGGGTAGAAATGCCTTCCACTCGTAAAGGTTATATGGGCACGAGGTACAAATGCCTCTCATCCTCAAGCACTGAGATTTATCTGGCACGGGGTAAGAATGCCTCCCGCCCAACACAAGGGTTATCACAAGCATGTCGACACAGAAAATCATAACCATTCACATCACATTTTAAAAGGCAAACCATCTTATATGATATCACATTATCAAATCAAGGCATATCCATCTTATAATATCACATAAGGAAAGCATGGCATGCATGCATTTCAATTCAGTTAAAGGGGTTCAAGCTCTCTCATCCTAGACAACCTCTAACCAAGTAATCTCATTTGCCTAACATGGAAAATGACCTTTCAAGACATATCGTTAAGGTACAAAGGTGAAAAAGGTCCAATTCTCAAGGCATAACTCCTATGGTAGACCACTCCCGATCCATACCAAATCCAAACACCCTAACAAGGTTAGATTCATCACTCTTATACCACATGGGTCATTTAGATATGAAGCAGTCATTATAAATACGTGGTTTGGTGAAATACAAACCACGGCACGACAACAAAAACTCAATAAGGTGAAAACACAAAATGGAAACCACGTGACCACCTACCTTAGAGCTGTAGGCATAGGCTCGCTTGATATCAACCTCATATTCATAGTAGATTGGAAGAGATCTGATTTCCAATCCAATACCCTGGAAATAGGTCATATGATCTTGCATTAAAATAACAAGACGGAAGGCAAGATTTACCAAGTAAAGAGGGTTGCGTGAGTTTAGCGTTACCGAGGGTGATCCAATGCCTTCGATAGATCAAGATTCGGACACCGGACGAAGAAACCACAAGAGAAAGAGTGAGAGAGGGTTTTGGAATTCAAAGGAGATCTCTCCCCTTAGTTCTATCCACTAGAAGAAGAAAGAAAGGCTTAAGGCCTTTTAAATTAATTAAGGGAAAAAAGGAAATTTACCCAGAACTGGGTCACACGGTTTAGGCACACGGTTTACTAAACCGTGCGCAAACCGTGCGCATCTCACTGCCTTCAGAAAAAGGGTCACATGGTTTAGACGCATGGTTTACCCAAACCGTGCGCAAACCGTGTGCACCTCCCTGCCTCCAGACCAAAGTCCGCACGGTTTTTCTAAAACCATGCGCAAACCGTGCGCAGGTTGTGTGCCATTGTCTGAAATCCCATTTCTCAAACTCCCGGGCTCCGAACCAACCACGGACACTCCCCGGACCTTCCTTAGAACATTACACACATTAAATAAGCATAAAAAAATATTTAAAAGAAAAACTAATGATCTTTACCTTTGAAAAAGGGTCGGGTTGTTACAATACTTATAAAAAAATAATTTCGTAAAAGTCATGTTATTTTTAAAAACAGTATTTTCACTATTCACATAAAAACAATAATTTTAGAAAAATATCAAAAATATTTTAAAAGATAAATCTTAAATTGTAAATAAAAATATAAAATTATTTCTATATATTTTATATACAAAATATATTGAAAAAACTATTTTATAAAAAAATGTAAATTTTTAATCATTAAGTGTTCTTTATATTACTTTATATCAGTTTATAATTTAAAATATTTTTAATATGTTCTTATATTTAATAATATTTTTGAAAGTGTTCAATTTAATATATTAGGATAAACTATAAAATACTAAACATAATTTTTCGTTGAATAAAAATAAAAAATTATATTTATACTAAATACACATTAATAAATACAATTAAAAATAATTCTTTATATTCTAAAATTTAATTTTTCTACTCCATTGGTATTAAAATATTTTTTTAAATTATATATATATTATCAAATACTAATAATAATGTTAATATTTATACGTATCACATAAATATTTTTATATTTATAATATTTAAATATCATATATTTATTTCATCAAGAGTTATATTATTCTAATTTTATAACTTAGCATTACAAAACTTTTGTATACCTATTGGATATGTGTCTAATGAAAATATCTACAATTTACATATTTCCAACTACTATATTTTAAATGTCCATATTTATAATGGCCATATTTCATTCTTATATATATACTTTCTAAATGAGTTTTTCATTCCACTCTCATTGTGCAAGGCATAGTTCTTATTTTATATTATATATTTTTCATAATGATTTATCCTATCAAGATTCTCATCCTCATTATATTTTTTTTTTTTGGTTTTTGATGATCTTCAAGGTTGTAGATGATTCTAGATATTTCTTAGTCATGTAGATTTTATTCTTTTTTCTATATTGTCTCTTATTTATTTATTCACTTTTAATGGATGTATTTTATCCATGGTGAGTAATAATCCATGGTGTGTAGTACTTTTTTTATATGATTTTTTTAATGTTCTACTTATGAATGAATAAAGTGTCTTTAGTTTGGTTTATATCTGGTAGGGAACATTTTCTAACAATGTTTCAATCATTTTGAAAGAATATTAAAATGTTCCTTAAAATTGTATACATAAATAATAATAATAATATAAGTAATAAAAATAATTTCACTTATAACATAGGGTGTTACAAATATTATTTGTGTTAAATTTCCTCATTTGTGGTTTGTGGTTCAGTATTTGAAATAAAACTAGTGTACCAAGTCATTATAATTTATCTTCATGTTTGAACCCCTTGATTATGATCTCTAGTGATATTCTAATTATCCATATCTTTTAATTCTTTAATTTTTCCCTCTAGTTCTTATATTTATTTCCATGTCACTTGATTAAGTTAAATATACATCATCATTATGATTTTAGGAATTTTATTTGGGTTTTGTAGTTGGTTCAGTAGCGACAATATCATTCTCACCCCGAGTTATTATTTTTTGTTAATGTACATATTCACATTTAAGGACTATCACATCATCATAGTAAATTATCCTCTCAGTTTTATTATTTTATCTTATATATGAACTTATATTTGGAACATATCCATGAAAATTTTAATATTATCCTTTCTAATCAAATTTTAAACCACTTTTCCTTTTATCTTAATCAATCATGAACTCCAAAATAATATAAAGGATTTTATATTTGTATTATTCTTAAAAAACATTTCATATAGATTTGGACTCAATAATCACTTTCATTGAATAATAACATCAACAGTGATATCTTTCAATAAAAATATCTTGAAGTATCATGATTACATAGCATGTTTCATTCCATGTAAAAAAGAATTTATATTTTAGTTCTTTCCCTCTAATTTTTTGTGAAGTGTAAGGTGAAATAAACACATGTTTTAATAAATTTTTATAAAAACGATCTGAAATTTTTTTATTAAAATACTCAATTTTATTTTTTGATCATCGTCTCTTTCTAAAAAAAACCAATTTCATTCTTAATTAGTATCTTGAAACATTTAACCGTCCCATTGATTGAAATTTTTATTATATAAACATAATTCATTTCATTCTAGAAAATTCATTAATGAATGTTTGTAAATGGTTATCTCTACTATTGACTTTTAGTTCATGGATCCAAAAACATTAGTGTAAACAAACCCTAATGGTTTCATAGTTTTAATCTCAAATAACTTTTTAATTTTATTCAATATCATCCTCTTTCAAAATAATTTGAAAATAGTGCTAGTTTTTTCTTTCAAAAATGTAAATTTTCTCTCCAACTAGACACTGGTAAAATTCTTCATACTCTTTTTGAGAAGATGACCAAGTATCATTTACCATATATCATTACTAGCATGTATTATCCTATGAGAACATGTTTTGGATTCTCCAACTTGAAAAAAGTTACCTTAGGTTCTTAAACCACATGATATAACAACTCTATATTTATATATCCTTACTAAAAAACTATTTTTATAAAAATTACCAAATCTCTATCATCATAAAGTTACGATTTACTTAAAAAATAATGCTTTATCCCATCAATAAAAAATAACATATTTTTTATCTCATTCTTCCCAAATTCATCCAATAAAAAAACATTGATAATTAATGATCATACATTTTAAAAGTTAAAAATCCTTTAATATATCTTTCTATATTCTTTGGGTTATTCAAATAACTTATCATATTAGAAGGACAACCATTATCTATAATCCATGACTTCTCATATTTTCATGAAACAAAAAAAACATTAAAAACAATTACTTATTATTTGAAAATATTTCTTGTATAAAAATTCTCATTTCATATATTTTTATATAAATAAACTTGTATGAATAAAAATAATTTATTTTAAGTATTTAATTATTTATCAAACCTTCCACAAATATCCTCTAATCTCTCAAAACTATTTTTTAATTCAACTTTCTTCTCATAATATTGTAACTAATGATTTATTCTATGTTGTTTTTGTATCATTTTTATTTCATGATCCATTAGTAGAGACATATTTTACCATTAATTATAATCTATGTGGATAAGCATAACACAACACCAGTTGTATCCCCAATGAAACACTATAGGATTTTAGTATAAATTTTATTAAATAAATATCTTTTTAAATAACTTGGTATATAAACAACACCTAATAAAAGTTAATAATACATTATTAAACGAAATTAGAACATTAATAAATGATGAATTTACAATTTTCAAATATATTACTTAAAATTAATTTGAAATTGATTTTAAATATGGTTAAGAACACTTAAAATTTAAAAAACCAATTTACTAAAAAATATGTTTTTAATATATTTATGTTTTTATTAAAAATAAAAAATCCAAAATTTTAGAATTTTAATTTTATTAAGTTAAAAACAATTTTTTATTCATCATATTAAAACAATCTTCTTGTGAAATTTATAGATTTTTCTAAAATGGTTGCTTTTTAATGAATAGTGAAAAATAATGTTTTTAAAAATACTATCACTTTTAGTACATCATAATGATATAATAATGACCTATAAGTTTATAAACCTTTTTTATACACCAAATATGTGTCTATGTATTAAAATAAATCATTTATAAATACTTTTTCTAATTTAGAAACCTAAGTTTTACATTTTAAAACCCAGTTTAGGTTTTATTTTAATAAAAGAAGTAGTTTTTACTCTTTTTTTATTTAAGTATTTAAAAGGGTAGATTAATTTTTGTATTGGTTTTATCTTAACATAAATATAATGATTTTTTAATGAACTAATAAATTTCTTTGAAGTCAATTGCATTCGTGATTTTGGTGTAAATCTATTTTTATGCTTAAAAATAATTTTCTTAAAACTATTATTCATTAAGTTATATGTACTTGTAGTAAAATTAATGTTAACCACATCACAAAATAGAATGTTTTAAAATGGATTTAATATTTGGAATCATTATTTTAAATTTATTTAATAAGTTCTATTTCATTTTTAATCATAAAATTGTGTTATCACAGTCAAAGTTAGTCGCATGGAATTGGTTGAAAGACTTAAAAGAGTGATAAACTATGGGATGAGACTTCAAATATCACTAAAACTAACTTAAAAGTTTTGGATTAGTTTTTTTTAACCTAAATTATCCTATATTTGAAAAAAAAAATTGCTTCCACTTTACATTGAAAATGACTATATATATATTTAAAGTTAAGAATATTTACAAGAGTGTCACTCCCCTCACTTATAAAAGGTTCCATCCTCTCCTCACTCTTCACACAAAATTAGAACACTAGATCTAATAATATCAACCTGAAACACATACTAGTTCACTTATATGATAATTAGAGGTTCTGATATCACCAAAATACCTTCCCGTGAAGGCTTAAGGTGAGATCTAAAGGAGGATAGCTAAATGAAGATGTAATAGTTTTAACCGGGTTATTTTAACTTTATTTCTTCTCAAAAAACCTCTAAATATTTCATAACCAACATAAACTAATAAAATAATACTTCATAATTTATTTAAATTTTATAATGTTAATGGAACAACCATCATATTCCTTCTTTCTATTTATTAGAAAATGAAAACATATCCTTTGTGTGTGAGCAGACTATAGCCTCTATGAATGATGTATTTAATTTTTCATCACTACCTCACATGGATAGTCATATATATTTATTTAATAAATAAATATGATATTTATTAAGTAGTTATGATTTTTCATGAAAAATAATTATCTACCTTCCCTCCCTCCCATTCATTAGAAATTAAAAATGTTGTCCATGTGTTTGTGTGAACTACCACCTCCAATAATGATATATTTTATGTTTTCATAACCAAATAAAATGTATGGTTATATTAATGGATTTAATAAATGAATATGATATTTTTATCATTATTAAGTTTCTTTAATTATTATAAAAATAAAACCTTCACTAATAAAATCAATTCTTTTAATGGAAAAAAATTTATAGAAAACTAATCTTTTAATCTTTCCAAATGAATCCTCGCCATATATAAAATTATGTGACCCTAAAAATATATAAATATTTCAATAAATAAGATAAAATTTCATAAAAATGTTTTACATGATGAAACCATGGCCAAGGATCAAAGACTAGATCCTCATAATTAGAACATGAATGTAAAACTGAATAGCTGACCCAACAATATTGATTTTAACAAATAGTTATTACTAACTAGGTAATAAGAAATTATAAATGTATGATATATAGTTAGAAACATATAAATATGGTTCTAATATTGACTTATAATAAATTTAATTATATTATATAGGGATTTTATAGTGTTCCCGACTAAGATGGAATCCAAGGTAAGAGTTTCTCATCTCAAACTTCCTACTTTGAGACATGTTTTTAATTATAAAACTATATACACTATATGCTGAATATGATACCTATTTGAAGTATTAAATCATGATACAATATTTTATAATGGTAATTAAATTTCAATTTCAGGTTCTCTCATTCATTTGGTTTTGAATCAAGTGTTATAAAACCAATAAAGGTTTCGTGGTCTCAATTTTGATTCTTTGATGCATGATTCATATTAGGAACTATTTTTATTCTATATAGCGTTCATACTGACCCATGAAAATATTTTTAAATATTAATCCATTTAATTCATGGTACTTATATAACCATATAATTTTATAATTTTTATTTATTTTTATTTGAAAGTAACAAAAGTCGTAAGAGTTTATTTTATAATATCACTTTTTATCGAGATTATTTATGTTTCAAATTCTATTAAGGAAAATTATATTTTATTTCTCTCATAAATTCCATATATTTTATTTTATTATGGTTATTTATGGTTATTTAAATTAATATATCCTTTTTTTATTCCATTTTGTACTCAATACTGTCGAATGAATGCTTTTATGAAAAGTCAGTCTTATTTCCCTTTTTTTGTTGGAAACCTTTTTCTTCACTATCCATATTCTTAATTATGTTTCTAGAAAGTTGTTTTCTATAATTCCAAAAATTATTAAGGTTAATTTATATTAAGTTTTATTTTTATTGAAAAGTTTAAATGGAATATCTATATGTTTTTTCAAACAATTCATTTTTTACTTTCTTTACAATAGTTTCAAAGGAACCTCTTTTTAATTTTTTTAGAATGAATGAATTCTCTAACTTCCTTCACCATTATTGATGATTTTTCTTCCTTTAAAAGTTTTTACTTTTTTAAAATTTAAAATCTATTTATATTATCCTATTAATTTTTCAAAATAAATGGGCATTATTTTTTAAAAAACATTTAAAATGAATTTTATTCCACTTATGTTTATTTTTATATTTCACTCCACAATTTCTTATATAAATATAGTTTATTTTAATTATTCTATTATTGTAAATAATTTTTATAGTAAAAAATTTGTTTCATTCTTGAAATATCATGAAAATATATTTGAAAATAACTTTTAACTTCATTTTTTGAAATAATGGTTATAAAATCTATAAATGAAAATTAGTTTTAATAGATTCACTTCCAATTTTCTCTAAATTTTACAATGGATATTTCTTTATTGAAGATCATTTATTTTAGAGTAATTTATTGTCTCATTTATTTCCATTTTTTATTTTCATGGATTTATAGTCCAATATTTCTAGTATTGACTTAACTGTATACTCAATACTCTATATGGTGTGAGTACCCTATCATAAATAATTCATATTAGAGGGTGTTCATTGAAAAATATATTTATGTTATTAATGGTAAAAATATTGATAATCTATTTATTATATAAATCTATATGGATGAGTAATGGTTGTTAAATAGATATAGGATATGTTGTAGGGAAGTATTTATCTTTTTTATACTTCATTAAAAATGGATACATATTGATTGAAAAGGAATGTTTATTATGTATTGTTTATCATTAATGAATTAGAAATATTTAAGTAAAAATTGGGTACTAAGATTATATATCTATATATGTATCAAGTAATGTATCATGAGAAAAATAATAAATGGTACCACATAGTGTATTCCATCCCATACAATGTAAAAAGCCCTAGATAAGGCCTTGATGGTATCTAATATGTATTAGTCGAGGACCATATAGTATGTTAGATGTCTTGGTTGAGAGGCCTTAATAGTATATAATATTTTATGGTTAATAGGCCTTGATTTTATTAAATTTTTCTTGGTTGTTTCGTTCATGGTGATATTAAAATTTCTGGAATTATTTATTTAATCACTATAATGACCATTATTGATGTTCATGTGATATTTTACATTGTTATGTTATCCAGGTATGTTCTTCCTTTGAAATTTATTGATTATATAAAACTTTTATTTATTATTTATTATTTATTATTCCATGTTACTCAATTTTGTTTCTCTATGAAATAATCCATTATACTCTACACTTAGTGAGTTTTTGAGCTCACCTGTATTAAGATTCCATTTTCCTAGGTTATAAAGGAGAGTGATACATATGAAATACCTAGAAGGGTATCATCTATATATAATTTTTTTGGGATATATTAATGAATTGATATGGAATTAGAAAATCTCATTAAAATGGTAAAAATTTCCATTAAATGAGAAATACCTGGTTTTTTCAAAGTAAATAAATTTTCTAATTCTCCTCATCACTAAACCTTAAAAGGTATTAGGTATGTAAGTGACACAATAATTTATTTAGTTTTTTTAAGTATGGATATTAAAAATAGGGTCACATTAGTTGTTATCAAATATAGTATGTAAAAAATTATGTTTTTAGCATTGGATCTGGGATTATAGGTCTAGGGAGACTTTGTTGAAATATTATTAGTGTTTAGATAAATTTTGAGTTTAATAAGTTATCAAATGTGTATATGTTAAGAGTTGTGGATACCATGATGGGTTGATTTTTTTAAGGTTGATCATAAGTTTAAATTCATAGGAAACCTTTTTAGGTTTTAGGTGATTATATTAAAATGTGATTTATGGTATTTTGTGAACCATTTATTGGGTTTTAGAAAGAATAATTTTTTGAGATTTAGATAACCCATTAAGTTGGCATGTGGTTTGATTATTGTTAATTATGATAATTATTTACTAGATTTTTATGAATATATGTTTAGTATAATAGATAAAATTGTGGTTTAATGTGTAATTGTTTCCAAATAAATTTAAGTTATTTGGGGGAAATATTTATATCACATTGGGAGAATATATGGTTTAGTTATATATTGAATGATATTTGATTTTATGAATGATTAATGTTATATGGGTATTAATTATGGTTTAAATTTTTAGAACATAGGCTTTTATGATTTTTATGTTTAAAATAAAAAAAATTATTAAGGTTCAATAAAGTTTTAGGTAATAGGTATATTGATTTTGGAAGAATATGTGATCAAATATTTATAATGTTTTGGTATTCAATTTAGTTAAGAATACTTTGATGCTTTTTTAATGTATACTTATTTATAAGATGATTTATGCTGATTTTTTTTTGTTATGGTTTTATAGACTAATTTTATTTATATGAATATTTATTCATATTGAGTATTATCTTAACTTGTACCAATAATTTTGTTTCAGTAAATAAATAGTGATTGGAAGGAAAAAATTCATCAATTATAAGGATCTTATGGTCCTTTAAATCTAATTTTGGTGCTTCGAAAATGAAACATTATTCATGGTTATTTTTTAATTAAATGATTAGATGGATCATTGGTGGAAAATTGATCAAAACATAATATAAGGAAGAAATAAATATTATAGTATGGAAATAATTTAGGTAAATAATTTTTTTAATATTCTCTATATTAACGGTAAAAAAATCCTCGTACATAAAAAAGAGGAAGATAAATTTATCAAGTATTATGTGGAAAATATCACTCAATTATCAAGGTATGGTTTCAGAAACCTATTCAAAAATATGAATCTTATTATGGTATATGCATGTTTTTAAAAATATTTATTTAAGAAATATAAATATTTATAGTAGAAACATAGGAATTAATTACCAAGATAAAATTGAGACCTGAGATTATAACTATTTTAATATATATTCATTATTAGTATAAGAGATTAAATTTTTTGGGATGCAATTTATTTGCAGGGGGAATATTACACCAAATGATTTTAGTGCGAATTACTTTAAATAAATTATCTTCTTGAATAGCGTATGATATACACAATACCAAACTAAAGAAACTAAACATTTATTTATTAGAAGTTAAACATTATTAAATTATCAATATATAATCTGTAAAAAATTAACTATCAATATTTGGTAATAGATATGAAATAATGTTAAAAACAGTTAAACCATAAAAATAATTTCTAATAAAACTATTTTCAATATTTTTTTATTTTTTATTTAAAAGTTAAAAATAGAAATTTTTTAATTTAAATTATATGAAATTAACTTCATTTCGGATTCATTATATAAAAATTACCTTAGGGTGAAATTTTAAATTTTTTGAAATGGATGGTTTTTGGGAGAATAGCTAAAAATATATTTTTTATAAATACAGTCACATTTATGACATTATCATGATTTAAGAATGACATTAAATTTTATGAAGATATTTTTTGAGCTAATTTTATTTTTATTGATAAAAATAAAATGCTAAAAAAATTGATTCTTCAAGCCTTTTTGACATTTTAAAACCTATGTGATGTTTTATTTTAATAAAATAATTATTTTTATCCTTTTCTTTAATTAATTATTTATAAGTTCACATTAGGTTTTGGATTGGTTAAAAAGTCACATCACAAAAGTGTATTTATTAATAAACAAATAATTTCTTCGAGACCAATTATATAATTTATTTTGGTGTCAATTCATTTTTATGATTAAAATGACATTTTTATGAAAATTATTTTTCATTCCATTTTGCATACTTATATTAAAATTAATTTTCGCCGCCTTTATAAATTGTATCATTTAAAATGAATTACTTATTTGGAATCATAATATTTAATTTATACAATATTTTCCATTTCATTTTTATTCATAAAATTTAGTTACCATAGTAAAAGTTACTCATTATAGCAACTGTTAAAAGGGTTACATATGGGGTTAAACTAAGGGATATGACATAAAATATCACAAAAACTTGTATAAATTTTATCTTATTAATGGATTTAGTCCCTATATTTTCCTATCTTCAAAACATTTTCCATATTGGACAACTTTTCCTTGAAAATGATATTATATTATTTTATAGTTAAGAGAATTTAGAAGTGTTTCACTTACCTCATTTTTAAAAGGAACCCTCTGCTCCCTACTTATCTACACAATTTTTGAACATTATCTTAATAAATATCTATAAAAAAACTTACAAAACCCATTATCCATAACCTAGTGGTTTTGGTATCACCAATATACAAACCAAATAAGAATTAAGTAGGGATGAAAAGGAGGATATCTAAAGAAGGGGCAATCATCTTAACCAAGTTTTTTAAAGTAACTTTCTTCTTAAACCTCTAAAAATATTTTATATCCAAATTAACATAATAAAAAATATTATGATTAGTATAATAAAATTTTATAATTTTGATGTAAAAACAATCATCTAACTCATTTCCAACTATTCTAAAATGAAAATGTTTCATGTGTGAACATGTGAACTACTACCTCAATGAAGGAAATATTTTATTTTTCATCACCACATCATATGAATATTAATTTAAATATTTTTAATTAATAAATATGATATCTATGAAGAAAATATGATATTATTAAGATAAATAATTATCAACCCCCCCCCCCAATCCATTTATTAGAAAAATAAAATTTCTCTCATTCGTACGTGTGGACTACCACCTCTATGAATGACTCTTTTCATTTTCTCCAACACCACCGAAAAATGATATTTACATAAATGAATTTAATTAATTATTTTAATATTTATAAAAAATTTATGTTTCAAAAAAAAATTATTCATATTTTTATTCACAAATAAATTCAATTCTTTTGATGGAATCAATTTCTTTTAAAAAAATAAATTAATATGCTTTATGAATAATCATAATTAGTTTGATGGAGTGACCATAAAAAATAATAAATATATAAAAAAAATAATATAAAAAAATAATATAAATTCTTTATTAGATGAATCCATGGTCAAGGTCAATGATTGGAACCACTTAATCATAACATGCATGTAAGACTGAATGGTTAATACAAAAATATATTTTTTAATAAAGAATTGTTTCTAAGTGGATAATAAGAAATTATAAGTGAATGGTATATAGTAATATAAATATAAATACAGTTTTAACATATATATGCATAATTAATATATATTTATTATATAGGGAAGTTGGAGCATTTTTCACTGAGCAGAAATCCAAGGTAAGTATCTCTCATCTCAAATATCCTACATTGAGACATGTTTTGAAATATAAACCTATTTATATTATATAGTGTTTATGATACCTATTTGTAGTATTATATATTAATCCAAAATTTATTCATGGTAATTAAATACCCATTTAATGTTATATATTTAATGTGGTTTTGATTCAAGTGTTATAAAACCCATAATTATTTCTAGTCTCAATTTGGTTTCTTTAAGAAAATTTTCTTGTTGTACACCATGATTTAGTTTATACGGTTTAATTATTGTCCAATGAATATATTTTTACATGTTATTTCCTTTAATTAATGGTCTTTACAATACCATAACATATTCCTAGTTTCTATGGATTTTTTTTTTTGAATGATTCTGAATCCATAATGGTTTATGTTATAATCTCATTTTTTATCAAGATGGTTTATGATTCAATTTCCATTGAGGGAAATTGTATTTTCATTTTCTCTTACACATCATCTATTTTATTCCCCTTTTATTTATTAATATGGTTATAAATTATTCATTAAAGTTTTCCTCTCTTTCAAACTCAAAACCATTGAAACAATGTTTTTAGTAAAACTGATCATATTTTTCATTTTTTTTTCAAAAACCCTTATTCCATGTCCATATTAATTATTTGGATTATAAAAAGTTTTTTTATATACTTAAATGATTTATTAATGTAAATTTATATTATCATTTACTTTATATTTAAATTTTTAAGAGGAAACCTTTTAACATTTTTCGGAAAAGTGATTTTAAATTATCTTTAAGAAAGTATAAAATACATTTTTTTAACATATTTTGTACAAACGCCATGTCTCATCATAATGATAATTCTTAAAGATTTAGCTTCATTTATATATTTTATGGTTTTAAAAATTAATATAAATTCCCATTATTCTGTGAATTTTTTAAAAAAAAAGTATATTATTTTATTAAAAGTTTTGAAAAGGGATTTCATTTCACTTATGTATATTTTCATCTTTCACTCCAAATTCATTTAATGAAGTGTAGTTTATTTTCAGGATTTAATAATTGAAAATTATTTTAAAAATATAGCATAAATGTTATTTTTGGTATATCATGAAAATGGTTTTGAAAGTTACTTTTAACATCATTTTTGTTAACAAAGTTACAAAAGATTTAAAAGAAATTGTTTTTAAATGAATAAATTTCATTTCACTCACTATTTTACAAAGGAATTTCTTTATTAAAAAAATTAATTAATAATTAATTAATAGTATCTTTTAATACCATGTTATTTATTATCATGGATGTATTTTATATTGATTCTGGTATTGAAATAACCATATTATTATTACTATATAAAATGTGAATATCCTATCATACAAAAATTATATTAGAGGTTTTTCATAGAGAAAATTTGTTTAGTTTTTTTTCTAGGATCATATTGATAATATATATATATTTAATTCTATATTAAAGAGTACTATTTAAAAAGGAAAATTGAATATATACAATAGAGGTATGGACATTATGTATACTTTATTAAATACATATACAAATTGATTGATAATTCATATTGATAATTTATTATTTATGATGAATGTATTGGACAAGTCTATATTATGGTTCGGAATATTTATTATATAGACCATAAATTCATTATATAAGGTCTTATGAGACAAACAAGAATGGGTATCACTCATTGTATTCGAATATAGACAATGTTTGATGTTATGGATGATCCATTGTGGATATGTTAGATTTCATGGTTATTGCCTTGATAATATATAAGATATCTTGGATGAGAGGATTTGATAGTATACAATATTTCATTCTTGATAGATCTTGATGGTATGAATGATGTCTTGGATAAGGCCTTGATAGCAAGATTAAGATGGTCGACATTATTCATTTCATCATTATGAAGACAATTATTGATGTTCATGTGATTATATAATTTTTATGTTATCCATGGATATATTTCATGATCATGTTATTTATTATATGAATCTTTTATTTATTATTTAATCTTTCATATTACTCAAGTTAGTTTCTCTATGAATGATTCAATTGTAAGTTACCCTTACTTATTTTTTGATCCCACCATTATTATGTTTCCATTTACCTAAGTTATGAATAAGAGTAGTACATATTATATATATATAAGGTTTTTGTGTGTGAAGAATTTTTTTAGAGTTTTTGAAAGAATATTATAGAATAATAAAATATATATATAATTTGAAATATATCCATTGGATAGAAAATGCATAGGTTTTTTAAAATAAATTTTTTTTCTAATTTTTTATTTCATAAAACATTAAACCTTATTAGGTACATAAGTGACTCAATAATTAATTTTAATATATTGATTATGGAAGTTTTAAATGGGGTCCCTTTAGTTTATATTAATTCCATCATGTAAAGGATGTGTTTTTAACATGAGATTCGAGAGTACAGATCTAGGGTGTCTTAGTTGGAATTAGAGAAGGGTTTAGATAACTTAGATGTTATGAAGTTATCAAATGAGGAAAATTTAATATTTTTTTACCATCAAGAGTTAACAGGTTTAAGGATGATTATAATATCAAAATCATGTGTTACCTTTGGATGTATTATGTGATTATGTTCTAAGGTTATTAATGATATTTTGGAAAATGCTTCTTGGGTTTTAGGAAGAATACATGTTTTTGTTTTGATAACCCCTTAAGTTGGTATGAAATTTAATTATAGTTAATTGGGAAAAATAGTAAATTGATTTCTAGTAATATATTTTTAGATGTATAGATAACTTTTGGGATTAAATATTAATTTTATTTCAAAGAAATTCATGTTATTTTCATAAAAAACTTACTATCTTTTTTGTAGTATATTTGATTGAGGTATATATACAATGATAAGTTATTTTTTAGTGATTAATATTATTTGGGTATAAATGTGATGTTGAATATTGGGGATATATATTTCTATGTTTTTTTATACAATATATCATGGAGGATTTTTTAATGATTAATGTGGTTCAATAATTTTTAGGTAAATTTTACGTTGAATTTGGAAGAATATGTTATCTAATCATTATTTTTTTGGAATTAAATTTATTTGAGAATATTTTGAATAGATTTAAAATTTAGTTATTTTTTGAATTTTTTTTTTTGAAAATTGGGTGTTATTATTGAAGTTTTGCAGATTAATGTATTACTGCTTCACATGAAGGATAATTCACATTGAGTATTATCTTAACATGTGCTAACCATTTTGGTGTTAGTATTTGACTATAGATATGGGGAATAATTTATCATTTTTTGTCGATATTATGAAATATAAAAGTTGGTTTTATGGATTCATTCATGAAAATTTTAACATGGTTTTTTATCATTTATAATATGAGATAAAATGGAGGTGTAAATTTGATCAAAACACAATAGAAGGTTGAAATTACTCTTATAGGATAAAAATAAATCAGTTAAGTATATTTTCTCATATTCTATATCTTGAAGGTAAAATTAACTTCTAAAAAATAAATATAGTGATAAATCTATAGAGTATTATGTGTAATTTATCACATGGGAATCGTGGTATGTTTTCTAAAAGTGTATTCATAATTTTGAGTCTTATAATAATACATACTGAATTTTAGAAATATTTAATTAAGAAAAATTAAGACTCTTAATAGTAACTTAAGGTATGGTTATCAAGGTAAAATTGATATTTAAGATTATATATATGTCAATATAGAATCATTATAGTTATAAATAATCAAATTTTAAAGGATAAATTTATATAGGTGGGGAGAGAAGAATATAACACCTTGAAATTTTAGTATGAATTAATTTTAATAATTATCTCATTGAATAACATGTGATACGGATAACACTAAACTAAAGTTAATAATTATTTAATAAAATTAAAGGTAAACATCAATAACCTATGAATATAATATGTTAAAAAAATTAACACTCATTCGTAATTGATAATAAATAAGGTTAACAACACTTTATGTTTAAGAATTAAATTTCCCATAAAATTGTTTTTAAATATATTTTATGTTTTTATTTAAAAGAAAAAATAAAAATTTTAATATTTTTAATTTTATTAAATGAACATAATTTTTTTATTCAATATATGAAAATTATATTAGGGTGAATGTTTTTTATTTTTCTGAAATGGATTATTTTTTAGTGAATAATGAAAATTTTAGTTTCTGTGAATACCCTCACATTTATGAATTCATCACAGTATAATAATGAATTTAAAGGATATTAATCCAATTGGGTAGAAAAAATATTTTTTTAAGTATTAACATAAAAATTTAAAAAATATTTTTCTAATTTTAGAAACCAATGATTGACATTTTAAAACCTAAGAGATACCTTATTCCAATAAAAGAAATATTTCTAATCCTTTTCATTAATTAAGTATTTATATGGATACATTATGTTTTGTATTAGTTTCAAAGTCAAATAAATCTAACATTTTATTCATAAATTAATTAATTTATTAATTATAAATTCTATCTATTATTTTTTATAAATTAATTTTTTTTCTTAAAAATATTTTTTCAATAAATTATACTTTATTTAATTTTTACACTTATATTAAATTTAATTTTATTCCACTTATATAAATTGAATTGTTTAGAATTAATTCCATATTTCTAATCTTAATATTCAATTTTCTTAACTATTTCCATTTCATTTTAGTCATAAAATTAAGTTTCCATAGTAAAAGCTAGTAACCATGGAAAAGGATGTAAGGGTTTAAGAGGGGGTTAAACTAAGGGGTAATACTGAAAATATCTATAAATATTGAATAACTTTTATTGGGTGGGAATCTATTAACCCTATATTTACCTATATTTGAAACATTTTCCATTTTTTCCAATTTTACTTAAATATTACTTTATATTATTTTAATGTTAAGAGAATTTACATGAGTGTCACTCCGCGCTCTTATAAAAGGACCCCTCCTCTCCTAGGTTATTCACACACATTGAGCACTTTACCTCAACCAATATTTATCAAAATCACTTAACAAAACTCTTATCTTATACCCATTGTCTTTTATCTACCCAAAAGACCAACCCAATTTGGATTAAGGATAGATCGAAAGGAGTAAAACTAAGGAAAAGACAATCATATTAACCTAGTTCTTTTAAGTTTATTCAATAACCAAAATAACCTAATAACATCAATATAATTAGATTAATAAAATTTTATTTTGTTGATATAAAATACATCATATACATCCTTTCTATTTGTTTGAAAATTAAAATTTCATTTGTGTGTAAGTGTGGACTAATTCCTCCATGAATGACATATTTTATTTTTCATCATCGCCTCTCATGGTTGGTTATAAGGATTGATTTAATGAATAAATATGATATCTATGACATAATTATTATTCCAATATGATTACAAATTTTATACCTTCCTTACCTATTATATTTACCCAATACTATTACATAAATTATTACATGAATTTTAACATAAATATATGATAAATATAGTTGAAGCATCCAATTGAGTAGTGTCTTTGAAAGAAAAGGTACATAAAACATCGGCATGAAATGAAAATAAATTCATTATTTTAATATCAAAAATAATCTCCAAAATCATTTTGAGCTTCTAAAACCACATAGGTTAATATTAGGAATATATAAATAAAAGGGTTAAGATTTGGAATCCCTCCTTTTTATTATATAACTTTACATAGAATTTTACAAACAGGGGATCTTTTAAAGTTTAGTGTCTTGGAAAAAAGGTACATAATACACAAAAATGTAGACAATTATTCTATTCCATTTTAAAGGATTCATAAAGTTTTATCCTAAGTACATTTATTTCATCTCAAATCCTAGGGTCATATATCAACAGAAAGGGTGATAAGAAGGCCCAGTAAGGGAAAATAAGGGAAACAGTTTACATGTGATCTTGAGAAATATTAATAAGAACTTGGAGAATATAAATATTGATTGAAAAATAAAACATGGGGAATATAATAAATAAAATAACATGAATAATAACTTGTAAATGTGGCTATATCATTTAATTGAGTCATTCATAAGCATATCACCCAGGTTTATTATCGAGGTGTCATAAATATTATCATGGTTATACACCAAGGTATCATAAAACATTTCATGTCTAGAGATTAAATTCTTAACCCAATGAAATAGAGAGATATCAGTGCACATCATTAATAATTCTTAATTAATGTTATCCAAATATATCATAATAAAACATCTCATAAATATCCCTTGGAGAATAAAATAGAAAAGTTCCATATCAAAATCATGGTGTTTTTAAAAAGAGCATAAAACATGATTCTTTTTTCATTTTAAACACATGAAAAAGGAAGGTGGGATTAATGTATGTTAATCCCAAAATTAAAATAGATAATTTGGTCATCATTTTTAATACCCCTGGATAATAAATAGTTTTGGGTATTCACAAAATAAAATAATATAATTTCGTGATAAAAAGAGAGAAATTTTGAGATGAAAATATGAGAGCATAATGGGTATGACACATGGTTTTAGAAAACATTAAAAAGATATTAGAAAATGGTATACCATTCATAAATGAATATTAATATAGTTAAGGGATAGAATAAAATTAACAGAGGAACATTATATAGAAATTTGAAAGATATACCATATAAAAAGTAAACTTGAAAGGAAAAGTAAATGTGAGATTTCCCTTACCTTGAAGAGTGACTCCAAAAACTCGAATATTGAGACCTTGGGAGATTTAGGACACCTTGAAAGGGATTATTGGGAGGTAATACAATCATATATTCAGGTATAAAGAATTCATAATGATGTTTAGTGGAGAAATAGGTGGTATTTATTGAAAAAGTGATGGAGTTTTTTTATTAATTTCTAAGGACACCTCAACAGTGGTATTTGAAAAACCATGGAATTTCACATGGTATTTTACCATTGTATTGGACACTTGGAACACTTATTATCATATTTTAATCCACAAGAGTCAACCATAATTATTAAATCCTTAAATATTTTATTAAACATCCCAAAAACTCAAAACTATATGTTTAATATTAACCAAAAAAATAAACTATGTCAGAAAAATCTATAAAACAAACCAAAACCATTTTTTGATGTGTATAATTCAAAAATAAACTCCATTTTATGAATATAAAATTTATTTTAAATTATATAAATTTGTAAATAAAAATTTATATTTTATAAAAGTACTAATACTTAACTAATAACTTCTAAAAAATTTATTTACTTATATTATGATATAATTATATCACATTACCATTTAATATTCCTATATTATATTTATGATTCCTTAGTTGAGGTTACTATTTCATTGGTCATATTATTATTCATATGGGTGACATTACTATCCTAAAGGGTCAAGTTACTATTCACTAAAAATTAATTTGATCCTATTAGACTCTAAATATCTTACTAGTCACAATAATCTATGTCTCTTTTTTGAAAATAATTTCACATAATAATTTATTTAAAGTAATAATTATTTAAATTAAAAATACAGTATTTTTAATATTAATAAATAATATGAAACTTATTATAAAAATACTAAAAATTCACCCTAGATTAATTTTAACATTTGAAATTCAATGATAATGTTTATTTTACCATAATAATTCTATAAGTATGAGAAATATCTGAAAAGTACAATTTCTACTTATAAAATAAATTTATCAAATTAGACTCAATTGAACATATAGTTTATTAAGAAAAACTATTCTTAAAACATAAATGATGAAATAAAAATTTTATTAAAACAAAGGGATTAAAATTTAAGTAAAAAAGACCTTAAAACATAACCCTTATAACACTCACATAGTACCTAAGGGTAAGGTGCGTGATGGTGATAGGCTCTTAGGGATACTCAAATAACATCACCCGAGAGGTAATCTCCACTAACTTTAACTTATCCTCTAAGTGATTTATTTCAAGCTTAACATGTTGAAGCCTGGCTTGGGCTTGGTCCTGAGGGAAGCCTAGTGATTCTACCTCCTTCCCAAGCTCTGATAAATTTTCTTTGTATGACCTGATTCTACTAGTTAAGGTCATCTAATCTTCTTTCTATATTAATTAACCATTTACATTGCTAATTATAATACCAATTGTAACATTAAAATTATTATTAAGATTATTATTTCCAACGATCATAACTGACCAACGGTCATATAACATTTGAAACTTGATGGTCACATTAAAATATACTTACTTCATTATTAAAGTGATATAGTTTTGTTGTGTAACAATATAAGAAATATTTTCATGAAACAAATATCATTTAAAAAAGTTCAGGTTGTTACATTCTTCCCCCCTTAATAAATTTCATCCCTTAAATTTCAACTCATTCTCTCAGTTGAGAAAAGGATAGAGTATTTATTCCTCATTATTTCCTCTAGTTCCCATGTCACTTCTTCATTCATGTGGTTCCTCCATAACACTTTGACAAGGTGGTAGTCTTGTTGCATAAAACCTTGTCCCTATGGTCCAAGATATCCACTTATTTCTCCTTATAAGAGATACCATGTTCCAATTGTACCACCTCTAAAATTAATACATATGAAGGGTATGGTATGTACTTCCTCAAGAGAGATACGTGGAAAAAATCATGAACTTGAGATAGATTTAGTGGAAGTGCTAGAAGATAGGCCACTTCTCCTATGCAATCAAGGATTTCATAGGGGCCAATGTACCTGGGGATAAGGTTCCCCTTCTTCCCAAATCACATGACTCTCTTCCATGGTGAAATTCAAGGGAAGACGTTATCGCTAACATCAAACTCCAAGTCCCTTAGATGGTTGTCAGCATAGCACTTTTACCGACTCTGAGCAGTCTTAATGTGTTTTTGGATGGAATGAACCTTTTCTATCATCTATTTCACTAGATTAGGCCCAAGAATATTTCTCTCACCAGCTTTATCCCAAAAAGTATGATTTATACATCGCTTCCCATATAGAGCTTCATAGGGATCTATTTGAATACTCGAATGGAAGTTTTTTTTTTTGAGAACTCAACTAAATGGAGATGTTGATACCATCAAACTTTAAATTCCATTGAAAATGTTCTCAGTATGTCCTCAAGTGTAAGAATAGTACTTTCATATTGTTCATTAGTTTTAGGGTGATAGGTCATACTAAAATTCAATTTGGTACCCAGATCATGTTGAATACTTCTCTATAATTTTGATGTGAAACTTGGATCATGATCAGATATGATAGAAAATGGAACTCCATGTAGCCTTACAACATCCTTCCTATATATCTTGGAATGTTGGTCAAGAGAGAAATCATCCTGAATAGAGATAAAATGGTTAGTCTTGGTGAGACGGTCCACTATAACCCATATCACATTGTTACCTTTGTATGTTTTCTGGAGACCAAGGAAACAATCCATAGTGATATTGTCCCACTTTCATGCTGATTTGGGTAGTGTTTGTAATACCCCTTTAAGAATTTGTCTCTCCGCCTTCACTTATTAACACACCAGTCACCTTATAGTGTAGTCAATAATATCCCTTTTCATGTTATCCCACCAACAATGATCACAAAGGTATCTATACAGTTTAGTGATTCGCGGATGAATAGATAATCTAGATATATAAGCTTCATCCATCATCTCATTCATTATTTCTAGAATATATGGAACACATAGCCTTGTACGAAATTTTAGTACACCTTCTTGATCAATATTGAGCTCAGAAAAATTCCCATCCATCATAGCGTCAAAATTATTTTGCAATAAAGGTTCATCTCGTTGAGACTTCTTGATCTTCTCTAGTGATGACGATTGATAAATAATTTGGGATAGGGTTGAGGATGTCCCTTACCTTATAATTACCATGTTCAGTTTTACTAGGTCTTTTATCAAAGGATCTCCATGAATCGTCATCATTGATAGAACAATAGGTTCATTCCTACTTAATGCATCAGTGACTTCATTTGCTCTTCCAGGTTGATAATGAATCAAACAATTATAGTCTTTAAGAAAATCCAACCATATCCTCTGTCTCATGTTCAATTATTTTTATGCAAAAATATAATTCAAAATTTTGTGTTCTATGTATATATCAAATTTCTCCCTATAAATATAGTTCCTCCATATCATCAGAGAAAAAACAACTGCAGCTAACACAAGATCATGAATATGATAATTCTTCTCATGAGCCTTTAACTTTGGAGATGCATAATAAATAACCTTTTCATATTATATGAGGACGAACCCAATACCTTCCATAGATTCATCGCTAAAAAAATGAATCCATCTCTAATAGAGGTTAGAGTTAAAATGGGAGTAGTAACCAATCTCTTCTTCATCTCTTGGAAACTTTCCTAACACTCCTTTGTCCAGATAAACTTAACCCTCTTTTGAGTTAACTTGGTTTGTGGATTATAAAATTATGAAAAGTTTTCACAAACCTCCTATAATATCCTACTAAACTAAGGAAACTATGAATCTTGGTTACTATTATAGGATAAGGACACTCCTCCACAACCTTTGTCTTTGTAGGGTCAACTGAGATTCTTTCACTGGATACAATGTGCCCCTAATAAAACAACTTGCTGTAAAAAAACTCACACTTTATAAATATTCCAAATAACCTCACCTTCCTTGGAGTTTTTTGGTATAACCCTTATATGATCCTCATGACCCTCACAAATTTTAGACTATATCATAATATAGTCAATAAAAACTACCACAAATTTATCTAGATAGTCCTTAGAGACTCCATTCATAAAATCCATAAAAATAGAAGGTGCATTAATCAATACTAAGGGAATAACAATAAACTCATAATTCACATATCTTTATTATAATGTGATACTTGTAATATTTTCTTTATTCACCCTCAATTGATGATAACCAGATTGATGATAAATCTTGGAGAATAATTGAGTCCCATGAAGCTGGTCAAATAAATAATCAATTCTTGGAAGAGGGTACTTCTTCTTCACTGTAATCCCATTAATTTGCCTTTAATTAATGGATAACCACATTGATTAATCATTCTTATTCACAAAAAGAATAGGTTATCACCAAGGATACACACTTGTATGGATAAACCCCTTCTCCAAAATATCATGGATTTTTTTCTTTAATTCCTCCATCTCCACATTTTCCATTCTATACAGGGTTTTTGATATTTTCTTGGAACCATACTTGAGTTCAATGGAGAACTCTAGCTCTATTTCTGGGGGTGGTCCAGGTGACTCCTCAGTAAATATGTCAATTTATTCTAGATTGATGGGTACATTACCTATTTGTACACTTTCATCTCCTTCTTCATATTCATTTATCATCTTGATAAAGATGGCTACGAGTGGTTCTTCTAGACAAAAATTATGTCGAGATATATCTCCATTAAAAACAACTATAAGTTTTCCATTCAAGACTACTAAGATTTCTGTTCTTCTACATTTGGTCGAGCATTATACTTTGTGAGCCAATCCATCCCTAGTATAATGTCGAATTCCAACATGATAATGACTAATAGATTTGTGATGACCTTATTCTCACCAAATGGAATACTAGAGTTTCGAAACACTATTGATGATTGGATAATCCCTCTAGGAGTCTTGACTAATAACTCTACTTTTAGCGGTTCAGGTATTGATTCTATATTCTTTGGAAGCTTAAAGGAAATAAAAGAACTTGTAGAATCAGAATCAAATTAGTTGCAAGATTTGAGAGAAAAACAAGAGTACCCACCACCAAATCATTTAGTGCTTCTACTTCAGCTGTCATGATAGAAAAAGCACGACCTTTATCCCTTGGTATATATTGAGGTTGATGGTGATTCCCCTATACTACCCTTAGATATGGGTAGAGATTTGAAAAGTACCTGAGCTATCCATAAATGAATCATTGGACTTCAGGTAGTACCTTCACCATATTCCCTTTGTCATCAGTGTTGAGAAGTTTATGCTTCACCTCACTACAATATTTCCAAGTGATATGGCCATATCATCCACACTTACAACACTTCCCGCTTCTGAGCAGGTAGTTCCCTGAATTCTTCTCCCCACATTTATTACATGTGGAAAGATACACTTTCTTTCCTCTGATTCCTTTATCATAGATTCTCCTTAGGTTTATCTCTAGATATCTCTTATTCTCATTTGATTTTTGAGACCACTACATTTCACTGAACTCTAGTTTGTCCTTCATAGCACTCTGTATGATTTCCTCATAGTTATCATTGTATTGGTTGGATAAATTCTTCCGTAGATGAGGTATTATTCCACTAAAGAATCTATAAACCTTCCCATTTGGATCCATGTAAAATCTAGATGTATAATGGGAAAGCCTTGTGAATTTCATCTCATAACATCTAATAGATCCATTCCCCTTCTACTTCATTTCAAGTAATTCCTTCTCCATTTTTTTCTCTTCAAACGAGGGAAATACTTATTAAAGAATATTCACCTGAACTCTTCCCACTCCAAAGATTCAATATCCACTCTTGGGATCATGTTTTTAATCATTTCACACCACTGATTAGCTTCTCCCTCTAAATGGTACACATCCAGAGTGACTTTCTCTTGTTTTGAATAATGAAGTTTAGAAAAGATATTTTCTATAGAGCTTATCCATTGTTCCAAAATCAATGGTTTGGTAGATCCACTGAATGTCAGTGGTCATTGAAACATAAAGGAATCAATGTAAAGTTGTTCCCTTTATGGTGAAATCGGTCTCTCATCTTGATTTGGTTTATTTCCCAAAACTTGAGTTAGTTGATTCATCATTATCATGAAGGTTTCCATTTCGGCTACCATTGGAGAGCCATCAGTGCATGGTATATTGCGCTCACTATTTACATGATTCCTCATATTTCCCACTATTTCCTAAAAGAAGAGAAACATAGTAAGAAACTTTTTCCTTTTAATAATATTATAAATATAAATTAATTTTATGACTCAAAACATCATGCTTAAATTTTTTATTCATTAACAACAATTAAATTTTCTATAAATCCTTCACAATAGTTCATAAAAATCTTGTGATTAACAAAACATATCCCCAAGGAGTTTCAAACTAGTATTGTAGCAAGGACCATTATCATGCACTAGTTCCCATTTGATTCTAGCTCAAAATGGTGTTTTTGGGGTTTTCCCCTAGATACATCTATGCTAGAGCCATAACCAATTATTTTTTTCATCATCAATATTATCATTTTTATTCAAGGGGAAGACACAAAGTACAATGAAATCATGGAAAACAGACTAGGGGGATTAAATTAATGGAGACCAAGGGCGTCCCCTCAAATAAAATTCACCCCCTCAGGCTTAAAAAGAGAAATATTGGATAAAAAAGTTACATTGGAGCCTTGGATAGCTAAAGAGGAAAGATAATCCGCTACTTTTTTTCCCTTACGCTAAGTATGGATTACTGTTATGTTGTTGTTGAGGACGCCCTTGCATCTCCTGATGATGTAAGATATTGATCATGAAGTAGAGCCTCTACTGTGAAAGGAACCATGAATGATCATTGAATCTGTTTCCACGTGGGAGAGAGAAATATTTGCTGAGCAAAAAGGTTGAGCCCCACAAAGACATCTTTTACCTCTAACAACATGAAAGAGTCGTTGTTGTAGTGTGTTGTGATGGCTATACAAACACTCCCCCTATAGTCGCGAACGAACCCTCCACCACGCATGTCCCCCAAGATGCAAGATCCACCTGTATTGAGAGTGAGACCGATTCTTGGGGGAGACCACTACACCCAGTGTCCCTGCATGGGAATGTTGGGCAGTGGGGTAGCATGCAGCATATGAAGAGAAGGTGTCTCCTTCCAGTTATTTGTCAGTGACACCATTTCAGCCAATAGACTCTTTTTCCTCGCAATGATATACTGCCATGTTGAAGTACCCCCTCATATCTTGCCCTATTTCTGGCTTGCCATAGGCACAGCACCCAGCACTAACAACCACAGTTTTTTCCATCTTTTCTAGGCTCTTGTCTTTTTCTCCCTTAAACCATCGGTCCAAGAAAGGAGTATCATACAACTCCTGAGAAGAATATGCAGTAAGCCCACCAAAATCACTCCACAGTGAATGAGCTCAATTCCCTTCAAAGAAGATGTCAGCCATATTCTCCTCCCATCCCTCCTTGAAACATTGTCATCTGGAAGGAAGGTTGATGCCCATCCTTTTTATTTTTTCATCCAAAGGTATTTCCTTGATTCTAATCCTCAAAATTAGAAAGTTTTATTTAATGGGAATCTTAGTGAACCAAACCGTGTCATTCCATCTATCTCATTGATCAAGAGTGTTGAATAGCCTGTGCTAGTCTTTTGAGTTGAACTTCCCCAATTTGGAGGGAGTGAAGACACATCTATCTTGATCTTAATTAATGATGATTGAAGCAAAAAAATCAGGTTGATTATTTCCCAATACCTACTTGATGAACGAAGGATGGAGGCTCTCCTCCTTAAAATAAATGGTATGAGATGGGCATCTCGGATATCCAATCTCTTTGCCTTCCAAATTTTTGTACCAAAACAGAATATTCCCCTCCCCTACAATCCGTTACGAGTTCTGGAGGAGGTTCGGTATAATGTTGTTAATCATGGACCAGAGGGGAGATACGTGCACAATGGAAGTAACAAAATTAACTCCCCTATTACTGAACATAAACTTTCCATACGGGGTATGTTCTTCAATAGTTTCCCACGCAAGTTTTGCATGTATGCAGTCGATTGTGATAGATAAACTCTTGACATTAATCCCCCCATCATGAATTGGTCTTTCCATGTTGACCCATGAGACCCAGTGTCTTTTTTCTTCAGAGATAGAATCCCATATAAAACCTTCTATAATTTTATCAATGGTATTTATAACACCCTTAGGCACATTAGTGGAGGCTACATCATGGATCAACATAGATGACAGAACACTATTAACTAAGGAAATACTTCCCCCAAAGGATAAGAAATGATTCTTCTAGTTGAGGAATCGAATTTTGATCCTTCTCACCACATGTTCAAAATCATTTATGTTAATTCTTCCTAAGGAGATGGGGGTGCCAAGATACTCCATAGGAAATGATCCCCACTACATGCCCAGACTATGACACGATAATCATCCCTGTTAGAAACACATCTGTTTGAGATATAGAAGTTTCTTTTCTACTTGTTAACAACCTATTCACTCCAGTGGAAGTACTCTTCCAATACCTTGATGATGTTATGCATTGATCTCTTGCCCGCATTCATGAAAACAAGGGTTTTGTCAGTGAACATCAGATAGGAAATGGTGGGAAGGTTCAAACTGCTTCATTAGGGGAGAATGTCACCATTGGATATACCATTGTTGATCATACAACTAAGAGTATCTTGTATGAGAATAAAGATGTTAGGGGAGATGGGATCACCTTAGAGCATCCCTCTAGTTTACTTAAAGAATCCCTGAGTTTTCCCCATAAAGGACACCACCATCCAGGAGGAGTTTTAGCGTCTAAAGAGAATATCGTAGGCCTAGGAGGAGAACCCCATGCTCACAAGCACCCTGTTAATGAAACCCCATTAAACTCTGTCATGCACCTTATTAATATCTGACTTTATAGCTATATTGGAACCACATGTATTGGTATTGAGATCCCTCTGAAATTCCATAGACAACTCTATATCCCCTTATATAGAGCGTCCTTTAACAAAGTTGTGTTACTTGAGGGAGATCCAATAGGGTAGGAGCGTAGAAAACCTCGCATTAATGATACTAGATAGAATCTTGTAAGGTAAGTTTCACATACTCACAGGTATATAGTGAAGGAGGGAGGATGGGTCTTTGATCTTTTGAATAAGAACCAGAGTCATTGTGCAAGAAACCTACTCTAGGATTCCTCCGCGAAATAATTCATGCACTAATATGATCATATCCTACTTAAAAACCTCCTAGGAGATTCTATAGAACAATCCAGGAAAGCAATTTGGGCCTGGAACACTCTCAGGGATCAAGTTCATCATGGATGCATGGATCTCCTCCTCCTCTGGTACCCCTTCCATTAGATCATTATCACGTATAGAAACGAGAATAAGAATCATCCCCCAAAAATATTCTCCCCCTTTCATATATCCACTAGGTTTGTTCTTATTTGGATTAGAAATAAGGGTTTTAAAGAAATAATGTTCCATACCCCCAATTATCTCTCTATTATCCATGAATGTTCCATCTTCCATAGTAATGTTGGTATTGATAAGACGCCTCATCTACTTCATGAAAGCATGGAAATATGTAGTGTTTTTATCCCCTTTACGTATCCATTTTTTCCTTGATCTTTCCCTTGCCTTATCCTCTTGAGAGAGGACCATCTCTGACAATCTGTTTTTTTATCTGAAAGGACTCTGAAGGCCTGGTCGTCCCAATCCACCTTCAAGATGGATTCCATCCAATCAATGTCTTGTTTGAGATCCTCTATATCTTGATCCATAGTGGGTAGGGCCATATCCCACACTTGAAGACCATGCTTTAGGATTCTAAGATTGTTGTGAAGGTCCATCAATTTATGACCTTGATCTGGTTCTCCCTAAATATCCTTAACCAGTTGTTGATAGCCCGGGTCACTATTCCATTGGCTGATGAACTTAAATGAAATAGAGGGGGCCTTAGAAGGAGAAAAGTACTGTAATAATGGTGAGTGATGTG
Organism: Viscum album; assembly: GCA_963277665.1. NCBI lineage: Eukaryota > Viridiplantae > Streptophyta > Magnoliopsida > Santalales > Viscaceae > Viscum > Viscum album. Next base: position 10,879,749 of record OY728159.1, on the reverse strand, counting down.
AGATACCTTAGACCAGGTGGGTGATGTCACGACCCATCCCCTGAGTCACGTGTCGTGACTACCCCAATCCAGCCTTCTATAGGCCAGGGGATGGCGACTAGTACCAAAGGTGTAAATACCTAATCTGGGAAGGCATTGCCTTTATAAATTATAAACACACACAATCAGAGTACAAACTGGAAGCAAACACTAAGTAAAAACTGAATACAAAAAGGAGTGTTGAAAAGTAAAGGGGGCCGAAAATACAAGCCCAACTATAAAGTACAAGGAAACTGAAAACAAGTACAACTGAAGAAAGGTAAACAGCTGTCGGATCGTCCACCGGGAAGTCCTACCTGAAGGGTAGGTACAGAAAGCCTCCAAATCACTCCATATCCATCCGTCTCCTCCGTGTACCGTCACTTTGTGTGGTCCACCTCCGAGTACCATACAGTCCTGTCCTCTCAGCCTTAGTCAGTGATGTCTGTCGTCTGCAACCAACACAACGAGGTGCGGGCAAAGCCCATGAAGGGGTGAGTATAACAATACTCAGTAGGGACCCTGAGACCCTCAAGGTATCACAAATCCAACAAGGATAAATCACAAAGAATGAAATCAACAGATAACCCCACTTAGGTATATGCCCATAAATATACCTAAGTTATCAAGTAATCCATCTCAGTCATGATGTAAACACAAAAGTTATTGACTCAGCTCAAACCAGGATTTTTATTCACATTTTCGAAACCACGGATGCTAGAGAACTCCTCCTCTGTCGAGTATAGTGGGCCTGTAGTGACACCAAGGCGCTTCCCACTAACCTTGGACTGTTGAGGTACTCCTCCTATCAAGTACCATGGGTCTTCTATGTCACACAGAAGTGCTCCCCACCATAGTTTTGCCACCACAACCAGGCGCTCCCCCTCATAACCTGCAGAGTTACTCCTCTTGTTGAGTACCGCGGGTCTGCCGCCACAACCAGGTGCTCCTCCGCCATGGGTCTGCCACCACAACCAGAGGCTCCCCACTGGTCCATCCAAATCACTCTAAGTCGATTAGTCAGCAGTCGTCAAGTCTCAGTCGGCTACTAGGTCTCTGCAATTTGTCTGCTCGCCTCTATAAGGATCCGCTCCACGAGCTACTGGTCGATACTCCAACAGTCAAGAAGTCTCACGTAGAAGTATCTAAAAGGTTTTCCACGTCATAGAGATCTCAATGCAATAGACGGCATGTCAATCGGATGCCTGGTCTGTTATTTATTATCCTTTTAGTCCTGGTGGCCTGGTTGGATTCGTGCACGATCCAACCTGACTGTATCTCAACTATACCCTGAGCTCCGGTAGGGTATACTCAAAGGAACCGTTGCGCTCCAAGAATACCAATGCCACTAACGGTCCTTCAAATGGTCGTTTGGTGCCAAAGATATGGCCAAAGGAAGTAAAGGGTCAGTAGTGGGCCCGGGAGAGGTCTGACCTGGTCGGACCGACCCGGTCAGACCTGTTGGGTCTGGCCCAGCCAACTGGGCGGGCCAGCCTATTAGGTTTGGTCCGATCCGCTGGGCCCGACCAAGCGGACTGCAAGGGCGGTTCAGCCCGAAGGTCACCACGTAGGTGGCTCGGTCCAGAGGTCGGGGCCGGTTCGGCCAGCACCACGTGGGGCGTGGCTCGGGCGGCTCGGCCCGAGAGGCCAATCCAGTTCGGCTAACGACGCCGCGAGGGACGCCGCAGGCCGGCGCGGCTCGGCTGGTTCAGCCGGGAACCAAGGCGTAGCCAGACAGGGCGTCGGGTAGGCCGAAAGGTCGGCCGAGAGGGTGCCGGGCAGGCCGGGAGGCGGCCGGGCAGGCCGGGAGGCGGCCTAGGCAGGCCGGCGGGCCACCAGTCAGGTCGCGGGCAGGGCACGCGGGGCACGGGCAGGCCGCGGGCAGGGCACGCAGGGCGCTAGCCGGCCGGCAGGGCACCGGGCAGGGTGCACGGGGCGCGGGTAGGCCAGTAGGGTGCTGGAGAGGCCGCGGGGAGGGCCCACGGGAGGTCGCGGGTAGGCGGTCCGGCGTCCAGGTGGCGGCCGGGCATGCTGGTTCAGCGCGGCTCAGGCCGGCACAGGCCAGCAGTGTTTGGACGGGATCACCGAAGCGTCTCGGGGGTGGTGAGATTCACAGAGGCCGTGAGTAGCACGGTCGTTTCCGTTTCCACCTTCGTCGCCTCGTTGCCGCATCGTCACCGAAAGTTCAACATAAACAAGATCGGCGGAGGGGTCGGGTCATGTTGGTTTGGCCCGCACCCTCCGCGTTTAGGGTGGTATCAAATGGTTCATCAAAGTAGTACGATGAACAACAATTCTTTTACAAACTCCGCAAATAATTCTTTCTATCTGAATAAGAGAAAGAGAAAAGGAATAAAACACAAGAGTAAATCCTCTACCTTTGATTTGTTTTTCGTCGTTTGCTGATGGAGTCATGGAAATTAGATGAATAGAATCGTCATTCGTCGCATCCACCGCATGCTTCCAATCCCAAGATGTGTCGGCTTGTGGAATTCTCTCCACGTCGGCAGGTTTCCGGGGAAGAATTCGAAGAAGGATCATCGTTGGCGTTCTTCATTCTTCATTGGGAGGAGTGTTCTTTGTTGTAGAACTCCTTTTCTCTCTTCTACCAATGACCCTCCTTCCAAAAAACTCTATGTTTCCACCGAATGAACAAATCCAATAATAATAAGTTGCCTATTATTTTAGATGTTGGCACTAATTTAAATTGGTGAATTGAATTAAAGGATCCACCAAATTAATGTATGAGAGTTGTCACAAATTAATTAGGGGATGTCAAGAGGCTCTCCCTAATTAATGAGGGAGAGTTGATAGGTTATACTCTCCTCCCATTAATAGGGGTCGGGTGGTCCCCATCCCTATTATTCAAATGGGAGGTTATGTGGTCTTGGGTGGTCCCCACGTCGTAACCTCTCGCGGGAGGTTATGTTCGGGTGGTCCCCACCACCATAACCTCTCATGGGAGGTTAAGGTGTGTTGGTCCCATCTCCAACTCCCATGATGAAGTTTTAACCACCAACACTCACATGGAGTCTCAATAAAATAAAGTGTATCTCAGTTTATTTTATTATTTTTTTAAGAAAACCCAAACACTAACTTTTATTCTCGACCAACTGCCATTGAGGTGAAAGTCTTATTAAGTAAATACCGGCACTGCGAGTTCAACGGTGCCCTCAGATTTCAATTCCGAGCATCGGTTCAAAAGTTATAAAATCCCGCTTGTACGTTTACTGAACGTACCCAAACAAAACTTCAGAAATTGATTTCGGGCACACCAGGACTCAGAATCATGCGCCATCAGTTTTGACGGACTCGTAAAATTCCCATGTATTTAAGAAAAAAGTTTCCACGGAAATTCCAGGTCTTTACAGGTGAACTTGGAATTTTTAAACATTGTGAGGGCATGAATATTGGACAGGAAACGGTCAATACAGCTTCAGCATTTTCGGCTCCCATTTTGGTTATTACACCAGGTAAAGAAATCGCCTGAATATCCCGTATCGAGAAGGCCTTTTCTGGAAATGAACTGGAAGAATTCCATGCCATCCTTCCATGGAAATACCCATTTTCCATTTTTCTTTTTTGGCTCTATAATGATATTTAAGCCTCCACCTATAACCCATGACATACCCCTAGGGTCAAACCCACTAAGATCGAGCCAAAGTTTTTCTCTTATTTGTGCGTCGTAACTGCCATACACAAAAGTTAAAAAGAGAGAACTAATGATGCTTGTGAATTTTGTTTTGATGAACTAGTCACCCTCCTATATCAGATCAACCGATACTTCTTTGGTTCAGAAGATCCATGTGTGTGTATTGGTAGGGATTTCATGCATGAAAGTATTCATGTTGAGTTTCTAGGTGAACTCGCTTATTTTAGAGGGGTTCTTCTTGTGTTCAAGGAAAATATCCATCTGGTCCTTATTTATATTTGTTTTTGAGGCCAAGTAATCCAATTTAACCCGCGAATCTATGTTGTGGGAATTCCATATGATTAGGGGTATCATTATAGAATTATCTTTGTCTAGAAACCACTTACTTAATATTATAGAAAAATACAAGGATGTTTTCCTATATTTAAACTTTTATCTATAGATATTTCAAAATATTCAAATCCTAATCTCCAATAATAACTAAACCATCATTTGATACCAACTATGGCATTCCACATTTTTATTACATAACTTTACATATCATTTTACAAATAGGGGATCTTTTAAAGTTTAGTGTCTTGGAAAAAGGGTACATAATACATGAAAACTTAAAACATTATTATATTTCACTTGAATAGATTATTCAAGTTTCATAAAAAGTACATTTATTTTATCTCATAACCCGGGGATATACGTCAATGGAAAGGGTTTGCAGAAGGCCCAGTAATGGAAAATAAGGGAAGCAGTTTACATGTGATCTTGAGAAATATTGATAAGAACTAGAATAATATCAATATGGCATAAAAAAGAGAATATGAGGCATATAATAAATAAAATAACATGAATTATAAATTATAAATGTTGATACAATATTTAATTGATTCATTCATAAGAATATCACCGAGGTGTCATAAAAATTACCAAGGTTATTCATCAAGGTATCGTAAAACTTGTAATCTCATGAAATTAAATTTCTTTTTGAATGATTTGAAGCACTATCAGATTGAACCATTAATATGTATCAATTAATTTGAGACAAATAGATCATAATAAAAAATCTCAATAATTTCTTGTGGAAAATAAAAGAGATGGGTTTCTATCAAAATCATGTTGTTTTAAAAAAGTGATTTAAAACATGATGATTTTGTCATTTTAAACCCATGGAAAAGGAAATATTCATATATGTTAATCCAATAATTAAAATATATCACTCTTAAATATATTTTAATACCCCTAAATAATATATTGGTTTGGGTATTAACAAAATAAAATAAAATAATTTCTTAATAAAATAGATAAATTTTGAGACGAAAATCTTACAATATAATGGGTATGATACATGGTTTTAGAAAACATTAAAAATGGTGAGGAAAAGTTTATCCCATTAATAAATGACTCTTAATACATTAAAGGTATAGAATAAAATGTATATAATAACGTGATATGGAAATTTGTAAGACATACCACATAAAAAAGAAAACTTGAAAGGAAAAGTGAAGTTGAGATTTCCCTTACCATGAAGGGAGACTCCTAAAACTCGAATATTAGGACCCTAGGGCCTGAGGAAACCTTGGATAGAATCTATGGGAGGTAATAATATCAAATAATTGAGGATAAATAATTTTTAATGTAATATATTAGAGTAATGGGTATGTATTTATAGAAAATTTGAGGTAGTTTTTTATTAATTTCTGAATACACCTCTGCATTTGTATTTGAAAAACCATAGGCTTGCCCATGGTATTTTCCCATGGTATTTTCCCATGGTATTATCCAATTAAAACAACTATTATCATATTTTAATCCACAATATTTGAGAAACATTAATATATTATTATTACATCATTAATGATATCATTAAATATACTGAAAACTCAAAACTATATGTTTAATATTCACCAAAAAATTCAAATACGTCATAAAAATCCCAAAAAAATCACCCAAACCATTTTTCAATGTTTATAATTTAAAAAAAAGAACTCTATTTTATGAAAATAAATTTTCTTTTAGATTATATAAATTTGTAAATATACATCTATGTTTTATAAAAGTACTAATACTTAACTAATAATTTATAAAACATTTATTTACTTATTCTATGATATAATTATATCACAATACCATTTAATATTCCTAAATTATATCTATACTTCCTTATGTGAGGTTAATATTCCATTGGTCATATTATTATTCATAAGGGTAAAATTATTATTCCAAAGGGTCAAGTTATGATTCACCAAAAAATTATATTGATCCTATCAGACTCTAAATATATTACTGATCACAACTTTGTATGTATTTTTTTCTAAATTCAAATCACAAAATCAACTATATAAAGTAATAATTATTTAAATGAAAAATGCATAATTTTTTACCATTCATCAAAAATATGAATCTTCTTAGAAAAATACTAAAAATTTACCCCAGATTAATTTTACATTTGAAATTCAAAAGAGATGTTTATTTTACTATAATAATTCTCTAATTATGATAAATCTATAAAAAGTACAATTTTTACCTATAAAATATATTTATCAAATTTAACTCAATTAAATATATATTTTATTAAGAAAAAAAATCTTAAAAAAAATTGAGATAAAAATTTTATTAAAAAATGAATTACAATTTAAGTGACTGAGTCCTTGACACATAAACCCTTATAACACCCACATTTGACCTCAGGGAAAGGTGTACGATGGTGATAGACTATTGGGTTGGCTCAAATAACATTTCCCAAGAGGTAATCTCCACTATCATGAACTTTTCCCATATGTGATTTCATTCAAGCTTAACATGTTGAATCTCGATTTAGGCTTGGTCCAAAGTGAATCCCAATGACACTACCTCCTTCCCAAGCACTGAAAAATGGGCTTCGTACGGCCTAATTCTACTAGATGAGGCCATCGAATCTTCTTTCTACATTAATTAACCATTATCATTTCTATTTATAATACCAATTATAAGGTTAAAATTAGTATTAAGATTATTGTTTCCAACAATCAATTTGACCAACAGTCATAATTGAACAACTGTTATATAACGTTCGAAACCTGATGGTCACATTAAAATATACTTACTTAATTATTAAAGATATATAGTTTTGTTTGGTAATAATATAACACAAATTTTTAAGAAAAAAATATCATTTAAAAATTTTGGTTCATTACATGAACTATAAAGTTCAGTAAGGGGATAATCCTGATAAAGGATCACAGTATATTATTTGAATGGAAAAAAATGATAACATAATGGAAAAGGTGCATGAATGGTCACATTAATTAATTTCATGAATAATATGGGATCATAGAATCAAGGAATCAAAAGAAAGTGGAAACAATATAAAACATGTCATATGCATACCCCAAGGATCACTACTAAGACAACATAACATGGTGGAGAGTGTCTAATCATGGATTAGGTTTTCTCCATAATCCCATACATATCATCTCATGATATATAAACATTACCTAATTAATTTGAGATATATATGGGTGAACCCATCATTACATGTACATCTATATGTGTTCCACATAATGAAATCAAATATAGGGCATAAGAATAAGAAGTACCCATAGAATGTAATGGGTTACATAATCTTTACTCAAATAATAATCAAAGTATATTTCATAAAGATTCAAAAGAGGGGAATGAAATAAAAATTTAATATGTTAATATTTGAATTAATAATCATGGGTCTCAAATAAGGAGTTCTTTGAAGAAAAATTAATGGGAAATGGTAGAGAATTTGATATTAAAAAGAACCTTTTAAAACAGTGTTTTAAAGGAACCAATAAAATACTTTTAAAGAAAAAAAGATTAAGGAATTTTATTTTATAGAAGTGGTAAAACAAAATGGTTAAAACTAAAATAGTTAATATTTTATAAAATCATTAGTGGGAAAATAAACATTAAGATATTATTTCATTAATTTATTAAGGGACTGAAAATTTCCCCTTAATTAGATTTTATTTTAAAGAATGTATTAGGAAATGAACATAGGTAATGTATAAACACAATAAATAAAGGAAGAATAATATTTTAATTAAGGTAATATACATATATACATAATTTATAATAATTACATAACATTATACAGATTTACAATGTGAGCTAGATAAAAAATGGCATAACTCTATGAAAAAAGGTGGTTCAGAGATATCCCTTACCTTTGGTCCTTGACTTTCTCTATATGATCGCCAAACAACATAAAAAATAAAATATAGTTCATTAAATATTTGGTTAAGAAAATTTTTCTTATATATTTTATTTAATACTATTATTTTATTTTAAACTAAAATTATTTTGTTAATATATAATGTATATTCTTACTCTCCTAAGAGTGTTCATTTCATGGTTAAAAAGTTACTTTAGTTTGTAAATAATTATTAATTTTATTTTAAAATATATCTAAAACTCTAGAAGTGATATAAAATAATATTCATTTCCTTATATAAGTTTAAATAGTCCCAAATATTTATATTTTTTCTAAAAAAATGATGATTCAATTTGTATAAATGCTATCGTTATATGGTTATTTAATTTTAGTGGTTTTACCTACCCTCATGAACTAGATTCATTTTATTTAATTTAATTAGAATTAATACATTATAGAACATTAAATAATTTATAATATACTTATTATCATAATATTTATCCATAATATTACTTATATAACTATCCATGAAGGCAGTGGAGAAAAACAAAGTGTGTTGTTCATGAAGGTGGTGAACCAAACATAATATGAATAATAATTTTAATTTTAGAATGAAATGAAAAGAGGTTTAATGATTGATATTCCATTAACATCATAATATTCTAGTATATTTATTATATTGGAGTCATTATGTCATGTTGGATGGAATAATTGAGGAGGAGGTTGAATAAGTGATTATTAAAGGTTAGTTTAGTTAAGAACATTACCTATTTGGATTTCCTCTTTTGGAAAGAACCTTAAGAAACCGTTGTATGGTATTTTGGTAATAAAATAACTCCTTCGACATGAGGAGAGGATTTAGGAGAGATTTTAGAATAATTTGTGCAATCTAAAAATATTAAGAAGTATGGGGAGAAGGGGAAATAATTATAAGTGGGGAGAAGAGTATTTTTTAATATAATATTGATTATTTTATTACTTTATCTCAAGATAACCAATAGTGTTAATTCTTGTGACTATATAATGTTATTAGTTCATGTGAGTTTAAGAAAATGGTCTATTAATTCATCCATTAATCATAAATTCGTGTATTTAATCTATAATTTTAAATACCAATTGTTGTCGTATTTCATTAAATACCAATTGAGGTCATGTGTCCATTTCTTTTTCAAATTATGAGGTTCAATTTCCCTCTTTTGATATTAGATTTTTCTTATTGGTAAATTCTTTAAGAATCACCCCTCATTGATCTTCCTACGGAAAGCATTCGAATCCATTGGATTTGTTGATTTTGAAATTGGCCTGCTCAATTCGTTGAATATTGTGATTCTCTTATCCTCTGAAAATGACTACTATTGGCTTTGGTCTAGGGGTTCTTGGAGTTTTGGGGGCTGCTTGATGAATGTCCAAAAATGGTCCCCTTTGTTTTATTTTAGCACTAAATCCTCGATTTCCCCTGTTTGGTTAGGCTTCCCAGGTCTGCCATTTCATTTCTTCAAACACATTTCCCTCTTCCCTATTTCTAAACATATAAGGCATCCCATTAAGTTGAATTCTTCTACTCGAAACCTCACAAGAGCATAGGTTGCACGTGTCTGTGTTTAGGTGTAAGAACCCGTGTTTTTTCGGACAGTCTTTTTGAGCAGGAATTTGAATTTTTGTTGTTGGATGATCATGAGGGGTAAAATGGTCATTTTACCCTACCATTTGTCCTTTGATAATCTTTCTGACCACTCCGTTGGTCCCGGAAAAGGGTGTTTACCGTAGGACAGGAGTTTGGTGGAAATCCGAGCTGTTTCAATTTTAGCAGAATATTTAATATTTAATATTATTAAATTAAATATTAAATTATTCATGCAGGTTCATTTGGAAATAACTTTAAAATGGAGCATCGGATTGTGATTTCGTCTGTGTCTTTGAGTCTGGAATGGGGATTTTGGCCCAGGAAAGGCATAAACTCATGTCGGGCATCGGGGCCGGCCCGGGCCCCTTTTTCTTCCTTTTCTTTTCTTCTTTCCTTTTCTTTTCTTCTCTTTTATTTCCTCCTCCTACTTGCACATGTCTCCTATGCCGAACCTTTTTCCTTGACCTATGGTAGATATGTAGTTTGAGAAATAGTGAGAGTTGGAAGCCAAGAGGGGTACTGATTCGAAGCTCTTGATGTGCTGAGTCGGCGTGCGGCAACCGTGAGCCGTGAAATCAACCGAAGCTTCGGCGGTTTCTGCCCAAAGGTGGGTTCATTTATGTTTTCGCCATAGATACCCTTAAAACATGTTGTTTTAGGTTTTTAAATCCTTATATTTCTTGCTTGTAAGCCCATGGGGCTCGATCTGTTGTTTCGGGGGTGAAAACGGGCGTTTCGGGCGCTTTCAGGGATTTCCCGTCGGAAAACCTAGAATACACGGCGTGTATTCCAGGGGTACACGTCATGTGTTCTTCCCATTCAGGGAAGATGAAGTTTTATTAAGTACACATAGTGTACTTTGAGTACACGCCGTGTAGTGGGTAGCCGTGTGGCTGGTTGTGTGAAATAGAACACGGAATAGTGGTTTTTAAGGAGTACACGTCGTGTACTTTAAGTACACGTCGTGTAGTGATACATGGGCATGTGTTCGGGTGAAAACGGACATGGAGTAATTTTTTTTGAATATTAAACGCCATGTACAGTAAAGTACATGCCGTGTACTATTACACAGGCAGGCCCAATGTGCTCTGGCCATGTACTGCTTCAGTTTGGTAATTTGGGGATATTTTATGCTCTGGAAGTCAAAATTGGGCGTGTGAGTAGTCGATTCTGAGCGTTTTTCTACGTAGATCGCAATGGTAGAATTATTTTTACATTTATAGGTAATATAAAGGTAGTTTTTGGGTTTTCCATCTAAATGGAGGGGTTCTTCCTCCACTTATCGAGTTTAGTTGTCACCGGAGAGTGAGACTTGGGGTGGATGATAGGTTGGGTGTTCGGACCAAATTAGTTGAGACCTTTAATAGGAGATGAGCTATGAGATATCTCCCATAACCCATGCTCTAGAGGATGTTTCCCTTGTGATACGTTCCCTTATGGCCTATGAGGCTTTGAGACCAGATACTTCTAAGGATCCCCTAAGGGATGCCTTTGCTTGTGTGCTGACCTAGGGAGTCCCTTGTAGGATCTATCTCTTATTCTTCCATTGACAAGAACCATGTTACGGAATTCCTATGTTGTCCTTCATTTGAGGATCCCGTGTAGGATTCCTCCCTTAATCTTTGCTGAGGATCCCGTATAGGATGCCTTCGCTCGTGTTTACCTAGAGGATCCTGAGTATGATGCCTCCTCAGTGTTCGACCTGAGGGACCCAGTGGGTGACCATTGTTTGACCGACCTTGATTTGTTATGTTAGGTTTGGGTAGAGATGGTGATTGGGTGTCACCTAGAACCCGTGCCAAACTGGTGATCCCTTTTGTCTTTTGATGTATTGTTGGGTTGGGAGTTTGGGCCACCCGCACTATTTTTTTATATCTGACTTGGTTTGATGATGTTGTAGTGTTTACCAGAGGTGCTTCCTAGTTGGTGGTTGTTGAGCCTGACGCAATGCGTCTTTCTTGTTTGTTTGGATGCCTACTTCTCCTTGTGTGCCTGAGTAGTTTGTTTGTTTCCCTACGTTTAATGCCTTTGAGTTTTTTTGTGAAAGTGCCGGATTCCCATGTTTCGGGGATCTCAAGTTAGGGTTTTGATCCTGTTTTACTATCTGCCTTAGATTGCTTGTGTTCTAGAGGCTATTAGATGAATAATAATTTCTTGTTGGCATGTTTGAGGATCACTCCATGGGTGTTTCCCTTGTTTTGGATGTTTATCGCCGTTTGGCTTAGGTTACCTGTGAGGAGACCTTGTTGCATTGATTTCCTACCTTGATATAATAGATTGCATGTTTTTCCTACTGTTTATATGATTTTGATGAATTTTAGCTATTAGACAAGTAGTTTTTGAACTTAATTAGGGCTGCTGATAGTCGATTACGCACGACTAGACTGCTCAGGGATATGTGAGCCTGGTGCAGTAGACTAAAGAGGGAATTGACGATTAAGGGCTTCCCTAGAGAGTCTGTTATAAATTAGTATCATTCGCAGGACCTACGGGAATTGGACTTTGTGCTTCCTCAGAGTGTCCTTAGTTATGTATCGACACTATAGGGGGAATTAGACGTAAGTTCTTCCTCAGAGAGTCTATAGCTATCGTTGCAAGACCGTAGGGGAATTAACGGTGAGATCTTCCCAGAGTGTCTATGCCTTTGTATGTTTACTTGACTATAGGGGTCTGCTAGTTTGAGCCACCCAGAGAGTCTATACTTTACTAAACCAGAGGGGTGAGACTGTGTGTGCTGCCTAGAGGGTTGCTTGTGTTACTAGGTAGGACCAGAGGGGGTAGGATATGAGTACTTCCCAGAGGGTTACCTATTTTGTTATATGCTTGGTTGTGTTTGTTTGGTTGAACTAGAGGGGACAGGATGTGAGTACTTCCCATAAGGTTACTTTTTTTTGTTTATCTTTTTCAGAGGCATATTTCCGGCATTGGCCGAAGCAGGTACATGTCGATGGGATTTCGGACCGAGAGATCGAATTAATGATACACGGCTTGAGTGGCACGACGTCCAGCTCAATTCCCTTACACAGGATGTCCAGGAGATCGGGCTTATGGTCCCATAGATATACTTCTAATGTTGTTCTAGTTATTTGAATCACTTAATCATGAATATTCATATTTATGTATATGTGTATAGGTATGGAACTATACATGTGTACGTATATAGATATGGAAATCCATGGTGGCACTTACCCAGTTGATAAGGTTTACATACCCTAAGTTCGATGGTGGTTGCACGTTTGGTTTACTTCCTTTGTTGTGTTTCATCTAGGCTGAGCATGTTGTTGTTGCATACACATAGTATCACAGTTATAGGTTGCTTGTTGGGGTGGCTACTGAGATTATTTCTCACCCCTGCATGTGAACCTCAGTGTACATGTAGACCTTATGTCTACTTTTCATGTTGATCATGAGTTTCATGGTGGATAGGGTTGAGGCCCAGTGTTGCATGATTGAGCGGAGCTGCTCGAGTGGTTCTACTGATCGGGCTGTTGCAGTTTGATATTTTCTGGAGATCAGGTATGTGGATTGGCTCGGAGTTAGTAGCAGATCCATGTACTTTTAATTTCAGTTTCTTTTGTACTGGTATCTGTATGGTTGGCTCAGTGGGTGACCAGTGTTGTATTATATTTCATAGTTGTTCGGGATTTTACAGCATTTTACTATTACATCTTGTTCTATTTCAGTTTTTTATTACATCTTTACTTTTCACTGTGTATGATACTTAGTTATTTCCGTTGTTTTCTTACTCTTGTATGAGGTCATAGTCTCCCCACTATCACACCCTAGGCCCTCGCTGCTAGTCGGCAGCCTCTGGTGTATGGGGAGGCGCGCTTGAGGCCTTGTGGCGAACCGGCTCGGAACACCGGTTTAGTGGCTTCCGGGTCGGGATGTTACAAAGTGGTATCAGAGGAGTTTTATTTCCTGGTTATTACTATTTGGGATATGGTAGACAAGAGTATTAGGAATTTTTTGGAACCTGTGATGGATATCGGGCTGGTGCGTCGCGAACACTTGTTCCGGTAAGAAGTCCTGGTTGCCAAGTTTAGGGATGGTTGTTTTGATTTTGTGATGTTACAGTTGGGTATGATTTTCACCTTGAGTGATGCACATGTTTTGTGGTGTTTTAATTTACTATGGATCTCTGGCTCTTGGCCATTGGTAAGATGTCAGGGATGGATTTTGACTCTTGGTCGGCAAAGGCAAGAGGCGTCTCATGCATCATACTAGGCATGTAGGATTCAGCATATAGGCCTGCTAGTGTGTGTTTTTACTGACGACTGAGACCTTTGGGTCTGCTTACACATACTTTTTACTCTGGTGGTAGGTTATGTGGATCTATGTTGAGGCTTTGGTGTGAGGATGATGACTCCATCCTCATGAACAGGTGGTGCAGTGACCCTAGTTGGTCGATGTGGCATGTGATGTCTTTCTGTTTAACCCCTTTATTGGGTGTTGTTTCTTATGTCTATGGTTATCTAGTTTTATCGATGATTATGATGTCGATAGATACCAAGTCTTTTCTTGTGAACTAGACCTCCTTGTGGTATTGTTGTATACAGATACCCAATGTGTGTTATCTCAGCTTGTCTCTTCTATTTTGGTTGTGACCTTTAAGGAGTAGTTCCTTCTGAGGATGCTCAGAGAGGATCAGGGCCCTTGTAGGCTGTGTTTCGGTTTTGAATTTCTTTGTTTGTTTTGATCTTTACCATCTTCTGTGTGGATTTGGATCTTTTGGGATAGGTGGTTAGACCTTGTGACCGAGTTGTGAGGATTTTTCTATAGGGCTAGGTGGAAGACATAGATACCCTTGGTTTTGACTCGAACCCTTGTAGGTCGATGTCTTTTCTGTTCTAGGGAAACCTGTGTGTGAAAGGTTGCGCAGGGTTTTCCAATGCCTTTTTGGCGGTGTTTTTTTTTTCGCAACTGGTTTCGATGACCAGGAATGTTCGGGTTCCTAGCCTGGTCAACCAGGGTTTCTGATGTTGCTATTGCGGGTGGAATCATTTGAATCTAAATCAGTGAGTGGCCGGGTGCGAGCTGAGGACTAATATTTCAAGACTTTCTGTGGACTCAGATCCTGAAATTTGTTTTGTAATGTCCTTATGTTGTAGAGGTGACTTTGTGAAATTTCGGGTTACTATGAAATGGTTGACCCGTGCATGAATCTTGGTCAGGTTTTGGTAGGATGTTAGTGTGGCTCGGAGGGAGCTAGACACACCTTCAGTGAAATCTTAGTGTGCTCCTGTAAGAGATAATCATGTGCTATCTTGATTCGTCTTGAGTATGCTGAGAGATATTCGAACCTACATCAAGCTCCTTTTTCTTTCTTAATGTTCTTCCCTGTTAAGGATGAAACCTATTCTGGTTGTTCTCTTGGAGCAGTGTAAGGAAATCCATATGGTGGGGAGTGCACCATTGGCCCCTTTTGAGGGTGGTTTTCCTTGTTTATATTAAACTTTGGTGTTTTCCAGTGGGCTTTTGAGCTCAGAGTTTTCTTTTAAGATGATGACATGGGTGTTCCTATGGTGGGGAGTACCAGTTTGGTCATAGTTGAATATCTTCTGTGTAGAAGGTGGCAGTTAATGCTATAAGGCAGGTCGTTGGACAGTCTAGATAGCTTGGTTGTGCAGATTCTCGGGTTATGAGCATGGTTTCTAGTTATTCTACTGGGCTTCTCGAGGATGATAAGGTTTATGGTGGGGAGTTTGTAAGAACCCATGTTTTGCGGACAGACGTTTTGAATAGGAAGTTGAATTTTTGTTGTTGGATGCTCACGAGGGGTAAAATGGTCATTTTATCCTATCATCTGACCTCGGATAATTTTTACGACAATTCTGTTGGTCCCGTAATAGTGTGTTTACCCTAGGACATGAGTTTGGTGGAAATATGAGTTGTTTGAATTTTAGCGGAATATTTAATATTTAATATTATTAAATTAAATATTAAATTATTCACGCAGGTTCGTTTGGAAATAACTTTAAAATGAAGCGTCAGATTTTGATTTTGTCTGAGTTTTTGAGTCCAGAATGGGGAGTTTAGCCTAGGGAAGGCATAAACTCATGTCAGGCACCGGGGCCGGCTCGGGCCCCTTTTTCTTCCTTTTCTTTTCTTCTTTCCTTTTCTTTTCTTCTCTCTTCTTTCCTCCTCCTCCTTGTGCACATCTCCTACACCGCCTCTTTTGCCGTGACCTATGGGAGATATGGAGTTTGAGAAATAGTGAGATTTGGAAGCCAATAGGGGTACCGATTCGAAGCTCTCGACGCGTTGAGTCGACGTGCGACAACCGTGAGCCATGAAATCAACCGAAGCTTCGGGGGTTTCCGCCCAAAGGTAGGTTCGTTTATGTTTTTGCAATATATCCCCTTAAAACATGTTTTTTTAGGTTTTTAAAGCCTTATATTTATTTCTTGTAAGCCCATGGGGCTCGATCTGTTGTTTCGGGAGCGAAAACGAGCGTTTCGGGCATTTTTAGGGATCTCCCGTCGGAAAACCCAGAATACACGGCGTGTATTCCAGGGGTACACATCGTGTGTTCTTCCCGTTCGGGGAAGACAAAGTTTTCTTAAGTACATGCCATGTAATTTGAGTACACGCCGTGTAGTGGGTAGTTGTGTGGCTGGTCGTGTGAAATAAAACACGAAATAGTGATTTTTAAGGAGTACATGTCGTGTACTTTAAGTACACGTCGTGTAGTGGTACATGGGCATGTATTCGGGTGAAAATAGACAGCGTAACTTTTTTGAACATTACACACCGTGTACAGTAAATTAAATTCCGTTTACTATTACACAGGTAGGCCCAATGTGCTCTGGCCATGTGCTCTGGCCATGTATTGCTTCAGTTTGGTAATTTTGGGATATCTTTTGCTCTCGAAGTCAAAATTGGGCGTGTGAGTAGTAAATTCTGAGTTTTTTTTTCATGTATATCTCAATGGTGGAATCATTTTTACATTTATAGGTAATATAAAGGGAGTTTTTGGGGTTTCCATCTAAATGGAGGGGTTCTTCCTCCACGTATCGAGTTCAGTTGTCACTAGAGAGTGAGACTTAGGGTGGATGATAGGTTGGGTGTTCGAACCAAATTAGTTGAGACCTTTAATAGGAGATGATATATGAGATATCTCCTGTAACCCATGCTTTAGAGGAAGTTTCCCTTTTGAGATGTTCCCTTCTGGCCTATGAGTCTTTGAGACCAGATACTTCTAAGGATCCCCTGAGGGATGCCTTTTCTTGTGTGCTGACATAGGGAGTCCCTTGTAGGATCTCTCTCTTGTTCTTCCTTTGACAGGAACCATGTTACGGAATTCCTATTTTGTCCTTCCTTTGAGGATCCCATGTAGGATTCCTCCCTTACTCTTTTCTAAGGATTCCGCGTAGGATGCCTTTGCTCGTGTTTACCTGGAGGATCCCGAGTATGATACCTCCTCAGTGTTTGACCTGAGGGAACTAGTGGGTGCCCGTTGTTTGACTGACCCTGAGTTGTTATGTCATTTTTGGGTAGAGATGGTGATCGGGTGTCACCTAGAACCCATTCCAAACTGGTGATCCCTTTCTTCTTTTGATGTATTGTTGGGTTGGGCTTTTGGGCCACCCGCACTGTCTGTTTATATCTGACTTGGTTTGCTAATGTTGTAGTGTTTACCAGAGGTGCTTCCTAGTTGGTGGCTACTAAGACTAATGTGATGCATCTTTATTGTTTGTTTGGATGCCTAATTCCCCTTGTGTTCCTGAGTAGGTGGTTTATTGCCCTACATTGAATGCCTTTGATTTTTTGTGCGAAAGTGTCGGATTCCCATGTTTCGGGGATCTCGGGTTAGGGTTATGATCCCATTTTACTATCTGCCTTAGATTTATTGTGTGCTAGAGGCTATTAGATGAATAATGATTTCTTGTTAGCATGTTTGAGGATCACCCCATGGGTGTTTCCCTTGTTTTGGTTGTTTATCGTCGTTTGGATTAGGTTGCCTGTGAGGCATACCTTGTTGCTTTGATTGCCTACATTGATATAATTGATTGCATGTTTTGCCTACGGTTTATATGCTTTTGATGCATTTTAGTTATTATCCAAGTAGTTTTTTGAACTTAATTAGGGCTGCTGATAGTCAGTTACACATGACTAGACTACTCAAGGCTGTGTGAACCTAGTGTGGTAGACTAAAGAGGGAATTGATGATTAAGGTCTTCCCTAGAGAGACTGTTATAAATTAGTATCGTTCACAGGACCTACAAGAATTGGACTTTGTGCTTCCTCAGAGTGTACTTAGTTACATATCAAGACTACAGGGTGAATTAGACTTAAGTTCTTCCTTAGAGATTCTATAGCTATCGTTGCAAGACCGCAGGGGAATTGACGGTGAGAGCTTCCCAGAGTGTCTGTGTCGTTGTATGTTTACTTGACTATAGGGTTCTGCTAGTTTGATCCACCTGGAGAGTCTATGCTTTAGCTAAACCAGAGGGGTGATACTATGTGTGCTTCCAAGAGGGTTGCTTGTGTTGCTATGTAGGACCATAGGGGATAGGCTATGAGTACTTCCCAAAGAGTTACCTGTTGTGTTATCTTCTTGATTGTGTTTGTTTGGTTGAACTAGAGGGGAAAGGCTGTGAGTACTTCCCATAGGGTTACTTGTTTTTGTTTATCTTTTTCAGAGGCATATTTCAGGCATCAACCGAAGTAGGTACATGTCGATGGGATTTCGGACCCAGAGATCGACTTAATGATACATGGCTTGAGTGGCACGACGTCCAGCTCAATTCCCTTACATAGGATGTCTAGTAGATCGGGCTTATGGTCCCAAGGATCGACTGATAATGTTGTTCTTGTTATTTAAATCACTTAATCATGAATATTCATATTTATGTATATGTGTATAGGTATGGGACTACACATGTTTAAGTATATAGATATGGACATCCATGGTGGCACTTACCTAGTTGACAGGGTTTACATACCCTAAGTTCGACGGTGGTTGTACGTTTGGTTTACTTCCTTTGTTGTGTTCTAGCTAGGCTGAGAATGTTGTTGTTTCATACACATAGCATCAAAGTTATAGGTTTCTTGTCAGGGGGGGCCTATTGAGATTATTTCTCACCCCTAAACGTGCACCTCGGTGTACGTGTAGACCTTATGTCTTCTTTTCAGGTTGAGCACGAGTTTCATGGTGGATAGGGTTAAGGCCCAGTGTTGCATGATCGAGCGGAGCTGCTCGAGTGGTTCTACTGATCGGGCTGTTGTAGTTCGATATTGTCTGGAGATCGGGTACGTGGATTGGCTCGGAGTTAGTAGCAGAGCCCTGTACTTTTACTTTCAGTTTCTTTTGTACTGGTATCTGTATGGTCGGCCCAGTGGGTGACCAGTGTTGTATTGTATTGCATAGCTGTTCGGGATTTTACAGCATTTTACTATTACATCTTGTTCTATTTTAGTTTATTACTTCTATACTCTGTTTACTTTTCACTTTTTATGATACTTAGTTATTTTCATTGTTTGCTTACTCTGGTCTGAGGGAATAGTCTCCCCACTATCACACCCTAGGCCCTGGCTGCTAGTCAGTAGGCTCTGGCATACGGGGAGGCACGCTTGAGTCCTTGTGGTGAACTGGCTCGGAGCACCGGTTTAGTGGATTCTGGGCCGGGGCATTACATTAGGTTGACCTTATAAAACACCTACCTTTAGTTATTTGGATCTATAAGGGTGATGAATTTTTTAAGAAGTGTTCTATGAAAACTTACCTAGGTATTGTTCTAATTGCTTGCATCATGGTCACTCCCTTGGATATTTTGACTCTTGGAAGGACCCTATGAGAAATCATAATATTGGGAAACCTCCACTGAGTAAAGGTAAATCAGTTTAGATTGAGAAAGATAGAATGACTCCTGATGAACAAGTTGAACCCTCTAATGCTATGGTCCTAGTAATGTCTTTATCTTCTCTTAATTCATGCCCAGCACAGCCTCAGTGAGTTCAACATAATGTTTTCTCTAGGTTTGTGGATGAAGTCAATAATGTTTAACCTATTATAGAAAACTTAGGAGTTTTTCCAACCAATCATGAGATATCAAAAGAGACTCACTATGTTTCTGGTGATTCTAACCATGATGATAATGAGCAAGCACATAAAATTGAGGATGAATATCTGCACTCGAGTTCCAAAAAAGGTAAGAAACCATTTAATAATCTTGATGTAATTAACACTCCACATACCAAGAAGACTTGAAAACTCATTGATTACACTAAGTTGGAGAGAACCATTGACACAAGATCCTCTGGGCTTCGAGTGGAGGAAATTAACATCCCTCCACAATCGGTGTTCAATGAAAATCCATCTACATCATCATCCTATGAAGAAGAGGGATCCTCTAAATTAGATGAATAGGACTTCTACCCTTGGATTGAGGAATGATAGGATATAATTATGCTTAAAAAAATTCCTCTAGTGATTAAGGAAGGATATAAGGATGAATTCTACCCTTGTATTGAGGAACAAGAAAATATTTCTTTTGGAAGATATCATAACAAGGAAATATCTATTGATGATTATCTAAGTATCATAGATCATGTGTTTTATAGAGTGGAATTTGACCTTGACCAAAACCCATATTTTGATTATCTTCAACTTCGGTGGGAATAAAACTCTTTTAGGAATGGTTTTTGTGGCTTTTTTGTTTTTACATTTGATTTTGTCCCCATATTTTGAGTTTAGAATAATGGGATTTTGTTGAAGTATGATTTTTAATTACTTTCTATTTATTTGTGATGATGAAGTGCATCCTCAATAGGGACTTATTTCCTATTGAACTTTTATGATGTTTCATGGGAAACTATGTTTTTTCAAGCCTTTGCGACCTGGGATTTGGGGGTAGTTCCTTTGTTTGGAATGATTTTATACTGATATATGGTGGTGTTTCATGGGAACCATGTTTTTTGGAAAGATTATACTAGGATATAGTGGGACAATATTTCCTTTTTTTTCATTAGTGTGAAATTGGAAGAATAATGTGTAGCAGGTTTTTCACTCATGGTCTACTTATTACTTTAGCACAGCCATTACAGATTTTTGGAGTTAAGTGTTATTTGAGGAGTGATGCATTAATTTGCTATCATGGATACTTCATACTACTTGGTGTAAGGAATTCAAGGGTTATGCAGCTCTATGAGGGTGTGGTACCATGCTTACGGTGTTCATCATGGTTTCATTGTTGCTTTCTGAGTCTTTGTCCATCACCTTCTATTTCAACTTGAGTTCTAATATGAAGTTCAGAGGGTTTCTGTTATGTGATCTCCAAAATTTCATCCTAGTTTGTAGAACTATTGTTTTCAATGAAGTCTTGGGCATTGGGCTTTGCCCCATGGGCTTTCAAGGATGGTTTAGTGGTATTCATTGTCACTTTTGTTCCTCTTTTTATTTTTTATCTTGCTGGTACAATCCCGTTATACCTCGTGTAATCACCTAACTTTTACATTTTTCTTAATAAATTTTGGGGATCAGGGGTTCTACTCATGCTTCAAGCCATTTTGAATATAAAATAATTTTAATGAAAATTAATATTTTTTTATAAACCAATTTCATGAAAATATTCATTTTTTTAATTTTTACATTTTTCATAAAAATGTAAATAATATATATATGTTTTATAAAAATTCCAAAACTTTTTTTTTATTTTTAAAAATTTATTTATATTAATCATGATATAAATTTTGTATATTTTAATTTTATTTGATAAAGAAATATTATTTTACATTTACATAGGTGAGCTCACAATTCTAATAGATAGGTTATTATTCCTAACAGTCATATTACTATTCCAATGGTTGGATTACTATTCTTATGGCTTAATTTGTAATGGTCATATGGGTTCCCTACCTTCTATAAATATCTCATATTTAATTATTTATTCATTCACATCAATTTTCTATTGTGGTTATATATATTTTTTAAATTTAAAAATGAATATTTAATTACTAATATTTTGTTTCATTTCTATGGTATTGTTCGTGAGTGTGATCATTCTAGGGGATTAGGAAGATCCAAAATTTCATAATATCATTTTTATATATTCTATTTTTTGTCCCAAGGTAACGCTTTTATTTCTTATGGATATATTAATTATCCAAATGTAATGTAAATGTTAATAAAATAAACTTTTTTTGGCTCTATCATGTAGTACATGTTATTTATATAATACCACATTACTAAATATAACAAATTTTTATAATCAAAAGGGAAATTACACTGAAAAAAAAATTTAGATAATTATATTATCCACCCTTAAGAAATTTAACCCTGTAAATTTCATTTATACTAAGAAGTTGAAATTAGATGTTCCCTTGTCTCCTCCTCAAAGTTATGGTACTTCTATAGTGAATATACTAGTTGAGTAGTCTTGTTACATAGAACTTTGTCTCTATAGTTTAATATCTTCACATGTTTCTCCATATAAAAGAGACCATGCTCCAAATTTAAAATCTCTTGGTTAAATATATGTGAGGTATCTGATATGTACTTTCTCAATATGGATATGTGGAATACGTCATGTGAATGAGGTTTGGTTGGTGGGAGTGTTAGTTGATGTGTCATAGCTCCGATGTGATCAATAATCTCAAGGGGACTAATGTATCTGGGACTTTTCCTTTTCTACTTCCCAAATAACATAACCCTCTTTAATATAGATATATGGAGGAACACTTTATCTCTAATCTCAATCTACAAGTATAATTGATGTTTATCTGTATAGATCTTTTTTCAACATTGAGATTTTCTATTGTGTTGAATATTTATCTTGAACTTTTCTACCATTTTCTCAACAATTTCAAGTCCTAACTGATAGTATTCAAAAAATTCACCCCATCACATAGGTTCTCTATATCTATTCCTATAAAGGGATTCATATGGATCCATTTTGAATCTTTATTGGAAGCTATTATTGTATGAGAACATAACCAGGGGAACATATTGATCGCATCCTCCATTGATGTCCACTGATCAGGCTCTCAAAATTTATTAAAGTGTTTGGATAGTCCGCTAAAATTGGATATCATTTTGGGGGTGATAATTTATATTGAGGTTCAAATCATTGTTTAGATCATGTTAGAGACTTTTCCAGAACTATGAGGTAATCTTTAGATCTTTGTCAAATGAAATCGATGGTGTTGTTCCATGAACCTCACCAGTACTCTATTGTATATCCTAGAATGTTTTTTGAGTGATAATTCCTCTTAAATTGTAATGAATTGATAATTATTTGTAAGATTATCCACTACAACCCATATAGAATTATGTTCTTTGTATTTCTTTATAATTCCTATGAAAAAGTCTATAGGGACTATTACCAATATCCATATAGGTATAGTTAATGGTTGCGTCATTCCCTTGGAATTTTTCTTATCTTATTTCAATTTTTAACATACCATACACATTGATCTATATTCTACAATATTCTTATTTATATTTTTCTAGTAATAGTGATCTCATAGATCTTGATGCATCTTTATACTCCTTGGGTTTACAAAGAATGGTGAGATTTGTGTATCATTCAACAAATCCTTCTTTAACTTATTCTTTTATGGTACATATATTCATGACCTGAATCTTATAACTCCTTCTTTATCAATTTTGAACATTTATTATTTACTTTTTCTTATATCTTCCACCTTTTTTGTATTACCACATCATCTGTTTGAAATTATTTTATCTTCTCCAGAATAGATGGCTGAGAAATAATTTGAGAAGGATAAAATGTTGTTCCATCCTTTATTATGTCCATGTCCATCCTATGGAATTATAAAAATATTAAATCCTTCTCAATTCTCTTTATTGATAGGTTTTTATAATCCTTTCTACTTAAATAAAATTTTACATTATTCATCTTCCTAGGATGTTAATGGATCAAGAAGTCATAATCTTTGATCAGCTCTAAATATCTTTAATGACACATATCAAACTTCATAAATGTGAATATAAATTTAAGGCTCTTATGATCCATATATATTTCACACTTCTCCATATAGATATAATTCTACAAAATATTCAATAAAAAATCATTAATTCCAACTATATATCACACATTGTCTAGTTCTTCTCATTTACTTTCAAATACCTTGAGGCACATGTTATCACTTTATCATATTGCATAATTAAAAAACACAATCCCTACTTTGAACAATTGATGTATACCTTGAAATGTTCCCAACTTGAGGGAAGTATAAGTATTGGAATAATGATAAGGTATGTTTTTCAATTCCTTGAAGAACTCTTCACATTCACTAGTACATACAAACATCACTCACTTCTAAGTTACTTTGGTTATAAGGTTTGAAAATCAAGAGAATTTTCTCACAAACCATTAATATTACCTAGTTGTTCCAAGGAAACTATTAATCTCTATGACAGATGTTGGTCTAGGAAACTCATCAATCATCTTTTTCTTAAAAGGATCTAAATATATCCCTTTAACAGTGATAACATACCCAATAAATGATACTTATTCCATCTAAAACTCACATTTACTATTCTTTTTAATTCAATTATACTTTCATGAAGTCTTTATCACAATATTTAAATACTTTTCATGCTCTTCCTTGATTTTATAGTGTATCAGAATATAATATATAAATATGAAAAAAAAATTGAGGTAATTATAAAGACTCTATTCATTAAGTCCATGATGGTTTCTAGAGAATTAGTGAGGTAGAAAGGAATCACTAATGACTCATATTGTCCTTACCCTTTTTGAAAGTAAGTCTAGGTAATATATTCCTTCCTCACCTTTAATTGGTGATATCCCAACTGAAGTTCCACCTTAGAGATGCACTGATCCCAATATAGCTAATTGAAAAATACATAAATCCATGAAGCGGAGTCATATTTATTTATCGTGATCTTATTGAGTTCACAATAATCAATAAATAGGCGCATTGGTCCATCCTTATACTTAATGAATTGGAATGGCATGCCCCGTGATAAATCACTCAGGCATATAAAACACTTATCCATATTCCCTTGTAACTACTTATTTTGTTCTTCTAACTCAACGGGGCTCATTCTATATGTATTATTCGATATGAGAAAACATGTAGATATAAGTAAAATTTATTACACAACCTCTCAGTCAATATGTGGTCTAGGAAGTTCTTTAGAGAATAGATTAGTATAATCCCTCATAGTGGGCCTGTCTTCAAGCATGATTATCTCCTATGTTCCAATACATTGAGCTATATATGCTTACTCATAATGCAATAATATCCATTCTTTATAAGAATAATCCAAAGGATATTCATCCTTCTTATTACACTTGTATAGTATTGGAGGAAGATTCAAGATATGAAGAGTGATTTCCCTATCCCAATTGTTGATGTTGGATTTATATAAGGATAACCAATAGATGCATAGTATTGTATAAAATCCCAGTAAAGGAAGTATGACAAGATTTTTTGGGAGGTTCATTACACAAAAAATTATTGGGGAGTATTTATATACTTTTTATTTAATAATTGAACACTTTCTATTTATACAGATAACTCAACCACTATGTTTTGATGTAGTGTTTGAATAGTTCTATTGTACTTGTATTATATGAATGAATATATATAACCAAAAACAAATAATATATTCACCATTATTGAATGAATAACTAGTGTACCTATGACCACTTTATTATTAAGGTCCACATCAATAATAGTGATAAAAAATCTCTTACTTTCCTATAGGCCTTGGAGATTTGTTGTCATTAATTTTATTCAACATCCCTTAGCATAAGGTATTGTCTTGCATAGTTTATTTTTTTCTTTTAGTTGAAACACATGAATGTATGTTAGGTGTTGATCAAAACCTTATTTTATTCTAATTAATTAGTGGTATTATTGATCTACCTTTTTTATTAATTAGACTTATTCTGCTCTTTTCCACATATTAAGCATCTCCCCGTTCCCTTGAGAAAATTTCCAAGATACTTCTCCCCACACTTTTGACAAGTATTTAGGTGGGTTTTATTTCTTTAATGGGATGTATTCATTGATCCTCCTGAATTAAACACCATTTTATACTTTTTGTCTTTATCCCCTCAAAACCACCAAGAATCACTAATATTCAACACAACTTTAAGGGAATAACATAAAATATCTTGATTGCTACCAAAGTCTCAAATTTTCAAATATTTTTATATAATCAGTCATAATCCACTAAATAAGTGGTCCACTTTATGTTCTGTGTTGATTAAAAAAATTAGAAGTGTATCATGAAATCTTGGTGTTTTTCTCCGCATAATTCCTAATAGATTTATATTCTTATTTCTTCCATCAAAGGAACTCCCTGTCAATTTTAATATGATGTGTTCGGGGAAAATATTTATTTATTTTTCCTGGATCATTTACATTCCATGGATTTTATTTCCTCCACTGGCTTCGTGTTCTTGGATAGAATCCACCAATAATAAATTTCTCCCTCTAGGTAATAAATTTTCAGTATGAAATTTTCTTGTTTAGAGAATTGGTAGATAAAGAATATAATTTTAATCAAGTTAATTCATTGTTCCACGATGAGGTAATCATAAGATCTACTAAAGGTGGGAGGAATTTTTCATAAATGCCTCAACCTCAACATTATCTTTATTACGATGAGAGACTTCCATACGATTCAATTTATTATTCATAACTTGAGTTAGTTGAGTTATTATTTCCATGATTCCCTTAGCTCACACTCCCATTATGTTAGGAATCTTATTTGGGAATTCATCACATTCCAAAGAGAGGAGCGAATTAAATATTTTAGGTCATTATATTTGAATAAGTAAGCATGGGTCTCAAATATTGATTTAATTTTAATAAAAAATCAAGATAAAGATTAGAGAGTTGGATATATAAATTAACCTTTAGAAAATTGTTTTTAAGGAAATAATAAAATACTTAAAAAAGAAAGAATATAGAATCTTCAATGAAACCAGAAGAAAACCAAAATAGTTAACTATAAAATAGTTCATATTTTTGTAAAAACATGAATTTATAAAAGATATTAAGATATTTTTTTATGAATTTATTAAGGGATATAAATGTTCTCCTTAACCAAGTATGACTTAAAATAAGTTATTGTCAAATGAATATTGAGCTTGTTTAACCCTTCCATAGAAATAAAAAATAAGATAGGTATATATATATATATAAATATATGTTATAAAAACCCAGGTAATGTTAATAAAAAAATAATTCCTTATTAGTATTTATAGATATATTCATTATAATAATATTAAGTAATTTTCAATCAAGAAAGATATAGTTTTAGACCTTTTAAATTGGTTCTATTATATTATAAGTTTTTATTTGAAAAGGTAATTTATTAATTTTTGAGGTTGAGATTGGAAAACTTTACATAATTTTGTAAATCTGGAAATGAAAATTATCTTAGGATGAAATTTGTTTATCATTCTAAAAATATTAATTTCTCAATAAATAGTGAAAAATACTAATTTTTATAAAACTTTCATTTATTTTCATTTATTAAAGTAATTTAAAAGTACCATATTATATTAAAATAAAATAAGAATAATTTAATTATAAATAATCTAAATAATTACAAATTAATCATCATTATACATTTTTTGGTATATGTTTATTTTTGTGCTTTAAAACGCAATTTTCTTAAAAACTGATTTTCGTTTCATTTTTTTTAATCTTAAATTAATTTCGTAGAATTAAATAAATTTAAACATGAAAAATTTATTCAATATTTTGAATCATGAATTCAAAATTTGGTAAGCATTTTTATTTTTTTCATCATTATGAATAGTAACTGTAGTAAATATTTGTCCTCGTGGTAATGATAAATCTGGTAATTAAGGTTAAAAATAATATGATAAGGACTAAAAATAACCATAAAAATTCATTTTACCTAATTGGATGAATGAAATTAATCCATTTACATCCAATTTTTTAAAATACATAAACTCTGGGCTATATTTAATTGATTTTTACCTTTTTAATATTTAAGTAAAAGATAAAGTAAAAAATGACATTTTCTTACTTTTAATATCTATAATATCTATTGAAATAGAAAAAACAACTTATATTTGGTTATAAATTGTTATTTAAAAGTGAAATTAATTTTTTTATCATAGTAATTAATATAAATTTTTTTTATGGTATAATTATCTTAAATTCTTATTCAACACCAACACAATATTTATTAAATTAATATAAAAATAAAAAATAAATCATTATAGAAATGTTAAAAAAATATAATTTGAATGAATTATTTTATTAAAAATATTTTATAGAAAAATATAATGTGTTAGAGATCTGTGAAAGGATTATAGTCAAACTTCTTTTCTATCATGTTGTTTTAAAAATAAAATTAATTTAGTAGTTCTAAAAATGTCTATAAAGATATTTTATAAAAATAATATTTTATTAAATGAATTAAAATTAATAAAATTCTCATAATAACCAATGTGATTGGGATAATGGTTTAAAATATCAACCATAGTCCATTTAAATTTTTTTTTCCTTTATAGTTATTTTCTTTACCCTAAAGTCTAAAAACATTGTTATCGCTATATTTTTCAAAATGGTTAAGTGGGGATAAAATAAATAGATAAGATAAAAAAATACTAAAAACTTGTAAAAATTATTTAATTAGAGCACTTATACCCATAATCATTCAATATTTGAAATATATCATTTTTTATCATTTTTTTTTTGGAAATTAATTTATATTAATTTAATACTTTAATAAGTTCTAAGAGTGCCCCTCCCCTCTCATAAAAAGGACACATCCTCTCCTATTTTCTTTACACATAAAAATCATTTTGGTTCAGAAAATACCTACCCAAATACCTTTATATAATCCTTCACCTTTTTCTAGAGGTATTATTTTAGTTAGCATATCAACCTTATTTGCCTTATGGTTTAATGCAAAGGAGTTTTTCTGTGAGGTATAGATTTTAACTGAATGTTTTAGTTTTATTTCTCCTTCCATATCCTTTAAATATTTTTAAAACATAATAATTTAATAACATAAGTATCTCTAATATGCTGATATTTTATTATATTAATGGAATAACATATTTTCATCTACTTATTGCATCAAAAGGGAAACAAAACCATCCTTCATGCATTTGGAGGACTACCGCCTCGCGAACCGATGTAATTCATTTTCCATCAACACCTCCCATGGATGGTTATATCGATGGATTTAATGTATTTATATGATATTAATTAAATATTTTAAATTATTTTAAATTAATATATCATCTATTTTCTTTCATTTTTATAAATTGAAAAAATGTTTTCATCGCTCATGCTTATGCATGGATTGCCACATCCACGAAGCTATGTGATTCATTTTTCATCACCATATCTCATGGATTGTATATATAACTGTTTTAAATTAAAAAATATGGTATTTATGATATAATTATAATTTTTATAATATAAAATAATAATTATATTCTTTTCATCAAAATCATTGAAAAATGTAAATGTCACTCATGTGTATATACGATCTACCATCCCCATAATTGTAACATAGTTCATTTTTTATAATAATTTTTTATTATTGGTTTTAAAAGTATAATTGATTTTAAAAAATGATAATTTTTTCATTATTATTATATATATGATGAAGTAATTATCCCATTGACTATAGTCACTCTAGTGAAGTGATTTTGGATATATGAGATGAATATCATCAAATGATTTTACTACTACTACAACCCTTATTTTATACTTGTATTCCTTTATATTATTTCATATTTTCTTCAAACGAAAACCCTTATTCTCTTTGTTCTAGGTATTTTAGTTTTCAAAATTGGTTTTTAAAAGGAAAGTGTATTTCGATATCCAAATGTGTTTTTCATATGGGTTAAAAATTGTTTTCAAGGGTTTTATGATGAAAAGGTGAAAGCTTAAAATTTTATATTCATGATATAGTTATTGAACATTTTTTTATGATGATTGGTCATCTCAATATAGCTCATTATAATGGGTGAGCCTGATATTTCCCTCCAATGTATTGGGTAATGATTATGTTCTCTAGATAACTATGTTTTAATTTTACCATAAATGTTATTCCAATTATAAGGGTTATTGTAAGTATTCTATAAAGATGATGTCCCAAGGCACCTATATGGATTATTTATTCTTGTTAATGAGTTTTCATTGAAATTGATTGATTTAAAAAGGTAAGATGATGATCTTTTTAAAGTAAGTATTATTCCATTTTAGTGTAAATGGGTGTGATTTTAAGATAAGTTTTTTCATTGGATCTCATTATTTATGAGAAACCCTTATGATTATGTTTTTTCTTTATTTTTTTTCTTATAATGTTTTTTATGAAATGCTATGTGTAGTAAAACAGATTTCATGTCCAAACTCATTGTTTTTTATGTTAAAAGAAAACTTTTTTTTTTGATCTCATGGTTTTAAAATGGACTAACGGGTTTATTTTTATGTATATTTATATGATTTTTGTGTTCACCCATATATATAAAATTTTTTCAAATGTTTTAAGGATGAGTAAGAATAATGAATAAATCAAGATGAAAATCATAAATATTTTTCATGAAAAAAAACATGATTCATTTTAAAAGGTTTTTATTTTGGAAAAAATGAATACTAAGAGGAAGTGTACAAAATATATTTTATGGATTTTTTATATAATAATTATGAACTAATCATATAAAACTATAATCCTGAAAAGATCCTCAATATGAGAGAAAATTGTTTCATTTCTAAAAATGAAATTATGGGTTGTATAAGGATCAGGTCCTTCTAGTTGGTATAAGAGGTCAGTTTATATAATTTTAGAGGTTAGGATAATGAAATTAAATACACTTAAGATATTATAATTTATTATTATCATATAATTTTAATATTATCATATTGATTCATCTAAACTATTTCAGTTCATAATGGTTTTTTATAGAGTAATTAGAGAATTTGATGTAGTAATTCACTGAGAGGATGATTTCCTTCCAAATAAGAAACTTATAATGGTTAGAGTTTTAATAGAGAATATTATAATTATGATGGATCAGTTTACACTAGATATAAATGGTCATGGTATCCATGTGACAGAGATATCTTGTTCACCACATAAGAACATTTATATAGTTGAGAATTTCATAAAAAATAACCCTCTAGCATTCAGTGGATTATATGACCCTATTGTAACTAAGGGGCGGATTTAAACCCAGAAAATATATTTGAATTCATTGGATGTTCAGATTTTATAAAGGTATTACTTTTTTAACCATTTTGATGGTGAATTTGACAAGTGTTGGTCAATGGTTAAAAATATTAAAGAAATATAAGATATTGATCCCAAGGAATGAGATTAATTTAAGAATATTTTACTTAAGAAATATTTTCCAAATGTTGCTCAAATGGGGATTAGAAACCAATTCCCATAATTAATGTGGAATTAGGATGATTAAATGGATATTTATAAATAAAACTTCACCATCTTACAGGTAATGAACCAAAATTTATATGAGATCTTGATAGTATAATTAATTGGTATTACTTAGGATTGAATACAAGATTTTGAAGGGAATTTGATTCCTATGAATTAAAAAGTTATGATAACATTTTTTGATGTGGTAATAATGTCAAAATGGTGTTTTCTAATGATCTTATATTTCATAAAAATATGAAAAAGAAAAGGTCAATATTATAGGAAATGGGAAAGAAACCCTCAAAGAAATATCAAGGTAAGAAATTAAAGTTTCAAGTTTGTGATAGGTGTGGTAAAAATAACTCTAATGAATGTTTTATTAAACCTAGAAAGTGTTTCTAATGTGGTTTTCTTAGAAAAATGTCTTGTGACTAAAAATAAAATGATCATACAAATAATAAAAATTCAATGGTATAATGATTTAACTGTAATGATATGGTTCATTATGAAACTAATTTTCTAAAGATATGGATAAAGGATGGAAATTTTAAATATCACAAAGATAATGGTGAGGAAAAATCCTTTGTGACTATATCAACAGATGTTGGTCTATAATATGATGTAGTGTCAGTAATATTACTTTTTTATTTAGATTATTCTTTTTTTGTTGGGGTCTAAAAACTTTTTCACCACCAAGAAATTTTTTGATAAATTGGAAATTTAACCTTAAAAAATGAAGGATTTTTTTTTTGGTAAAAACTCATGATGAAAGTATTACTGAAAAAAAAAGAAATTATAATGATATTTATGTTGTTTTTTGTACTGATACTTTACCTAAAAATATTATTATCTTTCCCCCAATAGATTTTGATCTTATTATGGGTATGTATTGAATTTTTGTTTACCATGATAAGATAGAATGTAGAGTTAAATATATTTTTTTCAAAATGAGTTTAATTTTATTTATAATATGGAATTCATTCCTTTGATAACACATCAAGAGGATGAGAAATACTAAAATATGGAAATGGAATTTATCTTGAACATGTTGTCAAGAAAAGGGTGATTGTTCAAATCAAATATGTCCCTATAGTATTTAAATATCTATAAATTTTTATGGTAAATTATTTTGTATTATACCTGATTGGGAAGTTTTGCTTACAGTTTACTTAGTTCCTAATTATAATCCAATTTCAAAACCCTTAATTTTAATGACTCAAGTAGAACTTTTTGAATTGAAAAAAAAGTTACAGGAGTTTCTAATAAGATTTTCTTTCATCCTATAACTTTACAATGGGGTGATACTATTTTACTTAATAAAAATAAAGATGTTTTAATGATACTTTTCATTAATTATAGATCCCTAAATAACATTACTTTTAACAAAAAAGTATTTTTTTCTTTATATAAATTATTTTTTTGATCATCTACAGAGTGTATTGTATTTTTAAATGATTGATCTCAGGTCAGGGTTCAGTTATCTGAAGTTAAAAGATGAAGATATTCCAAAGATATCCATTTATACTAGAAACATGAATTATGAATTTTTAGTTATTCCCCTTGGGTTGGAAAATGCTCTGGATATTTTTATAAACCCTATGAATATATTTTTTAGTGGGTTCTTGGATAATTTCATAGTTGTGTTTATTGATGATATATCAGAATATTCAAAAATTCATGAGAAATATAAAAGAAACTTAAGAATTATTTTTCAAAGATTAAAATAAAATAATTAATATGGAAAATTTTGTATGTTTTCCTTTTGGTTGTAAAAAAATTCATTCCATTAGAATATTGTTTCTAAAGATGGTATAAATTTTGACACTATATAAACTAATTTTGTTTAATAAAGGCCATGACTAAAAAATTTCACAGAGACTCATATTTTTTTAGAATTTCTAGGTTACTAACTTTGGTTTTTTTTAAACATTTATCTGTTATCTAGTCCAAAAACAAAGTGAACTCGAAAATGATTTAAATTCATATGGACAAAATAATTTGATGATTGTATCTAAGAACTTAAAATAATATCAGATAATTTCCTAGTTTTATCCATTACCACTAGAAATGGTGAATTCTTCATCTACAGTAATGATTCATTGAAGGGACTTGGTTTTTTCCTAACATTGATTGATCAGGTACTTACTTATGCTTCATGTAAACTGAAATATCATGTGTTAAATTATCATATACTTGATGTATAATTATCTACTGTAGTTTTTCCATTAAAATTTTTTAGGCATCATTTATATGGTTCAAAGTGTGACATATATACTGATCACAAAATTTTGAAGTATATTCACTCAAAAAGAGTTGAACATGAGCTAGAGAAGATATCTAGAACTAATTAAATATTATGACTGAATGATTCATTACCATCATTGAAAATAAAAAAAAGTTTTTGATGGTTGGTTTTGAATGATAATGAAAAATTAACCATGTTGTTTTTATAACATGGACCTTTGGTTAATGATTTGATAAATTTTGGCTAGGATATCATAAATTCAAAAACTCCCAATGTTTTTTTAGGTGACAATACAATCATATTTATTAAAAATAATTAAGGAACCTAAAAATAAAGATCATGATTTATAGGAAAATGTAGAATATTTTAAAATGAGTAGTTTTCTAAAGTTGAATACAGACATAGAAGGTGTAATAATGTTTTGAAAGAAATTATGTGTGCTTTATGATTCCCAATTGAAGAGAGATTTTTTTAGTAAAGATAATAGTTCCCTATTTTCTATTCACAAAATAAGTACTAAGATATAAATAGACCTTCAATAGTATTACTAGTGGGATGGAATGAAAACAATTATTGTTGAATTTACCATGAAATTATTTCCTTATCAACATGTTAAAATAGGAAAAAAATTAAAGTTTATGATTCATCCTTTTCTGGTGTTCAAGTGGAAATGGTAAAATATATCCATGGATTTCATAATGATATTACCAAAGTAATATTGAGGTAAACATTAAATTTTGGTAATTAGTGATTTATTAAATAAATTTTATCATTTTCTTCCCAATTGAGATGCTCTATCTCTTGAAAATATTTCTCAACTATACCTTAATGAGATAGTTAAATTGCACTGAGTTCATATCTCCATTATAACTAACCATGATCCCATATTTACGTCTAATTTTTTAAAAGGTATTCAGAAGTAATTGGGTTATAAATTATATTTCAGTAAAAAAATTCATCCCTAATATGATGTATAGTATAAGTGAATGATTCGGACCTTGTAAGATATTATTCATGCTTATTCATTAGATTACCATGTAATTTGGGATCAAAAAATTTTATTAGTTGAATTTTCTTATAATAATATCTTACATTCTAATATACATATGTCACCATTTTCGGATTTATATGTAAATAATGGTAAATATACATCTTTTACATATGAATTAGGTGAAATGAAGTTATTAGTATTATAATTGGAAGCATAAATTGTAACAACCCAAAATATTTACTTTCAGATCCACTTATAAAGACATTAATCTTTACAAATGTGACCCAATTTTTTCCATAAAAAATTACTATATCAAAAGAAAATATTGGATC
Source organism: Viscum album (assembly GCA_963277665.1). Lineage (NCBI taxonomy): Eukaryota > Viridiplantae > Streptophyta > Magnoliopsida > Santalales > Viscaceae > Viscum > Viscum album. The sequence goes on along the minus strand of OY728159.1, from coordinate 10,845,355 downwards.
ACTTACATACCCAAGGAACTTATAGTTTTAGAATTTTATAGAATTAGAAAAAACACTCAACAATATATGTCACGACCCCCTCCCCACAAAGTGTACCCCTCCTGGGCCGGCAATGTGAGAAGAGAGATAATGACCCCCGAGTCCCGCCTCCAGTAGGCCCCGGGTTGGCGACTAGCACCGAGGGTATAATAAACACACAAATGGGAGGAATTACCCTCTAAGATAACACGTGCAGAAGAGAGAGATATAATAGACTCCAATCAACTCCAACTCAGAACTGAAATATAAAAGAAATCCAAGTACATATATGAAATGTCATGCAAAATTACTACAACTGAAAGGGGAAACTAAAAGTACCCAAAAGAAAGTAAAACGACAGCAACCACAAGCCCGAACAGCTCCTCCTCCAACCACAAGCTAGTAGTAACCAGCTTGATCTCCAACCTGCTCTAAGTGACCTGAAAAAAAGTTTATATATACATAGGGTGAGTATAACAGTATACTCAGTAGGATCCTCCCCAAGCCTCTCGTGCAAAAGTAAAGAAAGCATACTAAAGCCCAGTGAACAACAAGTGAAACTAACTCGTCACCTAAATAGGTATACTAAGTTCCCAACCTCACCATGGATACTCTCACCAAGTAACGCATACAATAATATAGAATATAGTAAAGATTATCAAGGGTACCCCACTACTACTTCCCCACTGGTTTTCCGTTTTTCCCCAACGACATACGTCCTGTGCATCTCTCTCCAAAGGCTTGCCCGCAGACACCTGGGCTAAGCTCCACAATCTACACCTCATGCACCACAAAGGCTTGCCCGCAGACACCTGGGCGAAGCACCACACCATCCTCCCAACCAAAAGTAACCAGTTAAGTTCTGAGAGCCACCACAACTCGCATAACGTGTATCATACATCGGGTATTATACCTCAAGACATTATAGCCCATAAACTGTGTATGGATCCTCAAGCCATCACATCCTATACACGTTACACCTATAGTAGTCTATAGGATACTATATCTAGAATATATGTGTGTGAAATAACCACAAGCCATTACAGCCCTCTACACACATATATGGGGAAACTAACTAGTGTGCATGTTGGCATATGTATCTACCAAGAGAAGAGAGCGGGGCCAAAGGGGGTAGTCAGCCATTCGACCTCCCATCAGAATGTTAGGGAAAACACCCCCCTGGGCTCAGAATCCCCAGGGTGTCAGTTGCCCTTACTGACATGGTGGAGTAGCGTATAGAAACACAAAAAGTACAGAAAATATATATAACTCACATCCACACTATGGGTCTTACCTAGTCTTAGATACAACTGCAGCTAACATCTCTCAGACTCCAGGCTGGTACTTCTAAGACTAGGTATCCTATAGGCACACAAACGTTTGAAGAGTTTTATTAGATTACTCCATTCTCATTTTATCAGTTCCACTATACGTTAATTAATTCTTTAAACATTAATTAACCATGAACAATTCCACATTAAACTGAATTGGAATCACATTCAAAATCAACTGCTCCTTTTAAGATTAACATCACCTTTAAATTCTAGTATCTCCATCCCTATGGATTTCCACCATTTAATCAAACATTCATTACAGAATTACTTTTCCATATTCCCTGGAATTCTAGAAAAGAATCCTATGCTTCTAAACACAAAGGAGGCTCAACACGGTGAGTAGATATACTACCTGTCGAGTCTTTTCCGCCTATAGAAAGAGCATAGACCCATTCTCCCTCGAGAGGCTAAACACGGAAAGAACGTGGCATACCCCGCGCGTCTTCGCCTCCTTCGGAAGAAGGGTAGCAAGACCAGCTGCCTTGAGCAGTGGGGAAAATCAAAGCAGATTAACATTCAAAGAAAACCACAAGCATCCAGCAACCACATCCATCCCATTCCATCACCCCTGGTGTCCTCCCCGACACCCACATGCATAAACTGATGCATATATCCACTCTAGGTTTCATCTACTTCCACAACCTCAAGGCCTCCATGCCTCCACATATCACAACATCCCTCCAGGATCACATCACCGCATAAGCAGTAGGAAAACAACAGTCACAACCATGGTCTCTTGACCCTTTAACAAACAAGAGGGTAACTTAGAACCCTTTTAGAAATTCCCACATAATATGTTCTTTAATCCATATTGAATTAGCAGATTTGTTATTCATAGGTTCCAATTATGGGATACCTAATCAGTAAGCTATCACAATTAAATAACCATGCTTACTTCCCTAATTTGATTGTCCTCAAATTAGAACAACTACAACAACGGCAATAACCAGATTAATTTACATGCCTCTTTATCTTTATCCAATTAATTAACAATTAATTCTGGCTTTACATTCATTATCAATTTATATCATGAACGAACAACAAATCAAATAAATCATAGATATCACTCTATCTAGAAAAACATGAGGCAAACCGTTATCACGGTATAAAGCAACAACATGCGATCAACCAATTCTTTTAATCCGGTTCAAGTATTTAATTAGGTCAATTTTATTGTGATCCAAAGGAATAAATCATGCTAATTCTATGATTGCACATATACAATTAGAGAATCCATGAATACCCTGCCTTGAAGAGGTCTTGACGTCCTTTATCCACACAACGGGTCACAATCCTCCTCTCACGACAACTGCATCCACCAGAGGATGCCACGTACGACAGTACCAACCAACCCCAATAAAAACGCATTAGAATCTTGGAAATTACATGGTATAATATGGAAGGGAGAAATAAGAGAAGATGATCCCCAAAGGAACGACGATAAAACATACCTTATTGGGAAGATTGACCGACATAGTTCGGTTGTATCCAAAATAGAGCAGAACCAATACTAGGAGTAAAGATTGATTGTGAAACTCCTACGGGAATGATTTAAAGTTTCTAGCATCTCTTAGCTGAGAACAAAGGGAAAGAACAAGGGAGAATGATATCTCGTCCCTTTTTGAAGATTTAACGGGGCGACGGTTTAAGATCCGGTTAATTCTCCATTAAAAACGGATCACATTAACCCATGTGGTTTGAACAAGCAAATACATTCTGGCCTTAGGAATAATTAATATAGGATTTATGGAATTTGAATCGGCCTTAAGAGTCCTTAAAAAAAGGCTTTAAATGTATTTTACGTCAAAGGAAACGTCAAAGGGGTGAAACTGTAGGAAGCTGGAAACACTGTTCACATACTCAAAATTTGGAAAAGGAAAGAAAAGGTCACCGTTAGACGTCACCATTCTGGAAACACTGTTCAAGTCCACCGTTAGAAGGTCACCGTTAGAAGGTCACCATCCTAGAAACACTGTTCAAGTCCACCGTTAGAAGGTCACCGTTAGAAGTTCACCGTTCTGGAAACACTGTTCAAGTCTACCGTTAGAAGTCCACCGATAGAAGGTTACCATTTTGGAAACACTGTTCAAGTCTACCGTTAGAAGTCCACCGATAGAACCTCACTGATAGAACACTGTTCACTAAACCTCACCGATAGAAACACTGTTCACCTACCGATACTATTCATAAAACTGGAAACATTGTTCACAGAACTGGAATTTTGGCAAAGTGTTGGGGATAAGTCACCTTGATCTCCCGGAACACCTCCAACACCACATTTTCACAAAGTAATGGACCGGATAGGTCCAGGACATTACAATATATCCTCATAAAAACTAGTTCATAAAGATCAACAGTATCTCCCAATATACCCAGATTTACTTATTTCACAATATGTCATCAATATAATCCATGTTAAATCCTTCTAGAAAATATTCATTTAACATATTTCCTCAAAAGCTGGGAAATAAAACATAAGAAAATCTTGAGCTTAGATGATCAGTAATGGAAGACATATAAGATATAAAACCATTATCATGTGAAACAATAAGATGATCATAATGGTATGTGATCATGAACTTAAAATTTTAAAATTATACCATGTATATAAAATATAAAAATCTATCATCATAGAACAAAACATGGATGTTCATAAGACATGAGTTATAAAATAATCAAAGAACATGATCCATGAGAGCATAATAAATATTTTTTGCATACACATAAGCATATAAAATCATTTTCATGTTAGTCAAGTCTCATTTCCAACAACATCATAGTATAAAAATTCCATTAGTGAGATGAGTTCACTCCTCATTCCATCCCTATATTATTGAATCAGGTTCAGTCCCCATTTAATTCTTAACTATCTAATGAGATATAAATATTTAACTAATGAATTAAAGATATATATAAGTACCACCTATCACATTATGAAAAACTATATATATATATTTTCCCCATAAATATAAATCATTCATCATATCAAAACCCACAATAAGAAGTGGGTTTCAAAAACTTTTCATCATACCATAAATCATGGGAAAAAATTAATTCTGTAAGAACTCGGGTTTTTGGAACAGGTCAAAATCCTGACCCTGTTTAAATTTTTGACTTGTTTCTGAGGAAATAGGATAAAATGGGAAGTTTCTAGAAATTTCCAAACTACACGCCATGTACTTTTAAGTACACGTCATGTATAGGTTAAGCGAGTGTCGGCCGTGTGCTCGCCAAGTACATTTCGTGTGGTGACCGTGTAGAATTTTCTTACTACACGGCATGTAGTTTTACACACGTCGTGTAACCCCGACCGTGTGGTGGCTATACATGGCGTGTAGGCCCGTTGGATGGGAAGAACCAAGGACATGACGTGTTCCCTTTCAACACGTCGTGTAGTCTATACTTGTATAAGGGATATACATGGCGTGTGGGTAAGTCAGCGAGGAAGAGAAAAGAAACCTGGTACATGCTGTGTACCCACAGGTACACGCCGTGTACTCATGTCGGCAGGTTCGGAAAGTAAGTCGGAAAAATTCAGCCATCTTATGAATAGTTAAATGAAATATACATGGTGTGTAGTCCTAAAGTACACGTCGTGTACTTTTTTTGTGCTAAAACAGGCAGTAGCCTTGTTTTGAGACAGAACACACCTCTTTCGCTCGGTTTCGCGAACCAAGTCGGCCATACCTCTCTCCTTCCCCCGATCGTCCGTCTAAGACCCGTTTCAAGATCTGATTAGTGTGTTGGAACCCCCTCGGTAAGGCCTCGATTCCTCTTAGGCCGTTTTGTCTAATTTTCGTTCTAGAACGAGTTATAGGCGTTTGATCAGTTTCAAATCTTTTGTAGATCTACCGTGTTTTAGACTGAATTGGCGGCTGTTATCGGAGGAGTAGCATTGTATGGGTCTCAATTATGTGGTGCATACCTTATTTTGTGTTTTCATGGTTGTTTGGGTAATGCGACCTTCGGTGCGTTTTTGGTTATTTTGAGCGGGACTCGTTTTATCTGCTTTTTCATACTGAATTGCTTATGGGACCTCTGGGATGCCTTTGGGTATGCCCGGTTACCAGTTTGCGTGAGCGGGCCGGGTGAGGGTCGTGGCTCATTAGGTCATTTTGGCCGGGGAACGCCAAAAAGGTTTTAATTGAAATATTCATGTGTTAAACTGTTTAGTTTAATTTATTAAAGCCTGTTATAAATTTTTAGAGGCATTTAAGACCTCAATGCTGGTATGGGACAGCACCTGGTATAGTGCAATTCAACTGTTTAGTTTGTTTTTCCGGTTTCTATTTTTTGTTTGAATATGTTATATCTACAATTACTGGATTGCATCTGCTAGACCCTTTTTGGTTGTGTTGGGCTTGGCCCGGTTACGCTTGAGTGATGCTGATCACAGGTTGGGGCTTTGCCCGGGTTATTTTGGGTGGTTTTGACCACGGGATTGGATGTCATGGACGTCAGCTTGAGGCAGTATGACTGTCAGGATGGGCATGGCCTGGGTTACTTAGATGGCAAGTTCATCGGACTTGAGCGACATGGTCGCAGGGACACGAGGTGTCAGATGCATTGGTAGCTTAGGTACTAGTTGGTGATTACCGCTCACCCGGGACTTTGAGTAGTGTGCACACAGAGATACTCCGTGATGAGGTGGTTTTGACCACTCGTGTGGGTAGAGGCCCCCGTAGTTGTGGTTAGGTATTCTGGTTGGGGGTGTTTGCGTAGAAAGCCACGTGGGAGGTGAGGAGCCTTAAGGGATATCTTGAGACATGAGGTGTCAGGAGGCACAGGGTGCCGGGTTACTATTTTTGGGCGTGCCTTCGGGACGTCGGTACTTGAGACACGAGGTGTCAGGAGGCACATGGTGCCAGGTTACTATTTTTGGGTGTGCCTTCGGGACATCGGTACTTGAGACACGAGGTGTCAGGAGGCACATGGTTCCAGGTTACTATTTTTTTTGGGTGTGCCTTCGGGAAGTCGGTACTTGAGACACGAGGTGTCAGGTGGCACATGGTTCCGGGTTACACGACATAGATTCCGGCGTTGGCCGAAGCAGGTGACACTCCATGGTTGTTGTTGAGCACCAGTGGAGTTTGTGTTTATTTGTGCATTGTATTGTTTGCTACTTTCCTTATAAATGCATGACTGCTTAAACACATATATTTGGTACGCACCGTTGGGTGGTATCCTACTAAGATTTGTCTCACACCATACACGGGCCCTTCGGGACGCATGCAGACTTTATGGATTTACGTTCAGAAAAGAGGCCATCTTCAGGAGATGGGTTGCGTTAGTTATTTATTGGAGATGTTATGGACCTTAAGGTCATTCCTAGCTGTGTTTACTTTGTTTTGTTTACTTTTCTATATTGGCATGCTTACTTGTTGTAGATACTGTTGGTTAGCCATGGGCGCCCTTTTTATATTCAGTTGAGTATGACCTGCTTTGGATGCATGATTTACTGTCCAGTAGTAGTTACATGTTATCAGCATGTTGTTGTGTTTATTTCCACTACTGTTGTTTATATTTATTGCTTCCGCTGTTTATCTATATTGATTATGCTTCCGCTCTGCGGGTCTGGTTCGAGTCTGCTGAGTCTTTCCTTCCGCTGCATCTTTAATATTATACTTAGACCAATACCCTTATTATGATCCTCCGAGAGGTTATAGCCTACCCACTATACCTAATAGACCCTCGCTTCTAGTCAGTAGCCTTTGGTGTTCAGGGGAGGTGCGCCTAAGGTAGTGACACCCGACCCGTTCGGCATTGTTCGAGTGGCTGGTTGGGTATGGGGAATTGCAAAGTGGTATCAAAGGGGTTCATGACAGGGATTTAGTAGCAGTGATCTTCTGGTTACTAATGAGATTTAGACTTCTCTTTTTATTTCTGTTGGTTTTACTATTTGGGATATGGTAGACCTGAGATAAGTTTTTGATACTGGGACTGGGTTTTTAGCTTGTGCTTGGGTGCCTGCAGCCCTAGGTACGAGGGATGGATCTAGTTTTCATGGGTGGGAATTTCTATTTCTTTGTCTTAGATTACAGTTTATTTGATTTCCACCTCTATGGCTCACTTGATGTGTGATGTCGTTGATTGTGATATGTGACCCTTGACCCGGTGTGGTAAGGGAGAATTTAACCTTGGCCCGGTATGGAAAGGCTTGTTGTTTGGCTTTTGATAGGCACTTTTTTTGGATATTTCAATTTCATAATTGCACGTATGATTTGTGAAGTGATAATTCCATGTGAATAAAAATCAATTGTCATGCTTTATATGCTTTTAAATGTGAATTGGTGAAATTCCTGATAGAATTTCTAGTTGTGAAAATGTGTATTCCATGCTTTATATCTTTGTATAATTGCATGTTGTAGGATTTTGGGTCTGACTCTTATGAGAGTAGGCAGGTACTATGGTTGAGGTAGTGTAACTATCAGTATTGGGTGACTTGGTCATCGGTTTGAGGCAACGTGAGTTGTCGGGATAGGCATGGCCCAAGGTACATTTGATACTTGGCTCTGTTGAGGGCGGGTAAGGAGGCCCTGAGGCCGGGATGCTGTGGGGCATGGGTTGCGGTGAGGGGGAGTAAGGGTAGTTGTTATGCACTGCCTTTTACTGCTTTCCTTATCTATTTAGAATATATTGTTATGTATATATGGGATGCCTGGTCATTTATGGTATTTAGCGGGTTACTCCTTCACGACGCGATGGAGCATCAGGCAGGAGAGGACACAGTGTCGCAGGATCAGGGTCAGAATTCGGTACAGGCAGAGCACGAGCTGCAGGTACAGGCTCAGGGACAGGATCAGGTTCATGATCCAGTACAGGCAGGACAACAGCCGGGTTTGGCATCGTTCGGGCCATGGCTCGACGAGCAGCTCTGAGCGAGCCTGGTACGCGTCTTACAGGGGATTAACAGAGGCACGCAGGGTACAGAGACTTCTATGGCATATCTGACATGGGAGTTCCAATTGCAGCACCCGCTAATTTTTCAGGGTGAGGGTGGTCCACAGGCGGAAAAGAACAGGATAGAGATTATGCAGATGATCTTTGAGCAGCTCGAGATGCCTCCAGGGCAGAGGGTCAATCTAGCGACATACATGCTGAGAGGACCGGTGAAGTGTTGGTGGGACGTATAGGTTCAGGATCATAGGAACGAGGGACTGGCATGGAAGGACTTCGAGGACAGGTTCTTTGAGCAC